>OZ012681.1:12679643-21881489 GCA_963942445.1 Argyra leucocephala
CATAGGTAGAAATAGGTAGAATGATGTGAATAATGTGAATGGGGAAAATGTGATACAGTTGAATAATTTGATATGGTATTTGATTTTTTGCCAGGGGGATCTTTTGAAATGAAAGAAGATGAATTTGATTTAGCAAATGAATCAGTATTGGATTCTGTTGTATTAAAAATACTTGCACCTAAATAATCAATTTCTGAAGTGAAATTTTGATTATTATTATTATTATTATTGTTGGTGGTGTTAGTGGAAGAATAAGAAGGAAAATAATTTGAATTATAATTGTTATTTTGTTGATCAACTAGATCATTATTATGCTGAACTAAACTATTACAATTTGTATTGTATAAATTTGTATGATCGAACGAAGTGTTACATGTTGGTTGATAATTTTTTAAATTTTTTTCTTTTTTCGATATTAGTGATTCAGCTGAATAATTACATGGTAATGATATTGTTGATTTTTGTGATGTTTGTTGATGTTGTTGTTGTTGTTGTTGATTGTGATGGTTTAAATGTACGGTATTTACATTATTAAAATTATTAAGATTTTGTGAAATTGTTTTGTTAACAACTTCTTTATTACGATTTGATCTTTTACCTTAACTGGTGATAGTTTTTTATGATTATTATTTACTTGTTGTTGTTTACTTGCTATATTAGTATGATGATGATGAGTATGTTGTGATTGAATTTGTTGATTTTGATTGATTTGTTGATGTTGTAAATTATTTTGATAATTATTATAATTTTTATTATGTTGTACAGTTTGATCGGTGGAAACTGATTCACCGGATGTTTGATCTACAAATTGTTTTATTGAAAAAAAATTGGCATTATTTTGCTCTTTAGATGTTTGTTTATTATTGTTTGCCAGAAGTTTATCAACTTTATCATGTTGTTTGCACGAATCACTTGATTGATAATTAGTTTGATTAAAATTATTTTCATAAGTATTACCATAATATTGATGATGATTGTTGTAATTATGAGTTGATTGATCAAAAAGTTTATTTGATGACCAAGAAGTGCTGACATTATTTTCATCTATTGTAGAATAATAATTTAATTTTTTACCGTTATTGTTGTTACCGTTTTCATTACTAGTTGAATTATTCTGATGATTATTTAAATCTCCAAATATTGTTGAATTATATTCGGAATTTGACGACGATGATGATGATGATGCTGTTGTTGTACCAGCACCAGATGTCATCCAATTAACAGGATCTTTTTGTACAATTTTATCTGTTGCACATGATTTATTCTGATTACAATCATAATATTCTTTGCTTTGATGTACAGTTAATTGTTGTTTTTCAGATTTTAATGTTGAGGATATTTTACCTTTGATTTTGGCACTAGAATTTGGAATTTTAAATTCATGATTCTGATGTCCGACTGATGTCATGTTCTCTTGATGAATTTCATTTTTAGGATTTAACTGAGAATCAATTGAAAAATTATAACTTGATTTTTCTATATTGTTGTTTACCATGTAATTATTTTCAACTTTGTTCGATGATTTTTGTAATGAAAATTGAAAATTTGTAGGTTCAGTTGCTTGATGTTTGATGCTATTAAAACCTAAATCAAATTCTTGTGAATATGGTGTATCGTTGGAGAAGATATTTTTATTTGAACAAATTTTTAATTTGTCATTTGTGGCTGAGGATGTTGAAGCTGATGTTTTTGGTGTTGTTAGAGAAAATGAAAAATTTGTAGTGGCATATTGATTTGTTGTTGAAATGAAGGAGTTTGTTGTGGGTGCTGTTAAACTGAAAGTGAATGTGTTATAATCGGTTGTAGGTGGTAATGAATTTTGTGGAATTGAAGATGAGGGCGGCGGCGGCGGCGGTGGTGGTGGTGGTGGTGCAATCCATGGTAAATCTGATTTTATATTTGGATAAGAAATCAATGTTGAAGTATTTTGTGTCGATGTTTGATCAGGATTATATGAATTAGATTGGGGCATTGTAGTTGTCATTGAAGAATAAGTGTTATATGTGGTTGGATTTTCACCTTGTATAGGATAATAATAATTTTTTGGATTTGAATAGAAGACACAATTTGAAGCAGAATAATTATTATTTATAAAATTATCTGAATTGGTTATAATTGAATTTGTATTTTCTTTTTCACGATTACCAGAAGAAGGCCATGTTGAACTTGTAGTACGTGAATTGTTATTTGTCGAAGAAGGTAAACTGTTAATTGCAGAAGTTTGTAAATTGGTATCGTACGTTGTGGACTTAATTTTTTGTGTTGGTAAATTTTTATAATTATTAGTGAGCGATTCCTGAGTTGAAAATGTTTTTGTTACAGGTATATTGAAATTATTTATTTGATCAGATATTGATCCAACGGATGGTGTAATTGAATTCAAGGTTTGAGAAACATGTTTTTGATGAGAATAATAATTTTGAGAAATTTTATCGGATATCGTCGGTTGACTTGGATATTTACTTGAATTACTATTAGTAAATTGAGGAAATTGTTGTGTGCTTTTTGAATTGGAAATATCACTAAGTTGATTTATCAGTTTAGGATTAATGATTTCTGAATTATTTATTGTTGATTTTATAGAATTTTCACTTGAAGTTGCAGATGTATTTGATTCTATTGGTATTACGTGATGTTTAGCTTCAGTTGGAATATTATTATTATTGCCTGAAATTGTTTCTTGTCTTGGAGTTTGTTGATTTGTGATTGCAATTTTAGAAATTTTATTTTCATTATTCGAAACTAAATTCGATGTGATAAGATTTGTATTTTCAGGAGTTTTATATGAATTTTGGCACATATTCATGTTATAGGAAGATGTTTTAGAAATGTCACGTTTCGTTGTATTAAATTCACCAGTATTACAAGTTTTATTTGACTCTGATTTAGAAAGTGTATTATTTAATTGATTTGGCATTACTTCACATTTATCAGGAGCTGCAAAATTAGAAGTAATGTTGCCATCATTTGAATTTTTACATGTTAAATTTTGTTTATTTAATTTTTGAGAATTCAGTTGGTCAATTTGAACTTTGCATTTTATATTTTCCATCTGATTTTCATTTTGATTAATGTTTGGTTTGGATTTAAATAAATTCGAAACAGAATAAATATCTTTTCCCTTACATTCAGTTGTACCGACAAAATTTGAATTATTATTTGTAGAAGTATTCAATTTGGTTAAATGTTTCGAGGATTTTGTTATTAGAGAATCCGATGAATAAGTTTGTAATGGAGTTTGTGAATTTTGTTGTAAATAATTAGAATTATAACCAAATCCAGAATAGGA
The DNA here is from genome assembly GCA_963942445.1 of Argyra leucocephala. Taxonomy (NCBI): domain Eukaryota; kingdom Metazoa; phylum Arthropoda; class Insecta; order Diptera; family Dolichopodidae; genus Argyra; species Argyra leucocephala. The sequence goes on from OZ012681.1 coordinate 12,682,933, forward strand.
AGATGGCATTTCATAATTTAAAAAATTAGTTGAAGGATTATTCTGAAGCAGATTTGAATTCCATGGTGGAACATTATTACATGAAAATTGAGATGATAAATTATTAGAAAGTAATGATGAACTTTCAATGGAATCTCCTGAATATCCAATTTTATAACGATTAAATGTTTTCGATGCAAAATTGGGAACAGTAGAGTTTGAATTGATTTTTGCTAAACTTGTTGTGTTCTGTGAAACTTTAATTGAAATTTCCGCAGATGTGCTAATGGGAACAGGTGGCAATATAGACTGAAACTTTTGATTTTCAGAAAGAGTAGTAGTAATGGAGCTAACAGAAGTAGTGAATATTAAGGGAGTAGATAACAAAGAATTCTCAGTCTGCGATACTGATACGGAACAACTATTGGCCAATGTTTTTAATTTATTATCATTCAAATTACACACATTTTCAACCTTACTAATGCAAGGGTTAGTAGAGCTGGATAATATCATTCCTTGTTTTTGTTCACTTGAGGAATCTAATTTACCAAAAGATTTCAAATTATCTTTAGTTGAACTTTTTGAAGAGTTTGTATTGTAATTAACTGAATAACTAGTAGTGGATGGACAATTCAAAAAAGGTTGAGATAAGGTTGTTTTTGAACTGGATTTCGTAGATAAAACATTGTGATTTCCATCATTATTTATAGTTGATGATAAGTTTGATGTTGTAAATGTTGTTGAGGTATTTGTAGTCGAATTGGAATTATTCGTTTTGCTATCACTAACTGAAATCTTACTTGAAGTGCTAGTTAAAGTAATTGAGCTGCTCGATGCACTTGATAATGTGTTTATTGAAGAATATTTGATTGGGTATTGAAGTGAATTTAAGGAAGATACAGAATTTGAAGTTGTATTTACAGGAGTAAAATTCAAGATTGAATTTAGCGGAGTAGAATTCAAAGTTGATGTTACCTGAGTAGTCGAAATTAAGCTTGAAGTTTTTGTTTCTGCTGATTGAGAACATGAACTTAACGAAAAAGTAAAAGCAGGATATGAATCAAATGAAGTTGAGAATTTATTAAATTCGGCCGGTTTGATACTGTTCGATTTGGAATAGACCAAATCATCACTTAATTTCATATATTTACTTGTTTGGAGTTTTGAATTTGATTCTAATGCAACTTTGAAATTGTTATTCGACATATTTTTGGTTTCACAAATACTCGTTAGAGGTAATTCATTGTTGTTGCTATTTGTCTCTATATTTGATAAATTTAAAAATTGATTAGAAGTTTTCGTTAAACTTGAATTTGAAACTGTTGAAATTAAAGTTGTTGTAATTGAAGTTGATTTCAGAAATATATTAGAATTTTGATTCACGGTATTTGTAGTTGTTTCCAAATTATTTGGGAATGAAACTGGAGGTAAGTTTGGATTAAATATTGGTAACGAATTTAAATAAAATGGTGTAGTGTAGGTGGAATGTGATGAAGGTGTTACCGAATGTGAATTTGGAATTGTATTCCACATATTTGACAACGTTATAGGCGTATAAAGACATAATTCGGAAGTTGTTTGATTAGTAATATTATTAGACTTTCCATCTGAACTAATCTTCAATTTATCATTTTTAATATTATTGATTGTTTCTGTTTGATTTATAATTTTTTTTTCAATTGCATTATCCTCAATTTTGTTTTTAGGGTTAATTATTAATGAAGAATTAGTAGACGTTTTCAAAGAGTTGTCCAAATTTGATGTAATTGATGGAATTGAAAAATTAAAGGATTGTTGCTTGAGGGGAATTTTCGAATCAGTTTTTCGATGTTGCTGTAATGATTCTAAAGGTAATGGTGTACATATTGGACCTTGAGTTGATAAATTTAAAGATGATATTGAAACAGGAATATTTTTACTTGATGTTGTTCGAATAGGATTATCGAAATATGGTGAAAATATTGACACGGTTTTTGTGCTTGAAATGGTATTAAAAGAAGAAGTGGTTGAAGAAGAAGTTGTGATGGTATTTGTTGTAGTATCAAGAGATTTAATTGGACTAGAAGATATATTTGAAGCCGAAACAGTGAGAGAATTTATAGTACACGAAATATTATTCGAAACCGAAGCTTTTAAAATAATTTCTCGTGATTGTGTTTCTTCTTGAATTGGAGTTTTTATTGAAGATGTGCTTGTACTAGTTTTGTTTATTAAATTCATGTTTGCAATATTCTCAGCTGTAAAAGATGTTCTGGTATTTTCGAATATATTTTTATTAACGTCATGCTCAATATGTTGAATATTTTCGCCTGCTAATATTTTGTCATGATCAGAACTTTTTTCTTTTTGGAAATTATCGGTTTTTGAGATTTTAATGGTTTCTGTTTTGTTATTTATATTATGCTGTTCACATTTATTTGGATCATTATTTAATTTTGCATCATTATGTATTTGATTTTCATTATTTTTATGTGAACTGTTAATTGAAGTGGTGGCATTACTTGATATATTGGTTTGTTCTGTAGATTCTAAAGAATTTTTAGATGTAAATGCAACTTTCGGGAAGGATTTTAAAAATGCTGCCGTTGGCGAAACTGTCCTAATATGAGTGTTAACATTTGGAAGTCTCGTTTGTACAGCATCTGATATATAATTAACCTTGTCAGTTAATTTTTCTTCAGAATTTTGAATATTTTCATCATTTATCATCATTTCTTTATCTATGCTTTTATTCAATTCAATTTGTTCTTTGTTTTCAATTTTATCAGTTTTATCAGTTTTATTATCCAAAAGATCTTTTATTTGTTCTTTTCTTTGATAGAGATTAGATGTACAAACGGTAGATTCATTCGATGTCATATTTGTTTTTTCACTTGTATCCGGTACATTTCCATTTTCACTAGAAAATTCATTGCTTTTATCAAGTTTTAATTTTTTAGCATCCAGTGAAATGTTAGTATCATTTTTACGTTTTTTTCGTATTTTTCGAGTTTTTACAACAGTTTTCTTTCTTATTGCTGGGATAGGAATTTTTCCACTAGCATTTGGATAATACAGTTTTACACTTGGTTGTGGTAAAATTTTAATTGTTTTGATACCAGTCTGCTGTGTTTTGATATCAGAAGTTAATTCTTCTAATTTAAGTTTTTTACCGAGATGTGGTGAAAGATTTTCAAATTTAATAATTGTCGGTATATTTCCAGGTGGAAGAGTTATATATGGAACTGATATTGATCCAGAGGGTATAACAATTTGATTTGAATGTGGAACGATAGCCAAAGGTGTTTTCAGTAAAATTGGTAAATCTTGTGGAGATGTTGATGGTACAGAAATTGTATTATTTTTTAATACAGTTTCAGACAAAGATGTATTTGGTGCAGGGCATGCTATTTTAGAAGTTATAGAAACGATTTCTGCTGGAGGCTTAGCAATATTGTTTTTCGTAACATTAGTTATTGTTGGTGGGATTAAAGTTGATATTGAAGTTACAAATTTTATAGAATCTAATTCTAAATGTTTTAAATTTGATGTTACATTAACATCATGAGGTTTATCTAAAGTTGAAATTTCTATACCATCATCTAAAATTTAATTTTCTAATGATTACTAAAAGAAACAAAATATGTTTAATGTACCTACCATTTTTAGCATTATTTGAATTATTTTCTATTGGAACGGATGGATTTTTAATTTCAGAGTTAAGAGCATTTTTATCTAGTTTATCGGTTGTTAATATGTTGTCAGTAATTTTTAAAGTTTGGCTTGTTTTAACTAAATTGCCTTTGGAACTGTTAGTTTTTTCTGAAGACTTTGTTTTGCAGTTGTTCTCATCATTTAGTTTTGCTTTTTCAGCCTCAACTTCTGTAATATTATTTTCTAAACTCTTAATTTCTTCATAAATGCTTGGATTGTTTACAAAAAACTTAGGCAAACTAAATGGTGGCAAACTTATGCTAGCCTTTTTTAATAGATCTGAAAGCTGACCATTTCTAATTTGATAATGTTTCAATGCTTCCGTCAATTCCTTATAATTTTCTGAAATTAAACATTTAATTGTAATGTATCTTATAAAAAAATTAATTAAAGTAGAAATAATTATGTAGAAGTACTTACTTAAAGCTTCTGGATCTTTTGTTGCTATATATTTTTCAGTTCGTTGATGCAAGTGCTCAATATGAGCAATCGATTTTTGAATTATTTCAATTTTGGTCCATTGAACTGATGGATCAAAGTTTGGTAATAATTTAGCTAAATTATCAAATGATTTATTGAGTCGATCTCGCCTTTCTTTTTCCCATGCTTTATTCTTTCTAAAAATATAAAACAGTCTTAATATGTATAGTTATGAAAGAAAAATGATTTGTGCTACATAAATAAATATTTCAATTCATTTTAAATAACTTTAAAGTGGCAGACTCAAATATGTTAAAATTAAAATGATTAACTCGAAAATTGATTTAAAACTAGAGAATCTAGAGAAACAAGTGTAAATTATTACAAAAAACCATCATTATTCTTGTCTCAGCAGTAAATTTCGTAATAATTAAATCGTAGAGTACTTTAGCTTAGAAAAATTTCGTTAATTATTAATTATTTTTTGTTTTTAGAGAAAGTAAATTGTAATTTGATCTAAACAAGAAAAAAATAAATTTATTTTATTAAAATAAACAAATTATTCTTATGTGAAAGCTTTTTATTCTTTTTTCTTAAATCTGTTATAATTATTAAATGGTTATGTTATTCTCACAAAAAATTTGTTTTTTTTTTTTTAAATAAAATTATATAAATTATATTATAATAAACATATTGATTATAATACCAAAGTGCATTCTGAAAAACAATATTTAATCGCAAAAATAAAATTTTCTAAAAAATATACAATAAACATTTTTTTTTTGTATTTTTAAAATTTTAAATAAAAAAGAGAAATAGTATGTTATTTCATTTTGAATATTTATTTTAATTTAACTCCTCACAATATCTAATATCAACACTATTATCTAATAATGCATCCCAATCAACTTGCTGACTAAAAACATCTTGCAACCATGATTCATAATTTGCTTTAAAATCTTCCGTTAATTCAACTTTTTTGTCCCATTCTCCATAGCCCAAGGAATACTCATTACCAAATCCATTATTAGAAAGATTACCACCATAGTAATTATAACCATAGCCATTGTTACCAATTATACTATTACCATTATTGTTATTATTATTGTTATTATTATTGTTATTAGCTCCATTTGTATTTAATGACATATCATTTTCATAGCTATCATGAATATCACCATCATTTCCATCTCCATTGCCTCCAGAATTGATATTTCCAACATTATTTCCACTACAATTCATGTTACCACCATTTCCACCATTTTGTCTATTTACCATATAATTACTTCCATTATTAGCTTGAGCATTATTAGCGTTAGTATTATTTGTACCAGAAATGGATGTTTGACATTTTTGCATGGCATCTGGATACCGTCGATTATTGAAACGATCAACACATGTTCTTAATGTACATTCTTCAGCTTGAAAATCCCATGGACGAGATTCTAAATCATTTCCAAATGCCCAATCATCATTTAGACGATGTCTTACTTTCGCATAAATTGCACTAATTGTTTTCATATTTGCTTTACGCCACTGGCGTCCCAAATATTTCGTTTGCATTTTGAGTAATTTTAATACATACAATTGCATCATTGCATGTCGAACTTTTAAGGTTTTCTTTAATATTGGTGCAGATTTAAATACGACTAACATCATAACTCGCGAATGTTTCCATTTAATTAATTTGTTTAAAATTCTCAGTAAATTTATGCAAGAGAAAACATTTCGCCATGAATAGGGAGCTGAATCTCCAATAACTAAACTATCTGAAGTTAATTCTGGTTGTTCCCCAATTACACAAGATGGAAAATCCATAATTGGTATTGCATTTTTAGATCCAATATATTCCATAATATTTTGATTGAAAAACTTTAAGACTAATGGTATACAGTTTGCGAATACCAAATGTTGGGACATGAATTCAAATTGATAAATATGATTAATTTTAAAATGTTTTAAATATAAAAGTAAAATTGCTGATACTGCTTTAACAATTATTTCTTTATGACGATTAACATCAATACCCAATTTTGTTGATTGTGTAACAGTCATTGGCATTTCTTTAGGTAAAACATCTGCCATTATATTTATGCTTTCGGCTTTTGATTTAGATGTTGGGGATGCAGCTAATAAAATTTTCAATAATGCTATCATGTACTGAGGCAAATTAGGTAATATTGCTTGATATAAAATTTCAGCTGGTGTCATTTGTATTTCTTCCTTAGTTGAGATCGGATTTCTAGTTATTTCTTCCTCCTTTTTTATTTGAACATCAGCCAAACTTGTATACATATAACGTTTCAAAGTTTTAATGCCTTCATGTATTGGTTGTGGTAAACCAGCCAAAGTTTCATGATCATCAATTAAAGTGTACCCAATAAATTTATTTCTTGATATATCTAAAAATTGATCAATATCCTTCTGCCGCACTTTTGGTGCCCATGGTAATCTTGTAATATTTCTTATTGGATAAGAATTGTACGATTGTTGATCATATCTTTGCCCAGCTGGACCTGGAGCTGATGAATGTAAAGCTGGATCTTCAAATGGTCTATAATAATCAGATAAATCTTCTTCAGCCTCATTTGATTGAGATTCCATTTCCATTGAAAGTTGTTCTTGATCATCAAAAGAGCTTTGTTTCATTAAATTTTCTTGTAGTACCTCATTTGTACGAATTCGTCTAAATGCATTTCTTTTTTGATTCTGATTATCTAATATATCAGCAGCGGTTGTTGGTGGTGAACTTGCTCTCATACATTTTGTTATTTCTAATGTATCTTCTTTTGTTTCTGGTAAATCATATCGGGCACGATGCTCATTTTTTAATGTTTTTAAAACATCCATACCACCTAAACTGACTAAAGATATTTTCCACAATAGTAATAATACTTTTCTCATTGGAAAATGTGGTGCTGTTCCGCTACAAAAACGGGTTATCATTCCTAATAATTTAACAGATAGCAATTCATCGCCATATGGATTATTAACTTCATTAATAAAATTTTCACAAGCTTCTTTGTAATCTTCACTACCAATTTCTTTTTCAGATCTCATTTCTTCTGTTATAATATATAAAACAGATAAAATTACACGCAAATCCACTGAATCAGCTAACGATACAGCCACTTTTAACATTCCATTGTCAGATATTGTATTTTCTATTTCTAAATTAAGTAATTCCACAAAAGCTGGAAATACTCCATATTCATATAGAAGTAAAATATTTTCTCTAGATGATTTTAACTGTTCTTCATCTGATTGTACTTCAGCCCAACATCCTTGTGCTAAATATAAAATACATCGTGCAGCCTGCATACGAAATTGTCGCTTGGAGACATCAAGTTGATCCATTAATTTCATAACTATTGATTTACGTTGTTCTGGTGTTAATTTTTGCCAACTTGGTGGTAATTTATAAATTTCCATTTGTTCTTCAAAAGCTTTAACATTAAGTTGGAATTCGCTGAATTCCGTATAGCTATATAATTCTGCGATCTCATTTTGTGTTATATCTGTATCGCTATATACAAAATCTAAGTCAATACCATCGGCAAGACATCCAATTTTGCAACCGTTGGTATCATTCATAATGTTGTATTTTTTCTGTTCATAGGTGGTTATTCTTTTTTGTTATGGGTGTTGACACATATATATATGTATATATTTCGTTTAATCTAATCCTACAATATATTTATACCTATTATGTATATTCAAGTAAGAATTTATGATTTCATCAAATTTCTAAGGTTAAATTGACTTACCAATAAAACTGTTCAATTTAGGAAAACAATAAATATATCATATACATATTATTCAAATTTTACTTAATTGAATTTTTTGTGAAAATTTTAATTAATTTACTTTAGTTTTTCCTCAATTTTTTTTAATAAAATCAAAATTTATGTCTGTATACAGAAAGAAAAGCGAAAAAATTGATTTTAAACGTCATAATCATTTGAAAGTTTATTTAGGAAATGTCAACTGTAAAGCGTCTATTGCTTTAATGAGCAGGCGTCTAATCTACGTTTGGTTTCAAGAACTATTAAAGTTTTTAGTAATGATTATTATTTATTAATTTCCATTTTGAATTGTTTTAATTATTTTATTTAGAATATTAATTGAAATTCAAAATTACAATGTAGGAATAACATTTATTAAAATACTTATCCATTTAAAGTTTACACACTTATAATAAATATACAAAATTATTTTTGGTGACTTTATCATGTGCTTGAAACTGTGGTAAATAGACGTCGTTTTTAAATGTCAATTTGACTTTTCCAATTAAAAATAAAAAAATTACAACAATAAATAATATCAAATGATAATTTCTGATTTTTATCTTTTTTTCACTTCACATATATTTTAACTTATTTTCTTATTTTATTTAACTTATTCAAAATTATTTAATTTTATATGTAGCTAATAATCAATTAAGGAATTTAATCACACTTTAATAAATCTCTTTTTATTATATATGTTTACATAGACTTATATCAGTTGCAAGAAATACTTAAATTAAATATTTTACAAAATTATGGAAATAATAAAACAAGTCAAGACTAAACACTTTGATTTATATATATATATCAATAAGATATAGTATTTAAAATATAATTTAACAATAATAACTTTAACTTGTAATTACGACAAAAATATATTTTTTCCGAACAAAAATACAGCACCATTTAAAAACAATTCTGCCCCATACATATATAATACCTAAAACTTAAATATTTTTAATCACTTACTCCGATGGCTTTTTAGTCATTTCACCATTTACAGAATGTTTAAATTTCTAAATTTATAATGAATTTTCATTTTTAATGAATTTTTTTAAGAACATTCATAGCTCTTATGTTTTGTTTACAAATTAAATATTAGTCTAAAAAATTTCATATGAGCAATATGACATGTCAAATTTTATTTACTGATTTGTATTATCGACAATAGGAGAGCAGTCTACTCAACTGATTTTTGCTGATGAAATTGAAGATGGCGTACCATACTAATAACTTTAGAAATTGTTAAATAAAAGTATTTCCTGTTTCCTCATTTCCTATTTCCTTTTTTTTTCTTTGAATTTTAATGATTTTCAATCTCATAATTAAATTTTCATGGTTTTTATGTGTTATACAATTTTTTTACAATATATAAAACATTTAATTAATATAATTATACAAAATTAAATTATGTGTATAACGTATCACCATTTAATTAACATAACACGTCTAATTAACTTCAAAATGACGATAAAAACGTACAATTGTATTTGAACATTTTTTTATTTATACATAGTATACATAATATGTATTTACCATTATAAAATTACTTTACTTATACATAATATATATTTATTAACACATAATACAAAACTAATTTGTGAAGTTCCATATGAAAACATTTTATATCGAAATAGTCCAAATTGATCTTAATGCAAAATCGATAGAACTTTATACTTTTTAATATTAACAATTATCATCATTATGAAATTTTAAATAGCCACTAATTTGAAACTCCTGTCTGGTAGTCTGAGAAGAGTACTTTCTATGCATACTCTTAGCATAGTTAGAATTATTGTCTCATGTAATGATGTGTCTGCATAAATCAATGAATAGTTGAATAATCCAATGTTTCAAGTTTGTAATAATGCCACGTTTTAATTTCAATACATATACTTTCGTTGGACAGAAAATTTATATAGAAATTGAATAAATTTTATAATATCAAAAACTACAAGATCTCATAATCTATATTAAATATATCAAAAATAAATTTAAAACAAAAAAAAAGCATTTAAATTTTGAATATTTTGCATATCTTACATTCTTAAACGTTTAAGTAACGAACATACTTTTTCTAATATGCTAATGTTGACGCATTTTCTCTTTAATGTTTTACTACAAAAAAAAATTAATAAAATTTAATATTCAATAAAAAAAAAAAGAAAGAAAAAATTGAGGTTAAAATCAACTTAAAAAATTTAGTTACCAATAAAAAACAAACTTTAAAAGACTATTATAATTTATAATTATACTGAGTTATACATATATATATATTATATATATATAGGTGCATAGCTTAATAATTTTTTTTAGCTCAGCATAGCTTTATATTACTGAGATGATGATTGGATTAATCAACAAACAATGCTGATTTCAACTCAGTAATGAATTGTGAAATAGAATTCTGAAAAATATGTGAAAAATGATGACTTCTATCGCTTAATCGTATTAATGATAAGTTCCGTGTTAGAAAGAACATAAAACTTTACTTAAAGCATATCAAGCTAAGCCTACATTGCTGACGGTTATGTCAAGCGTATTAACTGTAACTAAGAAAGTGCTTAATTCAGATCCTGAAGGACTTTGCAGGGCCAACCAAACCTCTGTTGTAAAAATCAAGTGAAATTACTCACGGCATGTGGTTATGTGAACCAGATTTCGGCTTCATAAAAACACCCTTAAGTCATTTCTTTCCAGACGCCACCTAGTGTGTCTTGTCTTGTAAGTGAACGGAAGTGAATTTTCATATTACCAGTAGAATAATAGAAGATTTTTTAATTTGTTTTATTTTAAAAGTTGATTTAAAACTTCTATATATAAAAATTTCTAATTCATACAAATTAAAAGAAAAGAAAAATAATAACATTTACATTATTGAAAATTTATTTCGATTCATATATAATATATATAGGACAGACAGGTTATAGGCTGTCTGATTATATTTTCAAATTATAAATTATCTTTCTATCTAATTTAACAAATAAAAAAAAAAAAAAAATTAAATGCCGACTATTTAAATTGCCTCAAAAAAAAAAATTATTTTTTTTCGTTTTTTATTTAAATATTCCACATCAAAATAATTATGGAATTTCGTTTGATTTTGCATACAAAATCAATAAATTAACTGGCCAAACTAGTTCCGATGAACAAACTTGATGACATCTTTTTTATCTATTTAAATTTTAATAGATTTTTTTTTTTTTTTTGATTAAAAGAAAATAAAAATAAAAAAAAACATTCTCATGTAGTTATGATACATGTATATTTTTGGTCAAAAATTTCCATCATCTTCTTTTGACTGAACTGAATCATCATAATTTCTATATATATTATAAGCAACATACATCTTTTTTCTGTTTTTTTGTTTTGCTTTCTTCCTTTCTATTTTTAAAAGACAAAAACAAATTCTTGAATGACAACAACATCCGCAGCTCACTAATCAAAGTCCTAACATATTATAAAAGCATATACAAAACAAACAATTATTATATAAAGTCTATTTTGTTCAACTAAAAATTTTTTTATTTTATTTTTTATTTTTTTGGTAAGCATTCTCAAATTGAATAGAAATTGGATGGATAGATGCATTTTTTCTTTTGTTTTTAAGTTTGAAATTTAATTTTAATTTTGTTGTAATTGTTTTAGGAAATGGCATGACAACAAACAACTATATTATAAATCCATTAATCCCGTTTACTGTTCACAAATTTAAAATTTACCTTAAAGAAATTTTCCTGTTTTTTTTTTTTTGTATTATTATTGTTGTTGTTCTTCTTTTTATGTTTAGATGCATCCGATATACATTTTATTTACTTTATATTAGAAAATTAGATTAATATTATGGCCAATTTTTTTAATTATTATTATAAACTTGAGATTTTAATCAATAAATTGATATTAATTAATTCGATATTATGGAATTGAGTATGGATTTTGATATGAGTATAGGTATTACAAATGTATTGCCATTGTATCGTATTTAGATACTCATCTATATTTATTATTCTTTATTTCTGTGATGTTCAATTTGAGTTTAATAAACTATGTAAGTATATGTTCCCCATAGTAAGTTATTAGTTGTGGGTTCCCAGTTTTTCGAAATTTTTCTACCGACACTTTGAAAAATAGTACTTGAAATCTTTTTAACAGTCTTTAAAATGTATAATAATAAAAATAAATGTCTAAAAATATAAATAATAAAAAATAAATGCAATGCAATATAGTGTACTAATTTGTAACTATAATAGTGTTTCAGCCCGTGGTATATGAAAGATAATTTAGTGGAAGCTGACCTTCGTCCTTTGTAATTCCTTTTGCAAAATATTTTGACAATAAATTTTCTTGACGAGCAGCAGCACTTTTAGATTTATGATTTTTCGAATTGCTATGGTTTTTTACTGCTTTTATACCGTCGAATTTCAGTAGCAAAATTAAATTACAAAATTTGCATTTTGCTAGTCTCATCACTTTCAACTTTTGAGAGCCAGTATTTCCAATCATGTTCCATTAACCATCTATCATCAAAAACACAATTCCTACTTTTAATTTTTTTCTTTGGAGTGTTTGCTTTATCATGATTGTTCATTATACTTACTAAATTAAAAAGAATAATTTTTTATTTTTATTTATAATAAAATTTAATAAAAATAATTAACCTATGCTTCTATGCAATTAAATTTAAACTTTAACTGGAATGGAAGCCGTTTTAATTATTCAAGACCGCATTGCAAAACACACAAAGCACCATTAATTTGATATTATAGTTACTGTTACCCAATTAACAATTATTGACGTTTATGATTTGAAATTTTATAAGGTCACCCCATAAACAATTTATCTACTTTTCCTCAGTTGTATTCGAAAGTTACGAAAATTTGTTTGAAATCATAAAAACTATTGTAAACTATTTAATTTTATTTGAAACCGGTCATTTGCTCTGCCGGTCCATCATATGAACCGGCAACCGGCAAAAACAGATGTAACCTGGCTTCACCGGTTCAAAACCGGTCATTTGGGAATCATGGTTGTGAGTACATAATTTTTAAACCATTTTACAAAAATAATTTGTGAGATTGAATATTATGTTTTTTTTGTATAAAAATATGAAGAAATTAGGTACTACTCTTAATAAAATTTGTTAATCAATTACACTGTGTAGATTGAACAAATTTGCAACGGGAGTTAATATCTAGTTGATTAATTGAAAATTACTTATCTTTATTGTTTTTGTAGTTTATTAAAATTAACTTTTCTTATGTTTTGTGGATTATGAAAATGCGTTTTATAAGGTCAACCATCAAAAATTTATGGAGGTATTAAATAGAATTGGCATAGATAAAAATATCATAATTCTTAATGTGGTATTTTTTTTTTTTTATTTTTTATTTCTTTATTTTTATTATTTTAAAGATCGTTACAAGTTTTAAAAATAAACTTAAAAAGAAACTACACTATATTATTAATTGTTTTAATGATCCCTGTAGGATACTCAAAAACTTATTTCTAATTGTAATAATATTTAATTAAATGCTTAATTATTTTATACATATATGTATTGATTTCAATTTAAAATTTTGTAAAAACATTTATAAAAAAAAAACAAATTAAATAATCTATATATTTATTTTAAATAAACTACAAACTAACTTAATACTAGAATCTCAACACTAAAGACTGATGAGAGAATAACGAAAGCCGATATTCTCTTATCAACCTATTGTATCCCTAAGGATGATTTATCTCTTCACCTAACCACCAATAGTTTTTGTTACAACTCTGATCTTTTGTAGTTAAATTTTTGTCAAATTGTAGGTTTCCGTTATTTTCATTTGGAATAAATGTAATTTTAGTATTATTTGCTCTCCTGCTTATATGATATATAATGGGGACATTACAATCAGATTGGATGTACCCATTGGAATCAAGGAAGTAAAATGTTTCCGGTGGTATGAAGCCACTTTCGAGCCATAATGTGGTATAAAGAGCTTATATTGGCAACAAATAGCGCGTGTAAAAATAAATAGAGTGCTGACACAAAGCATTGATATTCATAAAGACGAATTCGACAAGGTTATATTCTATCAACTTTAGTGTTTAACATTTATGCTGAAGCCATTTCGCAAGAATTGGTAAACGATTTAGATGTTGTTATAAAAGTAAATGCCACTTATATAATTATGCAGTTTAACAGTCCTTATAACCGACAACCTATAAGGGACTTACAACATATGGTCAATAAATTCAACCACTTTTTTTACTTACGTACCGCTTGGCTGGCATAGAGAAGGAAGAGGAAGAATAATAGCAAATTAAAATATTTATTTTAGTTAAACAACTTAAAACTAAAAATATTTCAAAAACTAAATTAGTGATCGTAGGTAGAAAAAGAACCCCTTACATTGCTGGCTACACGAGGATTAGGATTGGAGTAACGAAAAGGAAATTAGATGCCGAATTGAAACACCAATAAATGCATTTCCTAAACATAAAAAAGTTTTTTACTTACGATTCGTTAAATGCTATGTTTGGTTTAAACTCCCATATGTAAGAGAACTCAAACAAACTCGAAGCCTTCGAAATGTGGATCTATACCGAAAAATGCTAAAAATATCGTTAGATACAGATCAAATTATAAACGAAGAAGTTCTACGTAGAACAAACATAGAAAGAAAACTGCTTCTAAGGATCCATTCCAAGTTCCACGATCCAAGAGAACTACTTTGATCCATTCAGCAACAGACCGAAACATCTATCAAGACATCGTTGCCAATATTACATGACCGCTGACATCCAATTATATGGATAGGCAATAAAAGAAGAAGAAAATTAATTTTTAAAATCATCAATTGTTTAACCCTTTCACCAGCGAATAGGACACATAACTATGTTCCAGCATAAAGTAAAAAACGATTGAATTGAAAAATTTCTGTATGAATTGGGATTTAAACGTTTTCTAATTATATTTTAACGGTACTTTAATATTTTTAACATGTGCATAAAGATTTTGTTTTTGTTTAGTTTTGGTTTCAGAGTGATTAGTAGTAGGTGATCGCACTAATACTAACACGTGTATAAACGTGTAGGAACGTGAAAAATGAATCTATATTATTTTATGTGAAAAAAGTAAGCCCTAAAAATAAAAGAAACAAAAATTACAAGATAATGTTGTTTTACATTTTCCGACTGAGGCTGATTCCAGAAGACGGTTTCTGTGCAACGTTCCCCTTTGCAAAAATTGTTTTGCCATATATCATACGAAAAATTATTTTATTACTACTTAAAAGCATTCAATGCCATTTTATTAGCTTTCATAATATTTTAATAATTTTTTGTTATAATAAAGAAATTTCTGTTTGCTTTTCAAAAAAATCTTTTTTCTACAACGAAACAGAAAAACTATACATTTCCAATGTGAGCATTTTCCGTGGGATAATTTGCCATCATGTAGGAATTTTTCTGTTTGGGCAATTTTCCAATAGACATCTTTTCTAGAACTATAAATATATGGAAATTAATTCTATTATTGCTACACGGACACCGGTAATATTTTCGTAATAATTTTACTTGACGGAAACTATTATAGGTTTATTACGATAGTAATAAATTTTTTGTTGAAAGGTTATTCAAGCGAACCATCTATCTATAGATTTATAGATTACACGCTGGGTGGCGCAATAGGTAGAGCGCCTGCCTTTCAACCGAAAGGTCCCAGGTTCGATTCCCGATAAAGCAAAACCAAAAAAAAATGCTTTATGGATTTTTCAACCTGGTCCAGTACCCTTTGTCATTGGGATATAATAAATGGCAAAAAATAATTGAGAGTATAATCTGGTAACAAATTAAATAAAAATGAAACTTTTCTATTTAAGAAGGCTTAGTTCCTGACAATAGCAGTAGTTTTCCACATTTAATTAGTTGATAAGCCAGTAATTTGTTAAATAAATACTCGAAATATTGTAGATTGTAGTGTAAAATTGCAGTACCGTACTTAATTAAGCACGAAAAGGTGATTCTACCTAAGTTACTGTAGAGTGTAAAAAAAAAAAAAAAAAAAAAAAATCTATATCTAAAAAACATAGTTAAAGTTATTGGATTGACATCTATCCATCCAGGTTTATTGTGACTCTCTTTCATTTTTGTATTTTAAAATGAAATAATGATGAAAACTACACTTGCTAAAATTATATTAAGCCAATTGTTTTTTTTTTTGCGAAAGATTGAAAAACACTGTTTTATTCTATTGTTTAATATTTTTTCAATATTTTTCTTTTTTAGAAAATAATTTTTTTTATTTTGATTGAAATGTTAAAGTATGTTTTACATATATATATATATATATATATATATATATTTATATTGTGTATTTTTGTAAGTGAGAAAATTACATCTATATAACATTGTATACATTATATTGTACATATTATTATATATTTTAGGATAGAATCATTTACCTTTTTATTTCATCTACCTTTTCTGGTTTGATGGAAGTGAAATTTTATGATATTTTTAGCGTATAAAACGAATGGATACTTTTCTTTCAAAATAACCAAAAGATACAACAATGAAAAGTAAAAAGGAATTTTAATATGTATACATATACATATAACTATATATATATATATCTAATATTATTTATATTAAGATATATGTATATGTATTTTAGGCAAATTACATCTTTTAAACTTTTTAGTTTTTCATTTTTCTTGTTTTCTTTTATTTATTTTTGGAACTAATGAAATACGTTAGGTAGGAATGGAAGGAATACATTTTTTTTTTCTTCAAAAAATTTCAAATTCTTTTACATAAATAAGCAAAGCAAAAAAAACAAACAATTTGGCTTTTCTTTTTTCTTTTTAGTTTTTAAAATAAAGAATTTTTTTTGTTTTTTTATTTTCTGAAAATAATCTGGGATATGTTTCTCACTTTAAGAAATTTATTCATTAGTCTGAATCCTAAAACTACTAGGAAGTGATTTTTATTTTTTTTTTACAAATATTTTAATAAAAATAAATGTTTATTCTTGTATGGTTTATATTTAATTTTTTTTTATTTAAAATATATTTAATTTATATTATAAATTGTATATAAGTAGTCTCTCTAGATAGCCTAATCGGTATAGAATGCCAGAAAAATGCAATTTAATGATGTGATAATTGCACTGGTTTCAATCTAGTTGATAACATAAACTTTATCTCATTTACTAAACGAGAAGTGGCGCTAGCGACACTAAGTAGACAGTAGACTGAACAATCACTTTGTGAAAATTTAACAATTGAAGGCTATGCGCCTGCATATACATATATACAATATATTTTCAAAATCAAGTTGTACTGGGTACAGCTAATACCTATAGCTGTAAAGCATTTTGTTCATAAATAAAAATTGCAAATTATATTTGTTCATAAACGTATGGCTAACTTTATATAAAAACAATAACAATTATATTGACAATTTACATTACTATTACTGCAATGTGCAATATGTATTATGTATTATACCATATCTGCATATTTTGCTTTTGCAGTAATAGTTGTTTTGTATAAACAAGCAATATTGCCAATATTGCCTATATTAACAAGAATTTTGTTCATAAACAAAATGTTGCAAATAAAGTTTGCTCATAAACATTTCTAACTTGCAGTAAAACTGCAAAATTATAGTAAAATAGAACGAAGCAAAATTATAGGAAATTAGAACACAAAACTGGGTAATGTAGAAAATTAAGATTTTAACAAATCTGTCAAGCAAAAAAATGTTTCTGCAGTACATATTTTGTTTTTGCAGTGTGTTTATAAAAAGCCCTCTTGCGTTTATGTAAATCTCTATAGTGTCGTCCAAAACATACTTAACTCATATTTTATTCACGACATTTTTTGATTTAAAATTTCCAAATAAAAATGAAAATATTTTTTTTTTTAATGTAAATAAAACAAAAAGTTTTGTATATGTTTTGGTCAGGCAATTGATTAATCCAAACTGATATATGGCCCATTTCTTTTGACGGTTTGTTAAACCTTGTTATTGTCACTATATATGTCATTATAAATTCGTAAGTATAGACAAATAAATATAATTACATTTTTTTACATACATATTTAAAATTGGTAATCTTAAATTTAAGTTGGGTGATGATTTGATCAAGACATTTCCAATTTGAATATTTTAAAATTTCTATATAATATATTAACATAATTTGACATATTTAAGGAATGATTATTTATTTTTGAAATTTAATGTCCTTTACATTGAAAGTATATTTATAATATTTTCCATTCTTGGAATGTTTTTGAGCAGGTCATCCTGATTTTTATTTTCATTAGGTGTCCTTTGCTAAATGGTTTTATTCTCACATCAGTGATTTCAAACAACTATATACACTAAACAACTATACATTTTATTGATTTGTACTGATTTCTGTTGTCATATTTTATGTTTGAGATATTCAAGATTTGTAATAATATAAATAAGATATTATATAAAACTCATACTAAACGAAAACTGGTGGATGAACGGTAGTAAAAATTTGGTACGCATTAGATATTTTAATTTTCGGATATAATAATGATGACACTCAGTCGACGGCTAAAGAAAACCGTACTGAATTTTATTTGCGAATTTAAAAATATTTTAAAAACTACTTGTAAGTACTGTTAATACGTGGTAATAAAGATGCGAAAATGTCGTTGTGAAACGATATTCAAATTAAGTCTTTACAACTAAATCTCTGCTCTATTCGCATCATTACACTGAAAAAAAATTTTTACTGTTAAATTAATAAAATCGTTATTAAATTAACAAAAATGTTATTAAAATACGTTCAATAACAAATCGTTATTAAATTAATCACCAGTGTTGTTAAATTAATGACAATTTAGAGAAAAAAGAGAGAGCACAAATTATTATGAATTTAACAACAAAAAGTGTTGATTTAACAACCTGTGTTTTTAATTTAACAGTAGAAGTTGTTAATATAACAAAAAACATTATCACTTTAATAACAAAGACTGTGAATTTAATAAACATTACTGTACATATAATAATAAAATTGTTATTTTAATAGGCAAAGGTTTTTAATTTAACAGTAGAAGTTGCCTATTTAACAAGAAGGGTTATCTATTTAATAGCTAAAATTGTGGAATTAACAAACATTATTGTAAATATAATAATGAATCTGTTGGTTTAGCAACATGAACTGTTATTTTAATATCAGATTGTTATATTGACAATATTCTGCACATTTTATTTTACAAACCGCATTATAAAAAAAAGTTGTCCTAACAAAAAACACAATATCCCTTCAACTCTGATTCAAAAACGGACCTAATCTTCAACATTAACAAAGAAAATTGAATAATTATTGGTTTTTTAACAGTTCTTTTTTTGGAATGTCTTAAATGAAACATAATGCATTCTATTTAATTCAAAATTACTTTATTTTTTTATTTGCTAACATTTTTATATACATAAAGCACTTCATCTTAAACATATTTCTTTATGGTCATCTGCAGTTTCTGTTAGAAGTAGTAACAGTTGAATTGGCAGATTTTCTTTAATTCGTTTCTCTAACAATCCTTGCAGCTGTTGAACTGTGTTGCCAATATTTTAATTTAATTTAATTAAACAGTAGACCTGCAGATAAATCTGCAGGTCCACTTGAGGTCCTTTTCCCTTTCGGGATGTGGACCTTTTTAACAAAAAATTAAAATTCTTACAATTCATTATCTGATCTTATATCTAGCTTATGTACTACAGAAAAATTAAATAAAAGAATAAACTATAAATATAAGAAAAATTAAGGTTAAATTTCATTTTGTACTTAGTGCCTAATTTACGTACTAATTAACATTACATTACTAACTCTATTTTAATAAAAACAAAAAAAATGAACTAAATACATTTCATTTGAGCTTTAAATGTAAATTAAGAGAATTCCATGTAAGTGTAAATCTAAAATAGACTAAAAGCAAATATTAATTTATACAATCATAAAAAACTTTAATTAACAAAAAGAAAAAAAGAAGAAAAAAAAATCAAGGCCACTGAGCCTAGATCAAGGCCATTATCAAGGCCACTGAGCCTAGATGTGCAGTGGATTCTATTCTACAGTAACGGTGTTTTTGATTGGTTAACTTGTTTTGAATTGAGGATTGGCTGAACGGTGGCGTGCTATATTTGTTCCCAGATGTTGTGGTGGGTAAGGAGTGCTTTAATTAGGGATATATGGGATGAATTTGCAAATTGTAGGGCTTTTAATGGCGTAAAGGTGTATTGGGACGTGATTGGATTGTTGGATGGGCATTCTGTAAGGATATGTTTCATTGTTAAGATTTCGGGACAATGAATACATGTCGGTGGTGGTGATCTGGTGTTGTTGCCAATAATTGCAAAAGAATTTTGTGAATGGCAAATCGAAATTTTTTTTATGTATAGCTTTTCTTTATTTGCCACAATAAGAACAGTTCTTGCTGTGGGTGCTAGTAAGTGGTGCAATAAGTAAAACATTGTTAATAATTTCCAATCTGTAATTAAATCAAAAGAAATAGAGTCAATTTACTTTATATTATACAAAACAAGAAGATTAATTTTAATAGATGTACCTATTATTATATTATGATATTCATAAAAAAAAACTTATTATGTTTTATTTTATCAGCTGCAATAAAATCAATCATGGATTTAACGGAAGATTCTTTAATTTTGTCTTTATATACTGACGAATGATGATTATAAGTCAATCTAAAACAAAAAAATTTCGTTAAGTTAATTTCTCAGCGTATAATTAATGTAATAAATAAAAATACTTTGAACTTATTAAATTTAACTCGGTTTGCCATTGAAATACAAACTATATTTTTTCTTCTGCACAATATACATGTGATTCCAATAACTATTTCTCAAAAACAGAACATACAATATAATTTAAATATTAATTATTGAACTATTTCACCTAACTATTATAAAATATAACTTACCTTTAGAAATTTCCTTAAATTTATTCCAATTAGCTATATGTTCATTCAATATATATTAAGAAATTTATATGTATATTAAATAAGTATTTTCTATTCAATATTTATTTATTCTTTTTTACACATTTTTATTCACTTTTAAATTAATTTTAGCAAAACGTTCGTTTTATCCTGCGATTACTGTTGAACTGAATAAGAATTTATAAATTTGAAAATATTTTTTCCCAATTTTAAGAAATGTTTGTTAAATTAAAGGTAAAAGTTATTAAAAACACAACTTACTATTATTTTAATAACAAGTCTTGTTTTTTCAATAATTTCGACTGTCAAAATACAATTTGTTATTATTTTACTGATTTTAATTATTGAATTAATAACAAAAGTTTTCTTTTTAATCACAAATTTTAACAATTTCTGTTATTATATTAACAACGATTATATAACAACAAAAATTATTAAATTCACAATTATGTTATAATTTTAATAATCAAAACTGTTATTTGAACAATTTTTGTTATTAATATTATTGTAGGTACAATTTGTATTGTTTTTTTGTGTTAAAAAATCATTTGTATTATCAATAACAAATACTATTAATTTAACAAATATTGTTATTGGCATTTTTTACAACCAATTCAACAACCGATTTATTGAAAAAACAGTAAAACTTTTTTCAGTGTAGATTGTATACCAAATTTAAAATACAAAAATTGAAGTATACAGTGCAGTTAGGGATTGGATTGTTTTGCGTTTTCACCAGAACAATACAATATATTGTATAGACAGATATAGTCCATTGGCTATGTCACATAACCACTAACGAGAACGTACCGGATTCAAATTATATATTCAGAACATGGATATTTAATTGATTTTGCCTTCATTAAAGCAAATCATCCATGCAAATGGCCACCGACAACACAACATTTGTAAGAATCCGTAACATCGAAAATGTAGTATTATAATTTTACCAGCAATGTAGTATATTCCACAACGCACTATATATACAACATAATCATTTCTAAAATTTTTATATTTCGTTTCTTTCTGCATATATAGTTAAAGCAGCACGTTTACAAACTATTTAGATTCTGCATAGTTCGTTATGGAACATACTAAATTACAGTAAAAATTCTGAAAAACTTGTAAAATTTAAAAACTTGTTTATAAACTTGATAACTTTAATCATCTATGATGACATTTTTTCGAAACAGTTTCTTTAACAAAATCAAAAACAGATTTCATAGTGTATGGAGGCCTATAACATATACATACTAAAATGAAAGGAACGCTACTCTTATAAAATCATAAAAAATGAATGACAAAAAATTAACAAAAAATAATTTTCAGCATTTAAATGTAATTTTATAAGTAAATAATGGAATTCCAAAAAGACAGTTAGACCTAAAATTTAAAAAAAAAAAAATAAACCTCTAATTTCTTAATGAAATTCTTTAAAATAAAAAAAAAATTAGAAAAATTAAAATAAAAATTTTTTTTAATAAACAAAAAAAAAAAAAAACGAAAATCCTAAATTTATCTTTTTTTTTTTTTTTGAAATAAAAAAAATGTCATTAATAAATTCAAATTTTATTGCTTTATTATGCAAGGTATCACATCCAATATTATAAATTTTCTTTTTATTTTCGCTTAAAAAATTAAATAAAAATTTATTTTTATATTAAAAAAGAATTTTTTGTTTCGTCATTTGGAAAAAAAAAAAAAATGTTTTTGGGTCATTTTGGATAAAAAAAAAAATATAATAAAAAAAAATTTGTTTTTTTATTTGTTTTAATTTACACACGAGCCACTGTAATTTTTGTAAATTTCTTTTTTAATTTTTTTAACGATTGTTTAAAAACGATAATTAATGTATATGAGTATATGTGTATGTAAATGGGCAAAGACACTATTGACATTATGTGGTCAATATTATCTTATAATTGTATATATTGCATACGTATAGGTCCACTTGTATGAATATATGAATAAATAAATAATTAAATATACAAAGTTATAGTATATATTCAAAATTTGATTCAGTAAATTGTTGAAAAAGAATGCTGGTATACCACAGAGTTGTCTCTTTTATCTAACTTCTTTTTCTCACTAATTTTTCTCATTTATAATCTCCTTTAATCAAACCTTTCAATCAAATCCATAGTGTTGTGTAGTGGATGACAACACTCTGGTACCGTTACCATTTTCAGAAAAAAATTATTGTTACAACTGTCTCAGCTAATGTCAAGAT
Source organism: Argyra leucocephala (assembly GCA_963942445.1). Taxonomy (NCBI): domain Eukaryota; kingdom Metazoa; phylum Arthropoda; class Insecta; order Diptera; family Dolichopodidae; genus Argyra; species Argyra leucocephala. The sequence continues at coordinate 12,706,035 of OZ012681.1, forward strand.
AATGAGTTTCATAATAAATCATGATTTAGTCAAACATTTTACTGGAGTATAACAGAGTCGAGTTAAACATTTCCAAAACTCATAACTGTCAATACAAATTGTAGAGGTTTTCATAAACATATTTGCTTATGAAAACCTGTCTATAGATTGTTTCCTCATGTTTTCATAGCCACATATTTACTAAATACGAACATGATAATATGGGACCATAAGATCGTACTAATTTAATTACAAAATGTAGGTTTTTAATATAAATAGCCATCATGATGAAAAACAAAAAAATTGATTTATTCATAATTCTGGGTATAAAGTAATTTAGATGTTAACTTATCATCAAAGTACACTTCTAAATCTTTAATATTTATATTTATTTTTTACTAAAAAATTAATAAAAAAAAAACAAGAGAAGAAAATTCACAATTTTCAAGTAATTTTTATAAACATTATCAAATATACAAGATATATATTGCAAATTATTACAAATATAAATAATTCCACCATTATATTATATTAAAAAGGTGAGAAAATGGAGAATATTTTGTTTTAATAGAAATGTGTATATAATCTCAAAATATGGCGTTTCAACATAACAAAAAATATATATATATATGTATACATATATTTAAAAATTATTAAATTTTTTTGATCAAGCGCAATTCACACCAAAATAATATTCTTATAGTATACAAAAAAAAAAAAATAAAGATTCTGTATACACCAATGGACCAGAATTTTTAAAATGCCAAATTAATATATATATATATATATATATATATATATAAAGAGACCTCTCCCTCTATTTTGTTATAATAATTATTATTTCACCCATTTTACCCTATTTTATTTTTTATTTGTATAGAGAAGAGAGAGCCGTATATTTATTATAATCAATTTTATATGAAAATTTAAACAAAAAAAAAAACAAAAACAAAAAAAAACAACAACAAAATAATAACAATTTTACTCAAGTCGCCATACTATTTAAGAGAAATAAGATTTTAATTGGCGAAATAATTGTGAAAGATATACATATTTTCACTAATAAAAAAATAATATAATATAATAACAAAAAAAAAATTAAAACAAAATAATTTTTTTAATTTAAAAATTAAAAATGGTTTCTCACAATTTTAGAATATTTAAAAGAAAAATTTAGGAAATTTTTAAAAGGTAAAAAAAAAGTGTGTTTATTTGTCCGCCAAAATTCAGTTCTGTGTTGGTATAAATTACAATTTACATATTTTTTTTTACCATCTTTAAAAATTGTAAATTATCAAAATAAAAAATGTAGTTTTTGTATATACCTACCTATGTACATACTTGTATATAATGTAAATATTGAATATATGTACAAACATATTCAAAAAAATTTTATTTAAAATTATCAGGAAATCAATTTTTTTATTTTTTCTAGATTAATCGGTCAAATTGAAATTATAAGGATCAGTGATTTGTAAATAGAGAAAATTAAGAGTAAAATAGATTGGACAATTTATGTTGGAATTGTAAACTTAAATGATTAGTTAACTCGACAAATATTTACGTATTGGGATAACTTATAAAACATATATATACCTAATATAGAAAATAAAAATTTTTGTTGAATGTAAATGAAAATCAGTACATATTTTGTTATTTTAAATAATATTGGTTTTTCACTTCTAATTCAAGTTTTTTTTATTTCAAATTCAATTTTTTCATTTCAAATTCAATATTTGTAAATTTTGTTATTTTTAAATTTTTGATAGAAAACAAACTAAAGGTGGTGTCACGAAATTCAATTTTTATTTGACTTTCAACTAAAATCGAAATATTTCAATTGTCACTGTTGCGTATATCAATTTTTGTGAACAAACAAAAATAGATTTTTTGAACCAAACAAACTTTAAATGTAAGTATATTAAATGTAACAATTAATGTAATGGTTGCCCAACTACAGCCAACAAGGTAACAGTTGCCACGGATGTTTCTATTACATTTACCAAATTTATATTAGTTTGTCGAACCGCCAAAAAATTTCTCGCTGATAATTTTTTAAAATACTTTTTCAATTGGACTTAACATCGGTGTGTATATGAAGAAAGAAAAATTAAAATATGACTTGTCGAACTAACTTTTTCACGAACTTCTAGAGTTTTGTGGATTGTGCAATTCCCCAAAACCAGCTATGCTTCTGTTATGTTAGCTTCAGCCAGTTTAACAAATAACTTATCAAGGAATATAATAAAAATTGTTTGAATTAACAAATGAGTTTGCTATTATTTGACAATATATTATTCCATGTAAATTTATAGCTGCTATTAATGAAACATGTCGCCCTCTTACAGTTTTGGTACTATGATATGAGCAGCAGTAACCATTTATTATAAGTTATAGCAGTTTTTGTTAACGGTTTATTATAGACAGGGCAGTATTTTTATTGATTGACTCAATTAGGGTTTTCATAACATTTTATTAAGATCTGCTCTTTGTCTAAACTAGTTTTACTGTATGGTTCCCTATGGTATCCTATACGACGTACAGCCACGTTAGATGTAGTTTCTACACTGCTATCATCAGAGGATATTATTAGTCGATAATTTCGTCCATTGGGACTGATCAAAGAACTCGATTCTATGGGCGAAGTGTTATTCATGTTTTAGATTAACAAGACTACTAAACTTATTTAAAGGTTGTTGGTTTAAAAATTCTATTTTTGTTTGTATATTTAGTTTGTTTTCTTTAAAAAAAAAACTTTTTTTTTTTTACACTCTACAGTAACTTAGGTAGAATCACCTTTTCGTGCTTAATTAAGTACGGTACTGCAATTTTACACTACAATCTACAATATTTCGAGTATTTATTTAACAAATTACTGGCTTATCAACTCATTAAATGTGGAAAACTACTGCTATTGTCACCTATTGTCATTTAAAAATAAAAATCACAAAATTTACAAATATTGAATTTGAATTGAAAAATATAGAATTTGAAATAAATAAAATTGAATTTGAAATAAATAAAATTTAATTTGAAATAAAAAATATTGAATTTGAAATAAAAAAACTTGAATTAGAAGTGAAAAACCTATATACTGTTAGACATTCCTTAGACTAAGAGCAAACAAATCAGACGTCTATTATAAACGAAATCTTGTATCATCTTGCTAAGCGATGAGGTAATCATCCAGTGGACTAGTATTTATCATCGTTTCGTAACTGTATTATAAACGTGAAGTTACTTTACGAATGTTAGTAAGGGTTAAAAATAAATAGCTAGCATCCTGTAGTTATAGTTGAATTTTAAAAAAGATAAATTTAAATACAAAAAGAAAGTAGAACCAAATATAAATTATACAATAACCATATTGAATCGATTATATAAATTTAATTTGAAGTTTCCTTTACTAAGGTTGGTATCAAAGCAAGCTGCTCTGGAGTTAGATTCACGTAACATTCTAGATATACCAGGTTCAAATTAACCATAGTCAGTACTATCTATGGTTAGAAATACTAAGCATAAGTCATTATGTCTTAATATAGAAGTTGTATTGTAGGCAAAAAAAAAAAATGTCCATACTGAGTATTTGAGATTTGATTTTATGGAAAAATTCTGAATGATCAAGAAATGTTGTATCAAATGAAAACAAAAATGAGAAGATTCAAAGAAATATTTTTCTCCTGAAAATGGCTTCAAAATGGAGAATTTATTATAGAAGAAATGCTATCAATGAAAAACAAATTAATCAAAAATGAAGGTATATAGTTTCAATAAGAGATAACAGTTGTTTGAAGAACTGAACATATTAATATGATACGATAAGCAAATTGTTATATGTTTCCTTTTTGATAATACTTAAATTATTAGAATATAATTCCATTGTATAGGTTTTTATTTTTTTTTATTAGTTTTTATTGAATCTTTCTAATCTAGAAACTCACAACAATTAGATCAAATCTTAACCTAAAAAATTGGAATATCTTTGCCATTCCATTGATTTTTTCATTTAGCAAAGCAAGTTAATTTATAACAGTGATAGGTATAAGTAAAAAAAAAAAAATAAATAAAAAGATTGATTAGATCTTTTCTGTCCTTCTTTTTTTAAGTCTTATATGACCCCTATTCGTGATTATAGTTTTTTTTTGCTAGTGAGTTTGGATAATCTTCCAGTTTTTGTAGATAGATTTGACTATATCTGACCATTTCTTCGCTGACCATCGGAATTTTTTTAGATCTCTGTTGCATTCTGTAACGCCTGGTAGATATTTAGTAACTGTTTTAGGGTTAGAATGGTTACTTATAGTATTGTTGTGTCATCAGCGAATGTAAATGTTAAGGTTTGACTGTATAGTGGCATGACAGATATACAGCAAATACAAGATTACACACCAGCTTGGATATTTTGTGTATACGTGATGTGAAACGTTTATACTTAATTTTAAATATCCTGTTACATAAGTATAGTTTTCGAGAAGTTCATGAACATTATTTGTAAGTAAAAATGATTTTATATTGAAGATTAAGCCCTCATGCCATACCTTGTCAAAGGCTTGGTCTATATGTCTATGAAAACGGCTGAACAATATTGGTTTTCTTCAAATGCTTTCCTGATGTAAGTTACTATTCGGTGAATTTGTTCCTACTATATGTTTCTCTCTAAAGCTTAATTGGTAATGTGGTATCATTTGTTTTTTCCAGAAGTGTGGGCATTTGTTTTAATAGCAATAGTTGCTCTAACGGCTTAGAAAGAATTGATAATAAACTTATTGGGCTGGCTGGTTAACTAATATATTATATACACATTTTCGTACCTGATATTGCGCGTACTATTAAAGTAAATATTATTGTATTATCGTACCTGATAGTGGATATTTGAGTACTATTTTACGAAATGTGATTAAACTTAACTGTATAAAGAATGAACGGTAGTGCTTTTGTAAAAGTGTGTATAGGTAATAAGGACAGATTTTATGAAATTTCATTGTATCGGTTACTGTTGTCTGAACAAATTATATTGGACATCAAATCAAAGTAAAATATTTAAAATACAAAAACAGTGTTATCAAGTACAAATTCACGAATATTGCTTGAAGTAAAAGTAGGAAAATTCAAAATGTGAATTATCTAATAATTATCTGTAGTAAATAATTTGCATTTTGATTTTTTATGACATTTATTTAATTTCTTGTTATAAACTGCAGAATCATATACTTAATGTGCAAAAACATAGTTCTACCTCAGTGACTGACAATATGTTTTTTATATATATATGTTAAAATATTATACAAATCAAATTCATTAGACATTTTCAACTCACAACATTGCCTTCTTTAAATGTTTATGAGATAAAGTAAATTTGTTAAATGTTCACATTTATTACCTTCTTCGATGTAATTAAAATATATATGTAATATATACATATATATATTTTTATCTACCCTATATAATAAATTTTTAAATTGACAAAAACAAAGAAAACAAAAATAGTGAAAATAAAAAACTTCTTCCTCCATGAATGACATGTTTTATGTCCGTTTTATTGACTTTGTTTAAAATGTTTTTTTTTATTTTATTTTTAATATACTTTTATTTGTTTGGGGGTTTCTTACATTTCATTGCATAGAAAATAACATAATTTTGAAGGTAATAAAATAGAAAAAGTAAAAAAAAAAAAAAAAAAAAATTAGTCGTTTTCCATGAGCTGTACATTAAATTTGACATTAAATGTAATATTAAATATGAATTATGACAATGAACATGCGCAAATGTCAATTTTTATATAAATATAAAAATCATCGTTTCGAAACATGACTAGAAAACTTCAGATTAAAAATAACTAAAATTCAATGTTTTGTATCTCGACTAAAATCTGATGATCAAAAAAAAAATCCAGAATAAATAATTATTGAGCTTTGAGAACCTTAAAAATAAATTTGACTCACACATATTTGGTTGTAAAAACATTTGTATAGAAACATTTATCATCGTTGTAAATGAAACTTTAAAACTATGTAATCGAAAATATAAAAAAATATATTTTTTCTTTTATTTAAAAAAGGAATTTGAAATATTTTAATTGTCTTAAAATGGTTCGCTTGAGTGGCAATCTATAAAAAAATAAAAAAAAAAATAATATATATAAAATAAAATTTCGGAAAATGTCAAAAAAAAAAAAAATAAAATAAAAAGAAAATTTATGCTTAAAATATGTTAAGAAAAGTTAGCCCAATTTTTTAATTTGGAACATTTTTTTAAATTTATTATTTTTGGTTGTGTTCCAAAGGTGAAAAAAATCTTATTGTTTTGCTTTTTTTTTTTTTTAACAACCACCCACCACGTAATACCAATTCACTTTTTATTCAAATAAAAGTAAACGCCACCAAAAAATATATATATATATATTTATATATATATATTTTTTTTTGTTAAATATAGATTATGAGGAATTTTTTTTTTCAAAGTTCATACACAACGAAATATTACTGATAGCCTGTCAAATATGTCATGTCAAAACAAAAAAAAAAAAAAACAAAATGTAAAAGGTAACATCATGTCTATATACCTGTGACAAAAGTCTTCTAAGTTCAATTAAATTGATATTGTATAAAGAAAGTGGACATTGAATGAATAAAATTATATTTTCATTGATTTTTTTTTCTTTGTTTTTTAAATTTAAATTTAAAACTCACAGCTAATAATTTTGAACTAAGTATGTGATTATGTTTTAAAATAGAAAATTTTAAATTTAATTATAAAATATGAAATAAAAATAATCGCCATTTTATAATATTTCACAAAAAAAAATAATTTTAATGGATTTCATGTTTTTTGTTTGTGTTCACCTATATTGTATTAATGTTATTATATAAAGCATCAAATACACACTACAATTTTGCATGCTAATCTATGTTGTAACATTATCAGAACAAAAGTTGAGTTGTGTGCAAGATCTTTTAACGCTTCTACGTTGAAATCAGCTCTCCTTTCCGGTCCGATTTTATGTCAATTGAGAGGCTGACATCCTCAACTACATACACGTGAAGACCAAATGATTGTCAATACCGACATCAGCGCTCCTGTTGTTTCTCATATCGCAAAGCGATTTCCTGTATTTCTATTGTACGATTATATGGTCAATCTGGGTTTTTGTACGACGATCCGGAGATAGCCATGTTTTTTTGTGGGAAGCTTTGTGGGAAATAGGATTCCACAAATAGTTAGTTGTTGTGAGTTGTGTGAGCAGCTATCCATTGTCATTTCTTACACCTTCACACTTGAGTTTCTTACACCTTCTTACATCATTTTCACATCAGACTTTAGTTCAAAATGATTTTAAGGGCAGCCTTTGAAGCATTGTCATAAATCGTATTTAGCTGCGTATAGAAAATGGATTGTTCTTCCTCATCTGCGTCTTCAGTTGGAGTATAACACTGGATCATGGTAATATTTCTTACTCAACATTTCAATCTGGCAGTGATAAGCCTTCTAGATACTGGGGTCTAAGTGTTCAAACTACGTCTAGCATTGCGACTTAACATAATGCCGACATCTCCTCTTCTTATGCCACCAACTGCTTGATCATCTCCAGCGAGTGCAGCATAAATGTTAATTCGCTGAGAGATATATAATTTCCTTGTCCTCTCCATTTCGTTTCGCTTATGCATGCACGAGATTTGATCGCGATTAACTCTTGAGGACCTACCTTTTGTTATCAGATTTCACGAAATGTTATCAATTGGATGATTTTTGGCATTTTTTGAGATATGGGCAATAAAACCATAAGCTCAAACCTGTCCAATGATCTGAACCATGTTTGCAGCAGCTCCAACGAGAAGATGCAGACCTCATGGTTACTGAAAAGATCCTTACACGAGTATAAAACATTAATGGGATACAAACAAAATAATCTGTCAACTTTGTCGTGAATTATTAAAAAACGAAAAACTAAAAAAATATATTTTTCAGAGTAATGAAAGTGGTACGTCGATTACACGTTCGGCTACACATTATAAAATGTCCATGTAATCAGTCGTCTACAACTTATATTTTATGAAAAAAGCATTCAGTCGTACAGTATCGATTCAACCGTCAATTGTGTTCGAATACACGATAGAACCAGTATACAATCAATGAATGTAAGTGAAAAAATAAACCAATCTTGGATTAACAATATTGTATCGTGTATTTGGTGCTTTATGTTAATCAAAAAAGAAAAAAGAAAGATAAAAATAAAAAATAAGAATATATTAAAAATTAAGAGAAATTTATATTAAAAAATAAATAAATTTAATTTTCTTTCAATTCTATCTAGTTTAAGATTTTTTTTATTATTTTTATTATACAAGGTGCTTTGGAAATAATGTGTATTCATATGGTGTATTTGATTTCAATACGGAAGTAGAAATCGGCAACAAGTAATACCTGAGAATATCACCCTAACGAATTATAATTTTGAGCTCGTGTCGAATTTCAAGTATTTGGACTTAACCAACTGTTATTTTGACTGGACTTGACCAACTGTTATTTGGACTGGACTTAACCAACTGTATTTCTGTGTTATAAAAAATAATATTTTCTCATTTTAACACAAAAATTCAATTAAATGCATTATAGGTACAGGTGCACCTTTCCAGCTGACCACGTAGACACATAGACATATAAATTTTGATGAAAAATGAATTCTCACCAAGATTCAAGTCTCTGTAAGTCAATTTGCATCGAAAATATTTACAAAGTAAAATGCAAGAGGTACAAGTGTACCTTTTCAGCTGAATAAAGGTTAAATTAGAGTTATATTGTTTCAGTTTCATTAAATCATTAAATATTTGCAAAGTATCTAATTTTCAATAAAACTAATCAAATCAAAAATTTAAATAGATGCTTGTTTGGGGTGAAACAATATTCTGTTGTACAAGTAAAACCTATACCCACAGTTGTAATATTTATATGTAATAAACAGAACAGAACCACAATTATAGATCAGTCAAAATATATGATTCTGAAATGTGGACGCTTAAAAAAGCAGATGAACACAATCTGGAAGCCTTCGAAAGAAAGATAATTAAAAATATATTTGGTCTCATAAGACAACCCGATGATGGTTATTAAAAAAATTTTTTGGTCTCATAAGACAACCCGATAATGGTGCCTGTAGAACCAGAATAAATACAAAATATAGATAGTTGTATAAGCAAAGCAGCATAGGGACGAAAATAACATTTCAGTGGGTAGTGAAAGGATTATGTGTAAGATATTTAGTAATAAATATTGTTTTTAGCAACTCTATATTGTTTGGGAAGGCATTTTCTAGTGCACGGATTTGATTCTAAGTAATATTCTAAATAATAGCCAAAATTTGATTTTAATTAGTTTTGTGAAGTCATAATTACTTTTATCTTATCTCAACTATATAGCTACAACATTGCCGATTAAAAACTAAAGAAAATAACATCTCACCAGTGACCATTTCGTTAGTGTCCCATAACTTTTAAGCTCTTATATAATAATTAATAAAATATTCCACCATATTTTTTTGTTTATTACGACTCCTCTCTTTATCCCTGACACTATATAACTTTATTCCCGAAACACGCATGCGTATTAGTTTTGTAAGAGGTGAAAGAGCCGTTATTTACCAAAATTTAAAAAAAAAACATTATTACGTAAGGCGAGGGTGTTCTATCGATTGGTAATATTTTAAACTTCCGGAAAGAACCGGAAATTGATTTTTTGAACGCGAAATTTGCCGAAATCGACATTTTCAAATGAAAAGAGGTACCTTTTTACGCAAATTCGGATTCTACGTCAAAAAGTAAGCAATTTTTGTAAAATAAAAAAACTGATAAGCATGCTCTGGAACACTCGGTATATATTATAATTTAACATTGAAATAAATCAGTTCCTTAAATTAGGTTAAACATTATGAACCGTATATATTTTGGAAAACAAAAAAAAAACAAAAAATAATTTTTAAATCAAAGAATTTTTGTGATATTTTTAAAAATAATTATATTTTTGTTCCACTTCCGTATCTACAAGTTATTTTTTATAAATTTTTTTTAAAAATAACTGAAAATTCCTTCAAATATTAATTCTTCACTTAAGGGTATATAGAAACAAAAAAAGCAAAAATCTGAATGAACTTCAGGAAAATATATTGTCTCTTCGAAGGATCCAACATGAAATTCTTCGACATATTCAAAGATATCGTATAACAGATAAAGGTATACTCATTCTAATATAATATCTAAAATTACCTCCTCCTAAGATTGAAAAAAAATACTATACTATACTATATTCTCATAAACGGCAAATTCGTTTATATATCACATCGGAAACATCGAATCAAAAATCAAAATTCTTAAAACAGAAATTCGAAATTATGATAAATCGACGGTTATAATATGAGAAAGAAAAAATGTAACAAAACGATATTCATATTCCGTATATGTGTGACTATATATACTGTATACTGCTCAATGGATTCGCCCTAAACAACTCTAAGAGATCATATGTACAGAACGCATGAAGGTCGCTTAGCCTAAATTGAAATGACTTTAAAAATACAACTTTAAAATTGTTTTGCAATTATATTGAATTAATTTGTAATTATTTTTAAATTATTAAAATTGTAAGTGAACACAGATAAATAAAGAAAAAAAAATGACTGACAGATGGAGCTCAATACACTCAACAAGAAGACGAACAAAAAGATGATGTGAATGATGTACGTCAGCGTCGATATACCAAAACGGAATGAGAAGTTGGAACAATAACAAACAGATAATATTATGTATATAATATATAATATATTGTGGTATAGGCCACAAGAATAAGAAAATCAGACTCTATAAGACGCTTGAGTTAGATATAATAAATATATAAAAAAGTTATTGAAATACATCGACTGTTACTAGAGTCTGAGGACAATAAAACAACTATATTGACTTCTTCTATTTCAATTAGATTTTTAAGGAATAAATTGTTATAGAAATCTACGTCATATCTAAGTCTATAACATAAAATAACCTAATATACTATATTTATTTTATTTATATATATAATTATATATATACTAACTAGAATATATGGCGTTAGTAGTGTTCTGTTTTATCATACCACTTAACATTACTGTATACACAATTTCATTTAATAATTTCTTCTTCTATGATAATTTTTCCAATACATTCTATATAAATTGAATACAATATATTGTAACTATTATGGAAATAAAAATGTTTATACATAAATTATTTGATTAACTGTTATAATAAACTAACAAACTATATGTCTAATAATTTAACAGTTTAATATAAATATAATGTTCAATAATTCAACCATATACTGTTTAAGTTTATAAAAAATTATCTTAAATTAACTTTATCTAATAGATTTCCTTCCTAAAAATTATATATACATATATATACAAATATATTATACAACATTATTTTCATCAACATCAACCTACACACACAATAATAGATATATATGTAGTACTTCTCTATAAAAAATTTCAAATTAAGAAAATTAAGATTTTAAATATGATATATGGACCTATTGAAGTCCATTTTAATAATGTATGTGGTTAATATTGAAATCGAATCTCCCAAAAATTAAATTAAAAGCAATATAAATGACATATTAAAACATACATATAATACCAAATACAGTTATGTATATACTATACATGTCATTTATTTACAGTTTTTAATTTTTATATTTCTTTTCTAAAGCCGCCATCTTAAATCAAAATAAGAGAAAAAAAAGCAATCAATGTAATCACCTAATTTTAAATTAGAATTTCAATGATATTGATAACATGTAAATATGTAGGAAATTGTAATACCTAAATATCTAATCTAATATTTTTATTTCAATTCAAGCTTTAAAATTACAAAATGTTTACATACATAGGTTGTCCGTAAAATTTGACCTACTTTTGACCTGCAAAATTGATTGTACTTTATATTTTCAAATAATATCTGGGAGTAAATGCATCAACTAAACTGGTATTTATAAAGTTAACAACGATAATAGGGTAGCAAGCAACGTGAACCAACATTGTGAGATTTCAGCTCAAAAATGTTAATAATTAAAATATTGTCCAACAAATATAGAGGTAATTAGATTGAATTTATATATATATATTTTTGAGAGTTGACAAATAAAGAAATCAAAAATTCTATTTAATAATAACAGTATATTTTTTTTGATATATTTAATGAATGTATAGTATATTAAAAAGAAATATAAGCAATTATCAAACACATTAAACTCTTCTAATTCGAGGTCAAATCTACTTAGTTAAATTTTACTTCTTTGACAAATATTGTTAGAGTACTAAGTTCTGTTATACAAAGAGTTATATATTATAATATGTATATATAAAAAATCATAAATACATAAGTAAACTGTACATTTATATTCGAATTCAATAGCAAATGAACAAACACACAAAATGTTAAAATTTCAACAAATTTTCATTTTGCAGCGGAATTTCGCAAAATCCAATGTATAAAGTAACCCACTTGAGATAAGTTAAACACTCCCCATCCGACAATTTTTACTATACTTAATATCTTTAATAATACATACTGTACTGCTGTGCCTATTTGTTTACAATCTATATCTTAGTAAAGCTAAAATAAAAGTAATTAAACCAAAATGCCAAAATGCGCCTCACTATATGCAATCGTGAATGAGGCTCAGACGGAACCTCAACATCACTGCTTCGTTTAAAACCAAATTTTTTAATTACAACCAATTTAAGTACAATAATCAATTTGTCACAACTCCACACTAAAACAGTCTCTAATATAAATATGAAATTTTGAATTCCAATCCAATCAATGTCAAAGTAATAAATAAATACTAGCTTTTTAGTATTTCAAATAAAATATCACACCGGAGGAGACAAATTTTCATATATAACAGTACCAATATTTTCTTTTTTCTTCTTCTAAAAAATACCTCTAAAAAAGTAAGTAGGTACCTTTAAAAAATAATTTTTTTTTTAACTTTCTTAGATTTTGTCACAACAAAATATTCGGTATAAATTAAAAGAAAAAAATAAAAACAATAAACCTACATACTGCGACATTTGAATTTGGAATTAGGAAATTTATGATTTAAATTATATATATATAAAAAAAAAATGGAAATAAATTTATTTTGACCTAATTTACAAAAAAAAAAAAAAAAAAATAAGTAAAATTTTTGTTGTAAATCTTAAAATTTAGATTTGATTTTTTTTTTTTAGAAATTTTTATGTTAAAAAAAGACTAAATGACACTTTTAATGATGGTGCGCATCTTCAATGACTATATAGAAAAATAGTGTTAAATGTAATAAAATATATATATGTATACATATGTAACATTTGAGATTGTAACATTTTCATCTTAATACTGATTTATCTAAAATTCATTAAGATATATGACATTAGGAAATATTTAGTAATTGGTACCGGTCTGATACGAAAACTAAGTATAATTAAAAGTTTTTAAAATTTATATTTTGAGTTGAGAACAAACAATAAGATTGAGTTAACGATTGAAAACTTGATTATGATTTGAATAAATTACAAATTCTGTAACAAAATCAATTTGATAACTGGAAGTTGTAGACTTGACTGTTTCAGTTGTTATGAATAAAGCTGTGTATCGCTAGGCTGTATATTTTGTACGTATATATACTGTTAAACTATAGGTGTAGAATATTTAGCTTTGTTGTATATGAAATCTAGCTTATTTTCTTAACTCTGCTGTTTTTACACTTCAAGTTGTGCATATAGATAGAAATCTATATATCATACATACAACGAAGTTACAATACAATTCACATATATGGCTCTGTGCATAACAACAATCCTAATGTAACATCCTCCCTTGTTATACTTAAAATTCGTCGTATTGCTGGAATATGAAATAGGGCAATTTTATAAATCTCGTGTAGATTTTTGCACTTGTTCTCGAATGTGGAACCATATTCAAATAAACTACGTTTCTTCAATGCAAAAATATACGTATACATACAATCTACAAAAGTTCAGGAGTAATGTTAGCAAATTTGTATGCCTACTTACCAAATGCTTTCCCCAACCCTAAATTAGTCCAAACTGTACATTCGCATATAACGGTAAAACCTAATATTTAGCTTAACTTAAAAATAAAAACAGCTTTCTTCTCTTAGAGAATAGACCACTATGACTCGCTATACGGTAGTGAAAGGGTTAAATAGAATATACGAAATATACAAAATAGAAAAACGATTTCTTTTATTTTGTTTGGTATAATGAAGATTTCATTAAGGAAAAATTAGTGTAAGTGTTCTTTATTCCAAGAATGACAATTCAAGACTAAATATACATATAATGTACTCAATTATATTTAAATTTTGTTTACTATTAGCTACTACCAATATATATAGGTATATAGGTTAATAGCGCCACACTCTTATGCACGTGAACAACGAGGGAGATTATCACAATCTCCAAATGGGTTAGCTGTAATATATCAATTGCCATGATCCCCTGTTTCCGCCGTATTCCCCACGGACGTCATTACAGGACAACGATTATGATCTTCTGTAAAAATCGTACTGGCATCCTACATATAGGTTGTTGTAACTTCTAATAAGAGCCTAGAATACATCATTGTTCGGGCAATAATACATCATACTAACGATCTTATTTGACTATTAGGTTGTAGTAATATGCAATACATTTGTTTGCGCTACTATAACAAGCGTTAAATGTCATATTAATTTAGCCAAAACAGTTGTATACTAGAACTCAGTTCAATGAGAATGAATCTGATAGACCAAATCAAACAACCGATTAAATTTTAATATAAGGAGTATAGTAAACGATTTTGTATATTATAATGTGGATATGAGAACCAAGTTAAATGTAATTTATTTGAAACAGATAACTTACAACTATAAGCCGGCTATAGTTGTAAATATATTATATATTATATTTGTTAGAAAAAATTACATAGCTAGATACTAACAATGAACACTTTCCATTTTCCCAAGTTTGAAGTTTGAAGTTTCAACAACCAATACTGTTGAAATGAAGCTAAATATAATTTAACATAACATAATAATTTTAAACAATTTAATATAATTTGCAAATTTGCTGTTGAACATTCATTTTGTTAACGGTGCTACAATATCAATTTTTTGCGTATAAGCAAATAAAATAAAATATGAAGTTAAAACGGAAATTTGTGTTAATAACACCATACATAAAAAATAAATATTTATTTAAATAAAAAAAATAAAAAAAAAACTGTTTTTTAATTTTTTAAAAGAATTCTCCAAAATATTTTTATAAAAATTTTATAAATACCATCATAACATATTTGATGATTTTGGATCACATTTAATTATTGTTTTTGCCTTCATCTTCTTTTCATTTTTTTTTTTTTTTTTTTTTACAATTTTATTAAAATATAAAAAGAATAGCAAAAAAAAAACACAATAAAAAAATATGTCTACACTTTTTATAATGTTACTTTTTCACGTTAAGTCATAAAAATTTCAAATTTATGCATTTGACTTTGAAAGATCAAAAATAAAAAAGCAAATAAGCAAAATTTTTACACTATAAATAAAAAAATTAAATGTGGATGGCTATACTAATAATATATATTATTTAGTTATTCGACTAATATATATAATGTATATTATATTATGTATTTATTGTATATTATTTATATTATATTGCATTATATAATATTATCTATGTTCTTATATAAGTAAAGAGTTATTTTTTTAAATTGATAGAATTTTCGACAGAAACCATAGAGTTGCTCAGTAAATTTTTAGATAATTTTTTGTGTTTAGTACAGTTTGCCCCACATAATTGAAATTTTTTTGTCTAAAAGTAGGCTGATTTGTGTTCAGTAAACTGTCCAAAACAGTTCTAAGTTTTTTGTACTAAATTTTTTTCGTTTGACAGTTTTGGACAACTTTTTTTGTTCTTATTTGTTTTTTTTTTTTAAATATTGACAACAATTAAATTCAACAAAGAAATTTAAATTTCACT
The DNA here is from genome assembly GCA_963942445.1 of Argyra leucocephala. Classification (NCBI taxonomy): domain Eukaryota; kingdom Metazoa; phylum Arthropoda; class Insecta; order Diptera; family Dolichopodidae; genus Argyra; species Argyra leucocephala. The sequence goes on from OZ012681.1 coordinate 12,722,065, forward strand.
AAATTTTTCTGCGCTAAACTAAGGGCGTTTTCGAACCTCTTGCACTTGCACTTGATACTCGCACTAAACCTGTCAAATCGCACTTGATTTGTTGTCAAAATTTTAGTGTATTCTCAAATATTGCAAAATTAAATTTATTAAAACTGAAAATAAAAAAAAAATTAGTGCGATTTGACAGGTTTAGTGCGAGTATCAACGAAAGATTCGGAAACGCCCTAAGTAGTCCAAAATTGTTTTTTTTTTTTTGCACATTACCAAAACACTAGGAAAGGATTGTTTCTTTGTACAAAATTACTGTTGGTTCATCAGGTATGGAGAAATGGATTAGGAGGGAAATAGGGGAAGATAGGGATGATAAGGGGAATTGAGAGATAAGTTGGGAATGTACCTGAAGAGGTTCTTTTTCAAAAACTGCTAATTGTATAATGGAGAGATTCAAGTATCATTTTAGCAGTTCTTAAAATTACAAATGACTTTTCAAAACCAGTTTTGGGCAACCTAATCCATATTTTCACGGTGTAAAAATTGACATTCATTACATTTATTTGTAAATGTCCAAAACAGTTATGTATTACAGTATTGTAAACAGTTGTGTAAAACAGTATTGTGATTTGACAGATGATGAATGAATGACATTTGTTTTTAAATTTGTGTTAAGTAAGGTTAACATAGAAAAACTTACACCAACCACCACAACAACGTATGCAAAGTAATTTAAATAATGTGTTTCGATCTTCCCTATCAGTAGGTATTGTGGTGTTAAAACTATCTAGACGACGTCTTATTGTAATTTAGTGTAGTTGTTTTTTTTTGAAAAAGAAACAACATCAAAATTCTCTTTTATCCTGATGGACAAAACCATTATTTCAAAAATGACTAGATCCTATGGAACTTAAATGCCGAAAATTTAACTGATTTTTTTTTTATATTCATTCAACTTTATACAGTATAGTTTCTTGTACCTCTTTAACAACTCTATCACTTGCTGTTTGAATATTGTTGAAAACTTATTTTTGTATCTTTTCATACAGCCAAAATAACAACAGTATTTTCTACGAAGGTGGGCTTATAATACGAAAAAGATAGAGTATTACACCACACAATAGATTATAGAACCTGTCACATTGTCTTGCAGGTAGAACTCGTCATCTTATTTTTTTTCCAACTCTGAATACTAATTTTCTTGCTTTATGCTGAAAACCCCATTCATCGTAAATGATGTTTAACAGCTGTACAAATAATTGCTCAGTCAGTTTACTTAAGTTTGGTATTGGGACATCGTCCCAGTCATGCGATACTAGAACAAAAACTTTTACACTTTAATTAGTTGAAATGCATTAGCTTAAGCATAATATTAGTTCAAAATAATTTGACAGCAATCTATTATAGCAGTTAAAAATTTAAAATTGTATTTTAACCTAATTTTAAAATGAATTCAAAAGAAAAAAAAAATGAGCCGAAAAGATATTTAAATTTTTTTTTTTTTTCAATTAAATTTAAATTTTTAATTTATTAAATAATATAAAAAAAAATCTCATCTTATTTATATTACTAGGGTGTAATTTGATGTTATATGATGGGATTTCTTTTCGCTTGACATTTTTATTGTAATTTTATATAAAAAAAAAACAAAAATAGTTTAAATTAAAAATAAATTTGAGAGGAATTTAATGTAACGAAATTTCATAGAAATAGTTTATTTTTTTTTATATAAAAATAATTTAATTTATTAATTTAAATTTTTTTCGAAAGTTTTTCTAAATTTGTCATAATGGAGTAAAATTTGTATACGCTGTTATTAGTTTTTATTTTTTCTAAACAATAATTTTTTTCGAATTATTTTTCGAATTGAAAGTCAATTTTCACTTTTTTAATCTGCAGATAAAAGTTTGACAGCTGTCAAAACTTTCACCCAATCAAAACATTTGATGCCTCAGAATTACAAAAACAAAATAAAACACGAAGTTTATTGTGTAGATAAAATTACGAAGTTGTCGAAAAACGTTCTAGAATAAAAAAGAACAAATTTTTTGTGTTCAGTATAGTTTCCGTTAATTGAATTTTTTGTCCAAAGATTCTGATCGGTGTTCATTAGATTGTGCAAAACAGTTCTAAATTAATTTGAATATTTTTTAGAACAGTTTTGGACAACTTTTTCTGTTATTGTACATTTTTTTTAAAACAGTTTTGGACAACTTTTTTTGTTATTGTTTTTTTTTTTAAATTTTGACCGTTAAACAAAGAATATTTTGAAAGTAAACAAAAATTAGAACAAAAAAGATCAAAAAGAGTATTCAATGAATTTTTCTGTTTTAAGTGGTTCTAAAGTGTTTGACAGTCAATTGTCATGATCCAAAACTGTTCTGTCCGATTCTGTTCCAAATCTACCATCTACTGAGCAAACTTGTTTACTGATTGATATCATGACAACTACTGTGCAGATTTTTATTTGCAGATGAAACAAATAAAAACTGAGCTTTAAAATGGTCATTATTTTCGTAAAATGTCAAACTATGTCTCTTTTCTAAAAACGCTCATAATTTTACAGTTATATTTTTTATTTAGTTTTGCTAGATGACATGATTGATCTTAGCATTAGTATAATAAATTGCATATGCATTTGTTGACATCTTTAAAATTTAAATTTGATCCTGAAATATTGAAGCTAGATTGATATAACAGTTATAGTATGAAGTCAGATATAGTGGGATTTATATATTTTTTTCACACCTCAGTAGAGCATAGGTCGTCATAATCTTCTTCAACAGTACTCTATTAATTGCAGTTGGCTTTGACTAGTGACAAATTTTCTCCAATTCTTAAATTCTCCTTTTCAACATTTTTCAACACATTTCAACAATGCGTCTCCATGTTAGTTGTATTATCTATCAATGATACCAAAATTTGACATGGATTTGGATTTAATTATAGAAAGAGGTTAAAAAACGCAACCGTGTAACGTAAAAATAATATCTACATCATCTGTCAATTTATTTCCTACTGGAATACTTGTAGTTTATTTCCAGCATTTTTCGTTTATAACATTTCTTATCAAAGGCTTTCTCAAAGTCAATAAAATACAAATTAAATGTTGGGGCTTATATTAACATCGCTGTATTAGTACTTGGATTTAATATAATTATGTACAAAGCTTCTCTTGCCCCTAAACCTTTACGAAAACCGAATTGTGTATAATAAGTATAACTTGTTCATTTTCTCTGATGTCTAATGCAGATGAAAATCAAAACTTTTTTGTCGGGTAAAACAAAGAAATTCAATTATATTAGTTAAAATAATTGAATTTAAATTTATGAAATAGTAAGATAGGAAGAAGTATAACAAATACAAGTAGGGGTTTTTACATTTAAATGATTTTGTTTTTTTACCTTAAATCGTTCGATAATAAATAAGAATTTTAGAATAATTTTATATTTTAATTTTAGGTTTTTTTTTTGTGTTATTTTTAGGTTTATTTTCAATTCTCTAGACACTCATTCACAAACTGAATTAATATTTACTTTTCTGTTACTTTAAAAATGACACTCACCTATTGTTTTTCATAATCCACAAATACAAAAAAGAAAAAAAAAAAAAAAATAAAAACACACACTAACGAATAAATTTGGTCTACTTTTCTTCTAATTGTAAACAAGTGATGGGTTAGCTGATGTCTAATATCTGCTATTAAACAAATACTTTTTTTTATATTTTTTTTCTTGTATAGGTATATACATATTTTAGTTTGAAATGAACCTTGGGTGTGTACATTAAATACACAATAGTGTCATAATATATTTTCGAAACAACAAGTGTCAACTTCTATGTTTTGTGTCTATAATATGGACTCATTTAGGTTATGTTTAGGGTGTACCTTATTCTAACTAACACATATTCTATTTGTAATTTAATTTTAATTTCTGGTCTGGTGTCAGAAAAAATAGAATTACAATAAATTTGGGATTGGGCTGTAAAAAAAAATGCCTTTTTTTAACTTAATTTATTAACATAAAGCTGTCTACGTTATCATTTCTATATATAATCGCTGTCGGATAAAAGAGAGAAGGTCGGTACTTAGATTAGCCAGCAATTTTTTACTGATTTTGAAACAAAAATATTCTTATCTGATGAAGCACATTTCTATACCTCTCTTAGATATGTGAATAAGTAAAATTATGCCAAATGGGAAAGCTTTACGTGTCTAATAATGTTCCGCCACATGTCCGAAAAGTGGGAAAATTACTGTTTGTTGCACATTGTAGTTAAGCGATGTCATTGAACCTTTTAAAAAACAATAAAGGACTGACTGCAATAGTCGATAGTGAGTGCTACAGATGCATGATAATCTATAAATTATTAGATAATTATTTTTGCCATGAAATCACAGAAATCGATTTAGAAAATATGTGATTCCAAAACAGGACCATGTAATTTGTTACACATCGTGTGTAACGTTAAATATTTTACGTAAAAAATTCACAGATCATATTATTTCACGCGATTACGAGGTTATCTGACCGCTAATAACATGCGATTTAGAAACTTTGGGTATTGTTTTGGGGTTATGCTTAGAATTATTGGATCGTTGGAGCACCTAAAACCCAATATCCTACTTATAATCGAATTTTACATCAAAATTCACAGATCGCATTACTTCACGCATTTACGAGGCTACCTGACCGCTAATAACATGCGATTTAACACCTTTGGGTATTATTGTGGTATTACAAGTAGAAACATTGGATCGTTGGAAAAACTAAAACCAAATATCCAAGTTTTAATCGAAATACCATTCAACATTTATAGAAACATCATAGCCAGTTAATTGGCCAGTTAATTTTTCATAATTAATTTTCGTTTCAATCCAAAGATTTGCTTATTTTTGTTCTTAGTTCGAAATTCAAATTGAATCAGTATGGTATAATAATCTAAGACATTGGACAGTCATGCCAGTACTACACATTCAATAAAAAAATGGTGCTTGTATTATAGATAGAGGCATATGAAGCATCTTAAGTTGCTGCCCTACACAATATGAAGATTTATTTTATTAGATCGTGTACCCTAATCTATCTTACGGACATATCGTATATTACAGTTAAATATTTAGTTTTTGAATATTTTTCGAAAAAAAATAAATAAAATTTAAGGTAGGTAGGTTGAAGTGACCCAGTGTTCCAGTTGCTTCTGGAAACACGAATTAGCACTTAATTATTCCTTTTTGATACTACGACTCGAAAGACCTATTTATCGTTGTTGGTTGGTTTAGGAGATCACTCTCTCATTATCATTCTCTCAAGTTACTCAGAACTAGAGCCATCCTGTGCGATTGAGAAGGAATTTTGCTTACTGCAATAATACCTATATTGTTAAGTCTCACCTAAAGTCCGAAGTCTGACTCTGACTTATGCTGGTCAACTGAAATAAAATTTAAAATATGGAAAATTTCAAAATATGGAACACCCTAAATTTCTAATTATACAGTTATAATATGCTCATGCAAGTATAATTTTTTTGTTGTTTTTATATCAAAAAAGGATACATTTTTATTAATATTTTTTCAAATACAAAAAAAAAAAAAACAAAAACTACGAGTATTACGTAAAAAAACTTACTTTGTACAATATTTAAAAACATAAACTTAAGACCGCAGCACTGTTTTCATGTTCTTTTTATTTTCTGATGCCGCCGCAATTTGTTGATTCTTTTCACGTAAATCTAATGGGACTAACAATAAGTCGTCCTTAATAATAATAAAAAAAAAAACAAAAAAAAAAAACATTTTGTATATACACAAATGTTTTTTAAACATTAAATAAAAGGTGTGTTTCAAAAATAAAATAACAACAACAAAAATGTAAAAAATTGTTTTTTTTTTTTTTTTCTGTTATCTAATAATTAAACGCAGTCGTTTACAAGTGTATACCAAAAAAAAAAAAACAAAAAGGATCTTATACAGAGGTGAGATACAATCGGTACGGATATCAATGAAATGATATTTTATTGTAAATTTTTTAGATAGAAATAGGATTGCGTTCTAGCCCCATATCAACCAATTCAGTACCAGTAGTTAACCTCAACAATGCAATCATGAATATGAATCTCGAAGGATGCCTGATTTATGGATTATGCTCAGGAAGATATTCTTCAATAGAATGTTGGTCAACTGCCATCATTCGAGGAATCCTCCGTTAACATATGGAAGCTCGGCTAATCAGCATGGCCTTTACAAATTCTCTTTAAAAAAAAAATAATATACCGACAAAATTGGTAAACCAGTCTACATTCATAATCGATGTTTGTCGAAGAAGTATTTATTTGTTTGCTTTGCAGTTTACTTTTAATATTTATGGTTCGGACAAGATAATGTTCAAATCTACTCTATTTCCAGAAGTATATAAAAATAATCACATGTCGCATATAAACCGCTATTTGTATGATCTGCCATGTGACACATGTCATCAGCATAATCTAAGTCAGGTAGCAGTTATACTAGCAGTGCCACTGCATATTATAATGAATATGTATAGAAAAGAAAATTAATAATTTGCTAAATGGAAGAAAATAATTTTAATTAAAAAAGAATATCCAAGATTTTGAGTATAGCGAGCTCGAAACCGTAAATTTTATATACGGTAGCCGGTTTTTGTTTTGAACATTTTGTTCGATTACAAAATTTCTATTTATGTGTATACCGTTCTATTTGATATTCAAAATTGTACCGTTACTTGAATATCACATCTGATGAATGTTTTAAATATTCATGAACCGGTACAAATAGATAGATTATCATTGTATATACAAGTTAGTATACATACGGGAGTTAATTTCTAAAGAGATGATGATGACCCCCCAAAAAAATAATTTTTATTTTTTTTTTATTTAAATTATACACATGTGAAATTGTGATAAATATGGTAAAAAATTAATATACAAATATATTATATGTATAAATATATATATATATATATATATATATATATTACTTGTTATTACTTATTTATGTTAATAATAAAAATAAGAAAGGATACAAAGGTAGATTCACAAATGAATTTGTGTATATTATGCTTTTTTCTGGTATATACACATACACATATATATATATATATATTAGTTGCAGTTAAAAATTACAATTGTGTATAATATGAGAACATTAAATTCATTACCATAATTAAGTTTTTTTTTTGTGTTTTGTTGTTTTTTGTTTTTTTTTGTATGCATAGTTGGGAAGAGAATTGGGTTAAAATTCAATTTATAAATTTTTGTTTTTTTTTTGTCATTTTTTTTTTTTTTTTGCGTTTTGTTGACGTGTTATAATACAATAATTAGTGATGACGCGATCTTGCGGTAATAATTGGTATAATATTGTAAACAAATAATTATGAAAAATTAAACAAAAAAATAAACTAGGACAATTATTATTTACTTTTGAAATTTCTACAACATTATTATATATAAATTATTTAATTTAGTTTTAAGAATCTTTAAAAGTTAAAAATCTATCGCAGTTAAAAAGTTTTATAAAGAAAATATTTTTTATTTTATTTTTTTTTTGTATTTTAAGGTTAAATATAGGATCTACAATCTTATTTTTATATTTAAATAAATTGTTACTACTTTTAAAATTTGCTTATAAGTAGAATTTATTGGGGATTACAGAAATCTATATTTCTGCTTCCTTATATTTTATTCCTTTATTAAATTAGATCGTGCGGTTTTAGTTCAATCGTCTTAATGGCTATGTTAAGTTAATCGATTTTTGTGTTCAATGGCATAGTCACTAATTACGTCACCTATTTATTTATTTTTAGATCTCTGTGAATTTCTTCGTTTGAATCAAGGCGATATGCATTCGTGATAGCTTTGTGGAATTTATTTTACCAATAATCGATAACTAATAAATTAGATGTTTTTTATGCATCCCACTTAGATATCGTAAGTTCATATAGGCTTGATTATACTTTTATATGGGTACTTGTAATTTGAAGTATAATCTGACCTTTGACAGTCTCCCTTCATCAGCCAGTTCATATCTCTGATTTTCTGTTTGATTTGCATTGCGTTTTGTTTATCGTAATGCTTCCAGTTAAAACGCGAGCAAAGTGTAGTTCAAGATATTTTACTGTTTCCGCTTTTGGTACCTGGATATCATTTATCTGAATACACAGTTGTGGTGGCTTTTTGTCTTAGTGCGTAAGTAACGTGAATTAATTTTTGCTCGTTCAGTTTAATTTTCCAATTTCGGATCCATTTGTTTACTTTATCCAGCCGCTCTTGAAGTTGCTCTGTTGCTTGTCTTTGCGAATCGCTTGTATCCATATTTTAAATCCGTATCATCTGCAACTACTGAAATTTCAACCTGTGGTGTTATGTGGATATCGGTGGTATATAACAAGTATAGGATGGGTTCAAAAATGCTTTCTTGAGGAACCCTTGCTAGTATATTGGTTATAAATTGAATCTTGTTTCTCCATGTGCTACTCTGAGCTTACTATATTAGAAATGTAAGACACCATGATATTGCATATATTTCGTGGTAAGGTTTTACGCATTTTATGTGTGAAACCTTCATGCCATACCCTATCGAATGCTTGTGAAGCATCAAGAAATACCGCCGTACAGTATTTTTTTTCTTCAAAACCCCGTTCTAATAATCTAACCACACGATGCAGCGGTCAGTGTCTGGCTGAATGTTTTTCTGTGTTTGTTTTTCTCTCTCGGTTGCAACCGTTCAAAAATTAGTTTCTCGAACAGCTTTGTTATTGCTGGCAGTAGTGATGTGATAAGAGGTTACTTCGTTTGCTGATTAAAGCACTTTAAAGCACCCTGGTACGTATTTGAGTCCAATACAGGTATTAAATAAGTATGTTAATAAGATGATGGTCTAACGCGGGAGCACCTTCAGAAATCCAGGAGAAATTTCATCAATTTCAGGTGATTTTTTGTTATTAATATGTATGTCAATTTCGCACGCGACTTCAAATGCTGTGATAACTTCAATATTGTTTTGCTACCTAAATGGTTTTTACACAAATTAATGTTACTTTGGATATCGTGTGATTGGAACAATGGAATGTTAATTTCTGTTAATCGTGTGGTATGATGTGATTGGAATAATTCCGCTACTTCTTCTTCAGATCTTGCCCATTGACCTCTCATAGTTTTATTTAGAGATATTTTTAATTGTAGGTATTGCAAATTGCCTTTCAGAGCGAATAATCTTTGTCAGCATTTGGGCTTAAGTTTGTCAAGTAAACATATCCATGCTTCTTGTTTCACATACATATATGTAAATTATATTCTGGCTCTGTTCGTATGTTTATGTAAGATTTATAGATATTTAGCATGTCATGGCGAGAAAAATACGTTTTGCAGCGATTCAAAAAATTCAAATATATCGCGTCAGTCCATGTTATAGATGATATGTTTTGATACATATAGCTTATGTGCATATAATAGATGACATGGCTATTTTTCGTCAAAATTAAACTGTCTCCATGACAAAATTGAAAAAAATTTCGTCACATAAAACAAAAAAAAAACCTAATTAACATAAAAATGAACAAAATAAAATAATCATTGCATTAAATAAATTAAATACATTTAAGTAGTTCTTACTATCAATAATATCAACGTAGCATATTTTGACACAATATTCCTTTGACATAAAAACAAAAAAAAAGGCAGTCAGTATGTATAACCTTTGCAAATCTTAAATTAAAGTTTTTTGTTTTTAATTGATTCGAATTTAAATCAACCATGACATAAATTCGCGTATCTCATTTCCTCTTTTTAAATTTTTATTTCATTTTTTTTTTTTTCTAATTTTTGATTTTTATATTGTACAATCATCATGGAAATTTGTTCAATATGTATCTATGAAATAAAATCTCTAAGAAAAATAAATTGAAATAATAAAAAAAAAAAAACAAAAAACAAAAAATTCTTAATAAAAATTAGAACATCAGCGAATAATATTGTGAGAGGTCCTTTTAAGGTTATCGAAACTAATTTTATGCCACAGTCATGTATTAAAAACATTTTTTTTTTTTTTTTTTTTCAAAATAAATTTAGAATACAAAAAATTGCAAATATTTTAATTAGTTTAAATATAAAATAGTTAGTTACTAAGTGAAATAATTTTGTATATTTTGTTGGGATAACAAAAAAAATAAAAAATGCCAACACTTATCAAAATATACTTTTTTTATTATTATGTATTTATAAATTTATAAAATAAGGTTTGAAAAATAGTTAAATTATTTACTTAATTATAAACAATGCGATGTACTTAATTTAAATTAATATACTTTGTATTTTAATCAATGATGTATAATTATTATCAGCATCTGGCTTGGCTTTATGATTCCACGTCACAAAATATAGGCGATCAAATGTGTATTCTATTTTATGATTATTAATATTTAATATTTATAGTTATAATTGAATCAATGACATGTTATGTGATTGTAATAGGCTACTTCACTGTGGAAAAAAGAGAGAAGAGCTGAAGCCGCATAGATATAGCATAGACAAGAATTTTATAGAACACATTAGTGACTTTGGAATCTAATCAAGTTTAAAATGGATAAAACCCAATTTTAGTAGAATATGAGAAGGAAATATACAAAAAAAGACCAATTGGAAACAATGAATTCATATACATATAAACTTATATAAACAATCTATTTTTTTTTACTTCACTTGGAAGCATAGCTTGCACGGGATCACTCCATTATCTGGAAAAAAAAAATCACAAATTTCAAATCTCGAATTCGAGATTGTTTAATAACATTTATTTACAGAATAAAATCGTTAGTGGGATATATCCCTTTTTCCAGAATATTTACCTTAATTATTTTTATGCGTAGCCGCTGTTGGATGTAAAAAGGGGGATATATCCCTTTTTCCAGAATATATTATACCTAATTTCTCTGATACTGGACCTCTCCAATAATGTCTCTAAAGCGCCTTAATTACGTCTGGCAAGTTTTGAAAAAAAAATTTTCTAGGGCCTTTGATCTCAAATTCTGGGACTTAAACCTCTTTGAAAATTTCTCTAAATTTCTCTCTTTTTTCGTTTTCCATGCTCTATAAGTCTATATAGTAAGGAATTCAATTTGATATACACATCAAGAAGAGAAATATATTGTATACTCTTTAGAGGAATAAAATTGATTTGTAATAAACTTAAATAATCCATTTACATAGTTTTTATAAAATAATTTTATAAATCAGTTGTTTATTTAATTATAGAAATACGCGTATCTGTATGATAAGCATATCAGTAAAATTAAAAGGAAAATATTCGGCTATTTTCACTATTATACAGTTGTTTATGTTGTTAAGAAAAAAGCTTGCCATAAATATATATTTTTGAAATTTTGTAACTTTGGAATTTTTTTTTTTATTTATTTTTTGAATTCTGGAAATGCAATTATGGAAATGGAATTTTTTTGTTTGGAATAATGTACCCAGCCAGTTTCTTTTAAGCCTTTAAACGCCCTAATAGCCTTTATAGTTTAGGAGATATATTGATTTAAGTGAATTTAGCCCCCAAATTGTCAAAGTGACGTAATGAGCCCTTAATGCCAAAATCGCTAACCGACACTTTGCATAACTTACACTTTGCGGCGTCATGACGTACCTATCTTCAAAATTTCAAAAATATTCGGTTAAGATAGCTTTTGGAACTATGTACCTATACCTAATAATTTTGATTCGAGATTTTTTTTTTCGAGATTTTTGTTAATTCGAGATTTTTTTATTCGAGATTTTTTTTTCGAGATTTTTTTAATTCGATATTTTTTTTTTCGAGATTTTTTAGTCGAGATTTTTTTAATTCGAGATTTTTTGTTAGTTCGAGATTTTTTTTTCGAGATATCGGGGGTAACCCAGCTTCCATAGACTTGACATTTCCATCGCACTCGATTGCTAATTGCTGTTTTTTTTTTCTAGTTTTTTATTTAATTGTACTGGGTCCTCTGCCAGATGTTCTTTGGATGTTCGGGTTTTCTTATATCTTATGGGTATCGTATGGAGCTCATTCGTGCGATGTTTTTTGATGGCTTTCTGAGTGTATGGTCTTTCCAAACTCCATTTCCTTCTTCTGATATGTTTCTATATATGGATTCTTTGCCAGTTAGTATAGCCGTTTAGTTTGGCCAGAATATTCGGCGTATTATTCTTAGCCATTTATTAATGAAGACTTGTAATTTCTGGTTGAAGATTTTTTATATTAACCAAGCTTCTATGCCACATGTCAGGATTGATTTAACGCAAGACCGGATTGTTCTAATTTTAATTGCTCTGAATATTTGGTTGTTCCTCCATATCGGTTGTAATCTTTAAATTTTTTTTTTATTATATTAGGCCAAAATAATGGGATAAGCACCCTAATATCCTTCACAGAATTTCAGCCAATTTCCTTTTTAAAAGATATTTTCAAATCAGTTTTCTACGTCTTCTTGGGCCTAATCACTATAGTTGCTATGATGATAGTTTACAAATTGTTTACAAATTCTATTTGTTCTTCTTTCAACCTTAAATTTGATGTGCTGGTGTTATTTATTCTCATATAGCTTTGGTTTCCTCCAGGTTGATTTCTAGTCTGACATGTTTGGAAAGTTGTTCCAGGTATTCGAAATTGCTCTGCATGTCGCAAGAGTTATTCGTCCCTTTTAAACAATCCATATATAGACAATGAAAAATCTATTATTATAATTTATATATTAATACAAAGTAATTTAAATTGACTTTAATATAATCCGTAAACTTTTTTCGAAATCAATCAACAGATTTTTTTTCATTACCCAAATTTTTACATTATAAAATTTAAAATTTTTATATCAAAAGTTAAAAATTTTCATTAAAATAAACAAACAAAAAGTATGAATTAAAACAAAAACAAAATAAAAAGAAAACATCTATACACAAACAATTGAAATAACACGAGTCCTATAAATAACAATAATTTAAAATGCTTTTCTAAATCACCTTTTCAATTCATTTATTTTTCTTTGTTTTATTTTTTTTTTTTTTTTTCAATTTACATATACATACAAGATACAAGTATATACAGCAAAAGACAGGAAACACTTTAATCTCTTTTGTATATTTTATTTTTCATGTCCTTACAACAGTGTTACGACGAGTATTGTATAACATTTTTTTTTGTATATTTAAATGTACATACACATATATATATATATGTATAACTAAAGGTGCTGAAGCAATGAAACGAACAGTTTCCGTTAGAAGGAAATTAATTTTTTCCTGTCCAAATAAAACAAAATAAATCGATTTTCTTTCTGTAGGTATATATATATATATGTATATAATACATATAAATTGAAAATTAACCTTTAATCCTTTTAATAATAAAACAGTTTATACCTCAATTCCTTGAAATCACATCTTGTTGTTGTTCTTTTGAGTTTAATGATAATATTTATATACCAATGAAATGTGACAAAATTTGTACGGGTTTTTATCATATTTTATCCAAATACAAATACAGATTTTAAAGCCTAATATGATAGATCCGACTATCTGCCGTTGTAAGAATAATATAGAATGTATACAGCATGTTCGGTAAAATATATTTTTGTTCTATTTGACATTTTAAAGGCAAATTTAAAATTTTTAAGTGAGAATATGGACAACAGCTACAAGAGAGATGCTTGCCTTCAAATTTATCATGTTCGAGATTGATTGACCGATTAACTATAATTTATCAACCTTAAAATATATTTATTTATCAAACAATTTCTTTCCATATTATACTATTTAACTTTGAAATTGTTTTATTAACAGTAATAGTAACATAAATTAATATTTATATCTACTTAATAAACTCCAAGATTAGTGGACTTGAAAACCCTATAAAGAAAATGGCGTTAGATCAAGCATATTTTGAGAATAACTTGAAATAATATTTCTATTGGCATCGTCACAATACATGTGGCATTGAAAGAGAAAGTTTTAAGGCCGGCAACCAGCTTAGTCGAAATAAACTAGTCCCAAGAATAAAGGATGTGACGGGTCAAGAATACATATAGTGCAGGATGGAAAGAGGCTAGTTATTTGCTCTCTATACCCCACTGGAGAAATTATAAAACATTGATGATGATAATGATAGTAATGACTAAGTTTTTTTTTCGTCCTATATTATTTAAGACCTTAAATACCACTTGTTGAAGCTGATATATATACCCAATTGGTAGAATATTATGTTTTGAATATAATCTATCTGTAATACAAAGCTCAAAATGTTTTTTAATAATTTATTTTGGAAAGCTTGCAGTTTGCGCACTAAATTATTATTGCAGCCTCATATACTTGTGCCATTATATGATAGTTGCGAATAGCCAAGAGCATAAAACATTTTTAACTTCGTTTCACTTAGTATTTTTTTTTTATTTAAATTTAACGAGCTTAATAGCTTATTTTGTAGTGTATTGATATTGGCTTACCATCTTAATCTATTATCTAAAATAACTCCTAAGAATCTAGTCTCATTAAATTGCTATAACAAAATGTTGCAGATTCTAATTTATTTATGCTTCTTCTAGGTGATTTTAAACTAATAATTTTTGTATTTAAAAAGTGTTAAGCTAATTTGTTAAGTCGAAAAAATTCTGATATAATCAAAAATTCAGTCAAATCATGTTCAATCATTCTCTTAACGCTATAGTTGTGTATCATTCGCTGGATAAAAAGTGCTGTAATCATCTGCAAAAATGAACAGCTTACCATATAGATAGGTAATTATTATGCATGTCATTTATAAAAATTAAGAAAAGACCTAGAACTGAACCTTGCGGTACACGTCAATGTTAATATTTTTTTTGGGCTATTTTTATTTTTATATTTTAAATATTGCACTCTGTAACCAAAATAGATTTCCATGATTTTCAGAGATACTTCCGAGAAACCAATAGAATATAAATACCAATAATACCAAATAAACCAATGATAATAGAAATAGAATCCAATTATATGATCATCAGCTTGTGATCAATGCAGTCAAAAGCTATCTTTAAATAGATAAAGACTCCTGCCACCACATATTAAATTCATCAAGACTTTGATAAGTTAAGTTAACTACATCTGTAAGAGCATTTTATGTATATCTATACCTTTCTGAAATCCATAATGATATGGGTACAGAAATCTATGACTACATATTTAAATGATTTTCTATTTTTGAATACATCAATTTTTTTTTATTATCTTAGAAAATATTGAAGGCCCAGTTATAAGTCTGTAATTACTGACATCTGATTTATTACCACTTTTCCAGATTGGTATTACTTTCTGAATACTTAAGGGATACAAGCAATTTTATTCAACAATGAAGATAATAATGTAGAAAACTTTATTTGTGAATTTTTAATAATTATTATAAGTATTATGCCATCCCAATTAATCGAGTTTAGTTTTATAAACGTTCCTATTTTTAAAACTGGCTGTAAAAATGATTTCAATAACTACAGACCTATTTGTATAGAACCAATCATAACAAAAATAATTGAGAAAGAAGCATATTGCCAAGTATATGAATATTTAGAAAAAAATAATTTACTATCCAAACGTCAATATGGGTTTAGGAAGAAATCGAATACCGAAACGGCGTTAGTGGATATGATAACATATATACAATATTTAAAGGATAAAAAAAAGTTTGTATATCTGGTGTTCATGGATTTAATTAAAGCCTTCGACACAGTCGATCAAAAAATTTTATTAAAAAAATTGTACAAGTATGGTATTAAAGGATTATCCTACAAATGGTTTGCGAATTATTTAAACAATTGGTCTCAATATATTGCAATAGAAAATAATAAAAGCAGCATAAATAAAGTAAAATACGGGGTACCACATGGCAGCATTTTGGGTCCGTTATTGTTTATATTATACATTGATAGCATGCAACATATTAATTGGTTTAGAAGGAAGCAGAATTCTATTTATTCGCTGATTACATTTGTATAGTGTTTCAAGCGGATAATTATAACAAACTACAAGACGTAATGAATTTTGAAGTTGAGAAAATTCATGAGTGGATGATTAACCATAAATTAACAATAAATACTAAAAAAACAAAATATATGACAGTTGGGCATTCATCAACCCAGTTTACATATTAAAGTTGGAAATGAGTATTTAGAGCAAGAAAAATGCACACAAAAGATACAAAAAACTAATTTTTACAGGTTATCGTTTGAGAAAGAACAAGCATATTTCTCTAGATTGGTGATACATGTGCTAGATGATGAACATGCTGATGTAGGACCACCGAAAGAAATAGTATTTGAACCAGTTGCTGTGGTCCCTCAAGAGTCGAAAGTGATGAAAATGATGATTTCGTAAAAACAAAATGAAGAATCAGATGCTCAACATACTAAGTGATGGTCATGATTCTGAGGCTGAGTCACTAGATGATGAATCAAAAGTACCTATAAGAAAAAAATAATCACATTGTTGATTCAAATCAATATTTTATTGGAAAGGATGTCACAAAGTGGAATAAAATTCCATCAACATATCAAAGGGCTAGACAAAAAAATATTTTCCGACAAAAATCGATAGGTCCGATATCCATTAACAAAAAGTTTAACTGATTGTGAAACATTCGCTGCAGTTTTCAATACATCAATGGTTGACATAAATTTTTAATTTAACTTCGTAACAGAATTTCTCTTTTTTTAAATAAAATACCAAAAATAAAATTCAAAACAACATTTTTTTTTTCAAAAAACCTGGGGCGCTTTATTTACTTTATGTTTTAAAATATATTAATTTTAGTATATTTCTATTTCAATTTAAAATATTTCAGAACCTTTTATATTATTTTTCAACTTTTATCGAAATATTTACAAAATTTTTATAGAATACCATACATTTTGTATGAATAAAAAAAATATTAACATATGTTAATCTTGCCCAACAACGAAGAAATAAAATTTAAATGCCGAATAATTGGTCATAGACACGTTTTTCTGAACTTTTTTTTATATATTCAATATCTACTCAAAAAATTAGGCACTGATCTCTGATTTCATTAAGATCAGCCTAACAATGAAGTTTTTATGCAAAAGTAAAAAAGTAAATATTAACATACGTTAATCCTGCCCAAGTGAAGGTTAAAATGGAATGTTCTCAGTAAAAAGTTGGCTACGATGGCTAGAATCTTCAAAAAAATAGCTAGTATATCACCAAATACCATCAAAAGACAAATTTTTTATGCACTATTTCATAGTCATTTGAGCTATGGCATAAAGCTGTGGGGCATGTCGTCAAAAACAATAATTAAAGAATTACAGATTATCCAAAACAAGGTAATAAAAAACTTATATCAACACAACTGGCTAGACAAAACTGAATATATTCATAGTAAAAATAACATATTATTAATCAATGACTATATTACTATCAAACTCATACTCCATATTCATAATTTAATTAACGATACAATCGACAACACATCCACTGTATTAACGAAGCGTCAAGATCATCACCACAACACAACACAAGGAATCAACATTTACTTCATTTGGAGCGTAAAAGAACTGCACAATTTGGTTCATCTACAACAATTTTGTAGGGGTATTAATCTGTATAATAAACTTAATAAAAATTTAAAATTATTAGATGACAAAAAATTAAATATAGAATTAACCAAAAACTTTTTAAGTAAATATAACGATGAAAATTAAACTCAATATAAAAAGTAAAATGAAAAAAAATGTATGTATAACTAATATTAAGTAGTATATAATACGATTCAAATTATTGTTATTTAGTTATGTTTAAATTTCATTATTTTCATCTTTTTTTCCTTTTTTTTTTTTAAATTTTGAATTATAATTAGAATTTGAATTAGTTTTACCATAGAAAAAGTAGTATAATAGAAGTCCAGCGTAGAACAAATTTTTCTGGCAATTTTTTTCAATAGCCTGTCTCGCCACTCTCTTGCTTTTTATTTTTTTCTCTCGATACTGTAATTATAATTTATTAAACAAAATTTCTTACTGTAAACTGTTATTTTATTGTAGAAGCAAAAACAAAATATAATATTTTTTATTAGAATTAGAAATCAAATAACAATGAGAATATTGTTTTTGGTTTTAATTTTTTGTTATTATTGTATATGTGTAATTTGATATTTTTTTGAATTAATATCTACCAAAATTTCAAATATGGTTAGGTTATCATTTTTATCGAGTGGCCTAAGGCTTTTAAGAAAACAAATATTTTATTTTTCTCAATCCATGTAATGTTATAAAATAATTTTATAAATGTTGAATTGTGCGTTTACATACATATGTATAAATATTTATAATGTTTGAAAATCAAAAATATATTTTTTTTATTTATTTGCTTTTTTTGAATAATTTTAAAAAATATAAAATTTAAAAAAATTCAAATAATTGTGTTCATTCATTCACTATTACTTATTTTTATTTTCTAATTTGTATTGTTTTTTTTTTCTTTCTTTTTTCATTTTCTTTTAACTTGTTACAAAATGTTTGTAGTTTTATTACTAGAATATCATAAAAAAACTAAATTATTAAATTTTTGAATTAAATTAATTTGTATAGCCTTGAAATGAGAGAAATCCCCTTAGGCAAAGATAATTGAAAATAAATAAAATAAAATAAATTCTACATTAATCCTACATTTACAATGTGTTGTATTTGTATTCTGTTGCATTTCGTCAAAAAATATTCCTGTAAACAAAATAAACTAAATTTGATCAAGGGTTGATTTATTTCAGTTCAAATTTCATTGTTGTGTCTTCTTTATAAAGTCTTAATATGACATCGTGATACTCAAATGAGTCATTGAGATGTAAAACAGCATTTAAATTGGTGGTTCATTTTTCTATGATACTTCATTTCAGCTAATTTTATTTTGTCAATAACTATGTGGTTATTTTTATGATCTTAAATATGTATATCACCAGATATATATTATTATATTTTCTTTATTTAATATTTTAATTATTTTCATAATATTCTATATCTGATTGCTGGTTAAATTTTCACTATATTTAATTGTTAGCGATTGGAAAAAGGATTTAACTAGGTCATATAGGCTTGAAACTATTAACTCTAAGAAGCCGTTTGAATTTAATAGTTCTGACAGTGCATGTAAATAACATCAAGTTATTATTTTGAATCATTGAATATTTTTGTTCCCTGAATACAACGCGGATATTCAACCATCAAAAATTTAACCATTATCGTTTTTGCCATTCCATTTTGCCGTTTTTGTCATTGAATACAATAAATTAAAGACGCCATACTATTTCAATGTTCCAATTGGAAGGAAGCTGTTATGTGAATAATTTTAAAATAAAATTATATAAAAGGTGTGTCTTAAGAGAGGATATCTTCTTAATAATTATATATATATAGATATAATTTGCCAATTTCTATTCTGTAATATGTACATGTAATTCATGTTACATCTCTAACTGTATATTGTTGTAATTTTAACCCTCATTTAAGAAGGAAATTTATAAAATCAAAAAATTCTATGCTGTCTAGACTCTAGAGGATTGTTTTTGTTTTTAAATTTGAAAAGAGCTTTTCAACACACTCGGAAATTCCCCTTTTGAAAATTATATATACCTACGGTATATAATATACTATAATACATAGTATGATATAACTGTAATGTGAGTATTGAAATAAAACAGTGCGCCGATGCTAATTTTCTCATTTTTCTCTAATGTGGTAACAGTACTTTTACAATATTTTTTAAAATGGATGTCTTCAATGAAGAGCAATTTAGTTATATATTACATACATTTTCTGTACATATTTATATATATATTTTATATTTTTCACTATTTTTATATTGTATGAAAATATAATGTGAACTTTTATTATGCATCTGCTGGGAAGCATACAGTTGGACTTGTGAGTTTTTAAAAAATATTTTGCAATTTCAACCGACAATTTTTTTTGCAACAAAGTAAGTACCCTTCATCAAATTCTAAATTCAATTTTCCATTTCATTAACAATATAACAATCTTGGTAGACAATTCATTTATCTCGTAAATCTAATGAGTTAGAATATGTTAACTTTAAACTCTAATTTCTTCATAATATTATTTTACTTCATGAAAACTTTGATGGAAAGATTAAAATCAATCTTGCCAAGCCCATTGGATTTTTTTTATATATTTTTAAAAAAAAGAAAAATTAAAAAGAAATTTTGGGAAGAGAAAATTATTTACTCACAAATTCTTAGAAGCATAATATGAATTCAAAATATTAATGGCTTACCCCAACGTTTCATATTTGACATTTAATTCACTAATTCATCTTTAAATCTTAGGCTGATTTTAAAAATTTGTTATGACTTCGTGAATTTTCTAAATCTTGGATTGAATTTTTCAATGTTCAAGTTACTTATGCTGCTCCACAATCTTGTTACGTAATACCAGATAGCTTTAAGATAGTCTTGTATAAGAAGTTCTTGCACTCCATTGAAAGCTGCAAACATCATCCCATTAGCCAGTACAGCTTGTTGAATTTTAATTTGAATTGTAAGTTTTACTAATTATATACTTACTTATTTAGGTACTTAGGTTAGGAGCCCCATACTATATTTACTATACACTAGTGATATTCCAGAAATAGAAGATGGACGGTAGCTATAATTTTGCAGATTATACAGCTATTTTAAAAGTCGGTAAAAATATGAATTAAGCTACAAATAAATTGGAACAAGCCATCTCCATTTGGTACAAAAGATGGAGAATTATATTGAATGGAGCAAAATCAACGTCAATCAAAAGCACGTTAACTTTATGCGAATTGTGTCCTTCTTATTAGTCTTAGTTAGAATTATATACTATAATTGTACTGAACTTTACATGCATTTAATTTTAATTGTAAATAAATATTAAAACCAGTCTGGACATATGGTATTGAAATATGGGGTTGTGCTAAACAACTACATATTCAAACTATCCAAATGTTCCAAAACAACTTATTATGAAACATTGTTAATGCCCCTGGTTTGTTCAGAATGCTGATATTCATAGAGAACTCAGGATTTCTTTCATAAAAGACGAAATAAAAAAATTTACTGTACGCCATAAAAGTCGTCTTTTTCAACATGTCAATGTTGAAGTTTCACGTTTATCTGACAATGAAAACTTTGTTAAACGACTTAAATGAACGAAACCGTTTGAACTATGTTATGTCAAAATCTTTTATCTCTCTATAGAGTTCATAATGCGATCTCGTTTTATTAAAGATATTTGAATAAAAGAGCCAAAATTGTATTAATGGCCAGTCTTAAAGACTATTTAACAAAATTATGCGACTTTTTAATGTGTTAAAGTCGGCACAGTCTTTCACTTCTTTCTACCCTGGCATATTGACAGGATGCAACAGAAGTTGAAGGCTCTTTTGATGATTTTCTTCTATCTGAAAAAAAAAAAAGTTAGGGAGCCAACAGATCAAGTAAGTCCTGGGCCTGACTCATGAATGCCAGTCCATACTTGTCGGTCACGAGGGGCTTCTTTTCAATTGAAAATACGAAATTGTTTCATTACTGATTATATGTGTTTGCCAATTTAAACGGCTATAACACTGCATATCAAGTGCACATCACTCTCATTTCACACACACTAACAAACCCAATGAACAAAAATTGTTGATCTCACATAAATTGATGATGATGGGAACAAATAACATTTTATTTTAGTATATTGGTGCCATGTACATTGAGACAATAATTGCATTTAAGCATTTTTTCGTCCTTTTTAAATAACACTTATAAAGTTTTTAATATGGCAATACCGCAAATAATAAACTTCATAACTAAAATAAATTAATTTTCAAATTTATCTCAAATTTTATACAACTTTATAATTAATATTGATTATAAAATTCTAATTTATGTTGAAAAAAAAAACATTAACTCTTATTATTAGACAATTCAGTAGATTTCAAACAACAATTCATTTTGACTGATTTAATTTAGCCAAAAAGAAAAAAAATAAAAATAATTCTTTTAAAAACTAACTTTCAAAACTTTTCGTTTTTTAAGATTAAAAAATTTGATAAAAAGAAATTTTTTATATAGAAAAAAGCAACAACAAAAAAGTTAAACTTATTTCGATTTATATAAGGTAATAACTTCATGTCTGTATGTGTAGTAAAATATAGTATTACATACATACATATAATAGTTTAGTTGTATTACAACCATGAAGTTCATGTTTTATTAAAATTTCACATGAAGCTCATGCTGAGAAGCAATTTAATTTATTTCTTTTTTTTTTTTTTTTTTTTTGATTGTGAGGGGTGGAATATTATCTACACAATATATTTCTTGAATTAAAATTATTTATAACACCTCTAATCATATTAATTATAATTAAAAGTAGGAAGTTATTAAATATATTATTATTTTTTTTTTTAAATAAAAACTATATACGTCTACAATGAGTTTGGGAAGAAATTTTGTATATTGTTGAATTGTTATAAAATAAAAAAATTATGTAGGTCTATATTAAAATCCTTACAAAAGGTGTTTTTTATTTTAATTTCTTACGCATGAAATGTAATAAGAAAAAATATAAAACCTAGGTTTAATACCTGCATAAAATTTTTATATCTGGAATATAATTAATATATCAAGAATAATATTATAAATGTAGGACCATAGTACAAGGAAAAATGTAAATAAATTTAACATGAATATTTTAAAAAACAAAAACATAATCATCTGTGTGGCTGTGTCTAATAAATCTGTGGGGAATCAAAAACGTTCAAAACTATTCATTCAATTTTGTTTCAGAATTTTTTGATTGAACCGCGTTTTCAATTAAAATCAGATATCGCTCATTAAAATTGTGCTAATCGGTTTAAGTATAAGTAAGGTACAAATAGAGGCTTTCCTTCTATTGGTTATGTTGAAATATACTCCAGACCGTTATCTTACTAGATGAAAAAACCGAATATATATATATATCTAACAGATCAACAGATATAATTTTTTATATATACAAAAACATCAAAACAACAAGGATATGCCTTTCAAATGACCTTTTCGTCCTTAAGGGATAAGATGCCCCATTAAAGATATATATTTTATAAAAGTATCCTATAGTCATTAGCTCCTACGAGGGTACACCATCTTCTTTAGAATTCCCCTGATTTAAGATGTAGAATTTGAAATAAAATCGAACATCCTCTCACAAAATTATCACAAAAATCATCACATAAGTCGTGGTATTATGAAGTTACATACACGTCAATTAGTAATTTCTTATATTTACTGTTACTGTTACTGTTACTGTTATAAATATTAGAAATTGTTGATTACTGTTACTATTACTATTACTGATATTGTTACTGTTACTGTTATAAATATTAGAAATTGTGAATTGAACTTTTTTGGATTAGTGACTAATAAAAAAGGATTTTGCAAAATTGACTTCTAATTTGTATTTTTATTTAAAATCAAATTTAAAGTACATTCAGAGATCTATTCAAATATATATCTACCTATCTATTCAATTAACACCACTTAAACATTTGCGCCGAGGAACAAGAGAAGTGTAAAGTGCTCACCCCAACACAGTGTAAATTCTTAGGTGGCTCAAAACTGGCAATGGAAATTTTTTTGTAGTCAAATTTCCTCGAATGTGGAACCATATTACAACAAACTTGCTTCCCCAATTCAAAAATACATTATACCTGTATACATTATACAAAAGTTCAAGAGTAATATTAACAAATTTATTCAAAATCTCCCTACTGATCAAAAAGATATTTTTCTTTCATTAATCCACAGTTAGTCCAAGTTGTGTATTCATGTATAAAGGTATCGTTTGAAACCTATGGCTATGGCTTAACTTAAACAAAAAAAATAAAAAAGGTATGGTATGAATTTTTATATCGTTATAGGATTAGGTATCTACAACTACACTAATAAAATTTTGATGTCCTTATCACCCAGAAAATTTCCTGAAAGATTTTGATACTTTTTTTTCAATGACTGAATGTTAGAAACTGTATGTGTTGCTATACATATTGCTATATTTTAAACGTTTTTTAGTGGTATAAAACGATTTGCCTATATTGCCGTTCTAATATAATTTGTTCATCGCTGATGATATTTTTGACGTATGATATTTATTTTCTTTCTATGTACGACCTACATTACGCAAAGTACACTAATTTAGTATTTTTAATGCTATGCCTCAATATTGTCACTACACCCTGAATACGCTAAATGGAAGAAGAAGAAGAAGAAGCCTTAAAAACTATAGATAAATTAAATTGCTTGTGATTTATCAATTTTTTGACTTTGAGTAAAACCTGTTTTGAATAAGCCCTGTATATTATATATGTTACGTTTATTAACTTCAATATCAATTCAATATTTTATTAAGGCTGATAATTGTATTTATATCCCACTTTTTTTTTCAACAAAAAATTGTCTTAATATTATATATATATTTTATTTTTGTATAAATTCTACATCTTCCATTTATTTTTTTAATATAACAAAATATATTTTATAAAAATCTACTTGAACTATCCTTAGTAATGAATGATGATGGTGATGTTAATAATGTTTTCGTCTTATTTAATTTTTCTCATTTAAAATAATACTATCAAATGGACTTGTTATCCTTAATTTTAATATTGTGTATTTATTTTTGTGTTTTTTTCTGATGTTTATTTAATTCTCATTATATAGCTCATTAAATACAAGAGATAAGTGTAGATACAGGATGTACCAAAACAAAAATGTATATGCATGTTGAGTTGAAAATTTATTTTGTGAATTTTTAGAACAACTATGTTAGAGAAACAGTTTTTTTTTATATTATATAGAGTTTGCATAAAAAAAACTGTCTTTCTGTTAGTAACGCTCGATTTATTTTTAATTATTACTATTATTGTTGTTATTTATTTAGCATGTCTTAAATTAGCTTATATATTATAACAGTTTAGCTTATATTATATAATTTAAAATAAAGCCTTTTATTTAATTATTTACACAATTCACTAAAATTTATTTAAACTAACTTAAAATTTTCTAATTATAATATATATATATATATATATTTTATTAATGATAACATAGCTACTAATTTATGTACTATATTAAAAAAATAGTATATTTAATTTGAATAAAAATGTGTATCATAAAATATTTAAAAAAAATAAAGTTATAAAACAGTTCAATCAATTATAATTTTATAAATAAAGTGGAAAAATATACCTGTCTTTCTGTTTGTAACGCTTAGTTCCTACTGAATGCATACAAGAAATTGGACGTAGGTATTTAGGTATTTCTAAGGACGTAGGTATTATTATTATATAGCATTTTTGTTTTAATTAAAAAAAATTAAAAAAGCAACAAAACAAAAATTTATTTCTATTTATGAGCTTTAAAAACGCATTACAACATCAACATTGACTTACCATCATATCAGATTTTGCAATCACTATAAACAAGTCACAATGACAAACGGTTGAGCACGTTATAATTTTTCCCAGCAAGTTTTCTACTTGTCCCATTGGTTACTACTTGTCCCTGTACTTTGCTGATCCAAGAACGCTGACAAAACTAAGATGCTGATAAAAAATTGTCAAGCAGTCAACGGTAAGCATTGGACAACTGTGTTTTTACACCAAATGTAATTTATAAAGAAATATAACTGGTGGGTTTATAAATATTTATATTTATATAGAGTTTAGTCATTTCTTCCATGAGATCTATCTGAACTCAAAAATTTTATTTACTATACACAGTCCATACTTTGAACTTATCTACCCCAGCGGAGTCATTTACATTAAAAAAAATTTCAATTAATAATAATTAACATATAAAATTTATAAAAAAATATTTACGCTTTTGTTACATCACCCTGTCATCAATACGAGGATATTTATAATATAAACAAAATAATTTTATGTTAAAGTATAAGGGTGTGCGAACAGCTCCATTTAAAGCACTCTTGTGGTTTCAATTACTTTTTTTTTTTCTTTCTGGTACTATTTTATATTATTTTAATTAAATTACACATTTAATATCATTTAATTAGTTGATAATAATAATAAAAAAATTAAAAAAAGGGTGTGAAATAAAATTTTTTATTAAAGAATATTACAAAACTGAAGTCATTTAACATCCCATCATCAAAATATTTTGTGTATTCTGGGATATCCTTAAACAACAGTAAATCCAATTTACAAACTGTACTATGTATATGTATACTTTATATACATAAAGGATATTATGTAGAAATATTTCGACTTTGTATAATAATAATTTAATATTGTATTCTGAATAGTATATTTACATGTACATAAATAGATCATAATATGGTGTCATAGAAACTCTTTGTACGCGTATAATATAACATAACACCTAATCACAATGATCATTTAATCAATTATAAACAATTTAAGGATAATTGAATTGTTCTTTTAATTTTAATTAAAATAAAATAAAATTTACCGAGTAGAAGCTAAATTTGTTTTTTTTTTGTTATTATATAAAATATTAATTTGACCTTGAAGAAAATGCAATTAATAATTGCAATTAACAAAATTATAGAATAATAACAATTTATATTTTTAGAAATTAATAATTTAATTTCTTTCTGGTTTTTTGTTTTTACTATTTTTAATTTGTTTAAAAAAAGGTAGTCCAACACTATACAATTTCTATTTATGATGAGCTCTAGTAGTGTTGGATGGACGTAAACTTTTCGCAAATAACACGTTTAATTAATTGCAATCTTAGATCTGACCGGACCGAAACTAACAGTTGGTATATATCTATTGGTAATATTAAACTATCGATAGAAAACACCCTGAAGAGGGAAACAAATATTATTTGGAAGCGTATTAAAGTCCACAGAGTCTCCAAAATATATGCAACAAGAATAAACACCAAAATAACAAACTTCCCGCTAACTCTCAATACAGCAGACTGTAGGAAAATGGTGGGTATACTTACTGATCATAATTACATGAATTAGCCAACATGTAGACTAGCGTTAAGTGACAATTCAACCTGTGGACACTGTCTTGAAGAGAAAGTAACCTCCACACATGTTGTAAGAGATTGCCTAGCTCTTCCAAAGTTGAAATTGAGGTTGTTGGAAATACACTACATAGCCTCAAAAAACTTCTGTAGGATAAAATCCTCAAACCTGCTGGTCTTTATGAAAAGAGTCGACTAAGTGGAAGAGTGGAGGATGGCATGAAGAGCTAAAAGCCTAGATGCCGGCTCTAACATATTAAGGCCACTTCTGTAAGGCAAAAAAAAGTGAATTCAACCGAAAGAACTACTATAGTTCGTATTGTTGTTAGTTTTCTTCAGTTCATCTCTTTGCTTATCTTGGTCTTTTAGTAAGACTACGTTCTGTTTATTAGTTATTAATTATTTTTTATTTTCTTGCAACTGAAAGATCCAGCTTTCTCTTCATTTATTTGGAGAATAACATTTTATTTACTTTTATTTATTCTATTAATCTTAAGAAGATTTTAGAAGCTCGTATAGAGAGTGTACATATATAAAGTAGAATTATAAAAAATTAAGATATTGATCATTGGCAATCAGTGACTTGTTTGTTTTCATATATACTATCATTGCAGTATG
Source organism: Argyra leucocephala (assembly GCA_963942445.1). NCBI lineage: Eukaryota > Metazoa > Arthropoda > Insecta > Diptera > Dolichopodidae > Argyra > Argyra leucocephala. The sequence continues at coordinate 12,749,723 of OZ012681.1, forward strand.
CATAAATATAGGGCGAAGGTATAGATTAGTGGCAATCAGTGACCACCTGATTCGTGTTGTATATTATCTTTGCAATCTTTAGTGATTCCATTCTTTCTATACGATCTCTTCAGTCACATTACCTCTTGCTCGCTCAACAAACTATGACTGGAATGTCACATTTTTAGATGTACGCTTCAAAACTGATGATCTTACACATTTTTTTCCGAATATCGGTGTCAATTTTTTTTTACTTCCGTAATGCTTTATACGCCTTGTTTGTAGCCCTGTACTCTATATTTAGATTTCTAAAATTAGAAATCTATCAAAACCATCAAAAGACAATCCTTTTAACAAACAAATGACTGTAATAACACAGTTTATACAAATTTAAAATATGGGTTCGAAATTGTGAATCAATATCTTAAAGTCTCATAAATTTTCACAGACTAGTTTATTGCTCTATCAATCATCATCATTGCCCTGCAAACCCATCCGTGAGGCATAAGGCGGAAGTAAATTCTTTCCAACGGCTGCTATCTGCGGTTAACCTCTTCAATTGTGGCCACGCTCTTTGCTGGGTATTTGCTTCGGCTAAGACAGTTGTTCTCCACGTTTTTCTCGGCCTTTCGACGTGACGTGCACCCTGAGGACTCCATTCGAAACATTGTTTCGCGATGTTGCTGTCAGGTTTCCTCAAAGTATGCCCGATCCAACGCCATTTCCTCTGTCGGATTTCCATGTCTATTTGTGATTGTTTCGTTTTTTCGGTTTGTGGCCAACGAATGCTTAGGATGCGCCGGAGACATCTATTGATGTACGCTTGGAGTTTCCTGGTGACGTTTACTGAAACTTTCCATGTTTCGCAAGCGTACAGGAGAACAGATTTTACACTTGCGTTGAATATTCTTATTTTTGTGCGCAGAGATAGGTTGCTTGCCTGCCATATTTTTGAAAGCATCCCGAAAGCAGTACGGGCTTTACTGATGCGGGCTTCAATATCCAAATCGGCGCCTTCATCTGATGACACGATGCTGCCTAAGTAATTGAACGTAGTCACCTTTTCGATTCGCATTTCTTCATGGAGGATCGGATGTTGTAATGTGTGAGTTGTGCGCATGATTTTAGTTTTAGCTGAATTGACTTTTAGGCTTGCACTTTTTCCAGTGTCATACAGCTTTTGGCACATATCGTTCAAACCTTAGTATGTGACAATAAACACACATCGTCGGCGTAATCTAAGTGGGTGATACGTTCGAAAGGACGCCACTGGATACCGTTGCTCTCGTTTACACCCACAGTAGTAGTCATTATCAATACTATTGTTATTCTACCTATACTATCGCTTCTGTTACAAGAAAATAAAATATTATATTAACGTAATATTTACAAAGTCAATTACAAAATTTAAAAAAACACAATTTGGCAGCTGAATTTCATTTTTATTTATATTAATTATTAATTTTATAAATATCAGCTGTTATTTAAAATAAAAGAAAAACAATAATGTATATACAAAGATTTAAAAAATAGGAAATTATGTTAATCCTATACAAAACGATTATACAAAAACTACATAAATTTCGACCAATAAAAAAAAACGAGGTCAAAATTTATTAAAAAATTTTTAAATTGTAAATTAGAAAAACAAAATCGCATAAAAAAAATAATTTAATTCAGTATGTAATAATATTATAATCAAAAAGTGATAATTTCATATACAGGGTGATGTATTAGAATTGATAGTAAGTTTTAGTTTTGATTGACTTTTAATTTGACCATATATAAATTCATTGTTATAATCATGTCCATTAACACCATTAACGTACACTGCTGTACATACACGTCTTCTCTAATATTTTCAATTTTTCTCTGTTTCAAGCCATATGTATATACTATTTCCGGTAATCAATATTGTCATCATTATATTTTAATTAATTAAAATCGTGTTTCCTTTCAGTTTTTTGTTTTATTGTGGACAAATCGATATTTTGGAAGCTTGATTTATCAATTTAGAAAGAAAGTGGTTCAATTTGAATTTATTTTATTCTTTTTTTATCTCATAACTTATGAATTGTATAAAAAAAAGGTCTATTGCATTCATGTGATAATATGTTTTTTTTAGCTCTTTTATTATTCTATACTGGTGCAGATTTTTCTCTAATAATCATCTCGTCAGAGGCTTGTGTTGTTTTAATCAGTTTAGTTGCATACCAATTAGCTCATTTAATATAGCTTATTTAACAATTGGTCTATTGGCATCTTTATGGAAATTATACTATTTCTTACACAACCAAAATAGTCTAGATTATAGACACAGAACACTTTATTATTAGATTATGTAATTTCGGGAGGGGATCTGACCCCTATATCACCGCAGCCGTAAATAAGCTTATTTGTTACTAAAAACATCAAATACTATATTATTTTCATATCCTTCTCTAAAATATAGGATTCATATATAACTGTAAAATGTTTCCTAACATTAAATATGAACTTAGTAGTGGATGAAATTCAATATGAACATTTCAATTCTTGTATATTAATTTAGAGTACCAGACTTTATCAAATTACAGTCTAATGTTCAAAAATAGAACTTAACAAAATTAAAATCGAATCGAACCCCACTCTGTACATTAACAAAAAAAAACAAAACGAAGAAACAAAAAAAGATCATCTTTTAAAAATTAATCAAATTAAATCGAAACGAACGTATATATGATTTTCTTCCTTCATCGATACCCTAATCATCATCATAACTCTTTATCACTAAAAGCCACACTACGTGTACGTTACGTTTCCTATTTATAATTTTATTTTATATTTATTTTAAAATTTATTTTTTATTTATTTTAATTTTAATTTATTTACAAAACAAAAAAAAAAAACAATATATGTAATTTAAAATGTGCATATTCAATAGTATTTTATTTAACATTTTAGCCTTTGGCTCCTGTCACCTAAAACTATCGACTCAACAATCATATCATCATAATGTATTGATATGAAATTTTACAAAGTTGGAGAAGTCAAATTCAAATATGTAATAAAAAAAAAAAAAAAAAAAAAATCAGAATATTTAATTCAGTTTTTGTTTCTATTATGCAATCAAATTAAATTGAATTTTTAAAAATCAAAAACAACAACAACAAATATCACGTAAAGAAAAATAAATTGTTATGTTTTTAAATTTTGATCCTTTATGCATTTTGATAGGTCTGTTTTGATAACAAACGAATTATATTAGTTGAAAAATGAAATTTTTATTTTGAATTTTAAATGAAATTTAATAGATTGGAGCTTAAATATTTTTCATTGCTGTCAATATCATTGAACAGAGACTTGATTTATGATTTATTTTTATTTGAATTTATTAGGTACCTAATTTAATGTTTTCTTATGAATGGTTTGTATAATGTATATCAATAAATTAATTTCCATAGTTTCCTTATTTTCTAGTGTGTATGTAAATGTCAGTATGTCACTTCGTAGCTCTTCATTATTTCATAGTTTTTTACTTTTTTAATTTAATAGACATAATGGTTCATTTAAGGTGTGCGCCCAATCAAATACTAATTCATTGACACAAAATAAGCAATTCTTTAACAACATTAAATTGGCAACAAACAATACAAAATTTGTAATTATCAATTAAAAATATATAAATTAATTTAAAAAAAAGAAAATATATAAATTAGTTTTATCTTTGGTTTATAATAGATTAACTCTCAAATTTCCATATTTTTCCTTTTTATAATCTTTATAAATTTTAAAAGAGTCAACCTATTTCAACTATGCAACCTATAAATTGCAATGTTATTCGTCGAGCACGCTAACAACTTGGGGGATTTTTCTAATACTAGGCTAACGTTATCGGAACACATTAAATTAATCACCAATAGAGTGTGTATCCTCTACTTTGCTATTCTTCTGCTAACCGGAGATGTTAATGTTAATGTTAAATTTATGTAGGTCATAAATATAGAATTTATCAAATTTAGGGAACACATAAGATGGAATTTAGTTCCTCATTCGAGATGTTGAGGTTATAAACGATTTCCTAACTGGAAACGTGAAGTCTCTTAAATAGAATTTTCATTTGTCAAAATTGGCTGCATATTTTTACGGTAGATTTCTACTTCGTCAAAACATGAGCAATATAGCTTGTTAACTTTAAAACTGAACCAAGAGAATATCGAATCAGAATAAATAAAAAATAACACAAATAGTTTTCTTATTTTTGAGCAACTACGTCAATAATTACAATAGAACAACAAATTAAATAATTTTTTTTTTTATTTTTTTCGTGTTTACTTATATGTATTTGTTTAATACTAACTAAATCTCTGCAAACAAAAAAAAAATATAAAAATAAAAAATAATAATCTCTAATCAAATCTAAAATCAAAATTCGTTGGTGAAGGGTTTTTTGGTAAGGGATAAGCAAATCTACATTAATTTAAAATTTCTGGTAGATTTTTGACGTTTACATTCTTTTTCTGGGAATATAAATATGTCAGTGTCAAAATATTTTTATTATTTTTGAAGGAAATTAAAGGCAAGGAAATTTTTGTTGACAATGTAATTTTCAGATCGAATATTAATAAAATAAAAAAATATAAATTGTAAAAATAATATTGTTGTATTGAATAATAATAAAATTTTATTTATTTATTTTTTTGGCAATGGTAGCGTTCAGTGAAATTAACCATTGGATCTGAAATCCACAGATCCATGGATTTGTTTACTGAACGGTGTGGTAAATGTACCGGTTAATGTATCGCGGTTAATGAAAATGGATCTGAAAAAATTCTAGATACTTATGGATCTGACTTTTGATATGTAAAAACAACAACAACAATTTTTATGTTGAGTGTTGTGACATCTACCGTAAGAAAAATTAATGGTTTATATTTTTTATGAAAGTTTTTAAATTTAAATCGCCATTATTTTTTAAGCTAGTGTGAAAATTTATATTCTTAAGGAAGATTTATGTACATAAAACTTAAATTAAGAGTTATAAAAAATAAATTGTATGTACGATAATAAATATTATTCCATTCAAATTTAATTTATTTTTAAAAGTACTCATTATATTTTCCGGTGATGGCGCTAGTATTGCGGTAAATTTTTGTGGTGAATTACGTTCAGTGGCCAGATATATGGTACATGGATCCAAAATGGATTCTAGATCTACCGGTTAATGCTACTGAACGAACCCAATAATTTTATTTTCGGCCATCTTGATATTTCAATATTCTGACAGCAATCAATGACAGAAACCAAGCAAGCAGAAATATATGTCAGTTTGTTTTATGTATGAACATGAAGGTTGATTTCTGCGGCAGATCTGCGGTAGATTTCTGCCTCCTATAAGCATGGGCATTAGGGGTCATTACGTAACTCTTAAAATTGAAGCAAGTTTTGTCAAAATCCATTTTGGCCATATTGTTGTTAGATGGCATTGCGTCACTTTGAAAATTTAGGAAGTAGGTAAAATTCAAACTCTTCGCCACACTTAAAATACCTTGTTTTCATAAATGCAAACCTGCAGTCAATCTGCATATTCTGAATTTATGAACACACTTGTCAGATTTTCTGAATGCTGTTCATAAATGCAGATTCAAAGTCTACTGGGCGTCAACTTGGCAGAATAAATTTTTAGTATGCATAAAATTTTTTGAAGTAGTTTTCTTTGTTGTTTTGAGTATTTTAGTTTTTGTTTTGTTATTTAAAAAAAAATGTTATTTTCAAAATGTCAGTATTAATGAACAGAAACTTTGCAGAATTGTCAAGTAAAGGTAAAATGTAGTTAGAATTTGTATTCATTATTGCAAAGTACGCCAACTGGTGGCAAACTTGTTGTCAGTTTGCAGCATTTATGAATACACCCATACTCTTTGTATATAGGGACGTAAAAGAACGGTTTTTTTTGTAATCAACCATATCGTTAGGATATTACGTTTAGCTCTAATGTACAGTTTGGTTGTCATAGTATAGAATAAACTTGAAAGGAAGGGAAGGGTATGAGATAGATTGGCAGGAAGTTATAAAATAAAGGTATTAATATTTTCCTTAAATTTCTATAAATTGTATGTTGAATGTCCAAATGCAACCGAAGGAATATGTTTCCGCATCTTGAAGTTCGAACTATATGAACGAATTTTCGAAATTTTGTTATGAAATTTCATTTCGAAAAGTGTGTAAAATATTTAATAATATTTAACAGTTTGGGTACAGGATATTAAAAAAAAAGTATGATTTTTATTAAATTAAAAAATATTAAAATAGCTGCGGTACATCTCTTATGTGGTAATTAACTTTGCTTTTTTTCCTCTTTCGAAAATGGTCCATACTGATGATGCAATTTTATTTTGATTGAGTTAACGATATATATTCAATTCATGTAATCATGGCATACATTTCTGCAGAAAAAATATTGGTTTCGTCCTTTAGTCGGAACGAGAATTAATCTTACCTTTCTCTGTTCGATTTCAAAACGCATCCCAAACAAGTATTTATGTCTGTCTAATCTGTCTTTGGACATTTAAGTTTAATTTTTGTATTTGGATTACTCAGTCCAAGTTGTTTATACGCTCCTTATTGATGTGTCTAAACAGACTATAGATATTGTATACCAATTTTTATTGATTGTTGTATTCAAATTTAAAAACCACGTTTTCTCATTCAATAAAAAAGAAAACAAAATGTAATTAACTATATACGAATACGGTCCCCATTAGAAAATCTTTTTAATTTTAATTTCAATTTATGGAAAAATATTAGAAGTTATTATGATTATCATTAGTTAAAAGAAAAATGAAATTTCTCTTATCGCTTATCACGTATATGTAAATAGAATAAATACCAAAGGTCAATACTTGTGTTCATCAATATATTTATATTATTTTTTTATTGTTTTTGTTTTTATTTTTTGTATTTAATATGTCAAATATAAAACGAACGCATTGACATAATATAGAGAATGTTAATAAGTATTTTAAAATTGTCAGAAATCATATTTCTTATCATAAACTAATCACATTTTGGGACCAGCTATTATATTTAAATTGTTTATAGTGTCTCATTAAATAATCAGGGATACAAAAAAATAGAAAAAAACAAAAAAAAAAGTTATTGATAAGAATTAAAAATTGAAATATTTTAATGTCGTGATTTTAATTTCATGTTCAGAATTATTTTTAAATCATAGCACAGTTGTATAATTATTTATTGTTATTATTATTTTTTATTACAAATTCAATTTTTAATCTTGATAACATTTAAACTTGTTAGATTTACTTTTTTTGTTTGTTACTGGTAAACTCAGTATTTTTTGTTTTTTCAACTGGAGAAAATCTTATTAAGTTTATAATTAGTTTGTCTGTACATATTTTTTTTATTTTCTGCATAATCTTATTATCTGCATAGTTCGTAAATACAAGTCTTTTATATTATTTAATTTTTGTTAGTTAATACAAAATGACTATTATATTATAAAATTGTGCTATCATAGAGCACAAAAGAATGAAATGAGATGGATTAAATTTTTTTTTTATGACAGCGGGGCCACTTATCAAATTCTATTTTACCATTTCCATATTATCAAGTTTTAAATTTTCACAAAGCTTCATTCTACAAAAACCTTGGTGGCAAATTAATCTACTTATTTGTACTAATGGCAAACTTTGCATCAAATTGTATTTTTAATAGTTTTATTTTTTGCTATATATTCATAAAGTTTATGCTCAACAATAAGTTTTCTGGATCTCGGAATGTCTGGTTTTGTTCTATACAATTTTGTGATCTTTATTTTAATGTAAAATTTACTATCTACTTCTTCCATTTCCTCTTCCATAACGTTACACTAGTATCTATTTTTAAAAACGGTATTTGGATTGTTGTTGTTTCACGTGATGGTAACCATATGACAATTTGAATAACGCATTTTTAAATTTAAACCGTTTTTTTTTTTAAATTTAAAGCTGTCTAAAACCATTATTTTTAAATTTAAACCGTCTTTTAAAGCTATCTGAACCGTTATATTTAAATTTGATTTTAAATAATGTTCATAACATAATAAAATATTATTGATAATGAGAACTACCATTTATAATTTTAAATAGTAATAAAATGTTGTAGAAACAGAGAAATGATAATAAATTAAGGGATTGCATTAAAATAAATGAAAAATCATACACATGGCAGTCCGAAAAGCTTCCTGTTACGACATTTTTTTGTCAATATTATAAATTTTTATGATTTCCATTTCACAGAACAATCTTTTATGTTATCAGTCTTTTCAAATTGATCTGTCAAATAGTTTATTGCGAAACAGCTATCTAATGAGCTAACTTTTGTTCTTTCCAGATAATGAATATATTTCAAATTCGTGTTGCAATTCATTATCCTTTTTTGAAAGTTTGTTAGCAGTCCGAAATGTTTCTTGTATTCATATTAATAAAATATTTACAATCCTTCTTGCTGATTTTTTGATTTGATTTTCTTTGCCCCTTTCCACCAACTTCTATTGGTTGGACTGATTTTTTGTTTTTGGTATATATATATATTAGTAATGGATCCAAGTCACATCAACAGTTATAAGTAGACGTAAGAATTCATTTGGATTACGCTAATATATTACCAAAAGCTCTTCACAACGTCCAACACTATCTTTTCATACTTTTAATATGTCTGTCAGTTTATAAACTTTTACTCGGTGATCGATTGTCATTACATCATGTAGTTTTCTTATAATTTCAATAGATGTAGCTGTTAAAAATTTTAAAATAGTTTTTTAATTTTTAATTTGTTTAATTTTTAAGTAAAAAAGAAAAAACATTGACATGATGCTCTAATCCTGCTGGTTATAAAAGTATAATTTTTCTTTCAAACACCACTATTGTTGCACCACTATTAAATTTATAAGAGCTAGCCATTCAGCGAGAATATTTTATCTAAGCTTTCAAAGACTATTCCTACGGGCAACGAATTGTTACAGCTAATATAATTTTCGTAAATTTTTCAAATGTTTATACTGTCATCGTATTAGCGGTAAAAAAAAAAAAAACAAATTAATAAAATGTTTTTTTTTTACCATTTTACTTTTTTTTTAAATTAAATTTTTCAAATAATCTGTTTGTTGAGTGGCAATCATATTATAGTTCATTAGTGTTTATTTAGGTACATAAATATATTTATTTACGTATATATATATATACATATACAATATTTTAATTATTAAATATTATATATAAAATAGACTGTAAAATGACCTCAATCCATTCAAGAAAACAAAAACATATATTCATCTATATTTAATGAGTTTTCCGTGTACGCGAAATTCTCCATATCAAAACAATAAAAACAATAAAAACAATAAAAAAAAAATCGAAAAGAAAAGAGCCAATGCTAATAAAATTTAAAATTTGAATTTCTTCGTTTCTTTAATTCATATTAACTTTATTTGATTTTTTATTTTATTTTTTTTTGTTAACAAAACATGAATTTTTAAAATATTCACAATAAAAACGTTTTTTTTTATTTTAATAATTTTTATATTTATAACTAAAAATCATAAAATTAATTTTTTTCTGATTATATTTAATGAATATCTCTTGTTCGAATTTATTAGTTTTATGGAATTTTTAATTGACAATTAATTGGAAATATTCAAAGATTTTTTGAACTAATTGGAGATTTTTAACATTTTTTTTTCTTTCTCTCTTTTAAAATTAATTTAATTACTTAGATTTTGAAAGTTTTTATTGAGTTATATTTATTTATATAAAATTAATTTGTTTTTTTTTCTGTTTTTTTATTATTATTATTATTTAAATATTTTGAGAGTTATAGATTTTAAGGAAGCAAAAAACAAAAAAACAACATTATAAATAATTCATGGTTTACAACACAAGCTCTCTAACTCATGTGACAAACTACAAAAAAAAAAAAAAAAAAAAAAAACAATTTAAAAAGAGATATTTTAGAAATATATTGAAATATACAAGTAATATAATTTTTTTGAAGTCAAAACTTTCATTCAATAAAATTGTTATTAAAATCTAGAAAAATCTGAAAATGTTGAGTCTTACAATATGCATAAGCATAATATATCTAAACACAAATTTAAAATGATGAATCTATATAAGAAACCTCAATTATTTTATAATTAATTTAAAATCTGTCAAAATTTATGTTAATATCATTTATTCATTCCATCCCATTCACCAACATACAAAAAAAAAATATATTCTTACTCTTATTTTAAACAAATTATAGCCCAATAAATTTAATAATTTGTCTTTTGCGCCCAAAAGATTTAATGGTTTGTTTGTAATTGTAAAAAATAATCATCACGATGTAAATTCGCATTCGATGCAAATTTTTCGTTCAATTAATTTCTTTTAATATAACATAAAATTTTTTTGTAATGCACTCCCATATTTTAAAATAAAAAAATTTCTCTGAAATTTATTGAATTTTTTTTTTTTTTTTAAATACTAAAATATAGATGGCAGAATACCGTAATATTGTTTGTCTAGTATTACTAGGCTGCCTAATTTATTATAATTTTTATTTTGTGGTTGGTGCAAGATGAGACCAGAAATCAGCTCTAACTAAAATCTAATTTAATCTAGAATGCAAAAAATAAATTTTATATATTATTGTGTTCATGAGGGCTTGTGTAATTTATACCAGTTATTAAGTATGTGATTAGTAAAAGCTCCATTTTTCACAACAAATATAAATAAATACGAAAAAAATACGAATGGAGAAGGAATGAAATTTCTAATGAACTTTATTGAGTAGTCTAATACAAAATTTTGGATCGATTTGCATAGCCTGTCAGATTATATATTTACAGTGATGTTCTAGCCAGCACCTCATGTAGAATGAAACTAAATGTTTATAAATAACTAATATTGCTTATTAAACATATTTAAGTAAATTTGTTGGTGTGTTCTACATTATAATTTACTTGGAAATTTCGTTTTTAATAAAAATTTATTTTATATAATAAAAAATATAAATATTTGCATATCAACAACAGTGTTAGATCATTAATTAATATAATAGGGAGTAGATTTTCATTCTAAATAATATTTAAAAAGAAAGAAAAATAATTATAAATTATTTGAAAAGTGTATTATATAAATTTAAATTTTAATTTTAAATAATATTCATTTTATATAAATATTATTAATTTTAATTTTATTTACAATATTTTTTTGCCTTCGCGACTTTTAAGAGAAACCGCGAAATGATTAGAATAAAATTTCATTGAAATTTAGAACAGAATTTTTTTTTTTTTTTTAAATATATTTTACCATTCCTCTGCATGTATCCAATTAATACTTTATAATAAATTGACTGCGTTTTTTTCACCGGTTCAGGGTTCAAAATATGAAAAAAACAATTCATGTCTTATCGCAATTTATAGATCATAATATATTTTTGTGTCATTATTTGACTTTTTCAAAATGTAAATGTCGTTGGTGTCATATTTTAAATTTGTTGTTATCATCTTAGTTTTTGGTTTTTCTTATTTATATCAAATTTAAAAATTAATTGTATTAAATAAAAATAAATTAACAGTAAACAGTTGGAAAAAAATGTAATAGAATTTAAGAACTAAAATACATATACACAAATCGAAATAAGCATTAAAAAAATAATAATAATAATTTTGACACTGCAGTCACCACCTTAACTAAAAGGTGGATACAATCTACTAAACACTAATCTAAACATCCGGATACAATCTACTAAACACCGATCAGAGCAGTTTTGGACAAAATTGTTCAATTAACGGAAACTCCCGAACACAAAATAGATATTTACTCTAGATCGTTCTAGAACAGTTAACTGAACAAACCTATTATATTATGTGGAGAACCAAATTCTGACAATTAATAATTAACTTAATGAAAATCTAAATTACAATATCAGTAGTCAGTACTCACAATTGTAACTTACTTATAGAAATCAAATAATAACAACACTTATAAAACTAAAATAAACCAAAAATTTATTAACTTTCATTATTAATTAGATATTTTAATGTTACATATATACAAATATAAAATAATGTTAAATAAAAAATATGTACATTTACTACCATTTTAAAAATGAATATAAAATTACCATCCCTAATCGGCATAGACATTGCGTTTCTTAATTGCATTTTTTCGCATACGTTAATTTTAATAATATTATCGTGTGTGACTTATTTTGCACATTGTTAGTTTCTTCTTTTTGATTACGTTTTAAAAGAAAATGAGACAAAAAAAAAAACAAAAAAAAACATAATAAGAAAAACAGAAAGAAAATGAAATTTGAAAGTGTCTCAGACAATTGCCAATGCTACTAGACTGCATGAATATTTGCTACTGATCCAATGCCACAGTGATATTATTGGTGCATTAAAATTCCATACAAGTGAATTTTTTCATCATCATTTTTCTTATTTTGCTGATGTTTTTGTTATTGTTTAATTTTTTACAATAAATTTTTTTCTATAATATTTTTATATTGTTATACTACTGTTGTTGTCTTCTACGGTTTCTTAGTTTATATACAAAAAAAAAAAAAAAACAATTATTATAATAATAATATAATATTAATGTATATAAAGTATAGAGAAAGAACGCCATCAGAAGAACGTAATAATAAAATTAATTATATTTAGTTTGTTTGATCACAACAGCATAGCAATGGCATAGCATTTATAATAAGAATATAATGTATTGTGGATATATGTCTTCCGATGAGCACAGGCGGACACAGACAGACGATATCATCAAACCTTTTAAAAAATTGGCAAATCAATTTTATTACTCTAGTCTCACTGTTTTTAAATTTATAATACCTACTCTTTGGACTCTTATTCTATAATTTTGACATGTCACATCACATCATCAAAAAACAACTTATATAATATTACATTATAATATGTATACAGTATATTGTAATATTTTTCGATATTATGTGTACATACGAGTACATACATAATGTATATTATTAAAAAGATTTATTTATTTTCTTAAATATACGTACATTTTAACTCATTGGAGTATATATAATAGAAGTCGTCAAGTAATTTTTGCACGTATTCATTTTAAATTAACTTTAGATGAATTCGATGGCTTCTTTATTATTATTTTTTTTTATAAATTAGTTATTTTGAATACACATAACACTTTTAAAGTAAAGTTTAAATGATTTTTTTTTTTAAATAGAATCTATAAATAACTATCGACGAAAATTTTTTATTTAAATTTAAAAAATATACACATGTTATATTATATACATTTTATAAATATAGACAATAACTTATTTAAATATTCCTTGAATTACAATTTAAACCCAATAAAGGGTGCTTCAATTACATTTAAACTGTTAAATTTAAATGTAACAGAACGTATTCAGTATTATGAGTATATTAAGGTAATTTTTGGATGGGTATTATGATTGACGATTAACATGTTGAATTATCAAACGTCGAAAATATTTTTTATGTTTATTTTGATTTAGTTTTAATCACAACGTAGCTCATTTCCTCTTTCCCCTTATACAGATAAAAACTTATAAAAAAAACAATGGGTTTTTAAACATTTTTAGATACCCAAATACCTGTCAAACCGGTCGTGAAAACGTCATCGAAAACAATTTTGATCATAAGACAATGTTCTATGTTTTGTGGGGTTTTTGTTGACATTTTAGACCATGCAGACTTTGTATTCAACTTTGTGTTGAGATATTTACGATGTCAAGGTCTTGTAACTTATATATTATATATAAAAATAAAAAGAAACTGTCAAACCAAAAGTCAGTCAAATTTTTTTTGATTTTAATTTTTTGAAGAAGTTTTAACACGGATTATAGAAACATAATTGCCAAAAATAGAATGTTTTCATAAAAAGTAGTTGAAGACAGAAGTTTGTCAGTTTAATCTTAGCCTTAGCAATCTAGAGAAATATAATACTTCTTCGTTTCTACTGCAATTCGATTTTGAAAAATTTGTTTCACATCAAGTAATGTTGTAAACAATGTCCTTGTAATGCATATTTCCTCTTGATATTGTTTCTTCTTGTCCACTGTCAAATATTCCATAACCATTAGGTTTGTTTACTATCAATACTCACCTCGTACAATCTTTAATCATTTGTTACTGAGTTAATTGAATAATTTGTATTTATACTCAAAATGACACAATATATAGCTATACATTTTGTTGACAACTTGTACCATACCACTCTATAGAATTAAGTGTTTACCAATGATTTGAGTAATTTAACAAATGTATGAATAGTCATGTATATATATAGCTATAATTAATTCTATTATTTCGATCATATTACATATGCACTAACACAATGAATATTTGATTTATATTTTCAGTTTATATGGATGTATATTTTGTAAGTAAAATACATTTACATTTTATGTAAAAATAATTGATAATCAAATTTCTTATATTTTCAAATTGAAAATGATTATTGAATTCAAAATAATTATAATCGAATTTATTTGTTATTACGTATATAGGAGGTCCTTGATGTTGTACTATAATATTCATAGACATAGTGTATATAAAAATAAAACGTGAAAAATATATAAAACACTGTTAATAATATTCTATATGGAATTTATTAACGATCAGTGTGATATAGACGAATAATGATTTCAATACTGATGGCTGTTCCAACCAAATTATCATAGATTTACATTACATTGTTAAAACATGAATGTTTTTTGAAGTTATTCACTACTTTTAAATTTAAAATTTCTATGATTTTTTATGACCGACCATCCGGATACTTAATTAAAAAATTTTTGTTCTGAAATTTTGAATACTAGGATTTTGCAAGTCATATAATTTGCTGTTTTAATGTTGTGTTGAATGGATTTGGGCTATACAAAGCTGTTATGTTGTTATACCAGTTATACTTTGATTTATTTATTATATATGTATATGAAATATTTGCCAGTATTTAATACTTTTGTAGGAAAACAGTTTGATAAGGACAATTTGATGGACGAAAAAGTCTGCTAAAAAGTATTAATCGTTTTATACACAACTTCTTTAAATTTTATATTTTGTTACCCAGAATTACCATTTTAGTACAGCTGTTTTTTAGTATAAAAATTTAGAGAAAAATGAATAATGCATTCTTAAGAACAATTTTAATTGTTCGTTTATGTTGTATGTACTCGTATTTGACAGTCTTTATTACATCCTAAATGTTAAAATTTTGGTAAAAATTTACATTTTTTCTTCAATTGCCAAGACTAAACCCTTTAACATTATAAATTATTTTACAAAGAGTTTTGACAGTTGGTACACTAACAATTACAGTAAGGTAACCGGTAGATCTGGAATCCATTTTGGATCCATGTACCATATAACTGGCCACTGAACGCAATTCACCACAAAAATTTACCGCAATACTAGCGCCATCACCGGAAAATATAATGAGTACTTTTAAAAATAAATTAAATTTGAATGGAATAATATTTATTATCGTACATACAATTTATTTTTTATAACTCTTAATTTAAGTTTTATGTACATAAATCTTCCTTAAGAATTTAAATTTTCACACTAATTCAAAAAATAATGGCGATTTAAATTTAAAAACTTTCATAAAAAAATATAAAAATTTAATTTTTCTTACAGTAGATGTCACAACACTCAGTATAAAAATTGTTGTTGTTGTTTTTACATATAAAAAGTCATATCCATGAAATGTATCTAGAATTTTTTCAGATCCATTTTCATTAACCGCGATACATTAACCGGTACATTTACCACACCGTTAGTAAACAGATCCATGGATCTGTGGATTTCAGATCCATTGGTTAATTTCACTGAACGCTACCAATCATCATTGTACAGTAACCCCATTCTTTGTATTACTTTACTGCAGAAAAAAATTTGTGCAATAGTTGATTCTTCGATTTTGAACAACAAAGTGATGTTTTTGTTGTATTTTGACGACTAAATGATGTTAAAATTTTCTACTGAGTCTAATAAGTTTTTTGTTGTAGTTTTTTTCTTCTAAATTTTTAATGGCTGTTCATTTGTATTTATATAATGTATAGCTTTGGGGACATGCGTTCTTAATTAATTTTATTTTATAATAGAGTCATCCCCTACTTTTTGTTATTATTTTTTTTTTTTTTAATAATATTTATTTATTTTTATTGGTTTTTACTTTTTTTATAACCCAGAAAAAACGATTTTTTTTGTTTTTTTGTTTTTTAATTTACTTTCAACTTTTATTTATAATATTCACCAAAATACTATATATAATAATTTTAAGTGTCATGAATCATTCTAATTATAATCTTTTATAATCTTTAGTGAGGCCATAGTAAGATTTAATATATATATATATATATATATGTATATATATTAATATATGTATATGTATATGTATTAATAATTAAGGCAAGGCGCGACATCAGGGTATTCTAAAAGAAAAGATTTCCATGGACTTAAAAGAAAAATTTGTACAGTAATACCCCTGTTACAATTACCACAAACATGAAAACAAATTTTTCCGAACTATTCAAAATATTTGTTTATTATAATTAGTTATTTATAATTAGTAAATTAAAAATTTAACTGATAACACACAAAATAAATTACATATGACTAGGATTAGATTA
The DNA here is from genome assembly GCA_963942445.1 of Argyra leucocephala. Classification (NCBI taxonomy): domain Eukaryota; kingdom Metazoa; phylum Arthropoda; class Insecta; order Diptera; family Dolichopodidae; genus Argyra; species Argyra leucocephala. The sequence goes on from OZ012681.1 coordinate 12,766,379, forward strand.
AAATATTATATTGGACTAGTCTAGTTTAATTCTGTTTAATTATAGATACCAAATACAAATTAGTTTTCTAATTCTAGCTTACCTGAAAATTCTCAGCACCACTTTTAATTTCAGATATAAGAAATTCGGAGATTTTACGACTATTTAAATTTTACTCAAGTCTCACACCATTTTTTGTTCATTATGTTAAATTATATCAGGGGTATAATCCAAATTGATCGTACTTTGGTTTACCCACATCCTAGATTCTCTTTTTGTATATGGTTATCCATTTATTCTAAACTATAGTTAAACTGCTTGGTTTAACCACCACAGAGCAAAACAGAACAGAAAATAAAACTAACTGAATTGTACTAAATTGTACGGATTCCATTAATTTTATTTTATTTTTGGATAAATAAGAATCTTCAATGCAAGTGTAAAATCTATTCTCTTGTACGCCTGCGAAACATGAAAAGTTTCAGTTAACACTACCAGGAAACTTCGAGCGTACATTAATAGATGCCTTCGGCACATCCTCTACATTCATTGACTACAAACCATTTCCAACACAACGCTGTATCAAAAACTGAAGTAAAAAAAATAAACGTGGAAATTCGACAGAGGAAATGTCGTTGAATTGGGCATAGGTAGGTAGAAAACTTGACAACAACATCTCGAAACAATGTTTTGAATGGAATCCTCAGGGTGCACGTCGCATCGGAAGGTCGAGATAAACATGCAGAACAACAGTCTTAGCCAAAGCAAATACCCAGCAACGAACGTGCTTACAATTGAAGAGATTAGCCGCAGATAGGAGCTTACGGAAAGATTTTACTTCCGTCCTTGCTCCACGGATATATAATTGTCACTATATATTCATCTCTTCAATTTCCTAAGCTTGCCAGAAGCAAGTTCAGTATTTGAAGAAATCAAATCTAGGAGATATTTCCAGGATACCTGTTTTAGAAATCTATACATTTATTAGGGATAGGTTTCATTGTGTAGGAAGTAACAGTTTTGTTTGTGTTACATGGAATAACCAAACCTCCGGCCTACTACTCGACAAAGCCGAAAAATTGTGTCTGTCACCTTCATTTAAACTAATGTTTTATAATTATTATAATAACATTGATATGATTACGAATTTTGAGGTAACTATATCATCCAGTAATGTGTTCACACAATTTAGAAGATAAATACGTAACTGTTTTATTTAGCGTTTCATATCCTATATATTCATTTCCGAAGCTGTTAACTAATGAAATATTACTGTACATAACATATATAGAAATGAAAAGTAATGTAATAGTAATAAATTGATATGGGCTCCTTCTACTGTATACACTATTCGGAATATCGGTGTCTTTATGTTCATGTATCTGATCTTGTACTCAATCGAAATATAACAAAAAAAAAACCAAAAAAAAAAAAAATTGGTAAAAAAGTCATAAATTAAGAAGGAGAATTTCGTCTATGAATTTGAAAATTTCTTAATTTGCTTTTAGTTTAAGGGGGTATTCTGTTTAAAAAAAAAAAAAAAGAAAGACAGAAACAGTAACAACAACAATAAATAAAATATTTAAAAAAAATTGGTCGATTTCACCTACACAAAACTTTGTCAACATCGTCATCATTTTTTGGGGTTTTAAATTTTTGTTTTTTTTTTATACTCTAAAAATACACAAAAAACAGACAAACTTTAAGAATAAAAAGAATATTATGTATCTACTAAATTCTTTTTTTTTTTTTTTTATATACATATGTATATTTGCGCTATCTGGTTTTTCATAAAGCCGTAATTTGTTGTTTGGTCGTCGTTGTCATTGTCGCTATTGTCGTCTTAACAGAAAATTTTTAGAAAATTTTGAAATATGAAACAAAAAATTCAAATCATGAATACTAAATAGCATGTTTTTTTTTTTTTGTTTTTATCTCTGTGGTTTTGTTTTTCTTATTATTATTATTTTTTTTTTTTGTATGTTCTGATGATCTTTAATGTTTTTATTAGGCAAACATAAATTATGTTAGAAACATCATTATTTTCTAAATATTGTTATGTTGGAAGGTGATACATACGTGTTTTACATTCATTGTTCTGTTTTCGAAAAAAGGTTTATGTTTACACAAAACTCATTTAATTTTTGTTACTGTGTAAAATAATCCTTTAAATAATTTTAAACTTGCGTAAATTTTTTAATGAATAGCAGTAAGAAATATGTTATATACTCGGGGAACCCTTGTGCAGTTTGAATTTTTGTTTTATGTGTTATAAAACAAATTTTAAATTAGAGAAACATTTATACTTTTGTATATACATTCGTTGGGTAAGACAAGGAGAGACAGAAGAAAGGTTTGGTGGGGAGTTATGAACTTCGTTGTTACTGTTTGATAACACTGTTGTATATCAAACGTGTAAAAACGATGATCTTTTTGGGAATGTCTATATAGTTGAATACGATTCCCACATTCTAAGTGTTCTGATTATGAACGAATTTCCATAAAGGCGGATGCATTCTTTTTGTACTAAATTAATGATTTATTTATTTATTTATGATTATTTAACATATTTTTAGTGACAATTAATTATTCCTCATTTTCTTCCATACACAATACTTTTCTACACTGTAGCAACATTTTATTTTGATTTATTTTTTTCTCAAATATAATGTATAGTAGATAAGCTATGAAAATTTATTATAAGGTTTTTTGCCATTTTTCCTTAACTCAAAATAAAAATTAAACAAAATATAACTCATTCAGCAATTAAGCTACTGCTGACCTAATGTAAATATTGTAGATGAAAAGGAGTTCCTGTAACACTATACATAAAACTCTTTTTTAAATAATAATTAGACAAATTAAGGCAAATAAAAATAAATAAATAAATAAGCAATGTTGTACCACAAATTACATATATATGTATATATATATATACATATCATATATATGTCATTTGTGGTTATACCATATTAGACTTCTATATGATGATTCTTAATATTGTTATGTCAGAATTGATCGTACATAAATGCTGCGCCAATATGTAAAACCTTTTCTTGTAAAAATCAACAAATTCTACCCTGCTACCTTGCGATTAATTAATTCTTGATTTATAACTCCTTTGTCACAAAAAATTTATAGAGGTTCATAGAGGTTCTGCGTCATCATAGAGGTTTTCGATACTTTTTTGGTTTTGTGATTGAATCAGATTTGGACAGTCGAATGGGATCTATTAACTATGAATAGATTTTATTTAGAATTATGAATTTGCGTTATTATGTCTGTCATTTCATATCTATTTTGAAAACAATTTTAATGAATATTATATAAGATACATAACATAAGTGTAGTAATTCACATTATGAGTTTATAATTTTCTATTTTTAACTTTACGATGATACAATTAATCATATTTTACTTTTTTAATTAACACTGTTACCGAATGCGTTAATAATAATTAAAAGCGTATATTGTTGATATATTGTATTGCAGCGCATTAATTAAAGTTAGTTCCCCAACAAATAATTTTCAATTTGTGCCCGAAAATGCGACCGCTCGCGTCCACCAAGTCGCCACACAAAAGTCCAACATATGTCGTCGCATTTCCGTATAAATTGTGGTTAAGAGTCAGAAAACACCGCTACATGAGTCCGAGTTGACGCTATCTGATAGCAAGAGTTGGTTTGAGTCAAGCACAACTAATGCTCTTCCGATTAAGCTTCGCAATATTTTGAGGGATTATATGTGCTCATGAGTTAGCAATGCGATGCACTCATGCGATGTACAAGAGCCCAGCAAATAGTGTTTCATGCGTTTGGATTGGCGCTCTATAGCTTCTAAGGGTTGGTTAAAGTAATGATAAGTATTTGTTAATTCTTTATATTTGTTTTTTTTTTTTATTTTAAAGTATAGTTTAACAAAAAATATTGAATTAAATTTATATATTTACTTGTTACTCTGTTTTATTTTATTTAAAGTTAATATGAATTAAAATAAAAAATAGTTATATCTCAAATAATCATTGCAATCAAATACAAAACAAATATATTACTGAAAAGAAAGAACATTAATCGAAATATAATTAATTATTAAAAACAAAATCCGATAAATAATCAAAAACACAAATATTTATTGCACATAAACACAAATAACTAAATGATGAATCTTTTTCATCAGTAGTATCTTCTGCTGCCTGCAATGTTGTCGATGAAGGTGCTTCGGGTCGTTCTTTGGCTTTCATTTTTATTTTGTTTCGATAGTTTCTTTTCAGCACTTCTACCAGCACTTCTATGGGCAAATGGGTCCATCGTCTATGTCTCATGAGTAGGTACAATAAAATTTATAAACTAAAATTATTACCATTTTAAATTATAAATTTATTGTACTCGTGGGACATATCGCGTGGACCCATTTACTCCTGAATTTCCATATCTTACATATCATTAGAAAACACTCATTAAAACTTATATCAATGTATTAAACTATTCTTCCTAAATAATTTTGAATAAAATGATTTCTAACTGGTAAATGGGTCCATGGCCTTTGTCTTATGATCAGCTACAATAAAGTTTATGAACTAAAGCTTACAATTTAATTTTTCACATTACACATGTGAACGCATGAGACTAAAACAAACTTGTGCGATTTTAAAAAAAAATTTTTATTCTTAAATTTCGGTCGCATGCGGTGTCTTATGTCCCATCGGTCACAAATTATTGTTGGGAATTCAACTTTTTTGTATTTGTACTGTAGTACTAAATTGACATTTTGTTTCAGTATAATTTGACAGTTCACTTCGGTTCATGTACCTTACTGAAACTACTAGCACTCTATTCACTGAAAATTAAATTTTAAAAGTTAAATTTAAAAACGGCATTTTTTGAAAATTTGTTCAAAATTGTGAAAATTACCATTATAAAAACAAAAATGTTGTTAGATAGATTCCTATAGAAAATTTCTCAAAACGTCAAAATATACAAATTAAGCTTAATTTTGTATTTAAACAAATGTAACGGAATAATATAAAAATAAATTTATTGAAAAATGTATACATACCTACCAATAAATTTAAATAATGAAATAAGTCAATTTTTAAACCTGATAACACACAACCTTCTAAGAACTCATATTAGTAAAAGAAAATTTGTATTTTTATAAATTTAAATAAAAATTATTAATATTTTATTTTTAATTTACATATATTACGATTGCAAGAAGTAACTTTAGAAGAATTGATTAACATTTTTTAAATATTATTTATGACCATTTTTTTTATTTATTTTTGTCAATTTACCTGCATTTTAGTATTGTTAATGATTTTAATCTATTCCGATTAACGGTAATTCGCTAATTAAATCTGTACAAAAGAAAATTATGAAAGAAATACAAAAAAAAATTAAAATAAAAACAAATTTAAATATTTTATATAGTAAATTTTTAAATAAAATAATTTAATTTTTATTAATATTAATTTATATACAGGGTGGGTGTGCACGAGACATTTACTAATTGATTGATATTGTAAAAGTAAAATTTGCAAATCAGATAATTTGGTCGTTGTTGCAATTTTGTTGTGGTCAAACAGTTGTGTTGTTATTAAATTTTTATGTAATGAAGAGGGTTCTAGTAGGTAGTAGTGACTGCCGGCAATACGCCGATAAACTAGACCTTCATGTGTCTAACTTCTTGGTTAAACTTTCATTGTTAGACTTTCATTGACTTCATTGTGATATGGCAGTTCTAGTTAACTTAATAATTTTGTAATTATTTCAACGTTTAATTCAACAATTCGGCAATTCAGCACTCCACAACTGGAATTCGGCATTATATTCGGAAATCCATATAAGATGTCCAAATAATATGATTTTGATTATATAGCTTTATATAACAACAATTTATGTTAATTTAATGTTAATTAATGTTATTAATGTTAATGATAGTATGGACCAATTATGACTAATTATTTTTTACATTTTTTTGAGTATAATCTCTTCATGAGTTCATGTTTACTCTTAATTGACTTATTTCATATAATTTATAGAATATGCTCTAGGCTCTATGGTGAAACATTATTAAAATTAAATATTAAAACTCTAGGTATGTTTCACAATTTTATTAAATATCTTAATCGACTCCGGTTATTACACCATCATCAGAAGACTGAGTCATCATGATCTGTTGTTCAGCTTTTTATAAAGATGTATTCCTAAGTGTTTAATCATCGATTCTAGTAACGGTAGACTTAAACAATTTATATTTATTTATTTATAGTTATATGTTTATGTTTAGAATAAATGTATCGATCATGTTTCATCCGTTTGAAGGTTCATAAAAAGAACAGTGGCATAGTTTATAACATTGAACTAGATTTTCAAACACTTTTATTAAACTATGTACACCAAATTCCTAATACCCCCAACTTAATATTACATTTAAATTTAGCAGTTACATATTAATAAATTTATTTTCCCACTTCTTGGGAGGTATTCCAGGCCTTGAATTTTCTGCGACATGTTCAACATAGCGATTGACAATTGACAAGAACGGATTCTGAAAGAATGACGATTTCTCATACTATCTGATACTTTATATATGCAACGAATTTTCATATCTTAATTGTCTCATTCGAATTTGTATTGAAAGATTTTCTTAGCTTAGCTTTCCATATTAGATTGTCTCTGTGTACTAGTCGCATAAAATGTCTTAAATTTAAATAAATACATCATACTTACATACATTCTTCTCACGTTCAATAAACTAATTTTTTCTATTTCTAGCGCCCCAAAAAACATAATCGAATTAAAGAAAAAAATACCATGTTTTTGGCTGATACACAAAAGCGTGTATCAGTCGAAGGGTAATTTGAATTTTTTGGCCAGATCTAGGTCTTTATAAAACTGGTTCAGTATTATTTCTTCCCAGCATCGCTTTTATTACTGGCAATTGACAATTGACAGCTAAAATAAACGCATGTTAAACGCAAGCAGCTATCATACAAAGTTTACAATATATTGCTTGAAGGCAGGTAATTATAAATAGAACTCATATAACTAGCATAAATATTTTCCATTTTACCTCTTCTTGGATATTTTTCTGTAAAAAAAATCTGAATTTGAAGGAAGTATCAATCGGGCTTAACCTACAGAGAACTACTCTTTTATTTTTAGCTCTGTTAACATCTATTCATCAAGATACTTGAGGCTTCCGAACACCCCTGTAATAAGGGTTCATTTCAAAGACGATATCTACAGAGATGAAAAAATACAATAATGCCGAAAAAGAAGACCTCTACTTATTTATTTTTATTTTTAATTAATAAAAATCTTTTCTTTTTCTTTTTAAATTATTTCGTAAATTTTCTGTTATGTTAATGGACTTAACGTATTAAATTAGCATAACATTAAAAACATAAATAAGTTTTACTGACTCTCCGCCTCCCTCCCTCCTTTATTTCACTGAACTTAACATAACAAAAAAAAAAATAAAATATCAAAATAATCGAACATTTTATCAGAGCGCATATAATAAAAAAAGTAAAAATAAAAAACAATAAAAAAATTAAAAGATTCCATGACCAAAAAGACTTAAAAGCACTACAAAAAACTAAAGCAACAACAAAAACCAATCAAAACTTTTACTATAATAATATGTGACTAGATTTACTTAATAAAAATCAAATAGGATTATAGAAATTTTTTTAACTTTAGCACCAACTGTAATTGGACTCATGTATACATAGATGAAAAAGGAAATGCAGACCGGACAAAATCTAGACTTTTCGTTAAAATTCAAAGTGATAAAATCAAAAAATTCATATGTCATCTATCACACGTCTTCTACCTTTTTTTTTCTCCTACTCCTCTTGGAAGCATAGGTATTCCACTTGACATTTCCATCGTACTCGATTTCTAGCTGTTAATTTCACTTGTATTTCCGAGGCACTGTCTAATTTAATTTTTAATCTGTTTGTACTGTTTAAGTAGGGGATTGGCTTACGGTAGAATACCACTTTGATAACTTTATCTGCGCCTAAATGTTGTAAGACGACGTCATATTTTTCTGCAAGTTGTCGCTGCGATTTTATCCATCTTTGATGTTAAGATGCCTGACGTTACTATGTTAACTGGGTACGTCATGTCACATACTTTTGTCAGTTGTTGACAATTGTGTAATTATTATTAGTGTTTGTCCAATATTATTTATTGTGTTGTATGCGGTCAGCATTGATATAGATATTGATATAGATAATATTTTTAGTTATATAAAGTATAAGTTATATTAATTATTTTTATTGATTATTAATTTTATATATAATATTTTGCTATTTTTTTTAGTTATATTTTGTACCCCCCACGGGAACAACACATTTCTGTCCTCTAACCGATTAGGCCACGGAAGGGATACGTCTTCTACCTAGACCAACTTTATTATATTTCATTTAACTTACACTTAATATATATGTACAAAAAAGGACAGTTAAAAACATGAAATATGTAGCAGGAATAAAATCTAGACCATATATAATCGAAAGAAAATTCATCAAAGAAAGAAGGGATCCGATAAACTATATGGAGCATATAGTTTTGAAGTTGAAAAAATATTTTTTTGTTTTTGTTTTTGTTCAAAATCTCCCTTGTACATCTTGTTAAGAGAATGAGGATTCGATAATAAATAGGAAAAATAAATTTTTTTTTTATGTTATGGGAAGATTTTACAAAATAGGATATGTGTTTAGTTTCTGTCTTTCCGAATTTTGTCATTATAGATTTTGTCTGTCTGAATTAAATCACTAACTCGTATATATATCTAAAATGTATTGTAGTACTAATAATAGTATTTTATGCAATTCATAGAATTTCAAACTGTTAAAATTGAATTTTTTTTTTTAATTCTATCATACTTAAAATAGACGCGCGTTTCTCAATTATTAATGAAACCCAAATTAATTAGAATGAAATAAAAAAAATATATATATATATATATGTATTTTTTAATTTACATATCTCATAGGTGAGTTCCTCTATGTATTTTGAAATTTTAGGAATACAAAATTAATTTATTTTTATTTTTTTTCTATTTATTCTAATGAACAGAGTTGAATTAAGAAATTTACAAAATTGTGCTGAAAAAAGCTTAGTACGAAAAAGAACCATTTCGAAACTATTAGACTTTACCCTAAATTAATATTTTGTTCTTGCTTTCACGTCATTTGTAATCATAGGTTTTACACATATACATTATCGCATTATAATTTTTAATTTCCACTATTTTTATTATTATAGCTTCAGAATCATGGTCCTGTAACCTAATCTGTGGGGCATAGGAGGGACAGTAATTTCATAGCTTACTGACCTCGTTCAAGTTAACCTGTTGTATCTATTTAGAAGTCGTAGATTAGGTCTTTTTGTTAAGTTCTAGTTCTTCTACATTTCTTTTCCAGTATTTTTGCGCGTGTTTGTCTATCCAATCCCAATTCCTTTTCTTAATACATTCGTTTATTAGTTCGAAGTCATTTCCGTGTACAATTTAGCATTCTCTAATAGCAAGCACTTGTGTGTTACACTGTATGTAACACTGTTTATTATATTTGCTGTAAATGTTCACGTTTGAGAAGCGTATCATAGGACAGTAATGATATTAATAGGACAGGACAGTAAATGTCATTAATAGAACAGAATGTAAAGAACAGTAATGACATTAACAGTTAATTCTTCACTTAGGTTTAGTTGAGGTAGAACTCTGCCAAAAACTTAACTTCATTCCGAAAGATTATATTTTTTTTTTTATTAATGGGGTTATGGAAAATTTTTATCTTGATGAACGCTATTATTGCTTTGATGCCAATTCCAGAATAAGGCGATGTGTATTCCTAGAAATATTTATGTCTTTTGGGAACTATGGCTTCGCAAACAATTAGAATATTAGATCTGATAAGATCTGACAGATCTGTGATTAACCATACCAGTATTCTGAAATTAGATATAGTATCCCTGATTACCTGATTCAGTCGTTTGATATTTAGTTTGAAAAAGTCTTTACACTGTGTAAGTCCCTGGTAACTATCCCATATATTTTGGAATTCTGTAGTTTTCCAATTGGGAAAAAATTCTTTTTAGGTAGACGTTGGAACGATCGATACTTGGTTCTTGTCCTAATAATTGACTCTTTGCACATGTTTTTGCAAGGATATCTGCTTTTTCATTGCTTTGTATTCCTTCATGCCCGGAAGTCCACATAAGAGTAACCCTGTTTGCTTCCGCTAGCTTTATTATACTTCGGCAACAGTTATAGATAAGCTTTGATTTGAAAGTTGAGGAAGCCAGAGCTTTTAAAGCAGTTTGACTATTTAAAATATGACGTTAGCACCTTTGTTCCATCTTTTACTGCATATTAATGCCGATTCGAAAGATTGTCTCGCCCTAGATATCGTTTGTGCTATATCATATTCTGAAGCTACATAATGTTTTGATATTTGACTACCAAATTAGTAGAAGATGTGAGCTTTTTCAAAAACTCTTTATATCCAGTATAAGAATACAAGATTCATTGATGTTACGAGTCATTAGTTTTGTTTTGTATTTATTTTAATTTCAAACCGCTTAAAAATTTTATTATCCTCTATAGCTTGATATCAAATTTTTTATATATAAATTTAGTATATGAAAGGCTCCATAATTCTTCACTTAGGCTCCACAGTAGTTCCCAATGCAATTCTTTTTCATTTATTTGTATTATTTTGAACTTTTTTCTTGTATTGGCTTTGGCTTATTAAGATTAAGTTTAAAAAAAAAAAAGTAGAAAAATTAAATTCGAAGAAAATTTGTCAACAAATGTTGTTGATATTCACAATGCCGGCACTGTTCTCTCAACGCAATAATCAGCATGTAAATTCATTTGATTTCCTCATATGAGGTACGTAACTTACGTTGTTCTTATTTATTATAACCTGTGGCACCAGTGTAGTACCCTATTGAGAAAAACAAAACAAAAAGAACATAAAAAAGCAAAAAAAATAAACTTAGTATTGTCTTAAAATTTTGTCTACCGGAATGTCGTACTTTATCGAACATTTAATTTTTCCCCAAAACAAAAAACTGTAAAATATTTTTTTTTTTTTTTGGTATTTTAATAATAGGTAAAGAAACTTTCAAACATATTTTAAATTAGGAAATTGGGAATCTAAATGTGAATTTAAAAGAAAAAAAAAAATAATAGTATAATAAAGAAAAATTTTTTTTTTTATTTTCCATGGAAATTTATCCAATTGTGACAACACATGTATGTGGTACCACCACTTCAATAAACCAACAAAAAAAAAAGAAGAAAAATCCAAAATTGTTGTCAACAGCTGTTCATATAAATTTAACTAATTTAAATTTCGAAATTTTTTTTCCCATTATTTTTTTTGTTTTTTTTATTTGTTTTCGAACTAGAATTTCGAATTATATATATTTAAATAAAAATTGTATTTAATTATTTTTTTTATTTACTAAAAGTATTTTAAAATTTATTTTAGTTAAGAAAATATGTTTTCTAATAAAATATACAAAAGCAAAATCAAAAAATTGCTATCTTTAGTGGGTATGCATCAAACTATATTCATTATTTGTGAAATTATGGAACACAATTTGTTTCAGAAATTACGAAAAACGCTAGGTAAATATCAGTAGCATTGTTCGTCATTTATCAATCCATCACACTGATATGACACACTGTAGACAACAGAAGAAAAAAATTATGAATACTTAGTGCTTTTCCGGACATTTCGGACTGGAACTTGATAGTCGCACTAAACATGTCTATTCACAGTCTAGTCGCACTAAATTTATTATTCAAAACTCCGAAAATTTTTTAGTGTGTTTGCATTTACTTGCACTATACCTGTCATATTCCACTACTTTATCTGTCAAAATTTAGTGTTTTTTTCACCACACTAAATATCGAAATAAAAGAGTAAAACCAATAACTGTACTCTATATACTACATCTAGCAAGATTATTGAAGTTACTTGCTGACTATTGCTAAAACCAGTAAACATAATTAATATAATGATTTGTGAAAATATTTTAAATTAATTTGTTTATTGTTATGAAATGTCATTAATTACTTTTACAGAATTAGAGATATAAAAAAAGTAGATTTTAAAATTATCTTCCAACTAATCTATAAAGGTTTTTTTTTTAAAAATTCGCACAGAATCTATGGAAAAATTCTGAAGTAAAAAAGCAATTTGAAAAAAAAATAAATTTGAAATTCAGTTAAAGAGTGCTCCTTCTCACTTCATTTTCCATCTTCATTATTGAACTATTTACTTTAATATTATACAACTATTAGATAATTATTTTCTAATAACTATTATAAATATGTACATATATCCTACCTTTAATACATTGTATTATATATTTTCTAGATGATTTTTGATTATATAATTTTGAATTAAAATATGATATCTATATATAATATGCATGTGTTACGTACATAATTATGTATGTATTCTATTAATCAATGGTTGAGTTCAAAATATCATAAGGATTACAATCAATAAGAGAAATGTCAAAATAAATTTCAAATTTTGACATCATTATTTTTTGTTTTTTATATTTTCTTTTTGTTTTTTTTTTTTTTTTGTATTTTTGTTCTAGTCTAATTTATGACATTCTTTTGTGTACATTTCTTCTTTGGATATTTTTTTAAATCATTTATTTCTTTTCTTTCTCTATTTTTTCATCATTAATTTCCATTTTTTTTTTTTTATTGTTGCTTTCTCTCTATCTTGTATTAAATAAAATTTATGACAAACAAAAAAAAAACATAATGATAAAAATAAATTCCTTAAAGACAACATCTTGGACTACAACTATAGTGTATTATAGATAATCTTTGTGGTTGAAATTAAATCTCAGTTGAAAAAAAATATTCGAATTAAAAAGGAGTTGAAGTTCAAATTTAAATCAGAAATGTAAGTTGTAAAGGTCATTGCTCGATTTTTCATCATCAGTACAAAATAGAATTTTTTTTGAAAGGTTGTCAAAAAATTAAAATAACGTTTTATAATGTCGTTATTTTTAAATTCGTTTGTATTATGATATAATAAGGGTATTGACGAGTAGGTGTAGGTTAAAGATGAAGTCTTGCACTAGGTGTAGAAGTAAATTGTAAAAATTTTATATTATAAGACTTGTAGATTTTTACAAGACTCAAACCTATTGTACCTATTGTAATTAGAAATTTTAAATGAAGGAAAGTTTATGAGAGATAATAAAAGAGTGATAAAAATGGAATATTTAAAAAACACACCACGACTACTTTGTTAATAAACCCTACATTCCATATATAACAATAAACGCAACATTTAGGTGAATAAGTAATTTGTATGTCAATGCTAGTACTATGCTCGATTCGACATAGCACTACACCGACGGAAACACAGTTTTAACCTGATTAAAACTTAACTAAGAAACAGCTGTAACACAAATTCATTGAAAATGTAATGTATATGCAAGAGAGCTATTGAAACCTAATCACATTTGCTTGGAATGTGAAGTATATACTAACAAAATAACATGTCTCACAAAGTCTCTATTATGTCATCTATTGTGTATATTCTTCTAAAGTATAATTGCAATTCTATATAATCATTAAAATGGGTTCTCTAATTTATGAAATCATGAATAAGCAACTAACTCTATTTAGATCAATAAACTATAGATTTTTGTTTACATTTTACTACCCTTTCTCAACAACGAAGTCCTTTTACTCATTACATTACAATCAATTTCTTCAATAAATAAATATGTATGTATATAAAAATGAATAAATATGTATTATACTATCATATATCCATATTAAATTAAAAGTATCCAAGAGTAAGCTGGACCTATTTTTTTGCTCATTTCAATTTAAAATTTCCTTTATTATTAAATCAGAAAAAAAAATTTCCTTACAAATTCATTATGAAAATTGATTTTTTTTTTTTTAAATTAGTAAATTTTTATGATTTAGATTATATTATTTTCTTATACATATTCTTTTTATTTTCAACTTTCATCTTTTTTTAATTTAATATAAGTTGCTGAATAAAATTTCCATAATTTTGAATATTATTTTTTTTTTTATTTAAAAAAAAAAAACAAGAAAATAAAAAATTGTGACCATAATTAAATTGATTATCTAATCTGTGAACATTTACAAGAGTTTAAAAAAAAGCATTTATTAAAAAGAGAATAGTCAGAATAGTAAAAACAGAATGAGAAAACAATATTTTAAATTAAATAAAGAATAAAAAAAAAACACACCAGTCTTTTATTAGTTTAGTTTTTAGAAAATCAAAATGTTTCAATATTACCGTTATAAAACAGATTATATTATTATGTATATTTGTATAGTATATTATATTCCTACACATATATAATATAAAATTAATGTTTATTATATAGATGGGATTATTCATACTTACTAGGCTAGAAAAAAAGATTAAAATTTAATTTTAAGAAAGGGTCATTGATTAGCAGAGTAAATTTCAGATTAGAATCTGTAAATTTTTATTATAATTAATTTAAATTTAATTAAAAAAAATGTAAATTTTTGTTTTTGGTTTTTTTTATTTTATTTTTGATTTTTTTTAATTTATAACAGCACCCTGGGCAGATTTTTATTGAAATTTTCAAAATAGCTTCTTAAAAACAATTTAAAATACTTATGTGATTTTTTGATTTTATGAGTCTTTTTTTCTGAGTCGTTTTAAATACGCTATAAACATTTGTTTTGCCTTTTTTGAATATTATGACAAAACAACCCAAATCTAATGTTATCAAATCGAATGAGAAATCAAAAAGAAAAAAATAATAAATTGTATATAGTTTAAAGTAAAGTAACAGAGAATAAAATAAAATAAAAAGACATCGTCCCCCGTATACGGTATTTTTCATCGAACAACAATTAAAATTAAATTACCACTTTGAGTTTATATACGTATTGGGGAATTTTGAGCAATTTTCGTAAATGTATAGATAAAGGTAAGCATAAAAAATAATGAGGCCTATTACAAAAAACGGTAATAGGTTTAAACGAACCGATAAACCGATTTTATGGATTCGGTTTGTTTGGAATTATTGAAAACGTAATTTTATTTAGGTACCTTAAAATATATATTTTGTAAAATCAGTCGGATAATGTTAAATACTTCATAATTGTTGAGTAATTAAAAAAAGTTTTAATTGACAATATAATAAAGTTTCATTACTACGGATAACAGTTGGTTTTATACACATATATACATAAGCAACGATTTAGACCAAAATTAGGACTACGTGGAGTTTTTTATTGTTTATTTTGATTTACCTTTTTGTTGCATTCAAAACTATGTCAATATCTTTGTCAAAAAAGGTAAATTTATAAATTTTCAATGATATGTATAGAGATCTGGTCATAGACAAAAACTGGACTATGATTTTGGATGCAAATTAAAAGTGCACTGTGAGTATGATCATTATCTATATAATAATTTTACAACTAACAATGACCTCATCATATTCATATAAATGTCATTCAATGACATTTATGTGCTCTATTTTTCAAGACGTTTTCGTTTTTTAAAACACGACAGAGCATGATATGTCAAAATAAAATTCATGTTTTTTTTTTTTGATTTAAGTGCTTAGAGCTTGTACTTAGTGTTTTTAAATCAGAGCACGAAATGATCATGCTCTATATGTGATCAGGATAAATAATTGTGTATAATTAATTGACAAGTACATTTTGACTGGTTTTTAATGTAAGAAAATAATTATAATTTACAAAAGATTAATTATAATATTCAAATATTCATTGAAATAAAATTTTTTTTACAAATAAGTTATTATTTTATTTTCTTATAAAATTTAAACTATACAGTAGTGAATTCACACTAATGATGTATAGTCATTTAAATCATTCATAATTTTACTTAAATTTAGTTTTTCAAGAAAAGAAAAAATATGACAGTTAATTCAAATCGTGTTTTTTTATTAATCCAGAACCATCCGGAATTTTCTGTTCAGAAGAGGATGCTCAGATTTATGCTCTGCTTAGTATTAGAGGTAATTAATGACTATGGTCAAATAACGTACACGTAGTGGAGGTTACAGTGCTGTCAAATATATGTGGCTGTCAAAATTAACATACATATACATTTTTAACAACACTCCAAAATGGACAATTAAATTAAACTAACTATTAATCAACAGCATTTTAATTATTTATGCAATTATAATTTATATAAAAACAACAATATGATTGACAGGTTGGAAAATTGACATGTAAATGAAATTTTAATCAAAAAATGCACTATTATAGTAAAACAACAAACTAGCCTTAATTTACTATAAATATTTAACTAAAAATATTTTTAAACAACTACAAAGATAAAATTAATTTCAAATTTCAATCAATATTAGTAGACATCTTAAATCAAATAATAATATGAATGAATTGAATTGTTCATTATAGTTTAATTTTAAAAATTTTTGAATATAAAAACTAAAATCCATTTAATTTTTGTGTTTTTATTTATTTTTTTTTTCTACATAATAAACTCCATAATTCTATTTCAATTTTATTTCCTATTAATTTTTTTTTTTGTTTTTAATTTTTAAGCTTTTAAAATATCTATTAATTGCAACTCATCAACATTTTTGAATATTCGTAATTCCATTGACACAATACTCGTATTATTATTGAGAATAAGCATATGTACATAATGTGTATATATAAATAATTAATGATAGATATATATATATATATTATATCAATTTTAATTCATTTACAGTTGATATCAAAATTATTTGAAAAGTCTTAAAATTCACCATAGATTAAAGAAAAATACATTTACCAAATAATAAATTTTAATTTTTAATTGCCAAACAGTTATTTTACACGTATTCATTTAAAATGCATTATTAACAGTAATATTAACAAATATTTTAACAGTTTCAGAACAGTTTTAAAACAAATTTTCATTATTGACAGTTATTTTAACAATTATATAACAATCATTTTACAGTTATTTAAAACAAACATTCATTATTGTACAAATAATTTCTCTTCATCTGACATTTTTTGAATCTACTAGTATATACATTTTCAGTAAAATATGAGATAAAAAAAATCGGGAAGAATAAATAGAAATCGAAATATTCAATCGGTTTTTATATTTTTATTAAGAGATAATTCCCAATCTATTCTGAGTTCAAGAAATATTTGTATACCACATGATATAATGACATACTAGAAACTATAAAGAATACAAACTTTTTTTTATTCTAGCAAAACAGTAAAAAATATTTATGAAAAATTAAGTTTGAAGTTGAAGTTAATTTATCTTTTCTATCTAACTGTCAAACAACTAAATATCAAATATTTTTACGTTAATTATAAATGTCTCGTTCCCATTTCATATCTTTTAGTTTTTGAGATCTAACTCGTTTATTTAGTAGTTTTGCAATTCCTACCATTATTATTTCGTCTGTTGTAAATCAGACTTAATAATTAAAACATATTTAAAATCAAAAAAATTAAAAAAATAAAGTTATTTTTTAAATAAAGTCTACCGAAATTAAAAACAATTCAAATTAATGAAACTTAGTACAAATAATTTTGATATCGACTGTATATTTAATAATATGTACTTTCGATTACGAAAATAAAAACTTGAAATATTTATTTATTTAAAAATATTTTTAAAAAATAATAATAAAAACCAACAAGAGGTCAGTCAGTCTTCTTGAAAAGTCAAGTATGTAAACCTTTAAAAAAAACTGCAAAAAAGTTAAATAGATGTTAATGGCTTAGTTTAAATGTAATAACAAAAAATATATATACATAGTACATACCTATATAAAAATCACAAAATTAAATTACGATTAACTTGACTTCAATACTCTTACTTAAAAATTAAAATAGGTATATAGTATTCATATATGTATATTAAAAAGTAGGTATGCATTTATTTAAAAAAAAAAAAAAAATAAGACAAAAAAAATTAGAAATAAAATTTTATTATATAATTTTTACACATTTTGTTTACACATTAAAACAAAATAAAAAAAATGAAAAACTTTTCTATTAATTAAATATTTTTATTATTATTGCATTGATGACACTTTACATATATATTTTTTAAAATATTGACAAACAACAGTCATTGTAGATAGCTATAACCAAAGAGAAAAAGTCATTGTTTTTATTTCAATTATACTGTTATATGAATTTCAGTATATTAATATGTACATATATCCACCACAACCAAAAACACTTCTCCTGAGGTGAAAACTTTGTTCAATCGAAATATGCTGACATTTTAAAGTAAATATTATTTTTTCATTAGTTTGTAATAAATTTTGTTTCAACAATTTTATAATTTGCACTATCAAATCTGTTTAAAAAGTTGTTCATAAGCTAGCTGTACTTGCTATGTAACCAGAACTATGACATTGTCATTTGGCTTTGTGTAAAATTGTTTGATGCCACCTTGTATTTAAATTAGAGTTAATAGAATCAAGCAAGGCTTGTTTAAGAAAATGAACTTTTTTCTATTTCGATGTCGATGCATGATGACAATGCTTTGGTACTGTTTACTATGTGGCGTTGTTTCCAAATATGTAGTTTTTTAACAAAATCAAATATTTACGATGGGTAAATTTTTTTAAACACATTTAATAGTGTTTGCGACCTATTATGGCCAACTTCAAAATTATATTAGTATATCGCAATGATGATTTCTTCAGCTTTCTGCTAACTTTCAATATTTTTACAATTTTCCTTTGATTGTTAACTCATGTTGTTTTAAATGTTTTTTTTTTAACCTAACCAATCTGAAATTTTCTTTAATCTATTTTTCATTTTTTTAACTCTTAAATTGTTACTATAAATGTTTTACCATTCATATAACCTTCATGGAATTAACCATTCAATATTTACTATCTAACCAATAATGAATGGAAAACATGATTACAAGTCAATACAGGACAGAAAAAAGTCATTAAAACTATTCGAAATGACCTAAGCAAAGTTACTTGAAACAATCCAAGTCATAACGAAAATTATCCCAACATCGTCTCGGTATAAAACTTCAAATAAAACTATATGGCAACAATGAAAGAGAAAGAAAAAAAAAACAAAAGTAATACAAAGTTAAATAATAATTATAATTACATTTGAATTTAAATATTTAAATTATATAATTTATATTTTTTAATTAATCTTTTTTTTAATTCGCCGTATATAAAGATAACCACACTAAAAAACAAAAACAACAAAAAAAAACATTTGCATTAAAACGTGCAAAATTATTAATAAATAATTTCAGATATTTATAGTTTTTTATTGTCTTTGAAACTGCAAGTAGCTGCTTGACAAGAACCACTTTCTTACTTCAAACACAAAAAAAAAAAAAAAACGGAAAAGAAAAAGAAATACAAAATAGCAACAGGTGTTATTAGCTTACAACACTAATTAAAATTTCAAGTTTCATATGTATTATCTGTAATACAATGCAGTCTATACATCAGAGTTATTAAAATTATTCAAAATGCGGACCACACTCGATCCTCATGATTACTTTGTATGTTAAAAAACATACCAACAAAAGAGTATATTTTAAATTCCTATAGCCTATGTTAAAAAACAAAAATTAGATAACTACAATGAATTAAATTTAACAAATAATAATATGAATCATTACATCCTTAACAACATAAAACACACCCTCGAAACAGTTTTCAAAATTCAAATTATATAAAACTCTCCTCAAGTATAGTAATTTACGAAAAAATAAAAAAAAAATGGACAAAAGCACACGAAAGTTTAAAATTTCTATAAAGCTTAGAGCAAAAAATTGTAAAATAAATCACAACTAGCTATATAGAATCAGAATGAACCAGGAATTGTAGATTTCGTAGAAAAAATAATTGGCGCCATAAAAGTGAGTAAATTAAAATGGTTCAAAATTATAAATCAAAGCCCCTAGAGGACGTTAAAAAATTGTGTTAGTTAAATGATGAGTGAAATGAAAAGTGAAAACTCACTTAACAAATGTTGGTTTGTTAATTTACAGAAACTCAATGTTAACAACTGGCAAAAACTTAACGAAGGCAATAACAATTGCAATTGCGGAAAAGTCTCTTCGAGGGACAGCAAATCAAAGAACAAGAACAGTATAATATTTTATAAAGACAAAAATTAGTTAAAAAAAATCAAAATGAGTTTAAGAAAAACTAACGACACCATTTTCAAAATAAATTATATAAGCTAAGTCAAAATTTAACTGTAGTTCCCGAACTACAAAAAAAGTTTAACTACTCATGATCAACTACAGTACATTATACAATCTACACAATATAAAAAAAATTTATATAAAATCGATTAATTTTTATTAATGTAATTATTACAGGTAAAATACAATATATATGTATATATACAATATACATATATATATATATATAATAATGGGTGTACATATTATATATCGTGGCAATGCTCAAATATATATATAATCATATGTTTATACTTGTACATGCAATCATATATTTAATGATATGGATATGATATTATTTACTGATCATGTATATTATATAAAATTATTATTATATAACTTTGATATAGGTATAGTACAAATACTAAATTGAAGTACATACATATGTACATTAATATAATTTGTTTAGCATTTAATATGCACTTTGGAATGATGGCGCTGGCTAGTTAAAGAAATCACTTAATAATATTCCTCATTTGTTATTGACTTTTTTTTTGCATCTGGTAGTTTCAGTGGTGTTGTACACTTATTTTAAATTTTGATGCATTTTGTAATAACGAATAAATATAGAGTGCATTTAAAATGTTATGTAAATGTTGATGAAATAGAATTAATTTATCCTATAATTATAGGAATTAAATTTAAGTCAGGAAGAAATTATATTTTTTGACTTCCTCATTGAAAATAGGTACCTATATAAGAATCATTAAATTTTTCATTATTTTGAATTTTTCTAATTTTATCTGAATTAGCTGAGCAGCATCTAGGTACCATAATGAACTTAGTAATAATTATTATTAAATGGAATACGAATATGTAATATACTAGTTAGAAAAAACTACACAGCAATGAAAGAAGCAATGCAATAGCTTATTTTTTCATTTGAAGAAGTCAGCAATTTTCAAAGCCATTTTTCGCTCCCAAACATTACTTCAAAAACTTTGTTACTTCTGTTTTTGTTTTCGGCCAAAAACCTATAATTCTATAATCTAAGTTTTAAGCAAAAAAAAAAAATAATATGCAGGTGAAATTTTGAAGGAGGATTTAAACTCCACAACTCATCTGATACTTGTACTTTATACTATATGACACAACATGACATTACACGATATTATATATGTAAATATAAAGTAAAAATAATTTATCCAAAGTGCACGTGTATATACAAAATTTTTATTGTCATTATACAGAGTGATTCTCAAACTTTAAAATATTAAAAAATGTATTCTCCTAAGATTCTGATGATAATTATAATTTGTAGATAGTAAAAATATATGAAATGTTATATGACATCGAGTGGACTACTAATCAGAAGGTTCCAAAAGCTCTAACCCCGATTAGGACATGGATGTAAAATTAACTTTTACTTTTATTATTCATAAAATAATTAAATTACAAAAATAAACAATAATAATAATTTCGTTGAGAGAAAATGAAACTATGCTATTGAAGAAGGCCAAGTTCATGACAATACTATGTAGTAATTTTCCACAACGAATTAGTTGATTTATCAGAAAAATCATAAATAAAATACTTGTCAAATACTGCTCATTCCACTTATGTAATAAATAGTAGTATTATAGTTAATGAAACTTAATGACAATAAGATGGCAAAATAAAATCACAGCAAAATATAATTTTATATTATGTATTCAAAAAATAAATTTCGCTTCCGCCTATTTTGTCTACTAATTATAATTTCGACTAATATTTTTTAATTTCAAAATTAATTTCATTTAATTTTTCCTATGAAATCGAAATTATAATTTTTTGATTTTCAACGAAATTAATTTGTAATTATATTTCTCAGTTCTGTTTTTAGCTTTTTTTTTATTATATTTATCTAATTCTATGTTTTCTAATTTCCACAAAATCTTATTATTTCGAAAACTGTTTCAAACTTTGCGAAATTTAGTAGATTTTCTATAAATTTAAATCTTTCAAAATCATGAGATTTTGTTTGAATCACATTATCTTCTAAATTAATGTGTTCATCCCTGAAATTATATTCAGCAATAAATCAGGTTGTGTCATAATCAATTTTGACATTTAAAACAAAAACAATGAAATTAAAATGACAAATATGTAACAGTGGCGAGAGGTACGTGCAGTCCTAATAAAATAAAATAATTGCAGTTTTTTTTTTCAGAGCTACGACTATATTTTGTATGTATATATATATATATGTATTTATTTATATTTACATTTATTACAATTAAAATTACAATAAATTTATTTGCAAGCTCTAACTATTTGGGCTCTCAGCTTATTTACGGCTTATCATTATTACAAAATTGATATCGGTGTACATTACAAAATTTTATAATTGAATTTGAATTTTCAAACCTGATCCTGATTAATAGTCTGTTTTCTTTGTCATCCATTTACTGTGTTCGATGCTTAGTCACAAATAATTTATCCTCACCTGCAGTATAATAAAAGTTCTTGGACTCAATGTTGTACGACTGTTTCCATTTTAAATCACTTGAATTTGAAGTGTAGACTTCTAAGGAAAAATTTACCGTTCTAACAAATTTTTTGGGACGATCGGGAAGAATGGAGAAGCTGATAATTGAAGATCAACAGAAGAAAATCAACGATATTTCGACTCAATAGATAGATCAACAAGTTTTGTAATGGGTAAACCTTCCCCACAATTAACACATATGTTACACGACAGATCTATAAAAACAAAATATATATATCTACTGTGCCATGAAAAGAGAAGAAAACTGATCCATAGTTTTTACATCATTTCAAAACAATTAAAATTAAAAACTCAATTTAAATAAACAATTTGAGAATAAGTGATTCTAAAAGTTTTACCATATCAAAGTAAGTACAAAAAAAAATATCGTCATACTTTAAAGATTTTTCATAATGAATGCTTAATAAACCGAAGTAAGTTGTAATAAATGGGCAATTAGCATTCATTTGACTAGCGTTTTTTCATACAAAATGATTGATTTAAATTTTGCTGCCAAGTAATACACAGAATTTTTCTTAAAATTTTTTCGTTTTTTTTTTTATTTTTTTTTATTTTTGGTACCTTTCTATCTACAATCCAATCACTATATACATGTGTAAACGGTAGCCAAATGTAATGTCATATTTTCTTTTCTTTTCAATTAAAAAATAAAATAAATAAAAGTTTTTGTTATTTTTCTCTCTGTATTTATTATATTATGTATATAAATAGAATAAATGTGTGAAATATTTAAATATTTATATTTAAATTTAAAATATTTTTGTTAATTAGCTCTTAAAAAAAAATTCTCACTTTTTGTAGTGTGGTGTACGTAACAGAGATTTTAAGGATTGGTATATTATTGTTGAATGTAATAAAATGTTGAATATTGTTGTTGTTTTTCTGTTACAAAATTATTATTACATTATGTTAAAGTAAGAAAAAATAACTAGGTTATCATGATGTAAATATACATATATTTCGGTTATAAGTTCAATGTAGAGTACTGCACCATGATAAACTATATTTGATCTTATTAAAATATCCCATGGTCCGATTATAAACATTTGTCAACCGATATGGTGTAGTAGTTATATCATCTGCCTACTATTCCCTACTAGAGGTCTCGGATTCGATACCTGCTCCAAGCATGAATATTTTTTAGGAGAGAAATGTTTTTTAAATAATTCTTTGTCATCAAGGTTCTTACTTAAAATATAATTGAACTATGCTATATTGAAGGTTAAGTTATACTAGATAAATTCCATATTTATTTTATATTGTATTACTCTATATCGCATAAAATTTTGGCCCATACCTTGTTTATACATATTTTTAATCCGTTTCAGTATACTGGCATAATGATTTTTAATTTTTTCAGATTTTACCCATAAAATTTAAATAGATGCAATATAAAATCAAATCTTTTATAGATAGTAATTAATTATCTACACCACATTTTTTATTGTGATGATGAGTTTAAAAGTGGGCCAACTTTTTTGCAATAGAGTAGTATGTATATTATTGTGTAAGTCTCGGCAAAATAGCAGTTGTTGTGTGTTCATTCCATAGGCTTATTTTGAATTGTTCTAGATAATATCATATTAGTAATATTGTCGAATACATATATGAATAGAACTATATTTTGTAACTTTAACAAAAAACTTGAAAATTCAAAATATTACTGCTGCTTTCTATGAATGAGAAAATTAATCTGCAATGCAAGATAATAATATTAATATAGAAAATCAAATCAATACTCATTAATTGAGTAAATCGCATTTAATTTCAAAATAAATGAATATGATAATAATATCTGGTAAATACAAGTTATTTTATTTACTCAATGAGCTTCACTGCTTGTACAGAGTGTTTTAATTTTATTTTAGTGCTTTAACTTTTATATAAAGAGGAGGTTATCGACAGACTTAATAAAACTAAACAGATTTTTGAACAATTTCTGAAAATATAAAATTCTATATTATGGTTCTCGAAAATTACAAAAAATTATAATTATTATAGATTAATTATATACTCATACATAACTGTACACACATCCTGTACAATGCATCATGGCCGAACAATGTTTTGCTAATAAAAATCTTCAACTTAAACCTAAAATCAAATGAAAAATTGCATGATATGAGTTAAACAGAAAATGGATCTATGGCCACTTGATTAAGAAAACACCAAACTGAAATATACAAACAAGCCCTCGAATCCACAAGGTTGAAAAAGATCAAGATATCAAAGAGATTTGTGAATCAAAACTAATGTATTTTATTTTCAACACCATATTTAGTAAATCTCAGTGCAAAACATTTATTTTTAAATCGAAAAAATGAATTAACAATAAAGTACTGGAAAAAAACATTCTATTCCACCGTTAACAATAACCAGGTCAAGCTTTACTATACCAAACTCCTATTTTGACAGTTTTATGTTTCTAAAAAATCTACATTACTGCTAAGTTATTTCATATCACTTCCACTTATTTTATACTAATTTATATCAACATTCATATCAGTTCGCAACCATAATACTCATCTTCTTATTCCACAATGTATAATCTTTAAAATTATTATCTTTCATCTTTGCTTTCTTGTATATTCTTGATAATGTAAGGGCAAATTTATTGATGCAGTTCGTTTATTAACAAAAATTATATCTGCATATCTTTTAATTCAGTGCTGTTTAGTTGTCATTTTATTATTTATATTTTATTTTTTTTATTTTTTTATTAAATTGTAAAATTCAACCTAAAATAAAAAAAAAACATACAATATAAAAATTAAATAAAAAGAATCATTCTTTTTGGTTAAAATGTTATCAATGATTTCCACACATCAAACAGGTCAAAAAACGCATTTAAATTCAAGTTTTATTTAAAAACAAAAAAAAAACAAAAGCAAGCAGAACCAAACTTTCCAATCAATCCGTTAACACACAGAACAACATGAGAAAGAAAGAAAGAGATAGACAATTAAAAAAAAAATGTTCTTTAAATTAAATTAATTTTAAACGATAATCAAAAACAGTTTGATGTAGAGTACGAACGAAATGAATGGAATACCCAAAAATGGACAAATTAGAAATCAAAGAATCCTAAAATATTCTCATTTACATAATATAATTTTGTCAATGGAAAGCTATTTGGTTCTATAAGTCATTTGAGCAAACTTTGAATAAAAATCAATTCAAAATTATATCTACTATACTTTCTCTTCAGATATCTGCAACTACTGGTTCAGTTGTTGTTATGTAATACTATCAGCAATGTTATGCTATCAGCTCTTGATCATGGTGCAAAAAGTCAAAATATTTACTTTGTTTTTGCTGCTATTGTAACAACTAGTATGTCTGTTAAATAAATTTCAGATTTAGAACCGGGAATAAGAAGCAGAACAACATTTTACGAAATTAGAACTCAGAATGAAATTTGAATTTCAGTTTTGTTTGTGCTCCTTTCAATCAAGTTATGGAGAGAACTGGAGTATAGATTTGAGCAAATGTTGCCAAATGTTGAGCACGCTTGCGCTTTTGAATGTTTAGATTGTTTAGAATTATTTGAATGTTGGGAGCCTGAAAAACAAAAATGGAGTGTACAATAATATTTTATTTTTTTATTTTTTAATCGAATTTTTTTATTTTTAGTGATAATTTAAATGAAATAATTTAATTGTTGTCAGGTTTCCGTTCATCAATAATATTTTTTTAAATTTGCTTGCAAATATCGGTATTTCGGAAGCAACATACTTCCTTCATCAGTGCTTGTGACTAATTGTCAACTGAGTATATTTTTTTTTTATTATATGTATTTCAAAAACGTATATTAACCCTATATAGTTCTTAATGTTTTAAAAAAAACTTTTTTCCACTAGTTCTTGGTCCTGCAAACAAACAGAAAACAACAATCACATAATTCAATATTGAAAAGGTGTGAACGAACTCACTAAAAGTAAAATCAAATGAGAGATACATTGAATCAATTGTTAAAAATATTCCAGTTACGAGAATCATCAAACTCACACTGGAAAACCCAGGAAGTCATTCCAGTGCAAGAAACACGCATATAGTATCGAAAGACACGAAAATACTTATTCGTCAGTCATCATATATGTATGTACATAAATGATGAATACAACATAAATGATTACTGACATAAAAAACAAAAAGCCCCCAAAAACTTTTGCAAGGATCAACTGATGTGAATTTCATTATTCATAATCCAAGAGGGTGTGTATTTAAAATTGAAATGATAAAGAAAATATTAGTATAGCATAAAGTATATGTAAAATAAAAATTCATTTTAATTTGGTAATTTCCAGATATCATCATAAAATATCATAAAATGGCGTTTAGGTCAATAAAGACCTAGAGTTAACTTAGACTTTAGTTTATAAATTATGTATGTAGGTGCATTCTTTTTTCAAAATTAAAATCACATTTTGTCGTTTCTATTATTGTTGTTTTTTTTTTTTTTTTTGTTATTATATTACAGTTCTTACTGGTGCTTCTGCTTCTACTAAATTCTTGTTATTATTATTCATTACATTGTCGTTCATTGCAATCGTCATCAATATTATCATTTTAATCATTATCAATATATACCATAATCATTATTTTCTTGAAATTGTTGCTATTTTTTGTTAGGTTGTCATAATCGATTTTTTTCTTTTTATCGTTTTGATCTTTTTCTTTTATTTCCATCTTTAAGTTTGTCGTTGTGTTGTCAAAATGTTGTTTGGTGTGATGACACCATCATCAATATTCCCTTACATACATATATACAATATTTAATGAACAGACATACAGTTTTTACAATTTAAATTAAAGCTGATTATGGGTGAGCCCAGCCATACTGCTGTTATATTGTGATTATTAACAACAAAATCGTCATTATTATCAATGCTATAACTATCATTTCAACAATCATCATCATTATCATCTTTCACCTTTAAAAAAAAGAAATTTATAATACGAATTAAATTATAATATATATATATATACGTACTCTTCTATACTTAGTTAAAATAAAACAATTTATAAAGAAGAACGTACCTACACAGTTCGATAATATTTGAAGACAAGTGAAATTATATATTTAGTCTGGTCAAATTTAGGTTTTTGATATTATGATGGTAAATAATAACGAATAATATAGAATAATATTTTGAATAAATTGTTCTCTGTTTTAAATTATCAAATAATCGTCTGGCAATCGTTCGTTTATAACGCAATGAACTGCAATGGAATCTTAATTTATAAAGATAACGTTGAAAATAGTTTAGGAGGTTAGTGGTATAATCCAGACAAATAAAATCCTGAATGATTAGAAACAAAAAGGTAGAAACCAGAGAGACTAAATCGGACCAAAATTCAAATAGGATGCAATACGCATTTAATAAAATTCAAACGGAGCAATTTAAACACAAACAAATTAAACAAAAATTCCGAAAATTTCGAGACGAATTTAAAAGATACAAATTTGTAAAACGTTTTCATAAAAAGCTAATTTCTATTTTTTACGTCCAATCCAACATTTCGTGACTTCAATAAAATGTATGAATACGACAAACTTCAACAGAAAAATTATGAACACAACCTGATGCTCTGACAATTTCAATCAATCTTTGTCTTAAATCTAGAAATACCTCTTCCATACTAATATACCTATATGAAATATAAACTGTTTATAGATATTTCAGACCTTCATTTCTACTTGTAGCTGTTGATACTTTTACGAACATGCTTCTCTCAAAATTTACAAGTAAAGATCTGATCTGAATTGTTCTCATTTTTTTCTGTTCATATTTTCTTAATTTTGCCACGTTTTTTTTTTGTTAGATATTTTATTCAGCTAATACTATTGCTTTCTAAGTTTTTCTTGATTAAGTCAAAATTCTCTATCCAAAAGATTCCATTCGAAGCTATGTTTCGCAACTTTGTTGATAGGTTTATTCAAATTTGTCTAATTCGTTTCCGTACAATAGATTTGTTCCTATGCATACAAAATAATTTAACCTGAATTTATAAAAAAAAATTGAACCGAACACGTTTTATTTGTATTGCCATCAGAATACTAAAAAAATATAAACAGAAGCAAAAAAAAAATTAATAGGACGGACAGACATACTAAAATAAAATCATATACAAAATAATTAAATTATTTTCATATCTCATGGCTAATAAATAATAAATGAAAATAATATAAGTAGTTTTGAAGACAATTTCAATTCATTGGCGATTCATTTTATTACAACTTGATTTCAAGTTTAGTTTACTTGTAAATTATAGACTTGTTGTTCCTGTTATATATACTCGTATATGTATGCGTGTATATGTTCTTGTTTTTACTGTTTTTATTAAATTAAACTCATGACATTGTATTTAAAATAAATATTTTAATTTTATTATGTTTGCTGTTTTCTTAATTTCTTAACAAGAAATGTGTACAGGATTTTTGTTATAGGTACTATTATGGTATTGAATTTAAGTAAATTATACCATTTAAATTAATTCAATAAAAAGTAATATTAACAATAATATACTTATAAAATCGCGGGTGATCATCAAATTAAAAAAAAAATAAAAGTAAAAAAATCTATTAATTTTCCAGATAAAATTATTATTAAGGGCATCGTTTGAAGATAGTTGATATTATTTTTTTACTAATTGGTAGGTGCGACGAACTGAACATAATATTATATAGATGCAAATGTTATATACAATAGTTTCAATTATGGGTGTTTGCCAAATATTCCGTTCGATCCCCATTGTCGAAGCTGCGAAAAGAAAACGAGACAGAACAACTCTTGAACACTTTCTTTGCAGCTGTCCAGCATTACCTAGAGCAAGATTTCGTACTTTAGGTAAGGTTTTCCCTAACAATGTAGAAATAATTGTGGAAAGTGAAATTGATGAACTGGTGACCTTCTCAACCGCATAGGGTGGCTCTTGTACTGAGTTTATTGTGAAAGTTTTAATGGGAGGGTGACTCCTAAAATAACCAGCTATAATATAGAATTATATATTCGAATAAAGGACATAAACAGATCAAATTTAGTGAACTTTATACAAAATGGCAACTTATAATGTTTGTTAATGTGAATATACAACCTAATTTGCTGTTTCAAACAAAATAGCGGAATGAAATTAAGCAAGGAAAGAGAAATTTAATTTTTTTTTATCAAGAATTATATTATTAATGTGAAAGAGGGAACAGTGATGGTGATGTAATTTATCAGACTAATCTTGGTGAGAGTGATAGAAATTGAATGAGTACGAAATATTTCAATTATATATGAACGGAATTGTTTACATTTTCCCCATCAGATAAAACAAATTGATCAAAAGATTTTTCAGTCACCGTTATATTTTTTGGGAGAGAACGGAAAAAGGACTGTGTCAAATTTAATACATTAAAAAATCCTATCTGCAATAATACTGTTCTATAACTCGTTGATCCAGTGAAATACAATTAGGAATTCTTCATCAGAGAAAGGTGATCTAGACTAGCACAGTTAAAATGGTTTCGTTCGCTCAAATCATCTAAAAACAAAAGTTTTGATTCGCAACTAAACTTAAGAACTTGACAACACTAACATATTGGGAAAATCAACTTTTATGGCGTACCGCCAATTTTATTTTTTTTTTTAATTTAATTTTTTATGATAGGAATCTTGAGATTTTTATAAACATGAGAATTGCGGGCATTCCAAGGAGTACTCTGCAAAATATTATTACAATACTTTGTTTTGAAACGTCGAGATAGTTTAAATATAAAGTTGTCCAGCATCAATTCCATATTTGAATACCATATGCCCAGATTAGCTTCAACATTTGATTGTAGATCATAACTATAACAAATAAGTGGAGAGCGAAATGTCCGCCCAACTAACTAACATAATTGATTGTATTTCAGCTAAATTTAGTTTTTTTTTCTCAATATGTGCTCTTTTTATTCTCTTTCCGAATAACTGTAATATCTTTTCGGTGTCCTCTTCGGTTTTCGAATAACTGAAATCTTTCCTTTTCGATGACATCAGTTATACGGTCGGTGGAATATAGGTTTATAAAAGTTGAATATTGTTTTATAAATCTAAATTGATTATTTGGTTTGGTATTTTTTACTTAATAAACCTTATTGTTTCTAGTAACAATTAGAAATATTTCCATACTGGTTTTTCTTTTTATTTTTATTTTTTTTTTTTTTGACAAATTATATATTCATATCACGTGTTGAACAGAAGTAACTGAAAATTTGATAAGTTGAAAAAAAAAAATTTTTTTTTTTGCTTTATTTCTACTTTGAATATCAAATATATCTCTCTTTCTCTACCTTCATATTCTAAACGTTCCTATGAGGTTTTATACACATTTAATATCCATTGTGATATTTATTTAATTGCACTCCAATATACCTACCTACCCTACCTATCTATCTTTCTATATATATAAAAAAAAAGTTAAGGCACTTGGAGGCTTTTCAATAATTTTATTTTTATTTTCTTTTCTTCTTTTTGTTTTTGTAATTTTACATATTTGTGTTTAACACCGGTTTTTCTGATATTAAAAACAATTCGATTGTTGGACATTAGAAAATGAACAGCGGAGCAGAGTGGATTAGATGAGAGAAGGGAATTAAATGAGAGGAGTATTTATGATCCACAAAAATAATATTTATATCCAATTGATGAGTTGATTTGATGATGATGATGATGATGATGATAGTGATTATAATAAATTGATTGACAAATTTTTGTTAGGATTTTAGTTTTTTGATTTTATTATTTTTTGAACAGATTTGAAATTCTTTCACGAATCGTAAATAATTTAAATGAATGAACAGATGATTCAAAAATAAATTTAAAAAAATAAAATCGTATTTTTTTATTTCATTTTTAATTTTAGTTTTTTGGTTTCTAAGTGAAATATGGTGAGCTATATTTAAAATTTTGTGAAAAATAAAATTTTAGTCGTGAATTAATTATTTACGTGCAGGAAGGCATATTATTGCTATTTAAAGCTGTGAGCTGTTATTAAGTATATTGTACTATAATAATAATTCTAATTATTATTCAATGAAATATAGGACTATTAAAGTTTTAAATGATCTTTCGTGCTGACAATGACGCTACTACGAACCTTGGACTAAACTTAATTGAATGATAAATATACTTTTTTTTTTCAATATTGAATTTTAATTCTTAAGAAAAAATCATAATTTAAATTTAAAAAAAAAATATTTTTAGTTAATTTTTTAATTAGTTATTAATTATGAGAAGAGCCTGTATAAGACAGTGAGAGTTTCAGATTAGATATGTAAAACTAAACAAATATATAATTTTTCATTAATTGAAAATTTTATTAAAGGATATTTAAAAACTTAGACAATTAAAAAATAACTGTTTTCGAGCTTTGAACAGATGCTGCAAGCGAATTTTTATTTCTAAATAATCTAAAGTTTTTGCTGTAAGCCAATTAACATTTTATGTTGCCAACAGTTTCACACATTCTTGACTGATTGTTGACCATAAATATTTTTTTATTATTTTTAGTACTTCAAAACTGTTTTTGCTTCTGCTACGCAAATCCTGGCATGTTCAAATTAGTTCAAAGTTAAATAGAAACCAATCCAATTATGTTATTTAGCTTCTAAAACTTTGATTTTGTTTCGCGTAGCTTCACAATTGTTTCATTAAGTTCATTTTAGTATACCGTTTCAGTTTCTGTAAGATTCATATAACCTCAACTTAAAATGTTCTCATAATTTTGTAACAAAAATTGTAACAAAAATTGTGATTCAATAAAATAATTCTTCAGTGCCTGTTTAAATTAAAAGTTTAATGGAGCTTTAACATTTATACGAAATATTGCGGAATCCCTGACATTCAAAAGCTTTCCATTATTGCTTTTCTAATAAAATAAAACAATGCTAGAGAATTTAAAATTATTTTTTAAGGTATTTTCAAATTAAAAAATTTAGAGTCGAATTTCCTTTCACTAAGAAAATAATTTGTATTTTGCATACATCGATATTTTGGAAGCAATCTACTTCCTTTATCAGGGTTTGCGAAATATATGATTGCTAGTTTTGTAAGAAATTTTATCTGGATATTTTTAAATTTTTTCAACTTAGCTGGGTACGGGCGGGTAAGAAAATGAAACGAAAATAAAAATTTAAGAGAGCATAAAAGATTAATTATAATTTTGTTAAAAAAAAAATCAAAAAAAAAAAATACAATAGTATCATGTCAGTATTTCCATGTAGATTAGAAAAATTTAAATATTTTTTCAAACCAAAGGTTCAAAATAAAAAATATAGAGAAATTTAAACACATACATACATCTGCAATGAATGCATGCACGTGCATTATTCCTTTATATGGATTTTTATTTGTATTGAAAAGTATACTAAAAAGTAGGTATATTTTTAAATTTTCAGCAAGATTTTTTTTTTTATTTTGATAATTTTGACTGTTTTTATTTATCAATCATGTATACCTACGAATATATGTATTTATTTTATATATATATAAGTTGCAAATATATTCTGATATTTCATTATTATTTAGCGATGTAGCTAATGTATATCCGTGTCATATTCGTATAAGGAAAAGCACATAATTCGTACAAGATTCAAAAAGCAAAATGATTGTTTTAAAGAGCAAATTGTATTGAAGATAAAATGAGAGAGCGGGCTGTTATGCTGCATCCCGCTACATAAATATGATATTTTAAAAATTTGTATATGGGATGAGACTTCTTCTTATTATATGTTCTTTGGTTTTAGGTAACTTGTGTTCGGATTTTCTGATATTACATTAGCACGATTGATTTCAACTTCATTCAATTAGTCTGTAAGTCAATTCAAATTTGGTGTCCATTATCCTGGAAACCGTCTGAGTAGTAATTAAAGTTAAACAGTAAAGTTTTAGATTATCAATAAAGATTTAAATGATGACATATGTCATTGCACGAAATTTAGATTTACTCTGTATAACTTATAAACTGAATACGCTAACAGGATAAGAAACCAACAAATTATATAATTAATTCAATAATTCAATATTTGAATAGTTAGTCAACTGATAACATAAATTATCATTGCCATACACTACCATACAGCAATTCAATTATTCCTACTACTTCCTACTTTCAATTTATTTCTAATTTTATATAGAAAATTCATTATAGTATTATAGAAATTCATATTTAAAATAAGTAAAACTAATATTATAAAAAATCTATAAAAATTTATTAAAAAAAATTGTATAAAAGCCCTTGCTTCTTCCCCTTTCATCTTCTTTATGATTTTGACTTAAAAAAAAGAAAATTCATTTCTTTTTTAATAACTAGAAAATCACCTTTATGTATAGATACTTATAGGCAAAGCTACTTATAGACAATTGATGATTTCACTTCTTTGGTGCACTTGTTCCATTCCAAACATTAAATAAGTCAACACGTTTGTTAAGTATATACAAAACTATAACAATAGGAATAACAACAACTGCAATAGCTTACAAGAAAAAAAAAAAAAAAAAATTTTTTTAAATAATGCTTTTAGGCACTTAATAGTCTTCAATTCTCCTATTCATGTATTGTTGTTGTTGTTGTTGCTATTTTAATTCTTCTATATTATCATAGCATACCTTGAAATAAAATTTGTAGTAATATATATATACATAATGATATTATATACTATACGCAGTAGTTAGTATGTGACTTATAACTGCCTATCTATTTATTTTCAATATGAAATATGATGTGTATTATAATATGTATGCACATGAGTAGTGTAGTGCGCGATAATAGAATATTATTTTTTGCCTACTGTATTCTCTCATTATTATTAATGTTACAAATAAGAAAATAAAAAACAAAATATGATCCGTTTTCAAGGTATGTACTTTTAAATAATATGTTAACTGTATTATTTGGTTGCTGACCAAAAATTCAAAATAATTTGTAGCAATTTGAGAACTATAAAATACTTCAAATATTTAAAATAAAAAAAAAATAAAAATATACATATATTAATAGAAAAATAGATGAGGATTATAAGTATAAATTTCAATAATTTAAAAGGGGCGGCGTTTACTATCTATTGTAATTAATTGTAAAGTGGGTTTGTTAATTAGTTAAACTTAGTAAATTAGGGGTTTGTTAATTAGTTAAACTTTCACAGTCCAGTTAAAACTGTCCAATCGGTAAGAAGTAGACCCTAAGTGATTTTCTGATATTTTATGTAAAACAACAAATTCCAATCGACTATGCCTAAAATTTAATTTATAATATCTGTGTCAACATAAGAAAAATTGAGATAAAATAACCACCAGATTCAGAGTTTTCGAAAGTACCTATTTCCTGTAAAAATTGGTTTGATCTTGACAACTAAGTATAAGTCAAATTTTTGTTAAGGTACATACTCACTTATGTCAATATGAACTAAAAATGTAAATATATTCCTACAAATAGCCATAAAAACTTATAAATTGGTAAACGTAAATTTGTATATCAAATGTTCAAATGTATTGAGCTTTTAAACGCTTTATTTTACTCAAGTGATTTGTACAAAATTTTATTTATGAATATTAACATTTTACAACAACGTAAGGGTTTTTTTACATAATAAAATTTTTAGATTTCAAATAAATAGATAGTTTAAGCGATCTTAAAAAACCGAAAGTTGGTACAGTCCCGTTATTATATTTTTAAGCTTTAAAATTGATTTTACTCAAAATATCCATTTTTAGATATAAGCAGTTATGACTTGTTGTACAGATATGTACTGAAATTAGATTACAATATCATTTATGTTGCATATATAATATAAATATAATTACAACTTATTTTACGTGTATTATCACTTATGTTGAGTGATCAAAATATCAAAAGTTAAAAGGTAAAATTAATTAATGACTTAAGCTTCAAACTTAAAATGCAAAATCTAAATTTAAATTACAAACAGTATAAATTCGTTACAATGCAACAATACAAAATATTCAATTCACATAGCTATCGGATACAATATATTTGTCATCGATAAATAATTGGTCAAATATAAATTTTAATTCAGTATTTTACTTTAAACTTTCATGTATTGCCATACCTGTTTTAATTATCAATGTGCATATTTATAAATTGTTAGATATATCAACCAAAACCAAAATATGAATGGTGAGGTGTGATATTGATAATAAGTGGTTGGCAAACCTTCAAAAATTTAACAGTTCGAATACATTTTTGACTATTCTGAAAGTGACAAAATAATTTTTAATTATTCTCAAGAAAGTGAACGTTGTTAACAACATAATATTTCGAATATTATAAAAATAAAATACAAAAAATATACATATGTATATGTACCTACATAGTTGAAATAATATTATAAATAATATTTTTATTTTTAAGATATTTTTATAAATCCATGAATGATTATATGAATGATGTTTAGATTCTGTAAAACTTTAAAAATATATTATATCTATGTTTAAAAGTCTTTGGTTTAAGACAATATTTTATATTAACATATATAGTTTATGTTAATTACATAAACGTTTTTATTATTATTAAATAAGTTTCGGCCATCTTGACATTTCAATAATCTGACAACAAGATTAGCAAAACTCTACCTCTCATGTAAACATAAAGGAATATTTTTAGGATAGATCTATACGGTAGATTTCTAAAACGTAAAATTTCCATTCGTGTTATCTAAAATTTCGAAAATATTTTTTTGTTTAAATAACGAACCTAATAAATATTTTTGAATAATATATTATTTTGAAATTAATTTAAAATTTGAAAATAAAATAAATATACTTTTTTAAAAAAAATAATTATTATTAATATGATTATAATAGTATAGAATTATAGTATATAACAGTAAAAATAATAATACATAAGTGTTGAAAGACAACAATAGTACAGTACAAAACCACAATTTTTAATCAAAATTTTTAAAAAACTAATGAAAAATTGTTTATTAATATACTAAAGCTGTTTATTCATTTATATTTAACTTATTTAACAGTATGTTTATATTTAACAATAGATTACAAATTTTAAAATTATAAAAATAGGTTACCACCCCCGTATCATGAAAAGTCTAACAAAAATTGCAAACACGACCGTTTTGATGTTTATTATCGTATTAATTTAAAAATGTCACTGCGGCGTCCAACAGTATAGTTTATAAAAATAGTTTATAAGTATAGTTCAGAAAAATATAGTTTAAGTTATTTTTTCATACGATAATGTGTGTTAGAGGTTATATCGTTATATAATTATATCGTTAATATGGTTAAATTAAAAACTCTTGATAAAGAGTATTTATTTCGTTTGAATGAGTAATGTGTAATTGCAATCAAATAACATAAGAGAACAACCAAAAACCAACATATTATTAGATATCAACTAAAAATAGTCATCATTTTTGTTACAGAAGCCGACCCTGTTTAAAAAAAAAATCCATAAGAAAATCAGTTCAAGTCTTTTTCTATTTATTCATATATATACTTATTTTTCAAATTTCATTATACCCTAAAACTGTAACAACAAATTTAGTCTTCTAAGCCTAAAACCATACATACGAGTAGTACCTACATATGTAAATACATTGTATAACAAATTATCTTTTTGAAAAAAAAAAAAAAAAAATAGGAAAATTAAAAAAAATAAAAAACATAAAAATAAATAAGTCAACGCTTAAACTTCACGTTTAACAGGTAATACCGGTAAAATATGTCTATCTTATCTATATAAATATTCAATAGAATGAATGTCATGCTTACGTATCAATAAAAAAAACAAAAAATAGCAAAAACAAACATTCAAGAATAAAGACAACAATAACAAAAATAAAAGTACAAATAGATATAAAAAATAGTTATTGAACCCTTGCTGAAGAACCGCCATTTAGATAAAGTTAAATACTAGAAAAAAAACAGAGAAACATACAAAAATCAAATTAGAAATCAATAATATTGACACTATCACAAAAATTTAACTTAACACTAAGGCAATAATAATAATGTACACTTCTCTATACTTTATCGCCAAGAATAAGGAAGTTCACACCACATTCACTTTATTTTTTCTTAAATTTTTTTTTTTTTTTTTTTTTGTAATTAATCTACACACAAGTACGTAGATAACGTACTGGTTAACTACACAATTACTTTAATTTTTGACATTTCCATGTTTTTTTATTGTTTTATTTTTTTTTTTTTAATTGTTTTTGTTGTTGTTAAACATATCTTAAAAATTATATTTTTCTATTTCGAGGTTTTTTTTTTATAGATAATCCTCTGATATTGTACAAAATTAGTCTCGTTCTTGATAATAAAAAAAAACATAAATAAAAAGTGAAACAATTCGTGTTTCGTAATTGATAAGGAATTGATATGTATTTTTTTTTTACACAGTTAGAATTGAACAAAGTGTCTATTGTAAAATATTACAAGCAAGTAGATTGATAATTATGGAAAGGTTTATGAGGCGTTAAAGAACAATTTACAAAATAGAAAACAAAAATATATAATGTTGTTTTGTTTGTCGAAACAGTATAGTGCATTAATTAATAGCAACAAAATAAATATTTATTTTTTCTCTATTTTGTTATAATTTAAAATGTATAGTGGAATGGTAAATGATGTATGGTGGATAGTGTGCATATGATGCATGGTTAATGGTTCATGGTGCATAATTCAAAATATTATAATTTACTTCTTCTAAAATGTCTTAAATCTACAGTTAAATGTTTGAAAACATTAGGTGGTTAATTTTACAGGAATCATAATTTTGGCATTTTACGTATTTTAATTTTGCACTTTGCACTGTTTGCTATTGATTTTTCATGGTTAATCTCATATTATGCATTCTTACAAATCAAAACTATTTTCAAAAAAGACGTTTTGTATATATAATGGGTTTATCAAATTGTTTCAGGAAATAACAGAATCAATTGTATCAATAGAAAGAATTTATGAACCATATAATTTGCAAGCAGTTTGTTCAATTTACTTTATTTCTAAGCCCAAGCTAGTGCTTTTAAATCACTATTGTGTATAATATAAATTATATTCAATAAATAAGATCAAATTTTTTTTTTGTTTTCGTAGGTAGGTGATGATATAATGAAAACTTTTATAGGTATGTATATAGAGTCCACACTTCAAGCGTACAGTTTGATGGAGAAAGGTAAAAAAAAAAATAGAATGAACAAACCACATAAATGGAATGGGTGCAGAAATGATCGTATATAAAAATGTACTCTCTAAGTGTTCAACAACCACCAGGACAACTATTAAAATTAATAATTGATGTTCGCTTCTAGTTGTTTAAAACAAAATTGTAAAACAATTAATGAAATTTCATTGCTTTAATAGATCTTTGTAGAATTAAAGATTATTTTACAAAAATTAGGGTTACAGAATTGATTAACAGTTTAGAATCGTTAGTGGGTTAGAGTCTCATTGTAGCATACTAAAATCAACTTTAGTGAAGTGTTTCTCTTCGATGAATTTAAATTTAAAAAAAAAAAAAACAACAACAACTGAAAGCGCAACCGTCAACTTGCTGATTTTTTTTTAATTACAAGGCTCTGTTCTTGTTCTCTTAAATATATCCATTTGTGTTCAAAAATTACACTAAATGTTTAATAGTACAGTTATTAATTCAATAGGACGGGTATCAATAGGTTTTTACTATAAAAATAATAGTTTTCTGTTTAAAACAATATGTTTTGCAGTTTTGATATAATAAGATCCGTAGGCATACTATTATTATATTAATATTAGACCGCATTAATGTAATTAGAAATACTATAAATTTGAAACTGTTCTACTCATTGAATTTATTATATTATACTATTACTTCAATATTACAAAATAGTTAATTTTTAATAACATTGCCAGAATTAAGTTAATGGTATGGTTAACCACATGTACTATTAAATATTGTACGCTTACTATTGTTTTTATGGTTTTAAACTGTAATACTGTCACTGTGTCCTGTAAAAAGCCGCAATTTTTTAATAATGACACATATATTTAATAGTATATATACTATAAAATCAACGATACCATTCGGAAATCATTCAAAAAACGCGGTAAAAATAACCTATAAAGGACCCGGTAATGTAATATTTGTTCAAAAGTAAAAATCTATTTAAAGAAATAATATCACCTGTTTGAACTTGACTTGCTTGCATTGAAGGAGTAGAAAAAGTTAAAACATTAAATAAATAAATCAAAAAATTATAGTATTTAAAGGAAATTTAAAAATAAAGATAAGAATAAATTAGAAATAATTGAAATAAAAGAATAAGTAGAAATTTAAAAACAAAAATAAACTTTAAGAGTTCTTAAGTTAAATGTTATAATATAGTTTAAAAAAAATCTTTACTAAATTAAAGTTAAAAGTTAATAAACTAAATACTATATTTGAGTGGTCATTAAAAATAAAAATAAAAATAAACGTTATTCAAATAATAGTGCTTAACAATTATAATTAAATAGTGATAAACCATTTTTGCTAAATCAACTATAATAAAGAACTAATAATTCATTTAAACAAAAACATTGTTTTGTCCGAATCTAAGTGTATCAAAAAATAATATTTTGAGGATAAATTTATAGGAAAAGTTTCTATTTAACAAAGTTGGATATTCAAAAAGTTTCACTTTAACAAATCGAAGAAATAGTTTTACACAAAACTGGGCCTTATATTTTACACAAACAGTGGCATGATAATTATTTTAATGAGCATTTCCAAACCTGTTTTGTAATTGTTATAAATAATTAATCTTAAGATTATTTTTTCTTTTTGTTAAATCTAATTTTAATATATTTATTATGTTTAATATTAGTTAGTTATTATTGTTATTAGTGATTTTGATACATTTAAGCTATATTTCTATTATGATAAAGTACAAACAAATCTGTTAAAAAGTACAAGTAAAATAAATAATGTTTATGGAATAAAATGATTTAATAAATAATAAATATTGTTTCATTTATTTTGGACTGCTTTAACCTTACCTAACAAATATAGGTACTGAAAAAATAGAATTTACTTCATTAAATTAATATGAAGTATAAAACTATAAAAGTAATAATATGTATTTAATATTAATTTAATGTGATGCTCCTATTATAAAAAAAGTATACCACTTCGACAATGCTATTAAAATGATAGTATGCATACTATTAAATTTATTAAATTAAGATTATTAAAACTATTATTATAATAGGATATACTATTAAATTTTAATGTGATGCATTATAATATTTATAGGACAATACTATTAAAATAATAGTGTGTATACTATTAAATTTATTAAATTAATATTATTAAAACTATTATTATAATAGGATATACTATTAAATTATAATGTCCATGGACTATAATATTTACAAGACAATACTGAAATAATGGTACATTTCAACTATTTAATAAGATTCAAATTGTTATTTTAAAACTGTATATCCCATTGGCGAATATTAATAGTAAAATATAATTGAATTAATAGGAAATAATTTTAATTTTATAGGATTTTTCCCTAAGTGTATGTACATATTATTTAAAAACTATAATTAATCTAAACAATAGGCTACAATATAGTGTAGTGTAGTGTAGTGTAGAGGAACAAATATAGTGTTCATCGTGTTCTTCAAATCTTGAAAATATTATGGGATATGAAAAAGTATTATAGAAACAGAAACTGAAGGACTTAATGTAGAACAGTAATGAAATTATGTATAATTAGACCAGAATTTGAAAAAATTAAAAAAACATTTTTTTTTTTCGTTTTTTAATTTATTGTTTTTAAGATTCCAATGACCTTTACTTATAGAAATGAAAAACAAAAAATAAAAGTTTTATTTTCTATTTAATTATTTTACATTTTAAAATTTATTTCGGACATTATTGTGACACGTGAAATACTAAAGAAAAAAAAAATGAAAAATTAAATATAACAAAAATATTATTTTTATAAATAATATCTACATGTGTATTTTAAAGAATGAAAATTTCAGTTTTTTGTATATTTATTGAATTTTAAAAATATCCTGTAAAATAGCACAAATAAAATACACAAAATAAAATATATACATATATATATGTTCTACGATTATTTATGATGTTTTGTTGTTCCAAATTTATTCAAAAGAAAGTTCAAATATCTTAACAAAAAATATCGTACATAAAAAATAGACAATAAAAGACAAAATGAACATTAATAGGTAAGTACTGGACCAATTCCCATCATACCACCACCCCAAGTACAATCAAAATGTAAATATATCATTGATTCTATATAGAGCTGTCAGTGTCACTGACATCGTACAATTTAAAAACGACTTTTTATTTTTTATTCAATAATTAAGCTGGAATAGGATGGAATATTAATAAAAAAAAAAATGAGACGTGGTGTAATAATTTTCACTAATTTGTCATTAAATATCTTGAAATAGATTCATATATTCTTATATACATATATATGTATATGAAGATATTAGAGTATACAGTAATTGTTAAAAAAATAGTAACACAAAAAACCAAAAAAAAAGTTTTTATTACAAATTAAATTAATCTACAACAGGGACCCATACACTATACATATGTATATACACCCACGTGTGCAATAATTAATTAGACAATACCGTTTGAGCTTTTTTCATTTGTAAAATTTACAAAATGTGCAATCCATATCACCCAGAATATGTATAAATCAGATTGTACATGCATAGCATAATGCCACTGCTAATCTGGTAAAGTTTGGGTGCAGTTTAAATAAGTATGCACATTACAACTCAAAACACCAACCACAATGTAAAGTAAATACATATATTTTACTTTCTACCTAAATCTACTTTCATAATACATTAAAAAAAATTATTTATTACCTCAATTCTCATTCATACAGTTTTTGCATTATTATTGTTGTTGTTATAAATGGCTTCAGACAAAAATAAAATTAGTATAGATATGAGCTGCGCAATACGTAACTTATGGATCAGCTAATACAAAATTGAACAATATTCCACGAAACACAACCGATTCGACAAGAGTTCTGGTAAGTTTTGAACAACTTTGAGACTGTGATCATAAAATCGGTGGCCCAATCTACGAAAATAATTTTATTTTAACTAATTCATATTTCGCTGAATGCCGAACTATATGCCCGAAATATTCAAGTTTTTTGGATTTGATAATATTTACGGTTATTTTGTTTTTCATTATTAATCCGTAACAATATATTGTTCATCAGTAACGTCTTCAGTCCAACTGATTTTCAGCATGCTTCGGTAACATCGTATTTCGAAGAACTCTTTCGAATTTTTTCAGGGAGTCTTACGAAAGTGTTTAGCCTTCAATCCCATAGAAAAGTGTTGAGAAAATGTAGCACTCTAGAACTCTGATTCGTAGTTTTGAGTTTAAATCGTGAGTGGAGTTTTTATGAACTCTAAGTATTTTTGATTCTAATTTGGGTCTGTTTTTTTTAAGGTCACATTACTCATTTCAAACTACATTGAAATATTATTCACCCAACTCTTTCTATGTTTATTTCGTTTTCAACCAGAGTTATGTTGTATTGGATTTGGATATCAAAATCTTGTTTACAATCAAAATCCGCAAGGACCGCAAGGTACAAAATCCGGATAATTAAAAATCCGGAAACTGAAAACGAGAATTTCAAAATCCAGAAGTTCAAAATTATTTTCCGGATTTTGAAATTCTAGATTTTGATTTTCCGGAATTTTGTACTTTCCGGATTTTGTAATTCCGTATTATGTTACCAACACGTTTTTTTCATATTTAGTAATTAATAATTGCATTTAGCCGCGCTACAACAAATATTTGCTGTTACTGTCAAACAGGAAGAACTGATTTTATGGATGCAAATGAATAAAATTTACATGCCAACGGTATAGAGTGTGCAAGTCAACTTGAACCATCTCATTAAATTTACCAGAAAAAACATAACGTAACTGCAGAAATAATTGAAGACATGATCACCGATTCCTCTAAATTGAAGATAGGTCTGTGGAGAAAAAAATTTAATAAACATAAAATATTACTCATTATGCCGAAGCGAATTCAACTCTTGTATATTCAACTCTTTCAAATTCAACTAAATAATATTGCCAAATCATTTATTTTTATTTTTATATATTTTCACAAATCTACATTAAGTATATTTTACATAAATTATCTAAAAAAAAAAAAAAAAAAAATCTATCAATATTGAAAATGGAATTTTTGTGAATGTCCGAAATGACAAAATTTTTGAAATTTTAAATACAAAAATTATTGCCAAGAAATTATTATTTTTTTTTTTTTTATTTTTTCTTAACTTGTAACTCATTCTAAAACAAATTTTTTTTTTCTAATATTTCTTTAAGTATTGTTATTGATTTAATTTTTTTTTTTCCTTAATTAAGAACACAACATTAAATGAGGTCAACTGATTATTTAGCCCCTTTTTGGCAAATTGTGCTAAATATTTAAAATTATTGACTCTTCTCAGTTAAATATTTAACTTTTATTATTTTTTTTTTATTTATTTACTATTTTAAAAAAAAAAATTAACGCATTTTGTATACTGAATAGATTGTTGCTCAATAACTATTC
Organism: Argyra leucocephala; assembly: GCA_963942445.1. Classification (NCBI taxonomy): domain Eukaryota; kingdom Metazoa; phylum Arthropoda; class Insecta; order Diptera; family Dolichopodidae; genus Argyra; species Argyra leucocephala. Next base: position 12,810,760 of record OZ012681.1, read on the forward strand.
ATAATAATTTTAAACCTACCTGAGTAGCTTGAAATGAAAATACTGTTAGAAAATATAGGTGGAATATTTATAGGTGTCAATTTCAAAATTAATGTTAAATGATTCAAAATTTGTATACATATAGTTCTATCTATAAATATTTGTCAATACTAAAGAATACACATTATATATTTCACCACAAGATATTTGTGTATATAAAATAATATATAGTTATATATATTAAGTATTTTTGAATTAAACCTGTCTTAAAAATTGAAATTGAAAATATTTTTAAAGTACATACTTACTTTGTAAAAACTTTGATTTTTTTTTCTTTTTTTACTATCTTGACAGTAACTTAGGTAGCATCACCTTTTCGTGCTTAAATAAATTTTTGGAAATAAACTAGATATATATAATGAACTATTTTCAGTCCGAAAAGCAACCCAGGTATCTGTACTATTACGATAGTTCTGTACTATTTATATAGCATAGTTGAAAAATTGTAACATTGTCTCATGATCGGAAATTCATTTGATAGTGTAAAGTTCGCGACATACTGTTACAACACGGGTTGTTAAATAGTTTATCCAAAAAATTCTCGGTACACAATACACATATTGAAGAATAATAGAATACACGCATATAAATGTCATTAGAAAAATTTGTTTTAAGTTTGTTCTTCAGTACGTGTAAGCTTTAGAAATGAGCTAATTTTATTTTATTTATACATAATTTTATAGTATTTTTTTAAAATAATTTTATTTTAAATTTAAAGTGATAAGAAATGGACACATGCAAGCAAAATACTGCTACTCAAAAACCATGTGATTTGAAATGTCAAAAAATATATGATTTGACATATATTGTTGAAAGTGATCAGTATTGTAAACAAAACACTTTGTGTTTTCGATTCAATATGGTTAAACTCATAAATTTTACATTATTTGTGTTATTTTTATATTATATCGGGTTGCAATATTTTATTCTATCTTATTTTTTTCCGATGTCAGGTAAATTCAGATAAGCTTAAATTTTAAAAAGAATATTTTAGCTAAATGAAACTCAAATTGATAATAAATTAAATATTCTTGCTCTTGGCCAAGGATGACATACATAATTTTGCAACATTTCACATTTTTAATTGCACTAGTTTGCTTTTCAAGATAACAGTGTTATCACGCCAAACAGTCACTCTAATACGTTGCAATTTGCATAATTATTGGCAATACATTAAAGCCATTAACATAGCGGAAAAAGCAGCTATTCGGCTTATTTTAGATTGTAGATTAGATTGTGTAACTTCGGGAGAAATCTGTCCCCCATATCACCATATCCGAAAATAGGTTTATTGTAATTACCCGTGTTTGTTAATACTAGTTAGTTCTCTGGGTCCTGAAGGATATACCTGATTTTGTGATCCCACATTCTACTTAATTTAATTACATTAATCATCTTCTGATATTTTGAGCATGATAAATAAGGTAATCGAAAACTGTAAAAGCAGTTTTTCAACCAAGACCAAATGTAAAAAAAAAAAACCAAAACATTATAAGTTAACTCTTTTGAGTTGGATTTATAATAAATAAATTAAAAAAACAATCAGTTTTTCCATATTATGCCCTACTGATTTGGTTGCAGGACATTGATATTGATGATGATGATGATGATGATGATTTTTGAATAACTTTTTGTAAAGGTATACAAAAGAGTATGCAAAACTTACATATTTTTTTTTACTTGCGTGGCATACAAACCATGTAAGTCGTGCGTTTAACACATCAAACAGCTCAATTTCTCCTTATTAGAAGCGGCTTCTCTCCATTTAGAGATCCAAAATATAGTTTTATTTTTGTCAATTTTCATACTTTCGGATATGAATTTGAAAAGTTTAATTGGCTTGGCTCAAGTATATAAATTCAAAATAAAATTATGCTGTATGCTTAATAACTTGCAATAGAAAATGAGTATAGAGCATAAAAGTCTCATTACGGTTTTTTTGAAGTTTCTAAAAGAGTTTATGAATTTGAACATCTTCATTTTATTATTGATTTCTTCTGATATCGGGTCATTAAATATCATCAGATTATTCTAGTCAAATAAATTCCTCGTTGGACAAATTTTTAACCCGCACCTTCGCATTTATAATTGGCCTACATTATTTAATTAAAGATCAAAATCTTTTTTTTTTTTGTTTTTGATATATTTTTTAAATATTTAAATTCACAAAAATTTAATTTTATTTTAATATCTCTTAAAACTTAATGATCTTAAATGTAAAATTAAATTAAAAAGGTTCAAAATAAAATAATATCATCTGAATCAATATAAAAATTTAATATTAAGTGGATCCTAATGTATATTATTTTTATTTGTACAATTTGTATAGAGTTTATTTTTTGTATATTTATTTCTATACATATATTTACTATATTGTACGTATTTGTATAGTAAATATATGTACAGTACGCACAGAAAAAGTTTAAATACTTTTTTCATTTTTTCATTTTTATAAAATTCTTTATTATATTTTTTTTTTTTTGCAATTGCTTTTAGACTATAGAAATATATTTTAATATAACTGTCAGAACGTATGTAAGTTATAATCTATTATTTTGTTTACTGTTCATTTGTTTGTTGTAAAAAGAACTTTTTGAAATGTACATTTTATTTCATCATCATCATCTTGCAACACTACAGTTCGATGTGAGCTTTGATTTTGTTCTCTATATTTCTCCACATTTGTCTATATATTAAAAAACAGCATTTCAAATTATTTTAGCCTTTTATATTATTTCCAATGTCAATACTTGTGTACAATATTCGTACACGTGTATATACAACAAGTATAATACAGGATCCAAAACACTGTCTTGTGGAGCTATTGATCTTATTTTTTTTCAATTCTCATAAATTTTTTTATGCATGATTATATCTGTTTGAGTTACAGGATTCAAATACCTGAACAAGTTGCTTATAGTTAAAAACTTGTTTGTAGTTCTTGTTCTTTACTTGAACAGTAAAAAAGTTTAGAAAATTTATAAAAAAATAAATACATAATGGAGTATGTTCCTATATCAGAAGTTCATACAATAAAAGAAAGTTCACATTTCATTTTTCTGTGTTCAAATAGTCTCTACCTACTTGGTTATTAGGCACTTTTTGATACAATGAAGAGAGTTTTTGATATAAGGAAACTTTAAGTTTTGAAATAGCTTAAATTCATCCTCTCTTTTTACCCATTCCAGAACCCAGAATTGTCGGAGATTGGAGATTTTGTATTGACTTTGTTTTTTATATCTTAATACACAGATAGCCGTGATAGTTGCCTTCTCTCTTTTATTACAATTTAAATCATGGTAAATGAAACAAGAATAAAAATCTTAACAGATTAGTACAAAATACATCGTTGCAAATTTTTGACAGAAATTGTTGTTGTTTTATGTATAGAAAATATGCTTGATATAATAATTTGTATACGATACAATAAATATACACGATAAATATACGATACGGTATGTGATACGATACAATAATATAATATGTGAACGATATTTTATCGTTGACTAACAAAACCTAGAATTTTTAATTTTTTTAAATTTGTTTTTTTTAATTTTTTTTTTAAGATTTATTTAGATTTATTTATTTTCTAATTGCTTTTTTTGTAATTTATATTTTATAATGAATCGGTCATGTAATGTAGCATTTTCGGATTTCATTTTCCTACCCTACTTTACATAATAAAAAACACATTCATATCCATATAATCAGCATATATTTTCAAATTGTAATTAAACATTTTCTTCAAATTCAGATCTTTCCTGAAGATCATACCAAATCGTAATTGCATTACTTACTTACTTATTTTTTTCTACTTCTCTATGCGTAAATTTAATAGAAAATATTATTTAAAAATGTGGATAGAAAGCTATCATTTATAAATGTTATAAATAATGTTGCAAACAGAACTAAGCCTTCACCGCCACCATCAGCATTCATATTCAAATATTATTAATAAAAGTACATAACTATAATGTATAAAAAAAATATTTTCGAGTACTGTATATTATTAACTGATATTATAGTTTCCGTATTTAAGTTATAGTTTAATAGCTTTGCCATAAACATAAAACCCATACACATATTTATTCTATATTGTGTCAATCTATTAAAGCAATAATAAGCAACAAACAAAATACCTGACGTTATTTTTTATTTTTCTTTTTATTTTATTTTTTTTTCTTACTACAAAAATTTTAATAAAATTTTTAAAATAAATATGTAATTTAATAAGAATTTAAGAAATACAACAAAATTTTTATTTATTAAAATCGATTTGTATTTTTTTATTCGATTATTTTAACTTTTTTTTAAAGTAAATTTGTACATATGGTTTTAAATATATATATATATACATAGTATATACATATATATTTTTTAAATAAATTTTTCAAGTTAAAACTAAAGCAAACACTTAATATTCACTATTCATTTTTTTTTTATTAAGGAAATTATTTTAATCTGTAGAATATAATGGTAAGTACACTTACCTTCAATGCCTTAGTTCATTAATTTGTATTCGCTCAGGGGTGAAATGTCAAAAAAAAAAAAACAAAAAAATTCAATATAAAACTAAAATTGAGGAAATTAAAACATTTATATTTAGAACTCGACTTAAGTAAAATATAATGTTGATAGATATATGTATATTAAATTAGAACTATTTAAGTTACTTCTGTAAAAAAAAATTAGTACTAGGTTGTGGCTTTTTGATACTCGTATAATGATATATTTGTTGTTAATAAAAAAAAAAATTCTCCCAACAACTATAAACCATGAACGGTATTCGTATAAAAATAATAGTCAGATGACATAACTACTACACTATATCGGTTGACAATTGACATGATGTTTACGGTTTATTTTTTTAAAAAAAAATTTTTTAAGCTCAATTCTACAGAAAAAAAATCAACTTGATATATAAAAATAATACCTCCCTGAGGTATCCCTTATACCTTTTAGACGGATTTTATTTAGAATTCGAAATTCGGATTTTGCTAAAAATGTTGTTGATAAGAAAGCAAATTTATAAATAATGTATGACTATAAGTGATTAATTCTAATTATGACATATATAAATCATTTGTTTATATTATATTATCACATTGAATTAGAATTGACTGATTTGAAATTTTTCTGGTTTGTGTCTTGAATTAAAAATCGAAATGTTTCTAATTGATGACTGCTCAATTCTAATTAAAAACATATTATGTAAATTAAATTAATTTACATATATATCTTTTGTTTTATTTCTATACATTTATAGATTATTAATTTATACATACTAATCTAATTTATACATTTATTTATACATTTAAATACATTATATATACATTATTAATTTATATATACATTTTTAATTGATAATTTAAAATATTTTGTTGTTTATTGCCAATTTAAATTGTCAAAGAATTTTTCATTTGATGGTGTGTCCCAGTCAATACTTTCTATACTTCAAAGAATTGTCCATTATAGGTGTCCCAGCAGTCAATATCAGAGGTAGGGTAAAGTTTCTAGTTAAACATAACTCATAATTAATTCTATTTTGATATCATTGATATTTTATATATAATTTAATATCTATAAAACAAAAAAAAAAAAAACAAAAAAAAAATTAAAATGTATAAGGTAAAAAATTTATTAATTACTTTTCAATGAAAATAGCTTATTTTAAATAAAAATAGAAAGTAAAAATATAACTAAAAATAAAAAGAAAAGAAAAATTTATAAAATTATAAAGTAAAACTTTGATAAACATGTCAAACAATAAAATCACAAGATTTTAAAAATTATAAGACCAGACAGCCTAGACTATGATCGCATATAAAACAATAGGTATAATTAAAACAAAGTTTAATTATCTACATTATCTACATTATAATTTATTTATGTACTAATATTATCAACCAATTGTATTTAAAATATAAAATTACAAATAAAAAAATAATATAATTTAGGCACAAACCCTTAATAATACTTAGTCAAAATTATCTATAGTCAAAATTATATTATTGTAAACTTTTTTAATGTTGAATCAATATTTTACGAAAATAATTTATAGATTGAGAAAAAAAATAAAGTACAATAAAATTTGAAAAGAATGTTGAAAAATAAATTTAACTCATATTTTTTATCAATAACAAATTTTTATATATTTGAAAAAGTATAAAAATTTTATTAATTAATCGAAAAAGTAAAGAACTAGTTTAAAATATATTATTAAAATCACTTTGTTTGATTTTGCTATCATTAAAACTGGTTTCAAAAAAAAAAACGTATCTAAGAATAGTTCTAGCAAAATTATAAGGAATAAAAAAAGTTCGATTGAACAATACTAACTATATAATTCGCTTTACATATACATAATTGCATATCATTTGTGATCTTGATCATTTTACAAAAATAATTAAACAAATCTGGATTTTGGAAATGTAGCGTTAAGCCTGCCTAAATGATCTTAAATTTTTTCATCTAAAATTTTATTAAATTGGGTTATATAATATAGCACAATACCTCTTATAAATCGTATAATTTGGATTTAACTATGAAATTTCTTTTAACTAGTTAGTTAATGAGCTTGGAAAAAGTAAGAACTATCGAATTGCAGACCCATACAAATTCACTGAAAGACTAACACTTTTTAAAAGCTACTTCAAATTATTTTTAATGATATTTTGTAGTGTTATTTCTTAGATTATGTTTTTGAGTATGGTCTTCAAAAAAAAAAAAAAAACAAATAAAAAGATCTAAACCAGTTATCTTAAATTTTGTTGTTAAATTTTCATAGAATAATAAAATTTATTTTTATTATTAAATTTGTTTTCAAACATATCTTCAAATATTTATTTTTATACATATTATCTATTGTGATGAATATATATACATATTTTTTTTCTAATTTACATTCAATTTAAAATTTTAATTTATAAAAGTCTATTAATTAATAAAAATTTAAATTCCAACTTTGTTATTTGAAAAAAAAAAAAATCACCAGCTTTCTTGATTTTTTAACGAAAATATTGGCTTACATATGGTTGCTTGTGTTCTACAATCTATATACATACTAACATGAAAATATCAGTTCAGCTTCCCTAATATTCTTTTATGAATTCAGTAAACATGTTTACTTAAGAAATAGAATCATATTATTTTTTTATACAAACACGTGTCAACGCCTACAATATATATACAAATTCATGTAGGATAAAGTAAATTTCTCGATAAATATCACAACATCTTGTGTGAAATTAGATTTATACTAGGTGTATTTTTGGCGCAAATATGATTTGGACTTAAAACAGAATTTATTGATTCAATCCTCAAATTTCAAAATAAAACTAAGAAAATACAGTTCCAATTCGAGAGCTAAATTCGTATCTAAATCCAACTAATAACTATTGTGTTAAAATCCAATTATTGCTTAAATAAGTAGTTCTAAACGATTTTGATGATTAGATTATGTACATTTGCTAAAAATACAACACACATTTTTAAAAAGTGGAAATATAAATAGTTTTCATAAACAAGCAATATTGCCTATATTGACAAGTATTTTGTTAGTTACAAATGATGTTTCTTCATAAGCATTTCTAAATTATAGCAGTAAAACAGCAGAATTATAGTAGATAGCGCATGACAATCAGTTGTGTTGCTTTTTTTTATATCACAAAACTGCAAATGTGGAAAATTCTAATTTTAATAGCTCTGATGTAAGAAAAAAATGTTTCTGCAATATTTTGTTTTTGCAGACTAGCAGTATGTGCTTATGAAAAGTCATATAATGTGAATAGAAGTATGTATATAAAAGAAAAATTTAAATCTTAAAAACTGTCTGTAACTGAAAGAGAGCGTAATGCCATAATTAGATGTCGTATTTTAGACAACTAAATATAATTTAAAATCACTTACATATTTATTAATTTAATGAGATTATTCTAACGCATATTTTGCTCAATTAATTAAAAATTACCGTTATTAAAAAAATTTCATAAAATTAGTATTGTCGATTTTTGATTATACTAAAATTATTCATAATATTCGTAACATTTATAGATGAAAAATCACTTTATATCACACTTTTCGAAAAATCGTAGTGAAATGTTTGAAGCCTATCAAAAACTAACAAAAATGTGTATTGAAAGAAAATTTGAAAAAAAAAATAAAATAAAAATTCTTAACATACGGATAACGCTTGAGAATATTTCTCAAACAAGCTTAAAACGATTATTTGAATAATCAAGGTATATCAAGAGAATTAACCGTGGAATATAAACCGCAGGAGAGCGTGCAAACAGCATTTTATTGGAAATGGCCAAAAAGTTCATAAGCATAAACAGTTAATACTGCTGTTACAAGACACCGAAGTCCCAGCAGTTCATTAACTGGCAAAATACCATTTAAAATAAGGTTTGGTAAGAAACATATAAATTTCACAAAATTAGTTGGTTGTAAGGTTATAGCTTTAGAGAGAGGTTCAGCTCGTTCAAAATTAGATGCAAGAGATAAAATGTATACTTTTGTTTGATACTGTGATGAAACGAAAGGTTTTCGATTTTGGGATGGTTTTAAATCTGTGATCAAAAGACGAAATGTAAAAAATTCTTGGAAATATTCGATCCAACCATTTATATACATATGCGAAGTGCAATTGAACAAATATCAAAGCCAAAATGAAATCCGTGGTGATGATGAAGAAGCCAGGTTTAATATTGCAGAACAAAAATCAGCTAGTAAACAATATGCTAATAAGAGTCAAATATTATTATTAATAACTACTGTCATTAACTATAAGATAAAGTGCATTGATTATTTATTACCAAGTAGCAAAATAAAGAATATTTTTCGAACAAAATATATAAGAGAATCATATTAATATATATATATATTGGTAATATGAATATAGGAAAATAATTAATAATTTTCAACAATTGAAACATCGTCTTATACTTATAGAGGTTAAAACGAATAAATAAATCAAAAATCAATTGATTAATATGGTCAAGATCATTTTTGATTGTCGACAATTAAAACCCTTAAATGGCTCATTTTGGATGGTTGAATTAAAAATTGCCTAAATTGGGCGATTAAAACTCTAAATGAAATGATACGTTCACGCGTACCTCTTCGTTATTTGTATTTTTCTTCCTTACATTTTGAGTATATTTTATATAGAAACAGTTTAGAACCCAAAAATCATTAAACTTTCAACTAAAAGAAATTTGTAATGAAGCTTTCACCCATGAAACTATAACCGATTATTTTCGGCACACCATGTATAACGGTTTTACAATAAAACAATACCAATTTAAATTTCACCTTAAAATAAAGTCTAGTGAATATTGAATGTCTTAAGCTAATATGTACAGCAGTCCCTATCAATTGAATCTTTATATTTGATAATTTAACAGCAAAACTACCACCATAGTAGTTGCCAGTATATGCAAATTTAGTAATTAAATTTAATCGAAAAGGATCTTTTTTATTATATTTTAGATTAAAAAAAACATACATATTCGTTTATAAATACATAATAGCATGTAAAAAATGCTTGTGTAACAGGTATATAGTTGAATATATTTAATATTATAAAATAAAAACTATTTGTATTTAAAAAAAAATTTTAAATACCCTAAAAGCCTAAGGCAATCAATATATAATAATTTATATATTATATATTATGTACTTATTATATATTAAAAAAAAAAAAAATGAATTTAATGACTTATAATTTTTCAAAAATTATTTGCTAAAAGGTTGTAAAAATTTTTTTTTTATTTTGTATTTTACTTTTTTTCTATCTCTGTCTTTCTCGCTTTCTCTCTGCCATACACTTCTTATTATTGCCATTAGCACCAAAAGAAAAACACAAAATTGTACAAGTATAATTATATTTATTGAAAAATATGACATCAACTGGCTTCCCGCATTCCATATTATATAAAAATAGTACACTTGAAATAACTGGTAGTAACTTATATTATTAGATCAATTTATTTATAAAGATTGAGGAGATCCAATTTATTTAAACTATATAATATGTATTACCTAGTATACGATACACCTTTGAATAAAAAAAAAATGTAATAAAAAAAAAAAAAAAATTTACTTGATTTGAAAACATAATTCAAAGTCATTCAACAATATGACAATAATTATTATTATATGATACATATATATATATTTAGAAATTGACATTGGAAAATAAAATACAACGAAAAAGTACAGTACACATAGATCTTTTTTTTTTATTTTGGAAATTAATTCTTAAAAGGATATCCGGAATTCATAAATTTTTGAATTGCTTAAAAGGAATATTGATTCGGATTTTAATTTTAAAAATTTTTTTTAATTGAAATTATTGTAAAGAATTAAGTAGTTATGTACGAGTACAAGAGCGGGTTTCATATTTTTTTAGAGAAAGTATTTTACAAAACAAAATTGCAGTGCTTTAATTTCAATTTAGGTGATGTTTAGCATATTGTGAAATTTGATGAAATACTGATGCTATATACTAAGTAAAAATTCATATTTTGATTTAAAACTCAACACATTGCTCTTGTTTAAATGTTTTATAAAGACAAAAATTACACCACTAGTACACCACTAGCATATTAAATTTTATAATATATAAAAAAGTACACCACTAACATATTAAATTTTAGTTGTATAAAGTGAAATTTATTGCTTGGGTCTACAAGGGATACAGAGGTTCACATTAATGAACGATGTAAATACCACACTTCGGATATTTTACACCTCAGATATAATAATATTTCTACTTAAATATTTCTATTCTGAGAGAAATTAATAAATATAAATAACTGTAAAAGTATACCACAAATAACGGATAACTTACTATCATTTCATCGAACCAACTATGGAATGAACGAACTTATCCATACAATGATGATTATGGGTAACAAATACAAGAACCGTATTGATTTCTCTCTCCCCCAAAACGCCCTAAAGAAGCTTTTATATTCCTTTTAGTTAATTCTAATCTCATATCTCTACCTTCAATATTCTTATAGTTGGTAATTTTTTCCTAAAGTACTAACTTTAACTTAACTAATTTTTAAATAAAAGAGTATTTTATTGTTTATATTTTGCAAATGATTTCATTTTTTTTATTCATTTTTTTTAAACTGTTAACAATTGCGTTATATTTTAACTAGGGGTCCCTGTTGAGTAATTATAATTCAAGTTAAGGCCAAATTTAAAGTTTTTAAAAGAATAGGGTTTTGCATGGACTAATATAGGCTTCTAATTACAAAGCAGAAAATACTCATGTTTTAATGAAAAGCTTTGAAATTAGTATGTTTTCATTAAAAAACATAAATACCTTACTTCTCATTTTCTGTTTCGTTTCTACCTATTTCGTAATGTATTTGGTGCATAATAAAACCATATGATTAAAAAAATTTCAACTGTGTGCGCATTATTGTTTTATTTACAACTTACTTATTATATATTATATATGTATAAGATATATATAAGAGTTCATTATGGAGAAGAGAGATAAAATGAAAAGGTGTCTACTGCACAGGTCCTTAAATGCTTGTCAATTATAATTATAGATTATTTCACAATTTTTGCAATTATTTTTTTAGTTTTAATTTTTTGATATTTGTATTGTTAATTTTAAAATTTGATTTTGACCTTTTTTAACTCGCTTGAATTAAGCCTGTTAAAAATAAATAAATGAATATCTCTCGCGATATTAGATCCCCCAAAAACACTCTATTTATTATCTAGTCAGAGCGAAAAACGAATGAAATAATAATAATAATAAAAAATATATGCTTTTAGAATTTTCATAAACGCATATTATACTAAAAAAAAGTCACTAATTATTCTAAGTTGAACAATAATTTATTTTATTTGTTAAATACAGTAAAACCAAAATAAATTTTAATATCTTCTTCATTTAATTAGTTTTAAGCAAATTTTACAATAAAATTTTCGATTCATTGTCATAACTCACATATGTTTTTACAACATATTGATATAAGTAATAGAATCAATTAGTTAATTATTGATATAAAATTATAGAATCACAGTTAAAAATCAAGTTGTCTATGGCTAGGTAGTCTAACATTACAATATATAATTATCTACAGCTACACTAATGTGGTCTAGTATTATTAAATTGTTTACAAAATTGAAAAATTTAATTACAATTAACATCAAAATAAGAAAAAAAAGGACTATTTTATCACCTCATTTATTCAAATTATTGTTTATTAAAATTTTTAAATTATCAGCAAGAAAATAAAATTAAATTAAGGCTCGGTAAATATGGCGCAGAATTGTATTGATGTAACGTCAACTAAAGTATTGCGATCATATAACAAAGTCATGTGGTCATATGATTAAAGTCATTCATGTATAATGCAATTGTCGTGTCGTATATGACGTTAATGAAAATGCCTATAAATAATTCATAAAAAAACAAAATAACTTACTAATCGCAGGAATATAAATAGAAAAGAAAATGTAATAAACAATTTAACAAGAATTGAAATTAAACTAAATAAGCTAAAATAAAACTAAAGTTGTACATATTATTTAAATATTTTGACGATATGATAAGCAATCTATTTTTTAATACTTTGTGTAATATATAATTATTATATTCTATATTTATTTTACTACAATTTTTTTTCAATCATAATATTTAGTATATTAAATTAGATTGAGAGCAGCAATACAGAGTTCATTGGCTAATTCTAGAATATAAAAATAATAACTAAATAATACATTTAATATATGGAAATTAATTTTAGTATAATTATTTTAAAATAATAACATTTTTTCAAAATATTTAGATAGAAAAATGTAAATCATACTTTGAATACCTCTTTTGAATTTATAATGAATAAAAATATTCCCGAATGCATTTGATTTGTATAACCACATGGTTAAAGTAGTTAAGTTAAATAAAATATTTAAATTAAATATGAATTTTTTTTTTTAAATTTAAAAATTATCGTGAATGTCAGCAAATATTAGTCCTTCAACTATTGTACACTTGACTGAAATTAATCATTTAGAATCAGTTTAAAAACTCCCGTTAAAGAATTTTATGTGAATCCAATCCGACTTCCTTTCTTATTCCCACCACTTCAAACTTATTGGCTTACTATAATTTTTAAATGGCTGAAATTATTCATTTAGAATCCAAAGTTCAGCACAAGCTTGTAGATTTAATTTTAACGAATTTTATATGAGAAAAAAGTGGAACAACCAATCGGTTGTTCATCACCATCAAAACCCACATACCATTTTATGTTATTTAATAAAAAAAAACTTGAGTTATTTAAATAAGAAAACTTCATGGAAAAATTCTAGTTTTATCTTTTTTGATTGTCAATTGAGTATAGTAACTGTCAAAAATTATAGTAATGTACCTAGGATAGTTACTAATTAAAATAATTTGTTAGAATAAAAATAATTTACATATAGCTATACTAATAATAGTACTTTATAACTAAATTCATATATTCATATTTTTTCTACTTCTTTAGGTACATTGTCTTCCACTAAACTGGGAAGTATAAATAAATAACTAGGAACTAAGAAATAAGAACTATAAATAAATAAAATAAATTAACAAAAAAAAAATTATATTCAAAAATTATTCTATTATTAATATTATATAATGATATTATTAATATTTAAATATATTCGATTAGATTGATGTGAACGCGTGTGGTTCCAAATCAACGCAGCCGCAAATGGCCTTATTTTGTTAACCTGACTAATGTAAATTAAAAATTTGAGTCTCTACGAATGCCTGATTTAGAAATCCAATTAACGAAATCTACTACTAGATAGGCCCTCGCATTCGCAAAGCAGATATACAAATATCAATATAAGTATGTATACATATATGTGTGATAATTTTTAATTATTAACGATTATAATAAAATTTATTTATTTTATTTAAAGTTAATATACCATCTTCCAATTTAATTAATTTTCAATTAATAAAAAAAATTTTTTTTTAATTAATTAATTAATATTTTATAATTTTATAATTTAAAAAAATTAGTTTTTAAATAAATTAAATTTTACTTATATTAAATCAAAAATTTATTTATTTCAAAATTAATCCTAAAAAAAAACAACGAATAAGTTTCTAGGGCCTTAAATAAATTTTAATTCAATTTAATTTGAAATTTGTTAATTTCTGCCAATAACTATTAACATTTAAATCGATTTAACCTCAACCTTTATATTATTGAAAATTATATTAAAAAATTACAGTTATTTTTTTCACATTCAAGTTGAAGTACATTGAAAATATACACATTTAATATTAAAACTCACCATTCAATTATTCTGTACATAACACAGTTTGAAAAAGTGCATTTGATACATATAACAATAATAATGTTGGTCTATCTAGGTACATATATATATATATATATATTAAAAATTACTTGTATAATTGTTTTTTTTTTTTTTTTTAATTAGTTATTATTAATTAAAATATTTATTTTTTATCATATTATATATTTATTTATCATATTTTTTTTTTTGTATACTTATTTAAATGAAATCTGCATTAGGTTTTTGTATGTTGAAAAAGGACTCGGACGACATCTTTACCTGACAGTATTAGAAATTTTCAATATTAATTAATCTAATGCTGCCCGGTAAGATGTGAACAGACGCCCTTATAAATAAAACTGCAAATCAAATATGTACCAAATATAAATATGTAATACACATAAACTATTAAGTATAGTTATATATATATATCAAAAAATACGAAAAAAAATTTTTTGATAAAAATTAATTGACATTTTTAATTAAAGCACATGTTTTTCTTGCAATGAATTTTGAGTATGGTGAGTATAATAATATCCGCTACCTCAGATGTGTTGAAGTATGTGCATATGCACATTATTCCCTATTTTTTTTTGTTTTTTTTACAATTATAATTTTTAATTTTTTTTTTTGTTTTAGTTTTTTTTTAAATTGTACTTTTTTTTTTATTTATTTTATAAATTTCATGCCCAATGAATTTTGGGAACAAATTAACATTCAATAAATTACAATTCAATAAATTATCCACCAATTACGGTTATATCATACTATACTCTGTAACATGGTTTTAATTTTTTTTTTTTGTTTTCCATTTTTCATTTCGTATTTTGTTTTTCTTTTTTATTATATATATATATTCTTTTCTATATTATGTATATAAATTTGAAGTAACAAGATCAAAAATGTAATACAAATACCGTTATAATTTTTTATATTTCCTTTTTTTTCTTGTTTTTTTATTTATTTTTTTTTTTATTTTTGTGATTAACTTTTAATAATGTCAGGAATCCATATTCAGAAGTACGAGTCTGAAATTTTTTAAGCAAGCATCATTTGACACAAATATTATATACATGTAATTATGTATACCAATATATGATATAATAATTATGATCACATTAAATGTTTCAAAATTCTGTCAGTATCCTTAATTTTTTCTTCTTTTTTTTAAAATGTATTTTTTTCACTTAAAATTTTTTATAATTTTTTGTTTTTTTTTTTTAATATTAGAAAATATGCACCCACTTTTTAAATTTAATTAAAAAATAAATAAAATAAAATTTACGAAATAAAATCCAATGAACCGTTACAAAACTGCCGTCGCGGAACCAAAAACCAAAAAAACAAGAACTTTTCTTTTTCGATGAAAAACTAAAGAGCCACCGACTCGATCGATCGTATCAGGACAAATGAAACGGAAAATATATTCACAATTCACATAACTTGATTCAAATTATAAAAAAAAAAAATAATAATAATAAAAATAAAACAACAACAACAAACAGAAAATGTCATATATTATGTATGAATAAAGCATGTTTTACATGCATATGTGTATGTGGATTCAGTATCAAAAAATGCGATATAAAGTTATTTCATTTAAATGTGTTCATGATTTCTCTTTATTTTTTATTCACGGTTATTATTATAATGTGCATATGGAGTTGTTAATTTAAAATTCAAAAAAAAAAAAAATATATATATATATGGGATCGTTGAAAATAATATGCATAGGTATGTTATATTTTATTGAAATTAGTAACCGATATTTACTAAAATAGTATAAAAAATATATTAATTTAAAATCTTATATACTATATAAATGAATATGAATTAGTTGCAATAAAATTCTAATTTTTTAAATTTTGAATTTTTATTAACTTATATAAGTATTAGTGATTTGATTTTATTTTTTTGTTTTTTTTTTCAACTTTTATAATCACAACACGATCTTAATTTAATGAGAAGAATATAAAATCGTATATAAAAAAATCGGAAATAAAAATTATACATACAAATTTTTTCAACAATTTATCGGCATATACAAATTTATATTTATATTTTTTTATCTGCTGCTTTTTTCCATTTTCAATTATATAAGTACTACATCCATGCATACATGTATTTACAAACGTACTTAACCTATGAAAATGTAAATAAAAAAAAATGTAAAAAAAAAGTTTTGTATATTTGCCACACTGGCGCTAATAAATTTTCTATAAATGTGCGTGTATAATTTTAAATTTTTCTTTTATAACAATGTATTTAATAATATTCTTGTGTGTAGAATCGAAAAAAAAAACAGGAAAAAGAAAATAAGAATTATTTTTACTATACATTGGTGAATTACTTATCTCGAAATACTTTTGGGATCAAAATATACATATTTACCGTTAATATTAAAAGTGAATGTTATTTTTATATTCTCTCTTTTTATATTTTTTTATTATTGATGTTATTTTTACTCGTATATATATTTGTTTTTATATTATGTCTCTTAAGGAACACGGTAATTTAAGTAATTTTTAATTAATTTGTAATTCTTGTAATTATTTCTCTTTGAGTATTTGAAATTTTTAAGAAAATACAATAAATATTGTATGTAATAAGGAAGAAATAAAAATTTTTGAAGTTTATTAAAAGCAAATAATTAAATGTCATTAGTAAATAACTATATTTTAAATGTTTTTTAATTTAAATTTTTGTTTTTCTTTAGTTAATATTATAAATTTTATTATAAATGTAGAAAAAAAAAAATTAAATTACAAAAAGAGAATAAAAAAAGAAATAAATTTTGTAATAACATCAAAAATGAAACAAATTTAAAATATTTGTACACTGTAAAATTAGCTTTTTTGACAGTAAATTGACATAATTGTGATTAATATTTGAATGACAGCAATTCCATAAATATTTTTAGAGAAAAGGTTTTAAAAAACTTTTACTAAATCAAATTTGAATTATTTAATACTAGCTACTAAGTATTTGTCAAATTGTCACCTAGTATGGTTTATGTAATAAGGTTTAATAACAGATGAAATATTTTTATAATCTGATGTTTTCAAAATTAAAAATTAATAGAATGATGACAAGTCAATTACCTAATACTAAAAAAAAAGGTTCCAAAAATCACAGTAATTTCAGCTGAACTTCAATTTTTTAATAACAAGAATATTGGCATAATTCGAAATTATCCATGTTATATATATTATATATACGAAAATGGTGACAGTTTAATTGGGGACAGAAAATTTTCAGATTACCGTTATTTTGGATTATGATTTATTTATAAATTTTGAACTTTTGATGTTATGAACTATTGTACAAGTAAAATATTCACCTAATCATAAGTATGATCGTTAATTTTGTAAATTTTGTCTATTTGAATCAAAGTTTTGTTAATTGTGAATATATTTTCTATTTCATTGAATGAACAAAAATTCATCTTCTGATATTAGTTTGATTTTTCTTTAATTTTTTTTATATCTAATTCCAATCACGACTAACTGATTATCGTATTATATGTCTAATTAGTTTTTCTAATCATAAACATAAAAATGTGTTATGTTAATATAAGTATATGTAAATATAAAATTCTTTTACTGTTCCTATCTAATATTGGCCCACAAAAATATTAATGAAGGGCCGTAAATTAAATGAATATATATTTATGTATGTATGCGATTAATTAAACAAACACCAATAAACATTCAACATTATTTTCCTTTTAAAACTATATTAAGACGTCCATAGCAATGCAGATCATTATTGAACCCGATCACGGAAAACAAACACAAAGCTATAACAATTAATGTCTAAAATAAAGTTAATTCTGAATAGTCATCATTTTATAACCATTCAAGCACCCACCCATACATGTATAACAAATTAAAAGACACTTTGATATTGTTTAGTAAAAATCTATCAAAATTTAACAATTAAATTCACGTCATGATTATGACAATTGTGACAAAAATAGAAAACGCTGTCACAATAAATTTTTACGTCGGCGAATATTTTCTATTTACGATTTATGTGCAAGCAATATTTTTGACAATAAAAATTTTCATTATTGTCAGTGTTTTTTATTTCTTTCTCTATCTCTCTCACTCTGTCATATTCGTTGTAAAATTTTATCTTAAAATGTAAACTTAGATTTACTTATATACTTCCATTTATTTTTAAGATCAATGTTAATATGCCAATACGATTATTGATAATTTTTCAATGACAGTCAAACAACAACAAAAATTAATTGAAATTTTGTTTTTTTTTTGTCATGATTTTATTATCAGACAAAGTTATTTCTTAAATCAACTCTTGTTGTTGCATACCATACCACCTTTAGCAAAATTTAACTTATTTTTTGTTTAATTTTTTTTTTTTTTATTTTATTTCGAAACTAAACTTAGAAATAATGTAGGTGGTGTTTCTATTTATATAAATGAAAAAAAAAAAATATTTTTGTTTTACTATTTTAAAAAAATTGGAATTTTTTAGTTTTTTTTTTTTCTTTTGTATAAATAATTTGTAGATTAATTTAGAATGAACCAAAAAATAAAATAAAATGATTTATTTTATTATTTATTTTATAATGCATATAGAATTAAAATATTTATCTCAGATTTTTTTTTTTTTTTTGTATTTAATTGGATTTAATATTTTCTTTTTTAAGTTTTAAATTTAAATTTTTGGTTAATAATACAATTAATTTCAATTATGATTAGATTATGATATTTCAATCTATTTTTAAAGTAAATGATACAAGTTCTAAAGTTTGAATATGTCGAAAGTAAATTTAATTTAAATCAAAACTAAATTTACGGTACAACAACAAACACTTTAAATATTAGAAATATTTATAAGTAAAAATATTTTGAAACTAAAATTAATATACATATTTGTAAATAATTTAAATTTGTCAATCTGGAGTTAAAAAAACAACTCTAAAAATAGCAATCTTAGCCGAAACAACCCAAGATCAAATTTATTCGAAATTATCGAATTTAACTAAAATGAACGAATACTCTAAATCTATTACTGACAGTAAACTAAACTAATTTAATGTGTGCATACATAATGTACATTTCAAAAATTATTTCATTAATTTATTTCAGGTTTATAAAAATACACACACACACTTATAATCAATTTGGTTTCACAAATTTATCTTTATTATTTCGCTTTACTTCACTTATATGTCAATTATAATTAAACAACAAACTCTAAATTGAGAAATTTATTACAAATTAATTTAATTAGCTTAACAATTTCATCACTTACGTCTCTTGCAAGCATAGGACATAGAAGCTTGAATAAATCTCCTATCATGTTGTTATAGCAAAAATATATAATTTAGATTACCACATTAGATTACATATAAAACTTGAAATAATATTGTGTCAATTATTATATTAACAGCACTTCAACATTTCTTCTAGGAATCTAATTTTTTCTACTTATTACATAATAAAGTACTTTTCATTGTATTCACTTTCATTCCACATAGTAAAAAAGTGATTTAATAATATTTATAAATATATAAATATTTTTCAATAAATTATTAATTTTATAATAAAATATTTCATTTCTTCAACAAAGTTCTAATTCAATAAAATTCAGTTCGAAATTCAGTTCAGTTTCTAAAACTATTTGTATTATTTAATTAATTTAAATTTGACCTAATGATTTGTGATGATATTAATATTTTAATTTATTACTATTTAAACTATTTTTATTTTTTTTTATTTTTTGAATTAATCAATAAAATTACTTTTATTTAAAATATTATTGTAACAATTTAAATGACCGATATAAATAATTAATTTTCGAAAATAATTTTAAATTCCGTTTAAAATTACTTGTACTACAATAATAATATGTAAATTAAAATTTTATCATACATATATAATTATAGGTTTGAATATGTATGTATGGAGTAATGTAGCTAAGCTAAATGTATTAATTTAACAGTAAGGGAATGTCCCAAAATATTTGTAAACCATATTCAAAGAATTTTAATTTTATTATACAGTTATTGACATTTATATTCGTACACGTTTTTATTTAAAATAAAAACTTATGACACTTGTTTAGCATAAAGGGTTTTCGTTCAACACGATAACTATTAACTTATATATTATTTATCATTATTTGCCATAATTTTGACATTATGTTAAATCGAACTTGAAAGTTCTTCGAAACATCTCATATTAAATATACTTTAATTTAATCTGTATATAATTTACATTCTAATCCATTAATTTATTTATTTCATTTATATAATTAATTACATGAATATATAATATATATGTACATCTTTATATTAATATTTATCTCTTTTCTTTTGTTTCTTAATTTTCGGTAAGTATTTTAATCCATATTTAGTAAAATATGCTAACAAAATATAAAATAAATTAAAATAAGATTTCTGTACATATATGTACATATATATTTTTATTTATAACAGAGATTGTAAGAATACAATATTGTGTGATACTTTGTTTATACATCTACATATAAAATTACTTTTACCGCCAAATTTTGTGCTTATTTATGGCGCCAAAAATTTCAATCAACCAAAAATTCACATTTTGTTATCGCAAAAAATCTTTTGTAATTCGAAATAAGTAAAAAAAATTAAATTTTATATACAAGTTTGAAATAAAAGTACATAAACTAATAATACATATTAGTATTTATTTATATACACTTACTATATAGATATATACATGTATGTACTAATATTATTTAAAAATTTCAAAATAATCAAAATAGTTTTGATTTGTTTTTAATATAGAGATTCCATAACTTTAAAATTAAATAATCGCTACACTACATGTAATAATAAATTGTAGTTGTTATATGTATCAAAAAGTATAATATTAAAACAAATATTTAATAACCATGTTTTAACTAACTATGAAATTATTAATTAAACAAATTATATAACTTTTAATATACAGTATGTTTTAAAACAATTAAGTGGCTATAATACTTAAACAATTTTAATATTACTTAGATTCATTAAAAATGATTAGCCACACATGAAATCACTATTCTTGTTCACAAATTCATCTCTTGTTATCTAAATTAAAAATTGACTAAAATTCGAAACAAATATGATATATGTATATATATATATATATATATATATATATATTTGCATGATATTCAAGTAATTTCGAAATACATATACATTTTAATATTAAACTGTTCCCACTAAAACGGAACAAATTGCATTTATAATAATTTTATTATAATTTTTGTATTAATTTAAAATTATATCGATTATAGTAATCATGTTATAACTAAACAAGATAAGAAAATGCAAAAAACAAAATAAAATACAAAAACTATTTTTAATCTCTTTTTTTCAGTTTGAAAGTCAGCAAAATCAAAAACAAAAAAAAAATTCTGAATATTTTTTTGTTTTTACTTTGATCAATTTTGATTCAATTCGATTTTTCTGTTTTTGATATATTAATACACGGCTTAGTAACATTTTTGTTACTTGTATATTGATAACGTTATCAATAATATAATATAGATTTACAGAGTGTATCTGTTAAGAAAAACAAATATCTATAATACCAAATATTTATAAATAAACTCACATTTTAATTTTTTTTTATATAATATAGTTTAAAAATAAATTAAAATAAATTGATAAAGAAACATATTTTACTCTAAAATACTACCGATATTATTTCAAATGTAGCAACAGAAATCACATTTTAATTAAAGTGGAATTCCATTTTACTAATTATTTTTTATTTTATTTGGCAAACATTGGTACTTTAAAAGCAATCGATTTCCTTCATCAATGCTTGCAATTCTATCGCCAAAAACAAAATAAAAACAAAATTTCAAAAAAATACATCAATGTCAGTTTATGTATTTGGAGTATTTTTATTTTTGACAATACTGTAACTATAAAAGAATTTAAATTTACTTGAATTTTAACCACATTGTAAAACAAAGTTTTAATTATGGAGGATTAAATATGTTTGGAATATAATTTAATTTCTTATATGAAAGTACACAGACAATTCCGCTTAAGTGCGTAAGGTTAAGAGGTACTTTTAAAAGTCTTGGTTTGTACATAGTACCGTACATACTTATATGAGTTTGACTGTTATCCAAACAAAATAAAATAAAAAGGATCAATTCAGTGTTTACAGACGATTTTTTAAGTATTTTTCCGTAAAAATGAAATAATAAGATTAACAAAGATGAAAATATGACATAGTAAGTAATAAAAGGCGAAGTGAATTCAGAGTGACCATTTACAATAATAATTTTATCAGAACATCTTGTTTTTAATTTCTTTAATTTAAATTTTTACAAATTTCAAAAAATTCATAATACTGAATCTCAACGGTCATTGCAAATCAGAATAACATTTTTTAGACATTCTGTAAGGTATACATATGCCATTTAAATTTGAGTATTTGAAAAGTGATAGTGATATCAAATTGAAAATGATTTTTATTTAATTTGTTTTTGTTGTTATTTTTTGTGTTAAATTATTTGTATTTCTGTAATTCTGAAATAGATTAGACAATTATTTCTGTATTTCTTAAGTAGCACTTAAAAATATACAAAATTCCCAACAAGAGTATAAATAACACTTAAAAACGAATATAAATAAATAATATTAATTTTAAATATATAAAATTTAAGATAATTTCTGTGTTAACTCAATCAATAACTGTTTAAGTCAACTTTAGATAAAATTGAATTACTGTACTAAGCATATAGATTATTTTTGAAAAATATATTAAAAAATATACTGTTGATATGCTGTTGCTACACTGTTGCTATATTTTATAAACTATAGTTTACAAGTTCGTAAATATGAATTATAGTAAAGCAATTTATTCCATATTCTTTTAAAAAATTTAATTCATATAAATGTTCAGACCTATAGAGTCGACGTGGAAGAAGAAAATAACGCCTAAACGTACAGTGGTTACGTAGTACGTATACAGTGCTGATATTTTACATATAGTTTTATTAAAACCTATTAGGTATACATTTAAATAAATTAATAAAAGCGCCTATTTATTGCTGCTGTATGTGAGTAGACTAGATCCAAAATGTTATATTAAATTTTGTTGCAGTTTTTAAATTATATTTACACAAATTCACAAAATTAGACTTAAGCATTTATTACTTTTAAACAACATATGTTTTTTCGATTCAAATAAAAAAGATTTTAAAATTGACATTTAAAATTGACAATGAAAATTTGATAAATCAATTTTTTCAAATTAATAAACAGTTTTTCAGAAACAAAGCAAAAAAAATGTATGTCAAAGTAAACTAAACTCGCTAAAAGTGAAGTTTATGTTAATATTAAAATTTTAATCGTTAATTAATTTAAAATGAAAAATTACAAAATAACCGTAAAATATTAAATTCATTTTAAAAATAGATTTAAGCACAAAAAAGACGAAATTTTGTAAATTAAAATCATAATTGAGATTTTAGTGACATACATACATATGTATATACTTAATAATATGTATATTTATTAAATAAAAAAAAACGTAAAAATTGAATAAAATTTTCTTTTACTAAATTTTTATTTATTTGCAAATATTGATATTTCGAAAAAAAAATTATAAGTTTTTTTTAAGGTTAACGATGTCTATACGATGTCTACGATTTAGTACGTAATAATAAAAACACATTTCTATTTAGTATGTAACAAATATTGAAATAGAATAATTTTAATACAGGATATGTTTTAATTGATTTACAATATTTAAACTTCTCATTTTATTGCCTTCATTGGGAAGATCATTGGACAATTGGCATTATATTTATTGGTATTAAATCACTTGGCATCGAATACTTAGTTGTTGCAAAAGCAAAAGTAATCTGGTAAATATGAACCATCAAGAAAACAAGTATATACAATTTTTCTTAAGTACCTACCTTTGTCACCTTGCTGAACAAAATGACCAATAATTAAGATTATAGAAAAGCTTGCCTAACACTAAGCCTAGACTGGTATAAAAATACTTTTGTGTGAACATAGCTTATCTATATTAAACAGATAACAAATTTTAACAATCCGTTACAGAAGTACGTGTAAACGTAGTGTACGTTTTAAATTAGGAGTTGATTATTAAAAACTATTAAATAATATAATTAGCTAACATACAATTATAATAATTAATATAAAAATTCAATAATTTAAATCTATATTAGCTACCAATTTAAAATAAATTTTATATAATTTATAGAAAGTAAAATGAACACTTGAATTCATTTATTATTTATTTAGTTCACGAAGTCATCATTAAATATTATTTTAACAATTAAAATAATAAAGAAACACCAAATGTAACTAAATATATATATATATATACACACTCACTCACTATTCTCAAAAATGATGTGACACTTAATTCCGTAAAAAACAAAAAATGAAAATTAAGTACAAAAAAAAAAAAACAAATAAACAAGACACAAGACACAAAAATCTGAACTAATTCCAAAAACAAAAATAATTCTAGACTGAAACTGAAATTTTAAAAATATTTTAAATGTACATATTAATAAAAATTGGAATTAAGCCAAAAGAAGATTTTGCTAACTTTACGTCAAAAATATATGAATGCGTTTTTTTATACCATCTTGAAGTCGGGAATGTTTATTTTGTATTTACATCAACTACTACTATATATAATATACATATATGCATATATAAATAAATGTATATTCATACCATCATTTAATCATAAATATACATATATAAATAAATGTATATATATATATATATATATATACCATTATTTAATCATATGTTATAATATTCCATACAAATTGATGACATTCATATTCATTGCAATTTTTATTTTTGTTTTGTTCATACTCAGAGTAAATATGAATGTGCATTGTGCACACACCGCAGTGTGCACTGTGCAGTGCACTACGCTTACATCACATGAAAAATTTTGATTGATTTTTAACAATTATTTTGTGACGGAACATAAATGTTTTATTTGAAAACATAATTATTTTATTAAAAAATAAAAATTTATAAAATAATTTTAACATTTATTATATTCATTAAATTTATTTAAAATTCATTGAATTTTATTTAATTAACATATAATAGCTGTCTTTTTTTATTAATCCGATAAATTTGAGTTTTGTTTTGGAATCTGAAATCAAATTAATCTGATGGTGTGTTTTTGATTTGATTAATTATTAGATTTGGTGGGTATATATTGTAAAATTAATGCATTTAAAATTAAATCTTATTCTTTAATCTAACTAATCTAATTTAAAATAAATTAAATTTAAGAACAAAAGCTTTGACACAAGTGGACGATTTGATTTGTATAAAAAAAATCACGGTTTAAAAATATTTAGGATTCAACTTGTTGATAATAATTTAAATATTATGACAATAATATTAAAATGTTATATGTATATAGTAACATGATGTTAAGAAGTAAGATGTAACCAAAAAAACCAATTATATTAATTTGAAATGTATTTTGCAAAAATTTGCAATCCTGAATTGATTATAAAAGGTAAACTAAAAAATGTCATAACAATGAATTAAATATGTAGCAGTGAATATCATTAATCTGATCAGATGTTCGTGTAAAAAAATTTACAGTAACAAATACACCTGTTTTGATATAAAAAGTATATGTAAACGGTTTTTCCACAAAAATTTTATATGTTATAGTTTTCCACATATAAATTAGAATAATCCTGCTACATTTTTTTTTATATTAAACTTATCTCCTATTCCTGAAATTTCCTGATCTGGATTTAGATAACAAAATGTTATTATATTATACTATTAAATTGTTCGTCACAATTGTTGTTGTAAATAAACAGATTGCCAAAATACTAGCAAACATATAGAGTGTGTTTTAAATGAATTAAAATTGCTTATGGGAAGAAAAATATCATTTTACCTTGGATAGGTACTTATCAACCACAAGAAATTCTTTCCAATTTACTCCAAAGAGTTTCCAGATTTTAAAAATAACTCTGACTTAAAAGTAAATCTAAATCCAATTTTTATATCTCACAAAAATGATAACAATAAAACAATAAAGCACTAAAATATCCAATTGCAATATATTTTTCAAATATTTTCGGCATAAATAATATAGTTATTATTTTCGATTTAAACTGACCGAATCGCATAATTCGAAAATATTTTGAAACTGTAATTATTTTCCTGTGAATAAATTCAATATAAAAAATAGCAAATTTAATAATCGAAATCTACACATGCAAAATAAAGGAAATTTAAATAATCAGTTTTCGAAAATAATAATCAAAAACTACAACACCACATATTCATACATAAAAAAACTACATTTATGTTTGTAGATATGTATTACACATTTTAGTGAAAAGCAAAAATTTAAGATTTTTTTTACCAAAATTAGAAATAATATAATTTTTGTCATTTTTATTATAAAAAAAACGAATATTTGTAATACGATACATTTAAAACATTATGATTTAACCACATTTTTATATAAAAAAAAAATTTAAAAAAATAAAAATAAATATGTTAAATACATAAATATAAGTTTTTATTAGAAAAGAGATTCCTACGCAAAAAAAAAATATATAAATTTAAATTTTTTCTTATTCTTTTGATTGTAGAAGTATTTAAAAATGAGTCATAATAATTTCTTAATCCGACCCTGAAGCAAACGAGACATACCTATATAACTATATTTAAATGAATAATATACAGACAGACTTCTTTATAATGAACTTAATTACTTTTTAATATCAAATTGTCTATAATTGAAAATAAAGTAGGTGTTCAAATAATTTGGAATTAACTTTAATTTGATTATAATTATATGTGATAATGTTAGTATTTACATATAGCAGTATAGTTTGCAATCAGGTACACTTACACCAAAAAGGGTCTGTAACATTATTTGACTATTAAAATATGGATAAAATTAATTTATATTTTTGTCCTATACATCACTGTTTTGATTTCGGAACAATAATAATGATGATTATAATTTCACTGATTTATTTATTTTAGCACATTAATGTTGCTATTTAATTATTTTTAAAAACAGTTTCCTGGTGTATTATTTAATCAACCGAAAGGAATAATTTACTTAAAACAATACAATTTATCTACATTGTAAAAGATAATATACTTTTAATGTATCAACACCGGTATAAAAACAAAAATTAACATTAACAGTAACATGAGGTACATTATAGAGAAGTTCCACTGTATTAAATACTATATACACATAGTAGATAATTTACATAAAAATATGTGTGATATGCATTATTTATTTCTCTAAAATGAAGGAAAAACACATTTTCACAATTGTGGTCATAGTTTTCAAAAGGTTTGTCTTTCGAAAATGTTTCAAAATAAATACATACTTTAAATTCATAAACTTCCTTTATAATAAGGTAAATTGTTCAGATGTTGACCATTTATCAAAATTTTCTGACTTAAATTTTATATAGTGCATTAAAACATATTATGTGGAACGTGCAGGTATGAAAATGTCGGAATTTAAACAATTAGTATAAAACTAATTTCAAATATAATCCTTATATATACTCACTCCGCTAAGAGCCATAGTAAAATCATTCCTAACAGAAAACTAAGGTTGTTTTAAAAAGATCCCCATCAAATAATTTTAACCCAATAGAATTCATATATCAATCGAATGTTTTAAATTTGACTTAAAGCTCTTCAACATTTGTTAATCACTTTCTGACACTGGGTGCACTGTAAAAAAAACACAATTTTGAACGTGGTTTAAAATAGAAAACATTCTTTTGCAGTGTTCGAACTTGCATTTGAAAAAATTTCAAATAAAATAAAACGATGACGTATAGTAAAACAAATTGTTAATAAACTTTTAAGTTAAATTTAAATTTAAAATCAAATTATTGAGATAAAATTATTCAATATAAATACCCGTAAATGCAAAACTTTAATTTTAACGCCTCCTTACTTCCCATTTAAAAAAAAAAAAAACAATTTCCGGACTTATACGTATATCAAGATACATTTATAAAAACAAAAAAAAATTATTAAATATTTTTGTATTTCCTAAAATGGTTGGCATTAAACTCTACAACAAAAAAAAAAAACCAAATGAAAACAAACAAACAAACTTCATATATAGTGAAACATTCTATCAATCGCACTTCAACACCCAAAAATTTGTGTTGAACATACTCGTGTATAAAGATGTTTCTATAAGAAAACTTTTCTTGATTTGGATACAAATGTTGAAATATCCGCGTATTAATATACTATACACTATACAGTATAATATAAAATTGCTGCGATAAATTATATCTCTTTATATGATAAAAAAAAAAAATTAAAATAACAACAAAAATTAAAAATTGTTAATGAATCACAGATTCTACATTAGTAATTTATGACTGACTATTATGAAAAGAATGAAATATCTGAAATTTATGATTAAAACAAATTGTACATATACAATATTATATAGTACGCAATGTTGTATGTAGGCTGCTTGCATATATTATTATATGTACAGTAAAGTGTTAAATGACAATCAAATTCAATCAGTCAGGGTAATTCTAAATCATTTTCTCTCTATACCAATACCTTGAGTCATTCATAAGTCATCGTTACAAATCGTATATTATATTTTAAAGAAATAAAAATTAACTTACCATAACCTCAATTTTTGTACAAACAAACAAAAACAATAAATAAATAAATAAAGTAAGAAAAGAAAATGATTAAAAAAACGATGAAAACAAATCGAATTAAAAGGTGTTAATTACACTGAATATACAATAAACAAAAAAAAAATTAAAAACAAATGAAATAAGAAACTCTTAAACAGAAAAAGCTAACATTTTAACTACGGTCTATTTAATACAATCGAAATATTTGATCCACCTATTTTGTTCTTTCTTTCTTTTTTTTCAATTATAATCAATTATCAATAACGGATTAACGGAAATCTAATGAAGAAGAATCGAAAATATTTGGTCTAGACATGAATTATTAATTTTTCAATAATTTTTCAGGTCAAACCATTGAATATTTATACAATATGATAACTATAAATATTTCCGTTATAAGGAAATTTTATATCATGTTTCATTTGGCTTTAATTTAAAGTCACAATAAAAATGGTCGAGTATATAAAGCAGAGCTTTTAAAGTATAAGATTTACAATTAAACTTAAGGTTTATACGAATTGAAATTATATTATTTTGAAATTGCAAATATAGTTATTATCTAATACTCATAATTTGGTCAATTTTTATAACTCACAGATGTATTAATAACATCTATATATAAATAAGTTATAAAATCAATCAAAACAAAAATAAGGAGTTGTATAGGTAGTCTAACACTACAAATACTTACTGATGAGTTCAAGTAGTGTTGTGATGAATGAAACAACTCTAAAACTTATTGTTATTAAACTCATTATCTAGCCTATAATATATTAATTTTCTCACATAACAAATTTGTTGTCTTTGTCTATATACTGTTGCAAGACTAACCAAAAGTGGGTCCATAATGATCATCTATAATAAAATTGAACTGTTTTTCGACCAAATTCGTAACCTTAACAAAAACATAGATATCTGAATTGGGACACTTATATATAAATCATCTTTCTTAAGTCATCAAATGCATCAAGAAAAAGTCAGTTCAAATTCAAGTAAGTAGGTACAATTCAGTTTTTCTTTATTTAAAAACAAACTTAATGCGAAGTTACAATACTAAGTCAAAAATGAGTCAATAACGGTTATCTGTAATATATTTGAACTGTTATCTATTTGACGATCAAAACCATAACCTTAACTAACTCAGAGATATCCGCATTAAACAACCTGATAGATATTTCCCGAGGGAAGATCAATTCACTTTTTTTCCATTTTAAAAGAAACGAAAAATTTGTTCTCAA
This sequence comes from Argyra leucocephala, assembly GCA_963942445.1. Classification (NCBI taxonomy): domain Eukaryota; kingdom Metazoa; phylum Arthropoda; class Insecta; order Diptera; family Dolichopodidae; genus Argyra; species Argyra leucocephala. The sequence continues at coordinate 12,841,089 of OZ012681.1, forward strand.
AGCGAAAAACGAGGAACTGATTAAAAATCAATCAAGATATTAGGCAAATTGGCGGAAACGTCTAAATTTAGACATTCAGTTGTGGTGTGGTGCTGTCAAAGTGTCAAACATACATTAAATTAGAAAAAAAATGTTGTGCCTACACACAAAATAATTTGAATTTTAATAAAACTATTTTTCGCTGATAATTACAGTAAAGATTGACAAATAGAACTGTCAACTTTAGTTAGCACATATAATACTACACTGACAGGCATTTAATATCGATATGTGTGTCACCTATCATTTTATTTCGATAGTGTTTAAGTTTAAATCTTTACGAAATAAGTAATTCTTTTTTTTGACATATCGAAATTTTTGCTCGTACAAACATTTTAAGAATGTTATATTTTTTAATGCAGATGTAAAATTCCAAATAATGTAAAAAAATATAATTTGATATTTTTAAAAAATAATACGCTTTTGTTGATTTAAATTGGAATAATATAATCAGTCATCCAGTACAATTTTTTACTTTTTTTATACCTACCCAGTTAATTACATATATATATATATTATATATAATTAAATAAAATGGTGTTACTGTTATAATTGACAGACCGTATAAATTGTAGATAGAAACACACATGCCATCATAATTTTATTAAATTAGATTTTAACACTATAAAATACATTCCAAATATTCATTCATGTAATATTTTCTTTAATTAAGTGTTTATCATTTTCATTTCTTACTGCATTTTTTTTTTTTTTTTAATTTTTCAATTTTTAATTTTTATTTCTTCTGGTTTTTCTTTTTTTTTTTGATAATTTCTTTTGTTATTTTGATTTCAAATGTTTTTATTTTAATTAGATTTTTAATTTTATTATATTGTATTTTATTTTAAATTGTTTTAATAATTCGAATTAAGTTTTAATTAAAATATTATTTCAATAATGTTATTAATAAAAATGCGGATACATATATATGTGTATATATATGTATGTATATGCATTTATTTAAATTGTTACAATTTTTTTATATTTTAAGACCACGTTTTTTTTTTCTTCATATTATTATTTCATTGTTGTTATTGTTGTTTTTATTATATTTTTATAATTCACATGTCATTTTAAAAATAAAATTTATGTTGTATTCTTTAAATTTATTTTAATAATAATAATAACAATAATAATAAAAAAAATATTTTAAATATTGTTCTCCCTTGTTTATTTATCTATTTATATACATAATATTATATTCTAATTTTAATTAAATTACACGAGTCTATAAATTGAAACTGAATACAAATTAATTATTAATTTTTTTAATTCATATTTTTAAAAAAATTCTTATTTTATAATTGTTGATTTCATTCTTTTTTTTTTGTGATTTAATGATTTAATTATTTTTTTTTATTTTATATTGATTTTAAAATGTACAGAAGTAAATTAAGTAATTTCATTTTTTTTGTTTTTAATTTTTATCAACCTCCGCGTTTTTATTTATTTTTTTTTTGTAATTAAAAATTGTTAAATAATATAAAATAAAAAAATAAATAAATTAATACAAAAATTAAATACCCATGTTACACGATCGGTTACTTAAATAAAACTAAAAACAAAAAAAAATTATTGAATTAAAACTGAACTGAAGTGACTGACTGACATGACATCTATTCGAAAAAGAAATATCCATATACATATTTATGAATGTAGGTACATAACATATACATAATAAAAAAATATAAAATGTATATATATAGAAAAAAATTAAAGAAATAAAAAAAGAAAAACTATAAAATGAAAAACCATGCTGCGCCTTATCACCTCATTCCGCGTCCAACAACATCTTTTTTCCTCAACTATAATGTATATATACATTCATACATACTTGTATACATTCCTTAACCACATTCAATGCATATTATTATTAAATACACATGGCGAGGCGATATGAATATAGGTATGTATGGATGTATGAATGTATGCATGAATGCATAATTATATTTTTTATTTGAAAATTTTGAATGGGAACAAAAAAAAAAAAAAAAAATATGTTTCATAATATCTACAAACTATATTATAATTTTTCCTTAAAAATATTTCTATTTTACAACAACAATAATGACAACACCAACAACAACAACAATGAAAATATTCAAAAATTAAATGAACAGCAATAATATAACAACAAAAATAACGTCAAATTTGTGACAACTTTTGTGTTGCTATTAAAATATACCAAGCAACATATTTATTTGCATACATTTTTATACATAAATAAATATGTACTTATACAAAATTTTCTCGCTTATTTTAAAAATGTATACCTTTTTATCCATACACAAAATCATATATACAATTTTCATTTTCATAAGCACACATTAGAATATATATACATACAAACATACAAATTAATTCACATATGTATGAAAAAAGAAGAAGAAAAAAGGTCTTTCAAAACAGAACAGAACGTTAATGTTAATAGAATAGAGTGGGCCACGCATTTGAATTTTTGTTGTTGTGCTGTTGTTATTTTCGTTATTTTTAAGTAGTGTTGCTGCTTTATTTGCCTGTTGAGTAGTCATGAAGTAGTGTTTGTTGTTTTGTCTCTAAAATGTGTTTTCTTTTTTTTTTTTTAAATAATATTTTCTTGTTATCTTTTTGTGTTTATTGTTTTTCATATTTTTTTTTTCTCTTCTAAAGTTTTCAACATTCAATTCAACGTGTTAATTTATTTATCAAAGTGTAGTTATTTTTTTTTCTTTCTTTCTTTCTGCTACCTATGTAAATACATTTTTACACACATATTATATTTTGTGGAATTCTTTAAATATTAAGAGTTTTTTTTTGTAATGTTCTTGTTAATTTACATTCAGATACGATTTAATGTTATGTTATTAATTATTAATTAAAAAAAATTTATATATTTCTTAACTATTATTGGTATACTAAATATTTGATTTAGTGCGTAATTCTTTTGTTTTAAATACAATGTTTAATTTAATGTGTGAATACAAATAAACTAAAATAACTGCTAAAAATGTTAAGATCAAATGTCAAGTATAGCCAGGTAATAAAAAGTAATAACTAACGTTAAAATTAATTAAATTATGTAGGTAGCTTAAATTAATAATAATAATATTATATTATTATTGACCATAATAAAGTATTTTTAATAACTGTTTGTTTACGTTATGATAATTTTCGTTTTAAGAGAATTTTTTTTGATTTTTTATAATTTTGATAGATGCACTATGCATTATAAAAATCTATTTTCATAAACTTACATATATTTATAAAAGAAAATTACTTTTAATAACCATCACCTTAAGAAACTGACCGTTATTTTTTTTTTATTTAGTTAAATAGTAAAATCCAATGGTAATTTTTTTTGTGTTATGTATTTTTGTTGACACATTCTTCAGGTTAAGAGCTGAAAATTGCCACTCTTAGGTTGCGTAGTGTATATCTAATGAGTTGACTCATTCTAATTGTGAAATATGTACATATATTCATATAAATTAGTCTTTGAATTAGAATTCACCAATTTGAAATTTTCTTGGTTCGTGTCTTTGGATTAGTCAATTCAAAATGTTTCTAATTAATGACAGCTCAACTCTAATTGAAAGGACATAATATGTAAATCAAATATAAAATGAATATATTTATACATATATATATATATATATATATATATATATATATATATATTTAAATTAATTTATACATTTTTAATTGATAATTTAAAGTTTTGTATTGCTTATTACATATTTGAATTATTAAAAAATTAGTGCATTTGGGGTCTTGGCAATTAGATTTAGATAAATTAATAATCAAATTTCAATGTAACGAAAATGACATGTAATGTAAAGTCATTATGTAATATTTAATAATAATGAAAAACGATACTGATGTATATATTTTTATATGAAAAAGTGTGACACTGATGATATTAATATTAAAGGTTTATGGTTTATGAAAATGATGAAGGAAATGGAAATTAAATTGAAAATTATGATTAAAATAAAAGGAAAAATAGAAATGAAGCGCAAAACTTAAATAGAATATCTATAATCTATAACTGTAACTTAACTAGCATTAGAGAATTTGTTTAAAGCATTAATCTGAAACCTGATGTACCTATTAACTATATAAGTATACTATATGAAAAAGCTGCTTCACATGCTTTTTTCCGTATATAACCACTACAAAAGGCCATTCAAAAATAATTTTTCTATTTTTTTTTTTTATTTATTTATCGAACTGAAATGAAATTATGATTTTATCACCAGTAATTCAGAAAATATTGAAGAGTTAACCTCTACTATAATTGATAAAAAATAATGTAACAAAAGACAATGAACAGTATTTGCACCCAAAAGATAATCGAAATCTGACTTAACATACAGTTTCTGTCCTAAAGAGATAATCAGTACCAGATGTTGGTAAATCATTATTCCTACGCTTTGCAGTAAAAATATTGCTACGATTTTCGAATTTAGAAACAGTTTAAAACTGATAACGGTGATTTTATAAGATAAACAAAACTACCAACAAATACATTAAAAATCTAATACAAAAAAAATTTAATCAAAAATATTCAAAACATGTAACATTCCTATTTATGTGATAGATATAATAAATTTATGAAGACTCAAAATAAATCTCGGTCTTAAGCCCAAAGGACTGAAACGTTTTAGTATACGCTTAATGCTTCGTTCATGATTATAGTTAAGACGCAAATTCTGTTTTCTTGTTTATAATATCCCCAGCAGATGAAAATGTTTAAATTCAGCCTTATTCTATCAATGTACACGTAGCAGGAAACTTAAGAATTGAAAAATATTTGATGCATTATTAATGACATTAAGTTGTTTTATTTACTTCTGTTTAAACTTGTAATAAGCAAAACTAAAAATTTAATATAAAATGGTTGTATTATATTACATTAAAATTTACTCATTTTCTCATTATTTGAATGTGCTGCTGCTGTTGCATCCCTGTATAAACGTGAACGAAATTAAATTAAAAATATATATATATGTATGTATATATAAATAAATTGTGGTGATATAATTAGTAAAAATACATAAACATTCATATTGAGATATATATATATATATATATATATATATATATATAGTACGAATTTCAAAAAGAAATGAATTTATAAAGTTGAACGACAAAATAATTGGAAAAGTTAAAATTCTGTCGCATATAGATTTTTCTTCCTTTAATTTTAGAAAATTCTTAATTTCAGACATTTCTTCCGCTTTAAAATTTTATCATCAAAATTCCTAATTTTTTATTTTTGTTTTTTTTTTTATGTATAATTTTTTACGAAAAAAAATTAGGATGGAATAAAAATTATGTAGTTTTTAAATTGCATCATTAATTTGAAATCGAAGTCTAAGTATTGTGTAATTCTTATTATTTTTGGGTTGGAAAGTTTTAGATCTTGTTACTGTTAAAGAAAATAAGATTTCTAAAATGTAGTACCTATCAAAAGTTTTAATAAGGTTTAAATACAATTCTACTATCGTTTAAACCTTTTAAGACCACTTCATTGTAAAATATATAACAAAACTTTCGCTACATTTTGGAATACCATTTTGACAATATAAATATATACAAACATACATTTTGATGTTTAAATTATAATTTTGTTGTTGTTGTAATATAAATCGGTAATAATCGCTTGTTGATCTTTCATTACATGAAAATTAATATTGCTAGATTTTCATAGGTCAGTACATATTTTCGCCGAATATTTTATTAACATATTTTGCTACAATTTGGTAATCAACTTAATATGTTTCCGCCGAAAATATATCCAACCCAAATAATTTAATTAATTTATAATATTTATAATTAATTTATATTAATAATTTTTTCACTACACACTCTACTTTTATTATACATTTCCACTATACGTACATTTTAAACATTTTGGAATAGTATACAAAGTCAAATGCTTCTGATATATTGCATTTGGAAAATGCTATATTGTAAATTTTTTGGTTTCACTGCATTTTGGAAGTCACGGAAATTAATTTACCAATAAAAGAATCGATAATGGATGCAAATAAAGTGTTATGCCTTCAGGTTTTATGCATTGTAGTATTTTATCATAGTTTGAGAAATATTGAGGCGAATCTTAGTCTAAATATAGAAAATTTATCACATTAAGGATTGAAAATTTCCACCGGAACCGTTCGATTCGTGTCTCAATTAATGAATTCACATCACTCAAATACTAGATTAACGCTGGTTTTCCACAAGGATCACTTCTCTTCCCTTCTCTATCCTTTCATTATTTCTGATATTTGTGACATTCTTCACTCCCAGCCACCGATAATAAACGAGTAATGGTCAGCATATATTCTTAATCATAACTTGGCAAATATTTTCGCCTGAGGTAAATGTAAAAGTTGAGTTAAACTTTTATGCACAACAGTTGTCCTATATAATTTAACTGAGAAATATAAGGGCTTTTCATAAACACATGTATACTGCAAATACAAAATACTGCAAAAAAATAAAATTTTAATAGAGTTATTAACATTTGAATTTTCTACATTTGTAGTTTTGTATTAAAAAAAAAAGCAGCACAACTGATTGTCATGCGCTATTTACCATAATTTTAAAATTTTCCTGCTAAATTGAAAATGTTTATGAACAAATTTCATTTGCAACATTTTGTTTATGAACAAAATACTTGTCGATATAAGCAATATTGCCAATTTCAAATTGTAAACAAAACTAAAACCAATGAAAATTAAATTTTAAAATGCCTGTTCATAAACGTCAATGAATTATTGTAGTATATAGTATGACCATCATAAACTAAAATCATATAAGTCAGCCATGTATGATGCAATTGTCATGTCATACTGTATTTATGAAAAATCTTAATTCTGCAAAAAAATATTTTGCAATATTAATTCTCTAAGTTTTCTCTGCAACAATTCTGCTACACCAGAGTATACAGAAGTAAAATATGTTCTTGCTATAAACGATTTCCAAAATTTGCTATTGTGAATGTTCACTTAGTTTTAAAATTGTGCTATAATAACTGAATAGTTATTGGCTTTGGATAGATATATCTTGATTATAAATGATTATTAGGGTATAAACTGCAGTTTCAGCCGCAAAATCGATTTCCCCTGTTCCTTCTAGACTTAATTCAAAGTGAAAATTGTATTTGGATTTGCATCGTCACAATAATATAAAAATATATAAAAAATCCTTTTTTTATACCTCCTTATGACACGTTTTCCGTAAAACTATACCCAAATACATATACTATATTATTCTTAAGAGCTTACAATGTACCATATTCATAAATTAACGTCCATTTATATTAAAACATAAATCATATACCTAAAGGTTATATTTCATACTATAAAAAACTGACAAGCTCACTTCAAATAACACACCAATTCAATATAATTGGTTATATTATTTTTCGGTAGCATACTTAGAATATGTATAGGTACATTAGATAGAATGAACCATCAATAGTACAGATAAACGCACAACGTAACATATTTTTCCTAATAGTTAATACATAATAGAAATCAAAAAACAAAAATATAAAAATAATCGAATTTTAATTATAAAGTTTTACAGATGTTTTGAAATAAAATAAAATAAGGAAGTTAAATTTTCTAATTGAATAAAAAATAATATCAAAATTTAAATAAGAATTAAACAATCTCTAGATTTTGTATTATATACATATAGTACTTATATATTTTTGTTTTAATATAAATACTATATGTACTAATCATGTCCATCGCTAAAATATAAGTATAAAAAAAAAACAAATAGTATGTGTGCAATTATATAGGCATGTATGTATCGAATAGGAAATCGACTGACAACCAATCATTTTGTCGATATTACATAAAAATTTCTTTTTTCTTCTTATTTTTTTATTTTGATTTTTCATTTTCGTTTTATTGTTATATACCTTCTTGTCTATTGTTTTTTATTTTCTATTTCTTTTTCTATTATCATTTTATTATTATACATCTTCTTCTCAAATATAAATTTATATACATAAAAATTATTTCTTCTTTCACTTAGGTATACACAATAATAATTTACTTTTAAAATTCATTTTAAAAGTTTATGTATCGGTATTGGTTTTTTGTATATACACATAGAATATAGAATGAATCTAAATTAGGTACAATTATATACTTAAAATCGAAATAAATTAAATAAAGCTTTATTTTTAGTAGATTTATTGTTTTTGTGTTTTTTAACAAAATTAATTTTTTATATTTTGCATTTGATTAAAATATATAAATATAAATAGCAATAAAAATATTTTTTATTTTTGTAGTTATTTTTTTTTTTTTATTGTTTTGTTTCTTTTAGATGATAGACTTCAGCCATTTTATTTTTACATTATTTATATTAATATTGTACTGTTATAAAATAAAAAAGTAAGAATTAATGACGTAAATAAATAAAAAATAAAATGCATAGACATTAAACATAAAGTAAAATTAGAGGGCCTAAAGGTTGTCACTAATGTCAAAAATTCTTTTTTTTCTAACATTTAAACTTTTAAAATGAATTTATAATGAAGGTACCTATAAAATTTTTAGAAAATATAAATAGGACATAACTGTATCATATATAATTACATACACGGATAATTGTGTTCAAATTTCGTAATAATCTTTATAATTAAATTTCGAAGAGAATCTATTTTTTCAATTTATTTATTTCTTTCAATATAGATACATATTTAGATTTTTTTTAAATATATGCACTGTTTTTTTATAGAATTGAATGAAATTGCTCTGAATTGCTCCTATACAGTGATAACTTAAAAATTTGTTTTACCAAATATTGATTATCTTCAATAGCTCTTAATAAATTTTAAATTTGAAAGATTTGTGTTGTTATAATCAATAAAACAATAAAATGACTGGCGCTTGTTCTTAAACCTTATATAAACAGTTTATCTTCTAGAATAAAGAAAAATTTAAATATCCTAAACTTTAAAGTCATATTTAAAAAACAACCTATACATATATAGCTGCGATCACGTTTACCGGTATTATTATGAATATTTCAAAGAATAAAACACAGTTAAAAGTTCCACCGATCTCTTGAAATACATAATTTAATGCATTTAAAGCTATGCATTTATCAGCTGTTTCATTATGTACCTTTTCTATTTCTGTCAAAATGTAACTCTCATATTGTTTGCGGTATCCCTTAATTTTTTTGTTATTCAAATTTCAGTAATAATTAACAGTTTTACTAAAAATCATATTAGCATTTTGAGGTCGCTTGCTACACAATTAATTGCTTGTCACAAATTACAATAAAGATTCAAATAAACTTCTCCGGCCTAGTATCGTTAGTGTAAAGTTAATCTTTGTTATAGAACCAAAAGTATATAGGTATATATCAAGTAATTAACCAACACTAGCCTATTTGTTTCGTTATAAGAATAAACATGCCGTTATATGAATATGTATGAATAAAAATTTCCCTCAAAACTATATTTTTCACTCAATTGGTAATTTTAACATTAAGGTTTAATTTAAATTTACCCCAAAATGATATACGCTTCACAGAACACTTTGAAAAAGATTTTAATTTTCAGAAATATTTTTTTTATTTCGAATAAATAAATGTGACCACGGTAGCCGAGTGGTAAAGCACTATAGTGTAGTAATGTAACGACCGAAGGAGCACATGTTCAAACCCCGTGAGAACCGAAAAATTTTTCAAATGGTGAAAATTACTGAAAATGTAATTTTCTATACAACCACATCGGTTCCAATATAATTTAATAATTAATAAAGATATAATATAACTAATAAAAAATAATATAAATATATAATATACAAAAATATATACCAAATAATTAATATAGTTTAATAAAAAAGCCCACATTTCGAAAGGGAAAAGGACCAATAAAGCAGGCCAACAGATTTATCTGTAGGATCAACTGTTAAAATAAATAAATATTGTGTTAAGTCTTGACCCGCAATAAAATTTCTAAAATTAAAAATATTTAAAGGTTTTGAGTGTAGGTTAATTTAATTTTTAAATTCCACTGATATTATCCTAAAAAAACATCAGCATCAGAAACCCCTCTAGTTCTATATTGCTGTAAATCAATTACCTATTAATTTATACTATAGTACACAGTACACAATAGCTATATACAAATAAATTCAAATGAAATTACAAATAAAAATCAAAAAGCTAACTGTGACACATAAACGTAATCAACAAAGTAAGTGTAAATTGACATCCAATACCTTCCATACACGACGGAAAAACTGTCTTTAATTAATGTCAAAAAAAATAACTACTGTCAAAAACGCTGTCAAATTATTACTGTCACTGTATTAATAATTAGTGTTAAAAATTAATTACTGCCAAAAAAAAATTAACTACTGTCAAAATACGCAAATACCACGAAATAACAATATTTCATATCGACGTGACAGTTCCGATATTGCAAAAGTTTTTTCTCTGTTTTTGACAGTATTTTGATTTTTTGATTGACATTTTTTGATCAAATTGATCTGAAAGTGTTCTTTTTATTGCAGATTACTTAGATTAATTTAAAATCAATCTGCTCGATCTACGGATTCAAATAAAAATACTGCTAAAATGAATTAAAAGGCAATTTCAACAAAATTTTATAAAACAGTATTCAATTTATTAAAAATAAATAATAACAAAAAAACTGTATTAAAGAAATATTTTTGCCAAGGCTCACAACGATCTATAGCAACATGAAGAAGAATTTTTACTAACAAAGGCAACTAAGTATTTACAGTTGAAAAATCCTAACGGAAAATATTTCTGATTTGACTAATTTTGACAATTGCGTATTTAATTTTTGACGAATTAAATTTAAAAATCCAATTTACATTAATTTTTTACACGATAGTCAAACTAAAAATTCAAAAGTTTAGTACTAAAATAATTACAGGTAAGTAAAGGTAAGTAATTTTAACCAATTAATTCAAAAATTGGAACTAAAACAAAAACTGTACAAGAGATTTTAGATGATATTATGTTAAGATCAAAATAATATGTATATATATATATATTATTTAATTAATACATAAATATACGCATACAAATATCTTCAGACATTAAACAAAAATATTTTTAGACATTAAAAAAAAAAAATGTTTTTGAATGTCACTCTAGTATTTATACATACCCAGTTTATATATTATTTAAATTTTTAAATTTGAAAAAAAAAAAAATTAAATAAAAGCCAAGCTAATGAATAAATTTTTTTTTTTTTTTTTTAATTTTTAGTCAATTAATTTGAATTTACAACCATATCAATTTGGCGCACCTAAAATCAATCTTTGACCAAACAAAAAAACAAAAAAAAAACAAATGTTAGAAAACAAAAACAAAAAAATTTTAGCCATTACTTTAAAATCTTATGTGTGTATATACAAAAATCCTCTTTCCGATTAACTTTCATAATGGTATTTTAACTTTAAAATGTAAAATATACTTCCACATTATTATTTTGTCAAAAAAAAAAAACAAAAAAAAAAAATAGAAAAATTTTTCTTTATCTTTTCTTTTGAAATTTCAGTGGATCATCAATTTTGATCTCATCAAAATAAAACATAACAACAAATCCAAAAAGAATTTAAATGACAAATACAGTAATAATATTAGGAAATAATAATAACAACAACAACAACAATAATAAAACAATAAACTTAAAATTCCAAAATCCAATAGATATTATGGTTAAGTACTTTAGCTGCTATAACGGTATTAAATTTCGTCATTAATTTACAGGGTGTGACAATGACAGGCCTCGTTTATTTATAGAATTCAGTATATAGATGTAGGAACGTTCATTAATTTGAACGTGTATATACATATATATATATATAAATAAAACTTTAAATAGATTTTTATACAGATAATATTTTTATTTGTTTTTTTTTATTATTATTTTCGTTTGTTTTTTAGTAAAAGAAAACTACCTGAAAACAAACAAAATTTAACATGAGTACACATATAAAAAAAAATTTTTTAAATTTAATGACATTTAAGTACATAAAAAATTCTCTTTTGAAATTACAAAATATAAAAAAAAACAAAAAAACAATTAATGTTTCGGAAATTCATGACCACAATAAAAAAAAAAAATACAATAAAAAAAATTTAAGAGTAATAGTTTTGAAGAGTTCATAATTTTTTGTATGTAATATGTAGTTCATAAAAAAGAAGACAATTCATACAAAGAAATAAAGGCCAATGAGGAAGCAATGAAAATAAGAGGATAAGAGGACCATAGATATGTATGGCATACACGGTGAATATATTAATTCGTCTCGTCTACTACAGATCCATTATACAGAACAAAGTGGTACAACTACGAACTACTTATAGGTAAAATAGCAGCAACAACAACTTTGTCAGCAATTCTTTAGCTTGGAATAGACTTTATAATGCCATATTAAATGCCATATTGTGGTATAGTGTTGAGCTGTATGTTCCTATTTCTTTAAAAACATATTGAATAATTTAATCGACCTATACAAGGTGTAATGATTATGTTATCTGACTAGTAAACAGGGTTAGAATCACACTATTTTAATTTTTAATAAAATTATTATATACTATAGTATAATGCCATTGATAATCTAGTAAAGAGTTTGTGAGCAGTTTAAAAAAGTATGCACATTACAACTCAAAACACCAACAACAATGTAGTAAATATGTATCATCTCTCATCATAATGCATTAATATTATTTTTTCACTATATATTTTCCTTCTAGCTACACCTACTTTCATAATACATGAAAAATATTTTATTTATTCTCAAAATTCTCATTCTTTCATTCATAATGAACTGTTTTTTCATTATTATTGTTTTTTTTATAAAAGGCTTCAGACAAAAACGAAATTAGTACATTTAAGATATCATTCGATATACAACTAAATTGTAAAAAAAATTATAAGATTTTAATTAAAAATCAATTTTTATTGACAGAAATTGAAACACTCTCATTTCATAATGAAAATGTCATCATTAATTAATTTAACCAAACTTTACAATCATTATAATCTCCACTTACCAATGTCTAAAGAAAGACGTTTATAACAACAAGAATACATAATGAATAATGATAATTCATCAATGTCCTTATTCTTGATTATTACATCCGTTTAGTCATACTCTTTAATACTTAGTCCTAGTGTGTACAGCATTACAATCAATTCCAATTTTTGCTTTAAAAATAATAAAAAACAAAAAAATAAAAACAAACTTTGAAATGTCAAAATATTTTTCTTTTTTGTTATTTTGTCATTTTTACTGTAATATCTGTTAATGATGGTGTTGATTGATAAATTCTTTTTTCAAAAAAAAAAAAAAAAAATTAAAAAGTGAAAATAAAAATAAAAAAAAAAGTCTATTTTTATTTATATACTCTCACTCACTGTTGATTCACTTTGTTTGTATATGATCACTGCAGTTTACTTGTCATTGTCATCATTGACACTTCCTATATTCTCCTCCTTTGTAGTTCAATTTCAATTGTACCGATAACGATCAAGTTATTATTATTATTTTTTTTTTTTTTTTAAATTATATTTTCTATTCATCTGAATACCATTTTTATTTTTATAAATCTTTATATTTTCAATTAATTTGTAAAAGAGACGACGACGTCTTTATGTAACAAAATACTATGATACATTTTCTTATTTTGATGTTGTTGTTGTTATTTTATGAGCAATTTAAAAAAAAAAATGATTTCAACTTTTGGATGCAACAACACATTTCAATAAAATAAAATTAAGTACATAATAATTTTTCATACGTAAATTGAATTTCCAGTTTTAAAATATTTGATGTAAGCTAAACATTATCATTATGTCATTGGGTCAAGGACTATAGTTTGGCGTAATGTTTTAATTTTTTTTGACTATTATTCTTTTGTACATTTATATGAAGCAGAAGTTCGAATAATTTTAAATTTCTCCCTTTTAATATTCTGAATGTCTGAAAACATTTTTCTGGGTAAGGTAAGGTGTGGGTATGGCATTACAATAATTTCCAACGCAAATTCAAGTAAAAAAATCATGCTTTGATTTCATATTGTAAATAAATTATTAGTTTTGAAACTACTAAAATTTTATTTTGTAACTATACCAGTGAATGTTAATGCAAGATGCTACGTTTAACACAGAAAACAGTTGAGAAAGTAAAAGGTTCAAGAGAGGATGATTGAGGGCTACATTTTATTGCCCATATATGATTTTACTAATCGTTTAGAGGTAATAACTACTACAATGGGTACATTAACTATAGTAACGGCATCACTAATAATTCATTCGATCTATAGATTTCATGCATTTGTTCTGATCGATGAAGCCATATTCAAATCTTCATTGTTGTGGAAAAAAAATAAAATGTGGAAGACGTTGATACTGAAAACATAAGATGACGTAGCTGCAACTGAAGAGATTTTTATTCCTGTCATAGTGATTGAAATGATTGAATACACCTCGTTATTTGCATTGTATATCGAAATATACTCAATACTGGATGAAAAAAGTTTGTTTGTCGCCCTATGTTCAACTGAAGACATCCCAGGGCATTAATGATGCTGATGATGATGGTAATTAAGATAATTAAATTGATGATGGGGACGATGATGATGATGACAGTAATAATAATTGAATTCAATAACATTTAAGAGAAATGATTTAATATGTCATATACATATATATTTCATATAGCAACAGCTCTCTCTTATCTCTCTAAAACCAAACAAAAAATATTTTATGTTGCGTTTGTGAGTCAACTTGGTTGGACTGACAAAATACAATATACAAGTAAATATAACCATTTTGTATTAATACCAAATTCAAAATAAAAATAAAAGAGTATTTTTTTTAAATTACGAGGAGTGTATATTATGACACTATTATTTGAACACCAATTTTCATGCATAATTACAAAAATAAATAAAAAATAATAAAAACAAAAAAAAAACGAAAAATATAAAAATGAAAACGGAACCAAAAATTCTCTATAGTATAATTTACAAAAAAAAAATCTTCAAATTACACTTTTTTTTTGCTTTTTTATTTTTGTCTTTTTAAATAAATGTTTGTTTTCTTTTTCAAAAAATTACTTCTGTTTTCCTAAAATTGGGAGTTGTCCCCTAGAAAAAAATACTACAGTATAGAGTATAGTTCGATATACAACGCAAATAACGAGGTGTATTCAATCATTTCAATCACTATATATGACAGGAATTAATTGAAATTTGGAGTATCCTCTTAAATGCGATATATATATATATATATTTATAAAGAACTCAAGCTATCACTGTTGATGTAATACATGTTTTGTGCTTTTCCATATGTCAGTGGAGGTAGGTAGGTGCTTTTAGAAAACAAAATCTCATAATAGCATCACTTCCTGCTATAGGCATGTAGACAGCTACTTCAAATGTGAATTTATACCACATTTATACCACATTGAAACTAAAGCCAATAATAGAAAATTAAATAATTTTCGAAAATATTTAAATTTTAAGCAAATTGCATAAAATTAATTAATTACAATTACAAAAAAAATTTAATATAATTTTTATGCAGTGGGTTGACTCTTTTTGATTAATCATAAATAAAAGTGTCATAGTATAGGTAAGAAATTTAACCGTTATAATCAATCAACAATTCTATTTTCCGTTGCAATCAGTCAATTTCGTTGCAATAAATCAATCAGTAGGACATAAAGCGCAAATATTAACCCTTTATGTCATATTGATTGATTTATGGGACAATAATGATGGTGGTGATTATTTTATAGCTCAAGTAATAAAAAAACAAAGAATGATTTGTATAGGAGGGTTCAAATATCGGTGAATATGAAAAAAAGAGAAGAACCTGAATCTATACTATAGTAGTCGAAATCAATATGGAGAATAATACTACGCCAGGCACATCAAGACCCTCAAGAATATACACAATAGAGCCTTGAAAATGGATTTATTAAAATATATAAAAATAATATTGAAATAAAAAATAATGTAATCTTTGAAGAAATTGAAATTGAATCATGTCTAATGTAAAATTGAGGTCATTCTCAAAAGTCATCATAAACTCCAAATGTAATTTTAAATTTCTGGAAATCTTTTAAAGCATTTCTCATAAAATGTTATTAGCATAAACAACACCGTAAAATTAACAAAAAACAAAAAATTCTTTTTTGATAATAAACAAACTGGCGGCGGCGATGGAGTTTCTCAAGCGATTAAGTAATTTTGTCGCGCAAAATTTACTTAATTTTTTGTTTTTGTATTTATTTAGTTTTTTGATTCTTAATATAATATTATAATGCTTATATATATGTATATAATATGTATGATTTTATCAAGATATTTTGTGTAGCAGCGATTTAAAATAAAATAAGAACAAAAGAAAAATATTTGCGACATATTTTGTATACACTACACAATCAGGAAGGCGAATATAATATTATAGAATATAAATGGATAGATATGAACTTACATATTATTATTAATTCTTTATCATGTATATAATATACATACATATAAAATATATACATATATATATATATATATATATAATAACAGCTTTAGTTGAAAGTGCAGTCACTTAATTTTTCACTAACTGAGATTCCAAATGCAAAAATAAATATTCATACATATATATATATATATTAACATATATACAACTAACATCATCCCGCCAACTGCTTCAATGCACCTTAAAAAAACATTATTGTCAGCAATTCTTGATTTTTTCTTTTGTTGTTTTGTTTTTTTTTATTTGTATTTTCTTACTTTTATTGTCATTGGATATTAAAAAAATGAAAATGAGACGAAAAATTAAAAACCGAATTGCGAAAAAAAAACACAAAATAAAAGTGTGAGAAAATTTTAAAATTTCCGAAATTTTAATAAAATACAGTCTTACTGAATTTGATGCGATATCCTTTAGACTTTGTTTGTAATAATGGAATTTGTTTTTTTTTTTGCACAATTCAGAAATATTTAAAATTCTATTTTTAGTTTTGTTTTTTTTTTTTTTTTTTACTAGTTTAATTAACGAAACTAAACATATGCATTTAATAAGAATTGTATTGAAGTCTTAATTACAAATAAATAATTAAATTTGAAAGTATGTATGTGTGTATATAAATTAGTACAATACAAGGAATTCACATTGCTTGCAGCAATTAATATTTTTGTATTTCATTAGCGGTTCTCAGTATTTTTTTTTACGCATAGAGCCTCCATTGGCGCAATTTCTTTTACTAAGAGCAATATCGTGACAAAGTAAGTACCATTTTTAAAGTACATAATTTCAAAATATTTTATGTACAATGATTGTATTTCGAAAATGTTAATTTAAATAGAATAAATAAGGATTTTTAAAACTATTTTCTACGGATTTCAATTCGCAACTTTCAAATTTCAACCAATCGAAACGATTGACAGCTGTAGAATTTTCTGAATGATTTTTTAGCGTACATATATAATCTAGATAGGGCAACTTTTGATTAATTGAAATTTTGACAGCTTCGAATTTAATTCCGAAAACAATTGTTTCAAAATCAACTTCTTCAAATGTTCAGCCCAGTCACAGTAGTCGATTCAAACAATATACTATCCAATTGCAAAAATTTTTACCCATACCATGTTTGTATTTTAAATCCGTTTCAGAACTGGCATAATGATTGTTAATTTTTTTCTAATTTTTCTCATAAAATCTCAGTAGATGCGATATAAAACAAAGCTTTTTTAATTGTGGTGATAAACTTAAAGGTGAGTCAACTTTTCTGCATAGTACAACAAGATTTTCGTAATATATATATATATATATATATATATATATATATATATAATTATGTAATGTATATATAATACACCATCATCGAATTCATAAAGTTTTACTATTCAAGTTCACTTTCTTTCAATTTTTAATTTTTTGATCAATGATGGAACATGTAAATTACAAAAATAAAGTCAATAGCCTTTATAATTTTGTGGAATTAATGCAACAATGTTGCTAAACAAATGAACACAATAAATTTCAGCAACAAATATAACAACAAATTTTTTTTTTTAAATCCCATTGAAAATAAAAATTAAAAGGTGGTGTCGCGACACTCAATTTTGATTTGATTTTCAACTAAAATCGAAATATTTCAATTGTCGCTGTTGCGTATATCAATTTTTGTGAATTTTTTCAACATTTTTCAATTTTGAAATTCAACTAAATTTTTTTAGTTGAAATTTGAATTTTGTTTTATTTGTTGTGATAAATTTATTGTAATAATGGATAATTTAAAAATGAGGAGTTGAATTTCAATAGACGCTATTTCCACTTTCAACCGAAATAGTTTTTTTGATGCAATTTGATGTAAAATTCTGAATTACATTAAATTTTCACTTTATTTCTTGTCTAAATAGCTACATTATTTAAAAAAAATTATAGAAAATAACAAAATGTTTGATTCCTTTTCTTAGTCCAAAAACAAATTCTACGAATAGAACGAAATATAGCTACTTATATATATTATGTTTATTTTACATAATATACATAGCAATAGCGCCTATTATTACTAAACGAAACAGTAATTATATTATTGAAATAATATTAACTTTTAAAAGACATAATGGACTTGCATATGGCAAGTTAATATAATTTAAAAAAAAACTAAAAAAAAAGAAAATTTTGGCCAGAAAAATACAAACTAGAACCAGCTAAAAAGTAAATATTATATTGATATAACCATAGACTAATATAATCATGATTTCAATAATAAAAATAGCCCACAAATTGAAAAGTATAACAAAAAATGAAAAATATAAAAAAAACCTAAAATTTATTGAACACTTACTTATAAACTTATAACTTTTTTGAATATAAATAACTAATAAAATAAAACTGGAAACTCCAACATATTTTAGGTATATTCAAATTTTTGATTTCAAAGGTCAAAAATTCAAAGTTGAAACAAATTGAATGAACTAGTTGAAATAGTTGAAAATTGATTCTCCCAACACCGTGAATGTTTTTAGTTGGTTTGAAAAATATCAAATCAAATAAATTGAATTGATTTGCGCGACACCACCTAAAATATGTAAAAAAAAAAAACGGTTGACCGTAAACGCGTCGCGATTCCTAATCAATATTAGGTATTTGGGTGTAAGAAAAGGGTGAGTTTTAATAGATTCTGAAATTGAAATAAAACAAATTTAAAATTTTGGAATAAAAATAAAAAATGTTTATGCAAGATGATAAAAATGATTCACGGCATATATTTATCGCTACTACCTCTAATGGACCAAATGGTTCGCATTTTTCAAAAAATTTCTGATTTATTTCTGAATCAAGAATGTGTTAATTTTTCTAATATTAGTTGTTGCTGATTTATCAGTTTTAGTAGATTGATTGATCTACTTAAACTGATGAATAATGATTGAATTCAAACATTGCCATAGAAAATAATGTAATATAGCTTTATATAATTAATGAAAAGATCTTTAAAAGCCAAAATATTGAACCATTTTTTCAAATAAGGTTTACATCATTTTTTTTTTTTTGCAATAAATTAATTTTTTTGGTTACTGTTATTTGTTTCACTGCATAGAAACTATAATAAAAGGTGTTCCAGATGAACTGGAACTCTGCTAAATTTGCAAAAAAAAATTAATTTTTCATGGATCTGCAAGGATCACCAGTTATTATTAATTTTTATTTTAAAATACCTCGAGCATGTATAACAGTGTACATAAGACGGTAAATTTTTCAAGGGGTAATGACGGGTGATAAATCTTTTAAAGGTTATATATTAACTGTATATACGCCAAATTTTGATTTTTAGTTCAACCATTTAATCAAAACTGTTTTTTTTTTATCTTGACAATAACTTATTAGATATATAGAATCATCTTTTCGTGCTTAATTAAGTACGGTACTGTAAGTTTACACTACAATATCTACAATATCTACAAGTATTTTGAGCATTTATTTATCAAATTAATGGCTTTATTAACTCATTAAATGTGAAAAACCACTGATATTATCAGGAACTAAGCCTTCTGAAATAGAATAGCTCAATTTTTTTTTTTAAATTGTTACCAAATTATGCTCTCAATTGTTTTTTGTAATTTTTTTTTACCCCAATGGCAAAGGGTCCTGGGCCAGGTCGAAATAAAATATATTTTTTTTGTTTCATTGGGAATCGAACCTGGAACCTTTCAGTTGATCCAGCGATGTTAACTCAACAAAATGAAAAATTCAACTGCAACTGCAACTTACAGCCAATTCATAAAACAAACAAAACGAAAGATCATATGCGTCTTACATTACATAATCTACAATAGATTATTAAGAAATGAGATTATATTATATACAATTGGATCGTATATGCGGGTAGACCAAGATTTATTTGAAAAATTTTCCATGTAGTTCATCCATCATATAGATTATAGATCCATAAAGATCAATATTTGTTGAGAACGGTGACAAATAGACAAATTCAAATTTTCAAATTCAACACTTTCAGTTAAAGAACCGATATTTACTTCTTTATTCTTCTACACCAAGTAGATAAAATATGTAAGTTCTTCGAAAATGTTTAATAAAAATTAAAAAGACTACGAATAAGTTTCTCAGGTGGGCGATTTTTTATAACATAAATTTTTTTAAACTTTTGCCAACTGAATATTAATTTTTTTTTAAAATAAATTTCAACAATTTTTAAACGTTGTTGTGGTTAAGTCTGTGGTTTTGTTTTTTTTAACTTATGTATTGTTATTTTTCTAAAGGGTGATTTTTTTGCACCAAAATTTAATTAAATCTTTCCATGTAAATTTGTCAAACCTTACTAAACAGAAATTTCAAAACAAATGTCATTACTATGTGTCAAATCTGTCAGCTGTTTCTATCGACAGTTCGATAACTCTCAAAAATGTCATCCCTTAGAAAAACAACAAAATGTTAAAAAATAAGAACAACAAAAAAAAATAGTATTAAAAAGAAAATCAAGTTTTTATTAGAACCATTAAAGTCATAGAATAGTACAGTAGCAAAAGATTCAAATGACAATTATTTTTCTTGACATTCGAAGAATATTGAAATGAAAATGAAATTTCATTCTGATTGTTTCCACCACCGAATTTAGCAAAAAATAAATGTGATCACTTTATTACCGCTCATTATGTATATTTAATTATTACAAGGTACTAAAATATGTTTTATACACCTATATAGCTATACTATATACTACAGTTAATTTGATAATAAATATTTCAAAAATAATTTCAAATACTGATCCCCATTATTTATTTTGCTATTTTCTAATGACAATGCCATTATGTATATTTATTATTACTTAAATATTGTATATGTATTTTTTATTTCCATATTTAATTGGGAAATTTTTATTCATTTTTTTTTCTCACACTATATACATAATATACATATATATTGTTTAAATATAAATTACAACAGAGTATAATGTAGAATTTTACAAAAACAAAAAGTCAGAAAATCTAACAAGCAAAAAAAACTAAAAGAAAAAAAATTGAAAAAAAAAAAAATTCTAAAAGTGAATGATAGCAGACAGACGAGGTTATTGATCGAATCGATTTGTATTAAATTTAAATATACCACAAATATATGTACATATATAAAATATATATTGTTATAAATAAATTATATATATACATAAATTATATTAAGGTTGTCAACTGTTTTAAGGATGATGGAAAGAAGTTTTTTTTTTTTTAACTTTTATGACATTTTCTATATGATCAGCTCATTTCATTTCTATTTCAGGTTATTTCTATATGATCAGCTTCTATATACATCAGCTCATTTACTATTAACAAAATGCATTAAAATCAATGAAAAAAACTCAAATACAAAAACCATAGTCATAAATATCAAACAGAGTAGTGCACCTATGTAATATCCATTGGGGGCGAAATAGTGTCAAACAAAAAATGTGTCAAAAATGTTTGGCTTGAATTTTCACATCGACAGAGGAGAATCACATATGATTATTCCGAATGAAAGTAAAAACAAAAAAGTCAAGAAATGATCTCCTAATACCTATTGAATGAATTGAATACAAAATGTTTCGCAATCAGTATGTTAATCAATTAGCTTTATAATATAATCTATATATATGGTATTATAATAGATAGTATACTATATAACATGATTTAAAAGATGATATACATTAATCAATTTGCCAAACAAAAACTGAGCAATTGACAGTATAAATAATTGCATTGGTCTGATATTTTAATTCAAACATCTCGACTTAACATATTCAAAAGTATTCAAATATATAAAATTGATAATAGATGTAAGGACACATCTAATATTTACATTGGTATTAGATTGGTAATATTAGAAGTTGGCACATCTATAATTGCAAATATACTTTTAAAAAAATTTAAACAGAAAAGTATTAGTATAGGTACGAGCAGTGCTTTTATTATTGTCGAAAATGTAATTTAAGAGAATCAGAGGCTGATTATTGAGTCAGTGATAAAAATTGTAAAAAAAAATACAGTCACAAACGGATAAAATATTCATTAGGGTATACCCATTAAGGTATCTAGGTGATAGTAGCTATTTCAGTTACGTCTAGAAAGACAATTACCACTATGATTATACGTTTTATATCTTTCGAAGGATCCATTAGTTATTAAAAATATTTGTTTTAAAAATTTTTTATTTATTAATTTATTTTATATTATTTTGCCAGTTTTAAATAGTCAATTAAATTTAATTATTTCTAATTTTCATTCTCAAAATAATTTCCCATACTGTTTGCATATATTATTTAAAGGAGCTATTTAGTTCTTTCAACACTAGTGATTACTTATCTCATATTGTTGAAACTATACCAATACAGCTCCTAGCTTGAATTTGAATAAATACATATAAATACATATATAAGTTTTACTATATATAGTGTCATGTACATATTTCAAAGAGTTAACAAAAACCAAATAAAATATTTATTATACTAAATTAATAAATAAAAATAATACAATATTAAAGAGTTGGTTGGTCACCCTAATTATGAGAATGTAAATTCATACAAAACATTTATATTTATGTTAAAACTATTATAATGTTTCTTTACCTTTTGTACTGTTTTAAAAAGGTAAATTGATGGGTCGGCGGATATGACAGGATTGTAAATGCAAACAGTGGTGTTTCCTGCATTTTGTTTTACGTTTTTTTTTTTTTTTTTTTTATATATTTTGAAACATGGAATTTAGTTTTTTTTATGTGTTTTAAACAAAAAAAGGATATTCGAAACAAAATTTTCCCATTTAATTTAATTTACTAGACACAATTTTTTAAAATGGTGTTTGTATGTATATAGTAAAGAAATTCAATTCAACAATTTTCAAATTCAATTTTACAAAACCTTATTTTACTGAATCTTACAATCATTTTTGAATTTTGTAGGTTGTAACTTTTATGTTTTGTATAAAATTTATTCTAAGAACACATAAAATTTTTTTTTTTTTAATATAAAATAAGAAATATTTTCCATTTCTATTTCAATAAAAGTTAATGACATTTTTAACAAAAAAAAAAAAAACAAAAAAAAACAAATAAAAGCTAAACATTTTTATCCACACTCTTTCCTAAACAATTCAATCCATTGATTCTGAAATACAAAAAAAAAAAAAATTTTTTTTTAGAATTTTCCTAAATAATTTTTTTTTTTTTGTGTTTTTTTGTAAATTGAAAAACAAACGTAAATGACTCAGAAATTGAATAGTCGAAAAATAAAAACATAACAATAATGAGAATGTTTTATTTAAATTTAGAAAAAATCCGGAAAGTATATCTAAAAGTCCTCTGAAAAATAAAAGTAAATCAAAAAAATTCTTGGCATTCATAGAGAAGAGTGTTGACTTTTTTTTTTATTTTTTGTTTTTTATATTTTGATATTTTATTTTTATTTTGTTATATTCCTGTACCCGTCAGTACATTGTACACAAATGAATGACCAATCCATGAAATTAATTTTAAATTAAAAATATGTTTTTTTTTTTCTTGTGTTTTTATAAAATATAATAATATGTGAATAAATAAAGAAAATGATTTACTCAATTAAGTCAAACTCATCTCACGACGTCCTCTTAAATAAATTATTGCTAATTGTATTGTAATTAAAAAAAATATTTAAGGATTCTGCCATTTTTAAATCTGTAAAATAAAAGAAAAAGAAAAAATATATTAATAAAAATTTGTTTTTAATTATTTTTAAATTATTTTATACAAAATGTATATACCAATGTGTATTTGTGGGGAAAAAATTGTATTGACTAAATAGGCGGACATTCATCAATCTATGTACAAACAAATTTATTTATTTTTTTAAAACAATCTTCCACTTGAATGTGAAGAATTTGTTTAGACAAATTTAGTTTAGTTTAGTTTGAAGAATCAATCTATTGCTGCCACGATACTAGGCCACGTGTGGCATCATAGAGATTCCCTTCAACACACCACAATACAAACTGAACATTTATCTATGAGCAAACCCGTATAGCTGCGACTTATCTGTGGATATACTAAAAAGAGCCTTTAAAATATCTGTCAGGTTGTCAAACATACACCATCCAACCTTCCTGAGTGTCAAAACTGTCACAGATTCGACTGTTACCATTATTGATAAATGTCAGTCGAAATTTATGTTTTGTAAGCAAACATTGATCTTTCATACACCCATTAGCGTCCTAATCTATACCTTCTGTTCAGGTGAAGCAATTACCTAGTTTTCTCTTTATAAATTTCCGGCCATAAATCTCTGAAAGTTTTACAGGACCTAATTTCATGCCAATTAAAGTTCACATGTTTTCTGATTCCCTTATCAATTCTACAATAAACCTTCCTAATAATTATTAGATGCTTGTATCCGCTGAACTATGATCAATTTCAACACCCTTTTTAATGAGCCCATGCGCTACTTGATTCTGTATATTTGAATGTCCAAGACTTTTACTTTATATATTCCAATGAGATCCTCTAATATAGTATCCTGTTATTTTCAACAAGAACGACTTAGATGTAAAAAGATTTTATATTGCCTTTATTACTACTTCTTTAGATTAACCATATAGCACTATCATATAAAATACACTTCTTCCTTTCAATAACTAAGTTAAGTATATAATCAAATATTGAAGCAATTCTGGATATAGAATAAACATTTAGAATAATCATATTAAAAACTCAACAATTCAAAAAAAAAATTCAATACTTAAAATGAGTATGAAGTGAACCACACTTCCTAGTTAACAAGAGATATTACAAAAACAGCTTTCGAATGAATCTTTAATATTACCATCCATAAAATTTGGGCTAAAATAAAATCAAACGAATTTACTTGTTAAGTATAAGTTGCAAATTATTCTGAAATTTTACACGTTTATGAGTAAAAAGATAGATTATAATGACTATAAGATGGCGATGACTGGATAGAATGATATATGATGATGATGAATGTATATATTGTATTGAAATATCAAAATAAATTACAAATTTTTTAGTATTAATAATTATAAATAATAAAAAAAAAAAAGAAAATCATTTTTATTTTAATTATTAATTTTTTATATACAATTATATTTTTTTTACATATTATTGTAAATACATATAAGATGTACATTACATATTATGAACTATACAATGAGTAACAGTGAAAATCATCCACCTTAATAGCAATATAAATAATTTTTGAATTAATTAACATTTAAATTATGATTAATCATAAGCTACAGCTGCAATGGATTTTTCAACTTGATATTAATCAAGTATAGAATATTATTATTTTGTAATAATTCAAGCTTACATGTTACAGTTAAAAACAGGGGTCTAGAAAATATTGAAATATACTTTTTTAGAACAAAACTTTCATTGAACGATGTTAAATTTAAATTTTTATTATTACTTGAGACACATTATTATACTGTTGCAAAATATCTGTTATAATTTGCATATATTAATAATTATTAATTTTTTTTGTTAAAATCACACTTTAAAGGAAAATAATATAATATAAATAAAATAATATAACTACGTAATAATATAACTAAATAATATAAATAAATTTTTACTTGGCACAATTATTAATTAGCTATCTCATATTATATCTAAGCACGTGGCATATTTGTGTTAGTATGCAATTTTTTATATGGTTAATATTCTAAGTGAGCATACTTAGCATATTTGTGTTAGATTAGTAAACACCTTTTTTTAGGTCTAATATTCAGAGCAAGTACTTGGATTAAAATAAACATTATAACATTTTGACTTAACCTTTTTTAATACTCTATTGAATGTCTTAAATATTTACACGATGTAAAACAGGCGCTTTTAAAATATTATATGTGGCATAATCAGAATTTTGAGAAAATGCAATACATACAAAATTGTACTTTGCATATTTGTGTGCACTATAATGCCATCTATGTATTAATCAGCCTTGAGGAAAAATATGCCTTCGGTATATTTAACAAAAAAAACACTGGAATACATACAAAAAATTAACAGATTCAAACAAGACAAAAATAATTTTATTCAAGTGTCATCGACAGCATCAAAAAAGCAAACACAAAATGTTATTTGCTCGAACACTCAAAATATACCGCATTTAAACTTTAAAACTGTATTTATCACCACACTTTATAGAACAATTTTCATTTGATGTTTATAATTATGATACTTTGCATTTACTGCGCAGTAATACGCATATTTTGCATTTTGGACTTCACGAATTGCATTTGTTTTCGTAATATTTTTTACTACTGAGATTCTAAGTGTTTGCTTAAACTTAGAGATATCTGCATTTGTTTTCTTTTGAAAAAAAGAAAAACCTATTCTGATAAATTATTTGTAAATAAAAATGATTATACTACCAAGCTGAAAACTTCCACAACTGGTGCTCTACAATTGATCATAGTTTAAAATTTTGTTTAATTACATAATAACATTTTTTACTGTTATTAAGGTAGGCAATCATTCACTGTGACTCACTGTATTTTTAATATTGATGTACATCAATATTTAAAATTAATTATGTAACCATTAAAAACAATATTCGAGTATAAACAAAAAATTAATTATATTTTCTTTTTGGAAACATTGAACAACGTACACATACGCATGCGTATACATTAATGCACATACATATATGTATACACATCTCTGGATAATTAATAAATTTTTTAATAAGCATTTTTCCTTCCTGAATATTTCATTTTGTTTTAATTTCAAAGAATGTTTTAAAGAAAATTATTGAAATTATGTAGGTACATATATGTATCTACTAAAACAGTGTATATATGGTTCATCTTCGTTTAGACTCCTTTACGATAGCATATTAAAAATAAAAAAATAAAAAAATACTTTGGAATTTTCAATTTTAAAAAGTAAAAATAATTTTAAAACCATATGCCTACCTACATTTATGTAAATGCAATTTTCTTGTATATATGTACTTACATACATAATATGTAATATCATCACTAGATTGGTTAGAGATCTAGTTTTCAGAGAATTGCAATAATTTTTAAACTAGATTTTCAGAGAGAAAAGATTAAAAAACAACAAAACAAAAAAAAACCAAAATAACAACAAATTAAACAAAATAGATTATATAGAATGTCAAGACAAGATGTGTTATTAGAATCAAAAAGATAAAACAAATAAATTTAAACTGGTTCAACATGGGTAGAAAGAAGTAATTTAAAAATGATGCTATTTTAACCACTTGTTGTCGCATCAAAAAACAAAGTAAAAAAAAGAAGTAACTAAAATCTCTAATATTACTCTACTATTATTAAATTCTTAGTAGTCGTCCACACAACGTCTAACCAAATTGTACATATCGTATTTTTGTCTCAATATATATATATATACCTAAATTGTATATATACAAATCAATGACCTGTAAATGATAGTGGTAATACCTTTATTTAATGGAATTGTATCATAATAGTTTAGAACTTGTTATTTATTTGATTCCCCTATATAGAAGAGCCTGAGTTTTCCTATTCAAGAAATTAAATCCAAATACAATGTATTAGTATATATATATCATATATGTATTAAAATGTGTGCAAAATTTGTGCATTTAAAATCTTAAGTACGCATTGCGTATTTTAGATATATATATATATATATATATACTTTATATAGAAATTGTTCATGCTCATGATTGTGTAAATTATTTATGCGTATAGTTTCGAATTAACTTGTCATATTAATTTTCTTTGAAAACAACGAATTTAAAAAAAAAAAAATTTTTTTTTGTTCTTTTATTGTTTTTGCAAATTTTTCATTTCAGAAACCATAAATCTTTTTCGATTAATTTTTACTATTTAATACTATTTAGTATATATTATAATACAAAATAATATACTCGGAATTTAGACTTAAAAATTTGTTTACGGTAATTAAATAATGCACTTATTAATCGATTTATCATTTTCATATACAAACTAAACTATACTAATTTACTAAAATTCAGGACCTCCACGACTTTTTAAAAAGCTTTAATTTGGTTTTAGCGAGTAGTATAGAGAGTATGTAAAATCACTATTTTTCCTACGCTGAAGCAATTCTATCGCATAACACGAGAGGCATAGTATAGAAATTCCGAAATGGTTTAATAGTTAACACAAGTACTCAAAGGTTCACAACCTAAGTTCCGGCTATAATATAAAAACAAAAACAATCATATTTAATTAGATATGTTTATGCGATTAGTAGAGTAGATTCGATTATGTAGGTAAAAATTATTCATTTTGTAGTATCACAGTGGACCTTTGTGTGTTGTGTGTTGATCTATATCAAAAAAGGCGAAAAAGTACTCTGTATACAGTATCTTAATTTTAGACTTATTAGTACTATTTCTTCCAATATACTTGTTTTGTATTAAGCCAAAACAATGGGATAAGGACCCTAGCTGCTTGCTTTGACAACCCCAACATTGATAGTGAATGTTTAGAAGACTAATTCTGTTAATTATAACTGAAATGAATTTCCAATACAACTTGTATTAAACGGTTTCAATTTAATTATTGTTTATATCGTAAATATTTTTCAATTCATGTATTGAATCAATTTACTAAGCCTATTCCTAAGAGTTTTATTTTTAGTAGTGGTACATACATTTGACTTCATTTTGACATTGCGATGCAGCTATTCCATTTTTCTGCAAAAAATATCAAAAGATTTTACCTTCCTTTAAAAAAAGAAAATATAATAGGCTTTCAATCGTTTAGAAGGCAGTTGCTCTTTACAATATGTTTTATTTTTGGATTGGAAGTATATTATAGTTTCCATAATTTTTGATATTTACTAAAGTCAAAATAATTAACCAGTATAGTTAAAGAACATTTTGTATTATGTTTAACTGTTTAGTGTTATACTCTCTGTCACTTTGGAAAATGAAATTTCAAAAATTAAAAACCTTCGAAATGTGATGTTATATCCGAAGAATGCTGACAATCATTAAATTAGAATGCAGAAAGTATAGTATATCTCTGATTCCTTAAGAATACCTGATTTTGTGATC
Organism: Argyra leucocephala; assembly: GCA_963942445.1. Classification (NCBI taxonomy): domain Eukaryota; kingdom Metazoa; phylum Arthropoda; class Insecta; order Diptera; family Dolichopodidae; genus Argyra; species Argyra leucocephala. The sequence goes on from OZ012681.1 coordinate 12,870,725, forward strand.
ACACTTAGGATATTCTTCAACTGTATTCTGGATAGCTTCATTGTTCGGAGAACCCTGTTCCCAAGTGGCGAAGTTTGCTACGAGTGAGCCCATCGCATTCATAAAGCAGCTGTTTAATAGATTCTTCCTCTATTTCATATATTCTACATAAGTTGTTTTCGGTTAGACCGATTTTATGAAGGTGTTTCTTTATTTATCTATTATTAGTAGCCTGTTATTATCCCAGCCAAGATCTACCTTACCGTGACTTTATTTGTTTTTGTCAGGGTTTTAAGTATTTCTAAATATATTTTGATGCTGAATTTTGTACTAGCTTTGATTGAATGGTATATGAATTAATAGCTATACTATGACTGTTTTACTATCCCGGGAATGTATAGATTTTACGTTTTTTGTAATTTCTTCTTAAATTCTCTCGCACACAGAATTCTATAGCATGTACCTCGGCTTGGAAAACTGTATTTGTATAGTCTAAACTTGAATAAGTATTGGCCTTAAGGCTTTTTCCATATACTCCCGATCCTACTCCATTCATTTCTTCAGAGCCATCAGTAGACCATACTATAATAATCCTTTGTTGAAGGAGGGTGGACAGGTTTTCCATGTCTCATCTGCTTAGCATGATTATGTTGAAAGGTTTCTAAAAATTAATTTCTTGGCAAGCAGTAGTCGGATAATGCTATCAAAAGCGTATCATCCTTCGGGAGTACACGAATTAGTTCTGGGTGTAGTGAATGAAAATAATAAAAATTACGAAATCTATAGAGAACCAGGAAATATTTCATAATTCATAAATCAAGCCAAGTGATCTAAGTGATTAGTTATCTTCGGCTAACTAAGATAAGTAGTACATATTTCGATCTCTTTTTGTTTATAATTTTTTATTTTTGTATTGATTGTAAATTTTGAGCACTTAAAATACAATTTCCTAATTCAGAAATGCATCTAAAGTAAAACTAAATGCAAGACCTAATTTCCTAAATACCTTCAATTTTAAATTAATTAGTCTCATACTCGTACTTTTAATATTAGACAGTATATATATATATATAGTTAGTTATTTGCTAAAAATTATATACATATATATATATATACAATATTTATTTTTTTTATAAACATCGAGAAAGGGAATTCGATTAACAGACATTAAGTGGTTAGTATAGACTTTATTTTTTTTATTTTTTCACCTCCTATCAAACTCCTGTTTCCTGCTTCTTCAATCAGCATAACTTCATCTGTTTTATATGAAGTAAACAGAATTCTCAGTTACTTATTTAGATTTTATTATTATTTCTCATAATTTATGTACATGAAATGAATTTTTTTTTTTATTTTTTTTTTTTTTTTTTTTTGTGATATGAAGTTCAGGAGATCAACATCATCTGTTGATCATCATAATACTGTATCAGTTCATTTTTCATGTTCGGTTCTCATATGCAAGTATATATATAAATAAAATATTTATACACATATAAATATATGTATACGTGTATACATACGTTAAGTAGCTTTAATGAACTTCATTCCTACGATTTGCTTTTACGATTACTGTGTTTGTAGCTAGTTAGTTGCTTTTGCTAAATTAAGAGATACATAACCAGAGGAGTATTTTAGATTTTGGTATTTTATTCTTGTTGTTACAAATCGATTTGAACACAAGTGTTAAATTAAAATATGTAAAACTTGTGTAACTTGTTGGGGAATTTTTTTTTTTTTTTTTTTGTTTTTTTTTTCGAAATTTCTAAGAAAATAAATAAGGTTTTAAGTAATTAAAAGAAATTTTCAATTACATTGAAATATTTATTTATTTTTTTTATTTTAAATCAAGTTCATTAAAATTACTGTGGTTTTTTTTTTACATACAATCAGTTGTATATTTAATATAAATATCGAATGAAAATTCAATCAGATTGAACACAGATTTTGTTTCATAATGGGTGATCCTATTTGAGTTTCACAATTGGCTGCAATCAGTTGTTAACAACCACAAAAGTGTTTCGAAAGTGTCAAAATGTTAGTTTGTAACAACACATTTACTAAATGAACTACTAAAATCATCTAATCACAACGTGTTTAAATTATTCAATATTTCAATTATTCAAAAAAAATAACAATTCTGTACGAAGGGTGTATCGAAATTAGTGGTAGAGTTATTAATCATTCTATTGACCGAATAATTCGTAGGATCTGCTAAGGAATGCCGATTTTTAAAATGTCAATTCACAAAATATCGATTCCAAAATGTTGACGTCAAAAATGTCGACTTGTACAATTTATCGATTCTTGAAATATTTATTCTAATATATCGAATTTTACAAAATTTCAACTTTAAAGATACAAAGAATTTTAAACTGAACAAATTATTGTAGCTGCTCGGCTTTTGTAGCGTACTATAAACTCCATGCTAATTTACTATCTGACATATATATATACCCGGCACGAAGCGTCCATATATTGAGTTGAATGAGTGCTTCCCCAAATGAAATATTATTTATTATTTTTTACAGCTGAATATAAAATATATACTTTATATAAAAATTATTTAACTACAAAATATCAAATCGAATGAAAAAAAATTTCAAGCAAAAATTATATTCATAGATATTAACTACATTATGTATGTTTAGAAAATAATGCCTATATAAACATCATTATTTTCTATTATTCTTTCAATCATACAAGCCAACAAGAGATATTCAACAACCACAAATTTAAAGTAACGAGTGTTTTTTTTAGAATAATAGAACTTTCGATAGGGATAACTGTGATTTGACAGAATATAAAAGCCATGTAGTTTTGACATTTATGTTCAGTAAGCATTGACAAATTATCATGAAAAGACTCACGCCGCAACAACGTTTACAAATTGTTGAAATTTATTTTCAAAATCAGTGTTCTATTCGCCGAACTCAAAGAGCACTTCGTGAAATTTATGGTTTACATAATCGTCTATCAGAGTAGATTATTCGTCGAACTATCGATAGATTTCGGACAACATTTTCTCTACTCGATGCAACAACAACAACAAGACAAAGAAATGTTCGTACAGAAGAAAATATCGGTGCTGTAAGAGCTAGTGTTGATGAAGACCCATACTTGTCTATTCGTCGACGTTCACAACAAGTTGGACTGTGTGCAACCACCACATGGAAAATTTTACGTAAAGATCTTGGTCGACACCCATATAAGATTCAACTGGCTCAAAAACTAAAGCCACTTGACCATAATAAGCTTCGTTTGTTTGCTGATTGAGCCCTAGAACAGCTTCAAGTTGATCCACTTTTTTATTGAACAATTGTGTTTAGTGGTGAAGCTCATTTTTGGTTGAACGGATATGTAAACAAGCAAAATTACCGTATATGGAGCGAAAACAATCCTCAAGAAATTCTGCAGGTTTCATTGCATCCTGAAAAATGCACCGTATGGTGTGGTTTACACGCTGGAGGTATCATAGGTCCATATTTCTTTAAAAATGATGCTGGAGCAAATGGTGTAACAAATACAGTAAATGGTGCTCGTTACAGATCTATGATCAATGATTTTCTGTTTCGAAATTTGAATGGTATCGACCCGGAAGTGTTTTGGTTTCAACAAGATGGTGCTACACCTCATACTGCTACGGCAACAATTGATTTATTGAAAGAAAGATTTGGTGATAACATTATTTGATTGATTTAGAAATGGTCCAATTTGACATTATTAGAAATGGTCCAATTAATTGGCCTCCAAGATCATGCGACATGACACCACTGGATTATTTTCTTTGGGGTTATGTGAAGTCATTGGTTTATGCTGATAAACCAGAAACAATAGATGCTTTGGAAGCCAACATAACCCGTGTTATTGATGAAATAAGGCCTGAATTACTCGAAAAAGTTGTCCAAAATTGGTCTGATCGAATGCGATTCCTCAGAGCTAGTCGTGGTGGACATATGCCGGAAATTATTTTTAAAGCGTAAATGTCATAAAATTATCTTTCAAATAAAAAAAAAATGTGTCTTCAATCTTAATTTAAATGTGTTTTATTTCAATTTAAAGTTCTATCACTCTAAAAAAAACACCTTTTATTTGAAAATAATGCCTATTAAAAATCATTCTTCTCTTACGAACCAATATAGCTATAATAATAACTATACATAGCATAAATATATAATGACAAATGAAATATCATTCTCTTCATTTACAATACACATACACTCAAACACATTGTCTCTGTCTCTATTTAGTTTCCTAGCAACAACAACAAAATAATAAATGAAGCGACAATAAAATAAAATCTTAAAAGGAAAAAAAATGAGTCGCTGATATTCATTCCAAATCTACCTAATATAATTACAATATATCTGATAGAAAATAGATTATCTAGGGAAACAACAACAAAATATCGCATGACACAAAATGAATTTACAAAGAAAAAAAAGTAGCAAGGAATGAATTAATTTTGTGCATTATTGTGGTTGTTGACTTAAATGAGAATTAATATTTATATAAATAATGTATGTAGTTTTCGGTTTTTTTAGAGAGTGGTATTGATATGCGTTAAGTAATTCTGTAGTTTTTTGTTACTGAATGCTACATTGTTTATTTTCAGCCATAATCTTGTTTTATACAGTTTTGAAACAATTTTTTAACAAATGTAAAAATTTAAAATGTTTTTTTTTTTTTTTATTATTTATAAATAATTAAAATAGATAATTGTAATTGAGTTATTGAAAACTTAAGAAAAAATCATTTTCGGTTAGAAGTTTTGAGGAAAAATTATTAAGTATTAAAGATGGTAAACCAGTGCTTGCTCTACTAATAACAACAACAACAACAATAAAACGATTCGTATACGTGGTATTTTCCAACATAAATATAGAAAATATATATTCACACTTTTTTTACATTGCTTTCTTAAAGTCAGAGCTTAATTTAAAGTTATATTTTCCGATGAAAATTTTAATAATAAAAACAGTATTTGCGAAATATTAACATTTTTAATTGAAACAGAATTAAAGAATTTTTTTAATAAATATTCCCAACTTTGTAAATTTATAATAACACTTCATAATAACTACTTCAGTTGAGCGATCGTTTTTCTGCCTAAACAGAATTAAAACTACTTTGAGAAGTAGATATGAACAATTTTAACTGTCGAAATTAGCAAAAATTTCAATAGAAATAGAAAAGCCAAAGCAAACTGATGTTTCCTTTTATAGTGCTTCTCAGTTGAAAATTCCACGCCCCGTCACTGATATATACATATTTTGAAAAAAGAGGCAATACTGATTTTAAATTCAACTGTAAAACCAATACTTACAGTATATCCATCTTACACAGATATTTAATTTTTTGTATCCAGTAAAAGAAATATTTTTGGATCATATAAACATAATGCCCGAAAAGTAATCATGTAATCATGTAATCATGTAATACTTTTAATATTTTTTAATTAGGTAGGCACAAGAACTGAAGCCAATACATCATAAACAATGAAATATTTATGCAGATTATAGGATTATCTTCTAATGAGGAACATTTTTACCTTTTTGATTATGTTAATTGGCAAAATTATTGTTACCATCAAAATTCAAATTCATACAGTTCAAACAAATAATGCAGCTGCAAATGCTAAGGTTTGCCTGAATCCGATGACTTTAAATGATGTCGACGTTTGTACTAACAATCTTCTTAAATTTTTTCACAAAATATTGTTTGTAAATTTTGTTAATTTATTGATTTTGTAACTTTTGGGGAGGTGAGAAAAGCCATCATGCGATTTACGAAGCACCATTACATGCACAAAAAATACTGTTTGGTGAGAACTGATTTCAGACATCGTTATTGAACTTTATTTTTTAGAAAACGATGAATACCAACTGCTGAATTTTTGTATGGGTTTTACGCTAAGAATCCTGTTAAGACCAAGAAATCACACACAATGAAGAATTTAAAAATCAAACATTCTTATAGTCGAATTACCACATGTTATATAGTTACCATCATTTAAGAAAAAGTTATCAAAAATCACTTCGAAATCTGCAAAATGGACAGATGCGAACATTTTTGATTAATAAAAAAAAATCAGAATATTTATGTTTTTTTTTTTGAAGTACAGAAACTCAAATTGAAGCATCCTTTAAATTATACAGTAGCGGTACTAAATGTTGATCATATTATCAAATAAATGTTTTCGCTAATATGTAATTTAAATTTATAATCATTACATTTCAGAATCATATTTTCATTACCCTAAATATAGTCTTGAAAAACTTATATTTTTATTCCAGATGTATTTCTAACCATGTTTGTAATAGATTTTCTCTATTTTTCATTTATATCTGAGAGGATGTAAATATTTGAATTTGCATTGTATTCAATTTCAAATAATTAAAAAATCTATTGACTTTAGATTGTCATTTTCATGATCCAGAAATCTTTTCAATTGAATTGAGCATTAACATAAAGCCAAAACTATTTTCGCATGGACCATCTTGATAATCGATTTGAAGGTATATAGGTAAGATAACAAACAAAAAATTATTTGATATTTTGATATTACCAGGAAGTTTAAAATACTGATATCAGAAATATTTTAACAATGTCTGATTAGCGAGACTAATTAGAAAGAATTGGACTACACAGAATTTTCACATAGGACTACAAAGATCATCTCCAAATAGAAGGAGAAAAATGTCAGTCATTGTAATCCGCAAAATAGGAATTACCAACAAACAGGAGACAGTATTGCAAAATATCATTGTAACAATCTTAAGAAAATGAAAAAGAAATGTATTCTAAAAGGTAGTAAATTTATTTTTTTTTTTCTCTTCAGTCACCGTTGAATTCTCATTCAGAACAAACGTGATTTTTTTTCTTCGAAAAATATAATTAAAATAAAATTATAAATAAAATTTATCGAAATAATATACATATATAATAAAAAATTTTTTTTTAATATATAAATATTAAATAATTATTGTGTAAATAATATAACTAATTTTTTTTGTTTTTTTCTTTTAATTAAAATTAAAACAATAAATTTATAAAATTCTAATATAAGACATATTTACAAAAATTAATTTTTAAAATATTAGAAAAATAAGTGTTAAACATTAAATTCTCAGCATACTGAAATTAATCAATATATTAATAAAAAATTTTCCTAGTTAATTTTAATTAGAGCATAAGTGAAACTAACTATTTAATTAATTCATAGTGTAACCTAAACTAAGTAAAAACTAATTTATATTAAATTATCAAATTAGGACATAAGTACATTTATTAAATTAAACTAGTGGTAAGTTTAAATAATACTAGCTCCCATATGGGGAGTAAAAACATGTTTTCTGAGCTGGCCTTCCTGGAGGAGGATACAAGGGTAAAACGTAAACGAGGTAAGACTCACATTTCTACCGAAAAAACGCCTATGAATTTTCCAAGCATTGATGCTAAGCCAACTGACTTGGAAAGAAAATTCCTTCTTGTGAAATGTAAAGACAGCAATATTACTCCTAGAAGTTTGAATTGTATTCTAGTCAATAAGTACTTACAACAAACTTCAAGTCAATTCAAGGTTCAGCCAAACAAGGATGGTAATCTTATATTAGAGGTTCCCAACAGAAAAATTGGCGATATGTTTGTACAAAGGAAAAAACTAGGTAACATTGAAATCGTATGTGAGTATTATGCCTCACTTAACTCTTCGCAGGGCATTATCTACTCAAGGGACTTAATTTCACTTACGGATGATGAAATTTTGAAGGATTTGCAAGATCACAATCCAAACATATTGAAAATTTATAGATTCCCAAATAGAAATCCAATTAATAATAACAGTCCAAAATATTCAGGAGCTATTTCTATCACTTTTGATTGCCTTGAACCTCTCAAAGAGGTAAAAATAGGCTACCTTGTCTTGGAGGTTAGGAAAAGCTATCCTTCGCCAAGAAGGTGTTTAAAGTGCCAATCTCTAAAGCATATTGCTAAATATTGTCAAGAGAAACAATCATTATGTTCAAAATGTGCTGTTCCGGTATTGAACGAAAAAGATGAGGAGCATATCAAAAATTGTATTACACTTAAGTGCGTTAATTGTGCTGAAGAGAAACTATCTACTGAACACGCTTCAAGTGACAGAAACTGCCCGGCTTTCCAAAAAGAAAAGGATATCCTTAAGATCAAAACAGACCGCAGATGCACTCGCAGAGATGCTATTTTAATATATTACCAAAACCTTAAATCTTTCTCACTAACAACAAGTTCACCCACTATAAACAAATCATCCACCATTACTCCTTTCAATTCATATAGCCTAGCACTCCAAAGTAAAATAAACCTCACTCAATCACTACCTCAACAAACAGAAACTCAACCTCCACAGCCCCAAAAACCCACACTTATCCAACAAACTCAACAACTATCACAACCAAAAGTACAGATAACACAAGAACAACCACAACTAAAATTCCCACAACCACAAAAACAATCACAACTCAAAACCCAACAACCACAACCACAACAACCACAACAACAACCTCAACAACAATCACAACAACCTCAACAACAACCACAACAATTACCTGCAGGACAAATAGTTCCTGTCATTAATCTTTTAAATAAACCTACTAACGTCGAAACTATTAAGACAGGAATTATTAATCCTCAATTAACATCATTATTTAAAAAAACCAAGACGCCTAAAGCAGTAGATGCTGAAATGGAGATAGAAAATAACTCTATCTAAAGATAAGTTATATATATCCCAGAACACATAACCCACAATCCACCACTTACACTAATCCTAACACAAATACGAATTCCCCCCCACACTCCATCCTCCAGTGGAACATCCAAGGGTTCCACACAAATAAACACTACTTACATTTTTTGTTCTCTAAATACAATCCACTCATAATAGCCATACAAGAAACAAATATACACGTTCCATATCAACAAACAAGACTAGGCCGATATGATTGTTTACTACCACCTATCCTGAACAGAATAGGTGGAGTAGGCTTTCTTATCGACAGAGGCTTGAGGTATACGGAGATCGTATTGAATACGCCACTCCAGGCGGTTGCCATAGCGGTTGGACTACCTGGAATCAGGGAGCAAGTTACGCTTGTTAACTTGTATCTGGAGCATAACTTAGTACTGCGTAGAAGTCACTTGAATGACCTCAAAAACCAATTAACAACACCATATGTCATCTTGGGTGACTTCAATGCAAGAAGTGAGACCTGGGGAGATCATCTAACAACCGTACGCGGGCAACTGCTTGATGATTGGACTGATGACAATCCTGATCTCTGCATACTTAATAGTCCGGTATCCACACACTTTAGTACTAGGGGCACACACACAGCACCAAACCTTTCAATATCACACACCACAATAGCATACAAATTCAATTGGGAAGTAGGTTATAACCCTAAAGGTTATGACCACCACCCAATAGTAATTACTTTACCAACAACAGTCACACAACCCATTACAAAACGAAAACCCAGATATAACGAGATGAAGGCAGATTGGATTAATTTCCAATTAATTATGACAAATTTCCTAAATGTTAACCCAGCATCACAAAATATCAATAAGGAAGTAGCAATTCTGACCAAGTCGGTACGAATAGCAGCCTCCAGAGCTATTCCTATTAAATTCCAATATAACATTAGTAGAAAACCAGCTTGGTATAATTCAGAGATACAGAAGCTGTCTAAGGTAAGAGACGGTCTCTGGAGATCTTACAAAAGATTCCCAACGACGGACAAACTTTTAATTTTAAAAAGAACGAACGCAATTCTCCGCCAAAACATAAGAAAACAAAAAAGGCAAAACTGGGTGGAATTTGCCAACAGCCTGAACGGCGAAAATATCTCTGAAACTTGGCGTAAAGCCAACTATATACTTAAAGGAAGTAGGAACTCGAGCAACTTAATTATCCAGCAGGGGGATGTCCTAGTGGCAGACTCTGCGCTGAATGCTGAATTCCTTGCCTCTAAATATAATTCAAACAGAACAGTACCTCAAGAATTTGACCTCCCTGATTCATTAAATACTAACTCAAGACTAGATTCCAAAATTACCACAGATGAAATCCTTGAAACTCTTGCTCACTTTTCGGGAACTTCACCGGGCTTGGATGGAGTCACCTACGGCATGATTAAACATGCCTCAGTAGACTTCATCTCAAGACTGAGAGGGCTTTATAACAATGTTTACAGCTCGGGCCAAATTCCACAAGTCTGGAAGATGGCAGAGCTGGTCCCATTGAGAAAGCCCCAGAAGGATCCACAAAACTGTGAAAGCTACAGATTCATCTCATTGCTCCCTGTACTATCTAAAATCCTGGAAAAAATTGTAGCCAAAAGGCTCTACTGGCACATTGAAACTAAGCTAACACCAGAGGTTCAAGGTTTTAGAAAACTACATAGCACGACCACCCTCCTACATAAGCTAGACTTCGATGTTGGAAAAGCATTGGACAGTAAACAGCATTGTGATCTTATCTCTTGTGACCTGGAGAAAGCTTTCGACAGAGTACCAAGAGATACGGTCATCAAACAGCTGATAAATTGGCAATCGGGCCAATCTGTCACTCGCTATATTAATGATTTCCTTAAAAACAGGAAATACATTGTGCAAGTCAGTGGTTATTACTCGACTTGCAAACCTCTCACACTAGGCATCCCTCAAGGTTCACCCCTTTCTGTTCAAATATTCAACATTTACATAAACAGCCTCAGTACTGAATTATCCACTATCCCGAATCTAAATCACCTCATATACGCTGACAACATCATACTTTACACTACAAGAATTTCAGACACTCCATCAAACACCTTGGAAAACTCTTTACAATGTATTGATCGTTGGACTCTGGCCAGTGGTGGCAGCTTGGCTCCGGACAAAACTGAAGCTATACATTTCTGCAGAAAACACATTTGTTCCAAATTTACAATATCCCATAATAGCATAACCATAGCCCCAATAGATAATATTAAAATCCTTGGCATCCACTTCAGCCGAAATTTGAAATTCAATTTACATGTCAAAAATTTAGTATCCCAAATTAAACGTTCGAACCATTTACTCAAGTTTATCTGCAGAAAAAAGGTGGGCCCTCCTGTCGATGTAGCTGTAAGGATAGCGAAAGCTATTCAGTATGGTAAAGTCGACTACGGACTCACCTTATACGGCTTCACAACCAAAGGAAATGTCCAAAAGCTACAAGTTGCTATCAACCAGGCGGCTCGGATTGCGCTGGGTGCATTACCGAATACAGCCTTAGAATCTTTGAGAGTAGAGGCAAACTTCCCCTCCATAGTGGAGAGAAGAAATGTACTGTCGACAAGGCTTATAACCAGGGCTAACTTTGATCCAAATCACCCTCTTCATAAAATTTACTCATACATTCTACAAAATAAATCCCCTCCAAATATAACTTCCTCAATAAATAAAATGACTCCTCTGGTTGAACCATTGGAGCTTGACCTATATGCCTCCCCAGAGTTATATAGACAAGAGCACCTTTGGAACAACTGGAAATCATTCATACATGATCACCTATCCTTACATCCCAAAAGCACAACACCTTCTGAAAAGTACAAACAATTGTACATCCAACTCAAACAAGCACTCCCAACACACTCCGATATCTACACAGATGGATCAAAAGGACCTCACGGCGTTGCCTGGGCGATAGTCAAGAACAACTCTCTCTGGAAGGCGGAAATCTTGCCGGGGGAATGCTCGATTCTCATAGCTGAGCTTACCGCCATATACAGAGCAGTCCAAGCCGCTGAAACACTATATGAGAACATTATTATATTTACAGATAGCCTTAGTTCAATAAAATCAATCAAAAACCCTTACAATAGTGAGTATATGTCATCTTACATCAGAAACTCCATATCATACAACAATGGCAAATTGCGGTTGGGATGGATTCCAGGCCACGTAGGCATAGATGGAAACTATAGAGCTGACCTTGAAGCAAATATAGCGGCCAAAAGCCCTCTTACAAGAGATTCATTAATGTCCTACTCCCATGCTAAAAGGATCATTGCAATACACGCGGCGCACATCCGTCAATCAGCCTGGAATTCTTCCAATCGCTTTGCTAGATTACACAATCCAAATGCAAACATTCCTGGCCCAATAAAAAATCAATCTCGAGCCCTAGGTGTTAAACTTACAAGAGTGCGCCTAGGGTATACTCTTGCCACACATAAACATTTATTTGACAGATCCACACCTCCGACATGTATTCACTGTCCAGAACTCCTCACTATCAAACACATCCTAACACAATGCCCCTCAAATAACACAATTACATCTCAGTTCACATTCACCCCATTGCAAGCCCTACAATTCCATACCAATACACACATAACTCTCATAAAAAACCTCCTACTACATCATAACATCTGGGATGAAATATAACTTATCATTACCAATTTCTCTAATAATCTACTAACATATTACTATTATTACTTGGTAGGAATAAGTCCTACCAACCATTTACATTCATTAACACTATTGTTTACTTACTATTTGTTGGATTAAGTATTCTAGCGAATGGTAAGTATATTTATACTTAATTTTTATACTATTTTATACTAAGCACTCAAATACACAAATATACAACTTTTTATAATATTATATATTGTAAGTTAATTTAAAAATGTATTTTTGGATTCCAAGTCAATCAATGGGGCGCAGACCAGGAGGTGTAAATGCTACTTTTGCACTTCCTGGTTTGTACCTCATTGGCTTGAGTTTATCTCTATCTTGGTCTGTACTTTGAATTGTTTAATTTGTTAGTTTGTTAAATTGTTAAACTGAAGTTAAAATATTGTTGAATTGTTTAATTTTTTCTTTTTTAGATTATTTGTTATATTTCCTAGATATTAAGTGTTACATTTTGTAAATTTTTAAATATTGTTTCGTTTATCTTTATATTATAAAGGCCCACATTCCGAAAGGGAAAAGGGCCTGTAGTTGGCCTGCAGATTAATCTGTAGGTCCACTGTTAAATAAATAAATAAATAAATTTCTTCACTCAACAATTTTCCTCTTTAGTTTACTTAGAAGAAAAAATACAATTACACGTGCGAACACTATTTTCACTACATAATAATAAATTCTTTATTTGCATATTTTCATTCTTATTTTTATTTTATTTAATAAAAACAAAAATAAAAAAACACGTTACATAATATTACATTTATCATAAAAAAAAAACAAAAAAAAAATCAAAGCTTATTTATTAGAGATTGAAAATTAATTGAGAAAAAATATATAAATAAAAAAATTATTGCAAGTTAGTCGAAGAATATTAATTACTTTAAATGTCAAAGAGTGTAGGCGAAAAAACAGGTGTGGATTTGTGCAATAAGTTAAATCATTGATTTTAAAATTCATTATTAATAGAAAAACATTTAATAAATTTATAAATAATAATATGTATACTTGTTTATAAATAGTATTATTTATTTGATTAGCCATATTTGAGTTTTGGAAAATTGTAATTATTTAATTTCAATGCGATTAAAGAGAACAACAATAACTCTTAGAAATTGATTTGAACTTTATATTATTAATTTTTTTTATACTGTAATATATTTATAAAAAATTAAATTAATTAAATTTACATCTAAGTTCATTTTAAGCCTTTTTAGAATGTAAAATGTTTTGAAATTAACATTCACATAAATTCATTATCATACAATAATTTTAGCTTATAATATAGATGATTTTGAAAAAAATATTTTTTTATTTAAACTTTTTTTTATTTTCTTCGGTAAAACTATCAAGTACAGTATTGCAATTTATTACATAAAATGAAAAGAATAATGTTTGACGAGTATATTTATTTAGTGATATCTCATTTAAAATTTTAGAAAATAGAAGACATTATATGAAACAAGCTTTTGGTCTTCTAAAACAAAAATTTAGTATTTTATACCATATACATATAGGCGTGTTCGTTGTGGTCGCGCCTGCGCAACAAAAAAATTTTTTTGTTCGTAGTTGCATATCGTCAAAAATTCTGCGCAGATAAAATGCAGGCGCTTGTGTTCATAGTAATCGGTGTCGCGTCAGCGTCGGGCAGATTGTGCAGATATTTTAGTGCGCCTGCTTTAGAATGATTTTTAAAGTGCATGTCATTTAACATTTAATAAATAAGAATGTCGTGAGACAATATTTAATTAAAAAATAAAAATTAATTATTAAAATAAAATAAATGTGTTTATAATAATAATATATAAATATAATAAAAAAAATATATAATAATTTTAATATATTTTAATACATAAGTAATATATATATTAAAATATATTAAATATTTAAAAAAAAATATACCTAAAAAAAATATTTATAAAATATATTCAAAAAAATATATATAAAATATATTAAAATATATTAAATATATATAAAAATATATAATAATGTAATTATAAATAATATAATATAACTATATAAACGAATTGTGCATGTGCTGCCTCTATGAACAAGAACAGTTACTGCTAAACACTTTTCTGCGCGCCTGCGCAAGTTTTTTTGTTCATAGTAACAGAGAAAAAAATCTGCAAGACACCGACGCATGTTTTACTGCAACTACGAACACGCCTATACATATAAGATGTAGTAGATCTTTAGAATATTAAACTTGCTAAATATATAATCATAGCTTGCATTATTTTACAAAATATTAGAATTAACAGTGAACATGGTGAATTATCAAACTTCGAATATATTTTTATGTTTGTTTTAATTTGGTTTAAATCCTAAAATTTGGTTTGGTTTAATTTGGTTTAAAACCTCATCCCTTTTTTCCATATACAGATAAAAACTTAAAAGAAAAACTTCAATATTCAAAACTTCACATAAAAAGATATTGGGGTGAGATAAGGAAGCGAAGATATCGTCAACAACAATTTTGATCATGAAACAATGTCTCAAGCTTTTGTGAACTTTTATTGACATTTTAGATTATGCAAACGTTGTATTCAACTTTGTGTTAAGACATATGTTACGATGTCAAGGATCTTCAAAGCCTGAAATAAATCTTAAAGTATTACTGATTGGAAAAAATACAAAGATAAAATAAAAGTATATCAAAAGTAAAGAAAATAAAAAAAAAAAATAATATGACATAATAAACGTCATAAATTCATATATTTTTTAACAAGAAATCATATTGTATAAATACAAAACATAATTATTATTTAATTTAATTCTATACATACACGTTTTTAAATATAATTTTAAACTTTTTTTTCTATCCAGAAATAGAAAAAAGATTTTCACATGTAAAATTACACTTTAATAAAAAAAAAATGTTTTTTAAAGAAAATTGAAATTGTAAATTATGTAATTTCATCAAACTGATTAACACAGTTGTGATGTCATCTTAACAACATTTGACGTACCTATTTGAATATGTATGTTAATGGAGTGATATATCTATTAAAAAAAAATACATATTACGAAGGTAAAGATAATATTAATTAATAATATTAAAAATAAAATATGAAATTAAATTATATATTTGCGCATATATTAAATTCAAAATAATTTTGTATAATAATGAATGAATGAATTACATAAATGTTTATAACTATGATATATAATAATATTTTTGCAATATTGCAATTATAATGTGATTTATTAACTAATTACTAGTAAAGTAAGTATGACTCAACATCAATATGATAATTTATTTAATTGTTATAAGAGTAGTTTTCTTGATTTTAACAATTTTTAATTTTATTGCTATGACATAACTTTGAAATGTGCTCTTTAAACATCTGTTCTAAAATGAAGTTTTATAAATTACTATTAATAAATTATGTAAATTAATTTTGTAATAACGCAGTGCTGCTTTAATAACAAATAAATAGAATACATTGGCGAAGCGAATAAATTAAAAAGAAATACGACTTAAAAGCTCAAAAAACAAAAATAAAAAAAGTAAAGAACTGGCATACATTATTATAGAATAACTTACAATATCCTCTTATAGGAAGAATTTAGTCTTTAAGGTTTTGTAAAAATTTATGTTTGGGAAATAATCCGAAAAAAAACTATAGTTCTAAAAAAACGAGGTTCACAGCCTACATTATAAATAGACATGACATTCAAGCAAAACAAAAAACTCAAAAATGCTATCACTCTGGACGAATTTAAAAGCGTCTTATGGGAAAATATAGTATTATACAAAACTACCGATTTTTTTTTTTCAAATATCAGAGGAGGCATTAAAATTGCATATTTTTACATAATTCAGTAAAAAACATTTTTTTTGCAAAAATGTTTTCCAACTATTTTGCCACTAAAAAAAGCTTCATGATAGCTACTATAGCTATGTGAAAAATATTTCAAATTTTATTTTACTAAAATTTCTGCATATTTAGACGAATATTTCATAACGAAAACTTTAAATTAAAATTGGTACAAATCAGCATTTTTCTTATAAAAACAAAAAACATAATAACAAAAACAGAAATGTCAGAAAATCCAGCTTTTCTGACAATATAGTATTACAGTCACACTTTGTATATCAATGTATTGAAATATTTTGGATGTCAACTAGTAATTATTGTAAGTCTAGGAAACATTCAAGAGTTCAGATACAAAAACAAGGAGGTAAAATTGAACTTCAATCAGCTCCATCCGTCCAGAGTTGAATAAATTCTTGTCTTTTATAATCTTGCTTTTGAAAATTTAGTCTATGCAAAAATTTTGCTTTTAAAATCTTGCTTTACTGCATCTAGCTTTATTATTGGTTGATAAAACGTGTTCGGGTCCGGTTTTATAAAAAAAATAGGTTTGTTCTGATTTTAACTACCCAGAATAAAGATGAACAAGAAAAAACGAATATGTATTCAACAATAAGATTAATAAGATAGCAAGAATAGCAAAATAGAAAAGGCATTAAAACTCCTGCATTCAGATATACGAAAGTTGAGAACAATAACATTGCAATAATAACAATTTATTAAACCAATCTCTTGTATATCTTAATTCTAATATTTATACTATAATTATTATTATTATTATTATTATTGATTAAATTAAAAAACTAAAAGTACATAAATTGTAAAAAAGGAACATAAAAAATTACTTATAATTTTTTTGCTTGAATTATCTAACTTGTTAAATTGCATATATTTAGAATCAAAAATAAGTACACATACAACATTTCAATTTTATGTTGATAATTGCATATATTATGGCGTTATCTGAAACTTAAAATTTCAAAATTACTCTCTATTATTAGGTTAAACATAATTATCTTTAGATCAAAACTTTATTTAGTAAATACATACATATGTATATAATATATATATATATTTTTTTACAATGACATTTTTTCTTTAACCCAATCATAATATAATGAAATTCTTGCATATGAATCTGGTTTAGTTGAACCACATGTTTTTGCTACAAGACTGGCAACACCAACTAATTTACCATTACATGTAGCTGGACCACCAGAATCACCTTGACATGCACCAGTACCAGCTGGATGATCTAAGCATATAATTTGTTTGAATCCCATACCACTTTTTTTATCACATGCTTCAATTGATAATGATTTTAATGTTACAAATTTCAATATTGTTGATCTAACACCATCATTTGCTGTTTTACCCCAACCAGAAATAGTAACTTCACTATTTGGTGCTAATTCTTCTGTATCCATTTCAATTGGTTGAATTACATTGGTATATACTAATGGTTCAGATAATACAACAAGAGCAATATCATTTAAATTAAATCCATATTTTTCATGAATATAAACTTTTGATGCTTGTACAACCTGACCGTCCATACCTATAACATTTGAACCAGCACGAATAAAAATGATTGCAGGGTCAATTCTATATAAAAATAAAACATTAAAACATTATTTGTAAAAAAAATATAACTAAATATGTCTGCACTGTATACATAAAATTTGAATCTTACGGTTTCATATCTGACCAAACAACACAATGAGCGGCGGTTACAATATGTGTTGGACTAAGAATAGAACCACCACAAACATGGTTTTTATTTAATTGTAATGAAACTTGATGTGGAAATTGGCCATTTGATGCAAAATCTCCACCAACAATTCTTGAACTAGCAGCATTTCCAATATCAATTATAGAAAATAAAATTGATAGAATGACTACTGGTGATGATACTGCTGCTGCTGCGTACATTTTAAAAATGTCGAATATTCAATTTTCGTTTTTAAAAACTTTAAGTAAATTAATTTAATTCCAATTGAATAGTGATTTGATTCAGTTTATGAAATGTTCTTTTATAACGGTTTTTGCTTTTTTCTGTTTTTAATTAAAAAATAAAATTGTTTTGTTTTAATCCAAATATTGAAACAAGTGTTCTTATTTTTGTTTATTTTTATTTTTGATCCCTCAATCACTCAAATTAGTTTTTTTTTCTATTATTTTTAAATAGTTTTATTGTATAAAGTTTTGATATTTTGATAATCTTTTCAAATTTCTTTATTTCATTTTGTAACAATTATGAAAGATGATTAATACATTAAGAAAATTTATCAGAACAGAGATTAGAGTATCATCAAACATTAAGTGCAATAGTACTTGATATTAAAACCCTCTAGGCTCGGAGCATTGATCTTTCATTTACACAGCAGTTTACTATGGGCTCAATACATACAAAACATAAAAAAAAGTAGAGTGTAATATTTCTTAGAAATTGTACTTTCTTTTACCTTCTTAAATAATAGTGATTCAATATGATAATCTCCTCCAAACAACTTTCAACCCTATAAATAGTTTGGTAAATGACATCATTGTTGTAGTATTCTACGATTTACTTAAAAGATCTAATAAGCTACCTCAGTCTACGTTTAAAGAACAATAATGGGCGACATGGTGATGACTTAGTCGAAATTTTCGATTGGGGTAAAACAAACAGAGTTGAGTTTCACCCCTCCAAAACGCTAAGTTGTCTAATTGCCCAAAACTAACTAACGCCATTCTAATCGCTATGTTTTCAGATTTCATGATAAAAGCTTACAGACTTTTTTTGTTTGTTTTTTAGTTCCAAATAGCAGAAGACAAGATTATAGCGATACATAGGCGTGTTCGTAGTTGCAGTAAAACATGCATCGGTGAAAAACTTGCGCAGGCGCGCAAAAAATTGTTTAGCACTCATTCTTGTTCATAGAAGCAGCACATGCAGCACAATTCGTTTATATATAGTTATATTATATTATTTATAATTACATTATTATATATTTTTATATATATTTAATATATTTTATATATATTTTTTTAAATATATTTTATAAATACTTTTTTAAGTATATTTTTTTTTAAATATTTAATATATTTTAATATATATATTACTTATATATTAATATATATTAAAATTATTATATATTTTTTTTTCAATATATTTTTTTTATTATATTTATATATTATTATTATAAACACATCTATTTTATTTTAATAATTAATTTTTATTTTTTACTTAAATATTTTCTCACGACATTCTTATTTATTAAATGTTAAATGACATGCACCTTAAAAATCATTCTAAAGCAGGCGCACTAAAATATCTGCACAATCTGCCCGACGCTGACGCGACACCGATTGCTATGAACACAAGCGCTTGCTTTTTATCTGCGCAGAATTTTTGATGATATGCAACTACGAACAAAAAATCTTTTTTGTTGCGCGGGCGCGACCACTACGAACACGCCATAAGTTTGATTGATTTCTCGTAAGTATATTGAAAGTGTAGAGATCTATTATATTTCTATTGAGAATAAAGTTGCTTTTGATAAAGTTATTTATTATTCTCTCAAATCAAAATATGATCTGGAGTGACCATCATATTTCCGATATTGAATATAATGTAAGTATCGCAAGATGTTTGGATTTTTTAAGTCGATGTAAGGCATATTTTTCATATAAAGAATAAATATATAAATTCGACCCACAGGATAGAGTATAGTATAATTCATATCAAATTGGCGGGCGCCTCAAATACTGCTCTAAGCTTTTTTGATAGAGTACAAAAAGCGTAATTCGCGATTCATAGATTATGTAAATTTCTCATCAACACTTGCTCTACTTGGGTTATCATCGTACCGTTAGAGTACTAACTCTATTTCACAGATATTTTATGGCACATGCTCAGAAGAAATAAAATCGTTGCTTCCGACTGTAAATAAATCCCGTCGAGGAATACGTGAGGCTGCAAATGCCGACTCCTACACCGTTGAGATGCCAAGATAGTTGAAAACAGATTATGGAAATACATTTATAGTTAGAACTCCTAGAATGTGGAATCGCATTCCACTACAAGCATTCCTAAATAGGTACTACTTTTTTCGATTTATTTCTCTAACAGTCTAACTATACCTTCTCTTTTGCAAATGTCATCCAAAGTATAAAGGTTCCTTTAAAAAAAAAAAACTAAAAAAAGACTATCATTGTACTCTCTTTTTCGTATTCATTTATTTCGTTTCATATATCTTATTTTGACTAATTGGGCGGACATCTACGCTTTTAACATATAACAAAGTTTTGATCTACAAAAAAATATTGAAGCCAGTCTGGGCATACAGTATTCAAATATGGGGTTGTGCTAAATAACTACATATTCAAACTATCCAAAAGTTCGAAAACAAAGTATTGCAAAACAGTATTAATGTCACCCTGGTTTGTTCGTAATGTTGATATTAATAGAGACCTCAGAAGTCAGAATCTCTTTTATAAAAAACGAAATAACAAATAAATTAACTGTACGCCATAAAAGTCGTCTTGCTCAACATGTCAACGTGTCGAAGTATCCTGTTTAGTTGACAATCAAAATTTTGTTAGACGACTTAAACAAGCGAAACCGTTTGAATTATGTTAGGTTAAAAACTTTTATCTCTAAAGAGTTCCTAATGGGATCTTGTTGGGTCAAAGATGTCTAATGAAAAAAGCCAAAATTGTATTAATGGTTAGTCTTAAAGGCTATAGTTTTAATTTTGACAAAAGAATGGGGTTTTTTAGTGCGGTAAAGTCAACACAGTCCTTCACTATAGGTTATTCCCCGGTACATGAACAGAAACTGAACTATCTAAAAACAAAAACAAGCTATATCTTATTTTATTATTCATCGAATCCCTGCAGTTGATTAGTCATCTTAATTAATTCATGAATTTCTCCTTCATTTAAACTAATTCCAACTAAATTTAATCAGCAAACAAGGGCTTAGTAGCTTTATATTTTTTTTTTCAAATTCAAAGAATAACGAAAAACAAAAATTTTTTTCAAAAATTATGTGAGATTAAAAATAACAACTCAAAGGTCGCTTACCTTCCAAGGAACAAAAACATAAAATTTTCAATAGGCCTGGAAGATATTTTTTTAAAAATCCTATTTTCTATTCTCATGTTAAACTATTATCCGATTTAAGATTTGGGAGTTTACATCCTGTAGTTTTAACAGAAAATACTTGCGAAACAAAATACATGTGTAGTAGAAATTTATAAAAACTGATCAATTTAGAACTACAATGATTTTTTTTTTTGCAAATTATTCAAATTATATAATTAAAATGAATTTTTAGATATATATATATACATATCTTTTTTTCAATTCTCTAAATTTAACTTTTTACAATGACATTTTTTCCTTAATCCAATCACAATAATATGATACTCTTGCATATGAATCTGGTTGAGTTGATCCACAAGTTTTTCCTACAAAACTAGCGACACCAATTAATTTTCCATTATAGGCAGCTGGACCACCAGAATCACCCTGACATGCTCCTGTCCCCGCTGGATGATCTAAACAAACAATTTGATCATATCCTAAACCACTTTTCTTCTCACATTGAGCAACTGATAAAGCTTTTTCAGTAACAGTTTTTAATATATTAGATCTTGGACCAGCTGTTTCTGTATAACCCCATCCGGAAATAATAACTTCTGCACCAGCTGGAGTAATATTTGTATCTAATTCAATTGCTTTAACTGTATCACTAAATACCAATGGCTGAGATAATTTAACAACTGCTAAATCATTTAAATTGAATCCATATTTTTCATGAACATAAACGTTTGATGCTTGTATAACTTGACCATCAGTTTCTAGAATATTTGAACCAGCACGAATAAATATTATCTCAGGTTCAATTCTAAATTAAAAACAAAAAAAAAAACCCTTCAACACAATATTTAAAAAAATAAAAAATTATTTTACGGTTTTTTATCCTTTTGTGACCAAACAACACAATGAGCGGCTGTTAAAATATGTTGTGGACCAATAATAGATCCACCACAAATATGTCTTTGATTCAATTGTAATGAAATTTGATATGGAAATTCACCATTTGAAGCAAAACCACCACCTACAATTCTTGAACTAGCAGCATTTCCAATTTCAATTATTGAAAATAAAATCGATAGGATAACTAATATTGATGGTGTAGCAGCGTTCATTTTAAAAATGTCGAATATTCAATTTTCGTATTTTATAAACTTTAAAATAAGTAAATTAAATTAATTTAATTCCAATTGAATACTGATTTGATTCAATTTATGAAAGGGTCTTTTATAACAGTGGTGTTTTTTTATTTTTTTTTTAATTAGAAAATAAAACTATACTTTATTTTATATTAATTAAAAATTATCTATATTTTAAATATTGAAACAAGTGTTTTTATTTTTCTTTTGCTTACTTTTTTGTTGTTTAGATACTTTAATGTTAATCATTTCAAAATATTTTTTGTTTTATTATTTTTAAATTTTTTAATTCTATAATTTTGGGATATTTTAAATTTATTTTTTTGCTTTTGTAATTGTTCCATGTATTCCATGTATGTAGAGTATTATTATAAATGGAATGCACGTGTTCTATGTATTATAAAAAACCATGTATTCCGTTTTGAAAGATAATAATTAATTTATCATCATTATATAAGAAATTGACTAATCCATCCGAAGCACTTATCTGTAACAGTAGTCCATTAACTTCTAATAATCATAACGCATTCTAATAGAAATAACGCAAATATAATCATTATTAGTAAGTGTAATATTCTATGGTGTATAGCTATTTAGGAAAAGACATACGCTAAGAATAAACTTAATTTACAAAAGATTCAAAACAAGACAATAAAAAATCTCTATGAGCTGGGTCGTAGAACATCTACCGATCGCATACATTAGCAATACAAAATCCTTAAAGTGGAAGACAACAAAAATTTGGCTTAAACATTAGAAATACATAACATGCAAATAAAAAATATAAAATCGAACACAAAACTTGTTACTAAAAATAAAGTGCTTAACTAAAACCCTAGAATGTCAAGTATAATCTGCATATGATCTCAGGATATAACTCAATAATAAACCAGTGAATCCAATTATATAATACATTTGCATGTGATATTAAAACTTTATCGTACAAAAAAATTAAAAATGCAGTCAGAAATAGGTTAATGTCTAAGCTAAGTACAATAATGAGTAAATTCAATCTTAAATTTCAATTCTAGTTCAATCACATATTATGTTATCTTATTCTTTCTTTTCTTGCTTCTTTTTATTCCAATTATCTTTCTTTATTTTTGTATATTACATATATCAAATTAGTTATATCATAATATAATCAGAACTAACTTTTATATTTCGTTTTTATTGTTAGCTTGCACTAAAATTTTCTTTTTTCTTTATTGTTTGTGTCAATAGTAAAATTATATTAATTATATACACCTTATATACGAGCCATTAGACTCTTTTAGGTTATTTAAATAAATAAATATTGATAATTAAGAAATTGAACTGAAGCTGCCGGAAGTAAGTTTGCTTCTGACGTATCTGTAATTTGCATGTACCGATTATTCAAATACGACTCAAAAGAGTAAAACCTTTTGAGTTAGTACAGCAAAAATATGTCAAAGGAAGAGTTAGATAAGCATCGCTGAATGTAGTCTACATTCAAAATTAAAATAAAGCTTAGAAAAAATAAAATTGCTCATTAATCCAATAGGACTAGATCGAAATATAGCAAGGGTGTGGTTAACTGGGTAAGAATCCCACAAGCAATGTCAAGCTTCGGAGCTCATGTCTTCTAAAAATTCCCACCAGCCTATGTATAAAAAAAATATTTCCTGTTTGTAGTTATAATTTGCCAATTCTACTGGGAGGTATATCCAGTATTTCAATTTTTCTCTAACATTATAATTATTTTCTTCAAATGGCACGCTTTTTTTCAACAGTTAACTGTGAACAACAATTAGAACATTTTTGTTTTTTCTATCTTTCGGATCCTAACCAATGCAAAACCTGTATCGTAGTAATGACAGATTTATACTGTGTGAGAGTATTTTCCAACACATTAGACTTTATCAATTACGTTAAATAAAAAACGAAATCGTAATCGCGTTGGAGACAGACATGAGTATTCAATCATAGACAGGCTGCTGAAAGTTCAACAAGAAAACATTCTACTATAAATTCATATCTCAAGATTGATATTTAAACTCAAAACTTCTATTTAAGTATATTAAGACATGATGACTTACAATACAAAATTTTACAAAAGATATATTTACTTTAACCGTTATGTCAAGTTTCTAGCTTCATATCAAGTCGTTATTTTGACAAAAAATATGTGCAACAGTAGAATAAATTTAGAAATAAATTAACTAATTAAAAAAGAAATATTTTTATTACAAAAATTCATTTTCTTTATAATGACATTTTTTCAATAATCCAATCATAATAATATGATACTCTTGCATATGAATCGGGTCTACTTGATCCACATGTTTTACCTGTAAAACTACAAACACCAATTAATTTTCCATCGTATGCAGCTGGACCACCAGAATCACCCTGACAAGCTCCTGTCCCCGCTGGATGATCTAAACAAACAACTTGTTCATATCCTAAATTGCTTTTCTTTTCACATTGATCAACTGACAAAGCTTTTAGAATAGCAGTTTTTAATATATTAGATCTTGGACCAGCTGTTGCTGTATAACCCCATCCTGAAATAATAACTTCTGCACCAGCTGGAGTAATATTTTTATCTAATTCAATTGCTTTAACTGTATCACTATATACCAATGGCTGAGATAATTTAACAACTGCTACATCATTTAAATTCAATCCATATTTTTCATGAACATAAACGTTTGATGCTTGTACAACTTGACCATCAGTTTCTAAAACATTTGAACCAGCTCTAATATATATTATATCAGCATCAATTCTGAATTTAAGAAAAAAAAAAAAAATTGCAATATTTAAAAATAAAAAAAATAAAAAATAATATTACGGTCTTTTGTCCGTTTGTGACCAAACAACACAATGAGCGGCAGTTAAAATATGTTGTGGACCAATAATAGATCCACCACAAATATGTTTTTTATTCAATTGTAATGAAATTTGATATGGAAATTCACCATTTGAAGCAAAATTACCACCAACAATTCTGGGACTGGAAGAATTTCCAATATGAATTATGGAAAATAAAATTGATAGAATAACTACTGATGTTACTGCTGCGTACATTTTAAAAAATGCTGAATATTCGAAATTTATTTAATTAAATTTATTTCGAAATTAAAAACCAAAAATAAAAATAAGAATTAAATTAATTCGAATTGAATACTAAATAAATTTCGCACAAAACATTTTAATATAACTATTTTTGTTTGTTTTTTTTTTTTTTTTAATTATAAAAAAAGAAATATTATATTTTAATATTAGAACAAGTGTCGATATTTTATATTTTATTTAAGTTATTGAATTAATATCATCATCATTGTTCTACCTCATAGAATTTAGACATAATGTTTGTTTAATTAACAACTTCTCACTGGCGTGTGTGATTTTTATTTACAAAATTAAAATATTCCGATGCTACCTATTTGAAAAATAAATATTTTATAAATTTTTAAATTTCATGAGTAATTAAATTAGATCAGTACCTTTTTTACAAGACAATATGGCAATAATGATAAGAACGTTAAAAACTTCCAAATTGCGTCTCAAAGTAAACGAACAAAAACATAATTATTTAAAAACGGGTATAGACAAGAAAGAAGAATACACCCTCATAAATAGCAGAACATATTATTGAATTACTGAATTCAATTACCTTACAACAATAATCTGAAGTGACAACAGTATACAATTATGCATGAATCATTCATTACAGGCCAGAAACATCCCCAAGTGCGTATAAATCGTCCGAAAATCAAATTCTTCTTTACGGATCAGAATAGTATAGACATTACTGCTGTAATTAAGTTCCATTCATATGGTAACTGACACTTTTTTCATTTCCACTTGCAGTTTTTGTGACTTTATGACATGTTAAAATAATGTTTTGTAAAAACTTTATAATGCTGTCTTTATTAAGATTTATTTCTTTCTTTCTTACATTCGATCTGCTCTAAATCACAATTTTTAACTGTTCTATGATAACTTGGTGCATTTTACAATGATTCTTCCTCTACATTACAGCTCTACAGCACTGTATTGGCCTTCTTCTACAACATTATTCACAAAAAATTTTCTTTGTTATTTTACCAGCTGCAAACATCACTTGCAATAATTCAACAGTTCAAATGTTCTCATGTTTTTTTAAACTAAATATTAATTCTATAAATGGTGTAAAAACTAAATCCTGAACTGAATATTTTTAGACCTTTGTTAAACTAAATGTCAAAAGTAAAATATATATTGATGAAACTTCTAAGAACAATAGTTTGAGTTTTTATTCTTTCATTATGATATAAATGGCGTAATAATTTCAAAATATATCTCATATAAATAATGGAAACAAAAATTTATACCCGTTTTTGATATTTTTAAATTTTTTTAACAAAATTTTCAAATAAAATACCTGTTTACACTTAGAGTTTACAACTTAACTAAAAATTAAAAAAAAAAAAATATGTATTATTAACGATACGTTAACATGTCAATAAAATAAAATAAAATGTAACAATTAATTTACAAAAGCAAATGTCAATCTATATAAAATGTAAAAACCTGTCGCAAATACAGATTACTAAATTTTTACATTGTTTTAATTTGAAAAATTACATCATCATAACTTTACTAAACGAATAATATTTACATACATATAAAATTAAGATTCAAATTCCTAAATGTCTAATTTTAAAATTAGTAACGTGGTATACATAGCTCTCCAAGTTCGATAATATAGCTTATCACGTGTACGAATTTTAGATGGTTTACAAAACAGATGGTTTTTATGAAAAACATATGGTCAATATGTAAATATTTACATTATTCAACTTTATATATTCTCTAATGTTAAATCTGACATGTGACATCACTTAATCATCAGAATATTAAAATAAGGTAAACAATAATAATATTGTAATGTAATGTAATGTAAATAATTGACATGCCGTCACTATACATACAATTATATCAATTTTGAAATGTACGAAGTGAATTTTGCACTATAAAAGGCCTTGCATTCTCATTTGCAAATCATAATTCATTTCGGGAATTAAAAACAAAAAGTTTTCAAAAATGATGAAACTAATCTGTACTTTGACAATTGTCCTTGTTAGCATTGCATATGCAAATGCTGGTAAAGCAAGAATTGTTGGTGGTAGTTTTGCACCTGAAAATTCTCTTCCCTATCAAGTATCATTACAAAGATATGGAAGTCATACATGTGGTGGATCAATTTTAAATTCAAGATGGATTCTTACTGCTGCTCATTGTGTTGTAACTGGTGATACTACTGTACCGTAAGTTTTAATAATATTTTTTTATATCCTTTTTTTTAAATTAAATTTTAATTTTTTTATGTATATATATATATATAGAGATCCAGCTAATCAATTTAATATACAAGCTGGCAGTACCGTTCTTAGACGTGGTGGTGTTACACGCAATATCAAAAGAATTATTGTACATAGACAATATGGAAATTTCATTAATGATTTAGCTTTACTTGAATTAACTGAACCATTACAATTCACAGTTGGTGTTCAACCAATTCCATTGATGGAATCTGAAGTTCCAACTAATGTTCATGTATTGATTTCTGGATGGGGACGTGTTGGAACAACAAAAGATATTTCACAAACATTAAAATATAATTGGTTAACAGCAATTAGTCAAGCACAATGCGCTCGTTTAGTTGGTTTAAATCATCCAGAAGTTATTTGTTTAGATCATGATGTTGAAAATGGTGCATGCATGGGAGATTCTGGTGGTCCAGCTGTATATGATGGAAAATTAGTTGGTGTTGCCAGTTTTGTAATGGGAGGTTGCGGTTCAAATAATCCAGATGCTTATGTTAAAGTTTCACAATTCCTCAATTGGATCAGAAGTAACATGTCATAAATGAAAAATTTATTGACATTTTATTTTTGAATTTCAATATTGGAATATTTTTGAAAATTTTTGCAAAAATTTCTAATTCTTGGAAAAATTATCTAAAAAAAATTTTTAATTAATATTTTTCTTTTTATATGATTTAAATCATGAGCTCATTAAATTCAATTAAAAAAAAATAAAAAAAAAAAAAAATTCTTGTAAAATATTTAAATAAATAATATATTAAAAAGAAAAGCTTGACTCACCAAATTTATTATTATAAATAAATATTTTTATTTTAGTTCTCTAAGTCCAATCAGTCTCTTCGAAGGACATTTCATGAGCAAATCAGTCCTGTTCCTGGTATCAAAAAACCGAATTCTGTGCCACCAAATTTGACTTCAGACAAAAACATGTTACAATATAGAACAAACTTATCGTATAGTGGGTAAAATCAGCAAAGATTTCGAGTGATGTGATGAAAAATTATGGTACGGAGAACTATTTTAAAAGTCTAAATCATTTTACTTAATTAATTCTACTTAATTTGTAATGCTATCGTCCCTCACAATTTGTTTTCAACAACTTCTTTGCACAGTAATTATATTATTAATTTTTTTTCTTAAATTAATTATTAAAATTCATAAGTTTATCATTCTTTTTAACGTTCATTATTATTTTTTTATTCATTAATTTATTAAATAATAAAAATGTTAAATAAAATATGAACAAATTTTTTAAAGAAATCAGATATAGATTGCAAATATATTATTAGAGTAAAATAAGCCCTAGTTCACATTTCAAAACATTAATACTTTGAGCAAAGCTGTTGAAAGTATTCTAATGTGCAAATATGCGGCAATATATGGAGCTGGAGCTATACTGAAGTAAATACAATTTAACCAATTAACTTAACGAAGAATGAAGTAACTCCACTTCCCCAAGCAATATATGTACTCAGATAGAATAGGATAGTCACTTAAAAAATATAATGTGTTCATAGCCAGATAGACATAAAATAATAATAATAAAAGTTCAACTGTAAAAAAATATAGTTATAGTTATACAAAAATGGCCCACAGAAGCTTCATATTTGATATTGTAGAATAAAATTTATCGTCTATCTATATATCAATTATGTTTCCCAACTGTATATTGTGCGAATCAAATTTTTAATATTATTTGGTACAAATAACCTATTTCTTTTACTGCAAATAATTTCATTTTGCGCAATATCGATACTGTGAATACAAATAAAAAATGTTGCGCAAAAATTTATTTAGTACTTTTCAGCGTTTATGTAGAAAACTTCTGAAAAAAAGTCCTATCCGGTGAGATTTATGGTAGGTTTCCTCTTCATGGACAAACGTCCGGGAAATTTTATTTTACACTATAAATGAAACACAAATACCATTAAAGAAAATTTCATGATTTCCTCTCAATGCGCGAAGGACTGACATTTGTTATGTAGTCAAAAAAGGTTGACGTTTGAAAATATGTTTACATGCGTCGATATTACTTTTATTAAAAAAATTTAAAATTTTGTTAAGAGTAATAATGGATAATAACACTGTAATATTCGAAAAAAATAAAATATAGCGCTTTGCTTTAATCTTAAAATATAAATAATTTGTTAGAAAAAAAATAATCTTATAATAAAAAACAAAAAATTTACACTTCATATCTTTTTCTTAAAAAACATTTGAAATTATATATGAGAATGCGTTCATACATAAATCGAGATAGCCATATATATTTATCAAATAATTATACATCTATCCTTTTCTTTTACTTCGTCCTTCAGCCAAAAGTTAAAAATATTTTAACTGAGAAATTGAATGAAGAAAATGTCCGGAGAGGACTTTTTGTGTATGTGTTGTTAAAATAAAATTTTTTGATTGGTTAAAAAATTTGTCCGGACGTTCGTTCGTTAAGAGGAATCTCACCTTTAGTATTTTTTTCTTTGCTCTCATAGCTAGAGCATTTCCATTAATTTATTTATGAAATTACTATCATATAAAAATCAAATAGCTACATAAACAAACTAAAATTCTTTCTTTTCAACTCACCAAAAATTTTAAATTATTTTGAAAATAAATTTAACCCTTTCACGGACACAAAATTTTTGTTTGATTATAATTAAAAAAGCATTTTTCACAGAAATGTACCCTCATTTACTGTGTTGAAACGATTTGTTTTTAGAACATTGTTTCTGTTATGTCTGTCAGATGCTCTTTATTGCAACTAATTGACAAGTACAGAATGGAGGCTTATTATAGCCATTTGCACTAGTCATATTAGCATATTTGCATACTGTCATATTTTTTTTTGTTCTAATTTCACATTATTTCTTTTGTGTGGAAGATTTATCAATACAGAGAAATCATCTATGCAGCATTTAATAAATCTATTTAACTTAAGTATATGGCACGTCTTACAAGTATTGAGCTAACATTTATGAACTAGCACATTTATTTGATCTTATTATGATTTGTTCATGATAATATTGTGTCATTGAGTTAATTATGCTTGTTCATATTTTAATTGTAATTGTTATATTTTGCATAAAATAATAATAAAATGAGAACGGCTATAACCGTGACGTCAACAAGTATTATACATTTTCCAACATTATAACAGCAAAAGGTTTAAAAATGAAATTTTGTAGAAAAAAAATTACTTTCAAATTTACAGAATTTAATCGAGCAAAACAAAATGTTAAACTTACATATCTACAATGTTTAAATTTATCAAAATGTTTTATTTAAATACTTATTGTATAATACATGTTACATATATTACCAATGTTAATGTATTAAGTCATAAAAGTCATTAATATTTCATTCTTTTCTAGATGACGTATTGATAAATTTTCAAAATTGTTGATTAAAATTAAATTTCTTCGAAAAACACTACCATTGGGCACAGATCATTGTAATTACCTAAGGTTAATCATTAACTAAAAATGAGATTATATTAAATTTGTAAGTAGCTTACTTAAATACATTACAAACTACTAATCATCATTTATAATATATGATCTTGAAAAAAAAACCAGAATAAGAAAACAGAAGAAGCAAATAATTTTACAGAAACATTTTAACTTTATTTCTTCTATTAATTCGTTACACTAATTTTTAAAGTAGCAAATGGATAATCAGTAAATTGAAATCTACAAGGTTTTTATATATTTTATTTTTAGTAAACTTCATATTTTATGATCTTATCATAATCGTTACATATAATTTATATGCTACGTTACAATTAACTGCTACCCATCATATAAGGTAAATCTTATAATAAAATATTGAAAATGTATGAGGTGAGGTGATGTGATGTGATAATGAAAATGAGATTACATTGTTCTTATGTGGTTCTTTATATTGTTCTTATATGGAATAAATACTATCTATTATATCATCCTCTGAATTTTTTATGTAGTTAGCAACATCAGGAACATCATAGGAAAAAACAAATTTAGAGTGACTAATCCAATGAACTTGAATTACATCATCAATGAACAATTAGATTAAGAATGATGGAAAATATAAACGGAAGTTAAATAATTGGTTAAAAAAAAATTTGAATGATGAAATTATTGTGAAATGAAAGTATACGACCACAAATCATTCAATAAGTTATAATATTGGTCTAACTGCATTTTATTCATTACTAAATTGTTAAAAAATACTTGATATTAGCACGATGGTAGCTAGGGGTTATGATAACAGAGCATTGTCTAGGTAGTTTCAACACTGCAATATCTACAGATGAGTTCAATAATTGTAGAAGCTTTCGACTCTCCTCAAATGACTTTTGCAAACTTTGTAAAGCTGAAGGATGAAATTTTTCTTCTATATACATGTCCTGCACTACATCATAAACCCCTACATAAGAAAACCCCTTTTTTTCGAATTCATTATTGGATGATTTTTAATATATTAAATTTTAGAACTTCCATTCAGTCACAATAAACTTCTTTAGTCTAAATGATACTACATATACCTATCTAAACAAAAGATAATAAGATTCGACAAAAAATACAAATTATATTTTATTAAAAAATTCAATCAAGTAAAATTAATGCTATATTTTGTCATATTTTGTTATAAATTTAATTTATTGATTTGACATTATCACCTGAAGCCATTTTAATTCTTCTATCATTACTTTTTAAATATTATGACTTACAAAAACTATATTATGTATGTATGTATATACATCGTAAGTTCTTCATTTTTTAAAAAAAAATTTTAAATCTATGAAAATTTTTATTTTAAATTTTGTTATTATTTCTACAATCAATAATATTGACTCATATTATAATATTGTAAAGTCTGACACCTAAAAATAACAAACTTATTATGTTGTTTGACATAAATTTCTATGTATAAGAGTATTCTAAGTAAAATTGGATTTATTTATTGTTCATGGGCATTAAAGAAAAAATTAAAGGTAATTCGAGAATAAAAAAAAATATTAGTGCGTCACATAATATGTAAGTATGAATATATTCTCTAATCCTATATAACAATCCCTACTATAGTATAAAAAAAATTGAAATTAAAATATATTAAGTACATATTATACATACATATATGTTTATACATATATCAAGAATGAAAATCTAATTAAACATTCAACTACTGTTATTTTGCTGTACTTTTACACATATGAAAACAACATCAATATACCCACCCCACCTCCTCCCACTCAGCTTTTCCTTATTGGAAACCAAATATAAATAGTATATGTTCATATAAACTTATAACCTTGTATGTATGAGTAAATTTTGTAATATAAAACGCATTGTATATATATGCATCAAAATAATTAGAAATCGACTTAGGGACACATGCTTACGCAAAATAATATGGTACTTGTACTCTAAATGTTTAACAGAGATTCTAAATATGAAAATTTACACAGTAAATTACATTTTAAATTAACTTTTATTAGGGTTAATGTGGAATGATTTTAAAAAATATAAATTATATTTAATAAACGGTCCTATTGTCATTATTACATTATAATCTACCATCTATATATATAATGTTTTTTTTTTTATTAATGGAGAGTTCTCTATGTAAGCACGATCTCTGAAGATCTATTGTACTGGGTGGGTCTACGTCCTTGTTGAATACTATTATTCCTTTAAATCTATATAATTATAATCACCATCATATAAGTATAAGAACGTATGTATATATTTGTATACATGTATGTATATTCTAGAACTACACTCCGAAATGTTTAAAGCAATTTTACACGAAACACGAAAATATACCCTGCGGTTAACTGGAGACAGTTACAGCTGGAGAATTTCAATAAAACATTTCCGCATGGTAGTTAATTAAACATTTTTAAATTTTTCATTGTCCACTCTAAATTTTACACGCATTTAATTTTGATTATAAAACTCTCTATACAAGCTTTAGCTCTCTTGAGCTCAAAAATGAAATAATATTAATAAAAATAAATGAGTTAAAAAATTGACTTAAAAATTTATAGAAATAATTTTTCTTAGTAAAATGATTAATTGTTTTAACGATCAATTAACCCAATTAGGGTCATCGATCTGCCAAAAGGTTTGTTTTAAGCAATTTGTATCCAATTTCTTGAATCCCAGTAAACCAAAGATTTTTTAAATATATTAACCAAGTAGGATTTTTAAAAAAATTTAATATAAAAATATTTAACACAAATACTAGGCCACATGTGGGTCTACATCGATACTCTAAAAAAAACTAACAGGAATTATCTCCTACATTTTATTTATGAAATATTCCCCCAACCAATCTAGTTCTATCCAAGCCCGAGCCAGGTTATATAAACACAAAAATTAGTTTATTTTGAATATGACATTTAATTTACTATAATAATGTATACCCACGTAACAATTTTATTGCTATAAGACTTTTGCGCACTCTTATAACACTATTATAAACACTCTTATAGCAGTATTAGTGTTAATTTGAGTGCTCCGCAATTGTTGCGAAACGTTATAAATACTTTATAGCACTAAAATGGAGAATACTATAAGGCACCGGAGAAATTGTTGTAATATTGTTATAGGATTAGTATACGTATGTGTTAGTGTATTAGTGTATATGTTTTTATTTTGAAATGAAGTTCTTTTGAAATAATTAATGTTATGCCAGTTTGAGATAGGTATTATTTTTTGTTTTAAAATAATAATTTTATGGAGTTTCTATATTAGCATCATTATAGGAACACAGTGAAAAAAAAGCACTACTACTGCTATTCTAGTAATTCTATTCTTATAACAACACCTTAACTATTGTTGTAAGATTAGGTATTCATTGCTGTCTCACTTGCAGAAAATCCCATTATAACAACTGCCGCAATAATTGCTATAACAACATTCTTATAGCAACATTAATCACATTATTCCCATAAAAACATCATTACAACACCTTTAGTGCTTATCGGGAGTCATATAGGAGTTTTATAGCACTAATTTTTTTTTATAACAATAAAATGTTACGTGGGTATTCATGTACGGGTAGAAGAGTGGTAGATATCTACCAAAATTTGTTGTTAAGAGGTTATTTCGGGAAAAGGGTAACCAAATCTATTTATTTAAAATTTCTGGTAGATTTTTGTCTCTTGATTTTTTTTTTATACATCAAGGGCTAGAAAATTATTGATGACAACGTAATTTTAGGATAGAAAAATAATATAAATTATACAAATATTATTGTATTGGATTGACATTATAATAATAATAAAAAATTTAATTATTTTTTTTCCATTAATTGCATTGTCGGCCATCTTGATATTTCAATAATCTGTCAGCAACAATAGCAGAAATCTATAATCTACCAGTTTTTGTTTTACGTATGAATATGAAGGTATAGATTTCTGCGGTATAGATCTGCGGTATATTTCTGCCTCGTATAAACATGGACATATACAAATAAAAAAATAATTTAAAATAAAATTTAACAAATAAAATTGACATTTAATATGACATTAATGAAAACATGACAATGAAAATTTACAAAAACTTCCAATGTCACTACTCTCTACGTCTACACAGTAAAAATGGAGCGTGCGTTCTGAAATTAAATTTAAATAATTTATAAAATCTTATTATAGCTATTGTTGTAAATTATAATTTCATAAATATATAAATAAATTATGTATTAAATAAATAAAATACATAATTTAAAAGAAAATTTCTTATCTTAGAAACTTGAAAATAAAAAGAAAATATTTTTTTTTTTATTTTTGCAGTCTTCAATAAATTTAATTATGTCAATAAAACTTTTTTTTTGTTTAATGAGACAAATTTGTTTCCCCTTTTTTTTTATAATAATAAAAAATTAAACAAAAAAATTAAAAAAAAAAAATCAACATTTTTATTATAAATCATGCAAGATTATAAATCGATATACTAAATTGTAATTTACTATACATACTTTAATAATTTAATGTTTTTAAATAAAATAAATATGTATACAGAGAAGCGAGTGTATAGCACGAAAAATTAACAATAATAATTGTATTTTTCTAAAACAAAAACAATGAAAAATTTCTAAATGTTATTATAATAAAAAAATAAAGGAGTGAATTTTAATTTTTTAAACATTATTTTAATTAAAAGTTCGTAAACATTTAAAATACAACAGTAACACACCTCAATATTTTGATATGCATTCGTACGTTTATTTTGGTATACAATAGGGATATTGTATGTACAATTGACGTAAACGATGAAATGTAGAATTGTTAAACATGCGTTATTTGACAGCTTCTACTTCTACAGTCAACAACTATATTTAGCTAAATCATGGCATTTTAAATTATAGTATACTATACTAGTATATTGTAGTAGTATACTAGTATACTGTAGTACACTAGTAGGTATGTAAATTGTAGTATACAGTACTCGAGATCACACCAAATTCTACAGAAATCAAAAATGTCAAAAAAATATAATGAAATAAATTAATTGATCTCTTCAAACTAGATTTATAATACTTTTCTAGATCTATATACTTAGCTTTAAACTTAACAAAAAATATATACTGCAAATGAAAAAACGAAATCATGTATAATTTTATCTTCACTCCACCCTAATTTATATTAGAAATTAATAAGTACAACATCAAAAAGGTGCAACTATTCCATTCCATTATTCTACTCCTTCCTATAGAATTCATATTTACTCTTATTTTTATTGGAAATAATCACGAAAAGTTTTTGTCACAAACAAAAATAACCAAAAAGAAAGAAAGAAAGAAAAGAAGCTAATAAAAAAAAGTATCTATGAAAGAAGTAATAGAAAGTGATTTTTAAGACAAATTACAAACTTAGTTGAACAAGATTGGGGGGTGAAAGGTTCTTGATTCAGTTTTTTTTAAATTTATTATAAGCATTTCTAAAAATAAACAATTTAGTAGTCTATTTTTACATAGAAATATATTATTAACCCTTTCAAACAAAAATAAATATATACATACATATCGAATACGAAGAGTATATGTTATGTTGAGTACACTGTTAAAAGAGGGGTCGTGAAGAGAAAACTTTTATAAATTATGATTTATTAACGTTTATTCATTTTTGTCAAAATAATATTTAATATAGATATTATTATTTAAAAAACTTGGTAAATGACTATAATTAACTATGAAGAGAAAATATAATAAATTAGTTAAATTGTTATTCATATTTCAATCGAATATTCCAATTAATTAGCTATATATTACATATAGAGAATCATTGATTTAGAATGAATTAGATATAATTATTATGTAGATGAATAAATGTTTATATAATTGATAGAATATGAAATAAAAACTTCAAAATAAAGAATGTTGATGAACGAAAGACTGCTTTTACTTCATTTTTTTTTTTTTGCAATAATATTAAATAGATCATATAGTTGCTGACAATATTATAGTTTTCATGAAAATAAACCTTTTAAGTCGAATTGTTAAAATATGTACCTATATATAGATTACAGTTTTTGTAATATTCAGGTACATATATATTACGGTTTTGTATTCAAAATATTTATAAACCCGTGATCCACCATGATATATACATAAGTGTTAATGTAAAAATATAGGATTACATTTTTTGCAATTATTGCGAAATATTTGTAAGATTTTAAAATCCAATTGCCAAAATGTATAGCTCACATTTTGTTGTTTTAAATGTTGGTAAGCTTGTAAAACTGTTAATATACAGTAAAAATTTCTTTGACAGCATTTGGAATTAAATAATTATAAATTATAAATATATGTACATTTTATTTTTATAGAATAAAACATGTAAACTCAATTTAAAAATAATTTATTAATTTTGTTTGGTTTTTATAACTCACATATTAGTTTCTTTGAAATCCATATATATGTATGAGTCGTGAAACTATTTAAATTCAAATAAGGAGTTATCTTGGTAGTTTCAATACTACACGTTTTTATGAGTTCAGTATTGTTGAAAGAATAAAACTCTCTTTCAATTGAAATTGAATTTACTTTTTTCTTCTAATTCATTTTCTTTTATTGAAAAGAGCTGTGAAACTGTATTTAGATTTTTCACTTCTTCATCCTATGCCCAACGAATAGGGTTACAGTACAATGCTGATTATGAGACTTTTCAAAAGAATGTTCTGTGGTATATCCATAATAACGGAATTCATATAGATCCAAAAAGTATCAGATGAGAAAAATAAAAAATGCAATAAAGCGTGTAATGATTACCTACAACAGCATTTAAATATCGAAATGGATCAATTGATCCACAATCATAATTTAGTTAAAAAACTTAAATGAATGAGTTTTTCAAATTTTAATTTTCTTATAGTAACTTTCTTTTTATACTTTATATACAAAAGATTTGTTATTGGTCGCATTATTTAGCACATCTTATTTAGTACTTACCGACCCACACATAAATCAATGGTTAATCAGAATGGTGCGATATGATGTATTATCGTGTATTGTGGGTATAAAAATTAATATAAAATTAAATTCAAACCCGTAATCGTGGATTCAAACCGTGTATCGAAGTGTATCCGAACCCGAAGTAACGTCAGTTTTGGGTTTGTTAATTCTATTCTAGTAGATAATGTTGTTGATTAGCAATTTTTTAAAAATATTAATTATTCCAGTGGTTTTTTTTTTTTTTACTTTTCTCACTTTATTCAAATAACGTTTTCTTACAACGCCAAAAATTTTTGTTTATGAGTAAAAGTACACAATTATTATTAATCAAAAGCTTAAAACTTAGATTTTTTTTTTAGTAATACAAATTACCTAAGTTGACCATTTAAATAATTTTTGTTGTTAAACTAACTATATATTATATTCCTATATACATATATACAAAATTCTATTTGAAATGAGAACAAACATATTTTTATGCAGTAATCATAAATTTGAATGTAAGACTCGCAAGACTTAATGCTACCTATACAAAAATACATAATATAAATAATTCTATATAGAAGTAAGTATAATAATATATAAAAGCTTGAAAAAAAAAACTTTATAACATGAATATACATCTAATTAAAATAAATCCGAAGAAGTAAGTAAGAAGAAAAACCCTCTGAAATAAACAGGATCGCTTTCACTAAACATTGTACACACAGTTTTTCTACTGCAATGTTTCATAAAATTACATAAAAAAAAAAAAAAAAACGAAATAAAGTATAAAGAAAAACAAAATAAAATAATAATAACCTAGGCATAAATTTATGTATTGTTTATAAGAAGGACCTTTTAACTTCAACAAACGCTCCTTTTCCTTTGTTTCACAATTTTTTTTTCTTTTTTCTTTTTTTTTTTTAATTCTACCTATATAGTATAACTTGGCATAACAATAAAACTCTGAATAATATTTATACCGTCTCGTGGTTGTCCTTTAATCGATAACACTAAGTTTTTTTTTTGTTGTCGTTTTGTTTTAGGACATTCGTTGGTTTTTGCTATACGTTTATTAACCATGCAATACCGAAATCTGTTAAGGCATAACAAATAGAGAAATAATAAAAAAAAAAAATATGTAAATATGTATATTGAATAATATCAAATGAAACTAAAATTCTTTATATATACATAATTAATATATAAGTAATGTCACACTATACATATATATTCACTTTAGTATTGCCACATTGTGATTATCACGAAATATTAAAATAATTTATGAAATTTAGAAAACAAATAAATTAAAAAATAATACATCATAAACAAATAGTTCAGTAGAATTAGACAGAAATTACTAGATTTAAATGTAGATTAATTAAGTGTTGCACTTCTTTATTATTGCAGCTTAAATACGTAATTACTAAGTATAGTGACCTTTGACAACAACACATTGCTCATAATTTTACTAATATGATTTTCTTTAAGAACTTATATAAATCAAAAAAATCTACAGTGTAATCTGGCAAACCACTCTTTACCATAAGGTCATTAATATGACGATATCATGAACGATGTTATGATGAGTTTTGTACTAGCAGCGGAATCAAACTAATTTATTTATTGAGGGGTTCTTGAAAAAGCAAAGGTTACTGGATATAAAATACCCAGATATTAGGATGTACATTTGGCTATTAATTTTCTTAATATTTATTTATTTAAAAAAGAACCAGTTTTACAAACAATTTAAAATAATACTGTCATTTGTGACATTTAATTAAGTTAATTTTAGACCCACGTTGCCACATGTTCAGTTTTTATTCAATATTTTTGATGTTTTAAGGCGTCAAAATTGTTATAATATAGTTTAGTTTACCTACAAAGCACCCCTTCCCATTTGAAAATCTGGATTTCGGCCAATTTCGGCGATTTTTGGTCTTAAAAAACCGATTTGCGGTCCTTTCCGAAATTTTAAAGTACCACCAATCAATAGAGAACCCACGTTTAGTTAACAAACTTTTTTTTACATTTTAAAATAACGGATCCTTCCCCTCTTAAAAAGCTGACACGCATTCTCTGGACCACCCGGTATATATATATAAAATGACGAAATGTCAAAAAAAGTCGAAGAAAATTTTAATGCAATATTTTTGACGTTTAGTTTTCTATTTTTTGATGTTTTCTTTTAATCTTCAATATTTTTGACGTTTAATTTTTCTTTCCATGTTTTGCCATTTTGTCTCGAATAAAAATGAGATTGCAACATAAATGTCAAAAAATTTAATTAAAAATTGAGAATGGGGTTTTGTTTTAATGTCAAACTTGATATTAAGCTATATTGATAAAATAACTAATTGTTATTTACGCGATTATACTTTATTATTGTATTTTTGTAATTTTTTTCAACAATGGGCAACACTAATTGAAAAAAATACTACATACTTATAGCATAGACATATAAAAAATTATAAACATACTTGCATAGTAAACTTTAAATAATATTATTGTTATATAAGTAAAAAGAAAACTGTTTTTTAGTCAATATATATTACATAAATGTTTTTCTCTCATGCATGATTTTCGTTCCCTCTTTTTTTATTATTATTTTTTTTTTTTTTTTATTACATATTTTAAGTTTTCTTTATGCTATTTCGAATAAATAAATTAAAATGAAATTGTTTTAACAAGGACAAACGAATATTTTGCGTTTTTTAAATTTTAATAATAAATTAATTCTTAACAAACAAAAATAAAAATAACAAAAAAAAATCTATACAATAAATAAACCACAATTTTCCGTGATTCTTACAAGTTATGGAACAAAATGAAAATTAAAATATTTC
Source organism: Argyra leucocephala (assembly GCA_963942445.1). NCBI lineage: Eukaryota > Metazoa > Arthropoda > Insecta > Diptera > Dolichopodidae > Argyra > Argyra leucocephala. The sequence continues at coordinate 12,911,827 of OZ012681.1, forward strand.
ACAAATCGAAACAAACAAAAAAAACAGGAGAAAGAGACAGAAAGTTTTTTTTTTGGTTTCAATCACAATAAAATTTGCAGAATCTAGATTAAATTTAAGCTAAATAATTATGCTAGATATCTGTGTATTCATTACCCTTCAATTATAATTGAAATATATTAAAAGAACATAGAGGGTTTCAACAGATCCAAAACTTTTACTGGAACTAAAGTTTCATTTTCATTATATATAAATTGGTTAGGATTTCAATTTATTTGAAGACATGAAATAATCTGTAAAATGTGAAAATTATGGTAAAAATATCTCTATTTTATAACAAAAGCCTCTGGCGCTAGTGCTTAAAAAATTGGCCATAATTTGGATTATGGTCAATTCAATAACAATAATAATTTTATAACCAATTTTCATTTTTGCAAAGATAGATATTTAAACCTCGAAATAAGCCAAACTACATCTGATCTGATATTGTATCAGATTCTGTTACTAATTGTGCAACAAACATAAACTCAGAGTTGGACAAGCTTAGTATATTTTTTAGAATGAATAAATTAAAATTAAATGTAGAAAAAACAAAATGTATGTTTATTAAAAGTAAAGAAAATTAAATAATTATGATAGGTAATATTGTAATAGAAAAAGTAGATGAAATAAAATATTTAGGTATACAATTATAGATTACAAGTTAGACTTTAAAGGTCATATTAATTATACCGATTGTTCCAGAGCATTTTTTTTACACAGAATCCGAATTTGCATAAAAAAGTACCTATTCCAATTTGAAAATTTCGATTTCGGTAAATTTGAGCTTATTTTAAAATAACGGCTCCTTCATCTCTAAAAAAGCTGATTCGCATGCTCTGCAACACCCGGTATATGCAAAAAAAAATTCTAAAAATATATATTTTTTCTCAAAAATTAGAATTATCATTTTCAACTGCAATAATATTTAATAGTATTATAAACCCTCATTTTGAATATTGTTTATTTATGTCGAATGTAGCAATCAAATTTCTAAAAAAAAAAAAGTTTTAAAAATACAGGAAGAACATAATAGGGGAAATATTAAAAAATTCTATAATAACATCAATTGACAAACTAAAAGCTTCCAGCCAAGACTAACATCATGCAAGGATAAAGAGGGTAATCTATTGACTTCAGATCAACAAATTATAGATAGATGGGCTGAGTATTACGAAGAAATATTAAATAAAACATTCGAACAAAATCAAACAGAAAATGATGATATATACACAGCCGAATTAATTATAAATGAAGAATGCTATAAAGAAACTAAAAAATAATAAAGCACCAGGGGAAGATTCGATAACATCCGAACTACTATATAAAGGTGGGGAACATTTACATAAGAAGATACATAAATTAATATGTGCAATATGGCTTAATGAAACAATACCAGAAAAATGGCGTATAAGTGTACTAAGACCAATCCATAAGAGGAGAGATAGAACAAACTGTAATAATTATCGAGGGATTATCCTACTAAACACAGCGTACAAAATACTGTCAAATATAGTATACGAAAAAATCGAACCGTATGCTGAAGAAAGGCTTGGCGAATATCAGTGCGGTTTTCGTAAACAAAAAGATCCACAGTTGACCAAATATATTTATTAAAATAAAACATGCAAAAATGCTATGAATTTGGTCAAGACTTACACATTTTATTTATTGACTACAAGCAAGCCTTCAATAGCATTAATAGAAATAAAATAGCATACTCATTAATAAAACTTGGTGTACCTCGCAAATTATCTAAACTGGCCATGGAAACCATGTTCAATTCACGAGCAAAAGTTATGATACAAAATACAACCTCTATAGATTTTGAAATTAAATCGGGAGTACGACAAGAAGACGCGCTTTCAGCTTTGTTATTTAATACGGTCTTAGAACAAGCCACAGAGGAAATTGATAAAGGCGGTAATATATTCACAAAATCCTTCCAAATTATCGCCTACGCTGACAATATAGCAATTGTAGCTAAAAATTATAGGAAAATGGCAGAAAAATTTATTATACTAGAACAAAAGACAATACAAGTTGGTCTGGAAATTAACGAAAACAAGACAAAATATATGAAAATGACAAGGAAAACCGATCAAAGAATACCACAAAATATTACCATCAACAACTTTAATTTTGAAGGTGTCACAAACTTTAATTATCTTGGTGTACTAATAAAAAATTACAACAGTATGCACTCGTGCATACAGGAGCGAATAAATGCAGGAAATGGAAGTTACTATGTTAATAAAAAATTACTACAATCCAAAATTCTTACTAGACAAACAAAACTTGTGATATATAAGACAATAATTAAGCCAATAGTAACATATGGATGTGAATGCTGGACACTTACATTAAGAGACGAAGAACATTTATACGTATATTCGAAAGAAGAATAATCCGAAAAATTTTTGGCCCAAAAAAATTACAAAACGAATAGAATATCATAGAAGGAATAACGAAGAAATCAATAATATAATACAACATGAAGATATTATAAAGTTTGTAAAGGCACAATGACTAAGATGGGCAGGGCATATTATAAGAATGAACGAAAATCGCCCTCAACAAAGAATTTTCAAAACAAGACCACTATATAATAGAGCAAGAGGCAGACCAAGAATCAGATGGAAAGCTAATATCGAAAATGACTGCCAAAAAATTAATGTACAAAATTGGCAGAGTTCTGCGGAAGATCGATTTACATGGAAGAATATCACGAAGAAGGCTTTAGCTCACCCCGAGCTGTAACGCTAAATGAAGAAGTAAAAGAAGTAGCAATCAAATTTAGACTTCAAAAATTACAAAATAAAGCTATGAGAGTAGTTCTTAAAGTAAATCGATATACACCAATTAATTTGATGTCAAGTGCATTAAAATGGCTGTAAAAAATGTTAATCAAAAAATTTTAATGAATGCTCCAAATGTTTATGTGATAGACGATAGACTAGTTTGCGTATAGAGGTTCATAGAATCATAGCTATATAATTTAAGAAATATATTTAACTTCATATTAAACTTTTAGAGATGAAAAAACATAACATAACGTTACAGAATAATGGATTCAAAATATTCAATGAATTATCTAATGAATTAAGTAGAGAAAACAACCTTGAAAAATTTTGAAAAATTCAAAATACAAATTGTGGAATATGTATAAAAATTAATTTTAATTAGGAGCAAATTGTTAAATTTATGTATCTAAGATTTTATTTTATTTTAAAATTTACTTTATTAATATATTTTGCTTTTCTACATATTGCTTTACCTAATAAAGTCTAGGATTAGGTAACAATTTTTAATCCATACTAACGGCCCATCTATATGGAGCTCTCTAGTGTATTATATTTCTTAGTTTATAACATTTTATATTGGTTTTAAATCTTGTTATCTTTTGAATTTTCATTATATTTATAACTATAAATTTTTTTGATAATTTTCATAATATTTGCAAAAATTTTTTCAAAAAACAAATTTTCACCATTTTTTTTTTTTTTTTTTTTTTTCTCTAACCTAATCTATGTATCTAAGATAATGGTATAAAATGGTTATAATAATCAAATGAATGAATAAATAAATAAATAAAAAAATAACAAATAGCTTATTGTACTTAAATATAAAGACTAAGTCACCAGACACATATTAATCTGATATTTGATTAAAATCAAAGAATTTCAACAATTTTTAAAAAAAAATTCAAACTAAAATAATAAAAAAAAAAATTTTTCATAGTTTATAACCTAGACTCAATTCTTTGTTAATAGACTAATAAAATTCCTTTCATCACAAATTATTTTTATTTTAACTTTTTTTCCCCAATAAGTTCTGAAGGAAATCGAAAAAAAACTAAGTACATACTTATTACTTTTTTTTTTTTATTTCTGTTTAATGTTTTTTTTATTTTCAACTTCTTAAATTCCAAAAATCAAAGTAAACCTAAATTGTGACCAGTTAAATAGTATTATATTTCCGTATATAAAATAAATCACCCCAAAAATAATTTAATACCCAACTTCGATGTCAAAATTTTAACTTTAAGCAATTCATAATAATATAATAATTCTAAAATACAAAACAATAACAATAACTCAACACTAACAATATAATATACTATTTGTAATGAAGTTGCCAGAGGTTTAAAAATAGAAAAAAAATACAGTTTATAGATTTTTATTTATTCAATAGGCCCCGGTAAGCACTTACTTTAGAGAAATTATGATAATCTGTGAAAATATTTTTATGTTAGTCTGAAGCAGAAATATTTATAACTGCAAATAAAAATTTGCCTATTATATGTTCCAGATTACATCAGACCAATATACATAGCAGAAGAAAAATCGTTTATTGTGTTTTTGACTATAATATGAAAAATATAATTTTAATAAAGATATAATTTAATGTTTTATATAATTGTAATTAATTGATTTTACTTTTCAATGGTGAAGCTATACTAAAAATAAAAAAAGGATAATCGTGGCGTAGTATACTCATTTAGATATACATAGTCTTAAAAAAATATAAAAAATTTTGGTATTGACTAATTCATTTGGTAATGAGTAAATTATTAATTTCAGTAGGGTAATAATGCCTAAGGCCTATATTACACACTATATACAAAGTAATATTGTATAGGGGATTTCTGTAGACAAAGGGGTATAAAACGTCTGTTAACCATGGCGTTAGCACTCTTCGTGGAACATATAGGCATATCAGTGATAAATTATTTTGAATTCGAATTGTTGTTATAGAAATGTGCAAAAAGTATATATTTTTCATTTAAATCTCTATAAAAGTGTAGATATCGAATATTATCTCCCACGAATTCAAATCCGTTTGGTTGAAGATAAAACTATATAGAGAAAGAGTACAACATAAACAAATATATCTATACATGACATAAAGAAGCTGATACAGAAGCTGATAACATTGAACGTACATGTTTATTTTCTATTAAAACCCATACATAATGCCATTGTAAGCTTCCTTTATTTATTTTTTATTGAAATTCTAAACTTCTAATTTCTTTTTGGAAATTAGATAGAGAATAGAAAATGAAACTTATAGTCATTCTCACGGTCATAAAATATGTAAACATTTTTAAATCGATTCTAAATAAAAATTGCCTAACAGGGCAAAATCCTTCTTAAAGGAAATGATTTTTGTTTTGTTTTTATTATTGTTATTGTTTTTCTTTATTTCCTGAAAGAATTTTTTTTTTTTATTGTGAGCGGAATGAACACCTTTTTTCCTATATTTAAAAAAAAATAACAAAAACAAAAACAAATGATGGCTCCAATCAAAAGTACATATTTTGTTTTAGAATGAATAAAAAGAAAAACAAAAAATATGGTGTAGATTTTCAATGTATATACATACATGTGGATGTATTTAGTTGGTTGAGTCGAGTGTAAATTGAAAATTGTTTGTCAAATTATGAAAAATTAATTTATAAAACGAATATAAATTTGTTTGTAAATTTTGTTTATTAAGGCGGTTGTTATAAATATTTACCAAAAGTATATATTTATATATATATATATATGTAGGTACAATGTAATCGTATTTCAAGATTGATTTCAAGATAGTAAAGGTAAGAAAAATATGTTAATAAATAAATTAAGTTCAATTTAAAGTGATTTAGTTAATTTAATATTGTGTTTTTTGTTAATTGACATGACTATGTATATGTGATAAATATTTTAACTACTTTAAAATTAACTTTCCGTTTGAATTTTTTGTATATACCAATTAATTTAAATGTTATAGCAATGTACAAACTATATTTTGTCAATATTTTGCCATGCCCTATGATTTCAACCCATCAGGATATTCTGAATAGTATAGGTTGAAGTTATGATAATTCATAAAATGAATATGTAAAATTTTTGTTTTAATTTTTCAGTGGTAAGCATAATACGGTCTAAAAAACACATTCAGTTTCAAATTTAACAATTTACGTTCAATATTTCATATATAAAATATATATTTTATTATTTTACTGTTCCGTTGAAATTTTATTATTCACTTAAAACTATAAAATAATTTTTTTATGAAATTCTTAACTTAAAAAAAAACTTTAAAATTTGAAACAGAATTTTTTTTTCAATAACATCTTCTACTATTCTTATAACTTTATATTGAAATTTCATGTTTACCGTTTCAGTAAAATTGAAAACAAAAATGTTTACCCATTATTTTACATTTCGCTATAACTGCCAGACGTTAAGCCAAATAACATAATCACTACGCTATATCGGTTAGAAATATTTTAATTAAATACTGGCAATTTATTTGGAATATAAGATGGACATTATGTTAACTCTATATACAACGGAAGGTGTTATTTATGTAGACAACAATAAAGTAATGAAGGATAAATAGTAGTTAATGTTTATTTTTAAACATTGATTATTTGATTATAAACATAAATTATTTTATTTAAGTTATTTTATTAATTCTCAACATAATTTATTTGGGTCGGTTTTCGATGGCCAAAAATAATAGAAATAATCTTCTTCTTTTTATTTACTTATATCTATTTCACATATTTTTATGTTATACAAATTATTACATATTGTTATATATTTTAGTATAATAATCAAAATTAGTTGTAATGATTACTAATCGTATATTAGTTAGAGTTATTTGTGAAGGTTCATTACACATTTAATGTGGCAGATTGTTTTTTATAAATAAATCAACACCATCATCATTATCCTGTAGCCTCATCAGTGGCGTGTATTTATTTCCGCATAAAGTGAAAAATTTTATAAATAAATAAATTAATATATTATGTTTGTTAAGCAAAACTATAAAATTAACATCGAAAATGTAAAAAAAAAAAAACAACAACAGTAAAATAAGACAAATATAGCCACTACTTAATAACGGTAATTTTTTATTTTTGGATGATAAATAAACAGTGCAGGTTCCGGATTCTTTAAAAGTGCAATTTTTTTGTATGCATCACTTAAAGTTTATATTTGTACATTTAATTTGATTCCACAAAAATCAATGAAAAACTAAAGTTCTGAGTATACGCTAAATGTAAGCTGAGTAATGTCATTTAATATGTCAGAGTGTTTTATTTAGAAGGTTATTTAGTAACTAAAAAAAATATTTTCATAATTCTTTAAAAATAAAGTAAATTAAATAAAAATAATTAAAATTAATAAACAAATAGTTTAAAAAAAAAAAAATGCGAAATGAGCATTTACTACACAGTTGAAAATTTAGGTATAAAACTCATATAAATCCTGACTAAAATCATATTAAACTAATAAATAGAGAACGTATTAAAATCAATAAGTATTCTAGATTAATTTAATAACTTATAAAGATAAAATTATTTAATATTTAGCAGTATATTCATTTAATATATTATATATATTAGATGTTTTAATATCTTGGAATATATTACTTTAATATTCTATGAATCAAGTTTATATTCATTTCATATTAAATTTATATGAGTATATGAGGTATTAGAATTGGATATACCAATCTTTATTAATTTAATAAGTTAATTTAATATTAATATTTATAAGAATAACTTATTAAAATAATAATGAAGAATTTAAGGATTTTATACCAAAATTATATTAAAATAATAAGAAAAAGGTATTATTTTGCATATTACAATTTATAAAAGTATATACCCTTTATGGCATACAAAGTGCCTCATATGGAATCATTATGATACTTACGAAAAACATTGTTCAAGGTTAATCTCATAAAAATAAGTAAAAAATAATTGTATGTATTTAAATTTATTTATTTTTTAAATTTCTTTCAAGTAACAATTTAATTTCGAATATTGACCGGCGTCGAATTAATCAGCTAATTCTCAAAATTATAAAAATTTCATTGCTTTGAATTTGCTGTGATTGAAGTCATATCTTTCATTAAAAATTAATTATAAAACTGGCATTGAAATCTAGGACTATTAAGACAAGAATTTATGAAGGTTACCACCATACTGGGAAAATGTCTTGAAAGTAAAAATAAAAAATGGCAGGATATATTCGGGTTATCATAATGGACCTTTATTCTATTTTCTCGGTTAAAACAACTGCTACATACATATTTATCCACCTATAACTAAAAACAAAAAAAAAGTTCAAAATATTTAAATTCGCTGATGCATTCTTCTAGTTCGGTGATAGAATCGTCTGTTGATTAACAAAAGTGATGTCACCGCAAATTAGATGATACAACAAGCCGTTTATATAACCAATTAACCAATTAATTTATCTTTACAAAATTATAATAATATATTTTGAATAAATAATAATTATTGCATTTAAAATTAAATTCAATATTCAAATTACATAATTTATTTAAAAACTTTTTTTTCGCCACCACTTACCTTTTTTTTTTTGGTTTTTACATTTTTAATCTTCTTTTTTAATAATCATTAATTCAATGTTAATTAAATTGGATTTTTTTTTTTATTTTGTTATTTTGATTTTATTAAAATATATTTTTAAATAATTGTCAAATGAATTCATTGATTTCTTTACTTTAGTTGTTGATATATTATATGTATGAAAAACACGGTAGAATCATCATCGGTCGGTTCATTTCTAAGAAATCTTTTTTTTCTTTTTAATTTCATTAAAATAATACATATTATATGCTATATATTATTAGTTATTTATATTATATGTTATCGATCTATAAAATATTTATTTGTTGTTTTTTTTAATTTTTTTTTTTTTATTTTATTATATTTTGCATTATTAGTATTTTATTATTTTGTTTACTTTTTTTATTATTATTATTATTTATTTTTGTATAAAGTTCGATTAAAAATTTTTAAATTAAAATATTTATTTATATACATATTTACATATATTCATATTTCCTTGATTATAAATTATGAATTTAATAATAATAATTATAATATAACTTATAAATATGTAAATTTAAATTTTTGTTATTTTATAAATAAAATGTAGTGAAAGTAGATAAATATAAGTATGTCACGAATACTAAATACACAAAAAGTAAGTAAAAAATTGTTTATCATATCTATTTTGTATCATATGTATGTATATACATTATGTCCAGTACATACTAGGTATAAAATTACAATTTGATTTCAAATGTCAATTATTATAGAAACAATTAGTGATTATTTTTTAAAATTAGTTTAAAAAATAAAACTTTCACCTTCATCTTAATATTTATATAAAAATATTCTTTTATATGTACATTATTAGTACATTATATAATATGTACATTATAGATAATAATATATAAATACTAATATACTAATTTAAAAAAAAAAAAAAAAACTACTAAAAACTATCTAAATATTATTAGGATATAGAAATCGTCTTCACTATCCTGAAACCGGTAAATAACTAACATTGAATCACAATTTTATAAATAAAAAATATAACTACATATATAAATAAATTTCTTAATTATTTTCATAAACTTTCATATATTATTTAAACATTTCTTTTTATTACTGGTTGCTCTTTTTTCTTTTTATATTGTAAATTATTACTAACTATACTAATTGGAGAAATAATGTAGTTCAAAAAGTTCAAATTTTATTAAGAATTCAAAAGGAAATTGATTTGCTCACAATATTCACCACAAACGACAAAAAATGTGGTGAAAATTGAATTATAATATAAAATCAAAAATAAAAAACTTTCTTTTAAAAGTTTTCTATGTTTGCGCAGAAAAAAAAAACATTTTTAAATACAACGAGAATAAAAAAAAAAAAAAATTTTAATAAAACTTATTTTTGTCCTAGGAAGAAGCATGCAAACATGTTTTACTAATTTGAACCCTTTAATTTAAAAATATTTGTATATTTTATTCAAAAGTTCGTCATAATTTACTATAATAAAATATATTATGTAATTTACTAATTATATAACTATTATTTACATAAAGATATAAGTATAAGTACATCTTATGTATGTAAATACTTTAAATTGAATATTTTATTTACAAATATTTATTTATTTTAATTATATTTTTAATATTACAAATTATATAAATATTTTAGTAGTACAACAGTGCGATTTGTAATACCATATAATATTTGATAATTTATATGTATATATGTAATGATATAATGCTTGGTATCTTTCTTTTTTTTTTTTTACTTTTGTTTATGGGGAGCACCCCACGTAAACGCACATCTGTATTATATATCTATTGTATTTCACCGTTTAATAATTGCAGGTTTATGCCCTTGGTGAACGCAATGCCCTTGGTGGCCGTTATATTAATTTCTGTATCAGGTATTGTATCACAAAATGATAATATATGACTTATCTGATGATTTATCAAATTAATAATACATATATGATTTATCTGTACATTATTAATTTGTGGGTTGTATATACCTATAGAAATATTTATATCTTAGCGAGCTATGGCATTGTATTCAAATAGAAAGTGATTGGAGGATTCATCTTCTTGGTGATCCTCACAATATGCATCTGTATGTATCGAAATTGTTATTCTTGAGTAGATGTTGGCTAAAAGGACCGTGCCCTGGTATGAACCATGTTAGTGTTCTGACATTGGTACTAATACCTGATTACCTAATTTAATCGGGTAATATTAAATTTGAAAAAGCCTTTAGAATTTAATATTTTTGGTCAAACTAGAAAATTTTTTTTGGTTTTCAATTTTTATTTCATTAAATTTTTGTGTATGAACCCATTGTATTTTCGAATTAATTATCGAATCATTAAATTCTAGAATATATTTATAATTAATTTACCTATTTATTGATACTAGCAAAGTCATCCGACAGTTGGCCAACTCCGAAACGTATAAAAGCCAGTAACTGTTTGTTGTGCATTGAAAATTTGAGAATATTAACAAGCTGTTAGATAATATATACACCCCATTTTCTATATCCACGCGTAATTTGTTTTATAGTTTTCATTTACTAGTTGTCCTGTTTACCAAACATGCAGACAAGATTTCGTGATCTTATTAATTTATTATCATTTCAACGGAACACAGTCGCTATTAGTATACTAATATTACGACAACGACTGCAAAAAAAACGTAAAATCTATATTTTCTCGGATAGTAAAGATATTAATTCATATACCATCACATCAAAGCTAGTATGAGATTGATTAAAAATATACTTAAAACCCTAACAAAAACAAATAAAATCACAATAATGTGGGTACTAGGGTATTCTGGCATAGCAGGAAACGAAGTTGCAGATTACCTAGCAAGAAAAGTATCGGATACGTCTTTCATAGGGTCAATTCCGTTCTGTGGGATTCTCCTGAGCACAGCACTAAGATGCAATTAAAAGCTTGGGTAGAGGAAAAAGCTGAGGATTTCTGGGTCAACGTTCTGGTTTGAATTATTGCAGATTTTTGTTCAAGTTTTCATAAATATACTTTTGCGGCGTATTCCCGTTGGTTGAATCATCTCAGGAGATATTAATACACAAATTTTTAATTAATAGTCAAAGAAATAAGAACAAATTATTTTTAAAAAAATCCATTCCCCAAACAAAATTTAACATATTTAAAACACAAATCTTCTGATTGATGCTAAGTAGGTAATCTTTCTTTATAAAATATACGAAAAAGATTAATCAAAAAATTGAAATCGAACTGAATTAAAATGTAGAAATATCAAAAAAAAAAAAAAGGCTTATAAGAGATTAATTGTCAATTTAGAATTAGATCAATCGATAATCAATTTAGAAATAAAAACTAGAAAGATCAAGGTACAACGACAAGTGAAAAGAAATCTGAACAAAATGTTTTGAACATTTTATTTTTTAATTTTCTTTATAGCTATCTGTATATAGTAGGTACTTCACCAAATCTAGAACACTTAAGAAAGAGTACAATATAAGTGAATAAAATATTTAGTATATGTATGACATAATATGTATGTTATATGATAGATAAGTATACATATAATATAAACCGAATAAACTCTATGAAATTAGGGGCCTCTGTAAAACACAATTTTCTATAAATCCAATAAAATGTTTTATTATTTCATTTTCATATTTTTCTCTGCAGTAAAATTGAAAATAAAAAAAATATGTATATTTACTATTACATACCTACAAAGTACACTTCTTTACATTACCTGACATTTATCTTCTTTTATTAAAGTGAGTACGCAGTAGTTCGCATGTTAAAAATTAATTTACATAATAACTATCGTTTATGTTTTTATAGCCAACTACTTTATTATATTATTTTATTCTATAATATGCATTTTAATATTCATGCCATACCACAAACAAAAAATATTTACTATCCATATAATGTATATCAAACATTTGTACATACATGTTATGTATCGTTAAAATTATTATTCTTTCATTCATTTTCTTCTACCTTATTTATTTGCCTTATGTACATACTTAAGTATACCTCCGTATACATTTGATTTATTTTGATTTTAAATTAGTGCAGATTCTAGTAATCTTATTATGTCGATTCTATAGTTTAGATTATAGCCAGCTTCAAGAAGTCGATGTATCGTAACGGTTAAATATTGCATAGTTATGTAATGTATATAACTTTTGAAAAAATCATTTACAAAAAATTTACAACAAAACCTTTTGAGCCGGATTCATAGATGGATAAACGGATATCCTATATCAGACCAAAAAATGAAGTAAACAACCGCCACTTTTTCAAGTAATACTGATTTACTTTTTGAAAGTTAGACAGTTTGTCATGCAAGACTTGAGATTGACATTGATGAATCTACAAAATTTTTGAATTCTAGTACAATTAAATACTCTTTTTAATTTGTCACACATGCTAGATGGTATTGGTAATTTTATTAAAAAACTAATGATAACAAATCAAAGTTTAATATCAAGCTTCATTTTCTATTCATGGAAAACAAAATAAGGACGAAAGTAAAATACATATTATATAAAAGTTCAGCAATGATATTTTGATTTTTAATCATCTTTTTACCCTAAGCCCTAACTATAGATTAATTTTGAAACTTTTTAGATAAATAAAATGAAAGGTTAATTTTGAATTTTTTAGTATTAAAAGTTTCATATAAATAAACAAAATAATAAATTTATGTATAAAATAAAATGTACCGTTTTATTATTATTTTATTTTGTTATTATCTTATACTTTATTTTTTTTGTCTGAAGCCTTTTACAACAACAACAATAATAATAAGAAAAAAAGCAGTTCATATGTTTATAATATATAATATTAGCTAACAAAATAATATATGTATATGCTATGCTAACATTATTAGAGAAAACGATTTTTTTCTTTGATAATAAAGGGTACCAACAATTTTTGGATCAGGGATACAAACACATTTTTTGATAAAATAATATACATATCGATGATATTTATCAAATTAAAATAATTTGCTCTTTCAATCATTTAATTTAGTTGCACCAGGTTTAAAATTAAACGAATTAAACCGTATCAACCTTATCAACAAAACTTATGTATTAAAACATGTTTTTTTGATTTTACTTTATAATTATTTTTTATTTTGATTATTATTTATTGCCTTTAATTTTATTTTCTCTTGTACGGGTATTTAACAGATGATTTCTCATTGATCTTTTCAGATATATTTTCAATTTTCATCTTAGGTTTTCATTCATTTCATTTCCTTAATTCCTTCCATGTAACAAATGTACCCACGGCGGAAGTCTTACCTTCCCCACCAAAAATTGTCAAGACAAGTTTTTGTCAACATATTGTCAGAAAATTGTAGGCACATTTTGTCGTCAAAATTATGATGGCAATTTGTCGAAAAAATTTGTTACAAAATTGTGGTTGTAAACCCACACACATTTTTTCGACCAAATTTTGACAAATATTTGTCATGATAATTTTTGGTCAACAATATGTGACAATTGGTTGACAGAGTTTGTAAGTTTTTTATTTATATGGAATAGTATTATATTCATCAGTCTATTCAACACTTTTGAGAATCGGTATTGTTTTCACATTTGTATTTTGAAAAACACATCAAAGTTTATTTAAAAGTATGAATAAATTTTGTAATTAAAAAACAATTAAAATAGAACTTGATTTTTAATTAATTTTATAGATTAAATTATATTATATTGTCCACAAATGAATGACAAATTATTCACAAATTGTCGGCAAATTTGTTGACAAAATTGTGACGAATGGGATCAACCCTACCAAACTTTTATCAACGAAATTCACCAAAATTTGTCAACGTATTCATTTTGTTCAGTAAACTGTTCTATGACGTTCTAAAACGTTCTAGAGTAAAAAAGAACACGTTTTTGTGTTCATTAGTTTCCGTTACTTGATTTTTTGTCCGAAAGTGTTCTGTTCTCGGTTCATGAGATTGTGTTTTTTTTTTAGTTTGAACAGTTTTGGACAATTTTTTTTGTTGTTGCTTTTCCTTTAAATTTGACAGTATACCAATAAATTTGAGAGTAAACAAAAATTAGAACAAAAAAGTTCAAAAAAGATCAAGAAAGGTGTTCAGTAGATTTTTCTGTTCTAAGTGGTTCTAAAGTGTTTGACAGTTAACTGTCATTGTCCAAAACTGTTCTGCCCGATTCTGCTCTAAATCTACTGAATACAACTATTGTCACCTTTTTGTGACATTTGGCTGCTCGCGTTTATTTTCACAAGTGGTAGATTTTCGCCATTTTTGCTATCAGATTAGAATTAGATTATTGAAATGTCAAAATGAAAAGAATTTACAAATGAGAGAATAAAAAAAGTGAACAAAATTTTTAATTGTAATAATATTAATTTCAAAAAGTTTAATTACTCTCATTAATTTACCAGCTTCAAAACAGACACTGGTCACAAAAGTAAATAAAAACATAACCTAAAAAAATACAACAACAAAATATGTTGACAAGTTGAATTTTAACTTGCAAAAACTTATTCGCGAGAAAGTTATATATAAATAATCGTTCAATCTGACACCTAAGCCGACTCTAATTAATTCGAGCTGACTTAAATTCATTCAACAATCAATTTAATTCACAATTACATTTTAAAGAATTGTGAAATTTTAGTGTAATTTGTTTTGCATTAATAAAAACTAAAAAGGGTGTTAAGAAATTCATTCTCAAGTTTTTTTTGAATAATATTTGAAAAATTAATGTAATAATAAATAAAAAATTAACATTTAACATAATAATTAAAAACTACTATAAAATGTCAGAAACAGAAGAAGCTGGATCTTCAAAAAAACCAAAATTGACTGCTGTGCAAAAAATTCGTATCGAACAAAATCGGTTGAAAGCTATTCAAATAGCAAAGGCCAAATTAGCATTACTTCAATCGTAAGAATAACATTTCAATTATAAATTATTAAATTATTAATTGTGTGTATTAACATTTGAATTGTAGTGAAGATAATGTTGTTAAAATTTCTGGCACTAGATTTGTTGACGGTGGTGGCGGATTCTTAGTTGAGCAATCAATGGTCAATAATGAGAATAATTTGAAGATACCACCAAAAATAAATCTTAATGATGAAATAATTAAGTTGCCAGTTACTTATTATGATTGTCTTGAATGTGAGGAAAATTTTTTCGATTCATATTTACAAAAAAATTTTGATTATCTTGTCTGTGACAATTGTCGTGATCCTGATGAAACTCATTCTTTAATTACAAGAACAGAAGCCAAAACAGAGTATTTATTAAAAGATTGTGATTTAGATAAGCGTCAGCCAATCTTAAAATTTATGAAAAGAAAGAATCCACATAACGTTCGTTGGGGTGAAATGAAATTGTATTTACATTTTCAGGTATTTTGCTAAAATTTCCCATCAACTGATATAAAAAGAATAAACTTCTGTATTTTAGATTGAACAAAGGGCTCTAGAAGTATGGGGTAGTGAAGAAGAATTACTAAAACAACGAGAAGAAAGATGTGAAAAACGTGAAGTTGGTAAAATAAGGAAATTTAATAAAAAAATGAAACAACTTAGAATGGATGTTCGTAGCAGTTTGTATAATAAAACAAAAGCTGCAAATCACACGCATGAATTTGGTACAGAAACTTATAACGAAGAAGAAGATAATTTTACCCATGCATGTCTAACATGTGAATATGTTGAAACATTTGAAAAAATGTAAACTTATCATTATTGTTCTATCGGTCAAGTACAATTTTTTTTTTATTTTATTTTTAATATTTAAAATCTCAAATAAAGAAAAACCATTATGTATTACAAAAATATCTATTAAAAATAAAGATTAAAATACCATTTATTTTTAATATCAAGATTCTTTATTTCAAATTTTCACACAAAAAAAGTAAAACTAATCTGTATCAAAAATACTTAAGCAGTTTCCTTTTCGTCTATACTCCAAATGAGCTTTTACAATAGCTATAAATTGAGGTCTTTTAAGTAACGAATATCCAGGCACTAAAAGAGAGACAATAAGTTCATGTAACTCTTTATGACCACTACAAAAGAGATCAATTCCGAGTTCCACTGTAGTTCCAAAATCACATTCATCTACAGCTAAAATAATAATTTTAATTATTTTTTATTGTCTTAAAGCTAACATAATTTAATTTCAAGTTAACCTACCAATATTAGCGGCCTGTAAATTAAAAAAAAATATATATTACTATACAGCTATATTTAATATAAAATATAATTACCGTTATTATGGGTTGTAACAATTCCATAGCCGAAGCAATAATTTCCTTATTATTCTGAGCATCAGCGAATTTATTCAAAATCTTCTTTAAGTTGCTATCCGTTTCAATTAAAGGCCTATACCCTAACTGTGTTTTGCGCTCATATGGAATTACCAAACCACCTTTATGGAAAGTTTTGGTTACCACTTTTTTATCCCGTTCTCGTTTCATCTCTTCAAAATTCTCCAAATTGACATCATGTTCGTCTGAAAACTTTTTCACTGCGTCCCTAATTTTTTTCACTTCGGCCGTGTTGAACGGTGTAGAAACAAAATCGTTGCAAATAAAGTATCTACAATAAATTTTAACTATATTTAGTTACTACATTTAGTCTATATTTAACTATAGTCAAAACAAAATAAATTAAAATTACATTAACGCTTGGAAGCAATTTGCTGCAATAAAATCAAAAACACAACCTTTGTTAACATCATTTTTTGCAATTAATATATTTGCTTTATCAGAAGGATCATCGCGCCAATAGCCATAATGAACTCCACTTCTTTTTTTGATAAATATTGTTTGAAACTCGGGTGGATCATAATAAAACCTCCAATGGCGCAAATAATCTCCGGGCTCCTTTATATCAGCATTATTAAAGCAACCAGCTAAATACTCGAAAGGACCAACTAGTTGTAGTCCAAGATTTTTAAATACTTCCTCTGGTTTCTTATCTACCTTTGCGAGTGAAGAACAAAATGCCCAAAAGGTATAAAATTCATCAGGCATTTCTACTAGAAACTTATGGCGTATAAAATCTGTAGTTTTCAACAATTCTATATATTCATCTTTTTTTGAATTATGAACAGTGTTATGAAATATTTTAAAATAATGTTTATCTTCTATGTTAATATTTGAGGATTCAATAGTTGATGTATTGGTTTTCTCATCATTCTCTTTATTTGTTAAAGTCTCTTTAATATCATCACCCTTTCTTTCGTCAGCTGAATTTCGCTCTTCACTATTTTTCATTGGAGACCTGCTTCTTGTTCGAGAAGTAGCTCCTACAGGAGACCTTGATCTACTTCTTGGTCTGGGTGACTTTCTAGGTGTGTTGTTTGAAACACTTCCACAATCTTTTTCAGAAACATCTAAATTAATTTTATTTTCAGTTTTTGGCGGATGATTGTATTTATTAATATGGGCTTCATTTTTTTGATAACATTTATCCCAATATTTACAATCGATTTTTTTATCATTCATTTTCTTTTAAAAGCTCAAAAAGATGTAATATAAAAATAAATAAATTTTCGAAATAAAATAACTATGATTACGAAATAAATTAACTAGTAATACTAGAGCAAATTAACAGTAAACAAACTTTCATCAAATGATATAAGGCAAGGAGAAAAATTAAATGCCCGGTGTTTTTGAAAAAATTGAACTGTCATTTGTTATTACAAGTGTGGCTATGTAGCTATCAGTTTTTCATTTCCTATTCCGACATGATAAAAAGACAAAAACTGATAGTGTATAATTACTATCAATATCAAATTCAAATATTAATAAAAAATAGGTTTATCTTAAGGTTTATTGAAAAATTAAAATTTCTTATTATCAACCCTTTAATTTGTATTTGAATAAATAAATTAAAGTTTTAAATAATTAAGCACATTCACAAATCACAACTACATTGAGAATTCAACATCGCAACGGTAACACTAAGGTATAGTATTTCAATTTCAAACTCAACTCATATGTATTTCCTTGTACTTTCACTTTGACAGCTTAATTTTTTCTAGACATTTGGATTGGATTGGACATTCGATAGCGAAATAGAATACATTTATTAGTATTTGGATTTGATTTTGCTTTTGCTTTTGCTTTTGATATAAATATACTATTAATAAATGAATGAAACTTGTAGTGCATATTGTGAAAACTCAATTTTAAATAAAAAATAATTTAAAAAAACAGTGTATAAAGTAAAAAACTAAAAATGAGTTACAAAGGTATAGGGGGTGGAGGGTATCCGTATAAAAAAGCTGATACTTCAGCTGGTAAAGGATATTCAGCAGTTCCACCACCAAGTAGTTTATCCCAAAATCGAAAAGGATCTGCACGAACATTTGCTCAATCAACTGGTAGTCAAAATCAAACAGCAAATTCCTTAAATAATAGTGGATTATCTAAGCATGGATATTCCACCATGGATGCGATTTATCAATTCGCTAGTTCATCTTCTTATGCGATTGGAAGCAAACGCAAAACAAATACAGAAGATGATTATTTTGATGATGATGATGAAATCCAACAGTCAGCTGAATTGGCATATATACCTGCCCCAGGAAGTCCAGCAGCTAATGAAAAAGTAATTATTTTATATTTACAAAATTTGTAGTGATAATACTAGCCTGGGAAGAATGTTAATTTTTTTCGATTCATCGCTAACCAGAAAAATGAGAATGAAGGAAGTGAAGACGAAGATGATCCTTTAGATGCTTTTATGGCAAATATTGAAAAACAAGTTGAAAAAGAAACAAAAGGAAATAGTAGTGATCCAGAGAAAGGTAATAATAACAAAAAAGGAATAAGGGCTGATATCGACGATGAAGATGACGAAGAAAGTTACTATAGGTATATATAAAACTTCTATGTGCCAAACTATAAATAATAATTTCTCTTTTTTAGGTATATGGAAGAAAATCCTAATGCTGGTGTAGCTGACGAAGGATCAGACCAAGATGTTGAATATGACGAAGATGGCAATCCTATTGCGCCGCCTAAAAAGAGAGATATAGATCCGCTTCCACCTCTTGATCATTCTCAAATAGAATATGAACCTTTCGAAAAAAATTTTTATGAACCCCATGAGGATATAAAAGCTCTTTCCCGAAATAAAGCTGAAGAATTAAGGAAAACTTTAGGTATACGAGTTACAGGACCTGTACCACCACATCCTGTTTGCAGTTTTGGTCATTTTGGATTTGATGAAAATTTAATGAAACAAATTCGAAAATCTGAATATACTACACCTACACCAATTCAAGCACAGGCGATACCAGCTGCTTTAAGTGGAAGAGATTTAATTGGTATTGCAAAAACTGGAAGTGGTAAGACTGCAGCGTTTATTTGGCCAATGCTAATACATATTATGGATCAGAAAGAAATAAAAGAAAACGACGGGCCTATAGCTTTAATTTTGGCTCCAACAAGAGAATTATCGTTACAAATTTATAATGAAGCTAAGAAATTTGGTAAAGCTTACAATATTAATGTTGTATGCTGTTACGGTGGCGGTTCTAAATGGGAACAAAGCAAAGCTTTAGAGGAAGGAGCAGAAGTCGTAGTTGCAACACCAGGTCGTATGATAGATATGGTAAAAATAAAAGCTACGACTCTAACACGTGTGACTTATCTAGTATTGGATGAAGCAGATCGTATGTTTAATATGGGTTTCGGTAAGACTATCAAATTATATTTTTGAATGAAAAGTAACTACAATTTACTTTTATATTTTAGAACCACAAGTAAGATCGATTTGCAACCATGTACGTCCTGATCGGCAAACGCTGCTCTTTTCAGCTACATTTAAAAAAAGAATCGAAAAGTTGGCAAGAGATGTTTTGACAGATCCAGTCAGAATTATCCAAGGAGACATTGGTGAAGCTAATGAAGACATTACGCAGCATGTCATAGTACTAAATAAACCAGAACATAAATGGAATTGGTTGCTTTTAAAACTAGTAGAATTTTTATCACAAGGAAGTATATTAATTTTTGTAACTAAAAAGTTGGATGCTGAACAATTGTCTAATAGTTTACTTTTAAAAGAAATTGAATGTGTTCTATTACATGGTGACATGGATCAAGCTGATCGAAATAAAGTCATTATGAAATTTAAGAGAAAAGAATGTGATATAATGGTTGCAACAGACGTTGCAGCCCGAGGTTTAGATATTCCTCATATAAGGACGGTTGTAAATTATGACATCGCACGTGATATTGATACGCACACACATAGAATTGGTAGAACTGGTCGTGCTGGTGAAAAGGGAACAGCATATACCTTAGTAGTAGAAAAGGATAAAGAATTTGCCGGACATTTAGTTAGAAATCTGGAAGGAGCAAATCAAGATGTACCGACCGAATTAATGGAATTAGCGATGAAAAGTGCATGGTTTAGAAGTTCTAGATTTAAAAGCGGTAAAGGAAAAAATATAAATATCGGCGGAGCTGGTTTAGGATATAGAGAACGACCTGGATTCGGTATAAAAACAAATTCAAAAAATATTCCAGCTTCAGGTAATACTGGAATTTCTAGTAGTAGTTCAAATACAACTACAATTAGTTCCTCGATGGGTCCAGCTTCAAACAGATATGCAGCTATGAAGGAAGCTTTTAAAAGTCAATATGTTTCCCAGGTTTGATTTAAAAAAAAAACAAAAAAAAAACAAAATTCATAAAAATTATTTACAGTTCAGAGCATCGACAGATAGAACTTGGGAAAAAACAGTTCCGGAAACCGGTGTGTTTGCTGCTCCTCCACCACCACCACCTCCACCACTTTCAATCAAATTAAAATCTAACATCAGTAATAATAATAGTCAAACTGAGGAGGAGCCAAAAAAGAGAGCAAAAAGAAGTCGATGGAATTGAAATGTTAATAACGAAATTTTTAAATGTTGCTCTCATTTTTTTTATCTTTAAAATAAATACATATGTATGTAAAATTTTAAGCTTGAAAATAAATTTCTTTCCAAATTATGTAATTTCCGGAATTTTTAATTATGTAAATGCTGAAAAAATTTTAAGTTGACAATTTAAATGATAAAGATTTTTTTAAGTTGTCACATAATTTTTAATAGTACTGTATTCAGCCAAATGTCAAAATATTGAATATTAACCTAAAATTTTTTAGCAAAATACATTAAGTAGTTGTGCATTGCATATCGTTAATCGTTATTCCACTTTATTTAGTTTTGTAATTAAAATGCAAAGTTTAAAACTAGTTATTAATCTTTCTAGGAAAAACCTTAGATGTTTTTCACATTCAACTAAATTGTTCAATGAAATGGCACCTACAGCAACAACGAACGAGCCTAAACTTTCAACTCCAATACCAGAGGGAGTTGAAAAACCTTTTGATCCTAAATTAGTAAGCATTGCAGATAATATCTCCAAATTAAATCTTCTAGAGGTAGCCGAATTAAGCACAATTCTAAAGAAGAAACTTAATTTACCTGAAACATCTTTTATGCCAACTTTTGCTGCTGCCCCTGCTAGTGCATCTCAGGAAGATGAGGAGGAAGCTGTACCAAAAAAAGTTCAGACATCGTTCAAAGTTAAATTATTGAAATTCGATGATAAACAAAAAGTACCACTAATTAAGGAAATAAAAAACCTTATGGAAGGAATGAATTTAGTACAAGCTAAAAAATTTGTTGAAAGTGCACCCACATTTGTTAAAGAAGATATACCAAAAGAAGAAGCAGAAAAATTAAAAGATGCATTAACAAAAGTAGGTGCTACTGTGGAAATTGAGTAAAGTAAAAATTTTTTCATAGATTTTAAGCTCTTATAATAAAACAAACATTTTTAGAAAATATTAACCAATCTATAGTTTTTTTTTTATTTAATTGAAAACAACTTAAGCCTACAACAGTAAAATAATTTATTTATTTTAAATTAAAATGTAGTTTCTAAGTAATTCAATTTGATAAATGATATAAGCCAAGAAATAAGGAATATGAATTTTTGTAAATGAAACAATTTAAAGGTGTTCATGATCATCAAATCTTTACGTATACTCTATTTCAGAATATCTAAAACTATTTGAATTGCGCTATTTAAATTATTTTCTTCATCATTTGTATCTATTTCACGTTGAATATTTTTTAATCTACTTTGTACGCCCCAATTTTTTATTGTATGTTTTGCTCGGAAATTTTCCGCTCCTAATTTCCATAAGATAATTATAACTGTATATTTTTCTTCTTCATTTCCATTCTCTAAAATGTCCTTAACAGTATACTGAAAATCCTCTAAAATTTTATTTTATTAAACTAAATTTATTTAGAATATTATATAAGATTAAACATACGTGATGATAAGAGCCCGGGTCTATTATTTTGAAGAAATGTCATATTTAGTAAAATTTTCAAACATAGTATTCTAATTTTATTTTTAGTTTTTGCAATTAATGAGCATAATATGTATAAATGTTTTAAGACAGCACCTTCTTGATATCTAGAAAATATACTCCAAAATTCTAACCAAAATATTGTTACAATGTTCCATGATTTTTGTATTTTGATATCCATTGGATGAAGATTACCAATTATGTCTAATAAATTCATCTAAAAAAATATAATTTCATCATCATGACTCGGATTGAAAATATTTTTAATAAAATTACCTTTACTAATAACAATCTTCCTTCAATGCAATTACAACAATTGGATAAAATTCCTAAACCTAATTCTAATGTATTAAAATCTATATTGGGATGTCTAATTTTATTGGTTTCAGCTATAACCATTTTTGATGTAAGTTGCATAATTGAATTTGAAAAACTTGTAATTGAAGCAGAAAATTGTTTACAAACTAGAATGGAATAAAATAAATTTTTATTAAATTTGTTAAAAAAAAATAATAAAAATACAAAATAGTTTTACCTTGTAATGAATCTTCACTTAAAACTGCCAAAGTTTTAAGAAATACTTCACGTAAATATTCCGAATGATTTATCCATTGCCATGTTTGTAATGCTATCCTTGATAATTTTTCAATTTCTAACTCATTTGTCAAACAATCGGAACAAAACCAATGTAAAATAATACTATACAAAATAGTTAGTTCTTGAAGTATAGAATCTTTCTAAATATTAATTATACAAATAATTTTTTTAAATATTTAAAAATATTTTTTTTAATTAAATAACCTTTGAATCTCCATATTTTCTTATATACTCAGTGGAAGTTATTGTTACAGTCTCAAAAATAGAATTAATCTGATCAATAACTATTGATAAAAACTTATTATGATGAGCAAAATTTCTAATTTTCTTTGAAGTTCTCAGTAATATTGCTAAAGCTTCACATATTAAAGTTTTTCGTAATAAATTTGCTAAATTCATAATATGCATTATGTACTGATTTTTTATTAAAACTTTTAAAATAATATACCTTTTTTTTTTATTTTGAATATACGATCGAAGAGTAATTTGACGCTATTAAATATTTGTTCACTACCATTTAAAATAGGATTCGAATTATTTGTTAAATTTGTGGAATCGAAAATTTCGGGAATTGATTTAAATTTATCACTGCAAATATTATCACTTTTAACAAGTAATGATATTAAAAATGTTAAGCATATATTTTGCAAATCTAAAAAAATTAAAATTTCAAATAAAATTTTCAGAAATTTTTAAATAAGTTCGAACCCAAATTTTTAGTTTCAGTTAAACCATAAAGAATAATTTCAATTATATGTGTAGCTCCATTGGATGAAAATATTTCACAAATTAATTGAAAGGATATTGTTTCATTAACTAGCAATTTCAATGTATGTAATATATTAACCAATAAATCAATATTTTTATTTTCTAAAAACCAAAATTAAATTAAAATTAAATTATTTACAAAAAAAAAAGTTCTTTTAATATTTACCAAAATAATTTAAATTTAACAATTGTATTAAAATAACAATAAAACCATGATCACTTGATAGATTCTTTTTAATTGATCGAATGTTTTCAATAGTATGCAGTTTATTAATTAAAAAACAAATTTCACTCATCATTCCAAGTGATTCATTTGTAATGCAAGATGGTACAATTTTAATTAAACTGAAAAGATAAATTTTTTTAATTTAATTTTAATTTTTTTTTTAAATAAATTATATTTATACTTAAAAATTCTAATCATAAATGGTTCACTATCAAATTCTTCAGCAGCAGTCTCTAGACTTAAACTAATGTAATTACTTAAAATTCTACAGTATGCGCTCATTATTTCGGGAGTTGTTATATTTTGAATCTGCAATAAGTTATTTAACAATTAATTTTATTTTAGTTTTATTTATCATAAAATAAAATTACCCTAAAACAATCTACAGTCCTTCCAATATAAAAATGTTCAATCGAATTAAGAATTGATGTGTAAAAACGATATTTAGAAAAAATTTGTTTAATTAAATGTAAACCATTATCTCGAACCGAAGGTTCTAATTCAACACAAAGTGGTACAACAGATAAATGTAATGATATTCCATCGGACGTGTTAATTTTATGACTTAAAAGATTTGCAAATAGCATACCAGCTGCTGATCGTACTATTGGAACTTCATTGTTATCAAGAAGAGTACTTAAACAGCAAGCATGAAAGCCTCCAGGTAAATATGACAATTCTGTTAAAAAATTATTATTATAAATTTAACTCATTTTTCAAACAATTCTCAATGTCAAACCTTTAACTATTAAATGAGCACCTTTCAGATTTTCAGTAACTTTTGTTAAAATACACCATGATAGAGCTCTTATTTCAAAATCTTCATGACTACAGAGACCTGATAGTAATTTTATATGAGTTTCGTCTAAAAGAAACTGCAAACAAAAATTATAATTAAATATTTATAAATATTTTAACATAAAAAAAAGGTAATTACCTCATCCATAATATTCATCAAATTACCAATAATTAATAGACAATTTTTATTTAAATGTGATCCACTTTGACTGAATAATTTTAAAGCCATTACAAAATACATAAGCTTTTTAATAACGATATTTGCAAATCCTACATCAATATCAACATATTTTGTTTCAGTTACAACTTGTACTATATTTAATAAACTTCTTACTTGATCCAAATATCTTTTATGAAAACATTCTTCAGTTATTGGTATTAAATATTCAAAAAGTTTATTATAGAGGTTGTAACAACTTTTTTCATTTTTAGATAAAATTAATTCGTTAATTTTATTGTTGTGATCTTTTTTAGCACAATATTTAATTAAATTTTCTATTAAACTACAAATAGAATCATATGTAGTTTTTGGAATTTTATATTCTTTCAACATTTCTAAAATCAAACAATGTTGCTCATTGAACTCGTTTAGTAACCAAAATATAATAATTTCATTTTCATTTTTTATCAAATAATCAAAAAATTCAATTGCATTTTCAAATATATTATAATCTCCTGTACTATTTGGTTTAATTGTTAAAAATCGTTGGAAAATTTTCAATACATTATTTCCATCTAGATAATTATGAGCACCTAAAAATAAACAAAATCGTACTCCACCTAAATGTTTTAAAAACTCATCTTCAGTTGTCGCATTTGTAAGTTTTTTAAAAAAAGTTTTTAAATTTTCTGCTGGAGCCGTTATTTTAATTAAACGAATATCATCTGCGTTCATTTTTAAATTAGAATTAAATTCTAAAACATCTGTAATTTCTATAATTTCATCTCTATTTTCATTTACACTTGTAAGAAACGTGGAATAATCTAAAGTAGCATTATCATCATTCAAATTAATTGATTTAATGTGTTTACAAATTGTTTCAAAATTTGAGAACCAAGATGTAGCAAAATTTAATCGAATATACTGTAATAACGCTGCCTTTTTGTCATTTAATCGTTTATCTCTAGCAACGCTATAAATTGGTTCCGATTTACGACTCAATGGTATACTCGAAAACTGATGATTTTGTACTGTTGATGTATTATGCAACATCGTTCCTAAATTATTATGGCAACTTTTATTATCTTTTGTTAGATCCAAAAATATTTCTTCAATTAGAGTTTTCTTTGTAAAGTTACTTTTTTGTAAATGAAGCTCACATTTTAAAGGTAAATTTAGTTTTTGTAAAATTATAGGTACTGAGATGTGTTTTTCAGCACCAATTATAATATGACTATATAACAATAGAAATAACGTTATAACAGCATCTTGTTGTAGTGTTATATCGCCATGAAACAAAAATAAAACTCTAACTAATAACTCATAAAAACTATTTTCATTTGAAAGTTCTTTACGAAAAAACGAATTACATAGTATCATTTTACATAGCACACTAATTGCAGGTACTGCAGAATCAGTATAATCCTTTGTTGGTGTTTTCTTTAATGAATTCTCCAAGGCCTGCATTGCATAAAACCAACCTTTCTCATTAAAAATTATCTTATTTAAATCAATATCCTGGCATAAGACATTCAATTGCATTAAACAAGTTTTTCTGATATTTGGCTCAACATCATTACTTTTAAGGAGCTCTAATAAAGCTGGAATTGTTGTACAATCATAAAGACCACCATAAAAAATCTTTTCAGGATCTCGTGGTATTTGAATACAGCACAAGTTATTGGGTATTGTATCAAAAATTTCAAATATATTCGGTAAAAATTCAATATGATTCGGATTTTTTGATAAAATATACGCCAAACGTGAAATAGCCTCAGAACGTATTTGATCATCACATGAAAAAAGAAAACGAAGATTTCCTTTTATAAGTTCAAGACTTTCTAATCCATTATCAGGATTAAATAGCTCCAAAATTAATTTTCCTAAAATAAAATAACACATTTAATAAAATATTGTTTAAAAATTATTTCTAATTTAATTTATACCAAAATTATTTTCAGAAGTAACTAAACATTGTAAAAGGGGAAAATTTGGAATTAGAATCTCTAATATATTTTTCCAATATACACCTAAAACATCTCTGCCTTTTAATATCAAAGATAGTATAATCTCAGCATTTTTTTGTATGCTAATATCTTGATGATAAAATCCAAAACAAATAATTTCAGAAATTATTTCTGCAGTAAGAGGAACTCCCAATGATCTTGGTCGCTCGAATTGTGTGTTAAATTTATGAACAGAG
Organism: Argyra leucocephala; assembly: GCA_963942445.1. NCBI lineage: Eukaryota > Metazoa > Arthropoda > Insecta > Diptera > Dolichopodidae > Argyra > Argyra leucocephala. Next base: position 12,939,364 of record OZ012681.1, read on the forward strand.
ACATCACCATTCATTAATGCTCCGAAAGATTGCTTTATATTATTTGAAATACCTTTATATGCAATTCTAAAAAAAAATTTTATTAATTTTAAACTAAATAATTAAATAATAATTTTTCTACCTTTTGATATTTATATTTTCGCTTGCTAATAATTGTAATAATATTTGTTCTGATGTTCTTTTTAGATGTAAATTACCGTCAAATAAATACATTGAACGTGAAATAGCTGTTATAACATTCTGAACTAAATCTAAACTTTCATGAATTGATATAGTATCTAAAGCCTTTGAAGCTAATAAAATAAATTCATCATCCTTTCTCCCATCAGGATTTTTCAAAATTTCAATTGTTGATTTAAATATGTCTTTACAATTTAGTACAGTTTTTAGTTCTAAATTTTCTATATCTTCTATTTGAACAATCTTTTCAACATTATTATATACCATTGGATTTAAATTTTTTAAGGAAAAATCCAACATAGCATACTGTAATTCAGAATACCATATTTTAGATGTTTCTATTTTTTCAGAATTTGTATTTTCATATTTATCGTAAATTTCGTTTGTGTAATTTATGTTTAGATTCTCTTGTTGCAACAACTTTGTTATTATATAAATAATTAAAATATGTTGAATACGATAAATCCGAAAATTTTTTTCTTGTCTGTAAAATTTAGCCAATATTCCCAAATCAGTCAAAATAGATTTTAAGGAAACAGCCGTTCCATTTTTCTTATATTCTCGTAATTTAATTACATCCATAATTACCATAATTAATTGATACGCTTGAAATATTTCATTCTAAATAACAAAAATATCCGTTTTATATAAGTATTAAATTTGAGATATGAAAATACCTGATCTATTGATTCACTGAATTCTTTTAAATGTTCAACACAAATTTTTAATATTTCAATGCAAAATCTTGATATAGTAATTTGAGTTTTGGGTTTATCACAAAAATTCTAAGAATTTTTTTTTAATTACAAATAGATAAAAATAAAAATTTAAAAAAAGTTACTTCTCTCCACGTTGGATCATAACATTCCGAAAATACTCTTTTTTTAGCTCTGCAGAGCAAAGCTTTACTTAAATAATTTAAATTACAAATTAATAATTTAGTATTTGTTCTATCCTTAAAATATAATTTTATCATATTTTTAAAAATGTAGGGGGGTTGCAAAAAGTATTCAGCAGGATAATCATTTACAGCTGTTTTAAAAAAAATCAAACCGTTTTTAATTTCTTCCAATGTGCTTATAGTTGATATGGAATTGTACAAGCTATTTAAAGAATTCACGTCTGATATACTAGGACTTGACCAAACCTCTTCATATTCATTTAAAAACCTGATAATGAAATATTTTATAAAAATATATATTCTTCAAAATTTATTACTATATATCTATGTACTCATCATTATCTGATTTAAAGTCTTGTATTGAAATATCTTCTGAACTACAAATTGAAATTGGAACACTTGAATTACTTGATTCGCTGAATTTTGTTGGTTCTTCATATTTTTCAATTATATCTTTTATATTTAAAATAATTTCTTTATAGAGTTGTGATGTTTTAAATATTTCATAAACTTTATTAATTTCTTTTTCTAAGCGAGATTTTTTCAAAAATTTTATAACTTCGTGAATATGTTCACTATTTAAAATAATTAAAATCAAATTTAAAACCGTTTCAACTTCCAAAAAAGGTTTTTTATTAAACCACCCAATTAGTTTTGTTATAAGTTTTCCAGAATTAAATTCAACATTTGCATTTTGCTGAAATCCTTTTACAATTTTACCTTCTATATGTTTTAATGTTCGAACTCTTATTTCACTCAATTCATGATCTTAAAAAAAAAAAATTTGTTTTTTTTTTGTATACAAACAATTTAGCAGTAGTTTAATACAAACCCAAATTTTCAATTATAGATAGCGATATTATATAAGACATTGCTTATTTAGAATATTAAAACTTATAAAAATAATTGATATAATATTAAATAACAAATTTTGAAAATATAATTAAACAAAAAATAAAAAAATTAAAAATGTATTTTTTATTTTTTCAATACAACGGCGGTATTTCTTTTTAAAATTATTTGACATTTAATTTTTCTACGATTTGTAATGTTGGGAAAACTGCAAAAAAAAAACTATTAAGGAGAGCCCAGGGTTAATTATAAATCTTCAAAAAATTTTAACAATTTTGAATTTAATTTTAAATATTTATTTAAATGATTTCAATTTTTCAAAATATAAAATTAAACAGTTTGTTTTCCTTACTTTCATTTAAGAAAACAATAAACATTTAACACAAAAACTATGCATTTTTAGCATCATCACCCCCTCTGAAATTAAATTTTTGTACATTTTTAAATAATGATTTTAGATTATACGGACAATTGTTGGTTTCATCGGTCACAAGTTGTTGTTGGTTTTAATGTAAAAAAACTGTCACGAGTGTGTATAGAACACCAAAATAACACAAATAATTTCAAATACAAAATCTACGTTCAAAATAACTGATTGAATTTCAATTTAGTAAACTTAAGAAATTCCGTATTCAAACATTTTTATTTTAATTTTTTATTCATTTCAACTCTCACGATATTTTGAAACAAAATTTTATAAATATTAATTTTTGCAAAAAAACGATCTCAATCAAATTTAACGTAATTTGTCACATTAGCGCATTCTGATAACTATACATCTTTTATTCAAGATGTTAAATGACGTCATGGATAAAAAAAAAACAATTTCGACAGTTCATTTTCAGTAATGAGTTTATGATATTGTACAAAGGAAGATATTTTATTGTTTACTAGTTTTAAAATTAAATTACTTTTAAATTAGTCCTAATAAATTAAGAATTTTGAAGAGCAGTTAATAGAAATAATTAAACAAAATGTAATTCTGTATGATAAGAGCATAAGTTCATAAAGAAATATAAAAAAAAATGTGAAATATATGGAAGGACATACTTCTGGTAAGACTTACGTTTGTCATCGTTTCTTTTTTTTCTTAGAAAGATATTAATAATTTTAGAATGCAAATGTCGTGATAAATGAAGAAGCTTACGTGGTCAATTATCAAGAGAGTTGCAAGACAGATTTTTGTCACCTGTTAGTACTGCAACAACAAAAAGGATATGGAAATATTTCGATTTAATGGCATTTATAAGCACTGAAATTGAATCTCGAAATAAATTACATGATTAAATTATCTTATGTAGATTAAATTTTTGAAATAAAAACATATTGTATTTGTTTTATGTCTTCTGATTACAGTGAAAGTTTCTTAAATAAAGATATACCAATATCAACATCGCAAGAGCAAATTGTCAAAGAGGTGACGAAATAATAATACCAAATATGCCTTTAGGCTCCACCTAAAAGTACTTCATGTTATATATAAACAGTTCTAACGAAAATTACGGAAATCTTTTAAATGAGATACTAAAAGAAATAAAGAAAAATAATGAGGAGAAAAATGAGATAGATTTATTTTGCAACATGGTAATAGCAATTATTTTGAGTTCCACATTTTCTGTAAACTTTAGTTAAATATCTATTTTGAAGATTATTTTTGTAGAAATGTATGTATTATGTAATTTAATTATTATTTATGGTTTTAATCAATATATTTATATTTATATTTCTTTTAAATTTATTCAATGACTATTAAGTAACAGGAACATCTATTGTTAAAAATAAACATGGGGGTCCATTTTTTTGAGTAATTCGTTAATTTTTTTGCTAGATTAAAAAAAGTTTATGTAAATTAAAAAAATGTTTAATAAAATACAATCATATATTTCTCTTAATTCTAATAATTCTCTAAAAATTAACAACAAACAAATTTACAATTTGAATTTAACAATTTAAAATTACGATACATATGCATACATTTACAACTTTTTTTTCCTATTGTTTGATAAGGGTCATTTACAATTTAAAATTAATTGATTGATATCATTAAAAATAATTTAAAATACAAATTAAATTTTAAATTCTATATATGTATGTATGTATGTACTTATAAAAATAAAAATGGATTTTTTAATTTCTTTTTTTTCTCTTTGTTTTATTGGGTTTACATATTATATATACATATAATAAAATTAAAACACGTTTGAATTGACTAAACGTTGATAGTAACAGTTTTGTTTGCATTAAAATTATACTTTTTTTTTTGTTTTGTAGAAATATTTTAGCAAAAATTAATGTTTTAAAAGATTTTTATTTTAGCACCAAATATTTAAAAATCTAATCGCAATTCTTATTCTTAACTTAAAAAAAAATTAAAACTTTATAAAGATATTTTATTCTCACATTTTTTTCATTTCCTCTATATAAGATCTTAGAAACATAAAAACACAAATTTGATCGTCTTCCAATTTATTTGTCAAAGTCTTTATAAATTACAAAAGAAATAAAATTAAGTTATGTATATGTAAAATTATTTTGTTAACAATAAAATTATATCTAGGATGTACAATAATACTGATAATTTTGAAAAACAAATCTAATTTAAATACTATGTTCTAGTTTAAATCTCTGAATTAAAACAATTATAATATGGTATATAATGTACATTTTTTACATTTTTATATCCATCAAAATCAAGTTATAAATTTAAATATTTCGTTATGAATAAAAGCATTTAAAATAATACATTTTGATTTAAAATTCAAAACTTCAATTTTTTATGTTTTCAATCCAAGATTCATACAAATCCTCTTCAAGGACTCAATTTTTCTACATAAATTGCATATTTTTAGTTATTTTCAAAGTTAATTCAGCCACGAATTGGGAATTTCTTACATTTAAAGAATTTAAATTTAATATGCTTGGTGAGCTAACTTTCTTAATGAAAGAATATCAAGTCAAGATAACACTTTATCTTTCATTAAAAAAAAAAACAAGAAACAAGATAAAATTCTGTGTTAGTTAATTATCCTTCTTATAAAATTCCCTATTTTTCTTTTTAATTTTGAGCTTTTCATAATATGTATGTAAATAAATCAAATTATGTAGTGATGTATACATTCAATTAAGAAAATTAAATATGTACTGATTTTAAGCTTCAATCGTTTTCATTGTTTAAAGCAGCTGTAATTGCTAAGGCACCACCAGGTATAAATCTGACAAAGTTATCACCAACTAATGGACCTAATGCGAATAAGCCTTTTGGAACACGTTCAATTTCATTTGTAAATTTATCAACAGCAATTTGATTATTTTTTGAATCAATTGCTTTATTAGGATCAATTCCCAGACCAAGTCCAGTATCTTCAGATATAAATAACATATTTTTTAAAACTGGGCTACTTAATCGATCTAAACAATCACATATTCTATTATATTGATGACCGCAAATTTTCGTACGATTTTCATTTAAGCGACGACTCCATTCACATATACTAAAATGTTTACATTTTGAACACAAATTTTTTAACCATGAAATTTTTCTACTCATTGGTGAAAAAACAACTTGTTCGGTATGGTTAACAAAATTTGTTGCTAATGTTGTAATACCAATTTTTGATGGATGTGATGGTAACATTTTTGCAATATTTGATATAAAACGCAAATCTGGTCTTGAACCAATTAATATGGCACAAAATGATACTTCAAATGTTTTAGTTTCACCAGTTATTAAATGACGAACAGTAACATTATGTTGATCATTATTTGATGACGATGTAAATATATCACATAAAGTATGTTCTGGTAATGGTGTATAAAAATCATATTGAGTATGTGGATCTTTCATCATTCTTTGTACTTCATGGTATTCTGGATACACATTTTCTGGTAGCATTTTATCTAATCCAGCTGTACGACTTCGAAATACATGAATCACAGGAATATCAGATAGCCGGCATATAGTTACTGCATCAGCTGCACTTAATCCAGCTCCAACTACTACAACTGGCTTTAGACCTATAATGTAACAAAAAAAAAACAGCTATTATAAGAATAATAAATTAAAAAATGTTTTTTATTCTTTTTAAAGCATAATAATCATATACTACGATTACATTTATTCTATGAAACATACCTCTTCGTTCTCTTTCATTTAATTTTTCTAAATCAGCTTCTAAGTCTGGTAATTCGTGTTTTACCCATGATGATTTTAAATTTTCACCTCTTAATCCCAATCTATTCGCTAAATCTGATACGCCATTTGCTAATACAACATTATGACATGCGAAATAAAATGATCTTCCGGTTGATTTATTTATTCTAATAATAATAATAAAAACAAAATATTAAAATCAAATATTTTATAAATTTTGTATTAATTTTAATTTACCCAGCTACGATCCATCTTGCTCTTTGAAAATTCGTGTTTTCATTTTCTGCATATATACATTTAGCTTTATCTTCTTGATTTGTCTGTGGCATATCTTGTTGTTGTTGAATAGTAGATGTTCCCAATGGAGCAATTAATGTAACAATTGTATCATTTATAAAATATTTATCTAAATCCATTATATTAACGTAATCTTCATAATATTGTGCAACTCTTGATACAAGAGCTCTAGTCTGAACTTCTTTTGAGATTAAACGCTTTAGTGATAAATTTCGTCTAGGTGGCATTTGTATATTTTCATTATTAATATTACTTAAACTATTATTAGAATTTACGTTATTTGTAAAAGCTTTCGTACATTTACAGCACAAGGCACCCAATTCTGATTCATTATTATTCCCTAAACATAAATCATCTTCATTATCGTTATTCCTCTTTACTATAATATTACTTTTATTTTGTATAATATACTTTAAATTTGTTTTTGAACGCAATTCGATACATTTTATACATTCTGTATTATTTAATTGTGAATTTTGCTGTTGTTTATTTTGAAGAGAATTTTTTAAAGCTACTTTAAATAGATCGTTAGAATTTTCTAAATTCTCATTATCAACTAATTGTTGTTTTTGTTCTTCATCTTGTAATTTTTGTTGTTCCCAATGATTATAATTAAGACCAGGTAAAGACATCCATGCAGCTAAAGATAAAGTACGTAAATTTGGATCCATACGATGCCATGTACCACCCGGTGGACCTTTACCAAGAACAACATGATCAATCTAAAAAACAGAAACAAAATTACTTATATAAATATGTTTAAAAAAAAAATTTTAAAGAAAAATGTATAAAATTGTATATAAATTGTTTAGACATATGTAAAAACAATTTGTTTTACCTTTTTATCAGCATTCGTTTTATACTCTAACATAGATGGTAATTCCATTCCTAAATCAGCACATGGATGCTCTAAACTATCTAATAACAATGAAACAGGATTTGTACTACGTCCTTCTAAACCTTCAGCTAATGTTACCAAATCTTGTTCAACTAAACTTTTACTACTGTCAGCATAATTTAATCTGGCTCTAAGTAATTCATCTGGGTGTTTTTCTATTTTTTCTGAATTCCAATATGGCCAATTTCCTGCCAACATATATGATAATGTTATACCACTTGGACCATTGCCTATAATTAAAACAATAAAAAAAAAAATTAAATATATGTATGTATTTATTTATATATATTATATACAAATAATGTATTACAAAAATTATTTCAATTATACTTAAAAGCTGCCAAAAAAAAAAACAAATATTTAAAATGAAAATTTGAAGTACGTTAAGAATTAAAAGAAATGGTAATGGTAGTTTCATTTATAAAATTGGAAAAATGCCATCATTAATTCATCATTCTAGATTTAAATTTTTTATTTCAACATTTAATATTTCATACGTGAACAATATACACTCTAATCGCGAGCAACTGAGCTCTTTGAGAAATAAACGAGTAAATAAATAAAACAAAAATTCATACATCTATATTCTACTCTACATATTTTATGGAAATTGAAAATTCAGAAAATCAGATTAAAGTATTTTTTAAATTAAAATTGTAATTCAGTAATAGCTAAGATAATCACATTATCTTTGGTAATAGTAAACAGCCTCCTGCAACAGAATATTTATTACTATGTATATAATGTGTATTCTGTATTAAAAAATGCACTTAACAAATGATTTTGAATTAAGTTATGTGCACAATAATTAGATTAGACAACTAAGCTAAGCACATAATAATTTATAGTTATAGACATAAATGTTAAGGTGTACGGTTCGTGAATATGAATGGCATAATAAGTATGAATATCCACTATTCAACAAAATCAAGTACATACATATTTGCGAATTCGAAACATTTTCATCAGTTATTGGTAATATTTATATATGTTTTGAACGCATATTTGAAATTCAAATAGAAATTATTTATTCAAGCACAATAGAAAGTCTACAAAATGACTTAAAAGTAAATAAAGATATTATAAATTATTCAAGGTATTGTATTATGAGAGTATTTTAAAAAATAAAATTTGTTTATTACCATTACGATCAATATTTTTTGTTTGTTTATATAACTTAAGTAAGTTATAATATAAAGTTTTGACAACAAATTTCTTTGAAATGTTTGTAGTACATCGAAATTCATAAAGAATAATCAATACAGCTATGATAATATGTACAGATTTAAAAAACAAATTTGAAATAAAAATTTATGTATAATCATGCCATATAAGAAGGTATACAATTCATTGGCTCACGTTTTTAAATATCACTAATTTAAATATTACTTGAACTTACAAATAATTTAAAAAATTTAAATAAAAGCTTTTTATAATTTATATCGAATCATCTAACTATACTTAAGCGGAAATCATTGATGAAACAAATTACAATAAAATTACAAATTGTCTATTCATTTATTATTATAATTTATAATTATTACCAATGCTACTTATTACATAAATAAAATTTAAGTATTTCCTATAATCAATATATAGACATTATATGTATGTAAGTTGAAATTTTTGCAAAAATGAAATAAATCAATTACGAACTACTTGCATAATTTACTCTACTAGTAGGCTTGTGAAATAAAACAATCTTAAAAACTAATGATAATATAAAGTTCAAAAATGAAACATAAAAGACGATAGACAATACATGTGATACAGATATATATTTATTGAATATACTTAACTATAATAATATAAAATTGTACACTCAAAAGAATTTGCAAGTCACCGAGAACTTTATGTAAATGTAAAATAAACTTTCATCAGAATTATAAAATATGGAAATTACTTACATATGCATGTATATACGTATATATATATGTACGTATATAGAAAAGTTTCTTTTTTTCTATATCAAATTTGGCAATTAAATTAATTTTAAATTAATTTTTTTATATTTAATGATTTCTAAGAAAATTGTTTATGCTTTTAAATTAATTAAATTTATTTCGCTTTACTTAATTACATTTTTTTTTATTTTTACATATAGTTTACTTTTGGTTAGAGCTTATTATGCACTTTTATTTTGTGATTTTAATTTTTTCCATTTCTTAACTAAGTATCAACTAGAAAACCATATTATGGTAACCATACTGAATCTTATATATATAATAAAATAAAAATCAATCAATTCCAATATTTTGAAATTTATTAAATACTGTAGCACTTATACATTTATATATGTAAGAATGAACAAAAGTATATATTTAATATGTACATATATATTCTGAATATGTAATATTATCATTTCCTGCTACTTCTATAAATTCTACCCAATTTTTGCATTGGTTCTTGCACTATACGACTAATTATAAGACCTCATTTCTTAAATTCAGTCACATCATTTTTGTACATATATGTATGTTAACAGTAGAAGCCCCTATTTGCTAAAGATTATATTTAAGGCTGTCCTAATATGTGTATAACTGGTATAACAAACCAAAACAGAATTATAATTCAATTTTGTTTAAACTTTAAAATTTAATTAGCTATTTCGGTTCAATTAGTTATATTACATAGCGAAGATCTTAATGATCTAAAACCAATTAACTAAATAAGCCTATTCTATACGAACAAATTCTGATAGTAACATTATTATAGACTGTATCTGCATGATAAACATATTTAGTAATAATAAAATATAAATATTCGATTATATAATTCTATTTGGGCATATAAAACTATTATAAAAATAAAATATAAGTATTTTTTATAAAATCTACCAATTATGGTCTGTATACACTATACATATACTTAGAAACAAAAATTCACAATTTACTTTGTTCAGAAAATTATAAGTTGTACTAATTTAAATTATATAAACTCGTAATTGAAGTTACAATTCATACTTATATGTAGAAATATTTTTAATTAACAAATAACATTTCTTTATTTGTTTTAATTAATTTATTGGTTTAATAAATTAATTAACTAAACTTTGTAAAAGCAATTTTGATTAATTAATTCTTTGTTTTGAATTGTAAACAAAAACATAAGACTTGAGTTATTAAATTTTTATTAAGAAACTTAAGCAAATCATAATAATTAACAACAGAACTTAACTAATTGCATTCTAGAGACTATAGTTAAACGATTTTAATCAAATAGTATAATTTACTTGAAATTTGTAATAAAATTAAGTAATATTACAACTTCTAAAACAATTTTTTATTTAGCATAATAACTATATATGATTCACTTTTCTATAATTGATCTTAATGGAAGTTGATTGTATATGATAAAATTTTTGTTTCACAATCAACAATATCTGGACGCGGATCGTTTTTTGAATGGTTTAAAATTTATATAGTTGACGCATAAACATTAAGGATACTAAAAAATAACATAATGAATCTTAAACATAATGTAAAGAGAAGTTAAAATAATATTTTTAATTACTTAGATGTAACTGCTAGTTATATGTAATCAAATTTAAAAGACACAAGACTCTTGTTAGAACACAGACACCGTACTGGCTATTGTAAAAATGAACATATCAAGAGGCGTTGCATCACATTTAATAAGTATATAGCAACATTTTTCACACAATATTTCGAAATTCACGTTCAAAATTGCACCAAACTCTTGATCTACTAAACTATAATTAAAACCATGACCTTACTAACACCAAATTTACACACAAAATTCATTTAATACTAACAACAAACTTTACAAATACCTTATAATTTATGTCAATCAGTCAATGACCATAGTTATCATATATCGCTGAATTTTAGTTTTTATCAAATTACAAAAAAAAAAAAATTTAAATTTATAATTAAAAAAAAAATATGCCTTTATTTTCTTTAATTTTTTTTTTTTTTTGTAAAATTGCATTTTTGGTGAACCTTATTTTAGAACGTAGAATTATATATGTATTTTTTTTTGTTTTTTAATTTTTTATAATAATTAATATACATATGAATTATAATAATGTAATATTTATAATGTTTTGGTAAATACGACCTATTTCCATATTAGTAAAAGAATTAAATTATGATGGTGGAACAAGAATAAATTCAAATGATCAAAAATTGGACAAAAAAAACATTTGTTTTAATTGTTTTTGATAATCAGATTTGTTTTTAGTGATATGTTTAGATTTATGGAATAAAAGTCGAGTTTCCTTTCACTAATCATTTGTATTTATTTTGCAAATATCGATATTTCGGAAGCAACTTACTTCCTTCATCAGTGCTTTGCGAGTCAATTTGTTTTAATAATTGACGTAAAAGAGCATAATTTATTTACTGAACAAACAACATATCTTTGGTAAACGACCTAGTCCATCTTATTAAAAGTTGTACTTCATAAAAACCGTAAGTACTGTAAAAAAGAAATTAAATTTACCAAATGCGCACTAGAAGTAAAAACTTACTACATACATACATATAGCTAGAAAAAATACATCCCATTTTGGTACATCAACTACAATACAATTGATTATAAAAAGCAGTATAGAAAGAAATTTAAAGATACTATAGATATATAGCCCTTACTGGGAGCCTTACCGAGCTTTTAAAAACGAAATTAATTCATTTTAAATATCAAAAAATATAGCAGTAACTCAAATTAAGTTAGAAATCAAGAAGAGTATAATTAATCGGTCTATTTTGTTTTTTTTTATAGTTCGTTTTAATTTTTTAGTTAATCTTAATTTCAATTTTATTTTTTTTTTTTTATGCTTTAATTGAATTTTTTTTTCTTATTTTTCTTCTTTTTTTTTATTAATTATTATTTATTACAGAATTTTGAATTTAGAATATTAACGAAATATAAATTTAATTTTGCAAATGTGTAGTCTTAATATTATTTTTTATTTACGGCATCGTATTTCAAATTCGCAAACGAAATTTAATGCGATGCAAATTTTTTACGTGGTTAGTAACTAAAAGTAATAATTACATCAGATATACTGAAGGATATGGTACCAAACATAATGTTTTTGTTCCGCTTATAGATTAAATCACTTTTTTCTACTTTCAAATACTTGACTTTCTGAGTACTGAGTACCACCAAACTACATACTTTGAAATAGGTACTTTCTGGAAAAAAGAACGCATATTTCCAGAATATTGATAATTATTTGTAAAAAATAATTATAATATAGATATTGATTTTCTTATACAGACAATGCTATAATATAGCTTTTAGTGAGATAACCATCACGATTCGGACGCCACACCTTCGTTGGAGAGATGAAGTAGTTGTCGGCAGATATGAAAAAACTTCAAATCACCAACTGGAGATATTCCGTTCTTGACCGAAGTCAGTGGAGGACAATTTTGCGTCAAGTGCAGGACCAGGACAGGTCTGTAGCGCCCAACAAGTAAGTAAGTAAGTAACTATCACGATAGTTACATAGTTCATAGAAGAAAATGTAAAGTATATTTAAATGAGGAATTTTTAAATGCTTTTCTGTAGGAGCCAATTGTTGTGATCATGCAAATGAAAAATATTTGTTTTTTAACCTATTGTCAGCTAGTCAATTAATTTGTTGAAAACTATTTGCAATTTATTATATTAGTAATATATTTATCCGTTTTCTGATAGATAAACTAATTAAATGTGGAAAACTAATACTGTGGTCAGAAAGTAGGCCTTCTTAAATAGTGAAATTTTGTTTTACTTAAATTATACAACATAAACGCTTAAAAGTTAATCTAATTTACTTTATATAAACAAAAATATAGTTCACCGGAACCACATAGTTATGTATTTGGTAACGCATTTGGTCACCAACGAAAAGATTAACTTTTAGCTTGAATTTAACTTCGAAATGTTAGTATACATGAATGTTAGTACAAACATTTTATTTTATTAATTGAATCTTTAATTGAAGTTACATTTAAGAGTACATATAATTTTTTAATCGCTAAAATATTTAAACTTGAATTATTGAACTTTTAGTCTAATACTAAAATAATCTTATCACATTAAAATTAGCTAATGATGATGTTAAATAGTGAAGAATAAAATATTAATGAATATTTCAGCTAATTATATCCATGTCATTTTTATCGATTTACTTGAAATGAAAATATATATATAATAGTTATAAGTTATAACTATGTAAAGTACATAAATAGAAAATAATATCCTAACTGAATTGTTTCCATTTAGACACCTATCGTTTCTTTTTTAATAAAAGGTCAAATACCTATATAGTTACGGTCAATATTAAAAAAAAAAATAGTGACGCATTTAAAAGCAAATTATTTATGTACGAAATGAAATACACAAAAAAAAAATATTAAATTATACACCTACTTTGTATATACATTAAACTCAATCATACAGTTCACATTTATATTGAACATTTGTACATATATAAAAAAAATATTATTGACAAACCAATTCACTTAAGTGCACATAGATGAATATTTTGTGGATAAAAATTAATTAAAATTTATTCAAATTTGAATTTTTAATTACTTTCGCGTTACAGGTTGTATACAAAATTTTAAATTGCGTAAATCGTTTTAGAGAAAAGATCGTAACGCCTTGGGATATTGCAAATTTGTAATAAAACTAACTTTTAAAAAATAAATTTATTTAAATTTATAGGTTAGAAAATGTTTTTTTATATATCCGTTATTAGTTTGGTATACTCTGAATAGTGTAAACGAATCTGTGTATATGCCCTAAAAAAATAACATTTAAGATCTCTGCCAGTTTCATTTCTGTAGCAAAGGATATGTTTGATGTCATCCTGAGTGTTAAGACAGACCCATCCAGATTCGATAGTTATCATTATTGACAAGTCCCAGCAGCATATATTTTATCCGTTATTAAATCGAAATATGATTATATACTTTATTATTATTGTTTTACTCGGCTATTATATTAATAAGTATGTATACTAAATAAATGAGAATTGCTGTTTTCTAAGTGAAATTTTCAGCAGTGAGTAATTAGTTGTTTTTTTATTGTCAAACTACTGTTAAAAATTTAAAAAAAATGTTTAATTTTTCAATTATCTTTTGAAGGAAATAAAGATTGATCTTTTAAATTAATAAAAAAAATAAAAAATAATTAAAAATTGAAACATTTATAAAAACGTAATATAAAAACACAATGTAACATAACTAACTATGTTACATAAATACCTAAACATAAATTTCAATCAACTATTTAATAATATTATATTTTTATTTTATTTTTGAATGACTAATCGCATTTTTAATTTATTACTACAAATAATTTTATAATTAATTTGTAATTAAATAAATATTATGAATAAATAAAATTATTTAAAATTAACTCATAGCGATAAACAATCAAATTATGTACATATGAATGTATTTCTACTTAAAAAATAATAATAATCAAATCACTAGTTATTATGTATATTTATTGATGATGCTGTTGCTGCTGATTATTACTATTTTATAATTATTGTATATTATTTCCTATGAATTTTCAAGGATATATTTTTTTTGAATTAATTATAAAGTACAATACATAAAGCAAATATGTATATAAATCGTAAATAGGAATTTGTCATTTAAAATATGATTGCATTTGTATTTCCGTGAATTTTAAAATTTACACTATTCTCATTTGTCATTTTAATTGAAACAACCATAAAAATAAGCAAATTATAAAATTGAAATAAGTATAAATTTAATAACTTACCAATAATAACAACTTCCTTATATTCTGTTTCCTTTGGTATGGTTCTTATTGTAATATCTTTCATAATGAATAATTTTTTTTTTTTTGTTTTTGTTTTCACTTTTATTATATTTTTATTTATTTGATTAATTTTATATAATATCTTTTTTTAAATAGATTTCCCTTTTAAAAACAAAAATCATTTAAATTGATAGGTATTTACCTTTTTTTTTTTGTTAATTAATAGAAAACTTTAATTTCACTAAAAAGAATAATTGTTTTTCAATATTTATCAATTAATTTTCTATAAAAAATAAAGTAAAACTTTTTAATGTTCACAAAAACAAAAATTAAAATTTTAATTAAACAATTATTATTTAATTTATATCCTTTATTTATTTATGTATATAGTTTTTTTTGTCTGTTGTTTTCTGTTTAAATATCCGTTCATAAATAATTTTTATTTTGTTATTGTTGTTTTTAGTTTTGAATACCGTTAATATTAAATTTTATAAAATTCATTAAATTATTATTAAAAATGTTTTTCTGAAATTTTCAAAAAAGAAAGGTTTTGTTTTTAATAATATTCTTTCTTATTAAAAATAATTGTAAAAAATTAAATTATTTTTCTATTTATATATTTTTTGGTTTCGATATTATTTTACATTTACAATTCAATGTTAACATTTCTAAATTTCTAAATGGAATGAACTGCAACCTTGAATAACACCGGACTTTTATATGAAATTTTTTTTTTTTTTTTCAAAATTCTCTTTTACTAAACGTAAAATAAAAATAAATACAAAAAAAATAAACTCTTTTTTTTTATATTATATTATAAAGCTCTTGTTCTCTATATCGCTCTTTCTGCCTTAAAGAATTAATTATTCATTACGTATACATAGTATGTATGTTTATTTAAATTTTAAATACTATTATTAAATAAATAATGTGGTATAAATATATTTGTATTTATTTATATATATGTATGTATATATACAGGTATTTTTCCAAACATGAAAAATATATATGGTAGGAGATTTCTTATGACGATTTCAATTCACGAGTTAACGAGTCACGATTCGTATCACGATTTTCTATTAGTAATGGAATGAAAATATTTTAGTTGATTTGATAGTAAAATAAATTGAGTGATACTGATAGTAAATTATACGATACTAAACTGTAGTATGTACATTCTATATCTTATTGAAAATTAGTTGAAAATATTCGATATTAAATAATTGTGAGAATTTTACTTATTTTGTATATATCATACAATATAATATATATATATACAATGTACGTACATATACCTACATGTACATTCATATTACATATTGTAGCAAAAAAAATATATATATTTTGTTCACGTTTTTTATCTTATAGCTATGGTTTATTTTACATATTTTACTCTGAACTGGACTGTGCTGTGGCTTAGTTTTAATTTTCTTTTTTCCTTGTTTTTTTTTAAATATTATTCTATAAAGTTCTAATGCATGTACATACATACATACTGTAAATGGAAAATAAAAGAATGAAATAAAAACAAAACGAAAATATTTTTTTAATATTAAGTAAATTCTACAAAGAAAAGAAAAAAATAATAAAACAAAAAATTATAAAATCATTCTATTTTCCAATATATCGAAAATGACGAAATAAAACCACCTTAACGGAAGCAAAGGTTAATTTTTGTACTTGTAGTTAAATAATATAAGAGGTGATTTCAAATTTTTGAATTTTATAACTATTCAAATTGAAATATCATGTATGTATGTATATACAAAAAATATTTGGTATATTTTCAATACTATCAGCGGTTCCATCTGAATTCAAATATTTTAAAACTATTTTATCAATCAAATTAATATACTGTAAGATATAAGAATTTCATCAATAAGTTGTTAGTAGAATTATTGGCTTTTAGCTAAATTTGTCACAGACATATATAAGAACACAACAATAGAGATATTCACTAGA
This sequence comes from Argyra leucocephala, assembly GCA_963942445.1. NCBI lineage: Eukaryota > Metazoa > Arthropoda > Insecta > Diptera > Dolichopodidae > Argyra > Argyra leucocephala. The sequence continues at coordinate 12,956,356 of OZ012681.1, forward strand.
GATAGACGATTTCATTGTAGATATGTACTATTGTAAATTTACATTGCATTCAAAATTTAAATGCGCGTGAAAATATTTTTTATGTTTAATACTATGATGGAAAATACATTTAAATATCCATAAAATACATATGCCCCAATTAAGTTAAATTTGAAAAAAGTTTTCGTTAAACATAAATATAATTGTCAAAAATAGTCGAATATTTTCTTTTTAATTTTACTGATATCGTTACCATACAGATATGCGTATTTCGTCTACTACTTACAGACTTCTTCAGTGTTTTGTACTTGAAATACGCGTATCTGTTTGATGATTTTTATTTATTTATTTATTTATGCTTAATACAAACATATTACAATATACATAAGTGTACAAAATTAAACAAACAAAATATAATTTTAAGCTTAATCTTATTCTAGATCTTAATATTAAAATATTGATATTTATACATTTTTGTAATTTATTACCAAAGAATGTTAGAAAATTATAAATTTATAGTAATTCTAAGATATATGTAAGTGCAGCTTTTTTTTAAATTGGGCTGCGTTTAATGTAAAATCGATGTGGTGTTTTTGTTTATTTATTAACATAAACATTCTATTAACAGGCTCATACTTACCATAATTGGTACGATGAAATATTGGACGAAAAATATTTTTCCATCTAAAGCGGTTTCTGTTGTTAATATATAAGTGGATCATATCTCTAACATAAGGAGAATCAATTTCATTATTTAAAACTTTAATAATGAATATGATATCAGCAACCTCTTTTCTGGATTCTAATAATTTAAGATCCAATAACTTTAACCGGTTCCTATAAGGTGGCAGAATAACTGGATTTGACCAGTGTAAATTACGCAGTGCGAATCTCAAAAATTTTTGTGTAGCTTCAATTCTTTGGATATGATTGAGGTAATGAGGCGACCACACTTGACTGGCATATTCAAGATTTGGTCGAACAAGAGACGTAAAAAGTGATTTAAGGACGTATGGATCGTTAAATTCTTTAGAAAATCTTTTGACGAAGCCTAGCATGGAGTTAGATTTATTTATTATGACGTTTCAATGTTGTTTGAAACATAATTTAGTGTCAAAGAGTACACCAAGGTTTTTAAAGTGTGAGACTCGTTCAATAGATTTATTTTCAAAAGTATAATCAACCATTAATGATTCAGAAGAGCGAGAGAAAGTCATTAAAGCACATTTATTAATATTTAAGGTCAGATTGTTAATTTTACACCAATTTGAAAAAGAATTTAAGTCTTGTTGAAGAAGGGTTTTGTTTGATAAGCATATAAGTAAAATTAAGAGGAAAATATTCGACTATTTTCGACAATTATACAAAAATTTTACTCTAACGCTAGAAAACAAGTTTTTATACAAAATAGAATAATATGTCAAGTTCAATACAAACCGAATTTGAAATTTATGTATGTACATGATTTCTTTTTATAGCTGCTATTTTTTATAAATTAATAAAAAAAATATTAAATTAAATAAAACACTTGTTATTATTTCACTGATTAAGAAATTTTTAAAATTTTTTCATATATTTTATTTTAACTTTTTTATAAAAATAAAATTCGAGCCGACAAGGGTTTCCTCCTTCTAAGACATTATCAAGAGACTAAAGAAATACAATAAAATATAAATTTACAAGATGAAAAATAAATGTAACTCAGAAAAATACATATTCAATTTAGCATTAATATACTATTTTATAATAGTATGTAAACAATCATCAATTTATATTTTTTATTTTTATAGATAAATATTATATATATCTTGCATCTTATTTTCCAATTACCAAACAATATTTTCTTATGTTACTATGTAATTATGAATCGATATATGTCAAGTATCTATGACAGCTTCGTTAGCAAATTTGACACTTACATATTATGTAGTCCTATGTCATTATAGTTAGCGCTTATGTGTACTGTTTTGTAACAAACTTTCTTTTTTTTTTTATACCTATTCTGGTATTTTTAATTAGATGTCAAAATAGAATAATAAAACATACTGCAACACCCAGAAGTTTCCCTTAATTGAATTTTTTTGTCGAAAATTTTTCTGATCGATGTTCATTATCGATTGTGTAAAACAGTTCTAAATTGATCTTTTTAGATCTTCTTAGTAGAGTTTTCTGTTCTAATATAGGTTCTAAAGTGTTTGACAGTTGATTGTTATTTTCTAAAACTGTTTGTTGCCGATTCTGTTCTAGATCTACTGAACAAACTTCCAATATAATATAGGTGTTAAACAAAAATGTTCATATATAAGTTTTACATAGGGTTTAAAATTTAAAATTGATTTATAGCTAAAATAACACAGTTCAACGAACAATAATATTAAAATGTCTAAAGCATTTTTTGTCTGAAAGCAAATAATTACCAATTATATTTTTTCAATTTAACATATAACTCTGATACTACAAAAATAGAAAAAAATAATATATTGTTTTTTTTTTTGTATTAAAACATATGAAATTTGTATAACAGTAAGTTACCACAAATTCAAACTTATCTGTATTTTTTTTTTCCAGATTTTGAACATATTTAATGTATATGCATTAACATTTTTATTTTATTTCAGAATGTCTGGAATTTTAAACTTTATTTTAATTTAAATATATAAAATAACATTCATAAAATACTTCTACGTATTTTTTATGAATGATATTAATTTCGAGAAAAATTCTATTTATATTATTACATATTATTTGAGTCGATTGTTGAGTAAAATTTTTGTATAAATTGACTTATGTATTTAATTTCGTTTATTGATAGTTTTTTATGTCCATGACAGTAACTTATGCACAATTATCTTCTCGTATATTAAGTTCGATACAGCAAGTTTTTAACAAATTTCTGGCATATTTTGTGTACTTTCATAGCTCATTACATGTGGGAAACTACTACTATTCTCGTTGAAAATAGTCGAATTTCGTGTATTACTTGCGGACTCAGTGTTTTATGCTCGACTATTCAACAAATATACAAATTTTATTTTAACTCTAAAGAAGAAATTTTTATAAAAACTAGTGATTTTGTCTTCTTCTGCAATGTTCACTTCAGTGGGATATAATAATTCGAACAGTTTATTTCAGATTTTTTTTAGGTTTATTTAAGAGCGCCTGCTTTTCGACAAAAAAATCCCAGGTTTGATTCCCGATGAAGCAAAAAAAATGCTTTATGGGTTTGTATATAGTGTAGTTGTTTTAGATATTGAGGTATAAACTTGCAGTACCGTACTTAAATTAAGCACGAAAAGGTGATTCTAAGTTACTGTCCTAAGAACATAAAAAAAAACAGATTTTATAAATATCTATTCACCGAAATCCGTGATTATGCGTTCTTTCAGTTTTCTGATTTAGAATCTATGAGCAGTCATTGGAATGTGAATTTTTTTTCAATCAGATTCCAGAACGGAAATATGTTATTTCATAAAAAAAAAAAATCAAGTAAGTAAAGTAACATTAAAAACAGTATGTATACTTATACATTCAGATTTATCAATCGATAATATTTTAATACGATTACCAATTGATATTTTCGGTATTCATTTTTTAATTCGCATATTCCAAATTAATTTGTCATCGATAACGATGACAAGATAGTTATAACAGTGAAACGGTTTCTAATAATTTACTATTCCATACATAGTTATCTTATCGATATACACAAAAATATATTTATTCGAAACGATGAATTCTCTTTTCTCTTTGAAAAAATTCATTCATCTTAATTCAGTATACTTTTATGTGATTATAATTATCGATATTTCGAAAATAATAATATTTCTTTCCGAATGCTTTTGAACAACGTTACATAATCAGTAATTTGTTTGTGAATGTGGCATCACTATCAATATTCATTAATCGGTTAGCAACTTATCTTTTTGTTTTGGAATGGAACGATTATCAAGTTCGTTTGATTATTTTTTGTCATTTAAAAAATTAAATAGTTCTGAGTAGTTCATATGTGATTTTTGTTGACATATGTAAATCTATAATTTTTTATAAAATAATTTATTCAATACGCAATTTATAGAGAGTAGGTATTAATTTTTTTTATTTAAAACAAGCTTATACAAATAACATAATATTTCAATATTACATTGAATATACTTAAATAATTTTTACTTTTTATTTTTTTGACAACAGATTCGAACCTTTCAATAACAATGTCTTTATAGTTTAGAATGTAAACTATTACTAATTATTTTTTAATAATTATTACTTATTACTTTTTTATACCGATTTTTAATAAATAAATTGAATAAATTAAATTATTTTGTAGAAACTGATTGATATTGTGTTTTAGATTCAAATAGGTTCATTGTTGTAAAAACCAAATTCGTATGTATATCAGAAAATTTAATACGTTTCGATCCGAGCCTAGATCAGATCAGGGGTGGCAGCACGTAACTTGTTACAAACGTTTTTTTTTTGTAACAAAACACCAGCGTCACAAATTTTTTTTGGCAACATGTACTTTGAAACGCTACTTTGGGATTGAAACAAAAAAAAATTTACGAAATATTTTTGCAAATTTTTTTTTTAACACACGTCAACTATTTATACCGGAAATTTTCATTTGTGACGCTCAGTAAAAATGGGCGTTTCAAATGTTACGTGCTGCCAAAAGTAGCGAAACAAAATTAAATGTGGCGAAACAAAATTAAAATTGGCGAAACAATTTTACGTGCTACCGTTTTTCAAAAATAGCGTGACAACATGTTTGTAACAAGTTACGTGCTGCCACCCCAGGTACAATCTTGAAGAGTAGGTTTTGAACTACAAGCAATGACTGTAAAAAAAATATCAATTAACCTTCTGAGTTCCTATACTAAGTATAGATTAACCTAATATTGTATATGGATGCAAATGCACTATAGGAAATTTATAAGTCGTGTATATATTTTTATCGTATAGTATTGTAGCATTTGTATCCCGATTATGTCAAAATGTTAATTTTTTTTTAAATGGTTTTATGTGAATATGTGCAAAAAATTCTACATGATAAATTAATTGTATATATAAAAATTACGAACCCCAATTTATTACTATTATGTCTAGATATTGAGACAATTATTAATATTTAAATTGGGTTGTATCGTGTGATCAATACATTCGGATTGTATTCGGATAGAAATTTTCTGAAAAACTTCTCGAAAATAAATATTTATATTTACACTATTAAAAATAACAAAAAAAAAAAAAATACATAGTAGTTGGAAAAGTTGAAGTTCACAACAGTTCAGTGATTTGTTGTTTTTTTTTTTGTTTATTTGTGTTGTGAAATAGTTAATAGTAGTAAAAGATAACAATTATGGTATGCAACATTGACATTATGTTGATATTAGATTATTCAAAAATATTTCTCACATTTTGATAAGAATTTTTTATATTCATTATTTTAAAGTGTTTATTTCTTTTAAAATTACGCAATTCATGGAAAATTTTTCAAATCAAATAAATAAACGTCTTATTATAATAAATTGTTTATTATTCTAAATGATTTCAACAATACACTCAAATTATTTGAATGTATAATCAAATAATATTTATGATGAAATTATATATACATGCATATTTATTTAGTAATTATTTGTTATATAGGATACAATGCAGTTGCCCTAACTAAGGGAGTGTATATACAATATTGCTACTATACATAAAATATTGAAACTAAGCAAAAATTATATGATGAAACTGTTCCAGTCTCAACAGTTTCACGATATAACTGATACATATTTACTTTTTTAATAGAATGTCATAAATCATTACATTTTTATACATATATAATAATAATTATACAGAGCTTTTAAATATCTATACTTTTGAAAAAACTCTCTAATTTGCACTAGATCCATATTTACTATTATATACCATAAAAATTTATATAAATTAAAAATTTTTAAATTAGAATTTATATTCAACTAAATTTCAATGATATGATTAAACTAAAAAAAAAAATATTTAATTAAAATCGTTTCAATTTCATTTAAATAAATCGAAATTAATTTTATGACATAATTATTGTTTTAAATGAAAATAATCATAACTGTGTTCCTTTAAGTCTTTGAACAGTAGTTATTTAGTCGTAGTTAGGAATAGTTTATATTATTTGTTGAATAGAACAATAAATCTATTGCCTACTTCCACACGGGTCAACTTTCATCACTATTTTCCTTTTGTTTCATTCCCCCCTTTCTATTAGCAAAATTAGTTTATAGAAAAGGGGGAATGAAACGAAAGGAAAAAAGTGATGAAAGTTGACCCGTGTGGATATAGGCATTATCATCTCTCACCTACCCTTAAAACAAAGAAAAAAAACCAAATGTCAAGTTTTGACACAATTGTGATTCAAAAATATCAAATTGTTGTTCAGTAGATCTAGAACAGAATCGGTATCGAACAGAACAGTTTTTGACAATTATAATTAACTGTCAGACAAACCTTTTAGAACCACTTAGAACAGAAAAATCTAATGAACACTTTTTAATATGTTTTTGAACTTTTTTGTTCTAATTTTGTACAAAACTGTTAACTCAAAAAAATTCAGAACAAAAAAGATCAATTTAAAACTGTTTTGAACAATCTAACTAACACCGATCAATTTTATATTATTAATTTTATTAATTTTATTTTATTTTAAATAATTTATATACATATATGTATGTTTATGTAAAAATTATGTAAAATTTTCATTTATTTAACCCATTCTATTTTGTCAACCCATAATTTTGATGTTTAATTTACTATACCCTATACATAAAAACCAAAAAAAATAACAATTCGAAATAAAACTAGAGTCACAAGTTTGACTCTACTTATGGCTTGACAGCTGCAAAGGACGTTTTCATGATTTCGCGATAAGAGAAGTTGAAAATAATGTAAAACTTAAACCGACTATATATAAACGTTTTGTTGCGTTCAGTTTGGGAATAATATAATCGATTGTGTAAGGTTATAGCTCATTTGGAAACTGGTGAAAGTTTTTACCAAGATCATATTATCCGAAATTTAAGACATTAATTTCTCTCTGAATTTATAGTTGTACTTTTGGTAAACTAAACGAGATGGAATCTGTGATTTCGATTTTCGTTTCCTGCATTCTCTTAAGTTTGATAATGTTGTATGCTTTATTTATCGCTACGCTAACGATCTATATAAGTAAGAATATATTATCCATTCTTCACACCATACTCAAACACTAAAGTACATAGATATACATTATGTATAATATTTTCAATAAATTACTTTTTAGTTATTTTTTCTTATAACACCTATTCAACTTGTTTTGAATATTGTATTGTAACTCTGCGTCTGCATAACATGTATTTCGCAGTATTGAAAACCAGTTTTTTATGAATCAGGGATTCTTTCCTTATGCAAGATATTTAAATTAATTTATTTTTTGTCGAATTTGTTTTGTAATTTATATTTTTTTATTTTCGTTTACAATAAAATTTATTTTTGTAGTCATTTATCTGTTATAAAAGAAATAATTTTTATTATTATTAACATATTTATATTCTATTTATTTCATCAGTATATATTATTTTGGTTTTTGTTTAATAATACTAATTGTTATTACAAAATTTACAATATATATACTATACATATATATGTATAATTTATTATAACTATAATAATGCTATAATTTAATTACTTGTTGTCAATAAAATTAACACGATCAAAGTATTTTTAAATAATTATTTAATATTTACTAATAAATCGTATTCATACATATATTTTAATTTGCATTTAATTTTTAATAAATTTATTTTTTTATATTAGAATTAATTGTATTATAGAAGTTGTATTTACTTGTATATATTCAGTTTTAACTTGTTATGTGATATTGTTATTAATTTACATTATTATGATGTAATGTCAATTTTAGAATAATAAATTTTAAATAATTTAACAATTAGGTATGAAACTTCACACGAAACTAAAGTTAATTTAATTTAAAATATTACAATTTTTATTGACTTTTAGGAATGAATTTGCGTTTGTAAATATACAAAAAAATATAAATTTTTTCTATTCGTGACAAATATTGTCAATGCTCAAAGGTATAGCTGTACTGTAGTAGTGAAATATACCGCAATTTACGGCAATAAATACTGAAAATATATGTATTCCAGTTTGAGGTGGCAATAATTTTCAAACATTTTTTATCAAAAGTTTTATACTAAGAGTGTATGCCTAATGAATAGACTAATTTTAGTTATGACATTCATATAAATTCATATATATGTAAATTAGAATTTGAATTAGAATTAACTAATTTGAAATTTATCTGGGTTGTATTTTCGAATTACCCAACTTGAAATGATGACAGCTCAATTCTAATTAAAATATATATATATATAATGTATAATATATGTGTGTAAGTCCGTATATCAATTTTAAATCATTCAATTGTAGTTATTAATGTATAACCTTATCATGATTCTCGAATCGAATATGAGTCGAAGCGAATATGTTAGTCGAACGTTCGCGTAAATGTGGTCATAATTCGCGAATAAATTCATTCGCTGTGGAAAAGTCGTTGCTAACTTAACACTCGAAAAAATTAAATATTGAAAAGTGAATAAAAAGAAAGAAACTGTATTTTTTTGTTAATTTCATAAACAAGTTTAAAGATATTTATTTTGAAATATAAACAAAAAAAAACAAATTTAAAGATATTTATTTTGAAATATAAACAAAAAAAAAATTTTTTTTTTATTTTTGTTTTACGGTTGTCACCTAAATTTTTCATTCGCCAAATTATCGAACGTATTTCATTCGCTTTGCTAATTATGATCGCATGACGGCGAATTTGCCTACTTATACGTTCGATTCGAGAATCATGATAAGGGTAGTATTGTCATTCATGCCAATGCCACCTATCTAGTACCAGAAATTATATATATTTTCTACAAGTACCTATATGCCACTTATCTAGTACCAGAAACTATATATAATTTCTACAAGTACCAGGGGGAGTTTAATTAAGTAAATATCAGTTCAATTCAGAAACTAATTTTTACTTATCAGTTCAATTCAGAAACTAATTTTTACTTAATTAAACTCCCCCTTGTTCTACGCTATCGATTAGGCTATATGAAAAGATTATCGTAATAATTATTGTCTTAATAAAATTTTATTACAATCATTAAACATTATTTTTTAAGGCTAATTATAAAAAAATATATTTTTTAATTTTACATTTAAAAAAAAATTTAATTGTACCGATTAAACTATAATTAGAAATTAATAATGCAAAACAAAAAATATCCTTATGATAATATAATATTTATGACATCTAGGTATAATCTTTATTTAAATAAATTCTAAAAATATTTTATAATCCACATTCCTCCAAATTCACTAAGTACATACATAAGTTCATAATACACACATAATTAGGTATATGATGTACATAAGTAAGTCTAAGTACAATTTCAATCTATGTAACCAGGCTATATGTATGTATGTATGTACTTGAAAAACTGTTAAGAAAAAACATTTAGTTCAATTGTTAAGATATGAAATCGATTTAAGGCACACTTCATAAATTTATTTTTAAATTCATTGACAAATTCTTATACCTCACCTAATCATACATATACCTAATATTATTTGCAAAATTCAATAATTATAATCGTTCTAAGCCTTTTATAATCCAGATCTTAGTAAACAATAGGTAAGTATGTACAAACAAAAAAAAAAACAAACAAAAACGAACTTTGATGTAAAAAACCACCTGATAGCATTGATTTATAATTTTAATCGAAATAACAAATTCCCACTTGATTAATTTATTTTTAGTTCTTATAACATACAGGTTCTTTTAATTTAATCTTGATATGAATTTTTTAAATTCCAATTAAATCAATAAAACAAGAGCATTAGTACCCCAGAAGTACTTACATTTCAAATTTCAATTATTATAATTGTTTTTTTTTTTTTTTGTTTTTTTTTTTTTTTGGATTTATAAGACAGGAAAATCGTATTTAATTTATTATTCATGTATGTATTAAGAATTAATAATCTATTCTCAAAAAGATTATAATATGTATATTATTATGAATAGCAACTAGCAATATACGTAGATATAGCTATATTTAAAAAATTTCAAAATACATTTTTAGAAAACGAAAATCAGACGGAAACAATATTTTTTTTTATTTTTTGTTTTTATTTTAAAGATCGCACTTTAAATGAATCACTTTCTGATATTCACTCATTCATTTATGAAACAATTTGTTGACAGGGTGGCAGGTGTTTTGAAACTAGTAATCAATACTACTTACTGAACAGGATATTATTATGTCAGTCATATGGTCATACACTGTAGTTAGTTATAGTTAGATCTTACAGTATACTACAGAGATCAGTGTCAACTTTATTCTTTTTCAATATTTTTATAAAATTTTAAGGATCATACGAAACCGTTTTCAATTTCTAAATGTCAAAGTTCCTATAAATGGTTCGATATTTATTTGTTTCATTCTGTACATAATACATGAGACGGAAAGTCTCTGCAAGAGCATACGATAAAAAAAAAAGAATGTAAATTCATTGTACTTAGACTAACCTAATCTATGGAAGTTAACAGTAAAGCAAAAGAAAAAAAGAAAAACAATAATAATAAATCAGATATTATCAGGTCATCTTGAATTTTATTTTCATTTTAACCTCATACAATATAGGGTAGGTAACTCTGCAAAAACATTTTGAAAAGAATAAAAAAATTTAATTTCAAGATTGGAAATCTATGAAATGGTCCTTTGGATTCAAAATTTTTTTTCTAGTTCTCTTAATGAGTTTTATATTGCTGTCGGTGACATCTTAAATGTTTTAAAAAAATGTCAACCTGATGTAATGTAAAAAAAAACTAACACCCATATTCTGTTAGACCCATCGTTGACGAGAAGAAAAAATTCATCTCGTCTCGTCTCGCTGAATATGCCTTTCTGTTAGACACTGTAAGCGGCGCGATAGAACATTTTATTTGTTGGTAGTACTGATAATTTTTTACTATCAAAAATAATTATTGGTATATAAACGAAATATGATTTATAAAATTTTTGGAAAGTGTTAACCCCACTAACTTAGTATTAGTTTTAAAATATTTTTTAAATAAAAAATAAATATAAATACATTTATGTTTTAAATATATTTTGTAGTTTAGTACATAAACGTAGTAAAGCAGTAATAGTAAAGATGGTTTTTTTTTTTTCAAAAAACAAACACAATTTTAATAATAATGCAAAAACAATAATGAAAAACTGTTTATTAATCTTTATTTAACTATTTTATCTATTCAATTTATTTATTTAATTCAATTTTTTGATAAAAAGAACACAAAATACTTTGACGAGATACTCTATCGCTTACAATTTTTGACGAGATAAAAAATGGCTATCTCGTCTTGTCAAAGGTCTAACAGAATACAAAACTATCTCGTCAGAGATATTCTCACGCGATCTCGCGAGATGGGTCTAACAGAATATGGGTGTAAGTTGTCAATGTTATCCGTAAATTAAGTTAGCAACTATTTCGTAAATTAAGTTAGCTTTCTGAAACATTCACCCGTATTCTGTTAGACCCATCGTTGACGAGAAGAAAAAATTCATCTAATTCAATATGCCTTTCTGTTAGACACTGTAAGCGGCGCGATAGAAAATTTTATTTGTTGGTAGTACTGATCATTTTTTACTATCAAAAATAATTATTGGTATATAAACAAAATATGGTTTATAAAATTTTTGGAAAGGATTAGTGGAGCTTAAATAAAAAATAAATATAAATATATTTGTTTTAAATATTTTTTAGTTTAGTACATAAACAGTAGTAAAACAGTAATAGTAAAGATGGTTTTTTTTTTTTTCAAAACAAAAACACAATTTTAATAATAATGCAGAAACAATAATGAAAAATTGTTTATTAATCTTTACTTAATTATTTTATCTATTCAATTTATTTATTTAATTCAATTTTTTGATAAAAAAACACAAAATACTTTGACGAGATACTTTATCGCTTACAATTTTTGACGAGATAAAAAATGGCTATCTCGTCTCGTCAAAGGTCTAACAGAATACAAAACTATCTCGTCAGAGATATTCTCACGCGATCTCGCGAGATGGGTCTAACAGAATATGGGAGATTATGTTTTAATTCATTTGTGATCAAGCAAAATTATCAGGAAGTTTTTATTAACACTGTATAACATTGAGTTTTTAAAAATCTTTGTAAGCCCAAATACCTGTCAAACCAGTCGCAAAGGCATCGTCAACAACAATTGTGATCATGGAGTCAACCACCCATATTCTGTTAAACACATCTCGCGAGATCGCGTGAGAATATCTCTGACGAGATAGTTTTGTATTCTGTTAGACCTTTGACGAGACGAGATGGCCATTTTTTATCTCGTTAAAAATTGTAAGCGATAGAGTATCTCGTCAAATTTTTTTGTGTTATTTTTATCAAAAAATTGAATTAAATAAATAAATTGAATAGATAAAATAGTTAAGTAAAGATTAATAAACAGTTTTTCATTATTTTTTTTGCATTATTATTAAAATTGTGTTTTTGTTTTGAAAAAAAAAAAACCATCTTTAATTCTTTACTATTACTGTTTTACTACTGTTTATGTACTGAACTAAAAAAAAAAATATTTAAAACAAATATATTTATATTTATTTTTCATTTAAAAAATATTTTAAAACTAAACCCCACTAATATTTTCCAAAAATTTTATCAACCATATTTTGTTTATATATACCAATAATTTTGGTTGACAGTAAAAAATGATCAGTACTACCAACAAATAAGGCATATTCAGCGAGACGAGACGAGATGAATTTTTTCTTCTCGTCAACGATGGGTCTAAGAGAATATGGGTGAATGTCTCAAGCTTTTATGAACTTTTGTAGACATTTAAGATCATGTGGACCTTCTATTTAACTTATTGTTGAGACATTTACGATGCCAAGGTGTTATGTACAATATTTTACATCTAATGCATCACTACAAAGATGTATGTTAATTTTATATATATATATACATATTTGAAATTTTGCTTTCTTGGTCAGCAATTTTGATTTTATAAGATTTTTATCTGCGAACAATAAACAAACATTATTTATCATTCTGTCAAAGTAGGTAAAGCCCCCGTCATTATGAGTAAACAAAGTTTTTTTTGAAAAGGTGTAATCAATTGTCTCTATGGAATTGTTGAAAATGTTGAAATCGTTTAACGCATAGAATAAAGAAAAAAAATTCACCTTCGTTGTATCACAAATCGTTTTGTGTTTAAATAAGCCGAATTGACAACTATTTCTATACCTCTTTATCAAAAATTGTCACGTACATATAATCACAGCAAATAGAAGGATCGTATTGTTTTAAATTATGTAACACCTTGTATATTATTTACATATTATTTCTCTTTAATTAATAAATTTATTTTCTAAATTTAAAATAATTTTTAGGAATTCTTTTTTATGTACATAGGTATATTTTATGATATAGATATATGCTTATATTTTTTATAATATTTTTAAATTAATTTTTTTTTGTTTTCTTGATTTTTTTGTTTTAATTTTAATTTTTTTTTTTATTTTTCAAAGAAAAGAGAGGCGTTAGTATTTTAATTTTTTGTTTTTTTTTTAATAAATAATAAATTGTTCTATTAAATTTATTATAAACGACTGTCTATTATTGAGAATTCTTGGAAATGTTTTTCACCTTGAGATGGTCACTACTGTGTCATCAAAAACACAAAAAAAAAAAAAATGTTTTCTTCTAATGAGGAATTTCGAAATAAAAGATAAACAATTTTTTTTTTAAAGAAATTTTCCCTAAACCAAGGTGAATAGGCAAATTAATAACAAAAAAATGTGTTGTTCTACCAAGGTTCTATCGTTTTGCTATGTATACATAATTGAAATGTATCTTTCTTTTGAATCGAAAAATTATGGACCAACAAATATAAATTATATAGATTATTTTCTCTCTTTTTATACATATACTTATGTACAAATTTCAAATATTTGTTATCAATCTTGTCAACAAATAGGAAAATATATTGAGACGTACAAAACAGAATAAAAGTGGGTTAATAAAAGTGGAAAAAATTTTGTAATATGTATATTAAAATAAAAGACAAAGTGTACAAGACAATTGTTCGGCTAATACCTCTATCTATGGATCAGAATGTTAGGTAATTAAATAAAATTACTACAATAATAATGTGGCTGGTGGAGTGATATCATTGAATAAAGGTTTAAAACAATTGCATATTACCATATTTCATTCCAAATACACATCGCATCGCTAACAAAATGAAAGGAAATAAACTCATATGATACGGAAAAGTTGTGAGACGAGCTTTGCTAATTTGGAATTACATACACCTATCCCCCGATTTACACGGTACTTTTTTTAATCATTTTCGCTTTTACACGGTTTCAAAAATTATATATTTTTTTTGATTTTTTTGAAATTTGGTTTCAAAAGTTGACTGCATTTAATATTTCTTCACTTCTAGCAACATATATATCAATAATTTAATGTTTCTTCACTTCTAGCAACATTTATATCAATATCTATACATAATAAAAAATACAAATAGCTTAAACAGGGAATTCCCCGAATTAAATATTCCCGGTTATTGTTGAAATTATTTTTTTATTTCCTGCATTATCCGTATGCTATCCATTCCGTTATGGTATTCATTCCGTTCAATTGTGTTAAGTAGTCGATCTCGTAACTCATATATCGAGTTTAATTTATACAACATTTATGTTAAGTACAACTTTATTTTGAATTTGAAGATACAATTTTCGATAATTATCATAATTTACCGTTATGAAGAAATAAAATTTCTATTATTACATACGTCATTTTAAGGGTCTTAGATGTCGAAAGAAATTCCGAAAAAAACAATTAAAAGAAAAGTTATATCGTTGGACACAAAAATAAAAATACTAGATCGACTTATCATAGGAGAAGGTGCCACAACAGTTTTTGGTCCATTTTTCAGTTTCCATTGATTTCTAGGTTCGTATTTCCAGTTAATTACTATGTTGAAACCAATCCCTTACAAATGCACTTTGCCTTTTACACGGTTTCGATTTACACGGAATTCTCAGGAACCAATTTACCGTGTAAATCGAGGGATAGGTATATCCATTTCAATTGTTGAAAATATTTTCAAAAATTATACGAAAATTTTACTCTAACACTAGAAAACAAGTTTTTAAAAAAAACCTTCCAATATGTATCCACAGTCAAATAATAACAATACAACATGTCCTAATCTACAGAAATCCAGAACAATAATTAATCGTTTTTTACTTCAACACCCTTTTAATTTGTGTCATACTTTTCTGCTTCCCCTTCCTTCCCTATTCTAACCAAGCAAATATTAAAGATTTAATACGTCTAGAGAGTGACTGTTTACAAAAACAAAAAACATTTTCTATCGAGAAATCTATAGTTAAAAGGACAATAATTAATACTACTTCAAGTATAGCTAAAAAACCATTTGCATTGATTTTCGGTAAAGTTTTGAGATCAAACAGTTTTAGAATTTATGACTGACTCGTCAAAAAAATATTTATTAATTTTTGATTTTGATTATTGTCATATTTTTGACGTTTTAAAAAAGTCATTGACCATGAACCTGTGAAAAAGCTCGAGTATTAATTAATTCCTTTAATTCGTTGTTAATTCATATTTAATTCATTCTCTATTTTTGACAGTTTAGTGTGAAGATAATTTACTTTGCCTCAATTATTTGAAAATTAAAGTAATAAATTTTAAATATTTATTGATAATTAACAAATATTTTGTTTATCCCTTATGTATTAATTAATTAAATTTACTTTTTTTTTTTTATTTTTTTTTTTTTTACTTTTAAGCTATTATCAAGTGTTTTGAATATTTTTATTATTTTATTTTTATTTGTAAAATTTGTACTGTCAGTTCAATGTTCTAAAAATTGTACTAAAAATATGTTTTCACTTTCTAAAAAGCAAAAAATTAATTATGCATACACAATGATAAGTAATTAAAAGGATGTCTGAAGGTGACTTAGGAAAAATAGATTAATTTATAATTAATTTAAATATGTATACTATTGTATACAATAGACATAATGTATGTACAATTTATCGCATTATAATGGAAAATTTTAAAAGAATTTTAATAGAATTGATTTCAAAATTTTGAATCGTGCAAAAAAAAAAAACAAAAAAATGTTTCAAAAAATTTCAATTAAATTTTTGTTTTCAATTGAAAGTGCAAAAAAATATTTTGTTGTTGTCTAATTAATTTAATTAATAAAAATAATTATAAACAAAATTGACACGCGCATTCAAAATTCATCAATTCAATTATATCAATTAATTTGAAACTTTGATAAATAATAATTTAAAAGTAATATTCATTTTGTTTTTTGTTTTTTTGTTTTTTTTTTTTAATTTTAATCTATATTTTAGATAATTTAATTTAAGCTTAATTAATTATACATATATATTATATACTTAAAAAAAACTTATTCTTAGAATTAAAAACTGTCAAAAATGTTCAAGTATTTCTTTTTAAATTTCAAATTAGTTTTTAAACTTGAAATCAAAATTTTGTAAATTGCTACAATATTAAAAATTAAAATTAAAAATAGGTAAAAGAAAATTTCGAAATCAAACAAATATACATATGTATTTCAAATTAAAATAATTCTTGTTTGTTTTTTTTTTTACATAATGACATGCTATGTATATTATTATACACATATTGTACTTGAAAATAAGAAAAAAAATATTAAAATGCAAAATTAAAATTTTCCCTTTTCTAATAAAAGTCTACACTAGATTTTATATTGGTTTGGTTTAAATCAATAAATCAGTTTACTAATTGAATTGAATAGTTAATGATTGTTCTAATCTAAGTGATGGTAAATAATAATTTAATTTCGTTTCAAGAATAAGGAAAAATGCACAAAGTGTGCATGCATTTAATACTGCAGGTATGACATAATTATTCTTTTTCGAAAACGAACAAGGAAGCAACATCGTTTGCAAACGTTATCGTTTAGTGATAAGATAATAAATTATTTTTTAAATCAATTGTAGATATTGACTTGGGAGAAATACAACAATCAACAGCATGTTTACGTCAGACCAAAAAAAATTACTGAAAACAATTGAATAATTGAAGAAAAAGATAGGTGAATCTTTAATTTCGAGAATAATAACTGTGAGCTTGAGAATAAAACTTTAAATTATTTTTTGGAGCTATTTAAAACCATTACCATTACAGTTTACAGCAACAAACGGCAAAAAATAAATGACGTAAAGAATAAAATATGATGAAATGCGACTGCGCAAAAATAATAATTTAAAATTAGGTGCAGCGAATTCGTTTATTCAAACGTGTAGGAAATTTGAATGAGTTTATACTCTATCATTAATGTCATTGAATATAGTATCTACTAAATTAATAAAAAAAATTATTAATATCTTTTTTTTATTTATAACCTTTTGTAATAAAATTTTGAATTATTTACGGTAGTATCTACTCTTTGTTTTCATGGCTACTAATCGCAATGATTTTATAAATTCTTAAATTGCAATTGACAAACAGTAATACATATTCAAAATTCAGATTATGTGTGTTACCGTGCAATGAATACAATGAATTTATCCTAAACGCAAACCAAATATTTTCTACAAAGTATTATGATTCTAAATGCAGTTTTATAGTTTGACTAACGGATAATTTAGTATTCAGCTGATATAACGTTTTCTGTGTGCTTTTGAATGCTTTTGTTGACATTTATGATGAAAAATTAAAAGTCAACGAATACGTATGAGAAAAAATTTTTTTTTTTCGAAATTGTTATTAATTTTGTATGTTTTGTTATTGATTAAAAAAGTTTATTTAAAAAAAATGGTAAATACAATGTCCAAAGCATTGAAAATGTATCCAAAACCTCAAAATTTACATTGTGTTGTACACATTTATAAACAAATTATAAATACTGTTTAGCTATATATACTGTTTAGCTATAAATACTGTAATAGCGCAGTTAAACTTTTTTGGTTGCAATTTGAGTGTCATAGAAGGTAATATCGCTCCCATATATGTAACTGTCAAGTTCTTAAATATGGACTTGAATTTATTTTCCTGATAATCTATGGAAACAATTTCATACAATTTATAGTGGCTCCTATGCGATAGGAGCCAGCTAAAACTGTAAATGTAATAAGATCTCAACAAAACCTATCCTAATTAAAACCGTATTAAAATCAATATTTATAAGAAAGTTTTGATAGGTGAGTCTCGGATAAGCAAGTTCTTTAATTTATTAATTTTAAAAATATTTGCAAATTATTTAACCAAGTCTAAAAAAAAAATTCTGTAGACATCGATGTAAATCAATTAATATTATTTTAATTAAATTTAATATACCATTATATAAATTTACATATTTTGTCAGCCAATTTTTGTTTTTTGTTTTTTTTGCTGCATGTACATACATTCATATATTAGAATTCTTTTGAATTGAGGACATTATTAATAGATGGAATACAGAAGAAAAATTAATGTACTAAATATAATTTGAAATTTTTACTCAATTGTTGTATGTATATTGTTGTCGTTTTATTGCGACTAAAGTCAATAAAAAATTATTTTTTGTTATAGAAAAATATTTTACATATTTCGAAATGAAGGGCTTTTTTTATTTGTTTTAGTATTTTTGTGCTAATTATTTTTTTTTTAAGTTATACTATGTCCTAAATATTTTTCAAGTGGTCGTGTCTCAGGGTTTTTAGATTTATTTTTAATTTTATAATTTATTGTGTTAATGAAATTTATTTAAATTTTTTTTCCTTTCTAAATTTAATATATGGGAAAAATGAAAGAGGCCATGAAATTTATCAGTATTGTTGAATTATATTTTTTAATGTTTTTGATATTATGTATCCCAACTAATGTATATATGAATCAATGTATTTGTTATTTCTTTTCACAATAAATATATACATATGTACACATCTTAGTTTGACGATATATTAAAATAGTGTATACACTTATAATAAAGAATTTTCATACTGAAATGGCTAGAAAAATTCAATAATAATAGATATATAGATGTATACATGTGTCATTTAGGTACCTACCCACAATCATATAACATAAAACTTATTCTAATAGTACCTTGAACAAGTAACAGTAAAATTTAATAAATGAAGGAATGTGTCAGGCTGTCAAAATTTCCTTTTTTTCAAACCACACATTTTCAACAAAGTAAAATATAAAAACAATCAATGATTTAATCTATCAAAAAACAAAAAAACCACTTGTTACACATAAATCTATAACGCAGATAGAATAGAAATATGTACTATTGTTGTTGATTTTACAATTTTTAATTTTCTTGAATTTTCTTTTTTTTTATAGCTTATTTTTATAATAAAAAATTTATTTTTCCTAATTTATTTTAAAATTAAAATTTACATATAATATATATAATTATATTATGCATACGTGACTTAACAACAGTTTGTGATTTTCATTATAAATTTTGCTTATTTATTTTTCAAAATTTTACAAATAAAAAACAGGTGAATTTTATTTCATTTAAATTTGGACATTAGAGTATTTGACATAATATGTATTTGTTTTTAAATCAACAACAATAAAAACAAGTGGTGTCAAAAATTGGCGATTTAATCATTAAATATTTGTCATTTATGTTAATATCAACTTCTAATTGTTATATTCAATAATGATGTAACTTCTGTGATTAAATTTAGCAATATTTATATTAATGCAGACGACAACATTAAAATTTATAAAATAATTATGTATATTAATAAGCGACTCCACTCTACCATTCTCCTCTTTTATACCCTCTACATCGAACCTATTTTATAAATTGATATAACATCAACAACTTAAATTATTAAACTTTATTTACTATCATTAAAGTTTAATAATCAATTATTATTTTGATAAAAATTCGAACAAGATAAAGTTTTATATTAGATTTTGTTTCTTTTTTTAGCATATTTACAAACATATACCTTTAAAAATATTATACAATTTATTTATTATATTGAATTAATTTGTAACTATTTTTGAATTAATAAAATTTTAAGTGAACACAGATAAATAAAGAAAAAAAAATAGAATGTGATAGGATCATTTCTCTTCTTATAAGCAGAATCTGCATCTGTCTGTATTGGACTGGTCAATCTGAAACAGATTTTTGTTGAACATCAATAAAAATAATAAATTATAAACTGAATGTTACACGTTAATCCATTTACTCATGCGACCCTAATCATTTTTTTTACATATATATCTCAATGTATATATACATAAATAAGTCAACTTATTTATTACATTATGATTTATAATTGCATTTATCATAAAATTACATTTTTCAGTTTACTTTTCAATATCTATCTAATTTGCTTACAATGTGGTTCATAAACGATTTAAATAATTGATTACAAAAACTAGTAGTTATTGAAGCTGATGACTTAAATTATTCATTAGAAATTATATCAATAATTTTAAAAGTTAGGTAATTTCTTTATTTTGCAAACATTAAACACGTTTCTATCACAATTTTTTTTGCAGCTGTTTAAATATAAATAAGAAATTAAAGGAACCTATGACAGCTTAGCATTGCATATACATATACAAATTTCATATATAAATAATTATTTTTTTTTTAATTTGTAATTAAATTTTGACTACTTTTTTTTTGCAATTATGCATAAATAAAAAAAAATTTTAATACAAAACACCTTCAACAGATACAGTTGATTAATAAGACTGGTCAAACAATTTTTCTTTGTACTTTTTGTTTTGCTTGTTTTTGCAATTGCATCGCTTATAAATTCAGAATAAAAGGAATGCTATATATAAAAAATTTGGCCAAAAAAATTGACGTGAATTAACTCTGACTAATGAAAAACATCAAAAAAACAAAATTTTATTTGACAAGACATTAGGAAATTATAAAATATATGTATATATGTATATAGTTGTTATTTTGCTGTCAAATTTTTATTCATTATTTATTAAGTATTTATTTACAAAAAGCAAAATGAGAAAATTAATTTATAATAGAAGCAGCGTTAGCATCGAATGCCTTTAATTACACCTTTTCCAACTAAAATTGAAATGTATATAGTAAATTTGAAATACAAATGCTTTTATTTAATTGATTTTTAAATTTTTTGTTATTATTTAAAGCAGGAAAAAATAAATTGAATTGACCCATATGCGCTTTGCCCCACTGATGAAGTTACATGGTAGTAATAATGATGATGATAAAATTTAAAAATGAAAATAAATAGTTATTTAGAAAACTAATAGTTTATTGCAATAAGATTAAATAAGATAAATTAAAAACCAATTTCAACAATATTTAATAAAAGAAAAACCGAAATATTAAAAATAAATAATGCTTAGGAATATTTTTATTGTTAAAAATAAATAAACATCTTAAAAAAGCGAAAACAAAATTTAACATGTTCTACGCCACATTATATAGCTAGTTAGTTATATAGGGCACTACAAAAAAATCTTAAGCTTTTCTGTTTATTTTACATAAGATTATTTATGTTACTGTCAAAACTACATAATAAAATAATTATAATAACCTTTAAATATTTCAGAATAAAATCATCATTGTTTATGTTTATTGTTTTGTATATTTTTTTAAAAACACTCAGTCCAGTCTCTTAAATTTATATTTTTAAACTAACTAAAATACATGTACATGTGAAATATATTAGCTTTATTACAAGTTGAATAATAAATATGAACAATTTTATAATAATACGACAGTCAGTAAATTACTTTAAAAAAAAAAAGTAAAAAATAAAAAGAAAATAAAAACTAAAAACAAATAAACGTCAATACAAATTAAATAAATATTTTTGTCGGTGTTTTTTTCTTAATATGTAAAACAAAAGGGTAAAGTTGAACGTTGAACTGTAATCTGTATAATAATAGTATGTATTGACCAGATCACAAATGTCTATAATTTCACTATAATTTTATTTCAGCATATGCTTTCATAACCTGACTCAATTATTGTGTTATTCATATTAGTATATTTTTTTCAAATAATGATATTTACAAATTGATCATATTTAATTACAATCATAAATAAGCTGTTAAAAGAGATTAAACACTGTATGGAATAGGAATTCATTTATTTGATGAATGGTGTAACCTTCTATCGTAAAATGGACTATTTATACGAACGATTAATCTTTATAAGGGATTACGTCAAGAGTTATATATCTTTTACAATCTAATATTTCTCATACTTTTATTATTTAATACTGAGCAAAATTTCCAATATAATGGTGTCCAAACGAACACCGACGTAAAAATAGTAAAATTAAAGTTGCAAAATAAAACGTGACTTCCAAAATGCAGTGAAATCATCAAATTTATAATGTAGCATCTTCCAAAATATAAATCAAGAGCTCTTGACTTTGTATACTCCTCAAAAATGTTTAAAATTCGTAGTGGAAACGTTAAGTAAGAGCAGAGTCTGTAGCGAAAAAGATCAGATTGCATGTGTATAAATGTCATATAGATAAAGTTATCAGAATTAATGTAATTGTAGAATAGCATATACTTTCAGCATAAAAAATAAGTTTATTATCAAATTTCAGCAAAATATGTTACTACAATATATTTTTCTGACAAAAATATGTGTTGACCTATGCAGATCTGACAATACTAATTTTGATGTAACGAAAGATAAGCCAAAAGTAATTTTATCGAAAGATAAAGAAAAAGTTAAATTATTACCGATTTATATTATACAAAAACACAAAACTATAATTTAAATGTCAAAATTTACGTGTATATTTATATTGTCAAAATAGTATTCCAAAATGTAGTAAAAGTTTTATTATTTTTTTTACAATGAAGGTTATAAAAGCTTCAAACTGCAGTAGAACTATACTTAAACATCAATCTACAATTTTAAATTTCAAAATAGTTACCCAATTTTTAACTCGCAAGTCACCCCACATTAAAAATGCAAGAAAAAATCAAACAGAACCTACGATATACATATACTTCCATACATAAATCACTCAGTATATTAAATCACTTTATTAATATATTAAATCTTCCAATATTCACCCGCCCTATATCAGATAATAAAAATACTTTGATATGTGTATGTAAATGAATCTACATTTAATTTTCAATTCTTACTTCATAAAAATTAAAAACAGAAGTAATACGTTTTTTTGTTGTTATGTTCCGGTCAATCTACCAATATGCTTTCACTATAATTACCGTTAATGTTTTACTATGAAAAGTTTTCTAAAATATAAAATAATAAAAAAAAGAAAACTTGGGGGAGGGGGTTTGTTGGGTATTAAAAGAAAAAAAAAACAAAATAAATTCATTTCACAATGAAACGAAAAACAAAACTAAAAAGCAAGACTTATCATGTTTTTACAATGGTGGAAACATGTGACATTGAAAAGAAAATTACTCAAGGTCTTATCATCATGACTAGGCATATTATTTTTTAGTCATTCATTATTAACAAATAAAAAATTATATTGTGAATGTATATGTGATGAAAGATAAGAAATAAATAGTTATAATACCCACCACTATATTAGAAATTGCGCCATTTAATATTTTCTTTTGTTTTTTTTTTTTATTTTATTTTTTTTTGTTCTTTCAAACCTTAATCTAAATTTTTGAAAGGGGATGACAATAAAAGGAGGTTGTTTTATTACTACACTATTCATATAATTTTTGTTTTTTTTTTTTTTTTAGTCTATTTTAGAATAGGGAATGGGGAGGAAATTATTATTTTGATATTTAAATAATTATAAAACTAAAATATAAAAAAAAACCTTTGTGATACTGTACTTTTATATTAATATACAGTCACAGCTTTGATAGTAAAGTATACTTGCAGGAACATAAATAATAATATTGACTTTGTTTGAAAAGGTACAAATGTTCTTATTTCTCATACTTATATTATAATCATGTGTTACATATTATTATGTTATATTGTTCAAGTTTTTGTTATTGATTTATTATAGTAAATTGATTTTTTTATTAGAAATAATATGTATGATATTTGTGTAGGTGCATATGTTCTTATTCGGGTTACCATCTTTTTAAAATTATTTTTTTTTTTTTTTTATTGATTATCACTGTTTAGTTTTAATTCAAAGGACATTTTTTTCTACGATTATCCAGAATTCATTGATTGTAGATATTGCTAATATCTTTTACTCTCAGCAATTCTTTATCATGATGAGTAATAAATTGTGTAATATGATCTATATAAATTTATATCTGATTTAATTTTTGTTTATGTAGTTTATAAAAACGGAACAATAGAAAACAGGTGTAGGCAAAAAGAATTACTCAAAAATGTTCGAGATATGGGTATTTTTTTTTTTTTTTTCTTTATTAATTCAAAAGTAAAAGTAATTGAGATTACAAATAAAAATTTAAATTTCGATCTTAGCCATGGGCCGTATGATCTTCAAAATATTTTTGAATAATAAATAATTAAAACTAAAATTAGCAATTAAAAAAATAAAAAAATAAATATCTACATAAAATAAAAAGAAATACCTTTCCATTCGTACCAAAATTGAAAAAATTTAAATTTTAAGCTTAAACTTAAAATCTTAAGTTTTATCTAAATACACAGACTAAATTAACTTATTAAATATATGAAAGATGAGAGAGGAGAAAAAAAAAACTAATACCAAGAAAAATTTAAAAGAAAAAAATAATAAAATGAATCATTAACATTAACTTATAATTAAACTTAAGTATAGAAATTCAAAAATCATAAAATTAAAAATTCATAAATTCATAAATTCATAAGTTAATTAAATTAAATTTGGCTCAAAATATACTTCTTTATTTCAATTTTAAAAACATATACGTTATTAATATTTTTTAACTCTGATGGTAATTCATTATAAATTTTTAAACAGTTATAAAGACAATTGTTTTTCTGGTTATTTGTTTTGAAAAGACTTAAATAAAAATTTGACTTATTCCTAGTGTTGTGATGGTGGATATCTACCATTCCATTCAGTATGAAATTATGCTTTATATAATTGTTGACTATTTTAAATGCAGTCATATACAATTCTTTTTTGCATATGGTTTTAAAACTTAAATATTGTTCATTGTACAATTGTTCGCTAGGAAACAAGACACGGTACCTAAAAATTATTTTAATTGCTTTTTTGTGAAGAACATTTAAGCAGGTTAGTGTAGTTTGAGATTCCCTGCTCCATATTAGATTAAGATACACTATATTTGACAAAACTTAAGAACAATAAACCGAATATAACATGCTGGCAGAAAAATAATTTCGAAGTTTCTTTAATATAAATATGTAGGGAGAAATTTTTTGATTATATGCTCCACGTGATCTTTCCATTTTTGTTTTCCATCAATTACTAGACCAAGGTAGTTAAATGACTTTACCATGTCGATAGCATTACCTTTGAAAAGAAAAGTTGAGTTATTTATCTTCCTATTTTCAAAAACCATAATTTTCGTTTTCTTAAGGTTCAACGACAGACGATGTTTGACAAGCCATTCGTCTATTATTTTGAGATCTTTCTCTTTCAGCGTACCTCAAAACCGCGTCATCTGCGTAAAGTTGTACAGAACTTATTAAGTTTAATTTTGTTAGATCATTAATATATATTTTGAAGAATTCGGGTCCTAAAATAGATCCTTGGGGAACTCCCTTTTTCACGATTTTTGTAGAACTGTGTATATTGCCGATGTGCTACTACTTGCTGACGATTAAACAGATATAACTGGAAAAACTGTATTTGGCTATTGGTAAAATTCATTAATTTTAATTTTTTTATTAAGATATCATGATCTACGCAGTCGAAGGCTTTTTGCAAATCTAAGAAGACACACGCCACATATTTTCCGTCATCAGAGTTTTTCGAAATAAAATTGGTCAGACTTAGACAAGCAGCAGTTGTGTTGGAATTAAGTTCAAAACCATATTGTTCTTCATGGATTATATTATTATTTCTCAAGAAGTTTGTAAGTCGGGCTTTGATTATGGTTTCGAAAATTTTTGAAAACGCTGTAAGTACGGAAATAGATCTATAATTTTTTTTAAATTTAAAAGATGGGATTCAATCGTTATTGATTCAAGTTATTTCAAAAATTATACATTCCTATACCTAAAGTATCATTTTAAATTTAAATTTAAATTGTATATGTAGTTGAAGTTTGTTTTTATGTTCGATAGAAAAAAAATAACAATTTATTTATTTTTGACATAAAACCAAATACCTAACTTAAAACTAAAAATGTTCTTACCTAATTAGGAGATTTTTTGAATTGAAAAAGTTTTGAAATGAGAAAGAAAATTAATTGTATAGGCAAACAAATGTAAAAAAGTAAATTTTTATCTAAAATTGTTTATCAAATAATCTTTTTGATTGATTTTTTTCTTTAAAAGTAAATGGTTATGACTACCTATTTCTGAAACGCAGCTTCATTTCAAATTTAAAATTTAAGTCAGTGAGTCAGTGCTATCATGGGCATTTTCAGAGCTCTCTCACTTCGCACTTGAACTTTCCGAAAATGCTAATTTATCGCACTAAATTTTTGCCCAAAACTTATTATTTTGAAAAACAGGAACCTAAAATGTCTGGAGAAAAAATTAAATATAAAAAATTATTATTATGTTCTTAAATATATATTTTGCATTTTAACAATTGTTACACATTTTACTAAGTCTTCTTATAATAAATAATCTTTCAATATTCATTTTAATTTTTTTTTACAAATTTAAATTTTTATATTTTTTATTTTTATTTGTTTTTTTTTTATTCTTTTAGTAGGTAAATTTTGACAGGTAATAAAGTACGATATGACAGGTTTAGTGCGAGTATCTTCGTACACATTAGAAATTTGGGAGTTTTTAGGAATAAATTTAGTGCGATTTTATTGGTTTATAAAGTGTATTTTGACGCGAGTATCAATTGCAAGTGCGGGAAGTCTAGAAACGTCCTATATTTAATTTTATTTTTATTCTTTTTGTTAATATAAATTTTTAAACAAATTTATGTGTCAATTTCATTTTTGGCCCTAGTCAAAATTAGTTTGGGTATCACTGATTTAAATCATTTTTTAACTCACATAAAACGTTTTCATAAACGCAGTATAACTTGACATTATTGTATTATACATTTCGGACTTATAATTATAAATGACGGTCACACTACAATAATTTATTGATGTTTGTGAACACGCATTTTAAAATTAAGTTTTCATTGGTTTTAATTTTGTTCACAATTTCAAATTAATTTTGTTACAAATTTAAAATAAATAATTAATAATACCTACAATAAAAATGAAAAATTAAAATTTACTCACCAATTAATAACTTGTTAAAAAGAATTCATTATAGTAGTTTTTACTTTCTTTTTCCACGCCACAAATAAAATATTTTTACTGCTAACTGAAGATGACAACTTCAACGTTGTCGAAACATGTTTAATTTTTAAAATATAAAAACAAAAAACGTCCACACAGACGGAAAATAAATAAGGAAAAATATTTTCTAATTAAAATAAAAATAGTTAATACCTTGTCCTTTAACTTCAACCATTTTAAAAATTTAAACAAATCTGTTTCTAAAAAACAAAACTTTAAAAAGCAAAACTGAGAAGAGAAAAAATTTTGTACAGTATGAAATTTCATAATTTGTTGCTGACTTTGTTTTCATGATGAATTTTGTGTCATTATGATTGTTGTAATGTAGTTTAAAAACTGTGAACAAATGTATAAATCATTTTAGGAACACATGAAGAGATTAATGTATTGCATTATGCGTTTGTACCACCCTAGAATTTATTAAGTATTGTAAGAATGAATTTTCAACCCATTTATATTTTAAAATGTTAGCAACCCTAATATATACTAATATTATATTCTATACATACATATATATCTTTCAATTATAAATTGCGTTTTCATAAAAATATTTTTTTTGCATTATTTTTTTTTATTTTTTTTTCTTTTTTAATTTTTCTACCTTGTTTGGGTAATTTTTTTTTTTTAAAATAACTATAGTAACGAAATAAAATTTAAAATTTAAATTATATAAAATTTTATTTTAACAAAAAGGATATTTTTAAATACATATGTTTTCTTTATTCACAAATTCTAACATTTTGATGGAAAATTAGCATTTATAAAAATCGACTAAATATTTTTATATGATTTGAAACAAAACGTATACCTATCTTATACCTTATAAAGAGTGTGGTGAATAATTTTAATCCAAAGATGCCGAGATTATCTGATATTATAAATGGCCAAAATTACTTATTAAAAAGAAAATTTCTTAAACTGTTCCACACGTTCAATTTTGTATTCAATTTTTTTATTCAATTTGACGACATAAATCGTCATCTAATTATTTCATTGGAGAAAAGTGTCAAAAAAATGGAATGGAAACGTTGAAAATTTGATAATTGTTAGACATAATTTTTCTAATTCGATTTTGCCTAATTCGATTTAATTCGAACACTATGCAATCTAGCCCAGTTTATTAAACAGAAATGCATGTCAAGTAAAATGGAAAAATAATAAAAAAAAAATTGTTTATTATTTATTTATTTTTTCAGCAGACTTGCAGATGAATCTGCAGCCCAACAAATTGTTTTTCATTAACATGAAAATTTATGAGTATACAAATGATCGCAATTATTTGAAAAATTAGGCATTTCAGTATCATAAGTAAAAATTATCGTCTTAATAGCAATTTTTCACAATTATGGTCGAAATTGAAATTTTCGTTTTTATTCAATAGTTTTACTAATGTTTACAATACTTTAGTGAATTAAAACAATTAAATAAAAACAAAATTAAAATACAATTTTTACAATTACATGTTTTATTTGAAATTATATACGATTAGTCTAGATAATAATGTACTTTTTAATTCTATTATATACAGTCTAATTAAATTTTCATCTCTTTTCCTGAACTAATGTCTACTGTGTAATGTAATGACAACTTTACCATTCCAAAAGAATTACATAAAAAATACATATACAAAAATTGACCTTTAATTTTTTAACCTCGTTTAATATTTATTAAATTTATTTACGATTTACCTTAATTTTTTAGATAGGTAATTGGAATATTATAATAAGAAATTATTTTTATTGTTTTTATTAATTTTTTTATATACGAACATAAGTATATATATATATTTGTGTGTAGGACGTATTGAAATTGAGCATTTAATGAAAATTTAAATTTAATAGAAAAAAAAAAATATTAAAGGATATAATTTTCTAAAAATAATAATAATTGTTGACCTTTGTTAAATATATATTCGTATTATATAGAATTTTTAAATTTTGATGCGTAAATATAAAAGTAAAATTGACTAAAATTTTAATTTTATTTCAATATTGTCATTTAAATTTACAAGAAAAATTTACCAATTTTTTTTTCAACACTAAAAGTGACCAAAATTGTGTTTCTAAACTCAAGGAGAAAGATTCAGGATATACAATGAACCTTACTGACTTTAATAAGCTTCGATAGTACAACTTGATTTCACATGTTAGAATTGATATAGAATCAAATAGATGTTAACCATTTCCATTCGTATAATAATATACTATATATTCTATACTATATATAATATTCGTATAATAACTTTATAGAAAATTTAAGCGGATGTAAAAGCAAAAATAAATGTTCATACTTGTAGATTGTAGGAACAAGCAATAGCAACGAGTATTGAAATATATGACGCTAGCCTCAAAAAGTATTGGAATTCATAACTTTTGCAAATTACATGCAAATGTCGTTCTGGGAAAGTGCCTTATCCTACAATCTAAATATTGATTAAAATGTTATATAAATAAACTGCTTTGTAAAATTGATATAATTGAATTATACTTTAAGAACTTAAAATCAAGTCGTTTCAATTCTGAGAAAATAACAACTTGGCAAGAAGGCTGAAGAAAATTAAATTGTTTAAATTGGTTGTACATACACATTAAATCATCATTAACTGTTTTTTTTTTCACAAAATCAAATCGAATTTTGATTTACTATAGCTTAAATTTGAATAAAAATATTCAATCATAGATACAATAATAATTTATGTCTACCATAAAACATCACGTTTTAATCGATCCAAAAATCTGTTCCACTTGATAATACGATTCGATAACAATTAATCGGATTTAATGTTCTTTAATTATACACAAACCAACTCTAATTTCAATATATTCAAATTCTAAATTTTTAATAATAAGTGTATAAATTATTTATAATTATGTAAATGCGGAACACTGATAACAGTGATTGATAATGAAGAATTTGCCACTCAAAAATATTTATTTAAAACGCAAAAAAAAAGTACAAAATAAAAAATTAAATTTTACTTTTTGCCACCAAGTGGTTTTTTATTTTTAAGATTAGATTTACAAACATAAAAATTAAAGTTATAATTACGAATGCTAATCACCTAATGTACTTAATAAAAATAAAGTACATTGCACTTAAAACAAAGTAAAAAATACCTTTTTTTTGAATATTTTTTTATATAACATTTGTATTTATACAGGGTGTGGTAATAGATTTTAATAATAGTTATGTGACAATAGACAAGACTGTATGTAGTATACATATTTTGTAAAACCAAAGAGCTCTCAATTTATTTCATTTTAATTATAAATACTTTTACTTGACAGTCGATACAAGCCAAACCAAGATTCCGAACCTAATTTGGCATTACCTTATTTTACATTCTTTTTATATTAATTCAATACAAAAATGTTTGTATACACGAACAATGCATACTATACTATGTAAATTTATGTGACTTAAATGTCGTAAAAAAATAATATACTCGATTGTGTCTCTACAGTCAGACACTGTTGTCATCATATAAAATCTCCATTTTATAATCATATAAAATCTCACATTCATAACACAATTAACACGTTATAACACAACATAATACTCTTTTAAAGTAATTTTTTACATACGTTTACATCAGATATGATGGATACATTAAGAAAATATAATGAACCTATTTTTTAAAATAAACACAAAGTAAATATACAGTATTTATACTTTTTACATACATATAAATGCAATTTGAATTTTAACCTCTTGTAACAGATCAAAAAATTTCAACATTTTAAATTTTTTCTGAATTCATTGATTTTTTTTTAAGATCAAGTGTCAACGAAAGCATTCTAAAGAATAAAAAAATTTTTATTTTAAAACTATATTTAGGATCTATATTTAGATTTTTATTAAAAATAGTTTTGATTTGCGTTTAGGATCATATTACTTTGTATATGCTGTGTAAATTTTTCATTTTGGGTGTTACAGTGCAATACACACTGTATTTGCAATTGAAATGATAATGCATACAACTATTTAATTTTTTTTGCACCTTCTTGTATCTTCAATTCATTTTTAATATTTTTTTTTTAATTCAGTAGGTAGGTACGAATCATTAGTATTAATTTACAGATTATTGATTTTATCAGGACTGACCTGAAATAATTAACAGGAAATAATTAAATACTAAAATTGGTTAATAATAAAAATTTCAAAATTTTATATTAATTATAACTGCTCGCTATCTAAATTAATAAATTCAAATTAAATGGAAATAAACGAATTACCTAAATCAGAATTTATAGAATTAATTTAGTCATAATTATTTTTGAAATATTACTTTCAAATATTTCTTTTTTGTTTGTGCTAAAAAGATTTACCCTGATATTGTGAGATTTTTAAAAAAATTCTAGTGATTCATACTTTTTAAAAAAATAGTATTAATTCATAATTAAAAAAATTTGAATAGTATACCTATTTTATTGTTAATAATAATAGTACCTATTGTTTTAAATTGAAATATTATTAAAACTTTGAATGACATATCAACCCTTAAAAAAATAAAGTTAGCACTTAACTTGTTTTACTTTATATTCATTACACTAAAGTGATCTGAAATAATAACAGTTCAGATTTTAAGTTCAAAGTGTGAATAATTTGGTTATATATTTTTTGACACTACTATTTTAACAACGACAAGGAAATACAAAAAGTATGAATTTCTTATTATTATAAAACATAATTGTATTGTAGTACAAGTTCTTAGATACAAAAACTATAAATCCACCTACATACACTATTACACTAATTCATTACATAATTAATCGAATATTATTTATACACGATGTAGATAAATATAAAAGTAAAATATTGATCTGAGTTAGTTTATATTTTTATACAATTTATATTTTTTTTTTTATATTATTGTGACTAACTTAGGATAGAATTGTACATTAAGTACGGTACTCCAATTTACTATACATAAAATTAAAGTGTAATGTTTTTTTCAGTATTTCATTTATCAATTTTCAACATCTACACATTTTTACAACATAATTTCAATTTATTTTACAAATGTCATTGATTTTTGTCATAATTAGCATTTTTTTGTAATTTTTCTTATGGGTAAAAAACAATTTAACAATAAATTGACAATAAAACTAATTATTAGTCCCCTTCACCCAATTGGCAAATGGTAAAATTAAGAAGCGTGGCGTTTCTGGTCTTTTAGTCTATCGATATAGTCGTAGAGCAAATCAAATTACTTCATTTTGGAAAAAGTTTGTTGCATGCAAAAAAGTATGTAGAAAAACCAATAAATAATTTTTCAAAGAAAACATTATACGAACATTAAAGTATTGTGATGGTAATGCAATGGTTTGGGGGTGCATGAGTGCTGGTGATGTGGAAAATTTAGTTTTTCAAATAATGGATAAGTATTGTCACTTAAAGATTTTATAAAAGAAAATTTAATAACCAGTGTAAAAAAATTTGGGCTTAATAAGCGCTTCCCACTTTAGTAAGATAATTATCCTAGACATACGTCACAAATCGTCAAAGAATGGTGTATTTTCAACATACCAAATCAATTACAGCAGTCCCATGATTTAAACCCAAATATTTATTAAAATGCGCAAACTGTATTTAAACTCTTTTTATTTTGTGAAATTTGGATTTGAGAAATTCTATTATTGGACGCCCACATTGCTGTGCCGTATGAAAGAATAGAATTTATATATGAATTTATTTAGCTTAATACCTATTGGGAATTTTGGATTTATATTTAAATAGAACAACATTAAAAGTATTGAGCTTTCTTTCTAACATATCAATATGTTGCTGCCAACTTAAATATTTATCAAATATGACTCCAAGAAATTTAATTTCATCAACTTCTTTCAAAACTACATTGCCAATTTTAGTTTCCATACAACCTATAACACTGTCTAAAATGGATGATTTTAGTTCATATCATTTAGTTTTCGCGTTCATAACGATTTTGTTTAATCTGAAATACTCCGTTATTATCATCGTATCATGCTCTACATGAGATTTAATAGCTTTTAAATTATTTCCAGAGTAGAACAAGCTGCAGTCGTCTGCGAATAGGTATAATTTACCTATTAATGGCAATTTCTGTATATCATTTATGTATATTAGAAATAATAAAGGACCCAATATAGAGCCTTGAGGAATACCAATGTTAACTGAATTGTAGGAGCTAAAGCAGTTATTATACGAAACAAACGTGATTTCTATTCTTTAAATAGCTTTCCATTAACTTCAGCGAACCAAATCTAAAGCCTAAAAAAGATAATTTTGTTAGAAGCAAATTATGGTTAAATGTATCAAAAGCTTTTTTCAAATCGATGAATAAACCTGCAACAATATTAAAGTCAGAAATTTTCTCACAGATCATATCTACAACATCAATTAAAATATTTTGAGAACCAATACCTTTTTGGAACCCATATTGATAAGGAAACAAAAAGTTGTTGGATATCAGATGATTATTTATATCAATATACATGGCTTTTTCAATTATTTTGGAAAATCTGTAGAGAGGTCTGTAATTTGAAACATCAGTTTTTAAACCCTCTTTGTAGATGGGAACTACTTTTTGAATTTTAAGAATGTTTGGAAAGGAGTAATCATCGACTATTTGATTGTATAAATCAGAAATGAAAGAAGAATAAATTGTTTGAAAATTTTTTATTATTTTTGTTGGAATTCCATCATGTCCCACAGACTTTTTACTTTTTAAATTAGCTAAAACGTTTGAGATTAACGTTACATGTACTTTTTTGAACTGAAAATTGGGGAAATAATTATTTAAAGTAGAAAAGAAATTAATATTATCATTAGGTCTCACATTTACTGAATTAGATATAATTAAACCAATATTAGCAAAATAATTGTTAAATTCATCAGCAATAAGCTTAGGGTTTTCAATGTAAGTATTATCATTACTTATTAAAAATTTAATTTAATTTTTATTTGATTTACCCGACAGTGCATTTATAAAAGACCATAGTTTTTTCTGGTCTTAATGAAATTTATTGGACTCATCAAGTATGTGGTATGTACATATCGTTTATTCAAATTAATCACAAATTTAAAGGTTAATTAAAGGTATACACGAGGATTAATTTGTAAATTAATAACATGACTAGATTCAAGTTATTTTAAAATTAAATACTTAATTTGAAATGAAATTCAATGTAGTTTCGTAAATAGCAAAAATTGATTATTACTTTGTGAACAGTAACTAATTACATATAAATTTATTCTTAACGTTGAATTTACTGTAGTGGAAAGTATACTCAAGAAGAAAGTATAGGTTTAAGTGTGTTTTGGTATTTAAAAGTGTATGTTTACACTCCGATCTCAAGTTTGAAATCTCCATTTTTATTTTAAATATTTTTCAATATTTAATTTTTTTTAAATGAATTCAATTACAAAATAAATTTATATAAATATAAATTTTTTCAAAACCTTTACATCATTTTACTTTTAATAAAAAGAACAAGTTCGATTTATTAATTAATATTGATACATAGATGTTTTATGTCACCATTGTATTTATAAATATTGTAAAATGATTGAAAAACAATTATTAAACATAAATATAATACTTCTTTATTTTACATTCTTTTATTAGTTAAAATATATTTCTTATTAATTAGGCAAAATGCAAAATGAACCAATCACAATTATAATCAATGATCGACTGCAGAATTTCTTCTATCTCCCGTTCAACTGTCAGTTTCTTTATGGTTGCGTTTGTTATCAAATCATTTTGGTTATGTTTTATATATCATGGTTGACAACTCGGCCATCCTGAAAATTGGAATCGTCCTCGATTTCATCGTCTGGTTCCGGAATGCACCACCTCTTGATTTTGTCTGGAGAATAAACTCCAGCATATCGACGTATTTTCCTTGGAGCTCCGGGAATATCTTCAACTAAATAACGATCATTTTCCAGAACCTTTGTTATTACATATGGTCCTTTAAACTTCGGTTGTATTTTCCGTGGCTGTCCCGTACTATTTGGTTCATTCTCCACTACTATTAAATCGTCCACTTCGTATTTTGTTGGTTGCCTATGTTTCTTATCAAATCGTTCTTTCCACATTTGTCGTGCGGCCATGATCTTTTCAGCGGCCTGCTGCCTGACAACTACTGATGGTTGACGATCTTCGTCGGTTATTTCATCATGTAACGCCAATATAATTTTATTTTTCAAGATGTCGCGGGGTTTAAAATCGAATATTATTTCCTGTGGGGTACGACCTGTTGTGGAAGATATCATAGAATTCAGAGACCATTGGATATTTCGTAGTTCTTGATCCCATTTACGTTCATTAATTGTTGAAGAAGCTATAGCTGTCGAGATCGTTCGGTTGACTCGTTCAATTTGGCCATTGGCCCTAGGTGTTCGTACGGCGGTCTTAATATGTTTCATGGAATGCTCTTTACAATATGTTTCAAACGATTTTGCAGTGAATGCCGTTCCTCGGTCAGTGATGATCCGTGCTGGTGTACCGAAATATTCTGTTACTTCGTCTAACACCTTTAATACTGAAACCGTATTTGTAGACTTAACAGCTCGCAATATTACAAATTTACTAAATGGGTCTGAAATTCCCAACACGTGCATATTCCCCTTACTACTTTTAGGGAACGGTCCCAAGTGATCCAAGTGTATAGTATGAAAAGGTATTGGTTCAATTTCATCGAAATGCATCTCCCCTTCCGTTTTTCCACCCGGCTTCTTATTATAACAGCATTCGACGCAAGCCCTTAAGTATTTTGACACATAATTCCTCATGCGTGGAAACCAATACCATCGTTGAATACGTTCAAGTGTTTTTTCTAAAGCAAGGTGTCCGACGAGATCATGACATTCACGAACTATTCTCCAACGTACCATTTTTGGCACCACCCACCTTTTATTTTGATTGATTTTTTTAAATAAACGTTCATTGTCAATACAATACTCGTTAGCAAAATGTTTATCTACTTTATCTGAACGTAGATTGTCAATTATATTTTTCAAATCAGGATCTTGTATTTGCATAGTTAACAGCCAGTCGAGTCGGGTAACTTCGACTCCCATTATTTTCAGAGAAGCGGTTTCAGGTTCATTAACCACTTTTTCGTTAGGTGCACGGCTCAAGGCATCAACATGAGTCATGCGGCTGCCACTACGATGCTCCAAATTGAAATCAAACTCCTGAAGTCTTAGCCACCACCGTGCAATCCTTGGGATTAATTCTTTTTTTGACATAGTTGTTCTCAAAGATGCGCAATCGGTGACTACAGTAAAACGTTTTCCTAATAAATAGTATTTAAAACGCTCCAACGATTCAACTATCGCTAGAGCCTCCAGCTCGTAGCTATGAAATTTATTTTCACATTCGCTTGTTGTTCGACTAAAGTATGCGACTGGTTTTAAGTATTTCCCGTCTTGTTGTAATAAAATTCCAGCAAGACCGTCTGAACTTGCATCGGTGTGAACTTCATGAATCATTCTTACATCATATGAGGTTAATAATGGTTTACTACACAGAATTTGTTTCAACGTATTGAAAGCTATCTCTTGTTGTTGAGACCAAATAAACTGGCTATCTTTTTTTAATAATTCGTTAATTGGTTTTGAAATTTTAGCAAAATTTTGTACAAATTTTCTAAAATAACTGCATAGTCCTAGAAATTGACGTACTTCTTTGACATTCGTTGGTTGTTTAAATTCTTGTACTGCTTTTACTTTTATCGAGCCAGGTGATATTCCGCTAGGTGAAATATGATGACCCAAGTACTCTATTGTTTGTTGTAAGAAACTGCATTTCGTTAAATTTAATGTTAATTTAAATTCTCTAATTTTATTTAATACTATTTTTAATTTTTGTAACCCTTCTTCCACTGTTGTACTTCCGATTAAAATATCATCCATATAAATTTGGATATCTATATCTATTTCCTTTTTTAATTTATACATAAGTGTTTGAAAGACAGTTGGGGCATTTTTGAGCCCAAACGGCATTCGTTTAAATTCAAACAAACCCTTTGATGTTATAAAGGCTGTGTACTTACGAGATTCTTCTTCTATTGGTATTTGGTAATACCCACTATTTAAGTCAAGACTGGTGAAATAGTTATAAGAACTGGCCACTTGTAATTCTTCCTCGATATTTGGTGTGGGGCAAATTTCTTTTTCAATTTTTAAATTTAATTGTCGATAGTCGATACATAGACGTTCTTCTCCATTTTTTTTCTTTACTAATAATACAGGACTCGAATAATTTGAAGTTGAATGGGTTACTATGTTGTTCTCCATTAATTCGTTTACCTTATCATCGATAATTTCTTTTTTTGCATATGGCACTCGGAATGGTTTTTGTTGTACTGGTTTCTGATCAGTTAATTTGATACTCATCTCGATTTCTTTAGTTAATCCTAGTTGTTTCATATTTTTAGGGAACAATTCATTAAAATTGTTTAATAGTTTGATTAACGATTCTCGTTCTTTTGCGTTCGACGTTCCTTGATTTATTTCATCCTCTTTCACTACACGTTTGACTTCACAGTTAACTTCTTTTTCAGAACATTTATTTTCTATAATTATTTCTCCGTTCTCTTTATAAAATTTTACATCTGGGCGATCTAGCACATCGCGTCCTATTAACAATGGTACGGGCATATATTTACTGTTTACTACATAGACATCTATTCTTAATTTTACGTTATTGATGATTAGTTCGACATTTGACTTTTCAGTTGAGCAATATTCTCCTCCTAGGAATCCAGCGAAGTTGACTTTACAGTTTTTTCGATCAGTTAAACATTTATCAGCATATTCTTTTGCAATCAGCGTAAGAGGACTGCCACAATCTATTTGTCCTACCATTTCGTTATTATTAACCATTACAATCTTATGATAGGGTGTTGATTTTGAATATTCGATAACTCCTACTCGTGAAACATCTGGACATTCACTGGGTTCACCTCGTTTATGCACTCGATTACATTTGGTGCAACGAGATCGACGTTGTGGTGCAGGACAATTTCTGGCGAAATGACCTGACTGGTAACAATTAAAACACTGCGTTGACGTTTTAAATTTTTCTTCCTTCAGTGTTCTTTGTTCGTTGTTGGCATTTTCAGATGTAATCGATTTGAAAGTCGGCTTTTGCTGAAATGTATTCTGTTTTTGTTTTACTTCCCTTATATTTGTGGTTCTAAAACTTTCACACCAAGAGATTCTATCACGCAATTCTGCTATCGTGTCAATACGTTGTCCTTGAAAAGCTGCATATAATTGCTCATCACGCATGCCTAAAATAAAATATTTAACAATGGCATTCTCCTTTAAATTACCCTTATTTCCGAGTCGTGACATCTCCGCGACATATTCCATTAGCGTTTCGTCATTTTTACGTTTTCTTCCTAGCATACCCATATGTATGTCGGCATCGTTTACAATTGGCATATATTTATCTTTAAACTGCTTTACAAAATCACTCCATGATGTACAAAAATCATCTGTACGATCATACCACGCTCTAGCTAATCCTTTGAACTTTGGTCCAATTGAAATTAGGACTAATGGATCTTCCCAACTATAAAATGTTTTAAGTTTTTCTACTCGCTTTAACCATTCTTCTGCCGTTAAACTTTTTTTATCCTCCGGATTGAACTCAGGGAGAATATCCATTAATTCTCTTGGTCCGAAGGTTAAAAAATTTCCTTGTCCGTTCCAATTCATTACAGGCGTTGATGTATTTATTACTGGTGAGTTGAAGGTGACATTACGTGCCGAATCACTTCCAACATTCTCTACGATCGTTCGTGCTTCACTTCTTATTGACGTAACTGATTCATTTCTACTATTATTATCATCAATATTTAATAACCGATTAATTAATGATGACTTATTTCCATTTTGTGATAACTTTAAATTTTTTAGTAGATTTTTTAATTCTTTAACCGTTCGTTTATTTAATTCCTCACGTTCCATTTTTTTTAAGGTATCAATAATATTTCTGTCTTTTACGTTCTCGATAAATTTAGGTTATCTCGTTTAGCAATTCCCAATTATACGTACACTTTAATACTACCACCATGTGCTTCAATTTTTCATAACCTCAACCTTTTAGTTATGATTTTCGCTTTTGCTTGGATTTATTTATCCCACTTCTGAATTGTAAAATGATTGAAAAACAATTATTAAACATAAATATAATACTTCTTTATTTTACATTCTTTTATTAGTTAAAATATATTTCTTATTAATTAGGCAAAATGCAAAATGAACCAATCACAATTATAATCAATGATCGACTGCAGAATTTCTTCTATCTCCCGTTCAACTGTCAGTTTCTTTATGGTTGCGTTTGTTATCAAATCATTTTGGTTATGTTTTATATATCATGGTTGACAATATTATTATTATAATTTGAATTAACAAACAAAATATGAAATTTTGGTCGATTTTTATAACTCACAGATGTACTATTGGCATCTTCTAATAAGTTATAAAATCAATCAAAATGAAAATAAGAGTTGTATAGGTAGTCTAACACTAAAAATACCTACTGATGAGTTCTAATAGTGTTATGATTAACGAAACAATTTCCTAAAAATATTTTGTTTGTGAATTCAATTAATTAAAAATATTTCTATGAACAATGTCAATGTCAAATATGTCAATGAACTCATTAATTCATTATATTACATGATTTGAAATTAATTAAATGCAAATTTTTTTATATAATTAAATAATAATTATACTAGCTATTATATTTCAAAAATTTCACAGCAATATGATTTGACTAAAGATAAAACTATTTGAAACCACAAAAAAATTAATTTTACAATACGATATTTTGTTATGTCATGTTATTTGAGTAGATAATTTAATAAAAAAAAATTTTTAATGCATTATAATATACTTTGTAAATTAATTAACTAAAACGATTTAAGTTTCTATTTGAATTAAGTTTTTTTTTTTTAATACATAATGCATTTATTTTTAATGAATATTTTAAATTTATAATTAGATAAGAAAATTTGTATTTACTAAAAAATTATCTAACGAGCAAACTGCGATCTACATGATCTGTTCCTACAAAATACTTAATTTTAAACTGAACAAAACTCAGTATTCTGAAAAATGTTACACAAGATCTCGACGTGAGATTTGTTACCAACAGGAGAGACAGTGTTGTAATACATTCAAATATTTTACATATAAAAATTTAATAGAATATTTTTTTCCCTACTAGTTGATTTGTTAGTAATTTGCGATTTTCGTATATAAAACAAATAGGACTGAAAATGAAGAAAAAAGGGAATTACTTAACTGAAAATTTGTTATTATTTGTTTTTTTTTGTGACTTTTGTAGACTTCAGGTAAATTTATGTATGTAAATAAATTTATACTATAAACTATACTTAATAAAGTTCTTCAAGCTCTTAAAAAAATTTATTTAAAATTTATAATTTTAGTATATATAATAGTTTTTTATTAATAATAAAAAAAAAATAGTAAATTTTAGACTTTATTTGGTATTTTAAATATTTTTTAAAACAGGTAGGTACATACATACATGCATTTGTTATTTATGTTATTATGTTTACTAATTGTAATTTAAGGCACATAAATGTCATTTCGAACTTTGTCTTATATCAAGATCATTTATCCAAGAATGCATGATAGCTTCAAGTAAGCTTCAAGAAAGCTTCAAGTACACTTCAACATCATTCTTCACATCAGCTAGTTTCTTGAAATCAGCTTCACTCAAGTCAATCACAAAAATTTACTAACTTGACTTCGAAATTTCAATCGAATACGCAGCTTGACAGCTTGAGGTGACATTTAATGTAAAAAATTCATGAAGATTTGTTAATATTTAGAGTGAATTTAAAAAATATAAGATTTGAAAAAGTAAATATATTATTTTTAATATTTTTTTATATCTTTAAATTTATAGAAAATTTTACCAATTTTAGGCGAAAAATTGATGTCACTAAAAATACATTATGTCAAAATTAAGCTATTTTCAAGCTGTCAGCCACTTAAGCTGGTCAATCGAATACACAGCTTGAAATTTCAAGAAGCATTCAAGTCAAGTACTCAAGCTATCATGTATACGTAGTAATTGTCAATATTTACTTCTGTTTTAACACTTGACTACGATGATCGTAACGCACCCCTTACGTCGCAGATAGTTAATATAGCTATTATGTTTTCATAATTTAAGATCATCACATCATATAACGTATAAGTGTGGGGTGGGCATTCAAATTCGACGTTAAAAAATATTTAACATATAGGACTTAATATAATAATAATATATAATGTATATTATAGATTGTAATTACAATTATAACATTATCTAAACATTCTGAAAAAAGTAATTTTTTACCTCAGCTATTTTCGACACAAACATGAGAATATGAGAATATTACCAAGAAGACCTATGAGAATTATTGATGAGAATAGAACCAACATCAATATTTTAATTGTTGACAATAATTGATGTGTAATAGGGGTTTATAAATGTGAACAATGTTCAAAGGTAAAACTCCCAACACTGAAAATGTAATTTATTTAATTGTTTTGTTTTACTTTTCAGCTTTCATTTTCCTTGTTATTTTTTGACATATCCCTTATTGGAAAATTTAATTCACGTATACCAAAAACCGTTTAATAGAATATGAATTAGTATGTACATACATATATATATTTTTTGTACCCAATTT
This sequence comes from Argyra leucocephala, assembly GCA_963942445.1. Classification (NCBI taxonomy): domain Eukaryota; kingdom Metazoa; phylum Arthropoda; class Insecta; order Diptera; family Dolichopodidae; genus Argyra; species Argyra leucocephala. The sequence continues at coordinate 12,998,613 of OZ012681.1, forward strand.
TTCTAAAATTATTCTAAAAAAAAAAACCGTCACACATATTGAAATGCTAAAACAATAAAACTGTAAAATAAACAAAATGAAATGACAATTTACTGATATATTTTAACGCCAACGTGTCATCATTTTATATATGCAATAATTTAAATACTGACGTTAAACTTCAGACTTCGTTAAAAACGTCAAACATCTACCTAATATGGTTTTTATGTACACCTATTCTTTTTTGCTAGCTACTGTAACGCCTCGAGACACTGGGACTGGGGAGTCAGACCACTGTTAATAGTCAAATTAGCAATAAAATGATTCGTAAAACATTTAAAATATATTTCATTCTTTGGTGCAGTCGTGTAGACCTTTTTTTATAAACCCTTAAAAATAATATTTAGTTCACTATTGAACCGATAACAGTCAATGAATTTCAATTTTTTTTTTTTTTTTTTTTAATTTATTATAAATGAATTTTGTTCATAACTATTAGAAGGTGAATGAAATTTATAGCAGTTAATTAAGATTAGCAATTATTTATTAATTAATAAAAAATTTTATTTATTTATTTATTTTTACGAGCACTTTTCATGTTCACAACACTTGGAAGTCATAAACAATTAATTCACATTCAAGTATAAATTATGTAGAATTGTTATTATTTATTAATTATATTGTATATTATGTATAAGTATATCAAAATTAGATTACTATATACTTAGTTTAATTTATTTATTAATTTACCATATAAAATGTAATTAAATTAATTTATGGGATTTGACACACCATTTAGCATGCGGGCCAATATCAAATGGATTACTATTTATAACAAATACCTATAGTTATCTGTTCAAAAATGAATACTTAGAAATTGTTAAAAAGTAAGTCTAACTGGAGCTATCACATAGACCGAATAATAAAAAGTATTACTCCACACGTATTTATACTATGGCTTATAGCGCTATTTTTACTATATTTTCATTTTTCATATAATCCCATATTTGCTACCTTAACCCGATTTTGATAGGATTTCACAAATTTACGTAAACAAGCTTGATATAGTACATAAAAAATGGATAATAATAGGGCCTTCTTATATTACATACTACTAGCAGTTTGTATACTGAAAAGTATGTCAGCTTATCAAATATTATTAAATTTGAATTTCTAACAACTGCATTCAAAATTATAAACAATCAAATTAAGTTTTTAATTAAATATAGAAGTACAAAAAAATCATAATCATAAAACTAGAAATAAAACTAAATTTTTCAATCAATAATTGTCTATATAATTGCTTAAAAGCTTATACATATAATGATTTGTCAGGAGAATTGAAATTACAACTAGATCTCAAGTTGTTTACTAAACTAAAATTAAAATAACTCTGCTAGAAACTAATAATACCAATCAATAAATTGTATAAAAAAAAAAAAGAGAATGTTTTAATTATCTTAACTGTAATAATGTCTATAATCAAAGATAAATTCACTATATTGTAAATTAAATTTTAATGTAAATTATAAGACGGCTATTCATATTATGATAAGGTCATGAATAACAAAAAAAAACAATAAAAAAACGCTATATTATAAAATTAAAATTATAGGATTAGTTTTTTAATAATCTCTGATTTGAAATGCCATATTTTAAATTAAGGCTGTTCAATTTTACAACTATATACGAGTATAAGTACTGAATTTTTAAATACCATAGCGAATTATAATCATTGAATTTTATGATTTAATTGAATATGTAAGTATTTGAATATGGATTTACGATGTTATATTTGTTATCTGTGATTATTACATAAATATATTTTCTTTTCATTGAGCTAATTAAATATGTACTTGAATTCGAGACTTTGTCGTCGTAACAATTTTAAAAATCAAATATAATTTTCATTTGGACTAAAACATTTTTTCACTAATTTATCATCTAAATTATCATCTCAATATGTATTTCGGGTAGGTACTGGTAAAAATTCATTGACATTTGAAATGATTTCTGAAGAAGTGATGATCAAAAATTGTTGTATTACAAGATTATTGATACTGTTCGCTACATGATTCTAAATTTGTTGTATTTTTAAAGAAAAATCAATTTGTCACATTACAATTTTAAAGTAATTTCTCGTATGAATAGGTGCTCTCACTATATAATTGTTTTTTTTTAAATTCTCCACACTTTTTTATTTGTTTATTTATTTATGTATTTTTACGTAAACTACGTAACAATAATATTTAATACATATTTCTTTTCCTTTTTTAATTTGGCAAAAATATTTTAATTTATTGATTCAAACTGAGAAGATATTGATTCTTTTTTTTAACCTATAATTAATCAAAATATGTAAATGAAAAAATCTTGCATTAAAATTTGAAACTGATCGAAGTATATAATTGTATGCCACAGGAAATGAAGATGTAAAGTTTATTGTTTATGTTTGAATAATGATATCAAATAATGATGAATGAAAATACAGAATATTCTACTATTTACAGGGTAAAATCGTATCAAAACTAACTCTCCTGTTTTTATGTATTTATTCTTAAAAAATGGCTGAGATCATTTTACCATCAGTATTTTTTAAACAGGACCTCGTTATTCAATTTTGAATAAAATAATATTACCTTTAGGAAATTACAATGCGTAGCAATTTTTACGCTAATTCATTTTATTTATATCCTGTAATATTATCTAAATAGAATATATTATCATGTGATGAAGGATAAGGATTTATAGTCGAAGCTATATACCATATACCATATCATTACATAAACAATATAAGAACGTACTTATGAAACAAGTTATATAATTTCAAAATCAAAGTATACATAGGCCAATAATATTTTTCGTAACCATTCAAATTTGCTGTACCTCTCTAGACAATAACACTCATAAAATTGTAAATTAAGAAAACATTGCTACGAATTTGCAGTCAAGGTAAAAAAAACTAATCGAATTAGAACGATGAAAAATTTGGACACAAAATTTTTCACATGACGAAAATCTCCTGTCCCCAACTGAAGTTGATTAGCAAAAATGCTTATTAAAAAAAATGTAAAGTTATTGTAAAACAAGAAATCACATTACTTCTTAAATTTTAGTTTTTTGATTTACTGTACATAAACTTTTTTTAAAATAATAAAAAATATTATTTTTTTTTCAATCAAACGATGTCCATGTAATTTGTCCGCTAAGTCACTAAAAAATCGTTACAATAATACATATATATTCAAAAATTAATATAATAAATTTCCAACACAATTTAAAAAGGATGACGTAATATTAGAACTATATTGCAGTAAATAGGAATTATAAGTTTTTGTGAGTATTTGTGAAATTAGGACTTGTTAACCCACCGAAGTCAACGCGTGTATTAATTGTGCTTCTGCTGTGTCACAAAGATTTTTCGATAATTTTTTTTTTATTATAATAATAACTTTTATAATTTAAGGTGGACGCACTAATTTTTGGAATTAAAATACATTTTACAATATGCAGATAATAACATTTTTACGACATTTTTCCACTTCGTCACGTCAAATTCGTCACAGTTAAAAAAGTAACGTAGTGGACCCAATTGTGACGTAGCGGAATTCAGTAATTATAAATTACTTATTTGCTACTTTTTAGTTATTACTTTGCAATATTATAGCAATATTTTCAAATAACTACATATTTTTGAATTTCTTTATAAAAATTTATAAAGATACCTGTGTAGAAGTAGTTTTTTGCATGTTTGTTTGAACAAATCAAAATGGTACTTACAGCTGCAGAACGGCAACGGCGATGCAGAGAAAATCGCAAATAATATAATAATAAACAGGAAAAATACAAAATGTTTGTTTATTAAAAATTATAAAAAAAAAAAAAAATTATCTATGAATTAAACTTTTTATATGTTTGATGTCTTTTAGGTCACGTTTTGAGTCCACAGCGTCACAGTTTTTGAGAGTGTCCCTAAGCAGTTATTATAAAAATTGACTCAAATTAAAAGAAATTTTTTAATACAAATCAAGGCATAATGATGGTTTTTCTTGGGGCTACAAGTTGCAATAATTTTTAGTTTCTAAATTATTGTACTTCTATATTTAAAATTGAATGTCAGAATTTTTATATTAAAAAATTGTGACGAAGTGGAAAAATGAATCCCAAATATTTTAAAATAAATAAAATTATAATCATATGGCAGATATTTTTCGAACTGCCCGTGGATAATATTAATATCGACAATACTAAGTAAAAGTTAGTAAGTACGTATGAAGTAATAAATCAAGGTGCATAAATGTTACTTAGTGGACTTTTTTGTCCATCTTCTCAAGATATTAGCGCTATAAAATAGAGGTTTGGTTGAGTTGGTCACTGCTGACCACTTATTTACCATCTCAGATGTATAATCTACGAATTTATTGCATTAGCAATCTAAATATCCAAGCGAACTCAAATTTTTACATTTGGTCACAGAAAATGTTATTGGCCCATAAAACCAGTTGAATTTCTGAAATAAATAATGAAATTGAGCTTCTTTTACTTGTACTCCCAACATTTGTGTTTCATTCAGAATGTTTAAATTTTTGAGCATGTCAGTATTAACCATAGCAAACATAGAACAGAGTTTTGACATTTTTTTAAAAAATAAAAAAATATTTGCAGTAAAAAATGAGCCAAAAATGTGTCCGGATTCGCAACACCAAATATTAATTGGAACATAACAAGAACTTTAAATTGCTTAGAATTAATAAATTCATTAACACTCTGCTAAAGCTTAAAAATTCCCTTTTTTAAAGTTTATAAAAAAATATTGTTTTTTTTTTCTAATAAATTTTTTATTTGTACCTACATAGGAGGGTGTCTAATCTACCTCTCTCTATTATAGCCAATATTGTATATAAATCTTTTGATAAAAATGTGTTTTGTAAAGTATTTTGAATCACAAAATCTTCTCTTAATATTTTCATTTTGGTCCCAATGATGTCAAGCATTTTTCTCTTATTTGTAAAATTATAGCAAAACAATTATTCGAAAAAAAATTAAATCTTTAAAATTAAATTTTTTGTACATTTATTAAATTGATTATTATTATTTATTATGTATTTTTAATACATATATATATATATATATATATATATATATATTATGTTATGCTTAACTACTATAAATATTTAATCAAATTTCAAGTAATTAAATATTTAAAATTAAAACCAAATCAAAAAATAAACTTGAAATATTATAATGATGTGTATTAAATCAATTTAAAATCGATAAACCATATCGAATGTCATTGAATTCTTAAATTATATATTATTAAAATTTATTAAAATATTTTAATGCATAATAAGACTTATTTTTCTTTTATTTTCTTCTTGGAAACTGATAATATTATACTTTTTTTTTCATTTATAATAACAAAAATATTTTTACTTAGAATTAAATTAACTTAATCGAGTACTTGTAATAGCAAAAAAAAAATTTTTATTTACTAAAATATTATTTTTGATTTTTTTTTTTAAAATAACAATATTAAGTTCATTAAAATAATATTGTTTAAATATTATATAAAATATTCAGATTCTACTTTCGATTCATATATTAAATAAAATCAAATATAATTATATATATTATCCGCAATCGAATCTACGTTATATAACATAATTACAATATTGCTCTAATCTAAATTCATTATTATATATTATTGTAATATATTGCAATTTTTTCTTAATGAAAAAATTTAGCTGAATTCTTAAAATCATAAAATAGCTTCGACAAAATCACAAATATACTACTTAAAGCCGAAACCCAAAGCAACGAAGGTATTTTAGATTGAAAAAATATAATCTTTTGAAAATAACAAACAAAGAGTTTATACATACAAGTTCAAACTGGTTTTCCATCATATATGCATAGCCATACGGGTAGAAATCTACCAAAATTTGTTGGTGAGGGGTGATTTCGGTAAAGAATAAACATATCTATCAAAACTTAAAATTTATAGTGGATTTTTGAAGCTTGAATTTTTTTCTGCGAATATATGTCAGTGTCAAAATTTTGTATTATTTTTTAGGTAGATTTCTACCTCATATAAACATAGACTATCAATAAAATTTTTAACAGAATTTGTTATTGTTTTATAAATACAAATAAAAAAATATGAAACAATATAAGTTTGTTCAGTAGATCTAGAATTGAATCGGACAGAACAATGACAATTAACTGTCAAAAACTTTAGAAACACTTAGAACAGAAAAAATTACTGAATACTTTTTTTGAACTTTTTTGTTTTAATTTTGGTTTACTCTCAAATTTCTTTGTTTAACTGTCAAATTAAGAAAAAAAGAACAAAAAAAGTTGGTCAAAACTGTTCTCAAAAAAATTCAGAACAAAAAAGATCAATTTAAAACTGTTTTGTATAATCTAATGAACACCGATCAGAGAACATTTTTGGACAAAAAAGTTCAATTAACGGAAACTACTGGTACTGCTGAACACATGCTAGAACATATGCTAAAACTCAACCCTATTGCATATTTTCGAAGTTGGTTTTTATTCTTTTAAATTTTTACTTTGCAATTTATATCTTACAAATAGTTGTTCCCGTAATGAAACATATTTGGATTTTTATTTTCCTATAATCCTACTTTACAAGATATAGATTTAAATAATAATAATAATCTAATAATAAAATCAATAATATCGCATACTAAAAATATTACGAATCATAATTAAAATTTAATTAAAAATTAAAATTTCTTAAAACCAAAAACATAAGGTCATATCAAGTTAAAAAAAATAAATAAATAAGCTTATTATTATTCTTATTAATATTATTATTACTATTTTTTATTGAATATAATTTAAATTATACACAATATTGATTTGCATGCACTAGCTGCTAGGGTTATCGGTTTTTTTTACAAATATTTCTTACCAAGCCTATTAAAACAAATTAAGTACACATATAAAAAAAATTATTAAAGGACCTTATAGTGTTGTGGCATAATTTTATATTCCGAATACCACAATATGTATAGCATATATAATATATAAGTATACTTATACGTATAAATAAAATTGAAATAATTTATATTTTTATTCATTGATATTTAACCTTCATTCCTTATTATTTATCTGCAATTCATATATGTAATTGAATGCATGCAATTTTTATGAGGATTCATGTTAATTTTCAAGTTCATTCGTAAGTCATAATTTCATTCAACTCATTCCAGACAATTTTATTCCATATATTACCTACCTACATAAATAAGTATTAAAAATTGTATTAATGTATTTGATACCAACTATGACAACGAAATTACAACGAACATTATTGAAGGAGTGGTTTGTCATATCTTATACGACCTGAACTCAGAACTCATCAGTAGGTTAGATTCAGTAGTGTTAGATGGACGAAACATTCCTACAATAATGTATAAAAACTACATCATTTTAAGTAAAATATATTTTTTTTTAAGGTGGACTGTTCTATGTAGACACGACTTTTCCAAATCTAGAATATGATTAGATTTATTGATATTTGAAATGAACATTTTAACAAAAAAAAAATTAAATTTAAAAATAAATTATTTAAATTATAATATGATATGTTAAAATAGTAAAAATATTTTTTATAGGTATCATTTTGAATTTCAAAAATGGAATTTGAGAAAAATGAAATTGCTATCTAAATATGATATAAAAAAGTTGCAGTTACAACGATTCGTAAAATAAATATATAAAAAATTTTATAATTAAATTTACTTCACCGCGGTATCTAGACACAACATTTTAATATAAAGTGGAAGTAATAATAGAAAATTTTCTAAAAAACTTATTCAGTTCTAAATATTAGCATTTTAGATTAAAAATTTCATGTTTATAATTTTAATAGAGACAGATTTTATCCATTTATCATACCTATATAACTTTATAGGAAAATTTTGTGTCTACCCCAGTGCAATAGAATAAAAAATAAAAAATGTTACATATTCATTTTACTTATTACTGCCTAGCCTGAATTACTCTTTTCGTATAAATTTCATATAATTACAAGTATATTATTTATATTATGATTATTATTTGAAGTTAATTTATGGAAGCATACTAGCAGGTATATATATATGTAAATAAGCTAAAATGATATGAAATATTTAATAAATTTTTTTAGTAAATATTTAATTAAATAAATTAATTTGGTAAATATTTACTTCAAAAAATAAATAAATACAAAAATTTAAATAATTTTAAGAATTTCTATTAATTAAACGTAATTTTTTAAAATGAATAATTATTTCATAAGAAATTTAAATTACTCATAATAAATATGTATAATTATTAATCGTATTAGTTTATAACATTTGAAATATCCATGTTATATGTATGTATCTACATACTTTGAAAATTCAACGAATTTCAATTAAACTTTTTTTTTTTCATATTTTATACATTTACAACGTTTAAAGATATTTTTACGTTAATTTTGTTCTTTTTACCTTATTACTCTATTATGTGTTTCAATCGATCGTTATCAGATCATTCACCGACATCGTTATAGCTTTTCGATTCAAAATGTAAAAATACTTTTAAATATTTTTAAAAACTATAAGAGATATCCCTTCACGAAATTCCCTAATTATAATTAATAGTAAAATGCTTTGTAAAAAGTAATGAAGAAATTATTTTTCACCGAAATATTTATATTTCTAATTAAATAAAAATTAATATTAGTGAGACAGGAGACAGAAAAATTCGGCTTTAATTTAAACCACTAAAAACAGGTTCGAAATATTGCCTACGTTTATACGAGGCAGAAACCCACCACAGATCTGCCGCAGAAATCTAACTTCATGTTCGTATGTAAAAATGGTAGATTTCTGCCATTGTTGCTGTCAATATCAAGATGGCCAAAAATGAAATTATTGGCAAAGGAATAAATTTTATTAAGGATTATTCTAATTTCAATTCAAAAATATTATTTGTACTATAAGTAATTTATATTTTTTTTATTTTATTAATATTCGATCCCATTACGTTGTCAACAACCATTTCCATAGATGAATTTGTTCAGATACAAAGAACTTTTTTAAATTTTATGAAATTCTATGAAATTTTCTGACAGTTTGTTTTTAATACTTTGAACGAAAAGTGAACAAGTGAGTGAAATATACAGGGCTTCAATTTTTAAACTTTGGCAAATCAAATTTCATTTGTAAAAATTTCTCAGAATTTCCTTTTTTATTATTGTGTGAGTGAGAGGTCAACAAAAGTTTGTTGTTTAGTATTTTCCAAAAAATTAGAATACAACATTTTGAGTCTTGACCAACTTTTTTTGTACTTCTCTTTATTCACTTAATTCTATTTCCTTTTATTTATGTCAATAATTAAGTAGTATTAGTCAGTGTTAGACCAATATAGTTTTTTTCAGGAGAAATTTAGTAAAAACTTCAAGTATGAATAAAATAAAAGGTATCAAAACATAATTTGAATAAAAAATAGTATAAAACAAAAAGAGAGGAGTATATAGTGGATAGTAATGGATAGTGTCTTTTATTGTATTCTAGTTTTTTGGTATTTTCTAATCATATACAAAATCGTAATTTTTATTATAAAGTTTGAAATACATATTTTAGTTTCAAATAGTTTTCAAATCAAACTTACTAAAATAAAAATAAATAAAAATTTGAATAAATACATACAAAAAATTTCAAGTATTTAAGAATATTTATATACACTAAAGGTTATTTGATTATTATGGTAACTTTTTGATTCGTTAAAAAATTTTTCCGGACGTTCGTCCATTAAGAGGAAATCCATCATAAGGGTATTCACGATCAGGTGTAGAAGTATAGTAGGTGTAAATCTACAATAATTTGTATAACTACAATAATTTCGTGAACGCACCCTTGTACTTTTGATGTTGTACACGATGTAGAATTGTGTCAGCAGTTTATTTACATATGAATTTCAATTTATATAATTATGGGAATAAGTGAGAAACAACTTTCTTTTTTCATTTTTTCACTTCATAAAATAATTCAATTGAAATTTTATTTCAATTTAAATTTTTTATTCAAAAAATTACTTCTGTTTTTATCTCAGCCACTTTTAAATTATATATATGTATTGACTTTACAAATGTCAAACTTAAAAAGTACAATACTAAAAGTCTTATAGATTTATAGAATATTTTTTCACCTATATTATTACACCTAGTACAAGACTATAACTGTATAACTTCAATCTAGACCTATTCGTGAATACTCTTACTGTATTTTTAATGCCTATTGTATTTTCTTATTTCTTCCCTCTCACCTCTGTTAAAAGTTCGAATGTGTGCGAAATCGACTCTATATATCTGAGAAAACATGAGTATATTCATAAATGCTGCAAAATGATAACAAGTTTGCCACCAGTTGACGTAAATTAGTAGAATCAAATCACCATCAACTCAACTTATATACATCGATCTAATCTCAGGGAGTCAGGGGTGTTCTGTAAGTAAACTGTTCTACGTCGATCTAGATCCTAACTGAGTTGTTTTTACCAAATTTGTTCCAAAAGTGTGGCAAACCTTTAATTTAATAAAAATTAAATAAATTTGTATGTATATCACATTAGTCAGCTCAATGTCTTCAATCTACTTCATTTCTTATATTCTAAGAAATATTATAATATGTATGTACAAGTATATATAAAAGATTTTTCACCAAATCACCACATGAAATAACTTTTTATACACATTACACATATTATACATAATATATTATGTTTTTTCGTGGTTTTTTATTAACTTTTCTAAGAAATTAAAAATATTTTATATAAGTAAATTAGGAAATTCCTTATGACGTTATCTTTTTTTTTCTTATTTTTTATTAATTCTTTGAATCATAAATAAATTCAATAGAAAACTATAACAATTAATTAAAAAAAAATTTAAAAAAAAAGATGAACAAAAATAAAATCAAAAACAGACGTGCTTTTGTACCCAATTTATTGTATTAAAAATATTTTTTAGGAGCAAATACAATAAAAATACAAAACTTAAAACGTGATCAACAACAATTTGCGTAAAATCTACTGTGAATGTGATCACTTGATTTGTTGTTGTATGATGATGATAATTTCATTGCCTCAAAATAAATCGAAATTTAAAATTCCAAAAAAAAAAAAAAAAAAAAACCGGCAATGCGATAATTTCCTGCTGAAAATAATAAATTTTAAAAGTTTCTTTTGAGTTCAGTTCAGTAGAGAAAATCGAAATGTTCTCCTTCTCTTTTTTCTCTTTTTTTTTAATTTAATTTTATTTCGATTTTTTTATTTAAAAATAGAATTTTAAGTTCAAGATGTGAATAAAAAAATCTGGATGTGATGATAACTGTCATTTAATTTGTACACAAAAATACAAATTTAATATGTATACATATATGTATATATATATACTAAATATTATATTCTAATTTTAGAAGAGCAATGCTTTCTTTATAAAAATATATTAAAAAGATTGCGCAACTTAGCAGTTGACGACGAGTCTCTGCTCTGATGCTCTGAATATAAATTTTCAGGAAGTTAAAAACAATATTTATGTTTTTAAAAAATGAATAAAAGAATTATTATGTAGATAATGATAAGTATAGGTATGTATCGTATCGGTGTGGTTGGGTATTGTTATATATGCTTTCTCAGAATAAAATAAATTTATATTTTAATAATAGAAAAGAATTCAATGGAAAGAAGAAATTATAATTAGTTAAATTTTTATTTACATATCTGTAAAAATATATTTTACTTCAATTATGAATGAAATTATTATGTATTTCCTATAGAGGATATAATTTTACAACTAAACTAGTTCATCTATTAATTTTATTTTTAAAATGTTCTGTGTCGATTGATTTAGGTTGAAAATACAATAACCTATGATGTATGTAACCAAATATTAAGATTGAATGAGTTTTAAATTCCTAATGATGTGATTATAAAAGCTATAGAATATGAGTTATGTAAATATATCTGAGGTTTTTTGTTGATGTTTGATCAACCATCTGAAAATAATGTTTGTTCTGCTCCAGATATTTGATATATTTTTCTTCTACTGTTTAAATACCGTTCTTGGAAGTTAAGCGATCAATTAAGTACTTCAAAACATAACCAAGAGGTTTTTTATTATAAATAGCAAATTAGTTTTATCATCTGATGTTTCTAAACTAATTCTATTATTGTTTTTAATTCAGTCAAATTTCTGAATAGGATTCTCCTTTCTACTTCAGTAAATCTACATACTAACATTTAGCTTACATTCGATTCTGTTTTTTTTGTAATTAACTGAAACTATTTGTAGTTTTATTCCTAATGATGGCCCTTATTGGGAAAATCGATTCTAAATATCTGAAAAGTGTCAACAAATATTCAAAAAACGGTGATAATCAGTTTTTAGTAAACTCCTGATAAATTGTGTAATCTGACAAAAATTGGTATTCTAAATATCAGTAAGAGTCAGTTTTTCTGACATTTTAAAGCAATTTTTTTCAGTTATAAATTTGAACATGACAGGATATATTGGTTTAAAGAAGATTTTTATGTGCTTTAAAGGTATTAAAAATACATATACTTTTTTTTAGTAAAATGGCAAAAACTTACAGCAATAAAATGCAACTAAAACGATTAGTTTAACTAATGGAGAAGAATGGACAAATAGCTAAGGGGATATATCTCAAACCACACATTACAATAATATCTTATGCTTCTACGTACAATCTACAAACCCCTTACCATTGGTTTTGGTCCTCATTTGCATCAAAAGAAAATTCGGTTGGCAACATTAACTTACTTATTAAATACTTACTATTTAAATAGTTATTTCACTTTTAAAAACTTTTATAATAAAATGAAAAAATGAAATTTTAACTGTCAAAAAAAACATACATTTTTTCTGTATTCGCAATAGAACAAAAGTTTGTCAGTATAACTTCACAATACCAAATAAAATTTCAACATGACAAATTTCTCAGTTGTCAGTTGACTGAAAACTAAACATCACAATAAGGGCCTATACAAGCGGATTCGGTCAAATATTTGGAGGTTCAATTCGTATTCTTTCACGAACATGCAAATAGCAACCAAAATTAAAAAACTACACTTCAAATTAAGAAATGTATACAATCTAATTGACAGGAAATCTCAACGCTCTCTCTATCAATAGAAAGGTCGTATAATAGTATGCAAAAGTATACTGAAACCAATATCTATCCACAAATTATGGAACGCTATAAACGAAAGATACTTAGAATAAAACCCCTTCGTAATTTTGAAACTAATTAATTGGATATCTACAACCTGAAAGAAGAATTAACTGTTTCAGGTATAAAATATTTTGATATCCACTAAAACCACTATAGTGAATACGTGATCGGAATGTTACATTATTTCACAATGAAAAAATATTGCAATTCAAAATTGTAAAAAATTTAAAATGACAGGACAGTCATGTATATTTCACTAATTTTCTCACTTTTTGTAAAACGCATTCAAAGTCTCAGAAAATTTTAAAAACTTTCTAGTAGTTTTGTAAAACTCCTCGTATCTAACCGAATCAATAAAATATAGTCAATGATAAGATTTTTGATGTTAATGCTAGTAATAAGAAATAGTATAAAACTCATATAAAGTTTACTGTATTGAATAACTTTGTAAAATAGATATTGAAAATTGTGAGTTAAAAGCGTTGTACATATTATCCAAGTATTTTTTCCATCTATTTAACTGCTTTTATTCACAATGAACTATTCATCTATTTAAAACAATTGTGCCATATTTAATGTATATAGGACACAAAAAATTGGAAAAACACAGAATAGGACACAAACAAAAAAAATGATTTCTTTTTAAAGATTCCGTACGCTTAATGACAATCCAATTCTACTTTATTATTATGTAGTTCGTTCATAGATGTCATATCTAAAATTAAACAAGAAATAATTTTTAAATTACTCTCGCTCGAATCACTTTAAGAATATATATTAATTTATTTTTATTACACCAACAAAATGATAGATAAAATACATACATATATTGGAATAATTTTTTTTTAATGTATTTACATTTAAAAACTATAAATTATTCTGTGTCGTTTTCCTCTCAATTAAATCTTCCTTTCACGCTCCCTCATTCACAATCTCCACCTCTTCAGCTTAATTATTGATTTAAGTTATGATTGTGAAATGTGACCCAAGATTCGAGTATAGAAATTTACTTAAGCTCGTCATCAGGTCGCTGACTCATGATAAAATTTTATAATCAATATAATGAAGTATAGCGGACTATTGCCAAAATTTGATGGTAACAGACAAGCATAATATTTGAATTAAAGCAAAATAAAATAAGAAACTGAATTAATTTATTCAAAAAAACTTTTTTTATTTTGTTTTTGTGTTATTATATATTTATGGTTTATATGTAGTTTTTTTTTTTAATCTGCAAGTCATTCATATTTGTATTTTAACACTACATTCATAAACATGGGTCATATTGACCCGACTCACTATCTATATTTTTTCTATTGACAAAATTTATTGCAAAGTTTTTAACATAATAGTTTTTTTTTTAAATTTTTGGTGGTTCGAAGTTGCAGACATACGTCGCTGTGTTGGTTCAAATTATGAGTTGGTTATCAGTGTTATGAATCATGTTGTTAAATTAAGGCATATGTATGGGTTAAATAAAATATGAAAAACATGTGAATGGAAATAATTGGTAGGTAGACTCGTTTTATTTTCAAAAGAATTTCAATAAAAAAAATTAAGCTTTTCAGTGAGAGTTCAGTGAATTCGAATTAATGATTTTAAAAAATGACAGCTTTATTTTTCTATTAACTATAGATATATATACGTATTACATATTATATATTTATGTATATATATTAATTGATGTTATAATTAATTATTTAAAAAATTGGCAAACAAAAAATTTAATAAAAACATATTGTTTAAATAACTTAAAAACAACCTTCATGAATTCACGGTAAAATTAAAAATACATATCGAGTTTATTTTGATACTCTGATATACAGCATTTCCATATTTTTTTAATTTTATCATTTCTGGGAAATTATCAATATAAATAAGTTTGTAGTTATATTGATAAAAGTAACATAACGCCTTTTAAAATTGAATGGTAAAGTATATTTCCACAGATTAACGATTAGAAATGAAAACGCTTAGAAAATTTCGGAAAGCTCGAATGTGTTACGAAAAAAATCGTTATTTAAAAAAAAAGTTTTAAGTCAAACAATTTTTTACTTTGAAAATTTATTACTTCAAAACTAGTTACTATAGATTTTGCTTCATGTAGACGCATCAATATTGCTTCATGTAGACGCATACATAAATATTGAATCAATTTATGTCGTTAGCAACGCACTACATAATAATATAAAATTTTTGTGCTCAACTAAATCAGACATGTTCATGAAAATCTCATTGAATAAAAAATTGTTAATTATAAATTGTATCAATATTGTCTGAAAATTGTTTCATGTAAATGCTGCTATGCAATATTGCAACAATTCGAAATTTATACAATATTTTAAAGTGTAAAGCCTGCTTTAATGTTCAATTTTTGACTTAATTTTTTTGACATTTCGTCATTTTACATTTAAAATTAATTTTTTTTTTTTTGCTTATTTTTGTTTTTCTGAGGATGTACGTATTTACTAATGAAATTAAAATAGACATTTAAACTTAATATTACCTATATTAGGAGAAATAAATGGACAACTTCTTTTCACCTCTGCAAATATTATTTAAGTAATATCAAATTTCGATATGTATCGAAACTTTTGAAGGAAAAATTGAACGAAAAATTATTTAAATGTGACAGCACAGCAATCAGCATAAATATTTTGACATCTTGATTTAAAACATCAAAAAAATTAGAGCGTGTGGCAGAACTCTTACCTTGAAAACATTGATTTATTTAACTTAATGTGATATTTGAATTTAAAATTTGATTTGGGTTTTTAATTATTGTTCTTTAACGTTATGTTTGTTTCAAATTTGTATAAGAAATAAAAAAAAATTTAAGCATTTTATTTTTAATAAAATATTGCATATGTACACATTTGTAAATTAGATTTTAATAAATAAAATATGTAAATATAATACAATTATGTATTCTCTTTTGTCGTAATTGCATTATATATATTTTTTTTAAAGATATAGTTAGTAGTCATATAAGATTCATTCAACATAAGATTTTCGTCAACTAAATAATTTAATAATATCTGTTTTAATAGCTATTAATTAAATCTTTTAAATTAACGAATAATAATATATTTTTTATTGATCAACTAACATTATGAATATCAAGAAAAAAAATCGTCGATAATCATCAGCAATGGCAGTGTAATGATACAATATTGTGAAATTTACGATCAAGACCATACAATCATGCAATATTGGTTCTACACGCAACAATCGCCATACAATATTGATCAAATATTGATTGTATCGTGTAAAATGTGCTTAACTTAACATTGAAAATAATATAACGGCAACATTGAGCTAACATCATTAGTACAACATCGCTGAATCGTGACTGACGACGAGACCACTACTTTTTGAAATCTTATATAATATATTTGATATATTATAATATATTTATGCTTTATATAATTATATATAATAATTTTAACATACGATATATGTAATATAAAGAGATATTAAGAAATCCGAAAATGTGACAAAATGTTTATTCAAAGTATCATTATAAATAATTATCTAAATATAACTGTCAAAATATTTATTCTACTAACGTAACAATTTCGAAATGATCTTGAAATAAATAATAATAAATAAATAAAGAACATGTATTTAAAAAAACAACTACTCAATGTTAAGTATTTTCTAAAATATTTTGTTGCCTTTTTAATAATTTTTATATTTTAAATAGATTTTTTTTTTAATTTTTCAGTATTGTTTTTTTTTTTTTTGTAATAAAAACAAAAAATTGGCATTTAATCAAGTTTAACATCATTGATTCTGATATGATATGCGCCAAAATATTCTTGTAAATCAAAACAAAATAAAATTTAAAAAAAAAAGTTTTTTTTTTTTATTTTACGCTTTAATTGTAATTTACTAGGACAATGAATTTTATTTTAATAATTATTTCAATTAATTAATTTAAAGTAGTAGTAATAAATTTTTTGAAATTATATTTTAAACATTACTTATTATTTATTAATTACTTATTGTGTAATTATTTTCTATTGCATAATACTTGATATAAATCATTGTGATACATTGTGCTTATCACGAATTCAAACATTTATTAAACTCCTCCGAAAGCAGGGTTTGTATTCTTAATTACAAAACTCATTAAAATTAAGCTTTTAGAAAGTTACTACTTATTTGCAACAAAGAAAATATATTTTAAACTGTTTGAAGAATGTCAATTAATAATTATTGATTTGTTTTTTTAATTACAAAATTTAAGAACTAACAACATTATATTTTGAATACAAAATTGACACTTGATTGTTTAATATTCTCGTTTTAAAGTTGGCGTCACTTCATTTATGATATTTTGAATTAATTCTATAAATTTTGTTTTTCTTTGAAGATTTTAAATATAGCTATCAAATTTCAACGTATAAGAAAACTATAAACCTGAAAATTTTATTCATAAAAAATGTTAACTATTGTTTCTAAAGAATTATTAAATTTCTCGATTTACATATAATAATTAAGTCTGAATTTCATATTTATACTTAACTTCAGATTTCATTCAATGAATCCATTCATAAGATTAGGTAATTATAATCTGTATTTGTTTACCTAATCGATATTCATAAACATTTCAATAGAAAAAAATCTAATAATTCTAAAATCAAATTCTATCTATAGTTACTATATTTTTTTATTTTCAATTTACTCCAATTCTTTCTCATTCAAATATTTTTCATTAAAGTAATAAAAATAGAAGTTTATTGGCTGTTAAAAAATAAAAATAAAAATGGCAAAGCCAAAAACGTGAACTAAATCATAAAAATTTTTTTTAATATTTAAACTCGCGTGAGTATGTGATAAAATTATTTATAGTGTCTACTATTTATATATATATATATATTTTTTTTGTTTTCTGATGTTGAAAAAGAAATAATAGTAATGATGATAACCATATGATATTATTTTCATTATTTATAAAACAAAAAAAAAAAAATATGATGCGGTAGTTATTAAAAAAAATTTAAAAAGATAAAAAAATAAATTTGTTCCACTCTCTATCGCACTCAATCAATATTTTGTAAAGTGTAGAATGTAGTACTAGTATATGAACGTCACCTGATAATAAATAATAATTGTTCAAAATATGTAAATATGTGGCTTCGGTAGCCGAGTGGTAAAACACTCGAGTGTAGTAATGTAACGACCGAAGGAGCACGGGTTCAAACCCCGTGAGAACCGAAAAATTTTTCAAATGGTGAAAATTACTGAAAAAAGTAATTTTCAATACAACCACATCGGTTCAAATATAATTTAATAATTAATAAAGATATAATATAACTAATAAAAAAAAATAATATAAATATGTAATATACAAAAATATATACCAAATAATTAATACAATTTAATAAAAAGGCCCACATTTCGAAAGGGAAAAGGACCTATAAAGTTGGCCTACAGATATTTATCTGTAGGATCAACTGTTAAAATAAATAAATAAATAAATAAATATGTAAATATGTATTCATTTTATATATTCAAAGTGTACTTACTTCCTTCGTTTCTTGCTAGTTAAGCGAAAATTGAGACATCAATTATTAAAAAATAAATTTTTTCATTAACTATCATATTAGAGTTGATGGTTAAAGAGTTGTTCAAAAATATTTCTTACATGTTAACATAGTGTTAGTCAATTGGTTAATTAACTTAAAAAGAGTGTGGGAGCCAAATTACTTAATACGTCGCAGCCACAACAGAAGGGATCCGATGCAACAACAAGTAGACCAAATTACTTATTCCCTGAGCAAATCCCGCATAACTGTGACAAATCTGTCGATACTAAGAATAGGAAACTTTAAGATATCTCCTAAATTATCAAGCATATATTACTGGTAACCAATCTAGTCTAGTTTTTGTTAGATCCTATTAATAGCACAGAATATGCTTAACTTTCTTCTGAGTGTTAAGACTATCACAATTTCAATTCAAGTCTCAGACGTTTTGCGTGCTTATTAAACAAACAGTAACATGTCAGTACAACCATTTAAATTAAAGAAATATTAAAATTTTAGGTATAATTCACAATTTTATTAAATATCTTAATCGATTTCGGTTATTAAACCATTATCAGAAGACTGTCTTGTGTCCACCATCATCAGAATAATGCTGTAATAACCGAAATCGATTAAGATATTTAATAAAATTGTGAAACCTTCGATACCTTGAGTCTTTATATTTATTTAATTTTAATAATATTTCACCTAGCCTAGAGCCTGCAACATATTCTATAACCAATTAACATAAGGTTTGTTCAGTAAACTGTTCCAGAACATCCTCGAACATTCTAAAGTACAAATGAACACTTTTTTTGTTCAGTAATTTCCGTTAAATGATTTTTTTTGTCCAAAAGTGTTCTGATCGGTGTTCATTAAATTGTGCAAAACAGTTCTATTCTAAATTGATCTTTTTTGGTCTGAATTATTTTGAGTACAGTTTCAGACCAATTTTTTTTGTTGTTGTTTTTTCTTTAAATTTTGACAGTTAAACAAAAAAATTTGAGAGTAAGAATAAAGGTTCAAAAAGAGTGTTCAGTAGACTTTTCTGTTTTCAGTTATTCTAAACTGTTTGACAGTTAATTGTCATTGTCCAATACTGTTCTGTTCTAGAAAATGTAGATTTTTTTGTTCATTTATGAAATGAAAAAAGTACAGAATTCTGTGTTTTGAAGGCAGAACTGTAAAAATGTTTTATTTAAAAATGCAGAATTTTTTTCGAGAAACGAATTTACCACGAATCGTTTAAATCTTTTGTTTGATATTTTGGGCAGCAGCAGCTTTTATTGCTGACAGCAGCAGATTTTATTGCTGACTTATATTTTCTTTCATTTCTGCTGTATTTTATTTTAAAGCGAACGAAAGTGATGGTAAAGACGTAAATATTATTAATTTGACCAAAACTATAATTTTATACGATATTTATAATTTTTGTACTTCGAAAAATATAAATAAAATAGTTTGGAATATAGACATATATGTATCTAATTTCTATAAATTATCTAATACCTCCTAGATATGGGTACATACTCAGTGGCAAATAAAAAATTTAAGACCAGAAAACCGCGAACGGCGACCTAATTCCATCATACGTGTTCTCCAAAAAATTAACAATTCTAATTCTATATGCTTATATATTATAATAGAGTTAGTTGTCAATATTTCACCTCAAAATTATTCAATTTATTCACCCAAAAGACGAGAAAATAAATCACCACACCACGACCACACCTACACCATTATTACTGTTTTTTTTATACCTATTCATTGATAGTGAACAATATCAGTACATATATTTAAATCCCTGTTAAAAGCGTTAAATTTGACTTTAACTTGAGTTATAATTAATAAATAGGAGTCTCTAGTGCTTATATAACTACATTAATTCAATGCGAACATTAACACTTTCTTTCGTATTTGTGCTAAAACAAAAAAACTGTCCATTTAATGTTTGGTTTAGACTAAAAAATAAAAAAAAATCGAGGGGTATAATTCTATAAATCTTTAAAACTAAATTTTCTTCATAACTATCAAGGCGAATTTCTAAATTAATTTTATTATTTTTCTAATCAATTAATTTCATTCTATTTCTGAGTAAAACTTCAGACGAATAATATAAAAAAAGTGCTATTGCTAACACAAAATAAAAAAATAAATATATATATAAATAATTGCAATATAATTACAATATTTTTCAGGTCATGGCTGGGCAATGTTGTAATTTTCAATTTCTAACTAGTATAGAAAAAATATTAACTACCATTTTAGAAATACCTTTTGAAATTTGCGTCATTACTAACCTAGAATTTAAATAGAAGACAAAAATGAATAAAAAATATCGATTGTTGCTAGTTTTGCAATTACTATACTATACAGGGTGTTTTATTTTTATTATACTTATACAGATGTAGGAGATTGAACATGAAGAAGGATGAGGTGAATGGAATCAAATGGAACAACTTCTTATTATAAAATTTAGACGCAATTGTTTTAACTTTCTGACTAATTTTTTGTTTCGTAAATGTTTATTGTCTTCAACTTATTAATTTCACTTAAATTACAATATTTTAAAGATTAAGGAAAAGAAATTGTGAAATTTATATTGCTACCAAACAGTTATATTTATGTAAACATAAATAAATGATTTTCCTATACATTGTACCAACAAATTATGAATTAAAAATTATTTTCGAAAATATTTTTATTTTATTTTTATTAAATATATTCATATTAAATTAGAAAAACTTTATTTAAAGTCGATTTCGATTTTAATTTAATCATAAAATTGATATAAGTTCACAAAGATCTAAAAATAAAGATTAATTTCAGATTATCATCAGTTTTAGATGTAAAAATCTATAGATTAAATAAATATTAAACAGAAACTCATTAAATAAATAATAGATGTTTAATAAAAAATGTTTAACTATTAATTAGGTACTTAATTTGGTTTATATTTTCAGAATTAATTTAACTGAATAAATAAGGAAGGTGTTTGCAGTGAAACAAACCTAAAAAATAGTTATAGACTTTAATCAATGTTAATTTACAATTTCAAATATTTTAGTGAATTGCAATATAAGACAAACGTTATACTACTTAAATATAGCTTTGTATGCGCGTTCCCTATGTAGTATGAGTTAACAATGTTATAGTTATAGTATATACATTTCGCATTATATTCCAATTAACAATAATTTCATAAAACTACAACTCGGTGCCTGTTTTTGCTTTCTGGGGTATACTCCATCAACATAGTCAATCCTGTACAATCATCTTCCAGTGCCTTACAGTTAAAGTTTCGTTTGTTATCAATCTTAGAATTGGTATTTCCTTTGTTTTTTCATGTTAGGGTATACATAAGAGATACATTGAATATTTTGTACTAAGAATATTTAAAATTGTGTATTTTAACAAAAAGAACTATACTTTTGATTTGGCGTCAAAAATAGGTCTACTTTATTTGCAAAGTTTTCAAAATGAGAGATAAAACCGGTGATTCACATTATCCGAGAACATTGAAAATAATCTCATTTGCAAGAAAAATTAAACTAAGACGCTTTTCTTGTCTTTAAAACCTTGACAAATCTTTTCATGTCAAAAATTAGCTGATTTTTAGCTCATAACTATGACTTTTTTTTTATTTTTACTTTAGAAATTGATTAGAGATTTTCTGAAATTTTTCAGAAGAATTTTTAATTTATTTTGTTTTAAAGGTGGGTTTTATCTGCAAAACATTTTAAGGGTACTTATATGCCTAATGAATGTGTTATTCAATTTCTTTAGACACCAAACGGAAATTTTTCATACAGTCTTGTGCCTATTGTCTAATTATAATTACTAATTCTAAATGTGACAGAAAATCATATAAAAATTAACATTTTAATTAGAATTAACTAATTCGAAACTGTCATGGTTGCCGTCTTGTAATCAAACCAACTAGAATTTATAATTGATGACAGCTCATATACATATATTAAATATAAAACATGCATGTACATATACATATATTTTTTTAAATAAAAATTTTGTATTGTTTATTGCCAATTTAAATTATCAAATAATTGTCAACTTGGTACCTAGGGAATTCAAATCAAAATTAGTAAGAATATGGTAGAAATATCGTTATGGAAAAAATTATCAGAAAATGATATTTACTGATGTCCGTACCGTACACATAGAATTCTCATATAAAATAAAGTCATTTCGTGTTATTAATAATATATACCTTTAATAATATACCTTTTTAGAGCTAACCAAATATTTTTACACTTAAAATGTTTAGTGCCAATTTCATTTTTGGTTTTTTTAAGTTTACGAACTGTAGGTTGATTGATCAGCCATAGTAGTACATAGTAGTAGTAGTAGTAGTAGTAGTAGTAAGTACTAGTAGTAGTAGTAGTAGTAGTAGTAGTAGTAAGTACTAGTAGTAGTAGTAGTAGTAGTAAGTACTAGTAGTAGTAGATGTAGTACTAGTTAAGGTAGATGTTATATAAGACGATTCACACTATACTTTGGTTATATCATATCTATATCCCATCCCAGCTCCCAGATCTTATAACAAATGCCAATATTTAAGACAGCCATTCACACTACGAGCAGGTGGATTTTGAAAATCAAAAGTATAACAAAACAAAATAAGTTAATGTATCTCAATATGGAAATATATTCTTAATATTGCGTAAAAAAAATTGCAATGTCTTCTATTTTATTTTTGTTTCTCCTTAATCTTATAATAACTACATAATAATATGTAAATACATAACTATATTGTATATGCAAAAGCATAACATCTTACTCTTTGATGTAGTCATCACCAAAATTTATGTATTAAATATGTATTAGGCTATAAATTGATATATATATATATATTAACTTTTAAATTTAATTTTAGAATAATTTAATTTTTATAACTTTTATTTTATTTTATACCTAACCTACATCTAATTAATATGCAAATAATATGCACATATATAATATTATAATGTACTAATATGTAACTACATATTATTGTTGTATCGTATGTAATGTAGATTTATTTTTATAATTTTTCGGTTAGTGTAATGTGTATTACCTATTATACAATAGGTAGGTGTAGGTACATAGATGGAATATGTATGTTTATGTAATCATGTAATGACTACCTACCTAGCTAGAATCTAGATAGACAAGCATTGCATGTAGATACTAGATATATGTACATGAAGATGAATACATACCTCACATACCTGAACTGGAATATATAGATTTTCTCTGTATAATTTCAACTTCAAAACATGCACTTTTCTTAATAAAAAATGTTTAAATAACAATTTATCTTAAGGACAAATTGATTATTAAACTCAAAAAATTCTATATATTTTTATCTATTTATTATATTACTGAAAAATGTTTTTTTTTAGATTTTAAATAATAAATTTTCACTGATTTTCTTTATATAAATATGTAGATAGATTTTATACATAATTAACTAAACGATAATCATTAATCAATATTGTCTAAATTGTATAAGTGCCGTGCCGGTTCAATTTTTTTTTATTATTAAATTATATAATTTATAAGAATAATATCAGATAATTTTTAAAAAATTGCAATTATAGTAAATCTATTAATTTAATTAAAAAATATAAATATATGCTAATATTTATTTATTCTAAATTTTATTTAATCAAAATAACTTTTTTAAATTCACTTTATTAACAAAAAAATATTCAGACAGCCAGCAACCAATTTGAATTTAGGAAAATTTCTCTCTTCTTTTCTTTTCCTTTTTCTTTTGTGTTTTGTTTTGTTTGCTGTTCCTCCTGTTTGACTTGACTTTTTCAATTTTCCGACTCAGCCGTCAGCTGTAGCTTGCAGCTTAGAGAATTTTAAAAATTCTCTCTCACTCAAGAATCAAAAATTTCTCTTTGTTGAGTTTTTTATGGGTATTCTTCTCTTGAATGTTTATATGGTTTATATGGGCATGGGTGGGTGTTGGTGAAGTAAAGTGTGACAGCTTTTTCTTAACCACATGTTCTTAATGACGTTTCTTTTTCTGTTGTTAAGAAAATGTGGTCTCATTCGTTTTATAAATCGGTTCTATAATCTATGTCATGATGTCATTCTCATTCATTCATGCATCACATCATATTTGGCATTTTTTCTTTCATACGTAATCCGTTTCTGTTATATTGAATTTGAATTGTTTAAATATTTTTGGTACATACATTCGTTTCGTACCATATTTTAAGGATTTGATAATTGATATTGCTTGTTTCATTTTTGAATTTTTTTCTTCTATTATTTTATTTTTGAATTTTATACGAATACTGAAATCAACAAAAAGGAAAATATCAAAATTTGTCAAAATAATACAAGTTTAAAAAATAATAATAAAATAAATATAAAAAAAAACCGTAATTAATATACATTTTTTAAATATATTTGATTAGTAAAAACTCCAAAAGCTGATTTTTAAACTGGGCGTAAACAACTAAATAGAAATTTTCAATTGTGATTTCAAAAAAAATCAAAAGTACTTTTGAGTGATAAAAAACTTTGTTATCTCAAATTTCACAATGATAAGATAAAGTTAATTGAAGTACATATTTGAAATTTAATTCAATTATGAATCAGTTATTATTATGTGTTCTTTTTAGTTAAATTTTCATACATACACTCTGGTTTATTCATTACAAATTTTAAAATTAAAATCAATTTACAACAACACTGTCATCTTAAAATAATTACATATGTCCAAATTAATAAATGTGGAAATTTGTTTAATAAATCCAAAATCGTCTTATGATTTAGATGATTTAAAAGATGAATTAAATAAATTTTTAAAAAATTTATCAAACTTCGAAACAGTTTTGTATATAACATCAAATTTAAATCAAGAATTAGCAAAAAGTATTCAAACTATAAGATTTGACGAAGATTTACAAAATATACCAAGTGATATTGAGGCTTTCAATTATTATTTTTATCACCACGTCTTATCAAACCAAGAAGAAGATTGGACATATGACAAAAATTATATTCCACTAAGAAGGTGGATATTACCAAATAAGTAAGTTAAACAATTTTAAATAATAATAATTATTTTGAACCTTGTTAAATGATTTTAGAGAATTTGAAGGATTATATGAAAGCTTAATTTATAATGATAATAAAGTTAAAAATAACGTTTTCATCTTATCCCAGAGTGCTCTAATTTTAAAAAATCGCAAACTTGATAAAAATTTGGTACCTTGTAATGAACGAATACTTCTACATAGTTCTTATGCTCATCGAGGAAATGGAAAGAGGAGTTTATGTAAAGCTGTTGCACAGAAGCTTTCAATTCGTTTAAATTCAATTTATGAATTTACGTATTTTATTGAAATTACAAAGCAACTTATTTTATCTAACGAATTGAAAAGAAGTGGCAGATTTATTATAGATCTATTTGAAAAAATTAATTCAATGGCGAAGTATGAACCAAATTGTTTGCTATGTATTCTAATTTCTAAAGCTGATTGGATGAGTGAATGTGTTTTAAATGCCATAATTATTCAGTTAGATCAAATGAAGTTTCATTCTAATGTTATAATATTTGCAACTTCAAATGGACAAGAAGTTCCTAAAATCGCTAATAAATTTAATAAAACCATTTGGATACGGAATTTCAATGAAAAATCAATTTATAGTATATATATATCAGCAATCAAAAATTTAATCAAAAATGGTGTAGTTATAGCGAGTAACAACGAACTTTTGAATAGTGACTTATTTAAAGAAGTTGTTGATGAAAGCTTGGAACTTAGTGGTAGATGTCTTAGAAAAATACCATCCTTGGCGCATTCAATTATTGAAGATCCCATGGAACAGCTGAATGGAGTAAATCTTGAAAAATTTTTAAATTACATGTTAAAAGTTTTAAAAGAAAAACGAGAATTGATTGCTAATACTATCATTTACTATACATGATAGCTTGAGGGCTTGACTTGAATTCTTCTTGAAATTTCAAGCTGTTTCTTGAAGCTTACTTAAAGCTATCATGAGTACGGGGTAATTGTTTTAAGATTGTTTGGATTCGAAATTGCATTATGTACATACCTGTGTATATATACATAATATATTTATATGTATTTTGTAAAGAAAATATGAATTTTTTATTTTTATGAATAAGTATTTTTTTACTCTTATTATTTTATATATGTACATAAAACGTAGGTATTAGCAGCAAATTGAAAAATGTATTTAAAATAATCATAATATTGTATCATATTCATAATATATATAGTTACTTTATGATTGTATATTATCCAAGGTTTTACAAGTAAACCGTTCGTACTTTTGCACTTATGAAAAAAGACGCTGGTACAAAAAGTAAAATAAAGAGCCTCACTAGAGTTCGAGTATATATCACAAGTATACGTTTCATCCTTGTGATATATACTCGAAAATTAGAAAGGGATTATCTGAAAGGGTCTGTATGTTTACTTTTATTTGCAAAAATTTGCAAATGAGAGGAGAAATCACGTGATCATAAAATTCTGCGAGAATAAAGATTAGTCGAGTAAATGTTCTCTTTTACAAACAAAAGTAGGCATACGCAAAATTTGCACAAGTTCATGTCAAAAATAATTGATTTTTAGGTTGACATTTTTTAAATTTGAATTAATTTAGTAATTTTCTGAATTTTTTGTAAAATTATTGAATGTTTTTGTTGAAAAAATTAAATTAAATAATTTTTCGTGGTTTTAATCTTTTTGTCGGTAAAAAGTTATATAAATAAGTTTTCAGGTTAGGTATACAACTTTTTATTTATTTTAGGTATACTACTTTTTATATGAAAAATATTCTATTGACATTTAAAACAACAACAAAAAATTGACAGTAAATTTTTACAAATTTTTGCAAATAGAAATTTCATCTGACGTCACGTTTTAAACATAAAATTATCTAAAATTTCTCAAAAATTTGTAAAGAGCGTGCAAATAAAAAAGTTAAAATACAGACCAAATAATATTGTTTTTTTTTTTATAAATAAAGCTGACATTTTGAAAGTTTTTGTTGAATATTCTAAAATTTTTATTTGCTATAATAAAAATCTTATTGTAATATGAATAGAAAAAATGAGTACCAAAAAACCCCACCACAAAATTAGGTAAAGCTAACTGAAATGAGAGAAAAAAAGACGGAAACGAAAGAAGAAACGACTCGTCTATATTTGACCATTAACAACCCTAAACAATGTAAACTCTACTCGGTTTTTAAATGTGATGTGAACAAGGTACAAAACTTTTAAGTTGTCATTTTTTGTTTTCAAACTAAACTACATAACTTCAATTTCAATTCAACATTCATCATCATCAATCATCAACAACTGAAACTACTAAACATAAAAAAAGTTTTATTTAAATTTAAAAATCAACTGGAGTGAATTGTTCATATTCATTAAATTTCATAAATATTAAGATCAAAGTTGTTGATTTACTGTTACTAAATATGCACAAAATAATAAATGTTGAAGTTTCTTTATTAGGCCCAAGAATGGCTTATGACTTAAATGATTTAAAAGTGAAACTGAATATTTTTTTAACAAAATTATCAGAGTTTGAAACCATTTTGCATATTACGCCAGAATTGAATGCAGAATTAGCAAAAAATGTTCAAACTCTTACGTTTAATGAAAATTTAAAAAATATACCTAGTGATAATACATTTAATTACTATTTTTATCACCCCTATTCAAGATCTTTTGAAAATGAAATGATTGAAAATTCAGAAGGGGATGAAGAAATTTGTGCATCAAGTCACTGGATTCTACCAAATAAGTAATTATTAATATAATTTCAAATGTGTTTAATTTTAATTCATTACAAAATTTTCAGAGAATTTGAAGGATTATATGAAAGTTTAATTTACGATAATCAAACTAAAGAACAAATTTTAAAATTTTCTGAAACTGCTATAATTTTCGGAAATTGTAACGTTGACAAAAATTTAATATCTTGTAATCAACTTGTACTTCTTCATGGTCCGCCTGGTACCGGAAAGACAAGTTTATGTAAAGCTGTCGCACAAAAACTTTCAATACGTTTAAATGAAATTTATAAATTTACACATTTTATAGAAATTAATAGCCACAGTTTGTTTTCCAAATGGTTTTCAGAAAGTGGAAAACTTGTAGCTAAGTTATTTGCTAAAATTCGAGAAATGATACAACAACCAAATTGTTTAGTGTGTGTTCTAATTGATGAAGTCGAATCAATAGCTTATGATAGATGTAATTTATCAGGTGAGCCAAAGGATGCTTTACGTGTTGTGAATGCTGTTCTTACACAATTAGATCAACTGAAACAATATTCTAACGTAATGATATTTGCAACTTCAAATCTAATGAACACTATTGATATAGCATTCGTTGATCGAGTTGACTTAAAAAAACTTATTGGTTTTCCTTCACCAAAAGCAATTTATAATATATATTTATCATCAATAAAAGATCTAATTAGAGTTGGCCTAATTATCATAAATGATGGTGAAAAACTAGATGTTTATGAAAATTTACAAAATTCAGAAAATTCTAAAGAAATTATATATAATGATTTATTCAAAGAAGTTGTCAATGCTAGTTTGGGTCTTAGTGGGAGAACTCTTAGAAAAATACCTTTTCTTGCTCACACATTTGCTGAACATTCGCCAGAACAGATAAATGGAATGAATCTAAAAAACTTTTTAAATTGTATGTTGAAGGCTATAAATGAACGTAATTCATGTTAATGTTAGTACAAAAATTAAAAAATTGTTTTCTTATTCAAGTTTTAGTTTAATATAAACAGTTAATTTATACACAAAAATTATTTCAAATAAATTTATTTAAAATACGGAAAATAATTATACCTTTACCGATATTAAATAATAAAGAATTTGATTGGTTCTTAAACATTAAGTAATGATATATGATATAAATTATATTTGTATTTGTTACATTATATGTATTAACTTAAATCAAAAATTATACTAAGTAAAATTAATCAATATCTCTACCATGAATGGATTGGCAATGCCTTCGCAAATGAGATTTTTTTCCATAACCTTTAGTACAAAATTCACAAAGATATCGTTTTTGCCCCAAATGCATCATTTCATGCGGATCAAGTTCATATTTAAAAGCAAATTTTAAATTACAGAATTTACATTGGAATTCTCTATCTTCATAACTCAGATGAATAGTTTTTGCGTGTTTATTTAATGCACCTGAAGTTTTAAATCTTAACCCACAATCTACACACAAATGTTTACATTCATTATAGTGAGCATAAAGTTCATGATATCTTTTACGTTCCTTATTTTTAAATATTTTACCACAATTTTCGAAAGTACATTTAACTTTTTGCCCTATGGTATGCTTGTTAGAAATGTGAGCTTTCAAACTTCCATCATTGTTAAATGAAGCGGGACAAATTTTGCACTTAAAAGGTCTTTCATCAGTATGCTTTCTTAAATGTTTTTTTAAACCAGATGAATACTGAAAACTCATTCCACATTCTTTACATGTATTTAAAAATTGTTCGTGTTTAATAACGTGTTGCTTATAAAATAGTTCTGTTTTAAATACTTTTTCACAATAAGTGCATTTCAATATTTTATCTGGTTTATCGAAAGTTTTTTCACCTATGATAGGTAGTCTTTTAACAACATATTCTCCCAATTTTCTCTTTTCTTCACTATATTCTTTGTGATAATTTGGAACATGGGCATAAACGTCCGGAACAACCATAAAACAAACTGGACATTTTCCACACTTTCTTCGAGCTTTGTGAGATTGAAAATTTTTTTGCGAGAAAGCTCGACCACAATAATTGCACGTAATTTTTTCTGTATCAGAACTTTCGTCATCCTTATTTTCATCTTCATTTTTCTCATCTTCATTCTTTTCATCTACGTTTTCACTACTTTCAACATTTTCTTCTATTATCATTGGGATTGGTTTTTCTATATTAACTTTTTTTGTCATTTGCTTCTTTTCTCCACTTTTAACACCAGAACTTCCTTTTCCTGGAATAATAGCCTTTCTTAAACGTCGTTTTTCTTCACAATATTCTATATGATTTGTTTTCAAATGTTTATACAAATCTGTGTACTTATAAGAACAAACTGGACATGGTCCACATTTTTTGCGAGCTTTATGTTTTCCTAATATATCACTAGGAAAAGCTTTGTCACAATGCTCACATATATTATTATCTCCATTATCACCTATGGAAATTTCTTCTTGGTCATGTTTCAAATGACTATTGATTTTAATTAAAGGTTCTGGAATATCATAATTGATAGCTTCAAAATCATAATGCCCTTCATTATCGTTATCGTCAGATTGTTCAAACTCATTAACATCCTCTTCTTTTACATCTACTTCAGTCCAATTATTTGAAATGTTTGTGTCTTCTTCAACATCTTGAATTTCTTTTTTTAAACATTTTTCTGTGTCTGTAGAATACAAATTGTCTTTATTTTTTTCAATTCGTTTCTCTCTAGTTGAATTTTCTTTAAAATTACTTGTACTAGCAATTTCATTTTTCTCGGTACATAATGGATCCAAGTGTACAACCAAGACATGTTTTTGGAAATCATTATAATCAATTATTTCACATTCGCAACGAGTACAAGTAATGAAAAATTTTTTATTTGTGTCTAAAAATACTTGACCGTATGGTTTCATTTTAAAATTTGTTTATTTATTTCTATTTATTGCTTTTAAGTAAATTTTGTTATTTTTAAGTGTTTTTTGATACATATTTTTTATTGACAAATAGCGAAAATTTCGATACTCGGTGACGCTTAACATTAATTTGACGTTTTAATTGTTTACAAATTTAGTGCTACCGTAGAATTTGAAGACCGCATTTAGACATTCGATGTCGTTGCACAACAAGTTGTACGATAAAGTGCAAACACAATTTTGCTAAAATTTATTGTCATAAAAATTAAAACATACACATTTTTATGTATTTGCTCACAATTGGGACTACAATAATTGGTCAATCACATTTTCGTGATTAAAATACAGTTATTTTCTAAGTTTTTCGTTTGTAGTGGGGTTTGATATTTCTAACAACCTTTTCAAACATCATATTTTTTTATTTATTATATTTTAAATTTTTTTTTTATAAATATGTAAAATATGTATGATGGTATACAATGGTAATTTAATTGCTTTCAAATATAAAGTAGGAACCGTTATCATTGTTATTATGGGTGGTTAACGTAAAACTATAGAAACCGTTAAAAAGAACAACTTAAAATATTGTCAATTCAGTTAAAAAAGAAAAGTTAATAGAATTGTACACTTTTCCATATAGTTATGAATTACTATTTTATAGAATCGCTATTTCACAATAATTGAATAAAATATATTAAAAATATATGATTTAACTTGATACATGAATTATCTACAAATTCCATAATTTAATAAATATATGTAATTTAAAAGTAAGTAAACATTTCGATTAATTGGTTTAAATAAATGTATTTCATAATGATTTTTTAGAATTTATGTTAACTTATACAATAATTAAATTTTATAAATTTTAACAAAATATTTTAAATATTTATTAATTTTTAGTGATTTTTTCTGGCTCTTTACAGCGAATCGCCCGACAATGTCTTTTGAAAGATTTTCTAGCTATAAATCCTTTGGTACAAAGTTCACATTGATATCGTTTTTGGCCTAAATCATTTCATGTAGAGTTAATTCAAATTTAAAATCCAATCCAAGGAAAATTTGTAATCGTTTGGATTGGTAAATCGTCACCATTTTCAAGAATTTCCTCCTTCAAATGTTTTTCATCTTGCACAAGAAAATTGTTTTCACTTTGCGAGGGATTCTGAGCACTAAAAATGTAATTTATGTCTATATTTTCAATTGATAATGGATAATGTACTCCTAATACATGGTTTCGAAATTCATTATAATCCACTTATGTACGTTCACAATGCGAACAAGTTATAAAAAAATTTCTATTCGATGCCAGAAAAATTTGTCCATAATGCTTCATACTTTAGTTTTTCGATGAAATTTCAAATTTTTCTGTAATTGTTGATTCAAGAAAAATTATAAATAAACAAAAACATTAACAAGTTTGACAATTATATTAATGACGTTTATTGCTGAATAAGGAAAAAAAATGTACAGCGCTGAGTAAATTTACAGCTCAAAGAAAAAGAACTAGAATACAAATGAAGAGCCTATTTGACATAAATACAAAACATTTTGACCAACTTTCGTTCTACTTAGTTTTAGTTTTTTAGTTTTTTTAAGAAGAAATTTAGTAAAAACTTCGAGTAATGTTAAAATAAAATAAGAAGTACCAAAATCTAATTTAAAAAAATAGAGTCATCCATTATATTCTAGTTCTTCGGGTTTTAACAAATGAAGAAGATCACGGACGTGGCCACCCATTTGCAAAATACCAAAAACATGACATGTAATTGAACA
Organism: Argyra leucocephala; assembly: GCA_963942445.1. Taxonomy (NCBI): domain Eukaryota; kingdom Metazoa; phylum Arthropoda; class Insecta; order Diptera; family Dolichopodidae; genus Argyra; species Argyra leucocephala. The sequence goes on from OZ012681.1 coordinate 13,031,846, forward strand.
CAATGTTGAAAGCGTAAGAGACCTTTATGATTTTTTGAAAATTTCGAGTTGCAGTCTGAAATATTGATATGTGATAGAAAAGATTTGAAAATTTCATAACGAAAATTTAAAATTGAAATGTGTACAAAGACACCATTTAGAAAAAAATATTTTTTAAGAAATGACAGAATTTAACAGCCAAAGTCCAGAGATGAAAATCTGCTAAAGCTAACAAACTTTTGGGTGTTTTTCGGGGACGGGGACTACTTGGTGACTACCATTGAAATGCAATCTGAATTGGTATTGCTCTCTTTCTACCTCTACTACATTATTCCATTAATCCTTGAATGTCAGTTGCAGCTAAAAATCAATTTATGATTTTCTATATTTCAAATCAAATGATTTGATTTTGTACATTTAACAGACATTTATTCAATATTTGGATTGTTTTATAGAAAAGATTTATTTCAATTTTCTTATTGAATTTAAAATTAGTTTTGAACATTTTTATTTGTACACATATTTTCTATTATGTATTCTGATTAAAGTTTTTCTGTTTTGAATATATTACGCTAATACGATAATTTAAAAATCGTTTAACTTCCTTCTCCTTTCGTTAAATTGATCATTGGACCTCTGTACATTTGTATTTTCTACAACATAAGAGCTTTATGTGTTACTCAAAACAATATGACAAACATAAGAGCTTTATGTGTTACTTAAAATCACAAAATGTTTGATATTATTGAACCGTTTTTACTTATGCATAGGAAAGAACAAAAAAAATATTTTGGTTCTACATTATGGCTATGTTGTTTATCTGTTCAAATTCCATGACTCATGAGTATAACATTCGCAGACTGTATGCGTGAAAAAAGAGACAAAAATATGTCTAAATAAATGAGAATGAAAAATGACATTTACCTATGTATTTGCCTAAGATATTCAATTTTGTTCTTTTTTTTTGTATTTCTTTTCAATTTGAGCGAAAATAATTTTTTTCATATTTTTCAACCAAAAATAATATTTTTTTTTTACTATTCGATCTAAAAAATTTTAATTTCTTTTTAGAACAAAACTCGAAAAAAATTATATTTTTGCAGTTATTAGACTTAAAAAATCTGGTCCCTATTTTTCCTTTTTAAAAAAGGATAAAAATAAAATTTCCAATTTGGATTTTTCTAATATAAGTTGTTGACTAAAAAACAATAAATTTTACATAGAGATTTAAACGTGAATTGTGAATGCTTATTTGTACAACGAGTTATTTGATCTGAGCTCGATAACATATTAATAATGTTATACTGGTTATACACTCGTAGTTTGATGTTAATCACACATATATTTCATTCTGTTTGAAGCATAAAATTGCATTGAGATTTTGACATTTCTATTTTTAATATTTTGTTATGAAATTCAGTTGAAAAACAGTTTAAAATAGTTTGAATTTGAAAATTAAAGTACAATTAAATTAAAATAATTTTAAAGGAAATAGATTAAAAATACAAATAAAATAGTTTACAATAAATTAAATAGGACTTAAGTCTGAAAATCTGCAAATGATTTTATTTTTAGTAAATGGTGTAAAAAACTTTTTGTGTTCTCTTTCGATTTACAGAAATAGTATGTGGAGTGGAACTGCACAAAATTTTCCATTTATTTTTTTTGACATTACATTTTGCATTTTCATTTTGAGGGTTTTGATATTTTGATTTATTTGATCAATCATCAATACATTTTAACATAGTCAGAAATAATGCTGAAATGGAATTTAATAGGTAAGACGTCACAAAAAAATTATAGCCATAATAATCCTCCAAAAAATGTACGCTGCTTCGTCTTACATCGAGGTAAGTTGTCAAATTGTTAAATTTAAAGAAGACAGACGAGTTGTATTTTATCACCCATACAACAACTATTATTACAGGGTTTATAGAACTGCTAAGAGTGCTAAGAACTCAAGTCGAGAAGATGAGTCAGTTGAATTAGTTGGGCAGGATTGAATCATCAGATTGAGGTACCGAACGTGATATTGAAGCCCGCACTGCTTTCAGGATTCTCTCAAAAATACATATTATGTGTAATGTATGTGGTAGTCAAAGGAGATTTTTTGAACACTCAAGAGTCGTGTAACCAAGACGTGGTCACAACTGAAAATGTAAGTTGTTGACTTCTTTTCCGTGCTATGCACCACTGGTGAGGTTGGACGACAGTTGAATATGATAAATATGTATGTAATTGTAATTTTGTTGTTTACTTTAAAAAAATTATAAAGTTTTAATTAAAGTAAGTTAGTAATCAATTAAAAGTAAGTAAACATTTCGGAAGTAAACATTTCGGTTAATTGGTTTTAATATATGTATTTCAATTATTTTTAGAATTTATATTAACTTAAAAAAAAAAAAAATGTCATTGGCTGTGACTATGAAACTGTGGAAAACATTAAAAGTAAGAAAAATAATAAAATACACATGGTTCACTTTTCCATACATTTATAAATTAGTATTTTATAAAATGGTAATTTCATAGTTTATTGAACAGAAAATAATAAATAGACTTAAATACGTAAATTATGTACATATCTACAAAATAATTTAATACATAAATATTGCAATTAAAAGTAAGTAAACATTTCGGAAGTAAACATTTCGGTTAATTGGTTTTAATATATGTATTTCAATTATTTTTAGAATTTATATTAACTTATACAAAAATGAAATTTTATAAATTTTGACAAAATAGTTTTTGATCTTAATTACTTAAATATTTATTCATTTTTAGTGATTTCTTCTGGCTCTTTACCATGAACCGTACGACAATGTCTTTTGAAAGATTTTCTAGCAATAAATCCTTTGGTACAAAGTTCACATTGATATCGTTTTTGACCTAAATGCATCATTTCATGTGGAGTTAATTCAAATTTAAAAGCAAATTTTTTATCGCAATATTTACACGAAAATTCTCTATCTTCATACTTAATATGTTTCTTTTTTGTATGTTCATTCAACGAACCAGACGTCCTAAAAATCAAACCACAATCTTTACATAAATTCTTATATTTGTTACTATGAGCATAAAATTCATGATATCTTCTTCTTGCATTGGTTTTAAAAACTTTTCCACAATTTTCATATGTACATTTTATATTTAATCCTGCTGTGTGCCTATTTATAAAATGAGCCTTTAAATTACTACTTTCGTTGAATGATACTGCACAAATTTCACACTTATATGGTCTTTCGCCAGTGTGCAATCTGAGATGTTTCTTTAAACGTGATAACCATTTAAAGCGTTTTCCACAATACTCACAAGTATCTGATTTTGTTTCATGTTGTTTTATATGCTTATTATAATTACCTTTACATCTAAAAGTTTTTTCACAATATTTGCATAAAAGTATATTTTTAGCATCATTTTGATCATTTTCTAATTCACCTACATTAAGTGTATCTTCTTCATTTGATTTTTGTAAATTCACTTCTTTCAAATTTGGCTTTTCTTCCTTTACTTTTTTTAATGTCATTTCATCTTCAGATAATGGTAATCTCTTAACTGCTTGTTCCTTTAAACGTCTTTTTTCTTCAACGTATTCTTTGTGATTTTTCGGAACATGTCTAAATAAATCTGTTACAATCAGTAAACATACTGGACATTTTCCACATTTTCTTTGGGCTTGATGTGTTTGGAAATATTCGGTTGAAAAAGATTCACCACAGTACAAACAGATTACTTTAGCAGTATCATTTTTATTATCATTTATTAAGTTTGTTTCACTTTCATTTGTATTTAGAATAACATTTTTGTCTTTTCGAATATTTGTCTCAACTATAGGATCATCGAATTTCGATTCATTTGTATTTGGAATAACATTTTGGTCTATTTTAACATTTCTTTCAACTATAGGATCCTTGAATTTTCTCCTTTCTTCATAGTATTCTTTATGAAAATTTCTTATATGTTTGTATAAATCAGAAAATTTTTTTGAGCATATTGGACAAGGTCCACATCTTCTTCGGGATTCGTGCTTTTTTAAAGTTTCTAACGTAAAATATTTTTCACAAATTTCACAAGAAATTTTTCCATTTTTATTCAAATTATTGTTTAAGTTTTCAATTTTTTTACTTTCGTTTAGTGAATTTATTTTTGTTAATTTTGACTTGTTAATATTAATTTCATGGTTGCAGTCATTTTCATTCTCTAAATGTTCACACTTTTCACTATTTTCCTCTTTTTTTAAATCATTTTCTATATCCGTAAAGATATCATCAACCCAAGGAGAGTTTGTAACCATTTGGATTGGTAGATCGTCATCATTTTCAAGAATTTCCTCCTTCAAATGTTTTTCATCTTGCACAAGAAAATTGTTTTCACTTTTCGAAGGATTCTGAGCACTAAAAGTGTAATTTATGTCTATATTTTCAATTTTATCAATCGATAATGGATCTAAATGTACTTCTAATACATGGTTTCGAAATTCATTGTAGTCCACTAATGTACGTTCACAATGTGTACAAGTAATGAAAAAATTTCTATTCGATCCCAGAAAAACTTGTCCATATTGCTTCATATTTTGGTTTTTGATTAATAAAATTTTAATTTCCTATTTATTTTGCTTGTGTTGATCCAAGGAAAATTATAAATAAACATTGAAAATTTTGACATTTATTTTGTGACGTTTGTTGCTGAACTAATTGCGGAAGAAAAAAAAGGTTTATAGTGCTGGGGTGGGTAAAGTCAACTCAACGAATAGAATACTTTCTGTTCTGTACATATGCAATTGTATTCTAATTCGTTGAGAATAGTGAATTACTGATTTGTATAAAATAAATATAAAATATATAGTTCAAAATTGAACCAATACACAAATATAATTTCTGATTATACAAATCCAGGGTAAAGTCTGAAGTGATAGCTGTAACTGCACGATAAAGTGGGAAAAAACCACACAATTGAATACCTAGAGAAGCTCGGAGGGGGCAAAGAATTTTTTTCAGACAAAGACTTTCTGGGGAATACCGGATGCGGAAAAGACGAAAGTCATTCTGGCGCTGAATAGAGCCGACCTAAGGTTATATGTAGGCGTAGTTACAAGGCATCTCATGCTCAGAGGACACGTGGTCAGAATGGGCCTTACAGAAAACAACATGTGCAGAAGATGCTACACGTGCTACGGTGCTACACGTGCTTTGCATATACCCAACGCAGAGAATGAGGAGAGCAAACATCTTGGAGGGTTACTACTGGGAGGACTTCTCAGAAGTGAAAAAGAAAAACCGGCAGAAATTGTTAGATTCATAAGAGGTATTAATTAGCTCAGTGACGAAGTCTGCTGAGAGGCGGTGGTGAAATTGTTGGGAGGGGGTACAACGGGCCGCAAGGCCTAAGTGCGAAGGAAATAAGACAGTCGGTTGACGTATGCTTGTTTCCACCTTAATAACCAACCAACCAAGTCGAGAAACACAAAGTTTAAGGGTCCATTTTACTCGTAAAATTAAATTAAAATATTTTTTAGATAAATAACATTAATAACAAAAAAAGCAATTATATATGTCGAATTTGATTTGGAATAACATAAGAATTATATGTTTAACGAAAATTTAACAAATTGTCAAATTCAATTTATATATGTATGTCGATTGTGGGCATTTCCATGGACTTCCCATATATATATGGAATATCACATATGTGATGTCATGACATGACTTATGTACTGCGACCGAACTTTTACGTATGTGGTACAAATCTCATGCTCGCGTAACTTGTTACGCCGTTTATTTTGCCTTATTACATAAAAACTGTCCACTTCATCTCGACAACCTCTACAAAGAATCCTTAGGGTATTTAATTTAAGACAAATAAAATATTCATATGATATTCAATCAAAATTTTAAATGAAAAACAAAATTTACAGTTAAATCAAAGCCGTTAATATATTAACGGTCTTTGGTTAAATTTTAAAATTGAAGAAATAAAAGATACTAACTGGTAACATGTAAACAATAAAAATAAAGATAATAATAAAAAGGTTGAGAAGAATTCAGATGATTTTGAAGATTCTTTCATTAAGATTCGTGCATAAAATTTTAAAGTGGAATAAATACTAAAGTAGAGTGTAGAAAGCCATATACAATTTTTGGTTTACAAGCTAAAATTATGTTGATATTTCGTTAGAATTTAAAAATGATAAATAAAATACAGAATGAAGATTAAAATATATATATATGGGTAAATTAGCTGATTATTTGAATCAAATTAATGGAGATGAATAAAAACGTGCATGATGTTGATGTTACAACAAATATATATAAAATATATAAAATTTTATATATTTATGTGTTACAAACAAAAAAAGAAATACACAAGAATAAGATTTGAAAATCTCATAATAAAAATGATACTCTGATGATCAACTATGAAAACAAATTGATTTTAGTTTAATTTTTATAACAAAATGAAAAGAAAGGATTTAGAAATAATTTTTCATTTAAATTATGAAATAAAAAAAGCTAAAAATTTAGATATATCCATATTCCTTACATATACAATTTTATGTAAAATTTAGTTTCTCCAACTCCATACGATATTGATTTTTTTTTTTTTTTTTTGAGTATATTTTGTCTTCAAATTAGAACGAAATAAAGAATAATTATTTAAAGAATGTTATTAAAGGATAATTATTGATAAGCAATTAAAACAAATTAGTAATTTTAATTTGTTTAAATAAAACAAACTTGAAAAAGTTTAATATAAAATAAATTTAAATTTATTTACTATTTAATTTGAATTAACAGTTTTGTTTGTTTGAGTATGATATTTCAGATGATTGAAATATCCAGCTGTTTGCGAAAATGCTTTACCACATATACTACAAACATGATTTTTTGTAGGTAAATGTAATTTTTTATGTTCTCTTAGAACGCTATATCTGGCAAAACTTTTTGTACATATATCACATTTTAATGGTTTTTCCCCTGTATGAGTTCGAATATGTTCTCTAAGTCGGCCAAATTCCACAAACTTTTTATCACAATATTCACACTGATATGGACGTTCGTTGTAATTCATGTGTCGTAATTTTTTGTGTTTTCTAAAAGCTGACTGAAAAATCAAGTGAAATTAACAATAGAAAAAAATAAATTCATATCAGAATTTTACCTTATTTCTGTATTCGATACCACATATTTCACATTTTCCAACAATTTCTAAAACAAAAATAGATGAATATATAAACATACATATTACATATATCAACAAAAAAAACTATTATACCTCCTGTATGTCGCTTTTCATGATAATTTCTCAATTGATCAGTTTTAAAACACTTCCCACATCCACCTTCATATCGGCATTCAAATGGTTTTTCCTCTGTATGTTTGTATATAAAATGTAAATCTAAATTATGTTTAAGAGAAAAGGCTGAAGGACATAATTGACAAATAAATGGACGTTCTCCTGTATGCGTTCTTATATGATTTTTTAATTGAATTGTGTTTTGGCATATTTTATTACAAAATTTACATTGTAATTTATTATTTTCATGATTCAAAATATGTCGTTTCCAATATATTTCTGAAACAAATTTTTTTTTACAATATGAACAATCATACAATTCTTTATTTATTTTTTTTTTTTTTAATTTTTTGTTCATGATTTCTTTTAAAGAAGTGTTTGGATGAAAAGATTTTATATGTTCAAGTAAATCTAAATTTTCCAATGTTTCAAAACAAATTAAACAACGTTCATTATTATTATGTTTGCCTTGGTGAAAAATCAACTCGTTTTCATCATCGAAATATTGTGGACATTCTTGACACACATATATCCCTTTTTCTGAAAGAATTGCAAAATAATTTTTCGTTTTTAATTTAATTTTTTGTATTTTTTGGCATAAAACATGATCGTGGTTCTGAACACTTTTGAAAACTATATTGCAGTGAGAACATCTTATTGAATTTTCTTTTTTTGTATTATGTTCTGCATCTGATGGAGACTCCTCAATTGAATAAATATCATAATCTTTTCCCAAATTATCATATATATTAGTTTGCTTATCAAAATCATTGTTTCTTAAAACCATTTTGAAATCTTTTTCACGATTTTCAAATGTATTCAAATTTGTATGTTTCCCTTCATGATTTAGTAGTTTGCTATTGGTTTCATAATATCTTGGACAGTATTTGCATAAAAATATTCCTTCTGTTTCCAAAATTTTGAAATTTCTTTTATGTTTTAAAATTTTTTTTTGAACTATTTCACATTTTTCTAAAGTATGTTTTTGCTTATTTGAAAAATTTAATTCACAGTGAGGACAATAAATAACAGAAGCATCAATTTGATGGTTATTGCTAACATCCTCAATAGCTGATTCGTCATCTTCTAATTCAATTTTAATAAATTTACTAACACTATTAGAAACTTCATCACTATCATCATATTTACTATTATAATTATCATAATTTTGATAATTAATTTTTAAATTTGATTCATCATGTTCCTCTGAATCCATAAAATTTACATTAATAACTACCGAATCATGATCTTCAGCATCAGAAACATAATATCTCGAACTTGTTCCATCAAAATTAATTTTATTTTTAATTTCTTCAATTTTAATATCGTTTTCCGGTTCTCCTACGTGATCTAGTATTTCAATATTTTGATATTCTTCATCATTTGAAACTTCTAATTTTATATTACAAACATTTTCAAGATTATATTCTGATTCTATTATAGTATAATCAATGAGAAAATGGTTTAAATTATGTTTTTTAAAATATTCAAGACTAGAAAATCTTTTTTCACAATGAATACAATGAAAACAATAAGATGAATTTTTGGTTAAATATATTTCACCGCATTTTATATTAATAATTTCCATTTTACTTCAATTTCTAGCAATCTTATTTGTTTATTTTTTATGTGTAGCGATAGCCTAAACATTTCAAAGTAAAAAAACATCAACTCAAAACGTCAAATTAAAACTTATTTGAGATTTCTGGCTGCGTTTCTATTTTTTACAAATAATTTCGCGAAATCTATATGCATGTTTATACGGGTAGAAAAGTGGTAGAAATCTACTAAAATTTATGGATGAGGGGACATTTCGGTAAGGGGTAAGCAAATCTACCAAAATTTAAAATTTCTGGTAGATTTTTGACGTTGATATATTTTTTTTCTGGGAATATGTCAGTGTTAAAATATTTTTTATTCACAAAAAATAAGGAAATTGTTGTTGACAACGTAATTTTCGGATCGAATATTTATCAAATAAAAAAATATAAATTATACAAATAATAATAATGTTGAATTGACACTAGAATAATAACAAATTATTTATTTGCCAATAATTTCAATTGCGGCCATCTTGATATTTCAATAATCTGACAGCGACAATGGCAGAAATCTACCAATTTTTTTTTCGTATGAACATGGTGGTAGATTTCTGCGGCAGATTTCTGCCTCGTATAAAAATGGGCTATAAACGGACATTCAAATTTTAACAAGTTTGAATTTTGTGTTCAAGTTCAAATTGTTTTTCTGGTAACTTATTCTTCTATTTCTTATTAGAACTTCACATTTGATTTGAATCTTTTTTCAATTTTCTTGATTTTAGTAGATTAAAAATTAAATATAAATAATAAAAATATAATAATCAAAAATGTGTTTTTTTTTAACAGGGTCAATTGATAACAATTGGTGGATTGGATTTTGCGTGAGGAAACAGAATATTGAACAGCAGATCGTATAAAAAAATTACATATGTAATTTAAATGGAAACAAAAATTTGTATTAACTATTAAGAGGCTGCCTGCCTGCATATCGTAGCGGTCGTAACAGCATACCACTTTGGTAAATTTCGCAACAAAATTTACTGTTTTGGCTATGTTTTGACACATGATACAATTTATTACTGTTATGGACGTATTTTTTTTTACTTCAGACCAATGCTCTGAACAGGACAACGAGCACATAGAGCGCACTCTGAATAGATTGAAAATATTTTAGTTCTGACTTCTGACCGCTTTCGTTACGATAGAGCTCGAAAAAAATACTTAATTAGTTCTATCAAAAAGAGCGTTGAATTCTTACTCCATTTAAATACAAAAATTAAATAATCAAAGATATTTAATTTAAAATATTTATTTCTAATTAAGTATTAAGTATTCATCATCATAGTAGTAACGGAGCGGGCATCCATTTTATCTTAAAATTGAAAATATACTTTTTCACATTTACCATTTAAACTCTCTACCACGTATTTCTATTTCGAGCTAAAGTTAGTTGAAATTCTGAACGCTCTGAGCGAAAAAAAATACGAATGTTTTTTGACAGTTCATAAATTTTCTGTTTCAAAGAGGCCTTGTCCAAGGCATCTTAAATCCAAACCTAAAAAAAATGGACCAAACATTGTTTGTTAATTGTATCAGTTTTAGTTTTTGACAAACACAAAACAGCTTAAAAATTTATATTTTTGCATAACAAAACAAAAATCTAACCTCATTATATCAATTGCAAAATTCCTGTTGTATAAATTATATAAATTTTGTTGATTTCATGTTATTGTCACACCATTTTATTTTTCACAGAATTGATTTATAACAGTACAAATTGTGAATAAATTTCATTAAAATGATTCAATCTAAAAGCCAAACTTCAAAAATTCATCGAAAACAGAAAAGATGCCAAACAATAATTCTCAAGGAAACAGGTTTACAAAGTTCAGAAAATCCTACCAAGGTATATAAACATAACATAAGTGATTATTTTGTTTTATTGCAATTCTTATCATTTGATAGATTCTTGGAATATGTAATGCTGGACTATCAACCGGCCTGCGAGAGGAAGTATTACTAAAAGAAATTACTTGTTATGGAAATATAGTTAATCTAATAATGCTTCATAATAAGTCATATTGCTTTTTAGAATGTGAAGATTTAGATAACTCTCAAAAAATTTTTAATTCAATGCATGGCAAAGCGAAATTAGGACAGTCAGGTGCAATATTGTACTTATCATATTTTGAGAACTTACCAAATCAATGTGATTTAATGAAAGAAATATTTCCTCCCGGATTAATTATATTAAAATGTTTTGTGACTGAAGCAGAAGAAAGTTATATACTTTCTCTTTTGAAAGATTCAAAAGAAAACGTAAATACTTTAAAACATCGTTTTGTTAAACATTACGGATATGAATTCTTATATAACTCTAACCAGGTAGACCCTGATAAGCCAATGGATACAAAAATACCAATTGAGTTAAATTTTTTATGGAGCAAATTACGTAATGAATGTTGTAATTTAAATTGGTATGAACCCGATCAACTAACAGTTAATGTTTATCAAATTGGCCAAGGAATACCACCTCATGTAGATACACATAGCGCATTTTTAGATCCAATTATTTCTCTGTCCCTTGAAGACGATGTTGTTATGGAATTCAAAAAATGCGAAGAACATTATTCAGTTATCCTTCCTAGAAGATCGTTGTTAATTATGTCTGGAGAGTCTAGATATAATTGGTAAAGCTCGAAAAAATATTTGAATTTATACAAGAATTTATATTTTTCTTTTAGGACCCATGGAATAAAGTCTAAAACAATGGATATAATTCCAACTGTCAACGGAACTATAACAGTTCGACAAAGAAATCAAAGGACATCATTAACTTTTAGGAAATTACGTCGTACTGGTTGCGATTGCATATATGATAATTTTTGCGATACTAAAATAAAAGAAAAAAACAAAAAAAATAATTTTGCAGTATCTGATGCTTCGAAATTAGAGATGACAAATGTTCATAAAGTATACAATGAAATTGCTAATCACTTTAGTGAAACTCGTCATTCACCTTGGCCAAAAGTTTCAGATTTCATTAAAACTTTTGAAAAAGGAGATATATTATTAGATATAGGTTGTGGAAATGGAAAATATTTAAGTATACATAATAATATAGCTAATATTGGATGTGATAGAAGTGAAGCTTTATTAAAAGTATGTAGGGAAAGGCAATTTAACGTTTTTCAATGTGACTGTTTGTCAGTTCCATTCAGGAATGAATCTGTAAATGGTTGTATAAGTATAGCAGTGATTCATCATTTGTCTACTAAAGTCATTACATATATTTTTTTTACTTAAAACCATTATAATAAATCGGGTATTTTCAGGAGCGACGAATACGAGCTATCAGAGAAATGACTAGAGTTCTCAGAATAAATGGCAGAGCACTAGTTTATGTTTGGGCAAAAAATCAATCAGCAGATTCTCAAAAATCTAGTTACTTACGTCAAAATAAAGCTAAAGATCACAAACAGTTATCAAATGAGATACTAAATTCTTCAATTCCAACTGAATTTGATTTACCTATTCATACAAATAGAACACAGTTTAAAGAACAGGATATGTTGGTTCCTTGGAAATTAAAAAATTCTTCAGAAGATAAACAAGTTTATTTAAGGTATTACCATGTTTTCGAAGAAAATGAATTAGAAAATTTATGTGAAGAAATTCATGAAATTCAAATAATTCAAAGTTATTATGATCAGGGTAATTGGTGTGTAATATTTGAAAAAATAAGTTGCTAAAGGAATATTAAAAAACATTTTAATTTCAACATTATTGTATCAAAAAGATTATGTAAATACATTTCAAATGCTAGCTTTATTTCACCATACAAAAACATTTTTGTTTGCTTCGCAAAACACAACAACCGTAAAAATAAAATTAAAAAAATGGAATATACAAATGTCTTAACCAAATAGAAATTCAGCATTTTCTTATGGGATCTAATAAACAGTTTAAAATTTTTATTTTATGCTTCGAGCATTTCTTTTAACATATTTTCAAGCTTCCTGGCATCAACTGCAAATTTACGAATGCCATCTGATAATTTATCCGTTGCCATTTGATCTTCATTTAACATCCAACGAAATGCTGCTTCATTTAAAGTAATTTTTTCCATATTTTGCTTTTTTGCCATAACAGGATCTAGAACTTGATGTATATGGTCTTGACTTTTTCCTAAATCATCTAAAAGTTTAGGACTAATTGTTAGCAAATCACACCCAGCCAATGCTTTTACTTCGCCAATATTACGAAATGAAGCACCCATTACAACAGTTTTGTAATTAAATTTTTTATAATAATTATAAATTTTTGTTACTGATATTACACCAGGATCTTGATTTGGTTCGTAACTTTTATTATCGGTGTTTGCAACATACCAATCAAGAATACGACCTACAAAAGGTGAAATCAACGTAACTTCAGCTTCAGCACATGCTACTGCTTGACAAAATGAGAATAGTAGAGTCAGATTACAATGAACACCATGTTCTTTTTCTAAAGCTTTAGCAGCTTGAATTCCTTCCCAAGTTGATGCTAGTTTTATTAAAATACGCTCTTTTTTTATTCCCATATCTTCATATAAAGAAATTAATTTTAAAGCTTTAGCTATGCTGGCATTTTTGTCGAATGATAAACGAGCATCTACCTCAGTTGAAACCCTACCTGGAATTATTTTTAAAATTTCACATCCAAATAATACACATAACATATCCATTGCTTCAGACAATTTTTCATCCTCAGTTCTGAAATTTTTTTATTTTTAACTCAATTTTTTTTTAAATTTAATGATTGTAACTTACTCTCCAGATTTTTTTCCATATTTTATTGCTTTATCGATCAAATGTCTATACTGATCCATTTTAGCAGCAGTTAAAATCAAAGAAGGATTTGTAGTAGCATCGGTTGGCTTATAAGCTGTCATAGCTATAAAATGGAGTTTTATTTATTGTAAGATTAGATTTTTTTAAAATTTAAATAGAAAAAGCAAATTTCTTCAAAAATCTTGAACAAAGTACATATGATTTTTTAGTATCTTTGAATAAGCCATCATAACATTTTAAGCAAAACATACAGCAAAAAATTAAATGTAACTGAATTAAGGTTAACAACCTCCATCATAACCTTGACAATAGAAAGGCTTTAATAAATGATTTATTCAAATATTAAATAACAGCCAACACATTATGCTAGCTAAAATGATATTTAAAATCTAAAAAAAAAAGTACAAAATAACAAACATTTAAAACTTAGTTATGCTATTTATTGACAACCATTAATTTGCTTTAAGCTTAATTTAAAACCATGAACATTTTTCCAATTTGACCTTAACCGATTTGAATGAATTACAAATTAATAAGTTTCATTTGATTCTATAATATATAAAGGAGTTGTTATCTAATGTACAAATAATTCGAAATAAGTTCAAAGATAAGAAAAAATAATTAATTAAATCCTTATACATACAATAAAATAAATCTTGATCCCCCAGCAACGATCTAATTATTACATTTTAATGCTTAAAATTTCAAAGAATCAAAATCCTTTTACGAATGAAATGAACTTTCTAAATTCATTTTACTAAACTTAATAAATATAAATTATTATATCAACTTACCCTCAAAATCTCCAGTATCAGCCACAATCGTTGTTAAATTTTTCAATTGATCCAAGCTGGTGGTCATTTTGGTCTTCTTTTGTTGGTGTTCAGCACTCATTTGCAACGAGACGATAGATTTATTTCAGCAACTCTACAATACAAAACACGAAAACAGTTTGTTGAAGAAATAAAAACCTTAAAGGTGAAAACAAAAAAAAAATCAAATCCACCGATCACTTCACTATAAAATCTGATAGTGGGGAAAAAAAATGCAACAAAACTAAAGTAACCCACCAACACATCAAATTTTGAAAAGTCAAAATCGTAATCGAATGATTTTGTTTCAAAAACTTAAAAGTTTATTCATGACGTCATTAGCCTGAACAATAATAAACATAATGCGCCATCTCAACGAACTCAATACCCTGACTTATAAGTTACTTACTGAACTGGAATGAAATTTAAGACTATTCTAGTAATTTTACAAACTATATACTTACGTGAATAAAAATATCAATAAAACAATCTCTTAGGATATGTGGCAAAGTCTTTCTTAATTCTAATTCCCTACATACCGACCAAGTTTTTCACAATTTAAATTGACAATTTTTATCTTTGATTTATTGTTTTATATTATTTTTGACATTTTATGTTTTTTAATTAAAATTGAACTATCGTCAACTAGAAACATTTCGAGTTGTGTAATCCAAGACGCAAACCAGGAAATTTCCAATTAATCAATTTTGCTTAACCGCCGGTACGGTAGTCGAAATTCAAGTTACTTGCAGCAAAGCAAGCATTCCTGTAGATATAGTAGATATGTATTATGACACGAATCGAAACGTTTTCGTTTTGAATAGCTACTTTTTGATGTAAGTGGTTTCATACATATTATGTGGATTGTGGAATTCAAATTGAATACATTTTTGGTTTTTCAGGTTTTGTTATTTTATTATTTTTGATATATGGGTATTTGTATACAAAATTTAATCCAATCCAAACAAATAGAAAAACAATCTGTCAATCCTTTAAAACTTGTTGTTGTCAAAATTGACATAAGAAAAAGAAAATAAATAAATACATGTCAGCTGAGCTGATATTTCTATTTTCTTTTTTTTCAAAAATAAATTAAGATCTTTAATAGTTTTTGTTTTTTATTTGAATTTATTTTTAATTTGTTATTATAAGCAAAAGCAATGAATAATGAACAAAATTTTTTCAACACAGATGGTTATTCCCAAGATTCATATTTAATGAACTATCAAGATCAATATACTTTAAATAATGCCGCAATAAGAGAAAAATTAAATTTGCATGTTAAAAGACGATTAGAAGCAACTCCATTTGGAAATTCAGGTTCATACTCATCAGTGGCCAATAGTAATACAAATGGTTCAAGTTGTGGTTCTTATGATGATTCTATGTGTGGTCCATCAAAGCCAAAAAGTAAGAGAGGGAGAAAATCAAAGAAAACAACGAGTACAGTGACTAGTGGTTCTTTAAATCAGGAAACGGGCTTCATTAAAAATCATAACATTGAATTTAAATCAACAGGTACAAGTTTTATTAATAACCAATTAAATCCACCGTTACTTAATACTGCAAATAACGGACACCAGCATATTAAAACTAGTAAAATTAAAGATAAAGAAAAAAATCAAGAAATGGATCAATTTGTAAAAATTTTAAACGAAAAGAAATTAGCCTTAATGCAAGATCCGAATGTAATTAATTTATTAGATCATATTACAATGAATTTAAGAGCAAAAAAAGTTGGTTCAATCTAAGATTATTCAAGTTAAGTTTCATGTTATACAGAATGTGTGAAATATGATCTAAATAATATTGTAAATTTTAAATGTGATGTACTTTTTTTAATAAAAATATTTTTCTATAGAAATAAGAATATTTATATTTATTTATTATTTGATTTTATTTTAACAGTTAATCCTACAGATAAATATGCAGGCCAACCTATAAGTCCTTTTTTCCCCGTTAATATTAAGTTTTATCCTTTTTTGAAAAATTAGTATTTTGAACTGCTAGTCTAATTGAATCAGCAAGATATCGAATAGCCGATGATATTTGTTTAGACATGTCACCAATTGCTTTAACTTTATCTTTTTCTATAGCTAATTTCATTGCTTTAAAATCTTCGTCATTTGAAACATCCTCCGAACTTTCACTAAATTTTCGTTTTTTTGCAGAGCTTTTATAAAAATGTTCTTGAATATTGTTTTTTTCATCAATTAAGACTAAAAATAATTAAAATTACGTATTAGAAAACAAAATAAATGATTCTAACTTTCTATTGGTTGAGCAGTATCAAACTCCGACGTTGTTGAAGTTTCACCTAATTTAGAATAGGCTAAATTTGAATCATTGCATTCCTTGTATCGTGCTTCAGCTCTTCTGTGTTTGTTGCTAGAACTATGTACTTTAAAACTTGAATACTTCACATTTTTAAAAATAATTTCGCAGAATCTACATTTGATATTTTTCCCATCAATTATAATCCAATCTTTTAAATATGGGTCTGAAAACCATTCCTTTCTAGGTCTTTGCACATATTTTTTTTTACCTGATCTTGTTACATCTTTTTCAGATTCATCTGCATCACAATCGTAGGTGTTTTCATTTCCTTTATCTTCTTCACAACTTTTACTACTATCATCACTAAGGAAATCATCTTCCTCTATTTCTGATTTGAATCTGTTGATTAAAGTTTTGTTTTTTCATTATTTAAAATTATAATAAAATGTAAACTTTTGTACACAACATTTTTATTTACCTACTCATCTTTTTTTTATATCCCAGCGGCATTTTGTAATTGTAAATAATTTTTATTTTGACATTTATTTAACTGACAGACTGACATCAAGGTCTTGTCATACGTTTTTTATGTTGTGTTTGTGTTGTATTTCAGTTGTATATGAATGTGGTGTGGTGACTTCTTATTTTTGTACAAATTTGCCAAAGCGATTTAACTTCTTTTATAATACTTTTTGTATATAACGTTATGGTATTTTGATTCACTATTTTGTATAAAATATTTAGCATAAAATAAACTATAAATAGAAAAGAACTCAAATTACTTATTACTGAAAATGATTATTCTGGACGCTGGAGACTAGATGGGTAAGTTAATAAAAAAATGCTTCTTACTATCATAATCTTTCTTCTTTGCTTCTGTCTATGCTCGGTCACGGACACTGGGCAGTGCAGCAGGACACGCAATACTGTCAAAGTTTCAAAATTTTAAGTTTGTTCAGTAGAAATAGACCAGAATCGGACAGAACTTTTTTGTAAAATGACAGTTAAATGTTAAACATTTTAGAATTACTTATAACAGAAAAATGTACTGATCTATTTTGAACTTTTTTGTTCTAATTTTGATTTACCCTCTTTTTAATTTTAATTCCTTTGTTTAACTGTCAAAATTTAAAGAAAAAACAAAAATAAAATAAAAGTTGTGCAAAATTGTTCTCAAAAAAATTCAGATAAAAGATCATTTTAGAACTGTTTTAGACAATCTACTGAACATCGATCAGGAGACTTTTGGACAAAAAAGTTCATTTATCATCTACGAAACTATAAAAAAGTGTAATAATCTACGAAACTTAGAAAATTGTTCTTTATTATTTTAGATCATTATCTAGACTAGAGCAGTTTACTGAACACTTACTTTAATTTTCGTTTGATATTTTTCCTCATTTTCCCAAAGTTTCAATTTTTCATTCAAATTTTCTGATATTTATGTTGCCATTTCATTTCTTAATATGAGGTAAAAAGAGATAAATAAAACGTAAAAAAATTGGAATGAAAAATTGATGAACGTTTTTTTGAAGTTTCGGGAAAAAAAATTTAACATTTTTTTTTTTTTTTTTTTTAAATTTTTGCTAAAGTGCATTACATGGAATGAACGGTTTTCGGTATAAAACTTTAGTAAACATTTTCTTACTTTCCTAATACTAGTTTTTGACATAAACACTAGCAAATAGAGTTAAAACAAATATTTGCCACAAAAAGTGAATGAGATGCTTGCATTTTTGTATAGGATAGGTTCTCACATTGTATTCTAATCTAATTATTTTGGATACATATCAAATCAATTCATTATATCCTAATAATCTAGTTTCTTTTTTTTCTATATTTCAAGACGCCACCTACAACTCAATGGAAGATAACCTTCATAAAATTGGCGGCGACAATTTCTAAATCATCTTTTGACATTTCCCTTTAAATAACATTAGTATAAATGAATACGCATTTTTTGCATTTTAATTTTGTTTATATGTTAGAAAAGGTAAGATAAATGTTATTTCTCGAAATTTTGTTTTAATTTTTGATTTTATTGTTATTTTTTTAGTTCGTTTTTTGATTTCGTTTAATATTCGTTGATTAAGATGGCCGAAGCAAATTCTTTGCCGTCGGCTTATAGTCGTGTTAATAAAAATGTTGAATTGAAAATATATGAATACAAATTAAAAAATTTAATTACTTAAAAAAATATATTTAAAAAGTTAAATTAAAAAAAAGGACTAAACATATAAAATATCAGATGAATAAAATTGATTCAAATACGATTGAATTATATTTTAAATCAATGTGAAATCGGAAAAGGAAAAAATTGAGAACTTTACATCTTTCATTTTTTTTTCTTTAGTTCGCCATACTTGTTTTAATTTAGGAAAAGAAATTTTTTATTTTGTAAAGTTTTACAACATATATGTGTATCTGGAATTTTTGCGTAATTAGTGATTATTTTATGTTTTAAAATTATTTAAACTTTTTTAATAGAAGAAGTTGTTTGTGAAATAAATTTAATTAATAGTGAACAATTTGTGATTTTTTTTTTGGATCAAATTAAAGGTAATAAAAAATCAATATTAGTAGAAAAAAAAATACTTGCTCTTATATCAAAGGCAATTCCAATTGAAAGAAGAAATAGACAAATAATAATTTAATTGAATTTTTTATTATTGATTTTAATGACATAATTTTCAATTTCATAGGATATTAATTAATTAATATTAAATTAAATTAATTCTAGTATAAGAAATTTATATAAGATTTTTTTTATGATTGAAAGGTAGATTGGTTGGTTGTTTTGTTCGTTGGTCATTATTGTATTGGTATTTTATTTTTTGTTTTTATTTTTTTTATTTCAGCACAAATATTATTTAAAAGAAGAAAAAAAATATTCTCATAAAAAGTTGACGTTTTTATCGTTTAATAGGCACATGCAGGGCAGGCAGGTACAATTGTTTTATATTGCGTCAAAGTTTATTTTCTTATTGTTTTTTTTTTTTTTTTAAACGAGTAATCTGGTAATATTTTAAAATTATTGATAGTAAGTATGTATCAAATTATAAAGAATATTAAAATATCTATTGACATTTTATATAGATACGTGTAGAAATACAATTTATTCATAAATACATATACCGTCGCGCTTACAACAATGTAGCAATTTTCATATAGCTAGCTTTTCTTCATACTGTAGTGAGCTATCTATAAACTAAGTTCATGCATATATAAAATTTGTATTAAAACTTATGAGCTAATTATGAGTTATAGAATTTATTTATAACATAATTAAAAAAAACTACAGCTAAAAATAAAAAAAAACTTGTTTAAAAAGTGTAATTAATACATATAAGTATATGTGTATATGATTTCGAATATTTTAATATATTAACATTTTATTTAAATGTATAGTAAATAAGATAAAATGTATGTGAATAAATAATTATCTTTTCAATTTATGTCTTGGGGAATTTATTTCCTTAAAAGTTCTAATTTTATTTATTTAGATATTATTAATTTAGCTAAATAAACCTAGTATCTATAATAATGCTAGAATAAAAATACTAGATGCTGTTTTCTGAATCTGAAATATTAATTTTACGTTCACAACTCATTTTATGTTGATTATAGGTACTGAAATATCTTATAAATGTTCTTTTTCCTTTTTGAAAATCCAGAAATAACTAATTCCATTTAAAATTATGTATATGTTATTAATAATATTATTCATTATATATATCCCAATAATAATTATACAAGTCAAATTATTTTATTTAGTGGATATAAATTTTGTAATAATATGTATGACCTTAAACGACATATATATAAAATTTCCAATGTATACTTAGGTATTATAGGTATATTTATATAATATATTTGAATTTAGGTTTCTACCTACCTAGTAAACATCGAATATTTGATGTTCCATCTGCTCAAGGGAGGATTTTTTTATCATAATTTTTTATATTTTCAATTCTTATGTATGCATTATGTACCAACTAATAATTTTTTTTTTAATTCAGTAACACCTACCAAAATTTATTTATTGGTATCTTTGTTTATTATGTTTATATTAAAAAATAAATAATATTAAATTCAACTTCTATATATGAAATTTATAAAGTTTTAATGCCTAGGGGACAATCTACATATTATATTTAGAGTTATTCGTAAAAAGTTTTTGACGATTTCAAAGTTGATTCCTTCTTAATATTATATTTAAATTCCTGATTATTGCTGGTATACAATGGATTATGATGGTATACAATCATTTTTCTAAATTTGATAAAATACCTACTTATATTATGTTATTTTCATTTCTTCTATGATTTTTAAACAAAGCTTTAATATACCTTTACCCATTCCCCATAGCTGTGATAAATCTGTATATATTCTGGAAAGGAACCTTTGAAATCTCTGTCAGATTTCCAAAACATTTCCTCTTCCAACCATTTAAGCCTATTTTTTGCTAGATGTTTAGCTGTGTATGTGAATATGTTTGATATCCTTCTGAATGTCAAGATTCTCGAAGATTGACAAGTATTAGTCGCATTACGTGTTGTTAAGCAAACAGTGGCCCGTCAATATATCCATTATTGTCCTAATCTTCTTCTTCTATTAATCTGAAGCAAATTTTCTAGTTTTCTCTTTGCGAATTTCGGGCATAACTCCATGGAAGCTTTATCCGATTTAATCTTATTCAAGTTTACCTGTTCTCTGATCATGTCAACTTCTTATGTATATATGGATATATATAAAATATAGTGAGTCTATTCCCTACTTTAGCATCTCGTATCTTAACTACAAATAGATAATTTACATTTGTGTTCCGTAGTTTAGTATATATGAAAGCGCGCACACAAAAAACCAGTTGCATGTCTCTTATATAAAGATATAAAAATCTTATATAAAGTTGTGCGTGCTTTCATATAACAGAAATGTGAAATCAAACAGTTGCAATAATAAAAATTTCATATGTGTCCTTATCCTTAATATTTTATCTGTCGAAATACAATTTTTTAAAAATCAAAACAATGCATCTAAGGATCTAAGTAATTATATTTGTTGTAAAAATCGATGCAAACGTGCGTGAAATAACTATAATATTTGTGTTATTTTTATTGCTTCTAATATAATTTTAATCACAGACTGCATAAAACAATTTATACATATATATTGTATATGTTTAATGAGTCAGTTATGTTTATTATTTTTGACATTTTACTATGTTATATTACAACTAGTAAGTCAGCCCGTTTAAAAACGGGTCCCGAGTAAAAAGATACCGAACTTTTTTTCGAACCCATTCTTAGGCCACTGAGCCCCAAGAAATTTTTTTTCTAGAAACACTTTTTTGTTATAATTTAAAACAAATTAATAATTTATTTTGCATCCATTTTATTTTTTATCCATTTGTCTTTTTTTTCACAATTTAATTGAAAGGAAAAAATTTAAAAATCAAAACATCATATAAAAATAATTGAAAGGAAAAATATATTTTTTTTAGTAAAAATAAAAAATGTCAAAAAGCGTCGTTTACAAACATACAACTTTGGTCTTTTATATAAATAATACAATTTTGTATATGTATGTACTTTTTTCAGACTCCATGCTCCTCCAGGTTTTGATTTTGTTTTCTTCGTCTACCTTTTGAACTTCTATCTTAACAATTCTTTTACTTGAGCTTAAATGGCAAAAGTCACTAATCACTTTCGTAAATTTTAGTTAATTTATAAATTATGACAAGTAGTTATTAGTTGAATTTTATTTTTGATTATCTTTATAAAGTATTAAACTTATTTTTATTGGTTAGATTAGAGTAATAAAATTGAAAATCATAAATAGTTATAAGTACTATTTGTTTATTTTGTTGAGATTTTTTATACTTGTTTTGTTCTGTTATAATTTTTTTTTGGTTAATTATGGGTTCTTAATGTACATATTCTGAACTTTTTCATATTGTATTCGGTTGTTATTTATTTAATTATTTCATTTGTTTTGGAGACAATTTCTTAGTCAAAATTAAACTACTTAAAGTACAAACAATTTATTTTCTTAGAGAGTACCTATGTATTTAAAAAGAAAAACAAAAAAGCAGAAACAGGAGTAACTAATCTTTTCTACAGATTAAAAAACAGGACTAGAGGAAGATCTAGAACAGAATGATCTTATGTTCAAATTTGCATATAGACTGAAGAAGACAATATATTTTTTTAAAAAAAAAATATTGTGTTTGTAAAAATAAATAACTACTTCGTAACAAAACGTGGAAATGTGTTTTTTTTCGAATGCTTAAATATTGCTTTATATAATCTTTTCATGGGCAATGTAAAAGAATAAAGTTAAAAAGGCACAGCTCACTGATTCTAAACCTATACAATGAATTGCAATTAAAAGAATACGAATTATGTTGGATTATCAGTATGAAATATACAAGTGAATTCCATTAATAATAATTATAATTTTTATTAATTTTCTATGTTATATCCATGTTTTTTTTCATATCCATATATAATACATGTACATATAAATTTATCCCTTTGATTTGATTACATTAATGATGAAGTTCATTAATTAAAACAATCTTTAAGAAAAACCATTAATTTTATGAATGAATGAATATACTTTAAGTTAACAAATTTATTAACACAATATGAGTGGCTAGCTGGCTACCACTCAAATTCAATTCAATTTATTTGTTTTTTTTTGGTTATTCATTGATTTAATATATTTTTTTATTTTTATTTAAAACAAAAGTGGTACCGATTTTTTTTTGTGTACATTTAACAATTCTTATTTAGAATGATAAACAAAAAAAAAAAAAAAAAAAACGTAGTCTTTGTGATTTTTACATCTTATTAAAGATTATCTGTCATCAAATACATGATTTCTGATGATAGCGTCAGAGTAACCATTAAAAGAGGATAAAATGATTATTGAAAATTTTGAAAAAGTGCTGAGCAATAATATATTTTCATTCTTTAAAAAGTATTAACTTGTTATTTCTTTCATTTTCACTTTAAACACTTCATTTTCTTTTTTAAAAGAAATCGCTGAGTTCTGATGACTAGTAATAAATCGTTTTCTTCTTTTATTATTATTATTATTATTATTATTATTTGTTAACCAAGGATGTCCTAATAATGAACAAATAAAATCGAGATTCCTGTACATATTTCTATATTCCTTCTCTACCTTAATGTCATTCATTATGCAAACTGAAAAGTTTTTATTGGTGGTAGTTATAGAGTAAAATACTATCTAAAAAGAGAGCATAAAAATTTTTTTTATATTTTTTAAATTTATTAAATGAATTAAAAAAACGAACAAAAGAAATTTTTTGACGGGAACTCAAAAAAATAAAAACATAAATAAAATATATATACATGTATGTATAAAAATTTTACCGCGATAGTTTTAGAGAAAATTTAATGTATGTAGTAAAGTAAGTAAGTAATATTAAGAGATTGATAATAGAAGGAAAAAAACCAAAAAAAAATTCTTGTTATTTAAAATAATGTTAAATGCTTCACTTACTTTTATAGCACCTGGTATCAAAACCACATCAAAACAGCGCCAAGAGGTGTGTTCACATGTTTAATTTTTTTTTTTTTTTTTTTTGTTAGCACTTGTATGTATTTTTTTCTTCTTTAACTGTCATGTCTATTTTAAATTTTCCTATTAAGTTAAGATAACATTGATATTATATATAAAAAGTGGCAAATAGTATGATTTTACCTATATTTATTAATAAATAAAAAAATTATAGTGTTTACCTAAAATACAGGGGGTGAATGACTAATCAATCACTGGTAAATATAGTAGAAGTAACAAATTGAATCAAATAAAAAATTGAAATATCGATATTTGCAAAATCAAAAATTTATCCGCTAAATAAAACTCGACTGTTATTTAATACTATACTAAAAAATACCGCTGAAAACAAACCCGATTATAAAAAATACATAATAGAAAATAATTGTTTTACCTATTCGTTGAATTCGTAAAATCTAACAAAGTTTAACGATAAAAATAAAGTTTTATAACAAATAAAAAAAAAACATCAGATTAACATTTTAACTACAGATATAATATATAATATTTACAGCAAATAATATTTCCTTATAACATAATAAGAATGAATGTTTAATTTCTACGATAAAAGTGTGCGCAAACATTATTGTGACAACAGAAAGTAGAAAAACAAATTTTAATTTAAAGAATACAAAACATTGCAATATTTTGGTTCGAAATTAAATAAAATTTTCAATCAATGAACATACAATTCAGACTCGATTCCCGATGAAGTAAAAAAAATGGTTTATGGGTTTTTCGACTACGTCCAGTACACTTTGTCATTGGGATAAAGTAAATGACAAAAAATAATTGAGAATATAATCTGTTAACAACTTAAATAAAATGAAGCTATTCTTATTAAGAAGGCTCGGTTACTGACAATAGCAGTAGTTTTCCACATTTAATGAATCGATAAAGCCAGTAATTTGATAAATACATGTTCGAAATATTGTAGATATTGTAGTATAAACATGTAGTACCGTACTTACATAGTTAAACACGAAAAGGTGATTCTACCTAAGTTACTGTAGAGTGTAAAAAAAAAAAAAATTTATAACCACTAACATAAAGAAAAATATAATATTTTGTAGTTAACTAGATATAGTTAGAATATAATTATAAAAGCTATATGTTACTCTTAGATAATTGTATATGGTTGCATTGCATTGGAATATATCTAACATATTGTAGAACAACATAAACATTAGATTTATATATATATATATATATATATATATAGCAAAATAACTAAAATCTTTTTGTGTTTGATCTTTCAATTAATTTTATATATATATACCGCTCTAATTCTTAGACACCCTGTTGTACTTATGTATTATTACAAGTTTAAAAAAAAATGTTTTTAATATTTTCTTTTGTTTTTATAATTTTTATAATTTTTAGGATTTTTATTTTAAATAAAAATACTGCAATTAATGGTTTCCTGTACTCATACATACCTACATGTTGTACATCTACATCCATGGATGCATGATCATTATAATATTTTGTTCTCATTGTAATATTTTATATTTTAGTGTTTCTAAATGCAGTTAAAAATTTGCCTGAGGATTATAAAAGGAAAATTTTCTTGCAAAAATAAAAAAATATTTTTAATATTTTAACAGTAGCTTAAGATTAAGGAAGCATAATTATATAATATATATTAGGTATATTGAAAGTTGATCAATATACATACATACATCATATTGGTTCGATGCATAATATATAAAAAAGTCGATAGATTTAGAAGATAAGATAAATCTTTTTTTTTTTTAAATCATTACTACTTTTCTACTTATTTGTTCATAATTGAATGTGAAATTGTGATTCTTTATAAAGTTAAATTTTCTAAAATAATAATAAGAAAAAAATGAATGAAAACAGTTTCCTTGAGACGTTAAATTTATAATGGAAAAAAATGTTATTTACTATTCGTTTTAGCATGCTATTTTCTTCAAATTAAAATGCATTACGCATTTTTTTTGCTATAAATATTTTAAATTAAAAAAAATTATTTAATCGGATGTTAAGTTTTTTGTAAAGTTGTTTTGGAAGTATAGTTTTGCACTTCCTTAATTGAAGACAAAAAGAAAGAAAAAAAATAGTAGTAGACCTAGTTTTTCAAATTCTAGAAAATTAATATTTTTTCATCTATGTATTTATTTAATTTAGAAGATTTTTTATAATTTAACAAGTAGGTGTGACACTTATGTAAAAATAAGTGTATTAATAAAACATAAACCGTAGCTGATAAGATAGATATTATAATCAAAATATAACTTAAATATAAAAAATTTGTGAAAATTCAATTATCGCCATATTAATTTTAAAAATCTGATTGTTTTCTATTTTTTCCATCAGATAAAAAAAATCTGATGCCATATTGCGTTTACATTTCAGATTTTCATCAGATTCAGATTTATTCTTAGATTTTGTCTGACTTGTAAACGTTGCCTAAGTAAAATCTGTCATTATAAATTATGTAAAAAACAAATTTACAAATAAATAAAACCAATTAACTATCGAACAGGTATATGTAATAAGAGTTTATAATTAAAGAGTGTTTTGGTAGAAGTTCTGTGTATTTAAGAACTGTTTAATTCTCTAAAAATAATTTAAACATATAACAGAATTTTCAATAAGCTCTTATTTATAATTTATTTTAATTTATCACTCACTATTCATGTTCATGACTTGCTCATAAATTATTTTGGTGTGAACCAAAATATGCTTTATACCTAATACTATCTGTAAAAATATCCATGACAAAATATTCATTGAATATTCTTGATACGGTGTAACTATCATATTAAAAATATGATTTAATTGATTTTAACATTGATTTTTTGAAATTTAATTGCTGCCATTTTTAGACCTTGAAAAAATTTTGTTCCAAAATCTTCTCAAATTAAAATCGCTGTCATTTGTTCTATTGCATTGCAACATTATGGGTTAGTTAGTTTGTTATTTTTAAAATAGATGGCAGTCACAGTAATCTGTCGTTATTACAACACTAGATTCGTCGTCAAAGATTCATAACACGAACTGAATGTTTACCTATAGTTAGTCCACGCCTGGGAAAAATCTATGATTATCAAGAATATATACTTTGAGATGTTCCTCTAGCTACATTATGAACTTAGATCAAGCAAGTAACTACCTGGCAATAAATTAACTACTAAAGTTATTCATCGATTTACTAGATTCAATTATATTTGTAGGTATCATTTTTTAATATAATTGTAAACTCATACAAAGTAAAATCTAATCCTTCTTAAAAAAATTTTTGTATAATTCTTATTTATAAACTAATTTATGATCAAAGAATGAATTCTCAAAAAAAATATAAAATTCAAACAGTACTTACTTATTATGTATTTACTTATTTTTTATGTTTTAATTTTAAACGCCTATTCTTATTATTTAGTTTTTTGTATTGTAATAAATATATTTATGCATAAGTACAAGTTAAAAATACGAATGAACATTTATCAATTTCATCCTTTTTTTTTAAATTTGTTTCTTTCTTTTTTTTAATTATCATAAATCATAATGATAACTGTTGAATGGGGGTTATGAAAGTTTATGAACATTTTAATTTTTCCATGTCTATACTTTTCAAATTATTTTATTTTACTATTATCTGAAATATGTATAGGTACACAAATATTTTTGTTTTAAAATCAATATTACTCATTTAATTCTATTTTTTTCGAAAATCTATCAATAGAATTGTAAATAAAGAGTTGATATATGACTAAAATTTACCTGTACTTTTATTCAATGTTTACATTTTCTGATTATGTAGTTACATACATTCATAAATAGGTACTATTGCGCCGAATCGAAATTTTTTGACTCATTTTTTGAGTAGATTTAAAAATTTATAAAAAAAATTAAAAGAGAAAAGTTAAAATTCCTAATACAACAAATTATATATATATATATATACAAACATAAAGCTTAAAATGCCGCATGTTTATATGTATTTATGTTTTTAAAATATTTTTGTTTTTTTATTATTTAATTTCTCATATTCATAGTTCATACATTACTGACACTGACTAGTGTAGTGACTAGTCTAGTATGTACTCACTCTAGTGTACTCGATTTATATTGAGGTGAGGATTTCGTTGAATACATACAAATACAGAGAAAATTAAATTTATTAAAGTAGAGAAATAGTATGAATTGTTTGAATTTTGTTTTAATTTTTATTTTATTTTTTGAGTGCTATTTAAATTTTGTTTATTACTATTATAATTTAGTTACTAAAAATAAAAAAAAATTGTTATTGCAACTACAGAGAAGGAAATTTATGATTTGTTATGGTTTTAATTTAACCATATAATATATATATTATATACCTATTTATATATACATATTATGTAATTTAACAAAACAATATTTAAGTATAGTAAAAATATTTGTTATAATAAATTCTCTGGTCCATATATTTTCTTTGATTTTTTAAATATATATCAAATTACTGTCTTGCAAAGTATGCCAGTGTCTGCCAGTTAGAATTTTATTAGTAACTTTCACAGCGTATTTGAAAACATAACTGATCAGTTCATTAAAGCATATAGGTATTTATTTAAAGAAAAACTAGTTGAGTTAATGAACTGACCAAACAAATTTTAAATTTTAGCAATTTCTGCGAAGAGAGTTCACGGGAATCGGATTGCATTCATTCGTATAAAAGGGATCAATAAAATGTAGTGTTCACAAATTACATCTACAAAAAAAAATATAGAAATAACAATGAAAAATAAATCAATTTTCTTCTAAATCATGAATGTATAACGAATGTAGTAAGATGGTAAAGGAGAGAAACATTTTATTTTTAGATGCCTAGTTATGTCTAGAACCAAATCTTGGATAAAGTTTATCCAAGCAATATCGGAGATATTTGGAGAAGGAAAATAGAGATCTGATTCACTTCCTCAATCTAGAATTAGAATTCATATTTGAATGAAACATCATCTAAAACAAAAACAAACAGACAATTTGAGCACAATAAGCTTAAGTTCTAATTTTTCATTGAATAATTTTGTTTTTGAATAGGTATATACCTGTTATTGAATTAATTTACATTGTTTTTTTTTTTTTTTAATTTTAATCTTATTTGCATAATTAACTTGAATGCAAATCTATGTATTTTTATACTCCCACCTACCTAGTTTATGCCTATTTAAATACATATATATATGCTGATATATATATATATATATATATTTTAGAATATTTTAATATTTACTGAATTAAAAGTTTAAATAATTATGACAATGAGATTTAATTTTTTTTATTTTTTTCAATAATAAGTTTGGAAAATAAAGTCTCATGTCGAATTTCATTAGATACATATCCTTACCACGATATCATTTTGTAATAAACATTGTAAAAATATTAATTCTTAAGGGTGACACAATTTGATTTTAATTCTTCACGTACTAAAAATGAATTGTAAACCAAAATAAAAGAAATTAGAATGAGATATTATAAGTAAATGTAAATTAATAGTTCATAATAGCTCACAATACACAATACATACTTCCTAACTTTGAGGTTTTATTTTTTATTTTTTATATGGATGTGTAAGAAACTACGGAAGTAATTATGATGTCGAAACGTGAACGATTTTATTTGCTTTCGAAATTATGTTAATGTATATAACTTACATGCTTTTGATTTACTTTTTTTTGTTTGTTTTTGTAAAATAAGGGTGTTTTTAAATTTTTACATACTTACTTAACAAAGTCATATTATAATTACAAATGTCTGTCCAATCATTATCCAATTGTAGTAAATTTAATTAGTACGAGCATTTTAACATGTCAATAATTGAAAATAGTGAATACTAGAGGCATGGTGTAGCGGTATTAAAAATTTACTCTGCAGAAAGTAAATAAAATAAGATTTGTAATATTATATCTTGCTATTCTATAGACATGAAAATAATCAAAAAAAAAATTCGAAGGTTCCATAACATTCAAAAGGGTGGGTAGGAAATAAATCCCTATTGTACATTTTTTTTTATTTATCTCTATTCCCTTAATAGCTGCTCGTAATAGGTCTGTATGTTAACTTTTATTTGCAAAAATTTGCAAATGAGAGGAAAAATCACATGATCATAAAATTCTGTGAGAATAGTTAAAATGTTCTCTTTTGCAAACAAAAGTAGACATACGCAAAATTTGCATAAATTTTTCCAATTTTTTTCATGTCAAAAATAATTTATTTTTAGGTTATGAGATTTTTTTAAATTTGAATTGATTTAGTAATTTCCGGATTTTTTTTTGTAAAATTATTGAATGTTTTTGTTGAAAAAAATTAAATTAAATAATTTTTCGTGGTTTTGGTCTTTTTGTCGGTAAGTAAGTAAGTTTTCAGGTTAGGTATACAACTTTTTATTTATTTTGGGTATACTACTTTTTATATGAAAAATATTCTATTGACATTTAAAACAACAACAAAAAATTGACAGTAAATTTTTACAAATTTTTGCAAATAGAAATTTCATTTGCAAAAATTTATTTAAGAGAGAGCTCTGACGTCACGTTTTAAACACAAAATTCTCTTAAATTTCTCAAAAATTTGTAAAGAGGTAGAAGATGCAAATAAAAAAGTTAACATACATAGATTCGGGTAAATTTATGTAAATTTATATAAATTTGCTAGTTAACATACAGACCAAATAATAACAAACATAATTTTTAATAATGTGTGTATATACAGTTAAGTTAGTTTGTATGGATTTAAAGTTTGTGATTGCCTATTCAAATTTGAATTTTTGACATCTTCTGTAACGTTTCTCATTATTTCTACATACATTATATCACGTAATATGTATATTTAAAGAAAAAGGTCTAGAATAGAGGAATCGGCATTAGTTGTAGTATATGCGTGTCATGTCGTATGTATTTATTCGTGGGTTCATTAGAGCTTATAGAATTCTATTGTATAATTATTGGTCACTTTTCTTTTCAAAAATTTCTCATACAAAATTTTTTTTTTTTTTTTTTAATAATATAAAGAGAAAAATAAATAAATAATTTAGGGTAGTTAAAGGACATTTTTTTTTTTTTGTGTAAAGTATAAAAAAATTTATAAATATGTAAATACAAATATACAATATAAATTGTATAAATGTATAGAATTTATTGCAAACAATAGCATGTATAACAGTTGGAATTACATATGGTTAGACAATAATTTGTAAGTTGCTTCAATTTAATAAAATTGCTTCTGTTCAAAATATATAAAAAAATACTTACTTGAAGGTGATGATGAAAGTGTAGGAAATAAAAATTAAAGTCTAGAATGCTATCACAAGCAATCTAATTTAATCAAAAGCTCCTTTAATTTTATCTGAGATAGTTAAGAAAACTTCAAAAGTGTATTGCAAGTTTAATCTGGACAAAAATATTTATCTCCACTATTCAAATACACAATTGTAATTGATTGCAATAAAGTATTATTTTCATATCTATCAGTTACATTTACACGAATTTGTATTTGTATACATGAACATTCGTGAACTGGACATTCATTTACGAATCATATACTTTTACAGTTTAATCCAAAATGAAATTTAACAACGCAAACTAAAGTTGTCTAAACAATTTTTAAATTACATATTTAGTGTGAAATGCAGTTGACTGCAAAACTCGATTGATTCAAAATTTCAATAGCATGTTAAATGTGTGATTATTTTGTCAATTTGCGTATATGGCTTAGTATAGGGTATACTTTACTTTAGGCACATATCGAAAAGACTTGACAATATATTCAAAGAAAAATATATCTTTAGTACATATCTAATCATTGTAATTTTGTGGTTCTATTTATTGAAAATAAAAAAATTTAAATTAGGTATATACCTAGGTAATGATTATATCTTGTCTGAAATTCTGTTAATCATAAATATTTATGAATGAGTAACGTAATCGAAATAGTAGTCTTTTACAAAATTGTTGACTGAGATTTCTCTGAAGCTAAGTTGTATGCAAAATATTATTGGCATGTTGTATCACATTACTAATCCTTTGGTTTTGATAGTAGATCCGATTATACAAGATACATATTTTTTACTATATTTGACACAGCTCTTGTTCTAAACATATATAATTATCCCTATTACGTACAAAATTAAAAAAAAAAAAATATATCTAATTTTTATTATGATAACATAAAATTTTAATTGTCAATTCACAGATTTGTAATTACTGAGTGATGTTTTAAAATAAATCAGTACAATTATTTAGATGTACACATTAATATAATTTAATTTATTTATATTGATAAACATGCATCTATACATATTTATTTATTTTGATCATATTTGAATACATACATATTATTTAATTGTTTCAAATTGCAATTTAGACTATTTATTAATAATATACTTAATATATATTTAATATTTAAACATATTGTATTAAGCGGGATAAGTTTTTCAAATTTATATACATTCTTGCATAATTTATAATTAAAGTACTCCCACAATTGAAACTATGTGTGTAGAAAAAAAAATATATATATTCGTTTTTTGTTATTTTTTTTTCTTTATTTTTTTAATTGAAAGTACAGAATACCAGCAGAATTTTTCGCTGAATTTCCGTTTTTATTTATTTGTTTTGTTCTCCCGAAAATTGTGTTTCTAAAATAAAGAAAAAAAAAACAAAATCAATTTATAACTTTTGTTGTTCAGTAGTACATCTATGATCTACTTAGCCATCATTCTTTGTGTGTTTTTAAGTAAGATTGATTATTATTATTATATGTATATATACACATATATGTCCATGTTGGTACCTCTTATGTGATATCATTCATTGTACAGAAAATAAAATTAAATATCATTCCTCTAGGGTTTATTACAACAATTGAACGAGAAAATTGAAATTGAAACCTATAATTATAAAAACATTTATTTTAAGGGTATCGCAATTTTTATTTTTTATTTATTTTAATGCACTTATATGTATTATTAACCACCAACCCTAAGAAAAATAAATTAATAATAAAGAGGGTTCCCTATAAATAAAATGAATTTGTAACCACTACTGGGGTACTTAATATTATATTTTCACAAAATTAAATTAAAGGATAAGATAAATAATAATAATAATAATAACAAAAGAAGAAAGGCTACAATGGCATGTGTCGATTTTGTTACCATCGGCTTGTTATTGTTTATTTATTGTTTTTTTTTATATTATTTAGTATTTTCATTTACTTGGTTTTTTTTTTTTTTTTGTAAATTGAGAATAATCAGGTAATGTATTATATAGTTAGTTGTACAAATGAAAATATAAAAATTAAAAGACATACTGATTTGAACTGATCATCAAGATAAAGCGACATAAACACATTTAAAATTAATTCTCTGGAGCGTTATGTTAAATCATTAGTTTATTCCAATAGTACGAAAATAAATGCCATAAAAAAAACTATACTTACTTTTATTTTATAAGTGAATATTAATCGATTTATACAAAAAAAAAATACCTTTGACATAACTACTAATGATACTAATATACTAATGATACCATAACGTATAAATACCATTAGTATATCACAGGTATTATAATGGTATGCTATTAAATTGATATTTAACAATTTTCTATAAATAATCCATGAAATTATTTTCAAATCATTAATCGCTTAAACTGCAAGATAATAATTAAAATAAAAAAATTGTCATATGTTTTTATTTTATACCTTTTTCACACTACACTAAAGATCGACTTAAGATCCATGATTTTTTGTAGGTATTTTTCAAAGTATGTAAATAGAACGAGATCTTTCCAGTACCCGCTAAAGATCACGTTTTTTTAAGAGAATCGAATTTTTAGAATGTCAAACAAAATTACATTTTCAAAATCTGTAAATTATAAAAAACAAAACAATTTTTCTTTAGACATCCTTTTACGACATCCATTTGTGCTCTTTCGGAAATTCATTTTTAACGTGCAGTGTTTTTTTTTTTTTTTTTGTAAACTGCGTTAAGTAGAAAAGTAAAACTACAATTTAAACCTGCAGAATGCACATTGACGCAAATATGCAATATTAAATGTTTTTGTTTGCAAGTTTAAAATTAATGTCAGATTGTGAAACAAAATGTCTGATATTAAAAAATTATTTACCTAATTTTTAATATATGTAAAAATAATAAATTAATTAATCATTAAAAAATTATCCATTGTTTCTTACTAATTTTGAATAAATATATGCAAAATTGATTATTTTTCAGAAATAATATTGAATGTTATTTTTGAACTGACAAATTCTTGCATTATGCGGAACTTTTATTAAACTTCAAAAATCAATTTAGCAGTCTGCGCATATTGCAAAGTATATAATTAAAAAATTTCCGTGCATTATGCATTTCCGAAAAAAATTTTTTTTTCAATTCAAACATTTTATTTTTTAATATTTATTTAAAATTAAAACACTTCGGTACGACTTTGAAAAAAAATCATTTATTTATTTAAAAAAAAAAAATCTCTTTCAGCTTCCATTTTTTTCAACTGTCAAAATTTACCCTTCTGCCTATATTTATTTTCAATTGTCAAGTAGTATAAGTTTGAAGGGTGAACATCAGTTTTAACAAGTTCTTTTTGTGGTTTGGTCTGGTGGTCATTAGGTGTAGTGTGACAACGTTATTACCAATGTATTAAAGTTACTAAAGTTATTTTTCTACTTCATAAATATATGTACATAATTTTATTTTTATTTATTTATTCATTTTATTTCGTACATATACATGAGACGGTAAGTCTCTATAGGAGTATATAAAGTATAATGTGTAGCAAATTCATAATTTTTAAATTAAATTAAATTAAATTAAACCTTAACCTAAAGAAATTAACAATAATGAAAATAATTTATAAAGAAAAGAAATTTATAAAAGAAAATTTAAAAAAGAAAAAAAAAAAAATAAAATAAAAAAAATAAAATAAAAAAGAGAAAAAACAAGAACAAATTAAAGTTAAAACTATAAAATACGGAGATAAAGTAATAAAATAACAAAAGTCCAAAAACAAAAAAAAAAAAAAATCTCTCCTCCAAACAAAACTATCTTTCAGACGTCTCACACCTAACAAGCATTATTCTACAAAATTTTTATTCTTCTTAATTAATGACTACACTTTTTCCTTAAAATATACCCAACAAAGCTCAAGGAATTTAGAAATAGAGAACTCACACCTGACTACGTTCGGTAAAGAATTCCACAACCCGACAGTCCTTACAAAAAAGGATAGATGTCTTAATCTACCAGAGAGTCTAGGAATAGTTAAATTTGCACTTCTTAATGATCGTCCAGGGGTTATTTTCTTAAGAAGATATACCGGCGTATTTTTAGATAGGATTTTTTTCATAAAACAGATGTACTTATAATTTAGATAGTTTTCGAAAGTACAGTCAAGCAAAACTTTAGAAACATCTCTGATGCTATCGAATCTACGACGGTTAGTTACAAATCGAGTGCAAGCATTGAAAATAACCTTGAGCCTGGAAAACTCGCCCATACTCATCCCAGCATAAACTACTTCACAATAAGTGAAATGTGGAAAGATTAAAGATATAACTAATTTCTTTTTTACCCACTCGTTAATATTGTAAGAGAACTTCCAGAGTTTTCGTAACTTACAAAAAACATTTCTAGAAATAAAGTTAATGTGATCCATTCCAGGTTAGAGTTTTATTGAATACAACACCCAAGTTTTTAGCTTTACTATAAGAAACAAAACACGATAGCATATAATATAGCATTTTTTTTTTTTGTGAATTCGTTTGTCTGAGTTCGAAAATATGTTGAATCGAACTGTAAGTATGTAGTATTTTATGTGGTTAAAAAAGCTTTTATAAGAATACTAACGGTTTTCACATAAAAGATATGAAAATTGGTCTAGAGTCGTAGTATCGATATTTTTGATAGAAATTGTTGTTGTTTTAAATATAAAATTTTCCTAGATTAGACATAATAATATGCGCAGAGACTCTTTTGCTTATTTTGAAAATTTTTTTTTTTAGTTTTATTTTGGCGTTTTTTTTTAGGTGTTTTTTTTGTCAATTTTTATTTTACGGTTTGCCTCTTTCAATGGGTTATTCACGTAGGATTTTGAGATTTTATTTTCGAACGATCCTACTTTACGTGCTTAAATTATTAACCCTTACTTGAAATTTCACTCTTATATTCATCTGCATCAGAGCAACGACAAAGATACCATTTATTTCAATTTATAATTAATTAATAAATTTTGATTACAATTTCTGGATTTGAAATATAATAAAAATAATATTTAATTTATTAATATTTAATTTACTTTATTTCTTCTTTTTCTTTTATTTAACCATACATAAAAATAAAACAATTTTTAAAAATAAGAAAACAATAATTTTTTTTTTGTGAATTAGATATTTAATTTAATAGTTAATTTAAATAGTTATTTTATATCATACATATATAAAAAAAAAAATATTTGTTAACTTCAAAGAATTTTTATCAAATATATTTTTTTTATTTTTTGAATAAATAATAAAATTAAAAAACAAATTGGTATTATTTGTATATGAAGTAATAAAGGTTATGTATTTCTATATTATAAATTATTTCAATAAATGTGTATTTTTAAAGTTTACAGAGGGTTTAATAAAAAGACAAATTTCTTATTTGCGATCCTTATACAAGAATGCCAGTCATGCAATGGTCTGAAATTTGTAAGTCGAAATTGGCACTTTCACAATAATTAACTGAAATATGAGTAAAACGAGCGAAAACGTGATCTAAACATGCTCCGGAAGTTGGCCTGGTTGGTGCGTTAATAAAAGAAAATAAGCCAAATTCATATAACATAGTAAGATAAGAATCAACATCTACATTCACACTTAGAATATCTAAGTTCAAATCACCTAATATAATAAGGTTACCAGATTTTTCTTTAGCTAAAAAATTTGAAAAATCGTCGAGAAACATTTTAATATTAAAACTATTTAACCTATAAATACATAAAAACGTAAATTTGTAATCGCAAGTAATTTTTATAATATCAGCAGTTTTAACATATCTGTATCTGAATTACAAATGACTATACATCTGAATTACAAGTGATCACATTTGAATTTCAAGTTACTAATCTGAATTAGTCATGTATATAATTCATTGCTTTTTTTTTAATTAGAATTGGAAAAGTGTAGATGTCGACTAACAGAAACAGTCTCTAGAAACACATGTTTCTGTAGTCTATCAATATGGTGTAGTGATTTTGTCATTTAACTACTAACTAATCAGAACATCCTGTAATTGAATTCTGCGCAGGGCATGGATATGTAATTGATTTTTTTTTTCTGGCAAATATTTTCAAAATAATAAAATTTCACAAAATTGCTTATAAAGCATAAATTATCAACAATTTAAATAAAAATGAAGATTTACAAGAAGATCAACAAGTTTCTGATAATAGCACCAGGCTTCCACATTTAATTAAGTTGCTCGTTCCACATCAAGTATGTGTAGTACAGTACAATCGTACTTATTGTACGAAACGATATTTCTACCTAAGTTACAGACTGAAGAAACAAATTTTTTATCTAAAATTAATCATGTCTTGTATTAAGGTATCAAAATAAGTAGTGATAATCAATAGAAAACCAAACTAAGGAAACACACCTTTGTTAAGGTAATTAATTTCAATTTTAATTGTTCTCACTGACTGTTGTAATTTTGTAGACGAAAGAGAGAGACTGACTCTTGACAATTACCACTCGATTACTGAATTAAAGTTAGACTCTGGAATCTACATAAAACCTTGGGCAAAAGTATAGAATTATTCTCGGCGATAATATTATTGATTTGCTTAAGTACTCGATTTGATTCCAGAATAGAGTGAAAATGATTAATTTTCTGAAACAAACAGTAACAACAAATGGGTTGTGTTATTTGCAAATTCCATTATTAACAAAACTAACTCTATGCTAGGATTTATAATGCACTGGGCCTACAGATCCATACATTACAAAACATTTATACATTACATATGTTAGACCATCACTTGAATATTTTAAGTTTGGCCTCCATATAGTATTGTTGATATTTCGCGTATTGAAACATTTAAGCGTAAATTTTTTTGCTTTGTACTACGTGCTTCTTCATGGTCTGACCCTTTTCAACTTCCTAATTACGAAGATAGGTTGCTGTTGATAGACCTGAAATCTCTCCAACAACGTCGTTCGGTGGCTGATATTACGTTTATCCACCAAGTTATTGCTTGGAATATCCTGTTAACATTCTACTAACTTTATCATGTTGGCTTTTTTTTTTTACTATATGTCTTACTAACGGTGATGGATACTAACCCACTGGATGATGATGTCCCCGCTTAGCATAATAATGCAAACTTTCGTGTATAATAGATGTGTGATTTGCTTGCTCCAAGCAATATTTGACCGTATATAATTGTCAAGAAATAACTCTAATTTCCATTTTCACCTTTTTATACAAACTGGATACCTTGTACATGTATATAGATAAGTAAAATTATTACGTATATAATTCTTGTATATTAACCACAGTTTAAGTAAATCAAAAAGAGATTTGGATTTTTTTATTTTTATTATTTATTATTATATTATTATATGATTTTATTATAAATCTAGACAGACTATAAATAAAATTTTCATTTTTATATATATATATATATATATATGTATATGTATGAATATAAAAGAAACAATAAAAGGAAGAAAATAATAAAATCTTTTATTAATTTTATACAAAATATAACCAATAAAATTTTTTTGGGTATTGTTTTTTTTTTTTTTAGTGCCTGAGGGTGTTTTAATCGCAATTTATTCATATAATAAAATTAGAGGGTTGTTATTTTTTTTGTGTTTTTTTTTTTTTTTTTTGTACATACTGGTTATTTTTGTAGGTAGATCTATTTTTATATTCGAATATAAATATTGAATTAATTGTTTTTTAAATTCATATTATGAAAATATTTGAAAAGTAATATGTAGTAAGTCATGTCATTTTGATTGAATTTTGTTGAATTGGTTAAATGTATAGATGGATGGAGTGATTAGAAAAGATTATTCTTGACATCATAAATGTCTCAACATGTTGAATACGTCCACATGATCTTAAATGTCTACAAAAGCTCATAAAAGGTTGAGACACCATATGATCACATGATATTCTATGATCACATGTCTTCGCGACCGGTTTGACAAGTATTTGGGCTTACAAAACATTTTAAGAACCGTGTACATGTTGAATATGTTGTACATGTAGAATGTAATACAGTGTTAAAAAAAAAGTTTCTGTTCATTTTGCTTCATCACAAATGAATTAAAACACAATGTCTCAGAATGATTACACAATGTTGCCAACTTAAAAAATACAGTTTTGCATGATATTTCATATATTTTAAATAAATTCATTATATATAGTTCAAGATTTTATAATCTGTAACTTATATTGCTTAATTAAAATAAATTATACTCCCAACTTCAAACTATAATCAATGTAAAAACCAAAAAAATACATTTCACTCAAATTTTCTATACAATTCAACACAGATCAATTGTAATTTTCGTCGCCATTTTAATTTTAATTCAGAGCCAATTCTCGTATTCATTTCAAATAAAAAAAAAAATTATAATGTAAAGGACCTTAACCTAACATTTAATTCAATATAAAGAATGAGATAAATTGTTTATTCTATTCAGAAGAATAGTGGTAATAGTTATTGATAGGGAGAAAAAATATCCTTTAAATACATTAATACATATATATGAAAGTAAGATAATAGACTACTAGATTATAATATGAAACAAATGTATGTATAACTGACTTTTACTGTTGTTGACACTTTGTTTTTATTATTATTTTTTTTTTTTGTAATTTGTATTGTTATTTCTTAATCATTGGGATCATTTTTTCAATGAGACATACCTTTTTATGTTGTATGTATATTATATACTTGAATTATATTGAGATTGTTGAGAAAATTGAGACAAAAATCAAATGGAAATTCAATTTAAATTCTGAAATAGGAAAAAAAAGGAAAACAATTATGTTAAAATTTTGTACAACAGAACCCCTTTTATATTTTTTACTTTTTTTTATGGTTATGTTAATAAACGAAAGCAAACAAATTGTTTATTATGGTTATAATTTAGTTATACGAAGATTAACTGATTTTTAATAGACATTATATTATGTATATTTATACATATTATTATAAGTCCCAAATATTTTAATATATATATATATATATATGTATGTATATTTGTATATATAATGAAAATTTGATTAATATTTTGAAAAGTTTTTTTTCGTTTTTGTTTTTAAGAAGGGTAATCGAATAAATAGTCCTTTTACCTTACTTCTAGATACAATTTTATGTACATTTATAAAAGTACAGGATGATCTCGTGAAATAGAATTTTTTGTTATAAGATCTTATTGTGTAACTAACTTTATGTGATTATAAAAATAATTCTATGTATAATATTTTTAACTGCTTATGAGATAAGATGACTATAATTCATCGATCCTGTTGATTCTCGTAGATGTATAAGAAACTTTCTTCACCGAACTAGATTTTGAACCAGTGATTTTCAGTTCAATATAATTTTTAGTTTAGATGAGCTTATTACTACTCGATGCAACATTATTGTTAGTCGACTACACTTTCTGTCACTTTGAAAATTCAATTTAAGAGCTCAATTTAGTATCCTCCTGAAGTGTATATTACAAATTAATTGTATGACCAATGCAATTCTACTTCTACACTACAATTTTGCTAATGTGAATTCTCTTAGTTCGTTGTTGAAAATTCTATCTTGTCAGATAGAACTTGTAACTAGGGGCCCCTGTTGAGTAATTATATTTCAAGTTGAAGTCAAATTTAAAATTTAAAAAAAAAACAGCAATTTACGTACTGACATAGACTTCACACGATATAGCAGAAACCACTTGTGTTTAATAAAAAGATTAGTGGTTAGTAAGTTTTATTTAGGACACGTAAATACACGTCCCTCATATAGTGCTTCGTTTCCGATATATTCCCTATAGTAAGTGGCATTTAGTGATAAAATTACTAAAAATAAAAAAATTTGTCATTAAAGAGGTACGTATATATATATACCTACATAATACATAATTTTAATAAAAACTATATTATTACTACAAATAACCAAAATTTAGAAACAGTTGCTTAAAAAGATAAAAATGAAGAATTCAAGTGATTTGTTTTTTTGTTGTTTTTATATTTTTTAATTTAGATGAATTTGTTTTTTTGTTTTTTTTTTTTTGGCATATGTACATAGATTCATTTGCAAGTACATATGTAAATTATAATAACTGATTTGTTTGCTTTTGTTTATTATTTTCATAAGATCTTACTTATGCATTATGCATTAAAATTTTCAACTGTGTGCGCATTTTTGTTTTATATACACCTCATTTATTATATTAGAAGTTCATTAACGAGTAGGAGAATCGAAATAAAATGAAAAGGTGTCTACTGCACAGGTCCCTAAATGCTTGTCAATTATAATTATAGATATTCACATGTTGTCATATTGACAACAACAAATCTCTTTTATCAGTTTAAAGTGTTTACTTTGTTTAACATTAGTTGTCAAAATGAGTTGTAAGAAGCTGGAAAATTTTCATGTTCAAAATAAATAAACCTAGCCAACTTTTAAATTTTTTTTTTATCATTTTTTTAATACTATCATTTTTTTTGTATTGCAACATAACTATATGTACAGCATCAAAAGAACAGTTTTTATAATGCATTTTTATTTTAAAGAGAGTAATAAAAGAAATTATAATGTAATTTAATATGTAACACCCTGTTTAATGGTAAATTAAATGAAATTCAAGTAATTCAGTATAAATTAAGATTGGAAATTACCTGATCGTTTTGATTAAAATTATAATAATTGTTGAGGTTGAACACTGTAATTGTATTTACAAAATTATTACATTTAATTGTATTAAATTACCAACGTTGATACATAGTATATTAATTGTTTTTTTTTTTTGTTTTCAAAAGAAAATTTTTTTTTTGTTTTTGAAGGCATATTTACAACGGAAATTAATCAAGTTTTATTTTTTTATAAATAAATATTATTATTTCTTTGTAAAAATTAAGTATATAATAATAGTTAGTAATAATAATAATTTTTGCTTGTAAAGTAAAACAATTTTTTTAATTATTAAAATAACTCAATTAATAATGATGAAAATAATGAAAATATTAATAAAAAATTAATTAAGGATACATTACAGATACATTACTAGACTTTACTTGACTTTAAAATAACATTTTCAAAAATATTGCGAGCCATAAAACAAAAATCAATTTCATTTCATCTGAAATTTTATATTACTCAATACTATGGAACATTCTGTTAGAATATTTGAATATTCTGAATATTCAGATAACGGTGCAACTGAAATAAATGTTGAATATGGAAATAAAAAACAACATATTCCAATTTGTTTTATTTACTTCCCCCTAATTATTGAGCTGTGAATAGAACCAAGGCATTGTAATCTGGTACCAGCATTGAGATGTCATTAAAACAGATCAAAGATATTTTTGTACGTTGAAAATACAATAACAACAAAAAAAAACAACATATAATTCATCTGTCACAATCAGCTGTTCTATATGGAATCGGCATCGAAATAAAAAATGTTTCTATTTTTTAAAACGATCATACAACTTTGATGTCATTATTAACTTAAATCTAATTTAAATAAATTATGGCATTAAAAAATTTGACACAAAACCATATAAGAATGCCTTGAAGTTTGTTGTTTTTAACTTAAAAATTTAAATTTAAATTACAAAAAATTTACCCTTTAACTTGAAATCATTGAATTTGTCTATTGTGCCTATGGCTACTTTAAAAGAAAAGTTTATGTCAACAAACGAAAAAAAAAATTGTAGGATAAATTTAAAAAATAATAATATTAAACCCCCTCACAAAAGTATTAATGATGTTACAACGATTAATGATATATTATGTTGACATATTTTTGTTGGATATTTAAATCATATTATTTTTCATGTTTAATTATAATCGATTACATATTATTTCAAATCAAAACAAGAACAATAATTACAAAGCGATTTAAAACAAAAACCCCTTTTGGAAAACCCTTTAATAATCAATTTATATTTTTTAAGTTAAACTCTATATGTACATGTATATCAGAATTGAGCTTTTGTTTTAATTAATTAATCAATAATGTATTTTATATATATATACCTACGTATGTAAGTATCTATATGTATGCCTGGATAGTTTAGAATTTTCTCATCAATCTTAAGAAAATGTTTTCAGGTGCTTTTAAACAACCTCTTAAATATATATATACATATATTATATAGAATGTATGTATGTATATTTCGAAATTATTTTACCTTAAAATAAAAGAAACTGACATTTCATTTCAATTTATTTATATATATTGTATACCTATATTTGTACTCAAGTTAACAATAAATGAAAAAAAAAAAAAAAAACAATAATAATTTCATCTCTTTTTGTAAATATATTATGTACATATCTATATAAATTTAAGATAGAAATATAACTTTTTTTTTAAATCTGATAAAAATTATAAGAATTTATTTCCTTTTCAATCAAACCTTTTTCTTCTTTCTTTAAGTATATTAAAAAATAAAAAATAACCAAAATACTAAAAAAAAAAAAAAAAACTTGAAATACCTGTAAGCACTTTATAAAAATCTCATCATTAATCATCATATACTTGGAGATTTTAGTATAGAGTGCCTCAAAAAATTTTTTTTTTTTTTTGTTTTAATTTTATTTTAATTGTTATTTTCTTAATGTAACAAACATTTTTTTTTTATTCTAAAAATTTTCAACAACTTTGCGTGTTTCTTTCATTTTGTGTCGATTCTTTTTCAAAAATCATTTTTTTTTTTATTACTATTTCCGGTTCAATATAATACATCAGTACATCTAAATTTTTTGCTTATTTTTTTCTT
The DNA here is from genome assembly GCA_963942445.1 of Argyra leucocephala. Taxonomy (NCBI): domain Eukaryota; kingdom Metazoa; phylum Arthropoda; class Insecta; order Diptera; family Dolichopodidae; genus Argyra; species Argyra leucocephala. The sequence goes on from OZ012681.1 coordinate 13,076,199, forward strand.
GTTTTTCTTTTTTGTATTTTGTAAAGTTAAAATATTTGAAAAAACAAAGGATTCTTTTTTGTTGTTTTTATTAATTAGAACTTAAGTTCTTTTAGAAAAAAAAAACACAAAATACAAACGCAAGAACAAGGATTTAACAAATAAATAGTATAGACTAATAACAACTTGTTCAAATATATGGTTGCAATGCAAGAATAATTTATATCAACGGCAAATTTAGCAATATATATTAATTGTAATTAATTAAACAATTAAAATCCCACAAATTAATAGTTTTTCGACAATTAGTTTAATTTTGAAAAGCACATGCAACTTTTCATAAAATATTTTTATCTCTTAGAAATTTATGTTAAGTAGTACATAATCGTACTACAGAATGTTTAATACAAAATTTAAGTCATTTATAATCCCTTCCGTGGCTTAATCGGTTGGAGCACAGAATCGTGTTTAAATAATGATGTGGTAGTTTCGGGTTCGTTTCCCATGGGGGTTATAAAATATAACAAAAAATATCAATATAATATATAACTGCTATAAAAAATTAACTTTATAACTAAAACAGGAAAATACATATTAACATTTAATATTCAAATAAAATATACTTTGTGTACAATTGTAGAGACTTATCGTCTTATGTATATGCACAAATTAATATAATAACATAAAATAAATAAATAAAATAAAGTTACCTATATCAATATTCATATATCTCATACAACACAATAAATAATCAATAATACAATAACTGAACACTGACATAACCTCTAATAATAATTACACAATTGTCAATAACATCAAAAAAAAAAGTGACATGGCGTACCCAGTAAACATAGTAACATCAGGCGTCTTTGCATCAGGGATGAATAAACTTGCAGCGTCATCTCGCGGAATTATGACGTCGTCTTACCACGTAGGCACAAATAGAGTTATCAAAGTGGTTTTCTACAGTAAACCAATTTCCTACTTGACAGTATAAACAGATTAATAATGAAATTAGACACATTTCCTCGAAAATGGAAATACTAGGCTAGCAATCGAGTACGATGGAAATGTCAAGTCTATGCTCCTAAGAGGAGTAAGAAAAAAAAATAATAATCGAGGCGAGTGTCTAACAGTGTACTAATTAGAGTTATACATTGTAATGGCTCTTTTGATGTTCTATACGCTTCAATTTAAAGTAATACATAAGTAGGTAATATATTTTATTAATTGATTTCCTGAGGTAAACATCTGAATAGGGTATTGTAACAATTTTAATTTAATAGTAGTATATTGTCTTACTTATATTATATTAATTGATTGCTTAATGTAATCATCTAGCTAGACCCTAAAGGGTTATCTAAGCCCTAGGTGTTATTCGTACATTCCAACACAATGGAACTTATCAGTACGTGTTTACTATTTAGACAACTACTGATTTAAATATTGATTAGTTTTACAAATCGAATCATATATAGACAATTTATGTGAGTTATAAAAACCAAACAAAATTTCACTTGGTGTTATAGAAAACACAAATTATAGAAAAAACTATAAATTTTTAGAAATTAAGTAATATCCTCATTTCTCTTTGTTTTTGTGGTTTTATTATTTGTAATTTTTTAATAAATAATTGTTTTTTTTTTTTTTTAATTTATTAAAACAGTCAAACAGTAAAAAGCAGTAAAAAGTACATCAAAATTCTGAATAAATATTAAAATTAAAAAGTGTAAATGAAATCTTAAAATACGTAAAAACTAACTAACTAACTACAGGATTTTTATTCAAACTTTTGTAAATTTGGAATAAAGAAAAAAGAGAGAAAATTTGGATAAACTGAATATTTTTTCATAAACGCAGTATGACTTGACAACTGCATTACACATGGCTGACTTATCATATGATTTTAGTTTATGACGGTAACACTACATAATAATTTATTGACGTTTATGAACACGTATTTTAAAATTTAGTTTTCATTGTTTTTAATTTTGTTTACAATTTCAAATTAATTTTGTTGCAAATTTAAAATAAATAAATAATACAATAAATATTAACAAAAAAATTCCAACCTACCTACCAAACATATATATATATATACATATATATAAACAGACACTGGTAAGTTAATATAAAAGTATATAAAATGGATCAATTTATTTTGATAATACCTTGTTCTTAAACCTCAGCCATTTTAGAAGTATAAAAATCTATCTTTAAAAAACTTTAAAAAAACAAAATTGACAATAGGAAAATTTGTGTGCAGTATGAAATTTCATAATGCGTAACTAACTTTCTTTTGCTAATTAATTTTGTGTCATATGATTGTTGCAATGTAGTTTAAGAACTCTAAACAAATATATAAATCATTTTATGAACACATGACGAGATTAATGTATTGCATTATGCTTTTGTGAAAAGGCCTCAACTGATAACTGATTAGCTGAAATATATTAATTTTCTTTTTAAATCCCTTTAAATCGTAATTAGTAAATATGTGTACTATCCATTTTTGGGGACTACTTTTGTAATTAAATCGTTTTCAATTGGATTATTCGGAATATTTAAATAACTATATGTATATTTTAAAGTACATATTGCGTTGCTGAACCAAGTCTTATTTGATTTAATTTTTTTTTTTTTTTTTTAAATAAATTTCTGCACCACACCTCCTGTTTTATGAAGGGACAAAGAGAAAATATGTTGTTTAACAGTATACACACGCATATATAGTTATAGAAAAATATTATCCAACTTGTCAGAATTCAAAATTTTTGATTGGTTGTCATAACTTTTACACTTTAAAAATATTTACAAAAAAAAAAAAAACAATAAACAATAAATAAAAAATTTTTTTAAATAAAAATTCCGAAGATTCTTAAGAAACGATTTTATACGTTCATATATGTACGTATATATATATATATATATTTGATTTTTTCTTTTTCAGTTTTATTTCAAACATGTTGCCGACAAAAAAATGTTGCGTGATGTTCTGCAATCGTTGTACTATGCATCTCTACTATAATATAACTGCTGATACTAATTCTTCTCTATTACCATTTTACAAAAGAAAAAAATATACCTAACCTATATATACATAATATATATTTTTATTTATACTTAATCCTTAGCTTTGTATTATAATGATTTTAAAGTAGTTTTAAAAACTTAAATTTAAAACAAAAAAAAATACATTTTAACGACACACAATTCTTTAGAATTTCTATATATATACAAGAAAATATCCTGAAGGCATTATTCTTGAAAATATTTTGAAAATTGAACCAACGATATACAAAAATAAAAATTATATCTGTTATACTCTCTCTATCTATCACTTTGTTTGTCTTTATCTTTTATTTTATTTTGTATTGCTGGTTTTGTTGAGCCGCGCTTTCTTTATTATTCCTTTAGTCAAATGAATTAGTATTGTGGTAACTATACATAAAATAACTTTTAATGCCCAGATCAATTTCAAATCTTTGTGTGTTCTAATAATAATAAAAAGAAGAAAGTTAAAGAGGACTCAGAAGACGATATACATATATGTAGTTATGAAATTTTGCAAAATCAAAACCTAATTTTTTGATTCATGTTTTATTGTTATTTTTTTTTTTCGAAACATGCGTTATTTTTTCGTTTTATGTTTTTTTTTTTTTTTTTTGAACCATCATTTTTGATTGCATTTTGGTTGTAGGTTATAATTTTGTGAATTTACCTTTGTTGTTTTTTTTTTTTTTTTTCTATAATGGTATATTAGGTGTATAGAATTATATTTTGTTGAACTATTTAGACGAATTGATTCATGTTGTATCATCATCATTGTGTTTCTTTTATTGTTTTTTTTTTTTTTGCTTAATTTACCATCATTTTTTGATCAATATGTCTTCTACGAGAGGAAATTAAACATATATTTAAAATTTAACAGAATAAATCAAAAAAAAATAAAAAATATTTTTTGAATAAAATATCAGTTTAAAAAAAAATGATATTTCTTACAGTGTTCATTTAACGTTAATAACATTTTCATAATAACCAAACCGGGAGGGTTTTCATTTTACTACTAAGAAATTTTTGTAAAATGTATTGTTATTTTATTCTACTTTTTTTATTTTTACTAATTTCACAAATTCTGATCTTCTCTTAATAAACAAAGTAAACATTCGGCTTGTATATCTCTTAAAGAGCAATCTGTTATTCAACCGAAAGATTCCAGTTTCGATTCCCAATGAAGGAAAAAAAATCTATTTAAGAAGGCTTAGTTTCTGACCATAGCAGTAGTTCAATATTTAATGAGTTGATAAAGCCAGTAATTTGATAAATAAATGCTCGAAAAATATTGTAGATTATGTAGTATAAACTTGCATACAAACAAAAGAACATACAAAAAAATATATATATATACGTAGATACAAAAGCAGCAATTAAAATTATTAAGAGCGAAAATGTCTCGGCAAACCAATCCAATATCTTGAAATCATTGTCATTGACAAACCAATATCTTGGAATCATTGTTGAAATGTAAGATAGATCCGTTACTCAGTTGAATGAATAAGCTGTTGGAACATTGCTTAGGCCTAAAATAAAAGTATTATGCAAAAAATATCAATGTATCAATTAATCAAATTTGTAGTCGAGCCTCTTCAAACCAGAACTGTGTAAAATTTAAAAAACATAATTTATCAGAGAAATTTCTGAATAAGGAAACAGAATATTGTATTCGTACATTTTTTGCCTTCGCTTGAAATTTTTCAAAATACAAGAAAATAAATATCAGATTCAATTTTCGGCGTTGATCATTGGGCCTTATTAGACAATATCAACTGATGTATTTTCTATTCTTTGTCTCTCATCCTCTTGCCAACGAACTAAATTTGTGGTCAACACAAATATCCCCGTATTGACACTGAAAGAGAATTTGCGGACAAAAAATTATGTGCCTCACTCGATCGGTATGCATTTCAGAAATACATAGACAAGAACAATAAAAAAATTGTTGGCTTTTATAATTTTTGTTATACACCAAATCAATCGTAAAAGTAAAATTGCGATAGCAAAACAAGCTAAAATTAAAGTCGAAATGAGAAAAATTCTCCTAATATAGATAAGTGTTGACTATTGACATCCTGTTCATTGTTGGCAATACTACATCAGCTTGCTATTAGACCGCTGTAAGCTGATGTACTATTGACCTGTACTTTGATGTAATACTGACAGAAGTTATCTGGAGCAGGTTAGATATATTTTTGCATTATATAATATTGCAATTTGGCATAATAAATTATTTTTTGTGTATTTTGTGAACTAAGTAAAGTTGAAAACATTTTATGACGGAATCGTTCAAAATAGAACTTGATGATATAAAAATCGATTATCCTTAAAACTTCTTTCTATATTAAATATTAATAAATCTATATTAAAATATTATATTGAAATTTTAAATAAATAATTTATGTAAATATAGAAGATAATAATATGATATCACCATAATCTAAGAGGTGACAAAGATCCTGATTCAATAAATATAATATTCGATATCGAAAAATTATTTTATATTGCATATAAAATTGGTCAAAAATGGTTTATGAGCAATATTTGGAAACACTATTGAATATAAAATTAGTACAATATCTTATAGTTAGGTTTTTAGTATTGAGTATTGTATTTATATTCAAAATATATAATTTATCATATAAATATATGGTTTTTGTTTTTGGTTTTTGTTCACGTTTTTTTTTTACAAATATTAAATTTTTTTCGAAAATTATATATAAGTTAAATAAACTGAAATTTATGTTAAAAATATATTTTTTTTTTATGTAAGACATGATATCCTGTCCTGTCTGTGATATCATATAACTATAATCATACTATATAATACATTATATTAAAAATATATTTATTTAAGAAAACAAAAAAAAAACACAAAAAAAAATAATTTTTTTAAATTGCTTTCAATTTAATTTATGAGACAAATTTATTTTATTTAAAGAATTTAGTTCATATGTTTAGTTTAGTTAAGAGAAATCAAGCGAAATAAGGAAACTTTAATTTTTTTTTTTTTTATATATTAAATTATATTTAATAAGTGTTAAGTTGTCAGTTGTATGTATTATACTTTGTTTAGTATCTAGAACAAAAATATTTAAGTACAGTGATGAAAAATAGATGGATGTCATTTGCAATATGTCAAATAATTAACAAACATAATTATAGCATTCACTTTCTATAGGTGTAGTCATTAATTGAAGGGGGGTAGGAGAGATGTGTGGAGATTTTTCATTATGAAGATAACTAATTTAAATCGTCTTTAAACAAGCTATAAAACTAGATTAAACCCAAAACATGTTAGAAAATTTATTCAATAAATCTGTACTATACACTGCTAAAACAAAAAAATAATCAAGCCGTAACGTAACATATTTTTTTTTTAAGTTAGGTATAAACATATCGTAGTTTTATTTTTACTTTCATCAACTAATCTATCAATTCCTAGCTATAACTATAATTAACCACTGCAAAACTAAATCAGAAGAATGATTTTATATTAAGGCTTTTCATAAACACCACGTACTACACAAAAAAAATTTTTTTTTTGACAGAGTTACATATTAATATTTTAATTTTCTACATTTGACGTTTTGTGTCATAAATAAATAAAACAACACAATTGATTGTCATGCGCAATCTACTATAATGTTGCAATTTTCCTGCTAAGTTAGAAATGTTTATGAACAAACTTCAATTGCAATATTTTGTTTATAAAAACCACTATTGTGTTTATCGAAAAGTAGATGAAGATTAAAATTTTTGTAATAGGAATAATCCAAAAAAAAAAAAACATTAAATTATGTCTTTTTGATGTATTATTGCCCTTTTGATTGTTGTAATCAATATACATATAGTGTTAGTCAGTAGAAAGAATATTTCAACAATAGTCTGCCATATTTTGTTTTTGCAGTATGTGTTAATGAAAAGCCCTACTATACGTGTAAGATAAAAATTTTCTAGGAATTAAAACTGTCCGGATTTTTTTTCACAGTACTGTACATATATCTACATTGTTGATTATTGATGCTACTTCAATTTAATTTTTTTAAATCTCATATACTAACTTTTCTCTTGCGTATGTTGATTTTTAATTGAGTTATTGAGAAGATGTACATATACATATTACAATTAGCTGTCGTCATATATTAAAAAAAAAAAAAAAAAAAACAATAATTATAAAAATCTTTTATTATTTTGAATTAAAACTTAAAATCCGTTTTTTTTCATTGCAATTATTTTGTTTGTTGTAGATTTATATCTAAATTCAATTTTTCATAATATTCCAATATTACATATAAAAAGAAAAATATATATATAATTTTTTGGTAAATCTTTGATGATTAGTAAATCAAAAATTGAAAGGATTCGATTTCTAAAGAATTCAATTGCAAATATTGTCGTGTGCAAATAGCATGTTCTCATATAATTATGTATATAAAATTGAATAAAATAGCAAAAAATACAGGCTATTCCTATGATGGCTACCCTATTGTAACAACTACTTCAAATAAAAAAATGGCATTGAGAGTTTGACTTTGAGTCCCATCATTGTTGGATTGAAAGAGGTGGTAGGCACATAATTTAATTATTTTTTTCTTTAGAATCTTCCCGTTACTGGACATTTTAGTTTTTTATTTATGCTAATAGATAAATGACGGTTTATTTGTATTAGTTCAAAATGATTATTTTCAGGGATACTTTTAAATGAAGTGAAATGGTTAGTGGTTAAAATCGATACGAAATTTTAATTTGTAATTTTTGAATTGAAATGATTGATAAATAAATTTGGTTGACAAGTTGACATTCGTTACATTTATGTGATAATATTGTAATTATAACATTTACAGACATTTTCCAATTTTTAAAAGCGATTTTATAATATTAAACAAAATCAAAATTTTTGTTTGAGTATAGTATTCAGCTATACCTAATATACATTAATAGTTTGTAGTGAAAAAAGTAGTACATATTAAGGCCCAATGAGATTAAATTTTTCTATTGAAAACTAGATGGCGGGAAATAAATTCTACAATAATATCATTTAGATTTCGTTTCAAAGAAGATATGTACATATATATGAATTATGGGATAAAAGTCGAGTTTCCTTTCACTAATCATTTACATATATTTATTTTGCAAATATTGATATTTCAGAAACAGCTTACTTCTTTCATCAGTACTTGCGACTTCTACATATGAATCAACAATATTGGTATATGAATTTTTTTTTTTTAAATTAAATTATGACAGTGTTTAGTAATTTGAATACACAAAACAAAGAAAATATGGTATAACTAATCAATAATTTATTAAAAATTTTCTTGTTTTGTCAAAAAATATTTTACATTTTTTATTTATTTTTTAGTAGTAGTAATAAAAGACTTACTTAAAAATATATCTTTTAGATATTTTAGAACGTTATATACTTAATATATATATGTACATGATTGTATATATATAATAAAATACAGCAAATTGTTGCTAATCATAGAAAAAATAAACAAAAGTAGTTTCAATTAAAATTGCTTTCATATACTTTAACCCTTATTTTCATTTATTTACATTATATTTTTTGGAATTTGACAATAATTATAGTGTAAAAAAGATCAACAAAAATATGTAATCCGATTAATTATAGCAACAACCGCATAGCAACTTTGTAAATATTATTTTAACTAAATAATTTTCTGAATGTGGCAAATCATTTTGATAAAAAAAAAAAATCTATTCTAGATAGCTATTTCCCATTGACTTTGAAATTATTTTATGTTATTATACGTATCTTATGTTATATAATACGTGGCTTATATATATATATATATATAATACACAACATAAGATACGTATAAATTGCATATACTATTGTATAAATTGCATATACTATTTTATTATGTATTAATTGTAAATCTTTTACCAAATGAAAGAGGCAGTGTTAAATGTAATATAAAAATATGGGTGGAAGTAATCTGTTAACCCTTTAATGCTATCGATTTCGATTCTAACAATTATTTGAAACTGACACCGATCATTTTTTTTATTAAAATTTTCTTTTTTACAGAAATTATTTTTGTAGTGAATTTGTTCATAAGATTTTGAATTATGTTGCTTTTATTATTTTGAAATTAGTTTATCTGCAGCACAAAGTAAATATCAATTCATCAAGTAAAATTCTTGTTATAGAAACTAATTTGTAACCATTTGATTATATAGTAACTAGAATAATAACCATTATTATAACATATCGATGATCATATCCAATGTTATCATAAATGATAATTTAATCATCCTATATACTCGTTAAAAGTCGTAACACCCTCCCACCCCAAACTATTTTTATACCAGTTTAATATGATACAATTGAAATGATGAAACCTCTTTACAAATAATTTTATCGATTTATTTTTATTTATTTTTTCATTATTTTAACTGGATCATATTATTCGGATTCATATCGGAGAAAATTTTATAGTGTAATAAAATACATTTTCATAATTGGGTGTAAATTATATTAGAATTAATTTATAGATTATAAGTTTATTTATAAAATAGAAAAAATTACATCAAAGCAAATTTAGAAAAAGAATTAGTTATATTAAACCGATATGATATTATCTATAAAAGAATATTTATAATTTTCACTTCTCATTTAATTTTTGTAATGCACAAAAACATATATATATATATATATAATATATATTTTTATTTTAATTAAGAAGATAATTTCTTATTTTGTTTTTGTTTGAAAATTTTGAGGGTGTGAACTTCTTGGATTTTAATTGAAAGAATTTTTGATATTATTGTTGGGTGACAATGATATTCAATGACTAACTGAGACACTAACTGTCTATATACCATTTTAGAAATTGAATAATCAAATTACATTTTTGAAATTTTAGATCGGTAATTTTAACTTTTATATTTTTTTTGTATAACTTAAAATTTTTTATATGGAGATATTAATAATAAAATAAAATTTGATAAATTAATACTTATTAAAGTGAATATAATTTTTTAAGAGACAATTTATTCAAATTATTTTATATTAAATTCAGAAAAATTTACAATTTTGTATGAGATAAAGTGAAATTAAAGATTATTATAATTAGGCTTTGCTGTAATAAATATAAAGAAATACAGTTTGTTCTTTAGAAATAGCCTTTTTTTTTGTTTTCGTACTTTTTGTGAGAGTACTTACAGAGCTTTTATTGAATCAATTTGTGGCGCAAAACTATACGTATAGAATTGCAACGGTAAACTAATCAATTACTTTGTTAAAACAAAGATAAATGAAAATGAAGCTAAGTCCTTAGAACAACATTTGAGCTACAACGAAGTTTTAGACTTCAAAAAGACAGTAGTAAATAGAATAAATGATGGTGATATCAAATTTTTAGAGATTTTAAACTCAATCAATATAATATAAACAAAATTTAAACTATTTATAAAACGATTATTTTGTTATGTATCTCTTAATTTTTCGATAAAACAATTAAAATAAAAAAAACATATTTTAAAAGTAAAATTTTTTGTTTTTTAGTTTTAATTATTAATTTGTTCTAATTCAATTTCGGTTATAAAACTAGTAAATTTACGTTAATAACAGTCTAAAGTAAACATTTAAGCTAACAAAAATATTTATTTATAATGTCACTAATCCCAATTACTAATAATTATATTTTATAAATTGACCAAAACATATATTTTAAAAAATTAATCCACCCTTTCAAATAAAAAGATAAAATATAAAAAAAAGTGAAGTTGATAAATCCTTTTATTTACAAAAAAAAAAAAAGAAAAAAAAAACATTAGTTCCAGTTCTTTAAACATGAATTGACTAAAATTTTCAATTAAAAGTTCAATTGTCATAATTCATTCCGTTGCAAATAATGATCCATTTTAAAAATTTTCATTCATAATATTAATAATATAATAAAATCTTACTTAGAATGCAAAAAAAAAAAAATCAACGGACAATATTTACATTCAAACAAATTTCTATTTCTATAGAATAACATATGAGTAGTATTGTCTAACAATTGCATCACCCTTGAAGTACATCAATAGATAATAATAATCTGCAATTTTTTTGTTTAAATTTTTTTTATTCATTAATTTGTATGTTACGGGGAACTTTTGATAAATGTGAGTATTATCAGTGGTTATGTAGCACTAATTTGAACATAATTGTTTGCTGGGAGAAAAATTAATAAATAATGTTTACTTAGTTTTTTTGAGACGAAATATGAGATTTATGTATATAATTTGGCAAATAATCGATAAATTTATCATATTAACCAGTTTATTCCCCGTAATATGTATAATGTCATGGATATTGGATAATCTAGTCTATACCAGAAAATAAGATTTAAAATAATATTAATTAAGTATACTACAAAAGAATTAATATAGCAAAAAAAAAAAAATTTGCACAAAATGAATTTATATTCTCCCTAATTCTCTAAAAAAACAGTCAAATGAATAGTTAAAAAAGATTTTTTGTTCATTTTTCTAAATCAACATGAATAACAAAAGTTTTTCCTTTTATTATTAGTCTTGTTCCTTTTTCGCATCAAGGTGAGACAAATTTCAATCTTTAACATTAGAATATTTAACTAACATACAAATCATATATTTCTACATACATACATACAACATGTAAAAATACTAAACCTTTTTTTGCTTCTTTATTTCATTTCTATTAATTATTATTGTTATTTTAAATTTAATTAATCTAATTAATTTGAATTTAATTTTTAGAAAAAAGTTTTAAAACCAATTGAAATATCAAAAAATTGACACTAACAAAAAAACAAACAAATTTATATTTAGTTCAATGAACCCATACAAACGCACGTTTATATTTTTTTACATTTTTTTTATTCAATTTTATTATTTTGTTTTTTTTATTTCTTTATTATTTTACTAATTAGTTGAATTGTAATTCTAATTTTAGATTTATTGGATTAAACTTATTTTTATTTTTTTTTTCAATTTTCTTTTCTTTCGAATTGGATACATTATAAAGGATATTTTTTTTTTGATATTCCTGTATCCAATTAAATTTATGCTATTGACTTTAAGGGGTTATTCCAATTTAATACATGATGACTTGTGATACATATATAAGGGAAAGTTTTAACCTAATGGGTTATATGTGTAATTTAGAACTATTTTCGTTTTTGTTTTCATATATTCGGATATTGAAGTACGAAATGAAATGAAATTAAATCATTTTATATTTGGATAAAAAACATTAAGTGTAAGTCCATTCCGTTCTGATGTTATTTTAAAACTACTTTTAGATATCAAATTTCATTTTAACTGGAGTCGATATGGATGAGTTACGAAGTATGTTTTCTCTCAAATTTTTTGTAAGTAGATATCTGATAGTTGACATTAAAAAAAAATCCTTGATAGTCAATGATTTTTATTATGGTCAGCCTTATTTAAATTGTTTAGGATATATCATCAGGTACCTTTATATGCAAAAAAGTAATTGAAATTTTGATTGAATTGATGAATAATAAGTTAAAGTAAAGTTATTAAGATCATCAAAATTTACTCAATTATAGTCAAAATGATGAGAGTGGACTTTGTTAGATTTAGGAGTACATTTACACAAGAAGAGAGATCAATATTAAAATTATATAAAATTGACTTTATCTAATGGGTATTGAATCTGAATGAAAATTTTTAATTTTATTATACATATATATTTTTTTATTAAAGTATATGAGGGTTTCGTTCACTCACTAACACTACTGGAACTCGTCCATCAGTACATATCGTAATGTTGAACTATCTATATACAGCTCTTAGTTTGTATTTGAAAAATTTTAAAATTCATAACTATACATAGATTTCATATACAGAAACCAATATGTGAGTTATAAATATCAAATCAAATTCCAACTTCGTAAAACCAAAACTAAATGTTAAAATTATTGTAAAACTATATTTAATTTTAGAAATTAATAAATTTAATTTTTCACAAATTATATTTTTATTCTATTATTCTAACATTTAGTTTTAGGAAGAGTGAATTTGATTTTTATAACTCACATGTTGGTTTCTATGAAATCTATATATATATATATTAAAACTTTGAAACGAATTTTTCATTAATTTATAAAAAGTCATCAAATACTACAGTATTATTAATTTAAAATAATTGAATGAATTATTATTATTTGCGAAGCCATTTAGCTAGAAATGAGCTTCATCGTTGAAGATTTTCCAAAAAATAATTGATCTTTTTCAAGTTGCTTTAAAGGCTAACATGCTAAATTTCTACGCAATAAATGCTCATTTGGTTTAAATACCTGGGTCAATTGAATTTTTATACATTATGAAATGCAAATCTTTATATCAAAAATATTGCACTTCGTGACTATAAGAATCTAAGTTCTTTAGAACAATGTCTAATTAATTGTTCTCGATGTCTCGATGCACACTTTTGTTCACAAAATCGATATATTCAGCAGTACGGTTACGGTTTTGATGAGTTTTCGTTTTATATATAATTTTCTATTTTATTTGTAATAACTACAGCAAATTTAATTTTTAAATTTTTTTATTTTTAATTGTTTATAAAAGTTTATTGTTTATTGTATTCAAAAGTTTTTGTAATATGCTTGATTTAAACTTAAATAAATATGTTATAATATTTTTTCGTTAATAGATAGGTTAATTTCTGTTTTCAAAATTATAAAATTTAAATTTTTTTTTTCAATTTATTTAAAATTCTATTTATCCAATTATTATTAAAATTAATAATAAATTTCACCCAAAATATAAATATGTATAAGTGTATAAAAAATTGTATACTTATATCTAAAAATATTATTTTTTATTACCACAATTAAATTTTAAATTTGGTTTAAATACTTCACTTCTAACAAGAGTTAAATGATTTAATTGACTGATATTAATTCAATTTTTTATATTGAATCTTAGAATTAAATAAATTTCATAAAAATATTAAAACTCAAGTGGTAATACAACACCCAAAAGCCACTTATTTCATACAGAAAAAATTAAGCTATTCTTAATAAAAAAAAATCTCTTTCATTTTAACAATTACTTTATCTTTCTCTTTAATTTTAAACAGAGTACCTACTATAAGTATTATTGTATTTTAAGAATGCTTTATTAAAGATTAAAATTTATTTTTTGAATTAGTAATACATATGTAAATAAATAAGATTTATTTTTCATTTAATCATATTAACATTAGAAAACTAAATATAAATGTGCTATGAGAGTATATCAATTTATTATATGTATAGGTATATACATATATATACATTATATTAATTTGTATCGATTATTACCTAAAAAAGGGGAAATATTGGGGCGCATTATAAATGATAATTAAGGGAAAAAATGTTTATTAGTTTCGAATTAACTCGTATGCTTACATTAATTGTACACTATAATATAAGTATAATATAAATAAATAAAGTAAATTAATTCACATATTGGATTGTTTTTTATTGCTATTAAATTTGACAGCAACACATATTTTCATCTTTCAATTAGTTAAAGAAAATGAGAACAATTCAATGAGAAATATTTGGCTTTGAAAGATTGTTACGTATTGTTACAAAGCCAATCAACATAAAAATTTGTTGAGAAAAAAAAACAAAATACGTCATTTTGTTATAAAATTAATGGAATTAATGGAAAAAAAATTAAGCAGTAACTATACCTGAAACAAAACATTATTTTAAAATAATTAACACTTTCACAGAAAATGTATTTCGATCAAATGAAACAATTTAACGAATTAAATGACAAATAAAACTTGAAATGTCAACCAGCTGTCCATTACAACAGTAAACAAAGCCTAAAAAAAATTCTATAATGTGAAGTTTGCTCAAGTTTGCGCATCACAAACACTAAACAGTAGTGTTGCAAAAAATAACTTGATGCTTTTAGCAACATATTAATGTTGCATTTTAAAATATGGAACTTTTACGATGCATTTCCGAATTTACTTATGTTACGTGGAAGAAAGAGCAAAATTTTTTTTGTAAAATGTAGGTTTTAAAAATGTTAAAGAGGTGATCTTGATAAAAAACTGATGTATCAACACTCTTTTTTGAAATATATATTTCAATATATTATTAATAATTATAATAATAGTGAAATTGAAAACTTTGAAATATCAAAAATACCAGCTGAATATTACCTCTATATTACTTACCTATATATATATATATAACTAAAAAATATAAGAGTTAACATAAAACCATTAAAAACCAGTCATCACTTCCTTATAAAATTTAAACGTTTTACATTTTGTTTTTCTTTTTTTTTTTTATTCTTCAAATTTATCCTCTCATATTTTGTACATTTAATACGTAATTTTTTGTTTTTTTTCTATGAAATAAAAGGATAACAGTATATATTCCCTTTTTATTTTATTATTTCTAACAAGGATAATATTACTTAAGTTTTGAATTAAACAAAAAGAAAAAATGTTTTTTTGTATTTCCTTTCAGTTTTGAACAGGACTTTAAGTCGCATAGAAAAAATTTGTCGTTGTTGTTTTTATTTTTTGAATGCTTCTTGAGTGAATGAATGAATTTTCAACATTGCATTTGTAAAAAAAAAAAAAAAAAAAGGAGTTTTCACTCTTTATTTGTTTTTATTATGTAGTGAATACACTTTCAATGGTCGTTAAATTCATTATTTCTCTCCCTTGCATTTTTTTTCTTCTATAGCGGTACTTGAATCTACAAATATACAGAATTTTTTTTTTTTGATATATTGTATTGAAGTATAATAGAAGCGAATTATCTCAAGTGAGATTTTATTATTTTGTTATTATGTAATATGTATATATAACGTGTATATACAATGTAATTTTCATTCAATATGATGTAACAATTTTTATATTGAGTTTGTCAATATTTATGTATTTATCTATGTAATGATGCGAGCATGTACATTTTGGTTAGATTATTGTAATTCTATTCTATTAATTTCGCTTACTGAGTTCTCTCAATTATATTTCATCATAATAAACAATTTCGTTAATATTCGTTTCAAATCCGCTTTTTACTTTTAAACCGAATATATACATAATACGTGCAATTGTTTTTGTAACGATTCTATTTTTGAATAATGTGTTCTTAAATATTATAAACATTTATCAGTGCTGTAAAAAATGTTCTGTCATTATTAACAGCTCATATCCACTATTTCAATAATAATATTTTTGTTTTTTTATTTAATTTTGTATGCATTTGTCATGTATTTTTTTAATTTAAACTATTTCACATCACTGCAGTGATTATTTTCTAAGTATTTATTTATTTATTTAGTTTAGTTCAAACTTCATTATAATAATTTTTTTTTTTTTTTTTTACAATACAACAGAACACATTCTTATAAGATATATATCTCTTTATGGCTTAATCGATAGGAATCAAAAATAGCGGAAAAACACAGTCAAACGATGCGGAAAACACAGGATCAAAATATCATTTATTTGGTCTTTTCAACTTGCCGATAGGTGGCGAAAGTGATATTAAATGAAATGACAGTACATATTCGATTAATTAACTACTTTGTGAAAAATTAATTACTGAAACTGAAGCATAGTATCAGAAGAAGAGGGTGCAAAAATGGACAATAATAATGATTTACAAGATATCTGAGTTTAAGAACCGAAAATAATCTAAACAAAATATAGTGTAGATTCGTGAATGTAGAATTGTAAATGTACACATAAGTGTAAATTTCTGAATCAAACGATGATTTAATTTGAATTATTGAACTTGAAAATTTGTTAGGGTATCTACTTTTTTATACCTATTCAATTAGTGTTAAATTTATGCTTTAATTGGTTTTTACTCTAAGGTAAAGTTTAAATTACCTACTTAATGACGAAAAAACTGTTAAGAATGCAAAATTCCAAATATATCTATACAAAACCTATACAGATAAACAAAATAATTATTATCCCAAATGAAAATTTTTGATTGAATATATAATTGAATTAATAATTCAAAACGACACTCTTGTTGCAGAGTACTGATATATCCTTAATATCTTATTATTGATCTACTGTAATATCAATGACTAAAGTGTTCATTTCATTAGATAAAAAAAAAAACAAAAAAAAAAATAAAAACGAAATTTTTTAATTGACGATTAACGTATACAAATTCGTTATTCTATATTAAATTCCAAATTAATATTGTGATATGATATGGTTTTTGATCCGTTGTTAGGATCAATCCAATTTAAAAAAAAAAAAATTTATTTTATATTTTGAATCAATTCAAAAGAATAATACCAATCGAAAAATTATCTGAAATTCAATTGAAATTTTGATTTAATTTTATAGAATCACGATGATGACAGATTTTCTTTTCAAGAATGTATTAAAAAAAAGATAATAAAGATGTGAAGTTAATTCGTCACAAATTTGAATTTAATAAGATAAAAACTTTATCTGTTCATAAAAATGTATCTCTGAAAAAGTATATCTATTTACCTTTCTATACTATAACGCAGTTTATCGGATCATAGAAAGATTGTGACATTTAAAAACTTACACCATAATTATTTTAAACTTAAAAAGCGACAACTATAATCTTTTCAAAAATTTTTATTACTGTAGACACAAAAGTGATTGTTGTCAAAATTTACTGTTTATAGTTGTGACGTTTAATATCAAACCAGCTTAAATGATAATGTTTAACTTTTTTTTATTGGATATACAAATGCTTTATAAACTGCTTAATATAAATGAATTCAAAATATAATCTATAGAGTTATCTTCTGTATCTGCTAACTCTGCCTCAAACCATTTTTTTTTTCAGATTTTTAGAAAACGAAGAGAAAACTTCATCATATCCATGAGATATCTCATAATGCAGCTAAGAATCGTTATAGAAACTATGTAAGAGCTAATTTTATAGGTATAGAATACAACAAAGAAAAACTAGAAAAATTAAATCTTACATTACCGTAAACCGCCTCAAAAACAGTAATAATATTTATCAAAGTTGAATTTATATAAGACTGAAATGTCAATGTTAAAGTCCTATATTATGTGAATATGTCCTTTTTTTGTTGGATTTGTAATAAAACTGGCAGAAAACAAAAGTATATTTAAAAAAAAAATTAAGTGGATTAACATCTCTTTTGTTGTTAATTTTTAGAATGATAGGCTGTATTGTTGTACAGAGGTACAATACATATCCATATATATATATATATATATATATATATATATATATATATAATATAAATCAGTATAACAAATCAACTGAAGTACCAAAATCTTACTTACAATTTTTTTTTTCAATTTTTCACTCATTATATTCAAATTATCTTAAGATTTAGTTAAAAATAAAAATGTTTTATTTTTAGTATTCAATCATTTAGTAAAGAGACCTTTTCTTGAAGGATAAACTACGTCCTATATTATAATATTATATGTTGGGTGAATATTTCGTATTTTTAAATTCAATAAAAAAAATTCTCTTGTTTTACCTGTTACCTGTATATACTATATTTACCTTTTTATTATTATAAATACAACCGTATATTACCTTACATACATTCGATTTTCATTCCATCGTATCCATAAGTGTGACTTTATTGTTATTTTTATTTTTCAACATCTTTTAATGGGATTTCAATAATTTCTTTCTTTTAAGAAATAATATACATATACTTACAGTCCTAAAGGTATTATTTTTTTTTTTGTATTCTTATTTTTTGGTACAACCTACCGCAATCCAGTTACTTTTAACAAATTAAAAAAGCCGTTACCTTAAATAAGGATTAGAATAGTGGTGGGTGTAACTGTTCAAAAGAATATAAAAAAAAAACAAATTTACAAAAAGTTTTTATTTTAGAGATGCTCTCAAAAAAGGATGCATATGCATCGTAAATCATTTTAAAAAAAAAAATATTTTATTTTATTTTTAAAATTTTGGTATGCCCAAGGTATAAACGTCACGAACGCCACCCCTTCAAAGAACATATGAAAAAAAAAAGTGTTTTCTATTTTGTTTCAATAAAATGTTTTATTGAATGTTTCCACATTCAGAACTTTTTAGATTTATATTATTCTTTTTTTTTTACTTTCATTTTTTTAAATTTTTCTTTTTATCATTTTTTATCATCTTTTTATATGTATTTGTAAGTAAATGCATTATTTTTATTAAGGATATAAAAAAACAGATAATTTTGCAAAAAAAAAATGAGAAATGATTGAGAGTAGAGCAAAGATGTAATTGACAAATTATTTTTGGAGTTTTAACAATATTTTTCGACAATTATTAACGTGCCCTTGCTTTTTTTATCTTCTCTATTTTGACGATTAATTCCTTGAAATAAAGTTTTACTTTTTAAGTTGTGAACTTGTGTATAACTTTTTGTTTGATTGAACATTTTTAATTTTTGTAAATAATTCATATAAAAATTTACTTTATTTTGACAAGCAAAAGCCTACTTCACGTTGAACAGGGATATATTCAATCAGAATATAACTCATAAAATGTTTCCGATAGCTTTTTGTTTGATCGAACATTTTTGACATTTTTCAAGCATTATTCAAACACAACCCTTTGCTTGATCAAACATTTTTGACATTTTTCAAGCATTATTCAAACATAACTCTTTGTTTGATCAAATATTTTTGACATTTTTGAAACATATATATAAACAAATTTGTAATTAATACATATACTTCATGTTGAACAGACATTTAATCAACTTCTATCGAATTCATTGAAAAGTCTTTTCAGATCCATTGATAGACTTGCAATAATACTTAAATATGTACAGAACTATTATAGGACTGTAAAGAAATGATATAATAAATATATTGAACCTAAAATAAATTTTAACAGCATATCAAAACATAACTCACCCAAAATACTATAAGTAAAATAGTATTTTGCTAATTGTATTTTGGGTGAGTTAAACTAAGTTTTAATTTAATCAATTTGATCGAAAAAATATTTGATCGAATGCGCTAAATTTTGTTTTACTGAAACAATTCGAACAGAAATTTTTGTAGTTTTCGAAGTTTTGTTCAGTTTATTTTAAACCAAAATTATTATTAAATTTTGAAAAAGTAAATGATCTATCCAAATGACTAAAATCACATGCGTGCCGTTTGAAATGTTATATCGTTCGACATTTTTATTTCCGTTTTTTTTTTTTTTTTTGTAATATTTAAAAAGAAAATTTTTTTTAATAATCATGACACATGAAAATGCTTTGAGTGACACTTTAATGTCTTGTGGCAAGTCAAGTTTTAAATGCACTAGTGCCAGCGGACCAATATTCTAAGATATGATGAAACGCTCTCTCAATTTTCCAAATAATATAAAGGATTACATTGATGTATAAAATATTAAAAATAAGATAATGAAATAAAAGAAGGTGTATATATAGTAAAAACAAGGATAAAAGACAAGAACAAAAGAAAAGTAGTTTTTTTGAAATTTAGTTTTAAGAAAAGAAAAACTGAAATAAATAATAAAAATAAAATAAAAGGTATATAAAGGAAGGGATATCAACAGGTTTTATTTAACCTCCTTTTTTTTCTTTAGGGTAAAAATGTGCTTTTTGTTTTAATGTTCCATTTTATTATTATTTTATTATTATTGAAAATATGAAATAGAGATACACATATATATATATATACTTGGTTCTTGGGTTGTTTTCTTTATTTTTATTATGATTTTTATTGTTTTTCATCATATGATATTTAAAGATTGTTAATGATGAATTTTTATGATAACACAACACACATCGTAGTGCAACCAAATGGAAAATGACAATTACATTATATAATATTTGGTTATATATATATATACCTACAAATATGTGTACATATATATTATACACATATTTATTATTTTTTTATAAATATGTTAGTGAGTATTCAAGCAATCTTTTCAAATATTTGTATATGTTCATATTATTATCTAATGATTCTACAAAAATTTATAGATAAAAGTTAGTAGAATGTTGTAATAATATTTACAGTATTTATTTAAGAATAATTGGTAAATTTAATTATTTTTAAAAGAGTAGTAATAGTAATATTATTTCCTGTATATGTTACAACTTAAAAGTATAGTTTAGTTCATAATATAACACGTTTTTGGTATGTTAAGTTATAAATAAATTTGAATGAACTTCACAGAAAAATAGCGTAGTTGAAAAATTAGTAAATTTACTTCTCCATTACGTTTTCTATAATATTTTTAATTTATAGTATTAGGACATAGTAGGTCATAGTATTATTAAGCTTTGCTGTTTGGTATAATTAATATTTCAGTAAGCTTTCAAGGTAGATAAACTTTTGAAGTATCTTTAGAACCATATTCTTAGGAATTTTAAATTACATTTTTATGTAATATAATTCCTATTAAAATTTAAAAATTTACAATTATATGCATTAGAATCTGACTTATTCTACTAAAAAATATACCTAAATACGATATTATTATATATCAAAATCACAATATGCTCGTTATCGTGATGTTTAGGTTCTATAACAGACACAAATGTAATATCAATGTATGTTGATTCTTCTACTTTCAATCAAGCTTGATAACTTATTAATTAGCTATTTAAATATGGTAAAAGACTTGTAGTAATGTCGCAAGCTACAATATTATCATTATTGCATTTAGTCTAATATTGCTATTATTGTATTTAGTTTAATATTGCCATTATTAGTTCTCAATAAAGCCAGTGTTAATTCAACAATGTAACAACCAACAAGACTGAGGCGTAATTTTAAATAACATCCTGGAACGATCACAATGAATGTGAAAAAAAAACATTTAATGGTAAAAATAATTAAAGAAAATCAACTATTTCTACTGTCTATGACATACATTCAAAAGAAGATGGACAGCTGTCAAATTCTTTTTTTATAAATGTTTAAAGAGAAAAATATTATTTTTACGATTATATATATATATATATATTTTATTGTAATTATTCTTATTAGTTGTTTTGATAGGACCAATTTTTTTCTATAATTTAAAATTAAATAATATACCTATATTTTTAAATAAACATATTTCAATAAATAACATATGGATTTTCTTTTTTTTATTTACAGTTATATTTTACAAAAACAGAATTTGAACGAAAAAGTGGAAAATAAGGTAAATAAATTTATTGTATTATATAATATTTGTATGTATATTTATTATTCGGAAAAACTATTACTTAACTATCGTTGTTTCATAATTTCTCAGATGCAATTTGAATGAAGTAAAAATATAATCTTAGAAAATAAGTACATATTCTAATATTGCAATTTCTGCAACGTACTGCCAATGAAATATTACCTAATTGAAGATCAATGCTTCAAGAACAGAATTTAGAAATCAAATCGAACCTTTGGCCTTAACTTAACCTCATCTAGTTATATATATATATATATAATATGTAAAACAAAAAAACAATCAACCCCATAAATATAAAAACTTGGTTAGATTAAAATTTTAGGTCACTACTTTGCAATTTAATTTAATTTTTTTTTTTTCTTTTTCTTTTTATAAATAACATCATTTTGATTGAATAAACACGTTTATCGTAAGTTTTAATTTTATGATTTTTTATTATTATTATTATTATTTTTAAACATTTTTTAATAAATGAAAAATGACATCTTGAGAAAAAAAACCAGCTAAGCAACACAATTTCCACTTTTCTCATTAAAAATAACTGCAATCATTGCATCACATTAAGCTACAAAAATCAAAAAAAAAAGAACTGAAAACTGAAAACAACAACAAATTTGCAACATAGTTTGAATGACAGTTTTTTTTTGTTTTTATTTTTTGTTCTGCATTCATTGTTTTTGTCATTGTTTTTGTTGTTTTTTTATAAGTGTTTTAATTAAAAAACAAAAACCTGATATTTTTTTTTTTTATTAATTAGTTATTAATTAAAAATATATTATATACTTATAAATATTTGTACATATTCAATATGTATAAACAGGGTGAGGACATATGATTGACTAAATAATATATTAACTTAATAATTTGGTTGAAATTTTAAATTACTTTCTTATAACGAATGATGGAAATTTATTAATTGTAATTAATAAATTGAATTAGTAAAGTATAATGTTAATACAAGAAAATGAAATTTAAAAATTTTTGAAATTGTAAAGTTTTATTGGAACTCATAAAGAAATAAAAATGTATTAACTGTGTTCTTTCACCGCGATTTTGTTTGTTTTATATTTCGAATCTTCAACACTTCATATACCTGTCGAGCTATCTTATATTTCGCAACCAAGATGTCTAATCTCTTTTTTTGTCTGTTGACTAGGATTTTCGCTGTACAATTAGAAAATTATAAAAGTTCGTATTTTTATTTAGCTTTATAAATATATGTAACAAATATTAGTCAAATATTAACTGTTTTTCTTTTTATCGGGATCACTATTATTTTAAACAACAATTTTGCTCAATCCAAATAATTTTCATATTTACTACGAATGCCACAAAAAATATATATTACAATACTTTTAAATGCATCTGCATTCATTAACCTAAATTAACAAAATGGGCCTAGATCTGATTTTCTTGAGCACCTTGTATTATATACATATATACATATATTCATATATGTACTAGAATTCATTTGAATTGTATATTTCCAATATCAACCCATGTACATGAGTACTCATACATTATTTAAACATAATATGTAAATATTTTTTTAGATAAATTTAATCGAGTTTAGATTTTTACACAAATACATCATATTTTCAATTCCCACCCAAAAGATATACATAATAATGTAATGTAATACATTCATTAGTTTTTTTTTATTTAATTTCTTTATCTTATCTTTCAATTTAATTTTAATTAATTTACCTGTCATTAAATCAGATACACATTTTTATTACTTGGTATCATAACTATAATATCCATTCATATACACCAATATGTGAGTAGTTTTTATATGCTTATAATAATGATAATAACTTAATAATAAAATAATAATAAAAAAATATATTTAATATAGATATAATTTTATTAATATTGATACTATTATTATTACTGGTACCTATATACTTTTTTATACGATTCACATTGAATATTAAAAAAAAAATAATAATAAATACGAGTTTGTATTGTATGCATTGGTGTTTATTTTATTTGTATTTTATCACTCGATTATTTATTTATTTTGTAATTTTATAGCTCTGGAAAATTGTTGAAAACATTTTGTTTGCATTGTAATGTCATTTAAAGTACTCTTCTATTAATAATACCTTTCAATAAGTCTTGCCAGATAGATGATAGTTGTGTTTTTGTTTATCTCTGGTAGATTGGCTTTAACAAATTTTTATTATTAGAGCCAACAACGAGTTTGTTATCGATGAAAGTCACATATATATATTTACATCAAAGTGATTTTCAACAAATTGTTCAAATTTAAATGGTCCTTAAGATTTTAAAACGATACAAAAGTGTATTTTAAATTATTTTTTTAAAGACAATCTATGTATGTTCATTATTCATTTTTATTTTATATAAAATATCGAAATCAATTTACGTTATTAGGTCAATTGTTTTTGAAAATGCAAATACAAAAATAATGTTAATTTGACATTAATAGTTATTATATTAATTAAGTGAATGACTTTTTAAAATAAAAAAAATAATATTATTTTAATACGGATATCTCTGAATGAGCTCGTTTTTTTTTTTCAAAATTGTATTAATCTCCATATTTAATTAATTTCTCGAAATATTTTATTTCGATTTTTGTATAAAATTTCATATGTCTGGCAACTCTGAAAACAATAAAAGTAACAAATAAAATGTTAATAGGAAACTGCATAAATTTTTCACAATTTCCGAGTACACAATAATACACATATATCACACAAACAGCACATGTAATATTTTCACTTAAATTAATTATTTATAATCGTACCTATTCGGACGGAATCGCTCGCTAGTCCAAATTACAATACAATGAAAAATGACTCATTTGGATTAGTCACTACACTGGGACTTGAGTTTGAAAGTTTGAAACTAAAGTCCTCAGCCTCACCTTACCACATTCTCAAATAATTTTCTCGATTTATCAATCAATCGATTTTTCAATTTCAGTAAAATTTTATTATGAAATTTAATTTGAATTATTAGATATTCATATTTATATCTGTTGAAAGCATATAATTTTTAATTATTTAAATTATTAGATATTTTTGTTTAAAATCAGAATTTATATTTGCGCATAATATATAATATAAGTATGGTTTTTTTTTGAGTGAAATATATATATTTTTTTCTCATTTCTCATCCATTTTATTATAGAGGGAAAATGTTGATTTACTTGAAAAATAAATACCAATACCAAACCAATCTATATTTTCACATTTTCACTCAAATATATATTTTCTTTTTTCTACCTATAGCTATACATACATTTGTACATGTGCATGCCTTCATAAACACATACACATTTTCATTTTTCACAAATTCAATTTTATTTATTATAGGGAAATATATAATTTTTATTTAATAACATATTTAGTGAGGTCAAAACGCCGGTTGAGTTATGTTGTAATTAAATAAAAACCAAGAAAAATAAAAAAAAAAAAACAATAATTATTGTAACTTTTTATGTGACGTATTTGTTTGTTTGTGTTTCGTTTTTTTTTTTTTTTTTTTATTTAATTCGATAAATTTATTTTATACTATTAATTAGATACGTACCTATTTTGTTTTTATTATGGAAAATAATTCAATTAAATTTTAAATAATAGATTATAATACATTCGATATTTATAAAAAAATAAATTAAGTGATAATACATGATTGACATTTTTGAGATGATAAGTGATTTAAAATAAAGTGAAAGATGTAAATACTGCATATAACCTTAAACTATATAATTTTTATTTGGTATTAGAATACTCACACATTTACTCGAACGTATTTGTTGTCTGACTGTATTTTTATTAAATATTCACTAAATTTAAGATAATTTTCCAGATTATCAATTTTTCCGGTATATAAATTTTAAATTTTTACATTTTCGGAACTGTTTTTTTCTTACATATACATATTTATTGTTATTAAAATTGACTGTAAAATTTACACATACAAATTAAAAGGAAAATATAGAATTAAATCTAAGGCAACATATTATGTAAACTTAGATTAAATACATAACAAAAAAATTAGGATAAAGAAATACAAGAATAATGTAAGTAAACAAAGAAAACGAAAAATAGAAAATTATGTGAAGTGAAGAATTGCACAATAATAATAATACATATTATTATACTCTTTGTAAAAAATAATAATAATAGCAAAAAGCAGAAAGAAAATTTTATATAAAAGAAAATAAACCAAGGAGTTTTTGAGTATAGTTAAGGTTCAATAGCTTACTTTTATAAAATATGTTATGTATTGTATTTATACATAATAAAAAATATATATTGCACATTATGTACATACAAAAATTATTTTGAATGAAAGATGGTTAATTTTAATTTTTTGTTGTTTTTTTTTTTGTTTTTGGTAGTGAATGAAATTGAAAATAAAACAATAACGACAAAAACGATTGGAAAATAATGAAAATATTAAATAAATAATAAAAACAAAATAAAATAAAATAAGAAAACAAAAATACACATACCTATTTTAAAGTACAAAAAGGGGTTCATTGTGGTGGTGTGGTGAGGTGACTGGTCGGTGAGTGGAATAAATGAGTGTTGTTCTACTCTTTTCTGGTATCTACAAACAATCTATTATTTATAATGAGAAAGTATTTCCTTCTTATAATATTCTATATTTATTATTACTGTTACAGTTATTGTTGTTATTATCATTATAATATTTATTATTGTTGTTATCATTGCTGTTTCTACATGGTTGACTTTACTATATTATAGTATATTTCTATATAATCCCTCAGTAATTTTATTGGATTTCTATTTAAAAAAAAAAATGGTTGCACTCATGCATATTTTATTTGCACTCGTGTATGTATACCAAAATATTTAAAACATAACAAGATATTAAATTCAAGGAAATGAGGTAGGGGAGTTATAATTTATATAAAATAACTAAAGACTTACCAAACAATTGATTATTATTTATGATGAAATGAGATGTTACAGTTAATCGTGAATATCAGATACCAAAAGAAGTTATTTATCAAACTTTTTGAAAAATTCTCAAAACTAATAGAATTTTACATACAAACATAAATTTTCATAAGCTTTAATGGCGAACGCAGAAAATATCTGATAACTTTAAATATTCCAATAAGTAAGAAATTATAAAGTTCACTGATTTCTTAAAAGTTAAAAATTAAATGACAAAGTGTTCTATAGATATAACACTATTGATATGTTTTTTGTAATATTTTATTTTAGTCTAAAAAATGCTAAGTCGAATTCCTTGATTCTCTTTCAACAACTGATTAACATTATCACTCGTAATTTCTAAATTACATAATTAGACACTTTTAAATATACAATTTACTTAATTTGTCAAAAACAAATAACTTTTTAAAATAAAAAGAAAGTTTATGTAAAAAAAAGTGGAAGTATGGAGAATTATATTTATATAGAATTCAAAAATACAAATTTTTATCAGAAAATTTATCGATTTTATCAGTTATGAAAGTTTTGATTGATCTGATTAGTTGAATGAAGGTAATCATTAAATTATGGTATGGTCGAATTACATTGTACAAAAATTATGATAAGTGTTCAGTCGTAACTAACTATATAGGTATTACATTTTTTTTAAAATTTGACGTTTTGTTGTTGCTTTGTTTACTTCTCTTACAATAAACATGTGATACTGATTTCGTTGTTTCAGATGGACAAATGTTGTTGTCACAGATAGACAAAATTACAAAAATACCATAAAAGTAAAAATCTTTTATTATGATAATTTATGACCTCCATTGTGATATCACAGAATCTCGATTCATTGCACGAATCCAACTTATCAAAACCAATTTTGTTTCAAAACCAAAATTTAAAATTTCTGTTAGATTTTTGACGTTTGACTTTTTTTTTCTTGGAATATATGTCAATGTCAAAATTTTTGTATTATTTTTTATACACAGCAAGGGAATTGTTGTTGACAACGTAATTTTTGGATTGACATTAGAATAATGATAAAAAGTTATTTCTTTGTCAATGATTTCATTTTCGACCATCTTGACAGCAACAATCTACCAGTTTATCTATCAGAAATCTACCAGTTTTTTTTACGTATGATTTTGCAAAATAGGTACATGTCATGAACAAAAACATTAAGTAATCACATTCAAAGATCGATTTATAGCTATTTCTTTTACTCTATATAAGTAACATCGGTACACAATTTTTATTCAAATAATTAACATTTTTTTATTAAAATCATGAGTTGTAGTATAACACTACAAATAACTTCTGATGAGTTCAAGTAGTGTTGTGATGATGGAAACCAGTCCTAAAACTTATTTTTATCTCCTACCAATGATCATAAAACTTATAATTTCTTAGTTTAATTTTAATCAAAGTTTGGTGAACGAGATAAAACTCAATTTGTATGTTCCGGATGATTAAACAGTTCTATATTTTATTATGATTTGTTGTTGCACTAACGATTTATAAACCTACAATTTTAATTCAAGAGTCTTAATTATCTGTATTGATAATTTTAATAATTGAAATCACATTTTAATAGAGATTTGAGGTATTTTTTTTATGAACATTACAAATATTGATAAATATATTTTGTTTTAAAGTTATTGGAATTTCTTAAACATATGTAAGTATATTTTGTATGTATTAATATTCATACTGTTTGTAACTAAAACTATACAATAAAAGATGGTTTCCCTTTTCTAAATAAAAATGTACGTACATACTACATATTATATAGTAAATAAAAGAATGGAATCGCCTAAAGGGGGATATAGTTTTCGCGAATTCGCGGAAATTATTTTACTGGTTTTTCGCATTTTTTTTTTTTTTTTTGTAAGTTTTCATTTTTTTTTTTGTTAATATTATTTTTGTTTTGAGCGCAAATGATCCGATATATTTATATATCGTTGGATGTAAATAAATTTTTAAATATTTATTTGTATGCATGCCGCCAAAAAAAGGGGATAAAAAAGCGAAATATAAAAGATTTTTTATTTTTATATTTTTCTTTTTTATTCTTTGCTGTCATGTCTTTTAACTGTCCACCTCTTACACGCCCCTGGTTTTTTTTTTATTTTTTATTTTAAAATTAAATTTTTTGAGTTTTTGAGTTAAGGAGGTTTTTTTTTTTTATATTTGATTATTTTTGTGAGGATCTCAAGTCCAGTCAAAATTATTTGGTTGGTTGAATATATACCTACATGTTTATAGGGTACCTTTATTTTATTTTTTTATTTCATTATGATATATAGCTGTAAGGCTCAACCTGAATTTTAAGTAATAAGATTACAAATATATATATATATACATGCATATTAACATACAAAGTAGTATAATATTCATCAAGTTTCAAAATAAGAAAGGACTTCTATAATATAAAGCTTACTTACTTACTTACTTACAAATATATATACAAATGTATAGTTAAATAGTTTGAGGGAATTTCTTAGAAATTCATTGGCATTTTTTCGGGGGGCTTGAATCGGTCAGTCAGTCAGTCAATTTTATTCAATTGGATAAATTAACTTGCAGACATAAATGAAATTTAATTTTTTTTTATTTTTATAATTTTTTGTTATTATTTAAAAACAAAATCACTTAAATTAGTTAATCTATCTATGTATGTATATATTTGTATATTTGTATATAAGATTGTAGTAGGAGAGAAGAAAAACAAGTAAAGTGAAAAAAAATACAATTATATTGGCGCCAAACAATTATTTTAACACCAAAACATCCTGGTTATCATTTCTCACATAACATATAATTATTATCTTTGCCCAGTTTAAGAAAGCATAATTCGAATGTGTTGATTCAACAAATAATCACATTGGAGAATATTGAGATCTTCCTCTCTTACTAATTGTTTTATTAACAATGAAATATGATATATATATATATATATATACTTCAAAGAGTAAGAAATAAAATGTGTGTAATTTTATTTTGACACTTGAAATATTTTACATGTGTACTTAAGTAATTATGAGTGTATTAATTAGAGTAAGTGTCATTAAAAACGTTTAATTATCTCAGTATAATTTATTATAATGTTGTTACTCCAACTGGAAGTCGAAAGATCGAAACTAATTGAATGAAATATTGTGTCAGTCTTATTCAAGATCCTTTTATTTCATTTTGCAAATGAGCAATAAGTTTTCAAATTAATATATTTGTGTCATCATTAAATATTTTAAGTTTTTGTAAAAGTATCAAGATCCGTTACTAGGTTCTTTTAATTTTAACATTATTGCACCTGAATGCAACCCAGTAAATAAACGTTTTTTTTTTTTTTTTTACTAATATTAAAGTTACAATTTAAACTGTAACAGTAATAAATAAAGGTAAATTCGGAAATGCAGCATTGCGAATCATGATGTGGTATCACTATTGCATCTGTACGAAATTCATGCTGCAATTTGACAATGATGCTTTGTGTTGTTAATGCAATTAATACATTTTAAAACTATCAGAATTTGATAGTGATGCATTGTTGATGCAAGATGTTATTTAATATTGTTTTGAATGTATTTTTGGAAAATTGTGAACCAGAATACGATGATATACTACTAGAACTAGAACATAAAAATTTGTTAAGAAAGAAAAACTAAAATACGTAATTTTGTTATAAAACTAATGGAAAAAAATAAAGCGGTATAGGTACCTAAAGCAAAAAATTATTTTAAAATAATTAACATTTTTCACAGAAAATGTAGTTCAATCAAGTGAAACAATTTAACGAATTAAACTTGAAATGTCAACCAGCTGTTCATTACAATAGCAAACAAAGCATAAACAAATTCTGTGATGCGAAGTTTGCTCAAGTTTGCGCATCACAAACAGTAATCTTGACAAAAAGAACTTAATGCTTTCACAACATTTTAATGTTTCATTTTAGAATATGGAACTTTTATAATGCACGATGCTGATGCATTTCCGAATTCACTATAAATTATAATCTTTTTTGTTAAATAGTTATAAGATTACTCTCGGATTGTATAATATAAATGTTGTAATATTATATTAAAGTAGGTAGGTGGAAATGACTATTCCAGTTGCTTTTGATAAACCAATTAGCATTTAATTTTTGTATGTCTGGGGTGGTATTATATAACTTTGTTTCAAACATTTCGGTCGAAACAAAATTTAGATGACATTACGTAATTTGTTTTGAAACAGTGAAACACTTTACATAATTCCATTTTTGATTTGTTTCGTTAAAATTTCAACAATTACTGCTAGAAAATAATATTAAAAAAAAAAAAATGGAACTAAAAGAAATTGCAACTAGATACAAATAAAAAAAGCTGATAATAATACCAAAAATTTTTTTTTTTATTATTCTCAAAATTTTTTTTCTTGAAAGAAAATCATTATAAATTTACTTAATTTTTCATTTTATTGGAATTTTTATTTCTGTGCGTTTCTAAAATAAATATTCCAATAAAAAACATGTATTAATTTATTATTTTTTTCAAAATTTACCTAAAAGCGTCAACTATTTTTCAATCGCCAAAATTTGGTCGTATCAAATGTAAAAAAAAGTAGCGTTTCAACCTTACGCAATACCAAAATATGTCGTACTAATTTTGAAAAGATTGAAACAAAATAAAAATGGTCGAAACAAAATTATGCAATGTCACTTTTTGAAAATAGTCGAAACAAAACAACGTTTCAAATTACACAATGCCACCGCTGCTCATTTGTTGTTGTCGATTGTTTCATGACATTACTCACCCAAAGATTTCAGTAATAGAACCAACCTGTGCTATATTTATCAAAAATGTCATAAAAAAAATCAAAATTTTTTTTCTAAAAATAAATGAAATTTATTTTGTTTATTCTGTTAATTTATTCAATTTAAATTATAATTTTAATATTAGTTATAATTTCATTTACAATATACTAATAAATTAATCTTATCACATTTAAATATCAAAATAAAGAAATCTAATTACATTTAACAATTTACAAAGTGGGTGCAAAAAAACAAACCAAAAAAAAAAATTAAATTTGATTACCATGGATATCAGATGAGAACGACGTTCATTACTAGGAATCATCTTACATACTAAAAATAGAAATAAAGATCCAAATACATATTATAATTAACTAGATTAATCTAATTGCATTATATGTATATATTTATGAAGAAATTTTCAACCATATTTATTTACATCTCTAATTCATTTAAATCTCAACTTCCTAATTAATCAATTACAGAGATATTGTTATAATGCATGCAAATATATATATATTTATTTTTGTACTCATTGTGTGGTAAAATACAAAGAATACAAAAATATGTACCATCTAGTGTACAATTTGAAAATCATGTAAAAGAAGTAACTAGGTATATACTTACTTACTATAAAAATATTGTTGTGACCCCGAACCCTTCTTTTCTTTTATATAAAATGATGATATTGAAATGTTATTTTGGAATTATTATAATATAATATAGTAGTGAAATAATAAATAAAAAATAATGAGTAAATCAATTGTAACTAACTATGAAGGCGTGACTTTAGTAACATAAAAAGGAAAAGAATAAATACATATGAAAAAATAATAATTATGAACAGTGATTCTCAACTTGTTTTTATAACTCTCCTCATCTTGCTTTTATAATTTCCCTCATTAGATGTGATTCGTTCTAAATTTTGTATTAAATTGTCATTTAACGGTATAGAATTATATATAAATATTTTTTCCTATAACTACATATTTTATTTAATTAATTTTGTAAATTAAATGATCAAGAATGTCATAGCTGTTATACTCGAACCGTTCGATAAAAAGAAAGAAGTGAACAAATTTTCACATCGCAGATATTTCTAATGTCCTCATTTTTGATACGTTCTATCACCGCAATTGATATCAGAAATTTTGAGTTTTTAGTATGTGGTTTCAATAAATTGCAACTACTTGGTTTAATTCATCCGGAGACATAAACTTTCGTCATTATAAAATATAGCGAATGTTTCAAATGTACAATGATAGATAGTTATTTTTTGTTAACTATTATTCGAATTCACGTTTCGAAATATTCGAGTTTTAAAAAACGAGAG
The DNA here is from genome assembly GCA_963942445.1 of Argyra leucocephala. Classification (NCBI taxonomy): domain Eukaryota; kingdom Metazoa; phylum Arthropoda; class Insecta; order Diptera; family Dolichopodidae; genus Argyra; species Argyra leucocephala. The sequence goes on from OZ012681.1 coordinate 13,109,493, forward strand.
TACATAATAATATTATCATCATAATTTATCCTTGTCAGTTCTTCTGGAAGTATTAGGCTTCAGCATTACTCAAATCCATTGTCATTTCAAAGTTGTGTTTTACTCTCTTTTTATCATTAATTTTTCAGAAAGTAAATTGTTAATTAGTCTACTGTTGTTATTCTACCTAGTATCTGACAGTTATATTGTCCAGCAAAATAGATGAATCTTATCTTCCACACGATTGAATCGGTGTTTATTTGCAACATTGTTGAATTGCATTTTTTCTGCCCTCCCACCCATCAAGCTATAGACCGATCATTAAATTTATAGTATTCATAAAGTAAGATAATTAAATGTGAGAAGTGTTGGTTAAACTATAATATAGAATTTCGTTTGATAAGGACGATTAAACAAAAAATTAGATGAAATAAAATAAGTGTGAATATTTGTTTTTCTTTTTTTTAATTTTAATATTTTTTGTTAAAAAAAATAATATTTCAAGCACATAATTTTTTTTTATTATTGTTATTTTAGGAAATTCATTAAAAATCACTCAAAAAATTATGTGAAATCAATCAGAGGCAACTTTTCTAAAAACAATTTCTAATTGTTGTAATGTGAATTGCTGTGTTATGCCTTCTTATCTCAACCGTAAACAAAAACGTCCATCCATTCATCCTGTTTCGTTTTTTTTTTTTCATTCATTATGAAAATACAGGAATAAAAAAAAGTATATATATTTTTTTTATAACAAAATGCATTATGAATAAACATCACAAAATCGTACAATAAAATTTGAATTCTAATGTTCGTTTTTAAAATAGGTATAATGAAAATAAATAACAAACTTGTTTTACGGTTGTAACTTTTCTTAAAAATAAAAATTAAAACAAAAAAAAAATAATTGTGTAAAAGTCGTCCCCCCTTTCTTTCTATACAATATTACGTTATTCTTGTCAATAGTCTATAATTTACTACCATTCTATAGTTGTATGCTATTAAAGTTAAACCAAAATAAATAAATAAAAAAATATTAAAACAAAAAAAAACGTTATAAAAAACAACAGAAAATTATGATTAATGAATAGAATTACGTTCTGGATACCCTCTGTGTGGTGGTTGAAAATAATAAAAAAAAAATAAATAAAAAAATAAAAGAATACATTCTAGTGGATTTCGGTTACAGGTAATTTATTTTGAAGGTGCGATGTAATAAATTTTGTTTTTATTCTTATATATAAAAAAAATATAGAGCAAAAATATAATATAAGCATAATAATAACGAAATCGAGTCCGAAAAAAGAAAAGTCAATTGGAAAAAATTGGTACCTATTTGTTTCTATAATAAAATAAATTTTATATATAATAAAAATTTTGCTACATTTTGGAATACCAATTTGACAATATATTTTGACATTTAAATTATAATCTGGTGTTTTTGGAATATAAATCGGTAATAATCTGACTTTTTGCTTATCTTTCGATAAATTTACTTTTGGTTTATCTTTCGTTCTTTTACGTTTCCACTACGTATCTTAAACATATTGGAATAGTGTACAAGGTCAAGTGATTTTGATATACATTGTAAACATTACAGTTACACGTAATTTTCGAAGTTTTATTGTTTTATTGTAAAATATTTATTTAAATAAAATGGCATACATTGCAATTAATTGAAAACTTAAACCTATTAGGAAAATTTCTGTATTTGTTTTTTTTTTTTCATTTGCCAATTATTTTAGAAGCATAGTGCAGTGTTTTGGTATATAGCTCGTATTCAGTGTGGTTTCAAAACTTTGCTTCAGTTATTTTCAGAAAAAAAAATCCATTAACATACAGTTGCTATTGCTGTTCGAGATAGTTATCGTCTGTAGTAGAAGGAACAAATTTTATTTACGGTACTTGTCACATCGTTGAATTGCATTTCATTGTTTTTGCGGTACTCTCCTACCGATTAGGCTATAGAGAAAATATAATATGTATTTATTTATGTATATATATGTACTACAATTGTAATTATACTAAGTTACATCCCTGTGTTCATAATTTAATATAATATAATAGCTTATAATAATTTGAAATTAAAATTTTGAGGGGGTCGTTTTTTTTTTCACTAATCAAATTGTATTGAATGAATTTAAAATAATTTGTAATAATGGATTCACCTATAAGTTAATCAATTTTTCGGTTTGAATACAATAATTTTTTTTTTCCTTCGATATTTTTTTATTTTATACTTACTTACCTTTCAATATATAAATTATCGGTTACCGCCTTTCGTCACAATATAATTAATTAGTTTCGAAGTGTGTATTATGTTGTATTCAGTAGATGCTAGGATTATGTAAACCACATTAAAAATGATAGTAAAATAAAGATTTTAGAATATCAAATTAATAAAAAAATATGTCCAAATATAAAAAAAATGATATACATATATGTATATATATATATATATATATATATATATATATATATATATAGATTTTGATGAGTTTAGCTGATTGCTGTTTGGTAGTTCCGGTCAATTTCTTGAAGCTATCAGTAAATAACGTTATGTTTTCTTTTCTTTTTTCATTTTATTCTTAAATAATTAATCATTGATTGACAGATCCAATTTTAAATGAAAGAACATTATAAAAGGGATTCAAAATTGAAATAAAATAAATTAAATTTCATAATGTGCTACTCGCTTGCATATAAATTAGTTGAAGATGTTTTCGGGTTTATTTTATTTTCTATTTGAACACAGCATGTAATCTCTACTAAGCATTGGTTTTCATATTTTCTTAAAGGAGCACTTGATTTTCACTTCGCTTTTCGTTTTTGGCTATTCTTGTGGCATAATCAAAATGGGGTATTACAATTTGATATTTTATTTTACAATATGGTAAGCATATTCACGAATAAGTAAGTGTAGATTGAAGGTGTAGTTATGTACTATAGGTATAGAGTGTAGAAGTGATGAAAATTTTATATGAACAAATATTTATGTAGATTTTTACAAGACTTAAACCTGTTATACTTTTAGTATTGTACTTTAGTTGCCATTGTACTTTTAAAGTTTGAAATTTGTGAAGTCAACACATATATTCGGAAAATGGCTGAGATGAGGTAAGGTAATTATCATAAGGTAAAAATCAAAAATTTAAATTAAAACAAAATATTAATTGAATTATTTGATCAATGTAGTTACAAGTAGTGAAAGAAAGAAAGTTGTTTCTCAGTCATTCTCGCAATTATAAATTTAATTCATGTGTAAAAAAACCGCTGTCACAATTCTACATCGAATACAACATCAAAATTACAAGGGTGCGTTCACGAAATCGTTGTGCAAATCATTGTAGATCTACACCTTCTATACACTCACACTTTATCGTGACTACCATTAGTATTTTAACAACAAGGTTTTGTTTGAACTTTTCTTTTAATTTCAATTGATTTAATTTTTATAACAGTTTTATTAAATTTTTTTAAATCAGGTTTAATTTTTTCAAAAGTCATTTCTTCACTATGAGATATCTGCTTTCTGCTCAAAACTAACTTTTTAATTAAATATTCCTTAGCTTATTTCTGTTTTTGCCGTTTTGTTGAAAAATATCCTTTCTATTAGATAATGTTACTGGTTGAGTTATTAATACGTTATATATGTATATAATAAGCGTAATCTATTAGGTTTTTTTTAAATTTAAAATTAACATTTAAAGCTTTTTTTTAATTCTATTTAATTGTACTCGTACTTTTTAGATACTATAGGTAGAAAATAAAGGATTGTCAATTTATTTTCAATATTATGATCATTGCCTTTGTTTTCTAAATGTTAATTTCTACTTCAACATTTCGCGTTAATACTTTTAAAATAAACATTAAAGTTATTTATTTTATTGTATTATTGTTGTTTTTTTTTTTTTATTTTTTTTTTTACAAAACAATAAAATTCATCAAGAGAATGTGAAATGTCAAAACAGAATATAAGATATCTGACATTTTTGCTTTGTAATACCGTGTGTATTCATCCGTGTTTGGATAAAGATGAGTTTTTTTTTAATTAGATCATTTTTATTGTACTTACTCGTACCTATTTGATGTAACTTAAGTGCTAACCCTTAAGTGCATTTTTTTTTTTTTTTTTTGTAACCATGTTGTTATTCTTCTTTTGTTTTGGAGAAAATAGTTAGACATGTGATGTGTATTGATTCTTTTTTTTTGTAAATTAAAGACATTTGAAATGCCAAATGCAATTTTAAAGATTTTTTTGACATAACTGGACTGAACATAAATAATATTGAATAAACTAGTGGTTTTCATAAACATGCAATATTGAGAAATATTGCCTATGTTGATAAGTATTTTGTTCATAAACAAAATGTTGCAAATGAAGTTTGTTCATAAATATTTCAAACTTAGCAGAAAAACTGCAAAATTATAGTAAATACCGCATGACAATCAGTTGTGTTGCTTTTATTTTATAACACAAAACTGCAAATGTGGAAAAGTCAAATTTTAATAAGTCTGTCAAATATTTTTTTCTGCAGTATGTGTTTATGGAAAGCCATACTATGTTTTTTTTTTTTAATTATATAATGCTACGTTGGTTACAAACAGATTCATTTTGACAGTTATCGAATTTATTGTGCATTAAATATAAATTCCATAACATACATATACCTTTTTTAATTCAGATTCCAAATCATTATTAGACTTCTATTTTATTTCTAAGTTGTTTTTCAGTTGTATTTGTGTATTTTTGTGGTTAGGTTTAGTTTTAAATATAAGCGAAGCCAATATAAAAATTTATTGCTTTTTTCTTCATCTGAGTGTGTTCAGGACATTCTTTCAACTAAATTTTTGTTGAATCAAAAACTTCAGTAGTTAAGTTAATTGTCAGTTTGATTGCAAATTAAAGAAATTTCAAAATACTATTGAAATTTAAATACACTAGAAAATACTGAAGAACGTATTAGTTATTACTGGAGGAAAATAAGTCGTAAAAGATAATATGTATATAATATCAAAAATAAAAATATATATTTTAAAATCTTAAAATTACAAATGTATTAATCGATAATATCAAACACCTGATAGTAACCGTGTACAATTAAGGGTTAAAATGTCAATTGTGATGTTGTGATTTTTTACGTTTGAATGTGTATGCACATATGTGCATATGATGATGATTTTATAAATCTTTGCGTATAAAAGAATTATGGTGACTTTTATTATGGTAACATTTTTTTGTTTTGGTTTTTTTTTTTTTTATTTTTTTTTTTTTTTATGCTGAAATATTTTGCATTTTCAATTTTGCTCTGAATTTTTAATAAATAAAAGAAAAACCTATAAAATATCAATTTTGTTCAGAAAACTAACCAGCAACACAGCCTAGTGTTTTGGATGAAAGATTTGTTTTTATATTTTTATTTTATTATTTTTTTTTTTGGTGGAAAGATCTTCGAAATTGTCGTATATTCAGAAATTCCAAAAATTTTTTTTATACCAAATTTAGAAAAAAAAGAAACAAAATAAAAAAATAAAAAAAACATGGATAAATTGGGATTCGGCCATAGGTATAGTAATAGCAGTGGCAGTAGTAACAGTAGCAATAGCAATAATATGTATTATTATTATTATTATTATTGTACAAGGGCAAGAAAATCATCGTCATCTGATACTTTTTAAATTCAATTCATGATCCAGAAGTGTACACACAGAAAAAGAAAAGTTTTATAGAAAAATTTAAAAAAAAGTAAAAATAAATAAATAAATAAATAAATATGTTAACACAGGCAGCAGGTTTTCAAATTTATAAAAAAAAAAAAACAAAAAAAAAAGTTAAAATGGAAAAATATTTATGGTATTGCTGCTGCTGCTGCTGCTGGATGCTAGGTTGTGTTCAAAGAACAAAAAAGAATTTGCCGATGATTTTTTCTTTTAACAAATTCATCCGGGGAATGCGTTTGTTTAAAGCTGACAATGACTCTTTGAATTGATGACAAGACGATGTTTTATTTTTTACATTGTTTTTATTTTTTTATATTTAATTTTTTTTTTTTATTTTCTTTTTTTTTTTTTACAATTTTTACATTTGTAATTGAAACCTTTTTGCAATTAAAAAGGGTTGACAGATTCTCAACAAAACAGCAATAACTTATTGGGTGTAAATTTATGGTTTTTAAATTTTTGAATATTATTATTGTGTTGTATATTGTTGTTTTGCTGCTGTGCTGTGATGTGTTGTATTATGTGCTTTAAAAATTGCTAATTTAATAATAATGGTAATTCTAGATTTAACTGTTTGTTATTGTCGGCTATTGTTTTATTTATTTATTTATCGTTAATATTTTGACAGAAGACAACTTGTATTTTCATTGTATATATTATTATAATATAATACATATTATATATTTATTTTATAATGTTATATAAATTTTATGTACTGGGTGTGTAATGAAAATTTGTTTCTACTATTTTATATTACTATTATCAAATTGTCATTAATAATTCTTATATATATACCTACTTTGGTTTTGTACTTTTTCTACTGATGTTAATTATGTGTGCCAAAAAATCCAATTATGTTCAAGTCGTGGTCGAATGTATTCGTTGTGTATATGTATATTGAAAAATGGACCAAAAAATGTGAAATATTTTGACATGAGAATAGAAAATAATTCGCATTGTTCACGGTTGAAAAAATTTAATATTGATGATTACCATATGACAACAATAGCAATAATTCTGAATATATTAGATTTTTAAATATTTACATAATGTAATCGTTTGTCGAAATATCGAGCATAAATGTTAATTAAACTAGTTTTTAATTACATAAATCATAATAAAGGCAATATTTCTTATAGAAGTATCGACTTAAAAAAAAAAATTGAAATATTTAACGACATTTCCAACTACATATGTTTTGAAAGTTAAATCAAATTTATTTTGAAATTCGTTAAAAATTGAGTAAATCGTTTCGAACAATAATTTATTTATTCGTTAATACGCTCTACATAACATTTGATATTAGTAATCATTTTTGCTTATTGGAACACCCTGTATGTACCTGTATGTATGTACTTATATGGATATGCTTAATGGTGTGGTGAACTTTTGATATCAAATGTGGTAATTTTTTATAAAGATGTTAAGATTTTTGTTGAACAATTGAAACATTTTTTTGTTCTTTAAAAGAAATTTGTCTTGTTTTGAAAAGAAAAGAAAAAAAACAAAATTCAAATAAATTTATTTTACATTAAATTGAAAGCAAAATAATCAGCTTTATTCGAGTTGGATTCTATATGTGACACATACATATATATGTATTTTAAATTTAATTCATGAAACTAATTGTCTTTGAACAATTTGAATACATACATGAATTAGAGAATTTTGGGCAATTTACATAGTCCTAGAGTTGTCAAACATAAATGTAGAAAATAATATAATAAAATCTAGATCTACATGCATATACATATATACGTAAATTGCATATGTTCATTTAGTATTATGTTGTAATTGCAAAAATATTTCAATTTATTTGTATTGTTGAGGGTAGTTTTTACTTTAATGCTATACTAGTAATTAACACTCTCTTATTTTTATATTAATCATTTTTGTTAATTTAGAATTACATTTTTATTGTCTTTTTTTTTGTATATTCACATTAAAAATTATACCGTTTATTATTGTATACTAATTTACTTATTGTGAACTCACTTCTTTGCTTACTTACTTATTGTGTACATTCACTCTTAACATTCTATTCTATTTTAAAATTTCTATTTGGTTTAAAATTCATTTTAACTTTTATTGAATTTTATGTAGATGTTTTTCAATTGTTTATTAGAATAAACATTCTCAGAGTTGAAAGTATATAGTTTGAAGTTTTACAAATCAATATTGATGGGTACATGGGTACCTACATAATTTCATAAAACAAAATAAATCTGACAACATTTTTGTAAAACGTTTTGTCTGGTTTCTAACAAGGCGGATTCAATATTAAATACATTACAACAATGATGACGACAACAATGATGATGATGATGATGATGATGTGATTAAGATGTTTATCTAATAATTTAAAAAAAATTAAGAATTAAAAAAAAAAAAATCCTTGAAAAGGATAAAAAAAAAATATTCAAAAATTTATGAAATATGATTAATCGAATTTTGATTATATCTGATGAAGTCACAATGAACTATCTCGCTTAAGTGGGCGGGCGATTTTTTTTTTTGTTTTGTTATTATATTTTTGAGTTTTTGTATATATGTATGCTATTTGATTATTCATTTATTTCAGAAAAGTGCATCCCATAAAAAAAAAATTCATGACTTTATGAATTTAATGAAATTTTCTCTTTTTTCTTAAAAAAAAAAATATTTAAACAAAACATTCACGCCCCTACATATCTGTGAGACCAAACACAAAATATATGTGCATATATATATTATATATTTACTGAAGAAAAAAAAATATTTTATTGTTTTTTTATATTGCTAAAAATTAAATTTGATTTTTGTTTAAATTTATTATTTAAAATAACAACAAACAAACAGTACCGTTTATGATTTTCAAATTTTGTTTAAGTACTCTTTAAATTTAAATATAGAATAACTCAAATTAGTAAGGATATATAAAAATTCCAATAACTACACATAGTTTAGGTATTTTTAATTTAGGTAATGGATTATGGTTGGCAATAATTTTTCGTTTTGTCTATTTCCACTTTAGTACGTTTTTTATACGTGCTGTGTCACCAATCATTCATTGGAAGAGACACAAATTATTTCAAATTGAATCGAACGAAAATAATTTGTTGATATTTTGTTTCTATACCATCTTATCATATAGCAACGGATAATTATTGGAAGTATAGTATTGTTTACTTTCAATTCAACAGGTGGTTTAATGAGTATTTTTTTTTTAGTTTGATCTAATAATATGATATTCTATATTACATCGAATTTAAAAATTAATAAATTTAAATAAGTTCGAAGTTATGATTTCAAAAATTTGCGTTTTTTTAATTTTGTTTCACGCTTTTATTATTTTTTTTTATACATATTTACTTCTTTTATAGAGACATTTTTTCTAGTTTTATGTTATCGTTTTATATTTTGAGTTGATTGGTCCCTATTCTGTTTTTAAATAATAAAAATTAACAATAATTATTTTTACAAATCGAATTTTTAAATTTCTTTACAATAATTATTTTTGTCTGGAGTCTCATTTTAAATGACGCAATTTGCTATTGAATATTTTCTTAAAATAATTTTTTATCAATTTGTCACATATAAATAAATGTATTTAATTTAATTTTTTAAAATTTGATATCAGTATAATTTAATAAGTTTATAATTTAATTTTTTAACATCTTATTTACTTATTATTTTTCCTTTATTACTTCCATCTTTATTGTTGAATGTTAAAAGTATACTGAAAAAGTGCAATAGATTTTAAAAGTCTAAAATATTGACATAATCTACCGAGTAGATTTGATAATGATAACGAAAATTAACTTTTTTCTATTTCCCAGTAGATTTTCATGATTGACCCCTAATTTAAAATAATCTAAATTCATGTGTTAATCCATGAATATCTTTTCAGCAATAATTCAGCTTATGTAATAGTCGATTTTGACATTAACAAACAAACAAATAAAGTTAAAACAGTAAAAGTTTTTTTTTTTTACTTTTAATCAATAACATAATAAATGTCAAATGTCTATATGAAATTAATGGGCGTTTGATACTTTTTACTGAAATCCCGAAATTTCGTGGAGATGGAAATATAACATAAGTAATTTTAATATGTAATTATATCTACTGAATTTTAAATATGTCTATAATTCACCTCTATTACTGATTTCAAACTGTTGTTTTCAGAAATGTACAGAATTAAATAGAATGCAAAAATACATTTAAATTTAAAATAAATTCGGAATTAAATTAATATTTACATCCTTCAAACGAATTAATATGAGTGTTTTTTATTTATGTTTTTGTCAGTAATTTCGGTAGTGAACCTACCGAAAAACTTACACCCATATTCTGTTAGAACCATCTCGCGAGATCGCGTAAGAATATCTCTGACGAGATAGTTTTGTATTCTGTTAGACCTTTGACGAGACGAGATAGCCATTTTTTGTCTCGTCAAAAATTGTAAGCGATAGAATATCTCGTCAAAGTATTTTGTGTTTTTTTATCAAAAAATTGAATTAAATAAATAAATTGAATAGATAAAATAGTTAAGTAAAGATTAATAAGCAATTTTTCATTATTTTTTTTGCATTATTATTAAAATTGTGTTTTTGTTTTGAGAAAAAAACCATCTTTAATTATTACTGTTTTACTACTGTTTATGTACTAAACTAAAAAATATTTTAAAACAAACCCCACTAACACTTTCGAAAAATTTTATAAATCATATTTCGTTTATATACCAATAATTATTTTTGATAGTAAAAAATTATCAGTACTACCAACAAATAAAATATTCTATCGCGCCGCTTACAGTGTCTAACAGAAAGGCATATTCAGCGAAACGAGACGAGATGAATTTTTTCTTCTCGTCAACGATGGGTCTAACAGAATATGGGTGTTAATTGAATTTTTTCTATTTTATTATAATTGAAAATCTGTCTATCTATACATTCAATAGTACTAGCTGTATTGCAAAAAAGGTGACCCCATCTTTAAACTTATCACAATAAAAAGTGTTGTGTTTACCATTTATGTAAATTCTGAATTTATCTGCCATTTAATGAGATTTCTGGTCAAAATTATAGTACTTAAACGGATTTAATATGCAAATAAGACGTGGAGAGTCAACTTTTTTGCAATAGAGTAGTATTGAATAAAAATAAAAGGATAGGTTTTTTTATTCAAAATAGGAATTTATTATTACTATTTACTTACAAAATAAATAAACAAACATAGAACTAAACAATTTTTTGCAATAATTCAAAGTTATGGTTAAATATAAATACTTCCTTGTAAATAATATGATATTCATAGTACCTATAGTAGTATATAATATGATCGACTCTGAAATATTCAATAAACAAGTAGTTTATTTACTAAAGGAAAGTTACTACTCTGGAAATGTTTAATTCAATAAATATGTTAAAAGGATAAAATAAAACATTAACCAAGTTTAGTTGATGTTTTTGAAATTAAATTAGATTTTAATTAGGGTTGGGTTCTGGGCCCTATATTATCATAGGTACAAATGAACTTATTGTGATTTTATTGAAATCAAAATTAATAAATAGTTTTACGAAAAAGAAATGTTAAATTATGACGCTATAATAGGTAAGAGTAAACAAATTTTAATGACAACATTTTTTTTATAATATATCGATTACACTAATATTTTTTATAATAATATATTTTATTGCAAATATCGTTATCACTAAAAATAGTAAAAACGATTGTGATCAATAGTTGATTTGAAAAATGCATTACTTTGCGTACTTAATTCTTCTATTTAATAAAATTAAGAATTTTCGTTGAATGTAAATAAATCGTTTTTAAATAATTAAATTTATTAATATGTATATTTATTTTCAATAGTTTGTTAGAATATAATTATTTGTTTAATTTATTAATTATGTATCAGTATTACATTATGTAAATGTTATTTGAAATAAATGAATAATTTAAATATAATATAATATAAATGATCCGATTAAAACGTGCGTAAATAAAATAGTATATGTAAATACATAAAATATATTATCCTCTACATCTATAATAATAATATGTATACAAAAAATTTTAAATTGTTTATTGCTAATTGAAAATTAATACTGATTATAAAAAGTATCCGACTTATTTAAAAGGTCTTAGGAAATTGGGAAAAAATATTTTTTTGTTATTTTTTGTTTTATTATTTTATTTTTGGTACTTTGAAATAAAAAATTACAAAAATAAATATTGCCTACTGGGTTTTTACAATGATTGTTATTTTTTTTTTTTTTTTTTTTTCCTATAACTAAGTTGTAAAAATGAGATAAAAAAGAGTGCTGAAATTTTAAATCGATTCTTTGAATATTTCATTCGGACTTTTTTTTTTTTTTGTATGTGGTGATTTTGTTTATTTGTTGTTGGATTTTTTTAAATTTTACAATATGAAGATAGGTATAGGTATATTTATGATATGGCTAATAAACATAAAAATAATGAAAACAAAAAAAAAAAAAATCAAAGTCAAATCCTAAAATAATAAAAGAGATGAAAAAATAAAGGAGTAACATTTCAAGATATTTAGTGAGTGAATATTTATAACTGACTTCTTGAATTTTACAATAATTACCAGGTACCAATCGTATTATTGAACAAAACAAGTGAATTTAAAGACTTTTATTGTTTTTTTTTTTTTTCATTTTTGTATTAAATAAAATTCGTCCTTTATTATTAATTATTATTTATACGAAGTGTAATATAACTCGTTTGTTTTAATTTTTGGCGCCCTCAAAATAAACTCTTCGAAAAAAAAAAAATGTAAAAAAAAAAAAGTAAAGAACCCCGAGGATGTTCATAAAAATCTTTACATTTATTTTGCTAGATTTTTTTTATTGTACTGGAAATGTTAACCTTTGAAGTTTTTACGTATTATATAAAGTTATAATATAGCCTTTAGCAGTTTTCTATAAGTTATATAAATACACTTGAACATATACATTTCTCTATATATATAGTTTACCTTCAATTTAGAGAATTGTAAATAGCAGGTACCAAAAACAAAAAACAAAATTTTTTTTTTTAAATTCAAATTTTATATCATTAGAGTAGTCGGGATCGAGAAGTTGATTCTTCTTTAGAAATTTTATGTTATCATTAAGGTTCTCCAATAAAAATTTCCAGGAATATTTTGAAAATAGAAACCAAAATCAAGAAGGGAAGAGAAAATAAAGACCTTAATCGTAGAGTTTTATTTTTTTATTATTACGTATACATATTTAATTAATCAGCCTTTTTCTATGTGACTTCATAATCATGTATGCATATCAAATGGTATGGTAGTAGATAATTTATCTTAAAAGTTACCATTCATTAAATTTGTAATTAAAATTAAATAATTCAAAAAAATTTTAATTTTTAATTTAAATTAATTTAATTTTTAATATACTTTTAGAATTTGGAAGTACATACATAGAAATTTATAAGCTTTAATAATAATATATTTATCGAATATGCTATGGGTTCTAAATTGAACATTTCTGTTTTTTTATTTAACTAAGTAATTGATTTTGCAACTATCACAAAACTAAATCATATTATTCAATTTGGTTTGACTTGATATAATATTTTATTTAATTTAAAATTATATCTAATGATACAATAAAATAAACTATAATATAATCGATTGATTGCTTAATCGATTTCGTATTTGTAAAATATTTCATATTATAGTGCATTAACAATCTCGTAGAACGATCGACAATATGTAATTATTGATAAGCAGCAGTAGATCAACTATTTTTGTAAAAAAAAAATTATCTATATAGGAATTATATAGATAAAAATTAAATTTACATTTCGATTATAATCTAATTGCGGAGTACTTATGTACATATTATATAATATGTATTTTTTAAATTTTTTATTTAATGTTCTGATTCATTTCACACTTTCTGCAACCACTTTTACAGTTATTTTAACATTATAATTAAAATATAATTAAATTTATATATTATTATTTATATTATTATTATTATTTATATATTATATCGATAGTGAAATGTATTTAACTCAATCCGATAAAAAGTAAATTTTACAGTATATTGGTAGAAAAAAAAAGTTTTAGCTCTTTAGATTTGGAAATGAAATTCGAACTGTTTTGAGAAATTGCCATACAATACTTAGTCCCCGTTTAATAATATTTCACTAACCAAAGGTGTTACAGACATGGTGTTGTAATTATGTATTCTTTCAAAAATAAACAAACACGTCTACCATTTTTTAAAATGTTGACTGCTTGGCTTAGAAGATGTAATGAAAGTAATTCTTATATATTATATTAGGTTTACTATAGAGTTTACTATAGCTTAGCGATGACTATCAAAGAAAATGAAGTAATTAACAATCCAACGAAATTTCGAAAGTTGTTGGATTGGACAAAGTTTTTTTGTATTTCTTCCTCACCAACAAGAACTAAAAGCAGGAGCTTCAATTATGTTTCTGCAAAATTTTAAACAGCCACAACTATACAATATTATATAATTAATCAAAAAAAAAAAAATGTATAAATATAAAAGTGGAATCACGAATTCAAACCTGCTACAGAGTTTGAAATGGATCCACCCATATGTTCAAATATTTGTTATGCAACTTCTAGAATAATTTCCAGAAATCATTTACAAATTCTGTTGATAAATAAAATTTTATAAAAGTTAATTTAATACATTGTGTGTTGAACCCGACCAACGTCGGGTAACTTTGCTATTCTATATATAAATTAATATTAAAAATAGTAATACTCAATTATATGAAAATAAGTATAGAATTACATTACAATATCTGATGTTATTCCTGTACAGGTTTATTTAATCAGATTTATCAAGTAAAAAACGATATCACTATTCCATATTTAAGTTTGTATATGTATTAAATAATTTCAAAAAGACTAGATTCAAAAATTAGATTAACATAATCAATGAAAGCTTATTTATTCAGTTTGAGAGAATAATAATAATATAATTTTTGTGTTTTGTGGGTAAAATGGTTTAAATATTTGAATTAGCATAAAATAAATTTAATTTTTTTTACAATAATAATATTATCGAGAAACATAATAAGTTATATATAAAAAAACGGCAGCACTGCTACAAAATTTGACTACATTTTCAATTAAATTTATTCCTCCTGTTCCTGTGTGAATCTCCATGGATTGTGTGTTAAATATCGTATTATAGGGTTTTGAAATAGTTTTTTTTTTAAATTTTTTTTTTTTAAATAGGGGCGTTTTTTTTATATAAAAAACCAAAAAATTATAAAATTAAAAATATAATGTATATATATATATATCTATATGTATTAAATATAAAATATTCCTCAATAAAATTTGTTTTGTTTTTGAATATAAATTTTTATTTTGAATTTTTAAAAATAAGATGCATGTTAATGATTTTGAGATATATTTAGGACAAATTCAAGGTAAATTACACAATTTAAAAATTTCTTCGCTAAATTAATGCATTACATATTTTATTTATTTATTTATATTTACATTTATTACAATTAATATATAGTTTAATTTTGTTTTACTATTTTAATTTTTATTTGCTTAAATCAGAATATCATAAAGAAATTTATTACATGCATTTTATTTTTCATAACTGTTGAAGTCTGTTGTCTCCATATTATACATAATAATAATGAGAAAACCCTGGAAAGTAAATCTTATAAAATATCATAAAAATGTAAATTTTGATTTGATTTCGTTTAAATTAAAAATTTAAACTATATGTATTTCAGTTATTTTAATGAATAAATCCATATTATAAATTAATTTTAAAAGATAATTTTATAGTCTTAAATTTATCCAGTAAAAAGAATTTAATTTTACCTGTTATTATTGTGTTCGATGAGATTTTGGGATGGGAATCGGCTTCATTAAAAATAAAAAAAAAAATAACTAATAAATAATAAAATAAAAATCAATGAATAAAAGTTTACATGATTTAATGACAATATTAATGAAGATCAAATCAAAGGTAAAACAAATAGATGTACATAGGTATATTAAATATATTTTTTTTTTGTTTTGAAATTAAAACGGAAATTCAGATGCCGGTTAAAAAAAATTTTTTTTTTTAAATAAATCTTTAATTATCTCAAACCTTAAATGATTGAGTATTTTTATTTCGGAATACCTTTATTAATACATATATTTTTTGTAGGTCTCATTGTAGGTATTCAATTTCTACTAGCTAAGGTAGATTTTGGATATTTTACATTAGGTGTTTAATGCTTTTTTAAATTTCCTTGTGAAATCCATGTTGTGTGTGAGATATGTAGTATAATTTCAATTTCAAAATACAATAAATCATAATGATATTTTTTTTTATCTCAATAACTAATTAATAAACATAAAAAATTGAAATATAAAATTATATACTAAAGTAGAATTAATTTTCTTTTACTTGGAACAATCAGCGGTATACTAAAGTTAAATGTTGCTTTTGTAGATTTTTAAAAACTGCACAATTTTATATCGTACACTATTTATGATGGTGTGATGTCAATACACAATATAATAGCAAAATTTGTTTTAAAATGTTTTTGTGAAAACAAAAACGAGAAACATACAGATTTAATTTTCAATATTTAGGTACAGATAAGGTACATATTTTTGATGTGAGCAATAAGGCTATTTTAGAAAATTAAATAAATAAATATATTTTAAAGTAATCCACAAAAAAATTCTGACATAGTTCTAAACATTTCGAATATTTTATAATTTATAATGCCGATTTCGAATCAATTATGCAACAAAATAATTCACATAACGCAACAAAACGTTTATGAAAACCATTTTTGTATTTATGTTTGCCACGTCTATTTAATTTATCTGTAACAACAATTGTTTACTTACTTGCTCAAAATTAATTGATATACCAAGCCCCTAAAATAAGAACGTAACAAAATCTCATTTCTTAAAATCTCGCTCTTCAAAATTTGGCTTTTAAAAATTTTGCGTTTTCAAAATATTGTTTAAACTCCAGAATGTTTTCCTTAAATATTTTTATGCTGCGTAGCCACTGTTAAAAAAAAAACGGAAAATTAAAAAAAAAAAGAGCAAAAATTAAAAAAAAAAAAACAGATTTTAGAAAACGATATTTTGAAAAACGATATTTCGAATTCGAACTTCCTAAAATACATGCGAATAATCAAACAAATAAATAATTTCGACAGTAATTATCGAAAACTGATTCAATAGAATTCAGTTTTTTAATAAAATTCTGAATCGCATTTTTTTTATCTCCCAACCTCCACCATTTCGATTTGGTAAGTTTTTAATTTTAGGTGCCTATATGTATTTCGATAACGATTACGATTTGATCGAACGAAATTTCAAAATGCAAAATTGCCATTATGTATTTCGATATCGTTCAAAAATTGTCGACGAAATCGATGAAGTTTATCGATGTAAAATTTTACCACGAAAGAGACATCGAAAGAGAGATGTTGTACAATATATTTCAATTTTGAATTGAAAGGTAAACTAATTACAATAAAGTATAAACTTATCAGAATTGCATTAATGCTAAAAAATCCCTTTCTACTATAACATAAATGTTGTACGTTTTGCTTCTGTGATTTAATTTAAATAAGCTTTCCATCTACCGCTCCAATTATTTCAGTAATTCTGCTTTAATCATAAAAATAATGTTTGCCTGACTTTTTTATTCTAGTGCGTAATGGAATTTGATCCATTTTGCACATAATTATAAACTGCAAATACATATAAAACTTCTTTAAGAACGAAAAAAAAATTAGCTGTGCTAGTCCGACATGAAAATCATTTCCTACGTTGAAAATCATTTGCTTGGTACAAACCGCACAGAATCTTAATAAACTAACCAATTTAATTATATTTGGAATCGACGTATTACTTATTGGCTATTTCAATTTTTGCCCTAATTTAATAGCTTTAATAATGTAGATAATAACTCATCGCATTCATGTTTAAATAACATACGTATAATCTTCCAAATCTAGTGGATTAGAATAATCCCGAATATATGTTAGCTTGTTTTTTAATTCTGCAATTTGATAGCGGTTTTTCAGCACTATCAGAAATTGAAAAATTTAACCCTGCTGAAATCATTTTGTTTATAAAAACTTATAATTTTGTAATTATATTTTATTTAAATACTTTCAACTTATTTTCAACTTAAAAATTTCAAATAGTTATAACACTATTGTTTTGTTTTTTTTCGTATAATAATTTGAATATGACAGTCAAAGAATCAAACATATGTCATTTTCATCGTAGATTTGAATTTTACAATGGCAGCATTTTTAAACTTTTTCGATTAAATTTTCATCGAAATACATAATGACACTAACAATTACAATCGAATAACTCTAACGATAACGATGAATGATTCGATTAATTTCGATCGAAATACATAATAGGCATCTTAATCTTTTTGTATTCTTAGGAGGTAAAATTTTCATAAATTTCGTTTCTTAACAGATAAATATGACAGTAGCATAAAAATATTACAATAAATAGTAAAAATTAGAAACCATTTTTATTTGATGAAAAATATTTGAAAAAAAAAAAAACAAAACTAGAGAGGACTTTACAATAATGCAAAAATATAACTTCTATTAATAATTGTCCTTATTTAATGGGATTTTTTGAAAACAAATTAATCCACTAGCAAATTTTGACATTTTTATTTCATCTCCGTTTAACAGACAGTAATTATCGAAAACTGAGTCAATAGAATTCAGTTTTTTAATAAAATTCTGAATCGCATTTTTTTTATCTCCCAACCTCCACCATTTAAATTTGATAAGTTTTTAATTTTATTTTCATTTTATCAAATTTTGCCTATTTTCATTATTAAAATTTTATAAGCGAGTTGTAATATATATAGTTAATGAACAGCATATTATAAAGTAAACGGTTGCTTATGTTTTTTTGACAGTGCAAATTCTGATATCAATATTTGTTTTTTTTTTTTTCAATTATATCAAGACACCTGTTTCGAAAAACAATTAAAGTTTCGCGTTTCATTTTAAAGGAAAACAAAAAATTATCCTTTTCCGATTCCACTCATCATAAAAAATGTTTAATATAAATTTATGTGTAAATATAAAAATATATATTTATTTATTTCTTTTGAATTAAGCCATTTGCAAATAATGACTCTCAAGTCTCAAGTAAAGAAGCTTAGCTTTCATTATAAAAAAAAAAATAAATGTGTTGGTTTCAATAACAAGACAAAAAAAACATTCAATGTTCATCTTTGTGTTCTTTTTTATTTATCCATTAACATTCCTGTTAAATGTTAATTTTTTTTTTTTGGTTTTTGTAATATATGTAGACATGTAGTATGTACAGTATATTCTCGATACTGTAAAAAAAAAAAGTTAATGATAATTAAATAAATAATTTTTAAGTTTCCATAAGAAATTCGATGTGCTGTGTTGTGTGTTGTATGTTTCATCTATTTCATTACCCCTGTTTAATTTGACTCATACTGTAAACAGAATGTATATGTAAAGCTGTGTGTGAAGCTGTCATGTGTATTCCATAGTTTAATTGATAACAAAAATATCGATTTGATTCATTTATCGTTTATTATTAATGAATTCCGCTGTCCTAATTTTTATTTATATAAAAAAATATTCAAATGATATTATGAGTTTGTTTAGAGTTTTTTTTTTCAAATCAAAACACACCTATTTATATTTTGTATCAAAACTTTCCTTAACAAATACGGTATCTAAATGTTTTGATTTTGTATAAATTCGAATAAGGGAAAGATTGGAATTATCGAGAGCGTAATGTATATATTTATTATATCATACTAAACAAAGAAAAAAAAAATTATTTTATATTCATTTTTTTTTGTAAACTTATTTCACGTTTTTTTTTTTTTTTGAATTTTATTTTTATTTTTGTTTAGTCTTAACTCTCCTAATATCCATATACATATATGTATGTTATTCAATATTTTTGCTCCATTTTAAGTGTTAAAATTCAATTTAATGCTATAAATCAATTTGTCTACTATTATTGAATACAATAAAAAGACAAAATTGTTTCAAGAAGGTGGAATGAACGGGTATAGGATAGAGTCAAGAGTGTAAAAAACAGACAAGAAAAAGAACAAAAAAAGGATATATTATTCGTACTCACTTTATATTCTTTATATTCTTAGCAAGATCTAATAATAGCATTTTATTTTCCAAGATTAGAAGGAAAAAATCTATAAGATATAAAAGATATCATAACATAACCGAATTTGATAGGAAATTTGAGACTTAAATCAAATGTAATTTAACAAAGAAAAATTATATTTGATAACAAACTGTCATCTAATGTTGCGGATGAAGAAAATATTTTTTTTTTGTTTCGTATGTAGTAGCACATATTTTATTTTACTTGTATCATCTACAACAATATTAAATTGTAAAATAAGTAGATGTAAGATTGTAATAGGGAGATGACCCACATATTGTTCGGAAAAGAGTCCTAAATTTTGGCTGTACATTGATGTGCCGTCGAGATAATAAAATTAAGTAAAATAAATCTACAACAATAAAAAAAATTCATTTATTATACATACCTACATAAAATAGAATGAATATTTATGAAATTTGATAGATTTTTAAATGGCATTAACTAGTTGCATTTTATGTGAGTTAATGCTTATGCTGTTTATCAATGCCACGATTAGTTTATGTTAATATAGTACTATTTTTTTTTTGTTATAATAATTCCAATTTTTAAAATAATTTTACCAAAATGGCAACACTGTGCAACAGTTTGTCAATCTTGTTTTTGCTCCTGTAAAATATTTTTTGTTATATGTTGAAAGGCCATAAAGAAACACTAACACACATTAACGAAAAAAATATCCATTGAAGTATGATGCTCGAATTAACACAAAAATGAAAGAAGTGGAATATGTATATAGCTATATGTACATAATTTAAATTTTAAGCTTTTTGAACTTCTTTATTTTAATTCCATCACAATTCACAAGGAAATGAAGTAGTTTTATTATATTTTAAATTTTATTTGATATCATTTTAAAGAATTTAAACCGCTACTGAAAGAATTTTTTTTTTCCAAAAGAAAAACAAACAAAAAAAAAAGAACGTCAAATAGAATTTCGTTGTAATTTTAATGAAAATGGAATTCTTAACTCGATTTTCTTTTAAAAAAATGTTTATGTACATATTTGTTTTGTTTTTTTAAATCCTAAATTCTTAAAATATTTTTATATTGTGTTTATTGTATTTATAAGTTATTGTATTAAATTAAATTTATTTTGATGAAATAAGATATAATGATGAAGACAACATCTCTGTTTAAAATATTGTATCTTGCTTGATATAATATTATCAAACAAAATAATGAATTAGAAGAAGAAGCTAAACGTTTCAATTTGAAGGTTATGTTGTTGCGTTTGTTGTTGTTATAAAAAAAAAAAAAACATTTCATGATTTAAAATTAAACAAAACAATTAGAAATTTAATTATATAATTAATGTTTTGTTTGTTACTAAAATTAATAATTATGAGAAGTAATATGTAATGTAATTTGTTAAGATGGGTTGGGCCAAAAAAGAAAAATAAAAAATAAAAACTAATAAGTAAATTTTAAATTACGTTTAAAACAAAAATATTTTTTAAAGTTAATTAATTAGTAAGTAAGTTATTATTATTCTATGAAAAAGCTTTTTAATATTGAACAAGGTCACCGTATCTATGCATATATAATTATTTAAAAAAAAAAAGTTAAAAAGGTATTATTGGAAAAAAAAATAGTTTAAAAAATAAATAATTGATTAGATGCTACCGGTTAATTCGATATAAGTTAATGCATCAAGTTAATTGACAAATTAAGTCAAATTTATTTTACTTAAGTCGTCCGTCGGGTAAATAACTGTCGTAAATAGTACGATACTATACTATTCGTACATCTATTAAGAAATTTTTACGAAAATCGATAGAAATGAGCAGAAAAGAGCTGGTATGCAATTAATATCGGAAAATCATTTAACTAAACTCTTTGTAAATTTCAACTATAATATATTTGCTTGTGTAATTAAAACATTTTGGAATCGAATGCTATATGTGTACATTTTGCTCATGCTCATTTTTATCTGTACAAACTTTTTTAAGAATTTTGCATTCTCATTTTAATTTTGATTCCACAAGGGTTAGCTTAAAATTATATGCTGAATGCCTGAATGTATAATAAATTGTAATTTTAACATGTTAATTTTTTTGACAATTAATGCACAACTATAATTATTGGATACTATAATTGCATATTATAATGCATTACTATCATTATAGTCATACTATCACTATGTCAAATTAATAATTAATGCATTATTATAATGAATAATGATTACACAAACCTCATTACTAATTAAACCAGTACAAACAATTTATTAAAATCTTCATTTTAAATGTAAAATTATCACAGTTTCAGAATTAAAATTTAAATATGCGCCATCAATTACAGTGAACATTCTATATTTTGATGCTTGGAATTCGACTCCTTATTCTTATGAAATTGTACATTTAATTCTATCTAACTTATATCAAATTTATAAATTATTTTAAATTAATTCAAAAGAATAGTGTTCATCATACTTATACATATTACAATTAAAGAAAAATTAAAAAAAAAAAAAAGAACAATAGATAATATTAAGGTGGTGTCGCGAAAATCAATTCAATTTATTTGAATTGATATTTTTCAATTCAACTAAAAAAATTCACGGTGTCGGGAGAATCAATTTTCAACTATTTGAATTAAGTTCAACTAGTTGATTCAAGTTTTATTTTTTGATATTTCAAATCAAAAATTTTGTTTGATATACGTAAAATATTAGTTGTAGTTAGTTTTGTTTTATTAGTTATTTATTTAAAAAAGTTTATAAGTGTACAATAAATATTAGGTTCTTTTTAAATTTTTCATTTCTTTTTATACTTGTTCATTTGTAGGCTATTTTTGGGACTTTTTTCATATTTAATTTTAGTGTTACTTTTTGTTTAGTGAAATTTTCTTACTTTATTTGAGGAGTTGAATTTAAAAAGACGTTGAAAAGTTATTTAAATCATGGTTATATCAGTATAATATTTACAAATAAAATTATCCATTATTACAATAAATTTATCACAACAAACCACAACAAATCAAAACGAAATTCAAAATTCAACTAAAAAAATTTAGTTGAATTTCAAAATCAAAAAAAGTTGAAAAAATTCACAAAAATTGATATACGCGACAGCGACAATTGAAATATTTCGATTTTAGTTGAAAGTCAAATCAAAATTGAATTTCGCGACACCACCTTTATTGTAAGGTACCATTTCGACGTCAGACAAAATCTGAGATTATATGTAATTCAGATGAAAATCTAATGCGTAAAAATAAATTAACACCAGATTTAAATGTCATCAGATTGTATAATAATTATCTTTATTTTGTATATATATATTGTATTTTAAATAAAACCGCAATAATTGTTGGTATTAGATTTAATTTTAGATTTTGTCTGACGTGTAAATTAGGTAAGACTTAATATAAAACATAATACAATTTTTTAAATGCGTCGCTGTAAAACAAAAATATTTTTTTTACTATTTTAAAATAATTATTAATAATATAATAATTAAGAAATATAATAATTATATTTCAAATTCAATTAAATTTGTTACGCTCCTTATAACAGGAAGGTATCACTCATTTTGTCAACGAGTACATTTTTTCTACCTACCCATAGATAAACAGATTTGTTACAGATTTGGATTTAATTAGATTTTAAAATAAGTTAACTAACCAACTAAGTAACTATTTATTTTATATGAGAAAAATAACAGTTTTATGTTTCTAATGATATGTAACTACTGTGTTATAATACTCCTGAATGATTATGCACATAAGGTTTTAGTCTAGCTGAATATGTCTTATAACAGTTGTATATTTTCATCAAATTTTCTTATAATTCAAATAAGAATATATTTTTTATGTGTTAAAATAAACTATATATACGTATAGGTATACTATTTGAATACTTTTTTAGGAAGCGTGTTTTTTTTTAATTTTGAACATCGAATTTTGCAACAGGATTATTATACTATCTATACCTAATTGTTTTTTTTTTTTTTTATAATATTATACACGTATGTATTCAATTCTCTATTGTATATAATTTAATCTGAATAATTATATAATACTAAGGTTACAAAAACACGCACAAAAAAGAAAAAAACAGGACTACTGTTTTATTCAATTCAGTTAATCTTTTGTTTAGTAATTCTTGATGAAAAAAACACCTTTTTCCGATCTTCCTTTTAGTTTAACAATTAAAATAAAAAAGCCAAAAAAAAAATATCATTCTCTCATAATAAAAATCACATTACTTTTTGAGTGAATAAATTTAATAGAAAAAAGGTGCTCTCTTCCTGTGTTGTTTTTTGTCAATGAATTTAAGGAGTTACTTAAATATTTTATTTTACAAAATTTTCTATTTTGTGGGATGGGCTGATCCTATTTTATTATTTTTTTTTTATACATACCAGTAATTTTCTTTTTTGATATAGATATAGAAATTATACTTATAAAAAAAATCCAGCAACATATTATAGAATTCATTACAATTATGACCCTTTTTATGTTCAAAAAGTTTATTTATTATAAATATCTCAATTTTCGAAAAATAAATTTATATAATTTAAAAATAAACTATAAGTAGGTACATACAACTTTAAGAAATAGAACTTTTTGTAATAATCTTAAAAAGTACACAAAAAAAAAAAAAACAAGATTAAAAAAAAGTTTTGCAATGCAATTTTTGTTGCTCAGAAATTCAGAAAGAAAAATAAATATAAATGTTATTCATTTTGTTGTTGTTATTGTTGGATTATTCAAAAGTAACAAAAGTGAAAATAATGGAAAAAACTAAGATCCCGCAATAATGTTAGAGTATTTTTTTCCATCCAATTAATAAAAAATTATAAAAAACTTATTTATTAAAATTATAATATGTAATTTTTTTTTTTTTTTTTTTTTTCAAATATCTAATTTTGGAGTAACCAACTTATTCAAAAAAAAAAAAAAAAAAAAAAAAACCAAATCTTTTAATCCAATTCAATTTTAATGTGTTAATCATGTCTTAAATTCACAAAATTTTGAAAAAAAAAATGAACATATTGTATCATACACAATCTGTTACGCATTACTTCAGCGGATTTGTGTTTTTTTTTTGTTTTTGAATCTATCGAAATTAAACTTCAACGCTTTTTTTTTTTTTTGTTGTTGCTGAAGAAATTTTATTTCATATTTCAATAAACGTTGTATATTAATAACCGAACTAAAACGGCAATTTCGAATCGAATTTGAATCTATGTCTGTGTAGGTGTCAATAAAAATTTTTCTGAAAAAATTCTTTGCAAAATTTATTATTTTGCCCAATTGTTTGTCAACAAGATAATAAACATATGAAAATATGTTCAACATTAACCTTGTTGATAATTTCGAAAGAGAGTGAGTCTATTGTATTGTATTAATTTCTTTAGAAGAAGAAAGAAGCAATTTCACAAAAAATTTAATTCTATTTCAGGCTCTTGGACATTCAGCAAAGTTGTTATTTACTCTGATTAAAAGAATGAGTAAGTCGGTAACTCTTCTAATTATATTAATATTAATATATACGTACATAATTATTTTTATATTTCATATATATTTTTGTTTTTATATTTAAATGTATTGACATAAAATTATTATATGCATGAATATACTACATAGATAAATTTATATGAAATTGAAATTGTATTTAGGTTCTTAATGAGCAGCTGAAATATTTTGTTCTATTTTGATGTTATTTCTTTTATATTAATAAATGCACCTACCTGTCACCTTTTGTTACTTTTTCTTATTTGATCTGTCGGTCGATTGTATTCTAAATTTTAATTAAATAAATACATTTTTTTTATTAATTAATACAATTTGTTAATTATTAAAATTTGATAATTAAGAAAACAAGAAAATGACAAATATTTCCGTTTTCATTTTTTTAATATTCATAAGTTTTGATTGACAACCAGTTTTTCGTTGTTGTTGGCTGTTGGCTGTTTGTTGTTTTTTTTTCTTGTATATTTTTTTTTTTTTTTTTTTCTTTATTAATTCATATTAAACTTTGTACCCTTAACTTATTTTTTACAATTTTTTTTTATACTTGAGCTGTGACCTAAAATGTTTGCATTTTTAATTAAATTTAAAAAAAAAATCAATACATACTATTAATTGTATTTCACGATAATAACGTTTGAAAAGTTTTTTTTGTGCCTAAAAACGTCAAAATAGTTTTTTTTTTGTTTTTAAATTAAGACATTATTTACTATATGTAAACATAATCTTACTTTACATAACTTGGTAAGTCCTGTTCTGAATCGTGATTTTTTTTTTTTAGATACTGATCTTTTTATTTCTTTAGATACTGATCTAAAATATATTTTGAGACTCGTAAAAACTATTCATAATTGGAGTTCTAAAAATGTTTTTTTTTTTATAGAGATAATAAAGAAAGTTTTCCTTTGAAATTTTACACTCTTTACTTGTACTCATTTGGGCAGTGTATTCTTTAGTTTTATCCCAAATATTGTATTTGGAGCCCTACTTTTGTTCATTCGAACTATAGTGGTAATCGAAATTCAGTGAAACTCATCATACAGCCATTGGTTTTTGGTCAATTTATAAATATTTTCATTTTCTACGATATTTCCATTTTTGATATTTCCAGATTAAATTTATATTAGTGAATAATAATTTTTGAGCGTTAAAATTTAAATATTGTATTTATTTAATTTTATTAATTTTACTCTTATTTTAATAAATATCCATTAATATTATTTTTATTTTTTTTATTTTTTTTTTCAGAATATAAAATAAATTTAATCTAGAAAATTAGAAAAAATAGAAACCATATATTCAAAATGAAAGAATCAGACCCAAATAAAATTTCTCCAGAAATATGGGAAAGTTGGATATTAGAAGCTATAGCAAAAATTCGTAGCCAAAAACAACGTCCAAGTATACAAAGGATATGTCAAGCAATTGGTAGTCATCATAAATTTCATGAGGATATTGTTGCTGAAAAATTAGAAAATGCTGTTAATTCGGGTGCTGTTATTAAAGTTTATAATAAAGGATTACATTCATATAAAGCACCGATGGCGAAACGTTTACTTAAAGTTGAAGTAAATTCAAATTTATGTAAAATTGTTTCAAAGGCTGTTTATGATTTAGGTGAATGTGAAGGTTCAACAACAAAAAGTATTGAAAATTATGTTGAAAAATTTAATAATATTGAATTAGCACCGGATGCTGATTTAAAAACAGTTATATTAAATTCATTAAAAAAAGCTGTATTAGCTGGCTATTTAATAATAGGTGAAAATAAAACATATAAAAAAGGTACAAAGTCATTAACTTCACCTAGAAAACCACCTAAAAAGAAAGAAGAAAGTGATCATTTATCTGATCCAATTATTGATGATAAATTAATTTGTTCACAATGTTCTGGTAATGCATCACGTAATCAAAATGGTGTTTCAGAGCCATTGAGCTCATGCAGTAGTTGCGGTATTGCAATACATACAACATGTGCAAATATTGCTGGAAAATGTCAATCACAAGTATTATTATATATGTTAACTGTTAAAGGTACTAAATGGTATTGTCATAAATGTAGAAATTGTGATGGTTGCAAAAAAGATGTTAATGAAAAAGGTCCTTGTTTATTAGGCTGTTGTTTTTGTGAAAAAAATTTTCACTTGACATGTGCTAATCCAGTGCCTGACAAAAAACCAAAGTGCCCATGGAGATGTAATTATTGTTTGCAACATCATGATAATGTAAAACAGAAATCTGGACGTAAAGCATTAAATGAAACAAATGCAACTAGAAAAAAAATTACAAAAGCTCGTGAACCAAATGCTGAAAAGAAAAAGAAAATATCAGAAGTATTTGCTTCGTTACCAAATTCATTACCAACAACATATTCATCACAAGTTACAGCTAGCAATACAGCAGTAGTACCATCTCAAATTGTTGCAACATCTAATCGACAAAAAGCACGAGTACCTCCAACTAATCTTTCAGATTCAGATACTGAGGAAGAAGACAATAAAAAACTTATGGGTAATATTATTTATCAACAACAAAAAATTTTAAGTGATAGAAAAAAAACATCACAATCTCCATTGCTATTATCTTCACAAGGTAGTAGTAATAGTAATAGTTTTCAAAATATGCCACAATCTGATAAAATATCTAAAGAAAAACAAAAATTCTTTCGACATTCTGCATTCAATAGTGATCGTATTGTCAATAAATTACCGACTGGTTCTACAAATATACCTTCAACAAGTAAACATCGTGGTGGAAGTCGTGTAATTACTGTGACTGATAAAGCACGACAAAAGAACGAAAATCGTGTTAAAACATTATCTGAGACATCATCATCGTGTAGTTCAAGTGAAAATGAAGAGGAAGAAGAAGAAGATGAGGAAGATGATAATGATTCTGATTCGACTTCATCATCATGTTCTTCAAGTAGCTCTGATGGTTCCGATAGTTCTAGTTCGGATAGTGATGATTGTTCATCAAGTACAGATAGTGATGATGATGATTCAGATAAATCAGGATCAGAGATATCTAATACAACAAAAGCCAAAACAAGTAAGTCAGCTAGGTTAAGGGGTGCAGCTGGTTCTGGTACAGATTCAGTAACAAGCTTAAAATCTAATCCTTTTCAAAATTTTGGTCTAAATGTCAAAGATGAAAATTGGGGTTTTGCTGCTGAAGCTAAAAAAAATGTTGATATATTCTCAGGAAGTAGTAATAATGCCGGAAAATCACCATTGAATTCAACAAATGATTCATTTAGTACAGTAAGTAATAATAAAAATACTACAACACCCTCAAATTCTAGTCCAAAAATGCCTTCACGTAATAAAAAACAAAAGGATTCCCAACTAAAGGGGTTATTTGATGGATTATCGCATATGTTTACAACTTCTGATTATTCTAGAGCAAGTATCAAAAATAAAGAAAAAGATAAAGGATCATCTCCAATACAACATTCTCCATCTTCGTTAAGAAATTCTACTTCAACGCCAGAAACTGGTAAAAAAGAAATACTTAAAGAAACTCGAAGCACATACAAAGATTATGAAAAGCAAATTTTAGAACAAAAACAACAACAACAACATAAAAAGAAAAAATCTCATTCAACTGAAGAAAATATGAATATTGATGAAATAAAAGAAGATGAGTATCAAGAAGAAATAAAGGGTAAAAATAGTCCAGAACAAGTAGATTCAAGTAAATCAAATATATCATACAATCCTTCTGATGCCTCTAACACTTTAACAAAACCAGTTGAAAATCCCATTGAAAATTCTGAAATAATTTGTAATCTAACACCTCACATGTTTGGAACTACACTTTCTACAAACATAACTAATCGAATCCAAACTACACATCAACCTCTTAGTGTACAAAATTCTCAATCAAATGTCATTGTCTCTAATAATGAAACAATTCCACAAGTAAATAAAAAACGAATAGTAACTTTAACTTCAATGCCTTTGGATAAAAAAGCAAAACAAACCGTATCTAAAAATGAAAGTGATGATGAAGTTCCATATTTATCAAAAAAAACATTACAAAAATCTCAGCAACTTGAAGAGAAATTTGCAACAGGTGTTAATCCAGAATCGAAAGAGAATATAGCTTTCAGTACTGGGGGTTTTTCAAATTTTGATAATTCGCAGCAATTAGATTTTGCCGCATTAAGTGAGAAAAGCAACCAAATAAATATTTTTGGAATGGCAGCAATGAATGCCGCTATAGCACCTTATAACAATAATGCTGTTATGGGTAAGTTTCGAGACATATTAAATCATTAAACAAAAAATATCTATTTATATATATATATACTTTCGCATTGACTTACCATTATATGTTTTTTATGATTTTATCTACTTTAGAAAATCAACCATTGCCTCCTGGTGTTAAGGAACAAGACGTGGAAATGTATAAATTAATTCGAGAAAAAGCTGCAAAAGCAGTTGCAGAAGTTATGAATCCAGGAGGCCGTTTAAATTTGGCTGTTCCTGGATTAAACCCAACATTATTAAGTCCAACTTCATTGGCAATAGCTGGTCAGGAAAGATGTCCAGCTGCTATTGAATTTGGAAAATGGGAAATTGAAACTTGGTATTCAAGTCCATTTCCTCAAGAGTATGCTAGGTAAATAAATTTAAAAAAAAAATGTATAATTAGAAAATAATTCAATTTCATTTGTTTTAGATTACCAAAATTATTTCTTTGTGAATTTTGCTTAAAATACACAAAAAGTAAAGCTGTACTAGAACGACATCAGGATAAATGTAGTTGGCGTTACCCACCTGGTACCGAAATTTATCGCTGTCATGACTTATCTGTTTTCGAAGTAGATGGAAACGTTAACAAAATTTACTGTCAAAATTTATGTCTGTTAGCCAAACTATTTTTGGATCATAAAACCTTGTATTATGACGTTGAACCATTTTTGTTTTATGTTTTGACAAAAAATGACAGGAAAGGATGTCATTTAGTTGGTTATTTTTCAAAGGAAAAACATTGTGCACAAAAATATAACGTTTCTTGTATAATGACAATGCCACAATATCAACGTCAAGGTTTTGGTAGATTTTTGATTGATTTTAGTTATTTGTTATCACGAGAAGAAGGGCAACCAGGAACACCAGAAAAGCCACTGTCAGATTTAGGAAGAGTTTCATATCATGCTTACTGGAAATCGATAGTTTTAGAGTACTTGTATAAGCACAAAAGCGAAAAAATTTCTGTGCGAGATATATCAAAACAAACTGGACTAATGATTGCTGACATTGCTCTTGCTTTTCAATTATTAAATTTTGTTAAAGTTATTAAGTTGGAAGGTGATATACGTTACCAAATTAATTTTGTTATTGACTGGCATAAAGTTAATTCACATTATGATAAAATTGTAGCATCTAAGAATAGGATTCCTATCGATTCGGAATGCTTAAGATGGACTCCTTTGTTAACAAACAACACAATTTTAAACTCTCTTGTGAAGAGTACAAGCACAAGTTCTGATGACGAAAGTTTTAACGAAAAAATGCAAATGAATAATAATAATCAAAGTTTAAAGGAAGATATTGATATGATGGATGTTTCCAAAAATAAATTGAAACATGAAAGACAAGGACAGCATGTATTTGATACTCCAATTCCGAAAAAACAATCAAAACAAACAAAATTAAATAAATGTTTCCAAAAACAGAATAGACAAATGTTTGAAGGAGGAAAAAATGAAAATTATTTAATAGAAAATGAAATGGATAAAAAAATTTTTGTGTCTAACTCTCAAGTAAGAGCCAAAGAAATTTCAATAAAATCTGGAAAACAAAAAGAAATTTTTAATAAAAATACTACTGAACTTTCTGAAAATTACGTAAAGGATGAATTGACTATACCAAAAGGAAAAAAGAAAGCCAGAGAATTGAGGGAGTTAAAGGAAACTGACAATGATCTAAGAGAAATTAAGGAAAATAAACTTATGAATCAAATTGATGATATTACTCTTAAAAAACAAAAATTTTCAAGAGCGAAATCTATAGCTCCAGAAATTATTGGAAGATGTAGTTCATCTGAATATTTATCAGAAAGTCGAGGTTCAGAACTGAGTAATTTAACAGATGTTCCTCGACCTTTACGAGAAAGACGTAAGTCAATGACAAATAATTCTATATCAATAAATGAAGAAGTTACAAAGATACGTGATTCTGATTCCTTAAGAGAAAAAAAGAGACATAGTGGTATTCGCGTTGAAACGCGATTATTAAAAGATTTGGTTGAAAAAGATAGCTACGAAAAACCAAAATCATTAGCAATTAAACAGAGAAGAAAATCGATTAGTGCTAATGCAATACAAGATCAAAATTCTGACAAGCAACATAAGTTAAGACCACAAAAAGAATTAAAACTGACTGAAGAAGGGAAAGCATCAGGAGAACTTCCAGAAGAACAGGTAAAGGTGCAGCAAAGTCAAATACAAGAAATAAAATCTCTCAAAGATAGAAGAAAATCAATTTATTCACCGACAGCAATCGACGAGGAAGAAGTTAATATACCCACATTAAGTGAAAGACGGGCTAGGAAATCGATGCAACAAGAACAGGATCAAAAAGTTATGAATGATGAAATTGAATTGCATCAGCATAATAAATCGTCTAAAACTAGACGTAAATCACCCAACCTAAGGATACCTACTCAGTTGACTCATCCATCTGTAGAAGACAGAATAATCGAAACAACATCCTCTGGTAGAAAACGAGTTCGCCCTATGAAATTTGAAGAAACTACATATTCTGATTTAAGAACTCATAGATCCACTGATATTACAAAAATTCAAGATGAAACCAGAAAATCTATTGAAGACTCCAATGCAGGAGGTAAACATCAAAAACGAAAGCGTGGAAATTCTATTGGACATAGTTTGGGCGATAGCTCTTTCAACAAGGAAGATGAAGCATTAGTACCACCTTCGAAAAAATTCGCTGTAGAAACAACAACAAATTTGTCTCCAATTCCAAAAAGAAATAAATTTAAACGTCGCAGTCATTTAGAAATGCTAACATCTGATTCGTTTACCGTAACAACATCAACTCCAGTGCGAAATATGAGACCAAGGACTTCAACTACTTCTACTGATCCTGTATCAACTGATACACCTAATGTGCCCGAAAACAGTAATTCAAGTCGAAAATCCTTGCGTAGTTTTGTTACAAATAACAATAATATCACTAATAACAGTAACAATAATAATAATAATGATATCACCAATACTATAAATAGTAATAACATTAATAATAATAGTAATAATAACATTAATAATAATAATAATAATAATAATAATAATAATAATAATAATAATAATAATAATAATAATAGTAATAATAACATTAATAATAATAATAATAATAGTAATAATAATATTAATAACAATAATAATAACAATAATAATAACGATAATAATAATAATGATAACAATGATAATAATAATTGTAATAATAATAATAACAACAACAACACCAACAACACCAACATTAACAACAACAACAACAATAACAACAGCAATAACAACAGCAACAACAACATCAATATCATCAATAACAACATCAACAACAACAGCAATGCTCTAGATTCGGAAGATAATCAATCAGAAATGTCATCTTTAGATGCCTTGGCGGGAACGTCTCGTATGAACATGCGATCCAGGCGCTTAACTACTAGACAAAATTCAACACCGGTTTTAGAGAAAGCAGAAACGCGAAGTGCTTTGTTATCCGGAAGAAATGTTGAATCACCAAATCAATTATTAAATTGTGGAAGTAGGAGAGAATCAATTCGCAGAAAAGGACCTCATAAACCTACAGATCCAGTAAATGAGACTCAAGTTGAAGAAGAAAACAAAGAAGAATGCAAAAATGATGTGAATAAACTTGTACTGTCTCTTACGAAGAAAGAGCCGGTTGTAATTTTAAAAGATCTTTCACCATCGTTGTCCAAACGCGATAGTAGTAGTAAAAAGAATATAACAAGTTCTAATAGTGAATCAATTTCAACAACAAATATTGTATCGAAAAAAGTTGCAGCTGCTAATGCGCATCGTAAAAGAGAAGAAAATGCTTTACAAAAAGAAGCTTCTGCTGCAAAAAAAGAAGTTTCTATTGAGGGTAATAAAAAAGAGGAATCTCTTGTAGCACCATTGCCAATGAAAAAAGAAATTTCAAGTGCCTTAAGTGGTGGTGAAAACTTGTCAATATCTTCTGTAAATATAACAAATAAAAGAAAACGATTTTTTGAACAACATCGTAATCGCTCTTCAAATCGTCTAGCAGCAGCAGCAGCTGCTGCTGCTTCATCTAACATTGCATCTGATGATACTTTTGAAGAATTATCACCACATTCAGCTCAAATATCATCAGCGCCCAAAAAGCAAGCTACCATTCGAGAATTGTTTAGTAAAGGCCTGATTGCTAAAAATGATAGTGACGGTAATATTCCTCTACAAATTCCTGTCCAGAATAAAGAAACTGTTGAAGTGATTGAGGAAACAAACAAAGATGATAATGATAAAAACCTTTCTCGACAAGTATTTAATTCAATTCCAAATAATGAACCGATTCAAAATAAGGTTGAAAGTTCTCCAGTAGACTTACAGACAGCAGTATCTTCAAATAATAAACCAGAAAAGCCAATTAATGCTGCGCCTAAATTAAGAGGCAAAAAAGGTTCAAGTCAAAGATTGGATATATCTCTACCTGATATTTCTAATATAAATAATTCATTAATTCTACAAGAACAACAACAACAAAAACAACAACAACAACAGCAGCAACAAGAACAACATCAATCACAACAACAAGAACAACCCCAATCACAACAACAATCACAACAGCACGAAACACAACAGCAACAACCACAACAACAAACACAACAACCACAAAAACAACTCCAGCCGGAACAACAACAACAACTACAAGAACAGCAACAACAAGAGCAGCTAGAACAAAAATCACAACCACAACAACAACGACAGCAGCAGCAAGAACAAGAGCAACAACAACAACAGCAGCAAGAAACTCAAGAATCACAACGACAGAAAAAAGAACAACAACAATTGGAAGAGCAACAAACACAACAGCAAAAACCACCATCCAATCAAAAACTACAGCAAACAAAACCAAAGGGTAGTTCTCAATATGAAATATCACCTAGTCAAGATAATGATTCTAATTCAATGGTAATAGATGATACAGTGAAGAACGATCAGAAAACTATATTACCGAATTCTGAGATAATGTTCAGTTCTCCTACAAAATCCATGTTGGGAATTTCATCCGAAACAGCTGATAATAAAGTCTTGGAAGCTGTAGCTAAGAAAACCAAAAAATCAATGATAAGTAATGCACTAAGAAGTAGTACAGTTAATTTTGGAAACCTTCAACAACAAAATCCAGTTCAAACACAAATTTCACAAACCAAATCAAATAATTCTACACAGTTACAAGATAAACACGGGAAACCTATAATTTGGGAACAGTTCATTCCACCGGTTTCTCCAACAAAAGATGAAACTAAAGAACAAAAATCAAATGAAACTAATCCAAATAATGAATCCAACCAAAAGAAAATAGATAATCAAGAAGAAGATAGGAATAAAAATACCGAAAATCCAAGAACTAATTCTAATATAAAATTAATAGATGACACTGCTTCAAAAAACTTAATCGCTACACCTGAAACTGTTTTAAAAATAAATGAGAATTACAATAATAAAGACAAGCAACAAGGTTCTCATGCTAAAGAAATCGAATCTAGAAATGTTAAAGAAAGTGAATCCTCTCAAACACAACATCAACAACAAAATCAAAGTAAAGACCAGGAAATAAAACCAAACACTGATTTGAATAATTCAAATCGTCCTAATGTTATAATTGATTCACAAAACAACACTTCATTAAAACAACAGGTAAATGAAGAAACACCAAATTATATCAGTAAAGAACAAAATTTTTGCAATAGAAATGTGCAAGAGATACAAAAAATAGATTTAACGAAAATTGATTCAGGTGATTCAAGAGATTCAGTTGAGTGTAATAATGAAATTTTAAAAGTTGCTTCAGCTGAAGTGCAAGAAAATAGCAAAGATAGTAGTAATAAAAATCAAATTTATGAAACTGTTTCAAAAAACGAGACAAGTGCTGCCAAGCCGCTAATGATGGCAGAAGAAACGAAAACTTCACAGACCAGAAGCGGCGAGGGCAGCAGCAGCAACAACAACAATTTAAATACGAGCATTGCAAACAAAATGATAGAAAAAGCTATAGAGGCTTCAAAGTTAAACGATGCGTTGTCGTCGTCGATAGAATCATTTGACGTAAACAATAAGTCGTCAATAATACAAAAAGAAAATAAATCTAATAATGATTCTAATTCTGTAATTAAAGCAGTTCAAAATGATGCAAAGACAGCATCATCGTCAAAATCCGATGATTTAGAACAAAATCTTAAAACTCACAATGAAAATAAAGAATCTACAAACCCAACCAGAAAATCTAGTAATCTTGAAACAAATAGTCAATCATTAAATAAAAATGCAACAAGTAATTCAGAGAATCAATTGCATGTTACTCAACAAAAACCGCAACAGACAAATTCAAAAACGGAAATTGAAATTCCAGAGATCGACTTAACTAAAACTAGTGATTGTGACCTACAAGAAATTGCTTCAAATTTGGATGAAGATGATGTTCAAGAAGTACAAAATAAACATAATCAACAGGTACAGCAACAGCAGTATCAGCAGTCGCAACAGCAATGTCAACAACAGCAACAACATTCATTTAACAATTTAAGCTTACAACCTACCGCTTGTGCGTTCGAAGCAGCTAAGCAACAACAGTTAATGTTACAAATGCAAATGCAATTGCAACAACAGCAAGAACAAGAAAAAAAGAACACTGAATCAATCTTTAAAAAGCAACATCAACAATTACAGCAATCTTCAGCAGATAGTAAAAAAATAGAAATTTCTAATAAATCTTCAACACATTCTTCTTTAAATTCAGGAACCTCAAAAATTTCTACTCATGGTAGTTCAGTTGGTAGTAGTTCATCTAGTAATACAAATTTGCATTCAGATCAATTGAAAAAAATATCTCATAATGCAACAAGCTATTCAACAAACTCAGGAAGTAGTTCAAGTTTAAATAAATTAGAACAACAACATCAAACATCATCTTCATCTTCAGTATCTAGTAAACAACAACAAACTTCTCACACTCCTTCTTCAATTGCTTCTGGTAATAACCTAAATTCAATGTCAAGCACTTCTACTGGAGCTGCTCGTCACGAAAAATATCAATCGAAAAATCTACAGAATCCCTCTTCAAGTTTAGAATCACAATTTACCCAACAGCAAAAGCTTCAGCATCAACAACAACAGCAACAACAACAGCAACAACAGCAACAACAACAGCAACAAATGGTTATGGATTTGAATAAAATTGCTCCTCAGTTTGCTGCTATGAACCATTTACCTAATTATCATACTACAGCCCAATATTGGCAGTGGGAAAGTTATTATCAGTCATATAATTTTCCAAATTTAGATGCTACGGCTACAAAACAGTCACATAAAAATTTGTACAATAATTTCCAAAATTTGTATACTGCTCAAATGCAACAACAACAAATGCATAGTATGCAACAAGTTGCAAGTGCTCAACAGCAACAACAACAACAGCAACAACAGCAACAAGTGCAGCAACAAATGCAAATGCAGCAACAACTTAAAGATAAATTGCAAAAAACTGAGCGAAAGATGATAATGAATTCAGATGTTACTAAATCCAATAACAATAATAGTAATAGTAATAAAAAGGAGCAAGAAAAAGTAAGAGATACCTCTTGTAGTTTCTCTAAACAGCAACAACAACAGCATCAACATCATTTCAATCAATATTCTAACAAACAAAATAGTTCCTCTAATAATCAAAATATCAACAAAAACCAAAAAGCTAACAATAACGATCAAAATCAACAACATAAACAATCTAGTAGTTCTTCCAGCACAAATTCTATGCAACATATGGCAAGTAGTTCAATGCATCAAAATAGTCAAAGCAATATGAATATAATCAACACACAGATGAATCAGCAACAACAACAAAATTTGATGTCTTCTAATAAACCTGGTACTTCAAGCAACTCCTCCGAGCGAAGTAATGTGGCACAAACTTCACAACAATCTACTGAACAACAGCAACAACAAATGTCAGGTAACTCTACACCAAATTTGGATCTTAAACATACATCACCATCATCATCCTCTGAAATTCAATCTATGGGTGTATATACACCGGATTCTACAACGAATTCCGTTCACAGTTTGCATCATTATAACCAATGTGATCTTGATGTAGCTCAATTAGGATTGGAATCGCCAGCAAGTATAGCTTCGGATATTACATCACAAAATTCAGTTGAAAACGTTAGACCTCCTAGCGTACAAATTCAACACCAACAATTTTCTGATTGTTCAATGCAACAAAATCAAAGCAATACTATGCACATGAGTATTCAACAACAGAATCAACAACAGCATGCAAATGTTATGAATGTACCAACCTCCAGTCCACAAAACATGAACATGATGAATGTTTCTAATAATATGCAACAGCAAAACCAAAATAGAAAATTATCACAACAGGTATATATACTAATATATATATCAATAAATGTGTTTTTTTTTCAATAATTTAATTTTATTTCAGGTCCGTGGTTCCACGAGCAATACCCAACAAAGATCAACAACACCTAAAATGAATAGAAATTCAAATAACAGTAATGGTAGCACTACTAATTCACAAACTCAACAGCAACAACGACAAAGAAGTGGAACTCCAGCCGCAAATCAAATGACTAGTCCAAGTCAAACGATGCAGCTTGCAGTACAACAACAACATCAACAACAACAACAGCAACAACAGCAGCAACAACAACAGCAGCAACAACAGCAACAACAGCAGCAACAACAACAACAACAGCAACAACAACAACAGCAACAACAACAACAGCAGCAGCAACAGCAGCAACAACAACAAAATTTATTAAATCAAAATTTACAAAATATGCAACAACACATGCAACAATATGGGCATTTATCTGGTTCAATGGCTTCACATGGACACCATCATCAGAATATGCAAGCTGATTATTTGATGACGCAAGGTTATAATTCAAATTCCCCTAATTCGTATAGTCCGTCTCAAATGGCTTCAGTTATACAACATAGAATGTCTTCAAATAATAGTAATACAAATTCAAGTAGTTCGACAAGTTCAAATTCCTTAAACGCACAACACTCGTTATCAAGTCCACATCATCAACGACTTGGTTCGTCACCGTCGTCATGTGCAGTATCGTCAGCAGCGGCAGCTGCCTGTGCTGCTGTTCAAGCTGCAAATAATTTTTATTTGGGTAATACTGGTCATCCAGCACAATCACAAACTCCTATTCCATCT
Source organism: Argyra leucocephala (assembly GCA_963942445.1). Taxonomy (NCBI): domain Eukaryota; kingdom Metazoa; phylum Arthropoda; class Insecta; order Diptera; family Dolichopodidae; genus Argyra; species Argyra leucocephala. Next base: position 13,148,373 of record OZ012681.1, read on the forward strand.
ATGACAACTGCAACTCCTGCACCATCTGTTACACCAACTTTACAGCAAATGAATGCAGCTGCTGCTGCAGCTGCCATTGCCGCACTGCAAGGTGGTGGACAAAGCAATTCAAATAATTCAACAGGCAGCAATCAAAGTGGTAACAACGCCGTTCAAGGAGGAGGAAGTGCTGGAGCTGGAGGAGGATCCACTTTACTTGGTAATATGTGTAGTCTTTCAAAATTACAACAATTAACAAGTGGTTTGGATGCTCAACCATGTAATACACCACCAGGTTCTACAGGTAGTAGCAGTGGATTGGTATCAAATTTAACACCATCACCAAATCATCATCCACACGTAACAATGACACCACCACCTTCAATGCATTTAGGTTCATCATCTTCATCAACTGGTAGTGGATCATCATTGGGACATCATCAGCAACGCCAATTAACAACTCCACCGGCAACTGGTACATCGCCATCAACATCTGCTGCCGCAGCTGCTCTACAAATGCAGCATTATCAAAAGTATTACGCTGGAAATATGAATATGGGTCCAACTTTGGCACAATTATCTCAAAATGCAAGCCGTACAGCACGCAACACACCGTCAGCTCCAGTTCAGCATATGCCATCAACAGGTAGCTCTGGTGTAGCACCAACATCTCGTAGTCCAAATGTAGCATTAAGTCCAAATTTAATGTCTCCTTATGGTGGCTTAAACGGTTATCGCATGGCAACACAACAAACTGCAGCTGGTTATATTACAAATCCAGCTGCAGCTGCTAGTTTTATAAATAATCCAGCTGCACAAATACCGGTACAAATGGGTGTGATGAATATGCAATCTCAATATCAAGATCCCAGTGCTATACAAAGAGCAGCAGCACAGCAAAATTCAATGTACTCTAGTTATCCACCATATATTTCTATGGGACGTAGATAGGATAGATGAGTTGTTAAGAGAGATGAAGAATAAGTATGGAGAACAAATAAAAACAAAATAAAATTAAATCTCCAAATTTAATCTTCATTCTTTACTTAACAACTATGTAATTCAGAAGGAAAAAATAAATATTATGTAAAAAAAAAAATTAAGTAAAAATTTTTAATGAAATAAGTTAATTTAAAATATTATATTTTTTTGATATCACAAAAATTTTATATGTGTAAGTAATAGGAGTAAAAATTTGTGTTTTTGTTTTTTAATTTAATAATTTATTTTTTTAGATTTCGGTTTACAAAAAAAATGTATATAGAATTGAAAGTAATTTCTTTTCTTTTTAATTGGTTTTCCATCGGCAAAACTCTGTTTTATATTAGTTTCAATTTGATTTAATCTATTAAATTTCACCTATTAAAATTCTAAATTTTTACTATTTTAAAAAAATTGAAGTTATTTATTTAATCATATTGAAATAAATGTTATTGTTATGATGATGAATTGCACAAACATTTCATTATAATATTTTTATTTAATTTTAAATTGATTTCATTTAAAACTAAAAATAAATTTATTATTATTGAGTAGCGAACAAATTTTAAAATATAATGGTCAACAGATAAGTAAAATATTGTATTATATAAAATAAAATAATTCTTTATATTAATTAATCAAGATGAAATTATAAAATATGTAAAAATTATATATTATATATAATTTTATATTTGATATATACTGAAATGAAATTATTTTTAATACGAATACGTAAATTCAGTAATCATATCTTAGCCCCTAAATACGGTTATTAATATTATAATTAATACAATTTCCTTTAATTTATTGATCAAAAATAAAAAAAAAAAAAATTGATCCGAAAGGTGTTAATGAAGTGACATTTTATTATAATTTTTTAGGCTAAGTTTATTTGTAGTTCTTTTTATTTTTTCTGTGTAAATAAATATAAATTAAATAATTTAATAAATTTAATTATAAAAAAATATAATATCTATATATTAATTTTTATTCTATTGTAAATATAAAAGAATAAATAAATAAATAAACAAAACAAAAATTAAATTAATTAAATAATTATACATATATATACATATATATAAAAAGTTATATAATAATGGAAAGAAAATTAATATTGTTAAAAATAAAAATAAATAGAATTAAGAGAATTGGAAAAAAGAAAACAAAATAAAAAATTATAAAAATTAATAAAGTAAAATCTATTTTTAAAATAAAATCATTTACAAACAATTTATTTATAAAATCAAAAACTAAATTAAAGTATGTATGATAAAAGTAAAATAAATTAAATTAACTAATTAGTTTATTTAATATCATCACTGATTTCGGTTTATGTTATAGTAATATATAAAACATTCTTTTAATATTTTTTTTGATTTTGATAGAAAATTAAAATATTTTAATTTTTGTATCATTATTATTTATCATATCTCTTATAATTATTATTTATCATTTAGTCTTTTTATCATATTTTTTATTATTAATCACTTTTTTTTTTATTGTGAAGGTGTAATTAATTATTAAAAGAATACTTTTATTACTACATGCATCTATACATTATATACATATATATTTTTCTATTTATAATTCTGTGATTTTTTCTAGAAGTAGTTATCTGCAATTTTGTTGAATTTTATTAATAAATTCCACTCTGTATAAAATTTTAAGATTTTTCTTTAATATACATATTAATTAATTTCTATCAGCATATATATTAGTTACGAATATACTAATTTATTATCAACCAACCAAATAATTTCAGAGAAAATACCGGTCAATACTACGGGGAAAATATGAAATATTTTATATAAAATTATATTCAATTGCTATTTACATGAAATGTCAAAAAAGATTTCTACTTCTGAAAAAAATCACATTATTTCTATACTATGATTATTATTACTAATTAATAATAATTATTAGTATTACTATTATATTATAATCAATATTTTAATTTTATACACTAATTTTGTAATTTTTATTATTTTTATTATTATTATGATTGTTATTATTATTACTATTACCATTATTATTATAAATGTATGTATTTGAACTGTATTTATTTGTTAATTATTCCCAGTAAAATATTGAAAGTTTTAATAAAAATAGAAAAAATTAGTTTTTTTTTATTATAATTTCAACATGATATGTACAACTATACTCTTATAAAAATGATCATCTACACTATTTTCCATAATTTTTATTATTGTTTAAATATTTTGCGGGTTATTTTATAATAATATTTATGCAGTTATATTTTTATTATTAATTATTTTAACAATGGATCCTACAGATAAATCTGCAGGCCAACTTATAGGTCCTTATCTCTTTCGAAATGTGGACCTTTTATTAAATTATAGTAATTATTTGGTATATATTTTTGTATATTATATTTATATTATGCAGTCATTTAATAAATAATATTTAAATAAAAAATTATGTATGTATTGTACAGTATGTTAATAGTTTGAAATTGTATGTGAATTTTAAAAATTTGCAACTTTATGGAATAAGTGGTATATGGTTTTTGAATTTTATCTTTAAATTTTTGCTTTACTACAATTTAAGTTTGTTAAATTTGTTTTTATATATGTACATCAATTTGTTCTTCTAAATGTTTTTAAAAGGTAGTCAAAAGAAGATTTATACAATAGTTATTAGCCAGAAGCATACATAAAATTTGTTTCTATTATTTTACATCCTTTGCAGAAGTTAACTGAATAATAAAATAACGAAGTTCATATCCAATTTTACTTTAAAATTCAAATCAAAGTGTTATAGTAAATAAAGTACAATAAATATTACATATTCTTTGGCTGGCGAAAAAAACCATGAAAGTGAAAGATTTATTATCAAAACTAGCTGAAACGTGTATTTTTGCGAACAGTCGTACAAATACAATGAATATTTTAACCTTTAACAATACATATTTTCTAACTCCATCACACAGATTACTTTTTTCATTAAATTATTTAGCTGTGTCCATACCTTAAGTCGTTGTTTACACTATCGTTGAACTAAAAACCATTCACAATTTAGGTAACAGGGATGTTAAGTAACCTGAAGAAGCAGCGTTGGGACTTCTAAAGCATAATAGCAACATTAAGTAAATAACGTTTATATTATAATTATACAAATATAACTTTTTTTTACCAGTTTTTAGTTTAATTTTGGTCAAATGACCTTAGCTTTAGGAAAAGTACAACTTAAATAAAGGTTTATTGAAAATGAGGTTGAGAAATAAAAATGGGTGTACTAATTACGAATAGAAGAAAACCTAAAAATACTAATGAACTTTGATTAATACATAAATTACATTTAATTTTTATTTTATTAAAATAATATTGAAATACATAATATTATCATGAAAAAAATGCTTAATTGTAAGTCATATATCTTGGTGTTGCACTGAATTTAGCATAGCTCTTAATAACTTTGTTAACCGCCTCAAGGAAATCTTTTTCTGTTGCCACCTTACGTCTTGCACGAATTGCAAACATTCCAGCTTCAGTACAAACAGATCTTTAAAGAAAATTAGGGTTATGTTTTTTAGTCCAATCAAACATGTAATATTAAATATACCTAATTTCAGCTCCAGTTGAGTTAGGACATAAACGAGCTAATAATTCAAAACGAATGTCTCTTTCTACTGACATTGATCTTGCGTGAATTTTAAATATGTGTGTACGACCTTCTAAATCTGGTAAACCAAATTCAACTTTTCTGTCCAAACGTCCTGGTCGCATAAGAGCTGGATCTAATATATCTGGACGATTTGTAGCCATTAGTACCTTATTAAAAAAATTATCATATTGTAGACTTAATAAAATAAGTAAATTTAATTACGTACCTTAATGTTTCCACGCGGATCAAAACCATCCAGTTGATTAATTAATTCTAACATTGTACGCTGAACTTCATTATCTCCACCAGCGCCATCGTCGAAACGTGCACCACCAATGGCATCAATTTCATCGAAAAATATTAAGCAAGCTTTTTTTGAACGTGCCATTTCAAAAAGTTCTCTAACCATACGTGCACCTTCACCGACATATTTTTGTACTAATTCAGATCCAATAACACGAATAAAACATGCGTCAGTTCTATTTGCTACAGCGCGAGCACATAATGTTTTACCAGTTCCAGGTGGTCCAAATAATAATACGCCTTTTGGTGGTTCTATACCCAAGTTAACAAATTTTTCCGGCTAAAATAAAAATTTAAATATTACTTTTTTGAAATTCATGTTAAATTAAATGCATTCTTACGTGCAATAAAGGGGTTTCTACAACTTCCCTTAATTTTTCTATTTGTTCTTTGCAACCACCTACATCACTATATGTAACATCTGGTTTATCTTCAACCTGCATCATTGTAACAGTTGGATCAATTTTCGGAGGTAATGGAATATGTATTTGATATTTATTGCGATCAACTCTAAAATAAATAATTTTCAATTTAAGTTTATATTAAATAAAAGAAACTAACCCAACTCTCATTCCCTCTTCTATATCAGTTGGAGCAACTGAATCAGCTAAATCAACGACAAATTTTGCAAATTGTTTAACATTAATAATGTATTTTGGATCATCCGAATCTGCATTTATAATTTTAGTACATCTTGCAACCTGTAGTGGTTGCTCATTTTGTAAGGTTTGCTTATCAGCGGCCAAATCCCAAAGAGCTGGAGCAGCTAATCCAGTATCACTTTCTTTAATACCAGTTAATTCATTTACTTGTTTAATTGTTTTTTGTATATCCTCTTCTATTACCTTAATTTGTTTATGATATTGCGTTTGGCCCTTAAGTAAAATAAAAAAAACTTTTAGGTTATATACGAAAAATTTGTTTAATTTTGAGACTTACATATCTTTTTAAAATGGCTATATCACCCTCATCCAATGCTGCTCAATAAAAAAAATGTTTTAAAAAAACTTGACAAAAAATTTATAAAACTTAAACTATATTTTTTAAATTAACAAATTACATTTAATTTCCTTTTCTTCTTTCTCTTCCTCTACGCCTTTTTTTGTTTTTCTCTGGTCGTCTCCTAAATAATCAGGCATATTTTAATATTTACTTTCAATAGATTTTCAATTAACAATTTCAATTAAACTTTAAATAATGATATTGCAAAATCTCAGGAGCCGAAATTTGACAAATTAGACTACCACTATGTTATGTTATGAGAATGACAAACTAAATTATGACATCTATCAAAAATATTTGACATTTCAAAATGAAGTAGTAGAATATATCAGGGCTTACACCAAGAATAGGTAGTGTGCCTAATGGCCCTTATTAGACGCCTTTGCAAATTTGTGTTAGAAGTACAACAAATCAGTATTAATAATTTCTCCTGGGTCATCAAAACATTGGTTTGTCTGGAAGAGGGTGAAAGAAGACGCGATTTAATGAACTTTGTGGCAGAAATTATTAATGCATTCTTTTTAATTTTCATTTAACTTTTACTTGTTTGTCACTAACACTTTATTTTTTTATTTATTAAATCGTAGAAATAAATATCAATAAATTTTTGAATGCTTTATATGTAACCCATTTACTTTTGAGAACCATTTTACCCATTTACATCTACTTTACACGTTGTTGTATTGCAATTTCTTTCACATCTATTTTTAAAGAACTAAATTTGTGGTAGAGACAATTTAGTTGTATCGAAAATGATCTGCGTCGCGTGTACTAATACACAAATCCATAGAAATGAGTATATAAAAAACAATTGTAGATTCGATTGACGATTGACATTTTATTTTTGATTTATAAAAAAAGACATTATGCTCTTCAATCCTCTCAATTTCTAGTTTTTTCTACCTTTTTTCCCACGAAAAGCCAATTTATGTGATTTCTAATGAAGTAAAACTAACTCTTTTATTACTTATTGATTGAAATAACAGATGCACAAAAACAAATTGCAATTTTGTCAAATTAATTTGTGAAGATTCACTACGCTTTCTTGAATTTTCATACGATTTTTAAAAGCACGCTATTCGCATGAGAGAAAATGCGTTTGTAAGTATCCTGTCCTAATGCTGAAAACTATTGAATCTGCGAGGATTTCTACACTCCGAAAGACACATCAAGTGACTTCAAGGGTTTATTTTTATGATATCCACAGCTACGGGTCTGCTTGTGATGTGGTGAAGGATTTGCTGCTTGTGATTGATGGAGCCACACGTGGTCTGGTTTCGACGTTTCGTCGCTGTGCTGTACTACCTTTTAAACTAACTAAAAATATTTTTTTATCTAGATTTCTATAAAGATAATATGGGAAATTTATAAATTTCCTTTATGGTATGGTTGGGTTATATGAAAATGCAGGGGTGGCAGCACGTAACTTGTTACAAACGCTTTTTTTTGTAACAAAACACCAGCGTCACAAAATTTTTTTAGCAGCATGTACTTTGAAACGCTACTTTGGGATTGAAATAAAAAAAAAATTACGAAATATTTTTGCAAATTTTTTTTGAACCGGAATTTATACCGGAAATTTTCATTTGTGACGCTCAGTAAAAATGGGCGTTTCAAATGTTACGTGCTACCAAAAGTAGCGAAACAAAATTAAATGTGGCGAAACATAACTAAAATTGGCGAAACAATTTTACGTGCTACCACCCCAGTATTTTCCATAACGAGCTATACACAATATAAATATTTTTATAATGCTTGCATACTTCTTCACCTATGCAGAAAAAAGGTGAATATGTAAAAACATTTTAGAATTAATTATGTTGTATATAATACGTAATGGAACATACTACATTGCAGCTAAGACCATAATACTACATTTCCGATGTCACGATATTATTTATTGATAGTTCTTAAATTAAAACAAAATATTTCTCTAGTCCGTTTTTCTTATTGATCTGATATTTTGCTCTGATCGGATCTTTTTTTACAGATCATTTAAAAAAAAAAGTTAATGGTATGAATTACGGATGCTTGTAATTTTGAATATCTATAAATAATAATCTATAATAAAATTTAAAATGCAAAAGTATAAAGGGGCGGAAGGCGAACTGTAATAATTGTATAAAAATAATTGCATGGTATTGTAATGTAACCTACTAGATAACTCTAAAGTTACTGGAAGGATTTCTCGTAAGTAAAAAGAAAAAAAAACCACCAGAAGTTATTAGATTCATTAAAAGAATTAGTTGGTTCAGCAATGTAGTGTGCTGAGAGACAGAGGTAAAATTGTTGAGTGGATGTACAATGAGCTACAAGGCCTAAGTGCGTATAGGATTAGGATATAAGCCAACCGACACCACGGTTCATATTTCCACCCTATTAACCAACCAGCCAACCCTACATTTTTCTATAAAAAGACTGTTTTATATATATATATATATATTTTTAGTTATTTATTGTATTTTTTTCCAATTTATTTCATTTTTTTTTTTTTTTTAGTTTTTTTTTTTTAATACAATGTTTTATTTAATTATTTATTTATATATATTTATATATATACATATATATATATATATATATATAATTTGTGTGTATATAAATATGTTTAATATTTTTTTTTTTTTCAATAATTTTTTGTATTTTTTTCTACTAACATTTATGCTGATTTTTTTAATTTTTTTTTTTTGTGTTTTTTACTTTTTTTAATGTTATAGTTCTAACATTACTTTTTTTGTAATGTTATATAATATATTTATATGTTTTTAAATAATATTAGTGTTAATTTTTGCCATTATAGTTCATTATTTGTTGTTGTGTTATATTATTTTATTTTTAAATTTATTGTTTTAAATCACTTTCTAATTATTTACTATTAAATATTTTTAATAAGTATACATATTACATATACATTTTATAGAATATTTTCTCATTTATCATGTTCAGTTGTATGTTTTTGTTTTTGAGTTTTATTTATTTTTAATTTTAAATAAAAAATAGTTCTTATATTAATATTTTGATTAGTTAAATTTATTTAATTCTCAATTACTTAAAATGAATATTATTATTGCCTAGTCATTTTTCTAATAAAACTATTTTGTCTGTTAAAACATGCATGTATATAAGATCAACCCACAAAACGTAAATTTTACATGAGGTAGAAAAAACTATTTTTAATAATATTTAAATAAAAAAGTTTTTAAAACCGACTTAAAAGTATAAAATAATTTCTTCTAGACTCATACAAATTGGTTTGATCTTCATACTTGCAAAAATATTTGCAAAATACTGCAAAATTTAAAATAAAAAACGTATGGGGGGGACGCATGTAATAAATATTTGGTGCATTAATAGTTCACCAAAATCACTAACAATTTTATTTCATTGCAAATCGTATGAACCGAGTGTTCTCAACGACAGCTTCTAATCCCTGCACTTCTAACTATTTCTATTTTGATAAAAATATGTTAAAAAGTTTTGTCATTGGGACTCAAACTCTGTCCAAAAATTCAAGCCTCTAGCTCATCAGGAAGTTAATTTAAAATTAATTGCAAAAATTTGTACCGAACATACAAACAAACAAAAATACTGTAAAAAACGTATTAAAAATTATTAATTTAGTTTATTTGTTAATTTTATAAAATTATATTAAAGTACATATCTGTAGTTATTAAAACAGTGTAAGTAATTAAGCAGATTTATCAAAAAAAATGTGGCAACATGGGGGTTAGGGTTTATATAAATTTGAATTTTGCTCCGTCTCCATATCAGTTTAGGAAGTTTTATTTATATCGCATACAAGTGGATTTTAATTATGAAATCCAAAGAAATGTAAAAATTTAAAACAACCTTAATAATTTTGGGTAAAATTTCGATAATATATAAAATTCATTTTAATATACTAGTGTAAGGTAGTAAAACTGCATTATAGTACAGTGTGAATGAATTGAAGTATAAGTGTTTTAGGCTCATGAATTTGAGTTATGTTCCTAAAATGAGTGAAAAATCACAAACAAAAATTTGTTAGATGTATGTGTGTTGTATATCATTTCGATTACAACATAATTTAAATTAAAGAAAAATAAAAAAATCATGTTGAAATTAATTTAAATAACTGAAAAAAAAGAATTAGAGAAATACAACAATAAAAATATGTAGTATATTATGAATTTAATTATTTATTTATTATTATTAGGTATATAATATTTTCATTTTATGTAATTGAGTTTTAAATTGAGGCTTTTGTCAATTGTTTTATTCCTTTTTTAAATTTAATACATATTTATGTATATATTATATATACATTACATTTTTGTTATACATATATATAATAATAATATAACTATTTTAACTATAATTTATTATGTATTATTAATGATTTATATATATATATATATATATATATATATATATATATATTTTTTTTTTTGTTATATGTACCTATGTATTTATAATTATTATACATTTTCATTTATTGATTTTATATAATATAATAGATATTTTCATATTTTTGTTTGTTGTTTTTTTTTTGTTACTTTACATATTATTATTATTTTTATATAATTATTAGCATTATTGTTTTATAAATATTTTTTTTTTATTTGTTTTTGTTTTTATTTAAAAGTCATATTTAAAATACTAGATGAGATATGGCAGATTGTTATTTTATTATAATTTTTTGTTTTGTTTCAATTTTAATTTTATTTGTGATTTATTTTTGTATAATAAATAGTGTTTACATAATACATACATACATACTTTATTTTGTTAAGCAATTGTTACATACATAATTTATATTTTATTTCTATTTTAAAGAAAACCAATAGCTTAAGGTATTTTATTTTTTAATTAAATAAAAATAAATTAAATATTTTGTTTAATTAAATAAAAATTATTAATAGAGTATACCATATCCTTTTATAGCCCAATAATTAACATAAATAGCCAAACAGTATAATAAACAAAAATTAAATATAGTGTATATAGTGCATAAAAGTAGTGTAGTGTATGTAATCATACCATATTTGCTTAAATTATAATATTTTGATAGAAAAAATTAAATTATGTTAAACAATCGCGTAACTCTAAAATGAAATTCGCAATTTATTATTGAACAGAAAAATAAAAATAATTATCAAAATTAGGCAAGGTTTACACGTCAGACAAAATCTAAGATTAAATGTGAATCTGATGAAAGTCTGAAATGTAAATACAGTCTGACATCAAACTTTATCTGATGGAGAAAATAGAAAACCATCCGTCTGACTCTCATCAGATATTTATTCAGATTTTTAAAATTCAATTAAAGCAATTTTTAAGAAAGAATAGATTTTCTACAATAAAAGTAACAACTACACGATATTAAAAATTGGAAAATTAATATGTATGTATTATTTAATTATTGCGATCCATTTTCGAAGTACTTTAAAGTAGTTTCTATTTCATTTCTGGTTATATATTATAATATAATATGTATCTCTTGTATATGTTTATTAAAATTGAAATTAAAATATGTAAATTAAATATTTTAAGATATATATATATATATATAAACATATAGTATGTATATTTATTTTTCAAATTGTTTTTTGTATTTGTATAACACTATTTAAATTTTGCAATTTTATTCAATAATATATAATATGCATTATTATTTTATAATATGAATTTATGTATATATATATGTATATATATATATCATTATAAAACTATTTTTTTCTTCTGTTTTTTGATTTTATGACTTTATTCTAAGTCTAATAAATGTAGACTTAGTTTTATTTTATTTATTTATTTATTTTTTTTGTCGTGATTTTATAGTTTTTATAAATTTTATATATTTGTTTTGAATAGTTGTTTTTTTTTTTTTTCTTAATTAATTTACGTTTACTAATTTTAATATTTGCACTTTTTTTTTATTTATTTATTTATTTAATTTTCTTAAGAATGCATATCTATTAATTCTATACATATATATATATATATATATATATATATATATATTTATGTTTATTATATATATATAATTAATCATTTTAATAAAGTATTAAAGTTAACAGTGGTGTTTTTGATATATTTTTAATTTTATTTTATATTAATATTATTTTAGTTTATTTACTACATTTAAATTATATACGTGCACATATACATATATATATAAATGTGTATATTACACAATATAATAAAGTATATGTTAATAATGTTTTATACAAATTATATTTTGGAAGTACCTAATTTTTTTTTATTTTTGTTTTTCATTATTATTAATATTTATACTTTAATATTAAGTTTTTGTGTGTTTTTGTTGTTGTTTTATTAATTTATTAAATTTGTGTTTTTAATTATTTATTTTGTAATTCAATCATATTTTATCTATCATATATCTATATTTAGTATACTTTCATTTAAAAATTAAGTTTTATTTAATTCTTTATTTTTTTTTTTTTTTTTTTGCATTTTAATTTTAATTTTATTATCTTTATATTATTTATTTTACAGAATTTAATATACAAAATGAAAATAATAAAAAAAAAAAAATATATGTATATGTATATATTATAATATAAAATTTTTCTACAAAAAACACAGAAATTTTAAATAAAAATAAAATTCAGTTCAAATAAAATAATATTTAATGGATTTTTTTTTTTTATTTTTTTTTAGAAAATAAAGTAAGAAATTGTTGTATGGAACGGATTAAAAATAAATAAAACTAATTCTTTTTTTTTTTTAAATTTATATTAAAAAAGATATGTTTTTTTTTTTTAAGTATTGTTATTTTATATGTATCTAGTCTATATTATTTAATTTATTTGTAATAAATATACTTTTTGTATATTGCAACCGTTTCATATCCATTTTTTTTGTGTTATTTGTATGTTTTTTTTTTGTTTTTATTTTTGTCAAATTAATAAATAATTGTGATTTATGATGATGAAAAAATGCAAAATTGAGTTTGAGTTGGTAGATTATTATAAAATAAAAATAAATATGTATATGTATAAAAGTTTATTGAATACAGAAACTAAAGTTAATTTCAAATTCTATTGAAAAATTATTTATTCTCGAAACAGAAATTTGAAATTTAAAAATATTAATAATTTTATTTAGTTATGAAAATTATCTTTAAATATAATAGGATTCAATCCATCAACGATCCATTATAGTATCGTAGTATTTACGCTAATATTAAAGGTGATTTTTTTTATGCAATTTTTGTATTTTGACACAGTACTGTAGGTACTATGATGGTACGACACCAAGAGTATGAACTCATTTACTTACTACTTAAACTATGAATACCGATCTAAATATTATTAATTCGTATAAGTATCAATAATAATTTTTCCTTTTTATTGAAAAAATATTAAAAATTAAATAAAAACAGTAATAACGAATATAATATTAATGATTAGTATTTTTTTATTTAAGCTTCGAGATGTATGAAAACTAACGATAATTTTTATACTGAGATTAATGCTTAGCGCAAGTACATCAGATGTCTTTTACTAGACGAAAAATCGATATATGATGAGTATAGGATGAGTAAAATACCGCCATCGTTAATGAAAAAAATGTTAGTAAAATAAACTAAACCAGATAATTTCTGTTATAGTAGAGAAATAAAAACCATAAGAAGGTTTTAATATTTATTATTAATTAGATATACGCTAAAATTAAAATGCTCTAAAAATTAAGTAAAGTAAAAACTAGTAAGTAATAAAACTAAAAAAAAAACAAAAATTGTTAGTTAGTCTCACCCATATGCGTATTATTATGCAATCTTTTTTTAAGAGTTAAAGCGCTTAGTTGACAATCAAAATATAAAATTAGAAATTATTTTACGGAGCATTTGAGTTATTGGCTCAAATCTGTCATATTCCGTATTGTGGAAGGAAATGTGGAACAACTCAACAGTTCTGAGATTATTTCCAATTAGTTCTTTCAAGCAAATAAATTGAAATTTTTTGGGGCTGACGAAAAATATACACTTTCCTAACTATCACCTCTACTGGCATAATTTGCTCAGGCCAGTAAAATTGCAAGTAACTTGCAAATAATTTGATATTTCGTATAAAATAAATATGAATATAAATAAAAAAAAATCAAAGTAATTCTTACATTAATTTTTTTCTGTTTTGTTATTATTTTTGATTTCTTAAAAAAAATGTTTAAAATTTAATTTTTTGAAGTTTGTTGCAAGCTATCATAAAAAAGTAAAACTTGCATATCAATTCAACTATATAAACACCTAATTTTGAAACTATGTATTACTATAATTTATTTATTTTTTTAACTCAAATATATAATATTAATATATAATAAAAAAATATAAAAATGGTTTATTTTGAATTTTAAGCAGGTTGTATAAAAATTTGCAGCGATGATCACAATATTCTTGTGTTATATGTGAAAATTTAAATTTTTCCAATTTTGTTCAAATTAGTGCCAGTACTTTTTTTTTACTAATTATTTTTGTGTTTTTCTTTTCTTAATTGAAATTGTGAAAAAAAACAACAACACTATTCATTGAAAGATTCATGATATTCTTAATACATTATTAATGATTATAAAATTTTCAATTCTATGTAAAGAATTATTTTAGACATAAGGTCACTTTCAGTAATTTGTACTTAAATATTTTTTTTTTTTTGTTTTTTTTTTTGTTTTATATAAATATTTTTATAATTTTGGTGTTGTATGTATATTTAGATATTGCTCTTCTTATATGATTTATTTCAAATATTTTTTTTAGTTTTATGGTTGTTTTTTTTTGTTTTGTTTTTACTTTTAGAGAAAATAAAGGCAAAACCTGATTGGTGAAAAATTTCATAGATTTAATATTCTCTTGGAAGATTTGTTTTTTTTTGTACCCATATTAAATCAACAGATATATAATTAAATAATAAAATTTTTAATTTAAATGAAATTTATTAAAGAAAAACAAAAAAAAAATATATATTTTATTTATTATCAAATATATAATTGTATTTTTGCAATTAAATAATTACAAGAAAAATATTGGGTAACCTATAAAAAATTATATTATTTAAAATCATATTATATACATACTTATATCATATTTTAATTTTAAAATTAAAAAAAAAGTATTTTGAATTCTTCGCCTTCATCACCTGATTCTTTAAACTCGAAGTTATTTAGATAAATTATTTATTTCATATATTGCAAATAAATTCTCTCAATTGTTGGCACTTTCAATAAGTTCTTGAATTTTTGAATAAATTGTTTGTTACTTTTAAATAGGAAATTTTTAATAATTGTATAAATTACTATGGAATAAAAATTACATGTTTCAAAAAAGCAGATTAAAGAATTCTTCTTCTCTTTCCATTTACCTTATTCAATGCGTAGTAATAATTATTCTATTTTAAATTCATAAATATATATTATAAATAAAATGTTATCTATTAAAAAAAATAATTAATTTGTTCAACACTAATTTATTGAATGAATACTACTTCATTTTATTAAATTAACCTTTTGAATATTCCCACCAAGCCAATCTTAATAACAAAAAAAAAAAAAAACAATTAAAAAAAAAATATCAATCTACCAACTTTTATATTTTTTTTTTTTTACCTAACTCATCTTTTAACAATTTATTTTATTTATTTATGTATAATTTATATATGTATATAAATTATTTTAATAAAGTCATCATTGTAGAAAAAAAAAACATTTTTATTTTATTGTATACTTTATTAATTAAACTAAAATTATCAACTTAATATTAAATTTAAACAATAAAATAACTAAGAAATGTAAGTAATGATAATGAAAAACAGAGCTGTAAAAAAATAATTACCATTACAGTTGAAGTGTAACTATAAATAATGCGAAATAAATTTAAAAAAATCATTTTTAGTTTTAGATATTTGTAAATGCTACGGTGACATCGGACATATGCATATTAAAAAAATTTCAGTCCGATACAAGCTATTATTTATATACCATAAATGGAATATTTAAAAATTTTCTGAACTACATAATATACATACAGTTTATTCTTTGTTTACAGTTTAAATCATTCTAAATACTTTGTCTTTGTGATATATGAGTATACTGTTCCATTTTGAATTCAATTTTTGATTTAATTTTCTGACATTTATATTTCCATCGAATTTTCTTATTTGAGATAAAAAGAAATAAAGAAAACGTTAAAAAAATGGGTTAAGAAATTAAACGTAAAAAAAGTTGCCTAAAAATATTCATCTAATTTTTTTAACATTCAGTGTTTTTCTCCATTTCTGTATACTTGCTATGCCCTATGCTATATACATTTTCGACATTTTAATTTTGCATTAATTTTTTTTGACGTTTCGTTATTTTGTATTTTAATTTATTTTTTTGTTATACAGGGTGTGCCAGAGCAAGATCATACGTATAAACTTTTTAAGAAGGAAGAAGCCGTTATTTTAAAACCAAAAAAAATAAATATTAACTAAATCGAGGGTGCTCTATCGATTGATGATTGTACTTATGATTGTGTATATAAATTAATTTTATCTTTGATTTATATGTTTTCAATTAGAATTGAAACATTTCGAATTAGCTAGTCCCAAGACAATTTTTCCAATTTTTTCTTCTTCTTTAATTGAGCGTTTAGTGCCTGTTTTTTTCAATATACATATCTCATCCTCAATTTAGTGAGGACGACGCCTAAAATTTATACTATATCTTCTCGGAGGAAAATTTTAATTAGTCGATTTTAGTTCTAATTTATATATGAATATCGGTCACAATTAAAATTAGCCATTTCATTAGACTACCACCCTTAATGTATAAATATTTTAACGTTTTTAAAGATCAAAGAAATTTAATGAAAAATTGAATGCAAAACGTTCAGTAGCACTCTTATTATTAGTATACATATTTTTTGTGAAAGAAACTGAATTGAATAGTTTTGCGAGGAAAAATAAATAAATATGAATAATTTAAAAAAAATGTGCATAATTTTCTTTATTTTAAAAACTTAACTTTTCTTGTTCAATTTTCTTTTTGTTTATACTACTTGAGATGGGTTAAAATACTATGTTGTTTCAACATATTTTTGAATATACAATTTAACAACCATCAGTGTTTTAATTTTAAAAATAACTCGTGAATACACTGTCAAATGAATTACCGATCATATGACAATTTTTTTTTACATTCCTGATCATACGATAATGCGTTGGCCATATCGATAAATTTCCGATGTCACGGGGGCTTTACTTTAAATTCATAAAATCAATCAAATTAAAATATTGTATTATTTTATTATTTTTGGGGTATCTACTTAAAGTAGGTACATACATATATTATGTATTTTTTTGCATTATTACCATTAAAAAATAATGCATAAAAATCAATTTTTACAAAGTACTTTAGTACTTTAAAATTAATGAATTATTTTAATGGTAATGCTATTTTGATTTTTAAGTAGCTGTTACAAATAATTTAAATGATAAATAATTTATTTATAAATTATTTTGTAATAATAATGCTTTAGCTAATACAATGCAAAAATAATGAATTATTTTACAATTCTGTAAATAATAATAAAAAAAAGTAATAAAAATAATAATTTTGTATAATTTTTACTCTTAACTGTTAGTATGGCTGTCTTAAAATCACATGCTATTTATTTAATTATATATATGTATATATATATATTTATATTTAAGTTCAAAACATAATTATTAATTAAAATGAAAATAAAAAAAGTTAATTAAAATTAAAATGGAGTTTTATTTTTTTAATGTTTCTTTTTATCATTTTCTTAAATTATACTTTGTATGCTTTGTTTTTTTTTATTGTTAATAATTATTTTAAAGTAAATATTGTGCGTGTGCTTCTCTATTTAAATATGTCTTGAAATATTTTATTTTTAAATTATAATAATTAATAATATAAACTAATATTAATAATAATAATAATAATAATAATAATAATAATAATAAAAACAAGAGAAAACAAAAATTAACATTTCATGAAAAAAGTCCATTACGTACATATATACATACATGTATATATATTTACATATATATATGTACTTATATATGGAATATGTAATTTTAGTAAATTTATATGAATATCTTTTATCTTATTTTTATTTCTTATTTGTATGTCTTCCGTGTGCTGTTATTACATTATGTATTCTTTATTTATTTATTTTTTGTTATTTTATTTTAAAGCTTACTTTTATATATTGCATATTTTTTTTCTAGGCAACATTATTATTTCTTACTTTTTTTTTTTTTAATTTAAAAATTTTAATTTTTCAAATAGTATTTTATTTTTATTTTTAATTTTCATATTTTTGTCATAAGGCGTACACAAAATAAATATTTTCTTTTATTTAGGATTTTTTTGTTTATTATTTCAATTCAATTAGAAATTTAAAATTGTTAGGTTAAGGTAAAAATAAAAAATAAAATAAAACCAAAACCAAAACCAAAAATGAGATTTTATGAAAATTTTTATTTGAAATGAAAGTATGGGTTTATACTTTAAACGTATGTGATTAAAATTGACTTAAAACTGATTAACATTTAACAAATTAATAAAAATAATGAGAATAAAAATTCAAAATAATTGTGTTAAAAGATAATTTAAGTTATTGTATATACCGTCGTACAAGACAATTTTTTTACAATGTGAAGAGATTTAATTTTTCACAGCAGATATGCTCTGGATGTTTTATTTGGCAAATTATTCAACAAACAAATTGCTACCAAACTTTTTGTTTTAATGTAAACTATTTAAAAATTTAAAAATGATTGAAGTTATGATGAATCATTTTTTTATTATGAAGTTTTGCTCAAAGTTATAATTTCGATATCATTATTATATTAATATTGATTATCAATGTGTATCTGTATCAACTGAAAAAATGTTCAAATTAAAGTATTTTCTAACTCAACAACATGCTTTAAATTAGAATTTATATAAGATTAGCTGTTGCCTTTTCCTCCAGTATATACGATAATTTAGATTTTTGTATTAATTTAAATTATTTTCTTGCAATTAAAATGAAATAAATGAACTTTATTAAATTTTTATAGGTCTAATAATTAAATGATCTGATTAATTAAAAAAGTTTTATATAAATTTAATAAAAAAAATATAAAAACTAAGTCACGATTTGAATCAAAATTAAATTATTTATTTTCCAATTTATTTTCATTAAGGAATTTTAAAATAGATTTGTAATAAAAATAAATAGAATAAGAACATAACCTAAAAATTTGTTCGAAGATATGAAAAAAAATAAAGAAAAAAGAAATATATATACATTTTATTTTTTAATTTCATAAAAAATCTTTTTTAATAAATAAATAAAAAAAAACAAGTGGTTTTATTAGCACATTTCAAATTTAAATTTATAGGATTTCTCCTTAAATATTAAATAATTAATTTATTTCAGTTTATTTACTTTTTTTGTTTACTTAAAATTAAAACTACAATTTTAAGGACGCATTTTTGTTTTCATTTCTCATTTTCTGTTTTTTTTTTTTTTTTAAGTATAAAATTTAATTTTTACTTTTATTAATTACATTTTTGAAACAAAAAAAAAACAAGATTTGCGATATAATGTTTTACATTATGTATTATATTTTTTGTTCTTACAAGAATTTTTAATTTTTTTTTTAATTTGTTTAATTTAATAATTAGAAGTAGAAAAACTTTCATAATTAATAAAATATTAGTATCAAATTATTAATAGAATAAAATAGATTATGCGAACAAAATTTAAATCAATATGAGACTCAATCAAATTTTAATTTATTGTAGAAATATGTGTTGTTAGTAATGTTGTTCAATTTAGCTGAGTTCAAAAGTCCCCAAGAGTATAAAAAAAAATTTAATTGTAAATCGAATTCTTCTTTCTATTTTTGTGACTGTCTGCTCACTCTGGCACACACACTTAGATCATAGAGATCCATTTTGTTAAAAATTTTTTCTTAGAAGATTGACATTCGATTATTAGATACTAACCGATTACTCAGACTACCAATAGTTGAATAGTAAATACCTGCACGAGCTTAAAAGTCCACAACCGTTTATTGTCATATGGAAAAGTTTGTAAATTTTCGTCATTTATTTTTTTTTTATCGATTTATTGCACAGTTTCATAAAAAATATCACTGGAACCAAGCTTGTAGTTGTACCTAACATATTCCACAAACATTGCAACAATTGGGTTAATATTCTATTTTTTTTTTCCAAAATTCAAATACAGTTCTGTTTTTTAGATAAATTATTTAGAATTATGTAGAAATTTTCTCTAAATAAATGGCTGTTTAATTTTGTAGTTTAAATTACATATTAGGACTGTATGTTAACTCGCAAATTTATATAAATTTACATAAATTTATCCAAATCTTTGTATGTTAACTTTTTTATTTGCATGCTCTTTACAAATTTTTGAGAAATTTAAGAGTTTTTTGCGTTTAAAATGTGACGTCAGAGCTCTCTCTTAAATAAATTTATGCAAATAAAATTTCTATTTGTAAAAATTTGTAAAAATTTTATTTCAAAACAAATTCAACCTAATAAACCCTTAACACAGAAAACATAAATGTGATTGAATTGTCAAATGTTCAGAATTGGTATTACCAAACTACTGCGGTTGAATAAACATATACGTACAGTAAAACAACCGTACCGTTTCTATAATGTATTTCAAACGTTTTATTGGTGGGAAAAAAATATTATGTTTTAGGTAGGTAGTGTTTTTGTTTTCAAATTTAAAAAGTAAACATTAATAGTATAATAAATAAAACCAAATTTATATAAACTTTAATTTTGCACTTTTAACATATACAAATACAGTTCACTATTATTTTTATATTATATCTATTTCTATTTCTATATCTACGAACCAATTTAAATTTTTTTAAGTTACTTTTTGCTTAAAATTTAAATTTCATCATTTCATTCAATTTCTGATCAACTGTTCATATGGATGTTGTATAGCTAAAAGGAAATTAATTTTGTTATGGTTTTGTTATCTATACATAATGTATGTTTGTGTGTGTTTTTTTTTTTTCAAAAACAAATTAATTTGAAAAAAGTCTCATTGATTTAGACTTTATTATATTGAATTCATTGTATTGTTATTATAAAAATGTTTTTCAAATTTCTATTTATTAAATTACAAAAAAGAAAAAAAAAACGAAAGGTAAACAAAATTATTTTTAAAAAATTACAATAAAACATTAAAATCTATTTCTTCATTACATATTTAAAAATATTAAAAAAAAAAAAAAAAATAAATAAATAAACACAAATACTTTTATTTACTTATATTCTAAAAAAATTTTCAGAATTTATTGTAATATTTGTTTTTTTGCTGTATATTAAACAGGCTGTTTATACTTGTTTTTTTTTGTTTTGTATATGTATTTTAGGTTGAAATTTGACAAATTTATTTATTCAAATATTTTTTTTTTTTGTTTTATAATATTTAGGATCTAACAGGATCTGGACTAGCTGTTTTAGTTTTTAACCAATCTATTATTTATCATGGGCTATAGTTATATTAACATGTCCTTGTTGTTGTAATGTAATTGGTGCATGTAAATTTCTTTCATGTATTAGAACACGATCTTGAAGGACTCTCCCATGGAGAGTACCACGTTCTAAAACGATTTTTTTTATGTTTTATTTTTTTTTTATTGTATTGACGACTTTTTTTTATTATCATTATTCTATTTATTTATTTTATTTGATATTTTAATTTGTAATTCTTATTGTTTTAAATTATTTTTTTTACGATTTTTCGATTTATTATAATATTATTTTACCATTAATAATTCTTTCTTGTATGGCTCTTTCTTGTAAAGCTCTATGTTCTTGTAATGCACGATCTTGTAAAGCTATTCGTTCTTGTAATGCTCGTCGTTCATGTATTGTACGCTCTTGCATAATACGATCATTAATATTCATACCATTTGCATCGTTTATAGCTAAAAATTTAATTCAGAAATTAAAATTATATTTTTTTTATTTTTCAATTTAATTAAAACATACTGAGCGTTGCCGTTTGTCGAGATCCTTCTTGATTATTTAATGCTATTGTCCTTGAATCGCTTGGCGATGACATTTGTGAAACGGCTGGTGATGAATTAATATTGTTTAAATCTGAGACATACCTACAAGTGTAATAAATGTGAATTTTTGAAAATTTTTAAAATATTTAAAAATTTTTATATTTTATTGAAAAAAAAAAATAATTAATATTAAAAAAAATTAATTAGAGTGTGTGTGCCTAATGAGATGATTAATTCTAATTATGACAGATACATAAATTTGAATTAGAATTAATTATTTTGAAATTTCCCTGATTTGCTTCTTTAAATTAGCCAACACGAAATGATAAAATCAAAGATAAAAACTATCAATTTAAATTGTCAAAAAATTGTCCACTTGGTGGCTAGTTAATTATAAGAATTAGTCTTTCATTAGACGAACAATCTTAATTGAATTAAATAAATTAAAAAAAAAAAAAAAATTATTCCAACCTTAAATCACAAACTTGTGAACTATTTGAATCATAAACTTCACCGGATTCAGGTGTATTAGCTGCACCAGATGCAACATCGTTTATTGTTTGTATACTATTAGCTGTTGTTCTCTCTTGTCGGTGGACACGATTATGATGCCTTAAAAAAAAAAAACAAAAAAAAACAAAAAACAAAACAAAAATAACATTTATTTAAATTATTTTCAATTTTGAATATTAAATTTAAATTAATAATTCTTATGATTTTACAATATTATCATTTAAAATACCTTATTAAATATGAGTCGCGTATAAAAGTTCTTCCGCATACATTACATTCAAAATTCTGACCAGCTGAATGAGTACGAATATGGACAGCAAATTGTGTTTTACTAGTAAATGTCATTGAACAACGATCACAACTTAAAGGTTTTTCAGAAACATGGGACCATCTGTGTATGAAAAAAATAAAAGAAAACAATTTTAAATTAATTTAAAATTATTTAAATTTTTTTTTTTTTTTTATATATTTTAAGTGAAAATTTAAATCTACACTAGATGGCTGTAAATTTTATTATTATTAATATTATTTTATTTAATTTATTTTATTTTTTTTTTTATAAAGTTAACGATATAATATTTTATGCAATTTAGTTGTGAATTATACAAAAAAAAAAGAGATAATTTGAGTACAGCTTTTTCTGTTGTAGAATTTATTTTAACGTTTAAGAATGTATTATATTATATTTAATGTAATTAAGTGGAGATCGTATTCTTAATAGTTAAAAGAATTTACGAACTTTCTTATTTATCAATATTGTCAGTTGTTATTTATTGTAAAATTGATTAATTAAAATAATAAGTATCTATAAATACTTTTTTTTTAAATAAAAAAACTTAACAAACCTGTGTGCTGTAACATAGCTTTTAACTGCAAACGTTTTATTGCAAATATCACAAGCATACGGCCGTTCACCTATTTTTGAAATTATTTTAAATTAAAAACAAAAAAAATATATAAGTTTTATTAATAAAAATATTTTAATTTATTACGATTTCAAATAAATTTAAAGAATCAGAAATATTTTTTTTTTTTTTTTTGTATTATATATATATTTACAAATATAGGAAAAAAGTTATTTTAAATAAAAAAAAAAAAATGCATTTTAAATAAATATTTTTCGATCTACAAAATTTAAGTTAGAAAAATCGAAAATTTTATTAAAAAATTTTTAAAAACAAAAAACTTAAAAATAAGGAAAAAATTTTGTGCTAAAAATTAATTTTAAAAATTATTAATTGAAAATTTTTTATAAATCTTATGTACATTTATTTGCTTTCATTAAACCGACATAATAAATTTCTATCCCAATAACCAGAAATTTTAAAAATTATACATAATTACATATGTCGACCCTATAACACACAGTATTTGATGATTTTATATTATGTATGTATGTATATAGGGTACGATTTTTGTTAGTTCATATTTAATTTTTAAAAAAATATATTCGTTTTCTTAATAACTATAATTAATAAATGTAAAGGGAAACAAAATATGTATAATATGTATACATTTTCAATTAATTTTAAATGTTCATTCAAGATCGAAAAATATTATTTAAAAATGTTTTTTTGTTTTTTTTTTTTTTATATTAAATTAAATTTTTTTTTTTTAAATTTGTAGATTTTTTTTTTTTTTTTTTGTAAAAAGACCTGCCTGTATGAATTCTTTTGTGTATATTTAGGGTAGATTTTTGAGTAAATCTTTTGCCGCATACATCACAAGAAAATGGTTTTTCACCAGTATGCATTCGCGTATGTATATCTAGGTAGGTTTTCCGATAGAATGCTGCAGGACACTGTTCACACTGAAATGGGCGTCCCTGAACTACATACACATATATGTATTTACATACATTTATATATTATTATATAAATTAAATATTCATATACGTATTTTATAAATAATAATTATATTTATATATATATGTGTTTTATTAATATATATATACATATATACAAAAAAATAAATAAATAAAAATAATGAATTAATATTAAAAAATATTTTTATTTTTTTTTTTTTAACATAATAATATTATTATTTTAGTTTATTAAGTATATTATTCTGTTATTAGAAGACTAAGTAAATGCATTTTTTTTTGTATATTTTACTTAAAATCGAGTCATACTCATATTTTAATTTTTAAGTAACTCAATTTCACGCGACTCTAATTTTTGAAATCTGAAAATTATTCAGTTTTATTTTTACATTACTACTTATAGAATTCATTTTATAAACATTTAAATTAACTATGTTGTGAGAGTTAATTTGGGTATGTGACAGTAAATAGTTTTTGGTTTTTTAATGTAACAAAAATACATATTTAAAACTTACAATAAATTATAAATTCAAATACAAATTTAAACTCAAATCAATTTATTTGACGTTTCGAAACAAAAACCAAGAATAAAAAAAAACAGTTATTGTTGATTTTTGATTTCAATTTCCATTTTATTTCACATTATCAAATGTAATGTAGTCAGTTTAATGATTGAAATAGGGGGAACATTGGTATTACAACAAAAACAAAAAATAAAATAATCTCTTTATAAAATAATTAAATTTATATTAAAATTTTGTGTTTAGATTCAAATTAAAACCAATAAAATGATGCAGTAAAATTTTTCAATATTTGGACATTGAAAACCCCTTTTTTATATATTTGAAGTAATTTTGAAAATTTATTTGTGATTTTGATTGGGATAAAAAAAATTTACTTTATAATATTTAACAAATAATAATTTTTATTTATTTTTATGTTGTTAATATCACTGCATATTTTAATTTGATACAGATATTATTTATGTAAATTTAATTCTACTTTATTGTTGAAATTTTAAAATTAAATATAAGTGTATAGTTAGAACATTTTTTCAATTTTCACAACACGATCAATAATGAATTCTTTAATAAAGTTTTAAATCAAATTAAATAAATTTTCACAAATAAATTTTAGTTATTTTATAATTCAGTTATTTTTTTTTTGTTTTTAATTTTATTGACATTTTTTTTTTGTTATTTCAATTTCAATAAAGTTTTACCGTTTACTTCAAATTGCATATATAGTACTATCAAAAATCGATTAATAGAACTAGTATATAATTATGCGAATCGATTATGTCGTTGAGTTTGCGATCGGTATTTATGTAAATATGTTTGAACATTAAATGTATTTTTTTGTTTTTAATTTTTTTTAACATAATTAATTTCTATCCCAACAATCAGAAATTTCAAAAATTATACATAACTACATGCTATATGTATCAGTACAACAACAGTTTTATATATTATTTTTTTATAGGTATATTGCATATAGGGTTTTTTTTATTTATATCGCATCACTGCATTTATGTAGTCTTACAATAAGCATTTATAAAATAATTAATAATTTTTATATAGATATAAAATATAGACTTGATTATTTTATATAAATAATTATTTAAGTAAGTACATGACAATTGAATGAAATTCTCAAAAATACAAGATTTCAACAAAAAAAAAAAAAATATTATTATATAATTTAAATTTTATACTCTAAATTTTGTTATAATTTATTTTTTTTTTTAAATTTTTGTCAATTATTTTATGAAAAGGAAATTCAACCTCTGCTAACTAATTTTAAATTTATTTCATATATTTTCTCATTTTTCTCAATTTTCTCTCTCTTCTTAATTAAATGTTTAGAAATTTTAAATGCTTATCTTGCATTTTTGATTTTCAAACAATTCAATTCATTCACTTTAAATTAAAATAAAAAAAAAATAAAAAAAAAAATAATTACTGATTGAGTTTCATAAATTTTTTTACTTTAAATCTTGTAACTTATTTTTACCGATAGACGTCGCAATTCATTTCAAGTTCTTCTTAGAGGAATAAAATTTATTTTCGAACTATAATCAAAATTTTATAGCTCTGGCAGCTTTTATTATACATTAATTTACTTTAATTGTGGTAAATAAAGAAATAATACTAGATAATTTATATGTAAATTTTGAAATTTAAAATTTTAATTAATATAAAATAATTTATAAAAGTTTTCAAAGAACATAAAAAGTTTTTATTTTTGATTAAAAGAAAAACCTTATAATGACGTATTAAAAATTATGTAAAATGTATAAATGTGTAGTTATCTTAAATTCAATTTAGAATTATTTTCATATACATATATTTCATATATTGTATATATATATATATATATATAAATATAATTAAAATTGGACAATATAAGGTATTATGATGTTTTTTATTTCTTCAATCTTTATTTTAATATTTATGTAAATGAATTATATAAATAAATTGAATTATATAACATTTAAAAAAAAAAATGTTATTTCAATTTTAATCAGTAATTATTATATATTTTTTTTATTTTGATTAATATTTATAGTATTAATTGTAAATTTAAAAAAATGTTTTTTTTAGTATCAATTATAAATACCGGATGTATGACTGAGCATATGTAAATTCAATGCACACTTCTGTGAGAAACTTTTTAAGCAGGTTGTACACTGAAAAGGTCTTAGACCTATAAAAAGAAGATCGAATATAAAAAAACAAAACAAAAAAAGAGAAGAAAAATAAAAGAAAAATAATGAAATATGACAAAAATTAAAATTAGCAGAGGTGATTGTCTATATTTATTTTTTTTTGTTTTAATTTTTCATTAATAATTTTTTATTTTATATTTAATATTGTCAAAAATTAATACAAAAAAAAAAAAAAAAAAAAAAACAAACTGAATAAAAACCTAATTTACAAAAAAATTTCTAAAATTTTTTCTTTAATTTTAAGTTATTGTTAAGAGATGTTGTTTTGGTTTTGTTAAAAATATAAGTAATTTTAAATCCAATTTATTTACTTTTATTATTTTGAAAATTATTAATAATTTTTTTTTTAGCTTTAAAGAATTTTTTTTATTATGTATTAAGTTTTTTTAATATTATTAATGATTTCATTCAATTTTTAGAATTAATTTTAATGAATTTTAAATTATAAAGAAAAACCATTATCTGTTTTAGAATTTATAAAAAATTTTTTTTTTAATATTGCAAAATTTCTGATTCTTTATTTCTATTTTGAAATTTTTTTTTTGTTTTAATTTCAAATTTGCTACGATAATTTTTTTTAAATTTTTATCATTGAATATATTTGCGTTTATTTCAAAATTACACAAAAGAAATACGAAGGAATCTTAAAAAAGTATTTAAGAATGATTTAACTTAAATGAAGCAATGCTAAATCAGACCCAGGATCATCAATATTGTCTGTAAGCGTTTAAGTTATATAAAAAGTAATAATTGAATTTTTACATTTTAGGTTGAAGCTGAATCGTTTGAAATAGAAATTTTATTAATTTATATTAATAATTTAGTTCGTATATGATATAAGTTTAGTTTTTAAGAACTTATTTTATGATTTGAATAGAACAGAATAGACACTTTAATGATAAATTGTTTATGGCAATTTTTATGGCAGAATGTTAACGAATATCTTATCACTACATATTATGTTCCACTGAAAAGTGTAACAGGACAATGAAAAAGAAGAATATGTGTTTTAAAAACAAATACTTTATTAGATTTAAAAAAAAAGCGGTTATTAAAAACTAACATCTTATATGTGAATTTTATTCAATTATTTCGCGTAAGTCAGTTCAAAATAGATTTTTAATTGTAGATGCGATCGAACTAAATTTTAAGAATTCTTAATAATTTCACCTACAAAGGTAATACATACATATGTATAGATGTATGAGTGAATGCGATAAATTAAGATAAATATTTTTTTAAGATTCAATATTATTTATTTATAAATAAAAATAGTTTTTTTTTTCTTTCTCATTTCATTTAAATAAATTTTTGTTTCCTTTAAGTTTCTTATTATTTTTGTAAAATTATTTTTATTTTCTTTTTAATTTAATTTTTTTTTTTTTGTTAAACTGACCTGTATGAATTCTTTTGTGTATATTTAGTGTAGATCGCTGTGAAAATCGTTTTAAACATACATCACATTCAAATGGCCTCTCGCCCGTATGTGTACGTTGATGAATATCCAGATATGGCTTCCGGCAAAATGCCGCCGGACATAATGTGCATTGAAATGGTCGTATCCCTACTGTTGTATATGTAAAAATAATATTTTGGACAACAAAAAAAAATGTCAGTTTATGTTTGTTGTATTTTTTTTTAATTAAAATTTTTTGTTTTATTGATTTTTATGATGTTTTTTTTTTTTTTTCAATTTAATTTAATTAATCAAATTTTTTTCATTAAAATATTTTGTTTTTGTGAACAAAATTATAATTAAAGAAACAATTTAGAATTTGAAAATAATAAATTTGATAAAATAAAAAATAATAATTGAAAAAAAAAAAAAATAAAATTAATAAATACGAAATAATGAAAATATAAAAGAAATTTTGAAAATACAATATTTAATTTTACTCAGAAAAATGTTATTGCTAAATTTTTAATTTATGTTTAATTTTCATTTGAGATTAACAACTACTCTACACAAAAAGGGGAATTAAAAAAAAAAACAAAAAAAAAATAAAGATGTATAATAAAATGATACTTAAATAATTTTTAATATTAAATTACACGAATCAACATTTTAAAAATTTAACTAAAAAGGTCACATTGATGAGAATTTATCATAAAAAAAATGATCTATGTATATTTATTGCATTTGGGATTTCATAAAGGACTCACAAGTTTATTCAAACATATTAAATTGATATAGGTATGTATTAGGTATAGCTTTAGAAAAAATATTTTAATATATTTTTAAGAGAATATTTTGATAATAGTTTTTAGATATTATTATTGATTAATTAACAATACTTATAGACTTTAACGTATAATACTTTATTATTTTAGGTATAACATGAGGAAAATATATATACCAAAACCACTAATGGGGCGGTATACAAAAACCTTTAATTTACAATTTGTTATTTTTTCAATATGTCAAATAATTTAAGATTTTCTAAAAAAACCATATAAATGTTATATCTTCCCAAAATAACGATATACAAGATTCATTTTATAAATTTGAAATCTGACTTTTACTTGATTTTTCATGTATGGTATAAACCTATAAGAGATGCATCAATTAAAATCTCAGGATTTTTTTTTTGCAATTTAAAACAGCTCATTTACTTGTTATTCTTAATCAATGATATTATTTCATTTGTTTTTTAAGTATCATTCTATTTTTTGTTTCTTATTCTAAATCAAGAGCACCGTAAAGTAAATTCAAATATTTTGATGAAAAAATCAAAAACAAAAATGTTAATTGACTACGCCTGAAATAATTCAAATAATTGACATTTAATTTTTAAGTGCAAATCAATATTTACTTCTATGCATATTATAAATAGTCTTTTAAACTGCAATTTATAATCCAATTAGAAAAAAAACAAATAAATATTTATGTATGTCTATTTACATAGTTTTAAATGATTGAATTAAAATTAAATTAAATTTTTATATTATTATTATACTCTACATAAAATTTTATATTTTTAATTATATTAATTAAATAAAATATTTTATTTTTGTTATTTTTGTTAGAATTGTGTACTTTTCAAACGCCAAAAAACTTTATTTTGATTTACATGAATCTGAATTGTTTAAAGTATTTTAAAATGTCATAATAAAAAGTCAAAATCAATCAATATTAATGAAGTATAAGTATGCATATGTACGTACTAATATGCATTGTTGATTCGTTTTTGTTTATCTCAAGATTACCCAACACGTACACGTTCGGTTTAGTTGTGTACGATTTAGTTGAATTGGATAAAATATTTTCGTCAAATTCAATTAGTCATCAAACTAAATCGAATATATAATTTTCATGCGATTAAATTTGATGAAGTATAAATTTTGACATTTCTTTTTATTCTGTTTACAGGTTGATTTGTGTTGTCTTTGTTTTGTTTACTTTAAATCCATTTTTTTTTTTTAAATTTTAATTTCAATACATTAATATCAAAATGAATATTAATTTTTTCTTTTTTATTCATATTTTGTTCTTTTTCTCAAGA
Organism: Argyra leucocephala; assembly: GCA_963942445.1. Lineage (NCBI taxonomy): Eukaryota > Metazoa > Arthropoda > Insecta > Diptera > Dolichopodidae > Argyra > Argyra leucocephala. The sequence continues at coordinate 13,178,880 of OZ012681.1, forward strand.
ATTGAATTAGAAATTTAAATTATTTGAAAATAAGGAAAAATTACTTTAAAATTACCCTATTTTTATTTTATTTTGGTATGTAACTACATATATGTACAACTTTATCGTACAACTCAATCGAAATTTTAAATGCTGCTTTGAAAAATTTAATTTGCTACATAGAATCTTATATTTTCTTAGATTTATAAATAAAATGGCAAAAATATGAATAAATATATATTATTTTCTTTTTTTTTCTTCTATAGTGCAATTTTTATTCATTCAAATAATCAAACTAACTATCGAAATTGCTTATTTTGGTAGTCAACATTATGTTATTTTTTGTAAAAACCATTTGTTTTTTGTTTCAATAAAAAAGTTAAAATTATGTACTCATTTGAACTGTCAAATGTATTCCATTTCATCAAATTTTATAAACACAATACAATGACACAAATTCAAAATCAAATTATATATGTATTTTTAAAAATTTAAATTTTTTATTAATGTTTAAATTTTTTTTTTTGGTAGAAAAATCAACAATTAGATTGTCAAGTCAATTATTATGATGTAAAAATTAATATTTGAAATTTTAGAAGAGGCTCGTCATTAAAAAAATATAACGGTAACATCGTAAATGTCGTATGAAATTTCAACCTAATACAATGTCAAAAAACTTATCAAGATGCATGTTTATACGGGTAGAAAAGTGAAAGAAAGAAGGGTGAAGGGCGATTTCGGTGGAAGGTAAGCAAATCTACCAAAATTTAAAATTTCTGGTAGATTTTTGACGTTTGCATTTTTTTCTGGGAATATAATATCAGTGTAAATTTTTTTTGTACACAAAGTACAAGGAAATTTTTGTTGACAACACAATCTTTTGATCGAATATTAATAAAATAAAAAAAATATAAATTATACAAATAATTTTTTTGAATTGACATTATAATAATAATAAAAATTTATTTTTTTGCCAATAATTTCATTTTTGACCACCTTGATATTTCAATTATCTGACAGCAACAATGCAAAAATCTACTAATTTTTTTTTATGTATGAACATGAAGTTAGATTTCTGCGGCAGATCCACGGTAGATTTCTGCCTCGTACAAATATGGGCAAGTGGAGATTGTGCTTAGATTCAACTTTGTGTTTAGACATTTATGATGTCAAGGAAGGTAATGTTCTTCATATATAAAATAGTTATATGCTTATTTCAAATTGTCAAATATAAAAAAATTATAAATTTCGGAAAAATTTGAAATTCATTATGTTATTAATTTTAATATTAATTTTATTATATATTAATTTCTTCAAAACACCTTTGTCTTATGGGAATTTTATCAAATTAGAATTTTTCTCTTAAAAAAATAATAGAAAATTTCAGTTAACTGAATTCGATTAATTCTAAACAATATTTAAAATATCTGATTTTGACATTTTGTGTATATTATTTGATTTAATAATATAATATTATGACATAAGAATTGTTTCTGATATATTTAAATATAATAATGATGTCCTAACAATATAGAATTTGGAATTTTCAAATATTTAAATTTTGTATCTAAATGGTTTTGTGATATTTCGAGAAAGACGAATCGAGGCAAAATTTGATAAACAAAATGTTTTTATACTAAGCAAATTGATTCATTTGTTTTGTTTGTAAATGATTGCAGAATTCTAATTCTGTTATAACTTTTCATGATTTTTTTTTTAACTACAGACCTACGCTACTAATTGTGTAGTATGTATTACAAGAAAATATATTTTTTTTGCCAATTTTCTTATAAAATAAATAAGGATAGTTATAAATGGAATTTTTAACGAATTGTAGAAGAAAGTTTTGTATATTAAAAATATTAAATCAAAGTTTTAACTGGTAAGATTAATCTAATATATATATATATATATATATATATATATCGTCATATATATTAAATTAGTACACATGGATTATTATTTGTTATTTTATTAAATTACATACTTTCAGATTGAAATTGTAATGAACCTAAAATTTTTAGTATTTTTTTCTGAGCTCAATCAAATATTTTTTTTTTGTTTTATTTAGAATCAATTAAAAAAAAATTAATTATTTATTTATTTCGTTTTTTTTTTTTTTTATTTATTTTATTTTGGGCCAATTAATATTTGTATTTTTTTTCGAAATTTTAAAATTTAATGAAAGAAAGAATAAAAAATATAATGTATGTAAATGGTATGTAGTTTACTTTGTTCGATTATTCAAATTTTAAAAATGAAAAGCTAAAACAATATGAATTTCATTGAAAATCTTACCAGTATGCACAGTTTTGTGAATATTTAGTGAAGATTTTTGTGTAAAACGTTTTCCACATATATCACAAGCAAACGGTCTTTCACCTGCATAAATTTTTTTTTATTTTAATTTTGTATTTTTGTTTTTTTGTTTTGTTGTTTTAATATTTCTTGAATATTTTATTTAGTTTTTTTTTATTCAATTCAATTTTAATAATTATTTTATAAATTGATTTTATCACCTGTATGAGTTCTCATATGTATATCAAGATAAGGTTTCCTAGCAAACGCGGCAGGGCATTGTTCACAATGAAATGGTCGATCTTGAACTGAACATTTTACAACAACAACAACAACATAATAATATTTTTATAGTAACGATAACAACGGATATAACAGGATATAAATTGCCAAGAAAGAAAAAGAAAATCATAAAAATAAATATTTTAAAATAAAATAATCAATTTCATATTTAGAATATTTTAAATATAGATTAAAAAAAGTATGTATGTATATAAATATATATAAAAATAAAAAAAAAATTTAATTTAAAAAATTAAGTTAAAACTTTTTTTCTAATTTGAAATTTTAATTTTTTTTTTTTTAATTATTTAATTATCCTTAATTTAATATTTCTAAAGAAAATTATATATTATAATTAAATCTATCTTTACTGGATATTAATTATATGAATTAATTAAAATCAATAGTTACTTATATTTTGTGCATTTAAATCAAGTCCAATGTAAAGTATTTTTTCCATAATAAATATTTAATTTGTGTGTTTGAATGTGTATGTGTATGCATTTATATTTTTGTTTTTGTAAGTTAAAATGTATGCCAATTTTGAATTATTTATGATAGAGATTAAAGTTATTATTAATTTCAATCAAATTTATATATTATAATAACTTCGTAAACCAAGTTTAATAACTTCGTTTATATTTTTTTTTGTATAATGTAATGTGAAAAATTATTGAAGCGAAACCTTATGTTGCCCATACAACTTGATTTACAACATTGTGTACAACTACCCTATATACTTTGGGTAGCGTTGCACGAAACAAAATTTCTGTCAATTTAATAACTAACCGTTATCTAACGATCTGTCAATTCAATAATTTGACTTTGTTTGTTTTTATTATGATAACTTCTATTAAATCACTGAAATGTATGAGAATTTAGAAATAAATAAATTCACTTCTAGAAAGTAAGTATGGGTACATATTATAAATAATTTTTATGATATATCGTTTTGCATCACATTTCATAAAGCAATTTTTGTTTTACTGTCACTTTCGCTTATTATTTGTTTATTTTTAGTTTCGAATGAAAATACCAAAATACTGATTAATATTAAATATCGAAATTTTATTTTATATGTTTAGTTTATTTTATTTTATTGTTTATTTATTGTTTTTGTTTGTAAAAAATTTAGTTCAACTCTTAAATTACTATAAATTGATTTGCCTAAACGAGTTTAATAATAAATAATATTAGTGAAAACAAAAATTTAATTTTTTTTTTTTAAATAATTTTATATTCTCAATAAATTTTGGATACTGTTGTTGAAATAATTCACATTTAGCAATTTTTTTTTAAATGTAATTCAATAAAATATTATTAATATAAGAGAGAATACGAAAAGAAAAAAAAATAAAAATCAAAGAAGTATAATTAAGCAGAAAATATTTACACTAAAATTAGAATTGCAAATTTTATAAAATCGTATGCTGAAAATTCAGTTTTCTCATTTCAAAAACAAAACCAAAAAATTGTATTTTATTTATTTTTTTGAATTTAAATTTGTTATATGATTTATATTATGTATGTATAATGTGTAAAATTATGTAGAAAGTAAAAATTACATAAAGAAAATGATAAATAAGACAAAAAACATAAGAGAAAAATTATTATTTAGACTGGAAATTGGAGAATATTTTTTAATAAAGGTTTAATTGTTAAGCCAAACTACGTATATTTTAACGAATTAATTTGTTTTGTAGATAATCTCATATTTGCATCTTATTTTTCAATTCGTACATTTTTTATTATTCTTATAAAGTTTAGATTAGATTAAATTTTATACAAGACCCTAGTAAGCATATATTAATGTATTTTTTTTTTTAAGACTTTTGGTCTAATTTCTCTTTGAATTTAAAAACAAAAAAAAAATATAAATTCGGATACTTTTACAGGGGTATAGACTAATAATTTGTAAATAAGTGTGTGAATCAAATGAACTAGGCATCGGGAATTAATGTGTAATTTACACACATGTATTTTTCTAAAATTTCATATTATATTTTTTTATATTTTATCAAAATAATGTACATTTTCTTGAATTAAATGTTTCCATTTCTCAGTCACTAAATAACTTAATTTAAATAATGATACTTAATATATTTTTTTATTAATTATTTTTAAGTAAATCAACAAATTATATATTTTATTTTGTTATTATTCAACATTTAGAATCCTAAATGCTTAACTGACTAAACGAATTAATTTTTAAGTTAAAAACAAATTACTTTTGAGTACAAAGTATTCTCTTTTAGTTGTATATGAGGAAACGTCAAATTTACAAATTATATTTTTGCAGTATTATTGAAAACGTTGTTTACAAAAGTTGATTAGTAACAATTTCACAACACAAAATTGTATGAACAGTTTCATTTGCAATTTTTTCAAATGATTTATTTATTTTTTATTGTATACTGATTGTTTTTTTTTTTGTAAATATTTAATCTTGAAGTAATAATAAGTAACTTAAGTTTTACTAAACCAATTTCATATACAATAAATTTCATTATAAAAACATATATTTTAAATATTACAGTATCTATGTACAAGTTTTGAAATGTTAAAATGTGGTAACAGTACGAATAGTACGAATAAAAACGTGACCTTCAATTTTTTTTCATCTGCAAAAATAAATCTGTAACTGTCATATTTTTAAACAATTTACTAGCTATTTAATACGAAAAAGTAGATAAGTTTTGTAATTTATGTAAACATTAATGATGAAAGTAGGAATAAATAGGTATGTAAAAGAAAAAGATTATTAAGTATTTATAGACAACTGTACAATTACGTTTTAAAATATACTTAAAAGTTGAATTTTCAATTAAAACTCTGCAGAATTAAATACGAAGCCGTGAAAATTTTAACAAATTAAAAAAATTTTCCTTTTTGATTCAATTTTGTTAAAATTAATTTTTAATTCATCTTATATTTAACATTATTAACTTGCTTAATTTATTTTCATTTCCAGTAAATATGCATTTTACAAATAAACCTCTTTGCTTATTTTCTCAATTTTATATAATTTTTAATTTTGTTTGTGTTAAAACACTACAGAAAATTTAAAAATCAACTATAATTAAATTAGGCTGTCAGAAGTTTTGATTGTTTGAAATTTCGTATTTAATTCTGCAGAATTTCAAATTGAGAAATTACAGTTTTAATAAATTGCAGAAGAAGAGAGTGAAAACAGAAATAGAAAGCTTAATATGCTAAAAGTTTATGCTACTGTAACGTATTGTTTATGGTTATTGCTGCTATATATTTTGAAAGTCTGAAATCTGCACAATTTGCATTAATATTTAATTATATTTATGTACAGTGGTGCATTTTGTATTTATTTTTTTTATTATGTAATTTTTTTAAAAATTATATATACATTATATACTATATTTATATATATATAATAGGATATGAATATGTAAATTTATCTATGAATATACATTCTATGTACGGGTATATGTGTGTGTAAGTAAGTATATAAAAAAATGTTAGATTAATTTAAATTTAATATAATTATATATAATAAATATATTATTTGATGTAATTATATGTATATAATTTTTAAGTTTATATATTATAATAAAAAAATATTTTTATTTTGTTTGTTTGTATGTTTGTTTATTTTTTTTTTTAATTTTTAAAAATTTTTATTTTTTTTTTTTTTTAGGAAAAAACTGACCAGAATGAGTCCGTTTATGAATATTCAATGTAGATTTTTGGGTGAATCTTTTAAGGCATGTTTCACACTGGAATGGACGTTCTCCCGTATGTGTCCTCATATGAATTTCAAGATAAGGTTTTTTGCTGAATGCAGAATTGCATTGAGTACACTGGAACGGTTTGTGCATGCTCCAATAACCTGGAACAATTAATATATAAAATATATTTGCGGTCAGTTTTATATATATGAAATTAAAAATCTTTTATGGATTTATTTTTGATAATTGTTTGTCAGTTTTTTATCATGTGTTTTTCGTTAAAAATAACTTATTTTTTTCTTTTTTATTCAGTTCTATTTTTAGTTTTTTTTTTTTTAATTTATACGTTTTAATATTTTTTTTAGAAGATTTTTATGAAAATTATTTTGATTTTGAATTATTTTAATAATTGAATTGATGTAAAATTATAATTTGATTCCACACACTATACATTATGTATATATTTTAACCGTAGTTAAATTTTATTAATAGAATAATATCAACATTGAAATAATATATAATTTTTGATTTATGGAAATATGAATCTTAAATAGATAAATTGAAATTTTTTTTTTTTCTGCAAACAACTATGATTGAAATTTTTGAAATATACAATTACAAAATTATGTAATTATTTTAATTAATAAATATGCAAATATTTATAAAAAAATAAAATTCAAGAAAAATTCACCCAAACATTTTTAATTATAAAAGCCATAATTTTTAAATTAGTTTGAAAGGCCTACAATAAACATACTGATATTCGTACAGTATTTAAGTTTTAAAAATATTTTTTATTTTGAAATATGAATTCTTTTGAATCAATTTTTAGTTGAAGATGTCTGAATATTTTTTTTTTTTTACATTATACAATATACAATTTATTAAAATATTATATTATATCATTGATTAAGAATACTATATAAATATACGTTTTAGAATATAATATTTTTGGACTAAATTCACAGTCCTTTTTAAAATTTTCTAGATTCTATTGAATGTATAAGTGTGAGTCTCTAAATTTATAAAATTATTTATAGTATTGTTAATCAATGAATATTTAAATATATGTTATAATTTAAGAGTAATTTTTTATTAGTTTGTAAGAATTTTTGAATTGAAAAAAAAAAAAATTTAATTTAAATAGATATTTTAGGTTTTATACAAAATATAATTATTTCAAATTGAAGAACAAAATAAGAAAATTTCAATTAAATGTATGTAAAATATAGCATATTAGCATGCACAATAGATAATGAAAATTAAATAAATTTGCTTTTATTTTCAAATATTTTTAATAGTTTTAAAGTATTTAGATAATTTTTTTTTTGTATTATTAAAATTAAAAAAAAAAATTAATGGTATTTAAGAGAAGAAAAATAAAATAAAATTTTAAGATTTGAAATTTTGACATTTAAAATGTCAAAAGTTAAATTAGTTTTTTACAACTAAAGAAATTATTTAATAATAAAAATATGTTTATTTTATATACAATATATAAATGTACATATCGGACCACATTCATCGCCCAAGATTAGCACTAATACCGATTTATACTTCTTCGTTAATCTATAGTTAAATAAGAGTTTACAATAAACCGAATTTATGGTTTTGTGTTTGATGACGAGATTTGGGGCTAAAATATACATAACATTGAACTACATATATCAGTTGTTCTATTTTATCGAATAGATGATGTAGGAGGCTTTAAGATAATAATTAAAAATAATGAAACATACCTTGATTTTCTAATTTTTATTTTTATATCAGTTGTATATATAATGACATGGACATGATAAAACAAAAATTAGAAACGCATTACCCGAATAAGACTTCCTTTAGAGATATGAAATATAAACCGACATGACAAAAATGTTTCATCTGTTCAACTGGCAAGAATTCATTTGTGAACGCATCAATCAATGGAGAACATTATTGGGCCAGATTTAGAATTTTCCAAATTTGTAGCGCGTATAGGAACTAAGTAAATTGGAGTTTATTTATTATTTCTGCTGTGTAACTAAATATCATATAATAGTTTGTAACTTTCGAATACTAAGATTAAGATACAATTTTTAATTACATATATGATTAGTCTCACAATTTAACTATAATACATTATATATCTACTTTTTTTTTAAAGAAAAAAATTAACAGAAATAATATTCCGTTTACGAATATTCAATTGTAGATTTTCGGACGAAATTTTTAAGGCAATGTTTCACACTGGAATGAACGTTCTCTCGTATATGTCCTCCCATAATAGTCATTAAATATAATCTTTGTTTATCTTTTGTTTTTGTTTTTATTATTCAATTAAGTCAACTTAACTTAAATATCAAATCTAATTAATTCGTATATATTGCAATGGACAGTTTGTTTGGATAAAAATGTGTTTAAGGATAATTTTCGATGAATATGGCCAATAAATATATAATTTATAAATATATATGTCTTAACATAATATCTTTGTTAAATATTATATTGTAATAGTTTATATTGGAATATTCAAACTACTAAAAGTAATATATCATTATATATAATATGCACGTGCTTCATCTCTATATAAATATTATTTAATTCTTTTTAAACTTTTATATAAAATGTTGTTCGCAGATAACATTTGAAATATAATTGATAGAAATAATTCGTTTTTGGAACGCAGCCTATTATATTAAATATATATTATGTCAGAAGAATGTAACAAAAAAAAAAAAACAAAAAAAATATTTTAATAGTAAAACAAAAAAAAAAAAAAAACATAAAAATTTTAAATAAAATGTATAACAAAAAAAAAACAACAAAAATTTAAATTATAAATTAAGGAACTGACCAGAATGCGTCCGTTTGTGAATATTTAATGTAGATTTTTGAGTAAATCTTTTAAGGCATGTTTCACACTGGAACGGACGTTCTCCTGTATGAGTCCTCATATGAATTTCTAAATAGGGTTTTCTGCAGAATGCAGCACTGCATTGAGTACACTGGAACGGTTTATGCATGCTCCAATAACCTGGAACAAGTAATAAACAGCGGTCGGTTAGAATTTAAAAAACGAAAATAAAAACAAAAAGAACAAAAAGGAAGACAAAAAAAAAAAATTAAAAGTAACAAAAAGTAATTCAAATAATTAAAAAAAAGTCTTTTTTTATTTGTATTTTTCTGTTCTATCAAAAAAGTGAATTTAGCTAGTTTTTTTTTTTTTTTATTAAAAAAAATTAAAAACACATTAAATGAACTCTCAAACATAAGTTAATTGAAAAAAAATATATATATGAAAAAAGAAACGAATAAAATGCGAGAACAAAAAAAAATCTTTATTAAAACACAAGGGAGACTCATATTTTTTTGTTTTTATTATTAAAATATTATTATTTCTGTGTAGATATAGTGTTAAAAAAACTAAAGTTTTAAATTAATTATTGAAATGAACCATATTGACAGATTTACACTGGGAATTTATGTAGGTAGATATATATTGCAATAATAGAAAATAGCTTACTTTAATTTCAAATTGTAAAACGATTTGATCTAAAATGGACTTAATTCACATTGGAATAGATGTGACATATCAAAAGTTAAATATTCATTTAGAAATGAATTACAAATAAAACGTTTTAGCTTTCCCCTCAAATGTAATAAAGAATTTAAAGGTTTTTATTTTTAGCCCTTCAAAATTCAAAAAGATCTACGATTTGAAAGAGAAAATTATTGACATTTCTGACTGTAACTTATATTTAAATATATATTCTAATATAAAGTAGAATATTAATAATAGGTAATTGTGAATTAATATGTACATATATACATATAATAATTTATTTAAAACGTTGATCAAATCAAAAAACTTATATTTTGAGAAAATAACAAAACTGCTTATTGTCACTATAATTTTATTTTTAATTGTGACAGATGACAATTCTAAGTAATGTTATCGATAATATGAATAAAAGTATATTTAGAAAATTTAAAGATAACCCTGAAAATCTAGATTTATGTTAATGATCTATCTATGTCTAATAGCAACGAAACATTTTGGTATACAGAAAAAATTAAATAGTTTAAAAAGATCTCAACTAGAAGATTTTAAAGTAAATATAGAAAAAAATAAATTCATAAATCTAAGCTAAACAGATTTTTACACAATTTTGGAAAATGTATATATGAAGTATATACTCATTTAAATAAAATCTCTGTGCTTTTTATGACTATGAAATATGATAAGAAAACCTAAAATTTAGCATATAAGATTCAATAATTTTATACAATTATATATATATATGTATATTTTATTATATCCTATTTTATATAAAAATATATTTGGTTAGGGATAATTCAGTTATTATGGTAATTAATTTTGAAGTAATTATATTTATTGTTTATTTATATTTAATGCAATCAAAACGGATTTATTCAACTTTATGTATTTCGATTTCTTCATTGAAATGTCAAATATTAAAATTACCATTTAGTTGAAAAATTATCGATGAATTGTCATTAAAATTTATCAATCAAAATGTTATCATTTATTACATATTGAACATGATAGTTTGAGTACTTGACTTGAAATTTCTAGCTGTGTATTCGATTGACTAGCTTGAGTGGCTGTCAGCTTGCAAATAGCTTGAGTTTGACATATGTATTTTTGGTGACATAAATTTTGATACCTAAATTTTATAAAACCTTTATATAAATTTAAAGATTTAAACAAGACAATTAATTTTTTTAACTTTTTTACTCTTTTAAATTTTTTATTGTTTAAATTTGCTCTAAGTTATATACAAAACTTTGTAAAGTTTTGACATTAAATGTCAACTTCAGGTCTCAAGCTCACAATCTGTGTATTCGATTAAAATTTTCAAGTCAACTAAATTTTTGTGATTGGCTTGGGTGAAGCTGATTTCATAAAACTAGCGTATACATGATGTTGAAGCGTGCTTGAGGCTTACTTAAAGCTATCATGTATGCGTAGGTAATTGAAATAGATTTTCTCAGTTTTATTTAAATTGTTAAATGATAAAAAGTGTATGATAATTTCTTGTTTTTGTTATAAGAGTTTATAAAAATAAATATATTTTAGAAGTACCTACATATATTTGAAAAAAATTTTAGAAGAGTAAATGAAAAAAGATTTGAAAAATGTTTGAAAAATTATGAAAACATTTTGTTTATAAGTTATTATTGTAAATATTTTATTAATTTATATAATTTCATATAAATTTTGTAATTACCTTACATTTTCTATTTTACAAATAATATATTGAAGTTGTATTGTTGTTTTTTTCTCTTTGTTTTGCTCTTATTATAAATACAAAAGTGGAGATCGATGAGGTACAAACTAAGAAAAAACATGAACTAAATCCACAAGAAACTTAGAACGTACAAAAAAATTTTTGTTGTTCGTAGAAAAAAAATATACAAAATAGGCAGATTTTTGAAAATAAGAAAATCTTGAAGGGAAACTTAAATGAACCCACAAAAAATTCCACAGAGTCTCTATACTTTACAAGAAGCTATATGAAAAATAATATTAGTATAGTACAGTAGTAGTAGTAGTAAACAGTTTAAGTTAAATTGTACCAAATGGCATAATAAGTCATAACCTAATGTCTTGGCTGTACAGAAAAAAAAAATTGAATCAAAAATATGTCAAATAAATGTCAATTTTTATGATGCCTTATTTCGAGATAAAATAAAGTAATATTATATAACAACTTTTCTATTATTTGTATAAATTTATATATAATATAGCTAATTAAAAATAAATAAAATAAAATTTAATGTAAATATTGTGTATTTGCAATATATATAATAAAATGAATTAATTATTGTACTAATGAAATTATAGAACTGCATTATGTTTGGAAATGTGTACTTTTGGCAGTGTATTAAAGAAAATAATATTTACTTGTATTTTTATATTAAATTGAAATAATTAAATTTAAAGATAAATGTTTTTTTTCAATAGATTTAAAAAGTATGGAAATTTTCATGCAAAAATTTAACATTTTCAATTTAGTAATTTTATATATATCTGTTTATTTTTTTTTATATGTTATAAATATAAATTTAATAAATCACGTTATGATTTTTAAAATTAAAGAAAAAGACCACCGCTGTTCAAAACTTGTACCAAAATAATAAACATATATTTTGTTGTATTTTAGGACGTACTTGTGACATTTAATTTTAATAAATTATATTAATATTAATTAATTCAATTATATTAATACTAATTAATTAAATTAATATTAATTATATCATATTGTTTGTCTTTGTTTTCTTGTTTAATTTTAAAATAAATAATATTAAAAAAAGTTTTAAATTTAAATGTGTACTAATTTTTTTTTTTTTTTGTATTTCGTAATATATTTGTTGTGGATAATTTTTTAGTATATGTAATTTGAAATTTAACATTTATATTAAGACAAATAATTCAATTTACTAAATTAGTAATAATTATTTAAAAAAACAAGTATAAATTTAAAAAGATTTATATTAATAAATTAAATAAATTTAAAACAGAAAAGATGCAGAAAATAATTGCATTTATTTAAAAAAGTTATTTGTAAAGGTGTAATTGAAATTTAAAAAATTTCATTTTTGTTTTTTTATTCTTTTTTCAAAAGGCATATAAATCTTTCTTGATATTTAAAATAAAGTGAAGTCTGTAAAACTATATTATAATGATTCAATATTATACCTATTACAATAAGTGTAGAGCTAAATTTTAATATAGAAAACTATATCTGCTAGAGAGTAATTTCGCACTAATATCATTATTCAGTTTAATTTTAATGATAACCAAATTGTATTCTCAATACAAAATACAATGACACAGTCAGTCAATTGTGGCGTTCTCTTTAATTATTAGCTCATAAATTACTTTAAAACATATAACTATTAAAAGTATTTTCGATTGGAGTCTTTGAAATTTGTTTATATGCCTTTGAAAAATTCAAATTTAAATTGGTAATATTTATATCATTTTCTTCAAACAGATATAATATTATAATGTATTATAATAAACATTTAAAATTAATTTGTTTGTCATTATTAATTACGTTTTAATTTTAAATATTTAACAATAAAAGAAAAATTATTTAAACAATGTATTTTGTTTTTGTAGGAAAAAAACAAAAACGCAAGCGAAATTGAAAAAAAAATTTTTTTTAAATATTTTTCATCTAATTAGATTTCATATAGTTATAAGCTACAATAATGTTTTTATTATCTATTTACTTTAACATTATTTAATTTAATAAAATTTTGGTTAACTTTTGACAGATGTTTGAATAAATATCAAAACTCATCAAATGAATTAATAAGAACTGTCACATCGTTACGAAAATGTATAGTTTCGTGGTATTTTAACAGTAATTGATATTTTTTTGACAGTAATTGACATTTTGTTGTATATTTGAAAACATGCTGCAGAGCATATTTTTTCGTCGTATTATGGTATTGTATTGGATATCAAAATAATATTTACTGTATTGTTTATACTGTAGTTAGTTTTTTAGATAAGTGTTTTTTAAAATTGTAAAAAACATTTAAATAAATCACTTTTGAAACTAAGATTGCACCAAATTGAATTACAAACTGTTATGACAATATTAATTTAACACCGATACGAAATAAAAAAAATGTCAATTACTGTTAAAATAGGCAAATGAATTTTCGTATTGACGTGACCAGGTCTAATATTAAATTTGAATTTATTTATTTTTTTATTTATACTCGTATAGCTATGCACTCTTATTTATTTATATATTGAAAATATTTGAAAATATATCATTCTAAATACAATTAAAAAAATTTCTCTAGTTTTAGTGCGTAATTAAATTATTAAAATATCATTTATTATATTATTGGATAAAAAAATAATTGCTATATATGGAGAGAAAAAATCAAAGATTAAATATTGGAAATTAAATATTACCAAAGAAACATTTAATGTCTTTGATATTACATTCCTGTTTCTGCTTAACATCTAAATACCGTACCGGGCCATATCGTATTTGTTAATAAATATTGTATAATTAGGCAAATAAATCGTTCAGTAGTAAAAAAATATCCACTTAAAGTTGGCAATTAGTTCAAAATTTCTTGTTAAGCTTATGAAAGTATAACCTCAACAATAAACCAGTAATTAGTTCCTTTTTTCATCATTATTGTGCAATCTCTTCAGTGAGGTTAACATAATAAGAAATTAGCTCTATTAATTGCAAAAGATCAAAAATGGAACTATACAATAGAATTATAAGGTTTATTCAAAAGTTTTTAGATTAAACTATATGATTTAATCATACCATAGTTTTAATGCCAAACTATATGAAATCGTTATATTTGATATGAAAAAAATAAATTAAAAATTACTTAACTTCAAAATTGTTAAGTTTTAAAAAACTTCAGAAAAAAAAAATTAAGTAAGTGAAAACAATTAAAAGACTTAATATATGAATCAAAAGTATTTTAAAAATTTATTTTTTAAGAAAAAAAAAAGAGAACGATTTTATTTGGTTTTTTTTTTTTTGTTCGTGTTTTCTTATATTATGTTCATACTACATTGAAATTATGTAATTTCGATATAATTATATTTTTCAAATTTATTATAATATACGATATAATATGAATATCGTTTGAAATTTACATCTGTCAAAAAAATTTAAGTTTTCACGTAAAATAAAATTTGACATTTGCAAATTTACTCTTTTGACAGCTATAATTCTCTTCTTTCCTGATATAGATATAGATTGACAGATCATTGTAAAAACAAAAATTATTTCCAATAAAATTACTTGATACATAATTATTTTACTGACGCATTTATACAAAAATAGTGTTTAGTTAAATTTTTTATATACTGAATTAATAATATCGTATTTGAGTTAATTAATTAATATCTAAATGAAAATTTTTTAATTTATATTAAATTAATCGAAATAACATAATTTTAATGTAATGGTGGCATATAAAGTTAAACAAGTAAAATTAATTAGAAAAAAAAAAACATAATTAACAAGAAAAGAAAAAAAGTTTTTTTTTTAAATTTTTTATTTTGTAAAAAATCTAAACGAACCCGTATGAATTCGTGAATGCAATGTTAAGGCGCACTTCTGTGTGAATGTCTTCAAACAGATGCCGCACTGGAACGGACGTTCTCCTGATAAATTTTTATTTGAATTTGAATATTGAAATTTTGTACTTTTTTTTGTTTTTGTTTTGTTTTTATTTTAACGAATTTTTAATTTATCTTTTTAAAAAAATGTTTTTTTTTTAAGTAATAATAATAGGTCTGTTTGGTAATTTTTATGATTTTTAAATTAATAGATTGTATTAATTTATTTTATTTTTTAATAATTTTTTTTTATACTTCTTCGGTTTCACATTTTGCAATTGAATATTATGTAATTATTAACGTCAAGCCGATAATGGACATATTTATACATATTATATTAATACTATATGGTACTTAATATTTTTTTTTTTTATTGCTGAAAGATTACAAAAAACCACCCACAATTTTTGGGACCTTTGAAATGTGGGATTCAATATAGGAAGATTCCGTATAGGAAATATAACTACCTATACTTAATAATTGTGTTGTAAAAAAGTTAATTTCGGAAAATTCGTTAAGTTTCCGTTAAACATAAGAAACATTTAGAACACTGAATTTAAACATAATGTAATTTTGTTTTCATAATGGTTGGTTGTAACATTTTGGAGAGAATTTTATAGGTGAAATATCACGACAAACTTGTGCTATACATCAAAAGGTTATAGAAATATTTGGTAATAAATATAGAATAAATATTGAATATAGGACTAAGTATAACATAAGAAATAGGATATAGAGGAAACGAATGAAATAAAATGTAAAATTAGGAAAATGAAGTTCAATATGTATAAAAATTGTACATAATTTTATTACATATATTTATTATGGGTCATGTCATATGTTTAGTTTTGTTTAAATTTTTGACACTACGCCAAACTATAATAGTCATAAAGTTATCATGTGATATAATATGATTTTGTACGCCAGCATGACATTTCATTTAAATAATTGTAATAGCCATAACCATCATTCGTTGTATTTTCAAAATCATTTTTTAAGTCATACAAGAAGCGTACAAATCATCATAAGCAATCAAAAGCAATTTTGACACCTTTGTAAATGACAAATTGAATAATTTAGTAAATTAAAAAGAAACTTGCGTTTTTTTTTCTTTTAACTAAGAATTTTATTTAAAACTAAAAATTATGATATTGAATTTATATTTTTATTTCACTTCTTTTAATCTTTTGGTTTTGACGTTTTGATATGATTAGGTACGACAATTATAGTTAAGGTTATGATGAGATTGATATATCATACAGAATCATTTAACGAAGTATTATATAATAACTTTTATGACTATTATATACCCCGTATACATTATAGCATAGCTTCAAGTAAGCTTCAAAATCATGTATACGCTAGTTTCTTAAAATCAGCTTCACTCAAGTCAATCACAATCACAAAAATTTACTTACTTGGTTTGAAAATTTTAACCGAATATGCAGCTTGAGTGCTTTAATTGACATTTAATGTTAAAAATTTACAAACTTTTGTTAATATTTAGAATGAATTTAAAAAAATAGAAGATTTAAAATAGTAAATATAAATTTTTATATATTTTATATCTTTAGATTTATGAAAAATTTTATGTAACCAAAAATACAGATGTATGTCAAGCTCAAGCTATTTTCAAGCTGGTCAACCGAACACACAGCTTGAGATTTCAAGAAGAATTCAAGTCAAGTACTCAAGCTATTATGTATACGTAGTAATAGTTACTGACGCTGAATTTGTGTCTTTATGGCTCCTTAATAGGTCTACAATAATGACGTAGAATTATAATAAACTTGACATATGTATGTCGACACATAATAAAATAACAAAAATTAACTTTAATTTAAATAGTATTTAATTTTCCTTGTTGTTTTTTACATTATTTAAATTATTGGAAAATTATTTTTTAAAGTTATATACATATGTATATGTATCTTTAGTATGAGTTTATTGATAATTATAGCGTGTTTAAATTATTTTAAAAATTTTGTTCTTCTTCGAAATGTCAAAAAAAAAACATAACTATACTATGAAAACAAAATTACACATTTGTCAAATTCGATTCTTATATTTAACGAAAACTTAACGAATTTTCAAATTTAAATTAATAACGCCATATACCTACCTTATATGTATAGTAAGATGTGCTTTTCATATACGGAATATGACATATTATGTCATGGCAGATGCGTATATACAAAATATGATGTATGTAATAGATAATATAATTTTTTTTATGTTAATTTTTGACATTTATTTTGATTATTACTTCTGAAAAACTAACAAATAAAAAATACATTAAATTTGTTCAATAAACTATTCTAGAACGTTCTAGAGTAGAAAAATAACACTTTTTGTGTTCATTAGTTTCCGTTAATTGGTCTTTTTTGTCCGAAAGTGTTCCGATGGGTGTTCATTAGATTGTGCACAACAGTTCTGAAAATTCTGAATTTTTTTGAGACAATTTTGAACAACTTTTTTTGTTGTTTTTTTTTTCTTTAAATTGTGACAGTCAAACAAAGAAATTTGAAAAAAAAAAACAAAAATTAGAACAAAAAAGTTTTAAAAAAAATCAAAAAGAGTTATTTTTCTGTTCAAAGTGATTCTAAAGTGTTTGACAATTAATTGTCATAGTCGAATACTGTTCTGTCCGATTCTGTCCTAGAACTACTGAACAAATTTATTATGACTTCTTAAATGTGTAGAAGTAAATGTCAAAAGAAATATGACAAATAATTTATCTCTTCACGCAAAACTGACTTTTGTAACTTACGAAATATGAAGATACGAGATTACGTAATGGGCAAAAATATATTCTATAAATTCAAAAATATGACAAAAATGTTCATGAACGATTTTTAGGTATTCAATTAATAAGGAATACTTAAAAATTACTGTTTGGTAGATTTTGAATGAATAAGTGAGGTCGCCTACAACAAAGCAGATATACACCAATTATTTCTCATCATTATGTCATCAGAAACCGACAGTTTAAAACATAAAAGTGAATTACATGTTAAGACAAGATTTGTATGTTCATATGTATTTATTTATCTTCCAAAATCATTAATTCAAACTTTTTATAACCAAACAGACCTAATATTTTAGTAATTTACATAATATGAAATTTAAAATGTTATATTAAACATTTTTAATTTGTTTTTTTTTTTTTTGTTTTTAGGAAATAAAGAAAGACGACAAGCTATGATAGATGTAATTTTTTGAATTTTTTCTGAAGAAAAGAAAAAATTAAAATATAAAAATATAGAAAATAAGAAAATGAATGAGAAAAAGACGAATTAAAATGTAGTGAAACAGTAGTTTGATGATTGAAAATGGTTATTTTTTTTTTTATTGAATTGGAAATCAGGATTGGAGTGTTATATGTTATAATAAAATTCTAACAATTCTAAAAAAAAAAAAACAACAAAAATTCGGTGTAAATACACGTATAATATTATGTAAATAAATAATTTTGAAATTAAATGTCAATTATTTTATATTTTTGTTTTTTAAGACACTCCAGACCTGGATATTTTTCGTATATTTCTTTTTTTTATTTGATTCATATAATTTAATGCTTAAATTAAAATCAAATTAATGATTTTCTATTTTTTTTATGTGATCCTTTATGAAATTTTGCAATTTTTTTTTTTTTGTATTTTCAATACTATATAAATTTCCTGCATAATTAAAATTTTTTTTTTTCTTTTTGAAGAAGCATGTTAATTACATTATAGTTTTTTTTTTTTAAAAAACGTTTAATGCAACCAAATCATCAATTAACGTGATCAATTTTTTTATTGAAAATATTGCAATCATAAACTCGTAACTATGTAAAATTTCAATTATTTTAGTTTTCGATTTTGCTTAAATATTATTTCAAATTAGATTTGTTAATTGGGTGACTACCGTATTAGTTCAAAATGTAAGAAATTCTCTATACAAAAAAAAAAAAAAAAAAAAAAAACCAAAAATGTTAAGAAAAGTTGGGTTCATAAATGCAGAACATGCTCAAAATTGCAGATTTTGTGTTCATACTTAAAAGTCATGCGCTAATGTTGTGTAATCGTCAGTATTCTGTCAGCTTTGATTAAATTTTTCAAGAAGAAAATATATTTTTTTTTCGTATTCTCTTGTGAACATCCTTAAATCGTTAAATTTTAAAACAGCAAATGATTAGTTTGCTTTTCTAGTTTATGTCATTTGTGACACCTATTTATCGATATAGTCTGAAATATTTTATATTCAATTATTTTCCATTTCTTTGTTATCTTTATTGTGATTAATCTAAGAACAATCTTTTTTCTCTATAAAAGCAAAGCAACAAGCTCTTAATGCATACACCATTACATCAAAGCTATAAGTATGAAATTATGATTAGAGATGCTAAAAAACTTGATGAAAACAAACAAAGTCATCATAACGATACCAGGGTACTATGGTGTTGTATAGGAAACGAAGCTTCAGATATCTAGCGAATAAAGTATCGGTTGCGGCTTTTATAGGACTCAGCTCGTTCTGTGGAGTTTTGCTATGCACAATCAAATTGCAAATCTACGCTTGGTTGAAGGAAAAGGCTGAGTATTTTTGGCCTAACATACCTAAAAATCGTCAAGTGAAAATCCTCATGCCAATACACTCTTATCAGAAAACAAAGCTCTACTAAGTTTTAACAGTATAAACAAATGTGTCAGATATAATCACTGACTAGTTCAGTAAAAAAAAAAAAAATAAACCGCCCAATCGAAAACAACTTGGGTAGAATATGTGAAGAAGAGGAAGAATCATACTAGAAAAGAGTGTTCTGACTGTAATCATTAGATCAAGAATCCTCAAAGATTCAGATGCATAATTGCATTAAAACAGGAAGTTAGAATAAATCTATTTCAGATTGTGGTTACACTTTGAACACCGTTACAAATATATCTATCTATATGTCTAGAATTGATCAAATTTTCTATGTATGAATTTAATTATAATTAGTCGATTTTGAATTAATTTAAATTGTTTTACGTTCAGTTTGTGAATTTTATTTTTATTTACAATTAAATTATTTTAAATTATTAAAAGCACAACTACTGTGAGAAAGTATGTACATACCTAAGTTAATTGTTAATAATTAAATTATAATTTTTGAATTGAATTTAAATTTTGATTAAAATGTCGTTCTTAATTAATCTGGTTTTCGATAACTTAAATTGGAATTTAAAATGAATTCAAATATATTACGAAATTCGGACATTTTGAATTAGGATTGCGAAAATATTTTTCAAGATTCAAACCTCAAAACAGTCTAATTTTTATTAACATGCTTCTTAAATTGTTTGACAAAAAAAAAATGATACTTAGTCAATTGAAAAAAAAAATTATTAAAATATTTTTGGATATAAAGATCTAAAATCTGATTTATTATTTTTATAATACTACTTATATGAGAATAATGCTCTAATTGGACATGATTTTTCAAAATAAACTAGAAATTTAATAATTTTGGAAAACATATAAAATAAATTATTAAATGATAAAAAAAAAATGATTTAAATAAAATTAACTTAAATGAAATAAAAAAAAAAAAAAACTGTATTTATGATTAAATTTGATTTTTGAAAATTAAAACAAAATATTTTGATTTTGAATAAAATGTTTTTGTTATGTGAAAATTATTTTCAAATTTCATTTATATTTTATTATTATAACAATATTAATTCTATTTAATAATAATAAAAAAAAATATATTTTCATTATAATATGATATATATATATATATTATATATAAATGTAATTGAATATAAAATAATATAAGAGTTCAACATACCTGTATGAATTCTTTTATGAGTATTTAAAGATGATTTTTGTGAAAATCTTTTTAAACAGAGATCACATTGAAATGGTCTTTCACCTGTATGCGTTCTCATGTGTACTTCTAGATATGGTTTACGACAAAATGCAGCATCACAAGCCTACAACGTAAATAAAATAAAAATATGTACTAAATTATTAAATTTTATTATTTTATTGATGTTAATAATTATTGTCGTAGTCTAAGGGTGTATCCCTGTTATAATTAAAGACAAATTCTAATTATAACTCCCTATAGACACCAAATGCACAATTTTTTGACAATTTAAATTGACATTTTTTTGTCATCAATTAGAAACATTTCGAGTTGGTAATTCCAAGACCCAAATCAGGGAAATTTCAAATTAGTCTATTCTAATTAATATTCTAATTTATACAGGGTGGTCCGATTTAGAACAAAAATATTTTAAGTAGTGATTCCTTGGAGTAGTTTGGGAAAAAAAAATTTGGTCTAGACGAGGCGTCTCTCTTTAAATTTAATCTGGACTACAGAGGGCTAAAAAAAATCGGATTAGAAAAATTATGTCTAAACAATATCCATTAGAGCTCGGAAGGAATTGAAACTAGAGCAACATCTTCATAACTTTTTTTTAAAATTAATACACCTAATAAACGGTATGTGTTGGATGAGTATCAGACTTTTCGTTTTTGAATAATAATTACACAAATTTAAAATTTTGCTTTTAACAACTGAAAATTTTGTAAAAAACGTTGATTATCTCGAAAAAACTAGAAAATATTTGATATTTGAATAACCCAACCCGTGTTTTAGTAAGAAAAACAATAACTGAGAGTTGCATTGTTACAATATTTTATTTTTTAGTCAAAATTACTGAAAGTAGTTAAGGTTACTGAAATTTTATATGATTTTACCTGGAAAACGGCAAGTCTGATATGAAAGTTGTGTATGAAAAAGTTCTAGGGGATGATGTAACGCATCAACACAATAAAAAAAAATTAGTGAGTTTTTCCAAGATAATCAACGTTTTTTTTTACAAAATTTTATGTTTGACTGTAATGTCAAATTGTTTGAAAGAAAAAGTAAATGTAAACATTTTACCATTTTACGATAATTCATTCAATTTACGTTTTTATTCATTGCTGAGAACACCAAACATATTTTCGGCTTTGATATTTATTAGTTTTATAACTTTGTTTTTATTTATTTTTAGTTTTGACATTTTTATATTTGAATTCTAATAGCAAATTATATGCCCAGGCATATAAAATAGTGTTAAAATGTATCTTAAGCACTATCTGATGGCCGTCAAATATAAAAAAATATATTTATTTTTTTTTTCATTTTAGTAGCATACATAAAAATTTTAAGCAATACAGAGTGGTTCAATTTGAGCTGATAATCCTTTAAGAGGTGATTCATTGAAATATTTAGGGAAATCTAATTGTTTTAGGAAGGGGTATATTTTTAAATATGATCGATTAATATTACAGGGACTTAAAGAAAACAATATCTAACAAAAAATATCAACTACAGATTCAAAAATATGTAAGCTGTACCAATTTGGTATTTTTTTTCTTTAGAGTTGATGCAGGCATCAGACCTACCGTTTTCGAGTAATACTTTTAGCTGCTCAAATTTTGCTAAAATATACTGAAATTTTTCTGAAAAATTTGGATTATCTCAGAACAATTCGCAAACATTTTTTTTTTTATTAATTATTTTGAGTCATAGTTCAATGCTCTATAATTTGGCCATATACAACTTTAAATTTTTCATTGACTTGCCGTTTCTCAGGTAATTTGTATTTAATATATTGATTTTAATCTGTCAAATGATTCGAATTTTCAAAAATATGCGTGACTGAAATCAATCGTACGATAAACAGTCTAATAAATAAACGAACGTTATATGTGTTACGGTAAATCGGCACATGTTGAAATCCACCATTATAAAGTCAGAAATTGTAATCTTTTTTATTTTTTAAATTAAATTACAATTTTAAAATATATTTACCGTGCATTGAAATGGTTTAGTTCCTGAATGCAATTTCATATGAACATAATAACTACTAGCTGATGATAACATTTTACCACATATTTTACATGCTTGTGGTTTACTTCTAGATTGGCTACTTGATGTAGTTGATGTTGTGGTAATTGATATGGGTAATCCATTTGTTTGAACATTTGATATATCTGGTTTTGGTCCATCTGAAACTGTTGATAATGGTGTGCTAGATGGTTGGGCCTTAAAAAATAAATATATATATTTAATACTATTTAGTTATGTATATATATATACATATATATTTTTTAAATTTAATTATTTAATTATATAAAGTAAAAAGTTTTGCAAGTGTTCGAAATATTTTGTTTTTATTCAATTTAATATTAAATATATAAAGTAGTATATAATTTAATTTATTAAATTATTATCATCATAGTATTTTTACATATTTAATTCATGCTTTTTTTTTTGTTTTTAATAGAGTTTATGTTTATAGAGTAAGTTTTAGATTTTTTATCGAATAAAATCTTAGTAAAAATATATTTTTTTAATCATTATTTTAGATTTGAAAGTTTTCTATGCCCATACGAAGTTTTAAAAAGATTTTATTAGAAACATGATAGTTTAAAGTTATTTAATTAATAGTAAGCTATTAAATTAATTATTAATTTAATTAAAAAAATAAATAATAATAACTACTTATTTATTATTATAACGATAGTATTTAAAATTTGTTCTACAATATAAAAATGTTGTACTAACGATTGTATTGATTTATATTATAGTATTTTAATGATAATTTCAACAAAATTTATAAATTAACAATTTAATATTTAAGGTAGCATTAGAATGGAGCAATATTAAGTAACAGCAACGTCAATAGCAATTACAGTAAAATATTTGAAAAATCATTTGTTTTTATGAACAATTACTTTATTTCTTACTAATATTTTGCGCTCTTTTTTTATCATTTGATAATAGAAGTATCAAATTTTATATACATATGAGAATCCAATTGAAATTTGAATTTGCACATATGTATATTGTTTTTTCTCAATAAAAATATGGAAGAAATTTTTGTTTAATATTTTATTTATGCTGTCTGTTAAATTTCAAATTTGGCAGTTTGAATTTGCTGTCTACTGCTATATTGTGTCTTATTCGGGTCGGGATTTACATTGAATAGTATAACTATAATTCGAGTTGATTGACATTTGAATGAGTTAATTAAATTTTTAAATTTTTTTTTACAGTAAAAAGCAACTTATAGTGTTGAGAAACATTTATTATAAGCTATTGTAGATTAAGAAAAATATGAATTATGAATTTTCTGTTTATATATTTTAAAGTTAAAATAGATTGAGTTAATTAAAAAAGGTCCTTAAAAAAGAATTCCGAATATTTAATATATACAAGTCAACTTTGTGAAAAATATATACATATGTATGTAAATTAAAAAATTAAAAAATGTTGGCATTCTTATCTATATAGTAAGATCATATATGATTTTACATTTTTAGACTGTTTTCTTTGGGAATAATTTTCAAAATTATTGGACTACAATAACATAATTCCGGGCATTAATGAAATACGAATGGGTTCATGGGAAAAAGTCATGGAACATTGAATGCAACCCATTTATCTATTCAAACGTTCACATATAGGAACAACAATCTGTGAGGCCTAAGTGCGTGATATAAAGACTTATCTCACCCATCTAATTAATCAACCAATATTATTGAATATAATTTCAAATAAATAAAAAAAATATTGACAACTTATTTTTATTTACATTTAAAATTGTAGCTCTTTTATTTGAAAACCATTTAGCTTAGAGATTTTGTTGTTTAAAATATGTTGTAAATATGTCATATATGTATAATATAAGAGAATTCCGAATGTATTAATGCAAAACACCGAAAGGTATACACAATATTTGAGATGAAATAATTCTAGATTTTTGTGAAGAATGAAAAATATTCAAAAAGTGGAATCATATGACTTACTATAGCAGATATCGTAATATCAAATTTTCAAAAAACCAGAACGATTAATCGAAATGAATGAATTATTAAGTACAAATATTGTACTAAAATGAAACCAAATACAAAAGATCACTTTATTCAAGTATCATATTCGTATGAATGATTTGATTTCAGTACCATTTTTGCATTTTATCTATTTCTCGTCGAAAATCAAAAATAAACATAGTACTGAAAATCAGCATGGACAAGATTGTATATCAACTAGTTTATATAAGTCAGACTGATTAGTTAGAATTATATTAGTTAGAACAAAAATAATTTTCTGAGCATTTAAAAAGCTCATTCTAAGCCCTTCAAATTTACATTTTTAATTTAAGGTACGAAGGAACAGAATTTGAGCGAAGCCCTTAGCATATTTAATTAATTTTAATTCAACATAGTAACAAAATAACGTTTCATCCTACAGCATAACTTGGTATTAGTGTAACAGTTAAATAAAAATAATCTTTGTGGCAGTTATTGCTTAACCTTATATTAACCACTAAATTATCAAATGACTTAAGTAAGTAATATTAATATTTAAAATTTTATTTTTAAGATGAATTCGATTTGTTACCTTTCTTCTTTTACAAAAACTGATAATGTGTTATTTATACCTTTAATCACAAATAACTTATAATTAGTGCAAGAAATCAACGATGCAACAACAAAGAATTAAGGAGAAAATTGAAAAGAAAAAAATTAAAAAATCAAAACAAAAACCAAGTAAATAAAACAAAAGCAAAAGATTAAGTATAATCCAATTTGATACTTTAAAAAGCAAAAAAATTAAAATAAAATAAATAAAAAAATGAAAGAAACTTTGTTACCTCAAAGGTCTTCCGTCTAGGATCCCATTTATCGATATCAAAATTAGCAAACAATATTGTTGGTGGTTTTTTATCATCTAAATCAATTTTATTCATTTTTGGTAAAATGACACCATCTGTGGTAGTGGTGGTGGTAGTCTGGTTTGGCTTTAATAATAAAATTTTTTGTTTTTATTTTTGGGTTTCGATGTTTTTTTTTTTTTGCATATTTTTTTTTATTTTGAAAATTTTTGGTTCACATAAACAATAATACATAATTTAAAAAAAAAAAAAAAAAAAAAAAAATCAATTATTAAAACAAAAAACTAAAAATAATAAAAATAAATTAAAAGTGTTGTTATTATTATTGACCATTAACTTTTATTTCTTATATATGTAGATAATAAATAATCGTGTATTTGTAGCAACCACATTTATTGGGTCAGATTAGAATAATGTATTGTGTATTAGCATTTTTGAGTTTCAAATTCCACCACACAAATGAAAAAATATACTTTAATTTAAAAATTTAAACATTTCTGTAATGTTTATTGACATTTTAATGTCTATCTAAATATCTTTAAATATTTATCAAAAAGTGTATATTAAAAATCGAATTTACCATATAACAAATTTATATCCAAATTGATTATCAATTGTGAATTTTTTTTTTTAAACAAGTCAGAATAATTATAAAATTTTATTTAAAGTATAATTTGGTTTGGATCTTAAACATTTAAGTCTTGTACGAAAGTGAGTATTATATATTTTCAACAAATATATGTAATTTAAAAAATTTTTAATATATCAGTATTTATATTTATTTTGATGCTTTCAAAATACATACATTGAACTGTAATAATTATTAACGATTAAGTGCAAATTATATTTATATCAGTTACGTCAAAGTATACAATATACTCTGATAAATTGGTTTTGTATTTTGACATATAACAATGATATTGCATTGTAAAAATCATTTGAAAGAAATAGCAGAACTGTAAGCAATCCATATGTACGCATTCAAAATGATATATTAGAAATTAATTCAATGATGTTGCACACCGTCAGAATAAAACAGCCACAAATCGAAAGATTCCGCAATTATAAAAATTGCTGTTTCTATTTTTCCTACAAAATTTAACTAAAATTTAAGCTCGAAACTTCGAATCTTGAAATTATGGCACTTCTATTGTGGTACAATGGTGCAATAATGGTGCAATTTATTCTTATTTTTTTGTTTGTTATATAAAATAAGAAAAATCAGAATATGAAATACGACTAATTTGTGTAAGCTTTAAAACTATTTTACATCATAATCTCCATTTTTATAAAAATATATTTTAAGTGTTAACAATTATATATATATATATAAAATATATTTATATTAAAAGCTCTGTCTTCCTACAAAAAAATTATAAAAAAAATTAAGTACGTACATGTATTAAACGTAAAATAAACTACAAACAATATAAAAAAACAAAAAAAAATATTGATGTATATTTTGACAGTTGGATATTTAATGTCACTATAATATAACTGTTGTATATATAATGACAATTTCAAAATTATATTATTATCAACAGCCAAGTTTTAACAGAACTACATTATTTTTAAGGATTGTCCACAGACGCTCAATTTTCAATTTAATTTTTTTTATGATATGAAATGTCAAAATATTTAAATGTCCACATTAAATATTTTTTCGTTAAATTTTTCATTCAATTTTTCTTTGAACAAATTTTACAGATGTAACATTTAAATGATAATATTGCTTCTTTTTTCTATTTAGTCCATAATAATGGTATCTATATTTTAATTTGATCACTTTATCAGTAAATACTTACATACATTCTCAGAAATACAAAATATAACGAAAAAGTTTAACATCTAAATATTGTAAATATAAAATCAAATATAAAAAAATGGAATGGACAAATTGAACGTTAAAAAAATGGTAGGAAAGTTTTCATGCAATTGTTTTCATATTCCATTTTTCATTTCACTTGCTCGACATTTTCTATCTATCATTTTTTTCTCAAATGAGAAAATGAAATGGTTACATAAATGTCAGAAAATTGAATGAAAAATTGAATGCAAAATTGAACGTGTGGGATCAATCAAATATAATACTAAATAAATTTAGGTATAAAAACACTAAATGGGAGAAGGTGAATAACCTATTTCTATATGTACGAGTAAAATTTATTGAATTAAGAATACTTTTTGGAAAAAATTAACTTAATTAAAATAATTATATGATATGTTTCCATGCCTACGAAATTTCGCGATTTTAATAAAAAGATTCTGAAGTGTTTCCATTTATCCAACAAGATTTATTGTAATAAATCAAATAAAAACAATCAAAAATTTTTATCTAAATGCATTTATTAAATCATAACAAACTGTTACATCATAAAAAAGGAGAGCATATGAGCAATCAGCAAAGAGAGCATATAAAATATATTTTAATACAGAAACAAAATTCATTTTTATATTAATTATTAACAGCAATGTTAAGTTGAAGAAGATTTCCAAAGTGTTGGATCAATATGTTTTAATTATTGAATACTAATCCTAATAATATGCCCTTGTACCCAAATTTCTTTAAGTCCGACTTCCTCATTTTCTTTTTTGTTGTACATACCTTAATACTTTCTTTTCGTACTTCCCTCCATTGTAAATTTGTTATTTTAATTTTATTTGTTTGTTTTTAATATCAAAGTCGATTATGACATATTAAGCTGGATTGTTATTGACTAGAATACTATCAGGGATGGACACATGAATATATAAAATTTTTGAACGAGTTTTGGACAAAATCTCAGCTTTTGAAAATTTTTAAATATACATATATGAAAAATTTAGTTTTAAGAGATTTTAAAAATTTCTCGAAAATACGAGATTTTGTGGAGATGGAAACATAACAGTAGTTAATTTATTCCTAATAACTATTATTTTTAATGTAAAAAAAAATTAAACAAAATGATTTTTACACGGCCAAAATAAATAATTCGAATGAAATGTCATATAAACGTCATATGGCAAAATAGTAAGAAATAAATAATATAAAGTAGAAATCATTCATGAAAAACTATTTACTTTTACAATGTGACATTCATTTCATGTTATTTATTTGGTCATGCAGAAATAACTGAAAAAATGCATGAAATTGTCAAAATTTTATAGAAAATTATGGAAATTATATTTTAAGTAGAACTTTTTTTTCACATTAAATATGTCAAATATGTTTGCTTTTCTTCTTTATTGTTTTGTAATCCCCTGACTGGATCATATGTCCTAAATATATGTATGTACATATATGTATATTCAATCAAATACATTTAACTTTATTAGTTTTTTATCATTTTAAAAATATATTATAAAATCAAAATATTCAAAAATTAAATTATTTATACATTTTCTAAAGAACAAAAGAATTTCCCAAATGTCAAATTCCTAATTTTTAGGTTAGGAGGCATTTCAAAAATAAATTGAGTTGATTCAATTCATTGATAGGTGGTTAATTATGTATTTTGGTAAAAAATCAAATGACAGTTAATAGTTTTGTATTTAAATGTGACAACAACAAATCATTTTTGTGGACCCTTATTTATTATAGTCTTATACTATAATTGTAACAACTATAAAAATAACTATAAGTACTAACTGTTAAAATAACTGTAAAAATAACTGTAAAAATAACTGTAAAAATGAAAAACAAAACAATAACCAAATAATGAATTAATTTTTGACATTTTAAAATGTGATATAAAGTATGTATGTTTGCTTTTTGTATATATGTACATAACATTGTATATATATTTAGTTTAATAAAATAATTATGTAGATTACAAAATCGCATGCGCATCCTAAAAATTATTATATTATTATATTACTTTTGATAATATATTATTATATAATTCAATATTGTATATGGATATATATATGTGTATGTATATATAAATAAATAAAAAAAAAAGTAGACTGACTATGCAGTGGCTTATACAGTGTTACCGATATTCTTTTTTTGTTTTGTTTTTAGTAATAAATTCTTATAAATATGTAAATTATTAGTAAGTAGTTAATGTTTTTTTTTGTTTTTTTTTGTTTTTATTCAAATATTAATTTTAATTGTTCTACATACATTATAATATTATATGAATTGAAATTGAGTACACATAAAAAATAAATGAAAATTGCAATAAAAAAATAATATAGCTATATATTATATACATGAAATAAAATTATATTATAACCATGGTAATTTATTTGAAAAAATAAAACAGTCACTAAACACTTTTTTTTTTATTTCAAATTATTTAATTTTAATTAAAAGAAAAAAACAAAAAAAATATTGTATCCTTTAACAGTAATATTGTAAATACTGCAAAAATATTATAATATGTATTACAAAAAATAATAATAATATTCAAAAAAAAATTTTTTTTTTTTTTCAAATTCAAATTATTTATTTGAGTTCGTTAAGTAATTTTTTGTAAGCGAATTAAGTGTTACCGTTGTTATTATTCGAATCATTTTATTTTTTGAGTTTTTCATAAAATTCAAATTTTTCATTTAATTTTTTTTTGGTTTTTGTTTATGTTTAATTTATAATTTAATTTTTAATTTATATATTATATAATATGAAGAAATATTTTAATTATATAAATTTGTTAACTGTGTAAAACGATTAAAATGAACTTCAGAATTGTAGGATCATTTACACTTATTACATTTAATTTTGTATTATATTATATCACATATAGAATTTTTGTTTTTGTATTTTGTTTTTATTATTATTATTATTTTCACAGTAATTACATCAGAGGGAGAGAGAAAAAGTAAGTTAAAAAAAGAAAGAGAGAGAGAAATATTAATTTTTTTTCATATAAAAACAACAATAGTATTTGCTTTGGGCGTATGTATATATTAAAGTATTATAGTAAAGGATATAATGTAAAAAAAAAAATTAAAAAATAACTATGTGTAATATTTGCAATGTAATAGCTTTACATAAAATATGATATATATATATATATATATATATATACTTATAAAGCTATAAACTAACAAACAATAGCGATTTTAATTCTCTTTAATTAAAAAAAAAAAAAAAAAAAAAACTACGAAAAAAGTACCCATAAAAATACAAAGTAATAACGGATTTTTTATGTAAATACATGTATGTATATATAATACATTCCTATAATATATTGTGTCCTTATATATCCTTACATGAGGATAATAAAATAAATAAAAAAAAATCTCATTATACATGTATATATATATAGTATAGTATATAAATATATAATCCAAGTAAATATACCTACATACAATCATACATTAACTTTTTATATAACAGTATATATATTTAATGTATTCCCTATTCGTATATTGGGATGAAAAAAAAGTTTAAAAATTTTAACTTTCATTGATTACTGTGATTGCATTCGTTACTTCTTTTTTTCGTTTCGTGTAAATACAATACTATCTATATTATATGTACGTTGTCTCTACATACATTTTTGTTACAACAGAATTTCCAAAAACAGATGGCGTTGTTTTGAAAACATTTATCCCTACTATCAATTATTCTGGACTCTGATGTGTATACATTGCCTTCTATAATCTATATATTATATATATATATAACTTATTCTATTTTTTTTTTTGTTCTTAGTTAGTTAGTTAGTTAGTTAGTTAGTTAGTTACTTAGCAATGGATTTAATTTTAATATATACATACATACATATTTATTATATTTGTTATATTTATTTCTGTAAAATAAAAATAAAAACAAAAGCCAAAGGCAAACAAAATATAATTCTTAAAAAAGAAATTTTCTGCAAAAAAAAAAAAGCTGTATTCAGCATTTTTGCTGAAAAAAATCACTCAAACCATAAAGTAAAAAAAAAGAAATTACTTAAGGGGAAAAGCTTTAGAAAATAGTACTGGAGATAACAGACATTTTTTGTTCTATAACTAAAATATCATTCAGAAATCAACTCCATAAAAATATTTTTTTCATATATTTCATCAAACGCCATAAATTGGTAAAATTTTGTTGGTTTCAATCAATTTATTAATATTTTCATTTTCATAAAATTGGTTGATTCTAACGAGAGAAAAATATACTTCAGCTTTATGTTAGTTAATCCTTTTTTCAGAAGTGACAGCAGTCACTTTCACCTTCCACCAAATTCCTTGCCTAACTATAAAATAGAAGGAGTATCTTCGACAGAAATGTTATTATAGAAAATTTCACAAACTTTATACAGATACCGTATCTATTTTATATATTTTTACAGTGATTTTAAAATTTTAAAATTATCATCTAGCTAGACAGTAGACTATGACGACACAAAACAAACCTTGAATTATTTCTATGTATTCGTTTATTTTAATAGTGTCATTGATATTTTTCGAAATTATAAGCAAAGCATGTATTTTCTGCGAGTAATACGCATATTCTGCATTTTGGATCTAACGATAAGGCATTTGATTATCATAAAATATTTATTGAAAAATTTTCACATATTACTGTGGTTCTTTGGTGTGTTCAAAATAAATTGTTTACGTTTAGTTGATTATTTTAATTTTATTCTATTCTATACAAACAATTACATCACAATAAAAAAAAAATAACTGACCCACATTTTTATAATGGCAATTATTAGGTTTAAGGATATTTAAATTTGAGTTCAATAGTCTACATAAAGCTTATGAAAATTATAGAATTTAGATGAAGTGGTAAACTATACTTCGTATTATTTTGTTTGTATAGTTTATTGTATATGTACAACGATTACATTAGAGCCTTATACCATTTGGTTTGTGGTACATCAACGTTTTATTTTTCTTTTTATTATTAGTGAAGTTTGAATGTTAAAATTAAAGTTAATACATAGTATAATAATAGATAATTAAAATTAACTATGTATGTGAGACTTTTTAAGTAGCGGATATAATTATAAAATGAAGTCATAATAGCCAATAAATTTAAGTAATAAAATTCGATATTTAGATTAAAATGCTTAAAAAAATATTTTCAAAACATTATTTTTTTGAAAATCAGGCATAGAATTTTAAATTCTTAATTATAATACAATTTTATTACTGAAAGTGATAACACATATTTTGTATGACGTCAAGAGAAATCAATTGCAAAAGCTCTGATAGTAATTGCAGTCAATCAAGAATCCATTAATAAATATCAGTTATGCTATATCGAAATATTTATATAATAGGCTGGTTAACATTGTGAATCTATTTAATAACAGTTTTATTTCAAAATTGTCGATTGAATAAAAATGATTTAAAAACTATGTTTCTTTTCATAACTTGACAATACATTTATCGTTGATTATAGTGACATAGTTTCAAAGAAAGTAGATATTCCAAAGCATATACAGAAAATTTTATATGCGCTGAATAACTACAAAAACTACTAGATTTTTTTTCTACTGGAAATATAAGGTTTGAATTCATTAAATATAATGTAATGTTACCAATAATAGGTAAAGTTAGTTCAAATTTTAATGAATGGCATTTCAATAAATTATGTATTCAGTTTAATGCATTGATAATATTTATAATGTGTGACAATAATCATAACATTTCTACTTGTTGGAATGAATTAAAAATAATACTTACTAAATAAATACACTTTACAAACAATGGCAACTTAAAAATTGTGAAAATTCTAACATTAATTAAATCTTTAAATGGACCAAGACCAACTTTATGGAAATTTGTTTATAATCAAAATATTACTCGATTCGACAAAAAAAAAATTCAAAGTAAGCGTAATCCATTCTTATCATTTACAAAAATTTTAAATTAGACATTAACAACTAGATGCAAAGTAACCTTTCTCATTTTTAACTATTTAAACTGAAATATTTTTATTTCTACTTCTGTTTGCCTAGTCAAATTAATCACAACAATATCAAACGTACATATACTAAGAGTGTTATATCCGATCTATTGTTTGGCTATTTGAAAAAAAAAAATGTAGTATCTAATAAAAAAACTAAAATAGTATATATATTTATATAAAAGTATATATAAATATATTTAACATGATTTTCTTTCATTATCACTCCATATATAAGAATGCGTTTAGTACCACTTTTTATTGCCTAATTTCGTCACTTCATCTTGAAGAGATTCAAACACAAGAACTGCTATTTGAATCGCTGATACAAACATCGAGAAATTATTGATAACATAGAGTGTAGACTATCAATCACAAAGTTATTATAACGCTCTAAAAATCATCTCTCATTTAATATAGTGTGCTACCTCCCTATTTTAAATTGGTCTATAATAGATCTATTTTCATTTTAAGGTAGATTTTTTCTTCTTGTCCCAAGGTCCGGACTAGTTTTTTAACTAACCAAATTTTTGTAATTCTACTACCGCATACACAAAATAAATCATCTAAGCATTTTAGTTCATCCAATTTCTTAGTTAAATTTTGTTTTTAATTTTCTCTGAAGGTTGAAGTAAATGAAAACGATATTTAGAAAATTGATAGCGAAATAGCTATCTCGCGTTTTGTATAATCATATTCACATACAGAATATCATATTTATATAAAATATCTTTCATTAATCAATATCAAGTTGTTTTGATATTGGAAAGCTCACTAAGAGTATTTGTTGTTAGTTTGAATATTTATATTTTTATAATATTGATATCATTATTCATGAATTATGTAAATAGCAATTTTAATATGTATGTTAGTATTTTAAACAAAACTTTTAAAATTATAAAATCAGCTGATGTATGTAAACCATTCTTTATACTTCAATCTTTGCTTAAAAACTGACGTTAGTCGAAGTTGTATTGAAGATCAAATCATAAACATTTTTTTCACTGTAGCTTAATTTAATTTTATTATTTCAAGTGCACATAAATGTACAGTCAACATTTAGGACCTTTTTCCAGGTAGCATCTCACTGTAATTGTGTTTAAATTATAGTGTAAAGATAAAATTATTCAGATGTTCAAATATAAAGAGTGAGTTTTTAATTCACTTTAATTGTTATCATATTTATTAAATAGTATCACTTGAACACAAATGACTATTATAAATAAATATGATCAGAATACTTAAGAATGATTTTGAATTTGTCTTTTACATATTATAATTACAATCAACTGAAAAAATTGTAATCTATATGAATACAAATCAAAAGCATAAATAAATGTTTATCATTCATTCATTTGTATATTAATTTACATATACATATGTATGTCCATTCATAATAAATAATAATAATAAAAATAAATATTTTGTATTTGACAACAACCTCCTGTACTATATTTTATATATGTAGATGATAATATTATTAAGTACATACAATTCAAAAAATAAAAATAAACTGAAGTAAAACAACAACCACAACAACAACAACAAAAGCCAACAACAAAAAGGAAAACTCATTTTATGCATAGTAACTGAGATTCCATACACCCAAACATTAGAATTTAGAAAACAAAATAGCATAAATGATAATAGTAACAATAATAATAATAATAATAATATCTAATATAAATTTGTGTACTTATTTTGTGTAGAAAAACTTAATATATTTTTTTTCCCAAATTTTAATTTGTAGTTAATTATGTAGTAATTTCTTTAAAAACAGGTCAAAATAATAACATTTTACTAGAGAAGTGTGTAACGTCAGCGCCTAAATTTAATTTTTTTCAAAATTATAATATTTTTATTATTTCATTATCTTTTTATTAATAAATTTAAATAATAATTTTAAAAAATTTAAATTCATACAATGTATATAAGCATATAATATAATTATCTATAAATATTAAACATTTTTTTATTTTATTTTGTAAATAAAAAATTTAATATGAAGAATAAACAAAAAACAATAAAAACAATAAAAATAGAAAAAATAAAAAATCAAATAACTACCGTTTTAAGAAAATACACGATATTATTATCAACGATGCATTTTTGCACCAAATTATTTTCTTGAATAGACATATTTATTTCACTTAATTTTTATCTTTTAATAATTCACAATTATTTTGATATTAATTTATTATACTTTATTATTTCAATAAAAAAAAAAAAAAATATATATTAAATCACTGTTTACATTGATTTTTCATAATTTTCATATTAATTTTGTTTTTTTTTTTAGTTGATTTAAAATAAAATATTTTTTTTTTGTTTCGTTTCTTTTTAATTTGTATTTTTGTTTTCTTAATTTATTTATTTATTTACTTATTAAAAAAAAATAAATATGTATTAATATATATATATATATATGTATAATATATATTGAAATATATGAATTGTTTTAAAATATATTATATCAATTATATTTTCTAAATGTATATATTATAATATAATATAAATCAGTAAAACCCAAATAAAAATTTCACTTCTTGTTTTTGTTCACATGGTTGTTCGATTAAAAAATATTTTCGTATGGAAAAACGGGATAAAATTCTTTTTCTTTTACTTTTTTTTTCTATAATTTTTTTTTTTATGAAATTATAATGGCGCATGCGCCATCTTGGAAAAACTTTTTCAACCAGTTCAAATATATTATATACCTATATGTATATATACATATGCATGTTTATATATATATATATATTGGAATTTCCATTTTGTTCCATCCAAAGTTAAAATATTGTATTTTCTTATTTTATGTTTACAATCAGAATTAATAGATATGGAAATTTTAGAAAGTTATTATAAAATAAGTTTTAAGTTTATAATATTTAATTTAATTTAATTCGAAATAATAATAATAAACATTAACCTAGTAATTATCTAAGTAACTGAAGAAATTTTATTTAACGAATAGCGCAATTTAATCAACCGTATCGTACCACCCTTATCCAATTTTCTAGTATGACCAATTTAATTATATAATTTCAAATCATTTTTTAAATTCCAACTTAATGTCAAATTTAATTTCGTAATAATTTTTTCTTATAACATCAAATATAAATTTTTTTTTTAATTTTTGAAATTATAATTTTTATTACACTTTTACAATTTTCATTTTCTTTTCAGTTTGCTAATTATTATACCTGAATACCTAATAATAATCAGTATTTAAACGTCGTCATACGTCATAGTTGTTTACATTATTTAAAACTCAGAATAGCTTCAAATTAATACATGTACATAATATGTACTTATAAACAAAATAATTATTGTATATTATAAAATAAGTACATAATACAACTATGTATGAATATAAATATTAGACAAATTTTTGTATAAAAGAAGTAAACAAAATAAAAACAAAACGTCAAAGTCAAACGAAATTGAAAAATACTTTTTAAAATTAATTTCGATGTACATACATATATGTAATTCGAACATAATTGGTTTGTTCGAATACGAGGAAAATTTTAAAAATTCTAATAAAGTTTCTAAGAGTTTGAGTTTTTTTCGTGAATGTTGAGAGTTTCAAAGCTTACTCAAATTAGTATACAAGGTACTTATTTGTAAAAAATTTGAAATTTTTTTTGCATTATTGTTTTAAATGTCAAAATTTTATTGTTGTTGTCTAATGTAAATTCTTAACATATAACATTTTTGTATAGAAAAACAGTTTACCACTTAATATTTGGTTTGAAAAATGTGCTTATTTCAACTTAATCCAACTAACTTTTAAATTTTTGCTATTTTTCTTTTTTTTTACTTGAACAAACATTGTATATTTAACTTTGAAATTTTTAAAAACAAGTTTAAAATAACGGTTATAATGACGTTCAAATATTGACAAAATAACTATGCATGTAGAAAAATACTATCAATTTGAAAAACATTGCTACCTCAACTTTATGTAATAAATTGCATAAAAAAAAGTGCTCAATTTGTCACACAAATATCTATTATCTGAGAAATTTGTATAGCAGAGTACTTGAATAAACGCTTAAAACAATTTATAGTTAGTTAATTATAGTGTATTATGCTTCTTTTCGGTTAAAATACTTTAGCATCTATATGTCACACTATTACAAAGTGTCATGGTAATACTAATACAAAATATCAAACAAAAATATAAAAAAATATTAAATGTAATTTTATTTAAATTACTGAAAAAATAATGTAAAAAAAATATAGCTAAAACTATAGGTTCAATTGTAATCAAATGTTGTTAGACATTTCTCAATATTTTTCATCTTAAAAAAAATGTACCAGGTTATACACTATTGTGAATTGAAACATTATCATTAGTTAATAACACCTTCACATAACACTATCAATAATAAAATTTGAAAATATAATATAGTATTTTTTCCACAAATCGGATTTAGATTTAAATTTATAAGAGAATTTATGAATTCAACTATCAAATTTCGAAATAACTCAATTTAAAAAAAAAAAAACAAAAAATTTAATTTTAGAGGTCTGTGATTTAAATTACTGATACTATAAGCGGCTTTATGATTGAATAAAAATAAAAAGGTAGATTTATTGTTGCATTTAAATGTTAATATTCTAAGTTCAAATTCAAATCCGATTTCGATTCGTGAAAAAAAAAACAGAGCTAATACGAGTATTTATGTTTTAAAATCGATTGCAAATCATATTTGTGCGATGTATGAACCCATGGAATAGGATGACGATGGATTGGAGAGTTGAGTTGAATTCAGTTCTGTTAATTTCTGGATATGTCTTAACCACAGAACTGCATTGAAAACAATTATCGTCAATCTTTTTCTTAATTGATGACAACTGCGTGTCATTTATTATATTTGTTTCTTAATTGGAGATATATCAAATTTTTGCTCAGTTAATTGTTTTGATTATGTTGATAAAGTTGATGACATCAATTTTTGCGTCCAACATATCGCATCTATCTCTAAATTTATTTACGTAACAATTTTATTATGTGTATGTGGTAAGGGCTAGGTAAAACATTTTTAAATAAGAAAATCGACAATTAAAAATCTAGATATATGTTTCATTAAATTGTATTAATATCTCTTGACGATGATGATGTAACAACTGAATTCGATCAATTAGATAGAAACTAAACGATTGATTATAATTAGATATTAAAAAATATGATTATAAAGAAATGCATATTCTCTATGGGAGGAAAAATTATCAGAATTAGAACGAGAATGTAGGACATTTGTGAGAGTTAAAAGAAGAAGTATGTTTCCCACTGTACTGAAAAAAATTATCTTAGTGATGAATTTCTCTAATAAGCAGTAAAGTGTTTTGACATTAATTACTCTGGTTATTAATCTTTTTCCATTAATTGACGTTTGACATTAATTGTGATCTTGACATTATTCTTACTGTTGTTTTTCTTTTATTTTCTTTTTTCGTATGTTACAATTTACGTTTCAAAAAGCAAATGACTATAGTTTAGTTTTCTTATTTCTTTTCCCACGCATACCTGAAGGTATCTAAAAATTAGAAGCGACCATTGTGTAATCCTAATCTCATAGTTAATAAACAAATAAATGTTGTTATACATCGTCTTCATCATCTACAAACGAAGAAATTAATTTTACTAAATTTTATCCTTTCTAAGGCATAGGACTTCTGCATGGTTCATATATTGATGTTCGAGTGTGTGCTTCAGTTTCAATAATAATTATTTTCACAAAGTAATCAAACTACTGTTATTATTCTACTTACTGTCGCAATCTATTGTCTGGTAGAAAAAACGAATTTAGTTTAGAAAGTGATTTGAACTAGGTTCGTTTAAATTGTATTTTGCACAAAAACTTAATTATAAAGTTCATCAAATTTAGTTCGCATGTTGAATCAACTTTATTTTGAAACCGTTTTCTTGGCGAGATATTAAATACTAATTTAGAGACATTAAATATTTAATTTAACTCACAGAAACATTTAAAAATTTTCATAAAAAAAAAATTTCTACAATTTTGAAAATTTTTATCCTTTTATTCTAACAAAATATCCTAGATTCTGTCAGAGCAACCGAATCGTCGTTCTTATTATTATTTTTTTCCTATTCGTATTTTTAATTTTTCCTGCCAGAGAGAATATATATTTAATATATACTATACAGTAATGAGAGGGGGTAAACGAAAGGAATGTTATACAAAATAAAAAAACAAAAAAAAAACAAAAAAAAAAATGGAAAATTGTAAAGTAAATAAAAAAAAAGAAAATTTTTTTTATGATTTTTTCTTCCTTTTTTATGCTTACTTTTCTGTTTTGTTCTGTTTTTATTTTTTTTTTCTTTTGCGTTCAAATTGTCTACATTACTTTGACACCATAATAATTCCTTTACAATTACATAAAATGTTTTATATGTATAGTAATTATATAATATGAGTGTGTATAATATTGAATAGAATTATATGTGTTTGTATATTTGTATCCTAGGTTGGTAGGATTTTGTTTTGTTTTTTTTTTTTGTTTTTTTGGTTTGAAGTGTAGTAGAGTGTAAGTAAATGAAAATGGGGGTATGGTTATTTGTAGCATGGAGCATAGAGAATTTGTAAGTTTGATTGTTTATATTTTGATTGTTGTTGTTGTTGTTGTATGAATTAAACGAAAAAAAAAATCCATATACTTATACATATAAGAGCTCTTTATATATTATATTTGTGTTGCATAGGGTATGCGTTCATATTCATTCTATCTCGTTTTTACACATTTATATATCATTAATTTAGGACACAGTAATCCTCTTCTACCCTTAAAAGTTAATTTTCACTCTTTTCTGTTTTTTTTTTTTTCTTTTTTTTTTTGATTTTTCTTTTCAGTTTTGGGTAAAATTTATAATATATGTACATAATATGTATAGATGTTTATATAAATGTGTGTATGTAAATAAAAAAAAAAATATTTTTATTTTTATATATTTTATTGTTGGTGTTTTTGTTGTACAGGAGTAAATTTTTCATTATATTTTACAGCAACAAAAAAAAAAAAAACAAAAACAGAAATGAAAAAAAATAAAAATCATGGAAAATTTAGCTGGCCCGGGAAACTTTAAGATATTCGTGTACGTGACTAAAATCCTCCCCTCATCTTATTTAGTTTTTGTTTGTGTATTTTATTTAAGTAACTTTACTGAATTTCGTTACTAAAATTTTAGTATGGGGTTACTTGAAACGTGTTTATTTTGATCCTTAAGAAGTTTGTAGTAAAATGTGTATTGACATAGTAATCATGTATTTCGTTAAAAGGATTCATGTTTATGAATCCTGGATGGTTGTGAAGCCACCAGTTAAACTTGATGAAATATTTTTTTTTGTGTATCTTGTATTATTTAGCCAATAGATCTAACACCGATTCTTGCTTGCTTACCCCATAAGTTTGCGAAACCTTGTGAAGCTGAAATTTCTAAAACATAATTGAAATGAAAAAAAAAACATTGAATTTCTAAAGATAATTGGATAATCTTAGAATATTCTATTATTCTTCTAGTTTTTTTCAAGGCGCTCTAATTTCTTTTCAATGCATATTTTACTTGATTCTCTAAACATAATAGCCACTCTTAAACTTATGATTTTGAGTAGAAAAGATGCATAAGCTGTGACTGCATCAAGCCAGTTAAATCTAAATCGTCCTTTCGAACTTTTTTATAAAGTTTTAGACAATTTTCTTCCGCATATATCAGCATCATCATACTCGACAATCAGCTTTCGTAATATCTTGGATGGAGAAATATACTACCGTAAAGTTATGGAAGAATTATGGAATTGGTCTATTTTTTTCTATTTTGCCTTATCGATTTTAATTTAAACAAAATTTTACAAGATGGGTGGGCCTTTTGAATCAATAAAAATAAACATTTTATACACACTATTTTTGGTTGACAGTTAGTTAAGTACATCTTAAATATTTGCTCTCATTTACTTTCTGAATTTTTTCTTAACCTTTGTGGCGAGGTTTTATAATAATAAAAATATTTTTTACAAAATAAAATTTAACATATTAAAATATTGAGGTAATGACTAAAATCTTTTACAAAAATCAAAGTAAATATGTCGGAAGATTGGTTAGACTTTAGATTGTAATCATACTACACCTCACTCAGCTCTAGTTCCACCAAATTCAAATAATCAAATATAAATTTAACTGAAGAATTACTGCTTTGACCATTACAAACGAAGAATCTATTTCATATCGCACTTTGCATAAAAAAAAAAACACAATTCGTGCCAGTAATAAGTTAAAAAAAAAACGAAAATAGTAAAAAAAAAGGAAGGAAATCATAAAAAAAAAATATATATATATATATAAATAAGAAAAAAATAACATAAAAACTTTTTTTTTTACAAAAAAAATAATGATGATGCCTTAAACTCTGAAATTTGTATTAAGTAGGAGGAGCTTTCATTACTTTGGGATTGCCAGAGGTTCATATAATTTTCAAAAGCTGATGTATCTTCTATATTTTAACTTTTTTGATTTTTTGTTGTTTTTGTTTTTATAGGAATTTGCATTATCTGTAGATACATCCATATTAGTATAATAAAATGTCCGACACATGTATACAAAAATAATTTGTACGATTTGTTTTATTATTTTGATGTTTTTGTTTTATTATTGATATAAATTACCATTTAGTTACTTTGATATTTTATTCAATTACA
The DNA here is from genome assembly GCA_963942445.1 of Argyra leucocephala. Taxonomy (NCBI): domain Eukaryota; kingdom Metazoa; phylum Arthropoda; class Insecta; order Diptera; family Dolichopodidae; genus Argyra; species Argyra leucocephala. The sequence goes on from OZ012681.1 coordinate 13,221,521, forward strand.
AAACAAAAAAAGGGTGTGCCGACAAAATGTTTCTTTTTTTTCCATTATTATTCTATTTCATCTCTCTATTCTAATGAACTGACCTTGAGTTTAACTGATCCTTGAGATATGTTACTTTAAATTGTGTTTTATAATCAGATATATATAACATGCATATTTATTTATACTTTTGGTGATAGTATTATAAAAAGGATTAAAAAATTATTAATAATAAAAACAAAAAAAACGTATAAGGAAATAAAATATCTGTATTAGTTATAGGCCGGCCACGCATATCAGCGGATGGATATTTTAGATTCCCAACTTTTGGGAACTCGTCGTTCAAAAAAGGTCACTCATATACGTGGTCCATACCTTTAGATGAATAAGAAATTTTTTTAGATGTTCCAACAGTGGAGAGTATCTGCACATTATGACCGCATTGTGGCAGAAACTTTCAGATCCGTAGTATCCAGTAATTAAGAAAATAACATTTTTAAATTAAAACGCGAAATTTTGTTATTTTAGAGAATTCGTAAAATTGAAATTTCATTTATTACAGCTATTATAATATTCTATATGTACTTGAAAATACATGATGATATTGTCAAATATTTCAGTAACACTTACAAAATCTAATTTAATTCAATTAGTATGTATATATATATATATATGGATATATAATTGTAAATAAATTCAAATAAAAAAACTTACCTCCTCTGTTTGTTGTTGATCCTGAACATCATTAATTCTAGCTCTCCATTCACGTACTTCACGTATATCAATACCAGAATTTGCAGCATTCTGAAATATTTACAAAAAAAATCCAAAGAATAATCACAATATAAATGGTGGTTTTTTAGTTCGCATACTCTTACGATCAGTATTTGTGGGTGGATGACATTATTTTTATTATCGATCATAGTAATTACCGACTGTTGATGTTGATTTGTTTGTTGTGCTGATTGTGATGTTGGCTGTCCCTGTTGATGTGGTGCCCCACCTGTTGCTCCTTGATGTTGTTGTTGTTGCTGTTGTTGTTGCTGTTGTTGCTGTTGTGCAGCAGCAGCTGCTTGTTGTTGTGCTGCCGCTGCTGCAGCTGCTGCAGCTTGTTGTTGTGCCGCTGATTGTTGCTGTTGTTGTTGTTGTACTGCTTGTTGCTGCTGCTGTGGCGTTACAGATACTGTTGTTATTTGAGGATCTGGTGGTCGAACTTGTTGTACCATATTTGGTGGTGGTGGTGGTGCATAAAATGCCATTGGCTCAGACTTTATTTGTTGTTCGAACATACTTATTGTTGCTAGTATGTCACTTGTTGGTGGGACAGGCATACGCCCGACACCCCAATGTGCTGGGAAACTCATTTTATTTTATTTTTATAATTTCTAACGTATTTTATTTTATTTTTTATTTTTAATTAATATATTTATTGTTAAATAAGTTTTTTTTTTTAAGTTTCTTATTTTAATTTAATTAGCTAGAATATAGGTTAACTTATAGTAAAAAATTTGAATCACTAAATTTTTAATGGTGTTTTGCCAGTACATTTCATTTCAATAGAAGATGATCTGAAAAAAAAAAAAAATCAAATAATAATAATAATTTAATTAATGTTATATTTTTTATTTTTGTTTTTGCTTTTTGTATTGAATAAATTTTAATTAAATAATTTTATGAAAAATTTCTTATCATTGCATTGTAACACAATGAGAATATTACAATGTTTAGAAAAAATGTTAATTATTTTTTTCATTTCAGTATTACTGAACTGTTATACAATTATATATAAGTTTTAGATTCCGATTACAGATATAGATAGTATAAAAATATTTTATAATACAAATATTATAATCACCCCCCAATGTCAACAGTGATTGTTTCTCACCATAGAATTGAAGAAAAAAAATTATGGTACGTGTTAACTGAAAAATAAATTACATATTGAATCATAGTGGGAGATTTGAATTGATTTATAGTTTTTAGAAAATTAAAAACACTAATAATTTACTTATTATTTTGTGAATAATGTGAATTAAAATAATAAATTCTAAAACCAATTTAATTAGCGAATATGCTTTACGCTAACAATAATATGTTTAGGGTCATATATCAAAATTTTTGAATTTATTATTTACAAGCCTACTACAAGCCTATTACAAGAAGAGCCTGTGCGACAAAATTTTTGTAATTCCGTTGTACCACAACGGTTTAGATATACCGATTTTCGGCAACCACTGTTATTTACATATTTATATTTTCCAATTTGATCATGTTTCAAAGATGATTTTGGTGTTTATTTTATTTCAAAAGTTTTTAAAACAAATTTTAAAGTTGTTTATGATATATTTTTTACATACAGCAATTAAAAAAAAAATTTAAGATCGATTTCGAGTTGCTTCCAAAATAATTAATAACCAAGTGATATTAAATAATTTTTTACATCTATTAATGTTAAAAATAAATATATTGAGTTTGGGTGAGTAGGTTTTAATAAACAACAACAACTGATGGGTCACTCAAGTCGTGACACCTAATCGAGTTTCCAGAAACAACTAAAATAGTCAGTTCAATCCATTTACACCTATTAATGGCTACATAAACTATAACATATAAACAATGTTGTATCATCTCGTATTCTAGTGAATTCTAGTTTTTATTTTGGATTAGACTTTACTTGCAAAATAAAAGAATTAATTTGCAAAAAATAATATTACATAAATTTGGTTTTTACATTGTTTTTATAATTTCGACAAAATTTAATTGTCAATTGTATTCATATATAAAAATTTATCTTAATTATATGTAAGTTAATATTGCATTGTATTCATATTAAAATCATTAGTATAAGTTCTTAAAATTGTGTATGGATAAAAATAAAAATAAAAAAAAAATAATTCAATTGTCATTTTAATATCTACAATGACAACCACATGATTATAATTATTTAACAAAACTAAATTTGTAAACAAACAAGTGAATAACTGACCAAATATTTGTACATATAAATCCTTTTGTACACATTTTGTCTCAAAATGAGAATTTTTGTTATTTTCTCTCAAATTTTCATTTTTTTAAATACTTTATATTCTTTTCTATCAACTTGGTACAATTGTTTGTAACTTTAGTTGATATTTACGCTGTCATTATTCTATGTTTCCACTAACTCACGTAAAAGATACATATACATATGTATATGCAACTATAGAGAAATATAATTATAAATAAAAATTAAAAAATTATTTTTTTTTGTTTTGTTAAATTTTTTCTTGACTTCTTCATTACATTTCAATTTTGTTAAAAATCACGTTTTTCCTCTAACAAACAAATTTAAATTTTAACAACTGTCAAAATTTACAAATAAAAAATACTCAATTAAAATTGAGGTTAATTTAAATACAATAATATATATGTACATCACTAGGTTAGGTCGTAAACACCCTTATTTTCTAAATTAGCAAAAATATTTTTAGTTAAAAAAAAATTGGGAAACAATGGTGTGTTTTTGTCTTTGTTAGAGTATTTTTAATATTTTCTACTTAAAAAATTCATATTTATTGAATAGAATTTTAAAGTACAAAATTGCAATCGTTAACTTTCTAATGAAAAAAAAAAACATTCTAAAATGAATATTTGAAATATTCATGTACAGTCAGAATCAAAAGTTTTTATACACCTTCCATTTTCTGTTAAATTTAAAACAAAATAGTATTGAGATAAAAGTATAAATAATACTAGCGGCCCCTGTTGAGTAATTATAATTCAAGTTGAAGCCAAATTTGAAGTTTTTAAAATAATAGTAATTTATGTACTGACATAGACTTCTCACGATAAAGTAGAAACAACTCATGTTTTCATAAAAATTTGAAGCTAAGTAAGTTTGATTTAGGACACATAAAAACTTAGGACACATAAAAACTTAGGACACATAAAAACTTAGGACACATATATACAGTTTCGTTTCTGATAGATATATTTTCATCCTATATTAATGGATAAAATTACTAAAAATAAAATATTTTTTGTAATTAAAGTATAACGGTATATATATATATATATATATTTATATCCCTTCCGTGGCCTAATTGGTTGGAGCACAGAAATGTGTTTCAATTACGATATGGTGGTAGTCACGGGTTCGATTCCCGTGGGGGTTATAAAATAATATAACTAAAAGAAAAATTGCAAAAATATTATATATAAAATTTATAATCAATAAAAAATAATTAATGTAATTTAATACTTTATATAACTAAAAATATTATCTATATCAATAGTCATATATCTCATATAACACAATAACCAAATTACACAATAAATAATATTTGACAAACACTATAATAATAATTACACAATTGTCAGCAACTGACAAAAGTATGTGACATGACGTACCCAGTAAACATAGTAACGTCAGGCATCTTAACGTCAAAGATGGATAAAATCGCAGCGACAACTTGCAGAAAAATATGACGTCGTCTGACCACGTAAGTAGGCCAATCCCCTACGTAGACAGTATAAACAGATAAAAAATTAAATTAGACATTGTCTCGGAAATACAAATGAAATTAGCAGCTAGAAATCGAGTACGATGGAAATGTCAAGTGGAAGCCCTATGCTCCTATGCTAGGAAAAAAAATAAAATATATATATATTTGTAACCAAAACTATATGATGATTACTACAAATGACCAAAATATAGAAAACAATAACTTGAGACAGTTAATTAAAAAAATTAATAGAATAAATTTCTTTTGATTATTGTATAAAAAATTTTGCAACCCGTATGCGCATTTCTATTGTATATAAAACTTATTTACATTAAGAGTTCTTAAAGCAAATGCGAGATAAAATGGAAAGGTGTCTACTGCGCTGGTCCTTAAATGCTTGTCTATTATAATTATAGATTAGTTAACTGAATTAAGTCATAAAAGTTTTAATAAACAAGCAAAATATTGCTTATATTGACAAGTATTTTGTTTATAAGCAAAATGTTGCAAATGAAGTTTGTTAATAAAAAATTTTAACTTAGCAGAAAAATTGTAACAGGAGAATTATAGTAGATATGCTGCTATTTATATTTATAACACAAAACTGCAAATGCAGAAAATTCAAATATTAACAACTCTGTCAAAAAAAAAATTTCTGCAGTATGTTGTTTTTGCAGTACATATGTTTTATGAAAAGCCCTAGTAAATGAATCAAAATAACAATATCATACATATTTATAATTTATCTATGTTTATGTAGCTAGAGCATTTCAAACTGATTATTGATGTGGTTAAAACAATTGAATATAGATAAATTTGGTAAATATGAAATTAAGTAATGAGAGCGTATATAAATTTGTATAATTATATATTGGTGTGTCGGGAACATAAAATCATTTAATCATGGATCTATTGGAACGATTTAAACAAAACAAAAAATAATATAAGAGACAGATCTATGTTAAGTTCTTAAAGAATTATGGAGACTTGAAAAATTAGTTTTTTTGACCATAAGATTTTAATCAGGTATGATATGATAAAAATAACTAAGAAATTGTGATCTGTTACATATTATCAACCAAAACTAGCTTATTAAACAATCGGAATTAGGCCGTAAAATTGAATTTTGGTCAACAAAGTATACAAAAATAAATACATATAATAATAATCACTTTTTTCAAACTAAAATACATAGCTGTCATATTATTATAAAATCAAAATATAATAGATAGCTTAAAATTTTGACAGTATTTTATCTGGAAAAAAAAAAACAAGAAGATGAAAAGCCATATAATAGATTTTACGTTAAGATTTTCGGTTGATTTTTGTAACTTATAAATGTATTAATAACATCTATAAATAAGTTATAATATCAATTGAAGCAAAAATCATATAGGTAGTCTAACACTACAAATATACGTGCTGATGAGTTCAAGTAGTGTTGTGATGAACGAAACAACTCCTAAAACTTATTGTTATTAAAATCCAGTTTTACATACAAAATATAATTTAATTTAATTTATTTTACTCCACTCCATATAGGATGTGGGCTAACTACAAAATGTAGATATGTAGAAATATAAAACAACACATTTTGTTACTTCATTTGTAACTGTCAAAATAAACGAATTTAGTTAGGGTTATGTGCGTAATGAATAGACCATTTATGTACTTACTGTGACTATATTTTGATATATAAATTAGTCATTGAAGTAGAGTTGAATAATTTGAATTTTCTCTGGTTTGTGTCTTTGAATTAGCCAACTAGAAATATTTCTAATTGATGGCAGTTCTTTTTCACAAACTTATTAGTACTTTTAACAAGTTTTAGTAAGTTTTGATAAATCTCTGGTTTCGACTATCAGTAAATATCTAATTGGATACTGAAACTTATGTCAACAAATCGTGCACTACTATTGGAATACTCTAAAAAAAAAAAATATTGAAAATCAAACTTCAAACTTCAATAAATACCTCCAACGCATATGAATTATTTGATGGCTACAAGCTAACAGAGCGTTATTGCAAAAATAAAATAATTAAAAAAGACAGCCTTTGCTGACTAAATTTTAGTAGTTTGAGAAAATCTGAATAGAATCCAGCAACAGGCTTAATCGAAGCGAATACTCAACAAGAAACATTAACCGCAACTAAAGTGATTATCAACAGATATGTGTAAAGATATTACTATGAATGAAATATTAAATTATTGAAGAAATAGGTACCTTTAATTATATAGATTTTAAAATTTATTATCAAAACGAGCTCTCATACATTTAAATTTGACTATATATTAAATTTTGTTCTTTATAGGTACAATTTCAATTACTAAAAAAAACTTTTCATTCTAACTGTATTTATTTAATGTGTGTACTGTGTATTAACTAATGTACATACAATTTATACATTTAATACAAGTAGGTATGTATAGAAAAATGTAATATATGTACAAATAAAATATTGTATAGCTATAAAAGTTTGTTTATATTAAAAAATGCATAAAAAATTAATACAATATCTTATCTGAAAAAAAATTACAAATTACATTGAACTTAAACTTGTCTACTACATATTTTATATGTAAACAAATTATATAAATAAGTATACTATATTTATATGTATATTTTCATAATGTATAAATGTACATACATATCCTATTAACATTGAAAAGTTGATTGATGCATATTAAAGGCAACAAACACAAACACTATACACGTTTTCCCTCGTATATACATAAATATATCTACAACATACTATATGTCATAATGTATATCTTCGCATATGGGAACTTCAAAGGAAATAAATATGTATATTTTAATGTCTCAATAAACATTTATTTATACATTGTACATATGTACATACATATTCATATTGTATAGATGAGTTAATTTGTACACAAAAATGAAAAAAAAAACTATACTACACTCAGGTGTAAAATGAAAAGAAAAACGAAAAAAAACACTATGTGTAGTGCAAGAAAATAATAATAATAACAAAAATGGGAACTATAAAAAATTTATCATAAATATGCATAAATATATACATACATATATATAAAAAAAAAAACAACTACAAGTTTTTTTCTTCTTTCTTTTATTTTCTTGCTTGCTTTCTCCCCTTTTCACTTCATGTCTCGCCTACCCCTCTTGATAAAATAAAATATAAAAAAAAATTATGTAGATATACTATAATATATATATATATATATATACTAGTGCCTATATAACAGTTTTTTTTTTAAATAAAAAATAATATAAATATTTTATAAGCAATATGTATATATATATATATATATATATATATATATATATATATATATATATATATTAATATGCATAGAAATATACATACGTATGTATAAATGTAAATCAATTACATCTCCATATATGCATATGTATATATATATATTGTATAAAAATCAAAAATAAAAAATAAAATTCACGACCAGACTCAAGAACATTAATGTTGACCTTACATACAAAATAAAAAAGAAAATCATAATAATAATGATAATAATAATAATAATCACGGTACAATATTACATATCTTCATAATAAGTATATACATAGTGTACATTTGTATGACTACGTCATCGTCATCAACGATATTAATTTTTTTTTTGTTATTATTATTATTTTTATTATTATTCTATTTCTTATTATTCAACACGATATATTACATACTTATCTATAATATTAGATGTACACATATATATATACGACAATGTACTATATGTATAAATAAATAGATAGATTTTAGTAGACTATAATAATATTATATTATAATAATAGTACTTATAGATATTTAGATATATAACAGTATCTTTAATAATAATAAAAAAAAATATGTCTAAATAGTATAAATTTCTACAAAGTATTAAAAAAAAAAGAACGAAAAAACAAACATAAACAAAAATAACAAACCAAGAAGTAAAGCAGACGATTGTTGTTATAATTTCTTTTTTCCATGTTTTTGTTATAATTTTTATTATTTATTCTTTTGTTTTTCATTTTCATTCATATATGCCGTTATTTTTATGTTATTTTTATGCATAAGATAAGGAAACCAAAAAATAAAGAAAATTATACAATATTAAAAAAAAAAAAATGAAAAGACAATCAAACCAAGAATAGGGAAAACAAACCATTTATACATATACATTCATATATACATATTATAATCTTGTCGCAACCAACATATCGTCGGCTTTGTGCTTATTTCGGACAAGCGCCAACGACCAGAATTTTGGGAAAACGAGTTTAAAGTTTAAAGTTTAATTACTCAAAAACTGCTCTATAGATTTTAATAAAATTTTCGGTATTAAATGAAAGTATAGTTTTTTATTAATTTTGAAAATTTTAAGGATTGAAGTTAAGTTTGATGTAAGTTATGAAGCTTTTTATAAGAGCATGATTTTTCACCATTGGCTAAATCCCATGACTTAGAAATTTTTATTTATGCGTTCATGGAGTTGTCCGAATGCATTTGGAATTGTCCGAAACAAGAAATAAATTAAGATCAATAATTTTTAATGTTTAATTAGAAAATAATATACATTTATTTAATAAATTAAATTTATTTCACTTTTTTAACCTTAAGTACAAAAGATTAATATTATTTTGATTTGGCAGTTTTTAGTTTATTCTACATTTAAGATGAATTCATTGATTCGGATAGATTTAGCCAAACTCATGCGCACTCATAAATTTTGTATGAAAATGTGAATTCTGTCATTTTTCATACAAAATTTATGCATGCGCATGAGTTCGGCTAAATCTATCCGAACCAGTAAATTCACCTTTATTTAAAAAATAAATTTATTTCAGTTTTTTAAACCTGAACATAAATATTATTTTGATTTGACAGCTTTTTGTTTTACATATTTAAAATAAAACATGGTTTTTTCATCGTCACTTAGACTCCAAAACGAATCAAAAATTTTTTGTCTATCGTTTTCACCAAAAATCTTTGAACACATAAAGAAGCAGGTGTGTTTACAGCCAGGTTTCATTTGTTTTTCCTCCCATGACTTACCCTTTTCATTAACATAGGGCTGTCCAGATTCTCTGAGCTTCTTTTTGATATTTCGCTGCCATAATTTTGGTTGTCTACGTTTCCTTTTTTTTGGGTGTCGAATTTGTAGTAAGACTGGATGGTAAACTTCTTAAACTTGAATTTTCTCTCTCGGAAAAATCTAGTAAGACAATTCAATTAAATTTTTTATAATTAAATATTTAAAATATTTTTACCACTGATATCACTGAATTTAGTGGAAAGTCTATTTTCATTCGCTTCAGTTTGGGGAGAAAAATTTGGATCGTTAATTAGATCATCATCTGTAATAAATAAAAGGAGGCCACATTCAAAAGATATTATCTTTCACCCAATAAATTTATTAATAATTATGAAAAATGTTCTTATTTGTTATTATTTACATAGTTTATTAAAAGTTATACATATACAACTTCCGTCATTTATGACGGGTAACGGAGCTAGTGAATTAATAATAGATTATCATACTAAATAAAAACAAAATAAAATTTTACCTGAAAAGTCAATTATGGAGTTTTCTGAGGCAATTCCTTCCTGTAATGACTTCCCTCTTCCTTTTGCAGCTGAAACGAGATATTCACTTTCAGAACTACTTCCAAAAATCGATTCCATCATACTAAAATGCATAATAAATAAAATAAATATCATTTAATAATTTATATAAGAACAAAAACACTTACTTAGTTAATTCTAACGACAAATCTGGTGGTGGTGATTCCATTGTTCAACACAACCTCACGCTTCGATGCTTGGCGAAAGAATGACTAATGTAAAAAATATTGTCTTCTCTTTTATAGTTTTTTATAAACTCTCACTCTCGTTAAATGGAGATGTACGAAATTAAAGTACAATAAAATATTTCCTTTTCGGACAACTCCACGCTAACAATTAACTGATATGTAAAAGTATATGCATTTGTCCAAAATAAGCACTGATATGATTTTTTATTTGTTCGGATATATTAAATAGGTTTAACACAATATAGTCATTTAATAAATGGATTAAGCCGAAATAAGTAACAAAACAATATATATATATGTTAGGACATTTCCATTGGAAATGTAGTTGTCCGACTTAAGTTTTCTCAACCAATTTTTTGAAAACTATATGGTGGCAGGCGGACAAATCCGAAAGACATGGAATTATCCGAAATAAGCAATAATAAGATTTAAAAAATGTGGATTTGTACGAAAACGGACATAACATATCTCAAAACTTATTGGAGATAGGACAAATCCGATAAGAAATTCTGAAAGATCACCCTCATAAACACTAGAAAACATATTTAGAACAAAAAATGTAAAAATGGCGTTTGTCCGAAACAAGCACTAAGCCGACGATATTTTGTATCTATAAATTTCTATGTTATTTTTTTTTTCTATTAATATACTTATATCTCTACATAATTACATACATATGTTGCATTTTATATATAGTATTTACATACATATATGTATGTACATTAATTGCGTGATAAAAAATAGATTTGTTACGTTGAAAAAAAGGAAAAAAAAAAACGTATTAATAACAATAACAATGGTAGGTATTTTGATTAGATTATAATATTAACTATATGTAAAATAATAATTAGGTAAATATATGAGAAAATGTTCCGAATGACTCATTCCTTTTAATTTTTCCGAAATTTTATAAATATGTTTTATAACTAAAATCCTTTTGCTTTGCACTGTCTCTTTTATTGTATGTAAGACCATTATTAGAGCGATTATCTTAGGAGAGATATAGGTTCATCTTGTATATATATAATCATTTCAATGATTTGACTTGGGGCTTAAAACAGTCGATTTTAATACTTCCAAAACTTGGGGGCGTACCTATATTATTTTCAAGTTTTATTGGAAAGCTCAAGCATATTCGATTCCATTTTGTTTTTGTCGCAATAAATCCCGTTTTTTTTAGAAAACTATTTGTCTTATATAGGGTGGAACCTCTATAATGCGTTAGGTAGATAAGTAGGTAGTTGATGCCTGCCGACAGTACGCTGACAAACTTAGACCAGTAGGATCTATTGTGATACCACAGAAACTTTCCTCGCATAAGACTCCATTCGTTGAACCATTTCGAGCATTTTGCAAAGCGATGGAAATTTTTGATTTCAATGCATTCAAGGTCACCCTTTTACGATAAAAACCAGAGAAGGTACAGAGTAGGTGTTGAGCAGTTTCATCTTCTTCCTCCTCTCTACACGTTCTGCAAAAGTCGTTCGAGGGGTGTTCAAGTTTTCTGACATGTTTACCAATAAGACAATGCCCAGTAATGACCCATAGTGCAGATGTCACATCTTTTCAAAGATAGTAGGTTAATGGAGCGCTTCAGGTTCAACGGTGAAACATTTGCATAAAATACAAAAACGAATTATTTGGCTTATCAATGACGCAAATGTTACTCATTTTACTTCTTTTGAACACCGTTATATTGTCAAATTTCTCTCCCCATTTCTTAGATATCTAGTAGTTATGGAGGTAATTGCACAGTGGAAATTAAGTGTGGATTACGTCAACTCAAATGAGACAGCATGTCTTATCTCTACAGTGTCAAAATTGGGATAGACAATATAAGACAGTTTTGTGGAAATTCAATCAAATGTGTTGCTCGAACATGAAGAGATAATACTTTCGCTCGTAATAATTGTCCTTCTATTCATTCTATACATCTTTTTTTTTCCCTAACTTACTTTTCCCTCCATAACATACCAATCAGTTTCAAGTGTAGTTAAGGCAAATTCCATTATTGGTGATTTCTTGTGTGTAAATTTAATTATTCTACAATTATAGCAACAATAAAATTGATTCAATGACCACTCAATGACAATTGTGAATAGTTTAGAATAATAATAAGACAGAAGTAAATTTTTTTTTATTGATTACTTTAGATAAAAATTAAATAAAAAAATAAATATATAATGTTATTATTTTTTAATATAATTTTTATTATTTATTCTTTTGTTTTTCAATATAAATATATGCACATGTATAATATAAATTATCTCACACTCACACATATACACCATAATAAATAATTAATGATAGTATATTTTGTACAATAGGAATTAGGTTTTTATATAAAGTTGTATATGTTTTATTATTTGTTTTTTCTTTTGATGGTTAAATTGATAACCCGGCGTTTTTAAATGAACATACTATAAATAGAATCAAAATTGTTTATGATTTTAAAAACTTCGATAATTTCTTTGAAATTAGAAAAAAATCATTGTTATCGATATGAATAGTATGAATTGAATTCAGTAATCAGCGTTGTATAAAAAATAAAATAATATTTTGAATTCCTAATTTAAAGTTAAACGATTGATAAAAATTAATGTAGAATGATAAGATAGAACCCAATTCCGATTTCAGAGATCTTATGATATTTTAAAAACTCTTATACCTATACGCTTACATAAATGGTTAAAGCTCTTTTATTCAAATGCATGAATATCGTATTGAGGAACAGATTTAGAATCAGAAAAAAATTAAAATAACTATAGATTAAAATATTTATAATTAAAATTAATGTGCCAATTTATAATTCTCCTTATTTGATGAATTGGATTTATTCTATAAAACTGATTAATTTAACTTAAAAATATCTTTAAAAATAATATACATATAATTAATAGTTTTTTTTGATATCTACAACTATATATATATACATACATATACATATTATGTATAACTACAATTTTAAATAGAATTTGATTAGATACAATTTATTTTGTTGTTATTCTGTTTGTTTATAAAAATATTTTCTCTTTATAGGTATACTGATTATATTAATGGAAAATTTTTTGTTTTCATATTTCAGTAAACAAAATAAAAATAAAAAAAAAACTTAAGAAATAAATAGCAAATACTAATACTGGCGGTATTTTTTTAATTTTATAAACTTCAGATTAAACACAGACGACAATATTAATTTATTTTGTTTGTACCTACGTAATAGTATTTCTAGTGTGAATGAATCTATTGAATTTACTATATAGCAATCCTTGCAAAACCCAATTGGCAATTCTATAATTATAATCGTATCTGTAATAAATCTTTAGACCTATATATAGAGTTATTCTTTAAATTAAATTAAATTATCCCAATAAACTTAGTTCAGCCATAAACTAACAGCCAGAGAATATATTATTTAATATGTATTTTTCTGTGCATCAAAACCATTACTCAGCAGTCAGGTATTCGCATTAATCCATAAAATTTTTCATGTTTTTTTAAATATCCTGCCCAGTATAAAACCTGTGATTTTTCATAAATTCGTTTTCTACTAAGTAAGAGCATCAGTGTCTCAGTATAACTCTTATCAATTTCTAATCACCAGTCTCTGAAAATCTGGTAGAATCTTACTTTATACCAATCACCTATGTTCTGATAAACCATTTCCATACTATTAGATTCTTTAATAGATGTTTGGATAATTGTATTGGTTAGGCAGATTTTACTCTTTTATTTAACAAGACTATCTGCTGCCTTATTTCTCTACATATTTGAATGAGCAACGATCCAGCTGATTTTTAGCCGTTTAATTTTCTATTGAAGTCCACTAGTACAATCCGGATATTATATATTATTAAATGCTATTTTAAAGTTACTATTTCTAATAATTCATCCTTGCTCTATTTATGTGTAGGTACACATACGAAAATAATAGTTACTTGCACTTTCTATTTTTGATACACACATTAAATTAAATCAAAAATTTCTTTTCTATATCCTATTAAAAACATATGATTGATTTATTATTATTGTTATACTATTTACTAATAAAACATATACATAGTAAAATTTATGTTTCATATTATATGTATATCCATTCAAACACTTATGGTGAATTTAGAACTATTTAGAATAAATTATAGTTTTACTTATTTATAAAAATAGTTAATAATATTCGTATATTTTGTATAGTATGTAAGTATGTATGTTCATCAAAATAAACTCTACACGTCATTATCGTCATCATCATTGTCATCATCATTGCCATCAATATCAATATCATTATAATAAACAGTTTGATGGTGATATAAGTATGTACATATATATTATTACAATCGCATTCATCACAAATCACACACAATATAAATATATATACATATAAAATTTGAGAGAGTTTTATGTCTACTCTAAAAAGAAAATTGAAAAATCTCAAAAAAAATAATCAAAGAATAAAAAAAACGAAAAAAAAATACGATAAACATACTTTTTAATGTTACCATTTAAATCATTTATTTTGTTTATATTTATTTTATTATACATATTACATATTATTATTTATTTACACACTAACTACATTCTATCAAATATACTGTGTATTATGCAGTATTAATATATGTATGGTAACTGTAAATAATAAAATATTATACGCGATTTCATTGATACAAGCAATTTAATCGTATATACATAAATATTAAATAAATCTATATAAATATTTAATTTTATTTTTATAAGCATCTCTTTTTATTCTATCTACATAAATACATACATATACACCTATGCTATGACATAATAATTTGTAAGAGAATATCTAAATTGTTTGTATACAAATTTATTTATTTTACCTATAAGTAAGTATAATATACATTAAACATTATGTATAATTATATGTAATTAAGTTAAGTAAATATTATTTATAATATTTTTATAATAAAAATTATTTTTAACCAAAAATATATAAAAATGTTTTATATAGATTCGATATTTCAATTCACAGACATTACAATAGATGGAATTTTCTGATATAAATAAATATACATACAATATATGTTATGTACTACTAAATTTTCATTCAAAATTATTTTTTTCATAGAAATTCACAAGATTTACAGACATGTGCAAAAAAAGAAGAATATATAAAAAATAACATGAAAGAAGAAAAAGAAGTAAAAAAAATTTGGAAAACTTCGTAAAACAACAATGGCTGAGTAATTACTTGTGACATATTATATCATAAAATAATCTTTTTAGAGTGCGAAGAACATAATGTTTCACCCACTTTTAATATTAAAAAGACCTTTATGCTGCATAAATTAATTATCTGAAAAAATAAAACACAATAAAGGCTGTCAAAATTCACAACCATTATATTGGCATATATCATTGTTATTTATAATTACAGATTTTCTCTTTCATAACATAAAATCCATTTAACCGTAAAGATAAAATAAATAATCAAGCTAAAAAGTGCAACTTCTTTCTTCCGTTTGCCCTAACAATTGTGTACAAAACAAATATTTGGAAATAATAAATTAAAACTGAATAAAACGCACTTGTACAATCCTTGCTTTAATCTTTTAAAGATATTCATCATTATCATAATTGTCCTGAAACCCCATCGGTGAGCAGACGGCGGAATAAGATAAAGTTATTACACATAATTTTTATTATTGCCAGGGTTTAATGAGAACCAGACTTAGATGATTAGGATATTTGTTTAATAATTTGTGATAGATATTTGTTTGATAAAATATGAGACATATCAAAGATATATGCTAAATATTTACGGATTTATTATTACTATGAACTTACTCGTACAATAGGACATATAGGTAGGTAATCTCCATAATTAATTATTTGAAATTTGACAAATTTTGAATAAAAAACTTAACTTTTAAATTCATTCTTGAATGAAAGAGTTTGAGAAAAAAGGTATCAAGGACGTATATATTTACAGTTAATTTACTATAAAAAAAATGTATTTAAATATTTTTGCTAGTTCGATAACAGAAAACCGAATAGTACAGAATTGTTGCAGATAAGAAATTTTTTCAATTTAAAACTCGCTGAAACACATCATGCCAAAAGTTCTAGTTTTGTTCGAGAGATTGAACATCAAATACGGTCAATTTACCTATTACTTAAATTTCCCATTCGAGGAGCATTTTCCCTAACTTTTTTTCTGATTTTGGTTAAAGATCCAATTTAACATCAGTGTTTTCAAAATCATAATAAGAATTTTTTAATGTTGACATGTTGACATGTAAAACCTAATTTGTTCAGTTATTATTTTTTTTTTTTAATTAATGACATTTGGGAAAGTTAATAAAATTTTAACAATACTTTATGTCACAGGCTAACAAAAACAAAGTTTTCTGTTCACATTTGTTCTATTATTTTGAAGCATTAGTATTGCACATTTTTTATTTTTACTTACATAGCTCACTAATTTTGACAACAGTCAAGCTAAGACGCTATTCCTTTTACTGCGTATAAAAAATTAATGCTATAAGCTTTTTCATAAACGTAGTATAACGCGACATTTGCATTATACATGGCTAACTTATAGTCATATAATTTTAGTTTATGACGGTCACCCTACAATAATTTTTTGACGTTTACAATTTCAAATTAATTTTATTAAAATAAAATTTAAAATAAACAAAAAATACCTGCAATAAAAATGGAGCAATTTATTTTGATAATACCTTGTCCTTCAGCCATTTTAAAAGTTTAAACAAATCTATCTCTAAAAAACCGAACTGACAAGAGAAAAATTTTTATGCAGTATGAAATTTCATAATGCGTAGCTGACTTTGTTTTGCCAATGAATATTGTGTCATATGATTGTTGCAATGCAGTTTATGAACTGTAAACAGATGTATAAATCATTTATGAACACATGGCAAGATTAATGTATTGAATTATGCATTTATGAAAAGGCCTTATATCAATTTCAATACCAGCTGAATATTACTATACATTTTTAGTTAACATTAATGAATAATTAGAAAAAAAGTATTATTGGTGCTACCTAGCAACAACTGTAAAGATTTTAATTCATTATAATGTTATTTCTCAAATATTAAATACAAACTTTTTTTAATTCAATTGAGAGTTTTTTTACTAAACGTCAATTTGGTTTTTTAACATTTGCTAGTGACATTTAATTATTTAAAAAAAAAAATGTTTTCAAAGTCATTTTAGAGGTAAGGTAACATTTGTCATATACTTACTCTTAAATTCTATTAATAAGGCATAAACAGACCGAATGAATCATATGAAAAATTTGAATCATAGGTCATAGGTTTAATATGTTCAGATGTCGCACCACATTTTTCTTGATATTTGTTAGTTATTTTAATTCATGTATTTCATGTGACCACGACTGTACTCAGAAATTTATTTTTAAGTACATATACTTATGCATATTTAAGTGATTTTTTGTACATAGAATGGATATTATAAAGGTAAGATTATATGAACAGTTAAAATTTTATATTCAATTCATACGAAAATGTTTACTCAAATATTACCCCCTACGTATGCAATACATAGATGTGTTTAGAAAATTTTCAATTTAAATGTACATAGGTATATGCAATCTATAATAATAATAAGTTAAGGATATAAAATATTGTTTTACATATTTGTATACCTAATATGAGTATTTTTTATAACAAATATTTGTATACATTAAAAATGTATATTTTATTTATTTTGTATATTTGAATAAAATATACAAATATGTATACAAAACTAAATAATAATAATCAAAATAATAAAAATTATAGTACTAATATTAATGAAAATAAACAGAGTATGTCTAATAAAAAAAAATTCACTCTTATTAGTTTTTCTTAAAAATTTATTGAAACAAATAATTGAGTTAATTACAGTAATTGTCAAAATAGTTTGAACAATGTTAATCAGGACAGGAAAATAAAGTAAAAATTACGACAGCAACGTAAGAGTCACGAAAAGGAAAATCACAAAGTTTTATTAACAAAAAAATTTAGTTTATGTGTATTTCAACTATACTTAAATATTAGGTAAATATTTTATTACCATAAAAATGCCAACATTCTAGGAAAATTATTTAAGGTGAACTATGTTTTACACTAAATATGATTTTCAATATTTATATAAGCTCTTGAAATACAGAATTAAAATACATATATGTAAATAACATATTGTACAAATACATTAAGGCAATAAATAAAATATAATAAAAATAATAAAAAATAAAATTTTCAAATTGGATAGATGTAAAGTTTGATATTTACAATGTTAGAACTTATACCGGGAAGAATGGAGCGAAATTTCGGTATCACTGATCATCACGACATCTAAGGAATTATGAGATAAAAAAAATTGATAACGATGACCAGAAGAGTGAGACTTGTATTCGAGGTTTACAATTTTGAAAAGAATTTAAGGGTATTTGAAAATTTAATACAACTAGGTTTTTCTTGAAAATGTGGAATGTATCACTTGAAATAAAGCCATAAGTGTGGGATTCATACACAATCATATATGTACCCAGTAGTTGTTATTAAACTTACAGTTGCGTAGGTAAGGCAAATATAATTCAAGAACTCAATTATTTTTTTTTTATTAAAATTGTACTATAATACTTTGGAATTGACCAGCTACCTACATATTATATTTAAATAAAAATAATAATAATAACAACCAAGTCCAATAAATTCCAAGAATTTCATAATTTTTTTTTTGTTCTTTAGCTTAACTTTAAATCAAAACAAAAACAAAAGAAAAGAAACATCACCCTTAAAAAAAAATTATCATAACTTTTTTTTTCTTTAAATATTTAGAAAAAAAATATTTATTTATTTAGCCAAAAAAAAACAAAAACAACAAGAACAACATAAAATACCAAAATACAAGGACATTCGACTCCTTAAAAAAAATGTAAACAATATTTGAAGCGGTTGTTGCCCTCGAAAAAAAATTGCTTGTAAACTGTGAACAAAAAAAAAATTGTATTATCTTTCTTACACATTTTTTTTTCTTCGTCGTCTCCAGTGTTTCCAAACTACATAAACTGTCTGAAGGATAGACTGTAGAGGATACACCGTCAACCGAAATACAAAAACAAAAAAAAACACAAAAACAAAGAAAACAAAATTTTCTTCATCAAATAATGAATTATATGAATATCTATGAACCGTTTGGCGTAAGTTTTTTTTTCTGTTTTTATTTTTTTTTTTAAATAAAAAAAAATCCTTTTGAACTGCAAACACACACACATTCATATCCAAATCAAAATACATTATAATAATGTATATATAATATGGATATGTATGTTGTACTTGAAATTTTTTTTTATTTCGTCTCGTCGGCAGTCGGAAACAACGATTTAGGAGAACAGAATATTAATAAGATACAAAAATAATATATATATATATATATTCTATAGATCTATATATATATATATATATATGTGTGAGTATATGTAGTCGGGTAACAAAAAATATTTTTCCTTCATTTCTCAATGAATTTTTATTTTGTATTATGATACAAACAGAATGTAAATTTTCATTTCCGTTTTAAAGCAAAACTATTTGGCAAATTTTTGGAGGCGAGGTATCTATCTATGTGTAGCTTATTAAAAAACTATTAATAAATGCATATAATAATGAATTTAATGACAAAATTGCAGTTTAATGAATGTTTAATGATACTTTTTTTGATAAATATCAAAAGCGTAAAGAAACGCCAAATGCTATAAATTTTGGTATTATGAGAAATGTTAAGGTGGTAGTAATAAATGGCAAATGCTATAAAATTTCCCAATTTATTATATTGCACAAGTTTGAAATGACAAGAACTAATTTTTTGAATTATATACCCCATGACGAAGGGCAGCATGTGTTCATTGCTACACAGTAGAAATCCCTAGATGGAAGAGGATTTGCTATGGAAGTTCGTTTATAACCTCAACATCCCGAATGTGGAACCAAATTCCAACTTATGTGTTCCCCAAACATTATAAATTCTATATTTATGACCTACATGAATTCAAGACGAACATTAACACCTTCGTTCGCAATTGTATATACCTTCCTACTTTCCTAATTTTCATTTCCCACCCCCCAATCAAACATACCAATTGATACAAAAGATCCCCCATCTAGTACTTTGGTTATGTATAAAAATATACATATTATATTCTTCTTTAATATGAATAAAAAACTATTTCCAGTTTATTGAATCTTATAAATGTGACGATCAATGAATTTTTGCATTTTGTTTAAAAACTTAGTCAAACCATTAAGAGTCATCTGATTAAATGTAAAAAAAAAATAAAACTGGTATTAGGTTACTATAACTGTCTGTCTTTCGAAACCTTGCATGACTCTTACAAGCATTTTAATGACTCTTACCATATATAATTTTCTTGCACGCAAATTCAATTTCAATTTTTTTTTTTCGAATCTGAGAATCGAATCTGGGATCTTTCGGTTGAAAGGCAGGTACTCTACCTACTGCACCACCAAGCGTGTAATTTTACAATTAAAATAAATTTAAATTGTTCGGCCTTAAGGTTAGGTATTTGTGATATCCCTATCACTGTAAATTTTGATAATTTTGATAAAACATTAAATAAATAAACATAAATAAACATTAGATAAACATTTCAGAGTGCAACGGTGGAAATGTTAAGATTCTTTAATATATACATACAGGCAGATACACCTACATTATTCTAATTCAAGTAATTTTGTTTTCATTTGACATGAGATAACCTTGAAAAATATCATAATGAATTTTATCTGTTCGAATCATTACTTTAGTCTACACTTTTTTTTTGCTATATTACAAAACACTCTCTACTAATATACATACACATACATTGCGTACTTGATTTCATACATATTTTTGTTATGAAAAAAAAATATATATTATAATATATATACGAATACATATTGTTATAATATAGAAATTTTATGCTACTATTTTACTATTATACTCTCTATTTTATAAAAAAGAGAATGAGAAAAAAAATCCTTTGAAGGTCCTTTTTTTTTTAAATATAAATATTATGTACAAAATGTATTTATCTATCTATGTTGCATCATAGAAGTAAAGAAAGGCAAAAAAAAAAAAAGAAAAACAAAAAGGAAGTAAAATCTGAAAATGTAATGTACTTTACTTAGACATATACTCTCGAAAGCAAAATCAAACAAAAAAAAAAGTAACGGTAAATGTAGCAAAGGCGAGACATTGTGATAGGAGGAAAATCCTTTTTATCCTTTTTTTGTTTTTGTTTTCTTATTTTGTGAAAAAAATTTCCGATTTTTTTTTTTTTCAAAATAAAAAGTTACTTTTAAAAAAATAAAATTTGTAAGTGTATAATAAGTCCTTATTCAAAAAAAAAAGAAGAACCAAAAAATATAAGATATAACAGAATGGGATTTGAGGTGGTTGGTCTGAGAGATGTATTAAGAAATAATGAAAAAATGCTGTTCGAAGTTTTAATGCGAGATGATGAAATTAAAACGTATAACTATGGGATATTTTTGCAATTGATTATCAGGATGCGAAACTGATCCCATAATTCATCATATTTTCATAAACAAGCAATATTGGCAATATTGTTTATATGAATTGACTAGTATTTTGTTCATAAACAAAATTTTGCAAATGAAGTTGCTTATAAACATTTTTAACTTAGCAGGACAACTGCAAAATTATAGTAGACATGAAAATCAGTTATGCTACTGTCTATTTATAAGACAAAACTGCAAATGTAGAAAATTTAAATTTTAATAACTCTGTCAAAAGCAAAAAAAAAATCTGCAGTATTTTGTTGTTGCAGTATGTGTTTATGAATTAAAGCCCTAATGTATTTATGAAAAAATACGAATATTATTTAGCAAGTTGTCAATTTTACATATTTCACGACATCCTGCTCAATATAACAATTATATAAAATACATTCGAAACTTGGAAAAATAGGCGTGGTTAAGATCTCTGGTGCACAGTGATTTTTGTAGATTTCAAAACGATGACTAAATTGCTTCGCATTATGACCAAAACAAGGTTTGAAAATAGATAAAAATTTGACGGTAATGCCTCTTCTCTAAAAACTTAAATGTCATTGTCTATTATTTAGTTTTCTAAAACATTTTAATGTATCTCATTGATGGTTCCACAACAGAAGCTTTAAACTGGTTGAAATTTAGTCTGATATCTGTCAGAAATAAATGATAATTATCCACTCAAAGACCGTTATGAATTGCCGTAATTCACTTCATTAAAAGTATACTTTTATTTAATTTCACTTCACAGAATATGTTAAGCTTCTGCGATCATTACTAGTTTTCATTTTAAAACTTTAAGGTATGTTCGAATGGTGTCATTTTTTTTTGTAACTGTTAACTCGGTTTATTTTATTTTATCTCAGTTAACAATATTGACTATATGATTATTTAACATACATTTCATCATTGTTATCTTGACGAAAACAGCATCAAGATTAGATCTTAAGAAAATCATATGATGCTACCAGAGTACTGTCATCCGAAAAACTAATTGTAAATTGGATTATAAATACATAAACAATGTAAAGGTGTAATTATTGTAATTTAATGTAAACAATGTAATTATTGTAAATTGTAATTACTTTTTTACAAGACACACTTCTAATAGAAATGTTTTTTTTTAACCATTTAATAAGCACGTAAATATTAATAAAAAATATTTCTTATAGGGAAGACACATAGAAAATTTTAATTGTGAAAAATTTTATGCAATTTCAAGAAATTGAAGAACAGAACCGCATTTCTTTCGGATTAATATTGAATCAAAGCTGTATGAACCAAAGATTTATGCTTCCAAAAAGGACCAATTATATATGTTCATATCTCTTAAATTACTTCGCTCAAGTGATAGTAGACGCAAATGTTAAAAATTTTCAAAGTGGTTGTAAGTTATTTCCGACCTACTAATATAGTATGTACATATATCTAATATAATATATACATACTTTTTTTGACATAAGATATTTAAAAGCGTGTTGAGAAAAACCATTACCCTAGGTACACTTATTTCTATTATAATAAAAATAAAAAAATCTTATTATAAAAAAAAAAAGCATAAACAAAAGAAAAACAACACAAAAATTCATCCCATCCTATTAAGTAAAAGAAAATCAGAAATTTAAAAGCTTCATCTATTTGTATATCTATATTATAACAAGTGTATGGATAGATGTGTATATACGTTTATGCATATAAAAATGTTTTTCGGTAAAAAATTAATAAAAAAAAAAAAAAAAAAAAAACTCGTTGGTCTATATTATTTTTTTTTTTTATATTTACATACGTATAAATATAGAAATATATATATGTACATTATAATATATGTTATCTGTGTATATGTAGATTCTATTAGAAATTTTTTTCTTTCAATTTTTCGGGTTTTTTTTTCATTTGCTTTTTTTTTGTGTTTTTGTTTTTATTTTATTTTTCTTGTTATTATTATATTCATCAAGGTCGTCTTAAAATATAAAAAAAAAAACATTATTGTTGTTTTACTGTTTGTTTTTTTTTTATTTTTGTTTTTATTATTATTGTTTTTTTTTTTTTTTACTGTAAAACACCGGTTAACTATATGTTGTTGTGGCTATGTACATTACATATGTATATGATTATGTTTTTCTTATTTCAATTTTTCTTTATAATTGTGAGCCGGTAACTACACAACACAATAGATTATCGCATTGAATTGTATATTATAGTACTCTTACCTATTCAATAGCATCTCAACTCTTATACTATTATAATATGTATGTAGTATATATGTACTATGAAAATCTGTTATAATATAACGAATTAATAAGAGTAGTTTAGGTAATTGAAATAGAAATGTCACTATGAATATTCACTGGAAAAGTGAGAAATTTTATTGTAGAGTGCAAATTGTTAAGTACATTAATGTATTCTGCAATCGTGTGACTTGTTCTGTAACCGCTTCATTAGATGGGATAGCATACAGCGGAAACAAACTGTCACAGCAATCCCAATCCACTTGATATTTTGCCTTGTTTCCTGTCACATTTCTTGCTAATTTATTCATTTGAGTTAAAAGGTTTTTTGCTTCAAAATTTGACAGGATATTCCGAACACGATGTTTAGGTACTCAATACGAAAATTCCATTCAAAACATTGTTTTGAAATATGACAATATGTCAGATTTCGTTAGAAAATAGCCATTCATTTTCTTCGTCAGATTTCTGCGCTTATTATATTTTATGATTGGGGTTTTTCCATAATTCTCAGCTGCGTATATTTCTGATCTAAAATTTTTCCTGGTTAATATACGATGCAAGGATTAACTAGAATTTTGCTATAGTTTCAATTTTAAGTTAAATTGCTTTGGGTCTATTCACACCTCATTTTGATAACTGTATGTAATAATGATGTCCTGGAATTAAAAATGGCGAATTTTATTTCTATTCCATTTTTATAAGATTTTTTAATATTTTATGAACATTACTTTACACGGTTAAAAATTTATACTACTTGCACTCAATGTCATCTTCGAAATTTTGATTTTTTTTTTGCATACTTAGCAATAACAACATTTGGCTATATTATTTAGTCTCATTTTTATATTGGGTATAGTCCCATTGCCGCAGAATAATTTATTGTTTTTTTTTTTTTTTCGTGGATTGTTGGGAATTTTCTTAGACACAATGAGCCCCGTAGCTTCCATTGTGTGGCAGATTTTTACTGACTAAACCACACATTTTATATCTTAGCAGTTTAAAAAAAATATAATATATTTGTTTAATAAACAAACTCCGAACTCCGAAGACCCAATTCCGTGCCGGACTAGTATATATGAACAATTAATATCTTAGCAGTTTCAAAAAATAATATATTGACGTTTATGCAGAATGCAGATGCAAATTACTTGTATAAGTTTTACAGACATTACTCGCACATTTTTCAGATGATTATCATTAATCATTAAAATTATTCAGTCCAGAATTTAAAGCTACAATACATTAGAAAAAGTACAACCAACATGTTTTTAATTCTTTCAAGAAATATCAAAATTGTTCTATTTGACATTTATATTTTTTACAGTTATTCGATAATCGATCAATTCAAAGAATTTAAATGTTGATTTTATACTCTGCTACAAATGTGTATAGTAAATGGCGAATATGAAAATAATACGTACATACATACATATACATGTATATTATATATTTATTAATTTTTATTTTATTGTTTTTATTATTTTCAAATTGAAGATTTCTCATATTTTTTTTGCTCCTTTATTTTTGTTTATTAAATTTGTTTTTTACACAAAAAATGAAGATTTTATTTTGCAAATTTTTTTTTTTACTGAATTTTTTTTTTTATTTTTATTTTAAAAATTTTTAAATATATATATGTTAGTTATTTATTTATATATGTTTATTACGTAACTAAATATAATATATTTTTTATATCTTGTTCTGTAGCTTGTTTTTTACTATCGTAACTTTGTATGATGTGGTAAAGCACTTTTTTTTTATAGCTGTAGCAGTTATGATAGATGTTTGGGGAATTTAAAGAGTTGTAGAGTTGTATAGCAAGAATAAGAGAGTTAATTTTGTATAAGAGGAACAAAACAGTTAATTTGTAATTTATAAAAACAAATTATATAAATAATAACAATTTGTATATAATATGACCGTATACGATACAAGTATATATGTATTTTATAATACAACTTGTCCTGTGTATATACACTTATTATTGTTGATTAAAATGCATATAAGTGTGTAGGGAAACTTCTTAAATTTAAGGCAAAAGAAAAGAAACATAAAAAATAGCATAATGAAATTTAAGATATAAATAAGTAGAGTAGGATAAAACATATTATGACAAATCTGTATAATGTACATATGTAATTAGATTTTAATAGAAATTTGTAAAAATTTTGTTTACTTTTTTTTGTTTAGGTTTTTTTTTACTTTTTTTCTACTACTCTTTAAATCTTTCCCTTTCTTAAATTTCAAATTAGTGGAATAGCTTATATATATGTATTACCCAACAACAATTAATTAAAAATCAAGGATAAAGTTTTGTACTGACATTTAATGGATAAAATATTATGTAGGTCTTGCTCCTATACAGAACAACAGAAACCCTGTTAGGAACATTTCTGTTTGATTGATTTATTTTCTTTTTTTCTTTCTTTCATGCGAAGTTCACAGTTGGCGACCGATCAAAATATCAAAACTAGATATATTCGACCATGACGCGACGGACGGAATGACAAGTTCATGACATTGTAATGTAGTTTCAACTATAGAAAATTATACAAACACAACAGAAATTAAATTAATATAACAACAAAAACTGTAGATATCATCATCATCATCACCATTGTCATAGATTACAATTCATCAGTTCATGTTTTAGGGCACAATCCCTCCACATGTGATCTAATACTTGTGGGAAATGTATAGTTTTGGCTGCCACCCACTTTTAACCATATATCTAACTAATTAGGTCCAATTCAAAATAATTTTCAATGTTGTATTTTCATATAATGTTGGATTGGATTTATTAACACATAATCAAATCTATTATGCAATCAGCTACATTTATCACCTTGATGATAACCCATTCATCAGATTATATACAACAGATACGTTTTAGGAAACTTAAACATGAAGTTTATAGTAATGATTTTGTGTAAATCTTTCATTCTAAAATACTATAGTCTAGTAGACTAGACTATTTTTGCACTGCCCTGTCCCTCCCCTATATCAAGAAGTAATAAAAATAAAAACCAGAATAATCTACATACTTAGAATATATGAATAGAAAAGTATGACATTGAAATTAAAAATAAAAATAAAAAGTCAAGATTTAAGTGAAAGCTTTCTTATTGATTCCATATTATTATACAATTCACAAAATGACACTTTATTCTATATAGGATTAGATAACGATGATCATGTTTATAAACAAAAAAACAAAAAGAATTGTACATTGAAAATTGATATGTATAATATTATATACATAGTATTATATAATTAAATAATATAATAGTACACACGTAATATATATTTTTATTTATAATATATATATTATAATGTGTATATCATAGTATATGCATACAATATTTATAGAAATCGAATCCGACCTTGTTTTATTATTTAAAAAATTTATATTTATAAAAAAAATACTGCTGTATGTATGTTGACTATTGTATCATGTTGTATTATATATTCTGATCTGCCTCTTCTCTCATTTAAAGAATCAAAATAAACGATAAAAAAATAAAATAAAAATTCTTTTGTATCCTATATATTATATTATATAGTATGTATATTTATATAAATTTATATATCACATAATATTTTTTTTCAACTTATTTACATACATATATATTTACATATTAAAAATATGCATATAATAGTTGTGCAATTTTGAACATAGTAGAGTTAATATTTTAATAGAAAAGTGGAAGTGATTTTTTTTTTGAGGTTATGATTATTGCTACAATATTATTGTTTTTGTTATAATATCATTTCTGTTGCATTGCAACATCAGCAGCAAAATAATAATAATAATAATAATAATAATAATAATAATAATAATGATGATGATGATTATAATAGTATAGTGATTATGTTTATATTGGATATATCAAAGGTATATTTTATGTCGATATACGTAGAAACATACATGTTTTTTGTATTGTTATGATGATGTTAATATACTTAGGTAAAAATAGATAATAATAATGTTCTAGGTAACTCTCTCTGTATGATAACATGGTATTATTATTGTTATTATTGTATTATGATTGTTTTTGTTATCAATATTATTATTATTATTATTTTTATTATTATACATTTTAATAGAGAAATAGGTAGATTTTGATATAAGAAAGATGCGTTTGGAAAAAGTTCAAAAACCTTTGATGTTTTTCTTTTATTTTTGTTTTCATTTTTGTTTTGATCTTTTATTGTATGAATTGTTATTTGAATATGATACATATGCATACACACATATGGATGCTATATCCGGATATATGAAAATTATTATATTATTATGTTTGTTTATTTTTTTTTTTATAGAAAATATTATAAAAATAAGGATAAATATTTACGGAAAATTTTTAGAATTTATTTTTGTTACCCATTTTGTATTTCTTTAATACATATATTAGATAATGTAGACAGTTTTATAGTAACTAGAAATATTTTAAGTAGAAAATCAAAACAAGAATAATAAACAAGTGTGGAAAATAGAAGGTTTTAAAGTTTAAATATTGATGTGATATTTGTAAAATATGTACATAGGATATACTCGTACCTGTATATAGGATATAACTACATAATAATTTTATGTATAAAGAATGTTCTATAGAAATTAAAAGTGAATCAAACTCTGAATTGAAAGTGAAATTTAACAAAAAAAAAAAAAAAATAGGTAGGTAGGTACATATAGAAAACTATTCATTATTGTTTTGAATGATTGATGATTTTTTTAATATATACGTATATGTAATGTGCATTTATATACAATAAAGTTTTCGAACATTTCAAAATAATAAAAATAATATAATAATCTATTAGATACCTATTAAGATCTTTTAAGTTTGTAACATACATTTTTTCAACAACAGCAATAAAAACATTTTTAAATTCTTAACATGCTATCGCTATGTCTTCAAATTAAAAACAACACGAAATACTGAAAAGCTAATACTGTACTGATTCAATGACAGACATGCAATGTTATTATGACATTTGACATTTTTTTAATTTATGACATGATATTACATACTACATTTGTGTCATCTAATGTCAAAATATAACACAAAAGAAAGTAATAATCGTAAATGTCTCAACACAAAGTTTAATACGCCCACATGATGTCTACAAAAGCTTACAGCAGCTTGAGACATAAACTCTACGATCACAATTGTTGTTGACGATGTCTTCGCGACCGGTTTGACAGGTATATTTGAGTTTACAAAAATCTTTAAAAACCCAATGTTGTATAGTGTAAATAAAAACTTTCTGTTCAATTTGCTTGACCACAAATGAATTAAAACACAATTTCTCAGAAAGCTCTCATTACACAATGTTGCTAACTTATTTTACGGATGACATTGATAACTTAGTTTTTTTTTACATTTATGTATATAAATAATATAGTTAGACATTTCGATCAGATATATATGATACTGAATATAACGATGGAATATGGAGAAAAAATTATAGTACATTGAGATGAGAATTAAGTAATCATGAATGTTAGAGTTATAAAAATAAAAGTTATATCCAACTTCATATCATTTTAATGATTCCGGTCCTATAATTGAAAAAAATATATGAAAATGAAACGATTTTTTTTTCTTGTTATGAATGGATTACCAAAACCGATAGCACTCTATTATATGTTCTCATATTTTTTGATTACCATGATTTTTCTTTTATATAAATAAAGTGAATCTGGCTATTAGTGAAATAATAATTATCGAAATCACCATGTTTTATGAATCGTATAAATCGAAATCAAAACAATGTTCCATTACAAAAAATCATAACAGTGAGTTCACTATCAAAATTTAGGTTTAGCAAAAAAAAAAAATCAAAAAAATTATTACTATAGTTGTAAAGACCTCAAGCACCTGTATAGATTGCATAGAATATTTATCACAATTGTTGCATATTTTGGCATTTCAAATTTTTAATGAAATTTCCCAAATTTCAAAATACATCATTGAAAACAATTGAATTGATTTAATTTATTTTTCCATCGTATTTCATACTATATATCGTATACAATATACATATACTATCTGCTCGGATTCAGGGCTTTGCAATATCCGCTCAGATTCAGAGTCATTCAGGTTTCACTTCGTATGCAAATATTTTGTTTTGAAAATTTATTACTATATAAATTACTTATCATACAAAATTCAAGAACTAATTAACAGTCTGTTTCAATAAGAATGTATTATTTTCAATGACATAATTTTTATAAAAATCTGTTTTTCACAATTTAAAAATTGATAGCAAAAAAAAAACAAAATCTTATTTAATTTCAAATTAATTGTAAACTTCTGTTATTGGTTTGTTTAGTTACATAAGTTAAATATATATCTTTATATATAGTTTAAGGTTTTGTTAATTGTTTTTAATTAGTAAAGCATAACTTAAAATTTGCATGTGTTTTGATACTTAAATAATTAATTTTTTTTTTTCGATTACTAATATTTTTATTAATTTGTGACATAAATACCCATATACCTACTTATGTATTTATAATTATAAAATACTATTTTAATTATAATACATTCATAATTTCCTTCTGTTTCAGTTCTTACGTTAAACTATCAGTTAACAGATTTCATTATAAACAGATAACTTTTAGTTAACAAGTTTCATCCTGGATTTCGATCTGTTCATCGCCAGGATATAAACAAAACATTTGCTAGCCTAAAGATTAAAAATTCTTGCAAATACTATTGTATTCATATGTATTCATATGTGTATGGATATTGGCTGTGATCACAATAGTGGTTTTCATAAACAAGCAATATTGGCAATTGTACTTATATTTAAAAGTTTTGGTTCATAAACAAAATGTTGCAAATGGAGTTTGCTCAAAAACATTTTTAACTTAGCAGGTAAACTGCAAAATTAGTTGTGCTGTTGTTTATATTTATAACACAAAAATGCAAATGTAGAAAATTCAAATTTTAACATCTCTGTGAAAACAAGAACTATTTTTTTTTCAAGTATTTTGTTTTGGTAGTATATATTACTAGGGCTTTTCACATACTGCAAGAACAAAATACTGCAGAAGTTATTAAAATTTTACTTTTCTACATAATATAAGCAATATTGCCAATATTGCTTATTTTTGAAAACCACTACTATTTCATTCAATTACGGACGAGTTATCATTCAAATTGTTTCGATCGACAAACTTCATATTGTATATTGAAATTATTAAATTTTCATTATCAGCATTTGGTGATAGATCAAAGTGAGTGTTGATCTCTTTAACAATTTCACTTTGATCTTGAACAACTGTTACGAAATAAAGTTTAAAAATAAATTCAAAAACAGCCCATTAAAGGCGTTTAAAAACTCATCCGATTTTCAAAATAAAAAAATATTTTTTTTTAAATACTTCTATTGCAAAATTAATTGAAAAAAAATAATTAAAATTAAATTGAAATAAAAAATTTAATTAAAATATTTTCAATTTTGATTTAATTACAAAAATCTCATTTTTTTATTCCATATTTATTTTATTACAAACTCTTAATTTCCTTCAATTTAATTTTCATTCTATTGAATCCTCGAAATCAATTAAATAAGAAAAACAAAGAAGAATAAAATAATAAAATAAAAATAAATTATTAACATTTTACCAAAAACCAAGATTTCATCTTGATTTCAATATGAACCTCAACCTCCATCTCAAATCTTCTGTCCAATATTTTTTATTGCTTTTTTTGTTTTTGTTTTTGATGAATTAGTTTTTATTTCATTTCATTTAATTTTTCTTATTTTTTTTTTTTTATTCTCTCCTTTTTCCTTTTTTATTATATTTTCAAATCCTAAAGGAAGTACCCTGAACATATTATAACTGAACAACGACACACAAACAATAATGAGAATATACTCACAATACAATACAAATAAAGAATTGATAATAAAAAACAACAAAAACAAAAAAAAAAACAAATTTTTTTGAACCCATCACTCTTGGAAAATCCGAAAAAAGAAAAAGAAAAAAAAGAAAAAGTAAGACAACACCAATTGTTCAATTTCAAGGAATAAAATAAAATAAAACAGAAAATAATAACAACAACAATAACATATATTATAAAATCAGAAAAGGATATAACAAAAAGAAATCAACCACCATTAGGGATTTGATCCCAAGCAAATTTATCTACTATATTCAGTAATCCCTATATCAAAAAAAAAAACTAAAAGAAAGAAAACTAAAACCATGAATTTGATATACGAATACAGGATAACAAGAACTCAAAAATAACGAACTAAAACAGCTTGAATTGAATTCAAAATCATTTTAATCATAATCATTATCATCACCGTCATCATCATCATCATCATCATCATAATCATCATGAAGAGTAGTATTAGTATAGAAGAATAGTCTAGTATTATCTTTTTTTTTCCCCCCAGACTAAAGAAACAAGGAAAATTCACAAATATCGATCCATTGATGTCCCTTCCAATTAATGTCTTCTTGTTTTTTTTTATGTTTGAAATAAAGCTCTCCACAAATCAAATCTTCTACAATAAAACAGTAATAGAAGAACCCGTATACCATCAAGAAGAGTCAAAATTTTAAGTCCAAGATCCCATATGATATAAGAAGCTTTTCCTTTCCTATATTTCTGTTTTTATTTTTTGTTTTTGTTTTTTTTTTTTTAAATAAATTATTTGCAGTAAATGACGACAAACTTCCATTTGGCTTGAATCCAAAGTAATAAGAAATACAGAGAAAATGAAGCAAAAAGAGATAGAGGAAGAAGAAAAAACATAAAATGGGAAAACAAGGTAGAAAGAGATAGAAAAAGAGAGGAATACAGAAAGTAAGAATGAGAGAGACTAAGTAAGTTAAGTAAGGAAGAATGAGAATAAATGATAAACGACATCAGTTTGGGAATCAGTTTAATTTTGTGTTGAAGAAGAATGGTTTGATGGTTTTAATGGTTGGTACTTGGTGTATTGGTTTCATTTTATGAAAAATTAAATTTTATTTGAGATGGATGAAAAAGAAAAGGAGGTTTAGGTAGGAGTAGAAATTTGATGAAAATAATTTCTTCTTAAAATATTTCATTTATATGTATAGGGTTTTGGTAAATTATTTTACCACCTGCTGCCCATCACTTTTTCTATGTACACACAACCATACATTAAATATATGTATATAATTCGCAAATTGTTATACATATACTATAATGTCACTGTTATATATATATACAATTAAAATTGAATTTGATGTGCTTGGGTCACCCTTAACTTGTATCCATATACACACAACATAATAATATACAACTATATCTATATATATACTTATTAACCCATACAAATAATTTTTAGTTTTATTTATATGTATTAGTATAAATATTTTAAATAAATTTTATTTTCTTTCTATTTTCAAAGAATTGGAGATTGCGCAAATATATAAACAGAAAAAAAAAATACAAAGTTTTTTCATTAAATATACAGACAACACACACACACACACACATAAACATATAAATAAAATTAAATTTATTCGATTTTATATTTTCTGATTAAATTTTCCTATTCCTAAGAGCTATAAACTAACGTTGAATTTATATTTCCACATCATCACAATAACTACCACATCTTAATATTAAAAAAAAAATTAAAAAGAAAACAAAAAACAAATAAAAACATTTAATTTATCGCCCCATTCCAATTTACATAAAAGGTATGTAAATGATAGTAATATGGTATTGGTTGTAAAGATATTTTTTAGTAATAAATATATGTATATTTCCTTATCATCGAATTTAACCTAAAAATAATATGAAAGTAGTTGTTCAATTTTATTGTAACTATCCCAAAAAAAAAAAAAAAGGAGAAACCAACACCATTAAAATTATTTTATTTTGTTACTTTGTATATGAATGTTACTAACATTTAAATGAATCCCTTCATTAATTTAACGCTTTATATTGTAGTTACTTTTATTTTTCTAGTTTTAAAATTTACATTAGGAATAGTTGGTTGTGAACGGGTTAAGTTAATTTTTTTTTTCAGATTTAAGTAGGTACTTTGTTTTTAAATAAAAGTCAAATGTCTTTTTTCTAACATATTTTTTTTAATATTTGGCAAAATATTGATATTTCAGTAGAATGAAGTTGTAAACTCAATTTTAATTTTGATATTCTGTTCAAATTTTAGATTTTAGAAATTTTAAATCACATCAAATCTCAGTTATCTGAGAAAAAATCATTCAATCAAATCTAATTTATATTTTAAAAGAGAGTTCATTCTGAAATTCTAATGTCTGTACTGCAAGGATGAATATATCAGTATTGCCAACATATCATGGATCATTGACAATGTTGCTCACTACTTTATTTTGAAACATTTCAATACTTTGAATATGAATTTGTTTGGGGCCTTTTCATATTTGAATACCATATGCTTAAACCGGGTTAGCGAGAGACCGGAATAAAATTTATTTTTATTATACGAAGAGTTAATTGGAATGTACACGGGTACAAAACTAATGTATTGTAATAAATAAATAAACTTAGACAACTGTTTCAATTCTTGAAAAAATTGGAGTTAATTGATAAAGGTCAATTGCACAAGACAAAGCAGAATGGAGCAAAGGTGTAAACGAAGTTAAAGTTCACCCTGAGTGGTAGAACCAGCAGATGATGGTGATCGTAAATAAATTATATTGAGTGAAAAATAAATGATTTCAACAAACAAAGTCTTTTAATAGGACAGACGGCGGAGATAAGCTGTACAACCTATTTATAGGAACAGAGTTAAAAAATTACTGGTTTTTAAAAATAAACTTATATAAAAATAATTTAAACATGTGACAGAAAAATTTAAAGAACATTAATATGACTGTCAAGAGTAATTGAAGAATTGAAATTTTGTTAATTATGCATCCACGACGAGTAATTTATGATTGATCTGCTTGCGCAGAATTTTGTGCAATAATCTTTTCCCATAAATGAATCAAGAGCAAAATATTATTTTTCGCTCAGAAATATATTGCTGAAATTAAAATTATTTCGCTGCATTCATTCTTCTACTTTACACTACATTTTACACATAGATTTTGTGTCCAGCCTGTGCCAGTGGGGAAATTTACTTCTCGCCAGACGATTTTTTTATTCGTTTCTTCCTACACCAACCTCCTACATACAACTTTTCTGGCCTTTGCAAAAACTCAGTAGAAAATGTGCAAAAACGAATTTCTTGGGCTATCGATATCTTTTTTTGTATGTAGCTCATTAGTTTAATTTTAGTCGTAATGACAATGGTACAAATATAATGACTGGACGAAGAAACACGAAGTTGTACGAAGTTAAACTTAAAACAGTACTTATAAAACTTTGTTACCATACAATAGCGTCTGATATCCAAATTAGTGTAACTTGTATACTTATATATATTATCGTTTGTGCGGTTTCACCGAAAATGGGTTTAACCGAAAACAAATTGTGCAGAATATGCGAAATAGAAGAAGAATCTATTGAACGCAGCAGACTTCGTCACTTGCGAACAGCATTCCCTGAACAATGGCAGCTACCCAGCATACCATTGAATAATATTTTGGGTGTTATTACTACATCTGGTTTTGTTAATGACTCAGACACTGATTATCATAATAACTAATAAACACGGATTATCAAAATAAGTTCATTTGCGGCTGCGGTGATATAGGTGACAGATTCCCTCTCGAAATCCAAAATCTAATCTAATCTAATCTACCGTCTGTGCAAGAAGGTTAAACATTTTATTATAGTACCTTGTAGGACAACGGAATACTTACCAACTACCAAAATCAATACCATCCTCAAAATTTTGTCAATTGTTTAGTGATCGAACAACAAATTATCAACGACTAAAAATTCATCTTATTTCAATAATCAAAAAGTCTTCTATCATTCTCCTGTTCAAATAACCTTCGGTCATAAAATATATATATTTTTTTGCTATTCTATTTCCGGATCTTTTAATTTTCTAGTAATTTTGTATAAACAAAAAAAAAAAAAAATTCAATGATTTAGGAATTATAATATAGAAATTCTACTATAATCCTTTTTTTCTCTAGAAATTCGAAATACCAGAAAAAATAACACAAAATTAATATGTGAAGTCAAATTAAGGTAGACAACAGTGGTATCGTTGTTGTCAGCCAAAAA
Organism: Argyra leucocephala; assembly: GCA_963942445.1. Classification (NCBI taxonomy): domain Eukaryota; kingdom Metazoa; phylum Arthropoda; class Insecta; order Diptera; family Dolichopodidae; genus Argyra; species Argyra leucocephala. Next base: position 13,257,741 of record OZ012681.1, read on the forward strand.
GACAATTTTATTCAGATCAAGAATTGTAATTGTATATAGTATAGTGGATACATTAAACAACCAACCAACCTATCTACCTATCCATTTATATTCCATTTTTATATCAACACAATATATATATACAATACACGTCCGTATATATATATATATATATATATATATATATTCAATATCTGTGGATGATAAAAATAAAGGATAACTCAAAAAGGATATGAAATTTTTTAGAAAATTCTCTAGGAAAATAAAACGAAAAGGAAACGGAATTTTACAAAACGAACCAATTCTGAAAAGGGATAATTGTGATAGTACAAAAAAAAAAAAGGAAAAAAATGAAAAGCACAAACAACAATAAAGAAAATTTTTGGATGTTTTTGCTTGTTTTTTTTTTGTGGAAAAACCAAGAAAAAGAAGAATTAGTAAAACAACTCTCTAGAATCTTATACAAACATATATATATACTAGTATATATAGAACAAAAAACAAAACCAGCAACAATAACAACAATACTAAGAAATTCTTAACGTTTTTAATTTTCCAACTAGGCAGGTCCTTATTTTTTGAACTTAAATACATTTATAAAACTTAATATACATTCATACCTTTATAAATATGTTAATATATATATATATATATATATGTATATATATATATATATATATATATATTATACAGCCTTGCCTTTTCCTGGAATTATTTTTTAATTTTTTTTTGTTTTTATTGTTTTCTTTCGTTCTATAGTAAAGAAGCTCAAAACGAAAAAAAAACAAAAAAAAAAGGAAAACTTCAACAAGAAATTGGGGGAAATGTATTTTTTGTTGTTTTGTTTTAGTTTTTTCTGTTTTCTTTTTGGTGTTTTTTTTTTCTAATTTTGAAATGCCCTTTTCGGTACTCAAACTAGAAAAGCAAATTTTTTGTTTTACGGTTCAAATATTTTTCAGTTCAACTTAAGAAAAATATTTTGTTTTTTCTTTTTAAAAATTAAAAATGCCATTGTGAATTAAAATTAAATGGCAACTCTGATAAATATCTTTGATACCTCCTAAAATTAAATCTTTGAGACATAGGTATATTTTGAAAATTACTTTAAAAAATAAATTCTACTGTTTTTCGATGATTTCAGTTTACAACACAGTTATTTAAAGTACGAACATGTAGGTAGGAGAAAATTTTTTTTACAAACTACTTTCTGAGCAGCGATATCTGTTTTTATTGTATATATATGTATATGTATATATAAATATGTATATATATATATATATATATATATTATATTTATTTATATAGATTAGGATACTAGAGCATAGTAGAGGTCGTCTTAAGAGGATTAAAGGCGTTACCATTTTACTACTTGTATATTTAGAATAAAAACAATGAAAATAAGAAAAACAAAAAATACAAAAAGGAATAAAAAAATATATTTAAGAAAGGAACCTGTACTCATTTCTAAGAGGGAGTTGGGGGTCATCATTTTTATATGTTTTTTTTTTTTGCCCTGTTTTAAATGGTTTTTGTTTTTATACCATACTCTTAAGTGAAGGAGGACAAGGATAATAATTTCGTGTAACATGTAAAAAGGATATAAAAATGAATAACAAAAAAGAAAAAAATTAAATGGTTTTAGCACTACACTACTTTAATAACCCTAAAAGTCAATTAAAAGTAGTCATTATAATAATAAATATTTACAAAATTATTAGACCCGATTTTATTCAAATTACAAAAAGAAATGAGAAATAAATAAACATTTTAAAATAAATGTGTAACTTTAAATGGGTTGGTCTTGATGGTTTTATTTTACTTAAAGTAACTTTTTGTTTTTTTTTTTTTATTTTATTATTTTTTATGGTTTCATAATAACCTGAGGATTTTGAAAATTTATTTTATTACTTTTAAAATAAAATTTATGAATACTTGAAAATAAAAAAAAAAATTGTTTTTAAATTCCTTATCAGTGTTTTTTTTTTTATTATTTTTTTTTTGTTTTTCAAAATGGTAAAAAATGAATGTCAATTTTATGTTAATTGTTAAAGGTAAAAATTGATATGAAGTAAAAATCTGTATACTATAAGTTGTTAATACTGCGCTCAGAACACATAATTAATGATTTGCTTGTTAAATATTTTAGAATGATTTAAACAGATCCTCGATTAATTAACTTTTTGTTTTTTTTTTTTTGTATTTTCACACAATCATTTTTTCTTTTTTTAATTTATTGAAGAATTTCGAAAAACAATTGAATGAACTGAATGGATCGACTTGCAGTGAAGTATATTCCCTATATTTATTTTAACTACAATACAAAAAAAATCCATAATATTTCTTGTGTAGTAACCAGTGGTAGGATATATTTCGCAAATTTACTGTAGTATAATATATATGGGTAGGGTATAATTGGCAACTTACTGGCATATTTGATTAGTGAACATTTCGCAAAACAGACACTTATCAAAAAGACATTCAGCAAAATGGACAGTTGGTAAAAATACATTTAAAAACTGGATACTTCGCAGCTTGGACACTCAACTTTTAATAACTGCAATCAACAATATAATTTTCAACTCTATAACTTTTTCCAAGCATCTCTTTTGCAAAATGTCTTTTGCTAATTGTTCAGTTGTCAAATGAAAGTTGCCAAATGGCCGATTTTTCCTGTATATATTTAAAATATTGTACCCATGAGAATTGAGACGTGTCACCAAGATGAATACTTTAATTCTTTTTCTTGACATACTACATTTACTAAATGAATTGCAATTTTGAAATTTAAGTTTGAATTAGAATTTCAGTTGAGTACTCCAACAGATGAGAATAGGTGAAAATAGATGTAATAAATTATAGTAACTTTATTTTCAAAATAGCATACAAAATTTTATTTTATGTTAGTCTGATTACAAAATTTATTCACAGCTAAATAATAATGAAAAAAAAAACATTGCTGTTATAAAAAAGATTTGAACTTACAACCTTCATGATTAGTTAATCCAAATACCATGATGGTAGGCAAAACTATGTCAAAAACAATTAAGTTTTAATCACGTCATGTCTTAACCGGCAATTTTAATTAAAGTATGTAACTACAAATTTGAAATTAGTATTTCTCCCCAATCACCTCTGGTTTTTTTTTTCTTTATTATTTCAAATGAGTAAAATACAAATATTGTTATAATTATAATCTTATTCAAATATTTATAAGATAAAGTTCAATTTTATTATTAAATCTATTATTAAATCTAGTAGTAACATGATCTTAAGTATGAATATTTATATTTGATTTAATAAAAGATAAAAAAGATAAAAGAAAGTAGTTTAGATTAAGATTAACATTATATACTAATTAATTTAAAATGTAAAAATATATGTTTAAGACCTAGCCTATGCAGTCTGGTCGAATTGTGTATTATAAATCAATTTTTATTTTCCTAATACGTGTTAGAACGATCACATGAATATACAATAATAATATAGAATTGATGTAAAATGTATGCAAAAGTGCATTTTAATTAGTTTCATACCTTGGTTTTATTATTTAATCCTTCCCACCTTGCAAATATATTCACATTGTATTCAAAAATTGTGGATTCGGTAGTGTACATTCAATAACATAAAATAAGAAATTTATTGAGTGATTTATGCGCCCACCAGAAACAGCTGAATCGGTTATGATGATTTTTCGGTTAAAAATTAAATTTGTCTCATCTACTGGATCACAATTGGCTAAAATAACACTTGGTAGAATAATAATATTTGAATTAATAGTGGTTTTCATAAATATTACCAATATTGGCAATATTATTTTATATTTTGTTCATCATAAACAGAATGTTGCAAATGAAGTTGGTTCATAAACATTTTTAACTTAGCAGGAAAATTGCAACATTATAGTAGATAGCGCATGACAATCAGTTGTGTTTCTATTTTGATTTATAACCAATAATTGCAAATATAGAAAATTCAAATTTTAAAAATTAACTATGTCAAAAAAATTTTTTTTTTGCAGTTTGTTATTATGTAAAGCCCTTTTATATAAAAACTCAATGACTTCAAGAAACTAAAGCGCTCCTAATTTTTTCCTTTCTATTAGCAAAATTAGTTTATAGAAAAGGGGGAATGAAACGAAAGGAAAAAAGTGATGAAAGTTGACCCGTGTGGAAGTAGGCATTATATTGAAACTTTATAATGAAATCAGTAGAAAAAAAGACCAAAACAGAAAAATTCATCTAGTAATACTAAATATTGATAAAAAATATTGTCAAATTATGTCTATTAATTGTAATGTAATCAAACCGCCAAAAAACTATTATTTACCGGTAAAGTACATATATGTATACAGTATTTTCACTGATTATTCTATTCTGTCTGATAAGCTAATCAATAAGTTAAAAAAAATCCATTCTAATTTATATATGTATGTAGGTACTTAAACAAATTAAGATAAGAAAAACTTGTTATGATTACAGGGGAATTAAATATTGAAATATAAATTTACTAGATCTTAATTAAAAAAATATTTACATTTAAATTAAATTGAAATGAAATTTTTTTAATAAATTATACCTATCACCTAACTTCAGTGATTAGGTACCACCGAATTTTCCAATAACTAAAAAAAAAATTTCACTAATTTGAATTATAGCAAAGAAGGAAATAGTAAACTGCTTCCGAACTATCAATATTTGCAATACAAAAAATTAATAAAAAATTTATTAATGACATCACTAAAAAAAATAAATCTCGATTATCAACAATAATCATTGTACTTTTTTCATTTTCATCTACAATGTTCCCAATATATATATATTACCGTTAAATACGTCATTTTATACTCTGAAAATTTTCCATAATATTGACTTCTTTTTGTGTAAAACCAAAATTCTGCCCTGATGCATTTTGAAAAAGTGTTAAATTTTTTTCTTAACATTTTGTATTAAACATTACTGTTATATCATATTATTTATAAAATATTTTCATTTACATATATATCATAGATATATATATATATATATACATATTATATGCACGTACATTTTCATTATTATAAGATACTTATTATATAAATCTGCCATATTTACATATATATATATATATATATATATTATATATACATATCAACAAAAAAACCATAATCAAACCATTAACCTCGTGAACTTGAAAAAAAAACACATTTTTTTTTTGCTCTCAACATAATCAACATCACCGTCATCATCAACATCAAAACAATCAAACAATCTAAAGCTACATAGCAGGCAAAAAAAAAAAATAATTTCCTCATTTTTTTTGCTTTCTTTATATTTTATCTAAAAAGTTTATGCGAAAGAGAGAGAGGGAAAGACAGAGAAAAAAATTTCAAGAAAAAAAAAAGTTAAATTTCTGTCTACATCATTAATGGGGTATCACAAAAAAAAAAATTCAAAGATTTTTTTTTTATACATTTACATTTTATACACACACTCACGTACATATATCCATAGATATAAATTCCTATAAATATATATATATATGTGCATATATGAATGAATGTTTATTTACAAAGAGGAAAAAGATACAAATTATTTCCTATACAACCTCTACGTAATCATGTATATACTCTCATAGGTACGGATACGACGATACCTATGGATGGATATAAATTTAAGTATAGGATTCAATTATCAATTTAATTTTTTTTTTTTTTTAACTTGGTTCATATAGGTAAATGTATAGTGTATTACCAGAAATTGAAAATCAAAAATTTTATAAAGGAAATTATTATCCTTCAAGAAAAATTATTAATATTTATTTACAAATATTAATGTATGTGTACAAGTGAATGTAATATGTACACATATGAGTCTCATTAATAAATGACAATATTATTATGACACGGATATGAGTAGAATAAGGTAATAAGAGTAATTAAAAAAATAAAATTACAAAATGCAATTTTAAATAAAATGAAGAAAATCCAATCAATCCAAAATACCTAAAAATTATATTTTTATTAAATTTTATTTTTGCTGCAATTTTAGTACAGAGAAGGATTTCGAATTGATTGATGAATCTTGCTTCAGAATTGTAAATACGATTTTTTCTAGCACTCTGGATGTTCATTTGACACAATTTCGTACTTTCGCAACTCAAATTCCAGTTCGTAGTTTTCGTACAAAATATGTAAATCAAAATATTTATAAGTTGGCCTATATCTTGCTTGTATTTTAAATCTGTTTCAGTACTGGCATAATGATTTCTAATTTTTTTCTCATTTTCCCATAAAATCTCAGTAGATGAAATATAAAAACAAATCTTATAGACAGTATTTAGCTAAGCCTCAACTTTTCTTTTTACATGAAATGTAAACAAAATAAAAAGTTAATGTAAACTTCTTGAGAAATTTTCAATCATTGATTGCAACGTGCCACCAATGACAGACTTGGAAATACATATTCGAAAACACGTGCCCAGTCATTGTTGTCATATTTTTTTTTGGTTTAAATTCTGCCCGAAATTACTAAAAAATAAATTTAGAACTGCTTTGAGACAAAAATAATTAATTATGTGAACGACTATATGAATTAGTTTTCATCTAATATTTTATCTTAATTATCATAAATAACTTTTCTTTTTTTTAAATAATTATAAATTTAGCTACACTTGACTCCAACTGAATAATGATCAAAATCTCTAACGCACTTGTAAAATCAACCCTAATATATAATAGGAAAATATGACATACTTATTCAAACAGAGGGGGTTTTTCTATAAATTCGAAGCAATCAGACCAGTGACTAGATAACATCAATCATAAACCAAGATTGGGGGAGACTTATTCAGGAGAAGATCTCCAACTGAAACAAATGCAAAAAGATGATTGAAGATAATCTAAAAAGTGCCTCATGCAACACCTGGGAATGTGAAATAATATTCTGTGACATCGTAAGTGTCTTTAAAAAAAACTTCAACATGATGTAATGTACAAAAAAACTAACTGGTCAAAGTTATCCGTAAAATAAGTTGGCAGCATTGTCTAATGAGAGCTTTCTGAGACATTGTGTTTTAGTTAATTTGTGATCGAGCAAAATAAACAGAAAGTTTTTATTAACACTGCACAACATTGGGTTTTTAAAGATTTTTGTAAACTCAAATATACCTGTCAAACCGGTCGCGAAGACATCATCGTCAACAACAATTGTGATCATATAGTCAATGTCTCAAACTTTTGTGAGCTTTTGTAGACATCTAAATCATGTGAACGTTGTATTCAACTTTGTTACAACTTTGAGATATTTACGATGTCAAGAATTGTAGTGCAAATGAGCAGAAAATGCAAGAACATAAAAATAAATCGTTTGAGATGACAATTTGACACATAAATGCTATCTCGCATTATATTAAATAAATAAAATAAAAAATAAACTAAATCCTGGAGGTAAATTAAAATTTTTTAAAACAACATTTAGATCATGGATAGTAATTGGATTTTGTGGATTATACCAAAAAATTACTGAAAAACATGACACACTTAAATCTACATAGATTCATCGTTAACACGTGTAAAATAAATAGGAAGGTGTTGTAAATATTAACGGTTTTAATTTAGTACACTTAGACCAAAGCAGTTGATTATGGTGGCATCTTACATAAATCTGACCTTTTAAGCCATTTTAAGCTGTGATACAAAATGATCAAGATCCTTTTTAAATACCAGCAAGATTACCCATCAGTAAAATAAATAACATCGTAGAAAAATGCAATCAAAAATATTTAAAAAAAAAAAACAAAAACTCACATTTAATTGAACCTTAGTTTTTCCAATTGCATTCTATTTTTTACTCCTTTCTATTTATTTTATAGAATTCAGTTACTAAATTAGAAAAATCAGTTCATTACTTTTTTTGGGAAATCCTTTAATTTAAAAATAAAGTAAAAAAAAAAATGAAAAAATAAAGCAACAAAAAAAAAATTTGATTTTCCCACAATGAAAAAGCAAAAAGGACATGCAAATAAAAAAATTTCATTTTTTTTTTCTTATCTAAATGTTTTTGTTTTTTTTTTGACTTACAAAAAATAAGCAAAAAATAAAAAAAAAAAATTTCAAAACTTTTTATTTAAAAAAATTAGAATTATAAAATAAAAATAACTACATACATACAATATGTATACATACATTTATCACATATTTATATATATACAATCACATACGTATATGTACGTTTAAGAAAAAAAAACACACAGCTTACTTTCGCTTTGATATATTTTGATAATGATAATAATAATGATATTGATTATGATCATTATGATGATAACAATGACGATATTAATGACGACAACAAATAAGAAATACAAAACGATTTTTGTATTTTTTTTTGTTATTTTATATATTTTAGAATAATATGGAGAAGTGTGCTAAAGCCTATCCCAATATATTATATTTGAATATTTAAAAATGTACAAAAACAAAACTAATACATAATACTGTTTTAATACATTCTAGATAGATCAATATCCTTTTGTAAATTTAATAAACAGATCTTGAATAGACTTTAGTAAAAAAAAATTATTTAAGGCTTACAATTTGAATACATAATTAAAAATTATTTTTGAATTAAGATTTAAATATTTTAACTCATCTTTTAACCCTTATTTAACTTCTGCTACCTATTTTAGTATATATTATATAACTTATAAATAAACTGAAATAAGGATGTAAAAACTTAAATACAATAAGTAATTTATAAAAAAAATGCTTATTTAATAATTAGCAAAAGTAAAAACAAAAAAATGAAAAAAAAATTCAAAACTAAGACTTAGGAATTAAAGGGAAAAATAATCAAAAGAATTTTAAAACTAAAAAAAAATGTTATCAACGAAAAGAGTAAACAAATATAAACTAATAGTTTCAAAATAGGATATCAAGAGATTTCAATTCAAAGAATTTCAATTCAAAATAGGAATCAAGAATTTCCCAAAAGTCATGTTCTTAATTCTGTTCAAAATATATTTTTATTGCGAAAAATTTTAATACGAATTGGCGATACACTAGAACGCTACGGTAACATAGAACGTTCGAGTAAATTTGAAATTATAATACTTATTGAATTTAGAAGATAATCACTACGAAATAAGAAAGTTGTTTATTTTTTAAAATAAAATAAAATCTGTGTGACACATAATGACTAGATGACTAAATACACATCAATGTTCTCATCAATTTAAGTTTTAAGCTTCTAACTATAGACAATTTAAAGTGATTATTTATTGTGACATGTTAAACTATCAATTTCGTGTTTTGTTTATGTTTTTTTTTTTCCATATAATTTTTAAAATTTTTCTATATTAATATATTCTATATTTTACAAATATTTCAAATAGCATTTTTTTCAAGCAGTAACATTCAAATTATTGTAAATAATTATTCAATGCAGTTTTAGCAATTATTAATTTTTTATCAAAATTATATTACTTCTACTTTTTCCACCCACGACTACTACTACTACTACTACTAGTACTACAACGACTACTACTACTAGTACTACTATACTACTCCTACAATATACTGTTACTACTACTAGCACTATATTACTACTACTTCTACTTCTATTACCACTATTATTACTACTATTATTGCTACTACTATTTCTACTACTGCTCCACTATTATTACTATACAACTATTTAAATTTCTACCACTACTACTTTTATTCCTATTGCTACTTCTTCTACTACTACCACTACTATTACTAAAAATTTCTACAGCTCCTAGCTTAAAGTGGTACAAAGAAGCTGAATAAAAAATGTTCTATGTCCCTATTCAGTAAGACATCGTATTATCATTCTAATTTCATTCCATGATTACCCTATTTTTGTGATTTCCGCATTCACCGATTTTCCAAAACAATTTTCCGGACGACGCTATTTTCTACTATAGACTGGTTGAGCAATTTGTTGCAACATTTGACTGATTCCATTAGTTAGTGGTTACACCTTTTAAATAACTTATAATATGTGTATACCATTTAGATAAAGACCAACCCATTAAATTTTATTACATATACGAAAAAGAATCAAGTAAGAACAGCTTACAGATATAAAGGGCATGGACTAATCAAAAAACGGCTAATATGAACGTATCAGTTGATATTTATGTCTAAGTAATTTAGTGAATTTGATTTGAATTGTAAAATGATTTACAAATTGGTAAACACAAGACAAAATGCGTAAGGTATAGGCGACCAAGATTTGAATTGGTTTAATGCGTTAAGATGATGATGATGAAAGAAACGAAAGTAAATATATACTAAACAGGTACTTGTAATGTGTTAATGTTTGCTATAATTTTAAATTTTCTAAATTAAATTGTATATCAGAATACTGAATAACTATATCCTAAGTTTCATACTTTATTTATTCTTATTTAGGTCATCAAAATAAATAATAATTCTATATAAATATTCATTGAAATCCAAAAAAATGTAAATTGAAGGGCTTAGAGGGTTAAAAGAAATGATAAGTCAATACAGTAAATCAATTAAAAAACATTGAAAACTCTAAAACTGATTGTGTATATTGAAAAAGAAATAGGAACATTATGTATTGAAATTTATTCATCTTCAAGTCTTCGAATAAAAAATACCCATATGATTATATATTTTAATATTACATGCATTTATCCCTCATTAATATTACTTAATTTAACCTAACCTAACCTAATGTTTACACAACAACAAAATAACAATAACGATAACAAAAAAAAAAAAAAATATTTAAACAGAAAAATTAAAATATCCTTCAAATATTTATTTATTTTAATATACTTACTATCATATATATATAAATATATATACATGCATGTGTATATATGTAATCCGGAAGTAAAAAAATAAATTTTCTTTTTTTTTCTTTTTTTTTCAATTCACTTTACACTTTATTTTCTGTTTCGGTTTTTTTTTTTTTTATTTTTACATTATAGTAACTGTAATTTTTTTTTGTTATCATTTCAAAAATGAAACGAAATGAAAAATTCCTTTAAATATCCTATACTTAAATAATAATAATATATTAATATAGGATAACACAAACTTCAATATGTATATAGATCTGTATGCATGTTTATTTGTAGGTTTCTATAGAGCTGTGTATGTGAAATATTTTTTCTTTAAACTTTTTATTTTATTTTGTATATATATATATATTTACATATACGTATGAATGCATTAAATATACATTTTATTACTAGACATAAATATTCTTACACTATACTATACCAATAATAATAATAATAATAGTAATAACAACAATAATAATAACGGTAAAGGACACACAAAGTTTTTTTTTTCTTATTATTTTATTTTTAAGAAAATTCCTTTGATTTATTTTATTTTTTATTTTTTTTTTATACAAAGGATGGTTTGGAATTTATTAATGTTAGTATGTAGGTATGTATTAAAAAATTATAATATATTCGTTCACACAATATAGAATGAGTCCTTCTTTAAATATTAATGCCATTGATATTGATATTATTCATGGTGATGATGATGACGATGATGATACTAATGCTGATGATGATGATGTTGATAATAATTTGTATGAGCAATACGCGTATTCACGTGAATTATACACAATAATACACAGTAAATTCAAACAATAACAAAAAAAAAAAACAACAAAAAAACCAAAAAAAAATTTTTTTTTATTTATAATATAAAAAAATAAACACGAAAAAAATTTACGAAAAAAATTACAGGAAAAAAAATTTTAAAAGTAAAGAAAAAAATTGCGCAAAAAAAATCCTTAAAACAGTTATAGTATGTGTATATATCCTTTTTTCTGAATTTGTTTTTATATGTTTTTAGATTTTTTTTTATTCTCTTTTATTAACTGTATTTTTTTTTCTTTTATATTCACCCGATATAAATAAACGTTACTTTTTTTTTATTTTTTATTTATTTCTTTTTGTTACATATTTTTTTTTTTTTTTTTGTACAACCAAACCAACCAACGTATATTATATGCGCTGAGCAACTGAAAAACACAAATTCTGTCTGACGACTTTTTTGTGCTCCACAACGACGATTGTAGCAAAAAAAAAAAGCAAAAACAAAAACAAAACAAAGTAACAAAAAACCAAAACAACAAAACAATAACAAAATAACAAGAAAAAAACAACACAAGAATAGGAACAAAAAGGAGCAGCAGCCAGCCAGCCAGCCATCACTATTATAGTTCAGTACATATGAAAGTTTTAAATTGTTGAAGAAGTGAAGAGTGGTGGGTGGTGGGTGCAATGACAATTAAGAAACGAATGAGTGTGGGAGAGGTGGTATGAGAATAGGAAAAGAAGGAATAAAAGGATGATAAGTGAATAATGTAAAGAGTGAAGAGTAGAGAAAAAATAAAGTGAATATATAAAAAGAGGAGTTATAAGGTTAAAGTAAAGCTAAACAAAATAATAATACAAAAAAAAAATAACAAAAAAAAAAAAGGAATGAAAGGAAATAAAACAATAATAACAAGAAAAAATATAATAACAACAATAACATAAATGTAAAGTAAATGAAACAGGAGTCAACCAGTTATACTTTTTTTATGCATACATTGGTATATTGTATATATTATTATACACATAAAGAATATAGAATATAATATGTATGAATGTATATTAGAAAATAGAAATTCGTAGAGAATCTCTAGAATTGATGAAAATAAATTTATGTATATACCATTGTGTATATAAACAGAAAAAGAAAATGTATAAAACAATATTAATAAAAACAAAAGCAAAAAAAAAAAAAAAAAAACGAAAAAGGATTTTCCACATTTATTTATTCTATATAGTTAGTACATACATTCATTCAGTCAATATGTATGTTTGAATGTATGTTTAAATTATCTATTTAGAAATGTATTTACACAATTCTATATTTGGATATACATTATATTATATATATGTATTACTTTTCTATTTATATATAATATGCAATCGTAGTAATACATTGGAAATATATATATATAGATATCCATATGTATAGATAATGTTTTGGAATACATAAATCTTAAAGTATTTCGTATATAAATAAATTACTGCGATGTATATATTAAAATATACATGTATAAATCGAACGGTAAAGTTACAAAATATATGAATTTATATTTTGTTTTTGTTTTCTTGGGGGGTTTTTGTTTTTTTGTTTTTTTTTTATATTGACAGAGAAAAACAAAACAGAAAACAAAAAAGGACGAAAATTAAATATTAGAAAAATGATTATGTAAAAATGAATGAAAACGTAAAATTTGTATGAAAATTTTTTTTTTTTATATTTACAGTGGTTTAGAAATTATTTTCTTACTAAAGAAGTCTGAATGAGATAGCTCTTGTAAAAAAAATGAAGTAATGAAAACGAAGAAAAGTTGTGACATTATGCTTAATATTTACGTGACACATAGCGTTGCTCGGTTATAAGGAGTTAAATGTCACATATAACCTGGAAGGAAAAAATTCAACAACCACAAATAGAATACAATAAAAATATAAGATTAAAGTGCTAAGCTTCCAAGAGACATAAGAGAAAAGAAAAAAAATGCTTCGTAATTATTGAAATTTATAAATATTCTCTAAGTGTACCTTTAGTGGTGTTTCGCGTCAAACTGTCAGCAAAAGAAGTGTATACAGAAAGCTATGCAGCTTTCAGTTCATTGTGCATATATGTTACCTAATAAAAGGCAAAGTTTGTTTGTTCAAGACCAAAAAATAAAACTATCAAAGGTTCGGATAGCAGCCATACAACTCTTACCATTCATCAGGAATATTTGAAAAACTAATCGTGTTATAGACATCAAAATTTATACATATGTACTCTATCAAAAATAAACAAACATGTATCATAGTTGGTCAAAATTGGGGCTTATTCGAGTAATTGAAGTACAACTCGTAAAGTATATATATGGTGAATATTTTCAGAGTCAAAGGTGTTACAGGCTTGAAGCTCAAGTATTCTGCCGGGTAGCTCACATACGACCTCCAGTACCGTATTATATCATCAGTATTATATCAAAAACTATCAAAGTGTCACATACCGGAAAATTTTATAAAAATGTATCTTCTCAAAAATAAGCAAAGACGTATCTTACTGTTTTTCAAAATAGTCAACGAATTTCTAAATTTTTTGGATTTGACAAGGTTTTTGAAATTTCTTCCTGACCAACCAAAACCAAAAGTAGGAATTAGTTATTTGCCGAATAAAATCGATAGATTTAAAAACTGAAGCATTTCTAGTTGTTATTTTGTTGTCAACATTTTGTTTTTTTTTTTTCATTTAAATCCAAAAATAAAAATCAAATCTTTAAAACTTTGGTTTCGGTAACTTAGCATAATATTTTTTTGTTTTTTTTTTTTGAGTGTACACTCATACTCTATTAAATTTCTAGTTATAGAATTATTCATTTCGTTGGTTACGAAACATAAACTTTTCTTCAAAATGAACTCTGCTGTTGTTCGTGAAGATGATGACGAAAAACAAAAAAAAAAAAAAACGAAACAAATAAAAATAAAACAATAAAAAGAAAAAGAAAAAAAAACTAAGGAAAATTATAAAAATCAAATAGAGTGAAAGAGAGAACATGCTAAAACTGTAGAACAGAAAATCTAGTCGTTTTTCCTTCACTTCTTATTATATTTTGCTGTTTTGTTATTGCTATTTTAAAATTTTAACTTTGGTCAAAAACGAAAAAAAAGAAAAAGAAAAAAAAAAAGGAAATATAAGGGAAAAAAAGAATTCAATTCTCGAGAAAGCCACCCCTTTGAGACAACAATCACAGTAACAACAACCATTTACTTAATAGAGAAGTTACTTTCAATACTGATTTTAAATTACAAAAACCTACAATAAGATACATATATATATTATACATGTATGTATATATACATATATATATAGGTATATACATTATATAATTAAGTTTATATATATATCAAATTAAAATCCATAGAAGCCTTTGGGTATTCATAGAAATCTCTATAGGCTAAAACTCATCCTTTTTCATTTTTGTTTTTATTATATTTTGTTTTTTGTTTTTGGTGTTCTCATTTTTCTGAAAAATCTATAAAGTGTTAACACAAACACATAGCTTATAGGCGAAAATATAACGCTTTATATATACATATATATTATTATGTAATATTATAACAGTTAATATTTATATATATATATATATGTGAGTTTGTGTATATTTTTGTACTATATTTAATATCAATATTAACTGTATAAATCACAAATGTATAAATATATTATATATATGTTCATACTGTTATATTAAATATATATATACACAGTATATTGACAAGTTTAGAATGATGCTGTACCATGATGAAGATGGGTGGATATTTTAGTTCTGTTCGTTTGATTTTCTTGTTAATTCTTAACTCTATTTCACTTCTATTGTTTTACTTCAACACTATACCAATACACAAAAATAAATAATATTATAGTATTACGGCTACTGTTTAATCTTACTATTGTTGTTGTTATTGTTTCTATTTATTTCTTACTGTCATCAATGATGAGTTTTATATTTTCTTAAAAAAAAAAAACAACAAGTGACTATTTTGGTATATTTCTGAATAATTTTTTGTTTTTATTATGGCGTTTAATTATTTTTTTATTAATATTATTATAAATATAAATTTTCCAATAATAATAATAATAATCAAATTTCTTGGAAATTAATAGAAAGTTATTATTGATTGGACTTGCATAGACATTGTAATCAATGTCTCAAAATATTATTATAGTATTTAGGTACTCTTAATTTATTTTGGACTCAGTTTGACTGCATTATTTAATTATGAAATTGATTAATCAGGTACCAATAAATTCGAACTTTTAATTTGAATTCGAAATTTAAGATGAATTTTCAGGAACATAAGATAATTAAATTAATTTCCAAAAATTTAATTTTTTTTTGTTTAATTACGTTAATTATAACAAATCTAAAACATAGATTAGCAATCATTTTATTACCAATAAAGTCTTTCTATCTAAATAAAATTTATTAAAATTCTATTTTTTAGTGTTTCCTTAGATTTTTCGAAAATATAAATATATTTATATAATCTTTTAGAATTTGACTACCTTATATTACTTTGCAAAATATGTTATTGTCAAACAAAAATTTCGCAAAATATTGCTTTATGGCAAAAATAATCTTACATTTCAAATATTATTTTCCTAAAGGTACAATTTTTAAACATCTTTTTGTGAAATTTGTTTTAAAATGTTGCTTATGGGTACCAAAATTTTGTTTTTTGCAAAATGTCTAATTATATGTTAATTATATGACAATACATTTGATTTTCTTTAATGAAATTGACGTAGCTATAGTCAATATAACTACTCAATATAAACCTTGACCTATATTGAATTAAAATTTGAACATACACTGAAATTTTTGATCAATTAGATCAACTTGAATTCCTTATAATTTAAATAATCCAACCTGAATTGGTTAAATTTAAATGATCTGGATTTAAAAATTTTCAAAATTAACATTTAAATTTACTTAGGGTGTTTTCGGACCTCACGCACTTGTACTTGGTACTCGCACTAAGCGCAATATCAAATCGCACTAAATTCATTCCATTCGAACTCCGAAATTTTTTTAGTGTGCTCGAAGCTACTCACAAGAAACCTGTCATATAGCCTGTCAAAGTTACCTGTCAAAGTCAAGTGATTTTTTTTTACCAAATTTAGTGTTTTTGTTTTACTAAATATCCTACTAAAAGAGTTAAAATAAAAAAGATAAAAATTTAAATTTGTAAAAGAAATATCCTAAGACTTTTAAATATGGTAACTACAATTGTGTAACAATAATTTAAAATATATATAAAACAAAGATAATTTAAGAACATAATAACTATTATTTTTTTTACGTATATTTAATTTTAAATATTAGTCTCCAAACATCGTATTAGGTTCCCTTGTTTTTAAATAATAAATTTTAAAACAACTTGTAATAATAACACAAATGACATAATGTAAAATTTTATCTAATGTTACCATAATCATACATTTATAAACATAGCATTTTTGACATTAACCTATTCAGAATTGTTTGTGTCCAAAATAAACAAACTTTTTAAAACAATATTTTCGTAAACAAATTATAATTAAATAAAAAATTTAATTTTAAAGTAATTTAAAAATGGTTATAAAAAATAAATAAATGTATAGTGTAATGATATAAATTAAAATAAATTAAAAAAAAAAAAACTTTATGAAAAGTAATTAAACTTACATTAGAAATATTCCAAGGTACTTGACTCACCTGAAAAATATATTAAAAAATATAAATTAGTATTTTTATAAAGTACTTATCTAAAAGTAAAACATCTATTTTAAAAAGCTGTATAAATTATTATTTATAAAATATAATATTTGAAATAAAAATATATGTATTTTAAAATATGCAAATAAGTAATTAACATTTTATATTGGTATTAAATTTATTGTATTGAAATTGTAGTTAACGATTAATAAAACAATTAAAAAGTCGTGTTTTACAATCCCTAATTACTGTTTTAATTTTATTTAGCTTTTATTTACTTAAGGAACTTTTTGGTTCTCAAATAAATTAAATTAAATTGTAAAAACAAAAAATAGCTTTAGTAAAAATTTCGTAAACAATCAATTTTTTTGTTTTCACACAGGCTAACACACATTATATTACCTGAGTGTGGTGAGCTTAGTTGACAATATGCAATTTTTAAACAAGTTATAACGTTGATAGACAAAATCTTTGACGTAATCATTTAGAAAGTTATTAATTTAGTTGCAGAAAAGTAAAAAAAAAAAACTTATTCTTTAGCGTTATAATAAAGTGTGTATAATATTTTCTTATTCATTTAGCGCTACAGTTTTGGGTAAGCTGTCATGATAACAATGCTTTAATTATTTTTTTTAAGGTTAGCATCAACTAAGACGTTTTCACAAATTCCTATAAAATAATACATATATATAAACAATTATTTATTAACAATTAAATAGATAATTATATATATTTAGACAAGCGCAAACAATTTTTGATTGATTTGTTTCAGTTGCGTAATTCCCTGTTAAGAAATCTAAATAATACATTGTCAAGTTATTATGATACAATCTATTTTTGTAATCATATATACTAAGTATTTAATATATATGTAAATATTTAAGAAAATAAATCTAATTGACGCAACTTAAATATACAAGAGTACAAAAAATTTTAAATGAACAAAATTTAATGAGAAACGTTGATATTGATTGACTTTCTTACATTCAAGACAAAACTTAGATTTATAGTTATTTAGAATGAAATTGAATTGTGTGTACATATATGACGTATAGTTCATACATATGAATAAACTAAACCCTTTCGATATTACATTTAATGAAAATTGTAAACATTTTTTTTTCTAATTCTTTAATATTTCTATACTTATACCACATACATATATATATGTATACACGTTTGTAGTATAAATCAATTTCCGGTTTATATCCTTACTATACCTTTATTTTTACTAAAGCCATTTCCAGGAAATCACCTCACAATTTTTTTTTTTATTTTTATAATCAACTTATAATATTGGGTATACTTATGTATATATATATATATATAAACTTAGAATTATAAACAGTTTAATTCAAAGGTTTTTTTTCGTAAAAATTAAATTTTGAAATAAACCAAAAAATAATTATAATAAAAATAAATTAAGCTTAGTTTTTAAATTGAAACCTTTAAATAGAGTTATGTAACAGTCAAATTCAATTTGAATACATCAGAAATAGTGAGATATCAACCATGGATCGAATTCCGTATAAGAACTATCAAAAAATTATTGATATTTTGAATTGATATGGTGAATTGTAGTAATAGTGAAGTATCAATTAGTTGTTTTGACAAAAAAAAAAAAATAAACTTACTACTAAATAAGACGATCTAATAAATTTATTAAAATGCTTGAACTGTCACTGGGTGTAATTAAGTTATTAAAATGTTTGAACTGATTTCTACTGTCAGTTTTTTTTCATTCTCATAATTGCAGAATAAAAAATTGGAAAGTGGAAACCAATTTCAGTGCGACCTGTATTCAGTGCACTGCTACAAACAAAAATATATATTCCTTAAAGCTTTCAAATATTTCAATAACAATCAAACGAAAAATCATCAATCAAAATCAAAAATTCATCAACATTTTTGACTTGTTCTAACTTTTTGAATGGCAACTTGTTGCGAAAATAAATGCAACTGTTTATATATTTTATTGTTACTACAAAAACGTCAAATTTTATTTTCTTCCTATTTTCATTTAAAAAATATAAAAATGAGAACGGTACATAAGGTAAAATAAGGAAAATAAAGCTTTTATATTATTTTTTAGTTAAAATTTAGAATTTTTTTAGTGCTGAAATTTAACAGTTACAAAAGCACAAAATTCGTCAATTTAGATTTCTAAAATAATAATGACAAATGGAACAAAAATGCTAACATTAAATACTAATGATTATATATTATATTAATATAATGAACAGGTGATTGTCAGATTTTTGACGTTTCGTTAAGGAAAATTGCCTGTACATAAAAATTTGAAAGCTTAGAAAAGTCCCTATTATAATTAAGGACAGTAAAAAAGTCTCATAAAGGTTAATTTATTCATATCAAATAAAAACTTGTTCAAGGCTTTTTTATAAACGCAGTATAACGTGAAAATTGCATCATACATGGCTGACACATAATCATATGATTTTAGTTTATGACGATCACACTACTATAATTTATTGACGTTTATGAACACGCATTTTGAAATTTAGTTTTCCTTGATTTTAATTTTGTTTACAATTTCAAATTATTTTTGTTGCAAATTTAAAATAAATAAATAATACCTACAATAGAAATGGGAGCAATTTATTTTGATATCTTATCCTTCACCCTCAGCCATTTTAAAAATTTAAATAAATCTATTTCTAAAAAACAAAACTGACAAGAGAACATTTTTTGTGCTATATGAAATTTCTTAATGCGTAACTGACTTTGTTTTGTTAATGAATTTTGTGTCATATGATTGTTGCAATGTAGTTTATGAACTGTCAACAATAATGTATAAATCGTTTATGAACACATGACAAGATTAATTTATTGCATTAAGCGTTTGTGAAAAAGCCTAGTTTTAAAAATTTTTTGCTAAAATAAGTCAAAACGTCAAAATAAAGTGATAAAATTATACGTCATTTTAAGGTCATTATAACTTTAAACGCTATAAATAAATCTTACATAATTTTCAGGTTTTTTGTTGTCATAATATAGTATAATAGAAAACTAATTTTGTTTAAGAGTGTTTTTGAAACAGTTCCTAAATATTACATTCTGTACAAGTAATTAATATAATTGAGCTGTCAATTACTTATTATTAAGTATTAACATATAAAATCCGATTAACGAATACAAATTTCATGTTAGCTATTTATTATTATTACTAGTAAGTCAGCCCGTTTAAAAACGGGTCCCGAGTAAAAAGATACCGAACTTTTTAAACATAACCACACAGTGGCCCCAAGAAATTTTTTTTCTACAAACACTTTTTTGTTATAATTTAAAACAAATTAATAATTTATTTATTCAACTTAACACTATAAATTAGTAATTACGTTGTGCACGATCGTTTGGATCTTCTTCCATACTATGAATTAGATTTTTCACTAAAGATGAACAGAACTTTAAAAATGAAAAATAAGAACAGAACAATTGTAGATTCGAACATTTTTCTTTACATACATACAACTCTGGTATTTTATATAAATAATTATTATTTATTTATTTATTGTAATTAAAATTATAATAAAATTAAGCTAGCAAGGCTATCGCCTTTAGTTATTTTAATTTTATGCGACAACAAAACAGCAATACGAAACCTCTCAAATTTTGTATATTTAATGACAAAACCATATTACATTCACATCAACCAGTATAGATTCAATATGTTAAAATTCAAACAAACAAAATGTCATATCAAATGTTGAATTATCAAATGTCAAAAATTTATGTGAAACTTAAGGTGAATGAAGAATTATTTTTTCAACACTAGAACCAACAGATTTTTTTTTCATATCATTATTTCAAACCGTTATATAAAATTATTTACGATATTAAAATACGCAAAATATATTTCATTTCCAAAATCATTATTACAACTATTTTGTTAATCTGATAAAAACGCGAGATAATTTTTATGGACTTATTATAACAATTTTTATTTAAGAAATTCATAATTTTAATCCAAATGAATGATTGCAGAATGAAGTATGCAGCATGTGAAGAGTAAATGGTATTTCGAAAATGTAAAAAGAAATAAAATTTATATTATTGATTATTGAAAAATTTTACAACAATTTACACCATACTAGTCCTCCCTCTAATCCTCAAAGTTTTATCTAAAATAATTGGTGCAATTTTTTATATACATATATACATTTATGTACATTATATACAAAAATAATTACATAAGATTTTGTACATACAATTTTCATCAATTTTACATTAGTGTGTTTCGTTGTCTTCTTAGGCATATTTAAAAGTTCAAATTTTTTTTTTTTGGTTTTGGTTTTCCTTTAGTTCCTGAATCGTAAAAAAAAAAACGTAATCAATTTTTTGGCTATAGAGCCAATAAATGAAAAATTTATATTATGTATATTGTAAATACATAATTTTATATATAAAAATTTAGTTTACTTAAATTGCATAACAGTAATATTTTTGTATATAAGAAACTATTCCAAAAAAAAATTTTAATTTGTAAATAAATTATATACAAATCTATTTTATATAGATAAAGTTAAATTATTAAATTTCAATTTTATTTCCATTTATGGTACGAAGTAAAGTTCAAAGTAAATTCTGTATTTTATCTATATATAAGTTTTCATTGTATTATATAATAAATAAAAAAAATCTTAATTTTCAACTCTGATAGAAATAAAAATATTATAATAATAATGATGAAAGTTTAAAATATTTTCAATTTCTTTTTATTACAAATTTCATCAGTTTCAACTCCTGCATGATGACAATTAAAGTATCTAATATACCCCTCCAAGTGGTTACTCTGAAGAAAATAATCCATACGATCGGTTATATATTTTAAACAATGACATACAGAATATATAACTGATAATATTTTTGGTAGTTTTTGTATACGTATATACAGACTCTATTTGGAATCCAAAATAAATTAACAATATAGTGCAACCAAATAAATAAATAATTTCACAAATATAATATCGATCTCAACTGACTGGATCACTCTGAAAAAGAAATGATTTTCTTCTGCTAAGAGTAACAGTAATAAAATAACCATTTGTTATGCGACCAATATAAAATTAATAATTTTTTATAAGCCGATCAGTCATAGAGTCACAAATAAAACTTAATCTAATGTTATGACTAACAAAATGACTTTGACATTATTTTTCAAAATCATATCTGAGCACCATCTAATACAAAACACCGTTGCATAATCAAAAGTGTCATTCACATCGAACCTATAACAATAATAACGGCTTAAAGCAGTTAAATAATCAAATACAATTTTTGCATACATTTAGGAGTTAATTTCTTAATTTAACAATGTGTACAATAAGCTTTGTATTTTTTGTTTAATTTTTAAAACTCACAGATGAAATGGGAAGTATAAGTAATACAAGAAAAATAGAATAAATCAATCTGATCTAGAAACTCTAATTCAAAATGGTTTTTATTTGATATTAAGAACCAACAAACATGAACAAGTAGCAATAGAACAACACTCCACTTCTCCATGCTTTTGGATATGAATCGATATAATATCATACAGCTGTATAATTTCAAATTACGAGGATTTGATGATATTGTTGATTAATATAATTTAACGATGATACTGAGATTGTTGATCAATAGTAAATCACCACTTTATGCTGAAACATTATTTCCAATTATACAAAGTAATCCAGAGACCCAGACAAATCTGAACTTTCATAAATTATATATAGTGGTTGAACATTTTTTAATTCAATGATGAAATAAAAGCACTTCCTTAGAACTCCAGTGAACATGTAGAATTGAACACCGTCATACTAGATCTTTGAAAATTCACGATCACTGTTGAATTATCAGATCAAATGCTTATCTTTACAAATTGTCATACAAAGAACCATTCAGAGTAAAAAAATAAATGATTCTGAAATAATTATAATGTTTGATTTTACCTCCTCTCCTCCCACCCAAAAGCACACCAGCTAAATTAAATTAAATCTAGGACTATTCATAGAAACACAAAAATCAGTAGACTATATATATGTATATATATATACATCATACATATATATTTTGATTGCATAATTAAAAAATAAATTTAATTTTTTTTTTTAAATATGAAAAATAAGATAGAAGAAACAATAGAAAATTAGAATGTGTGTAGAATCAATTTTTTAATCATAAAATTAAAAAAAAAAAAAAAAAAACATCCAGTAAGAAAAACACAAAAATAAGAAATATCTCATACATATTTTTGTTGAGGAAAATGTTTATGTGTACGTATACGTATATATTTATTTGCGATATATTCGCCTCATAAAACCCAATACAGTTAACAACAAAATAATATTATGGAATAGCACAATGAGGCCAGACAGAAATTGGTGCGACCGTTTTTGTTATTTATATTTTCTTTTGTTTTTATTTTATTTTTTTTTTTTATTTTAATTGTTGTTGTTATTATAATAAATTGTTGTATATGTATTTTACATTAGTAGATTTGCAAATGTATATATAATTGAAAGAGGCGCTTTTATTACAACACCAGAATAACAAAAACAACAATAATAAAAAAGAAATTGAATACACTTGCAATGTAAGAGAGAAGAAGCAAAAAAAAAAAAAAAAAAGTAAAAAAGCTGTAAGGATATTTTGTATTTTTAATTTATATGTATGTGTATGTATATCAAAGGATATTTATTCATGAACACCCTTTAATTACTTACATATTATGTATATATATATGATGCCAGTTATACATATATATTACAATTACATAATGTATTTATTTACTTACTTACTTTGGTGGAAAATTTTTTTTTTTTTAATACCATTGATCAAACCTAACATCCTTTAATATATCCTTTAATATGTAGATTGTCTCAAGAGTATATATTTTCAAGCCAGTGATGATAATGATCATTCTACTATATCATTGAGTTTGAAACTAACCTTTTTCATATAAACGAAATCAATCAATTCTGAAATTTTCAGAACAGGTCCAGAATAGGTTGGTATCCAAAATTCGAGAATACTGAAATTTCTAAGCGATGCGACGCCGCCAAACGGTTAATTATTGTGAGCTTTTGAGATTTAGTCTTGCTGATTTTACTTTCCATCAAATGCTTGTGCGTTTTTCTTCGAAATCGAGGTTTGTCAATATTAACTACTAAAAGTACATTTTATAAAGGCTGTGTCATGTTTTATTATGGAGTTCAAATTTCACTTAATGTATTAATTTTTTGTATTAAGTTTTCACTCTATAGCTTCTATACAAGTTTGATTTTCTATATGAACATTTTTATTTGTTCGCAAGTGCAATGAATGTTGTTTCATTCGAAGTTTGTATGGAGACTTAAAAGGGCAATTTGTTAATTTTAAAAATCACGTTGACGCAGTAAATATAAAAAATCATAGTTATTAGACATCGAATATCGAATATTTAACTTGTTATACAATTAAAAACCCTTCAAAAATTAGATCATTATTGAAGACGTCAGTATAAACGATATGCTGAAAAAGCACTAGGCTTCCACTTGCCGGTTTATCAACTCCTATTATGTTCATATGTTATATTCTTTCATCAATAGATTTTTTACTTATCTAACGGTAATATATAGAAAATATTTTTTATTGTTTTTTGCTATTTTTGGATTTTGTAATAAAATGAGGGTAAAGGAATAAAAACTTACATAAAAATTTCCTCCTTCATTTCACCGTTATTTCCTGTATTTTCTCTTATTTTTGTGAACTAAAAATTTTCTATTCTGTTTTGTATTTTTTTTTTTTACAGTTTGTTTTTCTTCCGTTATTTCTTCATTTTTCTGATTAGATTTTGAAAATTATTTACAAATAGAAAAAAGAAAACGAAAATTTTTGTAAGTAACAACAACAACAAACATAACAACAACAACAGAATAAAAGGGTTAGAAAAACTTGAACGATTGTGACGCTGTTTTTCTAATAAATGCCTATAAATATGTATATATATATATTTTTAAGTAATACATTAAACATAATATACAAATGTATATAATATACGAAGATGAATAAAAACACCCAATTAATTTGATGAAGTGAGGAAGGATCGAAAGTGGTAAGTAAAGGGTGGTGGTGGTGATAGTAGTGATGATGATATTATTGAAGTTACTGAAGGATGAATGATAAAAAGATTGGTTTGAGATGATTTGAACTTTTATCAAGTAATGCAATGGAAATTTTACCGGCGAAAGGGTTGATTTTTTAATTTTGTTTTTTCTTTTTCTTTTGTTTTTTTTTGGTTTATTATATTTGTGTGCATTACTTTTTTTCTATTCTATTATATAGGTACAAACATTTCTCATATTCTTAGAATATACAAAGATAATTTTTCTATTTATTATACATATATATATATATATATAAAACTAAAAGTTTGTACATGTATTGACAAAATATTAAAGAAATTTTATTTTGAAATCTTTGAGTTGTAAAATTTTTAAAGTCCTTGTGTATATATGTTGTAATAGCATTTAATATGAAAAACATGAAAACAAAATAAAAAAAGAGACAGGAAAAGAAATCAAATGAAAAAATTTACTCAACCCTTTTAAGTTTTTAAATTTATTCTAGAACGTGAATTGTTTAAGAGTTGTGAGATAGGTGGTGGTGGTGGTATATAAAAGAAAGGAAATGAACAACATAAAATAAAGAAATAAAATGAAATTAAATCTCAGATTTAGCTGATAAACTATATATGTATATATATATATATATATATAAATCAATATAAATAAATAAGAGAATAGAAAATTGGTTGTCCTTATTAATATTTTTCAATCAGTGCTGGAACTTTATAAATTAATTTTAGTAGTTTTACAAACTCAGGTTTTACAGAGTGTACGAATATGAGTTAAGTTTCGTTAAGTTATAGTTAATTTCGAAAGGAGTGACAGTAATAGCAATTCTAGCCATCACATTTGGACCCATATTGGGGTCCCACAATACAAACTTGATATTCAAAATAATATATAGATGTAGTATAAACTTGCAGTACTCTACTTCATTATGCACGAAAAGGTAGTTCTACCTGAGTTACTATCAAGAATATATAAACAAAAATGTAGGAAATACCTTTGAGATGGTATCAAATATATCCTTCTAGTTATCTAATTCTAGTTCTCGCTAGAACCGAAAGTGAATAATTCTGATATTTTCCTGAGGATTAAGACCCTTACAAATTCAACATTTCCAAAATATAAATAATTATATAAAATAAAAAAAAGAGTAGTTTTGGTTACTTAAAGTTGATTTACATAATCTTCTTGGAAGTTATCAACTGTTGGGTTTGGTTTGGTTAATTTAGGTTTTTTCATTGGTAGCTATAATGTACTAAAATAAAATATTATACAACCGAAAACCTCTGCAGCTAGTGCTTATAAAATTGGTTTAATTAATTTAAATTATGATTAGTTCACTGATTCAGAATATTTTGTTCCGAACAATTTTGTTAAAAGAGAATTCTTATGATTGCGATTCATTGTTTCAGAACATTGTGTTCCGAACAAAACAAATTTAAACAGCAGACATTAACATTTGAATTTGATTTGAATTAATTTTAAAATTTTTTATTCAAATAAATAAAATTATTAAATAATAAATAAAATTTAAACAAAAAAAAATATTTTTATGAATTGTTTGTTTTTTTTTTGTTTATGCTTTGTAAGTTATAATCTGAGAAATGTCAAAAAAATTAAAAATGACAGCAAAAACAAATTGTTCCGAACACAAAGTTAAAGTTAAATCAACTTTTGTTCCGGAGAGAAAAAAATGTTCAGAACATTTTTGAAAATTGAGAGAATTCAAATTTTCATACAAAAAATATGCGCGCGCATGGGTTCGAAACATACGTTCTGAATCAGTGAATCAGGCATTATGGTCAATTCAATAATAATAATAATAACAATAATAATAGAATATTATACATTTTTAACAACAAAATATCATTCAAAGTTCGTTTTCTGAAAAAATTAACGATATTAACATATTTTTAACTCCGAGTATTCCCTTTTCCTTCCCCAAAATTTGGGTATAATAATAATTTTATAGGCCAAAGATCATAAAAGTTAAAAGCTCAATCACTCTACTATAAATTTTATGCAATATTGAATATTAAAGTTGAGGAATTTGTGATGACTGTTGATTTCAAGTTACACATATATATCATGTATATTTCTACTAGTATACATCTATCTATCTATATATATGTATAGAAAAATATATATAAATTAAAGTAATAGAAAGAAAGAAAGATAAATAATATAGAAAGAAGACCAAATAGAGATAATATATTAAGAAAATTCAAATACTATATAATACAAGTGTAACTAACATAATAAACTATGTGTATATGTATGTATATATAATTGAAAGAAATGAAGGAGCGATGGCGAAATATATTCGAAAACGGATTCGAAATTTCAGAAAATAAAAAAAAAAAATCAATATAAATATAATTGTGACGGATCTCTTCTTCACTTCATGGATTATTTTTCATTAATATTTTTTTTTTTCATTTATATTTCATTTTTGTAATGGCTGACTATAGTAATTAGAAATTTTATCGTCAAAATTAATTGAATGAATTCTATACTTAATGTTATTAATGTATTATGGTATGTATATATGTATGTAAGAAATAGTAATTGAAAATAGATAAAAACTATATATATAAGTAGTTGGAAAATGTTGAATTTTCAATCAACAACAATAACAATAATAATAAAAAATAAAAAAAAAAATGTTTTTTATTGAGTTTTTAATTATTTTACAAAGATTATTGAAAATTAGTTTTAAAATAAAAGCAGCTGAGAAAGATAATATTTTTAGAGTCACAACATGTTTGCTTTCTTTTTCCTTATATAAATTATAAAATAATTTAAATGATATTAATAAATATAAGTATAGAACTAAGAAAAAGTTTATATACATTTGTGATAATATTGATGTGTGCAATTATAACAATATATTAATGACATAAATACCACTGAATTGTTCATCAATAATATTCAATTCACTACATCTATGTTAAGCTGTTAACAACATAAATTATATATCGTCTTTACAATTAAATACTTTGACTTAGTTTTATTTCAATTTACTTATTTTACTAAGTTATTATTAAGTTATTTGAAAAATTCTATATTAAAAAATGTATAGATCTAATGAAACAAAGAAATTCTAAAATCATATTGTAAACGATTTTTTTTTAGATTCAATAAAACCATTCATTTCTGAAATCATCCATGAAAATCTAAAATAATTTTAGATACAGAATAAATACTTCATTTAAATGCAGAGTAAAATTTCAGTATTAATACATTGCATTCTTAAGTTTTAAATCGTAATGTTTTACATTTTCAAAGCTTCGTGATAATAGATAAATATTTCTGAGAATTACAAAAACTACTGAAAATTGAAATCAATAAATACCAGTCTTGTTCATATACATATATATGTAGTGGCTTAATGTACATAAAGTTGGACACACTAAATTAGTTTTAAGTTAAGTAGAATTAAAAAATCAAAAATGAAAAAAAAAATAAAATGTTATATTGTCGTCTTATTGTTCGGACAACAGAATAAAACTAATGTTTTATTATAAGCTATACCATAAACATACCATTTGTATATATACGTTATTTATTTTAAATATTTGCAATTAAAGTTACTGAAATAGATGGACAAGACGCAGTCAAGACAGAATCCTGGAGATGAGAACAGGTCACAGTATAACTGAGGGAAAATACAAATTTAAACAATTTTAATTTATTTCAACTAAAATTTTAATTGAGAAATTACTCTCATTTAAGCTACTATAACCTAGTTTTTTCCCAAAACTTGATATCAATGACAATGTCAAACACATGAATTTGAATATCATTATAATTGTAAGAGTTTATCTGTCAAAAACTGATACATAAAATCACCAAAAGTTTGGCTGAAATAAACTACCTACATACATGTTTCATATTTCCAATTTATAGGAAATTCAAAAATAAATCATCAATATAGATTTATTTTCAACATCCCACTCACCATAGCATACGTAGTTTAATTTCTTTCTCTCATTTTAGCGAAAACGATCGTATTTATATATATACATATATTATTATACAAATAAAATGTCTATAATTATGAAAAATAGAAGACATTTAAATTCTAATTCATAATTAATTTTAGTATCACGTAAATTTTAATTAATTCTGATTAGAATTCTTAAAAACAAATTATTAAAAAAAAAAACCCAGACAGTGGCAATACCCAAACCCCTTTAAGAAATCTTCATTTTTTCAACATTTAACTGTCATTCAAATAAAATAAAATATTTACACCCCCCATTCATCATAATATTTTATTTATGATTAAGTTAAATCAAAAATTATTAATGTCATTTGCAAATGTTGCAAAATATGAGTGAATGTACATCCCAATAATATCATGTTAACTTTAAAAATTTAAGTACAGAATCAGTACTCAAAGAAAATAAATAAATAAAAATTGTAGTACAGTAATAGCTCGATTGTGCGCACGAATAGACAAAAATAAATTATATTATTAGATAAAATAATAAACAAATATGCAAAATATATAACTAGACAAAATAATGAAAAAACAAAAATATATATTTAATCAGATTTTATAGTGAAATTTGGAAGTAAATAATATGTGAGTGTAATGGGCTGAATAATTTTTTTTTAAATAATTTTCTGTAATATTATCACTGTCCTGTGCAACCCCAGCAGTGGGGCATAGAATGGAATTCGTACTATACAAAGTATATTTAAAGTTGGAAGACTTGCTATTGTAAACCTCTTAGTTGTACAATTTATACAATAGGTTAACCCAAATCAATCAGAATACGTATAATATTTAAATGCACAAAATTAAAGAGTATTTACAGTTTTCTTCTAAAAAATGAAATGGACCGTGACATCGGAAATGTTCGAAAAAATATCGCTACCTGATATAATATAAAAATAACACAAAATGTAAAATTCAACCACAATGTATTGAAAACACAAAGAGTTTTATTTACAATTCTGATCATTTTCAACACAATGTATCTGAAATAATTGTCAAATGATATGTTTTTTGACATTTTAAATATGATAATATGTTTTTTAACTTTCTTATTGATGCAAAATAAGTATATGGACAATTTTCGAAAGTAATTTTTCTTTAATCATTTAATGGATAGTTTTGGGGAAGACATAAAAGCAGCTTCCAACTTAATTAAAGTAAAAAACAATTATCAAACAAAAAAAAAAAGAAAACAACGTTAATTTTGCTTTTATTTTGAAATTTAAAAAAAACAAGCAAAGAAAAGCACCCTTCCTTCCTTTATAAAACAACCACATGTACTGAAGAACAAACATCAAAACAAAATTTTCTAATAAAAAAATTTCTAACAAAATTTACTAATGACATGAGTGTATTCTATTATTCTTCGATTGTGTATCGACAATTTTTTGGGTATACACAATTTATTAACCCACGTTGTAAAAATATGTCGCAAATACATTTTCAAATGAATTTCCGATCATGAGACAATGACCGAATCTTGTTTTTTTACATTTCAGATCATGAAATAATTGTATTGGCGACGTTACCGACACATTGCCGATGTCAAAATGACTCACTAATATGAAAAGAAAATAAATATTAAATTAATTTAAACTAATCAAATCAAAAAATCGTTAAAATATCGATATTAAACACGTTCATTTATAAAACATTCAAAACGTTTAAATATAGGAACTCTAGAAGATGAAAATCGTTCTAGACGTAAATGACATTCAACGTCATTTCAATTTCTTTCAAGGAAATTATTACCGTAATAATTTTCAATCACGAAAAACGATTTAGTCAGATAACAATCTCCTTCGGTGGCAATTAGTTTTGTAAGAATATCTTTCACGGAAATCATAACGGTAATTGTCTGCCAATATGGCGAGAATACATTTATTAGTCGATCTATCTTAGATTTTTCTTCATCAATCGAAAGTTCTTTTTAGAAATATTTCACTAATACTTTTTTGATTTGATTGAAAATATCGATAGCTCGGAAGCAACATACTTCCTTCATCAGTACCGTGATTTTAGTAAACTTAAGTTTGTCACAATCATGGTTTGTTTGTGTGCGCATGTTGCTAAAACCACAATTTTATACTTCAGAGATTCTCATCTATCTACGAGATAAAAAAAAATATCTCAATATTCATGTTTTTACATATTTGTATAATTAATTGTTGTAACTGAGGTATTACTGTATATAAAAATATAAATTCTCATCCCGATTGTTTTTTATTTCTTTTTTTTTTTTTTAATGAAAAGCTAAATTCATTTTGATTTACAAAATTCTATTTTTAAGTTCATAAAATATCATTGACGTTGTTCTCATCCTCGTCGCAATCGTCCAATTTCGAGAAAATATCATAAACCTCAAAAAAAAATAATTCTAAATAAAAATCTATTACTAATACATACATACATATAAATGAAAAAGTATATGTATATATAGTAAATGGTAAAAGGAATATTGCTGCGGTAATATTTTCTTCACATCATAATTTAAAATAACAACAAAAATAAAAACAAAAAATACAAAAATATCCTTGATGCATAAATTGAGCAGAAATAATTCAATTTTCTGGGAAATTTTTTAAGAGGAGTCACTTTTTTTTTTTTTTTTAGTATCATTGTTTTGTTGTTGTGATTTTCTCGAGTCGATGAAAATTTTTTGAGAAAAATATTCAAAAGGATATAGGGTCGTCGTCGTCGTCGTCGTATACATGGATGGTAAATTTTGAAGAGAAAATTTTTTTGCTGATTTAACATCATCATTCTACATAATAAAATTACAACGTTTCAAAATATGGTAACAAAAAAAAAATGTTTTTTTTAAGCTCTGTAATGGTACCCTGAGGAAGAAGAAGTAATGTCCTGAATTATGGATAAATTCTAGGTATAGCAAAATACTAACTAACTACTATAGAAATTTGTATGGTTTTGCAAAAATTTAAAATTTAAAATGGTGGATATAAAATTTTGTGTAAATTAAAGAAAGAATTTAGAATAAGTGGAAAAATAGAAAACTTATGATGAATATAATTAATTTAAGAGCTGAAGGGTGGCGGATGATAAATTTAATTAAATTTTCAAATTTTTTTTTTTTTAGAAAAGTACATTTTTTTGTTGAATTATATTACATATAAATAAAAAAAACTTGTAGAAAATTCATGAATTAGAATTAATTGAAATTTATAGTTTGTAATATTAAAAATTTTTTGATACTCCATTAGATTAACACTTACTGAGAATATAGAAAACAATAATGTTTCGATGGAAATTTTTTTGTGTTTATGATTTTTGTATTTACATAATTTTGTATAAAAATGAAGTAGAATATAAAAATTATTACAGTGGATCAAGATACAACACAACAGTTGATTGTCTAAGTTTAACTAATTTCATGTCCGAGTACTCAGATAAGAAATAAATAGTTGCGTTTGTGCTTTGACCAACTGTTTAGATCATGAAACTCTTTTGATCAACCATTTGATCTTATGAATTTTACGAATGATCAACTAAAATTTTCCGAGTCATATCTATAAAATCGAAAGCTAGCAGTTCGTCTTGGAAATTGTTGTAGCTCTTTTAAAATGATAAACAAGGTAGTTCCTCAGGGATTTATTTTGGGACCAGATTTATTTAAAATTTACATTAATGATATAACAAATATAAATCTAAGGGGTTCCTTGCAGTTCTACGCGGATGATTTAATTTTGAAATATGTCGTGAACAGTGAAGAGGATTTGAAATCTGCAATTAAGGTAGATTTGATACTTATAAACGATTGGCTTACCAAACATAGTCTATCATTAAATACCAAAAACATAGAGATGATAATTATCGAAAATAAAAAAATTTCTATTCCATAATTTCTTATGAATAGTTCTGTCATTGATATAGTACCAACATTTAACTACCTTGAACTAATACTGCAAATAGCAAACAGAAATGAAAATATCATGTTGAACATGTAATAAAAAAAATTTCTCCTTACATTTTCATACTTAAGAGGACTATACGTAATCATTTTACACCTACAAAGTTGTATTCCATTTTCTGCTCCTATATTTTATCGAATATATATAGTCTAATTTTAAGATACGTTATTGTCAATTTTCAAGAATTCTGTTGTTGACGATCATCAATTTTCAAATTTTGTTTTTAATGGCTTTGGCTAGATTCGTAATCATCATCATTAATGTCCTGTAAATCGCATCCATGGGACATAGGGCATAAATAAAATCTTTCCATCGGCTCCTATTTCCGACTAATCTCTTTTCAGTTGTGGCCACATTCTGGGTACTTGCTTAGGCTAAGATCCTTACTTCGGATCGTAATAGAATTACTTTTTTGTTATCTAAATTTAATTTTGAATTAATAAAATTAAGAAAAAATAAAATTCGGTATATAGAAAATATGAGTAATACAAGGGTAAACTTGCTAAAGATAAAGACGAAAGGATATTAAGATGATAGAACCAGAACCAGAACAAAGAGTCAAAAGAAGTATATTTTAGAAGCGTTCATATCCTTTTTTATAAGTTATACCTTAACTATTTCACACAGAAAACGAACATATACAATTCGAACAACAGAAAGTCCAGCATTTGTACATGAGAAAATTATGCCCTATATTTAATGCTTGAAATTTGTAAGTCTATTTCTAATGACAAATTTGAATTGAGAAACATTATGCAAAAGATCAAAACTCATCCATAGTTGTTGTACAATAGTTGAATAGCTTCCACATGTTGATGATGATATTCGTCTATTGTGCTACTTTATTTTTTTTTATTAATAAAGAGTTCTATGTAAGCCCGACCACTTAAGATCTATTGTACTTCCACGTTTACTATCTTAGAATTGTAGCACTATGTCCTTGATGAATGCATTATTGCTCTGATGTCAATTTCAGAATCAGGTAATGTGTGTTCCTGGTAATAGTTATGTCTTTTACGGGCTATGGCTTCGCAAACAAATAGAATATGGGAGGAGGATTCCTCTTCCTCTAAACAGAATCTGCATCTGTCTATGTTCGATCTACCAATCTTGAACAGAAGCTTGTTAAATGGACCTGTGATAAGTCATGTAAGGATGACATTGGATCTAGTCTTCCTGATTACCTGATTCAGTCAGATACGTAGTTTGAAAAAGGCGTAAGTCCTTGGCAACTATCCCATATGTTTTGAGTTTCTGTAGTTTCAAAATGTGCAAAAAAAATGCATAAAACAAGATCTTGAATCTAAAATAGTTTCCAGGATAAAATTAAAAAAATTTGTACTCAGGATTTTTCTTTTCGCAAAAAGCTTTCTTACCTTTAACATTTTAGAAAAATCATTTTTAAGATTTTGCTCTAAAAAGATATTTTTTTCCCAACATATTTTCGTGCTCTCATCTTAGCGTTTACATGTACTTATTTAACCCTTTAAGTATTTCTTTTTAAAAAAAAAATCCGTCTCAATTTCTACAAACCCTCATTACATATTCTTTTTTTTATAATTTTTCTTATTATTTTTTTTTTGTTTTTGATACAATTGTACTTTTAATTTGACCTAATTTTAAACTTTAATATAAAAAATAAGCACATATACGATTTACATTTAGTAAAAAAAATATATATATACATATATATATAACCTTGAATTCCTTAATATCCAAAAAAAATAAAATATTCACATAGTACCTATATTATATATATATATATATATATATAAATCAAGAGTGAAAACAAATAACAACCTTTAAGTAAAAAAGAAGTAAAAAACAAAAAAAAAATAATAACAAAACAGCAACAGCAAACACAAATGTAAAAAAAATCACAATCTATAAAAAAAAATAAAAATATAACAAGACCTATAATAACTTTACTCTCATATATATATATATATATATTTATAATATTTAAAAATATATGTATATAAGGTATCTGTTTTGATAAGTCATTCAACTTTCACCTTAAAAAATAAAGAAATAAATATAACGAAATAATGACAACAACAAAACATAAAAATAAAAATACACACACCAAAAAAAAAAAAAACCTACCATAATCTATGTTCAGTTCATAAACATATTTCGTACATATATATCTACATGTAAATATATAAAAATATATATAGATATTATATTATATTATTATTATTATTATTATTATTAGTATACTTATTATTATATAAATCTACATAACATAACCTTCAAAATATAAAAATAAAAAAAAAAAATTATTTCTCTTCATAGATATTATTTTATAATACTATACTATACTAGTAAATATCTACATATAGATAATATAGATATATAGATACAGTGACTTTAAAAAGTAACTATATGTATGGTTTTGATTTAATTAAACTCTTTTGTTTCTGTACATAAATGAATTACACACATGTATTTTAGTATAAAAGATGAGTCGGAAAATTATTCCTTATGCTTATGTAATTCGTATTTTTTGTTCAATAAAAATAAAATTGGTTTATCTATTTCAATATAGTTTAATTATTTTTTTTTATTCATCTACATAACGTAAGTAAAATGTTTATTTTCGATTTTTCAAAATGACGTAAAACATTTTTAATGAAAACCAACACTTTATAAAATTTCACATGAAGTTAAAATGGTACTACAGTACCCCTCTCTAATCACCTTCATTTGTTTAAACAATTTTAAGTTGAACTATTTTTTATTATAATAATAATTTTATTTAATAATTTTAAGTTTAATTTATACTTATATTATTTTTTTATCTTATTATCCTTAAAGAACCTAATGGCTCGAATAAAGTGTATATTATTACTATAATTAATAATTATTACTAAGTTCTTGATACATATAGTACCGAAAAGCATAGCATAGATCAGAGCTTTTTTCCAAATTTAAAAATTTTTGAGCCGTTTTTCAGCTCTATTTATTTTAATTCACTCATAAAATTTATTTTCTATTTAAAATAACTAAAACAGAACTGGCAAAAATCAATTTGTAATATAAACCTCCATTATTTATTATATCATTATCATGCTACATCTTGAATTAATCATAAATCTTGTTAACAATCTCTCTCCATTGACATTTTTGTCTTTAGTAACTATTCTCTATTCTTCAATTCATATTTTTCAAGAGTTACCCTCGACTTCATTTAATCATTGCATGGAATTTCGTTTTATTTTTGGTCATCACTCATCACCCATCATTTATAAAACCAAATTTCCAAAAACAAAATCCCAAAAACAAAAGCAAATAATAGAAAAAAAGGTAATATCTCCATTGGGATCTTATAATAGAGATTTCGTCGTAGGGATTTTTGGGTAAAGATTTCGGGATGGAGATTTTATATTCAATCCATTTATATTCTACACCCATATTGAGATTTTGTCTTGGATATTTCGTTTTAGGGATTTCGAGTAAAGATTTTGGGATGAAGATTTCATACCCAATCCATTAATATTCTATACTCAACCCATACACGTATTGTATAGTCAATCAATATAGTATTAATTATAAATCACAAAAATGTGAATTCTGTTCATCGCATAAATGTCAGTAATTTTTTTTTACAGCTCAAAATAATCCAGTTTCCACAGAATTAAACTGTAAAAGCTGAAAGCAGCATTCATCACTCGTACTGTTACTCCTCAATGTTGTGTAAGTTTTCAAAAATTGCTTCCTAATCTATAACTAGATTTTGTGCAAGATCTTTTATTTAACTCCACATTTTCACCAACTTTATTTACTTAGGTGGCCAGCAGACCATATAGGTCCCCTGAGCCTGACTCATCAACGTCCTCCATTTCTGTCGGTCATGGACGGATTCTCTCCAGTTGAAGATGAGAAATTGTTCTGTTATTTTCACCCACCCACATGGCGTGTCTTAAAACACCTACAACTGTTTGACACCAACTGGTTTTAGATTGTAAGCGTTTTATTTTACCCTTGCCTTCAATATAATGTTAAAAATGCTAAAAAATCTATTAAGAGGTCATATGTATTCCTTGAATATCCTATTTGATAACAAATATTAAAAAACTTTTAAAATTCACTGTATTTAAATATTCCTCTTAAAAGGTTTTCCACTAACGTAAAAGTTTTTCTTCCCTTTTTGTTTTTATTTTATTATTTTTGATTAAGAAAAAAAAAATTGTTTTTATTTTTTTTTCTTATTTTTATTTTTTTACTAAAAAACATGTAAACATTAATTTTTTTCTTTTGTTTTTTTCCAGATTTTTTCTGTTTTTTTTTTTTATACACACAACACACATACATACACTTATCATAACACAACATTCTCTATTGAAAAAAACACAGTAACCCAAATATAGAAATACCCAAAAAGAATTAAAAAAAAAAAAAAATATCCAGAAATTTATTTATAAAAAATGAAAATTCTTCCTTTTTTTTTATTTTCCTCCAATTCTCTAAAATCAATTTATGTCGTTTTTCCAACATCTCCCAAAATATAAAAAAAAAAATTAAAATAAAAAAAATGCACCGTGTTTTTTCGCAAAATACTTAAAACGGTAAAATAAAAAAAAAAAATATAGTATAAAAAACAGAATAATTTTTTTTTATTGTATTTTAAAATAAAAAAAAATTTGAATGTATCTAAAGATACTTACTTATAGAGATACAGTTATACGTACATTGAAACATTATTATATAGATATATATACATATATATGATGTACTTTCTAACTTTTTTTTGTTTTATTATTATTATATGAATTTTTTTTTATAAATATTTTTTAAAAAAATAGGAATATTTGTATGTATATGTATATATTTTTGTATGTGTGCTTATTATACTGAAATGGAATTTATACTGAATTTCCGGATCACCCCCATCATTTAGTAAAAATAAAATATATCTATTCGAAAATATCTAGTTATAGGTTTGTTTTATTAAAGAATAAAAACACTTTGTTTTAATCCGAAACTACAATCAGCAGAACAAAAAGCAGCTCCAATGAGCAATTCTCAATGAAACCGAGAAATAATAAGAAGGACCTGATAAATTAAGGCGAATAAAAAGAACAATAAATGAAACCGTGTATTGACTGAAGACCTAGAAAATCAAAGCGAATGAAAAAAAGAACAACAGAAAGAATAATTCATGAAATATCTACATATATAATAAAATTTACTATGGCTCTGGGATGCAGGTCACAGTTATCATATGATGACTCGTATACAAATATAAAATGCAATACTTTAACGTGCGTCTGTTAACAAAAATATTCTCAATTAGCGCAAGTACATCGTATTGTAAATAATATATCAGTTGAACTTTTGATAAATTGTGGCATTCTGGCCTAGTGTGCAAATTGAAGCAAAACCTACCATGTGATTTCAATGAAATTTTGAAAGGATGAATTGCATGATATTGATGTTAGTTTTCGCTGCGGAACCCCAAAGCTGGATTCCATAATATGTCCAAATAGGTTTTATTATGACTTTAAAAAATTAATATTTTATTTGCTAATGATAACTGTGTGATCTTCCCTATTAGCCAGTACATATACTTCTAAATTAAGCCAGTACATATACTTCTAAATTTGATATTAAGCTGTTTCCTTTTACTGGCAATATGTTAACGACAGCTTAGTCTTTTTTCGAAATGTATGTCTAAGTGTTTTACATCATTTTATTGTGGGATGATTTTACTATTTAAAATGATTTGAGAACAGGTACCTTTATTTAAAGTAAAAGTGATATTAGCTGACTTCGATTCATTTACGTTTCATTTTTGTAGCCATTAGTTCAATATATTTTATGTTTGCTTGTAGTTTTAATAATGCTATTTTAGCGTCTATAAGAACAGAACGACAAGTTGTGGTTTTTACATCTGGTATTGTTGGAATACTAACCGTAAACAGCATATATAACATATACCCTAACAAAATTCCTTGGGCAACACCAATACAAAGATTTCAAGATAAGGTGTTAATGTCACTCGTAAATGCCCCTTGGTTTATGCCAAATAAAGTCATGGAACACGACTTAAACATTGAATTCGTCACCAGTGTAATAGAATATAAAATAGGTATCGGTCAGAATATTTCGACAAATGTCAAATGCAACTTACACTTTAGACAAAAATATCATTTACTCTTCAATTGAGACAAAAATATTTTTTTTTAAATTATTAAATTATAAATGTTGGAAGATCACAAAATGTTTTTACATTTTCATCTTATGTTTGGAGTTTCAGATTACAGTTACAATGTGTCATAAGTCCGAGAATTTTGCAAGGATGCAGATTTATTCATTGAATCCATCCATTTGATCGTATGCCATTAAAATTATCTAAAATATCTATCTTACTAAATATAAATATCTAAAATTGCATTTTACAATGAAAATGTATGATTTGAAATCAGTCTTTAGTACAGGAAAAAATTTTTTTGTTAACGATCCGAAAAATTTCAATATAATTTTTATAGATACTATTATTGGGGTTCTGGCAAATAATTTCTTTCTTTCTGATCTTAAAAAAATTAATTTAAGAATTTTCAAGTTTATTTACTTATTAAAAATGCTTTCATATTCAGAACTAAATAAACTTGACATTTCCACCCTAAAACAAAAAAAAAAAAAAAAACAAATAAAAAAACGAAATGCAAATAAAAAAAAAATCATCCTAGTTCCATAATAGCTGTCCCATAAAAAAAAAATTCAATTCATACAGTTAAAAAAAAGTTTTTTAAGATTTTTTTTCTTTATTTCTTTTCAAAAGAAACAAAAAAACCCTCCCCAATTATTTTAACTTTTTTACTTTACACAATTTAAAAATACATATAAATGTACAATTATACACACTTCCAAACATATATAGATTATATATAAAATCACCCTTTATAATTTTTTGCTCTTTTATCAATTCGTATCAAAGAAATCATCATCATCATAATCATCATCATCATTATCATCATAACTATACGATTCTTTAAATATCACGAGTATCAAAAGTTGATAATTATTTTATTGTTGTACACGTTCAAACCACCACCACCAACAATAAACAGTAAACGAATAGACAAGAGAATATGAATCAACAATGAAGTTCATTTTCAACATTTTTTTTTATTGTTTTAACATATTTTCCATCCCGCACAATTTATGAAAATTACACAATACAGATTGGTAATTGCAGTATGTAATAAAAAATTGAAACATTATAAGGTATATGCATGTACAGATATGTAGATTTGTACGTATTCTAAATTAAATTTAAAAAACATAATATTTGAAACTTTTTTTTTTTATATTTTTTTGAATAGGCAATTTTGTCACCTTGTAAATATCTAATAAAATCATCTAGAGTAGACCATGCGACTGCGAATAAACGACTCGAAAAAAAAAGTTTGAACTGAAGTCAAAACAACAATCTTAACGCACAATTTATTGCACAATTGATATAATGTTCCCGCATAGAATGATAACTGATAATATACTAGATGATTAAAATGGCGATTAAATTTGATTACATTTCGGCTATAGATTCTATAGGTCTAATTCATCCCGACCGTTTTAGCTTTCTATTAAAAATATACATAATTTTCACCTATTTAAAAAATATTAAATGAGTTCAATTACTAGAGTATTGATAACGAAATTATTGATCATAATCAAATCACAATTTACATAATGTCAAAGCTTTAACGTAGATTGAAAAACGAACGATTTTTTAACAAGAAGCAATCAATTAAAAACCAGCTATCGATGTAATATAATTAAAAATATTTAACAACCTTGATCATCAGTGTTAATACCACAAACGATATTAATGTGTAGGTTCGAGAAACAATAACAAATTAATGTTGCTATGATTTTTTTAAACATTAAATACCCCTCGATTAAATTTGAAAAAATTTCGAATAAATATCCTATAAAACTCTAAATTCACTGCTACCGTTAGAACTATTGTAACATCGCTTCATAGATCTAGTCTATGCTCATCTTTGGTATTTTAATGAATTTCGAGACACTTTTCAATAAA
Organism: Argyra leucocephala; assembly: GCA_963942445.1. NCBI lineage: Eukaryota > Metazoa > Arthropoda > Insecta > Diptera > Dolichopodidae > Argyra > Argyra leucocephala. Next base: position 13,299,131 of record OZ012681.1, read on the forward strand.
TTGGATAAGATTTAATCTGGTAGTATAAAAGAATACATGTCTCTAAGACCCAAAGACAAATGTATATAAACTGCTCACAATTTTCAGTTTTGCTCTGCGAATCCGAAACCGTTGGCCATAATATTTTCCAAAGTAAAGTATTAAACAAGAAAATACTTTGTCAAATATCTTATCTTAAAAATAGCAATGGTTTCGATGGGGAAATATTCCAATGTGAACTGCATGGGTTTTATGATGATGGCAGAGAAAGAAAATAAGAAAAAACTTTTGTCGAACATATAGAACTGAAAATTATGATGGGGGATCTAGAGGAGAAAATATAATACAAACGGCCTTTAATGAGGAAAAATCAAAAAACTTCGATGGTTCGAATGCGTAGCCCAAATGATGGAAAATGATATGTGAGAACATCATTCAAAACATCCGACACCAATCAAAGATTTAGTGAATAATCGAATTATAAAAAAAAGCATTCAATGTGGTTGTAATTCTGGTAACTGCTCTGCAGTTAGGATTCATCATATTTTGTGACAATGAAATGTCGTACAAATGTTCATACAAACAATGTAAAAAAATCTCTTGTAAAAATTAAACGTAATGAACTATTATTACAAATTCAACATGAACGTCAGTAATACTATAGATTTTACGTTAAGATTTTCGTCGATTTTTATAACTCACAGATGTATTAGTAATATTTATAAATAAGTTATAAAATCTGTGTAAAATCAATCAAAGCAAAAATTAGTAGTTATATAAGTAGTCTAACACTGCCTGCTGATGAGTTCAAGTAGTAAACGAAACAACTCTTAAAACTTATTATTATAAAAGTCAGGCTTAACTCTAAAGATAATCTTTCTTACAGTCATAATATATTAAATTTTAATTTTACTTAATAAACTTTAGGTAAACAGATTAGGCGAATAGTTTTAAGAAATTAATTTCCAGAATAGAATATCGGTTTTGCTTAATTGACAATATTACAGATTCTCTACATTAGTTTGATAAAATCTATTTGATTTGCAACTAAGATTTTCATAGGTCATCAGAAAAAAATTATTACCCAAATCGAGTCCTATATTTTTCTACAATTAAGAAAAAACATAGTTTTTTGTTTACGAACACAATATTTATTTACGGTATATACCTACATTGTAAAATTCCAAAATAATCACTATTAACAGCTAAAATTAAAAAGAAAAACAAAAATATTACGAAACGCTTTCTATTTGCGAAATAGTATGTGCACATCATATACATAATATATAAATAAGAATAAACCAAATGGTAATTTTTATTTTTCGTCTTCCTTTCAACACGCACAATACAGAAAAGAGATAAAAAGAAAAAAAAACGGATGAAAGCTGATGAAAACTTTACCATCATTACGGTATTTTGATTTTTTTTGCTTTTGTTTTGCTTTGTGTTTATATCAGTGCCGAATTGCTATATAGCTATCAAATAAAGTAAGCAAGAAAAGTATAGCAATAACAAAAATGAAAAATAGAAACTAAAAACAAAGAAAAAAATAAAAACAAAAAAAAAATAAAGGGGGAGATATTTTTTTTTGTAATTTTGTCGAAACTTTCACTTTCCACAGTCACTCTTTACAAAATAAGTATATGCAACATTTATGTTCTTTGCTGCTCTTGAACTTGAAAAATAAAAAAAAATCTACCCTTCTATATTATACATTCCCTCCGCTTTCTATTAAATATACAAAAACAAAAATACAAAGAAAAAAAAAACATCAAGGAAGCAAACCAGCAACAACAAAAGAAAAACAAAAAACAAAAAAAAAAATGAAATTCTTTTTTATTTATGAAAAAAAATGTTTATACACATAACTGTTAAAAGAATATAACAAAAAAAAAATGATATACATATACATACATTTCTACTGTATATGCATATTTATTAAATACCGTTATGTATATGCATAGAAAAGGAATTTCTGTTCCTTTTTTTTATCCTTATTTTTTTTGTTTTTTCTTTTTTTTTACTTTTTATTATTGCTTCCTTCTATTTTTTTTTATATTATAATATTGTATTTTCAATATTCACAGTTATAACGTTTTATTAAAAAAGAAAGAAGAAAACAAACGGTACTTTTGTTACGGTATTATATTATAGAAATGATTGTCATACAAACACGTACATTGCACATTCATATGTATACGTATATATATATGTTACATAATATATATTTAGTGTGTAAAAAACGCCTTAGCTATATGCAATATAAGCAAATTTATATTATTTGTACATTTATACTGTATATTATGTCAACATAATATTCTCACTCTCAGCAGAGGTGGTTATTAAAATGATACGGCTCGATACAAATAGATTTTAATAATAGATATATATATAGGTAATTTATTTTTTGTTTTTGATTTCTATGGTATTACAACCCCGAAGGGACTATTCTAAACTTTCTGTACCTTTATATTTTATTCTTAACGAGAAAATGGTAGAAATCTCGAAAGATACAGAGTATTGTATTTTACCCCTAACTTTGGCATTTTAAAATATGTAGATCAATTGATGTTTTTTGCATAAGATTTTGGAGCATGTTTTCGAAGTTATTTTAATAGAAGGAATTATATATGTATATTTAAACAAACAATTTATGAGAATTAACTGTTTTAAATCGACAAATATTATCGTCGATCGATATTAAGAACAACTATCATTTCGCTTCATTTGTCTTCAATGTTTTTTACCTTTGATTAATGTGAAAATAAAAATTGAGTTGATATATTTTCATTCATACAGAGTCAGCTTTCGTTCTAAAATAGACGTATTTAATGTGATTGCTCTAAATATTATTATGGCAATAATATGGGAATGTAATTTGAGGATGTTTTGCAAATGTTTTCAATACGAAGAGACACAAAAAATCACCTAGGAAATTTACAGAAGTTATAACTTGATATTGAATTGAAAAAAATTATTGGATGGTGGCCACCAGAAATCGGTTTTTGATAATTCCACATATAAAGTGTAATGCGCGAACTAACTATAATGAAATAGAACTACATTTTCAAATGTAAAATTGACTAACGAAGCTGACATAAATATTTGTCAAAGTATATGTCAATCCATAATGACATGGTAGCATAAGAAAATATTTCTCAGAAAAACAACAACAAAAAGACCTTATGTCGAATTCGTCTTGGATGGAATTTAACATAAGAATTAATTTCTATGTATTCAAAACTTGTTACTAGCTTTGTAATTCTGTTGAAATAAAGACTATTTTATTATTATTATTATTATATTATTTATGTTTAACAAAAATTTAACGAATTGTCAGATTCAACTTAATTGCCGCATATGTCGATTGGGGGCATTTACATGTATTTTTCATATACAGAATATCACATATTTAGTTCTATGTCATTAACAGTTAACAAATAAGAAAATTTCGATTTTCACACCACAAATTTGTTTAAAAAGCATTACGTACATTTATGAATGAATTGTTCAAACTCACTATCCTTGATTGATACATTTTTGAATATTTTTAATATCACCTCTGCATATATTCATGTACAGGATGGATATAAGACTAACAACGATAGCAACAGGAATAACATAGTATACAAAAAAAAAACCAATCCAATCATTATTATTATGATGATGTTGATTATTATTATTATTATTAAAATAACAATAAAAGCAAAATACCGGCAAGAAAAAATGCTCACTGTACATTTTAATAATAATAATGATAACGATAATAATAACTAAATATACATAGTCAAATAAAGTTAAATAAGAACATTAAGTACAAACATATATACAAATGCATATCTCATGATATAATATATATATATATTTTATATAAATAATTAAGTACATATTATAATATTATGTCTTCTATTTTCATACAAATTTTTCCCTTCCCAATCTAAAAAATATAAGTTAGTAAAAACATGGTTTTTTAACAGTAAAAAAATATAACAACAAAAACAAATAAAATGATTTTTTTTTTTTTAAATAAAAGAAAATAAAATCCAACATATAAAATATAGTTTTTGTTATTTGTTAAATTTGTAGATAATATTAAAATACTTTCTATATGTACATAATATAACTGACTTTTTTTTTGTGTTATTTATATTCACAGTGTGAAAATGTGGTTCTTATAATCCACGCATAGATCAATGTTCAATTAGAGAATAAAGTGATATAATAATTTAGGCTGTACTGTAATGTATTAGTGGCTTTGTTTGTTATTTGTATTATAACTGTCAACATTTCATTCTCTCGCAGAATTTTGACATTCACCACAAAACAGAGCCAAAATCATTGAATTTAATAATTTGAGCAAAAATAATTTTAGATTTAATTATATTTTAGATTTTTTATTACATAAATAATAATTTAATCAAGTGAATAATTTTTTAAGATATCTAAATATAATTACATCGATTAGGGAAAAACAAATTAAATGTAACACAGTTAATTAAATTTCGCCCTTAAGAAAATTTTCGCCTTTAGATCATAAGGTACAAGATATTGGTGGCAGATCAAACCGTTATAGTAGGAACAAAATATTAAATTTTCTCTTTATTAAATCAAAAAGGAAAACATTTTCTCTTCGTGTTTATTACATTTTAAAATTTGTTTTATTAAATATTTTTTTCACCTTCAGTCAAAATTTAACATTTTATAAATGATATCTTTTTCAAAAATTCAGATCAAGGACTTACACGATCAAGAAATTTCAATAAAAGAAAATTTAAGCAAATAATTTGACAGTTATTTAGCTATGGACTATAAAAGAAAGATAACTAAAATTAAATTAATTTGAAGTGAAAGTAGTAAAGTTGGGTAGAATCTAACAGCTCAATGTAAAATACAGCCAAATTACAATTAGCTAATAAGTACTTCAAAATATCTCGGAATATTGTTTACAGAAAATTTATTCACAAATATTATACTATTGAAGTGGTCATTGTACAACATTTAATATAACTTAACAATAAAACCAAGCCCCTTTTTGAGACATTAGTTTTTTTTCAATTTTACAATTTTTTTTATAACTCCTCTTGAAAGCATAGAATTTATTTTTAATTGTTAATTTGTCACAAAGAAAATAATAACTCTACTATTTGTATTATCGATTTACTACCTAGTAGAAGAGTCGAATTTTATATTCCACTGACTTTGAATACGCCTTTGTCACATTATTAATTTGCTCTTCTATTATTTCTACGGTCCTATCTCGATTAGGCTATAGACATGCAATAAATTATATTTTTTTTATTATTATATTTTTATCTCAGCTTCAATTATCACTATCATTCATGTGTCAGCCTAATTTTGACCTACATCTACCTACTTACTTTAAAACTTTTCGGTACAAAAATTTTGCTAGTGAACGGCATGCTTCGTTTACCGAGTCTTACCAGCAATTTCGTGGCTTTCCCACCGGTTATCTTATAAATTAAGTTATTTCCCTTGGGGCACATTTTATTACTAACCAGCATTCACTACATGTAGCCGTTTTTAATTATTCACCAGATTTGTGGTTCGTTATAAAACTCATTGTTGTGTCAACGTGGTGTGATCTTCATTTATCATTTTCTCGTAATAGGATGCAATATATCAGTTGCAATACCGATACTCATTTATCTCGCAAATATTCGTTTCGGTATCAACTGTAAATTCATGTACGATATATATAGGTCATTACTACCAGATATATAGAGATGCAATTTTCAACAAAAAAATGTTTTAACCTTGAAAAAAATTTCTTACACAGTTCTGTGAAATAGAATTTGTTTTGGTTCTTTTTTTTTTTTGGTTTTGATTTTCTTTATTTAACCCAAAGACTAATACATACAAATATTTTTTTTTAAAATATTTATTTCTTTTTTTTTTTTTTGGGGATTTTTTTTTTTTGTCTTTTTTTTTTTTTACGTATTTTATACAAATAATTGTTTACATTTTTTTTTTGCTATTTCTTTAAATTCGTAATAATAATAATAATAATAATAAAAAAAAAATTGTATCAACGAATGATGAGGATGATTTTCATGAATGAAACAAATAAAAAAAAATTCCTGCTTCCGCAAGGCCACACCACTACCGTAAAACATCAACGTTTACTTTTTTTTTGCCTTTTATTTTCTTTTACTTTCTTTTGATACAAAATTGAATGTTTTACATATATATACACACATTATATGTATATATACTTTCATATACAAATTTATAAATTAACATAAATATAACGGTATTCATACATTTATATATACAACCGTATATATATTTAGATTACTTAAATTACATATAAAAAATATATGAACAAGAAAATACAAGAGGAAAAAAAAGTGTAAAAGAGAAAGAAAAGCAAAAAGGGAAAAATTGGTTTTGTTATTTATATATTTTTTATTTTTTACCGGAATAACGGAACAACACAATACATATTATAAAAAAAACACACAACTAACGGTTAACTATTTAATTTACTTAGTTATAGAATATTTATATAACGGTAAATTATAGAATATTCTATTTAATATTAAAATACAATAAAAAAGCTAAATATAAATTAATGTACATATGTATGATGTACATTATTTTTGCATACATATAAGTATGTACATACGTACAACATAAGTATGAATTAATGTATATCTAAATACTCATAGATTTATATGTAAAAAAAAAAATGTTCAAAGTTTCTAAAAATACTTAACTAAAAAAAAATTGTTTTTTATAAATTTTCAAGAGTATGCATAAACATATACACATATATAGATATACATATATAACATGTAGTGTTTTGGCTGAATTAAATAATACCCAATGAAATACAAGACAAACGATTACCAAATTTATTCTAATCGTGTAATATTGGCTCAACATTTTCACTATAAGTTCAGTACCTTACAATATGCCTATTTTGGCTTCCAAACCATCTTTTTATTGCTCTAATTAACCACAGAATCCTTGAAATTTGTTTCTATCATAAATAGTAAATACTATATTACTTTAGTTACATTATATACTGATTCCCACTGATTCACTAATAGTGCTGCTCAAATTTTGCTCAATTGTGCAAACAATTTTTGCAAAAAATTAAAGAAATATATTAAACAGTAGCAAGTTATTTTCACTATAATTTCACCCACATATAAGTATTAGTCTATACAGTTAGAAACAACATTTTTGATTTATTTATTTGTTCAGTGGATCTACAGATAAATCTGCACAGCCCATTTCATGGTATTTTCCCTTTCATTTTTGATTTATTTGACTTCTTATCCATTAACTTTTTATTTTTAAAATTAATGAAGAGAAATTAGGCTACTGTTACATAAATATTGTAATCACATATAGCAAGCTCGTATAAATTTTAAAATTAAATTAAATAAAACGAAATTAAAAAGATAATGCATGATATCAGTAAGAATAAACCATTTAAGATATTGTATAACTTAATATCATAAGCAAAGAATACGTTTCATATCCATTTACCAACAAACTTAATCTTAAATGGGAATATTTTGGATTTAAGAGAAGTTTTTTGCTTTAAGAAGCATTGTTTTGATTAGTTTAGTCAATATTATATTTTCACTTTAAAGTTAAAACTTACATTTAAAAAGGAAATACTTGTCCTTAAACTGAAAATCGTATAAATAAATCAATATAATATTTTAAAATTAAATGACAAGTTCTGTCTCTTCAATCAGATAATAAAAACAAAACACACACATACAAAAATAACAACACTTGCAGAATCCAAAGTGAACAGAAGTGTAGTCGAGAATCGTATATCATAAATCGCAGTGTGGACAATACGATTTTTCATAGTAATTGTACTCGTATATATACCGGAAATTCAAATTAGTTGACATTATTCTCGTTATTATTGATGAAATAAAATGGTATGATGCCAAACATTAAGAACAGCCTATAACAAGTTAACAAATACATACTATAAACTCTATAAGCTAATATATATATAATTTTTTTCGTATATGAATATGTATACTACAGCCCTTCGGAAATGCATCTAAAACGTATCAGACACATCATTTTATGTTCTGAAAAATGTGAGCAAAAATTATTAACGATTTTTTATGTTCCAAAATTTGATTGACACTGTCAACCCTGAAATTTCTATGTCATTTTGAATACACCATATGGAGCTTGCAGAACTTTATTTTGGAAAGTCTGAACATTATTACACCTAAAATTTTTTCGATGAAATGTATGTATATATCGACAAATTATGTATGTATATATCGACAACGAAATCAAATCATATTTTTTTGACATTTCCAAAGACAGGGTAGGGTATATAAATTTTAACAAAATTTGTATACCTTAATTCATTAGGTAGGTATAATAATACCTACATAAGAATATCATAATTTTCACTTTTATTTTGTTTATTTGGTTTTGTTCGTGAAAAAAGATGGTAATAGTTTACACTTTTTTTTTATTATTACTATCTTCATTCTGAATTGTATGTGAGTTCTATGATTTCATTTATTTTATAAATCCAAATACACATTCAACCATACAATTGCTAAGCATAAAGATACATAATAATATGTAATATCAATATGTATAGATTGTATGTACATGCAAGAATAAAAAAAATTTTAATTTTTTTTTTTTCAATTCGATTTTTGGAATGTCTGGATAAAAGTCTGACTTTTTTCCTTTTTTTTTTTGTAAGGAGGAAAAGTTAAATAAAAATAAAACAATAAAAGAATAAAAAAAAAAATGAAAAGAAAATGACGAATAAAAATACTACTTATTGTATGCATATATATATATATATTTGTATTATACGTATCCGAATAAAATAAAAGTAGATTACATACATATATATTTACATATAAAATATTCAAACGAACATAATAATATACGGATTTATTTAGATTTACATTATAGGATTACCAAACAATGTCAAATTCCTCTGTGAAATATTTTATTTCAACTTTCATTTATCACGTCAAAATTATTGGTAAATTTGAATAAAGTTTAGAAGAAGACTCTGCTAATCTACCAGTCTCTCCATTGTGGAAATTGACAATTAAGGAATTTATTATTTAATGTCATCGACGACATATTAAAATCGAGATATAAGTATATACTTTTTTTCATTTCAAATTCAACATTTTTCCAAATAAATTCAACATTTTTTTAATCAAAATCATGTTTGACAAAATGTTGAATTTGAATGAAAAACTGTTTAATTTGTTTGAAAAAATGCTGCATTTGAATGGAAAAAAGTATGTATATATATAAACAAGATGTTTTCGACTCACTTCATCTTCCTCATGCATTTTATTCACTTCTAACTAACCATCAAGTTTGACTGAAATTAATACTGGAACGGATTCATATATACAGTGAACTTTACAATACACTTACTTAAGGCTTTTTCATAAACGTAGTATAACGTGACATTGGCATTATACATGGCTAACATATTGTCATAGCACACTACAGTAATTTATTGACGTTTATGAACACACATTTTAAAATTTAGTTTTCATTGTTTTTAATTTTTTTTACAATTTCAAATTAATTTTGTTGCAAATTTAAAATAAATAAATAATACATACAATAGAAATGAGAGCAATTTATTTTGATAATCCCTTGTCCTTTATTCTCAGCAATTTTAAAAATTTAAACAAATCTATCTTTGAAAAACAAAACTGACTAGAGAAAAATTTTTGTGCAGTATGAAATTTCATAAGGCGTACAGCTGACTTTGTTTTGTTAATGAATTTTGTGTCATATGATTGTTGCAATGTAGTTTATGAACTGTAAATAAATGTATAAATCATTTATGAACACATATGACAAGATACTGTATTGTATTATGCATTTGTGAGAAGGCCTTTATATTGAAAAGACTGTAAATATAAGTGTCAATAATTTGACATATACATTTATTTTGATTTAGAATGTTGTACAATGGGTATAGGTAATGGAAGAAACATTTCAACTATTTGTGTAAAAAATTTTAGTATACAAATTACAATAAAAAAAGTTTAACTGCGATATTAGTAAAGCATAGAAATTATAAATACGGGTTTTTTGCTTTGCTTACAAATACAATATAAATTTTGACGTTTAGGATAACAAATTTTTACATTTTAAATGATTTGGTCATTATCTATACAGCTTTTTTAAAACACAACCTTTTTATTTGTATTTAAAATAATAACAAAGATGTACATATACATATATTTATTTTTTGTAACGATTCATTGATTTTTTAAAAAAAAAACCTCATTATGCATGCGCTACCCTCAAGTCACATGATATTCTTCAAGTATTCTCATCTAACTACGAATTTTTGGTATTTATTTGATTGCATGAAATATTTTTCTGTTTATCTTGAATATTAAAAATTTCCTTTTTCTAACTAAATTTACTAATGGTAACCCTAATATTATATAATATTATATTACAATGAAAGTATAGATTTTTTTTTTTGCCTTTGCGCTCTATTTATGATCCTGAAAATGTTTCAGAAATCAAAGAAAAAAATATATTTTTTTTGGGGATTGCTTTCTTTTGTTGTTCTTTTTTATTATTATGGTTTTTTTTTTTACTATTTCCTTGCAGACATTGAATGAAGAGTAAATGTACTTTGCACACACAAAACATAATATTTAACTGTTATATTAATCTATAAATAGATATCCATGTATCCATATCATTCATATGTACAAGGATATATATATATATATGTATATATTTTTTTAGATCATGAAAAAAAAAATTTTTTATCCTACAGTATTCTAGTGATGATGTTTGACACTATAAACAATATACTTGATGATAGCTATAATAAGCTGTAAATTATAGGTTTATTTTTTTCATTTTTTTTTTGTAGCTTCTTTTTTTCTTTAGTTTATTACATGTAAAGTGGGTCTACAGTACACAATAATATACAAAAAATATAGAAGTAACCACTTGTTTGATGACGAGGACTATAGATAAAAAGTACAATTTTTGTTATTGTTGTTTTGTATTTTTTTGTTTTTTAACATGGAATTTGTATTTTTGGTTGTGTGAATCAATGAAGTTTTTCTTTTTTTGTTTTGCTTTTTGTTTTTCTTATTCGTTTCGGTACAATTTTTGGGGAACAAAAAAAAAAAAATAATAATTCGAAAATAACTGAAAAAAATCTGAGAACATAAAAAAGAAAAATAAATATATGTGTCAGATTTAAATTCATATATATAATATAACTATATTAAAGGATATTCAAAGGATATTTAATAAAAAAAAAATGTATATTATATAAATATATATACATATAAAAATATGGAATAAAAACAAATACTAGACGAACAATGAAAACTATGTTAAGGTAGTTTTGATTTTCTTACTTTTTCTATTTTTGTTTTGGTTAAAATATTTGCAAGTTTGCAAGGATATTTTGGTTTATAATATTTTGTGAATTTAAAGGTTTAATTGAAAGTGAATTAAAAATAACGGATATTTTTTTTATATTCAAGCATATATTTTATATATATATTATCATATATTGATAAAATATACTATATGTACAAAAATGTAGAATTTGAATCATATGTTGTTGATAAAATTTTTGAACTTAGATTTTCAATTCTGGTAAGTTTTTTGGCATTTAATTCACTTCTTAAATACATAAGTAACCATATAGAGGAATGTATTAATTTCTAAAATTGATTTCTAAAATATTGTATTGTAACCAGATACTAAAATAAAATATTCAAATATCCTACGAATAATATCTAAATTTTCCAAAATAATAATAATAATAATAACGATTATATCATATCCTTAACATACATAAGTATTTTCCTAAAACAAACTAGTGGTTTTCCATAAACAAGAAATATTGGCAATATTGTCATAAACAAAAAAATAGTGCTGACAATCTGTTGTGTTGCTGATTTTATTTTTAACAAAAAACTGCAAATGTTGTTAAATTTTTATAACTCTGCAGTATTTTGTTTTTGCAGTAACTATGTGTTTATGAAAAGCTGTAGTATATTTTTAAATTTTTAACAGAGCTAAAACAACAACATAAAAACTTATATGAACAAAATTAATTCAACAATTATGCTCACTAGCTAGTTTATTTTAATATTTAATAATATTTAATAAGATTGATATCATTTTTAAATAATAATTGCAGGGTTTTTCATAAACACACACTGCAAAAACAAATTACTGCAGTCTGCAATCTGTAAAGGAGTATTGATTGAAAATCAGTTTTCATTACTTTTCAAAATAAGGTTTTAGTATAGTCAACGAAACATAGTTTATGTTTACAAAATAGACATAGAAATCTGAAGAAATCAGGAAAAATATCCAATAAGGCAAAGGGATAAGAGCGCGATGATTATCTTTATCAGCATCAATAAAATCATAATATTCCGGTAAGGATTGAATTTAGTTTTTTATTGTTTGTTTTTTCGAAAAAAATCCAGGCGACTCTACTAATTAACAATCAGTACTAATTAATTATATATAAATAATTACATATATATTATATAGGTGGGTGGGGGATATCTCTATATTTAATATTAAGGTTGGATTATCTTCACGTATCAAATATAGGCAATTTCCGAGAACGTTAACAATTTGACGATCATGTCAGTCACATCAATCACTTTCATTTGTTCATAAACAATTGAACAATTGTCGTCATTGACGTTTTAGCATTTTAAAGTAGTAGTAAGATTTCATATTTTATTTATAATATTCATTTTCATATTTTAATCTTTTTCTTATTAAAAGTGTTATTTTTACATTATTATACAACATTTTTTTCCTACCTGCTTTCAATTTTAGCTTTTTTGAAATTTTCGTCAAATAATACGAATGCAGCAGCATACAATGCCAACAAAATCAAAAGTTGATCACTTGCAGTAGCAATGAGTATTGGAATTTATGCAGATAACGGTCAAAAAGTATTGGAAACTGGAATTCATGACTTTTGCAAATTTCACGCAATTGAGGCTCTGGGAAAGTATCATGTGATGTGATATTTTTAGAATATCTATCTTAAATACTTATATGTATATATAAATTTATTACAGATATGGTTCTAATCGTTTCTGTTTCAGGTGATCGTTTTCAGTATTCTAATAAAGATCATCACCTTTTAAACTAATTTATTAACTTATTTACAGCTAATTCCAACAGCTTCTTCTTCTTCTTATTTTTATTATTTTAATTATTTACTTTATGTAATAATACAACCTCTATTAACAGACCTTAGTAAATAGCCTAATTTAATTTTTATTTAAGTAAAATTAACAAATTTTTTTTTTTTTGCAAAAACATTAAAAAATCCAAATCCAAACGGTGTTCGAAAAAAAACGTCCGTGTTACATAATCCACATGACAGTCGGGTAAAAAATATAAAATATTTTATTTATGTAAACAATCCATTGATCGTGAGAAATATAATCTTAAAGCTATATTCCGAATAATAAGAGCCAGCTGTCGAATTTTGGTTGAGACTTTCGCTAACAATATTGATGATCTGATCAACTTTCTCAATCACACATCAGGGTTGCTCTAGTACTGAATACTTTAAACGAGTGATCACCTAAAACAACCAACAACAAAAATAGGTTACTCGAGTCCTATCATCAAAAATGTAGAATTAAGTATACTAACTGGTTTCCCCAGGGGCAACTGAAATGGTGGTCACTTCCAACGTATCGTCAACGTTGCCAACACATTGATGTATGATGTTAAACGTCAAAACAAATTATTTACATTGTCTCATGATTGGTACTTAATTTGATTTGGCAATGTATTAGCGACTTATTTTTCCGATACGGGTTGTTAAATTAAGTATCCCAAAATTTGTTGATACACAGTAAAGTGCAATAATAAAAGCAAGCAATAAATAAAAAAGATGGAGAAAGAAAAGTAATTTTTAAAATTAAAGAAAAATAAGTATAAATTTTAATTTATGTTTTAAAAATAAATTTAAAAAAGTTTTTTTTTTTTATTTTAATTTACTTCAATTTTAATAGGAAATGGACTCATTGAAGGAAAATGCTTTTATTAACCATAAAGTTAAAGCACGAAGAAGATTTTTCTTAAAAACAAATTTTTTTTTTGCTAAATTGTCCATATTAAATTTTTCTTTCACAAAAATATTTAACAAATATATTCAATTTTAAAAATTTTAAAAATTATATAGGTATCCACATATGAGCATAATACTTTGACATTTGATTTGACGTTTATTTCAGAGACAATGTGTTTAGAGTGATCGGAATTGTAAGCAAAGTACATTGTTGCCAACACAATATATAGTCAGTTCAGAAAATTTGACATATTGTTTTTGTATGTACATTGCATCGGTTGAAATTTTTTGGATACATTTCCGATGTCACCGTATATCTAATTACAAATCCAATTGGTAAGCTTAAAATTAATTTGCATTTTTTAGAAACTCAATAAGTTTCATTGTTCGTTTCTTTACTAGATATATCACTTATTTCCATGGGTTCTTCTTCATATATATGTATATATAATATCCTCTTTATACCAATTAAATGTCATTAAAAAATGTTTATTAATAACAGTCAAACCATAACACTATTTTTTGTAGGGAACAGAAACATAGGTAGTTTAGGTTATGATTACTTGTACAATTACAAAAAAAAAAAAAACAAAAAAAAAAACAAAATTCAATCCGTATACCAGAATATTATGATCAATAAAAATTTTTTAATTTTATTTCGATTTGCTACAGAGAAAAAAAAATTAATGAAAGAAAACGAATTACCTCCATATAATAAATTAATAAATATTAAATTTAATTTTTTTATTTTTATCGTTTTTTTTATTATTATTTATACATACATTTATGTAATTTTAGCAATTTATACAAAAAAATGTCAGCATTTTGATTGCTTAAATTATAAATTTTAATAGTGATTTTATTGATTTATGTAAATTTTATGTCTACCAGACTTAATTCATGCACGTTTATGCCACACCACACATATATTCTATATATCTACATATTTATATATATCTATACGTACATATAACTATATATAATATATGTATATGTTATTTTTAAATTTTGTTATAATACGATTCGTAGCTATATGTTAAAATTCTAAAGGTGTTATATTTCAAGAATTTAATAAATATAGATTGAAGTAGAGAAATTTATATTAAAAATTAACCCTTATTTTTTCTATGTAAATAGTCAAACATTATAGATTGGGAAGCTTTGTACAAAAGTGTTTATAGTTTGGACTAAGAAAAAAATAAAGATAGGAAAACGTTAGTATGTTTCGTGTCTTTAAATAAAAATGCAATTATTATTGGAAGCTTAATCTGGGGTTAATCTTCAACGTTTGGTAGTTTATCAACAATTAACTTAATCTATTCTTACTCTATAACTACTCGAATTCAGTACTTTCGTTAATTGTGTGGTTATAGTCGCGGAGCGTTCTGCTAAATTATGGTACGTACTCTTTTCGTACGTGCTGCTTAATGTTAAATGTTGTTAGAGATATTACAAGCAAGGTCTTAATTATTACGTTCCTTTGAGTTTTATAGGTGCAACATAGCTAATGACAAGTTTATATGTGATGGTAAAAGTTTCTACATTTTTCGATTTAGAGTAATTCCTCTTTAAGACAAGTTATTGAAATAACGTCGCTAACGCAAATTACTGATGTCAAAATGTATTATTTTATTATTTGAAATTGGTATTTAAACTAAAATCATCTTGAAAAATTTATTTAATAAATCTAAAAAAACAAATAGTAATAATTAACTAATTTTCATAACTAGTTTTTAACCATCTAGAAATGTACATTGTATCGAAGGGTTGAGAACTTGCTATCTCTCTCGTTTACTCAATGAATTTGTTAATAGTATTTTTAATTTGTCATAACTCGGATCTACACCTACAAAATATTTATAAAATAGAATAAATAAGTCAATGACAGTTTTCAAGTGAATCAAAGGATAAATGCCTACAGCTATGAGATATTTATAAAATAGGAATTAACCCAACAAATCAACAATATGACAATTTTCAAGAGAATTAAATATGTACGTCACACACCAGTTTGTTTATGGATGTATCTTTTGGATTTTATTGCAAGAATAGTTGACGTTGGTATATGTGCGGTATACCATTTTGTATCGTATGTAAGATAAACTTTTCAGATCAATTTTAATATAACATTTTGAAGAACAATGCTGGATGTTTTCGGGCGAGAAAATTATGTCAATCAAACATTTTTATAAGCTCGGTTTTTTTTCTTAAACTCTATGAAACTTAATTTGTGACAATCGAGAACAATTGTCTAAATTATAGTTTTCACTACCATATTGTAAGGAAATTATATTTCATGGTATTTGATTGTGATTTTTTTTTTTATGTATATCACTAAAGCTCTTGTGGTCGTGCAAATGTACTCAAAATTAATAAAGTTCTGCATAATGTTTAGAATGCGAAGAATCAAGTTTCCATGGTATCACAATTAATATGTTTAGTCTAAGTGTGCCAACTTAGGCAGCCACTCGTACCTATCTACCTACCTTATGTCAGATTTCATATCAATTATTTTTCATTATAAATTTACCGCCATGTTGAATTTTGACAATAAATCTAAACAAAATCGGACAGTATAGAGACAGTACAGTTTTATCTACTTTTTCCATCCGACATGTAATTGAATGTCAATATTCTTATCCGATTTGAATTTAATCGTAGATTTCATCTGATGTGTAAAAGGTATTCTTTCGATTAAGAGACTGTTTTTTTCGTGCGATAGTTACAGCATAAATGAATGTCAACCAAAACGAATAACTTGGTTAAAAAAGTGTCAAAAGATGTCAATATTTTTTGTAAATTCTTTAAAACAAAAAAATACCAATGCGCACAGAATGATAATTATAAAAAAAAAAGTGAAAGTACTCTAACACTAAATAGTGTTTAAGAAAAATAAAATTTTTAGTCACATTTATGCTGTCACTTCTGGCTACTTAATATGTTTTGATTAAATTTAAATTTCATAAAATTTACTTATAATAATAAACAAATCAAAATCGCCCATCATGATTATCCAAGCTTAAAAATTTCGTCACTCCTGTTATACACTACACACATGTATATCATTTAAGAATATATATACATATATTTATATGCATGTAAATACCAGAATACACAATGTCGATAGAATGAAAATTTTGCATTTTCCTTATCTATACATTAACACACACGAATATAATTCATGTTTAAAGGAATACTCCTGATGCATATAGAAAGTTATGTTGTTATATGTATAGAGTGTTGTTTAGAAATAAGAGTATGTACTGAGATATAGTTTAAAAGAAAAAAGAAAAATAATAAATTTGAGATGATAAAACTGCATAGGTTTTCAACATAAATAATTTGTGCATAAAAAAATGTAATGATTTTAAGTAAAAAATTTTCTATATGCATCAACATAATTTTATATATATATATGTGTTTATACATACATAGTTGAATAATTGCACATATAATTTTCCTCATAATATTGTTATGTATAATAACGGGTGGAAAAAGGTGAAGGTTATTTAATTGAATTTTGTATATACATATAACTATATACTTTACTTGTATATAAATAAGTTATTACCTGATGTTTTTATATATATACATATAGCCATATAATATAAATTTAATATTTATAATTTAAATAATTTGTATTTTTCAAATATGTGTAGATGTATGTGTTAGGTATGTATATATATACATATATTCGATTATAATGTGATGTGATGCGTTACTTAAATGAAAATGAAATCATTTTTTTGTTCAAAGGTAATAAATCAATAAAAAAACGATGTTTATATATTTACATTTGCGTATTTAAATATTTAAATAACTGTTTAATAGATATATACACATATACCATATATAGTTATGTGTGCACACCACGTGAAATGATTTGAATTAATTTTAAAATATACAAACATTCTAGATATTTATGCACATATACATATCAATACTAGTTATGTACATCATTATATACACATATTATTATAATTTCAAAAGCCTTTAAGGATATTTTTTAATTTTTAATTTGAGATAAATTGATTGGCAATAATCGAAATAAATAAATTCAAATCTATCTATTTGAAAAAATATTGACGAAAATTTATATTTTTTGTTATCTTTTCGTATTAACGATGACACCAACAAAATCAAATAACTTTTAGCAATGAGGTATTGTACTGTCATATCAAAAGTGGTAATAATTAGTATGAGTCACTGGACGATATGAAGACAAGTCGTAAAGCTGAATATTCAACCTCTATTGTCACACCTGCAGTAAACACTTACACTCAACCCCCTATATTAATACGCTAAATACAAGAATAATTTGAATAGTATGTCCTTCTTTCCCTCACGATCTATCCATTCGTTTTAATCCATTCTTATGTTTATTTACAATGTTTTCTTTATTTGCTACAGAGCCTATATGGTTTTTGACAGACAAACAATATTGATCAAGATTTTTATATAAGTTGTGTAATAGATCTATAAAATATTTTTAATATTTCATTTGAATTATAAAATTTATTTATTTGGTTCTATTATGTGTCAATAAAAAAAAATAAATGTTTAAGAAATGCTCACTTAAGTATACGTTCTGCAATATGTTTTTTGATAAGTAAAATCGATTATCAAGTATATAATTTGTCTTGTATTTGCTAAACAACCATAAATTTGAAAGATCTAATTGAAAAGAGTTGGGTATGAAATCCGCACCTCAAAGGAGATATTTCCATTTTTGTATCCAAAAGTAGCGCAAAATAAATATTTTTTTCCAACTGTGAACAACAGATATATTTCCTTATTTCTATGCAACAAAGGCTATGCAAAACAAAACCTCGGTGATTTTTTGTTTTTTTTTTCTAAATTTAGTCTTTGGGGGTTTTGGGTATGAGGATTTTGTCTTACTGAACACTTTCTCTTACTGGGAATTTTGTCTTACTGGGGATTTTAGTCCTGGTGTTTTTTTTCCGTGTTTGGTACATCTCCCACTGTTAAAACTGTTACTAATTTGTGTCTATCTGGGTTAAGACCGTGAAAAATCTTTTTTTAGACTTTGTTTTTTTCAGAATTTTTAAAAACAAAAACAAAAAAAAAAAACAATTTTATTTAATATTAATTGATTGCAAATACAAACCTTACCATACAAAATTGTACATCTAACTTACATAATTATATTTAAGTTATATCAAACTTGTACATTTTTCAAATAGAAGAAAAAACTTTATAATCAAAATCGAAATTGTCTTTAATTAATAAAAAATACCTAATTAATTGTTTACCCTAATTTCTTGATAAGTATTAATTTAAAGTAAATTTAAATCGAGAAATTTTCCCAGAAAAACCATTTTTTTGCATATTAAGTATTTATAAATATATATAGATATATGTAATTTTATTTAATTGTTAATTCACAATTTGATGATTCATAATAGCATCTGTCATAAAAAATTAATTATATTCATATTTTGTTCTCATCAACTCTCAAAATATGGATAAGCTTCTTTTTTTTGTTTTGTTTTTTTTTTTTTTTAATTTGAACAATACCAGAACTTCTAATGACTAAGCTTTACACGAAGTTCCCAAATAAATAATTTATTTTTTTTCTTTTATTATAATTTTTTCCAATACATTTAAGTACATATGTACAATGGAAATTTTTCTTATCTATATATATATGTTATATGTATATATATATAAAATTACACACATTTACAAACATTCATATTTATTATATATGGATGTACATATGTATGTGAAATAATATAATATAATTTTATTCAAAATTTTAAATTTGATTACAAATACAATTTTTGAAAATGAAAAAATTAAAAATCCCATTTAATCCTTTTAAAAATAAATATTTTTAATTTTAATAATTTTTAATTTATTACACCTGCCTGTCACACAAATTTACAAAAATAAATAATAATTAAATTTAAATAGTTTAAAACATAAAAATAAAATTAATTAATTTTTATTATAATTTCTATTTTAATCATTAGTAATACACATATATATACATATGTTAATTTTTGGTTTTTGAGGTTAGGTTTTCAACAATTTTAATTAATTTTAATTTTTGATATTTCAACAAAAATATTCTTGTTTTTGTTCTGTACATAATATTGTAATTAAATAAATTTAAACTGAATAAATAACATAATACAAAATAATTTAATAGAAACTTAGAAATTTGCATTTAAGTACAAATACATATGTACATACAAACAATTTTACATATATATATATTAAATAAGGTTGCCACAATTTCAGAATTATTTATTTTTTATTATTGATGCTGTATTTTAGATTTGAAACAAACAACAAGAGAATAAAAGCAAGGTAAAGCGAGTAGACAATCAATAAAATATGTGAATGAATTTCTCAAAATTTTCAACGAATAATGAGTATTGACCTAAAAATCATAAGTAGAATGTATTAAAAGGTTTTCTAAGGTTCAAATATAATTTAATAATTAATAAAGATATAATATAACTAATAAAAAAGAAATAATATAAATATATAATATACAAAAATATATACCAAATAATTACTATAATTAAATAAAAAGGCCCACATTTCGAAAGGGAAAAGGACCTATAAAGTTGGCCTACAGATTTATCTGTAAGATCAACTGTTTAAATAAATAAATAATATTCCGAAATACCAGTTTTCAAATCAATTTTATTCACAAGAATCTTCTTCAGAGTATGACACAAAACAATCTATTGGAATTACCAATTTGATGAACAGCAAGTCCACAGTGCATGTGAACTAATTCATTAAAGCCTGAAGATAGTTATAATTCAATAAATAAGTCTATAGTTTTAATAAAAAACAGAAACATAGTTTACATGACTTTCAAGATGCAGTAAAAACGTAAAATTAACAATGTTGCGTGTTCCAAAATGCTTATTCAAATTTATTAATCTTTTTAAGCTGTTCCAAAATGTTTAATATACGCAGTAGAAACGTAAAACAAAAGTGGAATGCGCAACGAAAAAATGTAGACTACATTTTGTATGCAATAAAAAAAACTGTAGACTACATTTTGTATGCAATAAAAAAACTGTAGACTACATTTTGTTTGCAATAAAAAAACTGTAGACTTTAAAAAAATGTATATTTACTACATTTTACATGCAAAGAAAAACATCAGAATCAATTAATTTATATGTAGGTTTTGCGACATTTAATTAAAAAAATTTACTAAAATTTTGTATAAAAGTTTGTTTTTCATAATATTTGATAACATTCATTTTGAAGTAACAAAAATAATTGGTTTTCATAATTATGCATGTTGTTCATCATAAAAATGTACATTTTCATACGTATGTATTTTTAGTGTCAAAATATATGTATTCCACATTGCAACAGAGTATTTTCCTTTCCAGGTTATAAAAGTTTTAATACGGTCCTAAAATGATACTTGTACTAAAACTTTTTTATACTGCAACACTCTCTCTTAAGTCTTAACTTCACATTCTTTTCAAAGATTTAATATAGTCATCGTAAGGCAAAAAAAATATAATAAAAAAATGTAATGATAGGTATCATAGTTTTATCGTGTGATGCGTGACTATCCAAAATCTACCCTGTTTCCGTTAATTATTCAGGGAAAAATTTAAAGTAAGCAAAAAAATATTAGATGTCAAATAAAAGATAGATGTCAATAATAAATCAATAATAAATAATATTTCAAAGAAACAACAAGCACAGGTCAACATTAAAAATAGAATTCATAATGATCGCTAACATTCTTTCAGCCGAAAAATAAAGCATCAAAGAAATAAAAAGAATATAATGCAACGTAACTTGGTTAATTAGTCTAAACCACTAATGATGGAAGTATGTATACCCTATACGTATTTTGTTTCTGCAATATCGATAATTTTATTAAAATAAAATTATTTTATTTAATGAAAAGAAATTCTAATTTAATTAAAATATCATAAAACAAAATCACTAAAACTAAGTTCGATCCATAACAAATTATAGTTATATACAAAGTTTCAGCTCCAATTTACCTAGCAACAATCTTTAAAACAAAAAATTAAAATAAAAACTCTTAAATGAATCGATTATTTTGCCAATAGGAATAGGTGTAGAATCTATCTACTACCTAAACAAAAATTGTTTTTTTTTTTTTATTTAGTGTTATTTTTAGGTGTTAATTTTTATTTTTTTTTTTTTTTCAAATCTCTCACTCAATATCATGCGATGGTAGTTAGTTACTTTTTTTATATACAAGTAAATTCTATAAATTATTTTTATTACTTTGTTACTAATTCGAAAAGCATTCTTTCTTAGTATTTATAGTTTTTTTTCTTCTCCTTATTTCTTCAAGTCTTCTGTTTATACTTTATGCATTCACTTAAAAATTGAATATTTTTGATTTTGAAAAAAAAAAAAAAATTAAAAATGTTCTAAAAAATTTAACGTTTATAATAGTTATAGTAAGTATAACGTTAGCGCCCTATGCCCCAATGATTTGGGGTTAAAAGAAACAAAAAATAAAAAAATAAACTATGAATGTGCAATGCTACAATTGCAATGTAATTCATTTTCATACAATCAAACGAATCCAACCATGTATGCATTAATTTTTTTTGCAACAAAGTTAATGTTTTATATTATATGGCAAGTATATAATAGATATATATGTAATGTATATACGTATAAATACATTGTATATTGCAGAAAACAACAAAATGTATTAACAAGATATAAAATTTTTAAGTTTAATATGTACTTTCGCAGTAAATATAGAAATGCCAGTTCTTGTTTTTATTTTTTATTTTTGGTATTTCTTCTTTTTTTTTTTTTTTCTTTTTCAATTTCGCAAAATGTCGCCACGCCATTATTACATATAGTGAATGAAAAGAATTTTTATTTTTATATGTATACGTATCTATATATCTATAGGATGTGTATATGTATGAACATTTATGCATAAAACATTTTCATTTTAATTCTTCTTCTGCTGGTTCCTTTACAGAAGAGTATTCTTCAAAATAAAATTCCAACCAATTCAAAGTAAAGATGAAGTGCATCAATGCAGAAGAGCGATTACCTTTTATTCCTACACCTTCTCTTTAATGTCTTCTTTTTTTTTTTTTTTTGATTCTACTTCTCCTTCACATTTAGCTGTTGTATAGTAGATACATATATTTGTGAATTTGAAATCCCGCATTTTATTTTCTAGGTTAGGTTTTTCTTTTTTAAATTTTTAAATTTTAACTAACCGCACAGTTTTTTTTTTTTTTTGTTTTTCAACACAATACGAGTATTTTTTTTTAACCTTTAAGTGATATGAAAGAGGTTATATGATTCTAAATATAAAAATAAGATGATCAACGTTTAAGTAGGTGACTATATAATGCTGAAAAATATATCTTAGTTGATGCAACAACTAGGTTTAAATTTCGTACATTGCGGGTCAGGAACAAAATACTTATAATCAGGAACGTGTACCTACTTTCATCAGGAACAAATAAAAAATTGATAGATTGCAATTGATAATTTATAATTGTTTAATTGATAAATTATAATATATTGATAGTTTGTAATTGATAAATTATAATTATTTAATAAAATAAAATAAAATAAAGGTAAATCATTGAAATTACCTTAAGAGAACGAAACCGGTCGGACCATATAATTTGTATTGAAAATTTTGAAACAAAAATACAAAACAGCTTTAAATTTATGTAAAGAAAATAAATACAGTCAAAATCGGTTATAGCGACATATCGTTTATTACGACCAATTTTAAAAGTCCCGGTTTTAAGTTCATATAATTTTAAACAAATTGATATCGGAAATAACGACATCGCTTACAACGACATACTTATTGTTTATAACGACTTATTTTTATTTACAAAAAGAAAAATTTATCGGTCATAACGTCGAAAAAGTAAAAAAAATAAAGAAAAATACCATACATTTATTATTATTAACTACAAAAAAAGCATCAGACGATTGACCCGTTACTTTTAATCGCCTGGCTATGGTGTTTGATATTTCTGAAATTTTGATTTATGTATGTATGTTATATGAGGTCAGTTACTTTAAAATTTCACTTGTTCAGCGGCATGGATAAAGCGCTTTCGGTCACGCAATTACATCGTAGTATCCACAGTAAGTGGTGAAGCCAAAAGTGATCCTCGTGATGCAGTTGAAAAATAGTTAGAAACTGTATGGCCCCAAAATTGTCAAGGATATTCTGACGATGAAATTTTTTCTGACGATGAAATTTTCAGTATAGACGAAACAGGTCTATTTTAAAGAATGAAGCCTACCAAAACATTAAAATTTAAAGGAGAAAAATGTGTAGACAGAAAAATGTCTAAATTGAGAATTACTGTTCTAGTTGGTGCAAATATGACAGGTACTCAAAAATCCAAACTTCTCGTAATTGGGAAGTTTAAAAATCCGCGTCTGTTTTAAAAACGTGAAAAGTTTACCAGTATTGTATGAAAGCAATTCAAAAGTGTGGATGGTATCATACGTTTTTGAAAAATACTTAAGAAATTGGGACAAAGAATTAAAAGTAAATATTTATGAGTTTGCTTTTTTAGTTAAAAACTATAAAATAAAGATTTTAATAAATAAATAAATAATGGTACTTTTCATTTATAATAAAAAAAATTTGATTTTGTTTATAACAACCTATCGGATATAACGATCAAATTTGGTGGTCCGCTCAATGTCGTTATAACTGATATCGACTGTATTACTATTATTGAATAAATAACATTTGAAAAGATCATTCCTTCCATTTACATAATCATCATCATTATGCTTTGAATTCATACATTGCTATTATCGTTAAGTTTGCTTTAACGATAGCTAGACTGTTTTTAAAGCTGCTGAAATTATTTTTTTATATAAAATAAATCGAATAGTTATTTTATTAGAAATCTACAAAACAAATTTGTTTAGATACGTGTCATATTTACAGCATTTCTTCATACTTTGTTTCATTACAAATATTTGATCTATTGTTGATTTTAGCATACTGAGGCTATCTTAGCAGTTAATAGAAGGGATATTTTTGCATAATATTTGATATAATATTTTGTAAGAACAGCTTAACAGTTACACATCACTTTGTCACTTTTTTACCATATTCAATTTCAATCTTAAATTTTAAGATCAATTTTTCGAATTCAGTAGTTCAGGGGGCTTAACCGCGTAAAAAATACATTATATATTTTTTTATAGAATTTAATCTATAGTTTTGTAAACTTTTTCCTGCATACTGTAAATAGAAGTAATATTAATAAATCAAAAAGAAAAGAAAAGCAAAAAAAAAAAAAACGCGTAAAAAATTCAAATATACCGGGTGGTCCAGAGCATGTGTATCAGCTTTTTGTGAAGGGAAGGAGCCGTTATTTTAAAATTGAAAAAACAGTTTGTTAACTAAATCGAGGGTGCTCTATCGATTGGTGATATTTTGAACTTCCGGAAAGGACCGCAAATCGATTTTTTAAGACCAAAAATCGCCGAAACTGGCCGAAATCGAGATTTTCAAATGAGAAGGCATACTTTTTAATGCAAATTCAGATTGTACGATAAAAAATAAGAAAATTATGTTAAATGATTTTTATTTTTGTTTTCTTAGTATATTTCTTCAAAATTAATAACAATAAAACAAAAATGTTCAATATTTTCCTTTGGTAAACTAAAATTAATGATAATAATTTTTATAAATAAATTTGTTTTTCATGTTAACATATTTTTTATCTCAGTTTTGGGTTCCTACAAAGTTCAAACAAACAAAAAAAAAAAAAAATTACTTTACAAAAGTTACTTATCTTTCGACGTAGAATCCGAATTTGCATAAAAAAAGTACCCTTTCCCATTTAAAAATCTCGATTTCAGCGATTTTTGGTCTTAAAAAACCGATTTCTGTTCCTTCCCGGAATTTGAAAATATCACCAATCGATATAGCACCCTTGATTTAGTTAATAAAACTTTTATTCCATTTTAAAATAACGGCTTATTCCCCTCTTTAAAAGTTGATACGCATGGTCTGGAACACCCGGTATACTCATGTTATGTACATTATCCGTACCGCGTAACAAATACGCAACCCAAACTGTTATGCGAAGTACAAAAATGCATTTATGTATAGTTTTTAAATAATTTTATCATTATATCATTGCTGTTCTCGCAATACAGGAAAGTAGCAATATGCGAATAGGTAGCAGTATATTAAATTAAAACACTGTAGTAAGTAAGTAAGTAATATGCTTTATACTGGGGTAACCTTTGTTATGCAAGTAAGCAAGTAAGTAGGTAATATGCTTTATACTGGGGTAACCTTTGTCTTTTTGTTTTTCAAGATTATAAGATGAACAGCCTAACAGTTTTTTTACACAGAGTTTTGGCATACTAAAAATTCCATACAGTAGGCTTTTCCTTTTGAACTTTTGCTGTACATATATCGACTAATTTAAATGTGGAAAACCACATTTATTTTACAGTAATTATGCTTTCATAATGTCATAGTTCAATTTTACTTTTACTGATAGAGATTATATTATATTCCCATTTAATATCATAGAAAAATTGGAAAACTTTATTAGTATACAATATCAGCATTGGAATCAGGAATCTTCTGGTTAGTAGTCAGAGATGACATAACTACTATGACACATTTGGAAAAACAGAAATTCTTTGCAGCTAAGATCCAAATTATTGCTTATATTGCCTTATTCACTGATCCAAAACGTATGTTCCGAACCCATGCGCGCGCATATTTTTTGTATGAAAATTTGAATTCTCTCAATTTTCAAAAATGTTCGGAACATTTTTTTCTCTCCGGAACAAAAGCTGATTTAATTTTAACTTTGTGTTAGGAACAATTTTTTTTTGCTGTAATTTTTAATTTTTTTGACATTTCTCACATTACAATTTACAAAGCACAAAAAAAAAAAAAAGCAAAAAATTCATAAAAATATTTTTTTTTTGTTTTAATTTTATTTATTATTTAATAATTTTATTTATTTGAATATCAATGATTTGATATATTGAGATTGAAAAATTTTAAAATTAATTCAAATCAAATTCAAATGTTAATGTCTGCTGTTTAAATTTGTTTTGTTCGGAACACAATGTTCTGAAGCAATGAATCGCAACCATAAGAATTCTCTTTTAACAAAATTGTTCGGAACAAAATGTTCTGAATCAGTGAACTAAGCATATCACAATTTATCTATATGTATAGATGTATAGATTTAATAACTGATAACATAACCTAGATCAACAATTTTTATATATTAAACCACTATAACCCATATATAACATTCGTAGGTTAAAAATAATTTCTTTTTCTTAAAGAATTCCATTAACTTATGCACATTGAAAAAAAGAAAATTATTAACAATTTTTAAATTAGAAAAATTATACTTTAACTCTATCTACAAAAAAAAAAACAAATAACAACACAAAATGCTTAATAAGTAGAAATATACAAACGAATATTATTATTAACAAAAAAAAGTTATTGGAAAATATCGCTCGCTATCGTTTACAAACAACAACACAGCCAAGAAGAAAATTAAAATACAAAAAAAAAAAAACAGAACCACCACCACAACTTAATTACTTCCGAATCGAACGCAATATTTTTTGGTAAATAAAGGCACAAAAATAAGAATAAATAAAAAAAAAAAAACAATAATAAAATGAAGAGCGGGCGGGCGTATTTTTTTATTATTACATTTTCTTCTTTCTCGTATTTTATTATAACCAAACCACAGATAATCATTACCAATTGAATATAATATAGAAGAATAGCGAACCTCTGGCTGAAAAGAGAAAGAGAGAGCGTGACAGAGCAAGTATGAGTGTGAAAGAGGGGAAAAGAATAGCAAAGCAATAATGAAATTTAATTTAGATTTTAAGATTTTATTTTATTTTATTATTATTTTACTTTTGTTGTTTTGTACTTTTTTTTTTTTTTATTAAATTGAGTAGATAGTCTTTTTTTTCGTTTTGTTTCAAATTTTAATGGCTTGCCATGCCATGTTTAATTTCACCACTAAAATATTCATTTTAAATATTTAAAAAAATACATAGCTATATGTATTGTAATATTTTTTAATTTTAAAATAAAAATTTTAATAATTTTAGTAGGAGAATACAAAAATAATTATAGTTATTTGAAAATAGTGATAGAATATGGTTCAACATTCTTAATGACAAAATAACAAAAATACTTTTAATTTTTTAATGTTATAATTGTTTGTGTTATTTTTTCTTTTGCTATAATCAAACATTATACATACAAAAATTGTTCATTTCCAAATTCCTTCTCTTATTAGCGACGTAAGTAATTAAAGAGTTAATTTAAGTTTAAAAACTTTGTAAATTAATATCAGTAAGTGGTAAAATGTAACTGAAAGCAAGACAAGAAATTACCCGTAGTACGATAAAAGAATTCTGCACCCAACCTATACATAATAAAAAGAGTTACAGGACGATGATGATAATGATAATAACATTCCAAATTCAAATTATAAATATTATTACTTTTATATTAAACTAGTATAATGCCATTGCTAATCTAGTAAAGTTTGAGTGAAGCTTAAAAAAGTATGCATATTACAATTAAAAAAAACCCCAACTACAATGTAAAATAAATATGTATCATCTCTCATCATCATAATGCATGAATATATTATTTTCTCACTACATTTTATTTGCATTTTACACCTATTTCATAATACGTAACATACTTTAAAAAAAATTGATTTATTCTCTCGTTTTTTCATTCATAAATAACTGTTATTGTTGTTGTATATTTTTGTTGTTGTTATAAAAGGCTTCAGACAAAAACAAAATTAGTATATAGAGAAAATAGAATATAGACAGAAATAAAATTAGTATAAGATATAATATATATAATCGTAAATGCAAAACTATAAATGTTTTACACAAATTAGCTACTTATTATGTGTGAATCTAAATGCAGTTTTATATTTTGATTACCGTATATTTTGAGTATTCATTATATTTTGAGTATTTAAATATACAGTACTTTCACCAATACTTTTAGTTATACTACTGAGAACTAAAAAATCACATAATTTTGATTATTATTTTTTATTATATTCTATTATCAAAAAAACGCCATATGGCACCACTGATAAAGTTTCAATACTGAAGATGTTGATAATAGTAACTATCTAATATCAATTTATTTGAATTCAATCAAAATTAACATTTATTTTGTTAATTTTAATTATCGTTCAATTTTAATTCATGAAAATTAATTTCTATCAACTATTTACCGGTTATTTATAGTTTGATCATCTATCGAAATATGTTTACCCTAACTCCCCATGTTCATATCCACATTTAAATTAAATACGAAATTATAAACAATTTTAACTGATTATATGAAGTTTATTAATACCGTTAAACAGAACAATGGCAGCTTAACTAAATTTTATTTCTAATGTTTGCTTTTGAAAATTTTGTCTATAAAAAATATTTCTTTGAAGTCTTGTTTTACAAAATCTTAATACTTTTTTAAATGATTGATGCAGGTTCGAATTTAAAAATAAAATTGGTTTATTTTCTATTTTTTATTAGAATCTTGTTGTCTGTATTTATCTCCCGTCTGCTTAAAATGGGTATTTAAACTATTTTTCTAGGATAAAAAAACGAGATTTTTAAACGCAAGATTATGAAAAAGCAAAAAATTTTAAAAGGAAAAGATAAGATAAATGAAACAAAATTTCATTAAACACTATATAGTAAAACTAGTATAAATTTTTTATTAAATTGAAAGAATTGAATTTTATAAGAACTTGAAAATTTTGTAAAAGAAAACTTTATTCATATTGATTTTTTTTTTTTTTAATTTTGTGAACTTTATACTTACTCGATAAACGAATATGGTAGGCAACCCTAAAACTCGAACAACAGAGAGAGCAATAACAAAATAAAACTATTTTATAATACTACATACATTGTTCAATTATAATTTCTATATTTGTTCTGATGATCTAAAGATTTTTCCATTTTAAAAATGAAAACACAACTGTTTTTTTTTTTTTTGTTTTTTATAAATATATTAAAAAAAGAACAAACATATGTTTGTTTAATAAGAAATTTTAAGTTTTTTAAAAAAAAAAATTACTTACATTATTTATTATATAGGTACATATTATAAATATAAAAATTCCATTAAATAATTATTTTTTATATTATAGAAATTTGATTGTTAATATTTTTAAAGTAAAATAGGTACAATGTGTATAGGTACCTACCTAAATTAGTTTTAATTAAAAATAATTGGTTTAAATTTTTTTTTTTTTAAATATTATTTAAAACAGCGTTAATTTAATAGTTTTATTTACTAATAAAATTAAATTTATTTTTTTCGTTTTACTTAAAATCATTCATAAAATTTTATTTATTCATAAAATTTTTTATTCCTGTATACATCTACATAGCTATATCTATTTAATTATACAATATATAATTAAAAAATTCACTTTTTTATTTTTTTCTATTTTAATAACCTCAAAATTTAATATTCATTATTTTCAATTTTCATTGTTATTTGTTTACATTAAAATTAATTTTCACTTTTAATTTAACACTTTTATAACATATTCACATGTTTAGATAATATTATGTATAATATAT
The DNA here is from genome assembly GCA_963942445.1 of Argyra leucocephala. Lineage (NCBI taxonomy): Eukaryota > Metazoa > Arthropoda > Insecta > Diptera > Dolichopodidae > Argyra > Argyra leucocephala. Next base: position 13,329,885 of record OZ012681.1, read on the forward strand.
AGATTAGTTATATGGATATATTTTATTATATTTCTATATTATAAATATTACTACTGCACAACATAATATTTTTACACATATGTAGGTATACTATTTTATAAATTTATATAATTATATATATGAGAATAGAATTTGATAATAAAAGAAATCAAAAAGAACAAAAAAATATTATTTTGATTAAAGGCGCGTTCTTTAATAACAACATAAGAAAAAGCCGATACATATACTTAATTTAAAATATGTACATCATATATAAATAAATACATATAGGTATAATTATAAAAAGTTTTTTTTTTTTTATATGAATTTATCACTTTAATTTTACATAATCTTTAATTTACTTTTTAAATAAGCATATATATGTATGGATGTACATTTATAAATATAGATATACGTACATAATATGTATAAATAACTTTCTATTGAAAATTTAACAAAAAATTAATAAATGTACATGTATAAAAAAACATATGAAAATTCTTTTACTTCTTGGATAATAAATAATTATATTTCTTTTTACTAAAATTATAATATATAGATATATATATATATATATACATATAATAAATAAAAAATAAAAAAATATTTTTGTGTACTAAAAATATACAATCTTTAAAGATTTCATATTATTTTTATATATATATTATATTTATTTATATATTTGTTTCTCTATACAATATAGATTATTTTTTTTTTGTTTTTTTTTTTTTTTTTTTACATATTTGTGAATTTTCAAATCAAGAAAAAATCGTCACACCGTCGTCGTCGCTGTTCTGTAACGAAACGTTTTTTGTCGTTCGTTACTTTTTTTTATCCACGAAAAAAAAGTTTTCATTTCAATTCAAGACAACACAACAACAACAAAAAAAAAAAATTTAAAAAAGTTCAGTTCAGTTCGCCCTACGCGATATTTCTTCTCTCGATTTTGAAAATAACTAAAAAAAAAAAAAAAAAAAAAGAAAATCAGTTGTTTTGTTTTTGCTTTTTTTTTTTTTGAACACGACATAGCGAATGTGTTCGTTATTTTTATTATTATTTTATTTTGTTTTAGCTATATATATTTATACATTTCTTTCGTTTTCGTTTTTCGTTTTTAATTTCGCAAATACAGTAATGGAAATCAAATTTTCATAGTTTTATCGAATAATTTTAAAGCAGTAGCTAGTATTTGGCTGCTCCTTGTCCTCGATATCCGAAGAAATTTGGAAAAGAGAACTTGTACTCAATTTCATTATTAATTATTTTTCATCATTTAAATTTATTATTGGCACTAAATAAATACATTTTTTTTATGGATTTATCTTAGACAACAACCGCATACGTAATAATTCATTTAAGAAAAAAATTCTGTCGATGAAAAGACGAAACTCTGTACGTTGGTGAATTTGAGCAATGCAGGTGTATACTTATAAATGGAATGAAATTTTAAATTGAAATTTCTAATTAAAAAAATTTTAAAAAATATTTAATTTTTCTACGTTTTATTTCAAATATTTTTATCATTTTAAAGAATACAAATGAAAATCGGTTGTGAAATGGTTAAAATATTTGTACTGTACTTTTTTCAATTTACAGATTAAATGTGAATATTATAATATACAATAACTATAGTTTTGGTACATATTATAAAAAGTGGTTGACATGATCAAGTAAATTAAATTTTTTAATTTGAATTAAAATCAAAATAAATTATCGTCATTATATCAAAACCAAAATAATTTGCATACAATTTTGAACCATTTTAAATTCGTAAACATCGTTTCAATTTAATAACGCGTGAATAATTTAACAATTCGTTTAGTCATGCTGGTGTTAAATTATATAGCATTGCTAATTTAACACCGGTATGACTGCAGGAATTGATATCTGAAACGGAATTGAAATTAATTAAATTTCAAAATGTTTTTATTATTAAAAAAAAAACAAAATTTAGACAACATAACCTAATAGAAATATTCTCAAACGTGACAATTTTTAATACAACACAGAAAAAAAACTACGTATTGACTGTTTTGTGTAACGGGATGTGAAATATTAATTAAAATTGTTAATGAAGAAATTACTCGTCTAATAAAGTTTATTTGGTTGTATAATCATCACCTCATAAGGATAAAGTGTTCTTGTTCTTTTATTAGACTTGAACCTTTCTTCTTCTTAATATTTCTTCTTAAATTATCAGTGGTTTTCGAAAGGTCTTTCTTAATATTGTTTTGGCTGCAATCTTATGCAATACAAATAATTTGGAATCATTCATGAGGAGATGTTCATCTCAGACTTCCACCTTGATCATGATTCATGTTATCATATCTTGAACGTTACCAGATTTTGTTGTTGCTTTTTAAGTCACTGCAGCAAAAATTAAAATCACAGATTTTTGAAGTACAAACGAAAAGGTTTTCAATGCAAAATGTCACGAAAAATATAGTTTAAAAGCACATATTTGCATTTTCTCTTTTTGCAAAAGGTATCGAATCTCAGTACTTTTAATGAAAAGTTTCGATGGAATTTTATAAAATATTGTGTTGGTCTCCAGTAAAATTTTATTTTGGATGCAACAAATACAAAAATAAATTTATTCATAAATTTATTTAAAGAAAATGTTTTCCTTTAAATAGAAGTGACTCGAATATAACTTAAATATGGGTAGCTTAAAATCACTTTAAAATTTTATTTTTAGGTTTATTTTTTTTATTTAAACTTTCTAACCTTTTTTTTTAACAAATATACTTTAATTATGATGTCTAAACAATAACATTTTCACACTATTAACCATATCCTTTAAAATTTCTATATTATTTAATTATCATTAATTTAAAACATTTTTTGCAACATTAGTTTAACCAACGTCAGCCTCTCTTTATTAGAATGTGTAATTTTAAATTTTACATTTTACAAAAAATAAATAAAGAAAAAATAATAAACAAAAAAACATTTAATTTAAATACAACTTATTTTTTTTTAAAAAGCGAAAATTATTAAATGCCGGTAATAGAAATACTTTTTTTACTATATTATATCATTTTTATTATTTTTTATTTATTCTTATTAAATTATACATATTGATATAATATCATACACCTGTAATTATCTCATATAATAACATTTAACATTTGATTATTATGTTCACTAATGTAAGTACAAACATATATACATCAATGTATGTACAAAAAATGTATCTACGCGAATGTATGAATGTGTGTGAATTAAATTTTGCAAATTCCTCCACTGTACAAAAATGATAGATTTTTTTTTATATGCTTTAAAGAAATTATTTTATTATTGTTATTTTTATTATTATAATTCCCTGAGAGTCAGAACGAAAATCGTAAAATAAAAAATAAATACAAGAAAATATAGTAGAAATAGAAAGAACGAACGAAACTAAAAAAGATTAAAAACTTGCCATTTTAGCATTTAAAAATATCTATAAGATATGACTTAAGTGTTGCCAGAAAATTTCAATTTGGATTCAACTTCAATATGAAATTTAATTTAAAAAAATCGACTACTTGACTCTGCTTGAATTGAACTTTAATATAAAATTTATGTTTAGAAAATCGCCTACTAAAGATATTGCATCTATGTTAATGGAAAAGAGGTATATTAAGTAAAATGAAATATAACTTTCGTATTGTTGAAATCGATAAATAATTTATAAACTTTCAATAATTTTTGAAAAATAAAAATTTTAACGAAAAATATCATTTGGCGCAGAGTGTTTTTTGTTGGCGGAAGTCTTTGTTTTCCTGCTGTTTTTTTTCCTTTTTCTCCAACGATTTTTATTTTTACATACGAAATACGAATTTTGCCTGATTCCCTGCTTCAGAACATTTTATCCGATCCGAACACATGCGAAAATTTGAATTTTTATATAAAAATTTGAATTTTCTCAATTTTTAAAAATGTTTGGAACATTTTTTTCTTTCTCAGGAACAAAAATTGATTTAACTTTTGTTTTCGGAATAATTTTTTTGATGATTTTATTTATTACAATTAAAAATTTACCAGATTGAAATAAACAAAAATTTGAAAATTAATTCAAATGTCAATTTCAGCTGTTTACATTTGTTTTGTTCGGAACACAATGTTCTGAAGCAGTGAACTAATAATTTAGCATTAACAGTAAGAATAAAGTATCTAGTTATACAAACAAACTAGGGGCCCCTGTTGAGTAATTATAATTCAAGTTGAAGCCAAAATTAAACTTTCATTGTATGTAACTAATAATAATAACTGATTTGTTTGTTTTTGTTTTTTTTTTAATAAGAACTCACATACATAATATGCATAATGTATTTGGTGAATAATAAATCCATATGATAAAAAAAAATTTCAACTGTGTGTGCCTTATTGTTGTATATAACTTAAGAGTTCATTAAGGCGAAGCGAGATAAAATGAAAAGGTGTATACTGCTCAAGTCCTTAAATGATTGTCTATTATAATTATAGATACTATAACTCTATTATATAAAGATGAATTTGCCAGTCATATGAACATTTCAACTGATTTTTTTTTTGTTTTTGTTGTTTTTATATTTTTTATTTTAGATGAATTTGATTTTTTTTATTTGACATATGTACAATATGTACATAATGTTCACTACAAGTAATTATAATAACTGATTTGTTTGTTTTTGTTTTTATTTTAATAAGAACTCACATACATAGTATGCATAATATATTTGCTGAATAATAAAACCATATGAGTAAAAAAATTTCAACTGTGTGCGCATTATTGTTTTATATACAACTTATTTATATATTAGGAGTTCATTAAATAGAAGCGAAATAAAATGAAGAGGTGTATACTGCGCAGGTCCTTAAATGCTTGTCAATTATAATTATAGATAGTACAAATATTTGTTTGTTAATTTTTTTTTTCGAATTTGTGTATTCATTTATTCGCATATGTACACTCATATGCGTGGAATATAGAACTAAAACCAATATGCATCTATACCTAGAAGTGTAGAGATATTGATAGAACATAAATATAGATAAGAAATTGATGTTGATATGATATGATATGACGTAACAATTATTTATGAAAATATGTTTTGCAAAAACTGATCAGATAAATATGAGTCAGAAGAGAGTAGAACAAATTCGTAAATATAGTACATTCTTGAGGAGGTTGAGTTAAATCGAAAATTTAATTTAAAAATGAAAAAAAGAGGAAATCATAGTCTCCATTATTTTGTCAGCCTTTATGTTTTCTTTTTTAATAAAATTTCATTTATAACTTGTTTTTTCACCCTAGACAGCTTAAGCTTAAAATTGAAAACAGTACAACTTATATAACATTCCGACGAATATTGATTACAAGATACATATATCTATTGCTCAAAAAAATTAATTTAGTGACAACGAAGAAGCTATAGCAATAGTAGTATAGTTACGAATAAATGTGTAAAAGGTGCTACTTACATACTTACATATAAATTGTAATTAATCAAAGAAAAAATTTGAAATCTAATTTCACACGAAATTCTAAATTATTGATCAATCTGACAATACTGGATGCAATTGTATAAAATATTATAGAAAACAAAAACGAAAATAAAAAAAAACAAACACCCCCACTCCCCGTAAAATATCACACTATTTTCTCTTCTCTTCTTTTTTTTTAATGTTTTTTTTTTGTTATAATAGTTAGCTCTCTTTAAAGTATTCATTTTTATTTTTTATTTTTAAGTTTTTAAAATATTTTCGCTAAATAGCTAGCTGCTTTTCTTTTTTTTATTAATTTTGATTTTTTTTTTTGATTATTATTATTATTATTATTACTGAATGCAAGAAGAATAAGAAAGAGATACTGATATTTATTTATTCTATATATTATTCTATACTATATTATGTATGGGTACCCTATACCTATATAAGATAAAATTATCACATATTTATATAGTTAGTTAGTTAGTTGGTTCCTTCATTTATTTTTTGAGATAGATAGAAAGAAAAGGAAAGAGAATATTGTCGTTAAAATTATAAAATAAAAATAAAAAATAGCGACAACATTCTATGCACAGTGCACTGCACAATGACTACGTACGTACATTGCTACACTACATTACTGTAAAGAAGGCAACACGAAAAAAAAAACCAAATAAGATACGGGTGAAAACGATTAAAGATACGTTGATGATGATTATTCGGTTTTTTGGTTATTCGTCTTTTATTTAGGATCGAAAATAATATCTGAGTACACAATAAAATGACAGTGGCGGTATTATTATAGCGGTCACCACAGAAAGAAAATTTAGTTTTTTACATATACATATGCATACTTAATGTATACAAAATCCACATGAATGTATTTATGTATGAATGTATATAAATAATTTTATTATTATTATTATTATTATAGTCTGGCTAAATGAATTATTCCTCTGTGACTGGTTGCGCTATATTTCATTTTATTGCAAAATAAACAATAATAACAATAAAAACAAAAATAGCTAGCCCCCCAAATGCTGTGTTGCCTTATTTCTTTTTCGAACTTGGAAATGAAAATTTTGTTTCGCTTTAATAGGTAGGTACTTAAATTTTTGTATTTATTTTTACTGTTGTGTTTTTATTTTTATTTTGATTTTTGTTTTTGTTGTTATATTCTCAAATCAATTAGTATTAGAATTAGCAACACAAGAAAGCTAAAGAATAAAGTATCTAATGTAGATTGTAGGTACATTATGATATAAATATTTTCATATTAATAATTTTTGTATTGTATCTCATAGTACAGTTGAATTCTACGCCTCCTACCAAATTATAATATGAGTTATCCGCTGTAAATTTTATAATTTATTATAATATATATATGTTATAGCTTTTGATTTATATGCTAAGAGGTTTATTTTTTTAACCGGGACCAGTTACTCTATTTACAGAACGGTAGGTATATTTCATTCATTATTATAATTACACCATGCACCTCTTTAACAGTTAAACCATGCACACATTCATGCACCGACAACCTTCAATTTTTTTTAAACTTATTTTAAAACTTAGTGATAGCTATGTATATACATAGATACCTACTTATGTTTATTAAATTGCATAATGTCACACAGAGCAAAGTTTATAATTTTGAATCAGTAACTACCAATTAATTACTCTATAATGAAAACAAGCATTTCATTATACATGATATCTAAATTAATATACCATGCACCACCCTACCCTATCATAGAACCTCTAACATTTTTTATTTTAATTTTTTGAATTAATAATTTTTGTATGTACAAGTACGTAATATGATTTTGTGCATTCATTATTCCAACCAAATCTATTAATTTATGATCAACCACGCACACATGATGTCATGCATTCACAACACAACAAATTTTGTTTTAAAACTGTCAAGTCAAAGAAAGATAATCCATTACTAAAAAAGATTAAAGTACAACATATCTATCTACCTATAAATTATTTAGTATGAGAAATGTATTTTATTTATGTTTGAAATGTATTGAATATTTAAGAATTAAAATTTAAAAGAAAATACTGAATATCTATAATAGGTACTTACATTATAATAGTAATTTAATTACATATTCTGAAATCCATAATAAACTCATTTAAAAACTTTAAAAAAATTCTTATTATTATTATTTTTTTTGTAGATTTCAAAATATTCATCACATGAGTTATTTATGTTGCATATATACATTTATATAGGGTACATTATAATATACTATTACATGAGTTTAGTATAATCATATATAATTATTAATATTTTGATTTTCTTTTTGTTTTTGCTTTCTTATTTTTATTATTAACTTTTTATTTACATTTTTTTAATTCAATTTCAATTCAATTTGAAAAACGCATACATATTATATCTTATATATAAAAAAAAATATGCATTCTCGTAGTTATAAGCATACATGTGTGTGTGTAGAATTTAGAATTAAATCACTTTTTAACATTATTATATTATTATTTACATAGGTACATTATTTATAAATTTCAGCATTCTATATAGAAAAAACATATTTATTTTTAAATATAAATATTAATGTATATACATAGTATGTCTAAATCCCTATACACAGTTTATACGGATTTTGTTTTAAAAATTTTCGCAATACTATATATATTTATATAAAAACACAAAAAAAAAAAAAGAAAAACAAAAATTAATTTTTCTTTAAATTAGAAATAATTATTACATATTTTTCATTAACCAGATTTCAATGTTTCTAAATATACATACTTATGTATGTACATGTGTATATTAATATGGTTCACACTTTATTGAATCAAAAAAAAAAGATCATTCTTTTTTTTTTGTTATAATGTAATCATCATCATATTTAAAAAAAACTCTTCGCAAAAAAAAACAAACAAAAAACTGATTGTGAAAACAACAAAAACACAAAAAAAAAATATAAAAGCACAACAAAAACACAAATAACTTAAATTCACACAAAACAAAAAAAAAAACAACTAAAAAAACAAAGATTTTAAATTCTCTCTCTTGGTTAACATTTTTTTATTTTGTTTTTTTTTTTTTTTTAAATTAAAGCTAAAATTTCATCAAAGTAAAAAAATGGCCGCGCAAAATTATATACATTGATACATATATATGTAGATAAACTTTTTTTTTTTATAATATTACAATTTGTATAAAAAAAAAACAATATTATTATTGTAAATATAAATATAAATTATTTTTTTATTTTATTTTTGTTCTCTTCTGTTTATATTTTTTTTTTATTCTTGTTTTATTATTATATTATTATTATTATTACGTACCCGACGTGCAACACAACACAACACACAACATTTATCTCTATAAAAAGAAAAAGAATTTAAATTTTTGCTCTAAATCTAAAAAATATACAACATTTTGATTTAATACCTACACCTAAACTTAATAATATACATACATGTAAATAGCTATATATATAAATTCTATAGATTATATACGGTATATGGATGTAAGATTGAAAATTTTAACAAAAAAAAAAAAATTATTACTTTTCTACTTTATAACCATATATATGTACATATGTATATAATAATTATAACTTGTATATTTGTGTATCCGAATAATTTCAATAAATTTCTAAATAGATAAATATGTATGAATGGCAATATTCAATTATACATTTGAGTATGTATGCATGCATATGGATCCCCAAATCTATATAAGTATATATATATAAATTTATATAATTTTATATCAATTCATTTTCATATTGAATGTGTGTGTATTGTATAGAATGGATTCATGGTGGATCCAAGAGAATTTTCAAAACTATAAACATACACCGGAATAAACAGCTAGGTATATATAAATATTTGCATATACTGTGTGGAATGTATAATTTCTCAAAGAAAAAAGAGAGACAACATGGTGGAATAATTTCGCAAATTCAAATAAGAAAAAAAAAGAATCTTAAATGCATATACATTGTATGTATATAAAATAAACTATGGTAATATCACATCTATAATGAATTACTACTATCTATGCATATGTTAAGTTATACAATATTTTTGAATGCATATGAAATTGATGTTCTAATCTTAAACCCACTTTACTACAGTATATATTATAATATATAATATGAATATATCTAAATATACCACATAAATATTTATTTACGAATGTTTACATACACAAACTTAGGTCGTTGTTCAAAAATACTTAGGTATGCATGGGTTAAGAGATTTTCTATATTTTTTTATGTGTTTACTTCGCTTTTATAGTGGTAGATTTACTTTTCTTTTATTACTGTTTTGTTTTACTTGTTTTTGTTTTCAAATACTACTTAGTATAGTACGTACTTGCCTTTTTTGTTAAATTACACATTCATCTTTTTATATAAAAAAAAAAAAAACATACAATGCATTTTCATACATATACTCCTACATACTTTAGTACATATAATAATAATATACAAGTATTCAAGCATGGATTGTTTGTTCTATGGCTAAGTGGCAGTCTGTAGTTAATGTAAAAAATGCACTTTTTTATTTAGGAGTTTATTTTTTTATTTTTTTTTGCTTGCCCCCCAAAAAGTTTATTCAATTTTTGTTGTTGTTTTTTTTATGCATTAAAACCTATACATTGTTTTTCTTTATAAATGTATGCGATGAGTTGATTTGAGAGTGTTAGTGGGTAATGTGAATGACATAAAAATAACATAAAATATTTGCGGCGAATTCAAATTTTTTTTAATAGTATAAGAAATTTAGGATAATTTTTTAATAATTTTAATTGAAATTAGCCTTATTGTTCTTTGCTATTATTACCTGTGTAATATACATATATTTATGTTAATTTATTTATTGAATATCTTGATTATATTTTGTCATTTATCATTTGGAAAAATAAATTAGTAGAATTTAAAATTTTTGTTTTTTTCTTTTTTATACCGCCGTACGCTATTTCGTATCTTCTTTCGTAATCAATTAAAGTACATGTGACAAATTCTGACCTTTGACCAGAGTTAATTTTTTCGTTCTTAAATAATAAAAAATGTTTATTTTTGATAATCAGATTTGTTTTTGGTGATATAATTTAATTTATTAAATTTTCACTAATAATATTTTTTTTTTGTGCAAATATCGTTATTTCGGAAGCAATTTCTCCAGATGATCGTAGTCGAAATACGATCAGTTGAAAAATGGAGAAAATTCCTTGTTTCTATCTTTACTGTTAAAAAGATAGAAGTGTGTTCAGTTTTTGTATAGCTTTTTGATATTGAATATTAGTACAGATAACGCAATTGGGCTCAGTAGATTTAGAACAGAATCGGACAGATTGTGTACTTACTTTATATGCTTATATGTCTTACTTATGATGTACTTACTTAATCATTTTGCTTTACGGGTGTGACTTTCTTATTTTATGTTTTTGTTATTACAACAGCTTATTGCTTATAGTTGTCTAGACGTCTTTGAAAGTTATCGTTCCGTCTTTAGATCGTGAAGTTGGGCTGCGGTGAAATACTGTGATACTAATTTCAATATATATGTACATATTTTCGAAAAATAAAAATGATTTGCTGTTCTTTTATATGCATTCATACATTTAAAAATATATAAAAAATGTCTTGCTCTTTTATTGATTCGTGTAAATATTGCGGTGGAAAAAGAAATTTGTCTGTTGACAGTAATGATGCTATCGAATCACTAAGATATTTTCTTTACAACATATCAGAACTGGTTTAAAAAATTCAAGTTTGTTGTAGTGCTGTTATATATCTTTGATGATCTTGAGCTTGTATCATAATGTCCATATGTCCATGTATTGTCCATGAACTTGTATCATATATCCATGTATCGTAATGTCCATATCATAATGTCCAAACATATTTCTTCGGTAAGTTCATAATTTTTGTACTGCCTAAGTCGAATTACACTAAAAAAATTGTTGGTTTTGCACTATGGTACAAATACAAAAAAAGCCGAGTTAATTTTAACTCTTGTACTGCAGTGCAATGTACCGCAGTACAAAATTAATGCAACATTAATGCCTTTGATTTTCTAAAATTTACAAACTTTCCCGAAATTATGTGTGTTAACACAGACTTTTTGACTAAAGCTATGGACCAAAATAGACATAACAGAACGAATAATTTTTTGTAAAGTTTCCTGAAGTTTTTACTCAAAATGGAAACATAAGCAAACGATAAAATCAGTTGTTCCAATTATAAATTATATGAAAATATTAAGGAAATAAAGCTTTTAATATAAGTTTTTTTTAATAATATCTATTTAGAAAGTTTTATAATAAAGTTAAATTAAAATTTTACAATATACAGTTAAATATTATTATATAAAAATTACATACAAAAATTATACAATACAATAACATTTCATATTCCATAATACTTTACCCAATGCAATTATGAGTTGAATAAATTTCGTTTTTAATGAATCCTTTGTTAATATCGGCATGGATCTCATTATTGATGCTGTGGTCTTCATAAATAATGCTTCTTCATCTTTTCTAGAGATATTTAGCCTCCCGTTAGAAGTGTCTACAGCTATTTTAAATTCTGCAACAATTTCGTTACATCCTAAATTTATTTTGTTTTGTTGCTATGATATTTCTCTCATCAGATTTACTCGTTTCTGTGTTTAAGGTTTATTTTAACTGATTATTTTTTTAATAAAATTTATGTATACTTAATATTAGTAATACAATATACTTGCATACAATTTATATATTCCTAATTATTAAAGATATGGTTTGTATTGCTAATGCTATATATATGTATTTGTAATGCTATTTACAAAAATATTTTTTTTTACAATATTATAATTTACTTTACATACTAGTGAAAATTTAAAATTACTGCAAATACATAATAAAATAACTGTTTAAAAAATGTGAAGTTAAAAATGAATAAGTGTTGACTGTTTTAGGAAAATTTCAAATTTATGACTATATGCTGCACGTCATGTTTACGTATACGCATATTTAACGGTTCATTAACGTCATAATTCAAATTTAAAATTAAATAACTTCGAAAAATGTTCAAAATTGTGTAAATTTATAAAAATTATTATATTCACGAATATCAGTTAGAGTGAACTAACTAAGGATATTTTTATAAGTTAAAAGTACATAATACCAATTTGGATGAAAATTAATATGTATTAATATAACTAGCTATACATCATAATTATAATATTCCGTTTTATAACAGTGATTCGAATTTAAAATTTACGTATAATTAACCTTTTTCGATTCGCATAATATTTTAATGAACCATTTTTTTTAATAAAAATAAAAAATGTTTTCTTAAAATCGAAACGAAAAAATAATTTTTTCAGAAATTAATATCCTAATTTGATGTTATACGTATATCTACATCCTTACATGCATAATCTGTTATGCGATGCCACATACATTTGACTGAGTCGTCGTTAAAATTGAAAAATTAGTATGTATATAAGCGGTATTAAATGAGATAGGAAGGATAGGTTTGATTAATTAAAAAAGACGCGAACGATAAAAAGGTTATGTATTCATAAAAAAGAGAAAAACGTAAAAAAAATATGCCAAACGTCAAAATCATTTTGTTGAACATTCGGAAGAAACTTTTCACGTTTCAACCAATTTATTTTAAATTATATTAAAAGATACAATTCGCACCCAAAATATATTATAATTTCAATTTTAATATTAGATATAATTTTTTTTAAGCAAAATCATATCTCGAATTCAGTATCTTGCTTTGAAAATTTTATGTATTTTTGAAAAATATTTGGTTAAGTCGTGGAAATAATATGTGGTTTGTTGGGTCCTGTATATTTCACTCGTCCATTTAATTAAAAAAGTACCAAAAAATACAAACTTTTAAAAAATTTGAAAGAATTTCTCAAAATTTTATAAAAAAATTCCTTGTAACAGAACTACATAAGTATAAGGGCGCAAAGGGCCATAGGTAAAATTAATGTTTAACTTCTAAATTATTCAATTCAATTCAATTCTAAATTATTCGACCTATCGAAAAATTACTTAATGGAATTTATAGATTTAAAACAAAAATAATAAAAAAACATTTAGTTTTACATTTGAGATTAAAATTTTATTTATTTATTAAAAATTATACATAGTAAATCTAAAAATTATATTTCTTTTTTCTATATTATAAATTAATTTCAAAATGCATAATACCATATTAAAAAAATAGAAGAAAATATTAACTTAAAAATGTTTTCTTCTTTTTACAACCATGGATGCCATGCTGGATCCATACGACATAAATTATCTGCTTTGATCGCCAATTGAATCAAAGTTGCAATTTTATTTGAGTCAACACTATCAAAATATGAAATACTTTGCAATCGTTGCATAATTGCTTGAACCGATTGATTAACTGAATTAATAATGCTTTCCATGTCAATTTCTGAGGATGATTCTTGAATAATATCACCATTAGCATCAACAATTGGTTTTTCATCTTTTATACGTTTTTTATGTACAGCAATAATTTCATCACGTAATATTGCTTGTAAAATTGTTGGTAATTTGAAATTTGGTTGTACTAGACAACGTGCTGTTGCTACAATTGATGCTTGTAATGGCCCTGATATACCAATTGAAGATAAGAATTCAACAATATTCGGACTCAAACGGAATGGTACTGGTCTTGATCCATTTAATTCAGCCGTTGAATCATCAACATCAAATTTAAAATATGAAACATTCATTAATCCGGAGTCTTGATGTAGATACATCATATCAGCATTTAAACGTGTTAAATGCAATGCATGTTCACATAAACAAGCTAATGCAAGTTGAAGAGTAAACTTTATAAAAGAAAAAAATTTAATTACTATTAAAAAATAAATGTATATTTAAAAATTCTTACCATTTTTCTGAATTGCCAATAATCTGTTGCTGATCTAAAGTTTCTAACAGCCCAATCTTTCAGAAAAGTTTTTGGTACCATATTAAGTTGAACTTCTCGCAAAATATCTCTAAGTACATTATGAGTTGTTTGGGATCCACGGGCTTGAACTTCAGCTAATCTTTCATAATATTTAGCTATTGGTGTATCATGTTCAATTCCCATTTTACTGCAGCCATTTTTGTAGATATCCAAAAGAGAAATACTTGCAGGATTATCTTCGACTAAGCGCATTTGAGGCGAAACTGGTACAACTTTTGGCACAGTTATGTGCAAAAATCGTCTTGAAGTTTCTTTTTGTTTGCCTAAATAATGATTTAACATTCTCAATAATTGCAAAACGCGTTCTTCTCTTCTTGCATCACCCAAACCAGAATCATTTACTACCAAATAGGGATAAATTTTTCCATTTGTGCCACGAATAAATAATCGTCTTGCTGCGGTATTGTGCTTTTGTACTATTTCAACTCTGGGCATAAATCTTGCTATTCTTATATGATAATGTGATGGTACAGGCAAAAGTAATTCCCCTGGTAATTCTACTTCAGCTGTCTTTTGACTAAAATTCGACAAGAAACGACATTTTTCTTCAATTAAAAACGACTTAGGTAATTGTTTAGTTTTGGCATCTAATATTTTAATCCATTTTTTTAATTTACTTATTAAGTTATGTAGCTTCATAGCACCAGGGGTTGAAAAATCAAAATCTAAAGTAAATTGACCTTTCATTTTTTGGAAAACTGGATCTTGAACGGTTGCTTGAGCTCTTCTAGCCAAAGATTCTGAAGCAGCTGAAGCAAAATTTGAGGCAACAGAACTTGAAATGTTTTCAATTCCGATTCCGAAAGTAGAAACTAATTTTTTAACAAAGTGTAAAGTATGTGGCGTTATATTGGCTTCACTAACATTAGCGCGATTTTCAAATGCAATGATATAACATTTTATAAGACCTTGCCTCAGCTGACGTAAAACTTCTTCATACCAATTTTCTCGGAACCACACCATTTGATCTACAATTCCTTCTAAAGAACTTAGTATTGTTGGATGAATTTCGCGCTGTACGTGCATAACTTTTGAACATCTCCACATTGGCGGAGTTGCTTTAATTGGACCCATTACACCTTGAGTTTGACCAGTCACAGGTTGTTGTCCTTGTTGTTGTCCTTGTTGTTGTTGTTGAGTTGTAATTTGAACTGATTGTACTTGAGGTTGGTTTGGATCATTTCCACTACCTTGCTGTTGCTGAGAAGATTGATGATCAGTAGAAGTTTGCTAAAAATTAAAACATATTGAAAAATCTAGTTTGATATTGATCTTTTTCATTTTTTACATTTTGCATTTTGCTAGCCAAGTATACTTCTGCATTTTTATGTTTCTCTCGTTGCTCAATTTTAAGAGACAAATACAGGGTTCGTATAGGAAAATATACAGCTTGAGGGTACATTCGGCCAACCTAGAGAAATAAATTTATTTATTATTGGTTAAGCTAGAATTCATGTCCACACTCGGTCTAATTCTTACTTGACTTAATAAGTTTAATATAACACTGCTCTCATATTGTACTAGACAACATAATAATTGCGGAATCCATGGTAACCAATTCAAAGGCGGTACTCCAACTGCATATTTTTCTAATGCTTCCATTAAAGAAGCCTTCTGATCATCATAGGATAATAACCATAAAACTTTTGCCAAATATTTTCGTGTTTTACTTTCATTTTGATGTCGACATGCATGTAAAAAGCATGTTATTGCATTTACACCCAAAGATATTTGTTTCGGTTCACGAGTGAAAATCTGTTCTAAATAATCACCCCATAAAGCCCATGCTTTTGTCAAACCATCATGAAGTTGAGCTGCAGCACTAAATGCTTTGTTTGCTAAAGTAAAAAGATTGTATTTTAATTTATTCAATGTATAATGTTGCACTAAATTAAAATATTTTACCTTCATCTGATCTTCCTGTTTGAGCTAAGAGTAAACCTTTTAAAGCATAAAATTCTGCAGTCATTTCTCTAGAAAAATATTTCAAATTTGTTGATTCAATTACATCTAATGCTTCATTGAGCTCTGAACGACCACTAACTGATGCCATTTGTAGATAGCACTTTACTTGTTGACGAATTTTCTAACAAGAAACCAAATAAAATTTAGGAATATTGCTGATATTAAAAATTTTGTTCGTATTATACCTGGAAACAATCAACAATTGGAACTGATGGTATTGTATAGATTCTTGACAAAGATTCCTGACATACACCTGTTAAATTGTGTTTTCTTGCCATTTTGCCAAAATGAATAATAGCTTGTGCTGAGGCATGTACTCCTAACATTGTATGATTGCCCTGTTCAGTCTGTTGTTCTAAATGTTGAGTAATGATTTGATAATGATGTTGCCTCCAATTAAATATATCACTCCAATGTGATAAATCATCAGCAACTACCGGTAATCGATTACGCCATGTTTTAACAATGGCTTTCATATCATGAAGAGAAGAATTTCTACATTGTAGTAATCCTTGATGAATTTGACACGCTTCTTGTAATTCCATGATCTGCTGAGCAGCTTGTAGATATTGTAAATGTATGTGAGAAACAATATGGGGCAAGCGTCGCCATTCTCGCATACATAATCCTGAGGCAACTTCAACATAGCGTTCAACATTACCCAATTGTTGTTCTTCTTGATTTAGGATTGCAAGAAATCCCCGATACAAATTAACTTTGTAACCTTCTTGTTTGGGACTGGTTTGTTCAACCCGTATTAATGCTTGTTTCATTAATGGCCAATCTGGCACACGCCAAGCACATTCCATTATTAAAAATGATTTTTTATCCTTATTTGCTTGGGCATAATCAAGCAGAATATCCCATTGATTCAATTCTTTGGCACATCTAACGTAATGATTTTCCCAAAGAAGTAATTCGCTATTCATTTCTAATGAAGTTGGACCATTTGTCAACTGTTGTTTAAATTTAGTCATAGCTAAATCATATGCACCTTGTGCTTCTTCAAAAAAACCCATTTGTTCGTATGCAATAGCAGTATTTGTTTCAGGATACTGCGCATATTTCAACCACAAGCCGGCCCATAAATCTTCCTCATGTAAAGCTGAGTACATATGTGATAAAGGATCAAATATTGTCGACTGACTATTTTCAACGAGATCGTATTCGCTTATATCAATATCTGAATGTTCTTGATATTTTTCTTTTTTACCTGGCCAATCTAATGCCATGTCTTCCAATGTTAAAGTCATACGATGCCAAAGATTGTGAGCTTTACCCAAGTAAGCTAATAAGTTAGGAGGTATGTAAATTGGCGGATTACAATGAGACAACGCTTCAACAAATGTATTCATAGCACTTGGATGACAATCTCTTTGAATTACATGTGTACCAGATGATAAAAATGGTACAATTTCACGTACAATAGCTTGCTGTTGCCCTTCATCTAATATAGACCATAATTTAGGGAATATATCTAACCAAATTCTTTCAGCTAATTCACTATCCATATGACATAATTGAGCTGTGGCTATCAATAATTGTTCTGTGCATATTTTTCTATTAGCTTCTAAAAATTCAAATTGACGACATATTAATTTAGTCAAAACAGCTTGCCTATTTACTACAGGACGCTCACTATCTTCACGACGCGAAATACTTCCGTCGACACTCATATCCATGTCAAAGATGTCCTCTTTATCTTCAACAGAATCAAATAAGTCTTGTGAATCATTTTGTAGTGATGTATAAATTACGAAATTTTTTTTTTCATCTGAATCAGCAAAATTGATTACTGACGAAATACTAGGTACTAAATGATTTGTATTCGCATTTTGAATTTGTGTTGTTGTATTAGCTGTTAATATCAATAATTCAATACACTGTTTTATCCAATAGTGCGGTCCTATAGAATCCCAAGCATGTGAACATATAATATAAAGTAAACGATCATGTAGACGTCTTCTCATAGAACCGTCAAATATTTCAAAAAATTTTGCACGAATTGCTGGTTGTGAACATCTTAAGCCCGCCAAAAATGCAGCCTCTAATTTTGCAGTCAATTCACTTTGTTTTAATTGATCATCACGGTAAATATAATTTATTAATTCCAAAAATTGAGCTTGCAATTCTAAATCCTCTGAAAACCTTTTCTCAACATACTGCATTAATTTTACTAATAAAATGGACTTTTCACGAAGTGTTGGTGCTTGTGTAACTGTAATTGGTGGATTTTTATTTTTCATCCAATCTTCAATCATTTTTACAATTGATTTTATTATTTTAACATCAGTACTCTTTTCAATTAAACCAACTAAAATACTTCCAATGAATAATTTTCTTATATCTACACCCATTACAACAATTCTATTTTTAACCAAATCTAATGATAATATCAATAATTCTAGAGCTAATGGTCCACCACTTTCAGCTGTACTACTACCTTGAACATTTTGTGCTGTACATTGTGCTGTGGTACATGGTTGTGAACCACTTAAATGATCTTTTGTTAAACGATTCAATAATTTCATAAATGGAACCATTAAGCGATCAATGTAACTTTGGTTATTGTTACAACATGCTTTCAATATCATTAATGTTCCGAATAATGATGATGGATTTGGTTGTGGTGATTTTTCATAATTTGTTAAACCATCTTGTATCATTTTGCTAACTATCGAATATAGAGATTCTAATTCTTCATGTTTATGATATGAATCTGGTGGAAATGTTGTCATTAACCGTGAAAGAAGAGCATGCATTAATCGTATAACACGTGTATTTGGTGATTGAACACAAATTGATAATCCTTTTTGAATTGGTCGAATTATATTTAAAATTTGTTCTTTTTTTAATATAGTTAGGAGAAAAGTTAAAAGTTCAAGGGCTGTACATATATTTCCAAAATTACATTGCTGTGGATTTTCTATGCTTGCAAAAACTTTATCCATCCAACTTAGTTTTAAATCAAATGGTTGTGGCCAAACATCTGGTTTCATTGCCATTTTTAAGAGCATAACACATCTACATGCGAAAATTATTTCCATAAATGTGAGATAATTTAAATAATTAATTTTTACATTACCTTCTAGATAAAGCTTCTCCAGGTGATACAACTCCAGGAGTTGGTTGAGCATCATTTACTTGACATGCTAAACGTATTAAGAAACTTAAAACAGTGTCACAATGAACCTTATCAATTGGTCGACTGGAACCTTCTGTTTTTGGTTGAACTAGTGAGTTAAAAAATTGATACCATATAATGAATCATATTATTTTAATTTTTTTTCGTTTTATTTTTCTCATTTTTAAGTGAATTAAAAAAATGTAATTAAATAAATGAAATCACTCACCTTGTTGTGATATCGGTTGGCCATCGGGACCAACAGCAATTTTTTTTCTGTTATCATTCAAATCATCACCATACGATCTTTTAACACTGTTTCCACTATTCGAACTTTTAATATCAGTATTAGCTCCTCCAGCGCTACCAGTCAATAATGTATTTGTTCCGTCATCTTCATCAAATACATTTGAATCATTTGAGTCTTCTTTAATACGTTGCAATTCCCATTTTATAATTACTTCAGCCAATTCAACAGATAATTTACGATATTCTAAACTTGAAGTTTGTGGAAAACCTAAACGTTGCATATAATTTATCATATGCTGAACCAATTGATGTCTAACCGGATAATAAACTTTATAATGGCGTACAATTAATTGTAATATATGAAATAGTTGTTGCATTGCATGCCCTTCTTCTACTATAATTTTTTTTGTCCAATGTGTTAACATTGTATTACCATCTTCCATTCGAAGTGGCATAGCTGGTGTTAAAATTTCTAATGCTTGACGAACAACTGGACGTGCTTCCAATGCATGTCCTTTTAAAAGTGAATGAAATACTTGCATTACAATTTTTTTATGAATTGCTAAACGTGCAATAATATGTGAT
Source organism: Argyra leucocephala (assembly GCA_963942445.1). Classification (NCBI taxonomy): domain Eukaryota; kingdom Metazoa; phylum Arthropoda; class Insecta; order Diptera; family Dolichopodidae; genus Argyra; species Argyra leucocephala. Next base: position 13,350,228 of record OZ012681.1, read on the forward strand.
AAAAGTAAATGTCCATGATATCGAGCTGTTGGATCAACACAATTTTTAATTAATAGACATGGCCAAGCGAATGTCATTAGACGACGAAGTTTATTCCCTGAAATTTATTATATAAAATATTTTATATTCCAATAAAATTATAAAATATTATTTTTATTTATTACCTTGTCTTTTATTATTTGCATCACCATCATGAATATGCGGTGATGCTCTCTCAACTAATAAACATGCAAATTGTAATAAAGCTATACGAACAGCATCATCATTCGCAAATGGTTTATCTGGATCAAATACTTTACTTATGAATACTGATACAACATTATTATCATCCTCTTGATATGGAGCTGGCGGAGCTCCAATTAATTTATTACCTTCACCCTTATCAAAACTAACAGCAAAACATGGTATTAATACAGATGTTAAAATTTTTGCTTTTAATTCTTCTGTCAAAGGATTACTAGGATTATTGAATTGTTCTACAAAATGAAAGAAAGCTTTACGCTTCCAATCAACTGTATAGCTTTGAGCCACAGTATTCTGTAGGAAATCTCGTAGAAAATGAAAATCAGGTATAAAATGCATACATAATGATCGTAACAATTGGAATAACAAATCAATGTCATTTGTATTATGTGAAAAATAAAATAATAAAATTTTTCCAATTAAGTGCCAAAAGTCACATGCAATATTATTGTCATAAATTTTTCCTAAATTATTTTGCCATATAATTTTCAATGCAATAATAATTTCATTTTGTTGTGGTAACCATTGTTCATCACATTCCATTAATGTGAACACAATCAAAACAGCTTGATGTTGTGCTTCATATTTTTGTTGTTCTGTCATAAATGTAATCTGTTGTTGTTGGGATCCAGTTGGTGTAGGTGGTGTTGAGCCAACTGAAATTGTTGTTGTTGCATACAATAATTGCACTAAACGTGAACATTTATTTGTTTGCATAGCAATTCTAAATGGTAGACCATCTTTATGTTTCAACAAATAAATTAAAAATCTATTCCATTGTGCATTTACAATATTTATATCATTTAAAAATATATTTAATGTTTCATTTGGATATCGAATTAAAAATTTGAATAATGGTTCACGATATGGGCATGATGGTTCAATCATTAAACTTTTTTCAGTTTGTAATACCAATTGACATAGACTATCAATAAATTTTGATGTTGCAGCTGGAATTTGATGAAATATTCCAATTAAAGTTGTAACTTTTTGTTCATAATCACCAGTTTTTGCAACTGCTAGGAAATTAGCTTGCTGTTGATTTTTAGTTGTTGCAATAGAGATTTCTAACATTTTTTGTATATGTTGTAATAACTGTTCACATAATTTTTCATTGAACATCGATGGGAATAATTGAGTTAAATACGAAAGACGTTTAGTACCATTTAATGTTAAATTACGATAATCACCAAGAGTTAAAAGTAATGGTCTCATACCAGTGTGAATCTTATATGGTGGTAATAGAAGAATACATTTTAACACAAAACAAAAAAAAAATTAAATAAATTTAAAAAAAATTTTAATTTAAAAATAGTATTTTTTAATACAAATTAAATTTAGATATGTATCATGTCAATTACTATATTTAACTAAAGTATAGGCTGGTATAGGTACAATTTTTACTTACTCACAATATTGATGATGACTCAAAATTTTAATTTTAATTATCATGTTATCAATTTCAATTATTTTTTTCGTTTACCATTTTAATTTCAATTACAATTTATTTATACATACATAGTTATTTGTATTTGATGCATTTACAATTTCAACTTACCTGTAGTTCTGAAAAATATTACTGCTTGTTATTACACCTATTACTTGTATCATTACAACTATCATTTTTTTTTCTTTAATTACAACTATCATTTTCAGATTTCTGGACATTATTTTGTTTAAATGTTATTATTATATAGAAAGTATTTACAAATTGTTCTTTAATTGAAAGTCTGGCCTATGAAAAACATTAATTCAACAGCTAGAAAGAAAACTGGGAGACTGCTTTTGATTTATAGAAAAAAATTAGAATGGTTATGATCTATGGATATCACAAGGTACTATATACATACTTACTTAAGAAATATGCGAAGCATTTTGGACTTTCAGTTGGAATAAGTGTCGAATTTGTAATGGTGTTGATGTACAAAAGAATATCAAGTATATTTCTGCAACTGTTTGGTTTTAGATCGATTGGGAAACATTCGATCAGTTTCTGAATGCGATCAATGTTTCAATTATGTGCCTTTATTATTTCAACGATCCTGAAAACCGACTAATACAGGGGTGGCATTATGTAACTTTGTTTCAAACATTTCGGTCGAAACAAAATGTTGTCGAAACAAAATTTGGATGGCATTACGTAATTTGAAACGTAAATTTATTTAATCCATTTTTGATTTGTTTCGCTAAAATTTAAACAATTACTGCTAGAAAATAATATTAAAAAAAAAAAAAAGAACAAAAAGAAATTGCAACTAGATACAAGTAAAAGAAGCTAATAATAATACCAACATTTTTTTTTTTATTCTGAAGATGTTTCTTTTTGAAAGAAAATCATTATAAATTTACTTAATTTTTCATTTTATTGGAATTTTTATTTCTGTGCGTTTCTAAAATAAATATTCCAATAAAAATCATGTATTAATTTATTATTTTTTTTTTAAATTTACCTTAAAGCGTCAACTATTTTTCAATCGCCAAAATTTGGTCGTATCAAACGTAAAAAAAAGTAGCGTTTCAACCTTACACAATACCAAAATATGTCGTACCAATTTTGAAAAGATTGAAACAAAAGACAAATGGTCGAAACAAAATTATGCAATGCCATTTTTTGAAAATAGTCGAAACAAAACGACGTTTCAAATTACACAATGCCACCCCAGCATTCGATGATGAAAACTAAATATATATGTTTTCGATAAATGAATACTCCTCAAATTTTCAGATAGTTCAAGTGCAGTTTATGTACCTTGGACACACCCCATCAACTCTGCAAACAACATAACAAGTAAGTAACCTTATTTTCATAAATGCAAACCTGCAGTCAATCTGCATATTCTGAATTTATGAACACTCTTGTCAGATTTTCTGAATGCTGTTCATAAATACAGACTCAAAGTCTACTGGGCGTCAACTTGGCAGAATAAATTTTTAGTATGCATAAAATTTTAGTATGCATTTCTTCGTTGTTTTGAGTATTTTAGCTTTTGGTTTGTTATTTAAAAAATAAATGTTATTTTCAAAATGTCAGTATTAATGAACAGAAACTTTGCAGAATTGTCAAGTAATGTAGAATATAGGTAGAATTTGTATTCATTATTGCAAAGTACGTCAACTGGTGGCAAACTTGTTGTCAGTTTGCAGCATTTATGAATACACCCTAAGTCTCTGCGACTGTCTAACCCTGAGGAGAGGTAGATTAAGATGGTTGGAGAGACATATGTTTCATAAATTGACATAAATTATGTCTAATACTTATTTCAGATATTCAGAAAGGATATTTATTTCAGATATACTTAGGATACATATCTCAGATATTTATTGTACATGTACATAGGTACAATTTTAATAGTGGAATATGTAACGATCTATAACGAATAGTGGAATATGTAATGACGAGTTGTATTTGAAATGGATATTTATGAACCAATAGATTGTTGTGGAATGTGGATGTGAACCATTTGAAATTAAATTTTCCATCTTCCTAATAACTTTTAAGTCTAGTTTTCAAAACTACAAAACTACCAAAAAAATTGCATAGACTCGTTATTTGGAATTATCAAATACATGTTTGTTTGTTTTTTCGTTTTTCTAACAGCAGTATCACTTTTATCATTATATGTAAATAAATATAATATAATAAATATAATAATTACATACTTACGTATGTTATGTATATACATTATCTATTTTTAATACCAAATTCGCTATAGGTACATATGTTTTTTTTTGCATCATTGATAATCTTTTGATTAAAAGTTTTAATATCATAAATTTTGATAATTATTTTATAATAATATGTGGTGGACCTATATGCATATATGTAGGTATATACATCCAAACATACCTACATTGTGAATTTATTTGAACGTATAAATCAACAAAAAATTGTATTAATTATCTTTTTTTTTCTATTTTTCATTTTAATTGCGTTTTAGGAATAACATTATAACGTCATAATTTAAGAATATTAAAAAAAAAAAAAAAAATAGCGAACCCCTCAAACTTGTATTAACAAAAAAATAATAATAATAATAATAAAACTAGAATAAAGTTAATTAGCACATCTGAAGGTAAAATATTGTTTTTTTTTTTTATGAAAATGTTTATCTCGCAGAATAAATATTTATTTGTAACTAAAGTACTCTAATATTATATTTTTTTTATTATTTTTTCTTCATTTCATTTTGTATCCATACATACATATGTACATTAAAACTACAATATTGTTTTTTTTTTTGGTACTAAAACAAAATTAAAAGAATAAATTTGAAAATTTTCATATTTAAATTTCCGAAATAAGTATGTACATTGATTCAACAATATTCAATTCAATACAATCAGTTTAAAACAATTTAAATTATTTGTTGGTCGTCCCATCACTGTTTGTAGAATAATGTAAATTTTTAAAAATTAACGAAACAAAAAAACATTATTTTTCAATTTCATCGAAAAACTAATAATTTTAAATTTTATGATAATAAATTTAAATTTTAAATATTTTTCTGAGAAATGGTGAATTTTGAGTTTAAAGAAATTCCCTAAACATCAAAATAATTTACGATATTTCTTGAACAAATAATATTGTGGATCTGTTTAAAAAAAAAAAATACATAGGTACTTATTTGAAAACTTTATATTTAAGCGTTAACAAAAAAATTATTTTTCAAAAGAATAATTAAAAAAAATTTGTTTATAATTTTTTATTTAAAATTTCTAGTAGGATGTAAATCAATTAATGAATGAAAATACATACATATGTATTGTAAGTACATAAGTATAAGTATATGTAAATAAAATGAAGCAACCACCTTATAATTACATACAAAAAATAAAATAAATTTCATTAGATAATGCATGATAATAAAAAGAATGACTAACAAAATTTAAAATGAATATTTTATGATTCTTCAATTTAGGTATTATTTTATAAAAATTTTTTTCTTTTTATTAAACTAAAAATATTTAAAAAAATTATTTTTAAAGAAGAGCTTTATTTTTTTAAAAAAAGCTAGACTGAAAATACAAAACAAAAAATATTTTTGATCAACCTGTTTCGTCATTTTTATAATATTATTTATATTTTATTCTTTTTTGTTAAATTTTGGTTTTGTTATTAATCAATAATTTAAAATTCAGGTTATATGTATGTATTTGAATGGAATTTTATATATACATATTATATAAAAATATAATAAAGTGTTTTTTAGTAGACAATAAAAGGTACACAAGTTAGGAATATACTAGTTAACTAGTAGATACTATCATAAGAAATTCAAATTCCAATTCCATTCCAACTTTGAGTTGACCTACGTTCTTTGAACTTTCTACAAATTAATTGGTTTAAAGTTAGCTTGATTTTGAAGTCCCATTTTAAACACCATGGATCCAAAAGCTGTAACTAAATACTCCCGAAGTGAATGAAATTTTTTTTTAATGATTTGAGAAGGCTTTAGATATGAAGAGGAATAAGAAAAAAGTCACTTCCAATCATAAATTTTTTCAATTTGCAATTGTGATTGAAAGTGATTGTTAAACTATTGAACAGAATCGTAATCATTTTGGAATGCAAAAACTTTTGACTCTTGAATATATGAGTAGGCAAATCCACTTAAATTCAATACAAATTTATACTGAATACAAATGTGGAGAAGTTGTTTAAACCGTCTTCCAACCAATAAAATCTATTTTCTGTCTTGTTCTATTCAACGCCTCTATATAACTATATATGTAGAGGCGTTGGTCTATTAATTTCATTTTTAAAACCAAAATATTTTGCAGGAAAAATATTAATTTTTGTTTAGAAATTTTAATTTCTGTATGCAATGTACATATATACTATGTATGTTAGTACATTTGTTTTTTTGTTTGTTTACCTCTGGTTTTATTAATATTAAAAACAATTTTGCTTGTGAACAAATTCGAGAATAAAATTAGGAAACATAAATATTTTGTTAATGTGTAATGTTTTTTGCTTCATATTAAAGTGCTAGATGTTGGCCGTAGTACATTGCATAGTAAGCTTTTTTTAATAATACAACATTATGAGATCTGTTTTGCTTAAATATCTATACTTAAAAACTACTTTTCAATCTGATAACATAGTTTCATATTTGAAAAAATAAATGAAACGCTAGAAAAAAATTTAAAATAAGATCGACTTTTAGGATCAATAATCAGTTTTGGTAATACTTATATATCAAAAGTGCAGTACAATTTCGATACTATTTTCGCAAAATAACTGTAAATAGCTACTACTAAAAATATTTTCAGCTAGAAATCGAGTACGATGGAAATGTCAAGTGTAAGCCCTATGCTCCCAAGAGGAGGTAGGGAAAAAAAAAAATATTTTCAAACAAGATTATTGAATATTATTCGTTGCAATACAGCTGGTGTAGTTGGAAACATTCCAGTGCAACGAGTTTCTAAAGTAGTTTATTCGAAATTGTTGTCAATAAAAATCATATTATAAGTTAAGACATTTTCCGATTTCAAATCGATTAATTGAAAAAAATATCTGAATCAACTTACATAATTTTGAGCATAAATATTTTATTTAATAACAATAATTGTTTATTTGACTCAAAACAAAAAAAACTATAAGCTTTTGTAACAAAATAACAAATTATGTATAGTATGTATGTATGTGTATTCAAAAGAACAAGTTAAATTTAAAATAAACTTATCATTCGCAACTGAAAAATATCATACAACATACGTAATTAAATAAATAAAATATTTTTAATATATTTTTTGTAAAAAAGCAGCCTACTTAATTTATGTCTTCTTCTATATTTCTAAAAGGTTATCTTATCATAACAATAATCAGTGAAAAGTAATTTTTTTTTTTTAAAGTATCCAGGTGTGTTTAAAGAATACTTTCACAAGCATGTACTACATATTTATAATAAACAATTTTTTCCATTTCGAAATACAGTATTGTCGCGATAATTGAAATTTTTAGTTTTGAAATACATCTCGTAATTTTTGTAGGAATTGTTTTATTAATTTTTAAATATAAATTTTCTAGAAGTTAAATTTCTTTTCCGAACAAACCATATTCATAAAAGTTTAGGACCAATTGGGAAATTTTCCAGCAAAAACTTGCAAATGAGAGAAAAAAAAGATGAAGAAGCTCTCATCTGCAAATAATGTGCAAGAATGCTTTACTTGTAAAAACTTATCGTACGCGAGTCACGAACGAGTAATTTTAAGGATTTTTCAAATTCGTGTGTACCGTTTCTAAAAAAAAAAAAAAAAAAAAAAAATAAAAGAGCAAATGAGACTGAAGGTGGATTACCTCTTAATGGACGAACGTCCGGACAAATTTATTTTACACTATATTTGAAACCCAAAATCCATTAAAGAAAATTTTATGATTTCCTCTCAATGCGCGAAGGACTGACATTTGTTATATAGTCAAAAAAGGTTGACGTTTGAAAATATGTTTACATGTAAAATTTTGTTAAGTTAAGAGTAATAATGGATAATAAAATAACATTGTAATATTCGAAAAAAATAAAATATAGAGCTTTGCTTTTATCTTTAAATATAAATAATTTGTTAGAAACAAAATAATCTTATACTAAAAAACAAAAAAATTACACTTCATATCTTTTTGTTAAAAAACATTTGAAATTCTATATGTGGCGTTCATTCATAAATCGAGATAGCAATAAATATTTATCAAATAATTATATGTCAATCCTATTCTTTTACTTCGTCCTTCAGCCAAAAATTAAAAATATTTTAACTAAGAATTTGGATGAATTGGATGTGTTGGTAAAATAAAATTTTTTGATTGGTTAAAAAATTTGTCCGGAAGTTCGTCCATTAAGAGGAAATCCACCTTTAAGAGCCAAAAGTTTTTTGTTATGATGAACTTGCTTTCGTAAAAAAATTTGCATATTTCAAATTTCAATCAAATTGAAAAGATGCCATTCTAAATGTGAGAGAATGATATTTAAAATGCGAGAGAATTATTAGAATTTGAATTAAAATATAACAAAAAATGTTATATTAAAAATAAAACGTAGGTACGAAAACAAAATTTTTATAGAAATCTTAAATATGGCAAAAATTTAGCTTATTAAAATTCAATTTGAATTTTTTTTTATACATATATATAAATATGTTGCTTTTAATTAACTGATTATATGGACTTGAAAATGTGAACTAATGTGTGTAACATAACTCTATTCCAACTGTTTAGGAACCTTTCAAAAGGCTCAATCCATTAACGATCCATGCCAGTGTATTTTGTGGATAAAATATATGATACATAATATTTCAAAAACGAATATTCAAGCATGTTTAAGTCCATTAAGTATATGTATAGAGGAGTGTATTATTGGAGTATGGACATTAATTAAAATAGAAATAAAGTATATAATTTTCGATTCTAGTTTACAAAGGCACCATTTCCGATTTTAATTTAAAATAACTTTTTCAGTTTAGATTTGGAAATAAAGTCGAAATTTCTGACAGAAAATAATATGCAATCAAGAAATATTGCATTTACAAGAATGACATTGCAAATTAAATTTTGGTATAAAAAATGGGCTTAAAAATAATGTTTTTTAAATTTGTGTAATAATATAATATGAAATATTATCTACATTTAATCGATCTCAACTTTACTGAATAATTTCTATATTTGAATCATGTATTTATTATAGGGGTTGTACTGTATTAACATTTTCCTTTCGAAATTATTTAAAAAATACATAAATGAAGAAAAATTTGTAAGAATAACAATTTCATTATTTAACTCTGTGCATAAATGAAAACTAGAAATATTTATAATAAATTAAAAAATTAGCTTATTAATTGAAATTTATAAATTAGATGGAATTAAGTATAATAAATGGAAACACAATTTATTTCTTACTTATTGCAAAATATATTATGTATATATGTATATAGTATTAATCTTATCATATTAATAATACAAAAAATTTTCTAAAATTTTAATAAATGCTTAAAAATTTGAAAATTAATTTTCTATTAAATTAAATAACATAATTATAAATTTTATAAAATTATTTACTTATAATATTTTTTTTTTTCAATTTATTTTTTTTTTTTTTAGTTTTAGGAATTAAATTATATTTTAGGAAAATAAACAAATTTTAATTTTAATTAATTAAAATTAAATAAATTAAAATATATTATGCATAAATTTTAAAAATACATACGAATACATCTATTTTAAAATTATATAATTATATTTAAAATATAATATTTAAAAACAAAAAAAAAAGTTACATTAGAAAATTTTTCAATAATTATTGAAAATAAATATGTATTATATATTTGGAACATCCATTTCTGTACTTAAATTCTAATAAAACATTTTTTTTTTTTTTAATTTAGTTTTAAAAAAATTATTTTAAATGTTATTTCATATATCGTTTACGTTTTTTGTTTTTGTTTTAAAACGGATGAAAAACAATGAAATGAAACAATGAACAGACATTTTCTCTAAATAATTTATTTATTTATTTTTTATGTTTTCCAAAAATTTATTTTAATATTATATTATTATTTTGAAAAATTTAATTCCATATTCTTACATATGAATCCCATGATCCAGTTGCTATTGCTGTACCATTTTCAGTGGAATCTAGACATGATACACGATTATCATGACCAGATAATATACCTAATTTTTCACCTTTTATTGTATCCCATAATACACAATTAAAATTATCATAACCACCAAAAAATATTCGACCACTTTTTGAAAATGATACCGATGTTACACCACAATATTGTATTTTTAATGTAAACATATTTAATTGATGATCAGATCTAATATCAAATAATCTACATGTTGTATCATCTGAACCAGTACCAAATGCTTGACCATTTGGAAAAAATTTTATTGAATTAATATCATTTTCATGTCCATAAAATGTTTGTTGACATTTACCAGTACGTATATCCCATAATTTTGCTAAACTATCACAACCACCAGATATAAATATATTTTGATTTAAATCCATTATTGATAGTGACATAACATCAGCACTATGTCCCATATATTGATTTAAACGCATACCAATTTCAATATCCCATAGTGCACATGTTCTATCACCAGAACTTGTTAAAATTTTCTTATCATCTAAAAATTTACATGATGATATATAACCACTATGACCAGGTAATTGTTGTAATAAATGGGCAATACCATCACGTGCTTTTAAATTATAAATAGAACATGAATTATCTAATCCACCGGATGCAACTAAATTACCACTTTGTGAATATGAACATGTCATTACCCATGATGAGCGTAATGGTATTGCATATAATTTATGAGTTGTTTGACCATTCCATATAATTAATTTACCATCCTGTGATGCTGATACTAAAGTTTTTGAATCTTTACACCAGTTTAATGCATATACTTTTGATAAATGACCACGTAATACACGTCTTGTACGTAATTGAATTGGTCCAATTGAGGGTAATTTTTTAGATTCAAATTGTATATTTGTATCATTTATTAAATTTTTTGATTCAGCAATTTTTTGTTTTAAATATTCCGATTCTCTACGCAAATTATCGAGTTCATTCATTTTTATAATTTTTTTATTATTATTTTGGTATATTTGTTTTTTTTTTTAATTACAAAATTTATGTTTATTAATTTATTTAATTTTGTGTTTTGTTTTTTTTTTTTTTGTATTTTTTTTTAACTTATTTTTTTGTTTCTATTATTTGAACCCAAGGAAAAATTTGTTATCGGTTTTTATTAGACCGGACGACAATTTAAGAGGGTGGGTATATATTATATGTATAAATTATTATATAAAACTTTTTTTTTGTTTTTTTTTTTTTTTAGAGATAGATATTATGTTCAATTCCTTGTTATCAGAAAAATAAATTTGAAATTTCTGAATTACCACTACAATCACCACCTGTCTTATCTTTATTTGAAAAACAACGATTTTTTTACAGACGAACAGCAAATATTGCAAAAAAATATTTATGTATTAGCACAATATTCTCGCACCCTTTTTTAATTCGATATATTTATTTTGTTCACCGAATAAATTTTGAATTAATTTCACATAAAATATTTTAAAGTAAAAAAAAAAAAAATAATAAAATAAAAAATTCGAAATATAGGTATTCCAAAAATTAAAATTTAAACTTGATCCTTTGTTGAAGTTGAAACTTTATATTAAATATATGTATATGTGTATATTATATGTACTTTTTTGTTAAATTTTTGAAAATTTTTTATTAAATTTAATTTGCATTATTACTATTTTTAATTATCACTTTATTTATTTTTTATTGAATTAGCATAACTTTTTTTACAATTATTTTAATTTAATATTTTTTTTAAAAAAACAAGCGATATTTCGCGTAATATAAGCGATCAACCGCTCTTTAAACTATAATTAGTCACGAACATAGGATTACTGATTTAGAAAAAAATAATAAGCTTTTTCTGTTGTAAAGCTTTTTTTTTTTTATTGAAATCAAAGCGATAAAATGATAGTAATAAATTATGAGCGTTCTATTATTACACGATCATAGGATTGTACAAAATTAATATAGTTTTTGAAAATTCAAATCGAGAAAAATTTGAATTAAAAATTTGAATTACATTATGTGCATAATGTATATATGTATGTGTATATTAAAATATAACATTAGTCGACGTCCTGTAACCTCTTTTTTGGCAAAAAAAATTTAAAAAGCTAATCAATAATTATCAAAATCAATATTACAAAAAAATGTTATTAGGTACATTTAAGAATAGTTCCAGTGCAGACACACAGCCGGAAATACAAAAAAAGTAAAGAAAAACTTTTGCACAAATAAAACATTAACACAACAAGGAATTTATTGTCAAAGCAGTTAGAGAAGAAAAGTGGAGAAAAAGTTATAGTAAGTGAATGAAAAACTTGGAAAAACAAAAAATAACGGTTGGAAAACTTTGCAGAAGTCCTATGCTCTCAAGGCGACTGAAGAAAACAAAACAAAAATAAAATTAAATTTTGAATGTTTTGGCAAATTTATTAATTTAAAATTATTGCAAACTTTAACGCAAATTTAATAAAATCAACAATTATAGTGGCATACTCATAATCATCAATGTTCTATCCTGAAATTTAATTGTCACGCCAATGATAATAATGAATAATTTTCTTTTCTTTGGCTTGAATGATCGTTTTTCGGATTTTCCTTACAAAATATTGTATTTCTTATTTGATCTATCTCAAATTTCGATTTATAGGATAAATTACTGAAATTTTTATCATGTTCATAATTTTTTCAACATTAACAGTTTATAGATGAATTTTGAATGCAGATTTGTAATATAATGTTGGGTCAAATAAATTCTTAAGAAAATAATATCACAATAAATTTAAATTTTGATAGATTAGTAATAATGTGCTAACAAACAACACACATCACATTTAAATGATTGACACAATACTAAATTTATATATATAATAGTATTATTATATATACAAATTTTAGGAAAATATTAATATGAAACTACTTATTTTAAAATGTAAATATTTTGAATCATATTAATTTCATTAACATTATAAACGTTATATAATTTTCATATACAGATACGCATATTTCTTAATAAATTGAGTTGATAACAGATCGCTTTTGTTTTTATTATTTTTATTTTGGATAATGCATTGTAATTCATCGTCATCATCATATGCCATATATTTCAGGTAAATATTCTATTAAATAAAATTTATTACATATATTTTATTTTTTGTTTTATTTAATTTTTTATTCATTTCATTTTGTACGTAAAATTTATCTATTATTTAAAAAAAAAAACAACAACAATAACAACAATATAATAAAATATTTCAATTGGACACAATTTTATTTTATTTTTAATGAACCCCAATGATTCAAAAACAATAATAGTGTGACATGTGTATTAAAATGTAAATTAACAACTTACATAAATAGGTTCGTTACATATTTACATAATGTCAAATGTATACAAATATAGATCAATAATAATTTTACCGATAATGAATTTATATAGAGAAATTATGATAGAGAAAGAAATTGATATTTGCAACAATATTGATTGATTGATATATGTACAATATTGATATATGTATGTATGATGAGTATGATGGATAAAAACTATTCTTGAAAATTTTAGAATTTAATTCGATTCTAGTAAATAGATTTAATTTAAAATTCAAATTTATATATTCGTATGTATGTAACCAATAAATAAATTTGCATAATATTTCGAGATAGAAGGAGTATGGTAAGAAATTTTCACTACGGATTCATATAGTGTAAAAAATAATTTTGTTTTTATTCATTCTATTGGAATTATAATTTCCGTAGAATGCTAATTTTTTATTTGAATTATTAAAAGAAATGTTTGATACTTATATGAAGTCAACCGCAGGTTACAAAAGCATTAATCCTGTAAGACAAAAGAACGAATGTATAATTGCAAGGCAATTACTTTTCACAATACAGAAATGCAAATAGTGGTATTTCGAGATTATTCAGTATATCACAGCCATTAACATATCTGGCAAAATTAAAAAAAAAATGTTTTTGATTTAAAATATACATTTTATCTTTAATTCTTAATTTTACTCGGTTTATTTTTATTTATTTTTTGGTATACAGTTTCTTTATGTATAAAATGTAAAAGTAAATATAGATGGATTATAGTAAAAGGTAACAAAATACATTTCACATTATTGAGGGCTTCGATTCAATAAAAGATTGATGTAAATAATTATTCGGAACAAAAATTTTTTCGAAAATAAAAGGACTTGCAACAAATGTCTTGCAATGGTGTCTTTTAATTAAGCTTTTTTATGTAATAATGCTTTCGGTGGTTTCATTTCGTAAAAAAACATTATTTATTTAAATCTGGGAAAGTTTTCAAATTTTGGAGCTACTCGAAAGATCTAATCAAAAACAAAACATAAGCTAACTTATTTTTACTCCCAGAAGAGTATTTCTATTTATTTATTTGTATCAGATTTAATGGTTATAGCTACATCGTACTTGCACAAATCTAAAGTTTACTTTTCTGAATAAAATATAATGTAACAAAAAAGGTAATAACAGTGTAAGCCCTTCAATTATATTTTGATAGTTCTATTGGCTCTATATTGAGATAAATAAATATAAATATGTAATTTAAAATAAAAAAAATTAAATAAAAAAAAAAACAAAAAAAAATTTTTTTAAAATTCGAAAAAATGAACTGTTCCTAATTTGATAAACAGGGAAATTTCATTGAAAAGTTTTTAATATGGTTGACCATTATTGTGATGTACGCAGTGATTATACGCAATGAATAGTAATTCTATTTCTTTTAGTTTTTTTTTGTTTTAACATGCTATATTCAATTTTTTTTTTATACTGCAAAATACAACTAATAGACTCAATTTAAATTTTTTTTTTTAATTGAATATTGATACTAATAGAAATAAATTTATGTATAGGAAATATTATTTAAATTAAATAATAGAAATGTTAAATGAGACAATTTTAATTAAAAACTCTCATTTATAATATATATCCGAGTACCTTTGGTACTGAATATAAATAGGTTAATAAAATATTATAAACATATATTTTTTTATGATCAAAGATGAAACAGAGTGGGAGGTGAATAATTGTTAAGAAAGTTTAAACTGATAATTAACTGTAGTAAAATAGAAAAAGAATAATAAACAAATGCTTTATAATTTTGATTTTATATTTACATACGGTCAAACTCTTTGTAATATTACTCGGTTTAAATTCAAATCAAAAGTTATTTTAATTTTATATTATTAATTAAAAATAATAAGATATTATAATTCATCGTAATTCAAGAAGTTATAATAGATAATTTATTCATAATTCATGATTATTTCAGATTTTATTAATTAATTCAAAAATATTGATAAATATTTCATAATTTCATTATTCAATATCTATCATTCATATTTTTATTTTCTTCATTAAATTCCAAAATATAAAAATCATAACAAAAATCAACATTGAAAAACACATTTTAATTAACAGGCTTCAAAACAGAAATTGGATTTTGTTTATATGTATCTTATTTACCAAGTAAACATTAGTGTTTGTAAATAATTCATTTAAAAAAAAAATTTTTTTTTTGATACCGAATTAAAATAAGTTGATTCATGGAATATAAAAAATGGAAAAAAAAAATCATGGAATATAAAAAATTTAGCAAGACAAGATCATAAAAATCCCAAATTACTTTTAATAAAAAACCGAGAAATTAATTGAAAACAATTAATTTGATAAAAATATTTTGTTGACTGGCAAACTGTTTCCAAAAATTTATATTAGATGTTCATAATAAGTAAAGTGTAAGCATTTAAAAAAAATTAACTTTAATTTTTAAAAATTTTTACAATAAAAAAAAATATAAACATTTTATTTTTATATTTTCTTATGTTTATTTTTGGTTTGGCTCCGTTTTGAAAATTTTATAACCATATTGTTACTAAAAACTTATTGAAAGTACATAATTTATAAACAATAACATTTGATATAAAAAAAAATATTGTATGGAATTTTTTTTAATTCAAATATTATATTTTTGTTTATTAATTATGTACGTGCAAATCATAATTGAAAGTCTAAATTGTTGCTTCACCAGTGAAATTTTCATTTGCAAATATAAATACAAATTTTTTAAATTTAAAAAAAAAAAATGAAAATATCCTATAAAATTGTCTTCTTACATCTTACACTTATAGAGCAAATTTTAATAGGAAATTGTTGTTTCATAAATACTTTTTTGCTAATTTGTGAATTAAATAAGAATATTATATTTAATTAAAATTTCTGATTAAACATTTATTAGATAGAGTTTTTGAATAGAACTAAAAAATTCAATATTATATAAAAAATTGTACCCATACGTTAAATAAATAAATAAAATATGCATACCTAGATATATTTTAAGTTTTATAAAATTATAATTTTAATATTTAAATTAAAAAAATAAATATGAAATAAAAAAAATATTAAATTACTTACAATTTCTTTGTCAATTTTAAATCCAGAAATAAATTTCTGCATGCATTCAAATGCGGCTTCTTGTAATTCAGGATTATTTTTTTCCATAACTTTAAAGAGAATTGTCAAAATTTTTTCTCTATACGCATTATCGGTAATATAATGGCAAGCAGCTAAAGCACGTAATGCACTTTTACGTAACGGCACTAGATTGCTAACATTTTTATAACAATCTAATTTAGCTAAAGTTGAATCTTCAGCATCACTCAAAGTAATCAATTCATGGAAGAATAATTTATGATAGCTATTATTTAAATCTATATTATATTAAATAAAAAAAAAAATAAAAAAATTAACTAAAAAAACATTTAAAAAAAAAATAATTAAATTACCGATGGTAAATAATCTTGGTTCTAATGTTGTACAGAATGTATTACCGTCCATTAAACCAATTTGAGCGCTTCCAGGCTGATGTCTTAATAAATGTTTTTTCGGTGGAATTATATCAACTAAAACTTCTCGATGTGGATCCATTACATCAGTTACAGTTTTATTTTGTAATTCAGCAATTAATCTTAACGATGACATGGCTTGTTCTCTAACTAATGTATTAGGACTAGTTACTTGACGTACAAGTTCATGTATTACTTCATACATTGCTTTATTCTGACTTTGTATAAGTTCTTCATTTTTACATTCTTTATCTAAAGGAACCATACATATTCTCAACATTTTTTCTAAATATGTTTTTGCCATAGCAATAGCACCACTTGAAACTTCACCAGCTAAATCCATAATTACAAACATAAATGCTTTTAAAAATAAAAATAAATGTTGATAAAGCCAACGTAATGACATATGCTGATAAAGGCATTTTAATGCTTTACATCCACCCATTTTAGCATACCATGGTCTTTCATAACATAAAGCTGACATTCTTTCAGCCAAATATTGCATTAAAGGTAAACGACATGCTCGTTCTTTATTTCCCATAATATTGGTTGCTGTTTCTAAAATTAGACCTATACAAAGTTGACCAGGTTTACATAGCTCCTTTTCTTCGTGTCCCATACATACTGCTAATGCATCAATCAAAACAAGAGGATCAAGACCATTACTTGTATTATACATTTTAAATGGAAATGGTCCAGCTTGTTGTGCTATAGCCACCATTGTATAATGTCGAACAACAGCAACCATTACAGGAAAAACTGATTCTCGTAATTCTTTTGTTGCAGCAGCCACCAACATTCCAGTTAGAGCTGTTTGATGAGTTTGACGCGCTTGAATTTCTTGTGATTTATATTGAGCGGCAGCTAAACCAATTATATTTCCTTCAATGAAGCTTGGATGCATAAATAATTTTTGTAAAGTATGCTTATCATCATCTAAACAAATTGAGGCTGCAATGAAACAACGAATAACTTCCCAACTTTGACGACGATAAAATATATCTGTAGAACTAGAATTTAATGCATTAAATGCTGTTTCTATTACTTTATCAACAGGAAAATCAATTGGTTTTCTATGCTCTTGGAAGAATGCAACAACAGCTGGCAATGTTGAGTCCTTATCATTATATTCTAATTTTTGTGGTTCAATCATCATTTTCCGATTACCACCACCAAATTTACCAAGTACTCTAAATGCAACTAAAGCAGCACTATCTTGATTACGCAAAGTTCTCCAAAGTGCTTGCATTAAATCAGCTCTCACTGGTTGTATATGATCGTATAAGAAATCTGGTTGAAGATTATCGACACATAATTCCAAAGTTCTTAAACCCTAAAAAAAAATTGAAAATTATTTTTTTAAACAACATTTTTTCATATCTTAATATAAATTTACTTGACTAATCAAAGTTTGTGAACCATTGAGAGCTGACACTAATGGATCCATTAACATTGGTAAATATGGTAATAAAGATGATAAACGAACTGGAACAGTTAAACACAACTCAACAAATAAGTCTTTCATATGTTGTTTATGGAAACCACTCTGTAGACGATTTAATCCTTCCAGTAAATTAGGTAACAAAGGCAAAAATTCTTGATATAGTAGATCATGACTTCCACCACCAATAGATCTGAATAGAGCGCGGAGTAAAAGAAAGTAATTATATGGTTCTTTAGCGGTCATGGCCAAATCCATTGAACGATTTACTATATTATGCAAATGAGGTCGTAACATATGTTCATTTTCTGCAGCAAATAAACTTACACTACCAAATACCAGTTTAAACAACCTTAGATATAAATTAGACCGTTCGAGGTTTGAACCCATCTCTTCCATTCGTTCAAGTAAATACTTTACAAGTACTGTAGCAAATAATGGTGATGTTGTTGGATTTGCTAAAAATGAATTCGCTACAACTTGTAATGCTGGATTTTTATATATTCTTTCAACCATATAATCAATAGTTGTCGCAAAAACTTCTTGAAAATTTTGACTGCTCATCATTAGGAACTAAAAAAAAAAAAAAAAAAACAAAAACTCGTAACCACCTAAAAGCTAAAATTGTTATAAAAGTAAAGTACTTACAATACCACTAAAATGCTCTAAAACTTCTTTTTCTTCTTTTGTTCTTGGATTTTGATTTGGAATTTTTATATTAGGATTTATTGCGGGATTAGGAATATTAATTGTATAAATATCTAAAGCTTCTAATGCCCAATAAACTAGATCAATATAAATTTTTAGTTCATGTGGTTGGAAAAATTTGGATGGAGCAGAATTTTCAAAAATTACAGCTTTAGAACTAATAAAACCCCATGTTATAGTTTTAACACCTCCCACCAATGTTTTAACTAAACTACGGTATTCAGCAACATTTAAACTGGGAGGAGGTGGAAATCCTATGCTACATAATTTTGATGTTTGTTCCGAAGCTGGTAATTCTAAATTAACTCCATCAGTTTTTGTTTCTGGAACTCCTGTTGGCGATTGTGCAGTATTTAAGTTATTTGTATTTGTTTGATCTTTCATAGTTTTCCTAAAATAGATTTTTATTTAAATATGTTTTTGAAAATATTAAATATTATAAATTTTTTGAATACCATTTTTGCATAATTAAAGGAAGTTGAACTTTTGCAATACTTTGAAATTTTAACGTGAAAACTTTTAATAAAGTTAATAGAAGTTCTCTAGCTTTGACTGGCTCATTTTCACTATGAATACGGATACAATCTACTAAATTTAACAAGAGTTTACAAGACATTGTCTAAAAAAAATAAATTTTTAAATTTTCAAATTTAGGTATTATTTTATTGTGTTAAAGTTTTACTTGTATGCTTGTAGCCAATGATTCATCATGTACGTTTTTAGAGAATAAATTTGAAGCCTTCTCTACTACTTCCAAAGATAAATTTTGACGGACATGATGTGCTAAATCAGCTAAAGTGGAATATGCCAGAGGTCTAATTGAATCAACTGTAACACCCTTGCCTATTAGCAAATCTTCATCAAAAAGTCTATCAATAGATGGTATAAATTCTGAAATGACAAAATTAATGAGAAATTAATCTTAAAGCATTTATATTTATTACTCACTCAGTCTTAATTCAGTCGAAAATATGTGCCTTGCGGCTATCAATAATTCTTTTCTTAAATTAGCTGCTTCTTTTGGACATAATTGCATTAAGCTTAGCATTCCTTTCACTACAGATGGCGCGTGATTAACAACAGCATCCTTATGTAAAATTAAAAGTTTATCAAGATCAGTTAATATTCAATAAATAAAATAATTTAATTAATACCTGAAATGTCCTTACTATGTACGCTAGAAAAGATAAAGTTTTTATTTGGGCACCCATAAAATCAACAAAAATTTCTTTATTGAAATGAGGAGAAATTCTAAAAAATTTAAAAGAATAAATTAGATGACTATATTAGGTTTTGAAGAATAAGTATTTATACCTTTGCATTGGAGATGGCTGCAATGTTATAGTATTCATTATTAAAGGCACAAAATCTGCAACTTCTTGATGAACTGAACCTTTATACAGTTGATAAAGTAATACAACAATAATTGGAAGCTCCTGAAGAACTCTAAGTGATAAAACTCCTTTTGGCAATAGATTAAACTGAAATTTTCAAAATATAGTTAATTTTTTTACAGACCATTTTTAATTATTTTTACCGGTTGTGTTACTGTTCCTGTTTCTGTAGTTTTTTCAACATGAATTGTTCTTGTTGTAAATGTTTCAGATAGCAATTGTTCAATATCTATTTCTTTTAATTCTTTGACGCGAATTTGTTGTAATGGTTCAAAAATTTGTGACATATGTTTAGGTAAATCTGCATAAATATCTTTTACAAATGCAAGAAAATTTTGAATCTTAAAATAAAAAAATAATAATATATATAAAGTTATATACTTTATAAATATATATTAAATTACTTCAGGGTTGAATTGTGGACGAAATTGTTTATGTAATTCAATTATAATCCTCAGGCAAACTAAAACATTTTCTTCGTTATCAACTCGAAGTAATTTCGACATTAATGATATTATTGGTTTAACATAAGGTCTTAAATTTTCTGTGATTGGTAATCTATGAATCATTTCCAATATTAATTTTCGAACCTGAAATATATTTTTTTTCATTGGAAAATTAATTTAAAAGCTTCATTTATTTAATCTTACATGTTGAGTTGAATTTTCAGATATAAATTGTGGTTCCCCATCTTGTAATATTTTTAAAAATATTTTCATTGAATGCTCTAAAAACGATGGATATGCCGGTGTTTGAACAATTACTTCAAAATGTTCGCTTAGTTCTTGTGCTGCTTTTAATTTTATATCATCTTTTGCACTTCCATCACCTAACATTGTTACATAAGTCCGAAAAGTATTTACTTGTGCAACATCTAATTGGGGTCCACTTGATGTTGTTGTTGCTGCTGTTGTACCACCACCACTATTTGATGTGGAAGCAACAGCGGATGTATAACCCGCTGACATTTTGTTTTTCAATTATCTACAATCTTTTAATAATAGTAAATATTATTATTTATGCTTCAATAACAATCGAAAAATTATTTGGAAAATTGTTGATTTAGAATGATTTGTAATCAAATTTAACCTTTCTTTGCGAAAGATGCAAATGTGAACTTAGATTTCATTAGCACTATTTTTTTAACAATTTTCATAATAATTTTCAATGTTTTATAAAAAGATTTAATTTGATTTCACTAATGCTTTTGTTTTTACCACGAAATAAATGTTTTTTAGTCCTAAAATACAAAAAATTAAATAAACAAAATAAATAAAACTGCCGTGGTTTGCGAAAAAATTGTTTTTCTTTCTCTATTAAATTATTCTCTCCTCAGCGTCTTTGTCAAAATATTAAAATAATATCGTTCATTATGAACGCATTTGACGTAACAGATATATGTTTATGAAACTTTAAAGAATAAGTTTACATAACACAATTACAAATTTTCATTTCAACTTCCAACAGTGGAATTCGAAAAAGTTCGATGTAATTGAAATTGAAAGTGAATTGAAATTTTTTTGTAGTTTGAAATTTAACATTATCTCTTTTAAACATCATATTTTTTCAATAAAAATTATGAAACTTATATATTATTTAATTTACATATTTAAATTATGAAAGTGTTTAATTTTATTTGTTTTTCTATATTAATGTTTATATTTATATATTAGTTTATATATGTATTATATAAGTGAGATTAATACTAATACAGTTGCTTACAAATATTAATATAGTTGTTTACAAATATTAATACAGTTGCAATACATGTTTTTATTTAAATAATAAATTAAAAAGTAAAGTGAAGTTATTGCACTTAATCCAAAAATTCCACATTTGCCTTGTCTTACTTTCGTTGGTAATGAGTGGTCGGCATTATTTATGTGCCCGTTTTTATGTTTCATTCTTAACTATTTCTTAGTTGAAAGTACAAGGAACGTTTATAGTTGAAACATATGCTCCGTATCGTATCTGTCAGTAAATTTAATTACATATGATATTTCTTCTAGGTTATGTTTACAATACAATTTGTTATAGTAAATTAGAAATATATTTGAAGAAATTTCAAGACAAAAAAAAACAAAAAAAAAAAAACGACGTGATAAATAAAAATGTTTCGCCGTATTGGCTTGCTTCAAAATCAAATACTTTTAAGAAAAACATTTTCGCGTACATTTCTATCAGAAGAATATAAATGCATTAATGAATGGCAGAGTAGATTAAATGCCCCATTTATGCAAAAACTGAAATTGCAAACATTTTATTATGACATCGAACAAAGTTTTCATGCACAAGGAAAAGCGAGTGCAATAGATATTGATTTATTTGCCAATAAGATTACTTCCGAAGATGATCATCATCTTGATGAAATAAGTATTCTTATAAATAAAATTAGATTAACAGAAGAAGCTTCAAATGTTCTAGATTCAACCAGTCATGCTGTTATAAGAAATTTTACCGACGCTGGTCATATAAAAGATCTTATAAATATTCTTGATAATCGACTAGAATATGGTGTTTTCATGGATGATTACATAACTAGTTATTTGTTAGATTATTTAATAAAAAAGAATGACTTTGTGGTAGCAGCAAGAGTGGCAATACAATTGATGCTACAAGAAGATTTTAATAATGAATTATCAAAGTCTTTAGCTTTGTATGCTTGTTATAATTACTTAGATAATCCCGAACCATTTTATACAGAAGTTCAGCCAGAAGAGAATGAAGATGATAAGAAAGAGATAGTAAGTCAAATTGTATGAAAGGTTTATAAAATTCTTAATTAGCTATATTATTTTAGGTAAAAGTTCGAGTTAAATATATTCGAAATGAATTTTTTGATGATCATTTTGATATAAAAAATCAATACCATCTCGTTGGAAAAACGTTTATATCAATTGCGAAAACTTTGAATAATGAATTTTCAAAAAGTATAAATTTTCTTGGCAATATATATTATGAGAAATATGATAAGTGTATTGAGTTACTAAAAACGGATACTGCTCAACTACATAAGGATGTCATAGAAAAATGTCTTAAGCATTTAGAACAAATTTCTGAAGAGAATAAAGATTTAACGACAAATGAGAATTTCAGCAATTTAAAAGCTGCATTATCTAATGGCCTATCTAAAAATCAATTTCAAAATAAAAACTTATTGGATATATTGAAAAAATTTGTAGAAGAAACAGTACTGAAATTCGAAAATATAGAATTAGAAAAACAAAAATTAATTTACAGTGAATGGAATAAGATTCGTGAAATAAAATTAAATGAAGAACTGGAAAGATTGAATCGTGTTCAACGTCTTAAGGAAATTGAAAATATTACGAAAGACATGCAAGAACAAGAACAAAAATTATGGTTCTTTGAAAATGAAGATAAAATTGATTTACAAATCGATAGTAAGAAAGTATTTTATCGAAAGAGATGGTTTGGCAAAAAGAAGAAGCCAAGAGTAATTGATGAGGGCTATATACCACCAGAAATTATTAAGGGTAGAAATCAGTAATTTTGTATGTAATGTAAAATAAAATCGTTTCCTAGCCAATAAATTTGTTTTCTTTTATTTGATCACTTATCGAGAGCATTAAGTTTCACATGAATTGTTGTGAAAGATATTAAAAATAATCACAGAACTTTAAACTTCAAATAAAAACAAATCCAAATATAAAGTTTTGATGTTATTTATTTTGTTGAGTTGTTTTAATAACAATATTTCAATGAAAAAAAATGTCAGCTTTCGAAACCAAAGCAATATGAATTCTCATACTACAAAATGTTTTTCCACTTATAGTAATTTACAACTTCAATTTGGTTCTTCTCCAGTGACGCCTCTTAGCATTATATCTGAAATATTAAAAATTAATTAGATACATATACAAAAAACTATCTAAACATTGCAATAATTGCTATTGTAAACACTTTGTTTTTGCAAAATATAAGCAATTGAAAATGTTACAAAGCAAAACATTTATCAAATTTTATACAAAAGAATTGTAAAATGCAAATTTACCTAATTGTGTTGCCTGTTCTCAAACGAATCCATTGTGGAACAGATCTATTTTGTTTAAGCTTTTTAGCTAATTTTTGTTTAATTCTGAATGACTTATGTGCAGCCTATAAAGAAAATAAAATATGAAAATGTTTTTTATTTAAGTAATATTTTTATAAATAAAAATTTAATAATATAATAAGATGATTTGAATTATTAAAAATTTATTTTATTCAAGAACAAATATTACCATTTTCACTTTTTGACAACTCGTAAAGGAAAAGAAAAGAAGGTAAAACGGAAGTAGAATATTTAAACGTCAATAATGAAAAATTGTAAAAATTATCATAGCAGCCGCCTCTAGTGGATAAAACTCAAATAGTAAATATTTGAATTTTTACATTTTTAAAATCTGTATGTAGTTATATAAAATTTTCCAAAATTTGGAAGTCGAAGTATAGTAAATTCAAAATGATTCAAATATAAAATTGATTTATTTATTCAAAAACATACATAAATGTAAACGAAATGGAATGTATAAAAATACTTAAAACTATAATAATTATAAAACTTAATGTTTAAAACTAAAGATTCAGACATTTTGTGGAACTTCATCAGGATTGGTCTCAATAATAATAGCTTCACGATTTTCATATGCCCAGAATTTATGAAATTCAATCAATATAGAAACAATAGTTTCCGCTTGACCACTAAATTATATAATTAAGAAATTTACATATATACAAAAAAATATTTCTATTTGACTTTTTGTTTTATTTACCAATTTATCAGATCTTTTAAAGTTATTTTGGTTGGATCTGCTGATTTCACCATGTCAAAAATTTCATCTTTAACATCTTCAAAATTAACTTGTTCAGATTTATGCACTATTATTTGTTCTTGAATTCCTTTAAAAAAATATTGTAAAGTAAAAGCTGTTAAATATCCTTTATGTTCAACATCTAAAATTCGAAATAAATAATGTAAGCTTTGAGGTTCATGACGATTTTCTAAGGCTAGCACAAAATCTAAATAAGTTTTATAGTCCATTTCATTATCATAAGTCAAACATTCTGCAAAAACTCTATCCAAAAATACTGATGTTAATGTTCCAGAACCAAAATGTTTTAGTTCATCTTTGCTTAACATCCCGTTATGATCTTTATCTAAATTTAAGTAATGCCCATAAACAGTTAACGCTGAAGTTGCTGAAAACCAATTTTTATCTTGATAATGATTTTCTTTTATAGTTTCTTCATCACGTAACTCTAACAAATCATCAAGAAATCCTGAAAATTACAACTACTTTTAATTTTCTAAATATATAAAAAATAAAGAACAAATTTACCAGTGGCTAATATATCACGAATACGAATTTTTCCAGTTCGTAAAGGATCTAAGAAAAAGAAAAATTTTTTTACTGCTGTACAAACATAAAAACTATGAAATGAATGCTCGAGACCCTCTAATTGCGGTAAAGTTGGTATTAATTCTTGAATATAATTTTCTAAATCTGTTTCTCGTAAAAAACCTAAACCACTATAATCATATAACGATAAACCGATTCGAGTTTGTTGCATCCACACCTTACGCATTATATAATTAAATATTGATGTTATATTAACACGAGCTGGATAACCTGACGCACTTTGTAAACGAGCGAATAGAGAAGCTGTTAAGAATTTTTTACATTTCTTATCTGAAATTTCAATTACTTTTAAATAATCATCATAACCAATTAATTGCTCTCCAGTTGGAGTTATAAGTGTATGGTTCTTTTCTAGAATAGTCCATAGTATTTTAAGTTCATCATTATCTAGTAATTCTTTCGTTCTTTTTTGTAAAAATAATGAACGTGCTTCTTCTCTGAGTTTTTGTTCTAAACTATCTGAATTTTTTGGAACTCTGTGATAAAATTTCGGTATAACTCTGTAAGTTGGATTAGTTTTAGTAATTGTATTTTCTGATGTTGACTCTGTATCTTTTGATTTAGAATTTTCCAATAAAGCTTTTTCTAACAATAATGAAACACCATCAATTAATTCAGAACTTATATCCATTTTAAAAAAAATTATAAATAATTTAAAAAAAAAATCATTTAAATTTCTAATATAATATCATTTTTCTTTTTTGGATTTGGAGTATGTAGAATAGAAAAATAAAAAAGTAAACAAAATACAAAACAATCCAAATTACAAATTGTGACATTTGCTTATTCAGCTATTTGCTTGTTGTTGACGTTTCATCATACAACATAACATAACATAGGATCTACATGTGATAAATATTTATTTATGTATTTCAAAAAAAATTCTATTTTCTATCAATGCTTAGATTATCCCTCACTTAACTCATAATTATTTCCATAAGTATTGGATATTACAACCTTAGCATACGTTTCATACCCTAAAAATGTGTTTGTTTGTAGAGGGTATGAAAGACGTTCTAAAGTGTAGTTGAGAATACTCGTGGAATCAAGCCCCACTGCTGATTATAATCAAAGTTATAAACTTATTTGTGTACAGTGTAAATAGAATAAAAATTAAATAATCTTGGAAGTTATTATTTTGTATTTCAATTCAGTATATGTTAATATTGTAAAATTGTTTTTCCGGTCGACCTTTCTTTAAGCAGACGGTAACACTTCATGAATATAACCAATAAAAATTGAAATTTGACAGTAATAAAATTTGGCTATTTTATTTTTTCTATTTTTGTTGTTATTTTCATTCTCTTGTTCTTCGCACTAAAAAGTCCTCAATTAATACTAAATGATTTAGAAGTTTAGGGTTAAAGAAATAAATATCAGGTCGAAACAGTAAAAAACTTGTAAAGTTTTGTTTAAATTAACCTACCATAGTAAAAGTGTAGGAGTTAGTAATAGTAGAGTTAATGCATAGATAATTCGATTTACTAAAAATCATTAACCGAAGTACTGAACCAAATAATAAAAAATAAATTTTCTATTGAAATTCTAAAAATTTATATTAAGAGATGGCTTTAGCAGAAAATAATAGATGGTTAATGACGACCGAGGAGGAACAAGAGGAAGAAAGAAAAAACTTTGAAGCTGTTGTAACTGCCTTTAAACAGTACAAGTAAGTGTAAGACTATCAATTTTAATATTTTCATACCTTCATACTAATTTTACAGTTACGAATTATGATGAAAATTTTGATAAGAAATTTGGGTAAACTCGTCAATTAATTCATTAGTAATAGAAAATGAAAATATAAAAAATATTTGAATATTATGCGTTAAGAGTATTGAACTCTATTAAAAGAGATAATTTTATTAAATGTATTCTATTTTTAATTGATATAAAAAGATTTAAAAATTTTGATAACAATTACTGTAATAATTTTTAATTTTGATTTTAGGTTATTTTCAAGCGCCCGAGTTCATAAAACTGAATGTTATTTAAATACGTTAAAAAATGAACATCAAATGATGCTATTAAAATATAGAAATCATTTGATAAAAGTAAGAGATTGCATTAATTCGAATGACAGAGTTTTACAAGAAATGATAAAAAGCGTTGATTGTTTGTTCGAAAATGAAAAAACGGATTTATCAAGCAACACTAATGGACATGCTGTTAGAAAATTAAAGGTTCAAGACTTGGAAAATGTAAGTTTTTTTTTTTACTAAATTGATGCGAGAAAACGAGAAAAGGTCTATTTAAATGATATTTTGTATCATCTTTAAAAATCTACTCATCATAATTAATTTTCATGTGTATTGTGAGTTAATTGCATGGTTAATTTTAATGAATTATCTTAAAATAATGTACATGTTCATTTAAAAATAAGTTACTTGAGTAAAAAACTTAAATAAATAAAAGTTTTTTCACTTCGTTTTTTCATATTATTCACTTCAAAACAAGTGATCTAATAGAGAAAAAAAATGTTGTGCATCAAAATGCGGTACAATTGCTGAAATGGTTTCTTGCAATTTTTTTGTCTTAATGTTTTTGTCTTAATGTTTTGCATTTCTTATGTATCAATTGAAATTAAATTAAATTTATTATGTTCAGCCAGTTGAACCCCTTAAATTATTAAAGGTGCAAACAATGCTGAAACACATTGCAAGAGATTGGACAACACAAGGTGAACTTGAAAGAAATCAATGCTATGGCCCAATAATAGAAGAAATACAAAAGTATTACAACGAAAAAGATTAGTAAATATCAAAATACAAAAATTAGTTTAACAATATATAAATTTATCTGATTGAATTTTAGTGATCGCAATCAAGTTAAAGTACTAGTACCTGGATGTGGATTAGCACGATTAATTTATGATCTTGCTTGCCTTGGTTTTTATTGTGAAGGAAATGAAGTTTCACTTTTTATGCTTATTGCATCAAATTTTATTTTAAACAAGTAATTTTCTGCAATATTTTTTTTTGTTATAAATACAAAAAAGTCTATATTTTAGATGTGAATCTAAGGATCAATATACGATTTATCCATGGGTGCATCAATATGTAAATAATTTAAATCGTGAAGATCAAGTAGCACCAATCAATTTCCCTGATATCAGTCCAAAAAGTAATGAAATCAAAGGTCAACTGAATGTGTCTGTAGGAAATTTCACAGAAGTTTATCCTGATGATAATGATTGGGATTGTATTGTTACATGCTTTTTTATAGACTGTGCTAATAATGTTATTGATTTTATTGAAACAATTTATCGGTAAGTTTAAATATTACTTGTAATAATTGCATAAATTTTGGCTGAAAACAATTAAAATTTACGAGTGAACTGCATTATCTGGTAAAATTAATTTCAGTTTTAATTTGATTTAATATCCATTCATTTTAATATATATTTTTTTTTATTAATTTATAGAATTTTAAAGCCAAATGGAATTTGGTTAAATTTAGGACCACTTTTATATCATTTTGCAGATATAAATGATGAAAATAGTATAGAACCAACTTTTGAAGACTTATTATTAATTATGAAAACTATTGGATTTGAAATAGTTAAATATGAAACTGGTGTGCGTACAGTTTATGCACAAAACCCAAAATCAATGCTAAAATCAGAATATGAAAGTATTTCTTGGGTTTGTCGGAAACCACTAGTCAATGCTGATGATGTATAAGGAAGTTATATGAAATCAAAAGATAATATTCAATTGAAATTTTTAATTTTATATGATTATATATTACAAATTTTTATTACAAAGAAGAACAAATATTGTTTAACAAATTAATTATAAGTAACAAAATGATTTTTGAAATAAACATGTATATATGTATGTACATATGTATTTTGTAACAAAAAATTATTAATGTTTTATATAAATTTTTTTATAAAAATTTTGATTTAGAACATTCATTACCATAATATGCCATTATCAATTACAAAATGTTTTTTAATTGCCTATTGTTTCTCTTGAGACCGTAAATGGTTGCAAAAAAATTATTATTAAAAAACAAATTTAATTAATATTATTTTAATATTTTTCAAAAATGCGTAAATGAATATCATAATTGTTTTTTAAATAGGTTATAAAATTCTCAAATAGAAACATTATAAAACCTAAACAGCAACCAGAACCCCATAATATAAAAGCTCCTACAACATTAGATAATTTTAACAAGTCGTAACGTAGCAATGGATTCTCTATGTAAACATACTCAGTTGTACCACCTTCATATGCATCAATATATGTTTCTTTATTCCAGGCATGTTGTAAACCACTTTCACTTACTCTTAAAATAAAATCATTAAATGTTTCCTTAAAAACCGAATCTGTGGGTATAAAAAGACTAGTTAAACCTTTTTGAAAACAAATTTCAGTTTTTCGAAAAATTGGTCGTTTTGCATATTTTTGCAAACTTAATAAAAATTCTATTTTATCTTTATCATTTACATAAGCATAAGATGTATTCAATTTATATTGATGTTGTTTTACAAGATCTAAAGGAATAGTTATAAAACTATTTTCCAATGCTTGATATTCTGTATAGTTTAAAATTAATGTTTTTGCAATTGGACTAGTTAATATTTTTATTTCTGATCGTGTAAAATCATTTATTGTATCAATTTGTGGCTCATAAATTGAAATTGCTAAATAACTTGATAGTTTAGATACATAAACATTTGATAATATAAAACCCAAACTGTATGGTAATATTATAATTAACATTTGGGCAAAACTAAGATCGTATCTTTTATGACGTGATGTTGGTAAAAAAAATACTTCACATACACTTGTACTAAATGCAGAACCAATAAATTTTGAATCATTTTCAAATGGTGATAATTTTAATAAAATTATTTTAATTAATGTTATATATAATATAAATGAAATAATTGTTATCCATACAATTGGACCAAATGGTAAAATTGTATATAAATATTGTGCAACTTCTTTACTATATGGTACCATTAAACAAAGTGATGTATAATAATATGGATATAAATTATCAATAGCTTTACGATTATATTCCCCATAATAATTTTCACGATTAATAGCAACTGCATTTGTTATAATATCAATTTTTTTCTGTTCTAATAATATCATATGACTTGTAACATTTATTAAATTGTGACTTATATTTAAATCAATGTTTATAAATGTTGCATTTATATAATCCATTAAGTTTGATACCACTAACATGTATGTACCAGTGAATCGTTCTTCACCTATTTTTAAATTAAAAAAAAAAAGTTATATTGAAATCAAATACCAAGAAACATGTTTAAAACAAAATAAAAAGCTAAAAGAATAATCTACAGTCGATGACATTCATTTAGATACACTTTGATATTATTTGTTCTTAACTTTGTGTGTCTAAAAATCAATTGTTTATTTTATTTTATTATAATATTCTGGGCTCCCAACCTTTATCGTTGTTGTATATTTATAAATAAATAAGATTGATAACCGTTGATAAAGTTGATTATTTATAAAAAGTATTTGTTATACTAGAATCGAATCAGTTGAATTGAATTGAGTTAAACAATAACAAATTTATAGAAAACCTATTTTCTTATAAAAAACTAATTTTATTATTTCCCAGTGAATTAAAATTTAAAGTATATAATTAAATTAAAAAAATATTATTTTCATATAAATACCTTTTCTATTGGTAAATATTAAACTTCTTGGTGGATTATTAACAATAAATGATTTTATCACATGTTTATGTACATTACGTATTTTTGTATTAAATACTAATTTATTTGATATATTTAAATTTGTTATATCGATTTGATGAACTTTTGGAAATGGTGAATATGTTAAAATTTTATAATTATCATCATTTGATATTATCAAACCAACTCTTAAAAACTGTAATTCCCAAAATCTATTAAATAGATTTAATGTAATATTTTCCAAATTATTTGATTTTGTATTAAAATCAATCAAATCAAAAATAATTATAATTAATACATTGTGAATGCCTATTAATGTTGAATTCAATGAATTTATTATTATATTTGATTCTAAATAAAATTTATTTTTTATATCATTTGGTTTTAAAATTGCATAAACAATTGAATTTGAATTAAAATCATCAATGAAATTAAATTTTTCTTTAATTGAATCTATGGCATTCACATCATATATTACAGTTGGAATTTCAAAATGTTTTTGTAATTTCATTGTTAAATTATGCCAATTAATATTATCATTTGAGTAAAATATTATAAAATTATTAATATTACGTGATTTTATTAAATTGAATGTTAATTGTGTTATTTTATCAATATTAAATGAACATTCAATCATTGAAAATCTTAATCCAATTAAAATAAATAAAATAATTTTAATTTTAAATAAAAAGTTCATTTTAAAAATGTTATCAAAATCTTTTCTTAACTTGTTTGAATGTTTTCCAATAATAAAATTGGAATTATGTAATTGAATCGTTTTTAATTTTTTCAAAGAAGACGACTTCATTTACATTCATTTGAGATTTTGTTTTTTTAAGGTATTTTAAAATTAATTATATATATATACATTATATATAATTAAATAATTTTGATGTAAATTTTCTAAGAATGACTTTTAGAATATTTGAAGAGTCATTTAATTTACGACTTCTTTAATTCAAAAACTATTTTAATAAAAAGGTGTAAAATATTTACGCCTCCAATTTCAATAATTTATTTTGTCATATTTTTATTATTTTTTTTTTATTTATATTTAATTTCTACTTCCTGTTTTCTTTTAATAAATGTACATACATTCATACATATGTACATATGTATGACGTTATTGATTTAAAACACGAATTTTCATTTATGTTTTTATACATAACTTAAATTGGAAACCTTTGAATAAATAATAAAATAATTTTATTTTTAACTAGGATAAATAAATTTCTTCCAGATACATCAGGGACATAGAATGAGAACAAAACGAGACGATTGTATAAGTGTGCTCTAAGTAGTGTTAAACCCAGGAAAACTCATAATAATTTTTGTAGTTTTAGTTTAGTAACTCGTTAATTAATTTTATTTCCTCGGAGATAATCCACGAATGACACCAAAAGTGTCAGCAACACGTTCCTCTTCATAATTTGTCCGACGACGTCTTTAAGTATTACAGTAATAGTTTTCGTAGAGGATTTCTATCAACATAATAACTTCCGTATTAGGAACCCTATCATTGTGATATTGAAGGAAATAGTCATAAGAAATAGTTTCCACGTGGTTTATCACATGATACGGTATGTACAATCAACAAATATTTGTTTAAGATTGGTCAACTCAATTGCACAGATAGATAAAATTTTTGATTACAATCTTCCTCTCACCTTCTATTTTAATACGATGTCTTGGCTCACAAACGATATAAATATAAAAATTAAATAAATATTAAAACTCTAAGTATGTTTCACAATTTTATTAAATATCTTAATCGATTTCGATGTTTCACAATTTTATTAAATATCTTAATTAAGACTAAAGTCTCCTGATGATGGTGTGTAATAACCGAAATCGATTAAGATATTTCATAAAATTGTGAAACATACGTAGAGTTTTAATAATGTTTCATCTAGACTCTAGAGCCTACAGCATATTCTATAAATGATATAAATATAGTAATAACAACACAAATCGCAATTAAAAAAATTATATTAAACTTAGGATCAAATATTTTCTATTTAAATTATTAAATTTTTTTTAATTAATATTATTTAATTTTTATTTGTATTTTTTTATTATAATATATTAAATATAAATAAAACACTTATATAATATTTGATGACTTATAAATTCTAAAATATTCAACATTTTATTTTCTGTGAATGGTAGTATAAGTATGGAATGATATATTTTACGCAATATATTACGCAATTTAAAATTTAGTGATAATTTTTTAACATTTTAGGTATTCAAAAATTTTTATTTAATAGTCATAATTTGCAACATAATAATTAATTATAATTTTTTGTTTTTATTTCCAACAATGTGATACCAGAAAATATATAAGGTGTGTGTTATACAATTTCAATCAATGGTTATACATATTTATCTCTGATTATACCCATTAGAAGTGCGTGAAAGATTAAAAAATAAATCAAATCAAAAATCTAATGTGTTTTTTTCCTTTCATTTACTTTAAAAATGTAATTATTAACTGTACATTAGTATTTAATTAATTTTAATAATTAAAAAATAATTTAATTTAATTATTTTTCAAAAATATTCAAATGAATATCATAATTATTTTTTAAATATTTTATATAATTTTCAAAAATAAAAACTAAAAAACCAAAACAGCATCCGGAACCCCATAATATAAATGCACCAACAACATTCGATAATTTTAATAAATCATGACGTAAAAATGAACTTTCCATATAAACATATTTAGTAGCACCATCTTCATATGCATCAATATATGTTTCTTTATTCCAGGCATATTGTAAGCCACTTTCACTTACTCTTAAAATGAAATCATTAAATGTTTCTTTATAAACAGAATTTGTGTGTATAAAAAGACTGGTTAAACCATTTTGAAAACAAATATTAGTTTTTCGAAAAATTGGTCTTTTTGCATATTTTTGTAAACTTAATAAAAATTCAATTTTATCTTTATCATTTACATAAGCATAAGATGTATTCAATTTATATTGATACAATTTTATAATATCAATAGGAGCTGTTTCAAAACAATTTTCCAAAATTTTATGCTCTGAATTATTTAAAACAATTGATTTGGTTATTGTACCAGCTAATATTTTCATACCTGATTTTTTAAAATCATCTATACTATCAATTTGTGGTTCATAAATTGATATTGCTAAATAACTTGATAATTTCGATACATAAACATTTGATAATATAAAACCCAAACTGTATGGTAATATTATAATTAACATTTGTGGAAAACTAAGATGATATTTTTTATGACGTGCTGCTGGTAAAAAAAATATTTCACATACACTTGTACTAAATGCAGAACCAATAAATTTTGAATCATTTTCAAATGGTGATAATTTTAATAAAATTATTTTAATTAATGTTATATATAATATAAATGAAATAATTGTTATCCATACAATTGGACCAAATGGTAAAATTGTATATAAATATTGTGCAACTTCTTTACTATATGGTACCATTAAACAAAGTGATGTATAATAATATGGATATAAATTATCAATAGCTTCACGATTATATTTTCCAAAAAATATTTCACGATTTATGGCAAGTGCATGAGTTGTAATATCAATTTTTCTTTCTTCTATTAATTTCATATGATTTGTTATATTTAATATATTACGACTTATATTTAAATCAATATTTATAAATGTTGCATTTATATAATCCATTAAATTTAATATAAATAACATGTATGTACCAGTGAATCGTTCTTCACCTATTTTTAAATTTGAATAAAAAAAAATAGAAGAAAAGCAAATATTTTAATTATTAAATTATAAAAATATTAAATTAAATAATAATAGGAATATTATAATGATATACAATTTGAAAAAAATTTAAGCTCATATTAAATTTTATAACAAATATTTAATATTAGCATTTAAAGAATTTTTTTTGTTAGAAAAGTACTAATTAATAATATAACACGCCAATAATATTTATTTTTATCACCTTCATCTAGTAGCGGTATGATTTAAAACGTGAAAATGAGAAAATTAATATGTCAGCCGAAATGTATGCAATTTCAGTTATATTCTTAAAGATTTCTTTGAAATTTTATTGTTTTGTTTTTAAACGAAAACATAGCCTCACTTTTAATGTCTACCGTTAGTTTTCAAATAATACATAAATAGAATATTTATTACCATATGGTAAATGTTTGTGCGTTTGCGTCATAGATATATAAAAAAAGATTATAATAATATCTTTGGGTCTTCTATAAGCTCTATAATGATGTTATTATGTCACATATTATTTATATTTTCACAATATAAATGTTGTGGGTGGCTATGTTTATGTATTATATTTGTTTTTATCATTTATATATTTTGTTTAATTATACTTATTTGCCGTTATTAACTTGCATCGTGTTTTGTATGTATATACATACATACATATATTTATATAAATTTTTATATTTTATATTTTGAATTGTTTTTAAATAAAGTTAAATTTTTCTTTTTTTTTATGTTCTTTACAGTAACTTAGGTAGAATTACCCTTTCGTGCTTAATTAATTAAGTACCGTACTGCAAGTTTTTACTACATGTTTCACTACAATATCTTTCGAGTAATTTATTTACCAAAATTTCTGGCTTATCAACTTATTGAATATGGAATACTACTATTATTTCAGAAACTAAGTCTTCCTAAATAGAATAGGTACATATTAAAATTAAACAGTTATTAAATAATCCATATTAAAGTATTATAAAATTTATTATAAAATATACATTAATTTATATATACAAAAAGATTAAAAAAAATATATATTAGCTGCTTTTACTATCGAGTTCAGTACCAGCGTTTGAATTACAATTTGTAAATACAATCATAAAGTTTATTTCCCTTATGATATAATTTTAATATGATAATACTATGTATATCTATCTATCATTTTTAATAAATAAATCGGACTTGTACTTTTTATTTTATAAATTGTAAAACCAATCAAAAATTTTAATAATTTCTTTATTTTTATTTAGTTAGGCTTTAAGTTGAAATTTTTGCTTGATTTTTATAACTTACAGTCCATAGTTTATACTGTGGGGTAAATATACTTACAGTAAAAGTTTATACTGTTTACTATATAACTAGACACTATATAAATACCTACTTAATAATAAATTTAATAGTGTTATATGGGGTTGGTGAGTAAATTCACAAAAAGCGATCGAAAAGCACAAAAATCGCCGAAATAAGGAAGAGAAGGTTACCTGTCTGAAAAAAAATTATATTGACTTTTTCCAGAATATTAATAAATAATAACGGAATTAATTTTTATATTTATTTCCAGAAAAGGGCAATATATTTCTTTTAATAGAGTTTGGTAATCCTATCTTAGTTAGATAATATTTTTTTTGTGGATTTAGTCACCAATCTGTTAGGTGATAATGATTATTGATTTATTATTATCATTATTAATAATAACTTTTGTGCAATATGATAAATATAATTATTATACCTATATTAAACAAATAATATTAAATTAAATAAAATAAAACAAATTTGAGTACAAAAGTGAAAAAAAAAAAAAAAATTAATTAATTTTATACCTTTTTTATTTACAAATATTAAACTTCTTGGTGGATTATTAACAATATATGATTTTATTACATGTTTATGTACATTACGTATTTTTGTATTAAATACTAATTTATTTGATATATTTAAATTTGTTATATCGATTTGATGAACTTTTGGAAATGGTGAATATGTTAAAATTTTATAATTATCATCATTTGATATTATTAAACCAACTCTTAAAAATTGTAATTCCCAAAATCTATTAAATAGATTTAATGTAATATTTTCCAAATTATTTGATTTTGTATTAAAATCAATCAAATCAAAAATAATTATAATTAATACATTGTGAATGCCTGTTAATGTTGAATTCAATGAATTTATTATTATATTTGATTCTAAATAAAATTTATTTCTTATATCATTTGGTTTTAAAATTGCATAAACAATTGAATTTGAATTAAAATCATCAATGAAATTAAATTTTTCTTTAATTGAATCTATGGCATTCACATCATATATTATAGTTGGAATTTCAAAATGTTTTTGTAATTTCATTGTTAAATTATGCCAATTAATATTATCATTTGAGTAAAATATTATAAAATTATTAATATTACGTGATTTTATTAAATTGAATGTTAATTGTGTTATTTTATCAATATTAAATGAACATTCAATTATTGAAAATTTTAATTCAATTAAAATAAATAAAATAATTTTAAATGAAAATTTCATTTTATTTAAATTAATTTAATTATTTTTATCTTCTTAATTTTTTTTTTTTCGTTTAACTTATTTGAAAGTTTTTTGCTAATTGACTAAAATTTGAATTTTATATTAAAATTGGAATAATTTTTGAATATTTATTTCTAAAATATATTTTAAAAATAATTATATATGTATGTTAAACAGTTTTGGAAGTCTAAAAATAATTTTGTAAAGTCATTTTATTTAAGGGAGTTTTTTATTCGAAAATATTTTAGTAATACCATTTTATAACCTTCAATTTTAATAAATTATTTTGATACTATTTTAATTTTTGTCTGTCTTCTTTTTTTTTTTTTTTTATTATTATGTCCTTCAATTAAAGAATGACGACTGTTATGTAAAAATCTTCTTTTTTATTTTATTTTTATCTTTCTATAATTACAAAATTCATAACTAATATGTATTTATATTAAAATCACAGAATTATAATTTTATTATATTACTGCATATGATAATGCTATATATATAATATATATTTATAATAATGCTGCTCTAATACAATTTTAAATTTTTCTATTTTATCATGCTATATTAGTCCTTTTGTGGACTCCATTAGTTTCGTGATAATTTTCTTTCATCAACTAACTTTTCAAAACTCAACTACTTTTTGGTGACTCTTGCAATTTTTGCCAGAAATAAGCAAAACAAAGATAAAAAAGAAGAAGTTGACTTCATGTTTGCAATTAAATTTGAAACTATTTATTTATTTCAAAAACAATGTCTAAAGAGAGTTATCTCATTACAGACTATATAAATTTACATTTAGGTTTTTAATATAACAATATGATAATTAAAATCATAAAAATATAGTTACAAAGTATATATAATGAATAATTAAAATTATAAAACTATAAAAATAAAAAAAAAAATTAAAAAATGAATGTAACAGGCATAATGAAAAAATTGCAAAACATTTACGGAAATTAAAATTTGTTTAGTGAAAGAATAAAGAATGAAAAGCGAAGAAGAAAATTTTTCTCCAATAATTGCTATGTCTTAAATTTATCCTATACATTTAGAAAAAAAAAAAATTTATTATTGAGAAATTAAATATTGATGATTACTATAGCTATTTATAAATGATTCTATTAATTTTTTATTTTAAATTTATTGAATTTTCTTGTTTTAATTGTATATATAGTTTATTGTACAACTTGGTACCATCAGTGTATAGAGTTGTGGAAGATCAAAATTGTAAAGTTCTTATTTTATTCAGATGGAAAAAATGTTTGTGTAAGAAATGTTGTGAAGACATTGTATGGATATTATCATTAGCAAAATCATGTATATGCATAATTAGTTCCATTTCAATAAAGTCCCTGACTTTTAGAAACTTATTATATTTGTGTATAAAATCTGTTCTTTCTCTTCATTTATAATTATATACATTTTTTATAGCTTTGTTTTGTATTACTAGAATATTTTCAATATAATTTTTTGAATTAGTACCCCACAGTTTAACACCGTAACTAAGATGACTATGAAATAAAGCATAATAAAATTGACTGTTTTATTTCACTGTGTAAGAGTTTAGAAATTTTATAAAATATTCCTGCAGTTGATGATAATTTTCCACTTAGTACTTCTATATGTGTATTCCATTTTCCACTATCCTCTTTCGCAATACGTACAAGAACATAAATTATAATTTTAAAAAATACTGGCGGAAACATTATTCTGGAACCGAATAATTACAGGCCTATTTCTAAAATTTTTGAGAAAGCAATTAAGGTGCGAATTGTATGTTTTCTTGATCTCACTAACTTTTTCAGTAATAATCAATTTGGATTTACAAAAAAGAATTCTACAGAAGATGTGCTACTGAAACTCTGTTCTGAAATTTACAGTGGTCTCAATAATAATAAGTTTAGTGCTGATCTTTTTATTGACATTACGAAAGCGTTCGATACCGTTAGTCATGAACTGTTACTGAAAAAGCTCTCTAAGGCAAGTTTTAGAGGATTCATTTTGAATTGGTTTGAATCTTTTCTCAAAGACAGAAATCAATTAGTTAGAATAAATGGCACCAACAGTTCTTCTACACAATATTAAAGTAGGCGTTCCTCAAGGCTCGGTTCTTGTTCCTATTCTATTTATCATTTTTATAAATTCCTTATTTCAGCAAAATTTTAAAGGTAATTTGACTGCATTTGCTGATGATGATACCGCCTTTTCTTATAACAATAATAGCCTACTAAATACCTTTATAGATCTTAATTATGATTTAGATTTGATTAGGAAATGGTTCTTTTGTCATAACCTCGTTGTTAGTCACAAAACTAAGTACATCTTATTTAACCTAAGCGGCGGTAATATTTCACTTGATTGTAAATTATTCTATCACTCTCCAAGTTGCTGTAAATTTTCTCTTAACTTATATGATAATAATATTTATTCTTATAATGACTCAATGGCTTGCGACAAACAATGTTTTGAGCTTGAACTAGTTGAATCGTTTAAATATCTGGGTATTGTTCTAGATAATAGATTAAACTGGTCTAATCATTCACGTAATTTGAAGAATTATTGTACTAAGGTTACAAGATATACAGTATCGCTCACAACTTAAGCACCCCTATGCAAAAAAAATCAAATAATAATTTCAAATTAAAAATTTTCTATGTTATATTGGTCAAATTGTAAGAAAATATATTTAATTGTTTAGTTTTATTATCACTAATTTATTTTAATTAAAACATTTATATCAACAATTCGTAAAATTAAAAAAAAAATTGAAACAAAAACAAAAAATAGTACACAGGTACAACAATATTAAGTTCAAAACTAAAGCATCCCTCTGTAAAAATATTATAAAAATATTTAAAATACCGCTATTTTTATAGATTTAATTGACTGATAATATTTTTAGAAATGCATTTACGTCTTAAAACTATATTCCCAATTTAGTACTTATTTAAAATTTAATAATGCAGTAACAATTAGTAAAATTAAAAAATTAAAAATTTATCCAAAATAAGAATTAATAATTTACTTAAAAATATCATAACATGGCCCGGAATAAGTATAGTGTTGAATTAAAATGGAAAATAATTTATGATTTTTAAGCAGGATTATCTCGCCATGAACTCAGTAAAAAATATGCTATAAATAGGTCAGTCATATCAAGATTAATTAAAAAATATAAGGAAACCAAAAATGTTGATAATAAGCATTCTGGTGGCAGACAAAGAAAAACAACTACGAGAGAAGATAAAATGATTAAAAGAACGATTTTAAAACATCCTTCAATGTCTTCGCGAGATACACGAAAGCATTTAAATTTGGAAATCAACGACAGCACAATTAAAAGAAGGGCTATTGAATTTAACTGCTTAAAACCTTTAGTGCTAAAGAAGGGCTATTGAATTTATCGTGCTGCGAAAAAACCTTTAATTTCTGAAAAAAATCGAAAAGCTAGACTAAAATTAGCTAGAGAACATCTGAATTGGAATATTTCGAAATGGAACGCTGTACTCTTTTCAGATGAATCTAAGTATAAGATGAAATCAGATGGTATAAGGTACGTACAGCGACCAAAAGGGCAAAGATTAAACCCTAAATATTGCATTCCTACAGTAAAATTCGGTGGAGGAAACATTATGGTCTGGGGCTGTTTTTCTGGGTTAGGTATTGGACCAATTCATCACATAAAACAAATAATGGATCGTTTTGTGTATGTTGATATTTAAATAATGTAATGCTCCCACATGCTGAATAAGAAATGTCCTAAACACACAAGTTGTTTGGCGAGAAACTGGTTCAATGAACATAAAATTGAGGTTTTAGAGTGGCCTGCACAATCACCTGATTTAAATCCCATAGAAAAATTATGGGAAATAGTAGATCAGTAGAACACTATGTTATTTAATGAAATAAAAGACAAATGGCAAAACATACCACAAACTGTCATTAATAATTTGATTTCTGTAATTAAAAACAAGGGTTACTGGACGAAATATTAATCGTATTTTTAAACTCAAATCTATAAAAATAGCGGTATTTCAAATATTTTTATGATATTTTTACAGAGGGATGCTTTAGTTTTGAACTTAATATTGTTGTACTTGTACTACTTTTTGTTTTTGTTTCTATTTTTTTTTTA
Organism: Argyra leucocephala; assembly: GCA_963942445.1. Lineage (NCBI taxonomy): Eukaryota > Metazoa > Arthropoda > Insecta > Diptera > Dolichopodidae > Argyra > Argyra leucocephala. The sequence continues at coordinate 13,392,023 of OZ012681.1, forward strand.
ATTTTACGAATTGTTGATATAAATGTTTTAATTAAAATAAATTAGTGATAATAAAACTAAACAATAAAATATATTTTCTTACAATTTGACCAATATAACATAGAAAATTTTTAATTTGAAATTATTATTTGATTTTTTTTGTATGGGGGTGCAAAAGTTTTGAGCGATACTGTATGTACCATCTAAGTTTGTATTGTTCAACTAAGGTTTTGAGAATGGTTTACTATGCTCTTTTTAACTCACAACTTCAGTATGGTATCACCTGTTGGGGAGGTGCTTATTTCAATAAAATTTCCCCACTTCTTGTTTCACAAAAGCATGTATTAAGGATTATTCTCAAGAAAAATCGATTTACTCTTAGCTTCCCTTTATTTTTTAACCTTGTAATTTTACCCCTTCGCCATTTATATTTTTATAAGTCTTTGAAAGTATTTTTTATTAGATCGGGCTATTTAAATCAGCGATTTGTATTAAATTATAACCTTAGAATCAATAACAGGAATTTAGTATTGTTACCTAGAGCTCATACCGCTCATTTTCAACATTTCTATACTTCTTTGGCTCCCAGAATTTTTAACATCCTTCCTGAAAGTTTAAGATTGGAACGTTGCTTTTCATCATTTTCTAAAAACCTTAAAAATTTGTTATTTCAATTTGACAATTCTCGAATTGAATTATTTATTAACTAAATTTTAATTTTTCTCAGACTTCTAACTTCTTGCTAACTTTTTTCTTTCAATTTTTATTTCATTAATTTATTTGTTAAATTTAATTTTTTGTATTTTCAAAATTTAGAATCTGTAAAATTTTTGTTACTTTAAAAAAAAAGAAAAAAAAAAAACTAAATTAAAGTTAAGTATTTTTATATATTTTTTTTCTTTTTTTGTATTGTCGTGAAACTTAAATATAATTATGTTTTAATTTTTTTTAAAGATCATTGGAACTGTATATAAGGTCATTTAAAGTGGGAAATACATGTGTAGAATTCTCATGCATCGCTGCATGCAGATATAGATTTAATAAAAATAAAAATTTTGGTTGAGTGTAATGAAATAAACCGTTTAAATAATTAATTTATTATAGTATGCACATTTCGAATGATTTCTTGGAATCTAATAATTTGTTTAATTTATTAATTATAAGTACTGAATTATGTAAATAATATATGAAATAAATGGATTATTTTAATAATTAATAAATAATTAATCCTAATTCTAACAATTTAAAATTAAAAGCCCCACTAATGAAATTTTACTAAGCAAAAGAGCAGGTAAATACCTTGGAGTTCATCTTACAAACAATCTGAATTACTCTCAACAAATAAAGGAAACAATTTCAAAAGGAAATAAGGCCTTCATGAGATGTCAGAAACTATTTTCTAATCGAATAATTATTAGTGTGTAGTGCTCCCTATTTAAAATTTTAAAATATTGGCCATCTAAAATCCACCAAACATCAAATAATATTTGTTATAGGAATCATTGAGACTTGGTTAGCTTGTAGTAGTAGAATAAGTGTTTTATCATAAATCAAAAAGTTACAGAATTGGGTCAGCCACCGATCTTTCCCTGTTTACCATTGCGCAGACTACAAATGTGATTCAAACTATTGGAATTTATTAAAATTCATTTACAAATAAAATAGATTACGATTTGATTAATTAATAAAAAAAATAATCTCAAACACATATGTATCTACAACAAAAATCATTTACAATTATAACAACCTTAATTAACTTGAATGAAGTAATCTTTCCATATTAAAAGTACCAACGTCATCATATAGAATTTCAATATTTAAATTTAAAACATTAATTGAAAATATTCATACATTAATGTGAAAAAAATTTAAAAATTTTGTTGAAATTTTAAAGTCAAAAAACTTTAACTTTTTAACACATATTGACTTATGATGATGATTATTCACTTAATTCATGCCTTCTGATTTGATTTTGGGAACGTGGATGGTGTTATAATAAAAATTGGAAATAAAGACAATTCTATATATGTAGTTCTAAGGTATAGAGACTATAAAAAATATTTTTAATCATGCATGACCAAAAGAATAGACTTTTGTTTCAAATTTAAAATACATATGTATAAAATTACTTTAAAAATATGAAATAAAAAAACCTCCAAATTGTTTTAAAAGCGTGTGTTTTATTTGAATAAAACGTTTAAAACAGAATTGCAGAGGAGAAGATTTAATGAATTTTATAAGATTTGGCGTAAATTTAATGGGTTGATGAGCAAATTCACAAAACCGACCTAAATGACCTTCATTTTCTACTTAAACTGGATTTTCATTGACCATTATTTAAAATCTTACAAAAATGTATTGGTTCTAAAAAGGGAAATAACATGAAATGACATTATTTTATATGAGAGCTCGATGCGTACGACAAGAACAGAAAATATCATTTATTGGGGATATTTTAACAAAAATTGGGGATAAAGTATATTTTTAAAATATCGGCGGGGATAGTTTCTTTATGTCGGCCACACTGTTTTTAGCAATTTTTTGAGAAATGTATACATATAAAAAAAAATATTTTTTTCCAACAGATGGTTTTGACGGTTGAATTGTTGTTTTTTTTGTATATAAAATAAATTTCCCAAATAGAAATTTAGAGAATTCTTTGCAGCGATCCATTTTTTTCTTACATAAAAATTTAATAAGATATCTCCCTTTTTAGAGGCAATAAATTTTTTTAGATTCTAAATATTGCTCAATGAAAATCCAGCTTTATAGAGCTATTCCGGTATCTGCTGCAAATGTACTTGCAGATTTATGTGAATTTGGATGGCAGCTGAAAATTGCAGTATGGTCTGCTAAGGTGGATGTTAATGTGTTCCTGTTTTCCAGTAGATCAGATACATACATATATTAGGTATACTTTTATATTTAAAAGTGATCCTTGTACACTACCTTGTGGGACACCAGCATTGATTTCATGTTCTTCTGTTCATTTGAGTTTATAGCTCTAAAGCGTTTATTGGTTATATAAGAACTAGGGGCCCCTGTTTTGTAATTATAATTTAAGTTGAAGCCAAATTTAAAATTTTTAACAGAACATAATAATAACATTATACAGAATAGTATAAAAATAATAAGATGTTAAATGACACAAAATGGCTCTATTTTACTTAAAAGTTTGAATAATATAAAACCAAATAGAAATTTGTTTAACCCGTATGCGCATTTCGGCCATATATACAACTTATTTACATATTAAGAGTTCATTAAGAAGAAGCGAGATAAAATGAGAAGGTGATTACTGCGCATGTCCTTAAATGCATGGCTATTATAATAATAGATACTCTATTTTTGTTTTTGTTGTTTTTATATTTTTTTATTTTAGATGAACTTGTTTTTTTGTTTTTATTTGACATATTATTTAAATAGGTTTATTTCAAGCAAAGAATTTCTAAACAATAAAAAGTCAAACTCGGATATGTATTTTTGCTAACACACCCAAACATTTAAAAAAAAAATTGTTAGAAATAGACGGTAATAAGAATTGTATAATTAAATAAGATAAAATTCAAATAGAATGTGTGTAAATAATTATTTTTTCGTATTAAAATGAAACTATTTATCCTGGTATCTATTAAAAGTTAAATTTTAACATAAAAAAAATTTACTTTTTGTTGTCTGTGGGAATTTACTTTTTGTTGGCTTTGTTTAAAATTTCAATATAAAATCTTTAATTATTGTCCGAACTTTTTTTCTCACTATGTACTTAATAAACAATCCCGCATATAAAAATTTCATAAGCGTTTTCAAATCTTTCGTCAGCCCAATAAAAATTTGTATATAAAAATTTAGGCAGGCATATGCTGTGTTCTCTTTCTTTCTCATTTATACGGCAATGCTAAAATAGGTATAGTACGATAGTTTTTACTTGTTTCAACTGATCAGGGAATATTTTGTTGTGGTTTATGTAAAAAATTGCATTAGGCTTACGTAAATGAAGAGTTTCCCTTCTAATATGAGTTGAGTTCATTAAGGAGAAGCGAGATAAAATGAAAAGGTGTCTACTGCGCAGGTTCCTAAATGCTTGTCAATTATAATTATAGATTTAGTAGTAAGTGAGATGAGACTCAACTGGTACGTTTTGTTGTATTTTATGGATTAATCTGTCGTGCCACACTTTGTCAAATGCCTGACTGACATTTAAAAATACTGCTGAACAGAATTTAGTTTTTTCAAATCCTTGTTTTATGTGGGTAGATATTTTATGTGCCTGTTCTATCGTTCTATTTTCAGCTTGAAAACCAAATTGGTGCAGTGGAATCACTCCATCTTAATATACTATATTTTTTTCAAATACTTTTGAGTAAGATAAAATAAATAAAAAAAAGTATTCCAATCGAACTGTGATCATCAAATGAAGTAACAATTGATTTTCTAATATTTCAATTTTTAATTTTAGAAAATTGTATGTATTCCAAAGATTTCTCATATCTTTTAGATTAATTTTTTTGAATTGAGTGAAGAGGAAAGAGGTAGAATGGTGTTGATGTAGAATTTTCAACCGAATTTATTAAAAAAAAAGCCACACACATGTTGTCATACATGTTTACACACGTTGTAAAGGTCCTCACTCTTAATTAATTTCCAACATCTGATATAATAAAAAATTTCTTTCAATATTTAAAAAACATATAATATGAAATCAAATGGAACCGAATTTTATTTTAATAATTTCAAAAAATTAAAACAAAAAAATATTTTATAATAAATTTTCAATTGAATTAATTAGTTAGTCTTTTACTGATCATCCAACAGTTAACATCTTCCATTAAATATAAAAGTCTATCTAATTATATTACTCCTATATTTAATTTTGTCAAATATCTTGTATATCAAAAAACAAAAATTATATAATAAAAAAAAATTTAAATAATAAAATAAAAAAAATTTAAATAAAATGAGTCGTTGGGAAAATAAAATAGCTGTTGTGACTGGTGCTAGTTCTGGTATTGGTGCTGCAATTGTACAAGATTTGGCTAGAGCTAAAATTAAAGTAGTTGCATTAGCAAGACGACTTGAACGTATGGAAGGTATTAAATTAAGTATGCCACGTGATATACAAAGTTATTTAAATCCAATTAAATGTGATATAACAAATGAAGAAGAAGTTCAAAAAGTTTTTGAACAAATTGTTAATAAATATGGTGGTATTGATATTATGGTAAATAATGCTGGCATTTATCGTGAAGGACATTTAATTACAATGGATACTAAAACTATTAAAGAAGTTATTGATACAAATGTAATGGGTGTTATTTATTGTACAAAAGAAGCTTTCAATAGTATACAATCACGTAATGTTGATGGTCATATTATTATTATAAATAGTATTGTTGGTAAACAAATACCAAATGGTCCAGATGCTGAAAATTTATCATTAAATATATATGCACCAACAAAATTTGCATTAACAGCTATTGCTGATATATATAGACAAGAATTTTCTGATTTGGGTACTAAAGTTAAAATTACCGTAAGTTTATATTTTTTTTATTAATGATATACCTATAAATATATATTTTTTTTTCAATTTGAAGAGCATTTGTCCAGGACTTGTTGATACAGAAATTATAACTGAAGAAATATTAAATTCTGGTAAACCAATGTTAACACCTGAAGATGTTTCAAATTCTGTTATATATGCATTGAATACACCACCACATGTTCAAGTTACTGAATTAACTGTTCAACCATATGGAGAAACTATTTAAAAAAAAAAACAAAAATAAATAATAAAAACAAAAACTGAATTCAAAATTTAATAAGATGAAAAAAAAACATAAAAACCTAAATTATTTATTTATTAACTTTTTATTTTTGATTGTAAAATTTGATTTGAAAATTACAGCAATTTTGTTGTTTTTTTTTTGTTTTTTAAATAAATTTGTTTGAAATAATTATGAAAAAAAAAAATGTATTTTTATTATTAAATTTTGATATTTTGAGCATAAATTTAAATAACATATAATAACTTCTTTAAATGGTGTACAGCTAATAATCTTCTTTTAAATGTGAATAAATGTGCACTTATGTGTTACACACGTCGACGTAATCCGGTTTGTTTTAATTATTCGTTAAATGGTATTAGCCTTTCCAAAACGAGCTCAATTAAAGACTTAGGGGTTTACTTTGACGACAAGCTTAACTTTAAATCACATTTTTGTAATATTATCAATAAAGCTAATTCTATATGCTAGGTTTTGTTAAACGTTGGTCAAAGGAATTTAACGATCCCTATGTTCTCAAATCTTTGTATTCTAGTCTCGTTAGACCAAATTTGGAGTATGCTAGTCAAGTTTGGTCACCTTTCTATGATGTTCATATTAACAGGATTGAAACAGTGCAAAAAAATTTTTTAAGATTTGCTTTGCGTAATTTCCAATGGTCAAATCCATTAATTTTACCTCCTTATATGAGCATAGATTGAATTTAATTCATTTGAAAACTTTGAAATTAAGACGACAGGTGGCGAATGTCATTTTTCTTACTGAAATTATTAAAGGAAACATTGCTTCTCCTCAGATTTTAATTAACATCAACATTAATTCAAATAATCGCCTACGAAATACAAACTTCTTTATATTAAGTTTTCATAGGACCAATTATGGCAATTATGAGCCAATTCATAGAATGTTATTAATTGGTAATAAACACATAAACTATATTGACTTCACACTTTCGAAACAGACTCAAAAACTTAAATTATATAAGTAATCTGTAGTAATCAAAATATGTGTGCAATTTATTTCAATGTATTTTAACCAGTTCTAAGTTAGATATAATTTTCATTTGTAGATTGAATGTGTTATGTTGTATTGTAAAAACAAAAAAAAAACAAAAAAAAAATAATTATTGTAATGAAGTTTGAGCTAAACTAAATAAATAAATATATAATGTCATTTCACAAATTTAAAAATTTTTTAAGTTCCGATAACTCTGAAACGATTAAAAATCAAAAAAAAATAATAATCTTTTTACAAAGGGCATATTTTTTATTTAATGATTTGTTTGACAACTGTTGTTTTTTGGAGGTCCCTGATATCAGGTAGCGTAATTCAAGGTATTCTTTATGTAATGGTTTATATTGCAGCTTCTGTTGTTTGGAGAAATCTGCTGCCAGATAGCTTGTTTTACTATCTAAGCGACTGTTTATAGTACGCTCAGTATTTTCTTAAGTTCTATCTGACCAAGTTCAATTCAATGAACTGAGCTTCTTGGAAGACTGTATTTTTAAAATGAAGACTTCATTTGGACTATGAAACTTTTTCCATATATCTCCGATCTTTTTCGTCGTTTGTTTTGAAGCGATCAGTAAACTTTACTATAAGATAAGAGATTTAATTTTCATCACGTGTGAAATATTCATGCCATGTTTTCCCATTCCGGACATGATTAGTTTGAACATTTTTTGGCATAATCACTATGGATAAAATCAAAAAATAAACATTGCAACAGTGTTTAACAATTCAGCTTATATTTATCATATGCTGAATTGTTAAATACTGCAGCAGTGATTATTTTTTTGATTTCACCCTATGTCACAATCTGAATGCAGAAGTTTGTTAAGCTCAGAGATAAGTATAGTAGAGATACATAAATCATCATCATTGTGCTCACAACTAGAACATTCGGTATTTCATCTTATGTGCTCCACAAACATGATCAATTTTATATTTATGACTTAGACTTCTATATTTATGACTTATATTATAAATTCAAGGCCAACATTAACACAAATACCAACAATAACACATCGATCAAGTTTGCCTTCCTTTTCACCCTCCTTCTTTCTAAATTTTCATTTTTCCCCAAGCCAAACGTATATAAATCGATATAAAATGTATCTATCTAGGTATGTAAATGTATAAATTTCCACCTATTATTTTGGATATGTATAAAAAAAAATCAGAATAAAAAGAGAAGATAAAATATAAATTTAAATTTGCTAGTATGTAGAGGTATGTGGCATTATTAAGAATTTTAGCTTATTACATGATTATTTTCGAGTCGACTTTCTTTTGTAATTTTACTGTTATTGTAACATACTGTAATTTAATAAGGACATTTACATTTTCCCTCAGCAACAAATTCATATTTTCATACGATCGATCATATCTTAATGAAAATATTTTCCAATTTAATCATATTGTATATATTTGTGTATTTTATATGAACTTCTCTACAAAATTATTCACTGCAGTAGTTCAAATAGCTTACATGCATACATACATATTTCTTAATGGATCATTAAATTGTATTCTTTAATTTTTAAAAACATGTGTCATATTTCTAATTCCAAATATATACGATAATTTTTGATGGTACAATGATCCTAAAAATATTTTAAGAAATCGATTTTAAATAAAAAATTAAGGTTTGGCATTGGCACCCAAATGGCACCCAATTTTGCTGTCAATTCAAAAATAAAAATCTTCAATTTTATGAAATATAAGGGAAAATTATGAAGTATTATTATATACTATAGGTCAATATAGACTATACTCATCAGTGAAGTATCATGGTGGTATAAAATAATATAAACAGAAATATGATCAGAAATATGATCAACAATAAAATGGGATAAAAGGAGCTGTAGGGCAAATTTTTTCTTTATTAAATCACAAATATAATAAAATAAAGAGTATCATTTAAAGTTTAGGTGTGCTCAGAAATAGGTAATTATACAGTTCGTATTGTGATGTGGTGAAGGGGATTGCTATGAGCCTATACGCGCCCAGTGCCGTGATGACGACAACTTTATGTGGTTACCCTTTTAAACTAATGAAAATTAAAAATAACATTTTACTGTCTTTACTTACTATGTTGTTCATACATTATTAATCACTGTATGTCATATATGTCATTATATGATCAAAGTGACTTATTTATCACATCGCTCATGATGACTTTATTCATCACTATTCTCATCAATACAATTTAAGTATCTACATACGATCATAGAGTTGCTCATACAATCACTCATTTATACCAATAAAGTAAAAATATGTAAATTATTTTAGTTCCTCTGCTACAACAAAACTTATCATTAAATTCATTTAATCGCTCATGATATGCTCATTAATGAGTTTCTGATGATAAAAGTGTTACTGTACCAAGGAATATTATTTTTTTGAATATGATGTCTATTGCAGATCAATAGTAAGTTTATGTCAGTACAGATTTTAAATCTGATAACTGGAAAATTTATCAGTGTAATATTTCATGTGAGGAAAATTCTATTGCACCCGCCGATATATCATCTTAATTAATAATCTTCTTTCTCGAAATAGTTTCCGCATAGGAAGATTATTTAAATAAATTAATTGTGCAAAGGCAAAGTCAAATTATTGAAAGTATTAACGAGATAGACCATAAGAAACCATTATCGTAGAATATTCCATTTTAAGTATAGTGAGCAGTTCACGGGGTTTTGCTCTCTTGAGTCGAATAACATTGTTCTCAACCCTGAAGAAGTTTTACCATTTCCGGATTCACATGAATTTACAGTCGCTGCACGTGTTTTATTGGATATTTCATGATTTGAGCCATGGCTGTTTCAATATACAAGTCTGGTGCATGAATATATCACGGAGCACCTTATTCCTTATACTTATTACTTTTTATTAACATTCTATTAATGGGTTCGTATTCCGTATAATTTGTTCAGTGTATAATGATAATGTAAATAGATTAGAATGACTTAGGCGAGTATTAAAGTGTTAATATTGATTTTATTTAGAATTGGAGGGGAAATAATACCGCCTTACATGTTTCGGAAGATAAGTTAAACATCAGCTACTAAGGAGAAGAAGGTTTAACTTGTCTTCGTATGGACAGCCCAAGGAGGACTGTGTAAAACAAATCTGAAAAATTTATTTTAACAGCTTCAACCCTCTGTATGTGTAGGTAATAGAATTGAGACCAAACCTAACCAGCATATTCAGATGAGGTCTAACGAAGCATTTATACATTGATTTTAGGATGTAAAGGTTGTTAAACTTCTTTGACCAACGTTTTATGAAGCTCAACAATGAACTATAGCTTTGTTAATCATAAATACTCATACTGGAGTTTAAATGATAGTTTATTATTAAAGTGCATTCCTAGATTTTTAATAGAATGAACCTTTTCTAAAGGTTCGCCTTTGAGGGTGTATCTAAAGCTAATTGATTTGGTTTGACGTGTATAACACATAATAGCACATCATATACTAATGTTTAGTAAAAAATTGTTGTTGACGCATCAAACATGAAATTAAGTCGTCTTGAAGCATATGAGTATCTTAAATCGATGTTGAAATTACGGAAGCCACGTCAGTAATGGCAATAATGAACAAAACTGATCCTAAATAGCTTTCTTGTGGAATTTAGCATGAATGGTGATGGAGATGATGAGCGGAATAAAACAGTATGACTTCTATTAGTTAGATATGAGTTAACCCATTGTATGAAGTTTTAGGCAGGAAATTTTAGTTTTTTTAGTTTTAGTTTAATAACGCTAATATGAGGTAAAAAATCATATCTAAAAATAATCTGTGTAAATTACATCAGTTTGGAATCACGGTCATTAAGATTGGTCACTGTAGACTTCTTTTTCAAAAATTCATGTTGATGAGCTGTTAAACAGTTGTGTGATTCAGTGCAATGGTTAGAAATGGAATCAAATATCATTAACTCAACATTTTTGGAATAATGCTTAGTTCACTGATTTAGAACATTGTGTTCCGAACAAAAAAAATTTAAACAGCAGACATTAACATTTGAATTTGATTTTAAAATTTTTGTTTATTTCAATCTCAATATATCAAATCATTGTTATTCATATAAATAAAATTATTAAATAATAAATAAAATAATATTGTTAATATACAATAATTTTTAATATAAAATAAATACAAAATTGTGTAGAAGTGTTATAAATATTGGTTTTTCAATATTTTTATGAATTGTTTGTTTTTTTTTTGTTTATGTTTTGTAAATTGTAATGTGAGAAATGTCAAAAAAATTAAAAATGATAGCAAAAAAAAATTGTTCCGAACACGAAGTTAAAGTTAAATCAACTTTTGTTCCGGAGAGAAAAAAATGTTCCGAACATTTTTGAAAATTGAGAGAATTCAAATTTTCGTACAAAAAATATGCGCGCGCATGGGTTCGGAACATACGTTCTGAATCAGTGAATCAGGCTTAACGGAAAGTTTGGAAATTGGCCTATAATTACATATACCTACGGTAATTCTTTGAATTTTTCTTATGAGTAGGTTTAAGGTTTAATAAAGCCTAGTGATAGAAGTGTTGATGATGAATGAGAGTGAAACGGCTAATGATGCTGAGCAGTTCTTTAGGATTAGTTTGGTAACACCATAAGGTTCAGGAAACACGTTATTCCTCAAGTTATTGAAGTATTTTCTAAACAAAGTTTTTGGGGTTGGAATCTAAGTGAGAATATTGCTTCTCTTTGTACGACCCCAGAATTGATTACAGTTTACAGAGGTTTTAATATATCTTCTTATATATCAGAATTTTATTCTATACTGATCATTTTGAATTTCACCCAAGTAACATTTCGCCGCACGTATGTAACATTACGTCGTCGAAGTAATATTACGAAAGCGATTAATTAGAAATTGCAATGCAAGTTATGTATACATATTTATGTGTATAATGTATATGTATATAAAAATTTACGAAATCAATTTTAATTAATTTATTTATTATTTATAAATAATTTATTTCATCATATTAATTTTAATACCAATGAAGTAATTAAAGTGATAATTATAATAGAGTATTTAGCTGGATAGGTAAGTACGAATTTAAGATACAATTGAACTTTTATATTATTTTAATGTTCCATTTTATCGTTTTTTACTATATTTATGACATTTTACTAATTTCCTTCAATTTAAATAAAAAAAAAAATCATTATTAAATAAAAAAAAAAAAAAAAATTGAAATTTTATTAAATTTTAAGTTATAATAATTTTTTTTTTTTGTTTTCTTAAGTCAGAGTATGTAAAAATGAAATTTAAGAGATTTTAAAACATTAGATATGAATTTTATTATGACACGACGACGACACGATTTTATTATTTTAGATTTGGTTAAGTAAAGTCATGCGTGACCAAAAGAATAGTCTTTTGTTTTTAAAAGGAGTTGGAATATATAGATTAATATTATGTGTTTAAATATATTTAATTTTATATCCAAAATTTTTAATAAAAAAAAATTAAAAGAAAAGAATGAATAGAATAAAATAGATCGGAAAATGGAAAGAGATAGATTTAGTAAAGAAAGATGTAGGAAACCTTTTTTAAATCAAAATTTTCAAATTATTACGTTAGGAATGTGGTGGGTCCACTCAAAAAGAAAATTTGAATTACATGAGGCATTAAGTGATCACTACACAATGGGTAAGGTGGCTTAAAATAAGCTATGAAAATTTATATGTAGTAAAATAGGGAAATTATGTTCTAAAAAACGTGTTTCTGTTTCTACAATGAAAAAATTCACAAAACATATAACTTTGAAAAGTTCAACAAAAATATTTGCAAATTCATTAAAAATATTCCTACAGTCATGACCATATTACTGTTATGACCTCCAATAGTCCAAGCTGTGCATTTGTGTATAAAACTATCGTTGAAAACCTAATGTTTGACTTAACTTAAAGAAATAAAAAATAATTCATTTTTCAATCTTCAATTGACGCTATTCATATTTTAGCTTACATTTAAAATCTCTGATTAATATTTCGTTACAACGAATGAGTTTTAGTAAAAACCAGAAACTGTTAAATGTACTTTAATTAATTTTATTTTCCATACATATAGTCCAATTGCAGCACTGCATACATATTTGCTGCAGATCTGCTTCTGAAATACATGTGCGTTTTTTAAGACTATAGTACATTTATTTTTGACATTTGTTAAAGAAGTTAAGAAATTATATATATGTAAGTAATAAAAAGTGTAATTTAAAAACGAATTTGACGAAACATTATTATTATTTAAATATTTTCACCTTGATAATGTGTGCTTTTATGGCGTGTATGAATTTAGTTGCTCTGTCACGCGCAGCAAAATTAGGTTTGAACCCTCCTTGCGTGATATGCATTAAGTGCATAATTACATATAATTAGTAACACAAACACAAATGTTCTAAATTATTTTTGCATGATGCATGCATATTATATGCACATGTAATTAGACCTTTAAGCAGGTATACGAGTAATGTTTTAGTACAGGAACTATAGGCTTTCTTAAATAAAATACATAGTTATATTTTACTCAAATTATAACCAAATTATACAAAATTGAATTTCTGGAGTTACTGGGATAGTCGTACGTACTTTTTGAAATAGAATTTTTTTTGCTTCAAAAATTTGTACACTATACTAACGTGTTCTTTTTGTTGTTTATTGTAAATTTTAAAAATGTTTCAAACACACTGCACTTTACAAACAGTTAAAACAAAAAAATATTTCTCAAAACATACGTGCTGTCACCCAAGGACTATCAGAGCTATGTAGAATAATTTTCCCAAGATTAAAGATTAACGACAAATTTCTTAAGTTTGCCAGATATCATAAGTCTCGTTGTGGGATCAAATCAAGAAAGTCACTTATCAAAAACTAAGTTTGATTTACAGCTACTAGAAAGACTTAAAACGTTCACAAGTTTATTTTTATTAAAAAGTGTATGAATCCCACTTTCAAAAGTCTATTTGTATATTTTATTTAAATGTTGCAGGTTTTTTTTTTGTTTGTTTAATTAAAGAAGTATCAATTTAGAAGCAGCAAAATTGAAAATAATTTTTAGTCGCATTTATAGCCGTTATAACTGTAATCAAACTTAGATTCTATTATATGTAGACTTAAATTTAGATTTAATTTAATTCAAAGCATCTACATATAAAATTTGACAAGTATTTTTGTTGTTGTCCTTTACTTTGCGCCTAATCAGGTACTGACTATTTTCGCTCAAATGATTTTTGCCAATTTTTATTTATTGGCTATTAACCCAAATTTTGAAAAATTGCTAGTGCTAGTTCTAGTTTTGGTGCAACACTTGTTCAAGATTTAGCTAAATCAAAAATAAGAGTTGCGGCATTATCAAGTAATTTTAATGATATTAAAGAAATTTGTATTAATACTAATTTTTAAAAATTAAGTACAAAATTTACCCGAAAGTATAGGATAGGTTTAATGTGAATGTCATATGACATCAACAGTTATACATTTTTGATGTCGTGTATTGCTATACTTTCTTTTTACGGACTATTTTACGGATATATGTATTTTCTTCTTCATTTTACATCTCAAATTTCCAAGCAATATTTTCCACTCCGCTTCAAAATAATTTTTGCAATTTGCTTAAAAAATTGTAGAAAAATTATGAACCATAAAAATGTTGTGAACTTCTGATATTCAAATTATTTAAAAATTTATAAAATTATTTTATAATCAAATTTTCAACTCGATTAAATCTCATTTTTAATATTGCTTCGTTCAAGTGAAGATCGATCAATAAATAATTAAAATTAATTCAAATAATTAAAAAAAAATAATAGAAATAATATTTTAAATTTTCTTAAAATTAATTAAAAATGAGACGCTGGATAAATAGAATTGCTGTTGTAACTGGTGCTAGTTCTGGTATTGGTGCAACACTTGTACAAGATTTAGCTAAATCAAAAATAAGAGTTATGGCATTATCACGTAATTTGGATGCTATGGAAGAAATACGTGTTAATTTACCCGAAGATATACGTTGCTATTTAAATCCAATTAAATGTGACATTACAAATGAATATGATGTACAAAAAGTTTTTGATTTTATTGGTAGACGACATGGTGGTATTGATATATTAATTAATTGTGCTGGAATGTATCGTGAAGGTAATTTAATATTAATGGATGCAAAAATAATTAGAGAAATTATTGATACAAATGTAATGGGTGTTGTATATTGTACAAGAGAAGCATTTAAAAGTATGGAAGCACGCAATACTGTTGGACATATTATTTTAATGAATTGTTTTTGTGGTCATGAAATACCAAATTCATTGAAAACATCATTAAATATTTATTGTCCAACAAAATATGCTTTAAGTGCTATTAATAATATTTATAAACAGGAATTTAAAAATTTGGGAACAAAAGTTAAAATAACGGTATGTGTTTTTTTTTAAATTAAAAAATTTCAACTTAATAACAATAATATAAAATTTTTTTTTTTTTTAGAGTATTTATCCTGGACTTGTGAAAACTTCATTGTTACCAGAAGAAATATTAAATGAAAATTTGCCTATATTAAATCCTGAGGATATTTCAAGTGCTGTTTTTTATGCTTTGAATACCCGTCCAAATGTTCAAATTACGAATTTGTCATTGAGTGCATTTAATGGATCAAATTGAATTTTTTAAATTTTTTTTTTAAAGATTTTTTGCACTTGTAAATTAAAATAAAAAAAAAAAAAACAAAAATATGAAAAATAAAAATAATTAAAATCAAGTTCAACTAATATTTAACAAAAAAAACATAACGTTTTTTTTTTAATTTATTTGATTTTTTATATTTTTTCAATTAGTTTTGGTTTATAACTCAAAATATTGCAGTTTATTTACTGACTACCTGTTCTGTGCTATAAGACTTGAAGGTATCAATTATAATACATAATGTGTTCTATTGACTATGGTCATGAGCGGGTTCTTTCCTTCCGATTTGATTGTTAAATTGTTTTTTTTTTTCGTCATATCTGTCCATATTTAATTTCACTAAAGACAGTGTACTTTACCCTCGACGAAATGTACCCGAATGGTTTAGATACGAATGGTTGGAGTATTTTATTTCATCTGCCTCTGTATTTCTGAACAATCTGAAGGCTAGTTTAATTTTTTTGATTACATTTACGCCCTTACATAGTTGATATATTTCATTTTCGTCAGAAACAGCACTGAATACATTCGCAAAATCGAATTCGTGAACTTAAATACATATTAACTTGCTTTTGGTAATATTCAGATTCATATAGGAGCACCGGAAGCATGATCATTTTGTACAGTTGCAACTTGATTTTTCGATACAGGAGCTTTAACCAACTTTTTTTTAATCAAACCGAAAGTAGAAGTGATTTGCAAATGTAGTTATTTGTCTTATCCCTGCATGGGTGTTTATGAAGTTGATATTTTTACTGCATCATAAATTCCGGTCACAAATTTTACGGTCAAATTTTAAATAAAAATAAACAATTATACCGGGTGTTTCAGACCTTGCGTATCACCTTTTTAAAAGGGGAAGGAGCCGTTATTTTAAAATTAAATAAAAATTTTATTATCTAAATCGAGGGTGCTCTATCGATTGGTGATATTTTCAACTTCCGGGAAGGGCCGCAAATCGGTATTTTAAAACAAAAAATCGCCGAAATTGGCCGAAATCGAGATTTTTAAATGGAAGAGGGTACTTTTTAATGCAAATTCGGATTCTACATAAAAAAAATAAGAAACTTTTGTAAAGTAAATTTTTTTTTGTTTTTTTTTTTGTTTAAACTTTGTAGGAATCCAAAACTGAGATAAAAAATATTATAAAATGAAAAACAAATTTTTTTATAAATATGATATCATTAATTTTAGTTTATCAAAGGAAAATATTGAGCATTTTTGTTTTATTGTTATTAAAAATACTAAGAAAACAAAAAAAAATCATTTAACATAATTTTCTTATTTTTTCTATCGTAGAATCTGAATTTGCATTAAAAAGTACCTCTTCCTTTTTAAAAATCTCTATTTCGGCCAGTTCGGACGATTTTTGGTCTTAAAATACCGATTTGCGGTCCTTTCCGGAAGTTCAAAATATCACCAATCGATAGAGCACCCTCGATTTAGTTAACAAACTTTTTTTTAAATCTTAAAATAACGGCTCCTTCCCCTCTTAAAAAGCTGATACGCATGCTCTGGACCACCCGGTACAATAAAGATCGAAAGTAATTTTCCCAGTCATTCAAACTTCATAAATGTCAAATTAACCCAATAAATAATTTATGTAAAAAATATTGTCGTAATTGATTAAAATAAATAAATTATTGAACATTTTCATTTGTATGAAATATTTAATTGCTTGGTAAATATTTTTTTTATTAAATTCTAATTTTATTAAAATTAAATTTTTAAACAAATTTAAAAAAAAATATTTTAATTTTTTATGTATTCTATCTTCGGGGGCAAGCAAGTGGGAGATTCAAAAACAAATTGTAAAATAAATAAAAACAAATGAAATATTTTTAGTGTTCTCATGTAATAACGTTTTTTTTTAATTTTATCATTATATTTTTTAAATTAAATCAACACTTCAAAAGTTTATTTACAAGCAAGAATGATCTTTTCATGTAATTTTTATTAAATCCACCAATCTTGAACAATTTAATATGTATGACTTGTGCAGTGGTGGAATGATTTCGGTACACGTCAATTCAAAATATTGGTACGGAGTAGTATTAGGTATAGGTAAAATAAGACAATAAATAAGACAAATAATGGTAAAAATATAAGTAAATATTGGTCCTTTTGGGTGTAATAATTTCGGTACATGCTAGTTCAAAATATTACTAGGTAGTAGTAGGTATAGGTGGTAGACTAATAATGATAAAAATATTGGTCCTTTTTTCGACACACTTGTTCTAAAATAAATAATATATTCAAAAATGTTTAGAATTTTAAATATTAAACAACAAAAACGAAATATGTATCTTAAAATTAGTTATTAAAAGCATAGAAAAAGTAGTATAGTAGAAGTCCAGCGTAGAACAAATTTTTTTGGCAATTTTTTTCAATAGCCTGCCTCGCCACTCCTCGCCACTCTCTTCAACATTTATAAAATTATTTTATAACATTACATGGATTGAAAAAAATAAAATATTTGTTTTTTTAAAAGACTACTTGATAAAAATGAAAACCATATTTGAAATTTTGGTAGATATTAACTGAAAAAAATTTCAAATTACACAAACACAATAATAACCAAAAATGAAAAATTAAAAGGATATTTTCATTATTATTTGATTTCTAATAAAAAATATTATTTTTTGTTTTTGCTTTTATAATAAAATAACAGTTTACAGTAAGAAATTTTGTTTAATAAATTATAATTACAGTATCGAGAGAAAAAAATAAAAAGCAAGAGAGTGGCGAGGCAGGCTATTGAAAAAAATTGCCAGAAAAATTTGTTCTACGCTGGACTTCTATTATACTACTTTTTCTATGTTAAAAGTATTTCGGATATTTGATTATTATTCTGGATTGCAGTTGACAATTCTGGATTGCAATAGATAATTCTGGATGACAGTTGAGTAATGGGAAATTTTTAATTACAATTGACTTTTCTAAGTGATGATTAACAGTTCTATGTGTTCTATGTGTTATAATTGACTATTCTGAATTGCAATTGAAAGTTTTGGATTAATTGACTATTTTTAAGTGAAATTGATAATTTTAATCTAGTTTACGATTATAATTTTGAATGAAAATTTTAAATTTTGGATTCCGATTAACAACACAGCGTTGCAATTGGCAATACTGGATTTATAACTGCAATTGACAGTTTGAATCACAATTAACAACTTTTTTATTTTTCTTTATTTGTAATTTAAAAATTCATATACAATTCAGAGTATTAATGCAATGCTTAATTCTATAAATGTATTTAAATTTGTGTTAATTTTGTTTTAAGTGTGATCGTAGCATAGGCTGTCTGGTCTTATAATTTTTAAAATTGGTTTTTTTTTTTTTGTTTGACATTCATATGTTTCAAGTTTATTAATTCATTAGGTATATAAAATAAGTTTTTTACATTGTAAAATAATGAATATATTCCTAAGCATTTTTATTTTCCATTTATTTTATTATAATTTTGTTGTTATTTAATTTCTATTCTATCTCTATAATTATATTTAAAATATCAAAAATCGATGTAATTCTAAGTTATGTTTAACTTTAATTTTGCTATATGTATATGAAATTATAAAAATAAAAAAGAGTAAAAACAAAAATAAGAAATTAAAAACTAAAAAATAAAAATTAAAAACAAACCATATTATTATCGAATCAACATATTTTCCTTTTAAAAACACCAATGCTATTGATTTCTTTTAATTCCGTTGGCAATTCATTAAAGATTTCCAGGCAATTTAAATTTCGATTGACAATTTTGAATTATAATTGAAAATTCATTATTTCGATTAATATTTCTGGATTAAAATGGATAATTCTGTAAATTGGAATAATGTTTTCTTTTTGGAGAGTGAAAAAATAAAATAAAATAATAAAAACTAAATATAATATTTTTTGATTTTATGTATTTATAATAGTTATGTAAATTATTAATTCTCAAATATAATCTTAGATATGATATCAACAAAAACAACAACAAAATATTCCCAAAATTCAAGTAATAAATGTGAAAAAAATAAAAAGCTTTTAAAATTTGTATTTGATTTTTTTGGGACGTTGAATTTGTACTAAAAATAATTTCAGTAGTGATAAAAAAATATTTACGGATTACACCACTGGATTTGTGTAATGTTGTTTGAATAGATTGTATTGTATGATCGATTACTTATAATTATCGTAATAAATATATTAAATATATATACACATACATATATATATATTAATTTTTATTTAAAGTACTTGAAAATGTAATTTAAAATAAATTTAAAAAGCTTTTTATTTTTTTCACATTTATTAATTGAATTTTGGGAATATTTTGTTTTTGTTTTTTGTTGATATCATATCTAAGATTATATTTGATAATTAATTAATTTACATAACTATTATAAATACATAAAATCAAAAAATATTATATTTAGTTTTTAAAAACCTTTCAAAAAGGAATAACCAATATAGAAATATTAAATTTAAATTAATTAATAATGAATAGATGGACAAATAAAATAGCAGTTGTAACTGGTGCTAATGCTGGTATTGGTGCTGCAATAGTCAAAAATTTAATACAAAATAATATTAAAGTAATTGGATTAGCAAGACGTATTGAAAAAATTGAAGAAATACAAAATACATTATCAGAAAATCAATGTAAACTTTTATATCCAATGAAATGTGATATTTCAAATTAACATGATGTTAAAAGAACTTTTGAATTAATTGAAAAACTATTTGATACTATTGATATTTTAATAAATAATGCTGGTGTAATGAAACAAGGTAATTTAGCTACAATGGAAATTGAAAAAATTAAAAATACTATTGATACAAATATCATGGGAGTAATATATTGTACAAAAGCAGTATTTAAAAATATGAAAGAAAATGATATTGCTGGTCATATTATATTTGTTAATAGTGTACTTGGACATAAAATTGTAAATTCATCATCAATATCATTCAATATTTATGCACCATCAAAATATGCTATAACAGCAATGACAGAAATTTATAAAAATGAATTTAAAAATTTAGGAACAAAAATTAAAACAACTGTAAGTTTAAACAATAATTTAGTTTACATTTATAAATTTAGATAAAAAAAATTCAAATAACAGTAAATTATTTGATAAAATATAATATTTACAAAAAAAAAATTTTTTTAAATTATATTTCAATTTAACTCAATTTTCGTTTTTAAATCAAATCGATAATAATTATGTTATCAATTTCTGTTTCGAAACCCAACATAGATAATTTCTTTATCAACAATTAATATTTTTTATTTTTACTTTTATTCCATTTAAAAGAGTATTAGTCCTGGATTAGTTCATACTGATGCTGTACCACAAGCTATTTTTGATAGAAAAATACCAGCTCTCAAACCAGAAGATATTGCTAATGCAGTAGAATTTGTATTAAGTACACCAGCTCATGTACAAATAACTGAGTTAACGATTGAACCACATGAAGGATTTTAATTTTTAATAATCAAATATTTTTTTTTTTAAATAATTGAATAATAAAATTTTATTTGTTTTAATTATTTATTTTTTTTTAAATTCATATTAACTTATTTTAGTTTTATATTTATTGTTTTTAAGCATAGTGTGGAAATTTTCAAAAGTATCTTTTTTACAAAAAAAATCTATTTATACAAAAAATGTAATAATTGCAAATTAAGGGCCAATATTCAACTGAAAACAAAGAACATACGAAATTAAATCATTTTGGCTCGTACAAATGCAAGCTCGTACAAATGCATGTAACTGCTTGTTAATTATATGTTACAAGCACAACATAACAAGTACAATTTCATACAAGTGATAAAAAGCTTGTACAACAAGCGCCAACATACACAAAAATATTCCAAAAATATTCCAAACATTTCAAAAATATGTTTTTTTTTAGCTAAAAAATTACATAACTGACGTAATTCAAGTGAAATTTTCCGAGAGAATTTGCTGTATATTCTGTAGTATTAAATTATTTTAAATAAAATATTATTAACATACTGTATTCAATGAATTTAACTCACTTATACAAATCTGGAGGGGAAGAAGAATAATCAATCGAATAGACTGGAATAATACTCTGCCTAAAATTTGAATTTCTAATTTAAATTTAAATTAAACCGATTTATATAAAGACAAAAATGAAAATGTAATACATCATAATCCAATATAATTTGCAAAATTCATAGCAACAAAATTATGATGCACAACATTTTTATTTAGCAATAAACTTTAAAAATTGCATATCTTCTAATTTTCATTGTACTTTTTTTTTTATTTATTTTCACTCAGAACAGTTTCAAATATTTAATCGTATAGTCGTGTTTTTTTTTTTTGCAATATAAAAAATGAATCGTTGGATAAATAAAGTTGCAGTTGTAACTGGTGCAAGTTCTGGTATTGGTCTTCAAATAACAAAAGATTTATTAAAATCAAATTTAAAAGTTGTTGGTTTAGCACGTCGTCAACAATTAATTGATAATATTCGTAATGATTTGCCAGAGGAACAAGCTGCAAATTTATATTCATTAAAATGTGATGTTAGCAATGATTTGGATGTACAAATGTCTTTTGATTGGATTGATAAAAATTTAAATGGTCCAGATATATTAATAAATAATGCTGGTATATTAAAGCATGGTAATTTAATTAATATGGATATAATTGATATTAAAGACACATTAAATATAAATTTAATGGGTATTGTAAATTGTACAAGATCAGCATATAAAATTATGTTTAAAAATAAAACAGATGCACATATTGTATTGATGAATAGTATTGCAGGACATCGTATACCATATTTGGGTAAAGTAATGCCATCTGTAAATATGTATGGACCAACAAAACATGCAATAAGAGCATTAAATGAAATTTTACGACAAGAATTTAATAATTTAGATACAAAAATTAAAATAACAGTAAGTTGTTTTAAATAGTTTTTTTTTAATTGCTAAATTAAATAAAGATATATTAGCTACTAGGGCAATTATTAATATTAAATTTTTTTTGCATAAATTTAGGAGGATTCACTTAAAAAAAACATTCTTGTATATGTATATTGGCAGTTATTATAGGTGTGTAATTAATTATATTTTTATACTTTTTAATTACAGAATATAAGTCCTGGATTAGTTGAAACTGCTTTAGTACCGAATTTTATTTTAAATAATAATGAAATACCAAAATTAAAACCTGAAGATGTTTCAAATGCAATTTTATATGCTCTTAGTACACCTATTCATGTACAAATAAATGAAATTTGTTTACAACCAGTTGGTGAAATATTTTAAAAGGTGAATGATGGGGGTTTTGTCATCATATCAGTGTCAATGCTTATTATAATTATATTGTAGAAAAATGGATTTAATTTTATTGGAAGTTATATTGAAAATTTATTTTACAAAGAATAAAAATTCTTTAATAAGGTTTCTTTAAAATTGATTTTTACTTAAAAAAAAAGTTTTTTATTGTTTTGTTTTATTTACGAATTTTAAACAGAGACGCATTTTTTGTTTTTAATTTATTGTGGAGCAGTGAAATTCTTACTTTAGTAATTTGATTAATTTTGTTTAACAATAAGCGACTTTATAATTTAAATTTGAAAAATTTGCACTTGATATACAGAAATTGATTTTGGAAATATAGCTTCAGAAATGATTATGTAGGTTGCAACAAATAAAAACTTGTACTGGTGGTTTATATTGAACCATTTAGAACTTATAATTAAGACTAACAATTTTTAAATTACGAAATGATTAGAAGAGGAATTTAATCATCTTTAACTATTTATAGAAATATATAGAAACTATATTCACTTACTGGTGAATCACTTTCACTGTGGAAAATAATACCATTGTGAAGAAAAACATAATGTGACGAAACGCGAAGGAATACAGTAAATTTTAGTTCATATTCACATATAAGTTTTCCACATTTAAAATTAGTAGATATACAAATTTAATAGATTAGTAGATATCTGTGCAAAAAGCAAGTTAAGTTCATCCCATAGACTTGGAATTATATTGCCATAGACTTGGAATTCGATCAATCTTTGTTAGTAGCATTTGCAATTTGTTGGAGTGTATGTAAGTGTAGATATAAGTGTATGGAGTGTAAATCGAACTCTATATAAGTATTTAGAATCAATGAATAATTTCAATCTTCATTTTCTATTTTCTTTTCACTTTTTTACTATAGTACATATATTATTTAAAAATTAGGAACATTATAAACTTAACGAATCCGGTTTAAATTTAATTCCATACACTTGAATACACCTCTGAAGAGTAAAAAAAAAATTCAGTGTAAAACTATGTGCATACTACATTTTTTAATTAACGAACAGTAAAAAAACAGAAATTTTAGAAATTGCAACAAATATAACAGTTCTTCATGTACATTCAGTTCTAAAGGGAGCTGATGTGTGAATAAAATAAAAATGAATCGTTGTTTAAATAAAATTGCTATTGTAACTGGAAGTGGATCTGGAATTGGGAAAGCAATATCAAAAGAACTTTTAAATGCAAAATTAACTGTATTCGGTTTAGATAATAATTTAGAGAATTTGAATAATTTCAAATCATCTTTACCATCAAATCAAAAAGAATATTTTAATGTTGCTAAATGTGATGTTCGGAATGATAAAGAAATTGAAGAAATATTTACAACAGTTTCAAAAAATCATGGTGCACTAGATATATTAATAAATTCAGCAGGACTTCTTAAACATGGTAATTTAATACAAATGCCATTGAGTGAAATTCAAGAAACATTAGATACTCAAGTATTGGGAACTATTAATTGTACCAGAGAAGCTTTTCGTCAAATGAAAGAAACTGATACCGATGGTCATATAATTTTTATAAATAGTATAAATGGTCATAAAATTCCAACATTTATGGGTAAAAGAGTACCAACAACAAATATGTATACACCATCCAAATATGCAATAACAGCAATGGTTGAAGTTTTACGACAAGAACTACTTAATATTGATAGTAATATTAAAGTTACGGTAAATTATTAAAAAAAATTAATTTCTATTAACTCTTATTAAAAAAATTTTTTTTTTTTTTTTGATTTAAAGAGTATTAGCCCTGGACTAACAGAAACTCCAATTGTTCCAGAATTTTTATTACAAAATCCAAATATTTCTAGATTACAACCAAAAGATGTTGCAGATTGTGTTATGTTTGTATTAAATACACCACAGCATGTTCAAGTACATGAATTAACTGTCTTACCATTACGTGGAATATTTTAAATGACATTTTACTTAAATTCTTATTAATATTATTTATTTTAATTATAAATGTAAATTGTTAATTACATTTTCAAATAGAAATAAATGTTGTATTTGAATAAATTATTCTATTTGTTTTGTTTTGTGATGTGATATAATCCATTATACCTACATTCTTTGCAGGATATGTAATATGCATTGCTTCACCTAAATCTTATATTAAAATCTTTCACCAACTGGTTGTATTGTCAGTTCACTAATTTGAACATGTGGTGGTGTTCCCAAAACATATAGAATAGCATTTGATATATCTTCTGATTGTAAAATTGGTAATTTTAAATTGAGAATTTCGTTGGAAACAATTTCTGTTTCAACTAATCCTGGACTTAAATTCTGCAATAATATTATAGAATTTAAAATATTTAATTTACATTAATAATAATAAATAATATAACAAATAAAATACGAATTTGGAAATTTGTAAATGATGTGTACATTAGTATTGAAAGTATGTACATATATAATAATAATGTATCGTACAATTTTCAGTGCTATTGTTGGGCTGCATTATACTACTTACCATAATTTACTTACATTTTTTATTATAACCTGTTCTGTTTAGGAACATATTGATTATGCAAGACAACTACCTCAACTTTGATTTGCCAAGATAGAAAATACGGGTTGTCTATATATTTAATATTTACAATTTAAGCCAATGAAGAAATATTGATTAATTTTGATAATTTAGTTCAAATAAAATATTATTTACTACTTGTAAATGTTACTATGTATGTACATCTTTACATTTCCAAATTCGCAAAAACAAGTCTTCTTACTGTCACTTTAATTTTATGTCCCAAATTTCTAAAATCTTGTTTATACATTTCTGTCATAGCTGTAACAGCAAATTTTGATGGTGGATAAATATTAACTGATGGTATTCTATTATTATTATCAATTGAATTTGGTATTTTATGTCCAGCAATACTATTCACCATTATTATATGACCATCTATATCTTTTTCATGCATACTTTTAAATGCTTCTCGTGTACAATAAACAATACCCATAATATTAGTATCAATTACATCTTTAATATCTTGTGTATTCATAATTGATAATCTACCATATCGTACAATACCAGCATTATTAATTAATATATCAATTCTATTGAAATTTTCTCTAATCCAATCGAAGGCATCCTTTACATCATTTTCTTTTGTTATGTCACATTTGATTGGATGAAAATACGATTGAAATTCTTTTGGTAAATTATTTTTTAATTCTTCAAGTTTTTCAAAACGTCTAGCTAAACCAATTACAATTATTTTAAATTTGATTAAATCTTTAGTAACTTGAGCTCCAATACCAGAACTTGCACCAGTTACTACAGCAATTTTATTTTCCCAACGATCCATACAAATTTTTTTTTTTTTTCAAATTATTTTGGATGTACAATTCAGTGTAATCTTTTTCTTTCAAATTATTTCTAATGACTAAATGAAATCTTGGAAATTTGCAGTTAAGAAAAGTTAAGCTCTATTGTAACAAAAATTAAGTATATAAATTGCAATTTATAAATTTTTAATTGGTTATAAATATGGTACATTAGGATATAAGACTTTTAATTGAAGCAAAGTTGTATTTGTATTTTTATTTAATTTTTAAAGTGGTGCATTTTACAGACTCATTTTACACGCCATATGAAATATGGTTATATTATATTTAAGAAATGTATTTGGAAAATTAATATCTTTATTATAGACTAGTTATCGCTGACAAATTTTCACTGATCGATCGAAAATGAACTGCGGAGTAGGGGTATGAATTTTCTCAAAAGATCTACAAATATCAAAATCTTAGGTCTCCCTAAATATGTTAGTTTCTTTCAAGTAGGGCTACTTGTAATTAAGGAAGCTCTTGAAACCTTTAACCATATTCATATAACTAAAACAAACGCCACCATCTTCACGGATAATTAAGCCGCTATCAAAGCTTCGGTGTTGGACATTATCTGATATAAGCTGGTGGAACAATGCCGAAACGAAATTGAAAGCATAGATAGTCGTTTTTCGATCTCTCTACTCTGTGCTCTACTGTGTAGAGATAGGTAACGCGAGTCGTGGTATCAAAAAAGCACAATAAAGTGCTAATTGGTTTCCCAGAAGTAACTGGAATAACTACTACCTACCTACCTACCTATTATGGAATAGTTTCTATTGGCTAAATTAAGTTATTTAAAAGCTTTTAAAATAACAGAATGAATTATTATGAACTAATATAGAATTCCCACTACATTTTTTTGTTGATTTTTTTAATGTAATAACTAAGAGCGAATTGAGTATCTATTTGATTATGAATTACAAAATGATTAACGAAACTCTGAGATTACAAAATTTCAACTGCAAAAAAGAAAAAATAATTTTTAAAAAAATTTAAGTTTGGGAATCAAAATTTTATAATTGAGTTTTGTTCAAATTCAGAATTAAAAAAAAAATCGCAGAATTTTTTAGTTCAATAAAAATGACAATTGAGCTCTATGGAACTATATTTATGGAAAAGTAAAAATAAATATGAAATACAGTTGAACCTTCATAACTCAAACTCTATAAGTGTTCCAAAATTGGTTTGAGTTATAAGATATTTTTGGTAAGCGTTAGGAAGGGGGGTACAAAATGAATAATCAAACTGTTTATTATCTTAAAAGTTTTTGTTTCAATCCAACTGACACAATCAGGTAATCTTAATATCATAAAATCTTAAGACAGAAAACCATAGGGATTTTGTGTACACTATAAAGAGATACAAAACTATAATCATGATTTATCTATTTATAGTTTTATGACTTAATAGAATGGTACTCATAAAACTACCATGTATATGGTTTAATGTCTTAGGGCTTTATGACAGTCCACCTAACATATTATACACATATAGCAATCAAGCTCATTATCTAATTTAACAATACATACTTACTATATAAAATTGTTTTTTGTTTTTTTTTGTGTTGTGTGAAAATAAGTTAAAAATATTTTCAATTGTAATAATAATAATTTATTATAAGCAATTTACTAATTACTTTTTTATAATTTTTAAAATAATTCTTTTACATAATTAATTAACTAAAATATAATAGTAACATTAGTATAGTATAATTATTCTTTTAAAAAATTTAAAAGCTTTTCTATATTTATATATATATATATATATATATATATATGTATATTTGTTTTTTAAAATAATTAAATAACTCTTTCTACTTTATTTCTATATAATAATATTATATGTTTATCTTGTATATAATATATAAAACTTTTTCTTTTGATTTAAAAATTATAATTGAACAATTTTTGAGTCACTCTATAAATAATTTCATTTACAATAATTATGGACGGGTCTTTAGGTCAAATTTATTTTTACTTTTTTTTTTTTAATTTTTATCATTATTACATAAATTATAAACACTTTGGATATTCCTAACCTACAAAATATTTAACGCTACCATTTTACATTTAAAAATTTGTCTTTTTTTTCTTTTTTTTTTTTAATTTACTATTACTTTACAAAATCTAAGTTTAAAAAAAAAAACAGAACAAAAAATTATAATTTAATAACTTTGAAAATTTTTTCTTCTCAAAGAAAGAAATGAGATTCTTACGAGAGTAGCCAATTAAGATTTTCTCTAAATTGTTTTTTTTTTCCTTTAAATCACTGATGTACTCTCATTATGATGACTTCGATTATCATTATTAATATCTTCATCATCATCATCATTATTTTGATAATTTAATGCTATAGCACTGCTTTCACCCAATGGAGCTGCATTTAATACTAAATTTTCAACAGAACGTGATGATTTACAGCGTAACGATGATGAACGAAATGCATGATCTACTCGTGTTGCTAATGCTGATGAACTTCTTTCATGACGATTTGTTCGTAATATTTGAGCGACATCTGATGCTGAAAATGGTAAAATATTCAAACGAGATGTTATTGTTGTCGTTGATGATGTTGAGGCTGCCTGCTCTGCTGAATTTGGTCTATTATTATTATTATTTGAATTGTGCGTTTGATTATGATTTATTATTTGAATATTAGTATCAGTAAAACGACGTCTTTGACGTTCTAGTGATGTTAAGTTACGATTTGTATTACTATTGTATAATATACGAGGTCCAATTTCAATATTTTCGTTTTCAGTACGATTCAATCCTGATGGATCGGTTAATACTGTAGAATATTCAGGTGGTAAACTATTTTCAATTGTTGTTGGTGATGTATGTAATATTGGTCGGGTACGACTGGATTCACCAAGAATACTAAAAAATTATAAATACATATATTTTCAATTTAATGAATAATTTTGTTTTGCTTTTAGTTTGTTATTTTACTCACCGTCGGACACTTCTTCTAATACTTTGTCGGAAAATTTTAGCTAAACGTGCTCCTGTTGCTGTTGTATACGATGGTGGTGGTGTATATTTTGGTGGAGCATCATCCTGAATATTTTGTGTATCTAAACTTGTATTACCATTATTATTTCCAATACTTCCAATTGTTGCAGATTGACCTGAAGTTGGTCTATTAATTATGGGTCGAGATCTTCGATTTGGTAATGGTGATTGAGTTGGTCGATAAAGATTTTGTATTCTCTGTAATAAAATTGATTTTTTTTGTAAAATTTGGTTCATTAACAAAATACTTTATATGTACATATATATATTTATATAATTTGAAATAACTTACATCTAATATATCTGGTGGACCTTTATTCAAATAACGATAAATTTGTACAATTGCTGTTAGCGGTACAATAAGAAGAAATCCAATTTGTATTAGTCCACCAACTTTTCTAGTCCAAAAATTGAAATATGATTTACCACGCCAATAATAAAATTGATTTGATCCAGAAACTTTATATTGAATTATAGCTAAAGAAACTAAACCTATTGGTAATAGAACATTCCATGATAAAGCTAAAAATGCTGACATTGAACCAGCCATTTTTAAATCATTAACCAATAAATCTCCATTATATGGCCGACCACGTATTAAAAACACTCCAAAAATTTGTGCAGTCCATAGTATGGGTAACCACCAAGCACCACCAATAATTAAATCCAAATAGTGTATTATCGATAGACCCATTTCAGTTGCAAATGGTATACCCAATAGTAATCCAGTTACACAACTTAATAACACTGAACTTGATGAATTACCCAAAGCACTTGAAATCGGTTTCCAGATTGCACATAATTGTGCTAAACCAAAAAATAGGAATGCTATAAATCCTAAGACTGTAAATACAGATGATATTTGATCTTGTGCAACAGCAACTGCAGCTGGGAATAATTCTGTACATAATCGTAACGGTTCATAACCACTTTCACGAAATTGTGATGCTGCCGATTGTCGACGATATGTTTCACCAAGCACTGATGAATAATGTGGTATCCATTTTATTGGAATTGAA
Organism: Argyra leucocephala; assembly: GCA_963942445.1. NCBI lineage: Eukaryota > Metazoa > Arthropoda > Insecta > Diptera > Dolichopodidae > Argyra > Argyra leucocephala. Next base: position 13,422,231 of record OZ012681.1, read on the forward strand.
GCTAGTATTGGAGAATTTTGATTTTTATGATTGAATAAAAATAAATAAGAATCCATGTTCTCTGCAAATATAAAATTCAATATTAGAATTTTAAAAGAGACCATGGCAACATTTTTTTTTTGTTTTAAAGAAAAGTGAAAAACCAAAAAATCAACCTACCATATGATCCAGGAAGATAGAAATAATCATTATTTTGAAGAATTTGTATACAAGCATAACCAAAAACAGCTGCTAAACTTAAACCAAATAATGTTAAGAGTACAACAATAATTGCATCCCGCCTCAGTACCGTTTTACTATTATCTTTTTCAGTAGATCTACTTGTAATCGATATCACTGATGGACTTAACAGAACCCAAGTTAAAAATGTTTCTTGTGCTGCTGCTATCCAAGTTTTTGAATTTATTAAGAAATCTTCAAAATCTGATGCCGAAAAAATATTCTATAATTTAAAAAACAATTATTAATCAGTACTGATGTTGGGAAGTAAAATAAATGTATATCCAAACTTACCTGAACAGATGAAAAATCTATAATATACAATAGTTGGCATGTAACTATAAAAAACAAGACTAGAGGAATTACAGTTAAACTTAATACAATCTTTCCAAATGACTTCAATCCTTTGCATAGTATAATGAAAACTAATGCCCAAATTATGGCCAAGTTGAATGCCAACTATATTTAGGGGAAAATTAAAATTAATAAATTTTTTACGAAGAAAAAAAAACAAGTTTGAAATTAAAAAAAAAATTCACACCCAATTCACCTGAAATCTAACACCTCCCGTCTCAATTCGTCTACCAAGACCCAATTGCCATCTTTGTAAAACAACACCATTAAAATAATCAGCAATTGTTTCAGTTAGATTTGCTGTTGTAAAATTTGTCATTTGTCTTCTATATATATAAAATGCTTCTTGCCACTTATAAAATTCATCTCTTTTAACAAATGAATCTCGAAAATAAACTAAAATCCATGCTAAACTTATCGTTGAATATAAAGCTATAATACATTGTGCCAAACATAATGATATACCAATACCACGACAAATTGGACTTATTTTCCACATTGAAACCGGCCCACTACGTATTTTTGAACCCAAACACATTTGTAACCAAAACATTGGTATACCAAATATTATTGAGAGTATAAGAAATTGTATCAAAAAATTACCACCATAATGAACAGTTAAAACTGAAAATCTTGATATATTAAAAAGACCTAATGTACAGCATAATAATGCTAAAATACGACTAAAACTATGTGGCCAAAATGAATTGATACCAGTATTTGATTGTACTTGAAAATTTAAATCAGGATCTAATGGTGATGTACGTATACCAGCAGCAGATGATGATGCTGATGTTATTGTTATTGGTTGTTGATGACGATGTACTGATTCAGAATTTGTTTGATTTTCAGTATTTGTTGAATTTAATGAACTAGAACCAGTACTTGATATTATTGAAACAGGACTAGCATTTCTAGATGAACCAATTGAACTTGCTTCAGAACCAATATATCGTGGTTGTTGCTGTTGCGGTTGTTGTTGCTGTTGTTGTTGCTGTTGTTGTTGTTGTTGTAAATTATCTTGTGAAGTTTCATCTCTATCAACAATTTCATTATCTATAATTGGAGTTGTTGGAGGAATTCCAGATAATGGTGATATTATATTTTGTATTTGTCTACGACCAGCTGTTATTGCAGCTGGTGCACTCACTGGACGATCATGATTAACAATAATACGTTGTCCTGTATCTGTATTTTCTGTTGTTATTGAAAGTATACGTGGATGCGCTTCAGCACGTCTACCAATTTGTCTTGGTTTTGGTTGCTGTTGTTCGTGTTGTATTAAATTTAAATTTTCTAATGTTGTTGAGGTGGCACCAATATTTTCATTATCATTTGATTCTTGTAATGTTGAATTATTTAGAATATCATGAACTAAATCTAAATTATTTAAATTTTCTAATTGTTGTTGCTGATATTGTGGTTGTCTACAATCATTGTATGAAAATGTTCGACGTATATCAGAATTAATATTATTTATATCATTTGGTAATGAATTATCAATTTTTTGATGGCAATTTGAATTTGAATTTGAATTTTTAAATGATTCTGGAATGTTTCTATGTTGGTCTAAATTACTAAGAAGATCCATTGAATTATTTTGTTGTTGTTGTTGTTGTTGATTCTGTTGTTGACTATAGGCTATTAAATCAGTAAAATTATTTCCTAAATTGTTCATCAATATAGAAGAAGGAGGTGGAGGAAGAAATCGTAAAGGAAGTGAATTCTCACAATTATCAGGAAGATTAATTAAGGAAGTTTTACGCATTGAATTTCTTCGCCATGCTTTTCTTGAACAACTGGCTGATGGTGTACTGAGTTGAGAAGAATCTAAAATAAAAAAAAAATTAAAATTAAATTAACTGAAAATATTTTTTTTAATAAATATATTTTTAAAATATATTATATATATATATATATAAATATGGGTATCGTATCATGAAACGATGATCAATACCTGCACTTGCATCTGCACCTATTAACAACAATTGAAGAAATAAAATAACACAGCCAATGGTAATGTAGAGAATTTCTATAAAAACAAAAAATAAAAAATGAAACGGAAAAGGATTTGTTTTCACCATTATTCGTTACTGGGACAACAGAACAAATAAAATGGGTATAGTGTAGTTTTTTGGTTCATAGAATTCGATTTTTCATATGTATACACATTTGTTTTGTAGTGACCGATGATATACTTCGTATAATATTTTTGGTTCGGTTGACCACATATTTATATTAAAATGGTATTTAGATTGTTGGTGATTGTTACTGTCGTCATAATAAAGAGGGGGTGATTGTTTTCGTTTAGGGTATTATGGTTAGATTTAGTTGAGGTGTTCTACAGTATTACCTTGAACTTTTTTGTTTTTTTGTATTTTAATAACTAGAAAAAAATTGATTTGGGTAATTCGATAATAATGCAGATAAATAAATATAATAAGAATATGTAATTGAATAATTTGGTATTTACTGTTATTATAATAGCTTTTGAATTAAATTAATTGTTTTTACTATTTTTAAATGTTATTATTTTAGATATATGTATATAGGTTAAAGAAAAGAGCAAAAAATGAATAAAATAATTTATTTGATTAAAAAAAAAGAGCTATTAACAGGTTGACATATCACGACAAAAATCTGAAGAAGTAGATTTGAAAATAAATGTGTTAAAAATCAATTTTAAGTATTAAAGCAGTTCTACTATTTAAAACGAGAACATCAGTGGAGAGAATGTAGAGTAAAATAAATATTTCTATTATGTTTTACATCAGTTATAAAGACCAAGATGGATGAAGACATAATGCCAGAGGGCTTGAACCCCTTACGAACGATATTTACAGAAAATGTATATATATGAAGTACAGGATGAAACTGTAATGGAATTTGCTTTCTCTGTTCTATCTATAGAAGCTTTTAGAACATTTTGTTTTATTTACTTCCTGCCATCCTTTCAATTGTCCAGCCTCAGCTAAACTCAAACTGCGAATTCTAGATAAGATTCGACTAATTTAGTGTTTATTACGGGAATTACAGATTTAGTGAATTTATTAACTTGCTCAATTGTGCATTATGTCTAGATCTAGTGTAGAGTTTGAGCGAATGAGCCCTAATGGGGTTTTTAGACAACAACCTTAATAGATATTTAAAAATACACACAAACATAATTTATAAAAATTTTAACTTTTTTCTGAAGCAACTGAAATAGTGACTAATACCTGCAAAATTGAATTGATGTAACAGTATATATATTTCACTATCATAGTGACCTTCCTCGAAATGAAAAAGCTGGCCAGATCATCGGTGAGCAACATTTATGGATCGCAACAGGCATTTGGTAATATTTAACTATCGATAAAAAATACCCTGAAGAGGGAAACAAACATTCTATTGAAGCGTTCTATTGAAGACCACAGAGTCTCCAAAATATATGTGCACCAAGAATAAAAACCAAAATAACCAACTTTCTATTAACTGTAAATATACCAGACTGTAGGAAGATGGTGGGCGTACTTAATGGTCATAACCACATGAATAAACATCATGTGTAGACTAGCACTAGTGACGACTCAATCTGTAGACATTGTCTGGAAGAAGAAGAAACCTCCACATGTATTGTAGAAGAGCATTTAGCTCTTTCAACACACTACACAATCTTAGAAAATTTCTGCAGAATAAAAACCCCAAACCTATAAGCTTTTATCAAAAGTGGGTCGACCAAAGTGGGTCGTAGTTGAGGGGTGGTGGAGGGCATATAGGACTAAAAGCCAACATGCCGGCCTTGTCATATTAGGGTCACCTCCGTACTGGAAAAGAATTATCTACTATAAATAATCGATTGGGCGACAGAAAAATGCAACTTTAGCAAACAACTTTAGCAAGGTTCAAATCCTACGGTAAAAAAAATTATTTCTTCTAGTATATTATAGCTGGTGCAAGCGACACTAAATATAGCAGCAAAACTAGATTAATTAACTATACTTTTACGAAAATAATGATAACGAGAAACTGTGAAGAACAGTTTCAGAACCGAAATATTTTAACTATACAACGCCCTATGCTACTTACATTACATTCAGTACAACAGTTATGACAGAAAATTGAGTAAAATAAAATGCACAAAAGATAGAAGCAATATAAAAGTGAAAATTCATTTGACCTTGAAGTGCAATATAATCAATTATGGGGAGTTTTTTATAAAATGAATAACGGTACTTTTTAGTTTTTAGACATTTGAAAATATGATAACCATCTAAAATAAAATTAACAGAGTGAAATTAAATTTATTACAAAACTCAATAATATTGATTCCATTTCAAAAACTGGATTGGTAGATTGAGAAATTTCAAAAACTAATACCTTAAATTTATATATAGGATATTAAAATATAAAATGCAGACAAGTTTGATTTGGTTTAATCAATTACATATTGACAAAATCAGTACAACAAGCACTAAATATTATTCAAGACCTCAAAATTACATAAATATGTAGTAACATTTACAGTACAGTATTTTCCAAACATTTACCCCTATTCAATTTTAATTTTCTCAACTGTAAATAATGTAATCATATCAATTTAATATTCTTCCAATAAACTAGGTTAATAATATTATTCTAAAATAATGAAATTAAATTGGCGATGGAAAACTATGTGTTATTCATCACATTAATTTAAATTGGGATTTTTTGGTATTTTTTTGGTCTCGCCTTATAGATTACCATTTATTACAAAAACAAAAAACGAAAATCATAGTCACGATATTAATTTTAGTAAATATATGTATATTTTAATTTTATTGTCTTTGCTGCTTCTTTGTTTAGAGATTTTGTTTTAGAGATTTGTGTTAATCCACGTCTACGTAATATGAAAATATGGATAGAAAAAAAAAATGTCATTTACACTAATCAAAAGACGAAAATTTTAGTTTTTCTGTTTTTTTTTCTTCTTCATATTTTTATTGTTTTATTGAAATGTAATATTCTTAAAAATATATTTACAGTCTAAAATGGATTTTGACTTAGAGTTGTTTGACTGCTTTGAATTTAATTTTTAACGAATTTTTTTTTTTTGCCTTGTTAATTTAATGAGAGAAATTGAATTGTTAAGAGCGCCACTTAAATATATTTGGGTGCATTGTGTAGGTGGTGAATTATTTTAAAGATTTTAAATTTTTGATGATGTCCAGTTCATGTCACTTAAATTGAATGACTGGACTGAATTAAAAAAAAATTTTTTTTTTTTGCCTTTTTATAACATCTAATCTTTTTGAATTGGAAATAATTGTGGAGGTGAGTGATTATAAATATAAAAGAAAAATATTTTAATAATTGAATTAAATTTTGAAGAAGTTAAGGCTGGGCTCTATATTATGTAGGATAAAGCTTATTTAAAGAGGATTTTCAGAAAGAAGGTCTTTTCTTAAATATTTCATAATACTTTGTCAAATGAAAAAACATTTTTGCCGAAAATGTTTTATGAAATTTAAAAAGCCGGTTATTCACAGATAAAAGTCAGTAAATTAAAGGAGATAAGTTTGTGTGGGTCAAAGATAGGTAAGTCAAATATAAGTAAACATTAGGCACAAATTTACATCGCCAATCGACGATAAATTTCTATTAATTGTAAATGTCAAAAATTAGCTATTTTTACTTTATCACAATTTTTCTATTTTAGAAATTGATTGATAATTTTGTGAAATTATTTTTTAAGAGTTATAAGGTTTGTTCGGTAAACTGTTCTAGAATGTTCTAGAGTAAAAAAGAACACGTTTTGGTATTCAGTAGTTTCCGTTAATTGAACTTTTTTGTCAAAAATGTTCGGAAAAAGTTCCTGTTCATTAGATTGTGTAGTTGAACTGTTGCAAATTGATTTTTTTTGTTTAAACAGTTTTGGAGAAATTAAAAAATTAAATTTTGACAGTTAAACAAAAAAATTTGAGAGCAAACAAAAATTAGAACAAATAAGTTCAAAAAAGATTTAAAAAAAAGTGTTCAGTAAATTTTTCTGTTCAAAAGTGGTTCTAAAGTGTTTGACAGTTAACTGTCATTGTCCAAAACTGTTCTGTCCAACTCTGTTCTAGATCTACTGAACAAGCTTATATTTTTGATGATTTACTTTATGAAGCTTAAATTTTTACTTTTACGAAAAATTACTTCAAAAAAATGACATAGAAAACACAGCAAATTTTTTCAAATAGAAATGTCATTTATTAAAATTTATTTCAGAGCAGGCCTAACGTCATAGACTTAAAATCTAAACTATTTTTTCTTAATTCTCTCAAAAATGTGTAACAAGTATGCAAATAAAAATTAAACATACAGGAATTTGGACAAATTTGATTGTATTTGTACTTGATTATAAAATTCTGCGAGAACAGTGAAAATAATATCAATTACAAAAAAAAATAAACATACACAAAATTTGCTTTATATTTTTACAAATTTTTTTTATGTCAAAAATTAACTAATTTTAAGGTTACGAGATTTTTTCAAATTATCTACCACCGGTTTGCCGCAGAAATCTAACTTTCATGTTAATACGTAAAAAAAAAACTGGTAATTTCTGCCATTTTTGTTGTTAGATTATTTAAAAATATCAAGATGGCCGAAAATGGAATTATTGGCAAAAAAATAAATAAATAAATTTTTATTATTATTGTAATGTCAATCGAATACAATATTATTTATATAATTTATATTTTTTTTATTTTATTATTTATCTATACGAAAATGAAGGTGTCATCAACAATTTCCTTCCAACAATTAACTTTGTGTACAAAAAATAATGAAAATATTTTGACACTGACATATATTCTCAGAAAAAAAAAACAAACGTCAAAAATCTATCAGAAATTTTAAGTTTTGGTAGATTTACTTACTCCCCCTTACCTAAATAACCCTTCAACAACAAATTTTGGTATGAAGATGCATATTTAAATGTGAAATATTTGCCTGTCATTTAAAACAAAAACAAAAATTTGACAGCAAAATTTTTACAAATTTTTTCAAATAGAAATTTCTTTTGTAAACATTTTTTTGACAGAAAGCCTAACGTCACGGTTTAAAATCTAAACTAATTTCTCTTAATTCTCTCAGAGTATACAAATAAGAAGTAAACTTACAGAAATTTGCACAAATTTGAGCAAATTCGTATAAATTTACAAGTTAACATACAGAGCTATTGTTAGAACAGATATAAATCAAAATTTTTAAATGTTTTTGGATTTTAAACCCAATTAATTTAGATTTAAATTAATTTTTTAATTTTTTTTCAATTACAATATGTTCTTATAAATTATTAAAAATAATATCTCTTCAAAAATATTTTAATAAATCAATAAAGAATAAAATTATTTCAATCGCCATTTCTAATTATTTTAATTGCATGTATAGCAATTTCTAAATTTAATTTACATCCGGTTTTAAAGAAATTTAGAGGAACTACAGAAAATCTAATGTATCTATAATATATATATATATATATATATATATATATATCTATATATATATATATATATATATATATATATATATATATATGTCTATCTATATTACCTATTTATAATTATTTCAGATCTATATGCAACATGCAATTTATTTTTATTTTTTTATTGTTTCTTTTATTTTACTTTAAATTAAATTAAATTATCAGACTGAAAATGACGTTTAAAAAATTAATGATTTTAACAATAAATATCGAAATTTAGAAATTATAAAATACATTTTTTTTTTTAAACTAAGATGTGAATAATTATATTTTGTAGTGTTAAATAAAATTTGAAGGTAAAAAAAAAAACAAATAAAATCAAATTACATGATAGCTGTTAGTAGAGTGACTTAAGAGCTAAGAAAGCGTAAAATTGTTTACAAGTTTTTGCTTTTAAAAATTTGAGTCCAAAAAAACAAAAGAAAATATAAAAACAAAAATTTACTGTTATTTTCTTTCATCTTATAAATGATGATTTTAGTTTATGAAAAATTTTGCAATAAATTTAGACAACAAGAAAAATAAAACAAAAAAAATTTTCCTTCACTTAGAAATACTAAAAAAAAAAAAATTTAAATTTTAAATTAATTGCAGACGTTAAGCAGTCCGCCGTGACTATATTTTTCTTTTGAAAAAATTTCATTTCGCAATAAAAACAATAGAAATAAATAAAAATTTTAAATTAAAACATAAAATGAATCTCCATCTCTCTCTTGTTTCTTTTACAGAATTTTTTTTTAAATTACATTAGAAATTAGTATATATAGGTACTTAGGATATTGTAAATGTTAACTGTGAAATGGAAAATGCCATTTAAAACTAGGGGATACATAATGTTAATTAATTATATTCTTCTTCTTCATTGACACAAAAATCAAAAAGTCAAATTTGGACAATGCTCGCCTGTGAATTTCATTTTTAATTTTCTCGGTTGTATAGGACCAAGTAATCCAGTAGGTAAACTACTGGGTGTGAACTGTGAATATTTTGCCTGTGTGTCTTTTCCATAGGTCTCTCTCTCTTTGTTATTCCTCTTAATGTATTTCTGGGTATTCTTGGGTTGGCTTGCCTGGGGGAATTCTTTGTATCAATCCAGATTATATACATGTGTCATATTCATATGTCCTACTTAATCTAATTTTTATAGCCAGTTGTCATAATTGGACCTAAGATTAATTTTAAAATTCTTCATTCAAAGGTAGCTAATTTTCTTGTGTTATCCACTTCAGTAAATTAATACTGGCTTGGGAAGAAGATTTTATATAATTTGATATTACTAAGATGTTATTAAGGACCTGAGTGCATTAGATAAATTCTAATACCAAATTAAAAAGCATTACGTACAGTTCATATACCCCTGTCCAAGATCGGTATAAAAATGTATTAGATAAAAGAGTTTAAAATGTTGTAATTAAATATAAATACAATACACCATTAGAAAAGCAACTAAAATATAAAATTTCTGTTTGGGATTGATCCGATATGAATTAAGATAATGAAATGTCAATTTTCAACCGTACCATATACCAAAGAGTATTAATCGAAATACATACTATTGTCGTAACGGTTTGAATCGTATAAGTAAAACGGTTTCTATGATTGATTCAATAAAGATCGATTGAAATATTTTAAATATAGGCGCACACGGAAAAACTGATAAAATAGCAGAAAACAACATCAAAATCTATTTTGTAGAGTCAGTACCTATCAGAATTGAAAATGGTAAGACTTTTGGTATTATAAACTACAAACCAAAATTAATTTAGAAATATTTCAGACGATGTTGAAATCCACGAATTATTGAAAAGTGTATACGATAATCTTAATATGATAACCATAACAAGAATATGAACAATTTCAGAACTCTTAAAATCAAATTTAGAATACCATACAGAAATCAAATTTTTAAAATTGTAATATAAAAAAAAAAGTAATTTAAAATAAGAAAAAAAAAATTTAACTCACCACCATCTTGATGTTTTGAAAAATCACATAAGTTTGATTGAATTGTATTATTTGAAAATTGTTGTTTCGATTCAATCAGCATTTTATCATTACTATTTTGTTTTAATTTTACTTTTGCAATTTTATGTCTTAATCCAGCTATTGTATTCCTTAATAAATGACCACGTTGAAATAATTCAATTTTACGATCAATTGTCATGAATTTTTTATCTTTATTAATACCAAAATAATTATTATTACTATTGTTATTATTATTATTAAAACTATTATTATTATCATTGATTGTTGTATCATTTAAAAATTGTCTTCTTAATAATTTTTTAGGTAATGTTTTTGATCTTTTTAATGTTTCTTTATTACAATATTCCATATCACTATCGTTATCATTATAAATCCATTCAATAGTATCATCAATATAATTTATATCTTCTGATGAATCTCTATATAATTTTGGTGTTTCTCTATCAATTTCATCTAAATATTCATCTAATTCATATAAACAATCTTCAATTTTTTCTGTTGTTGTTTCACTTTGAATTGGTGATACTGATGTTATTCTATTCTCATTACTATTATTATTATTATTTAATAATAAATTATTATTATCTTCATTAAAATTATTTAAATCAAAATCAAATGTACTACTATAAAGTTCTTCATCTGGTGATGATGATCCTGCTATTATTGTTGTTTTTGATATTGCTGTTTCAGTATTTGCTAAAATTTCATCTAATTCATTTAAAATATTAAAAGCTTCTATTGTTAATGAAGAATGTTGTTGTTGTTGTTGCTGCTGCTGAGAGTTTATTGAACTTTCATTATTATTAAAATAATAATTATCACTATTTATTTGGTTGTCATTATTTGTGATAGTAGAATTTATTGCTGCTGTTTTAGAATTTATATTAGTAATAGGAGTTATTTTATTAATATTTTTTTTTTCAAAGTTTTGATTTTTAAATTTTTTATCACGTTTCATTGTACAATAAGATGGATGATCGATTTTATTAATACTATTACTAATACTATTACTATTACTGTCATCATTAAAAATTTCATTATTGGACAATAACCTACTCTTATTTAAATTATTTATTTTATAACAATGATTCGATGAATTTCTTTTACGATCCAATGATTGTGTTTTTTTATAATTTTTTATTAAAGAAGAATTTTTTTCATATTTTTTTAATTCATTTATATGATTTTCTAGCTTTTTAAGTAAATTATTATTATTATTGTTATTATTATTTTTGTTTGATGATATTTTAAAACTTTGTTGTTGTTCTTGTTTTTGATTTTTTATAAATTGATTACTTTTAATATTATCACTATTTAGATTAGTAGTACTATTGAACTTCTTATTATCAATTAATTTTAAAGAATTTCGTTTTAAACTATTATGATAAGTTGAATTTAAAAATTTATTTCTATTATAATCATTATCATCATCATTATCATCATCATCGTCATCATCGCTTAGATCATAACAATCACAGGCATTTTTAATCGATTCAGTTGATAAATTATTTGATAATCCATAATTTATTGTTGTTGTTGTTGCTCCACATGTTGCATTATTTGATAATATTGATTGATTTCTTAAATCATCAACTATTAAATCAATTTTTGATTCTTTCAATTTTTGATAAGGTAAATTAATTATTGAATTTGTGGATGATGATGATAAATCACAAGTACTATTACTCATATTTGGATTATGATGATGATAGTTATTAGATGATGTTGATAATGGTGTTATCATTTGTTTTAATTTTTTACTCATTGTACAATAACTTAATAAATCTAATGGATTTGTTGATGATGGTAATGTTATTTGTTCATCGTATGATGATGATGATGATGATAAATCTTGTATTGGATATGGTAATTCAACTAGATTTTTTTCAGCATTGTCTGTAACAAATATTAGAAGAAAAAAAATTAATAATTTATTATTTTATATAGATATAAAAAATATATAACAAGTACATTTTCTAAAAAAATTTATCTTTAGGCTATTTAAAAAAAAAAGGCTATTATTTATTATAATTTATTTAAATCTAGATAGATACCAAAACTAATTCTGCAGATCAGAAATTGTTATTGATTCGATTTGTTATATGAGGTGATTTTAATTAAGTTTGAATAAACAATTTATCACCAATAATATTCAGATAACAATGAAGTGCTGTAATTAAGTACATATATAATATTACTAATTAAATGGTCCAAAATAGATTCAAAATTTTAAACCTGATTTAGTGATTTCGAATTAAATTTTTTGTAACTAATGTTGTTTTCAGGAATTAAATAATTATTATACATCCCTTTAAATAAGCGTATTTCAACCAAATTTACTGGTGACAATATCATCATCATTGTCCTGTAACCCCATTCGTGGGGTATAAGGGGTAAAACTGGGACAATATAGGAATGGTGACTTTTGATTTGCTTTAAATTTGTTTTGAAAAAATATTAATATTAACAGCTTAAATCACGCTGTAATCAAAATCTACATGCCTCATTAAAGAAATTTTCAACATAAAGGTTTGAGTTAACAATAAATATCTCATACCACAAATTATGTCAAATTAACTTTACTTTAGACATTTTTACTGCAAAAAATTAAATTTAAGTTTAGTGAACTTGTATAAACTAAATAGGAATCAGAAAAAGTAATTAATTTAAAAAATAATTGATTTAGAAATAAATTTCTTAACTTTTTTAAGCTTTTCGAGCCATAAATGATAGATTGAACAAATGTATAGTACAAAAAGTATACAAAATAGTAAAAACAGAAAAATATCGAAAATAAGTTTATTTGTTATATTATTTGCATATCATCAATCCACCAGATTAATATGATATATGATAACCAGACAAAAAAATGATACCAATCAAAATCTGATTATATGAAAATCTAGCTATTTAAAATTCAATTTTTATTAAGTCGGGATTTTGATTGACGGTTTGTTTTTTCGGTATATCATTACGCATCCGATAAATATATATTTGTATATCACCAATCCATAAGATAAAAGTGGATAACATACGATAATCCGACCAGAAAAAAACATCAATCAAAATCTGGTTATATAAAATTCTATAAGCCATTTAAGCGTACTGGAATTAGCTGTTTTTAGCGTACTGGTATTTTGATTGACATATTTTTTTTTTGCCGGATATTGTTACACTTCCGATAAATACATTATTGGTGTTGTCAGGTATGTACAAATGATATAGTAAAAAAATAATAATAACCAATTACTACCATCAATTCTATATATACAAACTTAAGTCCTTTTGAATTTTATTAAATCAAATATTTTTAAAATGAGCAAAATTTAAATTAAATAAAATATTTAAAAATAATTTTACATATCTCTATACACGTATACCTATGTATGTATTTACTATATATCTTTATTTACCTTTTAATTTTAAAAATGCTGTTGAACAATAAATTTCTTTATTGCTATTATTACAATCATCAAATATTTCACGATTACTACCAATTATATTATTATAATTCCTATTACCATCATCTTTATCATTATTATAGAAATTATTAACATCATCATCATCATCATAATCAATTTTATTTACATCATTCAGGTTAAATTCATGTTGATCTTCTTTTTTAATCTGACTTAACATTGTTAATTCATTTTTATTTATATTTATATTTTTTGTACTACTGATGTTGTTGGTAGTATTATCTAACAAACTTAAATTATCTTCATCACTATTTTCATCATCAATGTCATCAGTATTATTTAAATTATCTCGATGATGATTAATTTTAGAATTTATTTCATGATTTTCTATTTGGCAATTTAAATTATTATTTAGAAATTTTATTTGTTGCTTCTGTTGTTGTTGTTGTTGTTGCTGCTGTGGTGATCTTAATGTACAATAAATTCCTAAATTTATTGAATTATCATTTAAATTAATATTATTAATTTTATTTAATTCACGATCACTTCGACTAGTAGTATTATTTTTACTATTATTATTATTAGCAATATTTTTATTTGATGACAATAATTGTGGTGTTGATGATGATGATGATGATGTTGACGTTGATGATGATTTCATTAATATTGGTCTCATTTTAATGAAATTTTTAAAATATTTATTTTAATTAAAATTTTTTATTTGCAAATATATGTTGTGGATGCCCGTTGCCATTAATAAATGCAATAGCATAGAAAATATTGTCAATTTAAAATGATTATTTAGAATATATTTGTTATTCAGGTCAAACATTCTCTATATAAAAAATAACAACTTCCGTGAATTTTCTATTTCCGTTGGAATTAGATTTTCAAATTTTTCAAGTTTTTATTTAATTATTTTTTTATTATTAAATCTCTTTTGGAAATTTTTTTTTTTTGCTTATATGTTTTTAAAAAAAAATTCTGTTTGATTCTGACAGGTGTTTTCCTTCTTCTATAATTAATTCTTTATTTATGTTAAAGCTTTAATAATCAATTTAATAGTAATAATTTAAACAAAAAATGATAACCTGTAACTAATGTGAACAGGAACAGGTATATACGTAATGTATCGACTCGCATACAATTTTTTGTTTATGATTTTTTATAATATAGTATTTTATAGTTATTGATCTTAGTTGCTGCTATATATATATATATATATATATATATGTTACGTTTACGTCTACTGCTGAACACTTGTAAATATAAATTAGAACAAATTATTATTTTTATTATGCTCTTTCTACCGTTATTAAATCATAATTTTACTTTTTTTTTTTATTCTTCTTTACCACTTACAGCAACGTATCAGCGTATGATATGGTTCAGTCATTAGTACTAAAGGTAGTAATTTTTATTTTTCTTATTATAATTGTCACACTTGAAGAATTTCTAAAAAAGTTAATTTGCCTTATAAGAGTAGCTTCGTTGGTTATGTTTATTCTCTAAAGTTCATACCCAATAGTTCATCACAAGAACCGTTTTTATTTTTTAAGTTGTTTTTATTTTTTTTTGTATTGTAATATATAATTACATGGTACTAAACTACTTTAAAATATAGAGTTTTTATTTTTATAATTTAATTTGATGATAATAAAAAAATGAAAAAAATTATATTTTCTCATCTATCACTGTCACACAAAGTGTTAATATTGCGTTATCTAGAGCATTTCATATTGTAGATTTATTTTTTTTTACTATTAATTTTTTATTATATTGTTTTTAAGGTGCATTCTAACGGTAATTGTTTTTGTTTTTCAAATTATTGTTCTGTTATTTAATCAGAAGGTGAAAATTTTCTTTTTTTGTTGTTTTTATTCGTCTAGATTATTATTGGTTGGTGTGTTACTATTATGACACATTTACTGCTTCTTCTATTATATTGCGTGAATATTATATAATTTTTAAGTAAATATAAATTATTTTGATTATTTTTTTAAATATCCAATTATTCCTTTTTTTTATTAAGTTGAGAGAATTCAATGAAAATCTGCAAAATAAAAAAAAATATATTTAATGAATTTAAAATAAGTTCTGTGATGTTACATTATGTAATTTTAAAAATTTATATGAGAAAAAATAATTTTTAATGAATTTAATATATAAAAATAAATATATGAAATTAAGCAGTCATAAATTATGTTAAATAATGTTTTGAAGGGAATTATATTTGATGAGACTAGTGTTTTATATATTGTAAATAATATAAGGAGTAGGGAAATAGAACTGTCATCAATAATAATTGCAATTGGTGATTATAATATAAGCTTCTCCTTGGATCGGAATTGTGATTCAATCAAATGAAATTCTATATTCAATTCACTGAACATTATTTCTAAATTTTTTGAAATATCAGAGATAAAATTGATTAGGGCCTAGATGTATGCAATTGAGACTATTCGATCAATCTTTCAGTTAAAATCTGATTTACAACGGAATACAAACATTTTTATTCAAATAAATGTTTGTACCAAAAAGCTAGTATCGTAAGATTCGATAATTTTTTGATAAAAACAATTCGTAATCATTTTAATAGATCTCTTACCACAACAGAAAATGGTCTAATATCTCATATATATTACCATAATGAAGAGTACATTAAAAACAGCATGAAAACGGGGTTTATAGCACCCAAACATTTTATTTATCTTGATGCTAAAGGGTATATTCAAAACCACGAGCATGTCCCTCTATTATATCACTATAATAGACGGGCTACATGCAAGTGCATAGAATATAACCCGCACATTTTAGAGACAAATTCACTCAAATATGACATGTATATCCCAGATAAGGAGAAAAAAAAATAATAAACACTCATCTCTGGTGGTTAAACCAATAACATAAATAGATTATCTAACTTTAAAACAGGCTTAGGGTAAGTTAGGTTTAGCATAGGTTTAGTTAGATTATAGATGTAGCTTAAGTAATTTAGGTTAGTTCTAAGGTTTTTAATAAAATAAATTTAAACAACTTTTGGTTTTTTTTTTATGTTTTCCAAAATATAAACAAATATAAAATATTTCTTACGAAAAATTTAAAAAAAAAGACTAACCCATAATTATAAGAATGATGTAAACTAAATAAATTTAACGTAGTTGTTTTAAGGTTTAGTTATTGTCAAACTTAAAATAAATATTAGATTTTGTAAGACTTTTTTTCTAATTGTAACACAAAAATGAAGTAAAAATAAAAATAAAGTTAAAACAAAAAAAAAAAAAAAAAAATCTGATTTACATTTAATGGCAAAATCGTCATTTTGAAAATATTAAATGTATTCTGTAATTGTTACATTGGGTGACTGTAGAACAATAAACCACAATTCAATATCATATAAAATTAAAATATTATTTTGAAAATATCTTTTTAACTTAAGAGATAGTTTGTGGTAGATGTAATTGTTTTTTTTCACTCTTAAAATTTTAATTTAAAAAAAATGTAGACATTTCGAAAATCCGTTGTTGAACAACATTTTAACAAACAGGATTTTGTTTTTCCGGATATTAATCGTAATCAATCTTAATAAAGTAATGACAAAAAATAATTAAAAATTTTGAATTATTTAAATACTCCCAAATTAAAGGTGATTTGTTTTATTTTTAATTAAAAATAAAAAAAAAACAAACTTTAATTATCTTTCCATTTAAGAATTTATTTGAAACACCTGGACATTATAAATTTATAAAAATCCTTAAATAGATTTTACTTTTCTAATCGCATGACAGGAAATTTCAAACCAAAATTATTATTTTTTAATATCTTTTAAATTTTCCATCTAAAGACAAAACTGTCATATAATGTTTTCAGAGGTCACCAAACTATTTAATCAAACTATTTCGGGTCATCGAACTATTAAAAGTGGTTTATTTCCCTATTTCCGTATATATATGTATAGAGATACATAGTACATACATACCTACATATTTTTAATTATTGTTGGAATAAAAATTCATACTGTCTTATTGTTTACATACTCTTTGTTATGATTACCAAATTGGGTTTGTTTTGCTACTTTTTTTCCATTTTTTTTTTTTTTTTTTACTAATATTTACATTCTCATTTCTGATATTGATTGTTATAGATGTGCTTATTTACATTTTTAAAGAATATATTTAAGTACGTATGTGTGTATTATTATTTAATGTTACTTAATGTTAAGTAAGGTACAAAACAAAAATATAATATCCCCTAAGTAATCCTTTTAAAATTATCCTTGCCTTTAATTTTAAATATTTTCAAAAAGTACATAAAAATGTCAGGTAAATATATCAGATTAGATACTTTAAAGGTGATTTCTGGAGTTTTGTTGATTGAATTTTTTAAAATAAATTTATAAAAATTTTAGTATATGTGCATATATATATATAAGTATATTGTCTATTTATCAAACAAACCCTTCAAGTTATGAAAGGTAGGTATTGTCATTTATGGGTGTATAATTTTTTGTTTTTCGTGCAATAGAAGTTATCTATTTTATTTTATTTTCCAGGAAGAGAACTGCAAAAAAATAAAAAAAAAGGAATTTTTTGTAACTAAATTTGTATATATATTTTTTTTTTATGTTATTAGATAACTTTAAAAGGATTTTGAAATGGATACAAAATGTACCTTACTACATATTTTATTAAAGCAGGTGAGATTTAAAAATGAATGAAATGAAAGTTAACAAGGGTTCTGAAACGTATATAGTTCGAATGAATGATTATTGGATTTTTTATGTATTTCATTTTAAATTCTGTAAATAAAATACGATAATATGTTGTTGATAATAATTATTTTAAAAATATCATTGTTAGTAAAATTGATTTTTAAAATTATTTCAAATCAATATTTATACTGTTAAGTAAAAAAGTGTAAGGGTAAAAAAAAATACACTTTATTGCACAAGAGAATTGAATATACATAAATATTTAATAACGAATAATATTTGATACTGCAGTGCAGCAACAATTTTAAACAAAAACAATTTTAGTTTTATAAATAAGTACTAAAAATTAAGCACTAGCCAGCTGTACCGCGTATAACCGTATATAATCGTGGATTTCATTTTTTATTGTATTTAATGGTTGCATAGGAAATCTTCACAACGAAATTCTCAAGACAAAATCCACAAAAACAATATCTTCAAAACAATACCCCCCAACTCTGGAAAAAGAAGATATTTCATTCTTTGTATCCAGCAGCAATTTTGTTTGGGTAATTTTGTCCCTGAATATATTTATATGTATACCCTTATCATGCTTCTCGAATCGAACGTATAAGTAGACGAATTCGCTGTCATGCGATCATGATTAGCGAAGTGAACTTAATACGTTCGACAATTTGTCGAATGAAAAATTTAAGTGATAACCGTAAAACAAAAATAAAAAAAAAATTTGTTGTTGTTTTTCGAGTAAAAATGGAGGGGAGGGTAAATTTAAAAAAAAATGTGAGAATATTATTTACAAAATTTATGAATAATATGATATTATTTGCAGCTATAAAAAAAAGGTTTGATAAGCTGGTGCAATTGAGAGAATAATGATTAGGCTTGTGGGAACAGCAAATTGGAATAAAAGTGCATTAAAAGTGTTGTGGAATCGATTTGCAATCGAATTAAATGTATTAGGAACTTCAAAACGTGAATTCAAATAGTGGAATAAATCATTGTTTGTTTGTTTATTCGTCTATGTACTGCGTGTTGATAATAATATGTTTACAGGTATTGTAAAAAAAAATATATATATAAAAACAACAGGCGTAGGAACAAGCTGTCGATGCTCTGTTGAGCAAAGAACAAAATCCAGAGAATCCAAATTAATCTAGTGAGCCGTTCTAAGTGTTGTTACAAATTCAAATACACTTGAAGAAACCTAAAATGAAAAATAGCAGTAAATATATCCGAAACAATTGAAACTCTGAATTATTGCCAATGATAATTTCCTTCATCGTATTGCACAGACTAATGTTACTATTGGTAATATATTCCATTTGTTCTAATTTGAGGCTTCGATTTATGTTTCACTGAATTTAAAATATAAAATAATGCATCTTTATTCAACTGAAAGTTTTTTATTAATCTTAAATATACTTGTCAAAATATTTAATTTTCAAGTGTTAGGCTAGCAACGACTTTTCCACAGCGAATAAATTTATTCGCGAATCGTGATCACATTTACGCGAACGTTCGACTAGCATATTCGCTTCGACTCATATTCGATTCGAGAATCATGATAAGGGTAGTATATATTGAAACATTGTACTATTCCCAATGAAAACAACACAGTTACAATGCAAAAATGTAGGTGACAGCTACATATATGACAGTAACGCAAGTTATGTCAAAATTTATAATTTTATTTTTACGTTGAAGGGCGATTTCGGTAAGCGGTAAGCAAATCTACCAAAATTTAAAATTCCTACTCGATTTTTAACGCTTGAATTTTTTTCCAGGAATATATGTCAGTGTCAAAATTTTTTGATTATTTTTTATACACAGCGTGGAAGAAATTTGTTGTTGATAACGTAATTTTTGGATCGAATATCCAATAAAATAAAAAAGCTATAAATTATACAAATAATGTTGTTGTATTGACATTAGAATAGTAATCAAAATTCATTTAACAGCAACAGTGACAGAAATCTACCAGGTTTTTTTTACTTATGAACATGAAGGTAGATTTCCGCCTCGTTTAAGCATGTGCAATAGTTGAATTGAAATCTGTATGAACACAATAACTTCATTAGACATTTTGAGTTACTTTTCTACAAATTTAAAAATTACTTGTAAGATTAATTTTTACATTTATGTTAGTAAATCAAAACAAAACCACTGTATATTGCATTTATTAAAGAACCTTATTTAGTCGTTTAATAAACAATCAATTTTAAAAAACAAGTCACCAAATATTAATAAAGTAAATTATTTCCAAAATATCAATAATTGCAATCAAATAAAATAATTAGCAAAAAAAAATTGAAAATCGGAACCGAATTTTGTTAAATTTGTTTAAGTTTTAACATTAGTATAGTAATTTTTATTTTGACACAAAAACTATTAAAATTTTTTAAAATTGTCGAAAATTAAATATGGTAATTGCAATAATCGATCGTTTATGAATTTTTCAGTATAAAAACTTGATTTTTTTTTTTAGTAAACTTTAAAAATAAACTTGACATTTATTTGACTTTTTTTTTAAATCCTTTGTTTACTTTATTTTATATACTATTATTATATACTATATATATTCATTTTTATAATTTAAGTTCATTAAACTAATCTTAGACAATACAAAATTTGAAGTACTCAAAAAATCTAATTTTCAAATATTAGTCATAATAATGGTTAATAATAATGGTGATTAATCATCATTTCGAAAACTCTTTAAAATCTCATTATAAGTTATGATTAAAGTAATCCCTAAATTTAAAAATTATATAATTATATATTTACAATACCATACAAAAAAAATATATACATTATATATAAAAGAAACATTAACAAATCTGAACTTAACCAGTATTACGTGATAAAAAAAAGAAGAAGAAAAACCAATATACGAAGCACTATAGGAGCTCTAAGACTAATTACCTCCGACAAAAAAAAAACACAGAGATCTCAAAACAAAAAAATTTCACAAGAAAAAAAAAATCAAAACAAAAAACCAAGTGAAGAAGACAAGATCAAAACCAATATTCGATAACGTCTAAAAAAAAGTGAAACTAATCTGCATTGAAATTGTTTTTAACGAGCCGTGAAGAAGTTACGCAGATATTTTGAATAGTTTTTTTATTTTTGTCTTTTTCTTCTTTTTTTTTGTTATTGAACGAATTTAATTTTTAAGTATAAATAATAATAAATTTAAAAAAAAACCTTTAATTGTTTCAAATTAATCCCAGTGAATCATAACAGAACAACTGAAGTGAATATATGTAATGTATATGTATGTATATGTGCCACCACAACGAAAATCGAAATTGAATTTAGATTCTAACTATTAAGTTTATTTATCTTTTTTTTTCATTTGAATTTTGTTTTTAATCTAATAATATAGTAACGTAGTTCGTTTCCTATTAATGCACCCTCGACAATATCCAGCTACAAAATGAACATGAAAATTATAAAAAAATACATTAAATAAATTCAATTTATTAATAGAAAACAACAATAACCAATTTATTGAGATTAATCCTACTTTAATCAGGTGTTGCTATAATCATTATTGTCGAATTTAATTTTTAAAAAATAAGAAATAAATGCAAATATGAGACTATATCGTTTCTACCTTAAAATATTTCGTATACTGATTTGAATATTTGATGTGGACAGCGATCGCATCATGGTTATTTAAAATATGCAAATGCAAATTTGAGGCTCTGTGTTGTTTATACCGAAGAAAATTTCGAACTGGATGGAATAGTACATGTGGATAGCTATCGCATGGTTATTTAAAATATGAAAATCCGAATATGAGGTTCTGTGTCGCTTAGACATAAAAATATTTCGAACTGAATGGAATAGTTGATGTGAATATCAATTTCATGGTTATTTAAAGTATGCCAATACAAATATGAAGCTCTTTGTCGTTTGTACCAAAATATATTTCGTACTGAATTGAATATTTGATGTGAATAGCGATCGCATTGTTATTTAAATATGCAAATACGAATATTAGGCTTTGTGTCGTTTGTAGCCAAAAATATTTCGAATTGATTTGAATATTTGATGTGGATATAGCGATCGCATGATTATTTAAAATATATAAGTATACACAATAATGATAAAATTTATTTTAAAATGGGTTACATAACAAAAGGTCTAATTTGTTGCGTTGATATCCTTAATTTTATGAGATTTGCAATTTTGGCTATACTGCACTCCAAATCTGAATAAACGGTAACTCAGTAAGACAGATTCAGTAAATTATGATTCTGTAACTACATACTAATAAATCATTAGTTTTAGTGTTTTTATTTTTTATGTATAATGTTACCAGTAAAGTATATTGTGATATACATTATGACAAGTTAGATTTTGAAAAATATGAAATTAAAGAAATTAAAGTTAGTTTGCTCTTCAGCCTTAAGTCATCACGTGACATTAGTTATACCGAAGTATAGTAAAACAAGGTGGACATATAAATTGCCAAAAAATATTACATTACTATCATGATAGTTAAGTGCATTACTATCATGATAGTTAAGTGAATTACTATCATGATAGTTAAGTGTTAAAATAGAAATAAATAAGGACAAAATACGAGATAAAGTTTATAAATAGATAAAAAATTATGACATTTACCTATGTACTTACAGTTATGAGTTATCATTTTGAAATATTATATTATGTATTATGTAAATTTATTTACCCGTCATATACATTGGTCTGACGTTTTTATAAAATAAAAATAATACAATTTTAATTCAACAGTTCCTTTTACTTTTTTTTTTGTTTCACTCTTTACACTGTCAGAATAATGCTTTAAACAATTTATGTCAAATTGCTAACAGATATCTATCAAATCAACTGTCAGAAAATAAATTGAGACAGTTGAGAAGATAGTTTAAAAAATGTAACATTATAACTGTCATGCCATGCTACAGCAACTCTCAGGTGTACACCATCGGTTGTCCATAACAGATTTATTGTTCAATATAACTATTGCCAGAAAAAATCAAACTACTTACATATATAAATTAATTGAAACATCAAAAATTCCAGTTATCAAAAATCGATTAAATTGATATCGCAAATTAATTTATAATTTAAATTCAAAATGAATCATTGGGATGTAAACGTTTTATTATTGTACACATATCGTAAAATTGTTAATTTTTAACTTGTGGCGATTAAAACTTAATTTAGAAAAAAAAATAATAATAATAAAAATTAGAAAGGTTACATAACAATATTATGTTTTGGATATTTCAAATATAACTGACATTGATACGATAATTTCAATGTAAAAATGTCTAATAAAAATAAATAAAAATAGGTATAAGAAAAAAAAAATAATTTTAAAAAGAAAAATCCACGCCATTTTGACATTAAATTTCGTTCAGCGGCGATAATTATTTACAAGTAAAAATCTATCAAAAGAATTTTTGTTTTCAATTTTTCCAGTTGTCATTGTTTCTAAATGTCAAATTTTTGATATTTCTTTTGATTTGTATATTTCGTTGTTGTTTGTTGTTTTTATTTATTTGGCAACAGTGTAAAGGTATGTGAATTAATACTATTGTACTTAAAAAGTTCCAAATGTATACTGAAACTTAAGTAGTAGTATTTAATTTTTAATTAAAACATTTTTATTATTATTATTGGTAAGCTGTATGTGGTCGTGTAGATAATAATACACTATTTTTTTATTAAATTAAATGAATAGTGTCGGATCATGCAGTTTTGTTTTGGTAACGATTATATTCGTTTTGTTAAAAATTTCATATAAATTAAAAGTGTGCTGCAGCAGTTAGTTTTTAAATACCGGTATTAAAAATATTTTTCTTGAAATTTTGTTGATTCTTTCTGTCCACCTCTTTTTCACAAATGAAGTTATAATATAACATTGGATATAAGTTTTATTTTATTTCATACTCCATTGTTATTGTTGTATGTTTTATTTTTTGAATTGTGAAATTCATTCTTTTATTTTTCTTATCTTTAAATATTTTATCTGAATTTATTTTCAAAATTGGTATAAAATGTTGAAATACAAAGTGATTTCGGTAGATCAGATCACTTGATTATAATAAAATAAATATACCTATAATATATATATATATATATATATGTATATTTATACTTGTTTCTTGATTCAAATTCTGAGAGTAACTTTAAATTATTAAATTATTAAATTATCACCAAGTGCTACGAAAAATCAAAATTATTAATTGCACAATACAATAATATTGCATATTTCATATATTCTTCATTTGTAATTCGTAATCCTGCAAAATACTACATATACATATATATTTCGAATATTCATCGCTCTTAACCTTTCCATAGACTTCTAAATTTCCATATAATTAGAAGAAATGACTACAAAAAATTTTGTTTGTTGACATTTTTATTCATTTTTATTTTTTAATTTAAATTTTTTATTTAGTTTTAACTTTTCACTTTACTTTATTTTTCCCACGCGGTGTTAACACTTTTTCTTCTTATATTAGATTTGAGTCTGCTATGTAATCGTATTACACGTCTTGAAATATAGATTTTAACACGAGAGAAATGTAGAATTTAACTACCACTCCAACATTTCATTGATCAGTCAGACCACAAAATCACCGTCAACAGGCTTTGTGGTGTGCAAAATGTTTCAGATAACTTTTGACAGCAGACCACAAAATCTGTTGACGGTGAAGCTATCTTAGCTCCTTTTTGGTCATTTACCCGGAAAGATTAATCAGGCTTTTCTTCTACTTCTCCATCCATCGACTACATCAAAAGTATTGCCACTAATGCCAGATTGATTATATTTTTTATCTATAATGGTGTATTCTGGGGATATCGCAACTGCAAAATACAAATGTAAATTTTGCAACAAGAGGTCATTAACAGATTATTATTTTCTTGTTAGAATTAATATGCATTTTAAAGAAAAATTAATCAAATGTAATCAAGCTCTGTTTTTACAAATACCATTAATGGAATAAAAATAAAATACAATAAAATAATCTATAATTATAATTGACAAGCATTTAACGACCTGCGCAGTAAACACCTTTTCATTTTATTTCGATTCTCCTTCATGAACTTCTAATATAATAAATAAGTTGTATATAAAACAATAATGCGCACACAGTTGAAAATTTTTTACTCATATGATTTTATTATTCAGCAAATACATTATGTATAAAAAAAAACCGAAACAAACAAATAAGTTATTTTAATTACTTGCAGTAAATATAATGAACATTGTACATATGTCAAATAAAAACAAATACATACATCTAAAATAAAAAATATAAAAACAACAAAAAAACAAATCACATGAATTCTTCTTTTTTTATCTTTTTAAGTAACTGTTTCTAAATTTTGGTTATTTGTAGTAATAATATAGTTTTTATTAAAATTATGTATTATGTAGGTATATATACATATATACATACCTCTTTAATGACAAAATTTTTTATTTTTAGTAATTTTATCCACTAAATGCCACTTACTATAGGGAATATATTGGTAACGAAACAGTATATGAGGGACGTGTGTTTATATGTCCTAAATAAAACTTACTAACCACAAAACTTTTTATTAAACCCGAGTGGTTTCTGCTATATCGTGCGAAGTCTATGTCAGTACGTAAATTACTGTTTTTTTTAAACTTTAAATTTGACTTCAACTTGAAATATAATTATTCAACAGGGGCCTCTAGTAATTTTTATAATCAAATAACAAAGAATAAATAAATAAATTAAATTTATCAATAATTCGAATAAAACTCTTTACGAAAATAATTATTTAATAACCCGGAGCCCGGAAAAAAAAATGAACTAAATTAAGACTGCCAATTATTTTCTGGCAATAATATTTTTCATATGTAAACTAAGATAGCAAAAAAAAGGGGTAAGACCAAATTGAAATAAATTAATTCCAGAATGGAATGACGCCAGAATGAAGTAAACTGGCCCTAGAACGGAATGTACTAGAAAATAAAATTTCCGCTGTTAGTTAATTTTTTTGAGAGTTCTTTGATTCTTGTCCTACTTTTTTCTTGCATTAATTAATTTTTTTCAATATTGATATAATTGCGGGAAGCAAAATTGGTGATTAGATCGATTTTCTCAATCGCACTAAGGTGGTTCTTGTACTAAGTTGCTTGCGAGAGTGATCCCCTAAAACAATCTACAACACAACAGATGGATCACTCGAGTTGTGGCATCAAAGAACCAAAATTTTTACAATTTTTATTTGGCGTTCGTTCATTTTTATTTTGCGATACATCATTCTGTCATAAATTTGCACAGCTGTATTTCCATAATATTAATTTGAATAAAGTTGTAATTAAAATTGTTAATACAAGTAGCAACAACAAATTGCATGTGATTAAAAATAACTTATGTTGTTATCAAATCATTTGAAAGCACTTTTTCTTGAGTTCTTTTGATTTTACTCAAAACTAATTCAATGACATACGGCGAAGCAAAATTGATTTAACTGATAATATATATAAATAAAGATATTATTATCATGTCAAATAAACCTGTTTTTATTTTTTTTTCTCTTTTCAATCGAAGTTTAAAATTGCGAACAAGATTTTTTTGGTGGTGATGAAAATATAAAAAAGTCTATGATCTGTTCGTATATATTAGTTTTGTTTTAAGTTGAGTTTGTTGCTCTAAAAAATAGTAAAGAATTTCAAAATGTTTGAAAAACAAAATTAGTTTTTTTTTTTTTTTTTTGTAAAGTTATTCTTTTTAATAATTTTTTTTTTAATTTGTACATGATAACAAGAGATATAAATAATTATAGAAAGAGAAAAGAAATAATGTTAAGATGAACTTGAGTATTATAAATAAAGTTTTGATAGTTGTTGGTTGTTGTTGTTGTAACATTAGTTTTGAGGGTCATTTTTTTATGTACATACTTTAAAAAGAAAATATTAAGATATTAATATATGTAGTTATATATATATATAGGTATATAAGTACCTACATAATATATGTTATGATTATAGGCTATTATACTCTGGGATCTTGAAAAATGCAGCTACCTTTTTTAATTTTGTTACTGCTGTTGCAGATAGATGATAATATGGTTAATTGAACGGAAATTGAAAATTTTCAGGTTGAGAACATTGGAACGGAAATAGGAGTGAATTTTAATAAATATGAAAAAAAAAAATAAAAACAAAAAGAAAAACAAAATAATAATAATATGCAATTTATATGTACGTAGGCACATGATAATCCTATAAAGAGGTTTTAATAGTCATCTTGTATTAGTTATAAATTTATAATATTATAATTATAAATATGAATATACGATGAGTGTACTAGTTATATATACATATGTATATAATTACTTAACTATATTTAATTTATTCTTCTAAAAATAAATATAGTTTTTAAACAAATAAAAAAATGCATAGCCTACTTATTATATTCTACACATGAAATTTGAAATATTTTTTTATTTTTAGATTTAAGTACATAGTGGATTTAAGACTAGTAAATGATTTATTGTTCTATATGTATTAAATTAATAATAATGTCTTTGAGGACGGGGTAGTAAAATTATTTAAATATAGTTATAGCAATTAATATACAGATCTCACTATAGAGTAAGAAAAATAAGTATGTACTATCTAATAAATTGGGTTCAATTCAAATTACAATATATTTTAATAACAAAAAAAAATTAGAACTATTAACCAAAATTAATTATAATAAAATAAATATTGAAACTCTATATGTTTGTATGTTTCACAATTTTATTAAATATCTTAATCGATTTCGGTTATTACACCATCATCAGAAGACTGATCAAAATCAAACTACCTATATGTTATATAAAAATACCTAGTTCCTGGATATAAAATAAGTAATTTCTCAGAATTAATTAATTAATAATTAATAAGATCGTAAAATATTACTCGTTCCATTTTATACGTTTTCTGTTTCATACTTAATGTACGAAAAGATATTTTATCTAAGTTACTGGCAATAGAATATCAATTAAATTCTTTTATTTATACCCATACAATATTAACATTTATGTCAAGCATCTACATTTAATTTTACAGAGATCAGGTCTTATACTAATTAATCTACACAATTGAATTATAATTTATTTGTTTCTAAGTTCTACGTTTATTTGTTTTTAATATTGAGATTGAGCTGGGAATAGAATAAAAAAAATATGATGTAAGTTTTCAAATGTTTTAAAACGAATACAATAGAAAATAGTTGTTAACCAACGTACATTATTTTTTTTTTCGAAGCATAAAGGGATTTTGAACGCAATTGGAAATAAAAAGTTCTATTTGCAATTTATCAAAGACTCTAAAAATTATATCAATTGAATCGTGTCGTCATAACTATTATTATCATTATCTGTTACTGTTAAAGATCGGGGTGTATATTGACATCATTGATAATTTGAGTCCATTCTAATCTGTAATAGGAAACTGAATGGCTGTTCAATGGGTTGAAAGATGAAAGAAGAAAATAGTACAACAAATCTTGGAATACACATATATGTTAAGATATATTAACTATGTTCATTATTATGTACATTGATATGCTCATATATCTAATAAGACTAGGATGAACCAATATAGATTGAAAAATTCTATTCAAAAACAAATATGTACTTATTTTTTCATCTGTTAATTTCAATTTTGCCACAATTTTCTTGAACTTCGTTTAGATCCACCATGATTTTGGTTTACCACTTGTTCTTGGTATTGTACAAAACTACTATCTATAGTATCTATTTATTTTAGCATTTTTGATTATCCATCATCACCAAATGTTCGGTTCATCTTATAGTCTTTGTGACTTAATAAATTTCACTATAACTTATGTTCATATAAATTAATTCGTATCAATGTCCATCAATATCACCTATATTTTCATCTAATTAACTAGTAAATATGTCTTATGGTGTTTATTACACAATTTACAAATAAAAATTACAGTTATTATATACACCAAGGTTATATAGCTATTCCCGTAGGGCCTTAATAAAAATTTTGAAATTGTTTTTTTTTTTTATTTTTTTTTTTAATTTTTATTTTTCGGTAAAAAGTCATAAAAATCTTTAAAGCGTAAAAAATTCAAAAACTAAAAACAAAAATAAATTAATAACCTGTGAAAGGTGTTTAACGCTAATTAAAACATTGCAATGCAAATTGTATTTTATTTTAATGTTTTTAATTTCTTCCATAACTATATCGCCTGCCTATACCTATTGTATTCATATTTACTATATATGTATAATACACATACGTATTGAATCATACAAAAATTAAAAATAAATAAAAATGTTTAAAATTTTTAAATATTTTAAAATTTATATACAAATTGAAATTGAAATGGTAAAATAATTTTTTTTTTTCAAATATATACAATACAACTTGTCATAACAACCTTGAAAATATTTTTCATATCCCAAGTCCGAATAATTATCGGAGATGATAATTTAACAATAATATACTTACTTACTTACAGTGTTTTAGTGCGAATTGCCGAATAATAAATTTTTCGAATAATTTCCGATGATAAAATATATAAAAGCGATTTACGAAAAAAAAAAACAATTTTGCATGAACTACTCTGAATTTGAGTTCATATTTATTTTATTTATGCTAATATTGACTCATTTTTATTTTTGTAGCACATTTTTCTAGTTTCTTTACTATAGAAATATTGTTAATTGACATTATGAGTACATAATGTGTGTATTATTTAGTTATGAATTAAAAAAAAAATTAAATGAACTTGAGTCAATCACCATTTGTTTGCAAAAAGTTTTTGATGCATCTTATGAATGTGTTAATTTTATTTTCTGTTACATTCAAAGTGCGGACAAACGATTTTCTAATTCAAATTTATGATAGGTAATTTTGTATTGATCATATTTTTTACTTCTTGAGTTATCAAAATATTACAGTTTTGTTTGTATAACACTAAAATCACTACTTTGGCTCAAGAATATTTTGATTTCTAGAATGATGAGTTCTTGCAGTTAGTGATTTCTAGTGTGATGAGTACTCGAGTAAAGTTATTGATTTCTAGTATGATGAGTTTTTGAGTGTAGTGAATTTTGGTATGTTGAGTTTTTGAGCAAAACGTGTGATTTTTGGAGGTACAATGAGTTGTTGAGCAAAACGTGTGATTTCTAGTAGGATTGGGTAAATTTTTTGATTTCCAGTATGAATTCTAGTGTAAAATATCTAATTTCTAGTATGATTAGTTCTTGAACAAAACGTGTGATTTTTAGTACAATGAGTTATTGAGTAAAGCTTATGATTTATGGAATGATGAATTCTTGAGCAAAATTTGTGATTGTTAGTATGATGAATTCGTGAACATAATCAGTGATTTTTAGTATCGTAATCAAAAGCAAACTGCAAGAGTTTGCAAAATCAGAGATTTATAAGCAAAACTGAATGCAATTAAAGCAAAAATATTGAACACTGCTTATTATTCATAAATTTTGTCTGAATTCAGAAAACTTTACCTTTAATACCAACTAATTCTTCTAAGAAACATATATATATACATACTTATATTGAATAAATTTTAAAAAGTTTACAAAATCGATACACCTTATGTTTGTTTATATTCTAACTCAAAATGTTGAAGAAATAAATATGCCTAAATGAATCAATATTAACAAAGCAATACAAAATAAAAAATATACCATCAAATTACATTAACCACAAATTAATATTGAGTTTTTTTTTTAAATTTGAAAATGTATATTTTTATTTATGTAAGTTTGTGTGTCATATGTAAATACATATAATATTATTTTGAGAGTGTAAATTTAATAATTTTAGTTTCGGTTAATGAATTTTACACTCAAATATTTATTCAATATGTATAATTATATTTTTATTCTGAGAAAATAAATAAAATACTTTTTTTTTTATTAACATGTCTTCAATATTTTAAGTGCACGTTTTGTCTTAATTTCGGCTCATCAAAGAATAATTACAGCAAAAAAAAACTGCATTTAATGTGTGCAGTGATAATAAAAATAATAGGTAATATTTTGTACATTGTAAATAGTTTTTAAATTTTAATTATAAGCCGAGAGTATAAGTGTAGCTAGAGCTTACAAATAAATTTATTGTAATTTTAATTTATTGTAATTACAAAAATAAATTTTAATTAAAAAAAAATTAAAGAATTTGAAAATTCGAAAAATGTAAATCATATAGTACTCTTTTTGTATATCTACTCTTTTTGTGTCAAAATGGCAACACTTAAAATTTACAATATTGTTCTTAAACGAGTAATTATTTTTTTAATTAAATTGATTTTAATTATAATATTGTAAATTGTAATGTAATTGAATGGAATGACAACAGCGTAAATTAGCCATCGCTGTCAAAGCTTAAATGCGCTAACAGTGGATCACAGTGGGTCAAATAAAATTTTAGTGCTAACTATAATGGCATAGATCTAATGCATCTAAATGTCAGTTTAGTCGACGTCGTCGACACAACGAAACCCGAAATATTTCTTAGCACAACGAAAAGAAATTATATATTATTGTCGAATTCGGTTTGAATGGAATTTAACATAAGAATTCTATGCTTCACGAAAATTTAACGAAAATTTAACGAATTGTCAGATTAAATATAATTGCCGCATACCTATATCGATTGTAATATGTCATTTGTCAGGAGTTATGACTTATGGAGTTCTATGTCATTATAGTTAGAGCATGAGACTTTGTCAAAAACATTTGTCATAAGCATTTGTCGCCACAGTGATCCTATGTTCATTACACGTGGAATAGTTGGTAGTAGATAGAAATGAAAAGGTTAGATTTACTTATTTAGATATATTTAGTTTAGAATGTTTGAAATATTACTCTTTCCCGCTTCCTTCTATAAAAAACTTAAATCAACTAAAATGACATTATGACTTTTTTATAATGTACTTTGTAAATTGTCAATTGTAATTGTTTAATAACAAAATTGGAAAATGTCAAATTTAATTTTTTTTTCAGAGCTTGGTTAGAAATTACTCTGATTTTTTCTCTTTTTCTAAATATTTACCCTGTCTAAATTATTTTAACTAAAATTATTATATCTATATATATCTATTTATTATTATATATTGAAATATCGTTTATAACCCGTTAATCAAGAAATATCAGGATCCTAGAAATACGAAAAGCATCTGAGTTGAAAGAGCAATATTTTCACAACTTCACTGACAGTTTGTTTATTTGATATTTCAAAATATAAAATAAGAAATTCAACAAATCATGTTGACGTGTTTATAACTTCAAAGCGGTACTACACAACGTTGAACTTCATTTCGTTCCATCTATTTAAATTTCTTAGTTTTAATATCAACAAATATAATTTCATTTTCTAAATTACAAATTAATAAAATTACACGGTGAATGAGATGTAATTTTTTTTAAATTAAATTAAATACAAAAAAAAGAATAGCTACATATGTATGTATGCATATTATGTACTTATGTACATATGCATTATAATTTTGTATTTGACAATAAAGGTAACTTCAAAATATAAATAATTATGACAATCACTTTTTACATAAATTTTAATGTGAATTTAATGCGACTGTAATATCAAAAACTACATTCTTAGTTGAATATTTTCAAATAATATGTGATAGGTTGAATCGTAAACTAAGATTAAATTAAACGATTAAATTTTTTGTTTTTGTTTATATTTCTATTTATAAAATTATTATGATGAAGTCACGAAATTATCCCAAAATTAATTTTAAAACTTCCCAAAGGGAATTATATGTACATAATATGACGATGAGAAGTTTAGAGATAAAATTCTTCTCTTCTATATATACTTCACTAAACGATAGGTGGTTTGAAAGACACTGCATATAGCTTATCAATTACTTAGTCAAAAATAATTTTACAAATCCAGATGAATTTTTAAAATTTATTTTCTTCAGATTTAAATATAAAACTGTCAACCAATAAGAACTTGACAGCTTTAGAAATTTTACATGTTCAATTTTGCATTCAATTTTATCTTAATTTTTTTTGTATATTTTAAGACGTCAAAATATTAATGAGTTTTTTACATTTTTCCATTTAAATTGAAAATTGTTATATTTAAATATTTTTTCGTCAAATTTTTCTTTCAAGAATTTCGACAGTTATCGAAATTTAACATTTAATAACAGGTCTGCTTAATAAACTGTTCTAGAACGATCTAGAGTAAAAAAGAAACTTTTTTATGTTCAGTAGTTTCCGTTCATTGAACTTTTTTGTCCAAAAATGTTCTGATTGGTGTTCAGTAGAGTGTCTAACACAGTTCTAAATTGATCTAAAAAAATTTTAGAACAATTTTGGACAACTTTTTTGTTGCAATTTTGGCAGTTAAACAAAAAAATTTGACAGTAAACAAAAATTAGAACAAAAAAGTTCAAAAAAGATAAAAAAAAGTGTTCAATAGATTTATTATAAGTAGTCTTAAGCTGTTTGACAGTTAATTGTCTTTTTTTAAAAGTCGTATTGAGCAGGTTTGGACTTATACTTATTGACAATGGGTTCGTTCAATCGCATTAACCGGTAGATCTGGAATCCATTTTGGATCCATGTACCATATATCTGGCCACTGAACGAAATTCACCACAAAAATTTACCACAATACTAGCGCCATCACCGGAAAATATAATGAGTACTTTTAAAAATAAATTAAATTTGAATGGAATAATATTTATTATCGTACATATAATTTGTTTTTTATAACTCTTAATCGTTTTATGTACATAAATCTTCCTTAAGAATTCAAATTTTCACACTAATTCAAAAAAATTAAATTTAACAACTTTCATAAAAAATATAAACATTTAATTTTTCTTACAGTAGATGTCACAACACTGTTGTGACCACAACACTCAACATGAAAATTGTTGTTGTTGTTTTTACATATTAAAAGTCAGATCCATGAAATGCATCTAGAATTTTTTCAGATCCATTTTCATTAACCGCGATACATTAACCGGTACATTTACCACACCGTTCAGTAAACATATCCATGGATCTGTGAATTTCAGATCCATTGGTTAATTTCACTGAACGCTACCAATAGTGTTAAAATGTATAATTAAACTGATAATAATTTTAATATTACATTTATTTTAATAGGCACTGTGTAGACACTATAGTTAAAAAAATTGTTTCTATTTTATTTGTTTTTTTTTTTTTTTTTGTTTTTAAAATCTAATTTCAACAACTTTAAATTATAAAAATTTAAAACACAACTTTTGCTGTTTAAAAACAAAATCTAGTTCTGTTCAATATATTTTATTTATGTTTTATTAAAACAAAAAAAAAAAAATTTTTTCGTTTTTGGTATTGTAATCAATATTATTAACTTATACTTGCACAAGATTTCTGATTAAAAAAATATTCAGAATAATACCAATTTGGTATAAAATCAATAAACATGTAAACATTTTTATTTCATTTTACTTCATTTATTTATTTATTTTTTTTTATGTTATTTTTTAATGTGTTATGTAAACAACGTGACTTAGTTCTAAAGAATTTCATAAAAAAGTACATACACGAATTACAATGCTGTTGTATATTCTTCTTCCATTTAAATATTGATGAAATCTAAACAACTAAAAATAAAATACACTTTACATCACATGAATAAGAACACTAATAAAGTATTTAAATTCTTATCAATAACAGTAGCCTAGA
Source organism: Argyra leucocephala (assembly GCA_963942445.1). Taxonomy (NCBI): domain Eukaryota; kingdom Metazoa; phylum Arthropoda; class Insecta; order Diptera; family Dolichopodidae; genus Argyra; species Argyra leucocephala. Next base: position 13,457,143 of record OZ012681.1, read on the forward strand.
CTATTTATTTATTTATTTACGTCTACGAAAATATATTCAACAGACTACAGCATATTATGAAATCTAATTACAAAATAGTATTTCTCTTAAATTAAAAACAATAACATTAAAATTAAAATATACAAAAAATAAAAATTTAGAAATGATACTTAGTTAACAAAAAAGAAACAAACAAACTATAATCAATGTTAAACTGAACTAGAATGAATTGGAATTTCAATTCGAAACTCAATAAGAAGAGCTTATGGGAAAAATTGAAAATTTTTTACATCTGGGGGACAAAATTTTGATTACATTCAATCATAAAACTTAATTAAAATATAATTTTATAAAATTGACCCAAAATTGCGTCAAAAATGCTGCAATTACAGCAAAACAACAGCACTGATTAGAAGTCAATTTTTTGTTCTACTATATACGGTAGTCAAGCTCTCTCATGCAAAAAATATAAAGATCAATCTAATAAGGTTATTTAGTCTGAAAATTCTACTCTAATTTAAAGCAAAGATGCATTTAGCAGTAGGTTAACTAATTTGAATGAATTAAATAATAGTGAATTATAAATTGAAATGGTGTAGTGAATTAGTAATGCATTTATGTTAATGTTCGCCAAAATACAAACCGGCTTATAGTTATGATCTTATTGATTAATATTTTGTATTTCAGATCCATGCGGCATTTCCTGCTAGGCATCAGTATATTTTTCTTAACAGCATATTGAAACGTTTAATCTTTTTGTAAAGGTGCATAGCATAAGATATTTCACATTATAGCGAATTGTGGTATAAATCTATTAAACAACAATAACAAAACAGAAGAACAAATTTTCCGTTTCCAGATGAACGTTATGTGTTTAAATTTATCTTTATTTGCTATTTAGCTCCCGATATTTTTACAGTTTTTCACTTCAAATATACTCGATTTTATAAAGAATTAAAAACCGGATCGAAATATTAATCCGGCATTTCCGGCTTCATGGAATCATATAATGCAGTTCGAATATAAATAATATTCAGTTTTAAAAATATATTTCAAAATATATTTTCTTATCATTCTTACAGTTTTGATAAATTGATTGCTTGTTTTAGATTACGATTTTCTCCATTCCCAAGTATGTATACGAACTCATTTGAATGAACAAAATTGTTGAAAATCATAGATTTTTTAAATCAAAAGGTAATAATATTTAAAAACAAATTAAATAATATTTTTATTTTTGTTTGTTTCCCATATTCATTTCATATTATTCGAATAAAATGAGTATGAGACGCCATTGGAATAAATTTCGGAAATTGTTTATGGAGTGTAATTTTTATTTTCTCATCGGCTCATCCAAGAATACGATTTTTTGTTCATCTATTGTTTTTTAATCATATTTCTAGTATGTGTTTCAACAATATTTATCACAGAAAATAAAAAATTAGACACAATACAAACAATTCAAATAAATTAAAATGTTAGTTGTTCTATATAAACTGTTGATTCAAAATAATATTGATATTATTGATGAGAACCTTAATTTCCTTTTTATTTGCTTTTTATTAGAATACCATGGTGCTTTTTTGTTTATATATTTTGTTAACTTTTAACAGTTACATTGCGTTAAAAATTAACCTTCAACTTCTCGTCCGATAGGAATTTAAGTATTTGAAGTATACTTACATATGTATGTATAGTACAAATATTTCAAGTATAGTTGTATGTATATCCTAAGATAAATTAGAGAACAGAACGTAGGTGGCAAAATCAAAAAATATTAATGTAGTTTTGGCAAAAATAAACTCAATATTTATATTTTGTAACCAAATATTTAATTACTTTTGTATATACATATGTATTAAAAATTAATTAAAATTAATTTCCTATTCTAACATACAGTATATGTATATGAAATTTGCCTAAACAAAAATCGACATGTATTAACAAAACTTATAAATCATAAATTTACACAATTCACCAGTGCGGAAGTGCTAACAAAAAAATTTGTATGCAAGAATCATTGTAAATTGAATAAAATCAAAATTTTAGATATTCGTCTAGATATTTGAATTCAAATGAATTATTTTGTTTTTGTCATTTTGAAAATTATTTTTTTTTTTTTTTTTTTTATTTTGAATTAAACAGTTTGATAGCTATTTGCTAGAGATATTCACCTAAATTCAAGGATAGGTTTTATTGTTCTTACATCAAAAATTTTGTATTAGTATTGTGACGCATTTATATATAGATTAAAAGTGCTTAAAATATTTATTAAATTTAATAATATTGTATTTTAGTATTCTATTAATCAAAAGTGAAGGGCTTAATTGAATATTTTCGATTATATTTTTTTTTTTTGAAAAATTTACATATAGCAATGGTAGTTTCAGAAAACTATAATAGCTGTATATTGCATATTAATTTTGAAAGAGTCAATGAATCTAGAATGCTTTTAAAATTTGCAAAAAAAAATCTCCAAAGATGCTTTCAGCTCAAATTAAGAAGCAAAATGTAACTTTTCGACAGTGAAATGCGTTCATCATGAGTATTTTGTATTTCGTATTTATATTTTGTAAACTTTTCTAATGTCGAATAATGATACAATGCACCATGCACCATGTACAATGCACCAAGCACCATTCAGCGATGTATCATGCACCGTTCAGTATGCACGGTATATAATTTATGATAAGTTGAAAAATTAAAGTATAGACAATAGTTTACAAAATAGTGTATTCTTTGTTTGATATATTTGTGTAAAACAATTTGATATATTTTTAAAATTAAAGTTAAATATTAAAATTTGATTTTTTGTTTTTAAATTGTAATACTTAATTGGAATCCTAAATTTAAGAAATAACGTATTTATTTATTATTTGTGTCTACCGCCGGAAAAAATATACTATAGGAAGAGTTTCTGAGAATAGCATAAAAAACAGAAACAATCAATTTTATTTTTAAATGTTCAATTTAAGTCTAGAATATAATTATGTCTGATTGAACAGGTATTTCATTCATTATTATAAAATTTAGATCGGTATTTTAGGTTATGTTTAATTATATAAGTTTTTGATGTATTCTAATGCTGCTAGAACTACATATTTCCTACTTTAAAATATTTCAATTATAATTTCAGAATTAATTTTATAATTCAAATTAGAATCATAATCATAACTGATGTTATTAAGAGAGGAAAGGGTTATATTATTTTTTTCAAATTTAGTTGACGTGTTTTTACATTTTTTTTTTCTAATTTTATTGGACTGGTAAAATTTATGCTCAATGAATATATACTCGTAAAACGAAGTTTTTAAAGTGGAAAATATTCCGATAAGATTAAAATTTTTCAGTGTTCCTTTTCTTTATTTTCTCTTTTAACATTTCTATTTTAAATATTATTTCTAAGCGTAAAAAATTCCACTCTTTCATTGAACAGGAGAAATTAAAATATAAAAGAAATAATAATACTTATTAGTTAATCTTTTATTATAAACCAAAGTTAACTAACTATCGTTGTTAATCTTATATCAAATTAATTATTTTGTATTTTATATTTTCATATCATATATGTATGTATATGTACAAGATGTTTCATTTTAATCATTTAATTATTTCAATAGAAATTTTCTGAATTATTAAATAAAATTATTAAATATGAAAATTAGACATATTTGAGATTTATATAAATTATTTAGGATATCTTAAATGCTTCTTTGTTGAGTTTCAGCTGAACAATTTTGATGCAACATTATCAGTTTAATAACATAACCAAAATTACAAGTGGCATTCAATTCAATTCCTAATTTATTTAAATTCATGCATTATTTTGTTTAAGTTTAGCTTTACTATTTCTGATTTTTATATTCATTTTTGGTTTTATCAATTTTTTGTTTTTTTTTTTAGAATTGGCGAGAAGTAATATTTTTTAATTACCAAATTGTCAACTACTGTAAAATACTACTGACAGACAGGTAATATCGATATTGTTATATTGCTGATTACATGTGTGTCACGTAAAATCATGATATTAATATATAATATTGCAATATAAACGTAGTATGATATTACGAACAAAGGCATAATATTACGAATCAATACGGCAATGTTGTTCATCAAAGCAGTCTGGTGGCAAGAAGGTCAATCATTTTTTTTTAAGTTTTATTAATAAAAAACAGTTGTGGTCTCGGCAGTCGAATAGTAAAGCACTCGAGTGTAGTAATGTAACGACCGAGGAGTTTTTCAATATATAATATAATATAACTAATAATAATATAAATATATAACTATAATATACAAAAATATATGTATACCAAATAATTAATATAATTTAATAAAAAAGGCCCACATTTCGAAAGAAAAAAGAATGTATAAGGTTGGCCTGCAGATTCATCTGTAGGATCAACTGTTAAAATAAATAACTAAATAAATAAAAAACAGTTAAATTTGACATACTTTAAAAAGTAAGCAAAAATGTGTATTAAAATAATGTATTTTGCATTATTGTCAAATCAAATTAAAATGGATAAAAATAAAAGAAAGAGGCAAATTTTACACTATGAAAATACAATTTTTTAAATTTTTTATCTTCCATTTTACATGTCATAATAATATGAAGTATGAATAATACGTTTGTGTATGTCATACTACTCTTAATATTATGATATGGAGAATATTATAATATAATATCATAATACTGATATTACATGGCTGTCAGTAGTATAATATAAATGATGTACATAATTTGTTGCTTACATTTTAACTGACATAATTGCCAATTTTTTTTGCTTATAGTAATTAACCAAACATCAGAAGTTATAGAATCAAAAATAAAGTAAATAAATATTTTCAATTCAAATAAATTTAAGCTTTGAAAATATTTAAAACTTAAATATTTCTTTTTTTAACTGATCATACTGATCAACTGCACACCCTGTATTATATATTTTGCAATTATAAAATTACTTTCTATTAAATTAATTTCTAACAATTATTAACTTCAACAACATATTAATATCATGTTATAAAATACATATACTTAAAATTGTAAGTTGTAAATTAAAAATTAAATTATAACAAGGTGTTTGAAAATTAAAAATGAATTTTAATAAAAGACAGTTGAGTAAAAAATTAAATATGTATAAAGAAAAGAAAAACGAAACTAATTAATGAATATATATTGAACTGATATTATTATATAACCGTATATAATAACAACAACAAAATTTAATTAATTCAACTGGTCTTCCGGCAATACTTTTTTTTCTAATTTTCTTTTTATATCAATTATAGTTATTAAAATTTCCTTCAAATAGTTTTAGCCACATGCCGAACTCATTTACAGAAAAATAATTTTGCATTTTTTTATTTTTAGTGGAGTAAAATTATTAATAATAATAATAATATTAAATTTTTATTAAGTTAATTTTTTTTTGTATTGAATTGGTATAAATTAATGATAATATTATAATGGTAATGAATTTTGATAATTAAAGTGAAAATATTACAATTTTATATATATATATATATACAATTATGTAAGTAGATAATTATTTGTAATTTATATGAATGAAAGTCATAAAAATATTAATATTCCGGAATTCTGAGAAATTAATTATTATTAAAATGTTTTTTTTCTATTATTAAATTAAAAAAATTAAAACAAAAAAAAATTGTTTCCTGTTACCCTCTCGAAAAAGGTATATATACTTTTTTCCGCTTTTCATAGTAAATCCAAAATTAAATGTCTGTCAAAAAATTCTAAGAAATAACTATAATTATTTTAAATCTGAAAGACAAATTAAGCAAATGAAATGTACCAAAGAAAAAGCTAAATTTATAACAGTACTGGAAAAATACAAAATTTACACGTTACACGTAATAAACATGTTAACGTTTTAGACTGCTGCTACACGTTCTTTTTTGCATTAAATTTTTTATTCAATTTTCTGACATTTATGCTGAAATTTAATTTTTTGACATTTGAGATAAAAAGACATAATCTGCCAAAACTTGATAGGTTTAAGGTGATTTCAGTAAGGGGTAAGCAAATATTTATAATATCAGGTAGATGTTTGACTTTTGAATTTTTTTCTGGGAATATGTCATGGTCAAAAAAAATTTTATTATTTTTTATACAAAAAGAGCAAAGAATTTTTGTTGACAACGTAATTTTTGAATAGAATATTATAAATTATAAATTATACAAATAATATTGTTGGTTTGACATTCGAATAATAATAAAAATTTATTTCTTGATATTTCAATAATCTGACAGGAACAATGGAACAGGAAATCTACCATTTTTTTTTACTTATCAACATGATGGTAGATTTCTGCGACAGATCCGGGGTAAATTTTTGCCTTGTATAAACATGAGCATATAAAGAAAATGTCAAAAATTGGAATAAAAAGTTGAATGTCAAAAAAATATCCTGAAAATTTTCATGTCACTTTTTTGACGTTCAATTTTTTATTTAATTATTTTGACGTTTCGTCATATATTATTTTTAAAAAATTATTTTTGGTTTTTCCCAGGATGAAAGTATTTGAAAATCAAATTAAAATATAGATAAAAAATTTAAATGGACAAAAGGCTCTGCAAATATTATTAAATGATAAATTGTGGTATCTGCAAAAAACTTATGAAAAGAAAAATTGACGTTTTAAAACATAACAAAAAAATTTAATGTAAGACAAGTTATGGGAATTCGTTTATAACTTTAACATCCCGAATGTGGAACCAAATTCCATCTTATGAGTTCCCAAAACATGAAAAATTTTATATAAGACCTAAACAAATTCAAGACGAACATTAAAACCTTCGTTCGTAATTGTCCTCCTTCCCTTTTACCATCCTCCTTTCCAAATTTTCCTTTCCCACCCTAGCCAAACGTACCAATCGGTATAAAAGGTCCCCACCTAGTGTTTTGGCTATGCATAAAAAAAAAAACAGTCGTGTAGGAACAGTATTTCTTAGAAATAACAATGGAAATTAACCATTGGATCTGAAATTCACAGATCCATGGATCTGTTTATGAACGGTTTGGTAAATGTACCGGTTAATTGCGTTCAGTGGCCAGATATATGGTACATGGATTCAAAATGGATTCCAGATCTACCGGTTAATGCTACTGAACGAACCCAATGTTTTTTTATATCTCAAATATAAGTCGACCAAATGAATTATCAAAGCAAAAAATTTATTTATTAAAATACAAAATACTGGAAGGTTGTCATAAGTCTAAAAAATACTATAGAGTACGATATTAAAACATATGGTTATAAGTTAACGTTTGAAGATATATTTTGAAATTATGAATGTAAGTATTATCAATTTCTCTATTTTAAACCGTAATAAAAATAATGCAATTTGACATTGAAATATATCGATGAAATCAACTGGTCTATATTCTTAATAAAAGTTAAAAGAAGTTAAAAGACTTTCTTATTCAAGATTAAAAGTTAAAAGTGTTAAAAATCAATTCTCTTAACTTTTGTATACATAATTTTTTAAAGAGAGATTCGTATTATACTAAGAGGCTAATAAACAAAATTACTGATAACTTAAGAGTACCTCATGCTTTTAAAAATCTTCTAACTTTTAAAAATTAGTAGCTGTCATTTTGGTTAGTATTTTTTTTTTATAATGGTTATAATGGTTTCAGCATCGCGTGCTTATTATCTTTTAACATTTCATAAAACAAATTCAAGATTATTTAAATTCTATAATACCTATTCTAAGACTTTAAATCTCTTAATTTAATTATTTAAATATTTTTTTTGTTCTAAATGTATTATATTTAATTTATTTTAATATAGTTTTAATTTATTTTTAATTTAATATATAAAATTATAATTAATATTTTTTTTTAATTAAACCGAAAAAAAAAACAAAACAACTGAATTAAGATGTGATATTTATTATAATCAAAAATGATAACACAACACTCTATAATTTATTAATATAACATTATAATACAGTCATAAATTGAGTGGATATTATTTTTATTATTTCACTTATTGTATTGCATTGCAACACTTATGTTAAAAGTTCACGTGATTCTAAAAAGCATTAAAAAGTTAAATCAATATAAACACCATCTATATACAAAACTTACATGTTTACCAACACTAAGATTATCTTATATTATTATATGCTTTATTAAGAGCATTTTCCTTTTAAGAAATTGTGTAAAAACAAAAACAACAAAAAAAAGCAAAAAAGAAAAATCAAAAATTATGAATCACACAACTTGGCAGCAGCAACTTAATCGTCACCGATCACCACCGTTGTTGGTGGTTATTCTTTTTCTAGTTTGAATTGCTTATAATCATAATATGTATTATTGTTTGCTTTACCTAAAAGACCTGTCTCCACACCAGAAAATTCTATATATAGGTATAAAATATCATAGATTATGTTTCAAGTGGTATTATGTATATGATATACCGTTTTGTAGTCTTCACTTGGAAAATTCTTATATATATACCATAACATATTATAATAAATTTTATAAAATATTATTTGTAATAAATAACTGATATTTATTTATTAGAAGGGATTGGTTAAAGTTATATATGCTCATACATTTTCAATGTCAAATGAAAATGTATACATATTATAATTTTAATATCGAGAAATTATTGCTTTATAAAATGATTCTAAATGATATTAAATATTTTTTGTTATTATTATAATAAATATTTAATGTTTAATTTATAATAATCTACTAAGAATGGTACTTAGATATCATTCGTAGCACATATCGTTTAGTAGAAGTAACGAATATTATTTACTATGGAAATTGAGCTCGAGTTTGCCACATCGTTGAATTGCATTTTTTTCTGCCCTCCTATATCTTTTAAGTTATATCTAATATGTATGTTCAATATTCTTCACCTCATGAATACTGTGTGTGTGTGTGTGTGTGTGTGTGTGAAATCAATTTACTTTTGTCATGTTTATTTTAAAACCAATTTTTTTCCGTTTGCAAGGATATATTTTTGAATGATCCTGCCATTGTGTGAAAACAACGAGATAATCCAATTCGTCTGTTGATTAGACACCTTATATCACTCGATGTCCAGTTGATCTTTATAGCACAAATATAAATAGGAATAAAAATACGACATATGCAAACGTTTGTTCACTAAAATATTTAATTTCTTATACTCTACTATAAAAAAGGGTTAGTCCCTAAATTCACAAAAAACAAAACAGAATATCCGAAATTCTGAGTTAGGAGAGATTTTAGATTTGGATTCAAAATCAAAGTTCTATACTACTTTTACAGAATATTTATATGAATTATTTTTATGCATAGCCGCTGTTGGATACAGCGAAAATATCTCCTTTTTCCTGGATTAATTTTCCACAATTTTATAGATTTGGAATTTATGGATTTTTTTTTGTGAATTTTTTGTTTTTGGGGATTTTGGTTTGTGGATTTGCACATTAACCCATACAAAAAAGTAGTTTTTAAAATGGGTGATTGTCATAATTAACAAAATGTATTAAGATTTTGTGCTATATGTTAATTTGAATTAGAATAAATCCTAATTATACAATAGAAAATATGTTAATTGTAATAAAATTAGTGTTTAAGTGCGTACCAAGCACTGATGAAGGAAGTACGAGTATATAGGTATGATTAATATATTAATACCGGTTACTATAATCAACTTAATTATTGCATTGTTATTGAAAGGAAATATTACTTGAATATTATAGTAGATATTACATATTATATTTTGAAAATAATCATTTAAAATATGTGCCTGCAATATCCTACAGTTTGTCTACAGTTCATATTTTTATAATTTCTTATTATTATTTATTAGTATTTTTTTATTTATTTATATTTATTTTAATACATAAACTATATACATATTATTTTTTATGAAGTTCAACGGCCGTTGAAATACAACCACAAATATAGAAAAGCAAAAAAAAAAAAAACGAGAACATAAAGAAAAATAACAAGAACGAGACCAACCCAACTAAACACAATCAAATGAATGCACATTCAATCCGTAACACCACTACATTATGTACTCTTGATAAAAATTAAAACAAATCTCGTAAATCATACATTATCTTCTACATGTTATTATAATATTATATAGTATGTAATGTACATGTATAATATATATTTATATAATTATTATTCATAAATTATTATTATTAATAGTATTTAAGTGGTGAATTTCCATATTTCGATGAGATTATTCATTTATTTTCCAAGAGCGACAACAAACAATTCGATTAGAATGCAACAGGGTGCGTGTGCGTAAATATAAATATCAATTGTTGTTGTTTTATTTTTTATTTTTGTTTATTACAAGATAATATCACCAGCATTATTTGGCGGATTATGCTGATATAATGATAAAAAAAAAAAAAAAAAAAAAATCCGCCTTTAATTGAAATTTAAAAAATAAGTTAAGAGTTTTTAATTTTTGCATTTTTTTTTTCATTTTTTTTTTTTTTTTTTTTCAGACTAAAATTAAATGTCACATGGTTAAAATAAAATATTGTCAACGAATACAATTTTATAATGAAAAAAAAAATTAATGCGGGACACTATGCAATTTTTTTTTCTTAAATTTTAATTATAATTTTTTTTATTTTTGTATACAATGTTGTGGTAGTACTTTATCAGCTTCGGAGGTGGCATGTTTTTCTTTTAAATTAAAAACATAAAAAAAAAAATGAAAACCCTTTTAAAAAATTGAGTTTCAGTTGTATATATATACACCCTTCATTTAATTTGATATAAATGCAAATATTTACATACATTTGTTGTATACTTTTTATACAAAATCTGTAGAGTTTAGTGCATTGCACAATTTAAAATATCGAGTTTCTGATTTTAAAACAAGAAAGCGAAACAAATTTTAATGAAGGAAAAAAAGGAAAAGAGTTTTTGAAATAAAAATTGAGTAATTATTTTTAATTGCAGTTAGAGATTTCAAAACAACACAAATTCTATTTAACGATTTCTAACGAATCAGTGTTGATGATATTTAAAAGTCATTCAGCAGGTGTATTCATGTTAATAATTTAGTGAATTATTATTAAAAGATGTTCATATGTTTATAAGACAACACTGAAGCATTTAACATGTTAAATAAAGTCAATAAGTCTATTAACACTACGCTTTACAATTCTATAATATTGTTATCAGCGTTAAATTGTTATACAACATGTTATAACTAGAAATTTTGTATGTTCATAAATGAAGGTCTGAAGTATAACATATATTAGGTGAAAATATAAATATGTCATTGAAAATTGAATTAGTTTTTTTCATTATAACAAACATTTTTTCCCAGCCCTACATTAAATATGAAAATGTCACATTAGTATGCAATTTTTTATATTATTTTTTTTTTAAAATTACAAATCGAAAAATGTCTGATAGATGAAAAAATATGTTTGAAGTTAATATCGCCATATGTTGCTTATTACCCGAGCCCGATATAACCTGTTTTTTAGTGTTTTTTTTTTTAATTTTTGCATATAAAAAATAGCACATGTTTCTTGAAAACTATCTAAAATTTAAGCGTTGAACATAATAGTTTTTGAAAATAATCGATTTATGTTTTTGATTATCGATTAATTTTGTAATTTTTATACTCCTTTTTTAATTATATAAGTAATTCATGAAATAAATTGAAAATATTTGGAAATAAATTCGTTAAATGTTTAAATTAAAATTTTAATTAAAAAACTGATTTTATGATTCTGTTATAGAAAAAATTCTAACATAACAAAAAAAAAAAACTAAAAAAACAACTGTAATGCCATTTTTCCAAGTATTTATATGTGCTAAAAAAATTAATCTATTTTTAGTAGGAACGGCATTTTATTTAACCTATTTTTGAAGATTTTAAATGCTGAGTGCATGGTGAAAATAATATTATCATAAGATAATATTCTAATCATGCTTCAACCTTTATAATTGTTTTATTTTTGAGCTTATATATTATTCTTATGAGCTCGCATTAACTGTAATCGAAAATGTCAAACTGACAGCAAATGCATATTATAATTGATTAATTATGTATGTGTAGTTAAAGTACGGAAATTTATTTATTTATTTATTCAATTCTTAATGTTAGTATACATAAGACGATTAGTCTTTATAAGAGTATACAAATAAAAATTATTAAAAGAAAATATTAATTTAAATACATACTTAACTTACAACTAAACCAACCAAATAATTTACAGATAATAAAGCAATTAATTCAATTAGACTAAATTAAACAAACTTAAAAAGAACACAAAAAAAATAATTAAAATAGAAAAACATTAAAAATATTTAATTCAATTAAAGTAAATGTCAAAGTGACAGCAAGGAAATGTCAAAGTGATAGCAAATTCATTATAATTGATTAAGTATGTACGAAAAAAAAATTAAAAGTATTGAACGGTTTTCTTATAAAAATTCTAACAAAATGTATACAAGAAAACAGTAAAAAAAAAATTTCAAACGTTTCAAAACAACAACAAAAATTTGAAAATTGAGGTCCTTCTTAAAAAAAAAACAGACCAAAAACTCAATTGAAATAAAATAATTTCGTATCACAATTTTGTTTTTTTAATTTTTTATTATTATTATTATCGTTAATTACATATTATGTATATTAATATGCAGACAAACTTTTAAGGCCCATTTCCCTTTCACATGTCGAAAAGCCCATAATTTTTGTTTTTATCATCATTTATTTTATGCAAATGACAACAGAGTACTGAACCAAGTAGAATGTCTATTAAGCGTTTTTGCTTTCATCGAGAATCGAACTTGTGACCTTTCTGTTGAAAATTAGGCGATCGCTTTACCTACCCCTTTTTTTACTTTTATTTTGACTATGACTTCTAAATTTGTTCATTTTAATTTATTTAATTTCAAACTATTATTTCATCATTTGTCTTATATTAATTATTTAAAAAACACTGTTTAAAAAAGATTTATTTTATTCAAAAGAACAGGTATTATAAAAATAAAAAAGTTTTAATTAAGTATAGATTTTTTTTTTTTTTTGTTAATTTAATTGAAATGACAAAAAAAAAGTTATTCAAACATTCTATTAAGAAAATTTTATTCAAAAACTTTATAATAAATTCTACTTGACCTTGTCTAATAGTTAATTAATTAAGATTTTATTTATATAAATTAATGAAATACTGTAATTTATTTATAATAAATAAATAAAAAAAAAATTGAATTTATTTATAGAAATAAAACAAAATATATGATAGATAAAAATTATAGAATTATTTGGTAAATAATTTGATGATTATTTAAACCAGTGTTTAACAACCCGCAGTGTCTTATAAATGTTGTCAGGACGTATCAGTGTGCCTTAAAATACAAAAAAATATTTAAAATGTATAAGAAAAATAATACAGCAAACATTGAATTTCAATACATCGTTGTTTATTTTTATTATTCATAAGATTTTATCCACTACAAAAGATTTTATGCATTTACAGTTAGTATTATAGGGCTGTTCATATAAGCAAATACTGCAAAAACAAAATACTGCAGACATTTTTTTTGTCAGAGTTATTAAAATTTGAATTTTCAGCATGTGCAGTTTTGTGTTATAAAAAACAAAAGCAACACAACTGATTGTCAATGCTGTATTTACTATAAATTTGAAGTTTTCCTGCTAAGTTAAAAACATTTATGAACAAACTTTCTTTGCAACATTTTGTTTAGGAACAAAATAATTGTCAATATAAGCAATATTGACAGATTGCTTGCTTATAAAAACCGCTTATATATTTAACGATTTTTATTTATTTTTATTAATTATTTTTATTTTACTAGCTTATTCTACTCTATTTTAAACTATATTTAAACTATAAAAGTCGCTAGGACGTTGTGAACATTTTTTTGACGTTGTGAAAAAAGTACGGTTTTCGTAGTTGTCATCATAGCAAGTCACAAAATTAAATAATAGTTTTTGACAATTTTTAAATTATTTCAAATTAGTTGTATATATTATGTTCAAAATAATCCTAAAAATATCTAAATTTTGTATATATGGTTCTTTGTTAAACTATACTTTTTTTGACTTTTGGATATGTCAAAATTTGTATACTGTTTTTTGTAAATACACATTTTGACTTCTAGAAATATTCAAATTTGTATATCGATTGTTGTAAATATGAACTTTTGACTTTGCTCTGTGATTAATACATTTATATATATATATATATATTCATATAAGACATAATTCTATAGAAAAATAAGTTTCCGACACATAATTTTCTGACATTTCATACCAAAGAAAATGAAAATTTGTTGTTATTATTATAACATGTTTTGTAGTTTGAAAATTTTCTAATGGCTTAAAAAATCATATCAACAGTAGCTCAATAGTAAAAATGTAACTCAACACTAGTATACCTATTGAGCTAATATCCTATACCCGTTGTATTAATTCTGTATTACTATATAAATACAATTAAAACTACCAAGTTCATTATCCAGATGAAATAAATAAATACATTTTTTGATGTACATACAATGAACATTCTGGGTAAGATCGTTAAATTTCTGTTACTTAACTTTTCTGGAACATTACAACTTTTGATGACTCATTTATAACTTAAATAAAAAAATGAAAATTTTTCCAAGTTTCTTTCATGTTTGGTTTTTTGTTTTTTTTTGATAATTATTTTATTCAAGTAAATAACATTTTTTTTTTTTTAATTGGAATTTAATTTCAGATTATTTATTCAGTTGGAAGCTATTTTAAAAATGAATTTTTTTTGTAAAATATAAAACGTAGAATATTGAATTAAATGATTTCATATCAAATTCAATAATTAAATTTCAATCAAATAATATAAATATTAATTAGTAGGGATTTGATAGAATTTTGATATGAAATATACACTGCATTGCTACATCCATGTATCCGCTAATTCAAATGTAAATAAAATTAAAAAATTTAAAAACGTTTTATACCTTTTTTTTCTTTACTAATATTTAAATTAGTAAAACAAAAGCAAAATATGGTAAAAAGTCATCGAAATTAATATACTCAAAAATGTCTTAACATTATTGATGTTACCCGAGTCAACAAAAACGAAAGTTGTACACATATTATTATATTACGAATATGACTTCTATAGTCAATAACTTGTCTCGGGTTTGTTAAATTGGTTGAAGTGGAAAATTTTTATATATGTAAGTAAGTGAATCGAAAAGAAGATCTATGCTAAATAGTGTACAATAACAAATTACATAGTATTTAATAAATACAAATACTTTAGATATAATTGGTTTATATATACGGAATGACCACATAATTAAATAATAATTACAACATCTACCAAAAAATCATGACTGATACTAAGAATTGCTATAAAAGAGATCTCTAAAAGAATTAGATCAGAATACGAAGGAAATTTCTGAGTCATACAAATGGAAAAGTTAAATTTTATACATTTCAACTTTTATACCTTTTCTGTATTGAAATTTTGCAAAATATTTTGGTTTGATGCAAAGCATATGGAAATAACATGTTAAAAAAACCTAGAGTTAGAACTAAAGTATAACGGTATAACCAATTATTTTTGGTTAATTGGACGTATATGCTCGCTTCCAACCTATAACAAAGTTCTGATTCGCACCAAATTATTTTGTGGTTTTTGATAAAAACAAATTTAATTAAATAAATAAATTAAATGGATAAAATAGTTGAGCAAGGATTAATAAACAATTTTTCATTAATTTATTTGCATATTTATTAAAAATTGTGTTTTTGTTTTGAAAAAAAAAAAAATCATTTTTACTATTACTGTTTTACAACACTTACATAATATGTATTATAATTTATATACTACTATCTGCTATTATGTAGCATACTGAAATAGTTTAATTAAAAAATTTTATTTAAAAAATATTTTAAAACTTTAAACTAGTTTCACGTTCACATTATCCATAAATATTATAAGATATTTATTATTTATATACCAATAAACTTTTTTGACAGTAAAACCAGTACTACCAACATAATAAAATGTTATATCAGTAAGGTCAATACTACCAACATAATAAAATGTTTTATCGCTTCGCTTACAGTGCCTAACAGAAATGCATGTTCAGCCAGACGTGACGTGATGGGTCTAAGAGGATATTGGTGATAATTAAGAATAATAAAATTCAAAAAAAGTCAAAAATAAAACAGATTAATATTTTTTATTAATATAATAAAAAATCGCAAATTAACTTGATTGTATATCATTTGATCCATTTACAGGATTGTCACTTGAACTGAAAAAATATAAGATTAGGAAAAAAGAAATTAAATCTCTTATTTCTAAATCAAATATTTTCATTATTTTATAAAAAACAAAAAAATATAAATACAATATATAAGTAAAACCCGGAAAACATTTGTTAAAATTAAAATTAAAATTTACTACCTTTATCTAAACTGAACCTATAACAATAGTGATAACATTTTTAACATAACATATGTTTTCGTAAAATAGTCACGTATTAACAAATTATTTAATTTAAAAACAAAAATTGCAAATCTGTTATCGAACAAATGTGTATTAATTTTTTAGCAACAAAATATGGATAACAAATTTTAAAACTTAATACACGTGTTGAAGAACTAATAATAAATATTTCATACCATTTATTATAAACTAATCACATCTTTAAAAAATAATCAAAATTATCCATTTCAGAACATTTTCAAATTTTAATATTATGATATTTTTATGACACTACTAACTGTTTTTATTACCCACACAATTATAGTATTTAATATTTTCCTATTAAATAAAAACAAAAAATCGAAACTTTCGAAATTGATTATTTCACCTCCTACGTCATTTGAATTGTTAAAAAAAAAATGACATTCTCGTATTTAAATGTCAGATAATAAAAGACTTAACATGACAGATTGTTTGTTTAAAAAACAGTTAAACATTTTTTTCTCTATAAAATTTCTTTTTTGTATGTTTGTTTGTAGTTATTGTGAAAAAAATAACACCGTGTATTGCGTTATTGTATTTATCATGAATAGTTTTGTATTACCACAATAAAAAATTATTAATGAGTGAAATTAAATATTTTTTTTTTTATAAAAACATTTTATTCTTAATGGTAACCATCAATATCGCAATTTATTTTACATGGAGAAATTTAAATAATTTGTAATTTATTAAAAATTAAATTTATGTTTTAATCAATTTTTATATTTGACATTATTTTAGTAAAAAAGCCAAGTTTGAGAAACTGTTAGAATATAAATAATAAATTAAAGAATGTTGTATAGATAAGTTAATAATTTAGAATAGTTTATAGTAGAAATATAAGAGTTGTTACTACTGTAGCACTAACTGTGACGTTAAGCATTGTGGGACCAGCTATTTTTATTTGAGGAGTATTTTGCTTGCTTTGAATTGGAAAGGTCAGTACACGTTATTTTTACTATACCAGAAAAGAAAAATTCTTTGTTTTACAATACATATACAATAAACATATACATACAATAAATACAATTATAATGAAATAATAATGCATGTTGAACAAGCATTATATATCTAACACAAAATATATATATAATAGAATGTATAATTACGGACAAACGCCTTAATTGGAAAACCCATGACAAAAACAAGAAATAATCAATTAAGTTTAAAATACAGTTTATATTGGCCAATAGGACGTATCTACTTCAGACCTATCACTAATAAACAAATCATTGTATTATAAGGTATATTTTAATCTTAAAACCATATAAATATACGCCGTCATAATTATGAGAGACAACTTTCAATACACATAGGTATTACAGAAATATTTTAATTCAAATTTTAAAATCACTGCACCATGCACCATTTTCAAGCTTAAAATTAAACAGTTTATATTGGCTAATAAGACCTACTTCAGACAAAAAATATACCTCATACTAATAAACAAATTAAAGTTGTATAAGATATAGTCTTAAGCTCATATGCGCTTAAGCGCGGTTCGGCCTTAAAACATATGAATATACGATGCCGTAATTATGAGAGACAACTTGCAATACACATAGGTATTACAGAAACATTTTAATTAAAATTTTAAAATCACTGCACCATGCACTATGCACCATTTTTAAGCTTAAAATTAAACAGTTTATATTAGCTAATAAGACATATCTATACTTCAGACAAAAAATAGACCTCATACTAATAAACAAATTAATGTTGTATAAAGTATATTCTTAAGCTCATATGCACTTAAGTGCGGTTCGGCCTTAAAACATATGAATATACGATGCCGTAATTATGAGAGACAACTTGCAATACACATATAAGTATTACAGAAATATTTTAGTTCATTAAAATACCTGCACCATGCACTATGTACCATTTTTAAGCTTAAAATTAAACAGTTTATATTGGCTAATAAGACATATCTATACTTCAGACTAAAAATAGACCTCATACTAATAAACAAATTAATGTTGTATAAGGTATAGTCTTAAGCTTATATATGCGCTTAAGCGCGGTTCGGTTTTAAGACCATATGAACATACGGCGTGGAATTATGAAAGACAACTTGCAATACACATATAGGTATTACAGAAATATTTTAGTTCATTAAAATACCTGCACCATGCACTATGCACCATTTTTAAGCTTAAAAGTTTATATTAGCTAATAAGACTTCAGACAAAAAATAGGCCTGTCACTAATAAACATATTAATGTAGTATAAGATATAGTCTTAAGCTCATATGAACATATCGCACGGTTCGGTCTCAAAACCATATCAACATACGGCGTGGAATTATGAAAGACAACTTACAATACACATATAGGTATTACAGAAATATTTTAGTTCATTAAAATACCTGCACCATGCACTATGCACCATTTATTTTTTTAATTTTTAGCCTCCAAACTCATGGGAAACTAATAATAATAGTAAAATAATAATAAATATAACTAATAATTTAGCTACGAATATAGAAAGAGATGCATCAATAGGTCGTATTTCCACAAGTTATAATTCAAATGTCAAAAACTTAATTATCTAATATCGCTAATAAAAATATTATTTATTATTTGTATTTGTATATATAATACTTAGTAGTAAAGAAAGATGATATGATATAAGATGACAAAAAAACAAAATAAATAAAATAATGAAAAATAATTTTAAACGTTTTAAACGTTTTTAATTAAATTAATTAATAAAAGATATTATATAATCTTTAAAACACTATTTAAGAATTTTTATTTTTTCTTTAATTATTAATTTCTGTTTTTAAATCAAAAATTAAATTGCTTAAATAAATTAAATAAATAAATTAAATCAATTTGTTCTATTATTTAATATTTCATCTAATATTCTCATATATTAACACTTTCCAGTATAAATCTTAATTTTAATAATTAATCAAAAGAAAAAAAAAAATTCAATTTTAAATACTAAAAGGATCCCACAAATAAATGTGACTTGTGAATACATATATTTTATTATTGTATACATGTATGGATATGAATGAATGTATATCAAGGCGACACGACATTTTATTAAGATACACTTTTATACATTTTATGTACATTTATATATTATGGGTACATAGATCAATTAAATAATTCAAATTTTAATAAAATATTTAATATTTCTAGATAGTTAGAATTCTATACAAATAAATATAATGTATATCACTCACTATACTGTCTAGAATTTTTATTTCAATTAATTTAATTGAATTTAATTGAAATTCGCAGAATTAATAAAAAAAAAAAATTCTGAACATTCAAGTCATCTCGAACTACTAAAAATATATTTAGAAATAAAATTTAGTTTTGGGTCTATTTTGTGTATTATGTGATGAATAAATTTAATTTATATTAATTGAAAATATAAAGTAGATATTGTTGAAGCATTTCACTCTCAGTATAATTATTGATATGTATATAAAATTGAAGAATTAGGATTTTTAGGTGTTTGTTTTTTTAAGTCAGTATTCAATCTATTAGGACTTTAATCCTCTACAGTCTACACTATATTAATGGATTTAGATCGTTTTTTATTACAATTTCTCATGAGGCTTGTTTTCTTAAAAATTTTATTTTTACCATTTTTGTTTTCTTCGGTTCTTTGTATTGCATGATATGTATATCTAATACAATAATTTGACATTTAATGTATTAAAAAAATTTCAACCATGTTATTTAAATGTATTCTCTATTCCCAAATATCAATCTTATGGTAGAGAATAATTTTTAATTATTTTTCTTACGTTTTATCAAATTTAAGTCGTTTTTCTCTTTATAACCAAAGCAATGTTCTAAGTAGATTTTGACCAATCAGATGCAATGTAATTAAGCAGAGATAATTTTTATCCAGGCTCTGAAACTCTATCTTATTATTATTGTTTTTTTGTTATTGTAGACAATATTATGTAATACGATTTAAATTTAAAATTTAATTGAAAAGTTATATTCATCAAATTAAATCCACGTTTTATTTTGATTAAATTGTATAATTAACTTATAATTGATTGTGAAAATTGTTAGTTCGCTCTGAGCAGCAACAAAAACAAAATAAAAATTACTTATTGTTTCTCTTCAATTTTTCTGGAAATATCAATCGCTAATTATTACCTATATCACAAACATTTTCATGCTAAAAAATATATTGATACTCTTCTCAGATGTTAATTAATTTGGCATGATACCATTGACGAAGCACACTCCGAGGTAAAAAAGAAATACAAAATCGATAATTTGGATAACTTGAGCAAAAAAAAGAAATATAAATATTTTTTTAACAAACTGTGACATCGGAAATATATCCCAATACATTATCGCATGATATAAAATGTAAAAAAAAACTATTACATAGTCACATGGTCGGTAATTTATTTGACAATGTATTCTCGACTTATGTTGATGGGCTGCGTTCACATTTAGTTGCAATTGCAGTCGTCAAATTCTACTAACTCTTCCGCATTTTTATTTATTTATTTCATATTTAATCTATTGGGATTTCAACCTTACAGATTTCAACTTAAAACTAAAAACTAACTTCTACGTTTTGTTTTCGTTTTATAGCTTTTTCTACGACAACGTAGAATGATCGGAATTGTAAACAAAGCACATTGTGTTTTCAACTTACATTTGTTATTGTATTTATATACGTATAGTACATTGTATCGGGTTCAATTTTTTTGGATACATTTCCGTTGACTAGGAATAAGAATAAATTTTAAAGTATTTTTCAAATTTATAATAAAATATGAGTTATCAACGCTTTGATTGTCGCTTACTTAGTCTATATTATCGCATTACATATTATCTAAAAAATTTTTGTCAATTTGTTATACTCTGAATATCTAAGAGAAGTCAATACCGCTTGTTTATATATATGTATTATGTATAATTTTTACGGTATAATCTATAATTTTATTTATTTATATTTTTAATAAGGACTTGCTTAATAATCTCTTTTCTGATTTGTTTAAGAACCGATAAATTATGTCATAGGTCATCAGGGTAGGTCATCACTCAGAAAATTTTGATCAGATGATTTTATTTCTAATTCTTTTATATTTTAAATACTAAATTAAAAATCTTATATAAATTAATTAATTAAAATCATCAACCAAGTTTCATGTACAAATTTCTATTACAAATAAATATTAAAAATTGCAAATCACGAATATAAATATTCCTTTTGTTGGTATATGACTAATATTAGAATATTTTTATTAATTTATTCATTTCAACTGTGTAATACACTTTTCTAACTACATATTTAAATTTATATACACTAACACCATAGTAATTTACAGTTATTTAAGGAAATCCATAGAATATGTAAAATTTAAATAAAAATGTGACAAAACTACATTTTCTATAGTGTCAACGTCGTCGTATATACAAAACAAAACACAATTTAAACACTTATCCTAAATCAAATCGTTTGTATACCAAGTTTTCATATAAAATAAACCAAAACAACATTTTGGGGGGTGTAAAATTACAAATTCACTTAAAATAAAATTCTAACAAGTAAAAAGTATTAAAAATAACAACAAAAAAGAAAAACAAAAATAAGAAAAATTCGTCTCATAAGCATAAAACAAAAATTTACTCCTCAAGTAATTATATTTGTATAGAAACAAACGTTAAATTAACAAAAAAAAAAAATAAAAACAGAAAATGCTCACACCAGTTAATCCGGTCTAATAGTTTTAGAGCGCAACCAGGTATATTATACAGTACACCTGTATTATAACTATTTTTTTTTTTTGAATTTTCGTTATTCTTTTCTATACAAGCTTATTTTACTCTATAAAATAATCTGACAAAAAATGTTTTTTTTTATAAACTTACCAGAATGGAGGTTATATTATGCTATACAAATGGATATCTTAGAATTGTAAAAATAGTGTTGCCAAATGAAAAAAAAATTTATTCTTATATCAACAATGAAATGTTCTAATATTTTATCATTTTATTCTTCTTCATTTAAATAAGTTATTCTAGTCTCTGAATGGTGCAGTATGTAAAGCACCTGCATTTCAGCTGAAAAATCCCAGGTTCGATTCCCGAAAGTAAAATACTTTATAGGTTTTTATATCGACCTGGTCTAGTACCCTTTCTCATTGAGATAAAATAAATGACAACAAAAAATAATAGGCACACATCTTAAAAGGGAAAAGGGCCTGAAAATTTGGTTGCATATTAATAATAAGTTAAAACAAATCAATAAATAAATTATTGCTTCTACTTCTCAGAATATGCGCAGAATTAAAGAGTAAATTATTCATAGTATTTAATCGAACAATGTACCCCGACCGCAAGCAATTAAAAGATAGATTTATTAATACAAAACATTGTGAATTGCAGATTTGCAGAATTGCAGATTTACAAAGTCAGAATTTCAGAAATTGACGGAAGTTAAAAAGCATAATACGTTTGTGTTCGTAATCGTGTTTATTTCGTTAATGTTGATAAGATTTTGTAAGAAAGCAAAATTTACAAAAAATTACCTGTTTTTATCTGTATATATACGCAGTATAAGATA
This sequence comes from Argyra leucocephala, assembly GCA_963942445.1. Taxonomy (NCBI): domain Eukaryota; kingdom Metazoa; phylum Arthropoda; class Insecta; order Diptera; family Dolichopodidae; genus Argyra; species Argyra leucocephala. The sequence goes on from OZ012681.1 coordinate 13,480,196, forward strand.
AAAGTATTGTATAAAATAAATTGTACTGTTCGGTACTGCGCAATAGCAACGAAAATTTTATTGCAATTATGAACACAATATTATTTGCGTAGTAAATTTGAATAACTTTCTAGTTTAATTTGACACAATAAATCGAAATAAATATTTCCATGATAGATATCAGTCAAATATTGGCTTAGTTTTAACACCGGTACGGTCAATCAAGATTGATGCAAAACAAACACAAAAAACCATCCAAACATTAAACAGTATCACATAATTGATTTTATCTTCAACCTGGGAACACTGATCACTTCCAATATAATAAAACTAACCAGTAGAGTAGAAAAAAACAAAAAAAAATAAAAATTCAAATATTAGCGAATCGCAGAAAAAAATCTGATAAGTTCGTAAAATGCCCGCTTTTTATATTGTTGTAGTTTTTTGCTTTTAGAATTAAGAACCATTGAATAAGTATCATAGTGTAAAAATGAATAGTTAGTGTTGTTGGTTTTGCGGGTCATAATCTTGTCTTCAGCAAATAATTGACTGGTTTTAAAAATTTTGTTAATATTTACAGTATCAAGATTATTTAAAAAAATTTTTTTGGGTTATTATAAGTTTTTGGTAAGAAATATAAATTATAAAATTAAATCTGATCGTTGATATTATACGTACATAGATTTGAAATAAAAAAAAAAGCTGATTATATGTAAATGAAAACCAAAAAAAAAAAAAATTAAAACTGACTACTTTTTTTTGTCATCGAGTTTTACTTTTTTTTTTTTATTTTTTAGCTTTTGCTGAGACTTAACATTCCATGGCGTCAGAAACTTGTTATTTGACGATGAACAGGAAAATAAAATTTCAACAAAATAAAAACAAATTGGAAAAGCCTTGAAAAATTTTATTTTGAAACTAGAAGATTTTTTTTGTTTTTGTTTTAAATTTAGAGATTTGAAGACTAAAATTTTATTTTTAAATTATGTGTAATAGAAATATTTGAATATATGTAACTGTTTGAATTATAATATGCCGACAGGTGTTTTAATTGAAATAAATCAATTGATTGAAAAATGTTGGTATATTTTTGTTCTTTTAAAAAAATTCAAATCATTCATCATTATTATCATATGATATGGGTTGTTAAAGTTTAACTATCAATGGGAAGATACCGATAATACCACAAATCAAATTACAAACACTTTGTTCACTACTGATTTTACTATACAAAATGATAAGTTCAAAAATTGACCGCTGATTTGTGGTGTATTTACTGAGATTGTCAATTTCGTAATAATTGTAAAATAACTGTGTTAATCTGGTGATTATTTGAATATTTTTTTTTCTTTTATTTTTCTAATTAAAATGAATGTTGGAGAAGGTAAGTTAGATGCTGTATGTATTTAAAAGGATGTTAATTTTTTAAAGTTATTTACGATTTTATTTGCCTTAGAATTTTCTGGTTATATACAATATGTTTTTTTCTTTTTTCTTAACCCTTAAACGTTTAAGAATGTTGTGTTGGCAGTACTGAGAGATACACAAAAGATAAATTCGGAAATGCAACATTGACAGTCATTAATCATGATACGGTATCACTCAACTTTTATCAGTAAAAAAATCCATGATGCAAATTGGAAATAATGCTTTGTGTTGCTGATACAATCAATATACATTTTAAAAGTATCACAATTTGATAGTGATGTTTTTAAAATTTAATTAAAATTAATAAAATATTATTTAATAACGCTTTGAACGTATTTTTGAACTTGAAATGCCAACCAGCTGTTTATCACAATAGCAAACAAAAAATAAAACCCTTCTATGATGCGAAATGTGTTGAAGTTTGCGCATCACATATTATATAATTATTAAGAATTATAATTTCTTAAATATATACTTAGCATTAGATGACCCCATACAAAGGATTAAACCCTTTTTCGAAAGATGTATTTAAGCCATATTTTGTGTTTAAATTTAAATATCAAATTAAAAAAATTATCAATCCAAATAAATTATTGTCCAATTAAATTACTAAAATTTTATTGTTTTAGGAATAACGGAATAAAAACAAAACTATACCAATTAAGCATTCATTACTATGAGCTGGTTATTAACCCCCGTGATTTACTAATTAGTTATCATATACATAACCATTACACCATTACCATCGGCTCTTTAAAGTTTTTGAAGGTAAATATTTTCTAGAACATGGGTAAGCTTAAAAAATTTATTTTAGTCAGTTGTATATAATATCATTACATATGTATATATGTATATATATATATATATATATATATATAACAGTTCAATTGCAAATACGCCTAGCTCTCATTTAAATTATGCTTAATATATATGTAAATCTATTGTTTTAAAATTCAATTCAGTCAGTTATTAATAAATAACTATATATAACAGTTTAATTGCGACTAGGCCTAGCTCTAATTTAAACCATGGTAATAAGTAATTGGATAGAAAAGTTAATTTTATTAAATCTAGATAAAAATATATAAAAACTATTTTTAAGGCAATTGAAAAAAATATGAAAAAAAAAAAATTTCTCTTTACTAAACTATAAATATTGAAAGGTTATTTAGATCAAAAATAATGTTAACACAATGTAGAAAATAATAAAAATAAAATAGAAATCATGAATCTTATATAATGATAAGAAATGAATTTCCATCAATATTTATATTTTATTTCTATAAGTAGTTGTCCTAAATATATAAATAAATACATAGTCATTGTATACCGCCAGTCATCGACAATATAATGCTCAAATTCGATATCTTGTAATATCAATCTCAGAAATACTACCAGTGTAGAAACAATTTTTTTCTATAATTCTTATTTTTAAATTGTCATTTTATTTATCAATGAAATATTTTAATATAATTTTTATATATTTTAATAAAAGTATTGGATTTCCAATATCCTAAATTTCTTTTTTTTTTTTTTTTGTTGTTTGACTGACGAATAGTTGTTTTCTCAAATTTTAGTCTCAAATTTTTAATAATAATAATTTTGATTGAGAACATTCAGAGAATAAATAACAACCTGTTGCACAAATTTCATTCAACATTTGTTTTGTATTGTAACATGAGTATCATTATTTCCATTATATTATAATCCAATTTTAAAATTAATGTTTTTAGAATTATTGTAAAAATGACTCATATCAAAAAATGTACATAGTTTCTATAGTTATAACTAAAATTGTAAGTTTGAAAATTGATTGATTTGTCTCTTTACAAAATAAATAAATATTTAAAATAAATTTGTATATACAACTACTCATATAATGATGTTGGGACAAAATTACATTAGAATGTATGTATATATAATATATGTATGCCCTCCAGTTTCTCTTCTTCCAATACAATATTTGATGAAAATAACTAAGTAAATTCGTTTGCATTCTTACAGGTGTACTGCACTGTATATATACCAGTACTTGTGTTAACATTATAAATAATTGCATTCAAAATTCGATTAGAATCTCTATATATTATACACTATCATTATAGAAGGTGTATTTCTTTACTATTATATGCATTTTAAAAATATACAACCGTAACCTTTTGCATAAAAATTAACATCTATTTTTAATTTTTCAATAAATTCAAATTAATTTTTATGGACAATCTCAAAAAATAGGAGTTATTTTATACCAAAAATTAACATATTTTTAAATGTTTAAAACAGTATGATAACATAAAATTTAAATTGGAATTCAAGCTTTTGTTTGACATAGATGATTAATTGGTTATAAATTCCGGGCTCAAATCATAATTATGTTTTTATTGACATGGATGTTGAATTGAATTGGCATGAATGTTGGATTGAATTCGCATTGATGCTGGATTGAATTCGCATTGATGCTGGATTGAATTGGCATGGAAGTTGGATATAGATATATTCAGCCATTTTTTTCATAGCATATATGGATGTTTAGTTGAATTTTTCTTTTAAAGTTCATACAATAATAAAATATCAAAAAAAAAAAATTGTTGAGAGAATTTAAATGAAATGGAATAATGCTATTTAAGAAGGCTTATAGTCCCTGAAATAGTTAATTATCCACATTCAATAAGTCGATATATAGCAAAAAATTCAAAGGCGAATTTCAAACAATATTGACAGTAGTTACACCTACTTAAATAGCGTTGTTCCATTTTACTTCAGTTATTACCAAATTATACCGTCAATAAATTTTCATGATTTTATGAATAATAAAAGAAAATTTTTATTTATTATCCATGCCCTGACTGGTATTCAAACCCTGAACAATTTTTGGTACATCTTTCAGACTTCTTCAGTGTTTTTTACTCGACTAGGGAAAGAAATTGAAAATAGTCTTATTAATTTTTATTGCACAGGTATAGGAATTTGATCTTTTTCGCAGCTGATTGGTTGTTTATCGCTGGTTGATTGTCAGACGATATAACCACTACACACTATGTAGGTTGACATTTAGCTGAATTTTTAGAATAGAATAATGGTTCCTGAAAGTAGAGTACTGACCTTGCTATAGATATCTTATGACTTCAAAGTGATATGAATATCACATTTGGAAACATTGTATCTTTAGAAGAGAATATGTGAAATGTTGTTCGTTTCATTCAGATCCTGATATGATTGATATGTACATATTGGACTCATTCAATGATTTTTTTCCATGTCAACATTTTTCCTGTTAATTATATTAACTAACCGATCATCGACGATTTTTTAATATTATATAAGTACATACTATAATTGGATCAGTATTAATAATATTCCTTATAGGTAAATACAAGATTGCTCATGAAATCAATAAAAAACAACTTTGGTAATAAAAAGAATTGGGTTTTTTTTTTTTTTTTTTTTGTAAAGTGGGTATACAAGTTATTCTCTCAAAAACATCAGTTTCATTATTTTTTTTTTTTTTTTTTGTAATACACAACTCTACACTCTATACAATTGATACCACTTAGGTATCGCGCCAATTTTTGTTTGTTATTTTCATTTAAAAAAAAAAATAACGAAAAGAGATAGAAAGATACACAAATCTTAAAATATTATTTTTAGTCAGAGAATTGGACAGAAAATAAATTGAATTTTTATTCGCATTCAGATTAAGTTTATATACGAACAACAACTGCATTTCAAAAGGATTGTTGCAATTTCATAGTAATGCAATTCAATGAAATTTTATACAAAATTTGCACAATACAATTTCCCAAAGATTTTGATTGACTTAACAAATACAAACAAAAATAAAAAAAAAACATTTTTTTTAGTGTACCTGTTAGCAATAATACATTTGAAAAGTAAAAAATAAAAATAAATCATTAAATTATGGAACCTTTTATGAACCGTTTCATAAATTCAGTATAAAAATTTATACTGTAGGTATATATACTCAAGTATAGTAGCAGTCAGTTATATTTAACTTTTTAAGGGTATTCACGATTAAAGCTAGGTATGCTGTTGTTAGTACGCTGTGCAAAAATTTGACATTGTTTTATGCGATTTTTTGTTGTACAAAAATGGTAACAAAAATTTTGCTTCAAATTTTGCTTTGTACTACCAGTAGTACGCTGTTAGTATGCTGTTCTTGTTTTGATCGCCAGGTATTAAACTTCAAAATTTTTGCTCCTCATTTATATACCCGGTTATATAAAATTTTTTTTTGCTCGGCAAAATTTTAACATTAGAAAATTAACAACGTTTGGTGATCATATCATATTGCTTATTAAAGTAAACCTTAAAAAGTATTATTTAATAAAATAAAATATACACCCATATTCTCTTAGACCCATCATTGACGAGAAGAAAAAGTTCATCTCGTCTCGTCTCACTGAATATGCATTTCTGTTAGACACTGTAAGCGGCGCGATAGAATATTTTATTTTTTGGTAGTACTGATTATTTTTTACTGTCAAAAAAATTATTGGTATATATAAACAAAATATGGTTTACAAAATTTTTGGAAAGTATTAGTGCGGTTTAGCTTTAAAATATTTTTTAAATGAAAAATAAATATAAATATATTTATGTTTTTTAGTTTACTACATAAACAGTAGTAAAACAGTAATAGTAAAGATGTTTTTTTTTTTTCAAAACAAAAACACAATTTTAATAATAATGCAAAAAAAAGAATGAAAAACTGTTTATTAATCTATCTACTTAACTATTTTATCTATTTAATTTATTTATTTAATTCAATTTTTTGATAAAAAAACACAAAATACTTTGACGAGATACTCTATCGATTACAATTTTTGACGAGATAAAAAATGGCTATCTCGTCTCGTCAAAGGTCTAACAGAATAAAAAACTATCTCGTCAGAGATATTCTCACGCGATCTCGCGAGATGGGTCTAACAGAATATGGGTGATAATAACTTAAAAACTTAGTTTAAATAGTTAAATTTTATTTTCACGTTGTTGATTGTCAAATGACCAAGTAATGTCACCTGGTATTGATTAAACGAATTTCTGATAAAATTTTGCTACCGATTTTGAAGTAGTTTTTGCATTCATTTTCTGACAGGCAAACATTTTTAACAGCATACATAGCTTAAGTGTAGAAGTGTAGAAGTGTAGTAGGTGTAGATCTATAATGATTTGTACAACGATTTCGTGAACGCACCCTTGTACTTTCGCTGTTGTATACTCGAGATAGAATTGTGACAGTAGTTTTTTTTACATATGAATTAAATTTATAATTATTAGAATAAATGAGTAACAACTTTGTTTTTTCCACTTGGGACTAACTATATTCATATAATAATGTTTTGGTTTAAAAAATTACCTCTGTCTTTATCTCAACCATTTTCTAAATATATGTATGTATTGACTTTACAAATGTCAAACTTAAAAAATACAATGGTAACTAAAGTACAATATTTTTGACTATTTTGAGTAAAAAATCCACAAGTCTTAGAAAACCTAATTCGTAGAATATTTTTTTCTTATAAAATTTTTACAATGGCAATACACTTTAACACTTCTACATATTCAATCTAAACCTAATCGTGAATACCCTTATACTATATAAACTTAAGTATGAATAACTTTTTACCGAATATAATGAATTATAAGTAATATTATCAAATTTATTAATATAATGAAGCATTATTAATAATAAGTTATAGCTGGTTCCGAAGTCTCAATATCAGGGCCGTGGTTTAGCTTATTGTAACATTCCTTCACAAACCTCGTCTATAACATATATTCTTGATATTTCGATGAGCTATAAGACATTTTTCAATGATTTTTCAATGGCTTTTCAATGGACGTTTTTCGGGATGAATAAGTACTAAGAATCTAAACAAAAATTACCGTAGCCCTTTGAAATTAGCTCCAAAACATTATATGAAGAAACAAATACGTGCTAATTGAAAACAAATACAAAAGCTGTATTCGGTCCAAATTGATGTACGCTATCAAGAAAACCGCTGTCACATCTAAAACAAAACAAAAAATGCTAACCCTAAAATGTAAGAATACGAACTCTATAAGGCAAATACATATGTGGTTAAACGATAAGAAATGTATAGCAACTAAATAAAAGATGTATGCGACAGACAAGATATTATCCGTTGGAGTTGAAATAGACGAATAGAAATTGGAGAGATAATGTGTGGAAATAAAATGACAGAATATCAGGTAGCTACTGATAAAAGTAGCAATGAATGGTCAAATGAATATATAAAGCGTATATACCAGGAAGTCCCAAATGATGGTATAAATGTTGGACATCATCACATTTAATATCCATCATCTTTTTTAGTATTATCAAGCATTTTTTGATGAACCATTTGTATCTAAAACGATGTACTGAGTGTTTCACAGCATGAATTAAAATTAAAGAAAAATGTTGTTAGCTAAATCTAGAGTGGTCTATCGATTGGTGATATTTTCAACTTCCGGAAAGGACTGGAAATAGGTTTTTTGACTGGAACTGGAAATTCGCCGAAATCGAGATTTCATCAAATGGGAAGAGGTGGTTTTTGATGCAAATTCGGATTCTACGTCAAAAACGTTTTTTTTTATTTTAACTTTGTAGGTACCCAAAACTGAGATAACAAATATGATAAATATGAAAAACAAATTTAAATTTTTATTTAAATGATAATTATTAATTTTAGTTAGATAATATTTAATTTTATGAAGGATTTTTGTTTTTACCGCACATAGTAGTATATAATCTGTACAAGAAGTGATATAGCGCTGCACTATACCCTCTCTAAAACTGATTATTTATTCAACTTATGATTTTAAGAGTTTTGTTTCACATTTATTTAAAATTTAAAAATGATTAATATTATATATTTCAATTAACTATTTCGAAGTTAACCCACCTTCTTGTATAATTCCACAATCAACTTGAAAATTGTCATTGTCGTTTTATTTATCAGTTATTTTCGAATTACATGAACCAGTCATCAAATTTTTTCTTCTTTTATGTGAAGCGAATTATATTTTTTGAATTTTCAACTAAGTTTCTATTATGGTAGTTATATATATTATTCAAAGTCTCCTTCACATAAGTATGTATACAAATGTAGTTCTATACAACATATTAGAATTTTTCAATCCAATTAAACAATCTATTAAGTGACCATAAGTATTATTAACGTTTTATACAATCTAAATTTTACACTTAGGAACATTTTTTATTTGTGTGTACTGTGGTGTGTGCTGTTCAAAGACAAACTTTTACTATTTTTTTTTTTTCAAGGACTGTAAAACGCTTTATAATCAAAATCATTTATAGTGTTGTGCTATGAATTACAAGAAGAAAAACATTCTAAAGACCATGAATATCAAGGAATTCAAATTAAATCAATAGCAATTTTAGTTTTACGCGTTAATCGAAACAACTTATAGCGAGATTTTCTTATATTTTACTTATTTCAGTTTTATTTTATTTTTTTTTTTAAATTCTCCATATGTAGTCAAATACATATGGGAAATTTTTGGAAAAATCTACCAGTATCTACTATTTTTTTTTTTGTAATATTTTGATTTTTAATGTGTACCTACCTATCTAACCTACGTATGATTTATATTTTTGATTTATTTACAAAACAATAAAATGTTATTAGATTTTTGAATACAGTTAAAAGATATTTTATGAAACAAATTTGTTAAAATTTTTCAAATTAAAACAAGATAAGACATTTTTATTAATTGGTATTTAAATTGCATAAACAACAAAATCTTTAACAACAAATTCCATATGGGTCGTATAGCATTACTCAACAATATTGATGTGATAGAAACTAATTTTTATTTAATTTTAATTTATAAATTATAAAAAGAAAAAAAAATAATAAAATTAACCTTTAAATTTAATTAACAATATATAAATAGTATTTTCGAAATATAATGAATGAATTTTGAAACATCCGTAAAATAAATACAATGCAGTTCAATGCACTTCAAAATGTTAAAAATCAAAGACAAAAAACCAGTTCTAATGCGATTTAAAAACTGTATTTTATTGTATACACAGGGTGTTCCGAGAGCATCGAATTACAAAGAAAAGGGTGATTTGAGAGAGAGAGGTGGAAATAAGTTAAAATTTCTATGGGAGAGACTTGAAATCCCAACCATTTCGAAGTTATGTTACTTTAAAGATTATAGATCACTGGTAAAATACCTTAATGTAGTTATTTACAGTAATCTATTGATATTTTATATAAAATCGGAACTACATAAAATAAAATAAAAGTACCAATAAATCTGATTCAAGTAATTTTCTGAAGTGGTATAAACTGTCAATCTGGGGTTTTCTTCTATACTATTTGATTTTTCAACCAAAAAATTAATGTTCAACCCAATACTTAAATGTATGTCAAGAACAAAATAATAATCGGAATTAAAGGTTATATTAAGTCCGTTATTTTTTTATAATTCAAGTAGTTGTAATGGTGACATCGAAAATGCAGTATTTGAGTTTAACTACAATCTAGTATGTTCCACAATAACGAATTATGTATTATATACAATGTATTTATATACAATGTATTTATATACAATGTATTTATATATAATGTAAATAAATTCAAAATGCTTGAATACTACTTTAACTACGTAGAAAGAAACCAAATATAAACATTTTAGAATTAATTATGCTGTATAAATAATATGTTATGGAACATACTACATTGCAATTAAAATTCTAATACTGTAATTTCCATGTTACCCATAGACTGAAGGATATGCATAACTATGATATTGCAAAGCAAGCTTTTAAATTAAACTCTCAGCGAATTTTTGGCGCGGGAAGATGGAAAAAATATGAAAGGCAATTAGCTGAAGTTAAAACATGTCTACAATTGTGAAAGGAACAGTAGAATTGTGATGTGAAAACATAATCACAGATGATTTACAAACATATTATTACAATTAAGGCGTTTTTCCGTAAATGGAATAAGTTCGGAATAAGTTGGAAGGAGTTTATTTCTACCTTATGGGATAGAAATGCGGTTCTTATTGTGAAGTGTCAGTTTTTAGTGAATATCTGAGAAATTTCAACATCAGATATTCAAAATCGGTATTGTAATTATCAGTTGTCAGTAAACTATACTGATAAATTGTGAAATCTGACAAAAATCGGAATTGTGAATGCCAGAAAGAGTCAATTTTTTTCAGTTATAAGTGAATTCAGACAAATCAAAAATTTTAACTGTCAAAAAAACGTCAATTTTTTCAGTATTCATAATAGAACAAAATTTTGTCAGTATCATTTCACAATACCAAATAAAATCTGAAATGAAAAAATTTCGTAGTCGACTGAAAACTTAACTTCGCAATGAGGGCCTATCATATATGTACTTAAATTCAGAATGTTTAATTACTAGTAATAATTTAATTACAACTTTAATAGATTTTTTAAATAATAAATGAATTTTGATTCCGGTCTAAGAAATTTCTAATTAATTAGGTAATTATGTCATTTTTATTTTCTTATTTGTTTTTTTCTTTTTCTAATTAATCAAATATAATTTTTATTTACAGAAATTTCTCTTTCTCTTTTTATTTTTTTTTTATTTTTTTTTTTATTTTCTAAGGGACAATAAAAAATCTTTAGAATTTTTATATAACATCGTAATCATTTATTTGTAAACGGAAGTAAATTTGTTTGAAAAAAAAAACACCTTATGAACAACATTATTCCTATTATTATCTTGTTATTACTTCTTTTTGTGTTTTTATTTTTTAATTATAATAAAATTTCCGAAAAAAAAAAATAAAAAACTGACTAAACACACCTTAAAAAGAAGTTAAACCTTTATTATTAAAAATAAATGCATGTTTTATTCCTATATTGTTGTTGCTGTTGCTGCATATTGTTGCATATTGTACAAATGATGATCAGATTGTATTGAAATAGTTTTTTTATTTTATGCTTTATAAATTCATAGACTTTGTGATTGCACCATACTTAAAATTATATTAAATTTTTTGATTTGTAACGGCTGAATCTATTCGGCTTGATACACCATTGAGTATAATTTAAAAAACAGAACATTAAAATTGAGTTAACCTCAAAATAATTTTCGTCTTTTATAATTTCTTAAGTACCTTTTTAACAATTCTTTTAACGTGGTATATAAGTAGAGTAGCAGAGTGACAAATGTCATTTGACAGTAAAAATTATTCAACTTTTATTCAGCTTTTATTTTTATTCAACGGTTTTTAATTGTACCTCAAATTCGAAAACGAAATCTGATGCGAATCTCTAACGTGGTTAGGTCTCTAGTTTATTGATTAGATACAATTTAAAAAACTAAGACAATATTTAGTTCGAAATAAAAGCTTTGTTAAAATGAGTCTTTGGGTAGAGAATTTATATTACTGATGATTGGGAATTTGAATATTTGGTCACATCACTTTTAATATACATTATTTTCTTAGTCCAAATCAAATTCTCATTCAAAATAATTATGATCAATTTAGGAAGATATTTGGGGAAAGGTATGCAAAAATTCAGCGCTTAACAATCAGCTTACTAATTAATTTATTACAGAACCAATAGTACTAATTTATGTTACAGAACCATAGTAAGGACTAACTCTCTCTCTTTATATACATATATATTATATTAGTTATTTTAAATATCATGTTTTGATTAATTTTTCGCAAATATCCTGAAAATAAATACCGTAAATGCCAGTATTCTGAAAAAATAATAAATCGAATTGATATCCACAGGTACTCTAATTGGATTTTTACACCCGGGTACACCATTCGGAAAGCAAGATATTTATGCGATCGTTACCTAAACATACATATATAATAGATTCTGCACGGGTAGCTGCAGTGCACATATAATAGATTCTGCATTATGTTGTCAAATGACAATTTGTTTACTTTACTTTGAAAACTGATTTTTTTTATTTTCGGCCTACTTGCTTATTTACACAATAGATGGCTAACAAGTGTTTAAATTGTTGACAAGTGTTTAATAAATAAATCTATTTAATTATATGAAATTTCACACCATCTATATTTGGTTTAATAATAGATAGCATGAAAATGATTTTAGTATTAGATAACAGTCAATATCGAAATAGTTCGAACTTAATTTTCGAAAAATATAAAATTTAATTACTGTACCCGCCGGAGTTCTGTAAATGGAAAAATGTTTCCATTAGTTTATCCGGGGTATTATATTCAGAACTTTACGATATCCTGTTTTTTTAAACTGCAAAAAAAGGCGTATAGAGCAAAATAGACTTACATCGACAATTTAATAATTTTTTTTTAGGAAAATTTTACAAGCTTTTCCTATTTCTTCCTATACATTTTTTTTTGTTAAAACTGAATGAAAATCATTTAAAAAATCTCATCATCGTTGATTTTAATTTTAAAAGGTTTTTATTTTGATTTTTGAGAAAATAAAATTTTTCTCTTTTTCTATTGAAATTTAATTTTAATAAAAATTGTGAAACAATTAAAAGTAAGTATTCATCTACTCACTACACTACTCATTTTATATGAAATTGACTCTTTGTATTTTTTTTTATTTTATTATTTTTTTGTAATTATATTATGTTTGTTTGTTGTAATAGCATCTGCATCATTTTATTACTGCTGCATCATTCATTATAAGATTTAATGATAGTATGTAAAAATGATATTAAAAAGTAAGTTAAATGTTAAATTACAGCACGTTTGCAACATTATTTGTTGCAGAAAAACTTTGAACTTTTATTGTTTATAATAATGACTTAAACGTATTATTATATTATATATATTATTATATTTAATACATATATATACATATATATATATTACATATATAATATATATTAAATTTGAGTTCGTGAATTGATAGAAAAAAAATAGAAAACCTGGAAGTATTTAACTTTTGAAGTAAAAACTTAATAAGCACATACCAAAAAAAAGGAGCTCAGGAAAAATTTAAGATTTTCACTTTGGAAATTGCTTAATAATAAATTTTTATCTGAATTGGTTATTCATTTTTTTAAATATATATAGTTACAAAGTGTGTTACAGATATTAAATTATTTTATATTACTACAAATCAGATATGTTGTAAGTGTTGTTCTTTGAGTAGTCAAATCAACCTGAAAATAATTTTTTTATTGTAATAGGAAAAGTTTTAGGTAATATTTAGACATCAAAGAAAATCCTATATTAATGTAATACAAAATTTGATGATTTAAATCTACTGTCAAATTCGATTTATATTCGATTGTCATGTATAAATGGCACCTAATACCAATCAAAATTCACTTCAAATTATTAGGTTGTAAAAAAATTTATATCGACCCACTTCAAATTATGTATGTATTTAAAGATAGGTATTAAAGAAAATTTTTGAAGTATCAAACTATTTTGATGGCGTCAATCAAACTATCAAATGACACAAAACATCTTGAACGCTCAGAAGACTACTTCATCTTAGACAAATATTTATTTAACCATAAGAATTACTATTGGTTTACTAAAAAGTGTCTCTAGATTCATCGAAAGATCCTTGATAGCGTAAATGCCTGCAAAAGGTCACAAAAGCTTGTATCAAGCTCCATGATCACAATTGACTCCAAGATCACAGTTGTTCTTGACTATGTCTCAGCAACCGATCTAGCTAACGCTGATGGGACTAGTAACCATTTAAAATCTGTTTTTATCTCATGTCAGTCTATGTCTAAAAATTTTAAGCCGTAACTATAATGGAATATCGAATTTTATTAAATTAAAACAATCGTAAGGCTTCCCAGCCCCGCTTCATAAGTGATACTAAAAATAACTTACTGTTACTACTAAACTGCATCCAAAAAACAAAATCTTTGAAAGGTCGTTTATTGAACTGCATCCACACACAAGCGCATATATGAATTTGAATCATTTAAATTCACAAAATATTTAACTGCAGTATTCATTCGTAACAAAATAAACTGCACCATATTCGATCATTTTCTATCTCTTTCTTTCATATTAATATACTTCAAAAATTTCTTTAATATAATTTTATGTATACGATGACGATCCATAGACGATCATTTAATATCTCTTTTTTTCATATTAAATTTCTTAGTATATAATATATTTATCAACATCAACTTAAAATTGATAAAGAAATGGAGAAGAGAGTAAAAAAGGGGAAAAAGAAGTAACAAAAACAAAAAAAAATATATTTTCCTATAAAAGAGTTTTATGCAGGTAAGTAACTTAAAAAAACAAAAACAATCTTACCAAAATAAACGAAAATAAACACAAATGCAAATAAAAAACAAAAAACCTAGTTACTATGCAGGTGAGAAAAAGACAGTTGAAGAAAGAAATTTTTTACAGATGACACCCATACACTAAAACAATAAGTTTTTTAGTGCATTTAGTATTTACATCAAAAAATTTGTGCATTCAAAATCTAAAGAACAATATGGTGGAACAATAACCATCAATGACCTTGTTAAATTTTTTTGATCAGGCAGGAGAAGATACACAATTAAAATAACATTCATTCATACATATATATATATATATATGCAAACCTAAATATGCATTGAAATTCCAAACTCAATACTCTTACAAAATTATTTATATTAAGATGAAGAATATGTAAAAAATTAATGTGTACACTTCCATATTTACATTCCAATTCAGGTAATAATGATAATTATCTGAGTAACTACCTAATTAAAATTACATTGTAATAATAATGAATCACTCAGAATTTTACCGTTTTAAAACTTTCTTAATTAACAGTTAAATTAAATAATTAAAACAAAATAATTTGTAAATACAAATCTCTGTAATACATAATTGTTAAACAGAGCCCGGAAGACAGATAAATAATACTTGTGCATATGTACATACATATATTATAAAAGTTATAACTCTCGAGATGAAAGTAAGGTGAAATAAACTTCCTGGTTTACAAAAAATAAAAATATATACCTATGTATGTAAAAAAAACAGTTGTTCTGTTTTTGAGGTTAAGTATTAAGTGCTTTTTGAATCATCATAATAATATCTATGTTGTTTAATTTTGTGAAATGTATACAGTGCTGAACCAAACTAAAACATTTTTTTTGTTTATTATTTAGAAGAAAATAAAATAATAGTTACGTAAAACTAAAAATTTTAATAACTAAGTATATATATACTTTTGTCGTATTAAAATTATGATAATGGATATTGATGGTTAACCCTGAGATTTTGCATATTATATGGCAAATTAAACTTGCTGGAATATTGTTGATGGACATTTGGAATATTTGAGGCTTAAAAAATCATGAACGTTAAAAGAACCAGGCTAACCTGTTAAGGGTTTGTTAATTAGACCGAAATAATGGCTTAAAAATGTTAATACGTTAAAATAACCATGCTAAACTTTCGAGGTTATGTTGATGAGGCCAAAAATACAATTTCTTCTACTATTCTATAGAACTCGTGCAACATTGCGAAAAATGACACAATCTAATCTGATTTTTTATATTGGCTTTTGAACACATTTACAAATTCGTACAAAAACCATTCTCAACACCGTTAAGGACATTTTTTAATTGGTTGTCTAATTTTTATGTTTCTAGCAACCCTTATCAACATTTGATTTGTTTTTGTTTGTAAGTAGGAAAAAAATATCTAAACAGAAAAACAACTAACCAAGTAGATGCTAACGAGTTAATATAAAAATAAGTATATATATTATAAAATAGAGTTTAATTTTTAAAATGAAAAAAAAAATAACAGTTATTAGCAATTACAGGTAAATTACAGAAATTATAAAGACGATTAACAACGACATAATAATGTAACAAAAATAAAATATTAAAAATATAAAATTATTTTTTTACGCCATAACAATCCATATAGATCAGGCAACGATGACATCGAAGGATTATCTAATGATAATTGGAAGAACCTGAAAAAGTCAATTCTACCATTCTAAAAAACCAAATAGTATTTTTAATCTTTTAGTTATTAGATTTAAATGACATTGACAAGTCTAGAGCAGCTTTTGTGAATTTTAGTAAAGCCGTCAAGTCTCATGTATCAACATGAGGTTTTAATTTTATTAATTTCAAATAAAAATGTATTAAGTAGTTGATCATTGCTTTAAATCTGCATTTTCATATTTTTATCGAAGCTGTCAAATTACAAGTAATCAGAAATTGACAGCTTTTTTTTTTTTTTACACACTTGACAGTAATTTAGGTAGAATCACCTTTTCGTGCTTAATCAAGTACGGTACTGCAATTTTACACATATATCTACAATATTTCAAGTATTAATTTAACAAATTACTGCCTTTCTAGTCATTAAAATTAAAATTTTTCCTGATTAAAATATTTTATTTTATTTATATTATTTAAACTGGTGTTTTAACATAAAAATACTTAACGTAATTTTTCCTACATTTCGAATAAACTAATAACTACATAACTATATAATTATTTTATATATATATTAAACTCATATATTATATATTATACTCAAATTGCAGATAACTAAAGAAAAAAAGAACGATCTGACGCTAAAAAATATATGTATGAAATGTATTAAGAGTACAGTTACTCTTGGTTATTTTTAATTGATTAATCGGATTTATATTTTTGTGACATTTTAAATTCAATTATTTAATTGTTGTCAAGTTTTCTCTCACAAATAATTTTATATTTGATTCCAATATTTCGGAAGCAACATATTTTATACTTTCTTCATCAGTGCTTGTGGCTAACTGACTATAGCTATAATTTATATCACAACTTATGTTTAGAGTGAATGCCCTAAAATAAAAATATCTGATTTACATTTTGATCCAGCACTGTAAATTTTAGTAAATTTTAGTTAATCATAAAAATTGAGATGAATTTGAGTATATTAAAATGAGTGTTTCTTTTTTAAGTCCAATCAACCAACAAACCAACCAACCGCCTTTAATTTTAAATTTATATTGACATTGAAATTTATTTTTACTTTTTTTTTCGATACTTTGAGTATGTTTTTTTCGAGTTCAATGTTGTTAAAACAAATGTTTTTTTATATCTATATAAATAAGTATATATATATGTTTATATTCTACATATTTTATTGAATTATTTAAAAATTATTCAATAAATAGTATTATGAAATGTATATTTTTTTTTATTTCATTCTCGAATCAATAATTTAAATTATAAGAAAAAATATAATTAATTAATTAATTTATTTAAAGTTAATTAAATCGCAAAGGGGAAATTTTTGCAATGGGTTTATTCTTATTGTTGTAAACGTTACGTGCAGATCTTCACACTCACTTCACTTTGAATTGGTATTGTGTTGAATGCTTGATTAATACAGTAATATCAAAGTTAAAAATAAAAAAACAGTAAAAAATAAACCTAATCAAATATAGGGACTAAGAACAAACTTTTAATAATCATCTTCAGGAATATGCATTTCAGAGTGGGGTATTGAAGGAAAAACCATTATTTTTTAATAAATACACCTAATAAAACACTTAATGTTCAAAAACCAAATATTTATCGAAAATAAATATCAATAGGTCAAATAAAAATATTTTTTTTCCTTTAAATAAGTTTAAGCTATATTTTTTTTTTTAGTTCGAATCCAATCATATTTATAGTTAACCCAATTCTGGTACAAATGCTAAGAATTTTTTTATTTGAATTTTTATACAAATTCAAATTAACTGCTTCTAATATTGTATTTAAATATATATACCTATATATTTTTTTATATAATAAATATCAGTTTTTGCATCTTTTCATTTTCACATTAGACATTCATAAATGTAGAAATTATATATTATATGTATATATATATATATGTAGATAATTTCTCCGACCTAAAAATCTATAAATCTGATTCTTTTAAATAACTGAATATGTATACATCATAATATGTATATGAAGAAGAAATTAAACTTATAACCTCTATTCTTCATTTTCATTATTTTCATTTCATGAGATTTTGTCATAAAAAACAAAGTTTAGTTTTTTTTTTGCTTACCATTCGATTCAAATGCAAATTTCAATTTCATTTTTTTGTAATTTCATCAACACTCTCTCAATATTGAATTTTCGTTTTTTTATTGTTTTTTTTTTTTAAATCTTGAATTGAAGTCACCTATAGGATATAATATATGTTTTGCAGAATATTTTTAAATGTATAAACAATCCATGTTAATTATATTTATTTATATATATATGTATGCATATGTGAATGTAATGTTGTGATATTTCACAAAAGAATCATAACTTGATCTTCACACATTTTTTTTTTTTTTTTTTTTTTTTTTTTAATTTTCACATCAACACTTCATTTTAGCACTAGTTATAGGAAGTACTTGATTACGCGTTTCGAATAAATTTTTGTTTAAAATATAAAAATTCGATTTCTATCATTAAAATTTTTCAAATAAGTAAATGCTAGATGAATGGGATGGCGATAGTGAAATAATATTTGATGATAAAAAAAATTAATAACCTCATAATTTTCATTACAAATGATACTTTAATATTTTCTTAATTTAACTTAAATTAAATTGTAATAAATAAATATATATTGTAACTTGCTTGATTTAAGCTCGGAATGAGTAAATAAATATTATTGTAAAAATCATTAAGAAAAAGGATAAAGAGTTGATTTCGAACACGTTGTACAGATTATTTTTGAATTTTAATAGGAAAAACGACATCAGCATCACCAAAATGAATACAACTAACAACAACCTGTAAAACAATCTCATTATAAAAATGTTTGTGCTCTACTCAGAGTGGGGTATTTGGAAGAAGAAAATTCTGAGACGTTGCAAATGTTGTATCAGAGTTTTAACTGCATGCTTCATCACTTATTATACAATGCAGATGCTTTCAAAATGCTTTTTTACTTTCTTAACTACGCAGATGAAGCAAAATGTAATTATTTTGAAATAATTTACATTCTATAAAATAACGTTATAAAACATAACTACTAGATTGCAGTTAAAATTCGAATATGTACTTCATTTTCATTTTCAAGGGAAAATGTTTTATCGCAAAACATTAACAATGTGATTACAGTCAAGTAATTAAACTACCTAGTAAATTTGTAAAATAAATCAAAATCTCTGTTATGAAATCTGATAGAATTTGTTTAGATTCATATTTTTATCAATTACATACTAATCAACTATAAATAAATTTTATTACTTCGATTTTTTAAAATTGAAATTAACTTCAATTCGATGTTTTTTAACCCCTTTTTAATATTTTCGATCATATCGTATTTAAATTAAATCGATAAAGATGCTTCGATTTTTATAGAAAATAAGTGAATTTTACATAATTTTTATTTTAATATCAAATTTTAATATTTAAATTATTTTAACAATAACAAAACCAAATAGATAAATTAAATTGAATTGTCAATATTGAAAATTAACATCCATAAATACTGGTATAACGACATCACACAATGAAAATAACTGTTCCAAAAGCTACCTTAATTTATTATTTAAAAATGTAATGGAATGACCAGCAGCAATATTAGAAAAAATTATGAATGTCAAAATTATTTGTATGCATAAATATACATAACTAGAAATGCAGAGAAGATAATAAATACAACATCGCCAAAAATTAGGTTTAACAACTACAATACAACACAACAAAACGTGAATACAATTTACAAAAAACTGGCCATTAGCAGTTAAACCACCTTAAACAAATTAATGATCTCATCAAATTTAAAATAATCAATAAATGACTGTGTATCCAGTTTTTAATGAAGTATGTAGTTGTAAATTACATTATTAAACTAATTAAAGTAGTTGAATAAGTATAATAATTTGTTTTCAAATTTTGTGTTTATTGACTTAGTTGTTTTTTGTTACTCTAGTCTAGTCTATATTATTCTTAAAGATTTAACTGTTAATATTTAGTTATTAAGAATAATTGTTTTATTGTGCAAATATTATTGAATTATTCAATTATGAATTAAAATGTTTTCAACCATCACACGGTCTGTGTACAAGTTTTATAAGCAATTTTAGAGTACAGAAATAAATATAAATGAAAAATAAATTTTTTTAGTACAATTCATTCAAATTAAAAAAAAAACAATATGAAAACATTTTTCAAAAATCTGCAAAATAGTTAATAGTTAAGTCGTTTTAATATGAAAGTGCGACGCGATAATTCAACTATAGTATGATGATGACTATCTGAACCAATGGTGTGGTGATGACAATTTGTTTAGAGCTTATTAAAACTGTTAACTAAAGTGAAGTAATCTATATTAGATTCACCGTATGTCCGAACTCTAGTATATAAGTTAACCTCACATTTATTATTTATTCACATTTGCAATAACGAGTGTCATTACTGTCATACCACAAAACTATACTGACTCTTACTGTTTCGAAATATTCGAAAAAGATTACATATTAAAATATTCTTTTATTAATTCTAATTTTTTTATTTATTTACATATATTTTAATAATAATAATTAAAAATAAATAATATATGAATATCTTACCAATTCAATGATAAAAATCCATTAGCATAATTTACTGCTTTTTTACTTTTGTTAATTTTTATAATCCACTTGATTTTTTTGTATTCATTCTTTACTTTCTTTTCTTTATTGAAAAAAAAAAAAAAATAAACAATTTTTATTTTGACTCTTTTTTTTTTATTATATTTCTGTAGGTTTTTTATGCGAATTATAGGTTAAGTATGAATACATATAAATACATATAACACATACATATATACATTCTTTTTTGATTTTATTTGT
Source organism: Argyra leucocephala (assembly GCA_963942445.1). Taxonomy (NCBI): domain Eukaryota; kingdom Metazoa; phylum Arthropoda; class Insecta; order Diptera; family Dolichopodidae; genus Argyra; species Argyra leucocephala. Next base: position 13,501,437 of record OZ012681.1, read on the forward strand.
TTGTTCTTTTTTTTTAATTCTTTGTTTAAAATAACATTTCTAATTTATTCATTTAAAAAAAATATTTTGAATATTAAATTAAAAATCTTTTTTTTTTGTTTAATTTATTTTATTGATTTGTTTTACTGTTCTTTAAAGAATTAGAAAATTTTTTTTTGTTTGTAATTATAAATAAATACCTTGTTTTAAAAAGGTATGTTTATTATATAAGGAACAATGTTTTCTATTTTTGTTCATTGCCTTTGTTTTAGAAATATAATTTAAAAATAAATTGATACATAGTCACATCAACACCAGATCAAAGAAGTCTGTAACTGGTCTACCATGAACTTACATACATATTTTCATTGCGTTTGTATATAGAAAGTATTCCATTAGCTAACATGCTTCCAAAATGCAGTAAACCGGTAAAATGAACAATGCAGCATCTTCCAAAATGTATATCAAAAACTCTTGACTTTGTTCATTATTCCAAAATGTTAAAATGTATGTGTGTATTTATTTATATTGTCAAAATGGTATTCCAAAATGTAGCAAAAGTTATTTATTACATATTTTACAATGAAGTGATTATAAAATTTTTAAACAGTAGTAGAACTATATTTAAACTGTATTAAAACTTTTTATACTGCATTTTGGAAGTCACACCCCATGAAATAAAAAATTACGATATTTAAAATTTTAATTGGAATGTGTAAATGCAGATATTTATTAATCAAATTTCATCTAGATTTTGTTTGACGTGTAAATTGTACATTAAGTTTGTCTTTAGGACAGCAATTTTAATGTAAGTTATTAAATTAAATTAATTCTAGAAAAACAAAGATTACTGACAATTATTTTGACAATAACATGAAAAAATAGAAAATTTCACAAATGTGGAAAAATTGTTGTTTTATTATGGAATAAGCATTAATGTTAAATAATATTATTACGAGTCAAAACATTTAAAAAAAAAAGCCTTAAATTTTAAACCATTAACTATGCAATAAAATTCACAAAGTTTTTTTTATGTTTCACAACGTAAATTTTTTGTTGTTTTGACATTCAAATTTTTGGTAAAGTGAACGGAGATTATTTCGAAGGCACAGGTGTTTTACATATGAATATAAAAAAAATATAATTTATAAAATATAAAGATATTACATAATATAAAAAAATAAAGATTTACGTATTTTGGAATATAATCTTGAACAGCTTATTAGACATACTTTGTATATTAAAAAATAACTTTAATTATATCAAAATTATTGAAATTGAACGCATTAAAATTATTAAAAAAAAAAAATAAAATAGAACAAATTACAAAAGTTTACAAGACCTATCCATTCTCATTTTCTGACGATTTACTTTTTCCTGCGTTTCAAAAACCCATTTTATACAATTCAGAATTTGTGACATTGTAAAATATTTTTGTATAGCATACAAAATTATTTTGTATACATAACTGTATACATATATTGATGAAATTTAAAAGATTATAAAATTTTACGGTTTTATTTACAATATGGAATGTACAGCATATAAAAAAATTATTATGGTTTTTTACAATATGGAACTGAGGGTTGTATTTATTTTCATATATGTATTATATATTATATTAAGTTGTATTTTCCCAAAAAATATTTATTACACTAAAACTGTTTACGTTTTAACTTGTGTAGGTATCAAAATCAAAACACATCATCAAAATAAGTAAGTACTGGTTATTTTGACAATAGTCAAAAATCGATTTAAATTCAGGAATGGTTAATACTCGAATAAAAGATCTTCAGAATATATGTACATATTATATAATGCATAAAGGAAAATATTATACAAAGAAAAATAAAAAATATTTTCAGCAAATTTTAAACAATAATAAACATTGAATTAACAAATTTTTGTTATTGTAAAAATATCATTCTTAAAAATGAGTTTATTTGAAGATCAAATACAGGAATAACTAATGTATGTATTTAGAATTATTATTTAGGGTTATTTTTTTTCCTTTAAAAACAAAATTGCTTTTGTATTTGAATTTAAGTTCTTTCTTAACTCACAGTCCAATTCCAAATAATATATTACAATTATGTAGAATAGAAGAAATCAATTAAAACCAAAACAACATAAGTTTTTAAATAAAATTTTATAAGTTATCTTGATTTTGTTAAATTAAAAAGGGGATTGCATTATTTTTGTTTTTACAACCGGTATTGAAAATTTAATTTCGATATACTTTTTTTTACATAAAACTAAGTTATTACCCAATATGGTGGCCTGAAGTTTTTATTATTATAATGAATTTAAATGATCGACATTCAATTATAAATTTAAAAATCCGAACTTAATAAATAGAACAATCAGTGTAAAAAAATATTCTACAATAAGTTAAATTATGAGCCAGTCCTTAGCCTCCTCTTTCATATTTTTTAATCTCTTAAATAACTTGTTACTTTTATTAACAAAATTCAGGCCTGTTATCTATTCAAAAATAAAATAATTATTTTTAGAAAAATTTAAAAAAGATTATTTTTCGAAAATGATTTAAATTTTCTACTTATTTACTTTATTAAAGTAAAGTAACATATGTACATGGTATAAATTTTTTTAATCTATAAATAGTTAGTATTACTTCTTATCTAATGCTATTTTACATAAATAGAATAATTACAAAATTAATAAATTTGTAACAAAATTAAAAAATAAATATAAATAAGGTTTTCGTGCAAACATTACTAAACAACAATTTGTAATATTGGTCATCATATTACAAAACATTATTCAAAAATCAGAAATCGATTGCAGAAAACCAAAATCAATGAATTTAGATTGTAAAAAAGTTCAAATCTCAAGGCAGGATATGATGGCAACAGAAAAGGTTAATTTAAATAAATAATTTATTATATATATACTTATATACATTCATATATATACATAATTTGTGTATTTCACTTTGTTTTAATTTGAGATGATAATTATATAAAACAATTTGTGTGCAACGATTGGACATATATGTATTATATATATTATGTATTTGCAACAACAGTTATGCATATAGGATACATTATTTGTATAAGCTAAGATAGTTTTAAGTTTGTATTTATATTAATTAAAGTTAAATTAAAAAATATATATATATATATATATATACATACATATGTAAATTCAATGGTAATTTTAATCTTACTTTTAATTTAATTTTATTTAATTTTAATTTAATTTGTCAAAATTTTTGGGCTCTTTTTCTCCATCTTTTCATTATAGTCTTAATTAAAATGTTTATTTAAATTTTAGTTCAGAAATTAAGTGATACTAGAATGAAAGCATATTAAAATTTGATTTAAAAAAATTAGATTTTATGTTAAATATAGGTATTAGTAGTTATTCAAAAGACATACATACACATATATATATATATATATGATGTAAAAAAGATACAAAGTCTAACATAAGCTATTTGGTCGAAATTATTCCTGCTCTACGATTGAATATTGAACCACTTACCAGTGATTTAATTGAAAAAACAAGTGGTACTGATCATAGAAGTTAGAACTCAAATACCATACATACAGTTTATTTTCAAAATTATTCACAGATAGAAAATTGCTGAAAAAGCCCATAATCAAGGTAGTTAAAGCTTCTTTGAATTCTAATTAATAAATTAAATAAAAAATATCTTAATTATACAGGTAAACTGAGTAGCATCAAACTAATACACCTTATAATTAAATTGATTGATTTTTTTATTATTTCGTTTTGTTGATGATGAATTTATTTGTTTAATTTTTTTCTTTCTTGTTTTAAGAAAACAATGAAAACAAAAAAAAAAAAAAAACAAAACCTGACTTTTATTAAAAACATAAAAAAAAACATTCTTTTGGTTGCCACAGTATCACAAATACAAATTGTTATTTATATACGTAAATAATATATATATATATCCATTTATATACAATTTTTTATAAGAGCAATGTGAGTAGGAGCAGAGAATTTAAAATTAAGAATAATTAAAGGATTTTTAAAAATTATTTTTTTCTTTTATAGATTTTATTAATATCCGAAACCACGATCCATTTATATTTACTTTTAACGGTGCTGAACTGAAGTTTATAATGTACCGAATTTCTTGAAATTAATTCTTTTAATGCTTATTTTTTTAATCTTATTCGTATGTCAAACATTTTATTTTTTATGAATGCAGTGAAGGTGAATTTTTTTTCTTACCACTGCACCTATGATGCACACAATTAAAGTTAAAACATAAAAAAAAAAATGTAATTCAAAATTGTTACGATTTTATACGTAAAGCGAACTTTTGTTTTATTATTTAAATTAATTTTTATTTTAAATTTTTACTATTTAAAAAAAATTTACTGTTGTTTTTTTTTTTATTTTAATTTAATTAACACCTTGACCATTTGATAATTTAATTTTTTATTCAAAAATTTTCAAATTCAGTACTTTAATAAAATTTTAAATTAAAAAAATTAATTTAACTTATTATTTTCAAAAAAAAAACTTAAAATTTTAAAAATAAAAGAGAAATTCAAATTATAAAATAAACTAATAACGCGACGCTCGTTCTTTAAATTTTCTAACGATCTATACGCGTTAAAAGCCAAACTCAAACTGGTTTCAAAGATATTTTTTTTTAAATATGAGAAATTGTAACAAAAACAAAAAAAAAAATAAAACAAGAATGCTATCAAACAGAAACAGAAATAACGAAAATTTTATCTGTTAAATTTTATATTACAAAAAAATCATGTTATTTTCCATTTGTGGTGACTTCATTTTTTTGGAGCACAGCAAAGCAAAAGTAATCCACCAATTCTTATTTCTCATATTTTTTAACAATTTTTTATTTTTCATATTTCATAGAAGTACTCATTTATTATACTACAACAAGTTCTACTTGTATTTTGTAAATTAACTCAACAAATTGTATTATTCAAATTTTGTGTATCACTCATTTGTTTTTGTTATCATCATTATTATTATTCTTTAATATGAAAGCATATTTCACCTCACTCTTAAGCATAACATAACATAATTATAACATTTAAAATTTCACTCCAGGTAATTTGAGTGAAAATTTTCTATGCAATAACCTACCCGATAACATTAATTTCATACATAATATGTACTTAGACTTACTTAGTTCATTATTTTTAAATTGTTTCTGTTTCATTAATAATTCACTCATTATAGTTTTTCACAAACTCATAACAAAGAAAAATAATGAGTTAAATTTTATTCGTGTTGAGTTTTTTGATTTTTAAGGAAGGTTTACATTGATTCATATTTAACATAGTAAATAAACTTAACGGAGAAACAGAATATGAACAAATTCAATGTGTTTTAGTAATAGATATTATAATAGATAATTTAGTAAAAGTATTTCTGGTAGGTTTAGGTAATATTTAATTATTAACTGACATTTTAAGAACTTTATAAATTCGATATTATATTTTTCATGAGCACGACATTTTGGTAGATTTTCGTACAGAAATGAAATACAGAAATGTTGTACGATGTCAGTGTAATTTATATCGTCAGTTGAGTCTGAATTAACTCTTATTTGATGTGTTAATGATCATAAATTCAGAAAATGAGCGATTTCAATAGCAAATTCATATACATTTAAAATCTGTTAAACCCTTTGTGTATTATTGGTTGAATTTTGTTTTTAGTTGTATTTTGATTAGATTTAAGGATCGAATAACCTTAATCATTGATTGTGAATAGCGAAACAATTCGTAATAGGATGATAGTTACCGCAAATTATATTATTTTCATTTTAATCATTCAATCATTGAAACCTTGTTAAACTATATTATATCTTAAAATAAAGAAAAAAGGCTGTTTACTTACCTTAACAGTGAAAAATGGTCCATTAATTTAATCCCTCAAATAAAGGTTTGATATATTCCAACGTTTTGCACCTTTTGAATTATTTTTGAAAATTTTCCTAGGTGAAGTAATTGTTATTATTCAATTAAAATATTTTCAATTTAATTGTTTAGATTATTTCCATTTCACTCATAATACAACTTATACAGTTCGGTTTATTTTCTCCAATTTTCATGGTGGCTTTCTGCATATATTAAGCGAATAAAATTTTATTATAGAAAACACAAAACGCGTATTCGACATATTTTTTTTTTTTATATAATTCCAAGTCTATGGGATAAACACCCTAACTGCTTTTAAACAGAGATTTGGAATTCACAATCACATACAATCGCTCTGAAAATTGCTTTTCAAAATATCGTTTTTTAAAAATTTTATAAAAATTCTGGAAAAAGGAGATATTCAGTTTTTGTTTGCAACAGCGGATACACATAAAAATAATTAACGATAATATTCTGGAATTAAAACGATGTTAACGAAAATGAAATTTTAAGTGACGGAATTTCGTTAAATTTGTAATATAATTCGAAAAATAGTGTTTTATACATTTTTGACTATTTACTACTGATTCGAGACAAAACGAAATTTTGTAATATGTATTAATGCACAATATTTTATAATTATATTAGTTATATTAATTAATCTAAAAAAAGCATAAGTATTTTTTATAATTTCTTAACTTGACTTATTTTTTTTTTAACGATAATTTTCTGAATTTTTCATAGAAATTCATTGAAAAAAAGTTATGATGACGAAGAGCATCAAAAACGATAAAATCATAAATTTACTAAGTGAAGTTATATTATGATGTTCATCGATACTATTTTTTGGATATATCTCTTATCCGTTTCAAGAACATTGTGAAGCAATGAAGAAACTAAAATATGTCAACAATAAGTTTACAAAGTGGTAATTAAGGTTATCATTCTTTTTATCTTTTTCACTGGAAGTATAACGCTTCAGTGTTCGGATATTGTAATTCTGATACTGTTTTTCAGTTTTTGATCATCATTATTTTCACATAGTAGTTTTTTAGTCACTGTTGCTATTCTACTTAGTATCGCTTTTACCAACTATGTATAGTAGAAGAGGTGATTTGAATCTGTGCATTGCCACATCTTTAGATTGCATTTTTCTACCATACAACCGATTGAACTATAAAGAGATATTAAAGCTAGAAATACAAAGAAAAAAAAAACAAAAATTTCAAGACAAATTCAAAATAAAAATTGAATTTTTTTCTAACTTATTTCATTTTTAAGATTTCCGACTAATAAGCATAATGGATATGTGCGTAATTTCCAAAATATAAGTAAGTCCGTTTTTTTTTTTGATTTTTTTTAAATTTTTCGGACTTAACTACATATTACATTATGATTATACCTAAAAACAAACTATTACAAAAATGAAAATTTTATCACTACACTTTGCAAGTTAAAGAAAAGTTCGTTAGCATATAATGTATGTAGGTAGGAAAGCAAAAATGTTTTATTTAAAATAAAATTAAAAAATGTCACATCAATTCCGTTTTTATTTATTTATTTATTTTTTTTTTTTTCATTTATTCCATAAAATCTTTCAAATAATTATTTAACATTAATTTTACAACTATATTTTTAATATATGTATTTCTGTAATATTGTAATTTCGTTATTTATTAATGAATCTACATATCTTCATATTTGTAATTTGTAATCCATTTTACTTATTATGTATATTATTTTTTTTGTTCTCAAAAATTAATTTGTATTGAATATACATTTATTATGTGATGTTTATGTATTTTAATTAAAATTAAAGAAAATATTTTCGAGTTTTTAACAAATTAGAAGCCAAACATTTAAAAGTTTAAAACTTGTTCAATAAAAATATATTTATTAAATATATAAATTTGTTTAGTTAATTACAAAAAAGTCAAATTAAAAGATTTAGAAAAGCGAAAACGATTTTCAGGATTTAAAATGTATGTATACGTATATACATTAAGACTTCCTAAGTAATAAAAAAAGAAAAACAATATAGATTAATTGAATTTCATAAGAATAAGAGAACATTTTACTTAAGAAATTTATAAATAAAACTTAAAATTGAATTTAAATATAATAAATATAATAAAATAGAATAATATAGTAGTAAATTTTTAGGTTTTCTGGAAATTTACTACAATTTGGTTGTTTAACAATAATTAAAATAAAATAAAATTTAAATACGCTACAATTAATAGTTAACATGGGTATTCGATTATAATTATTATTGTTTAATGTTTTTTTTTTTTTTTAATTTAATATACACAATTAATATTTTAAACAATAAATCTATTTTTAATATATACTTAAATATGAAATAAATTTATTTTTATATAAGTGCCACATAATATATAATATACTTATTAATTTTGAAAATTTAATAATACAAAAGCCAACAATGAAAATTTTATTTGTTTCTAATAATTCCTTTAATTGAGTTACATATATTTTCTATTTTATTTTAACAATTCGCTATATATTTGGACATGGATGAATAAAATTAAGTCATTTAAATAAAATAAAAAAAATCAATTTTCTGTTAATTAAATTTATAAAAGAAGCACTTAGGAAAGTTTACGAGAGTTTAATTCGTTCGAGAAAACTGTGAATTATTTTTTAATGATATTTTGAAATTTCAATAATAAATTGGTGTGTTAACGAATTTTTTTATATATTTTAGATTGATGTATTTAAATTGTGTTGATTTATTGTTTGTATAGTTAACCATTACTTTTGAGGTTTTATTTTGTTAAATGTAACTGTTAGTATCATGTACTAAAATATGATAATATTCAATAAAGCAGTTAGCGTAAATTAAATTACACTATTATAATTTTTATGAATTTAAGTAAAAACATTACAGGCATTACAAGTTTGTTTCAGTTATTTGTTCAAAAAAAATTCTTTCGAGATGTTCAAGCTTACAAAAATTAATACTTGGTGAAGAAAAAATGTGAAAAATTGCAAAAAGCAGTTTATTCAAGTATATAAATTTGCAATCCTTTTTAATTTTACGAACATAAAAGGGCTACAGTTGTATAATATAATAGGATATTTCTATAATATACTATGATTTTATATCGAGCAAAAATAATTGTTTACTTAAGCACTTGGTCACCTTTAATAGTACAACAGCACACCTTTTTTATGTAATGTTTTATATTTTTGGAAACAATTCTATCCCCAAAGCTAGTACTCTCAATAAAAATTGAAAATAAAACTGCAAATTAAATTATAAAAGTAATATTAAAACAAGAAATTATCGGTATGTTTCACGGATCATCAGTCGTCTGATGAAGATTTAATAACCGAAATCAATTAAGATATTAATTAAACTTAGTGAAACATACATAGAGTTTCTAATTTGATTATTTAAAAATGTTTGTGTTATTACAGCATGTTCGATAAAATATATAAAAATAATAACAGAAACAGAAAGTAAGATTGATTATGAAAGTAGATGGTTTGTGATTGTAGAAATAAATTAACCTCAAATAATATATCGTATAAATAAAGTTAAATACGAGATAATAGATATGTATTATTGGTAATAGAGTAATACAATTTAAAATATTTCAATAAAAATTTACAATAAAATATTCGAAATTTTCAGGTTAGGTTTATCTTAAGTTTTAGAAACAATAAAATTTTGAACTACATACTTCAATATTTATTATTATTTTTCGGTTTTGTTTTTTATTTATCTACTTTAAATTTTAACGATTTTTTTTTATATGTATGTAATTTTATATTATTTTTCTACTTGTTTCACAAAAAAAAAAATTTTTTTTTCTCTAAAATAAATTCAATTTTTTATAAAATTTAATTTTTTTGTTTATGTAATTAATTCTATTGAAGTAGAAAATATATTTTTTTATTCTATTTATTGTTCATGAAAGAAAAGTTCTCACAAAACCTCTGATAGCTGAACGACAAAGAGGACAAACTGTAACACCAGGTGCACATTGGACACAAGTAACTAAAAAAAAAAAAATGAAAAGAAAAAAGAAATCAAATGTTAAGTTTACAATTATATGTATTAAATTTGTTTTTAATAATGAACTATATACTAACCAAGATGACCACATGGTAAAAATACAACACCGACTTCATCATCCATACAAACTTTACATGTTCTAGCATCTTTTAATTTACGATTTTCCTCTTCCAATGATTGTTGTTCATTTAATGGTGGTCTTATTTTAACTTGACTATTTTTATTATTACTTGTTTCTGTGGTATCATCATCATCATCTTCATCAATATTTGTTTCTTGTTCTTGATGAAGATGTTGATTTTCATTTAATGTACTATTATTATCACGATTTAAATTGGAAGTATTTGAAGAATTAGAATTTGAACTTATATCATTATTTATATTATAATCACATGTAGATGCTGTAGATGAAATTTCTCTATTATTATCATCAATATTTAATATAGATGGTTCAATATTTGATCGTCGATTTAGAAAATTTATATTTTCATTTTGACTTAGTGACGAAATCAATGATGAACTACCTTCTCCAGCAGCATGAAAATCTGTTATATCATCAAAATCATAATCACCTGTTTCAGCTGTTGTGGTGGATTGATTTCTTGGATTAAAAATATTATGTAATATTCTGGAAACTTCACGAACAATAGATGAGCTTGGTTCCGGACCATTAGCATCATCTTCTTCATCAACTTGTCCTTCTAGGACAGCTTCAACTAATTCTTCTGTTGTATCAAATGGTCTGCCATTTGATTCTAAATGACGTCGCGTTGCATTCAATACACGTCCTTCATTTAATCCCATTTCTAAAGCTCTTTGCACCGGTATAGTTTGCAATGCTTCTTCTAAATTCATAATTGGCTCTGAATTAATTGTTGTTTGTCTTGATATTTCTTCTTGATTATTTGCTATTCTATCATCATTATTTGTACTAACATTAGCAAGTCCACCACCAGCACCAACTAATTGAGATTGTTGTTGTCTATTTGTACCACGAATTTGTGTAACAAAATTTGGTCCTTTAACTAATTTCAAAAAATTACAATGCGGAAACCATTTTGCATGTTCAAACCATGGATCATCTTCTTTTTGCCATGATCTTAAGCCACCATTACAATGAAAACATCTAACTTGATCTTCAATTTCTTGATAATAGAATCCAGCTTGTGCTAAAATTTCTGGATTTTGTATATCGGGTATTGGCCATTTTGAATATGTTCGCATACGTGCATCTAAACATGAAAATTTCGTTGTTTTTGGTGGAGAAATTTGTTGTATTCCTAAATCACGAATTCCATCTATACTAACACCATCGCTTGTAAATTCAATTAATGGTCCTAATTGAGCACGAGGACAACCAGGAAAAAATCGATCATGTTCATGAAAAGCATTATCACCTTTCTCCCATTTAGCAATAACACCTTTACACCAAGCACATTTAACATGATCTGATTTATTGAAATAATAAAATCCAGCTTTTGCCAAAGATTCTGGTGATATGTTTGGATTCTGAAATAAAATTGTATTTTATTTATTTTTTATATTAGAATTAGGAATTTATGAATATGTAGTTTTAATAGGATTAAACACTGCATAGTTGAACATTTTTTTGTATATAATTATTATTAAATACAAGTTTGAAGCCAAAATCAAGAAACTTGAAAAAATTATTGCTATTATTTTAATAATCAATAAATTTTGTTAAAAAAAAATGCTTCGATTTAATTGAATAGTATTGTTTCAGTACAGACCTAGTTGTCTTGTAATGAGTTGTAATGAGTATACATTATATCTGTAATGTATATCGACCAATATTTACTATATATATATATATATATATATATAAATATTTTCAAATTTGAAATTAATTTTTTTAACATAAAATACGGATTCAAGTAAATATATACAACACTGATTGCTAAATAAATTATTATTATTACACTAATTGATGTACCATAAATGTAGTTTTTAAATTTTGAATTTAATAAATTTTAATGTTTACGTTTTCAGAGGAATTTAGCTTTAATTTACAAATTTTCGTTTATTTTTTTTTTACTCTAACAATAAAAATTCAAGTAAAAAAATATTGAATTTGATTAGGTTTTCGACCATTGGTAAAATTCTGAGACAATCAAATAATCAACCTAGTAGATTGAGACGTTTCTTAAAAGCGAATTTTGCATAAAGGTTTATGTTTTCTAATATTTCTTGATTCTTAGAATGTTAATTTTTCAGACATTGGCATATTTCTAAAATATTATGATATAACTACATAGATTGTAGATAAGCGAAGAAAAAAAAATACAAAATTAAATTTGTATGGATATAACATGAACTAAATTTAATAATCCATTCATACCATGTGAAATATTTACAAGGTATATGTGTATAGTGTATGTAATTCATTTCTAAAGGTGGGTGTTTACATTGAAATTTCTTTTTCTCTTGTGATTTCAAATTAGAATACATACTTATATCTTTAAAATTCCATTTTTAGTTTAGTTTCGGTTAAGCAAATTTCCTTTTCTCTCATAAATCAATTGGCATCAAATTGTGTAAAATAAATGTATACTTATATTAATACTTATTTGAATATTATTCATGCGTGCCATATTCATAATCTAAAAGACTATCTATTTAAAACTGGGAGTCGGATAGTATAAATATTTAAACAATAATTGTCGTCGACGCCTAATTAAAAAAAAATCATTTCTTGTCTCTTGATAAGAAAATTCAGCATACAAAATATACGTACATGTATATTTAATATATGTACATATGCATAAAAATAAATTTAAGTCAACGAAACTTAAACAAATATTATTGGGTTATGTAAATAGACTATATTATGTATATCATTTGGACCAACATTCTAATCATAATGAAACAACCGAATAAATTATATTTAAGAATAATAAAAAAAATATTAATAAGTTCTTAAAGACATAAGAAATATTTTGTTTCTGAGTTAATTTTAAAATGTGTATTTTAAAGTTTTTTTGGGATTGAAATTGTTAATTTTCAAAAAATTGTAAAACATTATATAAATGATCTAATAATTTGAATAACTGAGTTTAAAAATAAAATATATATATGTTTTATAAAATTAAAAACTCTAGATATGTTTTACTAAGTTTTATTAATATTTTGGTCGGTTGCGGTTGTTAAACTATTACCAGAAGGTTGTGTTTTGATCACTTCAGTTTTCTGATGATATCAGCGATAACCGAAATCGATCAAGATATTAATTAAATTTAGCGAAACACACATTTACTTACCTAGAGTTTTTAATTTTGTTTTTTAAAAATGTTTCATCTAGTCTAGACCATACAGCATATTCAATCAAATATAATGTACTCATCGTACAACTAATAATGCATTCATCGGGATAAATTATATTTTGAAAATTGTAATATTATTGCTAAAAATTAAACCTAACATCAATTTTTCATTTTAATTACTAAAAAAAAAAAATCGAAATAAATATGTGAATAACTACCTATAAAATGAATAACTACATTATTTTGAACCTTATTTAAAAATACTATATATAAATAAACAAACAAAACAAAGATTTTATACCTATTAGGTCAATCCTAAAACAATTTAATTTTTCTATAATAGATTCAAATAGAGCAATATCTAATTTATAAACAAAAACACTATTTATTATGTCATTTATTGCATATTCCATTCTCTTGTAATGACTTTTATTACACCATCAAGATATCAACTCCTTAAAAACATTAAAAAATAAAACACAATCAAAAATTTCAAGGATTATTATAGTACATAGTTTTTTTTTTTGCACCTAAAAATAATTTATATTTAAATCAATACGGTATATATATATATAAAGAAGAAGTCACCGTTAATTCCAAGAAAAAAATCAACTAATCAACTAACACAATAATTTCTTTGATCCGATAACCTTGGGATTAAAATACAGCTTAATATGAAAAAGAATTAAAATTGGATTGATTAACTAAATATACTTTCTTGTTTAATTTAAAATGCAAAATTAATGTATTTAAACTAAACCATTCTGCATTCCCATTCAAAAATCCAAAATATTCACATGCTGTTACCCTATATTATAGAGTAGGTAAAACTAAAAAAGTAAACCAACCAATCTTTTAATAAATTTCATTTGCTTTTTCATTAGCTTGAATTTGCTTGAATAGCATTGATTTTGTTCTTATTAGATTAACTCATTTATTTGGACAGAAATTGAATTAGTTACCGTGTGTTAGATATTTTTTTTCAAATACTCGTAACTTTCTATGTTGTTGACAGTAACTTTAGAATAATTTTTTCGTGCTTAATTAAGTACGGGAACTGCAAGTTTATACTACATCTACAATATTTCGAGCATTTATTTATTATACTACATAACTAACTAATATTTTGTGATGATAAATCAGAACTTCTAGTTTGCAAATTAGAATTACAATGATTATTTAACGTTATGGAGAGGCTTGCGACTCTATTTACTAATAATAAAAATATTTTTAAAAAAAATAATACATTACTAATTCAATAATACTAAACATATTATGATGAAGATAATTTCATTTTTAAAATTGTCCCCAACATACTTATCGATGGTGAACTTTTTATTTATATATCGTTGTTTAAAAAAAATGTATTAGCTAATATAAACACCGCATATTGTAACAAATTGAAAAACTGACTTCCTGGAAAGAACACTGTAACAACTCAAATAATCTGCTCATAAGAGCAATTTTAGAATAGGCTTTAATTTGGGTTTATTTCTTAGTATGTAAACAGTACATAGTGGTAAGTTTTAGGAAAAAACATTAATATTCAAAAAGTTTATTACCCTTTTTCTTTAAATAATAAATTAGATAATAAATAAATTAGTCAGCTAGCCTAAATAATAATTAAAAATAGTCATACGTGTAAACACAATAGCTTTAAAAAATTAAAATTGTTAAAACATTATGAATATGTATCATGGCAATAAATAAATAAATAGTTATTATACAGAATTATGTAGTTAAGCTAGAAACTATTTCACTGAGTTGAAGGAGTTAAAAAAAATTATCAACAATCCTCCTTGCAAGTTTTACTATACTACTTATAAAATTTATAAAATAAATAAATAGTTGAAAAATATTGCACGTTCCACTTTTTATAGTAAAAATTACTATACATAGTTACTTAATTTATGATAAGGTAATTACACTATTGACAAAAACATAAAAAAAAAACAAGAACGAGATTATAAAAAATGAGATTACTTATCGCTCTCTATCAAAACTAATGCGTACGTTAACCTCAAGGTATCTATATCTTTCAGTGCAGAACCTCTAAAACTGTTATTATTAAAATAGTGTATAATATAAGTTGTGTTCAGTAGATTTAGAACAGAATCGGACAGAATAGTTTTGGACAATGACAGTTAACCGTCAAACACTTTAGAACCACTTAGAACAGAAAAATCTACTAAACACCTTTTTTGATATTTTTTGAGCTTTTTTGTTCTAATTTTTGATTACTCTCAAATTTCTTTGTTTAACTATCAAAATTTACAGAAAAAACAACAACAACAAAAGAACAGTCTACTGAACATAACAATAGCTACACAAATATTATTAAAATTGATAAAATTTAACAAAAATAGTAAGAAGTAACTTATACCTACATCTGCATATGTATATTAAAGATATTCACAATTAAATGTATATAATAATTCAATTAAAATTTTGTTGTATTTTAAATTTTTTATTTAAAAAATTAGCTCTGTCCTTATCTCAGACGTTTTCCAAATACATATATATGTATTGACTTTACAAATGTCAAACTTAAAAAGTACAATGGCAACAGGTGTACAATATTAAAAGTACAATAGGTTTGAGTCTTGTAAAAATCTAAAAGTCTTGTAGAATATTTTTTTCATATAAAAATTTTAACAATGGCAATACTTTTCTACAACTCTTCTACACCTGGTACAAGACTACACTTCAATCTAAACGTAAATATATTAGGTTTGTATGTTAACTTGCAAATTTATTCAAATTTCTGTTCGTTTACTTTTTTATTTGCATGTTCTTTACAAATTTTTGAGAAATTTAAGAGATGTTAGAGTTTAAAACGTGACGTTAAAGTTCTCTCTTAAATAATTTTTTGCAAATCAAATTTCTATTTGTAAAAATTTGTAAAAATTTACTGTCAAATTTTTGTTATTGTTTTAAATGTCAAACAAATATTTCGCATTGAAATAAATAGTAGTATACCGAACCCGAAAACTTATTTATATAGTTTTTACCGACAAAAACAGCAAAACAAATAAAAATTGTTTAAATTATTTTTTTCAACAAAAACATTCAATAATTCTACAAAAATTTCAGAAAACAAATTAATTCAATATAAAAAAATCTCTAACCTAAGAATCAGTTAATTTTTGACATTAAAAAAATTTGTAAAAATTTTACTTAACTATGTTTACTTTTTTTGAGATGCAAATGAGAATTTTACTATTCTAGCAGAGTTTTATGATCACGTGATTTTTCCTCTCCTTTACAAATTCTTGCAAATAAAAGTAAACATACAATATAGTAAAAACCTTCATAGCTTTCACTCTATACGTAGAGTAGTTGATATGCACTCGACACTCTAGAGTAGTTGATATGTTATTTTGATAATAGTACATAATTTCGAGTAGTTGTAATGGAAAACGAAATATGAAATTTAGAATACATTTACAAAAAAAAAAAAAAAAAACATTTTCATTTGAATGAAATTAAAATAAATATTTTGACCTTAAATTAACTAAATAATCGCGTGAAGTTACATTACAAAATATGTATAATATATATGTATGGGGAGATATATATAATTATATAAAATAATGAATAACAAACACTTTAACAAGAAATAAAATTTCTTGGCAACAAACCTTACCCAGCACATTTATTACAAAAACTAAAGTTATTATTTTTGCATAACAATAACAAAAAACATTAACTATAAATATGCACACACAATGACCTACATGAAATGGCTTCTGATTGACGTCATCAACTTAACTACCCCCTAATGACTAGCTTTTTGATTTTTTTTTTTTTCATTATTGTTTGAACATTCAAGAACAGATCGATAATAATAAAAAAAGAAATAATACATTTCCCTAATTATTTTAGTCTCTTTTTTACTAGTTATATTTTTTATTCTTTCATTTCTATTTCTTTTTTCAAGTATCAAATAGTAATCAATTGACCATAAAACAATTTTAATTCCATAACCTAGAATTTATTAAGTAGAAATAATAAATAGCGGGAAAAAACAACAGTTAACTTGCATACAAAATCAAATCATCATTATTCTGATCAATTTGTAAAATCCAGACCCTTGAATTGACAAATTATTCGTATTTTCAACGGTCATTTTTGTAATATAAACGGCTTTCAAAAAAAAAAAAATGTCAAATACAGTTTATAAAATAAATACACTTTCAATACAAGCACACTAAGTAATTTCGAACAACTAAGGAAATTGGAATTTAAGTAGGGGAAATATTTTACAAAATTCGATTTGAGTTGTACTTTTATTGAGATTATTCGAATTTCAAATTAGCCTAAAATTGCATATATTCAAATTAACAAAGACCAACATTGTAATGATATAAATATAACAAAACTCACAGACATAATTTTCGCAAACCTATTCTTAGTCGGAAAATAGGCGAGCAGATTCAATTACATTAGAATCAAATTCACTACACTATGATAAGATTTCTAACGGGTTTTCTATTAAATGTGGCTATGTCTTAGAACTTCATTATAATACTTTGCATTACTTATGTTTTTCAGCAAAATTTTAGAATCCTTGTATCTACATACTAAAAATTTTCAAACACACATCAATTAAAAGTTGAAATAAAAAATAAAAGTAAAATAAACTAAAATTAACTATACTTTTAAATCGAATTTAATATACTATAAAATACTAGGAAACCCCGTTGGTTAATGGTTAACTAAAATTTAATTTAAAGCCATATTGATTTAAAGTTTTTAAAAGAAGAGAAAACAGGGAAAGGATGGACTGATATAAACCTTTTATGTACTTCACTAGAATTCAGAAGACATTGATGTGTTAAGGAAAAACTTTAAAGATGGATCGATTTGGTTAAAAAAAACCGTTTTATTTTTATATAATATAGCAAGTGTCTGAAATTTAGTTTAATGAAAAAAAAAAAATTAAATTACCTGAAAAACAAAAAAAAAATCATTTAAGTTTATATAAATATTTTTCAGATAAAACAGAGAATTTTCAAATCCATCATAAGAGAATATTAAGATACATATATATTTTGTATTTAAGAAAGACAGATAAAATTGGAAGATTCCTACTGTGAAGATCCTTAAATGCTTGCCTATAATAATTATAGATAGCAGATACACTGCATAGTTTTACATTAACTCATGAATATATATCCATTTATTTACCCATAATATAATTAATCAAAAATTATTTTATAACAGTAGACTTGTATATATTCAAAATACAGGACTTATTAAGGTCATAAAACATTGTTTTAATAAAATATAAAAAACAAATTAATATAGAAAATTAAAACTCAAAACACTTACAGGCCAAGTTCTAAATGTTGCTAACCTATGAGTTTCATTTTTTAAATCGAATTGGGTAGCATTTAAATTTTGTTGTGTAGATTGTTGTGGTTGTGGCTGATGTTGTGATTGTGGTTGTTCTTGTTGTTGTTGATTTTGTTGTTGATTTTGTTGTTGTCTTTGTTGTTCTCTAGAACTAGATTCACCGTTTGAAAATTGATTACCAATATTAATATCTATACCATCAGAATTAATACTTGTGCTTAAAAAATTATCAACATTTAATGATGTTGTTGCCATCATAGTAGAATCAATATTACTACTATTACTACTTGAATTACCAATATCACTACTATTATTCATTACGTTATTTATATCATTTTTTGGAATATTACCACAGCCATTTGGATTAACTAGAAATTGGCAAAAAGGATCAGCTAATCTATGACGATCCATAATCTGTAATGAGAAGAAAAAAACAACTTAAATTCATGCTTACAATGTTAAAAATGTTTTTGAGTCGAATTTAGTATTTAATAAAAAAAAAAAAATTATATGGGAGTCAAAAAAGAAAAAACTGTGGTAGGTAGTTACATAAAAAAAATCTAAAAATAGTTTAATATTAAAATTGAAAAAACGAATTCGTTTTGCCAGAAAAATAAGATTGAAAACGTTAATTTTTTTACCAATTAATCTAGAAAGATTGATAAAGTAATATCGGGAAGACAAAAAAAAGGTTAAATTTGACTTTATACTAAACGTTTACTTGAAAAAGAATATAGCTACGAACTGAGGAAGTCAAGCCCCTTAAAATAACATTTCATTCGGATAGTAAAAAAATAAAGATCACATCAACTAAACAAAATTAATACTAACTATATATTCATATATTATTACTACCGTTGTTAGTTAGATAAATAAACTAGATAACAGTAAGTGTGTATAACTACTTAATTGTAGTAGTTATGCAGATGGAAATTTTGAATTATAATTATAATGCATTATTTTTAGTAATTATTGATTAGATACAATGAATTAATTTCTTTAATACTTAATATATATTCAAATAATTATTTTATTAAAAAATAAGTATACTGATATAAGACATTACCAAAAGTAATTCAAATTAATTGAATTATTTTAGAATTATTTGAAATTATTATTTTTATTATTGTTTTTTTTTATCATAATCTTTATTATCTATATATATTTAATAACCAAATTTTACAATATCAAATTTTTAAAATTATTTTATATCAATATACTTAATACTTGACTTATACTTTCGTCAAATAGTTTTTAATTACTTTGAAATTAAAAAAAATAATTCACTGAAATACTTGAGTTTGTTGAATTATATACATATACTTGAATTATTGTTGAATTATTTTTTTAATTCAAAAGTCATTCAAATAATTCAAAAGTACTTAATTCAATTATTTTAAATTATATTTGGTAGTGCATTAAATGTAATGCATTCTTTTTAAATATAAGTAATGCATTATTTTAATGATTTACTTTAAAAATATAACTAATTGAAAATAATTATTTAAATGCATTATTAAAGAAATTAATGCATTATTTTAATTCATGTAAAAATAATGATAATGGAGACGTATATAATGAATTAATGCCATTTCTGTATGTAGTTATGTATAGTTCAAATTATATAGTAACGACGTAGCGTAAAAGGACAGGAAGTTAAGAAAGCTCGAGTTCATTTATAATAAGATGAATGAATTAATGAAATTGTATTAAGGACCACTTAACAATTTCCCGAACTAATAAAACGATAATATTGATTTTATCTTTTATTGCACAAACTTAATTAATTTTTTAAGTAATAACCTACAGTTAAATA
This sequence comes from Argyra leucocephala, assembly GCA_963942445.1. Lineage (NCBI taxonomy): Eukaryota > Metazoa > Arthropoda > Insecta > Diptera > Dolichopodidae > Argyra > Argyra leucocephala. The sequence goes on from OZ012681.1 coordinate 13,521,810, forward strand.
CAAATTGTACTAAATTTATGTAACTACTTATTTATATAATATTTACTTACTCAGTTAAATAAAATCATTTTTATTTTACTGTTATTGCATCAATCGATAAAAATTATACATATATAGTTATGACTATATTTACAATTTTGCAGTAAAACATAAAATACAAAATTATAAAACTGTACTTCAGTGGGACATAAGTATAGGGCTGCAAAAATTAGTTATTAAAAAAATATAACTAACTATAATTTCTTTTTATCCTACCTACAAATCACAATTACATACTTATGTTCAGTTTGGTATATTCTTGAAGGACAAAACTATTCAAGGATATTACTACAGCCATTCATATATTGTACAATACACGAGAATATGTATATATTAAATTTCCGGTTAAAATTAAAACATTCTAGTTTTTATTTAAACATAAAATAGTTTTTAAAAATCAATTTAAAAATACAAAACAATATAAATTTTCGTAAAAAAAAATAAATAAACAAGCTCTAAACTAGGTTGAGTTGAGAATTATATTTTTATAACAAAATTTGAAATTCTTTCATTAATATTAAAATATCACAAACCACCACAATTAAACAAAAAATACAAAATAATGGCGCCAGCAGGTCAATAAAAAACAAAAAAATTAAAAATAGGAAATCAAAGTATAGTTAGTTAGAACTTTCTTTTAGAGGGGATTTCATTCCCTAATCTAATCAGATACAAGTATATTATATTGTTTAAGATAGGAGAATAATATATGTATACTTATATATATATACAAAAATAACTTAAATGATTTATTTTTTTTTTTATTGTTGTTACTTATAATACAAATATAATTTTTTAAATCTTAAACTATAAAATTCATATTTAGAATAGATTAGATTTGATTTTATTAGGCCATTTTAAGATGGGTTTTTGGGAAAGTACTTAATAGAATAAAAACAAAAAATTTTCTATTGTTATTGATTTTCAAAAATATTTCTTTGAAATTTGAATTAAAATTTAATAAGATTAGATAATTATAAATCGGCCAGTTAACTAAATAATAAGGGTTATTAGAGTGTGATGTTATAAATTAATTAACTTCTGTAGAATAATAGTATTCTTTCTTTGGACTCTCAATTATTATGAAATTAATACGTAGGTAAACAAAAATATCGTATGTCTATAAATATTTAATTTTAATTTTTAATTCTCTCAACTAGTTATTGCTCATCATTTTTTGTTGTTGTTGTTGTTTGTTGTGTTATTGTGTTATGTTGTGTTATGTTATTGTTATATTATTTATTTGAAGTATGTAGTTAGCTAGTATGTGTTTAAGAATAAGAAATTATTGGGTAATCAATTAATCATTATTGATTGAGCAAATGTGATAGTTAAACTACGTTTTTTTTATTTTATGTGTGTACGTCTGTGACGGTGAATATGGTGGTTACAAAAAACAAAATGTAGGTAAATTATCTTTTTCAAAAAAAAATCTTTAGTTATATGAAATTTCAAAAATAAATGACGTCATTATATATACTTAATGTCAGGTGAATTTTTTGAAATATAATCATTTAACACGGTTCGTTTCACAGAAAAAGAATTACAATTCAAATGACGTACACCTTACCTATTCGAGAAATAACAAAAAATGATCATAATGTTTTATTGATAACCACTAAATCTTTAACTCTATGATTTCAAGAATAACTAGTGGTTATTGTTTCAGAAAATGTACATTGAGAATTACATCATTCAGATTAACTCAGTTTACTAATAATTTTTGTTGTTTTATTTCTACAATGGGAACGTGGTAACTAACTGAAATAATAACTTTTGGTTCGAAAATTATAAAAAAAAAAGAGAGAATTAATTTTTAATCCTTAATCTTATTTTATACTTAAGTAGCTTGTTCTTTTTTCTTTGTGAAATCTTTTTTTTACATACATCTATATGTATATTTATATTTTATTTTGAAAATTAAAATTATGACACGTTTAACATTTCAAATTCATTTTCTTTTTTTTAATTTATATCATATCATTACACCTACCGTACCTATTGTGATGTAATATTTAATTTCATCATTATTTAACAATTAGTTATATAGAATAGATAGATATATATAACTACATGCATACTTAAATGTATATTCAATACCTCCCATACTTATATGTATATTTATAATGTGAATCTTATGTATATATATTTCGAATTAAGTATAGATTGCTCTGAATATTTTTTTAAATTATCAAAAATAATAGTTATTTATCTAGCCAGAAATTTGCTAATATACTCGTAGTAGTTATTATGTACACATACAAATATTTATAAAAAATGTATTAACTATATTTTGATAATAAAAATATAATAGATTAAGTAAATATTAATTCTAACAATAAGAAATTTTAGTTTTGTAAAAAAAGATTCCCTCAATTTATTTTCTTAATACTTAGATTTTAAACAAAAATACAAAACAAATAATTAATTCTATTTAGGTACCTACCTTGGTACTAATCAGATTTTTTTTTTAATTACTTAGTTATCATTTTAACCCTCTTATACCTTAGTTAAGTTTTAGATTTCAACAGTTTTTATGACGTATGAGGATTAACAAACACACGTAACTTGCCAAAATAAACATGTTATTTTCTAAGTCCATCACCGAAACTCCCTAATAAGAGTTTAAGACGTATTTTGATTTGATGATAAGTATAATCAGATCGACGCGATTTTCTTGTCAATTATTTATTAAGTCCATATTGTATTCATGTTATCGCTAGTGATAAATAATATGATAAATACAAAAACTGAAAGTAAAACTTTAGGCACCCAAATTTTTATTTTATTATAACGGTATTTGAAAGAAATAATTAAGAATTAAATCAACAAACTATTTTATTTAGTTTTGGGTTTTGTTTGCAATAAAATAATTTTGAAAGTATTTTTTATTATTTTTAATCAAACATTGATTTTATGATAAATTTTCAAACTAAAACGTGTCACTCTTTACAGTTAAAAAATATATATACTTATGATAAATGTGTAATTTAATTACATTATTATATTCGTTTAAAAATGTTTCAACATTTTAAAATTTTGTTATTTTATTACCTATAAATTTTTTTTATTTTATTTAATTGATATGAATCTGTTCCTAAACGTCAAATGGTAAAATTCGTGTTAAATAATGATGTGTAGTTATTTTATTTCATCATGAGTATGACTACGAGACAAAAACTATGTGAAACCTTTTTTTGTACTTAAGATATGGAAAAAAGGTATGAGTTTTATTAAGTTTGGCAAATTTCCGAAATAATTGCTTAAAATTAAAATATAAAATCTATATGTACCTGATCATCTGGTCGCCAATTAGATATTTTTGTTTGACACCAATTACATTGCGTTTCGAAATTATTCCCAGTAGCATAAAATCCACATTTTGCTAATTCATATTTATTAAGATCCTTTGGAAACGGACATGAAAGAAATGATTTTATACGATTTATTTCTTCATTATAATTTTTTCGATAACTTCTTGATGTGAATTGTAGCGGAGTAGCCATAATTTTTTTTAAGAATAAATTTAAAATTAACCTTTCCTTTTTTATAAATAATAAAAATTTGTGTTTTTTTTTTTTATTTACTTATAAATTTTTAAATTTTTTTTTTTTTACAAATTCTAAAAAACAATTTTGATTGTTTACAATTTGTTTTAATATAAAAAAAAAAATCCAATTAGAAGATGGTTTTATAATAAATTATTTTAGAAGTAACTACTGTCAATTCTTATTTAACATGAACATTGAAGAAATCCAGAAAATGATGATTCTTTAAATTAATAGATACATAATTATGGTATGTTGACCTGGTTTTTTCCAATTTATTGTTTTCATTTAGTTATTTTTCCTTTTTTTTTTTGTTATGTATTTTACATATTAAAAATTGGTTATAAAAGAATAATTTTATTTTTTAACATATTTTTGTTATTTTAATTTTAAATTATTTTGAAATAACAATTACACAATATTTAGATTAGAACTAAAATTATAAAACTTTGGCAAACAACTTGACCCTTTTATAGATTTCTATATACATATATAGGTACGTACGTGGGTATGTATATACAGATTTTATAGTTATATTTCCATAGATATATTTATATATATATATTAATAAACGTTATCATATGTCTACCTAAATTATAATTTTTTTTCTCTATGGTGGAATTAAAAAAAAATTTCGTCACACTTTATTTATATATTTAATTATGACATCTATTTATGTATGCACGTATAAATTTTTTTTTTTTTATTTTCAAAACAAACACTATAAAATTTATTTGGTAAGCTGATTAGTGAATAATAATTAAAATAAGAATTAGTTCTTAATTGTAAAAGTTTTGTATGATAAAATTAAAACCCGTATGTATGAAATGCTCCGCCTTTTAAAATAAATCTACGAAATAGAATGAAACCTTTGCAATCTCTAATCTCTCATACACAAATCACATTTGACATTAAAATAATTTAATATACAGCAAAAGCAATCAACAAATTCTAAAACCACTGCCTCTGCTGTGCCTGAACCTGAACTGTCAAATGTCATGAAAAGAAAAATAAAACTAAATTGAAACGAAAAAAAAATAAAGAGAATTTATTTTAAAGATTGAGAATTTATATTAATAGTGTTACCTTATTAAACAAAAAGTCTGCGATTTATACATTTTAAAAAAAACAAATCAGCATGATATACTTGATATACTTGAATTTTTTTTTTTTTGGATATCTGTTATATTTTTCAGTATTGAATTTTTTCAACCATATGTTTAAAAATAGTTTAATCCTATAGTTTTTTTTCCTTCACCTTGTTCATTATGTAGATCGGGCTAAAAAATTATGTCATTTATGGTCTGCAATTTTGTAAATTTGAATTCATAGAATCGAAGATGCATAATTTTACAAATAGTTATGGTGGTTTACAAATAGTTATGTTTTCCATGTTGGTTCACTATCTGTGATAGCAAAAAAACTATCATAATAGATATAGTGGCCATTTTTTTTTTGTATTTTCTAAGCTATTTAAAAAAAAAATACGTTAATTCATTTTAAAATTTTATTAAAAGAAAATAAGATGTGTTTTTATGTAAAAATAAAAATAATGTTCATAGAATTTTCTATCTTTGAAACTATGTCCCAGATCTACTATGATTATTGAAATACTGTATACATGTATATTTTATTAATGTACATACATAATTTCGGTTTTTTAAATATTAAAATTTTTCAAATTAGTGTGAAAATATTCTACAAATTATTGAATAAATAAAACAGATAAATTTTTTTCATGGCAATAATTTTAGTATACTTTTTCATTTTAAAAATAAAAGAGATAAAAAGATACTATTTGTATATGACAAAATTGACAAGTGTTGTAATGTATGATATTTTGCTTCCTATAAAACAAAGTGTTTGTTTATTGGGTTGATGTTAAATGTTAATTAAATTGGAAGTTAAATGGATTTATATACGAGGGCTGTTCAGTGTTCAAAGTATTAAATTTTTTTAATAGAAACTTGAATCACTTTAAGTTTAAATATTTTTTTTTAACAAATATTCAACAATACGAATGAATACTCTAAGTATAAACTATAAATTATATGTATGTACATATATTGAAAATCAAAATCTAAAGTCAATAAGTAATTGCGGTAACAATGCACAATACATATGGCATTAAACTAAGCAAATTAGTTAATGTTGCTGCAACATTATTTTACTTGTCAAAATACATACATAAACAATTAATATTTTTCGAATTATGTCCAACTCCTTTTTTGTATGGATTGGATAGTTTATTCCGTTATAATCCTACTAATTCTCTGATCCAACTTCACTAGATGTTAAAACAACATAGTTAATTATTTATATGTATGCAGTTAATTTATTTTATAATTGGGTGATTTTGATTGAGAGAAAACTTAAAAGAATGAAGAAATGTTTTGATTCGTACCTACCTTCAATGGACATTTCGTATAAAAAAATTATTAGAGGATTTTGAGCATTTTAAAATCCACGCTGTGTTAATATCGTTCACACTTCATATGTGCTCGTTAATTTTCTTTGTTCTTGAAATGCTTTGCTACAGTTAGTTATCGACCTTTTTAACCTGATGGTTTAAATGTATGTGTTGTAATTGTAATATCCAAAAGGTTGGGAAGTTGAACCATTCTGGTTGCTCTGTTTTATTTTTATTATGTTTCTCTGCATTCTGTAACCTATGTATTATTTGAAATATGTGTACATAAATGTAAAGAGTTACATACATAACTACACATATATGTAATTATAGAGCCTTAAGCTACCTACAGACGGAGACACTTGGTGTCACCACATTCTGGCCACATTCTCGCCACTTGTCTATACACACAGCAACATTTTTGTACAAAAGAGCGGCTACCGCATCTTAAAAAAAAATTAGTATAGAATGAATAACGGTAAACGGATAAAAATGTATGAGTATTAAATTTTTTTGTAACATTTTGTTTGTTTTTGCTTTTTAAAACTTATTTTGCTTGTAAAAGAGAAAGAGTTTTTAAAAAATTTACCAAGAAAACAAACTAGAAATTTTTTAAATGAAGAACAAATTAAAATCATAATTTATAAGATTGCATTTAACAAGATTGTATTATACTTTTTATTATTATTAAACCATAATTTAAATTGAATTTGTATGTAAAAATAAAATAACTAAAAACAAAAAACCTAATTAACATTAAGAAAAACAATGTAGATATAATAATAAAAAATAATAAAAAGACTAAAAAAAAAATGATATGAAATAAGCGTACACTTTCTGTTAAATGTTTACGTCTTAAAAAAAAATTTGAACTGAAGTACCCAAAATGTGTCTACACATCACTACACACATAAATATTTTATAGACAACTTCAAGAGACACCAACGAAAAATCAAAAATTTTTGATTTTACGGACACCAAGTGGCTGTATTGTGTCTTTTCACTACAGACGAAGACACTTTGAAGACAACTCAAAAGAATTTTAATATTGGTGGCAACACCAAGTATCTCCGTCTGTAGGTAGCTTAAAAGACCTACTTACATCATTTTAACGACTTTACTTGTATTTGTATACCTACTCTGTATCCATTATTGTTGTTGTGGGTGCGTTCAAACAATAACTATATGGCATAGTATGACTATACCGGGTGTTCCAAAGCATGCGTAACAGCTGTTTAATAGGGGAAAAGAGACGCTATTTTAAAATTAAAAAAAAAAAAATGTAATTACTAAATCGAGGGTGCTCTATCGGTTGGTGATATTTGCTCCGTGAAGGCCAAAAATAGATTTTTTAAACCGGAAATCGCCGAAATCGACCGAAATCGAAATTTTTAAATAGGAAGATGTATTTCTTTTTATTGCAAATTCCATTCTACGTCAAAAAATAGCACCCTCGATTTAGTTATTAAATTTTTTTTTAAAATTTTAAAATAACGGTACTTCCCCTCTTAAAAAATCTGATACGCATGCTTCGGCACACCCGGTATAATCATTCCTGCAAATCAATTTTTTTTACACTTATAATTTTATGTCCACGTTTACGTAAATTGAATAATTTCTCTAATTATTTGCCTTTGACGTAAAACCATTTTAACTTTATCTATAAATCTAATAAGAAAAACAAACCAATTTTTAAATTGCAAGTAATTAGTAATTTTATTAAGTAAAATCATGTTTCAAAATTGTGCCAGCCCCAATACCAATTAACTAATGAAATTTAAAAATATATGTACTTTCAATAATAGAAATTATTAAATAATAAAGCACAAAAAAAATATCTCTATATTAAAACTGTTAGTGCAAATTTTTATTTTATCGTACTTTACTCAATTTAAATCAGATTTTAAATAAAAAACACATTTTTTAACTTTTTTTTTTTTTTTTTTTTATAACAAAACAAATTAATTTACGAAAACACTTTTCAAAGATTCTTATCATTTCTATTGTATTGGCAGTTTAATAGATTCGCATAAAAAAAATATTTATATAATCAAGGTGGTAGGACATTTTATCGAATTAAGATTTTTAATTTAACGAAGTTTTTTTAAAGTAAGTAAAGTAAATAGACTTTGGATTTTTTGAAATTTCGATAAAAGAAAAAACAAATAAAAATTAAAAATTTGTACATTAAATTAAATAAAAAAATAAAATTAATATATATATTATATTGGTACACATAATCAAAATACAATAGTATAGAGACAGAAGACAAAAAAAAAAAACAATAAAATTAACTACAAGAAATCTAGTCTTAAGTACTAAATAAAAATAAGCACAAAATAAAGTCACAAAAAGCAAAATAACTCTTTAATAGTATCAGCATTGGTATCAGTTAGCATAAATTAACTACACATATAATTTCTGCAATTAGTTAATTTTAATTGTTATTAATATTAAAATTTGAAAACCAGTCTTTACCTTTACAGTTAATTTTAAAAAAAATAATATAAACATATATATTTATATATATATATATATATATTGTAATATAAATTATATAGGTAATATAGTTTATATTATTTTTGCTACTTTGCACTTGCACGTTAAAAAGCTAATTTCTTTAAAATAATTAAAATTTCTAAAAATTGCTCTAAAATAGTTTCTATTAGATTTGTTTGTTGCCAAATAAGTCATTTAAAGATAACCGGGTTCGATGCGTATTAGGTACAATTTTAATATTTAGAATTAAACTTGTACTTTTTCTACTTGCATAAATTCTTTAAAATTAAAATGTTATAATATTGATGTAGATTTATTGTACTAAACCCAATTAATAGAGTATATAAATCTATCCAAACATTCATATGTGTAGCGGTTATTAAAAAAATAATGTAGGTCTTTAATTTGTACATAAAATTTCCTAATACGAAATCGTTCAAATTTTTCTTTTTTTTTTATGAATGAATTGAACATGATTTTTTGTTTTTTTTTTTGCCATTGACCAAAGGTAAATAATTACATTACAAAAATAAAAAGTTATTCGCAATATATTATTATTAACTGTATTTTTATTATTTCTCTTTTCACTTTTTATTACCTATTCCATTTCTTTTTTCTTATTTTCTTTTAAATTACTTTTTTTTTTTATAATTAATTCAGACTTTTAGTTTAATTTAGTCCCTTACACTACAATAATTATCACTGGAATATAATGGAACCCAATCGTATATATGAACTGGTTAAATTCAAATTACAAACTATTAGCACACGTTTGCATAATGAGTGGTATAAGTTATTCGCTGTGGGTTAACTTTAATAACACAAAAATAACATAAACTGAACAGGTGAAGGCATTGAACGACACCTGATAATGATGACGTACAGCCAATGAATAATTTTAAAAATATAAAATATGAAAATAATTTGGTACAATAAAAATTTTTAGCAATTTTTTTTTTAGTTTTGCTTTTTTTTTCTTTTCTGTTGTTTTTTTTTTCTTAATTTGTTTCCATAATATGAGAATTGGAAAAAGTTTAGCATATTTTTGTTTATTATTGAGTTTATTAAGGTGTTGTTAATATATCACTACTGGAGATTATTGAAAAATAAAAGAAATTTGAATTTTTCAAATTTAAAAAATAAAATATAGGGTAGCCAAAATTTGTGGTCAAATTTTAAATTTAACTTAAAATTATGTTATACTGGTTATATACATACATCATTTTGATATATCGATCATGATTAGAGAATATGGGAAATTTTCTTCATATACTTTTGTGTAACTCATGAACTCATGAACATTCTATCAATCCTACCTCTTTTACATATTTACTAGGGGCTCCTGTTGAGTAATTATATTTCAAGTTGAAGTCAAATTTAAAGTTTTTAAAAAAACTGTAATTTACGTACTGACATAGACTTCGCACGTGTTTAATAAATGTGTTTAATAAATGTTTAATAAAAACTTTTGTGGTTAGTAAATTTTATTTAGGACACATAAATACACGTCCCTTATATACTGCTTCGTTTCCGATATATTCCCTATAGTAAGTGACATTTAGTGGATAAAATTACCAAAAATTAAAAACTTTTGTCATTAAAGAGGTACGTATATATATACCTACATAATAGATAATTTTAATAAAAACTATATTATTAGTGCAAATAAGCAAAATTTAGAAACAGTTACTTAAAAAGATAAAAATGAAGAATTCAAGTGATTTGTTTTTTTGTTGTTTTTATATTTTTTATTTTAGATGAATTTGTTTTTTTTTTTTTTTTGGCATATGTACATAGATTCATTTGCAAGTACATATGTAAATTATAATAACTGATTTGTTTGCTTTTGTTTATTATTTTAATAAGATCTCACATATGCATAATGTATTTGCTTAATCATAAAACCATATGAGTAAAAAATTTTCAACTGTGTGCGCATTATTGTTTTATATACAACTTATATATTATATTAAAAGTTCATTAAAGAGTAGGAGAATCGAAATAAAATAAAATGGTGTCTACTGCGCAGGACCTTAAATGCTTGTCAATTATAATTATAGATATTTTATTTACCTAAATTTTTGACTTTTACAACAATCTACGAAACTATATAAATTTAGATGAAAATAGTATTAGTTCGCCCATTGTCCCACTGATCAGATTTCACACGACAATGATAATGAGGATTAGGAGATTAAAAAAAATTATAATTTGGTACCTGGGATAAAATGGGACATGGAAGTGGTGATACAAATTTTTACTAGCATCTATGTTCGAAACTGATTTCGAAAAACTGGTTATACATTTGGAGAAAAACGTGTTAACATTCTTAGGTCTTCTGGTTTTTTATTGACCATTAAACTGTTTGTGGAATTGTCTATTGATAAAATTTACCGTTTTTTAGCTTAAAAACAAATTTTTAAGTAGTATGTATTTACTATAAATTAATGTATTTATTACTTCATACATAGGACCGATTATTGTATTATAAATTGAATTATTTGCGATGTAACAGATAAAAGTATGAGGCTAACACACGTTGATGTTAAAGTAGATGTTGCAAATTTTAAATCGTATGTGTACCAAATTTTTGAAGAAAAATTAGATTTTTATAATATTTTCATTTAGTGAAGTCGACTGACTCGACAACGTTTATTAAAAATTATAAATACTTATATCTATCTGTTTACTAAAGTAATTAATCAAAACAAAAATGAAACCAATTCTTCAGTTATTTATTAAATAATAATATTAATACATATAACTACAAAAACTCAAAAATAATGTAACTGAAAATTGTTGAAGAAAATTATGAAAATTTTGAAGTGAATTTCAAAATTTTAACTGAATTGATAAACATATTAAAAAACAAGTTTAATCTATAACAAAATGATAACATTCAAAACTATATAATATGCAGACTCCCATCATTTTAATCCCCATTATACTCATATCATATTTCACTTAAAATATTAAGGAAGTCTTTGATAAGTTTATATTCACAATTTTTTTCTTATACATCATTCAAGTCATAATTTTTGTCGTTTTCTTTTTTTTTTACATCAATTCAACATACTCACGAACGTAATTCTATTTCGAGCTACCACCACTCTCTAATAAAATCGCATTAATAAAAAAAAAAAAAAAAACAAAAAAAAAATAACGTTAAAAAAAGTAACGTTAAAAAATCGCATTATATTAAAAAAAATTCATTTTAATCGCGCTTACCACCATATAAACAGGGCAGCAAGCAGGCATACATTTTAGTTGCTGCTTGTTTGTTTATTTAATTTTTTTGTTTTTTTTTGTTAAATTTTTAATCGAACTTGATTTAGTTTTATTTTTGGTATCAAATAGTGATAGTGATTACACACATAGAATAAATAAACAAAAAAAAATTATTTTATATTTTATTTTGAAATATTTTCACATAATTAATTCTACTTTCTAACAAAAGCAAAAGAAAAAAAAAACAATAACAAATTTTTACAATAATTGTAATTTGCGCCAGTTCGTTTGTTCGGGTGGTTAATAAAAATTTTTAAAACAAAGTAAAAAAATAAATAAATAAATAAACAAAATAAACTTTCATCAGACGGAGGATCTGTTGCATATCCATGAAATGAAAAGTAGTATTTTTATTATTTATTTCATCATTATTAATTATTATTCGTTATTCGGGATGACCAAAAGCATTAAAAAATACCCTATAAGAACATTTTATCATATTAATAACCAAATTACAATTCCACCACCACCACGGTATGGTGATAATTTCGGAAGATTATCAAGTGAACCAAGTATGTAAATGTAATTTTGAATATTACAGTAGTAGTATAGCATGTATAATTTATTACTATTATGTGTATTTTAAATTATATTCAATAAATAATAACAATAGTAATAATAATAACAATAATAATAATAACAAAAATAATAATAATAATATTCAATATATTGTATCAAATCAAGTTTATTAATTAATTTTTTTTAATTTTGTAAATTTCTAATTACAAAATATGTACATATAATGTACGTTATTGTGAATTTATAACAATAAAGGTCCTTTATATTTAAAATGGAATCCAAGTATGGAAATGAATATTTGGGAGACATCGGAATTATTTGAAGGTGATATTATGTTATATAATACAAGAAATGCTATTTTAAATGATACACTTAAATGGCCAGATGCAATTGTACCATATTATATTGATCCATTTGATTTTAGTAAGTGAAAATATTTAAATGGGAAATTTAATTTAATTATATTAAAATTATTATGTGATTTTAGATGATTCTGAAATTGCTTTGATAAGAAATGCAATTTCTGAATATCATGAAAAAACTTGTGTAAGATTTCGACCATATGTGGAAGGTAATTTTTTTATAATAATTTATTTTAATTAAACAATGTGCTTTTATTTATTATAAATTTCGATTTTGGTTTAAACTATTTTTTTTATTAACCCTCCGCTTATAATCACAATTTTTATAATTTAATTCATAATCTTGGATTAAATACCTTGTTTGAATAAATCGAGTGAATATAAGAACGCATTTCAGTAAAAATTTTAAACAAAAAATCATATTCTTTAAGTAAGAGCATGAAAATGAAAATTTATTTATTTTTTGAAATTTTTTATATGTTATTAGACGATTTAAGTCAGAAATAAACCAATTGCTAATTTTACCCAAAATGAGGCATAGCCACTTTATATTATAAAATAAACATTTTTTTTTTCTTTGTACAATGAAAACAAGTAATATTAAGTTATGGGAATAAAATGTAAATCATTTTATAAAATAAAAATATAAAAAAAAAAACATAAATAGCTACAAAGTTTTATTGAATTTGTATATAGGCAATAAATTCAAAACGTTTCATTTCCCCATGCTAATCGTCTAATTGAACTAGATTTTTTTTTTATCAAAAATACAGTGAAAAGAACATTATTAATTTCAGACGTGTTACATATTTACGCATGAATTCTGTTAATAGCAGAGTGGATTGGGTAAATTTAACCTAGGGTTATGAATAAAGGGTTAACATATAAATTATAATTAGCTTAACTATAAACAAATAAATCATATTAGTTATTAACTGAAACTGTGTGACAAATTCTTTCTTAATTAAAAAAATATCTAAATTAATTTTGTATTTTCTTTTCTTTTAGGTGATTTAAGTTGGGTAACAATAAAAGGCAATACAACTGGTTGTTGGTCTAGTGTTGGAATGAGATTTGGTGGTCAAGTGTGTCTGTGTAAAATTTTGTTTTCAATAATTTTTCATTTTTGAACTAATTTTTAAAATTTATTTCATTTTTAAGGTTTTAAATCTTAATCCAATGAAATGTGTACGACATGGTACAGTTGTTCATGAACTTTTGCACGTTTTAGGATTTGTACATCAGCAAAGTTCACCAGATCGTGATAATTATGTTCAAATATTATGGGAAAATATAAGAAAAGGAAAAAAGAAAAATTTCCGTAAATATGAATATACACAGGCAACTAGTTATGGAATCGAATACGATTATGATAGTATAATGCATTATGGTAGAAAAGCATTTTCTAAAAATGGAGAACCAACAATTATTGCAAAAGTAATTTAGCAAAGTAGAATTTTTTGCAAAACAAATAAATTACGTAATAATTTTTTTTTTTTTAAATTACAGAAAACTGGTGTTAAAATTGGTCAACGTAAAAAACTAAGTACAAAAGATATAAAAAAACTTGAAAAAATGTATGAACAAGAATGTAAATTAGCAACACCTTCATCAACAACGACTACTACAACAGTAATACCACCAGCAAAAGATTCAGATGAAGATGAAGATGATGACGATGATGATGATGGAATATTTTCTGGTTTTTTTAATTTTTTTGAAAATATATTTGATGATTTTATTTAATTAATTTTTATTGTAATTTTATTATTTAATTAATTTTTATATGATTATAATGTATTTTATTTTTAAATTTTTACAAAATGTATTCAAATTTAAAATAAAAAAAAAAAATAGATGATATTAAAATTACTTATGTATACGATTTTTATTTCATTTTGGAAATTTCATAATTTTAACAATAGAATGAAAATTGCTTAAGTTCTTCTACAACAAATTCAGCTTCCTAAATAAAAATAAAAAATTAAATTAATACATTTTTTTAAGAAAGTAAATTCAAAAATTGTACCGTTCGAACATCTTCATTTGAATCATAAATTAAAGCTTCAATTGTCTCTTTAAACTCTATCGACCAAATTTTCTGTAATCCTCGTAAGCTAAATCTTCCTAATAAACGAAATAACATACAAAGTCTTGAACGTATCAAATCATTTGGATTTTTCATTAAGGCAACTAAATTTAATTTATCATTGAATATGATTTTTTCAACAAGTTCAGCATTTTCTGGCAATTCTCTTACAACACAGCACAATAATGCAATTATATTATTTGATATTCTTATAGCGTATTCATTTTTAAGATCTAATATGATAAAGTAAATGTAAGAATTCGAATCGAAATTAAAAAAAAAAAAAAAATTTCACTTACCATGAGTTAAAAATTGTATTAATAATTGATCAGCTGATAAGATTGCAACTGCATCACAAAATTGTACTAAAAATTTTTCATTTAAATGCACCAAATGACATGTTAATTCGTATAGATATGAAAGTGTTCGAATTTCTTCAACTGTTAAATCAGATAGTGTTTTAAATTGTCTATCAGATAATGATGTTGATGAAGATTGAGAGAATTCATTTGATTTATGACCTATTAATAATCTTGAAGCATACATCAAATTTGGTACTAATTTTACTTCAACATAGACCTAATATTTAAAATTTATATTAGTATATTTTAATAAAATAATTAAAATTTTTTTTTTTGCAATATACATTTTTAATACAATCCAAAATGTTAATAGGTGCACCTAAAACTAATGGTAAAATAAGAAGTTTTGCAACATTTTCAATTACTTCTGAGCTTGCTCGAACATTTCGTAATGGTGCCACAATTATACTAACCTATATATAAAAATTTAAATGTAAATAAATTAAAAAAAAAATGTAAATTATTATTGTAATTCTTACTAAATTTTGTTGTTGCAATGAATCCATTTCACCGCCTAGAATCTCTTGCGTTGATTTTCTAAGAAATGCTAACCATTCATCATTTTCAATTGGTGGACTTTGAGATTCATCACATGAGTCCCAACCTGGTAGTAGACATGGTGGAGTATTTCTGGAAAGAAAAATTTAAAATTAATTATAAAAATTTAAAATTATATTAATAGAATTATTTAATTACTCCGGACAACTTAATTTTTCATCAGTGGAATTGGTTGTTGTTTTATTAGGCTTTTTCTTTTCTTTATTTTCATTTGTAAATTCGTCTTGTTTTTTATTTTGATTTGAACTCATATCAACACTTGCTACAGACTCTAAATTATGACTTTGTCCTAGGCGTAATGAAAAATTATCTAGATTTTGACTTAATTTTCGTTTTTCTAAATCTTTATTACGTGAATTTGCTGCTTGATTATTTGATTTTTTATTATTCATTTTCATTTTTTCATTACCAGCATTATTTGAATTTTTTGAAGTTTGTTGATCAAATTCTTCTTTTAAATTATCATTTTGAAAATTTACAACCATATTTCCAAAGTCATTATCATTTTGCAGAGATGTATCTTGATTAAAATTATCATTTAAATAATTTATAACCATATTGTCGTTACCTGAAACTGTTTTAGCTACAGTATCGGGTATTTCAATTGGTATTCGATCTTTTGGTCCTAAAAACTGTTTTGGAACTTTTTTACGAGCCAAATCATATTTTAATGAGGTAGCATCAGAAAATGGAATATTTATTCGTTGGGCATCTTCTGCATCAGTCTGTATATTTTCGGTTAAATTTATTCTTAAATCATTAATATTTTGCTCAGAAGACTCTTGATTCAAATTATCATTTAAACAATTTACAATCATATTTTTATTAGATGAAACTCCTCTAGTTACAGTATCAGAAATTTCAATTGGTATTCGATCTTTAGATCCTAAAAACTGTTTCGGAACTAAAGATGTAATTTTTTTACGTGACAAATCATATTTTAATGAGGGTGCATCAGAAAATGGAATATTTACTCGTTGGACATCTTCTGCATCAGTCTCTATATTTTCAATGTCACTTTGTAATATTGCATGTGTACTATCATATGACGAATCTAAATTATCTTTATTTTGTTTTTCATTATCATCTAAAGTTAACAAATCCAATTGGTCTAATATATCATTAGCATTATTTGTTGTAGACTCATTTGATTTATCTCGATTTGAACTTTTTGTAAAATCAGGTTCTTTCACTTGAAAACCTTCAGGAATATTTAATTTATTTTCTGTAAATGGATGACATAAAATTTGTGTCCATGTCATTCGCATTGCAGGATCTTTTTCTAAAAGACCCTAAAATAAAAAACGAACATTCTTAATATTTAAAACATAATTTGAATATTTGAAAATTTAACCTGAAGAAAAGATGTGCAATTACTACTAACAAAGCTGGGCAATTTTACATCTTCCAAACGCATTAAACGTACTAAATGTAAAATTGATGTTGTACAAAATGGTGGTTGTCCAACTAAAGTCTCATATATTATACAGCCTAATGACCATAAATCTGCTTGATGATTATATGGTTTTTCATATAAAAGTTCTGGTGCCATATATAATGGTGTACCCTTTTGATAATCAATAATTAATATTTAAAATATTAGTAATAATGCAATTTAACTTACTTTAATGGATGTTAATACATGTGTTCCTAAAGTCATATTTCTAGCTAATCCAAAATCACATAATTTTGCATGTAAATTATCATCTAATAAAACATTTTGAGGTTTTAAATCTCTATGTAGAATACGATTTGAATGTAAATAATATAATGCTGAAACTAAATGTCCAGTTAATTTTTGTGCAGCTTCTTCATTTATTGTACCATGTTTTCTTAAATATCTATGTAAATCAATTGAACTAAATTCAGTAATCACAACTAAATCATTTTTTGTTTCGAAAGATTCAAACATTTCAATAATATTTTCATGTTTCAATTCAGCTTGAATTACACATTCACCACGTAAATTTTTTATTTCTTTACCACATCGTCCTCTCTTAAAACAAAAAAAAAAATGAATATTAAATATGAAAATTGTTATTATTTTGATGTTTTAATGTTAACTAATTTACCTTTAAAATCACTTTTAATGCCACTATTTTTTTATCTGATTTTCGTGTAGCTTTATAAACTCGTCCAAATGATCCTTCTCCTATCATTGAAATAACCGAATATTTATCCATTATTTAATTTGTTTTTTTTAATCGTTTTTATTGTAAAAATATTTAATTTCCATTAACAAAAATTATGTATATTGTTTATATATCTACAAAACTATTCTAAACAAAACAAATTGTTGCATTTAATCAGCTGTTGATTCAAATGTCAATATTTATCAAGCTCAAATGTAAACCCAATAAACATTTTCATTGAAAAAAAAATAATTAGAGTAAATTGGTTTAAAATAATTTATGCAGATGGCGATGCAAATAAAAATTCCGTTATTTTTTAACGGTTTTTTTTAAAAATTAAAAGCAGATAAAAGTGATAATTATATTTATATTTATTTTAAAAATAAATTCATTTCATCTAAAAACTCGTAATGTCTCTCGATTCATTGAAAGATCAAGAATAAACTTTTATATTATCTCAATATTATGTATATAACAATATATATATGTTGATATTACAATTATAGATATTAGGATAGGATATTACACTAAACAATTAATTGTTAAATGTTCAACACAAAAAAAAAATCAAATTTAAGGACTAAAAAAAAACAATTAGTTTATTGATTTAAAAAATTATTTTATTAATTAAAAAAAAATATTTAATTTTTTGTTTGACTTGTTTCATTTTTTTGGGACATTATTCAAATGATTCTAAGAAAAGTGTTTTAATAAATTCCCAATTTTAAATTTAAATGTTTAATTTTAATTTAATCTAAATGTTTAATGAAATCTCCATCAGTTTCTATTCTGCCATATGTACATGTTATTTTCTACATTTTCAGTGTAGAGTAATAATTATATATATAGTAATAATTAAGAGTATAATTAAGAGTAATAATAATTATATATATAAAATAGATTTCTTGTGATGCTATAATAATGCTTGTGAGTTCCCAAAATTCTGAATATAAAAATCAAGTATATATATATATTTATACGTCATATATAGAATTTTTCGTAATAACCTACTACTTCACATTAGTCTCGTCAAAATATTAGAAATATTGCAATTTAGCTAATAATATCACAACAATAAAAAAATAAATAAAAATAAGTCCTTAAAAATTTTTATAATATGTATAAATAACGCAACAGCTCAAAATTCTGCATTCTTTATAGATATGTATATAGATAAAGTATATCAGCAAGAATGAAATTCTTGCATTTTTATAAAATACATTTCTGCTATTTTCAAAGTTTTCGAAACATTTAAGAAATTTGTAAATTACATTAATTTCGAAAAATTTTATTTTAAAAGGAAAAGTTTAAATGTACAAAAAAAAGAAAAAAAAAATTTAAAAACAAAATAAGAAATTTTAAAGTTAAATTTTTAGAAACTAGGTTCTGTTTAATGAAAAATTCTTTTTCTTTACTTGAAAAAGTTTTATTTTTTTTCTATGTTAAAATTTTATTTTTCATGTCTGTCGTCTTTTAACTTTAAAAGTTAACAAAAACTTTTTTTTAGTTTGTAAACAAAGTTTTTAGTACAAAAAAAAAAAAAAAATAGGAAAAAGTTCTATATAATAGTATAATAGGTATGAACTATGAACGTGCAGTAGTATAGTGTAAGTGTCTTATGCGGTTAGTAGAATTCTAATAAAAACATTCAAAGGAAATCATTTTATTATTTATACTTCAGTTTTTGAATGTACAGGGTTAATCAGATCTGGTCTACTATTGTTCAATTTGAAATATACATTTTGATTTTAGGAGACCAATGAAAATGAATTGGATTCGATAGTTGTATTAAATTTTATAAATTATTTTATTTAAACGCATTCTAAATATATATACATATAACCTCAAATAAAAGGCTTTCAATAAAAGTAATAATATGTACAAGGAATTAAACATTTACTTTTTATTATTTTATTTAATTAAATTTAGCCAAGACAATAACCTTTAAACAATTTTAATATTACAAATTGTTAATTAAATGCTATGCATGGCGATGTATCACAAAAATAAATAAAACTCATTTAAAAAACATAGTTCGTTTGAATGGTTTGAATGAACATTGCATTAGTATGTATTAAATAAAAGTCGAGCTTTTATTGTAAGATACCGCTATTCGGCTAATTATATTAATATCAATCTTATTAGTCAAAAACAGCTTGATAATATTAAAAAATTAGCCATGATAGTTTAAATTTTGAATTTTTTTTTTTCAAATAGAAGAAAATCATCAATAAGAGCCTTCATCTTCTGTTCTATGTGCCGGAGAAGAACGAAGTGTACCAACTTTAACGCACTAAAAACTCCCATACTTTTGTTAAAATTAAAACTAGTCTGTAAGACTAACCATTAATACAATTTTGGCTTCTATTTTCACATATCCTTGATCAAACAAAATTTCATTAGGAATTATTGTAAGAAACAAGATTTTAACATAAAACATTTCGAACGGTTTAGTTCGTTTAAGTCGTCTAACAAAGTTTTGATTGTCAGCTAAACCTGAAATCGACATTGACATGTTGAGAAAAATGACTTTTATGGCGTAGAGTCAATGTTTTTAGGAAAGAGATCTTGAGATGTCTATGAATATGAGAATTACGAACAAACCAGCAGGCATTAACAATGTTGCGTAATACTTTGTTTTGGAACATTTGGACAGTTTGAATATGTAGTTACTTAGCAGAACCCCATATTTGAATACCGTACCTATGTCCACATTGGCTTCAATATTTGATTGTATAGATCAAAACTTTGTTATATACGTCGAAAGGGTAAATGTTATCGCCCAATTAACCAATAAAACTGTTTGTATTTCAGATCTAGTTCAAGTTTTTTTTTCTTGACGTGTTTTTTCCATCTAAGTTTTTTCGTCATACCAAGATATTTTGCAGAGTTTTGGTACGGTATGACGACACTGTTTATACTCTTACTGGATGTACGACTCAATTTTTTTATTTGTAAACTTAATGTGCGTGGATTTTACTTCATTCAATTTAATTCTCCACCTTTTCCACTAAATGAAAAATTTGTTATTGGCTTGATGCAATTTATTTGTAGCTTCATTTATATTACCGAATGCTAATATGGCCGTATTGTTTGCAAATGTAGCTACCGTCGCATCTTCTGGAATATCACTAGCGTGGATAGTAAATATAGTATGAGGCCCAGTGATACTCCTACTCCCTTGTGGTACTCCTTTGTGTATATTGAATAGAGCAAAATAATTTTCTCCTAGCTGAATTTGAAATACTCGATTCGATAAATATAATGAAATCAGTCCGATATATTATGTTTCGGGGAGCAATTAACGTAGCTTGTAGATAGATAAGCCTTTCATGCCATGCCACTTTGTTGAAGGCTTGCGCAACATCAAGAAACACAGAAGGGCAGATGCATTTTTTGCATCTGAACATCAGTTATTCTATGGGCTTGTTTGACAGTTGAATGTTGTTTTCTAAATTGGTATAATGTTTAATGTAAAATTTGGAAGAATTGAATTTGGATTGGGATTTGGAATAATTGAAATAAAGAATTATGTTAAATTACGATTAGATTAAAGAAAAATGCTTTAAAACTACAAATAGTATAGTAAAGACCAAACAAGGGCTTAATGTTATCGGTAATTTATGCTGCTGAAAGATTTATACTGCTACTCTACTAAAAGAGGATATTATTATAAGAAAAGCTTATGCCAAGTCGCTTTTAATTTTAATTTGAAAACCATGGACATCTTAGTAAATGTTTTAATTATTATTTGACGTATATAGAATAAATTGTATAAGAATAAGTAAAAATAATGTTTTAAAATAGTTTTTTTTTTTATAAAATATTCGTGTGTGGAAAGAAACTTTATTTGTTTTCTATGTACAGAACAAAAGTTTTTTTTATTGTTTTGGATTATGAAAACTTTTTTTTTAAGTTGGTTTTTTATAGTTCGTTTTTATTTACTATATATATATTTTTATATGATCTCCATATAATATTAAGTTTAATAAATTAATTTAAAGTTTTAAAGCAACTTTATAAAATTTCTATAATATTAATAGGATATTGTTTATATATATATATACATATATATATATAGCTGTATATAAAATAATACGAACAATAGACAAATCTTTTACTTTTGTTTTAAAAATCAATAAAATTCATTAAAAACTTAAAGAAATTTGTTTTGGAATATATTGAAATTTAATAACATCTTGAATTATTATTTAATGGTATAGATTAATCTTAGTTGGGCTATAAAGGAAAATAGAGTGGAAGAAAACAATGTCTTATTTTCGAGAGATCTAATTGGTCTGATTCGTAAAATATTCCTTCTCTTTTGCATTCTGATTTTTATTAATTCGACAATGTGGAATCTATTGAATTTTTTTAAAAATCTTTAAATTATTTAGTAGAGTGGTACTATCCATCCATTGGAAACACAATAAGCCATATTGGTTTATCGTATTTTTGTTCTTTATATTCATATATCAACGTTTAATTGCTTAAAGACGTTTTACATAGTGTGGGGAATTTCTCTAAGAGTTAATCTATATAAAAAATTATTTTTTATCTATCCTTCCATTATTGCATATACATATATATTTTATTTGCTCCGCCATATGCCCTACACATGGGGTTACAGGACATTGATGATGATGATACATATTATTACATAATGAAAGGATCATTGTTTTGTTTTATAATTCCAAGGCTAGGAGATGAATACCCTTAACTACTTTTTACGCAGAGGCTTGGCATACACAATGACAATCGCTATATGATTTAAAGTCAAATGACATAACCACTATACATTATATCAGTCGGCTATCGCTACTGTAATTTAGTAATTTACTAAGAAATTATTATTATTATATTACTTTATATTTGTAATTTTATGGAATTCACAGATTCTATTTATTTAGACAGTATTTTTATTAATTGCACCAAATTTAAATTACTTTCAATTACAAGCACTATATAGTTGCATAGGCTTTTAGTTTTACTTGTAAATTATAATATGTATGTACGCTACTACGTATACTATAATTGAATTAATATAGAATCTCAGTTTTGTATATAATAAAATGTTTAACGACAATGATGTGGCAAAATAATGTTGTAAATAAACAATAAAGTAAAAAACAAGGAATTTAGTTAAATTATTTTAAGGAAAATTTTATATATTTTTTTTTTTTTATTTGCGTTTTGTTTTTGTTTGCGTTGGTTTAGTTTCAAGGACGACATTTAAAATTATTCATTTTATTTATTTTTGTATAGAATATATTATTTATATTCATTATTTTTTGTTTTTACTTTAATGGATATGAATTAATGTAAGGTTTTTGATATATATATATATATATATATATAAATATATTAATATAAATTTTTATTAAATAGAAGTTCTTTAAGGTTTAAGGATGTTTCTTTTTGTGACTTTGGATTTTTTATTTTTATTTGCATGGTTTTGAATATTGTTTTTGTGTATTTTTTACTTCTTTAAAAAATTAGAAAGATTGACTAGTGCGTCGTACAAACTATATGTTAATATTTTCGTTCACATTTCGATTTAGATTTCAAAATGTACTGGATACATGATGTAGTGTTGTAATATTTTATTTAAGTTAGTGTAGTGGTGTACTTGATTGGTTATTTTAATAATGTGGTGTAGTGGTGTAATTGATTTCATATGGTATAAATAATGGTTGTGTTAACTGACTACTAATTAAAAGGTCTCGGCATTTGAATCTAGCTCAGCATATGGATTCTAAATTTTTATTTTCTTTCTTTATTCATAAAGCAAACAAAAAGAAAACAGATCAATGATATTGTTATAGATGTGTAGGTATTAAGGCAAGCTAAAATAAATTATATCATAAATATTTTCTTATTATGTACACTTAATATACATTTTAAATAAATTTAGGAGGTCAAAAAATAAAATTGTAAAGTAATGAAATTAGCATAAAATTTGTTCAGATTAAAAAGTCACTAAAAGTTCCAAAGGTCTAGAAAAGAATCCTAAATCAGCATGACCAAATTCCCAATTAAAAAAAGTTAAAAAAATGTTGTATTAAGTGTGAAGCGGAGGCTTGGGGTGGCAGCTTGGAAAATACTATATAATTTTTTTATATTGTTTACTAAAACCGTTTGCGTTTCTCTGAAGTTGGCAATAATAATTCATTAACAGTTTCGTGACAATAAATTTAATTTTCGGTTAAGGCATAAAGAGTGGAATTTATTTTCGCTTTCTTCGTATAAATACCAAAGATTATATAATACTATAGTACTTATGACGTAATATCGCCAGTGAATGCTTTAAAAATGAACATGTTATTTCATATTACAATATTTCATTGTCTCAACATTCAACTTTGATTCTCTGTACTCCGTTTTAATCCTTTTGGCATTTCAAAATTCATACCTTTTTTGAAATATTAAATTATTATAGACGCGGTGGGCATATTGTACGTGGAAATATATACGAGCTACTTGAGTTAATAATTCAAGGAAAAAGAGGTATAGGAAGAAAACAATTACACATGGTTGCGCAACATTAGAAACTGGACAGGCATCAGAAATATTGGCGATTTAATCCATTCAGCAATGGATCGAAACACATAACAGGACATCCTTGTCAATATCATATAATCGCTGACATCCAATTATGATGTATTATTATGTTGTATTATTAATAAAAGAAAACGAAGAAGATAGACGTGGTGGTGTCTTTGTAAGAAGTAAAAATAATTTGTTAATGTTTGACAACATTACGTCTTACATATTTGCATCAGTATTTCCCAAACTGCTTACTATATTGTAGTCGGAAGTTTGGAAAAAACAAACGCTGGGTGGTGCAACAGACAGAGCGCCTATTTTTGAAACGAAGGTAATTCCCGACGAAGGTAAAAAAAATGTTTAGTGAGTTTTTCGACCTGGTCCATTACCTTTTGTCATTGGGATAAAATAAATTATAAAAATAATTTACAATATAGCTTGGTTATCACTAAAAATAAATTGGAATTATGCTATTATGAAGACGAAGTTACCCTACAATAGATATACTTTTCCACATTTAAATTAGTATATATATCAGAACAATTCTAAACTAAAGAACTATACTGTATGTATAATTGTGTTATGTGTATGACAAATTTTTGTGTATAAAGCAGTTGAATACCCTAATGGTATGACATAGCCGTACTTAATAAGTTAATTTAATACTTTAATACGTTATACTTACGTCAAAACTTAAAGCTACTTAGGTTATGACTAGGCAGTATAAGTTACGACTGCTAAAACTTCATTTGATTAGAAATCAATCCAAATAATAACATTAACATACATATAACCGTTTTTTTTAAAATTTATATTGATTTTTATCCACAAATCGAATTTCATTTCATTCAAACGTCATTTTACTTAAAAAACCTACGAACTGAATTGTATCAGATTAAGTTGAACGAAAATAAAATTTGTTAACGAAACTGAAACTGAAAGTACGACCAGTTAGGTTTCAACTGATCCTATAGACTTGGAATTATATAAAAAAAAATATATGTATAATCAAAGAATATCAATTAATTAATGGATATTCTTTGGTATAATAGTGTTAATAAAAATACATACAGCTGTCAAATTGATACGATATGCCCTACGTTTACAATGTATGCTTAGTACAGGACATATGTATATATTTTTGTAATTTTCTAAACTTCTTATGCCCATGTTTATATGAGGCAGAAATCTACCATCATGTTCATACGTAAAAATAAACTGGTAGATTTCTGCCATTGTCACTGTCAGATTATTGAAATATCAAGATGGCCGCAATTGAAATTATTGGCAAAGAAATAAATAAATAAATTTTTATTATTATTCTAGTGTCAATTCAACATTATTTTAATTTGTATAATTTATATTTTTTTATTTGATTAATATTCGATCCGAAAATTACGTTGTCAACAACAATATCCATTTTTTTTGTGAATAAAAAATAATAAAAATATTTTGACACTGACATATTCGCAGAAAAGAAGTTTAAACGTCAAAATTCTACCAGAAATTTTAAATTTGGTTAGATTTGCTTACCCTTTACCGAAATGTCCCCTCACCTATAAATTTTGATTAGTGACGAAAGATTTCTACCACTTTTCTACCCATATAAACATGCATTATAGTAGATATGTATGAGTTTTACTTAACTAATAATTATTTGAAATATGTAGTCTTAATATTTGAAATATGTAGTCTGTGGTAAATTTAAAAACTAAACTGTCAAAAATATGTCAAATATTTAGAACAAAATAAAATATTTTATTCAAAAAAATATAAAAACATAAATTTCGTAATAAATAAAATTAAAAATTTTAAACCATAATACATGCCTATGTACATACAATATATAAATTTAATATTCAAAGTAATTAAGAACTATTCAAAATTGATGACACTTGAGATTCAAAATAATCTAGGTCTTCTAATAAAATAAATAAATAAAATTATAAATTTTATTTCAAATAATATAATTTAATATTAATTTCTTTAAAATTTATTCCTATATTTGTATATTCTTTAAGTCCTGTTAAAACATTCAGATATAAATAAAACCTATATATTATATACAAATCCATACGTGTATGTATGTAGGTACCATACAGATATTTATTTACATTTTAATTGATTCCAATTCACAATGGTACCCAGTTATATGAGTCATTCAATGTTATGAATAAATTCATTTTTATGATTCCTAGAATTGAATCTCATAAATTTTTCTAAAAAACATTTTCGAAAAAAATAAAAAAAAAATTTAGATCAGAGCAGTGTGAGGTAATTATGTTTCTTCCTTTTTGTGAATTTTGATATTTTCTTAGAATTTGATTTTATCAATCTACATATAAATATATAATTATATGTATACATATATTGTGAAGTTGAAATTTTATGAAAATAAATTGATAGAAGAACAAAGAAAATGAATGATAAAATGAATAACTCTATGATTAATTGAAAATAATTTAATATTAATAAAAATAGAATAAAATTAATTTAATTATTTAATAATTTATTCCTTTATATTATGTATGATATTCGATGATACACCAACGATTGAAATAATGAACCAAACACCCAAGTAATTATAAATTTTTATTTCTTTAATTATTTTTTAACTTTAAACTATGTAGATTAGTCGGCTTAATTTTATCTGCAACCCTTATTCTATTTCTATTTCTTTTCTCAAAGAGCTTATAAAGCTCGTACAGAGTTTAGTAATTCAATATATTGTATTTAATAATTCAGTAGGTAATTTAATAACATGTCCAAGAAAAAAACAATTAATCTTAATAATTAAATATTTAAAAAAACAGGTAACAGATCTATCAAAATAATATTATTCCAAAATACATCTAGAGTTTGTAAACACAAAACCAACTATCAATAAATAAATAAATTTTTATATTATTATTTAATTTTAATTAACAGCTATTGTTCAGTAAAAGCATCTTTATAAAATAATCATTAATTTTACTTTTAAATTTTTTGATATCATTTATTTGTTTAATCTCTATACTGGCAGTTCATTATAAATTATAAAGCCTTTATTGTAGATTGTATTATGGTTGTTAAATCTAATTTTGGATTCATACTTTCTTTGCATTTCCAATAGTACTGTATTTGTGTACTTGACTGTTTACAATAAACTTGACTTTTGGATAATGTTATTAGTACACATATGTACGCACATGCGTAGCCAACTTACTTTTAATTAATAAATTTATTGATAGTATCTTATTATTCAAATGAATCTGTCGAGTTGCCGTTCTGTTGTATCCAAACGAATTGTTTATGGCTTTGTTTTGAGCAGTTTGAATTAATTTAATATTTTTATTATATGCATATTTTCCAATAACTGCATAGCATAAGTAACTGTGGCATGAAACATACACTAAAGTTCAAATATCGTTGCAGTGTATGTGGAATTCTATTGATTATAAGCCTAAATATACCCGCTAATTCTAGCTTTTATAAGTTGCTTATTAATCTGTTATCAATTAAGATTTTCATCGATTATTATACCCAAGTACTTTGTAATATCTCAACATTTTCAAATTACAATAACCAATTTTTAAATATAGTTTTGTATCTGTTACTTTCCTTTTGAAGATTATGTACTTTGTTTTATTTGTGTTTAAAGTAAGTTTGTGACGATTCATCCACTTCTGTATATTAATACAAGATCTTCATTTATCATTTCTTCTAGTTTTATATTGGTGGTTTTTAGCATATACTATATAGCTAAGTTTTCTACGTGGTAGTCTATACATGGTTTGACATTCAAAATTTAGGTTAAGCATGCCACTAATGTAGGCTCAACTGAACTTTCTTGTATAACTTCGAACTAATTTTTCTTCATACTGCTGGTTATTCGATCATATTCTGCATATACTGATGTATTCGCTTAGTAAGGTAGCTTTTGAACCAGTTGTATTCATTACCTCTTATGCCATGTTCAAATAAAATTTTCAGTAATAATTTTCTATCAATTCTATCTCAAAAGATTTTTGAACATAAAACAGGAGTTAATATAAACCACTTGTCTATTGAAGAATGGATCTCGCTAACTACATCAAACAGAGCAGTTTGAGTGCTGAATTTTCTTTTAAAATCATTTTGGTGGGGTTTTGTCAAGTTATTATAATAAGGATATTCCGTAAGTTGATTATTGACAACAGTTTCGACAATTTTACTAAAAAGTGATGAGATATGATGGGTCTATAATTATTGAGATCAGCTTTAATACCGGATTTCTTATATATGGGTATTACAGCTGATCTCAATAAATCTCGATAAATTGGTTAAATTCAATACATTCGGGAGCTATTAATTAGTGACGAATTAATAAGCTTCATTAAGTTATGAATCAACTCAGTTTTACATGTTTTAATTACATTTGCCGAGATCCATACAATATCCAAACAATAAATTTAGAAATGCATCAGCATCACACATCATAAAATTTAAAAGTGCAAAAAACTAATTTTCTAATGCATTTGGTAATTATAATCTTAGAATTGTATTAGTTTAATTACTGGGTTCACTGCAATGGCAAAATAGCAACAAATCTTGCAAGATTGCTATATTATTAGAAGTAAGAATATCCAAAAAGAAATATGTGTATTTAGAAAAAACTAATTAAATTATCAAATTTCCGAAATATATAAACTTCTATCTTACAACTTATATTTAAATCACAGATGTATAAATTGTAAAATTAATTTTATTTTGTCACTAAATTTATTTGCCAATCATATTTAAATTTTCGCCAATTATTATGTCAAAAATTTAATTTTAAGTCAAAATTAAATCTTTAATGCCAATGCAACTATCGATCGACACAGTACAGAAATGATTCCACAAAAATCTCAATTTTCTAAACAATTTCATAAATTACTATCAGTTAAAGATAGTAAAAATAATATGAGAAGCTATTGACATGAATGATCTGACTAAAGTTTTAAGTACTGCTGTCTACTATTTTTTATGTTTTTTAAGTTTTACTAATTTTTGTTAGGTTTTCTTTTTTTTTTTTGCTTTTTTATGTAAATGAGAATCATTGAATAAAAATAAATTACAAAAAAAAAAAAAAAAAAAATAGGAAAATATAAATTGTTATTTATTTCTTCAGTCTATTCTAGGATATCCTTAAAAAGAAAATCTATATTTTAAAAATATAAAATTACACTTGTATATTCAAATTTAAATGTGAGTTTTAAAATTATTCATCAACATGTATCTATCTATATATAAAATTAAAATTTTTATTATTTTTTAATAGTAACGGTATAAGGAGGTCAAATACGTTTAGAAAAAAAGCGAGCAAATTATTGAACCACAAGCAAAGAAATAGAAATATTTCAATGCCTATACGATGCCATGCCATTGTGCTTAAACGAAAATAATATCTTCAGCACAGTTGCGAAAGCTGTCTACTCAACCCAGAAATATGCTTGCTAACTAAAACTTGTTAGCCTCAAATGGTGGGTCGAATTAATCGTGACAACATTCTGCAACTACTCAACTGAATATTATTTAAACACCCAAGCCCAAAAAAATTGAGAAAATTATCACAATTGATGCCTAATATGAAGCCATAATTTATTTTTTGTTTTTATTTATGTTGTCAAAATAATGAAATAAAGAACGCTACTATTTATTGATATAGTATTTTTTATTATTATTTAAAATTTTATAATTCTGTTGCGATAGGTAGATACTAGATAGGCAGATTCAGTGTGCTGGAATTAAAAATTTCGCAATTAAAATCCATACTCGTTAAAACCAATTAGAGATTTTTGAAAAGCTGTGGAACGTTCATTAATTTTAGTACATATATGATAAATTACCCAGACAGTCTATAGAAAGAAGGGTCCTGCGGATGAATTATCCTTTTATAATATGAAGCAGGGCTTATTAAATATATTATACAGTACTATTATCATGTATTAAAATGTATTCTACCTAAGTTGTATATTAACTCATTTGTATGTTTGAATAGCTTACATTAAGTATTGGGAAAATACGGTGTTATCTATCATAGAGGAAGAGGTCAATATTGATCGTGATATTGGTATACGGTTAGCATAAATGTAATTAAAAACAGATATGTAGGTACATGTCGTCTAACTTAGAATAGGATAAAAAGGGCAGGTGTAAAGAGGATGCAGAGTCCATTTCATTATCATTACAGGCTCTAAAAAGTCATTTAAGAAAAGCAAAAATGTTTTGACATGATGACCAATTATATAATTCTCCGTTCTAAACCCTACCATAGAGCTAATATTAAACCTTTTTACCAATAATATGCTTAGCAAATGTTCCTGGTTCAGTGTAGGTCAGATTAAATAACAGATTATCAGAAATTTGGATTATTTC
Source organism: Argyra leucocephala (assembly GCA_963942445.1). Taxonomy (NCBI): domain Eukaryota; kingdom Metazoa; phylum Arthropoda; class Insecta; order Diptera; family Dolichopodidae; genus Argyra; species Argyra leucocephala. Next base: position 13,552,540 of record OZ012681.1, read on the forward strand.
TTAATTGTGAAGCTACAGAATACATGTAGCTAGAGGTATGCTCATATTACTACTTTCGGGTGATATATAATTAATTCTTGAACAATTTTGAAACCTTTCAGAATTGATGAGTGGTGTTTCGTTTTCTCTTATCACTTGATTTTACATTTGACAGCGGTTCTGAATGTCAGTACTTTTTTAGCATAAATGTCCACAAGCAGAAAATGGAATAGTGTGCCCAGTGCCACAGAATAAACTTTGCCACATTGACACTGTCGTTTAAACTTGACGATGAAGTAAACTTCTTTAGCATAAATGTCCACAAGCAGGAAATAGAATAGAGTGCTCAGTGGCTCAAAATAAGTTATTATTATACAAATTGCGACGGTATTTGAATTTTCGAACTTAGTGGTTGCAGTTTTTTTCTGTTACGGCCATGAAAACCACCTTCTTCTTCAATGACGCAGCAATTCAATCTTCTTATTTGCTCAGTTTGAACACTGCGTTTTCTAGTGTGTACCTTGTATTATATCAATTCCATATAGATGACTCCATGTATAAAATGTGTAAGGATATTATATGCAGTAATAAATGGGATCATATGGCAAAGCAATTGTTTGTAACAGTTATATCAGTATATAAGATTTTTTAATAACACTTATTGATTTTGTGGTACTATTTTCTATCAATAGATGTCGACTCGGTATTTAAGAAAACCCAATATTTTTGTTTTCACACCAAAAATATTTACTCTGGATTAGATGTCATATGCATATATAGTCATTGGTAATCTATTAAGAAAGAATAAAAAAGCGAAGGTATGGAATTAAAATAAAGCATTTGGCTTCACTTTTGCCGCCCAAAAATATTCTTAATGTTGAAAAATCTCTCTAGTTGTAGAGAAAAAGCTAAAATGAATGTGAAAAGAATTGACCAGTCGCTTACCCAGTGTCGCAAGTTTTTAATTAACGGTGAAATGCTTACTATACTCAAACTTCAGTGGATTATCATCGGACAATGATTCCTAACGGTTATCTGAACTAGCTAAAACTGTAAATGCTGATACTCTTTTACTTTGGAAGGCTCATTGAAGCTTAAAATAAGAAGACAAAAAGATGTTTTTAATTTTAATTTTTAATCTACTTAACAAATACTGTTCAATTTCAATTTACGTCTAAACTTAATTGACATCAAATTATTCTTAGTTAGATTTTCAAATCAATAATACCAGCCTAATATCCTTCTTTCAATATTTTACATACATAATACATGAACTATGTATGAAACTTACATGAAAAAACTTACTATGTATACCCTTCCTTAGAATCAATAATAGAAAGAAGAATGCATATTTCCTAAAGTATCTATTAAGTGTGTCTGCCGGCTAAAATAAAACAATTTGTATTCGTAACGAGTTTAAAGGCAAACTTTAAAAGAGAAGTAAAGACAAAAAAAAAACAAAAATTAAACGAAATAAAAAAAATTAAAATAAAACAGAATTTTCTTTTAATATTCACAAAAAAAAAAAACAAAAAAAAAACCAAACATCATGACTTAAATTCTACTGTACAAGAGTTGTTTTTTCCATTGAACAAAAGCAAAAAAAAAAAACATAAAGTCAAATATTAAAAACTACGGTTAAATTAAAATAAAAAACAATCAACAAAAAAAAAAAAATGAAATTCAAAACAACATAGGTACATAATCAACCACATTCATATTTAAAGCTAAATTCACTTCATGTTTCGATAAAACCATATTATAGTCCCTACCCTACACTATAATATTATATAACTATATATAATCAACCATAACCTCTATAATAGGAGATTTCTATAGAATTCTATCATCTCTGATCTCCACATTTCTCCATTTCTACTAAATTTTTTATTGTATATTGTATTTGTATCCTATTTCTATCCTCATACATTTTTGTTTTTTTTTTTTTTTTTTTTTGTAATTCTCTTTTCTATCCTTCTCTATGGTACTCCTATATTCAATACAAATAATTTTTTCTTTGTATTTGTTTTGTGAAATACCCATACAAAGAAAAATGTACATATGTAAGTAGATTGTTGTAGATGATGTCGGGAGAGAAGATTTTGCGTAATAATTTTTAAGGATTTTATTTTTTTCAAAATATACTTTTTTTTTTGCAGTGGAATTGATTCACTTAAAATAAAAATGTTAAAAAAATGGAAGCTTTTCTCTTCAACAAAAACAATGTGTTCTAATTGATTTTAAATGGATTTGATACACATGGTATGCACATACCTAAGTACATGCATATTTAGGTGAAATATAATACATAGATATAAAAATAAATTATAGATATGTATGAAATATGAAATTGTATTTGTGTTGAAAAGCCGGATCACATATTTTGATGAAGTGATTATGATTCTGACCTGACTATTAAACAAGTAAGTTTAAATGTCGATTAGAATGATATAGATAATAAATTGATAAGTTGTAGTCTTAAAAGAGAGGTAATTTGAAATAACAAAAGAGAATATGTAATTTTCTGAGTACAAAAAAAAAACAAATCAATTCCAGGAAAAGAACATTACAAATTACAATCTATTTTAATTAATGTAGCGCAATGCAGTATAGTTTCTTTCTTTATCCTATCCATATTTTGTGATTAAAATACAAAATTATATGTGACATTGATAATATAACAGATGTGATATACTATTAACTATTATACTTATATATAAATGAAATTTTTATATAAATGTTATACAATTTAACATAACGTTGATACTCTTTTATATAACTGTTATACGATTACATATAACTGTTATACGAATAAAAACAACTGTTATAATATGTATATTCAATAAATTATTATATTATATATGACCAATATAACTGTTATATATTTTATATAACTGTTATATGCTTTTGTACAATTTTTATACAATTTTCATGCAATGATTAAATAGCTTTATATATTTAACACTTTATCATTATCATTTTCCTGTAACTCCATCCGTGCGGCATAGGGCAGAATTAACACTTTATGTATATTTATATTGTTTTATAGAAATACATATTGATTATACATATGTTAGATTATACGCAATTATTATAGAAATGTCATATTTATACAACACATTACATTACATTTGAAATCAATATTTTCTAAAATATTATACCATACCATACTGTACAATATAAAACATTTAATATTTATTATATTATAGAATAAAGTGTATATAACAATAACTTGCCATAACATACAATTTAGTATTATATTGAATGTGTCAAGTTATATAAAGTGTCAAATTATGAAGATTTGAATAAACCTAGTGTAAACTAAGTATAGTACCTGTAGATGCACATTGTATATTTTATATAGAAGAAAATCATCAAAAAAGCTTTCATCTATGGTTCTATTTTCGAATTTAATACACTCTAAAAACTCTATTATTCTTTTGTCAAAAATAAAACTATTCTTTTAGACTAATCGTCAATACAATTTTGGCTCTATTACTTCAAATATATTTGATCAAACCGCATTAGGAATTATTGAAATGTAAAAGATTTTAGCCTAAAACAGTTCGAACGATTTTGTACATCTAACAAAGTTTGGAGTGTAAACTAAAAGAAAAACTTCTCCAATGAAATGAAATGTTGAGAAAGCTGACTCTTGTGGCGGAGGTTGTTTATAAAAAACTGAAATACCAAAATTTCGTGAAAAATGTTCTTAAAAATTAATTAAAAGTTGTACTATAGTCATAAAATATCAAAATTGTTCACTGGCTTCTGTAATAAAAATTTACTTTTATATGACACTAAAATAATAATAAAAATAAATAAAAAAAAAAGTACAAAAATACTTGGTAACCTGGTATAAATAAAAAAAACTATGAATGAAATTTATTTAATTAAAACGTTTAGCAACATTAAGTTGCTAGAAAAATATATATGTATATATGTATGAATGATGTTTATAAAAAGAAAATTGTATTACATACTCGTTCATACATATACGTGTACAATATTTTTGCATTTTATATCCATACACAATTTGGTATGTGTGAAAAAAAAAAATTTATAAATTTTTAATACACACATTATGATATACAGGTATTTGTATTTCTCTTTAGTACATCTAGAGCAGCAGCAGCCGGTTTTTTTTTTATGTTTTTGCGAATTTTCATTTAAATTTTCATTTCAACTTCCATTTCATTTTCTTCTCTCTTTTGTAATTCCTTTTCCTATTCCATATAATATTTATACAAATACATTTTTTTATGATATTGGTTTGGTTTTTTTTTTTTATATGTTTTCAAGTATTTCTAAAATGAATATGTATGTTAATATTGCGAATGGATATAATAATATTTCTATAGTTATATGGGAAATTGTAAAAAAAAAAATGTATATATAGAAAATAAAAAATGAATCAAGAACATGTTTGAGAAGAGTGAAGCGATGGCTAACTTCACAACACATATTAAATAGTATAGTCTAGTATCAGACAGGAACAGAAGCAAAGGAAATTTTTTTTTTATATTTTTGCTGTGTAAGTGTTGTATTGTGTTGTATTGTATTGTATTGTATCTAAATAAATATAGTTATATGTATGATGTTGTATTCATACATGTATGCAAGTAAGTTTGAATGTATAACTTTATAACGTGCTTTTTACATTTTGCATTTTGCAAAAAAACAAAAACAACTATAATAAATAAATAAATAGAAAATAAATAAATAAAAAAATTTCTGTTCCTATTTTAATTTTAACATCACAAACAAGAGAAAATTTTTTTTTTTTTTTAAATTATATTTTCTGAAATTTTTTATTCTGTTTGTTTGTGTCAGCATAAAAACATGAGACTGAAAACTTAACATACAAAAATATAAAAAAATAAAAACAACAAAACAACAAAATATAATAAAATAAATAATAAATAAAGTATAGAAAAAAAAACAGAAAAAAGAAAAGAAAAAACCAACACAAATCGCACATTTTAGCGCAACCAGTCAGACAAGAGTTATATAGAATGACAGAAGTCAGCAGCGGCGGAGCGGCTTAACAAAAAAATAACGTAAAAAAAAAAAATAATAATAATATTGAAAACAATTTATTTTCATCTTTCAAAAAAAAATTTTTTTTTTGTTTTTCTTTTAATTTTTTTTTTTTTTTTAAATTTATATTTAATATTTCATCGTGTGTACGTACATATCTTATATTTGATGCAATTTATATTATGAGAATTTTTTTTTTGTTATTATATTTTTTTTGTTGTTGTTGATGTTGGCTGTGTGTGAATTTAAAAGAGAGAAAATAAATAAATAAATAATAATAAAAAATATAAATTTATAAAATTTAAAAAAAAAAAAAACTTGAATAATTATATACACAAATAAATTGGATATTGTATATAATATATACGTACATATAATATAAGATACATAAATACTTTAAATGGAATATATATTTTTTTTTATTATTAAGTACAATAATAACAGTATTATATACATAATAATATATATGTATATATGCGGGTGAAATATATATTATGTGAATTAACTATATTTATATATATATACATACTATATTCATATATTATATTTTGTATTATATATATATATATATATATATATCCATATTATATTCTATTTAGATAAATAATTTGCGCCGCGTTATAAATTATTCCGAATGGTTGTTTAGACAGACGACGTGTAGGAAATTTTTCAAAAAATAAAAATAAAAAAAATACATAATTTATTTATTTACTTCTTATACCTACATACATATTATTATGTTAAATAAATTGGTAATAATAATTTTATTGTAGAAAAACTCTATTTTTTTTTTTCAATTAAAAAAAAACAATTGTGCGTTTATTTAAAAAAAAATAACGAAATAAATTAAATAAAATAAAACTAATAATAAAATTCTGGCGCGGATTCTTTTATTTGTTTTTAAATACATAATATAGGTACTAAATAAAATTATAATTAAAAAATATATTAAAGTACCTACATATATAATAATTAATAAAAGTTTTAAAATAAATACATAATCATCAAATTAATGTATTAATTAAATAATCAATATTAAATATATGCTTATATATTTGGTTTTATTTACATAAACTAATTATTAAAATTTATACAATTAAATTATTATTTATTTGTGAAACAAAAGAAAGAAAAATAAATATTTTTGTATATTTTGGAATGTTCACGAAAAATTATTATGAAATAACAAATACTCAGAAGTTTAAAATATTAGTTTAAAATATAGCTTGATAGCCATAACAGCTCTATAGTAGTGCTAATGTTATTTATAAGTTTTTAATCTTAAATTAATATAAATAAATAAAAACAATGTTAATATTTATAATAAATAAATAAATATAAAATTAAAATTAAATAAATAAAAAGTTTAATTATATATAGAAATTAAACCACATTGGAGTGAAAAGTGTCATATAAAATCCAACAAATTGTATCTATTTATGTATATAATATATAATTAAAATTATATATTACATAAATTCAAATAAAAATATTAAAAATGACTCAAATTGTAATGGCGAATTTAGTGGCTATATAGTTCTAGTATATCTAAATAGGATAAATAAATAAATAAATTAACTATAGATTGTCTTTCCACAAAAAGGATACATTAAAAGTTGTCATCAGGATTAGTTATTACATCGTAAATAACAAAATATTTAAAATAACTACATATTTTATATACAATTTTGTAAAAATATTCAGTTAAATAATATTTATAATAATGTATGTTCATACATATATAATTATTATTAATAAATTTTGATATTAGTAACGTTAAATAATGTAAAAGCCAGACTTATTAATTACTATTTACATTCTGGCCATTAAATATACTAAAATTTTTAATAAATAATAAATATATGCCTGTAAATATTGCAGACTTATCTGTATGGTTCACTATTAAAATAATAAATAAATAAATAAATATATGCATTATATTAACATAAAGTTGTTTAATAAATAATTTTAAATTATTTTAAAATATAAATTTAAATATATTTTTTTATAATATAACTATTCAAAAATTGATTAAAAAAAAAGGAAATATTCAAATCAAAATAGAACTAATTAATAATAAAAATATTATTTTTAATTAATTATTTGGATTTTTGTTTTAAGTGATATATTAAATAAAACAATTAAATTGTTATTAAGTTTTTTTTTACTAATAATTATGAGTTTGGTTATACTAAAGTTAGTCACAAGCACTGATAAGAAATTATGTTGTTTCCGAAATATCGATATTTCCAACCAAATATAAAATTTTTAGTGAAACGAAATATATGGCAACAATTAAATTAAAAATATTATGTTTCGTGGAATAATTTTATGTAGAAATTAGTTCAATCAATCAAAATATGAATTTCAGTTTTTTGGTTTTTTTTTTTTTAATTAAAGTAAATTATCTTTTCTTTTTTATTTTGTGTGCATTTTACCAGTATTTATTTGATCAAATATCTTGTATTTTATCTTGTAATTATCCTTCAATATTGCTCAAAGACTGTGTTTAGTATGTCTTATGAAATTATAGTTCAATGAATATGTTCTAGTTTTTAAAAACACTTATTTTTTACCGTTAAAGTAAAATTTGTTTATTTATTAAAAATAGTCGTGTATATTTTCTTTTAAATTTTTTCTAAGAATGCTTATCATACAGATACGTTCGTCTACTATTTTCAGACTCCTTAAGTGTATTGTACTCAACTCAGCTCTACTACAATAAATAATAATAATTTTTTACAGGTTAGAATATTTCTTTGCAATATTAAATTCAATGTATTATTTATTTTTATTTATTCAATTCAATTTCTTAAAGAGAGCTTTAATAGTTCGTACTGCTCGTACACAGTATAGGATAGGTATATATATATAAAATCATTATTAATTGAATTATGTGAAAATTTCTATCAGCATATGCGATATCACAATTATAATTTATAAAAAAAAAATATGTAAATAATCGAAATATTTTAAAAATTTTAACTAAAATAATATTTAAAAATAGATGAAATTAAATGATGTCATTGATGATGTATCGAGTAAAAACTGTACTAAGTTTTACAATTAAAAATTTCATAAAATTTCAGATACTAATGCTTTATGTATAAAATTATATGGAAATTTAGTTCGATCATATCTATAGCACCCTAAATAAATAAATAAATTAGTCATAATTATAGTGTTATACTAACGTATTATACTGATATGAGTACCGAATTTGTTAAGACTAAGACATCTTTGACTATTACGGTGAATTTCACTTTACGATGTTTGCAGATCATTATCAGTTTTTATAATTTGCTATAAATCATCGTTCGTCAACTAGATAGAGCTGAAGCTGAATAAACTTTATTTTGAAAACGTTACAGAATTTTAATATAATTTAATTTTTTGTCTTGATGAGTTGATTTTATTTCAATACAATGCACTTGTCATCAATGCGTAATGTCAAATGTGTATGTAGGGACATTAAATTTCTTGTGAATATTTGTTTTGGAAGATTAAAATTAATTCTTTTAAATATTTTTTGTTAACACATTTATGCTCAAAGAAACGTCATTGATACATACATTTCCATATGCTCAATGGGCTTCACAACATTGGAGTTTTTATTAAAAACATGTTATGCGTACAACCATATATTTTTAAAACGTATTGTATGCAAATATCACAAAAGTTTATTTTATAATTTTATATTCTGTTAAACAAAGACCATGACAGTTTTAAATGATGACACGTTAACAAACAAAACTTTACAATACTGCTTACATAATAAAATTTTCTATCACACATCAAATACGTCACTTTTCACACATGAAAATACATATTCAGCTAGATTGATTTTTCATTGCGTTGCAAGAAGTTTCATCTGTATATTTTTCAATTTTAATTTTGATTTCACTGTTCTCTTCACCCTTTTTCTCTTCCTCTATGTGCGGGTACTAATATGCAAACCCACAGTACAAATATTTTTCTTTAAAAATTTATATGAGATGAAACTTCTTACTATTTAAAGATACATCTTCTACATAACATCTTCAATTTCATGCTATGATGCATGGAAATATAATTATTTGACGTAATTTGTAGCTTATATATCAATTGATTTCATCGATATTTTTTTTTACTCTGCTCTCAGTAACAACCCGTATTTAAATAATATAATCACTCATAATGGAGTCAATTTATTATATAAAAACAAAGAAAAAATACTGTTGGTAAAATTAGAAATTCGAATTTAATTTAATACAATTATAAATCATCATCAATGTCCTGATAAAGCTTCATTGGAACATAGGTCAATTGTAATGGAATAAATGAGTTTAATTGCAATGTAAATGAATTAGTATTATTTATTTATTTATTCATTCAGTCAGTGGGTCTGCAAGCCAACTTAATGTTAAATTAATATTATATTAATCTATATTAATACACATTAGATCAAGCAACCCAAACTTGCATTACACAATGTGCATCAGATAAAATCTAAGATTAAAACCTAATATAAAATCTGATTACCAGTTAAATCTAATGTCAGATTTTCATTATGTTTATATTTAAGTATAATTATTATTAATATTATTTTTGTTTATTATGCCTTAGTAAAGTAAGTTAGCTCGTTTATTTCCAAAATTTATTGTTACATAATTTATAATGAAAAAAGCCTTTCTTATATTGAGGTTAGATTAGGTTATTTTAAAAGAAAGTAATGTTATAATACATACTGGACCTTTAACTATTTGCCGAGCAGACTCGTAGCTGTGAAAAAATTTTGTGCTACTTATATTTTCATAGTTTTACCAAAGACCGTTTGACTATATTATGCTGTATAGATTTAGATTCATCTTAGACTTTGTTTGACGTGTAAATGATATCTAATTTTAAATTAAATTTTTAGTTAAGTCTAGTAACAATAACATCGCAACCGTTATGTTTATTTTAATATACGCAAAGCAATATTAAATAAATCACTAAATAAATAAATCCGATTATCAACAATAATTAAAAAAAAAAAATTAGTAAAATTGTAAAACTTAATAATTGTTAGTTCTAAAACCTTAATATTTTTTTTTTTTTTTCAAATTGAAAAAATCAATTAACATAATCGTGTGAAATTTTGTATCGTGTTATATGATGTTTTAACCTGTTTGGATCAGTGCATGTGCTATTTAAAATTAAATAAATTTTCATCTATTCAAAAACTACTGTGCTTCATCTTCGATAGTTTTATTATAATCGTATAAAATTTTAATCTTATAAAATTTATATATACCGACATATTATATAACGACACATTTTAAATTTATGTTCAAAATATTTAAATTTTCTATTTAACTAACAACATTTTCATACATTGAATATAAATCCACTGAATTTTGTAATAGATCAATTTATATTTTATCAATTCATAAAATCAAATTAAAATAAAAATTATTAAAAAATAAATATGAATTGTATTTAATTGTAATATTAATTAATAAATTAATTAATAATAAATTAAATTAAAAAAAATTAAAAAATTTATATATTTAATAAATATTTAAAATTTTAAAAATTTAAAATTACTCAAATTTACTGTACCAGAAATTTAATTTAATATCAAAAAAGTTTATTTTATTTATATAATATTTAAATTTAATAAATATTTTATTTATTTTTCAGTTTTCAAATATTATATATGTGTTTCAATTCAAATATTATGTGTGTTTAAATACAAAGTGTTTTGTGAATAATTAATTAAAAAATTTTTAAATTAAAAAAAGGTGGAAAAAAAATGTAAATATAAAAATAATTATAAAAAAAAATATACAAAATAAATATTTTAAAAATTTCAAAAATTAATTATTATTTATCCAGTAATAAGTGTAATTGCAATAATGATTAGGATTATTAGGAGATTAAAATGGAAAATGTTCAATAAATAAAATAAATTAAAATTAATTCTAGTATATATATAAATATTTAATTATCCTATATATATATAATAATATTTAATTAGTTTTTGGATATTATATCATTTCGATTGAATATAAACGTACATATACATATGTACAAAATAATTTGGATTATTTAAAAATTTGCTTTTGAGATAAAAACAATTGGAATTATTTCATCAATTTTTCATAATTGCATTCGAAATGGATTAATAAAGGTTTGTATTTTGTATTTTAACTTTACCAAATTAATTTAAATCAATTAATATCGAATATATAGTATTGATAAACAAATTTATGTTGTATAGGTATAAAATAAATATATTTTTATTGGGTATAACTTTTCTTCTGCATAGACAACGCAGTAAGTAAAACTGCCTTTCAAGCGTAATATCTTAGCTAAATTATTTTTTATGCTTGGTTTTAAAATCCTCTTCAATTTATTGATCCATACACGTTTACGAACTTATATATTTCATTAGTTCGTCCTCATCTTTAATATGTTTTTCGTACCTAGATAAACCATCTTATGCTAAGCACATAAAAAGAATTGAATCAATTCAGAAAGATGCGGTTAAATTTTGCCTTCGTAAATTTAATTGACAGGTTCATGTTACTAGCTACATTGCAAAATGTAATCCATTGATATTCAAACTCTTGAATCTAGCCGTAATATTTGTTTCGGTAATGTTTTCATAAACATCTATAATAAACTGGCCATCTATTTTAAATTTGTATAATTTATATGCTCCGATGCGCAATATACGAGTAGGTTTTTATATCTCGAATCTCATAGAATTAATTATGGTATTTCTGAGGCCTTTCTGAACTCTCAACATTTATTTAATACTTGTTCGTCGTCCGTGATAGATTTTCATTATATGTAGTACAGACAATTCTTCAAGAGAAAAGTTATCAAATTTTAATATAATTTATATTATCCTCAGTTTTCTGATGATGGTGTAATAACCGAAATCGATTAAGATATTTAATACAATTTGTGAAACATACCTAGAGTTTTAATATTTATTTAATTTTATCAATTTGTTTTTAAATTAATTGTATTTTGTACTTTAAGTTATTGTCTTAGTTTAAGCAAAAATCTGTAAAGGATATTTCCAGTAGCTTGAATAGATTGAATAGATTACATATTTCTAATTATTTATGTTTAAATGTATAAAAAATATATTTCATGAAGTTTTTAAGCAATATCTGTAGTGTCAATACTATGATTGTCATTAAAATAAATAGAGGAAAAAAATAACATGCCTGTTATGTATTCAACTGATTTACTTTATTTAAATTATTTTATTTTTTTATTTAGTTTTTTATTTCATTTACAATTCCTACTTATTTATTTCATACATTAACTTATAACTCATAATTAGAAACTTAGTATATGAATTACAAATATTAACTAAAAATCAGCAGGGATGAAAACCACTGAAAAAAAACATGTTGGTTTTTGGTTCAATGGTTTTCCAAAAAAATTAAAAAATGGTTTTTTGTTTGGTTACGTATTTTGTTGTTTTAAAAAAAATAGTTTTTAATTCTGTTCTGGTTTCTGGTATTAAAAAAGGTTTTGATTCGGTTTTGGTGGTTCACTTCAAAAATAATCTTAAAATTTAAAATGAAGGACCTTCGATTTTTCATTAAATAATTAATTTTCTATATTATAATTTTCTAATTATCAAATTCAAAATATTTGTAAAAAGCTTAAAACAATCTTGAAGCAGCTTGTTATGTTATAATAAAGTTTAAATTTAATTATAATAAAACAGAAAAACATAAATAAAAAATTTTTTATATCAAAAAAACTATAATTGGTCTTTTATAAAATCCATAAAAACAAAATCCGTAATAACAAAGTTCATATTTGACAAAATCATCAAAAACAAAACAATTTTACATTTAACTTATTTTTCTAGTAAAATAATTCAGGACACAATCTAGATGTGATTAAATCCATAAAGACAGAATTCAGACAGAATAATAAAAATTGAAACAAATCAAAGAATATCGTTAAAAAGTCTATTTTTTTAAAAAATATTTTTATTGAAATAAAAAATTAAAAATTATTTTTTTATTTGTCCCACTCCAGTTTATTGGAATTTTGCTTTTCTTAACGAAACAAAATCTGGTAATAAATAAATATCAAAATTTCATTATGATTATAAAAGAAATTAACTGTCACAATGAATACTAAGTTTATGTCTGTCTGAAGATTGATTGATATCGATAATATTTTAATATTGATATCATAATATTGATATTATTATGTCAATAAATATATAGTATTGCTCATCATCTTCTATACTTACATCAAGGAAAGATTGTTCCTTTGTTTTTCGTTCGTTATACACGTCCACAGTTTTAAAAATAAACTTCTTAAAGTCTGAAGTTCAATGAAAATGATACGATATTGTCGTCGATAACAGTTTGATCAAAATTCAAAATTTTTTGTCGCACTGCTCAGACATATCATTTTGACAGTTCTAAATCATTAAGTAATAAATGTTTTTCTTGTTGTTTTTGAATTGTTGTTTGAAAATTAAAAAAGAAAATGTCGCATTCAGTGGGCTTGCTATGCAACATTCTATGTCGACAATCTAGGACGACAATATCATGTCGTTTTCATTGAACCTCAGGCTTAAATTTTGCACAGTTATTTATGATTTCAATGCTATCAAATGACAGGTACAGATAGCTGTCATCAAACTTAACTTTTAGTCCACATTAGGAATATTTTAAAAACCAAAAATTTTATAGACCTGAAAATTGGTACTTATATAGTCTCTCAAATAATATTCAAACACGTGTTTTACCCTTTTCCAAAACTCTGATTGTACTGTTTTATCCATATAACGAAATGCGAGTGGAAAGCTTCTTGCTCTTTGTAGCACAAGATTAAAGTTTTAAAGCTTAAAACGAATATCCGCCGAGCACGAATTCGTAGTAAGTAATTCTTATATATTAGTTCGTAACATATTATATAAGTAGCTTGGTAAAAGAAGAATTTCTGACAACTTAAATGATAAAATTGAAAGGGGTCGCAATGTCAATTACAGTCATCAATGAAAATGAACCGGTTAGCTACTAACCGGAATTTCTAAATTTGTTAATGACAGAATTTTGAACATTTTGTTCTTCAGTCAATCAATAATGTTTCTACGAAATTTAAATCAGCCAACACTAAGTAATTGTATCAGATTAATAATAAAAGTATGCACATTTTCATATTAATGAAGCATAAATTAAACAAATCCATTTTGGATTTGACTGAGTCCAGAATGTGTTCGACAATCTGTTTTTATTTAACTTTTAGAACATTTTTGTAGAAATTATAACTGTATTGAAGTACATTTTATACATTCTGAATTGTATTACGGACAGTATCGGATGTTGTTACTAGTTTATGGGCATTATTTTGGAAAACGTACAACGAGCACGACGCGTGAATCTTTGTATTCACTTCATTTCGAATTGGAATTGTACAAAACGTGTGAACAGTCTATTTTCGAAATGTTGAATAACAATAATGTCAAATACATTTATTTTGAACATATGTTAACTATGTGGAAGTCAAAGTTTGGATTATTTAAAAACTATTTAAAAAATTTTTTTTTTAAATTGATTACAAAAAATTATTGTTTTTCCATTTATTAAAAAAATATTAAAAATGAATAGTGTAGCGGTATAATTAGGGCAAATTAAAACTAAAAGATTTGTTATACGAGATTGAAGTATTATTTGTAATGATATTTTTGAAATGGACCATAAGTAAACATTTTGGAATATTTTAAATATTTTTATATATACATATATTATGTACTGTTAGTTTTGCGACAAACTTTCGCCTGAATAAATCTGCTCTTGAGTATCAATTATCATATTTAATGCCTAAATTAAGACTTGCTGCTTGTTTGAATTTTTTGCTCAAAGTTATTAACAGCAGTATGTGGCAATTGATAATTATATAAGCATCATAGCTCAACAGACCTTCTCACAAGTATTCTCATCAATGTTGGACATACAAGAGGCAATATTATGTTTAACATAGATAACATTATTTATAAATTATATGTTTTAACTTAAACACGAACTAATCTTCACGTTTCAACAATACAAAGAAAACTGCCGCCGTACGTTTTGAGCAGTACCAAAAATATATTCACGCTTAATTTAGAAAATAACGGTTGACATTTTTCATTTAATATTTACCACAATACCAATTAATCACGTTTAAATTGTGTTTGCGTTTACCACAGTAAGGATCTATGTCTAAAAGAAATAAAATTCAATATATCTCCACTATTTTTCTACACTACTCTACAATCAAATTTTTCTCGGGTAACAAATTTTCTAGGAAATATAATATTAAAGAAATTTTTATATTATAGTACATACTATACAAAATTCTAATTTTCAAATCAAAATAGACCGCATTCATTTTCATAACAATTTAATCAAAATAATACAAAAAACTTACAGAAAAAAACAAAAACAAGAACAAAATAATAAATAATAATTTTCAAATTTCATTTCCAATATGCATACATACCTCTATTACACAATAAAAAAATATTAAAAAAAAAAACTACATATTCAAAACTTTATCTAAATCCAAAAAGGATATAAAATCCTCAATTTTAAATTAAAAAAAAAACAAAAGAAAGGACCTTGAAATCAAATTCTATACCTAATCTACTGATCTGATTTACCATTCCTTAATTTTCTCTTGAACTCTCTCCCTAAAAATATTACCTTAAATGCCTGTCGTTCAGGATATTTCCATATATATGTATATTTAAATATATATATATACATTACATATGTTGTTTTTGAAATTTTCCAAAATCTTTTAAAACTTTCCTTAAATTCAAGTATTAACTGAATTGAAAGGAAAAAATTACATAACAAAACAAAAAAAAAAAAACGGAGAACAATAAAAATAAATAAAATCCTTTTTCTTTCGTTATTTATTTTTTTTTTTTTTTGAGAATTTCCAAGAAAAACTTACCATAAATTTTACTGTGTCAAGATCTAAATTCTTATCCGGCTTTTTCTTTTTGTTGTTCTTTTTTTTTTTTGTTTTAAATTTAAATAAGTTTTCAAGTCCTTTATGATATACCATTTACTCTAAAAAAATTTCTATCGATATACATATCTAAATCTATATATAATATGTGGGTACAATGATGCGTATTGTTGAAATTTGGAGCATAAAAAAAAATTGTAATGGAAACACAAATCATAAATCTTACATGCGGCCGTACTTCTAATACCATGCTACATAAATATAATCATAAAATAAAAAAAAAATAAATATTTTTTCTTGTATCCAAGACCTTAATTTCCTCCTACAATTTTATATATGTATACTATATACATATTTTTATATATATACATCTGAAGGGAAAATCTTAATGCATTCTCTATAACTATACTATATAGACATGTGTGTATGTGTATATGATGTATGTACATTTTTGTGTTGAACGGATAAAAAGAGTGTTTCATATTATATTGAAGCAGTTTTCAATTCGAATATGTGTCTACTCTAGGCCCTTAATCACATAAAAAAATTACATCGCATCTCGTTTGCATGAAAGTATAGCAATATTTCACCTGTAAGTATGCAATACGATTTATATCAAAGTTATCTAAATGTTACTGACTTCTGCCATTTTCGGGTTAAAAGAGTATTAAATTGTAAAATGGGATTTCAAAAATTTGTTTTATATATATACATTCAAATATATATGTTTGCATTTATTTTGAAGCTTGAATGAATGGTTATTAATGAAAAATTGATAAATCAAATCCACAACATAGATGCTAGTAGGTAACAAACACTGTTTAAGTAATTAAATCTATGTTTGGAAGTTACAAAATATACAGTAACAGTAAAAGCAACAAAAATACTTGATATAATATATAAAACTGTACAATACTATATATACAAATTCATATATATGCAGATTGCTATACTGCACATTTTGTATAAACTTGCATCAGATGAGAAATTCTATCAAAAACATGAGAGTCAAAAAACATACTACAATAACACTTTTGGAGTCAAATATAAACTCAGTCCTGTTTTTTGTATACTTGCGAAACATGGAAAATTTCTGAAAGCCAATATCACTCGAAGACTTCAACAGTACGTGAAAAGATGCCTTCGGCACATCTCAAATGTCTGTTGAAGGCGTGAAAATTTTGGTGTGAGAAAATAACGTTGGATAGACATGTTTTCAAATTAAATATTCGGTGTACACATCGACATATTGGATTACATTACATACGATCCACTACGATTACATACGATCACATACGATTACCATACGATCACATACGATTACATACGATCACATACGATTACATACGATCACTAAACAAAGCATGTTTGTATTGTGTATGCATCACATAACGTTAGCAATTCCGCGTACGAGTTTATTTTGAAAAGTTTGAATTATTTTCAAGTTTAATGATCATATATAATCTCGTAATTGAATGCCGTTATGTGTCAAACTACATACTGTAAAACTGATTTATACATTGAGATTATGTTTCACTTTCTTGAAATCCTTCTAGAAACTGAAGCATATTACATTCACTAGCTGGAACCATCAGTTGTTTACTAGGACAGATAAACTTAACGGGTGCATCACAGTATTCCGACAAAAAAAAACAACTTATTCAAATTCCAATATTTCAAAATCCGTTAATTACAGTAACATAATTACAGTTTTTTAATACATAAACAAAAAATATATAATCATTATAGTTTTTTTTATAATTAAAAAAACATTTCGAAAAAGGTCAAATGTTTTAGAAACAAAATTGATAAAGCGAATCAGCGGGTTTCTATATTAATTAAATCAAGCGGTACGTAAATTCTAAAGGTATAATATCCAAACGCTTTCGCTGATTATAAAAAAAAATTGATTTTTTGAGAAACGGGTAACGGTCGATATACTGTATGTTACCCGAATTTTACCTTCTACAGGTTTTCAGGCTTTGTTCATTGTATCGTTGTATTACATTTTTTGCCTATAGGGGTTAGAATCACAGATAATGATTTTCCACCGCATAAAAAATTAATAAAACAATTTTTGCAACACTCTGTAATTCATTATACAAGAAATAAAAAAACCGAAAAATAAAAAAAAAACTTTTTATACTCCATTTTAGATTTATGATTTCGATAACACATCATATGATGACTCTATATCAAGACGTTCTATTAAAGAATTACAAAAGAAAAATTGAAATAGTAGAAGAGGCGATGGTTGGTTGGTAAATTCGAAAGAAATTTAAGAATTTTAAGTCCGTTTACTCTACTTTAAAAGGAAATATGTACATATGCACATGTATGTACATGGAAATGATTTTACATCTATAGAAATGTAAAACATAATATAAAAATGTCCTGTGCCACATTCAGCACTGTTATAGGTTCTCGATTCTTATATCCTTATTCATGTTGAATTTTCAATATTAAAAAATATTTTTGTTTTCATTTTGCCACAGTATACAGAGTGTTAATCTGATGAGTGCACTGTTATATATGCAATTGTTTTTCATTAGTAAGATAATATTTTTGTATTTTACATTCGGATACACTCAAACGGTTTCGGAGAAATTGGATTACATTAATTTTAAAATTTCATTTTTAAATAACAGGTTTTATTTTTTGAGGTAACATTGAAGCTGTCTAAGATTTTGTAAAATTTGAAAGCTTCCGATTTGTTTCTTAAATTTCAGTATAAAACAAGTAAAACAGTCTTTGAGTCCAAACAAACAAAATAAACTAACAAAAACAAAATTAAAATGCTTACAAGGATCGTCATATGATCCCATACAAGAATCCAATGAAGAAAAATGTGAAATAGGATGAGCAGCTCTCCCAACTCTATCACTATTTATAATACTACGAATTAGTATAGCACAACATTGGCACATTTATAAAACTGTTAGAATCGATGGGACTGTTCTATACAAAAAAATTAACTATACTAATGAAATGCTAAGCAATGATGGTTCTTTATATTAACACCCTGTATATGTTCCACTTCTGGATGTCTACATACTTTCTTATTTAGTATAAATTAAAAATTAATATCTTAAAATATATTTTTTTCTATTTGACAAATTGCATATAATGTGCATAGAAAACTATTGTGAAGATTTTAATTATTTGATGTAATGACGTGTATATGGATATGCATATGGAACTATTTGCTATGATGTGGAAGTAATTAAAAATTTTGTATTTTTGTTTATTTTTTACAATTATAAAAAAATTTAATTCTATATCAATTGATTCATTCATGGCAATCGGATACGAAGAGATCAACATAAAACATGTCAATGACGATCAGGGGCTGCAATTTATAAGTAGTTTTTAGTTTTTCTACTTATGATGGTGTAATACAAATGCACTACAAAATCAAATAAAACCGATAGCCCTCGTAACTAGTGTTGAATTTTATTGTAATTTTAATTATATTAAATAATAGTAAAAATAATGAAATCGAATTAGTTTGAGTACTGACAATTCAATTTTCAAGATAGAAAAAAACTTGAAATTGAATAAAAATAACATTGGTTAAGATTGAATAAAATTAGTGAAACAAGTTAGAATTTAATTTTTTTTCTCATACTGCTAGATGCTAGCGATAACATTGTTAGATTTGGAAAATTCTTCCTGACTTCTTTCTCGACTGTATGAACCAATATCACTTACGGTTTTTATTCCGATCCAATTTCTGACGTTGTACAGCCTTTTACGAGTATGGTTTAAATTCACTTTCATTTTTGAATGAATTTAAATTTTTGTTTTGTACATTTCAAAAAAAAATTTAATTACTTTTTTTTTATTTTATTTTTGTTCTTTTCTGATATACCAAAATTTTCATTGACACATTTCAAAAACAAAACAACCTGTATTTTTTACCTTTATTTTTTTTACTTTGAAATAATTTTGTCCAATTAAAAAAAAAATTCAATAAATTTTTCAATTTATTAAATTTAATATGTATGTATATATATAATATGCATGTAATATGTATACAATACAAATTATATTAATTTAAATAATTCATATTTTAAATAATTAAATTCAATTATTTTTTTTTATTATTATCGGGTTTATTAAATATGTATGATATAAGTAAGTTGTACGACTGTACGTTGTTATCTTTTATTATACTTAATTTATATTCTAGGATTTCTTGAAATCATTTTTGTAAATCATTTTAGAGGATGTGTTTAATTTTACTACCATGTACCATTTTGAATATATGTATTGATATTTATATAACACAAAACGTCAACTTCCATATATATTTTACTTGCTATATCAAAAATTGTATTTCTAGAGTATTTCAAAAATCAAAAATATTTATTAACTGACCTGGGTAGCTAAATTATGTTTGAAAAATACTTGCATTACTGCTTTATTCTCAGAATTACATCTAGTTAGTTGCATATAAATAATTCTGAACTTGTTAGTGACCTATTACATTTACTAAGCACTGTCATAAATCGGGTACATGATTTATGTGTTTTGTCAAATTTAAAATGTCAATTTTAAGTAAATATTTAGAATATTTAAATAAAAATTGACATAGTAAAAATTGAATTTTTGATACAATTTAAAAAATTGTATACAACTGTACATGCTTTATATTCAACGGTTACACTGAACAGTGAATTTAGACTGAAAAATATAAAAAAAGTTTTATACACCCAAATCGTACTGGAATGATTAAAACACAACTATCAATTTAAAGTCAAACCATTATTTGCAATTAATTTCATTCAAAATGTTTCAAAATATTTTTTTTTTAAATTTTTAATTTCATTAATTTTTTTTTTTTTTTCTTCTTTTGTTTTTGTTGGACTTGTGTGTTGTCTATACGTGGGCTGAAAACGTGCAAAAACAAAAAAAAAAAAAAACAACAGAAAAAATCCCTTTTTCTTTCATGATTTATGCAGCATTTTAAATTCCAATTAAATTGTGGCCTAAAGCTTTATCCATATATATTGATGAACATACATACATACACAAATATATACAATATAGTACAATGTCCATTTTGGAACATATATATGAACGAACAACATATTATGTATGTATATGGACATGTATGTTGAAATTTTGTTGTCTACTAAAAAAAAAAAATATTATTTTTTTACGGCAGTAAATTTTGTATTCAGTACGGTTAGTTTATAATAAATAACCAATATCCGATTCGAATTCGCTTATTTCTTTTTAGCTTTGTTGTTTTAGGTTTTTTTTTTTGTTTTTATTTGATAGTTTAAGTCTTAATGTTCATTCAACTTGATTTTATACACATATTCACAACTACATAATACATATTTAAATTAGTTGCATTTTTGTTTTAATTTTTATATTTTACGTACATATTATTATGTATTTTTTTTTTGTATAGGTGTTTCCGTTTTTGTTTTTTCCTACCTTCTCTATTCTGTGGATTCTGTATGTGGAATGAATTAATAAATTTTAAAAATATTAAATTTTGATACCTATATACAAATCATTGTATAGAAATCAATGTATTTTACATTATTTTTTTTACAGTCAAGTTGTGACGTAAAATATCAGCAGGAATATTTTAATATGTATTTATAAACAATTTCTTAAAAATATAAATAATAGATATTAAAATACGTCATCACAATGGCTTTGACATCTATATGTAAAATATGTATATTGTTATATAAATATTAAATATACGTTTGTCAAAAATACATATGTAACTGTCAAAACTAATATGTTATTTTATATTTGGTAACACTATGAGTTCATAAATTGTCTCAACTTTCTAATATAAAATGTAATTTTATTAACTCCAAACTATCAGTAGGTTAAGTTTTGTTACATAACGGAATTTTTCTCAAAATTAAAATTTCTATAAATTACAAAATCCACCTGGGCTTAAGAAATATAGAATGTTGATAGAAATTCAAAAAATTTGTAGTGACTTTGGTTAAAGGGACTAAAGACGTTTCCGAACCTCTCGCACTTGCACTTGATACTCCCACTAAACTTGTCAAATCGCACTAAATTTAATAAATTTAATTTTGCGATATCTAGTGTACTTAAGACTACACTATATTTTTGACAACAAATCAAATCGTGTACTTAAGACACATAAATTTTGACAAAAAATCAAGTACGATTTGACAGGTTTAGTGCGAGTATCAAGTGCAAGTGTGAGAGGTTGGGAAACGCCGTAAGAGTAATCATAAATGCATGTGCGCTAAAATCAATAATATGTGAATAATCACCACTAACAAGTGATGTTAATTAACGAAGAAATTGGATCCTATAATCCAATGAAGGCTGGGTGGCGCAGTAGGTAGAGCGCCTGCCTTTCAACCAAAAGGTCCCGGGTTCGATACCCGATGAAGCAAAAAAAAAAAAAATGCTTTATTGGTTTTTCGAGCTGGTCTAGTACCCTTTGTGATTGGGATATAATAAATGACAAAAAAATAATTGAGAGTATAATCTGGTAACAAATTAAATAAAATGAAACTATTCTATTTAAGAAGGCTTATTTCCTGACAATAGTAGTAGTTTTCCACATTTAATGAGTAGATAAGCCAGTAATTTGTTAAAATAAATACTCGAATTATTGTAGATATTGTAGTGTAAAATTGCAGTACCGTACTTAATTAAGCACGAAAAGGTGATTATACCTAAGTTACTGTCAAGATCAAAAAAAAAAAAATCAATAAATAATATACAAAATTAAGGGATCATCCAAATAGTTCGATAAACAAATGAATTGGTCGTGATAACAATTTAAATAAATGGGATTAAGTAGTCATCTAATAAAGTTTGATAAAGACATTAATAAAGGTTGTCGAAACACATACCATTGTATATTTTGGCTTGAACTGATCAAATGATTATAACGAACGTTTAGGATTTGAGTCATCACCTTTCATTGTTGTCGATCTTTCGTGACTTCTGTTCAATTAGAAATCTAAAGTAGTTTCAAGTACGTTGATATTTTATGTCTTCAACGAAAATTTATTCAGCCTGACAATTCTCTTAACGAAAACAATTCCATTAACGTGCTCAAAATAATAAAATTTACTCATATAGGTTGCGGTTATTTGTACCTTGTTTGTAACTCATCATAAATGTCTGCTTTTTTTTTTTACTCAATGCCATATAAATAACGGGAACAACTATATTTATACAATTTACATATTTATATATAATATATATATATATATTTTTTTCCTGTTTTCCATTTTTCATACAAACACATAGACACTTGAGCACATGTACAATATAAAATAAATAAGAAGTACACATACCTTGTAATATAAATAAAATATAAACGTGCATAAAAAGTGATCCAAATCCAGACTCAGACTCTAAATTATTTGCATATTTTAAATGAGTTTTACTGGTTTTGTTGTTTTTAATTTTTTTTTTTTATTATTGAATTTAATAATAATGTAAGCTCCGCATTATATCCCTATGTATGTACATATGTATATTCATTAACCGGGAAAACATGTATAATTAATTCCATTTAGTAAGTATTTAAATGCCCGTAAATTGTGTGTAATAAAAAAAAATGGTTATACACTTTTCTTTTTTGTAGAATTTAAAAAATTATACATTTATTATTGTTGTTATTGTTGTAGTCGTTGTTATTATTTTAGTATTGGTTGATGCACGTTGATATTTGTTGCATAAAAAAAATAAATTTTTTTTTTGTTTTAATTAAATTTTATTTTATTTATGTTTTTTTTTTTGTTTTTGTGTTGCATTAATTAAAATATGATTGTACCTACATAGTTATATTCTAATTTGAAGGGAATAAAATACTTTGTGGAATAATTAAGTTACTTATGTGGAACACTATGATGTAAAATGTACTTAAATTTGATTTAATATATTAAATAAATAAAAATTTAAAATAATTATATAGAGAATTTCCTTATGCAGGAACTAGGACTAACCGTTGCAATTTCATAGACAAAAAACTAAATCGAATTGTATTTTAATTAAAGTGGAAAAATACATTTTAATAGATATTTGAACTATTGTTGACTCTAAACAATTTTCTGGTCTATCAATGAATATTATATTCAATATTTTTATACGTCGAACAACTTCAAGTTCTACATAATGTATATATTGAGTTTTATATATATATATATCTATATTCTACAAATATATTTACTCTTGATTTTTACTTCTTTATTAATAATACATGCTTCTGGTTTAGTTTATTTTACCAACTAAAATTTTTCTCATTAGCGGTGTTTTACCATCCCAATTGGATGATTACATGTAGCAATCTTTCGTCTTGTAATATATGTCTGATGTGCTTGCTATAAGTATTAATCTGACAATATAAGAAATTAAAAAAATAAAACGAAATTCAACATTCGACTTTTTGTAATGTGCTCATTTGGTGGTAGCGTTCAGTATGGATCACTAGACATTGGGGGGCAACGTAGCCAAGCTTGAAATTCATGTTAGCTCCAATTGTTGCAACTGAATTGTTATAGAGGAAATAAATACTCATTAACACTTTCTGTTCCATTTCCAGTAGCCCAGCCTTTAGCTTGAGCCATACTCTAAACTTTAGAAAAAGATCGTATCAAGTATTGGGATATATCGAGAAGTGGAATTGAAGATCTAATAGATTTCCTCACCATTGATGAAATCAATACCAACAAGTGGTTTTGCACAGATATTGGAACACAATTACATACAATAGCTTTTACTTTTTTTATAATTTTTATGATATATAGTTATATACTAATTTTAAATGTGAAAAACTATATCTATTATATAGAGTAGTTCTACTTCATAATAGCATAGCTCCATTTTATTTTTAGTTATAACCAATACTCAAAAAGTCAAAAAGTCACAAATCATAGTTCAAATTATTCTACTGTTTATGTTTTTGTCATTAACTTAAGTAGAATTTCCTGATTTAGGGTACAGCTAGCATCATAAGTGTCCTGTAACACAATCAGTGGAGTGTAGGCCGGAAAATAACTACTGTTGTCAGCTGTACTACGCAATTTAAGAAAATCAGTTCTATTTGATTCAAGTTATTACCAAATTTCACATTTTATAAAATTGCATTATTTTGTCAATAATAAAAGAAAAATTAAACATTTATTTCCTCAACAGAATTCGACACCAGAACTTCTAATTAGTATTGTTAGATGATATAACGACAACGTATGTTGTAATTGTAAATATATTTAATTGTTGCAAAATATTGATAAAAATATTTATTACAGAAATAATAGATTTTTTAGAAGTGATACGTGATTTTAATGTTGCTATCATCCGTATATGTATATTATACATGCGGTATCAACTGGTACCACCATATATTATCATAGCTTGTTTTAAATCATTTGCAGTGTTTTCATAATTTAGAATAAGTTTTTTGAAAGAGTAGGAAGGGAAAGCAGTCGGACAAATTACTTATTCCATAACAATTTTATATAGATAAAATCAATTATGAATGACACGATTATATTATATACCTTTAATTCATACATAATGTATAGTAAAATGTTACAATCAAATTATAAAAACTTATAATTTCATATTTGCATAACATAAATTATTTCTATTCTTCCTCTTCATATTTGTACTAGAAAAAATGCTATTATACATAATGTAATATATATTATAATATTTGATCTTATTTTTTTTTTATATATATATATAAAATGTCGATCACTATTCGACATATTACATTAAATTGTTTTCAATTGTTGAAGAATTTTACATTTTAAATATTTTATTTTTATACTATATATTTATTTATTATCTTTTCTTTATTATTATCTCGTCAATTTAAAAATATTTTTTTATATACATATATGTATATGTATTTATATGTAATATCTATAAACTGTGCCATTATTTCACTTCTTGACCTCAATATCATCTGGTTGAGCTTATTTGTCTATTTAAAATTATTATTCATATACTATGTAACTACTTCTAAATTTTTATATTTGTTGATTTAATTTTCAATTACTATCAATAAACATATAGTTTCTCTCTTCTTGAATATATTCAACTCATTGTATAATTTAGAGGTGTGTGAAAAAACTTCTTAATTAAATAACTCATGAAATTTTAAATAAATAAAAAAAAACAATTATGTGAATGAATGTAGAATTATTTCAATATCTACGTAAATAAGAAGCAGAACAATGTAATTTTTTCATTTTCCCAGGTAAATATGACATCCTTTTTGATATTTGATGATAAATTTTATCTGATCATTTTTGATTGCAGCTGATATGATAGTACAGTACCTAAAGTGCAAAAGCTTTAGATTTAGAAAATAGATTTAACAGCTTTGTCAACTTTTGCAGGTCATAATAAGGTAATCTTTACGTTGTTGTCTGGGCATGTTGCCGTTCTTGATGATACAAAAGCTGATGTTCTAACCAGAAAATATAAGGGAATCTAAATATATTTGATCAAAATTTTGTATTGAATACTCAAGAACTCTTACCATCAGTAAACAATCATTTCAATATTTTACATAATTGATTACAGATACAGACCATAGTATAAGGATTGCAACTATCGTTGTTGTGCTTCGTTGAACCATCAATTATACGATGTCACTGAATAACGATTGGAACCGTCATTAAACACTTATACAAGTTCTACGATTCGGATATTTATAAAGCCAATCACTCTGCAATTATTCTATTTTCTCCTATATTAGATATATGATTTTGGATTTAAGAATTATTTTATTATCTCTCCAAATCATCACGATACCATAATTGTATTCAGAGGATTAAAAATACAATAATGTTATAATCTAGAAGCTCAGGTCTTATTGAAAATAAATTGAATAGAACAAATAATTTACTTAGTTAAAACATTCGATCCGGGTGGGTATTAAAAATTTAATTTCGAGCTACTCTTTTTAAATTTTCTTAAATATTATTTCAATTTCGATATTCAATAATAAATATCAAGTCTTCTATTTTGACTGAATTGAAAGAACTCTATATTTTGTTGTGAAATATAATTTATTTCTCATTGACTGTCGGTCCCAAACCACTTTGACATTTAAAAAATATCAAAAATTAATATTTTTTGTCTAGAACCAAACCTCCGATTCAATTTATTGTAACCCTGATTTTCTTGTGGCAGAAAAATGTAGTCGAACAATTTCAACCAAAATAAGTGGACAGTGAACCGATTCGCTTTCTTAAAAAATGTGTTATTTTGTAAGAAAGAAACATCAATTGGAAATTGTTTTCAATACAAAATTAAAGATTGTTGCTAATCAAGATTTTGTAAAAATTGTTTTCAAAATTTTGTTTCAAAATAATTTTCTCGATTTGTGAAAATACACGTTACATTCATTTAAAAACAAATACATTAAAAAAAATTTTTGTTGAAATTATTTCATTTGGGATTTAATTCATATAGCCCATAATTTAGTTTATTTCTTCTAAAGATTAGCTAAGAAGACTATTATCATGCGATCATATTCTTAAATTGGTATATGAAGAGATATTATTTGAAATGTGATGGTAATAAAAAATAGATGTACGTATATATATGAAATGTGAATATGTGGTACTAATTAACGCATTCGATTGACGTTATCAGATATTGTAAGCGTATAGTTGTTCAATATAATATATTAAGTTTTAACATCTACAGTTTATTTTTGGCTTGATATTTTTTTTACAACTTAAAGTTTCTGAACTTATTTCAACTTTTATAACATTGTTTTTTGATTTATTATGGTTATGATTAATACACTGCAAAAAAAATATTAATGTAAAGTTAATTTGCTTATTTTCCGCCGCGGAATGATAGAAAGCCAGAAGATTATGTTTTGAGCAATAAATAATAATTATTGTTATGCCCTCAGTAATGTTGAAACTCTGCAACCAACTTTAATTTGAAATTTAATGTAAAATAACTTGCTTTTAATGTAAGACAAGTTATAAAAAAGCGTCAGTAGACGGATCAATTTTTCTTAGCAAATTAAAAATCCGGAATTTGAAAAGCTAAAATTTGAATTTTTTGAATTTAATTGTAATTTCTTTTAAGTAGAATGTCTTTATGTATGTTAAATTATTTATGTAAATGCTTATTTGGAAAAAAATATAAAAACAATAAAAATCAAGTATTTTTACCTACAGGATCAATGACTTTTTCAAGTCAAAAATGAAGGAAAATTTTTCTGCTATAAATATCTGGAATAATTGCGGTCAACGAAATAATTGTGATCATACTTAAGAAGGCTTGGTTCCTGACAATAGCAGTAGTTTTCCCCATTTAGTAAGTTATCCAGTAATTTGTTAAATAAATAGTCGAAATATTGTAGATTGTAGTGTAAAATTGCAGTACCTTACTTAATTAAGCACGAAAAGGTGATTCTACCTAAGTTACTGTAGAGTGTAAAAAAAAAAAAAAAAGGTATTACTGTTTCAAATTTTTTGTTCACCAAAACAATTTAAGAAAATGTTTATAAATGCCTGGATATGATATTCTATGAAATAATATTATGTATATGATATACGAAATTCCCTACTAGCACATAAGAATTGGCTAATTGACATCAAAAAATCTTCAGCACCCTGTAATTTTCCGATATTGATCTACTAAAAATATACGTACCATACCAACGTACATACTTTAGTCTTATTATTACCGAGGACTGAATGTCTTTTTGACATATATTTTGTGTGAATATTAATCTTTCATCGATTGAAATGTCTCTGAAACTTGGAGCTGACTCCATTCAGTTACTGACTTATACTCTCAAAATCTGGTGAAATTGTTGTAGGACAAGTTGAAATTGTTCCAGAATTACACCGTAATTTTGGTATTTATGAAAATCAATCTGGGTGAAATTGGTTTTTCCCAAAAAAAAACAATGGATTCTTTAGGAGATGGTATTCGAAGATTTGTAACAATTAAATAATTGCTTTGTTTATATAATATAAATACTTTTAGAAAACTAATATTAGTTTGATTTTTTTTCTGTATTCAGTTTGTCTGTTTGTGTTCCAATCGTGCTCAGTCCATGATATAATTTGTTTTGCAATTCATGGAATATATTGAAAAATTTATGATTTTCTGTTTCAAAATATTCAAATTCTTACTCTATTTAAAAACGAATTGATTAGGTCTACATTCTATCAACAAAAGATTCATTTTGAATGGTCAAGCTAACGAAATCGGAAAAATGTATACAAAAATTAATAAAGTACCCAAAATCGATGTTTTTTCATATAAAATCAAATGGATTTTATTTGTTTTTTGGTTTTGGGGAGTTTTTTTCCAAGAGTCAACAAAATCAGATTAACATGACATTCTAATTAGAAATATTTTTTTTCTTTTTATTCAAATTAAAATTGAAAAAACTAATTGATTTAGATTTGTCCACGTGTATGTATGTACTCAAATAAATATTGCTTCAACTCTTCATCAAACCTTAATTATATCAAAATTAAAAAGAAATATATATTTTTTAAAACAGAAAGTTTTTAAAATTTTATATATTTTGTTTTTTTTTTCTATAAACATTTAACAATTATTATTATTATTATAATTATAATTTTCATTTAAAATACAAATTTCTTACTTTCACATATTATACATATTTACATAAATATTCATTTACACTTAATAATATAAATCACATTTTAGAAAATAGTGCACATTAATATTATACGAAAATAAAATAATAAAAATTGAATTAAAAATAAATATGTATTGTATATATATATATATCTAATTTAAGTATATGTAAAAACAGTTAACCAGTTATTATGCGCGCTTAAATATTTGGTCTTATATATTTAAATAAAAAAATTAAATTAAGTACAAAAAAATAAATTTAAATATAAAAAAAAATTATTGTTTTTTTTTTTAAAACCTCATTTTGAATATCACAAAAATTGATTTTTTTTTTTTTTTGCTTTTTCTATAATAATTTATTTTATAACTAAATTTAAAAATTCTTCACGTGTTTTTGAATCATCACGAAATACACCCAACATTGTTGATGTTACTGTTTTACTATTAATTTTTTGTACACCACGCATTACCATACACATATGAACACCTTCAATAATAACAGCAACACCAGCCGGCTGTACTGCTTTTGTAACAGCAACAGCAATTTGTTTTGTTAAACGTTCTTGCACTTGTAAACGTCTTGAAAATATTTCAACAATACGGCATAATTTACTTAAACCCAATATTTTATTACATGGTAAATAACCAATTGATACATTACCATAAAATGGTACTAAATGATGTTCGCACATTGAAAAAAATTCAATATTTTTAACAACAACCATTTCATCATGATCTTCATCAAATATAGCACCATTTAATACTTCTTCTAAATTTTGATCATAACCTTTTGTAAAAAATAACATTGCTTTGGCAGCACGTTCTGGTGTTTTTAATAAACCTTGTCGATCTGGATCTTCACCCAAACCACTTAATAATAAACGATATGATTTTGACATTTCTGGTAATAATGCCTCTCTTGTTGGTGGTTTATGATCTAATTCAAGATCATGATGAAATGTACAATTTTCATGTCCTGGTGTTAATGATGTACGTCTAATAAGACTACATGTTTTTGTTAATGATGTATTCGATGATGATGTTGATAATTCTGGTTGATCATTTTGTATTATTGATTGTTGTTGTTGTTGTTGTAGTGAAATACCATCTGTTGATTCAATAAATGAAATTGGTATTTGTTCTTGATTCAATTTATTCAAATCATTTTTTGATTTTGATTGATCTTTAAATAAATATTTTTCCTCTTCAATTGTATCATTAAAGAATTTTTGTTGTTGTTGTTGTTGTTTTTCAATTTTATCATTATTATCAGTTATATTGGTCCCATTTATTGGATTATAATTTTTATAATTAGAATTATTATTAGCTATTGTTGCTTCATAACTATTTGGTGATGAACTATTTACACTAGAAATGCTATTACTAAAACGTCGTGATAAAATGTGAGCTTGCGGAAAATTTGTATCATCAATAGCTTCATTCAATTCACTGGCACTCAATTCAGAGAGTTCAGATATTTGACGAGTTATTCGGTTGGTCATTTCAAAAAAAAAAAAAAATTCTAATTTGAATTCCAAAACTTCCAAATTAATTTCCTTCGTTTGAAAAAAAAATGTGAAATTTTCTGTATAACTGTAAATCAATAAATTTTTCTATTGCAGTTTCAAAAACTAAAAATGTGATTTAAAGTAATTAAGAAGAAAAAAAAACAAGGTTTAAAACACAACGGCGGCTTATCATTAATTTTGAAAATAATAATTATTAAAAATTTTTTTTGTTATTTTTCTTTTACATAATTAATAAATTAATTTTTTTTAAATATTTTTTTAATTTTTCTTTATTTTATTTTCCTTTTTATTTTTTAATAAAGTCCACCTTAACAACACGACATTTTATTTGAGACTGACATCAAAAGAATCCGAACAATAAGATTATATATCTGGTTCCCTCCCTCACAAAGGAAAATTCAAGTCAAGTAGATAGTATTATTTATAAATAAAACGCATGTCTCATTTTAATTTTTTTCAATTTAGAGATACATACATACAGGATGTACACAAACGTACATACTACATTTTTGTTTTTTCTTTTTTTCAATAATATAAATCTGGGTTGATAAAAATGTGTATAAAAATGTTTCAGATTCCAGATACACATTATTTGAGTAGGTATTATACAAAAATTTATTATGTGATTGTGAATGGAACAGACGTCATAGTTATTGTGTAAAAAAAGGGAATTATGTGTTTTAATTCAACTCTAGGATGATTCGGCTGTGAATAAAGATGATGTTGTCACAGCCTCAATATTATATAGGTACTGTTTCTTAGTAACCAATTAGGTTAATGTATTATTATGGTGGTGTTCTCCATCAATTTTTCTATATTTATAATTAAAATTGGACTTATACGTAAAGACTGGACTAATTTATAATTTTAATATATATATATATATATATATTTTTTTTTTTACGCTTTTGACAATAACTTAGGTAGACTTAATACTTACTATAACTTTTCCTGCTTAAATTAAATACAGTACTGCAAATTTTTACTACATATTTTACTACATATTTTACTACAATGTTTTTCGAGTATTTTATTTATCAATATTTTTGAGTTTTCAACTAATTAAATGTGGAAAACTACTAACATTTTCAGAACTAAGCTCTATTAAACAGAATAGCTCCATTTTATTTAGGTTGCTACCAGTATTATACTCTTAATTATTTTGTTATTAATTTTATCCCAATAACAAAGAGTACTGGGGACCAGTTGGGAGCATTTTTCGCTTCGTTGTGAATCGAGCTTGGAAGCTTTCGGTTGAAGACCTACTGCGTCACCGAAGTTATATTTTTTGTAATTGACAATAGCACTTTTTATAATTGAATATGTAACAGTTGTAAGAAGTTGTATGTGTAGTAAAAATTTTAAATTTTGATTCGATACAAAACCAACATGCAACTCTTGGTTTTATAAAATGCTAAAAATGATTTAATCAATTAAGCAATAAACTTGTACATATATATTAGAATATTTTACTTTAGGTTTACCTATGATTGATGTATTGGTGAAATAATTTTTGACAATAATACTATCGAATATGATGAATATATAGAGCCTATATAGATGAAACATTTGTGAATAATAACTCTAAAATTATAAATCGTTCAGTCTTTCGATCAGAAGTTATTAATTATATTCAGTGAAACTGATTATTCACCATCCCCGAATACCGTATTAACGCTAATGTTGTAAAAGGATCAGTTCCCTCAAATTCTCTGTTTATGATATTTATCTATGATCTTCACCAATCAACTTTCAATACTATCCACAGTTTTGTAAACAATAGAACTTTAATAGCATCCTTCGATTTTCTTTGGTAATCAAATGCTACACTCGCGATTAGTGATACTAATCATAATATGATGGTCAGTATGTTCAACTACGATTTAACCAATATTTGTGACATAGAGGGGGTACACTTCACGCTTTTAAAGCTCGACATCTTTTGAGTGTTATCTATTCAGTGAATTGAACACTTGAATATTCTGGGTGTGGTGGACTGTGCAGGTAAACAAGGAATAATAATAATGCCGACAGATGTTTGGATTTTTTGAATTGCTGCTTATTATATATCCCAAGGAAATAATATAGATTAAAACTCAAAGCTATCTGTTATCTCGTAAGATTGCCTCATTTGACCCTATCTTAAATTTTATTTTGACTTATTCAGTAAATTTAATGTTTGAATATTCTGGGTATACCAGGTGAACAAGAAAATGACAAGGAATAGCAATAACTTTGACATTGTCCAAAATGCCGATTTGGACCGGATGGATATATGTGGGCATCAAGAATCTTGAAATTTCTAAGTGGTTTAAAACTATGGAAACTTGTTTGTATAGTAAAAACTTTTCGAATATTAAACCATATTCCTACGAACCTGTTTTCACAATGCCTAAACATAACCTACAAAATTTGAAGAAAAATGTTAATCAATTTATTCAAAATGTCCTTATTAACCATAAAAAAAACTTTCACTTCCTAAACGTAAATATCAATCTACAATACCGTGGCAAAAAAACGTATACAAATTGAAAGTAGTATGGATACTAGCTCTATTGCAAAAAAATTGGTTCACTTTTAAGCTTATCACAATAAAAAAATGTTGTATCTGCAGTTAATATCTATAAAAGGTATGATTTTATCTCTCATCTACTTAGACTTATTGGCAAAATGCTAGGAAACAGATGCAAAAATCATTACTGAAATTAATTTAAAATACAAACAATATGTGGGCCAATTTTTTTCAATAGAGTAGTAAAATAAAGTTTTTTTTTTGAAGATTATATACTGACTATAGATATAACAGTACGTACTTCATAAAATAATGTTGAGATATTATTATACAATATACATAAAGAAGTTAAGAGTTTAATGGATGATTAAAACCTTGAATAAATAATAATATGTCATATTGTTAAGAACGAGTCATATTTCATTCTGTTATATCATCTGTACTATATATATATATACATACTGTATATATTAGTATATTAGTTAGTAAATATATTTTATTTCATTTGAATTTATTGATATTATTATTAGTGTCATTTATATTGTAAATTGTGGGTATATAAAATGTAAATATGTGTAAAGAAATTTTTGTATAAACTTGACGTATTTTAATAGTAAAAGTGATAAGTGAAAAAATAGAAAAAAATAAAATAAAATAAAAAATTCAAGTACCTAATTTAGAAGAAGTGATTTTGTCGGTTTTTCTATTGTGAATGTGAATTCATTTATACAATTGTAGTATTATGTTATGCTTTGCATACAGGGTGTTTTGAGAATAACTTGCTATTAACTTCAAGGAAGGTTGATTAGGAACGTATGTAGTATGAATAAAAAATTATTTGGTAATTTCACTTTTTTGGGAGTTAATTCTTATATTTAAACTAACTTTTAAATGGTTGTATATAGTCCTTTTTCTGTCCAATTATTTATATTAAATTCGACAGTTAAAATTGTTCACATCTATTTCTCAAAGTAGTTTTAATTCTGTTTAGGCAGAGAAACGATCGTTCAACTGAAGTTAGTTGTTATAGAGGAAGTGCTATAATCAATTTCCAAAGTTTAGACTATTCATTAAAAGAGTTGTTTAATTCTGTTTCAGTTACAAATTTTAATATTTCGAAAATACTGTTTTTGTTATTAAAATTTTCAGCTGAAAATATAACTTTAATTTAAACTCTGACTTTAAGAAAACTTGATAAACGAACATCAAAAAGTGTGAATATGAATTTTCTATATTAATGTTGGAAAATACCTCGTATACGAATTATAAAATTTTATTGAAAAATGCTGATTACACCGTTTTATTGTTGTTGTTATTAGTAGAGCAAGCATTGGTTTACCATCTTCAAAAATTAATAATTTTTCCTCAAAACTTCTAGCAGAAAATGATTTTTTCTTAAGCTTTCAATAACACAGTTACAATTTTCTATTTTAATTATTTATAAATAATAAAAAAAAAAACATTTTAAATTTTTACATTTGTTAAAAAATTGTTTCAAAACTGCATAAAACAAAATTATGGCTGAAAATAAACAATGTAGCATTCAATAACAAAAAATTACTAGGAAACTAAATAGAGCCAGAGACAGTGTGTTTGAGTGTATGTATATTGTAAATGAGGAGAATGATATTTAATTTGTCATGATATTTTCATGCTATGTATAATTATTATTATAGCTATATTGGTTGGTTTGGTAGAAGAAGAATGATTTTTAATAGGCATTATTTTCAAATATGTACTTTAAATTTGGGGTTGTTGAATATCTATATTGTCTTGTTCTTGTATGATTGAAAGAATAATATAAAATAATGATGTTTATATACGCATTATTTTCTAAACATACATAATGTGATTAATATCTATGCATATAATTTTTGCTTGAAATTTTTTTATTCGGTTTGAATTTTTGTAGTTAAGTACATATTTTATATTAAGTTGTAAAAAATATTGAATAATATTTTATTTGGGGAAGCACTCATTCAACTCAATATATGGACGCTTCGTGCCTGATATATATATATATATATATTTATTAATCTTACAGATTTAGTATTATAATGCATCTCTTCTTAATGAATCTGAATTTTGTTCGTAACAACCTCACTGTTCACAAAAGACCAGGACACAGTATGATCCTGCAGAAAATTAAACTAGGAACTGAAGCAATTGCAATTTGACCATTTTCAATTATTATTCAAGGTGTTGTCTTCGATCGAACAAATTTGGAGGGTCTAATGAGAAATTATTGTTAAAAATTTTACCAGGCAAATATTATTTATTATATTTTTATTAAAAATATAATGGATATTAAAGTGCACTTTTTTGAATGTCGAAAACAAATGTTAATACCGTTATTTTATATATTGTAAAAAACTATATGGTACCTCTCTTGTTTATTAATAATTTGTCGGCAACAAAAATATCAAATATAATTATAAATAATAAAATATTTCACGTTAAGACCTAATAACTCTCAACTAAAACAACTTCGCATAGAGGGAATAATTGTCGGATCAAAAAAATCTAAAAAATAACAATAACTTCAGACAAAAGAACAATTTAGTTAATTAAATGTAATGGATAAAAATTGAAATAAAAATATAGAACAAAACTTTGGAGCCCCTGCATTTAAATTACGAAAACAAGAGCCTACCTCTTCATCCCAATACATAGTTTTCATTGTTTCGACCACCTCATCCCTTGAATTTATTCCCAAAAACATCCTCTATAACAATTATTATGCAATATACAAATTATTCCCGAAAACACCCAGTATAGTATAATATTAACATATTTACAGATGATGTTCGTCTTAAGATCATCCATGTAGAATGTATGAAGTCAGCAAATTTTTCAATATTATATTTTTAATTTTTATATTGTGAGAACGATTTACTTTAAAAATGGCATACTTTAAATCAAACTAAGAGAAATAGATAACCATAATATTAATTTATAAGAATAAAATGGGTTTAGAATAAAATTGTATATAGGATTGAGAAGTACTATTACACAAGGATAATACAAATATTTTGCATATACGACATTGGTTGATTTTATACAGATAATTAATAAGTAAATGCAATACGGTGCATTATTATTGCACCCAAAAACTTAACTTAAATAAAGTTATACAATAATAAAATGTTTTTAAAAAAAAATTTGATGTTCTAAACATTTAGAATATGGAATTGAGTATTGAACATTTAAGAGTATCCTTAATTGAAATTGTAGTATCGGAGAAGTAAAATAAACAACTGCAAATTTAACAGCTAATTATGACAAAAAACAAATTAGTACAAATCATGAGCCATGACATAAATATATATTATGTAATATAACGGTATTATTACTTAAAATTTTGAGAGATGTTATAACTTTTAAATTAAATTATTCTAACTAGTAAAATCTAGACTAAGTTGGTTGGGAGGGTATATTTTTGAATTTGAGGTTTCTTTTTTGGATATCCATAACAGCTACAGGCTCGCTCGGAGAATCGGTGAAGGTTCATTTTGTATTATGATGTGGTGGAGGTCTATCGATATGGGCCCGCACGTGGTCTAGTATCGCTTTAGCAATGAATTTCCCCCTTTTAAACTAAACAAAAAGATAAGTTTTACAATTATGGTTAAATGTAATTTGTCTGACATTTGCATGATATTTATTTGTATATTTATTTCCGATTGTTTCGGAAAAGAAATCAAACGTATTTTCAATAAATTGGTCAGTAGAAATGATTATTCCAATTCACGCTAAGTTGTGTCTTTTTAATACCAATAAACTATTAATAAGAAAAAAAAAGTTTTACAAAAAGAGGTGACATTAAATTAGTATCTGGTAACCATAATTTTAGAGTGCATAATGATATTTTTTTTTAATTCAAAACATCTCACCTCTCTCATTCCACACTATCCTTCTCTCGTTCTTTTTTTTTTATAAAAATTTATTATAGTTGAAGCAAAGTAATTCTTTAGTAGAACATCAACAAAGATAGTATATATTTCCCTCAGCTTGAGGCAGTCTCTTAATATATTATAATAAAAGTCTGTGTTATATTATTTGAATATAAAATCACTTAAGTGTTATCAGAGCATGACGATTTAATATTTTTAAGAAAAATAGTTTTCAATATTTATTTAATTTTATTTTTACAATTATTATTATTCAACTCACACATAGTGTTGCATCACTTCAAAAGAAAAAAATAACTGAAAAACAAAAAAAAATAAAAACATTCAAAGGACGTGTACGGGTTTCTATGGATGATAATTTGACACTTTTAAGATTTCATCCAATCATTCTCATACAATTTATTTCCGTAAAATAATTTTTCCAACTGAATACTATTAATAAAAATAAAAATTAATCAAAGTTGTATTTGAATTCAGTTTCATTTTAAAAACAATGTTAACACTTATATTATGTTCGTGATGTACATATATATATATACAAATTGATTTGTGTCAGAAATCTATTAATATTATGTATGTGGACACTTTTTTTTGCCTCTCTTTCTATCTCAATTCATTCAATTCAAATTATTATCTTCACAGTCATATAAATAAATAGGACACAGTAAAAGGATTTAATATAACAAATGTGGTTACATCATACAGGGTGGATAGTGAACAATAATGCTTAGAGCCAGA
This sequence comes from Argyra leucocephala, assembly GCA_963942445.1. Lineage (NCBI taxonomy): Eukaryota > Metazoa > Arthropoda > Insecta > Diptera > Dolichopodidae > Argyra > Argyra leucocephala. The sequence goes on from OZ012681.1 coordinate 13,590,849, forward strand.
AGTGATTGTGGATAATGCACCATGCACATGAATCCACATGTATACTATTTTCTAAAATTATTAATTTTTTTATTTAATGGCTTGATCGGAAATAATAATCAAAAAAGCCAGAAATGATTGAACAAAATGCACTATGTACAATGCACCATGTACAATGCACCATGCACCATGCATATATATCAACATGTATACTATTTTCTAAAATTATTACATTTTTTATTTAATGGCTTGATCGGAAATAATAATGCATATAGCCAGAAGTGATTCAACGAAATGCACTATGCACCATGCACAATCCATCCAGTACATGTAACAACGTGTATACTATTTTCTAAAATTATTACATTTTTTATTATAGCCTTTACCTTATCTTTAAGTTGTATTAATGTTAGTCATACTAAAAAATATATAATTTTATATTAAACAAGACAATGTATTATTATCAAATATTGTATATGTATGTATAATTAATGAAATCGAGTCCTGACATGCACTCTAACACCACACTGTGTAATTACAGTACATAGTAACAGGATATTCATATGTTATGTACATTACATATATATACATTTTGCACATTTCTAAAAACACTGAATAATGACAACTTTCAAAAATTGACAGAAATTTGTAGCAAAAAAAAAAAAAAATTATATAATAAATTTTATTTTTAATTATGTAGAAGTGTATATAACAAAAAAAAAATCATACATATTTAAATATAAAATTTAATAAAGTTTTTAAACATTCAAAGTCTATGACATGATGAATAATTGAATAAATAAACAAACAAAAACTCTGCACAAGCACACAAGTAAATTATTGTACAAAAAAAATAAAAAAAAAATTATACTTGGGGCACAAGGTCATTCCCCTCCATCGATTATTTTGTCATCATCATCAATATCATCATTATCATCATGATCAGCAAGAATAGGTAATAACAACACAACTCTTTGGTTCAAATATACTTGAATTCACTTTTTTCTTTTGCATATACAAACATTATTTCTTATATGCATTCAAACTTGTGTATGTATGTATGTATTCATGTTTTTTTGTTGTGCATGTAAAACTTGTTAATGCAAACCAAAAAATACGAATAAAAATAAAAAAGGAAAATAAAAAATAAAAAATAATAAATTAAAAAAAAAAAAATAGAACCTTATTTCTCTAGTTATAATTTTCCGTACTCCTTCCTTATTCTATTAATATTTACATTTATATAGGCTGGCCATATGTCCTAAACTTTATGAAAACTTCCTTTAGATACTGCTATCCTTATAAGTAGTTTTTGTTTTACAGCCGATTACAATTTGTCGCATGGGTAATGGACTCTAAAAAGATAGTAGAAACTAAGAAAAGCTTACTAGATTCAACTTTTCTGATGCGAGTCTTTTGGGGATGTTACCTTATTGCTTCTTCTTCCGTCCATCCTATTATTAATCAATAATTATGCCATGAACATTTTTCATTACATTTGCTTCTTATGTGAATAGCAGTTTTGCAACAAACTTGTTTGAAGCCAATTCCATTTTACTTGATCTTGGCGATTTTGGCTTCTTATTCTTCGTTTATATTTTTTTTTATATCATTAGTCAAAACTTAGGTCAGATAAGCCTTTATAGTTTTGTACCGGTTTCTTTTGGAAGAAAAAAGGGATAACTAGTTAGAGAAAAAATAAAAATAAGTGGTAGAAAGCTTTGGCGGAGAGTTACGAACTATGTTTTTGATGTTCAATTTGAATTTTTGTAAATCAAGCACATGAAAACTATCTCTTCTTAGGAATGCTTGCAGTGGAATGATAGTGGATTCCACATTCTAAAAGTTTTGACTATGATGAATTTCCATAACCAGTCTTGAAACATCTTGGTATTTCCCCGGTGTATAGGTGGACATTTGCAGCCTTTCGCGCTCCTCAATAGTTTTAGAGGCGGAAATGTTGATTTTATTGACATTAAACCTATTTGAAACCACATTGTACTTCTTAAGATGTAGAAGCCCAAAAGTTCCTCCGGAGGAAGTAAAATATTATTTCAATTGAAACATCTTAAAAATGTTGATTTTAGCTGGTTAGGTGAACTGATTCTTGTTTTTATGTTTGGAGCCTTCGCGTGCACATAAGTATTTTAATTGCGAGGTTTGTGAATGACACTATTTATTCTACCATATTATCATTTAGCTGTGAAATTTGCATTTTATGGCTTCCTTGGGCGAGGCAATAGTTTGTATTCTTAACACACTATGTTCTATTATAATTCTATTCTAATTAGAACTATCTAGTTGATAAGCAAAATTGATGTAGTAATCTTTGTAAATTGTATTCGGAAATCAGAACCATATCATCTACGTAGCAAAGAATGTTGTTTTTTCTTTTATTTGCTCTGCTGAATTAGCATCGTTACCTTGCCCTTTTGTTCAGTTTGACCAAGTTATGAAATTACTTGTGATGAACTAGGCATAGTCTGCTCTTTAACGCTTCTTATTATTTGGTCCATAATCAGGTTAAATAGCAAAGTGTGAATATTTTAATTTATTCAAGTAGTGTGTTTCTAACATGTATTCTGCTTTTAGTAACATTTTTATGATTTTGATTACTTCTTGGGCATTTGTCTTTCAGTTCAACACGATAAATTACATGACTAAAGCTATAAAGCACATAATACACTTGCTGAATACTATTTTATATTTCTGCTACTGTATAAAGTCTGTAGTTGCTAGTGTTCGTTTTATTTCTGCACTTCTTCGTTCACTGAACATTTTCAATTATTTGATTTGGGACAAACCATATGCAACATTTGTTTCTTCCGAACAAATTAACATCCCTTGATAGTTCTTTAAAATATGGCCACTCTAATTAATATTTACATATATATATATATATATATATATATATTGTATTAGCTATATTATAAATTTAGATAAATACAATAGTTAGTCTACCACCCAAGCAAATCAACCTACCAATAATATTTCAATGTTTACTTTCACAAAAGAAACCAAAAAAAAAAAAAACAACAACAACCAAAAATTAAAATACAAAAACCCATAAACTTTTAACCTAATATACATTCATATAAACATAATTATCTATAAACAAATGTATAGAGGAACAAAATAAAATAGGAAAACAACAAAAATGCATTTGCAACAATAGAATGAGGTAACAAACATGGTTTCTGCAAATTTCCATTCTATGAGTGAGGTACGAAATAGATTTGATATAGGATTAGGGCTGCCATTTTAATACAAATTAGGTAATAATATTTATGCAGTACAAACCAAAGCTATCCAAAGCTATTCACATACCAATATTTTTTGTTCATACATTCTTGACATGGTTAGTATATTTTGGCTAAGATAGAAAAAAAATTTAGGGACAAAGAAAGGTTAATATTCACCTTGAATTTGTCAGGTTTAAAAGTAAAGAACTTTGCCAAAGAAACGCTGAAGATATCTATTAAATGAGAAATATCCAAGAGAAGCAAGATCGGTGATGTGATAAGATGATTAGCTCATGTTTGAATTTGATCGAAATAATTTAAGGTATTACCAGAATATTTGTTGCATTGTAGGTACTAGTTACGGCAACACTCTTATACAATTTTAGAGTTTAAATTTACATAAACAAGGACTTGAAATTTAAATTTGGTGCAGATCAATATATATTATTTATTATATATATATATATGTATATATATATATATATGTATATTTGTACACAGTATGATATTATAAAAGTGTAGAAAAAAGTAGTTAAAAAAAACTTTGAAAGAAACAAACAAATTCTAAAAAATTATTTACAGTATAAAAAAGGCCAAAAAGCAAAATTGAAATAGGAAAAACTGTTTTTTTTTCTATTTTTTTTCTTGTAGAATAGAAAAAAGTACTGAGAAAGAAAACTGAAAAATGTTATAATTTCAGCGTTCTATATATTTTTTTTAAATTATAGTTTTTGTTTTGTTGCAGAGAATTGTCACTAGAAAAAAAAACTGTTTCTTTTACTAACTTTTTTTTTATGAAACTGTTGTTGAAATAACAACAAAAAAAAAACAAAAAAAAAACAATAATAATAAATAATCATATTTTTATATCTTTTTATTCCTTCTATTGTACCTAATTCTACTAACATTCGTTTTCAGTATTCAGTGTGGTCATAAAAACAATTTATTTTTGCCAAAATTAAACTTAAGTATTTTTAGCAATATTTTTCTTCTAACTGCTATTACTGGAATTTGTTGTAGCACTTTATGTATACCGGAATTAATTTGTTTTGAAAATCCGATATAGGAAATAAGAATACGAGTAGAAAGAATACTAAAACATTAAAATGAGTGTGACGTATGCCATGGTTACATTATACTCTCTCAGCTTTAATTATTAATATTTTTGTTGTTATATTGTCAAGTCATACGATTGTCCACCATCGATAATACATGAAATTCGAGGTCTGCTGTATATATAAATTTTATGCTAAGTTTATGTAAATCGGCTAATTTTAATGTCCTTACATATTATAAATATATTTATAATGGATGGAGGATCCCCCAGTGCGCGCAGCCGCAAAATACGGGTGTTTGTGACTGTCGTATTACTGCAATTATGCATCTGTATCATTCAGGATTTCTGATTTAATGATTATACTTAGGGCATTGTGACCTCATTGTTCAGAAAATGCCGTTTACAAATAAGAAGGTCTACTATGCGAGTGAAACCTTCACATTCAGAGAATAGATGTGCAATAGATTCTTCTTCTACTTCACATATTGAGATAAAATTTAAATAAATAAATAATTGAAACAAAAAAAAAATATTCTGCAAACGTTGTTTTCAGTTAAAGCGTTTTTATATAGATGTTTCTTTACTAGGCATTGGCCAGTTATTATTATACCAGCATTATGCGCATGCGCATTTTTGCTTAACTATTGATAGGTAAGTTTGCCTCGAAATCCTCAATTTTTGTCTAAAGCCATCATGCTCTAAAGCTTTGATGTGAAATTTAGCTGTGCTTAAGGTAATCCCACAGAATAAGCTTGACGCTGTGAAAAGCGCAGCTGATATTATTCTTGCTTTGTAACTTTCGACCTTGTTTTATGCATAATGTTCTTAGCAAGTCTGTGACAAATTTTGAAGTGAAAATAAACAAAAATATTTAGTTATTTATTATATTACCTTATACGTTGACTTTGAAAATCCATCTAGGAAATCCATCTAGGGCAACCTTGAAGGCATTAAAACAAAAGATCTCCACCATTTTGTACAAAGCTCGAAATGATTCACCGAGAGAGTTTTATACGAGGAAATAAATTATATAAATTATTTCCGTGGTATCACAATGAACCTTACTGGTCTAAGCGTGTCAGCGTACTGTCGTTAGCCACTACTACCTACTTAACTATACTTTGACTTCTTCTTTGCAACACTCTCGTTTATTTTTGTACAATTTTTTTCTTTGAAATTTTTTTTTTTTTTTGTGAATATAATAGTACTTTTCGTATTTAGCTGCACTATCAATCGGTACATATATATATATTTTCTGCACCATGAATTAAATTTTCTTATTACTTTATTGCGATAAACTGAAATAATTTGAAAAAGACTACAATTTGACAAAAGTCTACAAATTTGGAGCATTAAAATTAATTAAAAATAATTTCGTTATTACAACTGTATTTAGTAGTTAAATGTGGGCTGGATGATAAATGAGATCACTTAATCACTAATTTGGATTTGAACGACAGCATGAATTGTTTCTACAACAGTACAATACGTTCATAGAGTAATAAATAAAATAGTTATGGATTTGGATGGTAAAAAATTGTTTGTTGGCATCTTCTAAGAGTTGTTGAATAAAATCTAACATGAAATTCCACTGCATAATTTTGGAAATTCTTTGACATTCTTATCTAATTATACAAGTTAAAAAAATATTTAATATATGATTGTTGAAAATGGATAATAAATTGTGAATGAGGTTATGTCTTGTGTCTATCCATATTCCATGATATGCCCCACGGATGGGGCTACAGGACAATGACAATGATATGAGGTTATTGTTATATTTGCAGTTAAATTTAAATCATATAGTTAATAACATTTTATTTTCCAAATTCAATTTAACAATCTTGTCGGTTTCTATTTAAATTCATTAGGTACAATTATAATAATTTTGAAAAATGATTGTTTGGGTTGTTTAAGTTCTGTTTTAGTTTAATTCTGGCTTAAAATAGTCTTGGCCAGAGCAATATAACATAAAAAATGCTGTTTTGAGTACATGTATATATTATTATATATATAGTATATATATAAAATGTCGGCATTTATCAATATATATATAAATGTCGGCATTTATCTGGATGTTTGTAAGTTCGACGGAATAGTCCAACAAATATGTATATATATAGTCATACAAATTGTAACATCATGTAATTGTCATAAATATAGTATCTGTTTTTTATTGCTTATATATGCCATCTGTCATCTGTCATTTGTTATCTGCTATCTGTATCATTTGCCCATCATTTCATAATGATTGTGATGTCATTCAAGTGTTAAATTTAGATGGCGCCATAGAACTTTTTACTTTTATTATATTTTAATTAATTTCATTTTACAATTTGAATTTTACAGTAGAACGCTGCTATGATTGTAAAAATATAAAATTATTGTAAGTTTATATTATATAGTTAGATTTTGTTTTCATTAAAAATATTATTTGAATTTAGTATCTTTTTGACTAACTTATATTATAATTAATTGAATACAATAGAATGTCTAAGAATAATGATTGTTTAGAATTATTGAGGTCTTAGGATTATATATGTTTAAATTTCCAATGATGACAAATAAGATGTCGTTAAAATGATCGACTAAATGACCCTTAGGAAATTGAAAATTTTGCACCTTACTTCAAATATTCTGTTAATATGGTAATTAAAAGCATTCTAATAATTCTAATAAAGGTATGATATTGATAAATTAGTAAGCAAATACATATTTTTCTTAAACTTTAAATGAAAACTCTAATGAAGGAAGAAATGCTAGAATTTATTGTGCTTTCGTCATTTATGGTGGGTTACAAAATTAGTTCTATATATTGCTGTGCACCTGGCTCTACTAATTTAAAGGAATATATATATATATATACAGGTTATATAATATTAAATCATTTGAGAGGTATATTAACCCACACGAAACTATAGAACACTAAAGAGTATTTTTGTTATCTACATACTCAAAACATTATGTACATACATAATATATTATACACAATATGTGTATGAAAAATTTTTGGAAAGTAAAAACGTAAAAATTTGAAATGATTCCTTTTGTTAATCCTATGTGTGTTTGTGCTCAAAAGTTCATAATATTAAACAAAAAATAGAAAACAAAATGGCCTAAGGACTTATTCAGGAATTTTTCTATTTATTTACAGTTATGAACACACACGATTTATAAAACTTTAAGTTTTCGTTTTTTCATTTTGATTATGACTATTATGAAAAAAATCCTATTTTAATATGGTAGGTACTTTATGAAAACCTCCATTAAAAATTGTTTTGTTTTATTTTTATTTAAAAGAGCTCCCTTTTATTCTATTTTTTTATTTTTTTGTTTTTAAACCATATAAAAATAATAAAAAAAAAAGAACATAGAGTGGCCCACAATTTATAATTGCTAGAACTTTTTGTATATGTTTAATGTGTTTATGAACTTTTTATATAATAATTGTTGTAATGTGTGTGTTTATGTTCTGAACTATTTTATTACTTTACAATTATGACATTGTGAGCATTTATATTACCCTTGCACTATATGCAATTAAAATAAAAATTAAATTAAAAACAAAGAACAAAAAAAAAATGTTATTGAAATTCTTTAGAATGAATTGACCTGTGCCAACGAAACTACCTTTCTTAAATCATAACACAGAAATTAAAGTGCAATGGAGTACTTGTATAGTTATACTTATATTTTAAATGAAATAAGATAAAAAATATTTATACAAGTTTGTACATACTTAGTTTTAGGTGTAATTTAAATTATCAATTTTTGAGCTACGAATATGTAAACATTTGGCCAATAGGTAAGAAATCTGTTCTAGCTATAAAAAATCAGATTCAAATATTTAGGGAATGTGTCATCGAAAAATAGATGTTCGTTTGAGTGATGAAATGTCGGTTGATATCAAAAAGCTTAAAAGAATCGACTTGTATTAGACAAGTTAAAAATTTCCGATTTGTTAGGCGGAGGAAATAGACTAAGTATGTACAACTTCTAGTTAATTAACTAATTTTGAAATGATTTATACCAACTATATTTTTATAAAATGTAGCTTGGCGATATTCGAGAACATTCATAATTAGTTTAGAATATTATAGAATGATAAATATTTCTATAGTATATTAGCTCTGGAATATTATAGATCCTTCCAAAATTAATCAACATAGATATAATTAAAGTGATGTTAGAAAAAAATACCATGTTGGTATGGATTCGTTATATATAAGGTATAGCATTCGCCTCTTGGCTTTCACTGGCAATGGCAGGTAATAAGGAACGTACTTTTATTATGTAACAATCCGATGTAGACCAATGTGGTTGGAAAAATTATTGAAAGATTTGAACAAAAAGGATTCAAATTGATGGCCATGAAATTTAGGTGGGTAACAAAAGACCATCAATTCTTTAATGGTTTAGTATGAATATATGAACTCAGGACCACTGACCAGTAATTTCGATGGTATGGGAGATTTAAATGTTGTTGAAAAACTGATCGCTAGATGCTTGGTGCTACAAATCTAGCTGATACAATGCCGGGAACTATTCGTTATGATTATTGCATACAAGGTTGTCGCATTATTATTCATAGATGCAGTAGAATAAGCTAACAAAGAAATTGCATATAGGTTTACCGAAAAAGAATTAGTTGCATGGATCCCAGCTGCTCAAAATTGAGTTTACGAATACATAAATAACACATTAAAATCAAAATTGTTTGCAACCAATCAAAGAACATTCATATTACCAAGTAAGTGAAAATTTCTAAAGGTTAAATAAAACAATATATTAGTATTCAATACTAGACAATAAGTTGATATGAAAGTAAATATTTTTATTGTATTCTTGTCATGATAAATAAAAAATAATTTAAGCCACACCATACTTGGAATTATTATTGGGGAGCGGTCCTGTTCTAAAAATCTATATATCAAACTCCCATTTCGTCTAATGCCATTTCGCATAATTTCGTATTTTACAAATTTCATTTTAGCAAAATTACCATATTGCAAATAGTTTATTTATCAAATAGGACATTTTGCAACTAGGATTTTAGAATTGGATTCAAAATCAGGGTTTACCCTTGTTCCAAAATATTTATATATATCGATATGTGAGATTGTGAATTAGGAGGATCATATCTTTTTACGAAGTGTCTCATTATGCCAAACCACCATTTGTAAAATGGTCAAATATGTCAAATGGAAAGTTTCGAAATGCCTTTTTTGTTAAAGATATTAGGCGAATTGGTGTTTTGCAATTTAACATTCGGCTAACTGTATATAAACCTTATTATTGCACCGATAACACACAACAATATTAACATTAATAAACAGATATCTTGAAATAATACAGATTTCTATTAAAAAAAAACCCTTATGTTGTATTGCTTTTATTTATATCAATGCGATCAAATGAAAGTATCACTATCATTTTAGCGCGCAGTCAATATCAAACTATAACTCGCTTATTAAATTCTCAGAATTTTTATACTTTCTTCGATTTATATAGGAAAGCTTATGGGAAAGCAGGTTTACTTAACAACCATATGCAATGTGACTGAGTGTTGGCAGTACTGTATATTTGTATAATAAGGAAGATATTAAGTTTATTCCGGGACTGCCCCAGGTTGACGAAACTAAACTAGAAGAGTATATGTTTGATAACCTGACAAAAATATCGACAGATTTGTCACATTTGTCACCAGAAATGTTCCAGTTCGTATTGTAAATGGTCGCTGTGATGACAATGGATTATTTTGGAGGCCATCCCCTTTTAACTAACTAACCTCCTGAAATGGAAGATTTATTATGATTTTTTTAGCTAGAATTGATAGCTTCGCAATGTCAAATAATCTATCAAATACGAACAAAATGATTATATGAAAATAAAAATAATGAATTTTATTTTAAATTTGTAAAATAAATAAACATGATTTGTTGTTTTCTTTTTTTTAAAGTTGAAGTGAAATTTTTATAATTACTTCAATCATTGTTTTTTTATATTTTCATATAAATTTTCATCTTATACTTAATTACATTTATGTATTTATATTTACATTTTTAATTTTTAGTATACAACATAAACAAAAAGAATTTGACCTAGAGCAATTTTTCATATTATTCTGTAATCGTGTATATTTATATATATATGTATATATATACATGTATTATATCATAATAAAGTCATAAAATTTTCAACAATCATTGTAAGAAGTCAAACAAAAACAAAATACATAATCACCCACCCACCACCATACTGTTACCACCAACTTCAACCATTATCATCATAACATCTAACATACTGTCGCTGTTCTGCTTTACTTCCCACATCCTTTCTTCTCCATATCTCTACGTTATTTTGTTTTATTTTGTTTTTTTTATTTTTGTACTAGACAACGAAAAATTTTCTTTATTTTCCACTTCCTTGTTTATTTAATAGAAAAGATTTTTTTTTTTTTGTTTTTTAATATCTTTTGTAACAAAACAATAAAAATAACAATAACAATTTAACAAAAGGATTTGAATAAACAAACATTGCATGTCAGATTAATGTGAAACGTGAAATTTTCCAAAAATGGAATTTTTTTTTGTTTGTTTATTTAAATTTTTAAATTTTTTTTAATGTACATTCATATATTATTAGCTATATGTATATGTATATGTGTTTGTTTAAAAACTGGAATGAAAAATTTAAAAAGTTTTGAATTTTGATTCTAAAAAATTTTGACTATATTCAGATTTATCATAATTTCGATGATTTCCTAGTGGATTTAGTCAATCAATATTGTGTAGTGAAGATAATCTTAATCTTTTTCTTCTGTACCCTTTAAAAATATTGATTGAATACCTGTTACGTGACCCTTCATAATAGGACACAGGCAGCAGTATTTACCAAGAACTGGAATAGTTAGACCAAAGTGTTCAATTGTGATATCAATGCAATCAAAAATGTTTCCTTGCAAAGATTATATTTTTTAAGCGATGGAGATAATCAATTTTAGTACCCAGTACCTAGTAAGTCTAAAAAAGTATAGGTTCCTCTCCTAAATAGGTTTTTCTTTTACGCAATAATTTGTGACAAGTGCATATCAAATACAGTATTGTTTTATCCTATACAGGTTCTGACAAAATATTCAATGGGACCCCAGATCGTTTTTTGTCATGCTTGGGTATAAGACAATGCTTCGTAATAATGCATACCATTGCATTGCACATTTCTAATATTTCTAATGATTAAAGACTGATATGTAAAATAAACGTAAGAAACAACTGAAAGGACTCTGAACTGAAGTAAAAATATTACCTTTCTGTTTTGAAAATGGTACTTAGTTCGGAAAACCGGCGATGAACCCATATGAAAAAAAATCAGAAGAAGGAAATGAAGATGGAGGCCATACACTCAGAAAGCCGTCAAACAACATCACACGAATGAGCTTAAAATTGAACCCACTAGGTACAAAAAGAACCGGTTGTCCAAAGAACACCTGGCGGAGGACCATAAAATAAAAACTAGAAAAAATAAACATGACGTGGGAGCAAGTGAAAACAGCAGCTAGCAAGCGAGTACGATGGAAATGTCAAGTGAAAGCCCTAATGCTCCCAAGAGGAGTAAGGCAAAAAAAATCTCAGTTCAAAAATCAAATGAGGTAATATTCTATTTTCGGCAGTAGTAGTATGTTTATATTTTTGAAATTTTATGAAATCTATTTAAGAGGGGAAGAAGCCGTTATTTTAAAATTAAAACAAAATTTATTAACTAAGTCCGAGGGTGCTCTATCGATTTGTTGATTGACTTTAAACTTCCGAGAAGGACTGGAAAAAGGTTTTTTAAGCTCAAAATTGGCCGAAATTTTCGAGATTTTCAAATGGGAAGATGTACTTTTTTATGCAAATTCGGATTTTACGTCCAAAAATAAGAAAATCTGTGCTTTTTCTGTTATCCATTTGATTTTTCCATATAATTTTTGATGGTTAACATAAAAGTTTGCCATTTTCCTTCTATTTCGACAATTTATTCACAATTTTTCCTCTCTCTTAATTTATACAAAATCTCTTGGCTACAATGTAACAGGCACAATTCATGAAAATTTAATTCCTGCAAGTTGTACAATTGAACACAAAAATGAAATTAAAAAAAGGCAAGGTTTTTGTGATTCAATACAAATAAAAGATGCAAATATTCATTTAGTAAAATGGGTCGACAATTCTGCTGTTGCTGATGTGCATCAAAATAAAAAAAATATAAAATAGAAAGCATCGCAATAAAAAATAAATATTTCTCGATCATGTGGTATCACCAAATACAATAAGTATATGTTTGGTGTGAACCATTTCGATCCAAATGTGTCTCTTTATCGCATTGTATTCAAAGGCCAAAAATGGTGAGGCTTTACTTTCACATAATTGGTAGATGCATATGTGTTCAAAATGCTTGGAAGTTACATAGAAAAATCATTTGAGTCAAATTATGTTTCATCGTAAGATTGCAATCTACTATTACAAAAATTACGGTACAAAAGGTACAGGAGCAGAAGCCCCAGCTTTGAAGATGACTCAGCAGTTGAAACATTTTGTTCGAAAATAGAAGCTTTCCTTTTGCAACATGGACTTTGACAATAAGCTGAATGTGTAACGTGTAATGTTGGTCTTTATATAGACTGTTTAAAACATTGGTATCAAAATTTTTTATTTCAAGAATTATTTAAATTTTTATACTTTCATTTTTTAATAAATAAAAGTTTGCTATCTCTATAAATATTATAATTTTTTAATAAAACCAAAAAATACTGAATGAAAACCTATTTTCATTGTTAAATTATGATGGCAAAAATCCCATATAAAAAATCAGTCAGCTAGGAAGCCTATCAAGCCCCTAGCAAGCCGTGATCATATGATCACGGTCTTGTTTTGCGAATCCGGGAAAATACTTATGCGGGATAACTGTAAAAATGGTTGTCTTGACCATTTTTACAATTATCCCATATAAATATTTTCCCGCATCCTATTTGCATCCTAAAAAATCTATTTATATAATTTTTTTTCAAAATCAAACAAAAAATAATTCAGGATGATTCGGGTCTATATTTAAACTGCTGTGACATTTATAAAAATATTTTTTTATTACCAAAAAAATCCCTGCAACACTTTTATATGATATTCTTGAACTTTAAATAAATCTGAAGACAGTTTTAAGTATATTACAAAGAAATTTCTTTGTCAATTAAAAGGACTTTCAATTTAAAAATTCTAAAAATAAAAAAAATATAAATCTAAAGGTCACAGTGCACGTCTAAATTCACCTACATTACATAAATAAAAGTAAATATTTACTTTAACAAAAAACTATATTTCAAGTAATTTATATTTATTGTTTTGTTTTACTTTTGTTTTTTAATAAAATAACTAAATAATATAATTTAATAAAATTTTATAAAAAGTTTTTCATTAAAATAATAATTTATTTATATCCTTGAAATCCTTTTAATAAAAAGTTTTTTTTTTTTTTATTCTTTGTTTTTTCTGGAAACTTTCAATTCTCAATTAAATTTTAATTACATAAAAAAAATTTTTTTTTTGTTTTTTTTTTTTATTATTTTGATCTTTACTCTGTGTACTCTTTTCTATAATTTTCTATTTATTTTTAATTTAAAAAATAAAAACAAAAAAAAAACAAAAACTTTTCTTAAATACTATTATAAAAGTTAACAAACCAAAAGAAATAAAAAAAAAATAAAACAAAACAAAAACTAAAGGACTTTCAATTTCTTTATTTGCTTGCCCCCATCTCTCTTATATTCTCTTACATGACTTAAAATATCCTGGCTGAAATTTTATTCAATTTTAATGGTATTTTCTACCACATATAATTTATTTTCATTATTTTCAGTTCCCAAAAGCCTTCCACAACTTTTTCATTTTAGAAAAACCAAAAAAAAAAAACATACATAAATGTATAATATATAAATGTTTTTTGTTTAATTTAAAAAAAGAATAACAAAAACAACAGCTAAAAACAAATAAAAGTTAATGTCATTCACAGAAAAAAAGGATATTTTGTTTTTATTTGTTATTATTGTTTTTATGTGCTTGTGTCTGAATCTTTTTTTTTATTTTTTCAATTTAATTCATTCAAATATACATAAGTGTATGTATATATATATGAATTAAAATGTACAGGGTGTTAAACAAAAATTGTTCTATACAAAATATTTGTATTAGAGATTGGGATTACTCGATATTTTTTATTTTATGAGACAACCAAATTTTTTTCTTGTTACATTTTATGTCATACAATATTTTTAATGTCTCGAAAGTCTTAAAAATCCCCAAGAATATTACAATCCTTATCAAAAAAAAATTGTTTTCCCTCTTAACTGAATTTTTTGAATCTTTCTAAACGAAAATGACAATAATTTATATCAATAATGAAATCTAAGTAGTTGGAAGGTCTAGTCCATTGATTTGACATTTTATATTTGATTGTTCATTTCAATTTTCTGCCTAACATGACTACTAACGATTTTTGTTTAACCTGCTGGTTGTTGGAATGTTTCACTCTTTAACGAGAAAGTTAAATGTACACTTTTACTCTCATTCACCTTCATTTTTCGCTGGTAGAGCCATTCCTGTATCTGCTGCAAATGTTCTTACCAAATACTATCTTACTAAATATGTAGATGCTGTATGTGAATTTGTATGGCAACTTAAAATTGCAGTATCGTCTGCGAATGTGAATGTTAATGTGTTCCTGTTTTCCGGTATAGATCAGACGTATATAATATAGGTATAAAAGTGGTTTTAGTACATACAAAATGAAATAAAAATTTATTATTAAGTATTATGTAAAAACCAACCAAAACAATTAATTTCACAAACAAATATAAAAATTAATAAAAATAATAATTAACAATGGTACTTCATCATACTCGTCTCGATATTTTTTTAAAAAGTATAGAACATCTACTGTCCTATCAGATAACCGAGTTCTTTTTTTCATACTAACTGGGCACGATATTTAATACTATCGCTCATTTTGAACAGAAATTGGTCGAATTACGAATATAACATTTCTAATTAATTTCAAATTTTCTCCCCCCAGACCCGTATTGTTGTTTTTAAGACCACCGTATACTGGACGAAGTATTTTTTTTTTTAATATACCAAGTGCATGCTCATTTGCATTGCTCACTCATCATGATTCTGATTCGCAGAGTTTTGTAAATTTCAACTTTTGTGTTTCGATGTAGGAGCCTTGAATCGATCTTTGTTCGCTAAGGCTATTCTTTACTGGACCTTCACGCTCATGTCTTTTCTGGATTAATTTTATTTCCAAGGTAGGTTTTTAGTTTAGTTTATTTAAGGTCAATTAGTTTAATAAAACTGTATTACAACATCCATATTTGAAACAAAAAATTCACAAAATTCACAAAAGGTTTAAAAATTATGAAAGAACGTTTTTAACAATTTAAAATTTTAAAAGTAAATAAAATTGAAATGTTTCATATCTCATTTAATATCAATTAATTTTCTTGTAAATCTTGAAATATCCAACACATTTCTTACTATATTGGGTAACAAATTAAAAGATTGTGTACCCATATAGAGTGAACTATTCTATGTTTTAGTTTTAACGGGAGTCTGAAATCCCCCCTATTTTTTAGATCATAGGTATAGACAAACTTCTAAAATATATTCAGTGTTGTCCCTAAGCGTACTCTAGTAGTTAAACAGATTTGACAAATATAGTACTAACCGTGTTTAGTCCTGCTTGTCACACCAGATTGAAGAAGTACATCTACTTGTCGAAGATCCGATACACGTTTTGAAATATTTATTTGTTGATTATTTAAATAGTTTATCGAAAATATAAAAAATCATTGTAGAATGTTTACTGTAATAATTCACTGTTCTCATGAAAAAATTAAAGATCAGATCAGACTATAAACTAAATTTGAAACTATACAAGTTTTCAATGGAATATAAGGTCTCAATTCCAGAAAATTGATTTTATTAACCTATCGACAGTAATTTAAAAGTCAAGTCAATATAAAGTGGACGCCATTTACTCGCAAAAAAAAAAAGGAAAAAAACAATGTCTTGAAAATCAAACTGAATTGGAGACATAACATAATATGTAGAAGCACACACGTTGCCTTGCGTTGAGCTTTGACTTTTAACATTTAAAACTAACTAGATACACGATAAGAAGGACGTATTTATATATATAGATACTAGAAAAGATATATATATGTATAGAATAGTATTATATATATATATATAGACTAGAATAGATATATATAATATACAGAATCATATTATACATATAGTGGCAAGAATGGATATATGTATAATATATATATATATAGAGATAATACAATAATATTATATATATATAGAGACAGGATATATATAATATATACATATATAGACTAGAATAGATATATGTATATACAGAATAATATTACATATATAGTGGCTAGAATAGATATATAATATCTATATAGAGATAATACAATAATATTATATATATATATATATATATATATATAGAGACAGGATAGAGGGTAATGAGAAAGAGATTTGTACTAACATAATTAAACTTCAAAATAAAAACCAATTCATATTTTTAAGTATTATAATAAATTAAATTAAAAAAAATATATATTTCTTATTTAATATGTAATATATTTTCCATCTATATGTATAATCTTAAAGATCCACACAACATACATAGTCCTTGTTATTTTTTATTAAAAATTTCCACTTTAAAAAAAAAAAATTATAATCTTGAAAAATAAAAAAAAAATCTCTTAAAAGGTCTCAACAACATAACGTGTACCTGTCATAAAATTTTATTGGATTTAAAAAAAAAAAAAAAAAAACAAATCAAAGAATATTAAAAATTGGCACAGAAAAATGATGAGAAAATCCTGATGTTTTCTTATTTAATTTTTCTTTTTGCGTAATAATAATCAATATCCAATCTCTACACACAACATTGTACATTATGTTATATATACCGCAAATCATATATATATATATGTATAGAAAATATGTTGCGCAATAATCAATACTTTTGAGAATACATATATTATATAATTTTAGATATATATATATATATATATATATAAATATATATATATATACATAATATATGTTATATCCTTGATATCCTTTAAATTTAATTTCAACAAAATAAACTCAACAACTTTAAAGTTGCCAGTAAAACTTTTATCAAGGATATTTCTAGAGTATATTTTTGAAAACATTCATACACACATTCATACACACTTTTGAACATATGTATATATATTTCAACACATACAAATATACCTGTGATATATAGAAACGAACACATGTGTTTATCTTCAAGTGTACTCCCCATTTCATTCGATACTCTCTATATATATACTTATCTATACGAATTTCGAAAGTAGAAAAAAAAATAAGAAAAAATATATTTGTTATTTTCCACCAACTTTTACCATTCATTTCGTTTTTTTTTTTTCCTTATTATCCTGCAAATTTTGAAATTCTCATGAAAATTCTCATGTTCTAAATTTTAATGTTCTTCTCATCCCTCTAATTTTCTTTTTTTATTTTTTTTTTTTGTCTTTGCTTTTTTCTTTTTTTAATTTTTAATACCATGAAATGAAAAACTTTGAACGAAAAAAAAGTTTTCCGCCAAACAAAGTTTTCCCTCTCTTTCATTGCGTTTTTTTTTTATTTGTGTTTTTGTGTTTTTTTTTTTTTTTCATTTAAAACTGTATGAAAGTATAAAAGCGGAGGAGTTGACAAGAGAATTATGAAAACTGAAAAGTTGCGACTTTTCAAGAACAAAATAGTAGCAATAATGAATTTTGAAATGAAAAAGAAAAAGAAAAAACAAGAACAAACAAAAAAAACAAAATTAAAGAATATTAAAGAATTGAAAAGAAACTTATAAAAAAAATAATGAAAAAGTTATGGAAAATACGCAGACATTAAGCACCAAAAAAAAAAAAAAAACAAAAAACCAAATACAAAATCAAGTGAACGAAATTACAAAAACAAAAATGTAAATAAAAAAACAAAATAATAAAAAAAAAAATGTAAAGTTTTTGAGTTTTTAAGGTTTAGTTTCTCATGTTCATCGTACAAAATTGGAAACTTGAAAAATTAATGAATAAAAAACAGAAAAAAAAATAACTAAATTAACTTTTGTCAACTTATTTCGACAAAAATTGAGCAACGTTAATGAATAAACGAAATTAATCTTACATGAATTGAATTATAGGTATAAATATATAGGTAGTAGTGGTTGCTAATTTGACACATTTAAGTCACAGAGATTCATTGTTGTTTTGCTGTAAAGTGAATTATTCAACAAAGAAAGTTACCGCAACTGATCAAACGGCAAATTAGCCGGACAAAACTGTAAAAAACGGTGACTGTTTCAACTTACTAATCCCACAGAAGGAATCGCATGGCATATCAAAGGACAAATTAATAGATAGAAGTCCACTGTTTTCTTGTTGTAAAGTGAATTATTCAACAAACAAAAATGCCGCAAATGAAGAATTTAGCCGCACAAAACTGTAAAAGAAGTCTGTTTCAACTCACTACTCCACTGAAGGAATTGGGAAAAGGTTCAGATTTTGTTGTCCTGTTTGAAAATGAATTATTCAACAAAGAAAATGGCCACAACTGCAGAAATTGACAAAAATTGAAGATTGACTTATAAGTATGGAGGATCAAACTAAATCTCTAGAAGAGCAAATTATCCGACCGTATCTAAATCGTGAATACGCATCTAAATTGGAAAGAGCATATAGTCAGTATAGACAAAAAACTTAAATTGATATTCATCAAACTGTACTGGCGGGACGGGGCTTGTAACTTTGGATGAAGTACGAGATCTGTCTTTCAACCTTTCTGATATTGCGCAATAGAATTATGAAGTATAATAAGTAAGTTTGCCATTAAAATATTGGAAGGATTTAAGTCCAAAGTGTTATTTAATCAATAGTGAATGCACCACACTTTTTTAGTCAATTTCAATTCAATTTCAATTTTATTCAATTTTATTTTTACATTTACGTTTGAGTTTTATTATATTTATATACAGAGTTCAGATGTACTTAAATCTACACAACTGAAATATTACATTAACTATGGTTTTTTTTTACATTTTTGTTTAATTCACTAATATTTTCGAGATCATAAGGAAACTTTAAAAAACCTTATAATCAATTTTTTAGTCAGAAATAAAGAAATTCGAGAGGGATAATAAAAATTAATAAGTCTACGTATATATTTCACTAATTTAAATTAATATTTTTATAAAATTAAAAATGGCTTAAAACATACCATCAATTATAGAAGTTGTAGCATCAAGAAACTCAAAATACTTTTCAAGATTAAAAGTACATTCAAAAAGCTTCGCTTCCCATCTGATGGTGAGTACAGAACACAATGTAAGAAGGCTGATGAAAATATTTCATCCATCAGATTATCAGTTTTTTTTTACGTATGATGGATGATAAAAAAAATTAAGTTCTGAAGATGAATCCTCATCAGCTTGACTTGAAATTACACCAAACTAGGAGATTAATCGATGGTCCCCCTCCACAGGAAACAAAACAAATGTTATAGAAATTAGTTTTTTGTTGAAGAAACGCTTTAATAGAATGTATGGGGAAAGACATATAAAAGAATTAGTCAAAATATCGTGATCTATAGTATAGATAGGTAGCTTAGAAGTGTCCATTCCAGTTGCTTCTGGAAAATCAATTAGCACTTAATTGTGCCTTTTTGATACCACGACTCGCGTGATCTATTTGTTGTTGGTTTAGAGGATCATTCTCACATCATCACTATACCAAAGAACTCATTACTAGAGCCCCTGTGCGATTGAGAAGGTTACCAATTATACTTTCCGCAATAATACCTATATTGTTAGAAAAATCCCATCTAAAATTCGGCGTCTGATCCTAGCTAATACTGGGGCAACTGCAAAGAAAGTGTTCAAGAGTATCTGCCTCATTTTTATATCATAGAAAGACCTATAAAACAACGTGATTTATAGTGGATCGTTACTGTATTATAAGTAAAGCATCCCAATACACAACGATTAAAATACTTAAAACATATTGTTGCCAGAATGGAAATATTAAAATTGTGCTAGCAAAATTTAGAACTATATTTTTTGTTTTTTATATGAGGCTAAAATAATGGGCATCCTAACGGGCATCCTAAGCATCCTAACTGCTTTGCAGAATTTTAGACATATAAAGTGGACGGAAACAAAAAGAAGGATAGTAAAGAATAATAAATCAAATTATTAGAATAAAATAGAAGAGTTAATACAAAAATTTACGAACAGGTTAAAATATATTTATTTATCCATCTCTTCAAAGCATCTAAGTGGGAACACAAAAGATGGTAAGGTGTTCAATAGTTTAGAGGTTCGGTTGGTGAAAAAAACTTTGTATTTCACAGTTCTGGTTCAAAGAAGTTCTACTACAAATTTTCAAAGAATACTCGCAGGTTGTATGGTTGTATTTTGGCCATAATACTTTTTATTTCGTCAGAATATATTTACAAAACAGATATTTATAAAACAGAGTGATTTAATGATGTTAGGGGTTGTGTAACATCTCCATCATGGATAACTTAAATGGTTCGCTTTCGTATCTTATCTAAGTACTGTAGGCTGGTACTAGATGCCTAGAAGATTAAACATTAAAGTCCTCTTTTCGGTATAAAATATTCTGCTAAAATTAGAATGATACTAGGGGCCCCTGTTGAGTAATTATATTTCAAGTTGAAGTCAAATTTAAAGTTTTTAAAAAAATAGTAATTTACGTACTGACATCGACTTCGATATAGCAGGCACGATATAGCAGAAACCACTAGTGTTTAATAAAAAGTTTTGTGGTTAGTAAATTTTATTTAGGACACATAAATACACGTCCCTCATATACTGCTTCGTTTCCGATATATTCCCTATAGTAAATGGCATTTAGTGGATAAAATTACTAAAAATAAAAAATTTTGTCATTATAGAGGTATGTATATATATACCTACATAATACATAATTTTAATAAAAACTATATTATTACTACAAATAACCAAAATTTAGAAATAGCTACTTAAAAAGATAAAAATGAAGAATTCAAGTGATTTGTTTTCTTGTTGTTTTTATATTTTTTGTTTTAGATGATTTTTTTTTGTTTTTTTTTTGCCATATGCACATAGATTCATTTGCAAGTACATATGTAAATTATAATAACTGATTTGTTTGCTTTTGTTTGTTATTTTAATAAGATCTCACATATGCATAATGTATTTGCTTAATCATAAAACCATATGAATAAAAAATTTTCAACTGTGTGCGCATTATTGTTTTATATACAACTTATATATTATATTAGAAGTTCATTAAGGAGTAGGAGAATCGAAATAAAATGAAAAGGTGTCTACTGCGCAGGTCGCTAAATGCTTGTCAATTATAATTATAGATGTAGAATATTAGAGTGATCAGTTCGAAGGTATAACATGCACAAAGTGTCCAAAGTTAAAAATAACAATTAAAAAATGCCTAATCCCTACATATAATACGAAAACAAATAGCATAGCATACTAGCAGAAAACGTTAAATTTTTCTGGGTACAATCCAACTCGTTCCAGAAAATTTATTATAATGATACATCTAAGAAAAACAACCACCTCTTACACTGTGCATTTGTACTAAAAATGTGTATTGTTGTGTTTCATTACTTGCATTATAATAGAGGTGTGATGTAATTTCCAGTGAAAATAGTTTTAATGTAACAAAAAATTCAGACCGAATTATCTTTATCAATTTCAACTCAATAATTTTGTAAAGTACTCTTTAGTCACTGCATTATGTTGACATCATTGAGTAATTAGGTAATAATGTTCAATATATTAAGGTTTATTAAATTTTTTTTGTTTTGCCATTTATTTTTATAACCATAGCATTTGATAATGGATTAATGAAGCTTACTTTTTTTTTTAAATCCTATTCAAAAGATTTCATTCGTCACAAATCTGGCATCTGCAGAAAAAAAAAGAAAAAAAAACTTCTTATAATAAACGGATTTCAATGATGTCCTTGGACTTTTTTTTTTCCTTTTTCATTTTAATGT
This sequence comes from Argyra leucocephala, assembly GCA_963942445.1. Taxonomy (NCBI): domain Eukaryota; kingdom Metazoa; phylum Arthropoda; class Insecta; order Diptera; family Dolichopodidae; genus Argyra; species Argyra leucocephala. The sequence goes on from OZ012681.1 coordinate 13,613,282, forward strand.
CATATAAAAGCAATTCCTGTGAAACTCGACTTTCTCTTTTAAAACTATTTTAATAAAATAATTATGGATAAAGAAAATCTTTACAATTAAGGATAAACTAAGGATAAACTAACACAAAAGAATTAAATTTTTACTTTAATAATTTTCCATTATATTTTTTTATAATAATATAAAGAAGAAGAAAAAATAACAATAAAAACAAAACAAAAACTTTTAAAATTCACCTCTATAGCTACCACAATTCAATTCCGTTTTTCTGAAATAATAAATAAATACAAAAAAAAAAAAAAACTATAAAAGAAAAAAATCCAGTTGGTAAAGGTTACATTTTCTTTTGATTTCTTATGATATGTACAGAGAGTTTTAATAATCAAGAGTTGTATTCGTTGCACTGCTGTTAGGTGAGCCAACTATCCATATTATTTAAATAATATTTTCTTTTCATACAATTTTTAATTTATTTTGTCAAATCAGAGAATCGAAAGAGGATTCAGAGCATTAAAAAGATATGGAATAAATGAACAAAGCCGATCAGAACCAGGTATTAACTTAAAGACACAGAACAGGATATATTGTGGTGAAAATCTGAGAAGAATGAATTACAGGCGTTGAGGGTTTGTTCTGGTCTAACAAATATGGTATAGGAATGAATGATTCAATACTTCATTACCCTTGGTTTGTTCTAATCAAAAAAATATATAGTATCGGGATGAATGGTTCAGTGTTTGTTTGGATCAAGGGACAGAATTTATAAAGCATTTATGTCCTTAAAATGATTAGTATTTAAAAATTTGGATTGTCACATGAAAAATTACGTATAGATACAAATGCCAACATAAAACACTTTTTTATTGCATACATGTTGGGGCTAATTATTAATCTATGATAAAATTAGAATATTTATTTGATAAATAAGAGTCTCCCTGCCATAAGTTTTATATAAAAAATTACATAAATTCGACAAAATTTTCTGACGAATTTATATCAATTTTATTTCTAATAACTTTGTAGAACTTATGTTACATCAAAGAACATATAATAACAAGAGGTCTCATCTGAATATTTTTCAAACTTTTCACGTTAAATGCGTACGGGCCGGTAGGAAAATGATACGAAAATGAAAATTAAAGAGAGCAAAGAAGAGTAATTATAATTTTGTTAAAAAAAAAACACAAATACATAAATACAAATCACTCAGTCCATCCATGTACATATATTTCAATATTTTTTCAAATCAAAGATTCAAAATTAGAATTATAATAAAATTTAATCTCATACAATCTCCAATGAATTTATGCACGTGTATTATTCCTTTATATGGATTTTTATTTCTATTGAAAAGTATACGGTATATATTTTTAAAATTTCAGCTAAGAAATTTTTTAATTTGGTTAATTTGGCCTACTTTTATTTATCAATCACATATAAATATGTATTTAGTTTTAGAGAGCACATTGTTTTGAAGATAAAATAAGGGAGCGGGTTGTAATATGGTGACCCAATATATACAGAAATAATATTTCAAAAATTTGTATGGGATGAGACTTCTTTTTATTATATGTTCTTTGGTTATATCTAATAAAGTTGATATAATTCAAATTGAATTGAATCGAGATCGATAATTTGCAATGATACTGTTTTATGCAGTTTTTTTTTCTTTATTTCAATCTTATAAACTAATGAATAATTCAATGTAACTTATAAGTAAAAATAAAAATAATTGTATTAGTTAGCTATTTAAACTTATTATACTTAAGAATTAATTTTATTTAGTTATTTACGTAAAGGCAAAATTTAACAAAAAAATAAAAGTATTTATGAAATTGTGATTTGTACAATTTAGATTTGCAAAATAAAAGTAAATAGCATTAGTGATATTGTATTTGAAATTTGAAATTTATATTATATAAGAAACATTGCCTAAAATTACTTAAATTATATTTTTGTAAGACCTAGACGAAGCTGTCTCAAGGTACTGGCATTTTGAATTAAAAGCTTTTAATTGTCCAGATAAAATATTTTGATCAGGTATTATACGTACTTAGCATTTATGTATTTGTATATATTTTGTGTGTGAAAAAATACATAAAAGCAAAATTTCGAGGCGCAAAGCCAGCTTGTAATGCTCTTCGCGTTTGGCACCGCGCCACTGAATCTACCTATCATTCGTTGCTACAGCAAAAGGTAATTTTGAGATTAAAAATTTTTTAGAATAACATTTTTTGATAAAAGACAGGTAGCAGCTTTGTCGATGACCTGAGATAAAGCCAAATTGGTTTTCTTCTTGAAAATAAAATAAAATCAATTCGATCTTAATTGACTTTATTTCAGGGAATCATTTTTTTTTCTTTTTATCCATTATTTTTAATCAACCCTGTATATAACAACAGTATATGTTTTTAATGGTATACCCTGTTCATGCATGGTTTGTAATTATATACATACATATGTATATATGATGCTATACCGTTAAGAAAAAATTCCTATTATGTACGTCTCTTTTAAATTTCTTTAAATCAAATGAAAATTTACACAAAACACACACACATACATATTCACTAAAAGAAAGGATATTAAAGTGTGGGTGTAGGTTTTATGATCTTTAGAAAATTTTTAACAAAACTAAACCATAAAAACAAAAAAATTGTTTTTAATAATAATATTTTTGTAGCAATTTTCCTTCCAACCACCAACAACAACAACAACAAAGTACAATACAAAGCATCAGTGATGAATGAAGTTTTGAAGAATATAATTTTTTGAAAGTATTTTTCTTTTTATTGGGATAGGTTAGGAGTAAGGTGTTATTTCAGTAAAAAATAAAAAAAAAAAAACAAAAAGCAAAAATTCTAAGTGAAATATTTTAAAGTTTCCAATGCTATGGAAATTTTGTGGTTTTGTTTTATTATTTTTTTTTTTTAATTTTTATTACGAAAGTTTTAGTTTTCAAAATTATTAAAGTTATAAATTAGAAATTAGATAGAATTCAAATATATTTTTTTTTGTTTAGATTTATGAATTTGTATCTGGGTCTTGGAAAACGGAAATGAAAATTATTTTTTTTATTTTCTTTTTAATTTACAGTTTGGTTTTAATACATTTTTACTGTTATGTAAGATTTCAAATAAATATATTAAATAGATAAAAAGTACTACAAAATTTTTAAAAAGTAAAATTTAATTTTTATATAAAAAAAAAAAAAATTTATTAAAAGTTTCAACTACATTTAATTAAGAAGTGATAATTTTTTCATTTAGCAGTCATGATCTAAATATTTTCTTGATTTGATGTAGATTTTTTTTAATGTATAGATTAATTGTGTTAGATAATGAGAGGTGGATTTAGTTCAGTTTAGTTGCTCATTGATATTTTTAATTTGCTTTAGCCTCAAATGATATCATTTTGGGACTCCTATACCTACGTATAAAAAAAATTGTTTTGTGAACTTGAGATTTTCTATATAGTATTGTTGTAGATAATTTTATTCAGCTATAGTGTAATTTTTCATTGTTTTTTGACTCGATTCAAAACTTCTGCAATTCTAAAATAAATTTTAATACAAAAACTATTAAATTTTAAATTTTGCTTTGAATAAACAATAATTGTCACTATTTTAACAATTATTGTTAATCAAAAACAAATTTTAATAGTTTTTGTATTAAAACTTATTTCGTTCATCATAAGTTAGTATTCAATAGGTATCTTCAGTAAGTATTTATAGTGTAAGATAACCTATACCACTGCTAATTTGTCCTTTTTTTAAATATTTTGATTTTTATTCCATTGCTGAATTAATATAATATATAATAAATATATTCTATAGTTACAAAAGTTTACTTTGATTGATTTTATAACTTATAACAAGCATTTATAAATATGTATATCTGTGAGTTATCGACCATTATATACATTATACACATTATATAGAGTTATCCCTAAGCTTTTCGAATCAATTGTTACTAATAAAATCTATATTTTAATTAAAGTTAATATATCTGATAATCAGAATTACTTCATGGAGGTTAGATCCGCAATAACCAATTTATCAGTTTTTTTACATACTATTTTTAATTCACTTGAAAATGGTCATAAAGTCGATGTCATTTTTACTGAAATTTCTAAAGCTTTTGACAAGGTTGATCATATCAAACTTCCCTTAAAATTAAATTCATTCACAGTATCAATATCGGATTAGTATCAATATCACAGTATTAAATTCGAATTTGTTACCACTTCTGGTTTTCCACAGGGTACTCATATGTGCTTGTTATTGTTATTTTTATATATATATATGAACGATATTAATTCTAAAATTTTATGATAGCACAGCTGAAATAAAAATAAATAGAACCAGTTATTCTACTTGGTACTTACAACTGACATCAAAAGGCAATTAAAATTAATGTGTACTTTTTTGTTGTCATTACTTTAGTGATTTTTTTGTCAATTGTTTTGATGATCTACTCATTGAAATTCAACACTAGAACAGTAAACCTGGTGAGTTGTTGATGAAATCAATTAAATAACTAACAGATCAACTACGGTTTCTAGTAGAAAAAACGATGCGACGGCGCTCCTTGGTATCCTCGGTATCCGGAGCTTACCCTACTTACTTTAATTTTCAAAAATTAGCTTACTCTAAATTAGAAATTTGATATTATGTTTTTTAGTTATTATAATGCCAAATATATTATCTATATAATCTACTTAATAAAGTGTGAAAAATATTGCTATCATCAACAATAGTTATTTGGTTTTATTCTCGTTTCCGTTATTTGTTTATTATTTATTTATTTGTTTTGCTTATTTTTACAAAATAATAAATTTTGTACAGAACTGATTGTATTTTGGAAATTCAATATGTATGCATCATAATATACAATTAAACATGAGTAATATTATTATTTAAATAAATTATTTTTCAATAATATAGTTGGAATGAAGTCTGTATATGTAAAGGGTGATTTTTTTTTAAAGTATGCAATAGAATTGTGAATTGAAAAATAAAAATATATATAGGTACATATAAATGCAATTTGAATCCAAAATATTTTTTTTTTTAAATGATTTTATTACATATATGTATGTAGATACCGTATGGAATAGCTGCTATTCTGTCAAACTTATTAAAAACAAGAAAAAAAACAATAATTCTATGAATGTGAGGGATTCAAAAGTAAAGTAAAAGATATAGATTTTGATGTAATTCAAGGAATCCCAACATTTTTCACATGCTATATATAAGTGAATTTTCTAATAAACCAGTAAAAGTAAAAGTTTTCATTATGCAGATAATTTGGTTGTTGTTTATGCAAAAAAAATACCACAGAGCTGCAAAACATAATAAATTTTTGACATGAAAATGATACACAGCTGGATGAATGTGCATAAACTAACTGTAAAGACGAATCTAAGTCAATGCTCATTAGGTCTAAAAATTAAAACTTTAAAATAGTGTATAATAATTGTAACATATAATAAAAGTCAGTAAGTATAAATATTTTTTAGTGACAATCGATGAAAATTTGAATTGGAATTGAAAGTAATCCAAAAATCAGTAATATAACAGGAATATTTTGTAAAATAGGAAAAGGTATACCCAAAGAGAAAAAAATTTAAATATTTCATAGACTTTTCCATATAGTAGGTTCCTTAACATACGAATTGGAATATGGGGTAACACTTTTGAAAAAAATATTTATAACTATACACAACTAATACAAAATAAATCTCTTTAAACTTGAAAAGTAAAATGCATAATAGTCTGCAAATATTAAAACTCAATGATTTTATAATATTGGTGCAAATGAGCCACATACACAACCATACAAAATAATCATATTAAAACAAATACTAAAATATTAATCGGAACTCAAATACACGAATGTGCAACAATAAATGCAACCTCTTCTATGTTATTAAGTTATATACTACACATTTATTTGGATTATAGAAAGCAATAAACTCTCCTAATAGTGTCCCATTAAATATTAAATTATCAAAAATGAATTTATTTATTGTAAATGTCTCAACACAAAGTTGAATATTGTTGATCACAATTGTTGTTGATGATGTCTTCGCGACCGGTTTGATAGGTATTTGGATTTACAAAAATTTTCAAAAACCCAATGTTGTACAGTGCTAATGAAAACTTTCTGTTAATTTTGCTTGATCACAAATTAATTAAAACACAATGTCTCATAATGCTCTCATTACACAATGTTGGTAATTTATTTTAAGGATAACATTGACAACTTAGTTTTTTTTACATTATATCAAGTTGAAGTTTTTTTCTAAGACATTTACGATGTCACCGAATATTGAACTATTACTTTGTAATTAATTTGTTTTTAATTCAATCATATTTTTACTAACTTACATTAAGTTATTCCCATAACCATCACATTTCTTTTCCATTAAATGTAATAACTATTTGATATTTTTTACATTTTGAATTTATATAAACTTGACCAACTGTAAACACTCTATACGAGATTCGTTATCTCTTTCTGAGAAATTTAATTGATTACAAAAAAAATCAAAAATATACAAAAATATTCAAAAACATACAAAAACAAATTTATGGAAACAATTGAGGTTGATTTAATTTTTATTTTAAGTACCAGAACCAGTCAAAATGTTAAAATCCGTATTGATTTATTTTTGAAAGAGTACCTGGTCACATAATTTTCAGGTCTGCAACATCTTTGGTTTTTGAAATATTTTTGACGGATAGCAGAAGTTTTCAGGGAACTATACCTGAACTGGTCAGAATTTTGTAAAACAACAAAACCTATGATCTTACTCTATCTCTATTTTAGATACACATACACTGAAAATTTTATCTAAATCGGTACTAGTTTTTCAGTCTATAAATAATAGACGGACCTAACAAATTTCATTTTTAATAGATTGTATAAAAAAAAATTCCAAAGGATTCTGATAAATTTATCATTGCATATATTTCGGCAATTTTTTTTTTTATTCTGCTTTAATGATGTCTAAATAATGCTAAATTTCTTATGTTTATAAACTTAATTTTTCATTTTGAATAGTGAGTGTTTGTAGCAAAAATTGTCTAAACGAAAAGCTGATTTCGATTATCAAAAAATTTACGATAAAATTCATTTTGGCAGCTGTCATTTTTGATTGTTTTTTCCATTTGCAATATAATTTTGAATGGCAATATGCGAAATGTATGTGTGTGTACCAAAAATAATATTAACTATAGTTTATATATTCTTTTTGGCCGTACATATACCTATTAATGATTTAATGATCGAAGAGTAGAGGTAAGAACTTATTGTTACTGTATATAGGTTCGAATAATGGAAATTAAAACTTCTATCACTACTCTAAACAAAAACAAAAAAATTACTCTTTACATTATTATTTTGAAGTTATATGAAAACATTTGTTCATGCTATTCGTACTACTTATATTCATATTTATTTATCTACATTACATAGGCATATTTTTATTTTTATTTAAGTAAATATTTTTGTTTTTTCTAAATCAATATTAATTTTTTTAATGTAATTGCATTTTTTCTTAAAAGTATATAAAAAAAATTATTATTTTTATTTTTATTCATATTTTCAAATCTCATTAAAATTATTTAAATCTTTTTTTATTATTATTATTTTTTGCATTTTTTTTTTGGTTTTACTTCCACTTGAATTATTTTTCTTTTTTCTATTTTTTTTTTTTTAAATATTTTCGAATATAATTCCCAAAATAAGAAAAAATAATGTTACTAACATAATATACTTATAGATACATATACTATAAATATATATTTTATTTCCTTTACTTTATATTTTTTTTTTTTGTTTTATATATAATATACATATTTATTATATGTAATTTTCTTGATTTTTCTCTTTCTTAATTTATAAAAAAAATAAAAAAATAAAGATCCCAAAAGTCTGGAAACATTTTAAAAAAAAATTTCCAAAAGTATTTACAAAAATACTTTTTTTATGTAGGTGTACATAACATACATATATGTTCAATTTTAAAATTGTTATGTTCATAATTCCCTATATACTCCTATTTTGAACGGTTATTGTTAATAATACTGGTATAACTATACATATTCATTCATACATAATAATATCCGAGCTTTAATGTTATTTTCTTTCTTTTTATTTCTCAACTATTTTACTTTGTTTTAAATTTTACAATTCATTTTATATACTTATATATATACATATGTTCTACTTATATTTCTATCTATATATATATATATATATATATATATATATATATATATATAATCAAAAACAGTTATTATAATATTATATAATAATATCGAGACAGTTTATTATTAAGGACTCAGTTTTTATTTTACTCATATACTTGTATTCAACTATGTATATATATATATTATATATATATATATATATGTATATGTATGTAAAATTGAATGTTATTTTCCTTTTTTATGTCAATAACAAATAAAAATTGCTACATATAGTTTCATATAAAAAAAAACAAAAAAAAATTTACTCATATACATACATACATAGATGGGTCGTTCTACGGAAAGTTTCTGATATTGTATCTAGTATAAGATTCGAAATATAAATCTATTTTCGCACCGTTAGTTTTTTGTTTTTCTTTTTTTTGATAAAAGTTAAAACAAGGATAGTTGGAGCTCGGTGGACCTTGTAAACATTGTTTTTTATATTCGTTTTAAATTTTTGATTCACTGCGTAGAAACTATTCTTCCTGGGTCTAGAAACTATACCTACCTTCATGATCGTAATAGTATACAATTTCTCATTATAGATGTTTTAATGAACTTCCAATTACTAAATGTGAATAACCTGGCTATTTCGACGGTGTAAATATAGGCATTTGCTACCTCACACTTTTCTCGACAGAATTACTAAAAAGATGAACTTAGCAATTTGAGTTTTTCCGAACATAAAGTCAGTTTTTGCCGAACAAGACATATTTGAGCTTTGGAATTATTAAACTCAGCTCTGTTTGATACCAATCAACAATTTGGACACAGTCATGGTTTTTCTTACATCCTATCATTGTTTTGTTGGCTTTAATTTAGCCAACTATAGCACTAGATTTGTAGAAAGAAATCATACTATGCTACTGTTAAGCCCAAAATTATATGAATTGATTTGAAAATACTTTGAATTTGAATAAGATCATTAATAAGAATGAGAAAATGATTTGGAGAAAGTAGAGAGCCTTATGGAACGTCAGCATTGTTAATTGATGAATTAAAAATCTGTCGATTAAAGATCGATTTGGGATTTGTAAAAAAAACTTTCAACCCATCATATCACAACCCAGCATTTTAAGCTATTTTCTAAAATCTTTCATCACAAAATTGATACTCGATTCTTTCTATGCACGAATTCGGTTACATCAGAAATGTCAATATGTCTCCATATTGTGTTGTTGACCAAATTTTGAAAATTGATATAACTCGATAAAATTGTTATTTGTTCTTTCTAAGCCTAATTAAAATTGAAAGTGATCTTTGAATTTTGTATTGTCACAACCTAAATTTGGAAAAATAAATTTTTTATTTCATTTCAAATACTTTTCATAGAATTATCCACATACATCCTGTTTCATAACTAAATATATTTACGTATATATATGTATATTCATCCATATTAACCCAATTCTATATAAAAGGAACTTTTAAACCCATAATTTCTGATTCTAAACGACAAAATAACCCAAACACAATTTTTACATTTGGCATATATATTTTTTTGTTTTTGTTTTACGTCTTTATGTATATTAGTTTGGTATGTTATTATTGTTGTAATTGTTTTTTATCTTCGGGAACTTTAAACTTTTTTTTTTGTATTTGATTTTTTGTTTATAAAAAATTATTATTTTTTTTTTTTGTTTTAGTACCAGAAATATCCTGAAGCAAAATAGAAAATAGAAAAGAGTGTGTGTAATTTGTAAATATTTTCATATTGTGGTGTCAGTTTATATATAGGTAGAATGCGGTGTTATAAAAATGATATGAAATGAATTTTACCCGAGGAGAATATGTATGTGTGTGTGTATGTAAAAGGTTTAAATGTTGACAAAACAAAAAAAAAAAAAAAAAAAAAAAACCAGCAAAACAGGAAAAAAAAAAAGAAATTGTTCACGTATTATTAATGCTTGGAAAAGTTGGAGCATATAATTTTTTTTTGTTAACAAAAAAAATAGTACACGATCTTTTACACAAATCTGTACATAAATATACATATACATATGACATTCCCATTGTTGATTGAATTTCATTTTGTTCAATAAACCATTTTGAAACTATTTTAAGTGTACTCAAACGTTCGCTAAAAGTGTGTTCTACTTTGTGGTAGTAAATTATATTAAATTTGATTTTGAGTCGAATATTATAGTCCTAATGTCATTGGCGGTCATCCGGTCTATTCTAACATCCTTCGCTCGCTAAAAATGTGTTCTTCTTTGTGTAGTAGATTATAAAATTAGATTTTGAGCTGAGGATTATAGTCCTAATGTCATTGGCGGTAATTCGTTCTACTGCAACATGCCTCCTCAGATCCAAATCATATTATTCCTGATCTGGGAGGTACTATTCAATGATTTGGAATATCCATTTGATCATTTGTTTGCTAGTATTCTTCACATTCGCACAAAATGTTCGAAACGTCGTTTTCTTAACTTCATCGCATAGTATGTGTATAGTATTTATGAAATGTCCTAATCTGGGAAAAAATTTGATCACTTAAAATACCCTATAAGAAAATTCCCTGATCACCCTGTAAGAAAATTCACTTAGGATCGAACATTTTTCTTTCCTTCATTTGCCATAGATCTGCAAAAAAATTTTTTTAAGTGTACAGAAAGGAAGATTTTGGTTTGTTGATATCCCTCTTTTGTTTGTTAATGATAAGTGGATTGAGTTATATAGCGTTATAAGACCTCCTTTTAGTTGTATAAAAAGAAAAGGTACCGCAATAAAGTAGTGACTGTACGAAGTTGGTTTGAGAGTATTTTTTGGGCAAGATGTTAGCAATTTCACTATTTGTCAATTAAATTGGTATATAACTCTGTTTGGCTTTTCCTGATTTTGTTTTTGTGGTAGTAACAAAAATTTAATAAATCATCAGTGGTCAAAACAAATAATTATTATATCGAATCATAAAGCGTTTCGGAAGTTGTTTACATTTTCATTTGCTTATGTATTTATATTGAGGTAGTTCAAGGTCTTGCTACCTCTTCTGTATTGAATATTATTTATTTATAATATTGCTTTTCAATTGTTGGGTTTAATTTAAATTTATTAGAAATTGAGATTTGCATATACGATCAATCTATAAATATCAAATGGGTTATTATTGAAAATATGTTTTTCTTCTTCTTCTTCGTGTTCAGTACTAGGTTTATTTTATAATGTTTTCTGATATTGTGAGCTCTAGAACATTCGAAATTCATATTCGAAATATTCGAAAACAGCTTAACAGACATTTATGCCAATTCTTTCTCCATCAAATCTATCATACGTGATCTCTCCGTCATCTTTGTCTCACCCTTTCCAATCGACTTACATGCTGAATATCCCTGAATATGCTTTTTTTTTTTTTTTTTTGTATTATGGCCAAAACTTAGGTTTTGAACCTTTAAGTACTTGCGTACCGTTGACTATTTGAAAAAGGAAAGGATAGTTAGAGGAAAGGAAAGAAAAAGGAAGAAGAAAAGTTTTGTGAGAAAGAGCGAACAATGTTGTTAATATTCGTCTTAAACCTCTGTAAGTCATAAATAAAAAATCCTTCTCTCATTGGGAATGCTTCGATTGGGACGCGGTTCCACAATCGGGATGTTCTTACTATAAAAGAATTTCCATAGCCGGACTTAAACCATCTCGGAATTTCCACTGTGAAAGGGTGGGCATTTGATGTCTCTCGTGTTGTGCGATTGAATTGCTTAAGAGGAGGAAGAAGTGATTTTAATTCCAAGTGCCAACACCAAGCAGATATCTATAAAATAGAGTAAGTGCTCCAACAATACGACGATGACCAAGTGGTATAAGGGATGAGGTCACATTTATGTCGCCTATAAGACGAATGGCGCGGTTTTGAACTTTGTCCAAAAAATTTAAAGCAGTTTTTGGTGCACCTGCCCATAAATGCCCATAATTATACTCGAGCTTGGGTCGTATATATGCTTTATAGATTTTTAAAAGGTCTCGAGATGAAAAATAAGTTTTGCAGCGGCTCAAAAATCCTAAACATTTTGCGGCGCTTTTCGCAATATCGAAAATATGCTCATTCCAGTGCATATTTTGATTCACTCGCATTCCGAGAATGTTCAGATCTTTGAGTCGCTGGATACCTTCATTTTGAAGCCGGAGAATTGGTTCGAATGTTGTTAGCTTGTTACTAACAAAACAGCTTTGAGTTTTTGAAGTGTTAAACTCGACTCTGTTAGCTTTACCCCAGTCGACAATTTTGGCAAGGTCGTGATTGACCGCGCCGGCCATCATTGTTCTTTTGGAGGTGACTGCGGAAGCTGTAGCATTAGTTTGTCTTAGAAAATCATATGATGCTACTAGAGTGCTGTCATCAGCAAAACTATGGATTGGATTGAAAGTTAATTTGAGAAGGTCATTAATGAAAATGAGAAATAGGGTGGGGGAAAGGACAGAGCCTTGTGGAACACCAGCATTGATTTGAAGTTGGTAAATTCTGAATTTTTTTTATATTAACATTCATTAGCAGGCTGTACATCACAAATTCTTACTCTCGCGCAAACTTGTACGCGAAAGTATGAGTTTTTCCTGGATCTTGCGTGGCGTGTTGTTTACCCATACACTGTACACTCTTGCCTGCGCGAATACTGTTTGTTTTAAAGCTTTAAGTTCATGTGTACAAATTGTTATTGTAATTAAAATTTTGGAGTGGCGTGTGGTAAAATTTGAACACTCCAAATTCAAATCGAACAGTTTTCTGGTTATTTTAATCATGAGTGCAAGTAAAAAACAGCTTTATCGAAAGATTATAGATTTAATTAAAGTAAAATTAAAACAGGAAAAAATTAAACATATTTTTATTTATTTATTTATTTAACTTACTTTTTCACTTACAAATTTGTAGCAAATATGAACTAACATAAAAAAAAACAAATTGCAAAAATTTACTGAAAAAAAAACGTAAACTCCACACTTACGTAATTGAGTACGGTTAATCTTGCATGTGTATGGTAGTAAAACTGTACAGTGTTAAGTACAGAATATGCGCACGCAATCCTTTCCATATGTTTACTCATACACAAACGTTCTTTCGCGCACGTATTAGGAATGTGCACGATTACTTTCGCGAAAGCATTTGTATCTGTGGAAATATTGGAAATATAAACATTTGTTTGAAATATAGACATTTATTTTATTATTTTATATCGGATTACCGGACCGGAATATCGGAATGTCGAAATTATATCGAAATACCGTAATACCGAACGTTTGTCGAAAATGATAATAAATTAGGGAACTTAATATTATTAAGTTCACATTTTGACTAATTTTAAGTTTTTCGTTCCAGTTCTTCATCAATCCCTCATCCACTAATCGTGTACAATGGAAAATAGTATTGAGAGTGAAGTGCACAGTATAAGGAGAAGGCAATCTTGTTAAATTGCTTTTTTTAGAATTAGATATTCACAAAATAAATTTATATAAAAATGATGTAAAGGCTGTGTCGATTTATTAATTAATATTCAATCTTGATACATAGATATTTTATACCACCAATTGTATCTATAAATATTATTATTATTTGTGTTAACAAACAAAATTATTTTCAGGAATTGTTTCGTTCATCACAACACTACTAGAACTCATCACTAGGTAGTTATAGTGTTAGACTACCTATACAACTAAAACTTCTGATTTTCATTTTGATTGACTTTATAACTTATTAAAAGATGTCAATAATACATCTGTGAGTTATAAAAATCAACCAAAATTTCATTGTAAAATGTATTTTTACAAAATAAATTTGTATAATTATAAAATGATTTTGTTAGATATTCACTTAAATTATTGTTATTAAAACAATTTAATTTTGTGTTCGTGTAGATATTTTAATTTATTAAAATGTATTAGATTTAAAATATTTTTGACTTACACTATTTTTATTTTTTAATGAACTTTAAACACTCATTTTATGTGTAGATTGATATTTACATACATACTTATATGTACATACAATATGAAATGGCATACTACCATTTTTTTTATGTTTTTGTTTCTGTTCCTTTTCCTATTAAGTACATGCATACGTTGGTTTGATAATAATTATGTGAATTGTTACAATGTTACCATTTTGCCAGACTTTGAATGGAAATTATGTTCTTTGGTTTGTTTTTTTTTTTTTCATTTTTATTTAAACATATTAAAAAATATACATGTACATATATTATGTACATAATATATAAATTATTATACTATAAGAATTTTTTATTTTTGTCTCCTCTTTAACTGTATTCTCCTTTAGAATTAGATATTTGCCGCCGTTAAAAGCCCTTCAGCAGCTTTAATCGGCAGCTCATGTTTAGTTTTATTTACTATTGCAAAAAAAAAAAAAATTCAAAAGAAAATTTAAATACATAAGTATTATGTATAATTATATAGATATAATGGAAATTTTATTTTATGACACTATTAAATATATTTTAAATAAATATTCACCACTTGATATTAATGAGTTAATATATGGTGAATAGTTTGTATTTATTATGGTGAATTATATTTGTAAATAATATCATGTAAAAAATATTGTAATTAAATGTTGGCTTAGACACACCGGGTGTTAGAGTGTGAAAATATAAAATGCAAATATGTATTTAAAGAATAAGAATAAAAATAAAAGAATGTCCTCCAAAGTTTGGAATCACACAATTCGATGGGTATCAAACCAAATTTTATATTATTTGATATATGAAGACATAAGTACATTGTAAATATAATTAGAAGAAAAATACGTGAAATGTTAAATTTGACACAGGCACAAATAAATGAAATGAAAAATTAAATGTTGATAGATTTTATTAATTATTTTTTTTTTATTTTAATTTCATATCTAAATTTGTAAATTTAAATAGTAAATTAAAGTAATAACACTTGGTGTGGTAGTAGAAAAATTAAAAATGTAAGTATATACCTACAAATTACTAATAGTATGTAGTTGTAACGATTAGGTAATTACTACTAAATTACTGCAAGCTCTATATTTAGCTATTATATATAAATAAATTTATTACTATTATTATAAGTGTTAGATTTAATATAATGCTTTATTGACTTTACATAAAAATTACTTATTTATATATACAAAATTAAATCTAGAAAAAAAAATGCATATAAAATAATGTACGATATCCATGTATCAAAATCTTTGTTATTTACAACACCCCCTGTCAAAGTTTTGTAACGCATCTTCTTCCCCTTTTTAACAAAAATTTAATTAATTAATAAATTATTCCTAATCCTAACATTTTACAAAAAATTTTATGTTTTGGTCCAGCTAAGCCTTTTGTTGATGTCTGCTGGCATTTCATTTGTTGGTTTGTATTTTAGATTTATCCTTCCTTCTTCCACTATGTTCCGAATAAAGTGGTAACGTATATCTATGTGATTTGTTCGATTATGGTAGACAGGATTCTCAGCCAATCTTTGAGCTCCTTGATTGTCGTTATATAACGTTGTACAATTAACTGCAAACCCTAAACTTGTTAATAAACGCTGCAAATATATTATTTCTTTTGAAGCTTCGGTAAGACTCATACAGCTTCGGTGCTGGATAGAGCTACAGTTTGTTGCTTCCTAGACTCCCAACTGATGCTTCCACCTGCTAATATAAAAGCGTATCCTGTATATCCTATCCATTTGTGAACTTCTTTACATACTTTAGTGTATACCTCTCTGTTATTTAGAGTATTCCTTTGACTAGGGCAATATATGGCTTTATGATCGACTTTTCTACAACGATGAAATTTGTATTTAAAGAATGTATTTGACTTACTTGATTCATCCCTAGCAGTGGAAGCGTGATGGGCCCATAACCTGTTAGATTTAATATAATGCTTAATTAAAAAGAGAATGACTTTACATAAAAATTACTTATTCATATATACAATATTAATTACAACTATGTAATGAGAGTAACAGAGATAAATACACATTTGCATGATGTGGAATCTAAATTATCAAAATGATTAATAAATTAAAGTAGGATATTTAATGTATGCATATAAAATAATGTACGATATCCATGTATCAAAATCTTTGTTATTTACAACGTTAAGTAAATTTGTCAGCTAATTTATGGTCGCGTATATTGACGTCACTGCGCGAAAACTATCACATAGAATATTTAAATTTAATACTCAAACCAATGTAGTTATTTTGATTGAATCGCTTAAAATAATTAAAATACTTGATACAATAATATTTTTATTTTTGTTTTTCGTTCCACAAAACTTAAAAATAACATAATTTTGACAGCTATATATTTTTGACAATATTATACATCTACCTAATTTATCTTATGCGCTAACTATAATGACATAGAACTATACATATCTCATGAGCATAACATAATGTGATATTCCGTATATAAAAAATACATGTAAATGGCTTATGCGGCAATTAAGTAGAATCTGATGACAATTCGTTAAAATTCCTTATCCTAACGTTCCAATTATTTGCTTATAAGTCAAACTCTAGAAATGTTTGAAATAACATATATGTGATATCATTGAGAAAATTTTAATTAAATAACAAAAAAACTGAGTCAACAAAAAATTTATAACTATTTATGTATATAAGTTAGGCCCAGATACAAAATATAAAAATATCAAATTCCATTAAAAACATTTTCATATTATGTACATATATCGAAAATATTGAATTGTTTTGAGAGACTATAAATGTTAAAATTTGCAAAATAATAACAACTAAACCACTGGGTAATAAAAAGGATTTTTTAAATTGGTTGTTTTTTTTTTTTTGTGTTTTTGATTTTGAAATTATTTAACACAGCCCTTGAAGGCGCTACAAAACATAACAAAAATTATATTTTTTTATTTTTTATTTTACAAACATAAATAATAATCCTTAAGAGTAAATAACACATAAAAAAGGATTTAAGGATTAAGTAAATGTATGTAAATGGATATTTATACATATATGAACATTTTTATTTGTATATATGTGTTTGTGTGTGGATATATAAAAAAAAATAAGTTGATCTAAAAAAAAAATATATTTTGTTTCAAATTTAAATTCCTTTTAGGTTAACATTTATTTTATGAATAATGCACAGCGATTTATAAAAATGTTGCAATGTTTACCGTAATTTCAATTCATATTAAAAGAAAGATGTTAAATATAGTTTTTTTTTTTTTAACTTTATATTTGAATTGTTTATAAAGGATTTTTTTTTTTTTTGCATAAAAATATAGGTTTGTCCTATTTAAATATTTATAATATATTTTTTTTTTACTATTTTAATAAAGAAACTAAAAATCAAATGAATTTTTTTTGCATTTCTATATTTTCAAATATAAAAGTGTTTGCTTAACAAATAGGAATAACTGAATGAAAATTTTTGAAAACGAAAAAAAACATAATAAATTTCTGCTTTACAAAAGTAGGAATTATACAAGGTGTCATAGGTATTTCTTGCAATTGATGCTTGTTTAAATTAACTAATTTGACTTTGTAGTATAATACCTTTCCGGACGGTATTAAAAATTACGATCTCTTGTAATTGTGAGCTTCAGCATTGTTTTGTCCTCTATATCACCAGTTACCTTATTTGCTGTCACTCACCAATGTCGGAAGTCTATTTTCGCCCATTCTATTTATCTTATTTCACATTTCCTTTTCTTGCTTCTTGTACAGACGTAGAACGGTCTTGCAGTTGTTGTATAAATTTTTGTAATTTCATTACTTTTTCATCTCTGAGGTGGTTGTTGCTGGTATTTTGTCATAATTTGTCACATTTCTTCATTGTTTGTTTTATTTTTTTGCTCATCTTTCAAATTTCTATATCTTGTTATTTCTGTGGAGTTTACCTAACCAAACCGGTACATAACTTAGCAGCACGTTCCAAAAGAGTATGTAATATAATTTAACAGCTCGCTTCGCGACTATAACCATACACTTAACGCAATTATTGAATTGTAGTACAGAGTAATGCACTAAGTATAATGACATAGAATGACATATGTAAATGTCAAATTGTCTAACGAAGCTGAAACAGATATTTTTCAAAGCATATGTCGTCCAATAATGACATAGTAATGCGCTTACTATAATGACATAGAACTACATATGTTTAATGTCAAATTGCCTATAATGAACCTGAAATAGATATTTGACAAAGCATATGTCGACCCATAATGACATCGTAGGGAAATATTGCTTAGAGAAACAACAACAAAAATAAATTACATGTCGAATTCGGTTTGGTTAACATAAGAATGTTTAACGAAAGCTTAACGAATTGTTATATTCAACTTTATTATCGCATATTTCGATTGTGAGCATTTACATGTATTTTCCATATACAAAATTACATATTCTATGTCACAACATATGCAGTTCTATGTCATCATAGTTAGCGCATAAGAATAGATTAAGTTAGATATTCATAAACTACTAAACGAAGAAGATTGAGCCCAAATTAAGCTCCCAACATATGACTAATACTATTTATCTATGCTTCCAATAATAATTGAATTGTTTTTAAAGACAGTAAAGACACCAAATTTCCATTCATAGGTACTTGAAGCGGATTAATGTATTTATTTTTTGTACGAGTAGCTTTCACCGGGTTTGTGTTTTTTAATTTTTTGTAAGTATTTTTTTAAGAATAGTATTTTTGAAAAAAAAAAGTTTTCTATTGAAACATTTTTTTTTTTTTTTTTTGTTAGTTTTGTATAAAACTTTATATAATCAACATTAACAATAATTTAATACTAATTTAAGTAAATTCAATTTAATCAACTCAATTAATCAAAAATCAAATAATATCACTACCAAAAATCAAAAAAGAAAAAAAATAATCACCAATTAACATTTATCAGCAAAATAAAAACAAAATAACTTTAAAATTAATATTCTAAAAACTATACTTTGAAATAGTCTTTTTGAATTGATTGATGTTCCGGATACACTTTATCTCATCCGGCAGTGAGTTAAACAACTGCAATCTTTTATACAGTAATTGGTTTTGACCTGCTGTTCTGTTGAATCGTGCGACTCTCCTCCTCTCAGATTATACGACTGGCATTCACTAAAGAGCTGTAAGTTCCTTGTGGGTTATTGTGGGAGTAAGTTGTACTTCAACTTAAAAACAAAAATTAAAACCTTAAAATGTATTCTTTGATTAATGCTCATCCAACCAGTTTAGTGTTTGAAGCATAGATTCAATTCTTGATTTATTACTACATTTTAGCAATATTCTCATCCCGTTGTTTTGCAGCTTTTGCATCCTGTTCAGGTGTTCTGATGACCCGGAAAACATGACTATTGCACAATAATCAAAATTAGGTAAAATAATCGCATTATACACCATTTTCACTGTTGCAAAAGAAAGATTGCTTTGAATTCGACATAGAAAGCCATTTTTTTTTGTTAATTTTTCCACATACGTAGTCTAAGTGTTCACGAAAATTTATTTTGTTATCTATTATAACACCTAAATACTTGATACTCGTAACAGGTTCAACAATCTCATTATTAATATAAACAGCAGGAACAATAGAGGCTGCAGATCTAATATTGATATGCATACACTTTGTTTTTGTGACATTGAGCTTTAGCTTGTTCATACAAAGCCAGTTATGTATATTTTGCAGGTCTGTGTTTAGATTTAGAACTAAGTCTGCAAAATTTCTGCCACTAATATATGACAGACAATCATCGGCGAACATGACTATACGGCAAAATTTAAGAATATTCCCAATATCATTAATATATAACAGGAACATTATAACTCCTAACACTGATCGCTGTGGAATACCTAATTTAATATCTCTCTGACTAGATAAAACATTGTTAACTTTGTTTTAAACCAATTTAGCTCGTTGTTTTTGATCCCATATTGTTTGAGTTTTGACAGTAATAAATTTGTATCTAGTGTCTCAAATGCACGCTTTAGGTCTAAAAATAGACGGAATCTCCTGCATCAGTCAGTTTTTTTCATTCAAAAGTCAGCCAATTTAATGTAGTTTCGCATGAATATCCTTTTCGAAAACCTGACTGCTCTATTGCGATAATATTGTTTGTTTCAAGATAATCTTGTAAATTCTATTTTTGCTTACCTCTATTTTCTATAAAAACTGCTTACTTCTTGGTGCTAATTTTTAAAAATTTAATTTATTTTTATTTATTTATTTATACTATTTACCTTAAACAGTTTACAATTTAGTATTACATTTCATATATTAATTAAAAATACAATTAAATTTACTTGGTATACATTCAAAACTAACAAAATTCAATATACAAAAATAGTAATATTATTTTTTTAATAAAAATTAAAAAGTCAAGTTACAAAATATTCAATTAATTTCATATAATTTTCGTCTTAAAGTATCTTTAGATACTGAAAAATTTATACTACATATTCTTATATTTATTACTAATTATTAACATTCTATTAATAGGTTCATATTTACCATAATTTGTTCTGTGTAATATTAATGTAAAGAGATTTGAGTGGCGTAAACGAGTATTTGTGTTAATGATAATTTTATTTAAAGTTGAAGGGGAAATAATACCGCCTTTAATAATTTCGAAAATAAATAAAATATCAGCTACTTCCCGCCTTTTCCACAGAGACTTAAGATGGAGAAGGTTTAGCCTATGTTCATATGTAGGAAGTCTTGTATGATCATCCCAAGGCAAACTACGTAGTGCAAACCTTAAAAATTTTTTTTTGAACAGCTTCTATTCTTTGTATATGTGAATTATAAAATGGAGACTAGACCTGACATGCATATTCAAAATGGGGTCTAACGAGGCATGTATACAATGATTTAAAAATGTAAGGATCGTTAAACTCCTTTGACCAACGTCTTATGAAGCCCAACATTGAACTAGCTTTATTAACGATGTTCACGTAGTGGAGTTTAAATGATAGTTTATCATCGAAACAAACTCCTAGGTCCTTAATTGAATTAATCTTTTCTAAGGTTTCGTTGTTTAGAGTATATCTAAAGCTAAATGGTTGGGTTCGACGTGTGTAACACATGAGTGCACATTTACTAATGTTTAGTAAAAGATTTTTATTAATGCACCAAGTATAAAATTTATCTAGATCATCTTGAAGCATATAAACGTCTTGCATCGACGTTATTTTTTTGAAAATCTTCATATCATCAGCGTAAATTTTCAAATCGCTATTACAAATTATAGAAGCCACATCATTGATAGGCAATAATAATTAACAGTGGTCCTAAATGACTCCCCTGGGGAACTCCAGAATTTGATATGAATGGTGATGAAAATGAAAAGGCGAATAAAACAGTATAGCTCCTATTAGTAAGATATGAGTTGACCCATTGTACAAATTTAGCAGGAAATCCTAGTTTTTTGAGTTTTATTAAAATAATACTTCTATATTATGTGCTTCTAATAATGCTTTTGTGCTATATAATAATGCTTCTATATTGACGAAGAAGGTTGATGTCGATTCTACAAGGTTGGTCACTGTAGACTTCTTTTTCAAAAAACCGTCTTGATGGGTCGTTAAAAAGTTACTGCAATGATTGTAAATAGAATCAAAAATCATCAACTCAAAAACTTTATGAATAGTGGAAAGTTTGGAAATTGGTCTATAATTATTCATCTCATTTTTTTGAATTTTTTTTATGTGTAGGTTTAATAAAAGCTTTTTTCCAAATAGATGGGAACAGGCCACAGGTGATAGAAGTATTAAATATGATAGAAAGTGGAGCAGCCAAGGCATCTGAGCATTTCTTTAGAACTAGTTCAGGAACGCCATCAGGTCCAGGAAATATATTGTTCCCCAGTTTATTCAGATATTTCTTCACAAGACTATCGTCAATAATAAGATCTCTAAAAGTAGTTTTTGGATAGGCATCCACGTGGGAGAACTTTGTTTCATCAGTCATGAAAACTGTTTTAGGGTAAGAGGCAGAGAAAAATTCACAAAAGAATTGAGAAATGGTTTTAGCGTTATTACTTTGTTTCCCATTGAATTTCATGAAAACTGGGTACTCATCGCTTTTCCTTTTTGAGTTAATAAATTTCCAGAAAGCTTTAGGATTGTTAATGAGTGCCAAAGAAATGTTGTGAACATAGTTGTTATAGCTTTGTTTAAAGCTTTCATTAAAAATTTATTTTCCGTTTAGGAAGAAGAAGAATGAGAGAGTGAGTAATATATTGACACCATCAGTTTAAATTTTCTTCTTCTGGTGCTAATTCCATTTTTTAGATTCGATGGGAAATTGAAGTTTCCTCAGTGCATCATCAAAGATATTTTTATCTATTTTTTCACTCTCGTTAAATAAAAAAATAAAAAAAAAAAACTCATTGCGGGACAATATTTTTGTAAGTTATTGTATGCTTTCGAAATAATAGAACAAATTTCTATTCAGATATAAAAATGTATATAACACAAACATACATATATACAATATACTTATATATGTATAAGTATATTTAAAATTTTGATATTTTGTTAAAATATCCTCGAGTGTTTTGAATTTTATCAACTTTAATGTGAAAATTTAACTTTTTGTTTTATTTTTATAAATTATTAGATAAAATATTAATATATATATATAATATATAATATATATATATACATCATTTTCAAAGTACCATTAAAGTTATTTTTTTAAAGTCATTACGCCAAGATTCGTTAGAATAATTTGAAAAACAAGAAAAAAAAAATTTTTTTTTGTAGGTTAAAAGCAAAAACAAAAATTTTTTTTTAAATAAAATTTCTTGCGGAAAAATTCAATTAGGGAAATTCTTCTTAAAAGGAAAAAAGAAAATTTCTTTAAATTACATTTAAATTAGCGAAAATCAAAAATTTTCAATAATCAAAATGTAATAAATTAGCTCCGAGAAATTACCATATACAATCACTGTATAGTCACTAATATAGTCCTCTATACTGATTGTGACTACGAGTGTATTCTATATACAGTATAGAAGACTTGAAATTTTATGCCGGTACTTTATTATGTTACAATGAAGCTGAATGAAGTGTTGTTCCTCGAATATAGAATTCAGAGATTTGAGCTTTGAGGTCTTAATATATGATATCTGCGATAAAAGTGATTGATCTTCTATGAAAAGTTCTTGATATCATCAATTATTAACTTAAGACGGTTAGTTGTATATAACAGCTTTTCAGAAGCACATCCCATTTTTATAATATTAAATATTAATTATCATTTGATTGAATAAAGCAAATATAAGAACGTTTATATATATTTAGTGTGTATGTTTTACTTGTCTTTAGCGTTGTCCCAATGTTATGCAAAAGTGCAACATCAACCTTCACATCTCGTTGTATTTTTTCGTCCTGAAATTGTATTTTTTCTTCACGTTAGTAAGCCTTAAATGTTTTACAAAGTATTTTCAATGGACTTGAATGAGTCGGAGGTCCCCCTAAGAATATAAGCTGTATTCATCTTTGCGATAATCATCCTATTTTAGCAATTATTTCTGCATTCATTCTATTCACGCAATCTCTCCATTTTTACTTTTCATGAATAGCTAAAACCATTATTATTGTATCGTGACACTAACTCTATCCTATAGATGATATTTTCCAGAAGAACGCACATACTCGGAAGAACTAAAATCAATATTTTTTTTACCTCTTATCGATTCTGTCGGGGAACGCAAGAAGAGGTTGCAAAAAATCCCAACAGAAAAATATCCAATGTTCAAGTCTGGTTATGAAAACAATTAGAAAATCTAGAATATGAAATCGAATTCTAATATAGGGATGTTCTGATGTGGGGACAGTGTTTAGAAAAAAATAGGTTTAATTAAAATTTCGAATATTGAATGGGGTAGAGTTTATGTGACCCAGATAAGTTGTTTTTCTGCGTTTGATTGTTAATAACAACTAATGGTCTCTACCTATTCTACTTAAAACCTTACTATTGTTCACTCGATTTACCCATGATATTTTCAGAAATCTATGGTACACGTCCAAACAAATAATTTGGGACCGATGGGACACATGAGACCGCATGCGACCTCAATTTAAGAATAAATTTTTTTTTTAAAATCGCACAAGGTTTTTTTAGTCTCATGCGTCCACATGCGTAATGTTTAAAATTGACTTTTAACACTTCTAACAATAAATTACTCTTTTCATCATTTTCAATTTTTTTTTGTTTTTTTTTTTTTTAATTTTGATCCCGCATATGACATTTTACTATTAATGTAGTAGATAAATTAAACATACAAGCGCGAGTGAGAATAAATATGAATACAAATCCATATGAATTGAATTGAAAAGTACCAGCACATGGATGACTGATGTGAGTGTAAGTTATTTATTTAGTCATAATATGCCAGTCACAATTATTCGGTCAGTGAATTCAGTTAACGTAATTTAAAGAGTGATTTAGAGAAGAGAAGCAAAATATTTGAATACCGGTATGTAAATGTAATATAAATTGTAATAAAAGTGTTTTTCAACTAAAATCCAACTAAAATAATATTGTAGGCCACGGGTTAATGGGTTCACGCACTATGTCCCATGAGTACAATAAAATTATAATCTAAAATGATAATAACTTTAGTTCATAAACTTTATTGTACCTGATCATAAGACATAGACCATGGACCCATTTATCCGCTAGAAATCACTTTATTCAAAATTATTTAGAAAGAAGAGTTTAATACATTGATATAAGTTTTAATGGGTGATTTCTAAAATATTTTAATGTAGATATGGAAATTCAGGAGTAAATGGGTCCACGCGCTATGTCCCATGAGTACAATAATTTATAATTTAAAATGGTAATAATTTTAGTTTATAAGTTTTATTGTACCTACTCATGAGACATAGACCATGGACCCATTTGCCCATAGAAGTGCTGAAAAGAAACTACCGAAACAAAATAAGAATGGAAGCCAAAGAACGACCCGAAGCACCGTCATTGACAACATTCATCATTTAGTTATTTGTGTTTATGTGCAATAAATATTTGTGTTTTTGATTATTTATCGGATTTTGTTTTTATATTTCAATTAATGTTCTTTCTTTTCAGTAATATTTTATTTGTATTTGATTGCAATGATTATTTCAGATGTAACTATTTTTTATTTTAATTTATATTAACCTTAAATAAAATAAAACAGAGTAACAAGCAAAAATTAATTTAATTCAATATTTTTTGTTAAGCTATACTTTAAAATAAAAAAAAACTTATATAAAGAATTAACAAATAATTATTGTTACTTTAATTAACCCCTAGAAGCTATAGAGCGCCAATCCAAATGCATGAAACGCTATTTGTTGGGCTCTTATCCGCATTAGTGCATCGCATTGCTAACTCATGAGCCCATATAATCCCTTAAAATATTGCGAATCTCGATCACAAGAGCATATTAGCTGTGATTGACTCAAACCGACGCATGCAATGCTATTTTATAGACACTTATCCACCGCATTAGTGCATCGCATTGCTAACTAATGAATCCATATAATACCTCAAAATATTGCGAATCTTGATCACAAGAGCACTAATTGTGTTTGACTCAAACCAATTCTTGCATTCAGAATGCGTCAACCCGGACCCATGTAGCGGTATTTTCTGACTCTTAACACACTTTTGTGTGGCGACTGAGCGGACACGAGCGATCACATTTACGGGCACAAATTGAAAATTATTCGTTGGGCGTATAACCACATTTCAAATACTTCAAGCTCATTCATGGTCGTTATTTTCAGTGTCTATGATGCCATACCATATTAGGACTATCGACCACACGTATAGCATTTAACGAACCGGATTTTTGTTTTGAGATTTATATCACGGTTAAATAGAATATTCGGCAATAATATTCGGCATTTATTTTCATATTTTACATAGTTCCAGTTTTCATTTAGTCAACATCCTAGATATTTAAAACTGGAAACTCGTTCAATTATGCTGTTAATTATGGTTATTGTTATATTGTTGAACGTGTAGTTAGCCCTAGAACAAAACATAAATTTGTTTTTACTTATATCAATATTTCAACCAAAAAGTTTGCTGTGATTGTTTATCGAATTTAAAAATTGGAAACACACAATTTACCTACCTATATAATGTTACAATTTTTTTTTATACATTTCGAGCCGATCTAATATGAATTTATCTTATTATTTTGATTATTATGTATATATTATTATTCTATTATTATAATTTATTTTTTAGAAAAATAGATTTACAATAAAAATTATCTTTAAAATTAATATTTTTTTTATTGTTGTTTTTATTGGAATTTTCTTTAAATAAACAAAAAAATTCTACCAGTAAAAATTTATGGCTAATTTAGGTTCTTAAATAAATAGGCATCGAAAAAGAATGTATTGAATTTACAGAAAAGACTTATCATATTTACCCATAATAGCAATTACTTAATTATTCTTGTTTTTTATTAAATATTATATTTTATGGTAATTAAAAAATAGAAATGAAATTAATTAAAAACAAAATAAATTGAAAATAAAAATTTAGTCAAACTTCTTAAATGGCTTTTTTAATTTGATTAATCAGAAATATTCAAAATAAATTTTTATAATAATATAAATATCATATATCTACATACCGTTAAATTAATTTAACAAATTAATCAAATTGATAATAATATAATATTAAATTATTTATATATAATGAATTGCAATTAAAAGATTTGAAATTTAATTTAAAATTTAATTTAAAAGTCCTTCAGTTCATTTTAATTGCATTGAATTGCTTACGAATAAGGATGAAACAAAATAATTTAATACCATATCTGTACCACAAAGAAATATATTATATAATATATATATATGTACGTATATATATTTAACCTAGAAATGTTATTTATGAAAATTAATGGAACATTAGTGAAAGCAGTTTAATCAGAAATCTATGTTGGAGTTTCTCAAGGCTTCATGATGAAGTCTACTTTATTTTTAATATTTTTTTACTCTATTTTTGCTTTAAAATTTAAAAAATTTTTTGATTGTACTGGCTGATGATGACATGCCAGGTAATTGTTCCAGTGTTACCATTTTTATTTTTATATAGTGATATTAGTCGCAATCTAGCCCTATTACGATACTGGTTCGTCTTCACATAAAAATGATAATGAAAACTATTGATTTTTTACATATATATTTATGTCTATGTTTATTTAGTTCTCAAACGGACCGTAATCGTTTATATAGAGTGTATTATTACAAAGTGCAAATGATAATAAAAAAATATGCATTTTGTTTATCATAGATGTAACAGTAAAAAAATTCTTAATTCTAAATTGCTTATAGAATTGAAAAATAAACTGAAAATAAATGTTCAAAACATTCGATGCGGGAGAAATTTTTTTTTATTCCCGGTTTTTCCAAAAAAAGCACTGCTTTAGGTAGCTTGCTGAGAGAAGAAAGGATTGCGGTGATTATATTTTCAAAGTAACTGGAATAGTCATCACTTTTACTTAGACCTGATTGTACCCTATACATTCTACTGCTTATAATTATATCAAACTATAAATCACAAAGTTCGGATTTTTTTTTTCTACTTCGGTTTTTAGGTTTGAATATCTTTTTTTTTTATCAATTAATTGGGAATTAATTAGGAAGTTGATGTTTAGCATTTGGTTCATCTTCTCGGAATTATATTAAAAAGTTTTGATTATTTGTTTATTTGGACGTATAATGTTATCTGAGCGGTTTTTTATTGCTAATTTTACCAATACGGATTATTTCATCACCATCATTGTGCTGTAACCCAAACCGTGGGGCATAGGGCGGAAATAAAATGTTTCCATCGGCTCGTAATTGCGGCTACGTTCTTTCCTTGATACTTGATTTGGCTAAGAATGTCGTTTTCCATGTTTATCTGGGCCTTCCGTGTACCCTGAGAACTCTATTCGTTTCAATTCATTTCCAAACATTGGTTCACTATATTGTTGTTAGGTTTCCTCAGAGTATACCCGATCCAACGTCATTTTCTCTGTCAGCTTTTCACGTCTATTTGTTTTTCACGTCTATTGTCTATTCGTTTTTGAGTTCACAGCGTTCTGTTAGAAATGGTTTGTGGCCAACGAATATTTAGAATGCGCTGGAGGCATTTTATCACATCTTGAAAGCTTTTCTTATCCTTTGAAATTCTATATTTTATTGAGAACCTTAATTTTGACTGCACGTGAATTCGTTTCTGTTCTAATTGTCCCTAATCTATTTTCTACTGCATTTTCTAGACTTACAGCAATACATTTATGAAATGAATTGCTTATCTACCGCTCACCGCATTGAAATTATTTAATTGTTCTTCAGAAATAATAGTTCTGTACGAAGATATAATATTAATACAGTACGAAGATACAAAATGTAAATATTTATATGAAGATTATAGTAACTTATCAAACAATTCTCAACGTGGTGGAAAATTTTGAAAAGATTGGATAAATTGGGGACAGAGTAAGGCATTTCGGGGTTTCCTTTTAACCGAAAATATTGTCTCTATAATTGAAAGTATTGGTAAATACCCAGAATCGTTAATTCGTTTTGATCTTTTCTTATTGCTCCGTTTGACATATTTTGCGTCAGAAAATATAGACCCATATAAAATTAAATTAACAGATAAACTGAAGTTTAGAGGCCACGCATAATGAAGAACTTACGCAGATAGAGTGTTAGAGCAGCAGGAAGTGAATGTTAGAAAGAAAATTTTCTTCTCTATTAAGCCACATTTTCACATATTAATAAGCAAAATGTCGTCCCATGCCACACGAATGGGGTTGGCTACAGGACAATGATGATAATGAATAAATAAAATTTTCGTGCAGTGCCAATAAAAATTTTCATGTGATTCACAAAGCACCATTATAAGTAAAAAAAAAAACAACTGTTTGTTTGGTACGCACTGTAGAAAGCCTACTTATTTAGACCTAATTTTTTAAATCGAACTACAACAATTGATAGTGCCATATGTAGGCACATGTAAAATCATTATTTTTGCCATGAATATGAATCATCATTTCATATTTGGGTGATGTCACTTTTCAGGGTTAGGCCAATAAATCCGAAACATTATACTTGTAGTACATAAAAACCATAACTTTCGATGAATTATAGACGACTTAAAATTTACGACAACATCATAAAAATTATCTCGAAAGGATGAGCAATACATTTTCGATTAATAAAAAAGAAACAAATTTCTTAAATTTTTTTTTTTTGTTGTTGTTGTTATTAAAGTTCCGACACTCAAGAGTACAGTACAAAAAAGATAAAAAATTATTTTCTAAATTTAAAACTTTATAATTGGATATCTGAAACAAGACAACTAATTTTAAATGGTAAATTTTATGTTATTAAAATAAATATATTTATCTACAGTCACTTTAATATAATAATATATACATATATACATATATACATATATACATATAATCAAGGATAACTAGAAACGTGTAGAAAAACAAAAAAAAAATATATAATTATATATTTATGAAAGAAATTTCATTCAAATTCTAAGAATTTTTCTTTTTAGAAACTGTAATTAAGAAGGTGTTATTTTTTTTTTTTTTTTGAAATGGTGAATTTCTTTGTTTTGAATGTACATTATAGTGGTGAATAGAAGAACATAATTTCAATTTGTTAGACTTATTTTAATTATATATATTTATTAATATGTATGTTTGTTGTTGAATGATTATGAAAAAAAAAATTTTAAATATTATTTTGAAAGATTTTAATGAATAAAAAATTAATGCGCATTTATTAATGTAATAATAACTAAATTATATTTATAATTATATAAATGGTTTTTGAATCATTTTAATTATTAATTTAATGAATACCGAAAAAAAAAATAGCACAGTAATTTATTATAAAATTGAAAAAAAAAATAATAATATTAAAATAAACCTTGAAATAAGGTTTTCAAATTTTAATACTACAAGAATAAAAGGGCACAGTCTGATTCTAATAAACGATATTTACCAATCAAAGGAATCAAAGAAAAACAAGTATCAAAGCAAAATAAAGAACAGTCGTTCATTATCATCATAAAGATTAATTTTTCGTAACCATATAAAAATAAAGATTTACTCTCTAATTTTTTTTTTTTTTGTTCTTTATTGAATTCATATTTGTTTACCTTATAACTTAACAATAATTTTACAATGTGATTTATAAAAAAATAAATATTGACCTCATTAACATAAGTATATGAAACCAATTAGGTGAATATATGAAGCCTTAGCATAAGCTGTATGACCTTATCAGTTAAATTTAACTAAGTTAATCAAAAAAAAAGTTTGTTTTCTATGAGGAGTTATAGTGAAATAAAAAAAACATATAATATATTATATAAAACAAAATATAAAATAAATCAAAATCAAAAATTAAATTGAAATATACAATAGGAATAAAGTGAACATAAAAATTATAATAAAAAAGTGTATAGTTATTTAAATAAGAATTCCAAAAATTTTTTTTAAACAGACAAATATTTTCTGTATCTTTAATATCATTCGGTAATTCATTAAAAAATTTTAAGCAATTATAAACACATAACTATTCTTTTGGTTGTTTGTTCTGAATAAGTGGAAATAAAAGTTAGCTTTATTACGAGTATTATGACTATGAATATCCATGTTTCTATTTAAAATGAAATTATGTTTAATTTTATTATTAATAATTTTAAAAGCAACAATATACAACTCTCGTTTACAGATATTTTGAAAGCTTATATATGTATTATTATACAGCAAATGGGTAGGATGTAATCTTATATATAAAGAAGGATGTTTGTATGTATGTATGTATGTATGTATGTTTGTGGCAGAACTCCACCGAGACGCATGGACCAATTTAAACCAAATTTTACAGGATGGTTTTTTGTTACTTGGAATCGAACCCGTGATATGTTGTTTTCCAAAATTCTGACTGGTTCCGGTAGGTGCCATACAACTCCTAGCACCTAATGGGCATATTTCAAAAACCAAAGGTGCTACAGAGCTGAAAATTTGTACACGGGTACTCTCTCAAAAATAAACAAATACGAATCTTACCGTTTTTCAAAATTTTGATTGGTTCGGGTAGCTGTCATACAACTGCGAGCTTCGGCCAAACATATTTCAAAAACTAAAGGTGCTACAGAGCTGAAAATTTGCAGACAGGTACTCTCTCAAAAATAAACAAATACGTCTTTCACATTTTTTCGAAATTTCGACTTGTTCCGGTACCTGCCATACAACTCATAGCACCTGACAAAAATATTTCAAAAATCAAAGGTGCTAGACAGCTGAAAATTTGCACACAGGTACTCTCTCAAAAATAAACAAATATGCCTTTCACATTTTTTCGAAACTTTGACTGGTTCGGATAGCTGTCATACAACTCCGAACTCCGCAGGTCCCTCAAATTTTCTAATAAGAAAAATAGTTTACATTGGAACCCAACAAATGTGTATTAAATTGGAACCAAATCGGTCCAGTTTCTGAGATATGAATTTTCTTTCAAAAGAGCTCTGTCGAAAAGCAAGTCCAACAAATTTGGCAGAAAGTGCTGTAATCGGGATCCAAGGTTTGTTAAAAATGTCAAGTCCCTAACTCAACAGAAAGTGGGTCTAAAATAATATATGTATATAGCTACATACATAAATAATAATAATATGTATTGAAATAAGTATGTAGTTAAACATACAATAATAGAGTCCATGATAGAACGATAGAATCTTGAAAAAATTCTAAAAATAATCTTCTATACTTATAAAAGAGAAAGTTTGTTTGTTTGTTTGTTTGTTCGCTATACAGTTTTAAAGATAGAATTCTGAAATTTTTCACAGTTATTCATGGTCAAATAAGGTACAAAGCCATCAGACGACAGGTTCGGGTTGCTGCCGTACAACTCCTAGCAAGAGCAGAAATATTTTTTCAAAACCATTTGTGTAACTGATATGAAAATTTACATTTAGATTCTCTTTCACAAATAAAGAAATAAGATATGGAGCTCCATGATATATAGGATAATCAACATCATCCTATATATCATGGAGCATAAATATATCTGGATATCTCTGAAAGTACTACAGCCAGGAGAAGGTGGATAAGTGCAATGGACACAGCACCCTTTAAAACCGTAGAAACAACTCCTAACTCCAAATCGACGACGATATTCAGACGACGAGTTGTAAATTTTTACATATAAGTATGTCATGGCATATTTTTACTATTATTTTTTTAATTATTTTTTTCCATATCTAGAAAAAGTTAACAATCATGGGACTTATATTAATTTTCAATTTAGTTTTTGAATAATTTTTGCTTTGTTAGAAAATACTAGACAAAAAATTCGAGACCATTAAAAATTGAATATAATTGAAAAAAAAATAATAATCAAACGACATTATTCTGTTATGTTACAAAGTTTTTATGGTAAAAATTAAATTATACATTTATTTATTTATTTATTTATTTAACAGTGGACCTGCAGATAAATCTACAGGATTATACATTTTTTTTTTAACATTTTTTTATATTATAAGAATTCAAAATATTTATAAAAATATTAATACATAGTGTATTTTAGTAGCAATTACAGCTTCACAAGTTTCTCAATATTGAAGACTGTATTGAGTTTTCAGGTTGTTCGTTGTTTCTATGCGATGCTTTGCAACCTGTACCTTTTATATTGATCAAATTGTTTCAATAGGATTTATATCTATTCTAAATATTGACCATTCAATTACTGTGATATTTTTGTTGTTCATGTGATCTTGAACATGAAAATAAAGTTAAAAAAAACTAACTATATTATAACAAAAAAAAATTATTCAGAGATGAAATTGCAATATCTAACCTATTTAACAAACATGAACAAAAATGATCTTACCTTTCTAGCAGCATTGAAAAATTAAATCACAATTGTCTTCATACCGGATATATGAACAGAATGATCCAATTCATTTTTCAAAATATTTATATAAACACCGCATTCATTTTGAAGGAAACAAAGCATAATCTTCCTATTTCTGGATCGGAGAAACATTCCCATGCCATTATACCTTAAAATTTTGGTGGTAACATTTACATGTATATTCATTGTTTAATCGTTGTCCTACTCTTCGCCGAATTAACTGTATTCCATCATTGTTGTGCACTTTGTTTTCGTCTGAAAATATTACCTGCTCTTACATATCGTCGGTCCAAAAAATGTTTCATTTTGTCCATGCAAGCCTTTTGAGCCTAACTCAGGCTTCTCGACTGGAGAATGTGCATTTAATTCCTCATTCAGTAATCTATATCATACCAAACTGGATGAAATCGTGCTTCCAGTTACTCTGTACAGAGCGTTTCGATAATATGTAGACGTTGTGGAACTGTAATTTCTTATGAAGTGGTCCTGTTTTGTCTTGCCAGGTTCTTCTGGTCATTTAGTCCTATGAATAACCCCTATTTTACGATATTTTTTCAAAATCTAAGCCACTATGCCTTTAGAACAACACAATCTTTCTGCAATTTGCATTGTTGACGAATTTTCCTGTGATAGCACAATCATATTGCTCTTTAACTCCGTTATTTATTTTATTCATTATTATTTTAATTAGTATTGATTGCACTTCGCAATTTATATACCTAATCAATATTTAAAAATGTTGGACCTTTATATATCCAATATATAGGTATAGATATTGGATAGTATGTTTATCTATCCGAAGAATAACATAGTGAACCTGTTTATAAATTTCTGAATAAATGCATTTATTACATGAAATACAAGCATAAATTGCAACTGCCCAATTTTTTTGTATACAGCAGTGTTATTATTTACGAAAGTGATATAACTGGACTTTTCTTCTATTTAATTCAATTTTGCTATAATTTACTAATTAAACAATATTGTAATAATAAATTTATAATTTACAACTATTTTTAATTTCAAATTTATATATTTTAATTTTTAATAATTTTCTTTTTTATATTTCGTTTGTATTTCAGGTTGAAGCAGTACAATAAATAAGCATATAACGTCCTGAATCTCATCTCTAATTAACTAATATAAAACTGAACAATATATATGTATTGTTAATTTGTTACTGTGATTTAGTAGTGTTGATATGTCAAAAGTAAATTTTTCGCAAATATTATCAAAATTGTGAAAAATTGAAATATGAAAAAAAAAAAAAATAATTTTTACTTTTAATCTAATAAATTATATATAAAAATAATTACATATTATGTTGAAATAAAACAAGAAAACTGTATAATAAAAAAAAAATTAATTTTCACTTTTTAAAATATGAAAATAAGATTTAATTTAAAACAAATAATCAAATAACGGATTGATACAGTTAACATTTTCATTTCTGTAAAATTGATAATAATTAATTCAACTATTCAATTTACATAATAGATTATCCATCAAATATTTTAATTTTAATTAATTGATAACAAATTTAATTTAATATACGCTATAATATAAAATTAACATTTACGTAAATAAACATATGTATATATATAAAACTAAATTATGGGAACAAACATACTAAAAATAATTTTCAAAAATCGATTTTTGGATATTAATATCGAAATAAAGATATTTTTATTTTTGATTTTATTAAATAATCGAATTCTAATTTAACAGTTTATAACAGTTTATATTATTATTTAGGAATATATGTAATAATTGTATATGTACATATATATTATATGTACATAAATATAAGAAATAATTTTCGTGACATTTTTATATTAAACCAAAATTCGATTTTATTAAATTATATACGATTGTGCGTGATTATTGTTAACCGTTATAACTGATTAATTTATATATTGAGAATGATAATGCATAATATAATAATATTGATAATTTATTTTAATTTTGTTTGGTTTTTATGTTTATTTATTGCATTAAATTCCGGAAGAAATTTATTAAAAGAAAAAATAATTGACAGTGCTCAACAAATATTTGATTTTTAATTAAACTGTAATTCTCTTTTAGATTATGTTAATAAGTAAAAAAAATCCTATACGAGTATTGATTAATAAAATTTTATTTTCAACAAAAAAAAAAACAATTTTATTTACACTATTTTTATTTTTTTTATTTATTTATTTCAATATATATATTCAAAATATTTATTTATTCGGTTTATGCCTAAGAAAATAATTTTCATAAGAACGCTATAGAATTGCTATATAATATTGCATAGAAAAGTGTAATATAAAAAAATAATTATGAGGTTAGATATTTTTTTATGATATATCTTTATACTTTCAACAGATACATTTGTAAGCGAAATCTTGAATCAAACTAATTAATAAAAACATCAACAAAAATTCAATGTGAATTAAAATGTAATCCAGATTCAAGAATGGTGATTCGTTAATACCAGTATGTTATCAGATTACTGATGTGGATAAAACCAATTAAAGTAAAATAACTTAAAAACAGTCAAATATTTATTGAGAACTGTCAATTTTCTCTTATGACATTAAAATTAATTTCTTACCACACTAAAGGACAAAAAAAATTTTATAGTAAAATAATAATTGAATAAAAAACTAATAAATTTTCATATTTTTAGATAATAAGTGTTATATATTTGTATGTTTATCTCTAAACACAAAATTTAAATTAATTTTTAAATATTATTAAAAAATAACAACATCGAAACTACAAAAAAAAAACAAAATTTAAAAGTACAAAAACAAAAATTTCAAAAAAAAAAACAACAAAAAAAATTAAACAATTAAAAAAAAATTAAATAAAAATATTTAAATAATGATAACAATATTAAAATATGGATGATAGTGATTCCGGTATTGGAAGCAATTGTAGTTTTTCAACATACAATTATTCATCAACAAATGTTACACCATCACCAACATCAACAACATCAAGTTTTCTAAATTTTCGTCATAATCAATCACCATCACCATTATCATTATCATCATCATCATCATCAACATTATCATTAACATCTACATTAGGAACAGCAGCAGCATCTGTTATACAACAACAAAGATCACAATTGGCTGTGGTGGCGGGTTCAACGACATCATCGTCGATGTCATCATCATCTGGTGATGATCGTTTATTAACTGGATCACGAAGCTTAAATATCAATGCTTCTTCAATAACATCAAATATACATTCAAATACTAATATAAATAATAATAATAATAATAACGGTAAAAATAATAATTATTACAATAATATAAATTCAGATCCACGAAATACAAATACATTGATTAGTGGTTGTGGTGGTGGTGGTAATCTTGGTGTTGGTGGTGTTAATCCGCGTGATACAAATATTTTAAATCGCTCAAAATTAAATTCGATATCAGGTGGTGGTGTTATAAATTCAATAACAAAATCAAATAATAATAATTCTTTATCAATTCCAATTCCAATATCAAGAGATGAAGTAAGAATTTGGCGTGATCCACAAGCAAATGAATCATTAATACGACATATTCATTCAAATCAACATCATCCTATATATCATCATCATCCACCACCACCACCACCATCATCATCATCGGTATTATCAAATGTTGGTTCAATTGCAGCAACAATAGGTACTGCTACTGGTGCTGCTGCTCAAGCTACTATTTTACCATTACATTCAGATAGAGATGGATTACCACCACCACCACCAGCACATTTAACAATAACACCAAATCCATATAGTAATACTGGTGGTCAAGGTTATATTCCACCACCAATATATGGTGATCATTGGTCACCATCATTATCAACAACACCAACAAAACAATATCAACACCATCAGCATCAGCAGCATCATCATCATCATCAACATCAACATCAACAACACTCAACTGGAATTTTAAATCATTCCAAGGATTACTCATCAGATGATAATAAACATTATTCTAAGTAAGTTTTACAAAAAAATTAAAATTTATTATTATCAAAATACCATTCATTAATATTGATAGTATGTCAATTATTTTATATACCAAAGATTCAAACCGTTAATTATTATTATAAAAAACAAATAAATTTATCTTTTTTTTTTATGAAAGAAAATTCCATTTTGAAATTCTATTGCAGCATTCAATGGAATTTTGGGAAATTCGATTATGAAAACAATTTCAAAAATTCATTTTAATTCTTTGACACTCTCTTCTCTCATCTTTTGCTGTTATAGACCTGAATTTTTAACGAGTTCAAAATTATCTTTAGAATAGAAATTTATGATTCCGCATTGAGAATTTTAATAATGGAATTTAAAATGAAAAGGGAGACTGGTTTGTTTAAACCACATCATCATTTTGGTATACTATCGCAAAAATTGATGTCACACACACACACACATACACACACCATATTTAACTACATATACACACTTTTAAAACCAATGCTTATGTACAATGTACATTTATTTTCCATGCATTTTGTTCAGAGAGACCTACTCCTTATTTTATTGTTATTATGTCACTAATGTAATTTGCATTCTAAATGAATTTTTTGTTTTTTTTTTTTTTTATTACGTAGAATTTAGTTTATGAATATCATAAAAATTAGCTTAAAATAAATGCGATTTATAAAAAATAAAAATTTAAGATCACGAAAATACTCTTATGGTAGCAGACGGCAGCTGTTAGTGAAAATTTTATTCAACATTTTTTTAATTATCTATATAAAAAGGTGAAGAATTAAATATTTGAGGTGAATTATTTTCATTCTTTCTTAATTTTGTTTTTTACTGGTTAATTCGATCAACAACGTTGTATCATTATCAGTAGCTCTTCTGTTTCATTTTTCGAATATTGAACGATGTTCTTTTTCAAAATTCCATGTTACCAAGTTATTGCTACATTCCTTTAATTTTTAATTCTTGTTGAACAATAATTCAATTACGTCATCTAACCATATTGACCATATTTTTTTTATTGTTCCATAACATTTGGTATTAATCGCTATTAAAACATTTTCTTTTATTGTTCGGACATATTGTATATGTTTAGGACATGTACTTAATTTTAAGTGATTTCATTTTTTAACAAGATAATGATAAAATATCAAAAAATACAGATTGTGGAAATTTAAGCCACTAAAATCATTAAGTTTACCATTATCGAGATTAAAGAAATAGCTGGGAACAGAGCCCCCACTTTTGTGCAGCTTATGACTATAAAATAAACAACTAAAATAAATATAAACACATCTAACAAATAAAATAAAAATAAAATAAAATAAAAATAATTGATAAATCAAGATCAATTTATAAAAAGACGGCTACTCTTCCTATACTTTTTACTATTATATTAATTTTCACCAGAACCCAAGCACCGTCTAGAATTTTAAGTCTCTACCGGGAGTTAATTAGTACCAAACAAACAAACAAACAAATAAAAAAAAAAACTTGTACATATTATATGGTTAGTAGCCACGTAATTTGCCAACTCTCTATTAATTTGAAGGTTTGAGTCTTTAATAATATAATTTTTTTTTTCTATTCATTCTTATTGATTATTACGAAAAGAAGAAGTGACTTGATTTTAAAAATTACTTACAACTTTAAATAACACCTATGTAATAAGAGTAAAAATAAATATACATTCAAATTGTGTTGATTCTAAATTGACAAATAAGCATTAATAAGAACAACTGAACTTGACAGTAAAAAATAATATTTTTGTCTTTGTCATTGTATTGTGAATTGTTCTCGTCCTCATTGTGCTTGAGCAGCAAAAAGTAGAATATCCTTTAATATGTTTCTCAAAAACAAATCTTTGTTATTTACAACACACCACCCTCTCAAAGTTTGTTAATCTAATTCTTCTTCTTTCAAAAAATTGTATTTTGGTCCAGCTAAACCTTTTGTTAGAAAATCTGCTGACATTTCATTCATTGGCTTGCAGCTTAGGTTTATCCTTCCTTCTTCCAATATGTTTCGAATAAACTGCTAACATATATTTATATACTTTGTTCGATTATAGTAGACAGGACGCTATGAGCCCCTTGATTGTCATTATATAAAACTGAACTTCCTAATATACGTTGCAAATGTATTATTTCATTTGAAGCTTCACTAAAACTCATATATATTCTGCATCGGTGCTAGATAGAGCTACAGTTAGCTGCTTTCTAGACTCCCAACTGATAATTGCACCCGCTATTATAAAGGTGTATCCTATATAAAATTTTCTATCCATTTGTGAAGCTCCCCAATCAGCATTTACGAATCCGAGTAGTTCTTTTATAGATTTCCTCAAAATTAAGCCATAATAGTACCTTTTAAATATCGGTTGAACCCTTTTGAGCCCTTTTGGTTACTCAATTGTCTTAGCATTAATAGTATAGGCTAAATCAGGATTTGGTGGCTACTGCCAGATACATCAAATTCCCAATTAAATTTTGATTTGGAAAATTTCCAGTTACGTTCTCTTCGCTGCGCAAGAGTTAACAATTCACGT
This sequence comes from Argyra leucocephala, assembly GCA_963942445.1. Lineage (NCBI taxonomy): Eukaryota > Metazoa > Arthropoda > Insecta > Diptera > Dolichopodidae > Argyra > Argyra leucocephala. Next base: position 13,652,952 of record OZ012681.1, read on the forward strand.
CAACTGGAGTTCATAAGCATTTAAAATCTTCCATGTTCAAAACGTTTCAATATCTCTTGAGTGTATTTTTCTTGTCTCATTACTTTGTTGAAAATGAATTCCTAAACAGTGTTTGATCCTACCTAGATTGTTAATTTCAAAAAAAATTTATTTTACATGATTTTTCATTTTGAGAATACAATTTTCATCATTTGACAGGATTATTAAATCATCAACATAAATGGCTCTGATGAGCTGATTCTTAATTAATGGTAAATATACATGGCCGATTCAGATTTGATCATTCCAAAATTCTTTAACTCTTGAAATAACTTCTTATATATTTTTAACTATTTTATATAGCACAGTTCTTGAGCATGTAATTAGGCAATAAATTCAAAATATTCGGTCAAAATTATAAAATAAGCCGATAGTCCTGACAGCTAGTGCTCACATTTATTGTAACTTTAATTATGGTAAATAAAGAAATAATAATAATATAAAAATATTAAATTTATTATTCCACAATCGAGTGTGTACCTAACTCTTATTTTTAAATATAATTTCATTAAGTAAAGCTTTTGCTCATCATTCAATTGCTAATAAATTCATAATATTATTAAATTTATTATGAATCATCATATTATTATGATTTACATAAATTACTATTGAGACAAAAAAATAAAACTATTTTTATTTTTGTAAATTAATTCTAGCGTAAAAAATTGACAAAATTAAATTATTACATTTTAATTTTATTTTTTCTAAATTACTTTCTCTCCAACAGAGCAATTTAATATACTCTACTCGTATATGAAAAATTATTTTCTTCCTATAATAATAATATAATAAATAAAAACTTAACTACTAGATTATACTAAAATTGTAGCCAAGGTCATGACATTTTTTTTTTTTGTTTTATTTTTCTTCTCTTTAATTTCTTTAGAAAACTTTTCCGTCTTTATCTTGCCAAAATCTAAATTACCATCATAATAAAATAAAACAAAAAAAAAAAAAAAACAAAAGAAAAGAAAAGAAGTATTATCTTGAAAAAAAAAAAACAAAAATCTTATGTGCAACCATCCCGACCCCTTTGTTTCTATACCTTTTTGTTTTTGTGTTTTTGTGTCTTTTGTTTTTTTTTTTTTTTTCTAAAATAAGACTAAAACAAACGGAAATGCCAGAACCAAGTATACATTATTAAATATCAAAATATAAAAAAATGTAAAAAAGAAAAAAGTAAGCAAAAAAGAAGTGCCATTAAATTTAATATCTTTGAGGGAATACGTTTAGACTTGATTCTGATATTAGAGTCACTTAAATATTTTTTTTTTAAATTTCAATTTATAAAATAATTTAATGGAAAGAACTCTGGGGTAATCAGTTTTTTTGAATAAAAAAAAATTTTGGTAAAACCTGTAACTGTATTATTATAACTGTATATTATATAAACCTATCCATATCCCATACATAAAAAATAGGTCTTTAATCCAACTTTAAATATAATTTTAGATACTTACCCAAAATTCACCTACTTCGAATTTATCTACCGACTTTACGTTGGTGAAAAAATTTACGTTTTGAGTTTGGTAACAAAATGAAAATTATTTAAAAACATTAAAAATTATTATTGAAAATAGTCGAATATTACTCAACAATTATACAAATTTTGTTCTAACGATAAAAAATTAGATTTTCTTAAAAAATAAAAACAGTTTTAAATAATATATAAAAATAAGAACAAATAGTAGTTTTAATATCAACTAACAAACAATTCAATCAAATCAATAAATTTTCTAAAAATATCAAAAACTTTAGTCAAAAAAGGCTAGAATTTAGCAAAAATTGGCAAAAAAATTTTCGAATGCAACCGAAAACCAAATGAAAGTTCTGATATGCAAATATATAATATCCTTATAGTACTTCAGGCGTAAAGTTTGTAAAAAATTTTCAATGCGCGGCTCCGCTTTTTTTTTTGCGCATTCAAAACTTGTATTAGACAATATGGAACAGACTAGATTGTAAAAAAAAATTTTTTTTTTTTGTACAATATAGAACATGATACATTGCTAAATATTAAATTTTTTTTAGTCGTTCGCAAAACATATCGTCCAATAGAAAAGACGAATCTTATTAAATTAACGTACCTTCAACTCATGCTCTTCACATCGTTAATTTGTAGTGCTATGCGTTCTCTTCTGATTAGGTTATATATATAGAGTTAATAAGACTAGGCTAGGACAGTAAATTAGATACATATTTATTTAGCTTTTCAAAATTATACCGAGATGAAATGCGATTTTTGAATTTTACAGTTTTGGTTCGAAGTAGTTCAACTACAAAGTGATGAAAGAGGTTTGATCGCATTAAGTTGGAGTGATTTTACTTTTAACACAATACTTTTAATTTCGTCAGAGCTGTTAGAAACGGGAATGGCTGCTCCTGTCTGTGACTAAATTAAAATTATATCAAGCACATGAACTATACTGACAAATCAATCCCTAACACATTTCACTTTTAATTTAAACAGACATTTCACATTTTATATGAAGGATTATTTCTGTTAAACAAAAAATATACATAAATAAATATTTTATTTAATCTATAAAGCATTTTATTAACTATACCGCAGCTAATTTTACTCAATATATCCATTAAAACTTCTTCCATATTCTAGTTCTCCTCTAATCCAATTTTATTCATTTCACACATCATACTACATAATATTATTATACTCTATAGTTCATTACCTCAATATCTTTATATTTTTTTTAAATGATTTTATAATTTTATAATATGCAGCAGTAATTATTCTATTTTTGTGGTTTTACAATTCTACCCCAAAAATCACTGATTTGCACAAAATTGCTGATTTTTTATTGAAGAAAAATATTCACGCGACAATTTTGGCAAATTTCCAACTAGTAAAAATGTGGAAAAATAAAAAAAATAAAACAACACAATAAAAAAAAAATCAGTTCAATGAAATAATTTATTTATTTATTTTTTTTTCTCTGGTTTTTTAATACTATAAAAAAAAAAGAAAAAAAGATGTCCTATGGGAATGTTATTCGCTAGATCCTAGTAATAGAGTACATTACACCACATAATATTGTTTTAAAAATTATATTAATAGATTTGAAAATAGATTTAATTCCATCGTATATAAATTGTAGAATTCTGTTTTTGTTATTATAGAAATACTCAAGTTAATTCAGTTATAAATATACTTGCTATGTAATCCGTCCTGGCAAATGTAGGAAATACACTACTCCATCGCAAAAAAGTTTGCCCACACCTTTGTTTGTATTTTAAATATGTTTCAGTACTGGCTAATGATTTCTCTTTTATTTTCTCTCTAATTTTGCCAATCAAGCCAATCAAGCTCAGTGTGTGAAATATAAAATCAGTACTGTTGTAGATAAAAATTTCTTGTATGACATTTTTTATTGTGACGGCGAACGGATATTTAATGTCGCAATTATTTTTTAGATATTGAAAGGTTTAAATTATTTATTTATTTATTTATTTCAACAGTTGATTCTACAGATAAATATGCAGGCCAACTTTATAGGTCCTTTTCTCTTTCGAAATGTGGGCCTTTTTTATTTTTTATTAATTAATTATGTAAAAGAGATAAAAAAAACACAGAATCGAATAATCGCAAAGTTTTTTTAAGAAATTTTACCGCTAATATGCAAATATTAAAACTTAAAAAATGGTGTAAACACATTTGATGTAAAAGTCCGACTTTCTTTAAATAAAATAATTTCCCTATACCCTGCTGGCGATTTTTATCAGCATTTTAATATTGTTAAATTTCCTCCAAAGCCAAAAAAGAACTGGTTTTGGTGTAAGCCAAAAAAAAACCGTTGTACAAATTTTTGTATGTATTATTTACTAGTATTATATATATATACTAGTATTATTTAATCTATGGTAATATGCAATTTTAAGGTATTCAAATATTTAGTCCTGTTTATAGTGATGGCAACGGTTAGTATGATAGGAAATTGTTTACGTTTCAATGTGTGTTCATTTTTATTGTTTTTTTTATTCGTATAGGCTTGACTAGTACTTAAGTTAACTTAATACTTTTTGTTAAACTTAAGTCAAAACTTAAAGCTACTTAAGATTAACTATCCAACTTAAGTTACGCCTGGTAATACTTCATTTGATTTGACACTTTGAAAGAAGCAAAATTTGAACTATTTTGAATTTTATTTATATAAACGTCATTTTAGATTTTGAATCGTACCAGCTTAAGTTGAACGAAAAGTAAATTTTTGACGAAATTGAAATTTAAGTTAAATTAAGTACGTCTATAATTGATTATATGCAAACCCATAAGAGTGTACATAAGTTTGACATTTACTTAAGCTAACTTAAGTACGGCTTTCGTCCTTATGAATTTCCAATATTTTTTCAAAGTCTAATTAATTGCATATATTTAGGAGGAATGAAGCGTTACCAACAGAAAGACAAGCTTATATTACGGAAAATATATATGTACATACAAAATATCTTGAAGCGAAACTGTTATGTTGGTTATTTGGGTTGTGCGTTTTGTAATAGAGAGAATGAATTATCCCTGATTTACTGCATGTCTCACTTCAAACAAATTTTTTCACAATTGAAAAAAAACAATTTAATCCTATATTAAATGACTGTATATCCAATTTTAGAAAATCTCAAAGACTGGGAGTAACACAACTCAATCATCATTGTGGCACATTAAAAATACCATTTAATAATCGTGATATGGTAACAGAACCATAGAACAACCAAAATCCCTATAGATAGACCTTTCGAAAGCTACGAGTAGAAAAATGGAAAAAATTAATAAGAAATAGAGCAAATTGAAGAATCATTGTTATATAAAGCCGAATACTAATCTTTGGCTCTAACTATATAGCGCCACGGAAAAGAGAGAGAGGAACAAAATGATATATTGGCTATAAAAATATGATCATTAAACTCAAAAAAAGAATCGATAAGGATACACAATACACAGTATTTATCCTTTTTATTCCCCACTGACGTACTTGCAGGATATTGATGAATATACAATCCTCAAACTCCATTATATAAGACGTGACTCTTATAGTTTTAAAAAATAACAAAAAAAAAAATATATTCCTAATAACATTTCCAAAAGTACATTTTCTCATTAGTATTAAATTTGATATCTACAACTTTATTTTGTCTATATACATCTATTATGTATGTGTGTGTGTGTATAAATTTATTTCATTTCCCAAGGAACAAAACTTTAAAAAAAAAAATTTGTTTTTTATTATATTTAACTTTTACTGTTTCTATTCAAAAAAATCATCAAAAAAAAAAAGTTTTTTTAACTGCTGCTGCTGCTACCAAAGAAAATTTCCATCACGTACATTTTTTCTTTAAATACACAAAAACTACGACGACGAAATGAAAACTTTTCAATACAAAAAAAAAAATAAAAAAGAAAAAATTTTCACTTTCCATCTCGTTTATTTGTATTTCATCCTATTTTTAATGTAACTTTTTTAACATTTCAAGGATTTCCTAATTAATTATGAATATTTCCGCAAATAAAAACTTAAAAAAAAAAAAATACAAAAATATAAATTAAATAAAAAAAAAAACAGAAAATGAGATGCTAATATTGGGGTGATTTTTCAATTTTTAAAAATTTAAAATTAATTTATGCTTATTATTTAAGATTCGAAACGGGAGATGATGCATGGTATCAAGATTTTTTTTTTTTCTGCTATTACTCCGCGTGGGAGGGTTTCGATAGTGAACCTCCATTCCTCTCTGTTGAGTACTGCTTCCTTAATATCGTCCCAGGTATAATTTTTGATTGTTAATTCTTGATCAATTGTGCGTCTCCATGTGTTGTATGGTCTGCCGGGTCTCCTTTGTCCTTGTGGATTCCACTCTACAGCTCTTCTTGCTATATAACTTTCTGATTTCCTTAGTGTATGACCTATCCATTTCCATTTTTTTCCATTTTTTATCTGTCTGTTGATCGGTTCTTCTCCAGCTATCATTCATAAATCCTCGTTGCTAATTCTTGCCGGCCAGAATATTCTGCATATAGTTCTCAAGCCCTTGTTGATGAATACTTGTAGCTTCTGTTTGATTCTGACCGAAGTGAGCCATGTTTCACTGCCATATATTAATGTTGACTTAACACATGCTCTGAATATTGTTAGCTTTGTTGTTCTCGATATTTGGTTGCTCCGCCATATCTTCATTAGGCTCCCAAATGTTCTTCTTGCCATATTTATACGGCTGTTGACATCTTCTGTTGTACCTCCTTTTGATGTTATGATGCTCCCCAGGTAGTTGAATTCTTCTATGTATTCTATCTGTTGTCCACTCACTGTTATTGGATTACCATCACTGTTGTTTGTCCTCATTGCCTTGGTTTTCTCGATATTTAATTCCAGTCCCGATCTCTTTGCTATTTCCTGTAATCTTTTGACTTTGTTCTGTAGGTCCCTTTGATTTCTGGATATGAGGCATACATCATATGCGTAATCTAAGTCTTCTAAATTGCCGAAGAGATCCCATTCTATTCCGTTTATTCCAGTGCAAACTTTTCTTAGAATGTCGTCTAGTATTGTGATGAAGAGAAGTGGTGATAGTGGACATCCTTGTCTAACTCCTATATTGGTGTAGAATGGATCACTGATGTTACCTCTGTGTTGAACTGTTGTCTCTGCATCTTCATACATCGCTTTGATGATGTTGATGATTTTTCAGGAACTCCCTTCTTTTTAAGTGTTCTCCATATTGCGCATCTGTTGACTGTGTCGAATGCTTTCTTAAAATCTATGAATAATAGATATAGTGGAGCATTAAATTCTACTGATTGTTCAACTATGAACCGTAAAGTATTTGACTGGTCAACTAAGCTTCGGTTTGGTCTGAAACCTGCCTGCTCTTTCCGTAGTATTGGTTCTAGTACTTCTTCTAATCTTTTCCTTATAATAATTACTATTAACTTATGAATAGTATTTAGAACCGTGATTCCTCTCCAGTTGCTGCAATTTGCCAAGTTTCCTTTCTTTGGTATCTTGACAATCATTCCTTTCTTCCATGATGATGGTAAATTCTCTTCTATCCATGCTTTTCTGATGTGAGGTTCAATTGTTTTTGCGAATAGGTCTGGGTCCTGTTTGGCTATTTCTGCTAGAATGCCATCTTCACCTGTTGCTTTGTTGTGTTTCAGGATGTTGATTGTAGCTTTGATTTCTTCTATATTTGGAGCTTGGGTAGATATTGGCAGTCCCTCAGCTGGGTAGATATTCGCATCGTCTATGTTTCTTATGTCTGCTTCATTATTTGTACTTTCTTCGTTGTTCAGTTCTTGGAAATGTTCTCTCCATCTCTTTAATTGGTTCTCTAAGTTTGTGAGGAGCGCACCATTTTTATCTTTAATTGGTTTGTTTTGTTGTTCCGACTGGTTTGTTAAGTTCTTGACTATGCGATGAAATTCTTCATCAAGATCAAGATTAAAAATTAATAAATATTATATATATAATGTATGTAAGAATGTATCCTATAATTTGAAGAAGTTCGCTGACCAGATTGACAGTAAAAAAAAAATCAATCTGAACAGTCACAATCTATACCATTAAATATAAAATTTTCTCTCAAGAGGCCTGGTTGACAGGTATAAACTTATTCCATCTTACACTACCCATCTTGCATCAACGTTCAGTTTCAATCAATCAGATTATCTGATGCCATAATCTATGGCACAATGAACCCTTTCTTCAAAACCTTTTTACCATCATAATATCGATATAAAAAATGTTTCAATACTTTGAGTATTTTGTAATTAATTAAATAATTATTGGGACCAGAGCCAAGTATTGCTCGTTCAAACGCCTACCTACAAGGAATTGTTTCCAAGTGGGAATCCACAGAAACCCAGAACATATGGGATAGCTGCCAAATTCTTTTTCATGCTAAATATTCATGGATTGCATCAGATAATCAGGGACTAGACTCAATGTCAAAATGCTGACATGGTTTATCACAGGTCATGGCTGATTCAACAAACATCTCTTCAAGATTGGTAGATCGAGCAATAGCGTTCATCAAGGACATAGACCTGCAATTCTGAAATGGACGAGGATATACAATAGATCTTAAGAGGTCGCGGCTACTTAAAACTCCCCAATTTCAAAAAAAAATAAAAAATAATTAAAATAATGTTTGAATTTAGGGATTTAGAGACGCTACGCCGTATATACAATTTTCTATTAAGATTTTAAATATAATTATATTTATTGTTGTCTTCTAGTTACAGTAATAATACTGCTCCAAATTGGCTTCACTTTCTTTTAGAAAATCCAATAAGGGGAAATTTTAAAATTTGGCCTTATTACGTTTTCGAACATGAAATATAACTAAAATCGAAAATTATACCAATTTTTTTTTGTTTAAATCTATACCTTATACATAAAAGTATTTTGTATTTGTATTACACATAATATAGTCTATGAGTTTTAAACTTTGAAGATGACTTTAATTATGCTCAACATCTTTATATTTTAAAAAAATTGAATACTAGTTTTCTTAGCAGTCTAATGGTTAGAATGATAAAAACAATGCAATCCAACGATTTTACAATTATAAATTCAAGTCCCGGGGGAAATTAAAATTGATCTCATATACTAGAAAAACGCACAATATATTATATATAAATATACTAGACCAAGGATGGCAAACCTATGGCACGCGTCTCATGTCTCAACGTGGCACGCAAATCATTGGCACATACATATACATTCTTGAATTTTTCATACATATGTACCTACTAAACAAAATGCATTTTTAATTTTGAATAAAATTGAACTCTATTCAATGCTTATAATATTTTAAAAAACAAAACAAAGAATTTTGACGGATTTCTGGTGCCTTTATTTCAACGTTATATTATTTGTGTATGTATGTATATAATATTTTAATATTAAGATCTAGAATAAAATTAAGCTTAAAATTATATTTTGTTTGTTTAATTTTGTACACTTATGTATATTGTAATATGTTTGTATTAAGCATAAATAAATAAATAAATAAATATTAAATTATGTGTTTATATGTATATACATTTGAAAATTAAAGGCATACCATTACCATGTTCAAAACATACACCAAATTTGGTCAATTACAAAGTCTGGATTGGTAGCATTTGATGATATTCTAAGTACTGTTTCCAAAATAATAAATTTTATAGCAGCCCGAGCTTTCAACAAGAGGCTTTCAGTTGCTTTTACGGTTCAAATTACCATGGATTGACTAATGTATAATCACGTTCGCTGGCTTAGTCGTGGCTTTGTTTTACAACGTTTTGCAAAGTGTTCTGATGAAATTATAATGTTTCTGATCGGATATTTGTAAATTTGTAACCATTTAAATAAATTAAATATTAAATTGCAAGACCGTAGAAAATCAATTGATGTTACGTTCGCTATTATTAAAGGTTTTGAGGGAAAATTAACAATATTCAAACGTGATATTGACTAAGTATTTTCCTTTATTCAAAGATCATTTTCAAAAAAATTTCCATTCATGGAGCCTATGAAAATAATATAAATTTTATAGACAAATTATAAATGACGTACAAGACAATTTTGTAAGGAGAATTCAAGATTTCACAAGTTCGATTTGGAAACTACTAAAATTGATCAATTAGAATAGTTAAACTTAGAGAAATGCAGTTGGCAGAGTTTCAAGCAATCTGTATTTGGTAACAGAAATTTGTAGAATTAGAAAATAATAGAAAATGAAATAGAAAATAATGAAAAAAAAAATTAATTGAAGAAGAATACGAAAACATAGACAATATGTTGTTCGCTTTTTTGTTTTTATCTATTCATACAATTTTTTCATCAATGTATAGCTGGGAAAGCTTATTTTCGATAATGAATTACATAAAATCTGATGTACGAAACAGACTTACCAACAAGTCTAACGAGGCTTGTATTTCATTAAACTTGTTAAAGTATCATCCTGATATTGATGCATTATCGAAAACTATTCAACAACAAAAACCTAATTAAAAAAATTATGTCAGCTAATTATAGAGTTAAACGTATATATATGATTTTTTGGCCACATATATATTTTCACTTTATCAAAATAATTTTTATTGGCAAGCAGTCAAAAAAAGGTTCGCCATCCCTGTATTAGACTATACTAAACAAGCAATGACCTGTAGTTACTGTAGACAATAGTAGATTATGTCAATAGATTGATTGTAGATTTCGACAATAGAAATATGTCGAATAGTAGCAGGTGTCTAAGCAACTAGTTAGTTAAATAATGATTAATGAAATTGAAACAAAGTGTCAGAAGCACAATACCTAAAAATGTAGTATAAAATATATTATGCATTTTTTTTTTGTTCTGCGGGGATTGGTGGGAATCTCCATAGACACAATGAGTCCCGTAGCTTCCATTGTGTGCCAGAACCACACCCCTCCCATTGAAACTAGTCCGACGGACTAACCATTAATTTGTTTCTATTGTTATTTTCTTAAAGAAAAAGTTTACGAAATTCTATCGTATTAAATCTAGTGGCTTAGTTCTTGTAAGCCTTCTGATATTCTACCTTCATTTTCTATGCAAGGAATATTTAGATCTCTGTGCAAGTCACTGTTGCGAACATACCAAGGGGCATTTACCATCTTGCGCAAGACTTTATTTTGAAATTTTTGTATACTAAGTACATGTGTTCGTTTGGCACATCTCCATATTTGTATGCCGTACAACTATATCGGTTTGATTATTTAATTATATAACAAAATCTTGTTATGTATAGGTAATTTAGAATTTCGACTTAAGAGCCAGTACATTTCTCTATATTTATTTTCAAGCTCAATTTTTTTCTTTTTGACGTGCTCTTTCCATCTAAGTTTGACATCTAATGTCATTCCTAGGTATTTAGCATTGTTTTCTTGGGGTATATTTACCCCATTCAGATTTACCGATGGTTGATTTTCTAATTTTTTAATTGTAAAATTTACATGTACTAATTTTAACTCATTGAGTTTAATTTTCCATTTCTTTGTCCAGAGGTATAGCTTGTCGCTTGCTTTTTGCAATTTATTTGTAGCCTCGTCAATATTTGATCCTACTGCCATCAACGCAGTATCGTCAGCGAATGTAACTACAGTTATATTTTCCATTTGTGGTAAATCATTGGTGTAGAGCAAATACAGTATGGCACCCAGAATACTACCTTGAGGCACACCCGTTTTAATATCTCTAATAGTAGAAAACAACTAATAATAGAATAGTATATTTGTGCATGATGAATACTAACTAACTTTAGATATTAAATACTTAGTATTTGTAATGAAATCTGTTAATCAAATATCATCGTCATCATCATCATCTATTGGTTCAACAGTTTGGGGTGATCCTTAACCTCATTTACAATTTTCCTCCATTCTACCCTATCTTATACCACTATCCTACTCATCCATCTGTTGACTCCAATTTTTTTACAAAGATAATATTCCTATTAGACCAGTAGTCTCATACCGTAATGCGCCAACATACAAACTTTGTGCTTACCTAAATGAAACACTACAGAATTTAATGACTTGTTCATCAAAAAATATTCTATCAAAAACGCACTAGAATTTGTTTCAAAAACGAAAGGTCTATTAATTCCTTATAATGCTTTATTGGTATCCTTTGACGTGAAAAGTTTATTCACGTCGATTCCAGTAGACCGTCTAAAGATCATTTTAAAATCAAAATTGGACTCGTTAAGAATTGATCATAGGAAAAAAACTGAGTTGATTCAACTTATAAACATTTGTCTCGACCAAAATTACTTTAGATTTAACAACAAATTTTATTCTCAAAAAGAAGGTTTACCTATGGGGTCGCCTTTATCCCCCCTTGTTGGCTGAAATTTTCATGAGTGATTTTGAAGGAATATTGTTTCAAAGTGATAATAACTTTATCAATAATATAACTTTTTGGTGGAGATATGTGGATGATATTTTTTGTATCTATACAGGTACAAGTCGCCAATTATCAAATTTCTTAACACATCTTAATAAATTCGACAACAAAATTGAATTCACAATGGAAATTCAACACCAAAATGTACTCACCTTAGGTGTGTCTAACAATTATCTAACATACAAAATATATAGGAAGCCAACTACTACAGATACAGTTATTCCTGCAGACTCTAAACAATCTTACAATATAAAATTGGCGTCTTTTAATAGTTTTGTTCATCGTTTAATTAATATTCCTTTGTCAGAGAACGATTTCATGCAGGAATTATCAATAATTAAAACTATCGCTAAAAATAATGGCTATGATGAATGTATAGTGAATAATATTCTAAGACGAAAATTATATCAAAAAACTCGAAGTCTTGTTTACAACGGAAAGGGTGATGAAAACAAGAACTATTGTTCAATTAACTATATGGGGAAAGTCAGTAATAAAATTTCTGCTGCTTTAAAAAAACATGATATATTCACGATGGAATCTAATAATAATAATCTTCACAGAAAACTTGTCAACAACAAAATTGAAAATAAACAAATATTGCAAAAAAGTGGAGTTTACCAAATTCATTGTGATAATTGCGACGCGATCTACATCGGGCAAACAGGTAGGATGGTCAATACTAGGATGAAAGAACACAGAATGGGTATACAACAAGGGAAAACAACAACAGGATTAAGTGAACATTGTATATCCGAAAACCACAACATTTCAAGTAATTTAAAACATTTACATCTAATCAATAAAGGAAAGAAATTAGATTTTTATGAAGGCTTAGAAATTAAGAAAGCAATAAAAAATAAACAAAACAGTTAATAATCAAATAGAAATTAACAATTTAAATTCTTTTGCTATTTATGATTGTATTTTCAATTATCAATAAATTTATTATTTGTTACCTGTAATCTAAGTTCACTTTAAATTTTAAAAATTTTTCAATTTCAATATTAGTTATATTTTTTAATTTTTGTATTTAATGCTTGTAATATTTTGTTTTGTATCCATTTATGATCCATGATTATGACCGAAAGGTCGAAACACGTGTCGGAATAAAATAATTTTGTGAAATTAACACGAGTATTTAATTTTTTAAAAACAAATACAATATATTTCAAAGTAAAATGAAATTCTTATTGGAAAATATATTATTAAATAGTTATAAACAAAATATTTGAAATTTAACCCTGTCGTGGCATATCAGCTTTTCAAATTATCTATAAAATATTTTTCCAATTTTTTTTTTTTTTTTTTTTTTTGTGAAATTAACTCTTTACCTTTCAAAATACGCAATCCATCATCACTGTTAATTTTTAATATTATTTCAGAATATTAAATTCCATGTTATGGAACACTGTCAAAAACATACACACACAGACACATTAAATTTTAAGGATGACAAAAACAAAATTTAATGTGACCATGATATGTGGAAATATTTTTTTCTTTTACATTGTATTTACATTATTTATTTCCATTTCTTCAGAATAAATAAAAAAAAGAAAATTATTATGACATGGGGAAAATTTTCAAGGTCCTTTCAACTTTTTTTTTTTTTTTATTCTTTTGATTTTTCTGTTTTTATTGATAAAAATTAAATTTTCCTTCTACAATCGAGGATATAATTTTTTTTTTTTTGCTTATATACATTATATTTTATTAATATATGTATGTATGTATGTATGTATATAAAAAAAGGAAATAAGATATTCAAGGATACTTAAGAAAAAGAAACCCCTTAAGGAATAAATGAGACCAGAGAATTAGAAACTTAGGATTAAAATTTGAAAATAGAAAAAAATATAGAAAATTAAATAAAATAAAATGGATCTTTTTAAGAAGGTGAAATCTTTAAAACGAAAAAAAATATCTATTGTATAAATACAGGATAATTTTTATAGGATTTTTTTTCTTCTTAAATTATCCTTAAATTACTAAGTATTTTCTTGAGAAAATCTATACAAAAAAGTTTGAGAAATCTAGGGAAAAAAAAACCCAACCAAACATATTTCATTTCAAATTATTTTTATATTTATTTTAGTATCGTCCTTGAATGCTTAACGAATTAACGATAATTACGTGGTTCTTATCCTTTTATATTTGAGTCTGTTAAATTGTTTTTTACTGTATTATATTATAATAAATTATAATTATATAAAACAGGCAAATGATTTTATTATATTTGAAAAAAAAAAAACATCAGAATGAGGTCAATTAGGAATTTGTGTAAATGTGTATATAAAAAAGAAATGCGTATTAAGGGATCGCTTCTAAGTCCAAAAATTCAAAATCCCAAATAAAAAACTTATCAATGCACTTTGAAAAATTCTCAATCGGTAACGAATTTTACTTTTTTAGTTAGGACCTGTTGTCACCAAACCTCTACTATAAATTTATTGAATTTTACTTTTTTTGACGACGGCATGTTTTTATTTTTTTCTTTACTCCTCTTGGGAACATAGGGCTTCCATTTGACATTTCCATCGTACACGATTTCTAGCTGCTGTTTTCACTTGTTCCCAAGATTTTTTCTTTTTTTTTTTTTATACGCAGGATGGTGGGAATCTTCAAAAGACACAATGAGCCCCGTAGCTTGGCATTGTGTGTGGGATTCTTATCCACTAAACCACACACTTCCTATATTGCGATCTAGTTCTACAAGACTAATGACCAATTTTTTCTTGGCTTTATTTTATTTTTCAATGTAGACTACATCCAGCGATGTCTATCTAACTTTACCTTTGGCGTATTCATCTATAACCTTGAAGACAGCGACGAAAAGCCAACCAGCTCTCCAAACGAATTTATAATTATGGAAGATTTGTGATAAACCTCGTTTCATTGGCAGTCAACATATCGAAATTCTTCACAAATCCCGTAAAAACAAATCTATCTAAACGTGGGAACGGGTCAACCTTCGATCACCAGCGCGACGAGTCCTCAAAAATGTGGGTGTATATTGCAGCACTAACTCAAAAGGTTTTACTCTTTTGAGTCGTCTGGCTATATTTCTATTTTCGACTACCTCCACATTTACATATGGTGCTGAAGCCTTTTTTCTTGACTTCTTCTTCCTTATCGACAGATTCTATTTGCAAATCTCTATGTAGGTCATAGTTTCTTATGAACCAGGGCGCGTTCACAATGTTTCTTAGGACCTTAGGCTGGCACCTCTGAATAATATCTCTATTACTTTTTTTGCTCCATCCCCCTAACTGGATGCCATATGACCATACTGGTTACAGTATTTGTTTATAGAGCAGAAGTTTGTTTTGTATTGTTAAGGTAGAATTCTTACATATGAGCCACTTCATTTTTCTATAGAGGATTTGTAATTCTTCTTTCTTGTTTTTGAAGTTTCTCATCTAACGTCATACCATTGATATTTGGCAGTATTTGAATGAGGTATTTCTTGACCATTTATATATACTGGTTTATGGTCAATTTTTGTATTTGTGTAATCCACATGTACTGACTTTGCTTCATTTAATTTTAGCCTCCATCTTTTTGTATAATCTTGGATTTTTGTTATAGCTCTCTGCAGCTTTTCTGCGGATTCTTTATTATTTTCTTCAACAGCCAGAACCGCTGTATCATTTGCAAGCGTCGCAATAATATTATTTTCTAGTGCAGGAAAATCACAAGGGTACACCGTGTTCCCAAGATGTGTTTCTTTTTTCTAGTTCTCGGTTTATGGTCCTTCGTTAGGTGTTCTTTGGACGACCGGGTGATCTAGTACTCTGTGGGTTCTTTGTTCCATTCTAAGCTCATTCGCGCGATGTTGTTTGACGGAGTGTATGGCCTATTCATCTGCATTTCCTTCTTCTGATTTGTTTCGATATTGGTTCTTCGCTGGTTAGTACCCAGAGATTCTGGTACTATTCGGCATATTATCTTTATATACTTTTACATAACCAAAACACTAAGTGAAGACCTTTTATACCGATTGGTACGCTTAGTTAGGGTGGGAAAGGAAAATTAGGAAAGGAGAAATGTAGAAGAGACGGAAATAGAAGGTAAGAGTTTTGTTTTGTTTTTGTTGCACACAATTACGGGATGTGACAACCGATATACTACATAACATCAGGCCGCTGAAGAGAAGGTAAGAGGAAAGGATATTTATTAATGAAGATTTGTAACTTCTGGTTTAGGATTTTTTTTAATGTTAACCAAGTTTCACTGCCGTCGTATATCAGGATTGATTTTACACAAGACCGGAATATTCTAAGTTCAGTTGCTCTAGATATTTAATTGTTCCTCCATACCGGTTGGAATGTTTCAAATGCTGATCTAGCTTTCTTTAATCTGTTTTCTACATCTTCTTGAACCTACCACTAGTTGCTATGATACTTCCCATACTTCCCAAGTAGCAAAAGTTGTTCACGAATTCTATTTGTTCCCCTTTCAACCATAGATGTTCTGTACTGGTGTTATTTATTCTCATAGTTTTCTCCAGGTTGATTTCTAGTCCCACATGTTGTTTGACAAGTTGTTCCGGATGTTCTAATTTGTCGTTGAATTTATGTGAGAGAAGACAGATATCATCTGCTAAGTCGACGTCTTCAAGTTGTTGTGTTAGACTCCAAATTATTCCTCTCTTCTGTGAGCAAGCCGTTTCTAGTATATTATCTAGGACAATTCTGAAAATATTTGACTCCCAATATGGTTGTGAAGGAACCACTTTTTTGTCTCCTGTGTATTACTGAAAGTTCGCTTTCTTCGTATAATACTTGGATTAGACGGGGATAATTTTTTTTTGGTAACTGGGCAGGTAAAGAGAAATTCATTTTATTCTTAAAATTTATTAAAATTTTAAGTTTTTATGATTAGGGATTTTGTATTTGGAGATTTTGTAATTGTCAATTTTGATTTTGAAGACTTTTCAATACCATGAAGAATTTGTAATTGGCTATTTGAATTTGTGGATTTAGACACGTTCCCGTATATATTCTTTGCAAGAGAAAAAAATTGTATTTCGGGATTTTATGTTTTTATGATTTTGAATTTGGATATTTGTTAATTTACGATATTGAACATTATTTCAAAAAATAAATAGAATCTAGACATCTGGAAGAAATTGAAAATTTCAAATATTCAGAAAATATGTTGTAATATTTCCTTTGACATGATATTTGAACACAATGAAAACTATGAATTTTGTATCAGTGATATTTGTTGCAGTCAGACCCTCATTTTAGCTAGTTACTAGAATCTAAAATGTTTTTTTAAATAATTACTATAATTAAATTTTTTGAATATTAATTTTACAATGGTTTTATGAAGGTGACGTCACTGTACTCGACCATAAATTAGTTGGGAAAATTATACATATACATACTAATTTATAATATGTATGTATATGTCCTTTTGACGCTTGATTTTCATTCAACCTGAATATATGCAATAACTTTCAAGTATTAAAATATTTTTTTTAATGAATATTAAAAAAACACTACAAAACAAACAAATAACCAAAAAATCCTATCAATTCATATGAAATACGAATGCGTTGTTGATGCGATATTGATCAACATAAATTTTGATGAAAAACGAAACAATAACAATTTTATATGAGAAAAAAAACCAATGCACAAATATATATATGTAATATTATGATCAAAATTTATTTTTCACATCAAAGTTAACCCCTATGCAGTATGTCCTAAGTTTCAAACAAAAATAAGTTTGAATAAAAAATAATTGAACTAATATATATACTATACCTACATATATGGATTTGTGTTGTGTTAATCCTAAAATTTTTTTTGTTATTGCACCTTAGTCAAGCAACAATTTTTCTATTAATTATTCTACACAACTATTATTTGTTTTGAGATATTTTATACTTTTTAGACCAACTCACTTCACAATCCAACTGATAAAAATAATTCTTTGGGATGTGGTTGTAGGAAATATCATCCAGTTGCAGTTACAATATGTTTGTTCTTATTACCAACTTTCGATTGGCGCAATAGAATTGTTGTTGATGCAAATGCAGTAAAGGAGCAACAAATGTTTTAATGCCAAATAATTATTTCTATATAAAGTCGTTTCTAGAACCAAATAGTTTACGTCCTTGCAAATGTAATTCGATTATAACAACTGTCTGGACTGTTACAGTAAACAAATGGTTTGTTGTAACAACGAAAGTTATTGTATTAGTTATGCGGTTTGAATCGTACTGTTGGTACAACCCCTTTGCCAATTATTTTACATGTCCGCATTCAGTTGAAGGAACCAAATTGAAATTAGCATTTGATTCTTATAACAGAAAATTAAGATTTATAATATTTAGTTGCCTTTACAAAAAATCATTCGGTTCGCACAACCTCCTTTTTATTTATTTGAGCAATATTTTTTGTTGCCGCAAACGAATTCGTTTTCTGGGTGTGGCAGTATGAATTGTCTCCACACAACTCAAAGTCTTCTGAAAACCATTCTGGCTAATTTTAACAGATTTTTCATATATGTCTTAGTACCTCCACTTGCAGTAATTATACTACCAAAGTAACTGGATTCGGGGACATCTTCTATGACTTCGTTTTTGATTGTACTGACCAAACTGATTGTAATACCAAAATTACAAATGGGCGATTGTCTAGTAGTAGCTAGTGAAAATAATAACGAAAATATTAATGAAAATATAAAATAGACCAACTGAAATGGTTTGCCTTTTTTCAGTTATCTTACCTAATTTTTTGCCCCAACAATTTCGAAGTTTTAAAATTATTATTGTGATGCTGAATCATTTTACGCTTCTATAAAGTTCAGCATTCTGTATCAACCACGATCTACTCACGATTACTAATTTAATAACTGTAAAAATACTATATTATTACATACTATATATATACTACACATATACTATATATAAACTGTTAGCAAATTTTATGATCCCATGTTTCCTAAAAGAAAATTGCAATTTTAATTTTAATATAATAAGCCGGAAGTAATTATAAAATTGATAATAAGTATTGCCAAAATTACATAACAATATATTAATTCCCACATATAAGCTCCAAATGAATAAATATATAAGTTCCATACCAGAACTTTTCTACTCAACACCAAAAGTTTTTAAAATTAAATACAACAAAAAAAAAATTATTGACTAAAAGTTTAACAAAAAAACATTATTTTAATGACAATTTACAAAACCAATAATAACCAAAAAAAAGCAAAAAAAACTTTTAAAATTATTGTGAAATTTTAAAAAGGACACTGCGCTATATTTATATCCATTAAATTTATTTCACAATCAATTAATCATAAATATAAACTTTGTTTTACAAAAACAAATTCAAACACTAAAAAACGATTTATAAAAACATTAAAAGAAAAAAATCGTTTTCCCCAATATACAAAATTTACACGCGCCCATACATACAAATATATACTGTAGATGAATATACATGTAATGTACATAAATTTAACATCCGATTCAATATCGAAAAAATTATACTGAAATATATCATCAATATATAATAACACAATCATTTCCAAACTATAATTGATGGCAATGACCTCTAACTATTGAAATAAATAAAAATACAAAAATTGTTTTAATATACATGCATTCATACATAATATATAGAAATATATATATATATAGAATTTCGTATAGTAAAATAACAATACTTCAAAAAAAAAAACAGAACACCAAAAACATTTCAATCTCTTGTATATCCTTTTTATGTTTTTTTTTTTAATATTTCACTTTACTCAAATATGTCCTGATTTTTTTTTTCACTGCATTCACATTGAATTATTCCGATTAGTTTCATATTTATATACATTATATCCTTTAATATCCTTTTTCTTTTTCGTTATGTAGAAAACTTAATTTACTCTATTCGATTGGAATGAGTGTCATATAAAATACGAAAAAAAAAAACAAAAATAAAAAAAAACAACAAAATAATTTTTAACATTAAAAGAAAATGTCCTTTTTATTTTATTTCTACTTATATTATTTTGTATTTGTATTATATAAAATCTTATTTCTCTCTCTATCACTTGTTTATTATTTTGTTCTTCTTATTATTATAAATTTTCAAATTTCTCTTCATATTATATTTTTTTAACATTTTCTCTCTTCTATGACGTTTTTATTTTGTTTTGATTACTTTTTTCTATGTATTTGTGTTTCGTCCTTTTTTTTTGTATTTTTATAGAACTCACGTGCTTTATAACAATTTATGTATATTTGTATATATATATATATATACTTTTTTTTTGATTTTTAAAATATAAAAATGAAATATTACAGTTAGGAAGTGCAAAAAAAATAAAGTATGATGGTATTTATTTGGTTGTTGAGTTGTTCAAATCCCTAAAGCGACTTTTTCCATTAAAATTTAGAAAAAAAAAACAAAAAAACAGAATTTTTTAACTTCATGTACGATGTATGTGTTCTCCGGGAATTTAAAAATTTTTTGAAAACGAAAATAAACTTTTTTTTTTTATTTTACAGTTTTATTTTATTTCTTTTGTAAATTATTTTCTTTTTATTTATTCAATTCACGTTTGTCATATTAACTTTTTGTTTTGTTGTTGTTGTTGTTGTTATTATTCTTCTTGTAGTTATTCTTTAAGCTGTATTCAGTGTAAAAAAAAAAATTTTTTTTTTGGGAATTTAAATCGGATTGGGTCAGATTAAAAATTTTTATTGGTTTTTAGTTAAATTTTTTGGGTGGTGATTTAAATTACGGTAAATGTTTGATCGCACACTAACATTTATTGAATTATACTGATTCAGATGCTCTTGATGATGTATTCTTATTATGGAAGTCATTGAAAATTGAAATTGTCTGGATTAGGTTAGATTGGATTAGTTGAAAGATGTGAAAAACAAATACAAAATTAAAATCAAAATCATTACTTAGGATCGCAGTGAGTTGAAGAGTAGAATACAATAGAAGTTAACGAAAAAACAGAATGGTTTCTGAAAATAATAAATCTATACTCTTAGGTGCACATTATTAGGTCTGAGACAAATTATTGAAAAATTTGTCTCATGTCTCATGTATTTTATAGATATGTGCCAATCTTTTAATAGGATACGATTGCATTTAATTTACTTAACAATTTGAAAACTGTAGACCAGGTGCATCGTGTTGTTACGTTAATAGCACCGGCTTTTGAAGAATAATAAATACGATACGATCTTACAATATTTCTTGATGCTTCACAAGCATTTTATAGAGTATATGGCATTAAGATCTCATACATAAAATGCGTAAAATTTTACCAGGAAATATTTGTAAGATCATGTAGTCTTATACATTTCTAATTGGAAATTCAGAGTAGCACATGGGAAAGCAAGATCCAATTTATAGCCGGTACTAGCAGGGGTTTCTCAAGCAAGAATTCTAGAACCCATTCTATACTTGTTATGTACAGACGACATCCCTATAACACCACAGGTCAAAACGGCAGTATTTGCAGATGATACGGTTCTAATGGGTATAAGCGGTTTGCAAAGACAAACAACAGAGCAATTTCCGAGAGAACTGTAAACAAATGAAACCAAAACTAGAAAATTAAACTGAACGAGCAAAAATCGGTTCACATTATTAAGACGAAAAGCACCTATTTTATATACATAAATGATATTCAGGTACCAAAAGTGGAAACAGTAAAATATCTTGGACTACACATTGACTTGCGGTTTAACTGGAAACATCAAGTTAAACTAAAAGCAATGTAAATCAAACAGAAAATCAGAGATATGAACTGGGTAATAGGGAGACAGTCTAAGCTCAGCTTATACTCCAAGTTGCAAGTACATATAAAAGTATAATCAAACTTATATGGACTTACGATATTCAGCTGTGAGGATGCGCAAAAACATCTAATTTATTAATTATACCAGCACTGCTAAAATAAATTTCTTAGAACGATCACGTTATATTGCTATGATTCAAACGAAGATATATATACAGATAACTAGTGACTATGCCATTAAACACGAAAATCGATTTACTCAACATAGATCTAGTGTAATAGAACAAAATATAAGGGAACAGAAATACAGATTTAGCAGACATATATCCTTACTTAATTTTTTTATGTTCTTGACATTTACACTAGGACTAGGTAAATAAGTACGATACTGCAATGCAAGTTATTCATTAAGATAGCACAACGATGGAGTTTCTAATAGACTGAACAAATATTCTCTTGCGATCGTATTTTCGACCAATTCTTCTATTTATTTTTGGAGAGTAAAATATTAGTCATATTTGACGTTATTCCTCTACTTGTGCTTTGGCTTGTTTCTACTGGTACATTTTTTTCAACAGGATAATTGTTGTATAATAATAATAATATTAATAAAGTACTTTCTTACTACTTATTTCAAAACAAACATACACAAAACTAAGATGTTGTTGTGTACGAAATCCCAATCCAGGGAATTTTCTTTCTTGCAAATTCTATCCGTCTCCCAAAACTAATAAAAAATCAATGACATTTTTTTGTTTTGGATTAAAATAATTAAAGGAATTAAATTCAAAATTGTAAAAATGAAAAAATAAATAAAAATTGGAAAAAAGTATCAATTTGGAAATTCAAACATTGATTTCAAAGTCACACGCTGTGATGGAGGAAGTATGTTGCTTCAGATATATCGATATTTGCAACTTGACAACAATTAAATTATTTAATTCGTGTACAGTTTGAGAAAGTTAGTAATTTTATATGTTTGATTTTGATTGCACAATTGTATATCTGTCTCCAAGCCTCGTTAATATGTACAGGACCAAATATCTAACACAAAAAAATTCTAATCGACTTCAGGCATCACTCAACTACTGAAAATTTACTACTAAAAAAATTTTTCAATTGAGATAATTTGCAATTCGTAAATAAATTCAAAAAATATTAAATAGAAAATATCATATAAAAAACAATATAAATGTCCAAGATAGAAATAGAAATAAGAACTTCTACAAATCATCACATTAAAAATCCACTAACAAATATTAATTTTCAATTTTATTTTTTTTATTTTAAATAATCTAGTAGATACATTTTTCTATTATTATCGTTTTCATCAATAAACTAAAGCACCAATTAATATGAAGTAAAAAATAAAAATAAAAGCAATAATAATAACACAAATAAAATAAATAAAAGGAGCATGTGCAATTATCCTTTCTTTAGGGAAATACAAAAAAATATTCACAATCCTTTCAGAATAAAAAAACAAACAAAAAAATAAGAAGAAAAATCCCTTTAATAAAAATAAAAAAACTTTTTCGGTAAGAGCACATAGTCTACTATGTTTATTTTTTTTTTTTTTTTCTTTATATAAATTCCCTTGAGTTCAAAAAGGATATTTATATCCTTATATACTATCTTACATATTAAATCTACATAGCAACATCTATACACACCCTATTATATTATAACACTAATACAAAGTACAAGACATAAAGATTGACTTAAAAATAAGTACAAAAAAAAAAAATATAATAATAACAAAAACAAAATAAATAAAAAATTAAAATTAACAGAAGAACTGGTCCTTTACAAAAACAAAAATAAACAAAAAAACGATGAAATGTGAAAAAATTATTTTAAAAATGCTGTAAGGGAAATACATACCATTAAATATGCATATACATTATCTATATAGCTACATTTTTTTGTTTTTTTTTTTTCATTTTAAAGAGGAACTACAAAAGAAATATACAAATTATACAGAAAGTATAATTGAAGAAAATCTAGAACGACACAGACGAAAGTTATTAAAGCTTTAATGTATAAAAGATATTTAAATGTTAGTGTACATATCCTTTTTATATATATATGAATATATATATATATATATATATATATGAGTAAGTAAGTAGAAAATAAATAGGATTGTAAAAGATATTTGTAGTATTCTCTTTTTAAGTACTTTAAACAAAAAAAAAAAAAAAGCAAAACCCATTTGGACCAAATGAATTAAATTGTATTAGGTGCAATTGAAGGTTAAATTTTTTCTAAATTATATAAAAAAAAATTTAAGGCGTCGTCGCATTAGTAATTGACAATAATATTTTATTACAGTATTTGTTTTTTTTTTGTTTTTTTTTTTTTTGCTTTTTAATCCGTTAGAATTAACTAAATTAATTAAGAGAAAATTTAAAATTTGTTGTTAGGGTACAATTTTCTAATAACTTAAATAATATGGAATAATGCTATTTAAGCCTTGTTGTGATTGTCTTGTGGAAATTTTAAGAGATGACCCTGCTATTAAAATATATATATATATATATTTTAATAGCAGAGTCATCATACATATATATATATATATATATATATACACCTATATATATATAGGTATATATATCTGTGGCAATAATATATAACCGGTTAAGTCAACATAATCGGAAAATGAGATGAGATAATACCACCGCATTATACATGCAAAGATCTAACTTCCACAAAAATTTCGAACCTTTATGAATTTTCAAAACTGAGAAAATAACATTAATTTATTCGGCTAACTCAGCTAGACTGTATATTGCCTATGGTAATTATACCAATTTTAGTTGTTATAATATAATCAATTATTATCTACATGCCAAATAGAAAAATATAACCACTTAGGTATATTAAGTTTAGCGGTTATATTAAATTTTGTTCTGCTAAACCAATTTTGTAAAATGTTGGTCAAACTTTTGATATTCATAAATTTTGACTTGTAAAAAATTTAAAAAATGGCCATGCTGTAAAGTTTTAAATTTTGATTAAAGCAGTTAATTAATGCCACCGATATATATATATATAAAAGTAATCATAACATATAGAACGAAAGTTAATTATGCCAATACAGAATCCGCAATATAAAAATACATCCTGAGTATCAGGATTTTTTACAAAGATAATTGATACTAAATTATTCCCCTTTTTCATGCTACATGATTCGATTTGGTTGTTGCTGATTATTACTACAATTTTTAGAATTTATTTATTAACATACACGAGCTTGTACCAAATTAAAATTACAAATTTCGAAATTATAGCATCTTATAAATTTAAAAAATTGTGTTCAGTTCAAATGTCTAAAGGATATAAGATTCACTGGAACTAACAAGGCTTATGCTTACTGCCCCTACTAATTCAATCAAACTTATTACAATAATGTTTGTACATGAAATATATATAATTAATTAAATAAATAAAAATAAATATATATATATATATATATAGATCAAAATGCACTATAAAAAGTTTTAATACATCAGTTTAAATTTAGTTATACTACCGTTTAAGGCTTTTATAACCACTTCATAGTTCATTTTAAAATATATAATAAATCTTTTGTTACATTTTGGAATACCATTTTCACAATATAAATACACACAAACATTTTGACGTTTAAATTATAGTTTTGTAGTTTTTGTAATATAAATCAGAAATAATCTGACTTTTTGTTTATCTCTCATTACATACCTTCATACTTCAGCACATATTATTGGCAGAAAAATATATTTTATTAAACAATTTGGTACAATTTGGCAATGAACTTATTTTTGCACCGAAAATATCATTATTATAATATGGCATGTATACAAAATGTAATCTAATTTTTTCTAGCTACATTGTAAAATTTACAGTTTCACTGCATTTTGGAAATAACGAATATTTAATATTAATGATTGAAAATCAATTATATAAGTATACGTACATATAATTATTATAACTTGTATAAAAAAAAATTACATCTATTTCACAAATTAAGTCTAAAATTATAAAGGTATACACTTGACTAACGGTATTATTAATTTTTAACTAACCCAGGGACATTTTATTTAAAATAAAATTTCATTTTAATCATTTCATTAAATCATTTCAAATTACTAAGCTTCAAATAATATTAACTTTAAAATTTCTTCACAATTAAAATAATAAATGACTATAATATAAAATAAAAACAAAAAAAAAAAACAAAAACAAAAAAGAACCTTCAAATTTATCATCTTTCTAACTCCCATCTGACTTATACTCCTATATAATTCAACCACAATTCTAACTAATATATTCTGTCTTGGTCCTTTTATATTTTGGTTCTATTTTTTTTTTTTTTTTTTTGTAATAGAAAAGGAAAACAAACATGTCATAAATAACTTTTAATCTTGTCTTCTTTTATTGAATCCAGACAATGATGAATACTAACTGAGGTTTCTTTTATTTATATTTTTATTTATATTTTTATTATATATATATTCCAGTTATAAATTTGTACACTACCACTACCATAGCACTGCTACTGCTACTATACTACTACTACTACTACTTCTACTGCTATGGTACTATTCAAACTAATTCTATACTTATTGTTCTGATTGGCCTGGTGAGATTTTTAATTTATCCTGGTTGTAAAAACAAATATATATATATATATATATATTTTATATATATGTAACAGTAAAAAAAAAATAATAATTTTTCTTAAATTTTATTTATCATTCTTATGTCGTTCTCAATCTTTTCTCTTTTTTACTAACTCATACTGAATAAAATACCATAACTACTATATACATATACTCTATAGAGTTTAGAGATCCAGAAGTTAACAAACTTTTATTCGCATGAACCAATTATAAATGAAAATCTTCTCGAGTTACATAATAATTTTCACTTGTTAAAATATACGAATTAATTTGTACAAGACAATGTCAGCATAGCATGCTTAGTATAAAGATAGGAATGTTAGAATTGAAATTAATTAAAAGTGTCAAGTCAATGTCAGTTCCAGTACACTTAGTAAAACTACTGAAAAAATTCAGGAAATTTTTTTTTTGTTTTATATTTTGGTTTGAACTTAAATATCATGGTTTGATTACATATAACGATACATTATTGTACAAACCGTTTATTTCATTGTAGAAACATTTGGCTAAAATGTTTTTTTGCTTTACAAATCTTGGAGTTTAAATACAAATTAACTACATGGCTCAAAGCAGTAAAAAAATTATTTTTCAGATTATCATGTAATTCAAAAATATGTTACAAAACATATACGAGCCCTAACAGCTCATCAAGAGCATTGACCTCATTCAAAATAATTCTTCTCCAAATAATTAGCGCATCAATTATTTACATCTACCTTCTATACAGATAACAACTGTAACATAATCGAGCTATTTTACTCTTTGCCTTCACAGACTTATCACCCCATGGTTGGTTATTTGAAAATGTACACATAGTCCTTTCACTGATCGCTCTGACAACATGTCGCCCCGCCATATGACACATTGATATTTTATTTGCGTCTCTATGTTTGTATAAAAGCATAAAACGTTCTGAATTATGTTTTGATATAGAACATTTATCAAATATGCACAATAATGTTACAGTATTACAAAATACATCCCGTAGAAGGAAAAATGTACCGTCGATAAACCATTGTTTAGCTTGCGTGGCAAATTACGGAGATAATTAACTGTAAAATAGATTCTAACTGAAATTAGCTGAAAAACAGAAATGAAAGACGGAAAAAAGTTGAGCAGCCTAAAACTCGATTAGGGTTGCAACATCATTGAGAAGAATTAGAAGATGAAATGTTTAACGTAACCAGCTTTGAACAATTGAGTTAACTAATGTCTGTTACAGTAATCACTTTTGTGCCCTATATAAAATTTTTCCATACCCTTTTGAAAAAAAAAATAAGTGACTGAAAGAGTGATAACTATACCAAAGTCACAAATATATAAATAGAGGAAAATAAAGAGCTGTCATGTCATACGCTGCACAAACCCATTCAAAATTATTATAAAACCACTCTTAATCAGAAGCTGGGAATCTGGAACTTGGAAAAAGTTCCAGATTCTACAACAATTTTTTTTTTGTTAATGGGGTGTTCTATGTAAGCGCAACCTCTTAAAATCTATTATACTTCCCCGTTTATCTTAGAATGGTAGGTCTATGTCCTTGATTAATGCTATTATTGCTTTGATGACCCTACAACAATGCAATTTAATCAAAAAATGTTGTAACAAAGTTCTAAAAAAGCAATCAACTTCAACCGCACGACATAGAAATTGGACACATTTCCTCCTCAAGCCAGTGTAAATATACGAATTAATCTTCACCTGATAATGTCAATTCAGTACGCTTGGTAAAGATAGCGATAAGATTAGTTAAAATTGTCAACTCAATTTTTCAGAAAAAATCTTTTCAATTTGAGAAACAGGAATACTGAACTATGGTTTGCTTACACCTAAGGGAAACTTACAAATTTTATTTTACAAATCTTTTATTTTTATGCAATGGTCCACAGTAGAATTTTCCTTCCTTTTTTTTTGTGTTTTTTTTTTTATGATTACCTACTGCTTTTTTTTTATTTCCTCGTTTGTTTGTTTCAATTTTTTTTTTTTTTTATTAAATTATTACAAAATTCGTCCTTGTAATATTAAAAAGTTTTTTTGTTATTGTTTTTTATTTCTTTTTGTTCTATTTTCGTTTTTAATATTTTTTTTTTTTTTTGTTTTGGGTAATTTTCAAAATAAAGGTCGACACAGGTAATTAAATTTAGGGAAAATTTTTAAAATGAAATGGAATGAAAATAAAAAGTTTTTAAGCTAAAATGTACAGCTATATAATAGGTGGGGGGAGGGAATTGGGATGCAAAGAAAAAAGTGGGAAAATAATATCTATAGATACATTTATATATGTAATAATACATACATATTATACACGTTATGTATTGTAATAAGATATGAAAAAAGGAAAAATAGGGAAGGAGATGACATAAGCCGATTTTTCATAAATATAATACATAAAAAAATATATAAAATTATTCGTCCTGGGAGTCCTGAACAAAAACAAAATTTATTTTAATGAATTTTTGGTATTCAAGGTGAAAAAGGATTTTTTTTTCTATATGCTCACATTCTTATATAATATTAGTATTATTGTAAATCAAAAATAATGATATAACGAGCTGAGCAAATTAATAATAATATTTATTTTTTGTTTTATATCAGGGGAGCTCTTCGATATTATTGTCGTATTATAATTTATTATGTAGGCAATTTTAATTTACGTTGAAATTCATAATTCGATCGAAATTCAAAATTATTATATTTTGTTTCGAATTATTTAATATGGATATTGTAATTGATATTATGTAATTAGTTACTATAGTTAGATTTTTGCCTCAATATCGACAATTTGTTATTTGATTGAATGAAATAACATAAACATTGGAACAATTCATTTAAATAGTCTGAGTGTAATAAAAAATATTTATCTCAATGCTTATTAAAAAAATTTGTTCAACGAGTTGAATATTAAATTTGATATAAATGTTAGTTAAACCTAATGTAACCAAATATAAACAAAATTAATAGTAAATTATATTTTTTTTTTTCTATTTATTTATTTCTTGTTTAGATCAAACAGATTACAATTAGGTCTTAAACTAAAAAAAATAATAAATAAGAAAAAAATAAAAGAAAAGTAATTAATATTTAACAAAATTATTCTAATCTAGAGTACTCTACAATTTAAAAGAAAAATAGAAGGAAATGGGCAAACTAGAACTATGTATTAACAAATGGTTATTTAAGTGTGATGATAAGAAAATATGTTTTGTTTTTTTTTTTGTAACCATATATCTGTTCTATTAAAGCTCGAACTCAAATATTCAATTCCAAGAGAATTTTGGGAATAAATCTTTTTAATTCGACTTCCACTTAATGAAAGATCAATGTAGATTTTATATTTATTGCATAACATAAACATCCTATTAATGGGATCAAATTTCCCGTAATTTGTTCGATGATAAAGGGCATTAAAAATGTTCTCTGATCGAAACCGTGTACTAGTATTGACATGGGCATTCACCATACTTTTAATATACTGTGTATAGATTTCGTCTTTCATAACTTGTAGTATGAAGAAAATATCTGAAATTTATCTCCTAGATTCCAAAGATATTAAGTTGTATGGAGATAAAAGAAGAGTGTCAACCCATGACAGTCTACGTAACGCATACCTCAAAAAAAAATTCTGAATTGCCTCAATTCTATCAATATGAATATTATAGTGTGGTGACCATACTTGACTAGCCTACACAAGATTGGAAAGAACTAGTGACATATACAATGATCTGGTAACATATGGATCGTCGAATTCCCTAGCCCATCTCTTAATGAAATCCAACATAGAATTAGTTTTATTAATAATTGCATTGATGTGCTCACTGAAAGACAGTTTCTCGTCAAACTTTACTCCGAGGTCCTTAAAGTGGGGTACTCTATTAATAATACTATCGCTGAAGGTGTAGTTAGCAGCAATTGGTATTAAGCGACGAGTAAAAGAGATGACATTACATTTGTCAATGTTTAGTTTTATAGTTAACAAACTATGCACCATTTCATGAAGGTATTCACGTCGTTTTGAAGCAAAACTGTTTTATTTGATGTGACAACTTCTTTAAATAGCTTCATATCATCCGCATAAATTATAATGCTGCTGTTTTTAATTAACGAGGGTAAATTGTTGACGGAAATGATGAAAATTAATGGACCCAGATGACTGCGGGACACCAGAATTAGCATGGAACGTACTGGAAATGGCATGTCTAAAGAGAATATTGCAGGACCTATTCGATAGGTAAGACTTCCATTTTAATAGGAATGTTGGGAATCCTAGTTTGTGAAGTTTTAGCAAAATAATACTATGAGGAAGGAGATCAAATGCCTTACTTAAATCAGTATAAACGACGTCAGTGTGGAAAGCTTCCATCGAATTAAGAACTATGGAACATGATTAAACTAAATTTGTTACGGTTGATCTTCCCTTCATAAAACCATGCTGATTAGGCACAAGTAGATCAGAACATTCGAAGTTCAAAAACCTTTGGTATACTTGACAGTTTAGCTATTGGACGATAGTTTGCGATGGCATTTTTTGAACCCTTCTTGAGAATCGGTTTGATATAGGCATATTTTCAAGATTGAGGCAATATTCCGTGTTCAAGAGACTTATTAAATACAATTGACAAAGGATAAGCGAGTGATTCAGAGCAATTTTTTAAAACTATTTCCGGAATATTATCGGAACCTGATGGGAATGTTTCATTATTTAACTTACTTAAATAGACTTTTATTTGAGACACATCAAACTGGATCAAAGGTATGGGCATTGGAGGGAGCTGTGCTAAATGGGAAAGTTTATATTAGATTAGCTTGTGTAATTTCAGAAAGGAATCTGTCCCCTATATCACCGCAGCCACAGTAAAGGGGCTTATTGTGATTATTTATTTATTTATTACACTCAGGATATTCTTTAATGGTATGCTGGATAGCTCCCATACTTCGGGAAACACTATTTCCAAGTGGAAAAGTCTGCTATAGCCCTTCGCATTCACAGACATATATTCAATAGATTCTTCCTCTATTTCATATATTTTTATTTATTTTTATTTTTTTATTTATTTATTTCAATCTACTGGGTAGTCCCTTACAAATTTTGCTTATAAAATATTAAAAACTAAAATAAAATAAAACTAGAAATTGAAAACAAAAATTGTAAATATAAAAATAATTTCAAGTTAAAAATAACATTAATTCAAGAAAATAAAGAAAAATTCAAACTTAAGTAGTATAAATAGATATTAATAGTAATAGCAATAGTAATTATAAAGGTAGGCAGTACATTCAAATGATAATAGAGAATAATTTTAATAAATTTGTAGAATAAAATTAAAATTAATTAAAATTAGAAGAATTATTGTAATGTATCAAAAAATGTGATGATTTTTCTCCTAAAAACGAATCTACTGTAGTGGAAATCAATTACTGAAAAACTGTTATTAAATAAGCGCTGAGAGTTTGCTAAAGGTTCGGAAAAACCATAGTTCGTTCTATGACTTTGAAGATATAAAAATCTTTGGGATTCTGAAATCGCGCACTGGAGCATAGATATTATATTAGGCGAAGAATTGATGGACATTTTATTCTGCCAGATAAGATATCATAGGAAAACATCACGGATGCATCAGCATTTCGCCTAGCCTCAAGAGTAGAAAGCTTAATAAGTTGACATTTAGCTACATATCCAGTAATATAAGGTTGCCAGTTGAATTTACGTAGGCAAAACCTAGTCATATTCTTTTGAACAGACTCTATATTCTCTTAATATGTTTATCATAATCCAGATCGGCAGACAAGCATATTCGAGGTGAGGACGAACAAGTGCAGTATATAATTTTTTTAATGTATAAGGATCAGAAAATTGCTGTGAGTTACGCTTAATGAAACCTAACATAGAAAAAGCTTTAGAAATAATTCGATCTATGTGAGCATTAAAAGTTATTTTATTATCGAGAATGATACCCAGGTCTTTTGTTTCACGAATAAGTTCAATAATAGAATCATTGATATTATAATAAAATTCAATTAGAGTTTGCTTCCTTGAAAATGACATGTAACTGCACTTATTAATATTAATGGTAAGGTCATTAATGTTACACCAAGAGTAAAATTTGTCAAGATCCTGTTGCAGGGTTATGGCAATCTTCATCCGACTTAATAACCGCAAATAGTTTAGTATCGTCAGCAAATGATAAGATCAAAGACTTAATATCGAAGTCGATATCGTTCATAAACAATAAAAATAATAGTGGCTCCATATGAGTTCCTTATGGAAAACCAGACGTAGCCTCGAAGTTATATGACGTGCAATTTTGTATTTTAACTCAGAGTTTACGACCAATCAAATAAGATTGAACCCGTATATAGAAGGAAGCTACCATGAATACCAAAAGCCTGAAGTTTAGAGAGTAGTAAAGAATGGCCTACTTTGTCAAAAGCTTTAAAAATATCCGTGAATATTGTATCTACTTGATAGCCTTTTTCAATTGCATTGAAAACTGTGTGAAGAAAAACTTCTAAATTAGTGAATGTAGATCTTCCATCCATAAAGCCATGCTGATTCGGAGATATGTGTTTTTTAACCAAGAAATATAATTTATCTGTGACAATAGCTTCGAAAAGTTTACGAATAGAAGATAATTTAGGGATAGATCTATAATTTTCAACGACAATTTTAGACCCTGATTTGAAAATAGGAATAATGTTTGAAAATTTTCAGTCATCTAAGAAAATTCTATTCTACATCATAAGTTGTTTCTCATTGGACCCATTTTATAAAGATGTTTGTTTATTTTATTTTAGATCTAATCAAGGTATGCATGCATACAACGAGACTAACTTTTGAATACCTACCTATTTATTTTTTATTTTTTAATTTATTTTTGTTATTTATTACTACAAAAGTTAATATTTAAGTATCTATTTTTAAAAATTGAATTACGTAACATAAATAATATTTTAAATATTTTTTTTTTGCTTTTTGTTTTTTTTGTTTCAAATTGAAATTTATTTATTTTAGAAATTATTTCTCATTTATTATAGTTCCCACGTGTAGAACTCAATTTTTTTTATTATTATTTTAAAGAGAAGTTTTCAATATATTCAATTTCAAATCTCCTTAACGTTTTGTCTTTCTGCATGATTTAAATACACGGTTCGAAATTTAAGTTATTTTTTTCAACTTTGAAGGTTTGCATATTTATACTTACCAAAATGAGTTGAATTTTCTATCTTAAAAAGATGGTATACAGTTTTTAAAAATTTTCAATTTTATTCAACATAAAAGTTCAAATTCTTGAATTTTATGTTGAATTATTTCTACTTTTAAGGTTAAAAAGATTATCATTTAATGTTGGAAAATTAAATATTTTTGTCGAAAATCTGAACTAATAGGTTCATAAAAATTTTAATTTGGTTTAAATTTTCAACTATACTTAGAATAGTTGATAAATTTACATAAAAGTTAATTTTTCAACTACTTAAGTTTGAAATGTGTCTTTTAAAGTAATAAAGAAAATATAGGTCAAATCTGATCAAAATTTCAACCTGTTCAAAATTTCGGGTATGAAATTAAAAATTTTATTCTTTTATGTTTAAAATATCAATTTTAAGTATGAATTTTTAATCGCAAAATCTCAAAAATAGTCCAACTTCGAAAGTTCATAACCCTGAAAGCTAACAAAATAAATAAAAACATAACTAATTTAATAACAAATGATTTATTAACAAAAAAATTCAAAATTTAATTAAACAAATGTTTTGAAAATTTTAAATTCGAATCCATTTAATTTTATAGAATTAAATGATTTTTTTAAATTTAAATCTTTGTACTTTATTATAATAAAATTGTTAGTACTTTCAACTTCAAATGCTAAATATTTTTCATTCAAATTTTTTGTATATGATATTTATTATTTTGTACATATAAAATCAAAATCAGAATTTTCACCACATAAAATATCTTCAATTTTGCAAAATAGAGGATTATTGTTAAATTTATTTTCATTCGTTACATAAATTAATTTTATTCTTTTTACTATTACTACTTTACATCCACTTTGAAAGTTTATACAAAACTGCGCTTTTCACTACTTTTTTTATTAAACTCAATTGAAACATGGTTGATTATGTTATGTCGAAAATTTTTCAATTTGCTAAGGGTAATTTAATGCTTTCAACCGTTTGGTTGAATTATCAATCTCTGAGTTGAAATAAATTTGGCGTTAAATTTGTTTTAAACTTTTAGGTTTAACTTTTTAACGTTAGGTAAAAATCTATCTAATTTAAAACCTAGCGGTTGGTAATTTTTGAAATTTTAGTTGAAAATATTGAACTATGTTTGGTTGAATTATCAAACTTTTAGTTTAAAAATATTTCATAGTTTTTAATAGATTGCGTTTCAACTTTTCGGCTTAGTTTGTCAATATTAAGTAAAAATATATAGAATTTAAACCTATTGGTTGATAATTTGTAGCCAACTGTTCATCATTAATATATAAAATTTCAACCGATTTATAAAAATTTTGAATGTACACAAAATATCAGCTTAAAAAGTGTAATTATAGTTGAAAAAATTTCTTCAGGTTCGAAAATTGAATTTCAAGGTGTAGATAATTAAATAATTGCGCCACACAGGTTGGATAAAATTAAACCAAAGTGTTTGAAATGCCTATCTTAACTCAAAAAAGTTGAACGAAGTTGAATAAAAGAAACTGAAATTTTGAACCGTGTAGTTTACAACATTCCCGTCAAGTCAAATGAATTTTTAATATCCTACAATACTAATTTTATTACAAATTTATTTTTATGTTCATTACAAATTTAATGAAATTAAATATTATTTTTTTTTCTTTGATAATTACAGGTTATACTCAACTCATCATGGCTTAGAAATTGGCAGTAGCTTACATCATCACAAGTAAGTTGCATTTATAAATTTAATTTATTACTAAATTGTAATTTCCACGTTTAAATTGAAAATTATGCTCAATACACAAATAATTATTTAATAATATCATATTTTATTAATTTTTAAACTTTTTTTTTAATATTTATAAATTAATTTAAAATTTTGTTAAACATTTTAATCCCAATTATCTAAAAATTAATTTAGCAAAACCAAAACATCATTTTTAAATCAATTAAAAAAGCCCCTGAAACACCTGACATGGAAAATTCAATTATCGACCATTAATACATTATTATAATACAATAATACGTATACACTATTATGTACATACATATGTACGAGGATATTTTATTTTTACTTTATTTACATAACAAAAAAGTTTTATAAACACAATAACAAAAATTATTTCAAAAATTGAGTCAATGATGAAAGGATTGATGAAAATAATGCGGCATTGTCTAGACCCAAACAAATAAAAATTGAATTCGAAAAATATGAAAATTCAAAAAAATGAATTTACAAATTAAAATTTTAAAATGATTAAAAATAGGGTAACACAATAAATTTTTGCAATTGGAAAATTAAAAATAGCAAACAATTAATATTATTGACTGTCACAAAAAAACCTTTATAGTCAAAATTTACAACAAAAAAAAACATTTATAGTGTAGATAAACATTACAGTAAATCGTATAGAGTTGTCATAATTTCTAAAATATGATATGAAAAATAGAACAAATTATTTTCAAATTTTTTAATATAAATTATTAATTTATTATTTATAATATTTATTAATTATTTACAAAAAAAAAAATTGAATGAAAGTAAATAAATAAAGAGTTGAATTTACTATACAAAAATAATTTGTATATACAATTTTACAATAATTGTAAATTATATTAAAGAGTTTTATTAACCCATTAAAGCCGGCTCATCTCATCTCGGCTCAGATCCCGTCGTACAATCATTATGAAATTTTCTAAGGATGGTCATAGAGGTCATAGAAGTTGCCTGAAATTTAGACCTCTAGCTTCTTCCACGACTGAGATTTGGAATGGGTATTTAAATAGCCAATCGGCGTTAGCGCTACTACATTTTATATAAATTTTTTAGTTTTTTTTTTTTAAAATTAAAATTTCATAGATCTATCATTTAAAGGAGAAATAATCTACATCAAATAATAGATCCATCTGATATCTATTGATGGATAGTGGATTATATGACAAAATATATAATTGTTCTGTATTGTAAGATTTAAAATGTTTTTTCACTTTTTCACATTATCTCATATGGTTTGAAGTTTGACCGTTGTGTTTTCAGGATTTAGAAATTCAAAAGTGAATTGATAAAGTTATACAGTTTCAAATGTAGTGTTATGTAAAACTAATTAGTAGGCTAAGATTTATATAATTCTGTTTAAATTACTATAATATCCAATTTTTTGAGACATGGCCGAATGTTCCATACAATGCGGTACGACCAAAAAAATTTTAGGATAACAATTGATCAGCCATTGGTAATTCATGAGTATAATAAACGGATTGATGCTGTTGATCTGTTTGATATTGCTATGAACAATTATCGAATTAAAGTTCGTGGTAAAAAATGGTATTGGAATGCATTTGCACAAATGCATTTGATGCCACAATGGTGAATGTATGGAAGTTTCATGTTTTCTGCGCGAGGTATGAAAGTGTGACTTCTATGGGTATATTTGATTAATTTAAATGTGGTGGAAGCACTAATAACACTACCACAAGTAGTCAGCCGTCCATGTAGGCATATGTACTTGTAAATGCCCAACAAAGGGCAAAACGCACAGATTGTGTCGACCATATAGTGGAAAAAATGCCTAGTCGTTGTAGACAATGCGGTATTAAAACACAATTTGGTTGCAAAAAGTCTTCGACTACTTTGCATCCCAAATGCTTTTTTGACTATCACAATGATGTACCACGAAACAAAATAAAAATTAAAAAGCGAGAAAGCGAAATAATTATTAAAATTTAATTTTACAATATTATTATTTAAATACTTTACTTTTTTAGATTTCTTCAAAAAAACACTGTGTGCTTTACATTCATAAAAATATAAATTGTTTTTGTACTAACTTTTATAAGAATTTTTTCGTTCTTTAAACGGTTGGGTATTTAAATATAAGACGACGTAAGTACTCCAATCCAAAAAAAAATTGTTATTAGATTGAGAAAGTTTGAGGCTAAGTGATCTTTAGAAATTTTGCCGACTTTTCCATTTTCCAATTTCCCAAAAACCACTTTTTATGAAAATTTTCGGGGCTTAAAAAATCCTTAGTTTTTGAGTCATACTAACAACGGCAGTTCTTGAGAATTTTGATTAGCTCACTGAGAACAAATTATGGTCCCGGCTAGCTCAATATCTCACTAGCTCAACATCTATTACCCAACGGCAGATATAGCTATTTTAATGCACTAAGGTTTTTGGGTATTTAAATACCCAATAGGCAGTAATGGGTTAAAGAAATTATCAAAATTAAACTATAAATACTTCTTGAAAATACCCACCCCATGAATTTAATAATAATTCAAAACGTTTAATTTATACAGAAAATCCATTTGGTATTTAAATTTGTCTTAGTGTATGTATCACTCAACGCGACTCCAAAGATGTTAGATAGGAAGTAGTGGCTGCCGACAGTACGCCGACACATCAGTAAAGTCCATTATGACACATGCAAAAATATTACAGAGAAAAAAGTTCAACGCATGAAATAACTTTGTCAACTTTGCACGTTGATTCTTAAATTGAGGTTGAGCTTAGGATTTTATTTTAGTCGTTGCATCAAAACCTCATAACCTAATTTATTTTTTAATCTGTTTATCTAGATAGAAAAACCTAGATATTGTTGGGTTATATTTACAATTTAGAAAAACTAGTTTTTATATAACAATTATACAATTGATGACATACACAGTATTTAATAATTATCAAAAGTTATATATATATAAATTCCAGGCAATTAACCAACTTTTAAAGCTATACCAAAATTTAAATAATTAAATTAAAATATTTTTTTTTTTTAATAATGATTGTCTATAAAATTTATATTATTACATTTTCATATCAGACTGTTATACACCACTATTATATTATAAAAATATTCTGTCATAGTAAGGTAAATGACATATCGACACGCAATAGATAGGTGGTGTCATAGTATTTTATTTATATTTTAATGAAATTTTTTTGTTACAAATGCAGGGCTTTTCTGATGGTAAAAATATTTAATGGAAAAAGCCTGACGGCAAATAATTAATTTAAAAATAATTTTGTTGATTTTAGGAATTATTTTTTTGTTGTTTTGTAAATTGAAAATTTAATTTGGAATTTTTACTAAGAAAATCAATATTGTATAAATGTGTTCGTATGTATTTATAATAATTAATAGATTATGAACTTTTCAATTGAAATTTATACCTTTTAAAAAATAAAATCATTAATTGAAGTAAAATTAAAATTGAGCATTAAATTTCGTATTAATATTAAAATTTAAATCAATTAAGACCAACTAAATTATACCTTTTAGACATTTTTTTATATAGGTTTCAGGCCAAATGTATATGTATATATTTTTTTTATTAACACACAAAGTATATAAAACAATTTTTATTAGTGCTTAAAGTGGTGTGTAAATAACAAAAAAAAAACAAAATTATTTTGTTTTAAGTCTTTAAACTTAAATCCTTTTTAACTATTATTATTCTAATAAGCATACCTATATAATGTAAGAAAAAATCCTTTAAAAACTTTCCTTCTAAATTTAAACAATAAATTTTTGTTGTATTTTTCTTTCTTTTTTGTTATCTCCTTTCCTTTTGTAAATTGTCAATCAAAAAGTTCTTAATAAAATTTACCGTTATCTTTGTACACGAAATTGAAAAATCCTTTTAACGAAATTAAGTTATAAAATAACTTCATATATAACTATGTATATATAAAAGTACATACGATACGATACGATTTGTGTTATATTAAATATATATTATTTGCTGTATATGCATGTATGTAGAGTATGAATGACTATGAGTATCAGTGAGTATGAGTTAATATAATTAAGTTAATGAACTTTATGTTTTGTCATGGCCAAGGTTTTTTTTTTGGCAATAATAGAAGGTAATGACCATTTGGTATATGTAGAGCTTTGCATTTACAAAATTTTAAAAAATAAGAGTGGGTGCATGAAAGGATGGTTTTGTTCATCAATGTTATTGGAACTCAGCAGTGGGTAGAGTTATGTTGGACTGCCTAGACAGTTCCTAGTTAATATCTGATTAGCTTAACAACTCATATATAGATTTAAAATAAATCCATATGTGAATTATAAAAACTAAAATTTCCAATTTGGTAAAATCTCTTTGTTGAAAAATTATGATATGAAAATTATGGTTAAGTACCTCTATGACAAAATTACATAGGATATAATTTCGTCCATAAATTTTTTCCTAATGTATAATTTTGTCCATATGTAATTTTTGTCCAAACACCGTAAATTATATATATTATTTATAATTATATATATTAATTATCCTGGTATTAGCAGCATAATTATCTGCACGACTTTAAAGCACTCTGGTATGTATTTGAGTCTAATACAAGCATTAAATAATTATGTTAGTAAGATGATGGTCTTACACGGGAACACCTTCAGAAATCCAGGAGAAATTTCATCAATTCCAGGTGATTTTATGTCATTAATATTTATGTCAATATCGCACGCGACTTCAAATGCTGTGATAACTTCAATTGTTACAAAATATTACCTAAATGATTTTTACACAGATTAATGTTACTTTGGATATCGTGTGATTGGAACAATAGAATGCTACTTTGGATATCGTGTGGTATGATGTGGTTGGATTGGAATAGATCCGCTTTTTTTTCTTCAGATCTTACCCATTGACCTCGTATAGTTTTATTTAGAGATATTTTTAATTGGAGGTATTGCGAATTGCCTTTCAGAGCAAATAATCTTTGTCAGCATTTGTGCTTAAGTTTGTCAAGTAAACATTTCTATGCTTCTTGTTTCACATACATATATGTAAATTATATTTTAGTTCTGTTCGTATATATATGTAAGATTTATAGATATTTAGCATGTCATGGCGAGAATCAAAAAACCCAAACATATCGCGTTAGCCCATGTATCATAGATGACATGTTTTGATACATATAGCTTATGTGGATATAATAGATGACATGGCTATTTTTCGGCAAAATTTTTTGAAATAAAAAATTAAACTCATTTCACACTGTCTCCATGACACAATTGAAAAAAATTTCGTGATACAAAAAATTAACAAAATAATCATTGCATTAAATACATTTAAGTAGCTCTTATTATCAATAATATCAATGTAGCATATTTTGACACAATATTCCAGGAATAGTCCTTTAAATAAATTAATTTAATTTTTAAAAACATATATTTTTCAACAATGGGCGAATTTTTTGGAATCTAATGCACATATAATTCTATATATTAAATTAAATTACAAAATCAACAGGATGTACAATGAATTCTGTTTGTAGAATTTTATTATATAAAATTATATAAAAGTTGTACCTGAAATAATGGATTATAGAACTATAAGAGATGATTAAGCAGATCAAAACAAAATCTTATTCTCATTTAATTATAACAAAACTCAAATAT
This sequence comes from Argyra leucocephala, assembly GCA_963942445.1. NCBI lineage: Eukaryota > Metazoa > Arthropoda > Insecta > Diptera > Dolichopodidae > Argyra > Argyra leucocephala. The sequence goes on from OZ012681.1 coordinate 13,693,954, forward strand.
TGTTGAAATTTAAAAAAATAACGGTATCATGATTTATAATTCTCATTTTCAAATCTAGTGTGATCTAAACAAAATAAATATGTAAGTAGCAACATTTCTTTATCATAATTACTATAATCCTCCATATTATATCTATATCTACCTATATGACAAAAACGAAACAACAGTTACTTACGTGTAAGAATTTTTATGATAAAAAAATTTAATTTATTAATTAAAAACCGAATTTCACTTCCCTAACAGTTTATTTTTATTGTGCAAATATCGATATTTCGGAAGTAACTTACTTCCTTCATCAGTTGCTTGTGACCTAAGAGTAGCATATAAATCTGATTATCAAAAATAACAAATTTAAATTTAAAATTATTCGGTAACCAAATTAAATATGTATAATTCAATATTTATTATATGTGTGTATGTTTTATATTTATTCTACTCTCAATTTCATTACCGTTTAATTTTCATAACTTTTCTTAACTGTTGTTATTCAAATATCCTTTTAAACTATATGTACTCATACCCAAGCATATACAATTGGATAATTTTTCAATTACATCCGCCATATATATTTTAAAATGTGAACAAAAATATGTAAAGGTAAACATTAAAAAATTATTTACTATTATTAATTTTCCAATTTTTACAAAATGATTATTCTTTTTTTTTTTTTGTTCTTTTTTTCATTATTATTTTGTTAACTTCTATATTAGATAATATTATATAACTATATATGCGGATATGTATTATTGTGTGTTTTTATTTTTGAATCATTTATACAAACTCATTTTCAAATTTATTTCACATTCATTTTATATCAAATTTATAAACCCATACATACATTTGTAGAAAATCCAATATGGTTTCTAAAAATTTTCTTTGCGTAACTAAATACAGTTACAAACTTAGTAAATTTATATTTAAAATGATTTAGTTAAATTACAACTACATTTAAGCAAAAGAGAGAATGAGTGAGACTTAAATATAATGGTGTTGGTGTTTTACTTTACTGTAGAGTGTAGTGTAGGAGTGTACGATAAGTGTTAATAAGTGAGAATAATTTTAAGAGAAAAATACGAATAAAATAGTATGAATGAACAAAGAATGAATGTGTAGTAAGTGAATACTGACAGGTGGAAAATGTAAGGGATTTAAAACAACACTATTTTATTCACAAGTGTGTATATTCCATTTTTTTATATACATTTGTTTTAATGTTTAAATTTTAACTATTATTTAAATAATAAAAGATGAATTCAATAATTTAATTGATAAAAAATTAAAAATTATGTTAAACTTAAATAACATTAAATTTGGTAGGTACTTGACGTGTACAATTAATAGGTATGTAGGTAGGTAAGTACATATATTCAGTTTAATTTGAATGTAAAGTAATTATTTATTTACAATACAAATCAAAGCCATTCAAATTTTTAAAATTCAAACCGTTTTCAACTCCTGCACCAACTTTTAGAGTTCAAGATTGGCTTGATTTGTCAACTTCAACTTCAAAATATTGGTCATATTGAACATAGTAGTAATTTAACACATCGGTAAGATACTCTTTTCTAAGATTATGTTCTTTTTAAGACTTCAAACTCTTTAGATTTACTCTCTCTGTAGTTTTTAACGATTCTAGTTGAAATTTAATTGAATTCGTTTGGAAAGATAGGTATCTGATCCGAATTGACAATTTACTCACATTTTTACTTATTTATTCAACAAGCAATGCCCTGTGTCTACACTAAACTGTTACGTACGTACATTACTATTTTTCCTACCAAGAGCAGCTTTCTTGTTTTCTTCCTATCGGATTTCAGGTCATAATTATACCTATATAAACCTTCCAGGATTTTATCATTATATCGGGGGAGTTTATGTACACATTTCATTTTCTTTCATGATCTTTTATAATAATATACACTTATCTACTTAGTTAAAATCCAATCATATTATTTTATATATAAATGTAGAATTGTAAAAAATATAGTTACACCTAATTGGAATATTCAATTAGAATATGACCTGTCCTTGAAAATTTTCAAAGCATTCAATTAATTAACATAATATAATTTAATTGAAAATTATTAATAATTAAAAAAAAATAATTAGATAGGTACATTATTATTTCCATATTGTATAAATGGTACAAGTCAATGTCCTCTATTTTAGTACCTATATTTGAATATTAATATAATATACATATACTTAAAACCTATACTCTACTTACATATTTGATGATGTTACACAATTTACAAAAAATTATATTTTTTCTCTTTAATTCAAATAAAATTATTATTTTGTTTTAAATAAAATAAGAAAAATAAAAACGCAAAAATCTCTTAATTTAATAATTCAAATTTTTAATTAATTACTTATGAAGTAGTTTATTCTGAAAAACATAATATGAAATTATCGTTCTATTTCTACTTAATAAACATGTGTGCACTTACTACTCTATCTACGCATACAAACATATATTTATAAACATATTCCTTCCTATTAAAAAAATTATTCGTTTACTTTTCTACTGCCGAAAAAAAAATCGCGAATTTACTCACCTGTAAAACATATACAATACAATATAATTGTTTACCCAAATTGATAAATAAATAAATACGGGCACTATTGTGTATAGTGTATAGCTAGTGCTAGCATAAAAATTTAATACACCTACGGACTATAATTAGCAAACAAAACCAACAAAAAGTTATATTGAATTTTAAAACTCACACCACTCACACAATAATATTTATCAAAAATACTTTTATGCCTACTTACTTCCATACAGCCATATTATACAGGTAATAATATGTACATTAAAAACTTTTTACTCCATAAATCTAAAAAATATCTCTTATCTTATTTATATTTACATACCTTTAAAATATATTTTGTTACAACTACCTTTATAGCAAAAAAAAAAAAAAACATTTTTTTTTTTACTTATTTTCTTTGAATAAATTTTCTCGCAACTACTTTTCTTTATCCAACAAAAAAAAAACATTTCATGCAAAAATGTCAGATACTCAGAGATATGAAAATTACAATACTTAAGCTAACAGTTTTCATTTCATCCATAGTTCGAATTTAATACGGTATATAATCCTTTACTATGTAAAGTAAATGTATATACGAACGAATACGACAATACAAATTTCATAATAAGAGGCACATTCAATTTATTATTTATAACACACACATTTTATTTATTATAATAGAAGGGAATGTGGGGACATTTCAAAAAAATTATTTAAATTTATTTCTCTCATTTTTCATAATAAACCACTCTCAATTTTCTTACCCTCCAAATAAATAAAATTCTCATAATAAAAACAATATTTGACAGATCAAATCAGAAATTTGAGAGACCAATACAATAAAAAAAAATTTTTACAAATCAAAAATTAGAGAGCCCAATTCCACAAAGTAGAAACAAAGAACATTAAGAAGAAAAAAAATTTAATAAACAAGTTTAAAATAATTTATATGAAATCATTTCAAAAAAAAAATTAACTTATTTTTTTTTTGTTAACAAAAGAATGAGAGACAGAAGAACCACAGAACAGAAAATGGAAGAAGCATAAGTAAAGAGCGACGATAAATTATAATAAAGATTTAATGTGTATTTGTTAAATTTTTTTTAGTGTGTATTAATTTACAAGATACAATTGTATCTGAAAGTTACAAAAAGGTACAAAAAAAGTATATATATTTAAAAAAAAATTTGTAAATGTGTTCCATTCTGATCTGATTATGTATAGGTATACAAATAAATAGAGAAAATTTTTTTTTTCTAATATTGATGGAAAGTCGAATAAGAAAAGAAAAATTAAATAAGAGAGCAGAGAATCTTATATATATATATACAATATTCATTTTTATATCGTAAAAATGAAAATCAAACACACATTTTTATATTTTTAACATTATATTTAAATTCATTTTATTTATTATATATTTTATTTTATTAATATTCTTCTATATACATCTACTAAACTACATCATATCATACACAAATACATAAATAAGTATCTATAGATATTTTGTTTTTTATTAATTTGTTAAATTTTTTGAAGATTTTAGTGGCAGTCTGTCGCGAGCTTTTGTACCGTTAATATCGTGTATATTATTATTATTTATTATAATAATATTAATTAATTTTTAAAATAAATAAATCATATACATACATACAGATATTAGTATTATTATATATATATATATACTATTTCTATGTAGATAGATAGATATATAACAAAATTAAATGTTTGTAAGGTGTTTCATGCACCTAACATCTCACATAATATTATATATTTAACAAAAAAAAAAAAAAAAAAACAAACAAAAAAAAAAATTAAAAAAAAAATTTTAAATTTAAAACTACAAATAAAAAAACAAAAATTTAAATTTAAATTTGCTGCAATTTACATTTTTTATATAAATTATATATATATATATATATATAGTGTTTGTAGTGAGTATACGCAAAATTTGAATCAATGAGAATAGTGGTGGAAAAGAGATAGAAATAAGGAAGAATTTTTTTTTTTTTTCGACATAAAGGAATTTTTTTAATTTCATTTTCTTGAAATTGCATGTATTAAAATAAAAATTTAAAAATAACTATATATATACGCAAATTACATAGCTATATCTTACAAAAAAAAAAAAAAAAATCCATAAAATTTTATTTTTGTAATTTATATTGGTAGCTATTTAAATATTCATTTTTTTGAGATTTAAATATTTAGCTAAATTTTTCTCAATACATTTTGAAATAAATATTAAATTATTTTTATTTAGTGTAATTAATTAATTAATAATTATTAATTATTTTTATTCTAAAAATGTGTTCAAAATAAAAATATAAAAGTGATTCGTATTTTATTAAATTTAATTATAAAATATAAAAAATTTAATTAATATTAATTAGTTATATTTATAGTATAAGAATATACGTATGTACGTGAATATCTTTTTATAAATATATAAATAGAATTGGGAACTAGTTTAAATGCATATATATTTGAAAAGAAAAAATTATGTAAAGGAATTTCCAAATTAAAATTCTATTATATAAAAAGGGGGGGAAACAAATTATAGAATTATATACTATATAGTATAATTTAAAAATATAACAGTTAATTATAGTTACCTATTACAAATTTAATATAGGTACTATATACATTTATTATATTATGGTATGGTAGATTACCTTTGATATATAAAATGGATTTTGAGACAACAAAGAAATAATGTAGGGTATGTAGTTATAGTGAAAAATAGTTAAATGATAACGGTAAAGTGTTCAAAAAATGTGAATGATTTGTAAAATAATATACTATTAACTATTTATGTGCAGATTTATTTTACATAGTACTTTTTTTTTTGTGATATAAAATATAATTACAAATACATACAATACATAATATATATAGATATATATATATTTTAATATTTTTATATTAATATATTTCCTCAAATAATTCCCAATACTTTACCATTATCAATATCGTGTGCATGTACCCATAAATGGCCTAAACATGCCCCAATCAAATTTAAATATGAAATAAATATAACTGTAAATTCAATAATAGACAAAAAAAAAAATTATTAATCAACTACATATTTTAATTATAGAATTTACTATGTACCTACAAATAAATAATAAAATATAATATATTATTGTTATCCGCAATAATAATAATAATTAAAACTAATCATAAATTTATTATCTGTTTAAAAAATCTTTAAATTATTTTCGTTATTAGCTTTATTTTCATTATCAAACATTATTAATTAAATAATTAAGATTATAATAAATTGTATTACATATTGTATATGCATATGTATAATGAACATAATGAACAGAAAAGTGTGTGATTTATTTTTAAATAAGTGTGTTTAACAAAAAAATATTTAATTACTTCATACATTCATATACATATATACATTATAATTTGTATAAATAACTATTTATATTATACTTAATAGTTATATTGGATATTTTAATATTCATATTAAGTATTTAAATGCATACAATGCATACATAATTATATACGATGTATGGAATAATTTAAAAAATTAAATCTAATAAGCTAATATTATTAAATTATTTAATAAATATATGTATACATATACTACATATATAAAGTAAATATAATTACCTATATTCAATGTACTAAACCCTTGCTATTAAATGTGTTAAAAATTACATAATATACTTACTTATGTATATTTATTTTATTTCAGCTTATTTAGTACTTATTAAAAGAACTTGATTTTAGTGATATATATCCATACATACATATACAAACATATTTATTTTAATTATAATTAAGAAAATTTAAATTTAATTCACAAATATGTACCTATCTAATTCTTATTTGTATAAATATGTATATACCTACTTATGTTTTTAATTTTCTAATTTTCCTATAAGAATAAAATCTAATTGCAATTAAATCTAATTATACTTATAACAGAATAAAATAGTTAGTTACTATGCATTTTTATAAATTATTAATAAAAGGCCTTAGATATCGTTTTCAAATTATTACATACATATACATACCTACTTATAATTTAGAAATAAAGCCAAATACAAAATCATTTATGTAATTCGTTAATCATAAGTGACCTACCAAATTTCACAAGAACCTAACTATATACATAAATATTAAATTAATCTAATTTACTTTATTATCTATACATTAAAATTTAATATCGAAACTTAAACTTATTAATAGCATTATTGTTATTCAAATAAATTAAAATGTGTTTATTTATTTAAAGTTTACAATAAGAAAAAAAAAACAAATATTTCCTACAAAGGAAATTTCATTAAAATCAAATATTAAAAATTATACCTACATTCATACATATATGTATATGAATTTTGATTTTTTTTTTAATTTAAGCTCATTCAATATAAGAATATAATATATAAAGTTGTGTAATTGTTTCATGAATTATTAATGAATTATTAAATATAAAAAAATATACATATTATATAATTAAAATATATATATATATATATAATATTATATCAACTGAATTTGTGATTCTTAAAATATAAATCTTACCAATTGAATAAATATAAATAATGGAAGTCGAGTACAAAACACTGAACAAGTCTGCAAGTAGTATATTATACGTATATATATCTGTATGATAAGCATATTTATTAAAATTAAAAGTAAAATCTTCAACTATTTTCATAAATAATAAATAATACATTATACATGTATGTGTATATTTTTATTAAATTTACTCAATGATCTCATGAATTTATTTAAATACATATATTTTAAATAATATTTGGTTTCGTTTTTTTTTTTTTTCGAAAATATTAATATAGAATAGAATAAAAGTAAAATTTAAATTTTAAATAAATGTAGTTCAATAAAAAAAAAACAAAAACAAAGTTCAAGTGATATTTGCTAATTATAAGACGTGTAGATATTGTTTTTTTTTTTTCGAATTTGTACACCCATCAATAATAATGAACCTTATTATGAAAATAAAATTATAAATAAAATTAACACAATAATTATTATTTATGTTAATAATAATTATTATGTTAATATTTTATCGGAATTGTTTTTAGTGATATTTTAATTATATTTCAATTAAAGTCGAATATTTCTTTCTCCATTTTAATTTTATATTTTTTTAATTCGAACATACATACATAATAATGTTATGTACAAACCTATTTCCTTTATCAAAGCGACTATGTAATTTAAAGTGATATTTTTAATGCATCGAGATATTTCACTAATTATTGTAACTATACAATATCTATTAATTAATTAATATATATATATTATTATATATATATAAAAAAAATATATACATCCATTTATTATTTAATTAATTAATATTAATGATATAAATGTATATGTATATATATATATAATATATATATATATTTCTTTATATATATATATAAATAAATATATTCTTTTTGTATTTTTAGATAATAAAACAAAACAAAAAATAAATGAAAGAAATATATATATTATATTAAATAAAATATATTGCGTAAAATTAATAATTATAATAATAAAAAAAAAAATTAAAATATTTATTAATTTAAAAAAAAAAACTTATTATCATTAAAGAAAAAAATTAAAAAAAAAAAAAGAAATACCTATTAAAAATAATTTTTATTTTTCTTTTAAATTTGATTCGTAAAATAAATAAAAAAAAAAAGTGATCTTTTTTAGTTTTTCTTTTTCATATATTAATGTTTTTTTCGGTTTCCGTTATTTTTTATTATTTTTCTTAATTATTTGTTTTTCTTAATTTTTATAATTCATGCTTTCTTTATTTCTTTAAATATTAAATGTGATTTTTTTTTAAAAATAATTTGTGGTGTTATTACATATTATTATATATCATATATATATGTATAGTTTTTATGTTAAAAAAAATGAAATTAATTAAATTAATTTTAAGATTTATATAAGTATAATATATACATATAATAATATAAATCAATAAAAATTAATAATAATAGTTAATAATAATAATAATAATAATAAAAGGAGCTCATGAAAAGGATATAATAATATTTAAAATCATCATTTACTTATATATATATATATGTATACCTAACTATAAATTAATTATCAATATGAATTCAAATACTTAAATTTTAAATACAAGAAAGGAAAAAAAAAAAGAGAGGAGTGTAAAAAAAAAAGTTAAATAAAATCAATAATTAAAAAAAAAAAAAAAAATTCATTACGTCTTGAAATTTAAAAAAAAGAAAATATAAAAAAAAAATTGTTTTTTATGTTGAATTTTTTTATTTTCAATAATCATACAAAAAAAACAACAACATTGGCTAATAAATTATATTTTATTGAAAGGAAACATTTAAATTTCAACAAAATAAAAATTTAAATTTTATTCAAAATGTGGTATGTATTTTTTTCTGATTATCTTATCTAATAATTATTTTTATCAAATAAATTATTAAATTTAATAAAGGTTCACAACTCAATTAGCTTATTATTTTTGATAATCAGCTGCTTTTTAATTTCATAATTATTATATTACTAAGTTTATGTGTGTGTTACCAAATAACATTATGATTTATTATAACTTATTATATTATCTTATATTATCTTTGATGTTATACTATTGTTCATTCAGAGAGTGATTAATTTATTAATTAAAGATCAAATTTTCTTTCACTAATAAATTATTTTTATTGTGTACTTAAATATCGATATTTCCAAAGCATTTTACTTTCTTCATCAGTGGTTGCGACAGAAAGTCTAACCTTTAAAATTGCAATTTTGTGATTTTTACAAAATTTGGTGATTATTTCATAAAGTCACTAACTACTTATTTATATGATTCGAATGAAGTACTTAAAGTGTTAAATAAGTTTTAGACAATTTTAATTTGCATAAAACAGAACTTAGGGCGTTTCCGCACCTCTCGAACTTGCACTTGATACTCGCACTAAACCTGTCAAATTGCACTAAATTTAATAAATTTAATTTTGCGATATCTAGTGTACTTGAGACTACACTAAAACTTTGACACCAAATCAAGCGCGATTTGACAGGTTTAGTGCGAGTATCAAGTGCAAGTGCGAGAGATTCGGAAACGCCCTAAGAACTAATAAAATTTATTTGAGTACATGAGAAAAATTTGATCATCAACGATTAAATTTAACTAAGATTCAATATAAAATCCAATAGCTCTATGAATTGGCTAAATAATCTACAAATTAGTTGGGGATGTGAACCGATATTCTCTTAGATCCATCGCGCTTGCTCGTATGAAATTATATCATTGAAGCTTAGCGATATGTTTACACGATCACGCATTATAGGTCTAAGAGAATATATGTGGTAGTTACATTTCATGTAAAAAAAAAATACCATACGATAGTTAAATAATTAAAAATAGCTTCAAACTGCTTTGTCATACCACACTACAACCAAATTTCGTTTTAATCAACAACAAAGATTTTGTTCAAAATACCTTATTGGTTTTCGAGACCCATATCGACGACATAGTTAATAATTAGACTTATACAAACAAAATTTGGTTCAATCAAACAAAAAAAAAAATTAAATTGTAGTTCTATGAAAAAATAATAAAAAGCCGAAATTTATAAGACCAAATTTGCATAAAATATAATTGAATGAATCCGAGGGAGACTTGCTCTGTGGTAGGATTAGGGTTAAAGGACTTTTTTTTTTTTTTTTTTTTTTTGAAAAGTGCATTTACCTGTAATTTGTTTTCAATGAGTAATTTATGTATGTTCACAAACATTTATACTTTCCTACATAATAATATGTATTTAGTATTTACGTAAAATGAATGTGAATTTTTAATATACATATATATAGCTACATAATACGTATGTACATATGTATAAATATTTTTTTGCATAATTGCTAAAAATAAAAAAATTAAAACAAAAAACAGTATAAAAAATAGAAACATTAAAATTTCTTTCTTTTAGAAAATTTACATATGGTATGGTTGTTGTTGTTGTTGTTGGGGAATTAGAAATATAGATTATGGTATACGTATATGTGTTTTGTTATATATATACAAATGGGTACTATAAAGAGAAAACGTGGGGAGAAGAAAGCATAGCACTGTATGAAATAAAAAATACCAAATAGATAAATAAATATGTTGATAGAATGAAAAGAGAGAGAGAGAGAGAGAGAGAGAGGGAGAAAAAAAAAGAATTGAAAATATAAAAACAATTTCCTTGTTATATTTATTTTTATTTTGTTTTAAACATTATTAAAATTATTCGCCCCCCTGCTGCTGCAAAATGTTGTAACATAAAGAAAAAACAAAATAAAAATAAAACATTAATTTTCAATTTAATGTACTTATAGTTATATTTATATGATGATTTAAATTTATGTTTGTATCTATGTTCCATGCACAATATAAATATGCCTACGGTATAAAAAAAAAAAAAAAAAAAATTATTGTGAATCTTTTATATTATAATATGTATACGTACAGAATACGTCTGTTACGTACGTAATATTTTTTAATTCTTGTTATTTCAACACATATACATAAATTTTCAAAATATTTTCAAATTATTCTGGTTCTACTTTTTTTTTTTGTTTTTTTTTCTAACTATTTTTTTGTTGTTTTTTTTGTAGCCGATGCGATGCGTATAATAATGTACTTATTCTATGTATATATATTATATAATAGATAGAGTTGAAAATGTTTACTTATGTTATGTGTAGAATGCATATGAACATAAAATATGATGAGATATATATATATATATTCTATAAATACATGTTCAAACATTTCAAATGTAGGAAAATCTATTTTCTATATAAATATTTATATTTATATTATGTATGCATGTATGTGTATGGATTTATCCATATATATATAAAATAATATAAACGAGTTCATATTATATTTTCCTCTTTAAATTTTTCTATTTTTATTATTTTCTATTTTCAAAAGAAAATTTCTATAAAATTTTCATATTTGCATGTGCATGTATATACACATGTGTGTGTGTGTTTGCATGTTTATAATAGCTTTGAATAAATGAAATATACTATGTATGTAAAATATAAATCTCTATCTGTATATCTATAAATATACAGATTTATATTTTAATATAAGTTTTTGCATTAAATTTTGAACAAAAATAAAAAAAATTCTTTTAACTTCTTTTGTTTGATTTAAGGTTAATCTTATGAAATAAGGTTTGTCTTTAAATTTGACTTAATTAATTTTTTATGTACACACAACATATTCATATATATGTGTAATATTTATTTAGAAATTTATGTAAGTAATTAGTTAGCTAAAGAATAATTAATTAAAAAGAAAATAAAAGTCAATTTTTGATAGTTTTGAAAAATGATGGAAAAATATATAGTATATGCCTATATTCGATATATATATAATATTATTTACATAATTATATATATATATATATACATATTGTTTTAAAATGAGTAAATGAGTAAATTTTGAATTTCAATGAATTTAGATAGATAGGCATAACTACTCGTATATTCTATTTTAAAAGATTATGTAATTATAAATTGATAAAACATGGAATTACTAGTTAGTTCTGTCTCTTCGGAAATGTCAAAAAAAATTATTAGATTGTATCAAAAGTCAAAAAATTTTAATTGACAATTTAAATTGTCATTTGACAGAAATTTCTGTATTGACAATGTCGTGGACAAAATTATATGTCAATTTTTTTTTATTAACATTTCAGAATGTAAGATGTTTTGTCTTGTTGTACGTTTTAGATGAATTTTCGAACATCTTATTTATGCACTCTTGAGTTAACAAATTGTAATATTTTATAGAATATAAAATCCTATTTAACTCAAGTAAAGAATGTAATGGATTATGTATCTTTTTATTTGTCAAGAGTAAGTATAGTTATGCGTTTTATGTTTAATGTTAGTTCTTCAATTTTTATTATATCTATTCTATTATTTATATAATTAGTTTTATTCACAATTAAAAAAATTAATCTAATTAAAACTTAATAATTGATTAATAAGTCGTACTTATTAGTTTTACTTTACTAGTTTATTGTGGTATGTTAAGATCACTATGCGTTTATTTGTCAGTGACATAGTGTTCTGACAGCAAATCATTGACAACATTGTGACTATGCGTTTACTTGTCAGTGACATAATATTATGACAGCAGATCATTTACAGCATTGTGACTATGCGTTTGCTAGTGTCATAGTGTTATGACAGCAGATCATTTACAGCATTGTGACTATGCATTTGCTAGTGTCATAGTGCTATGACAGCAGATCATTTACAGCATTGTGGCTATGTGTTTACTTGTCAGTGACATAATATTATGACAGCATTGTAACTATGTGTTTACTTGTCAGTGACATAATATTATGACAGCAGATCATTTACAGCATTGTGACTATATATTTGCTAGTGTCATAGTGCTATGACAGCAGATCATTTACAGCATTGTGGCTATGTGTTTACTTGTCAGTGACATAATATTATGACAGCATTGGGACTATGTGTTTACTTGTCAGTGTCATAGTGTTATGACAGCAGATCATTTACAGCATTGTGACTTTGCGTTTGCTAGTGTCACAGTGTTATGACAGCAGATCATTTACAGCAATCTGACTATGCATTTGCTAGTGTCATAGTGCTATGACAGAGATCATTTACAGCATAGTGACTATGTGTTTACTTGTCAGTAACATAGTGTTATGACAACAGATCATTTACAGCATTGTGACTATGTGTTTACTTGTCAGTGACATAGTGTTATGACAGCATTGTGACTATGTGTTTACTTGTCAGTGACATAGTGTTATGACAGCAGATCATTTACAGCATTGTGACTATGTGTTTACTTGTCAGTGACATAGTGTTATGACAGCAGATCATTTACAGCATTGTGACTATGTGTTTACTTGTCAATGACACAGTGTTATAACAACAGATCATTTGTGAAACGAACATAGTGTTATGACAGCATCAACATAGTGTTATGACAGCATTGTGACTATGTGTTTACTTGTCAGTGACATAGTGTTATGACAGCAGATCATTTACAGCATTGTGACTATGTGTTTACTTGTCAGTGACATAGTGTTATGACAGCAGATCATTTACAGCATTGTGACTATGTGTTTACTTGTCAATGACACAGTGTTATGACAGCAGATCATTGACAGAATTGTGACTATGCGTTTACTTGTCAGTGACATAATATTATGACAGCATTGTGACTATGTGTTTACTTGTCAGTGTCATAGTGTTATGACAACAGATCATTGACAGCATTGTGACATAGTTACGACAGTGATCGATATTTTATCTTGTTAAATATTTAATCAATCAAAAACTGACCAATGATTACAAATAAAACGTTGGGTTATTATTCGTTTCACAAATGAATAAACTTTACTATTGTGAGTTTTTTTATTTTTAAGTTAACTTTTGTTTTTTATCAAAAAATTGTTTTTTTTTTTTTAATAAAAACAAATTATTACTAAGATTATGTGAATTAATTTATAACTACTTATCAGAATTTGTTTTACAAAATATTTTGTTTTGTTAAAAATTCAAATCAGACTAAAGAAACTAACTATCAATGCCATTTCGTATCTGTATAACAACTAGTATTTTATTTAATTTTACTGCTTCCATACTTAAGTATTTATTAATTACTATTTATTTACACACTCGATAATCCATTAAGTACTACAGCAAGTAAATTTTCAATAGAATTAATTTGGTATTAAGATGGAAAATATGATACTGTCTATACGTCCTGTAAATAAAATTAATTTATAAATTAAAAAATTATATATTAAAAACAAGTAGGTACATAACTGAATTAGTAAAACAATTTTTTTTTTTTAAATCATTAATTCAGTTATTTTGCCACACTTTACATATTGCAAAATGGCATTTGCTGGATTGACTGTATCTGAATACAATCGACTTGAGATAATATTAAACTCGTAAATTCAATTCATTACCAACCATCACTATAGTTCGATTATAGTTATATCTTATATTGCTTATATATTATCTTATCATTTGTAAATAGTTGTAAATGATGTTGCTTAGTTATATCATTTAAAAGTTATTTGTATTACTTCTCTGTATGTTAGGTATTTGATATCATGTAACAAATCTTCTCAATACTTACTTATAAAATGACAGGCAATACCTCAAACATCATGGCAAGCTCAGACAATTCTTATTTTTCATTAAGCGATTTACATTTGGAATTATATACCAGTCTCCATCAGATTCAGTAACTCCAAATACTTCTTTTTTTGCAACACAAGCTTTTGCTATTTAATTGTGTTTCTTTACACTTAACAATTTCGTTTTGTTATACTTTTTTCCTCAATCAGAATTCAAATTAAATTCAAATTAAATTCAGATTAAATTTAGATTTAGTTTCTTATTAAATTCTAAATTAAGAATTTAGAATCGTATATGTATTATATTTTAGAGAAATGTTGTATCGGTGGCTCCTAAAAAGAACTAGGTAATCATTTTATAAATCCACCAATTATAATTGTGGTTAGTTACCATATAAAAAAATTTTTAATAAAAGTGTGATATGTTGTTCTACTATAAATAAAATACTAGTTTTTAAGTTTTTAGGTTTAAAGATCAGTTTTTAGGTATAACAATAAATCTATGTATATTTAATTTTTATATAGGTACCTATACATATTTTAAATAAATATATTATATTTATACCTATTAGTATATTAATTTAAAAGACTAGTCGGTTTATGTACATTTGCATATTAAACATTTAAATAAAATAAATAAATCATTTTTTTCCTAGATAAGTAAGTACCTATTTAGGCAATGCCAATTATTAAAAAAAAAATGTATGTTCCAGATTTCTGTTCTAAAATTTTTACCTGTAATATTTAAAAGGGGCAAATGTCATATTAAAATTATTAAATTATTTATTTATATAATATGTATTATAAGTAATATGTAAAGTACAAAATAAGTACTTTTTTGTTGATTATAAATATACAATTTCTATTCAATTTTATTATTTTTATACAAACTAAAAATAAAAAACAATAATATGTATTTTATATGTGTACATAAGTATATATGCAATGCATTTAATTTTTTTTTTTTTTAAATTGAAAGCAACAACTTTATTTCAATTCAATTCAATTCACGTCACCATAAATTTATATAAAAAAAAAAAACTAAACATTTCTTAAATAAACATACATTATATACCTATATATATACGCTTGTATCTTATATAAATTACATATAGGTAACAATGTTTAAACCAATAATTTATACAAAAATATAATATCTTGAATAATATATTTTTATTCATATGATATGTATACATACAATCTATATATATATATTTTTTATAAACATGCTTATATTATATATATGCATACATAATGTATGTATGTACGATATATGTTTTTATTATTCTGTATTGTTTTAAATTAATGACTGCTGATTCAAACATTCAACATCTAAAAATACACTTATATATATCTATCCATATACTTACATCAATAACAAACGTTATCATCATAACTTCTTTTTATTTTTGCTGTTTTCCACTCATATCCTATATACGTAAATATATATATATATATATTATATAAGTATATTATATGCATCAAGTCATTAAATTGAATATATATATATATATATATATATATATATATAGTCATATATATGATACACATTATCATACAAATATTTTGTATATATATATATACATTTCTACATAAATATTTCTATAAAAAAATATATATATATGTATATTTATTTAGAAAAGAAAAAAATAATAACAAAAAAAAAACTAAACTTTTAATTTAACAAAAAATAAATATCTTAACAAAAGGAAAATTTATTTTTTGTTTTCATTTTTCTTTTCTTTTTTTTTTTTAAATACTGTTCTCTTTAATCTTTATATCGCTTATAAAACTTGTAAAAAAAAAAAAAGTTAGGTTCTCTCATTTATTATTATTATTTTGTTTTTGTTTGTTTGACTGTGTTTTTTGTTTTTGTTTTTGTTGTTTTTATTACTACTACATTTTATTTTTTTTATTTCCATTCTTCACTCCATATACATAACAAAAAAAAAAAAAAACAAAAACAAGAACAAAAAAGCATTGAAAATTTTCTTTTTGTACTTTTTTCTTTTTTAAATATGTACTTATATTGGATTGCTCCAACTAAATATTACAGTGTTGCCACATTTTTATAAGATTTATATTTACTTCAATGCTGCTTACTTTAATATTATTATAACATGTTATAATAATATCTAGTTAGAATAAAATTACTTATATTATATTTTATTATGGAATATGAATATGAATATGTATTAAATAATAAAAAAAAATAAGAAAAAATAAGTTCATTATCATTTTTATGCACATATTAAGTAACACACAAACATACACCCCACCCTGTATTTGTATTTACAATTATACTAAATATGATAATGAACAATATATAGATAGGGTATGCATGAATGTTTGAATTTGAAAAGTTGAATTTCAAATTGTGCTATGATGGTTTTGTTTTGAGATTAGGTATGGATGGACGTACATTGATATATATATGCCTATGCATATATATATATACAGTAAATATATATTATAATATATAAAAACTATTTAAATTATTTTTTTATCGGATTTTATATTAAAGATAAGTTGGGTGTATATTGTACTTATTTTTATTTATATATATAGATGAGTCAATTTGTACTTATATTTTTTTATTAATTTTCTTGAAATATATAATTCTGTAATACATATACTTATATGTATGTACAGAGTGTATTAACCAAATATGTATAATCATTGCGTTATAAAAATAGTATAACTTTTAGTCAGAGCAAATGTTCAAATTTATGTCCATTTTTATACAAAAATTGCTGATTGCAAATGTGGCGAATAATTATTACATTAGTTGAAATTTCTATCAATTTTGGTTTTCAATTTTACCGATTTGGATATGGTTTGGAATTTTACCGGTTTTGACAGATGAATTTCCACAAGCAAAATTCAGTGGTATGAAAATAATAGTCCTCTTCATCGTCAAACTACTCTGAAATACGTGGCATGAAATTTCCTGCAGTAAATTAAAAATTTAAAAAAAAGTTTAACGAATTAATATTAAAATGTGTGTCAAAAATCTTGTTCATTCTGTTGATATACAATATACATCACATAATGTATAAATAATTTTTGTGATACACTCGGTATTTTGAAATTGTATGTGGTAGGATTTTTTTTTTTTATTTGAAATTTTCTTTTCTTAATGTTTTTGTTTTGCTTTTTTTTTTTTACTTGAAAGTTAAAATTATTGTTATTATTTATGATATTTTAATGTTGTTTTTGTTATTTTTTTTTTCATTCCTATTACTTTACTTATATTGTTGCTAGCTTTTTTAGTTCATTTTAGTTGTGATTAAAATTGTAATTTTTGTTGTTTTAATATAGGTAGGTTAGGTAGGTATGTTTGTAAATATGTATTATCAAAGTTGACTTTATTATTATTAAATGATGAATGGTTATTAAAAGTTACATTCATTAATATCTACATACAAAAATACTTACTATATATAATAGTTATTATATATTTATATATATAATTTAAGTTAGTCATATTTGAATTGAACAAAAAATGTTGTATATACTTATAATTTACTGGATATTTAGGTATGTATTGTTATTATTGAATATTGTGTACAAGTTCAAGAGAAATATAATAACAAAAGAAATAAAATACATACTTTGAAATTGAATAAAAAAAATAACACAATTGTTTTTTTCTTTTTTTTTTATTAAACAAGTTTTTGACATAATTTTCGTTTTTATTATTTTCTACTTAACTTTTTTTTTATTGTTATTATTATTATTTTGAATTGTTATTAATTTATTATGTAGGTAGGTATGTATGTAATTTTATTTTTCTAGACGATGATATTTTATTACATTGTATTTTATAATTGTATAGATTTACCTGTGGTCTTGTTATTTTACTAAAATACCATACCAATTTTGTATTTTCTAGGGTGATTTTCTGCTGTTGTTTTTTTTTTTTTTGTTTTTATAATAAATTTTTAGGAAATTGTAATGTAATTGTAGTTTTTTATTACAATTTTTTTGTTTCTTGAAGAATAACAAAAAAATAAATAAACATGAACACGTCATAATATTAATGTATTTTTAAATAGATTTTATATTATTATATAATTTTTATTGAATGTAATTTTCTCACTTAAAAATGAGTAATAAGTTTAGTTATATATTATATATCTTTATCTACAAATAAATTTATACACGGCTACCTTATTTATGTAGGTTTAAATAATTGAAATTGTAATGTTGTTTTGAGGAATTAAGATATGGATGGTTGGTACTCATACCTATATAAAAATAATAACGTAATTCGTAATTTAAACGATTCTATTTTTGTTTTGTAATTTGATTAGAAATAATGGGGCTTAAAGATGGATAACAGATTGGAAAACGAAGCAAACGATTAGTTACCATCTTCACCTTTACTTTCATCTTGTCATCATTTATAAGATGGAAAATGTGTAAATGAAAATATTTTTGAAAAAATTTAAAATCGAATACAAAACAATGAAGCGTCTGTAATTAGAAGATGAAATCCGTGTATCTACATATTTTCATGATAAGCATTTTTTGTGTAATTCAATATTATTCGACTATTTATTTTCGATAATTAAATGATAGTAATGTCCAAATTATACATTTTAATTATAAAAACTAAAATAGAAGTAAAATACTTAAACTAAAAAAAAATATTAAAGTGGGTACAAATGTTAAATTTATTCTAAAGCATTAAAATTAAAAACAACAGAGATAAGAGTTTAAAAACATAATTTTATACCTAACTATTTATTTTATTTTTATTTTATTTATGTATTCATGGTCTCAGAGCTATTAGACTTCGTGTTGAGTATTTCATTTCAAATTATTATGTTTATTTTTTATTAAATTATTTATTCTTTCATCTAAAATCATTTTATTAAATTATTTAAATTATAAAAAATAAAATTTAATTTTAAAAATAAGTAAAGGTACCTAATACAAAATAAAACAAATAAATTTCAATTATTAACAATTGAAATTAAAAGCCGCATAGTACCTATATATAAAGCGCTTTAAATAAAAGCATTTGTTTTAGTTAAGTTGTATTGAAAAAAATTTTTGTGGTAAAATAAAAATTGGCATCGAATTTCTATACATTATTTAAATATAAATGTTAATCGGAAGCATTTAAAATTGAAAAAAAATTAACATTTAAAATGTTTCAAAAAAATTCATTAAATATTCAAATTTATTTTTTATGATTAAATATTTTGATTAAAAATAATTATTTTCTTTATTAGTTACCCAGCACGAATTATGGAAATTAAAAGTGGCATAGGTACATAAATAAATAAAAATATTGTTTTTTTCTTTTTTTTTTTTTTGTAATACATTTATATCTATAGATTGTAAGTATAATTTTGAATATACTTTGAATGACATTCACAATATCAATGTTTGTCAGAATTCACAATTTATCAGTTGTTTGCTGACAACTGATAATCACAATACCGATTTTCAATATATACCGAAACTTCTTAGACATTTACTGGCAATTGGCACTTCACAATAAGGACCCAAGTTACATATCTTTATATTAGTTTTTGTCAAAGCTCACAATTTATCAGAGTAGTTTACTGACAACTGATAGTTAATCACAATACCGATTATCAATATATGCCGACACTCAGATATTTATTAACAATTGTCACTCCATAATAACGGCCTAAGTTACATATCTTTCTAGACAATTAAAACTAATACAAATTTTATATATTTTTAGAATCTTAAAGATTTAAAATTCGTTTGAAATTTCTTCTAAACGTAAACAAAACTTCGCGTTTCATTTTTATTCAACAAAAAATTTCAATTCGTTTATATACTTAGCTATATGAAAAAATAATTTTGAAAAAATTGTTTATCACGTGTTTCGATTGATAGTTACTAAATTAGACAAATTAACCACCATATGGTAAACATTTGTCCGTTTACGTTTTCAATCATAAGACCTAATATTTTCAATAAAATAACATGACAATTTCGTACATACTTATTTGAAATAATTTATATGCCAACACGAATATTATATTATTTAATTGTTATTAAATAATTGTATTTTTTGATAATCAATATACAATTTTTGAACAAAAAAACCAGACTTTATATAATATTGGTATTTGACATTTATTCAAAATAGTTATTATTAGCTTGATACATTTGATTCTTGAAATATTTTGGTAAATTTTTCGATTCACAATCATAATATCGATTTATAATATGTTTAACAGATCTGAGTAAAATACAAATACTAGTTATATTGCTTACTCAGTAAAAACAATTTAGGCCAAAGTAACTATTTGAATACAATTTTATCAATTCATTCAATCGATTTTTTTAAATGTTTAAATTTGTGCAAGTTTATAAAGTCGATATAAAATTTTTCCAATATATATATATATATTTCAATAAAAAAAATGTGCTTAAATATATAATAATACTTTATTATGTAGGTACTTTTATATTTTCTAAAATCTTAATTTTCACATTGTAAATAAAACACATCTACATATACATACATATAACTATTTGAGGTTACTAAACTAACTAACTAACTGTACTTTACTTTCTACTTTTGGTACTTTAAAAATCGATTAGCTAGTCTCATTTACATCACTTTCACTCTTGTATTTTTTTTTTATTATTAAATAAATATTATAAATTTAAGTATAATTACTAGTAAAACTGTTGAAATTAGTAAATTTAAAAATTTATAATACTTACTTACAACAGTGTTTTTATAATTATTATAGATCAGTAATAAAGAGTAAACCAGAAGCACTATTCAAGATAACTAATATATTATGTTGATAACTACTTCCGAAATATCGATATTTGTAATCAAATAAAATATTATTGGTAAAAGGAAATTTCATTTTAATTTAAATGTAATCTATTGTAATTAGTAAAACAATTAATTACGTGCTTGTTGTCTAAAACAAAAAAAACCTATTCAACTGGTACAAGTAATTTTGAAAAATTTTAAGTTCGAATTTGAGAATTAAATTATCGTTTAATAACTTATAAAAAATTATTTAAAAATTATACATTATACAACCCGTGAAATCAAAAATGCAGTGTAAACGTCAAATTTACAATGTATTGTGATCAAAAATTTAAAAAAAAAAAAAATGTACAATGTTTTGAGATCAGAAATGATTTATATCGGTTTTAATACGATTAGAGTACGCAGCGAAAATTTTGAGTATACATTCTTTAAAATCTACTGCAATCGGTATTTACCAATACAGCGAAATTAAAAAAAAAAATGTCAAAAGACGTATACATCAGGCACGAAGCGTTCATATATTGAGTTGAATGAGTGCTTCCCCAAATAAAATATTATTCAATATTTTTTACAACTTAATATAAAATATGTATTAAATTTAAAATAAAAATTATTTAACTACAAAAATTCAAATCGAATGAAAAAAAATTTCAAGCAAAAATTATATGCATTGATATTAATTACATTATGTATGTTTAGAAAATAATGCGTATATAAGCATCATTATTTTCTATTATTCTTTCAATCATACAAGCCAACAAGAGATATTCAACAACCACAAATTTAAAATATTTGAAAATAATGCTTATTAAAATCATTTTTCTTTTACCGACATAGCTAAAATGACAAATTAAACATTATTCTCCTTATTTATAATACACATACATTCAAACATACTGTCTCTATTTAGTTTCCTAGCAACAGCAACAAAATAATAAATGAAGCGACAATAAAATAAAATCTTAGAAGAAAAAAAATTTGATTGAGTCGCTGATATTCATTCCAAATCTACCTGATATAATTAGAAAATATCTGATAGAAAATAGATTATCAAGGGAAACAACAACAAAATATCGCATGACACAAAATGAATGTGCTAACAAAAAAAGTAGCAAGGAATGAATTAATTTTGTGCATTATTGTGGTTGTTGACTTAAATGAGATTTAATATTTATATAAATAATATATGTAGTTTTGGGTTTTTTTTAGAGAGTAGTATTGATTTGTGTTAAGTAACTCTGCAGTTTTTTGTTATTGAATGTTACATTGTTTATTTTCAGCCATAATTTTTTTTATGCAGTTTTGAAACAATTAATTTGTTAACAAATGTAAAAATTTAAAACATTTTTTTTTATTATTTATAAATAATTGAAATAGAAAATTGTAATTGTGTTATTGAAAGCTTAAGCAAAAATCATTTTCTGCTAGAAGTTTTGAGGAAAAATGATTAATTGTTAAAGATGGTAGACCAATGCTTGCTCTACTAATAACAACAACAATAAAATGGTGTAATCAGCATTTTTCAATAAAATCTTATAATTCGTATACGTGGTATTTTCCAACATTAATATAGAAAATTCATATTCAGACTTTTTCTTACATTGTTTTCTTAAAGTCAGAGCTTAAATTAAAATTATATTTTCAGATGAAAATTTTAATAACAAAAACAGATATTAACATTTTTAATTGAAACAGAATTAAACAACTCTTTTAATGAATAGTCTTAATTTTGTTAATTGATAATAACACTACCTCTATAACATCTATTTGAGTTGAGCGATGGTTTTTCTGCCTAAACAGAATTAAAACTACTTTGAGAAATAGATGTGAACAATTTTAATTGTCGAATTTAGCAAAAATTTCAATAGACAAGGAAAGCCAAAGCAAACTGATGTTTCTTTTTATAGTGCTTCCCCAGTTGAAAATTCCACGCTCCGTCACTGGTATACATATTTAATTCAAGTTGTTTAAGTATAATTTTTTAGTTAAAATCTTTTTTATTAAGTTATGATAACGATTTCGTATGTCAATAAAATTCAGTAGGTATATGAGTATAATTCAGTGAGAAAATAAACAAACCCAAATTCATATTAATTTTTTTTTTTTTTTTTTACATTTTTATCATCAAAAGCTGAACTTTGCAAATCAATTATAGTATTTAAAATAACATTACCAAAAATATTTAAATTAATTCACACAATCATTTGAAACACAAAAAATTATAAATTAGCCGTTTTAAACACAAAATGTTCATGCAGTCAAAATTATGATCAAAAATGTCAAAATTATACTCTGTATTTTTTTTTACACTGCAGTTGTTATGTATCTAAACAATGTTTCGATACAGTATTAAAACCGCAGCAAAACTTTTTCATTGCATTTTCGATGTCACGCAAATTTGATATATGATTTAATATTTTGTTTTATTTATTTTAATATTTATTAATATAAGTAAATTTTAATTATATAGGGTGTATAATTAAAATACGTGAAAATTTATATATTTTTTTTATATTGAAACTCTTTAATCACGATTTTAAAGAGCTGATTAAATATCTTTATTTAGATTGACATTTCAAAAATAATTTCTATCATTTTAGGCTGGAATTTTAAATTAGTACTTTCAATAAGTTAAGTAGATTTAAATAAACTTAGTAGATCTAAATTCAAATAAATTAATTACAATACTTTTTTTGCTCTTGAAAACAACCTGTATAAATTCTTATGTACGTAACATATATATATATATATATATACATAAAATACATAATTAATTAAATACTAATATATAATATTAATATAATCTTTTGACAAAATCAATTCAACATTTTTTTTACTCTACATAGTTTGATGATATTAATATCGACCATATTTACATAAAATGTCAAAATAAAAAGAAAAAATAATAATAAAAAGTGCTGTCATTCATTTTAGTTAATTTTGAAATATAACATTGAATTTATTTTATTATCAAGAATATTATTGATTTATTGAAATTATATACATATACATATTAATAAAATACGTATTGTATTTGTTATTATATTGATTTACGATTGAAAATAAATAATATATAACTAGTATAAAGTATATACATATATATATAATTAAATATCTACATTTACTGATATTGTATATAAATTAATATAGATATATAAGTAGTTTTAATATATTTTTAAGATTATATAAAACAAAGGATTTATTATTATTTATTTAAACAATTATATGCATATATTATACATGTACATATATGTATATATATTATATAAAATGCGTCTTTAAAAATGAATTATTATCAGAAGAATTAGAAAAAGGCAAAGAAAACAAAACGAAAAAATTTTAATATTTTATATAATTGTACTTTAAATGCAAATTGATTTTTTTTTTTTTATTTTAATTTAGAATTTATTTTATTACTTCGCTAAGATTTTATGTATAGCTTGTTTTTTTTAGGTTGTTTTCGCAATATGTTTTTTTATTAATCTATAGTAAATAAATTCAAACTAGTTATATTCGTTGCAACTTATCAGATTCAAGTTGTTGTGAAAGCTATATATTGCTTGATAGATTAAAAAATATTTCTAAGTTATCTACTTATTTTGAATTTGTCAATTCATAGTAAAACACTAATTAAATATTATGCTTCAAAAATTCACCATGAAAACGATTTACGTTATTTATAACTAGTTTGTGATTATGACGTTTGTATTTGTTGATAAAAAGGCAAAATAATTTAATAATTATCAAATAATTACCCCATAGTTAGGCGTCTATAATGGTCATAAGTTGATTGATATATTGTGAGTTGATATAATAGTCATAAGTTGACATAATTATGATATTATATGATTTTGTAGGTACGTCAACATGATATTTCATTTAACCAACTATAATAGCCATAACCCATCATTCGTTGTATTTTCAAAATCATTCGTTAAGTCATAATTATACGAGAAGAAGCGTACTTCAAATCATAAGCAATCATAAGAAATTTTTATTGACACCCTTGTGAATAAAACAAAACATAATTTAGTAAACTATAAACTTGTATTAATTTTTCTTTTATCCAAAAACTTTATTCAAAACTCAAATTAAAAAAATAAAAACAATTATTTATAGAATTTATATTTTTATTTGCTAGCAATACAAGTAATTATTAACAATAAGAAAATGGAATATCATTTTAATATAATTTTACTTTGTTTTAATGAAATGTAATTAATTTTGGTATTTTAAAAATTTAAATATAAAAATAAGAAAATCTATTTTAAAAAAAACCGATAGCCATGGTAGCTAGTGCTTGTTAATTAATATTGTATATAATTTAAATTGTATCCAATAAAAAATAATAATAATAATAATAATAATAATATATTTTTATTTCATTTCTTTTAGATTTTGGTTTTGACGTTTTGATATGATTGGGTATGACAATTATAGTTAAGGTTATGATTAGTTATGATTTTGTTATATGCAATCATATCGATCATTTAACGAAGGATCATATGATATCATATGACTATTATAATTAGCGTTAATGCCTTCATTAAAGTATAGCACATACAGTATATACCTAACTAACCTGATGAATTTTTTTATGAACCTGTAAAGTAATGCTATAAGTAGTGTGCTTCCACTCCTCGAAATTCGAAGAAGTTTGTTAAATAATCGTACTCAATTCCATTATGAATTTTACAATCAATTCAATTTATTTTTTGCACTTTTGCACATTTTTTTATTGATTTATCTTAGACAACAACCGAATACGTAATAATTTATTTAAAATAAAGGTAAATAATTCTGGCGAGGAAAAGAAGAAACTCTGAAATTATGTGAATGTATTTGGTGAACTAAGTACTTTGGTGAATTTGATAAATGTTTTTGTATAATTACTTACATTATACATGGGGTAAAATTTTATATTGAAAAAAATTGTTAAAAAAAGTATTTATTTTCGCTTCGTCTCCTTTTAAATATCTATCATTTAAAAGAATAATAATGAAAATCGGTTGCGAAATAGCTCAAATGTTTGTACCGTACTATTTTCCATTTACAGAATAAATATAATAATAAAGACATTTGCCGATTGAAAACAGGCAATGGTATTCCTATTGGTTGTTGACCTGATTGTTTTAACAGTTTATGCAACAATTTACTCATTCAAAATTTAAACTAAAAATACAATAAGTATGTATTAGCAAAAGTTCTAATGAGTCACAACATATAATAATATATCAGATACATATAATAATAGGCTCAGATCACGATAAACTACAGAGAACAAGCCGAATAAATTTTTTCTGTATTACTATTTATATCCCCACACTCTTAAATTTATTTCAAAATATTTTAAACAAATCATAGATGCGTATTGCTTAAATTAAGAATAAAAAAAATATATATTTTTTTCTTTGTTTTATTTTTTTAATATGAATGCTTTCCAATTTTAAATTTAATATTTTTAAAATTAATAATTATAATCATGAAATTTGTCATAAATATTAGATCATATTAAAAAATATTTTGGAAATTAATGATGATAAGCAAAAAAAAAAAAGAAAAAAAAAAGTTTAAAACGAAAAGAGAAGAGAAAAACAACTTTCCCAAACATAGTAAATTAAGTACGTTAACACTATCCGTCCTAATTTAAATGTTTTTTTTTTTTTATGTTGCTTGTGTTATTTTTTTTTATTTATTTGAAATCTCTTTTAAAATATTAATCGTAAAATGATTTTTTTTTTATTATTGTACACTTGAGACTATAATAAACAATGTGAAATATAGTGACTAATTTGGATTAAAGTGCTAATATATAACCTAAGTGGAAAATTTTAAATAAAAAAACATTTTTTTTTTTTCATTTTGTAATTAAGTCAAATTAATTTTGTATTTACTAGTTCAATGATACTTTTAAAGGACGTGAGTTGTTAAATTTTTTTAAAAATTATTATTAAAATAATTTAAATTGAAATTGATTTAAATACAAATAAATTATTTTTTTTTTTCATAATTAACTTTGACTTTATCCATCCCCATCTTTTTCAAAAATCTAACTTATTTAATTTGAATGTTTTCTGTGTAGTAGAAAAATCAAAGAAGGGAGGTATAAAGTAATTTAAATTAATTTTTCACTTAGAAATCATGATATTTGAATTACTTATATATAAATTATGTGTTGGTTATATTGATAGAGTAAAATAAGGTATTAAAAGTATTTTTGATGATTTGTCTGTCTAATGAAAATAAAATTAATACGTTTAAGAATATCCTGTTTAATGCAAAATCCATATTGTTAAAAAGAAAGTGATAGATTAATTTGTATTGAATAAAATTAATGTTTAGTCACAGTAAATTTTGATGAAATTATTTCATCATTTGATTTTTGTCAATTTATATAGTATCATAAAAGAATGAGTTAATGTTTAGGCACAGTAAGTTCAATGTGTTCGAATTGTTTCATCATTTGATCTTTGTCAATATATTATATAGTAAAATAAAATAATGAGTTAATGTTTAGCCACAGTAAATTCAATGTGCTCAACTTATTTCATCATTTGATCTTTGTCAATATATTATATAGTAAAATAAAATAATGAGTTAATGTTTAACCGAAGTAAATTCAATGTGTTCAACTTATTTCATCACTTGATCTTTGTCAATTTGTATATATATATAGTATAATAAAAAAATATATATTTAACTAGTTAAATTAAGTAGAATTACTAGCTTTATATATCTATATTGTCCGTTCGAAACTGGAATAAGTATGCAAATTCAGTTTGGTCGACATTTTATCGTAATAATAATATCGATAAACCGCACTTGCGCAAAAAATAAATAAAAAAAAAGGGATAGAATTACTGCAAAACAGTATGCAAGATTTTAAATTTTAGAACTTATAAGTCTTTTAACGTAACCAATACAATATTAACCATAATTACATTGACTCTCTGAAGATTGTATAACTTGTATAGACTTTGCAAAAGTATTATTTTTTTATGTTAGAACTTATAAGATTCTATAACTAGTTGTCAGCATCTGCAGTTGATATACCTACAGTATATATTTACAAATGTATACAACTAAACTATTATTTTGAAGTTACTTCATATAGAAATTTAACTGAATTACACTCTGTACGAGCTAACAAGTTCTTTGAGATATAAATAAATAAATAAATGTAATGTTTTTATATTATAACATAATAGTAATTAGATTTGACATTCTTTATAGTAAACCCATCACTTAAGATATAAATTCTGATTTATCGTCTCTAAATCGAAATAACTCTAATTGATGTATATAAATACCTATATAATATATATAAGTCAAAATTCAAATATTTTTGGTAAAGTTATTATATTAGTCACTATTACTTCATATTATTTTCCAAATATAATTAGAAAAATAAACAAAAATAGTTAACAAAATATAAGTATGTATTTTAATAAAATAAATAAATAAATAAAAAACAAAAAAAAAACCGCGAATTCCACGAAACGAATCATAAAATTTATTTACATAACTACGAGTATATATATATATATATATATTAAATAAATTGTGAATTATTTTTATTAAATACGATTTTTCTTTTTTTAATAGTAAAATTGAGATTAACTTGAAGAGATAAACCCACAAATACCACTTGAAACCTTTTTTTTTGTTTTTGCTTTTATTTTTTTTTTTTTTTTAGCGTAAATATTTTCTTATTAATTTCAATAAAAATATTGAAAGGAAAATAATAATCTTTAATAATAATAATACAAATAAATACAAAAAAAAAACCCACACATATTTTATCAGGTCATTATAAATGAAAAAAAAAAAAAATTAACAAAAATAATTTTTATTTTGAATGCGAATGTGTAGTGTAGATATGCTCGTATTTGTATAGTTCACATCATATTATATTAATCTGTCATTACTGAGGAAAATCAAGTTAACTCAAAAATTTATGTTTTCCATTTGAAATGCTTTCAATAGAATATATTTGGGGGCACTCTAATACTTTGTACGGAAGAGTAAGATAACATTTTGATGTCAGACAAAATATGAGATTAAATTAATCTAATTTCAGAATTTAATTTTACAAGTTTGATTTTGATGATACTCGTAAGTCGTAAGAACCAAAACATATAGGTTAAAGTAGTTTAATAATGTAATCGCTAATATCCAGAAGTGGGGATTGGCAGTAGATGTAGAAAAATAAAAATAATAAAATGCGATTTATTTATTAAAATTTTTACTCAGTTTACGGTTGTTTTGTATAAATTCTACGTTCGACGATTTGACACGTACCTATAAAAATCAATTTTTTATAGTTGTTTTGATAATTTTGATGAAATTAGCTTTGATGAAACATAAAAAATTGTATTAGGGTCAATACTTGTCGGTACTTCGAAACTATCAACATCAAATTCACACCAATTTTTGCGAATGATACAAGGGTTATGTTACTGTTGACTGAAAGATTATTAATTTTCATATATTTGACAGAATATACTATAGGCTTTGAGTGATCACTATTTTTTGATGATGCTCTTCCAACTTTATTCAACAAAATTAAGAACTAATAAAAATACATAAGAATATTAGCATGTGCTTTTAATTGAGAAAGTGTAATACCATAAAGCAATATGCTAATAAGAGACATTTATATTAATAACTACTGTCATTAACTATGACATAAAGTTTATTGATTATTCCCAAGTAGCAAAATAGAGCATATACTTTTCCAACAATATTAAGTTACATTTAAGTTTCTGATTTTATCAGCCTTAACTTACTTACTTCTTTGTTTAGAAAACAAATTCGTTTTACGGCCTAACTATATCAATTTGAACTTATGAGATACAATTACATATCTTTCGTTGTTGTCAACACTTGGAATATGACAATTTTTGAACATGTCTAAATTAAATATGCTAAGAATAATTGCATGTGATCCAGATTATGCACAAAATTCACAATAACTGTAATGAAATCAGTAGATATACCCATAACATCGAAAATGCAGTATTACAGTTTTAACTACAATGTAATATGTTCCACAACGTTGTATATACAGCGTAATTAATTCTAAAATGTTGATATATTCGGTTTCGTTCTTCATAGTCAAAGCGATATAACTACAAACATTTTGGAACTATTTACATTGTATATATTTCGTTATTGAACATACTAGATTGTATTTAAAACTCTAATATTGCATTTTCGATCTCACTCTTATGTTTTTTAACAATAGATTGTCTATTATTTTTTCCTATAAATTTAAATTTCATTTTATATAATAACTTGAACATAGGCGTTTTTTCCTTTCAACCATATATCTAGTTTAGTTTAGAAATGTTGTAGTAGTATGAATGTATATGCATTGATAGTGTACACGTTTATTATTTTTTTTTTCTCTTTATTTTTTGTTCTTTTGTGAAACATTCCTACTTTGTTCATGAAATGTTTACTTGATTTTTTGACTAAAAATAGAATTTTTTTTATGTTATTTAAAAATTTGGAAAAAAAATAGAAAATGTTTTTTTTTTTCTAATTCTTGATTACGAATGTGAATAAAAAAGATATTAATTTTTTTTAGTGTTTTTAAATTTAGAATGATAATACTTAAAAAAAAAAAAGAAAAAAAATGTATTATTAATTTAATTTAAAACCAAAATGAAAAAAAAGAACGATTGATTTTTTTTTTATTTCGAAATAATTAATAGAATTAAAATATTAAATTAAGAAATATTAAATTTTGGTCAAGGTCAAAGTTTTTAAAATAAAACAAGAAACAAAAAAAAAAAAAATTTATTAATTCTCGCTGATTTGAAGCTAGAAAAAAAAAATTGAAATTTTTTAAATAATGTTTTGTAATTAATTATAAATAACACTAATTTGATTTCTAATTTAAGAAAGTTTAGTGTTAATGCCATTATAAAAGTCAAAGAATATTTTGTTTTCGAAAAAAATTTAAATAACTTTTTTAAATAAAGTTTAGAGCAGTGATCTGGAATAATTTTTGTTTTATAGTTAACATTTAAAATGTTTTACTAGTTTTTAGAACATATATAATTACAAAATTTTAAAATATTTAATATTTTTAATTAAATTGTTAAACTACGCATATAAATTTCATCAATATCTACTTCAATTAAAGTAAACGATATAATTTGACATCCGCATGGAAACACCACACAATTTGACAGTATATTCCAAGCTTCAATGTAAAATACCTTGTCACAATAAAACAAATTGAACTGGAATATAAATAAAGAGAAATGAATTCGGCTGATCGATCCCAGGTCGCTGGACGACAAAAAAAACTTTAACATAGTTTAATTTAGTTTGAAAGTTGTAATCCGTTTCTGCCATGATGTACAAGGGAATGTATGGCCTCATAGCAATCCCTTTTACTACATCGTTTTACCCAATTTGTGGACCCAAGTCCATATGGATCCGAAAAAGTCACCATTGAGATCCCTATCTGGTTGCCAAACATATGCAATAGTTTTTGATAAGTCTGGGTAGTCACAGAGGATGTGCTTGATATTTTTTTGATTCTGACGAATTTTGCAAATTTGACAGCCATTATTTATTATCATTACTGACAAGTTCCAGTCGTATTAAACAAACACTGAACTATCAATATACGCACTATCATTCTAATCTCCTTTCTATTAATAATACAAAACAATGTTGTAGTATTCTAATATTTTTTTTATCTCAAATTTACCCAGAAAAAAAAATTTCAATAATAAATAGCAAAAATATAATATAATATATATATACTTAACTAAGTATATTTAAAATAATTGTTTAAGTACTTATAACTAGTTATTTGATTTTATTTTTTCAATAAAATTTGAATGCCTTCTACACAATATAGTTACTATCTAATTACCTATTTTCAACTACAAATGTATAATTATAACTTAACTAATATGTAATTGTGTTAGAAAGAAAAATTGAAAAATCAAACAAAAAATTAATTATAGTAATTAAATTTTAAAACTTTCACTGAATTTTCAGTATAGTTATTCCATTTATAATAAATTAAGTTGTTACTATAAGTAATAACGATTTCAAATTAATTAAATTCAAAACAAAATAAAAAAAAAACAACAATACTAAATTAACTATCTGTTTATTTATTACAAATTATTTTCATTTTTTTTTTCATGTACTTATTTTAATTATTTATTTATTTTTTTTTTTATAAATTTATTTCATTAAATTATTCACTTTCTTATGTACACATTTACTATGTATTCATATAAAACAAATTTATTACAAAGGCAAAAAACAAACAAAACAAAAACAATTTTTATATTACTTATTATTCATTTATTATTAGTATTATTAATATATATATAAAATTCCAATAAATTTATTTAAGAAAAATATATTATATATAATAATAAAAAATATTCAATAAAACGGTGATTAAATCGATGATTGATAAATGTGTAATTTTTAATACTCGTACATATGTTAAAAACATATAAATTTGAAATTTTTAAGTATTTTAATTTACTAAGAATACATTATTTAAATTTAAATATTAATAACAAACTATTTAAATAAGTTGTAGATGTTGTTATTATAAAAAAAAAATTAGAATAAAATTTGTAAAAGAATAAAATTACCGGATTTAAAAGATTTAAAACACAAACTGAACAATAAATAATTTTTAGAATAATAAAAAAATTGTGTGAAATTCAAAATTTTTGTTAAAATTGGTGTTTTAAATCTTAAATTAATAATATGGATGGTCCAAAATAACAAAAAAAATTGTATGAAATTTATAATTTTGGTCTGAATTCAAATAGTCTAAAATTCATGTTATTAATCTTACATTCAACATAATGGGTGTTAAGTCATTAAAAAAATTTAAATTGGTCTAAATTCAAATAGTCTAAAATTTATAGTAATATTAAATTCAAAATACTGGTCCACAGTAATAACAAATTTGTATGAAGTTTAAGATTTTGGTCTAAATTCAAATAGTCTAAAAATCATATTATTAATTTTAAATTCAAATAATGGTCTAGAATATTCTAATATCAAGCAAATTTATGGTCTAAATTCGAAATAATGGTTTCATGTTCATATTATGAATCTCAAATTCTAAATATTGGTTTAAACTAAAAATATATATATATAATATATAATATATATATATATATATATATATTTTTAGTTTAAAATTAATATTCAAATAATGGTCTAGAATATTCAAATAATGGTCTAGAATATTCTAATATCAAGCAAATTTATGGTCTAAATTCGAAATAATGGTTTCATGTTCATATTATGAATCTCAAATTCTAAATATTGGTTTAAACTAAATATATATATATATTTTTAGTTTAAACCAATATTTAGAATTTGAGATTCATAATATGAACATGAAACCATTATTTCGAATTTAGACCATAAATTTGCTTGATATTAGAATATTCTAGACCATTATTTGAATATTATAATATTTCTATAATATAAAGTATCTTTATCATTATTAAATTCAGATAAATAAAATCTTGTTGGTCTAAAATTATTAAAAAATTGGTTGAAAATTCAAAATTTTAGAATGAATATTGTCTAACCACAAGTAAAAATATATTTCATTAGTTGAAGGTTTTAGTCTAAAATTTAAAACTTAAAATAAAGAATAACTACCACAATTTGTTTAGTATAATTTTTGAAGTTCGCCTAAAATTTAAAAAGTCTTGAATTAATATTAATAAAAGGTCTAAAACCAACAAATTAATGATTAAAAGTATTATTTTCAAATTGGTTTTTTTCTCCAAAAATTTATTTCTAAGATGGGAGTTTACCAAATTCCTACTTTCGTATGGCTGAATTTATTTCATGAACAAACTTTGTCGTTAAACAACGAAATTTGTTCGAGAAACGAATTTCGTCTTATGAAATTAGAAATACGTAGTTAGTAATATTTTTTTAACTTCCCCGAACAATGAAAGCTATCCAGCATACTATTGAAGAATATGCTGAGTGTAATTGCAAAATAAGGTATCCTGGCTCAGGGAATAAAACCGGGTTATCACAATAAGCCCATTTGCGGCTGCGGGGATGTAGGGACTGGATCCGTCTCGGAATAAATTAAATCTAATCAAATCTATTATTTTTTAAAGTCGCTTCTTTTTGCATATACAAAAAAAAATAAACAGTAAAATATTAACTATACTTTGTCTACGATTGTCATGGACTGACGATAGCTAGATTTATGGGGTTGGGAAAAAATATGTTTGATAAATTATAAGGTATCTAAATAACTATAAATTTATTTTATCAAATACCTATATGATCAGCTCAAGATGAAACATTTTTAAATTATAAAATAAAAAAATAGCTACATCAGAAGACTGATGATGGTGTTACAAGTGAAATGGATGAAAATAATAACACTTAATACCTTTATTTTGTTTATTTTCATTAGCTATGTATAGGTTTATTATAGATGTTATATGTAAATTTAATTGTGGAATACAAAATGGTTTAATGGTTCGCATTGGGTCTACATGTGACATGTGTAGTGCAATAACCCGTTCTTTTTAAATGAACTAATATTCAACTCTTAAGAATGTGTATATATATATATATATAGACTTATTTATATCTGTAAATTCGTTAATGTTTGCGAAATAATTTTTCTTTTCAACAACACCGACCAACTATTTGTTTACATTATTTATCATTTAATTTAAAGTCAGGTAGTTATACCTACTCTTCTTCTTTATTTCAATTACTTAACTACTTAAACTTTTTTTCTTTAATCTAATCATTTTTGTTTTTTTTTTTTTAATTTGGTAACTACTTATTGAATGGAATTTCTATTTTTGGAAATAAACTACAAAAAAAAACGACATTTTAGATCAAAAAGTTTTGATTGGAACAAAAAAAAATGTGTTTACAAAACCTAAATTTCGAATTTCCCTCTTGTATTTATTTTTTTTATTTTGTTTTGATAGTTATTCTATTTTTTCAAATTTATAATTATTAATGATTATCTATCTCTTTTTTTCTAATTTGTAGTTATTTAAACTGAATTTTTATTGCTTTAAAAAGACACGTCATACTTAAGTAAGTCACTTGGCTTGAATTACTTACAATTGTACACAACATGTACAATTCTCTAAAAAATTATTTGTACATAGCTATAAATATTATGTAAATAACAGAAACAATATTTTTTTTAATTTAAGAAATAGTCAATATTGATTGCCCTTGATATTATGTTCTGCATAAATCAAAATATCTTGCTTCTGGTGCTTTTCTTATAACTAAGACGAGTTTTTAGCAAATGTAGTGAATTTTTAAAGGTAGCAAGCAAGATTTATCACCATGACAACAATAGGAATATTGTCTTTCTGTTAACAAGCTGATTTACAAAATAAACATTCATTTGAACTTGAAGATGTGCTGGCATTGATCAATTAGAAATTCAAAAACACAAACCATGGAAATTTGAAGTTTTTTAATATGTAGGTTGTATAATGTTAAATAACTATAGATATAAGATCTGTAATATTATTTCCGAAAAAGGGTCCTAAATTGTGGTTGTATATTTATGTGAAGTTGAAATAATAAACTTAAATTAAATTAAATATTTTACTTTTTGTCTAACTATAAAATTAAATCAAATTTATTTGTTAATCATAATTAGTGACAGTTGATTTTATTTCTGTTATCTACGAAATATGCCTAAATAATTTTTGAAATGACTGTTCTGTATATTTATACAATTTGTATGAATGGATATGTATTAATATATATATATATTTAAAAACCCCTGCTTTTTTGTGTCTATATTATATATATGTATACATATACGTAGAATAGATATTAGTTTCCATATGATAAGTATTCTTTGTTTTTAATTTAACTAGAGTAGTATATCATTTCCACCTTTATCTATACTTATCTATTAATAATTGACTATGATAAAAAAAAATAATAATAATAATAATAATAATAATAATAATAGTTAATTAAGTAATAAATAAGATTAAATTCGAATAACAAATAATTAAAAATATATTAAAATTATATTAAATAAATATTTATTTATACATTTATAAATAGGTACATTAAAATGGTGATACTTTAAAGATTTAGGTTTCTTGGTGGTTTTTAAATTTATTTAATTACTAAATATATGTATATTATTTGCTTATTCAATTGTAATATCTAGACTTAACGTAGATTTATTTTTATTGATTGTAAATAAAGATTTAAGTAAATATTTTCTTACATTATTATGATAGAATATTTTAAATTTTGTGTATTGATTAGATATTTAATTACAAACCGAATAATTTAGTTATTAAATCATTTGCAAGAGCTCTACGTCATGCAATTCGATAATACTGCCAAAATATAATGTAATTTATAAAAAAAAATTTCATCTCTTATAATATTTTTAGAGGTATTGAAATTTAAAGAGTTCGTGTAGAACAATTTAATTAACTAAATTCAAAATATTTCTGGTGATATTTATTAATTGATGGCAGATATTTCGTTTGTAATGTATATAAAATCTGTTGTGCAGAGAAATGTCGTTAGGTTATTGAGGTAAAAAATATTGTTCAGCATTAATGTCATTAAGGGCATTGATATTTATTTATTTTATTCTCAAAAAGAGCTATTAGTAAGCTCATACAGAGTGTATAACTTAAAACAAACATATTAAAATTCTACTATTCATTCTACTATTCATTTTTGATATATTTTGGTATTCAAGTATTTTTAAAATATATCAACAAGTTTTATTCGAGATTTAATTGCATAATGAGGAATGCAAAATGACTTAAGTATGTTGTAATATGCATCTAAGTACATTAATTATTTTTGCACTTGTATTGTGCTCGCTTTTGTTCTTCTCTAGATAACGATTTGCCAACATTTCAAGTATAAAAGTACCACAAAATGTTGTCTATCTATTTACATATAAGTATAAGTATATAGTGAAAATAAAAAAATTAAATTAAACTATTTAAAAAATTTAAATAATATTTTGATTCTAGTTTTGTACAATTTTGACTTTACTCAATTCTGAGTTACACAATTTTGAATATATATTTTTTTTTAATTCAATCTGACTTTGTACAGTTCTGAATTTACTCAATTGTGAGTTTTTCAAAAATATTGCAGAAAATTAAAAAAAAATTAAATTTTTAAAATTAGAATTCAGAATTTTACAATGCGAATTTCGTATGTATAATCCACAATTTCGGCAATTTTAGAATTAATCACCCAATCCGATTTTTGTTAAATGTAAAAGACAGTTAATATTTTCCACCTCAAAAATATTTGTTTCTATTGAATATTGGACTGATGTTTTAAATATAATCGAGATGTTAATTTTTTTCTAATTTTATTTAAATTATTTTCACTAATTATACTTAATGAAAAAAATGTGTACTTGGACCTATATATATATATATATATATATATATATATATAAGCATACTTTTGAAATTAAACACACTCATACAATACTGTATAAATTTTTTTTCTATAATTTTTCTTAAAGTTTATTTTTTTTTTGTTTTTTTTTTTATAAATCTAGTCTGTCTATTATTTCCTTTTCTTCTTTCATCTTCCAACTTTATAATACCCAACATATATATACATCTTTGTGTCAGTGCGGTCCTATTTGCTTGTTTCTTCTTTCATTTTAGATAGTTTTTTTTTTTTGCTGTTTTCCTGTTTTCTAAAAGGAAAAAAGACACAAGAACATGGTGAGTTCAGAAAGGAAAAGAAAAACAAAAAAAAAAAAGCAAGAAAACATACAACAAAGCTAAGCATAAATTTTTCTGCAGCATGCTTTTTATGTAATGCTATTAAGGATTTCTTCGTTTTTTTACTTATTCTATATATTTTTTTTTTTTTTTCATTTTTCTTATTTTGCTTTTCATGTTCTGAACTTAAAAAAAAATCTATAATATATGCACTTGTTATGTACATATATATTTATATAATATATATACTTTTTATATTATATATTGTATATATATTTGTTATATATATCTGATAAGAGTGATGTAATTTGAAGTATATAAGGAAATGTATTCTTATTAGAATATATAATAGCTTATATAATTATATATTTTTTATACTACTTACCTTCAATTAAGTATATATATATATATATATATATATATATAATATATGTACTTATGTATAATATAGATTTGTTTACTATTTAAGGGTATTAAATATAAGCACGAGTATTACAAAAAAGTAGTTCGTGGCTATGTTTAAATAAAAATGACAAACTCTCATGATTATGATTATTACTTTTAATTACTACCGATTTTCATCTTAATTTCTGTTATATAAATAATATAATCCAGCTTTGAATTAAATTTCATTAATTTTTTTATTCGCTAATTGTCCTGATTTTTATATACCATGTTACAACCATCATAGTAAGTAGCTATATACTATATAAGTAGTTAATTTAATTTAATTTTTTCCATAAACTTCATAATTTATCGTTTCTATTCTTTTTAGTAGTAACTATAGAGTTTTGGCATAGCTTAGATTCATTTTGGTTTATATGCTCTAAGTTTTTGTAATCAAAAAATTTTCCACAAAACTGATGATTAGTCAACTGGTGCTATTGTAACCTAACTAATGTCGGTCTAGTAGAAGACACAAATTTTATTTCCCTGGGATTTGAACACTTCTTGCCACATTCTTGAATTTGAATTTTTTTTAAATTGAATTTTGTATATTCCGTTCTGCTTCTCTCGATTAGAATACATAGAAATTTTCTGTTAACTTACTTACCTTCAAATTATTTATGTGTCACTGTTAATGCTATTTAAATCGGAATAGTGACATAAATATTTTTGAATATTCATTTATTAAGTATATTTGTCCATAAAATTATTGAAAAATTAAATTTAGTAATACAAAATCTATTAAAGACAGAATCTAGTAAGACATAATCTATAACAGAGCGAATTTAGTTAATTCTGTCTGTTATAGACAAACAAAAATTACAGATATTATTATTTAGTAACTACATACTTAAATCTAATAAAATAATATCTATGAAAAACAAAATCTAGTAAAACATAATCTATAACAGGTAGAATATAGTAAAACTAAATTAAGTGATACTCAAAATGAAATAAAAACAGAATACTGGACTTAAGATAAAATTTAATAATACAAAAATAATACGAAATTCAGTAATTAAAATAGAATCTAATAAAACTGAAATTATTTGAAAGAAAATCCAATAAACACAAAATACAATACCTATATATACGTATTTTGAATTGGGTCTACCACAAAACTCAGTATAAACTATTTTTTGATGGTTAACAAATTTACAATCTGTTTTGGAATCAGCGTGGTAATATCTGACGGGTTTTTTATGTTCTGTTGTTGTTATTTCACTACCTAAACATTTCAATTGATGCCGTCGTAGTTGAGAACGCAAATTTATTTTATACAAATTTAAAATAACCCTAGATTGAACCTTTTAAATGATTGGGTTGGGAAGGGTGAGAGAGCCAAACCCACGTAACAATTTTATTGCTATAAGGCTCTTGCGCACTCCTATAACACTATCATACACACTCTTATAGCTGTATTAGTGTTAATTTGAATGTTCCGCAATTGTTGCGAAACGTTATAAATACGTTATAACACTAAAATGGAGAGTCATATAAGACACTTGCTGGAGCAATTGCTGTAATATTGTTATAGGATACTCATTATGTATTAATGTATATGTTTTTATTTTGAAATGAAATTCATTTGAAATAATTTATGTTATGCGAGAGTGAGAAAGGTACATTATTTTTATTTTAAAATAATAATTCTATGGAGGTTATATTTATTGACGAAATCGCTATAAGAACATTCTTATAGCAATATTAATCATATTATTTCTATAAAAAAAAACATTATAACAAGTTTAGTGCTTATCGGGAGTCATATAGGTGTATTATAGCACTAATTTTGTTTTTATAACAACAAACTGTTACGTGGGGAACCAATAAAAACTATAGCATCGATCAAGTAAATAAGTATTATTTGTTTTCACATATAATGATCTGGATTCTAATTCACTGATCTGGATTTAAGTATATAACTGTATTTTAGGTAGAAAAAATGGCACATTAGAATATTTATTGTCCTCGTTTTCCTAAAACAAAAAATTCAATTAAGAAAAAAAATTTATTAAGGCTCGTATAAAATTTCCTTTCATAAACCTGAATAAATATACTCTTTTAATGAGATATGTACTAACTTGTACTTAAAGATTAGTAAAAAAAAAATGTCTTTGAAATTATTTTTCTTTATGATGTTAGTGTGTACATTGGCAGATGTACACTCACACCGTATTTACATATTTACAATATTCTATATTAGGAAAAGTAAAAAAAAAAAAAATTATTTTTTTTATGTTCTGTTGTTGTTATTTCACTACCTAAACATTTCAATTGATGCCGTAGTAGTTGAGAACGCAAATAATATTATTATTAATTTAATTTAATATTAAAAATAAGTACGTATATTAAAATTATTTATTAAAATTAAATTTTTTACGGTTTCTTACACTTCTTTCTTTATTTATTATTTAGAAAT
Organism: Argyra leucocephala; assembly: GCA_963942445.1. NCBI lineage: Eukaryota > Metazoa > Arthropoda > Insecta > Diptera > Dolichopodidae > Argyra > Argyra leucocephala. The sequence goes on from OZ012681.1 coordinate 13,735,071, forward strand.
TTTATTGATTTGTCCTCCTCAATTTGTTTCTATTCTGCAATCTTCCATTTCATATATTTTTGTTTTTTTTCCATCATGTCTAATGTCGCGCTCGTAAATTTTACTGTATACTTACGTACATTAAGTGTATTTTAGATCACATTTGCCATCTTTAAGCTGAGTTTTTTTTGTTTTAAGCCATTAGAACTAAAGTTACAAATTTTTGACTAAAAAAATAATTCACAATAAAAATAACCGTTTTCTGAACTATCAAAATTGAGTTTGTATATATACATATGCACTTACATGTATAAATAAATATACATATACCTATATATATATAGTTAACCAAAAACTGCAATTATTAGAGAAATTAAATCATTGAGTTTCATTGCACGATTTTAAAAATGAATGAACATGAAAATAGATAATAACCTGTCAAATATTATATTATGACCTTACTCAATACCTGATTTGATTATATAACAGTTCTCTCTAAATATATTTCACAGTCTGTTGACTATTTGAATTTTTTTTATTTCAATCGGCATCACAAATAAATCATACACGTACATATAATATAATACAATACATTTATTTGTGTTATGCGTATCAAAAGAAAAATAAAATAAATTAAAAACACAAAAAATATTTTTGCAACAACAATATATTATAAAGAAACGTTTTTTGCGGTTGTTTTTTAATTTTCGCAAATTTTTTTAAACCGATGCACCCCGCTAATATGGAGGGAGAAGTTTATAAAAATGTTATCATGATTTGACAAAAGTAAACAACTGTATATAAAATCTTCTTCTTCTTCTTCCATTTACCCTATTTAGGGTAGTGCGTAGTGCGACGAAATGTATTTAACTAACTAATAAATGTAATGATAGTTAAACCTGTTGACAATATTTTCTATTTCTACTACTTGAAAAAGCAAATCTTACCGGTCATAATATAATATTCAACGTAGGCAAAAACTACGTCCAACAGTAGTGTGTTCTAACTCAACTTGTGACTAATATTGTTTTTGTTTTTTTTTTTTGTTTATAAATGTACACTCAGGGAAAAATTCTATAAAATTAAAATTATTTCCAATTATTTAAATTCGTCAATGGGATATACAGTTTTAAAATAACAATTTGAAACTTATTAAATCAATAGTTGAAATGTGCCATTATTTTAATAGTATTATCTTGTAAATATTGTAGTCCATCACATTATAATTTAATAGTATATCCTATTATAATAGGTTCAGTAATATTAATTTAATAAATCTTATAGTATACACACCATTATTTTAATAGCATTGTCCTATAAATATTATAATGCATTACATTAAAATTTAATTGTATATCCTATTATAATAATAGTTTTAATAATATTAATTTAATAAATTTAATAGTATGCATACTATCATTTTAATAGCATTGTCGAAATGGTATACTTTTTTTTATAATAAAGTTAAATAAACTTATCACATTAAATTAATATTAAATACATATTATTACTTTTATAGTTTTATACTTCATATTAATTTAATGAAGTAAATTCTATGTTTTCAGTACCTACCTATATTTGTTACGTAAGGTTAAAGCAGTCCAAAATAAATGAAACAATATTTATTATTTATTAAATCATTTTATTCTATAAACATTATTTATTTTACTTGTACTTTTTAATAGACTTGTTTGTACATTATCATAAAAATAGAAATACAGCTAATATTAAACATATATAAATATATTAAAATTAGATTTAACAAAAAGACAAAAATAATCTTAAGATTTATTATTATTTATAACAATTACAATACAGGTTTGGAAATGCTCGTTAAAATATAAGGCTCAGTTTTGTGTAAAACTATTTCTTCGATTTGTTAAAGTGAAACTTTTTGAATATCCAACTTTGTTAAATAGAAACTTTTCCTATATAAATTTATCCTCAAAATATTATTTTTTGATACACTTAGCTTTGGACAATTCAATCTTTTTGTTTAAATGAAATATTAGTTCTTTATTATAGTTGATTTAGCAAAAATTGTTTATCACTATTTAATTATAATTGTTAAACACTATCATTTGAATAACATTTATTTTTATTTTTAATGTCCACTCAAATATAGTATTTAGTTTATTAATTTTTAACTTTAATTTGGTAAACATTTTTTATCGAAATTAGATTTTTTTTCAAACTATATTATAACATTTAACTTAAGCACTATTAAAGTTTATTTTTGTTTTTAAAATTCTACTTATTCTTTTATTACAATTATTTCTAATTTATTCTTATCTTTATTTTTAATTTTTCTTTTAATACTTTAATTTTTTGATTTATTTATTTAATCTTTTAAAACTTTTTCTACTCCTTCAATGCAAGCAAGTCAAGTTCAAACAGGTGATATTATCTCTTTAAACAGATTTTTACTTTTGAACAAATATTACATTACTGGGTGACTGGGTCCTATGTAGGTTATTTTTACCGCATTTTTTGAATGATTTCCGAATATTACCGTTGATTTTATAGTATATACTATTAAATATATGTGTTATTATTAAAAAAAGCGCGGCAAATACAGGACACAGTGACAGTATTATAGTTTAAAACCATAAAAACAATAGCATGCGTACAATATTTAATAGTACATGTGGTTAACCATACCATTAAATTAATTCTGGCAATGTTATTAAAAATTAACTATTTTGTAATATTGAAGTAATAGTATAATATAATAAATTCAATGAGTAGAACAGTTTTAAATTTATAGTATTTCTAATTACATTAATGCGGTCTATTAATATGATAATAGTATGCATCTTATTAAATCAAAACAACAAAACATATTGTTTTAAACAGAAAACTATTGTTTTTATAGTAAAAACCTATTGATACCCGTCCTATTGAATCAATAACTGTACTATTAAACATTTAATACTTAGTATGTTTTTCCATGAGTGTATGGTTAAAATTTGATTTTGACTTTACAACAACACTACAATTTCATTATAAAATAAACATTTTGTTCATATCAAAATTTTTAACATCGTTAATTAATTTTTAAAAAATATTTTTATTTATTTTTTTGTATTCTTTTTAAAAAAAATTTCTTTTAATTTTATATTTAAAATTGTTTTTATATTTTTATACATTAATTCTTCTACATATTGATATGATATTAAAATAAAATATAAAATAAAAAAACAGTATTCGCAACAAAAAATAAAAATTTACATACCAATGTTTTATACCACCTGAATACACAAAAAAAATGTTTTTTTTTTCTCTTACTTTACCTTACCTACCATCAATTAATCTTTTTTTGTCAATCATAAAATAAAATACAAAAAAAAAAAAAAAATAAAATACAAAAACCAAAAAAAAAAAACACCTTCCGACCAGGTGAAATTTTGTAACTGCTATTCAAAATAAGAACAACACAAAAAAAAAAAAAACAATCAACAGAATTATATTAAAAATAAACCGTTATGTAAATAAAGTCAATAAAAAAATATTTTTGATATAAAAAAAAAAAATAGCAGTATATCAAATTGAAACGGTACTTTGGTAAAAATTTATGTTTTTTTTTTATTATTGTATATAGCTATATACGTATATATATATATATAAATAAATAGAATACAATAACAACAAAATGAGAAAATTATAACTTGCAAATAAAAACACGTACATATATACTTATATGTATAGAAGTAATATTCCGCCATAAAAGGTGTGAAAAGTTGAACAAATTTATCAATTTTGATTTGTTGCTTTTATTATTATAAATATGTATATATATGGTTGTGCAGTATTTTTTTTTTTATTAAAACAAAAAATTCCTTTTAATGGGTAGGTGGCAAATCGATTTGCGAATTTCAAATTTTAATTCAATTTTGAGTAATTTAATAACAAGAAAAAAAAAATTTTTTGAACAATTTAAGAATAAATTTGAAGAAAAGAAATTTTTTTTTTGTATTTATTTACTTCACATGACATGCCAAATTCCTGAAATATATATATTTGTATCTGCGTATAAATTGTTAATATAAAAACAAAACAAAAAATGGAAATTATATTAACTTGTAGTTAATTGAGCCATATGATTGCAATTTAACACAGTTTACTTATAATCATTATTACTGTGACATACCTAATATTATAATAGGTTTGTTCGGGTACATAAATTTGGTAACAAAATTTGAACTTGAGGTGATGAGTTTTAAAATTTGAAATTGAAAAACATTATAACGTTTCAATTTAACTACCTCATTTTGAAATAAAAAGTTATGCTAACGATTTTTAAATAAGTTATTTTAAATTTTAAAAAATTAACATTAAAAACCAAATTTAGACATGTATCGACTATAAGGACAACAACAAAATTTTGTGTGAAATTTTTACAATTAAAAATTTTATCTTAAAAAATTTCAAATTCAGAATGACTGTGTATTTTACTCATTTGTTAACTTTTGGTGTAAAAAGTATAAGTACTGAAGTAAAAATAACTCAAATAACTCTAAAATTTCATAAGTTTCTTATTTTTGACGTAGAATCCGTAAAAAAGTACCCCTTCCCATTTGAAAATCTCGATTTCGGCCAATTTCGGCGATTTTTGGTCTTAAAAAACCCTTTTCGGTCCTTCCCGGAATTTGAAAATATCTCCAATCGATAGAGCGATTTAGTTAATAAAATTTTTATTTAATTTTAAAATAACGGATACTTCCCCTCTTAAAAAGCTAATACGCATGCTCTGGCACAGCCGGTATACTGATAAGAAATCGTAAACTGAAAATTTGATTTCAACCAAAGTACTGTTATTAAAATTAAATAAGCATTCCCAAGGAGAAATGTTTTATTTTTGATTTGTAAAAATATTAAAGCAAACTGGTTCAGGTATTAGCCTTGGTCCAATCACAATCACATAAAAAAAATTTTGAAGCCATCAAATTTAATTCCAGGCTAGGCATAAATAGTTCTAAAATCATATAAAAATAATACAAAAATGTTTTAACAACAGAATAATTTGCATTTTAGAAAACACTATGAAATTTTTATAAATAAAAATAAATAATAAAAAATAGAAAAATTAAAATAAATAAAAAATGAAAATTACTGAAAAATGTAATTTTCTATACAACCACATTCGTTCAAATACAATTTAATAATTAATAAACATATAATATAACTAATAAAAAAAATAATATAAATATATAATATATACAAAAATATATACCAAATAATTAATATAGTTTAATAAAAAAGGCCCACATTTCGAAAGGGAAAAGGACCTATATAGTTGGGCTACAGATTTATCAGTATGATCAATTGTTAAAATAAATAAAGAAATAATAATTGCACAAACTTCAAAATGAGTGATGACTCTCTATAACTAATTCATGTGGTTTATTTCTAATCATTATTATAAAAACACCGAGATTTAATCAGTTACTTATATACAAATAATACTTAGTTAGTCCGATGATTTACTATTTTGGCCGATTTTTATAAATCACAGATGTATTAATAACTTCTTTGTATAAGTAAGTTATAAGATCAATCAAAACAAAAATCAAGACTTGTATATAGGTAGTCTAACACTACAAATACCTACTGATGAGTTCAAGTAGTGATGTGATGAACAAAACAACTTCTAAAACTTATTGTTATTGGATTTAATGTTTATATACTTACTTTCATTCATTTTATTTCATTTCAATTTTATATTTATTAAATACTATATTCCCTTCCGTAAATACAATATAAAATACAATTGTTATGAAACCCTGCAATCGATATTATAGGTAAATATAATAACTTAAACATATTGATATCTACTTATGTACAAACTACTTATGTTCAAATATAAAATCGCAATTAATTTCACCTATATATCTAAAATGACAAACAAAAAACAAAAAATATTTACATTTTTGTCTGCCTCCAACTTTATATTTATTTCATACCTTTGTTCATACACTACACACATGTAAATATATGTACGTAAGTTAAAGAAAATTTATTGATTTTCCATAAAAATTTAAATTCTGCCGACTGAATAATAATAACAAAAGAAAAACCAACTAAATAAAAACGAAAACTTGCTCTTTCAATACGGTAATACAGTATGTATACATAATATATATATGTAGGTATGAATTAACGTAGCAAAAGCAAATCACACACAAAGATAATATAACCACATCATAAATTTTATGAAGAAATTCCCAGAAAATTTAATCTGTATTTTTTTTTTTTTTTTTTTTTTACCTACAAAATAAGTTTGAAATAAGTGAAAAGTATTGGGCTGGATAGAAAATGGGGAGAGTAGGATTTTCTGAACAGAAAAGTAAATAACAATAACGGTAAATTTTAATAATAATAAAAAAAAAAAAATTAAATAATAAGAAAAATTTAACCACAGTAATCCAAAACAAGATTTTCTTCTTTCCAACATAAATAAATAAATAAATATGTACCAAGTGGGTGGTGGTTGGTTTTGGGAGCAAACAACATTTGTTGTTTCCTTTTACAAAAAAAAAAAATCAGAAAAACAAAAACAAAATACTTTTTATTTTTATTCCTTAAGGAATCGTTTATGGCACGTTTTGAAAGAGAAAAAAACATAACTTAACTGTACATATTTTAATGTTGTTTTTGTTATTGCTGATTTCTTTATAAAATTTTTGTTTTTTGTTATTTTACTAAAGTAAAATTGCACATCATGTTCCAGAATTTTTTTATTTAATTTTTTTTTCTGCTGCTGCTTTTTCCATTGACGTGACATTATTTTAATTCTGTATCTACTCTCTCTCTATTCTCATTCTATCTTTCACACCCATCAATTTAGAGATATCCCCCACTATATTATGTACATACCAACCATATGGAAAAAAGTTGATAAAGCACGTGGACAGAGAACAAACATTTTATAAATAGATATATATATATATATATATACATAGATATTTACATTTAAATTCACTTTAAAAATTTGAAAGAATAAAAACGAGAAATTGGGGAATTTCTGAATAAAATCGAATTATTTAAAAAGCAAAAAAAAATTTTAAGGATAATATTCTGGAATTACTTTAAAAGGATAAGATTCTTAAAATTTAACACAATATAATTTTACATTCATTTTGTTTTTAGTTGTGTAACAAAAATATTATATAAGGTAAAAAAAATATGTAACAAGAATTTCAGATAAAATTATGTAACGGATATTCCAGATAAAATTATGTGATTACATAACGAGACACATTTTTAAAATTGTTGATTATTAAATTAAAGGTTTGTGTCTTGTTTTTATTTATTTGATTCGTCTTCAAATTGAAAAAATATAATATTTATATTGCTGGTGTCTAATTAGCAATGCTATAAAATTAATATGCTTAAATAAATGTCGCAAGGACTCATACGATCAATCTTTGCGGTATAAATTTTAAAACATTCATGCTGGTGTCAAATCAGCAATGGTAGTATAATATTGCAGTACAGTACTTAAATAAGCACGAACGTGTTATGTCAAGAGCATAAAAAATAAGATAAAAAATGATAAAAGCAAATATGACACCAATGACATTTGACAGCTTTAATGATAATCAGTATAATATTCCCATCTCAAATTAAAAAATAGATGAAACGTATATAAGTTAAAGTCAAAGCTTATAACTATTGTTTTTTTTTTCAAACCCTAACCCTGAGTCAATGAATAAAGGCAGTTAATAATAAAAAATAAATACTAGTATTAGTAAAACCTACTTTATATGAATGATAATAGTTTGAATATGAAAATATAATTATCTAATATTAAAATTTACAATTTGTTGAATTTGTTGTTGTAAAATTTAATTTGAATTCACATTTTTAACAATATTAAATATACTAATAGAATTACCATTTCCGGTTTAAATAATTATTAATAAAAAAAAAAAATTTTTTTTTTAGAAAATGTTATTCAAGTGACAATTTATCGCATATATTACTTAAATTAATTTAATCGAATATATACATATATCAGTCAAGTGTCAGTTGAAATGTCGAACAATCGTACTATACTCACTTTTTTTTTTTTAAATTCATTTAGAAACAATCTCTATCAGCAAAATAACACTTTAAATTTACTGCCGTTTTTCTTCTATCTGAATTTTAATAATTGGATAAGGCAATTTTTTGTATTTTTTTTTTTTTTTGTTTTTATTATCATTTGTAAATTTATATTGAATTTATATTTTTTTTTGTGGTATTTGGAGTTGATTTTGTTTTTAGATATGAAATTAAATAAAAAATAGGAATAATTGAAGGACTTTTTTTTTTAATTGAAGTAATCAACATTTTTAATTATTTATTTTATTCGTCTATAAATAAAAGTATGATTCTAAAAATTTTAAATATAACATTTAATGTTTAATAAATATCGTAAGATTGTTATGTATAAATATATTATATTGTAAAATAATATTATAATATATATTTTATTAAAAAAAAGCTAGACTACAGCTATCTTAAGACTGTTATTATGTTCATCAATACTCAAGATGTTTCACTTCAAGTCATTTTCTATTGTTTTTAATCGATTTAATATTTGATATTCTTTCGGCCTAGCTGATATAAAAATAAATTATACTAATTTGATGAATAATGTCATATTTATTTATTTATATATAACATTACATTACCTATACAAATTAATATAGAGACAAATTTTTTCGAAGGCCTTCTTCCCTTTCTTTTCCTATTATTTTTTCGCCTTTTAAGTATTTTATCCTAAGAATCAGAACCAGAGCGAAAAATTCATAAAACATTTTGTGTTCAGATCGAACATGATACTTTCCGATTGAAAGTCAGGTCACTTATTGCTCTAGCTAGCGTGTAACAGTGCAAGATGTTGTAATTTAAAGTTATCTAATTATCAATGCTTAAAGTGTCCATTCATTTATAATTTTTAATGTAATAAATTGTACATAGACGAATCAAAATGGATTAAAAATGAATTGAGCAACAAATTTGACAATTTGTAATTTAGTTTAATTATCGGCGAATTTACAGCTACAAACTGTTAAAAATTACACATCAATGTTTTCATCAATACTTATGAACATATGTATTGTCAATTCATGAATTGTCGTCAATATATTGTCAATATGTTGATGATAAATTAATTGATGGTAAGCATAGTCATATTTTCATCCAGTTTCCATTAATGTTCTAATCAATGTTTTAGTGCCATAATCATAGCTAAAAAGTGCTGAGTGCATGAGCTAAAAAAATTACTTCTTTTTTGGGAATGTTCAAATAATCTTATAATGTTAATTTATAATGTAATTCTAAAAAGAACAATTTTTATATTTATAGCAATTAATTTTAATAATTATAGCAATTATTGTAATAAAACAATTGAAATGTGCCCAAAAATAATTTGTTGTTTTTTATACAAAACATTTACCTTCAAAATTCAATTTGAATTGAAGTCAAAAACATTTATCCAGATTATATGTTCAAACTCATTATATATGTTTCGAAATTATTAATATATTCAGAACCCTTCCATAATATATCATTGCAAATGTCAAAAAATGAATACAAACATTTATGATTTCAACATTGATGTGTATTAGCTCATCAATTTAAATTGAAAATATATTGACAATTAAATTGATGAGAACATTGATGTGTAATAAGGTAGAGACACCATTTACCGACGAAACTCATTTCTTTCTAAAAAAAAAAAAAACCCACACAACATTTAACCCACTACAATGAAAATTGAACTCCACTACTGTTGGTAGTAGTTTCACCCAGATGTCGGTGAATGTAACCAGACGATTCCGTATTAAACCACTTTTTTTATTGTTATTTTTTAATTATTTTAAATTTTTCAATGAATAATGATTAAAAACTGATCAGTCAAAAATGTGGAATTCAAAGTTTTTTTGCAAATAAATTGACTTATGTTGAAAAAACCAATTTTACTACGTATGTCGGTAGAAAGAGCAACAGTCGGTAAAATGGTAGACTTATTTTTTTTTTGCTTTTATTTTGTTTTTGACTTTGCAGAATAATTAAAGATGTATCTGCGAAAGAGTTACAATACTCAAAAGAAAATCTAAATAAATCTATTGAGGTTGTAAATCAGGGAATCTGCATATTCAAGGCCAGTAAATTATTTTCCATTCCATTTATCTATACGATAAAATATCAAAGAGGTTTGACTCTAATGTGAAACCTAGACCGCAAAGTATTTTAACAGACAAATTGGCTAACTGGGGCTTCCCATAACAAAAAGTCAACTTCTTGACTCAGTAGCTGAGCTAGTCAAGAAACTAAAGAAACCGAATGCTTTTAGTTCAGGTAGGCCACATAGTATCATCTCGGGCGAATTTAATCAAGAAGCATATTCGGAAATGGTTTAGTGTCATTAAAGAAACCTTGACAAAAGAAAATTTAGCTGGATGCTCCTTTGGATCCTTCAAGAATCTAATTGCGACCAGACAGATTTCTTCTAGGCAGCCTAATAAGTTCTAGTGAAAAAATGGTTCAAAACGGATGAACACTAAAATTGGGAACAATGAAAAGAAATGTATTACTGCTCCTATAAATATAGGTAAATTTTCTTTAGATGAAATTTTCTTTTTGTGAAAAAACGGCGTAATTTTTGTGGCTCTGTTTCCCAATGCTACTCATAAGTGTTACAGTCATGTGATGTTGGATAATAATTAATTAAATTTATATGTAAACAAATTTTATTTTATTTGAAATATTCATAAAACATTAGGAATATCAGCTTGTCGGTAGTTGGATCAATTGCTGTCGGTATTTGGGTACGGCAAAAATTTAGTGTCGGTAAATGGATACCGAACAATAATTTAAAAAATAATTTTATTTATGTTACATGTTTAATTTTTTAATTGTTTTTTTTTCATAATTTAACAGGTAATTGTTAATATTTTTAAATAATAATTCGAAAAATCCATTTCTAGTGAAACTTTTTTAAATACAATGTCATTTATCCAATGAAGCTTCTAAACTGACTGTAGATGGTGCTCTTACCTTAGGTATATTAGAAAAATCATAATATGTATACATGTAATTTACTCTCTGATGCAAAAAATTAACAATTTATCATATTTTTATTACAATTTTACATATTTTTTATTAAACTGTGATGAATTGTTGCCAGTCAATATTTGTGAAATACTTACTTACTTAGATGCGGCCGACAGATCATGTATGTAAGTTTTGGGTGTAACTCATTAACGTTCCTTATTTTAGCCGCTCCAATATAAAGTTATTTCATGTCTATCGATATTTCATCTCTCCAACGAAGGTTTAATCTGCACCAACATCTTGTACCTTCGGGTCTAGATTCGAAGATTCCTTTAACTGGAACATTTTCATTCATCTCCATGCAGTGTACCGAATTCGGCATTATATTTTCTTCTCCAAATCCCATCGTCGTTTTCCGAAGCGTATATATATCTACGAAATAGAACTTCATAACTAGTGGTAATATTATATGTATCTAAATGTGAAATGAGTGATTGCATAAAATTCAAAATATAAAATTATGTAGATATTTCATTCGTATATTGTATTAATTTAAAGAAGTTAAATGTAAATTGTGGAAAATATGAAATTCAAATAAATAAACTTAAATAGAGATTTATTTTGCACGCAGTCACCGATATATTTTGCATAAAATAGTAGAAAAAAGAAATAATTGAATAGGTCAAGAACCTTTAAGTATAGTAATTTCCTATAATTATTAAATATCCTTAAAGATATATTTTAATAAAAACAAAATGGTTTTTCTTTTTTTAAATAAAACTTTTCAATTATTTTTTTAAGTATATATGTATTTAGTTTGTATCTAATAGTAATTTTTTAATTAAAAATTCATTATTCAAATAATATAAAATGAGTAAATTATATATATATGTATTTAAATTATTATTATCTTATTTTTTTTTTTATTTTTTTAATACTCTTGAAATCTTTCATTTAAAATATCTATAAAGTAGTTAAATAAATTCTATTATGTGAATCACTATCATTCGTAATAAATCTGTGTATAGACTTTTTTTTTGTTTAGATGGGAATTTTAAATTATTACAAAAATGTACATAAAGTTTAATATATATCTTGTACTACATAATATATAAGTACAATTTATATATATATTTAATATTTATATATGTTTGTATAAATGTATGTTCATAAAACAAGGGGAGCAATAAAAAAATATATATATATACTCTCCCCATTAAAGAAATATGTACTCGAAGAGAATATTGTTGAAATGTTTTTCAGTTTTTATAAATTTCATTTTAGTTTTTCTATCAACAAAAAATAACATAATCGTACTTACATATTTAAACTGTATATATATGTAATATATATATACTAATAAAATAAGAATTATTTAAATTGCGCAAAGCTATACAGATGTTTTATCTATACACAAAATAAATACTAGCATAAGTATTAGTTATACTGATATTATATAAATTAAATATATTACAATATAACTGTTCATATTATATAGTAATATAACTAAATATGTACAATGAGCAAAGGAGATACTATATAGTATTAAAAGCAAAAAAGAATTAAACTAAAAGTAGGCAACAAAATGAAAAAAAAAAATCAGAATTCAGAAATTGCATTAACATAAAAGAACACAAAAACAAAAAAAAAATAATAAAAACCAAATATTACGATCTATAGATTTATTTAGAGAACTATAAAGATAGAAATAGTATAGAAAAAGATAAAGTTAGAAAAAACAAAAAAAAAAGAAATATACTAAAAAAAACTAAGAATCCTTGAATATTACTTGTGTCTTTGAAGAATTAAAAGTCTTTTGTAAAATATAGTATAATGTATATAAATACAAGAATAATAATTTTATGTGGTGTGTGATGAGTTTGCAAATATGAAAATATATATATTTACTATATAAAATAGTGATTTTACATAGATACAATAGAAATTAAAAGTACATATATATATATATATATATATATTATATATATATTACTAAATAATTTTTATTCGCTTCTAAGTTTTGTAGTCATTTAAACTTATACTACTTTTACCTGAAAAGCTGTTGGTAACTATCAAATATAGTTAAAATAATAATCTATTAGATGAGAAATATTATAATTTCTAAAATGCAAATTAGTAACATTATATTTTGTCATTATGCTTTTCATTTGCAATTTAATTTCAAGCTTCTTGCAACATAATTGCATAACATGCAAGGTATTTGCAAATTGATTTTCAATCATTGAATTGTGATTTTGTTTAAGATATTTTTGAATCTTGTTAATAGCGTGTCAATATCTCCGGCAATGCTATCCTAGAGTCTGATTGAAAATAAATTGGACTTTTCATTTATGTTTATATATAATATGTACCTCTCAGGTAATTTGGACTCCAATGCACAAGCCTCTTGCAACATAATTGCATAACATGCAAGATATTTCCAACTTGATTTTCAATCATTGCATTGTGATTTTGTTTCAGATACCTTTGAATTTAGTTAACGGTCTGTTATCTGGCAATGCTATCCTAGAGTCTGATTGAAAATAAATTGGACTTTTAATTTATGTTTATATATAATATGTACCTCTCAGGTAATTTGGACTCCAATGCACAAGCCTCTTGCAACATAATTGCATAACATGCAAGATATTTTCAAATTGATTTTCAATCATTGCATTGTGATTTTGTCTTAGATATCTATTGCAATGCTATCCTAGAGTCTGTTTTAAAATAAATTGGAGTTTTAATTTATGTTTATATATGATATATACCTCTCAAGTAATTTGGACTTCAATGCACAAGCCCCTTGCAACATAATTGCATAACATGCAAGATATTTGCAAATTGATTTGCAATCATTGAATTGTGATTTTGTTTTAGATATCTTTGAATTTAGTTAACGGTCTGTTATCTGGCAATGCTATCCTAGAGTCTGTTTTAAAATAAATTGGAGTTTTAATTTATGTTTATATATAATATGTACCTCTCAGGTAATTTGGACTTCAATGCACAAGCCTCTTGCAACATAATTGCATAATATGCAAGATATTTGCAAATTGATTTTCAATCATTGAATTGTGATTTTGTCTTAGATATCTATGCCAATGCTATTCTAGAGTCTGATTGAAAATAAATTGGAGTTTTAATTGAAATTTATATATATATATATATATGTACCTCTCAGGTAATTTTTCACTCCAATGCAAACAAAAAAATAGGTTTTTGTTGATATTGGGGACTTAAAACAATGAACTTTGAACGATCGGAAGTTTGTTCAGATTATTCAACACTATCTTGAATATTTCTGGTAATGTTATCTTGTACTTTTAAGCTAAAATCGGAATTAAAATACACTTTACATCGAAGTCTATATAGTTTTGAGATAATTTAATGCCAGGAAAAATAAATAAATTTATTGATGTTGGAGACTGAAATGCCCAAATTTAAAACAATAGGTAGCAGCTGCATTGTGATTTTTCGACACTCATAATATTTTGCACAATCACATGTTGCAATACATGTTTTCGTTTATGAATAGCGGTCTGATATGCTTGCTCTATAAACACTATAGTGTGACAGTATATAAAAATTATATCTTAGAGTTTTTTTAAGTTAATCGAAATTAAAATACAATTTTCATCAATATTTATACAGATCTATCTATGAAGTAGTTTTTAATCTCCCAAGGTCCATAAATAGGTTTTTTGACTTTGGAGACATAATATTTTCAACATTATTTTAAATATCTCTGAAATTTCTATTCTAAATTTTCTAGTTGATCGAAATTAAAATACAATTTGCATAAAAGCTTATATTATTTTGATGTCGTTTTTGAACCCAAAACACATGAGAAAGGGTTAAGTTCATTTTATTTCTATGTATAGGAATTGGTCAAACTGAATCACTCAATCAAACCTGTCAATAAGTTTTTCAAAATATTTTTTTTTTTTTTTTAATTTTCAAATCGTTTGTGCAACAAAGTGCACTCACTCACTCAATGTACAAAAGATTAAACTCACAAATAAGAGTAGTTAAAAGAAAAAAATAAATATAATAAAAAATATTTTGCGGCATAGCATGATATATTTAGCATTACCACACAAAATAAATTTTGTACTCCTAGAAGGGTTTTGTGTTTGTGTTCCACAATATTGTATTGTTTGTATTGTTTGTATTGCATTGTATGCAATGAACTCTTGAAAAATATATATATATATATATATATATTTTTTTTGATTTTCTGTTTCATTGCAGTCGCCGCCCTGTCAGTTTAAAATCGATTCGATGATTTTAAGTTCTTGAAGTCATTTTAATTTTTTTTCTGTTTAAATTCTTTACAAAACAGAAAAACTAAAAATAAAAATAAAAAATAACATTTTTTGTTTCAATGTTGGTTGCGTGGAAATGATGATGAATTTTACTATGAAATATGTTACAATAAAACAAAACATACAATTTTGTACTTGAACGAAACAAATTAGAAAAGAAAGAAAACGAGTAGAAAAAGAAGGAAGAAATACAAAAAAAAAAAAAAAAATTATGTTGTAAAAAAAATAGTATACATTAAGGTTACCAGATGAATTAAAAGTTTTAGATTGAAGATGTTCATTAAAATTTAAAAAAGCCAATTCATCCTCATTCAGTATTCTACAATCATGCATCACGTGGTATTTTTAGAAATTTGTTATAAGTTTATATACAATTATATTAACTCGCCAGCATCTATTGGGTTAGTTGTTGTTTTAGATATTTTTTTTTCACTTACGAACAAAAGCAAATCCAATGTTGATAAGGGTTGCTAGAAACTTAAAAATTAGACAACCAATTAAAAATGTGCTTAACAGTGTTAAGAACATATTTTATATGAATTTGTAAATATGTTCAAGCCAATATAAAAAATCAGATTAGATTATGTTAGTTAATTTATTTATTATTTAATACTGTTCGTACTGTGATCATCAAGGACAACGGCGTAAATAAATACTTAAAAGCTGATTTAAAATTAAATTTGTATTATGTTTTATTAACCAATACAGTCTTCTGTAGGTCATATCTAGAATGAATGTATTATGCTTTCTTTAAACAATACAACACTTTATATTGGGCTATAGGATGAAAATAAACTTCATCTGTTATATAAATTTTTTATCTGTGGATAAGAACAAAACATGGTTATATCTATTAATATAAAAACTTGAGGCATGTTCATAGTTGCAATAAAATATGCGTCGGTGTCTTGCAGATTTTTTTTCTCTGTCACTATGAACAAAAAAACTTGTGCAGGCGCGCAGAAAACTGTTTAGCAGTCATTCTTGTTCATAGAAGCAGCACATATGCGCAATTCGTTTATATAGTAATATTATAATATTTATAATTATATTATTATATATTTTATATTTTTTAAATATATTTTATAAATATTTTTTTTAAATATATTTTCTTTTAAATATTTAATATTTTTTAATATATATGTTACTTATATATTAAAATATATTAAAATAATAATATGTTTTTTTCAATATATTTATTTTATTATATTTATATTTATATATTATTATTATAAACACATTTATTTTATTTTAGTAATTAATTTTTATTTTTTACTTAAATATTTTCTCACGATATTCTTATTTATTACATGTTAAATGACATGCACTTTAAAAATCATTCTAAAGCAGGCGCACTTAAATATCTGCGCAATCTGCCCGACGCTGACGTGACACCGATTACTATGAACACAAGCGCCTGCTTTTTATCTGCGCAGAACTTTTGATGATATGCAACTACGAACAAAAAATCTTTTTTGTTGCGCAGGCGCGACCACTACGAACACGCACGAATGAAATACGGTTTTATATTAAATGTAATTATAAATATTCATTATGCTCAATAATTTTGTATAACTAGGTTATAATGGTGCATGATCTTAAGTCATTAGATATAAAAATATATTCATTAGATATACTACTATTCAGTGACGGCTTAAACTTTCTAAAGCGAAAACATTTTCTTCAAGACAATGTATTTATTCTAATTGATTGATATATTCACTAATTGATAATTATTAATTGATATTCATTATTTGATATTCACTGATTGATGTTCATTAATTCATGTTCATTGATTGATAAATGATTATTGATTAATATTTACTGCTCTTCATAAAGTAACTACCCCTCTATGTTCTACCATTTGTCTACCACAACTACAATGAATTCAAAAAACTGTCCTGTTGAACCACTAACAAATTAAATATGAGAGGGATGTTTTACAAGCCAAGAAATTTATCTTGTCCAAATTTTCCATGTAAAAAGAAAATTTAACCACAAAAACTGCTATCTTGGGTGAAGTTTTATGTAGAAGTAACTTTTTCAGATTTATTGTACTTCTCCCTTTGATTGTTTAAAATTATAGGTTTAAGTCCTTGCTGAACACTATTATGGCTGTCATTTAAAATATATAATCTAATCTATTGCATTGTGGATTAAATGTTGTATTATCGTATATTGACAGAACTCTATAAAATTAATAATAAAAATACTCATTAAAACGATATGTTAGGTAAGGTAATCCTAATTTAGAGTTTAGAACACTGTCTACGAATGTTTTTGAGCCATCATCATAGTACCTATGAAGAGTCTGTAGGAGATAATTTATATGTTTTTACAAATTTATGTGTGTGTGTTATTTAAAAAAAAAAAAAAAATGTATACAACGTGGCGAATATAAACAAACCAAGTCTGTATTTTTAAATTTTGAATTTTTTTTATATTTATATTTAATTTTTTTTTCTTAGTTTTTGTTTGAATTTATTTTTAAGTTTTGTTTTCGTGTGTAAAAAATGATAATTTCACGGAAATAGTGAAGTTTTGTTTTTTATTATTTATTTCTCTGGAAAAAAGGGGTTTAGTTTTATTTTTTTTATATATATTGAATATATATATATATATATGACTGCATGTATACAATGTATATGTATGTATATATATATTATTAAAAAGAATAAAGAAAAATTAATAGAAACAGAAAAAGAGGAGCAAAAAAAAAAAAAAAAGTGAAAAAGCCATGTTGTTTTTTTCTCCTCTACTCCTCGTTTCTGCTTTGCTTTGTTCTGTTTGTGTTTTTTTTTTTGTATTTTATTCTTTAGAGCAAAATTTATGTTTTTTTTACGTCATTTTTTGGTTTTTTTTTTCTCCATATTTTTATATTCCACATTTGGAAAAGAAAAGGTCTAGAATACTTTTAATTATTCATGATTTTTATTATTTTTTTGTTTATTAATTTTTATATAGATATGTAAGTGGTTCAAAAACAAAAAAAACAAAAAAAATAGAAATAAAAAAATAAATTGTAAAGAATTGATGGAGCCTGTGTATATGTGTATAGAATAATCAAAATTTTTGAATAACAACAATAAAAAAAAAAAAAACAAACTTACTCTGAATTGTTTTAGACTTTGCTCTCAGAATTTATTTTGTGATTAAAAAAAAAACTACACAAATTTAAAAAAAAAAAAATTTAAAAAACAAAAAAATGAGATTTGTTTTTGCAGAAAATTCCAATTAGTTTGAAAAAAAAAAACCATATAATGTCGTTAGTTATATAGTGATCTCCTCTATGAAAAATGTTTAAATTTATTTATTTATTTTTCTCGAATTGGTATTGGCATAAATACTTACCCGAAGTGAGTATAAGACCTTACTCTGATAAATATCGTCTCCGATGATATTTGAATCTTCATTCATTTAATTCATTCCAAAATTAATTGTCAGACCACTATTTGACTAAATAGCTCAAATACATATTTAATTTATTTATTTAATATAAGAAAACATTTTCAATATACCGACCTATTTGATTCAATGATTGACAGCCAAATAACATTACTAGTAACAATGAACATAATGTTATATAGTCATTGCTAGTAATCAGGAGGGTTATATAATTCCGCATAATAGTTTTTAAAATCTCATGTTTAAAATAACTTTCAGTGCATGGATCTGATAAAAAATATTTAAATTGTTATTGGAAATAAAAGTTTGTTATCAGTAAAATAAAATGGAACTATGTATTTATGTCGTCTTAAAGATTAAATTACTACACAGTTGATCTAGTTATTAAAATTTAAAATTTAAATATATTGTTAATACGCTATGATTCTCTGATGCGTATTTAGGGTATTTATTCCATAGTGTGTTGGAATTATATATGAATGTAAAATATAGAAAAATACGTATATAAATAGTTCAAACCAATTCAGTTCAATTATTAAACATATAAATATTAAATATGTACCTATATAACTCAAATATTAAATATATATATTAAATATATCCTATTTAAATTCTCCTTGTTTTCTATAGTTCTCAATAATAATTAACCTAAACTAAGTTAACCAGTTGTACCTTATAGATTTGTAATAATTGTAAGGATTGAAATAAAGAAATACTAAAATTTAATCTAAATTTAAAATTAATATTTTCTAATAAATCAATTCAATTGCAATTAACGATACTCAATATAGCTCATGATCAACACGTTCCAAGCTGTTTTTATGTTTAATCTATTCGAAATGCAGATTACTTTCTATTTTATTTTTATTTAAAAAAATATTTTCATAACAAAAAAAATATTTAATTGGAAAATTATCAAACCCCAATTATTGTAAGGCAGAATATTACCTCAGGCTTTAATTGATTATAATCACTTCTTTCAATTATATACCCAATGTAATAATATTACGTCATAACAAAATAAATAAATAAATCCGTTAAAAATGAATATATTATGTATATATATATATATATATATATATATAATTTTATAGATTGTTTAATTGAGGTGAATTGCGCACTATGACCTTTAAAGATCTATTTCTACCCCCCATCAAACTCTTTAAATACATTTTACACACCATTATATTGTAAATTATACATGCGGTATCTCACCTGTAACTTTATTTACCACCCCACATTATTTAACTAATAATTTTATTACTCTTACTTACTAGAAAAATTACTACATCAAAAAAAAACAAAAAAACAATCAAAACTCGTGAAACAAAAAAAAACAATGCATATACATAGTTAATGTTAGAAAGAGATGGAATAAACACTTTTGACATGTTTTGTTCGTTTGTTCATTAAATGTGGCACAAATCTTTCGCGCTTTCAAATCATGCAAAAACTCAAAAAAAAAAAAAAATTTCAAACTATTGCGTGTGGTATAATTTTTTGCAAAATTCATACATAATTACCAATAAAAAAGTAAAATATCTACATACTTATAAAACATGTGCAACATATTTTTATATTTTATTTTTAAATATTTTGCTACCAAAGCAACAAAATGTTTCAACTAAAAAAAAAAAAGAAAACTCGTCCACCGTAAAAACTGTAATTAAATTGTAGTAATATTTAAAAGTAACTGAATATAAAAATTAAAATAAAAATCAACAAAAAAAAATAATCGCTTACAAATTCGCGTTTTAAGACTATATAGACATGATATACTAACTAAAAATGGCTTTTATTTTCAACATTCGTGAGTTCACAGACCGCAAAACAGTTGATTTTGCAGTTATTTCTCTCTTTTTGAAAAAAAAAAAAATTAAATTAAAAAAAAAAACGCAAACTTAAATTGGTATGCCAATTGAGCGCAATTTTGTAATTGACTCAGTTGTTGTTTACACAAAATATTAAAAAAAAAAAAAAATTATTTATTGCATGTTTTTTTAATTTTTTATTTTTTTTTTTTAATGCAAATTTTGAAGGCCAGATGTCATTTTTATCAATACTATAACTTTTAACTGTTTTTGTATGTTAAATACAAAATTATTTTATGTAATTGTATGTAATTGTATTTACATATAATATGTATCTATTTACATCTGTAGAATAATGTATGTAAATTGAAATTGTGAATGGAATATTGATTTTTTTGATTTATTTTTTTTTTTATGTATTTTTATAAGTTTTTATTTCAATGGAATGGATTATGAATGGAGGTGGGACCAAATGAAAATTGTGAAGACTTTACAGGTTAATTTTTTATTAAATTAACATTAACATGTGATATATTTTTATGTTTGTTTAGTAATATGTAATTAACTATTATGTATTATTTAAAGTTTTCATCGCCTAATAACACGCAGTACCTTAGGAGGCTTTGTAAGGTTCCAGTTTCGGTTCTTGTTGAAAGAAAATGCTTTATGACTTTTTCATTGGGATAAAATAGAACTATGCTATTTAAGAATGGGCTTTTAGTTCCTGACAAAATACTAGTAGTAGTTTTCCATATTCAGTGAGTTCGTAATACCTGAAAAATTAATAAATATATATTTTTTTCATTTATTTATTTACTCAAATAACATTAACTAATGTAATGAAAATGATTATGACATAATATTACAACCCTTAGTTGAGTTTCTCGTGTTTGCATTTGTATAATAGTGTATATATCTGTTTATATGCATGTGTATATATTTTATTTTATTTAATAATACATATATTATTTTTTGTTAATTAAATGGCTATCATTTGTACGCTTTAGGTATTGCTGAAAATATTTTATGTCTGACATTTTTATTGCATATCCTATAGTGTCCATTTTAATTTTTGATTTCAACTAAATTTTTCTATATTATAGCTATATGACAGCTCATAGAATTGATCATATAATATTTGTTGATACATTGTCCATTTTTAATATAAAATAGCTTATTATATTCAATATATTGATTGACTGGGTGGAACCAATCACTCATATATTTTGTATGCAGTTTTTACCAGTTTGGTATATTTTATTAGTCTTTAATGTTTTCATTTGTACAAAAGTCTGTTCCAGGAAGCTGTTATTAATGATAAATTCTAACTTTCAATTAATATTACTTTAAATGTTGCTATTTTACCTATTCTGGTTTTTAAAATTGTATTCATTTCTAACTGAAATTTCGCAAATTATTAGTAAAACATAATTTTTGTTTCAAAATAATTTTTCTCTATTTAAGTACATAAAAATAAATTTTAAATTCTTAAAAATCATTTCCTGTGTTTCTGTTTTTTTTTTTTTGCTGACAAGATTGAATCACTTTTTTTTCAAATAATTATTTTATCATTTACATTGTCATACTTTTATAAAATACTAATTATTATATCAAAATATGTAGCTACTTATATTATGTTCAAAAGTGTGTATATCCAATTATTTATAAAAGAAGTACACGCAATTTGTATTACATTTGTTATATGTATATAAGTAATTACTTACCCAAAAGATAGAGTACAAAAAAAAATTATTTAAGAATTTGAGTTATTTGACATTTTGTAAAATTTATTAATTTTATATACTTAGTGTGACAATTTACATAGTCAATTTGTTTATAATGAAGCTTTAATAAAATGTTGATAATGTAGCTATAAATTAATAAAAATATTATTTTACAAGTATCCAAAGTTTTGTTTGAGACTTCTGGATTAAAATTATAGACATTTTCAAATATGTATTTTTTAATATTTAGTAAAATAAGTGATTCATATTATAAGAATAAAACATTAAATTTATTTCTGTATACTTACTTACTATAACTTCTTCTTCTCCTTTATGTGTTTTATCCATTACAGACGTTAGTTACCATGATCGCAATTTTAATTTTATCTATTCAAACTCGAAGCAAATATTTAGTGCTTTTATTGAACAACTGATATAAATTTAAACCACTATATCCTTCTTCTTTCGGGGCCTTGTATTCCTTCAATTTTACCTTCTAGAATAATTTTAATTAGCTAGTTCACATTTCTTTGGATCCCGAACTGTAAAGGCAAATTCAAAATTTTATAATTTCATATTTCAAAATAAGTTTGAAAGCTACTTGTAATTGACAGTTTAAGTAATTATTATTATTATTTGTTATTTCAGTAAATTAATTAAACATATAAGTTTATACATCCTATCTCAGTATCTTTATATCGTTCATTAAAAATATCAAATTAATAAAATGGCTATATCAATTCCAATGGTAATGCACATACATGTATATATGTACATACTTGCTTTGGTTTATTTTTATTATCATCGCGTACTCTTAATTTGATTGTGTAAATAATATTTTTTAATATTATAAATAAATTTAAGTATTAATAAATAACCAATTAAATTACTTATCTTAATTCTCATGTCTCAACATTCTACAACAAATTATTCAAGGTGTTTTCACAAAAATTTACAATAACGTATACAAAGAAACTGAATACCTACAACAATCAAATTTCTATAGTTTTGGTATTTCAATAAATTATACATTATATTATATACAAAATAAAATCATCAGTCAAGGTGAAACACCTGATAATTACTCAAAGTCATCATCATCATCATTATTATAATCATTCCAATATAATTTTAGTACCGGCATTTTATAATTTGAAAAAAAAACGAAAAAAAAATATCTTTTTAATAACTTTATAAAATATGTATCTTTTAAATCCAGCACAAAATATTCATCATTCCAAAAAAAAAAAAAACCAAATTTACATATGCAACATTTTAAAACATTTTAAAATATTTGCAATATTGTTAAAAATGTCTAATGTAGATATGTACAGAATGTTACAATATAAAAATAGCAAACATTAATTTTAAATTAATATTCCAGAGTAGTTTGTTTTACACTTACTATTAGCTGTTAATGCTATTAATTTGCTATAAAACAAATAAATAAATAAATAAATAAATAAATAAAATAAATACTATTATTTGATTTAACTTCTTTTCATTGATTTTGATTGCAGTGCTTAACGATGATTCGATCTGTGACATACTAAACATCTATTCACATTATGTCCCTAAAATGTTATATTATGTTATAATTTCCAATTTTCATTCATTTTCAAAGTAACTAAAAGACTTCTGCACAATAATATTTTTATTATAGTTTCACAACTTCTTTGAAATATATATATACATATTACATACATATAAATTCAATTATTTAACATGCTATATTTTCTATCTCAACTCAACATTCAATTCATTACATTTGAAAATTCTATGTTGCTTATTTTACAATAATATAATTAGCACGTTATTGTTTATAGTTTATATTGTTTCAATTAACGTTGTTCTGTGAACACTAAAGTTCAATTAACGTTAACTATAAAATCATGCATATATATGTTTTAATATAGTTAATTAAATATTGAAAACGTAGATTCGTTTTGTATACTTGTTAAGAAAAATATTTTTTCGTTAAATTTTTCGTAGAAATTGTAAAAAAAATTTTTTTTTTAAATTAACACAATAATGTATGCTAATTTTTATGGTTTTTGTTATTTTCGAAGTTCACGATAATTAGGTTTCGTTAAATAGTTGTGTTTCGTTGAGTTCAGTTAAAATTACGTTATTTATTAAATATCTACTTAATTAAATATTGAAAAGGCAAATTCGTTTTGAATGGACAGCTAAAAGTGACATTTCGTTAAGTTTCGTTAAGTTTTTTTTATTTTTTAAATGTATTTTAATTAGCTTTTTCGTTCAATTAATTTGTTCTTTTTCGTTAAGTTTAATTAAATTTACTGTATTTTACATATTTATTAACTATAAAGTATTCTAGAAGTAGGTTTATAATCAATATAGGCTATTATTGATATATGTATACATAACTTTTAAACTCACTGTATTTATTAGTAATTTAATCATGGCCACAAAGAAGAATATATTGTATAATATTATGCATGTAGAATATATTTATATGTATATACATATATAAAAAAGATGTTTTGCCACAATTTGATTTACAAAAAAAAAATTTTTATCATAATTTATGTATGTATATTTGAATGTATATTAAATTCTTATATCACAAATATATATACTACATAATTTATCTATAGATATATACATTCGTATTATACTCGTACACATTTTTCTATCTATAAGATAAGTAGATGCATATATGTACATAATATTTTGCATTGATGATGAACACCCGCAATTTAAAACTGACTAACATGGTTGTATATCGTTTTTTATGATGTACTTTGTAATTTTTTATTACAAATACAAAACAACAGCAAAAATTCTAGGTTACTTTGTTGCTGTTAGTGTTGCCGCCGTTGTTGTTTTTTTTCTCTTCTTTTTTTTTTTTTTTTGTTACTATTATTGTTTTCATTTTTGTTGGTTATTATTTAAAATTATATATTCTTATAAAAAAAAATGTTTTTGGTTTTCTGTTTTAAAGCCTATCATTATAAAAATTGCAAAGAAAACAAAAAACAAAAAAACCAAAATCGTTGTTTTGACTTTTAAAAGAAATTTTCGAATTATTCATAGACAGATCAATATACAGTGCGTTTTAAAAGTTTTTGTTCGTAATAACAGTATAGTTAATATATAAAATTTTTGGTTTTCGACTGTTTCAGACGTTACGGGTTTTCGTTGAGTCTTAAGCAAAACTTGCGTTATTTTTACATAAGTTAGCAATACAACGTTCAGCTTGTATTAAAAAAGAAGTGGGGGGTATGAGCAGATAATTTAAGATAAGTTGAAATGTAATATATATTATATATATATATACATACATAGTTGCAATTATCTAACCAATCAGACTTATCCTGCGTGTACCAACTTACTAATGTAATTCTAATCTAATGAGTTGGCATATTTTCCCCCAATATTGATTGACTAACTGACGTATTAAATATATTAATGACTTTGCATATTTTCCTGACGTATTAAATATATTAATGACTTTGCATATTTTCCCCTGTACCTACAACATATTTTTCTTGTTTGTATTAGTTGTTTCACACAAACAAAAAAATGGTTTATTTATTTTGTACAACAGAATCCTCCTGGATCATCAATCAAATTTTAATTCAATTTTTTTTTATTTCTATTTTTTTATTCCTACAGGATATTTCAAAAGTTATTGTTTACTATAGCAATAAGAGAAAAATTATTTCTATTATTGTGTCTCAACATTTATTATACTAACTGTATTTAAATATTAGTCAGCAGGATAAAACTTTGTTATACTGTGTATTATGGAAACACTGCGCAAAAATTAAAATAAAACAAAAAGAAAATTTACATTAAGTAAAATATATATACAAGAGTATATTGCATGCAAAATAACAGGCTAAATACATACACACAACCATATATAAGAATGTATATACATATGAATCTAAAGCACATGGTTTGTTATTCACTCGTTTTTAAAGAATTTTCTTTTTTTTTTTTGTTTTGTTTTTGTTTTTCTTTTTTTTTTTTTGTAATTTGTTTTGTACATGACTGTGTAAAGTAAACCAAGGTAAATGGTGGTTATTAAGGATTTTCAATTATGTTGATTCAACATTTTTAAAATATTTTCATATTTTAGGATATTTTTTTGTTGTTGTACGAATTTTGTATGTTGTTGTTTTTTCTTATAGATAAAAAAAGTGAAATAAAAAAAAACAACACTTGTTTTGAAGGGGTGAATTCCTTGTTGATTTGTTGTTGTTATTGGAATGTTTAAACATAATGTTGCAATTTATAAGGTTTGTTGGGGAATATATAATTAAAATACAGTATGTGTCTGTGTGTGTCAATGAATATTTTAAGCCTGTTTTTTTTTATTGTTAATTTTTGTTTTCCGGCTTCAATTTCTTATTTTCTTATACCATTATTATTGTTGATTATCACTTTGTTTGTTTTTCAGTTTAACTATTCCGATAAGTCATTCAGTTGTTTGTAGGAGTCATTTTGAGGACTGATATTTAATAAGTATACATACATACTTCATTTACTAGTTTTATTTTTAGAATTCACGATCAAAAGTGCAAATGTCTCTTTTATTGCATCACGATTCACGATTTGGATAATTCAAAATAATTTTTTACAGAGAGCACAAATAAATATGAATTAAAAATCTGAGTTTTGTTGTCCTTGCTTGTGTAACTGGAATCTCATTTGTAGATGAAATCAGCCTTGTGGTGGGAATAGCTAAAATTCATTATGAACAGATATTCCTAATTATTTTTACTCACAACTTCTATTTACTCAAATGAGAAATAGATAACAGTTATAGCTAGGCAGAAGGAGTTACTCATGAGATTAGATATCATTTATTTATTTATTTATTTTTATCAGGGGACTTACAGATAAATCTGCAGGCCAACTTAAAGTCCTTTTCCCTTTCGGGATCACCGAAATTCATTTTTAAGTTTAAAATCAATTCGAGAATACCTACTTTTTGTATATTATAAAAACGTAACAAAATTATTTTATTTAGTTATAACTTATTTTACATTAAAAAAAATTTGATTCGTTTTTATAAATTACAGATGTTATTTACAGCATCTTAATTTAAGTTATAAAACAAATCAGAATTAAAAATCAGGAGCTATATAGTTGTATTAAATAATCGAACACTACAATACCTACTGGCTCAATTAGTGTTAGATGAGCGAAACAATCCTTTAATAATTATTGAAATTAACACTAGTTATATTAATTCCATCGTTTATTAATGATTATGAATGGATACAAAATATTCACCATAAAATGGATTACGTATAATTGCAAATGATTTATTCATTTCAGACTTTGATTCAGAGTTAATAGCTTTTTTTATTTATTTTTTTTTGTAATCGTTACTATTTTTGATATGAAATTAATTTGTAAAGACAAAAAAAAAAAAAAACCGAACAACCTTGAAATAAAATATTAATTAATATGAATTATCGCTTTTTTTTTTAATATAAATTTCACATTAATTAAAATGCACACGTGAATATTTTGCTCCGCCATCATATGAAATTATTACGAATTTCTTTTTTATTTTTATAATTAACAGCCAATAATTTCTCTGCTCGAATACATGACTCGGAATTGAATGAAGAAACAAAAATTATTTAATATTACATAATTACATATTTTACATTATATATACATAAATATATGCGTAATGCGTATAGTTTATTTAATAAGTATAGATAGATACATATTTTTAATATTGATATACAATAGTGTTTTTTTGATATTGATTTAAAATTGGACCGATGTGACCTTGAGGCATGACAATACTAATGATGAAAATAATGAAATAAGAAATATTATAATTCTGAAAAAAATAAATCTTGTAGAACCACAAGTCAAACAAAACACTGAAAAATTTGTAGATTATATTTTTCTGGATAACATAGGGATTCCGATTTCAGATATATTATTATTATTATTATATAATTAAATATTATTATAAATTATGATAAAAAACTAGTGTTAAATTAATGGTTGACCGGCATAAGACCAAATTTAATATAATAATATAGAAAAATATATTATTATTAATTCAACACAATTTAAATTATGACAAATTATAATTATAAGTATATCTAGATCAATATTATAAATGCATTCGTAGAGTTTTTCAGCTTATAAGACATAATATATATATGTACATTTTTTGTTTCTGAAGAAATTATATTAATATTTAATTTATTATTTACAGATAACAAATTTTAGAAAAGGTATAAACTTAGAAAAAAATTGTTCATGAATTTTATGCCTTTATGAAAACATATTATTCAAGCAAAATAAATTCAATTAAATTAAAAAAAAATTACCTCCAATTTTACACAACATTCATATTAATATCAAAAATATATTACTAATGAAAACTATATTTTTTAAAATTGATTATTTATTATAAAATATCTAAGCTCTAGGTATGTATAAAAAATCAAATTTGCCACAACCACAAATCACCTTTCATCATTATTATACAATTCGACTTTCAAATATTTTTAATTGAAAATTTTTAATAAAATATTTTCCTTCTACAAGCAGGTACACTATTAAGTTTATCCAACTTGTTCCAGTTTCATTTATTCAACAATCATTGTATTTTAAATACAAAAATCTCATTTGATATTTTTACTCAATTCTCAATTTACTTTACTGTAATTGTTATCTAATGAGAATTGAGATGACATTTCATTAAACTCTTAAATTCAATTGCACCAATTATTTTTCTAAAATAAAATACAATCGCAGAAATAAAAAAAAATATAGCTACTTTATATACTTACAAAATTAAAAAAAAATGTATTTTCTTTTATCAAAAAATAATTAAATATTTATTAGGTTTATTAATGGTTTATTAGTATGTATGTATAAAAAATTATTGAATTTTACTTGTTTAAATTTAATTCATTTGTTTTGTTTTTGTAATTTTTTCTCTTTAGAAAATAGCAAAAAATTAATAACAAATTAGACTTTTCTTTACTTAATAGGTATAAGAAAATTTTTATTGATTTTTTCTTGTTTATCTCATTTAAAAAAATATATATGGATATAACTATCTCTTTCTAAAATAAAATCTTTCTCTACCCCTCACTTCGATCCACGAAAATATATTTTTAAATTTTCCAGAAGAAAATCACTGTTTTGTTTATTTTATACCTGTTCTCTTTATATTTGTTTTCTTTAAAATACAAAACAATAAAATAAAATCAACATTTAGAATACATAGTTAGAGATAGGTTAAAAGGAGAAAGGTGAAACTCGTCTAAATTAAACGTTTGAATAATTTGAATAAAGAAAAAAAAACCATGAGTCATCAGAAAATCAAATACACACTCTTTGTTATAAAATGTTTGAAGAACTTCCACCAGATGTTACAAAGAGATATAATTATATTTTGACTTATTCTGGATTTCTTAACTTTAATGGTAGTATTTAATAATAAAAATAACAGAAACGAAAAAGCAAGAATACTTACTTACAAAAAATAAAATAAAATAGGTATAAGTATTTTAAGAAAATTACAATGAATACACTTTTGTTTTTGTTTTTTATTTTAATCGTAAACATTTCAGATTTAATCTGAAAATCTATGCAATATAATAAAAAGAACTACAGAAAATGTTTTCAATTCTTGTAATTAGTTATTATACTTGAATATGTATATGTATTATATAGTAATCAATATATTTTTAAATATTATGTATGTTAATTAATTTAAAAATTAAAATTTTATTTTATTTAAATCCCTGGCATAGATTTATTTTTTAGAATTGTTAGAATTCTCAGTAACAAAAAAAAAACGATTTTAAATAGCTAATTAAAATAAAATTATTCGTAATAAATAACTAATATGACATTTAGAACTAACATAGTGTCAACCTGTGAGCCTAGCTAGCATGATAGTAAATATAGGTTAGGTACAACGGTACAACATTATGAGTTTATAAAAAAAACAAAAATTTGGAACGTAGGTGTGGAATTACTATCATGAAATGTGTCAAAAGAGAAATATTTATGAACAAACTTCAAAGTTAGAGATAGTGACATCTATGAATAAATAAATTTTAATATATAATATAATATTCTGAATTTTAAATTTTATATTTTACCTCAAATATTTTTTTAAATGTGTGCATTATTATGTATAGGTAATATTTACATTCATCTAAAGCTTATAGAAAAAAAAAAACATTAAAGTTTCAAGAAATCCATTTTTTCCATTTGAGCCATATTGGTTTGTACGAAATGTCAAATTACTACCAGATCAAATGACAGGGTAAATAATTATACCAGTTGAGAAGATAGTTAAAAAAAATGTTTTATATGAGTTACTAAAAACTTTGAATGTTTTAATACTTATCGTGCTCACCGTGAAAACCCTAGGGTAAATGGAAAAAATGATTTAGTACTCAAATGAATTGTACCAGAGCTCTCGAAATAAACAGTATAAAAAGTCAAATATTTTCAAACAAATATCCATAAAGTAGAATATACAGGTTCATAACAATAACAAATATAAAGAAATTGTTCTTTGCAAAATATAAATCAAAGTGGAAAGTGGAACATATATTCAATGAAAAAGTTGGAATAATAAACATAATAATATATGGAATTCAACAGCTAAAGGCTTTTTCATAACTGCAATATGACGTGATAATTGAATTATAAATGGCTGACTTATAATCAAATGTTTTTAATTTATGACGGTCACACTACAATAATTTATTGACATTTAATAAATCATTTTTGAAGACATTACGATATTAATGTATTGCATTATGCGTTTGTGAATAGACCTTAATTAAATATAAAATCTTGTCCAAATTTGAAAGTTAGATAACAAGTCATGCATCAGCTACAATATTATTAGTCTTTGCAGCTACAATATTATTAGACATAAGTTTGTTAGGTATGTAATTATTTAATAAGATTTGAATATTATAAGTATAATAATAGCTTAAATTAGATATTCGTTATATATTCGATTATATTGTCATTATTTCAGATTATCTATATTGTCAATTAGATAATCATCATATACCAAATTAAATATAGTCAATGAGATAGGACTTATTCTAGATTAGATATAATTACATACTTTTAATACATACATATACATATTATATTATAGTTGCTCTAATCATATTATCATATTGGGAGCAATGGTTTCATTATTTTCGGGGACATAATAATTATTGATAAGTGATGGCCCTGTTATGATGAGAGTGTTAAACTTTATTATTTTACAATATTAAAATCATTGTATCAGTGGTGCATTATACTACTCTATTGCAAAAAACTTGACCGATACCTAGTTTGTATTTTAAATTGATTTCAGTACTGGCATATTGTATTCTAATTTTTTTTTTTAATTGTTCCATAAAGTCCCAGTAGATGCCAGTATATAAAATCAAATCTTTTATAGATAATAATTACCTATACACAACAGTTTTTAGTGTGGTAATATGTTGAAAGATGGGACCTTATTTTGCAATATTATGTTAATCGATATTTTATTTGAATTCTAGAGGAGTTGTATAAATATTATAACAGTTTAGAAACAGGATACGTTGTAAAACAAAATTTATTTGATGTTTGTTGACGTTTACTATATTTAAACTCTTTTTATGCGTCAAAAGTCAAGTTGTATTTCAGAAATTGCATGAATATGCATTTTTACACCTCCAGATAAAATTTAAGAATTCCAAAAATGTGCGAACATTTTGATTTCAACTAAATAATGTGTAATAATAATAATAATAACTTTTCATTCAACCAGTAATGATTGTGCGTTTTCAAATCAACTGCACAACATGACATTTTCTCTTTGTTTTTGTTATTTACATTTATCATTTTCTTTTTTCTTATTTATATTATTGTTTTTTTTTTTTATTGTTGTTTTTTTTTATTGTTGTTATGCTCTAACACTCCTAAAAATTGCTTTTATTTTATTTAAATAAAAAAAAAAAAACATTAATTTTAAATCTTTTACTTATGATAATTTTATTTTTGTTATTATGTGTTTCTTTATCTTGAATTATATATATATATATGTACATAATATATATTTTTTTAAATAACGATTTATGTTGGCCTTGATGAATTGACCGTTATAATATTAATTTTTTTCTTCTTCGATTTTTTATTTTTTTTTTTTATTTTCTTATAATGGTTGCGTTTCTGTTTATTATTATGTCATGCACGATTTTTGTATGTAAGTATATATTTTTTTTTTTATTCATTTCATTGCTGTATTTCATTTTTTTTTTTTTTTGTAGTAAGTAATATTTATAGTGATTCTGTTAGGTTTGTTTATTGTACTGTATTATAATAAAATACTCTACTATACTACCTCTGCCTTCTGTTTTTCTATTTCTTCAATTCGTTTTTCTTTGTTTGTTGAATAGCAAGACCAAAAAAAATAAATACGTAAAAACTAAGTTGTTGGTCCGGTTGGTTGGTCGTTGTATTGTTAGTTTGTTTGTTGGTTGAATTCATCCATCATTGAATTCTAAATTATTTTGTATTTTATTCTTTTGATATAATAATGTGTACATCCATATTTTTTTCACATTGCATTGGTTTGTTATTTAATTAAATTGAATAATAATAAATAAATATAATAGTATTATGATAATACCGTACTTATAAGTGTCTGTGGGTTATATTTGGGTTAGAAATTTTATATAAATAAATAAAAAAAAAATATAGAAATATAAAAAAAAGAATTTGAATAACCAAAGTGAGACAGGTATTTATGACAACAAAAAAAAAGTTAATAATAGAAGACTGAACAAAATATGAATTTAAATGAAAATTATAAATGCGAAATGTCATAATATTTGTGCAATACTTATTAGAAAGAAATGTCAATGACTGTATTTACTTACGTTTAACTATACATTCATTTTTATATTTTACGAAGAATAAATTTTAACTATTCAATAAATTTTTACGATTTACGAATACTGTAATTATTAAAGGAGTGTTTTATTTGTCTAATACTACTGGAATTAATCACTAATCAGTAGATATTGTAGGGTTAGACTACATAATATACAACTCCTGATTTTTAAAGAGCTATTTATTCTATAATTTTTCTTTTTAGTTTTTAAAATTAATTTATTTTTTATACCATGTTACATTACCTTAGTACAGTAATAACTTAATTAAAAATCAAGTTACATATATCAAGATCCTGTAAACAAAATCTGTGAGTTTTAAAAATCAAACGAAAATGTTTACGTACATAATTACGTACAATTTTAAATTTTTTCAAGATTAACTAATTTTAATAAATAAGACCAGTAGATAGGGCTAGTACAATTTATTAATGGGATTTATTGTTTAATCTTTTTTTTATTTTATTTGCGACAGTCAAAATTAAATCTTAAACGACATTTCTCATATACTATGATACCAAATGGAGGATAATTTGATTTCAAATTTAATACATATAAGTTATTTTCTTCATCATTGTCCTGTAACCCCATTTGTGGTGCATAGGGCGGAATCAGTTATTTTGATGAAATATAATTTTTCCTATCCTAGACTTAGCAATAATTATTTTCGATAATATGGTTATAACATTTGCCTACTAATGAATGATCGTGAGTTCAATAGAGTATCTAATTATATGACAATCAATGGTGCGCTGATTACATGTTCAAATTATTCATTTAGTGTTTCTTCACTGAAAATGTATTATCAGTACTATCGTTTTTAAGGGATCGATTAATTTAATTCTAAATAAAGAATAAAGGGTTTGTTCCAAATGTGTATATCTAGCGTAGTGTAGAACCAATAACATATTAAAACGGTGAATTAATCAACTTATTTATTTATTTATTTTTTTTATTTTCTTTAATTTCAAAATAGTTTTTTTTTTCACTAAATACAGACCTACACTATCTACATTTTATTTAGATTGATTTTTTTTCTGTCTTAAGATACATATTTGCATTAATTTTTTTTCTTTTTCATAATATTTTGAAGGATTGGAATTAAAAAGATCTTCCCTTGATAATATAAAAAAAATATATAATATATATTATATGTATATAAAGTAGAGATCATAACAAGACACTTCATTATTGACAACCATGTAAGAAAGCTTTAGATCTCGCTATAAATAATGGTACCGGTTCTGTAAAAATGAAGAAGATAATAAAACTGTTATACATTTTTTATTCATCAATCCCGCCCTATATACTCCACAAGAAAACCCCATCTAGGAGCCTACTTCTTCAGCTCAAAGATAATCTATCGATATTAATCACCTATATAAGTTATTTTGGTATAACAATGCATCTTAATGTCAAATTGGCAATCACATAACTAATTACATATTATAGTAAATAGCATTGTAAATTATAATTCAATTAGTTATTTATTGTTATTCTTATTAACTACCAATTTTATATTTATTTAAATGGAATTTCAAATTGAAATTTACAGTAAAAATAATTTCACTAATAACAATAACATTCAAAATGATGACAGTATAATATTTATTTTTCTATCTATTTCATTTCAACAACAACAATAACAAAAAGTTCCTAAAATCATAAAATTTAAAATTTAAGCAACCTTTTTATATATATAGTCTATAGACCGAAGTATGAAATGAATGTGAGTTTAACTATTAAATTATTATAATTTTCAAATAAGTCAACCTATTTAACAATAACAATCATAATCATCATCATCATCATCATTATTCAATAATAATAATAATAATAATAATGTTAATAAAAACAAGAGTCAACAATAATAATAATAATCGTAAGTCCAAAAAAAAAAAAACGAGTTCACCAAATTACCTTACCATACCATTATTATACCTTACCTTAAAAAATCCAGTAAAACCTGTTCAAAATTTTTTATTTTGTTATTATTTTTTTTTTTTTTTGTTTTTTAATTCTTGTTTAGTGCTTTTATTTTTTACTTTTTCGTTTTCCTATTGAATGTTGGCGGAGGGGTAGAAGAGAGGAAGTTCTTATATATTGCTATTTTTCTTGAATGTTATTTTTCTAAAAAAAAAAAAAAAAAAAAAAACCCATTACCGTGACTGCTGAAAATAAATTCTGTTTATTTTTTTTTTTTTTTTATTTAGAAAAACATTATAAATAAGTTTCATACACAAACACACATGAAATCGAACACATAGAATGGGTAGAAAAACTTCACTTAAAAAATTTATAAATTGGTACCTACCTTATGTATCCATATTAATTTTTTTTTTTGAAATAGTGTTGCCATTTTTATTTGGAAATTTTGTGTGTTAAATTAATAAGCCCCGAACGAATAGGACTTGATATTTAAAATATATCTTATTTTTTAATGAATTATATAAAACTTTTTTTCCCTTACATTTCTTTGGAGATTAGTATTGCCACTTTATACACCTCTCTCGTTATCTATTTGAAGATGTTGAACAGGTTATTTTGACAATTAGTCAATTTTTAGCATATCGATCTTTACGTCTTTTTAAACATTATGAATTCCACTCTAATTTCACACATTCTATATCTATATATTGTTTACATATTTTGGTATCGTATATTCATTTTCACTGTTTTCTGATTTGTTTCGGTATACATTATTTATCAGTTATTATTCAGAGATTACAAAAGATAGTTGTGACTTCTAAAAATCAGCACACTTAGGTTAAAGTGGCTCATTCATCACAAATTAGTATTCACATATTATTCATTTATCATCAATTAGTATATTATAGACATCAGTGACTACTAAAAACCAGCACATTTAAATCAAAGTGGCTCATGCCAGTACAGAAATTATACAAGGATATAACAAAGATTGGATATTAATAAAATTGTTGTTGGCTAGAATATTCATCATAATATACTATTGGGCTATTGGATTAGTACTAGAAAATGTTCATAGATTTAAGTATAATATTAACAAGTAACTATTTCGAATTTCTGGATCTAGAGACCGGATAGTAGAAATAATAGTCTTTATATAGTAGAAATAAAATCATGATGATGATTTATTTAAGTAAATTTAATTAAAAATATTTTAACTACTTAGTTATAAACAATTTATTTGACAAAACGTTGAATTATGCCCATATACTTATACTAATTAGAAAATCAAATTAAACTTAAATTGATAAGCAAAATTTCTGGTAACACTTTTTATTTTAGAATTCATGGTATAAAAAATTAAAATTTTCTTTTTTACAATCTATTTTGCACAAAAAAAAAAAGAAAAACAAACTTGAAAAAAAAACCGGTTTATTTTATTTTTTTTAATTTTCTCATAATCATAATCTTAACATTCATACCTACATAATTATTCAATAATACCAGTAAATTTATAAAAAAAAAAAAACATATTTTATACATATATATATTACATAAATGTATACTGCACATACATATAATAATTTTTCATATTTATGTGGTTATATTTTACACATAAAATAGTTAGTAAACGATATTATAACAAAAAAAAACAACAACAACAAAACGAATGAAAGCATGTTTTATTATATGGAAAAAAAATATATGTATTTAAAGTATGATACACCGCGCATCGAATACGTAAAATCAAAGAACATAATATTTAAAACATAACTCGCGCTCAACATAAACAATAACAACACCAACAATAAAATTCAACTAAATAGCTTAATACAAAAAAAAAAAAAAAAGTTTTTACCTGAGTTTTATTTATGTTTATTTTACAGGTAAAAATTAATGAATTAAATTTTTAGAGGGTGTTTGGTTTAATATCCACTCTCGTTATAAATATATTGAGTGTGACCGAAGAAAATATTTTTTTTTAAAACCTTTATTTTTTATTATTAAAATTTAAATACAGATACAGTTACATTTTTGTTTTTTTACTACATTTAGATTAACATTACTCTAATTATACTCATCTCATGGTCTGTAGTTATTAATAAATAATATGTATTTCAAACTTAATTACTATCCTTATATTATATTGATGTATTTTTAATTATATACTTATTTTTATAATTCAATTAAAATTTCAGTCACTATTTCGTAATTCCTAAAGGGAGTTTAGAGATGGCAGAGAGCAACACGTTATGTTGTTTCAAACAAATTTTTTTTGACATTTTACAATTTTCTAAATAAATTTCATTCCGACAGCAAAATCGTTTTATCTTGTAAATTACAAGCCTGAAAATTAAGTCGTTTTAACTATATGGAACTGAATTATTGAATTTAAAACCAGTTTACGCTTGATAATACTGTGTGAAAGAGAAAATTTTAAATACTTATTTGCTATCACTAGAAAAACTTATTTTATCTATTTTAAAATAGATACATACATATGTATGTAAAAGTCTGAATATTAACATTTAAATTGAATATTGGACTTTATTTCACTAATATATAATTTCACTTGATTGCCTACAGAGCAATTTGCTTTATCAACACTTGAGTTTTTGTATATTAAATCGGAAATGCCAAACCAACCCAGATTAAATATATAATGGTATCCTCTGGCCAAGTAATTTTTTTGCTCTCTAAACAAATGTCAATTAATGCTCAAGTAAAATAATTTTAATATACTGATTATTTGAGTGGTAACTATTTTGTAGTCTGTAGAACAGAAACAACTAGTGTTGTACCTCCGATATATTTTAATTTGATTTTCTCGAGGAATAAGTAAATTTTCAAACATTTTCGATGTAATTTTTATATCGAAAATTTTTAATTAAAATTTCAATACCCAAAGGTAAACAATTAAAAAAAAAAACAATAATCAAAAAACAATTATCAAAATTTTTTGACGTATATAGATTCTGTCATTTTTATTTTGTGAAAACGAGTACAAAAATTTTATAAGCAAATAATATTTATTTAAAATTTAAAATGTCCCAGCTGTAAAGAGAATATCTCTAAACTCAGTAAACAAAATGTATATTTAAAACAAAAAAAAAGTATATTGAAGGTAATAAATTAATTGAATTTATAAGCAAATTATTTGGTTCTTGAATACTGACCTGACCACCTTTAGTATTTGATTTTCTGCAACATAATTTTAACAAATTATTATAAATGTCAAAAGAATTATAATAATTTTGACAATATTTACAAAATTGTTTTTATATATACAAATAATTGTTGCAAAAATATTTTGACATTTGACATTATTGTTACAAAAAAATTTTTTCCAAGCAAAATACAAAAATATATATGTAAAACTAAAATAATTGCAAAATTATGTAAAAATAAACATAATTTCAACAAATTATTAAATGTCAAAATAATTATAATAATTTTGACAATATTTAAAATTGTTTTTATACAAGTAATTGTTGCAAAAATATTTTGACATTTGAAATCATTGTTACATTATTGTTAAATGTATATTTAAAACTATATCTAAATAAAAAAAATTGACAATTAATGATTTATTAATATTTCCTGATAAATAAATAAATTGACTTAACTCTTCACTCTCGAAGTTAATATGATTAAAAATTTCAATATAAAATCAAAAAATCTCTTCTTTTACTTCAAAATTTAAACAACATCTAAAATACGTTAACAAACATGATTCAAATCATTAATTTAACACAAAACTGGATTTAATTCATCTAAAAATAATTTTTTAATTAAATTGCAATTTCAAAAATCGCAATTAACGTGTAAAACGATATTTTCTATCAAATGATTTATATTTCTCAAAATAATCGATTTCATTGCAAAAAAAAAAATCAATTAAAATTGTTAGTAAAAATTACATGATTTAAGTCTAGGGATACTAGCCTTTAATATTAGATGAAATATAACATAATTACAACAAATGTCAAATGTCAAAATAACTGCAACAAGTTTGACAATGTTGACAAAAATATTTGTTATTAATAATTGCAAACGATTGTTGTTTAATTATTTAGACATTTAATATTTTTTGACATTACCACATAATCGATTGATCATCCATTGAAAATGTCCTAAAAGGACAAAATTGGTCGGAATTAGGAACATAATTTATGAAATAAAAAAAATGTTAAATTTATTCTTAAAAAAATTAATATTTATCTTAATATTTTTTGACATTACCACATAATCGATTGATCAAACATTGAAAATGTCCTAAAAGGACAAAATTGGTCGGAATTAGGAACATAATTTATGAAATAAAAAAAATGTTAAATTTATTCTTAAAAAAATTATTAAAATAAATTTTGAA
This sequence comes from Argyra leucocephala, assembly GCA_963942445.1. Lineage (NCBI taxonomy): Eukaryota > Metazoa > Arthropoda > Insecta > Diptera > Dolichopodidae > Argyra > Argyra leucocephala. The sequence goes on from OZ012681.1 coordinate 13,774,587, forward strand.
TTTAATTTTATTTAATCGATCAATTTGAATGAATGAAAATGACTTAAATTGAGCTAATTACTTAATAAATTTGATCTTAATTTCACATATTCCATCAGCATGAATTCATTTAATATTAATTTGATGTTCCATGCGGAGAATCAAGATTATGTGGCATTGCAATGGACCTCCTTAGTTTAAGTGTGTAGAGTTAGGCATCCAGTAGCATCTACATACCTAACTGTTGACATAATCATTAATAGTAATGTAATTCCATACTTTATAACTTTCAGGTAAAGATTCACATTTATTTTTCAATTAATATATTATAACTCACAGACTAAATTACTAAGTATGTATTATAAGTAGTTTTAAAATATAAATTAATGTATCAATAAATAAGTGAAATAATAAAAAACAAAGTATAATTTAAAAAGTGTTAAAGTTATTAGTTGAATGCACAATACTAACTATTTTGACATTTCTGATTACAACTTTCTTTACTGAAGCCACGTAGAATATGTTCTACATTATTCTAGATAAAATTCTAACATAACTATTTTGACATTTCTAATTACAACTTTATTTACTAAAGACATATAGAAGATGTTCAACTTCAACATATTCTAGATAAAATTCTAAATGCACCAATTTAGAATTTTAACGCATGCTGTTCTACTTGAATAGCAGATTTATTGCATTTTTTTATTTATTTTATGAAGACACAATCTGTAATTTTTCGCATACATTGCTTTAATAATCTTGTCATGACTCAGTTATTAAGCAACCCTGTAAATAAATATGCTCAACTTTATATATATATATATGTATATTATATATATATATATATATACCTATATAAAATGTTATGTATTTAGGTGTGGATTGTCAGTTCAATTCAACAACATTAAAGTTATTATAAAGGTTTGAATGTTGAAAATGTACACTTACATCACTATATGTGCATTATGTACATATAGTACATCTTTTCTGTTTTATTTAATGTGAAATAACATACATACTAGATACGCCCGTATTATTAATATTTTATAGTAATTTTTTATTTTTGCTTTTGTGAATGAAGTGGAGAAATATATCTTCATTTACAAGAGTGCAACAACAACAACAACAACACCAATAACACAAAATATGAATCTGAAGAATAAAATAAAATAAAAACAAAAAAAAATGAAAATTCGAGATATTTCGAAGAGGTTAATTATATGTTAAAAACAAAACAAAAAGAAAACAAACAAAAACATCAACATTGTACTTGAACTTTCCTGGTTCATCAAATTTGAAAAAAACAAAATTTTGCTATAAATGTATATATAGTACCAATGTATAGTACAAAAACAGTACAGTGTATACGTAATTGCAATTACAATTTCGAAACTTTTAAAAAAAAATTTTTTTTCTTTTGTTTTGCTTTTTTTTTTTGTTTTTACAACGAGTTTGGATTAATTGAACCATTAATTTAAGATACCTTGAGATTAATTTAAAATTGTTTGTTTTTTAGATAGAATTTTTATTTTTTTAATATTGAACATAAAATTATGGAATTTAAATTGGTTACACTTAAAAATTTCAATAATGCAATTTTTTTTTAATTCGAATTATTTTGGTTTGATTTTAAATTTGAAAAAAAAAAATTTGTTTTTAATTTATAATTTACAATTTCATGTGTAACATTGAAAATAAATTATATTTATGAATCCTTGGGATTAAAAAATATGTAAAAAAAAAAAATGACGGAAAAGTTGTAATAACATGATAAAGATGTGTAAATATATTTCTGTCTAATAATGTCTATGTCTATTCAAATTAAGTCTCTGCTATTTTCACGCTCGCTGGCTAAATATATTTTATATTTTATATTTTAAACTGTTCAGTGAAAGTATGAGTATACGGTTAAATTAACCTTAATTAAAAAAATAAAAAATGTAAATGCTTGAGACAATTTATATACTTACCTTATTAGGTATAGTGAAATCTTAATTTTGTTTTTGAGAATAAAATAAATAAAAAAAAGTGATGCAAAAATATTCATGAATCTCTTGTCAACTGAATCCATTGATTTCTATCTTACATAGCTATTAATTATACCTAATTCTAATATCTGCAATGTTTTATAATAATCGATTTTTGATTTTTTTTCTTTAATTTTCGACTTTAGCTTTACTAAGTACCATTGGTATTTGATTCAAAAATCATTTAATTCGGACTAGTTTTTTACTCTTACGATAATTATTATAAGATAACTGCAATTATTATTAACATAATTTTCCTGTTATAAGTGTACCTTTGTTTATTTGGCTATGTCAGTGTTAATTGTAAAACTCATACAGTTCATGGTTGTATCTATGTCACAGTTAATACTGCACAATTAATGTTATACAGAACCAATACAAAATTTACCTATACTAAATATGTAGTACAGTTTTACAAGTTTTATACAGTTTTAAAAAAATGTATTACAGTTTTATATAGCAATTTGTAACTGTAATAAATTATAGAAAGTAGACGATTTTTAATATTAGATTAACTGTAACATAATTATTGCAACACATGTCAAATGTCAAAATAATTGCAACAAGTTTGACAATGTTGACAAAAATATTTTTCGCCAATTTCAAATGATTGTTGTTTAGACATTTGAAATTTTTATTTTATCATTTTCAACTACGTAATCGATTGAAAATGTCATCTCTTGAAAATATCCAAAAAGGACAAAATCGGTCGAAACCTTTAAAAACTTCATCATCATCTTATAGCGCTACAGCTCTGGGTGAGCTTTGGCCTTCATCACTATGCTCCTCCAAAAAGGTCGATCTTGTGCCGCTTGTCTCCAATTTGGGATTTGTAGGATTTGAGCATCGTTTTTCACGTTGTCTGCCCATCTGCTTCTTGGTCTTCCTCTACCACGGTTGCTATCGGGCTTTCTATTCAGTACCACTGCTTGCTTTCGGCTTTCGCTCATTCGACTTACGTGGTCAGCCCACCTTAGTCTTTGGGCCTTTGCAAACCGTACAATGTCCTCACTATCAATCATATTATTGAGCTCGCTGTTGCTTCTGATTACATATTCTCCATTCTGCAATATATTTGGGCCGAGTATTTTTCGGAGAATTTTTCTTTCAAATATGCGCAGGCTATTCTCCTCGGCTACGTTCATAGTCCATACCTCACATCCATACGTCACTATGGGTCGTATGAGAGTTTTATATATTGTCATTTTGGCCTTTCTTGATATTAATTTTGATTGAAGCAACTTTCTGTTTGCATAGTAGCATCTATTTCCGGCCTGAATTCTATTATGAATACAGCATTGCATACTATTATCACTTTTTATTGTTGCTCCGAGGTATGTAAAGGTTGTAACTCCTTCAAAGTTGTACTCTCCAATTGTTATATTCTGAGTATTTCTTATTAGTTCATTTCTTGACATTTTTAGATATTTTGTCTTATCTTCGTTGATTTTTAAGCCTACTTTTTGTGTCTCCGCTTCTAGTTGTACAAATACTTCTGCCATATATCTGTAATTTTTTGCCATGATTACTATGTCATCCGCATATGCCACTATTTGTGTTGTCATATTGAATATACTGCCTTTCTTTTCTAATTTTCCTATGGCGTAATGTAGTATTAAGTTAAATAATAGTGCGGATAAGGCATCTCCTTGCCGTACTCCCGTTTCTATTTTAAATTCACGGGTTATTTGGTTTTGTATTATAATTTTAGCTTTTGATTCATGCATTGTCATTATGATGAGGTTTGATAATTTCAGAGGTATTCCCAAATGTCTTAGAGCTGTTAAAATTATGTTTCTATTTATGCTGTCAAATGCTTGCTTGAAATCTATAAAAAGCATGTAAAGATCTATGTCGTGTTCATAACATTTCTCCAAGCTTTGTTTCATGACGAATATCTGGTCAATCGTTGATCTTTGGCTTCGGAATCCGCATTGGTACTCTCCCAGTATTTCTTCAGCAAAGTAAGCTAATCTGGAGTATATGACATTGGATAATATTTTGTAAGCACAGCTTAATAACGTTATCCCCCTGTAGTTGCTGCATGTCATTTTGTCTCCTTTTTTGTGAATTGGACAGATTAGCCCCACCTTCCACTTCTCCGGAATATTTTCTTGCACCCATATTGTACATATTAACCTATGTATGTTTTTATGCAGAAATTCTCCACCTTTTTTTAGAAGTTCAGCTGTTAGCTTATCTTCTCCAGGAGCTCTTCCATTCTTTAATTTATATATAGCTTGTTTAACTTCTTCGTATGAAGGTGTCATAATTAATGGCTCTGCTGTATGCATTGTAATCTGCTGCCGTTGTTGTAAAAACTTACCTATAATAAATATAGTTAATAGTTATGTATTACAGTTATTTACAGGTATTTATACAGTTTTATAATTATGTAGCTATTACAGTTTTATATAGCAATTTGTATCTGTAAATAAATTATAGCAAGTATATACTTATTATTAGGTCATATATAATATTAATATATTACAGAGAAGTAATAAATTCTAAGCTTAAATATTTCATGAAAACAAATATTTTTTATTTAAATTTAAATTTCAAGGAAATAGTAGGTATTTAAAGTAAAACAAAAACACAAAAACACCTGAGCACATCAACATATGAATTTATTTACATAAATTACTCATATTTTAAAGCTGTTTCTAATCTAAAATTAAGCATTCTAAGTATGTATACAGCTGCTTAAAATCTAATTGAAAATAGTTTTTATTAAAATATAATTTCGAGTGTATATAACTGATATAACTATGTATTTATCTTATCACTGTTTTTTTTTTATATATCTATAATAACATTTTTTTTAAATACAATTATAACTGTAATTGAAATAAAAGAAACATAAAAAAAAAGCTTATCGAAAAATTTCAATAGTTAATTTTATCACCAAATTAGTTAAATTCTTTAAATTATTTCGTACAACTGATTTAAATGTACGAGAATTTGTGTTATATGTACTTAAATGAAGAAAGTTAATTTAATTTTTTGTTATTTTGTGTTAACTGTAAATACAATATTGTGAATTTGAAATTGTATTAAAGCCAAAATTTATTGTAATAAAAATTAAGAAAATAATTAATATAAAAATATTATTATTAATTTTAATTTAATGTCATCCAAGTTCGAATGGATGTATATTAATATTATTTTATGTCACCTTTAGCTGTAATGGCACCACAATGAACCTTAGCGGTGTAAATCGGCAGCCACTACTATCTACCTCAGCTCTAATAACGCCCATTTTATTCTGGCAAATTTTATTATTTCGGATCAAATTTCTCTCATTTTAGTCCTAATCCATATCTGCTCATAATTAAAACAACAATAAAAACAATTAACAATTAATTAAGAAATAAAATTGAATGAAATTTTATTTATTGTAAATTATCACTTATTTGTTTTTTCTTTTCTTTTTAAACCAACCGTTTTGAAACGAGCTTAGAATTGAACTTTGTTGAATCGAATTAATATCGAATCTCTAACTTAACATTTTTATTACGATTAGAAAATAATTTTATTTATATTAATTTATATAAATAAATAAATTAAATAAATTAAATTTATATATTATAAGATTAATTCATTTTGATGATAAATTTTGAGCCCACATTCCGGAAAGGATGTAACTACATTCTTCACATTATTTACTTATGCATAAGAAATTAATTTTATGTTAACAAAAGCCATAAAATTGAATTTTGTGTGGGTTTTGTTCAACGAATATTTTTTGAAATATTTCAAATGTAGAAAATAAAATAAAATATTGTGCATACCCTCTGTCGACCATATATTTGAACTCATATACTATCTCATAAGATATGATTTATTATTTTAAGGATATGTTGTAAACAATTAGGTTTAGAAGTGACTGTTCCAATTGCTTATCCACTTAATTGGTGCCTCTTTGATACCACTACTCAAGCATTCTATATAGGTTGTTGTTAATTGTGGTTTAGGGTAATTAATAACTAATACAATTAAATGTAATAATCGTGTCTCAAGTTTACATATAGATCCTATAAAACTTTTAACAGTTATATAACAGCTTACATATTACATATAACAGTTTTTTTTTTATAAATCTGAGTTTCTTTCATAGATCTGAGAATTGAAACCAATCAATTTCGTACTCACACAACCTCAATAAACCTGTCTGATTGTTTAAATAGCAAGCTAATCTGCCCCAAACTGCATCCAAATTCAAATTTTAACCGAAATAATTGATTTATTCTTTTTTAAAATCAAATTTGAACTTAAACTTAGACAAAAATATACAAAAATAAAAAAAAAACACAAAAAAGTAAATAAATTTAATAAATTCTCACAATCTAATAATTTTGTTATTTTGTCGACTTAAAACGATTACAAGTTTTACTAGAATTTGTTTTTTGTTGATTGTTATTTAATTTCTTATCAATTTGTTTGTTTAATTTTTTTTTCTTATTTTATAAATTTGTTTTTGTTATCAGTTGTGATAATTGCAATTTTAACATTTTTATTTTTTGTTCTCTTAATAATTATATAATAAATTTTAAAATTATATTAACAAAATGTTTTTTTTTTATTTAATTTCAGGTGAGTTATCAATTTCGTTTTTTAAACGATAAGTAATTATTATTATTTGTAAGTAATTATTTGTATATATATAAATAGTCAAGATTAATATTGGAAGATCTATATAATTAATGTGTTTAGACTTTAAAGAGATGTTAATTCTAAAATAAAATTGTTCGTAAGTAATGTAGTACATACTGTTTTAATTAGGTTTGCAGACTTTTTTTGTTGGAAATTTGTTTCATACAAATTACAAATAATATAAAAAAATAATCGTTAATTTTATCCATACCTACATATTAAATACTATTTAGATTAGATTTCATATTTTTTATTTGTATTATATTATTAATTTTGTTTACAATAAAGTCCATTTACTTTAGTTGTTATGGGTCTTATTGTGGTAAATTTAAACGCAATCAAAATTCAAAACGTGGTGAATTGGTATTGTGGTAAACGGGGTGCATCAAACATGATGTGAAAAATGTCAAACATCATTTTCGAAATTAAGCGAAAATATATTTTTGGTATTGTTCAAAACGTATACGGCGACAGTTTTCTTTGAATTGTTAAAACGTGAAGATTAGATCGTGTTTAAAAAATTTAGAATAACAAAATGTATATATACATATGTATATAATTGTTTATGTTCTTATTCGTTGGAGTTAAAAAATGTAATTTATAAATAATTTTAATCATGTTGAACATAATGCTGCCTTCTAGTATATCCAGCATTGATGACACTATTTCTGTGATGGTCGGTTGAGCTATGATGATATATATGATTATCCATTATATATGATTATATGATTATCCATTATCATATATATATGATTATCCATTATCTATTGCCACAGTTAATGCAAGAAAACTAAGTCGTCAATGTTGTCCGTAAAATAAATCCGATAACATTGTGTAATGAGAGCTTTCTGAGACATTAGTAACGTTCCATTAATTAATTTTTATTTATTTAGTGTCATATTTATAATTTGAAGTTTGATATTGACATGTAAATAAACAAAAATTTAAGTTGATATATTTTTCAACAAAAAAATAATTTAAATATGATAAGTAACAATTTTATTTTAAAAATAATTACATATAAAACATCAATGCTTTTGGGTTATGTTTTACTCATGAGCATAAAATGAGCGTTCCTTTAATAATGTACTCATGAATATCTTTAAATGAGTATATGTATAACTAAAAGCACAGATAGTGGTAAATATACTGGTTGTATTTTTATAGATTTGCAAAAAGCATTCGATTGTGTTGATCATGATGTCGTTTTACATAAACTATCCTGCTTAAAGTTTACAAACGACCAAATTAACTTTTTTAAAACATATTTAACAGAAAGATCATAATGTGTTCGCATTGCTAATTGCTTAAGTGAAACAGCAATAATAAAGAAAAGTGTACCACAAGGCTCTATACTAGGTCCTGACCTCTTTAAAATATACATTGACGATCTTATGCGGCTTAATCTCAATGGATCTGCTTTGCTTTTTGCAGATGATGCAGTCATAAAGTACTCTTTAAACAGTGAATGTGATTTGAAGATTGCGATGTTAGAAAACCTATGGTATTAATCGAACACTTTCTTTCTAAAAATAGACTACTATTAAACATAAAAAAAAACAAAAATCCTGTTATTTGAAAATAAATTATTTTCTGATTCAACATTTCTACACAACAACTCACGTATTGATGTAGTGAAAAATCATAACTATATCTAGGTTTCGTAGTAGATTCCAAAATTAAATGGGAAGATCATATTTATCTTGTCTGCAAAAAAATTTCTCCTTATGTTTTTATTCTACGCAGACTAAAAAAAAATCTCGATAAAAAATCGTTCTTTATTATATACTCGTCATATATTTTGTCAAATGTTGTTTATGTCAACCCTATATTGTATAGTGGAGCGCCAAAAATTAGTTTAAAAAAAATCGAAATACTAATGAAAAAATCTATTAAAATAATTCATAATTACCTAAAATTGCGCCCAACGAGTATGATTTATTCTGATAAGTACCTTAGTTTCGATAAAATATGTAAGCGTGAATTGTACATTCTGGGCTTTAAAATTATAAATAATCAAATTAAGCATTATTTCATTTTGCAAAGATATGTAGATGTGCATAATTATAATACCCGAAACAAATGCAATTTTTATCTATCACTGTCAAAAAACAAACCGTCAAAAGACAAACTGTCTCTAGAATTGTTTAAAATTTTTTAATGATCTGCCTGGTAATATTAAGTTAATTGATAATTTCTGTCAATACAAAAAAACAGGTCGTCGAACTTCTTAATGTCTAAATGTGCAATTTTTAAATATATTTGAATTAATGTAAATTTTTAATGAATTTCTAACTGATTGTATTTATTTTATATTAAAAGAAACAAAAAACTATTGTCAAACAATTGAATTCTTATATTATTAATAAATTATAAGACCAGACAGCTTCGGCTACGGTCATAAAACTCTTATGTACAATGTGTGTCAAAATTACAACTTTAAAATTGTCTATCACTGTTCAAATGAAATTTTTATCTATCACTGTTCAAAACAAACTGTCTTTACAAATTAAATTGTTTTGCAATTACATATATTGAATTAATTTGAAACTATTTTTGAATTATTAAAATTGTAAGTGAACACAGATAAATAAAGAAAAAAAAAAATAATCTACATACAAGTTGTCCACATTTAAATTAATTATTAATAATACCAAATTAGTTAACAGTAATACTAATGAAGAACATAATTGTGAAAAATGTATACTCTGCCCAAATATCTAGGGTATTTATACCATTCTCTTGACGAAAAAAAACAAAAACAAAAATATGAGCAATAATTCAACACTAAAACATTTTATTTCAAATTAGAATTCAGTCAATTTTTCTTAATTAACAATTTCAAATTCTACTAAAAACAATTAATTTATTTTAAAGTGAAATTTTTTTTTTTTTAATTAGCACATCTGTGCTAATATACTCTAGAATTTTTTGTTTATTCATTTTCATATTATATTTTTAAAAGAAAAATTTCCTTCTAACTCATGTTTCTTAAATCGTTTGTTAAAAAAATATCTGTAAATTGAATTAAAAAAAAAAAAAAAAATCAACCCGGACATTTAAATAATGCAGATCTGACAAGTTTCTTTCAAAATATACTAAATAAAAAACAAACCATATCACAATCAAAGAAAAAACTTTCAAAACTTCCATTTTAAGCAAGGAAAAGATATATAAAATTCCATCAACAAACAGAAAAAAAAATAAAAAAACGTTTTTAGAAAGCAAATCCAGTTAGTTAGTACAACTAATAAAAAATTAAATGTAAAAAAAATTAAAAGAAGAAGAAACTAAGAACCCAAAACAGAACAGAACACAAAACCAAAAAAAAAAAAAAATAACAAAATTAAAAAAATAAAAACCCATAACTTGATTTCATAACCGTAAAATTTTATTCATCCGTTAGGTACAAAAAAAGAAAAATGTTGTCTCTTTCAAAAAATAAAAAATTAAAATAAAGAAATAAAATAAGAAGCAAAGAAGAGGTTGTTGCCTTTTACATCCTCTCTCGTTTTTTTTTTCTTCTTACCTTCTTTATTTTCATATACTACATACATATTATGTAATACTACTTATATACATATTATATTTTTGTAAATACATACTATTATTTTGTATAATAAGACCTTTGTATTTTTCCACCAACATAATACAACTCTGTTTTATGGATTCTTGGGATTTCGGTTCTTTGTTTTTCATTGAAATTTTCTCTTGAAAATGTTAAATTGAAATAAAAAAAACAAAAAAAACAAAAAAACAGAAAATAAAAATTCATTTAAATTTATACGGGTCATAAAAGTATTAAAAAGTGAATTCTACAAAATAAAAAAAATAAAAACAACCGAAAACAAAAGCAAAAAAACAAAAAATAATTAAAAAACAATTTTTTTTTTTTAGAAGTTATACGCAAATTTAATTTCATGAATTGTAAAAGAAGAAAAACTAACAAAATAAAAAAAAACAACACAAATAAATAATCTCCACTGTAAACAAAGTTAAATTATAAAAAAAAAAAAAAAATGGAGACTTTTATGTTTTTTTTTTAAATCTTTTGTAGAATTTGTAGAGTTTACAATTATTTAAATTTTGAAAATTAGATAATAACAGATTATTGAAAATTTATAAGGTTTTTGAGTACATATTTAAATGAAGAGTAAGTTTAAAAGTAAACAGTATTTTGACAGTTAAATGCCAAAATTATGACACTTAACATGTTAAATTTTGAACAGAAACTATAATGATTGTGCTATATTACACGAAGAGTGCTAACGACATGGTTAACTACATTTCATATACCCTTTTGTTAATGAACTAATTTTGTAAAGGAGAGTTTTGTAGGCATATGGGACATGGGTATGAAACGTATATGTTGTTAACCAAGGCGATAACACTCTTCGTGGAATATTCAAAGTGCCATATAATAGTTATGTGTAAGCACTCTACACATAAGCATGTTTATTATCTCTTCTGTTCTGAGATTATTTCAATAAATAAATAAATTAGTAATAAAAGTTGAAAGTATTGAATTTACAAAAAATAAATAAATAACATGTCGCTGTAATAGGAAAATTAATTTAATTTGAAACAAAAAGTGGAGACTTTTTTAGCCTTAAAAATTGTATAATTTTGTAAAGTTTATATGATATTCTTAAACTTTTAAAAATTAGATATTAAGAGATTATTTAAAGAGCCATTTTTCTATAGCCTATTTGGCAGAATTATATAGAAAAATGCAATGTAACGACAACGGCAAATATGGGTTCAAATATTCCGGAAAATAAAAACCATCTCTTCTACTGAACGATATGGTGTGCCATTCAACACTGCTTGAGCTATACCCATACCTCCTATACTCCCAAATGGAATAAAAAAGGATAAAAATAAGAGTATATAAAAGTCCACAGAGTAGAAGTTGAGACACTTTTATACATTTTGGAGAATTTAAATTTTGAACAGAAGTCTGTAGAAATATTTGAGTATAAACAAATAAAACACTTAGATTTTTTTTTTGCAATGAAAATTTTACTCTATATTTTGTTGTTGGACATTTTTTGTTGATATTTTTTTAGAATAAGAGTCAGCTGTAAAATAACGACACAAATGTTTATATATATATATATATATGTAAGTCAATAACAGTAAATTTATTTTCAGGTGTTTTTTTTTTATTGCTATAAGTATATATGAAATCTGAGACAGGAGATATCATAATTTTATTAAGGGAAAAATTTATATTTTGCAACAGTTTTTTTTTATATAGGTACAATTTTATAGTTTAGTTTAGGACTAAAAAAAGGCGGGAGCGACAGAAAAATTTAAGTTGAATTTAGTGTGTAAAGTTTAATTTAGTTTTGAAATTCGTATCCAGTAGAGTTCGATCCGGATAATGGTTTTAAATAACAGAAGCGTACGAATTGTATTATAAATAGGTAAAAGTAAGTTAAATGTGAGAATTTTCAAAACTTAATTCAGAGTGAGAGAGTGATAAGGATATTACAGGTACATGCACATATATGCAGATTACATATATATGCAATTTATGCAGATATTTTTCATAAAAAAAATTGATTTAAATATCATTAAACTCTATATGTAGGTATTTTGTTATATAAATTTGTCATTATGGGATAAAATATATAACAAAAAATAATTGAGAGTTTGATTATGGTAATAACTTAAATAAAATGAAACTATACGCTATTGAGGAAGGCTTAGTTCGTGACAATGTTAGTAGTTGTCAATATTAAATGAGTTGAAAAACCAGAAATTTTATAAATAAATACTCGAAAAACATTGTAGTAAAATATGTAGTAAAACTTGCAGTACCGTACTTAATTAAGCACGCAAAGATAATTTCTACCCAAATTATTGTCAAGGACTTAAAAACAAAAAAATGTATTTATGCCTACATATACATATATATCCATATGCATATATGAATACATTATGTATACATATACATATATGAAAATAATATTTTTAATATAATTTGGAAATACATGGTTGAATTATATTTTTTTTTTATTTTATATATTCGAAAATTTGAATTTATGTAATTCGAAGACAATTGCGGATTTGAAAGAACAAAAATTTATTCAAATTGAGATTTAATTTTAATACTATTGAATTTCATATGAACAATATTGTTTTTAATTTACGAATAATTTAATTAATTTAGACCAAAGCTTGAGTTTAATTTGAATTTTTTTTTAAATATATTTAAAAGAGCATAACATCATAAAATATGTAAAAAATACCTACTCCGAATTTTTATTCAATAATATTGCGGTTGTTTAAATTCAAATCCGGTTCCATAAAACTTCCTTCTTATGAAATCTATATACATATTTTCCATTTTAAACTTCGTAAAATAAAATTTACAAAATTTACCAAATAAAAATAGAAAAATATTAATATTTTAACGCCATGTGTGCGTTCATGATATTTAAAATCTGAAAAACCAAACGCAATGACACAACAATTATAATAAGAAAAACAACAATAACAAAAAAAAATATAGTACTTAATAATAAATATTACACAAAATGAAAACAAAAAGTTTTTTTTTTTTTTTTTTTTTTTTAATTCACATACCACAAAATCATTCAAATGAAAATATTCTTGGCACGTTCACTAAATTTTAATGGCATGCCAGCTAACAAAAGAATTTCACCTCACATAGAGTTGATGTTATGGGTTCAATAATCAAAAGAAATATTTTTTTTTTTTTATTTTTTTTTTTTTTTTTTTTTTTTTGAAAACAAACATTAATAATTCAAACAAATCTATGTAAATGTGTATTTAAATGTATGTTCAAATGCACATATTTATAAATAAGAGTATGTACAAAGCAAACCTACATAAATATAGATAGACATTAATGTTTGGGTTATGTAAAATGAAATGTGACATAATTAGAAGTGTGAGTGAAGTTCAAATGTGAATTCCAAAAGGATTGGTTGAGTCGTCTTCATTCCTTTTAATAAAATTAAATATATGAAAATAGATTTAGGAAAATCCTTTAGGAAAATATTTATTTATTCAAAAACTGTTATAGGGGAAAATTTCATTTAAAAAAAAAAAAATAATTTTATTTGATTAGAAAATGTAATAGGAGGAGTAGGTGCAGTGTGCACCATTGTGATTTGTGTGTATAATCACGATTTGTTAGTAATGAAATGTTATAAAGTGTAAAATGATGTTTATTAATGAAGAAATTAAAATTTACAACGGATCATCTACAATCAGTGAGGTAAATGATTTTGTAATCATTTTTGTTAGCAAACTGTGATTGTGTAAATCCAGTTATATTGCTTTAAATTTCTTCAGCATTCTGATTTTTGAAAATTGCAACATGGTGTAAAAAATGAATTTTTGTACAAAATAAAATATTTTACTTTGAGTATAGTTGGATTTGATAACAAAAGGGGGATATTAATAGTATCCACCCCAAATTATATATTTTAATGATACGCATTATTTGTATTGTGCCACAATTTGTGAATTTTTTTGTTATTGTAATCGTATTTGATGTTTTGAAAAGTAGAATATCTGTTTTTTTTCTGCAGAAAATATATCCAAGTCATGCTTATGCAAATTTTATATCTACTGCTGCTAACTTTGACAATTTAAATGTCTATTGGCAGTTGCAGTAGATTTCTATTTTGTTTTATTTTTATTAACAGTCGTTTTGACAGTATACTGTCCTAATGACAGTATCTTTACTGCTGCTACCTTTGACATTGTAACTGTTTATTGACAGTTGCAGTAGATTTATATTTATTTTTATTTTTAATAACTGTCATTTTGAGAATATACTATCTACTGACACTGACGGTATCTTTACTGCTGCTAACTTTGACAATTTAACTGTCTGTTGTTAGTTGCAAGTACCAAGATATTTCAAATTATAACAAAAACTAATTAAACAATTTATTACGCTTACAGATTGATAAGTCAAAATACATCAAAAGATTATATAAGTAGTGTACAAAATTATAAATTTATCGTAATCGTTTTTAACTATTCACCCCATCAAAATACCATGTCTAAATATGTATACATATATTGGACTACTTAAATATTATTATTTGAAATTTTTATTAGAATATTTAATATACATACGGATCCATTATCACGATTAAAAAATTTTTTTAATCCCACAAAAAAATTCACCCTTTTTTAAATAATCATTATTTTTTACTTACAATCTCATGACAGTTGAAATAAATCAGAATTTTTATGTCATTACCCATGCCATGGATAATTAGAATTTAAAAAATTTATTACACTATGACTGACTGTTAGTTACATATATGAGGAAGGTGTTTAAATGCAAAAAGACTATATATATACACATACGAATACGAGTAAAGAGAAAGAGATAGAAATATAGAATTACAATAATAAAAAAAAAACAGTTGTAGAGTTTCAACTGCAATGTAAGCAAAAATTTCAATTTGCGTTGTCATCACTTTTTTTTCGCTGTTTCAATCTGATTTTGTTTTCATTATTTTTTTTTTTATTATATTTTTTTTCCTATTTTTAATTTTCTGTTTTATTATGGTCAGACTTTGTTCGATTTAATTTCTTTCTTTTTTTTGTTTTAATTTTTTTTTTTTTATGCTTTCCTAATCAGAATGTCATAATCAAAGTCGAGAGTTTTATTACTTTTGCTTTTTGTTATTTAGTTTTTCTGTTTTTTTTTTCGATACGAGTAAAAAAATGTATTTAAGTTTGTAAGCATTTTTCATAAGATTATGACGTGGTGCACTTTTAAATTAATTTATGTGTCTAATTGAAAATGATGTGCGATTTAACAAAAAAAAAAAAAAAAGTAAAAAAAAAAATAAAAAATGTATAATCTTGTAAAAAAATTAAATTTTGATAAGTTAAACATTAGTAGGAAGTACTGTTATTTTTCTGATAAATATTTTAATTAGTTAGTAGCAGTCACAAGCTAATCGCTGATACAAAATTTGGATAACATGACAATTGATTCGATTTTAATAATCAAAACTGAACAATTATATATTTCTATCTCTACAAAAGCAATCCTAAACCTTGTTTGATTGTACATATACTTAATTGAATTTATTAAAATATTAAAAGATTGTTTTAGTTTTAAATGATTTATATTTCAAAAACTGTCTCAGTTAAACAATTTAAAACTACACAAACAATATATAAACCAGAAATATATAACAAAGTATAAAATGTGTAACAAATACGATTGACAATCATTGATATAATATTTTAGCATTGCTAACTTCAATAAAATTTGCAGGAATTCAGAACAATTTTAATCTACACTTCCTACTGAGGTATTTAAGTAATACTTGACATTTATCTACCACCAGCGATTTGGTATAAAAGTGGTATAGTCCCTTGATGGTCGTTTGGCTGAAATATCTGAACCTGAGACTGATATCAGTACAAATTTACCTTTCACACAAAACATTATCAAATTTATCACAAAAAACATGCTTAATTGCAAGTATTTTCTTCTACTTCATTAGAGCGATTCAAATTAAATCTCTTTTTCGCCTGTACATAACGTTTATAATCTCAGTTAAATGTACCTCAACTTTCAGTTAAATCAATTAGGGAAATTCTAGTGCAGCACTTTCCTAGTATCATACTTTGTCGACAAAACTTCCCCTAGCATTTTAGTATCCCACCACTAGCATTTTAGTATCCCACAGTTTCCCACTGATCATTAATCTTCAGTTATTTCCCTTGTTGCACGTTTTGTTATTCTGTGTTTGCACTCGAACGTTTTTTGCCATTTTTTGTTTCAATATGAATTAGAACTATCATAATTAAAGAAAACTTCAGGTTCGTCATACAATTGCTCATCTCAATGAACTCTCCATTTCCTCATTTTCTTGTATTGGACCGATAATTATTCTTAACATTTTTATTTCAATGATGTTGAGTTCAATGATTTCATTTTGTTAAAGTCACTTCCAAACTTCCATCACTTTCCAAATTTTAGATGATCTCTTAAACGAGTCAGCTTCCTCCTGAGATATACTCAATATAGATATATTTAGGTATAACTATTTAGTTTACTTTACAACAACAGAGATCAGTGGGTTGAATAGTTTTTTTTAGTTTAATTAGAATTAAAACACGTCAATTGATCTGATTGAGTAGAAGCGGATGGTACGTGTACTAAATTTGATATGTTCTTCTAACTATATTTGAACGTAATAAAATAGATAAAAATAATTAACTTTGTTGTATTTGAATTCACCGAGTATTGAATTAATTATTTTGAAATTTACACCGGCTCAGATGAGCTTTTAATTATTAGTAAGAACTGTCGATTGACAAATGCCTATATTTTAGTATTTTAGTAGTATTTTATTCAAAACAAACTTGAAATTGAATTAAAATTTAATTCAGGAACGAGACGGAAAAATAAATTTGGCAATGTTGATATGCAAAAACTGGAAATACAAAGAGCTCAAGAAAAGTAAGTAAAATAAGTAAGTTTACACTAAATTGTAATGCGATATCTCTACTATAACTTCGCGGATGTTTGTGTTTAGACACTCCAACGTTTGAGGTTTATCGGAGTAGATATACGACTGCCAGTGTAATTAAACAAATCCAACGCCGTTAAATTACATAATTTTGGCATCAAAACATTAAATAATGAGACTATAAAATTTTCATGATAACTTTTCTTATATTTGAAGGTATATTTGACTGAGTCGTTAGTCTGTAAAATTGTCTGCTAGTCTGTATACATATACATATACTATTGTTATCACATCTCAATGTTTTGCCAAAACTTTTTTAATTACGGAAAAAAAATTAATCAAAATAATCAAAAGACCTTGTTAGCATAACACTCAGTTTTAGAATTTACCAATGAAATAATTGAATATTCAAATAACAAATAGATTTATTATACTTAAAATAGAGAATAGCTGAAAAAATCAATTATCTACTGATGTAAAGCCACACGCGATCCCTTTGTGTTATTTATTATGACATACAACAAACAATAACGCTAGCCAGCCTAATGCTTGCAATTAATTAATTTGAAATTTAAAATATAATTAATGAAAATAAATAAATTAAAAGATTACCCATTATGTACCTATGTTTCAATTATTCATAGTTGCTATAATCAAAACATAATTACAAAATTTTTAAGATGAGTGAAAAAAATCTAAATTTTCAACAGATATGTTTTATAGGTAAAAAAAAAATCCTTGAAACTTTATTATTTCTTTTTAGAATTTAATTAACGAAAAAAAATTAAATTAATTTTTATTTTTTTTTTTTATAAAAGATTTTTCTAAACAAGTATACTTACGTTGCAAGTTCAACGATACCACATTTACCCTGAACATAATTCAAATAATTTTCTCCTTACAAAGTTCTGATTACTTTCGAAATAAATTCATAAAAAAAAGAACAACAACAACAATAACAAAAATCTATTTGCAAAAATGTTCAATTGCATAAGCGTATATCCTCAAATAATTTTATGAGAGCATATACCCACATACATATTATAATATATACTGTGATATATATAATTAAAATAATTAAAATATTTTGGAAATTTGCCAGGAAAAACACAAAAAGAAAACAATAATAAAAAAAAATGCTACAAAATTACGAACAAAAACTTTTCTTCTCTAAAATATTCATGAACATTTTTTTTGTTTTTTTTTTTTTTTGTTTTATTTTTTGTGCAATTTTATTTTGGCAACAATTGCATAGTACACATCAAATAAATTAAGTCATCATCATCATCAGATATAACAGGGTGTATTGTAATAGTTATCAAAAATTTTGAAAATATGTACACTCGAATCAGTCCTTTATATATACATCCACTGTCAATGTTGTAATTGGGGCTTAACAATGAAGTGAGTGGTGGCCTAACGAGAAGAAGACGAAGACGGGTGACTCATACAAGATAAAATAAAAAGAACACTGAACTTTTCGTCAATGGGTAAGTTTGTTTCTAAGGTATGTGGCGGTCGTCGACACTGAATTTAGATTAATAAGAGAATATGAATAAGAAAATAGAACAAGAAGAAACATTTATGAAATAAAAAAGACGAAGTTTTCCTATTAGAAATGAACACTCAAACAATGAAGTTGTTTTATTTAAAAAATAAGTAAACCAACATATATTGCAGAAAACGAAGTAATAAGACATACTTAAGTATTGTGTTTTGTTCACTTTTTTTTTAACATTTGATTTTTTGTGAGTGTTTTTTTTTTATTATGGATTTAAAGAGGATGTCGGATACTTCTTTTCCATGTAATTATTTTCCATAAAGTTTTTACATTTCAATATTAAAATATTTTTCGTGGGCCAAACATCTAACTTGTTAATTATACAGTGCTATCAAAACATTATGTTTAGAATTACAATCACGAACGATACAAATGAAGATATCCACAGAGATCTGAATATAAAAACCACTAACGGCTTCATTAGTCATTAAAACAGAAAATAGATTAATTCGTTATAGTAATATAAAGCCGATCGAGCTCTTAAACAGATCAAATGACATATGAAGGCTCAAAAAGCTAAAATCCTACAATCTGGTTCTATAGGGATCAGAAATATTGATTCCTGTATGTCCACAAAGGTCTTACTTTTAAAGCATATTTTCAAACTAAAAAAAATATCAAAAATGCGCCAAACGCTTAACCATAAGATTATACTTATGTAAAATAACTTTTTAATTCTCATTCTCATTGTCATTGTTATCTATATAATCTGACTGGGGATTAGTGTAGATTGTCAGTATAAACTTATCAAAAACTTGTACAACCAAACAAAAAAAAATTAAGCAAAATAAGTATGTATTTAGAAACAATAAATTCTTCTTCTTCCATGGCGCGCTACAATTAAACAACATCAGACATTCTAACAACAGCATTTCTATTTCGAAATTCGTGACATAATTTGTTTTTATGGAATAAGATTGTCAATCTTAAGACAAACTCTGCTCTGGTCTATTTGTTTTTTTTTTATCTTCTTGACAGTAACTTAGGTAGAATGACCTTTTCGTGCTTAATCAGGTACGGTACTGCAAGCTTACACTACAATATCTACAAATATTTCGAGTATTTATTTAACAAACTACTGGCTTATCAACTCATTAAATGTGGAAAACTATACTACTATTGTCAGGAACTAAGCCTTCTTAAATAGAATAGCTTTTATTTTTATTTAACTTGTTCTCAGATTATAATCTCAATTATTTTTTGTCATTTTTTTATCCCAATGACAAAAGGTACTGGGCAAGATCGAAAAACCCATAAAGCATTTTTTTTTTTTACTTCATCGGGATTCGAACCTGGGACCTTTCGGTTAAAAGGCAAGCGCTCTTCCTACTGCGCCACCCAGCGTATGTTTGATTCATTAAATACTCTGGTTCACACGTTTTGGATCTGCTATTGAATATACCCCAGAGGTCTTACATCAGTTGCATACAAAACATCCACAGAATAGATGAACTTTATATAGTCTATAATATTATACATTAAATTTATATTCATGAAATTTAATTTGAACAATTTTCTGATACACCCTATCCTGTGCTGTATACACCAATATATATACCGTTATTAAATCAAGGTAACATTTAATGTGTGTAAATTAAATACAAAACTCCTAAACCAAAATAAAAATTCATATAGTTATTTAAAGAATATGTCTATAGTATAATATATCTGTGGATTTATACGTACATATGTATGTTGTTGGCATGCATGTGTAGAATATCGTGTGCTATTTTTTGACATGCAACAACAGTTTTTTATTTTGTTTTTTTTTTTTTGACATATTTTTCTTACTCTTTTAATTTTTTGTTTTTTTGTTTTATTTTTTTTTTATTATTGTTAGGGTTGGTGAGCCAAAAAATAAAAATTCTTTTTTCTAAATTGAATTTTTTTTTTGTTTTTTTTTTTTTTTTGTGAAAAGTCAAGGAACGAAGAATTAATATTAGAAAAACATAAAGAAATTAAAAAATAAAACAGAAAATTGAATTTTTTTTAATTTTACTTTCGAAAAATAATTTTGACATCTAATAATGCAGATGACTTAAAATAAATATATATATAATGTTAAAATCATATTATATCTGCAGTAGCATCAAGTTTTTAAATTATAGCTTTAATAATTTTTTTATTATGGGCTTGGTGAAGAAAGCAGGAATATGACATAATACTTTTTATTCTAAATATTTCTGCTATAGTAACAACTGGTGCTGCCGACTTCATACAAAACGTTTTTATTTTGTATAACAATTTGGTTACTTAGTTTGTTGAAAAAAGATGAAAGTAGTTTGTTTCTACCATTTCCAACCCTGGTAGGGTTAGCATGCCAAAAATTTACGTCGAAGTATACAGAGTTATCTGATTTTTTCTGAAAATCGTTTAAGAGTGGTTCTTTAGAGTTTTTTTAAGTAAAAAAATTACTCGAGACCACTGAGCTTTCAATTTGACCTTCAAAGGGTTAAATAAAGTCGCAATAGAAAGATAATGTTTAACAAATAGGTATACACCGAATATATTCAAATCAGACTTTTTTTTTTAATTAATGTTCCTAATTAAAGTTAGCTACCCAACAAAGCCAACAAGGCTATCTGACTTATAGTTTTTGGGTAATAGCTGCCCAATAAATACTAAAAGTGATGACCTGAAGACAATTTAGGGCACATTGTTGTTTGTTTTATGTTGTTGTGTGTACAGTACATGTAAGCACCACATAATCTACAATGCTTTTTGAGCATTTATTTATTAAATTACTAGCTTATCAACTCATTAAAACAACTCGTTACAGTTGACAATTATTCTCTAACATTTTCGGCTACTGCTCCTATTTATTACTGTAATTCTTACAACGAAATTTTTTTCAGTCTCAGAAGTCTTTCATAGCCTCATAAATATGCAAATCGTTAATTTTGAACAATGCATCATATCTACGTAATGTTAATATAAAGTTCGGTTTCTAAAACTATGTTTCAAGCGGTGATGCTTCGGCTTTGGTTCACACTTTAAATATTGTTTATTTTCATTAACTGAATAAATTCAAACTATAAATGCTTTACAAAGTGACTTTCGGAATTGAATTAACAAAATTTTTCAATTTTTTTTTGACAATTTAGTCTAACTGAAAATTTACTTTCTTAAGGCTTCGTTAAAAACGGGTAATAGAATTTTTTTGTTATGTCGGTAGTATTTTCTTTAACTTTGGCAACTATATTTGTCATTCATTAGGCGTTTTCGTTTTTTAGTTCAGAGCATAGATCTGAGCGCGCTCTGACTTAAATGAGCACGCTCTGAGCAGAGCATGAACAGAAAAGCTCCGAGAGCTCAGATTTAATAAAAAAACACGATTTGAGTAAACTGTCATTTTTATTTTATTGTTGTTTCAAATTGTAATTTGTCATAATATGTATGTTGAATTTAAACTTTAAATTTTGAAATTTACAAAAGTTAAGATTTACAAAAAGTCTAAACTAAAAAACATTATTTTTGATTAACTTTTAATTATTTACTATCACAGCTTATATCTTCGTTCATTATTTCTTAAATTGTAAAAGTCACTGTGGATATTTATTTTAAATTTTAAAATTGTTTAATTTTTTTACTATTGTATAGTAGCGTCATCTATTTTGTTTTAAAATAAACATCTCTTTTTGACATTTAATATTCAAGCGCAATAACAGAGCACGTAACTGTTAATTTAAATTGAGCACATAGAGCACGCTCTGAGCGCGCTCTGAACGCATAAAAAATACGGATTTCAAGCTCTGAACGCTCTGAGCAAAAAAAAAACACGAATCTGTTTTTGACAGTTCGTGCTCTGCTCTGAACTAATTAACGAAAACTATTATGTATGTTCATACGGCTGGTAGAAAATTGGTAGAAATCTACCAAAATATAAGATTTCTGCTAGATTTTTGATGTTTGAATTTTTTTTTCTAGGAATATGTCAGTGTCAAAATTTTTTGATTATTTTTTATGCAAGGAAATTATTGTTGACAACGTAATTTTTCGATCGAATATTTTAAATAATAAATAAATTAGTCAGCTAGCCTAAATAATAATTAAGAATAGTCATAGGTGTAAATACAATAATATAAGCTCTAAAAATTTAAAATTGTTAAAAAAATTATGATTATGTTCAACACAATAAATAAATAAATAAAATAAAATTAATGAAATAAAAAAATATAAATTATACAAGTAATATTGTTGGATTAACATTAGAATAATAAATAATAAACATTTATTTCTTTGCCAATAATTTAATTTTCAGTCATCTTGATATTTCAATAATCTGACAGCTGACAATGACAGAAATTAGGTTTTTTTATGCATGAACGTGAAGGTAGATTTCTGCGGCAGATCTGCGGTAGATTTCTGCTTCGTGTAAATGTGACCATTATGATGTAAATTTAAATCTGTCACCGCCTACGTTGTAACAGAATAGCAAAATATAACTGATATTTTCATACCACACATCTAAGATAGTATATAGGTGGATCTCTCTACATTGCTTAAAAACACCTTAATTAATTTATTGAAACTATTTTAATAATTTTTTTTTCTTCTTTTAACAAGTCAATTATATAATCAGATCCACAATAATTTCTTATATTGCTCTCAATTTCAAAACAAATAAATTTACTATTGACTGAATGACAATATAGCTAACGTTCAATAAGTAATTTTTCAATAATAAATTGTTTATTTCTATTTTTGTATTTCAATTTTTTCACTTTTTTATTTTTGGCATTGGGTTTTCAAATAAAATTTTTATTTTTACCTTTATTGTCTTAATTTTGGCGCCAAAATATTATTTTCTGTTGATTGTCAATTTTTTCTATTCAAAATCAAATAATAATAAAGTAAATAAAGAAAAAAAAAACTATTTTTAAAATTTAGTTTTTTTTTTGTTTCTAAAAAATGTTTTCTAAATTTGAATTAAACAAAAAAAAAAAAAAATTTAAATAAAGTGGCGTCTAATTTATTTTGTAATGAATATTTTAAAAATATTTTAAATAAAAATTTTTAAATTGTTGTTTACAACAAGAATGGGGAAAAGAATTCAATAAAAACATGCGGCTGCAAAAATTAAAAAAATTTCAATATTTATAAATTTTCAACATAAAATAAATAAATAAATAAATGTATATTAGGTAGATATCTATGTATGTATGTACATATAAAATAAATATAATTTGAACTTTTTTGTTTTTGTTTTTGTTATCCAATGAAAACATAATTTATGAAATTTATTCGCTTTGTTATTTTTGTTTATTAGGAATGTTAGTTGGTAAGAATTTCATTTAAATAAATTCTAATTTTTTTAGAAAATTTATTTATTTTTTTATTTTATACTAGCTAGCCCGATAAACTTTGTACCGCCCTAATGAAAATGAAATTTGTAAACGTATTAATAGATTTTCTCTATATTAATAATTTCGACAATTATTGATAGAGTTTTTATATGTAGTTATATGTACATATATATTTTTTTATATAGTTCCAAGTCTATGGAACACCCTAACTGCTTTTACACAGAGATTGGAATACCCAATTACATACAATAGCTTTTCTTTAGAAGTTTTATGGTATATCTACTAATTTTTTAAATGGGGTAATTGAATGTAAAAAAAAATAAAGAAAAAAATTTTTTTTTTAGAAATATTTGCCTTCAATTTAAGCGTACTAAAACTACAAAAATAAACTTTAGAATCGCAGCTTGATATAAGGTTTTCAAAGCAAGTGATGATTGTAATTACGGAAAATACAAATGAATCCATACATGAGTTCATATTCTTTTTATGGATATTATTTGGTTTAATAGTTATTGAAATGGGTATTTTGTTGAATTGAAGCAAATTGAAACAAACATATAAATAAAGTCCAAGGCGAGTTAATTAAGGCAAATAGTTATGATGCATATACTTATGAATATGCATCACATACTAACATGAATATGCAAGATTTTGAGTTAGGATAGATTTTATAGATGGATTAAAAAATTAGGGTGGTTCAGTTGGATGGTCAGGTTTATTACAGAGTAATGCTCTTCATTGGAATTTTTTTTAATATCAGCTCACCAACAAGATATACAATATTGATACAACACTACATTTATGGAAATATTTCATACAAATTCAATATATGAAAATGTCCCAATTTTTATGATTTTGGTAATTCCGTTGTTGTTCAAATCATTTCATGTTTTCTTTTTCTACCATTCTCTTCCGTTCCTACTATACATTCGGCTTGAAAACTGACAATTCATAATGGTTTAAAAACAGCATTCATTACATGAATTAGAGTAGCAATATCATGTGGATGTGAAAAACTTTGTAATGGAAATTAAATTCACCTTATTAGTTCTTCAAATCGGTATTAATTGTGGTATTTTGTCATTGCAGCTGCCTTATATGATAATATATATATTTCAGTCTATAAGAACTTTAGTATAGCTCATGGAATCCTACTTTTGTAAATTTAAAAAATTAATTTCACGAACAAAATTCGTTGTCAAACGTTTTACGAAACTAGAATTACGTGGTAGATCCCCTGACCTATGCCGAAGCCCTATAAAGTGAAAAAAGATAAATGATGATATTTATTTATTTAGTCTATCTTAAAATGAGCTTATAGTAGCTCGTGTATAGAGTGTGTATAATAATTAATTTCTTATTCTAATAAATCAACGTATAAAAACAAAATGTAAAGAACAGTTAAACTTCATACAGATACAAATGCAAGATAAAATAGTACAATGATAACATAATGCAGCCTGTTGCAATGGCAAAAGCACAATAGCACAGTCATAAACATAACCCCAAATATAGTGGTACTGAGAATGTGATTCAGTTTAAATGTTTTTTGAACAGTCGTTTTTGTTAGAACAACGAATTCAACGTGAGCAAATATTGATAAAAAGTCTTTCAAATTTAATTACTTTAAAAACAGGTTTTTTACTAAAGCTCAGTTTAAAAAAATTGGCTTTTTTAAATATGTAAATAAATATCTATGGTTATATGGTCGTACATATTATTTATATTAATATGTAAACTCAATTTTAGTATCCAAATATTAAGAATGAAATGACATAAGAACAGAATTTAAAAAAAAAAACCTTTTTTTATTTAAATAAAAACATTTTGTATTTTATTTATCCATTTTTCTATCTCTCTCTCTCTTTTTCTCTTTCATCTCAGTTCGGTTCACAGTTTCTTCTCCTGTCAACATTCATTTTTATTAAATAAAACAGATCAAATAATATTATTTTTGGTTAATTTTTATTTTTATTTATTTTATTAAGAATAAAATAAAAAAACAAATATGTTTTTATAAATAAATATAATATTATATATTTGTATATATATATATATATAGCTAGATATAATATTATGTACAAAATATATTAAAAATAAATAAATAAATTTATGACTTTGGGTCAATGGGTTATTAAGAGAAGAGTAATAAAAATAAAATTTATTCAATAAAAAATATTAAATATAAAAATATTTGAGATTTAAATATTAAGTATAATATGTATTATAACTATATTATGTATACTTAATGTTTATATTTTTTATTATTTATTACATTATATTTTCTCAGAATCTGCAATTTTTTTCATTTTCGTATTTCTATTAAATTATTATTTTTTAAAAGAGCATATTGTAATTTTTAATTTTAATATTATTAATGACTTGTTTGGTAAATTAAAAATTATTGGTAAACGAACTCGTTAAGTATGTATGCCTCTAGCAAAATGCAAAATAAATTTCTACCTAATAAGATAAATATAAAATTAAAGGTGGAAAAAATGATTGAATAAAATGTGTGTGGTGAGAAAAATTTAATTTGATTTTTATCATTGTCGTATTTTTAATAAAAAATAAATCTCAATTTAAAATTGTACTTTTTTTTAATAAAAAATTGTTGACCAAGAAACCTGTAACATTCGTTTTTGCAGCAATCACTGTCAAATTAAGCTTATTTCATTTCAAAATATATTTTTAAGACTTTATTATTTCTAGAAATTAATGAATGCCAACCTGCAACAAGTGTAAACAAAAAATGTGATATTTCAAAATTGAAAGAAATAAAGTTTACAAAAGTCACTCAAATTGAAACAAATAAAGTTTAGTTTAAAACAGTTAAGTGTGAATTTAAAATGTAATTACGTTGTTAAAAGTTAAATTAATTATAATCACATAAATTTATTTTATAAAAATAGCATTTTACTTTAAAATTTTGGTCGATTTTTATAATTCGCAGATGTTCTATTGACATCTTCTAATAAGTTATAAAATCAATTAAATGAAAATAGGAGTTGTACAGGTAGTCTAACACTAAAAATACCTACTGATGAGTTCTAATAGTGTTATGATAAACGAAACAATTTCCTAACAATATTTTGTTTGTTAACACAAATAATAATAATAATATTTATAGATACAATGGTGACATAAAATGATTTTATGTCACCATTGTATCTATAAATAAATATATTAATTAATAAATCGAACTTGTTCTTTTTATTAAAAGTAAAATGACGTGGAAATTTTAATATTTCACATTTAAAAAAATTTATAATCACATAAATTTATTTTATAAATTAATTAGTTAAATAGTTAATATTTACAAGTATATATAAAAAATTCAATAATATCTTTTAATATTTTTTTTCAATCAACCAATAGTGTAAATTGCATTAATTATATAGCTACGAAATCTTTCATATCTGTTTCTTCATAATTTTCACTATCAATTTTGGGTAAAATCTGCGCGGAAAAGTTAAAATTATGGCAGCATTTTTTTTATATTATAATTAATACCTTAAAGTCAAAATGTAAAGAATAATATTTAAATATAAAATTAAAATATAAAAAATAATATTTCCATGTTTTGTTTTGGAACACGAACTTAACAAACTAAATAACATTTCGATTTCTGCATTGAACACTTGGATAATTTTTAATTTATCTATTAATGATGTAGAATATGATTTCTATCAAAGATTATATAAGACTGTCTAAATAGGCATCAATTGATAAACGTATTGAATTGACATGACATTTGTCAATTGTGTAGATGAATTCACAAATTCATATGTACAATACATAATTTTCAATTTGTGCATCGTAAGTTAATATTTAAAATCAATAAAAATTTTATAAAATGGTCATAAAATAGCTGAAAGTTAAATTTAAATGGCAGTTTTAAAAAAGATGTCAAGAAATATCTAAAAATTAATATGTGAATGGCTAGAAATATGTAGCTATTGGTTAAATGGAAGTTTTATATTGCGTATATCTAAAAAGAAAAAACAACATAAATAAATTTATTTATTTAATGACTAAATTGGTAAAGAAATTTGCTTCGGCACAAACAATGTTCAAAATTTCGGATTTAAACATGATGGATGTCATTCTCGCTGTCAAATTGTAAACATGATGGATGTCATTCTCGCTGTCAAATTGTTTTAAATTTTTCTTTTAAAGTATAATGTCAGATTGAAATATGTCTGGCAAGGCTATTTCAAAATTAAAATTGGTGTCAAATATTTTGGACAGAACAGTATTGATATAATCAATTATTTATTTATTATTTATAATTAATTATTTTTGTCTTGTAGTTGGAGTTCTAGTTTGTATAATATGTCATCATTAAAAATATTGTAATTTTCATTACAGTAGTGGTTTTCATAAACAAGCAATATTGGCAATATTGCTTACAAGTATTTTGTTCAGTAAATTTTTTTCATAAACATTTCTAACTTAGCAGAAAAACTGCAAAATTATAGTAGACAGCGCATGATAATCAGTTGTGTTGCTGTTTTTATTTATAACACAATACTGCAAATGTAGAAAATTCAAACTTTAATAACTCTAAAAGAAAAAATTGCATTATTTTGTTTTTGTAGTATGTGTTTATGGAAAGCCCTAGAATTCGGCAGTAAAGGAATTAAATTGAATTTCCAAATTTTAACTTTTTTTTCATAATTTTAAAGTATGCAACATTTTTCTTGATTTAAAAAAATTCATTAAACTATTTAATAAAATCTATCACTTTTGTAACGATTTATTTATTAAATCTGTATTAATTTATTCTGAAAAAAAAAAAACAAAATCCATTATAATTTATAATCAATTAACATAGAATTAAATATTAATTTTCTTTTTGGCACTACTACATCCCTCTAGGATCATCATCATTCAGTAAATTTTCATTTATAATTACTATTCAATTATGTATATGCAATTATCTAAATATTTACACTTTGCTTTCTCTAAATTCGATGTTCAGGTCAAATTTAATTGCAATTAAAAATATTTTTTTTTTAATAATAAATTAATTTCCTTTTAAAATAGAATTAATTAATTATTTTTATTAAAAAAAAAATAAATTATAATATATTATAAATTTTTAAATAGTTGAATAATTATGAATATAATATGTAGCAGCAAAAAACAACAACAACAATAACAAGAAAGTTAATTGTTAAATTGTATATAAATAATAACAAAAAAAAAATTATTGATTAAAAAAATTAAATATTTCCCAGTGGTTTTATTAAGTCTAGGCTTGAATAATTTTCATTTTATTTTCAATAATAAATAACCTTGAATATTATTCTATATATTTATATAAATAAATAATAATTATTACGCGATTATAGCACAAATTATATATAGATATTATGGGCCATTATTAGGGCTGCCAGATGTCCGATTTCAGGATTTGTTTCATCATTAATTAAAAATTACCAATTTAATCAGTTGCTTACTGAATAACTACTTACTAATTTGTTTGTCAAGAAAAAATTCTATCACAAGTACAGTACGAACTGAACGAAAAAAAACGCAAATGATCATAAAATATAAATAATTAAACAAAATTTAATTATCACAAATCACATTACAGAATATCACTTCAGATTATCAATCTTAATAAATTATACAATTCTAAAATCATTTCCAATTACAATAATTAAAAACAAGTCTATTATTAACAGTGGCCTACAACATTTTTTAAACAAATATTTTGGTATCTTGGTTTCTTTTTATAATAATCTAATACTAACTAACAACAATAAAACTATGAAAATGTCATTAAATGAATTGTTTGAGAGAAACCTGTTTAGAAGAGAGAATAAAATAATACAAAAAAAAAACAATCTGACACATATTCAATTCTTTTAATTCTGACAAATTGAAAAATATTTAAAATAAAAAAAATACACAGACGAAATCAAATTAAATGTCTAAATTGGGCAGAAATACTATCATCATTATTAATGAATAGATAATGATCGCATCCTAATCCACCCACTCATTTCAAAATAAAGCATTATAAATACAAAAAAAAAAATAGAATAAAACAACAACAAAAAAAAAACAACTGATTTATGAGGTTAAATAGCAAAAATTTATTAAAATTCATCTCTTTTAAAATATGTACAATGAAATAAAAAGAGAGGAGGATACTAACAAAGAATTAAAAAAAAAAATTATGCATAGATAAATAATATATATATATATATATATATATATATATATATATATATATATATTTATATATATATATATATTATATATATTTATAATACATTATAAAAGTAATAAATCAAATAAATAAATAATAATAATAGAATAATAATGAAGAAAAGAAATATCGTTATGCAATACTATTATAAGATATTGAATAGAAAATTTTGTATTTGACATTAGAGTTGTCACTTATCAAAGCACATAAAAATGTTAGATCTGTATGCTTACTTTTTTGAAATAAAGTTTGTCAAAATTATAATTTTTGATTGATGTTTTTTTTTAAAATTTACTTTTTAATTTAGTAAAAAAAATACTTCACAAAAATGAAACATAAAACAAAAAAAAAAAAAAAATTGACGGCAAATTTTTACAAAATAAATATTTCATTTGTAAAAATTTTTTTAAGAGATATTTCTTTTGACATCACTTTTTAAATTCTCAACTCTCAAATATTTCTCAAAAATTTGTAAAGACCAATACCAATAATAAAGTAAGCATACAGGAAGGAATTTGCAAGTTAGGTTTGTTAGCACACCTATTAAAATGCTAATGAGGTCTAAATTACTGATTGGCACAACCTCCAATAACCGATTTAACTTTGAGTAAACAACTTTTGTTGATTATGCATGTGTTTTTACTCTCATATAACACAAAAGTGATGCAAGGTATATTTGAAATATATTTTTGTAGTTTTTAACTGATCTCCTACTACTTTTTGTAATCTTCCAAATGCTTCTCTATCTTTTGTAGAATTTATTTTCAATGTTTTTTGATTATATGTATTACTCAAGTTAGGCCTTTTCACAAACGCATAATGCAAGACATTAATTTTTTCATGTGCTCATAAATGATTAGGAGAGGGTAAAATATAACCTTCTCATTGACTCAAATTTTTTTATTTTGTTTACTAACTGTTCAGAACCGTTTATGAGCAGTTTGTATAGCATAACAAATTCTTATCATAAGAAATTCGTAATACCCTACAATTTAATTAGTTTTTTCTTTTTTTGCTTCTCTCCTTCGCTTCGATTCTATTTAGTGATGTAAACAAAAAAAAAAATTTTTTTTTATAAATTGATTTATGTGCAATTTACAAATATACTTATTTACATACATATCTCTTTATTTATATAATATTTGCATTTATTTTACATTTATAATATATATTTTCAATATAAATAATTCAAATATATATGTATGTACGTATATTTTTTGAATGAAGTGAATTTCATATATTCTCAAATAAAAATTGCAATTAGTTTTCTCATATTCGGGTTTTTGAGGATTTTTAATTTGACTTTAATAATTATTATTGTTAAAATTTAAATAAAATAATTATTTTGAAATAGAAAAAAATAATTTTTACAATATTTTCAATCATAATTCAATGAAATTTATTTTCAATACTAATTTACAATCAATGAAATGGTGAATTGTTTACATTGAAAATTTTAAATTAAAATAAGAAATTGATTTAGTTATATTTTTGTAATTAATTGAATTAATAAAAATTTAGAGGGTAATTTAAATTAATTCATAAGCATTGTATCCTTCAACTTTTTTCACTGATACTTTCATTGAGTGCAAAAAAAAAAATAAAAATAAATATACCTAAATAAAATAATGTAATTTTTCAATTTAAAGATTGATTTTTAAAAAAAATTATAACTAACAGCGAATATTTTAAAATTAATTGTAAACAGTTGATTATTTGAAAATAATTGTTTATTGCATAAAATTGGACTTTTGCTATTACTTGCAAGTACCTGCAAACTATTGCAAATAATTGCAAATGCTTGCATATTATTTGTAAAGACTTTTAAATATTTGCAAGACTTTAAAAATTCCCAGCAAGACTTTTTGTTTACAAACTCTTCAAACAAAGACTGATTTTTATTAAAAATATACTAGTGTATAATATATGCATTGTATTGTCTTGAAAACAGTTTTTATAATTTTTATTTTTCCTTTGTTTTTGTTTCGTTTATTCTATTGCTTAAAATACTGTTAACCGGCTTCACAGACGCTCAATAATATCGATATGAATTGCTCAAATTACTTATCTAAAGAAAAATCGAAGCTTGCAAAATATTAATAAAAACCACCCATATTGTCCTGCCCTAAGAATGATATTTTTGTATTTTGCCCTAAAAAGCATTAAAAATTTGATCAAACTGAAATTGATTAAAGAATTGGTGGGTAAAGTAAGAGATGTGTATGAGCACATTGCTTCAGAATAGTATAGTAAACCTTTAATCAATGACATTTAAGAAAGAAATAAAGTACAAGTGATCGCTTAGCTTTCAGTAGTGGCAAAAAGTATCAAAAAACAATTGCAATTTTACATCAAAAAAACTAAATTTTTAAAAACTGTAATAGTTCGATTTTTTCTTCTCCGACCTTCTCTTAATTTTGTCGATTATTTGTAATCAGTTTTCTTAATTTAAACGCGATAAAATATTCTATCTTGAGCTGTAAAATTTGCACGTTGTATTTGTCAAATCCCGTTCTATTTTGTTAAACAAAGAACTTGCGAACATTTTTCGTTTTATTTTGTTCTCACTAACTTCTTTATTTGCAGAGTCTTGTTTTGATCTTGATGTACAAAAAATCACTTTTAAATTATGTTTTTTTTTTACCATACAATATTTGTAAAAAAAATTTAATTTCGTAAGTCAATTTCTGTTTTATAAACCAGTTGAATTTTTTATTATATCCTTTATCTGTAATAAACAAGAAAAAATAATAACAGTTATTAAATATTTACGAAAATCCTTAGAAAACAAAATCAATAACATTCATTATAAATATTATATAATACAAATATACATATATATATATATATATATAGCAGTGGCATCCTTTAAAACATCGTAAACAATTTAAATTCCAACAAAAATATTTTGTTTTATATTATTTCAAAATTCCTGATTACTTTTTTGTTTTTTATTATGTTTTTTTTTGTTTTATTCTTGTTTTGAATTAATAAACACGACATTGAATACTAAGCAAAAGAAAACCAACAGACATTAAAAACAAGCCACGTGCTATTAGAAAATTCTTTTTTACTTTTTTTCATTCCTTTCATTATTTAAAAAAAAAAATATTTTGAATTTAAAAAGGACTAACTATATACTTCTGACTCTTCTCATTTTCATTAATC
The DNA here is from genome assembly GCA_963942445.1 of Argyra leucocephala. Lineage (NCBI taxonomy): Eukaryota > Metazoa > Arthropoda > Insecta > Diptera > Dolichopodidae > Argyra > Argyra leucocephala. The sequence continues at coordinate 13,807,997 of OZ012681.1, forward strand.
TAACGGTCTTTTATAATCAGTTTAAAAAATAAATTTCACTCATTACTTTGGCTTCTTTTATGTGAATTTTTCATGGTTTTTCATTTAACTACAAAAAAAAAAAACAAAAGCACAAAACTAAAATTATTCAAATTAATTTAATTATATGATATACATTTCAACTTTTTAATATTAATTTTGGTAATTTTTATTTATTATTAAATTAATTTTTATTAGTATTCAACGTTCCGCAGCACAGTTTTTCTTTTGTTGAATTTATGTGTTGAATCGCAGATTTTTTTGGTGGAAAAAATCCAAAAATGTAATTTTTGCAAGAATTTTCTTTGTGGTGTTGATGAGATATAGTATTTTTGTATGTGGGTTGTTGTGTTTTGTGTTTGTGCCTATTAAATATATATTATCTTAAAAATATATTTAACTAACGTAACAAATTAGCTTTTATAATATTAAAGATGTATAATAAAAATAAAAAGGGAATAAAATTTATCTTTAAAATTAGAAATATTTTAAAAAATAATTTTTTAAAGTTTTTTTTTAAATTGGATTGAATCACAGGAGCGTATAGCTGCTGGCAAATAAATTTGTATATCATCCCTATAATAAAAATTATGGAATTAAAATAAGGCAAGTCAGAAGAGAATATTTAGAGTACACAATTTTATCTATTGTATATCATCAATTTTAATTTATTTATGGCTACCAATTCAGATTCAGTCAATAAAATGAGTTTATCATCTTCAGAAGATCGCTTTTAATACTACACCCGTATTCGAAATCGCAATAAAAATGTGTTCATATATTTTATTGAAATCAACAATTTTGAATGAAATTAATAATTCTATGCTTTTTATTTTCTAGTTTGATAAAAAAATTGGTTTTCATTTTAAAATTATATGCCTACAACTGGAATACTTACCTTATTACATATTTTGGTAAAATTAAAAGACAAAATAATACGTTGGTAGAAATACATACTCGTAAACAGATTCGTTCTCATTTTAAAATTATATGCCAACAACTGGTATTCTTACCCTATAATTTTGATAAAAATAAAAAACAAAATTATACGTTGGTAGAAAAACATACTCGTAAACAGATTTATTTTCATTTTAAAATTCTATGTCAGCAACTGGTATACATACCCTATTATTTTGATTAAAATTTAATATTGTATGTATATATTACCTTCGACATAGCAAATAAGTTTTGCAGAACACTTGAAAGTTCAATTTATTTAATGGTAGTTCATAATGAACAACTATGCTATCTCAAACTTATACCTTAAAATTAATTTTTTGAAATGAAAGAAGTATCTAGTGTGATTGCAGTAATTAAACATGTTCGTAGTAGTCGCGCCTGCGCAACAAAAAAGATTTTTTGTTCGTAGTTGCATATCATCAAATATTTTGCGCAGATAAAAAGCTGGCGCTTGTGTTCACAGTAATCGGTGTCGCGTCAACGTCGGGATTCAGATTTCGCAGATATTTTGGTGCGCCTGCTTTAAAATGATTTTTAAAGTGCATGTCATTTAACATGTAATAAATAAGAATGTCGTGAGAAAATATTTAAGTAAAAAATAAAAATTAATTACTAAAATAAAATAAATGTGTTTATAATAATAATATATAAATATAAATATAATAAAATAAATATATTGAAAAAAACATATTATTATTTTAATATATTTTAATATATAAGTAACATATATATTAAAAAATATTAAATATTTAAAAGAAAATATATTTAAAAAAAATATTTATAAAATATATTTAAAAAATATAAAATATATAATAATATAATTATAAATATTATAATATTACTATATAAAAGAATTGCACATGTGCTGCTTCTGTGAACAAAAATGACTGCTAAACAATTTTCTGCGTCCCTGCACAAATTTTTTTGTTTATAGTGACAGAGAAAAAAATCTGCAAGACACCGACGCATATTTTACTGCAACTACGAACATGCCTTATAGCCAAAGACATTAGAAAAGCACTATTGAAGTGTATATGAAAACATCAAGCAATTAAAATATAGAATGTTATCATATAAAAGTGTAACATAGTTCGGAACCTTTATAATTCCAAGGTTAATGCACTTTAGTATTTTAAAATCATTATAGGCTTTTCACACAATAGTTTGAATTAGTAGTTTACTGTTGATTTGGTATATTCGAATGTGTTAATAGCAAAATTGATCAAGTTTTATTTATAGCTCAAATTTGGGTGTAGACAATCAAAAAAATTACTTTTACAGAAAATTATACAGACAAACTAATCAATCTCTACTTATCCATATTTGCTCTAGTGTTGTGACAGTAACGAATAGCTAACAAACAATTGCCTTGTAAACTAATCATTGTTTTTTATAACCAAGATATTTTGACTGCTTTACACTGAGTCTTGAACTAATAATCAGACGCACTTTAAACCACTCTATTGTGTTTCATCAAATCTCTACTAAGATTCCATACCATTATTAAATCATCATTTTCACAACTGAAAAAAACATATTGTCTTTTTCCCTAAGGTATGGTGAATAATAAATTAATTAACAATTTAAAGAAAAAATTCTTTAATTGATTAGTCCAGAATTCAGATATTAAAAGAAAATGGAAAATTAAAAAGAAAATTCCTAAATTTATAATGAATTTTTCTTAATAAATTTTTACATTTTAGACGAATTTCCGATGGGAATTTTTATGTTTTCATCCTTTTTTTTTTTTTGTTTTTTTGTTTATTATTTAAAAATGTCAAAAGTTTTTCGTCCTTTTTTAAATTGTTTTATGCTTTTGTTGAACAAGAACAGTATACAGTATTATAAATTAATTTTTAACCATAAACATTAAATCTCTCTTACCATAGTCTTTATATTATTATAAATCTACCATTTTCATTTGTGTTCTCTTTCTAACACATTGTAGTATTTTATTATGACGACGAGATTGTGGGAATAAAAGAAGGTACTCAAAAATAATCGCTTTCGTAATAAAGAACGTGAAGCATTAGTTTTTTATGTCCTTTTTTCTTTTATTTAAAAAATAAAATATTTTTTGTATTTTTGGTTTGGTCTCTTTTGTATATGGGTAGTTCTACGATAAATGTCTAAAATTGACCTATTCAAAATTTGGTCAACACAAGAATAAGATTTCTATAAATAAGACTTTTTTTTTTAAATTATTAGCTTAGAAAGAGGTTTACATACTTCGGTACTATGTAATTATTGTACAAGAAGCTTAGAGTATCAGTTTTGGGAAGAAAGATTATCGGAATTGGCGCGAAATGAGTATCTAAAATTTTATCGACAAATTTTGGAATCTATTAATAGTAAAATTTATCGAGTTTTATTTGTAGCTAGAATTTAGGTATATAGACAATCAGAAAAATTACATTTATATAAACATCAGAAAACATACAAACAGACCAATCTGTACTGATCTATATTTGCTCTAGTGTTGTGACAGTAACAGTTAACTTAATAAGCAACTATCTTTTAAACTATTTGAACTAGTTGATATTTTTTTAAGTTATTAACATTCACATTGGACAGGAATTTTATAAACCTTATTAGTTAGATCCTTCATATACTGTATTCAGGTCCAACTTTCTTCCTTTTTTTTGTAGAGTAGAAGTATCAGTCCTATATGCCAATTTACAAAACAATTTTGATTTAAATTATTATACAATAATTCCAAATATACTATACTAGGACATACAATTGCAAATCAATTTACATAGAACGACCCATATATGTATATATTTTGATAGTAGCCAACGACCTATTTCAATTTTTATTTTATTATTTCGGGTTTTGTCCAGTTTTTTGATTATTTCCAGAGAAGAAAATTCACAACAAAAGAATTTTCCCAACATAAAGACACACCAAAAAAAAAAAAAAAACACATATCCTTGTGAATAATTCGCAGTAATGTCCGCTCAGTGTTTCAGTTTTTTGGAAAATTAAATTTAATATTTTCTTTTTTTAATGTGTGTGTGTGTGTGTGTATTTAAAAATATTTTTCCGATTCGAGAATGTCCTGTTTTTGAATATAGTTTTTTGGGTTTATTTTTTTTCTCATTTTTGTGAAATAAAATATACAAAAAAAAGGATATTTTCATAAAAAGGATACAATCAACTTTACAAAATAAATATATAATATATATGGTATATATACAATATATGTATGTATTTTTTAACCGCAAAGTTTTTGTTACAGAGACTAATAAGGATTTTAGAACTTTTATTCTGGAAAATATCAAAATGTCACTATTATTTTTGTTTTTATTTATTTAGAAAATTACATTTCAGTTTCTACTACTCGTATCTCGAATTCTCTACTCTTCTCGTTCACCGTCTCTCTCTAAGTATAAATCAGTTCTTTTTGTTTATCCTTTTGTTAGAATTTTTTATTGTTGATTCTTGAATCTTGATATTTATCTATTCTCAATTTATTGTTGTTGTGGTTGTTATTGTTGTTATTATTTTGCAAAAGCAAGTAATTTATTATTTTCGAAAAATGTAATGTTTTGTCAATGTTATCTGGTTTGGTTATCATCTTCTTTCTTTTACTCTCTATTTTCCTTTCTCAGTTTATATACCATATAGAAATTTCTCTTTTTATATAGGTTTTTCTTATTATTGTAAGTTCAGTTCAGCAGATAGAAAAAAAAACCAGTATCTAGGTAAATGTGTTTCTATTAGATAAAATGTATTATTATTATTATGCGTATCTAAAACGAAATTCTTTCTGTCAGACGCCGCCATTCCCCTCCTCAATGTCCATAAAAAAAAAAATAAAAATAAACAGACTTATTATAGAGAACCCATCCAGATGAAATCTTGTATTAAAACTGTATGGATGAGAATGAATGGATTTTGTGATGAACTTTATTTAAAAGTTCAAGGGTTATTTTTGTTGTTTTTTTTTTATGTTTGCGTAATATTTTTATTATACTTCAAATTACATACTTACATGTATTTACCGTTATATTACTTTTTGTATACCAAACAAAAAACTCAATTCGTTGTTGTTTTCTTTTTAAATTTAAATTTTATTTTTTTGAAAGACAGAGAGGGTGGGGGGGAGGATGAAAGTTTATAATGGTAGGCAATAAAAAAAAATTTAATATGACAAATGGTTTGAGAACCATTGTATTTTATTTTGTATAATAACTTCAAAGTGTTGAATTTTTCATTTTAGTTTGTTGGGGTGGTAATGATGAGCATTTGTTTTTTATATAAGTAAGTTTTCCTTTAAAAGAAAATAAAAGTTATGAACATTTTTTTTTTTTTTTTTAATTTTATTTATTTTTAAATATTTTATAGAAGTTTTTTTTATTTATTTTTTTTTGTATTTTTTATTTTTGCAAAAGTTTTTCAAAACTGAAAGAAAGTAAAAAATATGAGTATATAAAATTGTGGTTTATATCTTTGTTAAAGAAAGTTTAAAAAAAAGTTTTTAATAAAAAAAAAAATAATAAATTTTTACCCATTTCTTTGCAAAAAAATATTTTTTATATGCTTAATTATAATTTTAACTGTTACTAGTTACTTAAAAAGTTTGTTATTGATATTGTCCATACCAAAATTGTAAATTTTTTAAGTAATAAATTAATAGGTTCTGAACTAAGTAGCATTTCTAAATTGTTTTTATTCAAATGATGAATTAATATTCTGATCAGTAACTACTTAAATGACAGATATGGTGTATTATAGTTATGTCATCTTTGTACTAATCAGAAGGTCAACCAGAGCTCAAATCTCGGTCATGGGCATGAATGTTTAATTAATGTGTTTTTTTTTCTCATATTTTCATATTGAGTTGTAAAAGCTCTTTTGAGTCAAAATATAATTAAATTTTATCAAATAAGTGAATTAAGAATATTTGGTAATAAGTTAAGCAAAATGGAAATATTAGTATTAAAGAAGTTTAAGTTACTGGTGATAATATAATATTTTTGCAAAATTTAGATAATTATACTTAATTTAATAAAAATAGTATAAACCAAATAATATATAGCATATAGTATAATAATAGTACACTTATAGTAAATACTAAATAGTACATAGTAGTATAAATAAAAAAATGGATATGTAAGATACTTGCAGTACAGTGTTTAATATATGAAAAGTTAATCTTACCTATAAATAACTGGCAATAACAAATAATTTTGAATTTCAAGCTTTTGACATACATAGAGGCATGCGTAGGAAGTTCATATTTACTTAAAAACTAATTAGAACCTATACAAATATATTATATATCTTCTTTAATTAATAATTCACTGCGAAACAGTACTCGTCTCCTCCATCATTAACTATGTTATTTTGGTCAATATTATATTTGACAGAAATATCACATAACTGTGGCTGTGGGGATTTATTCTATCTAAAATCTATTTTAGAATGGTGGAAAGATGTGAAGGAAATTAAAGCTCGAACTGTAAAGCAAATATTGAAATTGACTTGAATTCAGTGCATTATCGAACAATTACTAGTGATGTATTAATGTGATACACACATAAATGATCAATGAATAAAATCTTGTTTGTTGCATACTTGTATACGTTCTTACAATACATATTATTCTAATCATTGATTTTTAACGAAAAAAATAGCTGTTTTAGGTGGTATATAGATGTTTTTAGTAATTCTAAAGTAACTTTTTCTTCCCCATACTCGTTTGAGTATTTTTTTTAGTACTTTTAAAGTACGGTGACACTTAAATTTTTTTTAATTAAATGTGTTTTCAAAGTGTTCATAAAAGTGGGTTAAAATTAAATTAGCTCAAGACATTCTCACAACAAATATGTTTTTAAAAATATTTGAACACTTTAACTTCCTATGTTCATTATAACAATTTTCACAATTTTGTTCCAATATATTGAAAAAATGAATATAGTTATAAACATTTTTTTCATCCTATTCTACTTCGGTAGTGCAACTGTTGGTACATTAAACTATTGGTATATTAAATCAAAATTATTGTTATTAATTAAAATTAAATGTTATAATTAAATAATTAATATTTAATATAACTATAATAATAATTTTTGTATTTTTATTCTGCAGGGAGCGGCGGGATATTGAATATCGCGAGATCGAACGTCACAAAGAAATGGATCGCGAGCGTGAACGTCATCATCATCATCAACAACAACAACAACAACAACAACAACAGCAACAGCAACAGCAACAGCAGCAGCAGCAGCAACAACAACAACAACAACAACAGCAGCAACATCATAATCCACATCAACATCAGCACCCGCATCAACAACCACAACAACAACAACAACATCATTCGCAATCAAATCAACCACAACATCATAATGTTGCTGCAGCTGTTGCCGTTGCTGCACAACATCATCACCAACAACAATTACAACAGCAACAACATGCTGTTCAACAACACCATCATCAACAACAACAACAACAACAACAACAACAGCAGCAGCAGCAGCATCAACAACAACGACAAATTGATCCAGATCGAGAGAGACGAGAAAAGGCTGAACAAGAAGTGGCTAAACACTTCGAAGAATCTCTGAAGCGTGCTAAAAAGGTAAGTGTTTTTAATTACAAAAAACTATTTCAAAAATATCACATTTTTAATTATTAATTTTTTTTCTATGTTTTGAAAACAAAAATTAGAATTTTTTTTTATATTAAAAATGACCTCAATACATTTAAATATACACATATATATATATAAAATTTCATTATCATAAAATTAGCAATTCTTAACAACGCATTAAAAAGCAAAAATAAAAAAAATAGATTTTTTACATTGTTTTTTTTTTCAAATGTGTGGTGGCGTTGGCGGCGGGTTCTTATCGATTGTTTTTTTTTTTTATTTAAAAATAAGAAAAACAAAACAACTTCTATTGAATTTTTAATAAATTCTCTAGTTGTGAGAATGATACAAAAAAAGACAATTTTTTTTTTTACTCATACAAATCAATGATCCATTTATGAAAAACTGAAAACGAAATAAAAAATAAAACAAAAATAAAAAGAATACAAATAAAAAACGTGACTTTAAAAAAAAGTGATTCATGGCAACAATATAATGAAATGTTCTCTGTGTAATTTAATAAAAATAACGAGGAACAAAAAAAATAAGTATAAAAAATAATCTACAGATGCAAAGAAAAAAAAAATAAAAGTTACATAACAACATTGTTTCCAATAAAAAATGAAATAAAAAAAAAATAAGTAAAATAAAAAAAATTCACAAATAAAATTACAACTGAGAATTGCGCTATTCTTTTGTTTATTTTTTTATTTTTAAATTATGATGGTGTGGTGTACTGTTTTTTTTTTTGTTGTTGTGCGATTGCAAAAAAACAGAAAATCTATATAAAACTTAAGTATATAGGTAGTTTACGGTAGTTTTAAAAATATTTGGAATGTATTTTTTTAGGTTTTTTGAAATCAAATTGTTGATTACATTACAATGAATGAAATTTTAGTTAAGGATATCATAAAATGTTTCTATTAACTGCATTTTTAAATACCTATAATTTTGAATTGATATTATTACCTATTTATATGTACTATATAAATATATATAAATTTACGAATTATGGATTGAAGAGGAGGTAATATGCACCTGACATGTGGTTTTTAATAAATGCCAAAAAACAAAATTATTATATTTTTTCAACACATTATTTTGGTCGCTTACTTTTCAATTTAACAAGAGAAAAAATTTTCTAACTTTAATATGTTTAAGTCTATTATTAGGTAGGTATGTAATAATCCCTAATCAGAATTATATCTACCGTTATTAATTTAATTACTAGTTAAATTTAAATCTATTAACAAATTTAATTTAATTTCTTTGTTGTAGGTATGTTGATGTTAAATCTTGAGATGAGCTTTGATCTCATTTACAATTTTAATTTTTGCAATCTGATTTGTATTGGATTGAACTACCGTCAATACATTTTCGGCATTCTTTTATCATTCATTTTGACCAAATTTTTTTAAAGTTTTGTCTTAAAATTTGTATAAAGTAATCACTACATCTAAGATCTTTATTTATTTATACAAAAAATTGTTTATAGATATCTAGTTATTGGCATTATATATTATAAAAATTGACAATAATAATAAGAACTGAAAATTGTCATAATTACAATTCAAAATTGCTATACATAACTTGTTATCAAAAATTTTATAATTGATAAGTTAAAAAGGTCACAATTGATTATTCGGAAATGTCATAATCGACAATTCGAAAATATAATTGATGATAACTTAAAAATGTCTCTGTTCATTATTCCAAAATGTCATAATTGACAATTCGAAAATATCATAATTGCAAATTTAGAAATGTTATAATTGACAACTTAAAAATGTCACAATTGATTATTCGGAAATGCCATAATTGACAATTCGAAAATATTATAATTGATTATTCCGAAATGTCATAATTGACAATTCAAAAATATCATAATTGGAAATTTAGAAATGTTATAATTGATAACTTAAAAATGTCACATTTGATTATTCGGAAATGTCATAATTGACAATTTGAAAATATCATAATTGACAATTCAGAAATGTTATAATTGATGATAACTTAAAAATGTCACTGTTCATTATTCCGAAATGTCATAATTGACAATTCGAAAATATCATAATTGGAAATTTAGAAATTTTATAATTGACAACTTAAAAATGTCACAATTGATTATTCGGAAATGCCATAATTGACAATTCGAAAATATTATAATTGATTATTCCGAAATTTCATAATTGACAATTCGAAAATATCATAATTGGAAATTTAGAAATGTTATAATTGATAACTTAAAAATGTCATAATTGATTATTTGGAAATGTCATAATTGACAATTTGAAAATATCATAGTTGACAATTCAAAAATGTTATAATTGATAACTTAAAAATGTCACTGTTGATTATTCCGAAATATCATAATTTGACAATTCGAAAATATCATAATTGGAAATTTAGAAATGTTATAATTGATAACTTAAAAATGTCACATTTGATTATTCGGAAATGTCATAATTGACAATTTGAAAATATCATAATTGACAATTCAGAAATGTTATAATTGATAACTTAAAAATGTCACAATTGATTATTGGGAAATGTCATAATTGACAATTTGAAAATATCATATAATTGACAATTCAGAAATATTAATTGACAATTAAAAAATATTATAATTGACAATTCAAAAATGTTGTAATTGATAAATTAAAAATGTTATCAATATCAATGAATTTCTTTCATTTGAAGGAAATTTTATTATCAAAAATGTTAACTCAAAAATTTGACAATTGCAAAATACAACTCAAAAATTAAACAATTCATAAAAGCCATAATCGAAAAGTTAAAAATATTATCAATAACAATTAATTGACATTATGTTTGGAAAATTGGATTATACTACACTTTGCGTGATTTATGCATAACTCAAACAAATCAAAATTGACAATTCAAAACTGTAATTACTGATAACTCGAAAATATTACAATTTAGAATAGTTATAATCAACAATTTGAAAATATTATCAATAACAATCAATCGCTAATGTCAAAGAAAATTTGTTATACACTACGTGTCTCACATTATTTATGCATAATTCAAACAATACATTAACAACATATAATTGACAATAATTCAAAAATATAATAATTGATAACTCAAATATGTCACAATTGACCATTCAGGGAAGTCATAATTATTGACAATTCAAAAATATCATCAATACCAATCAATTCCTTTATAATAGAGAAATTTCATTATATCACCTGCTTCTCTCTCTCTCTCTCTCTCTCAATATTGCTTAATATTTTCTGAAAAATAATTTTTGTAATATAACCAATTTGGAAAACTTATCCAACACAATTTATTCAATGTCAATATAAATCAAGAAATTAATCGTTTAATAATTCTATTATAATTTTCATAGTCATTAATTTTAAAAAAAAAATTTTATTAAATATAAATTTACCAATTACATATATAATTTTTGTTGTTTTAATAAATTATTTAGTAACTAGTAGCTCTGATTTATTTTGTTAAAAGAAAAAAAAAACATTTTCTTCAAAATTATTTCATTAAAATAATGTACATATTTTTTTTTTACTCTAGGTAGATACCACAAGGTCAAAATTATAATTTTACTAAAAGAAAAAAAAAAAAAAACAAAAAGCGAAAATACAACTCATAATTAAAATAAATAAAAAAAAAAAAATTAAAATCATTTACGAAAATCGAAGAAAAGCCTTTTAAAATATTTCAAACTTAATTTTTCTGTATCTCATTTCATAAAAATAAATTCGTTTAAATTTATTATTGCTTCATTACAATTTAACACGCACACCTTCAAGGTAAAAATAAAAAGCAAAAAAAAATTAAATAACTAAAAACAAAAAAACGTGAAATAGAAATAAAAATCAATTATCTCAATTCGGTCAAAATCTTCAAAATACAAAAAAAAAATAAAAAAAAAATTAAATTCTATATTTTCTTGATATTTTTTTGTTTCTTTTTTTTTTTATATTCGTCGACTTATACTTGTTTTTATCGTTTTCTTGCGCTTTGTTTCGCCATTCTAAAAATAACCTTTAAAGTTTTTCTTTTTTATTTCTTTTTTTTATTGTCGTTTTTCTTGTTTTATACCTACCTCAGAAATGTTCTGAATTTTTTGCAATTTTTTTTTATTTTTAATTTATACTAATTTGTATATTTTATACGTGTATATTTATATATATAATTATTTTTACATATTTATGAACATGTATTTACATACGTATATATGAATGTAAACATTGCTTAAGCGATAAACTTTTTTGTTTTCGTTGTTTTTTTTTTTTTTTTTTTTTAATAAAATCGCTAAAAAAAGAATAACAAAAAAACAAAAACGAAACATAAAAAAATAAAAAAAAACAAATTAAAAGTATCTCTAATATACTCGTTTAAGGCTATTATAGGTTAGTAACACTAAAAATATTAGAGAATTTTTTATGACTGTTCTCTTTTGTTGTTTTGTTTTTATTATTAATTTTTCTTTTATATACATTATGTTTATAAATAAATTATGTATAGAATAGAATCTAAATAGTACCACCTCTATATTATGTTTTTTTTTTTGGAATTTAAAAAATTTAAATTATATATTTAAATTTAATTTTATCAGGGTATTTATTTATGTATTTAGAAGTTCAATAAAATTAATTTTTAATTTATGTAAACGGAAATTCCTTATGTCAACAGTACCACCACAATATTATGTATTTGAATAGTAATTTGTTAATGGATAGGGAAGAATATTTTTGTATCTAATAGGTGCTAATAGATACCTATACGGTGATAGCACAAATAAGTAATTATATATTACTTATATTTTAATATGTATATAATATGTATTTCAAATTTTAGAGAGTTTGGTCAATTTATGCATAGTCATAGACGGAATGTTTTTAAACAAACATACGCTATATGTCAGCCAAAATCTACCTTAGATTGACAATAAACCATGCAACATTTTAAATTATCAATTCAAAATATTCATATAAATTAATTAAGAAAACATACATACATAATAATATGTATATAATAACTTATAATTTTATATTTGTTATTTTTATGTTTCCAATTAGAATTAAGCTGTCATCAATTAGAAAGATTTCGAGTTGATTAATTCAAAGACATAAGCCAAAATTTAAAATTTTTTTTTTAATATATTTATGTACATAAATTAAATATATCTATATTTCCAATAATATTTTTCAAAAGACCAAAACACCAAAAATTAAAATTAATTGATTACAATGAATTAATTTGATAGAAAGCAATTTTTCGCTACATTGTCATTCACCACTATAAAAATATAAATTAAAATACAATCAATTTCTATTTTTCTTATCATATTATATTTAATGTAAGATTCTATTTCCATACATGTCAAATTGTCATCAGATTTTCATACACAGAAATTTAGAATTCACTCAGAACCAGTTCAATTTTATAAATTCTGACATTTATGTTGTCATTTCATATTTTTCATTTGAGATACGAAAACGTAAAAAAATTGGAATAAAAAAATGAAAGTAAAAAAATTAGTGCCTGAAATGTTTCATGGAACTTTTTTGACGTTTAAGTTGTTTGTTAAATATTATGAAAGTTTCATAATTTATTTGACAATTGAAAGTCAAATTTTTATTCTGCTAATATCGATATTCCAATAGCAATTTAATTGTTTTAATTGTTTGTGATTGCGACTAATTATTTTATATTTACATTTTCAAATTTTATATTATTTTTTGTGTTTCTGCTAATTTAAATATGTTTTTCTATTTACTGATGAAATTTATACCTATAAGTATATGCAGATAAAAATTAAATGGAGTAAAGAAATGGATTAAAGCCCTGATATATTATTAAAATTATAAATCTCGTTATCTGTTAAAGTCCTTGAAAGGAAAATAGAACGAAAAAATATTGAATATAGGTACATAAATATTTTAACGTTTTAAAACATAAAATTTATACTATAAAATTTGACTGATATGTCAATGATACCTAATGACATCCACCTGTTTTTTTACAATATTATGCCCTATGTCTTCGTAATTTCTACTATAACATTTGATGAAAAATATAATTTATATATAATTTTTCTATTCTATTTTATATTTTGAAAATATCTGTCAAAATTTGAAACTTATTTTATGCTTGTCATTTGTATTTGTTAATAGACTGTAACTGCATTTTGGAAGTTGAAACGTTTTATTTGATAATAAATTTGTCAAAATTATTTTGAAAATATCTGTCAGAATTTGATACTTACTTTATGCTTGTCATTTGTATTTGTTAATAGACTGTAACTGCATTTTGGAAGTTGAAACGTTTTATTTGATAACAAATTTTTGTTAATTTTCATGTAAAAATAATTGTCAAAAACTTACTTCTGTATTTCGATTGTCTCATTGACATAATATCACTTTTACCGTTAAATATCACTTTTAGTATTAACGAAACTATATAGAAGGGAATTTTATTCTGGTAATACGTTTTTTATTAGTCAGTTTACAAGCTCAATTCATTATAAAATTATTTATTTATTTATTAGTTTGTATAATTACTGTACATTGTACAACACACACAATGGCTCACATCAGTGAGAAAAATTTGCCTTGTTTTGACTGCAAAATCATGTGTAGCTGAAATAAATAAATTAAATTAAATAAAATTAAATACTGTACACATATGAGAATAACTTGTATACCTAATTATAATTTTGGAAACTATTCTATGTGGATGTAAGCCAGATTAAATAACAAATTCAATTTTTCTTTTAAATATTTTATTTATTCGTTTCATTGTCAATTTTTTTTATTAAATATTTCATCATATATGTACATACGTTCACATTATTAACTTCCATAAATAATTTTCTTACACGTAAAATACGTAACGTATGTACATTTTTGTCTTTATTTTTAATTTTATTAAAAATTTAAACCAAATGTGACCGGCATTCTTTATTCATATGACATACATATTACCTTCTACATGTTTCATATATTATATGATATTGATTAAAAAAATACATATATGTAACAAATATGTACATTCAGTTGATTTATTTTTAAAAAAAATAACAAAACAAAAAAAAAAAAGTTAATTCTTTACTTTTTTAAATTCTACTTTATATGAACTGAATACAAAGTTACAAACATTTTATGCATATACATATGTATGAAAAATTGTTGTTTGTAACATGAATGCACGATTGTATATGCAAATGTTACAAAACAAATATTTAAAAATAACAAAATGTATAAGTAAATAAGTAGACTTATATACCATATAAAAATAACAAAAAATAAGAACACAAAAAACTATAAAAAGAAAATATTGGGGAGTTGAAAAGTTTTTACTTTTTAGCATCATATGTTTTAATTTTTTCTTTTTGGACCCAGACAATATAAATTAAAAAAAAAAAAAACAGAATACAAACTAAAATTAAAAACTAGTATAACAAGAAGAGCAACAACAACAACAATCAACAATATTTTTTTTACTCACTTTTTTTATTCACATTTATTTTATTTATTACTTTTTCTTTTTTTGACAGTTCACATTCCATATATGCATGTATGTATGTATGACATTATGCATAATTTTCTTTATATGGATTCTGTATGTAGCGATATGTGTACTGTGCGGTATATTTGCTATTTTTCTACTCTACAATTCAAATAAAAAAAAAATTAAAAAAAATAGTTTCTGTTTTTAATTTTCTCTTCTGAAAGGAAATTGAATCCAATTACGTTTAAAAATTAATAAAAACAAATAATAATAATGTCATTTTTGTACTGCTGTCAAAAGAAAGCAAAATAAAAAAAAAACAAAAGAATGCAAACATTTGAAATTTTTTTAATTTTTGAAATAAAATATATAGTTATGTTAAATTTAAATAGGGTGGTTTTGGATTTAACACACTATACAAAGAGTAGGGCCAAAGCGATTCCTAAAGCCATTCAATATAAATTGAATCATTCCGTTAGCCTTATCAGATATCTAGAATAGGATAAATCTATTATCGAAAATATATCCTCCCAACCATCTGAATCTAATTTTCATTAAGCTTGGGAAGTGTTAGAAAATATATTTTATACTATTCTTAGTATTCAGATACTAATAAATTTGACAGTTATTGGCTGCGTTCACATTAAATTGCAATTGCAGTCAACAAATTCTTCTATATCGAATTTGTTGACGATGACGATGACACAAGACTTAGTATTAAAAAGATAAAAAAAATGCAGACGCTTTGAGTGCTTATTCAGCAAATAGTGAATCGTTATTGGTATATTGTTCTAAACTTTTTTGTATTAAGTAGTTTTGCTTTTTATCGTTTTCCTATCATAAATTCCTGAAAATATAAGAGGATAAGATTGTCTTACCAATTATAGTTGACCTGTATTCTTGTATTTTCGTAACTATTCATTTGAGTCCAGTACAATCACGACTATCTTACAACAATGTAATTCAATCAAACAATCTTAAAACGAAATAGACAATTACATACTGTGAGTCGAACATGACTATTGAAAAATTACTATTGCACAATGCCAAAGCTTATGCGACACATTGCGAAAACTTTACTTTTGACAAAAATCTGAGATACAATCACGACTATCCTACAAGAATGTAATTCAATCAAACAATATTGAATCAAAATGAATTGAATTACATACTGTGAATCGCACGAGGTGGTTTTGTTTGACATATTCGGATACAGTTAATTTCAACAATATTTCTCTGCCGAATGGCAAAACTAGAATTATATTTTTAATCCTAATGTGTATAAAACAACTGGTTCGACACACCTCTTTTCTTCCTGCTGCCCGATATAATTTGACTTTTATGTTCCAGTTAAATACACTTCTCATAATATTAAAAAACAAACCTATTTTGATCTACTTTTATAATTCAAAATCAATTAAAAATTATGATAGCTACCTACTTTCTTTTCTGATAAAACTATCAATGTATGTAGCTATGAAGTTTTGTAGTTTGATTATTAGAATCATATCGTCGTATTTATATCATAAACTTAAATTAATATTTTATTGTTATTTTATTGCATATGAGAATTTAATGATATTTTACTGTGCGCGTTTGTATGTGTTTGTGTGGGTCGTAAAAATTTATTTTTTTATTTTTTTTTTGTTTTTGTATTTTGTATTTAAATTTGAGTTGAATGATGCGATAAGAATTTTTTTTTTTATTGCTTCTTTTTTTATTTGTTTTGTTTTCTTCTTGAAAATTAAAATAAAAATAATGATAATTGACTCTGGGAATAAGTTTATTATGATAAAATTTTTGTTGATACAATTGCGACGTAATCGCAAATTTATTTTTTGTTTTGAACATTTTTTGTTTTTTTATTATTTTTTTTTTGCAAATTTAAAAGTGCTAAAATTGCTGTTGTTGTTGTTGTTTCTTATTATATTGTATTGAAGTTATGACATGAGATTTTTAATTTGGGATTTAAGTTTTTATATGTATATAAAAAATTTATTTTATTTTCGTAATTTCTTTTTAGTTTTTTTTTTTTTAATTTTTGCTTTGAATTTTTGAGTGTTGAGTTGCCAGAGGTTTAAATTTATGATTACATATTATTATGTATTGTTAATACATATAGGATTCTGAAGTAAATCTGTTTTTATTGTTATACATTTAACTCATTTTTTTTTTAATTTATTTCAATACGTTTGACCTTGATGTTTTGGCAAATGCGTGTGTGAGTACAGACTTAATTTTTTTTTTGGGTAGGTTTATATTCTGTATAGTATCTAAAAATTCTTGGAACTAATTTTAAATGTTTCACAAACTGTGAGCAAATATAGAGTATTCATTCATGTTTGATTTCATTTTCAGGATTTAATGGTTTTGAATAGCCAAACTAGTATGGAATAGCCAAACTAGAATTTAATGGTTTTGAATAGCCAAACCTGTTTAGTCTGTATTTTAGTGTGGTTATTATGATTAGTAAAAGTTAGTTAAAATTTTATTTTTTTTTTACCATTTACCATATTCAGGACGTAGTGACAATTATTAAAAATTAAAAGATTAAGAAGAAGTAAATGGAACTTCGTAAAATATGTTTGGATAACTATAGCTTTCTAAAAACTTCAAAGTTATATATCTAGGAATAAACTTGTAAAATAAAATCCGGTTAGGTGTACCATAGTTTAGACGTTGGCATTGAAAAGAAAAAATTTACATTTCGTAATTCTAGTTTGAAAAAGTAATGTTTCTATTAAATTTACCACTTGTTGTGACATATTACTAATGATTTTCATTATAGTATTATTAACCATTTGTCTATATATATATATGTCCAGTACTAATTTTTTTTGCTAGATGTCTAATTGAATTGTGACCACTTGGAATGAACCATGTATTGAATATTTGTATGGTATATTGTTCTTGTATCATTTTCAGTGTGTCATAATCATACATGAATTGTACTGAAACCGATTGTCGATTGTACTGAAATCTGTCCAGTTTTTGATAATTCATACCCACAATATGTCAGTATTTCCATAATACATATGTCAATTTCAATATGTCAATATTGAATGTCAATACATAATATGCCAATATTTTCATAATATGTCAATATTTTTTCTACCGCTAAGTCTTATATACCATATATGTATTTATCTGATATTCATAGATCTAATATTAAATAAGACAGATATCTACACAATCTTCTATTTACAGAAAGCTATTTTCAACATTTCTATTCTGTATTTTATCCATAGGTATATGGATCCCACCCTTGTATTTAGATTACAATCGAAATTTCTCAAATTAGCATGTTCAATAGATACCTCTTTGTTTCTTATAAGAAAATATTATACGGGGGTGGTTATACGCTATACCATTTCTGCTTATGTATGTTCATGAATTTGATTTTAGTGATATTTATTGGAGTTTAGAGCCTAAGATATTATCTGTAATGTTGACATTAATTTGTGAATTAGACTGAAGTACATTTTCCAACATATCTTGTGTGTGCTACCTTTCTTCTGTTGTTTTTCAATCAAATTTGTTATAGAAATAATATAAACTTTAGTTTATTGTTGTTTATTATTGGACATCCCGATTGACGATTAATTATCCAATCGTTTATATCATACATAAGTATATGTAATGTATACATATACTATTTATTAAATCGGCCATTAGTTATTCTGCCTTTACTGATTAGTTATCAAATCGGTTGAATGAGTTCGATACTGAAGTTTTAGTGTTCATAATGATGGATAAGAATTGATTCGGTGAAACTAAGCTGTTTTAATTGCACACAACAATTAATGAAATTTATCCATTTTGGAGTTTAGTACTTGATTTCTACCAGAGTTACTGTCCCATTCTTTTAACTTTTATTGTGTTGAGGTTTTTGAATTATTCAGATGACAAAAATGTAAATAGTGAGAACAAGAAACTAACTAACCAGAATCAATGACTATATATATTGTACATATAGTATAATGTACATAAATTCATTACTGGAATACATATTATAACTCAATGGTTGTTAAATTAAATCTGTATGTCTTAAAAGTCATTATTATTAAAGTCATTACAATTAAAGAACCGGATGAGGATATGACAGTTAAAATTGCCAGAATAAAAATTAAAGTGCTTATATATTTTTCTTAATTAAAAATTTATTTTAACACAACTGATGCCATTATCCATTTATGTATAATTGCTTTATTTTTATTTTTTTTTTTGCTTTATTGAATTTTAATTTAAAATAAATTTTTAAAAATTGAACATAAATAATTAAATTTATTTTTATTTCTCTCATTATTCAATTATAATAATAAAATTACATTGAACTTTGTCGCAAAAATTACTTAAAATCTATTTTGAATATTAGTCATAATTATGTACCCAAAACATATATTATATTATCTATGTATATGCATATATTATTTTAAAAAATAAATATTCATAATAATAAAATAAAATATATTTTTTATATTTTCTATGTACATATATATACTACCTACCTACATACATGTATGATAAAAATTGAAAATAAGAAAAAATATAATAAAATTGTGATGAGTTGTTAAGTGAGAATTTGACCTAATTTTTGTTTTTTGCTGTCATTTCAAAGAAAATATTTTTAAAAATCAGAATTTCAAAAAAAAAAAAAATTGTTTTCCTAAAATTATTTTCCTTCACAATTTTTATTCTCTTATGATTTTTGTTTTGTTTTTTTTTTTTGTTATGTCTTTTTCATTTTTATTTGTCAACATTTTCGTTCCAAATTAAGTTTTATTTTCTTGGCATACCAATGTTTTTGGACGATGTCCAAAATTTTAATAACTTTAAAAGTAATAATAACAACCATGGAATGAATGGATAACAAAATTATAAAATCTGTACATTTATGTATGGATGTGTGTACGTTTATTGGCGTATGTAGATATGTATGTACATATGTTGGATACGTGCATGAATAAATATAGAAATTATAAGAAAATTACTGCTGAAAAATTGTTTTTTTGTGCTGGCAGACTTTTTAAGTACTGCGATTTTTAATTTTTAATTCCGCTTTTGTATTTTCAAAATAAATTTTCAATAATAATATGTTGTCAGAGGGGTTGCCATGTGCTCGGATTTTTTTTTTTTTACAAGTTCTAATTAAATTAAATTTATTCATTCTTTTTTTTTTGTTATTAATTTATTGTACCGAAATTTTTAAAAATTCAGATTAAATTAATACAATCAGATTAGAATAATACAATCAGAAGAAGATTTTACGATCAGATAAGATTAATACAATCAGCTAAAGAAGCTAAAAGTACTTTGGTTTAAGAGATTGGAATTAAGTATGAAAATCTAAATAGAATCGCCTAACAATAGTTGAATTCAGACGAACAAGAAGGTACAAAAGTTGATATTTTTTATGCATAACATCTAAAAACAATATTTGCTCATTAACTTGCATGATCAACATTAAACTAAATTTGAGCTTTAAAACATTATTTCTTGCAAAATATTTTAATATTTCAAAGGTCAACTTCAATTTGATTTCTTATCAATACTACCTTTATTTTTAAATAATTGATCGTTAACACGAGTTTTCTTAAATTAATTAGTACTTAGATATCAATCATAAAATTGATGATCATCAATAATTGTTGCAGATTTGTAGTTACCAAAGAAAATATATTGACACTAATTCGTTTAAGAGGGACAAAATAAGAAGGGTTAATGATCAAAATTATACCAAGATATCTAGCAAAAATGTTGTTAAATTTTCCTGAATGGTCACACACTGTCTGAAGTTGAATGGAATAATTTAATTTTCTGTCCAAAAATAGTAGATATAGGTATTCCAGAACCCAATGAAATAACCCTATAACTAGATCTACTATGTCCAACCAAAGCATGAATATTAGAATTTCCAAATCAACAGGCCAACCATATCTTTTGGTTTCGACTTCATTGATCAACCTCTTAAAATAGCGTTATGAAACTCTGATATGTGTTCTGCATTTAATATCACTGCATATCCTGGTTTTTATATTTCCTAAAAATACCTTTTATGAAGCCTGAAATTTTAATACTTATAGAATTTCTATATTTTTGTGAAATATACAAATTACAGTTTTCGTCAAAAGCTCATTTGTGAGCTCATCAAATAATATGCTCATATTGTTTCGTGTCTATGGTTTTTATAATTATTGTGACCAAAATTTGCCTTCTATTTTGAATATTCATTTTAATTTTTTTTTCAAAATTTAAATTTTTGTCAATGTGCTATATGTTTTACTCTTTTAGGGCGATATTTAGTGTGGTAAAAGAAACATTAAATTTTGACAGGTAATAAAGTGCGACATGACAGGTGTAGTGCGAGTGTCTTTGAACACGATTATCAAGTGCGAGAGGTCCGGAAACACCCATAATATAGTGTTCGATTTTTCTTCTCTACTTATCTCACATAATTATTATTTTATTACTACTGGTAACTCTAATAGTATGTATAAAATATATTGGAAAAAGAAAAAGAAAAATCTAAAATTTAAACAAAAGCAAATTATATTCGGTTTTATGTCATAACAACAGAAAATTAAAAAAAAAAAACACACAAAAACTAAATGATTTCATAAAATATAATAATTTAATTTTCAGCAAACAAAAATTGTCGAAAAAAAAGAAAATTTAATTTTTATATTATTTAAACAAAAAAAAAAATAGTTTTTCTTTTTAGAAAATTATTTTTAACCTTGAATTTATCAAAAATAAAATTTATGAATATTTAATTGTGAGAATTATATATGTAGATTAGATATATGTATGTATAATTATAAATAATATAAGAAGACAAATAATTTAAATTAGTCACAATAAATATATTTTTATTAATTTAATTAAAAAAAAAAATTTATATTCTAAGTATAAGTCCAAGGCTATAAAAACTGAAATTAATATACATACTATATATTATTATATGTACCATACATATTTTAAATATATAGAGATAATTTGTAATTTATAGAAATGAATTGAGATATATTATGTACATATATATTTATTTTATTTTAATTGAAAGTTTTTAAGAAGAAAATAAACTTCCGTGTAGGAGGCGGCGGCAATACTAATTTGTTTTGTTCATAAATTAAGACAATTGATTTTCTAAAAACAGAAAGAAAAAAACAAAACAGAATTTAAGTATATTTTTTAAATAGAATTTCAGAAAAATTACTTGTCGTGAAACTTTTATATATCTCTTATACAATTTCTTGAAATTATGTTAAGTCATTTCTAATGATTTCACAGCATTTTTTTTTTTTAAATAGGATTATGTTTTTAAGTAGGATCTAATCTTAGAAATTTATTTTCGTGGTATTAAAATGGATACTTTTGGTCTAAGTGTGCCACATGGTGTAATCATTGTTATTGCCTAGCTACTTATCCTATTAAATAGTTGTCATCTTATGCTTCTACCGTAGAGTAAACATACACAATATACAATATAGAGTATTCACATAGAACAAAATTTATTAGTCACTTTTTCAAATCTCAAAATAATATGTTTACTTTATCCTTCTACTTCAATTAAATCATTGTTATTAAGTTGCTGTCTTTAAAAACTTTTAAAATTGGTTTTTCATCAGTTAGCCAGTTTGGACTATATTATGATTCTGTCATTAATACTACATCTTATTATAACTATATGTATCGACCTCTTATTGAAATAATTTTTTAAAAAATTAATTTGTTTCTAGTTTTGATTTTTGATTTGAAAGAACCTTGATTTAAAATTACTGATGTCAATAAAACTGTTTAATTTTTTACGCAAATACAATTTTTTTTTAACAACTATATTTATTCAATATTTACTCAAAAATATTTTTAAAAAAAAAATAAAAAAATTTCATATATTTAAATTTATGTTCATATCATGTAATTTTAGAAGTTGAGAACATCATTGTTACATACTTTTATATTGTACACATACACAATTTGAGTAATAATTTCTAAAATGTTATTAAAAAATAAAAACAATTTTAAAATAATCAGGTGTTGTTATTTGATCCGTGTAGTTTTACTTAAAAAAAAAGCAACAATAAAATATAAATAAATAAAATATCCATGACCTACCCATGTACACCCTATAATTTATTCGAATTGAATAGTCTTTATTAAATTGCTTTAAAAAAAAATGTGTATGTTTTTTTTTTTTTTATTTTTACACAACACTCAATGCAATGCAAGTGTGTTGTCGTGGTTGAACCACTTTTTTCTTAGCCTTAAAAATATTCATTTACAATTATTTTGATTTTTTTTTTTTTTTATTTGTTTATTATTTTTTGCTCTTATTCAATTATTATAAATAAGTATATAATTTAACCCTTTCGTTTTCAATTTTACTTTTATTTCTTCAAGTTATTTTATTTTATTTTGATTTATCTCTTTCACCTTTATTACATATATTATGTACTAGCTGTTGTACCAAGTTCACGTTACCACTCAAAGCCTTGTAAATGAATAACAGACATATTATTTGTGTAAGGAGTATACCTGATTTACAATTTTTCTGGTCTGTAACACTTTTGGTTTTCGAAATATTCTTGGGAGTTGCTATATGTACGACAGCTATACTCAATGCAGTCTAAATCTTACGAAATGATAATAGACATGTTTATTTGTTTTTGCCTAAGTATCAAGTTTCAGGTCTGTAACACCATTGATTTTAGTAATATTCGTGATTGCAGCTAGGATTTCTATGGCAGATACCCGAAACTGTCATTTGATAGAACTGAGTTAGTTCTGAAGTACCTAGTTACCTCTCAGTTTTTATCGTAAACAGCTATGAAATTTTAAATTTCAATCTTTCAAGCAGAATAAGCAGGCGATCAAACAAATAAAATTTATTGGAAGACCCCAAGTAGGTTCTTGAAACTATATGTAATCAAAATCACAATAATAACACTTCACAAAAAAAAAAACAATCAACAAAAATTTTTTACTACAACATGCATTCGAATCTGCATCATTCTATTGATCGTCGAGTCACACAACCATCAGTACGTTGTACCACAACAATCTAATGAAATATATTCATTATATATAAACATTTTTTTAATTATTGAATACACACAATATTATTATTTTGGAAAAATAAAATTACTGGACCCATTCCTGATTACTTTTGTAAAATTTTTGATTTTTCCTTCATTATGGTGTTAAACCTGATAATTGATTAAATTATAATTTACAGTACATATTTGATTTAATATGTCTTCCATTCCTGTTGTTGGTAGAAGTCCACTCATTTTATATTATACATAGAAAAATATTTATATCTGTTTGAAAAAAAAGTAAATAACTCAACAAATCACTCCTGCAATAGGCACTACCATTGCACTACTATAATGCTTGCTACAATAAAATATACTATGAATATGGAAAGATGTTACAATAGACTTATAAAGACAACTTTGACATTTGAGCTTTGAGATCAACTCCGATTTCAAATCTGTACTGTTAATTTCACCTTTATAATTTCATCGTGTGCTTATTATTCGATTTATTTCTATCACACATATTTTATTTTAATGTTCATAGTAGTGAATTTTGTTCATATTCAATGTTTCTATTATATAATTAAAATTATCTTGTTTTATTTTATTTTATTAATTCTCATTTCAATCGGAGAGAAAGAGTTAAAAATAATAATAGCCTAACAATATTATTATTATTATTATCAATTGCACCATAACCTACCGCCATCATCACTTTCAACATCAGAAAGTCAATATTACACATACATATAAATGTTTTTTTTACCCACATAGATACTATATTTATATAAAAATGTGTTAAAAACTATAAAAAATACTTACTTTTTTTTTCTTTATAATGCCTTCCAGCAATGATTAAAATTTATCAATATCAATTTATATATATATATATTATGTACATATATATATATATATTTACTATATAATTTATATGCGTATTTATATATGATTATCATGTTATTTTATATTTATGTTAATTTGTAGACATCATGTTGATTTAAAAATAATACAACAAAAATAACAGCAACAAGAACTTGTTATAATTTTAATTTAAACAAAAACAAAAACCACATGGCAGGTTACTTATTTTAACGATATTATAAAAATGACATTCGACTAAATATAAAATATAATAATAACAACAATAAAATTAAAAATTAAATGAAATCACCTTAAATTTTAGTATGGAAAAAGGAAAAACAAAAAAAAACATTTCCACAAAGCAACACCATAACAACAAACAACAACACGCATCAACAATTTAACATTTAAAAAAAAAAAAAAAACAACAAAAAAACAAATCCCATCGAGTCTAAAACAGAACTAACAAGTTTTTCGTGTTTCTGTCACGAATTGAGTTCTATATAAATACATATATATATAATGTAGATATAGGTTGAATTTGTATATATATATTGATGTATATATAATTCGCGAAAATCGCAATCTTCAGAAATCAAGAAAAAACTAGTTAAATTAAATAATAAACACAAACTTGTTGTATTTTTGTTGTTAATTTATATTTTTTTTTATTTATTTATATATTTTTGTAATACGTAATTCTAAATCATTCACTCCTCCCGTATTTAGTACATAGATATTGTGTAGTGTATTTTCTTTCTTTCTACAATTCTTAGATTAAAGATATATTCTATTTTCTATCTGTTTTTTGGATACGATCACAAAATGCACATTTTTTTTTAATATTATGTTCATCAAAGGTAGATAGATATATATATAGTCAAGCCATCATGATGGTATAATAATCAAATTTAGTTAAATCGAGATAGACAAGATTATGTATTATTGTATGTGAGGTGTTTATTGAGCTGCATAAGAAATTTGGAATACATTTATATCATTCGAATCAGAAAAAAAATCTATAAAGAAAAAAAGGACGTGAAAGTATCAATACACGATATCACAATAATGCATAACTGTCACTGTCAAATGACATTTCTATTCTGATATTAAAAATTAAATCTTTAATATTTTCGCTATAATTTTCTATTACTTTCGTGTTAGAGAGTAAGTATAATTTACATTTTAAAATTCGAAAATCGTTTAGCAAAAAGAGTTGTATGTCATTATAGGGGACAGAATAAATTTTTGAGAAGACATACATACCTACAGTTTTTCTAAGTTTATGATTTGAGATAAGAAAATTTTTTTTACTATTAATTTTTTAGTATATAGGTATATTTTTTACTTTAACCTTCTATAATAACCTTGTGTGGCTACGTGCTAGTTACCTGCATGTAGGTGGTAATACGTTCAAATATTTTATTAACACAATATACTTATAATATTTCTCAACAACAGGAGACTTGGCATGACTACTGACATGATTTTAGTTTTAGTCAATTGCTACTTACCTTTAATTTTTTTTTGTAAATAATAAATTAAAAATATTCTAATTCTTTTAATTACAAATTCTATAATATGTACATTATATAGTCGTCTTCTTATGAGAATTATCTCTTTAGACATAAATCGTTGAAATAAATAAATAAATAAATAAATAAATTAGTCTGACACTTATTTGACATTTCGTAAAAAGCATATTATCGGTTGAACATGGCTAAAAAAATATGAATGAAAATGTAAACAAATAAAAACCAAATGTAGCAGCTCCAATTGAAGTTTTAATGACAGGTTAAATATCAAAAAATGCATGTATGTAAATAAATAAATAAATTTTGACATAATAACGTTCTTTAAAAAATATTTGACATTTAAAATTCCGTATTTATAATTTTATTAAATTTTAGTGCACTAGATGTTACTCTCTCAAAATTTTGAAAATTCTAAATATTTATTTCTACTTTGACATTTGACTATTAAGATATTAACGTACCCCTTATACATCACAGATATAGATAGGTAGGTAGGTGAAAGTGACAACTACCACTTAATTATGTATTTTTGATGCTAAAACTCGACTAACCTATTTGTTGTTGATGGTTGTTTTAGAAGGGATCACTCACTCAAGACTCCTATTGAAAAAGTGGTCAAGATAACTAATTTTGCTTCCCGCAATAATATCATTTCACATCTGATTATTAATAAATATATTTTCTTAACAATCAAATTTTTATACCCGTACCCCTCACTGTGAAACAGAACGGATAAGTAAACGAAAAATTAATTTATTGAATTTGTCATAGAAAATTCTATATTCAGAATAAATTCTTTCGAATAAAAAAATTGAATTTTTGGTTTTGAACTCTACTAAAAAAAAACCTCTTTTTTTATTTACTTACTCTACAGGTGTTACAAAGTTTTAAATTTTAATAATGCCTCCATTGGCTTTAATTACAAGCAGATTTTTTCCAATTGAAAGTTTGAAGTTTTTCCATATCAACTGATATTTTTCTCTCTCTCATATGAAGTTGTAGCCTCCTAGAGATTATTCAAAGACTTGGACATTTATAAAGTTTTTCAAATTTGATATTAAATTTTTATATTATCGAATTTAATTTTAAAATTAATAAATATAAAATTAATTTGATAAAAAAATATCTCACACATAAATTAAAATTCACAGCATATAATTACATTTTTTTTTTATATATATAAATACACATATATAAATACATATGTACATCCATATAAGTATATATATATGTATTTATTTTGAAATATGCAAAATAATTCCTAAATGATTTTTTTTTTCTCAACTTCGTGATAAAATTTAAATATTTTTCTTAACCTTGTGACTAAAAACGAAATGAAAACAACAACAACAAAAATTTTGTAACTGAAAATGTTAATTTTAATCTAAATTTTACAACTTTAAAACTTTACTTAACTTTCAGAGTACGTATATATGTATATGATAGAACTTTTTATCTCTTCTTAAGTTTTAAATGTTTCACGCGTGAAAATTTTTTACGAAAAATCTCTCGAAAAAGAGTAAAAGATGATTTGATTACTATTTTACTTTATTTGAAATTATGTAGATAACTTATTTTTATTTCGTCTCATATGTTACTAATTGTATAAATATGTTGTTTTTATATAAATTTTAAATTATGTATATTTAATTGTTTTTTATTTCATAATAATTTTTTTTAATTAATTCATTAACTTTTTCAACATACTACTGGCGCAAACAAGAAAGAGAAACAATAATTGCTCTCATCAAACTTTTCAACTCTTTCAACAATTTTCAACTCAATAAAAAATGTCTCATGTAATTTAAATATTTTGAGATTTTGAGTTTTTTGAATTATTGTCAACTACATATTTGGCTTGATCGGGTAAAAAATCTTTGTAAAAATTTCAAATTAAGACAATGAACTTTTTAAAATCAGGTAACATTTGCACGTCAGACAAAATCTAAAATTAAAGGTGTTCATTAAGCACACACCCTTAATTTCAGATTTTGTCTGACGTGTAAATGTTATCTCATTTTTAAAATATTAAAATTCATTGTCTCAATTTGAAATTATAATAAAAATGTTTACCTGACTAAGTTGACTAACTTTAATTGAGACATATTTTCATATACCTATGTATAAAAATTAGTCGTTGAATATTAAAATTGATTAATTTAAAATGGTTTGTGTCTTGGAATTAGGCAATATAAAATATTTTGTAATTGATGACAGCTCAATTCTAATTGAAACATAATACATATGTATGTAAATCAAAGATACAATTATTTTATATACGTATTTATGTTTTAAATTAATTTATACATTTTTAACTGATAATTTATTATTTATTGTTGTCAAAAACTTGTTGTTTAGGGAATTAGAATTAGAATTAGATTGTAATATTGGTTTAAGATTGAAGAAAATTTTGTCGTGAAAACAGAATTTGATATTTGAGTTATTTAGTTGGCTTAAATATACAATAATATATTTTAATATAATATATAATAAAATAATAATACATAAAAAAAATAGAGATTTGTCCTATTTTCAGCAGATTTTATGTCAGTTTTACAATAGTATGTATACTAGTATACTTTAATTTTTGGAGGTATTGACATAGAAATCATTTTTAGAAAATACACACAAAATCTAAATGTGAATCAGTAAATAAATTTGAATAAATTAATATATACAAAATTTCAGTTTCAAAATTCATTTACAAAATTTTATAAAATTATGTTAAGTAAAATATTGACAATTAAATCTGACATTTTATCTTACGTAGATACTATAAATGGTCATCAGATTTTATATTAAATTTTGTCTGCAATGTAAACAAAAAATCTTATTGTGAAATAAAAAGTATACGAACGTGTTTTTCTACAAAATTATTTCTATAATTTTATTTGACAACTGTAACAACAAATTTTGACGTTTTAAAACAACATGGTGAAAATGTCTGGGAAAATTTTTTAACTGGTCATAAGAAATTATGCAATTGAAAAAAATTTGTAAAAATGACTAAAAAACAAAAATATTCAAACTAAAAAAATATTCTGTAAACTTTATAAAAAGTCTCGAACCCGAACAAACCTTATGTTTAAGATTTCTCTTTGAGCAATTCTTTATATATGTAGATATTTACAATAATATTTTATATTTGTTCTTTTCATTTCGTAATGGTTCCGTAGTGCAGTGCGTAGGCGTATAATGACAATGTACATTATTATATTTTGTTCTTCTTTCCATTCCGAAGTGCTCTATGCAATGCGTGTTGACAATGTACATTATGTTGTAGTTATGGAATTATATAAATTAAATATCCTGATGAATTTCGACTGAATTTTTGATTAAATATATTTGTTTAAGTATCCAGCTGAATTTTATAACTGTATGTACTGGATTAATATTGATCATCATCATCACCATCATCATTCATAAAGCGGAAATAAATCGGCTTCTATCTGTGGCTAACAAATTGTGGCCACGTTCCTGACTGAGTACTATTTATAACTATATTAACTTAACCCAGTACTGGTATAAAATAAATTGATTTAAAAATAAAAATAATCCAAATATAAAGCTTGCTTCACTCTGACAAGATTTTTAAATTATTAATTTTTTAAATTTTTGTTTTTTGACAATAGTGAATGAATTCAACTCTTCCCACCGGCAGTGTTTACCTATTAATTCGAACCAAATTAAATACATACATTTACATACTAGGTACATATGTACGTATTATTTGCAAAGTGATGAAAAAGCGATTATAAGCATTTTGAGATAATAAAAAAAATATATTCCACATATTGTTTAATTTTATTTTTTTTCTTCCCAAAATCCTTTTATCAAAAAACAAGAACAAAAAAAAATTAAATCATTTTAATTCTATGAAAGAAAATTGACGTAAAACAAAAACAAAATTAAATGTCCTTGAAAAATGTTACTTTTTAAGAAAATATAATTTTCTCTTGTTACCCCTTAGAGAAATTATTATTTTTTTTGTTGCTGCTTGTTTTTAACATTAAAATACACCTACGCGTACATATACTTATATTTATAAAGATATACATTTATTTTTTTTCTGTTGAATTATGTGTAAAAAAAAATCTGTAGAATCAAAATATTTGAAATATTTTCAAGAAAATTATGAATTATTGAGATATGTATGTATGTACGTAAATGCTATTTTATTCTTATGGAAACCAAAAAAAGAAAATAATGAAAATTTAAATTATAGATATATGTTTGTAGATATTAATTTAAATTATAAGTAGGTATATGTACATAATGTATATACAATCAAAAGAAAAAATTTTTAAACTAAAATAACCTTGAAGTTTAGTTTTTATGGTTTTTGATTTTTGGAAAATTGTATTTAAATGATTTAAGTTGTTTAAGGAGATTATTATTATTTAAACTACATTGTATGTAATCAATTTTTTGATTTTTTTTTTTAATAGAAATTCAATTAAATAAAATTATGTTGAATTATTATTATTGCTAATATTCATTCTTTTGTTTTTGACAACTGTCACAATTCAAATCATTCAAAATTCCACAAAAAAATTAAATCTTTCAAATTAATTCCTTAAATTGTACTTTTACTTAATGTATTTCAATTCATTTGAGAATTAATACCTTTGTAAATAATATCTTATTCAATTTTTGTAGTAGCCTAAGGTATTTTAGTAATTAACAATTTAAATTTAAATTAATGTTCTAAATATGTAAATAATTAAATAAATCTTTTTGTTTTTCCTTTTTGACCTTGAAAAAGTTTTTAATTCAAATATTATTTAAAACTTTAACATGTCACACTTTTAAAGTCACAATTTCATAAATATTTGTATTTGTGAAGGCCGAAGTTAGTTTTTATTTTTAATGGTTTAAATAAAATTTGAATGATTTGAATTGTGACAGTTTTTATCTAAAACAAAAGAATGAAAATTATTGTAATCAATAATAATTGAACATAATTTTATTTGATTGTATTTCTAATAAAAAAAATAAACCAGAAATTTATGCCCTTATCATGATTCTCGAATCGAACGTATAATTCGCTGTCATACGATCATTATTAGTGGAGCGAACGTAATACGTTCCACAATTTGTCGAATAAAAATTTGGAGTGTACATGGAGAGGGTACATTAAAAAAAATGTAAAAAATATTATTTACAAAATTTATTAATAATATAATGATATGATATTAGGGGTTTCTATAAACAAGCAATATTGGCAATATTGCCTATATTGGCAAGTATTTTGTTCATAAACAAAATGTTTCAAATATAGTTTGTTCATAAAAATTTCTAACTTAGCAGGAAAACTGCAAAATTATATTAGATAGAGTTGATCATCATAGTTGTTTTGCTTTTTTTATTTATAACACAAAACTGAAAATGTAGAGAATTCAAATTTTATTAACTCTGTCAAAAAAATTTTTTTGTTTCTGCAGTATTTTGTTTTTGCAGAATGGGTTTATAAAAAGCCATATTTTTTGCAGCATTAAGAAAACAAATCAAATTAAAGCAACATCTGGGTAGGTCTAATGGGCTTAAGTTATCTCCAATATTCCTTCGAATTCTGTTTAAATGTGTAGGATCTCCGACTTCGATGTCACTAGTACAATTATCCCATACGTCATAATAATAAAGATCCCAGTCTGTACTCATTGTTATTTGTTTATTTATTTATATTTTATTTTAATAATTTGTATTTTATAATATATTATCTTTAAATATGTTTGTAAAATTTATTAGCACAAAAAAAACGGCTTATATTTATATTTATCTACATTTCAAAATATACATATTTAATTTTCAAGTGTTAAATTAGCAAAAACTTTTCCGCAGCGAATAAATTTACTAGCGAATAATGATCAAATTTAAGCGAACGTTCAACTAGCATATTCGTATCGACTTATATTCGATTCGAGAAATAAGTCAGAATATGAAATTGAGACTATCATTAGAGTAACTCTTATGTTATAATAACAAAGTATATAGTGGCAAAGAATCGATATTAGGGCACTACAATCCTTTTATAGCTCATTATGATGATTGATCTATACTCTAACTAGATTATAATGACAATCAATCTACTTGCTTTAAGAATTGTTTAAAAGTATAAACCTACTTAAAATTAAATTGTAATTAAAAACATATTAATGAATAATAACTCACAAAACATAAATGAGCTTACTAAACAACTAAATAAGGTAGAAATAAAAAAGAAATTAGATGAATTCAAAAATGTATAGCGCAATAAAAAAGAAAATAAAAAGTAGTTTTGATATAGTTTATATTTAAAAAAAAATACACAAATATTTTTTAAGTTGAGCCTATAGGAAAATACAAAACAAAAAAGCTATAATAGATGAATTATTTAACTCTAAGTCAACTGAGGTAGATGATGGGATTAGTTCGGACATTGTTAAATTTTGTAAGACAGAGCTATGTATACCGTTAACTAGATTAATTAATACAACATTGAAAGAAGGTGAATTACCAAGTACACTTACAATTAATAAAGTAGTACATATATATATATATATATATATATATATATATATACATATATATAATATTCAAACGTGGAAATCAACACACCGTAAAAAACAAATCTATAATAAAAAAAAAAAATGTTTAATTTACTTACTTCAATACTAAGTACTTTAAACATGTTTTTTTTTTTTGCTTTTATATTTCTACTATTTTTTGACAAATAATTAAATTTCGAAACAACAAAAAAACATTCAAACTGACTAATGCGGATACAAAAGTAAAAATAAATTTATATATAATATGTATAGATATCTAATAATACACAATGTAAATAAAATATATACGTATATAATATAATATGTATTAAACAACAACATGAATATGTAAATAACAACAGGAATTCTCTTGTGACAAATTTATACTTTTTATCTCCTTCCAAATGTCGAAAAAAAAATAAAAATTTCCATAGAGATTTAAACATTTTTTTTTAATGATTTTTTTTTTATTTATTTTTTATTTTTTCGTTTTTTTTTTTTTCTTCTTGAAAATAACAATTTAACATAATAACCAAATTAATTTACAATTGAATTAAAATAAGAAAATAATACAATGGTAATAATATATACATACATATATTTTATAAACACAAATGAAAAAAAAAAAAACAGTTATCAAGTATTGCGCAGCATGGATCAAAGTAACCATTTTTAAGATTCTTTCGATCAAAAGAAATACCTACCATACTCTCTCTCTCTCTCTCTCTCTATTCTATAGATTCTTATTGTTTCCAATATCAACCTTTGAAAAAAAAAGGACGAAAAATTCTTTAAAAATATCCTTATTTATTAGAATAGAACCAAAGAAAAAAATATAATAAAAAGACTAACAGAAAAATAAAAATCCCTGGAAAATAACAACAGTAAAAAAAAAAAAATACAAAAACAACTTCCAAAAATAACTTCTGTGTTTTTTGTTTGTTTCCTTAGCTTCCTTTCTATTTTTTTTTTAATAAATTTAAGAATGGTATAAAATTAAAGTACACAAATTATATGATGAAGATATAGTTTTGGATGAATGTTTTTTATGTAGGGTAGATTTTTTTATTTTTTTTTTATTCGTTTTCTAACTGTTCTCTCTAACTCTTCTTTTTTTTTTTTTGTTATATCTAAAAATTGGGTCTATTACAAATTCGATCTTAATTTGGTCTCCGAAATATTGGGTTTCAAATCAATTCTTTTTTTTACTATTTTTCTTCATAACCTTGTTTCTATTTGTTTACGGCCCTAATCATTTAAATGTGTTAATCTAGTGACCAGGCTAATAAGTATTATCATGACTCAACACAAACACCTTAAAATTTTCAACAATAATCAGATTTCTTGTACTATCTTCTCTACTCGTTTGTTATTTTCCTTGACAGTAAATAAGCAATTATTTTGACATTTCTTTATAATTCAAAATGGTGGAAGACAAATTGTTCAATTATTTTTTTTTTTTTGTTTTGGATGAATACAATCTATGAGTGAAAATGCTATCCTGTCAAAACAGATATAGTAATTTGACATTTCGTATTACACACTTGCAATTTGTACAGTGCTCTATTGTTTGGTCACTAGATAAGATTAAAAGTAAATTACATAAAATTCGATGTCTTTGAAAAATGTTCAAATGGAAATTTGGAATAATTTTTAAAGTAATATTTACATACAAGAGTGTTGAATTCTTAAACGTCAAAGTTTTAAATAGTATTTAGAAGCAGAGAAATTCGTACAGCTGTCAAAATTTCAACAAATCGAACATTTTTGCTTTAAACAAAATACACAGCGAAGATAGATTGATGGAAATGAGTATTCAAGTTACTTCTAGGAAAATAATTAACACTTTATTGTTCCTTAATTATTGATGTCACAATTCGAGTGACAAATTTGTTGTAACTGATATCCTCTATTTGCCAATTTAAGATCTGTTCTAGAACCAATCTATGCAATCAAAAATTTTCTAGTTTAACACCCCTATTACACATCAATGTTTTCATTCATCAATATTGCCAATATACTGTTAATTAATTTATGGTAGTTCTTCATTCATTCATTCATCAGTAATTCATTCTCATCAATTTTCCATTAATGTTCTCATCAATGTTTTAGTGTCAAAATCAGCAGAACTAAAAAAAAGTGACTTTTTTGGGGAATGTTCATATAATTTTATACTTATTTTTTTGGGAATGTTTAGATATCATTATAATTTTAATTTTTAATGTAATTCTAAAAAGAACAATTTTTTAGATTAATTTATATTATAGCAATTATTGTAATAAAACAATAAATATATTACTAAAATGTGTTGTAAAAATAATTTGTTGTTTTTTATACACAACATTTATTCACAAAATTCAATTTGAATTGAAGTGAAAACATTTATCAAGAAATTATATTTTCAATGTCATTCAGATGTGTTTCGAAATTATTAATATATTCAGAACACTTCTACAATATGTCATTCCAAAATGTCAAAAAATAGATAAATAAAAATTGATGAGCTCAACATTGATGTGTCAATATATAATGTGGGCGTAAGTTTTGAATAATTTTACGAGATTCCATACTATATATAAAACTATATTATTTATTTATTTACAACTCTAATAACATAAATTATAATAATTAAAATAATCATAATTATACTAATTATTAATATGTAATTCAATCATTATTTATAACTAATTAAATAAAATAAAAAAAAAATCAGTCTTTATATTTAGTAAATTGATCTACACAATACATCATATCTTAGCGATTTAGTAACTAATACAATTTGACATAATATCTGTAATTAAATATTTCTTATTCATATCTATAATATTTATAAAATATATAATATCTTTAATTTTGATCGAATACCGTTATATTTCTATTCGTTTCAATTCATTCTGGAATTTAAAATATTTTTTTTTTTATCTTTGTCAACACACTTTCTTGTGATTTCACCATCCAACAAAATACAATTTTTATTTTCAATACTTATACATTTTTTTTTTTTTTTTGTTTTGAAATATTTATTTGAATTCATAATTATTCGTCTCGGCTCCTTTATAAATGAGGTAACCTTTATATTTATCTTTATAAACAAGAAAAAAAAAACAAATTAATATTATACTATTAAATCTAGACATCTTGACAGTTTATACAACAACTAAAAAACACACTTACATAGTTAAAAAAAAAAAAAAATTATAAATAAATAAACAAAACTAACTATAAAGAAGAAGTTTTGATAACAAAAAAAAAGAAGAAGAAAACATCGGAAAATTTTCTTTCCCCCAAATACAAAATTACAAAACAAAAATAAAAAAAAGGAAAGAAATTTTCTTGTTTTTAATTTTATTTTCTTTTTATAAATCTATATATATATATATATATATATATATGTAAATAATATATGTATATATATAGAATAGATGTATATTGTATATATTTTTTTCAATTGAATGTATATATATATAAATTCATATATATATATATATATATATATATATATATATATATTTCGTAAATGATTACCAAATTTCTTCCACGAGTCCTTTATTTTACTGTTATTATATTTATGAAGGTTATAACATAATCGCTATAAAATATATTACAAAAAGATGTAATATACGTATATAATATTTATAATATATAATATACTTTGGCCTTTATTCGTAACATAACAACTTTACCCCATCCATCTCTTACTTACTTTGCCAATTTTCCAAGAAACAAGGAAGAATTTATTTGAAACTTTTGATTTATTATATAAATACAATTCAAAAAGTTTTTTTTGTTTTTATTAGTCTTTTTTATTATTACAGATATTCTTTGTTACCGGTATTTTGTATTCCTTGAATCATAAAATATTTATTTTATTTCTTAAAAGAACAAAACAAAAAAAAAACGTAAAGTAACAAAAAACCAAAATAAAACGAAATATTTTGAACGTCGACATCAATAAATAAATAAATAAATAATAATAACTAACTAACTAATACAATAACGTTATAAATCTGACATGTGCATACACACACACAGAAATGTTAAAAAATAATAATATAAAAAAAAAAATTAAAAAGGAAACAACAGCAAATATGAAATCTAGAAAACTTCGAAATGGCACCCATTTTCTATCAAGGTCATCAAACTTGCCATTTCTGAAATTTTTTTTTTTTCTTATTATTTTGTTCTTCTTTATTTCCACTCAATTTTTGCTACTTTCCTCTCTTATGTCCTTTCTACATAGTCCTTTATTCACAGTTCATGTTCATTTTATACTATAATTTTTTTTGCTATATATTATGTTTCGTATGCTTAAATCCTTACACTATTCAAGTACATAAAAAAAGAAAATGAAAGAATTAAAATTATAGACACAGAGAGAGAGTGAGAGAGATTGAAAGATAGAAATTGAAATTAATATCATTTATCAAAAGAAAATAAATAAATAAATATAAAAATATATATAAAAAAAATATCAAAGACAACTTATAAAAGAGAAAATGAAAATGAATTTATGAAAATTAAGAGAAAAGAAAGAGAGAGAAATTGAAATTATTTTTAGAAAAAAAAGGATAAATAAACACATCCATGCATAGAAGAAAATTCTTTTTTTTATACAAATATATGCTAGGAGGAAGGATATCATAACTACAGTGACTATAGTATTCACACACATGCAATATGGTAAATTATAAAAATGAGAACTAAAATGAGGGAATAAAAATGATAGTGAAAAAGAGAAAGAGAGAGAGAGAAATTGAAATAAAAATAAAGTTAAATAAATATTCATTCATACAACGATGAAAATTATTTTCTTACATATTCATTTCAAATACATAAAATTAAAGGAAAATTCAACTTCTAATAAATTTTAACTGAATGAAATAACTAGAGAGAGAGAAAGAAATTAAATGAAATACGAAAACGAAAAGAATAAATACATATACACAAAATGAAGTAAAATTATATTTTTGAACGTTGAGATAAAATATAATAGTATTAAAGTTAGATTTCAACGACTTAATGTGTGTTGTGTGTAGTGTGTATGAAAATTCAGGATAATAAAATAAAAAGAAAATTACTTACACATATACAAAAAAAAAATACTTTTCCTAGCATAGTTCCAAACTAACAATGATGTTAGATGAATAGAGATGAAAATTAGAAAATATAAATATTAATAAAAATTCCTCGTACACACATACATACATTTTGTAATATTGTAAAAATTCAGAAATGAATGAAAGCGAATAAAAGAAGAAAAAAAGATACGAGGTAAATGAAAAACAGAAATAAATCGAAATAATGAATTAGAGAGAGATAGAAAAAGAATGAAATAAGAAAATAGAGAGTATTAAAGAAGCAAAAAAAAAAAAAAAATAAAATATAATTTTTGAAAATTAAACCGGAATGTCGGTTTTAAACTTTATGGCAGTGTAAGCTGAATTAAAATCACTTTAAGGAAATTGGGTGAAATTGGGAGAATAAGAAAACTTGAAAAAGAATGAGAATTGATTGTTTTTGTCGTTTTTTTGTTTGTTTCTGTCGTTTTTTTTTTCTGTTTCTTTAATTGAAAAAGAAAAGTTTTTGAAAAGTCTGAAAAGGATAAAAAGTTTTTCTTTTCTGTTTTACTCTTTTTAGGACAAGTAGAAATATTAAATAATAAGTATCTTTAATATTATTCTCTTAACATCCTTGAAATAATTTTTTTTTTTTTAAATAATCCTGACATAAAGTTATTTTGATTTTTCCTTTTTGATTGCTTCTTTAATTTTCAAATAGAGTTGAAATTCTTTTTTTTAATTTAATAAATTGAAATTTTTTACGATAATGTTTTTTAAGTTTTCATAATAAAATGATTCATATTACATAAGTATGTACTCAATACTCATTATGTATTATTATTATGTATGTAGTATAATGTTTCCTTTGTTTTAATTTTATTTTTATGAAATGATTACGTTATATATGATTACAAAAAGTTATTGTTGTAAATATATATGTATGAATTTATATTAATATTGTAATTATATTAAAAAAGCCTCACATTTAATTTTTGAGTGCTGGGGTGGGTATTCACTTTGATTTTGAATATTAAATAATTATATTATAGTAATTGAACTTCTTCATTGTACCGCACTTCCTTTAGTGAGACATAGAATACAGACATTTTTGTTCCGATTCTATTATCTTCATATACCCATAATATGTATGTATGTATTACAGAAACATTTTGCGCAACCAAAAATTGATCTAGATTACTAATTGAGGTAACTCTGTCAACAAAATTGTTTATAAATCCATCAATATAGCTTATAGGGTAGTTGTAAAAGATTATATTAAAGTAGTTTAAAAACATTTTTCGAATTTAATTTTAACCGATTAAATCAGGTAATTAGGGAGAGTAGATCCAATGTCAGAACACTGATATTAATTGATATGTTCCATTGAACAAATATCAAGATTGGTAAGTCAAATACACGTAGATGTTGATTACTAGTTGGAAACAATGGTTAAAATGTTATCTGTTAAAAATTATTGCTGTTATAAATACACTCATTAATCTGCAATTCAAATTGTTATTTAAAAGCATTATTTTTTACTTTGAGACAAAATTTGACACTTTCAAAGCAATTTTTTTTTTTTTTATATAATAAATAATTGTTTTGACAGACAACCAATTTACAACTCTACAATAAACTGATTTCATAATAGCAATATTTGATTATGTCATTGGATTATGTCATTGTAATGTCATTGTTATTGGATTGTGTTGTTTATAACACAACTCAACTCAAAACTATTACAATTCATATATTAATGTGAATTTTTTTAACTCTTTAATGTCCAATAATCATATAACGATACCGAAATAAAAGTTGATTAAATATCATCAAAAAACTTTCTATGAAAGTAATGAAAACCGTAATCGTAAATTTTTCAGAACTGTTGCCTAATGGTATTTATTTTATTTCATTTGAAATCAAAATTTGATTTGTATAATATGAAATTTTCACCTATTTTAAATCATTACAAAACTCTCAAGTTAACTTATTTTTTTCTACTTAATTTTTATACTTAATTAAAATGTTTAAAGGTTTCAAATTATTTTTGCAAATGCAAAAACAAATCTGTTACCAAAATTATAATAACAAAACAGAAATAAAAAAAATATTTTCCTTTTATTGACTTTAAAACCTGAGTATTTAATAACTCAACTAAGGATTCATATAATTTCAATTATAATTCCAGAGTTTGTATTCTTATTTACGTTCATATACTTTGAAGTTGAAAAAGTTAATTTTTGTTTTTATAATTATTTTTTTTTTTATTTCAAATTTTCAATTCTAGGAAAACAAAAAAAAATATAAAATAGGAAAACTTTTATAGAAATATTTTTTCATGTTTTCACATTTTTTGTTTTTCTTTTTTTTTTGCGTAACTACAGCCAAAAAGAAAACAACAGGGATGACATAAAAATTTTATTACAAATTCAGGAAATTAAGGAAATATTAAAAATATTTTGAATATTTGAATTGTTTTTTGTTTCTCAGAATTTATAAAGAGTTCGATAGAAAAATAATAATTCAGAATTTTGAAGGAAATATTTATGAAGCTGTGTTGCCAAATGTTATTTTTATTTATAATTTGTTCGAAATTTAAATTATCTTAAATTATGAAAAAAAAATGTGCTACGATATTATTGTACATAAAGTCTTACAAAATATAATTCGAATAATTGTAATTGAAATAAATGTAATTTGAATAACTCTAATAAAATAATTGAGTGCCAATTTACATTACAGTTAGATTTCATAGACTATAAATTCGTGTTTCAAACCATTTATCGTTATTATTTTATAGGATTTGCTTCAGAGTAAAAAAAAATTTGTTAAAGCTTATTTAAACAAATTGTAACTGCTATCGGTACTGATAAATACAAACTGTGATTATATTTGTACATTTGTAAATTAACTTCCATGATCAGTTCTATGTGTGTCCATGTTTAGTTAATTGATTGTTTAATCAGCCCATTAACAAAATGAAATGAAATAACAAATATTCCAATTGAAGTTTGTGACAGCAGATTATTACAACTAACTAACTTAAAAACAGAAATCCTGCCCGTATCATCTGTTTCTTTTCTAATTCTCCATTAAAATTTCCAAAAATTCTACACGTATGTATTCGAGAAAATACTCATTTATTTTATAATTATCTTGTAACAGTAGCTTACTAAAATCGACTAACCTAAATCCAAAAATTATCATCAGTTTCATGTCAAATTTTATTCTTCATTAAAAAGTCTCCAAAAAAATGTACGTATAAATATTCTCTCTTACCTCATAAATAACTACCTTGTGACAGCAGATTATTCAAATTAATTAACTTAAAAACAGAAATCCTGTTTGCATAATCTGTCTCATTTCAAATTTTATTTGTGTAGAAATCTCCAAAAATTCTACACGTACATATGTATTTCAGAAATTGCCCATTTACTTTACAATTATCTTGTAATAACAAATTACGAAAATCACATAACAGAAATGAATTATTTACATTCATATGTAAATATTTTTGGAAACTTTTTAATGGAGAATACAATTGGACATGAAGCAGGTAATGATGTCCAATTGTATTCTCCATTAAACAGTTTCCAAAAATATTTACATATGAATGTAAATAATTATTCACTTACACATTATAACAGTAGATTATTAAAACTAGCAAATGTAAAAAAGAAAATTCTAACTGTATAATCTGTTTCATTTCTAATTTTCTCTCCATTAAAGTCTCCAAAAAATCTACACGTATGTTTTTAGAAATTTTTCATTTTTATAATAACAGATTACTATAAAATCAACTTACCTAAAAACAAAAATCATTATCCGTCCAATCTTGTCCAATTTTATCTAACATTAAAAAGTCTCCAAAAAATTGTACATAAAAATTTAAATAATTACGTTGTGGCAGTTATTAAAATTAACTAACATAAAAACAGAAATTATGCCTACATCATCTATTTCATATCTAATTTTACTCTCCATTAAAGTCTCCAAAAATTTGAATACATATTTTTAAAAGTTATTCACTTACCGCATAATTACCTTTTGAACTCCTTGATTAAAATTTCTATAGATTCAAATTTTTTACAGAACTTTTTAAAAGTAATTAATAAATACAGAGTGTTTAGAAATTCAACTCCTAAGATAACTCTCAAATAAATTATAACAAAAACGAAAAAAAAAAATGTAAATTAAGAGTTGAATGAAATATTAAAAATATTTTTATTAACTTTAATTAATTCTGAGAAGAAAAACTTTCGTAAAATTTAATTTCGAAATTTTTATTATAAAAATAGAAAATTTTAAATATTCGAAAAAAAAATTAATTTTTTCTTAGGAAAAATCTCTACACATATTTTTAAGGTAGAAATTTAACCACATTTTCTTTTACTTAATAATTATATGTATATATTATATATATTATTGTATATTATTGTATATACCTATTTTTACAGTAAAATTTGATTAGATTTTTCGTGTAGAAAAAGTTTTTCTTTAAACTTTAAGAAAAAGCAAACTTTTTCGAACTTCGATGAATTTTAAAATAAAAAGTTTTTAATTTTGATAAAAATATAAAATATATTTTTAAAAATAATTTCAGTTTAAGTGCAACTTCTAAACTTTTTCAACACCATTTGTTCTATACATAGATATATATCTATAATGTATTTATATAATTATAATTATATATTTATATATATATATTATATTGACGTACCATTTTAAGTTTAATTAAAATTTTAATAATAATATTTTATTATGAAACATTGCCAATTACATAAAAGTAGTTTTTTGTTTGTGTTTTACTTTTTTTTTATTTTGTTTTTGAGAAAAAATTCTTTTAATTTATGATAATTCTAAAATAATTTTCATTAGTAAATTAAAATTGTTTTTTTTTTGTTTTTTTTTTAGTTTTACTTTTATGCCATCTATGAATGTAATTATGTTTATGTACTGCGTAAATTGAGTTCCATTTAACTTATTAAGAAAAATTAATTATAGTGCAGTTTGTTTTGAGCTTGTGTTGAGATATATCTTAGGAGATTCAGATTGTGTAATTTGATATATGTCAGGGTCTTTAAGTTAAGTAACTCATAAAATATTTTAAGATTTTTATTAGAGTTCTGCTACACGTTCCATTTTGCATTTAATTTTATGACATTTATGTTGTCAACTCATTTTGCCATTTGGGATCAAAAGAGATAAAATGTAATAAAAAATTTAACGTCAAAAATGTTATGTATACGTCAAAAACATCATGTCATTTTTTTCACGTCCAATTTTTTATTAAATTTTTTCCCTAACCGTCGGGTAATTGCAGACAGTTAGATTGAAAATAATAAAAAATTTCAACCGAAAATACATTGACATTGAATTTTTACGCTATCCTCAAAATTTTAAATTTGAAACCGATTTTTACGTTTAAAGTTTTTCCGCAAAAATATTTTTTAAATTGAATTTTTTTGAAAAAATTATCTTCAAATTGTCGACAAAGTTCTTTACCAAGCTATCAAAATATAACGAGAAATTTAAATAATATAAAGAGTTTAAATAATCATTTATATATAATCAAAGTTCACACAATGAAAAAAGTGATTAATTTATTTTGTCAGGTAAATATAACGGTTTAAATCGTTTCAATTACTGTTCTGATTCAATAACGGTTTATTTAACATTAGAAAGGATTTTAGACAGTTAACAAGTAGGTAGTGGTGGTAATTTCTTCTTTCATATGATGAATCTACGATGTCATTTCGATTGGACAAAGTTCTACTATTTTGACATTAGGGTTGCACGGATATACTGTCCAATAATTTTATATGGTATAATATGTACTATTTAGTCTTATAATTTTTGTTTTCTAACGTTAATTGGGACGTTTTGTTTTCCTACCAGTAGTAATTATGAAACATTATTATGCCTCAATGTTTACAATTAAAAGAATATACTCGTAAGGTTAATCCTCCTATTTAAATATAATAATCTATAAACATCATATTAACAAATTAAAATTTAGATAGTAAAAATATTATTTATAGTTCTATATGCATAAATTTATTTTAATTAAAAAATTCTCAGAAATTTTTGTACGTATTTAAAAAAAAAAAAAAATATGACGTACACCACCACGTCCACCTTCTCTATACATTTTAAATGAAAAATTCCTTTTTGTTTTCTTTTTAAATTTTTGAAAAAAAAAAAAATTCTGTTAATTATGTCAGCATTAATTATTCGGCATTCAAAAATTTACACAGAATTTAAAATGCAGTGGAATGCAGTTTAAAATAAA
Organism: Argyra leucocephala; assembly: GCA_963942445.1. Taxonomy (NCBI): domain Eukaryota; kingdom Metazoa; phylum Arthropoda; class Insecta; order Diptera; family Dolichopodidae; genus Argyra; species Argyra leucocephala. The sequence goes on from OZ012681.1 coordinate 13,852,392, forward strand.
AATTATTTTATTTTATTTTTATTGTTGGACATAATCCAAAAAAAAAATAACTTTTTTTTTTCACTTTTTTTCGTGAGAATTTCACTGCCAAATTTCCTATGAAAGTGAAATTTTCAAAAACAATTTCAAAATTAATTTTTTTTTTATTTTTGTTTTTTTTTTTTTACTTTTTATTACATTGTTAGTTTTGTTTCCTTTTCAATTTTTAGGAATATATTTTTCCACTGCAGTTTTTTTTTATTTAAAGTTTTTCTTTGAAACTTTTTATTTATTATTTTTTTTTTTTGTTTTGCTTTGTTTATTTTTTTCTTTTTATATTTTATTTATTTATTCCTTTATTGGAAATTAAAATGAAATTTTTCAAAATAAACTTTCAATTTAGTGAAAAGTTTTTTGTCGATTAAAAAATAAAAATAAATAATTAAATTTTATTATGTCAACAATGCTGTCGAAAAGAGAGCAATCTATATTTCTTGTCTCATTTCTATTTCATTTCTTTTTTTATATTATATATTTTTTTTTTACATAATTATTTTAAGTACAAAATTAATAAGTGAAAACAATTTTTAAATGAGTAGCGATTATTATTGAGTTTGAAAATTTAATAAAAGTCGATGACATTGTGACACATTGTGTCTTGTCATGTTGTCAGACTTTTAGTGAGTTTGTGTCAAAAAATGCATGTAAAATTGATGTAAAAAAATTGGTTTGACTTTTTTCAAATATAGAATGATAAAATTTATATATATATTTTATATATATATTATATATATATATTTTTGAAATATAAAATATAAATGATAACTAAAATAGACTTGATTGTCTTCTTAAGCCGTAAACCATAATATTTTCTGTCAAATTTGCTGTCAAATTTCTGTCAAAATTTCACGAATCTACTCAACTATAATTTATGTAAGCAATTGTGAAGAAATTATTCATTATTATCAGTTTTAAAAAAAATATAAATTAAAATTAAATTAAAAATAATTGAATTTCTAAAATTTTTAAATAATGCTAAAATTTGCTTAAGTTTTCTACCCTCGAAATTGTTCCTCGAAATCTTAACGAAAACTTTCATTTTATTGTTTTTATATAAATTAATTGTCAAAACTTAAATAGATGTCTTTTTATAGAAAAAATGTATTTTTAAAGAAGTATGAGAAAGTTTGTCGAACAGTTTTCGAAACTATAATTTTCGAAACTATATTTTTAATATTGACTTTGTTAACTTTTATTGTTAAAATTTGACAATTCAGTATGAAATTTCATACAGTTGTACAAAATTTAAGCTTCGTTAAATAAGAAGCAAATTAAATGGCGCTGTATTTAAGCCTATAGAATATACCCCCAATATGGGACATTCTTGAATAATGACAAATGGTGCAATACCATCCGAATTGTTCTTTGCGCCTTATAAAAATTGATTTATCCAAAATTTCATATTCTTCATATGTAACATTTTTAAATATTGAACGAGTTTTAAAATCGTTGAAAATTTAAAGTTAGCAAAATTCAATTAATTACAAGTAGTTTTCGTCTTAGAACCTGTTCCACATATCCCATTTTTTTCATTCAATATTTTTGACATTTGAAATATTTTTTCCTTCAATTTTTTTTGTAGCAGATATCAATATTTGACATTTAATAATATTTTTACAGCTTCTTTCATCCATTTAGACCTTATAGGTAATTTCAAATTTTTATTTAGACTTCAATTTTAATTTTAGACTTCCAAACAAAACGTCAAATTTAATAAAAAATTTAAAATGTCAAAAAAAATAATTTTCAGAACATATAAAGTTTGTTCAGTAAACTGTTCTAGAATGTTCTAGATCGATCTAGAGTAAAAAAAGAACACTTTCTTGGGTTCAGTTTCTATTAATTGAATTTTTTTGTTCAAAAGTGTTCTGATCACGTTTACTAGATTGCGCAAAACAGTTCTAAATCAGTTCTTTTTTGTTCTGAATATTTTTAGGAACAGTTTTAGACAACTTTTTTTGTTCATCATTTCATTTCGAATTTTCCATTAAAAAAGATACCTTAAGACCTGTCCCTGTTGATGTAAATTTTTGACATTTATGCCAATTTGAGAAAAAGAAAAAACTTTAAATTTTGACAGTTAAACAACGAAATTTGAGAGTAATGAGAGTAAACAAAAATTATAAAAATGTTCAAAAAAGATCGAAAAGACAGTAGATTTTTCTGTTCTAAGTGGTTCTACAGCGGTTTGACAGTTAATTGTCATTGTCCAAAACTGTTCGGTTCTAAGTCTACTGAACAAACTTATTATTGACTTTAAATGTTATGCTTTTTTTCTCTTTCTTTTTCAAATTGGCATAAATGTCAGAAAATTTAATATGTGGGATAGGTCTTACCATATCTTTTCTAATGAAAAATGAAAAATTTATTTTTGTGATGCTTAAAAATTAGTGATTTTAATAATTTTTATTATTGCAAATTTAACTCCATTTTTTTAATTATAGCTCTCGTTAGTCAGTAATTTATATTCTGACTCTCCATTTCTATTTCTATATAAATAAATAAATCTAAAACAAAATACGATTAAGATTAAAAGTAGAAAAACAAATAAAGTGAATTCATTATACATAGGAATTCATGTTATTCTCTTAACTTAATTGTTATTGTTTTTGTTGTTGTTTATTTTTGAAACCTTTGGGAAATTCAAAAGGATTAAAACAAAAATTTTAGTTTTTTAAATGAAAGTTTCTTCTTATGATACAAAACAAAAAAAAAGTAAATTTTTCAAACTTTTTTTTTTTAGAAAGAAATTTATTTTCTCTAAAGAGAAAAATAAAATAAAAAATTCAAAAAAGAACCAAAACAATAATAATAAAAAAAAAACAAAACAAAAACTTTAAATTATAAAACTTTAAAAAAATTGAAATACTTAGTTACGTTGAATTATATACCGAGTACTTTACATGTTATATAATCATTTGATAAATAACTATCATGAGTTCGAACAATGACGACCTTCGTCTGACTTGATTAGATACCGGACAGGAAATATAAAATTCTATTTAAAATTAATATAAATAAAATAAAAATAATTTATAGTACATACTTTTTGTTTTGAATATGTAAAGTTAATTTCTGAAGATGTAAATATTTACTGATGAAAAATTGAAGTTTAGATAAAAATTTAAATCATCTATATTATGACTTATGAGCACTAAATGTCAAATGTTCACTCTTCTAGAAGCAACTCATCAGAAATTCATCATCGTATTGAAAAAATTTAATGAAAATAAATCATGCCAGAATTGTCAATCAAGATTGTACAGTTGACATTCAGAAAAAACAAGATGTAAACTTAATTGTGACAGCTATCGAACTGTCAAGCTTTCAAATGTTGCTTTTAAAATATTTATCTCACTAGCACTTTCAAATATTTATCTCAATAGCTCACAAAATGTCTGAAACAGGCTGAAACAATTGTCACACTATTCTCTAATTTAAAAATGAGTTTGAATGAATGGTATAACTGAATTTGATAGCAGTCATTCATACTGTCAATGTACTTTCAATTTGAAATGCCAATGATTAAAACATAGAATTATTTTTTGTATTTCGATTTGTTGAAGTTAAAAATCATAGAAAAACAGCTTTAGAGAATGTGAATTTTCATTTTAATTTTTTTTTATTTATTTATTTTTACTCAAAAGTTCCCACAAAATTAAATACATTTTAAAATGAAAATGATAATTAAAAATTGAATAAAATGTACCGTAATACTTTAATCTTAGTTCATTTAAAAGGATTTGTAATGTAGTATAGGGAATTACGTGTAGATCCATAGTAATCCCCTATACTACATTAGAATACGAATTGCACAGTTACCTATTCTCAAAGCAAACCCGTAACTGCCGTAACTGTAATCAATCTGCGAATATCTTGAAAATTAGGAGATTTCTGTCAGGATGTTAAAAATATATTTTTTTTTTTGTATATTATACGGGTTGTAATGTGGTGACCCGCTATATTTAAATAATATTTTTTAAAAAAATTGGATGGAATGAGACTTTTTTTTATTATATATTCTTTAATAATATACTAATGATTAACATTCTGAAAGTTAGTTAACTTTTAGCACTGAATCTCTAAGCCTAAAACAGAATAACAATACAAATTGGTTCCCCTACTTTTTTTTTTATTAATTCCTTATAACTTTAAGATTTATTATACATATATATTTACTTCGATATAAACAAAAAGATTTGATCTGATAAAAGAAATTTCTGAAATACCTCTAAAAAAGAAAAACAATGAAAAAAGGCCCATATTCGATATAATATAAAATTACAGTTACAATTTTAGATATGACTTTATTCTGTCCTTTAAGATTTAAAATTTTTCTTACCTTTTTTTGTATATGTATATATATAAAAGAAAAAAATCTATAATAATTATAAATAAAGATTTTAAAAAGTCAAAAGTTTAAATGATGTCCTTGAATAACAGATCCTTTATCAAAAAATGAATTATATTTGTATAGATGATGAGAATATAAAAAATTCTTTATTTTTATTTATTCAACTCACATTCTATTTCTCTACCTCTCTCTCTCTTTCTCTCTCTTTCACACTCACTGTTATACTTTGCCATTTATTTAGCATGTAATTTTGACGTTTGTACTTTTTTTTCTTTTTTATTACTAAATTACATCATTTTTAAAGCATAAAAATGAAAACGATTACACCTACATTCAACTTAAATTTTCACAAAGAAAAAAAAGTTTTGGAAATTTACACATACAAACGCAAAAACTTTTAAAAATAAACTGCAACAGGAAGAGAAAGAATGATAGACAGCCAAATGTATATATATATATATATATATATAACTAAATATAGTTATAAAAAACTATATATAGTTATAAAAAGCAAAAGGACATCAATAGAAATTAAGATTATGCAATTTTTAACTTTTAAAAAAAAAAATTTCAAAACAAAATGAAAAACTTTTTAAAGTTTTAATCAGTAGCTTCTTAACTCCTCACAATATAGCAAAAGTTTTTATTATTATTTTTTTTCTCTTTTTAAACTAAAAAAGTTTTACTACTACTACATTATAATAAATTTATGTATATGCAGATAAAAAATTTATCTACATTGGTTGGTATATAAATAATATGTAATTTATTGTATTTAAATGTCAGAGGATGTGTCAAAAATTAATGTATGTATTTCCACAAATCCTGATAATAAACTTAAATGAAAATATAATGTAATAAATGCAATATAATGTTTTTAAATTCAGATCTGTTGTAAGTAATAGTTCTAATACTGTCAGATTTATTACTAGGCGAAAGCTTGCGCTTGATTTGATTGTGCAATATATCATCATCCAATAGGGTTAGTAAAACTTCGCCAACTTTCATTAGAAAAAGCTAAAAACAAACTAAATCAGATACATACTGTTAGCAGAAAAGTAAAATTCATAAGTTAATAGCTATGTCAATAACTATACATTAATTAAAAACAATAACTATACTTCCAAAAGGTGGGCCGAACTAGTAAGTACCAAAGCTAAAAAGAAAAACAGTTGTTAGTTAGTCTCAGTTGTGCATACATTAAAATGTAATAGTTTTTTTTACAGTTAAAAAACTTTCGATCAAAAGAACTAGAGTGATCGAATCTATCATATTCAGTTGGGTGGAATGTGGAACAACTCAACAGTTCTGAGATTATTCCGACTTGTTTTTTCAATCAAATGATTTGAAATTTCAGGGGCTAACGTTTTACCCGAAAGCATCTGGTGCATAAAAGAGATATTTGCAATTACCCGACGATCAGACAATGACTGTAAGTCAATGAGTTTAAGACTGTGGAAATAAAGTGGAAATCGCACTTGAATCGCAATCGAAATCGCGAACCGATTCAATTCGATTAATGTCAGTCAAGTAATGTGTGAACCACACTTGACTGGAATATTCTATTTGCATTTTTGTATTCATTTTTACTTACTTGCGTTATTTCCGCCCCCCTCATTTAATATTAAATTCATCAGAGATGTCAACCAGAAAATTTATAAATAAATAATATTACTTAAATATACAGTTGTCCACTATATACAATTTATTATATATAATTTATTTTTTAGGTATTTAATGTACAAAAAAAATTTCTACGTAAGTTCAATAAAATAAAAAAAAAGCAAAAATACTTACCTAGAAAAAGTTTTTAATTGAATCAAAAAATTTAACACTTTCAATCTAACTTAAAATTTATGAAGCTACATAATAATATATAGTTTTTACATATATTGTCTTTTAAATTAAACCACTCTGTATTTGATATACATATTATCATATACATACAATATGATAAAATTGAAATTCGATCTTTCGAGGCCACAAAAGAACAACAATAAGCAATAACAAAATTATTTTATTTTCGTCCTTGGGTCCTTTTATTTTATTCAACCTCTGTATATTCATACATACATGTATATAAGGACAGTTAAATAAATATACACATACATACATCTGCATACATATAACATTATGTGTAGAATGAAAATGTAGAAAAATTTCTAATAAATTTTCTTCTTCCTTAAAAGGAAAATTATTTTTTTTTTTAGTTTTTTTTTTTTTTTATTGGAACTAATAAAAGAAAAACTTTTCCGTCTCGAAAAAAGTCTCAAAAGTCTTCATCATAAAAATACAACAAAAAAACATAAAAAAAAAAAAAAAATTATTTGTATGTGTGGATTTGTGTATGCGGTCTTTGGTATAAGATTTTTTCTATACAAAATAGAAACAAAAATAAAACAAAAACAAAACAAAAAAAAAAGGAAAAGAAATGTCCTAGTTGTTGGAGAGAATTACAAAATATAACGGTAAAAAAAAATGTATCTGTATAAGAAACAAAGAAATAAAAAAAAGGAAAAGTAGAAATGAAGAAAAACTTTATTATTCTATTTTTTTGTTTTTTATTCGAGATAAGATGAGATGAGGGGAGAACTATTTAAGTCCGTCGAAGCGCATTAAAAGAAAAACTTTTTGAATTTTTTTTTTTTTTTTTTTTTGATTTAGTTTGTAACTTTTTTATTATTTGCTTTTTTTTATTTTATTTTTTTTTTTGTTTTAGTTTAATAAAAAAAATAAGAATAAAAGGAAAATTTTTTACTACTAGAGTAGAAAAGTTTTGATTTGTAGTTTTGTTTTCTTTCTCTTTTCCTCACACGAAGCCGTACGTGTATGGTAATGAAATATTAAAGGAATTTTTGTTGTTATTTTTTATTTTATTTATTTATTTATTTTTTTTTTTTTTGTTAAAGAGAAAATAAAAATCAACTTTTTTATGGACTTTGCTTGGAAAATAAATTCTTTGGGTCTTTGAAAAACAAAAAATTTTCTATAGTCATAAATTTGAGATTAAAGAAAATATTTTTATTTTTTTTTTTTGTTTTTGTTTTTTCATATTTTGAAAATTTGTTTTTCAAGATTATATCAATGATGAATTTTATTTTCTTTTTTTACGATTTATTCTTGAAGTTGAATTTGAAAGATGTCAAGAATGAATATTTATGATTTATTTTTGATTTAAAAAAAAAAAATGTTAATGTTATTCATAATGTTTAATTTATTTCCGTATGTTATTTAAATTTTATTTTGGGATGCAAATAAAATAAAGAATTAAATTAGAATATGGGTTGTAGAAATATAATTGTTGTAAAATTATGGGTATAGAAGTCGACCAAGAATGTGATTTTAGCTAGTAACAAGAGCAGTGATTCAGATTATTAACTTTATCGAAAATTAAAAACTTAATGAAATAACGAACATCTTGAATAACGAACGAACGTTAGCCTGTCAGATATATAGAAGTATGACATAACATTATCAATATTTCAGAAAATGTTATAGTGTCAACCAATTGATAGCATTTTATGAAACATAGAAACGAAGGTAATCGCAACCAAATCATATATTTCATGTATTTGTTATTGATGAGTAAAAAAAATCTGAAATAAATTTTCAGAATCGTCTCAAAGTCAATATCAACAATTTCAGTTACAAAATGTGAACGAAACGAATTTTGAAGGGGAACGAAACCTGTATGAAATAGTTTTTGAAAGCAATCAGGTACATTTTGCGAAACCAAATTGTTCTTAGAGCATAGATATTCGTAATTTTTTTTAATTCCAGACAGTTGACAAATATACATAGATCATGTCGGTTTACTTACTTGATTAATATATCATTTTATATTACTCATATAATAAACTGTCAATAGTTGATTTGACAGATCTGTAAAAATTACAATAAAATTATAGTTTCTAAAGTAATTACCATCAATTTTCCAATCAAGTTGGACAACCACATTGTCTCTTTCATGTTTTTTATCTGCTTACAAAATAACAGTTATTAATAAGCAAACAGGTATTTTGTCATATATATTTAAAATCTAATTTTCATGTTTCATTGTTTTTATAATCAATATCTAAGTATGTACCTAACTAATAATCTTGTAGTTTCTGATATAATTTTCTGATATATAAATTAATACAGTTATATCAATACAGTAGTTCCTTATGAACACCTTTTATTATTATTAAAACAGAAATAAATATTAATTTAAGAAATTTCGTATTACGTCATTTTTATCAATTTAATTTAAATTTATACCCTAATTTTTTCCAAAACATTAAAACAAAAATATTTTTTATCTAAATTTTAATCTAAAATTTAATATTATCTTAAAATTGACAGAAAATATTTTTAACTTAAAATACATACATATAGTACGTCATATTCAACGAAAAAAAAAAAACAAAAATAATACTTAAACTTAACAAACAATGAAAACAAAAATAACAAAAATAATAAAAACAACATTTTATAATAACAAAAAAAAAAAAATAACATAACCTTGTGACAGGCATGTAAACAAGTTTTATTTATTTTTTATTTATTTATTTTTTTTGTTTACCTGAAAAATTAAACAGTTGTTATGGGTTTAACGCATTTATCTCACCTTTCTAAATTTTTACCAGTTCAGTAATTCACATAAAATATACTATTAGTATATAAATATAAAATTACAAGCGAAAAATAAAAAATATGTATTTTATTTCTTAATTTTGAATGTACAAAAAAAAAAAGCAAAATAACAATTGATTTTCATTGTTGCGGAAAATTTTCTTGGTCGGTTCATAATTTTGACATATCTGTCATTTGTTATCTTGTTTCATTTACATAAATAAAAAACAAAATAAAAATGTTAATTTTGAATTTAAAGCAAAATAAGTGTATCTTGACTTTGATCTTGAACTTTATTAATTTTTGTGGTATATTATACGAATTTATGAATTGATTTTAACATACATATACACATACAAATCAAAATGTGTGGAACAAAAACAACTACAACTTCCTCGATTAAATTTATGTATTGTAGTACTTTGCTCGTATCAATATTCAATGCTGTCAAACTAAAGCTTAATATTTTACCGGCTCTTAAAATTTCACTTATTTTTCTATTTTTAATTCAAATGTGAGCATGGATGAACTCTGAGATAATTAAAACTATTATATACATGTTGTGATTGTGAAAGAAACATTAATTCATGTGTTGGTTTAGAAAAGTGAAAAATATTTAACCTGGTGCAATTTAATTCATTTTGAGTACAGAGTTCATATATATTAGGGTGAAATCAAAAAATAAACACTGAAGTAATATTTGACAATTCAGCATGTTATGCTAAATATAAGCTGAAATGTTATGCCACAGTGTTTATCTTTTTATTTTACCTTAATAATATGTGTAACATTGTAATATACCGTGACTTTCGAAACATCAAAAAATACGATTGTGAGAGTTAAACTTTTATTATCACAATATCAAAATCATGTGTTTGATTTGTAATGTCTATACAATGTATTATTTGACGTTAGTAAACACTTCTTGCAATTTTACGATCATTTGTTTTTTGAATGTCATTAGACGAAAAAATTAATAATATACCAAATATATAATATACCAAAAATTATAATAATATACCAAAAATATTAATTAATATTATATTTTTATTGTTATATTTTATATTAATATTATATTGTTTTGCATTTAAAAAAGAAAATTTAAGCATGAACTTAGCGAAATTTCTTTCTTGTGTTTATTTCTTTTCCCTATTAAAAAATGTCAGCTACGAAAACAAAAAATTTTTTTTTCATTATTATTTTTATTTATTAAAACAAATAAAAAGACTCACTCAATTGATTATTCCCTCCCCATTAAAATTTTCCAAATTATTATCAACGTCAAACAAATGTCTTTCAGAAATTCTCGATACCTTCTTTGCACATTCGAGGAGTCGCGAATACATAATTTAGGCGTTTATAAACTCAACATATTGTGTTACTATTTTGATTTGACGAATGTAAACACAAGACATTGTGTTTTAACTTTTTTTAGACGTTTCGAAAGCCAAGGATAATAGTTGATATTAATTATTATGTAATTAATCATAGTTACATCTATTTTCTAATATTATTTCACAAATATTTATTACAACACAACATACGCATTTTCTAGATTGCTCGTAATAATTTCTAAATTTGTTTATTATGGAATATTTCGCATTTTTTTATTCAAATAATTTAAATTTTACTACATTTACTTGTACTTATGCTTGTATCTGCATGATTACATATTTTATAGAAGAAAATTAATATCTAGTTGACATTACCTGAAATAAAGAATATTAAAAATTTTTTGACAATTAGCTAATTAGATTTATCATAGAAAAAGTATTATATATTATATTCATTTCGTTAAATAAACTAATATAAAAATAAATTTCAACTTACGACAAAAAAGACTGAAAAACAAAAAAATAAAAATTTAATAAAAGTCAACTTCATTTACGATACATTTTTCAATTCTTTAAAATCATTTTGTATTATTTCTTTTTTTTATTATTATGTATTTTAATTTGTTTACTTTATATAGACTAATTTCTTTATTTTTTTGTTTTTTTTTGTAATACATATTTTTTACTTTTTTTTTATGTAAATATTTACGCCGTATATTATAATATATATATATATGTACGTGTCGAGTCACTTTAATTATCGCTTTATAATAAAAAAAAAAAAAAAAAAATCATATCAGATCTACACACGTACTACACACCAACTACAATTTGTTGTTTTTGTTTTCATACAGCGCCGCATTGTGTTTTATTTTAACACTATTAAATAATATCCCACAATATAAATAAACATAATATTTTCTATTCCATCATTATTTATTTATTTGAGTTTTTTTATATTTTTTTTTTATTTTTGTGAATTGAATGCGCAAATTGATGAACACTAAAATTTCAAATGAAAAACAAAAAACAAAAACATAAAAAATTGAAATTATTTAATTTTATTTCTATATACAATAGTATAATATTTTATTGCTGTCTCAACTCAATTCTGAGTGATTTTCTTTTTTACATGTTTATATCAGTTATAAAATGAATGTATATATATATGGATTTATATAGATACAATGGTGTAAAATGTAGCTAAACATATTATAAAGAGAATTTTTTTTTAAATTTATAATAAAAAAAAAAATAATAATAAAATAAAAAACAAACAAAATGAAACAACTCGAAAGTGGGTCATTGACTCGGTTAACATTCGTTCGTGCTGATTGAGTGTTTTTTTTTTATTTTATTTCTCTCTCTATTTTCGTTTTTCTCTTTCATTTACATTTCATTTCATTTTATTTTTATAAGTGGTATTTTATGAGTGTTGTTATTATGTATTTTCTTTCCCTTTTTTTTAATTTCTTTCTTCTTTTTTTGAATTAAATAAATCAAAAAAAAATTTTTTTTATACTTGATTTGAAAAAAATAAATAAATAAATACTATTAATTTATTTTTAAAGTCATTTATTTATCAGATAGAATGTACGAATGAATCAGTTGTTTTTATATTATAATTTGTTTGTTTATTTGTTTGTTTTTTTTTTCATTATATATTTCTATTTGATATAAGTAGGTAGGTAATAAACTTAAAAGACTCAAATTAAAGACTGAAAAAACTTGGAAAAAACCATATTTTTGACCTGTGAATAGTGTTTTTAAAATTGAGACAGGAAAAATTTTTGCCAAGGTTCCGTTACTTTTCAAATAAATAATTGTATTAATTTTTGTGAAAATAACACATATGGCAAAAATTAACGATCCGTTTTCATTCTGTCACGTAAATTAAGGTCAAAACAGAATTACTACAGTAAAAACAACTACCAAATATTCTTTAAACATTGTGAACACGAATAAATTATATTTAATAAGTGTTCGCACTATAATTCTGATTTTTAAAACGCTTTATGTTTTCAAAGTTTTTATTCTCACGATGTTTTATGTTAACGTAAGTTACAGTGATGATGTTGTGAATTATTTTTTCAATTCGTCGTTGTTAACGGTTGTAAACTATATATTTAAAAATAATTTAAAACAAGTGAAAATTTTAAGAGAAAATATTGCAAACAAAGGTAATAAAACCCACTAAGAAATCATGAAGAAAGATTGAACTCATCTGCAAGTGACAGGAAAAATATTAGTACCATTGTGAGGAAAGCTGAGATTCACCTCAAATGTTACATATACTATGATGCTGATCGATTGAAAATAAATCAAAATAAAGTAGAATTACAATCACATCACTATAATTTTATTCAACACATATGTATAATTTCAATTTTCAATGAGTTTAAGACTGTGGAAATAAAGTGGAAATCGCACTTGAATCGCAATCGAAATCGCGAACCGATTCAATTCGATTAATGTCAGTCAAGTAATGTGTGAACCACACTTGACTGGAATATTCTATTTGCATTTTTGTATTCATTTTTACTTACTTGCGTTATTTCCGCCCCCCTCATTTAATATTAAATTCATCAGAGATGTCAACCAGAAAATTTATAAATAAATAATATTACTTAAATATACAGTTGTCCACTATATACAATTTATTATATATAATTTATTTTTTAGGTATTTAATGTACAAAAAAAATTTCTACGTAAGTTCAATAAAATAAAAAAAAAGCAAAAATACTTACCTAGAAAAAGTTTTTAATTGAATCAAAAAATTTAACACTTTCAATCTAACTTAAAATTTATGAAGCTACATAATAATATATAGTTTTTACATATATTGTCTTTTAAATTAAACCACTCTGTATTTGATATACATATTATCATATACATACAATATGATAAAATTGAAATTCGATCTTTCGAGGCCACAAAAGAACAACAATAAGCAATAACAAAATTATTTTATTTTCGTCCTTGGGTCCTTTTATTTTATTCAACCTCTGTATATTCATACATACATGTATATAAGGACAGTTAAATAAATATACACATACATACATCTGCATACATATAACATTATGTGTAGAATGAAAATGTAGAAAAATTTCTAATAAATTTTCTTCTTCCTTAAAAGGAAAATTATTTTTTTTTTTAGTTTTTTTTTTTTTTTATTGGAACTAATAAAAGAAAAACTTTTCCGTCTCGAAAAAAGTCTCAAAAGTCTTCATCATAAAAATACAACAAAAAAACATAAAAAAAAAAAAAAAATTATTTGTATGTGTGGATTTGTGTATGCGGTCTTTGGTATAAGATTTTTTCTATACAAAATAGAAACAAAAATAAAACAAAAACAAAACAAAAAAAAAAGGAAAAGAAATGTCCTAGTTGTTGGAGAGAATTACAAAATATAACGGTAAAAAAAAATGTATCTGTATAAGAAACAAAGAAATAAAAAAAAGGAAAAGTAGAAATGAAGAAAAACTTTATTATTCTATTTTTTTGTTTTTTATTCGAGATAAGATGAGATGAGGGGAGAACTATTTAAGTCCGTCGAAGCGCATTAAAAGAAAAACTTTTTGAATTTTTTTTTTTTTTTTTTTTTGATTTAGTTTGTAACTTTTTTATTATTTGCTTTTTTTTATTTTATTTTTTTTTTTGTTTTAGTTTAATAAAAAAAATAAGAATAAAAGGAAAATTTTTTACTACTAGAGTAGAAAAGTTTTGATTTGTAGTTTTGTTTTCTTTCTCTTTTCCTCACACGAAGCCGTACGTGTATGGTAATGAAATATTAAAGGAATTTTTGTTGTTATTTTTTATTTTATTTATTTATTTATTTTTTTTTTTTTTGTTAAAGAGAAAATAAAAATCAACTTTTTTATGGACTTTGCTTGGAAAATAAATTCTTTGGGTCTTTGAAAAACAAAAAATTTTCTATAGTCATAAATTTGAGATTAAAGAAAATATTTTTATTTTTTTTTTTTGTTTTTGTTTTTTCATATTTTGAAAATTTGTTTTTCAAGATTATATCAATGATGAATTTTATTTTCTTTTTTTACGATTTATTCTTGAAGTTGAATTTGAAAGATGTCAAGAATGAATATTTATGATTTATTTTTGATTTAAAAAAAAAAAATGTTAATGTTATTCATAATGTTTAATTTATTTCCGTATGTTATTTAAATTTTATTTTGGGATGCAAATAAAATAAAGAATTAAATTAGAATATGGGTTGTAGAAATATAATTGTTGTAAAATTATGGGTATAGAAGTCGACCAAGAATGTGATTTTAGCTAGTAACAAGAGCAGTGATTCAGATTATTAACTTTATCGAAAATTAAAAACTTAATGAAATAACGAACATCTTGAATAACGAACGAACGTTAGCCTGTCAGATATATAGAAGTATGACATAACATTATCAATATTTCAGAAAATGTTATAGTGTCAACCAATTGATAGCATTTTATGAAACATAGAAACGAAGGTAATCGCAACCAAATCATATATTTCATGTATTTGTTATTGATGAGTAAAAAAAATCTGAAATAAATTTTCAGAATCGTCTCAAAGTCAATATCAACAATTTCAGTTACAAAATGTGAACGAAACGAATTTTGAAGGGGAACGAAACCTGTATGAAATAGTTTTTGAAAGCAATCAGGTACATTTTGCGAAACCAAATTGTTCTTAGAGCATAGATATTCGTAATTTTTTTTAATTCCAGACAGTTGACAAATATACATAGATCATGTCGGTTTACTTACTTGATTAATATATCATTTTATATTACTCATATAATAAACTGTCAATAGTTGATTTGACAGATCTGTAAAAATTACAATAAAATTATAGTTTCTAAAGTAATTACCATCAATTTTCCAATCAAGTTGGACAACCACATTGTCTCTTTCATGTTTTTTATCTGCTTACAAAATAACAGTTATTAATAAGCAAACAGGTATTTTGTCATATATATTTAAAATCTAATTTTCATGTTTCATTGTTTTTATAATCAATATCTAAGTATGTACCTAACTAATAATCTTGTAGTTTCTGATATAATTTTCTGATATATAAATTAATACAGTTATATCAATACAGTAGTTCCTTATGAACACCTTTTATTATTATTAAAACAGAAATAAATATTAATTTAAGAAATTTCGTATTACGTCATTTTTATCAATTTAATTTAAATTTATACCCTAATTTTTTCCAAAACATTAAAACAAAAATATTTTTTATCTAAATTTTAATCTAAAATTTAATATTATCTTAAAATTGACAGAAAATATTTTTAACTTAAAATACATACATATAGTACGTCATATTCAACGAAAAAAAAAAAACAAAAATAATACTTAAACTTAACAAACAATGAAAACAAAAATAACAAAAATAATAAAAACAACATTTTATAATAACAAAAAAAAAAAAATAACATAACCTTGTGACAGGCATGTAAACAAGTTTTATTTATTTTTTATTTATTTATTTTTTTTGTTTACCTGAAAAATTAAACAGTTGTTATGGGTTTAACGCATTTATCTCACCTTTCTAAATTTTTACCAGTTCAGTAATTCACATAAAATATACTATTAGTATATAAATATAAAATTACAAGCGAAAAATAAAAAATATGTATTTTATTTCTTAATTTTGAATGTACAAAAAAAAAAAGCAAAATAACAATTGATTTTCATTGTTGCGGAAAATTTTCTTGGTCGGTTCATAATTTTGACATATCTGTCATTTGTTATCTTGTTTCATTTACATAAATAAAAAACAAAATAAAAATGTTAATTTTGAATTTAAAGCAAAATAAGTGTATCTTGACTTTGATCTTGAACTTTATTAATTTTTGTGGTATATTATACGAATTTATGAATTGATTTTAACATACATATACACATACAAATCAAAATGTGTGGAACAAAAACAACTACAACTTCCTCGATTAAATTTATGTATTGTAGTACTTTGCTCGTATCAATATTCAATGCTGTCAAACTAAAGCTTAATATTTTACCGGCTCTTAAAATTTCACTTATTTTTCTATTTTTAATTCAAATGTGAGCATGGATGAACTCTGAGATAATTAAAACTATTATATACATGTTGTGATTGTGAAAGAAACATTAATTCATGTGTTGGTTTAGAAAAGTGAAAAATATTTAACCTGGTGCAATTTAATTCATTTTGAGTACAGAGTTCATATATATTAGGGTGAAATCAAAAAATAAACACTGAAGTAATATTTGACAATTCAGCATGTTATGCTAAATATAAGCTGAAATGTTATGCCACAGTGTTTATCTTTTTATTTTACCTTAATAATATGTGTAACATTGTAATATACCGTGACTTTCGAAACATCAAAAAATACGATTGTGAGAGTTAAACTTTTATTATCACAATATCAAAATCATGTGTTTGATTTGTAATGTCTATACAATGTATTATTTGACGTTAGTAAACACTTCTTGCAATTTTACGATCATTTGTTTTTTGAATGTCATTAGACGAAAAAATTAATAATATACCAAATATATAATATACCAAAAATTATAATAATATACCAAAAATATTAATTAATATTATATTTTTATTGTTATATTTTATATTAATATTATATTGTTTTGCATTTAAAAAAGAAAATTTAAGCATGAACTTAGCGAAATTTCTTTCTTGTGTTTATTTCTTTTCCCTATTAAAAAATGTCAGCTACGAAAACAAAAAATTTTTTTTTCATTATTATTTTTATTTATTAAAACAAATAAAAAGACTCACTCAATTGATTATTCCCTCCCCATTAAAATTTTCCAAATTATTATCAACGTCAAACAAATGTCTTTCAGAAATTCTCGATACCTTCTTTGCACATTCGAGGAGTCGCGAATACATAATTTAGGCGTTTATAAACTCAACATATTGTGTTACTATTTTGATTTGACGAATGTAAACACAAGACATTGTGTTTTAACTTTTTTTAGACGTTTCGAAAGCCAAGGATAATAGTTGATATTAATTATTATGTAATTAATCATAGTTACATCTATTTTCTAATATTATTTCACAAATATTTATTACAACACAACATACGCATTTTCTAGATTGCTCGTAATAATTTCTAAATTTGTTTATTATGGAATATTTCGCATTTTTTTATTCAAATAATTTAAATTTTACTACATTTACTTGTACTTATGCTTGTATCTGCATGATTACATATTTTATAGAAGAAAATTAATATCTAGTTGACATTACCTGAAATAAAGAATATTAAAAATTTTTTGACAATTAGCTAATTAGATTTATCATAGAAAAAGTATTATATATTATATTCATTTCGTTAAATAAACTAATATAAAAATAAATTTCAACTTACGACAAAAAAGACTGAAAAACAAAAAAATAAAAATTTAATAAAAGTCAACTTCATTTACGATACATTTTTCAATTCTTTAAAATCATTTTGTATTATTTCTTTTTTTTATTATTATGTATTTTAATTTGTTTACTTTATATAGACTAATTTCTTTATTTTTTTGTTTTTTTTTGTAATACATATTTTTTACTTTTTTTTTATGTAAATATTTACGCCGTATATTATAATATATATATATATGTACGTGTCGAGTCACTTTAATTATCGCTTTATAATAAAAAAAAAAAAAAAAAAATCATATCAGATCTACACACGTACTACACACCAACTACAATTTGTTGTTTTTGTTTTCATACAGCGCCGCATTGTGTTTTATTTTAACACTATTAAATAATATCCCACAATATAAATAAACATAATATTTTCTATTCCATCATTATTTATTTATTTGAGTTTTTTTATATTTTTTTTTTATTTTTGTGAATTGAATGCGCAAATTGATGAACACTAAAATTTCAAATGAAAAACAAAAAACAAAAACATAAAAAATTGAAATTATTTAATTTTATTTCTATATACAATAGTATAATATTTTATTGCTGTCTCAACTCAATTCTGAGTG
Organism: Argyra leucocephala; assembly: GCA_963942445.1. NCBI lineage: Eukaryota > Metazoa > Arthropoda > Insecta > Diptera > Dolichopodidae > Argyra > Argyra leucocephala. The sequence goes on from OZ012681.1 coordinate 13,870,751, forward strand.
ATTTTCTTTTTTACATGTTTATATCAGTTATAAAATGAATGTATATATATATGGATTTATATAGATACAATGGTGTAAAATGTAGCTAAACATATTATAAAGAGAATTTTTTTTTAAATTTATAATAAAAAAAAAAATAATAATAAAATAAAAAACAAACAAAATGAAACAACTCGAAAGTGGGTCATTGACTCGGTTAACATTCGTTCGTGCTGATTGAGTGTTTTTTTTTTATTTTATTTCTCTCTCTATTTTCGTTTTTCTCTTTCATTTACATTTCATTTCATTTTATTTTTATAAGTGGTATTTTATGAGTGTTGTTATTATGTATTTTCTTTCCCTTTTTTTTAATTTCTTTCTTCTTTTTTTGAATTAAATAAATCAAAAAAAAATTTTTTTTATACTTGATTTGAAAAAAATAAATAAATAAATACTATTAATTTATTTTTAAAGTCATTTATTTATCAGATAGAATGTACGAATGAATCAGTTGTTTTTATATTATAATTTGTTTGTTTATTTGTTTGTTTTTTTTTTCATTATATATTTCTATTTGATATAAGTAGGTAGGTAATAAACTTAAAAGACTCAAATTAAAGACTGAAAAAACTTGGAAAAAACCATATTTTTGACCTGTGAATAGTGTTTTTAAAATTGAGACAGGAAAAATTTTTGCCAAGGTTCCGTTACTTTTCAAATAAATAATTGTATTAATTTTTGTGAAAATAACACATATGGCAAAAATTAACGATCCGTTTTCATTCTGTCACGTAAATTAAGGTCAAAACAGAATTACTACAGTAAAAACAACTACCAAATATTCTTTAAACATTGTGAACACGAATAAATTATATTTAATAAGTGTTCGCACTATAATTCTGATTTTTAAAACGCTTTATGTTTTCAAAGTTTTTATTCTCACGATGTTTTATGTTAACGTAAGTTACAGTGATGATGTTGTGAATTATTTTTTCAATTCGTCGTTGTTAACGGTTGTAAACTATATATTTAAAAATAATTTAAAACAAGTGAAAATTTTAAGAGAAAATATTGCAAACAAAGGTAATAAAACCCACTAAGAAATCATGAAGAAAGATTGAACTCATCTGCAAGTGACAGGAAAAATATTAGTACCATTGTGAGGAAAGCTGAGATTCACCTCAAATGTTACATATACTATGATGCTGATCGATTGAAAATAAATCAAAATAAAGTAGAATTACAATCACATCACTATAATTTTATTCAACACATATGTATAATTTCAATTTTCAAATTTCAAAATAAACAAAAATCATGATAAGATATATTTTTTTGTTTTTAAATATGTACAACGTCATTGTTTCAATAAATAAAGCATTACTAATATGAATAAAAATCAGTACTAATATGAATAAAAATATAGTTTATTCTTGGTGATAATCGAAATTTTTGCGATTGTCTATTGTTAGTACATTACAATAACAAGTCGTGTTAGGAATTTTTTGAGAGATAAAAAATTTCAACATAGTACAGTTCCTTTGAATCGTCTAAAAAATTTTATTTATTTTATTTGTTTATTTTATTTATTTGTTGAATTTGATTGTCAACTAAGCACTTTCTATATTGACACATCAAGCGGATGAAATTAATTTGTTTTAAATTTCGTCTGTTTTATGAAGTTTCGTCCTTAGATATTATTATATGAATATTAGTATAATGTAAACATACCAGGTTTCGCCCAATGCCCCACGAATGGCGTTATAGAACAATGATGATGAAACATACCAGGAATGACTAATCTTTAATACTACGTTTTGTAATGTTTGGATTGTTTAAATATGAATTTCTGACACTACCTCATATTTGAATAGTATATGCCCAGATTGACAAAGTTATAGTTTATAAATAGAAAGTCAATATGTCCGTTCAATTAGTCAATACAACTTTTTTATTTTCTATATACATACATTCATACTTGTTCGACGTACCTATATAATAAGTTCCCTGAACTTGACAAATATGATAAATTTATTAATGAAAGAGTCTTATTAACAAAGTATTTAAAATATGAATTTATACCTGTATATTTTTTGCAGTAAATTTATTTAGGTTAAATTTAGCTAAATTTTTAAATTATTGCTAAATTTCGTATCGAATGCGAAATTTATTTCGTTCGTTTCATTAATGCCAATTTTGCAAAATCATTTTAATTCTGTTTTTGTTTTTTTTTTTTTATTTATATATAGTAATTGATTAATTATTTTTAATGTTGCCTCATAAATTAAATGAGTCAGTCAGTTGTTATAGTTATATGGGTAAAAATTAATTTGAATTTAAAAACATAAAACAAAATAAAAATATTTTTTTTGTTAATTAAATATCTCAAATGATGTGATTTTAAATGTTTGTTTAATCAAAGTGAATGTTTTTTTTTGTTGGTGCTGTGTATAAATAAATGAAAATAACAATAAAAGTAAAAATTAAGACATTTTTATTGAACTTAAATCATTTTCCTTGATAATAAATTTAAATTAATGATTTTGATTTTTTTGTTTTTGGTTCGTTGTGATTTTAATTGTTGTTTTTAGAATAGAAAATTAAATTTTGTTATTTATTTTTTTATATTCTTTTTAAAATTAAAAATTGAAATGTCCAAAGGGTTTTTAATTAATTTGAATCATTTAATTGTATGCCTGACATCTGGTAAATTTTAAATTTCTTTATTTTGAGTTTGATATTTATATGTTTTAAGTAATAATTTTAATCTAAATTAATCTATATTATATTTTAGTATTGTAGTAAATTACCTGTCTAATAACTTACTTAATTATTATTTATTGACTTAGATTTTGTTGCGCAATCGATTGTTTCTCATTATTGCTCATTATTGTCAATTGTTGCTCATTATTGTCTGAAAAATTTTACGATTTGCTCTTCATTTCGTTTCTTCATAGTTTTTGTAGTCCAAAAATGTTTTCTTTCACAACTTTTAACTTATTTCTTCTATACTTGAACTAAAATTCAAAAATCATTCTTACCCAACAAATTTTCTTTCATTCTTTCAATATGTCCTATAGCCAGCTCAATCGTTGTATTTTTATGTATGTGTAAATTAAAGAACATTTTATTGAGCAGCATATTAATAACTATAATTAATTTTATTAGGTTTTTAAATTAACATTATTATGGCTATATAACAATAAAAGTAGTTTTCGTAAACAAGCAATATTGGCAATATTGCCTATATTGAAAAGTATTTTTTTTCACAAGCAAAATGCTGCAAATGAAGTTTGTTCATAAACATTTCAAATTTAGCAGAAAACTGCAAAATTATAGTAGATTGCGCATGACAATTAAATGTGTTGCTGTTTTTATTTATAACACAAAACTGTAAATGTAGAAAATTCAAATTTTAACAACTCTGTCAAAAACAAGAAAAATGTCTGCAGTATTTTGGTTTTGCAGTATGTGTTTATGAAAAGCCTTAAAGTTTACAATACAGTTTTAACATTTCCAAATCACATTTTATTTATTTTTATTGTCAATTTTGCCAAAAATATCAAAAAAAATATTAAAAAAATATATTTATATTATATTATATGTTAAATCTGATTGAAAATTAAGTTTTATACATTCATTATAGAAATAATAAGCTCTGTTTAATTATAACTCTGTATACACTTTGTGGGTTCTATATGTGGATAATGAAAAATTTGTTTGATTATGATTTTAAAATAAAAACTATAATTTGTCAATTATATATTTTTGTTATTAATTTAATACATATTTGAAATTTTAATAATTAATTTAATTTATTAAATAAAATTATTTTTCTTTTATTTTTCAGGTGAGTCGTCATTTAATTTCAAATTTTATTTACATAAGTAATAATTAATTATCACGTAAGTTAATTTTTTTTTTATTATTCTATGACAAAAATAATATATTCAGAATAACTTTATATCATATAAAGTTTAACTTGTTTGAAAAGTTATTTGAATAAAATCCCAATAGTATATTTTATATTCTTATTAATTATTAAATGAAATAAAATAAAAATCAAAAAGCATAAGATAATGAAGTACCTACTTGCACGATTAAGCAACAGTATTTTAATATATAATTTATGTATTTGTAATTTGTTGATTCATTCTTCAAATTCATTCAAAAACGTTTTTGTTTTCCAACTAAAGAAAACTAAATTAAAATTTTAAGCATTGTTACATAATTTATTTTGATTGTTTCAACAAAAATTATTTTTAATTAAATTTTATATTAATATTTTATGTTTATGTTCAAATCCCTAATTTTTAGTTTAAATTTATAAATGATAGATTTCGTAAATTCAAAAGAAACAGATTAAATTAAAACTTATATCTTTATCAAAAATTGGTATTGCATAATTTGAAAAAAGTCGTTAAAGCATTATAACGGCTGTTCCAGAGCATGCGTATCAATAAAAATTAATAATTAAATAGAGGGTGCACTATCGATTAGTGATATTTTCAACTTCCGAGAAGGACCGAAAAAGGGATTTTTAAACACCAAATTTGGCCGAAATCGAAATTTTTAAATGAGAAGGGGTACTTTTTGTTGCAAATTCGAATAAGAAACTCTGGAACACCTGGTATATTCTAAAGTACTGAAAATTGATGATTTTAATCGATTTGTTTTCGAATAATGTTTTGTTAATTTCGACTACTAGGACTACCCTGGTATGTAGTATTAGACTATTTTCATAGAAATACATAATTGCAGATCAATTTCAATCAAATCAGTATAACCCTTGAATAATTTTTATCGTATCACATAATTGACACATGCGGGAGTTATTATGAATACAATATACATACATAGATATAATTTTCAATTATTTCATTTTGAAATCGATTAACTGAATTATATTCATCAATACTCTTATTATAATTTTGAATTAGAACCTTTCTTTAGAAATTTAATTTTAACTGATAGAATCCAAAATACTGCATGCTTAAATATTGAATTATCAACACCTAAAGATATTTGAGACGTTTTTTTTTCAATATATTTTAAAACAAAATTACAAAAAGTTTCATTTCACTTCAGTTTGAAAAAAACTTTTTTTTGACATCCGTCAAAAATTTATAAAAGTTCAATAAAGTTTAATAAAATAATTAATTTTGAAATCAAATGACATAATAAGAAAATTCATTTAATCAAAATATTATTAATACAATTATTATTCTAATAATAATAATTTATGTAAAATTCCTGTTGAAAATATAATTTTTTTTTTTTTTTTGTTGAATGTCAGTCAGTTATTTTATTATTATTCATTCATTAGACATTTAAATACATATATATATATATGTATTTTGTTTTTCTATTTAACATTCTTTTATTATATACTATATACATCATATAACCATACGTCATATGTTATTTTATTATATAATTTTAAATAACGCTAAATAATAAATGTCATTTTGACAATGACAAGTAATTTTAAATATGGCAGAACAATAATATATACACATTCATTTATAATGATAATTATTGTTCTTCACTATTAAACAATTGAACATATTATTGTTATTATTACATATTAGATATATATATATATACAGTTTACATATTCAATTATGTATTTTCAACAAAAAAATCTTAAATGTATGAAACATATTCAACAAATTGAACTCGATAGGTAACATGGTATGTGGTGAATAATTTTTCAATTTTGTAATTACATATAGCTTTGCGTGTTTTTATTGCGTGTTTTAAATATACAAATCTATATACTTACTTACACGTATTATGTATTAAATTAATTAAAGTTGCCAGTTGGATTAAAATCATGAAAATTTTTTTTTTATAAATGTACGTATGTAATGTATGTAAAAAAAAATTATATAGACATATGATTACAAAATATTGATAAGGTAGGTACATATCTACAGAATTATAAAATATGATTAAACCAAAACAGACTTGATACACGTGATTTCAATTAGGTTTTTTTGGTTCTTGACAAAAAAAAAAACAACTGCAGTACAAATAATAACGCCTTTGTGAAATAAAGTAAAATTTAAAAAAATAAATTTATCGAAATTAAATTTAAATTTCGAAATTTGTATAATAATTAAATTTTATAATGTAAGAAAATAGTATAAAACCCTTATTTGCTTACCAGAAGGGGTGATAATATCAATTGTAGAGATAACACCATAAGTGATATTAGTGGTTTTCATAAACAAGCAATATTGAGAAATTGACAAGTATTTCGTTCATAGACAAAATGTTTCAAATGAAGTTTGTTTATAAACATTTCTAACGTTTCAGGAAAACTGCAAAATTATAGTAAATAGAGTTATAACAATTAGTTGTGTTGCTATTTTTACTCATAACACAAAACTGCAAATGTAGAAAATTCAAATTTTAATAACTCTGTCAAAAAAAATTTTTTTTTGCATTATTTTATTTTTGCAGTATGTGTTTATGAAAAGCACAATTATGTAGATCTAAATTTTATTAATAAGGTGATAAATTTTATAACTACAAATTTATCTACATATATTACAATCACTGATCATTATTTTTCACACTTATGTCTGCATTTATCAATAATGTGATTAATAAATTGATCAAAAATTTAACTTTAGATAAAAACACAACAATTTTACAAACTTTTGTTTGTTGGTACTCCTGTTTTAATTAATCAATTAAATAGAAGACACCCTTATACAAATCACTGAAAATAAAGAAAACTTTCTTATATTTTTGTTCGCTTAAAATTTTTAAAATAATTTATTTTATTAAATATACATAACTATGTCGAAAAGTTCGAAAAATCATAACAACAGGATTATCAACTTTAATTCAAAAAAAATCAACTTACGCGAATCGTTTTTACTACCATAATGCAGCGTTTACACATCAATATTCATCAATATTTAATGACTATTTTAGATTGAAGAGAGAGGCATTTGTGTTTACACATCAGTTTTTAAACAATTAAACTATTTGTCTGTTTTTTCTTATATATTTACCAAAATTAATATATAAATAAAAAAATTGTAATCAAGTACCCTGTGAATATAAAACAAATGTAATGTCGAAAACACAATCACGACGAATGACGAATTTTTCGCTTTCAAATACATGAGATTTTATATAAATCGTGACGAATGACCAAAATTTCGCGTTCAAAAAATAGATCTATTTCTATTTTACTCGTCAACGAATGCGAATGACATTCATTGATACCAACATAAATTGTTAAAAATAGTTTTAATAGAATTCTCATGCATATCTGCGTGCCAGACACATGTGCATATTTTATTTGTCAAAAATTGTTTTGTTTTGAAGTAATGTAGATAATAGCCGCCATTGATACACAAACAATTTGTTTGTATAGTAATAAATTACAAAATAAAATATTTTTTGAAAAATTTTAAAGTTAAATGTTATTAAAAGTGTTTAATAAAAGTTTTAATTTAATAATTTTTGAAAAAATTTTAATCACATATTTTGTTATCTATCACTATCATGAATGTAACAAAATATAATTATATGAATAAATTAATGCTAGTTTGTTGTGCATATATTTTGTTATATCTAAATATTTTAAAAATTTATGATGAATATTACAACAAAAAAGAAAGAAAACCTAGACTATGGACTAGAGAAATTTTCGTTCATTTCAAATTAATTAGTTTTTCTTCAATTACTTAATTTAAAATAAATTTTTACAAAATTGATCATAACCTATTTTCCACAAAAAACAATAATAAATATGTAAATATTAAACAAACTTTATGACGTTTGTCATTATTTTTTTATTAGTATGAGTAAAATGACAATTTTTACAATCTTTCGTGTTGGTAGCTCTGCCGCTGCGCAGCAAAAATTAGAAATAGAGATATCATGCATCAAATTTTCTGCGTGCAGAATTACATGTAATTGGTTCCATATAAAACTATGTATTCTAATTTATTTTTGCTGCGATGCATGCATAGTTCTGCACATGTATTTCAGTCATTAATAAAACATTTTTAAAATTCAAATTCAAATAAAAATTTTTTAAATTAATTTTTTTAAAATTTTTCCTCCATTTTTTTTAATTTTTTTACAAGCAAATTTTGAAATTTCAAAACGCAAAAATTTGTTCGTCGCGAATAGTTCGTCGTGATTGTGTCTCTATGAATGTTGCTATGTTTTTCATTATACGCCATATTTAATTTTATCTCTCTCAATATATATTGAAGAAAATAGGATAAATTCTATTTTTTTCTTCAATATGTATATATTGATATCAATATGTGTTTACACATCAGTATTTCCTCAATATTCTCTCTCATCAGTAAATACTGTCAATATATATTGATGTGTAAACGCTGCCTAATATTTGATAAGAGATCAAAAATCAAAAAAAGCCAACTTTTTTATATCCACGTTAATATCAATAATCGGACGGTAACTCCAATTTAATATTATTCATTATATTCTAACATATAATTATACTTAACACTTGTTTATACATAAATATATGTATTTAGAAAAAGCACAAAAAAAAAATATTCAAATGCTAGAATAAAAATAAAATTAATTCTATTATTTTCCATTTTATTTTTCAATGTAAAATACCTATTCTAAAAATAAACATGAAAAATTAAAATTAAAAAAGAAATACACCGCTACACCGTCCTCTTCCCTCCTTTTCCTAACTTCACTTTCTAATGAGGTTCTAAATAATATACAATTAAATTGAACAAAATTGCATAACTATATGAATGGTATACGTAGAGATATGTACATATGGATGTACATATCCATATATGTATGAATTTAGCTACAGAATAAACATTCGTTGGTCTTCATTATTATTATTATTAATGTGTACATTGCATCAACAATGCTTTCATTCAGGTTATGTAATTTTCATTTATTTATTCTTTTTTTTTTGTTTCATAATTTCTCAAAAGTCAGGCAAGGCATGTATATAAAGCTAATAACGGTATTTCGTAATAAATGGAAACTATCCCTATATAATTATTAAGTTTAGGTACTTTTCTTTTTTTAAATGATTTTACATAGTTCTGGGAAATAACATATTTAAGTAAATATGTACATATGTATGTATTATAGGGTATGTATTGAATATAACAAAAAAAAAAGTGAGTGAAATGATTTTTATACATGTATATGTATATATTTTCATTCTTTTTCAATTTCAGAAAATTCATTTTCTAATTTTAAATCCAAACAAAATTTAGAACAAATTTTGCTTTTAGAAATTAAAAGAAAAACCTATTATGACGTTTTTAACATTTTAAATAGAATTAAATATACATGCAATGAATACATATGCATTAAGCTACTCACCATAATTTATGTGTATATATAAAAAAAATATATAAATATTAATTAAAAATTGGAAAAATTTATTTTAAAAATGAATAAACGAGAAAATCAACTGAACTAAATGAAATATTTTCGTTTTGAAGAAGAAGTGAGTAAATTTAATTTAAACACATTTACGATAAAAGGTAATTTCTCAACAGTGTATACATTATGTATATACATACATTAAATTTTCTATGATTATATGTATGTAGGAAGACATTAGAGGAAACTGTTTTTTCTTTGTTTTGTTATTTTTTTTTTTTAATCAGTTGAAAGAATCTTTCTAACTTTTATTATTGCTGATTGAAGATATTTTCATTTGTTTATAACAGTAGTACATTCATATATAATTAGTTGTCTATTGTTTTAATTCTACAGAATATAAATATGCAATTTTATACATATATATATATATATATAATAAAAGTAAAGCATGGTTGAAATATGAAATGAAATTGAATTTAGAAATTAGCAATTTAATTATAAATTAAAAAAAAAAAGTAAAAAATTTTTTAAATTATAACCTAATAATGTAATAGTCGCGTCGCGTCGTCTATATAGTATTTAAAATTGGTAAGATACAAAATGCCTTTAAAATTATAGTAATTTATATTCAATGATTTTTAATTTTGATAGAATGTGATTGGGTTTTAATATTGTGATTGTAAAATATAAATAATAAGAATGTTGATATTTTCTGCAATAGATTTGGCAACAAAATTCAATAATAGAAACTTTTTATATATAGTATATCGAATACATAATGGTTTACATAACTAATTTCCATTACTGTCATCAAAGAAATTTGATCAGAACCATTTTTTGTGACAATCTTATAAAAACGTTTTTCAAAAATTGTAATATTATTCTTCTTTCATTATTAGCCATGAACATGGAAATCGCCATATACACATATACAAGCTTTATTATATAAATATCATCATATCTTAATGCAATATATGATTTTGTAGTTCGTTTCTGAAACATTTTTATAAAAAAAAATATACGTACAATTAACAAAAAAACTGTATATCAATAATTTTGAAACAATTTATTAATATACCCATGGTATATAAAATCTAACATAATCAAATATGAAATATAATATGAAATCTTATATAATATTCATCATTGAATTAAATGATTCAGTCCTCCACTCGCACAAGTTTTACTAATTATTCATTACTTAAGTACTTAACAGTATTTTGAATAATATACTGTTCACTTTTGTTATTATTTATTTATTTATTTTAACAGTTGATCCTACAGATAAATCTGCAGGCCAACTTTATCTCCTTTCCCCTATCGTAATGTGGACCTTTATTAAGTTATATTAATTATTTCGTATATTATAATTATGTACATTATTTTTAATTAAAAACTAATTAATTATTATATCTTTATTATTAATTATATTATATTTGAACAGATGGGGTTGTATTGAAAATGACATTTGACAGTAATTTTCACCATTTGAAAAAAAATTCGGTTCTCACGGGGATTGAACCGGAGCATTTCAGTCGGTTCATTACTATACTCTTATTATTACTCAGCTACCGAGACCACTTATTATTAATTTATTTGTTAAATGTTAATTATATCAATTTATATTGTTTCATTCTAATAATAACTAATAATAAATTTTTATTGCAATGTAATTATTTGAATAATTAAAATTACTGAATACATTGACATATACACATATTACTAGTATTCACCCGCTCCTCGAGGAAGAAATTCGAGGAAGTTTGATAAAAAATCATACTCAATATTTCACTATGAATTGTTTTCGTCATTTCGATTTAGTATTGTTTTGATCTTACCTTCTTTGTTTTTAATTGATTTATCGAAGATAACAACCGCATACTTAATAATTTATAATTATAAATTATAATTATAAATAAAAACATTTAATAAAAATCAGGCGTACTTTGGTGAATTTAATAAATTTATTTGTATACTTATATACATGGGGTAAAATTTTATATTGGAAAATATTTATTTTCGCTATGTCTCCTTTTAAATATCTATCATTTAAAAGAATAATAATGAAAATTGGTTCTGAAATGTTTCCGATATTTGTACTGTACTTTCTTCAATTTGCAGATAAAATATAATGATTTCAATTTGTTGAAAATAATTTAATTATGTAAATTACTGTTTAAAAGCTGTTTTAAATTTATTTAGCTCTGATACAGCTTAGTTTTAAGCCAAAATAATTGTAATTTGGGATAAAAATGTAAAAAATATTAATTTCTGTTCAAGAGTTTTGCTAACCTCTGTTTTATTTTTTAAAAAATCAATTTAAAAAAGAAAACAGAGGTTAGCAAAACTCACCAGAAAATAGGGTTTTTCATAAGCACATACATACTGTAAAAACCAAATACTGGAGAAAAAAAATTGTTAAAAATTTGAATTTTCTACATTTGCAATTATGTGTTATAAATAAAAAAAAAAAAACCATCACAATTGATTTTCATACGCTATCTACTATAATTTTGCAGTTTTCCTGCTAAGCTAAAAATGTTAATGAACAAACCTCACTCTACATTACGTGTCCACAAACCATAACCATAATATAAGATTCACATCAAATTATAATCTATTTTTAACATTTTCAGAAACAATAATGAAGTAAATTATTTTCGAAATTTTATATATTATAAAAGTAAAATGTGTCAAAACCAAATTAATTAATAAAACATTTTTGAATATTTTTTAAAAGCATAAGCGCCATCTAAATTTAGGTATTAAAACACTTCATCGATCATAATAATTTTAAACGAACAAAATTTTACTAAAAAATTACTGAATTGCGTATTTTTTTTTTTTTTTTTTATTTTTCACTCCATCCTAAGAAAACATTTTAATTACACATAAATGATTTACTAAAAGTTATAAATAAACTGTAAAATTTGACTGACATTTTATTGAAAACGTTTTAGTTTTTTTTTTTTAATATAATTAAATTACTTTTAATTGAGAAATTCTTTTTTCATACATTATTTGAAAGTTCAATTAATCGATTTTTCGACGACAATTCTAATGTCATTAAGTTACCCAACAAACCATTCATCATATAAATGGTATTCATTTTCTTTATTAGTACTTGAGTAAGAAAATTTCAAGTGAATTTATTATACAATATACATACCTAGTCCTACAATAAAATATGTACTATCGTATACAAAACAATAGAACAATAGAATAAGAATCATAATGTAGTTGTCTCTATGTGTTGTTATCTTATTATTGTTTTTTTTTTTTTAATGTACACAAGAAAAAAAAACAATAATATAAACCAAAAGCAAAAAAAAAAATATAACAAAAAAAATAAAAAAAAAATAAAAGAGAAAATAGCTTATTAGTGAATTATTTCAGGCGCAACACAAGAGATCATTGACCTGATTAAAATGTTTATTTCTTTTCTTTTTATTTTTTGTGTTTTTTTTTTCTCTTTTCTTTCTTTGGTTCACTTTATTTATAATTTTTTTTATTTTTTTTTACTTATTTTGTTTTTGTGATTTTCTTATTTTTGATTTATTGTCATAGTAGTTTTATAGGTAATGATGTTTTATATGGATTTAATCTCTGTTATTAGGATATGCTGTATGTATGTATATTTTATGTAGGTATGTATGTACGGATATTTCAAAAATGAGCAAAAAAATTTTCAATTTGAAATTTTCGTTTTAATTTCTTTCGAAAATTTATTTCATTAAAAAAAAAATGTTTTTGTAGTTGAATTGTGCAACCTTAAGCGTTTTGAAATAGGAATAGAGAAATAAATAGAAAGAAAAAGAAGATAACATTACATTCTAAGTATATACGTACGTTTATGTTTGTTTGTATTTACATTGAGCTCAGTTGTACTCATTTTAAAATTAAATATTCTTTTTGTTTTTTTTTTTATTTTTAATTATAGAATTACAGAAAAAAGTGATAAAACACAAAACATTTATTTATGTAGGTGCAGTCAATTTAAATGTACATAAGCAAAAAAAAAAATTATATTATTTAGAATCATGTTCTTGTAGATATTACAATAATTAGGTATTCGCTTCTACAATACCAATAGTTTTACCGATATACTTAAATGCAATTAATTTCATTTAAATTAAATTTAAATTAGTTTTATAGATATGTATTTGCATTCAATTTAATTTAAATTTGATTTATTTAAGTATTTTTTTCATACATACAATAAATGAAGACAGAAAAATGTATGTATGGCCTCTATAGAATGTTATTTGAAAATTAAAATTAATAAAATATGTACATATAATTTTTGAAGTTTATTAAAAATGGGCATAGTAAGTAACTAATTATATTATTTATATTCTTTTTTAAAATAATTCATAATCAGACTATACCTTTAATTCATTGATTTTATCATAGAAAAAATAATAATAAGTTCTCTGTAATTTTATGTATGTACATCCATCTATACATTCTACATTACATATTATTTATTGTCTTATTTAAGTTCGTCAAATTAATAGAACAATGAAATTATATAGGTATGTACCTATATAATATATACCTATATATTTACAAAAATGTTATTTACTGCACTGTATATGTAGTTACTAATATAATATGATATTTTACTTTTTACAGCCAAATTGTTAAGTAAAATATCTGCAGAATATATATTTTGTTTTGTTGAAGAATATCTGTCAACAATTTGTAAACAATAGAAATAATAGATTATGCGGAAGTGATACGTCATTACAAAGTTTTTTTTATTATTATTACTTTTATTATTATTTTTTATTCAATATGATTTAAATTATGCACAATAGTGATTCACAAGCACTAGATGCCAGGGCTGTCGGCTTTTGGATATGCTAATATATAATCGGTTGAATAAATTTATTATGTTATGACTTATGGCTTTAATTTTTTTTTTTATATAAGTAAGAGTTAGTGTTTACTTTTTTTCTTTAAGTGTCTGTTTCCCCAAATTTTTATTCCATACGTAATTATAACGTGGAAAGCAATTAGAATTTAAATTACAATTGACTGTATCTTATCTTATCTCTGGCTTGTGACTCGGAATTAGCCAATACGAAATATTTCTAATTGAAGACAGCTCAATTGATGAAATTAATTTATATGAATTTATTCTTAAATTAATTTATATATTTTTAATAAATAATTTCAAATTTTCTATTGTTTATTTTTCAATTTAAATTGTCAAACAATTGTTAAATAAGTGTCTAGGCATTGCTTTGTAGTCTAGGAAATTAATATAATTGTGGGTGATTAAGCATGTCAAATATTCCAAAGCCAATACAAATAAATAAATATGTCAAAACAAAATTCACGCTCGCATAAATAAACTGTCAAATGAGTTGTAAGATATCCCATAATCGAAAATAATCTAATAGACGTTTTACTTACCGTTTTTTCGGTAGAACTTTTAATATATTTTTAAAATAAAATACATATATATTTAAATTCGTTTTTATTTAACTACAAACTAAAATTAGAAAAATAACTAAATAAGTGTGATTACAATAGTAATTTGTCATTTTCTAATTGATTTTAAATGTCAACCTGCATATTCAAGTTGCTGCTTAAATTAAATATGGTTCAAATATGCTATAAAAATTTTGATTCCAGTCAATAAATAGGATATAAAGGAAATAAGGAAAATTGCGCAGTCAGTTGAAAACGAGCCGGACCAGATTCATTTTGAAAAGTTAAATATTTAATAATAGAGCATTTCTATTGGAGGTGAACAAACACATTAGATGAAAGCACATGTTCCACATTTTAGTAATTGTTTAAATAAGTTTCCAAAACCAGTTTTGAATCAGCTAAGGATTTTCACGTTGTAGAAATGAGCATTTAAAACCTCCCTATTATTGTGCTGAAATTGTTTTAAAAGGGGCATTATTAATTTTAGTTCATTGGAACAAATGTCATTTCTAACAAGATTTCTATAACAAAAAAAACAGAGTTCCGATCTTTTGTTGTATGTTAAGTAAATTAAATAAATTGACAAATTTTTCTCGGCCCCCAAACATAAGCAAAATGACGGTAAAAAACTTTTTGGTCATAAATTATTTTTTGAATTAAATCATCATTATCATTGTCCTGAAACTCGATCAGTATTATCAGTAATAATTGAATGCATTACATTGAAAATATTAAATTAATTTTAATGCTTAAGCTAATCCTTTATTTATTTATAATTTTTTTTTTTATTAATGCATTTCTTATTATTATTATATTTTTTATTATTAATTCAGTTCAGGTTTATTGATTTCAAGATTTCTTTAATTTTATTGAAATTTTATTTTTTTTGTCTTTTTTTTTGTATTTTTAAACCAGAGTAAAATTATAAATTTAATTTTATATGATCGATTTTATTTAGACTTTGAAGAAATACATATATATCTACATAATTAATAATAATAATAATATAAGAAAATTAAATATTATAAAGAGAAGAAAATGAAAAGAAAAAGATAGAAAATAAGATTAAAGCGAAAACTAGTTAATCGTGAATAAAGTGAATTAAATAAATAAATGTACTGTACATATTAATTTTATTTTATTTGTATAATAAATAAAACGATCAGATATCACCGTTAAACAGGTTTTTTTTTTTTTTGAAAATAAACAATAACAGAAAAAGAAATTCTAAACAGGTCTGGTGGGTAAAATAAGTGTATTAAATGCCGACAAAATAAAATAAAAAAAAAAAAAAGAGGCGCTGCTGTTAATTTTTTTATTTTACTTCTATTGTTGTTGTTGTTTTATGCTTCTCTGTTTTGTTTTTTCTTTTTTTTATGTAATAACATACCTGGCTGGTTTAAGTTGAATTTTTGGGTTGACTACCTTTTTTTTCATTATGTTTTTTTTTTTGTATTTTTAAAGTAGTAAAATTACTACTTCAATTCACATTCAATTTTTTTTTTCTGTTCACCTGTAATTTTTTTTTTATTCTTTTGTTTTTATTATGTTCATGAAAATTTTTCACCTGGTGATTTCAAAATTGAATAAGTTACTTGTAGTAAAAAAAAAAAAAAAAAAAAAAAGAGGGGCAAAAAAAAAGGAATGTTTTACTGTTGATTGTTGCTATGTTTTTTTTTTTTTTGTATTTCATTGCCATTATTATTATTTTTACTATTCATATGATTTTACTGTTGTTGATGATATTGTTTTTGCTGTTGTTATTTTTGATATTGTATAATAAATGAATTATAATTTGTATTGAAAGAGTAATATATTTCCATATGGTCGGTTGACTTTTGATTTGTTTCATACATCATTTTTTACTTAATATAATTTCAGTTTATGAATAAAAAAAAATTTGAAGTGATATTCTGTAATGTAATTAATTATAATCACACTTAATTTGAATCATTCATGTATTTTTTAGTTTTACGATTGTGGTTTGATCACCACAGATTATGTTTATTATAATTACACATTTTATTTTCTATTTAAACTTATTTATAATATTTTAATAATTTCCTGTGCACTTATATTATGTACACATTATCGAGGCTATTCATTTGATTGTATATCAAACATAATAAATGAAAATTAAATAAAATTTGTAATAAAGCTTATCTTGAAATGGCATAAGATAACAGAATCGTAAAAATATTTTAATATAATTAAGTTAAATGTAATTTATCACTTAGAGTAGAATAATCACTCAAATACTGTTGTTAAAATGAAATTTTGAATTAATATTTATTTCAATATAGTGTATATCATATCAGACATAATATCAATATCATGATTTCAATATTACAATACCTAGGTATCATAATTACTCAGATCTTTTGACAAACTGTATGCATTTTAACAGTAAATAAGAATACATTTATAAGTTGTCATGGATGACAGGTAGCAATTAGGAAATACCCAGTAAACATAAGTAAAACGATTTAAGATGATTTTTTTTCAGTTGAGTACAAAACATGTTTGAAAACAGACAGAATAAAATATAACTTTAAAATTAAATATTTACAAAAATACACCTTTGCTATACCATATAAAAAGAATAATAATATAAAGGTTATACTTCTTCTACGCTGCCTATACTATTTACAAAAATATACAAAAATAATTTTTACTAGAATGACATTGCTAATCTAGTAAAGTTTGGATTTTAAAACCAAAACAGTTTAAAAAAGTATGAACATTACAACTCAAAACACCAACAATAATGTAAAGTAAATATATATATATCATCTGTCATCATAATGCAATAATATCATTTTCTTACTATATTTTACTTCTACCTACACCTACCTATACCTACTTCCATAATCCATTAAAAAAAATCGATTTTTTTCTCTCAATTTTCATTCTTTCACTCTTAATTAACAGTTTTTTAATTATTATTGTTGGTTGTTGCTATAAAAGGCTTCAGACAAAAACAAAATTTGTGTATAACTATAATATATTAATTATGTCAAATCAGCTGTTTTTGAGCACTAAAAATTGAAAATTAAATTAATTTATTTTCCAATAGACTGCTCTGATGGACAATATTGACGTATTTATAATATCAATATTATGTACTATGTTTAAATTGCGTTAATATTATGATAATTACCTAATATTAGGAGACAAAAACATGCCAAATATATCATGATATCCAGCAGCTTTGTTTATTTATATCGATACTTCATTTTTCATTGCGTTAATAAGCAAATATTTGGTTATAGATACATGCTCCAATATGATGTTAATAATATTACATGTCTGTCAGGTGTACTTTCAAACAAAAAAAAAACAATAAATTTATTTCCTTAAAAATACTAAAAATTACATATAGAACCTATAACCAACCGATATCAAAAAATATTATGTATAAATTTTTTATTAAAAATTTTTATTATTCGTAATTTCATTGGACACCTTCAAAAAATTTTATCAAGGTTATGTTATTTTATAGGTATTCAAATTTTAATTTCAGTAGTAAAATTTTCTTTTCTACCCATAAATTACCTATAATTATATATAGGTAGGTAACAGGAAAATAATTTCCATTAAAAACTATGATGGTGATTTTCTATTAACAAACCAAAAAAATAAAACAAACAAAAAATGAAAAAAATTGAATTTTTTTTTCTTGCGTGTTGTCGTTGTTAAGCTCAAAATTTTAGAAAATAAGAAATCGTGACTCATTTGATCATTATGGAATATATATAAATATATATATACGTAAATGTACAGTGAACATCAAAATTGAATGAACAAAATTGGGAATATATATATATATATTTATAAGTTTATGTATAATATGTGTACATAATTACATAGTTTAATTTAAAGAATCGAAATGATGTAGCTTTGACAGGTACTGTAAGCTTTTTCATAGGCAATGAGCAGAAAGCGATTCATTTACAAAATAGTTTGGATAGTGCTTCATGATTCTACTTGTTAATAAGTTATTTAATATCATATTATGTTCAATTGTTAGCTTAATGCACTTTCAAAAGAAAGTTAATTAGTTTGAAAGCCTAATTATATGCAATTTATGTACATTTTTTGTTGTTGCAATTTTTTTAAAGGGTAAAGCACTTCTGTAAGTATATAGTTGTGATGTGATATATTTTCCTTTATTCTTATATAGTTATTATAACTCTCTAATATCTTCTTTTTCTATCAAAATTTTTATATATCAAAATATACACATCTGTGTGTTACTTTGTTAGATATTTGAACTCTGTTATACCAAAATTTCACTCTAACGCTAGAAAACAAGTTTTCATAAAAACTAAAGAATTACGTTTAGCAGCGCTTTTATTGTACTTCAAAAATTTATGGATCTCTTTGAACTCGCGAAGGTATTATTTCACTTCAGGAATCTATAAATACTTTTTTTACCATGTTACAATATCTATAAAAATATTTTGCTCATTTACATCCGTCCGCGCTTACCATCCATGATAATTTGTCGAATTGTAAATAAATGGCATAGAAAATATAAATATGTAAATAAATATACTCTACATGAGCAGATATAGCTCCTTTTGAGAAAAATAAATAAAATATTTAGTTTAGTTTTATAACTGAACTCTCTGAGCCTTGTTATAATTAAGAGTTTAATAGCTGATGTGAATTATTGTAGTGAATGTGTTAGTAGAAACATATTTTTGTATATATAATCTTCCGAAAGTTCTTCTTGAAAGCTTTGATACATATTTTGTGTAATATACATTTGTGTCCGGAAGCTCATTAAAGATGCATTGAATTATTTCTTTTTTAATAATTGATTTTTTATTCCCCCTGTATTATATTTTCATAATCATACACATTGTATGTATATTATTCCATTTTCATCAAATCATATGTTGTATTTTGTTAATATTATACACGTACATATGTATATAAGTAAATTTCTTCAACATTTTACAAAAAAAAAATATTTGAAGATGGCATGATCATTTTTTTTCCTTTTTTCTTTTTATTTATTTATTTTTTTCTTTTCGGAAATGAGTCAGTGATTTCTTTTATGAATTTTCATTTATTTAACAAACATGAATATTTATATATAAATATGTGTACAATAATGGAGTATATATATATATATATCAGTAATCTATATTAACTAACTATATACATAATATATTTAATAATATGTAAATATGTATGTAAATTTATTCGAATTTTGGACATAAGAAGAACGTGTGTGATTTAATAATTTACAAATAAATAAAAAAATTAATTAAGATTAAAATAAATTTATATTCCATAATACATGTCACATATATATATTGTATATATGTATGTATATAAATAGTTATGAGAGGAAATAATTAAATTAAATAGAAATATTACGAAATTACGAATTTTATTTTCATTTTGAATTGTATGAGTGTTGTTAAAATTATTGGGATTAAGAAAATTTAATAAAATATTTTTGTTTTTATTTTTTTTTTTTTTTGAGATATTAAAATACCAGAATTTTGAATAGAACTATAAAAGTATATATGGATAAGATAAAGGAGAAAAAAAACTCAAATTTTAATTAATAATAGATATGTATGTATGTATGTTATATTTAATTCACATTAAAGTATATCACTTTTTTTCAAATCAATTTTAATATTTATGTTAATAGCTTTAGGTTTAAATATGCAAGAATTATTATAAATCTTTTTTTGACATTTTGATTTATTTTATTTTTCTACAAAAATAATTAAAAACTTTAATAGTCTACTATATTAAAATTAACAAGAAAGTAAAAAAATAAAATCATGAAGAATAAAAAATAACTTTTATTAATTTCATATAAAAATATCTTCCTTATTTTTAAATTTATTATACAAAAATGTTTGAATAATGTGTAAAGAAGACGTAAATGATAAAATTAAAGAAGCGTCAATAAACTTGAAATGAAAATGAAATTGTTAAACATTTTTTTAAATTCGGTGGATTTGAGTATTAAAAATATTCACTCAGTGAAACCGTGTATTAGTATTAGTATGGACATTCACCATATATACTTTTAATGTACCAGAAATAGATTTCATAATTTGTAATATGAAGAAAATATCTGAAATTTATCTCCTAGATTCCAAAAATATTAAGTTGTATGGAGATAAAAGAAGAGTGTCAACCCAGGACAGATTACGTAAAGCATACCTCAAAAAAATTTTCTGAATTGACTCAATTCTATCAATATAAATATTATAGTATGTTGACCACACTTGACTAGCATACTCAAGATTGGCACGAACTAGTGACATATCTAATGATCTGGTAACATATGGATCATTGAATTTCCTAGTCCATCTCTTAATGAACTCCAACGTTTTGTTTTAAGAATTCGCATTATTAATTGAAACATTGAAAGTACAGTTTCTTGTCGTCAAATATCATCCCCAAGTCCTTAAAGTGGCGTACTCTTTTAATAACACTGTCATTGAAAGTGTAGTTAGTAGGAACTGGTGTCAAGTGACGAGTAAAAGTGATGACATTATTGTTACCAATATTTAGTGTGAATTTGTTAACTTTGCACCATTTCATAAGGTGCATGAAGTTGATAATAAAAATAACTGTGATTGTAAATTACTTCTATTCTACTATTCTTACTTACTTACTTGTTGGGCGATTTCGTTCACGAGCGGAATCTCTCCAGTTGGTGATTTGAAGTATACAGGTGATTTGACAACTATTTTTACTTTAATAAAAATAAATCAGTATATGTAGTACACATAATCAAAGATTATCGAAAGCAAGTCATATGCCCCAATTGTGAATAAATAAATAAAAAAAAAATGTTCTTATATTATTGACACAAACTATAAGTATAAATTATTTCAAACTATATTTAAAAACATGAAACACATCGATAAAAAAAAAATGCGTTTCAGATTAGTATTCGGATTATCACGGCATTATTTTAAGTATATAGCTAAGGTAATAATGTTTATTTTTCTCAGTAATATACATTAACATTATAACAGACGTGTTACACTGGTCATGTAAGTTTAAAAGATTTATAATAACTTTTACTATATTTTACTTTTCATTTCCCATTCTCATGCTCATGCTGATTACATTTCTCATATTTATACAAAATAATATGTATGAAAGCCATTGAAAGTTCGATTGAAATTTACTATAAATAAAAGAAACATGTAAATAGCTGTATACAATTTAAATTGTGCATAAAAATATGCATCACTGACACATTATGAATATATTACACTAATAGTGTACTGAACTAAAATTCGGATTTATTTATGAAAATAGATTTTAACTCTTACTTACACTTAATATATGCTTTTAAAATTATATGTATGTAATACATCTCCTTTCATAATAAATAATTTTCATAAAAATCTTAACAATTTCTAATCAATTCAATTCAATTCAATTAAATCGACCTTGAACTCATAAAAAGAAAAATATGAAAATTAAATTTTTTTTTTCATTCTATTTTAATATTATTAGTATATTAATCTAAAATTATTTTTCATTTATATTTTTTTTCTATTTATGTTTTTTTTTTACATACATATTCATTCTACTACATTCTATTTATTTTAACAATAACAAAAAAATTCTCACAATACGAAAACGGAAGCTCAATAATTATGGGTAAAAAAAAAAAAAAAAAACTATTTTCCAAGTAAACTTGATTACTTTGATGATATTTTTAACCTCTTGACTCCTATTATAATAATCATTTCTATGCGACATGACAAATTAAAAAAAAACGAGAAACGAAAAACAAAATAAAAAAGAAAAAAAGCACATAAAAATCGTGTTCTTTAATTTAGTTTCCATTATAATCTTGAATTATTTGTATTCTATAATTACATAAAAACAAAAAAAAAACACAAAAAAAAAAATTCTTCTTTAAGTACACCTAAACTTGTCACAAAAATGTCAACTACATAAATACATGTATGTATATGTACATACTTTACATCCAATTATAGTTAGGCATAAATTCTTATAAAAAAAAAATCTTATTATGACGTATGCATACAAAAATTAGAAAGAGAAAAAGAAAATCTAAATAGAGGGAAAAAAAATAAATAAATAAACGACTTAATTGCATGACTATTTTTATTTTATTCGTTTCATTTTTCACATTACATACATACATATTATATATTGTTTATAATATATTTTTCTCTGTCTAAAAAGTTATTTTCTCTATATATACTCATATTGAATTCAGTTACGTTAAATAATTTTTATTTCATTTTCTATTTTAATTTTTTTTTCGCAAATTCATTTCCTTAGATCTCAATGATTTTTTGTTTTCTTCTATATTTATATGTACCTATGTACATAAATTTCTAAACATACATACAATATAATTTAATGTATGCCCTCTTTATATTGGATATCAGCCACGACCCTGTCAACATTAATGGTAAATAAAAATAATAATAATAAAAACAACAACAATTTGTATATTAAGTAAAATATAGAATCCATATTTGGTTTAAGATTTTTGTTTTGTTTTTGTTGTTATTGCTGTATTTGCCAACTTAAGTTAACATGGATTCATAATT
The DNA here is from genome assembly GCA_963942445.1 of Argyra leucocephala. Classification (NCBI taxonomy): domain Eukaryota; kingdom Metazoa; phylum Arthropoda; class Insecta; order Diptera; family Dolichopodidae; genus Argyra; species Argyra leucocephala. Next base: position 13,894,129 of record OZ012681.1, read on the forward strand.
AATTGTGGGTATGTTTTGTTTTTGCTGTTGTTTTTCTTTCAGTTTTTTTTTTTTTTTTTTACTTGTTTACTGTATATTTATCCAAGCTTAAAAGCTTATTAAAGTAGTACAAACAGAGTGATTCAGTTAGCTGGTTTTTGTATATACATAATAATGTATATGTTATTAAATTAGTAAGAAAATTGGTATTTTTAATTATATTTAAAATAGTGTATGTATGTTTATTTGTTTATTAATTAATTTAGTTTGTTTTATAATCTGTCTATCACACTGCCTTAAATCAATGACAATACAAGATAAGACATCCAATCCAGATTAAAAATGTTTGTAATCAAAGCTAAAGTATGACAGTTTTCTTCAGGACTAAGTCGACATCTATTGATAAAAAATATTTCAACGAAATTTTCAAATTTTATAACAAAATCATTATAATTGTTATAACAGTTATAAACATTTATTTTATTTACCATCATAAGACTTCGTATATTGCCTCAATAGTATTAATTCCCCCACACATATATGTTATTATATGGACTTTGCGCTAATCATTCATATTGGATATGCATGTGCATGTGGACATATTCCTGTGTATAAATAGTACAATATATGTTTCGAGTAAAAATTTTGTCATCTGAAATATTCATTATAAAAAAAAAAAATAATAATTTTATGAGAAATTGCGGTCTTGTACACTTGTACATACAGCATACAGTATACATTCTCGTAGAAAGATAATAAAACTACCTGTTTGTCAAATGAATTATTTAAGAAAAAATGTTCATGTGTGTGTTTTTGTGTTTCATCTTGTATTGTCATTGCTTAAATGTAATATAGAAACCATTATCGCACTTGAAACTTACTTGTTATATACTAGTATAATGCCTTCGCTAATCTAGTAAAGTTTGGGCGCACTTTAAAAAGATTTGCACATTACATTACAACTCAAAATACCAACAACAATGTAAAGTAAATATGTATCATTTCTCATCATAATGCATTAATATTATTTTTTCACTACATTTTACTTCTCCATACACCTATCTATACATACTTCCATAATACAATAAAAAAAATTGATTTATTTTCTCAATTTTGATTTTTCCATTCATAATGAACAGTTTTTTTCATTATTATTGTTGTTCTTATAAAAGGCTTCAGACAAAAACAAAATTAGTATATATAAGATATATATATATATATTTTTTGATTGATCTTACGATCAAAATTCCCCCGTATATTAGAATTGCAGGTCTATGTCCTTAATGAACGCTATTACTGCTTAAGTGTCCTTGATTTACGCTATTATGTCTTTTGCGAGCTACGACATCGCAAAATAATATAATATAAGAGCAAATATATCTGCAATTGTCTAATGTGTTCGATCTACCAATCTTGAACAGATATTTGTTAAATGGACCATGCAATATGATAAACCATGTCAGCGGTTTGACATTAGTTTTATTCTCTTGGCAACTATACCCATATGTTTTGGATTACTGTATACTGTATAGTTATTATATTAGTGATGTCCCGCCTCGCAAACAATCTACCATACATAAATTCAAAAACAATCATACCCTTAAACGTAGCACTCTATAAGAATTGTACACTATTCATTACATCTTATTTTAGTTTAGTGTATATCTCATGTTTTCCAATTATATTAAATATAATTTAATATAATTATATAGATTCGTATCCTATAGATTCTGTCTTAAACTTTGATTATTATATCATATTATAATGGTATATCTATATGTACATAAAAATTAAAGTGGAATTGTTTACTTAAAAGAGGGCAGAAAATATATTATGTATACATAATATATATATACTGTAAAGATACACATCAGACATGAAAATAATGAGAAAGCAACTTTATTATGTAGATTTATTTTAGCATAAATTTTATAGATAATTTTATGGACCCTGAATAATTGTTATTTTTTGACTGAAAACAACAACAAAAAAAAGTTGTAATATAATTTTTTTTTATTTTGAAAAAGTTTTATTTTTAATTTTAGTTTTTGTCTATTTTTTTTTTTACGATAAGATAATAAAAATAAGAAGAACTTATTGTAATAATCTTGATGGGGGCTAAAATATCCTTAAATTTGAAAGGAATGTAAAAATAAAACATTTTTGTAATAATAAAAAATAGAAAAACTAATTTTATATTTTTTTGACATTTCTAATTATGGACTTTATAAATTTCAAAATGGACAATCAAGTCAATCTTAAAATAATATAATATCATCTCGTCTAACTCGACAGTTTGGGTGAAGTTTTGTTATATATATTCATTAATAAATGCGCTTCTCTCCATATTTGAAAAGATAATGTTAGCCTACCTCCAGTTGTGCACTTGTAATGCCAGAACATCATTCTCTCTATGTGGTCTACCAATTTTCTTTGTAATCTATTTCCATCGCCAATATACGTTGTAATTTTCGATTTAATGCAATTAATTGTCATTCTCATGTTTCAAATCTCATGTTTCAAATGCCCAGTTCATCTAAATATGTATGCGTATTAAATGCAAAAAAAAAAATTAGCAAAACATCACGGATAATATAGAACAGAATTATAGAGAAAAGTTAAAATGGAAGAAACAATTTGTGTAATATTAGAAAGTAGCCCTGATATTACACCAATTGAATCTAATTTCATATAGAACAAGCTTATGGAGAAAAGTTAAAACGTTTGATAATACCTTGTCCTGCACCATTAGTCATTTTAAAAATTTAAACTAATCTATCTTTAAACAACAAAGCTTTAAAAAACAAAGCTTTAAAAAACAAAACTGATAAGAGAAAAATTTGTGTGCAGTATAAAATTTCATAATGCGTAGCTGACTTTGTTTTGCTATTGAATTTTGTGTCATATGATTTTTGCAATGTACATAGTTTATTAACTGTCAACAAATGTCATTCATGAACATATGACGATATTGATGTATTGCATTATGCGTTGGTGAAAAGATCTTATGTTATATGCCTGATCTGATGTATAATAAATACTGTGACTAACATTAAAACGTACTGCCATGACCATAAAAATTCAACAGTTTATAATCACAAAGACAAAAACGGTAAATTAATATTTTAGCTGGACCCTTTTTAAAATAGTATAAAATATTAATTTTACCGTTTTTGTCTTACTGATTGTAAACTGTTGAACTTTTATGGTCATGGCAGTACGTTTTAATGTTAGTCACAGTATTTATAATAGTCTAAATTAGACAAATTATTTTTTGCTTCATTCCAATAATTTTGGTCTAGACTGATGTTTAAAGGACAAATAAAACAACAAAATGACCTATCGTTGTTTTAAAATTTAAAAAAGGATATAATTTAATTATCCTTATTTTTGTGTTTTTATTTATTACATACGATTTCAAATAAACCGTTTTTACCGTTTTGGTTTTATTTAAACTTTTGCTGAATTAAAATTTTTTTTATTACTTTTTCGACTTTATTTAATTTTTATTATATGAAATTAAAAAGGAAGAAAAAAATTTCTTTTCTGAGTCAAATATTCTCATCCCCTCTTTCTTATTTAAAAATATAGAAAAAAAAAGTTTAAAATATTCTTGCTTTCAAGGATATTTATTTATACAATTTATCTACACTAGACAAACTGTAAATATGTATTTAATAAAATATCCTTGATGGTTACGTATATTTAATTTGTTTTGTTGTTTTTGTCGTTTTTTTTTTTTTAATTTTATGACAGTATATCCTTTATTATTTTACTATACATACTTAATGATTTTGTAAAAATATGCATACTTTTATTAGAATGAAGAGGATAAAAAAAATAGCATTTGTTCTGCGACGAATAATTAAGGACGTTTAAATAAAAAAAAAGAAAGAAGGAAAAGGGTAATTCATTCGTCACAGTTAAAAAGAATAAAAACAAAAAAAACAAAAACAGGATATCTAATAAATGACTTTGAAAAGTCAAGTGACTCGGATATATGAGAATTGGTCGTTACTCATTACTATAGATAGGTTGATCTATTTTAACTTAAGCATCAATTCAAAAAGTTTCATTCTGTTCATGTCAAAATTTGTTTGCCAACAGTTTATTATGTCAAAATCCAATGTCACATTGAAAATTTATTGAAAGATTTATTAGGAGATGTAATAATATCATTTTGAAGATTAATTTGATTTCTTTTTTTGTTGTATTTAATTGAATTTTGTAAAATTAAAAATTACGAGCAGGCCATGCCATGTATAATATCACATGCTCACTATTCGCGAATCAATTTGAAATTCTGATAGTACACAAATTGTTTAATTTACAAGAAGTAAACTAGAACAGCTTCAAATTCGAAAATATTAGAAACCAATGAAAATTACAAGTGACTATTGACTTAATATCTTCTTGATTTTACAACATAACAAAAATCACGTTCATTGTACATATACATATATTTTAATGTAAATATTTTTTTATTTTTCACTATCACTATATTAACGCAAATAATGAATTATAATTTGAAATTGATGCCATCTTTAAAATATGTATGTATATTGAATAATTGAAATGATACCTCTCTATTAACTTTAACTCACTTTCAATTTACATGACCCAATTAAATTTTAATTAAATCAAATTTTCCGATGAGTCACTTTAATTTTAATTATATATAAACATCCATATGCATACATATGTATAATTATATAATGAGAGTAAAAATGAATTCAATATAAATTCATTTTGTGAATATTTAATTTGAATTTAAGTCCAAAATTTTTTAAACTAAAATAAATAAAGCTTAAAAAAAAATAGAAAAAACTCTGAACTAATAGTAAACATATTTTCTAAAAGATCTTTTAGTTTCCATTTAATTAATAATTCAAATATGTCACATGTCAAAATATTTAAATTAAATTTATATTAAAAGAAAAACGAATAACAAACAGAGAGAGAGAGAGAGAGAGAGGCAAAATAAAAACAAAAATATTATTACCTGTATTTAAATTTATTCACGTTTGTATGAATGTATATATGTATACGTCAGTTGAAAATGTTTTTAGTTCATTTGAATAAAGTGTCTGGATAGCAGAGAAGACAACCAAAATTCATTAAAAAAAAAAAAAATTTTTTTGTAGCTATCTTTTAGACTGTTTTTTTTTCTTTCTTTTTTTTTTTTGTAGGTATGCTTGACACATTTTTCGCCATTTTTAATTTATACATCATCGTATTTTATTTTTTTTTTTTTTATTTTTTTTAAAATTGGAAAAGTTTTTTTTTTTTTTTTTTTTTTTAGTTTTTGAATGTTTGTGAGTGTTAATTTTAAAATTAGATTTGATAGGTAGAAAATTTCTCTTAAAGATTCACTATTTTTTTTTTGGTGATGGTGGAATGGACAGGTGTTGATTTATTTTTAAACTTTTAATTCGATTTATTTGTTTAGGCTATCAAGATGAAATTTGGGGGTGGAAAAGGCGGAGAGAATTGATTGTAGGTAATGATAATGGAAAGTATTTTCAACATTTTACTAAAAGTTGCATTAAATTAATACAACTAAGTCCAATGTCATTATTTGTGATGTCGAATATTATTATTGTAGTGAAAAAATTGTTGAATAGATTTTTGTCATACGATCTGTCACTCTAATGCTTGACTTATTTAGTTGGGAAAATTTTCGAATTAATTTTGCACACATTACAGTAAAATGAAAATAAATATATATATGTATGTATTTGTAATTTAAAAATTGATTTCAGAACTTTTAAATTAGAAGTACATTGCAAATGGATTACATTTTTTTTTTTGACAAAATTCATATGCCCTAACATTTAGATTTCGAAAGATTTTAAATTTTGTTAGAATAAGCTGAAGAGTTGTACTGTAACGCTCTTTCGTCCTTGAAAAAAATTTATTTTAATTATGTTGATGACTATATTTATAATCTGTACAATAAATGTTGAATTTTTCGTCTTCGTTACTGCAACATTACCACATTTTTAGAAGTAAGGTCCGGTAAAACATTTTTTCTCTTCCATCAATCTTATCAGTTGAAATGTGTGCATTAAGTGTTTTTTTTTAAAGAGATGAAGAGTTGTTGGACACAATATCTCATAATTATTGACTAATATTGATTTATAAGTATGCTACAGCTCTCCTCTGACGTTTCTGTATTGTTAGAGATTGTTTTAGGTTTCAGCCGATAATTCGTATCAACATTTTTTATTAAAAGAAAGTGCACTGAAATTTGTTACTAAAAATCAGTTTTTAAACATATTTTTTAATATATGTACAGACATATACAATTATGTATATATGTATTATTCATAATAATATGTAAGACAGAAAGTTTGATATATTATTCAATATCATATCCACCATCACAATAATAATCACAACAATAAATTTAAAATAAAATTTCCAATTAATTTTTATCTATTTCAATTTCAATTTCAATGGCATTTAATTATGAAACCATTTATAATATTTTTTCCAAACAGTAAAATTTAAAACAAAACAATACCAAAAAATAATACAAAAACCTGAATTTTTTCATGAATTTAATTCAGACAAAAAGACGGAACTTGTCATTTTCTTAAATATTATTCTTATATTTTGTTTTTCGTTTAATTCTTATAATTTATTATCAACAACAATAAAAAAAAAAAAAATAAAAAAAAAAAAAAATCAAAAATATCTTTATTTTCATTCATTAATGAAATTCAAATTTATTTAGTGACATTTCAAAACAAAAGTTATTTTTAATAAAAAAAAAAAAGAAAATAAAAAAAAAATGTCAATTTTTTTTTTGATAATAATATCAAAAGATGGGCGCGTGGGAATTTCGTTCTAAAATTAAACGTGATTTTTTTTCAATACATTATTTAATTTTTTACATGCCTATAAACATACATTGAATGAAATTAAAAATATATTATGTGGTATGTTGATATACAGAAATTTAAGTTATTAAAAGTATGTATATATACATAATATAAACATTTCCTGTCAAATATTTCAATATTTTTTTTTGTTTTAATTTTTTTTTTTTTTTTTAATAAATTTTGAAAACTTTAATGAAAGTTCAAAGTTAAAAATATTTAAAAAAAAATAAATAAATTGGTAATGTTAAATTTTTGGACATTTAAGTTAAATTTTGTTCATAAAATTAATTAAAAACTTACAACGATTGTGAAAAATATTTCTACTATTCTTATTATTCTATAATTAAATATTTTAAACAATCTTGCTTAAAAATGTTAATTTTATTTACGAAAATATAAATAAATATATGTATATGTACATATGGATTTGTAATTTGAAAATTGATTTCAGAATTTTTTTAAATTAAGTAATTAAGTGCAAATTAATTTTTTTTGACAACCAACTAAATTATCAAATGTCTCATTATTCTGGATTTTCGAATTTTCCGAGAATATTAAAATTTGTAAAATCACTTGATTTATACTCAAATTTCTATACTCATAATATATTGTACTAAATTTAATACATGTAGATATATACATATTTATAAACAAAATCAAATTTTATGCTACCTGAAACTTACATTTATGTATAAATTTTGACATTTCTAAAATTATTTACACATTTAAATTATTTATTATTTATATAAAAGAAAAACAATATAAATTAAAATAAATAAACAAATTGAATTTAAATTCAAATTGAAGAAAATTAGAACAATTAAGCTGAAATAGTATTTAATAAAAAAAAATAATAATATATTGATTGAATGTAAACAAATTGTATTAAATGACAGGTTATTATTTAACCTCATTGGAAAAACTGCTACGTACATTGATTAATTGTTTTTTTAAGTGTTTTAAGCATTTGCAATATTTTGACAATTTTACATTAACTACGATCTTTTATTTCTAATCCTTACATCCTAAATACTGAATACTGGATAAATTACTGTATAAACACTATGTACGAGCTTTGCTATATTTGTATTTTTTATAAGACGTCAAATTGAAATCGCCATTTGAATTGTTAATTTTTAGTTGTAAAGGAAGTAAGTTGCTTCCGAAATATCGATATTTGTATAATAAAAATAAATTATCAGTGAAATTCGACTTTAGTTTTATTTAAAAAATTAAGCTATAAATTTATGTGTACACATTGATTTGTAAAAGTATGTAATTATTATGCTTTCCGATGATAGTGGTGAATTTTTCTATTGATATTTTTATGTATTTTGTGACAACTTATATCGGCTTACATGTTTGATATCAGTTTACATGAGTTCGCCACATTACTCCTCCTTATAAAATGTTTAGTAGGGAGTGTTGTTATAATAATTTGGTAAAATTTAATATTTTTGACATTATGTATTGGGTGATAACTCAACTCGGTTTCCATGTTTGATATCAGTTTACATGAGTTCACCACATGTATAATAATAAATAATATAAATTATAAAATTATGAGCTGGCATTTTATTTTTAAAAAAAACATTATTAAATTTTAAATATAAAATGAAGCTATTTGCATTAATTACCCATTGATCGTTCAAACTAATTAGATTTAACTTGCAGATATATTTATTTATATTTATATTTATAAATTCATTTATTTCAAGTTTAATTTACAAAATAGACATAGTTAAAATTAATAATTTCCAGAAAAGAGACAAAGTAATCCATGAGTCTAAAATACATATCTTAATCTTAATTCTTCGATAAATCCAAGTAATAATTTAGAGTACCGACAGAATATGAAATACATTTAAAATAATCATAACTCATTCATAACCAAAAACACAATTAGATTCTCTTAAAAAGTCTAAACCTTCTAAAACTGCTTCCACACAATAGTGATATCTATAATTATAATTGACAAGCATTTAAGAACCTGCGCTGTAGACACCTTTTCATATTATCTCTCTTCTCCATAATGAACTCTTAATATATAATAAGTAAGTTGTAAATAAAACAATAATATGCACACAGTTGAAATTTTTTTAATCATATGGTTTTATTATTCAACAATTATACAAAGAAATAGGTAGAAACGAAATAGAAAATGAAAAGTAAGGTATTTATGTTTTTTAACGAAAACATACTAATTTCAAAGCTTTTTATTAAAACGCAGTCCACGCAAATCCCTGTTCTTTTAAAAACTTTAAATTTGGCTTTAGCTTGAATTATATAATTACTCAACAGGTGCCCCTAGTAATTTTGTACTAAAAATTCAAATTTTTATTTTAATTACTTTTGGTATTCTTTAATATTAATTTATTTTCTTTTTTTTCTATTTCGACATTTTCAGTATTGATCTTAGTGAAATAAATAATAACAAGAACAAAAAAAAAACATCATAATTTTTTTTTGTTTACGATTGCCAAAAATAAAATTTTGAAAAAAAGAAAATGTTATATCTATGTTATTTTATTAGCAAAATTATTATTATATGTAATCTATGTTTGTTATATAGAAAAAAATTTAATTTCGTAGTAATTTTCGTTTTAATTTGATTATTTTTTTTTTTTTGAATTTTTGGAGAATTATTATTTTGTTTACGTAGACAATAAAACAAATTTTCATTTTATTACCAATTATCATGAACATATTATTTACATACATATTTATATAAGAACATTTTTTTTGATGAATAATATTTTTTATTTAATGAAATTAGTACAAGGTTAAAACTGTGATTACAATGATGATTCTGGATTTTTAAATTAAATTAAGCATGTAATAAAAAAACAAAAAAAAAACATTATCAGAATGAAAAAAGTTGTATTTTGATTGTGCATAGATTAAAGTAATATGAAATCTCTGAATTTCTGCAAACTGAAAATATAAAAACTATGTAAATAAATACACATTATGTATGGATGTATGTAAATATTTAATTTGAATTACAAGTTAATTATTATAGTATTTTTATATACACAATAATAATATGTGACTTGATGACGTAGTTTTTCCATAGTTATAGAAGCAATTGTGTGATATACATATAGTTAAAATATTATATAAATTCATTGTAATCGTCAGAATCGTTTAGATTGTATTATTTATTCATTGTAATTTGTTGTTGTAATTATCAAAATTTGATTGTAGGTGTAATGGTTATCATATAGTAGTTAATAAAACATACCCAGGGACTACCCAGTAGATTGAAATAAATAAATATTTAAATACCAGTTTCTACTTGTCATTAAAGGTACTTTAGCATATACATACAACTTTCAGACCCATTTTGTGAAGAGGATTAAATAATAGCATAAATTAAAATATTTCTTTCTTTTTTATTGAAAATAACAAAATGCTTTACTTTTTATAATAATAAACATACTAAAACCTTATTCGGGTTTAAAACTGGTATCATGTAGTTTTATTTTATTTAATAAATTTTTTTATTCAATAACTTCCAAAAGTAGATATTAACAGTTCGTATACTTAATGTTTATAATTAATATTCAAAATAGATTCGAATTTTGAGTCTATCAGTTGTTTGAATAATTTACATCTTGACTCTCTCATTTAAGGAGTATAAAGCAGCTCACAGTCATTCTGATTCCATTCCGTTATTGTTTAGTCTACTAAGAGAATATTCAAAGTCATTGATAGTCTGTTTTTGCTATTTTATCTAGTGCTAAAATACTGCTTTTATCTAATTTTATTTTATTTTCTTGACTGCACATAAATGTACACCCTTAGATTTAGCACCCTTTTGTGAATAGGATGTGGCGGGGTCATCTAGTGCACTAGAAGTGATGAATTTTATTTTCTACGATATTTTGTGCTTTATTGGTATTACCGTACTGATATATCAATAGAAGTATCCATTAGTACGAGTCCTTGTTCGACAGAAAGCCACCGTGTCAAGTTAGGTATTCCGTTGAATCCTCATTGTCGCAGCTGCAAAAATTACAATGAGACAGAAACTCTTGAACACTTCCCTTGCAGTTGACCAGCATTAGCTAGAATCAAATTCCGGACTTCAGGTGAGGCTTTCTCAAACAATATAGGTTTTATCGCGAAAAGCAAAATCGGATATCTGATCAGCCAAACAGGGTGGCTCTAGACCTGAATCCCTGGGGAGAGTAAAAATAAGACAATGATCCCCTATAACAACCAATAGATTCGAGCACCAAAAAAGCACAATCAATTACTAATTGATCTTTCAGAAGCAACTGGAATGGCCACTACCTACCTACCTATCCACTAGTGCCATCAAAATCTGTTAATGTATCTATAGAATAATATATTCTGATTTATTGACCACAGTTATATTGATCTATCATCATTTAAACACTATTAAAAAAAAGCGTGTTTTGGATTACGTATTCTATTTTTAAATATGTATTCCCAATTTACGTTATAATTTGAAGTGTTTTTATTAATTTATTTCTGTATGATAAATTATATTTAATCCAAGTTTCATGTTGAAACAAAATCAAAATATGCCAACAAAAAAAAAATATGTCAGAAATTCTTATATAACAAAATTAATGAATAGTTTTTGCCTTATAATATGGGGATCATTAGGGCAACAACCGCTATTCATATACTAATAAAAATGTTTTTTTTTTCCTTTTTTATTTTTCTGTGGTTTAAATTAAGCGTCTTAAATCTTGTCAAACGTTTTTTTTTTTTTTTTTTTTAATTTTTGCAATAAAGTAAGTAATAAAAAAAAAACATATTAAGAGTCGTCGTACTCAAAATACGACTACAGAAACTGATGAATAGTAGATAGGTATACCTACATCATAAAAACTAAGAAAAAATCAACTATGAAAAATGAGAGATTCAACTAATTTCATTTCTCTTTTGCAGTAACTGCGGTGTTTCTTACCGCATGTCATTACCACTTATGGGCCTTATGGCATGGCATGGCATATATTGGTTTTTTTTTGTTTTTTGTAAACTCTCTTTTTCCCCATTGGAGACTAAACAACCCACTAAAATTGCAAAAAAAAAAAACTCGTTAATTTATTTTTTTTTTTTTTTTGCTATAAAGAAAATGTAAAAGGAGAAGCACGAATTAAGTGGAGTGAGTTGTGAAACAAGAAAACACAAAAAAAAAAAAAAACTAGAATATGGCATGAACTAAAAAACTGGTTCTTCTCCATTTTTTTTATTTTTTTTTTATTTTATTTAACATTAAACATTTTTATTTATAGTGATGTTGTTGTTGTTATTGTTGCTGCTGCTGCTGACACAGCACTATTAAATGGCGGAGCATAAAAAAAAATTAAGTAATAAGAAGTGCATGAATATCAACAATGCGGGTATAATGAAAATAACAGAACACTGATAAAATACAAAAACCTGTTATTATTGTTGTATCTTTTTTTTTCTAAGATTTCAATTCGAATCAAAAGTTGAAACTTAAACTTACTGAAGGGGAATTATAAATGTATATACAACAAAAAAAAGGGGATTATTTGCGAATATTTAATTGTCATCGTAAAAATTTTTGTTTGGTTGTTTTAAATCTGGTCTGATTTAAATCGAAAAGAAAAATTGAATTTCACCGCTACCGTTGTTTCCAATCTCTAGATGTATAATAAGATATGAGAATATACCTACATACAATGTGAACGCATTCTATTATAGTTTTGTTGTTATTGTTTACAAATTTGCAATATGTAGTAAATTTTTAAGTTTTTGGAGTACATGTACATGCATATATTATCAATTATTGTATTATTGTATAGTAATGTGTGTTTTGTAATTGATACAAAACGAAAATTATTATTTACAAATGAAATTTTGTCACCTTTTTTATTTACATATATTTTTTTATGGTAGTTGAGAGTATTAAATTATGCAAATTCAAATTGGTCATGTTTTTTTTTGTATAAGGCTTTGTTCTTCCCTCAACATAATTAAGTTATAGTTTCATTCAGTTGATTGATAATTCCTATGATAGCCATTTTTCTGTTCAATCGACTTTGTGAAACATCTTAAATATAGTGTGTTGTTTATAAATTGAGAGATGTATCGAAATTATTTCACCTATTTATTTTTAACATTTTTCAACTCAAGCTCGTATAGAGTATGTTTTACAATTAAAAATAAATGCGTGTGAAATTCAGTGCAATATATAGTATGTAATTCCAACTAAGACTAATAAGAAGGAAACAATGTACATCTAAAACTAAAGCTAAACATAATTATATAAAATTACCATTATAAAAACTGAAAACTATAAAAGTTTTAAATTGGCTTAAATCATATTTTATCATGACACACACATTATGTCTTATTATCGTTTCAAAGTACTGTTGCGCGTATCCTGTTTTAGATTTGTAACATTTTGTTTATTTTATTTATGTAAATAAAAAACACTAATTTTGTATCTCTCTTAAAATAATATTTTATTTTGTCTTTTTATTTTAATTAATTCTTAATATGTCATTTATGATATACTGCTTAATGGTTAGTTAGTTCTTAAATGTAATATTTCACTAGTTTATAATTTGTATTTACATTTATTACAATTAAAAATTACAATAAATTTATTTGTAAGCTCTAGCTACTTGGGCTATCGGCTTCTTTACGGCTTATTATTGTTACAAAATTGGCATCGGTTTACTGTGTACATTGTTTTTTTTTTTTTGTTAAAATCACAATTTTTCAATGGAAAAATTAATAATCGTAAAAAATAATCCAATGCGCCATGTATCATGCACCATGCACCATGCACCACACACCATGCACCATTAAAAACAAAACTTGGTAAAATAAAAAGTCACTGGAAAAGTGAATAATCATAAAAATAATCCAATGTATGTGGACCATGTATCATGCGCCATGCACCATGCACAACAAAACCGTCTTAAAACCTAAATGAAGCACATACAATTAATTGATATTTTATTAAAAAATTATAACATCAATATTTTTATATTTAAACCTTTAAATTTCAATCTGGTTTATTGGAGTCTAAAATGCTCATTGTGATATAAATCGATAATGAAGATAAGTAAACAATGGTGTAAACTATTATTTTTAACACTAGAACAATTTTGACATCAATTTGAACCACCAGTGAAAAATAATATCAGTGTGAAGGAATATCAAGTATGAATGTATATATTTTATTCTAGAATTTTGATAAAAAAATTTAATTGTCCATAATTTTCGTTATTTTGTACGCACACTAACTAATTAATTCAATCTTGATTTGTATATGATTTGGAATATAGTTTTTTTTTTTTTTTTTTTACACTCTACAGTAACTTAGTAATCACCTTTTCGTGCTTAATTAAGTACGGTACTGCAATTTTACACTACAATCTACAATATTTCGAGTATTTATTTAACAAATTACTGGCTTATCAACTCATTAAATGTGGAAAACTACTACTATTGTCAGGAACTAAGCCTTCATAAATAGAAAAGTTTCATTTTTATTTAATTTGTTACCAGATTATACTCTCAATTATTTTTTGCCATTTATTATATCCCAGTGACAAAAGGTACTGGACCAGGTCGAAAAATCCATAAAGCGTTTTTTTTTTTTTTTTTGTTTTGCTTCATCGGGAATCGAACCTGGGACCTTTCGGTTGAAAGGCAGGCGCTCTACCTACTGCGCCACCCAGCGTGTTAAGTTTCACCCAGTTTTTTTGGTATTGTGATTATTATGGAAGATATTTTGATGAATGAGCGGATTGATAGTATGTATGTAGCAAATTGTGAATGTTCATTTACATTTATGAAATTTATACTTAAAGTCTAGCGAATATTAACTTAAATTGTTAGAATAATATCTACCTATGAAATCTATTTATAAATTACAGCTTGGGTTCATTTTAGACTAAAATTTTCTAGTATAAACTTAAATTAATAAACTAAATAAACTGAAGTATGTTACACAATAGAGACAGAATATTTGTGCAATATACTTTCTGTACTCTATTCCGCAATGCCTTAAAGGCCTACAGATAATTTTTCATTTAAAAAAATATTATTTTGACATCAAAACTGAATATCAACTTTAATTAAAATTTTTACTACATTTCTGTTGTATATGGCTCAAGTTTTCAACGATAAAATAAAAAGTTTTAATTAGCAAAATGTCTATTAAATTAATTTCCAAAATCTAATTCAAAAATCTATATTTATTTAAACTATTATATAACTATTATTAAATTAATTTAAATACATACATATATAAATACATTTTCCTTCTATACTAGACATTCTAATTTTTCTAACCATAATCAAATTAAGATGAACCTTTTATAAAATACAAATTTAAAATTTCCCTCCTATCAATTTTCAATAAAAAAAAAAAACAATTTTAAATAATAAATCTTAAATTTTTTTTTTACATTTCTATGTTGATCTCTATATAATATGTATGCAGACTACTAAAAGTAGATTCAGTATTTTTTTTATGGGGAAAGTTATTAAATTAATTTTTTTTTTAGTACTCAAAAGTTTTTATTCGCATTTATTAAACCTCAAATTAAGAAAAAACAAAATGGAACAATTTCTTCAACACCTTCATTCAATATGGATCCTATCCTATTGTATCATACTTACATATAGTTTTATATTACACATATTTACATATAGTTCCATACACATACAGATACTAGATCTATCTATCTGAATTTTTTTTATAAATTTTATTTATTTAAATTATTAGAACGTAAGATATAGAAATTCTTAAGTAAATAATAATAATAAAAAAAAAAATAGAGAAAAATAGGGTGAAGTATAGAAAACAAAGAAAATATATTTTATTTTTATTTGAAGAGTTCTCTAGCAGAGTGTTTTAGAAAATAATATACATATGTACATATTTATATATATATATATATATGTATATATAAAATTGCATCATGAAAATAACTGAATTAGATAGAAAAACGAAATTGTAACAACAAATATACTCAGGTTTAGCAAAAGCCAGTTTATTTTGTTATAAAATAGGCCGGGTTAAAAATTCTCAAGTGTTGCACTAATTCAATCTCATAGACTTTATTTATTTGAAGAGAATTGACATGAATAAATAGAAATTGAATATCGAATCGAATATTCGATAGGAGGAGATATTAACGCTTAATTTGGACTGTAGTGCAGTCGGAAAAAGATTTACTCAATAATGCTCAATCATCTAGTATTAACTTAATTTTTTGAAAATTTGGTTGCTTTCAATCAAAGTATCTGCTCATTAAGATAACGTTTAAAAATTCTTCAAAAAAATTTTTTAATAAACTTTTAAACTTTTGCCTGATGGCTGCGATGTCTATTCTCATTCATGGCATTACTGCTTTTCATATGTTTCAACTTTCAAAATAGTATTTCTGCGTTATGACTGCGTGATGGCTACGCGCTCATTCTGTTAAATTATTAACAAGTTAATTTTTATCAATACGCGTCAAAAGTTTGTTTGTGTACAGAACATTATTGTAAACATTTCAAAATTAAAAAAAAAAATTAAAAAATATTTTCAAACATTGTTAAAAAAAAAAATTTGGATTTTGAGTGATTTAGGATTAGGATAATTCACCAAATTATAGCTCTAGAATAGGATTTGCAGGATCAGAGAAAGTGTGATCGACCAAAAATAATGTGAGGCTGAACAATTGCAAAAAAAAATGCGTGTGGAAAAATTTGGTGTAAATTTGTTCAAAATTGAGTTCGATATTAAAAGCTTGTTAAAACATACGAATAACAAACAACATGACGAGTAACAAACAACATGATGAGGTTGATAATAATTGTAATTTAATAAAAGCATTTAATATGACAAAATACATTTTAATTTTGGTTTTATATTATTACAATATTGTATTTTTTTATTTTATTATTGATTATTTATCGATTATATTCGCACCATTAGCGATGCACCATGCACCAGAACGATGCACCATGCGCTAGAACAATGCACCATGCACTGCGCATCATTAGCTCATTATTTATGATCCTATTGATTGAGATTTGATTTTATCTGATATACTCATTTACAATTTAAAACCTAAATTAATAAAAATGTACATTAATGATTTTATTAACAATACTCACTACATGATGATAGTAAAGCAAATATGTAATTGGTTAGAAAAGTATAATCTGGTGAACAAATTGAATAAAATGGGGCTATTCTATTTAAGAAGGCTCAGTTCATGACAATAGCAGTTGTTTACCACATTTAATGAGTTGATATAAGCCATCATCAGTAATTTGATAAATAAATGCTCGAAATATTGTAGTATAAACTTGCAGTACCGTACTTAATTAAGCACGAAAAGATTATTCTACCTAAGTTACTGTAAAGAGCATAACAAAAAAATTAAAAAAACAGTTATAAACATTACCACCGATCAGTGCCTATAACTCTGTCTATCTTAATTTTGAGCCATCTGATTTCAATCCATATATTTCTAAATTATTATTTTGATAGTTGATTATTTAAATGAAAATTATTTTACTTCATATAAAATATTCGTAAAATTTTAATAGATACTCTCTTTGTGTAAATAATCGTCTTCAGATCAACAAAAAAAAGGGTAAGTCACGAATTATTTAAACTGTTTTTTTTTTTTTTCGTTATTGTATTTCGTTACAGTAAACACTATATGTATAGCTCAGGGCATATTTTGGAATTCTTCTAAAAAAAAAAAAAACATTTTTTACTATTATCGTTTTTAATATATTCACCTTAAAATTATAAAAAAAAAAAAAAAAAAAAAACATTTGCCATAACTATTTGATAAAGTCTTTATTATAAGTTATCCAAGTATAAATAGAGGTTAGATTTAAAGAAATAAAAAAACAAAAATGATATACAAAGAAAATACCGGGTTATTATGTTGCCATTGTTTTTTTTTAGAAGTTACACATTTCTAAAGAAATAACTTAACAGGTTTATATACTTACACTGTATATATATATATATGTATATAAATATTTGAATATAAATACAGTATATATAAATTTCTCTTTTTATTGCAATATTATTATTTTTTTTGTTTTAGATTTTAACCACGCATCAGTAAATACAAATGCGGTTTTCATTTTATTTTCTATCTCTTTCATTCATTTTGCAACAGCGTAATATGGTAGCATTTATTATTAAATTTTAATATTTTTTTTTTTATATATTTAAAATGAGAAAATAAAAAATGATTCAATGGGCGCTTACCACATTAGAATATTATTATTTGATTTGTTTATACTTTGTACTTGGTCTGTTTTTGTTTTATTTTTTTTTTTAAATTTAAAGTTCTGAATTATATTACAACATGAATCTGGAACTAGATGGTATTGTATAACTTTGATTGAATGGAATTAATTTAATTTTTTTTTCGAATTGTAATAAATGTATTATCTAACGATTAAAATGTACTATTATAATGCGTACTGTAAGACTTTGTCTCAAGTTTTACAACGAAATTATGATCATTATCAAATTTGGGATTCTATTCAAAAGTATATAGAATGATGGTAAGGCGATATATACAATCTACAATAAAATAATTTTCATATGAAACAATAGTAGTTTTTACAAAAACTTGTTTTCTAGCGTTAGAGTAAAATTTTTGTATAATAGTGAAAATAGTTGAATATTTCCCCTTTAATTTTACTGATATGCTTATCATACAGAATACGCGTATTTCGTCTACTACTTGCAGACTTCTTCAGTGTTTTGTACTCGACTGACTATTATATTATTATGGTACTTTTTTCGATATGAATTTTTTCAATCTTCACTCACACATTTAATTTACGCTTAAAATAACTGATAGAACTATGAGAGGATTCCCATATGTGAAGTAGGGATTACACTGTGACTATACCCTTCTTTTCTTTGGTTTTTGAGCTAAAGACTTACTTATCAATTAGTACTAATCTAAGCACTGAGTAGGTATATTTTTTGATAAAATTTTCTGTCGAACTTATATCATTTTTATTTTAATAATTTTGTCATTTTTTGTATCGAAATTATGCCGTTCAAACTTATGACATAGAGCCATCGCCGAACCGTTACCGCATGCAAAATATTTAAAAATATAGCGTTCATCAAATTCTGAATTTCCTCTAGAAATGAGATGAGAAAAAAATAATGAATTATTCTTCATCTTTAGATATTTTGTTTATCTATAAGATACATTTTAAAATTCATTACTATTTCAAAATATGTTTAATACAACCTTCTATTTTGATTCTATTGATGAAAATCGAGTTTGACATTTCCTAAATTAAATAAAAAAAATTAAATTATTTACGGTCTTTTAAGTGTGCAGTTCACTTTAATTTTTTCTTAAAATATTTATAAAAACAATTTCTTATAAAAATATAACTTTTTTTTGCATATAAATTATATATATATATATATATATGTATATTTAAATATACAATATACATCAATACCATAGATTTATATGGGTAAATTATAAATAAGCAAAAAAAAATAAAAATAGACATTTAAGTAGAAAGAATTGAACAAATCAACTTCAATAATATTTTAAGTCAGCTGCCGCCCACCATAATTCATGTCTTATATTGCATGAAAAAGTAACAAAAAAAAAAACAAAAAATAAGAACACAATTTTTTTGTTATAGTTTTTAGTTTTTTCGTGTTTGGTTTTTTTTTTTTTTGTAAATGCGAAATGAAATTTCAATGTTGAAGATTTTCAACATAATTTTTATATGACTCGTTTTATTTATTGTTGTTCTTGTTTTTCTGTTGTGTTATTTCATACTATGCTATGTACTTTTGTACATATATATACATATTTCCTCTAGTAAATTGCCTGATATTTAAACTATAAATGATTAATTTACAAAGATATAATTTTATAGATAACAATAATGGGTAATCGTTTTTTGTTGTTGTTTTATAGTGGAATCGGAATGAAAACAAAAATAAAGAAGAGGGTGTGAGGTATTAAATTGCATAGATATATAATTACGTAAATAATTATTTGATTGTGAGTTATAGAATTTTAATAGAAGCAAATATATGAACGTTCATGTATATTAATTTCTTCATTTAAATTAAAGGGTTAAAATTCTATTTGACAGTTTAATATTGATTGATTAATACAGTTTTGAGCAGTCCAATTATGAATTATAGTGTTCTAAATTTATTGTATATAGGTATACTGTCAAAATTAAATGAACATTTTTTTTCACGTATTGCCAAATTACACAAATTTAAAACAAATTTTTTTTGACGTTTTAATATGTGTAGATATGTTTACTTTTTTGACAGTTGACTATTATGACAGTAATGTCGTTCCCTACGTCACATATACTTGAACAATTTTTTTTTTGACAATTTAATATGTGTATAACTATACTTTTTTGACAGTTAGTTGACTATTGCGACAGTAATGTCGTTCCCTACGTCACATATAGTTAAACAATTTTTTTTGACAATTTAATATGTATAGCTATATTTTTTGGGCAGTTAGTTGACTATTGGGACAGTAATGTCATTCTCTACGTCACATATGGCTAAAGAATTTTGTTTTTTTGTTAATTTAATATGCATTATTTTATACTCACACATATTAGGGAATTGAAAACAATTTTTGCTTTTTTATGTACTATTAAAACTAGCAAATCTTATTTTTTTCATATTACACGTTATTGGTTTTCCTCATTTTTGTATATCAGTTTCTTCTATTCTGTAATGTTCTTTATTCTAAATTATTTTTCTTAATATTATTATATATGGTTGTTACTTAGGAAATCTGTACTAAAAACACTTTGATATTCATTGTTTTTCTTACAATAAAGCTTTCATTTTTCTCTGCCAAACGCAGTCTACATATTCTGCTTCAATATTCCATCATTTTTAATCTTAAAACTAAATCTTCAGTATAAAACATTTTCGGTTTTATTTATATATAATATCATATTTCATATTAAAGGTTATATTAAAAGAATATATTGCTTACGGGCTTGATATACCCTAATATGGTGATAAACCCTTTATAAATAAATAAATATCAAAACATGTAAATTTCTGTTATATATAAATTTTCAAACATGTTTAAATGCTTTTGGATATCAAACATTCTATATAACAATTTACAACAACAGGCCTAACTAAAATTTTATAAAATTTGTACTTCAATTGACATTTTTTTCGCACTCAGTACCCTTGTAGGAATTCAAAATTTTATTCAACTAAAATACCGTATAAAGGTTTGTATTATATAGTGCCAATATCACTGCGTTTATTATGTCTCTCCTAACTTCTCCCCAAAATCTAGTCTATGTTATTTCTGATCTTTAAATGAATCTGACTGAATATATACTAATATACTTTTTAGAAGCTGTTCTGATTTGATTGACAGTAAATCCACTGACATTTTTTTTCTCACACAATCCTATTATGTTAACAAATAAATATGCAATTACGTTTGTACAATAAAAAATGCGTACCTACCTATATAGAAAACTTTTTATTATTTATTGTATTTTTATTATTTTTCAACAGGATTACCCCAAAAATCATTCGATTCGGTAAAAGAATAAACTATAAAAAATTTTTAAGCGACAGAGATTAAAACAAAAAAAAAATAAAAAATGACCTAAAGGCAAAAATCTTAAAAATAAAAAACAAAAACAAGCACAACAAAATAAATTTACGAAAAAAAAAAATAGAAATAAACTTGAAAAACCGGTTATTTTAAAAAAAAAAAACGAAATAAAGAAAAAAAAAATTTTTTTACAACATACAAATCTGGTTAAAAAGTTAAAATTAAAAAAGGTGTTCATTGCGCGATTTTATTGATAAAAAAGAAGAAAAAAAAAAACAAAAACATGAAAGAATAAACATGTCAGACGTAGAAATGAAACTGTCTATAAACGTGGGCATATTGTTTTGATTGTTAATTTTTTTTTTTGTTCTTTTTCTTCTTTTTAATAGTTTGTTTTTGTTTTATCATTATTTGATGAAAAGCGAAATATTTCAGGATAATTAATCTGAAGATTTGTCATCTTATAGTTTATTGATATAATATGAATATGTATATGTATGGATGTATAATTGTTTTTTTTTTTTTAATATTTTATGATTAAATTTTTCCTTATATGGCTGTAATATGATATTTTAGTGATTATTGTGTTGAACTGGTTGTTAATCAAAAGTGATTCACTCATTAATTTTTTATTAATTTGTTTAGTTTTGTAATACTTTAAATTGCGCTAAACCCATAAAATTTTATAGTGCAGACATAATTTGATTGTGTTTAGAAATATTTTTGATAAATATTTTGATTATTGTGTAAAAATACCGACAATAAACGATACAATAAAGTATTGACATTTGAACAAAAAAATAAGTGCTTAAAATATAGAAGTAACAAAATGATCACCATTAAACAATTTAATTTAATTTAATTTAATTTATTTGAATGGACAATGATGTCCAGCCAAATACGGATCCTGGAATATGGGCCATCTCTAACATTAAACAAGAATATTGGTGTAAAGCCTTCTCAACTTTCCACTTACTATATTCTGACGGAGGCGTTCTGGTGACGTTAAAAGAATTTAATAATAAATAAATAATAAACAAATAATAACTAAATAATAAATAAATAATAAATAAATAAAAATAAATAATAAATAAATAAAATATCTCACACTATAACTATATTTAAAAAAATAGTAATTTCAGGAGGATTCTATCAATAAACGCAATTATAAAATATCGAAAATCTCACTCAGTTTTTCTTATTTCATCTTTTGACTTACTCGACTGAACTGAGATATATTTTACTATTTTAGATTTCAACATTGCATATAGAGCGTATTACTACAAATTTTAACTTCAATATGCACAAATGTCAACGGTATAACTTCAATGATGTTTGTTATACCCATAAAATCAGCATAAGATGAGTATTTCAGGTAAACAATTGATATACAAAAATAAGTATACAAATATCCACTCAAATATTACAATTGAACAGCATATTTGAAAGCAATACATAATTACAATAATGACAACAAAAATTTGATTAGTAAAAATTATAACTTTTTAAAAAGTTAACAATTCAAAAATAAAAATTGTGTTTTTTAACTCTTTTACTTTTTTAAATTGAATAAAATGTTACTGTTTTTTGACATAAATGTCAAAATGACATTTTTTTATTATTATAAATCCGACTGAAATCGACTCGTTTAACTTTTTTATTTGAGTTTCAGATAAAAGTAGAAATCTTTTTTATTTTTAATGTTGTCACTTCAAATGAAAATTATTCATCTAAGAAACAAAATGATTCCAAATTTAACCAAATCCCTGTCAACACTTAAAACAAAAAATAATTTCATTTTATTTTATTCTATTTATTACATTGTCCTTGAATTATTCCCCTGGATCCAAAAGAAAAAAAAAACCATTTTTTGAAATATCAAATCCTCACCACTTTACAAAAATAAATGCTTTTAATAAATTAAAAAAAAAAACATTCAAACGAATATCAAAGTTCAGCGAAAACCTTTAATATTAAAAAGAAAGCAAAATAAATAAAATAGAAGAAAACAACAATAAAAATTTTCTAATATTAAACTATACGAAAAAAACAAAACCAAATTAAATATTACCTATAAATAGGCTTTAATATTAAATTTTCTTTAAAAAAAAAAAAAAGAAAAAAAAATATGCAATAAGAAAGCAAAAAAAAAAAAAATCTATTTCTAAAATTTCGAATATCCTGGCAAAGGAAAACTTAAATACAAACAACGTATTATTTACAAACACGGGGGAAACAAAATATACATACATGTACATACTTACATAGTATACCTACATTTTTTTTTTTATTATTAATTTTCAATTTCAAGTGAAATCAGCTTACTTACACATCTTGCCATCACTACTCGTCCTATTTTTTCATCCACCCAAAAAAAAACTAGAAATCTAACCAACCTTGTTGATCTAAAAATAAAACTGGCAATCGTTTACACAAAAAAAAAATGTATTTTTTATTTTTCCTTGTATCATACTTCTCTATATATATTATTATCCTTCTTATGATATTTCTATTACTAATAATAATAATGTATGTATGTATATATGTAACTTGAACTTTTATGTAATTTATATCCTTGTAAAATTAATACATTTTATATGTTTGCTTGTGTATTTCTAAGTATATATCAAATTTTATAAAGAAAATGAAAGAAATAGAATCGAATAGAAGAAAGAGAATATTAGGGTATATGAATTGATATATTTTATGTTATTTGTATGCACATACACATATGTGTATGTATATCATATGAGTGTTACAAGCCGTAGAGAATTAAAAATTTTGATTTTAAATTGCAAATATACTTTTCGGGGCTTTAAAGTATTTTACTCAAAATATTCATTGTATATTACAAATTTCGAATGATATTAAATTTTATATTTGTCCACCGATTATACTATCTTTAGGTCGTAATAAAGTTTTTCACGTTTCATTCACAAGAGTTTCTATATTTGTGTAACAAACAAGTCTCTTCCACCTAATACAAAATTTTGCGCAAGATCTTTCACTTCACTTCATAAATGTTCTTCGGCTGCGCTTTGCTTCTGCAACAACACTGTTCGACGGTAAATGGGTTCAGGTTTCAATCTAACGATGTTTTTGTGATGTCATTTGAGGGCCTATAAACAAAAAAATTTGATAAAACTGTACAGGCACTGCAAGCTGCTGCCCAAAAATATTCACCAATATAATGCTCAAAAATATTCATTAATTTTCATTTTTAAAAAAATTAAAAAATGTTATATTTTGTCACATTTTCATTTTATCAAAAGTGTCATAAAATAAACCTAGTATTACTTTACTACTAGAATTTCATAGTTTATTGAAAAGGACGAAAGTTTGATGAGCTTTTAATATTATTTTTTCAACATCCTCTTCTTCATAACTATTTCTATATCCTCTTCTTCATAACTATTTGATGTTGTATATGCATTACAAAGATAATTGGTTTTACTATTATTATTCAGCTTTCTTTGCATTCTTTCCATTATGCATGGTTCATACGGATAGAAAAGTGGTAGAAGTCTACCAAAATGTGATGGTTAGGTGTGATTTCGGTATGGGGTAAGCAAATCTACCAAAATCTGGTAGTTTTTGACGCTTGAATTTTTTTTCAGGGAATATGTCAGTGTCAACATTTTTTTAAATATTTTTATACACGAAGTGCAAGTAAATTGTTGTTGACAACGTCATTTTTGGATCGAATATTATTAAAATATAAATTATACAAATAATATTGTTGTATTAACATTAGAGTATTAATAAAAATTTATTTCTTTGGCAATAATTTAATTTTCGGTCATCTTGATTTCAATAATCTGACAGCAACAATGGCAGAGATTTAACAGTTTTTTACGTATGAACATGAAGTATATTTCTGCGGTAGATTACTGCCTCGTATAAAGTTGGGCATTAATGTTGTACAAAGTATAGTTGTGTTGATCCTTTAAATTCTCTTTGGCTTCTTCTTAGCAATATGAAACGGTACGATTGCCTTTCTTTAATAATAGAAAAATTTTCAATCTGGTAATACTGTCATATAGACATCAATAACTATATTACTATCTAATAAAAGTATACCTAATGTATAAGTAAAAAAATATTAAAATAGTAAAATGCTTTTCAATAGCACACCTTATTTTCTATTTTCTTTTACTTTTTCCTGTTTCTATTTTTTATTTTCTTTTTTTGAAACATATTATTTAATTTTTTTTTTAAATAGAATTACACAAGAACAAAATCGACCTTATAGCAAAGTATATATATATAATACATATAAATTATATATATATCTAATATATCAATATAAAAATACAAAATTTAATTTTGCCAAGACTGGAGAAATTTTATCGTATTCTTTTATTTAAAAAAAAAAACAAAAATTAAATAAAGTAAAAATGTGTTGCCGTTTGTTATTTTTGTTGTTTTTTTTTTTTTTTTTTTACTTTAAATCATATAGCTATTTAGCCCATCAGTTTAATATTAAATGTATAGAATTTCAATTTAATTTTACATTTCTATTTTTTGAGGATATAATTTAAATTCATTAATATATGCATAGGATGTACAAATATATAAAGGTACATAGTTATATTATGTATCAAATAAATCTATTTATTAGAGTTGCCATCTTTAAAAGTTTGACATTTAACATTTTTTAATACAGTTAGTAGATAATTTAAAGTTTTTTCTTTATCCTCTGTCGGTGTAGTGAATTAATTTTTGTTCAATTTAATTCAATCCTCTTATTTTAGGTTTCAACATGTTTAACCATATTACACGTTTTAAATATGTATATATATATTAGATCATACTATAATTGCATTATATTATATATATTATATATTTATTTAATTATGCTGCTTAGCCTAAACATTTTACAAAACAAAATTATTACATAGTTATTTGAAACAAATCAAATTAAAATTAAAAATTAAAACTAAAATTAAAATTGAAAAAACAATTACATACACTTAATAAAACAACAAAATAAAATAGAATAGCAATATCCTAAAAATAGCGATTGTATAAATTTTGCTTTTGGGAATGTTTTGATACATATATACTTAGGTGCTTTTAACATTCTGGTGATCTTTTTAATTGACCATTTTCCGTACATTGCGTACTACCTCAACTAGTATTTGATTATTCATCTGGGATCTGGGACACATTATCACTTTAAGTACAGTAAAATACTTTACGTTTGGATCTCTTGAATCTTTTTGATCTAAAGGGGTAGGTATATAATTCTATTCTACTGGCTTTTAATTATTTTATTCATTTGCCTCTGTAACTTATCTAACACTAAACGTGTACTATATAGTGTTATTTAATGATTTAACATATGATAATACTTATTCAATAATCAATATA
The DNA here is from genome assembly GCA_963942445.1 of Argyra leucocephala. Taxonomy (NCBI): domain Eukaryota; kingdom Metazoa; phylum Arthropoda; class Insecta; order Diptera; family Dolichopodidae; genus Argyra; species Argyra leucocephala. Next base: position 13,920,974 of record OZ012681.1, read on the forward strand.
ATCTTTCTTTAACTCTATCCATCACTTTATTAAAATTTTAATTTACTTTTTCCTTCATTCATATATGATTGGTAACTCTGGCTACATAATTGGTGATTCTAAAATGGTAAATGAATTACTTTTTCTACGTGTTAAATATTATTTGAAATATTTATTATTTTTTTTCAAAAAATAATAAAATTTAAAAATTATTAAAATAAAAGAATGAGAATATTTAACATAACCTTACTTTCTTGTAATTTTTATGTGTTGGCTACAATGTTGTTGCTTTTTAGTTAAATTTTCATTATTTTTCTTATAGAAGAAAACCTCAACCATATCAAATTATTTCAAAGTGTAAAGTTAGAATTCTTTTTTGGAATAGTAAAATGATAAGTAGAAAGATCTAAATCTAAGTTTAACTGTATATCATCTGTCTATATACATACAGATATATGTATAAGTAAAATGGTATAAATGTACTGTAATAAAAATTACGTTTGAAGAATATAAAAAGTTTAGATATATATATATATATATTGTATTTCACTACATGAATACAAAATTTATATCATGGCATTTAAGGATATCATCAGACAAATACAAAAAAAAATAAACATAAAAATAAATAAAAAAACAAATAAACAAAATAAAAAAAATGGTTATTTTTATTACACTTTAAGTCTAAGGATATTTGAAATGTCAATAAAAAAAATAAATTATCTTTTCTATTTTTTATTTTTTTGTTTTGTTAAGGATAAGGCTATGAAAAAGAAAAAAAAATAATAATAATAAAATTATTTTTGTTTATTATAATATTATGCTGTTAAAACTATTTTCAGAGCCGACCTCAACAGTGATGTAGTTTAGTAATAGTAGTCGATTATATTTCAAATGATTTGAAATAACTCTGTCTTGAACTTTAAAATTAATAAAAATCGTAGACATCGTAAATGTCTCAACACAAAGTTAAATATAACGTCCAAGTGATCTTAAATGTCTACAAAAGCTCACAAAAGCTTGAGACATTGACTCATGATCACAATTGTGGTTGATAATGATTTCGCGATCGGTTTGACAGGTATTTGGGCTTAAAATAAAATTTAAAAACCAAATATTGTAGTGTTAATAAAAACTTTCTGTTCATTTTGCTTGATCACAAATGTCTCAGAAAGCTCTCATAACACAATGTTGCCAACTTATTTTACGAATAACATTGACAACTTAGTTTACATTATATCAGGTTGAAGTTTTTTTTAAAGACATTTACAATGTCACCGAATATTGATATTGCAATAGCAACGCTAGCTAATAAATGAAAACTGCTACACTTGTACCATTTTCAATCTTTCTCACGACATTGAAAGCTGTCTGATAATAAAGAAGTAATAAAAGAAAGAATAGAAATAAGAATAATACAGAGCAATAGAAGTCAAATAACTAGCAAAGAAAATAATTAAATTGTCTTAATATTGTGTTGACATGTTTGAATGCGTCTAGAGACAAGCTCGAATTTACTTGATTTCTTCGTCGTATTTTGAAATATTTAAATGGTGTAAGCACTACAAGCTTTAATTGAACAAAATCAAAATTGATAGAATCCAAATTATTATTTATTTCATCAACAGAAAATCATCAAATTGGTAGAAAAACTGAATTTTTCAAAATTCAGAAATTGACATGACGGCCAATATAGCAACCGCTAAGCACCATTTACAATTTTAAATAATCAAACTGGAAAGTACAATAGATCTGAAAAGATCTGATCTTGAAAACAAAAACGTTGTCGTAAACGCTCGGGTAAGCACTGACACACACATATTATGGTATAGAGAATTACCTCGATATTCACTTCTTCAATTAATATCGTAACTCAATTAATACGTAAGGAAGTTTAATTTTATTTAATTATATATTTTTTTATTTTATTTTTGTTCGGTCCGACTCTGATGGCAATTGATCCACTCCTATTTTATTTTCTCTATATCATACATAAATATATACATATATTCAGATATTATATAGTTAAATTGTTATTTATTTGATTTGATTTTATGTATGTATGTTTGTTTCATATTATTTTCAAAATAGAAAACATGTAAAAATAATATTACTCTCGAAATAAACATTAAAATAATTTAAGAAGAATAGATTTTCTTTTCATATAATCTATTGTTATATATATATATATATATATATATACATACTTTATATTTAACAATAGTAACAACAGTAGACTTTTAGGCACGTTACTGTTTAGAATGTGTGAAAAATGAATATTTTTCTAACATATCTACATGCATATATATACAAGTATTTTAAAATATTAGTAGATTCAAGCCTTAATATAAAGGTTTATAATAACAGAAAAAAAGGCAACTTCGAAAAGGATTTTGGTCATGAAAGAAAATATACATAACGTACCTATAACTAAATGTCTAAATGAACATTATATAAAAATAGTTATTGGTATTCATTATTCACATGATGATGGTTTGCAAAAATTTGTGTTAAAATGGTTTTTGTTTTTTCTTCAATTTTCTTGTGAAAACCAAATTTGAGAAAAATTAAATTAAAAAGATTAATTATTTATCTTAACTAGATATTCTAGTGTATAAATTTAAACTATACTCAAAAAACAATATTCTAGTGTTTACCATCGCAATTTTTTATAACAATTATTTTGCAATATTTTGCATAAAATAGTAATTATGTAGTTATAATATGAATAAATAAATTATACAAATAGTTAAATAAATAAAAAAAATGTTTGTGTCATTTACATTTAATTAATTTTATAATTTAATCAACGCAAGTCAATTTGCATGCAAATCAAGTTTTGTCAAAAAATTTTCTAATACTTCTTCTAATTCTCATTTAATTTTCCAGTAAGACATATTTTTCAACACTGGCAACATTTTGCTTTGATATTATTTTTATTTAATACATAACATTACACAGCACTCAGAAATACTAAAAATATATCAAAAAAGCGTTCAGAAATTTTCAAATTAATTATATATAATATTATAAATTGAATAATTCATGGTTCTACTTTATTATATTAATGCATAATTTAAAATTCTTAACTCTTAGCACATTTAATTAAATATTTAATTTTTTATTTTTATGCAATAATAAATAATATTTAAAGAAATTAATTACAATTTTACAAAATGCGCTTGTAATCTGTAAGTTGATTATGTACATAATATTATATTGTTATGTTATGTATATAAATGTAAATTATAGTAAAATAGGTTACTTAAAAACTCATTAAATCTTCATTAGTTTTTTTTTTTATTACTATACAGTACTTCTATATAGTTGATTTAATGTTTATAATACCAAAAAAGAAGTAGGTTCTAAATGTAATTAAAAAATAAGTTTAAGAAAAGTCAATTGAACATTTATTTTATATTAATTAAACTAAGTCAAATAAATATGTATCTCTTCTACTAAGCAATAGGTGACGCGAGCGGCCATTACTCTAATTAGAATTGTAAGAGTAGACTAATTTTGTGAAAATTAAAGATCCAAAAAAAAATGTATGCTCTCAAGAAAAAAAATATTACAAATATCTACAAATTGATAAATTCATCAGTTTATATAACTACATAAATGTTACAAAACGATGTACAAACGATGTACGATGTTCAGAATACTAAATTTAATTACTGATAAACAATTAATTTTAAAAAAGTCAATGATACCAAAATTTTTATAAAAATTAAATTTAAGTTTTTTGAATCGTGGTTTCGTACCATACTGTTATGTTACATTCGAACTCTTTTAAATATGTATTTGTTCCTATATTTGTTTAGGTACAGAACAAAACTCAAAAAAAAAACTAAAGTATCCTACACAAAAGTTAATTTTCAGAAAAATGTTACTGTCATTGATATGCATTCGATTTTATTCCAAATAATTTGACATCATATGTTAATGCCTTTCATAATTAAAAAATAAATTAAAAAAATTAGTAAGAATAATTTGACAATGTAACCGAACAGAACAATCGAATATCATCACAGGTGACGTCAAACGTTAGAAATAAAAATTTCAAAAGAACAGATTTTTTTTTTTAAATTTAAAAAATTAATGATAATAAAAAAAATGCAAATACTCATTAGCTACACATCCGACGCGAAGTATATAAATTTTTCAATTGACAACAACTTTCCAAATTCATGATTGAAATCATGTTGTGATCATGATTTCATTCTCTGCAAGTATTCTTTAACCCTACTCCTAAACAATTACATTGCTTTTTTTTTATTTTAAGTCAATTAACCAACTTCTCATTAAATTTTTGAATTTGTGTCTTCTCATTTTAATTCAATGACGTATTATAATTTGACAGTTTAGTATAAAAATAAACAAAATATTTATGTTGTTTTTTATTTTTGTAATAAATTTTTTAAAGTAAATTTTATTACTGATTGCTGTACAAAGTTCATATAGGAGAAAGATTTTATTAGATGAAATTCATTTGACAGTAGATTGTATATGTTTTTTTACAGTAGACATAAATACGCAATCAAAATTACAGGATGATTGAATACTTTATGATGTTTGTATATAAAAATAAATTCTTTTGTTCTAAAAATAATATGACTTTTCACATTCGATCATCTTACAGTTGACAAATGTAAATTTATTTAATTTTTCTTTATTATTATTATTATTTTTATATATTTTAATATTTTAAATACCTTTGCTTCAATTTCAATTTTATTCTGACAGGTCATTAAGTATATAATAAAAACAAGAAAAATAAAGAACAAAAATAATTTTTCAGTAGGTATATTTTTTATACAGGTTGCTTATTTTTTTTTTTTTTGGAATATTAACTGGTATTATTTTGATTATGCATGTAAATAAGCATTTCTAATAGATATAAGTATATGTAAATATATGTATTTATAAAACAAGAATTCCCCATGTATTAGAGAAAGTGTTTCAAATAATTTAAATAGCAAAAAAATAAATAAACACTTTTTTATTTGTTATTTCTATAATGAGAATTTCTAATATCCTTTTTTCTTTTAACAAACAATAAGCATAGGAATAAAGTATACGTAATATACATAATTATATTTATAAAACATGTGATATATATATATATATACTCAATTATTGTACATACATAATAATATAGTATATATATAAATATATATATGTTAATATTTTATGTCGTAAAAGTAATTATAATTCTTTTTTGTTAAAATTTTGTTTCGGATATTATGTTTTAAACCTATAATTTTATTTTTAAATTTTTATTATTCTATATGTATGTTATTCCTTTAATAAATAGATATGAATATTATATGTGGTGTTGGTATATATTGTGTATATATCCCATATACAACTTTTGTTTCTCTTAACATATATCTTTACCCTGCCCCAGATTTACAAAAATAATTTTATACAGTGCTTACACTTGTTCTTTTCTTAAAACTAACATGAATATTTAGTTGTTATTTAGATAATGTCAAAAATATGAAATGTCAGTTGAAAATTTATTACAATTGACAATTGTAAATTTACAAACTAGCAGAAGTTTCATATTTCATTGATTACTGATCTGACATTTATCTTACTTTGTTTGGTAATTATTATATGTCATCAATTGACAATAATAATTGTTAAAACTATTGAGTTTTGTAAACTAATGTTTTGAATACGATTCAACTAGTTTAATTAGAAACACAGAAAACAATATTATGAAATTATGCATGCCATTACCTTAGTATAATAAAAACAGCTGTTATAAACGTGACTATCACACTGATGTAATTATTATCAATAGATATTAATTTTATAGTCAATTTATCAATTTATGTATGTATCTGAGAGACTACAAATTAGACTATTTATATGCTTTGAAAAATTAACTAAAAATATTTCAGAAACTTAAACGCAGTGCTGAAAATGGAACTCTAATAAAACTCTTCCAGTATCTAAAATCAGTCTTTTTTTGTTTTAAAATTAAAAATTTTGATAAAAATCTTTTTAAAGAAAATATATAAAAATTACATTTAAAAAAAATTAATGAGTGCGTATGAGCTTTAAAACACTTTGAGACATAAATAAAAGCTAGTAAAAACCTTTATTTATTTCTTTATTTTCTTTAAATTGTTTCCTTTTGTTTTTTTGTTCTTTGATACCGCGAAACATCAAAGTTCATTGCGAAATTACGCGCATTTTTATCAAAATGAATAATAAAATTAGAAAAAGGAGACGATAATAAAAATAAAAAATTAAAATTAAAAAACAACAAAACAATCCTATCCTAATATGTACATTACATATATTACATATATACATATAATATATTATTGACGTCGTTTCTAAGAAAATATAAACAAAAATAGATGAATTAAATTACATTTAAGTGGAATTGGAATGTTCAAGTAATCAGCTATAATAGAAGAGGTAAGAATTGAATTGAACATATAGTATGTCAGGTGTATTTGACGTTTTAAAAAAATTATATACTTTTCTTTTGAATATTTTTGTAGAGTTGAATTCCAAAGTATTTTGGTAAGCACATTTAGAAACGAATTTAATAGAAAAAAATGTTTTAAATTTATTAGAAATCAGAAACAAGGTAGTACATACATACGTATGAATGTGTATAATTTCTAGTGAATTTTTGTTTTTTATCATCAGCTACTTATAATCTACATGTGCTGCCATTGTTAATGTGTCTAGTGGATATTAATTTAACAATTAATTTTATGTATATATAATATGTATGTACATATTGTTTCATTAATATGAGGTGTAACGTGTAAGTAAACCATGTTATAGGATTTATAACTGATATAATATTATTACAAGTGTATAGGTACCTACATAATTAAAATCTAGACAAGTGCCTAATTTTAAAAACTAAATTTTAAAGATTGATTTTTAATAAGTTTTAATTTAAATAATAGTTAAATATTTAATGATTAAATTGCTACTTGCCTAACATTGACAATTAATTAATATATTCTAATTTAGTTTACATATATTATACCTACACATAATTAGGTTTAAAATTCTAATAAAATTTCAGTTTAACAATAACAACTCAATTGAGGTAATAAAATTTAAAATAACAAAATTCGAAATTTATTTATTTAAATTTCAAATTTTAAAAAATCAGTTTTGTTATAAACTAGAAAAACTGGAAATTTTATATTTCCTCTTTAACTTAACTTAATCCAATTTTTATATGCATACCAACAAATTATTCTATTTAATATAAATAACTCACGAATTAGAAATTATTCAAATTAAAATTTACAATTTAAAAATAAAAAAATTTTAGATTTTAATTTATTTATTAATAATTTTTTGTTTTTAGTTTTATTTTTATTTTTGAATTTTATTATAACATGTTTTAATTATGTTTTTAATTTGTAATTTAAATTTAATATCGGATCGGATTTAAAAATTGAATTTTAAATTAATAATAATCTAAATTAATTATGTATATATAATAATGTATACTTATGTAGTTGCATATAATTTTGAATAACATATTAACGAACATAGTGTTTCAAAAATTATGCTACATAATACAATATAATGCAAATTTGTGTGGAGTTTAACTATTTAAAATTTAATTCTAATTAATTATGTACAAACTTAAATTTTATTTTTATTTTGATACAAAAATAAACTTTTTAATGTTAGAAAGTGATTAAATAATTTTTTTTACCAATTTTATCTTAGAAGTAAAGCGTTTGGGTTGAGAAAAATTTTTTTATAAAAAGAATATAAAGTTTACTCTTAAAAATTGTGAATCGATAACAACCTCCAATACAACTTTTTATTTGTGAGCTATCAAATTATATCCATCTCAGTCTCAAATTATATTGTAAAGCTTAAAAAAAAGGAAAAACAATAAAGGAAAGTGATTAAATAATTTTTTTTACCAATTTTATCTTAGAAGTAAAACGTTTGGGTTGAGAATAAATGAATTCATTCGGTTCTTCGGGTCTATCCTATATGGCTGTATATTTTCAACTACCGACCTACTTTATTTTTTACACAGTGAACCTGAACGATATATCATAATCAGTTCGTACTAAGTAGCTTTCCATTGTCAACCGACCATAATATAATTTTCTCATTAAAATTTCAATATACATATATTATACACAATAATTATTCATGTCATCTTTTTATCCACTAGTGAGGACAGTTATATTTATTAAAATGTAAACCACTGAAGGTAACAATTTGACTTTAATCGTATCATTAGTATTCCACATCAATTAATAAATTGAAATTCAGGTAATCCCAATTTAAAACGAAAACCATGCAAACCACCGGTAAAAAAAAAAATTAAAAAAACAAAAACCAGTTATTTAAAAAAAACTGTTTACTGTTATGTTTGTTTATCAATAAAAAGTTATAATCAAAATAAAAAAAAAAAAATTAATTTAAACTACAAAAAAAAAAAAGAACAAACAATAAGCCGCTAAAACGTCATCACCAAATTATCTACCATCTTAAATACCAAAAACAAAAAAAAATGTCAAAACAAAAACGAACAAATTTGACATTTTCAGATAAATGTAAAAATTAAAAGTTTTGGTGAATGCGATTCACTTTTAAAAAAATTTAAGGGTTTTCTGTTATTCTCAATTTCGTCTCTCTTGGTATTTAATACTTTGAAATAATATTATCATAGCGGTACGAATATTAAAAATAAACATTTAAAATTTAAAATATTGATTTTTAACTTCAAATATAAAAATAAATGTGTAGATTAAAACGTAGACGACTTGACATTTGTAATATAGAAAGAAAACAAACTGTTTTATAATTAAGAAGCAAATTAATATAGATAGGTAGGTAAATTAGGTAGGTACTTCGAAAAAAAAATATTCATCTTAAATAATTATTTAATTAAATTAATCGATTAATATCATCTATGCTTTATTTTATTGATGGATTTATTAATTCAACACTTTAAATATCAGTGTCCATTGAATACCTTTAATCCGTTGTACCACCACTTATATTAATAATTGCGAATTGTTTAGGTTATAAACATTTAGCTTGTTAGAATTCCTGAAGACATCCGATATGCAATTTAAAATAACTATATAGTTGAGTTACTTTACTGTATAATTTTTTATATAAAGTAGGTTGTCCGTGAGGGTGGATTAACATTTCAAACACTCTAATAATAAACTTAAATTAGAATTCTTAATTAAATTCAAAATTTCGTTGAATCAATTTAATTAGAATAAAAAATTAATAAACAAAATTCATATAGCTACATAGGTATAATAAAATATAATATTCCAATGTGGAAAAAAAACCATAAATAAAAAACAACAATAGACGGAGATATGGAGAAAGGAATAAAAGAAATTATAAATAAATTATAAAAACAACACAATAAAAAAAATGTGTCAATAGCTTCTGTGTTGTTTTTGTTTTTTCGTTATTTTTGTGTTTTATTTGTTTTCAATCCGTTTTCAAAAATTTTTTTTGTTATCCTCCTTCTTAATAAAAAAAAAAAATGAAAAACCCATTAAAAATAAATGAATTCTGTCTTGTCATCTCTTCAAAAAAGATTGTAAATATGGATATCTTTTATTTTCTATCTCTTTCTGACTTTCCTTTATTGTTTTTCCTTTTTTTTTTGTTTTATTTTACATAACAATATTTTCTTGCTGTTATTGTTTTTTTTTAATGCTTGCCTGACTGCTTGTGCTATTTACACATGAAAACAAGAACAATGAAAAAAACAAAAACAATTATCTTTATCTTTCTTTAAAAAGGCAAAAAGAAAAAAAAAATTAAAAAATTGAACCGGTTTTAAAAAATCAAGAAAGCAAAAAAAAAAAAACATAACATTGTTTTTATATTTTATTTTTTTATGATGCTTGATTATTATTGATGATGATGCCTAATGAATCTCTAAGCTTGCAATTTTATTCAAATATGAAAAGTGTTACCGCATGATTATGATTGATGATAATGACTAGAAATATGTACATTGTACCTAACATATTATCAATAAATTAATTCCGGTGTAGTATTCTGCAAAGTGGGGTTGGTTTATTTAATAATTTGAAATATTGTTGAAATCTAATGTATTTATTCAAGTTATTCATTCTGATCTAATTGCATTGCTAAAAGTAGATAACACATTTAATTGTAGGTACATACACACATTCATTTAAGGTACAAGAAAACTTTATTATTTTATATATTTTTTGAACTCTAATTCTGCTTTAAAATTTATAACTGGAAATTTAAGTTTGTATTTCCAAGTAAAAACCGGTCAAATAAATAAATAATAGGTAATTATAACTTGTATGTGTACATTAGATTGCACTTTGCTTTGAATTTACCTCAAATGCTGCTCTCTCTAATACTGTAAGCTCTATGTGAAACAATATTAAAATTAAATAAATATTAAAACTTTAGGTAGGTATGTTTCACAAATTTTATTAAATATCTTAATCGATTTCGGTTATTACATCATCATCAGAAGACTGTCGTCAGCCTGTGTTTGTGAGTTTTAAGATTTATTTAATCTTCTTTTACATTATGTACCTACATTTGTTAATGAAAATATTTTTAATAACAGCTAGTTACGAGTTTATAGATTTTAATATTATATCAGCTACAACTTGTATCTTATTCAAATTTTATTTTACATGTAGATTTTAATTTATGATTAGGTTCAATTTTAATTCATAATACGAAAACCAATAAAGAACATTTAAAAAGAATCAAAACATTCAAACTAGAGCAATTGGTTGACGATAAAATAACTTAACCTAATGTTAATGTTTTAACCCTTGGATTTGTATTGATATATGTATAATTGTATAATGAGCGTCTACTGTGTTATAATACCTTCAAAAAAGACAGTTATCTAACAATTAACTCTTAAATCAATTTAATAATACGGGTATTAACAAATAAGTGTAGATTGGAGGTGTAATATTGTACTAGCTGTAGAAGTGTAGAAGTGTATTGCCATTGTAAAATTTTTACATGAAAAAACATTCTAAATGGCTTGTAGATTTTTACAAGACTCAAATTTATTGTATTGTGTATGTGTTGTACTTTAATTGCCATTGTACTTTTTGAGTTTGACATTTATTAGGAAAAAGACTAAGATAAGGACATACATAATTTTTTAAATCAAAATAAAGCTTAAACTGTTCTTAGATATTTGACATTTGACAGACGTGAGTCGATTAGAATATTAAATTTTTATAATTGCATAATAAAATAACAAATAAATTTAAGTTCTGATTTTATAACATATTTAAACAATTATTTCTAAAATTAATTTCAAACTTGCAGTAAATTGTTATTTACTGACTCATTGTCAATCAACCTTAAAAAAAACCCTCATTAAATAGGCATATCAATTCACACCTTATTAAAATGGCAAAACATATGTATGTGTTTTAATAACATGCCAATTTTTGTACAATATATTTTTTTATGTTATTTAGTTATAATAATTTTGTGCAAAAAACAATAGAATCTTTGGTATTTATTTGTAGACTATGATACAACATAATTTGTATAGTCTTTGCTTATAGTTAAAAATAAAATACCGTAAAAAGTCACGAAATTTAAAATTAAAGGAAATGGTAAAAAAAAATTTAATAACAAAAAAAACACCTATGTATAGTGTGAGTACAATCGATTTAAATAAAAATAGGAAGGAAGGTGGCGGGCGTGTGTTTAAATGTTAACATATTAATTATTTTTTATTACTTATAATTTTTTTTTTATTAAAAATTTATGAAGTTCATGGTACAAATATTTAATAAAAAACAAAAAAAAAAAAAACATTTCAAATTAAATAAATGCGAAATCATCAAAATAAAAAAAAAATTTCAACAAAAACGTGATTTGATTTTGGTTAATTTTTTTTTTTGTTGTTGTCTTGTATTTTTTTCGTTCAAAAATAACATTGAAAATATTCACTTAAAATAAATTGATATTTTTATTTAATTATTCGATCTCATCATTAGCTCGTATTTAATTTTTTTCTTGTTTCATTTTTTGTGATTAATTAATTTTCAAGTTTGATCTCAATCAAACTTACATTAATTTATAATGTACATACATCCATATTATAATATGAACCAATTCGTATAGGTTAGGTACATTAATTATGTGTGTTACTCTGTATCAAACAAAACTGTGTATTTTTCAACTCTGTATAGTTTTGAAATTAATAATAAACGCATTGAAAGAAAATTATTAATTATTATGTAAAATTTATCTAAACAAAATACATATATAAATACCTACATACTCATACATCCATAATTATGAAATTTAGATTGAAATTTTATGAAATTTTGTAATTAAATTAATGTTTGGAAATTTTTCAAAAATGTAAATTTATCGAACCATGAAATTCAAACGAATCAATTAGTTAATGACATTCAAATCGAAATTAATGGATTAATTTTTCAATTAATTGATTTGTATTGAATATGTATATTGATTTTTTCTACTTATAATATATATTCTGTCTATTAATACTAATAATGATTGTTCTAATTTATTTTGAGAAATATTATAAAAAACCAGTAGTATCTAGTTTATACTGACATACGATTATTTACCTTGTTTGTATTAGTATACCATTCTTGTAAGTTGAAATATTTTGATAAGTTGATTTTCATTTTCAACATTGTTATCATTTCGAAATTCTTGTCTATGGAGGTAAAACATTCATAAATAAATTTTCGAAATAATATTTTATATTTAGAAAATTGTTATTATATCGGAAACAATAAACTTGATTAGTCTGTGATTCTGACTAACTAACTATAATATAGTTATTTATGTTATAACTAAATTTAATTATATTAAATTCCTTAAATTAAAAAATAACATGCAAATTATGGAATAAAAGTCGAGTTTCCTTTCATTAATCATTTGTGCAAATATCGATATTTCGGAAGCAACTTACTACCTTCATCAGTGCTTGCGACTAATTAATTTTATATATTTTAATTAATTTTGTATATAATATTAAGCAAAGAATTCGAATTCAGCACGAATTTGTCAAAGAAGCTAGATTGGGTACTCCATTCTACCAAAATTGTCTTGGAATTTTATGTAGGCACAATTTTTATAATTTTTAAATTTATATCAATTTTTTGGTGCAAATATAATTTTTCCATACTATATACATAATATCAAAAATAATATTTAATTATAGTTGTTAAAATATAAATATGGTGGTAATAACAAACTATGTCAACAAATGACAGTTTATTAAAGCATGTCATAATTGTGTTTTTGAAGGTTAACAATTCATTTGTAATTGTTATAACTACCATTTCGCTACATGATTCTCTTTAAGCATAGAAATGAAAATTTTTAAATTAAATTTAATATTATTAATTTTTCAATATTTAAGTAACTTATTAAATTAAATATAATAAAAACAAAATATAGTTAATAATAATTTTTTTCTTTAATTTCAGGTGAATAATAATTACTTATTTGATAATACGAAATTATAATATTTTATATTCAACTATATGGTAAGATAATGCATTTTCACACTTCTAAAATTTACTTATTTGTTTATTTTAATTTTATTTTTTTCATTAATTCAATTTCGCAGAGAGAGCTAATGAAGCTCATATAGAGTATTTACAATTCATTTTAACGTGTTAAGTCAATCACTTTTAGCCCTTTTCTCCTTTTGGGATGTGGGTCTATTATTTTTCTTTGGTCATTTAATTTATCCATATTGAAAAATCCATAAAACATTTTGTTATCATCGAGAATCGAATCTGAGATATTTTCGGTTGAAAATCCTATTACCCCAATGTGTTTCAAGAATATTTTAATACCAAGAATGATTTAAAAAGTCATAAAAAAACATTATGAAATATAAATAATAAAATAACTGTAAAAACTCAACTTGGTTAATTTTAAATTAACTCAACAAATTTATTATGTGTATATTAATTCTGTTAATTTCTGATTTTTAAAATTCATATTTTTTAATTATTTTTCAATTATAATAATGCTACGAATTTAACCTTGTTAATTATATTTTTTGCAGCTAATCTAATAAATTCTATAATCCATTGTTCTATACTGGATCCCTGTATATATAATATTTGCGATACCTATACTATTTTTAGATGATACTTATTCTAGACCGAATCCATTGCTGTTCTATAGTCGAATCAAACCGGTCAAATCTATTATTTGTTTTTTTTTTTTGTTCACACCAAATAGGCCTTTATAGTAAATATACATGTAGGGTATATTTCTATATGTCATGTGGACACTTGGGCAGCTTTCAAACACTAATCTCACTAACTCATGATTGTTATAAATAAAATTTAATTATTTTTTTCTAAAACCAAAATACTTCAAGATAATCCAAATTACATAGATAAAAATTATAAAAAAAAGGTCAATTTTACACCTTCTCATTTCTTTTTCCCAGAAAAATTATCAAAATTTATAACCGTAATGGCGCTTAAATATTTTTTCTGAATTTTTATTTTATTTTTTTAAATATGATTTATTTTACCTTTGCTAAAATTCATTTTATTTTTAGTAAAAAAAAAAAAATCCTTTAATTCCCTAAACACATCCTTTATACTCAAATATATTATATTAATAATATATGTGTGTCGATGTTGTATATTTATATAGGAAGAAAAACATTTCAAGGTATTATTCATTGTTATAATTTTTGAACAGCCTAGAGTAAAAAAAATAGAAACAATAAAAAGCATTAACAAAACATTTCCTTTTGGAAAGAAAATTTTTATTTTTTTTTTTTTAAATTTATTATTTCCCATCGGTATTTTTCAAATTTTTTTTTTTAATTTTTTATATTTGCTTTTGTTTTGGTCTCTTCCCTGAACTAATTATTTTCGTTTTACGTTACTCATTAGACCCATATTTTTCCAGTATTCAGGCTAACAACAATAAAAAAGAAAAATTATAAATAATTTCTTTTCACCTTTTCTAATCTAAGCATTATTTTTTTTTTTCTAATTTTTATACTCAACAAAATGGAATCACCTATCCATCTATTAATACATCCGATATATATATCTATAGATTTGTAAAAAATATATATATATATCTTAACACATAAAAGTATGTAAATAGCATTCGGTCATTTATGATTCCATAATGTACTACTCATTTCACTTTAACAATTTAAGGTAAAAAAAAAAACACATAAAATATGAATTCCACCACTAAATCCAATATGCCATTTATGAAGTCAAAATGCGCGGTATTTAAAACAAAAAAAAAAAAAACTGCAGGCAAAAATTTATTTAAAAAAAGGCAATAAAAAATCGCTTATTTTTTTTTTTAACTTATAGAGCAAAAAAAAATATAATCAAGTCCAAAATTTATATTGTAAGAATAATTGTCAATAATAATGTTGAAATGGAAGTAAATAATGTAATTAAAACATGCAAAATGTTGTTTAAAGTAGGAAGTAACAGTTAACATAAAAATGCAATAATAGAAAACTATAAATCAAATATCTACAACGGTAAATGAAATAAAAATTTTCCACAACATCATAGTTTTGACACATTGGGTGTAAATTGATTTTAGCATCTGCGCGAAAAAAAAATATGTTTTAATATACCTTTCAATTAAGTCCACGGAGTTACAGATATTTATATTTTTGATTCCATTGTGTCACTGACTATAAAGCATTTCGGAAATATACAACAACAGTCTATCAAATGAAATAAAAAATTAATAATAAACTTTTTAAATAACAATAAATAACTACTATAATAAATTATTGTCTTAAACATTATAATAACTATTATATTTTATATTAAAGTAAAGTATTAAACGTCATTAAATATTGCATTCAAGCTTTATACTTGACAGTCTCTTTTTAATTTTAAATCTTAATTTAACATTGTTTCTATTGATTACATTCTTAAATAATTTTCTCTTTAACTGAATTTAATTAATATTAATTATTGAATTTAATATTTAAACATGTAAATTATGTAAATATATATTATAATATGCATATAAAATATACTCCACATGAGCAAATATTGCTCCTTTTAAGAAATACTAAAGAAAAAAAAAGTAAACAGCTGTTGGGTTTAAGATACTGCTTTTATCTCTATTATGACAGAGAACGTATATTAAATTATAAATTTTATACCGTTGTTAACATTCTTCTCCTATTCTCAATTTTGATATACATATTTACAAATATATTTTTTGTTTATGCTAATTTGAAATAATAAAAACTATATTAAAAAAGTAAATGTCAATTTATTTTATTTGCAAAAAAAATTGTTTTTCACCTTCTGTCACAATTTTTAAATTGAATATTCAAATTAAGTACATATCTATAATTTTAGATAACGTTATTTTGAGAACTGATTTTATCAATAAATTAAACCTTTAATTGCTGACGCTAATAGCCATTTATCATCTAGTTCGAGACCTGAAATTCCGAATCGAATGCAATAATTTAGTTGAGTATAAATTTAGCCAATTGTCAACACTCAGATAATATTCACCGCTTTTGACATTTCAATAACGTTTTTATCACACCACTTTTGACTAAAAAATAGACTTTTTATCACACCACTGAATAATAAATAAAATCAATAGAATAGAAGAAAAAAAGTGACAATGAAATGGTCGAATTATTGATAAAAATCGAGTTTTAAAAAGTGTGACGAAACCAGTAACATTTTCTAATCAATCTGTTATTATTTTTTTATTTCTTGTTTTTGTTTTTACTGAGTTACTTTTAACTTCATCGTGCATATTATGTATATACCTATATATTTTTTTTGTTTCAAATCTTTAAACATTAAATTAGTTCATTAATTTAAAAAAAGAAAGAAAGAAAGTAAGAAATATATAGATGTATGTATATATATTTATATATACAACATAAGAAAATAAAACAAAAGAGTCATCAGTTGAAGAAGACGAACATAAATAACAGCATTTTTTTTTTTAAGATTTTTACGTAGGTAGTTTTAAAACGTGTTCTTTATTATTATTATTTATGAATTCATCTATATGTATGTATGTATACATAATATAAAACAAACTTATATTTACTACACGTAATATCCTATTGTACATTTCTGTATATAAGTATATAATAATATATTACTATCTATAATCTGTATTTAAGTTTAAATCTAAAAAAAAAAAAGTTAAAAATTATAAAGTCTCGAAAAAAAATTGAAGGAGAGAAGACAAACAAAAACAGCAACAAAAAAAAAACGAAAACCAGCCAAACTGGTTTTTTGCTGTTTGTTTCACTTCCAGTTCACTGACAACTATTCCAATTACTTTACTATATAAATACAAAGCTACATATATCTTATACATATTTATACAAAACAAGACAAAAGATATGAACAAATCCGTTTCATAGATAACTCATTTCTTGCTATTCAACCAACAAAAAAAAAAACAACAAAAATAATTCATTCGTGTACGTACAATTTAGAAGCATACATATGAAACGATAAACCTGGCTATGAAATTATATTTTTCTTTTTTTGTACATAGTTGATATATTCAGTTAAATTAAATCAGGGTTGAACAACTATAATTATAGAAGTGTCAAGTTATTTTTATGACTAGGTATTATTTATGTATATATATATATATTTATGCACATACATAAAATAATTTCTCGTATAACAATAAAATAACAATAAAAAAATCAAAATTAAAGCAAAAAAAATAATAATAAGGTTATTGAACCATTAATTGAAAATGAAAATGTGACTTATATTTTTGTGATATAATTTATTTGGATAACACGATAATACATAATTAGTTTATGACTTGGTGGGTAATTCTGAATTGATTAATTTTAAAGAAGATAGGTGGGTACTTACAAAAAATGTTATATAATTTATAAGAAATACGCGTATCTGTATGATAAGCATATCGGTAAAATTAAAAGGAAAATATTCGACTATTTTCACTATTAAATAATTTGTTCATCTATGTAAAATCATTCAATTTGTTCATCTATGTAAAAATATATTAAATATAAATATATATACAAAATAACATAAAAGTTGGATAATACATTTTATTTGTTGAACCTTCAGTCGAATCCAATTTGGCACCGAGATTAAACCTGATTCCTGAAATCATTATTATTAGAACAACCTCTGATTTTTTAAATCATTTTTTTTCATAAAAATCTACTACTTTTGCTTAATTCTACCTATAGTCGTCCACACCACCTACCGTCTAGTAGAAGTGATGAATTTTAGTAAAATTTAAGATTTAGTATAGAAGATATAAATACAATATCTTCAAAAACGATCAAGATATTTAAACATGATTTAATTGTATTTTTATTTCGCGTTTCCGCTTAGCTTAGCCATTGAGATTAAATTTTTATTAGTCTGGTTAACTTCATTGAATTTTTGGGATATATTTATAGATAGATTTGATATTATGTAGCAAAGTTAAAATAAGTAAGACAACATCCGTTTTTGTTAAAAAAAATATAATATCTAGCCATCAGACTGTGGACAATAACCTGTACTGATCGCTACAATGCAAAGCAAATAAAGTGTCCAAGATAACATTTTTCTCTTCTGAGCTGTTCTTATTTGGTTGCATAACTTTGTATTGTTTATTCGTACTGACTACTATTACTCACTATATTCAAATGAAAGGCCTTTTCACAAACGTATAATTAATCTCGAAATGTATTCACAAATGATTTACACATTTGTTTACAGTTCATAAGCTGGAGCTTAGATTATATTTAAAAAAAAGCACCTGGTGCAAGTGCGAAAATACGAATGAAAATGAAAATATTTAAAATAAGAATAAAAATAACAGAATGTCCTCCAAAGGTTGGAATCATAAATTTACTATCAAACCAAACTTTATAGTTTGATAGATTAAGCTATAGATAAGTATTTGTAAATATAATAATTATAAGAAACAATATATGAAATGTTAATTTGTTACAGGCACAATAAAGGAAATGAAAAAGAACATAAACTACATTGCAACAATCATATAACACAAAATTCATTAGCAAAACAAAGTTAGCTACGCATTATGAAATTTCATACTAGGTACACAAAAAATGTTGTCTTGACAATTTTGTTTTTTTAGAGATAGATTTAATTAAATTTTTAAAATGGCTGAGGGTGAAGTACAATGTATTTGGTATTATCAAAATAAATTGCTCCATTTTTATTGTAGGTATATGTAGGTATTATTTATTTATTTTAAATTTGCAACAAAATTAAAACCAGTGAAAAATAAATTTTAAAATGCATGTTAATAAACGTCAACAAATTATTGTAATGTTACCGTCATAAACTAAAATCATATGATTTTAAGTCAGCCATGCAATATGCAATTATCATGTCATACTGCGTTTATCAATCTCTCATCAGTGAGACCTATGATCACACCTAAATCGCAATTAGATCTCTGCGTGTCATTGAGAACTGAAAGAAATATCTAGGTTTGTTGCATGACATACCATTAATCACTAACATTCTTGATACGTCATCACGAGATCTGGTTAAAAGATATTTTATTCTGTTACTACTTACATACTTATATACAAATTTCTAATCATAAATATTTTAATTAAATTTATTTCTTTATTCAGTCTCTAGCCCAAATAACAAATCATATTTTATTATAATTATAATAATTATTAACTATTTTGTTTAGGTTAAAAATAACATTTTAATTATAAATATTTCAAATTTTATTTGTCAAAACCGGAAATTTATTTATTAATTCTGGTTATAATCTTTATCTTATAGTTTTTTTTGAGATAATGAATCACTTTTTATAATATGTGATATAACTTAATTATTCTAGAAAAACATGTTTCAAATTCTCTTAAATTCTTTTATTGATTTTCTGTTTTATGTAATTTAAATTCTAGATAAACATGAAATTTATTTATTTATTTAAATATGTATATTATATTGCACCATATTGAATTTAAATTGAAGAGGTTTACTAATTATTAATCATATTAAATGGTTATATAAATAAAAGCAAAAGAAAAAAATTGGTCTCTTAGCAATGTCAAATTCGAGGACCGGATTTAAATTTTCATAAAAATATAATTAATAAAAAAAAATTAATTAAATTCATATTTAGCCTACATCCGCAAAAAATTAGGGCCAAAAATTTTCAAATTAATTTAAATAGAGACAGAGAGGAGTACATTAATTGTTATAAATAGACAAAAATTTAATTCTTAATTATAAAATGTCATAAAATTGTCATAAAAATAATTAAAATATTCTGAACATTTTTTATTTTATTATTGTATTTTCAAATTTTTATTATTTAAATATCTACTTTCAGTCATATTTAATTTCTTACAATAATCATAAAAAGCGTCTCAAATATTTTATTATACACCTTGACCTAAATTTTTATTAAATTATTATTTCTTTTTTCTTGAATTTCACAGAAATTCACCACCTCTTTTTTGTTGTTGTTATTGTTTTTATTTTTATTATTATTCACATATAATACGTGCATTTTTAAATACCTGAAGGTTTGAAATAACAATGAAGTTCACAAGTTACTTATTATATTATCAAGTATCTTATTGTTTTTATTTATTTTTTTTTATTTTATTTTTATTCTTTGATGTAATACAATAAAGCTTAAACAATATTGTCTGGGGATTGAAAAATAATCTGATATTATGTATAGTTAAACAATTTAAAGTACATTACATATTATAATATTTTATAGTTTTAACATAAATTTAAAATAAAAAAAAGTTATTTGTAAAACATTGTAAAACATAATAATATAATATAAATGTGTTGGCGAGTGGCATTTAAAATAAAATAAAAATTGTTAAATACATATCAAGCTATTTATGATAATTATTATACTTTCTTTTTAAATAAATTTAATATATAATGATCATCATGATCTGTTTGTTCAGATGACAGCTCGGGGTGAGACTTATGATGATCACGATAGTCTTAAATTGGCTTTTGTACTAAATAATACAACCTAAAACGGCAACGGTAAATATATTACGAATAGAAAATTATTGTAATTAATAATTTGTTACCTGTCAAAATATTTGCACTTGTTCTATTTACACTAAAAATTGATTTTAAAGTGTAAAATTTTTTCTCAAAGTAACAAGTACAACTTTTAAATAGGAAATTATCTTTTTAAACACAGATTAATGAATATATTTAGTATACAAAAATATTCTTAATATAGATAAAGACAACTAGTTTTAAGCAGATGATTTTGTTGTCTTACACAACTTAACTTAATACAACATATCCAAGCTACACAACTTAAACAATTTATTGTGTAGTTCAAACAGATATAATTAAGTGTTTAAATAAATTAAAATTTTATTTCAGACTGTGTTGTGGATCATGGACAGCAACATTTAATTTCGTTTATAACTTTCCTCTGCTCTGGCTCTATCCTTGGCGACTGTTGACAATTGCTTGGACAATTGTTCTAGTATTTGTATGGTATTTGGTAACTATAATCTTTCGACGTCCGATTGTCCTGTAATTGTTAACTTAGTTTACCTTTTTACTCTAGTATTTCTATGGCATAGTGCTTATTCATGTCCTATACATTGTCACTATACATGTCCTGCCCATATTTGGACCTTAATAAATTTAACAATATTTTAACATTCAATTAATGCTTCTCTTCTCGATTGATCTAATTTGGTATTCACCATCGTCATTTATTTTGGAACAAAAAAATGAATTTTTCATGAGCCACAAAGATTGAATTTTAATACACATAATAGATAGATTTAAATTTTTATATTATATTTTAGTTTGTATATTATATTTTAGTTTGTATATTATATTTTACTTTTATTTTGTGGGATTTACTGGGTTAGACATTTTTAAATAATAAAAGTAAAAAATCTGAATATTAAATATTATAAGTGTAGAAAAATTTCGATTTGAACACCATCCAATAATAGGTTTATTTATTATTATAACGTAAATTAATTTTTCATCATCATCATCATTGTTCTGTAATCGCATATCAATGAGACATATAGGGCGGAAAAAAATTACTTAAAATCGGTTAGTGATCGTGGGTGTGTATATCAAAATTTTTCTACACTTATAATTGAAATTGAATTTACGGTGTTCAAAATTTATAATTTCAATATAATTATTATATATATATATATACATACTCTATAGGTATATATGCTTCACTAAATTTAATTAATATCATCGATTTCGATTAATACATTATCATCAGATGACTAATTAAGTTGCTATACACTTGTTTAACATTTGTACATACAATAGTAGTCATATACAATTTTTAGGGTTAGTAGTCATATACAATTATTAAGGTTACATATAAAATTATTAGGAGTTTAAAAATTTTAAAAAGCTGGGTCTTATTAGATTTAAAATTTGTCAGATATTTATGTTTTTTTGAGGTTGATGATTCTCTGAAAATTTAAATATCAGCTTCTTTTGAAGCGTATACTACATTGTATGTATTTCAGTAGAAATAATGGCTGAAAGAAACCTTAGACTGGCTAAAATACAGTGTATTGTCTGTATAAGTAATATTTATATTCCTACAGACAGTCAAGTTGCAATTGAATCACTATAATCGTTTACGATCAGTTTAAGGACATTGATGGACTCTCTCGATGGATTTTCTATCTCAACGAGATGACGAATACATCTTTATTGGGTGATAACAGTGACTTACTATAAAGGGTATATTTTACATATAAAATGCTTTATATTAGCACGATGATAGAGGTTATATATAACAGGTACAGGGGTAATGTCTTATTGGTAAACATTCATGGCATATGAAGCATGTATATAAAAGATAAGTCCATCTAAGAGCCATCTTTCTCACTCACTAGATGATTCTTGAGGTAATGAGAAATTCAAAATCTTCGTTTTTGGAAAACCTGAAATTGGTTTTAGCGAGCAGGTTTTATGCGATGAAAGTCGTTTTATTTAAATTTCGCATTTTGTCATTTTTAGCTATTTCAAATGTTTTTCATTACAAATAAAAATAATATATTGACGTTCTCGTAGTTGCATTGATTTTCGCAACAAGTTGTCGATCAAAGAGTTTTAGAATTTACGACTGAGAAGGGTAAAATCAATTGTAATTTTTTAATTTTTATCTACGTTATGTTTTTGACATTTGTACATGTTATGTTTTGAAATAAAATTAGTAATAATATTTTTATTAAAAAATTGATTCAATTAAATTCTAAACAAGTTATATTTTAATTAGCGTGTTCATGCATAAAAATAATATAAAATAATTAAATCAAATTGAGTATAAAATAAAAGTAAATCAATTCAATCAATTTTTCACACCTAATTCAAATCGTTAGTAATTATTCATACTTATATGTATAGATATATACATATTCCATATATATATATATATTATTTTTGCAACCTCTCCCAATGTTTTCACTATTCACAATAAACTGATCTCTTAATTATTGATCTAACTATAAGCACGTCACATGGACAACCACAATCTCATATTTCAAATTTTCTATCATATGGCAACCTTTAATTAAATTTTAATTTTTAATTTTTTAGTTCTTATTTATAATCTCAGATTACTTGTCTCTGCTATCGTAGTCGTCTGGTTGGTTATTATGAAATGTCACATCAAAAGTAACAAAATTGAAAATTTACTTTTTTTTTGTTTTTTTTTTTTTTATTGCTACTTTACATGGAAATGGGGTCTGGTTTGATCTCAATTATTAAATTACTTACAAAAAAAAAAAAAACATAAAAAAAAATAAAATAAAGTAAAGCAAATAAAAAAAAAAAAATGTGCGTTACGTTACATACAAACAACAGTAGCAATATGTGAACAGTAGTATAAGAGTTTGTTGGTTACTCAGCATGACATATTATAAAATAAAACAGAAAATAAAACAGAAAAAAAAAATTAGGAAAAATATTTTAGCCCCGCGTTTATTATTCTCATCAACTCATTTATTGCAATTCCAATTTTGATTGCGTGCATTCATACAGTGGTAAAGCAAAAAAAAAAAAAATAATAAATAAAAAATCACGAAAATGAACGCCGAAACTAGTTTTGAGTTTACGTTTCGTTTTTTATCATTTTATAATTTTATAATGAAAAACGAAAAAAAAAAAACAACAACAAAAAATAAACCTGAACAAACGGTGGTATTATATTTTATGAGATGGATGGTCCGGACCGTTCATGTTTACTGGTTTCTAGTTAAATTAACATGAAAACTCTAATTTTGGTCAGTAAAAATAAAACTGGTCATGCAATGCAACAAGTCTCTTGTTAAGTTATTTCAAGTCATCAAAGAGATGTCAGTTGATTTTTTCCTGCCATTTTTGTTGTTGTTTTACTGTTTTTTTTAAAAAATGAAAATCGCGTATTGAATACTTCATTTCGTTATGGGAGTTAATTTTTTTTTTTTTTTTTTTAATAATGACAAAGTTGATGATGATGAATGATGATGATATCGAACATATAATTTGAAAATATATTTTGAGTTTGTGTATGTGTGTGTGTTTGTGTGAAAATAAAACCAGGATATGGTCGGTCAAACATCAAGTTTTTTTTTTTAAAATAAAATTATTGAATATGTATATATAATATACATAGTTAAATATTTAAAAAAAAAAACTTGAATTGGATTGGAGTGACTGATGAGAGAACGATTCAACGTTCTAAAAAAAAATAAATCAAAAAAAATATTTATTGAAAATAACTTAAATTATTTAAATTATGATAAACGTGATTAAATTACAGTTCCAATTCTCATAATGTTAATATATAGTTGAACTAAAGTTGTACACTATTAATAAAAAAAAAAAAATAACACATGTAATGAAAGAGAGGAAAAGAGAAAAATAATTATAATTTTGTAGTAAAGTAAAGTTGAAATAAATTTAATGATCAGAATTTTAATTGAGATAGTATAAAACAAGAATTGAACTACTTTCCTTCTACAATTTAGTTCTATTACAGTAATTTTAATATATATGTATAATTAAAAAACATTTCCTCGTCTTCTGTGTACTTCTGGAATATACATAGAGAGGGTTTTAAATTTTTATTTTTTAAATTATAATAACCCAATTAGACACCTATTGGCTTAAAAATTAAGATCGATTTAACTCTCATTACCACACCATCAGTATTCGTGAATAGTCTACAAGTTCTGCCTTTAATTCTGAACTTTATGCTATCATTACAAATATAATAAAAGGTAATTGAATAAAAGGTAATCACCAAAGAATTTTTATGAGCCTATTTTGGTGATAAATTGTTGTGGTATGTTAAATAACACAGTTAAATTAACTGACTAACTTAACTTTATAATCTTTTGATAAATACTTTACATTGATTTATTTGTTTATTTAACAGTGAAATTACATATTAATCTGCAAATCAACTACAGACCCTTTCCCTTTCGGAATGTGGATCTTTATAATTTTACATTAATTTTTTTTAATATAAAAATATTTTTAAATTTTAAATTAAAATGTTGAATTGTACCACTTGCTCCACTGATATTATATTAAAAAAATATAGCAAATATAGATGAGAGACCTATAATGAGATGACTGCTATAGAAATATGAAGTTAGTTTTTTTTTTAAAAATCTGGAATTTTCACTTTTTTTAATTTATGATAAAAATCATTATGACAATTTTTTTTTTTTGTAGAATAATTTTTAAGATACATTATATTAAACCACATCCAATCCCAAAGGACTTATCATTTTAATGTGTATATGGAGCATACATACCTATTTATATACATATATATATTTTCTTTAATTTTTCAACCATTAGAAAATTTACCTTTATTATTATTTTTAAATAATCCAACCCACATGTCATTAAATCAACGGGATTTAAAGTATATATATGAATATATATATATATAACACTTATATTTTACTTATATGTAAGAGAAATTATTTACTTTTGAAATGTGCGTTTCAAAGTATTTCCTTGACGTGTACCTAAGGATCAAATTTTTATATTTTATAAGTATCTAATGTATATGAAGTGATATGAGAGGGTGTTTCTCTTACTTATGATATAATTTTTCATAGATTGTTAGGTGAGATTGAGATAATTAAAAAATGATTCTATATAGAATAGATCCAAGTCTTTAGTTTAATATAGTTTTGGGTGGTGAGACTAATTGTATTGATATTTTTATTGTCTTTAATGAGTGCTTAATTAAGTTATAATATATTTATTATGGTTTGTATCGGAATCATGAAGCAAAATTAATTTTTAAATTTGTATATTTGAACAAAATTTATAATATCATCATTTGATTATGTTTTCTTGGAAAATCAATTAATTATGATTTGTTCGAATCTAGAACGGCGGTTGTAGTGCATGATTCATGATATGCATGTGTATTGTGCATGATCGTAAAAAGCATGGTGAATTTTGCACGAAGTATTGTAATTACAAGGCACATTGCTCATGGTACATGGTGCATGGCGCATAATGCACCAGAAATGGTTCATTGTATCCATATGATAATAAATAAATATATACCATTAATATATAATATTTACAAATACTTATTTCATATACTCATATTTAATAGTGGTTTTCATAAACAAGCAATATTGGCAATATTATTAATTGTTCATAAACAAAAATTTTGCAAATGAAGTTTGTTCATGAACATTTTTAACTTGGAAAGAAAACTGCAAAATTATAGTAGATACCCCAAGACAATAAATTGTGCTGCTGTTTATATTTATATTACACATAACTGCAAATGTAGAAAATTCAAATTTTAATAACAATGTCAAAATAATTTTTTTTTTCTGCTTTTCGTTTTTGCAGTATATGTTTATGAAAAGCCCTAATATGCTCAATTTAATGTAAAAATGACATATGATGTAATATGATTTTGTATTGTAAAAATTTGATTTTCCCATATTTATATGGTTATTTTTAAATTTATTATACTTCAATAAATACATAATACAAATAGAATATAGATACCGAATCAAACTCACCATTTCACAAATGTTGGACCTAAAACTTAATACTAAATTAATTATTTGTTCAATTACATTCTATCTATCATATTATTATAGTTCATTTCTATATTTCTATCACTTCTCACTACACACAAGAAAATACCTTCCTAAAGAAACACCTTGTATAATATCTACTTATATAAATAGTATATATAATAGATATATAACATATAAAGGCACACGTTTCATATTAAATATTATATCATTTGTACATATGTATATGTACATAAATATATCCTTTTTTTGTTATAAATTGTAATATTAAATCCAAAATCCTTAGAGATACGTCGTATATGTATTTTTCGACCTGAATTCTTCATTTATAATCCCATTATGACAGAGAGGATAAAAACAAAAAAAAAACAAAAAAAAAATCATCCGTCATCTGAAAAACATGACATTACAACATTTTACGCATATAGAAATATATATATATAAATATATAACACCCTTACCTAATATTATGCTATAATGATTGTCATCAATATCAATCAAAATCATTATCAATAAAAATATCAAAAAATGTTTAGTTGCCCTTGTAATTCAATTCAAGAAACTTTTTTTTTTCTTATTGTTGTCACTTAAAAGCTACACAATTGTAAAAGTATTGATGTTCATTAGGTTGTCAGAACAACAACAATAATAACAAAATGAAAATATGTATTTAGTGTAGAACACGACTTTGGCAAATTCAATAATTTAAACAAAAACAAAAAACAAAAATAATAAGTAGGTAGGTACTTGTAATTGTATTTCTAGGAACCTATTTAAATTTAATAAATGGGAAAAGACTTAAACATTTTTTTGTTAAGAAGGTATTAACATTTAACTTCAATTAAATCATCACATTTGTTAGTAATAGAAAATCATTTATAATAATGATATAATGAAATAGTATATAATAGCTGTTAGTTACCTAAATTCGTAAAAAGTATAATGACTTTAGAGCTTTATAAATTACCAGATGATGATGGTGAAGTTAGAAAATAATTAAATTAAAATATAATTTAACGGTATTTTTTCTATTGCCATTTCTATAGTCATATTAAAATGTAAATTTGATAATGCATATAAATTTATAAATTTCTATTAATTGTATTCTATACACTTTGGGTATAAAATTGAAAAATAAAAACGAGGTCTTTAAAAAAAAAAAAAATCTCTCCATAAAAAGATAACCATTTCTTTACAATGTAATAATCAATTCTAAAAGCAACTTTAATGTGCCATACATAATTTCACACAATTTGCCAAGACATCCACACAAATACAATTCGTCCTTAAAAAAACCAAAAAATTTTCCTTAAAAATTTTTTTGCAGTTTTTCGCAATGAACCGAACCAAAACGTAAATAAATAAAAATTATAACAACGAGAAAAAGTAAAAAAAAAAAAAATGAGAGTAAGAGAGAGAAAAAAATATATACGTGTACATTATAATAGATTTTTTGTTTTTTTTTTTTTTGTTTACATATTAAGAAAAGAATATTTATGAGAACACTCCAAAAATAAAAAACAGAATAATGACATTATCTTTTGTATATTATTATTATGAATGTTACCTGAAATACATTCAAAAAAATAAGAGGTAAACATTACTTGCTCGAGGGTATGAAATTATAAAGGACATTGTTTTTATTTTCCAAATACAGGGTTGCTTCCAGAGTTATACATTTTTATGTTTAATATTTTTTACTTTTTGTTTTAAATTCTGATATCACTGAAATTGTATCGTGCTTTTAATTAACAATTAAAAGCATGAGCCCTAACATAGAATAATAAAATAAAAAAAAAATACTACAAACTTCATCTAAATTTAATTATTTGTATAATTTATAAATATATACTGTGATATATTGTTATCGGTTTCCATTTTTGTTTGGTCTTAATGTAAAAATTTTATAAACAAATACAGCACAAATATAGGTTCAACTGCAGAAAGTTATTGAACATAATAAGAGTAAAACTGTATAAAAAAATTATTTAGTGTATATAATAGAAATACAATTGAACGAAGTTATTAAATAAAAATTAAATAAATTATGTCCTTTTATTATTCTTGCCATCATTATTATCTATTATTTTTTAGTTTAATTAACCTATCTTTATACATCCTCCATTCAAGGGCCACTGTTTGTCCACTGAGATTACGTACCTTCTTAATCATTATTATCTGTTAGTTCTACAGGCTCGGTTGAGCCTCCTTAACGTTGTTTACAACTTCTCTTTGTCCTGCTTTATCTTGTTCAATTCTCCTTCATTCGTTTACTCCTATTTTTTTGTCAACTGGCAATTGATCGGATAATTTACAGCTGTCCTCGTGCAGTCATCTTGATCTTGGTTTACTTTTTGCTCCAGTATTATACAGTATACTGAACCTAATATTGTTTTTGCCAATATTTGATGATCATTCATCCTTACATCCTACTCATTTTAGTTTTTGTTACTTAATACATTTACCTCCTTAGTACATATTTTAAATTGATTTGTATTTGTATACGACTATATTTAAATAATTATTGATTTAATAAAATTACATAAATTTGATTAAAGATGCTTCAAAACGGATTGTCCCAATATTAGGTGTGTCTTTTAAATAATCGTATCAACCTAACCGAATAAAATATTTGCACTATACCTCTAACAGTATTTATTTTCCATATTTATCAATTTATTTATTTATCTCACTCTGTCCTTGACCATCCTGTATAAATTTAATATGTAATATCCATACTTGGAGTATTAGATCTACTTTTTAAAATGTTTAGGATTTTTAAACAAAAAAAAAACAAATAACAACAACAAAGCAACGTACTTATTTTGAAAGGTTATTCAACGGCAAGGACATTTTTATTTCATAACGTGTATATTTTCTCTGCCTATCATGTGAGTTTTAAATAGGGTATTGACGTTAACATATTTTTTTTTTTATTTTTTTTTTTTAGTTTTTTCTTTCAATTGTTTCTGTGTATCCTTTTTAATAACGAAAAGTAAAAACTTTTTTCGTTGTTGTTGTTTTTTATTGAATACAAAACCAAGTGAAAATCATAAAATAAAAATTATTAAAAAAAAAAAAACACTACTATCAAATTTTGAAATTAATGTATGTGTTTGTATGTGGTTATCAGATTGAATAATGATTTTTTTTTTTTTTTTGAAAATGTTAGTGTGTTTGTTAGGTAATTTAATATGAATGCATACTTATAATTTTTTTTTTTTAAATTTGTTATCTTTTCTATTTGAATAAGGATTTCGGTAATTTTAATGAATATTTTTTTTTGTGTTTTTTCAATCACTTTTTGACAATTTAAAATTTAAATTTTCCTACACCTGTTCAAAAAGAGTCTCAATATTATTTTCGATTGATTGTTTTTTTATATATATACATATATTTTGTTGTGCTCTTGACAGTAATTTAGGTAGAATCACGTTTTCGTGATTAATTAAATAGCGTACTAAGTTTATACTACAATATTTACAATATTTCGACCATTTATTTATCAAATTACTGGCTTGTCATTAAATGTGGAAAACTACTGCTATTGTTAGGAACTAAGCCTTCTTAAATAGAATAGCTCTTATATTATATTATAATTAAATAGTGTTAGATAATGAAACAGTTGTGAGTGGTATAATTCAGTAATTTTGTATTATTATTATTTTATATATTTTTCTTTACTTACTGAATTTAACCAAAGTTGTTGTTTTCCAAAGCAATTAATAAATTTTTGATAATTTTACGTTAGAACATGTGTTAATATGTTATTTAGTATCACTTTAGTCTTTTTTTAATATTTAATCTGCTCTATAACTCATATGTTTCAGTCAATTTAATTAATTAATTCGTGAGCAGTACCTTCGCTCAAAGTATGAGCCGCCTCAAAATTCGAGTTAGCCTACAACTTGAGTTGAAATATGAGTTCGTCAAACATTGCATAAATAGATTTACAATACTACAATAGATCTTAAGAGGTTGCGCTTCTCTCCATTATTACATAAATTAAGATCAAGTTTTTGTATTCGCTCCCAACTTTTATTTTAATCCCATAAAAATAACACTTCGATCGTGCAGAATTTTCAAATGTATGAAGTAAAATCAAAATCATTAATTGTACTAGGAGTGAATATCAATATAATTCAATATCATTGTTTATTTTATTAGCTTATTACCATATTTGACAATTTCAATTACGATGGAATTTCAATCATTATTTGTTTTTGGTTTATTTTTTGATTAATTATTTTCAATCGTCCTTGATAGGAATTTATTTGTGTTTGTTTTTTTTTTTTTGTTATTGTTTATTTTTTGATATTTTATCATTGAGCATGGAATGTAAAGGAATAAAATAAAATTGCGAATTGATTATTGTAAATTGTTGTTTTTTTTTTAATTTTATAAATTTAAAAAAAAATATATATATATATAAAATTTAATGGGAATTTTGAATTGGTTAGAGAATGAAAGCTTATAGATTAGAAATTCGTAGGAAGAGTATACACGTGCATGAGTATATTGTTGACGCCAACATGTATGTAATTATGTATAGATAGAAATTGATAATTTTTGTATTACCTAGAATTTTATTTTATTTTAATATTAAAAAAAAAAACTGGGAAGATTACGTTTTACTTTTTTGTTTTTGTTTTTATTAATATAATAAAAATGAGAACATGTATAGTACCTACCATAATTTCAATATTAACTAAGGAAAGTTTTTTTTTTGTAAAATTATATAAATATAGGAAAATACACCACAAATAACATTTAAATTATCAAATTTTGAATTTTTCTTGCTTTGATTGTGATATTTTTAAGAATTGGTTTAAAAATTGGTTTAAAAGACTATGATTCTCAAAAGGATAAACGTTGTTTTGGTATTGTGAAATAGAATCATACTCCTATACACAAAAAATTAAACGTTGATTTATATAATATTTATTTATTTTTCTTTTTTATTAAATCAAGATAATTCAACCAAATGAAAACAAATAAAAATAATAAATATCCTTAAAATTTCAATTCAAGAAACAAAATTTAATAATTTTTTTAATTTAAAATAAATTATTTTACTTTATTTTCATTTGATTGCATCAGGACACACGGTTCATTTTTTTTTATTTCACCCCATCCAGTTTTATATTATGTTATGTTAAATAAATATATGTACAGAAATTGTAATTTATACATATACGAATGTATGAATTTAAGAGGAAACATATTTATTTGTTTTGTTAAATTTGTATATTAATTAAATTTAATTATATAGTAATATAAGTAATTTTTGTTTATTCGATATATATATTTTGTTTGTATTGTATCTATATCTCTGTGGCAATAATATATAACCGCTTAAGCCGGCATAAGAAAAAATAAGATATTGTTACCATCGTATTCTACGTGCAAAAGTGTATCTTACATAAAAATCCAGAAGCCTTTATGAATTTTCAAGGTTGAGAAAATCGTATTAATTTATTCGTCTAAATCAACTAAACTGTATATTGCGCATTATATATGCTTTCACCAACTGAAGCCCCGTTATAATGTATATATCAATTATTATATATATGCAAATATTCTATATACAGCTTATATTAACTTTAAAAATTATATTAAATTTTCTTCTGCTATACAACTCTTCTAAAATTGACTTAAGCGGTTGTATTCAAATTTATTTTGTAATTTTATCTAAGTTCATTAGCAGCTGCTTATTTTTTTTTTTTTTTTTGCTTCATTTTTATCAATAGTTTATGAATATTATTCAAACAAATAACTATATTTAAAATTTTAAGTTCAATAAAAATGAGATATAAAGCTTGTAGAGATATAAAGCTCATTAATGTGAATAATGTATTCTTAGAAGTAGTATTATAAAAATTTACAAATGTTAAAACCAGTGGCATGCGCAGAGTTTTGACATACAAAACAGTTGTGCAATACGTTTTTTTTTTATATTATCAGCAAATTAGTTATTAATTGAAATGTAGAAAACTACAAAATTATTTATAGTTAATTATAGTATATATAAAAATACTATATTCATTTTTATTTTAATGATTTTGACATTCAAAAAAATTGTTTCTTTAACGAAAACATACATATACACCAAGCGGAATTCTGCCATCGCACTCGTATTAGTTATCAATCATATAATAGAACTATCATACCATAACGTTCGATTATTTACACTGTGTTGTATATTTTTATATTCGATTTAAATGAGAATTATAGTCTCACAATTCGAATGTCATTGTGGTCGTTTCGATCTATTATAAAATTAATTTTTATTCCAATATTCATTCATTTGTTGTAACTCTTACCAGCTCGATGCAAATATAATAAATGTAATTCGAATTAAATTAGTAATATGTAATTAAAAATAGATTTTAACAACAAAAAATTACATTCTTACAACTTTTAAAACACTAATAAGCTACAACTGGTCAAGACAAAATAGTTGTTTTGATCTGTGACAATACACAGGTAATTCTTTTGACCTGTGACAACTCCAAGTCAAGACACAACAAAATATTTATATATTTTAATTTCTTTGGAATCATGTTTTGTATATACAAGCAACTGCATTTCACACTACTTCTAATATTGTTATTATTTTTACAAAATTTGATCTAATACCAATACGATCAATACACCACTGTACTTTCTAACAATATACTTGTAAATTAAATTCTTCTCCTTTAGAACCATAAACTAAATCGATAAAATTTTGCAATTGGTCTCTTATCAGAAATGAACATTATATAAAAAGAATTTTATTTAATGGAAATTTTTTATTTAGTACCATCACCACCACTGTATACATATTCATATATGTATACAATTTAAAATCTTTGGTACTAATAATGTGTTTTTTTTTAAATCATTCATCCGTTCAATCAAACAATTGAATTTTCCCAATCAAGTTTTTGTTTTGTTGTTTTTTTATTATTTTTTTATTTTAATTTTTCGTCCTTCTAAATTTGAAAAAAATAAAAAAAAGAAAAATTATTTTGAAATCGAATTGAAAATTGACGACGACAGCAACAACAAGAAAACCGACGGCAAAAAATATATTTGAATTTGAATCACAAAATCATTGAAGTGAAAATGAATGTTAAAAACAAATTCCACCCTTTAATTTTTTTTTGTTTTTTTTTTGCTTTTATTTTTTCATATCAAACGCTCAATCAGAGAAACGATCAAATTTTTAACCCCCTTTTAATTTTCTCGTATGGGTTTTTTTTTTTAATTTGTAAAAATTCTTATAACCCTTACATCATATTTAGGAAAGGTCAGGGTATACAAAATATTCATATTGATTGGTTAGAAATTCATAGCAAAATTTGATAATAATTTAAAATTTAGTGATAACTATACTTAATCTTAACTAACTAAATTTAAATTTAACTATATCAATCAAATTTAAGGTACAATTTTTTTTTTTTTGTTCAATACATTTTAAAAAGTATAACATTTGATCTAGAATATTAAATGCTTCAAAGAGACGGTATATTGACTCAAATGACTTGTAATATTCGGCACTGAACAATATCGAAGAGCCATTAACCGACAGAAACTATAGATACAATGTATAGATAACAATATAACTTGAAAAGATGTTCAAAGCTAAACATACCCTGAGAACAAACAAATTATGGCAAATATCTGATTGAATGCAGATTGCTTTAGAGGATATAAAGACTGCAGGAAAAAAAATTTTTTGACAGAGTTGTTAAAATTTGAATATTCTACATTTGCAGTTTTGTCTTGTAAATAAAAACAGCAACAACACAACTGATTGTCATGCTCTATTTACTATAAGTTTGCTGCTTTCCTGCTAAGTTAGAATTGTTTATAAACAAACTTAATTTGCAACATTTTGTTTATGAATAAAATACTTGTCAATTTCAATATCAAATTAAATTATAAAAATTTTCAATATGACCCAAATTGACACAAATGGTATTATAAAAGTAAAAGTAAATTTTTTTCAATTCGGTTCGCTTCTTCTAGTTTTTTTAACCCTCTGAAATATAAAAATTAGAATTTTGTTAGTGCAAATCAATTGAAACACTTTCACTTTTTTTTAGTTTTTATTTTCTATTTTCTATATCGAATATTTTGGCACAATTTTTGCTTATTCATCAAAATTGATATTGTAATACATATATTCTTACATACATATAATATAGTATTATAAAGTATACATAAACACACATTATATTATATAACATGAGAGCAAAAACTTATGTTATCAGACGTAATAAAATGATTTTCATCTCTGAATATGATTATTTTTGTTTTTTTTTCTTGTTTTATATATACATTTTTTTTCATTTCCAATATTATTTTTCATCATATAAAATTATATCCTTTTTGTTATCGTCAAATTATAAATTTATAAACACACACACACACATATATATATATCATATAAAAGTTTTTCCTCAACGCAGCAGTTACCCATCGCATTTCTATTCAATTCATTCATGGAATCGGAATCGAATAACTTTACAATGCAAACATATATACATATATATATACGTATATACAAAAACAGTTTTTAGTTCTAAAAGAGAAACCTAAATCAGATTTGTGATTTGATCTAAAAAATCACATAAAGGTTACATACAAACTGTATAGCGAAGCGGAGGTTGTTGGAAAAGTAACTGAGCAAAGAAGGGTAAATAAAAATTTAAATTTAAAATTTTCTTCGTTACTTTACTAAATTCTGTTTACTTACTATTCACAATTCACATACCAGATTCCATCCAACATGAAATAAAATAATATCATATATGTATGGATGAGATGAGAGGACTACAAAGAAATATATGTACACGCATATATAAAACAAGAGTAAAAGAGAAAGAGAATTATTTTTAAGGAAAAAAAGAAAACTACATTATTTTTCTTGCCTTGCATGCTTATTTTATGCCAACGGAAATCGGTCATGTAAAATCCAACAACCCCAATTGAAAAAAAAAATTACAAAAACAGTATTATTGCAACCTGCAGAATTACTTAGAATCCATAAAAGTAACAACAAAAACCAAAAAAGAGGGATTCGTTTTTTTTTTCTCGAGTAATAATAAATTCCCTTTTGTTTATTTTTTTTTTTTTGTTCTTTTTTTTTTTGTTTTTAATGTACACATGTCAAGTTTCATGTGTTCAAAAATTAAAAAAAAAAAAAAAAAAAAACAATAATAAAAATAAAAATCCCTTATTCGTATATAATCGTTCATATTTTGATCTCCTAAATGGAAAAATGCATAAACATACACACAAATCAATGTAAATACATAATTTTATTGTTTTTTGAAAAGGACACAATGAATATAGGGAGTATAAAAAGTGATTGAATAAATATATAACAGTAATTTAGTTTTAATTTGAATTTGTACACATTTATGTACATCTTTTTTTTTTTTTTTGTAAATAGTCAAGTTAGTATAATTTATTTATTTATTTAATTATTTCATTTCAATCTAAACCTTGCAGATTTTGCTTATAAACTACAGTTTAAAACTAATAATTATTAATAAATAGGATAATACAATTGAATTTGTGACATTTTAACATTTTGTTTACTATAACTGAAATCTATTATAAAAGAGTATAATACCTTGTGAATTAACGAAGTGTTCCGAAAATTCATAACTCGTCCTATGAGAATCTAAATATAGAAAATTTCTATCACGAATAGTATATAGATATTATATAAATCATATGAAAAGATGACTGTAGATGATTAAAATATTTCGACAAAAAATATTTTATAGAGATCACCTCCAGACAAAAATAAATCGATATCAGAATTAAACTGCTTGTAGGCTATCATCTATTGCTACTTTCGCAAAACAACTTTCGCATGTCAAAAAATGGCACAACACGCGAAAATAGCATCGTAGCTACCACAGAATACTATACTTTCACATTTCATTTTTTTGACGTATTTCATTTGCTTGGTTTTTTTGTTTCGAACGAGTTGTTTTTTTTTTTTGTTTTGATGGAAATATTTTTAAAATGTATAAGTAAAATACGTGATTAATTCGTAAATTAAACAATATGTTATTAATATTATTTGTTAATAGACTTTTTTAATAAGAAAATTGAAATATTTTTAAATATATTTAAACACTATACAGTCCATTTTTTTTTCTTAATTCACACTTTATTTCAACTTATTTTAACTTTAAATCAAATGTTTTTAATCTGTTTCTTATGAATAAACAATTTCAACTTCCACAAAATGTCAAATTTTAAAAGAAGGTATAATTGTCACAAATGTCAATTTGACAAATATTTAATGGGAACACAGTTCTGCGATGCTTTTTTGATACATGGTACCCATTCCCTTACGCATCGCAACATCAAAAATGCAAATTTTCGTGATGCATTTTTCTTACATGGTGGAATTTCAAATAGCCTAATTTTGACATTAACATCACATATATATTCTGTCTAAAATTATATTACAGAAAATTTCTTGCGCTAAATATGTTCACTTAATTTGAATACTTACTGTAACTTACTATAAAATGATTGTGGTTGTTATTTTTGTATTTTTCCTTTTTTTATATCCTTTAAGCATTTAAAATTTAGTTCAATTTAGTTTTTTTCTTTTCATTTTTGAGGTATAGAGTACAAATATATACTATAAATATATATATAACTATAAAGTGTAAAATATATTTATTTTTATCCCTCACAGTATTGCATGCACGTACATTGTTGCCTTAATACATACATCCTTGTATGCATTTCTATACAAATTCCTAATATAAATATTATCCTACATTGCATCCATACATACATTCGTATATATAATGCACTTTATAGTTATATAAAATATAGGATTTGTATTCAAAAAACAAAATAACAAAAGTTTACAATAGGAAACTATAAAATACAAAAAAAAAAAAATAATAAAAAAAAAAAAAAAAAAATAGAATATAAAAAATCCTAGTTAATAGATTCAGACAACTTTTGCATTTTTTTTTTCTATTTTAAACTCAACATAAATATTACCTCTTTTGTGTAATGGTGAAAAATTAAAATTTCAAAGTTTTTTATTATAGATTTTTTTTTTTTGTAAATGATTAATGTTTATAAAATTCGAATTAGTCCAAATTTGACATAACTAAATTTTTAGTAAAATAAATTATATAAATGAAAAATATAAATGTTTATGAAATCACATAATTTGACATATAAGATTAAAAACTTAATTATAGAGTTTATGTATAATTAATTAAATTTGTTTTAAATTACGGAAATTTTTGAAAATCAGACTAATAAAAAATTAATTTTTTTCTTTCTTTGTTAATTGTCAAAAATTTGTAATATCAAATGGTGACAGTTATATAATTTTGTTGTAGGAAAATTTGATCTGTCACAATATATTCATTGTCAATTATAGGAAATTTAGTTTATAATTTATAAGCTAGTTTAGTAAATGTTCGTTTAGATATAAAAAATTATTTAAATAATACTTATAAAGTAGTTCTTTTTCTACAAATTTAAGTATTTTTGAACTAGTATTACAAAGTTCGTAAAAACACAGTAAGTAAAAACTATTACA
Source organism: Argyra leucocephala (assembly GCA_963942445.1). Classification (NCBI taxonomy): domain Eukaryota; kingdom Metazoa; phylum Arthropoda; class Insecta; order Diptera; family Dolichopodidae; genus Argyra; species Argyra leucocephala. The sequence continues at coordinate 13,959,640 of OZ012681.1, forward strand.
TAATTTTTACTGTGGGTAGTTCTATATAGACGGTATCTTTTCAGATCTATTGTACTTTCTCGTTTGAATGTTGCAGGTTTATGTCCTGGGTGAACGCTATTATTAACTTAATGTCAATTAACTGTGCTTTCGTTAATGTCGTTTGCGCTGCGTCTGTAAAAAAAGTAACTGTCATTGCACTTTCGGTTATGCAGTTAACGACAATTTTTGACGATCGCCATGCTTTCGGTTATATAAAATGGCAGTCAAATTTGAACATAAAAACTAACAAAAAAATGTATGATTAGTTGTTGATCGTCATTTGTTTTGTGAGTGAAAATATATAGTCTACAGGTTTTTAAATAATATGAAAATATGTAACTATAATCTACTGTTTGTAATTTCGATTACATATCTTTATAAAAAATTTAATTTAAAAAAAATATAAACCAAAAATACACAAAATAAATTACAAGTCACAAACCGAAAATTTATGTTCGGTGATATCGCAAACGCGACGTCAAAAGTTTGCATATATGTCAATTTGACAGTTGATGGTTCGGATCAAATGTAATTAACGGATCAAATGTAAGTATTGTAAGATTGATCGTCAATTCAGCGTTATAGAAAGCATGGGTAGAATTAGGTGATATGAAAACATGGAAATATTTATGTTTTTTGTGACCTATGACGTTGCATTCAAATAGAAGGTGAGAGGAATATATTTTGAATTTTTTACCCAAATTTGACTTTTTCTTTAAATTTACATTTGTAGATTTACATTTTACTCTCTCTAGCAACATTCAATCGCAATCTATTCTGGATCAATTGTTTGACTTCCATTCCTGCTTTCAATTATATTATTAACAACTATCTCTGAAGTTAGTTGTGATTTTTATACACCCACTTGTTTACCCCTGTTATGGTTAGAATTTGTTTATCTTGTATTTGGACTATCATTGACTGCTACAATTCGTATCTGGATCCATATTATTTCTGTTTTGAAGTTGTAGTTTTTAAATTAGTGTTTGAAGTTAAAGTTTGAAAATACTAATAGAATTTGAAATAATGCTCCCTGTTATTTAACAAAATTATCGCTACTAAATTTCCTTTAATTTAATTTAATAAAATCGATTGAATAAAAGAAAACTAATTCGCAAACTAAGAAATAAAACAAAAAAAAAATATTTTCATTGTATCAAGGAAGAAAAGTTTTCATTCTTTTTCGAACAAATCTAGATCCGTATATGTATGTGTATACACATTTAGCTATATACAATTTTTAATGCACATTTTTATTACACAGAAATAATATAAAAAAAAAAAACAACACATAAAATACGAGGTGAGGTGGATTAAGACTAAAAACTTTTTGTTTTATTTAACAAAGAAAAAAAAAAGCGAAAAAATAATTTTTTAAATACCTCCGAGCTTAGTTTCAAAAATGGGTAGATGAATGTGGCTGTAGTTAAAAAAAAAAGAATAAAAAAAAAATAAAAAGGAAGAAAAAAATAAAATAAAGTTGCAAAGTTTTTTGTGTTTTTTTTTTTTAGATTTTTTAATCAAAGTTGGGTGAAGAAATAACAAACAACTCAGCCAAGGCCAAAGACCTTTTTTTTTTGTTTATTTTTATATTTAATTTTTTTCTTTTTGTGAAATAATATGTATGTGTGTTAATTACAATTAGGTACCTATGTCCTTTTTAATTTTACAGTTTTTTATTCTACATTCAAAATCAATTTCTTTTTAGTTTATTTTTAAAATGAAATTATACAATTTTCGTTTTTGGATAATTTTAAAATTTTATTTGAAATTAAATAAAAAAAATAAACAACTGAAAGTGGAGTTGAATAGTGAAGGCGGTAAAGAAATGTAGATTTTGTTAAATTTAATAGTTTTTTTATTTCAATTTGGATTTCTAATTTTGATAAATTTTTATTATATATCTATAGAATATCCAGTGTTCAATGGTCTGTATTTCTTGTGCTAGGTTATATTGTTTGGTGAAACCAACAAAAAATCATAGAAAAGGACAAATTTTATAATTTTTTAAATTTCTAAGTTTGTTAATTCAGTTTTATATAAAACAAAATGGGTTGTGGGTCACATGTCGAAAGGAAAAAGAATCTAAACAACTTTTTCATATTTGTGTGGAAGGTTGTTTCTTATAAATAACGTTCTCAATAGCCATGAATATTGCAAGTCCCATTTGTAACACTTGTGCTGAAAATCAACAAGTATTCAAGTACTGTCATAATGTAAAAAAAAAATGCATTTCGTAAATTTCATGGATTATCCAGATAGTGAATTCCACATAGATTATCCAGATAGTGAATAAAAATGTAGTCAAATTACGAATCATATAGAAATCTATAAGACTAGCTTTACAGCTATCACGGTGGTTTTAAGCGTAGTAAAAATATTTTTTTGTTAAATATTTTTAAGCATCGTTTCAAATTCCGCTAGTATTTTGATTTAAAATTATGTATGTAAATTGTATTTCTATTTTTTCCGTCTCTGCCATTTGCTAGGAAGAGGATTTAAAGTAAAAATTCCCTTGATCGAATGTTTTGGTCAACGGTTCTAATAATAATTTCTGATTTTTATTAGTTAATTAATAGAACAATATAAAAATATATCAAATTAAAATATATAAATTTTAAAATAATTACCACTAACTACTGTCACAAAAATGTCCCTTCTAAAATTAAATTTTTCTTTAAAAAATCTAAAAATCATCCTTTTTATATAGAATTTTGCAATAATTTTCCGGAACTTTAAGTTAAAATCAATAATGTTTTTTCTTATTATTATTTTCTTTATTTAAAAAATAATAATGTAGGTATCCCACATTTTATAAAAAAAAAAAAAAATCAATTTCTAAAAAAAAAAACGTAACAAGAATAAAAATTCAAAGAATATTTTCTACAACAAAAAAATTTAACTTCTACAAATTGGATCCCATTATAATAAATTTTTGTAAAAAAATATATATATCTATATACATATATATATATATATACTTATATATATATAAAAGAGATAGTTAAATTGAGAAGATGACAAAAGAATTTTCAGCAAAATAAATATTACGAAAAGAAAAATAATAAAAAAAAAAATAAAATATCCTTAAGGACATTTTTTTGTGTTATCTTTGTTTTACTTATTTTTATTAAAATTTGTCTCGAAGAGACTAATCATTAATTTTTTCAATACTTTTTAAGTTACATTATTTCTTGTCATTTAAAAAAAAAATTAATTATTCAAATTTTTTTTTCTAAACATCTATAATTATGTACTCGTATGTTACCGGTAGAAATCGTTCTTAGCCTTACAACATTTTCAAATCATATTAAAATTTTTTCTGATGATTTTTCTGATGAATTTCTTGGATTATTTTTTTTGAGAAAATTGTTTAACTGACCCTGGCTGCAGTAAATACGAAAAAAGCATTTTGTCTCTTTCTCGTTTTCTAAACAGTAACATCCAACAAAAATATTCAAAAACGGGATATAGGTATGAATTCAGTAAAATTAAAAGCTTCCAAAACCAAGAACTGCCTTATATCAACAAAAGAAAGCCCCTAAATAACAAATATCCTTTTCAACAATATAAATATTAAAAATTCTAAAGCTTTAAGTATATCCTTAGAACTGATCTGTAAATATTCAAATTTCGTGGAACAACGACTACATTTTGAAGTAGCAAAAGATGTTGGGAAATATTGAAAGCAAAATTATTAGAAAATATTTGACTTCTTCCAATTAATTTGGCTGCAATAAATATACAAGGCATATACCATTCAAATACGACTTGAGAATAACTTGCATATTTGGGATCCAATTGTATCCATGTAGCAAAGTGCAAAATAAAGTCTTCATAATTATTGATGATGGAAATATGAAAGAACACTTGATCATCTTTAAATCATTGGCGAAATATAGAAACAGCCACTCTTTTCTATCAAATAAAAACAATTGATGGATAACTGGTCTGACGGAATTAAATGTATTATGTTCAAACAATTCCAGCGTAATACTGTTGGTAAACCAAGTTCATAAAGTTTTAAATTCCATCACGTTTATCACAACTTAAGTTGAATTTGTTTTTTAGGATACTTAATTTAATTTAGATTGAAAGTTTCACTACTCATATATAAATTCAAAATAAATATGTGAGTTATAAAAACTAAACAAAATTCTCATTTGGTAAAACATTTTTGATGATTTGCTAATTTTTTATTTATTTTAAATTTTTTGTTCTAGCATATCTGGGCTGATTTTATGAACTGTTTTATTTTAAAGCACGTATTAGCATGATACAAAAAAATTGTATCCTAACCATATTGTTCATGTAGGTCTCTTAAAACAACTAATGAAGTGATTTGTAATTGCCTGCTAAGGATCTTAGAGTTTTCTTTCCTTCATGTGATTAACATAGGGACCAGACGCTATTTTCAAATGGAAACAATAAGCCTCTGTTTTAGTTGTTTAATGATATTTTCATATGACATTTCAATTGCATTGAAGGTACTATTGGAGCTACCACTACGCGTTTACTGACCACCATCCGGAAGGAAATATTTTTTAATATAAATCAAATAAATAAATAAACAACTAGATATCAAATAGTATAAGCTAGTTATGTACAGCTGGAAATTATATTTAATATAAATACGCATATTCTACTACGAACCCTACCTACACACAAAAACTAACCTGCATATATACCAAAATAATTATTTTGATCTTTTTGATTGTTCTTAATGAACTCTCAAGTGATATTAATTTGTATGAAGCTTGTTGAAGAGTTTTTTTTTTATTTTTTATAGCTTCCTTTAAGAATGGAAATACAGAAAATGCTTAGAAATAGTATGAATGATATTTTCTAAAAATATATCTGTAGAAAATATAATAATCGCAAAACAGCAATAACAACAAACCAAAACCATCTGTCTCATTCCTTATTTTTTCCTATTTTTAAATATTTTTTTTTTTTTGTATTACGTTTATTATTGTCCTTTCTATACATAAAATTTCAACCGAATCACAATAATATTTTGTAACTTTATTTTCAAAAGCAAAAAAAAAAAACAACACCGTAACGTCCTCGAATTAAATTTTTAGAAATAGAACTCCTTAAAAAAAGCAAAATTTTCTCATGAAAATTCTCATCTATACAAAATACATATAATAAAAAAAAATTTATATTTAAATTTGTTTGTATGCATGTGTGTGTGTTCATGATAAAATTTAAAATGAGAGAAAACTAAAAATTCACCACACAAACACAACACAGTTTTGTTCATATAAAAACAATAAAAAAATTGCTTTCAAACATTATTAAACTCATGCAAATATATTTACGTCACATACATACACATATATTGTATCCTCATTTTAATTCATTTTCATGCGGTATTCTCTAATACAAAAAAAAACAACAAAAAAAAATTCTGAATTGTATGGTAATGGTATACATACGTACAAAAACTAAAAATAAAATAAAATAAATTCAGAACAAAAATAAAACATCATTTTCCTTCTTGTAAGGATCAAATCCAAATATATAAAATAGAACAAACAAAAACAACAGCAACACAAATAAAATGAAAAATCCTGTTAAAGGAAATTTTTTGTTATTGTTTTTTTTTTTTTTTTTTTACACTTCAATATTCAGAAATTTTAGTCAGCTGTTATCTGTTTTAAAGTAAAGTCGTGTTTCGCATTTCGTAGACGAGAATTTTTTTTTGAAATTTTGTTTTTCTATCTAACAAAAAAAAAAAAAACAAGAGAACAAAAAGAAAAATAATATATTTTTTTTTTTGTACTCTTCCGTTCATTCTTATAAAATTGAACATACCAAAATTTTTGCCTGCTGCTGTCTTCGTTGTCGTCATTATCGCTACCGTCGCCGTCGTCCTCCTCTTATTATTGTTTCGAAACGTCGTCATTATTGTATCGTTTTTTGTTATTGTAATGTTGGAGAGTAATAATTTGATTTGTTGTTGGTTGCTGTTATAATTTTGTTTTTATCATCTTTCATTTTTCTTCCTTTTACGATATTACGTCGTCGTCATCATTATAACGTGTGTAAAAATAAAATAAAGAAAAACATATATAGTTCGTGTTTAAATAGTGGTAGAGTAGTGTATGTACGAATGTGTGTTATAATCTATACATTCGTCGGTTGTGTTTTTAATAGAATTTATAATAAAATATACATACACACAATCATTTAAATACAAAAAAAAAAAGGAAAAAATTATGGTGTTTTTAGAATTTTAGTTTATTTTCAATAAGGATATTCTAGTCGCGACATTTTTTTGTTGTTTTTGTTGTGTTTACCATAAAATTTTTTTCCATAATTTTGTTATTTGTTTGGGGCGAAGAAAGTGAGAATTTATTTTGAAGAAAAGAAAAATTAAATAAATAAAATAAAAAGAAAATTTTATATTTTTTTTTTGTGGATAGTGAAGTATAAAAATAAGAAAAAAAATACAAAAATACTTAGGAATAAATATATGTATGTAAAATCACAAACATCAGGATAAATGTATAAGGATACGATTACTGTGTATAAAAGGAAATTATAAAAAAAAAACAATAAATATAGCAAAAATAAAAAATCCAAAGAACAAAAAAAGTTGTGGAATGGATTGGAGATGGTGGGAGGTAAATATATATATAAATGCTAGATACACAGTTATTTAAATTTTAATATTGCGTTGTTCCAACAAAATAAAAAAAAACATATAGTTATTTGCTATATTATATATTTATTCTTGTACCTATATAAGTATATAAATATATAAAACTATATTTTCATTTTTGTTATTTCTCTTTGTTAATAAAAGCAGATATTCAAGGATTAAATATCCTTTTAAAAATACAACATATATTTCTACGTGTGTATCTATTTGATGTTTTTTTTTGTATAGATATACCTCTATGTAGTATATATATTTATATACATAAATTGATAAATATAATAATATATAAAATCCTAAACAAGGACATTCATAACGTAATATTATTTTGTTAAGAAAAAGGATATAATTTTACTTTAATATAAATACGTACATATATATATGTACATATTGCATTTTTTTTTCACTAAAGTATGAAAACTATCTTTAAACTTTAAGTTAAGAATAAATGTTTTTAAAGTTATAATATAAATTTTATCAGCCCCTATATTTTTATTTATTTCAATGGAAAGAAGTAAAATAAGCATAAATAAAATAATTAAATTAATTTTATTAAATTAGGGGTGATGGACGTGGATAATGCTTGATATATTATAAGAAATTATAGTATCCAAATTAAATTTGATAGCCTGTTTTAGTGCCACAATTTTATATAATATTATTATAAATATAATAATAATAAAGGACTTTATTTAAATTAAAAATTTATAAAAAAAAAAAAATATCAAATATAGTAAAATAAAAATTTAAAATTATATATAAATTTTAATTTAAAATATTATACTTAGCCTATAGTTGATTAAATAAAAAAGTTAGGTTCAATGTGTTATCCAAAGAAAAGTGTCAAATGAACCTTTAAATGAAATATCACAATCGACTTCTTAAGGTGTGCCGATTTTTAGTGACCACTGCTACCTACATTTAGTGTTCTGTAATATACAAAACTAAATATAAATATAAGAAATTGTAAATTAATCAACTTATGATAATTTGAATAAATTACTAATCAGTTCATTAACTTCTCTTTGTATATTGTTTGTATAAATTCGTAATAAGTTAATTAACTTCTCTCAGTCTGGAATTTATTTCATTGTTGTAATATTCTTTGAAATTGTTTATTAGGTCATTAAACTCATTTTGTTTTAAATTAGTTTATTTAGTTGAAATACTGCTATGCAACATTACATCATCATATAATGTTAGTAATAGCTGCATACACATATTAATTAAAACCATTGTTAACCGTCAAATTTTATATATATTTAAATATACTTAAATATTTAGTAGTATAATAAAGTATTTAATGAATAATAACATTACCGATATGTTATATTATTAAGTACTATATATTTAAATGAATTAATAAAGGATCAGTGTCAAGTTAAACCCCTAAAACTAAAAGAAAGAGGTTGTTTAGTTTTCAAACCCTATTAATAACAATAAAGCAGTATACAGATACAGACCATTTCTAATTACGACAATTCAGTTTTTAAATTAAATTTTTCAAATATATATCGAATATAGCCATTCTATTTTTTTATATATTTTTATAAATATGTTTTGATTTCTCTTCTTTGTTAATAATAGTCAGAATCAGAAGGTTTGAATTTTGGTTATAATATAAACTGTTTGATAACCAAAAAGAGAATATACAAATTTTAACGTTTAGTCGAGTAATGGGAGTCGCGACATTGTTGTGTAATTTTTTACTCTTAAACCATGTATTCTACAATAATTTTATCTGCGGTGTAATATAAGCAACTCTAATTAACTATTGTTCGTTGTAAACCTAAATCCATAATAACAATAAGTTTTAGGAGTTGTTTCATTTATAACAACACTATTTGAACTCATGAGTAGGTATATATTTGTAGTGTTAGACTGCCTATATAACTCCTGATTTTTTTTTCGATTGATTTTACAACTTATTTATAGATGTTATTAATACATCTGTGAGTTATAAAAATCAACCAAAATCATTTTATTTACTTATAATGTAATCAAATTAGGTTTTTAAACCCAGAACTAACCAAAAGTATAAAATCAATTTTTAATAATTGCTTTAACAAGATAGTTAAAATACCGTAGAACAACTATGTATTTGCAATTGCTTAATTTCACGTTCTATTTTTATTTTTAATTATATACAATTATTGTTTCATCGGCCTTTTTAAACAATTACAAAAACATTAAATCTAAAAAATTTCCTATGTCTACCCATTTTAAAATTTATTATTAAAAAAAAACTATACTTAATAAATTTAATTTAATTTAAATAAATGTACAATAATAATAATATTAATAAAAATAATAACAATAATAAAAAAAAAAAAACTATTAATAATAATCATAAAAATAAGAAAAAAAAACAATAAAAAAAAACTTTGAAAAGGATATTTTATAACAGAAATTATTAAAATTAAAAAATTTCCTTATAAAATATTATTTAACTGATTGAAAATAAAATAAAATAAAAAAATAAATGTGAATATAAAATAATATTATATCCTTGTTGAGTGGCAGTCTTTATCTTTTATAATTCCCATTTCTTAAATTGATTTTAAGAATTTGTTGTTGTTTTTATATATTTATTATACACACTAAAAGCATATAAAAGTTAAATAGAAGTTAATAAATTAAAAAATAAATAATATATATATATATATATATATATGTATATTGTTTTTTTGAAATTATATATATATATAAATAATAGTGTATATTGTATACAATATAAAATAATAATGATATTAAAATATTCAAAAAAAATTTTTGGTCCACATCTCCAAAGGAACGGGTTCTAAAGAAAATTTTTTCCTCATTTATGTGGAAGGTTAGTGGAATTAATAAATAAAATATTCACAAAATAATTTTAAAGAATTCAATAAATTTTTGGATATACATATATAATAAAAATTGAATTCTTTTAAAATAAATGTACAGTGAATTGTGTACTAATAAATTAAATTAAAAATAATAATAATAATAATAATAATAAAACAAATTTTAAAATATAAAAAGATACATATATATTCCAACTATCTGTGTAAAAGCAGTTAGGGTGTTCATCCCATAGACTTGGAATTATATTAAAAAAATATATCTATATATTACTAAATGGAAAGTACTAAAGATATACCTTTATACATTTAAAAGCAAAATATACCAAAATTTTAAATAAAAACTTGAAACCAATGGCTTGAACAGCTAGTTGCTTAAATACTGATTATAATTTGAAATTTGTAATTAATAATAATACTTAATAATAATAAATAAAAACTAAATATTTTGTGATTGTTACTATGCCAAAATATTCTGCCTGCGCAAAGCAGTTAGGGTATTCATCCAATGGTTTTGATGAAAAAAATAAATATTTGATTAAAAATTTAATAATTTGTTACTACATTATAGTATATAATATATATATATATATATATTATATTATAATATATTTAAATAAAAAAAAAATTATATAATGTGCACATATATAAAATATATATATATAATGAAAAAAAATAACTTGTGTGATATGTGATGTGATATAATAATAATAAAATAAATAATATTTCAAAAAGAATAATAATTGATTGACTGATTTCAATTTGTTATCATAAATCATTTTTTGGCATTTCATTCTTTGAATAGTTTTTTTTTTTATTATTTTCTAACTTAGCATTTTGTTAAATCTCAAGTGGGGTAACTCAACTTTACTGAACACCATGTGATTATGATTGGCAAATTACAAAATGGCGTATGAAACAAAACAGAACTCAATCAATACAATAAATATCAAATAATAATAATATAAAAATAATAATTATTTAATTTAATTATTTTATAAGCCTCTAATGCGTATATACAGTACTTTTTATTAATTAACAATTTACATTTAAATTTAAATTATTATTTCAAATAAATAAATGAAATCATTTTATAATAATAACAATAATAATAATAATATATAACGTAATTATGTACAAAATTGTGTGAATAAATGTGTATAGTTATAAAATAGTTTAAATAAAAAAAAAAAAAACCAAAAATAAACTACGTGATTATAAAACTAAAAAATAAAACATTTTTAATTAATATCAAAAATCTAGTAATTTAATTTATATATATCTGAATAGAATTCATAGAGTAAAACGAAAATATATATATATTTGTATGCACTACATGTGTATATATATAATAATAATCCTTTTTTGGATTAATTTTGAATTTATATTAGAATGTGTGTATTTGTTTATTTTTAATTTGATAAAGTTAAATTTATATGAATTATATATATATAAATATAATATAAAAATGCCTGAAATATAAAATTCAATTTATTTTTTTTTTGTGTGTGAAAAAAAGTGAAAAATAAAATAATAATTTTTTTTTTTTGTTAAAAATATCCTTGAAAAAAAAATAATAATAATGGATAATAATTAAAAATCATATATCTGTATATGATGAATATATAATAAATTATACATACATATATAGTTATGATGTATATGAATATCTGTATTGGCTCTAAAAATAGAAATAATGCAATTTTTATAACTATAATTAGTCTATATATTAAATTAGATTAGATTTTGAGTTAGAGTTGATCCCAAAGTTACAAGCTCATCATAGTTTGTATACTTATTGTTACATACCTTCTAGCGTAGAGAATTCTTTTAAGCGTAGACAAATCTTAAAAGAATCACAGCCTTCTTTGGTTAAAACAAGACAACTGAAGTTTTATTACAGACAAATTAGTGTAATTCTGTTTGTTTGTTCCAGCAAAGTGAGTGATCAAGTCGAGTGCGAACTTTGCATTCAATTTCAAGAATAATTAGAACTCATCTATTTATTGGCATATATCGTGACTTCCAAAATGCAGTGAAACTGTAAAATTTACAATGTAGCATCTTCCAAAATGTAATCAAATTACTTTGTACAGTATTCAAAAATGTGTAAAACACGTAGTGGAAACCTAAAAAAAAAAAAAGCAGAGTGTGTAGTGTAAAAATTTAGATTACATTTTGTATACGTATATGTCACAGATAAAGTTACTAGATTTAATTAAATTATAGTTTAGCATATATTTTCGATGAAAAAATAAGTAAGTTATAGTAAAATACATATGTTATTAAAGTATATTTTCCCATCGAAAATATGTGCAGTATGAAGATTTGACAATATTAATTTTCATGTAACGAAAGATAAACAAAAAGTCAAATTATTACCGATTTATATTATAAAACAAAAAAAAAAATTATAATTTAAACGTCAAAATGTACATATGTTTGTATTTATATTGTCCAAAAGGTATTCCAAAATGTATAGCAAAAGTTTTATTATATATATTGAAAAGGTTATAAAAGCTCTAAGCGGTAGTAGAATTATATTTAAACTACGTATTAAAACTTTTATACTGCATCCCATGCTCAATTCATCTATTTGTCTATAATTATCAAAATGTTTCATGAAAGAAACAAAACAGATTTTTTGACATACAACAATTCTATTGCATACAATCAATTATTATTGTACTTGACAGAATTTAATTTGAATTTTATAATTTTCTTTTTTTTCTTGGATTGTGAATTTTTAATTAATGAATTCTATAAAAAAAACGAAACCAACAAAAATTGTTATCTAATCTACCCGTCTGCAACTTAAAAACAAATTTCAGAATTAAATTTGAAATAATCATCATTGCGAAGGTGATTGTACTGTTATACCAAAAAATTGTATTTCTATTGTTTTATTTTTGTTTTGTTTTATTTTTTGGGTTACTTAAAATTTTTTTGTTCCTAAGAAAAAATGGGTCTCAATTTTCATCAACTCAAATTTATAATTAAATTATGTATACATATACATACATATATATGAATTCATTTACCCATGTACACAAAATGTAAAATCAATTTTGACATAATGTATTTTATAGTTAAACTAGAATGATGCGGTGAATGCATATTGAATTAAATTAGATTTTCAGGTAAAACTCATGAATTTTTGGTTATTATTGTTTTGGTTGTTATAATAATAATATATGTATGTACTCTTCATTTTTAGAATTTAGACAAAAAAAAAAAGGTAATGAGCCATAAAAAGGTCAAATACATATATTTTATGGGTAGCTAAGGGATTTGTTATTATTGCTTTCGTTTTTTTTTTTTATTGTTATTATTATTTCCATAACCCAAATTCTTGTAATTAAATCGACCCTAAATCAGTTGTGTTTTTTTATTTTCTTTTTGGCTTATTGTTTTTTTTTTCTTTTTACAAATTTTATGAATAGAAAGAATGGAACTCCAGAAGAATATTGTCAGGTCATTCTTTTTTTTTGTTTGTTTTTATTTGTTTTTTTTTTTTTTTTTAGTTGTACAGATTGAGACCATTGCAACGAATTTTTAAACATGTGAATATATTTTAGGAATTTATTCGAACTTTTTTTTGTATTTTCTTTTAAAATTAAAATGACAATTTTTTTTTAAAATGACTGAGAGATTATCAATTGAATTGAATTGAAAAATTATTTAAAATTAAAATTTAAGGAGGAAAAAAAATTAAATTTTTAAATATTTATTATGTATAAAAGAATTGACTATATAGAGAATAAAGTATAAATTAAACCTACAAGATAATAAAAGTATTGGTAACTAAGCTATGTAGCACATTAAAAAGTAATATAAAAAATTAAGAATGAATTCAAGTGAAGTATGTTGGACTAAAATGAAAGCAATTGCCTGGATTCGGACGAGATTAAAATGTATAATTTATCATCTATTCCTCCCCTGCGGTATGATAACGCCAGATAATGATGTTGACATCCCTAGTAGGAGAGAGTCAAAATTTTTCAACTAAGCATTTATGTTTCATTAACTAAATAAAATAAAAAAATGTAAAAGAACATTAAATAATGTATAAGTATGACAAAATTGGAATTAACCTTTATAATCTGCAGTCCCAAATTGTGTTTATTATCAAATAAAATTTAGGTATATTGAAAAAATATATCAAAAATATTCTAGTATACTTATTACTACTCTAGCTAATGTCGTTCACAACACCTATATTATCTGATATGAAAGAGATACGAATTTCAACCAGACTTTCGTAAACAACACAGTACTACGTCTGCACTTCTTGATATTACTAACAACATTTACAATGTAATATATAAGAATTATGCTGTTATTCTACTCATGCTTGATTTTAGTGAAACTTTTAATTGCGTCAACCATAACCTGCTATGTTTAAAACTTAAATCTGATTTTAAATTTCACTCTTCTGCTATTATGCTTACTAATAGTTAAATGCATAACTAACAGAACACAATTTGTAATTTTAAATGGTGTTTACTCAAATTCTTTAATAGGTCAATGTGACGTACCGCAAAGTTCTATTATATTGAGCCCGCTGCTCTTCAGTCTATTTGTTAATGATTTACCCCGTTCTTTGTCTGATTCCATTGTACATTGTATGTGGATGATGGCCAACTCTATATTAGTGGTCCAGTTGCTGATATTCACAAATCTGTTGGGAAAATGAATGATCTCGATGCTGTTGGTTTCTGGGCTTGGAAAAAATAGACTAATATTAATCTAAAACAAAGACCATGGTTATTTATTTGCGTAGCATTCTAACAACGAATCAACGATTAAATTAAATAATTCAGAGGTGCAGTACATTAATTCTGCAAAAAAAACCGGGTGTTGTTCTTAATAAGACTTTCACATGGAACGATCATATTTATGCAATTTCTAAAGATATCTTTTTTAAGCTTCGTAAGCTTAGTTTAGCCATTAGTTTTATCCTTAATCCTTCCACATTTTATGTAGTGATGTGATGTAGTCTATGCTGGTATGAGTGTAGGTGAACTATTCAGATTAAAGGTAATTTTGAATGCTTGTACCCGTTTTGTAACTAATCGCCGTAGGTTTTACAGTGTTAGTGATGTTTCTAAATTAGTAGGTGGGTGTAAATCTGTTTCATAATAATGATTCGTTTTTTCGATTTTTCCAAATAAATTTCGGCATTATTTTAATGCATTTGCAATACTATAATATATACAATGTTTAGCTATTTACTTCACATTTATTTAAAATATTATAAAACTTGCATAAAAATTATCTTAACTTATAAATCATTTTAAAAATCTGAAGATACTTTTTAATTTATTACAACAATTGCATAGTTATGTAATCCAATCATTTTTACATTGCAAAAATTAATTTGATTTAGAATTCATTGGTTTCTTAAATTCTCTTCAGTCTCTCTTTATATTTGTTTTTTTTAGTACATAAATAATAATATTCTACTAAATAAAAACCAGAACAACAAGATATAAAATAAGAAAACAAAAAAAAAATGTATTTCATTGAAAAGAAAAAGCATAAATAAAATTTTTTTTTTTAATTAAATCGGATCCTAAATAAAAACAAAACATCTATCATCTATCAGCATCAGAATCATCATCATGCTCAAATAAAAATATATACACGAGTATTAATAAGCATCAATAGCAGACATTTTAATATATATACTGTAATATAATATGTATATAATTATATGTACTGCAGGATTACCAACTCTGAGATGATTCGTTTAGATAGGTTATATATGCATACATACATATTTTTTTTAGTATTTTGAATTACTGACATTGTCCATGGCGTGAAAAATTTATTTCTAATTGACTTTAAATACAAACAAAGTCAATTAGATATCAATTATAAATACTTTGTTTTCACCAAAAATTTAAATTTATAATATTGATACGAACCAATCATAACTTAAAGATATGAAAAAAACTTTTAAACTTATTAAGATGTTGTTACGATAAAATAATTAATAATGACTAAATAATGAGTTAAATCTGGCGAATCTCTCTATAGCCTAATCTATATGGAAAAGCAAAAAAATGCTCTCAAGCAATGTGATAAGCTCAAATTACCTGAGTGATTGATTTCGTCTTTTTTAATAGAAGGTAGGTGGGTGGTACAAGCTATTGGGTAAACCAATAATAGACTATGTGATTATGATGATTATTGGAGTAGAAGCACAGTCTCATAATCTCAGCTATTTTAAAAACCCTATATTCCCAAAGGGAGTGAAAAAATAAATTATGAAATATGATGAATGTAATTCTAAATCTTGCAATTAAATCTGAAAATCCTTTAAACATAAATGTACATAGGTGTAGAATAAATAAAAAAAATCTGAAATAGACTTAATATTGACAATTTATTCTGATTCACATCTTAATTATATTATCACTTTAAAATTATGACATTGACAGAAGTATAAATAAATCTTTGAAAAAAATAAACACACAAAACAGACTTACATTCATAATTCTTTATTACAAATGGGTATATGTACATGCATTATACATATATGTACATATTTAATTGAAAATGAAAATTGCTTGCACCGAAATAACCGAATAGCAATCATAATTAGAGTTAATATATTAATTAATTTTTTACAATTAATTGATTTTCATTGAAAATATTATGTACAAATTATGTCAGTGAACAAATAAATCGTATCAAAACCACACGAATGTGTTAAATATTGAATTGTATAACAATCATTTACTAAGATTTTAGTATTGAGCAACTTCATAAAATCTCGTATGATGGTACACTCTTAACACTAAAGTAGCAAAAAAATTAATGCGAATATCATTTGACAGGAATATTTGATTTACCCAATTCTGATATTATAGATTTTCGCCTCATTTATATACGTATACATATATATATATATATATATATATTTTGTTCGGTAGCTATATTTTGTTATCGAATACAAATATTTTTTAATAATATATAATATAATAAAAAAAAATATATTAATAGATAATTAAAGTTAAACAAATACAAAATTTAAAATAAATTAGAATTATTAATACCTTGAATATAATAAATGTCAAAGATTTCGAATTCGAAAATAATTTCGATAATAATGTTTTTTTTTGCTGTGAATTTCATATACAGTATATCAGCTTATGTTCGCATCGCATTCGCAAACAAAAAACGATGCGAATTTCTAACTCGGTTATAGGCTTGGTATTCGTACCATTAATTAGTAATTAGTATAATAATTATTAATCAATGGTAGGACTTATTAAGCTCAGTGAATATGTAAAATGAAATTTTTATATGGAAAGCAATAATATAAAATGTATTCGTAAAAAATGTAAAATATTTTCCCAGATTGTTTTCTAAAAATGGTAACCCAATTGTACGAACGTAAATAGTCTACATAAAAAACAAAAAAAAATATATATATATATACACACATACTCATACTTCAGTTTTTCTAGTCGTATATTTTTATTTTAAATTTATTTATTTATTTTTGTTCTGCAATTTAAAATATTTGAAATGTATCTGTCATTTATAATAAATGTTTAACATTTTATCGTATCTCATTTTATTCTAATAACATGGAAAAAAAAATATTTTGTTTTGTGTTTTTTTTTTTTTAATTTAAACAAAAAAAAAACTGCTACCATAGACAGTCACACCTAATCTGAAATTGAAATTAAAAACTATTGAGACTACTATAGAATTCATTACAATGAGCAATCTTGAAATTTTCTAAATATTTTCTCGAGTTGATTCAATGAGCAATGATGTACATATATTGTTTTTCAGTAATTTAATTTTAATTAAAAAGTGTGTATTTATTATAACAAAGTGTTGGTATTTATTTATAAAGTTATGATTATTTCTACATTTTGTAATTTATAATATAGTTTGTTGTATTCTTTGAACTTTTGTATATATATAACTATATGTAATTTTAATTACATGCTACTTGGTATTATAAATTATAACTTTATTAACCTTGAAGTTGATATAAGTTAGTTTATCATTGAAAATTAATTAGGTATTATATTTTTGTACATCTTATACTTTGTTATAGAAAAATTATTATTTCAAAATTAATATTTTATAAACTAATAACACTGATGAAGAATATTAAACATAGATAAAATTAAAGATTTCTTTCTATCCTTTGGCCTAAATAAATATTCTCAATCAATAATTCATTTTTTAACTTTCCAACACCCATCACAAAATTTATTTCATTAGATTTAATGTGCATGTACTTTCAGAATTATACAATTTTCATGAGTTATTTTAATACAGTTTTTTGATCTCATCTAATACGAATTGTAATAATGCATAACCATCATTACCATCATTTTTTTTATTGCTTTACAATAATTAATTACTATATATTTCCCTGAAGAGGGGAATAAACATTCTATAGGAGCATATTGAAGACCACAGAGTCTCCAAAATATTTGCTATATGCACCAAGAATAAAAAGCAAGATAACCAACTTCCTGCTAACTCTCAATAGAACAGACTGGGAGATGGTGGACAATAGGAAGATGGTGGGCATACTTACTGATCATACCCACATGAAAAAGCACATGTGTAGACTATCACTAAGTGAGCACCCAAACTGAAGACATTGTTTGGAAGAGGAAGAAACCTCCACACATGTTGTAGGAGAGTGCTTAGTTACTTTAAGGCTGAGATTCAGGCTGTTGGAAACGCACTACATAATCTCAGAAAACTTCTGCAGGATGAAACCGTCAAACCTACTTGCTTTTATCAAAAGGTTCGACAAAGTCGCATAAAGGACTAAAAGCCTACATACCGGCTCTGACATATTAGGGTCACCTTTGTACGAGAAAAAAAAACTATCTACCATGTATAACTTTTTTTAAAAAAAAAAAATTGTAGCTCTGAGCCAAATTTCAAACTCTATAGTGTCCAAGCAATATAACAGATATCTCGCGAACTAATGATAAATAATTAAGGTTCCAAATTACAAAATTTGATTTTATTGTATAACAATGAGCCTCATTTCGGTGTAAATCAATCTCTCATCTAACTATTCTAAAATAAACAAAACTTTGGATCATAACTATAATAAAATATTTCTAATACAATAGAAATATACTTTTATTAATTAGAATGCATATTCAAGGACCCAAGAACTTAATTATCAAGTATCAATCTAAAACTGTAAACTGATTTAACTCTCAATTTAGCTCGCATTTTTCTTCTTTTGTTTCAAAGACAAATTCCATATTAGTAGATATACCGATTTAATTATTATTTTTAATAAAAATATATATATATATATACATATATAATAAATAATAATAAATATATATATATTCACCCACAACTACAATTAATTAAATTGTGAAAATAATAAAAACAAAAAAAAAATTCTACTACCTAATTGGAATAATTTAGGGACAATCCATTTCCATTATTTAAAATGATTCTTCCATTTTTAAATTTACCCTAAACTGTGCAATAAATATGTACGTACATATATGTATAATATTAAATTTATGTGAGAACAAAGAGAATCAATCTATAAAAAGAAAATAAAAAAATAAAAAATAAAAATAATATAAATAAAAAATATCTCGCCTTTAAAATTTTTGATATTGACCTCATTTAAATTGATATGTCATAGTGTTGCAAAGAAAAATAAAAAAGCAGCCAACAACAATGAAAACAAGACAAAAAAAAACAAATTTTCAGCAAAAAAGAAAAATCTCATCATATTTGTTTTCATAAATTCTACATACATCCATTCATACATATTAGTTACATGACGCTTTTGTATTCCAATTATTACTCTGACTCTATATATAGTGGGTGGTATAAATAAAAAAGAAACCACTTTACTGTTTTTTATATTCGTATATACGTATATTTCTATATATATATATATATATGACTAATAAACAATCTATATATTTATTTATAAAATCTATAAAGAAATTTGTAATGTTTTTTTTTGTCGCTATAAATGACGACTACGTTTTTGTTTTTATTATTATTATACCATAAAATAAAAGGAAATAGTAACAATAATAATAACAACAAAACAACAACAACAACATATCAAAAAATATCTTTCCAAAAAGTCTCCTCATTTTAAAATGTTTCATTTTTTTTTATTATTTTCTTATTTTCCACCCACTTAACATATAATAAAAAACCGTCAATCACACAGCTGGCATTTAATATAGAGGAATGTACATGCACACAAACATGCATAGACGTGTTATTATATTTGGTGCATATTCAATGCAATTTTTTATTTTTATACTTTATAGTCATTCAAATGTTCATACATTCTTTTACATATATATATATATATAATATTATATATATATATATATAATATTATATATATATATATACATAACATACATATTATAGTATATTTTTACATCTTCTCAACCGTAAATACAGTTAAAATATTTTTATTTAGTTGAGTTTTGTTATGCTATATTATTACAAAGAAGAGTGCCACTACAAAACATGAACGACCGCCAAATAAAATAAAGAAAACCAGAATATAAAAACACAAAATAATAATAATAAAAATTTTCTTTATATTGTTTTTTTTTTTGTTTTTTTTGTTTATACTCTTTAAAACTATTTTGCAAACGCCATCTTTATTAAAGAGGGCGTATGAAAAAACATCAAACAAGAACCAGAAAAGTCATCAAAAAACAAAAAAAAAAAAAATTAGAAAAAAAGAGTGTTAAAATTCTATTCACACGTTGTAAAACGTGTACGGACAAGGATTTCCTCATGCTTGACTTAAGTTAAAAAAAAATTGAATTCAATTTTGCTGATAAAAATCGTCATCTCCGTTTTTTTTTTTTTGCTAAAAGTAGAAAATTTAACCGCATCCCTCTATTCCACCCTCACTATTTTTCTATTCACTAGCTAACTATCATTGATTTAATATTTAAATATATATTATAAATTGAAAAATTGGAAAAATATTGATTAACAAGAGGACCTGTATCTACATATATGAAAATTTTGTATATGATTTTTAAACGGGTTGGGTCATAAATTACTAAAATATAATATATTGCGCTCACAGTTCTGTCATTCATATCATTCGGTTTCTGAATGACACTATATTACACATAATTAGAGTTAACAGATACATTAACGCTCATTTTGTTTAGTATAATTTTATTGATAGCAGTATAGAGCAGCTCAGAGCTAGATTTTGTCAAACTATTTACGTAGATCTGGATGGACAAACTTCGTTCATTGAGGTTTATTATTGTGATACCACGTGAATTTTGCCCGCATAAATCCACCCGCTAAAACAATTCAGATTTTCATAAAGCGATGAAAGCTCTGAATTTCAGTATGTGCAAGATCATTAAGTGAGTCCAGAAAAAAGACTCTATACTTATATCGTAAAATTAAAATATGTCTTTAAATTTTATCATATAGAGCAGGGCAGATGCAGAGAAGATGGAAGACAATTTTATCCTCTTCCTCATTTATACATTTTCTGCAACAGCATTTAAAGGGCAGTTCAAGTCTTCTGCAATTTTTGCCAATGTCATTTTGATGTTGGGTAGCGCAGTAGCTAGAGCACCTGTCTTTCAACCGAAAGGTCTCAGGTCGATTCTGGACGAACGCAAAAAAATGCTTTGCGATAAGAATTCTAAAGAAAAGCTATTTATTTTATGTAATTGTGTATTCCAAATCTCTGTGGAAAAGCAGTTAGGGTCGTCATCCCATAGAGTTGGAGTTATATAAAAAAAAAAATAATAATCTCTACCATTATGCTAATTTACCACGTATTTTCAGTAGGCTAAGAGAGCACTTCTGATTCATCATAGGTCAAATTTATTTTGTCGTGGTCCGATCTATTCGATATTAGATATTTTGATCGTTTCCATCTGGCATTAGAACTTTTGATCGTTTCTCTGTGAAACAATGGATTAGAAGTGACTATAAGTATACACAGATTACCCCTTTGGTTTTTCTACTTTTTTCTTTAAGATTGAACCATCTCTGACGAGTTGATATACATTGCGAAATTTTACTGTTACCTGATACTATACATAGACATATGTTGAACAGATGCATCATATCGTCTACATATGTCAATTACGGTCCTTGAGTTGGTGGTAATCGTTTCAAGTGATTTTATTGCAGCCTGAGAAACAGTACAGATATTCATGGTAGACAATACGCTGTGTTTCAGCCAGTTTAAGAAGAATTCGGTCAATGTAATTTTTTTGTTGTTGCTTGTATATACGTCTCCGATTTATACAACACGACAATTCAATGTATAAATATGAGATATTATTTGTATACTTATTTTCGATCTATACAACACGATCATTTCACTAATTAGAAAATCGAATTAGATGTAGGAAATTTTGTTAATGCACTATGCACCTACGAGTCGAAAAATTATTATGAATATGTGAAATAATAATTTAGTCAAGCTGTCACTAATGTTTAACTCAATAATAATTCTGAATTATAATCCAAAATATTTTAATGTATTAGAATAGAATTTAGTGAGAAATCGATTCAGAGTCCAATTTCACCGCGATTTTTAGGTCAATTATAAAATCAAATAATCATAGTCCTGTATAGTAAATCGAAATATGAATAATAATAACTTCATAGAGCCCTAGCTAACTATATGCATATACGAACAATAATTTAAATAATTGTTGTACCTCCTTAACTATTTATAGAGAAACTATCTGGTATACAAAAGAGAAAATTTTAAATAAAATAACGAGAAAATTGATTTGTGAAAATTCTTTGTTTATTTTTTTTTTCTTTTTGCACTTATTTTGCACTCTTACAATTTGTATTAACATTATGTAAAGAGAACAAAAGTTTGAATATTGTGACAGTTGTATGCGTGTATGAAAACAATTATTTTCATGAAAGGAAGTAAAAAGTGTCTAACTAAAAAAACTGATTTTTTTAAGGAGTACGGTATTAAATATAAAGTTAGAACATTATAAAAATATTGTGGGATGAAAATTGAGAGAGTTTTTCTCAGGGTTAGTGGTTTTACGGTGATTTAAAAACAAAAATGAATTGAATTGAATGGAGTGGCAAATAGCGTTTTAATATAATTTAATATAATGTATGGATGTATTTGTAATTTTAAACAAATTTTTTAAATGATTTCAACAATTTTTAAAACAATTAAATAAAAAGTAAAAATGAATAAATATATAGGTCTTGACGAAAACAAAGAAAAAATCAAACAAAGAAAAAGTAATAATGAAAAATTGAAAATGGAAACATAAAACAAAGAAGGGGTTGAAAAAGTTTTTACCCCCATTTTTATTCCTTTTATTTTTTGTTATTTTTGTACATTTAAGGATGGTGTACATGATAACTTTAATGAAAGAAATTTTTTTTTTTTACGAATACAAAAATGAAAAAAACAAGGATTTTGAAAAACATATATATATATATGTATATGTGTATATATAAATTATATAATATGTATATATGAATGAGGGTTTGTATGAATATACAAGTTACACTAAATGTTGGTTATTGAAAAATAAAATGAAAGGAAATGAAAGGAAAACTGAAGAAAAAACGTAAAAGTAAAAACCAACAAAGAAAAATATAACTTACTTTGTGAATAAAAATGGAAATTAGAACATAAATTCTTAAAAATTATTTATTTTTTTTGTGTTGTTGTTGTACTGTTATCCTTGCCAACACTTTTGTGTTTTGTTTTTATTATTTATACTACCTATATATGTATATATATATATTGAAAAGAATTAATAATGAGAAAAGAAAATGAAAAGAAAACATGATATTTTTCCAGGAAAATGTTCACGTTGTTATGATACAAAGTAATAAGTTATTAGGTTATCATCAATATCAACGTCATCATTATCATCATCATCATCATCATCATTCCATTTTAAGTTTATATGAGCGTATTTGTATGCATGGACGTTGTATTTATAATAAATTAAATTTATATGAATCGTATATATATAATAATGTATATGTTTTTGTTTTACCACAGGAGTGGGTTATAATAATAAAAAAAATTTTAATAATAAAATTTTCAATTTTTTTTTTCCGTCTTTTTTTTGTTTTTAGTGGCGAGAAAATTCTTTTTAACAATTGTTATGATTGAAAATATGAATTTAGTTAAATTAACTTCAGAATTTAATATTATACATATGTTATTATAACTATATTAAATTTATTTAATGTATTTTGGTTATATTTGATTGAAATTTTAATCAGTTTAAGGAATTTAAAACTTTTATTTAAGTACATCAGTTTTGTATATATATAATTAGAAAGAGAAAAGAGAACGAAAGGAACTTTTAGATTTAAGTTGAAATGTTTTATTAATTTATTTATCTTTTTTTATATTTAATATTAATGTTACACAATTTTGTTTTATTCTTTTTTCATGAGATAAGCAAATTTGTATTTGTATTATAAATAATATAAGAAAATAAATATATCAGAACAAGGTCGATCAGAACATTAAAATATCCATGTGAAATTAATTATTATTCTATTCTACGTTATCTATCTATAAAAAAAAAATCTAATATTTTTTCAATCTCCGTTTGATTAACCTGCGGTAGTCTGGGATATACGAGAATATATGCATCAATGTTTTCATCAATACTTCTCAATATATTGTCAATATACTTATCAATGAAAATTAATTGATGTTTTAGTTTTCTTCTTATATAAATTGTTTAGTGTCAAAATCAGCTGAATTAAAAAAATGATTTTTTTGGGAATGTTCAGATAATTTTATAATGTTAATTCATAATGTAATTCTAAAAAGAACAATTTTTATATTAATTTTGATAATTATAGCAATTATTGTAATAAAACAATTAATATATTATTATAATGTGCACAAAAATAACATTTGTTTTTTTTTTTATACACATACATTTACTTCTAAAATTAAATTTGAATTGAAGTCAAAAACATTCGTCCAGAAATTATATTTTGAATTTACAAGAATGTAGCTATATGTTTCGAAATTATTAATATATTCAGAACACTTCTACAATAATATGTTATTGCACAACACAATGTCAAAAAATGGATAGATCATCAATTAAAATTGTCAATATAAGGACAATTAAATTGATGAGTAATAAGTCGGAGTGTAATAATCATTGTATAGAAAAACATCAATTTATATACCTATAAAATTTATTTACTTAAATTTTAAGCTCTACATCAACAACTCGTTGGTATTATATAGTACCGGTAATTTATGGTATAATCGTTGGATTCCTTTCACCTTTCTGACAATTAAATTTCAGATCACACCTTTTCACTTTAATTTTAGATTCTATACAATACCTCAATTGAAATATATATAGTTTATGTCAATCTTTGAATTAATTATATTCCTACCAAAAAGAAATTGATTATTAATATAAGTTGAAATGATTCTTACTCTTTAATGAGTTGATAAGCCAGTAATTTAATAAATAAATGCTCGAAAAACTTTGTAGTTAAATATGTAGTAAAATTTGCAGTGCCGTACTTAATTAAGCACGATAAGATAATTCTAACTAAATTACTGGTAAGAATATATAAAAAAAATATATATATAGCCTAATTAGTGGGTAAGCGATATGTAAATGCCAAATATGTAATGTCAGTTCATGTTGTAGGGGATCGCTATAGGCCAAAATATGTAGTGACGGGAACAGATTAGTTACTGAGGCTATTAACTACGGATTACTGTGTTTTCGATTAAACTAAACTAAACTAAGTTTGGGGAGTACCCAAGAAAAGTACAGAAACAAAAATAGTTTACTTAAGATATGCCAATAAATAATGAGACAAAGTTATTACTACAGTTATTACTAATAAAAGATTAATATCAACTGTAGTAATTTCGTACCATTAGGTAACATAAAACGAATGGAGGTTGTGATAGACTTAGTCAAACATCTCAAACTAGAAAAAACAGATATATGTAGTTATATATAATTCTGAAATATCTCTATAGGTTGCGATGCTATAATAAAACCTATCTAGATTAAAAAAAAATTCAGAAAATTATAATTTCGATTATATTTTTTTGGATTTCAAAATTTTGAGTTTTTGTTAAAAAAAAACATTTTCTAACTTTTGAAAAAAGTTTTTTTTTTTTATTACATTTTCTGTAAAACTTTTTTACAAACTTATATATACTCGAAAAGTTTTTCTTTTATTTAATTTTTAATTTATAATATTTACTTAAACATTTATTCGACTATCTCTTCACATCTTAAAATTTTTTATTATTAGAAAAATTATGTCACATTAACTCTTTCACTACCTAGAACAATTATTTATTATATTTATCATATTAAATAATTTCATAATGTACATCTGTATTAATTTTGAACTAAGATTTTGACATTATTTATTATTTAACAAAAATAAAAAAAATAGAGGTAAACCAAATTGGACATTACCTATTGGATATTTCGTTAAATGTTCGATATGATTGTATATATATAATATAACAAAATCGTAATCAATTATAACCTTAACTGTAACTGTCATACCTAATCATATCAAAACGTCAAAACCAAAAGTTAAAAGAAGTGAAATAAAAATATAAATTCTATAAATAAATGTTTTTTTTTTATTTTGAGTTTTGAATAAAGTTTATTTTTAGTACTTTTTTTATTTACAATCCTGTCAAAATTACATTTCTTACTTACATTACTTAACGAATGATTTTTAAAAGACAACGATTGATGACTTATGACTATTATAGTTGATTAAAAGAAATATGTTGGTGTACAAAATCAAAATCTGATATCATATGATAACTTATGACTATTATAGTTAGAGGGGTATTCACATGTTACAAGTCAGATATAGTTTGAGAATGTCATAAAAATATTTACCTTTCTACAAAATTTTTTTTGTCCAAAATCTTTTCACAAAAGCGTTTAGTTTTGTTTCGTTCTGTAACTATTTTACTGTGACTTGTCAATTTTTATTTGTGTTTTTTTTTCTACGGAATTTTACATTAAATTTATTTAATGTCGAATCAAGATAAACAAAAACAAAATTATTTCATTGGTTCATAACTTGGTAGTGAAAGGGTTAAAATTATAATCTTAATTTTCAGTTAAGAATGCAGTAAGAAGTGATGTTATAGGTATATGATAATAAAACATAGTTTCAAAAGTTTTTCACTTTAAAAGTTAGTGCTTTGCATAATTTTGTTTAGTGAGAGTTCTCAGACAACAACAAAAGCAATAATAATATTTGCTATTTATTTATTCTTTTTTTTTCAATTATATATATGTATAATTAAAATATTCATTGCTCTAATTTAATTATTTTGTATTTGAATCCTTAATTTTATATTTAACAATATATTGTATAATATTTGAAATAATATAAAATAATTTATTAAAGTAAAAAGTTTTGTAAGAAAACAAAACCAAAATGAAAATCGTGTTAAATGTATTTACCTAATGTATGAATATTTTTGTATACTTAGTTGTATATTAGAAAAGTTATAAAGTAAAAAAAAAATTTTAATTAAATTATAAACTTTGAATAGGAAAATTTCTTAAATTAGAATTTTTTTGTTTTTGGTAAATATTGTAAAGATTACAAAATAATTTGTGAAGGAATTATTTACATAGAAATGCTATATTGTTACGTTAGGTTATATCCTGTATAACATAACAGTTACGTACTTCTATTTTCTTCCTGTAACATAATAAGTATGTTTTTTTTAATTTTATTTTTTTTATTTCTGTTACATTTGTTATGTCATTACATATATATTATATTATGTTATGTTATGATTAGCTATAATATACATACATTATGTATACATTATATATTATGCTGTACTAACTGGCTTATACGTTATCTGTCAACTTACCTTAAATTAAAAATGTTTAAGTTTCGATTTTTTTTCTAAAAATTTGTTTTTACACAGTTCGTAATTGATTTAATTGTGGTATGTTAGTCTTGGCATTCACTGTTTTGTTTTTTTAATTCTTAACACTGGCAATGATGGTGACAGCCAATTAATCTGCATATTATATGAATATTTTATATAAAAATACAAACTTATAAATTTAAAACACTATGTGCTGAATTTAAATTTGTTTATATTATTGTAATGTAGTTTGACATACATTTTGACATTCTATTTGTCATTTTTCATTTAAATTTGACAAAATTGCTTATTCTTGTAGTTTTAGTGGTGACTTAATTAAGTTTGGTGAAATTAGGTTTGATTGAACACTACTTGAACAATTTAAATAATTATTTTCGGTTTGGAAAACTGATTATACTTATATTATGAAATCAATCAAATTAATTATATCTGAAAAATTAAAATATGGTATATATATACATGTGTTATATGTATCTGAATAAACATATTATATAATAGTTATGTTCAATAAATAATTTAGAAATTATGTATTGTATAGAAATAAAAAATTGTTATCAACATAAATATGATTTAAATTAAATTATTATAGATAGAAGATTATTAAAGAGAAAAATATTAATCCACTGTAAGTACATCACGATCTTTCGACCTTTTTTTTTTTAAATAGGTTTTTCTCATACATTTACTCAATGCGGTATTTTTATATTGTGTCAAAGATTTTTTATAATATTGACATTTTTTTTCGACGTTTATAATATCAAAAATATTACATTTTCTAAATGTCAAATATATAATTATAAAAAACAAGAAACTTTACGTAGTGTTAGGAAGGTATAACTAATATTTATAAAATAATAATCCATAGTTATGTAATGACCAAATAATATTTTGTATTATGATTACATTGAACTCTATTGATAAAACGTTTCCAAGTAATATAATAATTAAGAGATATCTCGTGAAAATTAGAAATCTATAATTAACTTACCCAATCTACATCAGGCTTCTTAATTGAACTTAAATTAAATCAAGATTCAATAAATAACAAATAAATTATATAAGATGTGTCATCAAGAGAAGGCATCAAGAGAATATCAAAATAAAGAAAATCAGTAATTCAATAACTATACTTTTACCTTCGTATCTGTCTATGAATACATGTTTGAACAGCGATGGATATTTATGTATATTGTATATATAAGATATACTTTATTTCAGTAACAATACGTTTTACTTGTTATTTAGTTTATCACAATAATACTTGAACTCATTAGTAGATATTTGTAGTGTTAGACTACGTAAAGAACTCCTGATTTCGATTTGATTGATTTTATAATTTATTTATAGATATTATTAATATAGGTACATCTGTGAAAAAAATCGACCAAAATCTTAACGTAAAATCTATTGTATTATATACTATAAAACTATTTCAGTATAGTTAAAAAATTTCGAACTGAACTAAAAAATATTTATTCAATAATATTAAATAACTACAGAATGCATTAAATGTTCTATTTTATGCAATAGCATATATTAAAGCACTGTTGTCATCACAAGTATTTTTTTTTATTATTTTTGAATTTATGAAACCAATAATAAGAGTTTATAAATAATTATATTGCATAAGGGTATTAAATAATTTTATAATATTTTTATTAACTAATAAAATGATACTAAATAATGATAACATAGATTAGATAATATACATAACTGATAATATACATAAATGTCAATGAATATATATATATTTTTTCATATAAATTTCGGGGACAATATAGAAGGGTGTACTTGACATAATTATTATTGTTTATTATATAATAATGTAACATTAAATTTTATTATATATGTTAATGTACATATATAAATGGTGTATAAAGTGTATCATAATTAAATGTCAATAGAATTAAATTAAATATAAACTTAAAAGTTGATATAATATTGACATTATAATGTCTTAGAATTTTTGACGTGTCACAAAGACACGTATTTTTATATCAGGTATTTTGTGCTGTACAATTTACAATTCAAATATTGTTGTTATAAAAACAAAAACCATTAGGATATACTGAATACAACGTGATACAACATACTGATACAACATATTTCGATTAATATTATACTAATTTAAAAAGAAAAATCCGTCTCTAATCAAACTGAATGTATTTAAATATGATATTTTAAGCAAAAATAAATTAAATAAAATTAAATTTCCGAAATAAATAAATTATCAACTAATAGTTCCTAATTGTCCCATCACCAAACCATTAAATTTTGTGATAATTAATTCTTAATCAATAAATTTTTATTTCAATTTAATATAAACAAAAAAAATTCTTACGTAACTCTGATTCATTATTCAGAGGCACAAAAAAAAAAAAAAAAAAATTAAAATGTGGCAACGTGTTTAGTATTTTAATTGTTAATATTATGTTTTTTGATTATTATTATTTACATATAAGTATAACTACGTACATATATAAAAGAAATGATTTTAAAGTTCAATGGAATGACATAAATTTATTTAGTTATACTGAAAAATTTTAATTTTCAAAACATAAATGATTCATGAGATTAAATTGTACATAGATAATGAATCTCTTAAAAATTGTCTTCTCACAACAAATTTATTTAATTTTATAATATTTACAATTATAATATTATTCTTCTAACATAATTACAATTTATTAATTTTAATTTATTTTTATTTATAGGATGTACGTACAGCATGGCCTCTGAATACAATACCACCACAACATCCAAGTTTATCGCATTTACCACATCATTTATCAATTGGATCACATGTGGTAACACAATCACATCAACTTCCACAATCGCATGCAGTATCATCAGCAGTTAGTTTATCAACAATTGGTGGTCCCGGTAATGGTGGTATACCAACATCAATTGTACATCAACAACAACGTACATCACCAAATCCACCACCATCATCAATGCAAAAATTATCTTCATTAACATCATCTTCAGCATCATCGTCGTCTTTAGGATCTTTACACTCACAACAACAGCAGCAGCAGCAACAGCAGCAATCTTCAGCATCACAACAACATCATTCACATCAACAACAACAACAACATCAACAACAACAACAACAACATCATCAGCAACAACAACAATCGTCTTCACAATCCTCGCATAATTCATCGAATAATTCAAGTAATTCATTAAATGCTGTTGCTGATGAACAACGACGACGTATGGTTGAATGGAATGAACGTGAACAACGTGAAAGACGTGAACGTGAACGTGAAAGAGAACGTGAAAAAGATCGTGAATTAGATAGACTGAGACAACAAGATCAACAGAGAGCAGCTTATTATGCACCTGGTATTATTGGGGTGAGTTTTTTTTTGGATTGTAATATTATTGCCTTTTTATTGATAGAAAAATCTTGTATAAGTATAATGTTCCAACAACTGTAAATCTAAAATTTGTCTAAATAATTCTTTCTGGTTGTTTCGTCAACAATTCGTTGTTATTATTCCATCTTCTGATTCTTAACAATCTTATTATGAAAATCAACTTCGAGAGATTTTATCATCTAATAGGAGCCTTAAAAACAAATGTAAATTTAAATTTTGTAATAAAATCGAGAAACCAATAGAAACGTAATGTGGAATAGGATCAGCAAACAATAATTATTATTTTGTTTTTCTGTTTTAATTTAAATTTGTTTAGATGTTGATTTATTGTAAGGTAATGTAGTTTGACATACATTTTGACATTCTATTTGTCATTTTACATTTAAATTTGACAAAATTGCTTATTCTTGAAGTTTTAGTACTGGTTTAATTATGTTTGGGGAAATTATTTTTAAACACTACTGACACTAACACAACACTAACAGTCTAAATTATTATTTTTGGTTTGGAAAATTGTTTATACCAGGTATAATTCATCATAATTTTATTTGCTCTTATACCAGAATGACCGACCACTATTGCAATTCTAGTTGTACCACCAAGTAAAGATTCCTTCATACATTTATCTTATTTAATATTGAAACTGGTCAAATAATGACCACCCATAATTTGTTCTAACGTTTATTTTATATATTCATTAAGCCTAGATAGGTCAACAGCTCAACAGTGACTAAGTTCAACAGAAAAAAAAAATATAATAATCTAACAAATTTAACACCTCTGGATAGAAATTTCTGGAGAAACCGATCTATAGGGACTAGTCTCAAATAGACAAAACAAAGAGGAGAAATTTTTAATAAAAACCTTTTTTTTATATGAAGATCATATAAACATAAATTGATTTTGTGAAAAATAAACATTCTTGAGAAGGATTTCAGTCTAATACACCTTAACAACGTAAATAATATCTCACAAAAGCTTGAGATGTTGACTGATAATCACAATTGCTTTTGACGATCGGTGACATCGTAAATGTCTTTAAAAAAACCTTCAAACTGATATATCGTAAAAAAAACTAAACTGTCAATGTTATTCGTAAAATAAGTTGGCAACATTGTGTAATGACAAGTTTCTGAGACATCATGTTTTAATTCATTTGTGATCAAACAAGACATTTACAAAAACAAACAAAAATTTTCCGTTTCTCACCAACGTTTTGGTTTTCAAGTTAACTAAACAAGTTTTATTGTTGAATTAAAATATGAAATTGACATTTTTCTCTTCCAAAAATTCCTTAAGTATTAGATTTGGTAAATAAAAATTTTTAAATTTTTTATTTAATTTCCTGCACATAATTTCAAACAAATTACATATTTATTTCCTTCCTTCCCTAATAATTACCAAAAAAAAATAACTATTTCTGTTCTTGAAAAACAAAAATAATTCCGATATAAAAATAAAAGTTTATTTTTTTTTTTTGTTTTTTAATTTTTAAAGGAAAAGAAAATTATTTTTACCAAAATCAAATTAATGAAAATAAAATAATAATAACAAATAAATAAGAACAATAACAAATCTATATAATATATACATAATATAATGTACCTAAACAAATTTTTAATTTCAATTAAATTTTTCTGTTAAAAAAGAAAACCCGCTGGTTATTTTCATTTAAAATTTCTAGGAATATGGGAGGCAATCAATAAATATATATATATATATATATATGTATATTGTTTTTATCGTTTTATTTGTGTTTCGCGTACAAATTGTTTTTTATTTTCATTATTGTTTTTCTTTCAAATGAAAATGACAATAACAACACAACAACATCAACAACATAAAATAAATTTTATAATAGGAAATCTTATTTTCTCTATTTAATTTCTTAATTTTTTGTTTGTTTTTTTTTTAATTTTTTTTCTTCTTATTTTTATTATATTTATTTTAGATATTTATCCTTGTTTGATAATAATATATCCTTATTCGTTGTGTTGTATATATACATATATAAAATGCGTGTTGTTTGTTCAGTTTTCTTATTTCTAATAATTTTTAATGATGTTTCCGCCTACTTAAAATCCTTCGAATTTATTTATGTTCCTAGTTTTTTTTATTTTTGATTTTTTTTTTCTATTCTACAAAAACCCACTGAATATATCCTAGAGATAGAGATTATTATCCCCATATTTTTTCAATATTAAGAAAATATAAAAATTTGAATTTAATTTTGATAATTTTTATATTATAATTTTATATCGTGTCGTTATTTAAATTCCATTAAAGTTTTTTGATTTCATTAAAATTTGATATTGTTTTAATTTTGAATTTGAAAAAAGGACGTTCAAAGGCATTTGTAGTTAGATATTAATGAAATACAAACAAAAATATTATATTATATATCTTAAATAATAATTTTAATCTTTTTTGTAGTTGTATTTTTTTTAATCCATATTTGAGTTATAAAAACAAATTAAGATTAAAATTTTGTAAAAATTACGGTAAATGTTGTGATAAAAATCGAATTGAAACCGATAGAAACGTAATGTGGAATAGAATCAGTAAACAAAATTGACAATGGACCATATTTAAAATGTACGTTTTCGTGTGAGAAGCCAATAGAGTTTTTATTTGTACATAGCCGAAGTCGACCTATTCGGAGCAGTAATTATACCGAGTTCGAAGTTGAAAATATCACCAATCGATAGAGCACCCTCGATTTAATTAATAAATTTTTTTTAAATTTTAAAATAACGCTCCTTCCCTTCTTAAGAAGTTGATACGCATACTCTGGAACACATGGTATAATCTGCATACTAGTAAGAACATTTCGGGCTCATCAAATCCCGTCCAGTTGTATGAATGTTTAATTGAAATTTTTTCAATCTTTCATTATTTCTAAAATGATAAAATTCTTTATTCCTTTTAAAGGATGAAAAGCTAATTCAAAAAAATGCAGTGAAATGCAAGCATATTTTGGATATACCTAACAATGTTTAATATAGCTAAGAATGAATAATTGTTTAGGTTTTCTTTCACAATGTAAAGTCTATTTTTCTTCAAAACATTTGTCCAATACCCGACCTATGCAGTCTGTTCAATATCCGTCCAATAAAACTTATATTCGACATAAATTGAAGTACAATTCTCATATATGGGCAGGCGCATTCCATACTTCACTGGGTTACTTTGACAAAATCTAAAATCGCGCCCTACGTCTAATTGGTAGTAACTCTATTGTAATGATAACCCTTATTCCTCTGAACACATGTCGAAACGTTGGAGCTCTCTCTTTCTTTTATATATATCTTGTTGGAAATGACACTTGTTCTATTGAAATAAAATCAATAATGCCTCAAATCATTCCAGCGCACTACTAGGGAGGCTTCAAGTGTCCATTACACCGTGAAAATACCCAGGTGGTCCAAAACTGGTTTCGTAAATTAATTTATTTTAAGAACTCCTAAAGTGTGGAAAATACTTAAACCTCAAGTGTTCACTTCCGATAGAAACGCTCTTCAGGTTCGTCTCCAACTTACCTATCAATTTTCCTCTATCATCCTATTTCTCTTCTAATTACTTTCCTCGTACCTGAGCCTACAATTTTTGTATAAAATATTCCTTTCCTTACATTTGGGTAGTGTGTAAAAAAAAAAAATTTTACTAAAAGTACTCGTAAAATATTACTTTTTGGTGTTCCACTTTATATAATAAATTGCGTAAACCAGTTATGTATAATAAACTGCAAAATGTGTGAAAATGATAGTTCTACATAAATTACTGACAATATTATAACAATATTTATGTATCATTACGAGTCATATTTATATTGTAGAATGTATATTTAATATTTTGATTATAGGATACAATCGAAATTGAGCATTGGCCTTCACTATACTTATTGTTATACTTCTCGTATCAGTTTGTTATACTAAGTAAATCATTGATATTAGATACAGTTAGGTTTTAGAGTTATATTTATATATAGTTGGTGGAAATATGACATATGTTTGATCATTTAAAATACACATTTAAATTTTTACAAATATGAATTTATTTGTGGCATACTATATTTAACGATGTTGTGTTTGCAAGGTATTAAAAACTACTCGTATTAGGTAGGTACTCAATGTTGTCTAGTATTGTATTAGTAACAGATAGATGTGTTTGGCATATTTCTTTTAAAACAAATTAAATAATAATAATAACATATCCAAATTAAATAATATTTTTAAATTAAAAATAATAATTAAATTTCAAAATTAAATATTTAAATTAAATTGTTATCAAAGTTTTCCAAAAATAAATAAAAATTCTTCTTTTTAATTTTATTTAAATACATTAAATTTTCAAACATTTATTTTATTGAATTCATTTTAAAGCAAAAAAACTAGAAGAAAATCCTTTAAATCATCCATGTACATAACAAACATTTTAAATTATCAAAATATATATATACATATTATTATATATGTATGTATAACGATATAAAATATATATATATATATATTTACGTATATATATCAAAAACATGAAAAACAAAAACACAAAAAATCAAAGAAAATTTTTTATTTGTTAAAAAATTCCTTTTGGTCTCCTTTTAAATCTCTTGCCCTTTATTTTTTTTTATTTTTATTTTCTTGTTATATTTTTGTTTAATGTTTTTGTAATTCATTTTATTGAATTATGAGCAATAAATTTCTTTAACAATAATAAAAAAAAAAAAACAAAACATGAAAATAATATGAGAAAATAAAGTTTTTATGTGTATAATATTGTATTCAAAGTTCATTAATAAATGTCCTTCAGCTTTTGATATCCTTTATTTTTATATATTATTATTGTTATTATTGTTTTTCATCTATTTCTTCTTCTTAAAGAAGAACATGCAATTGTTATTCGTTTTTCTACTACATAATATTTTTTGTGCTTCTTCCTTAACAAAAACAACTTAACCAACAGGACTTCTGTAATGAAAATCATTAAAAACAAAAAAAAATATTTTCTCTCTTTTAATTTTCTGATGTTAATGTGAAGTGAATAGATGTGTTTATTGGTGTGTGTGTGTTTGTGTACGTGTGTACAGAATTGAACAAAAATAAAAGAAAAACATATAATTTTGCCGGCATAATAAAAGCGCTTGCGTCAAAATTTTTATTAATCAAACATATATGTATATATTATGTTTATTTAAGTATATATGTATATTGATTGTAATTTTGTATACTTTTCTTTAAATTTTCTATTTTCTATTTTCACTGTTTTTGTTTTTTTCAGTTTTGTTTTTATAATTCGTCCTTAAATTTCAAACAATAATAATAAAAAATTTAATATACATACATAATACATATCTTTATATAATTATGTTTTTATATTAAAATATATGTATGCAGATAATAATGGATTTGTATATATATACATATCTTTCTCTTTCTCTATATATAGATATATATGTATATGCTTTTATTGTCGAATATTTTAAATCCTTCAGTCTATGAAAGTTATTTACTTTATTATATCCTTTTGAAATATATATGTTTATATTATATATGTATATATACTGATATACTAACGTATAGAAGTTTTATATTTGAATAAAAATATGTATATACATACATAAATACGTATATGATTCGAATATAATGCTTTAATATGCTAAAAATAAAATTGTAGAAAAGGAAATTTTAACTAACTAATAATGTGGATTTTAATCGTTCAAACTTCAAACAAACATACATACATACTTAAATGTTTAATTTCATTCCTGGATGAATATATGTAATATGTACCTATAAATATTATATTAAAAAAATGTTCAATAAAAATTTTACAGGATGTTCAAGGATTAATTTTTTTTTTTTTTTTTTTTTTTTTTATAAATATTATAGAATATTTTTAAGGTGATTAAATTTTTCTTGCTGTGCTGTGCATTTACAGTTTTGCATTGTTAGACAAAAGCAACATTATTATGTCTCTGTTTGAAATTTCTTTGAATTATTACCAACAATAAATGCCATCTGGTATTATATAATCAAAAGATATTAAAAGAAGAGCTTAAATTGAAAATTTTATAATTTTTTTTTTTGTTTTACATTTATCTAAAACACTAAGTGATAACCTTTTATGCCATATAGTCGGTAAAGTTTACAATAAAGTAGAGAGAGAGAGAGAGAGCAAAATATATATTTGATTTAACATCTACCTTCAAAATATCTATAAAATATTTATAAAACAAGAGACCTCCATTAACGATAAAATAATTATGTTCATTTCATCTACATTTTGAGCAGTAACATTTTGTTCATATATGAGACAATCAACTCATTTGTGGATTCTATTTGAATATATTAAGGATGTAGATGCCATCGTATATATTATATTATATATAAAGTAATTGTATCTCGAATTGGAATAGTATTATAGATTTTTCAAAGGGGTGAAAGAATTATAATAAGTATTATTATTGCATATATTTAGGCGAAATTAGAAAAAATTTTCCTGTTATAAATAAATACCAAAGCGACCTTAAGAAAAGCAAGTAAAAAGTAAAACTTGCAACGACTATTAGGAAAATCTAAATATTGGGAATATTGGGATACTTGTTTGTTTTTCTTTTTATCGGATATCATCGCATATATACATATATATATATAATAATTTCAGATTATTTTTCAATTTCAATACATACCTAGTGTGTGTTTAGGCTGGAATTTTAGAAGTTTAAAAACAAATAAAATTTTCAGGTAAATAATACAGATTTGAATTTTATAAGTAAAGAAATCAACTATGATTTTAATTCCATATAGTTAAGTTAACTATTGAGATCAAAGATTGATTGATAGAGTTGGCCAATTTGTTTGTATTTGTTTGTATTATCTATGAAATTGTAATACTATCATAGAATACTATCCAGGGGGCTGTTTTTTTATATACAAATATGTAAATTGAATCGAAATAGATTTAATAAACATTAGAAATATGATAGATGAGAGATCTAATCTAATCCAACATATGAAACATCTCTAAATTCATTTAAAATTGCTACTAATACTATAACTTTTGTAGTTCCTTGTGAAATAACGAAAATATTAGTCTTACCGAAAATATTTATCATTTTCTTAATTTTTCTTCTGTTGAAGCCAGCACAATGATTCATCTACTTCATTATGTACCTAAAAAGAAATTTAAAAAAAAAAATTAAAAATACAAGGTAGCATCTTAACGGATTAGTATTTAACTATAGTAAATAAAAACATTTTTAAATATTATTATTTCTCTTTCTCTCTTAACAATAACTCAAAATAATCCTGTGCGTCTGAATTGATTCTCAGTCATGTATTTTACGTATTGAAGGTTTACCAATTTATCATTGTTCTCCAAGAGTTGTTGAGACGTCATAGATCTTTTATGTGGTGTTAGTTTTAATCAGAAATTTGCCCAAAGATTTTGAACCGGCTCTTCTAAACATTTAATCGACCCATCTCAACTTTTTCCTTTTTATCTATTACAATATAGCCTTCTTATATTGGATTAAGATTTAAGACTGATTTTGAAGAAATTTAAACATACTAAAACTTCATTTATCTTATTTCTTGTCCGAAATCTTTTTCATTTAAGTTCTTACATTACATATAGTTGAACAAACAATTTTCCGATATAGAAGACATTTCAACCGACTAATAGACATAAAAAACTCTTCGTTTTTGTATATGAATTTAATTTCCAATTAGCAAATTCAAATTTTTTCGGATAAATTTAACTTTAATAATTAAAATTTCAAAAACTTTAGTAATTTAACTATACTAAATACGTATATTGGTATATATTTATATATCTATAAGAGTATTTTAATTAAAACAATTTTTTATTAACAACCCATAAACATTCACTAAAATATATGATATGATCCGTATATTAAAGATTGTACAAGTATTATAATAGTTGTATATACACTTTTTTCAAAGAATAATAAAATAAAAACAAAAAAAGTTCATTTTAATCCTATATTGTCCTTATGCAATAATAAAAATGAAACTTTTAAGGATATATACATAATACATATATATAGTAAAATAAATATGTACAGAAAACATAAAAGGATTTGTAAAAAAAAATAAAATTATTTCAACATTACTAAAGTACCAGAATTCTATGGGTGACAATTAAAATTATAAAAACGAAATGGAATTAAGAGTCTGGAAAAAGAAAACAAAAACTTACAGCTAGGTTAAAGAAAAGAAATTAAAAAAATGATTTTACAAATTTATATTTGTTATTATTGTTGTTTTTGTTATTGTATGGTTTTGCTTTGAAAAGATAAATCAATTGTATTATGATGTGATGTGATCAATCAATAAACTATGATATTTTATTATTTTTATATTCAATCTATTAAAAATAAAAGATTTTTTTTCCAAAATTCATGAAATGTTTATAAATACATATACATACATAAAATTATAAAATACATAAATACATAAAATTTAAAATTATTAAATTTGAAAATTGTAATTACTTATATGTAATATAAAAATAAAAATTTTAAATTATATAAATTAAACAATGAATCTTATGTGTATACACAGATGACATATATAGAATATCTCATTTTTATTTTTACTATTTATAATTTTATCATACACAATTCCTGTAAATCAGTGATGTCAGCTTTTTCAAAACATTTTTTAGTATATATAATAAATAATTTTATGTGTTGAGAAATTAAAACTACTCAATTTTTTATTATAAACTTAAAATTAATAAAATAGCTAAAATTATTTTTATTATTATATTTTCCATACATTTTATAGAATATGCTGTAGACTCTAGGTCTAGGCTCAGTCTTCTGATGGTGGTGTAATAACCGAAATCGATTAAGATATTTAATAAAATTTGTGAAACATACTTTTTAGTCTTTATTTAATTATATTTTCCACCTTTTTAAATCAATGACAATTGCTTGAAAAAAAAACCGGGTAACTCCATTTTAAATAGTTTTTGATTAATTAAAAAAAAAAATGTTTCATTAAATATTTTTAAATGTAAATTTAATCAATATTATTTTCCATCAATATTAAATTATTGTTAGGGTGTAGTTGGACAACCATTTCGTAACAAAAGACATTTATTATTAAAGCTGAGCACGTTTTTATGTTTTGAAACTATGATAAAGCTCTAATTCACAATAAAAAAGTTCCAGGATTTAAAATTAATTTTTATCCCAGATCAATTTAATTATTTTTATTCAAATTAAAGGTTCAAACTACATCTTTTTGAACCAATATTGAAAGTGTTGAAATTTTTGAAATAGAATAGAATAGCTTAATGGATAACTGATATTATGAAAACAAAAATCGATCACGATCCGTCTAGTTGAGTATGTATTTCTTTAAGACTGAACATTTTATTATGTTGATATTACTGGTGCTAAAATTTGCCATCAATGTCAATTGAAAACTGTCAAATCTGAAATCTCAAATTAATCTGAACACATCTCATCATATATCTGAAATCTGTCAATTGAAACTGTTACATCTGAAATCAATGATATTTTCATACAATACGTTTAAATTGGAATATTGATCTATTGTGATAAAAGTGGAACTATAACTTTTTTTTGAAGCAAGCCCTATCGGTATCCAGATTTGTTTTAAATCATTCCATAACTTAAATTTTTATGCATATAGTTATAGTATAAATGCATAACCTTCAATCTTTCAATTTAAATTTCAATTAGTTCAAATTTCAGTATATATTAGTAGTTTTGTACAATTTTAAATGTTTTAATAATATTCATTATAAGTGAATATTATATTGAATAATTTTCGGAAATTATCATCATGTAAGCAAGTAATGTAAGCAGTTTTTTATGAGCTTGATAACTCCGTATCTTAATTCAGCGACCTGTTACCCGTTTTCTAAATTGTAATTTAATTTTTCAGTTTCAATATTGGAACAAGTTGAAAATATATGTATAGATTGAAACCAATATTTCAGTTATTCAATTGAAATTATAAAAGATTAAAATATAAAAAACGTTAAAAGGATATTTCACGTGTTTTTTTTTTTTTTTTTTTTTTTTGTGATTAAAAAATTAATTTGGAAAAACATTGAAATGAAAATTTTCAAGAATTGAAACAATATGAACTCAATTTAATTAAAATATGTTTTTTTTTATTTATTATTCCACGATTCGTATTTGCAATTTATTTAATGATTCAATTTTTTTTTTATAGATTTTATATAAGTAAGGGTAATTAGGATCGTAGAAAAATAAATTCCGAAAATCTTACGTTACGTGAACGACCCATTGGCAAATATAAATTGCAAGGTAAAAAAGTACAAAAAAAAACTAACAAAATGTTAAAATTAATTAAACAAATAAAATAGAGTGGAAATTTAGAAAATTTTGGTCTAGAATATTTTTTGTCTAGAATTTTTTTTTTACATATGAAAATATGATAACTCTTAATATTTTTTCTTTAGCACATATTTAAATGTTTATCATTTTAAATGTTTTTCATTTTTAAATGTTTATCATTTAAAAATAATAACAAAGAAAATTTGTTGTGTTGTGAAAAGGTTCAAATATTTGTACCATACTTTTTTCAATTTACAGATTAAATATAATGATTATGTTAATGTAATTAACACAGTTATATTAACATAATAATAACTATATTAATTTATTAATTAAATAACTACTAGTGTATTAAGATAGCTGTGGTTGCCAATTCGGTATACAGTTAAACCAAAGTGGTACATTCTGATTTACATTTAGATTAGGCTCTTCTGAAAAAATTCGCTTATATAGTAACAAATTTTCATTGCCCGATCAATATGCTCTTTAGCGGGTTCGACTGTATATGGATAATTAAAAATGATTATGCGTATAAAAATTAGAGAAAAATGACTAAAACTAGTTTTTCACCCGTACAAAATCTTACTAAAACTATACTTAAATTCGCATACCTATAAGTAGATAAATTTATTTTAAATTTGCTTATCGGAAAGATTTGTTAAAATATTAGAATTTACAATAATAAATTTGGTGGTAAAAAAAATATATTATTAAGTGTACAAATACTCATCTGGTGTTAGTACAGGTCATGTACATTTTAAGCCAGATTTATGAATATATTCTTATGCCAACGATCTCATACCGCTTTCTCTGCTGCAATTGGAAATATGTATATGAAAATATTTTATACCTGTTGATTCTTCATTTAAGTTTAGTTTGTCCCTATATCTTAGGTCTGAACTCAAAGATTGTCTCAGTTTAAATACTTTCTATCATTCGCTTAACATATTGGAGACCGTACTATTTTAGATATGGATATATTTTTTGTATGTAACATACTCACATACTCATGCGGTATATGGATTCATGTTAATTATTTTTTCTTAATATATAAGTATTTCAATTTAAGTTCAATTTAATTTATCTATTGAGTATTGATGGTTCTATTTATTTTTTTTTTTTCAAGGACCTACACTCAAATTCTATTTTACTTCATTTAGCTAGTTAATTTAATCTAATTTATATTTTTTTGAGATAATTTAAAGATTTTATTTATAATAATAATAATACCATGCACTTGCCATTGTAAATCTATTTTTATGAATGTATATATGTACATATGTTGGATTGATTTTATACCCATATTATATTGGATAACAAAAGGATACAATAATAATGTATGTGCTATGTGTGTATTGTATCTATGTTTTGGAATTTAAAAATTTTTATTTTATAATAAAGGCTTTAAGGCAAAAGAAAAAAGCAAATAAAAAAAATTTGTTTTTAATACTCTAGAATTGTTTTTAAAAGGAAAAAAAGGATAATTTTATAAGGATTTCTCTTTTTGTTTGTTCTCTTTTATTTTTTATTTTGTTGACTTTTTATACCCTTAAAATATTCCACGTGCATACGTTAAAGACTACTTTAAAAATAATTTTTTTTAAAGGATCAAAATTAACTTGACTTGGGCTGTTATTTTGTTTATATTAATTTCAATGATGAGGAAATTGTCCTAAAATAGATCTCTATGAATACACATCGTACATACATACATATAGAATTGTGGATATATTATGTATATATATTTACAACTTTATATTTCGTGAAAGGATTCTTAAATAGAATTTGAAATTCGATGAAAATTTTTTTGTAGATTTCATGATATAAATTTTATATGATTAGTTTCTCAATTTTTGTATAAAGGTTTTTGTGACAGTATGGTAATAATATAATATAAGAACCCTTGTTTTAGGGCGTTTGTCTTTATTATATATGTGCTATGTTACAAATATACCTACATATATTTTTTAATGTGATTAGAATATTAATTTTTAATTTTAATAAATATATAATAAAATAAAAAAAATACTTGGTTTTAATCTCCATTTTACTTTAAACCATCTCTATATTACTTTTATCGAACTTATCATTGTTTACTTATAAGGTGGTATTCGTTAAAATATTTCTGAATGAACAAATTATTATTTTGAATATAATTAATTTATGTTGGAAATTAATGGGGGAATATTGCATTACTTTTATTAGTCAATAATTTACAAAATGAAATTATATATAAATTATATATATGTACATATTATAAAGATATAGTGATTTATATTTTATTCGATATTATGAATAAAATTTCTCAATATTTACAGTTTACCTACCTTTATTTATTATTTAATTTTTTTCTTTTTTAAATATATATATACATATTTCTGAAAATATTTATAAATTATATTAAATTTTTTTTTTCAGCTTCGTCCACCACCACAAACAAAACCAGGACATGAATATGATCCACATCGTGTTAATAACAATAATAGTATAGCACATCAAAATTCAAAATCAATAATTGTTGATAAACCACCACCACCACAATTAAAAAGTGAATTGCCACCTAGTTTTTCATTATATCCATATCCATATG
Organism: Argyra leucocephala; assembly: GCA_963942445.1. Taxonomy (NCBI): domain Eukaryota; kingdom Metazoa; phylum Arthropoda; class Insecta; order Diptera; family Dolichopodidae; genus Argyra; species Argyra leucocephala. The sequence goes on from OZ012681.1 coordinate 14,003,442, forward strand.
CACCACATCAGGCATATGTTAAAGAATTACAAAAAGGTGTTACATCGAAACCAGATCAAATATTAGTTAGTTTACCAACACCACCGCCATTAATGTCAGATAATAATAAACCAACACCTCCGCCACCAGGTAGTGTGATAGTTAAGCATGATACTCACAAACAATCTTCAATACAAATTGTACATCCATCAACGAAAATAACAGCAAATACTTCAATACCAGCCTCTGCAGTACCATCTCATTATAAAACCACAGTTCAAGCAGGAGCAGGACTTCTGCCTGATATATTACCACCTCAATCACAACATCACGTTATGTTTGAATATCGTCCAACAGGTCCACCACCAATAAATTCATCTAATAGTACAGATCGTTATAAATCTAATTCAGTAATAGGTAGCGGACAACAAAATAATAGTATGAATAGTGGTAATAGCGGTGGAAATAGTAATAGTGGTAGTGGTGGTGGTGGTATATCAGCACAATATATACAACAAACAATAGTACAACCACCATCGCATTTACATCAATCTTCAGTACAATCTGCCAAACAAATACATCCTTATAGGTAAAAAAAAATAACATTTATATATTAAGAATATAATTTTTTTAATTTTAAAAATGTTTTCTCTCTTTCAGCACTTCTCCTTCAACGCAGCAACAACATAGTAATACTTCAGCAAATAACAATACTAGTAATAAACCAAAAGTATCTTCACCAGCACCGTCTCATATATATGGGCAACCAAATAGTGGACCAACAAGTGGTGGTATTGCGGCTGGTATACCAGTTTGCAGATCACAAGATACTCCAGTTCATGCAGTAGTGGCTAAATCTAGTTCGCCATCATCACCGTTTCAATCAAATATTTATGGACCACCGGTTGGTCCACCAAATCAAATACCACCGGCACCAGCGCCAGCTCCACCACCTGCACATTCTTCCCGTTCAATTTACGATTCACGTATGTACATGCAACAGTCATCAAATGTTAAGCAACCATTATCTATGCATCATGGAACTCCTCCACCTAACTCAGTTACAGCAACAGCTCCAATGCCAATATCAAGGTCGCCGCACGGTAATTTAATTAAAATGAATCCACCACCTCATCAAACATTATTAGGTTCTACTGGCCATTTACAACAACCAGTGGGTAATTATCAAACGCAGCCGTTAGATTTAGGATTATCAGATCGTAATCGATCAGATGATAGTCAAAGTCCAAAAAGAAAATCTTCAACGCCTATCCATCATCCGTCAGGCAGTCCGATTCCAATAGATGTTAAGAAAAAAAGAACTGAACCACCACTACCACAGTCACTACCTGTTACACATATGTCTCAGCATTACCCTCCTTTACAACACCAACATCGTCAAACGATTAGTCCGTTAGCATTAAATATTTCATCAATATCGAGCGGTACTCCACCTCCTCACCTTGGATTGAATCATTCACAACAACAGCAAACGTCATCAATTCCATTGCCAATGCAGCGAGCGACTTCTTCGCCTTTAGCTGGTGGTGCTGTCACAACAATTCCAATTATTGCTAATAAATCACCATCACCGAATAATTTAAGGATACCAAGATCTGATGATGCAATTATAATTGGAAATAGCAATATAAACAATAACAGTAATCTAAATAATAGTTGTAATATTAATAATAATATTCATAGTAATAATAATAATATTAGTAATACCAATCCAATTGCTTTAACTGCTGCTAGTACAACTACAACAGTTATTTCTCCATCTTCAACAACAATAATTACCAGTAATAACAATAATATTAATAATAGTAATAATAATAGATCTTCTCCTATTGTAAATAATGTAATAAATTCAAGTCAACAACAGCAGCAATCACCGCAATCATTAGTTATTAATCATCATCAACAACACCACCAACAACAACATCAGCAACACCATCAACAACACCAGCTACATCAGCAACAACAACAACAACAACAACAGCATCAACAACAACACCAACAGCAGCAACATCAACAACAACAACCACAACATCATCAACAACAACATTCACAACAGCACCCTCTACAACAACAACATCCTCAACATCAAACCCCTCAAAAACAACAACAAGTTTCCATAATTCAACAACAGCAACCACAAGCTCCACAACAGCAACAGTCACCACAATCCCAACCAATTTCAAATCTCATACCAATTCGTACAAATTCAGCAGATGGTCAAATTAGACCGTCAAGTACAAATTCTAATTCAACAAATATAAGTCCATCAGCTAGCCCAGCTCTTAGTGTTCAAAGTGCCCCTGGTACTCCAGCAAAACCTTCATCAGCTTCAACAACAACGAATAATAATAATAATAGTAATAATAACACAACAACAATTACACCTACTAATGCCTCTACCACAAATATAAGTAGTGGTGGTGTTACATCTGAATCAGAAAAATCTAATTTAAGTCCGGCTGTTAAGAAAAATAATTCTGTTGGATCTAGTGCTCCTCCAAGAAATTTGAAAAAGGCGTGGTTACAACGACATACTGGTGAAGATTATGAGGATACAACCGGTGTTGTTGGTAGTGGTACATGTGTCAAATTACCATTAACATTAAGTCCATCGCCAATTAATAATAATAATAATAATACTACGATTGAGAATAATTCAAACAGTGATAATTCCGTATTAAATCAACAACAAAAAGAAACATCAAAACAAACTTCAAATACTTCAACACAGCAAAATAACAATAATAATGATGATAATAATAATAATAATGATAATAACAATATTGATAGTAGCAATAATAATAATAATAATAGTAGTAATAATAATTCTAATAATAATAATAATAATAATAATAGTATTATTAACAAAAATGGTAAAAGTGGTAAGTAATTTTACACGACTAAAAAGAAAAAATAAAATGAGTAACTGTTATTTATTTTTTTTGTTTAGTAACTAAGCCACATCCTAAAAAAAATGCTCTGAGCCGTGATAATAACGGAATTAATAATTCCGATTCAGATCAAAAAGAAGAATCTTCAAGTAGTGATCAAGTAAGAATCTTTTTAGAAAAATAATTAAATTATAATGTACTTATTATGAAAATTTTCATATAGGAACAAACATTAAAGCATCCTCCAAAAAGAAAATCGCTTAAAGGTAAAAAACGAAAAGGTGTTGGCAGGAAACCTTTGGAGGACAAAAAGAAAAAGGTAATTGAAATTTTCATGCATATACACAAAAAAAAAAAATTCAAGTATTTTTTAGATCGAAAAGTTTGTAAAATTCATGGTTTACCGTTATTTTTAACCCTTGTAGCCTTGTTCGAAAAAAGAAAACTTTTCCAAGTTATAAAAAAATCCCTACAATTGAAAAATAATTCTATGCAGTTTTCAGAGATTTCATTTACATTACATAATTATTTATGTAACATTTTCACGACTAAATAAAACTTTTATTAATATTCTTCATCATCAAAAGAATGATCCACTCGATGGTTTCACGACGAGGGGATGGTGTTTGTTTTTTTTTTATTAGAAAAAGGGATTTTGTTTTCCAATTGCTTAGCTTTACGATTTGTAAAATCTTTATAAAAACGATTCGTTTTTAAATTCCTTTTTGTCCGATTCCGATCTCGAATCGGAATGGTAATTTGTAAAAGAATTCGGTAGCGAAGTCTTTATCCGTGAAAACAATTCTTTTTCGAAACGAAAAAGAATTGTATTGTAATGTTAGTTGGGTGTGCACATTAAAAAAAACTATGTTGAGTTTGTGTGAATAAATTTTGAGTAGTAGTAATGTACAAATATAGATAAATAGTATCCACTATTCCACATCTCACTATCCATTCCAATCCGGATACGAGAGGCGAGACGAGAACTAAAGTAAATTTAATATGGCCGCTTATTCAGTTTCAAAATAAACAAAATTTCTAAACACACACTAGTCAAACGAAATAAGAGAAGCCTATTCTTCAATGAATTCTCAGCTCACTCAACCATTCTATTTTCGCAATTCGTATGATTCGTATCTTTATACATACTAAATTATATACAAATACATTTACATTGTTATTGTGTTGAGTTGAATTTGAATATGAGTTTATAAAAAAACAAAAATAAATAAACTTTACATTTACTTTACTCTACTCAGTTAAGAATAAGAAGAGAAGAGTTTAACACAATAAAAAACAGAATAAATTTTGTATTCATTTCATACATTCATATCCAGATAAATTTGAGGTAGGTTTTGTTAAAACAAATAAATATGTACAAACAAATTAGAATGGTAGATTGGTAGCCCCCATTTAGCCAATTCTTTTAGCTAATAGCTACACATATACAGTTAAAGTACCTATGCAACTTTTATTATGTAGTGTGGTTGATAGGAATATAGGATAGGTACTTGGGTAAATTCTACACCAATTGCTAGCTTACCATTAACACAATACGAACACACCTTTGTTTTGTACTTTGTAGTTAAGAGAAACCTAAGAAAAGAATATTTTTCTCTTAAATTTATATAGTTTTCAGTTTTGTTGTTGGCTTGCGATTGTGTTTGGGTTGTGTAGTGCAACTGTAAAGTGTTGTGTATCTGGATGGTAGATGTGTAAGAAAAGAAGAGAAGATAGAAAATAGAAAAAGAACGTTATATTAATTTTTTGGCGCAATAAGTAAAACAAGTATGTATATAAAAATAAAAACAATACTACTGTACTGTACTGACTAGTGAGAATTTCATTTCAGCTACTATGGAATGATTTTATGTACGTTATTTTGAAACTACAAGAGAAACAATTTTGTCGCTGTCAGTCAACCTATCGTCTACGCATATATTATTATATTTATATGGATAATAAACTATTCCATATATGACGGCGTAGATTAAATAATACATATCAAAAAGAATATGTATATACATTTTTTGAAGATATAGATACATACATTTATCTACATATATAATTTTTATATTATATTAACATTTTGTATTAGAAATTTTAAATTGTGGCTGGCTTTATTTTCTGTGCATTCCAGCAGCATGTGTTATGTGTGCGTATGTTTGGACGAAGAGAAGAGTGATTCTTTTTCTTAAACTCAGATAATGAGTAGAATAGAAACTAGCGAGCTAGTGAACGGCTTCACTTGATATAAAAATGTGGCAGAAATAGTATGTTATTTATGTAGTCGGAGTGTAGTACCATACGAGTACAGTAGTAGCATCTGCATAGCTGTGTGTTGTGTGCCAGTACTTTTTTTTTAGTGAGCAGCTCTCTCACTGATTTTGTTTTATTTTTCTAATTGTGTTGTCTTGTTGTTGTTTCTGGTAATATATTTCTTTGTAGTTTGTACGTTTGTATTTCTAAATTAATTTTTTTCTCTTCTCATGGCTTCACTTCAGTATTCAGTTTGATTTTGGTGCTTGGAAATTATTAACATTCGTAAATTTGTGCGAATTGCGAAATATAAAGTTATTTTATTTTTGTCCCTAATAAAGTGTAAAAAGGAAAATAGATTTTAAAAAAAAGAGAAAAAAGCTAATTAATATAAATTTTAAATAAAAAAAATATATGTATATTCTTTTTGTGTGTTTAAATAATTGGTATTAATTAATTATAAAATATTTATTGAAAGTAAAATAAAGTACTGTTATATAATATAACAAATATTATTTAAGTGAAAAAAAAATAAAGCCAAGAAAAATAAACGAAAACTGGAAATTTAAACAAAATGGAAGGCATTGAGTCACAAATTCAGACAGAAATTGTGGATGAAAAAGTACCTATAATATATTATAAATATTTTTGTATATTACGTACATATATATTGTTTGGTTCAATTCAAATAATATCGATTTTTTCTTTATGTATAATATATGTTATATTGTGTATATTAATTTTATTACTTAAATAAGAAGCACCATAACGATAACTTACATATTTTATTTTTGTTTAATTTTGTTTTATAGAATATCCCAGTTGCAAGTGAGAGTGACAAGGAAAGTGATAGTGATAAAGAAAGTATATCAGATAAAGACAGCGATAGCGGCACTAGTGGAACATCAACTTCAACCGCTGGTAATAAAAAATTGAATGCATCTGCAAATTCAAATAATTCAAATGGTAGCGCTAATAATTCGGCAACCAAAGAAATTAAAGAACCAAGAAAACGTGGCCGAAGACCTAAGGTTAAGGAAGAACCTATGTAAGCTTAGTTTAAAATTATAAATGTATATACATTTATAAATATTTAAAAATAAATCTAATGGTAAAAATAACCTTTTGAAGAAAAAAGAAACAGCGTGCTGAAGTTGAAGATGATAAAACAAAAGATCCATTTCGTAAGCCCCCAGTATCGCAATTAAAAAAAACAGGTGAATCCTTTCTTCAAGATGGTCCCTGCTTTGAAGTGGCTCCCAAATTAGCAAAATGTCGTGAATGTCGATGGACACCTAATCAAAGATCTAAAAGTACTTCAAACATTTTTTGTCGATTTTATGCTTTTAGAAGATTAAGGTAAATAAATACACTCACTAACAACAACATATTCGTGCAATACATATCTTTCGAAATTATCTAATTATAATTTTTATTTTTAGGTATACAAAAAATGGTGTTATGGCTATTGCTGGATTTTCAGATCCCTTTAAAGATCCCAGTGATGAAGATATTAAACTTTGGATGCCAGACCATCAAAATCCACCATCTGATTTGGATTTGCACATGTCTCGGTTTTTGTTATCTTTAGTTGGAGATCAGTTTTGTGATTTATTACAGCAAGAAAAAGAAGCAATGGCTGAGCATATGTCTGATGGTATGTTAGAAATTTATTTTCTTAAATCGTGTTTCTTATAAAATATTTTTATATAGACAAAACTATTGCTTGGAAACGAGTTGTGCAAGGAGTTCGTGAAATGTGTGACGTTTGTGAGACAACTCTATTCAATTATCATTGGGCTTGTGGTAAATGTGGATTTGTAGTCTGCTTAGACTGTTATAAGGTATTTTTGCAATAAATTAATTTATCAGCATGAAATTTTCAAGAAAAATAAAATTTATTTTAGGATCGTAAGAGGAAGTCAACAAAAATTTGGGGTGAAATTGGTGGTAAAGATCGAGACGAATACTCATGGCTATTATGTACAAATCGTGCCATACATGAACAAGATCGTTTAATTTTAACTCAAATTATTGCTGGAGACTCCTTGAAGATTTTGGGACAACGTGTTCATGAGGCCCGTGCATTATGGCAAATTACACAACACTGTGGTTGTCCATTAAGTAAAGAATCACCGTCAAAAGTACCAAACGGTGTTGTTTTCAAAGATTTAGTACGTACGTTATTAAAAAGTGAGCAAAATGGTGTAAAACAAGAGATTAAATTAGAGCTTGAAGATATGGTGAATGGTACCACTTCATCTGCATTGGCAGCATCCAGTACAAAAAACTCAAATTCATGCACGCCAACTAAATCTGCTAAAGAAAAAGAAGATAACAAATCAGCGCTATCATGGTTGGCTGAAGTAGCACTTGGGGAAGGTAAAAAGAACGGAAAAAAAGTTAATACTTCTACAACTAGTAATAGCAGTAGTAATAGTAAGGAGATAAAAGATGAAAATAATTCTGATTCAGATGATAGTTCTGAAGATGGTCCACCATCAACATTGAGAGAATTATTAAAATGTTCTAGTGCGTCAAACAATAAAATGAGTGGAGGAGGAGATGATACCGATAGTCGTCCTACAACTCCAAGTAACGATATTTCCACAAAAATAAAGTCTGAACCTAACGAAGACAATGAAAATCAAAACAAATCTAATATTAATGTCAGTACAATTTCTAGTACTACATCTTCAAGTCCTTCAGTATCTGCCGGATCTAAAACATCATCTCCAACATCAACAGTTATTTTACAAACAACTAGTTTAAGAAGACAACGATTATTTTTACCAATTCGAATTATGTCATTGACTGAATCAAAGAAATTATATCCAAATTCACCACATTCATGGTTGTGTGATGGTAGATTATTAAGATTGTTGGATCCTTCAAATCAGGCAAATTTTGAAATATTTCAAGAACAATGGAAACGTGGTCAACCCGTTTTAGTATCAGATGTTGCTAAAAACTTAAATATGGACTTATGGAAACCTGAATCATTTTCACGGGATTTCGGGGAACAAAAGAACGATCTCATCAATTGCATGACTGGTAATTTAGTTCCTGGACAACCAATGAAAAAATTTTGGGATGGTTTCGAATACGTTAATAAACGTTTAAGGGATGATAAAAGTTAGTATTACTTGATAAGTTACAAAAATATATTTCTAATTTAATGGGAATATTCATTTATTTTAGGTATGCCAATGCTTTTAAAATTAAAAGATTGGCCACCAGGGGAAGATTTTGCTGAAATTTTACCAACACGTTTCAATGATCTCATGAAAGCTTTACCACTTGGCGATTATACACACAGAAACGGGCGGTTAAACTTAGCCAGTCGTTTACCAGATTGTTTTGTACGCCCAGATCTTGGTCCAAAAATGTACAATGCATATGGTTCAGCATTATATCCATCAAAGGGAACAACAAATTTACATTTGGATATATCAGATGCTGTTAATGTTATGGTTTATGTTGGAATACCAAAAGATGGGCAAGATGATGAACATATTAAAGAGGCATTTAGAGCTATTGATGAAGCTGGTTGTGATATATTAACCAGACGTAGAGTTAGGGAAAAACATGAATTACCTGGTGCCTTATGGCATATTTATGCTGCACGTGATGCAGATAAAATACGTGATTTATTAAATAAAGTTTCAATTGAAAAAGGATATCGTGTAGAAGATCATCATGATCCAATACACGATCAAACATGGTATTTAGATGGTACATTACGTGAACGTTTATATAAAGAATATGGTGTTGAAGGTTATCCCATTGCACAATGTTTAGGTGATGCAGTATTTGTACCAGCTGGTGCACCACATCAAGTTCGTAATTTACATAATTGTATTAAAGTTGCCGAAGATTTTGTATCACCAGAAAATGTATCCCATTGTTTCCATTTAACTCAGGAATTCCGTGAGTTGTCTGATTCACATTCCAATCATGAAGATAAATTACAAATTAAAAATATAATTTATCATGCTGTTAAAGATTCATTAGCATGTCTATCATATTTATTAGGACAGAAATTATCTGAACGTACAGATATGGGTGATTATAAGAGTTTTATAGGGAATGATGAAGATTTAATAAAAAAAGAAATTAAACAAGAAATTAAAATTGAAAAAGAAGAAAACGTGTGATTTGTTTTGCTTAATAAAAGGAACAAAAAATTAAATACTTACTAATTTTTGAATGTTTTTAAAACAACATAAACAGTTTAGTAAAGAAAAGTATTTTTTTTTTTTTAAACAAAAAAAAATAGTAGTCTGAGGATTTGAAACGGTCATTTTAAGACTTTATTTTATATTTAAAATTTGAAATTAAGCTACAAATATGAAATTAAAATTATTTTCATAAGGTTGAAAAAATATATAAATCTATATTATTTTACAATCATATGACTTATAACTGTAATTTAATAATTCTCCTAATACATATGTATGAAATATTATTTAAGATTCTCTTTATAAATTATGGTTATTTGATTTGTATTTAAGATTAACTAAAAGTTGATTACCTAGATCATGTATTAATTAATCATTTAGAATAATAACAAATATGTATAATATATTTTTATATTATAATTTAAAAAAAAAAATACATTATAGAAAAATAATATTTTTAATTTATTTTATTGAAACCAAGTTTCAACAAAATCCTGTACAATTTTTCAGAAGAAAAATAATTTTTTTTATTCATTTTTTGAGTAGCTTGATTTCAAAAACTCAAACTGTAATTATAATTTTAATATATTTTTTTATATAAGTTGTAATTTATTCCAGACAAAAAAAAAAATTTCATTTGAAATAATATTTCATGAATTTAATAATAAGAACAAGATTAATTTTTATTTGTTTTTATTAAGATGAAATATAATTTAATTATCATTAATTGAAAAGTAACTATGAAAAATTTAGGTTGATTTTTATTAATTTTTATAAATTATAATTTTTTGTTTTTTTTTTTTTTTTTTTTTTTTTGGAAATTTAACAAATACATATATTGTATAAGTTAAAATGTTTACAGCTCAAATTTTGTAATATCGTTTGATTTTCGAATTAACTTTACTTATTTAATAATTATTGGCCGTCTTAAATAATCCTAATTAATGCGAAATGGTATGTTTATACAATTTTCATTTCTTGAACGTCCTTTTAACTTTATTAATTCGTAAAGAAAAATATCTAAATTAAATTTGACAAAGATTTTGAATTAAATATTGCTGAACTGTAAACAATAGCTAAGGTTAAATCTAAATTTAAGAAAATTAAAATAGTATTTGTATTAAATAAAATTAAGATTTCAGAAACGAAATTTAATAATTAAAAAATAAAATGATACATTAATTATTGTTAAAAAAAAATCATTAAAAAATAATATAATATATGTATATAAATAAAATAAAAAAAATTAAATTATCTATCATGTGATTTCAGAAAAAATATAAATGATAGAATAAAATTTAAAAAAATACAATAAATTGTATTTAAAAATTAAGAGAAATTTTTGAAAAGTAAAATAATTGAGAAACCTTTAAATATAAAAAAAAAATATGAAGTTGTGAGTAATAGAAGCAACGTAAAAATAATTTTTGTGTAATTAATTATCTTTCAAAGGTATATAAAAATATTTAAATATAATACATAAATACATGATTAGCCACAAACATTATTTTTAAATAAGAACTTACTATATATTTTTTAAATGTAATATTAAATTTATAAATAACATGTTTTTAAAAATTTTAGTTTTTAATTTAAAAAAAAAATCAATTTCTGAATATAGAGCTGACAAACAACACACATACATGTAATATAGTAATATTATTATAAAATTTGAAACAATTAAGAAATGAAATATTTAAAAATATTTTTTATTATAACAATAATATAATATATATATATATATCTATATATATAAATAATTTAGGAATTTAAGGGAATAAAAATAATTTTTAAGGCTTAAATGTAGATTACATATTAAAACTATATTATATATATATATATATATATATACAAAAATAAATAAATCCATACATATATACACATATATTATTATGTATATATAAATATGTATATGAAAGTAGTTTCAGATTTTTAAGATATAAATAGTTAATAAAAGTTAATAACAATAATTTTTTTTTCTTTTATGGTATTACAATTTAAAAAAAAAAAAACAAAAACTAAAGAACAATATAAAAAAAATTTTTTTAGATTACAAAAAAATTAAAAAAAAAACATTAATTTAGAAATTTAAATTTATATATATATATATATATATATATATATAATATAATTATATAAAAAGCTAGTAATTATAAAAATTATAAAAAAAGCTAAAATAAAAAAAAAACTGAAGAAAACATACAAAACTCAAATCAGATGTTTTACAAAAGAAAAAAAATTAATTAAAAGAAAGAAAAATAAGTTTAAATAAAAAAAAAAAAAAATAAATAAAATAATTAAAAAAAAAATTGATGTTTTTTATTTTAAATATTTTATTGAGAACATTATTTGCTAGGTTCATTAGTACATTTAGTCAAGCTATGTGAACTGAACTACATACATATTGCGTCACTATCTTTAGCTAGTTAATGCGACCTAAGTAAAATATGTACGAAATCTTTTTAATTGTATTTTATAAGTCAGGAGAGCAGAATGTTTGTTTTATTAATTACTTGATTTTGATTCAGAATTATTTTCGCTTGAAGAAGAATTTGCAGAAATGCTTTATTAAATTTTAAATTTTTTTAAGTGTTGATATTTTGGAAAACGTGGAAATATATGGTTCATAAATTTTTTTTATGATTTTACGGTTGAAAAATTTTTCAAGTATTGGCGATTAACAAGAATGCAACTCTAGGAAGTTCATTCAATATATAAACATCATATTTAAAGTTTATAATAACTTATGTATTAACAAATTGAAAAGTACTAAAATCGTAATTTTTTTTAAAATAGAAATTTCTCAACATTTTGTCAAACGTCGCTTGAGAATTACTAAATTTCCTAATACAAAATATAAAGATTTTTAAAATGAAATTTTAGCTTGATATTTCTTACGTCCCCCTACATAAGTAATTGATAAGTAATTTACCAATACTACCTCTTCGATTCTAGTGTTGTTAAAATGATATTTTTGTACTTTTTTTGTTCTTATTTTTATTGGACTTACACTTAGATAAAGGAAAGGAGTATCTTCTTTATCTAAGGACTTACATTAAAATCTAATCATGTTAATTTTTCTATCTCCTTGTAGGTTACTATTATTTACCACCAGATGTCTGACTTTTTAACCTATAAATACGTCAATGGACCTCTGTACATTTGTCCTCACAGACCCTTCGATCAATAGGAGCTTTTTTGAAATAAGAGCTCTAACTGTTACTAAAAAAATACCTAAATGTTTGGTATTCTCGAGCAGTTTTTAACATATAGGATCAATCAAAATATAAAATTCTTTCGCACTCATTCAAACATCTCAAGCTATGACCAATATTTGTATTAATACCAAAAACACATTTGTCACCGATGAAAGGATGAAACCAACACTATGAATTTTTAATGTCTAATTTGAATGCTTAATAAACAAGTTTTAAATCTAATATTTAATCAAAATTTTATTTTTGAATGTTTATTTTTATATTGTCCAAAACCGATTGTCAAAAATTCGTCGATCTACTGTCAAATTTTCTAAGTATACATAGGATGATAGTTCAAATTTTTTTGTAGCTTACGTCGTTTTGGTGTTGCATTTTATTTTATGTAAGGAGAGCCTTTGTATGTGCTTCTTCTTTCACTATAAATTACAAATGTCAAAAATACATCATGGTAGCTGAATTTGTTCTTTAAAATAGTTTTAATATAAAATTTTCTGACGGTGAAATATTTTTTTGACTACAGATAAAATATCTTATTTTCAAATAGAAATTTGTAATAAAACAATAGTGTTTTATATATATATGTACATATATGTTTGTCAATTTTTCCCTTCAAATAAAAATTAAAATAAAAAAAATTCTACGCATACCCTACTTAAACCCATTTAAAAATTAACATTTAAAAATTATAATAATAAATTGAATACCCATGTTTAAAATGTTACAATGTTGCCTACAATACAAAAACTAACACTCTGTGGAAAGGCCCATTCAACTGAATTTCTTTTTATACAACCCTGTAGGGAAATATCCTAATTTCCCCTCCATAATTAATATGATACTCGAAAGTCAAAAATAGAAAACAGATGGAAAAATCGTTGAAAATTCAATTTTTAAACCAAAACGAAAAAATAGAAGCGGGTGAAACGAAGTATATTGCTTGTAAATTTTGTGAATTTTAAAATTTTGTAATATTGAAAGAAAAATTAATATAGTTCAAAATAAATAAATTAATTGCATTTATTAAATATATTTTTGAATTTGTATCAAATTATCTGATATTTAAAAATGGAGAATAACATATCAATGATTGAATCACCAAGTGATATGGAAGATGAAATTATTAAAAAGCAAGTGAAAATTATATATTTAGATTTAAATATTTATATAATATAGATAAATTGAAGTACATAATTTTTGGAAATCATATCAAAGTGATATCAATCCTAGTAATATCAAATTGCAATTAGTTCTTGTACCAATTTGCTTATTCCTATAAATCTTAAATTTTTAAGTTAATGTGTGCATACAATAAATATTTAAAATATATATTATGTATAAAAAGAAAAACAAAATAATCGGAACAGTAAAATTTAATTTAAAAACTTAATTCGCAACTGTACTTAATAATATTCTAAACCATCAGTGAACATATTCATGCATTTGCAATTTTACACATGCATTAAAAATCTTTCATAAACAATAAAAATAGATATTATACTATTTAGGTAAAGATTGGTTTGGTATTACCAGGTATTACGTTTACATACCTAACTAATTTCATAAAGATTATTTACAAAACAATTGTTTATATTCATATATATATATATGTATGTATGTAACTAGAAACTTTTATTTTAGTTTTATGATGATTTCAATTTCTAGGCAATATGCCACTTAAGTAACCATAGTACCTCTAATGGCAAAACGAAATTTATTGTCATTCCCATTAAAAACTACAAATCAATTTTGTGACTTAAGATAAACTATTTTTTTGTTTTTAAGAGTGTTAAATGGAAAAAGAAACATTGATATTTTTTGTTAAAGAAATTACCCGGCTGATACTTATATTTTAGTATCAAATTAATAATCAAACTAGGTTTTGTTTGCATTTTTTAAACTGTTGACGGAAATGAACTTGAATTAAAAATTTAATAAACATATTAATCAAAAACTTTTCAAAACAAATTTGTTTATAAATACCTGTTGATATTTGTTTATTAAATTTTAAAATATAATAATAAATATATTCATATTAAGATTTTCATTCATTAAAATTTTTAAACAGTGAATAAAATATAATGAATTACTAGTAAGTCAAATATGTATACATATACTTATAATACAATATATAAAAATATTAAATTAAATTATGTTTAAAACTTTTTAAATTAAATTAAAATGTTTTATTTTAGTATAAATCCGAATGTATCTCAGGAAATGACAATGGATGGATCATGTATGTTTTGATTTAAATATTTAAATTACGTAAATTTTAATTTATTTTTCCCCAATTTAAGATGCAATTGGATATCGTTCACCTTCCATTAGCTTATATAATAATGGAATATCGTCACCAAGCCAAGGACGTTCTGTACGTGAATTTGAAGAACAAATGAGTGCTTTGAGGAAGGAAAATTTCAATTTGAAACTTAGAATTTATGTTCTAGAAGAAAAATTACCTGTACTTGATCAAATAAATAGTCCAACAGGACAAGAATCGTTAATGAAACAATATCTTGAAAATAAAGTTAGTATTTTTGTTATTACTCAATATAAGAAAAAAATTAATTTATTTTGGTTTGTAAAATTGTTTTAGGTAGAAACAGAAATTTTAAAGAATGATCTAGAAGAAAAAAAACAGATATTAAGAGAGGCAGCTGAAGCTATAAATCATTTAGAAAATATTCAAAAAGAAACAGATGAAAGGAATTTCCAAATTACAGAAGAACTTAAACATAGAATTCATTACCTGGAATATGAATATAAACTGTTAGAAAAGAATGGTAAATGTAGTTCCATAAATGAAGAGAATCTGAAAGCACACATCGGCAATTCAGAAATTGAAAATTCTAATATTTTGAAGGTATGTATTTAATATTTTATATAAAATTTAAAAAAAAAATGGTTATATTTTGAATATTACAGGTACAAGACGAAACTTCAATTAAGAATTCTGAAGAAAAAATTAGCGAATTCCAAAATCAAATAAAAAAATTAGAAGAAATTATATTGAATAAAAATCAAACAATTAAGGAATATAAGGATTACATTGAAGATTTACAATTTAAAAATTCAGAACTAAAAGACACGGTAGAGATGCAAGACAAATCATTAAATACAAGTGATGTAAGTACATATCCTGATAAATAAAAAAAAAAATAATAAAATTTATTTTATTTAGTTAAAAAAACTTCAGAATGATTCAGATAAATTAAGATCTGAATTGGCTGATAAAATTTGTGAATTAGATGAGTTACAAGAAAAGTTTACAAAAAAAAATGAGGATTGTGAAAAGGCTTTAAAATATATTGAAAAATTACTTAAAGTAACATCTTTAATGCAAACCGAAATCGATCAACTCAAAAAGGTACATCGCATTTGTTAAAAATTTGAAATTTTATTTAATTTTTCGAATATTTTTTTTCCAGGATACTGATAATAAAGAAAACGAAAGCAATATTTCAAATGAATCTACTTCTAAAACAGTTACAATTAACAAAAAATTACAAAATAAAATTGAACTTCTTTCTAACCAATTAAAGGCTATGACTGTAGAAGCTCAAAATAAAAATTCTCTAGTTGATAAACTTAAGACTGAAATGAAAGAAGTTCGCAATGAAACCGAAAGAGCTCATGAATGGAGTAGAGAATGTAATAATATATGTAATGTTTTAACAATTAGATTAGAAGAATTAGCAGGTTTCTTAGATACATTGCTTCAGCATAAAGATATTCTTAATGCACTTGCTCCAGAAAGAAAAAGAGAAATTCAAAATGCGGTAAATAAATCTTTAGATTTATCACGCAGTTTAACAGCAAAATCTTTATCCATAAGTAATTTGTCATTTAATGAAAGTAATTTGGCTCAATTAAGTAATATAACTGGAATTCTTGAAAACAGTCATAGTAGCAAATGCTATGAAAAAGACAATACATGTGATGTCAAAAATGAGATAATTTCTGGTCTAAAATCTAAATTAGAATCATTTCGTGAAAAATATAATACGGAAAATAAGAAAGATACTGAAAAACATAAAAATAGTTTATCATTAAAACGTTTAGAGAAATCTGAATCGGAGGAATGGTCTGAACCTGATCGTAATGTGTCATCAGCCAGAATTGGTTTAAGTAATTCTACAAAATTAACTATTAGTAAAGGAAAAAATGATAATATTCAAACTTCTGAAACTACTAGCAGTTTACAAAGTAATGATGAAAAAAATAAGTCTAGAACAAAACATTATGATAAAATTGTTCAATATGAGAAAATGATTTCTGATAAAGATAATAGAATTCTAGAAATTCAGTGTCAATTAGTAGAAGTTGATAATCATTTAAAAAAAAAAAATATTTTATTAATCGAAGCGACTTCTGGACTTGAAGAAAAAGAAAAAAAAATACAAGCATTAGAATTAGAGCTTGATACATTCAAAAGTCAACAAAACGATATAAATACATTAATAAAATTAAATGAGGAAAAACTTCATCAAGAATTTGAAATTAAAAATGATGAATTAAGGAAATTGGAAGAGGAAAAAAATCTTCTAATTGCTAAATTAAAAGAATCAGAAATATACATTGTCGATTTAAAAAAACAGACTGAAGAATTATCTCACAAATACGAAGAAGATATTAGAAATATAAAAGAAAATGAATTTATTCAACTTGAAGAAATGAGTCAAGAATTTAGAAATAAATTAAATGAGAATTTAAATGAATTAGAATTAAAACATCAACAAACTTTAAAAGAAAATTGGGTTTCGAGAACAAAATATACTGAACTTTCCGAACAAACAAATATTATACAATTAGAATTAGAAAATTTAAAAGAATCTGAAGCAAAGTTAAAAGAATCTGAAGCCGATTTAAAAGAACAATTGGATCAACATAAAAAAATTACACAAACAACGCAAAAAAATTTAGATGAAAATTTACTTTTAATGTCAAAGACCACTCTTGAAAGAACAAAAATTTTAAATGAAAAATTAAATTTAGAAAAATATATTCAAGAATTGATGAAAAATTGTGAATCATTAAGAAATGAAAATAATATTTTAATTAATCAAATAAAAGGTTTTATTGAGGATAAACCAAATGATTGCCCCGAATTGAAAGAAAAATCAAATCAAAATTCTGATGATAATCAAAGATTTGAAATTACATCTTCTGATTTAGGAATAGAAAGTGATACAGGGCATACTTCAGATCCCAATAAAGTTGAAAATAAAGAGAAAAAAGGAATTGAAGAAAATGAAAAGGAAAATAAAGGTAAATTTTGTCTATTTTTAATTTTTATGTTATTAAAATATTTTTTTTTTTTTTTGTTTAAATAGAAAATAAAACAACGGATCAACAAATAAAACTAGTTGTTAGTGAAACACAAATCGAAAATAATTCTGATAAACTTCCAAGCGATCACAAATGTCATGATATATATAAAGATAATTTAAAATTACGGAATAATAATAGACGTCTTACAAGATGGTGTAGAGAAATGTTAAAAGATGTTCGAAAAACTCACGAAAATATGGAACAATTTGAACATAATGTTAAAGTTCAAATACAAAAAACAAATATTGTGTTGGAATATGCTCGTAATAATTTTTCAAATAAAAAATCATACTGTGATAATCAAAAATAGAATTAAAAATAAATTACGAAATAAAATTTGCCAAAATGAAACAACTATAAATATTTTAAAACAAAAATAAAATATACTTACTTTTATATAATTTTTAAAAACATACTATTAAATTTATAATAATTTAAATTCGTGAAAGTATTCAAAAATTATCCTTAAAATAGAGGAAGTTAATAATTTTTTACTTAAATATTTTTTACTTAACTAATATGTATTTTTCACAAGCATGCTACTATAATTTTTTATTAATTATATAATTTTAGTTCTACATATAACGATCTCAATTATAAATTTTTATTTATCCTATTTTCATCAAAATGTTTCTTAAAATTAAATAATTAATTTTTTTTTAATGAATTAATTTTTTTTTTTAGTTATTTCTTATATAACTAATAAAGTTTTCAAAAAATCTAAAATTTGTTTTTTATTATCTAAATACTATTCATTTTATTAATTTAGGAGTAAACAAAACTAAAGTACTATCTCAACAAGATGGTTTTCGAAATGAAACTGTCTATTATTTCACAATTAAAATAATTACATATCAATCTAAATCAAAACAACAAAGTCTATAAAGAACAAACTGGAACGAACGTGGAAGCGCGACTCAAGAAACACCCTAAATGAAACAGAACTAACTAGGAAGAAGAATTTAACGGAATCTAGATCCAAAATAGCAGAACACATCATCCAATAGAGAATCATGATATTTCCAAAAAAGACAATAATGGTAAATCATATCAGAGATTCGAGGAAACTAGACCTAACTGAAAACATTGAAATATATAAAACAAATAACGATTCACTCCTGAATAAAGACCAAGGCATTGGATATTCATCAATCATCATTGTTTAAATTTATAGAGAAGCGTAGTACAATCAATAAAATCACCTTTACGGTTACAAATGATATTGTTATAATAAATCAACTCACTACCTATGCTATCTGAATTGAAAATAACTCAAACAGCTATAAAAAAGGTCTTTTATGCTATCTGGTATCAAGTAAACAAGTATCATTTACTCAAAAGTTAAACAAATACATGTCATAAAACAATAAATATTACCTTTGTCAAAAAGGTTCAAGCCACATATGTGTATTTCGCGTTCAAAGTGTTCCTTTAAACTTTAGCCTTTATACATTTCACATATCTTACAGGATAATCCACCCAAAATGTATACCCGGACGAGTTTATTTTTTTTTTAAAAATAATTTGGCAAACGAGTGAAAAAGTTTAACAATGGTAGTGAGGGCTTCAGAAATAAATATTGTACCGATAACTAATTATGTCAATGGAACAACATACAAAAATCAAATCAATATAAATAATCCATAAAAATTAAAAAAAACAAAAAACATTTTATTCCATATACGAGCACTTATTTGAATCATGTTCAATAAATAAAACTTTAAACAAAACTAATAAATATGTAATGTTCAAATAATTACGTTAACATCAATCCAAGTATATTGATTAGATTAATTTATTTTATATTAAATTATTGACTTAGCTATACTATTTACTTTATTATTTGTTGATAGCCGCCTTCACTATACAGAGTGATTCTTATTCCTATATCAGAATCTATGCATTGTTTTGTTATGTTCCGTTTTATTTAAATGTTCGTTAATTTTTTTTTTTTCAAAATTAGTAACAAGCACTGAATGAAGAAGGTATGTTGCGAAATATTAATATAATATACAAAACATACAATATGTACATAGGTTTGATTTTGAACAGCGTCTAAGAAATTAAGGACTTGAAGGATTTTTTGTTTTTTTAGTTTTTTTTAGACTTTGTGGTGACATTTTTTGAATCTTGTTTTAAAAAAAAAAACACCATTTCCGGTCCTTCCCAGAAGTTGAAAATATTGAATGAATTCTCGATTTAGTTAATAATTTCTAATTTTAAAATAATGGCTCCTTCCCTACTTAAAAAACTGATACGCATGCTATGGAACAACCAGTAGATTAAATTTATATAAGTTTATTCTATTAAATTATTGTTAACATATCTTTTTGAAACGAAATTATGGTACATTACTCTAATTTAAATTAAAACAAAAATTCTTCAACTAAGCACCAATTATGTTTCTAAATTGAACCTATACGTTTTAACAATGAGATTACGATTTTAATAAACGTTAACATAGAAATAAAAGGGCAATGCAATATATATGGGGATAACCCCATATATATATATATGTATATAAAAATCACCCTGTATATTAATATAAATTCCCGCTTGAAAAGCTAAACTATTTTTTTTATTTCCATTGAAATTACGATATCTTATAGTACGTTTTCAAGCTCATGTTTATGTTTATTGCTAAACATATGGTGTTTACGACAACCTGGCTAATTACGTAGTTGTTCTCGCATACAAATTTGCTGAAAATCATAAACAACTAGCTAGGTGTTTATATCAACTTAATTCTTAAACAACCTTCTTACCTCTTCTAATCTCATTATCTGGTATCTTTTTGAATATTATTTTGAATTTTGTTAGTTATTTTGACAATAATAAATTTACACATATTAAAAAAACAATTCTTTTATTCAAAAAAATAAATCTATTAAAAATATAATTCTTTTACTTTAGTCAAAAGCCTTTAGTTAAATTCTTTAAGATCTTTACGTATTCACCAGTATTCTATTATTTCTATTAAAATTCTGAAATTTGGCAAAAAAAAAGAAATAAAACAATTTTTAATTAATTGGCAAAATTTTTTGTATTCAAAGTGAGTTTCAAATGTACAAACATACATATGTACATATATATATATATACATCATATTATGTTACTAATATATAGTATTAAGTAATTTCTCAATTAAAAATTGTTTCCAAGTACATTATATTTTAATAGCTAAGTTGATGACTTCCAACAACGAGACTGACTTAAATAACATTAATAAACACACTAACAATCAACAAAATAAAATCTCATATAATTAATGATTTAATTTAAAATATATGTATTTCAAAATTTCAAGTTCAAAATTTTTTTTAAAATAATGTACATACATACATACAGATAAAAAAATTTGTTTCTGAAAAATTCTCCAGCTTTTGATTCATGTAGTATTCTCATCAGTGTAGAAAGTTAAAGAAGTGGTGAAATTAAAAGAAGCTGCTGAATCATTTGAAATTGAATTTATGATAACAAACTCCATACATAAATTCGTAAATCAAATTTTTGTTATTTTTTTTGTATTTAAATTATCATATTATATATTTTATACATTAGATAATGTGTATGTATGGATTTATATTTAAATTCAATCATTTATTAAAATTATTTTTATTATAAAAAAAAAAAAATCCAATAACTTGAAAGTGCAATGAAAGGTATGTAAGTACATATAAATTTAAATAATTGTTTAGATTAATTTTTTTAATTGAACACAATATAAAAATTTAGAGTTGATGATTATAAAAGATATCATCGATAATGGACGAAAGTCCCCAGATTAAATTGAATCACAAGTTCTTCTCAAAATTAAAAAACGAAAATTGGTATAAATAAGTTGAATGTACTACCAAAGACCGTTAATATATATTAACGGTCTTTGGTACTATTCTATTGCAAAAAAGGTGGCCAACCTTTAAACTTATCATCACAGTAAAAAAATATTGTGTAGTGTAGATGGTTACTATCTATAAAAGATTTGATTTTATATCGCATCTACTGAGACTTTATGGGAAAATTAAAATGAAATGAGAAATCATTAAGCCAGTACTGAAACGGATTTAAAATACAAATAACGTACGTATGGGTAAATTTTTTTGCAATAGAGTAGTATGTATATGTATGTATATATATGATGTACAATAATGAATCTTAATATCACAATTAATATTACAATAACATTTGTACGTTCAATTATAGACTCGAAAATTTATAATTATAATCGCCTTACACAAATTTTACTTCCATCCAAATTTATTATATACATATACATACTTATTTTATTTCAATTTTAATTGCATTAACTCTTTCACTACCGCTTTGTAATTAAAAATATAAATATGTAACAATAAA
This sequence comes from Argyra leucocephala, assembly GCA_963942445.1. Lineage (NCBI taxonomy): Eukaryota > Metazoa > Arthropoda > Insecta > Diptera > Dolichopodidae > Argyra > Argyra leucocephala. The sequence continues at coordinate 14,025,678 of OZ012681.1, forward strand.
AAATATTCCAAATGACAAACAAAAAATATGTAATACTTTTTTACATGACTTCCTTACTATGTGGAACAAAAATGAATAAGCTTTATTTAAACTATCTTTCTTTTATAACGGATGTAATTAGAACAAAGGCTATACATATATGTATGTTAGAAAACAGAATGCATTTAAAATAAAAAAAAAAAATAAAATAAATATTGTTAGGAGTCTTTAAACTTTCTAGACTTACTAAAATATTTTAAATTTATTCTTAAGTTGGTATTAAATATTGTTCAAAATTGAAGATATAATATATTAAACTTAAAGAACATAGGTAATGAAAGGGTTAAAATTATGTGTGAATTGTGGTGAAGATTTGAAGAACAATAAATAATTCAAATTTAACTAACTGCGCATTTAACGGCAACAGATTAAACAGTTAAAAATCAATCAACAACATTTAACAAGCAGTTAACAACCATATGCAAGCTAACAAAACATAAATTCTAACTCAAAATGTTTACGCAAGACACTATGTTGATGCTTTCAAACAATTTTTTTAATAATTTTCAATTTCAAAATTTCTAACCGTATTTTTCAAAATTATAAATAAATTTAGTAGAAGTCTTTAGACAGATCATAATTAAATTTTATTTTTTTTTTGTTTAAAAAAGAAACGGAAGAAACTTCAGAAATAATTTTTAGTTCCCCTAGATACGTAAAAAATTATATAGTGACTGGTCACACAGTGTAAATCACCCAAATAAAATAAATATTATGCAAAACAAATTTTGTTTTTAATTTGATATCCACACCCTTTCTATTAAATAACCGAACTTTAAAAGGTATACGTAAAAAAAAAAATATAAAAATTGAAAATGTATAGTTTTCCATATTAAGGTTACCAGATATTAAAAGTATTACAGGACATACAGGAGATTAAAATAATAAAAAAATAGAAGTTAATAATTAACAATAATTTATTAAATTTTTTAATTTTACCAATATATCTGTGGTGCTTTCTATTATTTAAATTTAATTAATATTTTTTTGTTATTTAGCTCCTTTACTATTACTTGAATTAACATTTTACAGTTTTGAATTTTGAAAATATAAAAAAAGGACAGTCTTTGAGTCTTTAGAATATATTCCAATAGTGACATTCAATACTTTTATTTAAATTTTAATTAATGACTATGCAATAGTTTTTAAAGATAGATGCTGCAATTCCTGCGGTTTATTAAATCAAAAACTGTTTACCAAATGACAAAATAAATTATTTAATTATTTTTATGTTAATTGAAATAAATTATGTATTTCTAATATTCTCATCCCATCGGAATTAAATACTATCAGATTTAAAGTTTAGAGTAAGCACATCAGATTTCTGTTAGAGACGAGAGCTTGCTATATATTTTTGTGCAAAATTTATAATCATTCATTGAGGTTAGTACGACACCATTAGATAAAAAAAAATAAAAGACATACTGTTAGTAGACTAGTACCAATGATTATATAACACTATGTCATGGCTAGTACTTAATAGAGTACTAATATCACACTGTGTCAATAGAGTAGATAAAAAATAAGACTGTTAGTAAATTACTAACTTAAAATTTAAAATATATAAAAACACTGATTATAAAATTTAAAAATAAATAAAATGAAAGAAAAACGTAAACAAAAAATAACCAATCGACAAGTAAAAAAAATTATGTATTTTAGTAGTTAAGTGTTCCTACGCTTACGTGGCTGTCAAAAAAGCTTGATATTATTATTATTTTTTTATGCCTTAATTTCATTTTACAATTTTCCTTATTTCTAATTTTAATAATTAGAAATAAGGAAAATTGTAAAATTGCTTTTTCTAATGTATTTACACCTATGACTTTTAATTTACTTAGACTAACCTGAACTTTTCTATTAATAATATGTATATTTTTTAAGGGAAAATGGCAAGTAAAAACTTTTTTGATCAATTTATTTTTATCCTAAAACTTAAAAAATAACTTAATTATAAAAAAAAAACCTAATTGGTAAAAGCTTAATCTACAATCGCTCTTATTAGCGGATTTACTGAGTTTAGACAGCTCTCTAGAAAGGCAGGCGATATCTTTGCTATTTGTTCGGAAACAGTATTGATATTTGCTATGCTATGCAATCTGTTGGTGGAAAAATAAAAAGGTTTAACCAAGATTAATTTTAAGATTGTATTTTGTTTTCTTTGTAGCACAATTAAGTTAGTTCTCACAACGCTCTTCCATATAGGGAACCCGTATAAAACCCGATATTTAAACTCGTATAAAACCCGTAATTTTTTGTCCAAATGTATACCAAGATGAAAGCTTGATTTATTATTTATAATTATTTTTGTTAATGAATTTTGTGTCATATGATTGTTGCAATATGGTTTAAGAGTTTAATAACTGTAAGCAAATGTATAAATCATTTATGAACACAATTCATTGCATTATACGCTTGGGAAAAGAATGTATGTTGTTAAACATACATATATATGTTTGTAGAAAATAACAGAGTTTTGATAATGTTATTAGACGAAATTAGTGTCAAACAAATTGTTTAGTTATTAGTGTTAAACAAATGTAGCTATCAAAATTAACATGCTCTTTTCTACATTTTGTTAGACAATACTACGTCTACGTAAAATTAAAACCAAACTCTCGTTTAGGATTATTAGGTATTTTATTTAATGAACGAAATAAATATGTATGTGAATAAGATTTAGAAAAAAATATGGTATATGCTTTTATGACATGTACATTATGGTTTTTCAGTAAATTGGTAACACACTTACATAATGTAAATCATCCAAATAAACATTATACAAAACTTATTTAATTTTTAATTTAATTTCTTTTCTAAATTTCATTTATATCATTTTAATTTTTTTGTTTTGTCTTATTATCACTAAGCAAAGTTAAATGAATGTAAAACAGTTTCAAATCAAATATATTTACCAATAGACATAATTTGAATATTCACACACAAAGATTTTAAAAAATATATATATATTTTAGTTCTATAAATTAGAACTAAAAAAATAAACAATTTGGCTCTAAATCGTATAATTTTATGTAGATTTTATTTCAGATTTTTTGCATCTACATATTTAAATCAATTGCTTTCATTTATTGATCAATTATTCAAACCTCGATTCGAAACTAACTGATCCCAATGAAAAAAAACACAGTTTTATAATTTTACTTCTGTACTTCTTTAATAAAATGTACAACTGGTCATTCTAATTTTATCCATTCAAATATCTTAAATAATCATTTAATTTTCTATCTTAAAATACGATGAATTTGATGTCCATTCATTCATAACGTCATAAACATTTATACATACATATGGTCATATGTGAACTCAGATTGAATTAAAACTATTTAATGTACTCATAGTTATATATATATATATATAGAATATATGTATATTCAAAATATATTTTTTTTTTTTTAATTAAAAAGCTTTGTCGGACCGTGAATGACCTTTAAAATAATCTTGAAATCAATACAAAAACTAAAATAGAGCTGCTAAAAGTACAATTGAATAAAAAAAAAAAAAATAAAATTAATTATTGTAAACGACGTAAATGCAATGATGACGATTTTAAGTTTGTTTTTAGTCTCAGTCTGTATAAAGCGAAATTGATTCAAAACAATAATTACACATCCTAAAATAGAAGTTCAACTTCTAGATTTCAATTCATATATAACACTACAGCCATATAATATTAAATAAAAATAAAAATACTTAGAGATTTCAATTTAATTTCTCAATTTAATATAAATTAATTCTTAAGTAGTTTTATTACAATTTTCATTTTAAGAACAATTATATGTGAATCTCGAAGGTGCAGCACAAGTATTTTTCTTTTGTTTTTTTTTTGTTTTTGTTTTTTTTTTGGAAAAATAGAAAGAATTGAAAAATTTTAAAAATATTTGAAAATCATAAGGCAAAGAGGTGAGTCTTCAAAATAAAACCCAATTTAAAATTTCAATTTTTTATAGTTTTATAAATTTTTAAATAATCGAAATTAGACATTTGAAAAAACAAAAATTATTTATTTCATATTTTTAATTTAATTATCTATTTGTAGATAATTTTTAATAAATTTATCATAAAAACAAATTATTTTGGATATTTAAACTTTATTATAATACATATACTTACGTACATATGTATATGTACCTTCAAATATTTAACTACAAAACACATTTAATTCTAAAATATATTTAACGCATCTAGAGAACAACTATATTTAATACTAATGTGAATAAAAAACAAATAAAATAAAAAAAACAAAAAACAAAAGCTTTAAACTTTGAAATCGAAATAACAATGGAATTCGGTAAACAATTTATGGATCAATTACAAGAAAAATTTTCACCACCTATTCCCGATCGTTTAAGTGGAGGTAAATATCCATGTAAAATGAACTCTATTTGAAAATAAAAAAAAAACAAAAAAAAAAACAAATTCTGATTTGTCATAAAATAAATTTATTTTTTTATTTGTAGAACTAAGTGGATATAGTGGATATCGTAGTCCATCTTATAGCTTATATAATAATAATGAAATTAATTCACCTAGTCAAAATCGTTCAATACGTGAATTTGAAGAACAAATGACAGCATTACGTAATGAGAATTTCAATTTAAAATTAAAAATTTATTTTTTAGAAGAAAAAATGCCTGAATTTATTTCTATGAATTCAACAGATGGACAGGAATCTCTAATGAAACAATATCTAGATAGTAAAGTAAGTAAATATATACATATATAATATAATATTTAAGATTTAAATTGAATGAAAAATTAATTATTAAAGCAAATAATAATCATTTGGTTTACTTACTTTATATACATATATATATGTATATATAATTTCTATTGCTCTTAATCGAGCAGAAAATTTAAGTCAAATATATTCGCAATAAGTTCAATATTGTACATAAGAGTATATAATTTGAACCTGTAGGTCAAAATCATTACATTTAAAAAATTTGAGTTTCGAGAAAATTACGATTTAAAGTTGTAATCGATTTTGTATATAGAAAAAAGGGAAACTACATACAGTATTTTGGGCTGGAGCATATTTCTATTTAACTAACTAGGGTCATTCTGCGTATAATTTTGCTAAAAAAATTAAATTTTCTTCTTTTTAAAAAATCACAGACTTACCAATTCTATTTTAAATTAAGGCTGTTCCAGTTTTTAATTATACTTAATTTTAAAATATTTAAGCGTTACAAATCAAAATATGTATTTGAAACGATCCTGCATATAATTAAAAGCTTCTGGAATCGTAAAAGTTATATATTTTTCAAAATTAGGTAACTTTGTCAGACATGAAGTTATGTAAACACAAGTGAAACAGTCTTTTGTTATCACCAAAAATTTTGCATACAACAAAATTGTTGTGTTAATTTTTTAAATTATGCTTCCTGCAATAGATTAAAATGTAAATAATTTAAAATGTAAATGGATTTTTTTGCTATTATAACTTACTTCTTGTATGCTTTGCATTGTGGCATTAATTTTTTGAGCCTATATAGTCGTATGGTATCACTAAAATGAACAAACGAGATGTTTTGATGAGAATTTCTTACAGGATTAGCGAACCCTAATAAATTTTATAATTATGTGTTTTCCTTTTTAGTACGTTGAAATCGTTGAATCATCATACATATCATACATATATTGAATCAATCAGACGTTGAATCTTCAATATGTATATTCAAATAAAAACATGAAATTCTAAAGTTTTGATTTAAAAATATTTATGCAAAGCAGAAACATGTTTAATTTATATTATGTACATATTTATAATTTTCAAAAAATCTAATATCATATCATATCTGTCTTCAGTTCTGTTTGTAACGCTTATTGTGAATTCAACATTTGAGAATTCAAAATACATATATGCAATAAAATTGTTAAAAGTATTAAGACGAGAGGAGATGAATTATTATAAATCAATAATTTAATATACATTCCTCCTGAATGTATGCAATAAATTACATTACATAATCTGCATATAAAATATATGTACATACCATTGCTAAATACTTATTATTGTTAAATTATGGTGAAATCGAATACAGACACAAAACGGATAATGTAAATATACATATCATTCAAACAAAATTTGTATTAAAATAAGTCGAGTAGAAAATACTGAAGAAGTCTGCAAGTAATAGACGAAATTCGCGTACCTGTATGATAAGCATATCAGTAAAAAAGGAAAATATTCTACTATTGTCACTATTTTTTTAAAATAACATTTTTTTTTAGAAAATAAATTATTTTTTCTTAAATTTGAAATTAAAAGTCAAACGAAGGAAAAAAAAATGTTTGCCGAGTCCAAAAATAATTGATTCGAATTGATTTTGACTAATAATTCTTAATTTCGCAATATGTCTTCTATTCATCTCTTTACTTTGATCATATAATCATTCGAGGTTTTGATTCAATTATTCGCTAGAACATTCTACATTATTTTAATCATATTCATTATATAAACTTGAAAATGTTTGAAATTAGTCACGTTTTTTTTTACTTTTTTTTTTTTTTAATTCAAATTACGTACATTCATTTAATTTAAAATATTTTTTTTTAGATTGAAAAAGAAATTTTACAAAAAGATTTGGAAAATAAAATACAATTATTACTGGAAGCTGATGAAGCTTTAACTTATATGAAAAATGTAACAAAAAATACCGAAACAAAATATAAACAAATAATTGATGAATTAAATCAACAAATACAATATCTAGAATTTGAAAATGAATCATTAGAGAAATTTACAAAAAATGATGAAATGATTATAAATGAATTAATAAATAATAATGATGAAACAACAACTATTTGTGAAAATAATTTAGATAATAATAAAATAAGTATGATTCATAAGGTAAGTAATAAATTGTCTTAACATACTTTTAAACTATGCTGTACTGCTTGTGCAAGTAAATATTATTACTGTTCTGTAACCTTATCAGTTATGCCCCACTATAGGCGGATAAAAAAAAAAACACTTTTCGTAAATACTTTAAGTGAATCATTTACACTGTACAAGCAAAATCAAGAATTCACTAGTTACTAGCAATTTTTTGCTTTTGTACACTATGCTAGTAAACCTGGATAAAATATCTGGTATTTTACTTTTTGAAAAAATGCGATGCAACACTCTCAGATTATTACTTTAAAAGTACATATACTTACTTCGCATTGTTACTAGAGTGAAATAAATTATTCGTAGAGTGAAATATGTTTTATCAGTTGCCAAAAATCTTCATGCAATTGCTAGACGGTACTGAATTCTTGCTAAAGTGAAAAATATTTCACCATCAGTAATCAAAAATTTCAATGTAATTGGAAGTATTTTATCGCAATTCAATAAATTCATAAGTATTATTGTAAACATTTTAATTAGTTGCAAGCAACTGATGATGAAGGAAGTAAGTAGCTTCCGAAATATCGATATTTGCACAATAAAATGATTAGTGAAAGAAAATTCGAATTTTAATTGATAAATTAAATATATCACTAAAAACAAATCTGATTGTCAAAAATGGCAATAAACTCAATTTACAATACGTTTTGATACAATTCGGTTTTCAAAACAAATACCGTTTGAAATATGCTATATTTTTTTTTTTTTGGGTTTACAGATATTTAATTTTTAATTTGTACTATAACTTTATGCATGCTACATGCTTTGATTATGATTAAATTTTGTAGTTCAATGATTGATAGTATGTATACGAAAACGTACCATACATGGTACAATTTTTCTTTACACAGCATCAGTATAGTATGAACGATTGACAGTACAGATTATAGTACGACAAATTTTTTCGTGTATGAGGGAGACGAGGCAATTTACATTATTTTATGTAAATTGTCCAAACCTATAATAAAAATAATATTTTAAATATTTTAAAATAATTGTTTTAAATTTTCAGATCAGTGAATTGGAAGAATCTGTTAAAGCAGCTGAAAATAAAATTATTATTTCAACTGATAAAGTTAAAAACTTAGAGAAAAATTTATTAAAGAAAGATGAAATAATATCAGAATATGAAAAGAACATAAAAGAAATCGATTTTCAAAATAACGAATTATATGAACGATTAGAATTAGAAAATGAAAATTTGTTAATAACTAAAGTAAGCAACTCTACTAATGAATTATTATAAATTGGTATATATGTATGTAGTTAAAAATAACTTTATATTTTTTTTTTTATTAATTCTAGTAATATTATTTATTTCTGTTATTTGAATCAGCAAATTTTTATTGATTCAAATTTAATAATTTAATAATTTATGTTTTGTAAATGCACATTTTTGACGTCAAAAATTTCATTTTCGTATTTACTTATTTTTATTTATATTTTTCTTGTTAAATTTAGTGAATCTGTTTTTTTGTCATTATATAGTGTGATTTTTGTGTGTATATATATAGTATGATTCATATTTTCTGAAAATTTAAATTTTATGCCCTGGGGTATTATAAGATTCATAACATTTGCTTTATAGAACAAAAATTTCATTATAAATTAATTAAGAAAAAAAATCATTCATTTTAACAAAATTTTAAATACTTATTATATTATTTCAATAATATATATATATACAGTTAATATTATATACTAAAATATATCTTAAATAAATAGATTCTGTTAAAGCAAAAATTAGAAAAATTTGAATCAGATCTAAACCATTTGAAAAAGAATGAAAATAAATTATTTAAATTAAAAGAAATTATAAAAATATTAAAAAATGAGAATCAACAATTAAAAAAAGATTTTGAAATTCAAAAATGTATTATTGAAGAAAACCGTGCTATCATTAATCAACAACAAAATACATTAGATGATATTAAAGTAAGTTTTTCTAATATTCAAATATATTTCAATAAATTCTTTTAATGTAATATTATTAATATTTTAGTCAAAATTTGTAACTGTTACTAGTCCATATAATAATATTTTATTAATTAACCAATATTTTAAATTATAATTTGTAATATTTTAAAATTAATGAAAAAAGATTAAATTGATCAGATATATTGTATTAAGATTATGGTAAAAAAATATTTAAAATTAGAGTAAAAGTAGATGTAATTTTTTTACAATTCAATTACTAGATAGTTAGTTATACCAAAAATTTAAAAGAAAAAAAATATTGTGTTTGCCAAATCTTTGTGTATGCATTTTAGCAGATTTTTCAATTAAGCTGTCAAAATTTCAACCAATCAGAAATTTTCTCTTTCAAAATTTTTCAATAGAATAAACCCGGTATGTATTTTTTTTTAAATTTGCATAATAAAATTTAAATTTGACAGTTCTTCATAAAAAAAATTGGCAATAATCATAAATACAGTTGGCAATAATAAAAAATCTGATTAGTGATCACTTTACTCAAACCAAAAATAACTAAGAAGATTTTGTGTTATTTTTAATATGCATACTAAATATTTAATTTTAAAAGAATTGATTTATTATTTAATTAAATTGTTTATAATTAATAAATTGAAAAAAATATATATGTATATATAATTTCAGTCAAGAATAGAAAGTAACAGAAATATAATATTTGATTTAACATCAGAAAAATTAAATAAATGTATTAATAATAGAAGAAAATTAGAAAATGAAATTATAAAATTGGATAATATAACTAATAATTTAAAAAACAATGACAATAATAATAACAATAACAATAATAGAAATATTTTAAATAAACCAAATAAAAAATTGGAATATTTTGCAGAATATAAATTTAAAAAAAAAGTTTATATTTACTTTAATGATACATAATTGTATTTAATTCCAAATAACACTAAAGAAATCATTTAAAACTTTATTGAAAAAAATAAATCTAATCGCTATTAATCAATAACAATTTATGATAATAAATAAAATGGATAACAAAAATACAAACATTATTATAATAAAAAAAAATCTAAATTAATTATTAAGATACTGTTAAAATTATAAAAGAAAATTATATAATTATTGTGAATTGAAATTTAATTTAACAAAATTTAAAAATAACTATCACTAATATATTATTTATTTAGACTTCGAGATTCTAAATATATTTTAAATTCAATTTTAAATACAAGAACCGTAAATCAAATTTATCAAATTTTTATTTTAATATTTCAACATTACATATTATTTAACAACATTGACTTCACTAATTAATTTTGTTGTTTTAAGAACCAGTTTTTGATCAAGTTATTAAAAATTAAATTATTAAAACTATTTAATTTATATTTAATGTAATATGGAACAATAAAACTTAAATATTTAATAATCGAAACTCAACAGATTTACAAAAAAAAAAATTTTTTTGGTACATGATATTTTAAAATGTTGTACATCATACATGTATGAAATGATTTATGGGTAAAAATCACCTCTAATCTCTTAATTTTACTGTAGATTTTCTAAACTATAGAAATCACTCTCTAATTCAATTTAATTACAAAATATTAATTACATAATGTACATATTACATATATAATGTAAAATTGAATTTTCAAATTTATTTTCGTGAGAATTCAAACTCAACTGTCAAAATTTCATTCAAACAAAACATTTTTTGCTGCAGAATTGTTAAAAAAATAAACACCGACTCTATTCTGTCAAAAAAAATTGAATTGTTGGGTTGAAATGATTGAATTGTTGACAGCTGCGTATTTAATTTTAAAAAAAAAATCTATACATTTCTTGAATTTGAATTCAAAACATTTTAAAAAGTAAAAAATATTACCATTAAAGTCATCTGTCCAAATATTATTAATATTTACAGTTATTAAAAGTTATATATTTAAATTTTAGTTTCTTTAATTTTTTCAATTCATATACATATATAAATAAATATATATATAATGTATATATGTACCATTATTAAAAAAAAGTCTTTTTTTGATTCACGCAATAACAAAAAAATATAAATAATTAAATATGATGGATAATATTTAAAAAAAAAAATATTTATTTTATTTATGTATATTTTATTAATGTTTTGTTATAAAAAAATTAATATTGTAATTTTAATAATATATAAAAATAATTAAAAAATAAAAAATTAATCAAATAAAATATGAAGTGTCTGTCCCGTCGATACGGAAATTTAAAAAAAAAAATATCAATTACATACTGTCAAAATACGATAATCCCACTAAACCACTAATTTTCGTATCGACGTGACAAGACCTAAAGTGTTTTTTCTTTTGTAATTCAATTGACATAAACATCAATTTGATTGTTTTTAATTGATTTTTGTACTGACTTAACAGATATAGAATGAATATACAAGTTAGCTGTTCTAATACGATATAGAACAATCTAATGTAAAAAAAAAACAAAACACTTTTTTGTGTTTAGTAGTTTCCGTTAATTGAACTTGTTTTATCCAAAAGTGGTCTGATCGTTCTAAATTGATGAGTTTTGTTTTGGAAAACTTTTTTTGTTGTTGTTTTTTACTTACATTTTGACAGTTAAACAATGAAATTTCAGAGTAAACAAAAATTAGAGCAAAAATAAGTTCAAAAAAAGAGTGTTAAGTAGATTTTTCTGCTCTAATTGGTTCGTAAAGTATTTGACATTTAATTGTCATTGTCCAAAACTATTCTGTCCGATTCTATCTAAAACTACTGAACAAAGTTATTTATTGTATTTATTAAACTGAATTTTCAAATTAAATTTTGTAGAATTACATACGAAGCTGTCAAAATTTCAACCAATAATTTTATTTGATTTTATTTTATTTTATTTTATTTTATTTTATTTTATTTTATTTTATTTTATTTTATTTTATTTTATTTTATTTTATATATAAATGTGAAAAATTCCTTTAAAACCTTTTTGTCTTTTCGAGATTTGAGCCAAATTTAATCCAAGAATTTTAATTCAGAATTATTCATCAGAATAGATTCGTTGTGTATTTTTTTTTTAAATTTTGTAGAATAAAATTAAAAGTTGACAGTTCAGTTTTTCTTTTTTTTAATATTTTCTGAAGAATTTTTTATAAACCTTGGTGACAAATTTTTTTTCTTGTTTTTTTTAATATTTAGTTTTTTTTTTATTAACAAATTATTTTTAAGTATAATTTTTTATATTAGTTTTTATTTCATTAATTTATAGTACACAGCAGGAGACTAACATTGGTAGAGCTCTACCATAAATACGGAAATAAAAATTACCTCTATAAAATGTGCTTCTACGATAGTGAATATTTTTGAACAGAAAGTTGGCTCTACGAAAACGTTGGTAGAGAAATTTTTCGTATAACTGTAAATTCATCTCTAATTACTGTTTATATGCATTCTTTCTCTATAGTTTGATATCGTATCTATGATACGGCAATAAACTAAATTAATTTAAAAATAGACCAAAAATAAAATTGCATATGCAAAAATGCATGAATTATATGAAAATCTACAGTAGAGTATAGATACACAAACACCACTTCATCTGTACAGTGAGTCAAGAAATCTACCAAAATATTTCTGATAGAGTTAATATAGACCAAGAGTGGTTTATATTTTAATATATGTAGATTTTTCTATCGAAATTAACAATGTGCATAGCTGTAGGCTGTAGAATCAGATATTAATATTATTAGGATTCAATAAACACGTGACCGCAAGCTATCGCATTTGTTCTGGAGAAGCAGTATAAAGGAAGAGACAATTTTTTATTTTATGAATATTATATTTTTATTTTTTTATTCATACAACCCTCTCATTATTCAAAAACATCCGTGAAATAGACTTTTGCATTCATAAACACTGATGCTTTAAGAATATAAAAGTCAGAAATCCTAATTTTCGAAACTAAATTTTTAAAAGAATATTTTTTCAAAAAGTCCACCGGGTCAAAAAAATGTTTAGCAACGGCCCTGATTATCATCATGTATACTATACAAAATGTATAAAAAGGATAATTAAGGAAAGAAATTGTAATTAAACATATTAGTAATCCTTACACAATGCACATAGATATAGATACTTAATATATGTACCATATTTTATATGTACATACTTATTATGTGTATATAAATCTCCAATTTACATTTAGTTTAACTGGAATTTCTATAAACTTATGTATGAATTTTTGTTTTCATACATATATTATTACATATATACAACAATATGAAATGAAGGGTAATGAAAATGAAAAATCCTTTTGTACATATAAACAATTAATGTAAAATGTATCAGGAGATATCAATTTTAGCAACTAAAAATTTGTAACAAAAATTTTAAATAAAATGTAATTTTATGTATTTTTAGATAAAAATATTTTATTTTACCTTTATACCTTTATACCTATTATATATCATAATATTATTTACATAATTATATATAAAGTTTGCTTTATGAATTTTTTATTAATTTATTTAATTTTATAATTATATGTATTCGGACTCGTTTATATATTGTGTACTTATTGCAATTTTTTATTTCTTTTCAAATCAAAGTGTTTACAATGATAAGTTGTTCGACATAGGAATTTCCACATTCCTTTTATTTATTCGGAATTGTCGAATGTAGAAAATGCGGCTATTGACAAATTTGATACATGATGCTATATTTTATTTATTTATTTTATTTTGTTTCATCTAACTGAAAATTAAGCTTTTACAGATATTTCTTAGAAACTAAACTTTGAGATAAATATATAATTATTAAAAAATTAATGACTATTGATAAACTAATTAATAAGTTAAAAATTATTTATGAATTATTGAAGAATATGATGGTTTTTTTCTTACATCATTAAAATCGATAATCTAGCTAGAAACAAGATATAATTTTAGGGATTTAACTATCAGTTCTTAAAAACCTTAGTTACGTTACGTCTGTGCTCCCCTTTCCCGCCGGTTACCCTTTCCCGTTGTTTAAAACGAATAATATTTTAAAGCCAGAATAATGTTTGGCTAGATAAGCCAAAAGTCAAGTTTGATTCTTCTAACTGTAGGTTCCGGTCTTGTAGGTCTTGTAGGTTCCGATATATGGACCGTCCTATAAATAGGCCAACCGGCAAATATGGGTGCATAATTTTAAAACAAAAAGTTTAAACAAATAAAAATATTATTTTGGTTTCTTATATTTTTTAGAGTTCGAATGACAAAAATAAATACATTGAAACAAACTAACTGAATATTATAAATTAAATACATAAAGAAAAATAAAACTATTTAAATTTTAGAAACTTTTTTAATTATTAAACATTATATTCCCGAAATGGAATAAAAACAATTAAAAATAAATAAGAAATTCAATTATATGATAAAAATTTAATATACTTTGTAAAACATAAACGACTAATGCATAAGGTCTTTGTGCAAGTGATGGAATACTGAGCGAAGCTGTTCTTTCATTTTGGGAAGAACGCGATTTGTTATTTCGGATTCGGAAGGATTTATTTTTTTTTCTTTTAAAAAATTCTTGCTTTTTGAAGATATTTACAAAATATACAGAACAGTGATAGCTGCGATGTGTTGAGATGATTCGTCTGATGATACAAAGTATAAATTTCAAACGTTTACAACTGCTTAACCGATTAGGAAAATAAAAATCGCCCACTACAATTCTTATCTTTTAGCATGATTCTGTACTTATTGCTATTTTGATTCTATCACCACTCATAAAAGCGTTAAAATTTCTCGTTTCTCTATTCCAACGTTTTTCTGAGTGTATAGGATTCATAAAGTCAACATTGGTTAGCATTGCAGAAACACTATTTATTATCCACACGCTTAACAAACAGTTTACGAAGTATGGATCACAAATATCTTTATCTTGAGCTAACAACAAAAACGTATTATTATTATAGTATCTTCGATTTCATTATTTTCGTCCCAAATTTTCTCTTCTATTGCATTTTGAACATCTCTTGTCAATTCGTTTTCAAAGAGATTTTGATCATCAAATTTTTCACAATTCGTCAATTTATCTAATTCTGGTGGGAAAATGTTTACTTTTATGACATTATGATCTTCAAAATTATTTTGAACTCCCAATGAAGCTTCAATAGCTACAAGAAGACCATTAAACTCACTTTTACCATGCAAATGCTTTTACTTGTATCATAATTACACTTTACATGTTCCAAAATAAAACTACAACGAAATAAAAATTCTTACATACTTATGCCGGTTGGACTATATATAGGACACCAATTTTTAAATAAAAAAATAATTAATATTTTCAACTAAAATCCAATATTTAATAGTTGTCGAAGCTTCTTTAATGCTTAAATAAATAAATATGGGTAGTTTGAACACAATTAAATATTTTTCAGTATTTATTTTTTAACATTTTATACATTCACCTCTACTATTTTTAACTTTTTGAAAAAATTACATTTTGAATTGAGCTTAAATGTTATTTATAAACTGAAAAGTTGGTGTTACTATATTGAAAAATGTTACTTTATTTGTTAACTTCAAAATAAGGTACTTTTGACCGAGCTAAGTTAATTACGTATTTGTATGACATATTGTTTGCTGTCCTATATATAGGCCAACCGGCGGTAATGGGTTAAGAACAGATTTGAGGAACAAGATATATCATAGCAAAACATTACTACATACTGTTATATTTCTTCTTACTTCCAATGTTGAAATATCAATTGATTGACACTTACATTTATAACTTATAACATTTGTTTAAACAAATTAAATATACTAAGGCAGAATTTTGTTTTAATAGATTCAATTCTTATAAATATGCTTATCATAAGATGATATCCAAATAGAAGAAGCATATTCGAGCTGTGATCGAACCAGAAGATGTGTACAAAGATATAAAGGTGTATGAATCAGAAAATGTTTGAAAATTACGTTTTATGAAAAACTAAAAAAGCCTTAGATATTATAAAATCCATATGTGAATTAAAAATTAAATTTATTATCTTGAATAGTCTATGATTAAATTATTATCTATAATAGAACAACGGAGTGTGTAATTTTATAGTGAAATTTAATTATATTTGAAAGTTTGTAGAAAGTTATAAGCTTACGTTTTTCAATATATTTAATTTAAATTTATTTAATTCACATATAAACTCTTAAAAATTTGATAATACAACATTAACTAAGTATGGTATATATGGTGTAGAAGGATAAAAAAAAAACTAAATAAAATTAGGGTATCAAACTAAAGAAGTCCATAACACTGAAAATATATAGTATTGGAGTTTTAACTGTAATCTATTGTGTACAATATCGGTTAATAAAATAAAAAACCGAAATTTAAAAGCTAAAAGATTAGTCGAAAGCACTGATTAATGAAGTGAGTTGCTTCCGAAATATCGGTATTTGCAAAATCAAATTCAATGATTAGTGAAACGAAATTTGACTTTTATTTCTATATAAATTAAATATATCACTAAAAACAAATCTGATTATGAAAAATAGTTTAAATTCTATTTTAAAGTTTTCTTCTGAATAACTTTAACTTTCTCTTGTATATTATTATCTTTGCTACTATGTTTCATAACATTGCAACATTGCATATATATAAAATGCTTGTGAATTTGTGTATACTGCCTTAAATACACAGAAGAAAGCAGTTGGTTTCTAAACATTTTGAAATTAATTACATTGTATATAAAGTACGTTATGGAACATGCTAGATTGCAGTTAAAAACGTTACGGCGTTTACAAATTTTATTTTCTCTTAATTTTGATATATTTAATATCTTACTTAAACGAAAAAAAAAAGTAATGTAATTAAATCTTAAAAATAAATTTATGTTCTTGGCCAATGCAAGTACATTTTTTGTTTGTAATTATAATTATATTTTTCTTTTATTTAGACACGGTTTCCGCGTGCCATTGTATTCGAATTATGGTTCAAGTTTGATTTGATAATTTTTATTTTTACTTTATTCTTTCAACAGCTATCATTTTTTATTTCATCCTAAAATACTAGCATTATTTTTAAATTAGATGTTGATTATTTTATATGTAATTATATGCACATGTAAAAATTATAATTTTTTTTTTGTTCTATACAAATATATAAACAATAGGGCAGACCCTTCTTTATATACGTTTGGTACTTTTTGTTAATGTTCTTTTTGAATTTGATTAGCACAATAATTCTGCTGTATTATTTTGTTATCACTTAATCTTGAGTTCATTTATCATGTAAACACCTGTATACAGGATGTTTCCAACATCATTGCACTGCTATATATAATATTTATTTAAAGCTTCGTTAGTAAATAACACTTTCGTATATTGATATTGGGTTTATGTTGAAACGTTTTTTAAGATGTTGGGTCTCAAAGACAGTTTTTACCATTTTTATATACATAGTGGATAATATTTATAATTAGAATTTTAATTAAAAAGGATATCAAATGCATATATATATATATATATATATATATACATTACATAGTACATAATATATATATATAAACCTATGTAAATGAATTCGTTATTGAAATTTTTTCATTGTATTTATGCCATACCATAATTGTGACATATCTGTATGTATACTATATCTATATTATATAGTAATTAGGATATACATACATAATTATTCTGTTCATATCAAAAAATATTTCGGTTGAATTAAACACGTAACGGCATCAATAACGGTATAAACAAAAATTATGTGTGTAAAATGAAATAAAAATGGTGCAAAAATTTACAGCTATTTTTCCATATCATAATAATTGAAATTACATTTACATAAAATAATATAATTGCACAATAAATGTATGTAATAATATACAATAATGGTACAATATACAAAATGTAAAAAAAAAAAAAAAAACAAAAACAGGACATCACATTTAAATTATATTACTTTTTGTGTATTTAAATTAGTACTAATAATTGTTAAATGAAAATAATTGCAATTGCAACAACATAATAAAAAAAATATTTTATAGATATTTTCATTTTAATTCAATTTATTTAAATTTTTATTTTGTTGTTGTTTTTTCAATCACACTCTCAGTCTTATTATCCTTTCACCGTTGTTGTATTTTGTGGTTAATATTTTATGCTTTCATCGCTTTTTCCAATTGTTCATATACATTATAATATTATATACCATATTTTCAAAACAAACATCGTTACATATACAATTTTAAGGATAGGATATCCTCTACCATTTTATAGGTATAATGATGATGTGTTTTTTTTTCTCCTGGTGGCTCTTAATTTAATACATAAAGGAGAATGCATTATTTCCCATGTCAATATAATACATATTATATTATGTTTGTTTGTACATATAATATGCATATAATTATGACCGCATATATATACATATATATACACATTATAATATATTTTATTAAAATTGTTCAATTGAAATTGGAAATTATGTTATTGGATCAATTGAATATGGTGAATGGATATTTTGTTGTGATACAAAATTTTAATTCTGATTACCTATTCGATAAAGAAATTTCCAAGTAGTTTTAAAGATTTTAAATTAAAATAAATAAATAATTTAAAAACAAATTAAGTAATAAAAACATTTCTAAATATCACCCTCTTTCTTACAAAATTTTTCGAACCCACTTTTTTTTCTTTGTACACTTTCAACTGGCAGTAGTATGTTTTTTTTATGATTCAAATTATATCAATATTATCAATATTATAAAAACCGAATAAAAACAATAAAAATAAATAATTAAATAAAATTAACTAATAAAATATTATATACCATATTATATTTTTATTATATGATTTGAATATAGACTCTAATTTTATTAAAAACTAAATAAGTTAAAGAAAAGACGAAGCTGTGGTTATACTCATTTATGTTAAACGATTTTATTTTAGAGTGACCAGATTCTGTAATTGTACAGTTTATAAAAGTGGAACTAGAATGTACATATATATATATGCGTCCAGATATGTTGTAATCATGCAACTACATTATTGCAATGCAACAAAACAAATTCTATATGTGGCATTCGATGTTAAAGCCATAATTAATTAACGGTATCAATACCGTTTAATATGTATATGCTTGAATGATAGTTTTCTTAATTGGCAATGACAGATAGGGTTGATTCTTGACTTTATTCGCAATTTTACTTCATTCTAATTTGTCTTGGGGGTATTTATATTCCATTTTTTAACATTCAATAAACACAGAAAAAGAACTACTTTCCTCCAACTTTGAGCATATTATGCGTGGAAATAAATACGAGTTACTTCAGTTAAAAAAAAATTGAAGAAAAAGAGATATAGGAAGAAAACAATTAACATGATTGCGCAACATTTTAGAAAACATCAAGAACATCCTGAACAGGCATCAAGAACATTGGCGATTTAACTCATTCAGCAACGTATCGAAACATCTATCAGGACATCGTTGCCAATATCATATGACTTTCTTATTATTTTCATTTTGTTTGTTTTACATCAAATACCTTTGGTAGAAATGGGATCGTTTTTTTTCTAAAAACGTAAATATTATTTAATATCATGCAAATAAATAATCTCAAGGTCATACATAGGTACAAAACTTATTTTTTAATATCGAAAAATTGTTGATTTCAATTTGTAGAATTTCAAAAAAATTATATTTTTATTTTTATATGATCTTATATTAATTTACATTAAAATTGGATCTACAATTTAGTGAAATTATCTTTGCATAGACATTAATACAGTTAAAAACACAATTTTCGTTGCACTTTTATTGTATATTTTGAATTTTTTTTTGTACATTTTGTTTTGTAAATGTCTTGTTTGGCTAAAGAAATAAATAAAATAATTAAAATCATTTTTTGTACTTTTTTTTATTTGTATTATAATTTATTGATTAGTATTATTAATTTGCGGTTAGTAGTATTAGTAGTATTTTTTAGCAGAATTATTTTAAAATCAGTTTGAAACAACTTGAACCTTGTATTAATTTCATTTATAATTTCCAGCTAACTGTGCCTTTATTTTTCAAATTTTGTTTAAATAAAATCGAGTTACAATTCAACAAATAACTCACTCATACTCGTTAGTTATTCATATTCACATCACTTTTGTTAAATTCTCAACTCAACTCAAGCCTTTTGCTTGCATCTACCTCTATCTTCAAGATATGAATGCAATAGATGTTTGTGTTGTGTATAAAAAATATATAAATAAATGACACTCTTAAGAGATTTATTTATACGAAGTTGTGTAGTACTCGTAGTTGTCGTAATCGTAACTTATTTTAGTAAGAAAAATGTAAAGAGTATATAAATTTTGAGAAAAATTATACTCATTATTTGATATTCAAAAGAAAATCATTTAATTTTCTAGCTATATTTTTGTGACAACCTAGTAATTTAAATAGAAATTTCATTCGTTTTTAAACTACTCCTCTAACGAAACGAACGACAACTGACGAATGACGACAGGTGGGTGTGTAAGAAAAATTTTACTTTTCAAAAATAAAAAAAAGAAATAATTTTTCATAATGATAAATAAAATAACATTTATTATATTTTCTCAGTGTCTCATTTAAAAAAAAATAAACCTGAAGTCTGAAATCCCATTCAAATTTGTTTGCTTTATTTATACATTTTTTGTTTTGCTGTTGTCGTCTCCATATAAATAACAACGTTGTTTGTTTATTGCACTTTAATTTATTAATTTATTTTTATTTTTATAAGTATTTGTCAAAAATTTACAAATTATAAAATCTCTTAAATTTTACACATCCATACATATACACATGCATATTTGTAAAATGTAAAACAAAACAAAAGATTTTTATGGATAAACTTTGTTGGATAATTCTGTCAAATTAAAAACACGTTTATAAAAAAAAAAATACTGTTAAAATATTTTTATGTCTCTTTTCTTTTCACAGTATTGCCATTTTTAATTTTCATTTCAACATGTCGATTAAATTTTAAATTATGAATACAAACAATAGAATAGATAGGGGTAGGGTATGTAAAGTATATTATGTTGTCTATTGTTTTGCATTTTCTTTTGTATTACTAAAAATTTTTTTTATGATACTCAATTTAATTTTATGTACCTGACCTCTGTTTTCCTGTGTTAACATGAATATGCATAATAAAGAAACAATAAAAATGAAAATGGAAAAAAATTTAATAACAAAGTATGTTTGTTAAATTTTCTGAACACCTGTTTAAAAAAATCGCTACAGGTTCAATTTTGAATTTCTTAAATATTTCTTTTTATGTTGTTTTGAATTGTTTTTTTAATAGTGTGTGTTGGCAACATTTTTAAAAAATAAATGCAATTTTTTTACTCTCAACTCACCACAACTTAATTTTTATTTATTTCTTCAGTAAGTTTCGCTATGTATTAGAAAAAAAATTGTTTCTAAATTTTGTGCTTACCTAGTACGAAAAGTGTATTATTCTGGTAAATGTTACCAAATGGCAACTACTTATTTGACGTTTGTTTGTTTAGTTTTTTTTTATGTCGCTGTTTCAGCACAATATTAAAATGATATTTGTTGGATTTCGAAAAAAAAAATTAAATAAAATAAATAAATAAAGTGATTGTAAATGTGACGTAAGATTGTAATTGTACTATAACTATTTTTTTTTGTTCCTGTCTCCCTCTCTCTATTATACTTAAAGAAAAAAAAACTAACATTTTAAATATTTACATGAAAATTAAATAAAATTCAAAACAAGTTGCCATCGCTAAATCAATTCAATAAAATGGCAACTGCTGTTACCGTGTATTTTTAAATGTGTTCAAAAAATGGCAAAAATTTAAGGAGAGTTTAATTCTTTAAAATTGATTTCCCTCCTCAACATAAGTTTCATGCATTTTTAGTTTGTTGAGTTGTTTGCATACACTAATTTCTGTTTTTCTGATAAAATCAAACTAATAGCTGAGTTAAGTAACTACAAGTTGACGTCATAATAAAAAAGAAGTCGCCGTCGTTGTTTAATTTTGGAGTCATTTAAAAAAAAATATACTGCTTAAACAAATAAATACATTTATGAAAAAACATTCATCGCAAAGTGTAGCATATAGTTTTTTTAAACAGAAGAAAAAAAATATCATACCCAGCCCAACCCACTCTTACTTTTATTTTACGAATAATAATTTAAGCAAGCACCCCAATACAAAATTAATTATTTGCATTTGTGAATTTTCACTCTTTGTTTATTATTATAGTGTTTTTTTGTTATATGCATTTGTATATGTATATGTATACAAGTTTTTCTTTTTCTTGAAAATGAATTGTAATTTTTAATACAAAAAGTTTGAATTTTTATTTTATTTTATACATAATATAATATTATTGCTCTTGTGGTTGTCATCATCCCAACTAACATTTTGATGCAATGGTAATCCGCTTTTTGTAAATAATATGTTTGATAGCAAATTTTTGATATATATGACAATATAGCACAAAATGAAATGACAAGATAAGGAATCCAGTAGTGAATCAGTTTTGTCAGTAACTATTCTAATTTTTTTTCGTACTAAGTTGAAAATTTTTAAAAAAAGTATTTTCAATATGAATTTTTTAGGGATTAAAATTAAATTCATGTTTTGTAAAATTAAAATTAAAATTATTTTGAACATTTTTCATTTATAACCATACAATAAAATACATTCTTGTTTTTCTTACCATTTTTGCTAACTTTTTATTTTCATTTGAATAAAAAAACCTTGAAAACAAAAATTAGCCCATATAATAGGAACATATACAAAAAAAAAAATAGTTTCTGATATCATCAACACTCCTGAAATTATATTCATATCATATTACGAAATTTTATCGGGGACAATAAATTGAGACGGATAATTAAACTTATGACATCATACGTAAAAAAACTAAAAAAAAAATTGCTTGCAAATTCAATTTTGACATTCCATTCCAAGTAGAAAAGAAAATTTCCTTTTTGCTTTTTCCATTTTTGGGCTAAAATGTTCCTTGGGATAATAAACACTTTTATTAGTTTAAAATTTTTTTTTACAAGAAATTACATATAAAGTTTTGCTTGCTTTAAATTTAATTATTTTATGATTGCCGGGCAAAATGAGAACTAAGTGACGTTACGATAGTGACCAGGATTTATGGCGGATATAAAAAAACCGTTAAAATGACACCACTACGCATCAATTAAATTGATTTAAATTCAATTTGTACTGCTTTTTATTTTTTTATTCCATTTTTTCCTGTTTGATTTTCTTTGTTTTATTTTGAATACTATGAAATTTTTTTTTTTAATTCTTTAAAGACAAAAAATAAATTATAACAATAATTTATTTATTTTTATGTTTTGTACTTGAAACACAATTTATGAGAAGAGTAAAATAAAAATTAAGTTAGTTTAGTTTAAGTTTGTTTACTTATTTTGTTTTGTTGTGTAGTGTTATTGTATTAAATAACAAATTTAAGGAAAAAAAAACTACAACTAAATTTAAAGAGTAAAAAATAAATTATTTAAAAGTTAATGAACTAGTGAACCCCACTGATAAATTATAAATAAATAATCAGCACTCAGAACTTGTAGTAGTTGAATGAAGAAAAACAAATGCTTTCAGCAGTGATTTTAAATTTAGTTTTTATAGAACGTCGCTTCTGAACTTTTATTAAATAAAAGTTATAAACTGTGTTAGTTTATAGAACCGAAAATTTTTATCAAATATAATTACATGTATGTATATAAAATACTGTAATCACTAATCATAGAGTAATGTCTGTAATTCGATGGAAATAAAAAATTATGTAAACTAGTTATAGTGTAAGAATTTTTTCTATTTGATAAATGATAATTATGACAATTGACAACTATGATGAGTTCAGCCGGTTTTTTGCTAATTAAAAAAACAAAATAGAATTCTGTAATATTAAGTGCAAATTTAAGCATTATTTGGAAACTGAAAAGAACGAGTACCTACATGATTTTAAAATTGTAAATTAAGTTTGAAAAATTATAGAAGTATCGTAAATTATAGGCATATTGAAAAATTACATAATACATATTATATATGTATTATGTAACGTAGTAGAGAGGTGATGTATAATAAATAATGGCTCTTATTGCAATTTTTAGTTTTCATTCGACTGACAACTGAGAAATTTCATTTGGTATTTTTATTTACAATGTTCTATTGTGAATACTGAGAAATTTGACACTTTCTTAATGACACAATATATTTTGTCACGCTAAAATTCAAAACTGAAAAAAAATTACTTTAAAATGTCAGAAAAACTGATTCTTACTGACATTCACACTACCAATTTTTGCCAGTATTCAAAATTTATGAATTTATCAGTAGTTGCTGACAACTGATAATCACAATTCCAATTTCAAATATCTGCTGACTTTTCTCAGATAATTACTGAAACCTGACTGTATTTAGGTGTATGTTTAATAAATTACATTTGTTTTTTTTTTTACATAAAATTGAACTTTGGACTTTTTAGTGTAATTCAGTGGAGCTCGTGGCAGTTCATTAATCATTGTAGTTGATCAATGGAATTTAATCTGTTCTTAGATTCTTATCCTTAAATAAGAAACAAAATTTCCATAAAAACTATGAATTTTTAAATTAATTTTTTGCTTTATATTATAATCAAAAAGTGTCGGTGTATAACGTTAAAGTACTGCCATATCGTTTCTTTTCATCAATTCGTTTTTTTAATTCACCAATTTCAAACTTGAAGGTATAATTTTCAAGGTTTGAATAATAAAAATAGTTATTAGTAACATTTGTATAATGGTACTTGACTTATAATTAGAATTTCCAATCAGGTTCGATTCCCACTCAAGTCCATAAATGTTGTAAATAAAAGGTATTTTTAATTATTCTTTGAAATTAATTTGGAACACAATTTGGCTATCTTTAAAAAGAAATCGAGGTTCTTACAATATATAGTTTGATAGCACATTATGTACATAGTTTGCTTAAAAATAAGTTTTACAGAGTTTAGACTTCATTCAAGTGTGTTTTTCCAGCACTGGTATTTTCATATTGGATTCATAACATTTAAATGACTCAGAATTACTCAGAACAAGTAACTTTTCACATTTTAATTATATGTAGTCGAAAA
The DNA here is from genome assembly GCA_963942445.1 of Argyra leucocephala. NCBI lineage: Eukaryota > Metazoa > Arthropoda > Insecta > Diptera > Dolichopodidae > Argyra > Argyra leucocephala. Next base: position 14,050,731 of record OZ012681.1, read on the forward strand.
GGTGAAAAAGAAAAAAAAATGGATTGTGTACATATTAGTGACAGTACAGTCGCGTAAAAGCTTTCAAGGTAACTTACCCATAGTCTTCGACATTGGTATCTTTTTATTACATAAATCGGAATAAAAAGTCTAATGGAAAAAAATCAGAATTTTTTTTTAATTTCATGATAATGTAAATTATAAATATGATTTTACTATACAACACCAACTATTATTACTTCTTATTAGTATGTTTTCCGGAAATTTTTTATTTATCATGTCGGTATAAAAATAAATTGTTTTCACTCTTAAGAGCATAAAATCATATTTTTTTATAGTTTTCAATTAGTTACATTTTTTTAAAGAAAAAAAAAAGGTAAAACTAAAATATACAATGTAAATACTTACATACTTACATATACTCATAATGCCAATCTTATCTAATCTATACCTAAATGACTAAATCCTAAATAATATACATATTTTATAATATGTACATATAAATATTCAAATTCAACTAAAAATTTTTGACTTCAATTCAACTAATAAATTATTATACATCGATACATAACATAACATAATTTAAATCTCTTAATTACACAATTAATTTTTTCAAAGCTAATATTTTCAACTTCTCTTACATTTTTCTAACCTAACTGTTGAAGTTAAATTGGAATCTCATGTCAGTTAAATTAAAATAACTAAACTAAAATCCAACCAATCAGCACAATAGGTTTACTTCCACTCCACAACACAATCAAACATCATCTACCTACCTTCACCTTGTTGCCTTATATTTCAATCATTTTTATTTTAACGGTTTTGCTAACAAAATAAAATTTTTGTATGGAATTGAAAAATGAAAACAAAGAGAAATTTTTTTTTATAAATTTTACAGAATTTACTGCTTATATTTTTCTGTGAACCCATTATTTCTAGAAATGTTATTCCACTTGCTGCAAATTTTTTGTTAAGTTTTTTTTTTCAATGAAAGAAGAAAAAAAAACAAAATAAATAAAACCCCTTTTTACATGTTGAATTGGAAGTAAATAAAAAAATTCTCCAAATCACAAAATAATAAAAAAAATTCCTACATTGACAAGATGAATTTTAAGATGAAGGTGGGAACGATGACGACCATTTTTTTTTTTTATTCAGACCATTTACAAAAAAATAACTGCAAATTTAAACTTTAAGTTCAAATCTTGCATTGGCATGTATTTTGCTTTTCCTGGTGAAGTGAAAATATTTATTTGTTAAATGCGGAAATATTGCTTGCTTTTTGCTGCTACTGCCTCTATTATATTAAAAAGTGAGAAAAATATACAATTTTTATTTGAAACTGAAAATATTTTAAGAGTGCGAGTCGATGTCGAACTCGTAACAAACATTGCAATTTGCAATTATATAGTGGACTGAACTGCTTGCTACAAGTTACAATACAACTACAATACGACTCTCGTCTTAAAAACAGTTTTGTATGTTTTGTCCATCATTTTTCCAATTTAAAAACAAAGGTACAAAAATGTTTGATTCCAAAAAAAAAAATAAAGCTTTTTTAAGAGCACACCAGCACAAGCACTGCCATATAGCGAAAGCGAAATAAACACGCGACCGTATTTTGATTGAAAACCGAAATCCTATTCTAAACCAGGTAATCAGAAACGAAAGAAACTATTTTAAGAGGTAAAACAAAATATTTATTTTGTGTTGTATTTCGGAATTAAAAAATTTCGCAAACAAAGAGTATTGTATTTTTTTTATTAATGTGTGCATTTGTTTGTAATATAAATAATAGATTTATATGGACCTAAAAAAGAAAAAGTATGAGATTAAATGAGACAATAAATAGGAAAAGAAATAAACTGGCTGAACTGATATTATGAATTTGATATTTTGATATGATTTCATTACCTACTTTATTTACATGCATATGAAAATATATAAAAACTTATAACTATATTACATCCATACATGAATTTATCCGCATGTAGATTATGTCATCAAAATAATAAATAAAAAGTACATGTAGAGTAGACCATGTGGTTGTAGAGTTATTATTTGTTTATATACCTACTTACTAGAATAGCTTAGCTACTGCACTACTCCTGTAGTCCTGTAGTTTGACTGTATCAATTCGTTGTATGAATATTGTTGTTGCGTTTCTTTATACCTTGTAAGAGATAGAAATAATTCCATACTCAAACAAAAACTAAAAAAAAATTGTTGAAAATAGTGTAGAAATGTTTACAGGGGTACGCAACAGTTTTTGAATATAAACATTTTATTTTTAAACAACATTTTTTTTTTACAATTGTCAACATAAACAAAAATCTAATTTCTGCATTTATTTTATACGTTGATGTTGAATTGGATGGAATCAAAGACTATAGAAACTATATGTATATTATTTCTATAGTCTATGATAAACGTATTGGATAGTCATTTTTAGAATGCTCGGTTAAAACCGAAATTTAAGGAATTTAAAAATAGAAATATGATTTATTTTAAAAAAACAAGCAATTAGGTAATTGGGTTTTAATTAATGGTGATTTGATGTGATGAATGGAATGCGAATAACTACATTGTTATCGCATCGTAATTACGATTCGATAAATGTTAATTTCTTACAATTTGGAATTGGAAGTCCTTTTTAATCATTTTCACTTAAAGAATAAAAAATAATTTTTATTTAACATTTTTATTTATGTTTGTATTATTTTGAAATTATCGCTTTATTTGACAGTGGTTTTCTAAACGACTGGTCACATTAAAGTCGAAACTAGAAGAAATGTCATTTTATATTATCATTTATCAAAAGCTGACGTTGCTAGTGCACGGTATTCTTTACAAAGTTGAATATAAAGTATTTTCAGTTTTTTTTAAACAATTTATTTACATTAAGTTTAAAATATTCTATAAATTGACATGTTTTGAAATATTTTTTCTAGTTGTAGCCATCGATTAAAAAAAAATAAATGGTAATTAATCTTTAAAATAAAAAAATAAAAACAATAACAAAACTGTTTTTTTTTTTTTTAGTACATAAGTATTATATTAAAAAATTAAATATATAATTTATCGATGCATATTAAATTACAATTATGATGATTTAGAAATTGTTTTAATATAATCCACAAATTTTCATTGAATTTCATTTTTTAGGCACGTCAAAGGAAAAATATTTTAAGTCCAAGTACCCAAAATAATGGCGAAAAGGAGAAAAAAAAAGTTCGTATGAGTAACACAAGCAGTAGCAGTACTGGAAGCCAAACTCCGGTAAAATCATCTTTATCGAGTAATAAATACTTTTTCTACAACAGATGGTGGACAATATTTGGTTCTTTGGCTTTGTTAATTGCCTCGGTGTTTTGTTATTTAGGTTATTTAGAAACAAGAGTAAATACACCATTTGACAATCAAAAGGTAAATTTCTTTTATATTGATTTTTATTAAAAAAATATATTTAAATATAAGATGAATTTAGATGGTCGAGAGAACCGGATTAGAAGATGCAGATAAATATTGGGGATCATATAGATCTGGTTTATATTTTGGATTAAAAACAAGAGATCCACATTCTTTGGTAATGGGATTAATGTGGTATTTTCCTTATAGACTTAGACCTGGTGGAGAAGGTGTTAGGTGAAAAATATTTAATATTTTATGTTCTTTAATTAACATATTATATTTGTTATTTAGACATTGGTGTGAAATTGGAGATAAACTTCAGAAATATGGTTGGACTAGGCATGATGGCAGAACTTTTGGTGTTCAAGAAATACATGATTCTAATATTGTATTAGAAACATCATTTATTAAAGTACCTGGTAAACAATATGGCGGAGATTGGAGTGCAAGAATATCCGTAAAAAATAAAAATTTAGAAATAAAAGATCCAGTAAGTTATTAAATTATTAATATCGTAAAATATTATTAATTTTTTTTTTAAGGTTGCTCTAATTTGGTATGTAGCTCTTGATGAAAGAACAAATGGTCATATTTGGCAAGATTTTTCGTCAGATACACCAGAAATATCCGGTGAAACAACAGGCTTAGGAGAATTTAGATTAACGTTGAATACAGCTAACGAAAAAGTGATACATAAATCTTTTCTTAACACTGTAACACCTAGCTTACAACATTTAACTGAAACTATTAAATCATCTTTACGGCGTTTAAATTTAGAAAATGGAAACCAAGTTCTTTCTCTAGCTGGCGAATCTTTAATAGCTCCAAATGGGGAAAAACTTAAGTCCAATTTTATAGCCATACAATTTCTTGTAAATGCACCATTTACTTTAGATATATCGTATAGTTCTATTACAGGATTTTACGCAAATGAGCCAATACCACAACCTCCTATTGGTGAGGAATATACCAAACATTTAAAATTGAAAATGAATGAATTTGATAGTAAATTTGAACAAAAGTTTAATTTAGAAGCTAAAAAATTTTCATCTAATGAAATACTATTTGCCAAAGCTGCTTTGAGTAATATGCTTGGCGGTATAGGTTATTTTTATGGATCATCTCGTGTAAAAAGTGTTCATACTAAGGAACCGGTTCCCTATTGGAAAGCTCCCTTATATACAGGGGTACCATCGAGATCATTTTTTCCAAGAGGATTCTTGTGGGATGAAGGTTTTCATGGCCTATTAATATCTGAATGGGATTTAGATATTGAATTAGATATTATATGCCATTGGTTTGATTTAATAAATGTAGAGGGCTGGATACCCCGAGAGCAAATTCTTGGTGTTGAGGCATTGGCAAAGGTTCCTGAAGAATTTATTACACAGCGAAATACAAATGCGAATCCTCCAACATTTTTCATGGTTTTGAAAAAGCTATTAACAAAACATCGAGGAGAGTTATCTGCCAAAAAACGAATTTCTACATTAAAACAGCTTTATCCTAGATTGCAAGCTTGGTTTAATTGGTATAATACAACACAAAAAGGTGAAATTATTGGAACATATAGATGGCATGGTCGTGATGAAAATTCTATTAAAGAACTTAATCCTAAAACATTAACTTCAGGATTGGATGATTATCCAAGATCATCTCATCCAACTGATAAAGAACGTCATGTTGACTTAAGATGTTGGATGGCTTTAGCAGCAGGTGTAATGGCAGAATTATCATCGATTATTGATCGAGATGATATTAAATATTGGGAAACATATTCTTATTTAACAGATAATACATTATTAAATGAAATGCATTTAAGTCCATATACGGAAACTTATTCTGATTTTGGTCTTCATACTGATTCAATTGCCTTGAAAAGACCCCAACCTACACCTGAACAAATGCAACATTATCAACAACCAGAGAAAATTCGTGAAGTAACAAAACAACCAGAATATCGTTATGTAGATTCAACATTTGGTTATGTTAGTCTGTTTCCATTCTTATTAGAAATTTTAGATCCAAATTCATTATATTTATATAAAACATTGAATGATATACGAGATCCAAATAAACTCTGGACAGAATTTGGTTTACGTTCATTATCAAAAACATCTCCTTTATATATGGAATGGAATACAGAACATGATCCGCCATATTGGCGTGGTCCAATTTGGATAAATATTAATTATTTAGCTTTAAAAGCACTTCATCATTATGGATCTCAACCAGGACCATATAGTGAAGAATCGAAAAAAATTTATGTGGAACTTAGACAAAATTTAATAAATAATTTATTTAGAGAATACAAACGTACTGGTTACTTATGGGAACAGTATAATGATAAGACTGGAGAAGGTTCTGGTTGTTATCCTTTTACTGGATGGTCAGCATTAATTGTAATGATAATGTCTGAGCAATATTAGTTGATATTTTTAATGATAATAGAATTAAAAAAAAAAATTAATTGTTTTTGTTTAAAATAATTCTAAAGAATAAAAATATTGTTTTAAAAAATTTAATTTGGAATTGATAGATTTTAAAATAGTATTTTTGGTTTTAATAAATTTGTAATAATTTTAACTTTGTAAATATACTATAATTTAATTTAATGTTAAATTAAATTTTGATCTGTGACTACAATAAATTTAAGAACAGAATATATATAAAAATTTGTTATTTATTTTAAAAAATCCTGTTGAAAATGTCGGAACTAAATGAAGGGATAGATAAGTGATCTCAGAAGAAAAAAGGAAATTAATTCATTCATTTATTTTTTTTTATTAATATTTAAAAGAAAGTAACGTATTAAATACTCTAACTAAAATTAACAGCCAAAAAGTATTTAACTTATAAATAATATAGCACTGAATGATAACATTTAATTTAAATGAAATATGTAGATGAAAAGTTTATTCAAGTTTGTAGATTCGCTGTTATAGATAAAACACCAATTTGTTGAAGACAATATTTAGCAGCAACGGCTTTAGCAGATTTTTTGGTTGTAGATGTAACTGAAGGTTGATAAACAATATCATTGACCACAACCTAAATATTAATAAAATTAATCATATAAATAAAAATAGAAATTAAATAAATAAAAAAAAAACGTATTTTTACCTTAAATATAAAGGCTTTATTATGTGATGGTCCCGTATCATCAACTAATTCGTAAACAGGTGGAGTCCATCGTTTTTTTGTCGCTATTTCACCAAGTAATGATACTGGATGTTTAGTTTCTAATATTTCTTTTGCTTGCGATACAGCATTTTGAGGTTTTCTTGTTTTTTTTATATTTTGAATTGATACTCGTCGTTTGGTTGGATCCTTCCATATTTAAATAAATAAATTATAAGGATATATGTTATAAAGACTAATCAAATTATTAAACTTACCTCTTCAGTTGCCATTACACCTCGTTTATCCAGTTTTACTTCCAATAATAATGGTTGTAGTGCACCATTTCTTTCTCGCCCTAAGCCTTCTCCTGGTTTCCAACCCATTTTTTGTAAAAGTTGCATTCCCATACCACCACACACTGGAACTGAATTCATTAATTGATCCTATTCAATAATAATTGATAAAAAGAAATTAAAAAAAAAAAAAAAAAATAATTCAAATGTCCACTTTCAAATTTTAATAAAAAAAAAAAATACAAAAAAAATATAAAATTGAAAATAAAATTTTAATAAGTAAGTTATTAAGAAGTATCTGTTTTAATTCATTTTGTTGAATTTAGTGAAATAATATATAATATTTAATATAAATTCAACATTACCTTAAATATATACAAATATATATATATTTTAAAAAATTTTTGTTTTAATTTATATTTTTATATTATCTTATTATTTATACTTACACAATGTATAATTTTCACTCAATTAGAAATTTTTATATTTTTAAATTAACATTGAGAACTTCAACCTGTACATCGTGACACCATTTTTAACTTTGAATTTCTTTTTTATTACGTTTTTATCAATCTGTAAAAACATTTTTAAATAACAAAGTTGCAAATATTGTTTTACAATTTGGAATACGTTATTTTTTATTTGCATTAAGGGTGATATTGTTAAAAATATGAAGAAAAATTGTAAAACAATATATGATTTGTAAGCATTTTAAATACATATTTATTTTTTAAAAATAATCGATTTGCAACTAAATTGAATTTGTTTCTATAAAATTACCAGATTCAAGTTTAATTAAATTTTTAACTTTGTTATTTAAAAATGTTTAGAATATGTTGCAGGAAAAACATTTAAAAACATTTGTTTTAAATGTTTACCTCAACAATTCCTTTTTTTTATTTAGAATTTATTTTTCTAGCTTGCTCTACAAATTTCTGCAAAAATTAGCAGAAAATCATAGAGCAAAATCTATGATTATTAACTAAAATTTATTTCAAATAAACTAAAAAAAAATTGGATGGTTTCCTATTCTAGTATTCAATATACACACACTTAAGTATTATATTGTAAAAATTTAAAAATTTCAAATTTAATTAGCTGTTGTTTCTATGATAATTTATTATAGGAAAATATTAGTATATAAACTATTTTGGTTTTATTTCAATGATCAAATTTCATACCATAAAATTGGATAATTTTCAGAATAAGGTCAATAATATATAAAATAATATTATATAAAGAATATACACAGGATATTTTGAAAATATACATAATATTATGTATATTTTTGAAATATCATGTATATGTAATAAGGGAAAATATTGAGTTACCACTAATATAAATCAACTATTTTTATAGATACCTATTAAAAATATTTAATATTAATTAAAATAAATTAAAGTAACAATATATAACAAACCCTTTTTGCCCATGCTTGTACACCACCACTTAATTCTCTTGCGCTTAATACATTAACACCTGTACTTCCAGTAAATTGACCTGGAACTTGTTTCGTACTAGCCCATGTTGACATCTTAAAAGATAAAATTAAATTATTCTAATCGTAAATACTTTTACGTAATTTCATTTACATCTTTTTGTGCATTATACATTATTTTTAAAGCTTCAGCATCCATAGGATTATCTTGCAAACGACGCATCGCATTTAATCGTTTACTTATAATTGATGCAACATCTAAGTTCTAAAATTAAAGATAAGTTATAATACCTGAAATCTAATCAAATTATTTTATATGAATTTACTTGCTGTTGCTTGGGAAAAACACTTTCATTTATTGACGATGTTTTTGGTGGTGCAATATTTGTTGCAATTATGGGTGGAGGAATTGTTATTGGAGTAGTGATTGGAGGTGGAGCAGGTTGTGGTGGTGGTTGCTGCAATATATTTGGTGTAGGAATCTGTGCCAAAATCGGAGGAGGAAGAGGAGGTGCTACTGTTTTTAAAATTTCTATTTCATTCTGAGGATTTTCTGTTATTAACGGAATTTCGGCATTATTTGTATTGTTTTCAGGGGGTTTCGTAAGGCCATTGTTTTGTTGACTTAATGGAACAAAAGCTGGTAATTGCTTTTGGGCGGCTGGTAATGATTTACCAAATACAGTTTTAGGTATTTGTGCTAAAAATATTGAAAAATATATAAAAATTATATGTGTGAATGATGAAAAATAAACAAACCGGATAGTTGTTGTTGGATCATACGTTTAGATGCAGTTGGTATAATAGATCCAGGTGCTGGAGTAGTTTTCGGTACAGGAGTCTTAGACGCTGGCACTGGAACCCATTCACTTTCATTTAAACGGTGTTGTTGACCTGATGATACTGGAAATTGCATTAATAAAGCTTTAGTTTCTTCTGCAGATTTAGGTTGTATAGGTACAGAATTCTAAAAATTGTAACTTTATAAAGATTCTTATTTTCATATACTCAGTATTACCTTGATATTCATAACAATTGGTGCCCTATCTTTAATAACAAATGGATGATAAACAAAAGCTTTTTCATTTCCATCTTTATCGTGACCACAATCTTCATTTGATGACAAATCTGACAATTCATTTAAATTTTCACCATTTGATAGCTTCTTACAAAATTCTGTTAAATCTTCTACTGTTTTTCCACCGTATCGCATTTTCATTAGTACTTTATCTCTAATATCTTGACTCATTTGCTGGGTTCCTGGTAAAGCGCCCTTTTTGAACATTGATATAGCATTTTTTCTAGCAATTTCCAGTAAACGTTTTTTATCTATACCCAATTCTCTAGATCTGGAAGTTGATCTATAATACCGGTACAAAATAGAATTGTTATTAATAGTCATAAATAATTATTTCAACTAATAAAATTTACTACCTTCTCAAACTTCGAGATCGACTGCGATTCCAACGGCTTCGTGCATATCTGCTTCGACTAGGACTCCTATAATTTCTTCGATCACGATCTCGATCTCGATCGCGACTACTGACACGGCTGCCTTTGTAAAAGTCGTTTTCTTCTCTATCTTTTGATCTTTCTCTTTTGGTTTCGGTCTTTTTACGTTCTGTCACATCACTATTTCGATTATTATCATAAAAGTCATTGTATTTTTCTTTTAAATAAGTTTCTTCGTCCGATAATGATATTTCTGACTCGATTTCTTTTTTAAATTCATTAGAACTTGAATTATTTTTTTTACCTTTATCTGATCGTTTTCTATTTGACCGTTCTTTATCATTTTTATCTTTAACAATATCAGTGTCAAATTTTCTGGTAGGTAATTCTATTGAAATATTACAATTACTTTTTTCTTGAACATTTTTGTTAAAACTTTTTTCTTCAAAATTATCGCCCTTTTCTACTTTTATTCGAGTTTTTGAGATTGGAGATCTTGGTAAAATGTTTCCCTCATCGTAATCAGATATTGAAAATTCAGAATCATCCGAAAGTCTTTTAACGATTATTTTTTTTGGAGATAAGGACTTTTCTTTACACTTTTCTTTTTTTAGTACCATTTTATGTTTTTTATTATGATGTTCAGAATGTTTAGATTTCTTTCTTTTTTTCTTTTTATTTTTAATTTCTTTGGAGATTTCATTTTCAATTTCACTGTCCTCATCGCTGCTACTTCTTCCTCGTTTTCTGGATTTCTTTTTATGTTTTTTTTCTTTTTTGTGTTTTTTCTTTTGCTTTTTACTTAATAAAAAGTCATCATTTAAAAGAATTTTTGGAGGAGCAGCGTTGAATACCTAAAAATTAAAATATGTTTTAAATAATTGTCTTATGAATGTAAATTTGCAATTCTGTTTATTATGGATATTAAGGTAAAATACCTTAAAAAGTTCTGCTAATATTTCATTAGACGATTTAATTGGTTCAACATTCTTTTTGTCATCAATCTCATTATCATCCACATTAGAAGATTTTGGAGTATTATTGAATAATGTTGGAATTATTTCATCAATTATTTCCTCAGTTTTCTTTTTTCTTGGTGGACTCGTTTTTTCTCGCTTGATTTTGACTTTTGTAAAATCAAAATCAATATTAGTGGACATGGTTAACTTATTTCTATTTTTATTTCATAAATTTAATATTTTTTTTACTTATATTTTTTATATTATGTAATTATTTATAACTTTATATATGTATAATTTTATAATTCTAAAACACTTTTTATTTATTAAAATTCTACGTCCTTTTTCTTATTTTTTTTTGACATAGTTTGATTTGACGAGCTCCTCAAGTTCTTGACATTTTGTATTTTGTGGAAAAACGCATTGACACCAACCTACAAAATTAAATGAACAAAAGGCATAACAAAAGCGACAACGCTGATATGTATTATGTAGTTGTAGTATGTATATAGAATTGAAATACAAAATAAAATGTGGTAATTGGAATGGTAATTTTTGCACCGTTTTTCATTTTATACCTTATTAATGTTTTTATAACCTCAACATATCATGATTATATAAAAATATAAGAAATATTTTGAGTGAAAATATGTATGTATGCATGACCAGAAATTCTATATACAATTTTGATTTTATTTCCCTGGGGTGTTTTGATTTCAAGAATTTTAGAAAAGTTTTTGTGGATGGCAATGAACAATCTATGTATATATAATTTCTGGTATAAGTATAACTAACTTTGTTCTAAATTTCGTTGATTATTACAGTGTTTGGTATCTATATCTCTATGAACCATGAATAAGATTATATGGAAGAATTTTCTATTTGATTACCGTACAGGTTCTGGATGATATTTATACTGTATACTGTAGTATTACTAGGATTATTACTTATTTCTACAAGGCTTTACAAACAACGTAATGTGATAGAATTTGAAGCGTTTATTTAAATTTTATAAATAAGAGCTCGTTGTTGCTAATAGTTATTCATCATAAATAAGATTATATGTTAAAAACATATATATTTCAAAGTTAAAAATCTAAAAGCATTAAAAGCGAAGCATTTTAAAAATAATATTCCGAATAATCGTCAACTATTCCGAATTAAACAAACTCCTAATTAAACTAGGCAGAACTTGAATTGAATAATCATTCAATTCACCATAATTTTTTTTAATTTGGCAGCACTATAAATTAAACAGCTGTTTCGCACTATTTGACAATTTGACACATAGATATATATTTGACATAAATAACATATTTCGAAAACACACATATCTACACACCCCCATAGAAAAAGAAATAAAAATCACAAAGCACCAAAGAGTAAGGTGCGATTATAATTTAATTTTTTTTTACTACTGTAGTACTTTAATTAAACTAATCGAGAGAGTTATTTGAATTAAATAAAGTGTTAAATAGTTTTTATTGCATATTATATTTACTTTGGTAAAATTTTATTTTTCATTCTTTCATTAGTTCGTTTATTTTTAAAATTTTTATTTTAACCATGTTACGTGTAAGTACCAGATCAAAATTTACCATATTTTTATTATGATTGGAGTTTATTGTACATACATACCACCTTTTAAAGCACGGATTTATAAGTTAATTATTTAGAGTTAAAACAAAAACTTAAAAAGTAGCTTGAGAAGATTTATAATCTTTATAATTGATTAACTGATTAAGCTAACGGGTTCAAAGTGTTTTATTGTTTATGAACTTTGGACTTTCAATGAGTTTGACTGTAATCTTAATACATATTGTTATTTTTATATTGCATGGATTTAAAAAAAAAAACTGTATCAAATTAAATGTCATACTTTTATTATTTTTAACAAATTTAGAATTTAAAAAAAATTGTTCCGCAAGTGTCAGCACAATGGCGATGTTATTGCGCCCCATCTACTGGATTCAGTTTACAATTAACAAATGAACAACGAGAAATTCAAGAATTAGCTAGAAAATTTGCTCGTGAAGAAATAGCTCCAGTTGCGGCTCATCATGATAAAACTGGAGAATTTCCATGGGATATAGTTAAAAAAGCTCATAGTATTGGTTTAATGAATGGTCATATTCCACAGGATATTGGTGGTATGGGCTTAAGTGCTTTTGATTCATGTTTAGTCACAGAAGAACTGGCATATGGCTGTACTGGTATCTTATTAGCTATTGAAGGAACTTGTTTAGGGGTATTATTTTATTAGTTGTAGTTTTATTCAACTATTATTTCTTTGTTTTTTTTTTATACAGCAAACTCCGGTTTGTATAACAGGAAATCCTGAGCAAAAAAAGAAATATTTGGGACGCTTATTAGATGAACCATTATTAGTGGTAAATATCTTTTGTAAAAATCACTATTCAATTTATGTTTAAATATTTCGTTTTAATCATTTTAGGCTTACTGTGTTACCGAACCAGGAGCAGGTTCTGATGTAGGCGGTATTAAAACAAAAGCTGAAAAGAAAGGAGACGAATACATTCTTAATGGCCAAAAAATGTGGATTACAAATGGTGGTGTTGCTAATTGGTATTTCGTATTAGCTAGAACAAACCCAGATCCGAAAGCCCCTGCTTCAAAAGCATTTACTGCTTTTATTGTTGATCGTGATACACCTGGTATTACACCAGGACGTAAAGAAATCAATATGGGGCAAAGAGCTTCAGATACTCGTGGAGTTACATTTGAAGATGTTCGTGTTCCAAAAGAAAATGTGTTATTGGGGGAAGGCGCAGGATTTAAAATAGCTATGTTAACTTTTGATAAAACCAGACCACCAGTAGCAGCAGGTGCAGTCGGCTTAGCTCAACGTGCAATGGATGAAGCTACTAAATATGCTTTGGAAAGAAAAGCTTTTGGAGTTCCAATTGCACATCATCAAGCTGTATCATTTATGTTAGCTGAAATGGCAATGGGTGTTGAATTAGGTCGTTTATCATGGCAAAAAGCTTGTTTCGAAGTTGATAACAAAACAGCACAAAAGAGTATGTACGCTTCAATTGCGAAATGTTTTGCCTCTGACATGGCAAATAAGGTAGCTACAGATGCTGTACAAGTTTTTGGTGGTAACGGATTCAATTCTGATTATCCAGTTGAAAAATTGATGCGTGATGCGAAAATTTATCAAATTTATGAAGGAACATCTCAAATTCAGAGATTAATTATTTCAAGAGAATTAATTGAAAATGCAAAGAAAGGCTGAATCAATTTCATAATTTGTTGATTACGTAAAATTAGGTTTATATTTTTTTATTTTATTTAATTGGCATTTATGGTTCAAAATAAAATTTTTTTTCATTTCTAATAATAATTGTACTTATCAATATATTGGTTTTTGTTTTTTTGTTTTAGAAAAATTTCAGGATTAACTGAATATAATCTTTTTTATAAATTATTTCATTCTCTATTTCTACGTGTAGAATCTCTTGGAGAGGTTAATAAATAATAACTAATAATATGCTAATACTTAGAGGATATTTTTTTTATTAACATCCCAAAAATTTTTGAAAATGAATATAAAACAACAATTCAAAATAATCAAAATTTTTTTAATTTTCATATTAATACATATAATAATATTAAAAATCAAATATTTTCTGAGTTGGGTTTAATTTTTCTACTTCTTAGTGTTGCAGCTCTTATTTCTTCTAATTTTGTAGGCCGTTCTCTGGAATCTATTAACGTATCTATAAATGAATGCGTTCGTCTAATTCCACAAATTTTATTTGTTCCATTTAAAATTGGAAACATTGCATCCATTCGCGCTTCTAAATCTTCTTTATTCTCTTCAGATCGTAATATTTTATATCGTGTCTGTTTTAGTTCTAAGTCTAATTTTTTTCTTTCTTCTTCTAATTTTCTCAAACGATTTTCCGCTGTTTTTAATTCATTCTCTTTTTCTTTTTGCATTTCTTCAAACTCTATACGTTTACTACGTTCTTTATCTAATAACATTTTTTGTTCCTGTTGTAATTTTTCTAATTCTTCACGTTTTTCCCATTCTTCAGCTAAAACTCTGGCTTGTAATGCACGAACAATTTCCTCATCACGCTTTGCTTGTGTTTCTTCTTCAAGTAATTTTTCTAAAGTTTGTTTCATATCTTCAAGTTCTGCAACACGTCTTGAATCTTCTCTGGCTAATGCTTCAGCAGCAAGACGCCTCATTTTTTCCTTTTCTAATTGAATTTTTGCATTTTCAACCTCTTGAACATGATTTGAACGTAACAGATCTTCTTCCTTTTTCTTTTTAATTTCTGTTTCTCTTTTAATTCGCCGTCTTGTAACCAAATCTCTTTGAAAACCTTCTCGACCCGTTGAATATGTAATTGCTAATTGAAGTGCAGCAATCCATTGCATACGAGTTCTATGATCTTGTGTTGCAAGTTCAAAATTACGATCTCCTGACGATAAAATAAATTTCAAAAGTTTTTCACTTTTTCCTGGTGTTGAAGTGCATGGTTTTACTAAACATTTAGGATCAAGAGATATTGTGCCACATAATTCTCTTTCATAATGATTTTTGTAATACGACAACTCATATGGCTGTAAAATAAACCAATATTCTTTGAATGTTGGAAGTAGATATCCTTTTCGAAGTAAATATCCTTTTTTTATAATATCTCGAATATATGTCTGATACATATCTTCAATTATTTCGAATAAAGATTCATTATATTCTATAAGATCTCTATGATCATATTTTGTATCAATTAATTCTAAAAATTCTTCGAAAGTAAAAAAAACATCTGTTTGATTAAGTCTGTGCATTTTTTTATCATCAAGAATTTCAGTATCAAGACCTAAAGCAGTGAGAACTTGTTTTAATATAAGAGAAACTTCTGATGAATGCATTAAAACCTACAAATACAACAACACAAAATTATTATATACATATATTTATATATTTTATGATTAAAAGTTTGAAAGTTGTTAGATGAGATCAGGATTAATTTAATTTATCCTGAATTAATCTATTCACATAATATGTTTTTTTGGATTAAATTTTTGTCAATATATAAGATTTTCATTAGAATTGAAATAAACTATATGCTATTTATATTATGTATTTATTATACATTATATTTTTCTTTAAAATGTTTTTAAGACATACTGGGTTATAAAACAAATTTTTAAAAGGTGATAGGAATCTTCAATTCGATTGCTTTAAATATTTTTAGAAATTTATTATCTAATAATTCTACATATGCATCTACAATTTTTTAATATGTGTTTCCGCAGAATAATTCATTTAACTATATTAACGATTTATTGAATTATATAAACTTGAAAATAAAAAAAAACAAAAAAAATCAATTTAAAAATATTAACATCTCCTGTTTTGGTAACATCGAAAGATCGGATTTCGCTTTCAATAAATAAAATTTTTATAAATTGTTGACATTTTCCTAAATTACCAAAAAGAATAATATTTATTTTTTGACTATTAAAGTTTTGACTAATATTTTACTCAATTTTAACATACCAATTGTTATTTTAAATTCGTAATAAACAAGACTCTAGTCTTAAATCGTATAATAACCAAAATTGATTATTTAATAATTTTATCAGGTTTATTAAATGTTCGTTAATTTAATTCAATATTTGAAAAATAATAAAACAACAAAAAAAAAAGCAAAAGTGGTCATTTACCTCGCATACACCATGATCATCATCACTAATTTTTGTATTTATCACATTAAAATCGCTTAATAAGCAAAATATTCGAAATAATTTATAAAGGTGGGTGTCCAGTAAACTCCTACGTTTTTTTATCGTATATTTTGATCTACAAATCAGCCAGCAAATCTAAAAAGAATAAAAACTTAATAAATATACTTTAAACCAATATTAGTAATAAAAACAACTTAGATTTAATTACTGTTGATAATTTGATTTTTTTTTTTGGTGTTTTAAAATTTATTTTTTTTTTTACAACACTTCTTCTGTAAATACCTTTTACGGAATAACGGAAAACAAAATAGAAGCATTTGAACAAAGTTAGGTTATGAACTAATTCAAAACAAAATTTAACGAAACAAATTAAAATGTAATGATATGTGAATAATAATATATGATGTATGTAATTTGTTCGAATGCAAAAAAGAAAATTATGAAAAAGAATTGTTCTAATCAAACTTTGTGTTGTAACAAAATGTTTGATCGTACATTTGAGTTGTATAACGAAAAATTGTGTTTTGAATTGAATGAAAATAATTAAACACCGAATTTGAAAAAATGTTATGAAATATAATTTTTGTTTTTTTTTTGTCGTTTGTAAGGAAACAAACAAAACTGAAATTGTCGAATATTCACCACAAATTCTATTTAAAAAAAAAAAAAAAAATAAATAAAAGCACTTTAAAAACTTTAATTTATATTCATATAAACCTCATCGATTTTCTCCTCGTAATTTCTCAATTCTCTCATTGTCAAACATGATGGCAGTGAACAAAAAACTTCTTTTGTTAAATATTGATGAAAATTTTCAAAATTCAAACTTGATGTTGATTTGAAATGATCCAATCCTTTTTCTAATCCATATAAATCTAAAACTGTTGCAATGTTCGCTGTTAAAACCTAAAAAAAAAAAACACAATTTTATTTAATTATGTAATATTAATATAGACGTATATGTATTTTACATTGATTTTAGTTTAAAAATTCTTATTTTCTGATAAGTTTATAACCGGCATTGAATAAGTACGAAATAATCAAATTTTCTAAAATTTTATAATAATTTGTTCGAAATGTTATAATAATGTTAATTAATTAAAGTTATAACATAATGGCCACACGAGACAGTCAATGTTTCACGAGGTAGTAGGTCTGTATGTTTACTTATATTTGCAAAAACTTGCAAATCAGAGGAAAAATCACGTGATCATAAAATTCTGCGAGAATAGTTAAAATGTTCTCTTTTGCAAACAAAAGTAGACATACGCAAAATTTGCAAAAATTTATCCAAATTTTTTTCATGTCAAAAATTAAGTGATTTTTAGGTTATGAGATTTTTTTAAATTTGAATTAATTTAGTAATTTTCTGAATTTTTTTGTAAAATTATTGAATGTGTTTGTTGGAAAAAAAATTAAATTAAATAACTTTTCGTGGTTTTGGTCTTTTTGTCGGTAAAAAGTTATATAAATAAGTTTTCAGGTCTTCAATCTAGTACTGGAACGTATAGTGCGACGAGCGGAAGTAAACACGGCCGACACTATATTTTTCAGATCTGTTCAACTACTAGGGTATGCCGACGACATTGACATCATCGCCAGATCACAACGGGCGATCGTCGAGGCCTTTATCCAGATTGAAGAAAAAGCGAAACGAATGGGTCTCAAAGTAAATGAGGATAAGACAAAATATATGTTTCCGACAAATAAAAAGACCTCTCAACATCATATTGGTCAAAACATCACTGTCGGCACATATAATTTCGAGGTAGTTCAGGAGTTTGCCTACCATGGAACCAGTGTTAATCCCACAAACGACATCAATGTGGAGGTACGACGAAGAATAACCCTTGCAAACCGTTGCTGCTTCGGTTTGTCAAAACATCTCGGGTCAAAGCTCCTCTCTCGAAACACCAAAGTACTAATCTACAAAACGCTCATACTCCCGGTTTTGCTTTACGGATTAGAATCATGGACACTGCTCACTTAAATTCACTTAATTCACTTAAATTTCTCAAAAATTTGTAAAGAGCATTCAAATAAAAAAGTTAACGCACAGGAATTTGGATAAAATTATATAAGTTTGCGAGTTAACATACAGACCAAGTGATTGTTTGTATAATACGGGAAGTCAAATTATTAGCTGTGAAAATAGTCAAGACAGTAAAAAAAAATGTGGTTGATTAGTAAACAATTTTTTTTTTAATTTTGCCATCTATTTACATTTTTTTACAGTGAATAAAAACAGAGTTTCAATAAATTAAGCCTGGGGTGGTGGTTCGGGAACGATTAATAAAAGCAGTTAAGAAAGAAATTCGAGAATTTTAAAACAAAAATTATAATATGTTATTTGATACTTAGATAACTTCGGTTACCTGTAAATATAGTAAATATGTAGATCGTATTATGATAAAGTGATTAAACTAAAACCAACGGTACGTTCATATTTCTATGAGAATTTTGAAAACAAATGGTTTAAGACCATTTTACAAGAATATTTTACTATCGCATGCTTAAGAGCAAATTCTAAAAACCAAAACATTTTTTTTACCATATTTTGGTTTCTATAAAATTAGGCAGTCATTGTGTGTGCCCTGCAGAATTTTCACCTTTAATTTTAAATGCGATGCAGATAAATTAAATCAAGTCAAGTCAAAATTAAATACAAATATAATTTTAGAAAACAAATTCTGATAATGAATTAGTCCTATATATACAATGTTTCTTAAGAATGATAATTTCAAATGACAGAATTAAAACTCCCGATTTTCATTTCAAATGCTATATCGATATACATACTATAGTATATGTCCGTTGTTAGATGTAGGTTATTAAAATTTGTTGGCTTGGATTTTTTCTTAGAAACGATTCATCTGTATAAAATTACTTATCTGCGATAATTTTTTGATGTTTATAAACTTCGATTGTGTTATTTAAATTGCCATATGTTTGATAATAAATTGCTATGTAAAAAATAAATTAAAATTGCTTTTGAAATGTAGTAATACTGGCGTTTCTTGAGAATATCTTATGTCGATAGAATCACAAACGTCGAGGTTTTCAGAATGATAAAAAATAATAGAACGCAGAAAAACAAACTGTTATGGTTATATAATGGGGAATAAGAAGTACGAACTGCTCCAATTAACTATCGAAGAAAACAAAAACCGGCAGAAAACAAATGTCCTGGGTGAGAAACATTAGAAATTGAACCAGACTAAAAATAATTGGTCAATATCGACACAACCAATTGCCGCGAGAAATTTTCTACAATAGATGCCAATTTAGAACGACTTAAAAAAATGTTCAAGTTATCGATTAGCTTCTAGAAGTAGAAATATCATAGTAGAAGATAGTGAAACTAGAAAAACTAAAATCATATTTCTTACCTTTAATTTTGTTTTGTTAACTGATCCGAATTGTTCTTGATGAAGTGCATCAAATGCATGCCAAATAGCATTAGTAACATTTCTCAATAAGCCACTCATATTGTTTTTGTTCTTATTATTATTTTAGTTTTTTAAAGATTTTTTCGTTTTTTTTTTGTTTTATATATATATACATATAATTACAAATTATTTCATTTTAAAAATTCAAGTACTTAAAAAAATCTAAATCATAGGTAAATTTATTTATTGATCATATACGAATTTTGTCTTTAATTATATATTTCGTATATCCACTAACAACACGAACATGATTCTCAGCAAATATTTCAATTCTTCGATTAAGTTTAAAATTGCACAAAAATGACAAAAATGACAAAATAATAATAATGATCACATCATAAAACTTACAGCACCATTATGATTTCCTGATGTTATAGCTAGTAACCATCCATAGTCGTACTGCTTTTTTTTTTTTTAATTATTGAATTTGCACCAAAGAAGGTGTAAAATTGATTGTGATAAATTAATCAATATTGAATTATATACAAAAACCATAAATGGATTCACTGTGTTTAGTTATAAAGATTTTATGAATTTATGGAACCGCTTGGTATCCCAATGGTATTTAAATATTTATACTCTATGGAGAATTCAATTGAAAATAATAAATTCTTTTTTTTTTTTTTTTTTTGTATAATTTAGTTCTACCAGATTTTACTAACTAAAATCTTATTTTAGTGATTTGATGATGTGATGTAAGTCAACAAAAACAACTGATGCAGAAAATAAATCTAAAAAAAAAAGAAAAATATATTAAATTTTTAGTATACCTATAGTATTAATGTATATATATATATAGATAATATAATTATAGAAATGGCAAGAGTTTAAATTTTTATTGAAATATCAAAAAGATATCTTAAATAACTTTAAGTGACTTTAATGAATGATATATATATATATATATATATATATATATATATAATGTTATATATATATATACATAATTTTTGTGGACATTGATTTTAGATTTGAAAAATTAGATTAGAACATTCCATCTTAATCCATTAGGTATAAAAATTTATAAATAAAAATCTTTTAAGGTTCTATACTTATCTAAAGTAGTATGGTGGTAATAGTGTATGTAAGTATATATGGTAATCATTAAAAATACAAGTTTCTTTTTTAGGAGAAATTTTAATTCATTTAATTTTAAATTAATTTAATTTTTTAATTATTATTAAACTAATTTATATTTCTTTTAAAGGAAAGTAAACGTGTGTGTCTTTGATATAGTTCTAATGTTCTCTAACTAGGGTGATGATAACTATTGTTGGACTAAAAAATAAAAATATATTGTTGAATAAGTTTTTAAGCTATTTTTGAGAATGTAAAATAAATATATAAACATTTTTGTCATGAATTTTGGTCTCTTCAATGACTAAAAAAACACGCTCGTTCTCTAATAGTTTTTTTCTTCATTTTAACACATTTTATATAGAATATGCTGTTGGCTCTCAGTATATTTCAATAATTTTATTTTATTTCCTTGATCGATTTCGGTTAATCTAATTAATATCTACATTACATTACATCTAATTCTAATAACTATATATTAAATCAAATAACTATATTAAACTATTTGTACATCAATTCTAATGTACGAAATTTAAAATATGTGAATTTTTAATCTATCAATCATAATTATTCAGTTAGCAGTTCAAGGAAAAATTGAAGGAAAAAAAAGGTATAGGAAGAAAATAATTAACATGGTTGCGTAACATTAGAAACAGGAAACTGCATCAAAAACATTTGCGATTTAATTCATTCAGCAACGGATCGAAACATCTATCAGGACATCGTTATATCATGTCATCATATAACTGCTGACATCCAATTATGGATAGACAATAAAAGAAGTAAAAAAAATTATATGAAAATGTCCTATTTATAATTTTTTAACTATTCACAATTGTGTATTTTACGTCAAGTGGATAAAATCATGAAAATTAGAGTCAAGAAATACAAGACGTCAGAGCAGACCAAAATTTATTTGGAAAGATTAAATATTGATAGACATAAAACAATGTTAAATCTGTCATTTGATTAGTATCTACAGTGTCCCGCCAGAATAGATTCGGTATGTTTGATTGGTTAACAATGTGACAAAAATCTACTGCGGATCCACTTTTAAAGTTTAAAGGCTCAATTTTTTTTTTATTGTATAAAATTCTGTGGTTTTACAACGAAAGATGATAGCTGCATTTTTGGCATTTCTTGTAAATCGTCATTTTTGTTACATAAAAGTTATTGCTGAAAAACACGATAACTTCAGTTATTCAGGTTATACAAAAATGTGTAATACGCAGTAAAATTTTTCAAGATACATGGAAATATCTTAACATATCATTTTTTTTTGTTTTGTATTTTTCGGTAAGTGCTGCCTCCATAACTGCATAAGTGAAGTTATATGCTTATGTTAGAAATATTTTCAACGGCAGTTGTTAGTTATTCAGTTTTGAATTCATAAATTACTTAATATTATTAAATTTTTTTTTTATTTGAAAGAGCTTAAAATTTTATATAAAATGGCATTCATAACTAAAATTCGACAAAATTGCAGTTATCATCTTTCGTTCTAAAACCATACAATTATAAAATAATAGAATTTTAAATTTTCATACAAAATGGGTTCAGGTGCATGAATTGGTTATTCGGTTGGATGAAACTGCCCTTAAAAAAATATAACTTTTTTTACTGCTCCAAAACATTATTAAAACCTTTTATTAAGTTCACTTACGTTCTAGTGCGAAATCTGATAAAATACATACCGTTAAGTTAGTAACTTAAAATTTTATAGACCAGTTTTTGGATCCCCCAGTGACAATGCTTTTTGTAGGTTGAGGCGATATTTGAAAAATTTATGTTTACTTATGGGTCATCTCATATAAGTATCTATATATCGCCTTTTTTTATTTATTTTTTTTTTGACTGACCTTACGATACAAATATTGACTATATTGAGATACTTAAGTATTTTAAATGAAGCTTCTGTTGTAAAAATATACATTTTTAAAATTATACAAATTTTGGTTATTAGAAATTTATTTTTTACTTTTTAGTTCAGTACAGAATTCTAAAAAAAGGTAATTTTAAATCAGAATCTAGTTACTGAATTTTTTGTAAAAGTGTGTAATGTAAGCAAGTTTTTGCAATTGAAATTTCTACTTGTAAAAAATTACACATCTAATTTCGTTGTTTTTTTTTGTTTTTGTATTTTTTAGATTATGTTTTTGTTTATATCAAATTAATGAACATTTGAAAGTTTTAACAAAAAATACGTTCTAGTACTTTACTGATAAGTGAGATTTTTTAAGCCATTTTTTCTCATTTGCAAGTTTTTGCGCAACAGAAGTAAACAGATTTATAGTATCAAAGTAATGATCTAGTATCAAAATAGAATCAAAATTCGGTGTTAATAGGGTTAAGACTTAGTAATTACGTTAACAGTCATATCTAAAGCTCAACTTTATTGATTCATATCTTATTTAAATTTTCTTTTAGTGTTTACATATTGATTTGCCTGCTAATAATTTATATTTTCACTTTTAGAATGAAACTAAAACTTGAAATGAATCTGATATCAATACGATAAACCATAATTGAGTTGTTTTTATTAAAAATGGATTTGTTACATTAAAAGTCAATTTAAAGTGATTTTTTTTTTATTTTTCCAAAACCTTAAATGAGCAAACCAATTTCGAAAACATGGAATTTGTCACGGCGATTAACTGTCTATATAAAGATTTAAAAAAAAACTTTTAAATTAAATATTTAACACAAAAAAAAGTTTAAGAAAAAAATATATGTACATTATATAACAATATATTTTTACTAATTAATTCTGTATGAAAAGGAAAAAACAATAATTGTTGTAATAAAAATTAATAAGAGGTATGTTGGAATGTAATTTCCAAAATTATGATACTATACAATATGTATATGTAAATACTTTAAATATTAGGACCGACCACCTTCGAATTATTTGAGCATAGAACAATTTCGTACTGATAAGACAAACAAAGTTTACTGTAACTCATTAAATAATAAAAATAATTGATTTCGTTTTATAAATTTATTAAATTTAAATACAAACTAAAATATTTAAAGTGAAATAATTCATTTTGATAAGTCTCGTACAAAAAACAAAAACAAAATAGCAGAAAATATACTATAAAAAAAATATCTGAAATTATAAAATTCGGAATTTTTTCAAAACTCTGATTTTGTACAAATTTAAGTTTACAAAGTTCTAAATTACAAAATTTTAAGTTAAGAAATTCTGTTTTGTTTTTAGTTTTGATACTATTGAATTTTAAAAAAATTAGAATTGTGTAATCCAAGTTTTTGAAATTCAGAATTTTCTTCCAGAACATTTTGTAATTCAGAATTTAATCTCAGAACAGTAATTCCACAAGATGTTACTTTACAAAACTCAGATAGTCTAAACATTTTAGGTATGCATGTCAACCAAAAAATGACCAAGGAATAATCACACTTGTGACATCTAATGACATCGCGAAAGGAGCATCAAAATGTTTGGTATACACTTGAGTCGATGTAATACTCTCTTTTCACCTTCGGAACTTCTTAATATGTATAAATCATTTATACGACCCAAGATGGAATACAATTCACAACATTTCAGCCTTAACCTATCTTGACCGCGTTTAAAATCGTGCAATTCGTCAAATCGACGAACCAACTGTCCTTAACTTCTCTTGGACATCTTTGTATAGTAGGAGTGCTTTCTCTGTTTTATATAGATACTTCGTAGGTGTGGACACATGCTCATTAGAAATTAAAGAACTATTACTTCTTCCTCTTAAGCAGTTCCATCGTCAAACAAAAGAAGTCTCAGATACCCATTCCTACACAGTAGAAATACCTATAGATGGCACAAAACAGGTTATTGAAATTCGTTCATAGTGCGAACTTCACGAATGTGGAATCATATCCTATCTAATGTGTTTCCACATTCAAATAACACCATAATGTATAACTTGCAGAAATTTAAGGAAAACATCAATAACTTCATTGCAATGCAAATTCCTATCAATTCCTTCAATAACATTCTTCTTTCTTTTTATACTGTCTTATCACATCCAAGCGGTACGTAAGTTTACTGTTTATAAAAAACAAAAAAAAAAACAAAAAAAAAGCTTTAAGTATCCTCAAACCCTAAATATTGCTTAATAATAAACTTATATACATTATAAACTTAAATTTATGCAAAACTGTAACACTGCTTTAAACATAACAATTTAGTTTTGTTTAGAGATTGCGATTTATCATATTACATTTGAATTTGACAAAATTCCTTATTTCTGTAGTTTTAATACTGCACAGGGAAATTAGGGTTAAAAACTACTATCATCGCTGCATGCTGCATGTACAATTACATCTACATTACATATATGAGCTCATGTTCTAAATCATTTTTTTTGGGCTGCATGCCGAATTAAACTATAACATCATCGCTAATGATAGAAACAAGAAATCAAATTCAAAAAAGCTTTTATTAAATATTTATTATGCTCTGGTTCACTCTAAAATAAAATATGGTATAACAAGTTCGGGTGGCTCATATTTCAATACAATTGAACCATTACTAAAAGCTCAAAAATGTATTCTCCGTGTCATGTACTTTAAAAATAAAACCTTCAGTTGTTGGCTTCTATTTCAAGAACTAAATATACTGCCTGTCAGACACCTCTTTGCTCATTACTCATTAATTAAATTTTACAAGGACAAACATCATTTGAGACTTCGCAATTCAAACTTGTATAACTTAAGAATAAATTATAGAATGATAGTCAACATACCTTTCTGTAAGGTTCTGGCATCAAAATACTTTAATAATCTTCCAATGAATATAAAAAATTCAAATTGTTTAAATAAATTTGTTAAACTTTGTAAAACATGGCTTTTAAATATAAATTATTACGAGATTGAACTACTAAGGTACTACTAATACTCTTCTGCTCTTCTTTAATACACGCTAGATCTTACTTAGATTGCGATTACAATTATATAGATGTATATGATAAAATTATGTTCAAAGAAATTTTAAATTACTTATGGCTCTACTTATCCACTTATGTTCTAGCAATAAACAAATTTTAATATTACAAAAAAAAAAAAAAAAAAATAACTTACATAATTTCTATTGTATTGCATTAGATAAAAAATTAATATTAAATTAGTATTAATCTTTTTTGGAACCCCACAATTAATTTCTTGAAAAAGTAAATTTAAGTAAAATTAAGAATGACTTAAATGACTACACATCACTAGTGTGAATTCACTACTGTACAGTTTAAATTTTATTTGTATATATATATATATGTATATTTCACTAAAGTACTAGGCTAAGAAATTTTCATTAATTTATTATATTATTTTGTGAATTTAGCATGTAAGTTAGCTGTAGTTGTTAATGAAATAAAGAACTATATAATATAAAAAAAAAAAAAAAAAAAGAAATGAAATTGTATAATATAGCTTGACTGTGTTATTTGGATCCGAAATACGAACTATTAACATTTATGCACAAAAATTAAGATGATCCGTTGAATACACGACAAGACTGAAAAAAAATTATTTGCATTAAACAAAAGATCGGAATGTGTTCATGCTAGAGATTAGAGCACAAAGCAAATCAATATATAGATAATGAAGATAGCGATGTATATAAGCGATTTAAGTCTCAAACAAGAGATAGCCTGCTATATGAAAGAACGCATAGTGTGGAAGGTCAAAATCTAAGCTGTAGAACTTACATGTTAATGATAATTCATAATTAACAGTTAATTTTTTTGAAATTTGAAAAAAATTAAATTTTACTTTTACATTTTCTTTTTCAATTTATTACGATAATGAAATCGTAAAAGTATTTCAGAATAAGACTAAGGATTTGGTAAGACTAAAAATATAGATGGATAAGCTTTCATAAATTGTATGGCTTTAGGTGAAACATTTTTAAATAATGAAATTATAAACTCTACTATGTAGGTATATATTTCACTAAGTTTAATTAACATCCTGATTGAATTTGGTTGTTACAACATCATCAGAATACTTAGTTTGAAATTTCTTATTTTAATATTTAATTAAAAATGTTTCACCTAAAACCTACACAGTTATATATATATATTTAGATTAGATTAAATTTTTTAATTAAGCATTGGTTCTATAATTCCAATGACCATGCGGCAGTTGTAGGGATGTCTCTCCATGGATTTATTTATTCATTTTTTTTAAGTTCAGCCAAACATTGGGTTTCAAATGATAGCTTTATACACAGCTTGGACTAATTGAGGATTGTAGAAAGAAAAATGTCCCTTTAATTGGTAGGGACGTTTTGAATAAATTTGTTAATATTACTCTTGAACTTTTGTAGATTGTACGTAGGTATATTTTTTCATTGTCCGTTGGGGAAAACAGTTTGTTGGAATATAGTTCCACATTTGAGAAAATTTGAATACAAATGAAGTCTTATAGCTAGTTTTGAGTCACCTAGGAACTTGCATTGAGTACGGGTAGGCACTTAATGTCTTTCTTGTTCATCGACGTAAATATTTAAGGGGCACATTAATGCTTAAGTTCGTATTAACCCTGATCTGTCAATAAATCTAGAGAAAATTAATATTTTCAGTGAGTTGTATAGGACAACGTTCTATAAGTTGAATAAATTGCTGTTCAATTTAATATTTTTGTTTTCTAGCGCTTTATATTTCACAAAATTTTATACTATTAGAATTAACAAATTTTCCTTAATGATGTAATTCAAGTCATTCTTAATATTTTTTTTTGTTTTTTTTTTTTTTCGAAATTTCAATTACCAAATAATATTGAAAATAAACTTTAAAACAATAAATTGCATAATTTTGGCTTTCTCTCTCCTGTTTATAAAATTATTTTTAGGTACAAATCTCAAAGGTCAAATATTATAAAAAATTAAGAGGTGTCAAGGTTATACGTATGAATATTGCTTTTCAATTTCCATAATTGAAATAATCGCCTTTTTTCTTATATAAATAATATAATATCAATATGTATATGTACATATAGTGTATATACATATAGTTATAATTTTACAGCCGGTTGTATAAACATTTCATATTTAAAAAAATATAATTTTTATTGTAAATTTTTAAAGATTAAAATCTGATGTTGAAGTAGCAAAACACGAAATGTTTTCAATGTTCATTTTAAATGTCAAACTTTAAGCAAAATTAAACAAAAAAAAAAAAAAACTTGAGGAAGTCTTTTACTCATTCGTATTACTATATATACAAAATATAGTAGTAAGGTTAAATATTTTTGTTGGATATTTAAATCATATAAAGCTATAATAATGAATTAATATAAATCGGTTTATCTATAAATAATCCTGTAGAAAAAAGTGAACGTGTTAAATTAATTAAAAAAAAACAACAACAACATCATATCGATTGCAAATTATGTGCTCACCTTAAATGTGTTATTCTCTCATGTTACTCATTTTATTTTAATTCCGTCGGTTTTTCAAAGCGTTTTTTTTTTTTTTGCTTGGTTGTACTACAACAAAACGTGACACTTTTTTTATTCCATATTTGGTGAAAAACATTCCAACAACTTTATTTAATTTTTTTATAAATACAAAATTTTAATTTTCTATTTTTATTATTTTTCTCGTATTTTCTAAAGTTTTTACAATGTATATTTAATTTAGAATGCATAATATTTATTTTGGATTACAGAATGTAAGTACTAACAATTATGATTCAGTACTGAATTTTACAATTATTATCATTATTAAATTTGTAATTCAGACATTCAGTTGAATAAAGGGGAAAGCAATTGCTTGAAATCACATTATTTTGAGTTTATAAACAGAAAAATTAGATAAGATTGGATCTCGTATTAGATTAAAGTCTTGCAAACACAACATAAATGTGGTATGTGCGACCTCAGTAGCTGATACTGCTTAAACATTTGATTATAGAATGCACAAACAGAGAGAGTGAAAATTCAAATATGTATCACAAATTGCGATTCATTTATTAATATGTCCTATATTATATAACAGTTGTTGTATACAAATTATGTTATAGGCTTACATCCAAACCAAAATATTATCTTGTATCTCGAATAAGTTGTAATAATAGTAGTATAGTAATAGTAGTACTGTAGTAGTAATAACAGTAGTAGTAACAACAGTTGTAGTAGAAGTAGTAGGAAATTATTTTCTTCCACAACGGCATTAGTTTAATTTCCCTCCAGATTTTCCATACACATTTGATATTTCGTTCTCTATTTTGCTTTTCCATGAAATTCTCGTTCACCAAGAGAATTTGGTTCCCTCTGCTCAATAGAGTTTTATTGAATCCAATATATTTCCATTTTCAATTTTTTATTTAATTTTTCATTGTTCGTTGACTGCAATTTGATGTGAAGACCGATGTTTAATATTTTATTTAAACACCAAATTATTTTTTATAAAAACTTGTTGCGAAATACGCGTATCTGTATGATAAGCATATCAGTAAAATTAAAAAGAAAATATTCGACTATTTTCACTGTTATACCAAATTATTACAATAAGTTGTCAAACATATACCCTCTCAAACATCTGAGCCTAGTTTTGTCCCAGATATTATTGATATCATCCTGTCTGTCTGTCTTCCAGAGTGTTGCCGTAGATTTGATAGTTATCAGTATTGACAAGTCTAAATCACATTGTGTGCTTGTTATGCAAATAATCACCATTGTCGTTCTCAGTGAGAAAATTTCTTATATTTCTCTTTATTAACTTCTAGCTATTTAAATTTTACAGGAACTAAGTCAGAGAGTTCACATGTCTTATATACTATTCATTTGTTGGAAAGTCCAGAAGCCCGAGCAGATTTTAAAAAACAATAAATATGTTATATCGTTATATGTATATTTAAATTCAAATTGAACTTACACATAAATAAAAATAAACATTCATTATCATTTACATTACAGTAGTGGCTTAATAACTTGTTTACATACATACACACATATATATTGTCGTGTGCCACCATATTAAGGTGTATCATACATACTTTGTGTAAAAATATTTAAAATCAAATTTATTAAATTTAATTTGCATAAAAATGACAAGTCTATTAGACTACCATTAATCGATTTTATTTACCAAAATGGATAGATACATACTTACTAATATACATACATGTACATACAACATATAATATAGTTACATATAAATATGTAAAATATTAAATATGATTTATTTTAAAGGTTATTATAAAATATTGTTAAAAGTAATAATTACGCACAATTATAAATGTACTTGATCTTGACAAGATCACAAAACAATAATTTAAAGTAAGAAAATTATTAATTTAAATCCAATAAAATTTTTCATTTTGTCGGAAATTTGTAAATAATAACCCTACCTACTATATGGGCTTATATAATTTAATCTGGGCGGATTTAAATTTATCATAATTATCAAATTAATTAAAATTAATAAATTAAAATAGATCCGATATATTGATAAAACCATTCTTTCTAAATATGTTACGAGAACCAAAATGGGTAAAATGAATGGTGAAGGGTATATAATGGTCATATAGGTATGATGGTTATAAAGTATAGTGTATCTGATTGATGGTTTCTGTACGGTAAGATATTTAGTCAGATTTGAGAAAATTAAAAGTCTTTTTTTCACTTTTAATTTTAAAATACAATTTTAATCTTTCAGCATAACTCTAATTAGTAGCTGGCCGAAACTAAATTGGTTAACTGAACTGTAGATAGATAGAATAAGAAAGTGATTGTGTTAAATATTTTTTTTTTTTTTTTTTTATTAGTTTTAGGAAAAATTATGAAAACCAATAACGATAATATATACGTGCATGTTTTGTAATAGTGTGGGATAGGCCTACACCCCCACAACAAATTCAAGTTTGTAAAAATATTTTAAATATATACAGTAGTACTTAATAAACAACCCCTGGAACTTGTCAATCGTAGTATCTGTGGAATAAAACTGTTTCACTCTGTCCATTTCCTGTTAATTTGAAAATCTAACTTTTTTCTTAAATAGAATGATTAAACCTCATTTCGAATATTGATCGTCAATCGTTTGCTTGCCATCTCTAGATATGCTAGGAAGGCTATAAATACTCTAAAATAAAGGTTAGCAGATATGCACTAATTGTGAAGCTAACTATATGTTAAAGTAAAACAAAATTTGTATCTCAGTGTTGGTGGTGATGTGCTTAATACTAATTATGTACTTTTATATTAATTTTATAATTTTTTTTAGTTTTAGATTAACTTTTTTTAGAAATGAGAAAACAAAAAAAAAAAATGTCAAATTTAGTTTATCTATAGATTCTGCCAACATTTATTCCATGGTATCACAAATAAACCACTTTAGTCTAAGTGTGCCAGATTGACAAACACTTTAACCTATAATACTTAGTCATATAATTAGTATTTAAATAGAATATTATATACTTTATAGAATAGTCTAGACTTAAACAAATCAAATATCTAAAGTGGAGTAGATAAAGTCAAATTCACCATATTTATCCATACTGATATTAACCGTTTTTTTTTTTACAAAGGTATGCCAAATTTTGTGTAGCGCATAAACTTATATATATTATATTTCATCATTATTATTTAAATTAAATAATTATTTACAAATTTTTTTAAATATAATTTAATTTGTTAATACAAATATTATCATTTTATCAGTCGGATATCGTAACAGATATTCAATTACAACATACGTAATGTATATTATTTTTTACCTTGGGACAATGAGTTAAAAAAGTAAAAAATTGACCTTTTTAAAAACAAATAAACAACCTGAATGTGATTAATGATGATATTGTACACCTTTTGCCTTCAATAATACTTTTCAATATATTATGTATATAGTGTGCTCCTTAAAAATATAATTAAAAAAATAAAATAAAAATAAAAGCAATAATAATTAACAATAACGTAAAATTTGTAAAAAAAAAAAATTACATTAATGGTCTAAAAAATTGCAGTATTAAAAACTTTAAATAGATGAGAAAATAATATATATGTATACGTATAATAACCAGTAAGCAAATCACATACCTATCAATTAATTTCGCTAATCTTCAAATTAATTCATTTGAAACTTATTGAATCAGACGAAAGATATTTAGAAATAATTAATTTGAAGTGAGCTGAGAAATATAACAGGTTCAAATCTCATTAAGATAAAATGTATTTCTACTGTTAGACCAGTGATGGTACAGACGAAAAGTCAGCTAGAATAGAAATTCTAAAGTAATAAAATACAAACTAAATGATTTTAAGAAATTGAAACGCAGCCTCGGATCGGAATCACAATGTTGTATGTTATCTATAGAAGTCTAAGAGAAGAAACAAAAATGAAAAAACTTGTTTGTGACAATTTTTCATATTTTAAAATCAAAATTGCTACCGTTGAATAATAGATACACAACAATGAATGACATTGGTTATCACACTCTGTTGCATTAACAACAACTTTTTCAATGAAACCTTATTCTCAACCATTAGATACCTAAAACGTGATTAAATAAAATATTGTTAAATTAATAATGTTTCAACTAGAGCTTTTTTTTTTTTTTTTGTTTTCTACAGTAACTTAGGTAGAATCACCTTTTCGTGCTTAATTAATTACGGTACTGCAATTTTACACTACAATCTACAATTTTTCGAGTATTTATTTAACAAATTACTGGCTTATCAACTCATTAAATGTGGAAAACTACTGCTATTGTCAGGAACTAAGCAAGCCTTCTTAAATAGAATATTTTCATTTTTATTTAATTTGTTACCAGATTATACTCTCAATTATTTTTTGCCATTTATTATATCCCAATGGCAAAGGGTACTAGACTAGGTCGAAAAATCCATAAAGCATTTTTTTTTTTTTTTGCTTCATCGGGAATCGAAATTGGAACTTTTCGGTTGAAAGGCAGGCGCTCTACCTATTGCGCCACCCAGCGTGTTACAGCGTGCTTACAGCATATTCTATAAATTATAATAAAACGTGATTGTTTGTACGTAATGTGGTGAGGCGGTGTCATTGAATATTATTTTTTTTTTTAAAACGATGAAGGTAGAACTTTATCAATCGATGATGAACGCTATAGGGACATAATAACCAATTATTTTCAACACGAAACCGAGAATTCGTCTCAAATTTACACACATCAATTTTAATGTTGAATATTTTGAAAAACTCCCAGGTCGTATTATTTTATGACACAATAATGAAATATATAAATATTTTTAATTGATAAAAACAAATCTGAAATTTTTGGTGCTTAAATTTGTCTTTTCTTTAAATAAAAACAAAAAAATTCGGAAACTCAAGCTGGATCCCTTTCAACTTAAATTCAATTTAAATTAATTATGACTAAGTAATTACCATGAGTTATAAATTATTAACCAAATACAGTAATACCCCGATTTGCACGGTTTTGCTACCTCTTCTTCATTTAGCATTACAGTTTGGGGTTAGCTAGAGCTTTAGGTTCCTCTGGGCGGATTAATTTCTTAATTGTTTCTTCTTTAATATTCTCCATTTTGCAGTCTGTATATTCGGTTCAAATATTTTTCGAAGAATTTTTCTTTCAAATATTCACAAGCCATCTTCATCGTTTAATGTTTCACATCCACATTTTATTATTAAGTACCACACGTAACATTTTATTGTTATAAAAACAAAATTAGTGCTATAAGAACCCTATATGACTCCCGATAAGCACCAAAGGTGTTATAATGATGTTTTTATGGGAATAATGTGATTAATATTGCTATAAGAATGTGCTTATAGAAATTTCGGGAGTTGTTATAATGGGATTTTCAGCAAGTGCTACAGTTGAAAGAAAAATTGGCTATTTTTGAAGGGTAATGCATTTTTTCGATGTATTATTATAATAAATGTCAATTATTATTATTCTATACAATTATTATTCTGAACCGCGAAATATTATTTATTAGTAAGACCTGGTAAGACATTTTTCATATTATAAATCATTTACATACAAATATAAAAATATGTAATTAATATCTATCTCCCTTTCTCATGAAATAAATATGAATTCTATAAAATTATTATTTTAATATAAAAAGTAATACCTATCTCACTCTCGCATAACATAAATTATTTCAAATGAATTTCATTTCAAAATAAAAACATATGCACTAAGGCACATATGCCTAAAAATATTAAAGCAATTACTATTGCTCCGGTGTCTTATAGGATTTTCCATTTTAGTGCTATAACGTATTTATACCGCTTCGCAACAATTGTGGAGCACTCAAATTAACACTAATACTGCTATAAGAGTGTTACAATAGTGTTATAGTTATAAGAGTGCGCAGGAGCCTTGTAGTAATAAAATTGTTATGTGGGAGAAGTAACATTGATTGTAGTGATTTTTTGTTAATATAAAAGCTATTATTTCTTGCATTGATTCTCTACTTTTACTTTCTATTAATGCAACAAGCTATGTGAAATTTTCAAAACCTTTAAACACTTTGCCCATGCATTGAACATAATCCCAATAAGTAGATTGACTAATTTTCATAATTTTCATAATTGACAGCGAATATACTATTTTACTTTATTTGATGCTATCGAAACGGTTTTACTATTGATTTAAAAATTACAAATAAAATTTTAGATTTCAGGAATCGAATCTCATTTTTTTGTTTTCAAATAAATTGAGATATAATCTGTGCGAATTTGAGATGAGCACAATTTTGTCTGAACGAAACCAACGTTATTTCTTTTTAATAATAACTGTACCAATTTTTATTACCCTAAGTGTGTGTATATAATAAATATATATATATACATTAAAAAATATGCAAAAAAAAATTGCAAAACATAATATATTGAAAATAATTATCACAAGAAAATAAAATATAGAGAGTGTAGGTGTTTTCTTGTTTGTATAAATATTCTGTGAGTTGAATAATAATTCATAAGTGTAAAATAAATTATAAAAAAAAAATAAATAAATAGAATCAATGATATTTGATGCTTCTTTTATATATACTGAATGACCAACAAAATGACATATGGCTTTGTCTTTTAGATTTCGGTAAAAAAACAAAAATCAATTTTTAAATCCTATATTAGGAAATATTGTGAATTTATTAATTATTTGTGACATAATACAACCAGTTAAAGATAGAGATTAATTTTTATACAATGAACGAATGACAAACTAAATTTCATTCGATATATTTAGAACCAAAGAATAAGGATGGAATGTGCTTTAATGTTTTCTGTTCAAAATTATCCTTGTCAATATGTTAAGAATAACAAATTAAGAGTAAGTTGGCATCGAAATCCTGCAAGTCAAAATTTCTCCAAAAAATTCACTAAACTTTAAAATATAAAGCTTGAAATCCTATAAATTGTAAAACTCAAAAATACTAAATTAAGTGAAAAATAATTCAGCGGTCGTTCTGTTTTTATTGAAAAAAATTATTGAAACACTTTTTTTCTGACTGCAGCCAAATCTAAAAGAGATTTAACAAAAAAAAAGCCAGATTTGAATCAGTTGGATTCTAAAATTTTTACAATAATTAATTTCAGAAGGAACAATTAATTACCTTTATTTCATATTCCGGAACTTCGCCACAACGGGATTTCAGGATAATCACATTACAGACAACAATTTTACATCAATTAATTGCTAGTTTTTAAAATGGCAATGTGTAATCAGTATTTTGTTTCAAATTTCAATTTAGACCTTCTAATAATTTGCCAGCTATATACATACATACAGGTTCTATAATTGGTCTATTCTATTCAAATATATATGTATGTAGGTTAAAAACTGGAGAAAACAATTCATGAAGAACAAGCTGGTTTTCGTCCTCACCGAAAAGGCACCTACCTATCAAGCAAACACACTTCGGATCAATCAATTGAGCATTTCTTTGTATACTGTAACAATATACAAAGCAATGAATTCAGTAGAACAATAGTAGAATAATCAATTGAGTGTAGAACACCATTATACATGCTCCTCATTGATTCCAGGAAAGCTATCGACACAATCAAGTGACAAAGCAACACCAGAAAAAATAGTCAGCCTATTCCAAGCATCATACGAAGAAGTATTTCCGAACTATCAGTAATACACCGGGGACAAAACAGTGCTTTCTTCACCACCCCATCGAGAGTCAAACAAGGATGTGCGCTCTAACTACTGTTCTCACAATCGTCCCCGATAATATACTAGAAACGGCTTTTGAAGACCTAGGCTATGCAAATGATATCTGTGTTCTCTCCACAAATTCAGCAGAGCTAATTAGAACACTTGGAACAACTTGCCAAACATGTCGGACTATAGAAATCAATTTGGAGAAAGCTACGATAATAAATAACACCAGCACAGAACATCTATGGTTGAAAAGAGAACAAATAGCATTTGTGATTTTCTGCTACTTGGGAAGTATCATAGCAATTAGTGGTGGGGGTCAAGAAGATGTAGAAAACCAATTAAAGAAAGCAAGAACAGCATTTGGAAAATTGCAACCGATATGGAGGAATAGCCAAATATCCAGAGCAACTATATAAACTTAGAATATTCGGATTTTGTGTAAAATCAATCCTAACATACGGCAGTGAAACTAGGTAAAAAAACATAAAAAAAATACTTAACCAGAAGTTACAAGTCTTCAATGTCTAAGCATAATATGCCGAATATTCTGGCCAAACAAAATAAGCAACAAGGACCTCTGGATACTAGCCGGCCATTAACCCATATCGAAATAAATCAATTGGAATTGGCCTTACACTTAGAAAAGCCGGTAAACAATATCGCGCGGCTTAGAATTGAACCAACAAGTTACAAGAAAAAGAACACATGACAGAGGACCATAAAACAAGAACTAGAAAATAAAAATAACGTGGGAAAAAGTGAAAACACCAGCTAGTAATCGAGTACGATAGAAATGTCAAGTGGAACTAAAGACAAAAAAAACTAGGTTTGAAAATGTTCATCGTAATCTAAAACGTAACAATTTTCGTAAGAAATAAGAAACTAACAACGCTACACATAAAAATATTGAACTCAAAACTGATATTACAAAATCGCAAATAATCAGAATTGAAGAATTTAAATTGAAAATACATACTTACATACAAACAAAAATCTTTTTATTCATACCATATAGTCAAAATTAAAACTTTTAATATATAATTCACAAATATTGAATTACACCATATATATATACATATACTTAACTTACATATATATATTTTTTGGAAATTGAATATTAAAATTTTTAATTTAAAATGTAAACAATTGAATTCACTCATATTTAATTATTAAAAAGTCTTTGTTTCGCCGTATGACAATTTACAAATAAATAAATTGAATTAAATTTAAATAAGAGTCTCTTGAATTTATTTTTTTGAATTTAGTTAATTAGTTTTAAAAGAAAATCTTGATCTTATGTTAAGTATATTAATAAATTTTCAACAAAACAAATAACATCTTTTTTTTTTAATTTCCTATTTTTATTAAATTTCAAGATTAATATTCTTGTATATATTTTAAAATACCAGTATTTCCCAAACTATATTATAATTATGAATATCGCTTTTGTTTGAAATGGTATTAGA
Organism: Argyra leucocephala; assembly: GCA_963942445.1. Lineage (NCBI taxonomy): Eukaryota > Metazoa > Arthropoda > Insecta > Diptera > Dolichopodidae > Argyra > Argyra leucocephala. Next base: position 14,088,227 of record OZ012681.1, read on the forward strand.
ATCTTCGAATGATTGTCCAATCTTCATTTGTAGACATGGAATTAAATTCACTAGTATTCATTTATTCATTTTCATTTATTACATCGTTGACTTGACAAAAGCATTCGATAAAGTTTAACTAAGCGAGTTATGTACAAACAGCATGCTACAAAATACAAAAATCACAGTCAATACTTCAATATTTGCTGTTTATAAAATGTGAGAAATAATTATTTCCCACTAAATACTAACGCATTTCAATAATAATTAAAAATGTACATTTACATAAATAGAATAAGTTGTTGGTTGAAAATAAATAAATAATAAATGTCGTTGGTTGAAAATAGATAATCAATTCTAAAAAAATATTTTCTTTAACCCTATTACAAATTTGATAGGTCCATTACGACGTTCTTGGTCTTCTAAGAAGGAGACATTTTGATTATTTAAATAAAAACAATTGTGTGGTACGATAATAAAAATATTTAAGCAAATATTTATTTTTTTATTAATTTACTCATTTCAAGCTTAAATCAAGCCAATCACAATATATATTTATTTATTACAATTTGAGTTAAGTTAAATTAATTAAAGATAAGCTAAGACAAAAGAATAATATAAAACAAAAAATAAAGCATCATGGAAAAACAATTTAAAGAATAAAAATAAATAAATAACAAAAAACTAAATTTAATAATTATACAATGATAATAATTATAGAATTGATATGCACACATGTAGTTAATTTTTAATTGATATTAAAAAATAATTGAGTTAAAAATTAATAAATAAAAAATGAAAAATTAATATAATATAATTTGAGCTATAATAATGATATCTATAAAAATATACTTAGGCCAAGGGATATCATAGGATGCATGTTCATTGGCACATATATGTATAAATTATTTTTTGAAGATTGCTTTGTTAGTAGTAGGTTAATATGGGAATTATATGAGTTACATGAAGACACCATTCTATTTAATGGTTCATACTTCCCATTACTAGTTCTATGAAACTGTAATCTAAACATATTATTAGACCATAATCTAGAATTAGAACAAAAGTTGAGCTTCTTAACGAGTAATTGGGTGTAGAAGAAATGTTTGATTAATTCCCTTTGATTAATTCAGTTAAAAATATATAGTTGCGCGTTTTTCAAGCGTATTGAAATGTAGTAAATTCAACCTGTTGTGCTCATATGAAGGTAATCTTAATGGGTCTTCACATGGAAGATTGCGTAAAGCAAATCTGAAGAATTTTTTATTGGACCGACTTAATTCTGTTATTATGTTTGTTTACGATATGTTAAAGATTCCATATCTGGCTGACGTATTTCAAAGGTCGTCTAAATAAGCAGGTGTAAATAGATTTCAGTGAAATATTTTCAATATTACAAATGTAACAAGGTATTCGATAAGAACAAGTCCAACACTGTTATGGGTATCAAATTGAAGAATTAAAGATTAAAACTACGTCGTAGATGAGGTGTCAGTTTCATATACAATGAAGATGACATATGCAATATTTTCTTTCTATGCAAAAGACTAGACTCTACCCGCTAGAGGATCGAAATAAAATAGACTATCGATGAGAACATCTAAACGATGGCATGAGGGCCAACTTTCTAACGTCCAACGCTAATGCCCAATTACTAATAAAAAAAGTTTAGTGAGAATTAAAGGAAATAGTTAGATATTAGGCGATTGTCAAGTAAAGAAATAGGAATGGAATTTGATTATAAAGTGATTAAATCCCTAGATCATATAAGATTGAGAAGTTTACTGAAACTTCATTGTTTTAAAAAAATTATCTGTATATTATAAAAATTTCAATCAACTATAATTTGCAAATGTGAAAGAAAATTGAAAATCAGATACATATTTTATATAAGGTTTGTAATGCACAACACATTTTGTCTAATTGTTTATATCGAATTGAATAAGATCTTCAAAACTTGAATAATAGGCCCAATATATAGTTTCTATGATTTTTCGATGATTTGAGTCATTTTGTAACCATATTATACGTCATTAAATGTTGATTCTTAATTATTATGCTTGCAATGCTTTGCTGATCTGCCTCATTAACGTTTATTTTGCGATCTAACAACAATATATAATACACGATTGTTGGAGTAGTCGTGTATTCATAACAGAATACACGATTTCTCCAAACTCTTTTTCAACTTCTAATTCAAGTTATCACATCAAAAGTATTGTACACGATTTGGCGGTTTGGCATTATATCTCTAATGGTGTATGGTGTATCCTGCAATATTTCTTAATGTTTTCATTTCAAGTCTGATTACTATAGTTATTTCTTTGTTATAAAATTTTCTTATATACATATTAAATGAACCAATTAAACCAACTACTTATTTATCGGAAACTAAGACTTTACAATACACAAATTTTATTTTAGTGATTAAACTAATCTTATAACATTTCATTATTTCAATATGGCGAAACTTCAAAATCGCTATCACTAATCATAATCAGTAATCATTAATCAGGATGGCATTAACAAACATTACGATATTGATTGATGATATTTTTTATGTTTATTTTCTTAATTTTTGATCAATTTCTAACATTGAAAGATGATAGCTATATTAATTAAATAAGTAAATAAATAATAAATATAAATAAATTCAATAAATTGGAACAGATGGTACAGAATTTCAAAAATTTTACTAAATAATTCAACAAAAAAAATAAAAATTGCGAAACACTGATTTATATTATAAATAACTTATTAGTAGTGTCTCTTCTATTCATCTTTTAAATTTTATCTTTACAATTTCTTACTGTTCTCATTATAATTATCATAATTTATTTGTGTATACAGATTAAGAATGACTCAGAACTCAGAGCTAAAAACATAATTCAATGATAAATTTAATAAGTGAAAACAAAACTCAAATACTTAAATATAAATAAATGAATACACGTCACATAACATTACCTAAAATCTTGATTTTTAAAATTGTTTTTTTTTGGTTCCATAAGCAAAATCTTTGTTTATAATCAACGGAAGTGTAAATTTTGATTTTTTAAAGTTAAATTTTATAAATTACAAAAAAAAATTAATATTATTCTCTAATTCTATTTTACTGACTAAGTTAAGTTAGTGTGATGTTCAAAATCATAATGAGATGACCTTGAAAATTAGACCATTTATTATAATAATGATGTAAAGACTAGCAGCACCACATGTCTTAATATTTAGTATGTATTGTATTTTCATATTTATGGGGGTATAAAACCATTTATAGATACTTTGAGCCATATTTCAAACAAAATTATACAAAACAAAAAATATTTTTCTAGATTATTGTTTATTCTAGATATTTTAACAGCAACAATTAATTATTAGTTATGTTTGGTTTTAAGAGTTATTTATACATACATCAGACATGTAAACATTAGTTGGCATTGAGTGAAATTTTTTTTGTGGAATTTATAGTTCGTATCTGACCAGAAAGGGTTTGTAAGTGGAGAAATAACACCGAATTTTATCAGCTGTTTAACATCATGGATCTAACCAAAGAAATTAAGCTAAGACGTCTTCACTGATGGTTAGGTCATATATGTGAATAGAAAAAAATGTTCCAACTAAAAAACTTTTCAAATCCAAACCCTAGGGAATCTGCTGCTGAGGGAGACTACAAATCCGTGTGAATCTGCTCGTAATAAAAGAATCTGCTTGTTTGCCGCAGTCAAATGATTACAATTAATTATAAAAAAAACCTTTGACATAATTGACTAAACCAAATTTTTACACTTTTGTAAGCCTTGATGATATTTTTACAGTCATTTAAAATTAATAATGAAAATCGAAATCTAACTTCAATTCAAATACATATAGGTTGTTTTCGTTTATTCATTCCGAATATTCGGAATATTCAGAATATGTCAAAAAGCGTTTTTTTATTCATTCGGAATATTCCAAATATTCTGTTCTGTATTTTTTTATTTATTCCGTATATTCCGAACGTATTCTTTTTGTTCCATCTCAGAGTTGGAATAAACAGAATAAAATTACGGAATGACAGTTCATTCTATCATTCTATACAGTAATAACAATTTGACTACCTATATTTTATTTTAGTTTAAAAAATGGAAATATTGGTTAAGTAACAAAATGTTTTTAAAAAATATTATGAATAGTTGTATAAATATTAATATTTATATAAAATTAGTAGTTGTATTTATTATTCAGAAAATAAAATTTTTTAAAAGGTTTTATTGTTTTTTTTCAAGAAATGTATATAATGGTCGTAGGGAGATATAAAATGCCTAATAAGCCTTTACAAATTTTTTGTAACTATTATAACTATCTTAACTATATTAACTAATTTAAACAAATCAAAAAATAGTAAAAACTTTTGTTCACAAAAATTAATAAATAAATAAAAAAACTAACAATGACAGCTTCTGATGTTTATTCTTTTTATTCTATTCTGTTCGTTTATTCTATTTGTTCGGAATATTTTATCGAGACGTCATCAAGTATTCTATTCTTTCCATTCCTTCTTTAGAATGAATAAACGAAAACACCCATAGTTAGTTACATATTTAAATATAATTTTGACAACTGTTATAATTGCTATTATATATGTATATCATTGGCATATAAGTTATCCATCTCCGTTGTGTACATTGCTGGGTCTAATTATTGAATGATATCTTTATCAAATAGTGACAGCAATAAATTGTGAAAGCAAATTATGTTTGCAAAGTACACCACCCTTATTCGAATACACAATTTATATTAATACACGATTACCAATTACATGAGCGATTATAATATAATGATAAATAAATATTACCAGATATTACCAAATTCACGAACTTAGAATATGCGGGCTTATTGTGTGTACAAATAACTATTTATTTACATAAACATGTATATTAATTTGACACACTACCGGTTGGACACTACTGATGTAATATACAAATAATAATAATAATTAATACTATTTCAAAATATGTTACCCTAAAACAAAAAACAAACAAAAAAAAATAATAATATCTAATAGTAATAATTAACAAAATTTTTATTGCGTAATTTTTTTTTTTTTTTTTGTTATTGACCTGACCGCCCAATTTTTAAAATGGATTTGGTTGGAAATGAAATAAGAAAATATCATTTTGTTTAGACACCACGAAAATTATGAATGACAGTTTAAAAAAAAAAAAAAAAAATGTTCGATTAAATATTTTTTTTTTTTTATTACTTAATTACCGAAAATTTTTAATATAAATGATTAATAAATATTGGCTTTTTAACAATTCAAAGAATTTTGATACGCTTTAAAATATTTATAAAAAAAAAAAAAAACAAAAAAAACAGAGAGTCAGTCACAATCAAGTAAAAAAATAAAATAAAAAAAAACACAAAATACTAACTAAATGAGTCATCTCAAGATAACATTTTTACAGTATGTATTTACAATTTACAGTATACATAATAATATTTAAATTTGAGAGGACTATTGAAGTGCATTTTGTAATCAAATATAATCATTATTATTGAAATTTAATACATACAATCGGATTACATTTCAATGTTGTGCTATGAATCACTTTACATAAATTAGCTTTTACAAATTTTAACTTGCATTCCTATCTGTATTTCTATATTCTATGTACAGGGTGTTTTACATTTAAATGATTGTGTTGTGATGGTGCAATCGCCTTCGATAACGGTGGGGGAAAGGGGGTTTTCTTTTTACAGATGATGGAGGAGAGTTCTGATACTTTAACCACTTGTGTAATTTCAAGCTGCCACCATAATTGAATTATAAAACTAATTGCGTTCTTAGACGATTTGATTATTTTTTTTATACTTTGTTAGCCAAAACGTAGTTTAGGGAAATCTTTATACTTTCGTACTGTTGGCTAGGAAAGAGAGAATATATAGTTAATGGAAATAAGAGAAATGTTTGACGTGTAGTTGAGGACTCGGTTATTATTGTTGAATTTTTGCAAATTAAACGCATAAAAAAATTGTTTCTTCTTGGAATTGCTTGTAATTGAATTCGATTCCACATCAATACAGAAACGTTATTATTTATTAATTATAAAAATATTCCTGGCACTTCTAGCATTACCCAATGGTTATTGGTTATTAATTATGGGTTTAATGGGATGATGAAACGAAAGAGATTGTAACTAATTCAACTTGCAGCACACTAGTTCTAGAAGAAGTTTAAACGTAACTGCCGACAAAACACTACCATAAGATAAATCGATCCAACATATCCTTCCATCAGGGTAAACCTTTTATTAGAAGAAAATTTTATTTTTATTTTATTTAGTGTTACCGTAAAATTTGTTTAACTGTTGAAAATAGTCAAACTTTTCCGTTATATTTTACTAAATATATGCTGATCTTATAAATACGCGTATTTCGTCTATAGTTACTGCTTATTGACTTCCTTCAGTGTTTTATGCTCGACTGAATTAGTTTTTAATATTCAGTAGTGAGTTTTTGTTGGTTTTATACATAGTTTCAACTGAATCTAGTTTTATGGAATCTCTGATGTAATTTACCTTTATTAAGTAGGTTGGGTTAGATACGGATTAGTCCCCAAGCCCACAAAAAAACAAAATTCATAATGATTTTTGCCACAAGAAAAAAAAACTACACAAAAAAAATTCACAAAATACGATCCATCTTATATAAGTAGTTTGGTTTAAACACAAGATACACAAATGTTTTGAATATATACTCTACTGTTCTTCGTTATTCGTAAAATTAAAATATAAAATCAAAAATTCAAATATTTAGGTATTAATTTAATTTTTTCCCAGAATATTTACCTAAATCTTTTTTATTCGTAGCTGCTGTTGGATACAAAAAAAAGAATATCTCCTTTTTTCTGTATTAATCTTGCCACAATTTTATGGATTTTGAATTTATGGATTTCGGTTTGTGGATTTGATACTTCTGCTGTAAAGTTCTTTATGACAAAAAGCACACAAAGTATATACAAAAAATTCCTTTAAGAAGTCATATATATATGTATAAGTATATTGATTAGATGTATATAATGACACATTAATTGCAGTACACTGCTGTTGGAAGAACACCTTGTATAAAGAATGAAAATTATGTGTTTGTTGTAACACAGTTAAAACATAAATTAATCTATAAAGTACATTATTCTGTAATTTTTGGTTACGCGATATTTTTAACTTTTATTACACTTATGTATATGTACGTACTTGTATGTACAATATCAATTGAAATTTTTAACTATATAGAATAGGAAAACACCAAAGATGTTAAACTAACATTGACATCAAATAAATTGATGTTTGAATAAATTAATGATGAAATGTTAGCAGTTAGTATCAATTATTTCTGTGTATTTCATGTTACGTTTAAATAATTATTTGAAAATTTGCAATATACATAACAAATTTCCAATAAATTGTGCATTTCAAAAATTCACTTTTGAAAAGGCAAAAATAAATGGGTGAAAAAAATTAAGTAAAAGGTAAGCTTGCAATATTTCTATTTAATAGATGGGCCAATAACATTTTTCGTAGCCATCTATATTGGCTGTACTTCTCTAGACCATAACACTTATAAAATTTTACAAAAATTTTTAGTTTTACTTTTATTGTTAATTGTAAATTAAGAAACCATTGCTACGAATTTGCAGTCAAGGTAAAAAAAACTAATCAAATTAGAACGATGAAAAATTTGGACATAAAATTTTTCACATGACGAAAATCTCCTGTCCCCAACTGAAGTTGATTAGCAAAAATGCTTATTAAAAAAAATACAGTTATTGTAAAACAAGTAATCACATTACTGTCTTCTTAAATTTTAGCTTTTTGATTTACTGTACATAAACTTTTTTTAAAATAATAAAAAATATAATTTTTTTTCAATCAAACGTTGTCCATGTAATTTGTTCGCTAAGTCACTAAAAATTCGTTACAATAATATATATTAAAAAAAATACACTTTAAATTTCCAATGAAATTTAAAAACGATGAAGTAATATTAGAACTATATTGCAGTAAATAGGAATTATAAGTTTTTGTGAGTATTTGTGAAATTAGGACTTGTTAACCCACCGAAGTCAACGCATGTATTAATTGTGCTTCTGCTGTGTCACAACGATTTTTCGATAAGTCATTAAATTTTTTATTATAATATTAACAGTGAAAATAGTTGAATATTTTCCTTTTAATTTTTATTTATTTATTTATTTATTTATTTATGCTTAGTACAAACATATTACAATATACATAAGTGTACAAAATTAAACAAACAAAATATAATTTTAAGCTTAATATTATTCTAGATCTTAATATTAAAATATTGACAATTATACAATTTTGTAATTTATTACCAAAGAATGTTAGAAAATTATAAATTTATACTAACTCTAAGATATATGTAAGTGCAGTTTTTTTTTTAGTTGGGCTGCGTTTAATGTAAAATCGATGTGGTGTTTTTGTTTATTTATTAACGTAAACATTCTATTAACAGGCTCAAATTTACCATAATTGTTACGATGAAATATTGGACGAAAAATATTTTCCGATCTAAAGCGGTTTCTGTTGTTAATATGTAAGTGGATCATATCCCTAACATAAGGAGAATCAATTTCATTATTTAAAACTTTAATAATGAATATGATATCAGCAACCTCCCTTCTGGATTCTAATGATTTAAGATCCAATAACTTTAACCGGTTCCTATAAGGTGGCAGAATAACTGGATTTGACCATTGTAAATTACGCAGTGCGAATCTCAAAAAATTTTTTTGTGTAGCTTCAATTCTTTGGATATGATTGAGGTAATGAGGCGACCACACTTGACTGGCATATTCAAGATTTGGTCGAACAAGAGACGTAAAAAGTGATTTAAGGACGTATGGATCGTTGAATTCTTTAGAAAATCTTTTGACGAAGCCTAGCATGGAGTTAGATTTATTTATTATGACGTTTAAATGTTGTTTGAAACATAATTTATTGTCAAAGAGTACACCAAGGTCTTTAAAGTGTGAGACTCGTTCAATAGATTTATTTTCAAAAGTATAATCAACCATTAATGATTCGGAAGAGCGAGAGAAAGTCATTAAAGCACATTTATTAATATTTAAGGTCAGATTGTTAATTTTACACCAGTTTAAAAAAGAGTTTAAGTCTTGTTGAAGAAGGGATGTGTCCCTTGCTGATGTAATTTTTTTGTAAATTTTCATGTCATCTGCATAAATAGTAATTTTACTATGCTTAATGACGGAAGTTACATCATTAATGGAAATAATAAAGAGAAGTGGACCTAAATGGCTGCCTTGTGGAACGCCAGAGTTTGCTTCAAAAGGTTCAGAAGTAGCGGATCTAAATAATACGTTATAACTCCTATTAATTGAGTAGGAATTAATCCAATTGGTAAAAGAAAGAGGGAATCCCATTTTTTTTAATTTTAGTATAATAATGGAATGAGGAAGAAGATCAAAGGCCTTACTTAAATCGGAGTATATGACATCTGTCTGAAACCCAGCTTCCATATAGTTTTTGAATTTAGAATTTTACTGATATGCTTATCATACAGATACGCGTATTTCGTCTACTACTTGCAGACTTCTTCAGTGTTTTGTACTCGACTGAGGAAAGAAATCTAAAATTGTTTTATTTATTTTATTCGTACAGGTAACAATTTGATGTGTCTGGTAGCTGCATGATTGTTTACTATCCAATGAATTAGCACAGGTAGGGGGTTGAATAAAAATATTTTTATTTATTTTATTATTGGTATTTGAAATAATTTTTCCGACGTTAGAGTGACAGGTAGGGGTGGTGTTATTCGTTTTATTGTATTTCACTATACAGTTTATATACAGTTTACTGTCGAAGTAGAAAAAGAAGGTCAACTACCATTCTTAGATCTACTGTTAAGTAAAACAGGAACATCTCTAGAACTAGAGATTTACAGGAAACCTACGGATACTGACAGGGTCATCCCGAATACCTCTAACCACTCTTTATCAACATAAGATGGCATCGTTCAACCACATGATCCATCAAATGTTAACACTTCCCATCTCCCAAAAAAGTTTAGTAAAAGAAACTAAACACATATTTGAAATTGCGAGAATAAACGGATATCCGGAAAAAACCATCACGGCCTTACTTAGTAAACGGAAAAGAAGCTTACAACGAAATTCCCTCACTAACCTACTCACTGATCAACAACCCATAAGAAGAGTAGGATTGGAGTTTAGCAAGATTTCTCTCCCACTCAGAACGAAATTAAGAAAACACGGGGTAGATATCGTATATAGCAGCAGAACTAACCAACTCAAGTCTGTTCTAGGTTCAACTAAAGACCCAATCGAACAAATGGAAAAATCAGGTGTATATAAGGTAACTTGCAGTCATTGCAACAAAGTTTATATTGGACAAACTAGGAGAAACATGCGACGAACAACACGACTCAATGAACACCTGAAAGAAGCAGAACTGGCTAAAAAGAATAACTCAACAGAGTTCCGATCCAAAGTAGCAGAACACATCATCCAGGAGAATCATAGCATTTAGAAAGAAGACATTGTAATGGTAAATTACATTAGAGATTCTAGGAAACTAGATTCAGCTGAAAGCATCGAAATTTACAAAACTAAAAATGACTCACTCCTAAATAAAGACCAAGACAACGGATATTCTTCTTTATTTAAATTTTTAGTGAAATACAATAAAACGAATAACACCACCCGTACCTGTCACTCTAAAGTAAAATTGAAAGGAAAATATTCGACTATTTTCAATGTTATACCAAAATTTTACTCTAACGCTGGAAAACAAGTTTTTATAAAAACTATAATATTAACTTTTATAATTTAAGCTGGACATACTAATTTTAGGAACTAAAATACATTTTACAATATGCAGATAATAACATTTTTACGATATTTTTACACTTCGTCACGTCTAATTCGTCATAGTTAAAAACGTGACGTAGTGGACCTAATTGTGACGTAGCGGAATTCAGTAATTATAAATTACTTATTTGCTACTTTTTATAGTTATTATTACTTTGCTTTATTATAGCAATATTTTCCATTAACTACATATTTTTGAATTTCTATATACAAATTTATAAAGATACCAATGTAGAAGTAGTTTTTTGCATGTTTGTTTGAACAAATCAAAATGGCACTTACAGCTACAGAACGGCAATGTCGATGCAGAGAAAAGCGCAAATAAAATAATAGTAAACTGAAAAATACAAATTGTTTGTTTATAAAAAATTATACAAAAAAAAAATTATCTATGAATTAAATTTTTTTTATGTTTGATGTCTTTTAGGTCACGTTTTGAGTCCACAGCGTGACAGTTTTTGGCGTGTCCCTAAGCAGTTATTATAAAAATTGACTCAAATTAAAAGAAATTTTTTAATACAAATCAAGACCTAATGATGGTTTTTCTTGGGGAATTTTTATTTTCTAAATTATTGTACTTCTATATTTAAAATTGAATGTCAGAATTTTTATATTAAAAAGTTGTGACGAAGTGGAAAAACGAATCCCAAATATTTTAAAATTAATAAAATTATAATCATATGGTAGATATTTTTTGAACTGCCCGTGGATAACATTAATATCGACAATACTAAGTAAAAGTTAATAAGTACGTATGATAGCGATATTCAAGATATTAGAATATAAAATATAAAATAAAATAAAGGTTTGGTTGAGTTGCTCATTTCTGACCACTTCTTTACCATCTCGATCTCAGATACATACTCTATGAATTTATTGCATTAGCAATCTAAATATTCAAGCCAACTCAAATTTTTACCTTTGGTCACAGAAAATGTTATTGGCCCAGATATCTGCTTATCTAATCATAATAAAAAGTATATATATAAGATATAGGGAGATAGCCCACATCCTACCCGGAAAAGGGTCCTAAGTTTTGACTTTACATTTATGTGCAGTTCAAATAATAAAATAAAATAAAATTAAATTAATCTAATCATAAAAATAAATCAATACATTATTGTTTTTATCGCAATAACAAATTAAATTATTAACAAAGTTTTCGAATTAACGATAATCAAATTTCAACAGAAAAACCATTGTGAAAGGAATTAGGAATACCAGGGTAACATAACATAAAAAATATTTTTGCGAAAACATTGACTTATTAGCGCAACACTGCTAAATATCGTGATTACTTTTTGAACTGACCCAATATTATATGAATATTAATATTTAATAAATTTTATTATTATTCATTAGTTAATATCAGTTCGTCATTCAATGTTCTATGGTAGGTATTTGACGTTTTCTAATATAACGGGATTATAGAGACTACAAAAATATAATTTTTTGTTATTTTTTTTTTCTATGCACTTGACAGTAACTTAGGTAGAATCATCTTTTCGTGCTTAATTAAGTACGGTAGGTACTGCAAGTTTATCCTACTATATAAATCTTAATATTATTGCAGTCTTTGGTTCTATTAAACGTTTTTTTTAATGAATTTACATCATGGTCAACAAAGTACATAATAACTTTGTTTATATATATATAAATTTATAAAATTAAATTTATTTCTTGTTCTTTTATGTTATTATTAAATATAACCACAATATATTTGTTATTATTTCGAACTAATTATTAAAAACTTGATACTTTATTTATTATTAATTATATTTAAAAAAAAAAAAAAAACAAATATCCGGTTGAATTATGGAGTTTTAAAATTTACACATAATAGTTCTATTAGAAATTGAAGTCTCAATTTTAACACTGTATTTTTCCTACATCTTTCTTGAAATATTCAACACTCCAATTATTTCCTATTTTCAGTTTTCAGTCAAATATTAATAATTTTTATTTTTATACAACAATCTTATTTTAATTTATGTGTTTTATTTGCAAATAGACAAATTTTAAATAACTTCCAATTTCCAACAGACAGAACTAATAGATAACTTTTCTTTAAAGTAAATTTACTTATTTCTAAATTTAATTTAATAATTATTTAAAAAAAAAAAAAATTTAAATCGAAGATAATTACCTGATTTTTTTTAAATCTAATTTTAAAACTGACTAGATAGACATTCATAAAATGCAAGTTTTCAATTCACGTATATCTTATTTAAATTATAAACACTAATTACAGAAAAATATTTATTTTTTTATTTCTTTTTTGGAATTAAAGTTATCTCTTTAATTTATTTTTATTATTTTTATCGATTTATTATGCAAAAAAAAATTTTAAATTAAATTTTATATTTTTTTTATATTAATATAATCAAGATTTGAAAACATTGATAAAAAAAAATTTACTTGAATAAAAACAAAAAATCACTGGTTTCGCACTTTTATTAAAAATACATAACAAAAGAAAAATTATTTTTTTTTTTTGTTTTTGTTTAGTATCGAATTTAAATATAATTTTGCATATAGAATTTTAATTTAAAAATGTGCAAAATAATTCAAAAAAGTTTAACAAATGACTAAAAATTTCAATTTTTGCTAGTTTTTGTTTTGTTTTTATATACATAAATAAATTATTAATTTCCGTTAGTAATAATATTATATACCTTAACGGATTCAAATCTTATTAATACTGAATGAAAAATAAAAGAAAATATTAAAGTCACCCACTTCACTTTACCTAAGGTAAAGTAAATAAAAATCGACATTATTTTATTATATATTTCTCTGAGAGTCTGATCTGAGCTTACGATTTTGATGTTGTTTGAAGCAGAGCAGCTGAGCTGAGCATGAGCTGAGCAGCAGACCAGTATCAGACTATAAACGAGAGAAAATATAAAATGAAAAGAAAATTGAGTTTTATTTAAGCTTGTGTTTTTCTTGTGTAGTAATTTTGTAAATGCTTTTTTAATATTCTAAGATGATAAAAAAAAATAAAACTAAGAAAAGCTTTGTTTTTCGTTTGTGCATTTATGGGAAAATCGTAAAAACCCTAGTAGGTTAACTAATAGCTAAGTGTGCTGGCTTGGTTAGTCAAATATTAACGATATTTATAAAATTATAAGGAAAAAATAAAAAAAAGCTCTGTAATTTAAATCTACTTTGCTTTAATTTAACTTGCAATTCTTTTAGTGATTGGGGAGAGAATGGAAATATCAAATAAATATACAATTTTTAGTTTACATTTACACATATTATTTCAGTTTCAGGTGAGTTGAAATTTTCTCTTCGAATTGATTAGTAAAATAAGTAAAGCATAAGCGTGTATTTAATTACAATTCATTTTCAGTAAATATTCTATGAAGCTTAAATAAATTAAATAAAGCTTATTCACTTTCAATTTCAATTGTTTTAGTAGTTTCATTTTGTTTTCAAATTACCTTCAAAAAGCGTATTAAGCAGGCTTTACACGGTACAATATTGTATCAATATTGAATGGCAATTGTTACGTGTAGTAAAAGCTTTTATTCAATATTGTACCAATATTGCTGATTATACCACAATTGTACCAATATTGTATGAAAATTGTTTCATGTAAATGCTGTCATGCAATATTGCAACAATACTGCTTCAATCGAAATTGATACGATATCGATACAATATTGTACTGTGTAAAGTCTGCTTAAATTTGTTTTGAATTCGAATTTAGTTTCAATTTGCTTTCAACTTAATGTCCATTTGTTTCAAATTTACTTAACTAATTTGACTCTTTGAGTGTCATTTAAGTAAGAGTTAAGACGACTGAAGTCAAAATGTAACCAAACAAACTCATTTCCTATTTTTTTTTTTTATAAATTTCTACAATTATTATTAATACGATAATTTTAACACCCATTTTTTTAAATCATATCTTGTCTTGACTTAACTATTAAAATATTGAACTCTGATTGTTTGAGCAAAATTTAAAATTTCTGTTAGTTTTTTGACTTTTGAATTTTTTTCTGGGAATATACTTACTTATGTCAGTGTCAAAATCTTTTGATTATTTCAAATAATATTGTTGGATTGACATTAAAATGATAATAAAAATTTATTTATTTATTTCTTTGCCAATAACTTCGTTTTCCACCATATTGATATTTCAATAATCTGACAGTAACAATGTCAGAAATCTACCAGTTTTTTGTTTTCGTATGAACATGAAGGTGAATTTCTGTCTCTTATAAACATGGGTCATACGCATTAAGTAGTCAATTTACTCATATAAAATAAAGTCATTTCATGTTGTCTCCCTCTTTAGAGACGACAAAAATTTCCACACGTAAAATGTTTACCGTACCGGCTAAAACACACCTTTATTTTTACTTTCAACTGACAGTTTTGAAATTTGTATGAAAAAGTTTAAATACAGGGTGGCTTTAAGATTATTTTTTTTTTTTTATATAAATTTAAAATAGAAATTTTTTATATTTTACCTTCTAAATGTCATTGATATTTACTACCACAACATAAAAACAACAGATTTGACGACAATCACAAGTATTTTAAGTTTAATCTTAAAGTTAATTATTTTCTAGCAAGATCAAGTGTAAACCACATGAATGTTGGGGATATATGAAAATGTGAAGTAAAACGAGAATGTATTTTCCCAATATAATGATATACCTATAGTGTTCGTTTACTAATTAATTGGTTGGTTGGTTGATCTACAGAGCGGATAAAAAAAAATTACTAATTTTATGCAACGCACTTATGTCTTTCTGACCGAACATCTTTTGAATGATTTCACTCCTGACTTCCAACAGATTCCATCGTCTAACCAACTAATACCGTTAATGAACAATTTTTCGGTTCATTAACGATATCTGCCTAGTTGTCTTCTTTATTTCTACAAATTTTTCTGGTAGTATCCAGCGTTGAATTATCGAATAAGTAATACTTCATTTGATTATCCAAGAGAAATTAATGCTTCTCTGCAAACATCAGCTCCTTTTGTTGTTTATTGCTTTAATCTCTCCCTATGTTTCACAGTAAAAAAAAATGTTGTTCCTTTATTTAAAAGAAATTCGGTTTCTTTTCTTATTGCGATGATTTCGCATTGAATAGTTAACATTTTAACTTATTTTTCTTGATGTTTCTATACATATGTGGATCCTCATAGAAGATTCCTATTGCATATTTTTTTTTAGCTCCGTCTGTGTATATCGTTACATGATTGTTGTGTACTATGTCAATGTGAAAGATGTGACACTTCGTTTAGTGATAATTTAATCTTGAGTTTCGTCTGGACTTATTTAAATTCCTCAATGACATTATGATCAGTTATTTTTTCACTGTTTGACATTTTTCATTATAGGAGATTTTAAGAATCTTGTAGCTTTTGTTTTTGTTGTGCCTGTAATGTCTAGACAGCATTGGTTTTGTATTTGCGTAAGAGTTTTAAAGCGATTTTTACTAATCCAATTGCTTATAATTTTTAAATTTTATAAATCTCTAATTTTGAACTTAAATTGTTTTTAATTTCAAACTCGATGATGGCGTTAGAATTCAATAAAACAAAATTTATTATTTAAAATTACATTAAAATTATATTTTTTTACTTTTCTTTTTTTTTTCATGTATACAAATTCATATTTTTTTATTTTAATTTTATTATATTATACATTAATAATATATAATATATCTTATATTTTAGATAAACTTATATATTGCGTAAAAAATGAAAATAATTTTGATGTTCTAAATTATAATTTCATTAAACAAAAAAATATATATTTGAGCATAAAAATATTAATTTAAGTTGATTTTTGTTAATTTTTAATTTTTTATTTTAAGTAACTAAAATTCTTTCAAATAAGTTTTTTTTTTTTAAGTCTAAACTTTTGATTTTAAATAAAACTATAATAGAAAGGATTAAACTGTTGAAAAAAGTAAATATACAGAAATTGAAAAAAGAATATTTACATAAATTATATGAAATAATTCTAGCAAGAAAAGAGTGATGCTGGTTGAATTAAAAAATTAAATAGAAAAATATTGTTTCGAATTGACATAATTTTTAAAATACATTCTTTTTATTTTATAGAAACAAAGGTGTAATATTAAATATTTTTTGGTTTTAATTTTTTATATTTTTTTTTTGTTTTCAAAGTTAATTTATAATAATTTATTTTATAATGCTGTTTTATAATAATATAAAAATTATTTTTACATTTTTTTAAAATTATATTTCGATTGTTTTTTAAAAGATATCAATATTTTTCACTATTCATTTAATTTGGTTGCAAATAAAAAAACGATATTTCTGTACTAATAACGTAACAAACACTATTGAAGGAAATTGAAGATGGTTTAGAAATATTGATTTTGTAATGATGTAAATTTATTAGTAAAAGATATTAAAAATTTACTAACAATTGTGTAAATATTATTTGTAACAATCATATAACACAAATATTTATTTAATTGATAATCATTTTTATATTAACAAAAGAAAGAAGCATCAGTTCTTAACCTTTCAAACGGTAAAACATAAGTTTGCCTTTTATTTTAAAATAATTACAATACGTAACTAAAACAAATCAATTAGATTGATTGTTGGATGAAAAGATAATATATATTTGGTTTAATTTCAATTAAAATAAAAGAAATTAAGAAAATATCAATATTTCAAAAAAAAAAAAAAAAATTAATTCCATGTGTTAGATCATTGGAATAAAATTAAGTGTTTTGAAATAGCCCATCAAGAACATATTTTAATATTTATTTAATTGAAATAAATGCAACTAGAATGATTTGTGCATTATATGTATTTCGAAAAAAATATATTAAAATATAAATTTTTATATATAATGTACATTGTTATATTGTTCTTATAATTATTATATATTGAATCAACTATTTAATTTCGTATTCTTTTTTATTAACTTTAATTATTTTAAACACTCTTTATAATTAATAAAATCATTAATGTTGAAGCTGATTTTTTTGAGATATTCTAATATCATATATCAAATATAAAAATAATTAATGAAATTCTTATATTACGAAAAAAAATTATAATTTATTAACTCGTTTAAATAAGAATTTTTAATAATATTTATTTTATTTTTATATTGAATTTAATACTTTCTAAAACATAAAAATAATTATTAATAATAAATGTGAAGTTAATTTTAGAATTGTTCTATTTTTTTTTTTTGTTTTTTAGTTGAGTGCATATTAAATTGTTACTTTCTTTCTTATTTATATTAAATTAGCGATACGAAATATTTATCGAGAGCATACTGGCAAAAAAAAAACAATAAGAATTATTAAACTAATTAAAAATGATATATATATATATGTTTAAAAAATAATTAAAAATACACAATTATTATTAATAACCTTAAACTTTTTTCAATTTCTGTTTACACTGCTTTTTCTCTTTTAACTAAAAAAAATTAAATCAATAAATTCATAATTCTAATTATTTATCCTATCTCAATTTTTTTTTAATTTAAAATTAATAAAATTCTGTATTAAAAAAAAAAATTGTTGAGATTTAGGTGAACACATTTAAAAAGTATTCCTAATTGAATTACAAAAAAAAAATATATATATATATATATGTATATATATATATATTAAATTAATAACATAATTTCGTTTCTTTATTTTTTTTTATATTATTTCCAATCAAAATACATGCTTTTATAATATTACAACTATTGAATTTGAATTTGCATTTGCAGTTCAACCGAAGCAAAAATAAAATAAAAATGAGAACATATTAAATATTAAACAAAGATTTAAAAAATAATAAAGGAAATGTAATTAGGATATACAGCTAGAATATATAATATTAAAATGTAAGATAGCTACCAATGTTTTTTTTTCTTCTTTATTTAAAGAAAGAAAATTTAAAATAAAAAAATTATTTATTTACTGAATAAATTTTTTCAAAATATTTCTATAAATTGGTTGATCATTTTTTTTAATAATCTTAAATAAATGTTTTATTTTTGTCCTTAAAAAAAGAAAACTAAAAAACTCAATTTATGTGTAACGAAATAAGACTGTCAAAAAAAGTTAAATTGCTGACTAATATAAAAAAATTAAATATTTTTTGTTGTAATATCTGCGTTTATATGTATGTATATTTTTTAAATATATTAGATATATTAATTATATTTATATTTATTATATTATAGAGAAGAAAGTTACAAAAAAAAAAAAAAAATACTAAATGATTACCATCAACCTTCACGTTTAATTGAACTAGGCGTCTCAGCTAGACCTTTTACTTTTAGTCTATCTGCTGTTTTCAAAAATGCAGGTAATTGCTCCTGAGATACATTCACTTCACCAGCATACATAAATTCTAGAATAGCTTGTAAATGAATATATGAAACATCTTTTAATATTATAATTGGATGCTTTGATGGATTTTCCTAAAAAAAATAATAAATTAACTCATATATAATTATATTATTTATTTTAAACTATATTTATAAACATTATTTAAATTTAACCTAATTTAATTAGATAGGTACATACTACGTACTAATATAAAATTTGTTTTTTTTTATATCTACTCAAAACTTAGATTTTTTTTCAGTTGACTTTTATACAAATTTATGGACATACACACATACATATAATATATTATATACTTTAAATTAGTAAATTGAATGGGAATCTTACCTCAAGAAGAGATTTAAAGTATGGACTGCATGCAGATAATACCATTTTATGAGCTTTACATGTTTGACCTTCACAAGCAAGAGTAACCTAAAAAAAGGATTTAAATTTTAACATAATGAAAAAGTAAACATGTAATAACAGATTATTTACATCTGTAAAACTTTTTTCATCTCTAAGGTGTCGAAATGATGTAACCATATTTGTTTGGAAATCATTCCATTTTAAAAAGAATTGTTGATCAGCCATCATTTAAAATATACTATATATTTTTGTTATACTTTTAGTGCAAACCTCAAGAATTCAATCAGTCTAAAAAAACAAATTTGCCTAAAAAATAAAAAAAAATATTTATCTATTATAATTAATTATATTATTTAAATTCATATAAATAGTAAAATTATAATTATTATTAATTTTAATTATTATAATTATAACCCTTATGCTTATGAACATAAGTATCTGATCCTTTATGAAAATAAAAATTAAGAACAATATACAATATATGTACAATGTACATAACTACATATTTAATAAATAATGTATTATATCAGTGTCTATATAATTTTTGGTTTTTGTCAAATAAATTGCAATATCAAAATTTTATAGTTTTTAACTAATAAGTTTTGTACATATAATTTATAATTCATTTATTCTAATTGTTGTTTACATCAGAAATATTGAAATTTTTGAAATATTGATTTTTGATTGTATATAATTGGAAAATCATACTATGCTCGAGTAAGAAATGGATGCTTACACATGCTTATTTAATTTGAATTGCATTCCTGTTCTAAATAACATTATTCCATAATCAATATCATGATATTTAATTTTTGTTATTGTTTTCAATTAATAATATAAATACTTTAAAAAGTTATCTGTAAGAATTAAGTTTTAAGAATACAAAAAGAAAATCAAAATACAAATTTAAACATTTGACATTACACTTAAAAAATGAATTTGCCAAACTTCAAAATTAAACTTAACAATTGAACATTATACAATTTAAATAAAAAGTTCTTTTAAAAATTTCAATTGAAATATTTTTTCTTTAAATTCAATTTTAATAATAATCAAATTTTCATTTTTCTTTTATGTTGTAATGAAATCTTGAATTTTTCTGATATGTACATAAAAATTTGTGACTAACACTTGATTTTAAAGAAGGCTTCCTTCTTCGTTTGATTGTATTTGAGAAATTTCTAACAAAGGATCTAATAAAAAAATTCAATTCTTCAAATGATTATAAATCCTTTTTTCGTTTTAATTCTTTTTTTGTTCTCGTATTCAATTCACCTACACACAACCCTTAAAAATAAAAAAATTCGCATACACACAGACCGAACATGACATCGACATGATACAGGTGAAGGAAGTCGTTTCAATTGAAAGTAATGGAGCACAATATAAAAAAATAAATGAAAGATGTTCTTTTTATATGCGTAGCGTATAAATATTCTAGCGATGTTAGTTCAGAGCAAGAATACGAATTAAGATTTTAATTATTGTTTTAATTTTTTTTGACAAAAATAATTACAATTCAAATGCAATTCCATTTCCACATAATAAAAACAATTCATATCGCTCTTCTTATTCTTATTAAGATAAAAATAACTTAAAAATACAAATAAACCAATTTATATTTCTTCAATTTAACATACAATAAAAAAAAATAAGATATCTAAAAAATATTTAACCAAATTATTTTCAAATACCATGAAGTATTAAAAATAAAAGAAACATCAAGTAATATGAAATTGGGAATGCGATTAAAAAAAACAACCACAAGTCCACAAATATTATTTCTTCCACAATATTTTTTAATCACACGTAATCTTAATGATATAAATTTTTTCTTTTTTATTTCGTACCTTTGGTAATTTTTTTTCTTAAATTTTTTCAATTCAATTTTGGATTTTTTGAATATTCAACTTTAATTTCAAATATATGTTTCTTGTTTTCTTTTTTATTAAATCCAATTCTTGAAATAACTTGAATAAACAAATTTTAAAATTATATATATGTATATATAATATACTATTCTAATATTTGAGAAAATTAATTCACTTTTGATTTGCTCTGTATATTATTTTTCTATAATTTTTTTTTACACATAGATGACGGCAAGCAAATTCAAACGTTTCTGTACGTACTGTAGTCAAATCAATTTATGTTTAGATTTTAGCTGGAATGGAAAGTGAAAGAAATTTTATTCTCTCTGTTAAATAAAAAAATAATAATTAAAAAAAGAGATAAATATAGCTGCTTACAGAGGTGGGTAATTTATTTTTGAACTATTTGGATATAGGAAAGAAAGAGAAAACAGCTATCTAAAATTATAAAAATATAAAAAAACCCTGGAACATTTGGAATTAAAACAAATTCAGCTTGCATTGCATTTGCAAGCAAGACAAGAAAGCATAATCTACAAGAAATTTATTACAAAGCCCCAAGTAGCAATAATAATTACTAACTAAATTAGGAAATTTGAAATATTGATATTTTTAGTTTTCGTAAATCGATTTGAAGTAAATGTAGATATTGAAGTTTTCGATACCAAAATATGTATACATGTGTTCATGTATAATAATAAAAAGAAAAATAGATTGCATGACATATTTTTTCTAGACAAGAGCACAATGAAATAGGGAAATACTTTCATACCATCATCTCTTGAACAAACAATTACCACTTTTTTAATTACCACATTCAATAGAAATGATTAAAATATGTGTTATTGTCATGTTACAGAGCCAGTTCCGTCACTCATCACTACACTACAAGCTTTATTAGGACGTTAGAATCTTTTATTAAAGAATAATTTTTGATTATTTAAATGGAAATTATTTGCATTATCAGACAGATTAAATAATGAATTCATTTGAATACGCATAATATTGATGTTTGAATACAATCATGTCAATTTCCTATGTTCCCAAATTGTCATGAAAATTTCCTTTAATTTGACATTAATAGTTTTGACGTTTCGGCTTAATTGTGAATTTTAGACAAAAAACGAAGAATAAAAAGACTTTTTTTTTTTTATTAAAATCTAAAGAAAACAAAATCATTTATACTCAAGCAAGATAAAAAGCAAAATTATTATAACATTATTTTTAGTTTTAATTTAAATCAAAACGTTTCGTAAAATTCTTCGAAATGTCCGATAATGATGATGATTTTATGTGTGAAGATGATGAAGATTACGGATTGGTAATACATATATAATAATTTTAAAATTAATAAATTTTGAATTTAATTTTTATTATTTCATATAAATTTAATGTAAAATAAAAATAAATATTTTCATAGGAATATTCAGAGGATAGTAATTCTGAACCTGATGTTGATTTAGAAAATCAATATTATAATAGTAAAGCGCTTAAAGAAGAGGAACCATTAGCCGCTTTACATTCTTTTCAAAAGGTGTTAGATTTAGAAAATGGGGAGAAAGGTGAATGGGGTTTTAGAGCTTTAAAACAAATGATTAAGATCAACTTTAAATTGGTATGTATCTATCCATAGGAAAGGAAGATAATTTATATAAAATATTAAATTATTTATTTATTTTGAAGCAAAACTATGGTGAGATGATGACACGATATAAGCAATTGTTGACCTATATTAAGAGTGCAGTTACAAGAAACCATTCTGAAAAATCAATTAATTCTATATTGGATTATATTTCAACATCAAAAAATGTAATAATGGACAATATGATAAAAATTTGTATAATATAATAATTGGTTTTTTCTTTTTTTTTTTTTAAGATGGAACTATTGCAAAATTTTTATGAAACAACGTTAGAAGCATTAAAAGATGCTAAAAATGATCGATTGTGGTTCAAAACAAATACTAAATTGGGAAAATTATATTTTGATAGAAATGATTTTGGAAAACTACAAAAGATTTTGAAACAGTTACATCAATCTTGTCAAGTAATTGTATATTATGTGCATTCATTGTGAAATTTGTATTAAATATATTTTTTTTATTATTTTATAGACAGATGATGGTGAAGATGATTTAAAAAAGGGAACTCAATTACTTGAAATTTATGCATTAGAAATACAAATGTATACAGTGCAAAAAAATAATAAAAAATTAAAAGCTCTTTATGAACAATCGCTGCACATTAAATCAGCTATACCACATCCTTTAATAATGGGGGTCATACGTGAATGCGGTGGTAAAATGCATTTACGAGAAGGTGAATTTGAAAAAGCTCACACAGATTTTTTTGAAGCCTTTAAGAATTATGATGAATCAGGATCTCCAAGACGCACAACATGCTTAAAATATTTAGTTTTAGCTAACATGTAAGTTATATTTATATTTAAAAATCTGTAAATTAAACTTAATAAAATTATATATTAAAAGGCTTATGAAATCTGGAATAAATCCATTTGATTCACAAGAAGCCAAACCATATAAAAATGATCCAGAAATTTTGGCAATGACAAATTTAGTTGTTTCTTATCAGAATAATGATATAAGTGAATTTGAATCAATACTACGTCATAATAGAAGTAATATTATGGCAGATCCTTTCATCAAAGAGCATATTGAAGGTTAAATTTAAATTTTATTAATCAATTATTTTTAAAACATGAATTATTTTAGATTTATTGCGGAACATTCGAACACAAGTTTTAATTAAATTGATTCGTCCATATACAAGTATAAGAATACCATTTATATCAAATGTTCTTAATATTGAACCAGCTGAAGTTGAAAGTCTTATGGTTTCTTGTATTTTGGATAAGTAAGTTTGAAAGAAAATTGAATACATATTAATTGTAACTTTTTTACCTTAAATATTTTTTTAGTACAATTCAAGGTAGAATTGATCAAGTTAATCAAGTTTTGAAATTGGATAAGGAAAGAAGATGTGCAGCACGTTATACCGCTATGGATGGATGGGCGAATCAAATTACTTCATTACGATTAGCTGTGAACAACAGAATGGCTTAAAATAATTATAAT
Organism: Argyra leucocephala; assembly: GCA_963942445.1. Taxonomy (NCBI): domain Eukaryota; kingdom Metazoa; phylum Arthropoda; class Insecta; order Diptera; family Dolichopodidae; genus Argyra; species Argyra leucocephala. Next base: position 14,112,798 of record OZ012681.1, read on the forward strand.
TATACTTTTTTATTAATAGTGCATATAATTAAAAATAAAACTGAAATATATTTTTTTGTTTTATTTTAAAATTTACAGTTTATAAAAGTTTTTACAAAATTAAATTTAAAGATAAAAGATAATACAAAAACACATTCTAATATAACAAATTAATTAATTTAAAAAAAAATCTTGGATAAATTTTAATAATTTTTTTGTGTTGATGTGAATATAACTCCATTATCACTAAATATTTCATAGTTTTGTGATGTCGTTTGAATTACTTCTTCTGAATCAAACATTAAATTATATTCCTGAACAACAAAACTTTTTTCATTAATTCCTATTAGTTCTTCAGTATTCATATCTCCACTATTATTAAAAATTTTTATTACACCTTCATCGCTATTTTTCTGGTCGTTGTTTGTAATAGCTCTCCTAATATTATTTTGATCATTTATAACAACTTCCCCGCTACTACTTTGAGTATTTATTACAGTAATTTGAGAAATGTCTGATTGAGTCTCATCACTTTGTCTAGAAGATAATGCTAAAAACGAAAAAAAAACAAAATTGTAAAAGTTTAGACGGGAAATTAAAGTCTTTTTGCTTACAGTGTAAATCCAATTTGTTAGATTCATATTTCAAATCGAATTCTTTTAACCATCTGGTTGCTTCGTCGAAATTCTTATATTTGTCATATGATATTTTTAAAAATATTGGATGAATACCTAAACTTATAAGACCATGGACTTTATTCTCCTTCCAGTATTCCTTCTTTGCATTTTGAAGTTCGGTACATTTTCTTTCACAGTATTTTTTACTAGCTTTTAAGTGATTCTTGTGCCATTTGTAAATTTTGGCAAGCAACTTTTTAGAGTTATTTCTTAATTGAGGTGTCTCTAGCAATATTTTTTTTTCAATTCCTATTAATAAATTAGCGCAATCTCCTTGAACAATACATCTTTTTTTGAGACACAGTTTTTTGAGATTATTTTCCGATAACGGAAATTGGCAAGCAATTTTTTTGTCTTCCTAAAAAATTAAAAATAGCTAGATATTTCTTCATTTGATTCCAAAAGGAGTATTATTCCTTTCATACCTCTGTTAACTTCTTAAATAAAGTTTCAACGATTTGATCCATTAAAGTTTTCCGTTTTTTAGAATTCTGACTTCGAGTAACAGATGTACTTTGCATTATTATTTATATTTATTTATTTAAAATGTTTAACCAAAGGAAAAAAATAAAATTTTATTGTCATTTGTCATAGGCTTGGAAACTTCAATTTTGAAGCGGGAAAATTAGAAAGTTGTTTAGGTTAAGTTGTTTTTATTTGTATGGTTTTTGTCAACCTACAGCTACAAGTACGGATTTTGAATTGATTTAAAAATAATACACACACGCACAAATTTGTATTTTTCAATTCTGCGGAAAATGGAAGAACAACTTATAAAAAAACTAGGCTTGCAAAACCATAAAAACTTATTGGAGTGAGTTGAATTGAAAACACAAATTTTTTTAAAAATATTTACATTATCATTCATGTATTGCACTATTTTATATTTTAGAAAAACTACAGAACTTCTTCGTTTATTGAAATTAAAATCTACATCAACTCTGTCAGGTGTTAATGAATATGCTAGAATAACAATTTGTATTGATTTGGCAGCAACTTTATTGGGAATAACAATAGACTTGGTAAAAAATAAAATTATTAAAATAGGGTAATTTCATTGCAAATTTTAAATATATATATAATTTTTTTATAGGTGGATTTAATAAAACAATCGAGTCTTAAAAAAACTTTATATGAAAAATACAAGCGAACTTTTCAAAAACTTCTTGATCTTAATAAACCTCCGGGAATTAATGAAATATGTATTAATCTGAATTGCAATGAAGTTGTTCGTAAAGCACAAGATTTATTAAACTTATATAACGAAAAGGTATGTAAAACAAATGAAAATGACATTGATTTATCTCATCCACAATATGCAGCTATGGCTGTATTTCAAGCTTGTAAATTGACTAAGACCAAAATTGTAAAAGCAAAGATTTTGGGATTTAGTTATTTGAGGCCATCCCAATGGTCTAGACTGGAACAACAATGGGATAAATTAATAAAGGAATATGGTGATGAAATTAAAAATTCAAAACAAAAATCGAAAAATTTATCTGACGATACTAAAAAACTAACAAATCAGATTGAAGAAAATACAAAAGATCAAATAAAACGAATTGAAATCGAAGATTATCAAACTTGGAAGGCGAGAATTATTAAAAAAGCTCAGCAAGAGATTGAACAACAAGAAATTTTAGAAAAAGATATTCAATTAATGGATCTAGATGATTCATTTTAAATTAGTATAAGAAAGCTGAAATTAGAATGTACGTTACATACGCATGCGTACTTAAACAAATATGTAATTATCTGGAATTATTCTAAAGTGACCAAGATTTAAGAGTTATATTTAAAGATATATAGATACATTATTCAATTAATTGATCAGAAAATTGAGCTGTATACGTTTCAACTTTATCAATAAGTTAATTTATTAATTTTTCAATTAAAAAATAAGAACGTTTGAAGTTTTATTCGCTATTAAGTTTTTTATTCAACTCAACAATTTGATCAGCAAATTAAATAAATAAGACTGATGCAGTAAATTATATTTTCTTAAATATTATTTTAAAGAAACATTATTAGATTTACAATATAAATACTTTATTAAACCTAAACTAAAAAATAACCTTTTATTTAACTAATTTGTAGTACTTGACAAACAAGCCATTAAAAATTCCATTTTATTGAGGAAATTTTTTCCTTCCATTTTATCAAATTTCACCTGAAAAGTTAATTTGTCGACAAACAAAATTAAAATAAATAAAAATCAAAATCACCTCTTTAAAATGTCCACCCAAATTCTCCCAAAATTTTTCTGGAACAAGAGGACTAGGAAAGAAATCTTGTCTTGGACTTCTTGCCACAAAAACTTTTACATCAATCTGAGGATCACATCTTATTTGTACAGCAATCATTCTATCACCATTTGGTGAAGCTAATAAACAAGCACTTGCGTTTCCTAGTGGTTCAACTGATCCAATTCCTAAATGATTGCTATTTGATAATACTTGCCAAGCCATACACTTTGCTAAATTTAAGAGACAGGAAATTTGATGTTGATTGATTTGACATAAAATTAAATCTCTTAATTCTTGTGGCTCATACGATAAGTGCATTACTCTACCATCACGACATATACATTTCAATGAACGTTCCTTAACGTGAATTACCAATGACGTCCGATGAATTGTATCATATCTAAAAAGAGAAATCAGAATAAAAAAAAACTTGTTCTTATTTCATAAAATTACCCATGAGTGACAATATTAATTTTTACACATGACATAGTTGGATTATTCATAGCATTCCAATGTGAAACAATTTGTGGATCTTTAACATCTCTAGCTAAAGTATCCAAAACATATTGAGTTCTTTTACGCATGAAAATATGTTGTGCTTGGGCAATTATTTGCTCCAAGATTGTTTGACTTTTTGTCATTTCAAGTAGTTCTTGTCTATCTGCTGCCATTGGTCCAGCTAACATTCGCCTTTTTGAAGGTCCAAGAGGACCACTCGCAGGATGTGGAAAAGGATGATGACTATTCTTATGGTGAACTTCTCTTAATAATTGATGCAATGAGTGTTCCAAAACATGATCGTGGTCATTTATAGGTCCTGGTTGATTTGAATCGAATGTAGTTGAATGACATAATGATATTATTAATTGAATTCCTGGCAAAAGAGTAGCACGAATTTGATTTCCTACTACAACATGAGGTATTGAAGCTTGCAACTGAATTGCTTCTCTAGCAAGTTGACTAAACAATTCCTTACAAAATAGAACATTTTGAGCAAATTCTAGAGTTTTTTGCCATATTCCAGTTTGTTGTGTAATATTTGGACCACTTCCCATTAAATTAACATTTGCTGTACATAAGTCTTCTTGATCTTTTTGCGTTATTACTTTTATATATGCGACACCTTGTAATTCAGATGGTACATTTACACGTAACGCAGAATTACTTTTCGGCGAAACAATCGGTGTTTGCAGTGTGCTACTGGAAGTACTTGGAACTATTGCTAGAGTTTCATCTTCAACTTCTTCTTCGGCTTTTGTAACTTCGAACAAACCCGAATGCATAAATTTTGACCCAGCTGTGCGATAACTTAGGTCTCCAATTATAGTATTCGAAACTTTTTTCAAACGCCAGTTTTGCCGCAAACGTAAAAGTTCAATATGAAAATCAGAGACATTGCGATTATTTCTTTGTTCGCTGTGAGAATTTCTTAAACGTTCAGCTCCGTTCAACAGAACATTTGCTGCTTGGCTTAGAGATTTTTTTCTAGTATACACTTGAACCATAATCTTAGTATCTGGAGCTTCCTGAGGCACTGGATCTAAAACTAAATATCTTTTGTCTTTACATATCGATAGTACATCGTATAAAACCGATATTTCAGTAAAAGAATCTCTTAAGTGATTTCGAACCGAATCCCATGGCCAAAGACTTGGTTGGAATTGGGATTCTTGATCTGTTTTCGATTTTTTATCATCGTCCTTTTTTAGTTCTTCTAAAGAAGTTTTGCTAAAATCTATTTTCGAAGCACATTTAGTAAGAGTTTCAGAAAGAGTTGGTAATCTAAAAATTTACATAATTTAATAAAACATTTAAGTATGTACTTTGTTAATTTTATACGGTTGATATATTTCAGTTCCATCATATGCTATCTCTTGTATTTGATGTTCATTTGGTGTTTCTATTGAAATATTAATGTTACTAGACATAATTGAACTTTATTTTAATAAAATCATACAGCAAAACAATATAGCATCACTAATTTATTTCCTACGATATGTAAATGTAATGTTTGTCGTTCGATATCAAATTTAATTGTTAATACAAGTTGACAGCTTTTTCTACCGGTTGGGTAGTGTTTTTACTATAAATAAATTTCAGCAGTAATGTTTTCATAAAAATATAATATTTATAGAAGGTGTGTGATGTGAAGATAAATAAAAACTTTTCGTGAAGAAGACAACTAATAAAAAGAGACAGATATATGTATTGTTTTACTTTGAATTGACATTCGTCTGTGTGATTTGTTGCTTTTCAAAATTAAACAAAACAAAACTAAAGAAAAATATTTACAAATGTGATGTGGGTTCGATTAGCGGATGTCAATGAAAAGTCAAATTAAACAAAATTCAATATCAGCTGTGAAAAATTATTTTTAGCAATAAATGAAGATTGCGAAAATTTAACTAAATTTAATCAAAAATCTAATTTTAAAAAATATATATATATTTCAAAATGGTGAGTATTGAAATATAATTGTCTTATGTATTTTTAAAAATTAATTTATTTAGCGAAAACCACGTCCTGTATCAACTGCATCATTGCCTCCAGTGAGTTTACCTATTAAAATTCAATATGATGATCCAGAAATGCGTGCTCTTGTGAACGCTTTTAGTATTGTGAATAAATTGCTTTTTCCAAAGTTTCAATGGTATGCATATCCTGCAATTTTAATTTTGGAATTAACTAAACGTCATATCTGTTTAAATCGGGACAAATTCAGGTTAACTCCAATTCCCAGTAGATTATATGAATTTCTTATAAGGAATGAATATATAAAATCTGAACATATCTTATTTGTATCCGAAGATATTTTTGATAAATATGTTGAAAGTCGTGAATTAAACTATGTTACTTTAATTGTTAGCTGTAAATTTATTTCAAAAAAAGAACATAAATTCGAAATTGTAAAGGACATTTTAAGTTTGAAACCACAAACTTTTATAGTGCAATTATTACCAGCATACAATTGTCAAAGGAGTTGTGTTTTCATCGCAGAGAATTTTTATTCAAATTTGATGGATAAATTTAAGAATAAAATGAATTCAACAGTAGAAATTGAACCTGTTCATGAACAACAACCTTTACCAGCTATTGCATTAAAAGCTCATGTTCAAATGATAAGTAATCCTTATGAATTACCAATTGATGTTGTAGATCTTCTATTAACAAATTACTTTAATACCCCAAGAATATTGAATCGTGGATTTACATATAGAATTGAAGTTGATTCAAATGTTTTGGGTACCGCTGTTTATGCTCAACATTATCACATTTTTGCTTATTTAAAGCATATATTTATTAAGTGCACTCATTTAGAAACTAAGGGCAATGAGTTTGAAACACAAGCAATTGTAGCAACTAACTTTACTAATTTAATTCAAAAAGGGAATTTAAAAGAATTTTTGCCAAGGCAGTTATTGGACTCGGTAGCTATAGCAAATAATTTTCCTGATGGTTTAAAAGAAAGTTATCAATTATTGAAATCGTCAATTTATGCATTTTTACCAAAAAAGTCAGCATGTCTTTCATGGAAGTTAATTTTTCCTTTATTTTTAATCCAAGGAGAAAGAGGTTGCGGCAAAACAAAATTAATAAATGCAGTTGCTCAAGATTTAGGAATGAATTTATATGCTGTAGATTGTGCAGAAATAGTTTCACAAGTTCCAACTCATACAGAATTAAAACTAAAAGGAGTTTTTGCAAAAAGTGTTGTTTCAGAGCCATTAATAATTTGTTTTCACAACTTTGAGGTAAATTTCAAAATTTAATTTGTTTTTAAAAATTTTATTAAAAAAAAAACAAAAAAATATCTATATTTATAGATTTTTGGTATTGACAATGAAGGTAATGAAGATCTTCGTCTCTTAGCATCCTTTCAAGTTCAAATTGAAGAGTTGTTTAGTAAAGATCGAGAACATCCAATAATCATAATTGCTTTGACAAATGAACGGGAACTAAAATCTATGATACATAGGTTGTTTTTAGAAATTATCCAAATTCCACCATTAGGCAAGGAAGAAAGATTTCAAATTTTAAAGTGGCTTCATATTCGTGAAATTTATAATGAAGAAATTTTCAATAAAGGAAACTTAGATAGAGTTCCTCTTTTTCCGATGTCGTCTCGGGAAGTATATTTAAAAAGATTTTTTAAATGGAATAAAATAAAAGATATCTTACTTCAAGTTGCTGATAAATCGCAAGGGTTTTTACTTGGAGATTTAAAATTGCTTTATGATAATGCAATCCGTGATGCTCATTCTGAAAAAATTGAATCAAATCTTCGTTTAGATCATTTTATGCGAAATCTCAATGAGATGCAAACTCTTTTTGCTGATAGCTTAGGTGCACCAAAAGTACCAAAAGTTCTTTGGTCAGATATTGGTGGTTTGGTAAAAATCAAAGATGAAATACAAAGTAGTATTGGTTTGCCATTAAAGCATGTTCATCTAATGGGGAAAAATTTACGCCGTTCAGGAATTTTATTATATGGTCCACCAGGAACAGGAAAAACTTTAGTGGCTAAAGCCGTAGCAACAGAATGTAATTTAAGTTTCCTTTCAGTACAGGGACCTGAATTACTTAATATGTATGTTGGTCAAAGTGAACAAAATGTACGTGAAGTATTTTCACGAGCCCGTGCTGCAGCTCCTTGCGTATTATTTTTGGATGAACTTGATTCACTTGCACCAAATCGTGGAGTTGCAGGTGATTCTGGTGGGGTAATGGATCGTGTAGTGAGTCAATTACTAGCTGAAATGGATGGTACTAGCGATCCAAGCAAACCTATATTTATATTAGCTGCCACAAATCGACCAGATTTAATTGATCCAGCATTATTAAGGCCAGGAAGATTCGATAAATTATTTTATGTTGGACCTTGTGTTACATATGATGATAAGGCTGCGGTACTGAAAGCACAAATGAAGAAATTTGTCTTAGGTAAAGGTGTTCACATCAATGGTATATCTGCTATATTAAAAGAAGATATGACCGGAGCAGATTTATATTCAATTTGTTCGAATGCATGGCTATCAGCTGTTCGAAGGACAATTACAGCATATCAAAAAAGTAAAATAAAACAATATCAAAATTAATTTATTTAATTTCTCTATTTTTATTATAGATAAAAACAAGAACAAGGAGCCTATATCAAATAAAATTATTGTTGAAATGGAGGATTTTGAACGAGCTTATGAAAAATTTGTACCTTCAATCAGCAAGTCTGATTTAGAATATTTTAATAAGTTGAAAATGACTTACAGTTACAGCTCTTGAATAATATTTTATTTTATTTATTTTACTTTTTAAATACATATTTAGTTTTGTTGACTAGTTATTTGAAATGCAGTTTTCATACGCTTAATTTATTTATTATGTAATTTAATTACCTTATTGTTTCTAACATTTGAAAATAACAAATCGCATGAAATTTATTATAGTAGTCTAGTAATGTTTAATGAAGTTGAAGAAATATTACTAGATAAGCTAATGCCCTAGTACAATAATTTATTTATTTATAAAATTTGCTATTTAAAAGCTGATTTAATAAAATCAAAAAATAAACTCAAATTTTATCGTTTCAAATTTTACCTAACGTCCGCCATAGAAAAAATATACATATATTTTACTATCTATAGACCATACATACTTTAATTATGCATCTATGCACTTAGGTTTCTTTTTTAAGAGAATTTCTCCCTTAAATATGGTATCGTAACGTAAATATTCGTATTGTTCGTATTCTTGTATGTATTGTACTAATTTTCACCAAATCGCAACATAAATGAATAAACCGAATAAACACTCAAAACAGCGAAATAAAAGCCGGTTTAATTGACATTTTCTTATTTATAAATTCTATCATCAAGAACCGTTATAAAATTGAGTTCAGTAAAAATTTATTTAAAAAAAAAGCAAACAGGTGGTCAAATTTATTTAAATTATTGTTCGTTCCGTTCTTTAAAAAAATTATTTTAACCAACAAGTTAAAGATATGTATGAAACAGTAACAATGTTAAATGCAATGCAAAAAAAACTAAACATGCAATATGCATATTTTAACAATCATCATACATATTAATACATGTATAGTATATATGTACATAAAAATTAATAAAAATAATTTTCCATTCTACTAAATCTCTATTTTCAATTGTATTGCATTGCAGCAATATCAAATCGACCCACGGAAATAAATGACATAAAATAATTCTTTTTTTTATTTTGAGATTTAAATTGAACTAATGTAATTAGAATTAAGTCTGTTATGTTTATTATTGTTACTGGAAGAATACAACTTTATCCAATACATTGCATATTCTACTCTGTGGGTGGACACTTACCTAAACCTACCCTGTGTACTTTGGCTGTCCCTGGATGTGTAGTTTGTGTTTACTTCTTTATTTGCATTCTCTTTGATAATATTTGAAAACATTTAAAAGAATTCACAGATTTTAAAACAAACATAAAAACCAAAAGTCCCTAAAATAAATTTTCACAATTCTTTCAAAAAATTAGCTGTCAAATTTCTTGTTGTTAAAAATTTAAACGTCATTTTTCATTATTGTAAAGTTAAAAACTATTCAAGTATCTATTTAGCTTAGAATTTTTTATTAAAGTAAATCTTAAAAACAAATATCAACTAAGAGTTATAAATATAAACAAAAAAGTATTTAAAATAAATTAAATAATGCTAAAAAAATTAAGTAAATACAAACCAATTAAAAGAATTAACGGTTAGTTTTATAGCGTTTTATTTTTTAAATTTTATAGTTTTCCACAATTTTTTATAAATTTCTAACGTTATATTTAAATACATGTTTCTGATAATTTATTTTAATATTTAAGAAAAAAATCTTTATTTTTCATAAAAGGTATTTGGATTCTGAATTTGACTTTTCGAATTTTGTGCCATTTTGTCTACCGCGGTAGTCAAATTGAAAATAAAATTTTTAAATATTCATTTTATGAATAGCTGTCGACTGCAACCTTTAAACCAAATTTATTTAAAATTTAATTACTCTGCAAATTTTATCTCTGATTTCTTTTTCTTTATTATTTTCAGTTGGAAAACAGAATTCTTCTTTATCTTCATTTGCTTCGTAATTTGAAATTCCTTCAAAATCTTCATTGCAAAGATTATGCAAAACACAACAAGCTATAACGAAATCACAGAGCTTGGCAATACCTTTAAGTTTACAATAATACAATTGTGGAAAACGTTGTTTCAGAACTCTAAATGTATCATCTATTATTTCCCTACATGAGGACAATTTCGTATTAAAATTATTTTGAGCTCTTGTAAGATTTCCATTACCCCTGTAAGGAGTTAATAAATATTCCATACAAGGATATGCTGAATTACCCAAAATATAATATTCTAAAAATAAAAGAAAATATTAATGATATTTTATTACATTAAATGAATTTTTTACTTCCACAAAGATTTTGTAGTTTTGGATATATAAAAGAATTTTCGAGGTTATTATGCGGCAAACCAGGTTTTCCAACAAAAACCGACATAAATTTTTTATTTTCGTTGCAAATACCTTGGAGGCGCAAAGAGGTGTGACCTTGTTTATCGATATAGTCATCTTTCTGAGTGATAGGGTTATGGATGATTATACGTGTACTATCTATAGCTCCTAAAATACAATATAAAAACTTTAATTATCAAAGTGTTCGTACAATAAAGTAAATAATAAGAGCTTACCAATTACATTAGGAAATCCGGTTTTTTGGAAAAGATAACTACTTGTTGTTCTTTTTTGTTCTTCGTCTGGCCATTTTATTACGCTAGATTCTAAATTACATAAAAACTGTGTCACTCTTTCAATAATTTTGCCGACTGTTGAAATACACATATCAAAACGATTTGCAAGATCTCTATAACAGCAGGCTTCATGACCTGCAAACCATAAAAAGACGTACATATTTTCTTCTGCAGTACGTCTTTTATCTTTCCTTAAACTCTGAAAGATTTCAGTATCTTCAAATTTTCCACACAAATTTTTGAAAGTAGTTTTATTTAATCTAAAGTGGGTTTCAAATTCTTCCTCACTGTACGAAGGAATTACTTCATGAATATATTTTTGTATACATTGGCTCTTTAGGTGCTTTTCCTTCGAATCCAATGTTTGTGAAAGTGCTGCCTGGAGTTTCAGATAAAAGTCACAAATCGGATCATCATCAGAGTCACTGCAAATTTTGTAAACATTAAATATTTTATTTATTGAAATATGTGGTTGTTTGGGTACGTCAAAATAATTTTAATTTGAATTTTACAAAACGTAAATATAATTTTAGTTTTTTAAATTTAATTCAAATTCAAAAAGATTTAAAAAATTTTTAAGATTCAAAAAAGACAAAAACTTATAAATGAAACAAAATTTTTTACTTAATCAAAGACCTTTGCTTATTAAAGCTTGTTATCCTGGCTTTCAAGACCAGCGAAAAACTAACATAAAAATCTCAAAATCAAAATAAAGGTTTTTTTGAAAGCGGCATAAAAAAATATTTTTGTAAATTTTTGTTAATTAAGTAATTAACTTTAAAAAGTTAACTTTAATACTTTAAAAAGTTAATTAGTATTAAAAAAATATCTTTAAATAAATAACAAAAAATATTTTTTTTCTACTTATCTATTTAAAAAAAAAATTGATTTATTTAAAATTACACTTTAACTAGTCCTAAAAAAAAATCAAAACTCAATTGACTTTAACCGGCTTTTTTTCAAAGCCTTTTATGCCGCTCTTCTATGTGGTAGGCTAATTATGATACCAATTTCCAATTGCTTCGAATCGATTTAAAGAAAAGCTGGCCTTAAAAACTGTAATGTGCGAAGGTTTTTAGGCTTTTTATGTTATATTGATAAATAAAATTAAAATATAAAAAAAAATACGGATCCGTAAAATGATAAAATAACTTTAAAACGGAATTTGTTTGTTCAAATCATTCTTTAGCATTCTTATAACTTTTTACTAAAATTTTGTGCCTACAGCGGTTGTAAAATCGTAAATAAAAATTTAACGTATTCATTTCAGTGATCGCTATAACCGACGCCTAATTTTTATTTTTGAGGCCATTTTTGATAATATGTCATTAAGAGTTTTAAATCATGAAGAAAGTTTATTTTTTGTAATCTCATAATTTTTGTATTTTTTTTAAAATATATTTAATAGTTTTCTAAACTTTTTGAATTAATAATAACATTAAAATAAAAGTATACTTTTATTATTATTGAGATTAGTTTAATAAAACATCAATAACAATATGGAACACAAAAAAACACAGCTACTATGTAGTATGTACATACCTAAACCTATGTATGTAAATATGCCTTATAACTTACCTACTACTTTCAATTGTATCTGTTGTATCTGAATCACTCATAACCAGCATCAATTTTTCAATTTGTCGTTTCATCTTTGTTGGAAAAATTCAAAACTTATGCTGATTGAAAAATAACATTATTTAAACACTTAAACCGAACAAAAATAATTTAAATTTTTACAAAAATATTAAATTCCGTACCTTATCACATCAGCTGCTAATGACATAAATGAATTAAATTTTGTGTATGTTTACTTTTTTTGTTAAATGAGATTATTTTTACTGCTCTCGCAGAATTTTATGAACATGTGATTTTTTTACTCTCATTTGCATTTTGCCACTAAATACTATTAATACAAACAACAATACTATTAATACACTCAACACCAACAGTACATAACTTAACCACACATACATATTATATCCTTAGTAAATTACACCAGAGTTGGAAATTGAGAATTTAAAAAAGTGCCGTGTTATGAGTCAGATTAGTGCCAAAAGCAGTTGAAAGTGCTAAAATCTAAAGTAATGAGTAGGAAAAAGCAAAATAAAAAGTACTAATGATTCGATTTTTTAAATACACATTATGTTCAAAAATTTAAAAATATACAAAACAAAATAAACCCATTTTGCGTTAATTTAATAATGAAATTATTAAAGAATGAAAGATTATGTTCCGATCTGATTATGACTTGACTTGAATTTAAAATAAATCAATGAATCAAATTTCAAATTAAAAAAAAACGATACGTCATCACCAGTAGTTCAGTTGAAACATGTTGCCGAAACATTTTTACATTTTAGCCTATGGAACACGATCGTAGAAATATGTAAGAAGAAATAAACATCAACCTTACCAACCATTTCGTTTTATTTTTTTTGACAGATATCAAACAATATTCAGAATAGAAAAGATTCTACTTTTGAATTATTTCTATGAAGAAAAATATGTTTTGCTTTGTTACGAACATATTTCCATGTCATAACAAGTTTAACGTATTTACGTTCATATTTTTTTCATGATTGTCTCCAGAGTCTAGTCCAGAGGCTTTTTTTTCTTTATTGAATTCATATTTATTTATCTAATAACTTAACAATAATACCTTATTTACAATGTAACTTATAAAAAATAAATGTTGACCTTATTAACACAAGTATATGAAACCAATTAGGTAAAAATATGAAGTATATAGGCCTTAGCATAAGCTGTATAAGCTGTATGGCCTTATCAGTTAAATTTGACTAAGTTAATCAAAAAAAGTTTGTTTTCTATGAAGACGTATAGTGAAATAAAAAAAAACATATAATATATTATATAAAACAAAATATAAAATAAATCAAAATCAAAAATTAAATTAAAATATACAATAGAAATAAAGTAAACATAAAAGTTATAATAAAAAAGTATGTAGTTATTATAAGAATTCCAAAAATTTTTTTTTTAAACAGACAAATATTTTCTGTATCTTTAATATCATTCGGAAATTCATTAAAAATTTTTAGGCAATTATAAACACAATTATTCTTTTGGTTATTTGTTCTGAATATCTTATCATATAATCTATTAATATTTACTTTGTTTTTGCCATTGATGTATGAAGAATAGTTTTTATTTTACTTATTTAAAAAAATATGAAATTATTGCCTGTTTGGTTTGGCACTATAGAGCCAATAATTTCAGCACTGTAAAACACAACTACAGTTTGAATATAGTACTGTTAGTGAACATGTATTATAGGATAGCATTCTATAGCAATGGTGTAGGGCAATGCTGTGCTGGGTTAGTGTTAGTGCTGGCGGTATTTGGTTTGGTAATTAGTATAGTATAAAATATTTACTCTTTATTTTGTTTTTATACAAAAATAGTATAAAATAAATACAATTTTAATTTTATATACTCTTAAATGTTTTTACTCTTTTTATATTTCGTTTTCATTCGAGCGAGACATCAACATCATAGTTTTCGTAAGAGAATTTGGTTAACTTTTTTTTGTTTTGTTTTTAAGCGAATTGAATGAAAATAATAATAAAAACAAAATAAAAATAACAAAATAACGAAACGAAATAACCATAAAAACATATTGAAGAAATGTAACCATTGTTATTCGGAATTTGATTTTCATATAGTATGGACGTAGTTGGAACATTAAAAGTTTCTCTACCTTTATTTTTGATAAATTTTTTAAAAAGTTGCAATTTAAATAAAAATCATTTAATGATATTAAATATAAATAATATTTATATAAAACAATATCAAATTAATTATTTAATACGAACAAAAAATAATACAAGTGTTATATAAAAGAGAAGAAATAAAATAAAAATTATATATTTAATAAAAATAAAAGAATCGAAAACTCTTGTGAAATATTTATGCTTTATTATTTATTTATATAAGTACTAATATATAAATATATTTAAAAATAAACATTATGATTAAAAAAGAAAAAAAAATCACTCTTTATTGTTCAATAAAATAAATTAAAAAAAAAAAAAATTAAAAGAAAACAAAAGTTTATTGTGCATTTAAAAATATTAGTAATATTAAATTACCAAAAAAAAAAAAAATATAATATATGAAGTTATTATATATACATATATATATGTATATAAATATAAAAAAAAATAAAAGTGAAAATTAATTTTAATTACAAGAAAAGAAATTAAATTTTTATTAAAGGATTGCGTAAAATTATTTTTGTGTTACAAATCAATTCCGTTTTTTATTTTCTGTTTTTCTTTTTATAAATTTTTTTTGTGTTTTTGTTATTATTTTTTGTTATATTGAAATTTAATAAATTCCAAAAGTGTTATATTATTAATTAATATTTTTGAAAAAAAAAAAAAAAAAAATTCTTGAAATTTTACACATTTTTCCAAAAGAGAAGAATTTTTATACTATATAAAAATGTGGTGCATTGTAAATTTACCAAATGGTACTCAACAAGCTGTTAAATGCGACCCCAAGGCAATCGGACAAGAATGTCTTGAAAAGGTAAAAAAAAAACAAATAAAAATTTATTTTATATTTAAAATATTTATTTTTGTTTTTGTTTTTTATCATTATCAAACTTATTTTGTATGCACAAGATTAAAAATAAAGAAT
This sequence comes from Argyra leucocephala, assembly GCA_963942445.1. Classification (NCBI taxonomy): domain Eukaryota; kingdom Metazoa; phylum Arthropoda; class Insecta; order Diptera; family Dolichopodidae; genus Argyra; species Argyra leucocephala. The sequence goes on from OZ012681.1 coordinate 14,128,139, forward strand.
TTTTGGATGTAAAAACTGAAACTGAATTTCAAGCATGTTATTCAAAATATTCTGTTATTATTTTAGAGATTGTAGAAAACCATTGTTTGAGGATAAAATTAGCATATATAAATAATACAATTTACACTCAATCCTGTTTTATTTGAAATTTATATGAATAGCAAAGAAATAACATTTGTTTTAGGATTAAATTGAAAATATATTTATAAGTCTAAATCAGCTGTCCAAGATTACGGGCTTACTGAGGAAAGAATTGGAAAAAACATTGCCTTGTACAATTGTATTAAGTAAGTGAAAAACAAACAGTGTTACTTAATGGCATTTAGGTACCTTTATTTAAGAACAGCAATAGTAATATCAACTATATGTAAATACCGGTTACACTTTTATATCGACGTACATATACTTATACCTCAAATCAGTAATATCTTTAAAATTGTTTTGTATACAAGATACTCTGCATCACACACAAACACTTGCCACACCATAATGAATACATTTAGGAAATTCTACTCTAAACGATTTTGAATCGTAATTCGTAAGTATTTTTGTATACTTTAAGCAATGTATACATATAATATAGTCCATCATCGGTCAGTGATCTTATTAAATTATAAAATGATGAATAATATAGAAGAAGATACAATAATGAATTTATAAATAAGCTAATGAATAATCTTGATCTATAGTATAATTTATTAAAATTGAATTATAAAGATGTATCGAATATGTAAAAAAAAATATTCCACTTTAGAATATTTTAAGTATATAGTTACATCTTTTGCGAACAACAAATAGTTAAGAACAATAAATATGGAATTGAACGCAAAAAATAAAGAATATGACTGCAAGACAGAAAAGACAAAAAAAATTGGAGGAATACTGTATAGAGATACTACTCTATTGCAGAAAAGTTGGCCCACCTTTAAACTTATAATATACAAAAGGTTAGTTATGTAGTTAAGTAATTAGGTAGGTAATTACTATATCTATTAAATATTTGATTTTATATCACATCTACTGAGATTTTACGGGAAAATGAGAAAAAAAATTGATAAATCATTATGCTTGTACTGAAACGAATTTAAAATACAAACAAAAGGTATGAGTAAACTTTTTTTTGGATTGGTAGAGTAGAATATAATAATGATAATTCTTATTTAGAACTTTACCGATATTAACTAACAAAATTTTATTTTATATTTATAGTTATTCTGTATTATATACATGATAATTTTCTTAAACATAATTTCACAATTAAGATTGGTTTCACTCATTTAACAATTAAGATTGGTTTCTATTCTTTCAATTATCCTATTGCATAGAATTGAAAGATTCTAATATTTATAAAACCTGAGTTTAACGGAAAAAATGCTTCAAACGTATAGTGAAACATCTCTTAGAAAACAATCGCAAGTGCTGAATAAATAATTTGGAAATTTTACCTTTAGCAAAAAACGATAGTAGGTTAACATACCTTAAAGCATATGAAATTTTATCACCTCAAAAGCAACACAAAAATCTGATGAACGACCAGGTAAAACGAATAGAATCAAATCTGTTAAAATTTATTAAACCTTTGTAATTGTAATAAATAAATATAACTTATTACAGGTATTATTTAAATAAACAAAAATGACATTTTTTCCTTCCATTTTATCGAATTTTCCCGATTGGTTTAATCAGTTCATACTAATCAAAGTTCAAACCAGAAGTTATATCTAAGTATTTCAATACTACACCATTTAACGAATTCCGGCATTTTAATTCGTTCACACTCCTTTAATTATAGTTTATACAGAATTATACCTTGATGTCATTAATTAGTCTTCTGATGGTGATGTAATAGCCAGGAATCGATCAAATTTTCTCCATAAAAACATTGTTATTAACTGATTAAATTTAATCTTAATTTTATATCCATTAATTGTATCATCATTTTTTGTTGTTTATTTTAATCAAGACTATATCATAATCCTTTTATAATTTTAAATTTAATTAATATAAAAATTAATATTTATCATACAAAAAAATTAAAACTTAAAACGAAAACAAAATGTTAGCCTTCAAGTTAAGTATAAACTTTTTCATTAATCTTGATTTAATAATTTATTTCAATTATATCCTTGAATATTAAAAAAGCCATATCCTTATTGTATATTCAAAATAAATTACATGTCCTTATTTATTATTATTTTTGTTGTTGTATATTTGGTTTTATTTTTTTTTTGTAATAACTTTAATAAAATCGGCTATTGGGTGTGAGAATTCAAGTGGTATATATATATTTGTTGGAATTAATCAAGTAAAAATATTAAAGGTCATATGCGATAAAACATAATGTTAATAATAACTCTATAAAATTTCACTTAACTATATATATACACGAATAGTTACATTTCTATTTTATTAATTTAAAATTTAACGATTTACTTATTTTGTAAATAAAAAATTACATACATGGGGCCATAATTCACGCAAATTTAAATTTCATGCAACATTTATTCATTTATTCTAATCTAATCTAATATTTATGTATATACATACGAGTATGTATTACATATTTAATTTGTACATGAATACAATTTAGGGCAGATGTGGGGAAAAAGTTCTTAAAACTTCTTGATCTGTTTATATTATGTATTGTCGTTGTGGCTAGTTGTATGGCGAGTTGGTTTTATCTTTAAAAATAAATTAACAGTCGTGTGAGGTTTTTGATAAAATAAAAAAAATTTATCGTACTAAACGATAGCAGTGAGATCTCACAACTATAATAGGACATTTGTACTATATAGAAATGAAAACATTCAAATTGAACCTAATAATATAAAATTTAGGAATATTAAAGCATTAGTAGGGAATCGTTTCTAGTGAAAATTGAAATGCTGACATAAGTTATTCGTTTTTATATATTTTTTATGTTTCTGCATGTTTCTGGTTTAACTCTAATAGGCCTTAATCGATTATTTTTGTGTTGTTGGTGGTTAATAACAAAACAATATATGATAAGCATACTTATTTATTCAAATCTTAAAAGAAAATATTCGACTATTTTAAATAATCGTGACATCGAAAATACACAGTACTTAGTTATTAGAGTTGCAACTGCAGTGTAGTAGTTATGTTCCATAACGTACTATATACAACATAATTAATTCTAAAATGTTTATATTCTGTTTTTTCTTATAAGCTATAAAAGAGTATGCAAGCATTATGAAGCTATTTATCTCCATTGTGTATATGTATAGTATGTTATGGAACATACTAGATTGTAGCCAAAATTTTAATATGAACTGCATTTTCTTATACCTTTTTATTTCGAAATTTTTCATATTGCAATTCTCAATGTATTCTTAATTGCACCTATTCAAATCCATTTATATTATTCTCTATCATTTGATTTCCTATATTCAAAGCATTTCCTATTCAATGTCAATTTTTCTATTTTAATATTAAAAACCATATTCCATTACGAAGCATGTGTCATGACTCATGCCTCATTCTTTAAAAAAAAAACAGCTCAACTTTAGCATAAAAATTAACCATAAAAATCCATAGTGGCCCGCTACTGAAATATTATTTGTTCACTTCTGTCTTATGAGTGGATTATATAACAAATATAATTACATATTAGGAACTATGTATATATATACTTACTATAAATTGCATTATAATTTCCTGCCGTTATAATATTACGTACATATATATATAATATTATAAAATTGCGTGACTTCTAATAAAAAAAAAAAAAATTGATCCGTATTTTTAATTAAAATTCGAGGAATTGAAATGTCAACTATAATTTAATCCCTTTTATACCACTTAAAAACGTTTAATTTTCAAAATAACTGTTTATTGTTTTTTCGTTTTTTTTTGTGACGCAAAACATTGTATTAAAAACGGTAAATTAATGTTAAGTTGTGTTAATATAAACAAAAAATATAATATTTAATACCATTATAGTTTTTTTAGTATGTTATAAAAGCCTACCTGTTATGTTAAGAGTTATTAAATAAGATTTTTTTTTGTTTTTTACTTTTTATTTATTTATTTCCGTTTTGATGTATGATGTATGTATGTATATATATATGTATATTTATGGAAAGGAAGAAGGAATTATAGGTTAGTAAATTTTTTAGTTATACCATATCTAAAAATAAAAATAAATTCAGATGTTCGAAATAAAAAAAAAAAATCAAGTAAATTAGTTAAGTATGGGTGACATCAAAAATGCATGGGGCGTTAGAGTTTTAACTGCAATGTAGTATGTTCCATAATATACTATAACTACATACATACAACATAATTAATTCTAAAATGTTTATATTATTTTTCTTTCTGCGTATAGTTTAAGCAGTATACAAGCATTTTAAATTTATTTTCATTCTATATAATTCGTTATGGATTATACTAGATTACTGTATTTTCGATATCACCAACATTCTTAAATTTATTTCAAAAATAATAATTTAGTATTTTAGTATTTCATCAGCCCAATCGATTTATACAAAACCAAAGGATTCCAGCAAAATGTTATTGTATAAAAATGAAGAAAAAATATGTGGTATAAGGCAAGAGGTGCTAAAAAGCTTGGCTTATGCGATTTTTTCGATATTATATAGTTACAATAATATTACAAGTAACTACAAGTAAATTACAAGATTTTGTACTGGACTATTTATTTCTATACCTATAACTATTCTTTAATAGTCTTAGTCTATACTATCGTTGTCCTTTTAATAAATCTGATATTGATATTTTTATTTATTTTGTACTTGGTTTAAATTCACAATTACGGGCTGGGCTGGGACAATCGATATACTACATATAACACCAGGCTGCTAATTTTCATTGAAAGTGAATAGAAATTCTTCTGAGCCCTAATTATAATCTACTTTTATTCGAATAATTTATAATTTCACCGACGGATGGTTGAATCATAATTAAAATTTTCAACAAAAAAATTTCCCAAATTTCGATATATTTTTATTAGGAAGTACTTAGATATTTTTTTTTAACATTTGGTAACCCTGATATAAGAAGCTATATACATATGAAATTAAATTGTTGAAATTAAATAAAAATGGAGGACATCACGTTTTAGTGTGCTCTTTATTAGAATTAACGTCATCATCATATTAACTAGAAGACGTTAATATTTTTTTTTAGGTTATGTTATATGGTAATAGCATGTCAGACTTAATTAAATTTTTTAGCTCTATTAGGGACAAAGAGAGAAAAACAGGAAGAGAATAAATAATATGAGAGATGGTAAATTACAAAACGTGTAAGATTTCCTTTCTTTAGACTAATTACGTAGTTTTCATTTATTATTATTATTATTTTTTTTTAATAAATTAATCTTCTTTTTATATTCATTTAATTTGTAAAATCTACACGTAATTACATGTTTGTATAACTATACTATGACGTTTTTAGTTTTATTCTAAAATTTTTTTTCTTCAATAACACTTTATGAAGGAGTGTATTATAATGTGTTACACAATTAAAAAAAAAAAAAAAAAAAAAAACCAATCCTTTTGAAATGATAAAAGATGGTAAGGTGTCGTTTAAAGCTTTTCTAACTTAAATTAGAACCAGAAATGGGCTTTATTATAATTTAAAGACATATTCATTTTTACATATACGTACATACGTAACTAAATGGGGGTTTTGTTTTGTATTACGTATATGTAGATCATACTTATGTAGGTTTGTCGTTTGTATGATTATGTCCAGTTAGTTGGTTGAGCAATTAGAAGGTTTCATCGAAATGATAAATTAAAATTTTAATACATATTATAATGTGCTATAATCTATGATGTATATATATATATATATATATATATATATATATATATATAAATAAGTATGTTAAATAATTATTTATGGAAATGATGAAAGCAAATTAAAAATAATAAAGTAGCATTTATATATAGCTATATAAATATAATATTTTTTTTGTTTTGCTTCTAATTATATGATCATTTTCAATTTATTTTGAGATTTCAAAATTAAATTTGATTTTATTTTAAGAACTTATTGTCTCGCGGTATTTAACACTAAATTTAATTTGCTTTTATAAGTAAGTGGTTTTTTATTTTATTTAGATAAAAGTCATAATTTTTTTTAGTTAAAAGGTAACTAAGTATATAAATTAATCAATCTGGGTAGTTTAATATATTAACATTAATAAATTTGTGTATAAATATATATGTATGTCAAGCTTGTATATTAGATTAGATTAGATTGTGAATTTCGAGAGGGAATCTATCCCCTCTATACCACCGCAACCGCAATTTGGCTTATTGTGATAACCCATGTTTATTAATTAGTCTCTGAGTCCTTAAGGATATGTGATTTTGTGATGATACTCAGGATATTCTTCAATGGTATGCTGAATAGCTCCCATTATTCGGGGAACGCTGCTTCCAAATGGCGAAGTCTACTATACTTGTATATCCTTTAATATTTATATTTTTTTTCTTCTTTGAAAAATAAGTATTAGTTCTATATATCCTCACCATCTGTTATGACCAATTCTGCAAGTTATAGTAAAGATTTTCCTATTTTCTTACTATATATCCAAGTCATTCCAATTTACGTATCTTGATTTTGGTTTGATTAGCCATTTCTTTATAACCGATCATAGTTCTGTATTTATTCTAGAACCAGAATATTGTTTATGTGAATATTTTGTGAGAATATATCCAATTTCGCATCTTCAATTGGAGAGAATCCACCCGTGATAAAAATGGATGACGTTGAACAGTAACGCCCAGGACCTACATGCTATGTTGGCTACCTCAGTAAGTAAGATGTGCTGTCTGCAGATGATTAGTTAATCTGTATGCTTTTCTTTGTTTGTTTATCATTTAAGTATAGGAATGATTAAAATTGTGTCATCAAGTTAAACTGAACCCATAAACATTTGATTTAAATTGAACATCTTTTGGTACCAATACTAGTACTATTAGATATTGAGCAGGGTTGCTAACTTTGCTTAACTGCATCTTTCTTAGTTTCTGAGTTATTTATAAAATTTACAAACAATTGAGGAAAACTGTGATATAAAAAAAAATGTAAAAAAGAAAAACTAAACAATCATTTTTTAACTAATTAAATTTTTTTACTTAATTTGGGTTTTTATTTTTTTTTATTTTCAAGAAATCAAATTTAAAAATAGACACTTTGGTCCATTTTTTTTGTGATAGTTTTTTGTTAATTTAAAAAAATAAATAAATTTTAAATTTGATTTTACTTTAGGGACTAACTAAATAATAAGTATAATAAACTTACCATTTTCTCATTTACAAGAAAATAAACAAAAAAATAAAAAAAAAACAACGAAAAATTAAATTAACCCTTTAACAACTTTCAACTAATAAAAATCTAATAGGATATTTAAACATAAAATATATATATATAAAGAACAAAAGAAAAACCACAAAACCAACAAACCAACAAACCTTAGAATGACCCATTTTTCTTAAAATTTATTGTAATATTATTCTTTGTTCACAATATATCCAATTTATTTATTGTATTTACATTATTATATATTATATATATATTTATATAACTATATAAATACATAAACATATATGTATTTAAATATAAGTTAAATATATTTAAATATATGTAAAATTTATACCTTAAAGGATCACAAATTAGGACCTATTCAATTTAATTCTTGCATACACTCATACATATACAAAATTATTTCCTTTATTTTCATAACTATATAGTTAGTTGTTTTCTTATAAAAAATGAAAACATCATTTTAACCATAATAACCAAAAATTAAATTTCATTCAACCTGTCGCTTTTTTTTTTCTTAATCATATTCTTATACTTTTTCAACATGCTATACATACAGGAAGACCTCGATATGTTGATGTTGTTAAATCAAATCAATCAATAAAAATTATTGACAGTTTTTAGATCATTTTATCAATCAATGATTTTAAATCATTTCAATTACTTCAAATCACTTGTCAATTGAACTAAATATAGTTATATAGTTACAGACAATAAATTATTTTAGACAACAATAACAAAAATTGTTGTACATCACTAAGTACAACAATTTTACTAAATCTAATCTTTCGACTAATTAGTTGCAAGCACTGATAAAGAAAGTAACTTGCTTCTGAAATATCGGTTTTTGTAAAATAAAAAATTTAATTAATATAGTGAAATGAAATTCGACTTTTAATTGCTAAATTTGATATTTATATCACTAAAATCAAATTTGATTATCAAAAATAACAACAAATTAATTTTTAATATTTATTACTTACATCGTACTGAAAATGTAATTTTCAATACAACCACATCGGTTCTATATTATAATATAAATAATTAATAAAGATATAGTTAATAATTAAAAAACTAATAAGAATAATATAATTATTATATGTATACAAAAATATATATATATACCAAATAATTACTATATAAAGGCCCACATTTCGAAAGGGAAAGGATCTAATAGTTGCTCTGCACATTTATCCGTAGGATCCACTGTTAATAAATAAATAAATAAATAGTTAAATTGTTTCAACATTTTCAAAAATATGGGTTAAATAGCTATTTTGGCAGAGTTAAAATCTGCATTTTAGTAATTAAATACCATAACTATTCAACCTGTCAACAGTTACTATATATAACGACAGCTTTCTGTTTGCCTATAGTAAAAAATTTTTAATTCTATTTAAAAACATTTTCAATGATCCAAATGTAATCAACATCATCTTGCGTTTTGCTTGTTTAAATTTTACTTATTTGAAACTGTCTTAATAACTAATAATATCGTATCGTGTATCGTCTTAATGCCTGACTCACTGTTTCAGAACATTAGCTCGGAACACATGCGCACTCATGTTTATTAAATAAAAATTTGAATTGTTTCAATTTGCAAAAAAATTCAGAAAATATTCTTCTCTTCGGAAAAAACATTTATTAACTGTACCTTTTTTGTTCGGAACAGTTTTTTCTGGCTGTTATTTATAATTTTTTTTGACATTTCTCATATTTAAAAAATAATTTTTTGCAATAGAGACAGATAGTGGACTTAAAAAAAAAAAATTAAAAAATTCACAAGATTAAAATAAACAAAAATTTGAAAATAATCCAAATGTCAATTTCAACTGTTTACATTTTTTTTTTGTTCGGAACACAATACAATGTTCTGAAGCAATGAATTGTAAGAGTATGAATTCTCTTTTAAAAATATAAAAAAAATTGTTCGGAACAAAAAATGTTTTGAAGCAGTGAATAAAACTTAACATTGTTTTTTTGCAAAATTTGTATTTGATAATCAGTTTTAATACCTCCTTTCTACTCCTCCTGAGTCCTGCTTCAAAATGTAAATTTCGATTCTTTTGTATTTAAATACATCTGTGATGACTATACTATATTTATCTCTTTCTTTTCTTGTTGTATTTTTTTGTGAGTTGTCATCATGACATTATCTTTAAGAATTTTTGATTGTATTTAAATAGAAAAAAAAACAACAAAACCGAACTTACTACTAAATATCATCTGCAAGAAGAAAAACAACAATATTTAAATATCATACTTTTAAAATATTTTTTGTGTATATATATATATATATTTATTTTTGTTGTAACATCATAATATATATAACGTAACGATACAACTGGGATAGAAAAAAAATAACATTTTTCTCTCAATTTTATGCTCAAAATATTCTAAACACTCATATCATATCACTTATAAAAATACATAATAAACGAGGCGGTAAAGTGAAAGAAAATGTACCGGATTCTAATTCTAAAATACCACCGATATATAGCTATAAGTATATATATGAATATGTTTATAACAAAAGGATCTTTTGACTATCCTTTTAAATATTATGAAAACCAAAAAGTTAAGAAAGATTTTTTTTTGTTTTTTTTTTTTGAAGAAAACCGCTTAAGGCCGGAAGGGTTTGTTTGTTTTTTTTTTTTTTTTGAAAAAGATAAGAATTTTTTTTATCTCTTTCTTTTTCTATTAAATTTGTACATTGTCTGTGTAATGTTTGTTTGCGGATTTTGTTGTTCTGTTTTCCTTATTATTATTATTATCAGACAAGAAACAGAATTGTTATCCTGGCAGTAAACAAACAAACATAAAAAAACATGTATTTTTGGTTTTCATTAAAAGAAAAATTTATACAAGTAAATACAGTTGCGGAGAAAAATATTGCAACTACTTAACTATGTTGCTGTTGTTTAAAATTCACTGATTTTCTTGAAAGCATAGGAATTATTTTTTAACTATTAAATTATTAATAAAGATTTAATTTAATTTTATTATTTTAATTGCACATAAATGTACAGTTAAAATTTAGGATTCTTTTCCATCAGGATGTGGACCATTATTAACAAAAATTATTAGTCTACTGAGATGTTATTTAATTTATTGTCAATTGCAACAGCTGTCGTCAAAGTCTACTGTCGCTGTTCTACTTAGTGTCAATTGCAACACCTGTCGTCAGAGTCAATTGTTGATGTTCTACTTAGTGTCAATGGCAACATCAATTGTCTAACAAAAGAGACAAATTTTATTTTCAACTAAATTTGAATCCGTAATTTAAATATTAATATACTAGGCGCTCCTGTTGAGTAATTATAATTCAAGTTAAAGCCAAATTTAAAGTTTTGAAAAGAATAGTAATTTACGTACTGACATAGACTTCTCACGATCAAGCCACTCATGTTTAATACAAAGTTTTAAGGTTAGTGAGCTTTATTTTGGACACATAAATACACCTCCTTCATATACTGATTCGTGTCCTATAGTCAGTGGTATTTAATGGAAAAAATGACTGAAAATAAAATATTTTTATAATTAAAAAGGTATATATATACATACAAAATATACATAATAACCATAACCAAAACTATATGATAACTACAAATGACCATGAAATATAGAAAACAATAATTTGAGACAGTTACTTAAAAAAATTAATAAAATAAATTTCCTTTAATTATGTGTACAAATAATAAGATGTTGAATGACAGAAAATGGATATATTTTATTTAAAAGTTTGAATATTATAAAACCAAATAGAAATTTTTTCAACCCGTATGCGCATTTATGTTGTATATACAGCAACAGCTTATTTACATATTAAGAGTTAATTAAGGAGAATAGAGATAAAATTAGAAGGTGTTTACTTACGCAGGTCCTCAAATACTTGTCTATTATAATTATAGATTGTAAATAATTTCTAACAAATTAAAAAAATATTAATATTAAAAAAAAAATGTATATAAATATTATTAAAAAATATAAATATGAATTGATAGATAGGGAGACAACCAAAATCTCCAAACAAAATTCCCATGAATAAAATCCCCAGTAAGACAAAATCCCAAAAGATAAAATTCCCAAATCACAAAATCTGCCAAAGTCTTGGGAATTTCGTACTTAACCCATTTAAATAAAATTACTTTTATCTATTAAAAATTCGCAACTGCCAAAAAAACAAAACACAATAGTTAGAAAAGTCTGTTAACGAATTAAAAAGAGTGGATGAAATTATAACATTCTTATCCATAACTGTTTATATGTACATAAATATGTATTAAAAAAATGTAAGAACTGGAATTTACCACCTAACCTAAAAAAAAATTCTTTCATCACCCACATTTATATATGCTCAAATAAAAATTACGAAATTTATTTGTTAGTAGAGAGAGAGAGAGAAGGAAAGAAAGGGATAGACAACGTAAGAAATATTTTTTGTACTTTTCTATCAGAAACAATCTTTTTACATTATCAAATATTCATAAAAATATTATGATGATACAAATTTGTTTTTATGTATATACATATATTTATATACGTACCTATATCTAAAATATATAACTTTATGAACAAAAATTAATTTAAAAAAAAAAGGATATGTTTTTAGGGGGATTTTAAAATTGTAATGACAGTTATTGTTATTAAGTTGTGAAGATTAACGATTGAAAATAGAAATGTATTTACTTCACCTGTGCTTGTTTTACTTCGCAAATTGTTTATTACTTTTGAAATATCGACATTTGAATTCATACATTCACAATTTCAATTTAAAAATAATTTAAAAATAAAGAAATATTGAACATAAGCTATAGGTTACAATTTGCTGTACTACAACTAAAACTTAACTTTATTTTAATTATAAATTTATTTGTATAGGGTTTATCACCACATTAGGGTTAATCAACGAGTATACTTATAATGTAACTAATTTATCAAGTAAAGAACTACGAAAAATTCTTACCTTATATAATAGTTATGTACAACTTACTAGAAATTAAAAACTATTATAACAAGAAGTTAATGTCGTTATTATTAAATTAAATAGTTAAATTCTATTATTACGAACAATTTGAACTACAGAGAATTGCTGAAATTTCATTTCATTGTTTTAATTTCTACTAACTATACCTTTATAAATATAATTCAAGTTCTTTACAACTATATTCGTTGATATTACCTAAATGACTACATATGTATATTGTTTTACAGTAAGTTGAGTGTTTTGTCAATGTACTCAATCAATGCATCTTCATTTTATTATTTATAATTAATTAATCTCATTTATTGATTGACCTCAAAAACTAATGACAAAGTAATATTTGAAAAAGGCTATCAATAAATAATTTTTACACAGTAGTTATGGGCAACTTTGAACATTAAAAACAGAAAAAACCATTTCATTTTATTTCAGTTGATCTACTCTAAATAATTATTTTAGTCAAAATAAAAATATAAATATATATATATATATATATATATATATATATTTTAGGCTTTTTATAAATTTTAAAAAGTATAATAATAATAAAAATAAAAGCGAAATATATATTGAAAAAGAGAGAAGTGAAAGGAAAATGGGGTGGTAGAAAATTTTACACATAATAAAAAAAACTTTTTGTCTACATTATTATTTTTTTTTGTTTTTAAAATGTTTGAGGTGTGGTAGTTTTAAACAGAACAAAAAAAAAATCTCCGTTGAAGTTGTCGTCCGTTGTTTTAACAATTTTGTACCTTATTTTCCAAATTACAAGGAAAAACACTGAAAAAAATATTATTTATATGTTTTTTTTATGTGCGGTTTTTCTTAGAAACAACCGAAAATAAAAGATTTCGATAGAATGGAAAATCATTTCTTTGTTATACAATAAAAACTTTTCTTTTATTGTTCTTGTTGTTATTGTTTTTATTTATTTTTATTTTATGGTGTTTTTAGATAATGAAAAAAAAAAAAACAATTTGGAAAATAAAAATATCCCCATTTGTTTTTTGTTTATTATTTTCGTTTGTTGTTTTTTTACTTTTTATAAAATATCAAAAATTAAATGAAATGTGATATAAAATAAATAAATAATATATTATAAAATTAGGTGGAAAACATCATTAAATAGAATTATTGAATTTGTAAGAATAAACGATATTAAATTTTAATTGGTGAATAATAGTCATAGTTAAGTAAATGTTATTCATCACTCATGTAAAATCTAAAGTCAAAGAAATATATTTTTCTTTTTGTATAACTAAGTTCAATCAATGGCTAGTTATATACATTATGTATATGTATATATGTATGTAGTCATTGATTCCATAAAATTGTTAATGAAATGATTATTTTAAATATTTTTGATTCTACTTTTGGTGTTACTTACAGAACACTTACGTCGTTTGTCTGGCCCTTTTTCATTGACTGCAATCTAAAATAGACTTTCTCCAATTAAAATTTTTTTCATATCTACCAATATTTCATCTCTCCAATCGCATGACCACTTTTAATAGTGTGTTTTCGAATACTTATATTCGAAGATTTTCTTAGTTTGATAATTTTGTTTCGTTCAATCAAAGCGACCAAACCAGTTAAATCAAATATTTTTTTAAACATAAGTAGCAATGGTTTGTAATGGTTATTCTTTGTTACTGATCACTTCATCTATAGACCTACATAAAAAATTTATTCTTTAAAATTTAATTAAACTGAGTACTTTTAGATTATAACACAGTACAGAATAGAATAAAAGTTCGTTGTATTATTTTACATTAAAAAATTAGGGTTGTACTGATGCTCTAATTTCTAATAAGATTCGAATAGCCTAAATTTTAAATTACTTAACGCTTTAATAGCAGAAAAAAAAATGAAATAAATAAAATAAAAAAAATAAATTCAAAGATTAAATTGTTTTAATTACAAATGAATTGAGTGTGTGTTTAGGTTGATTTAATTTATGTAAATATATATATATATATAAATATATGTGATATACTTAATATGAATTTGTTTGCATTCGATTTCTTTAATGACACTATATCAAAATAATATAGATTTACTTTTAATTACAATTCTATGTAATTTATGTACTTTAATTACCAATTAAATGTAAAATAATGTCTGGAAAAAAAAATTTAAGTCCATAAGTGTTTTTGTTGTTGTTGTTGTTGTGTTCTAAATAAATAGTTTTTCCATCATTATTTTATTTCCTTTCGATCCAGAATACACCATATATACTTATATTTTTTTTTACTATGCTTGATGGTGTATATATATATAAATATATATATATATATGTATATATATATATACAATATGTGTATAAGTATAACTTTATAGTTACAAAGTTAGTAATAAAAGTTCAATTTATTATTGAGGTTAATGGTAGTTTATTATTCACTAATTTCTTTTCATTTTCCTTCCTGTTGTTGTTTTGATGTTTTTTTTTTTTTTATATTGTTAGAATTGTGGTAAGAATGTGTTTTTGTTTTGCAATATCCTTGTAGAAAATTTTATATATATAGAAAAGTGATTAATTAATTCAAATAAAAATTTATAATATGATACACGTATACAAGTGCCATACATAAATTTATAATATACGTATACATATATAGAAATACATTCAGTCATCATTATAATAGAAATAAAATGCAAATATCAACTTAAACGGATAAAATTTAAAAGCAAGAGATTTTAAGAATTACCTATGTATGTGTAGACATTTTTTTTTTTAATAATATTATTTTATTTACTCATAATATGTGCATGTGGTGTGTAATACTGGTATACACATTGGGTATAGGTGCTATAAAGTCCTTATCAGTATAATAAGTATAAATGATTACATATTCTTAACTTTATAACTACATATTTTTATTTTTAAATTGTATAAAATTTAAATTATAATTTATAAAATTATAATTTAATGATTTTTGAGTTGATATTTTTGTTTAACCCTTTCACTACCGAATTATTATGCAATAATAATATTTTTTATCTTCATTATTTTCTTATACGACATGGAACATAAGTAAATAAAATTCTGTATGCTTCGATCATACCTTTGTCCTTTATAATATATGTACATAGGTAGTAAAAGGGTTAAAACGCATTGAAGAATGTATTTTGATTGTAAAAATGTCATAACTGTTGTTACATATAATTTCTATCAATTGTCAGTATTTTATTAATTTAGTCTTATACTTAATATTAGTGTAACAACCGAAATTAATTATAGGAGTGAAAAGTGTTATGACTATCATGATGACTATCATGACTTGTTTTTAGTAATGTATTTGATATTAGTTATTTAAATAAATATGTATATATATATATTATACCTATTTGAAGAAAATTTAATGACTAATAAATAAGTCATTTGCATGTTCAAAGGGAGAAACTCAAATAAGATTAATTTAATATAACATATGTATATACAATATAGGTACTTAAAATATTAAAAAAAAAAAAAATGATAAAATATAATTAGAAAAAATGTATGCACTTTTATTTTTGCAGATCTTTATTAGCTGATAACATTTAATTTTTAAATTAAAACAAAGAAAGCTTTTTTTATGAACTGTCAAATATTTTTTTTTTATTCTTACTAAAATTACGATTTTCTGAAAACATTAAAAAATGGAATAAATACATATGCATATGAATATATATATATATATAAATATTTTCTTTTTTTCGAATTAAATTTTCATTTTGATGAATCGATTCTAAGAATTCATATAATCACGTAGATTTTCTTTTTCTAAACATTTACAGAGTTACCAGAATCATAAGTTTGACATTTTATATATTGAAGCATAATTTTTTCATTGACATTTTATTTTTAATTAAACATTTTTCATTTTAAAATATGTAGCTATGTACATATACATATTTTAAAATATATTTTTTCATAAGCATTTTCATTATTTAAAACCTTGTACTTTGAGTCAATTTATTTTAAATATGATGTTTTGAGGATTCTAATATTCGGATACATAATAAAAAAATGGACACTATGTTAATAATAGAAAAATAGCACTATTAACAGTAATTCTTAATAATAGCATTGACAATTCTATTATACTGATAGAAATGTCAAATTCAAATTATGGCATTTCTATCAGTAAAATAGAATTGTCAATGCTGTTATTAATAATTGCTATTAATTGTGCTATTTATTAGCACAATAATTTTTAGTTTAACCTGTAGTTTGTAAGCAAAATCTATAAAGCTATTAAAAAGCTAACATTTTGCTTGCTGTTAGAAAAGGTTTTAGTTTTTTCTAATTAGAAAATGTTTTAATATGGTGATAGAAAAAGGTTGATATTTGTATTGTTTGTATTCTTTCTATTGGAGAAAATTTTGTGTTATACAATTTCTATAAACTATGTCATTATTCTGTAATTATGAAAAAAACATATGTAACTATATATATAACTATATTAGATTAAGTAACATAAAGATTAGATGAAGATTAAATAAATAAAACAATAACAAAAAAATATTATATGTTTTCTTCATATTATCCGTTTCAAAATTAATATTCTATATTAATAGTATAATTTCGTAGCATATATTTTTTTGATTAAAACTATATGGCAACACAGACTTCATCACAATTTGTAATGATTTATTTTTATATGTTTTAAGAGGTTAATTTTTATTTTTATGTAAATAATTCTTAGAGCCAATTAGGGTTTGGTTTTTTTCTATATATATATATATGTAATATGTATATATAACTATATACTTATACATAATACTGTATATCCAATATGTGTACATTAAAAAGTAAGAGTTATTAAAGGACTTTTACAAAAATTCAAAACATTAAAAAATAAGAAAAAGAAAATGGGAGAGTTCCAATCAAAGTATATATATATACATATCTTTGCATATTAGAAATTAAATTTTAAAAATAGCAAAACGGATGAATACCTACTGAGAAAGTATGATGGAATTAAAAAGAAACAAAAAAAAAAAAAAAAATAAAAAGTAAAAATTGATAAGAACCCTTGAAAAATTATAAAATTGAAACAAAAAAAAATGAAAAAATCATTTTTCTTAGAAAATTAATCTAAAAATAGGTATAGTCAATTCTCAATTTATTTTAATGAGGGAAAATAATTTTTGATTTTTAATACTTAAGTTTCAGAATTTTTTCATAAAATTATTAAAAAAAAAAAAAATCTTTGATAAGTGGGTAAATTTTTTTATTCTAAAGTTTTTATTTAATTTAATTAAAAGTTTTTAGATTTTTAAGAATTTTCAATAAGAGGAAGGTTATCTTCTTTGAATGTTTGTCAATGTCTTCTGCTTTCTTATCTCTTAATAAAAATTTAACAAATTTCACTTAACTATATACATTGTTCTGATAATGTACTTATATATTTTGTAGAAACTTTGCCAGTAGCGTTCAATGGATAATAATGTGTATTATAGAAAATTCTCTAAATTTTAATTGAAATATAGTGGATTTAAATAATTAGAGGGTTTGGAAAATGAGAAATTAATGTAACTTCGTAATGCAAAAAATGTAGAATATAAAATTTATAGATTCTGAATTTGATACAAATTTAGTTATGGTTGTATTGAAAAGAGTGAACTCTTTTGGACTTTTCTGTTTATGAGAGATTTTTGATAAATAGAAAATTGGTTATTAAGTACTTTATTTTGTTGAAATCTGTTTACAAAATTATAAAATAAAATACTCAAGTGAAATGAAATTTAAATTTTGATTTGAGCTCATTTTTTCGTTTTTACAATTGCCAAAATATCGGATATATGCAACCCAACTGCTAACGCATAATTTTGATATATAACTACATACTTACTAATATTAATTTATTTAGCCAAACAAAATGTACAAAAAAAATTCAAAAACAACAAAAAATATAATGAAAATTAGTTTAAGACACTTAAGACTAATTTGTTATAATTTCTACAAGATGTTGCAATTCTCAGTTTTCCTAATGGGTAAAAAACAAAATGTTATTGTCTAAACTTCTGTTTTATTCATCTTTAATTCAGTCAGATACATGATTTTAACTTCTGTTTAGGTCCTTGCAGTAATTTTAAATTTGTCTATAGGTCATTTGTATACATAAGTATCTATATATGTATATGTATATGTATTAAATAAATTTGTATTAAATTTTTCTTATCATTTCTTATTTAATTTTTTTTTTGACAAGCAAAAATACAAAAAAAAAAAACAAATAAATAAGACAAGTAGACAACTATATTAAATTCTAACATCTAAATCTAAAATCTAAATAAATATTAACAAAAAAAAAATATATTTACAAATTTTATTTCATAGCAAATATAAATTAAAATTGAGGTCAAAATAAAGAAAAACATGGCGGTGCGCGGTATAAGAAAATTGTTTATTTGTTTTTATGTTATTATTTTTGAATCGTACAAGAATATAAAAACAAAAATATTTTAAATTTCATCGTTTTTTTGATTGTCTATAATGATTTTTGCTTTTTATTTAAAATTTAAAATTTGTTTAATCAATATTTTTGTTATTTTGCTTGAATTTAAGCAAATCATTACAGTTTTACTCGGATCGGGAGTAAAAAAAGATTAAAAAAATTGATAACACTATTTTCGAATGGTTCTATTCAAATATATAATAATGTAACGTCATGTGTTTGACTTTCTTTTATAGTTATTAAAAAAATATATAGTTAGTATTATTTATAATTTTATTCAAACATTATTGCAATCAAAACATTTATTTTGTTTAAAAAAACGTTCTGACTTTTGCAATGCAATTTTGAACGATCAAATTCAAAAAAATGTTTAGCTTTTTAAATATTTATTCAAAAAAATAAATGTACTAGAGATTAATGACATTAGCTGAAAGTAATGAACTGTTTTAAAAAAAACACGTTTAATAATTGAAAAACGCAAAAAAAAAAAAATCGCCATTTTGTATTACAGTTTTTTTTTAAATTTTCAATGGAGGCAGGTTCATTAAACTTGTATAGCAAAAAAAAAAAAAATAAAAAAAAAATTATGAATCATGATTAAGAGAATAAAAGGTAAAATAAGGAAGCATTTTTCTAAAACGATATATTTTCTATCATTTTTTTTTTTATTTAGTCTTTGAAGACTTAAAAATAAATATTCACATAATAAATAAATTTGATGTTTTCCTGAAACAATGAAATCAACATAAAGAATTTTTAATATTTTAAATTCTATTTTTTTTTCTAATGTGGTTTGTACTTATAATGAAACATATTAAATTCTATTTTTAAGAAAATTTTTCTTTTTTAATTTAATTAAATTTGTTTTTGTTTTCTATGTTCGCAAGAATTTTTCCTGGAATTTTTTTATTAGATTGTTATGCTTTTTTTTTGTGTTTTATTTGTTTTGATTATTTTTTTTTCACGTTTTTATTTACATATTTGAAATTTTTTTTATAGTTAAATATTTTAAGTTAATTCTTAAAATTAAATAAAATTAGTAAAACTATACTAGCTTAAGTTTGTTTTTTGTCAAATTGCGTCGTAATATTAAAAAAACAAAAGAAATGCGATTATTTTAAATTTTGTATAAACAAAAAACAAAAACGTCAATAAAGATAAAAAAATAAATAATTTGTGTGCGTGTACTTCTTTTGTGACACCTTAACATTTTAAAAACATCCCTGTTTTTAATTTTAAGATTCGTATTGGTATGGTACAGGTACAAGTCATTGGTAGTTCATTTATTTTACTTCGTATTAGCGCTTTGTAACTATATATACTATGTATTTATAAAAATGGTTGAAATTGTGGTGAGAATTGACAAAGAAAAAAAATATGTTAAATTTGTTTATAAAATATAGAAAATATATGTATAGCTATGTTTTTAAACAGAAATATATATGCTTGAAGGCTTGAATAAAAAGAAAACAGCTTTTTCCTATTTAAGATGAAAGGAAGACTTTTTTTGGTTGCTGTAATTTTTAATCGGTACTTGGTAACAATGTGTTTTTGATGTAAATGACATATTCATCAAATGTTTGTGTATATTTATGTAATTATTGAGGGTGACTATTATATTAACACATTATATAGTTGTGTATGTTTTTGTATATTTATATTATTTATGTATATTTATGCTTAGCTATATTAAATGTAATTAAGGCAGCTTAAGTTTTTGTTCGAAAGTATTGTACGAAATAGCTTGAAGTTTTGACAGCTATTTAAGCAGACCAAATGTAACCAAATGTTCGAATAGTATGCTCTATTTTGCTACTTGGGAATAATCAATGCACAGTAGTTATTAATATATGTATTGTTACTAATATATTAATGTAACCAAATTTGACAGGAAAACCTTAAGATCCCTTCAGTTATGATACAATACTTATTTATACGTTATTCAAAGATTAAAATTTTAATTTTAATTAAAATTTAATTTATTTTATTATACATAAATTTATAATTTTAAAATCAAAAATTTTAATTCTTGTTTTCCTTTTTTATTTTCAGGTAAATTACTCAAAATTGTGATTTGTATTTGTAAGGATTAAAATTATTTATTGCACATTTATTATATTTTGATTTACATAAATAATTTTAATATTTGAAATGATAATTTCAATTTAAATATGCGTAAATGAATGAAATAATTTATTAAATGATAAGATAACGTAGGAAGGAAGATAATATTGAATCAAATATGATAAATCTAGAAATGATAAATTGGAAGTTAATTATAAGAGATACTCAAAGTATCTTATTTCATTTACTACGCCTAATACCCATTTTTATACGAGGCAGAAATCTACCGCAGATCTGCTGCAGAAATCTATCTTCATATTATATAATAAAAAACTGATAGATTTCTGTCATTGTTGCTGTCAGATTATTGAAATATGAAGATGGCCGAAAATAAAATAATTGAAAATAAATTTTTATTATTATTCTAATGTCATTCCAACAATATTATATGCATAATTTATATATTTTTTATTTTATTAATATTGGATCCAAAAATTACGTTGCTATTGTCAACAACAATTTACTTGCACTTTGTGTATAAAAAATAATCTAAAACTTTTGACACTGACATAATATTTAAAAAAAAAAGAAAAAATGCAAACGTCAAAAATCTATCAGTAATTTTAAATTTTGCCAGATTTGCTTAACCCTTACCCAAAACATTACCTTTCACCAAAAAGTTTTGGTAGATTTCCACCACTTTTCTACCCGTATTAATATGCATATTGACCACCATGAGAACGTGAACATAAAGCTAGTGTTTATACCCTATAATTATTTAAGGGGATTTTTTTTACATAAATGTGGTGAAAGATTTGGTTGGGATTCCAAAATATCAACAAATCTAATTTGTTAGAGGTTTCATTTTATTTTAATTTTTTTTAATAATGTAGTTTTTTATCAAATGATTTTAGTTTTTTAAATTTTTCATTATTTTTAACTAATTATTAATTATAGAAATCATTTTAGTGATATTGAAATTTCCTTACATTTTTAATAAAACATAAATTAATGGTAAATTTGAAAATACAATACTAATTTTTACTTTGCATAGCATGTAGGTAGTTATTTCTAATTTCAAGTTATTTTCAATCCGAAATTCATATGTTAAAATAGACATTTTACTTTAAATTGAAACAAACAAACAAACAAAAATAAATATTTAATTTTGATAAAAAAATTCACGTTATCAATGTATAATAAGTATGCATGCATACATAAACCTTTAACATTTGTTATATTAAACAAATGTGCCACCAATTTCGGTTACATTTTTTCTTTATGTTTTTGTATTTTTCTTTTTTAAAAAATCCATAAAATACGATTGAGGTTACCATATAAAATTGTTTTTTTATTTTTTTTTTTTACATAATTCTATACTAGTATTATTTTGGGTAGGTTTATTGAAATTTTATTAGTTCAGTGAAAAAATATGATCAAATAGAAGTAACTAGATTATTAATAAGTTAACTAGATCTTACTAATAATCAAATAGGTAATATATTGATTATTAAATGTAAAAGTTTATTATGACATCTATATAACTTCGCAGAGATTGAAATTTTACTGCAATTGTGTCACTCTTCGGTCATATAAGTCCTGAGGCTGATATAATACCATCTCTTACAATGTTGGCGATATCAAGAAGATTTCTGTATAGTTCAGTATAGTTTGGCTAGAAGAGATTTCTCTTTCAGTTCTGACGACCTCATTATTGTATATAATAATGTATACTAAATGTATATATATATATATATATATATATGTATATGTATAATAATGTATACTAAATCTGAAATTCATTATTAGTGTACTATTAGTACCACAATCGATCTCAACGGTCTAAATGTTTCAGTGTAAGCCGACAAGATTATAACATACTATTAGTATAATTATTAGTATGTATATGAGAAATATACAAACTGTACCACAAAATAACCATTTTGTATTAAATAAAATAAAACTATATGTATATGTTTTTGAACACAATTGTTCCAAATTTGTATGAAGACAAATTATAGGAATACCATAAATACAATATAATGTATACAGTCGATACAGCTGCGTCCTATATTCCACAAGTTGAAACTAATGATTATAATAATTACTTTTTATTCTTCAACATTTCTAATTAGATTTATTCGTAAATTTCAAGTCTACGGACATATGGTAACACTGAATAATATCCATGAAAATTTCACACTTTATTTATATTCAATATTATTTTTGCAATCTCAAAACCATGAAAAATTTTCCTTATTTTCTTTAATACAATTTTTTTTTTTGTTTGCTTTAAAATTTTTGTAAATATGTTACACCACAGTAACTGTGTACATTACCCTAAAACACAAAATCAAACAAAAAATAACCCAAAAAAAAAAAGGTAAAAAAGAAAAATAACCAAAATCTAATATCCTAATTGTGATATTTCATTCCAAAACGGAGTCGTCACTTCTTGTTGTTTGTAAAATGAAGAAAAATTACAATAAAATAAACAAGAAAAAAAAAGCAAAAAAAAAAATTAGAAAAGAAAAAACATAAATGATGAAAACGACGGATATTACAGCCGTGAAAAGCGATAAAATACACCTGTCACAACAAAAGATTTTCTTTAAAAAAAAAAAAAACATATTTACAATAATAAAAAATGAAGGGAATACTAAAACGGACGAATTTCTAAAAAGGATAACGGTATTAGAGAGATAAAAAAAATAAAAACCTAAAAACCAAAAGGATAAAATTATTTGGCAAAAGAATTTCCTGATTTAAAAAAAAAGAAAAATAAACAATTAAATAATATTTTCTCGTTAGCTATACATGAACGCCATTTTATATCAATCTATCTATATATGTATGTATATATGCTTGAATATAAAATTTAAGTGGATCTTATCTTGGCAACAAATAAAAAAGCCTCTTGATTTTCTTTTTACAATATTACATACATATATATATATATATTGTTATTGTATTTTCCAATGACATTTGAATAAAGGAAAGCTAATAGCGATGACATTAGCTATTTAAATAAAAAAAAAATGTTTATAGCATGGTAATTTTTATGACATAAAATTGAATATTTTCACTGTTATGCACTGTAAGCTGGATATTATGGCATCCAACATCAGATATTGATAAAAAAAAAATCATAAATTTATACTTCAGTTTTGCATGATAAATTTTTTAACGTAAAGGTACAAACAAACATAACATATATATATATATATATATATATATGTATATATAGATGATATAACTATACATATTATATTAAGCTTTGAATAAAATATTATAGCAAAATTAAAATAATAATGGAAAATATTCTATATCAACTAATTGATATTTCTACATTTTGAAAGTAAGAATATAAATGTAGCAGCAGTAATGTTTTGCTATGATATTTTGACAGGTCAAAAAATTGTCCTCCAATTACCATTTTAAAATTAATGTTTTGTCACTAGATTCAAATTCTAAACCATTTAAGCATCAGAAGTCAGCACTATACACATTCGTTGATTTTTTTATACATAATATACACCTTGTTGCATATACGTCATCATTATTATTCAGAAGTATTGAATATTATTAAAAAAATACTATATCAGTCTTCTGATGATGGTGTAATAACCGAAATCGATTAAAATATTTGATAAAATTTGTGAAACATATCTAGAGTATGCTATTATTTATTTAATTTTAATAATATTTTACCTTGAGCCTACAGCATATTCTACATATATATAGACACTACTAAAGTTTGGAAATCTAATAGATTTCTCTAAAAATTTTTGTTTAATTTTAATTAAAAATTCAATTAAATAAAATAAATATATTGAATTATTATTGTTTATAATAATATTCATTATTTCAGTTGATGATGATTTCAGATGATTTGACATTATTCCAAATATTTTTAATTTAATTCACTTCTCTTTTAGCGATTTCTTCAACGCTGATTTCAATGGTCAAAATATTACTTTGACGTCATTAAGTTTATTATTTCAATTTACTCTTGCACTTACAATACAATTTAAAAAGTTTATTTTATTTTCACATCACCTACCTAAAAATCATTTTTTTTTTTTTTTTACAATTTCTTGAGAATTTTGTCCTGAAGTTGAATTTCAAATAAAATATAATATATAATTTATTAGTCCTTTTGTTTTGTTTTCATTGTTTTTCTATTGCTGTTGTTATTGTTGTTGTTTTTGAATTAAATTAGAAATTTTTTTTATTATATATTTATTTATTTATTTATTTTTCTGCATAAAAATAAAATTCATTTTAATAACAAATAAAATTAATGTCTTTTATACAAATATGAATTCCTAGTTTGAAGAAGAAGAAAAAGTAGAATCGAAGAAGGACAAAAAAAATGTAAAAAAAAACAAAAGAAAAGATAAATGACGCCGTGTTTTACAAAATTTATTTTTATTTTATTGATTTGTTGTTAAATAAAAATCAAAATAATAAATAACGACAAAAAAAAAGTAAATAAAATAAATAAATAAATATAAGATTTATATATAGGTAGTTATAGGTAGGTTGGGTAGGTATGTGCAGAAAATGAGTATGAAAAATCAGTTAAAACAATAAATTTGTATCCTTCTTTTTTTTTTATTACATATTTTTATAATTTCTTCAATAAAAAAAGTTTTCGTTTTGTGTATAGAGCTCCCTTTGGAGCACCAAATTGTTCATTGTGTCTGTTCATTTACGATTTTTTGTTATATTCTGTTTATATTTCTTTTATACGAGTTTTCTTTGTACTATCAGTTAGTAGAACCATTGATATTTTGCTTTTGTTAAACCCTTAGTTAATTCAATTGTATAAATTTATACTTACTTAGGTGGCCATGTATTAGGATCAAATTTATATAAATGTAAGCGTATAGCTCCTATTTGTTGAGAATTCATTTTTTATTAAACTTAAAAAATTTACCTTAAATTCAAATTTAATTTACAAAATTTAGTTCCCATAAAACCCCCAAATGTTTATTGAAAGAAATAAACTTAATTTTGAATTACTCTGTACAATTTGTTTATATACTTGTAACAATCACTGTACATAATATGCGATTACAACAACAATTCAAAAACACATAAAATATGTACATATTGTAGTATTTGTATTGAAGACGATTTACTTTTTCAAGGGCGTACTTTAAATTTATCAGATTTATTTTATTTATAAATTTTAGATATGTATATATATAATATATATATGTTACTTACATGTGGAGGTGGAATTGGAAATTATTTATTGGAAAATAAAATTAATGGGGAGAAAAAAAAAACTAGAATTACTTATTAATATTTACAGAAAAAATAAATAAATAGAAGGTAACAAGGTTTCTGTAAGAAAAATCACAAAATTATAACCTAATTTCTGGATAAACATTTCAATATGATTATTTTTATTAATATATGTATACAAATAAATAATATTCGAATATTTTAATAGTGCAAATATACTTTGATTTTATATAAAAATATATATTAAACAATTTGCAATAAAAAATATAATTATTCAAAATTTTAATTAAAGATTGAATCATAGTGTTAAGTTTGTCCCTAACTTAATTGTGTTGTCTCTAAACAATTAATGTATTTTTTAATTCATTAATCGAATTTTTCTATTTAGTGATAATTTAAATTAAATAATTTAATGCAATCAAATATTAAAAATTATTAGTGAACAAAAACCTGGCAACAATTAAATTATTTAAATTAATGTATATTACACCCTTACACAGACTAATGCCATGTATATATAAATCGTTCGGGCTAGTTTGATGTTTTTACAAATTTTTATACCAACAATTACATTGATTATTTATTTTCTTTAATTTTTCTATAATTTTAATTGATTTTTCCTGTTTATTTCTTATTTTTTTTTTGTCACATTGTAATTTATGTATTTGCAAAAAAAAAAAAAAAACACGAAAAGAACAATAAAAACTTAAACAGATTAAAAAACTTTTTTTTTTTTAATTTTCTGTTTTCAATATCATTTCTTTACGTATTTTCTCATTGATTTTATAACTATAAGTACACATTTTTATTGACGTACATAGATTTCTGATGATGTGATGGTTTAAGATGGTATTGATAGCCTGCTGATGACTTAAATTTCATATAAAAATAAAATAATAAAAAAATAAGTTAAAAATCACGTGGAATTGACATATGAAACGTGTTTGAAAACTCTTGTTGTTGATTTTATATTTTATTTTGTTTTATTATATTATTATAAATACGAATATAGTATAGTATTATGACGATATGCAATATTGTAGGTAGGTACATCAAAGAAATTGAAATTTTATTATGCAATTTAAATAATTATATTATGTAGGTATATAGAATAGAAAAATATTTTAATTTTATAAAATTAATATTATTTATTTATTTATCTAATATCCTTGGATATATTTTTTAATTTGATTC
The DNA here is from genome assembly GCA_963942445.1 of Argyra leucocephala. Lineage (NCBI taxonomy): Eukaryota > Metazoa > Arthropoda > Insecta > Diptera > Dolichopodidae > Argyra > Argyra leucocephala. Next base: position 14,155,403 of record OZ012681.1, read on the forward strand.
TTCAAACATGTGACTTTTTTCGAATTAATTAACTATACAATATAATGTACTACATAGATTTGACATGTCATCGTTAGGTATCAAAAATTCCATTCTTATGCTGTAACAGGCTTAATTTTTATTTTCAATTGAATTCATTGAACCACCAAATTCACTTCTTTAATTTTAATCTACAGGAATAACCTTACAGATTTTGCTCACAAACTACAATTTAAAATTACATAATAATTATTAATTAATAGCAAAATACAATTCAAATTTTGACATTTTTTCACATAATTTCAATTAATTGCGTTTACTTTTATTAAATTGCCTTCCTTCAGGCTTATATATATATGTTTTCCTTATGTTGTTACCGGGTAATTTTCGTAGATGAAAATTGTTTATATTTTCTAATTAATTTACATTGGAAAACACTAAAAACAAGCTTTTGACGTTTCAAAACAATAACAAAAATTTCAAAATAAGAGCCTCATGTATTTTACTCGTTTGTTCTCGCTTGTCATAAAAAGCTTAAAAAATAAAACTCAAACTTTTTCAGAATATTTCAAAAAATTTATAAAATTTATTGCACCTGAACAAACCAATATTTTTTATTGTCAATATATAACAAACACAAATCCTTATGTCAATATTATGGAACAGTTTAAACAGTTTGAGATTTATTGTCAATGATTCATTATTTTGAATATTTAGTTTTTTATTCATTAGCTTTTAATTAAATGTTTCCATTTTTGATTAAACTGTTAATTAGCCACATATTTTTATTTATTTTTCGATTTGGAGAGCTTAACTAAGTTCAAAATTAGATTTATTAATTTTTAATTTGACATTCTGGTATACATACTTCATTACTTCAAAGCTCAAAACTATGTAGATATTCGTATTTTGTAAACGTATAATCACTAATCAATAATGTATTGTTCAATATAATTAATTTATAAAATATAATTTGACTTTGTAATTAATTTAATAAAATTTATTTGCAAGATATTAACATTTCATTATAGTTTTATTACATTTACACAGAGCTGAGATGTACTTACATCTACACAACTGAAATATTTAATTATTTATTATTTTAAATTTTCATTTGGTTTATTATTATTAACTATGTTAATTTTCGATTTAAGACAAATGCATTTTGCACCCACACTGTACATACTTTTAAGTATATTTACAAATATTTTTTTTTGTATCAATGCTTATGCTTTACCTTCTTTTTTCAATTCGTATTCATTCTATTTAATTTAAATCGAGAAGTATATGTATATTGAAAACACTTCTAGAGAAATAAAGATCTGATGTGTATACATATATCCTATTGAGCTGTCAATCTTTCAAATTTGCATGTACCTTCAATTTGAAATATTTTATTATAATACCAGACAAAAAAAAAAAATCGAGGGAATAAAAATAGAAAAATTGATTGGTGTTACTTTTTCTAAGTATCATGATGTATCTATCGAAATAAGTAGGTACTGAACATATATTCAAAATATTTACATTAAATATAGAAATTGATCCAAACAATAGAACATACGAATTTATTTGGAGTCTAGTTACATATGTCTGTGAATTTTTTTTAAAAATATTTAATATTAGAAACTATTTTTGTTTCTTCAGAAATAATTTATTTAAGAATTTTTGAGTGTTATATAAATACTAATTAAATTTAGGGTGAATAGTGGTTTTTGTCTTCACTTATTTGAGTGTTATAATTGTCAAAGTTTGAACTAAAAGGAAATTATAAATTTAATTATAATTTTCCTGAATTTATATGTACATATATCATTTCTGGTATTATATAAATATGTACTAATTAAATTTAGGGTGATTATGAATAGTGGTTTTTGTCTTCACTAATTAAGTGGGAATTATTTTAGTTGTCAAATTTTGCACTAGAATATTGTTATTCACATACATTTATGTAAATAAAATAATATTAATAATGTAAAGTTTGTAAATTCATATAACCCAAAATTTTTGGACGTTATTTTTGATAATGGTAAATTCAAATATAAATTCAGATTTTGATGATGAAATTTTATTTATAAACATTAGATGTATTCCAACATAATATGTCTTCATTTCAAATGTGTAATCCAATTTATATGAGTTTTGATAGTTTATATGAAAAGCTTGCTGTATTGAATGATAATATATGAATGAATTTCTATACACTTAGCTCTATTTTAGCAGTCTTAGGCTGAGATTACACCATAGTCAGTTCGATACAAATATTTATTTTCTATTTTCTATTTAAAATATTTATTTTATAGTAATTTTCTAATTAAATAACACATTATTTGAATTAAGAAGTTTGGAGATGTACAATCGGTTTACTGTGAAATGTCAGTTTTCAGTAAATATCTGAGAAGCGTCAGCAGATATTAAAAACCGGTATTGTGACTATCAAACTACTGATAAATTATGAATACTGACAAAAATTGGTATTATTAAGGCAGTAAGAGTCAGTTTTTAAAAAAATCGGTTGACGACATATTTTTTATTTTATTAATAAAACACTTTAATTCAAATAATTACTTCTTTTCTAAAACATTAAAACAAACTACAAATTTATAATTTTAACTGTCAAAAAAACGTATCTTAGTATTCACAATAGAACAAAATGTTGTCAGTATCAGTTCACAATACCAAATAAAATCTCAAGTGTACAAAATTTCTCACATGTCAGTCGACTGAAAACTGAACATCGAAATAAGGCTATATTACGCCAATGACGATCATTATTTTTTCGACCTTATTTGAAAATGATTTAAAACCCCATTCGTCTTAATTTAGTTCATTTACTTAATATGGATTATGTATTAAGAATTTGTTAAATAAAACATTTTTGCTTTGTGTATTGAGTTGTCAGTGAATTGGTTTTGATGATTTTTTTTTCTATTGTATTGTCAGTAAACTTCACATTTATATAGAAAATAATAGAATTTAGATGTAATTCATTTTTTATTGAATTACATTTTATACATGAAAATTACTCGAAAACACTAAACATTTTTGAGTGAATAAAATTTATTTTTTTTTAAGTAACAATTCTTACGTGACAATGTCAACGTAATTCTTAATAACTAAAAATTAATTGGAAATGAAAAATTATAGAAAATTTTATATTTGAAAATATATATGCATAATATATATATATATATAAATCTTTTTTTTTTCTTTATATTGCTAATTATTATTAACTGACTGAGATTTATTCTTCAAGGTTTTACAAAGTATAAACTATCATGAAACTACTTGAGGTCATTCAAACACAAGTCTGAGGTTTTTTTTGTTTTAATTTAAAAAAAATTTACCAAAATTAAAATAATTTTATTAAATTATTGTTAAGTATTTGTTTTTTGCTCTTAGATATCAATTAAAATAAGTATATATAATTATAAAGTGACACAATGAAATTTAGAAGCAAAAAGAAAAATTAACAAATAAATTTTCAAAAATTTAAACAATAATGATTACAACAAGTCTTTTAAAAATAAATTTAAATTCGGCGCCTCAGATTTCCTAATTTAAAGTACCTGTGTTTAGTTTAAATCTGAAAATAAAACCGTAATACGAATTGTCAATTTAAATTTATTTTCAAATTAATTTTATTAACAGTAAAAAAATAATTCATTTACTGTTATTCATTATTTATAAGAGATACAAATGTCAAAAATTAGTTGAAAATAACTTACATAATATATAAAAGATCCAGGAAAATCTTTTTAGCAAAATATCAAAAATTAAATAAAACTGATATTTAGTTTTATCTCTAATTCGTCAATTATACTTAATGTCTTGACAATTTTAACAAATTCTAGAAATATTTGAAATTTGCAAATAAATAGACAGACAGACAGAATTATTTTTTTTTAGAAATTTATTATTTTAAAAACAAACTTAAATATAAAAATCTAATAAAAACATAAACTGGATAAACAAGTTATCTTAAATTAAAAATTCTAAATGAATAGAACAACTTAACTTTGTTTTTTTTACTGTTTTTTTTTTTTTTATATATTTCCAATAGAAACGTAAACAAAAACATTTTAAATCTCACAGCTAATTTTAGATTACCATTAATTTCTCATTCTGATTTCATATCATATTGTGAAAATTTTCTTTGAAGATCGCAATATAGACTTATATACCAACCAACCAACCTTAGAATAACCTTGTCAAATTATAATACAAAACAAAACAAAAAATAAAAAATCAAATTAATGGGTTGTTAATAAAATTCTAGTAATTCTTCAACAACCAATCTAAGATTTTAGATTAAGAACAAAACACGGATCCTCTATCTGCGTATTTAAAAAAAAAGCAAACATTTTTTTTTGTTCTTTTAAATTATGATATTTTTAACAGTGGTGTTAAAAGTTAATTGCTGTTTGCAAGTTAATTTTGAAGATTAGTAAAAGATTGGGAATTCATTAAATTCAAATTTTATAACTAACAAATTGGTTAAGTTTTGATGTAACAATTTGAGATCATGAACTCTGATTTTTTTTTTGTTGTAAATTATTAGCTTGTGGTGAATATTTTATTTGTCTTTACTATTAAATATTTTGACAAAAATAAATACCTTATCTTTTGACTAAAACATATTTAAAATATTTTTGCGGCATTTTACGTACGTATTTTCTTGTCCCAAAATTTGCATCACACTTACTTTTTTTAATTTAATTTTTCTTTTTTTTTACAAAATTAAATAATTTCATAATTTTTTGATTATTTTAACATTTTTAAATTTTTTTTTGATTTATCTATCATTCAGTTTAATTCATATAACGAATGTATTGAACATATATTATTCAGGGGTCATTATCATTCATCACAATTTTGGTTTGTGTCTTGTATAATGTGGTTACAAAAGTCAGTTAATAATTTACTTGGATAAATACACCACTGGATGGTTGAAATCAAATTTTTTATATTAATAATATTTGCAAATAAGTTAAATTATTTCGATGCTTTAAAAAAAAAAATATGACGTAAATGAAAAAAGTATAGAGTCAATCAGTTAGCAGTCAGTAGATTTTATTATATATGTATTTAAAACCATTTATTTATTGGTATTTCAAAATCAATATCTTTTCATGTTCAGTTCAACATTAAAAATCTTTAAATTAAAATGAAATAAAAAACAAAGATTATTATCTAAATAAAAATGTAATGAAAAATTATTATTGATATTATTAAAAGCAGTTAATAATAGTTAGAAAAAAAGTCTTGCCAATGTTTGTTAATATAGCAATTGTCTAATTTCTTTTCACAGTAATAATTTAATTTTTATTTTGCTATTGTCGATATTTCGCAAGCAACTAACTTCCTTCATCAGAGTATGCGATTGATTTAGTTTACGAATAATATTACAATATTTTAATTTCACAAAAATATCAAAAGATTTTTTTTATATTACTAGAGCATTCTCAAAAAATAAAAAAATAATTTTGCAGTGTTGTCTCAATTATTCCCGTTAAATTATACTACTGTAATAGATGTCAAACTAAGATCAAATCAACATTTGATAATCTACAATTTATAGTTTGACAATGTTTACAAAAATGTTTTTGTTTCAATTGAGTGATTGTTGCAATTATTTTGATTTTTGCATTTGATACATGCGTTTGACATTTTTCTCAGTATTTGAATGCATTTGACATTTGTCGCAATATTTTTATCAATTATATGTATTAAATTTCATAAGTTTTATTTTGTATTTTATATTTATTTTACATTAATTAAGTTATTTATTATCCAATTTTAATATAAAACTGAATTTCATGCATCTACAAATTGTTGTTTGACTAAATTGTTTAAAGTGAAATACAATTGACATTTCCGATCAGATGAATTTTGTCTCACTGAATAATCAATCAATTACATTGCAAAATTAGTCATCTAAGATTGACATAAACAATTAAATGACTTAAATCATATTGAGTATATTTAGTCGATTAGACTTTACATGAATTTGATCTTAGTTCGACACTTCCGATTACAGCTTACCTACATAATACGTATTTTCGGAATTGTTTTTTTTTTATTATTTTATATTTACTGAAATTTGTACATATTTCTAGATCTATAAAAACAAAAAATTCCGGAAGGACAAAATATGTAGGTAAGCTGTAGATAATCTGAAATACTAAACTAAGATCAAATGCATTTGTAATCTAATCGGTTATCTTAGACTAATTTTGCAGTGTAATTGATTATTTATCGAGACAAAAATCATCTGATTAGAAATGTCAAATGCATGTCACTTGCATGTTTTAAACGAAATGTAATGCATATAAAAGTCAAAAAAAAAAATTCGAACCCAAAACTTAATGGACAATATTATCATTGTTTTGTAATTCCATCAGTGGGGCGAAAGGCACAATATACAAGTATAAAATATGTAATAATATCTAAAAAATATGAAATTAATGCGAATACGTTAATAAAAATTGACAGTATCGAAAGCTACAGATTTATACTACATAAAGTTCAATAATTGCTGTTGTACTCTGATGTATAGGTCAAATAACATGAAAACTTTCAAACAATTATTTGTATTTTGTTCATGAATAATTTTTAATTTCAAAGCTTAATTATATTTTAATAATAAAGTTTTTAAATAGTTTTTAGAATTTTTGGTAATTTTAAGAACTTTTTATATTTTTTAATATAAAGTTCGAAAAGTTATTATTATCACCTTATTCCTGCTGTAAATATTTGCAAAATGAAAAATTTGAAAAAAAAAAATAACAAACAGAATAACAAAAATTATTTTTCTTCTAATTCAAAAGTATTTTTTTGTTTTCTTGCTTCTCATTTAACTGACGATGATTTCAGACATTTAAAAAGTAGATTTCATCATCATCTTTTCATCTCGTGCAGTTCAAAGTCCAAAAAATTAAAAACAAAAACAACAAGAACAATAACAGAAAAAAAAAAATCAAAACCACAAATAAAAAACAACAACAAAAAAACCATATGTTGCAGATGTTGATTCGGCTGCCATCGAATTCATTTGTTTAATATATGCATGTATAAATGGCAACTAAAATTGTTGGGACTTGGGGGAATATTCATCCGTATAATTTTTTTTAATTATACAAAACAAAATGTGTATATATATATATATATATTTATTTATATTATATTATATCAATAATATGTACATAATACATGTGTTATATGAGGTGGAATTTCTCTTACCCATTTATTATGTTGCTTTATTTTTCTTTTTTTTTTAATTCTTATTTTATTACTCTTGGACCTTGTATAATATTAATATATGTACGTCTTAATTTATTTCTACATTATTCTATATTGTATATGTACATACTTTAGTAATTTGTTATCTGAAAATTAGTTTTTCTTTATTGGGGTAGTTGGGTAGTAGGGAGACGATGAGGGCATTAAAAGAGTTTTTGTATAATATTATGCAGTCCATTTTTATATATTATGTACATGTACATAACACAATATGAGTAATTTGAATTTTTCGGTATATGTTTTTTTGTTGTTGTTAAATATTCTCTATACAACTTAAATTGAGATATTAACTTTAACCATTGAATATGAACAAAGATTACGTATGGAATAAATAATAAATTATGTATGTATTCTATAATCTTTGATAGAAGTAATTATTCAAAACTTTCATATGGGGATAGTGTAACTAGTTTAAAAACATTTTGATAATTTTTTTTTGTTCACAATAAGTTTTTTATGAATAGGATTTTGTACTCTCTTGACGACTTCTCATCATCATTGTTTCGTCACTCTTAAATGCCCCTAATGGTTTGTGCCAAATAAAGTCATCGAACACGATTTAAACATTGAACCCGTCACCAGTGTAATAGTTAAATATAGCATCAGGTATAGACCCAAACTGCAAGTTCATCCTAACAATTTATCCCGCTACTGAAAAACAACTGGAGGTCAGCAGAAAAGACTAAAACGAAGAACTCCTTGTGATTTATAAGACAAAAAAGAAAACATAACAGATTGTTAATTAACTATACGACCATACAGCTTAGGCTAAGGTCTGAATCCTTCTATATATTAATATTTCCTCCAATAATGAATAATTCAATGATAAAATATTGTTATACAAATACATATGTAAATAATGTAAACATTATTTTTTGTTAATAAAGAAAAAAAAAAAATTGATTTTACTTATAATATTCTGAATCAGGTCAGTCATCCAAGCCAAACAATAATATTATTTGATTTTAAAGTTTTAATTTGCAATATTACAATTGAATATTAGTAGTATAGTTGATATCTTTTCTATAACATTTGCATCTATCAAAGGATTGAAATATGATTTAAAAAATTATATTTAATAAATTTTAATTACGGTTGTATTACAGTTTCTAAAATACTATTATTTAATTATTTTCATTCATTTTCGCCTGCTTAACGGTATTTTAAAAATTCTATATCCTCCACTGATAGGAACAATTACATATAATAATTGTAAATTTAATGCTTCTGTATTTACAATACTCTACAGAATTATATTTATTTTTGGTTCATTTTAATAATTAACAGTAAACAGTAAGTCACATAACAGTAAGTCATATAATTTTTGCCTGTAAGTTGCGCAAAAAATGTACATCCTATTATGATCAATAAAAAAGTGAAATGTGAACCAAAAAATATTAAAAATCGGAGATTGAAAATAAATTCATTACATATGTCGAAATTTTTTGATTTAATAAACACTTAACAACATATTTCTGCTAATCATTACTTTTCGGACATTACGTATGCTTTCGAAACACCCTGTATCCAATAAACATAAATATTATGTATTATGTATATACATATATGTATTTTAATTTCGTACAACATATTTAATACAATCCGAATACGAAACAAAATAAATGTGTATTTTACGTGTAGTTTTGTTTTCCTGTTATTAAAATTTCCTTCCTTATTACATTGAAGTTGCAAAAGATAAGAAAAATATTGTGACTTAGGCTAGAGGATATAAATTATGCTATCATTGTTGTTGTTGTTGTTGTTGTTGTTATTATTGTTATTTCCTCATTTTGAATATGAATAATAAAAACCAAAAACAAAAACAATCCAAAAAAGATTTTTGTTTTTTTTTTATTTAAGAGATTAAAAAAGAAACTCTATTGTAACGTTGTTGAAATTTGTTGATATTAATATGAGTTAAATTGAAAATGGGCCGGGAGGTGTGTTTGGGAGGTATTTGCAAAATATTCATTTTTATTAAGATCTTGTTTTATATATATATCAGTTTAAATGAATAATGAAAATATGTTGTAATATGAGAGTGTGGGAGAGGGGGTGATGGTGGTGGTAATTGAATAGATTACATAGATGCTATCTTAAAGCGTCATATGCAGACGATATTATAAAGTGATTTGAGAAGGATTAAAACTTTTACTCTGTTAAGAAACAAATTTGAATATTTAGATAAAGGATTTGAGGGAAACATATTTTTTTGAAAACGATATATTTTTTAGGGATATAATTTTAATTTAAAAAGTTTGTTAACAATATTTATGGAATAATATTTATGTAGAAATTAGATTATGGAGAATGGAAGAAAATTACGAAATTATATTAATAGTATCATCGTTCCTTCAGACTTTGAATTACTTTAAACTATTTTTTGTATTCTAATTATATAAATTCATCTTTAAATTAAATCTTTTATGTTCAGCAGTGGATGTTGAAGGCCGTGATTAATACCGATTATGATATTTTCTATTAACTGAACTTCTCTCATTTATGTATGCTATTCTATACATCTCAAAAGAAGCAAATTATAAGATATACATATAACTGTATTTCCAACAATGACTTATTCATTTTTATTTCTATAAATATCGATATTTGGGAAGCACTTTAGTTCTTTGATCAGTGCTTGCAATCTCGACAAAAGTAAATAGTATAGTTTTTTGTCGTGAGAACTTATTTTTTGGTCATTTTTAGTAGCGCAACTGCCCATTTCATTCGGCTTCAATTGTACTAATATAATGTGTTCATTTAGTTCTTTGACACATCAACATTATTTTTGGAGATTTTGTCAAAAGCAAATTTAAAGCTTGAAAAATACAAAAAAAACTGAAAAATTTTGATACTTTTTCAAAATGTGAAGACTTTTCGAGTATTTTTGTACTTTGAGTACTTTTGGATAGTTCTCCAAAATTTGGAGACTTTCCAAAATTTGGAGACTTTAGTAAAATGGAGAGTATTAGAAGAAAATTGCAAAATTATTGTTTTAAATTTAAATCTGGAAGAACATTTCTTATTTTCAAGCTTAATATAAAAAAAAAAAAACAAATTTCATTTTGAGATTCAAAGATGAGAAGTATCCATACTCATGAGAAAGAAAAAAGGTTTTCTTAAATTTAAACAAAAACATTCCTATGAAAATTATTATAATACATATAGAATATAGATATACACTATACATATATAGTTAAGATTTTTGCTCTTCGAAAATATTATTTTATTTGTTTATATAAAAAATTTACCTTTGAAAGAATTTTTTTTTGCAAATTTTGCAAATTTCATTCAAAACAAATTCAATTGAAGTGATTTTCTTTGAAAATCAAAATAAAATTTTCTAATTTCAATCTGAAAAATATTTATAATTAGCATAAATTTAATTTTTTTTTTATTTATTTAAATTTGAATTTTTTAACACACAAAAACCACTTCACCAAATATTTTGAATTTTATTTCAAAATTTAATCAAAAGTAAACAAAATTTTCTTTTTTTTTTATAAAAAATAAAATCAAAGAAATTTAATTTTCTAATATTTGTCAATTTATTTGAAGTTTTTATAAATGTAAATAAATCAAATACAGGTTGTTTATAGTGATTGTTAAGAATTTTAAATTTGTTTTGATTTGACGTAAAACGATATGTAAAAATAAGTATGTAGATCAACAACGATCTTAAGATTAAGATCTATTAAATTACCTATGTCATAGAATGAGGGCAAAACAGAAACATAAGTAAACACAGGATCATACAATATCAAAAATGAAATTTGATGGGGAAAAAGAGCTAGGAAAAAAAATGGGGAAACTAAATTTATTTATTTATTATTTATTTTGTTACACATATTTTTAAGATATGGTCTATATTTTATGCTAAGGCCTATATAATTCATATTTCACCTAATTGGGTTCATATAGACTTTGGCGTTAATGTGGTCAATATTTATTTTATTTTACATTGTAAATAAGATATCATTGTTAAGTTATAAGGTAAATGAATATGAGTTTAATAAAGAAAAAAAGATATAAGCATAAATAGGAATGATTGCAGAAAGTATTGCAAAAATAAGCTTATCAAAGTGAACGAAGTCCCACCACTGACTACTCCTCATCTCAGTTGGGATCTTGTTTTATAAAAATTTCACAATATTTAATTTGATAATTTTCGATCAAAGAAATGAGAAATGGCAATGAATGTGTTAGAACAAAAATTGAATCAACTTTAAGTAACTATCACAAGCCATATCTTACCGTATGTGGCTGTGAATTTATGGTTGAAAAAAATAAACCAAAGTATTTCGATAGTGAAAAAATACATGTGGCTTCTCAATTTACGAGGAAAAAGTTTTTTTTGCATACGCCTTGGAGTTATAAAAAATTATAGCAAAACAAAAAAAAAAATATTACCAAACTTCCATGAACCACAAAATTAGCTATTGAACTACTAAAAATAAATTATGATATGAACAAAACACCACCCTGTATAACATCGTTTATGAAAAAAAATATAGATGCTGATTGCACAACAAATTCATAATATTTTTGCTTTCCAGTTTTTTTTTTTTTTTTTTTTTAATTCTAAAACAAATTTTCCAGACGAATCAGTTATATGTACTGAAAATGAGTGCCAGTTAAGTCTGAAAAACGTGACTATTTTGAAAATGAGAAAAATAAAAAAAAAAAAAAAAACTTTTCAACAGTCTTTAAAATTTTTTTTAGGGAAACCTTTTCAAAAATTATTTTTTATTTTATTTTTTTTTCTTTGTTTTCTTTTTTGTTTTTTGTTTTTTAGCTTTTTATATTTTTATTTAAATGTGGGATGATGTTAAATATTTATACATATATATATATATTATGTATGTATTTACATGTATATAATAATATTAACTTTATTTATGCCCCATCAAGTACAACGGATGTCTGGATCTGAATTTATTTTATTTAATTTTTTTCGATTTTTCTAATTTTAGTTTATTGTTTTGTTTATTTTAGTTATTTTCATTTTTTTTTTTTATAAATGCATAAAGTATATAGTAAATAATAAGTGGTCTTTTTATTGAAATTATTTTTAAATCTTTACATTTTTTGTTATTTTTGTTTTTTTTACATTACAAAAGAGATGCCTGAATAAAATGAACTCATTTTGTTTGGTTAAGTTTATTACCCTTTCTTATTTTAATTTTTAATAATATTGAATTAATAATTTTATGATTATTTGAAACAAAAAAAATGCAGTTACTTATCTTCTGCTTCATTGTCCTGCAATATATTAGTGGTAATGGTATAGAATGGATTTAAACTCCTTTCACCGTCTCCTATCTGTGGGTGTGGGTATAGTATCTTTAGTTGTAGTTATGTTTCTTATTTAAATAAAAAATTATTAAGTAATTTCGAAAAAAGTCAACTGGTAATTATACTGAAATTGAAATACATACATATTTTTAAAAACATCATATGGGATAATAAATAAAATGTAAAATATGAACGTAGACGTCTTTATGTTTTAATTTATTACTTTTCTCCATTTTGCTCAATTATATAATATATTATCATTTGTTTGCAGTTTAATATATGTATACTCGAAATTGAACCTATCAAGTACTGAGTACGTATAAATACAGTTATAAGTGCAATTACTTGATAATGGTTACTTTTTAAGTAGATACCAGTACTTTTAATAAGAATTAAGTATTCTTTCTAATGATTCCTACAAACTATTTATATTTTGATTTTAGTTGCTTTTGTAATTATATTTTGTACTTTATTACCTTTCACTACTTAAGTACCAAATCATACTCGTCATCATTACTCTGTAATCCCATCCTGTAAACCCACGAAATGATACTGAGTATTAACAATTGCAAATCTTTGCTGCTTGACAAGAAATAATACTGCTATACTTGAAAATTACAGGCTTGCTTGAAGCTGCGGTAGGTATTTGTTTTTAAAGTTCTAAAATCTATTAATTCGCAGTTTTATTTATACTGTTTAAAGGTGCATATTTCGTATCAGTATATTAGAGCTTAGAACTTACATATTACATATTACATAATAAATTAAGTGAACAATACTGTAATATTAAGTTTATTTTCCGTTACAAAATTAGACAAATATAAATTATTTTTTGAAACTATATTAAATTATTTTATTATTAAATTAAAATATAATTATATGGAAACTATTATTAAATAAAATAAAACCCATATATATATATATATATATATATATATTAAATATAATATAAAAAATAATATTATTTTCATTATTTACAATAATTATTTATTTTCTCTTATTTCAGGTGAGTTTTCATGAACTTTGAACACAAAAAACAAAACATGGTATTTACGAAAAGTGAGAATTTTTAAATTAAGTTCAAATAAATTATTAATGTCCTTGACATAAAAAAAAAAAAAAATTACATTATAGCAAATTAAATTATCAATTCAAATTCATTGAAGAATTTTATACCTCACCAATCAGCTTTGATCCGCAATGCAATCAATTTGAAAATTCGGATGAAAATGTTTAAGAATGACTTTGAATAAAATTAAAAAAAAAAACACAAAATTAATCAAAAAACATAAAATTATTCAGAAACAGAAAGCTATATTTATGTACATAAAAATCAAAATTTCGTTTGGAAAATATAATTTTTGAAATGAAACAAATTCAAATTTAAAACAAATTCAATCAACTATAGTTAAAATTACTTAAGTCAATTGACTCTTGCGATATCATGACTTTTTTATAAATTAAGTTGAAATAAAATCAAATCAACTAATTTGCGGAAATGCTAGTGTTAAAATTATTATAGGATATTTGATTAAAATTAGATTGTTTGATTTAACTTTAGTGTAGTCAAACAATACTAAATATTGATTATTTATTACAATTTTTTATTGTTTAATTTCATTATATACAATTTTATACCATAAACCGCAATGCAATCAAATGCATTCTCCGTATAAAATTCCAATCAAATATTAAAAATTATTGACAGGAACAGAAACCTGGCAACAATTAAATTATTTAATTTAAATTATCACTAAAAATAAAAATTAATCGAATTTGCAAATTTAAAAAATAAACCAATATTGTTGTTTTACTAACATTTTGTCTCTATATGATTAATTTTATAAGAAATTTATTCAATTTATGATTAAAATTTATTTTCTATATATACCTACATTTTTTTTCTATTCAATTAATTAAAATGATTCAATTTTTACAATAAAATGTTTCTAGGAAAAACCTGTCAAATTACTTTAAATTACCCATGTCCAACATAACATAAAACATTATTTATGTATACATTTATAAAATATATCTTATTGCTTGAACATGACTAATTTTATTGTTTCTAATTTATAATTTCTTGATGATTCATATATTATATGATATATATATATCATGAATATCCTTAATAATTATCTTTTAAGGATTTATAATTTTTACTTCAAATGGATGTGTACGTACATGTATTAGAAAATTTCTAAAATAAATTACAAAATAAATTGAGCCGTAAAACTTTCTACATAAAGCAAAAAATAATAATAAATAAATGAGAGGTGGAAACATTCCTTTGAATGAGTCATTTTTAATTTAGTTTTATTATTATGTACATGTTACACAAATTTCCTTATAAATTTTCCTATTTTATTATACAAAAGGACAATGACATTTTCTTATATAAATTATTAACCCCAAAAATTATAAATGCAAAAATAAAAGTATGTATATATAATATAAAAATGGATTTTAGAAAGCAGGAAGAACAAAATTATATTAAAATCTCACAATAAATATTGTTTGTTAAAAACAAAAAAGGGGGGCAGCCCCATTATTTCTTTGTTTTTTTTTTTTTTATATATGCAACAAATTCCCTTTTGTATTTATTCGTTTAAATAAATTTTTGTATTATGAATATTTGCACTTACAAAAACACAAAAAACAAGGACTTAAATAAATTGATCGAAAAATTCCTCTAAATAAAATTACATATAACCAAAATAACTTAACACCCAACTATATTATATATATATATATATACGTTTATATTATATTCACACTCACTATCACAGGTTTTATATTTTACATGTACATTTTAAGATTATTTTCCTTTAAAAATAAATACCTATATTTTTTTTGTTCTTTTCGTATTCTCGCACTCATTGTACATTTCAAGCCAAAACAAAAATTAATTTATTACTTTGATTACAAGAAGGTAAAGTATTTTATTAACAGTAGTTTCACTTCCTATCGGAATTCGAAATTTTTTATTTTAGATTAAATGTTTTAAATAATTTTAATGAATTCCAAATTCGAAACTGATTCTAAATTCAAACCAATTTTTGAAATATTAATTCAAGCCCTTTACGAAAATCAAAATGGTCGGTAGACTCGCTAGTTTTTGTTTTTCAAATTCTTAATTCGAATTTTATTCTTATTTATCCAACGTACATTATCCTTCTTATGAGAATTATCTTCTTAGGACCCTTAGTCATAAATCGTTAAAATAAAAATAAATATAAATTTACTAATACTTTTCTATCTCAGTTCGGAATTAGATTCTATTGACAAACTCAGCTCAAATTTTATTTATAAATTTGTTGTTTAGGTAAGTAAGTAAGTGGATTTATTTGGATATTTATAAATTTATTTCAACTTTATGAATTTATTTGTTATGGGAAGTACAAATTTCGTAGCTAGTAGGGCAAACATTTTCATTTTCCAAGCGTTTACCATTCGTTTAATTTTTTTTTTTTTTGTTCTTGAGTATATAATATAATTAAATTCACTCTGAATCATATTATAATTTTACCATAAGATTTTTATTTATCCAAAAATATTCTCCCCTTTTTATAAGCCAAAAAAAAAAAAAAAATTTATGATTATTTTTTGGACTTGCATTTTCGACACTAAATAAAATTTATTTACAAATTTTTTTTCCATATAAATGGATGTGTATGTATATACATATATATAATTTGCAACCCTTCTTATAAAAATGAAAATTTCACTTGAACATTCTTCTTAACTTCAAGTCAGTCAGTTCAAATAACTTTCATTTATTTTTTATTGTTATTGTTATTATATACATGTACTTACTTACATACTTATTATCTCTATAGAATACAATTCATGTTTAAAACTATTATTACTTATTCATAAAAAATATATATATATATATATATATATGTATATATATATAATATATATATATATATACAGTTATATTATATATATATTTACAGTTATATATTATATAATATACCACCCCAATTTAAGACTCTTATTATTCACTTTTATAACTTTCAAACGAACACTTGTTGTAACATTTTTCACTCTGTATTTATTATCTCTATATCTCCTTTCTTTCATATTATAATTTATCGAATCCTTTTCAATTCAAGTACATCAACAATATTCTTCATTGTGGGCTCGTAAATTTTATTTTATTTAATATTTCAATATTAAAATATATTCATACAATATAGAAACCGTACGAGTACATATTATTATAGTTTTTGTGTATTTTAATGTCATTCACTTGCCAATGTTTATGTAACATAAACAAAAATGAGGGTTGAAAAAAAAGTTCAATAAAAACAATTTTCCCCAATTTATATATATATATATATTATATATACGTATATATAGGTATATGAAAAACAAGAAGAATACAAAAAAAAAAGGGAAATGGAAATATTAAAATAATGTAGATTTGAAAGCAAAAAGGGGAGACTTTAAATTAACACCCCATATAATAGTTATGAAAATAAATAAAACAAATATTATTATTATTAAATGAATAATTTTTGGATTCATTTTCTCTAAGTTCTTGTCGTCCTAATTTTATTATTATTTTTTTTTTTTTTTTATTATAGTAATTAAATTACTTTACAACTATAATAACCACAATTTTTTGATTGCATTTATTTTCAGGGCTATTAATTTTATTTTTAGTTATTTTGTTCGACATTTGGTAGTATTTTTTATTTATTTCTATGGGTAGTAAGCAATAAACTTATTTCTTGTTAATTTTATTTTGTGCTAAATTAATAGTAAAATTTTGCTAATATAGAACTCATTATCTACATTATTGTATTTTTCTATCTCTCTGTTGTATTAAATATATATCTCATAGATGTAAGGAAATATTGGATGAATTAAAAAAAAAAAAATCTTTTTCGTAAATGATTCTATCGAGAAGTAAGAGAATTAGCAAATACTTTGACCACCTCTTTGAAATAGTAATAATATATAAAGGTTCGGAACTAATTATGAAAATTAGTTTGTAATTGTTAAATTGATCGGAATGCGAAACGATATTTTATTTAATAAGTTTTCAAAAGTATATAATATGCTCATATAGTTTGCAAAGATTTTGAAATGAGCATTAACAATTTGATTTCTAATAATACTACTGATATACATTGATATTATGATATCAATATTCCAATATTTTCTATAACATAATTTCAAAAGTTGTCATACTACTACGCCACAAATGTATAGTATTCATATTGCATGTTATGACAAGTAAAATTGAATAATAATTTTTTTAAATTGAATTTTAAAATTTTTTAAATTTTTTAAAAGAAAATTTTGTTTCATTTTTAAAATATGTCAAATTTAACTGTTTTTTAGTATTAAAAATTAAAAAAAATAATTGACGTACTTGCCACCAGACTGCTCTGATTAACAGCATTGCCGTGTTGATTCGTAATTTTATTAAACCTTTGTTCGTAATATCAATACTACGTTTATATTGCGATATTATTTGTTGATATCATGATATTAGATGGCACACATGTAGTGATTTCATGATATCAGCAATATTACAATATCGATATTACGTGTCTGTCAGTAGAATACTATTATAATAATAACCAATTTTACAAAAAATATCTTATTCCAACTCCTTTTCTCTTTCGAACTATGTATACATTTTTGTATAAAAGTTCTGTTACCTAATGTTTGGATATTTGTATAAAAAAATATAATTTGACTTTGGTTAATATTTTTTTAAATTCTCACATAAACTCACATAACTCATGTCTAACATAAACTAATGTCTTTTCTCACATAAACTAATGTCTAAATTCAATTAAATTCTAAACGTATTCAATTCAAAGATATTATAAACGTTTTTACATATTAAAAATATATTTACATAACAAAAAAAAAAAGGAAATTTTCATTAAAAATACTAATATGTATATGGTTACTATGGAATTTAAATTTTGTATTTTTAAAATTAAATATTTCATTTATCACCATGTGAATAACTATTAAAATATGATATTTTAAATAATTTTATTTTCAAAATATGTGCATAGCAGTAAATATATGTATGTAAATTTATTTTTATTTTACCAAAAATAGATATTCGGGTATATTTAAAAGTATGTATGTATATTATGTTTGCAAAATCGAAATTTATTCGATTATAAATAATTTCATTTTCGGTTTTTTAAAAATAGAGAAAAGAGGAAATTATGTACCAAAAAATATACATATCCTCGCCTACCATATAAATTCAATATTATTTATTTTCGTTTTTGTGAATTTTATTAGATTAAGATAATAAAACATTTTTTTATGGAATTAAAATAAATAAACTGACTATTAATCAAATAATAATTGAAATGGAAACAGTAAAATGTGTAATACCTATTAGGTACTACTAATAATAGATGTCAAATTGAATATAGAGAATAAATTTAAAATAAATATGTTAATTTAAATTTGAAAGGTATTATGGTAAAATATAAGTCTTGACTATATTAAATTTTAAATGGTCTAAATTTTTGGGAACCACTGTTAAACTAAATTTTCAAATTTATTTAAGTCTGATTTTCTTAAATAACACAGCTGTCAAAATTTCAACCAATTAGAATTTGACAGCTTTAAATTTTTTTATCAACAAAATCAAATCAGATATTTTTTGCTTAGTCAAATTTGTTTTTCGAAATGTATTTAATGTTGTATTAAATATAAAAATAATAATTCATTTTATAAATTTTGTTATTTTGGAAGTAATACAGCATAGTGCGAGCTAGTATTGAAAATTTGCAATAAAAAACTATTATGATTGGTTGAAATTTTGACATTTGGCATATTTATAATTTCAAATTGACATTCGCAATGAATTTTAATTAATCTTTCATATTAAATTAATTAAACTTTTTCGTAAACTAAAAAGTTAAGTAGAAAATTTTAGAAATTTAAATTTTTAAACTTAATTTTTTTTGCATTTAATTTTCAAATTGTTGCAAACTATAATTTTAAATGTTTTTTTCAACTCTTTTATTTAGTTTAGATTTGGTTTTTAATATACTTGTGAATTATTAACAATTATTGTTCACTATATTAAGTGGAATAGTTGTTAAAGAAATTTTCGCTAACACAAGTAATGTCATCAAATGTTGATTAATTGGAACGCTAAAGCTGTTACACCAATCTACTTTTTTAAAAATAACAACAAGCAAAAAAATGTCGAAATGTTGAACTTTGGTTTTTATACAATAATTTGTTAGATTTATTAAATTATTTTCAAAAAAATATTTTTGTTTTAATATTATGTTCTTAGCTTGTTGTTTTTAAAATAAAAACAAAAATCTCAAATAAAATTATAAATAAAAAGCTAAGAACAGATTAAATCAAAAGCATTATTTTTTTTTAAATAATTTAATAATTCTAGTAAATAAATCTACTGTCAAAATCAAACAAATATTCAAAATTTGACATTTTGTTTGTTTTTACTTTTAAAATGTTGATAGAAAAATGTACTGCCAAAACCAAAACCAAAATTTTTTTCAATTTGATGTAACAGTTTTAAGCGTTCAATACACAATACATCGGAATTTAAAGTAACCATAATGACAGTTGAATTTATGATTCGTTAAGTTTTGTCCACAACGTTTTGCAATCAAACACAATGGGTTAATTATAATTACATAAAACTACATATATAAAAAAAAAATATTTTGAGGGAGTAAGTGGTCGATCATTATTGTGGTATAAAGGTTAAATTAAACCTTATATATTTATTTTGAAACCATAAATAATATATGTATATATATAGAAAAATTGTGCATAATATATTTCTTTAAATGATTGGGCTGCATGCAGCCTATGAATCACTAAACCTCTGATTAAAAAAAAAGTCTATTTATACATTTATTTATACATAAATTCCTATAAATTAGAATATTAAATTATTTCATTCGATAACTGTATTAATCAATCTTAAATCATTTTTTTTTGTTTTGTTTTCGCTAATTTTTCCATTACATTATTTCTTTAGTGAAGGTCAAAACTCTTTCTATACTAACTAAATTTAGTCTAAAAATAAAATTTGAATTTGATCACACTAAAAGTCAGTCTCAGTCTCCAAATCAATATTTACGAAATAAAATAATAAAAAAAAATTTTTCTATAATTTTAATTTTGTTTATTCCAATTTGACAGTTATACGATTGATGACATATCTGACATCATAAATCAAATGTCACAAAAATAAAATTCATATAAAATTTATATACATGTATTTTTTTTTCTTAAATGAAATTTAATATCTAACAAACATGCACGCATGTAAAAGGTTCATTTACAACTTATATTGTTGTCGTATTAAATATTTATAATAAAAAAATAGTTTAGTTAGTATAATACTATTATTATGTAGGTAGGATGGTCATTTATAAGATATAGAATACAATTTTATTAAAAAAAAAAACTTGTGTATGTAAATAATAAATATTAGTATAGTTTTATAATTTATTTGACAATGACAGCTACCATTTTGTTAGAAGAGTCAACGTAAAGAAAACAGAAATGAATTTAAGTATTAACTTTCTTTTTTATTTTTCTAATAAAATAAAAAAAATAAAAATAATAGAACGAATATAAATTTTATTGTTGTAATTTTGTATATTTAAAAAATGGTTAATGGAAACCAAATTACAAATAAAAGAACTGTAAAGAACTTCAAAATTGAATTCAGTTGCGACTTCTGTTTAAAAAATAAAAAATTCAAAAAAGAAAGACGATACAGTCGTATCGTATTCATTTTTAATTTTAAAATTGAAAAAGTTTTTTTTTTTTTTTTTTTTTTGTCGAAAAACGAGTAGGCGATTTTTATACAGGTTACAAACTAAATACAAGTAGTTAGTAGTGACAATAATTTTGTTTTTTATTATAATAATAAAAAAATTATACAAAAGAGAAGAAAATTTCAAGTAGAGTGGATAAGGTATGAGGGAGGAGAGATGAAACAAAAACAAAAATTGTAAAACTTTGTTGGCAAAAGAAAAACTTTAATTATTGTTTTCAAGAAGAGGTGTATATACTCATATTAAATATATGTACACAACATTTTAGAACTCCTTGTGTTTAGTATAGAGAAAAAATGTATATATATAAAAGAAAATAATTCAAATTTATATTCCAAAGTTTGTAAATACATTTTTTATTCTCTCACTAACTAAAAAATAAATTTTATTTTTTGGATTATTTAGAGGATTTATTTTGATTTAAATAGTTTTTTTTTTTTATTTGGGTAATTTTAATTTAACAAAAGGGCTGTACTCAAAAAGCTTAAGAATCACGAAAAAAAATATAATAAAAAGTAAATTTAGAATAAATGTATATATGCATGTAAGTGCATATAAATGTAAGTATATACGAGTAGGTACACATGTACTTTTTTTTGTATAAGGAAAACTTATAATTAGGTCACAAAACAACTTAATTTATATTTTTTAGCGTTTGAATTGAGATTGAAAGTATTTTTTGAGAATATACTTATATATTTTTTTAGTTGAAATAAAATGCTTTTGTCAGTGCTATTTAATTTTTTCTTGATTTTTTACAATTCAAAATTAAGAAATTTTAACAAGGCTATTTGAAAGATTAGAAGAGTAAATGGGTATAATATGTGTACTGACAATCATTGTTTGCTTAATAAACATGCAAAACATATGATATTTATCAGTAATTATAATTTCGGATCTATGAGTGTTTTAATATACCAGGAACATATATTAAAA
The DNA here is from genome assembly GCA_963942445.1 of Argyra leucocephala. Classification (NCBI taxonomy): domain Eukaryota; kingdom Metazoa; phylum Arthropoda; class Insecta; order Diptera; family Dolichopodidae; genus Argyra; species Argyra leucocephala. Next base: position 14,177,743 of record OZ012681.1, read on the forward strand.
TATACAAATTACATAACTATATATGTTTTATATAAGTAATATTAAAATTGAATGAAGATAATTAAAATAAGATAATTGAATATTATTTAAATTTGATCACAATAAAAGTCAGTCTCAGCCCAAATCAGTATTTACAAAATAAAATTATAAACAAAAAATTATTGTTTTAATTTTATTTATTCCAATTTTAGAGTATATATATATTTGTGTATACAACTAATTACCTTATTTTAATTACATATTTAGTTTTTTATTTCACTTATTTATTTCACATATTAATTTTGATTTCAAAACTACTTATACAAATATATTACATAATTAGAACTAAATAATTAAATATAGATATAATACTTATAACATAACTGTGAGTTATAAGATATAAACTAAAATGATTAAAAATACATACTTGTACATGTAATATAAATAACTGTGAGTTATAAAATATGGAATCAAATTATTATAATATATAACAATGAATTGCATATGTTATTGTGATTTCCACGTCCTAGAAAGATTTAAATTTAGCTAATTAAAGGATATCTTTAATATTTGACAATGTTTTATCAATATTCAAATTCGAAACTTATATATTTAATAAGTGATAAGCTACTTAAATATTATATTTACATATTAAAATCTTATATGTAAATATATTTAATATAAATTTTAAATAAAGTATTTATAATCGTTACTAACCTTACATTTTATTGTTCATCCATTAAAGCAATATCCGTGAAAAATACAAAACTAAAGTGCTGGTCTTTAAAATTTTAATAATCAAAATTTAATTTTATAATAGTAAAGAGATTTTCAAATATACATAAAGATAATATTAAATTGATTTAAATAAATAAAACAAAAAAGGAAATCAAAATTATATACAATATACTTATATATATATATAATGTACAAAATTAATGTTTGGGTATATTATCCAGATTTTAATAAAATACCCATAAAAACTCATATATGGTTGATCACTTCACAAAGATTATTTCGATATTATAATATAAATACACAATTAAATATGGAAAATGTGGTATAATAAGATATAATTGAAATGAATTTTTAAAATATTTATTTTAATGATACTGGGAAGTTCCTAAACATTTAATTTTTGTTGTTGGAAAATTAAATAAATAATTTTTGTTAATAGATATAAAGGGTGATAGATATGTTGTTTTCTACAGCGATAGAAGTTTAAATATAGATACCTGTTTAATTTCATAGCCCATGTTTATACGAGGCAGATGTCTACCACAGATCAGAATTAAAAATATTTTGGCACTGACATATATTGCCAGAAAAAATATTCAAACGTCAAAAATCTACCAGAAATTTGAAATTTTGGTAGATTTGTTACCCCTTATCAAGAAATTGTGATAGATTTCTACTATTTGTCTACCTGTATGAACATGCATATAGGATGGTAAATGACATATGTTTTGACATTTGTATTTATAATATAAGATTAAGACAAATTGAAACATTACATTAAAAGTCTTAAGGGTTTATTTTATGAATTGTAACTGCATAGAAAGAAAATATCGGTGTATAAATAAAAACTTTCAGGCTAGGATTAAACTGTCATATTGGTATTCAACTGTCAGTTTATAAGCTTAGTTAAATTCACATAGTTTTGTTACAAAGTTAAACGTCAAATTAATTAAAATAAAACTGGAATTGAGCTTGATTAATAGTTTTTAAATATAATTTGATATTTAAATCGTGTTTATTTCGTGTTATCTTATTTATAAAAGTTTGAACTTTGAACATTTCTTTATTAACTCAAAATTTGAAAGCTTGGATAAAAATTTGTTCCACCCAATTTAAATCTGAATGATCGACATTTGTTCAAATCATTGGTATGATTAAAAGAAGAAAAATGAACTTTGTGTCAAAAACAGATTAATAAATTTTGACATCACTTTATTTTGTTTTAATTGATTAAAGTTTGTAATAATATACCGTAATAATGAGATTTTATGAATAAATTGACTAAACATAATAAAATTATTATAAATATGGGATCAGATCAAATGTTCTTATTAATAAAAATAATGTTAAATGTTATTATTTCCAATAATATCCAATTAAAATTACCAAATTTATAACAAAATTTATTGTAAAAATAATAAAATGTTTGAAAAATTTTCAACTTTTCTTTTTTAAATATATTTTAATATTTTCGATACTTTGCATCGCAATTAATTCCATAATTTCTATAAAATTGTAAATATTATTTACCTTTAAAATTATTTAAATTTATTTATTCATTATATTGATTGACCTGTTTAAAAATAAATAAAAATTATAAACAACATAATATTTATTAAATTATTAGCATGTTAATAATTAATATTAGTTATGTATATAAATGTTATATTGTATGTATACAATATGTGTTATGTGCATATGCATAATTCCATGAACTGTCGTTCAACAAAATGTGATATACAACAATCCAAAATGAAAACTTTATTTATTTATTTGAAAAGAATTTATTTTTGTTGTTTTTTTAGAATTTATGAGCATCCGCCAGCTGCATGTTCTAAATATAAAACGTAAACATACACCACAAACCAGAGTTCAAAATCTAACATTTCAATTAATTTTCAAAATACTAAAATTTAATTCTTTAAGCACACCTTGTTTTTATTTAATTTTTTTTATTTTTTTATTTTTGCGTATTAACTTTCGTATTTCCATAAAAAACGTATTTAAAGTTTTTTTTTTCTTTATTATTGTTTTTGTTTAATATTCCAGTCGCTCATCATCATCATCAATATAATTTTGTATATGGGTAAACATCAATAAGTTTGTGTATATGTATCCGTATAAGGAACTTAAAAAAAGTGTATGAGTATTATTTAAATTAAATTATTCTTTGTCCAAGTCAAAACATTGTACATGTATCCAATATACCCAGTCTTTTGGTGTAGTTAGTGGTGGCGGTGGTGGTGATGATAACGATGATATTGGTGGTGGTTAAATACTCCTCTTACTATTATATTATAGTAGTAAGTAAGTACCTGAAAAAGTTGTTATATAGTTAAAATTATAAGATTTCATGCATACTTTTTGTTTTTGTTATTTTTTTTTTATTTATGAATTTAAAATGAAAATAACAAAATCCATATATGACATTTTATTAAAAAAAAAAAAAAAAAACAACAACAATTGTCATAAAAACTGAAAAAAACATAACAGCCAAAACGTTTTCGAAAGGTGATGATAACAATAAAAACAAATATGATTATGAAAACAAAATTAATAAAAAAATTTATATTTTTTTTTGGATTAGAGTTGACATATTTACACTGAAAATGTGAAGAATTCTAAAAAGTAAATACAAGTTTGTTGTTAATTATTTAAATTGTTCTGAATTTTTTAAAATTAAGACCGTGTCCGCTGCTTTAATTATTTAGTTATGGGTATTTTAATTGTTTTAATAAAAATCTTGTTTTTTTTATTTGAATTCTTGATTTTCAAATAATATTGTCAAAAATACCATCAGCTCATTTGAATCTAGCAATTTGCTCGCATATTTATTTATATGTAAAGCCTTAAACATGGTAAATGTATCAACATGAAGTTGAACACAACGTCCACATGATCTTAAATGTCTACAAAAGCTCACAAAAGCTTGACACATTAACTCCATGATTACAATTGTTGTTGACGATGTCTCCGCGATCTGTTTGACAGATATTTGGGTTAACAAAAATTTTTAAAGACCCAATGTTGTACAGTGTTTAGTAAAACTCTCTGTTCATTTTGCTTGATCACAAATGAATGTCTCCAAAATGTCTCAGAAAGCTGTAATTTACACAATATTACCAACTTATTTTACGGATAACATTGACAACTTAGTTTTTTTACATTATATCAGATTAAAATTTTCTTTAAAAACATTTACGATGTCACCGTTAATTAAATATTAAAAATGAATTGTTAATTTCATAATACATTTTGAAAAATTTGACCCCACTACTCTAGTTATATATATATATATGTACATACAATGTATTTTCGCGATTTTCTTCTCTCTATCTGTACTTGGATCTACCCAGGTACGAATTGTTTTTTATTTTATTTTTTTGTCAATTTGATTTTGCTTGCAGAAAAGAAAAATTACGAATTCATAATAAATGTGATAATAAAAACCGGTTTAAAAGACTTCACTTAAAATTAAATTTCAATTTAAATTATCTATAAAAACAAAAGCAAAACAAGAATATAAAAACTGTCAAAAATAATACAAAAGAATAAAAAAAAACAGATAAGTAGAAATAAAAAACGTAAAAACAAAATTCTTTTTTTAGGAAAACATTTTTTTAAAGGTGTTAACAGAAATGCATGAGCTCAGTTCACAAAACAATTATAAAAAAAAAACAAGAATTGAGGCCAATAAAGGGTTAAATAAAAAAAAATTAAAATTATATATGACTCGCAAATTGTGAAACATGTTTCTTTGTAATAATATAAAATTTAATATAAAATTCATTTATTTAATTTTTATTAAAGGGAATAAGGAAAATTTATAATTAAATTATATGTTACACCTACAAATAGAAACAAAATTATAGTTTTAAGTTTAAATTTCACATTTAATGTTTTTATTTTAATCTTTCATTTTTCATACTGCTCTTGGAAGTTGCATATAGGATTTTATCTATTTTATTTTGATGTAGCTATCAATATTTAGTTATACCATAAATTAAAAAAAAAAAACTTTATGTGATTGTTAGTATGTCCCCCCTACATGGAAAAAGGTCCTAAATTTTAACTATAATGTATTAAATTAAATTGCTAGAATGTTTAACTCTGTTTAAAAAGTAGTAAGTTTTCATCTCAGAGTTTTGGAATTAAAAATCACACTTAATATTTAATACGACACTGTATTGTTAATAAACACTTAATTTATTAACTTATAAACAACAGTCGTATTTTTTCCATTATTTAATTAAAACATTTTTTTTTCTTTCGTTAAATATCTTTTAAATGTATTAGAAAAAAATTAATGGATTAAGAATATAAATTTATTTATCTAAATTATACATGTTATTATCATTTGAAAGTCATTAATTGACAACTTTTAAATCTTATTTTAAATTTTCTGAAATAAATGAATACATATACGTCAATTGTAATGACTGAACAAATTTACGACTATTTATTCTTACATTGTAAGCAACAATGTAATTTGTTGAGTCGTATATTACAAAATTAAAATGGATTATTTATATTTGTATAAAAATATAAATTTTTTTCAATTATTTTCTCAACTGGCATGATTTTGTAATCCTGCTGGTTACTCTACTAGTAATTTGACATTTAGTACAATATAAGAATTTGGCAAAATATGTTAAAAAAATGTTAAAAAAATTTTTTTTCATTGTTTTTTGTTGTATATTTTGTATAAACATCAGAATAATGTGTGTTTGTAAATAAATTTATATATACAAATATATACATAATAATGTACCTACTTAAAAAAGTGTATACACTTTGAAGTTTAACCATATGTATTTATATCTGTTTTGACACTTCACTATCATAATAATAATGTCTCATTACGTCACAAATATAGGAAAACATATTTTTTGACAATTTATATGTGATTCTAGCTAGAGACATTAATTTAATTTGTTTTTAATCTGTTTTTAAAAGAAACACATTGAAATGATAGATTTTGACATAAAACTGATAAAACTATAGATTTGGACATTATTTGCGGTAGCGATAATTTTTTTTTATAACATTAATAATTTTCACTTCATACACCAAAAATTAACTACAATTATTATTTTTGTTTTTGGTTCTAAGTTGGTATCATTGTTGTTATGATTTTGTGATTGTGACTTTTCAAAATAATGCTGTAAATTATTTCCAAAATTTTACATAAAGAAAACAACAAAAATGTAATTGATAATCAAAACATGAATACCATCAACTTACAATAATTTATAAAAACACCACAAATTTTACCTGAATTTAAATATTCTAAAAACTTATCGATTACAATTGACAATTATGTTGTCGCCAATAGTTATGTAGGTTTCATCGGTGACAAGTAGTTGTTAATAGTTTTATTTTAATGTAAAAATATAGGACACCATCAGAAAAACAAACCTATATTATCAATTATCGAAACAAATCACATACTAATCGGAATTAATATGAATGCTGGCACTGTAGTATCATGATAGTACATAAATTTAAATTAAAATAATTAAATTTAATTACGAACAAATAAATAAAAATAAATTTATTAAACAACTTTTTAAGAGAATTAATTGCGATATACTTATAAATACATACAAAATTTAAATGTGTAAAGTTGAAATATATTTTTTTTTGCAGTTTTAGGTAGGGTTATTAGAATTAATTTGAAAGAAAACATGTATTTATTTGTATATGTATAGTATATAAAAATGGATATAATATACTCGTATATTTTTATTAACTCTTTTTTTTTTTAAGACCTTACAGTTTTTTTTGTCTTAAAAATATTATTTAGACCAATTTATTGCAGAATTAAAATAATATTAATAACAAATTTTATTACTAATTTTTATTACCTGAATTTAAAAAAAAAAACAAAATGTTTAAATATAAAACAAATAAATACATACATACATTTCTTTACGAAGGTGTAGAAATACAATAAATTCGGGTAGTTTTGTAGTTTTTTTATAGAAAATTTGTATCACCTCGATCACTTGTTTTACTTAAATTACAACATTTTCATTGCCGTTTGTACTGAAATAACCATATTATAATAAAAACATATGTTACTATAATCATTTATATTATAAGGTTGAACAATTCTTGATATCACATACAATATTCAATTATTTTAAATTTATTAATCTTGACTTACAAATTATGTATAATAATTCAAAATAATAATAATAAGCTTGAAATGAAAATTAAAAATTACTCAATTATTAGTTATTTTCAATTATTAAACAATAATGTATACATAACATATACGTATACACTCATATGTGATTTTAAGGGTGACAAAGGTTATCACAATTAACACCAGGGATAACGAACAAAACCAAAAATATACCAGATCGTAACCAAATTTTAATCATAAAAACCTCAAAATATTTTTAATGAAACTTATCACGTGAATTTGAATTTTAATTCATCAAAATAATGGGACATCTATCAATTCAGATGATATTTTCTGATAATTTTATTTATATGTTTGTATATACATATATATATATATATATATATAATGGAAAATTAAAAATAAATTAAGTAATTATAATTAAAAAAAAATGGAAACGTGAGATGAGAATTATTTTGATAATTTTTTTTTATTTTCAATCAATTACAAATTTTTTTTTAATCTTATTTATTTGAATATCAAAATTTTTAACTTTTCATAAAATAGTTGTCATGTTCAAAATCATTTTTTTTTTCTAATTTATATACATTATATGATTTATCAGCTTGTTTTTGATTTTTATAATTATTTTTATTCAAATATATAAACATATTTTTTTATGTGTTTGCTTAGAATGCCTAGATCAAAAGTTTAACCAATTAAATTTGGGGTAATCAAATTTTTGATAATTTTATGCTTATGATTTTAAATTAATAAATAATTTATTTTTAAAATTTAAATTTGAATGATAGGACATTTCTGAATATTTTTTTTTTTTGGTAAAATTAAAATGATCCGGTTAGAAAACACTATACATATCTGATTAGGTCTTTTTATTTATTGATTAACCGTTATCTATTTGTAATTAATTTTTCAATTAGTTCTTTTAATGGGAGAAAATTGAGTTTAGGGCTTACCGTGACTGGCATTATAATTGTTGACAGGTAAACAATTATAATGCCAGACTGAATTGCAACAATTGCCATATTCATTGTTTATCTGTCAATGCAAATTGTAAGTAATAATATGAGATCTGACTTTAACTTTAAATTGAATTTTCAATTCATATTTCTAAGTTTCCGCTCTCTAATTCAAATAAAAAAAACCATATGATGTAAGAATATATATAGGTATGATGTATACCTAATACCTATGTATATTTAATTATTTACTATTTTATTTTATTATTATTAAATAATTTATATAATTTTTTGGTAATAAAATAGGTTAAGAACGTTTAATATATATATATATATATATATACATTTATCTAATTTTCTTCAATTAATTATTAATTTTTTATGAAAATTTGTATTTTCTTTTACTTTTCTCATTCTACACTTCCAAACAAAAAAATATGTGAAAATAATTTACTTAATAAATGACAGCTTCTAAAACCTTATTTCAATAAGAAAACTTTTTCAATAAATTTTCATTTTTGTATATATAAATATATATTGGACATTGTATATATTGTGTATATATTATGTATAGTATATATATTGTATCTATTGGATAATGTATGAAATGTATACATATTCTAATGTACAAACAGACATGTTTGCAACACATTTCAAAAACAATAATATAAAATAAAAACCCTTTTATACACATAATAGAAATATAATATGAATATTCTATATATACATATACATGTACATACATATATATAGAAAAACTTATATTTTATTAAATAAAATATTTCTTTAACTGCCGCCTCCCTTTTTTCCTTTCCATCACATTTCTTTTAAAACTTGACTTATTTCTTTTAAGATTTCTTTAAATATGTGTACTACATATTTTCTATGTGTATACATATAGTACACAAATAAAGGAATAAAATAGCCTTTACCGTTATGAAAAATTAAAATGAAGAAGAAACAAAAAAATATAATCCTAGCAGCGCGTGACCATGTACGCTGTTGGAATTTATTTAGAACTATGAAGGTTGGTTATTATTTATTATATTTAAATATATGTATTTATATACATATATATATCCTCTTATAAGATATTACACATGACATATATATATATATTTTTATTTATTATTTTTTAACTTAATTCTTCTATATTAGGCATACATATAATATACATATATTATATAAGATTTCCTTGAATTTTTCCCAATATACAATTGCCAACATAACAACAAGGACATATGCACATATATATATACATATACAAATATATTATAATTTTTATATTAAAAATATATATAGTAATGGAAAATGTACCCCTTTTACTTGGCTATGCTCTAAATTACAAATCCATTGTATTTTTCTTCTTTTCTCTATTTATTTGTCTCTTTTTAGTTTTGTTATTAAAGTTTTCATAAAAATAAAAAAAAAAAAAAAAAAAAAAGTAAACAAAACAAAAAGAACAGTATAACTACTTTTAAAATCTAAAATCAATGAAAAAATATTTAAAAACAAACAAAAAAATTCTAAAAGCTACAAAAAAAAAAAAGGGAAAATCCAAAAATGGTAAAGAAATGGAAAATTAGAGCATTGTATATTATATTTTTGTTATTGTTATATTAGGAAAATTGCCAAGTATTATATTTTTATTTTTCACCAACTGTGATGTAAATATTTCCAAAAAAAAAAAATAAAAAATTATTTTCTATTGTTTTTTTTTCTAAAGAAAATTATCAACGAAATTGTGACACACATTTTTATGTGTTTATAAAATGAATAAAACTTAAATTTTCTTTTTAATTATCACTATTATAAGTGCTTAATAACTTGGCCATGTTATTTACTATACAACATATTGTAATAATTATTGTTCGTTTAATTATGTGATGTAGTTAAATAATTTGGCCATGTTTGTCAGAAAAATAATGTAGGGTAATTGTTATAAAATATTAATTTTGTTTGAATTTTTTTTAATCAGAGAAAATTGTGTAATTGAAAATTTTTGCAGAAGGAGGTATATAAAAAGGATGTGTTGTGTTTGAATTCAATATCGTAATAAATCGGATATAGTTATACATTTTTATTTCATCGGTTTATCTATATTTTCTATTATTTTTATATTAATGTATGCAATTTTGTTATTTTTTCATTTTTAATTCTTTAGTTACTTTCAATTTTTTCAATTCTTTGGATTCTTTGATTCTTTGTTACTTATTGAAATTTCTGTTTCTTCTTATTACTTTGAATTATTTGGTTTGGATCATCGATCATCTATTGATATAAAACCAAAAACTATTATACAGAGAAAGATACTTGACTGCACTTAATTTACGTCGACTAAGTTGCCATCTGTGTACGGAAGATGACAGCAGCATTCAAACCACAATTCAAAAAAAAAAAATTTAGTATTGACTAATTGATAGAACTACCATATATTAACAATCCAAATAAACTTTTATTTTTATTTATTTATTTATTTATTTATTAAACCTGCAGATGCGGACCTGCAGATAAATCTATTATCTAGTTTATTTTTATTATAGCATTTTAATTTATATAAAGTTAAAAAATATATATATATTAAATTGAATAAATTGAAATTAAAAAAAAATACATTTTTTTTTATTAAATCAAATACATTTTTGTATATGTATGCGCTATGTCTCTAAGTCCCCCAGTGTGGTAGTTTTTATGTTCGAAGTTGTATTGAATATTATTAGTTTCTCGTAATTTTAATTTAAAATTTTGTCTGTACACTCATTTGTTTATAATATTTATAAGCAACCAAAAAATGAATCATGATAAAGGTATAAATTGATTTGTTCAATTATTTTTAAAAATATCTATAAATTCAAACCTATTGAATAATTGGTTTCACTAACTATCTTTACTACAATTATTTATAAATTTTTCTGTATTAAGAAATAAAAAGTTAATTAGGTATATGAAAAAATTACGGTCACCTTCATCCAAACTATAAAATACTATTTTTTATTTAATCTAATAATTTCATAGCGTTACTAAAAACTGATTAATGGACGACATTTTGATTACATGGTATATGAAATGCTTTAATATGGAAATTTTTGATAAATTCACAAATGTATAGGAAGTGTAAACAAATAAATTCAAAGTATTTCGTTTTATTTATTTTTTGATTCCGTAACTTTATTAATAAAATAGAATTAATTAAAAATACATTTATGAACTTTAAATTAACCTCTAATAATTAGTTCTATCTTATTAATTAATAAATTATTATTTAATAATTACAATAAATAAAATATAGAATAATAATTCGGAATTAATTTATTTCATTTGAATCATTCTAATTTCTGAATATAGACCTTTTGATTTTTGAACATTTCAGGATTTACTGTTAGGTTAAGAAATATTTTCAACAAATATTGTTTTTTTTTTTTAAATTATCTGTAAATTAAATAATCTCATTATGATATATTGTTAATATCAACACATTATGGTTTATTAAATATATATTTTTTAAAATATTAGAATAACTTGAATTTTCTAGGTATATTCAATTAACAATAGTTCGACTAAAACTCATTTAAGACTATTTTCGATAATTATCATATAAGACAATTTAACTAAGTTTACAATTTTACTAAAGCAAATCAATGGGTAGTGGAAATTCATTTTTAAAATCGTTTAAACCGCTACTAATTTATTAAAATTTTATTTTTGCTGGTGTTATTGTTCTTGTTATTGAATTATATTTTTATTAAATATTTTAATATCACATTGTGTAGTAGATTCAGCTTTATGTTATTTTTATTATTTTTTTTTTTTTGTTTTAAATAATTTAATATAATTTTTTATAAAGTCTAAAAATAATTCAATAAACAAATTTAATTTCAAACGACATTTTGACTCACTTATCTCTTAAAATGACATTTTAATATTTTGATTCAAATATAAAAAAAAATGTCATATTTTTGTTTTGGTGTTACCGTGTTATTGTTGTGTGTTGTATATTTAATATATAGTTTGTTTTTTTTAATAATTTATTAAAGTTTTTATAAAATCTAAAAATATATCATATAGCTAAACATATTTTCCACATCTTTTTTGTAGAGTGTGCCTGTGGCTCTGACTTTATTTAATTAATTTGAGCAATAATAAGATAAAAGAAAAAAAATCACAAATTTAAATTTTTTTTAATAGTGTAGGTGTGCATTAGACAAAAAGAAAGAGAGAGAACAATGAAAACCGTATGAGGGGAGTAGTATACTATAATTATTTTCAAGTTCAAGGTAAAATCGGCAAATAGAAATTGACGTATAAATATAATAATATAATTTTGTATATATATATATATATATATATATAATAAATATTTACATTTTATAATATTATTTTATTAATAATAATTTCTCCTACAATTTTTTTTGATAAAAATTTAATAATGTTTAAAAATTGCTATTTTTGGAGATTTTGTCAACAACAATAATTATTATTAGTTATAGAAAATGAATTATACTGGCTCACGTTTATTTAGCGTGAAAGCAATCAATTATAAGATTTTAGTTTTTTGTTTTTATTTAATTTAAAGATTTTTAAATAATATAATATTATATAGTTAAATTTATTTCTGAAATGTGAAAATAGAAAAAAAGCCAACAAATTATCACATTTATTTTACTGTTTCTGAGAATATTATTCTAGATTGCCAAAACAATTTTTTTTTTGTCAATGGAAACAAATTTTATATTCCATTTTTAGAAATAAAAATAAAACAAACTAATATTATAATTTAAAAATGATATATGTAAAATGTCTACAACTCGTGTGAAATAAATTTAGTTTATAATAAAAATAATAAAACATTTCAGTTTTATTTATAAATAACCCTTGAGTGATGTAGTGTCTGATTTATAGCCTACAATGTGACAATTACTAAAGTAATTTCTAAACAAAATGTAACTTAAATTTTCATTATATTGTTTAATGTTAAAAGTCATTATAATTAGATTGATGTTGTAACATAAATTGGTTACTGAATAACATATTGACATCACATTTTTTTCCATTTTTATTTATTTATTTATTTTATTATTAGCTCGTGCATATATACATGAGACAATAAGTCTCTACAATTGTATACAAAGTATGTGAAGTTTATGCTTAATTATTTTGAATTCTGGAATTAATAAAGAGGCTATAGCTTATTAACGAGCAATTTACCCAAATTAAGGCAATTTTGTTGTAAATCATTGCAAGTATAATAATTAATGAATCAATATAGATTCAAAATACTCAACTCACACGCTAATTGAATATACGTCAAAAGTTTTGAGATGTTTAAAAGAAGTTTACAAGCTTCAATTAAGTAAAGTTTTGTATATGTGTTAGTATCATTGTGTATGAACAGAAAACGTTTATGCAATAATATTATAATATACAATAAATTATTTTTTGTTATATATATAACAATTAAAACTATACAATTGCAATTCAAGATTATTAAAATTATTCTTGGTAAACTATAAATTAATATTATTTCCTGTTGTTGTTTAAATGAAAACCTATATGAACAATTTTTTTTAAGTTCACTTTATAATCAATTTAACGTTATCTACAAATTTATGTTAATTCTATTGAATTTACGAGTATATGTACTATATAATTAAAACTATGTTGAACAATGTTAATACAATTTACAAAATAATTAATAAATAAAAATATGTAGGTATAATTAAAAAAAAAATAATGCTTCTGTTCTTTTTACACAAAATGTCAACAAGTCTATCAAGTAAATGTCAATAAATATAATTATAGTTATTTGGATTTTAAGTGTTTTTAATAACTTTATATAACAAGTAATTAACACAACATAAATGTTTTGTATATTTTTATGTATAAATCATAATCCTAATAATAAAGTTTGAGATAAATGTACCAGTATTTATAAAAAACAAAAAAAAAAAAAAGTTAAATAAATATTCATAATGTTTATGTCAAGTAAAATTCATGTCAAATTTAATCTCCAGTAAATTCGCATGTTTACATGATATTAATTTGTTGTTATACTGTTATATATATACATTTATTTATTTTTTTTTTACCAATATCAAAGTTGTAATTAAAATAAGTTTACATTATGTTTTTATTTTTTTTTTTCTCTTAACTTCTATCATTATTGGATGTGCTACAACTACAATTATAATTTATTGCAGTAGTAACAGTATTCTGTGCAACGGAAAGTATATTTATGGCAGTATATTATATGTAGTTATATATATACTATATTACAGGAGATAGTAATTTATTGCACAAGTTGAAGTCATACATGACAAAATAGGGATGTAATCATACAATAATTATTATTATACAACAGTAAAACAGCAACAATAAATAGAAAAGAGGAATAAAAAAAAATAATAATATAAAATGTCGGCGGCGTCGAACACACTAAGGGTAGAATTAAAAAATAAAAATAAAAACAAAAAGGTCATTGACTAAAAATTGTATTTTTTTTTAATTTTTTTTTTTTTTGCAATTCAAAAAGTCAATGCACATTACAAACAAACTGCATATAACACTTTTTTTTTTGTTTTTGTTTTTTTTTTTTTTAATTCAAGATAGACATTAAGTCTACATAGTTTTAAAACTATGAACTTGGTTGGTTGATGGTGTTTTGTATCTGTCTCTATATATAATACAATTCATATATTCATAACTAGAGTTATTTTTTTAATGAAAAATGAAAAGGAAAATTAAGTTATCCTAACCGATTCTAGGATACTTTGTTTTAACAACATATATACATATATATAACTAATATAAATATTAGTAAAGAAAACTTTGATGTTCTTTGTTTATTGAAATAATCCCATGTTCATATATGAATACATATATGTATGTATGACACTAGATTGCAGTTAGTTGCTGGTCCACTAGCTTAATATATAACATATACAACTATATAACAGTTTTTTTTTTTAATTAATTAAATTGTTTCGTAACAAATTTCAAGTTATGAGCTTGTTAAGTTTAATTACGGTATTTGTGCACCTGTCAAAAAAAAAATCTATGTGCACATTTAAATGCAAATGAGTATACAATAATCTGTATAACAGTATCTTTTTTCTGATTAAAATTAATTTCACATTTTTTTTTTTAAATATAAATCAAATTAAATTCAATCATTGTAAAACTTAATTTTTTTGTTTTTAATTTTTCTGAAGTACATATTACTAGTATAAAAATTTATAATATATATAATATATATACATATACATATATTATAGTATGTATGTACTTATATCACAAAATGCAAAATGTATAATAGTTTTGTAATTTTTTAAAATAAATTTTATTTTAAAATAAGTTTAATTTTTGAAAAAAGTCATAAACGAAACTATTATTTGAATATACCATTTCGAATTTAAAAAAATATATGATATAGATTTTTAAAATTCTAGCTAGTAACTATACAATAAACTATGGATGCTTAAAAAGCTTTTTTGTTTTTAATATAACAAAATCAAAAACAAAAAAAAAACTAGTTGAAGCATTTGGTTTTTTCCTTTAAAAATTATGATTGATAGCTTTTATATGATGACGTACAAATCGAGTTCATTATAAAAAATGCACGGGGCAAAAGAGCATTTTTTTCTACTATACAAATGATATCAGTAGCAGGGTTTTTTTTTTACATATATAATGTATTATGTACTCATAATAATGAATAAAATCAAAATTTGAATCAGAATTTAAAAATATGGAACTAAAAAATATACTTCGAAAAGATTAAAGTGAATTGCTTGATAATTTGCAATATGCATAGTTTTGTGTAACTAAGAGAGATTATTGAATTATCAAAACTATACATATTATATGTATATACGTACTAGTAGATAGAGGTACTTATATTTTATTATATATTTTGTTTTTTCAAGTTTTTAGAATTGTTTAAATAATATTTTAATTGATATGATGACACATTTTCTAAATAAATTTATTTCATAAAATTTTTATTAATTAAATAATAATAATTATTATTAATTAATGTTTTAATAAAAAAAAATTTAATCTGCAACTAAATAACATTTTGTTGCTATCTCTATTATGTTATAATTAAAAATTTTCTATTAGAAATAGATTTTACTATATAAATTTGTTTTATATTAAAGTCAATTGTAGTTAAATGACATATTTAGAGTTATATATTTATAAATATGTTATTTAATTGTATAATTCAAAACAAATAACAATTATACAAAAAAATAACAGAATTATACAATTACATTTGTATATACATATTTTGAAATACATATAACGAATAAAATCAAACAAGATGCTATTAGAAAGACTAATAGATGAATATAACATTGTAAAATTTATTGAGACATAAAGACTGAGTTGAGCAGGACATAACCAGGATCAAAGGATGCCAAAAAGAATATTAGACGCAGTACCGTACAATATTAGAACAAGATGTAAACTATGATGAATATGGTTGAGCGAAATTAATTTTGAAGTTAATGGATGAAGAACAACTGCATAAGATAAATCAAAATAGAGGAAAGTTGTTAACGAGATTGAGACTCACTAAGAACTGTAGAACCAACAGATGATGTATATGCATTTGTAATATTGCGATATTCGTGATGTAAATTACTACTAAATTTCGTCTATAATTTTGAAATTTATTTAAAAAAATTAATATTTTATTTTCTATAATATTTTCTACTATTTTCCGAAACTGCAGATTTATTAAATACTGATACTGAATATTTCTAATATCCAATATACATATATATAAAACTATAAAAGTTAAGAATTTTAATTTCTTTAATTCGACTTGTACTCGACTTGTATTGTAATTTTAATTATATTAATTGTTATTTATTTTCTTAAGGAAAATTTAATAAAAAAATTAATTATAAAAAACATGTGTCACCACCCATCTCTATTCAGAAAGCTAAATACATAATCACTTTAATTATTTTACATTAAGTATACTATACATATTATATACATCCATACTCATACTTATTATTTTATATTCTATTCTAATAAAGAAAATCAAAACAAACAAAAGCTATATACAAAAACCATAACATCTTTCATTTAAAATAAATAAAATCATTTTTTAATTATTTTATTTTTAGTACAGTACAGCTACTCCTAAAAAAGTTTATAAGTGAACGAATCGAATTACCTTGAAAAGTTCAATAACTTTATTTTCTCTTAACGAAAAATTAAAAAAAAAAAAAAAAAATTGTTTTTATTTTTTTTTTTATTTCTGTAAAATTTTTAAAAACAAAATTTTCTTCTATTCTTATGTAGATATATATAATATATAATATTATGTATATGGAAGAATATATGAAATTCAAATCTGTATAAATTTATTTCATCTATATATGTACAAAATATCAAAAATAAATAAATGAATAAATGAATTTTCTAAATTTAATTGAGTATGAATTAAATTTGAATCATCAATTTTTATGATAATTAGGATTTTAACTCGTGTCTAAATTGAATCGATTAAATTTAAATGTTAATTAATAAAAATGAGTTTATTAGGTGAGTTTTGTTTATATAAAATGTATTTTGTTTGACCAAAGGGGATATAATTAAATTGTCAATTATAAAATAAGTTTGGTAGAAGCTTGAAGATGAAATCAAATTAGAGTCAAACTTTTTCAACCAATTATATTGAATTTACCTAAGCTGGTGTTAAAAAGACATGGCATTACCACGATAATAAAGGTTATTACGGATCATTGTGTTATTGGTACACATGCCAGAGGACTTGGAATCTCCTCAAATAATTCAATTCAAAACCTGTAGAAATGAAGAAGAGAATCAAATTGATCGACACAAAACCCGGTTAGCTCTCTTCTTTCTCGACTTATCTGGTCACCATTCATCCAAGTGAATCAGTTAGTTTTCTAAAATAATTAAATATTGTATCGATGAATGTCAATTAAACCAAGAAAACTTCTACTACCTTATCTACAAAAAAATTTAAAATCTTTCTAAATTTTACAAAAATTATTTTAATTTACAAAAATAAATAAAAAATATTGTAATTTACAAAAATAAATAAAAAATATTGTAAAACAAGTATGTACCTACCTACCAAATCAATTTTGAGACGTAATGGAGTCTTTAATAAAATTAAAAATTTTGTTTTTCAATAATTTTGAGGTTGATTTGTTATCAAAATATTCAACATATTCTTATCACAATCTTATCACAATGTTACTGTAAATAAAATTTACTTATTAGACAACAAGGTGGTAATAAAGAAATCTTAAAATATAAATTTGACTGCAAAATTATTATCTAATCAAAAATAACAAAATTATATTATTATTATATTATTTTAATTCTATTTTGATATCTAAATTTTAATATTTTATTTTTATTTTTATTTTCAGGTGAGTTATCAAATTTATCAATTATTAGTAAAGCAAATTGTTTGTTCTTATAAAACATTAGAATTTGATAGTAAAAACTGTAAGTAGGTCAATAATTATTTATATGTTATGTTAGACTGTTTCTGATTACAATTAAATTTATTTTAATCAAAAATTATTATAAACATTTTAAAATGTTTTTATTTATTTAATTATTATTATAATATATTTTCAAAGTAATTTTGGATTAAATTAGTTTTATCGATTAAATTAATATTTCCTTTTTTTTTTCTTAATTATAACTTGCTTCCGTTTTTAATTCGTTCTTATTTATACATTTTAAAATTAAATGTTTTGAATTCAGCCAAATCTCATAAATTATCGAAAATATTTCTTTGTTTATTAAAATTAAATCTGCCAACACATACAGTGTTATGTGGTGGTTATATTATCTCTCTTTGGCATGCAGGTCGTAACAAGTTCTTCCAATTAAAGTTTTTTTCATAAACGCAGTATGACGTGACAATTGTTTATGACGGTCACACTATAATAATTTATTGACGTTTATGAACACGCATTTTAAAATTTAATTTTGTGTTATGTGATTGTTGCAATGTAGTTTATGAACTGTAACAAAATGTATAAATCATTTATGAACACATGACTAAATCAATGTATTGAATTATGCGTTTATGAAAAGGACTTGATTCTTTGAAATTAATTTGGAATACAATTTGATTATGAATTAAAATATATTGTTAATATGGTATTTAGAAGTTGAAGTTACTCTACAATAAATGTAGTTTTCAACATTTTAATATTAATAGTTGATCAAAAATTGAAAAAAAAGAAAATAACTGTTTATACTACAACTATGTAATTGTGTATGCAAAGTCTCTGCATAAGTAGTATAATACCTTTCATCCGATAATCTTATAGATTCGTTGTATCTATATACATATACATATTTGTCTTATAAGTTCATTGTATTTTTTATATACATACACTAGCCTTGTAACCCGCCATAAATGATGGAGGCAAAATAAATTCTAGCTTTTTCTTTCCTTTATTAGAGTTTTCATTACAAATTTAAGAAAAATTCATAGCCACAATCGTCTGAAATAGTTAATGTAATTTCATTACGGTGTTACTTTTTAGGCTCACAATATTTTATTTGTTGTGTTTTGTTTACTTTTAATTATTTTTAATATTTAATACTCTTCGATACGGGTAGCGAAATATATTTATGTATTTTATTTTGAAAAAAAACCAGCATAGAGCCATTAGTACATAATTGCGATTTGTACATGAGTTGGAGCGTTCCGTCAAAATAACAAATATATGCAGGAAACTATATATATGTATTATGTATTTATTTCATATACTATATATATATATATATATATGTTTTTATTTCAATATGTATTTTGATAATACATATTGAAATAAATTGTAATCATATTTTTCTTAATTTGTTTAAAACTATTCAGGAAACCAATTCGAAAGTAATGACTTAAAATTTTTAAAGAAAATAATCAAAATGTTTTTTTTTTTACTTTCGAATTATTTATTTGAATGTTAATAGCCCTATATTTGCTTTCTTTATAAATAAATATACATTTTATCAATGTTATTTGAAACGAAATTCTTTGAAATTTATTTTATAAAAAAATGTAATTCTATTAAATATTTTTTGTTATTGTTATTTTTTTTAATACTAGTCTAATAATTCTAATAATTTTCACATCAATTCATTTTTATGTACACTGAAAAGTAAAAGAAATTTTTGTAAGAATTCTTTTACTTTGACTCCTTGCAATTCTTGATTTTTATTATTCTATCTTAAAGATACAGTTTTCTTTCATATATGAGTAGTGTGTTGTGTATACCTATTGTGAATGATGTAGAGTTGCCATTTCCTTTTTTTTTTTGCAAAAAAGATTTTACTTATTTTTATTTTATTGTGAAAAATATTTTAATGGGTTGAAGGTGTGTTACACATCTTAAATTCACTAAATTTTGGATATTGTTATTCCCGGTGTGATTGCTGATAAGTGCTAAAAACATTTCTGTTGTTATTCTATGTTGTAACATGAAACATGAAATAATTTAATTGTGATTTAATGCATCCAATGTATTTTACTACTTCATTTATCAATTTAAGAGATTTAAAACTCTCGATTTCTTTAAAAAAAAATTTCAAAAATTTTTTAAATAAATTTCGTAAGATTTTCGTTAAAACATTCGTTAAATTACATTACAAACTGTTGAATATACATTAACTGTAATTCTCTAAAATTAATAAAATGGCGTCCTGTTGCTTATGTTATGAACTGAAAAAAATTTCTTATTTCGGACAGATGTTTTCTATAGACGTGATAACCCAAAAATATTATAATTACCACCGATTTCTTCATTTCATTTGGTCTCTCTACCTCTCCTCTGCTGCGGGTACTACTGTGGTTAGAGAAACAATTTTGCCGGAATCGGGAAAAAGTACAAATTTTACAAGAGAATAGCAATTTTAGCATAGTTGGTATGAATATTTTTGATGCTAAAGAAATATATATATAATATATATATTTTATACATACAGTTATTATTAAAAAAGTTTCCGAGCAGACAAAATTTTATATATCTACATATATATATATATATATATATTATTTTTATTTCAAACTCATATCATGTACATACGTGTTATTGTTACAACACAATATTAAAAAACTTCCGTAATGATAGTAATAATCAGAAGAAAAGAAAAACAATAATAAAAACGGAAAATATAAAAAAGAAATGTGTTGAATTGGATTTTTTTCCTTTTTAATAAAAATGGAAATGCACTTTTTTATTGCAAATATTTGAAGTTTGAACAGAATAAAATAATAGAAAAGAAAACTCAAACAAACAAAAAAAAAAAAATATCTTTTTGTAAAAGAAGAAGAAAATAAATACTTATTTAACACTATATAAAAGAAAATAAAGTGGTATATAAGGATTAAAAAGAATTCTGAGAACAAACCAAAAAAATAACGAACATAAACAGTAAGAAAAAAAAACTTTAAATAACTTTAGTAAAAATATATTAAAAAGTATAGAGAGAAAGAAAGAATAGTGCTTACATTTACAAAATGAAACTTTTATTTATACAATTTTATTACTTTAAATTATTTGACAGATATTATGCACATACATATATTTTTTGTACAAGAAATTGTGCAAATTTGTAAAATATGTGAAATGAATTTTTATAAAATAAAAATTTCTTTTTGATTTTTAATTTTTTTTTTAAACCTTGAAAATTATTGACACTGACAAACAAATCAAGTGCCACAAGTCCTTAAATTTAATGGTTTGACATTTTCTTTTATATAATTAATTTTATATATAACCTATAAATTTAATATTTATCAATAATATTATTGGCTCCACACACCAAGTATTACAGAATATAGTATTAATATATAAATTAAATGACATAAATTAAAGTTTTGTTTTGCAGATTTTGCAGTTCTGCACATTTTATATAAAATTTGATTTTTTTCTATTTTAAGTATTAAGAGTAACTTTTGCTTATATACATGTATCAATAAAAAGGACAAATTTTACCGCTCTATAAATTTTATATAAAATTTTAAAATTATCCTATTTGAATTATTAATGTTAGCTTTTATGCAATATTTACATGCAATCAAAACAAAATATTTTTCTTGCAGTTTGTACAGCTCTGTAAACTTTATACCTATTAAATTTAAATGTTTCCTCTTTTAAGTATTAAAATTAAATTTTCTTTATACCATAATATACAACAATCAATAGAAAAAAACAGATTTTACAGATCTGCACAAGTTTATATATTAAATTTGAGATTTTTCTATTTTAAGTATTGAATTCTACTATAAGAAATAACATTTAATATATTAATAAATTTTTCACTGTATTTTTCACTGTTGCGCTTTAATTGATTTTCGACTTTTATGTCCGGCTAACAGTAGTTCAAGATTTTTGAGTGGTAATTATCTGTAATCCAAAAAAAAAAATATTTAATTTAATTCAAAAGATTTTAATTATTTTATTTGTTTTCATTTGTTACTTAACACTTTATTTCTCTAAATTAAAGTATTTTTTTTTTTGTTTCTGATTTATTTCTATTCATATTTTATTATAGTTATGTGTACATTAACAGTTTTTAATTTTAAAATTGTAATTTCTTCTTAATATATTTATACATATTATAGAATAAAAAATAAACAAATTAAAATGCAAAATAAATACAACAAATTCAAATTATATATGACTTTAACAAATAATGTCAACAAATTTAATTTATAAATATTTACAATGCTGTCGTTTGTTTCGACACACCTTTTAAACACACCGAATAGTACTTACTTAACATCAGAATTTTCGTCATTAAAACAAAATTATTATACTATTGTTATAAGATGAGTTTAGAAAATTAAGGTGAGGCTTCTATACTGCTGATATATAGTAATAATAATAAAAATAAGTTAAGAATAATTAATTTTGATAACAATGATTTTTAATGTTATTTATTAAAAAATTAAATTATCTATTCAAAAGTCGTATTATTTAGTATTATTAATTTTGTTTCAATACACTTTTTTATAAAAAGATTATAAAAAACTCAAAGAAATCAGTTTATGTGTATACAAAAAAAAATGTTAATAATTTGATTAAAGAATTTAACTTTTGTATTTTGAAAAAATTTTCATAAAATTAATCGAGAATACCTAATTTCCATGCCCAAAATGCATCTCATTTAATATTAATAAAATGAAATAAAAATTCAAATCACATTAAATAATCAAGAATACCTGTAATGTATTTTTAACTGTAAATTATTAAAATTACTTTTTTAATTGAAAACAAGATAAATCTACTATCATATAGTATTGTATTTAAACATTTTCGACAAATAGTTATACCAAAATCATAGAACATAGAACAAACATATAAAAAAATGTTCGCAAACATCTCAAATAAAAGGAAAAGGACAACTCCTCTTCTCCTCATTTTGTTTTTTAAATAACCCAAATTTAAATGTAAAATTTTTTTATTCCACTTAAGATTTTCACAATGACACATAATACATAAAAAATAAAACGAATTTTTAGAATTACACATTTAAAAACTTCCTTCAATAAATTTAACGACTAAAATTAAAAAAGTTGAAAATTGGGTCATGGTCCGATATAAAAATTTATTAATATTGTAATTTATATTTGTTTAACAAAAAACTAAAATGGAGAAATATAACGAAAAATATTTAATAAAATTTTAATACTTTATGTGCCATTGTATAGATTTGTTTTTACTTACTTGCCATAAACATTAAATCATAATAAAAAAATAAAAAAAAAATAAAAATAAATAAGAAAATTTCCCTTAGCAAATAAAAAAAGCAAAATTTCTCTTAGAAAATTTTGTACATTGCAAAGGCGAGAAAACTTTTGTGACATTATGAAAAAAAAAAAATTTAATATTACAAGAAATCAAGTAAAAAAAAAATATTTTTTGAAATCCAGCCAAATACAAAAATTGAATTTATTTAAATAGAAAAACTCTAATAAGATCAAAATTAGCCAAGAAATATCGAAACAATATTTATAAAGAATGTGTTTAAACATATTGCGACTACCAAATTTTGAAAAATATATCCTAATTGAAAAAAACCCTCTTGTTCACAACACACTCCATAACTTTATCTTCATCATTTTGCGTCCTTATAATTTCATTTAAAATCTCAATTTCCATTAATTAATAAATTCAAAACTTAATTTTCTTAGATGATATTATTAGTTTCATTTCCGGTAAATACATATATATATATATGTAATTCTAAATATACTTAGTTCCAAGAAATGAAATATTGAATTTAAATTATTACTAAATTCAAATCAGAGAATTTTTGAATGTTATTTATTTGAACATTTTTGAAGGATGGCGAAAAATAAATGAAAATGATTTTTCGACATTGTTTGAGTTAATGAATAGTTTTCTAGAATCTATATAAGACCCGTTCCACACGCTTAAATATATTTTAATTATCGCAATAAATACATCCTCTGAAATATAAAAAATAACAGAACCCTGTAAAATGTAAATATAAAATGAAGATGTTTGCAAAATAAAAATTAATTTTTTAGTAAAAGTAAATTTGACTTTTAATTACTAAATTAATGATGAAACGTCAAAAAAAGGGAAATTAAAATGAAAGTGTCAATTAGAAATGTTGTAAGATTGTCATTTTTGATTTTCAAAATTTTCTTCCATATTTTGACGTTTTTATGTCAAATGAAAAAATGAGATGGCAACATATATGTCAGAAAATTGAACATGTGAGATGGGCTTAAGATAAATTAAAATTTTGACATTTCTTATGTCAATTAGGTAGGTAGGTGGAAGTTATCATTCCAGTTTTTCCTGGAAAATCAATTAGCACTTAACTGGGTGTTTTTAATGCCACGACTAGAGTGACGTATTTGTTGTTTGGTGAATTGACGATTTGCTTTTGACGAATGTCGTCCAAGGAACTCAGTATGTACTAGATAGTCTACCAGTGATATTGAGAAAGTCAATTTTGTTGTCAAATAAAATATCATTCTAGAATGAACTTTACTATTGCTTTGAAAGAAATAGATCATATTGCTGAAATAAATTTTATTCAATTCTAAAGTTAATTGAAAATTGTGACATGCCAAACAAAAAAAAATTTTAGAAGAAATTTAAAAAAATGTTTTGACAATTATAAAAACCCTTTCATTATTTTTTTTTATATTATTTATTATAGTATTTATATGCTTCGTTTAATTTTTATTTGCTTGTATGCCAACAATTTTTTTTATGATTTAACATGTAACATAATAACCTAATTAATTTAATTTCTCTTTAAAACTTTTCTTAAAACAATAAAAAATATAACAATTTTTAATAACAAAAATTAAAACTTTTAAATAACTTATATAGTTATAAAACTTTGAAAACTTTTTAAAAATATGAAATTTTTGTGAATTTTGGTAATCGTTATTGATTTTATTTTTTCAATCTTAATTGATGCATTTATTAAATTTATTGATAATGTTCATGACTGACGCATCAAATTACAATTATTATTAAAGTTAGTGCTGTAACTTGTTTATTCGAAAATTATTATTAAAATATTTTACAATTATTTATATTAAATTATGACATAAGTTAACTATCATTATTAAATTGTAAAATTTTCCATTAATAGAATTTAATTAATCACATAACTTTAACTTTTACATTATTGTTTCAATTTTACTTTGTCAATCGCTTCTAATCAAATTGAAAATTTTTTTTGTTTGTTTTTGCATGTTTAAAAATATTGAAAAAGTACATATTTGACATTTTATTTGAAATATAAACTTAATTTATATGTAAGTATATTGATTATAAAGAAAATGACAATTTCTGAGAATTATTTTTATATTATACGAAATCTGTTTAAACTTTTAATTATAAATTATGTGATTTCTGAATTTTTATTTCAGTATAAAAATGTCACAATAAAAATATCCTTCAGAATTTCAATTGAAGATTTACATACTTAAAGGTTTAAGGTTATAAATATGTACTACATATACTTACATATCTACCTAATTATATGTATATATTTTTTGTTTTGAAATGTCATCTGAAAAGTCATCTTAACTCACATTCAATATATTTGTCTCTTAATTGCCACCTGTTTCTTGTTATATTCCTTATAAACATATTCATTAGTCAGATTATTTTTGTTCATCTTTCTTTTTTTATTTTTACTGTTATTATTTTTATTTTGTTTTTATTCCCACATATATGATGTAGTAAAATTTTTGTAACTTGTAAAGTTGTAATATACTGTTTTCTTTTTAACAATTTCCTCGTTTTTTTTTTTTTTTTGTTTTTTTTTTTATTTTCGCATTCTCGTTTGAAGATTAATTCAAAATCCATGAAATTTTTCTTTTGTTTTGTAACTGCAAACAATAAATTTACATGTCAACAATTCATTATTATTTGAAGTTTAATTAGGTAAAGAAAGAGAAAGAGAAAAAAATAAAAAGAAAATGGAGAGAGATGAAACTATACTTGCAAGAAGACAAACAAGAGGAAAATGTAAACAATAAAGAAAATTTTTTGTAACATGAAATAAAAATAAAACATAAAAATTAATTTTTTTTTTATTTTTAATTTGGATGTGTATAGAGGGACCCTCATAATTTGTCTTTCTTTTCACCGACATGGCACACACGTTCTTTTTTATTAGTATACGACTATATTAATATAGATAGACTAATACATAATAATGTACAGATTTGTTCATTTGAATACCAATTTATTTGAGTTTTTAATATGAAGTGAGGTTATAATGTATAAAGGATGATTTTTTCCAAAGTAGATATAATACAATAGAACTTTCAATTGACACAGCTGATTTTATTTGAGAAATGGTGAATAACATCTGTTTTCATATTTGTCTTTAGTATATATGGTTGAAGAAATTAACATGAAAAGACGGGAATAAAGTGATAAAAATTATGGAATATTTAATAGTCAATATCAATTTTCAATTCGTCAAAGTACATTTATGAAAATGTATCCTGTTCATAATCCCTTATCTAAGTGTTATCTAGATTTAAATACAATTTAATTTACTCTATGCAAGAGCAAAAATAAACGTAGCTATATACAGAAGAAAATGATGATTAATTGTTGTCGTTACAGATTCATGATAAAAAATTATTTATTTCTAAATTTACTTGAGATCAACTTCAAAAACTTTTGGTTCCGACAAGATGATGTTACGTGGCCAATTTATTGAAAGACAAATTTATTATTCTTTTTTCACTATTTAAAGAAATAATGTAGTGAATTGAGCTCCAAAATATGTTATTTGTATTTTTTTTTCTTTATTTATCTGTGTTATATACATATATATACATATATATTCAATAATAATTTTATTACAATTATTATATTTATAAAAAATTATAATGTTTAGAATTTATTTAAACGTAAAGTCTACTAAATAACTAAATTAGTTTTTATTAATTATTGTTATGTTTTGACAAGCATTGTAACATTTTTACAATCGTATAGCCTTTAAACCTGTTTGGTTTAATTATATAAATTAAAAGTTTTATCACTGTAAAAATAAAGCACCCTTTACATTATATAGGTTTAATATACATTAAACATTAAATCTAAAATGACAGAATTATAACCTCACATAAATATGAACATAAGTACAATGAAAGAAAAATTGTTACAATAATTTTAGAAATTTTATGACATCTTAAATAATTAATTTTAAATTAAATTCATAAAAATTGTAATTTGTTTTGTACTTTATAATTTCAAAAAAAAAAAAAAAAATTTGAACGCCATTTTGAAATTTATTTTCAAAAAAAATTTTTTTTAAATTTATTTGCTATATGAAATGCACAGTAATGTAATACTAATTCCTAAAGACTTTACCCACCTACTACATACTACCATTCAGAACCTTTGAAGAAGGTTTTATACACATTTTAACAATTTTTTTCTTTGTTAACAAAATGTATACCAAGTTCAATTATAAAAAATGGAGCTTTGAAACAAGCATTCAATGAGTTCTAACTCTCTCTATAGTTTTGAAAATATACATACATATATTAACTCAACTGTTTCGTTATTTTAACAATACATGACCGCGTAACAAAATTTTAAGTGTTTTAAATTAATTTGAAATACATTTTTTTTTTTTTGGATAAAAGTCACAAGGTTATATTAATTGAAAAAAAAAAAAAATAGTTTAAGTAGTGAAGTTATTTGAAAGTATTATCTGATATTGCTCAAATCTATACTCGAAATAAATCATTCTTACAAAACTTAATAATAAACTAAATATATAGATTCATCAAAAATTACAAAAATAATAAAAAAACAGTCCTGCTCTGCTGTCTCACTTACTAGTTATTCCCAATTCTGGAATGGAAGCCGTCGAATGATTGTTGCGGAGAAAAAAGTGTTATGGAAAATTAATTTTTATAATTTATTTAAGATTAAGCGACGTGAAAGCAATTGTATTAGGTTGAAAAAAAAAAATTTACCGACCTATGTAAAGCAAGATAGATCCAATTATGAGAATGATATATATATTTGCAAGGTCATATGGATAAGAAAATTTCCTTATCTATTGACAATATAATTCAAAATTAGTCA
Source organism: Argyra leucocephala (assembly GCA_963942445.1). Classification (NCBI taxonomy): domain Eukaryota; kingdom Metazoa; phylum Arthropoda; class Insecta; order Diptera; family Dolichopodidae; genus Argyra; species Argyra leucocephala. The sequence goes on from OZ012681.1 coordinate 14,206,197, forward strand.
ATTTACAAAAAAAATTTATTTACAATTCAACTATAACAACATCTCTGGATATTCAACAAACTCAAGTATATAAAAAAAAAAAAAAAAAAAAAAACAAATATTTAATTAATAATTTAAATAAATCTTATCTAATCAACTTAAAATGCAACAACCGCAAAAAAAAACGAAAAATTTAAACAAACAATCATTAAATAAAAAATTTAAAAAATACATTGTCATAGCCTGTTCTGTAATGTACTAATATGTATGTATATTTTAGAGGTACACAAATTTGAGAAATTAAAGTAAAATTTTTTATTTTATTTTTTTTTTCTTATTTTTGTTTTTATTATTATTATTTTGTTGTAGATCATTCAATGAGCACGTGCCTTTACTGTACACACACACACATTCATTTGTATTCATTTGGATTGCACTTGTTGAGAAAATATCTATTAAAAATCTTTATGAAATAGTTGCCAATGTTTTATTGGCTGGGAAAAAAATTTAATTTTTAGAAGACGAGACGAAAAGAATGACATTTTTAATATTATATATTTATGTTATGTAAAATGTAAATGCATTTCTATTTCTATAAAGCGTTGCCATTGTTGAGAAAAAAATAAAATGGAAAAACTTTTTTTATTTTTTTTTTTTTATATTAAAATTAATAATTTTAAAAAATTTATTAATTATTAGCAACCATTTTGTAGTCAAAATTATACTATATTACATCATTTCTTTAAATTATTATAATTCGTAAGCCATCCAATCTCACCCACTCTCTCCTATATCAATAAATTAATTATCTAATTAATTTTTTAAATTATGTTATTTTTCTGATGAAATTTCTTTCTTAAATTAAATTTGATAAATTTGATATCATTTAGATAGTGTTTTTTTATTTTTTTTTTTTTTGTTCAAAGTTTAAATAAAGAAAATTATTCTACAAAAATATAAAAAATGAATTCTAATACATATATGTGTCTACTCTATTATAACAAAATCAATTTTTTTTTTTATATAAAAATTTAAAATTTTAAAAAATTTTATTTCGTTCTTTTGTTTAATTGTATATAAATGTTTTGTGGTAAATTTTGATATATTATATTATTATGAGCATTTTATGTATTTTATTTATTTGAATGATCAAAGTCCACAATGACACATTTTTTTTTTGTATAAAAACTATACAAAACAAAAAAAAAAACATAAAAAAAATAAAATGAGCCATGCACGAATGCTTCAAATTAATCATGAACATTTTTTAAAGTTTTTTTTACATACATATATCTATTTTGTTTGTAGACTTTGATAAACTGATATACTGAAGTATGTATATAATAAATAATTGTTGTATAGTAATGAAATAATTTGCGGTAAAGTGCAAATTTTAAATTTAATTAAATTGTGAAGTTGAATTTGCATCTTATTGTTTGTCATCAAATTAGTTTTTCAGAATTAAGATATATGAGCACTGCAAGCTGCTAATGATCTTCATTAATTAATTTAAAACTGTACATTTGGATTAGCTTGAAAAAAACCTATACTTAAATTCTTAAATAGTATATATGTATATATATATTACGTACTAACTACACTAGGTTTATAACATAACTAACTATACCAATATATATCAATATGTTAGGATGCAAGCAGCCCTCAGCTCTCACTTATGCACAATATGAATATAAATAAAAATGAATACGACTTAAAGAAAAGCAAGTATAAAAAATCTTTATTAATTAAAAATAAAAAATAAAAAACTGCCAATCTATATTTAAATGATCAGAAATACAACAGCCATGGGATATTTTTATAATTTTAGATATTTTTAACTTAAAGATTGTTGATCTGTACGAGGTGAAAAATTCAACTTAAAAAAATTAATAATACAAAAGTTCATCAGTATATGATTAATTGAAATAAATTGACAGAAATTTATTCTCACCATGGAAATTGTGTTATATCCGGGTGTAATTATCCTTGTTTTGTCTGCAATTTTTGAACACATAAATATTTCGATTGTTTTGTGATACTAAATCTTAAGTTATTTTTAGATAGATTAAAAATAAAAAAGGAAATTAATTCATCGTATTAGAAATTGCGCAACTGAAACAAATATCCTCGAATTAATTCTGTGTAAAAGCAGTTAGGGTGTTCATTCCATACATTTGGAATTATATAAAAAAATATATACCCATCTTGATTAATATAATATAACAACATTTTGTTGTTTCCATTACGATGGACAGTATAGTGTGGTTGCTAAATCTGATTCAATTTGATCAAAAAATTTCATTGTAAGATAATTTAAAATTTTAGTATTCAACAATATTCAATCGTATAAAACTAATTATAGATAATGTAATTTGGTTCAATTGATTAAATTTTAGTGAAAATGTCAATTTCTTTCAAAATCAATATTTTAATTCAATATTTTAGTTTAAATTCAATGTAAATGTACATAATTACATATATATATAAGTTGAATTGATTGAATTAGTATTAAGTATATATGTATGAATATCTGAAATCAAATTTATTAATTAAACGACCTTTGTTATTCAAATTACCTTGAAAAATATTTCCAAATATTATTTATTTATTTTAATTAGTTCTTAAAAAAATATTTCAATTTTGTTTCTAAATAAATAGAAACAGGGTTTTTCCCAAAAAAAATTGTTCTACTTAAATTTTAACATACTTAATTAGTAAGTATCATAGTATTATAAAATAAATTAATACATAAAGTCTGGTAACAAATATACTCCTCCATTTTGTTTAATATTTATAATTGAAAATATTTTTTTTAGAATGTTAGTATTGTTTTTAGCTGTCGATGAAAACGTTTGACAGTTTTTTCTTAAAGAGAATTATTATTATTTTTATTATTATTAATATTATTTTATTATTATTATTAATATTATTTTATAATTATTATAATTTAGTATTTATAATTATCTCAGTCAAAAGACTTAAGAGATTTAATGGCTCTACATATTAATGTATTATAAATGTTAATTGTAATTATAAATTTTAATGTTAAAAATTATTATTAGATTAATATAATTTGTTTACAGAGTTATAGAGAGATTCAATAAATAAATATATAGAAAAACTATTTATATATACTCGTACTTTATATAGATAAATACATAAGATGATAAAACTAAGTAATGCATGGTACATATATACGAATTGAATTAGAAGTATACTAATTACGCCTTTTATATGTAAATGTAAACGACAAACAAATTCTATTCTTTAATCGATATAAAATTATTTTAAACTATTATTTTTGATGAGATGCAGCCTTTCAAAAGTTTACAGTTTTGTAATATTATAGGAATACTTATATGTATTCAACTTTTTAATTAACATAAAATTTAATACAAATCTCTTGAATATTTTAATTTGCATATTAAAACACTTAATTAAAAATCAACTCTTCAGATAAGATAGCCATAGCAGCTAGTGTTAACTAAATTAATAATAAATTAATTTAAAATAAATAAATATGTAAAATGAAATCACTTTTAACAAAAAAAAAAAAAAAAAAAATTAACAATTTCTTAGAATTTTATAATTCCAATTTAACATTTTACAACTTGTTTTAGAAATTAAAATGTTTTATGACATTTAATGTATTCATTTATTTTGGTTAATTTAATTTAAATTTAGAATTTTTTAACTCATTTGCCTCACCCTTTAAATATTTTTATTTTACATCTTCTTACATTGACATATACCTAATATAATATTGACTCAATAATTTTCGAATTGCACGATTTTGGACTTTAAACTTACAAAAAAAAAAAAATAAAAAAACTAAAATATAAAAAGCTGAAAATAACTTTAAATCAAATGTCTAATATTTTTTTTCGCTGTCAATTGCATTGTAATTTGACTTTGTTCTATAAAACATGTAAAATATTTTTGAGTAAACGAACATTTATTTAATTTTGACATTTCAATTGTCTGATTAGTAAGATGTCAAAATTAAATTGTTCGAATATTCTTTTGAATAATAAAGGTTTAAATCTTTTTGTCTGTTTTTCTTTATTTCGTAAAAAAAATTTGAAATTACGATTTTGCTTATCAATATTTTTGCTTTAAAGTGAATAGAGAGAGTTAGGTATAATTTACGTAGACGTAAACGAAATGTTGTCAAAGATACGTGCCTGTCAAATTAAAGCATAAGGGTTTGTACTAAATGAAATAACTAATTCTAATTATGACAGATATAATGGGTCTTATTCTGAGAAGCGAATTTTTCGGTACGTAATGAAAAATATGATAAATTTTATTTTTGGTATTCTGCAAAGCGAATAAGCGATACTGATCGGTTTTTATCGCAACGTTTCGATTTTCGTGGTATTACGAGAATCGTTTTTTTTGCTCGCTGTCAGAAAAAACGATAAATATATCATTATAGAAAAAGATAGTGAAAGATGGTGAATGAGAAAAAGTAAATATATAATTAACGTAAAATTCAAGTAAATTAATTTTATTTATATATATATTTATATTTAAAAATAATTATTGAATATTATTTTACATTTGTAATTATAGAAAAGTTTCAAATAGAAGGCAGTTTGAATGTTTGTTGGTGCAATGATTTTTACACGTGTTCCATCAACATACAATAATTTCTGGGAATCCAAATTTATTATAAAATCTCAATTTGATGGATAATTTTTCTTCTTCGGTTTCAAGAAATTTTATATATTCTCGACACAATTCGGCTAATATTTTAGAAATAGTTGATGTAGCTGAACCTACAAAAAACTCGTCCCCCATGTCTTTTTGATAACTTCTTTCAGCAAGGAAGCGCAATGTTCCAACCAATTTTATAATGAGTTTTACTGAATGTGGACCAATTGCAGGATTTAAGCTATTGTCTAATTTATTTATAATCATTGCAAAGGCTTCTTTCGAGAGTCTGAAATACTTAATGAATTCAAAAAAACAAATATAATTGAACACATTTTTTTTGTTTCGTAATATAAAGGAAAAGCATTTTTTAATAGCTATAAAAATTTAATTTAACTACACTTAATTTCACTTTTCAAACAAAAAATTAAAACAAAAAATGTCAAAACAAAAAAAAATTAATTTGACAGTTTTAATTAGCAACGCTGCCAGTTTTGCGAAATATCGTATCATTCGCTTCTCAGAATATCAAATGTGATGCAATGTGATGCTCTACCGGTACGTAGCGAAAAAGTGATTCGCTTCTCAGAATAAGGCCCAATATAAGTATTGAAATTAGAATTTGAATTAGAATTGAATAATTTAAAATATCGCTGGTTTGTGTCTTGGAATTAGTCAATACGAAATATTTGTAATTAATGATATCGCAATTTTATTTTAAAACATATAAAAAATAAAATAAATTTATACTTATGTAAGTTTTTTTAATTAATTTAGATATTTTTATTTGATAATTCAAAAATTCGTATTGTCAATTGTCAAAGAATTGTCTATTTGAGAATTAGAATTATAATTAGTGTTTGATTAGGTGCCCACACACCCTAAATAAATTGGAAAAACTCTATAATGTACACTTGTCTTACATATATTTAAATCAATAGTCTGAGAAAACTATTGTCAGTATATTATACAACAATTTTTTACTATGCAATGTTATATGCAACAAGTTAAAATTTTAAAAAAAAATGGCTGCTAAGTCAAACCAGAACTTAGATGTATTTTTTATTGTTGTTTCTGTTATTGTTTTTCGATTTATATAATTATAAAGCTTTTTATATATTATTTTATTATTTTTTCTTATATTTTTTTTTTTTTTTGAAACACACTCATTGCACTCAATATTTAAATTGGTTATTTTAGAGAATAATAAAGAGATATAGTAACGTTAACACAATTTAGTAGATATTTCCATTAAAAATATATGTAGCTCAATAAATTAGAAAACGTGACTAAGTGGGCATCGTCGTTTGTCACATTTAAATGAAAAAAGAAAAAAAACAAAAAAAAATTAAATTGAAAAATCGTGAAAATATGGAAAACAACAAAGAAAAAAAATATTATAAAGAATTTTTAAGGTTATAATTAGATTAAAGACTTTTTAGAAAATAAATTATAGTATATATGTATGTATTAAAGAAAAATTTCAAAAATAAATGAAATTACACAATATATTAAAAATTAATTATTTATTATAATTTTTTTTTAATTATTCTTTCAATATGTCAATTACTTATTTACATAATTTATATGCAATATTTTATTATATATATATATATATATATGTAATTTATTCTAAAATACGTATGTACAAAATTAATTCTAATTAATTAAAATTTCCGATTGAAAATTAAACTTTAAACATAAATAAAAAAAAGTAATATTGTAGATATTTTCAAGCTTTCTTTATTTTTGAATTTTATAAAAAAAAATCAAAAAAAAAATCTGCAATCATATTATTTTTTAGATTGATTAATAGAAAGAAATTATTTATTAAAAATATATATATATATATATGTATTTAATAACGTATAGAAAGTATAAATTTAAAAATAGCAAAAATATTTTTTGATTAAAACATTCAAGGTCAAATAAAAACATGAGCGACCTAAAACCAATTGACACCGTTGTTGCGGAAGCAAATGCAATTTCGAAAAACATGAACTGAAGTGAAAGTTTATGTCCAAAATTGTGTTAGGTGGAAGGGAAAATTTATGTGAAGGTACAACATGACTAATATCGATGGTTTTATTTAAACCATATAGTTATATAGTTTAAATTAAATTTTGGTATACATTTTTTTTTATTTTTAGAAATTTTCTAAATAAATTAACCTTTTTGCTTTTTATCTTTATTTAGTTGTTGTTAATTTAATGATTATCTACAATTTGTTAATTTATGGACTCATCAGTCTATTAAAGTTTCTATTTTTTATGTAACATTCAATTATTTAATTTAATTTTTATTGGGTCTATTAATTGTTTACATACAATAGTGTTTGATTGGATTTTTACAGAGTATAAACCAAACTATCATGTTTCTGATTTTTGATTTATAATATAAAAATTTATAAGGAAAATCATATATACATATACATAAAAAAAAACCTTTACAACTAAACTAGACTAATTTATAACTAAAAACTTACTTAAAGTAAAATTTAAATTTAATTAAAAATTTTTTGTTTAAATTTTAATATTAAAATTTCTGAATTTACGTTACACTCAATTATAAACAATAATTTTTCTGTTTAAATTAGTTTTGTTAAAATTATTATTAATTATTGTGTTTTACCAGTTTTACACATGTATATACAAATAAATTATATCAAATGTCAAATTATCACTGAATTAATTTCAAATATAATATTTTGATTTTAGAAATTTTTAGTATTTAAATATAGTAATTATATTATATTATATTATATTATAAGCCGATGGCCCTGGTAGCTAGTGCTTGCTTTTATTATAATTTTAATTATAATAAATAAAGAAATAATAATAATAATATATTATATTATATTGCCAGAACGTCCTGAATATTGTATGTGATAAATATAATAAAATATTTAAATTAGTCTGATAACCTCAAATAATATAATTTTATTTCCATGATATATAATTCATAAATTAATTTTATTCAGATAATATAGAAATCACTTATAGCAAATTACAATATAAATTTACACCTCTGATGCACAACCAGCCAATAGAATCAGTATTTAATACTAAAACTTATAAATTTTATGTAATACTATCATTTTCAGAGATTCACTTATTAATTAGAAAGGGATTTCCAAACAAGATTTAATTTTTTCTGTTTTACAATGATGTCATTTGTGAATTCCAAAAAAAAAAAAGCTATAAACTATTTTCTAAATTATTTAATTATATATAAATTATAATAAGTAATGCGATATAAAATTACTTAGTACTGATTTAAGAATAATTTTTTAATTTTTTATAATTATAAAATATTCTAAAGAAAAATCTCTGTCACACCCACACGTCATTTGTGTATTTGACGTTTAAAAAATTGAATATAATCGACTGATAGTTAGGTAAATAAATTGCTGCAGAAAAATTTTTTTTTGACAGAGTTATTAACATTTGAATTTTCTACATTTTGCAGTTTTTTGTTATAAATATAAACAGCAGCACAACTGATTGTCATGCGCTATTTACTATAATTTTGTAGTTTTTCTGCTAAGTTAGAAATGCTTATGAACAAACTTCATTTTCAACATTTTGTATATGAACGAAATACTTGTCAATTTACTTGCCAATATTGCTTCTTTATGAAAACCACTAGTATATGCAAAAGAGAAATTAAAACGTGATATAACTAACTATTTTTGTATACGCCTGTGACAAATTTTTAAATTAAAACTAAAAAAAAATTTTAATTTTTCACGCAGATAAAACTCACAACATATTTGTAATCTACAAATTAAAAGGGAGATATTTTTGTCTTAAAATGTGAAATTTCAAAAATAGTTTAAGTCATTATAAAAGCATAATGACAGTTATACTAATTTACAAAAAAAAAAACAAAAGCCAAAAAAATAATAATTTGAGGGGGAGAGGTGGACAAAATTTTCAAAAACCAAACCACCAAATACAAAATATTCAAACAAAAATTGCCCTTAATCTACAAGGGATTTTAGTCAGAGAGATTTTTGTATTTTGTCTTAGGGATTTCGTACCCACCCCAATTTGATGGTGGATAATTTTTTGCTATCCATGATGGCTGGATGCATATTGCATTTTGAGCTGCATTTTGAATACTATAAAAACAGATAATATGCATTCGTTACACAACCCATTAATTAAACTTATTAAAATACACCTTTAGGGTTTTTATTTTATTATTTTAAAAATTTTGAATTAAAATCCCAGATATTCGTTAATATTATTTTAGTATACATATATAAGTATGTATATATATTCTTTGTTAAATTTACAAATAAAATTTGCTCACCCTGAATTTATTCATTCATCTTAGAACTGAAATTTTATTTTAACTAGAAATTAGATTTTTATTTTAACACATCAAATCCAACTACCTTTCAATTTTCTTAAAATATTTTAAGTCGACTTAACAACTCAACTATATGAAATCATGAAAATCTGGGTCAATCATGAAAGTCTAATGACATTAAACTTTTTTCTAATAAACAAAAGTCGACAAAAATAAGTGTCATGAAAGTCTACTGAATAAAATAGACTTAACTATCAAAATGTTGCCATTGCAGCCAAATTGTTTGGTGTCAAAAACATATGATTAGATTGAGTTAGGTATATTTTAATGATATAAATGCTGATTAGTTAGGTATTTCACTTATAATAGAAAAAAATTTTCTTTCAATTTTAATATTATAAATTGTGAATATACTTTTTTTTTTATTTTTGTTAAATTTTGCTTATTTATAAATAATAAGTTTTGACTAGTTTTTCCAACTGCATATTGTTGCTAAAAATTTCCCTAAAAATGTTTTATTAATAATTATCTAATTAAGTAATAAATTTTATCAAATTAATACAAATATATATACATATATATATATATATTCTTAATTCAAACATATATATATTCTTAATTAAAAAACTTCAAAGTCAACAGCAAAATTGTGATTGACTTGAAACTGTCAACCCAGGGGACTTATAACAACTCAGTAGACCTTCATGATAGCAAAAATTGACTTTTTTCTAAAATTGAAAGTTAAAACCCGTTAGACTTTCATGACTTTCATGAATCAATTTTGTAATAAAATATTGTAATTATTATATATAAATTTATTTTCAATCAATATCTTGTCAACTATAATATCAATCAATATCGTGTTAACTATTATACATATGCACTCGCAATCATCATGTAAGGATGTTACGAACCAAACATCAATAAATTGATTACCATGCAATTCTTCATTCAATAACAAAAAGGTGTGCTAAAATCTTATTTTAATTTTTAATTCAATTAATTTAAATTTTTGTTTTTTTTTTTTTATTTTACATAAAACAAAATTTAATACTCTTTTAGTTTTATCGAATTGCATACACATATATATACCATTTGTGATATATAAAAAAATAAAATAAACTGTCAACAATGCAAAGTAAATTTTTATATTATTGTGGTTATGTTTGATGTTTTTATTTATTATAAAGTCGATTAAATTTTAACCGCAAATGTTTTTTTTTTTTTCAATGAAAAACTACTAAAGCCGATTTTAAAGGTCATCAAATCTATTTTCTTTTTCTTTTTACAAAAAAAAAAAAAAAAAACATTAAATTATGTACATATACATATAACCTAAATGATTCGTGGAGGGAAGGTAAATAAATAAAAATTCTCCATTTGGTTAATAGCCGTGAAATTTTTTTGAAGGGATTTTATTTTTACAAGTAATCTACAATAATTAACCATAACCTTAAATTATCGAAGGGTTTTGAACTTGATCCAGTTTTTATTTTTGTTGTTGTTGTGAAATATAAAAATATTTCAACCTATTAAATATTAATTAAAAGAAGTCAGAAACTGTTAAATTGTTATTAATTTTTATTATTTTTTTACATAAATTTTACTTGTCAAATTTCCAAAAGGGTAAATTCTTGAAAGAATTGACAGTTAAAATAATAAATTCTATTTTTTCGAAGAATTATTTTATAAATAAGTATATAATACGACATCGACATAAATGTTAAAAATAAAAACTGTCAGAAAAATATTATATGTTAGATAGAAAAAGCATCATTTATTACCCTTGATAATTCCCTTGGGCCTTGGTGAACTGTAAATTAATAAAACCTTGAAACTTTAACCTTTGTCAAATATTTAAAATAATAATAAATATAAACAATTTGATTTACGTAGGTCTTAGTATAAAAAACCTAACTAATTTTCATCCATTAATATACAATAAAGTATTTAATTTTATAATGTACAATACAAAATATAGAATTCCGAGAAAAATGAATCCGTTTTAAAGTAATTCACAAAAAAAAATAGTATAAAATATTATAATATTATACAGTAATAGCAAAAATTATAATCTATGTGGTATCAAAAAATATGAACCAGGATATGAAATGAAATGATTTCCAAAAACAAAAAAAAAATGTCTATCATTGATTCCAAATAAAACAATTTTCTATTCTAACGGTATTAAAGAAAACTCGCTGCAAATCGAATTGAATTTTTATATGTATGTATAAAGAAAAATTAATATGGTTTTATAACTGTTTCTAAGATAGTTACGGATTCTAAAATCTATTATGTACTACATTTTTTTTTATGTGTATTATTTTTATTTCCTAACAGTAAATAAATAAATAAATAAATTAAAATTAAAACAGTATGTAATGTTACAATCATTATATATATATATTTATACAAGATTAATCAATATAGTAATTTTCCTTACATCACTTGTTTCCTAGAAAATAACAGAAAATTCCAGTATATCTTCGATATATTCAATTGTATTTTTTTATTATTTACCTCGATTCCCATCATTTGTAGAATTCCAGAATTAAAAAAAAAAAGAATAAAATTTCTAATCTCATACGAAATGTATTTTAAATTAATACTGTATACCTAACCTATATGATAATTCCATTTAAAGAAAAACCTGTTAAATTACGTTGATTTAAACGTATATGATAGTATCTAGCCTATATGATATAGATGAATCGCATTTCAACAATTATCACAATGATCTGGTGAATACCGCCGTATATGGCAATATATTGTTAAAGTAAGAAGGAGTGCATAAAAATATATTTATTAACTAACTAAGCTTATATATAAATAAAATAAAACGTGACACAAAGATGACATTTTAATCGTTGATTTATCACTGTCGGAAATTTTTTTCAGTTCTCTGTTTTTACAACACGTTATATATACAGAAATGCACATGAACTTATGACTATTATTATTATATGGATGTATGTAGGTAATCAAAGTATATTGAAAAAATTACTATGCATATATACAAATAAAAAGTGGAATTTACAAATTGAAATAAAAAATAGACAATTTAGATTTTGGAACCTATTCATATTAATTAATATTAATGGTTTATATATTATATTTATTAATCCTTTCACAAAATAAAAAATTATTTTTAAAATAACTAGAAGTTGTTAGAAAGTCATGTTCAAATTATTAGATTGTTTTTTTTTTCTTCACATGTCCGATTTGAATTTGTATAACAAAATTTATGAATTTAACTGTCAAATTTCAAAATAAAACTGTTATAATTTGAGATAATAACTGCTATATTTTACATTATTGAGAATATAAGTGAATTTATACATCAAATGTAATAACTGCAAAACAAAATGCCACCCAATCTATATTTCACTGATGTCGTTGCTGGACAGTGATGATCCCGCTTGATACAGTCAATATCGTTGCATATATCGTGTCTATCCTATAATTTTGTATTATTGTGAATTAAAAGTCAAATTAACAATTGAATTTAATTTTCTTCTGTCAAGTGCGATTTAACATCTCCTACGAAACTCTTTTGCATTTAACTTTTTTATTTTATTTTTTTGATTTGCTTTTCACTTTAATGTATTCCTTAAAAAATATTCGTGTGTATAACAGTATAAGAGTTTTGATGATGATTAATATTTGCAAATTTTTAAATTTAATTCTTGGGGTGTTTTTTATTTTATAAATTATTATCATAATTGATACAATCAATCAAAATTATAGCTTGTCTAAATACATATATATATGGATTTTTTTTACCTAATATTGTGCATTTTAAATCATCTGGATTGATTTATGATATTGCAATATGTAAACAAAATTCCAGTTTTTGTTTCAGTTTACTTTAAAAAAAATTAAAATGCAAAATATCTTTCAGATGAATTGGTATTAAAAATATATGTATGTATATAAGGTATATACGAAAAGAAGGGCCTGACCGCACAATTTTTTTTAATAGATTATCTTGAGAAATTGAAAGAACTCAGGTTATTATGAATAAATTTAAATTTGAAAAATGACTCACTTGATTTATGATTATAATATAAATTACACAAAATATTGTATATGTAATGTTAATAATATTGTTAAGATATATTATTATGTATATATGCATGTGTGTTGTGTATATAATTTTTTATGAATATTTAATTAATTAATAAATTGTTTTAAATTATATGAGAATATGTATAGGAATATGATAATTTTTTTTTTATAATTTATACCGCCTTTAAATTACATGCTATATTTAGATATACATAAATAACTATGTATATATAATTTACTAGTTGATAGCAGAAACTTAAATGTATTAATAAAAAAAAATTTTAATTTCTTTTAATCTTACATCTTTCAAACGTAATTTTGTTGAGTAGTTTTCTTATATTGTAGATAAAAACCGAAAAAAAAAACTTTTGTATTGGTCAAAAACAAAACCAAATGATAGCAAATGAAATTTGATAATTCAAATATAAAACCGTCAAAGCTCAGTTAATAAAAACAAAACTCAAATTAAAATAATAAATATGAAATCAGAAAGTACATTTTGGTGATGTTTTTACTCCATCTTCGATATAAAAAAAACTCAGCGATGAGCTAAACATTCGAAAATGTAAATTGGGTGCATTAGCAAAATGCTTTCAATGTCAATTCATTTTTCTTTCCCTTTGACAAAACAATGTAAAATTTCAGTTGCCATTTTTCGCTAGAAAATGTAATTATCATTACATTACATGATAACATTTCACAGCAACAGCGTACTATGCTTAACTATGCTTAAGATTTATACTTCTTAATTTTGCTCACATTATTTCATTATCAAATATTTTTTGACAGAATTTAACATTTTTACTGTTTAGAAATACAAATTTCACATGATGGCTTATTTGACATTTTGGATGATTTTTGAATCATTGATACTCCTCCATTTTGTTTACATACTAGTATTATAACGTTAAGTAGTATTTGAGAAAAAGATAAAATTGAGAAAAAAAACATATTGAACAACATGCTTATATGATTTTGACACTACGAAAAAACCTGTCAAAAATACAATTCTAAAATGATTGTACATGATCTACATGATAGTACAGAATTGAAGCAAACAGGATTGTCAGTATTGCATAGAAAAAATTGAAATACGTATTTGTCATTTTATTTGAGATATTTTCAATTTCGTTTGGGATAATTGTCATATTATTTGGGATATTTTCAATTTGATTTGGGATGTTTTCAATTATTTTATTTGGGATATTTTTAATTTAATTTGGGATATTCTTAATTTGTTTCGGAATATTTTCAATTTGATTTGGGATATGAATTTCCAATTTCACTTGAAATCTTTTTAATTCAAATTCATTCTAAATACATATCGATTTTGTGTTACTTCAGAATTATTAAAATTAAACCTATATTATTATAATCTTTAATTAATTTAGCGTTTAATTTTAGCTAATTTTAAAAATAAAAACTAATAGTAATTGAAAACAGTCATTATTTTATTTGAAATATGTCAATTTTTATTTATAAATGTGTTTAAAATTAAAATTAGAACAAAACATTAATTCTTGTACATATTCAATAATTTATTTACATTTTTTGTTTTTGTTTAAAATCATTACCATTTCCAATAAAATTTAAAATTTTAATTATATACTTATTATATGTATATAATGTACGATTAATACTCACCACCACCACATTTGCATTTTTTTAAAAAAATATTTCTGCTTTCTGGCGCTTAATAAATGAATACAAAGCAGAGCAGAGCGAGCGTAAAAAGTAAAGAAAATTTAAAAAATGAAAAACAAAAATAAAAACAAACACATTGATGATAAAAAGAAAACACGAAAGTAAAATTTATAAATAAATAAAAAAAAAAAAAAAATAACGATAAAATAAAATTCTGTAATTCCTCTTTTTTTTTCTTTTTTTTTTTTTTTGTAATTCGCTCAGCTACGCTATTTATTTTTAAACTTGTACCGTTGTCGAACAATTTCGTTCGCATTTTATGATACATAATACACATTAGTGTATACTATACGTGAATTGTATTGGAGTCCAAAGTTCATAATTCAAAAATAAGCGAAAGTACTGTAATTTTTGTGGTTATTATTTTTTTTTTGTAATTTGAGTACAAAATACGGTGTGATATGAAGTTATTTGAACGTTTGTTTAATTTGGAAGACTCTTTAATTGAAGGCGGCATCAGACTCATGATCGCAGTTTTTATTACAAGTACATTTTGGTACAAAGTCTAATAAGTAAAAAAAAAAAAAAAATTGTAATCAAAACCACTAATATGGTTTGTATAATATTGAACATATGGTTTTACAAAAAAAAAAAAAAAAAAAAAAAAAAAAAAAAAAAAAAAACTAAAATGGATTGTCAAAGAGAGGGTGGTGACGGGGGGGGCGACGCGCTTAAATAAATGGCAAGAAGATTTATAAAAAAAAATCATTTTTTTTATGTTGTTTTTAATTTGAAGGTTTTTTTTTCATATACATAATATACATATTTATTTGGTTTTGAGTTTTAAATCATACTGTTTTTGTGTACATTATTGATTTGATGCTTTTTTAACACTCAAAATCAATTATTGAAAGATTTAAATAATAAAAATTTATTGTACTTTTTTTCGTTTGTTGTTTTGTAGTGAAATTTATGATAATTGATTTGTCTGGAATTCGTCTTGTTAGAGGAAACATAATACAAAATCATTTTTTGTGGGATGTATTTATTAAGAAGGTGGATTTATTTTAGAATATTTTCTTATATGTATAGAAAAAAAATGTAGTTCATTTAAATTGAAAATGAGATTACATAAAAATTATTATAGATTTTGGTTGTAATTCAAATCTCCTAATTGAAAAATTATGAGAAAAGTGATCAATACTGCATGTTTATAGTAAAATTAATTATTTAAAAGCTGTAATGAAATACAAGGGAGTGAAGTAGTACACAATTTATCAATTTATAAATAATCAAATGTAGGTATAAAGTTAAATTTATAAATCAGTTCTAACGCTATCTTTCAATACATACACTTATTATAGCAAATTAATTTAGTAAACTGCAAAAATATAATCCTAATTTCCATAAAACTCTTAAATTACTACAAACTTGACTATTAGCTGCGTTATATTTTTTACTTAATTTTAAAATATCAAATACAATAATAGACCTATTGAATTCAATTTTGAAATTTATATGATTCAAAATTAAATTCACAACTGTCAAAAACTGTCAAAATTTCAACCAAGCAAAATGATTTTTGCTGTCGAATTTTTGTTTTAAATATAGAATTCTGTCAGAAGCAAAAAATATTTTCATTGATTAAAATTTTGACAGCTGCGTATTCAATTCTAAGAAAATAAGTTTTAAAGTATATGTAGGTATGTATATACACTTTAATTATACATAAGTTCTTATCAAAATTGACATTTTTAATTAAATTTAATTAATGAAATCTTATACTTTTAGAAGTTTAGTTCTTAAAACATTAATTATGTTTTTTATTTGATATTTTTTTTTGTTTTATGTCACAGACAAAAATATGTTTTTTATGTATGTACCTACTTCATCATTGACCTAATTCTTATTTTTATCGTGAATCATAAAAAATAAAATATGAATTAGATTTTTTTTTTTTACAATAAAAAGAACGTACAAAAAGTAAGTAGGTATGTATAAAAAAAAATAAAATTAAATACTTAACTAGAAAAAAAATTTTAAATTTTTATAGCTAGAAATTTTTCATAGAACTAATTTTTAATTTTTTCCTTTTAATACCAAAAAAAGTTGAAGAGCATATAAAAAAAATCATTGAAAAGCTAAATAAAAAACGACAATGAATTTCTAATTAAGTAAAGATAATAAAAGAAATGAAAGTTAGCCTGCATAATAATGTACATACATTATGTATATACATATATAAGATAATTGTGTCAAATATTAATGTAGTTGATAGGTATAGAACTAGAATAGCAATTTCGAAAAATTGGTTTCAAATTCAATAAAAATTAGAATATTAGATTATAGGTAGGTATAATATATTAAAAATTGCTAAAACCGCTTTACAAATAAACTTGTCAGATAACCCCTAGGCTAATAAAAACTATTTTTTTTAAAATTATGATAAATATTTAAAATTTGTTTTTTTTTTTTTGGGACTGAAGCAAGCGAACAATAATAATAATCACTCTAATTAAAAATATACCAATTTTGTTTCTAAACATAAAATCAAACTTATTTCATTTAATTTTTATTCAGATTTAAATCATCATTATTTTTAACAAAAACAAACTCATTTCGATAAAAAGAAATTATAAAATTCTAGTTACAAAACATTCAAAATAATAAAATTGCATTTCAAGCCACCAATCCATTTATAATTCAAACTTCACTATGAAAAACATGATTATGTTTTGTTTATGCGTCATGTTAATTGTGCATATTTTTTTCCCTCTTTACATCTTGAATTTTTATCTCGTTCTTGTCATAATTTACCTACTGCAACACCACAACAGTCAAATCAAAGAGCTAATAGACAATGAATTATTATTCGCATAACATATTATACGTACCTACACATCCACTGTCGTGTAACCTAACCACAAACCCACCCATGCTACCCTATAGTAACGAATTTAAATTTTCTATTACTATCATCAAAATCAGCATCAATAGTTAATTTAGATGATATTGCAGATAAAACTTTAAGTTCATAAATTATGTTTTTGTTATTTCTTACCATGTTACAATACAACTTACATTTTTCATCTAAGTCCATTGTATGTTTGCTTGAATGTAGGTACATGCATCTATAAAATTTATCTATTAAAATATTTTTCATTGTTATAAACATTATATGTACATATATAGTAACGTAAAAACCTAAATTACACGAAAATATAAATAAAATATATATATATATGTACATAATAACTATTAATATCTGTAAGTTACTAGGCGATTATTTGCTATTTCAACTTTTATCCAACATAAAAAGAAAAATAAACCAAAACACATTTTTTTTTTTTTGTTTATTGCTATTTTTGAAGTTTGCGTAGTCCAAAGTCCAAACGAACGTTCAAAGTCCAATTTTCGTTCACAAAAAAAAAAAAAATAAAATAAAAAAAAACAAAAAAATTGTATTTATTATCATGTGCTCACCAAATGGTTTCTATACAAAAAACCTGAATTTTATATCGAATAGCATAACAAAACATTTTAGGTTAGCTCATCATCATAATCATCATCATCATCATCATTTTCATTATTATTTTACTATACCATAATAATTACAAACAACATTATAATTTACAAATATAATACATATTACTATTTTAGTATTTTCCATCGATTGTTTAAGTTATTTATATTTATATTGTATTGTCTCTTTCACACCTTTATACCATCAAAATTTTAGAATTATTTTATAAAGTGAAGTTTCTCTTCTTTAAATTGACATTTAATTTTAAAACAACACAACATCTATTTTACTCACTTTTTCCCATTTAAAAAATTTTTATTTATATTTTTTACACTAACAAAATATGGTAACAAACATAAAACAAACAATATTTTCGAAATTAGAAAATATATCGAAAATATACCGAAAAAGCATGTCTCTAGAATAGTAAAACAATAAAATGATAGAGTGAGATAAAGATAACCTATTGTTTTTACGAAAAAAAAAAATGTAATTAAGCGGCGAAAAATTTTTTTATTTATCTATCATAAAAAAAAAAAAAATGATAAAATTGAATAGCAATTAAGAGAAAATATTATTTTTCTCTTTTTTTTCTTCATTCTCTATAAATTTGTAAAAAAAAAAATAAAAAGGTAAATTTTATTTGATTTTTTAAGAGTTTTTATGTTTTTAAGCTTAGTTTAGTCTGTTAGGTTAATTTTTTGTTTTTAATTATTGTTAAATCTCTTAAATTTAGCCTTAGTTTTCTGATAATAGATTAATTTGGAAACTTTTACTAAAGTATGAAGATTTTAATTTTACTTGAATTACTGTCATTTACTCTGAATCAAAGTAGCGGCTGCTGTATTTTCTTATTAAGATTTAAAAAAAAAAAATTTTACAATTTGTTTTTTTGTTTTTTTTTTCATTCTGAAAATTTAGTAAAATTAGTAGAAGTAAATGTAATACTGTCAAAAATACGTTGCATTCGAAATTAACATGCTATTTTTCTACCTTAACATATGTTTGACAACCGATATGTTTAGAGAGTAAATTTTAATTTTCTACTGTTTAAAGTTTTTACTGTGTTTATTTTTTTTTTTTTTTTTTACAGTAGTTTTATTAGATTTATTAAATTCTATATGGTTTAATCTGTTTTTAGTTTGTTTTATTTAATATGAAAGTAAAAATTTCAAATAAAATCTTATACTTTGACGTAAAACTATAAATTTTGACATTACTTGCGTTATTCACAAATTACATTAGAAACTATATCAGCTATTTTGTTTCATAAACAAGAATTTTCGATCGATATTGAGTAGAGAATATGTTATCTGTTTACTAATCTGGGTCCATGTTTAATTCCTGTCCAGGGTATGGATGTTGTGAAATTAAAAAAGTAAATTTTTTTTTTAATATTTCACATTTAAAAAATTTATAATCACATAAATTTATTTTATAAAAATAGCATTTTTCATTGAAATTTTGGTCGATTTTTATAACTCACAGTACAACAATGTACTATGATAATTATAAAATCAATCAAAATGAAAATAGGAGTTGTATAGGTAGTCTAACACTAAAAATACCTACTGATGAGTTCTAATAGTGTTATGATGAACGAAACAATTTCCTAAAAATATTTTGTTTGTTAACACAAATAATAATAATAATATTTATAGATACAATGGGGACATAAAATGTCTATGTATCAATATTAATTAATAAATCGAACTTGTACTTTTTATTAGAAGTAAAATGACATGGAAATTTTAATATTTCACATTTAAAAAATTTATAATCACATAAATTTATTTTATAAATTTTTTAATTATATTCTTTGAAATTAATTTGGAATATGTAGTTAGCATTCAAAATAAAATTGAACTATGATTGTTCAAATTTCAATCATGTAAAAAATTAAAAAAAGTAAATTATGAAGATGAAGTTACATTCAAAAATAGTTAAACATTTGAAAAAAAATATTACATGTACACCGAGGATGTTTATTAAAATAACATCGAATTCTTACCCAACACCCGACCTCCTACACTACACCAAAAATTGAAAATGACTAGCAAAGCAAATGTACAAACAACACACTTACAAACTAAATTTTAAAAAAAATAAATTCTCAAATCTCAATCATGAAAAGTGGATTTTCTAAATCCAATTCAGTTCATTCTCTAGCTCTAATACTCTAATCTCTAATCCAATCCAACTCTACGAAAATTTTTACATTTTTCAAAAACATCTGAAAAATAAAGAGAAATAAAACGACTGGAACAAAACAATAACAACGCACCATGCACCAAGTCGAAAACACTATAAATTTAATAAATTTCCTTAAAATAAAAGAGACTGACGGATCATTTCAAAATTTCGAAACTTATGTCCATTTAAATTTCAAAATGAATAATGTTGTATTTGAAAATGAAGTTAAATAATTTCTATACAATTGCAAGTCTGCAATTGCTTGGCTTATTTGTATTAATGTCAATATTAAAATTTATTTAATTTTTTCATACACAGGCGATTACACAAATTGTATTTTTTAAAGAGAATTTTTTTATGAGTTCGAAAGTTAAAACAAACAAAAAAAAAACTAATAATACATAAGTTATGATCGAATATTTTCGAATATTATGATAAAAAGAATTGGAAAAAAAACATAATAAAAATGAAATCAAAATAAACAATAACAAAAACATATGGTGAAAAACATAAATAAACGAGGAAAAATGAACATATGTTTTATGTAGCAACATTTTAACATAAAAAACTGCTTAAGAGCATTTTTCTAAAGAATTTTTAATTTATTCAAATTAATTATAAAATTTAAAAAAGAAACAAAATTCTGGAATATTTGTTAGAAAAATAAAATAAATTATTAGAATTCTAAAATTAACCAAACTAGACTTACTTATCTAGTAAATATTCTTCATCACAAAGTGGATAAAAAGAGAATTGTATAATTATAAATTGAAAAATAACTTGAAATTAAAGATCTTAAATAAGAATACACGAATGTAAACTAGTACTTGTTATGATACAGAAATGCCCATTATTCTTGGAAAATTATAAACAAGAGACGCAAATAATGAAATAACTAAAAAAAATGTTCTACCAAAATATGTCTCGTCTCAACCTACTAATTAGTGTTATAAATAATTCATAAATTTCTTAAACACATCGAACATAATATCTACCTTAATTTCCATTTCTTTTGTCAATTTTAACCACAAAAACAATTTTTAGATATAGTATAGCGAGCCAGTTCAAAAACCTCCATACAAATCAAGAACAAAAATCAATATACAAAATTTCAGTTATAAAAAGACAAACAGAAAAGTATAAACTTTGTAAAATTCAAATAAATATAAAAGATGACAAAATGTAAATAAATATATATTAAAAATAGAATTAATTAGCAAATTAAAAAATCAATATATAAATTTTTATTTTTATCATTTTCTTACTAGCTACCGAATAAAGTATTAGCAATAATTGCAAAATGGTAGATCTCTCTGAAAAATTGATATAATTGATTATTTATATTTTCTATATGTCAATGTGCTAATTTTTTTTTCTTTACTTTTCTTTAAATTATAATTTTTGAAGTAAATATTTTTCGATATCTAAATAAATAAAAAAAAAAAAGTAAATATTAACCTATATTTGTAATAAATAAAGTACGTGTACTTTAAAATCATATATAAATTTAAATGAAATAAACTTTATTTACAATTAAAATTAAAACTATTAATTAATTATTATAACAATTCAAAGATTATAAAATTTTCTTAAATTGTAACAAAAAAAAAATATTTTAATTTGAAAATTTAAAATTTTCAAATCTATTAAATTTAATTGAATTTCCTTATATATAGCCAATTAAAAGTTAATGTCATGTATGTATCTACATATCTATTAAAAAAAAAAATTCTTGATTATAATTTTATTAACTAATTAAGAAATTGTGAAATTCTCAATAGTACTATTAATTATGGGAATTAAGAAAATATGATATATATACACATCCTGTACATATATACCTATTGCCCTAAATGCCTTAATTGACATCTTAATAAAAAAAAATAATAATAATAACCTTTTATTTATTCACCTGCTACATTTCAATGTATACATTCTAAATAAGTGCTAAATGTGTTCCACCCATTTACAATATTTAATAACTTTCAATTAATGTTAATTAATTTTTGTTTTTTGTTTTAGTCTTATGTATTCTGTAAATTAATTACAAATATAGGTATATATTATATTTATTTAAACTATATAACACATTTTATATTTATATAGAAGTCTTCATTCAAAATAAAAAAAAATAATTTTAGTTTGGGAAAATAACCAAATATTAAAATTTAACCTTTCTTGTTAAGCTAAACATACAAGCTTGGTATCGCCATTGAGTGTACAATATTAAAATTTTAAAAAGTACTTTAAACATCCTTATCTTATGCAACAAAACTACGTCTTCTTGAACATTAAATTAAATAAATTAATATTTCAAATAATTAATTCTACCATTGAATAATAACTTATTATTCATAAATGATTCTGAAAACAAATTCGATTATTCAAATTTCATATTGTACTTAAATGTCATGAAGTGATATAAACATTTTATCATCACCTTTAAAATCTTTAATATTAAAACAAACGAGATGTTTAATACAAAGACGTAGATTATCGATAATCGATATAGTTAGGTCATTGTATGTTCATTCGTGTTTAATTACATAACTTATATTATAAAATTAAAAATGTCATTAAAAATATACTGTCATTAGAATTTGTAATTAAAAAATTAATTTTTAAATATTATACAACCACATATTATTTTATTAATCAATCAATTGAAATTTTAACCGGGCGGTTGCCACTTAACTAATGTAACTAACTTGACTTGACTTATTAATTAAAAGCTTGAAAGAAAAATTGCTTGCTTTGAAAGTTATTCACGATGTAACAATAATAATTAATTTGAATTAAATGTCATAATTTTCTATATGATTTAATAATAGATCCGTTATATTCACTTAAATTTATATACATGTATACTATATACACATACATCAGAATGAAATTAAAAAGTATGTAGCTTTGTTGTTTCATCCAATCAATTTCTAATAATGAAATGACCGATTCAATCAAACTTCCGTCCATACACATTCATATTCACTTAACTATTTAAGATGACGATGACGTTAGGGACAGTAATAATAAATAGTAAAACAAATATAAGTATGCATATATTATAATGCAGTAACTATTTTGACATTGAACTTGTGAAAAAGTACAAATTTATCATTGCCGGTTAAGTCAATTATTATTTTAATATGCTTTCTTTTATTAAATTTTAAATTAACAGTGGTTCATAAACTGTTATAAAAATATTTTAAATCTTTTAAATAATATTAATAGTATTAGAGGAGTACTATTTTTTTGACAAATAAAATTTGAAAAAAAGCTAATATTGCGATACTTTTATAACTCTTTTAAATATGTATTATTGTCTTAAAAATTGTAGTTGATATTTGTTACACATTATTTTTCTAATCCGATTTACTTTCTGTGTCTTATAAAATAAAATAATTTATACTATATTAATGAATTTGAATAAAATATTGCCATTAAATATCTAAAAGGTATAAATTTTACGAAAAATCGTCAATTGAGTGGTTAAATGAGTTTGGAAATATATGTTTGGAACTATTCAGAACTTTTTGTAGCTTATAGATAATTTTCCACCATCTTAACAAGACGTATAAGACACTAACACATTATACATGTTGTTCAGAAAGTTAAATTTAAACTTACTAAAGCCTAGATGATTTTCTTATATTAATAATCTTATTATGATCCGCAATAAATGTTATATATAGCTTCTAAATAGATGTCAGTTTTCATACTTTTCTTCTTAATTTTTAACAAGGGTTAAAAATATTAGACTTTGAACCACTGACCCCCCTCGATCAATAATTTTATTCAGTTCGTTTAACAATTTTAGTAAATCAATTTAAACTTTAATTCAGAGTTGTATAGTAATTGTTTTCAATATAGATTTGATTTCATCTAAATTTCACAAAAATTTAAAATCACTGATATCAGTGATTTATGGAAAATTTATGAAGGTGACTCAATATTAATAGGCAAATTAAAAAAATTGCAAACGTTGAGAAAAAAAAGAGCGAGAAAGATAGATATATATAAACTTAAATTTCATAAATTTAATATAACCTAACCTAACCTTCGAAATGAAATCATTAGCGACATCTTTCTATAATGCATTGCATATTACATATATATAATATATTATATGGATTATATATAATCCCATAAAATATTATATAAATTAATTAAATATATTAAATAATAATTAAATAAAATATTACTGGCAATTTAATTACAATTGTCATTATAAAATTTACTTCATTGTAAATTTTAGTTATTATACTTCATTATAAAAGTTATTAACTAAATACAATTGTCATTGAACATTGTATTAAAATTATTATGTGATATTAAATGACTATATAGCAAAAAAAATTAAGTAATTTTTAATTATTTAAATATAAATTAGATTATGAGATTTTCCAATTTAATTGTATATCACAAATAAATGATAATTATTTAAAATAATGGGGCGACAAATGTTATGGTGGTAACATATCATTATAATTACAATTATCGTAATTAGAGTTACATACATTGAATTGAAAAATAAAATTAAAAAGTAAATAATATGAAATGTAGGCAAAATTGTACTTTATACATATTTTGAGTTTATAAATGTTATTAAAATCTTACTTAATGCTTCCGTATAAAGTTTGTGAGTTTTTGAAAATTTTTTTAAAATTGCTAATGTTAAATTTTACTAAAAATCGTCAATTGAGTGGTTAAATTAGCTGTTAAATATACTTTATCATTATGTTTGATAAATATATAATAAATAATTAAAATAATATAAAATAAATAATTAAAATAACTAGTTTTATTTTCTTGTCAAAACCATTTCGAAATGTAAAAAATCATTACAATCAATATTATTTTATTTGACAATTCACAGTTTGTGACAAGTTATTAGAATCAATCATATATATGTCAGAAATACATATATGGCAATTCACAGCAATTGACGAACAAACTGTCAAACAGAAGCGCACAGAACTGTTTTGAACAATTAGAATTAAATGTCAAACACTTTAAGCAATTTAAACTTTTTTTTAATAATTTTTATTCTAATTTTTATTTACTTTCAAATTTTTTTGATTAATTCAATTGATATTTTTCAACATTTAAGAAAAACAAAGAAAATTGTCCAAAACTGTTTGGAAATAATTGCAATTAAACTATTTTGGAAATATTATTTGTTGTGCATTAGTTTGGGATACATAATAATAAATTTAGAGTAAAACTACTACAATTTTATTTCTGCGATAATTTCTATTTAAATTCTTTTCTACTACATTATATTTATTTATTATATACCTTTAGAATTTTGTAATTTTTAAAACTACTTCCAAAAAAATTTAAAGTATTAAAATTTAAAGTATTTTTTTCTTTTTAATTTGAATTCTATAAATTTTAATAATATCTAAAACTATCGGATCACTTTATAAGTATATATGAAAAAACTGATACAAAAAAAAATGTAAAATTTTATAATACCTAGTTATTCTTACAAAAAAAGAAAAAAACTATATAAAATTAAGTATTCATTTAAAGTATAAAAAAAATATCATAGCGATTTAGAATAGACATTTATCCTAAAAATTTCTTTATTTTTTTTTTTTTAATTTAGATTTAAGCCCAATAACAAAATATGGAATTTTCAATTTTTTTTTTATCATTTTTATTTTTTTAAATCCTCTTTACTTTATTTTAATACCATACATCTTATACTTTAATGTATCTAAATGTACTTGAACTAGAAACTTCTTTAAAACAAAAAAAAAATTTTTTTTTATACACATATTCAAAAATATCCTTTAAAAAAAAATGGACATTTTGGAATATGAAGAGACTGAGTACTCTGTGTACTATATACAGTGTAATGGTTACATCGGATCTAATAAAATGAGATATGAAAATAACATTACCATGCAATTGACGTACATATATATATATATAGAAATATTATATGTATGATGTACTTGGGCTATGTACATACAAATATGTTATATATTATAGATATATAACAAATAATATATATATATATAGTATCTATAGATAACTGAAATATTTATAATTCTATTTTTTATATCCAATTTTCTGAACATATTCTCATATATAATATGTACTACACTATATGTATACCCAGATTATTTACTTATTTATTAATCCAAAAGTTATTTACCAGCAGTTTTATATGGATTTTTGATCTTCTACCAGTACTAGTTTTTTCTTTTAGATTACTCTTAAGATTAGATTTTATTTTATTTTATTTTGAAATTTTATTTATAGATACTCAATTATATAGACTTAAGATTTCTGATCATAGTTTTCTCACTTTGAGTTAAGACCTCTAAAAAATTAGAAAAAATATATTCTTAGTTATAATTAAAATGACTGTAATGTGTATCGTATTTTAAAGTAGATTGAACATTCAAATAAAAATCTATCGATATTATTTTATCGATCTTATTTGAACAAATATTGACTACAACAATTTTTATAGCATGCATTGGAACAATCATAGATTACACTTATCAGCAATATATGAATCTTTTCTTTCCCTAACAATATATAAATTATATTGTGGAAATTGTGGGAACAATTGCATGGGACTAGTTTCCTTAGAAGACTAATGTCCTAAAAAAGCCCCTAAAAACAACAAATATGTTATAACATCAAAAAGGTACAATTTTTACCGCTAATTGGTTTTCTAAAATCAACTGGAACGATTACTTCTACCTACCTACCTACAGTATTTAACAGTCTGTTCAATTTATATGAATCTTATTGCAGGAACATTGAAGAAGATAAGAAAAAACAGAAGAAGTAAATTTAATGCAATAGAAAATATCCTTAAAATAATTGTTATTGCTGGTTTTTTTGAAGTATCAACAAGTTTTTATTTTCTTTATTTTTCTTTTTTAATACTTACCATTCAGTTCTTAAATGTTGTCACTCTAAGTTATTTCACATTTATCTTTTTTGCTTTTGTTTTAATATGTATATATTTATGAAAGAGATTATAGCTACACAATACATACACATATTTGAAAGGATATATTTTATTATTACATGAATGTGTGTTGTTAAATTATTATGATGTAAAATAATAAAAATGAAAGTCCTGTTATTCTATGTTTTTTTTTGTCCTTTTTGACCAACATCACCCCAAAAACAAAAAAAGAACAAAAATAATTTAATAATATATATATATATATATATATACATATTTATAATATGTATATGAGTATATGCAATTATAATAAAGGACTATATAAGGACTAAAATGTTAATACATGTGTAATAAATTTTAAATGAAAATTGGTTTTATCCTAATCCTAGTCTTAATATACTACATACATACATATACATATGTATGTACATTCATTGGGTTGTCCTGTTTATATTTGGTACATATAAATGAATAATATTATATATTTAAAAACAATGGTTTTCAACATTTTTTTTTAAATTATAGTTTACAAAATTAAATTTGACTTTTATTGCAATTCAAATCCCGAATATTGTAATCCGATTTCGGGTGTTTGAACAAACAATAATGATTTTTGACAAGTAATATTTTTATTAATGTCCTTGGATGATACGTAATATATACGTATTTCTCTTGTACCGCTCTGTGTAGTTTAACCGATATTGTTTTTTCTTGTCTATTGTTTCAACCATAACTTTGTGTTCCGATATCCAATCTATATATTTTTGTTTTAATTGTGAAATTAATTGAAACATTTTGTACTTCGGATTCAAATATTTAAAACAATTTTAAATGGGCCTAAAATTTTAAATAAAACAAAAATTTAGCAAATTGAGAACCTCTGTTCTATAAATATATATTTTTTTTTTTGTTAATTAAAAATTTATTGTCTGAATGACCTATCCTTTGAGATTATTCCATTTATATTATTTTATGGTGTTTTATCTTTTTCAATAATATCCTTTCTTCCTTATACTCCACATATCATCATTCTCTATAATAAAATTTTATTAAACTGATTGAATTGAAATTGTAATTGTATTGTATTGTTGTTTTGTTTTTCTTTATATACATATATAAAGAAAACAGAAAAAAGATAGGATTGTCCATCCTCCTATCAAATGAATAATATTTGAATAGATTTATTGGTTGTATAATAAAAAAAAAAATGAATATAAAAGGGATATGAATAAACGTGACTGAATTATATTATTTAATTATTATTTAATTTTTATTTCAATCCATTTTTATCAACATTAATCTATTAAATTGATTGTTCTATATAAATTAGATTAGAAGGTATAATTAAGTTAGGTTAGGTTAGGTTAGGTTAAGTAAAGTGTTAGTCAAAATATTATTTATATACACATATGTCGATTTATATCTTAATCTTTTTGTTTTATAACTGCACTAATATGTCAACCTAAGCAATTTAATGTGACCAATAAAAATAATAAAAATAATTAAATGTCAAGTCAGCCAAGTCCCAAAAATATAAAACTTTTACAATTTAGAAATTTTATTAGGCATAGCACATACATACATATGTATACATTCCAACGATGATAATGAATTGCAATTGTACGTAATGACATAGAACTATTATAGAACTACTATAATGTCAAATTTTAACTAACACACCTGATATAAGTCAACTCATAATGGTATAATAAAAATTTAGGAAATATCGTTTGACAATTAGAAAATAATATGAAAATTTATTTTTTAATTAATAAATTTTCCTCAGCTCTTTTTATTTATATTTATTGCAAGATTATTTTATATTGTCATATATTTCTAATAAAAAAAATAATACATACAAATTAGTCAAATAGTTTTTTTATTGTACATTATATAGTTTTTGGATAGATACAAAGTATATTTCAGTTACATGTATTTTCCATATAAATGCTGTATAAATCATGACATAGGTATAATAATACAAATATATCAAATATGTCGCATGACGTTTAACATAAATTATTGACATAATCAGATAAATTATAAAAATCGGTTTCTGATGACAGAATATGTGCAGATGACAGAACATAACACTGTTTAATGTCTCACATCTATTTATTACTGTAATCTCATTTAAATATCAAAATAATCAAAAAATAATAATTTAAAAAAAAATTTATTTTATTTTGAGTCTTTCGCCGCTATAATGACATTTTTCTTAAATCTTATCCACAATTTCTACTCTTCTATCAAGTTTTCTTTTATTGTTATTATTATTATTATTACCTTTAATGTTTAAAGTCTACAAATGTCTACAAATGAGAATAATGATATAATTATTATTATTTTGTGTAATCTAGTGTCAAAGGTCAAAATAAATGTACGATAAGTGATACAAACAATAATTATAAAAGGTAAATTCTGATAATAAAATTTACACACAACTCTCTTATCACTTTAGTTCTTTTATTTTTAAAGCTTGAAATCATTAAAAGAAAATAAAAATAAAACTGAAAATGATAAGGAAAAAAATATAAATTTTAACAATAACAAAACAAACAAAATAAAAATTAAAAAAGTATTGCCAGAAATTTATATATCCCTGTGTCGAAAAAAGGGGAATGGGGAAAATTTGATTAAACATTTTTTATGAAAATATTTCATTTGAATTTTAAAAAAAATATTTATATAATATTTTTTTTCTGTAAATTTTAATGTCAAATTTATACAAATTTTAATATTCATTAAAATAATGATATCTTATCTATATACCGCTAGGAGTAAATTTAAAATTATTTATCACCAGTCCTTGCAGTTGCTACAAATCGATCAAAATGTTATTAATACATTTTTTTAATCATACAGAGAGTGTTTAGCTTTATTTTGTTTAAATATTTTATTACGTATATAATTATTTTTATTAATTTTGTCATACAAAAATAAAAATATAGCACTCCAAAAGTAAAATGCCTATAAAATAATTATGGCAACACTGCTTTCATGTCATTTAATAATTATAAAATTATCAAACACTGATAACATTCATTACATGCAGCATGTGAAAATATTTTTTTTTATCTTTTATACACAGACACAGAATGAAATTGAAATTGAGAGAATTACGGTTATAAAATGATAATAAATTTGATTAGATTTTAAGGAAAAAAAAATTTGTTGTTTACAAACAAATATTTTATTTTTGTAAATAGACAAATATTTTATAATAGTAAATGAAAATCCATTGAATCCACGGTTTGATTTGAGTATGTAAACATAATTTTCTTATCTAGTTAATACGCACTTTCATATAAATAAAAAACAAAATTATTAAATTTAAAAATATGAAAACTATAATAATTTTAAATTCATTTCAATGAATTTTGTATTTGCAGTATATTTGACATTTATGAGTATTGACAATTCATTGACAAATTAAAATGGTTAATAAACAATACAATAGTTAAAATTATCAATTAAAAATGTATAAGTTAATTTGAAAAAAATGTATTTGTATATATAAATTAATTTTATCTTTGATAATATAATATGTTTTCAATTATAATTGAGCTGTCATCAATTATAGAAACATTTCAAATTGGTTAATTCCAAGACCCAAACCAAGTAAATTTCAAATTAGTCAATTCTAATTCAAATTTTAATAAATATATTAATATCTGTCCCAATTAGAATTCGTCTGGCACACACCTTTAAACTATGTTCCAAGAATAATAATTCCAAATTCCAAAAATATAAATCTGAATAAAATGGTTTGATAAAATGATTGTACGAAATTTAATTTTTGAATTTACATTTTCAATAGCGCTCAAAGTTTGATATGAAATAAAGTTAAGATTATTGAAAGTTGACTTTTAAAATTAACTTTTAAATGATTTTAACAGTTGTAGCCATCATCATTATCCTATATTCTCATTCAAAGAGCATATATATGATGATACCATGATAGTAGGCGATGATGGTTATGTATTATTTAATCCTTAATTGTTTTTATATTAAAAAATATGCATTCTAATTTCATAAAAGTAAATTTTTGGCGGAAATTAAAAAAATACTTTCAACTTGTAAGTAGTAAAAAACATTCGGAATACAGTTATTAATTTCTGAAATTTTTTAAACTGAACTCATAACTAAAGTACCCAATTACACTATATAATAATGATTTTAATAATTTTAATAATTTTAATTATGATAAATTATTCATGAAACAAAAATATTTTATTTTTTTATTAAATTTTCATTTAAATTAATTTCGTTTTCTTTTTTCAATTGAAATAATATTATTTTAATTTTTGAACAATTTAATTTAACCACAATTTTGAATGAAATAAACAATTATTTTTCCATTGTCATCTCCTTCAAATGAAAACCACAATATCTGTCATCATTTTCATATTTTTTTTTGTTTTCATTGAAATGCGAAACCTAATAAATAAAATTTCCACAGAACAAAAAAAAAAAAAAAACATAAAATAAAAAAGAAAATCAGAGCCTCGAAATATATTTAATTTTTATATACATATCTATACATTCTACATATATGTCTTTATGTATGTAGGCACGTGTAGACTAACTATTATAGATGAACATTAAATTATATTAGGTTCATGGTTCATGCCATTACCTTAAATATAATCTTTAAGTTAGGAATAAGTTACAATTATCCATAATAAATTAATATTAGGCTTGCCAACATTTTAATTTAATAAAACGATTAACACCGGTTATTAAATTGTTCAACAGATTAATTACAATTGTTTCATAATACATGTTATATATAGTAAGTAAATTAAATTTACTATATTATTAATTTTATATTATTGAACTATATGATCTTGAGGTATGACAGGATCAATGATAAAATGATATAAAATTAGTTAACAATTTAAAAATCAAATGAAATTATTATGAATAATTTTACAAAGTATTTAAAATTTATAACCGTGATGATAAAATATTGAAAATATTATTTGATAAAATTTGAAAAAAATTGGCTGGATAATTTTTTGTGTCAGATCCTGAGTTGTGTGAATTGATAACTTTGAAATGTTCAAATATTCTATTTTTTATTTATTAGTTACTGTGGACATAACCGAATATGAATTTGTTTTTGTTAAAATTTAGGATATAAAAGTTTACGGTTATATTTACCACGTTAATAGTTATTCACCATAACTAGTTGTAATCATTTCAACCACAAATGTTGATTAATAACAATGAAATATTTTTGAGTTTACAAATTTTTAAATTTTTGAGTTAAAATTGATTAAATAATCGCTAATGATTATTTTGTAACTGTTGTTCTGTTGAAAATTAAAATTATTTTTAAAATCAATTATTTTGAGGTGAATTTGGTACCGTTTTGGTATTGTGAAAAATGTATTTTTTTTTTTTTTTGTTGTAATTTTCCATAATAAAATTTGTGTTTGTTTCAAAAACACTAAAAATTAATTTAAAAAATTATTATATATCCTTAAATTGGGCTGAAGCCCTTAAGTATTGCATCACAATTATTCATGAAAAAGCCCATACAGCACGATCCATCAATCGATTTTTATAATCAAATTTTCGTTCAATTTAAACTAATTTTAAACATTTTTTTGTAATGGGGAGTTCTATGTAAGCGCGACCGACCTCTTAACATCTATTATACTTCCCCTAAAATTCTGAACATATGGTAACTCAAAATTTTAATAAATAAAACTGAGTCGTTCAATAGTAATAATAATAATAAAATAAAGGTATTCTGTGACACGTGACCTTCTCAGAAATAATGTGTTCCATATAATAGGTTGTCTATAATATATCAAAATACACATATTATGTATATATATACATATATATTTAATAATATTTTAAATAAGGATAGTCCGATAAGTCTTGTCTTCATGTAATTTGATAAAATTTATTAATACGTACACAATATATCTATTCGAATGTCATTCATTTATCATCTTAAAATATTAAATATGTATATAGTTATAGATTTTTATATTGAAATTTTAACCTTAAATTGTGGTGAATTTTATACTACAAAAAAAAAAAAACAAAAACAAATTATTTTTGATTAATTTATTTTTGCGGTCGTTCATTCAATATATTTGACTGGATATATAGATAAAATATCGAAATGTAAATGAAAATTCAATTTAGAAAATTAATTCAATTTTATTTAATTTTTTTGTTTTATTATAATAAAATACTATTATTTATTCTGTGGAGTTAAATTTGAGGTGTAATTTGATTAATATGTATATATATATATACTTATATTTTTACATATTATATATATACTTAATATTAAAAATATTAATGGTATTAACGAACAAAAACAATAGAAAAAGTGATGATCACAAAATTTATTTTACTTTTGATCCTTTAACCCTTATAGGAGGGTCTGCATGAGGGCAGATATAGAGATAAACTTTTATTTTTTTCCTTAACATTTAAAGTTAAAAAAAAAATCGAAATTGTTTATTAAATATTTTTATTTATAGTTTGAAAAGTAATTTTTAATGCCGAATTTTGAATAAATGTAGATAGATGTAATAAAATGTATGAAATGCAGAATAACAATAAAATGTCAATAACAATAAAATGTCAGTGCTGCCAGCTTATAAAAACAAATGTCATATTATTCGCTTCTTAGAATATGAAATTCTTTGTGGTGTGATGTGTATAGCAAAAAGTGCTGCACTTCGTCAAATAATGTCCGATATACAAAACATTATTGAATAATTTAGATATTGAAATAAAAGAGATAATTAGAACTGTTACAATAATAATATAATAATAATAATGATAAAATAGTCTTTATTTCAACAGAATTACAAAGCTAATAACAAATTTTAAATCATTACAATACAATACATATACAATACGTACAAACCAAATAATAACAAAAAAAATGGGGGTGTATTCTAAAATTGATTTAACTATATCAGAATTAAAATAAAATAAAATTTTTAATTTATGATTAAACAAAATTAATTTATTTTTTGTACATATGTATTCTTAATCTAATTAGCAACTAATTCAAATCAACAATTTAGTATTTAAAATAATTCAGATTACATTTTTAACATATACTAAATAACAATTAATTTATATACTAATAAAAAACATTTGAATTATGAATTAAGATATAATAAAAGATTAATAAAATTATTATAAATTTAAAGTATATTACAAAATATAAAAAATCAAAAAAATTGTACATAATTTTCCTTTTAATAGTCAATTTTAAGCTTCAAATTCTGAATGAAATAGTTAAAGACATTCTGTTGTCATAATGCAAAAGACGAATATCTTAGTTTATCAATATATCAGTTATAATCAAAATCGCATGATTATAATAATTAAGACCTAATATACATATACTTGTTTTTTATTATTTTGCTTATATTTCAAATTTAAAATAAATCTACTAAAATTTTATATGAGCTCAGCTCAAATTTTTTTTTTACACGAATTTATTTTACACGAACGTTTTTCGGAACGTATCTATCACATAAAAACAAATTTTAGTATATGTAATATTGCATTCAAATCTTAAAATATCTATTGTGTACAACCCTTCTAATATCTATAATTAAAACATCGACATATGAACAAAGATAATACTTTTAATATAAAATTGAATGATATATATGTCGTCTTATACGAGAAGGTCATTGTATATTCCTTAAAAAAATGAAATTCTAAAGAAATTTAACAATAGAAGATAATTTGTTAAAAAAAAAATCTATGATAACATATTATATACTTTTGTTTTAAGATATTTAAAAAATAATAATAATAATAACAATAACAAGAAATTTATATATATATATATATAAAACCAAAGATGAAAGGAATCACTTAAAATTCTTATACGTACGTATTTTCATAAAATAAACTTAAAAAACAAAAATCCTTTTATTTTAAAAATTTAAATAACACCTACACACTATGAAAAAGTAGATATATGTACTTTGAATATCTATCATCGCTGTATAGCGCCGCGTACACTAATATAAAACTGATAATTCATTTTATGCAAATTAACAAAAGTGTTTTTTTTTGTTTTGTTTTTAAATACTAAAGATTCATATATAATAGCATCTGTAGGATGATGCAATTCAACTGATAAGTATCTTGAAAATAATTTTTTTCTATTATTTTGATATTAAATTTATATAACTATATAAGATCCTTTTTGTATCCTTAAATATTTTTGTTTTATAAATATGTTAATATTGCATTGAACTTTGATCGCACCGTCACCACAATACATAAAATTCGGTTTTAAAATATAATAGAAAATAGAGTCACTCTATATTTAGCATAAAAATTAATTCAAAAGGGCATCTCAGAATCATGACTGAAACTCATATTTGTATATAACAAAATTGTATAGGTATATATGCAGACAGAGCATAGCGTGGGAATAGGATTTTTCGTAAACTCAATATGACGTGACAATTGCATTATACATGACTGACTTATAATCATACGATTTTAGTTTATGACAGTCATACTACAATAATTTATTGACGTTTATTAACACATTTTTTTAAAAATTTAGTTTGCTTTTAATTTTCTTTAATCTTATTTCGGCACATATTTGAAAAACGTATAACTCAATAATGAATTAAACATGCTTAAAAGAAATGTTCGAACTATGACGTATGACAATTTAACTAAAATTTGTAGTAAGCATCGTTACAGTTGTACTTTTTAGGTCATACTAACATATACAAAAAAACCTTATTTATATTTATATATTGTTTCTAGTATTATAATATTATCCATAATATTTTCTGAAAATATGTTACATGTCGAAAATCGATAAAAAAAATACATATGGCATATATTTTGCATTAATATAAAACTAAATTAATTTAACTATTTTTCTCTTGATTTCTAGATCGTTTTAAAACTTAATAATTTCATTTTGTAATTAAAAATTATGAATTATAATACATTGTTGTTGCTGATTGTTTTGTTAAGGCTTTTACTTTTTCTCTTTCCTCACAAATTACTTTTATAGACAATTATTTAATTTTTTGCTTTCATTTTTATTATGGGATATAATTTGCATTTTAAATGTTAATTTGTTATGACATGAAATCAAAATATTTTTCAAAATTAATTTTTATTTTTATAACAACAATATCTTACCTTACCTATATCTTTATTTGATTCAGGATATTATTCTGTAAGTTTTGTTATTAAATAACAAATTACAAATGATATTATTTACGTTTTATTACGTTTTATAAAAACAAAAAATCAGTCATTGTAGTAGTAGTGGTAGTATATACGTTTTTAAATAAAATTATAAGGGTGGGGAAAGGAGCGATACAATTTAATTGTAAGCATGATTTAATTCTGAAGAAACATCTATAATAATTATTGTCTTGAATAATTTATTAATGCAAATGAAAATTGAATATGTCAATTTAACATTTGACATTTTTTATGATAACGGTAAAAAAAGTATGAATTTTACTAAAGGTGAATTCACTGTTTCAATCGAATTAAGACGAATTTTTTTTTTTTAAAAGATAATTTTTTTCATAATTGATTTATCATAAATGACATTAAAATTTTCGAAAAAAATGTCAAGCCATGCTTATATGATGCATAAAATGACACTTGTCATGCTTATACAATGCATGGCTTCAGGCTTGACATTTGTTCGAAAGTTTTGATGTCATTTATGATAAATAAAAAGTTTGTTGAAGCGATAAATGACATTAATTTTTTTAGAACAAATGTCAAGCCATGCTTATACGATGCATGGAGTGACATTTGTCATTTATCTTATACAATGCATGGTTTCAGGTTTGACATTTGTTCGAAAGTTTTAATGGCATTTATGTCAGGTTGTTGAAACAAGAAATGACATTAAAACTTTCGAACAAATGTATAAGCATGACAAATGTCAAGCATGGCTTGACATGTGTTCGAAAATTTTAATGTCATTTATGGTAAATAAACGTTAAAGGAGGTACAATAATTTCGCATAACATGCATAATATATATATTTTTTTTTACTTTTTGAGATTTGAATAAAATGTCAAAATTTTTACATCACACAAAAGTTAATCAATTTTTCAAGAGAATAAAGTTTCTTATTTGTTTGCATACTCATTTGGAGCTAAAAATGAAATCGACTTTTTTATAGATTTCATTATGTCACTCTTGTAGAATTATGATCAATTTTATCGCTTTTCTTACAATTTCAAAATAGGTGTTCTGTCACATTTACTGTTTATCGAAATATTTTTTGATTATTCAAGAAAATTATTTTAGCTCGACACTATATATTACTAATTATCATGTCAAATTCTAAAGTTATTAGTTTAGTAAATTTTCGTAAAAGTATTTTTTTTTAACTTATTTTTTTTAAGTTTAATTAATTTTTTGTTTATTTTTTTCAATTTTTTCTTACAGGTCTGCAAAGCTTTAAATATTATCTGTGAAATGGAATATTTTGGTTTGGAACATTGGACACCAAATCAAAAAGAATCACGTACACATCAATGGATTAATTTGAGAAATCGTTTAAGTCAAGATTCTGGTAGTGGTAGCAGTATTCAATTAATGTTAGCAATACGTGTTAAATTTTGGGTACCAGTACATTTGATATTACAAGAGAGTGCAAGAAATTTATTTTATATGCAAGCAAAAGTTGATTTAATTGAAGGTCGTTTATTGGCAAAAGATTGGAGTAATGCAGCAAAATTAAGTGCATTATTATGTCAAGCCGATGGTATACGTTTTAATGAATCATCTTTAAAAGTAAAATATCCACAAAATATTAAAATAAATAATTTACATGTAACAGATCAATTAAATCACAAAGAAAAAAAAGAAAAAGAACCCGTATTAGCATTTAAAAAGAGAAGATTATCAAAACAAAAATCTGTTGAAAGTTTTGATATGCCATCAACAACTGTTGCCGCATTAACAACAGCAATTGCATTAGGTACTGGTACAATTCCAACAACATCATCATCATCATCAAACAACAACAATACTAATAATAATGGTACTCAACAAAAACAAAGACCACAACTTCAACGTCAAAGTTATTCATTGGGTTCAACAGCATCTACATCTGGTTCATCAATATTCAGTTCAATATTAAATAGTACGAGTAATCATACAAATTCTACAACAACAACAACAAATACTGCTAGTACTTCAAATAATAATTCATCATCATCATCATCATCATCATCATCTACATCAAATAATGGAACAAGTAGTTATTGTTTAAAAAATTTTCCATTCTCTTCTTCATCATCGACAGTTCTATCAACATCATCAGGCTCATTGTTACATCAAAATAATAATAATAATAATAATAATAATGATAATAATAATAATAACAACAACAACAATAATAATTCAATTATTAATGGTGAACAAAATCAGGAACAACAATCAAATGAAGATGATACAAATTCACCATTACGAATTTATGAAGATTACTTAATACGACCTACTGATCTCAATTCACCATATCCAGATGAATATTTACGTAAAATTGCAATTGAACATGGTAAATTAGCAAAATTAAAAATGTCACCAAAATCAGCAAAATATTGGTTATTAAAAGAAATTCAAGATTTACCTGGATATGGTGAAGAAATTTTTAATGGTGTTACAGTTAATGAAAGTTCGGTGCGTTGTGATGTTGCTGTTGGCGCACATGGTATCACTGTATGTAACGGTGATGAGAAAAACAGGTAAATTTATTTAATTTTATTTATTTTTATTTTTATTTTATTCTATTTTTTGTTTTTCATTGTTATAGCATCCCATTTAGTGCCATTGCAGCAGCAAAATCATTTCGTCGTGCATTTAAATTAGAATATGTTAATGATCATAATGAACGTAAAGAATTAGAAATAAAATTACCAAAACATTGTATTGCTGCTGGTTTATATCGTTCAATAACAGAACGTCATGCATTCTATGTCTGTGATAAGGTACGTGTAGTTGTAACAAGTCAATTTACAAGAGATCTCAAAGGTACAATAGCATCAATGTTTAAAGAAGATACTGAATTGGGTAAACGTTATGTATTTGATATACAACGAACATGTCGTGAGGTACATGATCAAGCTAGAAGAATATTATATGAGCGTGGTATTGAAATAACAACAACAACAACAACATCAACATTAATAACAACAAATGATATACAAACAAATAATATTGATAATAATTATTTACCATCAGTTGAATTAATTAATGGCAAAGTTGATCAAGCTATTAAAGAGAAAGAAGAACGTGAAGCAACAATTGAACGTTGTGTTGGCTCTAGAATAAGTGAAGCAATGACATGTAAAATATGTATGGATCGTGAAATTAATAGTATGTTCAATCCATGTGGTCATGTAACTGCATGTAGTAGTTGCGCTGCAAAGTAAGTTATAATTCAATTTTTTTTTTCTATCTTTACCATATTAAATTTGACATAAATTTTGACATTTTTTTATTAATATTCAATTTTCAATTTTTTTTTATTTTTCCAGATGTGACAGATGTCCAAATTGTCGTATTAAAATAACAAATGTTGTTAAAGTATTTTTACCAACTGAATTAAGAAATAATACATCAAAAAATAATATACAACAGCAACAAATGCAGCCATTACAACAGTCACAGCAACAACAATCATTAAATAATAAACACCATGGTGTTTTAATTGAAGCCAGTAATTAATTAATTAATTTAAAAAAAATATATATATATAAAATATTTAAACTAAATTTAATTTTAATTTATTTGACTTTTTATTTTTAATAAATAAAAAATAAAATAAAAAAATTTTTGAATCGCAATATGAAATTGTGGTAAAAACGAAACTCTCATTAAAACTAGAAGAGAGAAAAACAATAATAACTGAACAAATGTACAGTACAAAACAACTGTCAACGACAATTTTAGAAATGTAAAATATTGCAATGAAAATGGTTGCATATTGGGTGAGTTTAGGCAATTTACGTAAATGTAAATATAGTGTTGTCAAAAATAAGTAAATGTAGAATACTACAATACATATTTTGATAACTGTACATCTACATTTACGTAAATTACTACTTAAAATTACCCTTTGCTTAAACGAATCGTTTTTACACTTTAATGTATTAATTTTTGATTTTCAATTGAGTTCTCAAACATTGAAATTGACACATATTTTGACGTTTTAGTTTTCAATTTTAAATTGTATTCAAATAAAATAAAAATATTGAAATTTTTTTTTGACAACAATTTTATAAATGTTAAATAAATTTGTAATTAATTAATAAAAGTATATAAAAAAATATATAAACATCTAAATTATAATAATTAATAGACAGTTTTTGCAATTTACGTCACCGTAGGCATAGAATTGTCAATCAAACGTAAAAGTTGAAATTAATACGTAAAAGTATATTTTGACAACTTTCCATTTACATTGAAAATTTGTAAATTTCATTGTTTTAAATTATTTGTTGTGTAAAAACTTGTGTCAAATTTGTGTCATACTTCACATTATAATAATTTGTTGTAAACATATTACATACTTAAAACCAAGAGACTCAAATGACATTTAATAAGCTTTAAGTCATTTTTATTACTTTTATTTTTTTTTTTTTTTTGTTTTTCTCTTAATTAATTTGAAAATTTTCTTTTATAACTTATGATTTTTTTTTATTTTTGAAATTATTTTTTTTTTTTATTTTTAAGTGATAATTACCTGATAAAAAATGTGATTTTATTTAAAAAAAAAAAAAAGAGAAAACACAAAAAACTTAAGAAAAAAAAAACAAAATAGCAAGAAAACAAACAAATTGTAATTTTTTTTTTAATTTTTATTATTCAAATAACAAACAAAATTGTTTTCTTATTTTTAATTTTTTTTAGTTCTTTTAAGTTAAGTTTTTCTATTTTTAATTTTATTTTGTATAATTAATTAAGTTATTAAAAATTATATTTAATTTTTTTTATAATTTAAAATTTTTGAATTTTTATTTCTCACCCTGTATTATTTTTGTTTTTGTTTTTGTTAGAAGTCAACAAAAAAAAAATATTTTATAAATAAAAATTGTATAGAAAGGGAGTTCAATACAATAATTGGAGCAAACCTCTGTGCATTAAGCCCAGAAAAAGAAAATAATTTTTTATTAATACAAAGCAATGGAGTTTCAATCAATGTCTATTTATTTATTTTGCATAGAAATTTCAATTTCCTTATTTAAAAATAACTTATTTGAATTCACATTATGTTCAATAAACTTAAAAAAAGTCATATGAAGGTACTTTGGAAAAAAATGTTTTTACGATCAGTTTCGGTTGAGAACATTACTCTTATTCTGAGTCACGAATCGTCATTTTGATGCTACAAGACAAAAAGTATCACCTTTCAGAAATATTTGTATATTATTTCAAAAAGTAAAAAATTTATATCCAACTGACGTTTCCGACATTAAATTAAGCTAACTGTCATTTATAAAAATTAGTTTATCATAGACAAAAACCATTACAAACAATGAAAATATTTCTAACATATTTATTTGTTTACAAGCCGATAGCAATTGACAGCTATTGTTCAATTTTATTACACATAATTTCTAATTAAGTTTATTTGATAAACAAATAATAAATATTTCAAAAATACGATGGCAAAGTATGTATAGACGCCAATATACAATGAAAATAATAAAAAAAAATGTTTAATAAACAGAATACAATAAATAATAACAAATTTAATTAAGATTTTTACATTCATTTATTAAATTTGACAAAAAAGACATAGACATTTATGATATAAATCGTATTTATTTTTACGATATAATTTACAAAAAACATATGTTATTTCTTACATATTTATAATGTTTATTATTAGATTATTTATTTAAACACTTCTGGGATATATATTAAAACTTCAATTGATAACACTGATAAATACATATTGCAGAAAAATTTTATATTATAATTAATTATTATAAATTACAAAATATTTGTTTATGGAAAATACTTCAAAAAGATTGTACTAAAGATGAATATTGAATACTTTGTTTTGATTCACAGTAACTAAAAAAAAATTTTTGATGTATAAATTAGTTGTCATCAAAGCTTATTGAAATCATACTTAAAAATTTTTTTTTATTTGTAATCTATCAGTTACAAAATTGAAAATATGTTAACATAATTATTAACTATTTTTAACACAATTTTTGACAAAAATCAATTGACATATTGATCAAATAATTTAGTATAATGACGTTTGTATAATGTTCATGTAACGAGTAACGTTCGAGTTAATTTGAATTGTTATCTATTTGATCTTTGTACTTAACTAAAACTTCAACTTCTATACATACGCGACACCATAGCATACTTCACATATTCAATAATTGTGCTATTTGAACTTCTACTTCTAGTCTTCCACATATTTATATATGTTCCTTACCTATGTATGTATATCTTACTAGTCAGTAACGACTGAATTTTATTGGATAAGATTTACCGTTTCTATCAATTCTGATGTAAATTTTGCATTTTATATGTGTTTATAATATATTTAGGTATGTACATATAGTTTTTGACATATATTATATACTTACATATTTGGTAAATTGGTCTAATTCGCTAGACACTAAATTTTTGACAATTTAGTTGACAATTTCAATTAGAATTCCAATTTATATATGAATATCTGTCACAATGTATGTCTGTTGGATATTTTCATGTTAT
The DNA here is from genome assembly GCA_963942445.1 of Argyra leucocephala. Taxonomy (NCBI): domain Eukaryota; kingdom Metazoa; phylum Arthropoda; class Insecta; order Diptera; family Dolichopodidae; genus Argyra; species Argyra leucocephala. The sequence goes on from OZ012681.1 coordinate 14,249,273, forward strand.
AATATTTTGACTTTTCAGCGTAGTTTGTGGTACATAAGTGGAAATAGTCAGCATTAGCATCTAAAAAAAATAAATAAAAAGTAAATAAATGTCACATGCTGATTTCAGTAATTTAATTAAATTTATAAAATTATTTTTCAAAACGTTTTAGTTTAAACTGTTTTTATCTTGTTATATTTCAAATTAAAATTAAATAAAATTATAAATTTTTGATATAACTTGCGTTAACAACACATTTTCCATTCTATTTCCGTCATCAGTCTATCAAAAATTGCTAGGAATTCAAATGTGTAGCAGTTTTCACTAATTCTTATTTATTACCAATAATAAAAATTAAAAAGAACACTCCTTAATACAAAACAAGGACAACAACAAATATTGAAAACTCCCTTTGCTTTAATTTACAGAAAAAAAAGAAAAATTAAACAAAGATATTAATATTTAATTTAAATACATACATACATACATGTAGCTTATGTTCTTAATTAAAAAAAAAAATAATAAAAAAAAAATAAATGTTTCATTATAATAATTACAAAAATAATTTCAGCCATAAAAATATTTAAAAAAAAAACCCAAAAACGTATTTTAAATGTATTTTAAAAAGAAAAATAATTGTGAAAAAAGAGCATAAATAAAATCAATAAAATAAAAAAAAATCAAAAATAAAAATCTAATAAAAATGTTTATAAAATGAAAATAAATCCAAAACAAAAAAAAAATGTTTAAAATGATATAAAAAAAATTGTTTTATTTTTTTATTGGCTCATGATTTCACTCTCTCTCTCTCTTTTTTCAAAAACAAAAGCTCGAGATTAAGACCTTGTCACCAGCACTCTATCTACTTCTATGGTTATTCTATAGCACTATACATTATAATAGCATCAACAAACATTGACGAAGCAAAATTCCGAAAAGCAGTTAACGAACAATATTCCAGCAAGCATAATATATGAACACGATCTTTGAGTGAACTCAAAAGTAGATACATATGTATATAGAAAAACTAAATCTACACAAGGTCATTTTTGAAATAGATGACTCTTCTCTCTGTCCAATTAAAATAAATGAGGTCTTAATTCCCTATCAAAATATAGGCATTCAAATTGAGATTGGATGAAAAACGAGTGAATTCAATTTGAGATGGAAAATGTCAGGTGGAAAATAAAAGTTGTTACATATTGTTATTACTGTGTTTAAGGGTGCTTTTGAATGAACACAATATGTTATAGCTTTCATATCATGTGATGAGAGTTTGTACGTACAGTCAAAACCTAAAGTAATTAAGTAGGTGCAGATCTTGGCTGTATTAAAAAAAAAATACTATTTATAATTGTCGATTTAGAGAAAGAAAAGACCAATTTGAATATTTTCTTGTAATTTACTATTACATTTTCCTTCTCATCTCAACATTCAGTTCTAATTTCTAATTCAAAATAATCAAAATTTAAATTTTTCATTATAAAATTACTAAATTTTCTATCAAACTATAGTAGCGCCTCTAGTTGATTTAATCAAAAGCATAGAAATTTGTCTATTATTTTTACTACTTCCTAATTTCTACTCATATATAGTTTTTGTTCCTATTAAATATAAAATAAAATTCTCGCATTTAATTTTTACCAAAGACGCGAACCAAACAGATTTTATAAACGTGGTAAATGCAAATAACGAATTAAAATTAAAAACTTTTTTGTATTATTAATCAAATTTATTATTTAATATTATTTAATTTACAAAAGTAATTTAATTTTTCTTATCAAATTAAAAATTTAAAAATGAATATGTTGAAATATAAAAGAAAACGTAAAGAAAAAATTATATGCAAATTTAAATTAATTTTTTTGACGTTTTATTTTATATAAAAATTTTTTTTTGACGTTTGGTCATATTATATTGCAGTCAGTAACGCCAAATCTTTGGAAATCGTTTTGCAAATCCATAATGTTTTTTTGTGTTACTGAAGATGTACCATGTATACCATGTAGATGAAGATGTATTAACCCATGTACGATGCATGATAGAATTAATTAAGCTTCAAGTACGCTTCAACATCATGTATGTGCTAGTTTCTTGAAATCAGCTTCACTCAAGCCAATCATAAAAATTTACTTACTTGACTTGAAATTTTTAATCAAATACGCAGCTTGAGAACTTGAGTTGACATTTAATGCCAAAAATTGACGACGTGTTGATAATATTTAGAGTGAATTTAAAACATCTGACATTTAAAAGAGTAAACAAATAAAAATAGTTTTATTTAATTTTATATCCTTAAATTTATGGAAAATTTTATAAATTTGAGGCGCAAAATTTATGTCACCAAAAATAAATATGTCACACTCAAGCTATTTTCAAGCTGACAGCCACTCAAGCTGGTCAATCGAATACACAGCTTGAAACTTCAAGAGGAATTCAAGTCAAGTAGTACTCAAGTTGTCATGTATGCCATGTCATATATGTTAAGACAACCAATTGGACAAAAGAAGCACTGAAAATGTTAATAAATTGTCAAATTTGTTGAAGGAAACAAAAAATTTAAAATAAAATGAAAAGTGTAGCACAAACATCTAGAATACAATAGAAAAGCATTTCCCATAGAAAAATACTAATATTTTTTCTAACTTATTCTTGTACTTTTGTTTTTCTATGAATTCTATTTTCGTTTATTTATGTCAAAAATTAGTGTTAGGCAATAGACAGTACAAAAATACAAAAAAAGTATTAACATTCATGAGTAAAAATTGTTCTCTTTGAAAAAAATATCAGCGAAAAATAATATAAATTTTATATGAGATTTGACATTTTGTTTTCGTTTTACTGTAGACGAATACTGTATTTTATTTAAAAATTAAACAAATTGTGTTTACAGAAAATCTTTTCTAAAATATGAAATTTAAATAAGATTTATATAAATTTTTGTTTGCTTTTCATTACCAAGCGGTAGATATTTAAAACTATAAACATAAAATTATTATTATGGCATCACTACAAATCATCCGGTCTGATTTCATGAAATTAGTGCAAATGAATAAAATATATCAATTTATAAAAATGGCGCTAATATCTTAAACCATTTAATAGAATGAGATAACAATATATAGTTTTTTTTTTTAGAAATTTTCTCTTGTCACACAACAAATCAAAAAAGACAAAAAGAACAAAAAAAAAAAGAAGAAAATAATAAAAAAAATATCTGGTTGATGGCCGATGAGTGAATATAAGTGTATTTTGAAAAAATCATATTTAAAATTTAATATAATTTTTTAAAATTTCATTAAAAATAACTAATTAAAAATGTACAAACCATTGAAAAATCATAAAAAACTTATTAAATAATATTTATAAAATAAAATAATAAATGCATATTTTGTGAAAACGTCTATAATTTGCATTTTAAGTCGTATTTTCTTGTAAACTTTAACCAAAAAAAAAGGTTGAATTTTTTGGTTTCGTGGTATTTGTCGGTCGGTCTTTTCTTTTTTTTCTTTCGTTAATTTGATTTTTTTTTTTAATTTGATACTACTTAAATATAATGATTTAATAATAACTAAAGAAATAAGAAAATTTTCAAATTAAAATTAAAAATTCTTTAAATCTTTCAAAAAAAAAAAATATATATATATTTATATATCTATAAATTTACTTTAAATACAGTGTGTTATTACAATTGAAATTTTGATTTTTATTCAATTTAATAAAAATTAAAATAATAAAATTAAATATTTTTATTCAAAATTAAAAAAAAAAATTTGAGCAAATATAAAAGTGATAAATTTTTTAATTTAAAAATTTAATATGAAAATTTACCTATATAGAATTTAAGGGAATATAAAAAGCTTAGCTAGTTTAAAAAAAAAAATTAATAAAAAAAAAGTATAGTGTGTGGCATAAAGTTACAAAGCAAACCAAAAGCAAAAAAAAAAAAAATTTGAATGTGTTTTTTTTTTCTTTAATTTTAAATTTCATTTTTTTGAATGGGGCTCCTCTGCTTGCTAAGGCAATACCATAAAGCAATTTTTTTTAAAAAATTTAATATCAAGAATTTCTTGCTATAATTTTGTACTGTGAAAAAAATATACCTTTCTATATATTTTTTTTATATACATAAATTATATATATATATTTATATATATATATATATATGTACATACATACCCATATGTTTATACATATGTTACATATTTATATGCAGATAATAATTTGTGTGTGCCCCAAAAAAATTAAATAAAATTTCAAATTATTCAACGTCAGAGGCTCAAGAGAGGGATGCATGCAATATATATATATTGATGTTTTTTTAATAATAATAAAAGAAAAAACATAAAATAGTAATAATAAAAATGTGAAAAATTAAACAAAAAAAAAAAAAAATATTTCATTTTATTTATATAAGATAAAAAATAATACAAACAAAAAAAAAAATGAGTTTTATATGAGAATTATAAATTATGTAGGTATATATATATAAAAATATATATATATGTTTAATGATAATGATGATGATTATTAATATTAAATTGTGTAAACGAAATTATTAAATAAAATAATAATAAAATAAATAAATAAATATAAGTATATAAAAAAAAAAAAAGAATGATGTTTACTATTTCTTCTGATGATAATTGTTCGGTCGCCATTACTAATTATATTTTAACAATAATGAAATATAAAAATGTATCATCATTTAATTATTTATTAGAAAAAAAATTCTAGCGTTATTATATATGTTTGATTAAAATTCATTTTATAGCGTACAAATATTCTAATTCACATTCATTTTTTGAATATTTAATCTGTTTTTTTTTTTAATTTTTTTTTTTATTTATATATTCCAATTTGCATACCTATCATCAATATTTTTACTATAAATAATTTATCTATAAAAATATATAAAAAAAAATCTTATGATATATAAATCTATAATAAATCTATGGCATCTATAAAATACTATTTATTATTTTATTAATTTAATTATAACATTGTTAAGTAAATTATTGTTCGATTGTTTAAAAATTACAAAACAAAAATAATCATACATCTCGATTGGAACTGGAACTTTAGAATATATGTAAATCTTTTCGTTGTTCGATTTTGTAACATAAAAAAAATATTAAAAAACAAAAAACAAAAGGATAAAAAACAGAAATAATAATAGGAATAAAAACTGCCAATTTGGATTAATTATAAACTACATACTTAAATAATATATAAGTAGAATAAAAAAATTTAAAGGTGGGTAATATTTTCTTTGTTTTATTTTATATTTTATATATATATGTACATAGTTATATTAATAATTTAATTAAAAATTTAAGCATATATTTTTAATTTATTTTAGCTTTGAATTAAAGAAAAACAAATAAATTCAAGATTAACTCAAAACCTTATTTAACTATTATGCTATACCCAATCAAATGGATAAATAAATTTCAGAAAAAATTTGCAATTCTAATGTTGGAAATGTAAATCTACATAAATATAAAATTCAAGATTCACTCAAATACCCTTGTAATCAATCAATCAATTTTAAATTTTAAGCCGATAGAATAGCCCTATATATAGTTATATAGTTAGCGATTATAAATCACTATTACTTAAGTATAAGTAATTTAAATTATATTCAATAAAAAGTAATCATTTTATATTTTATTTTTTTTAAATTATATTTTAAGTAAGATACAATTTTTGTAATAAATATACCGATATATTAATATTCGTCTTGAAGGGGATTCTTTGAATATCACAAACACTGACGAAGGAGGTATATTGCTACCGAAATATTATTACCTAAGTATATGAAAAAATATAATACAAATTTGGTGAACGGAAACTAAAATGTTAAATGCATTCCTAAAAATAATAAGATCAAAATATAAAAAAAGACAAAATTGATAATGATGTAAGATGTAAGATCGTAAAAATTAATAAAATTATTTTTAATTTCTAAAAATATTACATACTTAGATATAACTAGAAGATTTTATTCTATATTTTAAGAGACTAACTAACTATATAGTTAATTCTTACTTGACAATTTGATCAGTAAATAAATATATAAATAATTTGTTAACGAATACAATTTTATAGATTTGTTTTTTGATTACTTTTTATAAGTAATTTGTATGGTTTTTCAAATTTACATTATGGTTAGTTAGTCCTCTTCTTCACTTAATTAAAAATTGCAGTATCGTACTTATTGTATGAAAATATATTCTACCTAAGTTACTGACAATAATGTAAAAAAAATTCAAAATCAAATATTGTCGAAGTAGTCCAACCATACATTACCTACAATTACAAATAAATTCCAATCATGTTGAATGTACAAAACACTCTTTTTCGATTTATAAAAAACTTCATATCTCAATGAAGTGTATATATATATATATATGAAGTATTGTGGGAGGGAGAGATTTCTTTGTTAAACAAATGTACATATTGTACGAAATGGTCTACTTAATTCATTGACAATGAAATAAAAAAATAAAACAAAAACCCGATACGATATCAATGAAAACTTTAAATGAAATGTTTTTCAAGATTTAGTAAAATATTACGAATCTAGGAGATCAATTATGCAATTACATTCAAAAAACTGTAGAACATTCATCAACTATCAACAACTATCATCATATGTGTTCTTTCTAGATATTATATGAATGTGCTTATTACTAACTATTCACGATTAGTATTCATAACCTCTATTACGTTAAAATTCAAAGTTCAACTTGTTTCATTTCCATTATCGTTAGGTCGTACTTATCCAAGATTTATTTGATTATTTAACGCAAATTATTGTTAAAAATCATCTTTTTCGTTTTCATTCATAAGTCATTGCACTTGTTCCATTACTATTTATTGTTTATTATTTATTTATATTAAGTCATTTTGGTCCCCCAATGAACCTTTAAAATAATCTGTAACTGTAATTTAACCTCTTAATGATTTCAATATTATAAATCTTATTGAAATATTATGAAAAACGTATATATATATACTTATAAAGAATGAAAATGTCCACAAAACCATCAAAATTTTTATGGTTAATATTTCTGATTATATACGTAGTATGTAAATACTTATTTTTTAAACAAAAAAATTAAGCAATTAAAATTAATTTCGAAATTATATTTTTATTATATAAATAATTTTTTTTTTTTAACAATTTGTACTTATTTTTGAGCAATCATTCTCTAAGGAAATATGCCATTTGACACCAAAAGAACATTTTGATAATTTGTATAAAAAAAAAAAAACAATTTTTTTTTTTTTAATGAGTTGTTAATTTAATTATTTTTTTTTTTTTTATGAATTTATAATCAAACTAAAATGAAGAAATATGATATGGATATGCATATTTAAGCAATTCTCAACTTATGTTTTTGTTTTTCTCTTGGAAATTGAAATTTTTTAAGTAGTTATTTCAATACATGCTCTATTGGTATTTTTTTAAAGAATTTTTATTAGCTAACTATAACTATAGATACTGAATTAATATCTAATTTGAATTTTAAAAATGAAATATTATATAAATAACTATTTATTTTATTAACTATTAATTATTTTTTAGTACTTAAATATTATGATTAATATTCATTGCCATAATATTAAAACATCATTTATGCTTAACTGAAAAAAAAAACTATTTATGATGATTAGTTAGCTCAATTTTACAACTTCACCATAACTAAATGATTTGTTTTGAGTCACCTATGTAAAATTTATTGTTAGTGTTATATTGATTATATATATATATATATATATATATATATACACATTTATAGACTTAATGAAAACATTTTTATAACATTGATAAATCAATATTGGCATATTGTTAGGACTGAGCATATTAAAAAACTGATAAAACTTTATTTAAACACTCTGTTCACAAACTCAATTGTAAAAAGCAAAATTTAAGGAGTGGTAATGAAATTGTAAATGAAAATGGAAATTCAGTTGTTGAATCCAATAAATACTTAACTTTGAATTAAAAAATATATATTTTGAAGAAATATCTATAAAAATGGTATTTAGAGAAACTCGTTAGCGTTAGAGTAAAATTTGTATAACTACTTACTGGCAGAAGATAGTCGAATATTTTCCCTTTAATTTTACTAAATATACTTGTCGAGTAAAAAAACTGAAGAAGTCTGCTGCAAGTACTGGACAAAATAAACGTATCTATATGATAAGCTATAAAGCTATAATACTATATCTGTAAAATTTTCATACTATCCAAAATGGTGTATAGTTAGTTCTTACATATGGGCTGACGCTTCTAATCATGCGTAAAACATTTGAATTAAGTCCCAAAAACGGACTATTCGTATTATCAATAATCCAAATGTTATCGTTCATATTGTTCTTCTTAGTCAGTGTCGTATAGTTGTACTGTTTTTACAGACATCTCGTAGGCACGAACACATGCTCAGTGGAAATTGAATTACAATTTTCCGTGTAATTCATTTTATGATACAATGATATTGGTACTAAGTATCTAACTAGCTAATAGAAATATTAAAATAAAAAATCATTATTCAAATTGTGACACTTGAAAGCATTCAAACACATCCGAAGCATCTAATTTTCGATTCAATTCAAAATCAATCAATTTTAAAAGACAAATATTAAAAGTCAATTTCGCCAATCAATGGAATTTAAAAACAAAAAATGGTTTGAAACCTGGCTAAAACAAATATTCCGACACTAACCCCCTCACATGGCTCACTGGAAAAAACTCACATGGAAAAATATGTTAAACAGAAAGTATTACTACATATAAGTACATTAACTACGAGATAGGTTTTGCTGACTAATTGACAAACATTCGAAAAATATCAACTGAAGAAAGGCTTATAATACAGACCTATGTGTTATAGTGGTTATGTAATCTGAATATAATGTTGTTATCACTGAATATAAAATGGAAGTACGCTATTATGAAGGCATAGTTACTCTACAATAGATTCAGTTCCACATATTTTGACATATAAAAATTTAAGAGAAAAAAAAATAGTTAGTTATACTTAGTATTTAATTTTGTCAGCCAAGTCTCTGCGTACAAGTAATTAGGTTGATCATCCCATAGTTTTGGAATTGTAAACAAAAAACATTCGCAATTTAAACTACTTATATTAATTTGTCAAACAATTTATAAAACGATATTTATATAAGTATGGATCTATGGAATCAAATATAATGGAAATTTATCAAAAAAACAAGTAAGTAACTATGTAATGTAATTCAGTGTAGTCAAAATGAAATCAAAAGGGTGGTATCACCTATGCATATAGTTTACAAGAGCTTCATTACGATTTTAATATTAAATTGATTGAAGAAGTCATGGCATGGGATGTTGATAAACACAAAAACTAACACATTGATGTAATAGCTCGTTAACTATGCTAGATAAAGAAAAAAAACACGAAATAACTAAAAATATAGTATAGAATTGGATAGTGATAAAAGTTATAAACCTATGATCATAATTTGCAAATACAATTTATTCACAAAAATATTTGGATAAAAATCCTTTTAATTAAGTAATTGTATTCTGGGCGTCCTTACTTTAAGTGTGATCACAAAATCAGGTATTCAAAAGTACTCAGAGACTAACTAACAAACACGGGTTATCAGAATAAGCTCATTTGAGGCTGCAGTGATATAGGGGACAGATTCCTTCCCAAAATTATTCAATCTACAATTATATTCTGGTATTGCACAGTTAACCGAATTGCAAATTACAAAACGTCACTTCGCCTAATGTTGAAAAATAGATGTTGTGCAACTTTCTATATTTTGGCATACTTAATTTGTCATTTTGCAATCGATTTGTTGACAATCGGTTGTTTGACAAATAAATTATATTGTGTCAAAAGGAGAATAACTAACTACTTACTTGATTTCTAAAATAATTTTGTTACAGTTACTCTATGAAAGCTGTATGGTTGCATTGTTGTGAAAAGTGTTAGTTGTGAAGTACACCATATTCTATTTTCTAAACGTACTATTTTTTAATCATTTTTTCATTACAATTCAAAAACATCATTTGATAAATTGAAATTTGTGAAATAAGAAATTATACCAAATACTTAGTACAAGGCAAAATGGGAGTTTAACATATAAATTTTGCGGGCTGCTCCCACTATATCCAGTGCTGAAGAATTAAAACATTGTCTGAGATTAAGGTGCCTATTATGTATTTCGATAACGATTACGATTTGATCGAACGAAATGTCAAAATGCAAAATTACCATTATGTATTTCGATATCGTTCAGAAATTGTCGACGAAATCGATAAAGTTTATCGATGTAAAACTTTACCACGAAAGAAACATCAAAAGAGAGATTTTATACAAATTATTTCAATTTTGAATTGAAAAGATAAAATAGTGACGCTTGGACGGTGTTTGTTTTATATTTGCGATATTTTTTGGAATAAAAATAAATTTAAAAGTAGAAATGTTAGTAACTAGGTATTTTATTTTACATATTCTTCATAATTATTTTGTGTTGAAATGAATTTTAATAGGAATGAAAGACCAGTTACAAATAAACTGCAATATGAAAGTTAGTGTAAATAAATTATTTCAGTAATTCTATACTTTAATCATAAAAATAATGTTTGTCTGACTTTTTTCTTCTAGTGCGTAATGGAATTTGATCCATTTTGGACATAAGTATAAACTGCAAATTGCATATGAAACTTCCTTAAGCACAACAGAAAAAATTAGCTCTGCCAGTTCGACATGAAAATCATTTCCTACGCTGCAAATCATTTCTTTGGTACAAACCGCACAGAATCTTAATACACTGGCCAATTTAATTATATTTGGAATCGACTTGTTACTTAAGTATTGGCTATTTTAATTTTTACCGTAATTTTTCTAATAAATCCATAAAAGCAACTTTGTTTAACATAGGAAATTTTGGTCAAAACTGTTAATAAAATTAAGTTTTGTAGATGATAACTTCATGTATAATTTATATACGTATAATCTTCCAAATCCAGTGGATTGGAATAATCCCGACTATATGTTGGCTTGTTTTTTAACCCTGTAATTTGATAGCGTTTTCAGCAATATCAGAAACTGAAAAATTTAACTCTGCTAAAATCATTTTATTTATAAAAACTTTTAATTTAATAATTTTTATTTTATTTAAACACTTTTAACTTCAACGTAAAAATTTCAAATAGTTATAATACTATTGTTTTTTTTTTTTCGTATAATAATTTGAATTTGGGAGTCAAAGTCTCAAACATATGTCATTTTGATCGTAGATTTGAATTTTACAATGGCAGCATTTTAAAACACTTTCGATCAAATTTTCATCGAAATACTGACACTAACGATTACAATCGAATAATTCTAACGATAACGATGAACGATTCGATGAAAGTCGATCGAAATACATAATAGGCACCTAAGTCTAAGAATTGTTGCATCTGTGTACAATTTTATTTTTTATTATAGCCAACATTAGGTTATATGAACTTTTGAGTACTTGCTACTATTTGTAAAAGGAAAAGGACAGTCAAAGAAAAGGAAAGAAAAAGAAGATGGAACAGTGTTGTAACAATTCGTCTTAAACATCTACAAATTATAAATAAAAAACACTTCGTCCCATAATTTATTTTTTATCTTGAATTCCCCAATTAATCTTTATGCTTGAGGCAAACTCGACGCCGTAAAAAATTCTTTAGGCGCAGAATGGCGAAAGATAATTTAACCAGGCAAACTGAACGGCGTTAAATGACATTTAAATCTATATTTTTTAAGATGTCAAATGTCAATTGTAATTTTTTTACTATATGTATTGTGAAAATTTTCTGTGCGCTTCCTAAAATTAAATATTCTATTTTTTTTTAAAGTTTTGAATTTCTTAAAATAAAATAAATATAAAAAAGAGCATTCGATTTGAGAGACAATTATTAAAGGAATATTTTGGAAATGAAGCATCATTGAGACAGCATAATTAACTTTTAAATAACATAATTAATTTTATTTAACATATTTAATTCAAATTTAATAACCAAAAAAAAAAAACATAACTAACTCAAATTCAATCAATAAAATAAAAAAAAACGAAATTAAAACAAATTTAATAAACTAAAATATAAAACTTAAAACTGAAATTTGATATTATTTATATCACCATTTTTAATTTACTCAATTTGGCATATACATAGGTATTCCGTAACTTTTAAGACTCAGCTATTGGTTTGTTTGTAGAGTTTAAACCATTCAACAAAACCCTAATCCGAACAAAAATATCATCTTCCGGTGCTGGTGCTTTACTACTTCTATTTAAAAAATCTTTTAAGGCACCCATGGTATTCAAAATATGTTTACCTACATCATCACTCGCCATTTTTTTAGACATTTTAATTGGTGTTACTGATGATATCGATGCTTCTCCAATACTGTCAGTAACATTATAAATATCTTCTAAATCCATTTCCACATCTTCGGGATCTTCACATTGTTTCTTATGTATGGATTCCACATTTGATATAGTTCTAAAATAATGCAATAAAAATAAAAAAGGTAGAATAAAAAAGTTCATAAAATAATAATTTACTTTCTCGGCTGGATGTGCTTATTAAGAAAACTTAAGGTTCCATAGTACTCCCATTGTGGCTTATTGTCAGCCCCGCTGAGGAGTGCCTTGAATTTTCTTATGCTCACGCACAAATTTATCTCGCAAACATTTCCATCTACTTGTGCATTCCAATACTGTGAAAAAAAATTAATGTTTAAAATTTAAATCCTACCGCTCATTTCCAATGTTAATGCAATTTTCTTCCACACTTCAGCTTTTACTTTAGTATTTTTTATATGTTTTTGCTGATTTCTCATATATAAAATATTGTAAGCTTTGACTGCTTCAATCAACTGCTCATCAATATCATTTATTACACTTGCCATTTTTCTTTTTTTTATTTAAATTAAATTTTGATAAATATTTATAAAAGTAATACAGTTTATTTAAAAAAAAATTTTAATAAATATTTTAATAAAATATTTTATATATGTATCAAAAACCAAACTACCTAAACTATATTTATCTAACTTTTAAGTGTTTCAAAACACTTATTCAAAACACTTATTTCCATTTTCCAAATACTTACTAATTTAATTTTCCAAACACTTACTATAATTCTGCCAATTACATTTGTACCATCAAATGTCATTTAACGCCGAGAAAGTTAAACTTGATTCAACTTTTATTTTCTTCGCCAAACAAACGCAGTAGAACGGCGTCGAGTTTGCCTAGTTACTTATATTATTTTCATATGATTTAACTTTTTTTTGACAGTTCGCAGATCTTACAGACGCCGTCGAGATTGCCTCGAGCTTTACTCTAAGTATCTATCATAAATTATTTTTGAACCATCGCCTCTATATACTTAAAAGTGTATTGTGTTTGTGTACCAAAAACCAACTGAATCGAGACTTATTTTTCTATGTCTGATATTATATAGTTGGTAATTTTGTTTTAAGATTTTATTAATTATTTAAATTTTATTTAAATTTCCCCAAAAGTTTCTAAACACATTTAAATTTACATATTTGTTTTTATATTTCTAATAAACTAACAATTAAAAATGAGACAACAATAATAATAATAAGCAAAAAAAAAAAAAAAAAAAAGATAAAAAAAACAAATCTAAATTAACATAATTCCAACAGGAAGCAATAAAACGAATCACAATTTTAAAGTGAGCAACACTTTGTAATTATTACATTACTAATTTTTTCATTTTCATATACATATATATATATATATATATATATATATACAATATCTAGTAATTTAGTAGTTTCTATATTATAATTTTCAGTAACTACAAAAAAAAAACAATCTTTTTCGCGGATTGGATACTTAGGTGTCGTATATAATTTGTATGTATGTATGTTAAGCATATTGATTGCATGTTTAAAGTTTGTTGACTTAAAATCCCGTCAAAATGTGTTCAGCTTTAAAGTTTTTTTTTTTTTTTAACATTTTTATATCAATTAAATTCAAGATAAAGTAATTTTTTTTTATAAAAATGAGCGAATAGAGTGAATTCCATATACGGGTATGATATTTTAATTCAGAAAATATGAATATAATTATTTTTATTTTATAAATGTCTGTATGTAATTATAAATTAATTTTGATAATATATTAAACTGGGCATTATTATAATTATATATGTAAATGACAAATGATTAAATATCAATGAAAAATAAATTGATTGACGTACAATTTGAGAGAAATTTTAGATCGGTTAAAAGATCGAACATTAAAATAATCTAAAAATCATAAAAAAGTAAGCTTCTGAAGTTCATTAAGTAATCATAATCACCTTTTAAATTTAATAGAATAATAACTTTAGATAAGCTTCATCACTACTACTAGAGTATCTACTTTTTGTTGTTGTTGTTGTACTTATTAAGTTTAAAACAATGCGGGATAAGCATCTTAATATAATTGCATTACTCCATTATAATTAAAATATCATTGCATTGCATTACGTAATTATAATTAACTGTCATTTCCCAGTCCATATAACCATAGTATAAACATAATATGAGTAAGTGTGATTTATTCTTTTTTCATATCAAACTAAATATACTTGTAACTCTATTTAAAAATAAATCACACTTAAATTCACGTTCAAAACTATTTTTTGTTGTGGCAGCGAAGGCGAACTAAAAACAAAATGTCAAACTTTACTATGATTAAAGTAATGTGAACACTTATTTTCAACCATAATTGAGTAAAGTAATTTAAACTCAATTCGAACATGCTATAAAAAAACGAAATTACCTTCTCAAGCTAATTTCGGCAAAATTATCTCTGCTTTTTTGTTTTATCGTAATTTGATCGTATTTTTGACAACAACATTTTTAATTGAGAATGACATTAAATTGCTCGCTCCATGTTATTTTTTTGAAAACAATAATTTTTATAACCATAACTGTTTTCTTTTTATATTATTTTTTATCTGAAAGTACTTAATTTTTTATTCAATATTTTTATTTTAAAAAATATTGACTTTTTTTATATTCAATAAATTTTTTCTATTTGAAAATAAAATAAAATATTTTTTTTAATAATTCCCAAAACTATTCACCATACCTTTTTTTTTATTTTATTTAAATAATTACCCCGTTTTATATGACAACTACAGCGAATTTAAAGCTTACTTCAAGCTCATATAAACGCTGCTTGATTTAAAGTTTGTTCCCAATTTGTAACTTGAAAATCAAAATTGATAGCAAAAACTGCTCTGATTCAATTGATGGTATTAAACTGATAGAAATATTTAATAGCTTGACATGTTACTGAGTAAAAATGAAATGTCAAACGAAATTAGAAAAATTGCTATGCTAACATTTTCATTATCATTTCGAAGATATAAATAACTAATGGCAACCCTGTAAGATAATCTTAATTTGTGTTTTTAAATTACTTATTTCTACTTTCATCAACTACTTGACTGTATATGAGAAAGAGTAGATGACAAAAGTATATATATATACGTCACGCCAATAATATCAAATTGTATTCCATTACTAATTACCCTTAAGTACCTTTTAACCATCCTTACTGAGTAAAAATTAAATGTCAAACGAAATTAGAAAAAGTGGTATGTGAACATTTTCATTATAATTTCGAAGATATATAAGTAACTAATGGCAACCCTGTAAGATAATGTTTGAAAAAATATTTTTATTCATTATTATTTAGTTATAATGTATTTTACATTATATTTATTTATTATGTAATATTTATTTTTTGATATTTTTATTTCTTGATATTTGTATTTCATAGTAAGTCATATCTTCACACAATGCATTAGGAGATAAATAAGTAAGTAGTTATATATATACTACAAATTTAATCTCAGTAACTAAATCTTGTCTTTTTCTAAATTTCAGTAATTTTGATTATAATCTGTACTACTGTGATTAGTATCTATTATTAAATAAGTTATCCAGATTGTCTTTGCACGTTATTCGATTTCAAATTTTAGGTGGTAGAATGTTTTTTGCAACAATTTAATGGATAAACGTAATATCAGATATCAAATGACGTTTTTAGAGATATTAAAGGTCTATCAGAAGTAATCCATCTCCGTTAGATTTCCTAGTGATGGGTTAGGTTCATACCATAAAACATCTTTTTAGAAGATATGATTTAAACTCGAATTTGCGATCAAGAATTACACTTACATAAATCGCGAGCTAATTCAGAATAGATGAAAACTTAATTCTCAAGACTGTAATCAAAATCTACCATAAAGATTTGCAGCTTATTACCAAAACAAGTTGACATTTAAAGGCATTTAATTCAAGATTGTTGAATGCATCTGATTCAGCAAAGTTATTAAAAATAATTTTCATTTTTATTTATTTATAATTTACAAATGATTTTCAATTCTCGTGACCCGATAAGTTGTAGAACCTTTAGATTTAATTTTCTGATTAGTAAATTTGTACAAAATACAGATTACTTTAAATACTACTTTTACCCGATATTATTGTAACGTACCGTTTCTTTGGATTTTAAAAAAAAAATAATTAATTTAATTAAAAAATCGAAAAATTGAATTGTCAATTTAAATTGTTTTGATATATCGACAGAAATTTTTTTTGTATGTTTTATTTGATAGAAATTTCAGTGTTGACAAGATCGTAGACGTCAATCAATTTTCAAATATAACATATTGTCAAAATTTTTTATTGACATTTCAGGACTTTTCAGGGCATTATATTGACATATTTGACAGGTTTGATATATTTCAGATGCATTTCTGAATGAACGGGTAGTACCATAGGTGTAGTACATTTTATTTAAACTCTGTTGAGGCTTTAAGATTTTTGAAATTTCTATTTTTTATTTGTTATATATTATTTGAGATTTCTGAGATTTTTACAAGTGGATTTTAAAGTGAAATTTAATTTATCATTCATGTATCAACAATGCAAGGTACTTATTGTAAGTGTAAACATATTCAAATATTTCTACTAACAAACTGAATGATGAGTTCAAAAAATAAACACAATTCAGCTTATATTCTTTGAACTCATCGTTTTACTTTCTTCAATTATCACCTCTATTAGCATTATTTATTTCAAGCAAGTAAAATTATAAAAGGTCTGATCTGACAGTTTTCTGATAATGGTGTAATAACTGAAGTCGATTAAAATCTTTAGTTTTAATCTTTATTTAATTTTGTTTCACTTCGAGCCTATAGCATATTTTATAAAATATATTAAAAAAAATATACTTAGCTCGTTAATTGATTTATTTTTTATTTTTGTTTCAAATCATCGTATGACTTTTTAAATCAATTAGTTTTATTACATATACCTTTTTAATTACTTAAAATTAATTTAATACATTGATATATACACGGTTGAAAATTTAGGTATAAAAATTAATAGGTTTTTTCGTATAAACGTTATGTATATATATATATATATTTTCATATAAAATTAATATATTATCTAATTATAAATCACTTTGATATGATTATTCTTATATATATATCTAATATGAAACTCCTATGCAATGTAAAGTAATAAGCTAGTTTATATAAAATTAATAAATAATATTACTATATTTATATTTGAAATATATTAATTTTGATAAGTAAAATTTATAAATTCTGTGCATATATAATATAGAAATATATATAAAATACTATATTTTATTATTGTTTTTTATAAATTTTATAAAGTAAGTTTATAAAAAAATATTCTAAAATGAATTTATAAAATAATCTTATAAATTTAATAGTATTTCTTTATTACATTTATATTTTATTCAGTATTAGTTTTATAAGTTGCTCGCATTAAATAGTTAATTTCAAGTGATACATTCTGAATTTTGACGGAAAGCGAACAGCTAATATAATGTACTTATTAAAATGATACAATTTCTTGTTTGTTTTATAAACTTATAATATTAAATTAATATTATTTACTAATTAATATTATTTACTAATTAATATTGTTCGATTAATATGTTTCTCCTATCAATTTGTAAAACGTAAAACAAATTAGATGATGTAGTTTTCGAAAAGAAGTTGAAGCTGAAGCACTGTTCTTGTGAAGTATTTTAAAAAAATTAAAATAATTTATTTACAATAAATTAAAATTAAAATGTCTGGAGTATTTTTAATAATACTTAAATACTGGCAATTATGTATTATGTAATAACTTTAATCAATTATGTTATAATGACATTGTTGTAATTAATAGACTTGACAAATTTATTGAAGAACATTTATTTAATCTTGTAAATATGTACTTATAATATTAAACTCATGTTTAAACAACATATTCTTATTTATTATCCGAATGTTATGGCAAAAATGGGCTCATTAAGTCAATACTCTACAATGAGGTATGAATTGAAGCATCAATATTTTAAGCAATTATCCAGAAATTTAAAAAATTATATAATTATATAAATAATCAAAAAGTATTAAAAAGTATAAAAATTAGTTTATAAGACTTAATCTATATAATAAAATTGTATTGCAAATTGTAAATTTGGTAAATTGTTACTTGGAAGAAATTTAAAAAAAATAAATAAATTTAAATACATACAATAGTTCTTCATCTTGGACAATGTTTATCGTAAGTATCATAATGTTCCCATCTGAGGGACTTTGTATGCCATAAATACTTTTATAAATTGTAATATGAAAAATAAGACTTTTTTCTTATTATTTTAATATAATTTTGGTATAAAATCCAATAAATTCTTCATTATTATTTTAATAAGTTATTCTTATAAATATTAATATGAAATTAACTTATTAAATTAATAAAATTTGGCATATCCAATTTTAATACCTACAGTCATATAAATTTAATATGAAATGACTATAAACTTGATTCATACCTATAAGAATATTAAATTAATATATTCCAAGATATAAAAACATCTAATATACGTATATATTAAATTAATATACTGCTAAATATTTATTTATTCCAATTTATTTATGCCAATATACTATATATAATTTTATTTTTATAAGTTATTAAATTAATCTAGAATACTTATTGATTTTAATACGTTCTCTATTTATTAGTTTAATATGATTTTAGTCAGGATTTATATGAATAGGAAAAATTTATTAGTTTTATACCTAAATTTTCAACCGTGTAGTTAGTTATAAGTCCTAGATGTCGCTATCTCAAAATTTAAATTTTATTTTAAGTGTTCATCCCACTAAATGAACAACGCCACAGATAGAAAAAATACATGTTTTTAACAGTTTGTATGTAACTATGTATACTCTACTTGCATCAATTAACTTAAATGTCGAATCACTATTATAGGTTAGTTATTAATAACTTAATATTTTTTTTTAAATATATTTAATATTCCTCTATATTTATAAATTCATTAAGCATTTTCACTATTGAAATACAAGCTTATCTTACTATATATTTGTTACCAAATTAGTAATTTTCAATTATATATATCAACACAGATATAGTTATTCCAAACCCAAAATTAGTTGTCATGAACCCATCATAATATATGGTAATAAAGAATTTGTCTATACTTTTGAATGTAATTTTATACATTCATTCATGTATTTCGTTCAACAACATTAACAATTGCATATATGTTGCACTGCGATAGAATTACGATGACAAGTTTAATTAAATTGAAAAAAAAAAAATTTGCTTTTCGCCAAATTTGACACCGTCAATAATTTGATAGATTACGTTGCATTTTTTGTTTGTTTTTTTTTTTATTTTTAATGTGAAATGATCCTGTAAGTAAGTATTTGAGATAAATACAAAAAATGGCATTTATATTTTTTTTGTTGTTTTT
Organism: Argyra leucocephala; assembly: GCA_963942445.1. Lineage (NCBI taxonomy): Eukaryota > Metazoa > Arthropoda > Insecta > Diptera > Dolichopodidae > Argyra > Argyra leucocephala. The sequence goes on from OZ012681.1 coordinate 14,269,136, forward strand.
AATAGCAACTTCAAATACTTATCACTAGCAGACGTGTAGAAGTTAAAATAAAAAGCAAAAACAAAAAAATGAAAAGAGTTAATAACCTGATTAGCAAGTAAAGTGAGTTATAAATTTCAAGTTAATTAAATTTTGTTTTTTAAAGTTTTTATTATAGTATGCTCTGGAAAAAAAAAAATAAAAAAAAAAAAAAACAAAAAAAAAATTATTAAATTAATATTTTCAGTTTTATTAAATAAATATGAAGAATATTTATTTATTAAAATACACATCTGGATATATATACATGTTCTTAGATATGTACGTATATATATTTAAGTATATTTAATTAAATATTTTGATTTAATGACACAAGTTTGAAGTAGTTAAATTGAATTTAATCAACATCAGGATTCAAGTAGTTACACTTGAGGAAATAGGTTTCCATATAGATAATAAATTTATTAACATAGATTGTATTTTTTTCTTGTTTTTATTTACTTAATAAATAATAAAACTCAAAATCAAGACCATTGGAAAAAATTATGACAAAATTTCCTATAAAATTAAATTTACAGTTTTAATAAAAACTATAGAAAATTAAATTTAACGAAATTGATTTTTTTTGTTTTTATTTTTAATGTTAAATATTATAAATAAGGTATAGGATATTGAATAAATAAAGAAAAACATTGTTTTTATTAATACATAACTATGTTTTTATTAATATTAATTTGTATTTCTAAATTATTTATTTCTATACTTTCATCACCTACTTGACTCTATGAATCAAGCCAACAATATCAAATTACGTTCCATTACTAATTTACCCTGAAGTACCTTTTAACGTACTATTTTTCGTGGAATATGGAACGTAAGCAATATAAATATTTAATCAAAAGTGACGTTTTGTATGTGACAGATTAGAATTTATTATTTGATTGAAATATTTGTCATTTGGCGATTAATAAAGAAGTCTACATAATCAAATAAAAGTACAATCATTTAATTTTTATTAATTGTTAACCGCTTTTATTGAGGAAAATAATTGTTTTATTTTAATTTTTATTTAGTTTGTTTATTTTTTTTTTTTGTTTCGGTGGAATTAGTCAATTTTGATTTCAAAACATTATGACCTGCGTAATATATATATATTTATTTATTTTTAAAGCTTTTTTTTTTACTGTGGGCTTATCAATTAATTATTTATCAAGCTTTATTTTTGTACTTATGACCTGGGTAGAGATCTATTGTATACGTATTTTGAAAGAACTATATGATAACCAAATCACTTGAAATATGAAGGGGAATTATTATCGTAGATAACGCAATATTATATACTTGCGGTTACATCATATTAATATAAAATATCCTCATCATTTAGATAAAACTTAGAATTGTATATAGTTAGGGTTGGGTTGTGTGATCAAATATCACCGCAGTTGGGATATTTTGGGATTACCCATAGCAATGCAAACATGATTTTGAGTCGCTAAAGATGACTGTTTTAATGATTATACTTTGGATATTTTTCAATGATATAAGTAGTATTACTCTATTGCAAAAATCTTGACCCACCTTTAAACTTATCATCACAATAAAAATGTTTATTATTTTCTATAAAAAGTTTAATTTTATATCTACTAAGATTTTATGGGGAAAATGAGAAATCATTATGCCAGTATCGAAACAATACTGCTTTACAATACAAAAAAGGGATGGGGCCAACTTTTTTGCAATAGAATAGTACTTTTATAGTTGGAGAAATACTGTAAATGAAGTTAAAATTCACAAAGAGTGAATGATGATGTTGATAATATAGATTTTGTAGTTAGGATTGTATAATTGAGATTGGCGCAATATAATCGTAACGTTAAATGGATTTATTGTGATTACCCGTAGCAATGCAGTCATATGTCCGAGTCCCTAAAGATGACTGTTTTAAAGATGACCTCTTCAATGATATGCTTATTTAGTTGGATGACTATATACTTTGATGAAGTTAAAATCCACAAAGATTAAATGATGATGTATAGTTAGGATTGTATAGTCAAATTGACTTATTGTGATTACCTCTAATCATACATTTGAGTCCCTATGGCTGTTTTAATAATTTCACTCTGAACATTCTTCAATGATATGCTTATATATAGTTGGATGAATACTTCGATGAAATTCAGATCCACAAAGAGTGAATGATGATGTTGATGATATTATAGATTGTAGATTTTATACTTATAGGATTATACAGTTAAGACCGGCAATAACGGCAACCCCAAATTGACTTATTGTGATTACCCGTAGCAATGTAATCATCCATCTGAATCCCTTTGACTCTGTTAATGATTACTCTGTGATTACACTGTGATTCTTCAATGATATGTTGGGCAGTTTGCATTGTACATCGTACGCAGAAGTACGGCTGAGACTATCACATTCACATATGTTTACATTCTATGAAATGTTGTGTCAGTTTAAATTGTACAAGATATATAGTTGATATTTTTCTCGTTATGTAATTTGTAGCTTCGTTTTTTGCAATGTCAAAATGCTGTGATACATTACTTAATATGATATTTTTTAAAAATGTAATAACTAAATCAATTCAGTGAAATGAAACGAATTTTTGCAAGTATGGTAATCTGTATAGCAATTCAAAGGTTTTTAGAACGGTCAAGTGCAACAACGTTTTTTTGGTTATTGTCTCGATGCGTTAATTAAAAAAATATATTTCGAGAATTGTCTCGTCTCACAAACGTTTTCATACTTATACTTAGTTATTCATTTATTTATAATAATCAGTTGTAAACTATATGATTTATTTGATCCTACAGTTTGCGGTAGCTGATGATGATGATGTCTATACTTAGTTAGATTATTCTGTTACTGAATGTATCATTTTTAACATCATGATTATAATATTTTTGACATTTTTAAATTTATCAAAATTACTGACATGAATGACATCAAAGTTTGTATAAATAAATATATATATATATACATAACCTTATTTAGATTATTTTTAACTATTATTTTTCTGAATTTAAACCTTCAGTTTTTTTGTTTGTTCATTTTTTAAATTTCGTCCTTTTTTTGGAAAAGAAAATTTAATTTTTTTTTTTAAATATATTTTATTTACATTTCAGTTAATCAAATATATTCGGTTTTTTTTTTTTTTTTTTTTTTTTTGGTTTTCTTCTCTTTATAGTTTTTCATATACACAATTTTTTGTGTGTGTGTTTTTTTAAAGACTTTAATTTTTTTATTTTTTTTTTTAAATTAAAATTCAGAAAAATATTTTTTTTATCCCCCCAATTTCTCATACCACCTTACACCCATCATATTTCAATATTTTTTACTCGTACCTACAGTTTAATTTTAACATTCTACTTTTTGGGATCCATACATGCATATGTAAATATGTATATATATAAATATTGGTATGGATGTGTGTATACAAAATGTATTTTTTTTTGTGATTTGGAAAGAAAATAATGAAATTCATTTTTCACAGGAAAACACACATATACACAGTTAGAAAGAGAACGAAAGATGAAAATTTATTTGAAATATTTTTTTTTTTTTTTTTTTTACTTACTTTCTATATTTTTCAACATCGTCCTTTGACAGAAAAAAAAATAATAATACATTCTCTGTTGTCACAGTAATTTTTACTGTTATAAGTTTTAAGAGTTTTACACACATTCATATTCACATGTAACTAACGGTTATATATTATATATATATATATATATATATATATATAAAGTAGCTTATAACTTACAAGATCCTTTTATAGAATGTTGTTGTTGTTGTTGGTATAATTTTTTTTATTTTTCGAAGATATATAGATATATATATCCTATATATTTATATACATAAATATACATTTCATAGGAAAAATCATAAAAATGTCGACATTTTGTCTATATTTTTTTATCGTTGTTTTTCTTATTTTTTTTTATAAGAGTTTGATGGTTTCATATTTTTGTATTTTTCATTCAAAATATTCAAGTTGGAAAAAATAGAAAATAAAAAAATTTAATATTACAATCAACATATTATAAACAAAATATTTTATAAGCAATGTTAAAGCTGGTCAACTTCGAAATGTAGTAGAAAATTATGAATTTTTATTAGAAATTTTGAAAATAATTTTTGCAAAATTACTTACTTTTTTTTTATATAACTGTCAAAAATATTTTTGAAGACTCATCAGTGATGAAAAATTGACTCGCGCCCATGTTTAAATAAATTTGTATTTTTGAAAGACTTGTAGAAAATTGTTAAGTACATGACAGTGAAAAAGTAGTCAAATGTAGATTGTAACGGTTGATGAGAAGGAGGAGTAGATTTAATAAATTTTCATTAACTAAATCAATTTAGACTTATAGATAGGGTTATTAAAGAAAGAAATTTTCTATAAAAGTAGCCAATTGGTTAATAAATTTGTAACTAAAATTTTCAAACAATTCGCTACATAGAAATCATTGCAACTGTCAACAATTCAATGAATTAAAATATTTTTTACTTATATAAATTTTCTAAAAAATACAATACAATACAAATTAATTCAGATTACAGCTAGTTTTACTAAAAAACCACTTTAACTGAAAAAAATTAAAATTTATTTATTTTTTCCGCAAATTTTGAGACCATACAAAATTTTTATGAAGCATCAATTTTAAATTTTATAACAATATATTATATGTGGGTATGTAGGTTGGTGGAAAATAAATTAGCACGTTTTTTGGTACACGCTACACTAGCAAAGGATTCATATATACAAAATTATTGTAGGTGTGGGTAAGAAGAAAAAGGATTAAGAGGGAAATAGGATGAAGAGAAGAATTGGTGGGTAAAAATTTAATTGTACATACCACGGCTAGAATGGCTTATTTGTTTCTGTTATTTGTTTTAGGGGATAATTTTCACATTATTTTTATTTTTTTATTTTCTTAATCAAATGAGCTTAACCAAAGCTCTTAACAGAGTGTTCCATATTATTAGTTCTATAATTAATTAAATTCAATTTCAAATTATATAACTACCATGTAGGTAGCTAGGTAGGCATTATCCCATCTCTCCCAATGAACTCAGTACTACATATTATATGTAGTAGAATATTATTTTTGTTGGAAAATGTAGTAAATTTACTACAAACAAAGTAAAATTTTTTTAATATAAATTCATAAATCTTAAAATATTCATATATGTAACTATATATAGATATATATATATATGTGGTTTTGTGTATTCTAAATGCAGATATGGGTAAGGATTATAAATTTTTATTATATTTGTTTTTATTTTTCTTGGTTCAAAATATTGTATTATTGATTTTGAATAAAACAAAAAAATAAAGCAAAAATGATGAAATTTATTTGTTTTAACTTTTGGAAAAAAAATATTCTTCAATTACAATTTTACTTCAAATCAAATCTTAAAAGATCACACATTTAAAATGTCAGTCATTATAAATATAAAATTGATAAAATAATATTGAAGGAGAAAAAAAAAATGGCGTCTTTTTATTTTCCAATATTTTAGTGAAAAAATATTTCAATTTTTTCAAAATTTAATTGATTGTAAACAATAAAATTTTCTTAATGAAAACAAAATTTAAAAATCAGATTAATTAAAAATGAATTGTTGTACAAAAATGGTATAACTTCAAGAGAAGATAACTTAATTATATGTATATATATAGTAGCTACCCAAAAGCCAAATTTAAATCTACATAATTACTTATATTATGCATTTTATTTGTAAAATTATAAAATCAATAAACATAAATAAAATAAGAGTATTCACGAATAGGTCTAGATTGAAAGTGTAGTCTTTTACTAGATGTAAAAGCATATAGAAATGTATTGCCATTGTAAAAATTTTATATGAAAAAATATTCTACAAGATTTGTAAATTTTTACAAGACTGAAACCTATGGTATTTTTAGTATTGTACTTTAGTTGCCATTGAACTTTTTAAGTTTGACATTTGTAAAATCAATACATATAAGTATTTGGAAAATTTAGATTCATATGTAAATCAACCGTTGTCACAATTTTACATCGAGTACAACAGCGAAAATACAAAAGTGCGTTCACGAAATCATTGTACAAATCACTGTAGATCTACACCTATTTACTGCACTTCCACACTTATTCGTGAATACCCTTCGTAATGCTGAACAATTGACGTTTGCCAGAAATGAATATAAATAATACATATAGATTGAAAAAACTATTATATAAATGTACTATGTAACTACCGCCTATTAAGCTCATTTTAAAATATAATGAATAAATAAATAAAAAATAAATAAAATAATTCTAAATTTGATATTTTCCATTTATTATTTACTTACTTACTTACTTAGTAATAATTTTTATAAATAATACAATACTTTTCTAAAAAACAAACAGGACAAAATTGCAAAATTTTCCAATCTAAATTGTTTTAAACGCAATTCATTAAAAATTTAGTAAAAACATAAGAACCAGATAACTTATAAATTATTGGTATTTAATTAACTTAATTTAATTTTATAATTCATATCTCTACGTACTTGATATCATGTCAGACTTTATGTCGTTCTATATATCGCTCAATACAGCTACTTATGTTAACTATATTTAATCAATACTTAATAATATAAACATTTTTTAAATATAGATTCTAAAGTATGTACTTAGATTAATAAATTTACATTATTGCCTATGTTACTTGTAATCCACAACATGGTTAAACATACATATACTATTTAAATTGTCAATATTAAATCATAAAGAATTGAAAAATAACAAAATTAAAATCTAAAAAGAATTGATAAGAATATATACTTATTTAAATTCTGACATGTTATTCAAGTATGACAGTAAGTTGTTGTTATTATTGAAATTATCTTATTCTGTATACAGATAGATACTTATGTAATTTAAATCTAATTTTTAATTATATTTTCATTTCAATAGTAATATAAATGAAGCGAATTAAATTTTAAATAATAATAATAATATAGTTATTATATATAAAGAAAATAAACAATATAAATAAATTTATCTCTTAACTAAATTAATTCATATCCAAAAAAAATTTAAACAATATATTAAAGTACAAATTTAATATAATTTATTAAATTAATTTTTATTTATACAATACACATACAAACATTTTCATTTAAAATCCTTAAATATCCTTTAAGTATCTTTAATTTAATTTTTGATAAATATTTCTTTATAATCAAAAACAAAAACAACAACAATAATAAAACCAACAATATAAAATGAATTGTTTTTCCTTGTTGTTTTTTTGTTTGAAAGAGAAAGTATATAATAGGTTACTTGCTGTCATCTTTCTTCTTCAGTATAGTTAATTTAATATTAAATTTTTCAATTACATACCTATAATAAATATCTATTTAATAATGAAATAAAAATTAATGTATTGGAATTTAAGAAAAATTTTTTGAAGAAAATTTATATTGATTTGTATTTTATGTACAATTTTAAAATCATATAAACAGCTATCATTATAATGGTATAAACACAATTGGGACGACTAGCGACAGGTACAGCTACTGGCGATAAATAAATCGCTGGCATAGATATAAAGTAGTGCTACAAAAACTACTAAATTTACTAAATTTATTAATTTTTCCTCAAAAAGCCATTTCAAAGAATGTAAAAGAAAACCGATTTACTTTTAATATTTTAATTTTGTTCGAAATTGATTACGATTAATCATTTGAACAATCATATGCTACCAAAAGTAGCTGGGCAACGAATACAAAAATATAAATTTTTCTAATTTGTATCCGTCCCCCAGCTACAGTATTCGCAATTGTGTTTATGTGCATATAAAATGTATGGGAGCTATTTTTTTTACAGTTGTAGTTTTAAAGTTGTAGCTGTATTGGTCGCTAGTCGCCCTAATTTTGTTTATACTATTATATTACTGAGTGTCAATTATTCTATCTATATTGTAGCAAATCAGATTTAAATCATTAAATATCCTGAAATCGATTTTTTGCTACAAAAATTGTTAGAAGATATGGAAAGCTATGCGTGAAGCGAAACAACGGTCAATTAGTCACAAGCACTGATGAAGGAAGTAAATTGTTTCCGAAGTACATATTGATGTTTACAAATTAAAAATTATTTTATCCAACTTTTAATTAGTAAATTTAATTTAAGTATCACTAAAAATGAATTTGATTATCAAAATTAATGACTCTTTTGTGATAATGAGATTAGTTTTTCAGAAAAAAAATAATTGTATCCGAAAAAAATTAATATGGTACAACTTTTTCTAATTAAATTTGACATTTTTTTATTGATGTTGAATTTTTGTATAAATTGTGCAAATAAATAAACAAAAATTAAAATAAATTTAATATTTCTGGATACAATTTAAAAATTATTTTGTAACTCTAAGTATAAACAAAAATATGAAATGTCAAAAATATTTCGAAACTTTCTTAGTAGTTAGTAGGAACTAGTAGTTTTATACTGTAATATTTTACATGTTCTTTGCTTTTAAATTTTGCCAGAAAAAAATCATTATCATTTGTAAGGGCTAGTGGAACAAAAAATTTATTATCACGTGTAAGGGCTAGTAGAAAAGGAGTTTAAGTGCCGTGACATCGTCACAAACACATTGTCATATGATCTGATATGTTCAAAAAAATGTCATTAGTAGATAAAAATTTATAGCTGTCATAATATCAACCAATCAAAATTTGACAGCTTCGTATTTTATTCTTCAGAATAGAATGTATCGTGTGTATTGTATATATATATATGTACATAGATCGTGCGTATTTTTTAAAAAAAAATATTCTCAAGTAAGAAATGTTTTAATTGGTTGAAATTTTGACAGCTGAAATTTTATCTGCTAATGAAAAAAGTGAAAATGCAGGTTTAATGATATAACTGACTATTTATTAATTTTTTTTTTTCAAAAAAACTAGGTCTGTATATGAGTATAATTTTTTGACATTTGATTTGACATTTATTTCTGAGACCAAGTATTTAGAGTGATCAGTTATATTGTAAACAAAGCATATGTGTAGTGTTAACAAATTTTGACATATTGTATCAAGTTAAAATTTATTTCGAATACATTTCTCAATGTTTTTCTATGTAGTTACATCATGTGTATATGTCATGTTTTTCTGACTATTTGAAAAATGACGTAGATTACTTTTAAAGTTTTATAATCATTTTACCTAATTTTACAATTTGATAATAATTTTTAACATACAAACATTTTATTTGTGTATCTTCTTCTCAAGCTGAGTTTAAATCGATGACATTCTTATTTCTGATAAATATTAAAATTATTATATATAGATAAATATTAAAATGTGGTGACAGTTAATTAAATTTGTAGATCTCATTAGTTGGAAGTTGTTGTTTGTTTTAATCTCTATAATTGGTTTAAATCGATATCATATAATATTTTTTTTTATTTTGTAAGTTGTAGACAAACTATTTTCGGTTTTAATTTATCACAGACATTTAAAAAATACAAAAACAGACAGGCCCATAAAATGTGTCAAACATTATTTTTCATATTGTATCATTATTGTATATTTATTAATTTGTCTCGCAATGGTAGTTGTTGTATTTCAATCACTGTTTTTAGTGTTCAGGAAATGTATTTGGTATTGCAGTACTCAGTGAGTCAAACAATATAATTAGTTACTTAACATGTATAAATTTATCTTATGCAAAAAAGAAGGTGAAAAATGCGATATGCATATTCATACGTACTTACTTAAGTTTAATATTCAATGTTTTGACTCTGCTTCATTTAATGAAAGCATAATATGTTTATTGTCCTATCGGATATTAACTAGTTTAAATTCAGTCATACGAATCACTGGTTATCTTATAACTCTTCAAACTTTTTTTTTTCTCATATCTGAGTTTTTGTAAAGATTTTTTTTTTAAATTCTTTTGATAATTGAAAATAAAGTTAATGCAAATATCCTTGACTTATTATATTAGGAATTTTCAATAAAACATTTTTAATAAACTTTTATGTATAACAAAAAAAAAAAAATTTGTTTTCTTATTTTTTTTTTCTCATTTTCAAATTTACTATTTTAAGAACTTAAAATATATTTTCAAGGTTTTTTGTCTTAAAATTATTTTATTCTTAAATAGATTCTATTTGACAGGCCAACAATACAATATTTTTCTACCTTTCAATTACATTCAGATTATGATAATATAGTACAGTAAAACCTTTTTATTTGAGAAACATTTAGTTAAAAATAATAATTTAAATTAGCTTGATTGCAAAATGATATATGTAGTTCTATTTTAGGGACATCTCTTTAAGAAAAGTATGTAACAAAATCTGTTTCGGTTGATTTTGAATTTGCTCTGAATGAGTAATACCCCGTATCAAACTATATTAAATGCCGAAACGGGAGTTTTTTAGTTGTTCATCATAGTTGTTTAACCAAATATATTACATACTTTTACTTACTAGTTTTAATTTAATTGTATGAATGGTACTGTTGCATATATCTATAAATATTTACTCGAAGGTGATGTCTATTCAACTAGAATGTGAACCTGTTCGAAAAAAATTATAAACTATTTATAACTATACGTCCGTATTATCATTAAGATCTTCTGTAGGTTGTCTTCATTATACAATATTTCAATCTAAAGATTTGACTGTGTATTTATGTATCTATGTAATGTATATATATTACATATTATTTTGTTGTAAAAATTTAATGACAATATTTTTATTTTTTTGAAAATTCATTTTTCATTTAAAGCTTTAAAATCTCTTTAAATACTTACTTCATACAATAACTTTAATAGAAAACAAAAAAAATAATAATAACAACAAAATAATAACAACTGGGAAATTATTATTATTATTATTTTTTTTTTAAATATAAAAGCAACTCACAAAATAGAAACAAAACAAAGAAACAAACAGAAAAAAAACCTAATAATGAAAACAACGATAACAAAAACAAGAAAAACAACAACAATAATATAAATATATCTCACATCTGCAATACAAGTTTTTTTTTTTTTTTTTAAAATTGCACTCGAAAGTTCCTGTGAATTTTATTGTGGAAAATTGTAAAAATTACAAGGATATTTTGTAAAATATAATATATGTATGAAATATATATTTTACTGTATATATATATTCAGCATTTATATGTAAATATTTAGCACTTGTAAAGTAATGTTTTGATATACATATGTTTATAGTATATATGGATGTATATGTATATGTATGGATAAGTATATTTGCAATTGTACAAGTCAAAGTTATTTTTATTTATTTTTTGTTGGTTTTTATTTTTTTAATATTTTTTTGGTTTATTTATTTTTTTATTTTTATATAATTTTTTTTTATTTTTATTTATATACTTACTTATATATTTTTTTTTTTTTATATTTATGCATGATGTATTTATTATATCATGTACATGCATACATAAGTATTTATACATATAAGTATTAGGTATGTATTTCATTGCTATAAATAAATTGAATTGTATATGCACATAACATGCATACCTTTATATATATTATACATATAGTTATATTTTTAAGTAATATATTTAAGAGGATATCATAACGAGTTCTGATACGAATATTTAGTTGAAGCATCACATCGCACATCTTCAGCTTGCCGTTAATCATTTTTTTGCAAATATTTCAATATTTTTGTATTTTAACATTTTAGCGAAATCATTGAACTAGAGATCTAATTTAGTTTATTAGATTTAAAATAATATTAATATAACTGTCAAAAAAAGGAGAGCTGTATAGAGATCTTGATAAAGAGCTGGATTATGATTTGTGTGTGTTTAAATTAAAAAATCTATGAGATTGTGATCTACTTGTATATATAAAAAAACAAAATATCAACATCAATGCTAATTTGAATAGTTTTTTTTATCAAAGTCTTTAGGAATGTCACACTATAGTATATAGGGTCATAAATATATTATATATATCAATAGTTAATTCTTAGTTTTGGTCTATTGTCTTATATGCTGTATTTAAATATACTACTGCTTACTAGCATCGAAGACCTCGGCTATAATTTTTAAATTTACATTCTATTTTTATAACAAATTTATCTGTCAATGTGACATTCCATTCAAAAGATTCTTGACGTTTGTATAGACTGTTTAAAATTTATATTTTGACAGTAATATTTGATGTTTTGCGTCGGAATTTTATCTATTTGAGACATTATCAATACTGAAAAAATTTATATTATTAGTTAAATTAGTGAATTTTATTCCATACTATCGAACATTCAATTTCGAATAATTGCTATCACAGGATTTTAGTTTTTTTTTAATCATTCAAACCTATGTTTTTTATTCTACTGTCGATAGTCTACTGTCGATAGTCTACTGTCGATAGTCTACTTTCGATAGTCTACTGTCGATAGTCTACTGTCGATAGTCTACTGTCGATAGTCTACTGTCGATAGTCTACTGTCGATAGTCTACTGTCGATAGTCTACTGTCGATAGTCTACTGTCGATAGTCTACTGTCGATAGTCTACTGTCGATAGTCTACTGTCGATAGTCTACTGTTAATAGTATACTGTCAATAGCTTACTGTCAATAGCATACTGTCAATAGTCTACTGTCGATAGTATACTATCAAAAGTCTACTGTCAATAGTCTACTGTCGATAGTCTACTATCGATTTGGCATCACATGGTTTCAATTTATTTCATTTCAAGCATTATCAACCCTAAACAAATAATATTAATAAAACCTGTGAATTTTTCACTATTTTCGAATGTGCATATATACAATTTAGGTATATTATAAACTAGGTAATTGGTCTGAAAATTACGTGTAGTAAACGAATTTAGTTTTTGTTAAATTTAATAAGATAAGTACGAGTATGCATTCAAAATTGCCAACAAGTTCAAAATTTTATTATTACTTTAAAAATTTAATTTTCTTATTTGCATATAACAACGTAAGAAGGGTAGACGACAGATACTTATTATGAGGAATAAATTGTCATTCCCTATTTTTGCCTTTTTTCATTTTTTTTGTTCCTTTTATTTGACTCGTATTCTTTATTTTTTTTTTTTACATGCAAATGTAACATTAAAATTAATCCTTGCAAAAACGAAAAAAAAACAAAAACTTAAAACCATTTTCTGTTTTTATATTTTGACGAAGGATTAAGTAAGCATTTATATTTGTGTAGGTAAATATCGTTTAAATACATATATTTATACTTATATGCACGTTCCATAAAATGCATTTAACAAAAAAATATATATAATATATATATTCTACATTTGTTTTGTATTTAATCATACGTATCCATAAATGTATATACATAACTGTATGTAAGTTGTATGAATGTACATCATACATCACGTTGTGTTGTTCTTTTATACAACTCTGTAGTAATATTTATATACAAGGAATTTTTATTATTGTTCTTCCTTTTTTTCGTATTTTGTGTAGTGTTAAAAACTAAAAAAAAAAATGAAAAAAAAATCAGCGAAATTAAAAACAGGACTCTCAAATGTTTTAATATATATACATTTTCCATGTACTATGGATATAAGTATGTATGTATAAATGTTACAAAAATATTGTAATCCTGAATGGTTTTATTATCATATTTTTATTTTCCCATGATATCCACACTTATCTTATTTCAATTAAAAAATATATATATACATATATTGTATAACTATTGGTATATAGATATATAGATTGTAAAACAAGTTTTAAAAGAATAACAGTAAACAAAATAAGTATTAAACAAAACCTGACCATTTATTGTTGATACGAATTAAAAAAAAAAATAATAATTTATTATTATCATTATTATTGTGCTAATTTTTTTTTTACCCCACACTTTTTATGCTCTAATCTTTGCAGAATATTGTATTATATTTATCCATTTTCATTTAATTTTGTTCGTTTATAATAATTTGATCTGTTTGATTTCAGGAATGTGATTATCATTACAAATAAATTTGTCAATTTATTTTAAAAGCATATTTCGTTTTCAATGTGACCAAATTCGTCTAATTATTTTGTAGAAGATAAAATCTGGAAACTACATCACAATATGATGACAATTTATAGAGAAGATTAATTTTTTCTATGAATTAGGGTCTCTTATTTTTGCTGTTTATAAATTATTTATTTAAATTAAGATATGTATTATTGAGATTTACTGATAGTTTATGGTTCAAGGGTGATGCCTGTTTAGAGAAATAAAGAATATATTTTTTATAGAGTGTAAAAAAAATGGGGTTCTATTGCGATATATATCCAATTTGCATGACGTTATTGTTATGTTGTCTGATTGCAAATGAGAAAGTCTCGAATTCGATTTCCGATCAGGGTCTAACTACTGTGATATATATAAATCATAGCCAACCTACATGATACATGTAGTTGCCAATAAGATGGTTTCAGCTTCAATTTACGCTCAGGGTCTATTGATGTGATATATAAGTCATAGCCGATCTTAATTTTTTTTTTTGTTATTAATGTGGTGAGTTCTCTTAAGATCTGTTAATTGTACCTCTCCGTTTATCATCTTAGAATTGTAGGCCTTGATGAACGCTAATATTGCTTTGATGTCAATTTTTATTCTTTCAGAATTAGACAATGTGAATTGAAAATATTTATGTCTTTTGCGAGCTATGGCGTTGCAAACAAATACAATATAAGAGGAGGATTCCTCTTCTTCTAAGCAGAATTTGTATCTGTCTGTTTTCGATCTACCAATCTTGAATAGATGCTTGTTAAATGCGACTTGACCTATTATAAACCATATCAGCATTCTGACATTGTATCTATGTCTCCCTGATTACCTAATTCAGTCGTTGGATATTTAGTTTGAAAAAGGCTTTATACTGCGTAAGTCCTTGGCAACTATCCCAATTGTTTTGGATTTCTGTATATGTTGGATTAATGTATTCTACCTAAGCTACATACAATAGACTAAAAAATTTAAATTTAACAGGAAAAAAATCAAAACGTATTATTCGAATTGTATATTTATAATTAGTCGCCAAACTATCGAAAAACTGATGATTCAACTGGTGCAAAATTTAAATTAAATTAAGTTAAATCCTGTAGACTTCACTTATAAAAAAATACTAACTATGTACACTCTCATCAGTTAAAATCAATGATGTAGTGATTCCATGCAAAGTTGAAATGGAAAGGACAAATCAAAAAGAAAAAAAACATGAACTCTCCTGCACCGCAAATACAAAAATTGAGCGGAATTCTACGATCTCAGCCTATCATAAAAATGTTGATATATACACAATCAAATATTGAAGTCAGTCTGGGCATAGAGTTTTAGTTTTTTTTTGCACACTATAACTATACCCAAGCACTATGCAAGAATAGCTTTATAAAAAATTATTATAGGTTTAGATTGGAAAAAATGATTAAGAGGGAAATAGCATGATAGAAGAGAATTGATAGGTAAGTTAGAGACCTTGAAAAGTTGAAAATTATTTGAAAATAAAATGTAGAATGGAGTAGTCGGGGAGGGCCAGCATTCAAATATGAAGATAATTAAACCTGTATTAAAATTTAGATTGCTTTCCATAATAATCAATGAATCATGGTGTGTTAGCAATGCTGATAATCATCGAGATTTGAATATCTAATTTAGACAAAATTCAAAATATTTTTAGAAATGTTTGAGTCTCTTTGGAAAAAAAACTCACCTAATTCAGCATGTCAATACCGAAACTTCTAACTGATTTGCAATAAAAATCATTCATGTTACACGAACATTTGATTTTCACCACACACGTAAAAATGTTCGATCGAACTTCAGTTTTTATTTATAATTCAAAATGGAGAGAAATACGTTTGCGGCAATTATTTTAGCGTTTATTGCTTCCACAACAAAGTCAATCCAGAATTTTTTCTCCGTTTCTTTGTCCATTCTCTAAAATAAATAAAAACCAATTTGGAGTTATCAATTTCGATTCTTCAAAGTGTACTCACCTATAGTTTTTTCCGTAGCTCTTGCACACGCAAAAATTTGTGAAGCGAACATGTTACGCCGTTTATTTGGACCTTATTGATTCTAGCAATAAAATAAAAATCTATAAATAACAGAAAATTCAATTTTTATTTAATAAAAAATATTTTAATTTTTTTTTTCATCAAGAAACCGTTTATTACACTTTAAGGTTAACCATACATTTAACAAAAAATACTTTTTTTTTATACTTATTTAAATTCCTATAGACATTTTGTTTTTACATATTTAAAAAAAAAAAACAAGTTATGGAGACGGTAGAGTTGTACAAACTTTTCTTATTTTATGTTTTCATGTAACCTCCTGATCTCTTTCTCTTCCATTTTGATCAAATTTGATTTCTAAATTTGTATGACATTTTCATTGAAACTTTCTAAACTTTAATTGTTTTAGGAAAAAAAAAAATACATAAAAAAACTTTTTTCTTCAATATATAAAAAACTTTTTAAAATATTAGTTAGTGTCCTTAAAAGTAAAAAAAAAGAAAAATAATAAAAAAATGTCCTCTTACTGTCTCTCAAACCAAAAATAAAAAAAAATAAAAGTTTCTCGCCTTCAAAGAACTTTTAAACAAATAAATTATAAGTTTTTAAGAATAATAGAAAGAGACAACAATATTAGTTTAATAACTAAAACTTTATGGTTTTTAATTTTAATCGTTGAGTATAAGAATAATAGAAAGAGAGAGACAGACAACAATATAAAGGTGGGGTTTAGCTGCTAAACATTTTAAGTGTGGAAATATTATGTTGGTTCTGAAGAGGGAGATATGACAACTCAATGCGTACGACAAGAGCAGTAAATGGGGATATTTTCAGATAAATTTGGGATATTTTTCACTAGGTTGGGATTTTATAATTTAATAAAGAATATTTTTAAAATATCGGGCATAGTTTCTTTTCAACGGCAACACTTTTTTATTAATTTTTAGTGTATTTAAATGTGTGTAAAAATAAAATATATTTTTTTTCACCAGATTTTGACGTTTTAACACTTTTAACAATGTTTTTTAGTATAGGTACATATATAAAATAAATTTCCCAAATAGAATACATAATTCTTACATAAAAACTCAATAAGTTATCTCCTGTTTTTAATCCAACAAAATATTTATCTTAAAAAGTTAGCAAACTAACACCAACCTTAAGTGTGGAAATATTTTGTTGGCTCCAAAGAGGGAAATAACATGAAATAACTGTATTTTATATGAGAGCTCAATGCGTAGAAGAAGAATACAGTAAATATCATTTATCTCTTGGGATATTTCCCTTTATTGGGATATTTTTCACACTAATTTGGAATATTATACTTTTATGAAGTATATTTTTTTAAATATCAGGGATAGTTTGTTTATTCCGGCAACACTTTTTTTTTGATAATTTTTTGTGTAAATGTATGTAAATATAAAATATTTTTTTTCCAAGGAGGATTTTGACAGTTTAACAATGTTTTCTTGTGTATAAAAATAAATTTCCCAAATAATAAAAATTTAGGAAATTCTTTGCATCTATTTTTTTCTTATGTAATAATAAGCCTTCTTTAGAGTCAACAAAATGTTATCACACTGTTGTTTCTTATGTTCTTAACAGTAACTAAGGTCACCTTTTAGTTCTTAATTAAGTCCGGTACTATTACTGGGTATCAACTCATTAAATGTGGAAAACTACTGCTATTGTTTCAAGAACTAAGTTTTCCTAAATAGAATAACTGCATTTTATTTAAGTTGCTACCAGATAATACTCTCAATTTTTTTTGCCATTTATTTTATTCCAATGACAAAGGGTACACTGAACCAGATCGAAAAGCTCATAAAGCATTTTATTTGCCTCGTTCTACCTACTGCGTCACACACTTAAAATGTTTAGCAGCTAAAACCCATCTTTAGTATAGTAACTCAACATTCTTATAGTGTTTTGTAGTCGAATTGAATAATTAACAAAAAATGGCAGCACTGTTATTGCTATTAGCTAATTGACATTCATGTTTTTGTTAGTTATATAGCAGTGATTGCCGCAAAATTGGAATATTTGCACTAGAAGATTCATTGTGATATAACGGAATCAAATAAAGATGTTTTTGCTTGAATGATCCTACTCTTTAAACCTTCTCCAACTTCTTACAGAGGTCTTTAATTTTCGTATCTGCATACCAAAAATCTGTTTTATGCATGAATATATACATACTCGAGAGATGTTTACAAAGCATTTTGGTACCTGAATACCAACAAACAATTCTCTACATGAATCCCAGTTTTAGTTCTAAAATTCTTGATTCTCAGATTTTACAATCCTATTCGTTTAACGACTTCGAGCTTTTACCAAAGAGACCTTCGATAAAGAACCTTCATCGTGACATCTGCATATCAACATTTTTTTCCTTGCATGTCCATCTTGCTCCTTAATCCCATTTCCGGCCGTTTATAAATAAATAGAGGTTCCTAATTTTAGATACTAACATACTACTCTTACCTCCACACAATTAAATAGTTTAAGACATTTACAAAGCGATAGAGGTAAATATAATTTTGACACATTGCATACTATATTGACAATTACGTCAATCTGATTACTAAAACGGAAATTGTTGAGTCAAATGCCGCTTATGGCATTAATGGTATAAAATAATTTTCGATCTCAGTTAATTCTGTTAAAGCATGATCTTATCAATTGCGTTGTCTAGAACACGTAAAATGATAATACATTTCTGGGCGTGTATGACATTTTTATTTTATCGATCGATATTTTAACTACGTTGTTTTCTTATCTTAACGTTATACGAATAACTTAATTTATAACTTTGGTTTTTTTTTTTTTTTTTTTTTTTTTTGGAATTTTCATTCTAGAAGTAACTAATCCAAGAACAAAAAACAAAAACAGTTATCAAGAGAGAAAACGTCTCTAATTTTATTATTATTGTTGTTGTTGTTATTGTTTTGATGATGATTATTGCAGTCACCAGAATAATAATGAATAGGAAACTGACCCATCTAAACTTTTTCGTTGTTGGGAAAATAAAGAAAACAAAAACAAAGAAATAAAAAAATATTAAAAGAAAGGATAATTTACTGTGTTTGGATCTGTGTGTGTGTGTATGTAGATGTTTCTTTGGAATGAAAGGACATCGTACTGTTGTGCTTTCTTTCTTTAGAACAATTTTTTTTTTCATAATTTTGTATTTTCTCCATTTTATTTGTTTCTAAAAAGAAATTAAGATTTTTTTTCTTAATTTTTTTTTTTGTTCTTATTGTTTTTGTGATTGTAAAAGTTTTGTTTTCCAAGATGGTTGATTTTTTTTCATTTTTATTTTTCTTATTTACTTGCTTTAATTGCGAGAGTGTCAAGATACTTTTTATACAACAGAAATTTCATTGGGTCAAGAGCTTAGAGATATTATCTCTCTTCCTCTTTAAAGAGGAGCGAGCAACAAATATGCAAGCAAGTTAATATAGTGGTGTTTTTTGTTTTTCTTATTGTTTTGTTTCGTTTTGCTTATCTCAATCTCTTAGGATAGGTACATTATTTTTATTGTTTTATTTTTGTTTATTTTAAAGAGAATTTCATATTTTAATATTGGTTTTTGTTAATGTTTAGAAGTGTATGTTTGTACATTTTCTTTATGACCGGATGAAAATATAAAATTATTACTAAAGAATTTAAGTAATGTTTTTTTTGTGTTAAATAATTGCACATTAAATGGAGAAGGAACAGGAAATACTTGAAAATTTATTATTGTATCCTAAGATTTTTTGTTTTATTACTTTAATTTAATGTTGCAATTGTTTCCTGTATTTTTTGTTAATAATATTTAAAAAAAAATTTTTTTTGCTGTGATGTCTATTAAATTAATTTTTAATTTTGATTTAAATTGATGTTATTGACTTACGTATATATCTGAATCAATAGATTAAAGGCCAATTAACACAAAAAGTAGATTATAGCTTCGTTACAAGTAAAACGATAGAGCTAAACTCTGTAGGTATAACTGGATGCAAAGAACATATAATAACAAGAAGTCTTATCTGGATATTTTTCAATAATAAATAATAATAGTAATAATTTTTCAACTTAAATGCGTACGGCCGGTTCTTTTTTCCAGAAAATCATCGAAAGAGCCAGGGAAGACCGAAGTGAAGGATTGTGTCGACTTTAACGCACTAAAAACTCCCATCCTTTTATTAAAATTAAAACTAGTCTTTAAGACTATATCCATTAACCCTTTCAAACCCATTTTAAGCGACTGTGATATGAATGAAATGCTTCTGTCCTGCGTAATAATTGAAATTTTGATTTTAAACCGAAAAACATCGATCTATAATTCTTGTTTAGATGAGAGTTTTTTTCTTGGGTCTGAAAGGGTTAATATCATTTTGGCTCTGTTCTGATATACATATATACCGGGTGTTCCAGAGCATGCGTATCAGCTTTTTAAGAGGGGAAGGAGCCGTTTTTGTAAAATTGAATAAAAATTTTATTGACTAAATCAAGGGTGCTCTATCGATTCGTGATATTTTCAAATTCTGGGAATGAAGGGAAATCGGCTTTTTCAGACCAAAAATCGCCGAAATTGGCCGAAATCGAGATTTTCAAATGCTGAAAGGTTGTACTTTTTTATGCAAATTCAGATTATACGTCAAAAAATAAGTAACTTTTGTAAATTAAATTTTTTTTTGTTTAAACTTTGTTGGAACCCAAAACTGAGATAAAAAATATGATAACATGAAAAACAAATTTAGTTATAAAAATTATTATCATTAACTCTAGTTTGCCAAAGGAAAGTATTGAGCCTTTTTGTTTTTTTGTTATTAATTTTAAAGAAAAATACTAAGAAAACGAGAAAAAAATCATATAACATAATTTTCTTATTTTTTATCGTAGAATCTGAATTTGCATTAAAAAGTACCCTTTCCCATTTAAAAATCTCGATTTCGGCCAATTTCGGCGATTTTTGGTCTTAAAAAACCAATTTTTGGTTCTTTCCGGAAGTTAAAAATACCACCAATCGATAGAGCACCCTCGATTTAGTTAACAAACTTTTCTTTAAATTTTGAAATAACGGCTCTTTCCCTTCTTAAAAAGCTGATACGCATGCTCTGGACCACCCGGTATATACATACTATATTTGATCAAACAAAATTCCGTTAGGATTTATTGTAAGACACAAGATTTTATCCTAACACAGTTCGAACGGTGCGATCCATTTCAGTCTTCTAACAAAGTTTTGACTTAATTAAACGTGCAACTTCGACATTGACAAGTTGAGAAAGACGATTTTTATGGCGTACAGTCAATTCTTTTATTTCGTCTTTTTTTCGAGAGGAATCCTGAGATCTCTGTATGACTTTCAGGATTGCGAACAAACCAGGGGCATTAACAATGTTTCGCAATACTTTGTTTTGGAATGTTTGAATAGTTGTTTAGCATAACCCCATATTTGAATATCGTATGCCAGACTTGTAGATTGTAGATCAAAACTTTGTTGTACGTTGAAGGCGTAAGTGTCCACCCAATTAGCCAATACAAATGTTTGTATTTAAAATCCAGTTCTAGTTTTTTTTTCTCTTGACGTGTTCATTCCATCTAAGCTTTGACGCAATACCAAGGTATTTTGCAAAATTCTGATATATGTACTTACTATGATGACATTGTTTAATCATACTGGAATGTGCAACTCAATTTTTTTATTTGTAAAATTAACATTCGTGGATTTTACTTCATTCAGCTTAATTAATTCTTTACCTTTTGCACCAAATGGAGATTTTATTATTGGCTTGTTGCAATTTATTTGTAGATTCATTTATATTTTTCCCGACTGCTAATATATCTAGTGTATAGTAAATATAGTATGGGGTCCAGTATTATCATACCTTGAAATGATTAAAGTTTGGTTATAATTTCATCTACATTTTAATAAATATAGTTAATTGTTCTTAAATGTTGCGATGATGATTAAAATGATGTTAAACGTTGTGCAGCATTTACTTTCCTTCTAATGATGTCTGATGGCTTGTGTAATTTATTTAAGAAATATGTAATTTTTGAGTTACATTGAAGCCGTGCCAAAATGTTCATTATATAATTTGAATTTAAAAAAAAATTGAAAAAAAAAGAACGATTTCTAAATGTGTTGCTAGGTTTTAAACAAAAGCAAAAATTTAATGTTGAAAAATACAAAAAAAAAAAAAAATTAATTAAATTTCAATTGTAACTGACAAGCAAATCTGTTACTTGTATTTTGTTCAATGTTTCTATACAAAATTTTACACGTGTAATAATCATTATTTTCATTTTTCTTTTTCAAAATAATTTCCTTTTCATCCTTTCCTACACTCATTGTAAACTTTTAACCATATATAAATATATATATATATGTAATACACAACCCATCCATACACAAAATAATATTAAACAAATGTTTATTATACAAATATGTACAAACAAATATATATATGTAAATATGTATGAATATCTGTATTCAATTAGAAATAAAAAATATAACAATTTTTCATTATGTTTTACGCTTTATGAATTCACATAAATTTTAGAGTTTATCGCAAATTAGATTTTCGTTTATAATAGTGAGAAGTAGATTAAACTTTATCGATGATTGATGATACTCGGCTTGGTGTTAAAAATTACATTTATTAATCAATTTCATGTATTTTATAATTTTTTTATTATTATTTTATTGGTTTTTTCAAATTTAGAAGAGAGTGAAAAGAGAATTGAAAAACCAATTTCAAGTTATGGAGCTCATATTATCTTATCAATTGTCATATACAATCATTTGGCGGACTTCTAATCGGAACATTGAATTCGCACATTTGTCATGACTTGTTTCCTTATTTTATTGAGTTTACACCATCAATGCGTATAATATATAATATATTAGAAATATACCTCCACTGACCATGTCTCTGGTCATTTTTCACTAATGCTAAGCCAGTTAAAATTCGATATGTCTTCTATATATATGTGGACAATATATGTAATTTTTTGATTACTGGTGAATAATACTGCAGTGTCCTTGTGGAATCCAAAATCGGAATTTATCGTGATTTTGTAATATTTCCGAAGTAAAACACTTGCACGGCTTAGGTAGTTCAGAACTAAATTGTAGATTACAGGTAGTCATC
The DNA here is from genome assembly GCA_963942445.1 of Argyra leucocephala. Classification (NCBI taxonomy): domain Eukaryota; kingdom Metazoa; phylum Arthropoda; class Insecta; order Diptera; family Dolichopodidae; genus Argyra; species Argyra leucocephala. Next base: position 14,292,314 of record OZ012681.1, read on the forward strand.
ATTTCAATATTGATCGAATTGTACTTATTATCTGTTGCATTGTGTTATTCAGTTTGATGTACGGAAATATTTGACAGTTTGAATATATTATCAGTCAGAATAGCGGAGAATACTCATTAGCACACAATTTTGATCAAAATGATATTCCCGAAGTAAAACACTTGCACGGCTTAGGTAGTTCAGAACTAAATTGTAGAGTACAGGTAGTCATCATTTCAATATTGATCGAATTGTACTTATTATCTGTTGCATTGTGTTATTCAGTTTGATGTACGGAAATATTTGATAGTTTGAATATATTATCAGTCAGAATAGCGGAGAATACTCATTAGCACACAATTTTTATCAAAATGATATTGCTGCAGGTTGTTATATTACTGAGTATCATATTCGGCAATTGAATAAGAACAGAAAAGCAAAGAGTAGTCCCATTAGCATTCCATTAGTTTAGTTGTACACTGTTATTGAATATTACATTCAATTTATGGCTAGAAATCTGAATTGTAGGATGACAACTTGCTTTAGGGAAAGAAGTAATGTAATTAAAAAAAAAAAATTATGAATATTTAGAATAGAATAAAATGTTATTAAATAATTTTTTTTCTCAATTTAACATTAAGTTCACAAAATTGGGCGGTTTGTTTCGGTAATACAATTACCTGATGGCATGCAGTTGAACAATTTAGTGTCCTCCAATAATAAATTAATTTCTATATAGCCTGAATATTTTTAGTTAATAAAATTCAAATTTTAAGGATGGCTTATAAGTATGTAGCTACATACATTCATATATATATAGTTTGTTTTATTTCGAGCGAAAAGTTTGAAGGAGGGTAAAAACCGTCATAAATCATCAGTTACGACTATGAAATACGATTTAAGAATCCGGAATTAGAAACAGAAATAAATAAATAATAAACAAACAAATAAAGATTTTTTTTGTTTTATTTTTAATTAAGCCTAGTTATAAGCATATTAATTAAGTTATATTCTAAAGTTAACCAGGCCAACTATACAGTATGCATAAGGTTTTTTTTTTGTTTTTTTTTGTTGTTGTTTTGTTATCGTCAAATGATATTCAATTTCACACGCAACTAATTTTCTTAAGTTATATTCCCCCGATCATATTTCTTTTTTTTTTTTTTTTTTTTTTTGCTACTATTTATTCAGCTTGTTTTATTCATTTAATATAACAACGCCATAAAAAATTATATTCGCTAAAAGTGGAAATGTTTTTTTTTTTTTTTGTTCTTGTTAATTTCTGATTTCTTGTTTTTTATTATTTTTTTCTTATTAAATATAAAAATAACTTCAAAGCGCTAAATCTGGAAATAAATAAAAAAAAAAAATATTTAATAATAAAACGAGATAGAAATAGTGATAGGATGTATTACGCCATGATGTGAATTAAATTGAGACTGACTCCCAAAAAGTTTATAAAAAAAAAAAAATAAATAAAAAAATAAAAATAAAAACGAAATATACAAAGATTTATTGAAGGTCGAAAGTTCAAAATTCTTTTATTCACGAAATATAATTCTAACGATTTGTGATGATTTGTATTTGAAGTTTTTTATTCTTGTTTTTGACTTGCTTTTCTCTTTCCCTTCTTCTGTTCCAATTTCAAATTTATATAAATTTTGAGCAATTGTGAACTCTATTTTAATTTGATTTAATTCTGATTTTAATTATTTTTTTGAATTTTCATTATTTTGAAAGGGTTAGGGTTATGTAAATTTGTATATATAGCCTAATCGATAGGAGAGCCAGAAGAAATGAAATTCAACGATATGACAAGCACAAGTTCAAATTTCGTGGGTGATACAAATCAATCTATTACTAGACGATAGGTGTCGCGAACTTGACAATAAAGTAAAATTAGCAAATGTAGACTAATCATTTTAAAATTGAATAATTTTAGTAAAAATTATATGATTCCAAGAGTAGTACGGAAGCAAAAAAATGTAACAAGTAACAAGTGAAGATAGAAATTTTGAAATTTATACCGTTTCACATTTGTTTTATGACTCTCATAGAAACGCGAAATGTGAGTATCAGATTATACCTTCGTCAAATGTTTAAATTTTGTAAATGCTAATAGTTTTTGATTTCGGATGCTTTTGCATTAAATTTGCAGCTGACATTTGCGATTACACCTTATTGCTGCTTTAAAGTTGTGTAACTTTCGCTTAAATTACAATTATTATTCTGTACACTGAGAGAAAAAACAATGTAAAATTATATAAAACATAAATCAAATGATATATTTATTATGTCTATAAAAAGGGGCCATTCGCGTTTTTGGTAATATACATTGAAAATTGCAAATTACCGGACACAATGTAAAATTTACAGTTTTAGTTATGAATTCACTAAAAAATAATGTAAAAAAATGCATTGCCACATTGTGAATTAATATATAAAAACTGTGAAATTTGCAATGTTTCATTATGAATTGGTATGTTAAAAATGTAAAATTTACAATTCTAGCTATGAATTCATTGAAAAACAATGTAAAATGTATAGTACCACATTATAAATTGATATATAAAAAATGTGAAATTTGTAATGCACTGAAAAATTAAAAACAAAGATTACACGAATTACTTTGTAGCTAAATTTTTTTAATTCATTTCATTTATTATATTCTTATGCTTCTAAAATAGTTATATTTATTTCAAAAATATTTATCATACTAATTATTGATATATACATTTTGATTAATATTATTATTCAAATACAAATTTTCTTAACATTTTTGTAAAGTAATGCTTGCTCAGCATCGCCGATAGTTACTTTTCTTCTTCCAGATAGTTTAAATTCATCTTTGAAACGTACTGTTCGAAGTATTACGATGTTAAGAAGAATTATGTATGTACTTATAATCAGCTGAGTCTGCAAATATAACAAAATAGTAAAATTAGTATAGTAGTCTAAATCAATCTGGTTATCTTTACCTATATTTTTTAACTGTCTGATTGCTGTTAAGAGTTGCTTACTTCTTTTATCGTGTATATGGTTCCCGTAATATTTTAACACCTTTTGCTTGAATTCGTCCCACTTTCCAAAAAAAATTATATTCTTTTCCTGAACTATAATTTTTTAAAATCTATGCGAATCTATAAAAATTAATAATAAAAATCACAAAAATAATTAGTTTTTGATTGATGTAACCTATCAGGTTTGGGACTCTTGCGTTTTTATAAGTTGGCCAATCAGTAAGGAATTCCAAATTAGATTGGTCTACTGACTTTAAGTTTTCTTGTGTTTAAGCAAATATTTTTTCCCATTTTTCTTTAACTACATCCCAATCATAGACAACTCTACTCAATAACATTTTAAATGAATTTAATAAAAGGGTATCAGTTTCTGTCAATTTCATTCGATGTTCTAAAATTTCCTCTTTGTTTGATGAAGATGTGGAAGGTGGAAACTATACACAAAAATATTGGTACAAACCTTGTAAAATTATGCTCAAATCGTTGTGTTCCAAGTTCCAATCGAGAAATAAATTGTATAAATCTCTTATCTAAATTTAAAATTTCTTCAGCATTTTGGAAACTATAAATTTTTAATTTTATTGTTATTAAAAAGTTTTTTTTTTTACCTACTTTAATTTTTTTTTATTTTGAATATATTTTTATGTCTATTGTATATCATTATTTACACATTCAATTTAAATTTTATAAATAACACGTCTTAATAAAAATTGTACTTCTTGTTTTGAGACTTAAATATCAACTGAACATATCAGAACAAGTTTTATAACCACTCAACTGCAAATGTAGAATTCACTATGCGGCAATGCGCAATTTGGTACACAACACAAATTTTACGACTATGAATTGATATAGAAAACGTATTATTTGATGTCAAAATATGTTATAATTTTAGAAAACGTATAAAATTATAACTACGTATTAAATATGAATTCATATGGAGTTTTAGAAGTTTATCATTCTAGATTATATTTTTATATTTTTCGGTAAATATATGGAAAATTGTCTTTGTTTATTCAATGTAAAATTTACAATAAATATGGTAAATATTACATCGTGGTTTTTCTCTCAGTGTAATGAACGTTTATTCCAAATGTTCAAAAACTCACTTTTACGTATTTAAAATTTTTTTCGTCTGTATCCACAATTGGTGAGCTCACATAATAACCAACTGATCCATTTTCAGTCAATTCTGTTTACTTCTTTTTTATTCCCCATAATTGATTATGATCTATTTGCCATTTGTTCAATTTTGAAATGAATACGATTGCTTAAATGTATATATTTTGATGAATTCGAAAAAAAACAATGTAAACATTTGCTAAAATGAAATCGTTGAATTAAATTTTGCATGAGTTTTTTAATAAATCAGCTCATATTTAATTGATGTCACGAATTATGTTCTTTGTTTATTTATATTTAATATTGCAAACCACTTTTATATTTCAACCATTTTATATACATATTTTAAGTATAGCCGCAGAGAAAAAAATGTAAATCAAATCATTGAGCATGTATCGGTTGTTCCTAGATCGCTTTTGAATATTCAATTGAGCCAAATTTGGCTTATTTATTTGAAACTGTCAGTTTTGTATGACAAGATGAATTATTTTTGTGAAATCTGTTATTATTTTGAAGTTTGTTTTAGAGTCATAACTAAGTGTAATTTCTAATGTTAAAAATTCTAAGAAACTCTAGGTATCTGTGACTAAAATTAATTAATACTGAAGGTTTACGGGCTCTGATAAACATTAATTAAACTTAATGAAATATATCTAGTTATAGTTTTATTATTAAAACTACTTATGTTGAGGCTCTAACATATTGGATCAAATAAATTTTATGTACACAAATTATATTTAGAATTTTTCGAATATAAATCAGAATTATAAACTTTTATAGCTTTTGTTAACTTAATTTTGTCTTAACCCTTTCACTACCAAGTTATGGTTCAGTAAAGAAAAATATATCGCTAGTATACGATTATACTTTCTTGCTAAGTGGAATGTAAATAAATAAAAGATCTTTGCTTCAAGTTCTCCTTGCAATTTGCGTTAAGTTTCTAACGGGTTAAATATTTTCAATTATTTTGTTTGACACAACATAACTAACTACTGTGTTAAATAAAAATACATAACCGAAATTATCGATTGACAGCAGAAAAGTGTGTTAACTGACAAGAGAAAAATCATGTCAGTTGAAGAGATAACATAAAATATGTGTATGTATGTTGCAATGAGACCTCAACTGAATATTGTATAGACAGATATTTATCCAATATATATAATCTATTCTTAAATCTACATAACTATTTTTAATATTTTTTTTTCGACAATTTACATACTGTCTTTTATCATTCATTCTACAATGTATTATTATTTAATCTGTAGATTAAAAAAGTACGGTACAAATATGTGAACCGATTTTCATTATTATGCTTTTAATTGATAGATATTTAAAAGGAGACGTGGCGAATTCAAATATTTTTTTCAAATGTTATTAATTTTCAATCAGGTATATCTAAGTCATATTTTAACATACAAAAATTTTAATTTATCAAATTGCCGCAACAACACCTCTGACTTAAATTTAATTTTTTTTTAAAATAAATTATTAGTACGTATTAGGTTGTGGTTTAAGATAAATCAATAAAAAATATAGTTATTGTCCACGATAAATTGAAATGATGGAAAACAGTTCATAACGAAATGTTGAGTACATTTTTTTTATCCATAATTTGCTAGAATTTCGAGGAGTGGGCCATTAGTTATATTACAAATATCAACTTCTTTTATCCCAACTATATAACAAATGTCAAAAATAATAAATTTTAATTTCTTTTCCACCAAAATTACAAAATTTCAAAATTGTTTCGAATTACATATATATATATATATTAACTTTTTTTATAACTTAAAAGTTGTAAATTCATATCAAAAGTAAAATTTATTACTGTTCTGAGTTGATATTATTTATTGTGATTAGGTTTAAATCGTAATACACCCTTGATAATCTATCTGTCAATAATGGTCAAGAATTTTAGATAACATTAAAATTGCGTTATTTTCTTCCGCGGTAAAATTACGCCATTTTGAATTATACTGATTTAAGTAAGTACCTATATGTATGAAATTAATTCGTTTTCAATCCGGAACTAAATATTTAAAAATTAGCATAATTTTAATATAGTTGATTTAATATTACAATCTTTTGTCTCTTTCTTTCTTCAATATGTTGAATTGTTATTTTTTTTTTAAATAAATTTAATGACTTCAATTCATAATTTGTTTTTTGTTTTTTTTTTTTTAATTTCATTTTCGAGAACAGAATTATATTTCTTAAAAAAAAATTTTTTTTTAAATATTATTTTTTTTTTTACTTGAAGCCGTTCCGCAGCAAAAATCAAAAACAAAAAGAAAAAAACGAAAATAAAAGAATGAATTCAACTGATTTAAAATGAAACGTAACAAGAGAAGTAAACTCTGACTGAGTAAAATATCATAGGTCTTGTGACTTTTCAACTCTAGGAACGATAACCTTTTTTGTTTTTTGTTTGTTTTTTTGTTTTAAATTTCTTGCTTTTGTTTTATTTTTGTTTTATTGTAGTTATTTATGTCCGTTTGATTATAATCTTTTAACTAGTAAATTTTCCCATTTTTAAAATTTTGCCTTCAAATTTTTTTTCTTTTTTTATTTTTTTATTTAATATAAAAAAAGGTTGATTAAGATGTTAACTTTAAATTTAAAAATAATGAATATGATATTTTTTTTTTGTAAACAATTATTTGTGGGAAACAATAATAAACAATATATTAAAATTTAATTTTTGTTTTAATTTTTGACTTATAACCATTTGCATTTTTGTTGATCTTATTAGATTTTTTAAATTTAAATTTATTGTTTAAATAAATTTAAATCAAATTTAATTTTTTTTGTTAAATTATAAAACAAATGTCAAATTGGCAGATGTCAAAATCGGATAAAATTCCTTGTATCACATTGAAAATATTCGTACTGAGTTTATTAAAAATCTGAAAGTGTTAGAAATATTATGTAGGACTTTTATTAACTGTTATTATAATGAAAACCTTACAGGTCACTTCAAAATGTGTCATTCTTCAGATTCAGAATTTATAAATGATGTAAAAACAATTATAAAAAAATATTTATTTATATTGAATATAAATTTAAACATCTTATATATGTGTATTTAATATTGGAGCGCCATAAAAAAATTATCTAATCACATAGCTAACTCAATTCAGTTACTGTAAGAGTTTTAGATGATGAAAAAAAATGCAATTAAGATTGCGTATTTAAAATGTATGGTATAACTGTTTAATGTTATAATTTCAAAACCTTTCTACAATTCTCAATTAGTCCAAGCAGTGCATTCGGCATAAATGTATCGTTTAAAATCTAATAACGTAAATGTACCAATTTCCGCCCCCCTTAAGGAAAAATTAGTTTAAGTTGACAAAACAAGCAAAATATAAGGTTTTTTTTAATTTTTTTTTTTTCAAATTATAATAATTAGTATTTTTTAATTATAAAAAATAATATTTTCATTATAAATTAATTTTTCCTAAATAAATAATAAAATATTATAACTGCCAAAAAAAAATTGATTGTACGTATTTCCGCTCAACAATTTCAATCTGAACTAATTCCGCCCTATATAAACTCAATTCCGTTTTTTGAACCTATTTGAAGCTATTTAAAATAATTATTAATAGTAAAATTAATAATTAATTTTTTAAATAACTAACTAGTACTTAGTTAAATTATAAAAACTATTTATTATAATAAAAAAATCAATATTGCTATACTTAAGTAATTTAAAAAGAAAAAAAAATATTTATAATGTAAGTAAAATTATTTACACATAAAAATATACATTTATTTTAATATCAAAATTAAAAAAATTAAACAATGCAACGATTCAGTATTTCAAACAAAAAAAATAATTTAATATAACCATTGATTAATAATCCTATTATAGTATTATTAATCAATAATATAACATAATTAACTTAAATATTATAACAATGCACATTTGAAATAAATAAATAAAAATACAAAATATTTCATATACATACAAAGTAAAAATCACATTTACTACTTCTTAGTTTTGGCATTTTTTATTTGTATGATTTCAGGTACATTATATTGTCCTCTGCTGTTCATTAAAACTGGAGGCTCAATTTTACAGACTACGTCACTGTTTGAATATATTAGAATATCTTCTTTTACAGGCCATCTCCAAAATGTACCAGACATGGTCGTGGCTTTCACTCTTCTATTTAACTTATTGTGAAATGTGTACAAAGAAATTATTTTGATAATTTATAATGGACGCCTTAATAAAACCTTGGTGGCAAGCCAAGATAATTCCAGAGATTTTTTAAATTATACAAAGTATAATATAAATAAAACATAGTTTTGGAAAAACTTATTCTTTAGGGTTAGCCTTAGAGTATAATTTATCTAATTGTTAAAAATAGTCGAATATTTTCCTTTTAATTTTACTAAATATGCTTATCATATACAGATACGCGTATTTCGTCTACTAATAAAAGGAAAATATTTGCTTATTTTCAACAACTAAAATTTAATTTTTTCTTTAAATATAGACTTGGTATGAATTTAGTGAAAATAGCTTACACCTGCATATTTAGTTCGAAATTAGGACATATTGAACGTATTACCGACCCACTTTTTCATACAAATTTTTATAAAAACTCCAAATTTGGTTGTAACAAAAAACACATGTGCGATATTAAATTTATAGGTCGTAATTAGGTCCAGTTTAGTTTGTTCAATTTCAGTTTAAAATCGTCCAGCTGCATCCTTATATAATCAAAAATAGGTGAATAACTTAATTAATTATTTCGATATATCATTTTCCTAATTCCGCCCGGTCGATCGTAAATACGTACAACATAAATTTACGTGTCCCTAATTCGCGCTCAAAACTAATTAGCAATTTTAAATATTTTTTATTTACAAATTGAAGAAAGTATGTATTATAATCTATTTAATAATATATCTTTTACAATTATTTGAATAAAGTAAATAAGTGGACATCATAGTTTAATTATTAGGGTCTTAAAATATAAATAATTTAAATAATAAAAAAAATAATAAAATAAAATTTTTTTTGAACATTTGCACCAATATTTTCGCTAAAATGTCTACCTGTTTTAGTTTTCTATCAATAACTTATTTATTAATATGAATACAAATGTGCATTATTTTGCATTACAACGAGAAAATAATATTCTTTTTTTATTTCAAAAATAAATTTGGAATATAAAGCGTGGAAGTATTGTATTTACAAAAAAAGGGCTTGGGCGGCATAATGTACTAGGGCGGTGATAGGTACATTTACGTTATTTGGCTTAACTTAAAAAAAAGTTAAATCGGACTGAATGTATTAATTCCATATAATTTACTTAACCATAATATTAAATATTTCTACTAATTTGTGTAGTCCTTTCTGCAGCAAAGAAGCTCAATACTTTCAGCCTTTTCGACTCAATCCGGTTATTTTCCATAATTTTCATTTCCCTTTATATTTTTAGTTTTGCAATTAAAATTTATTAACTCTTAAATTGACATTTAAGTGCTAATACAAATAATGAGCTGACTCAACAAACATTTTAAACTAAACGAGTCTAGTGTTAATGTGATAATTAATTTCGAATTGGCAATAGTTCCGAAAACTTTTTGTGTTCAAATTATTTTTACATATTTTTTTAACTTTAATGGTGTGTTAACTAAAATTTGATTGTATATAAAAATGTTCTGAAATTTTATACAAATTAATCTTAGTATATTCAATGCCCTTCTTATTTATAGTTAAAATGTTTGATGGATTAAAAACTTTATTAGTTTAATTTAATTAAATATACTTTGAAAATTTTCAAATAACTTTTTACTGACAATTTATCGAGACTAAGAGAAGTTCATTATATCCCCAATATGTCTATATATCCTTTTTAATTTTTTTCAATGCAGCCGCTTTTGTGTTTCCATATTAATAGGTTTTAAATGTAATAAAAATTGGAACAGATAGCTTTTCGGAACTAATGCCCTCAAATTTAAGTTGCAAAAAAAAAACATTATTTAAATTAATTAAAATTTTTCTTAAACGTGTGTCTTTTTATTTTTCTTAAATGAACTGTCAAAATTCTTGCAAATAAGTAATAAAAAAAAAAAATTGAATGTTTTCTCTCGTACGTCACTATAATGTGATCGCTACTGAATAATGTGCGTTCTAAATTTCTATAAGTGTGTAATAAATTGTAATTATATTCCTCTTCTCTTCTTAAATTAAATGAACACTTTAAAATTATGGTTTTTTCGTGAATAATTCTATTTTTAATTCAATATAAGAAAACAAAAAACAACAACAATAACGTCAATTCAACATCGAGAATTTTTTTTTTTGAAAGAAAACAGTTAACGGTCAACTTTTAAAGTTAAACATTTTAGCTTAACCTAAAGTTAAGGTTTTCATATATATACATATGTGTACTCACTTATAATAAAATTTAATGTTATTCATTTAAGTGATTTTCGCGGTTCTTAACACTCATTCATATATTTAAGTGTTAATTTTTTTATTTTTCATTTTTTTTTTTGTTTCTTTGAAGTATGTAATCACATCCAATGTGTGTTCTAGTATTTCTATAATAGGGCTTTTCGATTTCTTAGATTATTTGTTTTTATTTTTTTTTTGTCTTAATATCTGCTTTTATGCTCAAATTTGTGTATATAGAATGGATTAGAGTAAAACAGGATTTCTCAATCTATAATGCTGAAAATACAATCACGACGAGTATGAGTAACCAAATTTCGGATTTAGAAACACAATTACGACGAGAATGAATAATTACTGCTTTTTTGACACACTTCAAAACTAATCAAAAGAAAAATTTCAACTTTGAAAAATTAACTGGCAACAACATAGAAAAAACACAAAAAATTCAAATTCCTACCTATCAACGCGAATGACATCAAGTAACCAATTTAACACCAACATTATGTTGGTATCACTTAATGTCATTCGCATTCGTCGACGAGTAAATTTTTTGAACGCGAAATTTTGGTTATTCGTCATTCGTTGCGATTTACATGTAATGTAATGTAATGTCATCATGTATTTAAACGTCAAAAATTCGACACTCATCGTGGTTGTGTTTTCAGCCTAAATTAAAATAATTTAACAAATTTAAGTCGTAAAATGTCAAAATGACTTATGTTGTCTGTTATTCAATTAATTATATATAAGATAAAAAACTAATTAATCAGAAATTTTTATATGGTAAATATTATCTGTCCTATGTCTTCACAAAGGTTACAGAAAATAAAAATAAATGTCAAAATTGATTGAAAACAAGATTTTTTTATTCCGTTAGAAATATACTCCAGCTTTAAAGTAAAGTAAGATCCTAAATTGTGTTTTGTTTTCTTTTCAAAAGCAAAAATATTCCTAAATTTGACATTTAAAATGCTTCTGAGGTATTTTATTTTTGACATTTTATCCTAATTTATTAAAATTTTATTTTGGAACATTGGTAAACTTTAGATATTACTTAGTTTGGCTTAAACTGGGTCTCAAATTTTTTCTCGCTAAAGACATTTATAACTCATATCTATTAATAAAACAGGTCCTTACTAGAATAATATTTAAATTTAACAAATTATACCTGTCACTGTCAAAATCTGTGAATTTAATTTGATTGAATATAATTATTAGAGATAAAAAATTTCCGATTACGAGATGTACACTATATTTTTCGACGATTTGGAAGTTTTATGTAGAGACGACTTTTTTAGATCAATTTCATTTCCCTGTTTAGTTCTCAAGAAACTGTACACTATAGAAAAGAAGATTAAAATAATAATAACGGTATTTTTTTAACACTAAAGACTTTTTCATAAACACAGTATGACTTGCCAAGTGCATTATATTAATCATATGATTTTAGTTTGTGACAGTCACACTACAATAATTTATTGACGTTTATGAACATGCATTTTACAATTTAGTTTTCATTGGTTCTAATTTTGTTTACAATTTCAAATTAATTTTATTGTAAATTTAAAATAAATAAATATTACCTATAATAAAAATGGATTAATTTATTTTGATAATATCAACCATGTCCTTCACCCTCAGCCATTTAAATTTAAACATCTCTATCACTAAAAAACAAAAAATTTAAAAATCAAAACTGACAAGAGAAAAATTTTGTGCAGTTTGAAATTTCATAGTGCATAGCTGACTTTGTTGAAATGAATAAATTTTGTGTCATATGAGGCGTTTTCGTTTTTTAGTTCAGAGCATAGATCTGAGCGCGCTCGGACTTAAAAGAGCACGGTCTGAGCAGAGAATGAACAGATAAGCTCCGAGCGCTCAGATTTAATAAAAAACACGATTTGAGTAAACTGTCATTTTTATTTTATTTTTGTTTCAAATTGTAATTTGTCATAATATGTATGTTGAATTTAAACTTTAAATTTTGAAATTTACAAAAGTAAGATTTATAAAATGTCTAAACTAAAAAATATATATTTCTGATTAAATATTAATTATTTACTATCACAGCTTATATCGTCGTCCATTATTTCTTAAATTGTAAAAATCACTGTGGATATTTGTTTTAAATTTTAAAATTGTTTACTTTTTTTACTATTGTATAGTAGAGTCATCTATTTTGTTTTAAAATAAACATTTCTTTTTGACATTTAATATTCAAGCGCAATAACAGTGCACGTAGCTGTTAATTTAAATTGAGCACATAGAGCACGCTCTGAGCGCGCTCTTAACGCATAAAAAGATACAAATTTCAAGCTCTGAACGCTCTGAGCAAAAAAAAAACACAAATCTGTTTTTGACAGTTGAACTGTTCTGCTCTGAACTAATAAACGAAAACGCTTATTATTGTTGCAATGTAGTTTCTGAACTATAAATAAAATGTATAAATCATTATGAACAAACGACAAGATTATGCGTTTGTGAAAAGTCCTTAAAATTGAAAAAACAAATTTGGACAATAAAAATAACGGTACTCTTCTAACATAATAACTATTATTCTAATATCTAACTTGTTTCATGGCTCAGAATACTCAAGCAAAAAAAAAAAATTGGGAAACAACTGTGTTATGAAAAAAAAAAACAAAAAATGCTGAAAACAAAAATAAAAGAAAAGCTGACAATGTTTTTAACCTCTTACAACTTTAATATTTCTTTTTTGTTTGTTTTTTTACATACATAAAGAAGGCCATTAAAGTTCAGGCATAGGTCAGCAGGTGCAATCAAAATTCCGCTAAAATGTTAAATGTTTCTTTACAAAGTTGCTGTTTTTTCTTGTTTTTTTCTTGTTAACCTGACTTAAAGTGATTCTATTGATGTACGAGTTTATATAGTACTTCGTTTACACATAAGTGAATCACCATTCAATTCAATCATGTTAGATTTGGTTTTGTTTTGTTTTCCTAGTACTTAAAGTGTAACCGAATATTATTATGGTGGTTGTATTTCAATAAATCTTTAACTAAATCTCGTTTGCTTAATATGACAACCGATATATATATATTATACTTTTTGAGTAAATAAAATAAAAAAAAAAAAATAAACAAGTTTTACCTTTTAAGAAAGAAATATTCTATTTGACAGATAAAAAAAATCTATTTTTTTTTTTGTTTTTTGATTTTTTTTTTTGTGTTTTTTTAAATTCCTGCACTAAATTATACAAATTTTTTGCTAATTAATTTCAAAATTATGTAAATAGAATTTTTTTTAGTGTCGGAATAACCGTTATCGATTTCATTCTTAATTAATTTTCAAAGCAATCGTAACAATTGTTATTTACGAATTTATAGAAGAGTAAAGTACTAGGTTAGGTTTGTCTATTTTTTATTATATTTTTTATCTCATGTCTCTTAGCAGTCTAAGCCATCACTATATTATTATATGCAAGGGCTGTCATAGTCTTACGGATTGATTTATGTTAAATTCAAATTAAACTGTACTTGTTAGGAATTGTTTAGTTTTAATTTAATTCAAATCAGTTATCGTTAATAAAGCGTGGGCGATTTTTTGCACATTTAGTGCAAGGTAAGCTTTAAAGCTTTGAATTAATTCCATTTTATGGAAAATATAGTTTAAATAGAATATTTAAATATTTTTTTTGTTAAATTTACAAAAATTTAAGGTATTTTTAATATCACAAATAAATCTAGTAAAATATTGAATTAAACATAATGGTACGTTAAAATCGAGCACAAATAATTTAGACCTCATATTATTATTCTGATCTCAAATCTTAAACTGATTGTTGTTGTCATAAATATGGATATGATTTGTAAAATGTATAAATATAGTGGGTGTTTATTTCAAAGCTATTAAAAAATGTTCACATGTGTATTCCTGATATCCATTAAGATCTGCTGGGATTAGTCTCGATCACTTTTTATTACACTTAGTTAGTTATTTTTGTTTATATTTATTTTGTATTTATTTATTTATATAAATTGTACATAGGACGACCTAATTGACAATTTTAATTTTAATTTCGAATATTTCGAACGAATACAATGTAAAATTTCTATAAACAACCAAATTGTCAAACACTATTTAATTTCAAGTATTTGTATGTGAAAAGTTCTAGCTTCTGAGATAATAAAATAGAAATGTATGCTGCAACAAGAACACCCACAGCCGTATCTGGTTATTTCCAAAATTCATATTAAGTATATGAAAAATAAATACATTTTATAGACAGCAAATTTCTTATATATAACAGTTGTATGCGGTTCAAACTAATATATGTTATCAAAATTAAAGCGGACATTTCGAAAATAAAAGAAAGATTGCATGTCACAGAAATGAAAAGCAAATGAAGGGCAAAATTGCGGTTGCACTTTGAGAAACAAAAATGTTACAGAGTGTACAAAATGTGTGTATAATACCTTGACCGTTTAACGCAAACTGCATTGACTGGAAAAACAACGTTAAAACGCTCAACGGGAATACGGACAGGTGATATTAATGATGGACGTAATGATGGACATCAATATCGTAACTTTAAAATGAAAGAAAATATTAAAATAAACTGGAAGTATTGTGAAACGGATAAGCAACACTAGCGATTCAAAATTGTATTAAAATGTTTACACATTTTGATACTGCTTTTTTCTTTACCTTAACCATATTTTTTTTTTATTTTACTAACTTTGATATATTTTAAAATCATTCAACCTTTTTGTTATATAATTATTAAATATTTGATTAATATTTTAAGTTTTTAATTTTTCAAAATCAATATTTAATCAGAAGAAAATTTATAACCTTATCAAATAAAGTCTTATCAGGTTTTCTTAAATTTTATTTATTAAAATGTTCATGCTTTAATGTATTATACTTAATGTATTGTATGTTAAATATATATATATTAAATATTGCATAATTTTAATTGTATGAAATTAAACACAATTTCACTGACACTGATGAAGCTTTTCAATTACGATCTTTTTCACTATACTTAAACGATTTAATTAACATTTATAATTCTGAACAATTTGTTATAATATAATATTATCAATCTATCTCATTCTCTTTCTCACTTTCTAGAATTAATTTTTATAATTATAAATATGCACATAGTTTTAAATTATCAAAATGTTTTCGTTGTTTTAATTTTATTCATTTTTTTTTTTTTAATCACATTTATTTACTATCGATGTGTGCTAATGACTTAAAGATTGATTTAATAAGATCACTTAAGGTCTTGATCTATGATCACTTTGTAACAACAAACACTTATCTTATTATTTCGCAAAAAAAAAAAAAAATAAAAATAAAACGGAAAAATAAAAAAAAACTTAATTGTTTCGTTAAAAAAAAGGAAAAATAATAATAATAAAAAAAAAATTGGCAGCCACTTAATAATTTAACGATAATTAGTTTTTGTGGTCAAGTTGTAAAATAATAAATAGTGAATTTTAAAAGTAGAGTGTAGTATGATATTTTAAAGTTTTTAATGAATGTCCGTGATAGCGTGAATTTAATTAGTTGAACTTTTTTATTAAATGAAACTATTGATTGAAGAACTTGAAATAAGAAAAACAAAAAAAAAAAATAATTTTTAATAGATTTATGACGCATTAATTAAGTATTGAAAATATTACGTTTTGAAAATATTTATTATTACTAATTTATTATTATTATTATTTTTATTATTACAATTTAATAATTATTGTTGTTATTTTTAATTTTAAATTGATTATTGATATGATTAATATTACATTATATTTGACGAAAAAAGTTAAAAAAAATTTGATTTGTTATTCCTTAACTAGTTTTAATTTAATATTGTTTCTAACTAAGTCTTATTTAAAAAAAAAAAAAATATTTCGTTAAATATTCGTTATTTTTTTTCGTTAAGTATATCTTAAGTACATATTAACTAAAAGCTTAACCATAATCGTACTTTGTTAAGCCAACTAAAGTTAACGAAAACTTGACGAAACTCTCTGATATTCCTATCATGGGTGTGTAAATACAATTTACATATAATTGTAAATTTCATTAAGTTTAATTTTATTTTATTCTTTCTCTATTTTGAAATAAAGTGAACTATGGAAGAAATAAAATATAATTTCTCTTGTATAACTACTTACAGTTTTTTTTTTGTTAATTAATGTTTAAAAAATTAAAATTTAACGAAAATCGATATTTTGAAATAATTTTTTTTGTTTTGTGAAAAATGAATTGACAATCCCTTTGCTTTTAAAACACCAGAGCTGTAAAACATATTTTTTCAAAATATATTATTAATTACCGTTACTATTAATTGTAAGTCTACTTCAAAATGACAAGCATTACCATTAAAGTAATACATTATTTTTTGAATTACTTATTTTGTATTGTCTTAAATTGTTTTAACAATATCTACTAAAATATCAAATACGAAATACTTAATGTCAAGTAATGCAATGTAATAAAAAGTAATAAAAATATACTTCAGTAATTCAAAAGTAATTCCTTACATTTTTTCAAGTAGCATTAGAAGTAACACTAATGGTGATTAATTTATTTTGCATTACATATTTAATGCTACTTCAATAATTGTAATGATAATTCATTTTTTTACAGCTCTGAAATACACATATATGTAGTATTATAAGCAGAAAATTGTATATATATAGATAAGTATATATATATATAATTTATTTAAAAGTTTAAAAAATTATTAAAATATTAGTTGTCAAACGGTAAATATACCTATATAAGTATAGATTAATTGAACTTTATTTTAATGACAGTTAATAATATGCAATAACATATTATTAGTTATTGCTGATTGACCTGTTTTTAATTGTAATCCATATAAACCTTTTTATAATTAATCAAACTGATTTATAATTAATAATTATATACTATGATAATTATTAAATTATTAGATTTAATTGGCTTACTGTAATAATTTACGAATATAGGTAATAGCTTTTTTCTTTTAGTAAAAAAAAAAAATGTATTTACTTTTAAAATTGCAATCTTACAATAACAGGTATAAAATATTTCAGAATTTGACCCTAATCTATTTTTATGTCTATGTACAAGAATTTAACTAAGTTTAATAAGTTAGCGAAAATGTTGTTATTTTATTAATTCCGACTGTAGATTAGTTTCGTTTAATTTTCTTTATCCTAACCCCATTTCTTACTAAATCAGATGTTAAGTAAATTGTCATACTAATTCAAGTTAAAAATTATAGTTCAGCTGCCATTTATTATATATTTTCATCTTAAAATGCCTCTTGCATATGATGTCAATAGTTATTTTTATAGTATTTTATTTAAAATACTTAATTTCAATTTAAATTAAATTAGATGACAACAAAGAATTGATTATATTTTAATTTATTTGTGTTATGGTATGCCTATAAATGAAAATTCAAATAATTTGACAGGGACTCAATATATTTCTATGTTAATTTTTTTAACAAATAAAAATCATTCAATAAGAGTGTTGTGTGTGAAATTCCTTCTGTTTGATAAAACAAATAAAAAAAACAAAAAAAAAAAAATTAAAATTATTTACAAATGTTTATGCACTTTTAAATTAAAAATTAAATAGAGAAAATTAAAATTAAATAGAAAATAAAAAATTATTTACCAATAAATTTTAAAAAGAGTCTAGAAACCTAGATATTCTTCCTTGAATTTTGTTTTTATTTTTATTGTTTTTTTTTTCGTGTTTAAAATAGCGAACATTTTCTATTTTCTAATCTATTTTAGGTTGTCATGATCCCAATTTAATTTATAATTTTGTTACAGTGTATGATGACGTTGTACTAAATTAAAAAAAAAAACAAAAAAAAAACAATCAAATGAAAAAAAATTATTTAATTTTTTTTTCCGTGTCACCCGTTTGATGAAATAATATCATCAGAATTGATTGAATAAAACATGGTATACTGTTGCTGTCAATTGTGAGGTATTAAAAACATTCAGATTTTTTTTTCGTAAATAAAATATTTTTTTTTAAGAAGTCGCACAATCCCTGTCAGTCAGATCGACCTTCGAGATGATTATAAGATGTGCTAAAATGCTTCTATACTGCGTAATAATTAATATGTCGATCCAAAATCCAAAAGCATCGATCTGTAGCTCTTGTTTATTTTAGATCACTACAACAACAACATTACTATGTGCTGGTACGCATTAAATTTTCGAAGTGCAATTGTTTTATTAGTTCTGAAAGAGTTATGAATTTTCTAACCGAATAAATGTAAAAATTTGGGTACAATAAATTTAATATGAAAGTTATATGACAAATGGCAGACCAGTAATTCGTTAAACCAGAAGAACTAGAAAGGTTCATTATTATCCTAGAGTTGGATTTACTTTAATAAATTCAAAAAACTGCACTTGTCTATCTAAAGTATGCACAATTATTATATTAAATTACTTGATTGTATATTATAATGTGTTACTTGGACTTAACATCAGATGACATAGCTTAATTTTACATTATATAAAAATACGTTATTAAAAATTATACATTAAGTATTTGATTTTAAAATGACAATCACATGACATACTTAACTTAATTTTACATCATTACAATACGTTATATTACATTAAATTACTTTATTTTAAAATGACAATTTCATGTCGTCACATTACATGAATTTGTTAATGGCATTTCAATGTATTTTAAATGTAATTCACTAATTTAGGTTGCATGCATTACAGTATATTACATTAAGTTGCATTGTATTAAATTAAATTATTGTGTCATTATGTCAAATTATATTACATTCAAATAAATTCAAGTATTTTCTGTTGTATTATGTATATACTTACATATATTATTTATGTAATAATTGTCTACAAAATAATCAATAAAGATAAATGAACATGTGAACTTGGTGGCATCAAAATGGTACAACTTAATGCTAATTGTCCAGAAGCAAATGATGTATTCATTGTCAACTTTCTTACCTGTACTATATTACATTAAATTTTTTTTTCGTTACATTATATATATCTCATTTCATTATATAAAATTACCTTACATTACATTGTATTACATTAAATTGCATTACATTACATTGTATTACATTAAATTGCATTACATTAC
This sequence comes from Argyra leucocephala, assembly GCA_963942445.1. NCBI lineage: Eukaryota > Metazoa > Arthropoda > Insecta > Diptera > Dolichopodidae > Argyra > Argyra leucocephala. The sequence continues at coordinate 14,311,973 of OZ012681.1, forward strand.
ATTGTATTACATTAAATTGCATTACATTACATTGTATTACATTTCATTACACTATTATATATTACATTACATTACATTACATTATAATATATTACATTACATTATATTATAATATATTACATTACATTATATTATAATATATTACATTATATTATAATATATTACATTACATTATAATATATTACATTACATTATAATATATTACATTACATTCCATTTCACTATATTACATTACATTACATTGTATTGCATTATATTACATTACATTATAATATATATATTACATTACATTATAATATGTTACATTACATTACATTACATTTCATTATATACATTACATTTCATGTCATATACATATTACATTACATTATAATATATTACATTACATTACTTTTGAAATTAAACGAATGTTTCACGTATTAGATACATTAAAGCTCTTTAGATAAGAATTTATTACATTGCATTCGACTATAGAAGTATAAATTACTTATATACATAAAACTATTAATGGTAGTATTACATCGCCTTACACAGAATTATTTCTAAAGACTGAGTATAAAGAACCAAAATCCTATGAACCGAATTTGGTTTATTTCGAAAACCACATCAACTAGATATAAACTATATTTACTGACTTAGTGGGTATACTACATTACTACAAACTCTAAATATCGTGGGTTTAGTAAGGATCTAACCTATACACTAAAAAAATAAATTAACCTATTCAAAATACTTGTTAGTTAGAATGTCAAGTTTAGATTAGATTTATGTATCTATACTGAAATGATGATGTCTTGACATTAATAGAATGAATATTATAAACGTTGAAGTTGCATCATTAGATATCGTTGTATTTTACGAATATGTAATGAAATCAATTTGCATTCATAATATTTTGATGTTTATGTTGGCAGTACATACATCTCAATCTCAGAGTAATAGTACCAGTAGAAATACTTAACAACAGCATCTATACAATAAAAATTTTCTCTTTTTTTAATTGACACACTTGAACTATCTGTAATCTGTTCGAATCGATTTTATTTTATGTATTCTTTTTTTGGTTCTTGTTTTCAAAAGGAAATGTAAAAAAAAAAAAAATTTTTTTTTTTTGTTAGTTGTGTTACATTTTTAGTAAATTTTGTACATTTTGTCTGTCCCTAATATATTTTGTTTTGATTTATTTTTTTATTATTTTTTGTTTTGTGGTTGTAATGTTACAGGGTAAATATCGATTTGGTAATTACAATTTTTTTTTTTTTTTAATTTTAATTACTTAACATAGAATTTTGAAGGGTACTAATTAAATATTTATATATATGTTATATATTTTCTTACCATGTTTACCTGTAATTATTTGTAGTGATAAGTGACAATTTTAATGAAAATTTGAATTTTGTAATTACACTCGAGGTATTTGTGGTCTACTTTAGTTCAATTTTTTTTTTTTTTTTATTTGAATCTTTATTAGTTTTAAATAGAATTTAGTTTTACAATTGGGAAATTACTATAAATTTTTTATTTAGTTAAAATGACATGTATTAAATATTTTTGTGTGATTTAAAAAATTGTAGAAAAAAATGTTTGTTTTTTAAGGGTTGTAGTGTTTAAGTATGCAAATTCCTAAAAATTTTATATATTGTACTTACACACGAATGCCCTAGAAAAGTGTACAACAAACGTAGACTGCAATGAAATATTCATTCGAAATTAAGTTTATTTAAATCTAAATTTACCTTCAATAAAGTGTGGGAGGATAATGATGATTAAAGTAGTGAAAAATTTTGATTAGTCATCATTTCGATTATTTAGGTGCTTATTTCTACATTCTGAAAAACACCAGGTGGTCGGAAACAAATTGCGGAAAGTTATTTATTTTGAAAACCACTCAAATGTGGAACATGCTCCCAGCTAATGTTTTCCTCTCTAATAGAAATTGTTAATTGTGCAATTTGCTATTTTTCAAAACCAATCTGTGCAGGCTCGTCTTCAACTTACCATTCAATTCTTCCCTAACATATTATTTCCCTTCCAATTCTATCATACAATAATACTTTTTCATTAATTAATCCGTGTTTCTAGTATGTCAACAAAAAAAAAAAAAAAAAAAACAACAACGTTTTCAAAAATTAAATTGTAAGATTGTAAATTCTGGTTAAAAAAAATGAAACCATTATCTTGTAAACAAATATCTTATATATAAATAAAGCTAAATTTTGAATATGATTGTCGTAAAAAATAAAAAAAAAAAAAAAAATGAGACTAACTATACAAAAATGAAATATATTTCTGAAGTTAAGAATTTATATACATATATATATATATATATATATATATATATATATGCATATTTACTTCGAAAATAAGTCTTATAATTTATTAAAGTAAATTTTTATTTTGAATTCAAAATGCATTCAAGTAAATGCACAGATACTAATTTAAGTTCTGAATGATGATGACTGACATTTAAAAGCGTGTGCTTGTTCACTCTAATTTCATTTCGTAATTATTCTAAATTTAACAATAAATTTTGTATACTTGTACATGAAGGTATTTAAAATTCATAATGCAATGTGCAGTGTCTGTGATACCGTCTATGATCTTTAAAATTAACACACTGCAGTCATTTGAATAGTTCTTCTTTTACTCTGTCTGGAGTATTTCATTTCTTTTTTTTGCTTTTTTTTTTTTTTAAATTTCAAATTGTCTTAAGTTTTTCTTTTTTTTTATTTATTTCTTAATTCTACTCACCACAATGTAAGTCGTACACGTAATTGACAGGCTGCCGTAATTTACATTTAAAATAGAAGTTCTGTATTCATATATGATGTTATTGATGGTTCTTCCAATTTCCATTTAGTACGCAAAAAACAAAAAAAAAAAAAAAAAACAAAGTATTTTTTTTAATGCATAATTTGCATATAAGTAACGTTATTTGTATATCTACCGTTAATTGTTGTAACAGTTTATAAGGTTTCTGAGAGTCGGAAGAAAACATAAATTTTAAGTTGGTGTTTGACTAGAAATTTTACACCATGCCAACATGTGGACACAATTTATTTCTTTGTTTTGGTTTTCAAGTGTAATATATATATGCATATATATATATATGTAATATATAAGTACGTAAGGTAAAATAACAAAAGCTTAGTTGTGTCGATTTGAATTTGTTTTGTTCAAAGAACCGATTGACTTTAATGCGTTAAGTTATTTTTATTTGACACAAACAATAACGTGAAAAAACGACAAAAAAACTTATGGGTCAAGTGGAGAATGGTGGAGAGTTACAATATATAGAATAGAATGTAATATGAATACTTCGAAGTAGTATAAATAAATATTATATATTTTCTATTTAAATGTGGAGTTAATTGAAAATTATATTTATTGAATTGATTTGTAGATTGGAAATTTTAAATATTTTTTGTTTTAAAGTTTTATATTTTGTTTTGAAAATGTTCCTTATAAATTTAAATAATAATTTGATTATAAATTTATTTTTAAAAATTTTTGAAATCTCCAAACTCTCCAAAGATAATAAATATTAATAATTTTTATTATTTTCTTATTGAATTACTTTATAGGTCTTTTCCCACAATTTTTTTTGCACTTAAGTGTCTTATTTTTTTTTTTTTCATTTTAAGTTTATACTTAATAGATATATGAATAGTCTCCAAAGAACTTCTGTTGATTTTAATTATTATGAAATTTATATATTTTAGTTTTTATAGCTCACAAATGGATTTATTTTGAATCTAATAAATTACGGAATTTCAATTTTAAAATTTTTTGAAATCTCCAAACTCTCCAAAGATAATAAATATTAATAATTTTTATTGTTTTCTTATTGAATTACTTTATAGGTCTTTTCGCACAATTTTTTTTGCACTTATTTTTTTTTTTTCATTTAAAGTTTATACTTAATAGAAATATGAATAGTCTTCAAAGAACTTTTGTTGATTTTAATTATTATGAAAGTTATATATTTTAGTTTTTATAACTCACAAATAAATTTATTTTGAATCTAATAAATTACGGAATTTCAATTTTAAATTTTTTTGAAATCTCCAAACTCTCCAAAGATAATAAATATTGACACTTTTTATTATTTTCTTATTAAATTACTATGTAGACCTTTTCGGACTATTTTTTTTATTTAATGTCTTATTTTTTTTTTTTCATTTAAAGTTTATACGTAATAGAAATATGAATAGTCTCCGAAGAACTTCTGTTGATTTTAATTATTATGAAAGTTATATATTTTAGTTTTTATAACTCACAAATAAATTTATTTTGAATCTAATAAATTACGGAATTTCAATTTTAAATTTTTTTGAAATCTCCAAACTCTCCTAAGATAATAAATATTGACACTTTTTATTATTTTTTTATTGAATTACTATGTAGACCTTTTCGGACTATTTTTTTTATTTAATGTCTTATTATTTTTTTTTTTTCATTGAAAGTTTATACGTAATAGAAATATGAATAGTCTCCAAAGAACTTCTGTTTGTTATTATCTATTATGAAAACTATATATTTTAGTTATATAGTTATATAACTGTATATGAGTTGTGAATGTATATGAAATCAAAATTAAATTATAAGTTGTCTAGGTATAACCAGAAAACATTACAATACCTACTGTAATGAATTCCAGTTGCGTTGATGAATGAAACACTGCTCTCTAAATACTAATAAATAAGTCAATATTTTAATTTAATAGAAAGAATTAAATGAATCCATGAACTACACAAGTAGGGTAAGAATTAAATGACTTTAATTAAAAAAGAAAAAAGTCTCCAAACTCTACAAATGCTTAAAATGATTATAGAACCTTTTTTATATTATATTGTTGAATAATTTAATCAATGGAAAGTAGAATTGGGTAAGTCGTTTGATTTATAACATTTGGCTACACCCAATTGTTACTCTAAAAGCATTGCAACTGATCTCAAAATTGGTTTGTAAATGGTTATTCAAATATTAATTATGTAGTAAAATGATTAAAATTAATATTTTTAAATTAAATTTTACCATAATTATGTTTTTAGAAATAAAAAAAATTCAACCTATATTTTGGAGACCACTATAGTTTTTTATTTCTCTGCTATACTTATATCTATATTTCCAAAATGTTATACATAATGTTTTTAGAAAATTCTATAATAAATCACTGAAGTGATTTTAAATTGTTTTTTAATTCGATTTTTCTTTTATTAAAATAAAGAAGCAAATATCATACAATAAAAATAAATTGTCGGTTTACTAGAAAAAAAGAAACAAAACATTTCACAAAAGTTATGTGCATGTTTGGTGTACGGATAAGAACATTTCTGAAAAAAAAAAAAACAAAAAAAAAAAAATCAATAAATTTGGGTTAAATGAATATAGAATTTACCTTTAAATTTACCTTGCAATACAGAAAAAAAAATTATTTTTTTTTTCTTATTTTATAAGCCAGTTAACGATGGACTTAGTTTTTGTGTGTTCATATATGTGTGGAAGCCAATTGAAGTTAAGTGTTTTTAATAAAACACAAAACAGGAAATATTGAATGGTTGTAGAGAAATCATAGAAATGTGGCAGAAAAAAAAAGACGGAATATTATAGTAAAAAGGTTTATACTGTTGTTGCCTTGGAAAATTTTCAAAAAATTTAAATTAATTTGAAATGAGAAAAATAAAAAATTATTGAAATTCTTTGAAAGTTTCTATTACCTATTTTTTTTTTTTTTTTTTTTATTTAAATAATTTCTTGGTAATTCTTTTGGGGAGTAAAAAATCTATATAGTGCCTGAGCAAAGTAAAATATTTTACCTTGATGATCGTACAACTTACCTGGGGTGTCTTTTATCGATTTTCATAATTTAGCTAGAATTATTTAAGGATTCATAATACATATGTAATATTTATTCGTAAAAGGCTGTTATTGATGTTTTGCTGTACTCTTCTATGATACTTCAATATTCACATTTGTATTGTACCTAGTAACTATACTTATTAACTCCTGTTTGAACATTAGCTCTCAGTGAAACTTGTTGAAGTATTTCATGTCTTTACTACGTCTTGGGATTTATCTCAATTTAGTTTTCGATTTGATACAACTTTTAATCATGTCTTTTAGGCTTTTGACGATTTACTGCAAAAACTGTTAATTGTCCAACCACAAAAATTGGTACATCGGATCTGTAAACCTTTTTCGACTACGAACAGTTTTGATAAATGATTCAAGCAATTCTTTGCAACCCTTTTCAGTTTTATGATGTCGTTACTCCTGAAAGTAACTAAATTTTATTATTTAAATTTTTATTTTTTATTTTTAAATATTTATTACATAATAAGTATTTAAGTTAATTTAAGACATTTTAAAAAAATGACTTGCATTTGAGTTTTGAATTAATTTTTTTTTGTTTTTCATTTTTTCAGATTATTATGGAAAAGGCGAAAGCCTACATAAAAAATGAATTACGCGGGGGATCATTAATTCAACAACAACAACAACAACAATTACAGCAACAACAACAACAATATATTCATCAGCAACAATTGCAACAGCAACAAATACAGCAACAACAACAACAGCAACAACAACGCCATCAACAAGCAAATTATCAACAAAACGAAATTCAACGATCATCAAGACAAACTTCAACTCCAATTGAACAACAACAATTACAACAGCAATTACAACAAAGTTATTTATATCATAACAATGCAATGCAACAACAGCATATGCAACATCATACATCAGAAAATATTGCTTACAAAACAAATCATCATATGTCATCGCCAGCTGGTTATCCATCACAATTACATCAGCAACAACAACAACAACAACAAAGTTCATTAGCATCATCACCACAACAACATCTTCAGCATCAACATCAACAGCAACAGCAACATCATCTTCAACATAATATGAGAACACCACCACCACAACAGCATCAGCAGCAACATCAACAACATCAACAACAGCATCAACAACAACAGCAACAACAACAACAACAACAACAGCAGCAGCAACAACAACAACAGCAACAGCAACAACAACAGCAGCATCAACATCATCATCAACAACAACAATCGCAAGATGCTGTTCCTTGCTATGTTTGTGGTGGTCCGAAAGGATATGAACCGGTTCGTGTACGACCAAATTTAGAACGCCCAAAAGAACCATTTTTCCCATTTATTGAACGTCATGAACCACCAACTGGTATTTCACAAGTTACACAAAATCATCATTATGTGATGGCATGTACATTATGTTATATGATGTTAAATGAACAATGGGATGCATATGAGCGTGATGGAAAACCACATATTCAAAGAATATATCATATGAAACGTATGGACGGTAAACCATTTATTGGTGCTGATATAACAACTCAAGGTGAATATGCTGCACAAATGTTAGGTTTATCAGCCGAACATTTAACACAACAGAGCGGCGGTGGTGCTCACATTAATTATAATGGTAAGTTTCATTTTGAATTCACAAGAACAACAAATTATAATTTGAATGATTTTTGAATTTGAATAAAACAAATCTTTTTTATGATTAATATTAAAAAAAAAATTTTTTTGTTTAAATTTTATTTTCTAGCATTTTCTCAATATCCTGTTACACCACAACCTGGTCCACCACCACCTCAACGACCTACATCAAGAGATTATTATCAACAACAACAACAATCAATACGTAACGAATCACCTTTACGGCCAACATCAAGAAATGAATCACCACACAGTAAATTAGATTATTATAGTGCTCTTAAAAGTGGACAACAACCACAACCATATTCATCTCAAGGATACTCAAATTCAAGACCATCAAGTCGAAATAATAATGGTATTGATCTGAATAGTAATAAATCTCAAAGTCGTCCGCATTCAAGAGATCATCAATCACCACAAAATATTTTGCCAGCACCACAACAAAGTCCATCTCCCCAACAACTTCATCTTCTCCAACAACAACAGCAACAACAACAACAACTTCTTCAACAACAACAACAACAACAGCAACAGCGTATAATGAATTCTTATGATGGTCTTAATATAAAATCATCATTTGCTCATCATAAACTGAAATTAGGACAACTTTCTTATATGAATCCAACATCATCCCCAGCTGCAAATAATAATAATAATAATAATAGTGGAAATAACAATAATAATACTAATAATAATAATAACAATAACAGTAACAATAATAGTGGTAATAGTAATAATAATAATCCTCCGCCTGGTGTACAACAATCATCTTCAGTTACTATGGAACAATCAAATTATCCAACAAATATTCAAAATCAATTGACAAATAATAAATATCAACATCATGCGCAACAACAACAGCAGCAACAACATCTTGCACAACAACAACAACAACAGCAGCAGCAGCAACAACAACAACAACTTCAACAGACACAGCAACTTGCATATTATAATGCAAATCAAATAGCACCTAGTAATCCTATTACTGGTACAGGTACTTTGGCAGTTGCTGCTAATGCTATGCCATTAGCAACTAGCCCACAGCAACAAGAAGAAGGTGTTCTTGATTTAAGAAATTCATCACAACATTCTTCACCAAGATTAATACAACGAACACCAACACCACATAATCAACAATCAACATCAGTTACAACTACACCAAATCCAATTGATGTTGGCATTTTAGATTTATCGATGCCAGATAAAAATGCTACAACTGAAGTTTGTTATGTGTGTGGTGATGAACAACGTCGTGGTAGTTTAATTGAAATAAGTACTACAGAACCAAAGGATAAAAAAGAATTACAAGTAAATCGTCCATATTTTCCAATATTTATGGAACCACATCCTAGACCACCACGTTCAAGACCAATTGATCCACGTGGTATGATACAATCATGTCAATTATGTTACGATCATTTAATGCAACAATGGAATTCTTATCAGGTTAGTTTAAAAAAATATATATTATATATATACATACATATACTTACATATGTGTAATTATTTACATTTATTTGTTTTTTATGTCATTTGTCAAATATTTTTTTTTCTTGTATTCTACTTGAAATTTAAAAAAAAAAGATGTCATTTTGATATATTGACATCAAAAGGAATTAAATTTAGATATTTTATTTTATTTCAAAATTATTTTTTCTTTTTTTACTTTAGACTTTGAAATTTTACTGTCAGAGGAGAATTTAATTTCGGTTTTTTTTTTTTTTTTTACTATTAAAAAATCTAAAATTTAAATAAAAAAAACAAAAATAAATTATAATCTATATTATTTATAATATTTTAAATGTCATAATTTTCTGTCTGTACAAAAAAAAAAAAATGTCATAAAATAAATGAAAATTTATTTTGACTAATTTGAAAACGTGATGAGAACAATATTCTAAATACGTATGTGATATACATATTTATATATGTATATTTTTTATAGTTGGGTATTAATTTATTTCAAACTCGTAAATTGCATATAATCTATTTTTAAATTTATTTAAAAAAAAAACATATTAAATGATTTTAACATTTTTAGTATTTAAGAATAATTTTTTCTTTGATGTATTAATTGGTCGCTGGTAAAGGAGTTGACATTCAGCTATGTTGATATTATTGATAACAGTTGATATTGTATTATATAATAAAGTGTGACATCCTTTATTTAAATAAATCAATATTTATGACAGATTTAATGATTTTCCAACAAATACACCTACTTCTGTTTTTACACGGTAGATACGTTTCACATTCGTGTAAAAAAAAATATATTAGATGTATGAAAAATGTATGTAATTGGTTTGAATTAATTTTACTTGTATGGGAATGTTGGTAAAAATACGCAGAATATAAAATGTTTCGTGTTGATTTTAGAATTGAAGTTTTTTACAATATTTTTCATAAATGATAAACAAATTAAAAAAAAAAATGATAAAATAATATATAAGCTTAAGGGTAGAAAATATAAGGCTTATGTTATTTTTTTACCGCAATTTGAATTTTTATTTTATATTATTGGTTCTAATTTTATAACTTCATAACTTAATATTTTATTATACACAAATGTCACTTCTGGAATAACTTTAAGGCAACACGGGTTTTATTTACAATGCTGTCAGATATGTACGCTTATTTTCGTATACTAATGACTTAACGAATGATTTTGAAAAGACAACGAGTGATGGCTTATGCCTATTGTAATTATGTATTTATTCTATTTTTTTTATAAATTTTTGACAACTGAATTATAAAAATTTTAACGGTGAACCACTTCCATGTTACTTTCTTTATCAATATTATAAGCTTAATGTACAAATAAAAAAAAGGTGTAATCGGAAACTGGGCTTCATGCATTAAAAAAAAAAAATATTTCGACGAAATTGCAAGTTTATAATGCCCTAATGACGTGCAGGTGACATTTTCGATTACATGAGTTTTGTATATAATCGATTACCATCCAAAAGTTGTCATCTAAAATTTAAATTAAAAATTACATAATTTAAATCAAACTGTTCAATCGATTTAGACCTTTAAATTTATATTAACAAAGGTTAAATTTATATTAACAAAGGTTAGATAAATTCGCTTTTATCAACAAGAAAACCTTTTTTAGCCTTTTTTATTTAAATCAAACAGATGTTTATTGTGCTAAATTGAATACTAATCCCATAAAAATTTAAGTAGTCCAGTAAATCACAATAAATGAATTTGTGTACATAGTTAAAGTCGAACAAAATGTTGTTAAACTAATTTTTATAGAAATCATATTTTAATGCAAACAGATAGTTTGAGATTGTGTCGTTTGTTCGCGAATCGAAGCTCACAGGAGAGCAGCGGAAAACAAGCAACCCAATTAACAAAATTAATAATTGTTACTATACTATTTTTTATTTCTTTTTAAACTTATAATTCAACAGCGAAAGTCCTAAAATAAAATGTTTTTTACATAATTAAAGAAAATTTAATTTCCTTCAAAAAAAAATCCTCGAAAGGCTATACGACGATCAGTGCTTCAGAAGTTATGAACTATTTTGTCCCCACGCTTCCTCTTTTTTTGCAGTAAATTTTTTTTATTTTAATTTATTTTTAAAACACGAAATTTTATTTTATTTATAAAAAAAAAAAAACAAATTTCATTTAGTAGGTAGGTACGTATCATATTATGTGTAAAGTTTATTATTTACTTTACTTTTGTACTAGATTTGTTTTTGTTTTTTTCTAATGAAAATGTAAAATCGCAACTGAATTTTTTGCTATGTGTTAGAATTATGAACCAAAAATTTTGAATCTATGTATTCCAATTGGATCATAATTATATCATATATTATTATTTTCGTTCTGCATACTACGCTAAGTCAACGAAAAATTTTTGCGAGATTTTCAACTAAAATTTAGCTGTCTCACAAATTGTAGCTTATCTTAAAACAGGCATAAAATGTTTTAACAGGTCAGAAAATGTAATATCTCTTTATTCTCTATGACAATTAGATTATTTCTTTTATGAAAGAAAGTTGGTTTAGATAAGTTAAAATATAATTTTGGGATACAATTTACATAAATGATTAAACAGTGAGTGAGTCCGACTAGTCCCATTAAACTAAAATAGTTCAAGATGACATTTAATAATAAGCTATAACACTTATTTATGACTTGTACTGGAATTAGACTTCTATATAGAATATTGATGACAAAGAATAGTTCTTGTCTTTTTCTTTTGTTTATCCATTCACTATTAAAGTATTTCAACTTCAAGCCCATTTTTGTTCTTATGTATATATTTCTTCATGTGAACCGGACAAAACTCACCATTCGTTTTAAAATACACATAGTACATTGCGTATATAGTTTGTTTAAAGTTAATAATATTGTTTTATCTTAGCGCCATTTTGTTTTTGTTATTTCTTTAAATTTTTAAAACCCACACTATATTTTTAAAAAAAAAATTTTTTTTATTTACTGTCATCTATATTTTATTCTCGAAATAGAAAAAAATATAAATTGCCTTAAACAAATTTTTAAATTTAAAAATAAAAAAAATAACAATTTAAATTAAAAAAAAAAGAAAACGATTTAAACGAAAAATAATTAAATTGAAAGAAATTTGATTGTTTTTTTTTTGTTTAATTTATTTTTGTGTTGTTTTTTTGTTGTGTGTTGAATCTAAATCTTGGCGTGAATCCCAGTCGGTGAGGCTTTCTTGTATTTTTGGTTTCAGTTTTTTTTTTTATTTGTGAGATAAATGATTAAAATAATCGAAAATGATTAGAAAAGACAAACATATATGTATAAGAGAGAGAGAGAGAGAGAGAAATAATATTAGTTTCAATTCTATTCCTTTTTATTTAAATTTAGAATCGTTTAAAATGCCAATTTTAGAAAAGGAAAATAACATAATTTAAACTCTTATGTCAATGTTGAAATGATCTTTCAACTATGTAATGAAAATTGAAATGAAAATTTGAACGTTTTATTGTTTTGGCTTTTAATTAGTTAATCTAATTTAAAGGTTAAAGTAATTTCGTTTTTTTTTTGTAAGTATACAATTGAAAATTTATTTGTATACGTACAAAAATTGAATTAAATATTACAAGTTTAATTGATGTGCAAACTTTAGTTATTGTGAGATTAAAACTGGATTTCAATTCAATTTTGAATGAAATATAAATTATTAATTAGTTAAAATTTAATAGGTATTGAGAAGTGAATATTTTACGGACTCCATTTTAAATATAACTATTCATTTTGTTATTAACAGTTTGTATAGTTAGGTGTATATGTTTTTTTTATACATTTTATTTTTGTTATCATATTGTGGAGTGCAAATACGAAATAGATCATATACTTACTTCCTTTTCAACTCTATACCTTTGTTATATGTCCATATTTTTAATAATATAATATTTAGAATTCACATATGTATAAATATACGTATACATCACATATTATACATTAAGTAAAGTTATTTTAATTGTTTTCTGTTTATTTTTCTTATTCTTGTTCTTATTTTTATTTTGTTTATTTACTTTTAAAATATATCAGTTTATTTACCCGAATTTGTTTAGTTGTCAATGCTAGAATATTGTGTTGTAATTAGTAAATTATTTTTTTATTTGCATATGAATAGTATGTGTGTTCATAAATGACCTTAAGTCAAAACCCTGACAACCGTTGTTTATAATTTATATTTTAATTAAATAATAATAATAATAATAATAATAATAATAATAATAATAATAATAATAATAATAATAATAATAATAATTACTGTTATAATATTAATAATATGTTTTCATTAAAAAAATACAATAATTTAAAAAAAAAATAATCGAAATTAATAATTAATAAATCGAAAAATGATGGTATTGTAAAAAGTTGAGAAGAGATAACTGAAAAGTTGTAGAAAATTCCACTAGGTGTAACTAACAGTTCTAGTTCAATTCGAAAAACTTGATTTGACGTTTTAAGGGCATAATTTTTCGTTATAATTTCGAAAAAACGATGTTGTGTTTGTTTTTCAGCAAGCTTGCGAAATTTATTGTGTTGATGGAACCCATACATTTATTGCAGTCACCACAAAAATAAATTTTATGTGGATCATTTCCGAATTTGTTGAATCTTTTCAATATCCAGCCCTGAGCAAAGGTTGTGGTACGATTTACTACAATCTCCGTTGCACTATATAACTTTATCCTTTCAAAAATTAATTTTATTGCACCGATTACAATTTGCCTTATTTGTTATTTTGACGTTTTCTTAATTAACGAAGGTAGAGCAGAGCGAACTCTGTGAAGTGATTTTTTTTTTTGTTTTTTAAAATTTGATTTGAAAATATTGACAGGATAACAAAATTAGTTTAGTCATGGTTTATTTAGAATAAAAAAATAAAATCTGTTTACAACTATGAGTCAAATAGTAAATATGCATTTGTTTTAGAAAAATCTGAAATTAGTAATTTTTAAATACATTTTTTACTTATCCTCAGAAGCACAAAAAATAAAACATTGTAATACCCTTATCATGATTCTCGAATCGGACGTATAAGTAGACGAATTCGCTGTCATGTGATCATGATTAGCGAAGCGAACTTAATACGTTCGACAATTTGTCGAATGAAAAATTTAAGTGACAACCGTAAAACAAAAATAAAAAAAAAATATTTTGTTGCTTTTCGAGTAAAAATGGAAGGGAGGGTAAATTTTAAAAAAAAATGTGAGAATATTATTTACAACATTGTATTGCAGGTATTGCAAAAAAAATATATGAAAATAACAGGCGTAGGAACAAGCTGTCGATGCTCTGTTGAGCAAAGAACAAAATCCAGAGAATCCAAATTAATCTAGAGAGCCGTTCTAAGTGTTGTTACAAATTCAAATACACTTGAAGAAACCTAAAATGAAAAATAGCAGTAAATATATCCGAAACAATCGAAACTCTGAATTATTGCCAGTGATAATTTCCTCCATCGTATTGCACAGACTAATGTTACTATTGGTAATATATTCCATTTGTTCTAATTTAAGGCTTCGATTTATATTTAAAATATAAAATAATGCATCTTTATTCAACTGAAAGTTTTTTTTTATTAATCTAAATATACTTGTCAAAATATTTAATTTTCAAGTGTTAGGTGAACAATGACTTTTCCACAGCGAATAAATTTATTCGCGAATCGTGATCACATTTACGCGAACGTTCGACTCATATTCGAATCGAGAATCATGATAAGGGTATAAAATTATATAAAATAACGAAACGTAAAAAAAAAATTCGATAAAAAATTGAACGTCAAAAAAATGCCATTTAAATTTTCATGTCATATTTTTGACATTTAATTTTTCATTCAATTTTTGTGACGTTTTATTTATTTTTTTTATCTGAAATCAAAAAATGAGATGGGAATATAAACGTCAGAAAATTGAATGGAAAATTAAATGCAAAATGAATGTGTAACAGCACTCTTAGCTAAAAATTGACAAACCAAAGCAAAACAAAAAAATATATAAGTATATATATATATATATATATATTTTATTAAATATGGTTTAGGTGGTGAAACATTTTTAAATAATAAAAAGTAGAAATTTAAGGTACGCACTTACATGTTTCACTATGTTATAAGTGTTATAACTATAACTGTCTGTCTTATTATGTATCAAATTCGTTTCTGTTACTGTTAGATCGAAAAAGAAATAAAGCACATAAAATAACAGTAAATTTCTGAAAAAAATTGATTTAAAAAAAAAGAGGTTCAACTGCAAAACAACAATGAATCTGAACATGTTAAAGTGCTAAGATGGCACAAGAGAGTAGAAAAACTATCGGAAAATGATATTGAAAAAAAAGAGAAAGAAATTATTAAAATAAATTAATTAATTTCATATTAATTATTGTATTGATAACATTTAAAGTTATTATGTGTTAAGTATAGATATGTACAGACAATAATTATTGATATTATTATCAGCATCATCATATTTTATTCTCGTATCATAAAACACATTCAAATTTAAAAACACTTACAAGTATTTGTTATATCCCTAACACTCACTTTGTCCAAAATTTTATAAAAATAAAACGCAGGTGTTTTTTGGAACTATCACGTCATATATAGTATACAGTAATTCATGTCAATTCTTGCATAATGCATTTCTAATTAATTTTCTGCTTAATAAATTTTATTATTATTATTTTCTAAATAATCCCCCAGCTATTGATTAAATTTATTTAAACACCCTAAATTAAATTAAATTTTTAGATTAGACTTTAAAATTTAAAATTTTACTTGTCTTGTCTAGACTTTATAGTACTATTTGAAAAAATTATTTTTATAGTATGTTTAATTGATTAAATTTTGAAAAATTGTAGATATTCTAAAGAAAAAAAATGACATATCCGATTACAGAGCAACCATCTGTTCTTAATAAAAAAAAAAATATAAAAATTGATTCGAAATTAACTTTTTTTTAATGCTATTATTAAATAAATACCACATTAAATACTTTAAAACTTGTATGGTAAATAATTGAACAAATATATTACATTTACAATTGGATTTAAAAATTAAATTAAAAAAAAAAAAAAAATTATTTATTTTATTTTCATTATCTAAAATTATTTGTGTGATATTGTTAAATAAATATTTATTCAATAAATATTATATTTAGAAATTTTTTCGACTTAAATAAAATTTTAAAATATAGGTACTAGAATTTATGCTATAACTCCATATAGCTAATAAAATACATTGGTTTTGTGGCTTGATATTACATGCTTTTTTAAATTTAATAAAATGGCAAGTGAAATAAACGGTTCTTTATTAAACTTTTGTTGGAAATCAGTTAAGCGAATAAAAATTATTACTACATAACGAAAAATAAGAGTATAAATTCTTCTTCTTTGTAAAAAGCGAATTGTTCCGCACGAACTGCATTTAATTCGTTAAAATTAAAATAAATTTCACACAAGTTAATCTTTAATGAAATAATTGAAATTATTTAAAAAAAAAAAAAAATTATTAGAATTTTTTTGCCATGTCAAATTAATATTAATTGTATTTTATTGTAATTTTATGCGCTTTGTATATTCTGTCATATCTTGTGTCAAAAACAAAAACTCTATCTTTTTAAGATAACACTAAACAAAAAACAGTCACACAAATTTAGATTTTTATTTCGTGGAGGCGTACATGGCCATACTGAATAAAGTTAAAATAAACATAGTCAAATATTGACTATATGTAGTGATAGTTGTATTTGTAACGGGTATGGGTATGTCCCCACTGTAACAGCTACTGCAAATAAACTCCAATAAATTATTTCAGTAAAAAAACTGTCAAATAATTAATAATATAGGTAATATTGAGCAACATGTACTAATTAAAACACGTACATCATAAGTGATTTCAAAAAAGAAAAACCTTTCAAAAACAATATTAAGCGTCTTTATTAATTATTTTTTAATATGAAAATCTAAAAATACAAAATAATAAAAATAAAAAAAAAAAAAAACTTGACACAAACTAATCCAATTTAATTCATAAATTAAATACGTATGTACATTCTCCAAAAATTTCTCCAATAAAGAAAAATGCAGTTAAAATAAAAAAAAAACATAACTTAAGTAAACACAAATAAAACGAAAAATTCCAGAAAAAAAAACAAAAACAAAATAAAAAACAAATGCAAGAAAATTTCCTGTTTTATTACTTGATTAATGATCAATTCTGAGCTGTCAAAAAGATTATCACATTATTTTATACGAGTAGACATGTATAAAATATGACCAAATTAAAAAAAAAAAAAAAAAAAAAAAAAAAACAAAACAAATCATAAAACATTTCCTAAAATAAAATCGCTTATAAAATTGTCAAAAATTTTTTTTCTTTTTGTTTTATTATTATTTTTTTTCTCTATTATAAAATATTAATTTAATTAATACTACACAATGACATACAATGGTGTGGTCATCAAATAATAATAGCAAAACAGAGCTATCAAGCGTTAAAATTTTTTAAATGCAAATTAAGATGTCATAAAAAAAGAAAACAAAAAAAAAACGGAAAATCAAATTACTAAAATAAATAAACAATATTGAAAATAAGAACAGTAAGAGAAAACCGACAAATATGGAGTTAAAGTGTTTAAAGACAAATGGCTAGTACAGAAGGGGATTATTGTAACTCTATACATATTTTGTTTAAAGAAATAAAAGACAAAATTAATAATAATGGGTGTTTTCGTAAATGCTGCAAACTGATAACAAATTTGCCATCAGTTGGTGTACTTTGCAATAATGAAAACAAACTCTACCTATATTCTACATTTACTGGACAATTCTGCAAAGTTTATGTTCAAGTAATATGTCTTTATTCCAAATGTTATTTTTATATTTTTCACTTTTTTCCAAATCGTTTTCCATGGAAAATCTCGTAAAAATTAACAATTTTAAACGTGGTGTTGACCATTTTTTAATAGTAGAGTAGACTTGCTTCGGAATCACTACTTCTATAAACAATAATTTTTTTATTTAAAGATTTTGTAATATATTGAAAAATATCGAGTATTATTACATTATTATCATTACAGTATCGAGAGTATACTTACATTTTTAAAATAAACAATTTTTTTTAAAATAACAAAACAAAAACTAAAATACCCAAAACAACTAAGAAAAGAAGTTCAAAAATATTTATGCATACTAAAAATTTATTCTGTATAGTTGACGCCCAGTGTAGACTGACAGTTTGCATTTATGAACAGCATTCAGAAAATCTGACAAGTGTTTTCATAAATTAGGAATATGCAGATTGACAGCAGGTTTGCATTTATGAAAACAATCATAATCATATGCCATATACAATGGTAAAATTAATGAAATTATACCTAATTCCAACTAAACTAGAATTACCAAACAAAAATTAGTTAAAATAATTAAGATATCTATTGTTGTGCTTATACCGGAGCTAAATTAGCAATGCTAAACTTAATTTACATTTGTGGCAACAGCATGAAAACTGCTGGCTAAAATTGCAAAACAAACTTAACTCAATTTCGTAACTAGCTGAAACAATATAGCAGAATAAAAACGTCAACATTGCTACAAATGTTAAAATAAGTATTAAAACATGTAATTTGATATATTTTAGTAAATATAAAATAAATAAACATAATTTTCTTAAACGAAATAAAAAATAATTCTATTTTTGTATTTGATTGTATACGTTTATAAAATTTAATAGAATTAATATGAAGGTTTATGTTGTCTAAATTTTGATTTCTTTTAATAAATTTGTAAATACGTTTTGACATTTGAATGAAATGAGTGGTTTGAATCCATGCTAAATGTTTTTCACATTTATATAGCATAGCTAATTTTGTACCAATATGAACCCATCATCAAATGAATGTCACAATAATCCAAGTCAAAAATTTAGATCTAAAACTGGTACATTTGGTGTTGTTTCAATTATGAATCAATTCTGAAATTAATTATTAATTTTGAAGTTAGCACAAATATAGTTGAATACCTATATAATTCGATTTGTATAAATAACTAAATAATGCTAATTATATATAACTAGAAAAATTGGAAAAAATTATAATTACAACTGAAAATTATAATTACAATATACATATTTATTTATAACAGTGGGATCTGCAGGTCCTTTTTCCTTTCAAAATGTGGGTTTTTTATATATTAATTATTTGGTATTATATTGCATATTATATAATTTTTTATTTGTTTTATTAAAATTACAATATAAAAGTCGTAAATTTAAATACTTGGGCTCAAATTCCACTAATTGATCAAAGTCAATATTTTTTGGTGAATAATTTTGACTTTTGTATTGTATATATATATATATGCATTTATGACATCATTACAGAAATTTTTTTTAATTCTTAATTTACTTATTTATTATTTTACATGTATTTATAAATAATTTTTTGCCACTCCCTGTAGATTATATTCAATTGATAATTTATTAAGTTTACAAATATTACGTATATATATATATATATAAATAACTATGCATATCATTGTACATATCCGTATATAATTTAATGTATTTTAAATCTGTGAAAATTATTGAAACAATGTAATTGGAAAAAAATTTTCTTTAAAAAAATGTTTATCGTAATTTTGTAAATTCAATCATTATCATCATCATCATCATTATCATCATCTTAAAATCAAACAAAAAAAAAGAAAAAAACTGAAAAATTAAAATTGGAAAAGAGGGAGAAAGTGAAAAGGAGATGTTAAAACAATGCCAAGTTCGTGGATTTTGTGGGTGGAAATGATGTTTTTTTTTTATTTTTTTTTTGTGTTTTGTGATTTCTTCTGTTTGTGATTTTGTTTTGTTTTAACCCGATCGCCTACCCCATTATTATATTTTTATTATGATAATCTTCTTGAATTCTTCAATTGAAATTTTTCATTTTTTTTTATCTTGCTTCAAAAACAAGTAATAAAATATAAATTTTTTGGGCAAAGCAGACAGTAAATTTCGTTTAGTGCTATTCGAAGAATAATAATTGTACTGTCCATAAGTGTTTATAATATATTTATATTTGTAGGTATTTAATATATAAAATGCTGTAACTATATACGAGTAGGACCCAACTACATGAATGTGCATATTAATTACTAGTATATTTAGATCTTGAAAATAATATGTGAAAGTAAAGAACTGCGACATTTTGACAAATAATTCTACTTCTATGAAAATTGCTCTATTGTATTGATCTCAAACCTGTCATATTTTTTTGTTACAGACATTTTAGTGTAAGACATATTTTATTGTTTGTTTTTTCTTTAAATTATTTTTTTTGAAAATTTTCTCAACCGATTAACTAAGATCACTATTTCCACCTTATTAGCGTGAAATGCGAGAGACGGCAAATGCGGATTAAAGCTATACCGTAAAAAATAAATACTGAGGTGGTTCCTGACAAGCTATGGAAATTCATTGGTAGCGTTCAGTGAAATTAACCAATCTGAAATCCACAGATCCATGGATCTGTTTACTGAACGGTGTGGTAAACGTACCGGTTAATGTATCGCGGTTAATGAAAATGGATCTGAAAAAATTCTAGATACATTTCATGAATCTGACTTTTTATATGTAAAAACAACAACAACAATTTTTATGTTGAGTGTTGTGACATCTACTGTAAGAAAAATTAAATGTTTATATTTCTTATGAAAGTTGTTAAATTTAAATCGCCATTATTTTTTGAGTTAGTGTGAAAATTTAAATTCGTATGAAAGATTTATGTAAATAAAACTTAAATTAAAAGTTATAAAAAATAAATTATATGCATGATAATAAATATTATTCCATTCAAATTTAATTTGTTTTTAAAAGTACTCGTTGTATTTTCCGGTGATGGCGTTGGTATTGCGGTAAATTTTTGTGGTGAATTGCATTCAGTGGCCAGATGTATGGTACATGGATCCAAAATGGATTCCAGATCTACCGGTTAATGCTACTGAACGAACCCATTCATAATTCGAACTAAATTTATTCCTAAAAATTCCGAATTTTTTTTAGTGTGTTCGAGTATATTATACCTGTCAAAATTACTGTTTTGTTTTTTTTACCAAACGAAATATCGCATTAAAAAAGTAAAACACATAAAAACTAAGAAAGATAAAAATTTAAATTTATAAAAGAAATTAAAATGAACATTCAAAGACCATATTTATAATAAAATATGGTAACTACAAATGTATATAACAATAATTTAATATATGAAACAAATATAATTTAAGAACATAATTTTTTACTTATGTTTAATTTAAAACAAGAATAATATTTGTAATAATAACACAAATGACACGTATATGTAAAATTTAAAATTTATTTAATATTGCCAGAGTCATAAATTTATGTAGATTGCTAAATAATGCTGGAAAAAAGTACTTTTCTCCAGCTGTCAAAATAAATTTGACATAAAAATTCAAAAAAAAAATATGCATTGAGGTAATACTGATTCCACTTCACCAAATATAGTATGTACTGTCATAAATTTTGAAATCCTAATAAAAATTTAGTATGAAAAATAATAAATAATATTTTACGGCCATAAATTAATATTTTCGGAAAGTGCAAGTACGAAATACATCAATATCACTCATCAGAATTCTGATGGATTTCAGAATTTACTCTTAATAATTTTATAATTAAACCATTACTATAAAACTAATACAATAAATTGCAACTTGATGTCTTATTTGGTTTTATTAATCTATGCCCTTCCGCAGAACAAATGTCTGTAAATATTTTTCTTCTTACGATTTTTACTAGTCTTTGTAGAGCTTAAACTCAATCATATCCTAATACATCTATGGTGATCTACTGATGTCGACAAATGAAACTTGTATATATAAATTCTGTAAAGTCAAACTAGATTGCTCATAAATTTAATTTGTATTTATTTTATACTGTTTTAATTATCATATTTGTGGATTTTCTCAAATGTGTGGTATACATTTTACTTTTTGTTTTTTTTTTCTTATTTTACTTCAAATTCACACATTAATGAACATTGACCTGCCTACCAGTACCAAGTAAGTAATTTAAGTTGCAAATGCTTGATTTGGTTACTTGTAAGACAAACGATTTCTTCTTTTTATTTTATTTTTTTCAAAGGTTTCATGATACGAAAAACTTTTTCACTTCACCAACACTGTTTATTTAATTTTAATTGTTTTTTTTTTTGCTTGTGAGAAAAGTAGCGTACCATTGTATAATTGTTGCGCGTTAGTTAATTTTTTTTTTTTTTATTTTCCGTTTTAGTTTTCATTATTTACTTTTTACCTTTTATTTTTTTTTATGTGAACGGTGAACATGATACAAAGGTTATATATTTATCACTATAAAAAAAAAGAAAGAAAAAAAACCCAAGCACAATTCGAGCGCGTTTGTCATTTTAAGAACATTGTTGCAAATATGGTATAATATGTATTTTGTAAGAAAATGTTTTTTTAAAAGATACTAAATGAAACTGTAAATAATAAGTAGTAAATATTTTTTTTTTGCAATGATCTTAATATAAACAAATTTCTTAATTTTGTTACATTAAATAAAAGAAAATTATATGTGAAGTTTTAAATTACGAATAGTATGTATGTATGTACATACTAAATATATATAAAATTTTACTGCTCATTTATACATTGAAACTGAATAATTAATTCAAGTTTTACTTTTGCAGATGCTGTGCGTAAAATTTTTATTAAATTAAATTAAATTAAAGTGTCATATTGTAAAGTTGTTATGTCAAAAATTAATAAAATTTGTTTGTAATGGGGTTAAGTGTTTTTTTGATAGTTATGAATATTGGTTTTAGAAATGGTTTAGAGATGGAAAATTGATTTATGAATTTTTAAATAAATATAGTTTTTATTATAATACATTTAGGTTTTACCAAATGTGAATTTTGTTTTATTATTATAACTCACATATTGATTTTTGTTTTAAATCTATATAAGAGTTTTGAAACTATTCAAATTCTAACTAGAAACGGTCTATTTAGTTTAAACAAACAAACATAATTTTTTTTAAAACAAAAGAAAAATATTTTTGCATTCTATTTTAATATGTAATTGTATGTATATAAAATTTTCTAGAATGGATATGGAAAATATGTTATATTGTCTAAATCTTGATTCCTTTTAATATCAGTTTTGTATATTACAGATGTAAAAATATGTATTAAAACATATAGTTTTATTTATTTACTAAATATAAAAGATATAACTGATCTGGATACCGGTTTGACTGGAAATGAAAAAGCTGACGAACAAGACAGATCATCGGCGGGCAACATTTATAGACCGAAGTCGTCAAATTATATATATATATATTGGTAATATTAAACTATCGATAGAAAACACCCTGAGAAGCGTATTGAAGCTCCAAAATATATGCCCCAAGAATAAATAACCAAATTCCTACTAACTCTCTATAGAGCAGATTGTAGGAAGATGGTGAGTATATTTACTGCTCATTACCATATGAATAAGCACATGTGTAGACTAGCACTAAGTGGCGACCCAATCTGTATGCATTGTCTGGAAGAGGAAGAAACCTCCACTTTCTTACATTCTATTTTAATATTTAATTGTATTGTATGTAATGTATATAAAATTTAATAGAATGAATATGGACAAGAAGTTTATGTTATCTACATTTTGATTTCTTTTAATAATAAATAGGTTTTGACATTTGAATAAAATGAGTGGTTTGAATCTGTGCTAAATTTTTTTTTAAATTTACGGAATTTTGATTGCATCTGATATGTAATGCTATGTAGTCAATCGTTTTGAGCCACGATAGGTTACAAGAATCCATCGGAGGGTGGTTGTTCAAAACGATTACCTACATAGCATTGCATACCAGATGCAATCAAAATTCCGTAAATGAAGTATAATGGACAAAATAAATTTAAATAGATCGGTCCGAAATGCTGGCAAAACCTTCGATTTTCTTGTTACGTTCCTTCATCACTAGCTATAGGTTTTACACAACTATAGAACAGAATATGTATTTTTTTTTATAAAAAATTTTTAATTATTTTTTAAATAACCTGCTTAACATTAGTTGTGTACACATAAAATAAGCAAAAGCGAAAAAAAAAATATTATTGTTTTAAAATGATTGTTTTAAAAAAAATAATCAAAAACAAAAAATAAAACAATTAAAAAATAATTAAAAAGTGAAAATACGAAAGGAACAAAAAAAAAAACAATAATTTTTTTTGGCATGAAACTTAAAATGAACTTTTTTTTTTTAAACAAAATTTAAGATTTATATTATTTGTTTTAAAAATGTTTAGCTTGTTTTATTTAAAAAAAAAAAAAATAAAATGAATGAGATTGCAAAATTAAGCAAACAAATACTAAAAAACAAAACAAAAAAAATTATTTTGGCAAATTATCAAAGTTTAGAATTTTGTCAAGGGGGTGTGAAAATCAATTAAATTTTGTCATATTTCATAAATGCGCCCGAAATGATAATCTTGATTTTCAATTTGATAATTTTCAAATTTAGTATCAATTATATGAATAGGTATTATTAATTTTTGTTCTCGTTTTTAATGGAGCTAAAGTAGTGTTATAAATTCGTGAATATACTTATAAAAACTCTATACAAGCGATTGAGCTCATTTGAAAAAAAAACTACACTATAGAGTTACAAGACAGACAATGAGGGGATAATGAAAATTTTTTCTTTTTAAATCGTTCTTTAACAATAATTTATGCTATAAACTCTAAGTTTTAAGCTTTTAAAATCTAATTTCAAAATAAATGTTTTTTCTTCACATTTTTACTTTTATTGTAAAAAAAAAATTTGTTGAACTGAAATTATTCATGCTTGATCAAATTTAATTCAATTAGTTTGCATTTATATTCAATTGATTTATTCTGTTGGAAGTGATTTACCTTTACAATTAAAAAATATGTACTATAAATAATAATTTTTAATTTACACAGTAAAGTGAGGATATATGGAACTATATATGAAAAAATACTACTCTATTGCAAAAAAGCTGACCCACCTTTAAACTGGCCATCACAATAGAAAATGTTGTATAGGTAATTACTGTCTATAAAAGATTTTATTTTATGGGCAAAATGAGAAAAAAGTAAAAAATCATTAAAGTAGTACTGAAATAAATTTAAAATACGAACAAAATATGGACCAAGTAGTAATTACTATATATATAACCAGAAAAATATTTTTTTCTATAAAATAAAAATTTTGATCTGTTTGACAGAAAACTACTCCAACTACATTAAATAAAATTTTACGTTTTTGAGAACGTATCTGAAACGCATTCACACATCATTTTGTGTTTTGAAATGTCAACAAACATTTTTTGACAATATTTTATTTTCGAAAATTGCTTGACGTTGTGTTTGCCTAGTTGACAACACTGAAATTGCTGTCAAATAATCAAAATATAATAATCCAAAAATTTTTAAGTTGTTTTCAGTTGACGTTTCAGTTCATTATTTCAAATGTTTACGAAATCAAATAGTTTTTTACGACATTTCCAAAGAAATTTTTTATAAATAATAAAATGAAGAGATAATATAAAATTTAACCATTATTAAATTTTAAATAATAGTTTTGATTATTTTAAAAATCAGATCATCAGATGAATAACATAATCATCATCTGTTCAGACATCTCAATTTCAAGAAAAAATATCAACAAAACAATCTAATTAAAGCTGGGATTGGAAATACCAAATTAAAATTAAATGCATTTTTATTCTTTTACTATATGGTTCGATTTAAGTTATGTATTAACATCCATTTTAGACAAGCATTTTAATTAAAAAATAAAATTTACATGACTTAAATCGAACCATTTAGTAAAACAGTAAAAATGCATTTGATTTTAATTTGGCATTAGCAAGCAATTATCACTTGAAAATACATTAAAAAAAAAATAAAATTTGTCAACATTGTCAAACTACATGTAAAAATTCATCACATATTTTAGAATTGTATATCCGATTACTGTTTATGAATAATTTGGAAATAATTGGCATCTCTATATGTAAACAAGAAAACATCTGATGTTCCATTATACATAACTTAAATTCTGGCTAATCAATTATATTAAATAATAAATAAATAATGTCTAATTGTTGGATACGCCACTGATATTAATCAATTGATGTCTTAGGGTAGTAATGTGCTCCTAAATTCTTAGATCTGAAATTTTTTACGTTATCACCAACAATTAAATAAAATATAATAAAGATATCTAAGCAAACAAATTGGGCTAATAATCGTTAATTAGTTGTGTTTATCTACCTAAAATCTCTTACGGTAATGTTAAAAATTTATTAGAATAGAATAAAAAATTAATCAACTAATTCTATAAACAACTGAAATAACATTTACATACTACCATAATATATTGAATTATGTTAAAATTTATAAATCACTGAGAGTTTACTGTTCATTTTAAATGCATTATTTTCAATTGTCAAATTAAATCAAATCGAATCGATTTAAAAAAAAAAATCATTTATTAAAAAAATCAATTATTGATTGTGTTCAAGTGACTATTAATATTAAATTAATTTAAATTATTTATTTACCTATAATTGACATTTTTCTAAAAAGACAAATTAATTTTGACATTTTGATTTAAATGTCAAAAGATTAATGAAAAAACAAAAAAATAAAATAGAAACAAGATAAAAACTAAATTTTTAACAATTGAATAATTATAATTAATTTGTGACCTTATTTTAATACGAAATCATAAAATAATTTTATCAGGTATGAACTATTTTTTGTTTTTTTATTATTTATATATTATGCATGTAACATGTACACGTATATGTATAGTATATGTATAATATGTGTATTAGAATGTTAGATATTTATAAAAGTAACATAACATAACAATAAAGTAAATGTAATTGACCGTCAAATTAAAAATTTAATCAAAAATGAAAATTCTATTCATGTTTAGTTCACTGAACATTTAAAATTAAAAAAAAAAAAAAATTGTTTTATTTTTACTTTTTTAGTGTTTTTTTATGTGAATTTTTTTTTATAGTGATATATTGTATATGATTAGGGTTGCCGTATCGCTAATATAACTTGTGAGAACAAAATATTTGTGTTGTTTACAATATTTTTTTTTTTTGTCAATGACAATATTTGTAAATCAAATCGATGTTCAAAATCAAATGTCTGTAAATTCAGCTCTGGTTCATAAATGTAGAACAATTTTTGGATTAAAAAATTAATATCAAGAGAGGAAAGTTAATGTTTTTTTTTGTTATATTCGATTTTTTTTATTTACTTTCAATATCGTAATTTTTTTTTTCTATACAATACAATTAACCTGAAATTTACGATCTCAACAATGATCCAATCTGAAACCTTTGAAATGTAAATATATCACAGTATAATGAAAATTAAGATTTAGATGAAATGGAGTCAGTAATGTTCAAATTCTAAGCTTACTTTTGATCATCAAGTGTAAAAATGTTTTTTTTATCGTGTATTTTTGTCAGTCGCTAGAAGTTTGTTGTTTACGAATTATATTTCGATATTATCAAATAAAAAAAATTAATAAAATTAATTTAGACTTCAATTGAAATATAATCAAAATATCACTAAAAGCAAATATGCACAATCAGATATATAAACTATTAGTTGACTTGACCATATAAGACATTTCCATAAACAATCAGTACTGCTAAAGCATTTTGTTTATAAACAAATGCTGCAAATTACATTTGTTCATAAACGATGCTAGCTTTACATTAAAATTGTAAAATTATAGTAAAGTTTTCTGTTACATGCACTACAAATTATTTTTTTAACTAATTAATGTCTTTAGTTTAACTATTAATCACATTAATGTGATATTTGATATATAACCAAAAACTTCAATACCTGATTGAAAATACTTTCAATTTCAGTGAAATTGTCATACAAGTTGGTAATCTTAAATAGTATTCTACATGTATGTACATAAATATGTATACATATTTAATGAATAAAAAATGTACATATGTATGTGAATGTATAAATTTTGTCTATGAATCACCGAAACGGAGATCATAAAATTTCATTACTCCTCTTAAATTTCAGTTTCATTGGTTTTTTGGCTGAAAACATTTGTTTTTTTTTTGTTAAACGTAACTATTTTTTTTTCTTTTTTTAAATATTTAAACACATTACTTTAATCAAATAGTCATAATATATTTTATTTATGCAATAAGATGTGAGAATATATTATTACCAGCTGTTTGATATGAAAGAAAAGAAAAAACGGTAGATGACTATAAAATGTGTATAGGATTTTAGAGATTTAACTGTCTAATTAATTATCTAATTTTTTTTTTAGAACCAATGGACATTACAAACTTTCTTAACCCTATTAGACCTTTTGATTTGTTTTTTTGTTTTCATTGAATTAAGTTCATAATATATTTTTTGTGAAATTAAAATCAGTGTATAAGATTCATAAGTTACAATTAAAGACTTTTATTCTGTTCGTTGATTTGTCATTTTGATATTTTGTTCGCCGATTTGTCATATTTGACATTACAAGAAAAGTGTATGGATTGTGCAATATAATATGGGTAAAAAAATGATAAATATCTATCAAAAGTGGTTGGCCAAATGTGATTTCGATATGGGATAAGCAAATAATGAAAAATTTTGATAAATTTTTGACGTTTAAATTTTTTTTTGACTGTCAGTGTCAACATATTTTTATTATTATGGATATATTTTATAAATAATTTTATATTTGTAAATAATTTAATTTTAAAGCCTCTTAATACTTCAATAATCTGACAGCAAAAATTGTAGAAATCTATTTTTCGTTTGAACGTCAGAATATATTTCTGCATCACATCTGTTGGTAGATTTGTACCTTATATGCTTAAATACCAACAATTTAAATTAAATGCGTAGTATGAATTACATTTATATATAGTCAATATACATTGTAAAGACGTGCCATCGGTTTGATACTTTTGAGAACCATTGTCAAATACTGTATCATGTCAAATCAATGACTGTATACCATCGCTTGAAATAAGTTAAAAATTTAATGTCAAAATTTCATTTCAATTTACATTGAAATTATCCAAAAACATTTTAACATCTTAGAAGTGTTTAATTGCATACTTTTTGAATTTCGTTAGTGGATTTGACATTTAAGTTGTAAATGTGTATATTTCTTTTGTTTTGTTGGTATTGATTCCATGAACAATCTGTAAAACAAAAAAAACTACCATTTACAATACAAATCCTTTATATAGTTTAATTCATTTCCATGAAATACATACTACGGATTATGTATAATAATTTTTTTTATTTTTTTGATCCTCAATTAATACCCACCATCACCACAAGTGATTATGTATATACATCACAATTTTATATACGTATACTCGTATTTTGTAAATTATACATTTCTTCAAAATCAAAATTTTTGAATTTTTTTCTGGCATTTGTCAAAATAAATTTGTTTTGGTTTGTTTTCGTTAACCAAAAAAAAAAAAAAAAAAATTCACCTCAAAAATCACCCACAAAATAAAAATTAAATTTAAAATTTATATGTAAATTTAAAAACCATGTTTGGCTTGATTCATTTATTTATGTCTAAAATATTTGGATTATAAACAATTATTTTTTTTATTTTTATTTTGTTTAAATTTTCTAATGTTGATGTTTTGAAAATGTTCAAAAAAACAATACACAAATACTTATGTGTATATATATATATATATAATATGCACATTCTAAAAATTTTGATAAGGCAATTTTACACTCGCAGATATGGTGTATCGTGAATGATTAATATCCTAATGAGAAAAGTATTAAATAATTTGATAGATGAACATTTTGCTTTTTCTTGTGGAACAACCTCTTCTCTAAACTAGCTCTAGTCTCTTCAATGTTTTGTGATTTTGAAATTTTGATTAGAAAAACTTGTCAGAGCCAAGCCGAACGTAAGTAGAAGGGTCTCAGCATTTTCATTTTGGCTAATAATATGACAGTTGTTATATGAAGTATTGCCAGATGGTTGAAGTAGAACAATAAGGGTATCATAAGTTAAACAGTTACTACATTGGGTCGCTGATCGATCCGTGTTTTTCGATATACTAATTCGTAGACTACCTAGATGAAAATTTGCAATTCTTATCATAACAAAAAAATGGTTTAACATAAATGAACTTCTTGTTATAAATTACTTCTTGCTTTACCTGATGTAAAATGGACAACTAGCAAATTTTAACATTTTTAGAATGCGAGTAAATCAAAATATGCTCTGGAATAACAATTTGACAAATGTTTAGGTTTTTGAAATCGCAGGTAATTTTTATTTTCTATTTAAAGATTTTTTAAATATCTAAAAACTTACATATGATCCAAAATGGAGTATAATTCGCATTTATAGATCGAAAAATTGGTCTTAGTTGCGGCTGAAATACAATACTAGAAATATAATAGGCTAAGAATAATAACAAGCGGTATTTGTTTTATAAAATGTAAGTAATTTTTTTTTATCAAAACTATCTCTACTTGGTCATCTATTTGATTAAATGTTACATTGAAACTAACTCTACTTGCTCAACTTCGTATAGTGGGAACACTAATTTCATTTTATAAATATCTTGTAAGAACTGAAGCATGCTCGAAACAATTAAATTCAAATTATTTTCACCGCTTTTGAAATCCTGTCGAAGAATACGTGAGGCGGTAAATACCCCACCCATACCCCCATCGAAATATCAACACTGTTTATATCGAAATTCGTTTATAGTAAGAACGTCTAGAATTTGGAATTGCACCGCATTAAAAGTATTTCAAAGCTTTGGAGAGCTATTTCTGTGTTATTGATATTCAAAAAATGCGTAAAGAGTCAAACGTTTTCCGTTCTATTTTCTCCATTTTCCCATAACACTTCCTTCTCGTCTTCCTAATCAACTGTTTCTAAAGTATTAAGTTTATACTAGTTTTGACTAACAAAAAATGTTTACAACTTTTAACTGTCACAATAGTGCACTGCTCATTCAAAGTAGTAAGTGTAAACTCATCTTTCTATTTTTATTTCATTATAAACAATTATTTGGTTAGGGGGAAGAGAGATTTGATGATAATTAAGAACTTAAAATATGCATTCTTTAATTTCTTGCTGGAATATTAGTGGCAACTTTAATGCACTGTTTTAGATGAACCTTGCACCTTATACATTTTTTTTTTTTTTTTTTTTTTTAATTATTTTCCGCATTTACTTTAAAAATTCCCATGTGGTTTTTAATTGAAATATACAAAATGGAAGAAGAATATTTGTATGTATGCACGTATGTTGTTTGGGAAAGAGGAAACTTCTCAATTTGTTAATGTTTATAAATTGTTTATAGGATATTTTAAGAATATATATTTTCATTTCGAAAAAAAAATATTAAATTGTAAATAAATATTAGAAAAAAAATATTGATGTGTGGGAGGAAGAGACACACTAGCATTTAAAATTGCATTTAATTTATTGGATGATTTAATTTTTAATATGTACGTACGTAGTTTAGGTACATAAAATATAGTTTTTAGTTTGTTGAAAATTTTTGAATATATTTTTCATATGAGTGAATTATATTTTTTTTGTTTGTTTTGGTTTTATTAAATATTTACAGATATAAATTAAATTTTAATGAAATTGAAATATTTATACGGTGGTAAAATAAAAATTAATCAATAAAATTATTAAAGAAAATAAATATGAATTTGTAAAGTAAAAACAAAAAAAAAATATATATATTAAATAATGAATAATTGAGTATATAATTCTGTATAACGTGCTCAATAACAAAGCTAAACGTTACATCAGAAAAGTTTGATATCCCATATATTATTAAAGCTTTATATATATGTGCCTTGTTTGTTCAAATCTGGAATAAGCTAGCTTTTTATCATAATCATATTGATAAATTAGAATCCTAAGCAAATTGGGTCGCATTCCCTTCTGTAGCTTACTATGAGCTGCTCCTATAATTTTTCAACTTTATACAGACCGCTTACAACTAATACAATGAAGAACTGTAGGGCAGGTATTTTTATGTTTTGAATAGAGACATTTATTTGGAGTTAAGGAGAACTATATATTTACAGTCACACTAATAAAATGCAACAATTTACTCGTACTTGAATATAACTTAATCTTACTTCTTTACTTAAGTGACCAACAGATCATGTATAAGTCTTAGCCCGACACATCAACGCCCTTCATTTTTGTCGGTCGCGGCTGACTTCTCTCCAGTCGAATACACCAAATTGTTTTATCATTGCCGATACTTTGTTTTTCCAACGAAGATTTGGTTTACCCCGACGTCTTGTACCTTCGGGATTCTCTTAGTCGGAGCATTTTCGTGCATCCGCTCCGCTCTAGCAGTAGATTTGGACTTTAATTTTCGTGATTACGTTCTACTTAATCGTAACTGAATTGTTGATTTACTCAATTTGTGATGCTTTATGATGCCACGAGGTCTAATCAAGTAAAAAATGCAAATACACATTGCATATACGAATATGAAATATATTCGTACCGCATGACAAATACGCAACATAAACTGCAATACATAATACAAAAAATGCGTTAATACATAGTTTTTAAATGATTTTCGTATTACATCGATGCTAATACAGAATTAATAAATTTTTCCTTGAACTATTAACTGAAGTAGCTCGTATTTATTTCCACGCAAAGTATAGGCTGTTTTTTGTTTCTTTAGCCTTAGAAGCAGTTCTCTTTCCATGTAGAATTTCTTCGTTTGTAATGTGATATGTCCACGAGTTTTTTTTTACTATTTTTCGGTAGATCTACATTTCGCAGGCTTGGAGTTACTTTTAAGATCCATGTTTCTATACACCATATAGGAGTATAGACCAAACATAGCATTTAACGAATCGTAAGCGAAGGCCAAAGTTCATTTCACGATAGTACAACATTTTTTTGTGTTGTAAGATTTCTTGCTGTTAAATCCAGCATCTAATTTCCTTTTCGCAGCTCCAATGCTCGTGTAATCAGCATCCGAAATATTTGTGTGTGGAGACTCTCTCAGTTGAACGGTTATTTTTTTTTAATTGTTGGTGTCCTTTTTCTACTTACTATCATTAATTTAGTTTTTGAAATATTTATTTTTAAGTTGATCAATTCTCTATGATGGTTGACTTTAGCTGGATTGATCAAATTTACCTACTTACCTTTGGGTTCGCTAACCATAGTTATTTTTGAAAGTAGAATGTAGTCAGATTTCTGGCTTTAGGTAGGGCATTTTCTAAAAATATATAGGGTTCATTGCAGGAAGCAAAATTAGTGATTTAATTCGCTTCCTCAATCGCACGACTTGGTTTTGGCTCTATCATCCCATAAAACAACCAAAAACAACAAATGGGGTCAGTTGAGTTAGGGCATTAAAAAACATATATATAAATGCTATAATTAGTTTTCCGGAAACAACTGTTTCACTTTCTACCTTCCGTTTTGCTTAATTCCTTGTGGGTATTTTTTTGGGAGCAGTTTTGAGCTCATTCTGGAAATCTGATGCTTTCGCTGTTTTGTTCTGTTCGTATGTTCTATTTGTATAAAATATATTTGTTTCATTATTTTCATTTCTCTGCTTTTGAATATTTGTTTGTTTACTTTTAAAGGTATGCGCTGCTCTTTTCATTGATTGGGAATACAGCTTGTTATCACCCATATTCTCTTAGATCCCGTTATCGTGTGAAAATATCACTGAAGCGATATTTTTATATTCTATTCGACACAAACGCGGTACTATTAAATATTCGCGATGGTAAATGTCAAAACTATCGCGTGAGTAATTTTTGTTAGACTTTTCATAAGACGTCACAGCCATTCTAACTAATTTCACACTAATATATTATCTAAAAATATTAAAAGATATTTTTTTTGTTTATATATTAAAAAAAATTTTTGACAGCAAAAGATGGTCAGTACTACCAACATAATAAATTTTTTGGATCACTTCGCTTAGATAGTGTAAACAGAAATGTATATTCAGCTAGATGGGAAGTTTTTCTTCGCGTCAGCGATGGGTCTAAGAGAATATAGGTATATGTTAATTGGCATCTTACTTTATGTGGATAACCGCATGCTTCTCGATATTCGTAGACAGTCAGATAAAGTTGCAGTTTTGTTTGCTTGAGTTTGTACTTCTTCATCGCTCTTTTTAATTATCGACTGTTTCAATTTTTTTCCATAATTTTTTTTCAATTTTATTTCATTTCATTTTATTGAATTGAATTTTAGATAAAATTTACGCTTTGATGATATTGTTATAATTTATTATTTTCAATTTGATTTTGAAATTCTAACAGCAAATTAATTTAATATTTCTAATTCAAATCATGTACGGTTCATGTTTGTTGAATAAAATATTTTTTAGTAATTCAAAAAAAAATATTTAAATTATACTGACTATACATTTGAATGCAGAATTTTTACTATTCAATTAATTTTTTTTTTTTTTTTTTTAAATATGGCTAGACTAAACTTAAATTTATCAAAAATTCGTAAATAACACAGGCAATTGGAATTCCACTAAACATTTCATTTTTTTTGCACAATCAATACAAAAAGAATTTCTATTTCAAATTTACCTACATTTTTTAAGTTAATTCTCAGCTTTCTTAATTAAAATTCATTCATTTGAATTTTAGAAACAATTTTTATAAATGTTGAAATGTTCAAAATAGAAATGAATTTAAATTTTAAATATAAAACGTCTAGTTTATTAGACCTCAAATGAAGCACATGCTATTATAATTTAAATATATACCAAATAATATTACAAGATTTGGGATTTACGCCAATCTGGAAAAAAAACTATAAAGAATACATGATTTTGTGAATGAATTGAATTTAAAACAAAGAAAGCAAAACAAAAAAAAAAAACATAAATTTCAAAAAGTAAAGTTCAAAAACTACAAAAATTCTTCTTTAAAAATTTATTTTTAGTAGCATCGAATTCGAATTTTCTTGAAATGATTATTTTGAAAATTGTAAAATTTGAAAAGGGTTTTCAGAAAATTTTTATGTTTGTTTATGGTTCAATTATTTTCAATTTCTTCATAATAATTTTTATATATATATATTTTTTTAGTTTTTGAAATTAATCCATTTTGAGATTCGATGTGAATTCGTAACATGATAAACCAAAAATTGAAAATATAATTTTTTAAATTCTGTTCTGTTCTATTTCTGTTCTAAGTTCCGATCAGCAGAAATCGATCTGTCTTCAAAGAATATTTAAAAAGGATATTGTTTTAATTACTTTGGACATATCAGTATCGCACGAATATAGAGTATGTTTCAACATTGTATTGTGATTAAATACTTATACTACATAGTTGTAATTGAATCAAAAAATATGAAACAACTGATTTTCAATCATCAAACCAATTATTCTACATGTTTTCCTTCACAATCTTTTCCATTCAAATTGCATGAAGCAATCGTAATCGTTCGTTTTCGAAATAAATCATATTGAATCAAAATAAATAAATATTTTTAAAAGATATATTGATATGAATTAAATTATTAATTAAATGAGTTGAATATAAGTTGAATCGAAATGAATCAATCGATATAAAATTACATAATATGTAAACAAATGATTTGAATTAAATTAATTTTCATCAAATAAATTGAATCGAAATTGAGCTGAAATGAAATATATTGGATTATGGAAATTGAATTATATTGATTGAATTATATTGAAGTTGAATCTGAATTGAAACGAAATTAAATGAATTGAATTGAATGAAATCGAATGATGTTGATTTCAATTTAATTAATACATTATCATAATTAAATAAATTGAATCGAAATTAAATGAATTGATAAAATAAAAAAATTATTGATATGAATTAAATAATTAAATTTGATTGGATGAATTGAATTTAATCGAAATTAAATGAAATGAATTGAATTGAAGTGAATGTTGAGTATAAAGTGAATCAAAATTAATTGATATAAAAGTAAATAAATGAAAAAATGTATTGAATTCAATGATATTTAATGTGAATTAAATTAATTTACATGAATTGAAATTGAGCTGAAATGAAATATATTGGATTATGGAAATTGAATTATATAGATATAAATTGAATTTGAATTGAAACAAAATTAAATGAATTGAATTGAATGAAATCGAATGATATTGACATGAATTAAATTATTGAATTTGATTATATGAATGAAATTGAATAAAATCGAATGATATTGATTCAAATTTAATTAATATAATCAAATAAATTGAATTGAATTAAATAAAAAATAAAATAATATTGATATGAATTAAATTTTATTATATGAATTGAATTTAATCGAACTTGAATGAAATTTCATTCATTCAATCGAATTTAATTGAATTGAATTAAATATGTATGTTCCAAACAAGTCTCATCGAATTAAATAATTTTATAATTGTTATTAGGTTTTCCTTCACTAATAATTATTTTAATATTTGATTGCAAATATCGATATTTCGGTTAGCAATATACTTTCTTCATCAGTGTTTGGGACAAACCTAATCTCACCTAATTTTGTATATAAATTCTTTTCTTTATTTTCGTAAATCGTCAATTTATTTTTTATATTGAAATGTATTCGGGCACTGAATAATGCGCTCTTAATATTACGTACTTTATGTACCACAATAATTCTAGTTCTCTATAAATTTTATGCCAAGTTTTAAAATATTTTGTAAATTTTCAAGAAAGTGGGTGTATTCTAAACGTTGCCACAATTAAATTCGTAAAACTACTAAATATTTTGGTGATGTCAAAATC
The DNA here is from genome assembly GCA_963942445.1 of Argyra leucocephala. Classification (NCBI taxonomy): domain Eukaryota; kingdom Metazoa; phylum Arthropoda; class Insecta; order Diptera; family Dolichopodidae; genus Argyra; species Argyra leucocephala. The sequence continues at coordinate 14,348,851 of OZ012681.1, forward strand.
AAAGAAGATATTACAAAAAAAAAAAATGAAAAACAGAATAATAAAATAATAAAAATAATAATAAAATACAGAACAGAAAATTATAACACGAGAACAAATAAATAAAATTAAAAAAAGAAAAAAAAATTAAAAAAAAAAAAAAATTAAAGAAAAAAAAAGGGATTATTGAAAGCGAAAAAGAGGTCAAACTCTACGACCACCACGTTTTATTGTTCCTTTTTTCGTTTATTTTTATTTTGAAATTGTTTTTATTTTTTTTATTTTCTTGTTTCACTCTTCTAGTGCTCCACCATCCATATTATGTTGTTTTTAGTCATTGAAATTCATTCACTTTGGTTGTTTCGTGCCAAGCCGACTATATGCGGAGCTATATATATATACATATTTAAATAGACGTAATAATATGTGGTTGTGGATATTTTCGTGTCTTTATATTTTTTGTCTTTCGATTTTTAATCAACGTGTGTTTATCTATGGTTGTTCTTTTCATACTTTTTTTTTTTTTTTGGTATCTTTACGGTTAATCGGCTTTAAATATATCTTCTTGTCTATATGTATATATTTATTTTTTAATTTTATTTTCTTAAATCTTATTTGGTTTTCATTTTTTATTTATTGACTTTTTTTTGTTTAATTTTTGTGCATATATCTGCCTTTTATGATGTTGTTGTCTTTAATTCTTTATAATACTGTTGGGCCGGTTTAGTTAGTTGTTTTGTGGTTTGTACTATTTTTTTTTTTTTATATTAAATGATTTTGGATACACTTCAACTTATATTGAATATGTTAAATAATATTTTATGAATATGTATATTAAAATTGAGAGAAGAAAAGTGGGTTTTTGTTTTTAAAGTGTGTGAAAATATTTTGAACAAATAATAATTTAAAATTTATTTCAAAAGGATTTAAGTTAGAAAATTATGAAAATAATTATTGTTATTGTAAACTAAAATTATTGATCCAGAAGAAAAAAAAATTAAATTAAAATTCCTAATTTTCAATGACTTAAATTTTTCTGAGTGTACAGTGTACAATTTACACAGAAAATTGAATATACGAGTCGAAATATAAAGTGATTGAGTAATATAGCTTAGTTATAATCAAAGAACATATATAATAATAAGAAGTCTCACATGGATATTTTTCAATGTTTTTTTTCGCTGTTCTTTTCACCCATTTTTCTCTTTCACTATATGTGGGTCTAATATGCGAACCCAGTGCAGAAATTTTTCTTCAAAAATTTATATGAGATGAAATTTCTTACTATTTAAATATTCTTTGCTACAACTTGCTTGTTAAACAAAATCTAATGTAATAAAATTTGCTGGTGAGTTAAACGTCAGACGACAACATACTAGATATTTTAATTGTTTATATTTTACTTGACATAACTAAAAAATATATTATTAATATAGTTAACTACATTCAATGATTTTTTCTGAATACTAACCAATTTGTATAAATATTATTTCTAAAATAATATTTCCCAAAAACAATCTGTGCTTCAATAAACCCTAAAAATTAAAGTCTTGATTGCAATGCTTTCATAGAAAATTATTTTCTGCCATATTTCAGCTATATGCGGTGACAACGAATCCAATCGAGTCTCCATTTTTGTCATCAGAATTCAGCATTTAATCAGATTTAGATTTAATCTAAAATTTTGCCTGATGACGTGTAAATAATTAACAATATTGGTGTACCTTAGTTTACTTTCAAAACAACTAAATATTAATTAAATACAACTGTTTGACACTTACTGTCAAACGCTGTAAACACGATGATATAACTATTATGTTTTTATGTATTTATCAATTTAGGTAATATCAATAATTTAAGATTGCCAAATGACAATTGGTAATAGCTAATTAATCTGCAAAAGTTTATAAATATTATGCATTGTTTGACCTTGTCTGGAAGAACATAGGTGATTAATTTTAGGATTGAAGGAGATTTGACTTCGCTCCAAGACACTTTTGACCTAGTCGAATTTCTCTTGGATAGTAATTTCGAAAGTGTTGCTCATTGTTCCCACTCAAGAACAATTTGTCGAGATGTTTGTGCTATCCATATCATCTTCTTTTTATATTTTGACTAAAATGTAATCGAGACGCTCGAATCGAACCGTTACAAATAATGAGTTATTAATGAAAAATAAATGTTTTGAAAATTTTAAATTTAACTTTTAAGATTTATTCATATCAATCGTGTTTTTGTTAGGGTTCGTAGATTTAAATATCTAACAATCGTAATCAACACAATACAACGAATTAAGAATCAAAGTGGAAAGAAGAAATTAAAAAAAGTTAAATAAAAAAAAAAAAATATTGGTAGCAGTAGCTCTACAAAATTGGACCATAATACCGCATAAAAAAATAAACATTTTTTTTTCTTACAATTTTTTTACTCACTTTTATTCATTCTTGTTTTTTTTTTTTTTATTTTCTTGTTCTGTTTTATATATTCATTTTAAATGGTTATGTCAAAAGGTTACAGACGTGAAGTTATTTCTTTGGTTATGTTGTAATTTATTTCAAGATGATTAGATTCATTTCGCAGTGCCAAGATTTACTCAGACATTTTGTTGCGAGAAATTAATAAAAAAAAAAATAAAAAAGAACAAAATAAAAAGAAAAAAAACGAATCAAAAGAATTTTAATACCCTCAGGAATGGTGTTTAACATTATGAAAAATTCTTGTTTTCTTCTAAACGTTTATAACATTTTTCTTTTCTTTCTGTTCTGTTAGTTTTTCAAAATACTTTCAAATTATATAAACACAAATCGTTGTTTTATATTGTATAAAAATTTCGATTGAGCAACAATTGATTAGAATATAATATAATTAAAATACATAATTTTACAGTTTAATAGCAATAACTGGACAAAAAAAAAACATTAAATTAAAAATTGTAAATTATTTTGTTGAAGAAATGATGAAATTAATAAAACAATGAATGGCGACATAAAAATAAAATCTTTGATTTTGTGAATGAATTGATCAACGAATCAACAAACCTCGAAGTATATTGATTGAACGAAGAAAGTGAATAAAATTCGATTTGATTATGAAATATTGAAATTATTTATTAAACGAAGGAATTTGATAAATAACTGACCAAATTTCAACGAATGCAATTAATTTTTGAACGAATGAATTTGATAAGTAATTGGCCAAATTTAAGCGAATGTATGATTCGATTTTTGAATGAGTGAATCAATGAATAAATTAATCACAAAGATAGAATTAAGTGAATTAAATTTGTTATAAAAATACACACATTAATTTTTAAATGATAAAATTAATAATTGAGTGAGTTAGTTCGATAAATATCTGTCTAAATATAAACGAATGTATGAATAGATTTTTGAATGAGTGAATCAATGAATATGTTAATCACAAAAATGGAGCAAAGTGAATTAGGTTATTGAATGATAAAATTATGAGAATTGATTGGGAAAGGATGAAACTATTAATGGAACGAGTGAATTTGATAAATAACTGTGTATATACGAATATAAACGACTTGATGTACGAATATAACGAATAAAAATAAATATAAACGAATTTAAATAAATGTATATGGAATAGATTTCTAAATGAGTAGAAAGCATTAAACGAATTAAATTCTAAATAAGTGAACAAAGTAATTATTAAATGAAGAAATTAATGAGTGGATTTGATTGATTTGATTGAGGTAGCAAAAGCACGAATTTTTGAAACAATTTAAATCAAAATGAAATTTATTCCCAATTTCGATTTATTTGTGAGTGAATTGAATCAATGAATAAATAATTCAAGTTATTAATACAGTCTCCAGACTAGATATATAATCGAACTTAACGAATCGATGTATTATAAAATAAAACAATTTAACGATAATAATATTCATTAATGATAAAATTAATTATATACTTAATGTAAATATATCTATATTTTATTTTAAGTATATAATATAAAATCTATCTTATTTTAACTATATGCATTAATGATTAATGAGTGAATCAATGAATAAGTGAAGAAGCCAACTTCGGTCTGTTGATTGTTCACAAGAACTTTTATTCAAAGCATAAAAAAGTTAATTTTTACACTTGTTCTCGAATATAGGGCCTAAATTTAGAAAATTAAGTTTTTGTTATAGTTTTTTCAATAAAAATGTTCCTATATTTAGAAATATGTATCTGAGAGAAAATTGTTATTATATTTTATTGTATATTTAAAATTTTTCCTATATTTTATAAAACATGTATTTTTATTGTAAATTTTATAAATTTAATAAATTTTTAAATATGCAAAGCTTTAAAAGCTTCTTTTCATAGTCCTTGATTTTTGATTAATTGAAAATTTAATTAACATTTTTATTAAATTAATTAAATTACGCACTTAATCTTTTAATTCGAATGAATAACTACTCATATTTTTTTAAAAAAAATAAATCCTCTTTTCTTTTTTTTTTTATTTATTTATTTTGTTTTATTTGTTCTAGAATTTGCAATTATATGAATGTAATTTTGTGCGGCGTTTCAGCTTTGCTATTTTATATATATATATTTTTTTAATCTTTTTTTAATTTTTATTTTTAAATTTTCTTTTAAATATCGTGGAATTCCTCAAGGTCTTTATAAAATTAACAATCAATGGAATAACTTTAATAATGTAGTTTTATACGAATAGGATAATACCTATATATACATACATTGTAGTATAAATATGTCGATGTATGTTAAAAGATTTTTATCAATTCTATGCTGCTCAGTGATCTCAAATTATCCCCTTTTTATTCTTAAATCCTTTTTTTTTGTTTTTTTTTTTTATTATTATATTTTTATTTATCATTAATTGTGTTTTAGTTTTTCTTGAATATCTTATGTGTTAATATAATAAGCAAAGTAAAAATAAAAAAATATGTCTTCAGGGCGAGCATTAATAACCGATCAGTCAACCATCCATTAAAAAAAAAAAAAAAAAAAAAAAAAAAAAAAAAAACGCAATTCATTTATTTAAGTTAAGTCGTGGTTATCGAGCAGGTTTATTCAAAAATTTTCAATTGGAAGAAGAAGAAGAGTATTGAAATTTTAAATGTTTCATATTGAATTCAATACAGGGGGGTTAATATTTTTTTTTTTCAATACATATTTTCAATCAAAACACAGCTTGAGATTTTTTTTTATATTTTCACTTTTGTTTTTTAATCGATACGAATAAATTTCATAATGCGGCATATAATTGATATTAAAAATACATTTTATTATCTTTTAATAACTATTATAAGAAAGATATGTGGTATATGTGGTACAGTGGTGAATATGGTATTCATTAAGACTGTTATGAAAAATTAAAAAACTGAAAAAATTTTTGTTATCAAAATAGAGAAAATTTATAAAGTTAAATACAAGTTAAATTAACTTCGTTCCACAATTTAACGTTCTTAAAACCCTGTAATAAGTAGTTCATACCTCTGGTCTAACTCAATACATGAGTAGTCTAATATATACCATTGCAGATGATATGATAGTTTTAACCTTTCACAACAAATACAGTATTTAGAAGTAGTATCCCCACATATAGGATCCACATACTGTACATGTGAATATTATTATGCTATTGAATGAGTTTATAAGCCAGTAATTTGATAAATAAAATATTTGAAATACTGTAGATATATGTCGTATACACTTGCAGTATCGTACTTAATTATTCGATCTAAATGTCCAGTGTTGTAAATCTAATAACTATTCCAAAGTGTGTTAATAAATGTGTCTTCAAGTAAATTGCAGATTTTTCTGAACATAATATATTGTTTTATCCACTCATTGGGAAAATGTCTAAACTAAATTAGGAAAACAAATTTTCTATGTATTATAAAAATTTATTCTAAAATTAATCTTATCATATCTTAACCAATTACGGAGAACTGTGAATAGTACTTATTGGTTATAGAATAATTCGAAAAATTCAAAAAATGCACTGTAAATAAGGTTTGAATCTTCGATGTGAAATAATTGTTTTATTTCTATTCTATTAAATATATTCAATTAATTGAATTTTATTATAAAAATAAAAAATGTAGAATGAGCTTTTTACGGTATGAGGCCTCTGGATTAATAATAGTGTATTTAGAATCGTTATTTATTTATCAAACATCCGAAAACAAAATACTTATCTAAAGAACTGAACTTTATTGAGACAAAAAAATCAAAATTAAGTTTGAAATTTTTTTGACATATCGCTGTCAAATAATACTGCGCATGTGCACATCTTTTTTGTTTTATAGATTACGTTATTTTTTTTTAATGCAACAATCGTTTGTGAAAATCAGGTCTTAATGTCTTCAATCAAATGTTATTATGTTAAATAGTATTGCAAATACCTATTTAAATTTCTCAGATTTCCCATGTCCATTTAGAAAATATAAATTATATGACATAAGAGTTCCCCTTAAAATACATTTTACTTTTAACTCAAACGAAAAACTGTTTCTTAAATAAATTTTATAAATTATTATTTTTTTTTTTAATGTTTTGGTCATTAATCTCTTTACTGCATCCACTCATTTAATATTTTTATTTATGCTTCAATATAATGCGATAAGAAATACATTTTTAAATAATCTCACTTTTTTTATTTAATTTTTTTTTTTTTTTAATACCACACATTGAATTATTTATACATACTTTGTAATGGACCCCAAGTGCAGTTTAATTTTTATTGTATGTATTTATTTTAAAAGTTAATATATGTACTAAATTTGTCACTAGTATGGTAAATAAATAAAGTGTAATGAACTGAAATGGTAAATCGATTGTAAATGTAGTAAATTGAGTTTTTTAATTTGTATTTTTGCAATTTGCACGTGTTTGGTGTTCTGCATTCAAGTGTTTCATAATTATTTTTAATTGAAAATATTAATATTTGTATTGTTTATTACCAATTTAAATTGTCAAATTGTCAAAGAATTGTCGATTTTGGTCTCTAGGGGGGGGGGATTAGAATTAGAAATACTCTAACCTTCAGTCGTTAATTTTTTTGTTGGCATTCAATCAATTGGTGAGGTTAATTTCGCTGAGGTTCGACGAGAGATGTGCCTAAAATGTTTAAAGTAATAATGAAAAATAAAAGTGTTTGTCCAAAAAAAGCTTCGGCCGAGAATAGGGGTATTTTCATAAATGCTGCAAACCGACAACAGGTTTGCCTTCAATTGATGAAAACTACCTGTATTTGACCTATATCTACATTAATTACCGATATTCTACATTTTATGCATATTAAAAATTAATTCTGAAAAGTTGAGGCCCAGTAGACTTTGAATTTGCATTTATGAACAGCGTTGAGAAAATCTGACAAGTGTTTTATTATGAAAACAATGTAGATCTGCCAATATTGAAAAAAGTCATTTGACACTTATTTTGACATTTTTTATTATATATATTTGACAGTATTTTTGAAAATAAACTAATTTTGATCAGTGTTGTCAGTTTATTTTTTAATATACACGTATCTAAATATTCTGGCGAAAAAGATAAATATGTTTGTATTTGAATACTTTGATTTGGTATCATTTTTTAATTCAGTAACACATAATGGTATGGCAATGACTTTTGATTAAACTAACTCAATCAGTAACAAATTTATTATAGTTTAGTTACAAACAAACAAATTAAAATTCATTAAATTTCCAACGCTTCATGTGTTAATTTATATAAATAGAATAAATAGATTAATTCTACACTAGTAGATGCTGATATAAATTTCCTTTAATCAAAGCGTTTAGGCAATATCTAATTTCGAGATGTAATGATGTGCACCACTGCAAAATGAATCATGCCATTAAAATTTAAAAGAGTGAATGAAAACTGATTTTAAAACTATATGTATGGTATATACAAAATGCAAAAATAGATTTCATTTAATGAAAATGGCAACTCATATTGTAATTACTTAAGTGTTGCCGTGTTTATTTTTTTTCTAATAAATTTTCTAATTGAAATTCGCAATTGATTGTGCTTTTATAAATAATTAATTAATTAAAAATTTGATTTTAAATAGGTATACACATTTCAATTTAATTATACTATACGTATAATTTATAGTATGTAATTATACATAATATATATATAATATATGTATACTCTCAGTTATAAAAATATCTCAATTTTTCCACCAAATAATTACATGTATGTTTTAAATTCTAGTTATAAATCATTTTTTAATTACAGTTATTATTATTTTTATACTTTGACATCATTATAAATACAACTGTTAAATTAAAAAGAAACAATTAAATTTAATATGACTATTGTCTATTTTACGTGTCAACGTTCTTCAAACTTAAGTTTTTTTTTTGTTTTGTTTTATAATTTTTTTTTTTTTATATGCATGTGTGTATAGAATTTGTCAAAATGTTCTCATTTAATACCTTTTTTTTTCATTTCTATATGTATTATTTTTCATACAAAATATTGTTTTTACAACAGTGTTGCCTAATAATAAAAATATATTACTTATTGTAATATTCTATATAAATTTAACTATTTCAATATTTTTTTTAATTTGGTTTTATGAGTTATTATTAATTTTTATATTTAATAATATCTTCTTCTTCTTCTGAAATTGTTACAAATACCCTATTTTGTACCTTTTTGATATCACAACTCGAGTAACTCAAATTTGTTGTTATACTGTTTGTTTTAGAGTATTATTCGCTTAAGCTCGAGTTCAGATTTATAATTTCACTTCCAAAATCTCTGCTGTACTGTTTACAAAGTACAGAACTCTTTCTCTAGAGTTGCCAGTTTAACTGTAGTTAAGACTGAATAAGTACAATGGAAGTGGTCAAGAATTTCTCTCTCATCAATCATACATCTTTATAGTAGCGAAAATGGGAAATAAAAGCAATGCTTGCCTACATTATAGAAATATTGATCAGTAGTCCATACAGATTGATAACACTTCCGACACACAAACACACATGCACAATATATGATTAGAATATATAATTACATACTTTATTTTAATTTTCACATTTAAAAAATATTAACAATTAAAAAAAAAAAATCTTTCAAAATTAAAGATATATTTATTATGCTGGCAATACTATTTTAAACTTTTGTTCTTTTATCATTTTTATTTTTATCTTAAGATGTGTTTAAGTGTTTATTTTATTTATATCTTTTTACACTTGATATTCTAAAGAATGATGATCTACAGGTTAAGTGTTGTTTTCTGTTATAGTTGAGGTTAACAATAAAACAATTGTCATAATTGTTACAAAGTCATGTTCTAAATTGCTACTGTTTATTTATTTGTTATTTTTGTTGTTGTTTGTTTTTATAGAAAACGATTAGATGCTATTTTAGTTATTTTCTATTTCATATATATATATACATACATGTATATTTTCTACTTAATTCTGTCTCTTTCTAAAACGTCAATATTATTAGCGTTTATCAATTATCAATTTAATTGTCATTGTAATAATAATCTTGTCTTCTGTAATAAAATTAATCTGTTATTTATTTTTATATTATCAGGTTAAGAACTAAAATTAATTAGTATGTACACATTATTATATAATGTAACTATAAATAATCAGGAAAAACTGTTTTAAAAAAAATATTTTGCTGAGATAGATAATATTATTATCTGTCATTTGATAAAAAGAAAAGTATGAAAGAGATGAAAATTTTTAAATTAAAGCTTCTAAATAATTGAAGCTAATTATAATAATGATGTTTAACCCTATATAAATGAACATAATGTCATATTTATAACAGTAAAATCTCGAGTGTTCGAATTTTGTTTATTTGAATTCAAAATTAATAATAGTATTAATAGTAGTATAAAGTATAATAATTTTCTGATTTAGCAAGTTCTAAATCCCATATTTGCATTGTTGCTATCTTGAAAGTTAATGTGTTAGCTAATACGAAAAAAAAGTTTTTTTTTATTATAAATATTAGTTTTTTCGGTTAGTGAAATTTACTGTTATGCAAATATGTATACTGAAATTGAAAATTGTGGGTAAAAGATTTTAATATTTGAATGTTTGAACAATTGAGAAAATGTTATGTGACCTTTAAATAGAATTTGCCAATATGTATTGCAGAAAGCGTATTTGAGCGTAAGATGACTAAAAATTATAAAAGTATGCCGTTACAGAGAAATTAAACTGCAAATATATTATTTACTTTGCTTATTATTTAAAACTAAAAAATTAATAAATTAGATTATAGTTAGGGTTAGTTTCTGAGCCTATATTGTCGGAGTCAGAAATAAACTTATTGTGATTAACAGTTGTATTTTTTTTCCCTTACTTTTCTGATTCACTTGTATTATCAACTCGTATAATCTGGTTTAACTGTATTATGTTAAATAAAATGAGCTTTGATCTATATTAAATGAACTACTCAATTCTAATGTTTTTTCTCTCATAATTATATAAATATTTTTATTATGACTGAAAAACAAACATATTTTTTTTTATTTATATTTTAACTTCATTTTTCATAATTCTAATAATTAAATTTTATTTTAGTCTAAGAGTTTAAAGATAATTTTTGTATTTTATAAAATATCTAATTTTATATTTTATTTTTATTTTTCAGGTGAGTTAATTTATTTTTGATTAATTCGTGAAAATGAATTTTAACTTTGTAAGTATAAATTTTTATAATAAAAGAAAAAAATAAAAGATAATTCAAGTCTACACTTGATGAATCTGTGAAATTCTTTGTCATATTTTGTTTAAATTTGTCCATATAATTTAATAAATAAATACAGCAAGCATGATCGTTTGAATTGTTATCAAGTTCACGATTAAACTGATATTAATTACAAATCTGTAAATGTATTTATTATCCAGATTATTAAAAACATAAAACTTCCTAAGCAAATAAACCTAATACTCATCGGATTCACCAGATGATATCAAAGCTGGTTGAATATCTTCCTGTGCATCAATAGTCTGACCGACGTTTTGCATGTTTATTAAGCAAACAGTCCCTTATCAGTATGATCATGACTGGTCTGACTTTTATTTACTAAGTACAAGCAGTCTGCGAGTGTTAATCCAATACATAAGTCTCTAAAAACTTCATTTATATCATTTTAGCTTGTATAAATGATTAAATGTTGGAAGATTCGAATAATATTTGAAAAAAATATCCAGTATGTTCTCATTCGGATCTGCTTTAAAATTCAATAAAATATTCCAAACTTTAAAATACAAACTTTAACAATTCAGACGCATTAAAATCCAAACTTTTAAATTTCAAATATAACAAAAGTCAAACTTTCAAAATTTATGTATTTATGTACATGTATTGTAGTTACATACTCTGGAAAAAGTGATAATTCTAATTTTGTGAACACAACTCTAAAAAAAAATTTGTCTTTTGATTTGATGGATTTGGATATAAAAACTTAAGTTTTTGATGCATTTGAATTTTGAAAATTTAATTTTATATAAAAACATGTATAATTATATTATATAGAAATTAATTATATTCCTATAATATTAGATATTAATTTTAAAAATTAAATGAAAAAAAAATAAATTTCATTTCAATTAAAAAAATTTGTATAATCTGACAAAAAAAAAACTCATTTCTCCTAAACTACAACAATAATTAACACAATAAAATTAAGTTTGAATATAATTTCTATTATTTTATTACTTAATATTTTTTATTTTCAAATTTTAACACAAAAAACAAAATTATAATCAAAATCGAAATTTGAAATCAACCCAGTCTAAAAACATTAACAAATCGCTTCTTTTACTATATTATGTCAATGACAGATGATGACGACGGCGGCGTGCACAACTTTATTATTCTGATGTTTTTTTTTTTTTATTTATTTTTTGTTTTGCTTTCATGATCGCTTTAAAAAATGTGAAATAGTTTCACATAACATAATAAGAAAGAAAATTAAAATGAAAAAAAAAAAGAAAATTATAACAATGTTGTTGTAGTTTAACAAAGAGGAAAACAAAAAAATAAAATAAAGGAAAGAAAAATTCTCAGTTATTTTGTATTTGTTGTATATACAAATACAAAACATTGTAATTCGTGTTTTTAACTCACGGCTAGAAAAAACAGATCAGTGGCGGCGGCTCATACTGAGTTTAAAATTTTTATTTATTATGTATTTTTGTTCCTATTTTATTGTTGTTGAAATTTAGTTAGTTAGTATAGTAGTTGGTTGATGTAGAATGGCATGCTTGAACGACGCGATCATTATTGACTTTTTTTTTTGTTTTTTTTTGTTTTTTTTTTTTGTTGTCGACCAACATCGTCATCATTAATAATTAGCGTTATCAATAATTATTATCATTATCAGAATAATAAAATTGTATTTGCGCAAACGTTAAATTATTATAGAAAAATATTTTCTTTCAATACATTATACATATTTTTTTTTTTATTATTATAAAATAAATAATGTTGCCATTGTTTGATGCATCGCGGTGGTAGTATTTTCTATTTTTTTTTTTTTTTTTTTTTTTTAATTTCATAAATAATTGTATTTATAGATAATAAATTGAATTAAAATACATATTATAATATACATGAATACGGAGTTAAACAACCGCAGACAACAAACCGATTTATCAAACAACACAATATATGTAATAAATATATATATATATATGTATATATATATATGTATATATATATAGGTATATATATATATGTATATATATATATGTATATATATATATGTATATAAAACACATTCTCGTTTTGTTATACTGTAGTTTTTCTGTTTTAATTTTATTTCTTGTTTTTTGTTTCTGTGTTTCTTTATTGTGGTTGGTGGTACTCGTGTACAACGTGTTGTTCAGTTTAAAAAAAAAGTTTTAAAGGTGAAAATAAGACGCGCGGATCACCGCGAAATTTGCTCGTGACTCAAATACATTTTTTTTTTTTTTATTTTTGTTAAAACTTTTATTCTTTTTCCATTTCTATTTATTTTATGGATTTAAATTTTTTTAGATAAAAATAATTAATTGATTTAATTTAGATTTAAATTTTGACAGTTACAAGAAATAAAAAAAAACAACAAATAAAATGAATTGGCCTAATTTTGGGCGAATTTATTAATTATCAAACGGATTGTTCATGAAAAAAAAAAAATTGAAACAAAAAACGCCAATAATTTTGTGTTCTCGACAAAAAAAAACTTACGCGCAAGCCAAATTAACGTCATATCAAATTAATAATACATTATAAATATATAATTTATATCGATATATATAACATATATGTGGATTAATATATTAATATATTCAATTGTGATACATTTATGTGATGTTTGATATGAATATTAAATAATTAAATGAAAAAAAAGTAGATAAATAAATTAAGGAAATAATAAAAAAAAAAAAAAAATATATATATATATATATATATAATTAAAAATTTTGTATTCTAAAATTAGTAATGAATAATGAAAAATTAAAAATGATGAAATTAATTAATTTAAATGAAAAATGATAATTAAAAAAAAAAAAAAATTTAAATAAATAAATAAAACAAAAAATTGTGTTATCTCATAATAGTTATGAAAATTTAGTGCAAGTTAAAAAAATTTATTATGTTATTTCATTTTTATTTTAATTAAATATATTAAAATTAATTGAAAATTCATTGTCAATTTAAAAAAAAAAATATATATTTAATAATAATTAAAATAAATATAATAATTATAAAGCAAAAAAAAAAAAAATATTTATATAAAATGGCAGAAATAAATGGATTAATTAAAACTATACCAAAACCAACATCAACTACACAAACAACAATAACACCAACATCATCAAATTCCAATAATAAGGATATTTCAATAAAAAATCATATATGGAAGGATTATAAATTAAAAACGTATTTAATTTATAGGGATAAACAACAATTATTAAATAATATTAATAATAATAATAATGCTATAAATAATAATAATATTGAAAATGATAATAATAGTGAATATAAGGTAAATTTATATAGATACATAATGTGTATATATCTAATAAAAATTTCATAAAATAATCTATAAGTATAATTTGATGCCAAAGAATTATTTTAAATCCTATATATATATATGTATAAAGATATAAATATATATATATATATATAATTAGAGAGAGTATTTTACATTATAAAATATATTTTATGCGTATAATATTATATGCAATTTAAATTCTAAAATATAAAAATAAAAATATAACAAAATTGCATGTATGATGTATAATAAAAGTGAAATAAGAAATTATTATACTTTATTGTGAAAATAATTAAATAATTAATATCTACAAAATTTAATTTTATAAAATTAATTATTATGAGAAAATAATATATTATTTTGATTTGATTAATAATATGATTAATTTTAAAATGGTATTTAATTTCTTATCGAATAATAATTTTATCTTTAAAAACGGAAATGTCAAACACGTAAACAAAGAAATGTCAAACGTAATCAATTCAATTGTGCATACGTATATAATATGTTAAATATAATATTGAATGTGATACAGCATAATATGTGATGTTTGATATAAAAATATATATTAAATTATTTTAATTTGATTTGTTTGATTGGTGATAGCCAAAATATTTTGAAGATTAAAAAAGAACTAAAATTCAAATTGAATCATTTTTTATGTTTTGAAGATCGATATTATTTTTTTTTTCTGTCGAAATATTTACGTTTATTATTCTATTTTTATAATTAGAGAGCGGACTATTCTGCATTATAAATTCTATCGTATATATATGTAATTAACATTATAAAATATAAAAATAAAAATATGTATTAAAAAAATACATCCTTCTTTAGTTAAGATTGGGTAAAAAACAATATTTTTGTTATCTTCTTCTTTGTGTGCTTTATCCGGTGCGGATGTTAGCTACCGTGATCGTAATTTTTATTTTAGCGACTGAATCTTGAAACAAGATAAATTTATGTAGTTATATGTATATAAAAAAAATTAATTATTTTAAATTTTGTTATACTTTTATAATTATTTATTTATTGATAGAATTAGGTGTAACATTATAAATTCTATTTTCGGCGTATAACATGTCATATTTTCTTTGGGATTTATAACAGTAAATTGTGTAATGTGTAGGTAACAATATTCTATTTTAAATTGTACATTGTTCCGGGGGTGGGATTTCTAAAGCCTGGAAAATAGAGTTGAGAAAATTTTACAGTTAAATTTAATAAACTTTAAAGAGAAAAAAATATATTTATATTCTTCCATTCAAAAGCTATTCTATGTATATTAGATATGACTGCCAAGTCAAAATAATTATTAATATTTCTGAAAAATTTATTGTCATTTTTTATTAAATTAAAAATTAAACTATTTATAATTGATAAAAATTTTTTTTTTCTGTTACTACTGAACAGAAATTACTTAATAAAAATAATAACGAAAGGTCACATGTTATCAACATACATTTCATACATTTATACATCTCCATATTTATATGCTTATGTATGAATGTGTATTTGAATAATATATATATTTAAAAATCGCACCCTCGAAAAAATATTGCCACAAGTCAAAAATGGCAAAAAAAAAAAAAAATTAAGTTATAAGAGCCCAAAAAATCATGGCTTTCTTATCTATTTTTGTGAGCTTCAAGTGTATTTTAAGAAATTTACGGCTAACCGAATATTCGTTTTCAACCAACATACCTTTTGTATGGAGTTTTTTTGGTGATGACAGGAGACTGTTATCTTTTGTGCTTATATAGGTTCATGTCTGAAATAGTTCTATAGATTTATGTCTAGAATAGTAGATTTTGAGAAATACATTGCATTGCATCTTTGGCGATTTTGACAGTTTTAATTTTATGCCACCCACATATTATCACATTCATTGTAAGTCTTAGTTAAAAATTTAACCGTTCATACTTGCGTTAATTAAGAAATTAATGCCACAATTTAATTTTAGTAAATATCCTACAAAAAATTGTCAAATAATATTTGGATGTAAAAATGCTAATACTTAAAATACTGAAGTTTTCCTTTTTCAATACAAAATTGATTTAAAACTTTGATAACTTTCTTGAAACGTACAGAATTTTGAAATGTGACAGTCTTCCGCTAGGGGGTTTGATATAATATTTTTATTTATGAAAATTATTCAAGTAAAATCTCACCTTTAATAAAAAAAAAAAAACGTTTTTATTCACCTGAATTTAAAGTTCAATTGCATCTTAATTTGATACAAGAGTGAAAGAGAAAGTGTGAGAATTTTAGAGAAACGAAGGGGAAAGAATCATTAATATGTAGTACAAAAAAAAAAAAAAAAAACTTGAATTTTTTAATCAAGTTTTTTTCTTGTTATTTTTATTTTTTCGTTAAATATTTATTCGATGAGATTTAGGTTCACGATAAGCTATAATAAAAATATATTTTTTTTTCTTATCATAATTTCAATTATGTATTTATGTATATAAAAATACCTATGTTTGGTACGTGTATTTGAGCTTGATTAAAATATTCGAGAAATATTTTAGTAAACAGCAGCAATTCTCAACTAATAATAATAACAATAATAATAAATAAAAAAGGATAATGTGAATTGTGCAATTTGAAAAAATAAAATTTAAAATTTATTTTATTATTATACGAACGTATATATAAACTTACATTCATATGGATTATTTACCATTTCAGTAGTGGTAACGAAAATATGTAAATAATGTATAATATGAAAAAATAGAAAAACAAAAATCATTTGAAAGAGTCATTTTCAATTAATAAATACGATATGTATGTATATATATATATATATAAATAACTATTATCCTTTTTTATATACATCTAATATCGTTCAATTTCAATTTAGTATACTTAATGGTTCGTGTTCATTTCTGTTCTAGTATAACTACCAATACTATTTTTGAATAAAATTTGAAAGTTAAATAAAATATTTCTTATGGTCTTCTACAATATTTGGTTTGTTCAGTAAACGGTTCTGGAACGTGTTCTAGAGTAAAAAAGAACACTTATTTCTGTGTGCAGTAGTTTCAGTTAATTGAACTTTTTTGGCAAAAAGTTTTCTGATCGGTGTTCATTGCGCAAAACAGTTCTAAATTGATCCTTTTTGTTCTGAATTTTTTTGAGAACAATTTTTGGGCAAATCTTTGTGTTGTTGAATTTTGACAGTTAAACAAAGAAGTTTGAGAGTAGAACAAAAAAGTTCAAAAAAAGCTCAAAAAGAGTGTTCAGTAGATTTTTCTGCTCTAGGTGGTTAATTGTCATTGTTTGAGACTGTTCTGTTCTGTCCGATTCTGATCTAGATCTACTGAACAAACTTATTATTCGTAACAGTTTACTGTCGTGTGAGTGATTATTTTGTGTTAAATTTACGGTTTTACCCCTCAGATAGTCTCGATGTAACTGACGCCGTTGAAGTAGCGTAATTTTATAATTTTGAGTTAGTTGACAAATCCGACACCTTTCAATACCCAAAATTTTTATTTAGATTTGTGTTATTTTTTTTGTATTACAAGGTAATGGTAACGTCGTTAAAATTTGAAATAATTCCGTTCACTACGTCAACTTCGTTAATTTTTATTAAATTCGAAATTTGACGGCTTCTTAAGCATTCGAAATCTTAAACATTCGTGTTATAACTAACTTTTGATCTAATTTTCCCCCCGATTATCAGGTATATCAGGTAAATGTTTGAAAAAAAAAAACCTTCTAGGTATTATCGGAGTTGTGGAAAGTACGGTACTAATATTTTACAGATTTAACAATTAATGTTCATAATTGTTTTCTTTGAATGATGACTATTTGAAGCGCTACGTAGCCAAACCTAATATTTTTTAAAAAAAATTTAATTTTAATTTGGAATTTTACATTTAAAATTTAAAGTAACATTACAAATGCAAAAAAAAATTAAAGTAGAAGCGGACATTTTATTTTATGAAATACTGGATGGAATCTAATTATTATTTTTTGTTTCTACAAAAACAAAAAATTTTTCTTAGCAAAAACCAAAACCCTTTAATTAAAAATTACGAAGTAATTACTTTTAACCGTTTCTTTTCAGTCCTAAATTAATTTTTGTATTAGAAAAATACATCTAAGTTTGTTAATAAGTTAAAATGAAGAACAAAATAAGAAATTTATATGTGCGCATGGTGGTGGTCTTTGATAAGTTAAAATAGTGAGAGAAATGTATGTGGTGGTGATAGACGTTTTATCTGCTTTTTTATATTTATATTTGCACCGTGACATCCAAATTGTAAAAAAAATGTCTATGTATGATGCAGCAGCCGCTCTTTTGGAACACCCGATGTTCCGATAATGTTGTAACATAAACGCAATTTTAAATTTTATTATTTAAAGATGTTTCACCTGAGGGCTATACAGCATATTCGATAAAAGAACAGAACAATTCTTATTCAATTCACCACAACTCGAAATTTATCGGAAAATTTTGATAGCTAAATTTATGAATGCCTAACGGCTACCATTAAAAATCAATTTAAATTTAATCTAACTTAATATTATATTCATCTCTTTTTCTAGAGGTTAACTTTTTTGCTCGCAAAATTTATTTTAGGGAAGCTTAAGAACAAAAAAAAAAACGAAAATAAAATTTTTTTTTTTAATTATCAAAACTACTTTTAATAATCCATAATCCCGTCAATTTTACCTCCATATATAAAAATTTCCCTATTAATGATATCTAGCTTTAATGTCAGTTTGATTTTTTTAAATCAGTATTGATGTGCCAATAATAATTGAATATTCATTAAATAAAATAACTAAAAATTTCCACTTAATGCTTACAATATTATATTGGTGGTAATAATAACAAAAGGAAAATCTAACAAAAATATAAAAAAAAACACAAAATAACAAAAACTTGTGAATCTCCCGACATAAATTATATAGATGGGAAGTTTTTGCGGAAGTTATATACTCCTATATATATATATACAATAATGCAGTAGTATTACATGAAACGATATTAAATGCAATCATACACGTTTCTCTATAATTATAATTTTATTTGAAGTAGTCAGACAGAAATATTCTACTATATCTATAACCGTACCCGCTGAACCGTACCCGCTAAACCTACTGAATAACGATTTAATTTTTTTTTTTTCAAATCAACATAAAAAAAAGTACATACCTTAAAAAACATAAATATAAAATCAACAAAACTCATATCAAACGAACCGATGATTTTTATTGGACTTATAAAATAACAGTCAATATAGAAAAAAATTATAATTAATAATATAGTATGATAAAGATAGTAAGATTTAAAAAGCTCAAAAGGAAATTATTAAAGAATTACACTTAAACAGAGTTGTGATGTGTAACGTTATTGAATGAAATCATGTAGTTCTTACATTGAAATAGACCAAGGCTAGACATTATTATTGAAAAAGAAAACAAAAAAAAAAAAAAAATTAGTTAACAATATGATGTCAATATTGTTGATATGTGAATCAAATCAGCACATTTAGATTTTTTTAATTAGTGACGGAACTGGTAACTTACTACTATTTTATTTTGCAATTTGAAAAGCAAGATTAGAAAAAAAAAAAATTGAAATAATTTTTAACTCGACAACCACAATGTAATGAAGTTGTATAAGCAGTTTTGACTATTTAGAAATATTTTTATCATTGATAGAAACTGTTATATTTTCGTATTATTTCTTTGGTGAATCTTTAAATTAAATTTATTTCTTTTGATTGATTTTTATAACTCACAGATTGTTTTATCAGAGTTTAAAACGATACAGTACAGATGGATAAAGGTTTTATACGATTGTATATACATATATACATACATATATATAATCATGTATGTAATTATTTTTTCATATTATATCCCGGCTCCAGGGGGTAACAGATATGGCTTAAAATTTTCAGTTTGAGCATATTTCGTTATCTGGGAAGCTTGTAATATATCCCATTTATACCCAAATAATTAAAATTGAATATTTATTTCATAATTTTATTTTTAATGGACACTTTACATTGTTTGGTTTCTTTGGAGATCCACGAACTGTTAATAAAAACATCTGTAAATTAATTAAAAAAGAAATATGTATATTTAATATCTAAAAAAAAAAAAAAATCGAATATTTATAAATAGACACATCAGTGTTTTTGTTTTTCAATTAAATTAATAACACATTTTTAATATCCCCCCTTATATATTAATTAATTTATTTATTTTTAAAAGAGCAAAAGAAAACAAAACTATATTCATTATTTATTGGAAATTAAAACGCGAACATTTTTAAATAACATAATTAATTCATTTCGCCAAATTCATAATTAGCTATATTTCCTTTTTTTTGCTTTAATTTTAATGATTGCAACATTGTTGCTGAAACATTTTTATTGCTAAAACAAAATTTAAATATGATTGCATATTTTTTTCTGCTTTGGTTTTTGCTGACATAAAAATTATTTTTATAATGCAATTAATTTTGTACTTTTTCTATTTATATATTATGCATATATGCATGTACATATATATCGATATATATATATATATAGGTATATAGATTTTTTTTAAATAATTATATATATATTTTTTTTTATTTTCGAATTGCAATTTTTAAAAATAAATTCCTTATTAAAGAAGCAAATAAAAAACATATGTTTGAATTTTTTTGTATTTTTGTGGTTGTTAACAGTATAGTGTCCGGTGCCATCTACTGTAAAACATGCCAAGAATTTTTTTCTTCTTTTTCTTTATTAGTTTTTTCCGTCTTCTGGTTGTTCTCAATTTTTTTTTTTTTTCGTTTTTAAATATAAGGAAGTAATATTTTTAACATATATATATATATATATATGTACATATATCATTTAAAAACTATTAATTAATTAGAAAAATATATAAAGATAAATAAATAAACATGTCAAATGTTTATAAACATTTTTAATGATTGGAATTTTTAATATTAGAATTATTGTAGTGTAGCAAAAAAAAAAAAAAAAAAAAATTAATTGATTCATAAAAAGAATGTAAAATATTTTTAAAATTTTATTTATATATATTTAATTACTGATTTCTGTAAGTCGGTATATAAATAAATTAATTGCAATAAAATGGAAATTTAATTATGTTCCTTAGTTTATACTTTTATAGTTATATATGAACAACTTAATTTTATATTGTGGGGATGATATTTTTTTTTTAAATTTAAAATTAGAAATATATAATTTTTTTAATTTTTAGAATTTTTTTACAATAATTAAGTGTGTATATTATATATAAAAATAAATACATAAAATTTAATTGAAGATGTTGGTTGTAGAGAAATTTTTTATATTACATACAATCACAATCATTTGAATAGATATACTGTATTCTGTACTTAATGGTGGTTTTCGGTTTTGCGGTTTCAATTGTCGAGTGAATATAGTTATATCATCTTTTTAGTAAATATTTGTTAATAATCAAACCAGGTTACAAAAATCAGAGTAATCCTAGCTAAGAGACTAGTTTGAAGAGACTGTATTTTTTAAAAATATAATATGGCCTAACAATTGGTCTTATTCTGACAAGCGAATCATTTTTTTGTTACGTATCGTTAGGCGGTATTTAGAAGTAGGAGTTAATCTAAATCAATTAACAACTAAATTCACAATGTAATCCATTTAGCGTTTGTACGTAAAATTCATGAGTTTTTGTTTGAAGTAAATGTCAAAACTTTATGACAAAAGTACAGTGTGTGCGTAAGTTTTTAAAAAATAAAAAAAATAGGTCGTGTAAAATAAAAATTAAAACCTACATATATTTTTAATTTCACAAAAAAAAGATTGTCCTCAAACCGTTTTTTTGCAGTTCTTGCGTACATACTCATATTAAATTTAATTGCAATGTCTTCGTAGACTTTGGGTCTTAAAAATGTGTTTTTATTATTTTTAAAAATAAATTTAAGAATTTATGTAAAATATTACTTATTCCAAATAAACAAAATTAAAAATCAAATTCAATAAAAAACTGTTTGATAGTACTTCCAAATAATCGATAAAAATTAAATAAAAAGCTGTTTGTTACCAAAATCAACTTGTATACAAACAACTAAAAATAAATCGTTGTCAAAATTCAGTTGAAAAACATAGTATTGACATAAAAATCTACGAATTCGCCATATTTAATTCATGAACTGTCAAATTTCCATTCAATTTGATTCACGGATAGAAAAAAGATCTCACACATACGATTTTTTGACATTTGAATCAAATCCATGGATCGGCCTCAAAAGCGTGACAACACAAAAAATTTGTTGTTCTTATATGATTGTTGATTATAAAAGTGACAGCATTGTGCGCTAAAGTCTTTAAATTTATATTTAAACTGTCAAAATCTTTTATTTTGACATTTCATTATTATTCTGTCCTACATTTTTTATTGATATTTTTTTACCATACAATTTTTGCTGCAATTCAACCGTAATTCTAAGTAAATTTGTATTTCTGAAAGACTTTTATGTTGGTCAAATATAACGAAATATTTTTCACAAGTCTTCCAGGAATACAAATTTATTTAGACGTGAACGCGAGTCAATTTTTCAACGTGCCATCGTGATCTCTTCCAAAATATGGGTCATAATATTTTTTAATTTTGATTGAAAAACTCTTGGACCAATTCAATTTGTGAGTCATAATATTTTTTAATTTTGATTGAAAAACTCTTGGACCAATTCAATTTGTGAGTCATTTACAATCAAAATTCTATTCTTAGAATCGAAATTACATGTTTAAAATCATGTACCTACAACAATTATTATAATTATATACATTATTTAATGAATTCTGAATTTCAACATTTGTTAAATATTTTAAAAATCAATCACTGTTTTAATTCATAATTTTACAACACAATAATATGCAATATTTGTACATGTACATATATGGTGTATAGATATTCTTAAATATACAATAATTTAAAATATTCAATATAAAATAAGAAATTAAATTAAATTTTAATTATAATTTAACAGTAGTAGACCTTTCAAGGTCAATTATTTTATTTTACAAATGTTTAATTAAATATTATTTGTTTGAATAAATTTAAAATTAAATTAATAATTGTATGGAATGTAGAATTTTGAAACTATGTATAGGAAAAAATTTAAATTAAATAAAAATGTAAAAAATTTATTGTGACATTTTTTTTTTTGTTTTTGTATACATATATATTTTATTAGAGGTTAAATAATTAATTTATTTATTATCGAATTAAATAATTATTTTCATTTTTAATAATAAAAAATTATAATTTATTTTTACAAAATGTTGTATGCATTAAAATGTAAATGTTAAGGTGCTTTTCTTAAACTTCGTGACGTCATTTGTAATTATGTAATCATGCATTTTTTTTTTTTTTAGATTATTTTAAATAAACTTCCCTATTTGGGTTGACATGTAAAATACTTGGTAAAAGTGCAAACATATTCAAATATTTTTATTAACTCATGTGGACTTTGCCAACTATTAAGTGTACTTGGTTTTTTTTTTTAAATTAGTTTAACATTTGGTATAAAATAAATATGGATACAAATTGATTTTTTGCTTTATTTGCTTTATAAAAATAAAATGAATTTGTAAAGGGCTACCTACGTCAGAGCTAGTAAACATTTTGACAATCTATATGTGTATTCTAATGTAAAATTATTATTTTTTATATAATTTATTAAATAAAATGGAATGAGTAATGTTTTTCAATTATTTTTTTTTATCATCAATTTTCTATAAGTATATCGACTAAGTACATATATGTACTTTATAAATTCAAACTGATCAAAAGAAAATATAGATGTTAAGATAGTTTTTCTAAGCATCGTTATATTATGTCAAGTTTGTTTTTATGTCATACTAATATATAAATTGAAACTGAACACAAAATATGTTATAACAAAAAAATTATATTAATTTCGAATAAAGAAATACAAAATTTTGTTCCACCCTAAGTGAAATGCTTTTCAAATCCTCTGTCTTTTTTTTCATTCCATATACATATATGTGCTAAAATATATACTATGTATACATATTAATTTTTATTTTTGCTAATTTGTATATTTTAACAAACTCACAGTATATTGTTTGATCCTCTGATTTATATTTCTTAATTAGTCTCACTTTACTAATTGAAATTTGAAATTTTAATATGGGGTATTTTGATGGACAGCAAATTGCACATTATTCTATTTTATTTCTATTTTTTTTTTTTAAATTAGTAATAATCAATTTGGAAAACAAAAAATATTTATTTATAAATATATACAAAATAAATGCAAAATTTTTCTAAAATATCATACAGACTGACAATAGTACTGACAATATTTAAAAAAAAATATGTATACATATATATAATTGTAATTATACTGGATTTTATTTTTGTGTCTAAATGGTGTCTTGTCTATCATAACAGAATTTAAGGAATTACATAAACATAAGAAGTACAAAGGTCGGCAATAGCTAAACACATAATCGATTAAATTGATAAAACTAATTTATCATCAATAAAGGAGGTACATAACATAAGCAAACTAGACACATACGAAAGTGTAGCAATTTCGAGGGAACAGGTAGATAACAGATTGAATAATGATTTAGGGGATATACTCACACCGTTAAGTATTTGAATAAATAAAGTAATTTGCAAAAGTACAGGTAAAATTGGTATCTGGTACAGATTATTATAAAAAATTTAAAAAAAAAAAAAATAGAATTAAGATGATATAGTTAGTAACAAGTATAGTGATGAAGGAAGTACGTTGCTTTCGAAATATTGATATTTGCAATCAAATATTAAAATTATTGGTGAACGGAAATCTGGAACAATTAAACTATTTAACTTTTCGTCGTTTCGGACGCTCTTGATGTTCCCTTCTTCGTTTCCCAGATATCAATGTGGTGGATCGACTTGATTTGTTATTTTTTCTTATATACTTTATGCAAACAGTTGTTCATTTCCACTTTTATCTTGTTTAATATCTGTTTCTGACAAACGATGGAGCAATTTATAAACAATTTATCGATGACAGTCAATTTGACGTTTATAACAAACAGCCGTAACGGTGAATTCGATTCGATATAAAAACTTTCAAATTTCTCGATTCGATTCGATGAGAATTTCTTAACGGTGAATTCGATAGAAAGACTAATTTTGTACTCATTTCAAAAAATGTAATCAAATAAGAAATATATCTAAATGTAATGACTTTTATGTCAAATAAGTTCAAATTTTAAATTAAAAAAATAAATTTAGATTGCTGTTCTAGAAATAAATTATTAAAATACACATACGTATAAAAAAAAAATAAATCAAAATAATTAGCCGTACTGGTGAATTCGATCGAATAAAAATCGAGTACTCGTTGGTAAATTTTCAACCGGCGAATTCGATTTAAAAAAAATTCGAATATTTTTGATCGAAAATTTTCTCGTTCAAAATTTCATAATAATATTTTTATTTTTCTTTTTTATACGTATATATATATATTTTAATAATGTATTTCTAAAACAGCAATCTAAATTTACTTTTTTAATTTGAAATTTGAACTTATTTGACATAAAATTCATTACATTTCGTTATATTTCTTATTTGATTACATTTTTTGAAATTAGTACAAAATTAGTCTTTCGATCGAATTCACCGTTAAGAAATTCTCATCGAATCGAATCGAGAAATTCGAATAATTTGATATCGAATCGAATTCACCGGTACACGGCTGTATATTGGTTGTATTCGTATTGGTGACGAGATGTTGTTGATTTTAATGTAAAAATTTGTTACAAAGATAATGTTAAAAAATTAAATTCAAACTCTGAATTGAATCTAAATTTCGTTATAAATTTTGTTCATATGTTCAATCAAATCCTAAATCTAGATGATCCTAAATCATCTATTTTTGGATTCTGCTCTTAACGCTATGAAATTATTCTAAGTTTATGTATAGTTGTATGTATACATATATAAAATGTATTCTACAAATATGATATATAATTTATTTTATTTTTTTTGTTAATTTTTAATCTCGAGTAAAATTAAAATAAAATCGAATTGCAACAAATCATGACAACATTATCACGATATAAAAAATAAAATAAAAAAAAAAAATTGAATCCTGAATATAACATAAATAGAGTTGATTTTGATTTTGTTATCGTTATTTTTTCCTTTCTTTCTGTTCTTTTTGTGTCACAACCATAATATTATTTTCCATTTAATTGAATAAATAAATAAAAAAAAAAAAAATTATTTTTCATTACAAAAATAAATAAACACAAAATAATAAAATCCACTAAAAAAAAGACAAAAAATAAAGAAAATAAAAAAAAAACGGGTGAAATTGACTTGATAGTCTTGATACCTATTTTAATTATACATATATATAAAACATAAATTTATATAGACAGGGTGTTTCAATTATAATATATCATATCTGTTCAAAAAATAATTATTGAGGATCTTTCAGCAAAACATGAATCGATAATGTCCGTAAAATTTTGTCAAGCAATGTTGTTCTCCCCTCAAATCTGAAGCAATTTGATTGAAATAATTAGTCCGAATAATACTTAGGACCATTGAAATGTTTCATATACCATTCAACCTACGTTCGGTTCAACTGGCTATGGGAATTCGTTTGTAGTCAAATTTTCTCGAATGTGGAACCATATTCTAACAAACGTGTTTCCCCAATGCAAAAATATACCTACGTACAATCTACAAAAGTTCAATAGTAATATTAATAAATTTATTCAATATGTTCCTACTGATCAAAGGGATATTTTTCTTTCTACAATCCTCAATTAGTCCAAGCTATATATTCGTGTATAAAGGTGTTTGAAACCTATTTTTTGGCTTAACTTAAAAAAAAAAAAAAAAAAAATATACCAAGTAAATCCTGCTTTCGGTAATGCAGAATTGCTGATCAATCAATTAACTTTTGATTCAACTAATCAACTGTCAAATAAAAATATGCATATACTTTTGACATCGGGTCTTCGATATTACCGAACACAAATTTTTGATTTGTGAATTGTTATTTAGTGTGTTTATTTTTTATTTTTATTTAATTTTTTTTTTACAAATGCAGAGCAGACGACAAAACCGATACCTGCAAAATTCTAATTTAATATCTGTTGACAGGCAGTCAAATATCGTAACTGCAAAAGTAAATTTATAGTAACTGAAATAAGTAACAATTTTTGAACTGAGCAACTAATTAAACTTTCTGTTTCAAAATATAGTTAATGATTTCTCTAATTGCGTTCTAGAACCTATAACCGGTAGAATAATAGAAAAATGCAATTTAGCGATGTGACAAGCATGAATTTAAATCCCATAAGATTCGTCGCTTCAACTTGACGATAGGTCAAGGCAGTGACAATAGGTGGAATAGCAATAGTAGATCCCCAGCGACAAAATCCTGAAATTAAAATCCACAAAACAAAATTTTCCTAAAAAAAAATCGTTTTTTTTTGCTTAACAGCTGAGGAAACCAGAAAAAAGGAAATATTTTTTCATTTTAGGAATTTGTTTTTGGGACGTTTGCCTTTTGAGATTTTGCCTTTACATATTTTGTCATGGGCATTTCGCAATACAAATGTCATACCCAAACCTAAAAATAATGATTACTAAAACTGAATCACAATCTAAGAACCATGATATTTGGGATATGTCGAAATTCTTTACTCCCAATAAACGAAATAATGATGAATAATACATTACAATTAGATATTCACTTATGGGTATTTCACCCCGGTTTCGGCTTATAAACATAAGAAAAACAAAAAATAAAAATTAAATTAAAAAAGTAATGACATAAATCCCGACTAAAATTCCGTTAAAAAGTAAATCATTATTTTCTCATTTATTTCAAAATTTCTTCTATGCTATGTTGTTCTCTTTTCACCAGAACAACCATTTAGAGAAATTTTCAAAATTTTAATTAGCAACATGTTATCTCTTTTAACTAGTGATAACTAAAATAATTTTCAAAATGTGTGAATAACATATTGATCGATTCACATAAACAACATATTGTACTTAGGTTATTTATTCCAGTTTTACACAAATTCAAAATAAGAAAAATAGCAGTGAGCAAAAAAATGTGTAAATTTCGAAAATAATTTAAAAGTGAGAAAATTTTTAGTTTAGTGATAATTATATAGTATATTTGAATGAGTTTTATTTTCGTTACTTAAAAAAGACTTATTTATTGATTTTAGTAATTAACAAGAATTAGATGAACAATTTTAACAAGGTTATTAACGATGGTTATGGAATTGGTATGGACAATTTTCAAAAATATTGAATAATTGAACAATGAAAATATGGCCCGGGAGTCGGGATTGTAAATGAAATAAAATATTTGTTGTAAAACTGTGTCGGTTTGTCTATTTCTAGTATTAGCAATAGTATGAATGGAGGGTCGAGCACTCAGGTTCAAACTAAGCAGATTAAAATTGTATTGACTCAATTCTGTAGTAAAAAAATGTTCAGAACCAATTTTTTGTTTTTATATTTTTAGCAGAGATGCAAACCAAAAATTTTTTTCGTCTGGTTCGGTTTTGGCTTAAGGTTAAATTTAATTTTTTGTTTTTGGTTCTAAAAATTTCAAAATTTGGTTTTGGTTTGGTTCTGATTCAATAAATATTTTTATTTATGGTTTTCGGTTCGGTTCGGTTTTGGTTCAGTTTTGATAAAAATAAAATTATTTATATACATTACAGATTACATGATATACTATATAAAATCTTCTTAAGATGTCGCATTAGATTTTCGGGGTGATTTCTTTTCATAACAAAACTACATTCGTTACATTTGCTGTTATTTGTTTCTATCTGAAAACAAAATTCTTCAAATACTAGGTTTTTGTTATTTTTTTGTCTGGCCATTTTCTTTGGGGTAACGTTGAGAAAAAAAAAAACAAAAAATTATAATTAAAAAATCATAAGAAATTAATTAATTTTATTACTCACATTCACAACGAAATTCAAAGACATTATAAATTCGTGTATTGAAAAAAAGTCAAATCAAATGTCAACATTTGACTTTTTTCGTATTGAATTTGACTTTTTTTTCGTTCCCTATAAATAAATTTTATCTCCATGACTTTCGATTTCGACTATCAGTTTTTTTTTTATTAGTTATGTTAAAACTTAAAATGTTAAAAAATAGATTAAAATATGAACTAAACCGTAAACCACCATATATTTTGTTGGTTTGTGGTTCGGTTTCAGAACTATTTTAAGAAATGGTTCGGTTTTGGTTTGGTTCGCTCAATTAATTATAAAAGTGGTTTGGTTTTGGTTTTGGTTCGGAAAATATCAATATGAATTCAGTGGTTTGTTGGTTCGGTTCAAAAACCGGTTTGCATCTCTGATTTTTATTGTTGTAGTAATTTGAAATTAAATATAAAAGTTACTGACAGATCACACTCTGAGTTGTTCTTAGACATAAAAAAAAGCAAAAATTTAATAATCTGGATAATCTGAGCACAAAATGAAAAACAATTTTTTTTCATTCAAAATCAAACAGTTCTAACTCTGTTTTAATTGACTTGTATAACTACACCGAACTATTAACTATTATAGGGTATTTATATGACTTGAAGTTGATGAATCCATACAAAAATTTCTTTATTTACGTTTAGTGAGCAGAAATAAAAGCTGTTATTAAAAATATATTTTCTTTTAGTTACTATTCAATAACAACCATATTTTCTCAGTAAAAACAAAATTTTATTTTGATAATAATATACATACATATATTATACATATATCTAAATTTACCTGAAAAATTAACCCCATTCTAATAAATTAATATTTAAAGTTTTTTTTTCCATGAAATTAAAACCAGTTAGTTATATAGAATTTTGAACTTTATGTTATCATAATGACTGTTTTGATGAACTTAAATATTAATAAAAATTCTATTGATTATCATATTTATATTTAAAATATATACTTATTTACATATACATACTATAGCGATACATAATATGTATATATATATATATGTAGAAAACATAATGCGTATAATTTCTCAAATTTCTATAATTGATTGATTGATGACTTTGATTTTATTATGTCATTTCTAACTATTTGTTACAATTGTTTATACAAATAGATCAAAATGTATAAATTATTTATATACATATATATATATATATATATATATATATATGATGTATAATAAATATTACTAACATAAATTTTGATATATGTGTAGACAATCTTAAGTATATTTTATTGAGTAAAAACACTTTTCAATAATTATTATTATAGTTTTATATTTGCTTCATTACAAATTGAATAGAAAAATATCAGTGACGTGGCTGCAAAAAAAAATCATAGACATTAGTCAGGCATAAATTAATTTATTGAATCAATATACATCAACTCGAAAGTTTATGATGGACTGCCGCATTTATTTCAACGAAATGGGGTATTAGTTCAAACATTCGTCTATGTTGGAAACAGCCTTGGAAATCCTTCATGAAGTAACAATTTGGGCACCCTTTTAGCTACGTGTAACCCACTACTTCATTAAGAAGCAATCAAATGATTCAATAGATCTGATTGCAATGTATCGAGTCAAACTTACTGGACCATAAACTTAATTTACTATCAGTAACAAAACTTAGATATCACTATGATGATTAAGTTACTCTGCCTTATAGGTACAAATGACAGAAGGCTTAAACTCCACTTAAATGCTTTCTGAAAAGTTTGCAAAAATAAAGAAAAGGGTGAAACAATGCTTTACTATTATTTTGTACCTACCTTCATAATAATTCGCAAATGAAATCTTCATCTAAATGCTTATTTTCTTTACTCACTGGATTATTTTGCGACTACTAAAATTAGATCTTCCCATCGCTTGTAAAACCTCAAATTGGTTTTGGATCTAATTTTTTTCCCATGAGTGAAGAATAGCATAGATTTCGGAGATGAGATATTTGACAACCTCAAATTCGTTTTAAAAATAATGTCTAGGCGAAGAAATGAGATTCGCTGGTATCACAGTAGAACTACTTGGTCTAAGTGTACTGATTTAGGCAACCACTCATACCTACGTACCTACCGGAGCTTAATTAAATATTTAGTTTTAATTATTAAAAACTTAATACTGGACAACATTTATTGCAGATATGTAGGATGATGTTTATGGCAGCCATAAGAAAATTTGGAGTACTTAAGTAATAAAAAGCATTAAATAGAAATAAAAAATGGAATAGTTGTAGAAGATTGTAACAAATCATCAATAGTCCAATATTCAAAAAATGTCAGAAAAACTATAGAGAAATCAATCTGTTAAGTATTGTGATGAAATGGTGTAGAAATTATTCAGTCATCCAATGGGTCATGATCGCTTCTTCAATTTTTCTCCCTTGAGTGAAGAACAGCAGAAATTTCGGAAATGAAATATAGGTTATATTTATATATGACAAGTAGTGGAAAGAGTAATAGAATTCAAGAAATCATATATAATGTTTTTTAGATTAAACTATGATATTTGATCGTGTTAAACTGGAATATGTTAGAAGCAGACAAATAAAGAAGACGTCAAAATCGTTTATAGTCTTCAAAAGTAAAGACAGTTTACAAAGATTACTATATTTTTGCTTAACAACAGTATACAACACATTTTCTTCAAATATTTCGATATAGAAATATCGGCAAACCAAAATCGCAAATATGAAATTCAGAATTAAGTCGCTAAAGCTGCAATTAAATTTTGATTGTTCGAAGCAAAGCATTCATTTGGAATATTAAATTTATGAACCGGTAGAAGATTAAAGTTATAAAAAAAAGAATAAATTTATTTATGACATACAAAGCAAAAGCCATGCCAGTTGAACCCAAAAAGCATTCTTCGAACTGCAGAAATTAAAACCCTAAAAAATGTAGCAGTATACATCATTGTAAATATACTAAATTCCAAACAATCAAATTCAACAACACTTGTAAACAGGTCGATGTGATCAGACTCGAACACAATATAATCATGTCGATTAGGAATAAAAGAAGACCTGGAATGATCATATGTCGCAAATGTGCGGTTAAATATTATATTATAGAAATTATTTATAACTTAAGTTTGAATTAAATGTAAAAATGATTAAATTTTCAAAGTAACCATTGATCATTCATGTTTTAATGTCCCTGCTAAATATTTGAAAATAAAAATTTATATTTTTTTTTTCTTTTAATCTATAATTTTCTATTTAATAATTTATGTATTATATACCCATTTTAGTATAATAACCAATCAACCAAAGTTTCATATTATAGTATGTAGATTCAATCTATGTATGTGGATTTTATCAAATCTGAAAATGTGTCTATGACATGACAATATGCATGTGAATCAAACATAAAAATAACACAACAAAAAGAAATAAAAGCAAAAAAAAAAAAAATTCAATTTATTGATCCACATACTGTGAGACTTTGGTGGGCAGAATATGAGGATGACTCATCAAATTTAATTATTAGAAAAGCATTATTAAAAGGAAGGAAGAAGACAACTAAATTTTCTAGAAGACAATTTAATAATATTCATCATTCAAACAGTTCCATTCGAATTCGATTAAAACTATTTTATTAGATTAAAAATAATCTACATATACAGATATATAGATGCATATATATATATATATATATATATATATAATATACAAATTAGAGGAGGCCAAAACTCGTTTTGGGTTGCAGCGCCATTTAAGAAAATAATATGCTTACATATGTGTAATATATATATGTAGATATGAATATTAAAAAAAGTATAGAGATATATGTTTAATAATGATAGATAATTACTATTGATATGTATTTGATTATGTATATACTAGCTACAGATATTGTAGCTAGTGTATATAATATATTCTGTTTTAAAAAATCGTCGGATATGATTTAATTTGTTCCAAACGCCAATGATTACATTTTTTAAGTTAATAAAAAAAAAATTAAAGTGTAATTAACTACTCTTTACAAAATAATCAAAATGGTTTCAGTATTATTATTTGTTTTTATTTTTAATATTCTTTATTTTGGGTGAAAAATAGCGAAACTCATCTAAATTCGTACCAAATTTAATTCGATATTATACATTTGACAAAGTTATGAGGCAAAATTTCAATAAAATTTAATTTTAAATAAAATACAGATTTACTGTTTTATAAATTAGTTTTTTAATTTGTAAACATTTTTGCATTATACATAATCTATCCATTGAACATTGGTTATGTGAATGCGAGGCTTTGAGTTGAAGTAAACATCGAACATCACAAATCGAGAACGATATCGAAATATATAATGAAAACATTACAATTTGACATTTCAACAATGAACTCGAAATCATTATCGAAATATAATTTGATAATAAATCGAACTACCCTATTTAACAAGGTCTGTTTTCAGAATATTAGTAGTTTTTTACATTTAATTAGCTTACGTAACAAGATGTACATAAATAAATACTTTAAAAAACATTACACATTCTATTTTATATAGTAAATGCAGTATTGAATCTATGAAATGATATTCTATTTAAGTTACTGAAGATTTATTAAAAAAAACATATGAGCGAAAGTCAGCGAAAGTTAGCGAAAATGAGCGAATTTTCAGAAAAAGCCAGCGAAATTACAATAATTTTGAAAATTAAATAATTGTTATAGTATATTCGTAGATTTTTTTAAATTACTTATTGTACTCGTTGCTTTCTTCAGTCCCGTTTTCACGAAATCAAATAGATAGAGTGAAAAATTGCATCAAATTAAACAAATTTGTATAAAAAAGTAGTAAAAAAAATTATTTGTTTTTACTGTCAAAGCTCATTAAAATTAAATCTGTTTGAAATAATCTTAAATATAATTAGGTTAACCTGAGAACGGCTTCTACCCGTAACATATTATGTATTACAAAAACAAAAAGTGATGTATGCAATAAAACTAGAACACAGCTAATAATATTTGTTTAAAAATTATTTATTATTGATCAAATCATAATTGAATAATGACTTTTGTAAGGAAATAATATGTTCATGATTATTACTATTAACCTATTTTTTATTATTATTTTTTTTTTCTTTATTGATAATGATTATGGTGGTGATGATAATAAGAATTGAAGTTAGAATTAATTATGGATAATTTAAAAAAAAAACAAAACATCGTTTTTCTTTTACAACATTCAGTATTGAATTCCATTGCCATTGAATTTTATTTCTTTCATTGATTTTTAACAGTAAAAATTACTTTAATATTGAGTTAGATTTGTCAAAATTTGTTCTTCTATGATGTGCCAGATTAATGGTAAATTATATTATTTAACAGTAATATTTAAATCGTCCAGTTATTATTATATAATTGTTAATTGTAGAAAGTGAATTAAATTGTTGATATGTGGGTTTCTTTGCAATGAAAAACAAATTCAAAACTGAAATTGTCTTGTAAATCTGTAAACTAATCAAATATAAAAATGTCAAATTGTAAATAGAGATCTCGAATGACATGTAGTTGCAGGCCTGAAGGTTTAAAAAGCACATATAAATTGTTTTTCTGATACTAAAAAAATATAGTTTGAGATATTAAACGAATATTTGTTATTTATCTCTAACAAAACAACGAGTACTACCTTAGATCAAACTTTTTCGGTCAATGCATTTGTTGATGAAACACGCAAGTATAACATTAAAATAAGTTGTGAAGAGTAAATGATAAATTACAAATATATATATTATAATTAAGTCGATTTACAATCCTAATTAGTATAATAAAGAACAACATAAATTCACTTTTTTTAGATTTCAATTTAAATTTAGTTTGTAGTTATTTTATTTGATTATAGAGGCGCTTATAGTGTATTAAAGTACTAAAATATAACAGTTCTGTTAAATTATAACAGTAATTATAAATTCTGGTTTAAATTCAAATTTCTATTTGTGAGAAAAAAAAAATCACAACTACTTTTAGAAAATTATAGAAATTTCGCTGACTTTCGCGGACTTTGAATTATACGATAATTGTCATAATGAAGAGTCATAATTGAATCATGAATTTTGCTCTCTAAATAATCTTTGAGTATTTATTATGTGTTTTGGACTTTATTTTCAAATCTAATCTTAAAAAACCATTTTTTGTTACATTATTTTTATTTATTGCAAAAAAAGGTTGTTTTAATTGACTCACATCGAATTTATTTTTATTGATAGGGGTGGAATTTAATAACAATTTTGATATATTATTGAATTTTATTTGATTCTATTGAAATGTTATAATTATTTTATGCTATAAAATATTATATAGTTTTATAAAGGTAATTAATAAATTCTGATAAGATACATTTTCATAAGTTTCTAAGTAGAATTAAAATTGCTAATCCGACTATATAAGTTAAAGTGATTTATTTTATTTTTTATTATTAATAGATATCGAATAATAAAATAATAAATTGTGTGATTATTAAAAAAATTAATTTTGAGTTGTAACAAGAAACCTACCCATTTATTTATAGCTTTAAATTTTGTATTCATCATCGATCAACCGTTTGAATCCATTACTGAATGCAGTAAAGTCTCATCTAATATATTTCATCTTTTTTTGGTTTGAGTTCAATATAGGCGGATGTTATACTTATTCATATAT
Source organism: Argyra leucocephala (assembly GCA_963942445.1). Lineage (NCBI taxonomy): Eukaryota > Metazoa > Arthropoda > Insecta > Diptera > Dolichopodidae > Argyra > Argyra leucocephala. The sequence continues at coordinate 14,384,525 of OZ012681.1, forward strand.
TTTGCAGTTTATAAAAAGCTGATAATTTGATGTGTATTCTTCGATAAATTTCACATGTTTAATTATCGCTACCAAATACCAATTCTAATTTTGTTACCCAAATCTTTCTATTATCATTATGTTATTCTATATTTCCTATATATGTTGAGTTCAATATCTACCTAGATAGTAAAGTTGTCAAGTATTTTATTTTTTGAAAATTGATTTTTAACCCCTAAATTGCTACTTTCTTCAGTTAGATTTGCATTGTATTGGTTATGGGTACTAAGAACATCGGCCAATCGATGGTAGTTTATTTTTACTACCATCAATGATGATAATTTTGGTTTGATGATAAATAAAATAGTTAATAATAATTTTTAAAGAGTTAATAAATTAATTAGCAATTCAGAGATTGAATTCTAAAGTTAAAATATAACTTATATTAATTATTGATATTTAACTTATAAAAATGCTATTTTTATCATTTTTATTGTTGTTTTTTTTTATATCTTTACAGTCTTTTTTTTTTTATTAAAAAATGTGTTTATTAATAAATTGTTTTTTTTTTATTATAGGCAAATCAAACAGCGGAAAACAATAGAAGTTATACATTGAGAAAGCGTCCACCACCAGCTGTTACAGAACGTTCAAGTATGACATTTGTTTGTTATACATGTGGTATGGATACGATATCATCACAATTACGTATGGTATATTGTTGTCCGAATGCTGAGCGTGAACCATATTATCCATTTATAAAAAATTTTAAACCATTTCCAAATGCTAGTCCAATTACACAGGGTAAGTTATAACTGTATGTATATGTATGTGTATTTAAATTTTAAAAATTTATTTTATTTTTTTTTTATTTGAATTTATTTTAAAATTTCACAATTTGGTACTTATATTTATTTTTATAAAAAAAAAAAACAAGATTAACATATTAAAATATTATTCGTTATTGGACTTAAGCTCATATGAGCTAATTCATAGAAAGACGCTTTTTTTGTTTTGAAAAAGACTGTAAATATCAGTACAACATTTTAAAAATCCGCTGCTAGTCTGCTATTATTGAATTCTTTGACAATAATATTACTATATTACACTGCACAATCATATGCGATGAGTGAACTCTTAAGATTAGAGTCTAGCATTGCACGCTCAAAAGCTTACCTATACAAAAAATTATTTCTAATTGGGAAATTAAAGAAATTAATTATACAATATTGTTGGGATAGGGATAGCTGCCAAATCCTATTGCATCTAAAGTTAAATTAGGTAATCAGAGAGAATAGATTCAATCCCAGACAACTGAACTGGTTCATTTTTGACATCTGAAATATCTGTTCAAGGTTGGCTAGTCCAACACAGACAGATTCAGATGCATGTTAACCTTCTATCTATTTGTATTCAGATACACATATCGCCTGATTTGGAAATCAAAAGCATAGTGTTTCCAGGGACACAGGTCTGCAATTTTAAATTAAACATTCAAACGGGGAAGTACAAAAAATCGGAAAATAGATACTAAATAGAACATCCCACCGTTTAAAACCATTGCATTTGATGATGAGGGATGACACAGATTGGGATATGGAAGAATGTTATAATATGGCCAATGACTGCGATGACATTGACAATGTAAGACCCATCTCTCCCTTCAAATCTAATCTAATATAATCTAGTAAATGCATCCAACTACTTTTTTTGTTATATTCTAGTAAATGCATCCAACAAATTTTTTTTGTTGTATTGGCGGATGTCAATTTTCTGAAATTGACGTGCAAATATTTAAAATTTCAATTTTGTAAGATTTCGTAACAAATAAATAAGCAAATATTTTGTTACTTTTGCTTTGTAATCACGAAATTTTATACTTGTTGCAAAATTTTTATTTGTTTGTTGTTATTCTGGTTATTAAATGACCGATAACGAACAATCTTGGGGTTCATTTTTGTTTTGTTTATTTTTTTTGTCTTGTTTTTTTTTATTTCCTAGTAATAAAAATGATGAATTTTCGATTTACTTATCATGTAGTTGAAATCAAATTTTGTATTTTGTTTTTGTTTTTGTTTCTTTTCCATTATTAACTTCCGCGAAAAATTATCAGACATTCGCAAGAAAGTGAATTAAAATCAATAATCAAAAATATTTTGTTTAAGTTAATTTTTGTTGTTCATGTTAAGTGGGGAAGTTTTATTTTTGTTTTGCAAATTATAAGAGCAAGTGAACAAGACATTACCTATCATTGCAAATATTTAGTTTGAAGCAGAAATTATTGTTTATGAAATAATCTACTTTTCTTTAGTGGCAACTAAATTAATTCGGAACATGTGTATATCGCATGTTTGCTTTTGAACACAACTTGGATTGCTGTTTCGAATAAAATATGTTTTAATTTCTCTTTGCTTATTCGTTCTTCGATCGACTTAGATAACTTACTGTCGCTCATCATCAATGGCTTCTAATGACGACAGACACTGGTCTAGGAACCACAGAAATGTTTTTTTTTCTGAACAGTCAAACCGTTAGGAAAATGTCTTTAGCACTTACGTACCGCTTGGTTGGAATAAGATAGGATAGGATACATCAGCAAGAAAAAAGTGAGATAGATTTGTATTAGGAAGTTGAAGAATAAAGGTATCCGAAGGAATATGATTCCACATTCTTGAAGTGCGAGGTATTAACTAATTTCCATAACCTATTTTATGTCATCTTAGGGTTTCCATAGTGTAGGGGTGAGCATCTGTGGCTCCTCTTGTTTAGCATTGGAATTGTTAAAGAGGCTTTGATTTCAGTTGAGCATGTGTTTACACCTATGAAGTATCTATAAAACAGAAAAATGGGTCCGACTATACGTCGATGTTCGAGAGAAGTTAGGGATGACTTACAGTTACATTTGGATCGCCAATTGAACGAATAGTGTGGGACATCGTATCGGGACGTATAAGTGATTTATAGATATTAGCAGCTCCAACAAGTTCGACTTAGATAACCTAAACACTTGACAGGCTGTTGATACTGTATCATTAATAGATGACTAATATATTTCCGTATGTTTTTCCGCCTACAATGGTTTCATTTTTCCATCCAACTTTGACAAAAATAAATGAAATTCAACCAAATGTCATATATTGTTGGCTTATAATCTATCTAATTCAAATTTCACAATCACAGTTCAACTTATTCCGTTCCATTTCTTCATGAATATTATTTTCAAATTATTTAATTTTCGTAATCAACTTTTTATTCTAACACGCTTGCTCTAGCTTTTTGAGCTATGTCAATTACATTCGCTATTTTGATTAGTTATTATACATATAATTTTCTGCATTTATCTGGATGTTTGTAAGTCCGACGGAATACTTCAACACATATAAAAATTGCAATATGTATACAAATTGTAAGCATTTGTATGAAGGAAAAAAAACCAGATTTTATTTTGGTTCCGTCATTTATGGCGGGTTACAAAACTAGTTTAATATATGTACTAAACGGTACGGAGTTTGATTTTTCTTTCAATATTTTTTCTGTTTGTGTACTTCTATCGAAACCGATTAATTACAATTGAATTAATTAAATTTGGCTCGAAGGGTCAAAATATGGAGATGACCTCCCAACAGAATATTAATATTTAAAAACAGTTTTAACTAACTAAACAAAATAATGCGAAACCATAAATTTTTGTAGTAATCAAATGTAAATAACTTTGGTGTTTGATTCAAAGGTTTGACTCTTGAAATTTAACAGGTAAATTCTACAAAACCTGGTTTGAGAATTAATAAATGTTCAAATGTTGGTGTGAAATCCGGGAAATACAATTCCGCACTTCTTTATTAAGACTTGCCTAATTTGAAATGATTCAAATTATATAGTTTGAAGAAATTAGCTTATTTAAGACCGATATTCTGATCAAATCAATAGAATTTCTTCTTAAAGAAAATATGGCTGCTAATCCAATTGAATATTTGCGAATCATAATTATTAATAATTATAATCAAAATCAATAAAATTTTAAATGAAAATCTTATTTAAATTTACAAATAATTTTTGTATTTAATTTATTAATTTTATTTTATTCAGAGAACCAAAATTCTGTTCTATTCCAACAAAATAAATAAAAAAAAAAAAACAAAATAAAAAACATCCTCCTTCTGGTTATTGTAATTAATTTTCTAGTGAAGATTTAAAATTCTGTTCTCTGTTAGTAATTAATTATTAAAATCTATTTTAAATATACTTCAATGCATTTTGAATTATATTTATCAAATATTGAAATAGTGGGTGCTCGGGTGGGCTAAACTATGTACAGTCATACATCATTTTAGAAATCTTTTATTAATTTTAAGAGAATATCTATTAGGTGTTCAATTTTATCAATTATATTAAAATTATATACAAAATAATGTATATATTATATACATATTTACATTATTGTGTATATATATACATTTATATTGAATGCACTTTATTTCAATTAATTTAATAAATTTAATTTTGAAAAACACCCTCTATATTAAATAAATATCTATAAATTTGAAGGGTATCCTTTTGAATTTGAATTGTATTTAATAATTTTTAAATAAAATATTTATTATAATCCCTAACCTGGAACAAGGATATATAGTAATTAATTTTAATATATATAAAGTTTTAATTTTGTATATATTTATGTTTTGGTTTTCCATTTTATGTACAAATACAACCCAGATTTAAAAAAGCTTGAAACATAAGATTCAATTCAAATAATTTGTGAATGAAATTTTCTTAGGTAAATACGGGATTAGTTGTAATACACAGAAGTTGTTCTAAAAATATTTAAAAAAATTTGAAGTCTGGAATTGAGTATGAAAAATGACAGAATATATTTAATACGAGCCCATGATAGGCGTCAGATTAAAATTGAGCATCGTTCTAAACATGGAATTATATTCACAGTATTTATTAAAATCGATTGTAAATAATAGTTTCACATTTCATTTTACAACATAACCCTAGTAAAAGAAGTGTAAAGATGTTGGATCTAGTGATCTTGAATTGTACCAAGAATTTAGATTTCATTTAACGTCAAACCAAATCTTTCAAATCTAGATGATCAAATTTAGATTTTAAATCTTAAATTTACATTTGCATACCGTTGTTTGTTTTTTTGCCAATGTTTACACGTTGTATTTTCATCAGACTTAGATTTATTTATAGATTTTGTCTGACGTGTAAATGGGTACCTAACATTAAATTATTATCTTTTTTATTTAATTTCGGAATTAATTTTTTAAAATAAATATTTTAATAATAATCATCGGAACGAAAGAATAACTTGTTCAATTTTTAAAATTGTCAATTAAAAAAAAAATCAATAATTTTGACAATTTCAATAATTTTTATCAATTGCTGTCACTATAGTAAATAAACTGTTAATCTCTCATTTATGCTTAGTTCACTGATTCAGAACATTGTGTTCTGAACAAAAAAAAAAATTAAACAGCAGAAATTAACATTTGAATTTGATTTGAATTAATTTTAAAATTTTTGTTTATTTCAATCTCAATATATCAAATCATTGTTATTCAAATAAATAATAAAATTTAAACAAAAAAAAATATTTTTAATAATTGTTTGTTTTTTGTTTGTTTATGCTTTGTAAATTGTAATGTGAGAAATGTCAAAAAAATTAAAAATGACAGCAAAAAAAAATTGTTCCGAACACAAAGTTAAAGTTAAATCAACTTTTGTTCGGGAGAGAAAAAAATGTTCCGAACATTTTTGAAAATTGAGAGAATTCAAATTTTCATTCAAAAAATATGCGCGCGCATGGGTTCGGAACATAACATACTTTCTGAATCAGTGAATTAGGCATAATTGAATCGGTCTCATCAGAAGAGAGTGCCGTAAAATGAAAATCAACAATGTGAATGTAAAAAGCTTTGGGTTTATGACAGAGATAAAAGAAAGTTGGACTTGGAGAAAAAATTGATCTCTTATCTATACTACAGGTGTCGCGAACGACATTAGATAGAATAGCAAAAGTAGAGAAATGTAAAAAAAGTATAAGTCACGATTCAGATCTACAGCTGAGTAGGTACACAGATTTTGTGAACGCACCCTTGTACTTTTTATGTTGTATTCGATGTAGAATTGTGACAACGGCTTGTTTAAATATGAATCTATAATTATAATTGACAAGCATTTAAGAACCTGACACCTTTTCATTTTATTTTGATTCTCCTTAATGAACTTCTAATATAATAAATAAGTTTTAGGTATATAAATCAAAACAATAATGCGCACACAATTTTTTACTCATATGATTTTATTATTCAGCAAATACATTATGCATATGTGAGATCTTATTAAAATAATAAACAAAAGCAAACAGTTATTATAATTTACATATGTACTTGCAAGTGAATCTATGTACATATGCCAAATAAAAACAAAAAACAAATTCATCTCAAATAAAAAATATAAAAAAACAAAAACAAAAAAAAATCGGTTGAATTCTTCATAGGACGGGCAATTTCATCTTTACATAGTTTAGAGTTAAAGTAGCTATCTATAATTATAATAGATAATCATTTAAGGACTTGCGCAGTAAGCACCTTCTCACCTTATCTCGCTTCTGCTTAATGAACTCTTAATATATAAATAAGATGTATATGTATACAACAGAAATGCGCATACGGGTTGAAAAAATTTCTATTTTGTTTTATAATATTCAAACTTTTAAATAAAATATATTCATTTGTGTCATTCAACATCTTATTATTTGTATACATAATTAAAGGAAATTTATTCTATTAATTTTTTTAAGTAACTGTCTCGAATTATTGTTTTATATATTTTGGTCATTTGTAGTAATCATATAGTTTTGGTTAAAAATATGTATAATTCCTCTTTAATTACAAAAATATTTTATTTTTAGTAATTTTATCCATTAAATGCCACTGACTATAAGGAATATATCGGAAACGAATCAGTATATGAGGGAAGTGTATTTATGTGTCCAAAATAAAACTTACTAAACTCAAAGCTTTATATATTAAACATTAGTGGTTTGTGCCTTATCGTGAGAAGTCTATGTCAGTACGTAAACTACTGTTTTTTTTTTTTTTAAATTATAAGTTGAATTATAATTACTCAATAGGGGCCCCTAGTTTAATTTATAATTATGAAAATAAGTGAAAATCAACTTTCTTTTTTTCCCTTGTAACTATATTCATAAAATAATTCAATTAAAATTTTGTTTCAATTTAAATTTTTGATTTAAAAAATTATTTCTTTCCTTATCTCAGCCATTTTTCAATTAATATGCATTGACTTTACAAATGTCAAACTTAAAAAGTACAATGGTAACTAAACTACAATACTAAAAGTACAATAGGCTTGAGTTTTATAAAAATCTACAAGGCTTCTAGAATATTTTTTTATATAAACTACACCTTCAATCTACACCTATTCTTAAATACCCTTATTGTATTATTGTATAGTAACAAAGAAGTAGAAAAGGAAAAAAAGAACAAACAAAAGAGTAATAAACACCCAAATTTTTAATCTAAAAACTTACAAGAAAAAATAAATTTTACATATATTTAAGTAGACATTTAAACAATAGGACATGGAAATATTCCATCCTATAGTTTAATTGAAATAATTCTTGATGGTACTTTTAAATGTGTTGTACATATTATATTGTATGTAACATTATTCTAACATTTTTTTTTTGTTTTTATGTATATTTAATATCTCCTGCAGCTATATATAATAATAATAATACCTATTAATTAAATTTCTTTTATTTACATATCACATTTATATATTTTAGGCATGGTGCAAATATGTTCCTCGTGCAAAGAAAAGCACTCAAATTTAGCCGAAGGTGGTAATCCAAATAACAATTTAGATGGCCTAAATAATAATAATAGTGTTGGTTTAACAAATATAGGTGGTGGTGGTGGTGGTAGTATTGTACCAAGTGGTGGCAGTGTATCACATCATGGAGGCAATGGTGTTATTAATAGTACAGGTGGTGTTAGTAGTGGTGGCGGTGTTGGTGGTGGTGTTACTGGCAGTGGCGGTGGCGGTGGTGGTATTGGAGGTCCTCCAAATACAGGTGGCGGACGTTATACACCTTCAGATAAATCACAAGCAAATTCAGATTCAATGAGTAATGTGAGATTTAAGGTAAGTTATTTTTTATTTTATTTTTAAAATTTATTTACAATAACAAATTATTTTATAACAATTCGAAAAATATGTTACATGTTGTGCCCATAATATGTAAAAAAAAAAAAATATAAAAACTGTAATTTTTAAATATTAAAAATCTATGTTATAATAAGGTCTGAAGACGTTAGGTAGTTGAAATTTCAATTTACAGTATGATTTGTTTGTAATAATTAGTTTGGTGTATACATTGTGATGTAAAAAATAACAATTTAGTGGATGAAATTTTAAATTTCCGTAAATTATCTGATTTTAATTGATTTTTTGTTTATGTACAAACATTTATAAACAAAAATAAAATATGACAGTAATTTTGACCATCATTTTGACAAATGAATAAATGTAAAATACTTGGGGTATATGAAAATGAGTTAAATTTTTTTTTTAACCATTGACAGGCGTATAGAGTATTGAATAAAATTATAGTATTCATGAAATCACGTTTATACTACAGACATATATATGTCTTGTAGTGGTATCGAAAATCAGAATATCAAACATAGTATCGATACCCAGCTTTCGCTTGTAGTAATAACAGAGTATTGATTGAGCTTGTAGTGTTAACATAGTTTTTGTCCGTAGTATTAAACATGACAGATAACTTTATTATGTAATTTATTAACTAGTTTTAGAAGTTCTATTGTACTACAATTGGAAATTATATTACGAAACGGGATTTTGTTAATAAAATCAATCAAAACAAACAAAATATTGTTTTAAAGATATTTTAATATTTTAATCGATACTATACTACATTAAATACTATGGTTTTCGATACTAACACATGACACACATATGTATATATGTATGTACTGAAAAATGTGATTTTATGAATACTGTAAAATACTATTCACACATTATGAGTGTATAACAAGTTATTGAGCGCGGATAACTCATTATAGAAACAGGTGTTCACACCACGAATAATTAGCTTTCATTTGACGTTTAATTCTATGTAAATATTTTTTGTTTTGTTTATAGAACGTAAATAAACAAATTATTTCACATCAAAATGTCATTGACAATATTTTTTCGACTAGAGTTGTCAAAAGCATAACAATATAATCGAATTAATTTTTCGTGATTTCGTGATTTGCCGGGAAACATGTTATACTTGACAGCTTCGTTTACATACAAAATTTCTAGTTATAACACATTGTATAACTAGTTAATTGGTGATAGAGCATAATGTGAACAGTATATAATTTCAGTACTATATGTGGGTCGCTGGTATTAGATGTCTACTATTGTATTTCGAAAACTATTTCAATGAAAATCTTTCGATTTCGATTTGAAACGATTTTAAATAAATCCATTTTTTTAATTTTAAATAAAATAGGTTTGTTTAAGTACATTTTATTTTTTTTTTTTCAAAATATTTCAAATTGACAGAGTGACGTTTAAAATTTTAGAAAAATGTCAAATTCTCGTTTTAAAATAAAAAGTATGTGTAAGTTTTTGACAAGAATGTTTCAATCATTAGTATGTAGAAAAATTTACATTCGACAACACTAAAAGCAAAGTTTTGACATTTTAAAATAACGGAAAAAATTTGTGTCAAATTTTTAACAAATACTTTTAATTTTAAATGGAATAGATTTGTTCGGGTAAAAAAAAATCAAATTTAGAACCCTGTAAATTTCACTCATTTATTAAATGTTTTTTTTTTAAATATTCAAAAACAATTGTAAACAAATATTTAAATTCTGAGTAAATTTCATGAAATTTCATAAAATTTTATAAAATTTCTTGTACATTTGAAATAATGTTAATATAATGTAAACCAAATATAATTTTTTTTTTTTGTTTTTTTTTGTGCAAAAGTACAATAAATTCTGTTCAATGATATTAATTTATCATTTTTATTTGTATTAGTCTGTTTTTGAAATTTATAAAACATATGCGCGGCGATTCTAAATAAAAATGAGCACAATAATTATAATAAATATTAAAGTAATATTAATTCAATTTTTTTTTTCTCCTTATCTTTGTTTTCTAAAGTTAGCTTAATACTATAATATAATATTAAGACTTTATAAAATTTTTTAAAGTTTTTTGACACTTGTATTTGTCAAATATAAATTTAAAAATAAATAAAAAAAAAAAACATTTATTTTTTCAATGTTTGTTCATCTGAAAAAATTATGAACGACAAAATGTTCTGTTGACATAATATTTATTATTTCTTAAGCTATTTTTTTTTTTTTTTTTTATTGTTTTAATTTTCCTCAATAAAAATTTGTTTTTTTTTTTTGTTTTATTTTTGTTTTAAATTTTTTTTTTTGTTTTTATTTTTGAAATTGACTTCGACCTTCATTGTTGTCGTAATAATTTTGAAATTATTATTAATCGTAAATTAAATTAATGAGAAATTTGTTTAGTTTAATTTTATTTTTTTTTGTTTACTAATTGTTTTCTTTAATAGATGACATTAAAATGTTTTGAAATAGGTTATTCCCATTGTAGTAATTGTTTATAAATAATTTCAATAGATGGTGTTATTTTTAAATAATTGTGTTGTTATCAAAATAGATGATATTGAATTTGTAAGGTATCAGTTTTGTTTTGAAATGGTTAGAATTTTATTAAAATATATTTAAATATAGCTTAACAAAACAATAGCTTAAAAAATATATTATTGAATGTTATCAATAGATGTCAGCATAGTATATTTCGTTTTTTTGTTTTAATACATCAAACCTGTCTATTTCGACTAGTGAAGGCAAAAAACTGACAAAAGAAATTTTCGATATAGAGATGGCTCTTAAAAATTAAATAAAACTGTATTGGATACTGATTGTCGACCTATGGAATGTAGTGTAGTCGCCCCTGCACAATTTATTATTATAGTTCTTATTATTATTATTATTATAATTTTTATGATTATTATTATTATTATTATTATTGTTATTATTATATTAAATTACAACAGTTTTAATACTAAATTTACATTATGGGGTTATAATTAAATAAGAGCTTAGTTACTAGTTTATAAGTTCTATAGCTTAGTAATATTTTGTATTTTAGTTCTCTTAGACAAATTTTTTATAGCATTTCAAATATTAAATGCCAACAATTTTCAAGTGAAATTTGCTATATTTATACCTACTACATTTACTTTACATAATTAATTTTAGTTAATCAATAATATCACTAATTTCTATTGTAATGCTATAATTCATTTTATACATAAGACATAATCTCTTACCTTCTATAATTATTAGGAAACCTTATCTCTGAATGAAGTATAAATTATGTAGGTAGGTATATGTTACAAAAAATCAATTAAATACTATTTATGATAATCTTTTGTAATGATATAGGGCTATGATTAATAACTTGGGAATTTATATGAGTTGAATTATTTTAAGCTCTTTATTTATACGAACATTAAAATAATCATAAAAAATAGAACTGATTGTGTGCTGATAATACTGATAAGTATTTAATGATAAGATTAATTGTAATTGGCGGGGGGGGGGGGGGGGGTTCACTTTATATGTATATATATATACTATATATAACACGTTAGAATAATAATGAATAATTTAACCATATTAGATACAAATTTGAAAGCAAAATATCAATTTGTTTACTGTAAAATCAATTTTTTTAAATTTATTTTGGGTAAAATTTTAAGCATTTCAATAACTTATTTTTAAAGAAACAGAACATTTAAAGTATGAAAAACTACTCAATAACTATTTTTCATCTTGAACTTTTTATTTATTTATTGAATAAAGAAATGTAGTAAAAATTTGCATTTAACATTTTTCATTTCAAGTTGTAATGTCCTAGATTTGTGCAGTAAATACAAAGTATTAAGGCAAACTATTGTGTGTTCCTAAATGCAATTTTAAAACTTTGTCATATTTTTGAGTATTATGAGTATGTATTATGAGTAAAAAAATCATTTTCTGTATGCTTTTGAATACACTCGTTGACCCCATTTAAAAATTAAAAATCAACGAATAGCTTTTTAAATATTTTTTTTTGTTGTATGTTTTATGTAGAAAATTTGTATATAAAAAATTTACATTATTGGTTTGAATGTTTGAATGAAAAGTTAATTGATTCATGATCAACTTAGCATTACCGATAACAGAGAACTTGTATTTAATGGACAAAAATTATGAGTAATATATCTAGAAGATAATATAACTCGACGGATAACAAAAGAGTCCTTTTCTCCTTCCATTCATTAATTTTGTATTTTTTCCATTACCGGTTATTGAACCAACTTGTATATTAACAACATTTTACTCAAAAATTGTGTTTAGAAAACGATTGAATAAAAAAATATCATATAAAAATACCGTATAGAATATCGTAATTAAACTGACTTTCAGTTTCAGTTTGGATCTCAGGATAATAATTGTCTTACAAATTAAGAAATGGCTTATAATTTTAATATGTGTACATTACGATTATCATATTCTACAGTATCAGAGACAACAAGTGTAAAGGTGGATTTTCATTGAGCAATATTTAATATCTTAAAAGTTTTATTGGCTCTAAAAAGGGAGATAGCTTATTGAATTTTTATGTAAGAAAAAAAAAGACCGTTGCAAAGAATTCTCTAAATTTCTATTTGGGGAAATTTATTTTATACACAAAAAAACAACATTTCAACCGTCAAAAACCATCTGTCGAAAAAAAATATTTTTTTTATATACATATATACTCAAAAAATTGTTAAAAAAGTGTTGCCGGTATAAAGAAATTACCCCCGATATTTCAAAAATATACTTTATATACTTTATCAAATTATATAAAATTTTTCTCCCCAATTTTTTTTAAAAATATCCCCGGTAAATAATATTTTCTGTTCTTGTTGTACGCATTGAGCTCTCATATAAAATAATGTCATTCCATGTTATCTCCCTTTTTAAAGCCTATAAAATTTTTAAGATTTTAAATATTGGTCAATGAAAATCCAGCTTAAAATATATTACAATGTAGGATCAACCTAATAATAGCAATTATAGTTATTGCTTTACTATACTATTTAGGGTGAATAATTATTTTGTTTTAGATTATTATGAAACGTTTAATTAGACTGTTTTGAAGAAGAAATTGCTTTACTTGATTATTTTATTCTATGTTTTATTGAATGTGCTTACACAAGTCAACTCTAAATGTCTAAATTTCAAATTAACAGTAGTAACTGATGTCAGTTGATGACAAATCATAAAATCAATTTCGATTATTGAAATTGCTATCACATTTTTTTTTTAAAAATTTTAAGCTTACAATAACTGATTAATACTAAATTATTAATAACTAATTATTTTCTCTGTAAGAGTAATTTTTTCATTTTCTAATTTCTAACACTGATTAACTATATACGTTTTAACGTATTTACGTACATTTTTTTTTTATCAACTAACATTATTCTCTTAAAATTTTTTACTATACACAATACCACACACTTATCACTCATGACAGTAATGATATTACAGTTGGGTATAGTTTTAAGTGTACATTTAAGTTCATAGAAGTCATATCAAAGTTTATCTCGTTCAAATTAAATAAAACAATAACAAAAAAAAAAAAAGAAAAAAAAAAAATTAGTATTAAATGAAATGTCAAATGTCTTCAACTTTTGAATTAATTTTGATTTTTTCTTGTTATAACATTTTTTGTTTCATTTTTTACAGTTTACAGTTTTTTTCTATTTAAATATTTTTATATTATTGTTTCTTATGTTGTGGGTTTTTTTTTGAATGACAATTTTAAGGAATTTTGAATAAATTTTATTTTTAAATACATATTAAAAAATTTTTAAATTTAACTTTGGGAAAAATCTTTTCACAATTCTTGAAAACAAGGACAATTTTGTGGAATTTCAATACCCAAATGCGAAATTTAAGGATCGAATATTTCTAAAAAAACAAGATAAGCCTGTGTTATATAAATATCCATCAATTAGATTTTCCATATAATGTTATTTACTGAATTCTGTATCCTATTAGTTTATAATATTTAAAAAACTTATTGAAATAGAATTATAATGAAATTTGTTCCTACGCGCTAAATAGTGTAAGTGGAAAGAGAAAAATTGTTATAAAAACAAATTCGGTTTATTAAAATTTAATCAAAATATTTTTATTACTTTATATTAAAATTATGCAAAACTAATTTAGGTGGTATTGGGTAGCCCTCAACCTTTTAAAATGAAAATTCATATTTTAAAGTAACTATTAACTATATTTATTAAATTAAAGTTAGCTTTTTAAATCTTAGATAAAATTATTATTCTGTATGCAGAATTCAAGCAGAAAGAAAAATAAATAAATTTTTAGATTTAATAAAATTAATAATTTATAATTTGAAGAAAAAAAAAATAATGTTTTTTAAACACAATTTTTAAATTAAAGTTTTTTTTTTTATATACAAGGTGGTTCAGTCACTGGTAATTGTGGAAACACAAATTTAATAAAACAAAAAAAAAATAGTGAAGAACACTTTTGTTACCGTCCTAGTTATATTAAAAATCTACTAGTGTTATTGCTGATGATGAGCTTTGATCATCACTGTTCTTCTTACGTTGGTTTAAATTTTTCAGTACAGTTGTTTTCGGCTACATTTAATCATATTTTGAACTTGACTAATTTCTTACTTTCGTACTATAATTACGAACTACAATGTTCGTATCAATTTTATTGTACATATATTGACAATATAAATTAATGAGCTATTTTACATCAATGTTGAACTAATCAATTTTTGTATTCATATTTTGACATTTTGACATTTAAACTCTAAGGTAGCTATTACATTACAATGTTCGTATCAATTTTATTGTACATATATTGACAATATAAATTAATGAGCTATTTTACATCAATGTTGAATTCATCAATTTTTGTATCCATATTTGTAGACTTTTTGGAATGACATATTGTGGAAGTGGTCTGAATATATTAATAATTTTGAAACATAAATTATGTGTATGAATATTGGAAATATAATTTCTGGACGAATGCTTCTGACTTTAACTCAAATTGAATTTTGAAAGTAAATTTTGTGTATAAAAAATAACAAATTTTTTAAATATCAGTTGTTTTATTACTATAATTGCTATAATTATTCAAATTAATATAAAAATTGTTTTTTTTTTTTTTGGAATTAGATTATAAATTAACATTTGTAACATTATCTGAGCATTCTCTAAATAGTAATTTTTTTACCTCAGCTGATTTTGACACAAATATTGATGAGAATATTGACGAGAATAGAACCACTATCATTATTTTTTCATCAACATATTGAAAATATATTGACAAATATGGATGAAAACATTGATGTGTAATAGGGGTGTAAAAGAAATTTATTTAATTGTTTTTTTGATATGTATTGCATATGCATATTTTATGTACAGCTCTCAAGGTTTTTAAAACCTTCACTTTGCTACTGAATATTGAAAAAACTAAAAAATTAAAATATAATTATGTTCAAATGTTCATTAAAT
Source organism: Argyra leucocephala (assembly GCA_963942445.1). Classification (NCBI taxonomy): domain Eukaryota; kingdom Metazoa; phylum Arthropoda; class Insecta; order Diptera; family Dolichopodidae; genus Argyra; species Argyra leucocephala. Next base: position 14,400,204 of record OZ012681.1, read on the forward strand.
TACGATTGAAATTGAAATTTGAATTTTTAAAAAAATATTTTAAATTTTGAATTTCTATTGTTGTGTACATTTTTCGTCAAAATGTCATAGGGTAAAATATGTATACATATGTATATGTATGTGAATTTTATTCTTCTACTTCAATCCATTTTCAAATTTGTATGACTATAATTTGTTTATTTTTAATATTATTCTTTAAATTCATCTTTGTTTTGTGTCACTCTGAATAACTAAAAAATGTGAGCTCGTCTTGTTTAACGTGACCTGACATGATCTCGTTAAACCTATCAATATAGTAAACCGTTAAATTTGTAAATGTGATAATAGTTCTGACAACGTGAAACCTGTCAATATGACACCGTTAAACATTTTAAACGTGACAACGTTACAACTGCCAACGTGACCCTGTTATGAAATGTTATGAAGAAAAAAATTATATTGGGGAATGAGTTTTGTAGAAAACATTTCGAAATTGTGAATTAAGCTAAATAAAAATTAGTTATTAAATATTAATAATTATTAATAAAGTAAATATTATTAATTTTTTTATAGAGTATATTTATGTATGTATATAACAAAAAATTGTATGATTGAAATTACAAAATTAAATAAATAAACTTTCCATCTATTATACTGAAATGTACTTGAATCGATTATCAAATTATTTTTAACAAAAATTCTTAATGCCGTCTTAAAAAAACACAATTTTAGTACGAAAAGCTTTTGAATAATAATTGTAAATAATAGCTACCTAAAAATTGATCGAAAAATATTTTATTGATATTGAACTGAATCATTTTTAATTGCATACATGAATATTTCGTTAAATATACATACATTATTGACGTAACTGAAAGATAAGTGACAAGGTATTATGTATTTGATTAAATAAAATTAGTTTTGAGTATATAAGTACTAAATTTGTTTGTTTGAATTAATTTTTAAGTATTATTTCGATCCAAATAAATGATGAATTATTATATGTACCTATTGGTCACTCTATAATTTAAAATATACTCTGGAGGAGTAATTTGACTTTTTGAAATGAATTATTAAAATAAATAAAAATAACCTTGTTTTGTTTTTAATTTTACCAATTAGTAATCAACTGGTCCTCGGACATCCTGTATAATTTTAAATTTTTGAATCAGTGATTATATTAAAAATAAAAAATATATATTTTAAAATAAAAAAGTTCATATAATTTACAATTTAATAATTATGCTCATTTTTTTTTTTAAATTCAAGTATTATCAATACCATAATGTGATGATCATAATAATTAATATTTAAAAAAAAAAAAAAATAAGAAAAACAAATAAAAATTAAAAACAAGAAAAAACAGAACAAAACAAAAAATATACAATACATATTAAATTTCCTTAGTTTTATTTCGAATTCCAATTAAATCGGAACAGATTATTTTCAAAATATATACGGAATTAATTATAATAAATAAAAAAATAATAATTAAAAACAAATTATTCTATTGATTTTTCAAAAAAATTTAATTCCTTTTCATGATCTTGGACTAATAAAAAAAAAAACAAAAAAAAACAAAATAAAAAACATAAAAGGAAATATATATATATTTAAAATACATAAGTATATAATACAATATAAATGAAACAATTTATTTTTAAGCTTTAATTCTGATTGTTATTAAATTGTAATTTATTTATTAATAAATTTTATTAGATTTCTGGGTTGAGATAAATTTAATTTAATTAATTATTAAAAATAAAAAAAAAGCAACAGCATTTCCATACAAAAATTTTGCATATTCATTCAAGTGTTTTTTATTTTTTATTTTCTTGCTGTTTAATTATTTTGATTTCATTGTATTATTGATAATAACGGTTTTTTTCAAGTGATTATAATAAGTATACACACACACACACACACACACTAAATATTATAAACGTGATTTAATAATGCATAAAATAAGAAAAGATGAAAATTATTTCAAAATATTCAAATTGGTGAGATTCAAATTATTTTTCTTTGGTATATTGTGGCGAAATATAAAAATTGGTATGGTGTGGTGAAATTCTAAATTCGTTTTTGGTATGGTGAGAAAAATAGATAGAAAATAATTTTTCTATTATCGCTGTTATGAGTGAAAATTCCTAATATATTATTTTCTATATTAACGATTTATGGTGTGGTGAAATTCTAAATTTGTTTTGGTATGGTGAGAAAAATAGATTGTTAGAAAATAATTTTTCTATTATCGATGACTGAAAATTCAATATTATTTTCTACATTAATGATTGAAAAAGCAAATAAATGCAATCCGTGTGATTGGTAGCCATGATAAAAATTTAAGTAAATGCCATCAGAATGGTAAACCGTGGTAAAAATATAGAAAAATGCAATCGGTGTGGTAACTGCGGCAACCGGGCGTGGTGACTGTGATTATTGTGTATTTACTTGTGGTAACTGTGTAATCAAATATTTGATTACAGAAGTATTAAACTTGTAAAGAAGGGGGAAGAGTTTAAGTTCCTACCCTTAATTAAAAAATGGATATATGTTGTAATTGTTGAACAAAACACTAATATTATTTCGAATTTTAAATAAAAAAGATTATAAACATATTATGTCCAACCAAAAATTTTGTATTTTAAATAGAAAATATTATTAACTTAAATGTCCAATCAAAGGGTTCGGAACCTTTTCCATTGACAGCAATCTTTTTCGATTACAGTGACAGAATCAAACTTTTGTTCTCACGATTATTATCCTGAATACTTTGTTTTGTGATATCCAGTGCCGATTATTAAATTTTAACCAACAATTTATAATTTTAATTATTAATAAAATAAAATAATTTTAATTTGCTTAAAAAACTCCATTTTATTTGGTGAGGATAAAGTCAAAATACTTAAAATTAGAACCTATCAATAACTAAAAATTTAATTTTCTTCAGAAAAATATGGGAATATGATGTGATTATAACAAATTTCACCATTCTATTTAAAATTTTGAAAATTATGATGAAATTTGCTAAAAAATTATATTGAAAAAAAAATGGAGTCAAATTTTATTTTAGAATACGAAAAAAAAAAAAATCAAACAACAAATCTAAAAAAAAAAAGTTTTAATTACTGTCCCCAACTATGCATATTTAAAATATCAAAGATTAATAAAATTAATAATTAAAAAACTGAAACATCAACAAAAACAAAAACGAAAAAAAAAATAGAAATTACTGATAACCCCTAAGTTGTAAAGGATCAGAAAAGTCAAGTCATTTTAAAGTGTAGTGTCCAAGAGAAAGTTCAAAATGTTATAATATATAATATAGATTCTACATGAGCGATACTTTAAGGTTATATTCTATATATATATATATACAATATTTTACATAATATTGACATAGAACTTGACCTAATATTGTAAATTTTTAATATTAAAAAAAAAAAAAAAAAATTATTATTAATTTGAAATTTTCAAAATTTGTTGTTTTCAAATAAATATCTTTTTTCACTAATTATACAAATTTAGATTTTTGATTAATATCTACTACGTATAATTATTTATTTATTTTGTTATTTTCAAAATATTTTAATCTTTTAATTTGTTTTCGAAAACAAAAAAATATGCGCAAGGTGTTTACATATTTGTATATCTACTTTTTTGTTTTGTTTGTGTTTGTTAATGACTCATTGTATGTATGTATCAAATTATGGATCATTTATTTGGAGTGTGGATTTTATTGTGTAAATTAATATATGTTTACATATTAAAAAAACATAAAAATTAATGTCGTACTATTACTGCATATAAATACAAAGTATAAATGTTAATATTATTTTACTTTGCATATAAATGTATACTAAATAAGTTGAAATATCGTAATATAACTGAGTATAAATACAAAGTATAAATACAGTATGAATTTACTTTGCATATAATTGTATAATAAATATGTTAAAATGTCGTATTATTATTGTATATTTATACAAAGTATAAATACATTATTATTATACTTTGCATATAAATGTATATTATATAAGTTATAGTATATATATATAGTATCGTAATATTACTGAGTATAAATATAAAGTAGTAGTACATTATTATGTTACTTTGCATATAATTGTATAACAAAAATGTTAAAATGTCGTATTTTATTGTATATTAATATTATTTTACTTTGCATATAAATGTATACTAAATAAGTTGACATGTCGTATTATTACTGCGTATAAATATAAACTATAAATACATTATTATGTTACTTTGCATATAATTGTATAATAAAGATGTTAAAATTTCGTATTATTATTGTATATTTATACAAAGTATAAATACATTATTATTATACTTTGCATATAAATGTATACTAAATAAGTTGAAATGTCGTATTATTACTGCGTATAAATATAAAGAATAAATACATTATTATGCTACTTTGCATATAATTGTATAATAAAGATGTTAAAATGTCTTATTATTATTGTATATTTATACAAAGTATAAATACATTATTATTATACTTTGCATATAAATGTATACTATATAAGTTAAAATATCGTAATATAACTGAGTATAAATATAAAGTATTAATACATTATGAATTTACTTTGCATATAATTGTATAATAAATATGTTAAAATATTGTATGATTACTGCATATTTATACAAAGTATAAATTAATTTTATTATTATTTTACTTTGCATATATATAAATGTTTACGACAGCATAAGTATAGAAAACTTATATCCGCTGAATGCTTAAAATATGTGATTATTTGAATAATATAATTACATTGCACATTCAAGTATTTTGAATAAAGCTTTTTGGTTTGCATTTAATTTCGTATTACTTTGTATGCATTATTTTGAATTTATAGGATGTTATGATATTTAAAAAAAAAAAAAAATTTTGATCAATTGTTTTTTTATAAAATGTTGTCAAAAATCACCTCTTTTAAAAGATTGCTTAATGGGTTTGCATGAAAATTATGTAAAATTCTATATTTCAATTAGTAAAAATTATTTCTCTATTAGGCCAGTCAGTATAAGCCTTTTATAATTGATCGAATAGTTTATGTGCACTTTGGGAGTACTATCCCTTCGAAATAGATTATAATATGTTATGATTGTGAAACTGTGCTTCAGTTTATTGTGTAATTTCTTATTTTTTACAATGTTTTGTAATTAGAAAAGTTTGAATACATTTAGTTTTTGTAAAACATATTTTTTAGCGTTGAATGGACAATGGTTGAAAATAGTTGGAAGATATTTCTTGAAATTGAAAACAGGATTATTTCGTCTATACGACTTGCAAACTTCAGTAGTTTGTATTCGACTTGAGTATATTTATTTTTTGTTTCTGTTGATGAAAAAAGTAAATAAAATGAAAACGAAAAATATCCTGTGTTAGTTTCAAAGAAAAATAAAAACTATTTTTTTATTTTGGTTAGAATTTGGAAAATAAGTAATTCAAAATGCAATGAATTTAATGAGCTATGCAATAGTATTATGCACCACAACATTTTTTTATAAATACAAAATATGACAGAATTAATAAACTAGACTAGATATAGATGTTCAAAGGTAGTTAACAAAATCGACAAGGGACGTTTTAGTTCACATTAGTGGTTTTCATAAACAATCAATATGTATTGGCAATATTGCCTATATTGGCAAGTATTTTGTTCATAAACAAAATGTTGCAAATGAAATTTGTTCATAAACATTTCTAACTCGGCAGGAAAACTGAAAAATTATAGTAAATAGCGCATGACAATCAGTTTTGTTTTTATTTATAACATAAAACTGAAAATGTAGAAAATTCAAATTTTAATAACTCTGTCAAAAAAAATTTTTTTTGCAGTATTTTGTTTTTGCAGTATTTTGTTTTTGCAGTATGTGTTTAAAAATGTGTGTATGTGAAAAGCCCTATTGATTTATTATATATAATATTTTTTATATTTAATGTTTTACAAAAGTTTATTTTGGAATCTGTAAAATTCTTAAAATAGAAGATTTGTTTCTTCATCCAAACACGAATATAACCTAGACTATTGTTTGCGTCCTCTGATGACATTTTATAAAACTTTGCAATACATAAAAGTTATATAAACATTTTTGTCTTCTTCAACTATACATTATAATATGACTCACGTTGTTGTGTATATACAATTATAAGTACTTATAGGTAATGTTATCAATATTTTGAAATTTCTTACATACTTTTAACATCAACTAAATAGAAAGTTTAATTTTTTTTTGTTTTTTGTTATCAAAAACAACTTAAGAACAAACTGCTAATTCAACTTACAAGTAAACTAATAAATAGTGTTGTTCAAATTGTTAAACAAATAATAAACGAAACTGTTTGACAAGTAAACATAACTTTTGCTTTTTTTTTATGTTTTTATTGTGATCTAGTTGAAAGTAGAATTTTTTTAAGTTGAGAGTGAAATTTTAATTTCTTCTTTCCCTTCTAGAAAAAAAAAATAATTTTTTTTTGAAAATTCTTTTATCTTATCAGGACAAACAAATAAAAATCAAAAATGGTTATTGAAAATTATGCCACTTGCAATTTTCACCCTAATTTTTTATTTTATTTTGTTTCTTGTTTTTGTTATACTATATTTTTAAATTGTATAGATAAAGTAGTATAATAATTTTAATTTTTTTCTTTTTCATTTTGATACGTAATCAAGTTAGTAGCAGCAAGAATGTGTGATAAATGTCACGTCATAGAAAATAATTTCTTTTCTGATGTTTCTGAATGTTGATAAGAGAGATTTGTTTGGCCGTATTATTAATATTAGAATGTATGTCAATGTATTAAAAATAAAAAACTAATATTTTTAAATCTAATTCCAATTTGTATTGAATATTATAATGATATTGAATTTGTTGATGGCTATTTGGTAACAACTGATTTAATTTGGTAGGTGGTGGTAGTTAGTTAAGTTTTGAAAACTGTCAAAATCCAAATAGAATTGGATACACATTTTGGAATGATGATTTCGAATTTGCAATAAAACTATTTTTTTTTATTTTTTTTTATTTATAATATACATACGTCATTTTATATATACATTTATTACAATACTTTAATACAAAAAATAAATAAATAAATAAATAAATAAAAGTACTGTCATTTTAATTGAATTATATTTATTTAATTATATGTACTTCAAATTTTTTAGCTAGCAGTACCAAAAAAATGTTGTGTTTATATCAAATTAATAACCGAAACTTAGGTTAGAGAAACCTGTATACTTTCGTATCGTGTCATATGTGATGTGATGTTTATATTTAATTAAAATTTATTGAATAAAAAATTTTTTTTTGTTTCACTTCATTTTCGTACATATTTTTGAATATACATATATGTACATATTAATATTTTGGAAGGATTTCGGAACATATTGTAACTAATTATATTTAATTGTAAATCATGTTTTTATTTTCTTTTTTTTTTGGAAAAAAGGTATTTGAGAAACGAAAAATATATTGAATGAAATACTTGAGTATGTATATATACATATATACAAGTATATCTAGTAGATACTCATGTATCTCAAAACATAGATTTTTAATCTTATTACGAATCACCTAATTACTCTACTTGTTTTTTTTCATATATATATTTTTGTTTAATGAAAATCGATATTGTAACACTTTCACTATTAAAAGATAAATTTATTTATTTATTAAATAAACATCACAGGTTTTATAACGTTCTAAAAACGATGATAGAATATTTAGCCAAAAGAGTTATTTTAAATGACACTTTTCGCCTTTGACATAAAAACATGTTGCGCATACAACCCATTTAACAAATTGAGACTTTTCGTAAAAAAATTTGTAACCGACACTTGACAATTACATTAACATTTCGAATAATGTTTCATTTTAAGGGCTACTATTTATTTATTTATGCTTAATTCAAACATATTTTCAACAATGTCTTAGAACAATTTAATAAAAAATAAAAAAATTAGAAAATACAATTAAAGTTAAAATACATATATTATATTATTAAAAGTACATTATATTATGATATATTGTATCACATTATATTATGGTAGATGTAAATATAATTTTTTTTTTTTAATTGAATTTATTTAAGGAAAAATCAATATTATTTTTATACTCATTAGGAGCCATAAACATTCTATTAACTGGTTCATATTTCCCAAAACGGTATATATATTTCCTACAGAGTATTATTTACAAATAATATTCGAAAAAGAGGAATGTGTACTCGGCTTAGGTCTATTTTTATTTTTTATATTTTTTAATCGGATTTTTATTTGTATTTTTAGTGATAATTTAAATTAAATAATTTAATTGTTGTCAGGTTTTCGTTCACTAATAATGTTTAATATTTGATTGCAAATATCGATATTTCGGAAGCAACATACTTTCTTCATCAGTGCTTGTGACTAACTGTATATATTAATTCATTTTTTTCCCTTTTTATATCCTATTCCCTCCATACTAGATATCTATTTTACTTGTACTTTTTCAAATTATTTTATTAATTTAAATAGCGGTGAATATCCATTCCATAAATCATTATTCAATCTATCTATCATAGATCTATATTCAGAAGTCGTATATCCAAGCGATTTATTATAACAATTTAAACCCTAATGCAGGAACAGGGCAGTACACACCTTCTCATTTTATCTCTCTTCTGCTTAATGAGCTCTTAATATGTAAATATGTATAACGTTTCATATTATTTTTTTTTTTTTATAATTTGATCATTTGTAGTAATCATATATTTGTTATATAGTAGTAGTGATTAAAAATACCTCTTGAATTACAAAATTATTTTATTTTTAGTAATTTTCTGTCGAAACGAAACAATATATGAGGGAGGAGTATTTATGTTTCCTAAATAGAACTTACTAACCTCCAAATTTTTGATTAAAACATGAGTTGTTTCTGCTTTATCGTGAGAAGTCTATGTCAATACGTAAATTACTGTTCTTTTAAATGTGAAATTTGCTTCAACTTGAATTATAATTACTCAACAGGGGCTCCTAGTACATATATAATTACAATATGCATATAAATATAATCACTTAAATTTTTGTTTAGCAATTAGTACTTAAAAAAATATTGTGTTTATACCGTTGACACAAATGACAATTTAGTTTATCATTGCTAATTCAGCATCGGCATGAACACATCAATGCCAAATTTTCTTCTAATTTGTAATTGTAAATTTTTTTTTTAAATTTATAAAATAGAATAGTTACAATTTTTTTTAATTCTGCAGGTCTTTGATAAATAAACTTAATATTTTGTTTTTGTTGTTGTTCTAAAGAATAAATTCTCAAAATTATATTAGAAATAATTGCCGAAAGACAACAAACAACAACTTTATCTCTTTTCCCAAAAAAAAAAAAAAATAATAATGAGACAAAAACAATATTATGACATTTATAGTACACATAACCTTAAAAATAATTGTATTAATAATGGAATGTTCAAAATAAAAATTATTTATAAGATTAATTTCAATTGTGTATAAATTCATTTTAACCAGTTTTTCCAAAAAATGCTTTTGTTTTCGTTGGTTTAAAGTTCTATAAACTTTATCAGAAACATTTTAATTTTCTAGATTCAACTAGATTTACGCTAGGTAATTAAGATAAGATTAAAGGAAAATATAAGAAGAAAAAAAAAAAAACAGAAATCCTTAATCAAACATTTATCATCATATTTATGAACAAAAATTTATCCCTCAGACATAAAAATATGAATACATAAGATATATATATATATATATTTTTATAATGTTATATACATACTTGAATATGCATGTAGATGTTATGTACATATTTATTTTTCATAAAATTACGAACCAGAGAGAACTAAAATGGGTTGGTTTTTTTTTTTTTTAATAAACTCATTGAAAATTAAACAATAAATATTTAATATTTTTTTTAATAATTACATTTTATTATCTTATCAGGTGATTTTTATGACTGTTGTTAAAAGTTTAATAAAAGATCAAATTAAAAGTTATTTAAAGAAAATATAATTTTTTTGTGCGAAAACGAAAGTAAATATTTCGATAACATCAATAATAAAACTAATAAAAATACAAAAATAAATAAAAAAAAAAAAAAATTTAATTAATAATTGAAGATTAAAGTTTTAAATTAAATTTTTTTGAAATTGAAATAAGTATTGATAAAAATATACATATAAAGGTATGTAGGAGAATTTTCGAATATTTAAACTAAACTATTTATGTGTACTATAATAAATAATATGTGTATCTTTGTACTTTTACGAATTTTAAATTTCTGTTTTTGATTATTAGAAGACAATGATCAAAATATCTAACTGTTCGATCGTGTATACACGACAGTGTTACACTCCGAGCAGGCACGAAGTGTCCATATATTGAGTTGAATGAGTAATATTATTTATTATTTTTGACAGCTTAATATAAAATTTATATTTAATTTAATATAAAAATTACTTAACTACAAAAATTCAAATCGAATAAAAAAAAAGTCATCATTATTTTCTATTATTTTTTCAATCATACAAGCCAACAAGAGATATTCAACAACCACAAATTTAAAATATTTGAAAATAATGCCTATTAAAAATCATTATTTTCTTACCAATATGCTATACCTATAATAATTATATATAATACATTGCATAAAAATATAATGACAAATTAAATATAATTCTCCTCAGTTCTCTTCTCATTTACAATATGCAATGCATACACTCAATAAAGACACTGTCTCTGTCTCTATTTAGTTTCCTAGCAACAACAACAAAATAATAAATGAAGCGACAATAAAATAAAATCTTAGAAGAAAAAAATTTTGATTGAGTCGCTGATATTCATTCCAACTACCTGATATAATTAGAATATATCTGATAGAAAATAGATTATCTAGGGAAACAACAACAAAATATCGCATGACACAAAATGAATTTACAAATAAAAAAAGTAGCAAGGAATGAATTAATTTTGTGCATTATTGTGGATATGAGAACTAATATTTATATAAATAATGTAAGTAGTTTTGGGTTCTTTTTAGAGAGTAGTATTGATTCGTGTTAAGTAATTCTGTAGTTTTTTGTTATTGAATGCTACATTGTTTATTTTCAGCCATAATTTTGTTTTATGCAGTTTTGAAACAATTAATTTGTTAACAAATGTAAAAATTTAAAATGTTTTTTTTTTATGATTTATAAATAATTAAAATAGATAATTGTAATTGAGTTATAGAAAAAATCATTTTCGGTTATACGTTTTGAGGAAAAATTATTAATTGTTAAAGATGGTAAAGCAGTGCTTACTCTACTAATAACAACAACAATAATAAAACGATATAATCAGCATTTTTTAGTAAAATCTTTTAATTCGTATACGAGTTATTTTCCAACATAAATATTTGAATTAAAATTCCTACTTTTTTACATTGATTTCTTAAAGTCAGAGCGCGTAAATTAAAGTTATATTTTCAGATGAAAATTTTAATAACAAAAACAGTATTTTCGAAATTATAACATTTTTAATTGAAACAGAATTAAAGAATTTTTTTAATAAATATTCCCAACTTTGTAAATTTATAATAACACTTCATAATAACTACTTCAGTTGAGAGATCGTTTTTCTGCCTAAACAGAATTAAAACTACTTTGAGAAGTAGATGTGAACAATTTTGACTGTCGAAATTAGTGAAAATTTCAATAGAAACAGAAAAGTTCAGTTGAAAATTCCACGCCCCGTCACTGACTTCGAGGTAAAAATCTTATAAAGGTTTATTTCTTGAATCATTTAAGGAAAATAAATAATTGTTCTAGACAAGAGACTTTGAAATTTAGCCTGGGCTCCAAGGGGGTTAAGGAAAGTCGGATTGGAAAAATAATATCGTAACAAATATATCTACTATAGCTTAGACGATTATGCATACTGGATATCTTTTGCGGCTATCAGTTTCAATTGTATCTATTTTATATTTCGATTTAGGTTACCGTTTTTGTACAATACATTGTTACGTATTTAAAATAATAATTTCACAAATTCACACAATTTTATTTATTAATTACTTAAGTCAGTAAAATAATATTTGCCCAACTGTTATTATTCTTATGTACAAATACTCTATAAATGTTCTACATTATAAAACTAATATTTAAATAAAATTTAACAGTTAGTTCAATTTTCAAATAATCGATATACAGACATCACTTGATTTAATTTTCGGAAATTTGAAAATTTTAAAACGTGAAATTTAGATAAAAATTAGTTTTTTTGCAGTAAAAAAATTCAGTTTTTTTTATTTTAATGTGCAAAATTTAAAAAAAAAAAATTAAATTTTAAATACATTTTTTTTTTAAGTAATTTATTATTATTTTTTTTATGATGTATATTACATAATTATGGAAATATGTACATATGTAATCGAATTGCAAAATAAAAATGAAAAATATTAAATTAATTTTACTTTGACATTTTTAAATTTATTATGTTTTTTTTTGTGAATGTTTTATTTTAGCCTTATGAAACAAATAATTCCAATTCATCATCATCAGTACGTGATTTGAAAACGTATAGACGTGATTCTAGGCCAAATACACCACCATCATCAATATCATCCTCGCAACAACAACAGTTACAAGGACCAGTTGAGAATGGACATGGACAATATCCGTGAGTATTTTTGTGTTTTATTTTAAATTTTTGTGTTTTTTTGTTTTTTTTTGTTCCTGCATCAGGCTCATCATATATATATATATATATATATATATATATAATTGTAATATAAATATATTTAAGTATATATAAAGTGTATATATTATTAAATGTATATTGTGTATACAAAACTATGATGATGTGATTATTTAAAAAAAAGGTTATCTGAAAATTATAAATTTTCTAGTAAAAGTTAAAATATTGCTACAAAATCTATGATTATTAATTTATTTCGGTATATATATAGTTGCAACTAGGTAAATTCTTAATAGATTAATATTAATCAGTGTCTTTTTTTTCTTTTCGTCTTTGACAAATTTAATTGCTTTAATAGACAATATAATTTTGATAAAATGACATAATGCAGATTGATTTACTTTAAATGCCTATTTTCATATTTTTCAAAAGAAATTGCGTAACAACTTAATGTATCTACACACACACACACACACACATTGAGTTGTTTATAAATTATTTAAAATTAAAACTGCTTAAAATATTTCTATACGCTTTATGCCTGTGTTTTTACCAAATAATTTTTTTCCATTTTTAAATAACAGTATATTCTATTTAACTAAAATTAATAATGCAGATTTGTGTAGAATTAAATTTTAAATTAGATCGTATAATAAAAAAAAAAAAAAAGAAAAAAAAAAAATTTAACATTTTCAGATATGCTATTTTTATTTAAAACCACAGATATAATGTGTATTGGTATAAATCTGATTTATATTTCTCAGTATCCTTTTTATGGGAATCCTTTTGCTAAATTCATGATTTATTTTCGAATTTTTATCTATTTTTATTTTTATTTTAAACAATAGATATAAAGTGTATATTTTATATATATACTTGAATTTATACCAATAAATGAATATACAATTTTAATATGTATTTAATATATAAACAATTTCATATAAATACGTAACTATTATGACTACATATAATATTATGTATAAAATATACTTAGGCATTGTATTTTTGATCTAAAATTATTACCAGACTGACTAAAAGGTATGAAATTGGTATTGGTAGGTATGGTGACATTAAATCTACCCATTTTAAGCTCTCATTTATATTACTATAGAATTTTCAAATTTGTTTATTTGTGTTTTTTTTTATTTTTATTTTTTTTTTTGTTTTATTTTCATTTTTAATGCTTATTGCATTTAAATCGAAGTTGAAAATAATTTAATTAAAATTTTGTTATTTTTATTTTAACTCAAATATTTACATATATAAAAACAACACACATACTTTACATCATTGAATTTATGCTGGATCCTGGGTTAACTAACTTATTGATTTTTACTTTCCTGCTTTTGGAAATACGTACTCGAACTGTCTTAATTTTTATGATGTGTACAATCATCAATGCTACATTTTTCACAACTTTTTTTTAATATTATGAACTCATCCTCAATAATATGTTGTTGCTGCTGGTGGTAATGCTTATGATCAATAATAATAATAATAATATTGTTATGGTGATGCTGTTGTCTTTTAAAATTTTGAAAAATGGAAATTTGCCATCTATGATGATGCTATATTATGAATTGTTTATGTCTTCTTTAATTTTTTGTTTGTTTTTTTACATGGAATATAATAAATAATAATGATTATACAAAAAAAAAAAAAAAAAAAAAAAAAGATGTCACATATGTAAAACACTATGTCCTGTCAATAAAATGGAATGGTTATCAGTTGATGTTGAGCATATGAATTCACATGCAATGCATTTTCCATTTTTAAAGAATAATAATGATTCCTCAAATCGTGTCCTAGCGTGTAAGGATTGTGTAAAAAATTTATCACAACAATGGGAGAGTATGGATGCACAACGAATACCATTGGAGCATAGAATGTAAGTATATATACGTATCAATATATCTATATTATATTATAATGTTATTAATTTTAGAATAAAAAAAAAAAATGTATTGTAACATTGTATTTATAGTTACAAAATGTTCACGTGAATGATCATTTTTATAAAAAAAAATTTATGTTTACTTTAAAATTCTATTTTCTATTGATATTTTTATTTATATTGGTATTTTTATTTATATTTTTTTTTTTTTTTATTGGTATCAGACAACATAAAGATTATTTTTGATTCTCTCGTTTTGCATTATTTAAATAGAAATTATTGTATCAAATATAAAATAAATTTTTTTTTCAAAAATAATTCATGTTTGTGGTATTATTGGTGGATCTATTCAAAATTGCAAGTTGAAATTTGATGTTTTGTATTCATTTTGAATACGAATATAGAAAAATTTTTGATAATTATTGCATTTCGATAGTTTTTTTCATTTGAAAGAGATTAAAATAGAGCTGGAGGGAATATGTTTTAATTGTTATTTAAAAATTTAATGTCCTAGAAGTAAAATTATTTATTATAATTTTTAATTAATTTTAATTAAAGTTTAAATTTATTATTCTATTCATACAATTGATTTAATTGAAAATATTAAATTCAATTGTAAAATTAATTAAATAAATATAAAAATTGAAGTATAACTAAAGAAATTTTTAAATTCTATAATTATATTAGTATATTGTTAGCATTAATTATTTTACATATACATATGTGAATGTATTTTGGATAATTTGGATAGTTTTTTTCATTTTGTAGAATATTTAATTTATATTAATGTAAGTAGCTTAACTTACCAATTGGAGCTTTTGGAAGTTTTGAAATTTTGATAACATTTGTTTGATAATTGATTTAAATTGAAAAAAAACAACCGTTCACTTGCAATTTTATTTCTTTGATAAAAAAATAAATAAATTTTGAACTTCAAAATGGCCACTTATTTGACTGAAGATTAAAATGATATAAGAATAAGCTAACGTAAAAAAGAGTGAAGAAATTCCTATTCTATTGCAAATAACTACTGCATAGAAAAATACATTCATTTTTTACACTTTTGCAATTTATTTCACTTTTAAATCACTTTTCCAACACAGTTTAATACAGTCTATAAGTTTTAAATTAAATTTCATTTTAATTTATTTTATCTTACAAAAAACAAAAACAAAACTACAGCAACATAACAATTTAAATTATTTTCTTTTGCTGTTTTGTTTATTTTATATATATAAAAAATATTGACAACCTAACCTAAGTAAAGTATCATGACAACTTAAATACCCTAAGAAATACTTCACTAATTTTTTGTATAACGGTATTAACTTATTCTTATATCTCTTTAATTTCAGGAGATTGTGTTTTTTTAGTCACGTATTTCTTTAACGGTATAGGTTTTTGTTATCTCAAATTAAGCTATTTTAAATTCGAAATCAAAGTGCCTCACTAAAGAAATTTATTAATGTTGACTTTCTCATTTACAAAAAGCAAACTGTAAAAAATAGACATTTCTAAAAGAAAATAAAACAACAAAGTGTTACCAACACAAAATACATTTTTTTTGTTTTTGTTTTCCACAGCTCTTATAAAAATAACATAATTTATGTACATAATTAAAAAAAAAATTATATAATTTTAAAAATTATTTTTATCTATTTTTTTAGATATGACATTCCATCCCCAAGTTCTGTAAATGGTTCAAATAGACATGGTATAAGTGGTGTTATAAATACACCACCATCAACACCATCAGTATCATCATCAACACCAGCAACTAGTACATCAATTTATTGTTTCCTATGTAATCTTCATTCTGATTTCACATTAGCTAGAATATTATATGCCAGTAAAGAGGTAAATAAAATAATTCTTAATAAAATTTATAATATGAAATTCGAATCTATTTTTCTATATTTTATTAATTTTATTTATTAAATTACTTTTTTTTAGGGAAGTCGACCATACTTTCCATTTTTACTGCAACATGAATCACCACCGAATGCTGAACAATTAAGACCAGATAAATCAGCGCTTGTTTGTACATTTTGTTATCACGCACTATTAAATCAATGGCGAAAGTAAATTTAATTTGCAAAATTAATATATATTCATATTATGCTAATTAAACATTTTTTTTTTAAATTTTAGATATGAAGCTCAAACACCATATTTAAGTCCAGCTGAAAGAACATATAATTGGCATGATTATTCATGTCATTTATGTAGAATAACAACATATAGAAAAAGAGTTCGTGCACTGCCAGTTAGCGAATTTCCATTTGTTAAACAACGAATTAGTGATGATGGTTTATTACTAGAAAATGGCGAATATGCTGTTGTTTGTTTAGACTGTTATGAAACATTAAGGTATATAAATATAATGTATAGATAAATCTGTACAAAAATAGAATATATATATACGTATATTGTAAAAGTAATAGTTTAAAATCATTGTAAAAAAAAACAAAAATAACAAACAATACATAGTACTAAAACATACAAAAATATTTCTAAAATGTATGTTAAATAAATATTATAGGTCATATAGTTAAAATAGTTAAAAGTAAATGTATGTAAGTGAAAATAATATGTAGGATTAAAATATGAAATGCAAGTATATTCATTTTGTTTTTTAGTTGAAATAAGTATTAATATTGCAGTTTTGGTTATAAGAAAATTCATTAAGAGTTTATAAAATGATTGTTTAGAAATGTTCGAAAAATATGTAGGAATTACTGCAAACAATATAACACTGGGAACATTTATAGATATTTTAATTTTGGAACAAATTTTGAAAAATAAATGTATGGACGATTTCATGTTTTAAAAAAAAATTCTAGTTTTAGTACATCAGTTTTATACTAAAAGTTTTAATTTGAAAGATTTAAAATATTTAAAAACTTCTTATGATTTAGTTTCAACTTAAAAATTAAATTAAATTAAAACATAATTCGAAAAAATTAGAGATTTTGAATCTTCATTTACTTGTTATTAAATTGTCCAACAATTTCGTTATTTTGGTACATCAATAATTTAATTAATTTCATTTTCAAATATTTTTCAGTTTTAAAATTAAAAATTAAGTGTTCTTCTTAAACTCTTTAGTTTAAAAATTTGATCAGTGAACACATTAACTGACCACTCATTGATATAAATATAGCATTGGTTAAACATTTTCCCTTATTTAAAATTTATTTATTTTTGTATTCTCATAGTTTAAAATACTCTCATGTAAGCTTGAACAACCGGTTTTGGATTTGAACTGGTATATCAATTCGAATTGGTTTTTTTAAAGAAATATCATTTCAATAATAATAAGATTGTATTTTCTAAACTAGACAAACATAATTTTAAAAATTATTATGTATTTAAATTTAATTCTTTAAATTTTAAATAAAAAAAATTAAAAAAAGAGTACAAAGTATTCAAATTTTTAAAAATATGGTTAATGTAAACTTTAAATAATTTCCTAGGAAAACTAGGAATTTTATAATTTTCAATTTGTAGATATGTGATACTCGAAATTGTTGAGGTACTCATTCAAATCAACTTGACGTCATTTAAAATAAATCTAAAAATAATCTTTTTTTTTTACCTTGTATGTTTTTTTAAATTTAATCTACAGAATTAAATGTTGAGTATTAATTTAAGTGTTGTTACAATAGTTATTTGAATCGTTATTAATAGATAATAATTATCTTTCAAACTGTTTGATTTGTTCCAACTAGTACTAAAAGTTTATTTTTATTGTATTTCTAACTTAATAATGGTATAGAAAATTTCTAACAATGAATCATAATAATAACTAAATATTATAATATGTTTCCATTATATGCTTTCTTTATGTGATAATATAAAGGTGTACCTTTTGTAATTACTTACTTTAAATTATTGATTAATGAAAAATAATGTACAAAATTTGAATTGAATTGATATGATAACATTGTTTTCGTTTCAATTATATTTTGGATTAGGTTTAAATTTAAGGTTGAAGTAAATATATCACTGAAGAGTATTTACAAATAAATGGTAAATAAAAGTTTTTTTTAGCTAATTGCTATTTAATAGAATTAAATTTCAATATCCAAAATTAGCGAGAAATTTCCATATGCACAATTTTGTCAATCAAGTTAATTATTGTTAGTTAAAATTCAATAAAGAATTAACACAATTTTTAGTATATTAAATTGCAATCAAAATTAATTTTTTTTTTACAAAAAATATGATCTGATATATATTATGTATATATTATATATATATGGATGTATTACTATTAATCTTACTATTATTATTCATTTATACTTTTTATATTAAACGGTATGATATCAAATCCAAATTAAAATGGAATAAATTTCAAAAATCTAACAATATCATGTACCTAGATAATCTAATTAAGTAGAAATTTTTGATATTTTAAAATTTAGTTACATGTTTAAAATTTTTTTTATCTTAATAATTAAAGTTTAAACAATAAAATGGGTAATAGAGAGAAATGTGGTTTAAATTCAAAAGAAATAAATTAGTTTAAATTATTTACATATATGTATCTCATAACCTATGTAATTTTATGATAGTTTTTGGTATTTTATTAATTAAAATTTTTTTAAAAATTATAAGTATTTGTTAAAATTCAAAATTTGTATGTATTATAATTTTGACAGCCATATAATATGTATATGAATTTTTATGGTTAATTTATAGTTAACTTAATATAGATTAATAGAGATTAATTTTTAGATAGATATAGATTAATTTTTTTTTAATTATTTTTAATCTATATATTTTGTATGTGTTGATAAGCTTTTCAGGTGATTTAGAGATTTATAAATATAAATATAATTATAATTTGACAACAGATATTTTAAAGAGAGTATTTTTAATATATTTTTTCTGTTTATAATTAATTAAAAAAATGTCATCTTTTTATTAAAAAAAAATATTTTTTTTTTTTTAATAGGAGTGTAAATAAAGCTAAGTACATATAAAGAAAATAGCAAAATTAAAATGAAGTTATTCCAATTCAAAAACATAAACTGAAACATGAAATAAATCATATTTTCCACAAATATATTATATTCTTCATATGCATTTAACTATTTAGTATTTCTTTTTGTAATAATTACAAAATGAATGTTTATAGTCTAGTAAAAAAATTAATAATAAGATATATTAAAAACAAAATTATTTTAGGATAACTAATTTTTTATGGTTAGAGTAAAATTTGTTTAGTTATTGAAAATAGTCAAATTTTTTAATTTAATTCAACGGATTATTCCAATCAGGAACTAAATTATTTTATTTAGTTTCAACTTATCAGTAATTCGATTCATAAATACAATAAATTAAAAAAAAAACTTGTATTTCGTTTTTTCTTACATAACACATAATTTTTATTGTGTTCTGTTATTAACTGCAAATTTTAAATATATTACTTTTTAACTTTTAAACTAATTAACACTAAAATTATTTTGTACTTATTAATAGACAACAAGCGTCACAATATGACCGCGTTGGTGTTCCTATATCAAAACGAGGCTATAATTGGGTACCGCAACCACCACCACCTGAAGATAGTCCAGATGTATCAGTAGCTAGATTACCGTGTGGTGAAAGATCTGATAAACTTGTAAGTTTTGTTATTCAATATTATCTAATTTTTATCTAAATTTTCACCAATATTTTAAAATAATTATTAATTGAACAATTTTCTTTTTTTTTTTGTCATATTGCAGCAAATTAACTCATCACTTAGACCAATACCAAATAAAAAAAATAGTTCACCAAAACAATTTACAAATGATAAACTAAGAGATAATGGTAAGTTTAAATAAAAAATATTATAACTGTTTTTTGTTTTTTTTTAAGAGTATTGAAAGAGTTTAAAAAAGTTAAATAATTAAAAATTTTTAATTAAATTTTGTTGTGTTTTTAAAAACAATGAATTATAGGAATTTTTAAATTAAAAAGGAATATATTTTGAAAGTATTAATTTATATTGTTTTACAATTGAATTTATATATTTTAGGACTAATCTATTGTTTCTGACAAAACACTATCTACTACTATCTTATTTTGTAATATAACAAAATGTTTTCAACTAAATTAATATAAAATTAAAAAAAAAAAATTGATAAAATTAATTAATGACTAACATATTTTCTATTGTCATCATTGCCAGTATAACCACCATTTGACATTTTACATAACCTTTTCAAAATTTAAATAAAATATTAAATTACTTAAATAAAATAAATAAAATCAATAAAATTTCTATGTTATTGGAATTTATTTTTAAATATTAGTAAATTTGATATAAGGTAGTAGGTAGTAGGGTACCACAAATCCATTCTGTCACTATCATAATGTGATTACAAATGATATTCTTCGTTTTTTTATTTTTGTTTTTGGTTAATCAGTCAATAAAAATTTTGTTTAAAACATTTTTTTTTTTTTTTAATATCACAAAATTACTATTCCTTACTTGTATTAAATTTCAAATTAAATTAAAACCAAATAATTAAAAATGAAGGGGTTAATGAATACTAGGAAAAATACCTCCTGTAGATAGGTATAATTTTTTTTTTTGTAACAATTTAAAATGTTAGTGCATAAATGTTCCTTTAAATAATAATCACTAAATTGCATTTAATATGTTTATGTATGTACGTACACCAGGATATATAATATATAGAAGAAGTCCTTTTCACACTATAAATACGTGTACAACGTTAATGTATTGTAAAGCCATTTTAATGCTAAATTTGTAAATTAATACGAAATAATTCATAGAGGATGGAAGGGTGATTTGATAAATATGTATATAAATTTTTTTAGAAATTCACGTGCCTAAACAAAGTGTTTAAAACATGTACGGGTATATGTGTATACAGAAATATATTGTAAAAAAAAAAAAAAAAAAAAAAAGTTAAAATGTACTTATTACACTTGACTGATTACTTCACATTAACTATTCCGTAAAATTTCCGTTGATTTGTCATCATATATGTATAAACGAATCAATTCTGAGATTTGTGAGTTGAGTTGCTTCATTTTCCCTTTTTTTTCATTTTGAATTATTGGCACAAATTGTTCGATAAATGGTGTGTGTTTAGCTGAGGTAATTTAAATATATAATGTATGGATGTATAAAAAACTAATTTGATACAGTCACGTTCTTTTAAATAAAACATTGATTTTATTATTTTAAGTGATTGTAAAATATAAGATTTACAATTTTGAGTAATTTAATAAAATTTGCCAAGTAAATTGAAATATTAAGAATAAAGTAATATGAATAGATTCACTAGAACAGATTGTTTAGTTCTGCAAAAATATACAAAAATTATATCAGTTATTGTAAATCCATTCTTATTATTTTATGAATTATTACAAGCATAACGATTTATAATTTAAACTAAATTTTTTTATGAAATTCTGAACTGAATTATGATTATTGATGACGGATTTCTATCTATAATGTTTATTTAAGAAGGTTGATTTGAACCAGTTATAATATTGATTTTACTTCTAAAGGCCCATCATTCAGATCTTTCAAAGAACCTTTAATTTACAATAAATAAATATTAATGACATAACCTCATTTCTTTTAAAGTAAGTTTAGTGAGTGATCATGAATGCACACTTTCATAAATCGTATGTTGAACTATTTATATGTGTATAACTGTATACATATTATTAAACGTAGATTAGAGTAATAGGATACGTTTTTTAAATTGTGCCATTCTTATGGCCAAAAATTTTGTATTTTAAAATTGTACATTCGATACAATGTCAGGTATATACAATTACAATAACTACTGAATAAGAGAAATAATGGTAATAATGATTCCTAATATGAAATTAAATATTAACAGAAAAAAAAAAACATGAAATAAAAACTGTGAAAATTTATTACAGTTAAGTTAACGGTAATTTATTGAAGTGTGTATATTTATTTCATTTTAAAATTATAAAATACGAAAGCAGTCACGCCTGTCGCCATTAGTAAAAATTAAAGAGTTTTTTTTTCTTTTTTTTTTTTGTATTCTTCCTTTGATGGAAGTTTATTGAGTTGTAAAATTAATGTCCTGTTTTTTATTTTTATTATTTTATTTGATTTTAGATGATTTGAAACAAATTGAGGATATGGTAAATTATTTTAAAATTTAAACTTTGTGCGGTTGATATTTTTTTTTTTTTTACAAATTTCAATTTACATTATAACAAAAAAAAAAATGAATTGAAAAAATTAAATATTTTTAGAATGTTGTTCAAGAATTATTTAATTTTCGTACTAAAGTTATTAATTATTTAATATGAATTTATTTTGAATCTATATATGAGTTGGGAAAATAATCAGAATTAAACTAGGAGTTGTCGAGGTCGTTCAACACTACTATACCTCATCAGAGTTGCTCAAGTATTGTGTGTCAACAAAACAATTATTTCATTGTGTGTAATTAATTTAGTTTAAAAGAATGAAATGATATGCTTTTGATTTATTTGTTGTAAGAAATTTTATTTCGGATTTCAGTATTAATAAAATCAGAGTCTTCGGTTGCAGGAAATTTTGAAACTGGCATACAGAGTATTAAACAGGATAAATTTTTAACTTGATGATTGTAATATTGTTTTACAAAACATTTTATTCTACGAGTATAATAACAATTATCTATTATTTATTTTTTCACCAATATCAATATTTTTTAATGATTGATTTGGCTTAATTTAAATTGACAATACATATATATATAGAGTACCATATAATTCTATTTTGAATAATTGTACAGCTTGATGCAGTTTTTAGATTGACTGTAGTTTAATCCAACATTGTTGTGCTTGCACTGACGGTTTCTGTATTTTTATTTTTGTTTTAGGCCAAAATAATGGGATAAGCACCGTAACTTCTTTCGCAGAATTCAAGCCATGTAAAAATTAAAACAAAAAGAAGGATAGTAAAAAAATAAACAAAATTATAAAAGAGAAAAATAATAGAATAAAATAGAATAGAATAGAATAGAACAGAATAGAATAGAATAAAAATAGAATATGTATAAATAGAATAGAAATAGAATAGAAATAGAATAGAAATAGAATAAAAATAGAATAGAAATATAATAGAAAAAGAATAGAAGTAGAATACAAATAAAACAGAATAAAATATAGTATTATATAATAAAATATAATATAATAAAATAGAATAGAATAGAATTAAAAATAGAAATGTTAGTATACATAAAATTTACAAACATCTTAAAAGTTACTGTTTATGGAAACACATAAGATGGTAGAGTATTCCACAGTTCCACAGGTGTATAAAGTCGTTAGGCAACTAATTTTTTCTAAAATAATCTTAGTTAGAACTAGGCTAGGCTAGACAATTAAAACATTCTAGCAGAACTTCCATTGGCGTTTTATGCAATTATCACTGATTTAAGATATACAAGTTGTTTCTTAAACATCCTTAAATTTACTCTTCACATCTATTTAAAAAAAATATTTAAAACTCTTAATAGAATCTTAATATAATATGCATTGATTTTATTTAATAAAAAAATCTTTTGTTTTTCAATGTTTGAATTTCAAAGGAAATATACCCCTTTTGAAATACATATATACATATACATATATCAGATATTATTTAATTGTAAAAATTTAAATTCAAAACAAAATTTATATTATAAATGTAATGTTTACTGAATCTTAATATCATTCAACAATGTTTCATTATAATTTTCTTTATTTTTAATCCCTGTAATTCCTTTTAATTTCAAATGATTTCTGAATAAATTATGTATATATAAATTCATTCAGTAAAATTCATCCTTTAAAATGAAAATGTTTCCTTTTAATTAAATAAGATATTTTCATATAAATAATTATATGTATAGATATAATGTACATATATTTTGAATAAGTATTTATATATATATAATTTAAAAAGAAAATGTTCTTTTTTCTTAAATATTATATTTTTTAAATTTTAGGGGCATTAGAATGACAACAAAGAAATAGATTATCAAACATTTTATAAAAGATTATAAATTATATTAAGAATTAGATTTATTAGACTTTCTCACTTTTCAAAATCAAATTATTTTAAATATTAGAAAATCGGAAAATTAATATAATATTATAGATCAGAATTAAGAAAATTGACTCGAGTGATTATAGTATGACATTTGTTAATTGAATTTGATTATATTATTTAATTAACTGAAAAATAAAATATTAATGGTGAAAATTAAATTTATTTCGGTGTTATAACAAAAGTGGAAATTTTCATTAAATTATCATTACCATTTACAATTTTTTATTTAAAAAAATTTTCATTTAAGAAATTCTGTTTTTTTATTTACCTTAAATTTGTTTAATCAAAAATCGTTTCACTTTTCTATTCAAAAATAGTTTTCTTAAATATCTACAAATATTTCGAAACTTTGTTGAGAAATAGTGATGTATGAACAAAACATATGAATACCAACTTAAGTTAACCTTAACTAATATCCTTAATAATAGTCTTTTCTATTAAATTTAAATTTCTATAAATTAAATAGTTTCTACTATAATTCATTTTCAATTTTCTCATATATTTTTATATTAAAATAAAAAATACATATATATTCACTTTAATTTCGTATTTTATTTATTCACAAACAAAACAAAAAAAATTAAAAAAAAAAAAATAAAAAGGAAAAAAGTTAATAAGAAAAATTCATAAATAAAAAAAGAAAGTAATAACGGTAATAAAAATAAAAAAAAGAGTAGAAAAAAAAACAACCTCAAGTTGGTTGAAAAGTTTTTTTTTTATTATTTTTTTTTTGCATTTCTCTGTTAAAAAAGTTTTGCAAAAAAAGAAAAAAAAAAAAAACAAAATCGCTTAAAAAATGCACAAAATTGTAATAAAAAAATTAATGAAAAATAAAAAAAAAAAATTGCTTGCATATGCCACCATTTTTTTTTTTTTTTTTAATTTTCTTTTTGTTACTAGATATACATCTAAGGATTACAAGTCCAGTCAAATTATTCACATGCATTGTAATGTATTAAATTTTTTTATGTGAAATTAAATTGCATTACCATTTATTGATTGCCAAACTTGTTTAATTCATTGTTCTTTGGTTATCGTACTTAGAAATTAATTCTTTTTGATTAGAAAGTTTTTTGTCAATTTATTCTAAATTCTTATTCTATTATTCTAAATTTTTTTTCAAGTATTTACTACTACTCTACTATTACTACAGCTACTACTCCTACTACTACTATTATTGCAGCTAGTTTTGGTGCTACTCCAGTTTACTACTACGGCTACTACTATTGCTACTATACTACAACTACTATTTTTTCTACTACTATTGCTTCTACTGCTGTTACTACTATTTTTCTTTACTTATAAATCTTTACTGATGGTATAAAGCATAGAGCTTAGATGAAAAACTGTGAAAATCGTCTATGCATTACAATCTTGTGCAATGCACTGAGCTTAAATCTATGGGTTCCAAGTCTCTTAATTTATTGTTAATTTTTCAAGAATTGTTATTAAATTTATTGTATGAAGTACCGAAATGAAAAATATTATTTTTATGAATGCGTACCTATATTCCAATAACATTAATAACATTTACTTTTACTGTATATTAAATTAAACTTTGACGAAAATATTTGCCATGTTTGTTTAAATTTAATAATAAAAAATAAATATATATATAATATATATATATATATATATATATATATATATATATATATATATATATATATATATATATATATATTTTTTTTTTTTTTTTTTGAATTCGTGTATTTTTGGTATCACCTATGCAGTTGTGGTAAAAGCCACAAACAAATATATTCTATAAATATTCATATATGTACACAAACATTCATTCATTTAATAATATAAGAATAATAATAACAATAATAATAATCAGAAAAAGAAATAAAAAATAAAAACAAAATTCTTAAATATACAAAAAAGTTTTGCAGGATCAACTTAGGATAATGCTCAACATCGAAACGGTAACCTGAATTTTTTATATTTGCATTCCTTTGCTTAAATAACAAACAAAATAAGAGATCATAAGAGATTATATGAAGATAGAAAGAGAAAGATACTTTGAAATGGCATGAGGAAAAAAAATTTGTGCTTTTTTTTTTTTACTAAATTAAGTTTTAGTGTTATTTAAGTTTTCGTTTATAACATTTGCTATGAATAATCATTAACATAATAGACATTGTACTGTCAAATCAATGATCATAATAATTTGTAGTGCATTTGACACACAAAAGTTGAGCACAGAAAAGTAGATTACCCATAGCCAAATAGTGAGCAATACCTCTATATCTTCTAGCCTGGCCTCTGGGAGAGCAACTTTAAAAATGGGATCTTATTTTCATATAAATTTTGTCTTTTGTATAGGGATCTTATTTTGCTATATGAATAACCTGTAATTATGATATAGTGTTATTTTTGAAAAAATATTCAATATTTTTTTATCTAAATTGGTAAAATTTACAAAAAATACAAAAACATTTTCATTCATAATTTTAAATTTAAAAAAAAAAAAAAATTTTATTATCCGACGTGGAACTTACCTACTTCTATCAAGTTCTAAAAAACACTGAAAATAAAACTGGTACATAGTGAGTACAGTAAATATTTTGAAAGGAAATCAAAATAGCATGTAAATTGTTCTTGTTTATTTTTTTTATCTGAGCAAAACCTTTGATAGTGTTTGTATTTAATTGTTGTGTTAGTTGTATTTTTCTCAAATTTTATTTTTATATAAAAAAAATTATACACAAAAAAAAAACAAAATTTAAAAAAAAAAAATCGTAATTCGATATATTCCGGAAAAATCATCGTGTAATTTGGCTAGAAGATATAGAGGCATTGTAGTGAGTGTATTCTATCATCGTTGGAATGTGCTCAGCTCATCTTCACACTCAGAATATTACACTCAATAAATAAGTTAACTAGTATGATAAAAAGAATGTAATCTAATATCTATTAACTCTCTCTTTCTTGTTCAAACCTGGTAATAAACAGGTCGCTGTGCCGACCATTTAATTAACAAAAAAAAAAATATGTGTTATAAATTAAATTAAATAAAATATAAATATAATGCACTATAAATTATTGTAAATAAAAAAATATATGTATACATACTTTTTTTTCTTCCACATTTGTGACATAATTTTTTGACATATAATTTTTTTACCTTCACATTTGTTACATATTTGTTTGACATACAATTTTTTACCTTCACATTTGTGACATATTTTTTTGACATATAATTTTTACATAAACAAAATCTTTACATAAATTTGACATTTTACAAAACAACTTATAAGTGTTGGGACTATAAATATTCGTTTCGTTGAGGTTAATAGTTGTGAATGGTAAATGTTGAGTTTGCTTTTACATTTGACTTACCCTGCTTTCGGTAATACTAAATTGACGATCAATTAATTAACTTTTCCACTCCAACACTGATCCACTCAATCAATTGTCAAATAGACATGTGCATACTTTTGACTTCGTGTCTTCTTGAGATTTATTATGTGTATTTTTTAAATTAAATTTTTATATTATATTAGAGTAGATTGTAGTTATATATTTCGTGACTTCCACAATGCAGTGAAACCAAATTTTCGGCCGAAAACACTATGTTAATTGCCAAATTGTAGCAAAATATGTTAATAAAATTTTTCTGCTCAGAATATGTGCTGAACTGTTGACCTGTAAAGATCTGACAATATTAATGTTTATGTAACAAAAGATAAATTAAAAGTAAATTTATCGAAAGATAAACAAAAATTCAGATTATTGCCGATTTACATTACAAAACACACAAAATTATAATTTAAACGTCAAAATATATGTGTGTATTTATACTGTCAAAATGGTATTCCAAAATATTACAAAAGTTTTATTATATATTTTGCAATGCAGTGGTAATAAAAGCTTTAAATGGTGGTGGAACTATATTTAAACCGTTTTATACTGCATTTTGGAAATCACACATTCTCATGTTTTTTTGTCGTTTTTCACAACACACTAACTCAGAACAATCAACAACCAATCATACAATTTTTTTGCTGTTTTGTATTCTCAAATTTCACTACCATTGTACATAACCGAAAGTATGACGATCGTCAATTGTCGTCAATCGCATAACCGAAAGCGTAATGACAGTTTGTATTTTTATACAGTTGCAGCGCGAACGACAGCACAGAAAGTTGGGTTATTTTTTATTCGTGCGGTTGTTTGTTTCTTCATTCATTCGTTTATTTGTTTGTTCAGCTCGTTTTTCAGTTACGTGTTTGTTTGTTTGTTTGTAAAATTGTTCAATTGCTTATTTCTTCGTTACTGTGTTCATTTATTAATTTTTTCATTCGTTGGTTTTGATCGTATTTTATTTGTTCAATATCGCTGCAGTATAACAATTGTTTTGCAATAAATTTCCACTCCTTTAAAATTTTAATTAATATTGTCCTTAGATCATAGTTCCATCCATCTATGCACAATACCCTATAATTGTTTCAAATAATTTAATTTTATACACGTTCGTGATTTTTTTGTTTTGTTTTTTATTTTTACTTTTTTATATATAGAATAAAATTACGAAATTATGGAGGGAATGTCTGCCATTTTAATCAGAAAATTTGCTCGAACAGAAAAAAAATAATAATTTTTTAAAAATACACTATATATGTAGATATATAGATGAATACTCATAGTTGATTTTAATATAAATTTTTTTTCCTTTGGTATGATTTTTGGTTGAATTAAAAAATAAAACAAAAAAAAAAAAAATTATAATAATAACAACAAAAATATTAACGGGAAAAGTTTTCACTTAAACGAAGGATAATAACCAAGTTTGTTTTTATTGTTGTTGTTGTTGTTATTTTTTGTTGGGTCTTCTTTTCTCCTATTTGTGGTTGTCGTCCTTGTTTTTTTATCATATTATTATTATGTTTTTTTTTTTTTTTTTTTTAAATACTCATCTTGTGTTGTATTTCTGCTCTTCGCAATAAAATTGCACAAGAGGAAGTAATTTGTAAAGTTATTATGTCTTTTAAGAAATACAAAAAAAAAAAAACA
Organism: Argyra leucocephala; assembly: GCA_963942445.1. Lineage (NCBI taxonomy): Eukaryota > Metazoa > Arthropoda > Insecta > Diptera > Dolichopodidae > Argyra > Argyra leucocephala. Next base: position 14,429,907 of record OZ012681.1, read on the forward strand.
GCAAAACAATCATAAAATTTAAAAAAAAAGATGAAGAAAAAGAATGAAAATTGGAAAAACAAAGTTTTGGTTTTTCTTTTTATTGATGATAATAAAAATGAAAATTCTATTTTTTTTTTTTTTTTTTCATTTGTATAATTTTTTTTTTTGTATTGTTTCATGTTTCAATATTTGTGAATGGCACATTGCATATGAATGAATCACGCACAGAATTTTTGAGTTGATCCAGATTATTATTATTATTGCTATTATTATTTTGTGTGTGTGTTATAATTTTAATATTTTTACGATTATCTTCTTCTTTTTTCGATAGTGTTATAACCTTAAAAATAACTTTGATTCTTTCAATTTAATCCGAAGCTTATTTTGATGTTTAATCACGTTGATTTTTTGATTAAATGACGTTAGGAGTTTATTCACAGTTTCAATACCTGGTAGTATACTATAATCTAAATCAAGCTTTTACTTCTTCCATTCTAATCCAAGGTTAATATTGAGACTTAGTGATGTTGAGTATTTATAAAACAGTTGATTAAATGATATCAGGACTTAAGTAGAACACCTTTAAGTAGGACGGTTTCAACAATTGATAGTATTATAGTTTAATTCAAACTTTTATTTCTTCCAATTTGAATCCGAGGTTAATATTTAGGTTGAGTTTTTGCCATTTATCAAAGATTGCAAATAAAATTAAGTACTATACCAAAAACAAAAATAAATAATATTTTAAAATAATTAGCACTTTCATAGAAAATGTATTTCAATCAAGTGAAACAAATGAACGAATGAAATAATAATAATAAATAATAATAATAATAATTGTTTATTTCCATCCAATTTTCAAGCTGGTTAAGTACATGTACAATTTATTCAAAAAATGTTTTATTTATTTTATTTAAAAACAAAAATAAAAAAAAAAATCCAATATTTTATTAAATTATAGAAATTAATACTTAATAATGATATGATAGAATAAATGATGAACAAAATATGAAATATTATTAATAATATAACAAAATAAAAAAATTAATATATACTTAAGCTAAGATTCAAAATTTTGATGAAAATAGTTTGGAACATTCCATTGTCTAAAAGACAAGAAATGAATGCAACATCAAAAGAAAAAGTAAAAATAAAATTATAAAATAAAATAATAAATAAAATTTGAAATGTCAACCAAACTATTTATTACAATAGCAAACAAGGCATAAGTTTGCGCATCACAAACACTAATGTTTGTAATGCGCAGTAACGTTTTAATGTTGCATTTTAGAATATGACACTTTACAATGTATGATGTTGGTGCATTTCCGAATTTACTATATTTCAGGGAAAAATTTAATCTGATCATATTTACATGCGTCAGATCAAATAATAATAATACCCTTATCATGATTCTCGAATCTAACGTATAAGTAGACGTATTCGCTGTCACGCGATCATGATTAGCGAAGCGAACTTAATACGTTCGACAATTTGTCGAATGAAAAATTTAAGTGACAACCGTAGAACAAAAATAAAAAAAAAAATTTTGTTGTTTTTCGAGTAAAAATGGAGGGGAGGGTAAATTTAAAAAAAAAAATGTGAGAATATTATTTACAATATTTATGAATAATATAATAATATGATATTATTTGCAGCTATAAAAAAAAGTTTGATAAGCTAGTGCAATTGAGAGAATAATGATTAGGCTTGTGGGAACAGCAAATTGGGAATAAAAGTGCATTAAAAGTGTTTTGGAATCGATTTGTAACCGAATTAAATGTATTAGGATCTTCAAAACGTGAATTCAAAGAGTGGAATAAATCATTGTTTATTCGTCTATGTACTGCGTGTTGATAATAATATGATTACAGGTATTGCAAAAAAAAAAATATATATGAAAACAACAGGCATAGGAACAAGCTGTCGATGCTCTGTTGAGCAAAGAACAAAATCCAGAGAATCCAAATTAATCTAGAGAGCCCTTCTGTGAGTGTTGTTACAAATTCAAATACACTTGAAGAAACCTAAAATGAAAAATAGCAGTAAATATATCCGAAACAATCGAAACTTTGAATTATTGCCAGTGATAATTTCCTTCATCGTATTGCACAGACTAATGTTACGATTGGTAATAAATTCCATTTGTTCTAATTTAAGGCTTCGATTTATATTTAAAATATAAAATAATGCATTTTTATTCAACTGAAAGTTTTTTTTATTAATCTAAATATACTTGTCAAAATATTTAATTTTCAAGTGTTAGGTTAACAATGACTTTTCCACAGCGAATAAATTTATTCGCGAATCGTGATCACATTTACGCGAACGTTTCGAATCATGATAAAAGTATAAATCAAAATATATGGCTTTTTTGCAAATGCCGCTTTTGAATCGACTTAAGTCGACTTAAGTAGTTGGTATTGTTAATGTTGATTACAACAAATTATTAAATCACAAAAATATAACAAAAAACACAATAATTAATAAAAGTCTAAAAGTTTTTATTTATAAAATAGTTGAAAATAGTAACACTAATTAATAATTTATAATTTAAAACACAATATGTACTTTTTACAAAACTGACAATCAATAATGTCAAAATACTGGTAAAAAAAAACATCTAAATTCGAATCATTTCTAAACTAAATTTTTCATTTCATTTATAACAACACCGGCAGCTCTTTTTTCCAATTCGATTGGCTTACGCAATATTGCGACATCTTACGATCGACTTAGAAAAGTCGATTTTCGAATCAAATACACTCAGAAATATGCCCGTAACATATTAGATTATTTTTAAAGAATATTTTTAAATTTTTCATATATTTTTTTTTATTTATATTAATTAAATTATAATAATTTAATAGATAAATGAATATACTCTGAATTTAATTCGGAAAAAATTATTTCCAATTAATAAAAAAAAAAAAAAAATCTCTTCTTTATCTAAATATCTTTTATAAAAATATATATTTTCTGAAGACCCATTAAAATTAAATAGGTTATCATACTGAGATTCTTTAATATTTCTTCCTTTTTTTTAATGTTCTTTTTTTTTTGTTTAGCACGGTAGGTAGATTTTTTTTAATTGAGTCTAAAATTTAACTACCCCTTAATTATTATCACAAAAACAAAAAACAAAGAAAAAAAAAGATACTATAAAAATTCTACACAATTAAATTCCAATTAATTAGTGGAGGATTTTTCATGAAAATAGAATCCTTAGAATATTAAATTATCCTCATTTTTTGTTTTTTTGTTTTTTTTTTCTACAGGAAAGTTTTAACATGGTTATTTTTTCGCGTAAATTATTTTCATTAAATTGGTATTTTCTCACTCAATCCTTTTTTTTTTTTTTGTTTAGTTCAATATGTATGTGTATAAATATATATGTATGTAATAGGTTTTTTTTTTCTTTTTGCTGTAATTTTAATTTCACAGCATTTTTAGAAAAATTCTCAGTTGATTATAATAAAAATATAGTGTTGCCAATCTGAGATTTTATTATTTGAAATTTTCTTACAAGAATTTGTTCTTAAATATTTTTTGACGTTTCCGCTGTCATTAATCTAGATAATTTACTTTAAACGACTAATGTCGCTTACAAATTGTCTTCTACATTGTTAAAAATTCTCTTTTATATTTGTTTTACTTAACAAGGTCCATTTTTTAAATCGTTGGAGGTGTGTAAATAGTTAGAGATGTTATGACAAAATATTAGAATGGAATGTTGTGTGTTATTTTGATTTGTTTCTAATCACAATCATATATCACATTGTAAATAAAGAATATAATTTTGTCGATTTTAATTTATATTGTCTTATTTAATAATTTCAAAACTCCTAGAATTTACTGTTATTTCAATTGTTCATTTCATTTTCTCATACATTTACATTTATACGAACGGAATAAAGACTTTTATATTGTATCCCCCAATTATTAGAAATGGACAGTAAATTCTAATGAAGGTACCCATTGTAAAATAGGTTTTTCTCTTAAATTTTAAAAGAATTTTATAGACCGCAATAAAAAGAAAAACAAAAGCAAAAATATAAAATAGAAATATCTCAACAAAAACTCCCCTATATAAAATTTTTGTATTCTTATTAATAATAATATACAAATGTATACACACTAATATAATCGTTCACTAATGAAATAAGGATAAAAATATCCTTGAATTGAAAAAAGGAAATAAAAAAAAAAAGTTATTTAATTTTTTTTTGTTTTGCTTTTTTTTTATAAGTATTGAAATAAAAATTACGGAAGAATAAAAAGTTATTAAAAATAAAAATTCTCATTTTTATGGATGGATATTAAAATGGAAAATTTAAGAATTTTTTTTTTTGTTTTATTTTATTTTATTTAAGTTTATTAAAAATTTTATCGACAGTTAAAATTTCGAAATAATAATACATTTCAAATATAAATTACGAATAATAAAATTAATTATAATGAAAACAAAATAATAATTAAAATGTAGTAATCAAATTTTAAATGTTTATATATATATATATATATACAGTATGTATGTATGTATTTTTTTTATTTTATTTTCGGATAAAATAATTATTGAAGTTTTTATTTAAATACATTTTTTTTACCGTTAATTAATTAATGATAAATTAAAAATTGATTGTCGTTTAATGTAAATGGTTTTCCATTAATATCAGATAAATTATATTTTATTGTAGTTTTTAATAATAAATTTGTATGTTACCATCTGTATATACTGTATGCATGTATATTTATAGTGTTCTTGATGATGGTATTATGTTTCATAGATTGTATGTGGCAATAATTTTCGGTGGTGGTAAAACTGATTATTTAAAAATTTTTATTGTCTTCAATTTATTTTAACCTAATTTATAATGTTTTCATTGCCTTAAGCATCAAAACAATCGTTTTCAGTTAGATTGAGTATAAATGCAGAAGAAATGGTCAAGTAGGAAAAATGAAGTAATTGAAAAATAAATAACAAATAAACAAAATTTTGGTATTTATATTTTTAATTTGTACGCAAATATCTTAAATTTTGACATAATATTTACCATGCGTCATGAGTTCAAAAATTTTATAATAGAATTTTTTCCTTAATTTTTTTTAAATTATGAAATGTATCGTGTTTATTGATATTTTTCCATCAAATTTTTAAACTTTGAAATGTATTGTGTTTTTTGAACCGTGCACCTTAAATCATGCACCACACGTAAAAACATGCGCAAAAAAAAACATGATATTTTTATTTTTTTTTCTTCAAATTTCCTAAAGGTTGAAAGTCCAGATACCAGAGTGAATCATGTAACCATATATATCATGTATCGTGCACCATTAATGATGCACCATATATCAAACACCATGTTTCATAAGAATATCGCTTTAGACTGAAATGTACAGTTTTATAATAATTTATCTTTGCAATCATTTATCGTTTTTTAAAATTAGTTTTGTCTAATAGTAGAAGTAAACCAAGTTCAAAGGAAAAACAATTTGCAAAACATGATTTCAACAACAAATCTATTTTGTGGAAATCTTAACGTTAATTTGAATTTTCGACAAGAATGTTATTTCGTAGGGTGATATTTTATTAAATAAAAAAAGTGGTAATATGATCACTTTTATTTCGTGGAAAAATGAAAAAAATTAATACAATAAAAGTAGTAACTTATGTGAAACAATAGGTATATCTAATGTTATGCAATACTAAATATAAAATATATAAAATAAAATTGAAAATAAATTCATTTATTTTTTTTAATTTTAAATATTTTCTCACCTTTATCAAGATTTAATATTTCATTTTCTAATTTTAATTTTTGCAAATGTGTAAAAATACTATCTTTTATCAATTTATTTGTGTATGTTTATGTTCATACTTTTTTAAATTTTTCATTTTTAAATTTTGAAAAACAAATATTTCCAATTCCAATTAGTGAAATTCATCAAAATTATGTTCCAAAGACCAAATTTAATTAAATCTATTACAACAACAACGACAATAATTCGTTATTTCGATTTCATTGTTATTTCGATTTAATTGACATTTCGTTTTCGTTTCAATCTAGGTGAATACTATACTTTGGCAGGCATTTTAACACTATTAAGAAAACATCAAAATTTCTAAACTAAAAACAATAGAGATTTTCAGAAATTTAAAAAATTTAACCTTACAAATTTATAATTCGGTTGTACATACATTGTTCGTATTTAGTACTATGATAACTTTTATATTTACTAACAAATTTTAATTCCGGCTGACACAGTCTATAAAATCATTTTCAAACTTCCTAAATCTTAAATATTTATTTGTATGTATATGCATTTGAATTTTTCGACTTTATATGAAATTTCATCGAAACCAGGTAACCTCAAAACTCACAATATTGTCAAATTTTGATATCTAAGTCCCCTTAACATTAAACTGGTGCCTTCAAATATCATAACAAACCTTTACTACATAATACATTACATACGCTTACATTCCTTGCCCATATTATATATATGACGAAAAAAAACCTCAGCGACCTCATAAACAACTCAACAAAATAAAAAAAAAAAAAAAAATATGATCGTAAAATCAAAAATGAAAAAGACAAAAAAAAATAAATTGTAAAAACAGTAAAATTACCGACCCGTTTCCACATTTTAACAAATAATAATGAATAGGAGAACAACAAAAACAAAAAAAAACGAAACAAAACACAATCACAAAAAGGCAACTCAATTCAGGAACCAAAATGAAAATTCTGATCCTTTAATTGTATCTGAAATTGTTACAAAAATAAAAAATTAAGAACTTTTTATTTTATATATATATATATATACTCATACGATACCCGTTATATTTTACAGTTTTTATTTTTAGTTACAGTTTTATTTTTATATTATATATAAATGAATGTGCACTTAACTTCAAATACATCATATATATTTATATCCCAATTTCTATACATACGTTACATATCACTACTACTTATATAGAATAGAAGAAAATTTTCCTTTTGTATACATATATATATCTATGTATGGTGATAATCAAGAAATGCAATACACATACATCAAATTGTCATTAATGTGGTGCCTGTCCACACAAGTATTTCTTCTTTTCTTTTCTATATAAAAATAATTCCTTCCCATGTTTGGTTTAGGAAAGAAAAAGAGGTATCATAACGGTAAAGCAATACTAGTGTATACAAAATTTCAATATGACAAAAATATATGAAAGAAAAGAATAGATATATAGAGAAAGAGATAGAAAGAAAGAAAAATTACTATAAGAAGAAAATACATACTGTATTTATTTTTTGTTATTATTGTTATTTTTTTTTTTTTTGTTATAGTCAACTTCGTTAAAAAATGTAAAAAGATATTTAGGAAAAACAAATTGCCACTTAAACTTACCCCGACAACCTTTTAACCCCGATTTTACAATTTTCTTGCTTGTTAGTTGGATATTTTTGTTTCTTTTTATACCTATATATATATTTTTGTTGTTGTTGTTTTTGTTTTCAGTGTTTTGTGGAAAAACTGTTGAAAAGAAATAAATTTTTAGCGGTCACCAGAGGGAATAATTTAATGGATGTTTGGGTTATTACGATATTTTATGGGTGGTTTAAATTTGAGATAGATATGTGGTTTGTGTATTTGCTAAATAAATTCATATAGTAAATATTTTATAATATGATATAAAAATATATTATATATTGTATATAATAGGTTGTGTGTTTATACTGTGGGGAGTTAGGTGGTTTCTATTCTATGTAATTTATTCGAAATTATTATTATTTTTTTGTTTTTTTTTTTTCGTTTTTAAAGGAATTGTGGTTAATAGTTTAAAAGTTTTTGTCTACTATTAGAATATGTATAATATGTATGTAGAAAAGATTATGGTGGCATTTTTATTATTGTGGTAGGAGAAAAAAGTATAACTTTTAGTGTTTTAAATTTATTATCGCATAACTATATAATTAAAGCTGTATAAACTAGTATAATTAAACAATGAGGAAGAAAAAAAAATATTTTAATTGATGGTATTAATTGTAAAAATACTATTTGGAATTAGAGAATTAGAAAAGAGTTAATATAGATAGAGGTAAAACGTAGCAACAGTTTTAATTCTATTTATAATAAGGTGTAATGGGAAGTTTCTAACTAAGATTAAAAGCATTTTCAGTTTATCCTTTGAAGTAGTTTGATTTAAGTAATGTTATTTTTAATGTCAATATTAAATAATTATTTAAAGAGATAAAAATTATCTAATCGAAAATGTCATCCCCACGTCACTTTTATATGTTTTGAATTTACAATGTAATCAAAACAAATTTTTAGATGTCTAAAATCCAGATGTTTAATAATTTTGACGTTACATAAAACAAATAAAATAAAATTTGGATAAATTAGAAGACGTAGACGTAGTGTTGTCAAAAATATGTAACTGTTAAAATTTACATACATGTTATTTTCCACGTCTGTGAATGCTTGGTTACGTTCATTGTCCGTTATGGTTATTTTCTAATGTTTTTAATGTTTGACAGCATTATCTCTATGGTTACGTAGATTGTCCACATTTATAGAATAATGTGTAGAAACAATAATATAAATGCAAATATATTTGTATGTATATTAAAATTACATTTTTGAACTAATTCTTCTTTTTTTTTCTTTTCATTATGATAAGAATATAGTCAATTTAATTTTCGTTTAACATTTCAACCATCAAAATTGAATTAATTGATTAATATTAATACACAAATAACAGAATATTCATTTGATTTGATTATGACATTTTAGTTACCTTACTCTTGTCATTTATAGCATATTTGATTATGTTATAAAAATATTTGTGGATTGTAAGTAAATTACTTGATTGCGTCAAAAAATAATAAATTAAGTTGTCAAAAAAATATTATTATTTATTGTCTGTGACGTAAGCTATTATTCGTCCTAGACTTTTACTATCATGATAGTTAAGTGTCAAAATAGAAATAAATATTGGATAGTTTCGAAATTTAGGATATTCAAACATTTTTTAAATAACATTATACTACAAAAATTTATTTATTTGCATACATATGCATTTTTGACATTTCATTTGATGTCTATACGAAAATCACAAAAAAAAAAATAATAAAAATTCAATGCAATTCACTTCAATTTGAAAGCAATTATTTTTTTTAATGTTATTTTCATTTAATTTTATTTCGCAAGAAATGTCAAATTACTGTCAGATTAACTGACAGAAAGAAAATTGTGACAGTAAAGAAATTAATTGAAAAATATTATACGTTAGTGAAATATTTCAATGTACATAATATATAGCTGTTTTCATGCTATAATCGAAGTCCTAGGTTAACTTTATTTTATAACATTTTTTATTAGATTGCAATTGACATTTGCTCAACAAGAGTAGCAAAAGTATTAAAATATTAGCAAAGACATAAACCAGAATAATGTGATAGAAATAGGTAGTAGCAGTAATTATTAATTTTCAGTTATATATCTTTTGTAACTTCTTTTAATCAAACTGTTTGAATTAGAATAAACAATAAAATAAAATAATAAAAAAAAAAAATAAAATAAATTGAACCTTTTACAATTTTTATTTATTTATAAGATCTTTATTATGGGCTTATCAACCACGTTGGTTTTGTCAGGCCCTCATTTTACAATTTTTTTTATATTTTAAATTTCAACTATTAAATTTATCTTCGAAATATTTCTATTAAATTAAATTGTCCGTATTTTATTAAATTTTCATCACTGTTGTGCAAAAAAAAAATATATTTTTTTTTTGTTGCTTTCTGAACCATAGTTTATAAAGAATAAGAATTGCACAGTCACATTTTATACTCATATATTATTATCACTTCCACCTTATGCTTACCCTATTTTGACAGATCACTTAAACTTTAACTAACACCAAAAATGACATAAAATACATGAACATAAAAAAAGCAAAAAAAAAAAAAAACAGTAAAAAAACAGAAATATAAAATTCGTTTAAAAAGAAAATCTGATGGGATACTTGTTTTGTTATTTTTTTGTTGTTTTTGTTGTTGTTATTATATTATACTTTTATTGATGTTGTCGTTGTTGTTTCTCTTATTATTATTATTATTTCTGTTCTATATAATATCTTGCTGGATTTGAGACTACTTTTATTTCGTTATCCTTAAATATATTCTTAAATGATATCCTCATTCTTTATTTAATAGCTTTTTTACGCTTTTTGTTTTATAGTTAAAAAGTAAAAAAATAAAAACAAAAGCAAAAATTTTATGTGTATACATTCATATTTATATTTATACATACATATACATTTTTTATTCAGTTTTTTAACAGGTCCTTTAAGTTTTTTCATCCTTATTTTTATTTATTTTTTTTTTCTATATTTTGCGCAATTTTTTTGTTTTCCTTTTTTGTTGAATTTTCTTGCTCTCAATTTGATTTTTTCAATTTCTCTCTCTTTCATTCTATATACTCTTTATTTTCTTTGTTCTGTCAAATCTGATTTTCTATATTCCTCTCTTTTGCTGATTATGTATATGAAAACGTAGTGAATGGTAGATTGCAAGGACGATGATAATGTGAATGTAGAGTTTTGTAGGACGATAATAAAATGAATGTAGAATTTTGTGTTCATCTGTCAAGATTTTTCAGAATTGTGTTTTTTTTTTTTTTTTATCTATGATTCTGGACGAAAAATTTTCAAAAGTTGGATAAATGTGGAATGAATTCTTTGAAGATTTTTTATTCATGATTGAATGAATTGATTTTCATTCGGATCATGCTATGTATTTAGAAGATTTTAATTTTTGATATGAAAATATCGATTTGAAATAAAAAAAAAAAAAAAATTGAAATAAAGGAATATGACTTGTTTTAGAGTATTAAATTTTGACTCAATTCGCAGGAGTTATATTTTCAGTATATACTTATAGTTTTAGAATAATTTATTTTTTATCGTATCAGGAAGATTGGAAGTATATTATCGAACCAATAACAAAAATGAAGTAAGTAATACCTTGAAAATCTATTTTCTTTAGATTTTAATTTCGAAATGTTAATTGTGTTCCACCATTTATAAAATATGTTAAATGTAACATTTATCATTGCACCTTTGCATCAACGCTTTATGATGAACTTTCAATTGCAACATCCATATAAATTTAGATATTGATATTGACCACAACTGTGTAAGTCATAATTTTTAATGTTATAATTTCTATTTAACAAAAAATGTTCCATTAACATTCATCTTTGAACCGACACTTAATGATGAGTGTCGAATTGTATTGTGTCTATTGCTTAGTAAAATTGTTTGTATTGTGCTTTGTATTTATGCTCATGTGATGTTTTGACTTTAAAATATCTGCTCATGTGATATCTTGTCTTTAATTAAAAAATATTACACCAAACACTTTTCATTGCACCTTTGCACCAAGTATTAGGTCGGTAGGAAATTTAACTATATAGTTGGGTGTAGATACAATCATTTACGATGTTATAACTTTATCATTTGGCTGGTAATGTGCATTATTGAGGTGAGAACATTTAGGTTCTTATTCTGTTAATTATGAGCATTCAATTACAAACATTCAGCGTTGCACCTTTGTAGTGACAGTTAATTATGATCATGGAATTATATATACATATGTTATTAAGCAGATTGATTTTGACAATTTTCGGTCTTGTTTCAATTTTCATGTCACTTATGGAGACTATGATATAAATCATGTGTAAATAAATGGTAGTTGAAACGTGAAGGCTTATCAAAGTTTGTTTTGCATTTTTTCTTTCACTATACATTATTCGTGAATTATTTCTATACTAATATTAATCTGAGGGTATAACACATTTACATGTTCGTCCGCATATACAATTTCCATCGAAAAACCAGTTTGAAAATATTTATTTTTTGTTCATTGGAGGAAAAAAAAATAATAAATAAGTGTCAATGTATTGGAATTATTGTGGATTGTTTCTCATATTTTCGTTTTTACTGTTATTATCTATTTTTTGTTTTTTTTTTGCTTAATATATTTTCTAGTATACTTTCATAAAAATATTTTAATCCGTTTTTGACAGTGCCAAGAGGGACAATATATAAAAAAAAAATAAAAACAAAAAAAAATTGTGGGACAATATTTTGATTGAAGTTTTGAGTTTTTTTTTTGTTTTTTAAAGTCCTTATAATTTCTTTTTATCCCTATAGATTATCCTTAAAGGAAGAGGAAATTCGGTTAAAAAATACAAACAATTATTTAAGGATATACAACTAAAGTAACAACAACAACTTTTATATTTATAAATAAAGTATTTTTAAAGTATTTTTAAAATAAAGTCCTTGTTTTTTTTTTTAAATATGTACACTGTACAAAACAAATTATAGGTTTAAACAAGCAAATAGAAAGAGAGAGAGAGAGTAAGAGAAGAAAATTTATATGAAAAACGTTAGAGAGAGATAGAGAAAATAATAAATAAAGCTAATATTTTAAAGGATTATAAACTTGGTATTAAATTGCCAAAATCAGTTTTGTTTAGTTATTTTGATAAGTTTTAATAATTTTAAGGAATTTAAAAGAAATAGAATTATTATGGGAGTAAAGAGGATGGATAGAGGAAATAAAAGAGACAAGAAAACATAATAAAAATTAAGAAATTATTTTTTATGAGTATATTTTGCAAAAATTATGATGAATATTTTTTTTTTTTGTTTTTTAGATTAAACCATTTTAAAATTTATTTTTTATTTTGTTTTTATTATTATTAACTGTAATAATTTGATCGTATTAAAGAGACACAAAAAAAAAAGATTAAGAAGTTTATTTTTGAAATTACAATAGCTAAAATATCTACATACTGATTAACACAAGAACATAAGAACTTTCTATGTATATAGGTTTGTATCAATCAAGGCTACCAAATTTTAATTCTAAAAAATTTTGATTCATTTTTAAAGCAAAAAAAACTACTGAAAAATTAATTCCATAGAAATATACGACACTTAACAATTTTTTATCATTGCTTTGAGTTCTTTGATTGTTTTGTTTGTTAAATCCTATGAACGGGATAAGATTTTACATTTCGAATAACTCATTTCATTAACTTTTGTTATTATTACTTTTGTCTCACCAGATGAGAGTGAAGAAAGTGTCATTTTCAAGACTCACATTGCTGTTAGGTACAAAAAAAAATTATACAATTTTATATTGAAGTTAGTTTTCAGTAATTCTATAGTCAGACTTTTATTCGATACTCAAGCATTTTGATTAATTTTCAAATATTAGGGCTTATAATGAGAAACTACACCGAAAAAGATTCACGGTGATAGCATTTATAACCCTCACTTTGCCAATGTATGATGGAAAACGACAAATTTTCCATATCACCCTAAAAGTATGCAATTTCAGTTATATTTCGAAATATTTTTTTTTTAAACATTTTTTCTTTAAATATAAATAAAATTGAAATATATATATAGATTTATGTATAAATATATATATATAATTTAATTTATTATTTAATTTATTTATATAATATAATTTAAATATAAATAAAATCCCACTTAAAAAATGTTAAACATTTGTACTTACCACACTAAAACAGAATAATGATGTATTTCAGACTTCGTTCATAACGCCCATTATTTAACTTCTAAAGCATATAATATGGTCTAGTAAAGGTTCTCACTGTAAAAAAAATTATGTTAGAAAAGTTTACTATATTAAAGAAGATTAAAGTGAATCATCAATTGTATTTGTATTTGAAGTGTTTAGTTGAAACTACATTTTAAAATGTGGAATATTTTATAATGGAATTGAGTTTGATATATAGTTTGGGCTCAATATTCATAAAGCGTAAACAATTAAAATCCGCACTAAAATAATTGGTTACAATTTAATTACAGCATTAAAGATTACATTACAGTAATTTTTTATATATTGAAGCATTAATGGTGCTATTATGATTCACAACTGTTTTAAGTTGATTTGTGTACTAAATAATACAACTCAATGACAATGAAATTATATTTTTATGCTATTATGAATAACAACTTGTAGTTGTTAATTGGTCTGACAAAATCGTTGCTTTTTCTACCAAGATTAAAATAATTGACTTTAAATAATATTAAAGTGTATCAAACAACAGAATTCAGATTTGACAGTGTTGACATAATCAGATCGATTTTACTATTATGAATAGGAAAAAGCCGTTGCTTCTTCTTCTTACAGTAAAAATTGACTTTTAAGCTGTCAAATTTTGTGTCAATGTAATATTAAAAATTTTTAATAAAAAACTTTTGAATAGCTAAAGATAGTTAGTCTCAAGGAGTTCTTACATTTTAGTTTTCTCATACAACTTAAATAAAAATGTTGCCTAGAAAGTAGCAAAGCAATATATCCAAGCAGCACAACTTATACAATGTGTTATGTAATAACAATTAATTCTAGGAGTTGTTTCGTTTATCACAACATTACTTGAACTCATCAGTAGGTAGTAGTGTTAGACTGCATATATAACTCCTGATTTCAGCTTTAATTGATTTTATAACTTATTTATATATGTTATTAATGCATCTGTGAGTTATAAAAATTAACCAAAATCATAACGTAAAATCTATAGTAATATGTTGTGTAGTTTTGACAGGTGGATTAGGTTATACTGTTCATCATAATAGAGGTTATAGATTCATCATAATAGAGGCAATTAAGTTGTAAATTATAATCTTAATTTAGGTTATGTAGGGAATCATGAAATCATTTGATACACTGATACTAATGGTATCGAGAAGTGTAATGAATCGCGAATAAATGCAAAATCTAACGCACAATGATAAATAAATTTAAAATGGCTTATTATTTTCTCAATTTTAGGTATAAAGAATAAGAATAAGTTAATAAGCAGAAAATTAACTAAATGAAAATTATTTGATTTTTTGATATAACTGTATTCAATTGAGATTTCAACCGTAACCAAAATTCATAAATTTTTTGTTTTTTTTTTTCACACTTCAAAATCCATTAATATTTGATTGTTATTTTATATATTAAATTCTTTTATTATTCAATTTGCCATTATCTTCATTTCCTTTACATTTTCTTTAAAACGACTTTATGTTTTTTTTTTTTGATTTTCTTTTATCATATCCTGTCACAATAATTTCTTGTAAATCGATTTGAAAAGAAAAGGATGATGTTGGCATTTGAAAATTATATTTAACCTTTTTTTTTTGTATTAAGCAGTATAGAAGGAAATGAATATGTGAAAGCCAGTAAGTTGATAGGTGCGGTATGTAAACTTATAACAAAAAAAAAAAAATATATATATATATATATATATATATATATATATATATTGGAAGATATGGAATGAAAATGAAATCCTTAAAGCGTCCTTTTTCGAACCAGTTCATTGTGTTTCAATTTGATTTGGATAATTTTTTTTTCTAGAATCCTATGAAAGTTCTTTTGTTTATTGAAACAATAGAAAAATTCTATAAAAAATGAGAAATTTTAATGAATGTAATATAGTTATAGATTTGGTGGTACAATAATAAAGCACTCACCTTTTATATACGTATGATAATGTGGATGGTTGAATTTTTAAAATTTGCAAATTTTAACTGAAAAAAATCAAAAATCGATTAATTATTTTCAATTGTATCTGTTGATTAATTGTTTCGTCGGAGTAGCTATGTTATTAACTATGATCTGTGATAGAAAAATATTAGAAATTGGAGATAAATTTGCATTTCTGAGATTTATTTTTTTTTTTAGTTTGGAAAAGCAATAGGGAAGAGAAATAATTATTTTCAACAAAAAAATAAATATTCAAAATATACGACTAATCGATAATGCGGTGGATATATTGTAAAAAATTCCGCGTGAAGAGTGTCCTTATCGTAGTGTATATATCTGGTTGGATGGTTGAAAATAATTTAAGGGGTATCTCAAGTAGTTAGTCACAAGCACTGACGATGGAAGTATGTTGCTTCCGAAATATCGATATTTGCAATCAAATATTAAAAATTATTAGTGAACATTTAAATTATTTAATCTCAAATGAGCTTTAAATAGTCATATACACTATTTTCTTATCTTGTATAGTTGTTATTTATTATCTATATGTGTATATTATGAAAAAATATACCAAACTAATCTACAAAAATTCATTCAAAATTACCCTATACTGATGTATCAAGATGTCCAGTCGTCTAAGCTGTAAATTCGCTTCTAAAGATACATATTTTAACCTTAATGTTTGGCTGAACTCAACAAAAACAATAATTAAAAAAAAAAAAAAAAATGTTATGATCCATGATTATGACCGAAAAATCGAAACACGTGTCGGAATAAAATTATTTTGTGAAATTAACAAGTCTTTTATTTTTCTTTTTTTAAAAAAATGTTTATAAAATTTCACCAAGAGTGTACAAGTGAAAGCATAAAAGGTATAAAAACAATAATATTTTAAGCCTCCACAATTTTTAAATAACTGAAAATAGATTCTATGGATAATTTTTTGGTCAGTTTGATCCCTGCTATCACTCAGTTATTGGTTGATAAGTGTAATACTTGTCCATACATAATATTATTTACTATATTTGTAACGTAAAACAATTTATAAAATGCGTGTTGCAGTATATTAAAAATAATATGGTGAAATTTTGAATTGTGGTGAATTTCAGTATTCGGCTCATTTAGTGTAATACTACATATATATAGTATATTCAAATATTTTATTATATATGTACCCTAAAACAATTTCTAAAATGAGTGTAGTAGAGTACATATATCTAGCGTGATGAATTTTTATGGTGAAATTTTGTATTGTGGTGAATTTTAAATAATAATGATAATGATGATAATTTATTACAGGAGTGGTATTCTGTATTGTGATAATCACGCTGCGACTATCGCATATCTATAATTGGTATTCTATATGGTGATTGTCACAGTGATAGTCGCTTTTTTTTTTGTGATTTTAAGGTGACAGCTTATTTGGTGTCACTCATGATAAAAATAAATAAAAGTTTTTTAAGATTTAAGCCTTTTAGATTTTCTATGTTTTGGGTTTTTAAGATTTATGTTAAGTTTTTTATGTTTCAGATTTTGTTTAGGTTGTAATAATTTTAATTTGTGTATTAAAATTATTAGTTTTTAGGTTTACGAATAAAAAATAAGTTTATTGATAGGATTTTCAGTTCAAAATGTAGAAGTCGCTAAAATTGCAAATGATTTAAAAAGAATGGAACTGAATAAAAATTGCTGTGATTATGTGCTAATATTTTTTTTTAATAAGTTTGAATTTTATTTTGATTTTCAATTACATGTATAGATATTTATATTAATTAGTTATAAGTTTGCAAATGAATTTTAATCAAATTTGAACACAATTTTTTTTTTTCATTTTCTTAAATTAGTTGTAATGAATTTCACTTTAAGTTTTTTTTTAGTATTTGAAAATTTATTTTATGAAATTTACTTTTAAGTTATTATTTTTAATAATTTTTTTTATTTTTATAATTTTACTTTATGATTACACTGTTCCACTAATAAAATTTAAAACTTTAGTTTTGTTTTCTATTGTTTTGACACTTTGACATTTAATAAATCACTTGTGCTGCCATTTTCGAATTGTATTTTTTAAAATGCTGCCGTTTTGTTAAATTATTCAAGTGATCGCAATACAAAATACCAAAAAATTTCAGTGTCATCTTTGACTGTCACAAGGGTGACTATCGTTTATCACAATACAGAATGCCACTCCAGATATTTTGGGGATTATTATTTTTCTTTGCTTTTCTCATTTTCATTAATTCTGATTAAATCTTAAACAGTATTGTTGGGAAATAGAAATTATGACAGCAATTAGTGAAACGTGGTTGAATTCAATTAAATTAAATTGAATTGAATCAATGTTTTTTATTTAGGATTTTATTTGTCTTTACATTTTCCTCAATTTTGTTGAATTGCATGTAAATTTGATTTAACTGAATTACATTGGACTTTTTTTGTTGTTGTTTAAGTGTTATAGATTGATATTCACAGCTATCTACTTTTTTTTGGATGTTTAGAAAATGGCTTTTAAATTTATGATTTATTTTTCTTTAAAACACTTAAAATTTTTAAATGGAAATCGAAATGTATATTGAAATGAAAATTCTAAACAGAAATGAGAATAGTTAAAATAATATGAAATTGAAAGTGTAGCAACATATTTTCATGCACTTACGGTTCGAATGAAATCGGGTTGCTTGTGAAATATATATATAGGAACCGTTAAACATCACCGTAAAATGTAGAACCTATCTTACCAGTGTGTTGAGTGTGTATAACATAATGCGATGTAGGAAAAGTATATTTTTAAGTATGTAATTTTGTAATCTTATAAAGTTTGGTACATGCGAGATTGAAAAAATTTATCGTAGCTACGATCAACAAAAAGTATTATCATTCGAACAATATATTGTTATAAATTAACAGAAATTAGCGAAATACCGAGAACATTTTTTAATTTATCTCTCTTCTCAATTTCTACTCTATCTAGACATATATACATATCTATTAGAATATTGGGTTTCCTGCTTTTACAATACAACTATTAAATTTAATGTTTTTAATTTATTTTTTGACACAAATATCCAAAAAAAAAAAATTACAGTTTTCACTTCCAATATTAGTTTTTATAAATATAAAATTTTGTAAATTTCTGTTATCGTTAAATGTCATTAAATTCGCTAACAGACTTAGTATCTAATATAATATTTTAATCTACACATTCATACGTACTCATTTTTTAAATACAGTTTCTTTAATTTAAATTAAAATATAGTGATAAAATTCTCATTTTATTTTACAAAAATCTCATTTCTTTTCTCTCATTAATTTTTGTTCGTTTTTTCTCTCTTTTTGTTTTTATTATTCCATTCCCATAGCCCAGCAATAACTGTGAAATGTATGCTGATTTCATTTCAAAATAAAAAATTCAACTCGTGTTTTTGTTTTGTCCTGTTTTTATTTTTTGTTTTGTAATTTTATTTTTATTGTATATTTTTAAATTATATTTTTTATTCTCTATGCCAGTGCATGCATTTTCTTTACGGTTAGTCGGGTTAGTATAATAATATATTATACTCAATTCAATTTGTTTATGTATTAGTAATTGAAAGGCGAACTACAAATTTTCTATAAAATATCGTTTCTATATATATATATATATATATATATATATACATATATGTATATAGGTATATTGTTCCTTTCAAAACGTTCATTCTTTTTTTCATTTCATTTTTACCGTTATGGAAATATTATATCTCAATATTTTCAGTGTACCTGCATCTATATATTATGCTATGCGTATATTTATACTTATTATAAAGTCACCCAAATATTGCATTCAGTTCAGATCTAATACTATGGAGCAAATAAAGTTAAGGACTAGAATTATTTATATAGTATGAATGTATATGGTGTTTTGATTATGGTTTTTGTATAGTTGTTCCCACTATTGGTAAATATAACGGTATTATGAAGTACGTAATTTTTACATTGTACAAAAAAAAAACTATTTGTTTTTTTCTTATTGTTTTTGTTTTCGCACTTACACTATCATACTGTTGTATAAACAGAATAAAAAATTTCCGTTTATTTTATTTTTACTTAATAGCTGAAAACTGTATTAAATACAGAATTCATAGCATATGTGTTTTTTTGGGGATGTGGGTTTTTCTTGTGGGTTCGGATGATATGAGATTTTGTTACATATATAGGATAACTTGTGTGTTATTAATATTATTCGTGATAATAATAATTTTACAAATTTCTATTTAGCTTATTTTTAATGATAATATCAACTTCGCAAATAAAAATACTAAATTTTTAAACGGGCCGGAGTCAGTTAACTGTCAGAGATATAATATAATTAAATTTCCCGAAATTAATTTAATATTCTGCTTTGAATTGAACTATTTAATATATTTGTATTGCATTTGGTTTATATTTAAATTAATTTAACAGCTATTTTTGATATTATTTATTAGCGTTTTCAATATTAATTCAATACTAATATTTTATCCAGCTTGATAAAAATTCATACTTAATTTTATTTTAAATTGTTTTTCATTATTTCAATTTATTTTTAGCGCTATACAATTTTTTTTTATTTATTTATTTATTCATTTAAATCTCAAAAGAAGCTTAAAAAGCTCGTACGGAGTTTTCTGTATTTTTATTCGTTTAATCAAATATTATTAAAGATTTAATTGTTAATGTATAGTAAAGTCAAGAAAGAAATTAAATATTAAAAAAAAATAAATATTGAAAAATTACAAACCTTATATAATTTTTTTTTATTCATTTATCTTAGACAACAACCGCATATGTAATAATTTATTAAAAAAAAAGTATTTAATATAAATTTAATTTAGATAAGAAGAAAAAAAAACTCTATACATTTGTGAGTTTTGGCAATTTGATAAAGTAACATTTTTGTATGTTAAGATGTATGTATGTATACTCGTATGGTATGTGTGTATGGATGGATGTATGTAAAATATGGACTGAAATTTTAAATTGAAATTTCTAATTGAAAATTAAAAATTTTAAAAATATATTTAATTTTACTACGTCTCCTTTTAAATGTCTATCATTAAATAGAATACATAATAGTAAAAATCGATTGTGATATTTAAAAATATATTTAATTTCGCTACGTCTCCGAATTTTTTTCAATTTATAGATTAAACTAAATATAATGATTCGGTGGATGTTGTATTCAATTTTAAAAATATATTTAATTTTGCTACGTTTCCTTTTAAATGTCTATCATTAAATAGAATACATAATAGTAAAAATCGATTGTGATATTTAAAAATATATTTAATTTCGCTACGTCTCCGAACTTTTTTCAATTTATAGATTAAACTTAATATAATGAATCGGTGGATGTTGTATTCAATTTTAAATATATATTTAATTTCGTTACATCTCCTTTTAAATGTCTATCATTAAAAAGAATAATAGTAAAAATCGGTTGTGATATTTAAAAAATTTCAAAATATGTTTAATTTCGCTACGTCTCCGAACTTTTTTCAATTTATAGATTAAACTAAATATAATGATTCGGTGGATGTAGTATTCAGCTATGCAATATAAGCTTTTTGACACTTATTCAATAACCCGCTTAGAATTGAACTATCAATGTCGGAATAATGTAATTGATTTTTGATTGATTTTGAATATTCAATTCAGCTATTAAACATAAGTAATTAATATAATGTTATTAAATTATTTTTCGAAAACTATATTCAGCTTAGAATGCAGCTTTTCGATTAAATATTTACAGATACAATATCCTTTTTTCTTTTATTGTATTTTTTTCTGCATTATAAAAGAAATATGATAACTATACAATTTACATCGTTATTGAACAAGAGAGACGAAAATTGAGAAAAATCATAGTGAAATGTTAGAGAAATAAAAAACATAATAAAAGCGATGAAGAAGAAGAAGAAAAAAACTTAAATGAAATTCAAAAACTTTTTTTTTTCTTTATTATTTTTCCTTATTTTGATTTCTTTCTTTATTTGTTCATTGGAACTGAGATACGTGTATATATATGTATTTTATATTGTTTGTTTGTGTAGTGGTGCATCAAGTGCACTTTTGTTATATCCTTTTAAGTTATAGAGAAATGTAGTTCCGGTGAAATTTAAATAGAAAAATATTAAATACATAATCATATATATATATATGTATATATATATATATATATATATATATTAAGGAAGTATAACGAGAACATTTTTTTTATAATTTAAGGTATACAAATTACATTTACTTAAAAATGTGTCTGTAGAATAGGGGTGGTGGTTTGTGAATTGAGTGGTTAATATTTGTATAAAAAGCAAAAAAATAATTCATTGCAGAAATACGGGTGATGAAGAAATTTATAAGTATACATATAGATATATGTGTACCTGTACAAACATATTTATTCTTTTAATAATAAAAAAAAAGAAAAAAAAACTCTCAGGAACATGATGGGTTAAAAATTGAAGATCCTGTTTTGTACGTGTTCTATTGATAAACCAAAAAGAAATATATTTATTTTTTGTGCTGGTTTTATGATAGTATTACAAAAGTGGGATTTAGCTCAGAATGGTATTTGTTGTATAAAATATAACTTTTCGTTTTTGCAATTGCGTATGTTAGTTTAATCGAATTTCGAGCGATGTGAATAAAATTGATTTGAAAACAAAAAAATTGCTTTCGGACTAAAACAAATTATGTTTCAGATGGGTTTACGATTCTATTTCAGAATACGTCAATTTTAGTCAACGTTTTTAAACTCATTTAACATTCTTCGATGGAGATCTATTTTGTTATGGATTCTATCCCAATCCCTCTTTGCTCATATGTTTTAAAAAATTTAATAATTTGAATTCTTAAATTCAAATAATTTCAATTTGTATCATTTTGTGTAGAAAAAAATTGTTAACAACATTTTAAAAATTAAATTGACAAAAGCCAGCCTTAATACCCTTATAAAATATTGCCACTGCAATCCTTTACTTATGAAGACCATTATAATTGGTTGCTCTCAAGTCTTTCACATTCATTTTAATTTGGTTTTTTTTTTTGCTTTTTTTCATTTTTAATTCATTTGACAGAAAATATTATTTTATTATACGTGACAATATTTACAAAAGGAAAGGATAAGAAAAAAAGTAATAAAAAACCAAATGAAAAAAAAGAGATATTCATTTTTCTTTTTTGTGCTTTTTTTTATTAAATCAAAAATGCAGATCGAATAAGGAAAAATATGGTGTTTGAATTTTCCATTTTGTAAAAATAATTTTATATGGGTGATTTAAAGTGTCATTTACATTTCTTTAAATATTTTTCTAGTTATTATATTAATTTTTAAAATTTATTAAGATATAAGGGATAAAATGGACGGAATTATGGTCTTGAATCCTTTCCTATCAGTGAAAGTAAGACCAGAGGATATAAAACAAAAATTATCGAAATATGTCAAAGGGAATACTGGATGTAGTTCAGTTCTGTACAATACTAGGGCAACATGAAGATCGTCAGACCAGGATTAAGATGGTAAGATAAAATCGAGGGCGATAGTGAAAAAATATGAGTTGTTTAAGGAAGGACAGTTGTTGAAAATAGATCAGATTTGAAGAAGATTATAAACGATGTCAAGACATACCAATGAGTTTTTTTTTTTTGCTACACGCTACCCCAACACTAGGAAAGGATTCTTTTATACAAAATTATTTTAGGTATGGGTAAGGAGAAAAAGGATTTGGAGGGAAATAGGATGATAGAAGAGAATTGGTGGGTAAGTTGTTGTTGGTTTTGCAGCAGCGTTAGATGGTAATGATTAGTTCATCAATCATATATAACTTTAACACATACATGCACAACGGTCTGATTGGTTGAATTAACAATTTAGTGGATTTGTTTCATGTTCTTATTATTTTTTCGGTTAACGAATTCATTTCATCGATTTTGAATTGTACCTTTCAAATTGTTAATATTGGAAAGAACCCTGTAAGCTTTTAACCCTTTAGGTTTTCATTATATTGATGAGAGTCTATTTTATTCAACCAGAATAACAATTGTTGAATATTCAATAAAAATTGATTCTAAAAGATGAGAAATAAAATAAGCGAGGACTATGGAGGTGACAGAATAGTACTCCCCACAACAACATTAATACTTTGAAACCCCCAACATCACTCACAATCTAATATAATTCATTGTTTTTTTTTTAAATTTAAATTTTAATCAATTGAAATGACTCTTTAAAATTTTCGAAAATGTTTTGCATCTTAGAATTTTAGATTTTTTTGTTTTTATTTGTTGTTTTTTTGTTTGGTTTTGTTGTAAACTTTCAATAGAAAAATTTTTATTACTAAATTTACCTTTGTGTATTTAATGTGGTAATGGTTTCGAATATTTCAACTATTGCATACCTTTTCCTGTTTTTTCATCCTTTTTTCATATTATTTTTGTTATTTTTTTTTTAAATTCTTATTTAATATTCAGAAATGTTATTTTATTCTTTCATTTTTGTTGTAAGTATGTACCTTAAGGTACATAGAATTCCAGAATGATTTTCTATAATTCCTGTAATATTTTATGATGGTACGCTACGATATGATATGGTATGGTATGTATATTAACATAGTGTGATGTGGTGTATGGTGTGGTGTGATATGATATGTTTTCTTATTTACATCTTATGTACACATACACATAAATAGATGGTAAATAATATTAAAAAGCAAAAAAAAAATGAAACTGCATTATAAAAGTTAACATGTATAATGTCAGAATGAGTGAATGAAAGAAAAAAAAACTATTAGAAAGAGAAAAAATTTATAGTTTTGTACATTTATTGAAAATAATTTTTTATGTTTTTATATTTTCGTATTTTATTCTTTTGTTAAATTTTTCATGTCAATTGTAAAATAAATGTAAAGTTGTATATTTATATTTAGCATATATCTATATATATAATATCGTCTACATATATATTAAATATTACTGTAAAAATAAAAAAAAAATATAAGAAATGCATGTAAAATAAATTAGTTTAAATAATTTACATGAGCATGTATAGGGTTAAATAAATTTTTTTCCAATACCGATTTATTAACATCTACTGATAATACTCTATTGTGAATTATTATTTGTTTTATCAAAATATTTTTGCTATTATTTAAAAATCATATTTTCATATTAAGGAGACGCTAACACGCTACGGCTACCCTTAAACAACTCATTCCTTTTATCTCTCTCTCTCTGTCTCTATTTATTTCTCTTTCCATCAAAACTCCGTCCGTACTCCGTAGCGTAAAACTATTCAAAACTACTCTTCTTTTTTATTAGTATTTCTTATTATTTGAAAAAAAAAAAAAAATAGCTAAAATAGAGAATAATACCGAAAATGAGAATTGAAAACTAAAAACAAAAAATATTAAATAAAATGCATTCTACTAGAGAATAACGAAAGAGAAAAAGAAAATATGAAGAAAAAGAAGATGAGAGAAAAAGAATAAAATAAAAAAAAAAAAAACAAATGAGCTGAAAAAAAAAATGCAATTGTAAAAGTGATGCAGCTTCATAAAGAGCAGGATATTATCCCTAGATATTTCTATATAGGGTAATGTGTATAGATAGGGTATCAATGGTACTGGTAGGAGAACAAAATTAAGGTGATGGCATAGAAAAAAAGATGATATTCAATAGATATGAAAACATATTCATTCCCTTTAGTATAGAAAACTAAAATGCAAAGTTTATTTTTTTTATAAAGAAATTTTTTAAAATTAAGTAGAAATTGTATATGTATACATTTATAAAAAATGTATATATATATACATTCATACACATACTTGAAAATTTCAAAGCATACAAAAAAAAAAATCAAGAATTTTAAAAAGCTCAAGAGTTTCAATAGTTTCATCCTGACAAAAAAAAAAAAAAAAAAAAAAAAATGTATTTTTTTTTTATGCAATCCTTGAATATCCTTGAATATCCTTGAAACAAGATTATTTTAAAAATATATATATAAAAAAAAAACAAAAAAATAAATAAACTCAAAAATTAGAAAGTTTTTATTATTCTATATATATATATAAATATTTTCTTCTTCAAAATAGCTGTAAAATGCAATAAGAAAAAAAAGAATCATAAAAAAAATAGAAAATGTGTTTCCGTTATTTCTATTTCCTAATATTTGTTTTTTATTTCTGTTTTTTTTTTCTAACTTGTTCAGAGTTTCCTTTTAAAATATGTACTTACTTAAATATCATTTCTATGCAACATACAGAATATGTATGCATGTATATATGTATCTAAATAACTGCATTTTTTTTTTGCAATCTATATATGTATACGAGAAAATCATCTTTTTACGGTTATTTTTCTTTTATTTATTTATTTTTTTCTTTAAATTTGTTTAAGAAATAAAAAAAATACAATATTTTGTAGATTAAGTTCTATTTTGTTTTATAAGCCATTTATTAAGTTTTTTGCTTCATATATATATAGGATTAGTTAGGATTATAATTGAACTACAGAATTTATATAGAAGATGGGTTTTAGATGATCAAATAGTATTTATAAAACATTATAGATTGTTTAGGGGTAGGCACAGACATACAATTTTTAGTTTTTCAACTGTTTGATTCCATATAATTTATGATTTAAAAATGTCAAAATTTACATTGTATTCATATATGCAATGTATAATAATATCGTACAAACAAAAAATTTGTTTGTGTATTATATAAACTATATCAATACTGTAATTAAACATTTTTGTTTGCGATTTGAATGCCACGGTTCATATTTATCACTAATACTAGTCATGTAAACGAAAATTTTTTTGTTACGAGAAACCTAGAGTTAATTTTATTTCATAAAAGATGCAAATACGATTTAAATGACTCTGTGTGACAATGATGTTTTTGATAATTTGAGCATTCATCCGTAATACATATAAGATTTTACAATATAAATTATTATTCGTCCTTGATAAAAAGTTGTATTCAAAATTTGTATTTTTGATTTTGTTAATTTATCTTAGACAACAACCGCATACGTAATAATTTATTTAAATTTAATTTTGACGATGGATGACTTGCGGTAATTTGATAAATGAAAATGTTTGTATGTTTTAAAACGACTTATACATGGGATGAAATTTCTGATTGATAACTTTTGAAAAAATATTTGGTTTCGCTATGTCTCTTTTTAAATAACTGTCATTTATTAATAATTTAAAACCGGTTATGAAATGGTTCAGATATTTGTACCTTGGTCTTTTTAATTCACAGATTTAAGTTAATGATTTGCAATCCATTATATACATCTATTCATTTTTTCATCGATGACAAAAATAAAAATAATTATTAATTTTATTTCCAACTTAATTCAGTATACGTTTTGAAAAGAGAAAAAGAAAATTTTATGTAGTTCAAAGTTGGACACTAGTTCAAGTGCAAAAATTAGTTGGACACTAAATTGATAAACCCATTATTATAGATAAATTTTGTAGATTATATAGATCTACTCTCAAAGATGTTATAACAAATTATCTAGCCAAATTTAATTTCGCATCATCTAGCTTAAATAAAGTCAAATACATAGAAGCGACTTTGTTTAAGTATAAAATCTAGTTATGTAAATTTATTTTGATTATGAATATTTACAGTTAAGTGATGTATTCTCTTAAATTATTTTTCAAGCTTATTAGTGTTAGTTAAATAAAATTAAACTTAAATATATGTATATATATATATATGTATTATGCATATATAAATGGAAACTAAATAAAAAAAAAATTAAATCCACAAAGGATAGTATTAAATACAGGATCTTATATTGAGGATTTTTAAATTTTTTTTGAAAAATATATGTGTACAAATCAGTGTGTGTTTATATGAATTTATATGATGTTTGCATATAAATTTAAAATTAATTTATATTTTTGTTTTACAGTGTGTGTGTGTTCCTATCTAATTCTACTTATACTCTGAAAGAGAATGCATTTGAATAATAGAAGTATACCTTTATATTATTTAAGAATGGAATTTGGTTTTGTTTTTTAATAGAAACTAATTACAGAAAACTTCTAAATTTATTCTAAATTTTAATTTTTTTTTTTTTTTATAAAGATTAATTTTGCACCCAGAAATATTCTTATATAAATATTAAATTGATATTGGCTTAGGAAAAATGAGAAAAAAAACCAAAATCCAAAACAAACAATGTGTGGGGGGGATGATAATATTGAAGTATAAAGAGTAAAATAAATAATACAGTTGTGGTCAAGAAAAATGCATAATACTTAAAATATTATTAATTAATAAAAACGTAATGCACAGTTTACACATCATATTTAATTTCACAATTTGACTTGATAGTATGAAAATTCAAAAAAAAAAAACAAAAAAATTATGGCTAAATGAAGTTTGAATTTAGACTGTATTTGAGGAAAAAAATAGAATTTTCTTGACAGGTACAAAATTAAATATGATCAAAACTAAAATTAGCTGGAGTATATGTTTTTGTTGTTTTCTATGTAATTTTTAAGTTATATGCTTTTAATAAAAATCAATTAAATAAATTGTTTTTTTTTTTTTTCAATAATAATAATTCTTATAAAAAAAAGCTGTTCTAAAATGTCATTATTTTTGCATATTTACAAAGGGTTGTTATATTAAGTAATAACATTTAAACAAAATGTCGATTAATAAAAACTAAATAAAAATAGATACAATGCCATAAAGTAAATATAGTTAGTTATATATAGAAAAACTGAGAGAACGATCGCTATCACAACATTTTTTTTTTGTTTTAACTTTTTATTTTTACTTCATTTTTGTGTTACAATTAGAAAAAAAGTCTTACGAAATCTAATATTTATTCTAATTTTGACAATAACTAAACCTTAAATTTAACAATTTAAGGTTTGACAATAACTACGTTAAATTTATTTAGTTTACATCATTCTTATAATTGTGGGTTAGTCTTTTTTTCAAATTTTTCGTAAGAAATATTTTATATTTGTTTATATTTTGGAAAACATAAAAAAAAAAAACCAAAACTTGTTTAAATTTATTTTATTAAAAACCTTAGAGCTAACCTAAATTACATAAGCTACATCTATAATCTAACTAAACCTATGCTAAACCTAACTTACCCTAAGCCTGTTCTAAAGTTAGATAATCTATTTATGTTATTGGTTAACCACCAGAGATGAGTGTTTATTATTTTTTTATCCTTATCTGGGATATACATGTCATATTTGAGTGAATTTGTCTCTAAAATGTGCGGGTTATATTCTATGCACTTGCATGTAGCCCGTCTATTATAGTGATATAATAGAGGGACATGCTCGTGGTTTTGAATATACCCTTTAGTATCAAGATAAATAAAATGTTCGGGTGCTATAAACCCCGTTTTCATGCTGTTTTTAATGTACTCTTCATTATGGTAATATATATGAGATATTAGACCATTTTCTGTTGTGGCAAAAGATCTATTAAAATGATTACGAATTGTTTTTATCAAAAAATTATCGAATCTTACGATACTAGCTTTTTGGTACAAACATTTATTTGAATAAAAATGTTTGTAGTCCGTTTCGGGTTTTCTGTGTAGATTTACGCAGGCTCTTATGCATTTTCGTTCAAATTTTCTTATTTTATCCTTTAGACTTGCACTTATGTTGAACCAAATGGGTCCACTATATAAAATAACCGGTCTAATGAGAGTTTGATATGCTCGCTATCACAACATTAGCCCTAACTATAATGATGTCATATGATACCAGAGATGCAAACCAAAAAATTTGTTCGTGTGGTTCGGTTTTGATTTAAGGTTAATTTTAAATTTTGGTTTTGGTTTTTGGTTTTGGTTCTAAAAATTTCAAAATTTGGTTTTGGTTTTGGTTCTGGTTCAATAAATATTTTTATTTATGGTTTTCGGTTCGTTTCGGTTTTGGTTCAATTTTGTTAAAAATAAAAATATTTATACACATTACAGATTACATATACTAGATACAATCAGGGAAATTTAAAGTGCTATCTATGAATCAGTATTAGAAATAGAATTTAAATTGTCAAATAAAAATCATATGATTTGTAAACAATATTGACATTGACAAGTTTAATAAACTAAAACTATAAATATTATTATTTTATTAGGAAACTACATTGCTTACATATTTTATAAAATTAAAAATATAAAAAAATATATTATTATTTTGTAATTGCTGCTGCTGGTTATAATAATAATCTAATATTTGAAATGAAATATATATTTTAAGTAAGCAAATTATATACAAATATTAAATTACAAATATATATAAACATGAATAAAACATATAAACATGAATAAATAAAAATAAGAAATTAATTAATTTTATTACTCACACACACAACACAACAGTCACAACTTCAAAATTCAAAGACGTTATAAGTTCGTGTATTGACAAAAAGTCAAATCAAATATCAACATTTGACTTTTTTCGTATTGAATTTGACTTTTTTTTCGTTCCCTATAAACAAATTTTATCTTCATGACTTTCGATTTCGACTATCAGTTTTTTTTTGTTAGTTATGTTAAAAAATAGATTAAAACATGAACCAAACCGTAAACCACCAAATATAGTTTGTTGGTTTGTGGTTTGGTTTCAGAATTATTTTAAGAAATGGTTCGGTTTTGGTTTGGTTCGCCCAATTCATTATAAAATTGGTTTGGTTTTGGTTATAGTTTTGGTTCGGAAAATATCAATGGTTCAGTGGTTTTTTGGTTCGGTTCAAAAACCGGTTTGCATCTCTGTATGATACTTTGTTAATTGTTTTAATATGATATAATAAAATCATAACCAATCATAACATTAACTATAATTGACATACCTATTTATATCAAAACGTCAAAACCAAAAGAACAAAAAAAACCAAAACAAATAAAATAAAAATATAAATTCTATTAACGAATGTTGTTTTTTAATTCCAAGTCCATGGCATGAAAACCCCAACTACTTTTACAGAGAGTTTTGAAATACACAATCACATACAATAACTTTTTCTGTAGGATTTTTGTTAAATGTTGAAAACAGTATCTATTGTAGAGTATACTTCGCCTTCATAATAGCATAGTTTCATTTTATTTATAGTCATAAGCAAAACTTTCTAAGTTTGAGTTAAAAGAAAAAAAAATATATACAAGTTTATTTTTAGTTTACTAAATTATGTTTTTTTTTATTGTAAACATGCTATCAAAATTACTTATGATTGCTTATGATTTATATGTTCTTCTTTTTTGTATACTTAATGAATTATTTTGAAAAGACAACGAATTATGACTTATGACTATTATAGTTGGTTAAATGAAAAAATCTGGTTGGCGTACAAAATCAAATGATATCATATGATAAATGATAAATGACTTTTATAGTTAGGGGTATTAAGAATTGAATCTATAGCATCATAAATTCCGAAAATTTTGATTTTGTACGAAAATAACCGAACAAAAGTACTGCAACGATGTAATGACAGTAGTTTAATATTAGTGTAATATTATTTAATTATTTATTAAAACAACAAAATTAATTTAAATTTGTTTAAACTGAAACTAGCGCTAGAATTTAAAGCCTTCGTTTACATACTTTAAGTATTGTACTACAAAAACAATTTTAACTATGTTTTTCAATCATTGTAAATCTAACTGATTGTCATAATTTTTCAATATTCAAATGTCAATTAAAATATAAAGAAATATGTCAATAATTTTGAGGAAATGAAAGGAAAATGTATACTTATTTCAAGCTATTTTTGATTTCTAATTTTTAATTTTTTTTTTTTTTGATAACATGAAATTAGAAGACTCAAATAGAAAAATAGGACAATGGAAGAAAATTACATAGTTCAATACTATTAAAAAGAATTAAATCGATAGGAATCTTTAAATTATTCATAACACATCATTCTAACTCTTCAGAACGAACAGATTGAACTCGTGTAGTATAAGAATATTGAACTGAGATGTTAAAGAGAATATTTCCAGTACAAAATTAATTTTTGTTCTTAAAATAAAAAATGTCAATAATATTGTCTATAACGATATTACTAAATATAATTGAATTTTCTTGACCAATGGTGTGCTTATTTACTCTGTTATAGACATTTTTATACTCATATTGTTTTTCATATTTTAAGGTTAATAATAATATATTTATGTATGTATATATAAAAATATATTTAATTATTTTGAACTTTAATCCTTATAAAACATTATTTATTATAATTTCTCCATTTAATGTTAAACAACATTTTTTAATAGAAAACTAATTATTTTCTAAAGTGGTTTCAGAATTTTTTTTTGTTTTTTTACCAAATTTTAATATGCATATGGAATTGGGAACATATGTTTATTTGTTTTTTGGAGTGGTTTTATATAGCTATATTTTTATTTGTTTTTCTTATTTTTTGTTTACAAAAGAAGAAAACTAAAAGTTAATAAATTTTAATTATATTACAAAAATTAATTTATAGTTATTTGAATTTTTAAATATTTATAATATTAATTTGAATGGAATTTCGACGAATATTATTATCCATCTTGGGAATAATTTGTGAAAATAAAAATTTATGAATAGCAAAAAAATAGTTTAAGTTAATATAAAGCTTAAATTCAATACTCTTGCTTCGAATTTATTAATATGTATATTATTTAATATATATTTTTATGTATTTAATTATTAATAATTACATTATTTTTTTTCTTTTTCAGGTAAGTTCAATATAAAATATATTGATTTGAAAAATAAAAAATAAAAATACTATTTTATGTATAGGTAAGTGAATTTTAATTTTGGGATATATTTTATTGTTTTTAAAATATGTATATAAATTCTAAGTATTAAATGTCGTTATGTATAAATTAAAGGAACCATATGAATGAATTATTATCAGTTTATAACGCCTTACATAAGAAAAGACATATTGATTATAGCGACTGAGATATTAGCTGTGCTTTTCATCTGGTTCACGGCCTAGGTTAATACTTTCATATGAAATGACAACAACAATGCAAAACCCAGATATTTATCTGGTATATATATAGGTCTCAAATATTTAGTAATTATATTTATCACGAGTGGCGTTTGAGTAGTTTTTTGATAATTCAATTAACAGGTTTGCCAACTTAAAAAAATAATCCATATCATTTACGTATATCGTTCTTTTAAATTTAGTAAAACCTAGACCTTGAACCGTATGAAAAGAACACAGCTATTGTGTAAACAAAGTGATTTTTATTAATTTTACAAATTAATAATAATATTTAATATTATATATATGCAGGAAATATTCTAATATTATTTAATATAGGAAATATAATCTTATTTAATAGTAAATACATGAATATATTGCTCAGTACACTTCTTCTATCTTGATATGATGATTTAATTTACTGACTACAGTAATTTTATTATTAATTATAATTGATAAATAAATACTTGAAAAACAGTAAACGTTCCAATTTATTCAGTTCAAATTGCAGTATACTCTATACTTTATATGTACGAAAGGGTTAACTAATTACCTACATTATCTACATTAGTGATAAGATTATAAAAAAAAATACTTTTCAACTGAATTACCGACATTAGGTCTCAGTAATAATATTTATAGTATCGGTTTATAATATTCCACTATATTGTAATTATTCAACACAATTTAATGTACAATTTAAGCTACAATTTATTGACTATTATTGAACCGATAACACGTAACAATAGATTATTTCCATAATTCATATATAACGTTGATGCAGCTTCCTTGGTTTGGTATAATGGACCTGATCTAATTATAATTTTTAACTGTTATAAGTAATTATAAGTTTTTAAGCAATTGAATATTCTGTTATATTATTCGGTTTTTCAATAAGTTATTATTACTTTCGTTTTGTTTATATTTATGTTTAAAAACCGTTATTTATCTTTAATTCAATTTAATTGTTTGACTTAGCAAAATATTTAGATTTGCGTACAATTTGTTTTTACTATTTAATTTTACACAAACATTATAGTTGCTCGTCCTATGGCATACGTCCAATGCCCCATGAGTTACATTGTTACATGATAACTAAACAGTATGATGATGATTAAAATTTGTTTACCTAAGTGCTGCTTACACAAGTTAACTAAAGTTGTTATAAGTTAAACTACACAATTAAAATATGATTTATTTGCTTCCAATGTTTGTTAACTTCTCTTTCATATATTTTTTATTTCATTTTTCATTCAGGTTTATTACCCCTGCAATAAATTTAAATATTCTTCATCAACATTTTTTTTTTGGTTTACTACCCCTGTAACAACATTCTCTTTCTACCTATATTCTTTTGATTTTATTTATTGTGTGAGAGAGAACTCGTTATTTTTATGCTTTTCATTTTCTGTATGTTTGTTTTTAATTTTTTTTTTCTCAAAATTTTATGTTATTTATTCTCTTTCGGTTTGAATTTTCACAAAAAAAAAATTCTCTTGGGAAAATTTTGATATGCAGAGAGAGAAAGTAAAAAAACAGAAAAGAAAAAAAAATAATTTGTTTAACAACAACTGTAAAATTTTACACGCTCTACAATATAAATATCATTTCTAATAAATAAAAACGCATGTATAATATATGGGACAGAGAGAGAGATAGATAGAGAGTAAAAAAAAAAAAAATAAATAAATAAATAAAAATAAACAAACCAGAAAAATAAAATCCTTGTTTTTTGTTTTGTTTTGTGTTCCTTTTGTATCCTTCAAACGTGTTCAACTTATTGCAGTTCTTAATAGTCCTGTTATTTTTATATTTTGTTATCATATTTGTTTTTTTTTTTGTTTTTCTTGTACTTTATTTTGTAATGTTGCGTTCACACTTTTTCTACTCTTCTTTTATTCGAACTACACTCACTCACTATAGTATGAGATTGGCGATTGTTGTTGCTGCCGTAGTGCCGTAGATTTTTATTTCTTTTTTGTTTAAACAGTTTTGTAGTTGTAATATGAGAAAAAAGAAAGGATGTTATATATATATATATATTTTTTTTTTGTTGTTGATTGTTGTTGATGTTGTCCGCGCCTTCAAAATTACAAATAAATATGAAACAAAAAATCATCACCATTGGTGTAAGTGTAAGTAATAATAACCTTACAACAAAAAATTGGTGAGCAACAACACTAAGAGGGAAATAATAAAAACAGAATAAAAAAAAAGAGAAAAAAATAATAATAATAATTGTCTCAAAACCGAGAAAAATACTTTTGCGGCGAGAGAAAACTGAATTTATAATCACACATATAAAATAAGAAAAATAAATAAAGAAAAACAAAAAAAGAAAAAGCAAACAAAAGAACTCGAAAATTATGAAAAAAAGTATGTAGATTAAAAAAAAAAAAAAAAAAAACAACAAAAGCAAAACAAAATTAGAAAAAAGAAAATAAAATTGTTGCTGTTGCTCATTTTCCTGCTCTGCTTTTTTACTGCCTTCTATTTTTCTTTCTTTTTGTTTTTCTTTCATTTTTACTTTTACGTATACTTCTACTTTTTCTTTTCATCGTTATTCTCGATTATATTATTATTATTGTCGTCGTCGTCGTCGTCGTCCTTCTTCTTTTTCTTCTTCTTCTTCTCATCACCCATATCATCATAATCGTCGTCGACGTCGTCGTTGCTGTTGTTGTCGTGGCCGTTTGTATTCTTTTTTTTTTTTTTTGAAGTCTTTCGTGTCCTGCTTGAGTAACTCAGTGAGTGAGTAACAAGCTATCATACTTGATGGTAACATAAATTCGCGTTATCGTTTTTCGGTCGGTTTTTTGAATTGAAAATTTTGTGTGAATTATCTTATTCTATATTATTATTATTATTATACATTTTATTTTGCTTTTGTGTTCATTTAGTTTTCTCTAATAATAAAATAAACAATAAAAGAAGGATATAAAATAAAATATGCATATATATGAGAATAAATATATATATATACAATTTAAGTACATATATATAACTGTAAAATTTTATATTTAAACTTTTTATATTATATAAATTTAAAAAAAAAATTTTTTTTTTTTGTTTAACTGTGTAATTATTCTGAAAATTTACATTATAATATATGTAAAAATATATAATAAATATATTATTAAAATAATAATAATAACATTTTTTGAAAACAAAAGTTATAAAAATATATTTATAGTATTATATTAACAGTTATTTGTGCATAAAACATAAAAAGAAAAGAAAAATAAGAAATAAAGTGCATATTTAATACATGATAATATATGGATATACAAAATTTTTATTTGATTAAATTGTGGTGAAAATATTAAATATGTCAAATATATAAATATTAGAAAAAATATTCAATAATAAAGAAAAAGATGTAATTAAAATAAATTAAAATTTTTAAATAATCAAAATAGTAATGCATATATATATATAATTAATATATATATATAAATATCTACATAATATATATTATATCAATTAAATTTTGTTTCAAGTTTTCTTGCGTATTATGTGGGCTTAAAATATTACTGTGAATTAAATATTTAATTACTGTATAAAATATTAATAATTATTATATATGGATATGTTAAGTTAAATTAATTAAAAAATTGATAAATATTTGATATTTTACATATACATAAGTGTAATTTTATAGATATAAAATTTACTGTTATCGAATAATCATAATAATAACAATAATAACAATAACAATAGAAAAAGTATAATTAAAAAAAAATTTCTAACTGTCACTGAAATAATGAAATTTATATTGTAATTTAACTTATATAAAATATTTATCAATTATTAATTCTGAGCTGTGAGTTATAAAATTGAAGTGAATTTTTCTGTGTTTTTTCTTTTATTTATTTTTTTATATAATTTTTTCAAATTAACATCAAATCAAAAATTATAGATTAAATAAATAAAAAATCAAATATAATGCAATTATTTAGTGTAAAAATTAGAGTTAATAATAATATTAAAATATTAAATAATATTAAAAATATTTGTATTACATATAAGAAAAATAAAAAAAAAACCCGCCCAAAATACTTTTTAAATAAATTTTGCAATTAGCTTTTCATTTATACTTGTACATATTATTATGTATGTATATGACATATATAAAAAAATAATGCATATTAATTTCGAATTAATATTATACAAGTATTCAATTATCATTCAAATATTCAAAAACAAATCAACAAAATATCTTTTTTTATATTATTAAATATTTTATATACCTTCAATACCTTCAATATAATTCAACTACATATATATATATATATATAATTTGGATATTCAATACTTAATATCACATTCATTATGATTACTAGATGATGGTTGATATCATTTACAGAAAATTTCAGTTAACTAAGAAACATTGTCAATACATAAAAGTTAATTAGTCAACAAAATGTGTACATACATATATTGAAATAACTTATATCTAAGTACGAACACCTACCCGAATTTATTTTACAAATCTCTATCTATACTTCCTACATAATTTTTTTTTTTAATTCGTATCTACCTACATATTTTGAATTATTTGATACCTTATATGTATGTTCATATATGATTTTATTTAATATCATAGCACTTTTCATAATCAAATTATTTAAAACAACAATAAAAATGTATATGTAGAATAAACAAAAATAAAAATATAAAAAAATAAAACATCTTTTTAAAGATATTTCCATGGTATTCATCATATCATATATATATATATATATACATATTATGTGTAAAGGAAAACATTTCTCTGAAAAACAAAACAAAACAAAAAAAGTTATAATCAAAGTTATGGAAAATTCATAGAAATTTTCGCGAATTTTATTTTCTCCATTTACCTTTCTCCGAACTCTTAAAAAATATATTAAAGTAAATACGTATAATATTGTATGAGTTTTCAGTATATATTTTTGTTTTTATGATGAGATTGTCCTGTCGCATTATCCCACCATATTACAGTATATTATATGTATACATATATTATTTATTACAATATCAACATATTCAGTTATTCGTATTTTATTTATTTTATTTACATATTGTATAACGGTTTATTTGTACACCTTCACGAAAATAAAATAATATATTTATTCTTTTTTTCCAACTCTTTTTAAGTTTTATTTACTTGTTATTTTTCCTTTATTCTTTTCTTATAATGTTGTTGTCGATGTTTATTTGTTTATTTTCGTCTTTTTTTATTATATTTTTTGTTTTTCTTATACTGATCCTGGTTATAACATGGACAATTTTTTGATAACATTTTGTTATATAATATATATACAAACTGTCATCATTTTCATTATCGTTCTGATATATTATGTTATTGTTGTTGTTTATTTCTATTTGTTCATTTCTATTTCTTCATTTTATTTTTTCGTATTATATATTTTCTTCTATTTGTTTTTTTCTTCAAAATTTTCAATTTTTCTCTATCATTATCAGAAAATTTTTTCCGCTAATATTACAAGTAATATATAAATACACATGTACCTACTTTAAATAATAATAAAATATTCTCAACATTTTTAAGTATATATGTATTTGAAGCACCGTTACTTTTTTTCCAACAATATTCTGATTTTGTTGTTTGTTGTTTTTTTTTATACCCATTTTATGTTTACTTTATATATATAATATTATATATATATATTTTTTTGTTGATCTGAGTCCCGTTATTTATGTGTACAAATAAATGTACATTATTATTAACATTTATATATATATATATAGTGTATAAGTAAATATAAATTAAATTTTGAAATTAGTATTTGTTTATTTATAAATGTATAGAAAAAAGTGCATAAAATATCCATGCAATTTTTATGGTACCTATTAATGGGCATCGTCCAACCCGAACCCATATAGTAAAGAAAATGAATTCAGAAGAAGGAGTATAGAGAAAGATGGAGAGGCAAACATAAGGAAAGAATAAAAGAGAGAGAATAAGAGGGAGGTAAAGAAATGGGAAAAATCGAAAAAGAGAGTTAGTATATGAGAAAAATTATTGAAGTGAAGAACAGAAGTAGAATAAGCAAAAACGCAAAAAAATATTAAAAGAAATATAAGATAATCAAAAATGAAAAGAAAATGAAAAAAATAAATAGCATCCAATAGTAAACTAGGATCCGTCTCCTAAAACTTTTTTTTTTTTTGCAAGTTCTATGCGTTGTTTTATACCTTAAAATAAATGTATATATATGTATATAAAATCACATATATACATGCATACCAACATAAATGAATGTATGAATAAACATTAGTAGACTATAGGAGTAGACTAAGTGAAATAAGCGCGCTGTAAATTAACTTCCCTCTTTTGAAAATATAATTTTCTTTTTGTTTTGTTTTTCTTTTGTAGTTTTGGTTTTACAGTTACTTAATATGGTAGTTTTGAAGAGTGTTGAGTGAGTAGGTACCTTACTTCCTTAATTCATGAACTGTTGGTTTTTTTTTTCTTTTTCTGTTTTCCTTTTTGAAAATTCTTCTTATATACTTATATTTAGTTAGTGCAAATGTTTGTATGTGTATGTAAATGCATTTTTTTTTTTTTTATTTAATTTTTTCTTCTTGACTTTAGTTTTTATTTTTTTTTGTGTGCAATTCAATAAAGCTTTTGAAGTTTGAGTGTAAAGTAATCAAAAAGTTTTGTGATATTTAGTAAAACAAAAAGAAAAAAATAAAAACTATTAAAGTTAAAAGAGTAAGCAAACTTGAGAAAATATGTCGGCACTAAGAATAAAGGAA
Source organism: Argyra leucocephala (assembly GCA_963942445.1). Taxonomy (NCBI): domain Eukaryota; kingdom Metazoa; phylum Arthropoda; class Insecta; order Diptera; family Dolichopodidae; genus Argyra; species Argyra leucocephala. The sequence goes on from OZ012681.1 coordinate 14,469,253, forward strand.
TATAAAGAAAAAGAAAAAGAAAAGAAAATTGTAAATAAAAGAAAAAAAAAATCAATTGAAAAATGCAAGAAAATGACATATACATATGCATGCATAACATATACATACATTTGTATACATATTTATATATAACGGAATTTATTGATTGTTTCTTCGAATATTTGGTTTTTATTTTTTTCTTTTTCTGTTCATCATTAATTTTGAATATTTTACTGGCATTCATTTTAATTAAAAATTTTTTTTTTGTTATTTTTGTTTTTCATTATGGAACGGAGATGAATTTTTCGAAAATTATTTTAAAGAAATTGATTATTTTTTTCGATCAGTTTATTTTATATTTCTAAATTTAATTTCTAAATTTAGTTTTCTCTAATGATTGGACATAAATATGAAATAAGAAATTATGATATCAATAATGTGGATCTTTTCAGAGAAATGAGTGTTATTTAAATTTTAAATTTTACATTGGCATTTGATAATTGATTGATTAATTAAAATTACAATATATATATTGACATGTTTGTATATATAATAGATGATTTAAATTCATAATAAATTTGACAAAATCTGGTATTCTAAAAATAGTTTATATTTTTCGAGCTTTATTTAGTAAAATAATTTAATTGATTACATAAATAAATAATATTTGATTGCAAATATCAATATTTTGTTATTTATTTAATTTTCATTTTATGAATTATACACTCTTGTTTTTTCCTTATTAATATAATCATTAATTTATAAATCCGCTAACATATCGATTACAAAACATGAAATTAAAAATGATCAGTCAATGCAAAAAATTGTATATTTTTATAAAGTTAATGTATTATCTGGAAATTTGTGAAGTATAATTTTACACATATAATTCCAGCCACATTTTATATTTTAAATCCACTTTAGTACTTATTTAAAGATTTCTCATTGTTTTTTATCTCATATTTCATCGTTAAATTAGACGAGAGATCAGTACTGTTTTGCGTGTCATTCAAACAACATTAATTTTTCTAATTGAAGTTCTAATTGATATATACTTAAATATGCTGATATTTAAGCTTGATATTAGATTGAAATTTGATATTTGATTGAACTAAAATCGAGCTTGAACTTATAATCTATGTAATTATTGCAATTTAATTGTCAAAAATTGTCATTGCTCATTGAAAGTTTCTAATTTAAAAATTGACTATCAATAATTATTTCGACTGAAATTAATTGAATTCATAATTTATACGTGAACAAAGTTTTCTACAAGTATTAACTACAGTTTTCACATATATGTATTTGTACGTGCATTTATCAATATTATTTTGTCAATATAAATTTTGACAGTTTTGGAATATACTTTATAATACAACTATATATATATATAACACGTTTTAATATTTACAACAAAAACCATCAATATGGAAAAAATAGAATTTCCAAATTACTGATATACATATACCTACGCCATTTTGAAAATAAATAACATTTTTTTGCTTTACTCAAGTTAATCTGAATTTCGTTTTGACAGTTGTTAAATGAAATGTCAAAAATATTACAATATTTTTTTTGTTGAATTTCTTAAATTGATTTGAGTTTTCTTTTGACAGTTGTTAAATGAAATGTCAAAAATATTACAATATTTTTTTTGTTGAATTTCTTAAATTGATTTGAGTTTTGTTTTGACAGTTGTTAAATGAAATGTCAAAAATATTAAAATATTTTTTTTGTTGAATTTCTTAAATTGATTTGAGTTTTGTTTTGACAGTTGTTAAATGAAATGTCAAAAATATTACAATTTTTTTTTGTTGAATTTCTTAAATTGATTTCAGTTTTGATTTGACAGTTCTTAAATGAAATATGGAAATGTCAAAAATATTGCATTTAATTCATATCTTAATTAATGAATTTATTTTTTAATAAACGCCATTCGACAAATTTATTTAATTTTTTTTTTTTTTAAATTACTATTCAAAAAAATTTTTTTTTTAATTCTTTAATATTTCAAAAAAGATGACATTTAAATATTCTGAATTACTTGAAATTTTAAAATATGTATGCATGTGTAAATTTATACAAAATTATTTACATTATAACGAATCTATGTACATACTTATATATATTTATATGTATGCAGCAAAAATATAAAAAAATAAATAAATAAAAAAATTTAATTTAAAAAATGTATTTAAAAAAACTAAAACTTCAACAAACACACAAAAAGTAAATATAAGACGACGACGTCTTATGAACACGAAGGCATTTTCATCTAAATTTCGTATTTAAATATCTGTTTGTGATTATTTGTTTTTAACTTACTTTTATTTTTTATTTTTTTAATATTTTATAAAAATATCCCAAGATTCAAAAAAAAAAAAAAAAAATTAAATAAAAAAAAAATGGCGTAGAGTTAGACAGTACAATCCTACGTTATTTTATTTTCAAGTACAAAATTTTTTTATTTGTTTGATTTCAAACAATGTACATAACCAGAAACAAATTGATTATTTTGTTTTTGTGTTTTTTCAAAATGTTTGCGGTACAATTCACTTGATTAGAGCAAAAAGATATTTTCTCTCTTTAAATTTTTTCTTGTTAGGTTTATCCATTTTACCGTTTTTTATTTATATATTAGTTTACTTGCATATTCATATCGGTTTAAATACTTGTTTTCGGCCCTTTCCCTTTCAAGATGTTGGCCAATTATTTTGTTATTGTAATTTATTTTATTTCAATGACATCGAGTACTGTACCAGGTCGAAAAACCTATAAATTATTTTTTTATAACTGACAAATTGAACCTAAATATTTCGGTTGAAAGATTGACGCTCTATACCTACTGCGCCACTTAGCGTGTTTAGTTTATTTATTTTGATATATTTTATCGGATATGCGTAGCTTCTACGTTCATTATTTTTAAATAATAAAATTGAAAACTGTAGGTATATTTTATTATATTTAGTTATAATATCGTAATCGATTTCGGTTGTTAAATCATCATGAGAATACGACAATAATGAACAATAATGGCCACAATCAAAATCGATATTTTTATTAAACTTAGTATGAAACATACCCAAAATTTCTAATTGTATTATTATTTATTGTGTATAAATGACACTATAAATCTAATAGCATCCCGGATCGGTTTAAATACTTGTTTTCGATTCTTTCAATTATTGTAATATATTGCACTGAACTTATTTGGTCTAAATTTCCACATTGGCAACCACTAGTACCTCCATTTCAAAGCTAATATGTTTGGATTAAAAAACAACTAACAACTAACAACTTGATACGTTAATAGAAACAATTAGTTTTTAAATTATTCGAATAAGGTAGTAGTATTCCGCTGTGTACATATACATTTCAGGTGAAAATGAATAATTTAACCCCAGAATTCAATTCTAAAGTTTTCTTTCAAACGAAAAAATAAATTTATAATTCATTTTTCTTCATACAAATCTCATAGGGGATATAACAGCAAAGAAAAGACATATACACAAAAGAGACCTGATGGAGGCGAAAAAAAAAACACACAAAAAAAATTATAATAAAAAAAACAAAAACAAAACGCAATTCAAGTGAAGCTGAATATATAAATTCTGGCATCCTTGTAAATAAAACCAAAAAAAAAAAAAAGGAAGATCTTAAAAATATATTCAAAACGTACAGAAAATGAAATTATTTAAAGGATACTACAGTATTTCAAGAAAATTATATATTTATATGTGTACTTTATAATATTATATATATATATATATAAAAGACCCGTTATGCTCTTTTTGTTAAAATATTAAGCAAAAAAAAAGTACATATATTTACTTTTACATTATTTACTTTTTATACGAAATTTCATTGAAGCTTCTTGTGAATATCACCTTAAGTCTTTAATGAGTCCTTTAAAATTCAATTGGGAATAATTTTACTGCAACCACTGATTTAAGTATTTAAAAAATAAAATAAAGCAAAAAAATTACACTAACAAACTAATAACAATAATTCAGAATTATTAAGAAAATTATTAAAAAACAAAGAAAAATAAATTATATAAAATTCTACTTCAACCGTTATTCTAGGGATTGTGTTTATTTGGTATTCCTATTGTTGGGTCTTGGGTATATATATATATATATCATTATAATTTTGAGTCTGACGCAACATGTGCTACATTATGTTCCATTGGAATTCCTAAATTTAAGATATAATTTTTTTTTTCAATCTTAAGATTTGATTCTAGAATTGGGGTTGAGCTTATTTAAACAATAAATTGCAACAATTAATAGACCAATATAATCGTGGCATCGAAAAAGGTACAATCTATTGCTAATTGTTTTTTAAATGTCTCCTGCAAGACCCGTTTTCACTTTTTTGTTTATCTTTCTATCTATATCTATTTATTGCCACTTCTGCTTAACTACCGTTACGTTTATATTTTATTGTGCGTTTTTACACGTATACATGTATATAAATATTACATTTTACATATATATAAATATGATTTAAATGGTCAGAGTATCGGCTTGCGTTATTTTTAGAGTGATGCGTAAATTCATAACAATAAAAATCATAAATTTAATCTGCTTACCGATAAAAAGCATTGATGTGCGATCTTCTAAGTCGTATTTTTTATATTCTAAAAGTTTCCTATATAAATTAAAACAATTATTGTGATTATTATTATTACAAACACTAGCTACCAGGGCTACCGGCTGTAATTTTTGTAATCTATAGTATTATATGTGTGAAATAAAAAAAAAATATTTTTGATCGTTTTTAACTACACCACAATTACTATGAAAAGCATTGAACAAGAGCACAGAAACAGGTGGGCAACCTTCACCAGAGTTAAAAAAGGAAATCGTGGAAGTCTTCATGAAAAATACGATAATTTTAGAATTATCATGACCGATCAAGTAAATCTATTTCTTTTTGTATAAAATATTACAGCGTGTTTTGAAAGTTTAATGTAAAGTGCAAATTAGTTTCGTACATTTTTACTTTGTGGCGTTATAGAATCATGCGATAAATAAAGAAATAAAGTAGAATTCTAAAATAGTAAGAATTCTAAAAACGCGTTAACAATTTTTTTTTTGTTTTGTTAAAACCTTTATAAAATAATTTTTAAGTTTTTTTTCTTAACATACTTTTTCTATATGAGCTTTGCTTTTTTTAACAATTTAATCATCTCCGTAACTGTAATTTTTCGCACTTTTGCTACAGTATATTAAATTTCTGTAATTTTTATATTTCTTTACAAATATTTCTTAGAACTTATGAACTCTGGATATTATTGAATTCTGTATTATCCTATATGTTCTGCCATGAAATTATAATTTTCTGATCATGTGATGATGATATGATGGATCGTGTCATTGGACTACAGTTCATAAAAAAATATACAGTTAATCGTTTATGTTCACCAGCGAAATAATAATGTTTGACAATGATGTCGTTAAAGTAAGTTTCCCCATCCCAAAAAAAAAATACCCCAAGAACATGTAAGTTCCTACTTATACAACTTACTTAATCATTTGATAAGTTTGTAAGAGTAATTCAGTTTTCTATATATAGACGACAAACATTTCTTAATGTCACACTTACTTTATTTTACGTATATGCAAACTACATAAATAATTTAAATATTAAAGTGAAATATGTAAAAAAAAAAAAGAAAGAAAGTAAATGCGGATATAATCACATAAAAAAAAAAAAAAGCGAAAGAATAAAAGAAAAATAAAAACTGTAAAAAACTGTAAAATGAAAAAAACAAGTAAAAAAAGAAAACGAAACGTAAATACCGTAGAAACGTGAAAGAAAAATGAAGGATATAAATTACATTTTATAACACAACGAATAAATTGTTATCAAAAGAGGAAAACGCGATTTTTTAATTTCTTTTTAAAATTTTTGAATTATTTAAAAAAAGAATAAAAAGAAAAGCAGAATGAATCGGAATGGGGAAAGAAAATACTTTATTGTTTTCTTTTTTTCTATTCACTTCTTTTGAATGTGTGTTTCTTATTTCCATTTTTTTTTTTTTTGTATATTTGTTTTTCATATCCTTTATTTCTTCGTTTTAATTCTATATTTTTGTATTTGTTCGGTTATTTTTTTTTTCGATATTTTTTGTTTTCACTGTTATTTAAAATCGTTAAAAAATTATTAATTCAGGAGAATTCCATTTTATGAGTTGGAGTTGAAGTTGTTGGCTTTTTCTCTTGTTTTTTTTTTTTTTTTTTTGTTATGCACTTAGTGTGATTTTTTTTTTTTTTTTTTTTTTAAGTTTAAATTATTTTCTTTTTTTAAGAGAACACCTCAAGTGTGATTTGCATGTCTAATGAACTGTGGAAAAGCATTTCAAACGAATAATAACAAAACAAAAAAAAACATTTTTTAAAGAAAATAAACTGAAATCAAGAAAAAGCAATTTTAAAAAAGAAATATTAGTGTTGTTGGTATGCTTTTTAACTTCTATTAAAAATCATTAAAATAACTTTCAAAATATTTGAGGGTTCTGTACATTATTTATATATATATATGTATAATATATATATATATATATATATATATATTTATATATTAATAAAAATATATATTATATATATATATATATATAAAATATAAATATATTAGTAGAGGATTATTAGAAAATTACCCTGATTTTGATTTTAATTTTCCTCAATTCTCTACATAAAAATATAAATATGTGTATTTCATATAAGTAGTAAAAAGTTTGGGGTGAGGTAGGTGAAAGAACGAGGTGAAATATCTTTTCACTTAAGGATACAACTAATATTGAAATTTATTGAAAAAAAAAAACAACATTTTTTGATAAAACTTTCTTGACAATAATTTTCGAAATTATTTTTTAGAAATCAAAAGCAAAAAAAATTAATACAAAAATTAATGTTAGAAAACGTTTTTGGAATTGTTTTTAATAATGGCGTGTGTGTGGTTTATATAATAATTGTGTATATATATATATATATTTGAATAAATGTCATATAATTTGAAATTTGATTGGAAATCAAATTATGTATCCAGTCAGCAGTAGATCAGTTGAAATTCAATCTACACCAAATCGTCAATATTTTCTTTTTAGGGATTACACCTTCTCGTTAGCAAGTGTTACTTTTTTGTGTGTTGTTTTCCTCTTTGAAAATCTTCAATAGAAAATGTCTTACCGAACCGTAGAAAGTAAAATTTTACACCCTAAAAACACTTACAAATTATATTCCTCTATTAAAATTAGTCTTTTCTAGATTTATTTGATTTATATAGGTGGTAACAGGCTGCATTGTAAGTTTTCGGTCTGACTCAATAATGTTCTTTATATATATGTCAATCATATGACTTATCTTCCATAGAAGATACAAAATTATTTATTTCCTAGACTAGAGCATTGATTTTTCTCTAAATGTTAATTTTTTTATTTGAGAATGTTTTAGTTGTAAAAGTAATATAAAAGATGACTATATTCGAATTATAATACCTTGTAAATTTTATTCTTTTTCGTTTTTTTGTTACTAGGCTTTCATTATTAATCAGTACAGCCGCCTCGTCCTATGTCCACAAGGACAATGATAATGATTGTCGCTTTGACATTTACAAGACGATTATCATGCTTTAACAGCAAATGTTTTTGAATATAGGACTATTAAATGTCTTATGTGAATGTATAAAGCTAATGAACATCGTTTTATTGTCTGAGTGAGTGCAAATGTTAGGCTGTTTGTAATTTCTCACACAAAGTTTAATTGCATGAATCAAAATTAACATAACATAGTACAGTTACATCAACAATTATATATATATAATTTTCTTCGTTTATCTGGATGTTTGTAAGTTCGACGGAATACTCCAACGCATATACAAATTGAAATATATATACTAATTGTAACATCATGTAATTATGTCATAAACATAGTATTTGTTTTTTATTGCTTATATTTGCCATCTGTCATTTGCCATCTGTCATCTGTCATCTGTCATTTGTCATCTGTTATCTGTGTCATTTGCCCATAATTTCATAATGATTGTCATGTCATTAAAGTGTTAAATTTAGATGGCGCCATAGAACTTTTTACTTTTATTGTGTCTTAATTAATTTCATTTTACAATTTGAATTTTACAGTAGAACGCTGCTATGATTGTAAAAATATAAAATTATTGTAAGTTTATATTATATAGTTAGATTTTGTTTTCATTAAAAATATTATTTGAATTTAGTATTTCTATATTAATTTAAATTGAAATTATCTTTTTGACTAACTTATATTATAGTTAATTGAATACAATAGAATATCTGAGAATAATGATTGTTTAGAATTATTGAGGTCTTAGGATAATATATGTTTAAATTTCCAGTGATGGCAAATAAGATGTCGTTTAAAATGATCGAGTAAATAACCCTTAGGGAATTGAAAATTTTGCACCTTACTTTAAATATTCTGTTTATATGGTAATTAAAAACATTCTAATAATTCTAATAAAGGTATGATATTGATAAATTAGTAAGCAAATACATATTTCTCTTAAGCTTGAAATGAAAACTCTAATGAAGGAAGAAATGCTAGAATTTATTTTGCTTCCGTCATTTATGGCGGGTTACAAAACTAGTTATATTAATGTAATTTATAGTGTTGCCGAGATATTTTACATATTCTGCAGTGGTGCAACGGTGCATGATTTGTTATTTCCCTTAACTCTTATAAAATTTTCACTTCTGTTTGATTGCGAAGATTATGCGTTCTAATTTTCATTTGACTTCACTTTTTAAATTCTGAACAAATTCTAAGAAATTTGTTTTGTAATGACCAAATTGGAGATTTCTTAAAGAAACAACATTTTTATTTATATATTTTTTTAGTGTTGATTGCAAAAATAATTCTTCAACAAAATACTTAATTTCAACCACAAATTAAATAATTGCGTTATATTTTAATTTATAATTAAATTATTAAAATTAAAAAATAAATTTGTTTTTTTTTTTAAATTAAAATTTGTTATTTTTAGAATAAATTAAATTAACCACAAATCAAATCAAAAAAACAAATAAACAAACTAAGTACATATATAAACAAAGAAGTGATTTTGAAATTTTTACAGAAAAAAAAAATTTAATTAAAAAGTGTTCATTTTTAATAGTTTGAAATTAAAATAACAAATATATATATATAATATATATATATGTATATTTACCTATTCTAAATTAAAAAAAAAAAGAAAGAAACAAAAGGAAAACATACATATATTGTTTACTCTTTCTGTTCGTTTAGTATAGTAAATTAATTTTGTTTCCATTTTTAACACAAAGTCAAGTTGTATTGAATGAAAGTTAAGTGTTATAACGGTAGTTATTAAATTACAAATGCTACAAGAGGATTAAATGTGTATTATTAAAAGATTACTGCTAAAATTATATATATAATACGTAGAGATATATGTATATGAATACTTAAGTGTTTTCCGTTATTTTAATTAAACATGAATAACGGTAGTTTTTTTTAAATAGAAATTAAAATAATTTTTTTTTTTTTACATTGTATATGTAAATATAGATATACAGTACAACATTAAAATTTAATATTTTTGTATATTTGTTCTTTGTTTTTTTGTTGTTGTATGTTTTGTGGTAGATTAATAACAGTTATTTTGTTATGAAATAAACAGTTACAATTTTGAATTTGATGTAGAAACTAAAGAGGAAAAAAAATGATTGAATTTACTGTTAGAATATTAAATATTCTAGTAAATAATTTTTTTAGTGAAATTAACATAAACAATTTAAATATAAAAGAGTATTGATCCTACATATTGTATATTATATAAACAAGAAAGAAACGATAAGAGTAATAAAAATATATTATGAAAATATATATTTTATAAATAAATTTAAAATATTAAAATTTCCAAAAATTTGTATTTTCATCTTATTATTATACTATGTCTATATATTAAAAAAATAAAAGTAAATGTATATTATTCAGTCAAAAAATTAGATTTTTGTATTTTTCTCATGAATAATATTTAAATAATTACATACACATAATATATATTGACAAAAATATTTGTATAAATATTTTGCACGTATGTGTATACTAAAAAAGATATTTTGAAAAATAATTTAAATTTAAAATCAAACAATAGTAATAAAGTTTATATATATAAAATAAAAATAATAAAATAAAATTAAACAATGGAGTGGATACCAAGAGGATTACCAAGTCTTCATGCTCCAATTCCAATTTGTGGTGAGTTTTAAAATACATATTTTCGAATTTTAAATAAACTTTACAATTTTATCGTGTTTATTTTTTTTTTATGTGGAACAACAGGATGTTTAAAAATTTTCTGAACTTTTTTAATTTAATGATAAAAGTATGGATATAGTACTACATATATATATTTATAGTACTTTCATTGTTATAATATGTTATAAATGATTACCGGTTTTAATGAAGAAGAAAAATTATTGTTAAATCGGATTCAAATCGTAATCAAACTGCAGAATTTTGTGTCGATGGGCATCAAAATATATTTAATAATGAGTTTGTTAATGACGGTATAAAATATTTAAAAATATTAAATAAAAAATGTAGATACATTTCAAAACGATGAAAAAATACGCTTTTCCTTCCGGATTGCAAAAACTAAAGTGTAATTAAAAAATAAAGTAGATTTATAAATTGGTTTTTTAATTTTAAATTAATTTTCTAATTTGATTTTTAGTACTCTGATAATTACTGAGTTGACAATCTTAATTATGGAGTAGTATTATATGTAATCAAAAATTTAATCAATCTTTGTAAAATTAATTAATTCTAAATATTTTTTTGTTTTATTATCTTCTAAATATACATCTATTTGCCATACTTAACGTTTTTATTTTGTTATTTAATATAATTTTTTTTTATATATATAGGTAGGTAAATTAATAATATATTTATATATAATTTCTATGTATATAAACATGTATATATCTTAATATTAATGTATATGTATTTGATTATAATAACGTGCAAATTGACAAATAAATTGCCTTATTTATAATACATGTAAACGATATTGAAAATCAAAATAGAAAAAAAAATAAAAAAAAAAAATATAATAACAAACAATGTGGTTAAATAAGGATAATAAACTGTTAAAAAGGACGAATAATAATAACAAACATTGAAGACAAAGAAAAAAGAAAAAGAAAAATTAAATCAAAATCGAAGAAAAGAAAACATTTCAATTTACTTATCGTCGTCATATTATTATTTTTCTTTCCGTTGTCTATTCAAATATTAACTTTTTTTTTTTTTTAATATGCAGTTCGAATCAAAAGTTTTCGTTTCAGTTTGATGTAAAAAAAAATTTTTTTTAATTTTTCTATTGTAATAATGTTAACATAAACATTGTACAGCCCGTAATGTATGATCATTGCATCTATTATACTCAAACAGAGTGTCTGACTTTTAATTTGAAAGTGTTTGATAAGAGAGTTCTTATATAGAGATAGTTCATATCAAATTAGACATAACATGTAGTTTGAAGGTAGATTTCCTCTTAATGGACGAACGTCCGGACAAATTTTTTAACTAATCGAAAATTTTTATTTTACCAACACATACACAAAAAATCCTCTCCGGGCAATTTTCTTCATCCAATTTCTTAGTTAAAATAATACTTTTTGCTGAAGAACGAAGTAAAAGAAAAGGGTAGATATATAATTATTTGATAAATATTTATTGCTATTTCGATGTATGTATGAACGCATTCACATATAGAATTTCAAATGTTTTTTAAGAAAAAGACATGAAGTGTATTTTAGTTTTGTTTTTTGTTTTTTAATATAAGATTATTTTGTTTCTAACAAATTATTTATATTTTAAGATACAGGAAAGGTATATATTTTATTTTTTCGAATATTACAATGTTATTATCCATTTTGACTCTTAACAAAATTTTAAATTTTTTTAATAAAAATAATATCAACGCATGTAAACAATTTTTCAAACGTCAACCATTTTTGACTACATAACATTATGTCAGTCCTTTGCGCATTGATAATCGAAAATCATAAAATTTTCTTTAATGGTATTTGTGTTTCAATTATAGTGTAAAATAAAATTGTCCGGACGTTCGTCCATGAAAAGGAAATCCACCATAAGAAATATAAAATAAATTTGAAAATCTTACTTTACAATATTACGAATTTTCGATTTATTATTTGGAAGATATATCACATATACTTAACAAATTATTATACAAACTTGTGACATTATTATTGTTACTAGTCTTATAACCTGACTTACGAAAGTGTAAATAAAATAAATCCTAGATTTTTTTTTTCTTTCATTCGACTTTTTATTGCAAATTTTAAATTTCTTTATTATTTTAAAATTTTATTTAATAAATATTTTGCTGAAAATATTGATTTTAAAATCGTTATGGTTTGTGTCTCCAATGAAATTTCACCACGGTTTAACCAGTACAAATTTATGAATATCGTATGTTGTAAAGTGAATTATTACATACAGTTAGTCAACTTCGAGTTGTTGATTTGTAATTCACATCCTATCATTCTTTTCTCTTAACATTTTATGCATATACTTTTGAAATTTGGAGTTGTGAAGCATTATAGTGTTACATACAGAACTGAAAACAGGTATATTATTATAAAAACTAATTTGACGAATATATTTGTACCTATGCTTTTTGTACCTATGCTATGCTAATTCCTATGTTTTACTAACCTATTTTTATTACTAATTTGTACCTATGCCTGTTTGTAACCTTAAACTGTTTTTTTCTATTCTGCAGAATATTATTCTATCTCTACCTGTTCTATTATATTTTATTTCTATTTTGCATTTAGAGTTGTGTATTTGTTAAAATAAAACTAAATTATTAAGCAATGGTGGGTGAAATATATATAAAAATGAGCTTAAACTCAAAGTTAAAATTTGTGAATAAGTTTAGATGCTTTTATCTTTGATTGAACTTGATTTTGTATGCCGAAAAAATAAGTAAAATCTTGTTTCAATTTTGAGCCAATTGATTGATTCGCCACAATTTCATCTCAAGAAAAAAACTAAAAACTCAACTTATTTTCATACGAAACTAAGTTAAAGTTAAGGGAAATTTTATTTATCGAGCAACATCTAACTCTCTGAGCTCAAAGTTTGAGCTCAAGTTTGATTATTTCGCATTCCAAAACGAGATATTTATTAAAAAAGTTAGATTTGAGTCAAAACTAAGTTTTATATATTCGACCCAATATTGTAATATCTGGTATTGAGCATAAAAAAATTGTGCAATGTATGTATGTAAAAATAGTTGAAATATTCGTGCGAATTTACGACTTTTGAAATTTGAAATTATAAAATTACAAAAACTTTTGATTCCGACTTTGTTTATATATCAGCACTAACAAAATCAAGTCAATAACTAACAAAAAAAAAAAAACCATTCACAAATTTATATGGTTTTCCGCATATATATATATATATATATAATAAATTTTCTTATTTGCGTTTTTGGTTTTTTAATAATAAAGAAAAACGAATGAGGGTGGTAATAGCAACTATTATACCTCTTCAACAATTTAATAATTTATCGTTCAACATAACTACTTATTTACTTACTTGCTTATTCACTTAAATACTAACATGATTGTTAAATTGTGTATTTTGTTGTTATTATTCTTCATTTTATAAGAATATAATATATTCTATGTAAAATATATATGCCTATGGTGTAAATATTTATATGTATGTGTATATATATAAGAAATTAAATTTACTTATATAGAAATGAAATTTATTAGCACATTTCCGGAACTAAATAGGCAATCAATGAATATAACATAACATGAAAAATAAAAATAAATAAGGCAAAATATAAATAAAAATAAAAAGAAAAATCGTCAAAAAAAAACAAAAAGAATAGAAAATTACAAGCTGATACACAAATATGAGAAAAGAAAAACAATAAATATTTTTATTATACGAAGTTTTTTTTTTTTTCAAAATTAGGATTACCAATCATATTCTACATATTTATTTTGGAAGTTTAAATTATACGACAGGATTTGAAAATTTAATGGTTCCACAAAATATTGGTTCCAATTTTCCAGATCAGTTAAAAGTATTTTTATATATAAATACTTGCTTAGTTATTACTGGTTGACTCTATAAATAATGAACGTAGCGGATATTATGAAATTTTTATACATTTTGGTGTTTCGAAATAAGAACGGCAACATTCATATTAATGTTGTTTTTTAGAATTGGTTTTAAACCGTTAAAATGCTGAACAATCATCTGGAAATTACATTATAACAATAATTATAATTTTTTTTATTTATATACATAATATGTATTTGAATTGATGTAGTCTACTATATATACAGTAGAGAGTTATAAATAGATATTTCTCTTTTTTCTTCTAAATTCTGAATTCTTTGCTTTTTTGACTTCGTTCTTGTTAGTTTTTAATTATAAAAATTCAAAAATATTACAAGTTAACACATAATATAAATGGTGAAGTAAAAATAAATTAATAAAAATGTAAATGTGAGAAAATTTAAATAAATTAAATATGTATGTAAATAAAATGTATTGTTTTATAGTTTTCTACATATTCACATGTAATTGCTGTAATAAGTATTAGGAAAATGAAAATTGATTTATAATATCCATCAATTCGACCAGACAGCTTAGAAAAGGACTTAACCTATTATTTTTATATTTTAAATTAGCTAGCATATAATTAATCTTAAACTTAATGTATTTTCGTATTTTTATCAAATCGAATATTAATATTTGGTATATAAATGCTTAATTCTATAATGCTTAATACAATTTAACTATTTAAGAAGTTTTATTAATAAATCAACTGAAATATTTTAAATATTACTTAAGATTAAGATTAAAAAATAAAAATAATTGTATTAATTCATATAATAAAGAAAAAAAAAAATAAATACATCTGTGAGTTGTAAAAATGAACCAAAAATTTCAACATAAAACCTATTATAACTATAAAGTATTAAAATTACTTACTTTTTCTAGTTAAGATTGACATTTACCTTATTTATTTATATAACAGTGGATCTACTGATAAATATATAGGCCAACTTACAGGCCTTTTTCCCTTTGGGAATGTAGGCCTTTATATTACATAATAATTATTTGGTATATATTTTGTATATTCTGTATTATATTATTTTTATTGGCACAGTAATCCCTCGATTTACGAACAGAATGCATTCTGTGAAAGTGTACCTATATCGAATATTCGTAAAGCGAGCCCAATATTAGAATGGCATTCTATAGAAAATAAATAGATACGTTCCAGAGATTGCAAATATTTGTAAAACGAGATCCATATTAGTATAAGTTTGTATTAAAAATACATAGATGCGTACCCACAATGTTCGTTATACGAAACCCTATTTTTAGAAATATTTAAAATAATGTGAAATAAATAAAAGAAACAACATTCGTCATTAAAAAAGAAAATTTGATATTACATATTAAGAAAAAAATATTAATTATAAATGTTATAGAATCTGATGTGTTGTATGAGCTCTCGTCTAAGCCAGTAGATGATGGTTCATCTGAACTAGTATCTGAAATAGATTCTACTTTTTCTTATTTTATCTTGATTGTTCTTGATTGTAAAAACAGTTGAAGTAGCGAGATTTAAAGCTTTTCCTATTTTATTATTTTTCTCACTTGCTTCGAGCCGTTGTAAAACATCAAACTCGTGAATTGTGTTCGAATCGAATCCTGTTCGTTTACCAGAAATTTTTATACGAAAATTAATTTGCGCTTAAACCATTTTATTTTTCATACGATTTTTTTTGTTTTAAGTTTTGTTCGTAATAGCAAATTTTTCATTCGTAAAACGATTTTTATACTTTACGAATGATGTAACTTCGAAATTTCGTAAAACGAGTCTTCGGGAGATTACTGTATTTAAATACAATTTTTGACATTGCTTGTTAATATACTCATAATGTACTAAAGCCCATAAATAAAAACAATTCCACAACAATAGAATATTTTTAAAATGTTGGCCACCCTTTTCTAATAATTTCATAAGAAAATAAAAAGAATTAAAAAAAATATAAAATAAAAACAACCAAGTAAATTATAATAACGTGATCGGAAGGCATAAGGAAGTAACTGGCAATAATGCTGGTTAATAGAATCAATTTCCTTTGAGAAATTTGTTAAATACATTTATATTTGTGTATTTATATATATATACGTATTATATAATATGTATCTAGACATGAATATAATACTTAGGAAATTATATGAAATAAAAAATAAAAATAAAAATATATTATAAAATATCCTTGCGCCCAAGGATATAAGTGTAATTGTTTTGTTTAGGTTTTTTTTTTTTTTTTTTTTTATTATTATTCTATTATTAATGTTTTTATAGATTTTTATAGATTTATAAATATTGAAATGTATATTATAGTTAGATGTATATTAAGGTATATATATATATATATTTAATAATACTGCGGGGCAAAATAAAAATAAATCGAAAAATAAATTTACAACAACAACAACAACTTCCAGCATATTTAAAATTATTCTTTATTCTTTCTCTATTATTATAAAGTTAAACTAATTTCAAGGATCAAATTTCTAAGTTTTATATTTATGTATAATATTTTTATTATATGTATTATACAGTAATGGTAAAAAGTATTTAATATAAAAAAAATAGAGATTGAAATTGAATATTATTGTTAGAGATGATGTTTGTTATAGTTGATGTTAATTAACATACTGTTTGGTGTTAATTTCAAACGTGTTTGAACTGTTTTGTTCAATTGATTTGCACTTCGTTAAGTATAGGGATAGATGGTAGATTTACTTTTAATTTAATTTTATTGCACATAAATATTGAATCAAAATTTAGTATCATTTTTCGCCTAGGATGTGGACTATCTCTCTATTACAAATCTTATATCTACTTATTTAATACAAAAAGAAATTAAATACAAACGATTTCAATCTAAATCTATTCTAAATCTAATCCAAATCTAATTATATACATATGAACTTATATACTTTTTTGCAGTCAAATTCAACATTTCGTCAAACAAATTAAACAATTTTTTTTATCCAAATTCAACATTTTTTCTAATAATTTGAAAATAATAAGTATTATACATAATTTACCAATACTAGTATCAGTATGCAACAAAAGTCTGAAAACATTATAATTTTAAAAATATTTTTCTTAAAAGAACTAAATTTTGCAATTCAAAAAAACTATTTAAGAAAAAATGTTGAATTTGAAAAAGAAATTGTTTAATTTGTTTGACGAAATGTTGAATTTGACTGCAAAAAAGTATACATATTAAATTATTAGTTTTTATTTATCATTTTTCCGTTTTCCTGCTTTTAGATGGTAGATATTGATTGGAATTAGATTATTCTACTAGTTACTTATTTCAAAAAGCTAAATCATAAAGCGGAAATCGAAATGCTTCTAAAATTTGTCGGGAGTAGAAAACATATTTTTAATATATAAAAAGACTAATTTAATTGTTCCATCACCTCATAACTCTACCTGCCGTTTTTTTTATATCTATAAAATATAACAATTTTAGTTTAATATTTATAAGGACCTATAAAGTTGGCCTACAGATTTATCTGAAGGATTAACTGTTAAAATAAATAAATAAATAAATTTAAAATTTTATATTGCATATCCATCGTGATAGTTTTTGTTTTAACAAATCTTCAATTTTAGTACGATTCCTTAAAAAATATATATATTATTATTATTAGAAAAGTTCAGGTTAGTCTAAGTAAATTAAAAGTCATAGGTGTAAATACATTAGTATAAGCTCTTAATTATTGAAATTAGACATAAGAAAAATTGTACAGTAAAATTAAGGCATAATAAATAAATAATAATAATAATATAATAAATAGTATCAATTGAAATTGATATTTCACAACTTTTAACTTTCACTGTAATTACACAGAAGCTTATAAGAAATAGAATGAGTCGCGTATTAAATTCTATTATAAATTATTTTTTTTTTTTTGAGGATATTAAATTATTATAATCAACTTAAGGGAATCAATTTATATATTTTTTTGTATATATATATATATATATATATATTTATATGTATGTATTTATGTAACATGTAATTGTAATAAATGAAGTAATCAGAAATTTGAGTTATTATCCTTTTTATAAATTAATTTATGTATATTAAATTAATTGAAATTTAATTGAAATTCATGTTGATTTATTTTACTTAAGAGAAATTGAGTATGTATATATGCATTTAAAATTGTTTTTGTTTCTCTAATAATAATGCGGAGTTTGTTCTCTTCATAATAAAAACATTATTTTTTTTTTTTTGTTAAATTTCAAATTAATTTACTTAAAAAAATGTTTTTTTTTATAACAATTTTTAATTATTATTTTCATCAGTGATGATATCTAATTACTGGATACAAAAACTGAGAGAGTGAAAAGATTTGAAATTTTATGAAAATTTAAATTAAATTTTAAATTGATTCTACTTTTTTTTTAAATTTTATAAATTTTAAAGGTAGATCAATTTATGAGATATGAAGTAGAAAAAAATGTTCACTAGCTTTAGAAATGATTATGTTTCGACTGAATATTATATTATTTTTTTATCTAATTAAGTAATATTAAAATCCTGTAACACAAATTTCAGTATGGAAAAATGCAGAATGACTAAATACGGGTTTAATAATTTCGATGTGACAAAAACAAGCTAATTTATTATCCACTTACAGTTACAGTTAGTTGTCCAGTACACAGTTGTGAAAATCTATAAAAATACAGTAAAACTGTTTTGGTATTATCTAATCTATTATAATTTTTATTTATTTATGTCGGTAATAATACTATAATTTATGGAATAAAAGTCGGGTTTTTTTTCAATAATCATTTATATTTATTTTGCATATATCGATAATTCGGAAGCAACTTACTTAACGCTTGCGACTAATCTATAAATTGATATATTTAATTTAATATATATTTTATATATATTTATTTGATTTAATATAATTTAATTGATATATATATATATATATATTTGTTTTTTTTACTTCCTTTATTATTTACAATCTGTATTTTCATTACTATACAAAATAAGCAAATATTTATGATGAAAATATGACTTGAAGTAGCCTATCCAGTGATAAGCTACACAAATCTAATCTCTAGTTTATTTTACAGTTAATTTAGTTAATTATTTATTTTATATTAAGTTGCTTGGCATTCTTCTTTTTAGTCTCCTTGTGTTTCGCGTAACAAATAGCAGTCGACCTAGGTTGTTTGGATGGTCTTTCACTTTCTTTTTTTAGTTATTTATGCATTTTTTTTATTTCGTCTTCCACTGAAGAAATTCCCAAGTCTTTTGTAATTAAGTTATTTGGAACGTACCAGGGTACGTTTACGATTTTCCGCAAAAATATGTTCTGGAATCTCTGAAGTACTTGAATATTTGTTTTTGCAGCTGTACCCCACATCTGTATTCCGTATGTCCATACAGGTTTTAATAGCGAGTTATATACCAATATCTGGTTTTTTTTTTAAAGATAATTGTGATTTATTTCCTAGTAGCCAATACATATTTCTTAATTTTATTCCAAGCTGCTTTCGTTTGCTTTCAATATGCTTTCTCCAGTTCAATCTTCTATCTAAATTTATTCCTAGATATTTTACTTCTTCTTTTTGAGGTATAGGAGTATTGTTTAAGGAGACTCGTGGGCAAGTATCCTTTCTCAGCGTAAATGTAACGTGCACTGATTTTTGTTGATATTCTTTAATTTTCCATTTATCTAGCCATATTTGGATTTTATTCAGGCACACTTGGGTAGTGGATGATGCCACGTTTGCGTCATTATGTGTAGTTAATATGGCAGTATCATCGACAAAAGTTGCAAGTTGAACTCCTGCTGTTAGTGGGAGGTCTGCTGGGTACAATAAGTATAAGATAGATCCAAGGACACTACCTTGAGGAACTCCGGGCTGAATATCATATAGTTGACTATATTTGTCTTCTTGTTTTACATAATATGTTCTAATTTCCAAATATCTTTTAAAAATTTCGTAATACTCAGATGGCAACATTTTTTTCAGTTTATACAGGAGTCCTACATGCCAGACTTTTATCAAATGCTTGGCTTATGTCTATAAAGGCAGCTGATACGTATTCCTTCTTTTGATATATGATTTTCTTTTGATAATTGATATATATATATATATATATATAATTGATATGTTAATTTTTTAAAACAAATTTGATTATCAAAAATAATAATAATACTATAGTCTGTGTGTGTACATTATCATCAGATACAATAATATAATATCATTATCATTTGGCTGGTATAATTTTCATTACTGAGGTAAGAACATTCGTAAGTTCTAATAACTGATAATTTGTTTTCTCTATCTATAATTTCCTGTTGCCTAAAATGTTACACTAAAAAATTTAATTTTTCATGAAAGTTTGATATAAATAGTCCCAAACCAACGGTTAAAAATAATACGATCCAGCTTTTTATCTAACTTTGATCTAACTGTAAAAATTTTTTTTATTAATTTTTTTCTTTCTTCTAGAACGAGTAATTATTTTCAAAAATTATGTTAGAATAGATTAGATATATTTGTAACGAGTGCGGTGTGTCCCCACTGTTATTGAAGCCACAAATAGGTTTATTGGGACACCTACAAATGGACTTGTTGTTGTTTGCCGTATTAAATACATTTAGTATGAATAATTTCAAAGTTTTTATTAGATTAGATATATTTGTAACGAGATGGAGTGTGTTCAACTGATATCGTAATTAAAAATGAGTTTATTGGGATAGCCACAAATGAGATTATTGTGACAGTTAAAAATTATTTTTTTGTGTTATCCCGTATGAATTTATTTAGGTATCTGAGTCCTTAAGAATTTCTGACTTGATGATTAGCTTCCAAGACTCTATGTATATATTCTCAACGAGAGTATATTGTTTACAAGAAAATGTTTTTTTTTTCCAAAGTTATAATACAAAAATTATCCAGAATAATAAAGCAGCTTAGAAGCAAATCTTATATTGATGACGTACTAAAGACCATTTAAACAAATTGACTCTTTAGGTATTTGTCGCTAAGTTTGATTAATATCGTAATGTTTCATCTAGAGTCTATAGCATATTCGATAAAATGTAGTTTCTACTGTTGATATAGTTCATGGTTATATCTTGCAAAACTCTTCTTCACCATAATATTACCGTAATATAACACCGTAAATTAATAGTTCATGGCTATACTGCAAACCCTTATTCACATATATCGTAAGTCAAATTATTGCGTAAATTCTGTAAAGATTTAATTTTTCGTTATTATCAAATACATGTTAACTTGCGTTTGATAATGTTCACAATTCACAATCATATAACACCATCAGTAGAAATATCACTTTGAATAGTTGAACTTAAGTATTCCGACACACAGAAGTTTTGAAGTTAGTTGTTTGGACAAACGGAATTATCAGTGGTTTACAATGTTGAATTTTTATTCTGTTATTAATGTTGTTTGTGACGTTGAATAATCATTCATCAGAACATCATATTTCTGATTATTTTGAATCGAAATGGTCTTTAAATTCGTAAATTATTATCACGAAATTCTATTTTTAAATCACCAAAATTGTAAAATTCTATCCTAAAATTCTTTAATACATACTTTATTCACTTAAAATTATTTTTTTTTTATTATATACATGACCTGGAATGGATTCCGGTTGAATATACATTTAAGAATACCAAAACATATATAAAAGAAAATTCCTTAAACTGCCTTTCCTTTTTTGGAGTTATGAAGATAGCAAAAAAAAAAAAAAAAAAAAAAATGAAAAGATTTTTTTTTTTTAGTTGTGTCAAGCGCCATAAAATCCAATAAACTTATTATGGAAAATCTCTTAAAGAAAAATAGGAAAATATTAAATGGTTTTGTAAATTTTTAGAAAATTATTACAAGACAATAAAAAATAAAAAAAATAAAATAAAAAAATATTTATTCTTTTATACATACTTACTTCGCATATTAAATTACTTCGGTTTTTATTTTCATTATTTTTCAATTGTTTTTCTTCTTCATTTTCTATCTCTAACTTTCTCTGTCTATATACTATATATTTTTTCTGGTCTTATGGATGAGAAACCTTACTAGAAAATTGCACAAATTTTTTTTTTTTGTTTTTTTTTTTCTAAATAATTCTTGTATTACATTCTTGAAATAATGCAGTCACATTTTTGAAATTTTTCTTTTTAGCCTTTGTAATATTTTATTACCTCAGTATTGTAATATGATATACTTTACCTCCTCTCTAACAAACAATTTCTAACCTTAAATTGTATATTCCGTAATAAAAAAAAGGACAATTTCTATTTAAAAAAAAAAAGTGTACAGAATAAAAATATAGGAATGTTGCCAACATAATGGTAGAAAACATGATTTATAAATGAAAGTTGGTAGTGAATTATTCGCACTATTGTTAATAGGTAGTAGAAATTTCGCACTATTCTGAAATAAAAAATGAATTATATGTAATTCATAAATTTGGTGTAATTTGTGACCACCGTTGTAGGGCATTATCATTGTCCTGTAATCCCATCAGTGGGGTATACGGTAGTTTTAGTTAGTATAAGTTAATATTTAGCTCTAATAACTCTTCATCATTCCGCGAGAATATAGGTAATCCACTGTAGTGATCATTTATAGATTATTATGTAATCAATTGCCTTTTTTTGTGTGATTCACGTCAATTTCTAATGATTCCATTCACTATTTTTTGATCTACTCGTACTCTTGTGTGATATTTTTTTTTAATACCGGCAGTACTATTACTCTTTTGAGCTCGAATTAATAATTCGAAGATTCTATCATAATCAAATTTTTTGGGCCAGGGACGAAAAAACTTATTGTGATTTTCCGTGACTTCTTGTTGAATTCTTTTCGAGAATACATGTGATTCGTATGAACTGAGATTAGACATAACTTTATTAGGTGCAGGGGTGGCTGTACCATATAGGCAGTATAGGCGGTCTCCTATGGAGCTGAACTGTTGAGGGCGTCAAAACTCGAGAGAAAAAAATAAAAATATACTTTTTTTTTTAATTATACGGTTTTTAAAAACTGTTGAGGGTGCCAAAAAATTTTCACGATGACAATTTGAGACTTATTAAACAACTAGAAAATTATTGGCAGGGAGTATTAGTACGTTTGATCTCTTTAGTTCGGGTTCTTCTAGGTCAACAAAATTTAGCACTACGTGGTACTGGTAGCAGCGAAAAAAAATTGTTTATTCGTGGCAACGGAAACTTTTTATATTTTGAAAATTCCTCAGAAACGATATAAAGTGAATTTTTACTTTGCAATCCTTGATACTGCTATTACGTACGTCAGTGATAGATTTGAGCAAATGCAAAATCTTGAGTCAGTTTTTGGATTCTTTTTTAACATGTATAGCCTAAAAAATGTAACAGCACGACACCTATATGCATCATGTGCTAAGCTTGAGTCTGCATTAAGTCATAATGGCTCGAAGCAGTGGATTTTTGTACACGCATTGAACAGAGTTCGTCGCCGAAAGATGTCCTATATTTTATTCGTGAAAGAAAGTTGACCGATATTTATCCAACTTTTTTATCACTTTAAGAACCTTTTTAACGTTAGCTGTTACTGTAGAAAGTGGTAAAAGAAGTTTTTCGAAACTAAAATTAATTAAAACTTATCCTCGCTCAAAAATGGCTCAAGAACGGCTTGTAGGCTTGGCTTTCATGGAGCAAGATTATTTTCTTTATGTACCTGTTTTCATTAGTAGAGAGGGCCACAAAAAAAAAATATTTTTGAGCCACCGCTGATTAGGTGGGACATTAAATGTTGTGTGGAAACTCACATAAATATATTTCATCAGCGCTTTCAATTTCAGCGGAAACCTTGATGAATTAACACTCGGAGAGTGGTATTGGTCTTACCCTTAACACAGATGTAGTTCGGCTTGTCATGCAGGTAAGCCAAATACAATATCATGTTTTCGAGAAATTTGATATCCCTAAGACGTGCGAGAACATAGCGATGGTTATTATTATCAACGGAGTTTTCAGTATTTTACACAATAGGTGGAATCAAAGGGTGAAAAAGAGAAGGAAGAATTAAGTTGGGTAATGGAAGCGGCACTTAATTGAGTACGGAAGATTTAGAGCTTCATACCCCATCTTAAATCAAAAATCTTTATCTTAATTTGAAATTGGCTTTTCTGCTCAAATCGTCTTCAAGTAATTTCTTTCATTTTCAAACTTGGATTATATCACATTTTGAACTAAAATTGTCTTAATCTGAAGTCAAAAGATTAGTTTGCAGTCAAATTTTATATTTTAAAAACTACCTTCAATCAATTTTTGTATATTATCAAATTTATATTTATACATCGTCGTATTCCAACAGTTTTAGTTTGAAATCAATTTTTGTTATGCTCGAATTTTCTTCATTATTCTGCATTTAAATATATTCAATTTGCATAAGAGTTAACAACCCTAATATATTTAACTATGGTTGATTGAAGAACAGGAAAGAAAATCCAAAAGAATTTTAAACTTTTTCCGCGTTCTACATCAGAGAAATTTAAAAACAATAAAAACAGATATGGTAGAAAATGGAATTTCAAAAAAAAAAAAAAAAAAAATTAAGAAAATTTTGTAAGAAAAGTTAAAGAAATTTTTTTGCATAATAAAAGTGGTATTTGCAAAAAAAAAAAAAAAAAAAAAAACAAATTAAATAAATAAAAAAATATCTTGTACCAGCTAAGTGGAGTTAATGAAAAATTTTTCAAATATTTAAATTCTTAATACTTATGTTTTGTTTTATTTTTAAGGAAAGGAATTAAAAATATTTTTGAATTAGTCATTTTGGAATGTGGTTGACTTTTTTTTATTTATATTATTGTTTTTTTTTTTGTTGTGCAGAAAAACTCAGGTTACGTTAGGGTATTATTTATAAAGTTTCTTAAATATAAAAGAGGATTATAATAAAAAAAAAAAAAAGAAAAAATAAAACAAAAAAAAAATAAAAGTTCAAAATTGATTTATTGTCAAATATTTTCATAAAAAAAAAAATTCTTTAACAAAAAAAAAAAGAAGAAAAATACCCCCCCTTCATAGCTCTGTATTTGAACTGTAATAGAAAAATATTCATAAATCATTTAGCAGGTCATATACATAAGCAGATCATACAAAGTTCAAAATCTTTGATCAATATTTTCAATGTAAATATTTTTTTATTTTTTTTTATTTTGGGTACTAATTTGATTATTGAACTATAGGTGTTTCTGTGATAACAAATTTAAAGTTTAAAAATAGTTTTTTAAGATTTTATCGCCTATTCAAATATTTATAAATCTTATATTTGACCCAAGATGGCAAAACAGAGTACCAATCCGTACGCTGTGGAAATCCGAAGATGACATAAAACAGTTTAAGGAAATTCGTTCCTAGGTCACACTTCAAAAATGTGAAATCAATGAAGTTCAACAGACAAATTACAGAAATTTAAAGAAAATATTAATATGTATCTTTAAGCTGGATTTTCACATGTGTCGATTTACCGTCACCCTCGATTTTGACAGCTAAATAATCAATCAGAATCAATCGTCGCACCGAAAAGATAAACGTACTCTTCTTTGACGGTGGTTTTTTAAATACCAAGAAATTTAACACATGACAGGCAATAAATTCAATGACAGCAAAATAATTTTATATTGTATATCTTGTATATGTACTAATTTTGATTTTGTCTGAAGCCTTTTATAATAACAACAATAATAATGAACAAATGAGAATTAAGAGAATAAATCAATTTTTTTTTAATGTATTATAGAAGTAAATGTTGGTAGGGTAGGTAGAAATAAAATGTAGTGAATGAATAATATTAATGCATTATGATGAGAGATGAATCAAATTTTATTTACTTTACATTGTTGTTGGTGTTTTGAGTTGTAATTTGCATCCTTTTTGCAAAACTTTATTAGATTAGTAATGGCAGTATACTATAGTGTTAATATATAATCATATTATGATGTGGCTATAATTAATCTGAATATATAAATAATATATTATTTAAATTTGTTTTATAATTTATTATATATTAAAATAAATTTATTTATTTATTTTGACAGTTGATCATATACAGATAAATCTGCAGGCCAACTTTATGGGTAATTTTCTCTTTCGAAATATATGACCAGATGTATCCCACATCGGTTTTAACAAAATTTAATAACTGACCAGTCTTCTTGACGACATCCAAAATTTGATTCCCACCAAAAAAATTATTTAAATTCAATTAAATTGAAAATTTTCAAATTATTGGCGTATTTACCCTATATTATAAATATCTCATAGATGTTTAGACACTGGTATTCTCAGATGAATTACAAACATTAATTCTTCTCTTAAACAATTCTGTTGCGGAACAAGAGAGGTGCACATGGAATTAATTTCGGCGCGATTTATAGGAAGTTGGTTTATTGTCAATTTTATCGATTGGGAAATCAATATTTCAGAAATCAAAAAATTAAACTAAGTACAATAACAAACAAATAATAACTAAAGTACATTAATGAACAGCATAATGAAAAAATTAATGATTTTAAGAAAATGTAAACACAACATTGAACACATCAAACTCAAATGTAAACCTTAAATGTAGTAGAAAAAGGAAATTTTTTCTTCTTCATAAGCACTGGTATGCCCTTTTCAATTCAAATGTTTCTGCAATTGTCATAATGAGAAAATTTGACAGTTAAATGGGCAATTTACTAAATTTTTCACCCTAGTTTATTTCGGAGTAAGTTTTTATATGTCAAAAAAAAAAAAAACTTATAAACATGTCAAAATTACAATTCAGCATACATTCAGCATATAGTTTTACACTAATCCTTGCAGAATTAAAATTGGAATCCAAACTTCTTAAAAATAGAACAAATCTGTGGTTTTACAACGAAAGATGATAACTGCAATTTTGTCGAACTTTAGTTATGAATGCCATTTTATATAAAATTTTAAGCTCTTTCAAATAAAAAAAAAAAAATTTAATAATATTAAGTAATTTATGAATTCAAAAGTGAATAACTAACAACTGCCGTTGAAAATATTTCTAACATAAGCAGATAACTTCACTTCTGCAGTTATGGACGCAACACTTACCGAAAAGTATAAAACAAAAAAAAAAATTATATGTTAAGATATTTCCATGTATATTGAAAAATTTTACTGCATATTATACATTTTTTTTTTTTGTATAAACTGAATAACTGAAGTTATCACGTTCTTCAGCAATAACTTTTATGTAACAAAAATGAATAACTTATTTAAAAATTAAAAAAAAAAGTAAAAATTTTACGAAAATTAAAAAATTATTAAAATGATTTCAAAGATCATATCTTTTTAAAGATTTTCAAACGATTTTCATTAAAAATATTTTTTAAAAATCAAAAATAACTAGAAAAGTATAGCAAATTCTATACAAAATTTTATTCAATTGCGATTTACAAGAAATGCCAAAAATGCAGTTATCATCTTTCGTTGTAAAACCACAGAAATATAAGTGGTCACAGAGAAAAAGCGCTTGCGGAATCCGACCTCTGTATTTTGTTGTTTAATTTTTTTGTTAAAATTGAATTAGATAAAATATTTTTTTCATTGCACTTTTTTCATCTCTTCTGTTACGACAAAAAATGCATTTTCACAACTTAAAACTCCTTACGTTAAAACACGTTCGTTTTGTGTTAAAATTACCCGTTTTAACTATGGTTGAAAAAAAGTGTTAGCATTAATACTTAAATCATACTTAGTTAAATTTGACGTTTTGTTTTTACTTCCCTCTCACTGTCGCAACAAAAAATAGTATAATATTAAATATATATTTGGATAATATTAAAACAATATGAATCCAAAAATTAATAAATGAATAAATTTAGAATCATTTTTGAATTAAAAAATTAGAATTATTACAATAAATATTAATTAATAAATTCAGAATAATTTTTAATTGAAAATGTTATTAATATTTTTATTAGCCATTAGATACGAATTTATTTTAATAAATTTTGTTTACATTTTTAAACTTAAAAAATATCATTATATAGGATTGCACTAAAATAGAAAAAATAGATATATGGTTCAGAATTGTACTCAAAAGTTTTTATAACTACAGACCATATCATAGTATGCTAATAATCGTCTTTATTCTTTCGAAAACTTCAATTATAACTTCTGCTTAAATATTAATTAATCAACCCGTAATCCTATATTATACATATTCTATTAAAATAAATTTGTCAGATTAAAAACAACTTAATTAGACAAATTTCAACAAATCAATTTGCATTTGACAGTGTAATTTGATTCAAACAATTTGTATATTGTTAAAAATGTCTTAACTGCTTTAGAAATCAATGTTTCATATACATATATGTATATCTAAAATAATAATTCATATCAATCACAGTAATAAGTAAATATAAAAGACAAATTTATTAAATGTTTTTTTTTTTTTTTTGTTTAATTTCATTCAAACATAAATAATATAATTTCAAATATTTACACAAGAGTTTTCAATAAATCTAATAAAGAATACTACATTTTGTTTATTTCATTATATTAAATAATATTGAAAACAAAAAAAAATATATGTATACACGCGCAAACCCATATACCAGAATTAAAATTAAAAAGAAAATAACAGCAGTTGTTAGAGCATAAATAATATCTTGAGATTTAATTTTTCTATTTTACAAATTTCTAAGCACTTAAGTTTTCGACCTTAATTTCATTTTTTTTCTCCTTGTTTATTATTCTTTTTTATTTGTGTATTTTTTTTTTTTTTTGGTTTTTCTAAAGAGCGTTTAAAAAGTGCTAATTTCCCATGTAATTTGACACTCCCCAAAGAAATAAAACAAATAATATAAAATACAAAAACAAAAAAAAAATTGAAAATTATTTTCCTAACAAAAAATTAATATAACAACTACAACAACAACAACGAAAATTCCCTTTTTGAGACAATAAATTTTCCTCTCTTGTTTACATTTTGATTTTATTTTTCTCTCACTTTTTTATCATTCTGTCTTTTTCATTTCAATATTATTACATGGTTAAGGATATTTTATTATTTCTATATTTAAACATACATAATTATTTATTTTTTTTTTTGTGGAAATTTAATAATAACTTAAATAGCATAGATATAATATACATAATTATGTACATATATATAAATAGGGTGTTTCAATACAAAAATAAAAAAACTTACATTTTCTACGATTTTGAAAGTGTCAAATTTATCTATCATGTTGACAGATTATTCTTAATAATAATTGTTAGTTTAGTATCATCTTTTTATAATAAGCATTGTTACCTAAATTTTTTATTATATTATATATAATAAAACATATAAGTGGATTATATATTATATAAATATATAATAAAACATATAAGTGGAATGCGACAGCTTGTTGTTTTAAGACGTCAGATGTCAAAATATTTATGCTGCCACATCAAATATTTTTTCGTTCAATTTGTCAGTCAAAAATTTGCCTAGATGTATGCTGAATTGTAATTTTGACATGTATATAAGTTTTTTTTTTTGACATATGAAAACTACCTCCGAAATAAATTGTGGTGAAAAATTTAGTAAACTGTCCATTTAACTGTCAAATTTAAAATAGTTGCATAGCTTCTTTCGTCCTTTTTTTCGTTAGTATTATTGGTAATTTTGTCATTATTTATATTTTAATTTAATAATAAATATTTAGATTCTGAAAAACACAAAAAATAACTCAAAAATAAATTGATTCTATAATTTTGTTTTTACGTTTTCTTATCTCTTTTTATCTCAAATATAAAACATGATATGTCAAAAAATTGAATAAAAAATGGAATGTGTTACAGCACTGTAATAATTGTCATTTTGACAGATAATAAGTTCATTTTGAAAGTGTTCACTCTAATTGTCAAATGTTATTTTAATGTTATTATTTTGTAATTGCTAAGTCTACATATATTCCAAGTCATGACACTGCAGAGAGGATTCTCATTTTGATCCCTATTTATACAGGCCAGCATAGGAAAAATAGGACCAGATTTTTTAAGTCTAATAACTGAAAAAAAAATAATTTTTTTCGAGTTTTGTTCTAAAAAGAAATTAAAATTTTGTATTTTTTAGATCGAATAGTAAAAAAAAATATTATATACTTTAATGTTTTATTATAGAAAAATTTATTGGCCTTGCCATTTGAAAAAAAAATATTTACAATTTTCAAAAGAGAGTTAAACACAGCAAATTATTTTTAATCATCACAATTTTTTTTCACCATTTTTCTTTAACCAACAATTTTTTAAATTTTAAAATACATTTTATGTAATATATTTTTATATAATTCAAGTATAAATTTTAAACTTTTTGATATTAAATTTATATTTTTTTATTTATATTTAATGCTCTAAAACTTTGTTTAAACATAAAAATATCTGCCAAATTTATAAAATTAATTCACAGCGCGCTCAAATTGGTTGAAAAGAAATACAACAAAAAAAAGAACAAAATCTAATATTTTAGGCAAATACATAGGCAAATGTCATTTTTCATTCTCATTTATTTAGAAGTATTGTTATGTATATATTATCTTATATTTTGTCTCTTTTTTTACGCATACGTCTCTGTAAGCGAATGTCATGACTTTGAATAAATGTAGACTTAGGTAATTGTCATCTTAATTTTTCATTCTGACAGATGATTTAAAAAACTAATGAAATTTTAAAAACTAATCAAAATATAAATGTGAATTAAGAAAGAATGTATTTAGTTAATTATTCACTACCTAATACATTGTTCAAATTACACTTTAGAATCTATTTTAAAATTATATTGTTAAAACTGTAAGCATTACAATAAGTAAAAAAAAATTGACAGATAAAAATATTTAGTTTTGTTGTATTTCATATTTTATTTGTATATTATATACAGAGTGATTTATATGTCCGTGTTTTGATATGTGACTTTATTTAGCATTAGTAAGTAAAATATTTTAGAACATTTTCAAAATTTCGAACGATGTCACATATATTGGGGCATAAATGAATTTTTCCTTTTTATTTGTTTTTGTAATTTTTATGAAATAGACCATAAATTCGTTTCAATTCGTGTACCATTCGTTTCAATAAGAGACAAAAAAAAAACTATCCAAATTTTTAAATAGTGGACCTACGTTTTTGTTTTTACTTGATTGATTCAAACTTTTATTTAGTAAAATTAAAAAACCAAAAATCTATTTATAATTTTAAATGATAGTCTATCTAAACAGTATCCTATCTTTTTATACTCACATGTATTAGAACTTTAAAATGAAAATTTTTCAATTTGTTATATTTAATTTTGGTATACAAAAATTAACGATGTTGTTATGAATTATCTAACATGGTGATGTGATGGTCATACCACCCTGTATAGACTAAACTGCACTTAATTTGTTGATTAATCTTTTATTAAAACCACATTCTAAGTGTGGTGTGATACGAACATTCTCATTAACACTTTGTTTCTGAAACGATTTAGTGTTTTTAAATGTTCGATTTGTATGATTACTACTCCTTCCTACTTATACATTCATTAATTTGGCAATATTCATTTTTTCCAAAAATAATGGAAAACACGATCATATAATATGTTCAATATAGTATATTGAATAAATTATACTCTTTATTCATACAAAACCAAATAATACAATACGATATAATTCATTCTGATTACACTCAAAACCCTATTTTGAAATGTTTCGTTATATTGAAATCAAAGAGAATGAAAATGAATTGAAAATAGTTACTCCTCATTTTTTTTTTTTTATGTATATAATTAATTTTTCTAATTTATGTTGAGACACCTTGTAATAATATATACTTATAATAATGATCACAAATACAATAATTGTGTACAACTACATTTAAGCTGAAATGAAGTATGGCTTTGTTTATTTATTTTGTATAGTGATTAATAACTTCTTTTTTTTGTTATTATTTTTTTTTTTTTTTGTTATTATGTTTATATTATAAGGATTTATCCTAATTTTATTAGGAGGGGTTGCTGACCCCTTAATATTATATCTACTCTCACATAGTGTGTTTATTCAACTTATGTCGGATGTGTTTTAAAAAGAAAAAAAAAATAATTTTTTTTCGATGTACGTGTCTATTTTTAGATTAAAAAAAAATGATGTCAAATATTATCGACTTCTCTGGCAGAGAGATCTTCTTTTGTGTATAAAACAGCGATTAAAATAAGTTTTTGAACATGAATAATTATAATTATGTTTTTAATTGATGATAATTTTTTGAAAATATGTATATGAAAAATTATTTTCTGGGCACTGCAAACGTTAAAAGTCTTAGCCCTGATGTAAAATTGTTCGCAATTATCTTGGGTCACGAACGAATTCTGTCCAGTTAGAGATCTGAATTTTTTTTTTCATATTCGATGATACTTCATTTCTCCAACGAAAGTCTGAATACCTCCCACGAGGATTTCAATGTGTGCCTACAAAACTATTGATTTGAATTGTTTGGGGTCCCATCGAATGGTAAAAATAAAAAATTAAATCTTTGGAATACTTTTGTATGCTCAATAATCATTTATTCCGCCGAAACATGAAGATAGTTTATATAGATAGATTTGAGTTATGGATTTAGATAGATTTGAGTTATGGATTGATATATATAGAAGAATGATGAGAATTTTTTGAACATAATATTGTACGAATACCTACAGTATAATCATAAAATGTATACTTCTGAAAAAATTAGTCAGTTTTATATTTTCGGCACGTTTCCAAATGATCGAATAAAATGAAGAAAATTAAAATTATCAATCAACCTCACATATATCTGGCAATAACATTTGAAAACTTCATCTTATACATTTGTTTAGGAATCTGGTTGCTCTTAGACGTAATCGTATGCAAATATCATGAAATGATATGTTTCTATTCTGTTAATCGCAGACGTGACAGTGTTAAATTGACAATCGTGGTGACAAAAAATGTTTTCAGTACTACCAACATAGTAAAAATTTTTATCACCTGTCTTGCAGAGTTTTACGCAAATACATATTCAGCTGGACTGATTTTTAATCGCGTCAGTGATACGTCTTAAAAAATATAGGTTTTAATGTCACAACGTTCTGAACATAGCATAATCAGAAGATTAATCTGAGCTGTACTTTTTGGTCTTCATTCGTCAATAACAGTGTGTTTATGTAAGATAAGTTAATAAATCCATAAACTGGAAAAGCTAAATATGCAGAAATGGTTATACAGATATTGCAATAGGTACTGTCATTTTAATTGAATTAGATTGAAAAGTAAAAAACTGTAAAAGTAGTACAGGTGATTGCTCTCAACTATCATTTTTATTAAAGTTAGCAACGTTTACGAACAAACTTTACAACTTTTGTTTGTGAACAAAATGTTTCAGAAATATTAGCAGTACCTGCTTATAAAAATGTATATAAAAAATTTTTGTCAATGTTTAAATATATTGAAATAGTTTTATTTTTTGTATTTTTTTTTTTTTGTTTTTATTATTAATTAGTATAGTGAATTTTTTGAAATAATATTTTTCTTTTTAATTATTCTTCCAAAAAAAAAAAAATATAAATTTTGTTCAAAAACTTTTCTGCATCACTGCTATTTTACTCCATATACAAGTTTGTTGGTATTGTATATATATCATAATTGTCAACAATAATCTCGCAGAACAACAATAACAACAATTTATACATTTTATATTTATACTCAGTTCACGAATCATTTTCACACCAATAAAAATGTGCCACACATCTCAATTACTTTAAAAGCCATATCCGTCACATGATTTATGTGAATTTAGCTCTTCCTTTTGATCCGTTATATTATAACCATAATATAAAAATAAAAACAAAAAACAAATTATATGAAAAAAAAAAATCTTTTAGGATTCTTATACAAAAAAAAAAAACAGCAATAACAAAAAAAAAAGGATATGAAATAAAGATGAAGAAGAAAAGAGAAAGAATTTTGTAGTTGTTGGTTAGTAATGGCAATAGTGATTTTGTGTGGTTAATGGTAACACTTTTTTTTTATGTATAATAAAACTTAATTTTACAAAAATATTTCACATATTTTTGGGTTTTTTGTTAATTTGTACAAAAAAAAAAAAAAGAATAAAAAGGAAACTATTTATAAGGATTAAGTATAAATATAATCTTTGTATGCGAATGTTTAAAAATGTATATAGGATACAGTTTAGGTTTTTGTTTTAAGTAATTAATTTTATAAAGTAGGCATAATAAAGAGTAGACATTATGAAAATTATGTTAATATAATTTAGTAGATACACCTTTTCGTTTTTCTATTTTTTTTTTTTTTGTGTAGAAGGGTAGAGGTATATTTTACTATGGTGAGTTTATACATTATGGAAGAATTAAGAAAGACATTTGAGATATTAAAATAGAATTATAACTTTATAATATATTTTAATAATTATTTTATTTTAATTTTTTTAATATTCATTTAAAAATGTTTTCTTTAACCACTCGACTTTGTAATAATATCGAAAGCTATACAATATTGCCATTATTGTATTTAGTCTAATATTGTTAGTTATAAGATTATTACGTATAAAATATGATTTTAATAAAGCCAGCGTTAAGTCAACAATGTAACACAAAATTGAGTCTTAAATTGATTAACTGTAAACATAAAATTCTAATTTCGTTTGTATTAATTGACTTTATTACTTTTTAGGTTTTCAAGGATGATCAATTTTATTATTTTCTGCAGAATAATTTTTTTTATTAAATTTTCTTTTGATTTATTATTATATTTTTTTTATGAATAGTGATGAACTGTAAATCACTATTAATGATGATAATTAATGAACTGTGGTGAATTAAGTCAAAGTTTAATTTTCCGTATACCTAAATGATTTATATTAGTTGTGTCAACTTACCGTTAAATTATACCCATATGTCAATTTAAATCTCTCTTCATACACCAAATTTAATCTATCTGTCGGGTGAAATCATTGATAAGAATTCGGTAAAAATAAAATTTGTCTCTTGCCATAAAATCTACAAATTAATCACTACATTAATCTTAAGGTTGATTTTGAATTGATTCCTACCAGCTACGATTTGTTTTGTAATTTAATTTGACATTTACAAATAGTTTTGCCTGAAAAGAGCAAAAATTTTCGATTGATTCTTATAAGATACAATTTTTTTCGCATATTATTTAAAAATAAAATTTTGATGAAAAAACTAACACCGCAATCACCATGGTGTAAATAAAATTGGGGAAATAAAAGTAGCCACGACTTGTGTCTGAATTTAGTTTGACATTTCGAAATAGTTTTCCTTAACAGAAGCAAAAGTTTTGAGTTGATTCTTGTAAGATACAACTTTTTCGAAAATTCTTTAATAAAATTTGTGTAGCAAAAATTAACGTCAAAATCACCATGGTTTGTGTCTCTAATAAAATTTCACCATTATTTAACAATTAAGTATTTATTAATAGTATATGTATAATATAAAGTAAATTATACAGTCAGGAGGAATGTATTTAAATAATTCAAAACTATTTATTATAATATAATTTATAGAATATGCTGTAGGCTTTACTAGGTGAAACATTATTCAAATTAAATAAAACTCTAGGTATGTTACACATTTTTTATTAAATATTATCGATTAATCGATTTCGATTATTACAACATCATCAGAAGACTGAGTCAATCTAGAGTTTTAATATTTATTTAATTATTGTAATTCATCTTTTTTTTGTTGTATAATATTTTTTGTATATACTTTCTAAATCTCAAATGGTGAATTCATTATAACGTTAAGCATGACAGCATATATAAGAAAAATTATAAACATTTAATACAATTACAAAAAAAATTCTGTCGAAGTACATCGTATTCATAAAAAGAAACAGATGGTTCTAGTCACGGCTAAGTATAGACACAGATTTTAAATATTTTATTTTGATTGGTTGAAATCTAAATAAGAAGACACAAGTAGCGGTTAATAACAATCGATTGAAAAGAAAATCTATGCTTTTAGAAATATACTAAAACACTATATTAATATAATTTTGTCAGTGATATTTGTTAAATATACAATTTTTATACAAACACATCTCAAAATTTCAATTAAATTAAAACACCCTGTTTATTATTCCAACATTGAGTTTTATTGAATAATAATAAAAACATCAATAAATTATATAACACTTAAAATGTTTCTTAAATATTATTAAATCTTCACATTATAAGTATATAAACTCTTTATTTTTGCTTTTTATTCTACCAAATTATTATTAAAATTTATTTTACTCATTGACAAACATACATACTACACAAATAAATATGTCAAAATTCTGACAGATGGCATGAATAAAAAAAAAATGTATTTAATTTTTCAAAATTTATTTATTTCTAAAGTGTTTCAACTAATTAATATAGATTTTTATAAGGATATATAACAAAATGATTGACACCTACACAATGATAAATAAAATGTATGTATGCATACATACAGTATACATTACAGAATTTAATTATACAAAAATTAATCCTAAAATTTGTCAAGGGAAAAATTTTAAATAGCTCGCACAACATTTTATTTTCTATATTTACTAATAAAAACCACACATTTTTATAACAATACATTTCCAATAAAAAAAAACAACAACAACAAAACCGGAGAACATAAAAGAAAACGAGATAGGATGTTGTTAAGTAGAAGAGAAGAGAGGGTGAAAAGCAAAGAGAAAAAAAAGAAAATGAGTGAATAAAAATAATCTCTTAAGAATCTTAAGAATATTTTATTAACAAATAAATTTTTTATATCCTTTTAAGTATTTTAGTCATAAAAATGTACATAAACAGAAATTTTCATTCTTTGTTAATGTGTATGTAAGTTACAAAATAAAAAAAAAAAAATATAACAACGTAAAAGCAACAAAAGCACATGATGACGATCAACGATTTTCAAATTATTATTGTTATCCTGATGTATTTTATAAATGTATATATATATATAATATTTTCCATTTTTTATTATTTTTATGTGTGTTGTACTACAGTACCACCTTCTTATCCTTAATGATTTTTATAATATATATATATTAAGTTTATATATACATATACATATTATAAATTGTGTTTGTACGATTTATTTATATGCGAAAATGTTTAAATTTAAGTTAATCAATTATTAAAAATATAACTTTTTTTTCATTTCATTTTTATTTGTTTCTTTCTACACTTTACTTACAACATTTTCAGAGTTGCTAACCTTTTTCAATTTAAAATGTACAAAATTTGTTTTAGATTAATTATTTATTATGGCTTTAATAGCTTATCAATCACCCGCAGGAGATTTTAATCTCATCTTTTTCTAGTTTAGATTCAGTTGGTATAGCAACAAAAAGTTTAAAAGTTAACTTTTATTTGATCCTTGCACCGCAAATTTTATTAATTTTTTCATGTAATATTCTTTTGTATTTGATTTAAAATTTTCTTGACTACTTAAACATTTGTTTTGATTTTATTTAATTATTTTCTCAGTTTTATTCTCATTATTTTTTCAATTTTAATTTTTTCTACGTTTTTATTATCTCCTTTTCTCTTAAATGCAAAAAATGAGATGACAACATAAATGTCAGCAGAAAACTGAATACAAAATGGAACGTGTTGAATTTCTATGATATTATTTTGTATTTGTTTTAACGATTTCTTGACTCCTTGAACATTACTTGGTGACATTTAATTGAAGTATTTCTACAGCGTTCACATCTGTCTATATAAGGTATAAATAATCAATTCAGCGATATCGTTAATATCGATGTATAGTTTATAGAGTTGTAAAAAAGAGTAGAGTTTGTAGTGTTGTAAACAAAAACAAAAAAAATGGATATTCAATCTAATACGTAACTAATCGACAATACAAACAAACTTTGACTTTCGATATGTCTAACACAAAGTCTTGACTTGGTTACATTCGTCAAATCATGCGTTGAGTTTATAAACGCTCAAATTATATACCCGCGGCGCCTCTGGTGTGCAAAGAAGGTATTAAAAAATTTTAATGAGAGACAATTGTTTGACGTTCATAGTAATTTTGAATATTTTTAAATATGGTAGAAAATAATCAATTTTAAGTAATTTTATTTGTTTTTTTTTTTTTTTTTTTTTTTTTTTTTTTTTTTTTTTCCAGATAGTAGTAAATCATCGAAAGAGGCTTCAGGGACTACCTATTACCGGGGAAGGCAGTTTGAAGGACTGTGGGACTTTAACCCACTAAAAACTCCTATCATTATTGCAACATTAAAACTAGTCTTATAGACTAACCATTAATTTACATTTAACTCAAAGAAACATAGATACCTTTGATCTACCAAAATCCAATAAGGTTTTAATAGATAAAAGGTTTTAACCTAACTCAAGTGGTCTTGTTCGTTTTAGTCGCTTCACAAAGTTTTGATTGTCAATTAAGCTAGAAGCTTCGGTATTGACATGTTGGATCAGACGAGTTTTATGCCGTGCAGCGCATTTAATTATTTCGTCTTTTATAGATGAGATCTTCAGATCTCGATGAATATCGGCATTGCGAACATACCATGGAGCATTGACTATGTTGCGCAGTACCTTATTTTGGAATGTTTGGATAGTTTGAATATGGATTTGTTTAGCACATCCCCATATTTGAATACCGTATGCCCAGACTGGCTTCAATATTTGATTATACATCAAAACTTTGTTATAGGTCGAGACCGTAGAATTCCGCCCAATCAGCCAGTATATTTCTCTATATTTGAACTGGAGTTCTTGTTTTTTGATTTTTACATGCTCTTTCCATTTCAGTTTTGCATCCAAGGTCATGCCAAGATATTTAGCTTTATTCTCGTATGGAATCACGACATCATTAATTTTAACTGAGAGAGGAGTTACTATGTTTTTATAGGTGAAGTTTACATGACTAGATTTGGCTTCATTTAATTTAATTTTCCATTTTTTGCACCAGTTGGAAATTTCGTCATTAGCTTTTTGCAGTTTGTTTGTAGCTTCTTCTATAGTAGAACCAACTGCCATCAACGCTGTGTCATCTGCAAAGGTTGCTATTTTTATATTTTCTACATCGGGTATATCACAGGTGTATAACAAATATAAAATTGGACCCAGTATACTACCTTGCGGTACTCCAGCTTTTATATCTCTTAGAGAGGAGTATTCATTCTCATTTTTAACTCGAAAAACTCTATTTGAGAGATATGATGAAAATAATTGAACATAATTTTTAGGGAGCAAACAACTTAGCTTTTTGATGAGTCCTTCATGCCAAACTTTATCAAAAGCTTGGGCTACATCTAGAAATACTGAAGAACAAATTTGTTTATTTTCCAGTGCCCTTTCTATAATGTCTGTTATTCGATGTACTTGATCTATTGTTGAGTGTTTTTGCCTAAACCCAAATTGGTGATTAGGTATTATATTCCTGTTTTCTATGAGGGGTTGAATCCTTCTCAATAGTAACTTTTCAAACAACTTCGATATTGTAGGAAGCAAAGATATCGGCCTGTAGGATTTGGTGTCGATAGCAGGCTTTCCTGGTTTTTGGATCATTATTATCTCGGCAACTTTCCATATACTAGGTACGTGTTTAAGTTTAATACAGGCATTCATTATATATACCAAGAGTGTGAGAACTTTGTTGGGTATATTTTTTAGCACATTTGAAGTTATTAAATCAAAACCTGGGGCTTTATTTAATTTTAGGTTTTTTATTTCCTTAATTACTTCTTTTCGACTTATTAAGGGAATATTTATATCTTCATGGTTATATATTTCAGTTAGATCAATAACAGTGTTCATTTCATTGGGCTTAAAAATTTCAGCGAGATGATCTGCAAAAGTGTCAGCTTTTTCTTTATCGCTTCTTGCCCATGAGCCATCATTTTTCCTCAGTGGTGCAGAATGCACAATAGACTTCTTCATTTTACTCGTAGCTTTCCATAAAGAATAATTTGTTTCTTTAGTAGCTGTTAAATTTTGTAGGTAATAATTCAGAGATCTATCATTTAATTTCTTTATTTCTCTCTTTAGCTCCTGACTTTTATTATTAAGATCCGTTTTGCTGGATGGGTCACGCGTTTGTTGCCACCTCCTTCTCGCTTTTCGTTTCTCTTTTACCATGTTAAGGATATACACCGGATATCTAGGGCTGATTTTTTTTGATTTTTTTGTCTTAGTACTACTCCAAGCTGCAAACTGGACAGCTTGCATAAGTTTTTCAGTAGCAGTTTCTAGTTGTTCCTCATTGTCTAATGTTACTCTTAAGTTAATTTTTTCTAGCAGAATCTTTTTGAAGCTTAACCAATCTGTAGATGAGTTGGTTAAAAATGGTTTACAAGATTTTTTCACTATTGTTGTATTTAATTTTAGGACGACAGCAGAATGGTCGGAATTGAGGTCATAGTTATCTTCTATAGATGTGAAATTAGTTGATACTTTTTTCATTATAAAAAAGTCTAACACATCAGGAGTTTTGTTTATATCTGCAGGCCAATATGTTGGTTTTCCTGTTGAAAGAAATAAACAACCTGTTTCTCTCAGCGCCTCTCTCAGTTCTTTACCTCGAGTAAGGGTCATCCTGGAGCCCCATTCTAGATGTTTAGCATTGTAGTCACCTCCAAGAATAAATCTTTCACCTAATTTCATTAATAAGCTCTTGAACATATGTTTTTTAATAGCGTGATTGGGCGGGCAGTACAGCGCTCCTACGTTGATATTTTGCTTTGTGCACCTTATTTGTACGGCTGTGAGTTGCATTTCTGTACTTTGTATGTTACAATGTTCATGATGGGTAATAAGATCATTTACTATGACCGCACTACCTCCTTTTGGTAGATTGTCAGGGTGCGTTGTATGATATACTTTGTATCCACGAATTACTAAATTGTGCCCCTTTGTTAGATGGGTTTCTGACACGAGACAGACATCTATGTTTCGTAAGTTTAGGAACATTTCCAATTCTTGTTTTTTGTTGTTAATGCCATTCGCATTCCAAGTACATATAGTGATTTTGTCCTTATTCATTATCTAATTGAGTTATGTGGCATATCAGGATACTTAACAGTATACCTACTTTCCAAGTTATCTAATCTTAGTGAGATTCTATCTACCAGACTCATTAGTTTTTCCATTGTTTTTAATATAGTTCCGTGCTGTTCTTTTTCTGCAATCAATTTCGTATTTGTTGAACGAGCTCTTCTCGGAATTTGATTGTTTGACGAACGAGTTCTTCTCGGCGTTTGATTATTTGCATTTGATGAATAAGCTATTCTAGGTGTTTCATCAGCAGTGAAATCTCGATTTTTTTTCATATTTTTATTGCTTTGGTAGACATCTTCATTGAGTTTGCCTTTTGCTATGGCAGAATAAGTTACTCCCTTTATTACTTTCTTTGATATAAATTCTCTTGGTTGTTGCCTTTGAACTAGTTTTGGGTAAACAGAGTTTCTCCTTTTCTGAAGTTCTTTGGCAATAAGACATCCTCTGTAATTTGCTGGATGAGACTCTTGGCAGTTGGAGCATTTTGGCTGTGAAGTTTTCAGCTTATCGCATTCTGCTGTTAAATGTTTACCAGCACATTTCACACATATAGGCTCCCTATTACAAAATTTTTGCGTATGATTATAACGCTGACATCTTTTGCACTGAGGAATATCTTTGCTTTTTCTCAGAGGTTCAATATAAACTATCATGTTTTGAATATGATTGATTTCGTAAATTTTTTTCATGTCTTCCTTACTATCAAAGGTAAGCATGAAAATTGGGAGTTTAACAGTTACCTGTTTATCATTTTCCTTGACTTTCTTTATCATATTTACTGCATTGATGATATTGAATTG
This sequence comes from Argyra leucocephala, assembly GCA_963942445.1. Taxonomy (NCBI): domain Eukaryota; kingdom Metazoa; phylum Arthropoda; class Insecta; order Diptera; family Dolichopodidae; genus Argyra; species Argyra leucocephala. The sequence goes on from OZ012681.1 coordinate 14,511,317, forward strand.
CCTATTATGAAGCTCACTTATTATATCTTCTGGCATGCAAGATTGGTGCAAGCCGCGTGCCATGACTTTTATTGGTCTATTTATTTTGCTTTCATAAGTATGCCATTCGTACTTGGTATCATTGAGATCTTTAGCTAGATTTCTATAATCCATTTCCGTCTCCAGATTTATTTTCAGCTGCTTATTGTTTAGCAATTTTATTTCATATTTTATATTTTTAGCTTGCATCATTTTATTTAATGGTTTGAAATCATTTATGTTACTTATGATTAGAGGTGGAATTTTGGTTTTCCTTTTGCTCACAAATTCAGTTGTTTTGGAGTTTTTTTCCTGATAGGTTTTTGTTAAACCAGATGGTGACGATTCAACTTCAGGTGAAGAAGTAGCTTTTCTTTTTTTATTTGATCTTTTGTTTTTTTTGAGCAGCCAGTCAGTTTCTCTGCTCAATTCATCTTCATCCGTGAAATATTCTTTTTGCTCGATGATTTCATTTGGTGCATTACGTTTTTCTCTTTTTTTCAAAGCTTCGTTTTCTGCTCTTAATGCCGAAATTTCTTTTTTTAGTGACATACATAATGCCTCTATTTCGCTTAGCCTCTTTTGGAGTATATGGTTTTCGTTTGGTTCTTTATTATTTTGACTCCGTATATCAATTATTGGCTCGGTCATCCTTGATGGCGACCTTGGAACCCTCGCACTCTTTTTAAAAGGGTTAATCAGCTTGTCTAAATTGTTGTTCCCCACTGGCGACTCATCTGAAAGTCTAGTACATTCAGCCAAGCCCTCGCCGGCAACCGTGGTCTCTGCCGACACTTTGGTAGATATCCCTACCGAGTTTATTTTGTTATTTAGACTATACATTATTATTTGTTTTTATGTTGCATTTTATACCTCCTGCCAGGTGATTTTAACTGCCGCCCCTCTGGGATCAGCCGCAGACCAGGGAGCCGCCTATTTTAGGTCAAACGCTTCTGGATTTTTTTTTTTTTTTTTTTTTTTTTTTTTTTGTGCCGGCACTCACAATTTCAATTACCATAGATCGCGTCCGCGCACGTGCTAACCAAATCGATTTACTTAGATATTGCGCCAAGTGTTCGCATTCACCCGCTCTCGTTAGCCTTACAAGTTACCAGGTGGTACCCGGCAGATAACTATGTTACCTACCTTCGAGGAGGTGAGAGTCGGATTTGATGGCAGAGCTGTAGATGTTTTACCAGATGGCATTTCCTAGTTTTTATCGGAAACATAGGTTAGCATATGTTCCGTCTAGAGCCTTTACCACCCTTTTACCACCTTTTGTTTTAAAAACAAAAATAATCTTTGTTTTCGTAACTAACTCAAATTTTTTGATAGAGAAAATAAATAGACATACAAAAGACATTTTTTCTCCTTTCATTTGATAGAATCAATGCCCGTTGCTTTTATCTTCTCTTTAAAATAATTTCAAGTAACTTCATGCTTAAATAATTATCTTTTTTAGATACAAAACAATCATCAAATATAATATTAATTAATATGTTTGCTATATTATTATTATTTTTTTTTGTCATTGCAAATTGCAAGAAGTGTTTATTAACGTCAAATAATACATTGTGTAGACATTACAAATCAAACACATGATTTTGATATTGTGGTAATAAAGGTTTAACAAGCCGTCTTAAAATCGTATTTTTTGACGTTTCGAAATGGTTTACTGTTCTCTTAAAAAATTGAAAACTGTTATAATACATTTTGTTTAAATCTTAAATAATTAGTTATATCAATGAATTAAATAGTTATACAATGTTCATACTATCGATATGCGTCGTCTTTTTGACGTTACAAAAATGAAATATCATTTTACATTGATTTGTTTTTATTTTTATATATAGCCAAAACCCTAGATATTTTATACCGATTGGTACGTTTGACTAGGGTGGGCAGTAAAAGCTAGGAAAAAATGATGGTAGAACGGTAGAAGGGACAATTACCAACGAAGGCGTTCATGTTTGTTTTGAATTTATTTAGTTCATAAATATAGAATTTATCATGTTTGGGGAACACATAAGATGCAATTTTGTTCTAAATTCGGAATGTTGAGGTTATAAACAAATTTCCATAATTTAATTGAATTTATTTAATTCATAAATATAGAATTTATCATGTTTGGGGAGCACATAAGATGCAATTTTGTTCTACATTCGGAATGTTGAGGTTATAAACAAATTTCCATAATTTGTCTTCTGCCATATAAAATTTCTACAATGTAGGGTCAATACATGCTGCCGTTCATTTTTCACCATTTTACCCTTCGATTAGAATAATGGTAAATTATAATTTTCTACATTTTGTTATTTATACAAAAATATGTTAAGTTGGCAATCCTGTTTATTATTTCTATAATTTTTATATTATTATATTCATCAACAAATTCATTTAATTTATTTGTCATCTGTCACTAGAAATCTATTAGCGACAATACTAATAGCAATAATAAAAACAAGAACAATAACAACAACAACATAACTGTAAGCAATTTTCAGGAAAATCAATTTAAGTCATTGAGTATTAATAAAATTTAATTACCATATAATAACAAATTTTTATTCCGCATATGTATACATTGCTATATATTATATGAGTAGATATATTATTTACATGATGAAGAATGGTATTTATATGTGTTTATCAATGTTTAAAGAGAGTTGAGGAAGGTAAAAAGGTAACAAGGAGTTGACAAAAAAAAAAAAAAAGTAAATCACCCATAAATTTAAGAAAAACAACAGAAAAAACAAATTATATACCGTTTTAAAATTACCCAAGAGAGAGACAAAATTGAAAAAAAAATTATTCTCTGTATTTATACAATTCACCTTAATAGGAGTGGGAGAGAACTTGTGTTATTTAGTTTTTTTTTTTCTTACTAAATAGTGTGACCGTCCATGACTATAACTATTATGGGAATTTCGTTAAATTAAGTCTGTAGCTGTAGATTTTAATAGGATTGAAGAGGAATTGGTAAAAAATGTATTTAAAGAAAAATAACCTGAAACTACGCTTAAAAATACAAATTTCAGTCATTATTGTAGGTATTAAACAATTTTTGTGCTCTGTTTACAAAATAAATTACTTTATTCTATTTTCAACTAAACTCTCTCAGAAAAAGTAGATGACAAAAGTAAATACGTCAACAACAAATCGTTCTAAAAGAAAAAAAAAATTATCTGAAGTACTTTAAAGTACTAGTGGTTTTCATAAGTAAGCAAAATTGACAATATTACCTATATTGATAAGTATTAGCAGAAAAACTGGAAAGTTATAGTAAATAGCGTATGACAATCAGTTGTGCTATTTTGTTTATAACACAAAACTGCATACGTGGAGAATTTCAATTTTAATAACTCTGAAAAAAAAAAATTTTTTAGAATTATTTTGTTTTTGCAGTATGTTTTTTTAGATCTACTATCTAGTATATTGTTTTATATGTATTTTTTTAGATGATTTACAATATTTGATGATTCTCGACTGTTTTTTGACTATAAATTTAAAATATCTAATTCAGAATTTATGGAATTTATTTGATTTAAAAACATTTCTATATTTATGTTTTTTTTTTTATTATTTTTAAATAAAAATTAAAAAAAAAAGTTTAAGGCAGCGTTTACACATCAATATTCTTCAATATTTATTGACGATTATAGACTGAAGAGAGAGACATTTGTGTTTACACATCAGTTTTTAAACAATCAAACTATTTGTCAGGTTTTTCGTATATATTCACCAAAACTAATATAAAAATAAAAAATTACAAATGTAAAATAAAAAAAAAAAAAATAAAAATTTTACATAATGAATGTTGCTTAGTTTTTCATTATTCGCCATATTTAATTTTATCTCTCTCAATATATATTGAAGAAAATAGGATATTTTCTATTTTTTTCTTGCCTAAAATAAAAAAATAACTACATGCAAAATCATTTTAAAAAATTATATCAGTCCAGAACCATTATTTGATTTGGTAAAAAAAAAAATTGTCATTACTAGATTTAGTCGTGATTCGATTAAAACGGTCACACTGTTTTGTTATACTAAAGAAATAAAGGCAAAAAAAAAATAAATAAAATTATAATCAGGGATGAGGTGTACAATAACAATAATAATGTAAGTGAATGGTGTACTTTTACAAAATATATATATACATATTACATATTATGTATATATAAATTAAATGTACATATATATATTTTTTCTAATAATATAACTGTAAATTTATGAGAATTAATATATGTATATATATATATTAAGAAAATAAAAATGGAGATTTTTTTTTTTTTTTTTTTTTTTATAAATTTTCCATAAGAAAATTTTCTCTCTTCATCTCTTCTCGTAAATTTTATGTACGGTGAACAGAGTGCAGTAAAATAATTTTGTAGAATTTTTATATACATATTATGTATATTTATTTATTATACCTAGTTTTTTTTTTTTATATATACGATATATACCTTAATAATACCGTAATAAAATGGAAAATTTAATGCCTTTAAGCAAAAAATTTGTTATTATGTTGTTTTCTTGTTTTTTTTTGTTTATTTATTTTTTTTTTTTTTACTTATTTAATTCACCTCAAACCTCGGCGTTAATTCACTTCTTCTGCCTAAAGTTGAGTGAAAATATATGATATAGAGAAGAATGAGAGAAAAAAAAGTGTAAAGAGAGAAAGAGATAAAATTATAAAATTGTTTTCTTGGCAAATTAGATGATTCAGTTTTTGTTTTGTTTTTATTTTTTTTTATGAGTTCTTGAACCACATTTAACCCTCCTGCCATTTTATTTAGTAGTATCATCATCCGTGTCACGTCGTCCTTTTTTTGTTTTGTTTTTTTTTTTGTTCTAAACTTTTGTTGGAAATTATTATTTTTTTTTGTCGATAGATGTATAAATGTATATATCTACTCATTTATATCTATTTTTTTTTTTTTTACATTTTTTCGATTTGTTGTTTACCTTACCTTAGCTTATGTCTTGGCTGTTGTGAATATTTAATTTTTAGAACTAAAGAATTTTTGTTGTTGAAATGACGGGCTATACATGAGTTCATTTGAAAAAGCTGTTTTAGGTATTCGTAATATATGCAAGGTTATATATATATATATTTATATAAATATACTTATACATAAATATATAAATAAATAGATTTAATATTTAGAAAGGAAAATAGAAATGAAAAGAGCACCACAGTAATCTAAATTATTCCCTTTAAGTAAGTAGATATAAGGATACTCATTTCTCTTGTCCTATTTATGATTTTCACTATGCTATTTTTATGTATATGCTTATGTTTGTATATATATATATATATATATATAGAAATGGATTTAGAATATTTTGAAATTTTTTTTTTTTTCAAGTTTTCATTATTATTCTTAACTGACTGATATGACAGTGTATAACCAACCAAACCAACCAACTACTACCGCTTGCATCAAATGATTATATTTTGATGCTGTTCTGATGCTGTTAAGCACATAAAATACAAAACACTTTTCAGAATTAATACATCGGATTAGTAAAGGGTATTACTTTTGCTTATATTTTATTTATATTTTTATATATATACCTACATTTATATATAGCTATATGTATATTATTGTTTTTTGTTTTGGTTTTTGTTACTCCCTTCTTATGGGAGCGAATCGTTATTAATTTTTTTTTTTTCGTTTCGATTCCTTAAAACACGTAAATTTTTTTTTTTTAATACCGTTATACATATTTTATGATATTAAAATATCAAGGGATGCTATTTAACCGTTATTTCAGTTTCTATCCTTTATTTATATGTATATTATATATATATATATATAGATTTTTATTCTATATAAATGGATGTTGTGTTTGTGTACTGTGATTTTATTCTGTTGATTTTATTTATTAAAAGTCAATAGAAATAAAATTAGATTTTTTTCTTTTTATATAATTGAAGGTATTATGAATTTTAATATCAAATTTAGGAGGTTATTTAATAATTTTAACTGTTTTGAAATTACATAATTGAATAATTGAAAAGGTTTTATGTAGTAAATATGAAATAAATAACTTTGAATTTGATATAAGATTTATTTTTTTGTTGCAATTTTTCACTCCGTTTATCCGAAAGAGAGCAGCTCGAAAAAGTGATCGGTTCCAATGAGTAAATTAATTGCAGCTGGCTCGTTGACCCACGAATTCGCCAAACTACAATCGACAGGAATATTCCATTGTGAAATATAAATTTTGGATTCAGGTTGTGCTCCTGTTATGCTTGCAAGCACTAAGTGTTCTAGATATAATTCTTCCGCATAGCTCAAAGAGCTATGACTTCGTTTCTTGAAATGATTAAAGTATAAATTGAATAGTGTATCAAACAAAGTATAGTTTATTTAGAAGTAGATAAATTTGCAGCATACCTAATATCGTATTCGCCATCAATCGTCTAACAAAAACTTTTATGTGGATTTATACTAGATTTGAGTCCGTGTATGTCAAATTGTTGGATTGTATTTCCATTCAGATCGATTATGTTAATGTTACTGACATAGAGTAGATTAGATTTTCAATTTTTTTTATGCTTGAAATGAAATATTGAATAATTACAATCAATAGTTTCATATCGATTTCAAATTAAAACAGTGATACCATATTACCAACTATTAACTCATAAACTAAACAGCTGTGATACTAACTGAAAATACATAACTAAAATCCTAAAACAATAATTTAAAGTGAAACGTTTTTTGTTGTTGTTGATCCAGACAGTTGTTAAGGAGTATAAAAGAAATAAAGCAGTCAGTTGTAAAATTATTGACTCCATAAAATATTGTAAAATATTTTTACTCCATTTTATGATTTACTTATTAATTTTACGAAGTATAAAATAAATTAGACCTTATAGTTGTCTATAAAATTTCATTTAATTAATTTAAATATTACAACCAGTTTATAAAATTTTCGCCGTTTTTAATTTTTTACTTTTTTGTGTTTTTTTTTTTTTTTTTGTGGCCCATTGTGTATAGTTAGTACTTGGATGGAGTTAATTATTTGTAATTTGTAAATATTTTGTTTAAAAGTAAATAAAAAACAAAAATAAAAATTGAAAAGAAAAATATGTGCCCTCAGGGGAATGGGAAATTAAGGACTGAAAGGAATGATGATTTACCTCAAAATAATTTTAAAATGTACTGTAGCTATTTATATTGTTATATTATATGTGTATATATACATTCACTCATAAACTTATATATTATTTATGTATATATAAATGTATATACATATTAATTATATACTATATTAAAAATATATTTATTTTTAATTGCGTTAAGGGTTTAATAATTATAATAATATGAGGGAGTGAATGATTATTTGAAATATTTTTTAAAATTGTGTGTATATATACATATTACATATATATGTATGTATATATATTTTGGCTTATATATGTTTTGTTGTATATTTAAAAAAAAAACATGAAAATTCTTATATTTTTTTTACATTTTATAAAATAAATAAAGTTGATTATGTGAAACTGGAATTTTATATTTATATATATATAAAAATACATAAAATATGTATATATGTTTATGTACATATAATTTAAATATTTTTATGAGTATATTAAGTATAAATTAAGAGTCAGAAATTTTTAGAGGAAAATATTTTGAATATTTTAAATTCAATTGAATTAAAAGTAAAATTCTTGTTTGTTTTTACAAATATATAGTATGTGTATATAATATTATATACTACTGAAATACTACTCAAATTAATATAATTTGAATATACATTTTATTATTCTCAAGTTCTTGCATTCAAATTGATTCTAATTTTGTACTATAAACGAACGTTATATTGTATCTATAAATGTATTTTGGAACGTATACGGCAAAAAAAATTTTCTTTGCTCAAAATTTGCATGTTGAGCTGAAATTGCTAACATTTACGCTTATTTTATATAAATATGTGACCGTTCAATTTGACACATCGACTCAAAATTAAGCACGCTAATTTCGGTTAATTTGTTAGTAAATGAACTGGTATTATTAATGATATAATATATTATTTATCATTAATTAGACTTGGTTTTAGTGATCTGCTGTATAGATCATGAGCAAAACATATTTTATCTTACACAAGTAAGAATGAGTAAAACTATTTTTAAAAGATCAGGCAAAGAGAGTAAGTATGGATGAAATATTAGAATACAAATCACTATTAATTTATTGACATAAACAAAATGAGTAGGTAATTTGAATCAAAACATTGCTCATTGATGATGGTAAAATATCTGATTATGATGAGCAAAACTCTTTTTCTGACATTTCCAAAAGTTTTTAATTCAATTTTTATTGGTATTAATTTTTTTAATTTATTATATTTTAATATTTTTGTTAATGTGTTAACAAAACTTAATTTAAATTAGGTTTTAATTTTGGTACGATTTATGAGCTGTACCTAGGTATTTATTTATTTATTTCAATTTTCATCAAAAAGAGCTAAAAAGGTCGTGTAGAGTAGAGTGTACATTATAAATAATTTAAGAAATATAAAAAAAATAATATCAGTGCAAAAATTTAAATTAATTCAATATAGAAAAAAATAAAACTTTTAAAAACTAGTTAAAAACGGTAAAACATAAAATATATTATAAGTTCATTATATTAAGTATTTTTAAATCAGAAAAAAACACAAAAGAAAGAAAAAACAAAAGAAATATAATAAAAACTTAAGAAAAAAATAAAAACAGATTTGAAAAGATTTAGATATGAAATTAAGCCCTATATTTATCAATGATATTTATTTTTGTGATACTTTTAAATTTAAATATATGCAGATTTTTAATGTCATTTGGCAACATATTGTACGAACTGATTGCAGTATTTATGACAGGTACCAAACCATTTAAATTTACACCAGCAGAGAAGCGCATAAGTGGCTGCGACACACTTAGACCGGTATGGTCCATTGCGATATAAAAATTATCAATAAAAAAATTGATTCTACTAATTTTCAAACTCTAACACTAATTAGCTAGAAAAGCTTGAAAATTCTAACGCTATATAATTAAAACTAAATTTCTTTTACTTTTGACATTTGTGTTTTTTTTTATTTTTGACATTTAAATTTTATCAAAAATTTTGATGATGTTTGGGAAGGTTAGTTTAGCTCGAAATCAATATAGTGACGTTTACGAATTAACCCAAACAGTTATGAATTTAACTTGTAAATTTAATTGTACATATTATTAACGGTATATTTTGTAAACAATATTTTGAATGGATTGGTGTGGATGGAATATGTTTAAATAATATTTAAATGTCAGAAAAATTTTTCACAAAATATTTATTCAAAAATATGAGGTTAAATTTTAATTTTAAAAATAAAATTATAAAAAAAGTTAAAGTAAATTATTTGAATTTTATTTTTGTTTTCATATTAATTATATATATTATATATATGTATATACTTATAAATGAAGTAGAAAATAATGCTGTAAAATAATTTTTGTGTAAAGTTTTTCATTTATGGTAATGTTAAAAATCAAATAAAAATGAAAACAAAAGTTTTGAAAAGTTTTCATTTTTTTTGTTAACAATCTTTTAATGGCATTTTTTTCTGTGTGTTTTTTTTTATGAATTTATAAAGCCTTATGCATATAAATAATTATTTGCAAATTGAATATTTAAAATTGAATATAATTAAAAAAATGTTAAATAATTTCTTAATGATTTTAATTAATTTAATATTTAAAAACAGAGTGATGATTATATATATATGTAGATGCAGATGCATATAAATAATTTGTATAAGAATGTTTGCAACAGTTTTAAATGAATAATGAATAAATACGAATTATAAAATTAATAAATTCAATTCATGTGAAATGAAATTAATTTCCCTAGATTATATCAATTAAAATATAGTTTATAACAGCATAAATAATAAAAAAAAAAATTCATTCGTTAAACGAAATTAAGTTAATTTGATTTTTAATAAGAAAATTGATTTTTTTTTGTGTTTTTAGTTTTAAGGCACAAAAAAAAACAGATTATCACATGTAAAGTTTTATAGTTTTAAAAATTAACAGAAAATTTATGAATTTTAAAACTACAAAATCAAGAAAAAATTATTATCTTAGATGTTTTGAAGTGTTAGATTTAGATATATATTTCATTTATTTTCATCTCAAGTGAGCTCAATTATGGCTCATACAAATTTTGTTACTTTGAAGTGTTTGGTTCTAGAATATTAAAATTAATAAAAGATTACATTTTATGTATAGTTAAGTGTTAACACTTTAAAATGTAATTTTTTTTTATTTCAATGTTTTAATTCAAGTGTTCTTTTCTTTAAAATTATTTAATTTTTGTGTTATAAATTTTGAAATATAAATTAATTGTTCTATTTTGCTATTGTCTTTGTATTCTTTTAAACTAACTCACTTAATTAAAATCTACAACATCACAATATCATTTATAAATTGTATTTAAGTATTTTGAAAAACTGTGAAAATTCTTTAAATGAATTTTTTAATAATTATAAATTCTGTTATTTTCTTAATATTATCTTAAATTTAACTCCTTTTAGTTGGTAAATATATCCTTTGTTCAGATTTTCTTTTTCACACTCTTAAAGAAAGTCTCTATCCGCTTATATTGTAAATATTTAAACATAAGAAACACAAAAGTAAATCTTTTATTCATTTGAGAAAGGATTTGAAAAAGAAAAAAAAAACAATCAAAAGAAAATCGCATTTTTTTTTTCAAACTCCATTTTAGATTTTTTTTTTTTTGCATAATCCTTTGAAAAAAGCAAAAAAACAAAAAAAAAAACACTGTTAGCAAATTTATTATTCTAGAGATTTTTTCTATTTTGCACAGTAAGAAAATAAAGCCACTCTGGAATTCCTTAATATATGTACTGTACATATATATATATATATATATACATTATACATATATCCATTCATTCATTTATTTATACATCATATATTTTTTTTTGTTTTTACTTCATAATGCTAAGGACTTGGTATTCTTTAGTAGATCCTTGAAATTCTTAAATATTGTTCAAATTAAGGAAAAATTAAAAAGGATAAAATTTGTAACACGTTCGTATTTACTCTCATTTGATTCCTTTTTGTATGATTTTTTTTTGACATGCTAAAAACAAAATTGTTAGAATTACATATTGTTACAACAAAGATTGTATATATAGTGAAGGAATGGTGAAAAAAATGCAAAAATTGTAAAAGAAGTGTAAGATACTATACTAAAAAATATTAGAATCGTTTTTAATGTCCTGTCACAGTTTCAGTTGAGAATAAAACGATGGACAAGTTTCTGTCAATTCATATTTATTCTTTTTCAATGGGCTGTCCGCATGTCAGTTGAGAATTAAACGTAAGACATATATCTGTCAATTCATATTTATTTTTTTTCAATGTGCTGTCACCGTTTCAGTTGAGAATAAAACATAAGACAAATTTCTGTCAATTCCTATTTATTATTTTTCAATATGCTGTCACCGTTTCAGTTGAAAATAAAACGTAAGATAAATTTCTTCTGTCAACTTCTATCAGTGGTTAACATAATGTTCAAATGTATTCTTTGTTGCCTCTTGGGCTACACCTATCATCTAGTAGAAAAAAGACGAATTTTATATCCCATGAAATTTTAAAGTCTAATTGTCAGATTTTTATATTGTATTTTTTCTTTACCATCCTTAAAAAAATTATAATAAGGGAAGAAATACGAATAGCATAGTGAAAAATCATCTCATAATGCGCTCCATTCGTTCTTATCTAATATTTACGTTTCGTAAGTTACTGGCAAACTACGGGTCTCAATTCGATGTTTTTCGTACTTTATTTTCTCGTTTTTTTTTATAATTTCAAATATCTGAATTGAAAAGTTAAATTTATTATTATATTAGACAACTAATTAAATATGGCTAAAATTCTGCGAAGGCAGTTAGGAGGGTGTTTATCCCATAGCACTTGTATGAATCGTTAGTATGTGTCATCTGATCAAACTGCATTAAAGAATGTGGTTGTTATATCAGTATTATAGCAAGTTTATTTTCTATCTCTTTCTACAATAGTTTTAGTTTACTACTATCTGACTCTATACAGCTTCCTCGTAATATTTTCATTCCTAATGACTAAAGTGCAAATGAGCCAAAGTAGCCATTTTTATTTTATTTCAAATTGTAAGTTACATGTGAAAGGAGCCATTTAAATGAAATTTACTAATATTGTATATACAAAATACATATATATTAAGATTTTAAATTTGAAAAATTAATCATGAGGAAAAATTTAAAATAAATATGTTTTTTTTTTTAATCCTTTTCATTAATTCATTTTAAGTTTTTTTCGTTTTATTTTTGTATTTTAATTATTTATGTTTATAAAAAGGAATAAATGAAAATCCTTTTCTTGGTATATATAAAAAATTTAATTTCTAAAAAATGAATGAGTTTAGTAACGTACTGTACAGTTTTAAGGTATAATGAGTTTAATCCTTTTAGTTAATTTCATTTTAACTATATGACAAGTAACTTCTTGTTGACTATAATGAAATTTTGAAAGTTGTTCTAAATATAATAATTTGAAGCGGATTTTTTTTTTTAGTAAATATTAAATAATTTTCTACCTGTAGAACTACGTTATGCTTTTAAGAAAACAGTTGTGTATATGGATTGTAATTATACTAATACTACACACTTCTTAGTCGGTGTTTTCGTAATTCCCAATCATCTAATTTGCTGTCGTACATCATTTTTGCTCCGGCATATGCCCCACAGATGGCGTTACAGGACAATGATGATGATGATGACACATCAATTTTGTAAATTTGTTTTTGTTCAGTTTACTGGCATTATTTGACTCTTCTTTCATTTATTGTAGATCGTGCTAAATGTTTCCAATCTCATCTTTTCTAATAGGATATCTGAGCGGTTTACCCGGAATTCAACTTAATGTTGATTAATCTTATATTGATGTTGTGTTTTTCAAGTATTTATCCGAGTACAAACACCTTGATTTAAGAAAGTGGGACAGGTAGATTTGAAAGATGTCGCACTTAAGTCATAAACGTTCATTATGATAACACGGGATCAAATTTCATTGAGTAGACCCTTGTTGATAAAAGTGGATATGACATAATGAAAAAGTTTTGGAAACAGAAATCGGATTTAGCTTTGTTGTGGTATATTATGACGTAATGTGTTTTCTCTGTCTTGTATACATTTTATTTTATAATAATTAGTTAATTATAGTTTGAAAAGGTTTTACAGACACATTTAGGGTAAGAACGGATCCATAAGGTTTTCTTAGACTTTTATAATATCGTCAATGAATTGTTGATGAACATTTTTCACATATTAAATGGCAGTGTTGTTTCAATTTGACAGTTTGATGTATCAAAACACTTCATCTAGTTCTACCATTAACTTTAAACAATGTGAGTGTGTCAATGAATTTACAAATATGTAGAAACTTTTAGAACAATTATTGCTTTCGGCAGTAATTGCTTCTTTCAATGATGTTACAGTTTTCATCGAATTTTTTTAAATTAATAATCGTAATTGATGATAATTAATCTCATCTTCTATAAATGAAATTTTTTTTAACACTTTCCTACTCTTTCTACCTCTTCTTTTGTTTTTTTTTTTTTATTAATCTTCTTCAATTTTATCCTTTTTACCCTAATCTTTTACTAATTTTATTTTAAACCTGTTCTCTATAATCTTATAATCTATTTTCTTGATCTTGTTTGTAATCGCAGCAATTTTGTTATTATATTCTTAATCCTTTTTACTTTTTTTTTTTTTTTAAACAGATCATTTATTCCTTATATTACAATTATTATGTAATTCTTAAAAAGCAAAAAAAAAAAAAAAAAAAAAAAACCTTTTCTTAGTGATGTCAGTATAGTAACAAAAAGGATATTTGTATTTTAGAAATGAAATCCTTTTAAATAGTAGATATTGGTTCTGTTATAAAATATTTCTGTTAGAATTTTTTTTTTTTAGTTTTTTAAGGGTAAATAATTTTATCTTTACCTTTCATAAATATACAATGAGTATTGAAAATATGTAAACAGATTATATAAAATAATTAGGAAAGTGTGGTTGACTTAAGAGGTTTCTGGAAAACAATTAACCCTAAATGATACTGTTAAATTTATTCTTAAATAAATTCGGTCAGACGTCTGTTGGTAGAGTACATTTTTTGAATGATTAATGATGTATCATCATTCATATAGCCCACGTATCTAGTTCATACTGTCATTTAACATGCTTAGTCAAATAAATTAAATTAATAAATAAGGAAATAATGTTTAATGGAAATAATGAGTAATGTAAAACACCTTTAATAATATTTAAATAGTACATCAATATAGTACAATTACTTTGTTTAGTATACAGTTATAAATTTCCTATTAATAATTACGATTATTTTTACTTTGATAGAGTAAGTGAAATTACTAAATTTACTAATTTTTTGATACCACAACTCAAATTACCAAAATGTTAGTTTCAACAAATGTTATTTATATGTAATGTTAACTGTTATGTTAAATGTAGTGTTATTTTGTAAGGAAAATGAATTAAGATTAATGATCAGTATTACAGTTAGAATATTCTAGATTTTTATTTGTAAAATAATGATTTTATGTATAAATAGTGTGTAAGATGTTGAAACATAATGGAAGATTGAAATAAATAATGGTATTTTAATTATTCTTGGTGTGAAAAATATAGAATAACTTAAACTACAATTTATTATTGAATGAATAACAAATAACAAAATATATTTCGGAATATTTATTTATTTATTTAATGGAAATGTATAGAAAAGGTTTGTTTTTAGATTGTAGGTACCTAATTGATAATTTACTTTAATGTAGGTTTTAATTATTACTTACTATAACTTAAATCTATTATTTGAAATAAATTTAACTGCTAACTGGCGTCATACACCACAATTGTGTTCTACTGATTCATAATAATTTGATGGATATCTTGGGTGGATAAAAACAGTATCTACAAATTCGATAATACAAGCTATATATTTTCATGATCAGTTTTCTATGAAAATGCATGCCCAAATATTTCTAAAATTTGTAATTTACTAATGAAGTTAGCATACTGATGAAGATTATAACAGTGAAAATAGTCGAATATTTTCCTTTTAATTTTACTGATATGCTTATCATACAGATACGCGTATTTCGTCTACTACTTGCAGATGAAGATTGTTTACGTCAATTATTAGTTCAATTACAATATCGTTTGATAATACAATTTTTACCACGTACTGTATTCAAGAATTTCTATGTATATATACATATATATATGTATATTATTTTTTCTTGTTTTACCATTTTCCACTATAAAGGATCAATTGTCAATAATGATTTTGAAAATTGTTTTTATCTTATAAATCGGTTATGAGGGTTGGCTTGCTTGCCTTATTTTTATTATGATACGTGTGTATTGTAAAGATATTTAATTTATGTATACATATATATATATAACTCTGTATAAATTCTTAATATAATGTAATGTTATACCAAAAAATAAAGAAAAATAAAAAAAGGATATAAATGGATTACAGATCAATATTTAAAAAGATTTCTTGTTGCCAATTTTTGTTTTTTTTTTCCTCTTTTTCAATCTATTTTATTCTTTAAAAAAAAAAAAAAAAAAAAAAAAAAAAAAACGAAAAAAATATTTATGGTATTTTTGTAAAGTTTGTTTGTTTTTTCTAGGATAATGTAATATGCTGTGTATTCATTGCAAAAAAAAAAAAAAAAAAAAAAAAAAAACTGAAATGAACGGAAAATGATGAGGCAGTTTTCTGCTAAATCTCCCATGGGATCACTTAAAAAAGAAAATAGATGGCGGACTTTTTTAACGTTCATTCCGAACATTATTTTTTTCTTTTTTTTTCAGTTACCTATTCCCTTACTTTCTTTCCTATACATTTACAGATTGGTATTTAAACGACAAACAACAACAAAAACAACTCTAAACTAATCCGTTTCTTGGTTAATATCCATAAAATGTCAGAAAAACAACAACAATTCAAAAGGAAAAAATAATTCAAGGAAAAGAAGCTAAAAATGAAAATTTGTATTTAATTCAAATCTATATATATATATATATATATATATATATATATATATATAAATACAAATTCAAATTTCTATAGATATCTATATATATATATATCATGTATATGTGTTTGAGCTCATTTTTGTGTAAACATTATATAGAAGAAAAAGTTAATACGATAATGAGAATAGATTCTGTGATGAGTTTTGTATATTTGTTGTTGTTGTTGTTGTTTTTTATTCTATTTTATTTTTTTTTTTTTTCAAATCTATAATTTATTCTAAACTATTCTGGTTATATCGACTTTTATATATGTATACTATACATACAATAAACATCTGTTAGAAATCTTCTAATAATCCTGAGTAAATCCTAAATAAAGTAGATTAAATCAAAAAATTAGGTTTTTGTTTTGTGTTTATTTATTTTGATTATTTACTGAGCCTGCTTGATCAGATTAGATTAAAAATATAAATATAATATTCATTTTAAATATAACTATACGTTTTTCGACATCTTATTAAAGTTTTGTGAAGTGAAAATGTTATTTTGATAAGTATTTTTAAAATAATTAACAAACAAAGAAAATGTAAATATAAATTTGTTTTCAATTATTTTACATTAGAACCACATAAAATTAGATATTAATTATTAAGTAGATTAAATATAATTATGAACATTAATAATATTGTGTTATTTTCAATTAATGAAATTTTTTGTTTTTTTTTTATATTATGAATTGGAAGGAAGATATTTTGATAAAAATTTCTAATAGCAGAAAAAGTATAAATTTATACTAAAATTGTGCACTACCTACACGTTTTCAATTTTATTATTAAATTTAAGTATAAATTATAAAAATATGTTTATTTATTTATTTGTTTATTCATTTATTTATTTATTTTAAATTTAATGCTTACAATTTCCTAAAAACTCTTTTTCCATTTGTAAGCTGACTATTTATGTGCTTATTTGTCAATTAATTTGCTACATAATACCATGCTGATTGTAAATGTCAAAATAATTTGAGAGAAAGAGAGAAAGCTAATTTGAGTTTTTTTTCTATGTAAATATAATATGTTGGTACAGTTGATGTGAACAAAATGAAACAAATTTATTTTACAAACATCAACATTTCGATTTCATTCAAATCTTTGCCGGGATTTCAAAATAATTAATATTCAATAATAAAATTACGATTATTGATGTTCACAATTCAACCAGTCACAGCATTTTTGTTGCAGAATTTTTTTTCTATAATCTTTTATGATTTGAATAAAAATGGAAAACTGTCAAGTTCTGATTGATTGAAATTTTGACAGCTACAATATTTAGTTACATACAGAATTGGAGAATCCAAAAGAAATGATCAGATTCTTGATAAATTTTTAGGTTAGAAAAATGTTTTTTTATTGTCATCTTACGTTAGGTAATTTTCGAACAATGCACACATTGTTAAAATTTTTTGTTGACATTTCAAAAAATAAAATGATGTTTCTGATAAATTTTTGACGCATTTCTGAAGAGATGGAGAAATTTTTTCGATGCAATCAATCTATCAAATTTTTTTGTTGCTGTAAGAAATGGAATGAAGTGAATAGACATTGTCAAGTCTACAACTGAAATCAAATTCTGAGAAAAAATTCGTGTACATGTGTTTTTATTATAAAAATTATAAAAATTAATTATTATACAATTATGTAATGTGTATTATACAATTTTAGTTTTAAAAGTTATATTAAAATATTCTCTTACTAATATGACTAAATTAAATTAAATTAAATATTTAATGATTACTATACACACTTAAATAGTCCGACTAAACGATTGCTCTTTCCTTTTATTTTTTTGTTTTCTTAAAATGAAAATGTATGAAAGGAAACTAAAAAATTACTGTCTATCAAAAAATTATATATATATATATATATATATATATATATATATATATATATATATATATATATATTTATGTATAATATTATCAGATTATGTATATATGTGTATATACAAAAAAAAAATGTTTATTTATATCATCAAATGTTATAAAGAAGGATAAAATGTACTTCCAAGATGTTAAACTAAGATTATTTGGGGTTTTCTAGTTCAATACACACCCACATAACTATTATTATGTGTACACGATTGGATAAAAGGTATGAAAATATCCCAAAAAATGATATTTAATACATATATATATAGATAATATAAAAAAAAAAAAATAAGTAGAAAAAACATTTCAGTAATACGAATAAGAAAAATAAAAATAATGTGATATTTAAGGGGATGACTACAAAACAAGAAAAACAAAGAAAAAAAAAAATAGGGAAGGATAGAATTTCTTAAATACTGTATTAAATAAAATAACAATAATAATAAAAGGCAAAAACAGAATCATAGTCGTAGCTACACATATAATATTCCCGTTATCATCATCAACATCATCATCATCATCATCATCATTAAATTCAACTCTATCAATGGCATCATTGTCATCATAAACTTTTAAAAATCCCAAAAGTATTTTTTTTTTTTTTTCATTTGTTGTGTGCTTTATAGAGAAATGACAGGCAAAGTTCGAATGTTTGTAACTTGAATAAACAAAACAAAGAACCAAAATAAAATTATAAAAACCTCCCTTACTATATATTATTTTTCTTTTAGATTGAGTGTAAATTTGAATTAAGTATTGGAAAAAAATCAATTTAGATAAAATGAAAAGTATGGTAATTTGTTAAAATTGCTTTGTGTTTTGTAATGTTTATTGGGTTGAATTGAATTGAGTTTGTTAAGGTGTATATATATTTATTCATGTTATTGTTTTTTCTCAGAAAAAAGGTATTTACCATTTTTGGTAGATAAATAATAGTATTCATAAAATTTTATCTTTTCCAAAGAATTATCTTAAATATGTGAAGTGTATAGTTATAATATAGAGTTGGTTGTCAAAGTTTATACAATGTTAAAGTTATGTGACAACTGAATTAAAATAATTATGAATAAAATTTTTGACAAATCGGAAACTAAAAAAAATATATTTAATGTGAGAAAAATAACTTTTACTATCGTAATGATAATGTTTTTAGTCACTGACTTATTTTATATTGTGAATATAAAAAAAAATTTGTATGGGAAAGAAAATTGAGTCACTAAAAATTGGCTGATTGAGTCATCTAGTGACAGTTGAGAAAATTATCTATAAATTACTCCTACATTTTCAATGTTGCATTAAATTTTTCATTTAATTTTCTGAGATGAATATGAGATAAAATTAAACGTCAAAAAATTACTCGAAATTTTACTACATTTTTTTATTACATTTTTTTGACATTTTCTTTATCTGCTTTCTTTTTCAAATCAGAAAATAGATTCGATCACATTTTCTGATTTGAAAACTAGGAGATAAAGAAAATGTCAAAAAAATGCAATGGAAAAATGCCGCAAAATTTCATGTAATTTTTTTGACGTTTAATTTTTCTTCACTTTTTTTTTTACATGTCAATGAACAATTTTGTTTTTCTGATATTGCCATAAACTTTTGTGTAATTTTTTGACTTTCAATTTTTATTATTTTATTTTTATGTCAATAAACATTTTGAAATCTTTTGTTTTTCTGAGCCATGTAACTGTTGAAATTAAATTAAAACTTAAAACAAAAGCCACATATATATTATGAGGACTAAATGAACAAAAGAAGTTTCGCAAATTATTTATTGAATGTTAGATTTTGACATCTGTCAGAAAATATTTGATGTGGTAGAATAAAATACAAATGTTGATGGCTTAAAACAACAAAAAAAAATTGAATAAAATATTGAATGCAAAATTGAAAATATAGGCGAGTTTATAAGTACAAAAAATTCAATATTTTGTGTTCATAAACAAAGAATTGTTATCAATTAATTGAAGTAAAAAAACATATGGGCTTGCATAACTTTATCAAAAACGTTTTCCGATCAAAATAAAAATCAGTGCAAATTTTTAAAATTTTGTTTGCTTATCTGGAGATAATTTCGTGTTCATAAATATATTAGAAAAAAAAAAATAAAAACGTTCGAAGTAACAAAACAGATTTGATTACATTTATGAATTACACATGGTGTAGGTTAAACATGTCTATCGCAATTTTGGACATAACAATGTTTTTTTGTTTAGAATAGAAAGTATGAGAGTAGCATTTAAATTTTATCTTAAATATTTGTATGGTCCAAATAATTTGACATAAAAAATAATCAATTTTTTAAATCAAATACAAAAACATTTTTTCGAACTCCAGTTGATAAAATATAGAAATTGTGATTATGCTGGCTAATATCTGCAACGGAGAGGGTTCACACGAAGTAGCCGATTAATAACAGATTTCGAACAGAATATACCATTACTTAAATACACAGTTTTTGATTTGAAAAACGTCACTTTCATTTTTTGATTGTCAAATCATGAATTTAATATCCAAAAATATTGAAATCGATCTTAACGAAAACCAATACCGAATTTGTTGAAATAACAATTTTATTCAATTTATACAGTTAGTACAACAGTTAGTACAACAATTTATCCAACTTATTTTATACAGTTAGTACAACAATTTATCCAACTTATTTTATACAGTTAGTACAACAATTTTCCCAACACGTAAATAGAGTAAAAAGATTTTCGCTTTTAACTTTAAAACTGTTAACTTTTGGGTATAGAAAACCAAAAAAATTATAAAAAAAAAAAAATTTCTATTCACCACAAAAATTTACAAAGTTTTTCATTCTATTTTTCTTCTTTATTGTTTTTTTATTTTGGGGAAAAACAATTATGATTTCCTTCTCAATTATCAAGTAACTAAGTATTTCAGCATAAAAAGTTTAACTTTTCATTTTGGTAGTAATGCTAATAAATTTGAAAAGTTTTAATTTTTTGTTTTTATTGGTATGAGTTTTGAATACTACTGACTAGACTGACTTGTATAATAGGTTAGGTATATGTTAAAATTGGCAATTTAAATTTTCATATAAAAATTATACCAAAAATTGTATTATGTGAATTTCAATTTAAAAGGATGATATTATTTTTATATATAGGATCATATCTCTGTATATATATGTATATATGTATATATAAAGAAAATCGAAAACCTTTCTAAGGATTATTTTAAAATTTATTAATAAAAAAGATTATATGTTATTGTTTAGACATTATAATTGAACACAAATTTGTTGCAAAAGGGAAGAAAATTTTGCTGACATTTGATAAAACCAAAAAGGCAGCATTTTGCAATCATATTTCCACTTGATGCTATTAAGAAAAAAACATTGCAAATTAAATTTAACTGGCAGAGTAAATACAATAAATTGAAATTGCACAAGATGTTAATCTATTTTTTACCTTGGATAAATGAAAGGAGTACCCACTCCTTAATGGCTGGCAAGACTGAGAATAGTTTTTAATTCTATTGTGTAGATCTTCATTAGTAGAATAATCTGTTTATATGTAACTTAAATATAATTTGAATGGAATTTGCATTTTTTTTACAACTTAAAATATAGGTTTAGCTTTTGCTAACAAAGAAAATAAGTCGGCAAAATATATTTAAGTCTCAAACAAAGCATTATCTTCCAAGCTCTTGATATGGGTGGAACAAAACCATAACATATTTTATCTATACTCATATAATTTAGTAATAAAAATTCAATTACCACCTTGTATATTAAAATAGTGAGAGAGACTAATTACTTCTAAAGTAATACGAAAATTATTAAATATTGTAATTAGTTTGATGAAGTCAATTAATTTGTTTATCAATAAAGAAAAAAAATGTATTGAATTAATTTATTTTAAGCTCATTAATGAAATTATAAAATACAAAATTTCGAAATAAAAACCAATTTTAGGGATATTTAATAGCATTAAAAAAAACATTTTTTATCTTTGTTTTATTAATTCAATTAAAATTTGTGAGGGGTATTACTTATTAGGTTATTTAAAATATTTAGATTATAGATTGGTATAATGAAAATCCAATTGACATTAAATGTCATGAAAAAAAATCGAAAAGTACTAGAAATTGGAGATTATGTTTGTTACAGATAAACATTTTTGAAATTCTCAATCAAAATATTATTATCATTTATTTGTCACTTTAATCGATATAGTGTAAGTATATGTCATCAATCAGATTATATAAGATGACATCAGATGTCACTTTAATCGATAGTGTATATGTCATCAATCAGAGTACATAAGATGACATCAGATGTCACTTTAATCGATAGTGTATATGTCATCTATCAAATTACATCAGATGACATCAGATGACACCCTGCAATTCAATCAGTGGCGTATAAGGCGGAAATAAATTTCTTGCATTGTCTTTTATCTGTACCTACCCTTTTTAGCGACCATGTTCTCTATTAAAACTGTTATACCCTTTTTGTTTTTTTTTTCTTTATTTATTTGAATTCTTACTTATATCTTTACTTACAAAAGTAATATATTTATAATTATAAATTATTAATAAGTAGTGAATTTATAGGCCTTGGCTTTTAGCAGTCCGGACCTATAGAGTATTAAAATTACAATTTAATTAATTAAAATTATTACTTATCTGATATCTCCATCTAATACTGGTTTTTTCAACCATATATGTTGCTTATTATCAATTTTTAAGGTATAATTATTGTTTTTTGAAGCCATAATGCTATATATTTTTGCATATAAGATTCAAGATTAATATGCCAGTAAAATTTAAGGTATTTTAATCATTTTTGACTGATGAAGATGACAAAAATGACATTTGGTTAATATAATACAAAACATACTGGCTTTTTATTAATTTTATTACTCAACACAAGAATGTGACCGCGACTGAAGAAATTAAATTGACTAAATGAGTATATCGGAATTTTATTTTCGTCCTAATCCACCCCACTGACCAGCTTACAAATTTTCAAAATGTAAATAAAGAAAAATGCATATAACTCTTAATTAAATTCTACATATAACTTCATTTATATCATTTCTCATTAATTAAAAATAAATTTAAAATTAAATGTACCAAAAAAACAAAAAAAAAATGTATATTTTTATTTATTTATTTCACCTTTAAACTTTTTATATAGTAAAATCTCTTTAAGTTAAATTTATTGAATTTAATAAAGTGAAATGCTCTTAAGACGACCCCCATTTCTATAAATCGAAATTATTTAATAGAAAATCAACAAAAAAAAAATAATAATAATAAAAAAAAAAAAATTTAAGTATTAAAAGAACCACAATGGATTTTCTATTTTAAAAATAAAAATAATAAACAAAAAATAAAATCTCTTTTCAGCATACTAATACAGTTATATTATAAACTCTCGTCCTTTATACTAAATATATAAAAACCATATATAAAAAACATAAAAAGAAAAATGAAAATCTATAAAACTATTCCAATTTTTATTGAGCAGGGCTTTTTTTATGTTTTTTATTTATTGTTTAACAATTTTCTAAAACAAGACAATAAAAAATCGATCTTTTCTATACAGTTGAATTAAAAAAAATGAAAAAACAAGAACAATAAAAAAAGGACAAAATTGACTAACAAAAAACAAAAATCAAAAAAATTACAGAAACAACAAAAGAAAAGAGATTTCAGACCCTGAACAAAACATCAAATATTGGGGAAACTAAAACATCAATATAGCAATAAAAAATGGAATAAAAACAAATATATATATATAATATATATATATGTATATTATACCCAAACAATTTAGTCATAACAAAATTTTTTATAGCCCCTATGGAGGTAACAATAAAAAAAAAATAACCTAAAAATTTCATATGGAAACATTTATTGTGTATATATATATATATATATATGTATATATACATATAAATAGATAGAATAGGGTGTCACAATCAAAATTGGAGATCAATGCAATTTTAAATTACATGTAGTACATTATATTTTATACAAGTATCATCTTGATGGATCTTGATGGATCAGATATTAATTTATAAAGTGTCTCTGTATAATAATTGTATTGACGAATGAGAAATCTTCTTGAATTTAATAATCCATAATAGTCATACCAAAGAACATTATTGATATTTTATAAAATTTTCGAAGTTGCAGGTTTGCTCAGCGAATATAGGTAAAGTTCATGTTAATGTTATAAATTACTATGCTCACTTTTAAACTATTTAACTATAAAAATGAGTGAAAACAAGATAGTAGAATGAGTATTAAAATATGGATTGATTTAGGTATAAATAATAAATGAAGTTGATTTATTTCAGTATAGATTTTCATTGTAAAACAATTCGATATAGTGAAAAACATTATATTTGGATAACGGATAAGTTATTGAGCAACTACAAATCATTTCCATATACAAGCAAAAAAAAAAAAAGTAAATCGGTTATTTTTTGTTTTTGCTGAAAGAAAGAAAAACAATCAATTAAACATTCACATCATCATTAGCCGGATTCAAATTCTTTATCAGGCGATATTCAGATCGATTACATCATCATATAGTCGACTTGAACATGCTTTCTACATTTTAATCTATTTGCAGTTTAGTTGATTTATTTATTTTACCTTTATTAAAAATTATTTCTATGGTTATCGATTCATATCCAATTCATTCCCGACCGTTCAACACTTCTGAGAAGTATATCTTGAAAAGTATACTTGATTTGTGATAGTTCCTGATCTTCTATGAAGTATCTACCTTAGCCATTACGATTTACGTCCATTTGTACAGTTAGCAGATTTTATTTTATAAATGGCCAATGAACATAATTGAATGTGTATATAATTGATGAAATTGTTGTTTTGATTCAGAAGCCATCATAAATTAGTTGGTAAGGGATATTTCTTTCTGTTATTATGTTATTTAAGCTGGATCATGGTATTTTTCAAATTTAATCCAAATCTTTAATCATTTTTTACGATAATTCAATTTATGCCTATCGTGTTTGATAAAGTCAACCAGACTAATTTGGTCGACTTAAAATATCTCGATTAGCATTTTTAGACCCTTTATATGGACCTGTGCATTGAAAAGTAAGGCGATATGTATTGAAACTCATATCAGCTATAATATTTTGAACCAGTAAGAGTCATGTTGTATATCTTAAAATTTGATTGCATTTCGTTAAACAATTTCACCTAAAAGTAAGCAAGCTATATACTAATAGGAGCACCCTTTATGAAAATAAAGAATAAAGAGTTTTTACACTACAATAGATTTGTGGGGAGAATTGTTTTATTATTTGAGTAAGCTACTTTTTGTTGTTGTTTTTGTTTTTGCTATTATTTTTCTTATTTTTTTTAGTATTTTAAAAGTTTTATTATACCCTTGTGCTTTATTTACAGGATATTTTCAAAAATTTTGGTTTTTTGTTTTTTGTTTTTTTTTTTTTACTCTGATAGGATTGACCGAATATTTATTAAAAAATTAAATATTTTTTTTTAACTTTTATCTATAAATGTGTATTATATCTACATTATTCTATATTCTTAACATTTAAATTATTCAAAATATAAATACATACTTTAATATTATATATCAAAAATATTTTTTTAAAAATTAACAAAGAATAAAATTTTTAATTATTTATTTATAAATATATTAATTTTTTTTTTTTTATTTCTTTCAGGTAAGCCTACTTTGAGCATATTTATTTCACTAAAAAAATTCATATTGGTAAGCTAAAATGACACAAATAATTAAAAAAAAAAAAATGCATTGATTAAATATTTAAAATAAAAAGAACTTAACAGTTATTTTAACACTCAAGTTTTAAAATGGCGGTACAAAAATATTTTTTATTTGTAGGCTGTAATTAAAAACATTCAATGAGCCATGTATTTGGCACTGCGTGCAATACAGAATTATTACCGATTAAACCAGACCATTTCTATTGTAGTTTGTGGTCCAAGATGACTATTAACAAATTTTTTTTCTAAATTTAATTTTAAATTTAGAGTACATTCAACAATCCCAGTCTGGTCTAATTTTTCCTATATTTCTCTTGTGCAGCGGTACACATTTCTGATGTGTATGTAAAACATATAAGGTGACATCGAAAATGCATTATTTGAATTTTGACGACAATCTAGTATGTACATATCCTACATATCCATAACGAACTACACATATATACAATATATAAAATGCTTGCATACTGCTTTAACTATGTAAAAAAAAACACAATATAAACATTATGGAATATACTAGATTGTAGCCAAAATTCTAATAATGCATTTTCGATGTCACCTATCATGGAACATACTACATTGCAGTTAAAACTCAATTAAAAATTCAAGGCGAAATTGATTGAAAAAAAAATCCTGTATTAGAAATGTAGAAGACACTGCAACGGAAATTCGAACTGTACTTATATTTGAATATTACAAAGAACAGGCAGAAATACACCCTAAAACTAATTAATAACATTACATTGTTTCAGTACAATACATAAACATTGATTAAAAAATATACAATGAATGGCAGCCAAAGATAGATATTTTAATAAAAAAAAATTATTCGCTTGGAAAAGGTAAAGATAAACAAATAATGTTAATATTCGTAGAAATGCCATTGACTGAAACAAGCCGAAGTTAAAGTTATTTTCAATTTGAATAAAGAACGACTACTGTATTGTAGTTGGGCTACATATTATTTTGTATTTTAAATCCATTTTAGTGTTGCTATAATGATTTTCTATTTTTTTTGTTCTCATTTTTCCATAAATTTCAATAGATAAGAGATAAAATCAGAGCTTTTCTAGATAGTAAGTGTCTATACAACATGTTTTATTGTAAATTTTATGCAATTGAGCTGGTTCTAAATTTAGTTTAAAAACTATTTTATCAAAAATATTTACATATTAAAATCGTTCATTAAAATCACAAGTAATGGCAACACTAATTTAAATAAAATACAAATCTAATATATTCAAGTCCTGGAAAAAAATACTATTCATATTATAATATTCGAAAATATTAACCTGGTAACACTAATTTAAATTAAATGGAATTAAAAATTACATAATCGAAGATTATAAAAAAAAAAGTCTGCCAAATTATTCTGACGCCCAGTCGGGCCCCATTTTTTACTCTTAAAATAATTTTCTATTAAATCAATAAGAGTGTAAATGCCTATTTAAAATAACCGAGTTTTTATCACAAATTTCAATCTAGAAAAAGAGAGAGAAAAAAAATACAAAATAATTTTTCTTTAATCCTATTTAAAACAAAACAAAAAGGGAAATCAAGGAAAAAAAAAAAAAAAAAATTCCCTACTGTTCTATAAAAATTATACGATCTAATTTTGAATTTTCATATCTACATCTGTGTATCTTTTTTTTTTTTTTTTGTACTGCTAATTTATTCAAAGATTGCATCCGTAATTCGATGACAACCAACAAAATAACAACAACAACAACAACAACAAACCCCATAATCAATGTTTGTTCTTTCAAAACTCATCATAATTTAGTCAATGTGCCGTTGCCAATTGTTTTTTTTTTTCGTTTTGATGTTTGAAATTGTTGGAAGTGAAGAGAAAACAAACGAATAGAACGTAATAACGGTAAACCACAAAAATTAAATTGATTTTTCTTTTTCATTTTGCCATTTTTTTTTTTGTTTTTTGTTTTTTACCGCATTTTCACAATAATGAAATGAATAGACTATACACTTGGAAATGCCCAGTAACTAAATTTTGAAAAAGAGAAGAACAAAAAAAAAAAACAATAACAATTCATATAATTTTATTCATATTTTCAGAACTGTTCCTTGATCCTTTTTTTTATTTTATTATTATGTTTTATTTTTCTTTTTTTGCCTGCATTAACTTTTTTGTTTATTTTTTCTAATATATACATGGAAATACAAAAATAAGCAGCAAAGAAAAATAAACAAACAAACAAACAAACAAAAACAGTAGAAAAACCAACCTAAACTTAATATTCGTCATCTGGTGTTTTTTCCACACTATACCCGTTATACTTATATACCGTTATTTTATATATTTCATCGTATTAATTTATGCTGCAGCAGTATAGCAGCGAATTTTTAGAAAAAGAAAATCCTTCTTAATAATACAAATACATATACAAAACATTTGTGTACATAGATATACATATATATCCATACATATCTATATACATACAGCAATGTATACCAACGGAAACAATAAAATACTTAAAAAAAATTTCCCAAATTTTTCTAAAATCGTCCTTTGAACTTTGTTTTTGTTTTTTTTTTTTTTTTTAAATATAAATAGACGAAGGAAATAGAATCCAAGTTATTTGCTAACATTAAGTCACACTATGTTGAATACTTCGGTATAATAATCAAACTAAAAATGTAGTGGGAGATGCAAAGCGCCCTATACCGCAAAACATCCTGGGTTAATATTTGAAAAATAAAAAAATCTACTAACTTAAAATTATGTTTAAGTGTCTAATTATAGTGCACCATACTAAGTGTTCGTATTGCGAACAAAAAAATATAGCCCCGCTTCACATGATTTCTATTTAGATAACGTGTATAGAAATTATTGAATCCGTGAAATATTTCTTATATCACTGTTAAGCGTGGTGTTATGGAATATCATGAATATCCTAATCATTACAAGAAAAATATTTTTATTCAGTAAATTCTTTGATGTTTCGATTGGGAATGTAACTAGACGTATTTCACGAAAATTTATAAATATACGATCATTGTCGAAAAAACCCGACAACCGGAAATATGTTTTTAAGGCATTCTTCAATAAATCATTCCGATATCGGAAAAAGTTTATACTAAAAAGTAATCATGTTTAATTTACACTTAGTCGGGGTAGGCGTTCAGAAAAAACATGTATTTAACGATTTGGTAAGCATAAATTCAATTCCGCGGGAATTTGTTTCTTCTAGTATGTATACGATATGTAACATGAACAACAATAGGTAGATAACAATAGTGAACTAAATTACATGCTTATGTCCTTGGTGAACGCTATTATTGCGTTAATGCCAATTTCAGAATCATGCGGTGAATACCCTGAAATTATTATTTTTGCGATCTATTACAACGCGTTCAAATAGAACGTGAGATGAATAGTAGTTTTCTTGTAAGCAGAATTTTCATTTTATTTTGTTGAACTTACCAATTTCGAACAGATGTTTGTTGAATGGATTGTGATTTGTGGGGTTCCATATGGTATTAGCTTCTGTTATTTTTCATTTGAAAACAATACTTTATAGATAGTGGTTTGGGCAAGAACTGACTTATCGCATCATGTCCAAGAGACCAAATAATAGTTACTCTAGTTTCTAGATTTATATTTAGATAACTATAAACTAGATTTGATTAAAAAACTTGAAGAAGCTAAAGTTTTTAACGAAGCCTAGTTATCTGAAATTTTGTATGCACTAGCACCTTATTGCCTCTTTTAATAATTTAACCTACCGTAACTAAATACCGAATCCAATAAAAACATTTTACGAAATAAGTGCAAATATTCAACCGACATATGTTGCTACAAGGCTAGGGTTAAATCCAACCCAAATGATATACCAAGTATATTATTATTCTAAATTAAATTATTTATTTGACCAAAACCGATGGACGAGTATTGTATGCAAATTATTTTGCAAATAACTGTTTAGGTGTCTTGTATACCTTAATGAAATACCAAGTCTCTAACTCTCAAATTTATTTACTATACACATTTATATTTTAAATAATAAATACAAGACCGCTATAATAAAATTCATGAGGTTATGGAACAACATTTGCGGCTGATTGAACATTAGTTGGTTCAGAAAAAAAAAATCCTAAGTTTCAAGGATTTGTATTTTTTTTTATATTCGTTGTCTTGGCGCACGAATGAAAAAGAAAAATCATTATGAAGGTATTTTACTCGTAATTTTTTATTTTTTGTTTTGTTTTCTATTTTTTGGAACTTATATTTTTTATTTACTTAAATTTGTGATTCTATAGCAGAAATAATGCTTACCTAAAAGTTTTTGGAAAAATAAAATAAACTTTTGTGGTTTTTTTTTTGTTGATTTTTTGTTTTATTTGCTAAATAAGAAATCGAGGAGCCACTGGAATATGAACAAAAAAAAAAATAAATTTATTTTAATTTCGGTTTTTATTATATAAAATTTGGCACATTATGTAAGTATGTAGTAGAAAATTAATTTTGATTATATTCTAGAAAATTTGATGCATATTTTATGTTGGGTAAATTGTTTTAATAAAAGGTGAATTTATATAACTCATAACATAATGAGCCTGTCGTTGTCATTATAGTTTGTAATTTGACATATTTTTGTTAAATAATTTCATTTTGACAAAATAAAAATTTTAAATGTTGATTATAAAAAAGTAGATTTATTATGAAACTAGAAAGTAAATTTGATATAAATTTGACATTGAATTCTACTGATCCACTGGATCTCAATAAATCTGCACGTCTCTTTGAAAATATATATTTAAAACGAATTAGACATTTTAAATGTATTACTCATTCGATCAAGACACATTTTGGATTATATTCTTAAATGCCAACAAACAAATTTTTGACAATGTTTTATGTTCGAAAATTGCTTGACATTATATCGGAGATGTTGTCAACACTGAAATTTCTGACTTTTACCCTGAACTCATATATATGGTCTTCCGATTACAAATTTCCGAATTTGTTTGAATTACAAGAATTATTTACTCGTATTTTTTTTATTATAATGTCTTCTTTTGGGATCTCTGTATGATTATATGGTTAGTTATTTATTAAAATATCTTCTTCAGTTTCATTTTAAATTCGAATTTAATTGACTGAAGTGATTAACTTACAAAACATTTATACCCAAAGCTAAAATGAAATTTTTGATTAATTCAAGAGAAAATTAGTTAATTTGATAAGTGCGACAACACAACAAACATGAATACATTTAAAAATCACACTGCGGCATTTAAAAAAAATTTAAACAGTAATTAAAAAAAGAAAAAAATAATTACATCCTACAATTACTGAACTGCTATATAATACTATTATCATATTAACGGTAAATTGTCTGTTTTTCTTTTGTTTTTTTTTGTTTTCGTTTTGTTAAAAGTTATTACACCACAATTAATTTATCTATTATTATATATATTTTTTTCTAAATTTACTTTTAATTACTACTTTTACACTTAATTTCATGTCTTTTATTAATTATATTCATACTCAAATACAAGAATAAATGTATATATACATATATGTATATATATAAATACCACAAAAACCACTCAATAAAGTGAAATAGAAAAATAAAGTGTTTATTTCACTCATTTGTCACATAATTTTTATTCTATATATTTATTTTTATTGTTTTTCTTTTACTCCCTCTCTTAATGTTTTTTTTCTTTCTTTTATTATTTTCTTTGAAAATTTTCTTTTTATATTTTTTTTTACCACAATTTTTATTAATTATGTTCATATAATATAAATATGTATATATATATAATGTGTATTCATTTGTGATAAAATCAACAATAATTATTTTATATTCACACACATATACATATATGTTTGTGCGTGCATAATTAAATTTATTATATTCCATTTTGTTTGTTTTTGTTTTTTTTTTCTATTCTATATCTACGATATATACTTAATATTTATTATAAAAGAGATTTTTTCATTTAAAATTTCAAATATTCAAGTGAATACAGTAAGTGACAAATGTAAATCCTATTAAGTAAATTAGTTCAGACTACTAAACCAAATGTTAAAATACGGTAAAAAGATGGGGTACTATAATTGATGAAATTTTAATTAGCAGATTTTGAAAAGTCAAAATTTTTGATACGTGGGCTTGTTTTTTTGTCGGGATATCGTATTTCATAGCTATTTTAACTATATTTACTATAATTTCTATATTATTACATATGCTTTGAATCGTTGTTAAATTTACAAAATGGTTCTTTACTTGTGACTCCTTATTCTTCTTATATGTTTTATTTCTATCCTTTCATCTTTATAATTTTTCTTTATTTGCTTTATATTTATTTCATTCTAATTTTTTTAATTTTTATTCTTTAATTTTTAATTTTCAAATCTTCAATTTTTAATTTTAAAGCGGTAAA
The DNA here is from genome assembly GCA_963942445.1 of Argyra leucocephala. NCBI lineage: Eukaryota > Metazoa > Arthropoda > Insecta > Diptera > Dolichopodidae > Argyra > Argyra leucocephala. The sequence continues at coordinate 14,543,562 of OZ012681.1, forward strand.
CACAATTGCGACTACCGTCGAAAAATTCGCGACGAAAAAATTAAAATACATACGCTCTTATGTATATGCTCACAATTCCAACTACAATCGCTTAAACCACATTTTCGTTGTCGTCGAAATAAGGCTATTTTCTATTTTTTTCGCTGGTAGTCGGATTTGACATTTCTGACAACCTTTTTAATAATCAAAAAATAATAACAAATCTTAAATTAGAATAATAAATAATTCTTTTGTTTTTTTTAAAGTTTTATATGTTCTACAATTTATAATTATTTATTTTTTTATTTAGATACATATGTATATAAATTTAAATTTATTACCGATGTATTTTGATCTGATTATAAATTAATAAATTATTCAAAATTTTTTTAAAAATATTTTAATAAAATATTTTTTTATTTTGAAATTCCGCCATTTGCTTTTCTGTTTTGTTTGTTTATTTTTATTTTTCGTTTCGCTGCAATTGTGTTTCATTTGACGAAAAATAGTTGAGCAAAGCGGTTGGTAGTCAGTGGTCGGTGGTCGCAATTGTGTTTAACGCTTAAGTTTTTAGAATTATTATTAAATTTTATATTTTTTAGTTATATTTAATGTTCAGTTAATCTCAAATACTGTCAATTGACTTTATTTTTTAAAATTTTTGTTATATTTAATAGCCTTACTCTCATTTTATGTTATATTATATTATTATAGTTTATGACATTGGTGGATTTAGTTATTATAGCTATTTTCTATTATTTTCTTTGTCTTTGCACTTCCAAAAATATCTTAAACACTGTTTATTATATATTTTGAAACAAATAAGATTATTCTCTTATAACAATAATTTAAATTTTATTTTATTTTAGATTCTTTATTGATTTTTGTATATATTGTATTAAGTGTTGTAATATGTAGTTATATGAGAATAAAGAAAAATAAATAAATAAAAATAAATATGTTCAGTTGTTTCAAGTCAACTCTACAGTTATATAAGTTTTGCAATGCTCTATTTTGAACTACTCATGTATATTTAAATTTTTGTATTATATTTTTGGAAGTTCTTTCTCAAAGAAATTTTATACCGTACTTGATGTGATTATTTGATTCATGTAAAATAACCATCATGTCTTTTCTTGTGGTCTCTCGATCATAGCAAAAATATTGTATTTGAACGAGAAAAATCCTTAAAACATATTATTTTAATTATTGTTCATCCCATTTTAAAACTCACTGTGTAGATGAATTCATATATTATACGAGACATACAAGTATATTATTCTATATGTATATGCAATTACATATGCACATGTATATATTTGTGATGTAGAAACACTTGAAGGAATCTTAAAATAATTAGTGCCACTTTTTTTGTTTGTTTCTTATTTTCGTTTTTATTAACATTTTCTTTGTTCTTTCCATTCTTTGTTATATTATTTTATTTAATTTTATTTTGTGTTTTTTTGTTTTAATTTTTATTTAATATACGCGTTTACATATAGAAATTGAATAAAAAGTTTATTTTAAATAAAAAAATATTACATATATGCATATATAAATAAACAGATTTAAAAATATGTATACTAACTAACATATTTTATTTCTTTGTTTCTTTATACTAAAGTTATATTCATTCATTTATAATGTTATTATTGCCTTCTTACATGATACTTTTCATGTTCTTTTCATACTTGACTTAGTAAGAGATTTTGCGGCTATTTTTTTTTATTATTCTGTTATGTTACTACTATATTATTCTTCCTTTTCTCTCTCTTTAAGTTAGTCTAATGTCGGATATTAATTTACAAGTATATCATATATGCTTTTCATTATGTCGTTCATTTTATTTTTATATTCTTTTTATTATTTTTCTTGTGTAGACATTTTTTCTTCACTTCTTCAATGTCGTTTTTAGTTTTTTTTTTTGTTTTTGTTTCATCTTGTTTGCTTTCTTTTATTTTCTTTAAGAAATTTTTTTTTTGTTTTTTTGTTATCTTCTATGTCGTTTTTCTTTTATTTTCTATTTTGTTCTTTCTTTATTTCATGTTTAAGGAGTTTTTAAGATTTTCTACTACGTCTTTTGATAAACAATGAAAAACAAAGAATTAAAGAAGATGATGAAACTGAACGGATGGCAAAAAATGTATATGATATATAAATGAGGAAGAATAAATTTGATTTGGTCAATTTCAGGGTATATATATTTTCAATTTCAAGGTATATATTAGGTTAAGTAGGTGAATTTGATGTGAAATTATTGTGAAAAAAGTAAGCGTAATTTTAATTAAAATATTGTTTATTAATTTTTGTTTTTGTTATTTTGAAATTTGAGTCAAACACAAATTACTCTCTTATTTTATTTTGTTAATATTGTATATCACAGTAACATGTGTCAAAATTTAACTGTTTTCGAACGAGAAAAAAATCATATTTTGACATAAACATGATATTTTATGGTTTGGTATGGTTTGGACAGCGTTACAGGGTTGAATAAATTTTTGAAAATGGTTTCGGATGAATTAGTTTGAAAATTTAAAAATTTATGTTAGTGAAGAAAAAATTTCTAATTGTTGGCAGAAACAAAAACTTTATTTCCGAATAAGATAGATTTAGATATATATTTAGGTTGTATATTTTTACAGGTCTAAAACGAATATTTGTGTTATATTTTTTCTTTGCACTAAACACTTAAACACAACGGATGTATGTTGTAGTGCAAATTTTAACTAACTAAAGATTTCTACAACTCGGCGTACTCTATACTAAAACCAGTTCTAATTAAGATAAGTATAGATATGTAACAGTAACTGCCAAAAACCATCATACTTATAGACCAAAAATATTTCTCGTATGGGTCTTAAATTATTTATATTTTTTCGAGCTTTTTACAAAAGTATTAAATTTTGGTATCTGCAAGATCATCTACTGTGTCTAGAAAGTAGGCTTTCTTCAATAAATGATTGTGTGGGTATATGTGCAAAAATTAAATGCAGAATTGAAGATGAAATTTCTACGTTTTTGCAGACTATGCAATAAACATTTGTAGCGCCCAAATTTTTAGGGCATGTTTTCTAAAGTATATGCTCTGTATTTATCCTATTATCGAACTGATTATTAATATTTTTGTAATTTTACTGGATTAAAGAACTACTTGTACAGAAAAGTTTGATAATATTGCATCGAAATCGAAAACACTGATTACCTTCTTCTAGTAAGCTCATCCACCTTCGCAGTTTTCCCTTCGGAATTTAAACTAACCATTCATTTTTCTCCAGCTGTTTAAAATTATTTTCTTAATATGTGGTAAATATTTTATTAAATTTTTTAATGAAATTCATTTCACAAAATCTGTAAAATTTAAATCTCTTTTGAATTCGTTGTGTGTTTTGGAATTCTCAATCAGTAACAATCAATTTGCTTTCAAATATTTCGATAATTGTAATAAAATTAAGAACGTTCAAAACGTTCGATTGAATGTAATAATCGTACACTCAAATTCGTAATACTTTTCAAATTTATTTAATTCCATATAAACTAAATACAACCCGCCCATCTAATAAATAGAACAGAAGAAAAACAAATACTTTGAGGAAAAAAAAATAAGAAGAATTCTATGAAATAGAGATGAATTTGACAGAACAAAAAGGTGAAGAAGAACTCTGTATATAATAAAAGATTTGATGACTTTGAAGAGACACCCATTTTTATAACTTTTGATGATATCCTTTCTTGTTGTACAATACATGAATATAGATACTATATTTATGCATACGAATATACTGTAATGTAAAAAGTACTGGCAAAAAAAATTAAATAAGTGATAAAGACTTTGAAAACTGTTAATTTTTAATACCATTTGTTTTTATTTTTTATTGTACGGTCTAAGCTGTACTAGTCCGATAATCTAATTAAATATAATTGTTGTGTAGTGTACAATTCGATTCCAAATTCCGATTTGTTCTTATTGAGTTGAAACAGTTGAACCAAGTTGTACCAAGTTGATTCAAAATTTTCTCTCTTTCGATATTTCGATATATTTGCTCTTTTGAACGAATTCTCTCCAAATTGTTCATTTAAAGACCATTCTCATTTTCGCATTCCACATTCTCTTTCATATTAATTCGTTAAATATTTTTGAAAGAAACGATTGTTTAATTTTTTACAATAAAACTGTAGAACATTTGCAATTTGTGACATTCTATGATTTTTTCAGATAGAAGAAAATCATCAGTAGAGCCTTCTGCTTCTGTTCTATGTGCCGGGGAAGAACGAAATGAAAGAGTGTGCCGACTTTAAAGTATTAAAATTTCCCATCTTTTTGTTAAAATTAAAACTAGTTTTTAAGACTAATTATTGATACAATTGTGGCTCTCTTTTCAGATATCTTTAATCAAACAAGATCCCATTAGGAATTCTTGAGAGATAAAAGATTTTAACCTAATATAGTTCAAACGGTTTCGTTTGTTTAAGTCGTCTAAAAACATGTTATCGACATTGACATGTAAAGAAAGACGACTTTTATGGCGTACAGCCAATTTTTTATTTCATCTTTTATGAAAGGGATCTTGAGATTTCTATGAATATCAGCATTGCGAGCAAACCAGGAGGGCATTCAAAATATTTCACAATAATTTGTTTTAGAACGTTTTGATATTTTGATTATGTAATTGTTTATCACAACCCCATATTTGAATATCGTATGCCCAGACTGGCTTCAATATTTGATTGTATATCAAAACTTTGTTATATGTCGAAAGCGTAGATGTCTGCACAATTAGTCAATACAACTGTGTATATTTCAGATTCTATGATAGATAATTTTCCAAAATAAAAATTATTGGTGATATTTTATTATACCAGCACTGTATCTCGAATGTGTATTTAAGAATAGAAAAATTGTTATCTTGCATGTTTTTTTCATCTTTATTGATGGGTACTCTATATTGATGCTTTCAATATTTTTCTTTTTGTTTTCTTCTCTATCTATAATTTAAGAATACGCTTTTAAAAAATGTATATATATATATATACATACATAGAAATTGGTTGTTTTTCTTCTTCCATTTCCTCTTGATAACCCATAAAACATCCATCAAGGATATTTTGTCCTTTTTGTTTCTTTTTCTTATATTCTTTATTGTTTTGTCCTTATTCTTCATCTTCATCTTGTTCATCTTCTTCTAGTCAATAAATATGTTCACATTATAATATATGGAATGTTTATATTATATAGAAGCAAATTACAAATAAATGGGATATCGAATAAATTTTTTCTTATGTATGTATGCGTGTCTATTTGATTATGTGTTAAGTCACGAAGATTTTTTAAGATATTGGCATCATTTAAGATGCCAAAAGATATACTCTTGCTTTTTGTTTTTATGTCTATAGATGTAAGAAATAAATAAGACAAAATGATGAAAAGAAACAAAGAAATAAAAAAGCATATAACAAAACGGTATTTTATAACTGATGTTTATAAATATACTTGCATACACAAGTATATATGAAGAGTGTCCTTCAAAATTGTATCCACATTTTAAATGATAATAAAATTTAGTATATATTAAAGTCTTACTTATCTGATCGATGTTATGTGACTGCGATTGTCTCGATATAGCGTACGTTAGTATGGTCCGATTAATTTTTTCCCAGATAATCTGAAATGGCTGCAATTTTTCCTGCTTGGATTCTTGTTCCTGTTTTCGTGATTGCTTTATGGGTAATCTATTCTAAAATATTTATTTTAATCCCAGTACTTAGTGGAATTTTGTTTTGTCTCATAGATGAAGAACTGCATATGTATAAGGTAAATATGTATGCATGCTTATATATTTGTAGTTTCGATACATAAGTATAAATACCTTACATAATACTAATTTTGTTTTTGTCTGAAGCCTTTTATAACAACAACAATAATAATGAAAAAAAAACAGTTCATTATGAATAAATGAATGAGAAATGAGAGAATAAGTAAATTTTTTTTTTATGTATTATGGAAGTTAGTGTAGACTGTAGGTAGAAATAAAATGTAGTGAGAAAATAATATTATTACATTATGATGAGAGATAATACATACATATTTACTTTACATTGTTGTGCATGTTTTGATTTGCAGTGTGCATAATTTTTTAAAATGCACCCAAACTTTACTATATTAGCAATGGCATTATACTATTTATTCTCTATTAAATCTTATTTCTGCCTTTAAAATGCGCTCTTCATCTTAATTTGTCATACCCAATGTCTAGGTATTTTTTCGTTTGAAAAATCACTTTTTAGTTGTATTGATTTTAGTTTTCTATTTTTTTGATTCCCAGGAAAATAAAGTAGTCATGTTTCGTTCATGTTTTATTCTATTGCGATCATTGTTGTATTATCTATCTCAACGGATTATGTTACTCTCTCTCCTCTCTTTATTTTTTATCTCACTTTCTCTCTTACTCTCATTGTCATATTCTCTCTTTTCCTATTTTTTTCTTTTATTTTGGTTTTGTTTTTCTTTTTCTGATTTCTCACTTTTTACCTTTCCTTCTTTCACGTTATTTATAAGAGAAAACGATATTTGACTGATCCGGTACATTACCGTTGCTGCACCCGTCGTAATGGTAATGTTGGTAGTGATTGGTAGTGCTAACTTAATATTTTAATTTTTAATTTCTATTTACTTAATATTTGAAATTCATTGTGAAAACAGATAGTATGAGGTGTTACTGTATAAAATTAGTATATTAATTCTATTTTTTTTTTCTTTTATGATCACCCTGTAAATAAAAGTTAAGAATTCTTATTTAAATGATATTTAAAAAATATCTCTCTCATTATTATTATAATATATTATGTTTTCTAGTTCTCTTCATCATTCTTTATTTTTCACTCGATCACTTATCACTTTCTTATATATAATTTTATAACCCTGTTATTTTGCTTTGTTTATTTTTTATTGGTTTCTTACAATTTTTTATGACAATTTTATGTATTGATGACCAATAGTGTAATTGAAAATTGTTTGTTTATCCTTGATTACTTTTAATGTTAATGGATATTGTTCCCATCCTATAGAGAGTCATTTATATTTCATTCATTATACATTTCATAACAACATATTAAATGTATATCGGCTCAAAAGGTAAAACTTACAAGCAAAAATAGTAAGTAAGCCGAATACGACAAATATATTGAACTTTGAAGAACTCTGTATAAATTCAATTTCAAAAATTCTTTCTACGGTCTTAAAACGCTAGTAAAATTGACACGGTTAACAGAATGCAGTGAAATCGGAATGTCATTAAATTAGTTTTGGTAAATTGTTTTGGTCAATGTTATGAAAGTTGATAATACTAGAAAATTACTTTAACCTAACAGACATTTTAAAGGTTCGTTTTTAGGAAATTTATAGATTTATAACAGCTAAAGGTTTACTTGGAGAATAGGTAATGGTTCAGTTTGAATTACACGGGAACGATATGAATACTTGACTAGTGTTATGACGGCGGCGGATTGTTTATTTAGGTGGTTCTCCATTTTTGGCGATCACGGACTCCTTCTATTCACGATATTGATTTATTTCTGCCAATATTTCATCTTTCCCACGAAGGTTTGATTTGTCCCGACGTCTTGTATATTCGGTTTCAGATTCGAAAATTCTCTTGGTTGGAGCTCTGTCTTGCATTCCCTTTTAAACTAATTATTAGTCCGTATATTGTTAAGTTATTGTATATCTTAGTATACTGCTCTGAATGATTCTAACCAATAAGTGATAATCATTTCCCCTATCAGTGAAAATTATGTTTGAAAATGTTCTAAAATTATTAAATTTTCCCTAACAAAGTTCAAAATTCAATGCAAGTCGAAAAGTCAACAATAATGGTATGGACGAATAGGTGTAGATTGAAGGTGTAGTCTTGTACTAGACGTAGAAGTGTAGAAGTGTATTGCTATTGTAAAGTTTTCATAAGACAAAATATTCTACAAATTTTGTAGATTTTTACAAGAATCAAATCGTTGTACAAATCATTGCAGAGCTACCTAATACACTTGATCGTGAATACCCCTAATGACTTTGATTTATTCAAAGTGTGGATGACAACTTAACATATTTTTTCATGACATTTATAACTATTTTATATAATTTACAAAATAATAGTTAAATATACACAAATCAAATTGCATTGTGGTAAAGAAGAAAAAAAATAAAAACAAAAAAAATAAAAACAAAGTAATAAAAAGAGGGTGTTAAATATTATTAAAATGGCAATTTTATTTACGATATCCTGTTTTAACTTTATTGTATTGTTGATGTTTTTTTTTTTTTTTAATATACATATAAAAATTTATATATACTTAAATATGTCTACTTTTCTTTTATACATTATTATGTATATCCATTTGAAGTTTATGACTTGGATCCTAATTTTGTTCTTTTATTTTTTAGTAGTAATAATAATATTAAAGAATCCTAGAATATAATCACCATAACATTTTATTTTTTTTTTTTTTTTTTTTTACTTTTACCATACGTACATATATATAATATTTTTCAATGGTTTACATATAAATGTAAATAAAAAAAAAAAAAAAATAATAGAAACAAAAAAAAAAATAATAAAATAAAAAGGAATAAAGAAAATTTTTTATTACTATTATTTTGGTTGTTTATTAGATCAGGCGTTAAGAAATTGGATTGTTGAATTTTCTTGAATCGTTTTCTTTATTCTCTTAAATCCATCACATATACATATTCTAAATCCTATTTATATATTCATGAACATATAAATATATTTTACATTTCATGTACATATATATATACATATATCATGTATGTTTGAAAATGTTTGTTGGAATTTTCATGATTTTTGGAAAGATACATCCTTACATATGGATCTAGATATGTATATAGACATAAAGAGAAAATCTTTTATAATATAAATTTAAGTATTTTAGCTATTTTAACACATTAACTAGAATTAAAAGAATTATATTATATTATATTATATAGAGATATTTATTTTATAATACAGTGAGTATTAAAATTAAATGATTATTGGGTTTATTTAAGAGATTTAAAAAAAAAAAAACCATATTAATTTTCCAATTATGAATTAATTTATTATTTATTTAATTTTATATAATTTAAATTATAAATTAATTATTTAATATAAAAATAATTAATTTTCATGATTACGAAAGAACTATTTAAGTATTACAGATGTTTTCGGTTAATAAAAAATAATTAATGGTAAATAACAGATGCTTATTGCTTATATATACAACTGTAGAGACTAATCGTCTCATGTGGATTGAATTTGAATAAATTTAATTGAAATTGAATTTAAATATTGTTAATTATTAAAAAAGGTATATTTGTATTGGGTTTTAATAATAAATAGGTTATCTGATTAATTTTCTCATTCGCACAGAGTGGCTCTAGTACTACAACAAATAGGTTACTCGATTCGCGTAATCAAAAAAACACACTTAAGTGCTAATTGGATTTACCCAAGCAACTGGAATGATTTTTACATTTACCATACACACCAATAACATTAGATAACTTATTTACATTACAATACAATTCAAACTGTTATACAATTTCATTCATAATATATTAATTTTTATATTGAAAATTGAATAGCAGGGGCGAACTTGATCAAATAATTATTCTCAAGATTATAGATCTAAATGCAATGGTTAGTGAGATTGAATTAATTGTTTTTCTTATAACCTTGCCCATTTGCGGTTATTATAAAAACAGAGTTTCAGTAAATAAGTAGTGGGGATATGTAGATGAGAGTACCCGACTAAAAAAACTAAACATATAATTTATTTGTTTTTCTTAAGACTTTGGGTTCAATCTTTTTATATGTATATGTAAATAATAATAAAAACTTTATGTATTTGAATAAAAATATAATAATTAATTCACATTTATGACAGAATTAAAATTATTTTTTGTGAAATGTTTGATAATTTTCATCCAATCAAATTTGACAGTGGTCATGAATTAAATATGGCGAATTCGTAAATTTTTATTTCAATCCTATATCTTTTCGATTAAATTTTGACAACGATTTATTTTTTGTTGTTTATATACAGGTTGATTTTGATAATAAAGTTTTATTTTATTTCAAATCGGTTATTTGAAAAAGTACTGATAGTAGATTTTTTATTGAATTTGATTTTTAATTTTGTTCAGCCGAAAAAAAAAAAACGGTTTGGGAACAATATTTTTTTGTAAAATTATAAAAATGTATGTAGATTTTAATTTTTATTGTATACGAAATATTTCTTTAATTTTTTAAAAACCTTACACACACTGTATTTTTGTCATAATGTTTTGACATTTACTATACATATTCATGGAATTTGTTTGACGTATAAATGCTAAATGGATCTAATCGTCAATTTGATTGTCAATTGACTTGGATTAAATCCTACGTGTAAACGCCGCCTAAGATTGACATTAAAAATAACATGACTTAAATCGAATTGCTTAATCGATGTCGAATATATTTGATCTTAGTGTGACATTTCCGATTACATCTATATATATAAAATTACCGATCGTAACATACACAAAAATAAAAACAAAAAAAACAAAGATTTAACAGTGTAAAAAAAATATCAAAATTAAGACATATAATATAGTACATACATTTTTTCCTATTTTCCTATTTCCTATTAATTGCTGTCACTTTTGACACTTACTGTATTCATATTTTTTATTCAATAGATTATTATTAATACGATAAATTAATATAATAAACTTAAGTTTATTTGTATATATCAAATAAACAATTTATATGTATTTAACATATATGTATGTACATAGTAATGTAGATGAATGGTAACTAAATATATTTATTTTGATAATAAAATTAATCACATGTGGGATATTATGATACAGTTTAGCAAAGTTCTAAAGTCATTTAATATTTATCTTATATTATTATAATCATATTAATATTAAAGAGAAAATAATTTTATAGTAATAATATGCAATAATAAAAAATAAAATAATTTTTATAAATTTTGTTGAATTAATGAACGCCACCTAATAATAATATAATATTTACTAATTTTATATTATAGTGGAAAATATAAAAATCTTTATTGAAAAAATTAGTAAAATTATTGTATGAAAGTTTTATAATTAAACAACAATATAATAATTAGTTATTTGTTTTGATGCAGTTAAGTAACAAAAATTATTATTAACTATTTTTTATATTGTAGTTAAGTAAATTTGTAATTAACTGTTTGTTTTACAAAACTAAGCATATAAATTAGTCAAATTCTAATATGTATGTCAATTTAATTTTTTGATATAAATATTGTCATACGTTATGATTTAATATACATCTCAATTTAATTTTTAATGAACATTACAAATTATTAATTTAATATTTATAATATTTATTATAAATTATTAGGTAATCTAATATCTATCGAAATTACAAACTTTCTCTGTATAATTAAAATAATTTCAATTATGGCAAAAATAAAAACTTTATAATATAAAAAATAATCTAATAAATAAAGTATTAAAATATACACCATGTGGTTGAGAAATCTGAAAAACAAATAAATACTAACTGTCAAATGTCAGTTCTTTGTTTTTCCTTCTCTATGTCATTAAATTATTTTTGACATTTATATTGACGTCTCTTGAATTTCTTTTCATAAGCAACTACGTAATACAAACATTTTTATTTTATAAGATTGTGCATTATTTGACATTTTTTTTTGTATACAAAAAAAATGTATTCCATAAAAAAAATATCATATAATAACTGTATATTATAAAACTGTAAATTTTATGTAGATTTAGAGAGAAAAAATGGAAGTTTTCTTAAATAAATACCACGGATTAAAGAAAGAAAAAGGAAATTACTTTTTTTTTTGTTTTCGTTATCATCTCTTGATATTCTTAAATTTATTCAATTATCACAATTTACATCTAAACTTCTTTTTTTGTCGCTCTCTCTCTCTCTGTCATCTTATAATCATCATTTTGTGTGGATTCGAATTTTTATTTCTGTTTTTTTTTTTTTTTAGTATGTGTATTCGCCCTTTTGTAAAGAAAATCAAATAAAATTTTAAAGTAAAAACTTCTCCACTATACACCAACTGTCATATTCTATTCTTCTTTTAAAAGTATATAGCGAATAAATATATATAATTGTGTATATATACCTATTTAGGTAATAAAATTTCAAGCTACCTTAAATTTACATTTTCTTGGATAAACTTTGACTGCAAAAGCAAAAAAAAAACTGACATTTACAAAATATCATCAGCAGTAGCAGCAACCAGTCAGTTAGTATCTTTAGTATAAAAATTCTATTTTTTTTTTCCATCTATTCATTCTTACTAGTAACATACCATACCAGATGAGATTTTTTCATGAAAAATTATTTTAATGAAAACAACAAAAACAAAAAAATATCAAAAAGATAATAAAAAATGTTAACGCGACAGGAAGAAGGTGGCTTAAGGACTAGTCACACAGCGGAAAAAATACGACAGGATTACCATACATAACCAAATAACAAAAAACAAAAAAAAAAAAAAGTAATCAAAATAACACAAGACGTGTATCAGCTCTAAAGTTTAAATCAGCTTTGCAAAAAAAAAAAAAAAGTTTATTGTTTTTATAGAGCAAGTCAGGAAGTTATGCATTGCCATAAAAATGGAAATATATCGATAGTATATCAGGTGTAAAAAATTTTTTTTTAATTTACAGATTTTATTTCTATCTCTTTTTATGTCATTCAAAAAAAATAATGAATATGCAAAATAAAAGATTGCAGCGCCGCAAAAGGTAATGTTTACAAAGTTTTTGGGTAACTAAAATTTACCAGAACAATTTCGGATTTTTTTTTTTTTTTTTTTTTTTGTTATAGTGTTAACTATACGAGTACAAGCTGCGAAGTTTAAATTTTTTGCTGTTTTTTATTGGAAGAAAATTACAAAAATATTAAACTTTATCATGAAAAATTAGTTTTTATTTTATTATCTTTAGGGAACAAAAACAAAATATTTTAATTGGCAAAAAAATATAAATAGATATTACAGAATGTTTATTTAATTTTGCCACCAGTAACAGTAATGATATTAGGTCAGGTTGTTGGAATAAAAAATTTTTTTTTTGTTATCTCTCTTAACAGAGGTATAAGGGTAATTGATTGAAATGTTGTATGAGATCTAATATATGAAAATTAATAATTTTCGATTTAAATCGTTAAATCGTAAATTTAAATAAATAAAAACAAAATTAAAATCTTTGTAGTTTTTCTGAAAAAAAATTCCCAAATTAAATTTATTAGTATTCGTTTAATTGGACTTGAATAATCTCTACAATTTAGTAGATTTATAATCTATTGATTTTAAAGTTTTACTTGTGTTTTCGTGACTTATTTTTGTTTATTTTTGCTCACCTCACCTGCTTGTATAGCATATGCTTCATATAAATTGTATAGGATAAACTTCAGCATAATTTTTGCATATATACAAACAATCGTTAATTATTTATTTATTTATTCAAATATATCTCAAAAAGAGCTAGGTATCTCGTACAGAGTTTATAATTTATAAAATAGTTTTAATTATGAAAATGAACAAGAAATAATTTAAATGTCAGTGAGAAAAAATAATTAAAAATAAAAACAAGGCAAATATAAGCAGTTATAAAATCAAAAATTAGCATAAAGTATTTAAGTTTATAAAATAATTAATGAATAGTCCACGTTGGGGATTGAATAGTTCATGTTCGACTGAATAGTTTATATTCGATTGAATAGTTAACGATAATTGAATAGCTATAAATTTTTGTCCCTCCTTATGCAAATCACCAGGATTAATTTAAGTTGATTATAATCATTATCAGCTACATAACAATAACTATATTCATGACAATCTTACAGAATAGTTTCAGCCAACAATTAATCGAAATTAACCACAATATACGATACATTTATATACATATTAGTTTTTAATTTATTTAGCATGTAACAGTGGTTTTCATAAACAAGCAAGATTGACAATATTGAATATATTGACAAGTATTTAGTTCATATAAAAAAAAATGTTGGAAATTTCTAACTGAGCAGGAAATTGAATTATTCCAACTTTTTTTTTTATCAGTAGAGAGTTATATCTGGTTTGATGGCTATCTATAATTATAATAGACAACCATTTAAGGACATGCGCAGTAGTAAGCATCTTCTCACCTTATCTCGCTTCTGCTTAATGAACTCTTAATATATAAATAAGTTGTAAATAGGTTGAAAACATTTCTATTTTATTTTATAATATTCAAGCTTTTAACAAATAAAATTTATCCATTTTGTGTCATTCAACATCTTATTATTTGTATACATAATTAAAGGAAATTTATTCTATTTTTTAAGTAACTGTCTTGAATTATTGTTTTATATATTTTGGTCATTTGTAGTAATGGTTTTGGTTAAAAATATGTATAATGAATATACCTCTTTAATTACAAAAATATTTTATTTAAAGTAATTTTATCCATTAAATGCCACTGACTATAGGGAGTATATCGGAAACGAATCAGTATATGAGGGAAGTGTATTTATGTGTCCAAAATAAAACTTACTAATCTCAAAGCTTTATATTAAACATTAGTGGTTTGTGCCTTATCGTGAGAAGTCTATGTCAGTACGTAAACTACTGTTTTTTTTAAAATTATAAGTTGAATTATAATTACTCAACAGGGGCCTCTAGTATTTTAATATTATACAATAAAATAATATATAATATGTATGTATAATAATTTAATATGTATAACAATTTAATATGTATACAAATTTTACAAGTTTTTTGTTTTTTTTTTTTTTGTTTTAAGACAATAATAAATTAATAAATTAGTGACAAGTGGTACCTTATAGTTAAAAACAAAATACAATCCATAGTAATATAATATAATCCATTTTGTAAGATGAATGAATAACATAAATTAATATTTTTAGAAACCAAATTATAGCATACTATAATAAAAAAAAATAAAGCAATATAAATTTTAATGATAGAACCAGAATTCCAGCAAAGAAAACAAATCATGATTAGCTATAATGAGAATTATAACCTTCTTATGAGAATTATCTCTTTAGGCATAAATCGTTGAAATATTTAATAATTTTTTTGCATTTAGAGAATTTAACTGAATGTTTAAACTGTTATACCAATTTGACAGCTCTGCAATGGTTGTTGCAGACCCACATTTTATGTTCTTTATCATTCTAAGTGTAATAAATTCTATTTTCATATGTTTACATTGTGAATATCTTTCCGGTTTATTATAGAGATTATGTTGCTATGAATTTGTTCATAGCCTATGTTGTGTACGACATCAATGAAATCTTTCAGCAATTATATATTCTTTTGTTTATGTAGGTAAATAATGCTATCCCTCCAGTTTAATCCGTATACATTTTTTATTGTTTTATTTTGTATTATTATTGTAACTTATCAATTGCTGGCTTAATAATGGTTCCTTATACCTTTAGATCATAACTAATATGGCTATGAAATAGGCCATTAACAATAGATAAAGTATGTCAATCAGTTGTATTACTGTTTTTTTTTTTTAATAACATAAAACTGTAAATGTCAAATTTTAACAACACTGTCAAAAAACCATTTTTTTTTCTGCAGTATTTTGTTTTTGCCGTATTTGCTTTTTTGTTAATTTCATTTCAATAAAATCGCTAATTAAATTTTTCAACAATAAAAAAACAAAATAAAAGTAATATTTTGAAAGCTTTCTAAAACAAAAAAAAAAAACAAAAGCAAAACTCATTGAATAAAATTTTATTTAGTATGAGGTGTAACTATACTGTATGAGCTGTCCTTCATCCATTGAACGAACATATTGCATTCATGCACATTATTATACGTATGTATGTGTAATTTTTTTCTTTATTTTAAAAACTTCAAAGATCAATTCAATTTTAGTTGCATTGCAATACAGTTACTTATAAAAAAAAAAAATATTTTTTTATGTTTTTATTGTATTTTTAAAAACTTTTTCTAAAAATGACTTTTAAAAGTTTTGTTTTTGTCTTTTGATAGTTAATTTTTTTTTTGTGCAACTCTTTCTTCTCAATTCCCATCTCAATCTCGACATTTTAGCCTATAGTATCAGTATGGTAGAAAAATGTTCAACTTTTAAACTTTTAATATTTTTTTTTTGTTTCAAATCTCTTCATTTTCTCTCATTTACACATTTTTGAATACACAAAATACACGCACACTTACATAACAACAGAAAACAATATGAAAGAAAGAAAATATTTTCCACATAAATTTGTTTTCAACACATGCAATAACAAAAATAACAACAACAATAAATAATCAGAATTTTTCTAGTTTAATTTTATTTGTTTGTTTTCTCGGTTTTGTTTTCTCTGTTTTTTGTACAATACAACAGGATTGTATCCTGTGGAATAATATTTTTATATATGTAAAATATACAATTCTTTAATGTACATTCATCCAGGAAGAAAATAAAAACTTTTTTTTTTTTGCTATTTTTTGTTATTTTTTTCATTGCATGCACTATTCAAATTCTTTTATCCTTTTTGGCCTTTTGCATTTTAGGTTCTTTGCATATCGATATAATATATTAGAAGAATTAGAAAATATCCTCGGATCCAAACTGGGAAAAATAATAATAAAAAAAAACTAACCTTTAACATATCCCTAGGCTCCTAGAGAGAGAGAGAGAGAGTAACATGTGTGCATTATATTATATATATATATAATATATATATATACATATATATAGATATGTTGCAACATATTGTCACATATTTGTGTATTATATATACATATGTACATACCAATGTGATGTACATATATGAATACGTAATATGATGTCAATAAAGAGTAAATTCTCTTCCGAAATTGTCCCATCGCCTTCTTCTTAGTTGCTTTGTATTAACATCCTTCCGGGTGGGTACACAAAATATGCTTCACATAAAATTTGGTACCAAAAAAACCAAAAACAAAACAATATAAAAAATAAAAATCTAAAATACAGTTCAGTTGTACAAAATACTTGAATTGTGCATGTGGGTTCAAAAATAACAACTAAAAAAAAATATCTTTACCAACAACCCACCCACCCCCCAAAATACACAAATATTTCAGAAATGACATTAAAAACAAAAAGAAAAAAAATAATTTTTAGTTAGCTAGTGACAGTGATGTCAAAAATATTAGATAGAATACAATAATTTACCGGGAGTATGAGATAGGGGAAGGGAGGGGTTCATTTTCTGTATGGAGGTAATATCAACATCCAAAAATTTATCATTTATTTATTTATTTATGTATATGAATGCATATTATATATATATATGTATATACAAACATGTTGATTTATATTATATGTATATGTTTGGATATTTTTTTTTTTTTGGTACGAATATAAATGACAACGATGACATCCGACAAAATGTTGAATAAAATATTAGGTATAAACAAGACGTGTGAATTACATGAACCCTAAAAACAACACTCATACAAACATTATAGAACAATGTTAAAGAATTTAAAATAATAAAAAAAAAAATTATGTTGTAAGGATAACAAAGAATAACTGTCATATATTACATAGAGTTGTAAAATAAATAAAAAAAAAAACAAAATTTGTTTTATTTTGTTATTTCTTTTGTTTTTAGGGCGTTGTTTATCGGTTGATGCATAAATGGCTGAAGTTTCGATTTTTTTTTAGCGAATTTTATAAAAGTTAAATTTATTTTTTTGTTTTTTCCCTCAAAAGAATTTTATATGCTTGGATTTACAGATTATTTATTATATATTATAGAATTATATTATATATATTTGTATATGTACATAATATATATTTTTAGCTGATTATTTATAAATGATCATAAATCTTATTTTTTAAAGCTTTGAATATATATATAACTTCTGTTCTGAGAGTTGATCATTAGCAGAATATTTTAAAGAAAATTTGGTTTCTGTTTTTTTTTTTGAAATAAAATTAAAAATAAATTTTTAAAAGACTTACATATATATTTTAGTAGGTATAGTTTTTTGCTAAATTTTGTTATCTTAATAATTTCCGGTGAAGAAAAATTATTATAATAATTTTCATTGTTAATCTGGAATTATAGTTAATGTTTTATCTTACTTGTTTTACCTCTAGAACAATTTCTATTTCAATATTTTCAGTGTCATAAATTTAAAGGTTTTGTTGAATATCTTATTACAAGAATCATGTTGATTTGCAAATCAAGATATAAATTTCTATATTTTGCATAGCATTGACTATTTTTCGGACCACTTTATTCATTTGGAATGTACGAGTATAAACAATATCCATATGTGTTTTCTTTTTTAAACACCATAATTGATTGCTATACATCAAAACCGTATTCAAATCCTCATTATTGTATTATTTTGTTTAAAAAATAAGCTTTTTTAAAGTTTTTATTTTATAATGTCAATAATTTGATACTTTTGATTTGACTCTAAGTTATAAATACGTTATAATATGTCTAGTCTGTTAGACTTTTTTCATAACTTCAAAATTTATAATCGTTGATGCATCGAAGAAATTATTTTCAGTTGTTAGTTAAAGAAGTTAATTATAAATGGATAAACTTTAAGCTAATGTCACACACACACACACAAATACTATAAGGTAATTTTTGGTTTGTATACCAATAATTTTTTTTGACAGTAAAAAATGGTCAGTACTATCAACATAATAAAATGTTTTATTTTTTCTCTATATACGAATAATCTTTTTTGACAGTAAAAACTGGTCAGTACTACAGGACTATCAACATAATAAAATATTTTTTTTATTCTTTCTTTATATACCAATAATCTTTTTTGACAGTAAAAAGTCAATCCTACCAACATAGTAAAATATTTTATCGCCCCGCTTACATCGTCTAACATAAAAGCTTATTCAGTTAGACGTGATATGATCAATTTTTCTTCGCGTCAGTGATGCATCTAATAGAATATGGGTGTATGATTTGTTTCGATGTGAAAGTTATTAGCATGAAGGTATGGTACACATATATAGAATAAACTATCAAAAAAGAATTATTAAAACTATCATGATATTCAAAGTGTCAAAATAGAGATAAGTGTTTACACCGTTTCTAGCGACATCTAGATGCATCAAAATTGATTTATCTCTAATAGACAAAACTTCTCTCTGTGACTTTGACGTAGGTGAGTACGGTACTGCTATGATGTTCAAAGTGTCAAAATAGAGATAAATACTTACATCGTTTCTAGCGACGTCTAGATGCATTAATATTGATTTATCTGTAATAGAAAAAATTTCTCTTTATGACTGGGACGTAGGTGAGTACGGTACTGCCATGATATTCAAAGTGTCAAAGTAAAGATAAATGTTTACACCGACATCTAGATGCATTGATTTATCTGTAATAGAAAAAACTTTTTGAAATTAATCTATTGTAAATTTGCAAAAACAACAACACTTAAAACAATATTTAGTTAGTTTTGATTGATTTGTTCTAACAAAATCACATTAAATATGTCTCTAAATGTTATTAAAAAACAAAACTAATTAAAAAAACTAAACTAGAAAAAATCTAAAATGAATAAAAAAAAAATGATCTAATATAGTGTTCTGTCATTTAATTATATGTTAATAAACACAATGAAATGTTTATACTACTTTTCAAATTATATTTTATAATTTGAAATTTTGAATTGATGTTTTTACTGAATACAATCACAAATACATTTTCCACAATTTTCCTCTCACTAAATTAAAAATTCTTACTACTTTCTCTTCGTTGTCATCACTGAAGAAAAATATATGAAGTAACATTTAGGCCGTCCCCGGTCTAATGATTTACAATATCAAATTCAAAACATTAAAAACTTAGTGAATAAGGAAAATGTGAACGCAAAAACAACCCAAGACAGATTTTTTTGGCTTCTCAAAACTTGGAGAGCGGACCCATGAAAAATAAAAAGAATAGTTGGCTGAATTCTGGCTTATTATTTTAGATATACTAACTAATATTTTCTTTCCTTTCTGGAGGTGTTCATGAATATTTTTTTCTACAATGCCAAAACTATATGAGATTCTATAAACCATGATAATACCGTAACTGCTTTTATACAGAGTCTTGACATACTAAACAATCATATATAAACATTTTTTTTTGCCGCACTTCAGCTAATTTAAATATAGAAAATACATTTCTTGTATATGACAACTTCATCTCATAATAACAATATTTCGATTAATTTCGAAGAATAAAGACACTACCATGCCCTGAATGGGATTTCAATTCGGACCTTTCTTATATTTTTTCTTTGTATATAATAATCTAGATTCCAGAACATTTGTAATTATGTCATGAATGTTCTTCTATATAAATACACACATACATATTTCAAATTTAATAACTGAATCAATTAAAATATTTTATAAAAATGTTATCGTATAAAATTATTTCCTATTAAAAATATTTCCTATTTTTAAATTTTCTCTTTTCTAATAAATTATCTTAATAAAATATTTCATAAAATATATTTTTTAAATATTCAAAAAAACTACATATTAGAAAAACAAAATTTATTTTATTTTAATTTGGGTTTTTCAGTTCTCTTAAAATTTAAATTAAATGTCCTTTGCAATAACACAATTACAATAACAAGCAATAGCTACAAAAACTAGATCAACAACAACAACAATAATAAAAATTATCAATCTAGGTACCTACATACATATATCGAAATTGAACAGAATTTAGAAATATTGAAAATTCAGAGTAAAACCACAATCAAATTCAAATTGTGAATATCATTTAAAATTGTGAATATGTACCTATATAACATTATAAAAAAAAAAAAAAAAAAAAACAACAAAAACTACATATATTCAAGGATGGATGAATTCCTTTGTAGAAATCAATATGAAAAATATATTTATATGCATACCTATTCTAAAGGTAACCTATATGTATACAATATTAAACCGAAAGAAACTTCCTATCTAATGTACACCCTCCTATATATGAGATTAATTTATGTTAAAACCAAAAATATATCATCGTGATCGTTATTTTCATCATCATCATCATCATCATCCATTGCATGTACAATATAACATACATATGTAATGTATGTACATATTTTAGTTATGATTTTATATTATAGAAATATAGGTAATAATAACAAAATAATATTGTGAACTCGAAAGAGGTAACAAAAACTAAATAAAAAGAGGCAATAACAAAAAAAAAAAAATCAAATCAATAAAAATAAAAAAAAATAATTAAAAAATTATGGTGTATTTTTATATAATTCTGGAATTGAACTTTGGTTATTCTTGTATCCTATTTCTTCCTATCCTTCCTCTCTTACAACTGTAACTAAAAAACCAAATTTTTTTTTTCTATTTTTTTTTTGTTTTGTTTTGCTATTTTTGTATGCCCCTAGCTGTTCAATTTTATTTCCATCCCTCTCAGTTTTCATGTCTCTTTATTCAAATTTGTATTTTTTTACCGTTATTATCATGGTATTAATTTATAATATCTTGTCTATAGTAAAGTATAGAAACTGTAGATATATTTATGCATTTTTCTATTTACATATATGTATTGTCTACAATATATATATATATATATTACATTATATAATGTTTCTACCAAATTCAGATATTTTTGTTTGTCCTTTAGGACTTTGAGAGAGCAAAACAAAAATAATAAAAAGGTGGTTTTTAGTTTATAAGCATACCTCGAGGAATCTGTTTTTTTAATATATTATTTCTCTGAATTTTATTATACATATCTGTTTTGTTGAGAATGGATGGATGGATGTAGTTGCATTACCTAATTCTTTTGAATTTTGATTTTTTGTTTCGATTATTTTTATTTCCACATATACAAGTAAGTTTAACAAATTTCATTTAAAGGCTAGGTGACATTATAAATAAATAAAATTAGTATGTAACGATATTGAACAAAAGCTTGCTTGCGTGTCATTTTGATGCAATCATCGCGTATTAATTTAAACTTATGAAAATTTTGATCAGTATTGTGTCATTCAGATTATATCAAATTTATTTATTTTGTATAACAAATATAGATATATATAGTGAGATAGCATCAAGATCAGTCACCTTTACATACATTTTTTGTGTCATTCAGAATTTATTTATTTTGTATAACAAATATAGATATAGAGAGACAACATCAGAATCGCCTTTACATATATTTTTTGTGTTATTTAGATTATGTCAATTTATTTATTTTGTATAACAAATATGGATATAGAGAAATATAATCAGGATCAAGATCAGTCGCATTTACATACATTTTTTGTGCTTTTCAGATTATGTCAAATTTATTAATGTTGTATAACAAATATAGATATAGAGAAATATAACCAGGATCAGTCGCATTTACATACATTTTTTGTGTCATTCAGATCATGTCAAATTTATTTATTTTGTATAACAAATATTGAGATAGAGAAATGTCATCAAGATTCAGTATCAGTCAGTCGTCTTTACATACATTTTTTGTGTTATTCAGATCATGTCAAATTTATTTATTACTTATATTTATTTATTTACTTATATATCAAAATATTCAATAAATTTTCGATATTGTAGTATTTTATACTGAACTCATTTGAATATATCCTACCTACTTATAATTTTCGAACCAAATTGTTTAAACATATTCATATACTCAAAAAATGTTGGTCTTATTGCTAAATTTTGTATTACAATACCAATTTCGGTGTATCAACCAATAAGTACATTGAATTAAAATATAAGTTTTGTTGAAGTCAGTTCTACGCCCTTAATTAATTTCTTAAATATTATTTACGTCAACTATTGATAATATATTAAATTTAAATAATGTAAATTAACCTTAATCTATGAAATTTATAAAGAAAATTTATAAAATTCTAATATTTTATATCAAGAGGTCTTTGAAATTTTAACAGAAAATTCTCAAATTCATTCCATTCAAACTGAGATACACTTCTTATACCTTTATTCAACCAATCATCCTTAAAATTTTATTGTAAAATGTCTGATGGGTACACAAAATGAAAAAAAAAAAAAAACAAACTAGTAACAACAAAATTTTTCGCAAAATATTCGATCTAGTTATATGTTGCTATTATGCTATTACTTACCTAACCTTACCTAACCTTATTTTCATTTTTTTTTGTTTTTTTTTTTATGATTGAATAAAATTTTGTAATAATTATTTTACATTGAATTTTATTATATAAATTTTTGGGATGATTATATGCATATTACATACTAATAATGATTATTATGATGTTATTGTTGATGATGTTGATGATGATGATGAAAATGCGTATGTATAGGCTTTTATAGAAGACTTTGTAAAGTCAATTTTATTAGATTTCATATTAAAAATATTATATACATATTCATGTATAGGTATATGAAATGTTTTTATATATTAAAAATGGTTTCGTTTAAGGCTTAAGGGTGGACCATTATTATAGTAGGTGAGTACTTAATAAAAGAAATACACAAAAATTTTAATATTTAGGATGCAATCGTTTTGCACAGGAGATTAAATGAAAAACATTTTTTTTGTTTTATTTTTTTAATTTACCCAAATTTTATATTTAACCCTTTAAGTTTAATGTTCAAAATATCATTCAGTTGATATTTAAAATTTAATATAGGTAGTTATGTAATTAAATCTCTCAGTTTGTTGATCGAAATATTTTTTTGCAATATATAAGATCGTAAAATATATACATATAAGTCTAAACAAACATAATTGTTGGACTATCGGAGGATCATATGAAAGTAAATATTATTACAGCCATGTTTGGATATTTTAAACCAAATTGTTTATATTTATTCTTCTTGAATTTTTGAAGATTGTATGTGGGTTGTGTTTTGTATTGGGTAATATATTGTAATATGTGGGTTGTATTTTGTACTTGTAATAAAACAATGATGATTCAAAAACTGATTCACATTTAACTTAATTTATTTATTTATTTTATTTAACAGTGGGGATTTGTAGATCGATCTCCAGGTCCAACTACATGTCATTTTCCCTTTCGGAATGTGGGTCTTTTATATAGTAATTATTTGATATATATTTTGTATATTAATTATTAGTTTATTTATTATTATATTATATTAGAACTGATTTGATTGCTACCGAGTCACTGAACTTAATTTTACTTTTAAATATTTTGTTTATATAATTCAATTTTAATTACCATTATACTTAATACAAAATAACAGAATATTTGAATTGTCGCCCCTGAATAACTAAACTGTCAAACTGTCTGAACTCGAACTGTCGTTTTTATAGCTATTTGAAAGGTATAAAAATTTCAATTAAGTATATTAATCATATTCACTTTTTAGAGTGACCAGTTGTCTAAATTTAAATACAAAACATTTTCTCAGGCTTAATTGGAGCTCAGTTAGACATGCATGCAAGTTTTATTATTTACTTTTATTGCCTAACTAAAATTTTCATTTACTTTTTTGTTACAATCAAATTTATTATTTGATTTTCGAAATATACTCGTTGGAATATGGTTGGTTTTACATTCGAAAAAATTGTACTACAAGCCAATTTCAATAAACGGTTTTGAACCACGTCGTGTAGGTCATTTTCAACTATGTAGTAATGAAGTTTAAATTTGATACCTTTTTTTTTATATCTAACATAAATTTTAATTTTTTTGTTACAATATTTTAACTATGGACATTAAAGGGTTTAATTTTTTAGGGTCCTTAAATTAATATTTCAGTAACAAACCTCAATCAAAAAATAAAAATAAAAAATTTAATAAGAGTGATATGAGTGTAGGCACATAAGTAATACTATAAGTATTTGAAAGTATTTATTTATTGATAGTGTGTATTATATTTCTGTAAAACAAAAAAAAAACAAAAACAATAAAAACAAAACAATATTTTTTAAAAAAGTAGTAAAACAAAAAAAAAATTATAATTTTGAAATGAAAATTTTCTATAAAGAAAGGGTTATATAAATAAATAATATTTAAAAAATTGCTTTTTAAAAATTTCTGAAGAAGACTTAAAAGAACATTTATTAGAAATTTAAAAAAAAAAAAAAAAAATTCTGATTTAGAATGAATTTGGTTTAAAGAATAATTTAAATTTTATTATTTTTGGTTAAAATATTCATATTACTATTATTAAATTAATTTGAAAACAAAAACACGAAAAATAAATAAATAAATTATTTTTCAATATATTTCTTCTTTTTGTTCCTTTAATCCAAAATTGGTGCATTGGTGGTGGGAAAACCTCAGAAGATTGAAAAATTAAATTTAAATTTATTTAAATTAGGTATTGACAAAAATTATTTGTTTCGATTTATCCCACTACAGATCATTTATTTTTTGAATGCGTTTTTGTGACATTATTTGATCTTATTTTCCAACTTATAGAAGTTTTTCTACTCTTACGGTTTTACTACATTGCTATGAAAGTATTTTATAGTTCGCTGTTGCAAATTGCTTATTGTTTACAATCTTTACATTAGTCAATTATGGTCATATATATACCATAGTGAGCGAACTTCTTTAAAATGCTTACCCAAACTTGATGATGGTCAATTTCCCAATATATGAATCTGTTTTCGGATAAAATTTCATTAAGATTTCGGATAAAGTTTCATTGTTTTGTCATCGTACCCTTTGAATATTTCTCTTTATCGATTTAGTTTTTAATATTTTGATTAGGGGTTTTCATCTAATTTTTGTTTTACAAATTTACTGTAAATATAATTTTCCCACATTTAAATTATAGTTATATATCAAAATTTCAAAAATAAAATTTATGGGGTATGACAAAATTCGGCTCAATCAGATTAGGATAGAATAAGAGGTTGGGTGTTTAGCATATTGTCTGGAAATTTGTAAAAAAAAAAAAAACATATAGGTTTGACTAGTCGTCCAAAAGTTTAAATCAACTTTTCGTTAAATTTACGCCAAAATTTAAAGCTACTTAAGGTTAACTAGCCAAATTAAGTTAAGCCTGTTAAAACTTCATTTGATTTGTCACTTTGAAATAAGAAACATTATTTCGAATTTTATTTATATTGATTTTTATCCACAAATCGAATGCCATTTCATTCAAACGTCATTTTACTTAAGTAATACACGAACTGAATCGTACCATTTTAAGTTGAACGAAAAGTAAATTTTTTGACGAAACTTAAGTTAAGCTAATTGATTATATACAAACACAAAAGAGTGTAGCTCACTTTGACATTTACAGTTATGACAATATTATGACAATAATTAAATTTTTTGCAACGGCTTTATAACAACCGAAGTTCAGCTAAGATTTCATTTTACTGATGATAACGAATTTGCAATAATGTTTAGGTAAATTATTAGAATTAAGTTAATTTAATTTGAAATATATTTTCTAAATGATAAAATATGTTTTATATTGTCAGATTAATACTTATAGTAAGTACATCAAACTTTTATTAATAGCCGAAAACTTGCTACATTGATTGTGCAATATATAATGATCCAATAGGGTTAGTAAAACATCACCATAAAAAATTATTACTAAAATAGCCTAATTTTAAACTAGAATGTATTAAAAATGAATTGAAATAAAAATGTTGTAAGGCATTTTAGAAAATCCGAGGCGAACTTTTTTATTAAAATGTATTCACGTCGTTGTTAATAGAAATTTTCAGTTTATACCGGGTGTTTCAGAGCATGCCTATCAGCTTTTTAAGAGGAGAAGAGGCCGGTATTTTAAAGTTTAAAAAAAATATTAACTAAATCTAGAGTGCTCTATCGATTGGTGATATATTCAACTTCCGGGAAGCACCGGAAATATATTTTTTAAACCAAACTCGACAGAAATTAAGATTGCTGATACGCATGCTTTGGAACACCGGTACAATATCGATTCGTTGGCTTAAAAATACGAACCATGAATTAAATCTTGATTTCATTTCACAGTACATATGTATGTATTCTATACTTTAATATTTCATTCGCATTAATGGGTAAAAAAAATTATGTAACATGTACATATTACAGAAATTTCATGGTATAGATAAAATTCATCTCTTCTTCTGCAATTAAGATTAATTCATGCTAACACAGTGTTATTTAATCTATGGTGCTATGCCGAAGCTGCTTGTATTACACCAAAATGTACTTATAATTCTAATTTTATTTTATTATACACAATATGATTTGTAATAAATATATATATATATATATATATATGTATTAATATTTGATGAAATAAAAATTAATAATCAATGTAATTAAATTTTTGTAATTAAATAACGTAATACAAAAAAAAAAATGAAAAAAAAAAAATCAAATTACATGCCTGTTATAACAGTGTTTTAAAAGCCCGAACAAATTTTCAAAGTATATAATTTAACTTTTTTATTCTATTTTATTATTATTATCATTATTTTTTTTTATGCAATTTCAACTTGACTGAATATTTGAAATTGTTGATTGTTGATATTTTATATGCATTTATATATTATAATGTATGAATGAATGTATATGCATAAAGTTATATAAAATGGCAATAAAAATTATAATAATTGTAATAACAGTTATATTATAATGTAACTGTTGTATATATATATATATATATATTTATGTATACATATATATTAATTGTATCCTTTTGAGTTTCCACTTTTACTATATAATTATTGCACTTTTCGTTCCATTTGTTGTATTATATACCTGAATATACATTCTACTGAATTTCCTCTTTGTTGTTGTTGTTGTTGCTGTTGAATTTTAAATACGAATTAAAAATTATAACAGATATTCGTTTCTGGTGTTCGCTTATTATCATTGAATTATTAATTTATTTTTTGCACATTAACTCTTTCTGATTCTCTTCTGTTCTATTTTGATGTTTTTTGCCAACTACACTTCAATACTTTGTCCTTTTTTTTTTTACACACATGTGTTTTTCTAACACTCATTCTCATATTTTTTAGTGTATATATATGTTAAACATATAACCTAATAAAGCGAACATAAGTATTAGTTGCAAAAATGAAAATTATAAAATTAATTGGCATTAAGAGACTATAGCATGTATTTTATATTTTGTAGCTAATTTTTACCTCCTATTTATTCTTCCTCCAATTAGAAATCTCACTTAAAATGTTCTACTAATGTTCTTTGGTATTATACTATACTGTATTATACATATTAGAATTGTCGAATAGTTCTCTATATATACATATATCTATCGAGAATAATAATTGTGATGTTATAATGTATACATATCTAATATACATTATAATATTCGTTCATGCTAACATTTTCATTTTAAAATCCCAGTTGGAAAATATTTTTTATATACCGTTTATATATTAATGGTACATGCATTAATATATATATATATATATATATATACGTATATATAAATTTATATACGTATCCTAGTTTTGAAATATCTTTTTAAAATCCTTCAAATACCACTATTTAGTATTACTGACTGTCATATTATTTTAATATCCAATGAGAAAATTATTTGAATAAATAAAAAAATAGAAAAAAAAATGTTAGAAAAGAGAATATGGTTATATAGGGACATGTAGAAGGATTATAAAAATTAATAAATTTATTAAAAAGAGGATAATCGAATTAACCCTTTTTTTTGTCTTTGTTTTTTGTTTTTAATGAATATATTATACATAGGTACATAATAAATTCTTTATTGAATAATATACATACATAGATATATTATTATGTACGTAAATTATTTTATTAATTAAAATTAATATATAAGATAATACAGTTTATGTCATATAAATAAATACATAGAGAATATACAAAAAATATTTAATATTTTATCTGTACTCCTGTAACAATCTCGTGAAGCTGAATGTTCAATTTCAAATTCTACAGAATTAAATACGAAACTGTCAAATTTCCATTAAAATTCCAAATAAGAAAATTTCTAATTGGTTTAAGTTTTGACAGTTTCGTATTTAATTTTATAAAATTTCAAATTAAAAATTCAGCTTGATAGTAATAAAATAATTTGTTATTTTCCACACGCTAGGTGGTTGGGTGAGCGAAAGATACTCAGTTCGATTCCCGATGAAAGCAAAATGTTTTATGGTTTTTTCGACCTGGTTTAGTACCGGTTTTAAATTGTAATTAGAATAAAATAGCAAAAAAATAATAATGGAGGTTATAATCTGATAACAACTTAAACAAAATGGAGTTGTTCTATTTAATAAGACTTAATTCCTGACAATAGCAGTAGTTTTTCACATTTAATGAGTTGATAAGCCAGTAATTTGATAAATAAATGTTTGAATATTGTAGATATTGTAAATAAATTACTGTCAAGAACATAAAAAAAAATGAAATTATGCTATTTCAGAAGACTTTGTTCCTGATGATAATATTTTTCCACATTTAATGAATTGATATATCAAAAAAAAAATAATAATAATATAATAATAATAAAACTTTATATCATAAACAATTTAAGCTAACTTACATACCAAATTTACATAATTATATAACAAATTAATTCAGATTTCTTAGCCTAGTATTTTAATGAAAATAGCTAGGTTCAATCTGTTATCCAAACGATAAGTGGCGATTGAACCATAATAAATATTTGATAAAGACTTTTTATAATTGTAATAAAAATTGCGATACCTTAATATACGAAAAGATAATTCTACTTAACTTACTGTCAACAACATAAAAATGTCATAAAAATTAAATGTTAAATAATCAGAATTTTATTTTTAAATTAATGATCGAAATTTATTAAAAATTAATTTATATTAATAATCATCTTTATTGTTTACCACTAAAAGGTTTACAGGACAATAAAAAATTAAGAAGGAACTAAAAATGTGTGATTTGATGAATAAATGTTATTTTTTTTTAATATTCAATATTCGTTAGTTTTCATTATCTAATATTTCTCATTTGGATCCTAAAGTTGAAATTATAATGGATGGATATATACTCACTAATCAGCGCCGTAACTAGGCAGGTGCAACAGGGGCACAAGCACAGGGCCCCGATATCTGAGGGGTCCTGAGATAAACTTTTACTTATTTTTTCTTTTAGATTATAACTTCATAAAACTATAAAAAAATAAATAATTATATAGGAACAAAAACTAAATATATTTTTCTATTAATCACTATACTAAATAAACGCTAAAATTATAATTGGAACTACCGACGAAAAATTCGCGACAAAAAAAATAAAATACATACGCTTTTAGCTAGCAAATGAAATTTTAAATAAAATAGCAGCTGATAAATTGGATATTCATGATGTCAGAGGACAAGGATACGACAACGGTGCTAATATGTCTGGCAAATATTAAGCACCTATTTATATAATCATTATATAACACCTATTTTTGAAATCAATAATTTGGCATTTTTTGTTCGACTTGTTCGGCTCACTGCCTTAATTTAGCTGGTGTTCATGCTGCGTCTACAACACTACAAATGATCACATTTTTTGGTACTGTGCAAAGATTATTTAACTTTTTCTCATCATCGACAGCACGATGAGAAATTTTAATGAAATATTTAAAATTAACAATTAAAAATTTATCGGATACAAGGTGGTCATCACAGGCTAATGATAAATGAAATCGTTAAGTTTACATTTATTCGATGTAAAAACAGCATTGGAAACGATTGCAAATGGTTCAACTGCATCAAATCCAGAGACTATATCAAATGCAAAAAGTTTGCTCTGACTAATTGATTATAAATTTATCTCAAATTTTTCTGTATGAAATAAAATTCTACAATGCACTAAGCGAACAATAAAATACAGCATTACAACGCAGAGATGTATTGATAAACCATGCAACAAAATTAATTGATGAATTACGTTGTACTTTACGAGAAATAGGTTTCGAATAAGATTTTGAAAAAGCAAATAAATTGGCTAAAACTATGTTGGATTCCGCAGTAAACGGTGGATAATAGTTTAAAAAATGGAAATTGATGAGACACCGGATGAAGGAAGTAGCATGACGTCCAAAAGTTTGTTTAAAATGCAAATGTACAATATTTTTGACAATCTGTTATCTCAATTAGATTGGCGTTATGAACCACTTAGAAATATTTGTAAAGACTTTAGCTTTCTATATGGTTCATCTTTAGAAAAAGACAACGTTGTAGAATTAAAAAAAGCAGCTGCTGATCTTGCCATTAAGTACAGCAAAGCTCGCATGTGAAATTCAAAGATTTAAATTTGAAACATCGATATTATTAGACAATTTAAAAACTGCAACACCACTTGAAATTTTACAAGGTCTAGGCGACTTTGGATTAATAGAGTCCTATTGCGACTATTTCTTACTCTTCCAGTATCAATTGCTTCATGTGAAAGAAGCTTTAGCAAATTAAAATTAATAAAAAATTATTTAAGATTAACTATCGGACAAAATAGGTTATCCAATCTTGCCATAATATCTATCATTTGATGGCATAATTAATGAATTTGCTGAAATGAAGGCCAGAAAAATCCAATTAAAAACTAAAATTTTGTACAAAGTGATGATACTTTTTTCCATAATAAATGTTTTTTTAAAAAAGTTATCTTACACATTTTGATATCATAATTTTACTATAATTTACTTTTTCCCAAAAATATATAGGGGCCCAAAAATAAATGTTGTACGCTAGTAGCACTGGAAAAACTAATTACGGCGCTGTCACTAATAATACTAACTTATATTAACTAGCATAAATAAAATAATTAAATAAATAAATAAATATGCTAAAATACTGTGAAACAGTTAGAATCCACAATGTAGACCAATAATTAAACATTTTTAGTTTCAGTTTGTACTATTACAGCTGACTCCATGAAAAAACAGAACATTTTTCAACTTCTTTTTGTATAAGGAAATGAATGCAGTTTGGAAATGAATTTCCAACCTTACCCTGCCATGAATAAAGTTGATACAAAATGTCTGATGCTTTATCAAAATTCCCATTTCCAAAAATAATATTTTTATATAATTGTTCAATCAGGTATTTATTTGCCATTGCCAAAATTTTGTCAGGATCATCACTATTACTATTACAAAGATTTGATTTTACTAAACTAAATTTTGACATCTAGACATTTATGAATAGCAAATGTTCCCGTTTTAATTCCATTTTCCCGTTTCATTTCAGTTGTACATATATTCCGTTTTTCATTGTTCTGCTTTTTCATGTTTTATTTTTTCCGGTCATCATTACAGCTATACCTATCCTTCGTAGCTTTTCCGTTTATTTTATATTTAAATTCACCTATGATTTTTATTTCAGTCCAATTAGGTACCTATTTTTCTTCTTTCAATTGTCATTTCAATTTTTCCGTTGTTCCTACTTTCAATTGTCATTTCAATTTTTCCTTAAATGATTGGTTTTAGCAAATTTAACATTTAAATTTGGATAATTTGGCCGAATATCACTTATTGTTTTTATCTAGATAGAGCGACAGTTGTTTTTATTATTTTCTTAGCCGATTCGAAGCATTTTGATATTTGATTTGGAACTCTGTCAAATAAATAGGTATATGAAATGATCAGCATTCACCTTCGTGTAACAATAACTTCAAATTTTACAAATATTTCTCATTTATTTCGAAGAGCATTTTAAAATATTTTTAAGAGAAGGGAAATTAAAAAAAATTGTTTTAATAAGGGTATTAACGATTAAATGTACATTGAAAGTGTAGTCTTGTACTAGGTGTATTGTACAGTTTTTTTGTGAATAAATAAATATTCTACAAGACTTGTAGATTTTTACAAGACTCAAAATACTCCTAAGTTCTAGTATTCTACTATAATTGTCATTATACTTTTTAAAATTGACATTTGTAAAGTCAATATATAAGGCTTTTTCATAAACGCAATATGACGCGACAACTGCATTATACATGGCTGACTTTTAATCATATGACCTTAGTATATGATGGTCATACTACAATAATTTATTGACTTTTATTGAATATAAAATTTAGTTTTTATTGGATTTAATTTTGTTTACAATTTCAAATAAATTTTCTTGCAAATTTAAAATAAATAAATAATACCTAAGTACAATCAAAATGGAGCAATTTATTTTGATAATACTCAGCCATTTTAAGAATTTATGTAAATAAATCTATCTCTAAAAAACAAAACTGACAATATACAAATTTTTGTACAGTATGAAATTTCATAATGCGTAGCTGACTTTAGTTGTGTTCAGTAAACTGTTCTAAAACGTTTTGTAAAAAGTGTTTGACAGTTAACTGTCATTGTCCAAAACTGTTCTGTCCGATTCTGTTCTAAATCTACTGAACACAACTTTTATTTTGCTAATGAATTTTGTGTCATATGATTTTTGCAATATAGTTTATGAACTGTAATAAATCTTTTATGGACAAATGACGAGGTTAATGTATTGCATTATGCGTTTGTGGAAAGGCCTATATATTTAAAAAAAATGACTGAGATGACAGAGGTAATTTTTTTAAATAAAAAATTTTAATTTAATTATTTGATGAATGTAGTTACAAGTGAAAAAAAAAGAAAGTTGTTTCTCACTTATTCTCATAATTATAAATTAAATTTTGAATATGTATACAAACCGCTGTCACATTTCTACATCGAGTTCAACATCGAAAATACAAGTGTGTTTTTACGAAATCGTTTACAAATTATTTTAGATCTACACCTACTACACTTCCACACTTAATCGTGAATACCCTTATTATAGATTTATAGCTACTGAATATTACTGAATGTAGTTTCATGATAATAACTTGCATGACATTAATATAATAGTATTATGAGAATTTTTTTTTCAGGAAACAACATATTTTTGAGACATTCATTATCGTTATAAAAATTTGTTGTTTTTTTTGGATTTTTTCAGTCATTCTCCTCAATTTAATCCTGGAATTAAAATAAATAAAATTATAATTTAGATAAACAAAAATGAATATTTATATATATACATATATGTATTATGTTTGACATATATATAAATTTAAAAAAATTACTACTATGACAAAATGAACGTTCATATTTATTTAACTTGTTTTAAATCATTTTATTTAATTTTTTTTCTGATTTAATTTGATTATATATTTCAGACTTAACATTTATTTCAATTTGTAATCTCCCCTTAATCTTATTTTTTTTTATTTTAGTTATTGTCATTACACTTAAAAAAAAAAAAAAAAAAAATCAATCCAACCGATTGATTTCGATATTAATTATCGTAAATTCATAACGACCCTAAAAACGATTTTTTTTTTTTATTTGTATAAATGTATATATTGAATCAGTTCATATATGTTTATATATATATATATATATGTTTGTATAACTACATTTATATGAATCTTAAAAGTTAAATCCTTTACACAATGATATTCGAAATAGAAAATCAATCGGGTTATCATATAGAAAATCAAATAAGTGTGTAACGTTCTAAAAACTCTGATGTTTAATCAAATTGAAATTTAATGAACTGTGCCGTTGTTTAAGTTTTTGAATTTGAAAAATCTTTAAATATAAAAATTTTCTCTACTTTTAAAATTCATTCACCCACCACCTCCTCCTATACTACTGAGATAGGATTTTGATTTTTTTTTAATGTTTTTTACCCTTATATTATATTATGCATCTATTAAGTCATATAATATAGACAGTATATTAATATATATATATATATATAGAATGAATTTCATGTACTTGAATAACTCGTAACTAATTTCTTTCTAACCACAAAATGTTTATACAGCTCTTAGTCAATTTAAATTGATTTTTTTCTTTTTATTCTTTTGGTGTTCAAAAGCGAGCTTCATCCATATTACATTCCCAATATTTTAAATAGATGTGTAAATATATATATATATAATATATGTATATGTACATAATTTTTTTTTTAATATTTCGACAATTACATGCACTCGTACATCTATATTCATCTTTAAGGGATTTTGCAATAATAATTGTATATATGTATATATACTATAATTGTATATATGTATATATATATAAACATACTTGTTATTTTTAACGTTTCTATCTATTGATATTTCCTATAGAGTTCAATACTATGTGAAATAATTTTTTATATATAGATATATATATATTATATATGTGCAACAAAACAGGGTGGCTCAAATAAAAATTTGTTATATTATTAATATTCATTATGACATACACATCTGCTTTACAAAAACTTTCTGTCGATTTGGGTTCATAACGAATTTAGAAGTGATTCATAACGAATTTAGAAATGAAAGGTTAATAACGAATTTAGAAGTGATTCAACATTGATTTAATAGTAATTAAAATATTCAATATACTTATAATATTGGTTATAAATATGCTTCTAAACGAGCTTAAGTTTAATTCATATTGATTTTAAAACTCATTCACAAAGTGTTTATTATTGGTTAAGAGGGATTCATATTAAGTTCAACAATAACTGCAATCTAATCATTTGTACCGTTATTTAAATTTGAAAAATCTTTAGGTAAATAAATATAAAGTACTATTACACCCTGTACCGTACAAATGTTTTATATTTATAGTTAAAAGATTTTCATCTCAAAATTTACAACAACAACAACAACAAAATACACCATTATATTTGGTATTTAAAAGACTTATTTTATTTTTATTTTTGTTGTTGTTGTTGTTGTTATTGTTGTTTTCGTTTTGTGTTGTAATTTTCTCCAACATTTATAAATACATCCTTTCATATCAAGTACAATAGTAGTTTAGTATCCTTCCTATACTTTACGGACTTTTTATGTTTATATATATTTTTATTTTTATAGTCATCAAATTTTATAATCATCAGCATCATTTTATTTTACGACAATCATGTATTTTTTTTTTTTTATCATTATGATCAATTTCATCATCATCATCATTATCATCAGAATTGTCATAATGCAGAATTTACCAATAAAACGGAACAAAAGAGTGATTGAAAGAAAGAGATGATGACAAGGACATTAAAAATGGGGTGTGGGAATAATAATTTTTTTTTTGCTCTATGGTTCTTGTTCGTATTTTTTTTGTCGTATTGTGGTTTTGTGACGACGGTTTGTGGAATAAAGTCCATGTGAATATATACAATGAATTTCGATAAAATTGGTTTTTTTTACATATTTAAACTTACCAATATGAATTTACTACAATATTAAATTATATTATTTTAATTTTTTATATTATTCTAATTAATTTCTTTATTTTTGTTTTTAAATAGTACCACCAAAAGCAGGACAAAAACGTCCAGCAACAAGCCCAGCACCGTTAATAACATCACCACATCATTTACAATCATCAGGAAATGGAGGTGGTGGTGGTGGTTCAGCACAATCTCAAATGTCATCAAATCCACATGCAATAAGCAATCATGTGATAAGTTCTAATCATATTGGTGTACCATCAGCAGTAATTGGTAATCAACAACAATCAATTTTATCTCAATCTGCTAATCCAGGTGGTGGTGGTGGTGGTGGTGGTAATGGTGGCGGTGGTAATAATCAAAATTCAGGTAATACAAGTGCCCGTGGACCATTTGCATCAGCTTTAAGAAATTTAGCAAAACAAGCAGATTGTAAAGAAGATGATGATGCTGTTATAACTGGTACAAGTGGTGGAACTGCTGTTAGTGGTAGTTCAGGTCGAGATCGTACATTAAATATAAATCGTGAAGCATCCGGTAGTGTTAACAATAATCCATCCGGTAATAATAGTGGACATGGTTCAAATATTCAAAGAGTTCCTTCAGTTAATGTTGATTCACGTTTAGATGTCAGAACGGTTAGCGGTAATAACGTTACTGGTGTTAATAGTAATAATCAAAATATAGATGAGCG
Organism: Argyra leucocephala; assembly: GCA_963942445.1. Classification (NCBI taxonomy): domain Eukaryota; kingdom Metazoa; phylum Arthropoda; class Insecta; order Diptera; family Dolichopodidae; genus Argyra; species Argyra leucocephala. Next base: position 14,580,492 of record OZ012681.1, read on the forward strand.
TGGTAGTGCAGCGAAAAAACAACGTACATCAGTGCCATCGCCTACACCAGCAGAAAAACTTGCTCGTTTGAATGCTGTTGCTCCACAAATTCAACCTGATTTATTAGCTCGTAGTGGTTTCCAACCGTATAGATCTGAAGATAATCGTCATTTACATCCAGCTGGTCATTTTCCTTTAGAAGCTTATCCACCATTTTCAAGTTTAGCAGGAATACCACCAGGTAAAAATATTTTTAAATCGTCATATTTTGAACAACTATGGCATATTAATAACACGAAATTATTTCCAGGAATGTTTTTATATCCCGAACAATATCTTCATGATCCAAGAATTCAGGGTCTATTACGTGCTAGTCCTCATTATGCACATCCTCATGCTCATCCGTTATATTCACCAATGGCTGCTCCATATTCACATTTGTATTCAATGTTACCAACAGGATTGGGTGTACATCCTAGTTTACATGAGAGAATGAAATTAGAGGAACATAGGTTACGCGAAGAGGAACGAGAAAGAGAAATTCAACGTGAAAAAGAACGTGAAATGCGCGAACGTGAAGAAAGAGAGAGACGTGAAAAAGAACAACGTGAACGTGAAAAAAGAGAACAAATTGAAAGAGAAAAACGTGAACAAGAACAACGTGAAAAAGAACGAGAAGCTAAAGAACGCGAAATGAGAGAAAAAGAAAAGGAACAGCGTGAAAGAGAAAGATTATTAGCAGCTCAACATCATCATTATTCACCACAATTATATTCACCATTAAATAGAAATATAATATCGATGGGAATGTCACCATTAGCGCTAGGTTTAAGACCTCCACAGACAACATTGCATGGTATACCAACTTTACCATATCATTCCTCAGCGCAAAGGCAAAGTCCACATTCAGCAGCAACTTTAGCTGGCTTAAATATAGGCTTATTACCAAATTTGACTCATGGTCCTCCAGGTTTACCGCATCATATACCGCCACCGACTAGTCTAAGTTTAAGTCATTCAACATCTGGTGTATTATCACATCCAAGTATGGCAGCTTTATCAAATCCTGCAACAAATTTAAGTTTACAACAAGCAGCTTTAGGTTTATCATCTCATCCTGGCTTAAATTTAACTCATCCTCATTTATCGCCTCATTTAACTTCTGCACATGCTCAACAACATGCTAATGCTGTTTCAGCTGCTAATTCCAATTCATCAAATCATTCAAATAGTATAAATTTGTCAAATGCTCAACAACAACAACAGCAGCAACAACAGCAGCAGCAACAGCAGCAGCAACAACAACAGCAACAACAGCAGCAACAACAACAACAACAACAACAACATATATCCTCGAAACAAGCTGAACAATTAGCAGCACATCAACAGCATTCAAATTCATCAGCAACTGTAGTATCAACAAGTTCCGCACATAATCCTTTATCAAATTCAATGTACTATTCACATCATCCTGGACATCATCCATCTGCCCAACAACATCATTCAACAATATCATCAATAGCACATCATCCTGGTTTATCAATTTCTCATTCAGTTCCAGTTACAACCAGTCAAAGTCAAATATCAGCTGCTCATCAAAGTTCAATGCCACTTTCTTTAACTCAAAATAGTCATCATGTTACAAATGCATCACCAACAGCTAAAAATTCTCAAAATGGTGGTAGAACATCAAATAGTCCTACAGTAATTTCACGTAGTGATGGCAGTAAAAATCTTAATAATGAACCAGCAACATTAGATTTAACTGGTGGTGATCGTAACAATAATAACAATAATAACAACAATAACAATACTAACAATAATAATAACAACAATAATAATAATAACAATAATGATCGTGTTGTTGGTCATAATAATAGTTCTAATAATCAATTAGCATTAAACGCTAATACAAATAATCGTACAACATCATCATCAATAGCACATGAAATAAATGGTGGTGAAAGTAGTCAAACAATAAGTGATTCATCAAATTCAAGTAAAGAAGGTTTAATGTCAGCTACAACAAAAGATATCAATGATTTACAACAACGTAAAACACCACCAGATGAATTAAAAAGTGGTATTTTAGGACCAAATAATAGCAATTCTCAACCCCCATCATCAGTTGGTTCTGGTGGAAGCAATAGTGGACAACAACAAACAAATTTAACAGGTACGATGGAACCAGTAGATGTTGTTAATAAAGATGATACAAATAAAACATCAAGAAATTCTCCAAATTCAACCACATTAGCATTAAATACAAATTCAGGTAATAATCAAACAACGAGTATTGATAGTAATGTTACTTCAAATACTCCACCAATAGCTAGTGTTATAACAAATACTATCATAGACAATAATGGTACGGTTACAATTTCAATAAATGAAAATCTAAATGAAATTAGTAATGATACAAAATCAAAGAATGATGTTGTGACAAATGTTGGTGCTAATGGAAATGCAAATGAAAATTTAAAAATTACTAAAAATGATAATATTAATAATGATAGTAATGATAATAATATCAATATAAATAACGATAATAATTGTAATAGTAATAATATAAATGATAACATTAATAATAATAATAATAATGATGATAGTAATAATAATAATAACGATAATGATAAGAATATTGATGATAAATTAGATAATAATAAGAATATTGATAATAATAAAGATAATAGTAGTAGTTCTAATACGGGTAATATTAATTCTGATGATAATAACTTAAAACAAATTAATATTAATATAAATCAAAAATCTCCAGACAAAGAAATTTCTAGAGATAATGATGATAATAATGACCATCAATCATCAATAGAAATCAATAATAGTAGTACAGTTTCCAAAGTAAATGAAGAAATTTCGACAATTGTAGCTAGTAATAATAATAATCCAGATACAAGTCGATAGTACATAATAATAAAAAAAAACAAACAAAATATTTTGTTTATTTTTAATTTAATCAAAATTTAATTTTTATTTTTATTTTTAGATTATATATATATTATATATTATTATATGTATAAATTTAAACAAATATATTATGTATATTTTAGTTTTTAATAATAATCTTATTAATTTTTTTTTTTTTTTTGATAATCAAAATTTTAAAAATTAATAAATAAAAAAAATAGTTTTTAAAATAAAATTATTAATTTAAAATAATAAATCAATTAATAATTGAATATCTATTTAAGTTTAAATATTTAGAAATTCTGTATAAAAATTATATATATATATATATATATATATATATAAATATTATTATATTTTTGTTTAAAACAAAAATTTTTGACAAACATTTAACAATTTAAATTTTTAATTTTACCCATTACTGAAGCGAAAATTTGAATTGAATTAATGTAATAAATTAGTTAAGACATCATCAGTTTACGAGAAAATTAAAGATCTCAATTAATAAATTTAATTAAATTGAAAACAAAATAAAAAAGGATAAAAATAAACATATTATTTTAATATTTATAAGTTAAGACCTCAAACCATTTCTGTGTAAACAAAATAAATAATGGTAGTTATGCAATTAGTTTTAAAATAGTTTTCATTTTATTAAAAAAAAAAAAAAAAAAATTGTGGTAGTTAATGTTTTTTTTATTTTGTTCGATTCGTCGAATTAGAAATAGATACCTAAATGGTTGTTGCTTGGTATCAATTTTTGATATTTCTTATTTTCTTTGCTATCATCTCTATCTACAAATGTGAAAAATATAAGGAAATTATTCAAAATTTTATATGAACTTCACAACTTTTTTATTCCTAATGTTAACTTTTTTTTTTGTGTTATTTTTCAATATTTAAATAATCTGAGGCATAAAAACAAGTATAAATAAAATGTTTTTTTATACAGAATTTCATCAAAAAAAAAAAAAAAAAAAATTATATAAATAAAAATTTAATATTTTAACTACGAAATGAAACTTTTTTGTTTTATTATTTTTTTTTTTATTTCTTTCTTGAAACATATTTAAAATAAATATTATAAATTTCGAAATTGTAGAAGTTTCTGAATTTTTAATTTCATTTTTGGTTTAAGACAGCATTTATATGTAATATATATAAATTCTAATTTGTTATTTAAATTCTATTTTTCATAACAATTTAAATAACATTTCAATTGAACATGCACCGTTTTTTTTTATTTTTAATGAATCATATTAATATACATAATATAATAAAGTACATTAAATAGTTAAAATTTACAATATTACATTTTTTTAATTATTATAATATTGTATAATATTATAATAATTTAAATTAATAAATCAGTAGTTGTAGTGGCTGTCGGCTTACACACAAAACATTGATGTCCATTGTAATAAATATTCAATAGTAGTGTTATTTACAATTTTGAATAGTCAATAGTGGTTCAGAAGTAATCAATTACAATTTTGAATAATTCATTTGAGTAATTCAGATACATCAAGTAATTCAGATGAGAACAGTCAATTGAATAAATATATATATATAAAATTCTTGAATAGTAACTTATTAAATGTAATATACAATATTGATAACTTCTGAATTATAATCGAAAACGTGTATGAAATAAAAGTCAAATTTCTTTTTGGTAATAAATTAATTTTTGTTTTATAAATATCTTACTAATTTAGTGACAAGTCACTGATGAAGTTGCTTACGAAATATCGATATTTGCAAAACAAAAATTAATTTATTAGTGAAAATAAATTCGACTTTTAATTGCTAAATTCAATATATCACTAAAAACATAAAAATATTTGATTATCAAAAATTATTTAAAAAAAATTAGTGCTATTTTCAGGAAATTCTTTTAAATATTTTTAACTCTAACTAAATTAGTCATCTAAATAAAAACAGAAAAAAAAAATTAAAATTATAATAAATAGTAAATAAAATTTATAATAAAAACAAAATTCGTAGTATATACATATAATTTAATTATTAAATATAATTTTATAAATTTTTATTATTTTTAATAAAAAATAAACTTTTATGATAATTTTAATTGTAAAAAAAAAAATTTGAAAAATTCATTAATATTCTTAAGAGTTTATTAATTAGTATATAACTAAATAAATATATATATGTATATATATATATTTTTTGCTATTTGTTTAAAGTCCTAATTTCTTAATTAAATTTAATTTTTAATTATGTATTTTATTTTATTTTTTTTTTTAAATATTATTTTAATTATAATGTTATGTGACACATAAATACGTACTTTATAATTTTTATTTTCTTTTTATTGTAGTTATGTATTTTATATATGTTTTCTTCAGTTCTTATTATTTGTTAAGTTAAATGAAATTAAAATTGAAAAACAACAAAAAATTAAAATATATTAAATAATTAAAAATTAAAAAAAAATGTAGTAGTTTAACCGTATAAAATTTAAGTATTTTTTTGTGTTCTTCTTTAATTAAAACATATTGAAAAAAAAATATATAAATATAAAAAAAAATTTGTTGCACATTATTATAAAATAAATAATAATAATTAATTTCATACTAAAGAAAAACAAAAAAAAAAAAAATAATAAAAAATATTAATAAAAAAACTTATTATAAAATATAAAAATAAAAAAAAAAAAAATGCAAAACCAACACACAAAAATTTAAAGAAGATTATTAAAATAAAATGTATGTGTATATTATACTTATAATTTTGATTTTATTTATTTTTCCAAAGCAAAAATTTATTTTCCTATTTTCATTTTCCCTGAGTTCCGTATTGTAAAAAAAAAAACCCAAATCTTTTACAATGTTTTACATTCCATATTGTATATCAAATATATCTTACAACGTCGCAAATACTGAATTGTATCAAATGAGATTTTGAAACACAGGAAAAAGTAAATCGTGCTCTAATAGATATGTTTTTAATTCTTTTCTTTTCCAAACAATTTCAATTTCAATTTTAATATTCATTTTAATAGTTTTGATATCATTTTTATATAATTTAAAAGTTACTTTTTGTTCACAAAATGTGTTTAATAAATTGTTCCAAATTATATTCGAAAACAAGTCCATTTTTACAAAATGTTACAATTTTTATTTTTTATATTATATAAAAATTTTATATTTTACATAGAAATCTTTATATTTATTTCTTTAAATATAAAATTAATAAATTATTATATATATAGATATATTAATAAATAATAAATTATATTGTAAACATTATATAAAAATTTTAAGTTTAAATTCGGTTTAAAAACTTTAAAAACATTTTTTTTTTTTTACAATATGGAACTCGCCATTTGCTAGAATTTTTTTTATATTTTATTTTTTAGTTTCCCCGAATTTTATGACATTTGATTTTGCAAATTTGATTATTCTTTTGGTTTTTTATTTATTGTTTTATGTTGAAAGATATTATAAATTTGTCGATTATCAAGAGATATTTTGAAATATTTTCTTAATTGGTTCATGTACATACATACATATACATATGAGTATGTAATTTAGAATTTGATAAGAATTTGATAGACTTGATTTCTTATTTGATTATTTGTCCAGAATAATAATATCAGTCAGTCAGTCGATTAATCAATAATAAATTTTGAACAAATCTCAGATGAATGAATATTTTTTTAGGAAAATTAACACTTAAAAAGAATTTTCAAATTATTTTCTTCAGATTTTATATACGCAAATGTCAAAATTTCACAACGCATGTGAATTTTACAACAAAAAAGTTCAATATCGTTGACAATTTAAAACTGTCCCGCCTGCGTCTCACAAAATGGAAAAATATAGCTTTAGGCGATCGATACAAATACATTTTGTGTGTAAACCTGTGCTAAAAGGCCAAGCCCAACTTCTAATTTTATATGTTTGACGTGTCAATATAGGATTTCACTGCATTTATTATTTTAAAATGTTTTTTTTTTTTTATAATATAAATTGCCCAATTTGTAGCCTCATATGAAAAAATAAGGGATTATGTTATTTTCGAAATTTTAATTTCCTTAAAGTTAGTATTTTGTATTTAAATTTATGCAGTTTGAAAAAAGGAAGAATATTACTTCTCTGTCATAACAGAAAAACAACCACTACAAAAAATATTTAAATAATTTGAATATATTGCATATACTTAGGAGAAACAATTTGTGTGGAAATAAATATCGTACGAATACTGTGCGAAATCATAAAATAGGACAATTTAAAAGAAATTAGAGTGAGATTTTAGTGATATTCAAGATTCAAGGATAATTGAATTAGACTAAAGAAAAGAAGAGAAATATTTTTAGATCTGGTTAAGTACATAAAATATATAAATTGGGGACAGTGGTTATCAATTATTTCTGAAAAAACAATGAACACTAGCGTGTGGATTATCCGATGTTTTTGTTTGTGGAAATTAAAAATTGATTGATTATAATTTTTTTAGGTTATCTATAAACAAATTCTTATCGAAATCATTTACTGAAATCCATTACTGTACTGAATCAAACAAATAACTATACATTGTATCACAAATTTGTGATTATATATGTATATCAATTAATTAAATTTACTTGTAAAAAAGAATACCGTATTAAAACTATTTCGTTACTTTTAAGATGCAAATATAAAAAACAACACAACACACGTAAGCGAAATTTTAAATGTGTTTCGACAACAACCTAGGAGAATTACACATTTTGATATTCTAATATTACCTAAGTTTCAATGGAATAAAAAATTTAAACAAAAAAAATACCTGCATTCTTAATTCTAATTTAATTAAAAAAATTATATTTAAAACAAAAAATTAAAATTAATATTTAATTTTTTATTTTAGATGAAAAACAGCACAGCAATAATTTATCACGAACAAATAGTAGCGAGGATTCTGCATTATGACAACAATTATTTAATAAAAATAATAATTAACTACTAAAATTATATCTTGATATGCAATTATTAAATAATCCTTTTACAATAAATAATTTAATTAAATGTTGAAATGTTAATAATAGATCACAAACAAACAAAAAAAAAAAAATAAAATAAAATAATAAATATAAATATCTATTAATTTTAATTAATATATAAAAAAATAATAAATAGACAAAAAAAAAATTAAGAAATAATTGGATTAAAAGTCGTGATAATTTATAAGAAAGTTGAGACAGGCATTATAAATGGTCAAGCATGGTTTTTTTTAACATCATTTGATGTTTGTTGTACAGGTTGCTAATGAGACCGATACGTGTTAAAATATTCACTGACAATTCACTGAATTATTCAGTTTGCAAATTGCAATTTTTAAACAAAAATATATGATTCATAAAAAGTGTCATACTAAATGACAGTAAATATCTGAATACATAAATCTAAAATCCACATTAGTGTCAATCTTTGTAACTGTCAATATTGCAAAATCTCATGTAAGACCGTAAATTAGAAAAAAAAAATAATAATTGTGAATAATGAAGACATTTTATAAAAGTAATTTTTAAGAAATGAAAACACATACAAATATATATTATTGTATATATATATAATATATTGAAAGAAAAAAAAAAAAAACAATGTTAAAGACTGGTTACATATTTTTCATTTTCAATTTAAAATTTAGAAATTTATTTTAAAAATTAAATAAAAAAAAAGTCTACTTTACACACACAGAATTTGTGATCAAAATTAGGTGAATGTAAAAATTTGTTTTATTTTAAACAAAATAATAAAAAAAACAACAAAAAAAGAAAACGTAAGCTAATATTATTAATTAACTTAAGTTTGTTTTATTAAATATATAAATAATATTAAAATAAATTATTCAAATAATCAAAAACCAAAAAAAAACAAAAAACGCAAGGAATTAAAAATTTAAAATTAGTTAGAAATGAATTGAGAAAAACAAAAAATTCTTGAATGAAAGGAAGGCTTTGAAAATAATTTATTTTATCAAAAAAAAAAAAAAAAAATTAAAATAAAAATAAAAAAAAAAAAAAAAAAACAAAAAGAAAAAGAAAGGAAAGTATAAAAACTGAAATATGTATGTATATAAAATAAATTGAACAAATTAATAAATAAATAATTAATAAACACTTAAATTTATTAAAAAATCAATTTATAGCAAAAATTGTAAATATAATGGAAAATGTATTTTAACCGCGGCATTAACAATTAAATGTAAGTGATCCTTGTGTCGTAGTATAAATAGAATAATAGTGCGGTTATGCAAATTAAACAGAATAAAAATAAAATCCAAGTGTTTCATTCCACAAACAAAGAATTTAATGAATAAATAAAAATTAAACAACAAACAAAAAAATAAAATTCAAAATTTTATATTATCCTGCTGCCATACTACAAAATAAAAATTTATAATATGATAGAAAAATAAAAATAATAAAAAATGGACAAAATTCATTTAATTGCTTAAAAATTATCTTAATTTCCCACAAATTATATCAAAGATTCAAAGAGAAGCGGGCATTTTTAGTTTGATTTTGTTTGAAATGAGCTTAAAATTAAATGCATAATAAAATGTTAAAATTATTTTAAAATAAATAAATAATTAATTAAAATTGTTAAAACTGTTGTTCTGTTAATTAATATTGTCTGTCTGATGTTGTTTGTTTTAAGCACTTAAACTATCTTTTTTTTTTTAGTTTGCATTTAAAATAACATTTTTGAAAGCTTTCCTATCTCCCATGTATATGTATATTTAAATAACACTACAGAAAATTATTTTTTGGTTGTTGTACGTATGAATTTCCTAATATTGTAATCGCTACATATATATATATATTCCATTGTGTTTACAATTTTAAATAATTTTTTCTTAAAATAAAATAAATAAATGTTTCTTAAATGCAATAATTTTTTAATATTAATATAGATATTAATTATGTATATTTAAAATTAAATTTTTTAGGTCTTTAGCAATTTAGACATACAATTAAAACTTTACATACACATAAATTTATTTGCAATAGTTGAAAATAATAATACAAAATTATCACACAAAAAAGAAATGAAAATAAATATAAATAAATAAATTAATAAATAGATAAAAATAAATAAATACATTAATATATAAATAAATCGATCATCCAAACTAAAAAAAAAAAAAACGTATATTACTAAGTCTTCTAAAAACTGCAAAAAGAATAAATAAATATAAATGTAAATAAACATGAAGAAATAATATTATTTATTTAATAATTAAAAAAAACTAAATTAAATATTAAAACAAAAAAAAAAAAACAAATTTCGCATAACAGGTGTAGAAAATACAATTTATTTGTAACAACAACTTATCATCCAAAACGATTGTCTAAGCAACATAAACTAACTAATAAATCTCATTTAATTAAAAAAAAAAAAAAGATTTTCAAAAATTTCCAAAGTTTTCTAAAGAGATTTTTATTAAAATATTAAATTAGCTGTCAAATCTCAATTGTCTCAAATCTATTCTAAAAGTTAGTTTATAAAAAATTTAAATTTCAATTACAAATATTACCTCCGATTATGTCCAGTCTCTGTAATTTCTAAGCTCTAATTATCTAATCCAGTTTTAAATTTGCACGTACATAGCAATAAATAGCATTAGCACTTGAATAAAGTGTACTTGTGTCTAAAATATAAAGTTAGTGTAAAACGATCGGATAAATAAAAGAAACTCTCTCACTAGAGTATGACATAAGCCACATTAATGTCATAATGTTATATAAACATTTTATAACATAGGAATTTTGACTCAAAATATTAAGCAATTTATTAATATAAAAATTGCAATTATTTGTATGTAATGTAATTAATGTAAAAAAAAAATATAAATTTTAATATTAATTGAATATAAATTACACATAAATAGATTTAAAAGTATATATATAGATAGAAATATTAAATAACTTATAAAATAAAAAAAAAAAAAAAACAAAAAAATAAAAATTGTTTTCTCATTAATATTTTTTAAGAAATAATTCAAATATGGTGCTTAAAATTTTCATAAATTAAAGAACAAAATAATAAAAACAAATTTTTAAATTACTATCTGTAAAATTTTGTATTATGCGTCATTTTATATTTTATTTAAATTAAATTGTAGTACGTTATCTTTGTGAATGTCAATAATTCGATTAATATCTCGATAAATTAAATAAAAACTAAACAAATTTTGATGCAACCAAATTGTTTATAACCATTGATTAATAATACTATTAGATGCTATTAGTATTTAGTATTATTAATCAATGTTATAACTCAAAAAAAGTTAGTTTTTTTTCCAATGCCCAGCCCATGAAAGTAAGTTTAATATAATATGTATGTATGTATGTACATTGATTAACTCTGGTTGTAGGGTATGTTACTAACACTAATTCTAATTCCCTAGACACAAAATTGATAATTCTTTGACAATTTAAGTTGGCAATAAATAATACAATATTTTAAATTATCAATTAAAAAATAGTATAAATTAATTTAAAAATATGTATGATAATAAATTTTCAAAACTCGAATTTGCGAACATTTATTTATTTATTTATTTTAACAGTTGATCCTACAGATAAGTCTGTAGGCCAACTTTATATGTAGGTCCTTTTCCCTTTCGAAATGTGGGCCTTTTTTTTTAAATTATATTAATTATTTGGAATATATTTTTGTATATTATATATTTATATTATTTTTTTTTTATTAATTATATTATACCTTTATTAATTTATGAAATTTTTATAAAACTTTAGAAATTTTATAAAATTGATTTTTTTTTTATTAGCAATAAATTAAGCGTGAATGTCAAAATTTATTTCACCAAATACCATTAATATTGCTAACTTATTTTAGATCTTTCATCTTTCAATCGTTTTTTGGGTCTTGGGGCAGTAGTTTAGTTGTATCGAAATCTAATTAATTTTTATACATCACCCAGTATAAACATAAGCATCTCGTTTCGGCCAGAAACTATATAATGAGTCACTTAACTATAATCAATCACATTGCAAAAATTAATCATGTTATCGGCAGAATTATTGACATTTATTTAGAAATTACATAGCTATTTTAATTACTACATCTGTTATGTAAAGAAAAAAATAAAATATATTTATAACACAGATGAATAATATATGATATGTACATTATTATGTAAGTGTATATTTTAAAAATTAATATAATAATAAAAATAAATAAACAAATTACACAAAAACAAATTTAATTTTAATTACATACATAGATTATTAAAAAATAAATAACTATTTCTACAAAAAAACAAAAAAGACCTTAGTGAGTCACGAAATTTGATAGGTACTACCATTACTACATTTCAATTGGAATTAGAGGACGTAAAGGAGTACAAGAATGAAAGGACAACTTATAATTTTTATATATATATATATAAAAAAAGGTAAAACAATAATTATTATAATTGAAATAAAGCTGAATTTTCAATTTAAAATTCTGCATAATTAAATACGAAACTGTTAAAAACTTGACAGCTTCATAATTTAACTGATTGATTTTCAAATTTTCTGTAGTGTTGCAACGCAGAAAAAAATGAATAAAAATTGTATGAAATTGAAAAAAATTACCAAATTATATATAAGAATAAATAACCAAAATATTAAAAAAAACGAAAACAAACTCCAACAATCACAAATTACATAGAAAAGAAGTCTACAAATTTTAATCTGTAAATTTTAATCTGCAGAATTAAAAAATACACACCAAGTGTACATTATGAAGTAAGATTTTGAAGAAAAATATTTCTGAATGTTTGCACATTTGACAATTTCGTAATTAATTTTGCAGAATTTCAATTGAAATTCAATTTAAAACATTCGAGATTTAAAAATTCAAATATTCAAAAAAAATAAATTATGGTTATTTTAAAGGCTTAAAGTTCTATTTCGGACTTATTTGCTCCAATTTTATTTATATATATATATATAATATATATATATTATATGCAGATATATTTCAATTTAAAACAAAGGTTTTTACAAAGAAACATTTTAATGCGTTTTCAAAACATGAATAAAGATAAAATTAAAGAATAGAAAAAAAAAACAAAGAAACAAAACAAAACCCATTTTATTTTAATTTTAAAAAATCTGTGATAAAAAGAAGAGATTTAACTGAAAGAAAAAAAAAAAAATATAAAAATTGTTTTTGTAATGCTAAATTAAGGATTTAAAAAATAAATATTTATTTTTTATTATTTAAAAAAGAAACACACATTTTGGAAATTATGACTAGGGTCGTCGATTTATAAATAATACAGTATATGTATATATATATATATATATATAAATATATAAATTATATATATACATATAAAATAATTATATATTTAATATTAAAAATAAGATAATAAAATATTTCACATGTATTAATTAATTTAAAATATTGCCATTATGTTTTTTGGTAAAATAAATTTAAAAAATTGTAAAATGTATAATAAAGTCTGAAAATAATTTTAAAAAAATTTAAAAAATAAAATAATTAAATTTCGCTTAAAAATATTTATTATTTTTTTAATTTTCAAATATTTTTGCATTCAAAATTAGAAAAACAAAATAAACATTTTTTTTTTTTGTACTTATAAGTAAATTTAATTTATCATTATGTAGTCGTAATTACGTGTAGAGAGAGAGAGAGTCGTGTCTTTAAGAAAAATTATTAATAAATTTAATTAAAATCTAAAATAATATATGTATGTATATTATATATATATATATATCATGTAAAAATATTTTTAAAATAAAAGATATATAAAATGTGAAAATGTTTGCATATTATACAGTAAAATATACAGTACTGAACAAAAATCTTATAATGGATCTCTAAATTGTATTTTTGTATTTTGTTATTATATAAGCACTCAATGAAGAGCTAGGGTACTATAAAAATATTTAAAAATTAAAGTTTGGAATTTTTTGAAATATATTTCTTCTATTCCAACTGACAATTGATACATTTAATAATATGAATGAAAATTTAGAATTCTATTCTACTTTAATTCTAAAATATAGAATTCTATCATTTGAATAATTTATTGAATATGTTAAGGCAAAATAATAAAAATATACAACTATAATATTTACCTAAATAACGATAAATATTTCATGCCATATAATGATAAAAAATATTCAACTTTTTAATTATAGTTTTTCCTATACCATTTAGTTTAGAAATACTTTAATTTTGAATAGTACTGTATATTATTGTATTTATCTTCTCTTATCTTAAATTTTGTTAATATTTATTCTCCTATATAATTTTTGTATTATTTTTAAAAACCATAAGTTAAATACCAAAAAAAAAAAATATTACAATAAACAAAAATAAAAATAATAAATAAATAAGAAAATAATATGGAAAACAAAAACAAGTACTGTTTTTTTGTTTTATGAAAATGAAAATTGTAAATATTCAAATTTAGAGCTTAAAAATAAAATGACAAAAAAAAATAAAAAATAAAAGAACTAATAATATGAAATCTGAAAAATAAAATTAAAAATATTTAAGAATTATTAAATTTACTTTCACTTAAATAACATTAAATATAAAATTTAAGGAAAACAAATAAAAAAAAAAATATATATAAAAAACAAAAAAAAAAAAAACGATATTATAAATATTAAATAAAAATGTGGAATTTAAAATTTAATAAAATGTGTTTGAATTAATTTATTTTGAAATTTATAAAATGATTTTAGCTTATTTTAATTTTTAGGACATTTCTCTTGATATTAAGGGCGTTTCCGAACCTTTCGGACTTGCACTTGATACTCGCACTAAACCTGTCAAATCGCACTAAATTTTCAGTTTTAATAAATCAAGTGCGATTTGACAGATTTAGTGCGAGTATTAAGTGCAAGTGCGAGAGGTTCGGAAACGCTCTAATTAGATTTCAGATTAGATTTTTTTTCTAGCTATGTAGATTTTTATATAGAATTAATCTCCATTTGCTTTTATTTCCTTCAACTCATATTTTGCAATTTAATTTTTTTATATTGATTGACAGTTCAAAAATCTCCACAACTTGTAATTCTGCTTCGTTTTCTAATAAATTCGATATAATAATTATTTCTTTTAATTTAATTGGTATTTTATTTTTTTAATAGGTCTGTATGTTAACTACTAAATTTATATAAAATATATTCAAAATCCTGTATGCTTACTTTTTTATTTAAAAAAATTCCATAACCTAAAAATCAATTAATTTTTGACATAAGAATATTTGTAAAAATTTATGCAAATTTTGCGTGATGTTTAATTTATTTTGTAAATAAGATTATTTTCACTAATCTCGCAGAATTTTATGATCACGTGATTTTTCCTCTCTTTTGAAAATTTGTGCAAATTAAAGTAAACATGGCAGACGACAGACTAAATAATAGGTTACGATTTGATTTAGAGCAACTAGTATTTTTAATTTAGTAATATAAACTGGTTTTGGGTCATTTGCCTCACTGAAAGGATTTCAGGAAAATGATAAAGACGAATTGATTTAAATCGGCTTCAGTAAAATTCTATACAGAGAAATCTCTAGAACTGTCATACATAATAGTTCTAAAACGTTCTAGAGTAAAATAGATCACGTTTTTGTGTTCATTAGTTTCCGTTACTTGTTCTTGTTTGTCCAAAAGTGTTCTGTTCTGTGTTCATTAGATTGTGCGAAACTGTTCTAAATTGATCTTTTTTGTTCTGAATTTTTTTGAGTTGAACAGTTTTGGACAACTTTTTTTGTTGTTTTTTTTTTTCTTTAAATTTTGACAATTTAACAAAAAAGATAAAAAAAGTAGAACAAAAAAAATCAAAAAAGGTGCTCAGTAGATTTTTCTGTTCTAAGTGGTTCTAAAGTATTTGACAGTTAACTGTCATTGTCCAAAACTGCTTTGTGCGGTTCTGTTCTAATTCTACTGAACACAGCTAATATTCAACCAATCAATTGTTTCAGAAAATAGATAGAGACACAGTAGATCCAATGTCAACAGAACACTGACAACGGTTTATTATAGAACACATTCCAGTCAACAAACATTAGTTTAAAATTAGTAAGTCCATTTAATTACAGATGGAGATTCTGCTTACAAGAAGAGGAATCCGACTTCGACATTCTATTTGAATACGAAGGCTATATATATTTAGTCAAACGGGAAAGTACAATAGATATGAAAAGATAGATCTACATTCTACATAAGAGAAAAGATAGATACATTCTACAGCCAAAAAATATTACATATCTATCTAATAACATTTTTCTTATTTACAATAAATTGCATAAAAATGTTTATAAAGTTAATCGACTTGTGTAGAACTATCAAAAAAATTATCCTACCTTTGAATCAACTTGTAAATTGGTATTACAAAACCAACCACTTAACTGATAGTCTGGTCTATTCTGTTCTTCTACTAAACAAAACTAACTAGTATTACCCCATACACGTACTTCCAAAACTCCAAAGTATCAACTTTATTTAAATAATTTGCAACAGGTTGAAGAATATTCAAATTCAACTAAACTCAACATGTTTTCTAAGTAATTTGCAACAGGTTCGATAAAATATTTTCAAATTCAACCAACTCAACTCAACATGTCTTTCCTACAAGTTTTATGCTGGTATATTCAGTTTCAGTATAACAGTTTAAATACTACAATACAAAATGTAACTACAAAATTTATTTGTAATTTAATTTTGTTTGATTGGGTTGTCAAAATCACATGATGTTTATTTATTTATTATGATAAGTTTTTGATAAGATTTATTTTGTAATGAATTGAATTTAATATTTAAAAAACAATTGTTATCATTTATATAAATATTTAAAAATATTTATTTAGATTAGATTAAGTAGTTAAATTTTAATAAAATTAATTTACTACAATTAAAATTGTATTCAGTAATCAAAATCAGTTGTTTCAGCAGGCAGGTTAATGAAAAGTGAATCTAAAAATTTGTAACATTTAAATTTAAAAATCAGGGTAAGTAAAAATTAAATTTTAAATAAAATGTTAAAATATTATCTACTTGTAGGTATTAATTATAAAAATTAATGTTTTTAAAGTTGTAAATATATTAATGTTCTTCCTTTGGTCAATCACAAATTGAAGAAATTTTTGAGAAATTACATATATGTATACATAATGTATATATATAAACAAGTGTATAAGCTTTGTAAACCTGCATATAAACTTAATTTTTTTTAAAATCCGTAATTAGATCAATTATTGTTATTGATCAATATTAATATTATAACAATGTGAATTTTAAACATCTTTTCCAATTAATTTGATAAATCAGATTAATGCGGATTATAATAAAAAAATATATAATCTTATAAGAAAACATCTCATAAAAAACGGCAAAAAAACTTTCGTTTGGCATATCAATATGCAAGAGTATTAAAAATTAAATTAAATTGAAATTTCCACTTAGTATTTTATTCACACATTTTTTTAAATGGTATAACTACGGTAAGCTCAATTCAGTTCTGATGCCTGATTTGCATTTTACTTTATTTTTTAATCTATAGAATTTTATAGATAATTTTTTAAAAGTATCTGATAACGCTGAGTATTTACAAAACAACGTTAAAAATTATTCCTTTATAGTATTTGAAAAGCTTAACTGTATTTAAAGTTATTGTGTTTTGATAGAACCAGAACTAATAATATATAAAATTATAAATCATAAATTCGGAATAAATTCTGATTTTTATTTTAAATGAATTCAAGAGATTAGTTCAAGGTGCTTATTAACTTTTACAATTCAAGTTCATTCAATTAATTTTCCTGATTAAAGAATAGAATATTTTTTATTTATTATTTATTATCAAAATAATTTGCTCGCATATTCAAGGTTGCCCTAAATTTAGATTCCCACTGTATTTTAGTGAATTTTAATAAAAATAAAAAAAATATTAAATAATAGACAGAACAACCAGAACCTACAATAAATGTATATTGTAGAACTTGGTACAATATAAAAGTTGCAAAATTAATTAATTTATTTATTTATTTTTTTTTTATTGGGATTGTAAATTAAAATAAGAAATCAGTTTAAATACAAAAAAAAAAGTGTTAACATTTTAGGATGATTCAAAATTTTGTAATAAAAAATTTCTTCATTAAAAATTGTAATTTAAAAATCTAATTTTATTTGTACAAAATTGTAAACATACTTAATAAATTTTTATTGATTTCAGATTCGAACTCTAAGCCATCTGTTTTTAACTTATTTGCAAATTTGGGTCGACAATATACTACTAAAGAAATAAAATATCCAAAGCTTAGTGATATAATGAGTAAAAAATATTGTTTTGCTATAGATCGTGGTGGTACTTTCACTGATGTACTTTGTATTTGTCCTAATGGAGATGTTAAAACATTAAAACTTTTATCTGAAGATCCCACAAATTATGATGATGCACCAAGAGAAGGTATTAAAAGAATTTTAGAACAGGTACGTTTGAAATTTACTAATTTAAAAAAATAAATTGTAAAAATATTTTTGTTATTTAAGGAAACTGGTCAAGCATTAACTTCGGGTGGCCTAATTGATACTTCATTAGTTGGTTGGGTTCGTATGGGAACAACAGTAGCTACAAATGCTTTGCTTGAAAGAAAAGGTGATCCAGTTGCTCTTGTAGTAAATAAAGGTTTTAAAGATTTACTTTATATTGGAAATCAAGCACGTCCAAAAATTTTTGATTTGAATATTCGAAAACCATCAAATTTGTATCAAAAAGTTGTTGAAATTGATTGTAGAATAGTGCCAGAACAGAAGAATTTATGTCAATTAAGTAATTATAATAATTTTCATTTGAAGATCGCGTATGTATAATTGAACATTTATAAATATTATAGAAAAAAATTGGAAAATATTTGATGGTGTTGCTGGATCTAAATATTTAGAAAAATCTGCTCTCAACTCTGAAGAGGTTGAAGTGAAACTTAAACAAATATTAAATGATGGAATATCATCAATTGCTGTTGTATTAGCTCATAGTTATGCTTGTCCTGATCAAGAACTTGAAATTGGTAGAATTGCTCAAAATTTGGGTATGATAATTTTAGATTTTTAAAATTTGATTGTTTGAAGTATTTAATGTTTATAAAGTTAGGTTTCTCTCATATAACTTTATCACATCAGGCAATGCCAATGTGTCGATTAGTTGCAAGAGGTTATACAGCTTGTGCTGAAGCTTATCTTACACCACATGTTGAAAGATATTTAAAAAGGTACTTATTTTATTATTTAATTGAATTTAAATGGTATTACAATAAATTTATATAAAATTTTAGTTTGGAATTGCTTTCTATAGAATAAGTTTAATTCAATAGGTTTATATACTGACTGACATTAAATCATGGAGTAAATGAATATTTGTTATCTGTACTGTATTAATCTTTTATTATTTTTTTTTTTTAGTTTTAAATCTGGATTTAAGGATGAACTTGCCAATTGTGATGTACTTTTTATGCAAAGCGATGGTGGTCTAACTAAAATGGAAAATTTTAGAGGAGCTCGTGCTATTTTAAGTGGTCCAGCTGGTGGTGTTGTTGGTTATGCTGTAACTGGATCAAGAGAAACCAATTTGCCATTGATTGGTTTCGATATGGGTGGAACATCAACAGATGTTTCAAGATATCATAATAAATATGAGCATGTTATTGAATCAACAACAGCTGGTGTTACTATTCAAGCACCTCAATTAGATATTAATACTGTTGCAGCTGGTGGTGGTTCCCAATTATTTTTCAGATCAGGTTTATTTGTTGTTGGTCCTGAATCGGCTGGTGCTCATCCCGGACCCACATGTTATAAGAAAGGTGGTTCACTTACGGTTACCGATGCTAATTTAATATTAGGTCGATTATTACCACAATATTTTCCAAAAATATTTGGACCTACTGAAAAAGAACCATTAGATTATGAGGCAACAAAAACAAAATTCGAAATTTTAAAAAATGAAATAAATTTGTATTTGAAAGAGAAAAATGAAAAAGAATTAAGCATTGAAGAAGTAGCATTAGGTTTTATTAGAGTGGCCAATGAAGCTATGTGTCGTCCTATTCGTGCCTTAACTCAATCCAGAGGATATGATACATCAAAACATACATTAGCTTGTTTTGGTGGTGCTGGAGGACAACATGCATGTAGTATTGCCAGAGAATTGGGAATGTCAAAAGTTGTTGTTCATAAATATGCTGGAATATTATCAGCTTACGGAATGGCATTAGCTGATGTTGTAACAGAATTTCAAGAACCTTGTGGCTTGGAATATAATGAAAATAAATTTAAAATTATTGCTGAAAGATTAAATCATTTAAGTGAAAAATGTGAAATAAAATTAAAAGAACAAGGTTTCGAAACAATTATTTTAGAATCATATTTGCATTTACGTTATGAGGGTACAGATTGTGCTTTAATGTGTTCTCCGAAACCAGTCGAACAGGATAGTAACACAAATGATTTATTAAAAAAATATGGTGATTTTAATGCTCCATTTATTGAAAGATATAAATCAGAATTTGGATTTGTTTTACAAAATCGAAAAATTATAGTTGATGATATTCGTGTTAGAGGCTTAGGAAAAACAACAACTCCTCCTGAAAAAGAATTTCAAAATTCAAAAACTGATTTGGAATCTGATAGTTTTACAGAAGTTTATTTTGATAAAGGTTATTTAAAATGTCCAATTTATTTATCAAGTAGATTTAGAAGAGGTCATAAAATTATCGGTCCAGCTATTTTAATTGATAATCTTTCTACAATATTAATTGAACCCGATTGTTCAGCTGAAGTTACTAAATATGGTGACTTAATCATGAATGTAAGTTCATGTAATAAAACCGGTATAGATACAAAATTAAATGCGGTTCAATTGAGTATATTCAGTCATCGATTTATGAGCATTGCTGAACAAATGGGAAGGTAATTTGAAAAATTATTTGAAATGGAAAAAAAAAAAAATCCTATTATTATTTTTCTTTCTAGAGTACTTCAGCGCACTTCAATATCAACCAATATCAAAGAACGTCTTGATTTTTCATGTGCTCTATTTGGTCCAGATGGTGGATTAGTTAGTAATGCTCCACATATTCCAGTACATTTGGGTGCAATGCAAGAAACTGTTCAGTATCAATTAAAAGTTCGAGGTAATACACTAAAAGATGGAGATGTAATATTATCTAATCATCCTCAAGCTGGCGGATCTCATCTACCAGATCTTACAGTTGTTACTCCAGTTTTTTATAAGTAAGTTAGATTTTATAATTTCTATATAAAAGAAGAATTTACATTTCAATAAATTTTTTTTTAGAAATCAGGATAAACCAGTATTTTTTGTGGCTGCTAGAGGACATCATGCTGACATTGGTGGTATTACACCCGGTTCAATGCCTCCTCATTCTACATCTTTATCTCAAGAGGGTGCAGCATTCAAATCATTTCTAATAGTAAAAGAAGGAGTCTTCCAAGAAGAGGATTTAGTCAAAGAATTAACAACTCCAACTGGTGCTGTGGGAGCAACAGGAACTAGAAATTTATCGGATAATATATCAGATTTAAAAGCACAAATAGCAGCAAATCATAAAGGTATACAATTAGTTGCTCATTTAATCGATGTTTATGGGTTGGATGTTGTACAAGCGTACATGAATTACATACAACAAAACGCTGAAGTTGCAGTTCGTGATATGTTAAAATTAATTGCAAAAAATACTTTAGAAAAAGAGGGTGTAACAACGTTATCAGCAGAAGATATGATGGATGATGGTTCTATTATCCGGCTTAAGGTAACATCTCAATATAAAAAAAAAAATGAACTAACAAATTATTCATTTTTATTTAAATAAGGTAAGCATTGATGCATCCGAAGGTTCAGCAATATGTGATTTTTCTGGATCAGGTTATGAAGTATGGGGTAATTGTAATGCTCCAAGAGCAGTAACTATTTCAGCTTTAATATATTGTCTTAGATGTATGGTTGGTCATGATATTCCATTAAATCAAGGTTGTTTAGCACCAATCAAATGTATTATACCGAAAAATTCCATTTTGGATCCATCTGAAAATGCTGCTGTAGTTGGTGGAAATGTTTTAACATCACAAAGAGTTGTTGATGTTGTTTTAAAAGCTTTTCGTGTATGTGCAGCATCTCAGGGTTGCATGAACAATACTACCATTGGTGATGAAAGTTGGGGTTATTATGAAACAGTTGCAGGTGGTAGTGGAGCAGGACCTAATTGGCATGGTGCTGGTGGTGTTCATACTCATATGACTAATACAAGAATAACTGATCCAGAAATTCTCGAATTACGTTATCCAATTATTTTGAATAAATTTTGTTTAAGAGATGATAATTCTGGTGGTTTGGGCAGTTTTCATGGTGGAGAAGGTGTTCAAAGAGAACTTTTATTCCGAAAACCTGTTACACTGTCTGTGTTAACTGAGAGAAGAACATTACAACCTTATGGAATGAATGATGGATGTCCTGGTAAAAGTGGATTAAATCTTTTAATTAAAACTGATGGTCGTATCATTCATTTGGGAAGTAAAACTGCTGTTGATGTTGAATCAGGAGATATATTTTCAATTAAAACACCTGGTGGTGGTGGTTATGGTAATCCTACTAATAAAATAACTGAAAATAAATCTAAAACGCAAAATAAAGATTTTATTGAAAAAGGAAGTGTTTTTGCGTACAGACAAGCTCAAGAATCTGTGTAAATATTTTTTATATGTTTTGTTTGTATATAAACTTAATTTCAATTAAGAGGATGTATAAAATGTCAATTAATAAAGTTTCATTAACTATTTTAAGTATTGTGTTATTATTTTATGTTTAAATATTTTTGTTATTCATAATAAAAATTAATCCGACTGTTAAATTTTAACATTGTCCATTTGATTATTTGATACACAACTCCTTTACAACTTGTTACAACACAATCTGATACAACAAAAATGATTTAATCAGCAATATAACAGTTTGAGTAAATATAACAATTATATACAATAATGGTTTGTGTCAAGAATAAAATTTTTTCTACCATTCCAAAAACGTCAAATAATGATTTTTGTAGTTTAGAATGGAAAGAACACCATACAAATTGGAAAACGGTAAGTTAAGTTCTCAAGCAACAGTTAGAAATTTTCCAGTTTAAGATGTGAAAATTGTTGTGAAGTAACGGTACATGGAATGTTATTTAATTTAAATCTTTGTTTAAAAATAAAAAATTAAATATGCCGCAGACCAAATAGAGGTATGTAAATTAGTACTCCAGGATCTTCGTCATCCAACTATTAATATTGTGTATGAGACAGCTTTGTTTAAATTAAAAGAAAAAAATTTAAGAGGAATTCTCAATATAAAATAATATGACAGATGGAGATTCCGTTACAATAATGAGTATAATAAATATAATTTATAATACGACCCAACAGTATCGACGGTAATCAAATTATAAAAATTATTGTTGACCGTGCATATACAAAAAATTACCACAGAATACCATAGAATTGCAGAACTGAATTCAGAAGACAGACGGGAAAATCAAGAAAGTATGATTTTTCTATTTACATTTAGTACTGTTCACACTGACGTCTTTTTTGAACTTAGAATATTGGAGGTATAGACAGGCAAATTGAATTCTCGGTACAAATTCAATTGTCTCGTCAATGACGATGACGTATATTTGCTTTGTGTATCTTTTAAGAAACCAAATAGTTTATTCATGCATATTATCTGTAAGAAAATGCATATCTTACAGCTTTACTAGCATATTTATGTACCTAGTATAGTTGTATAAGGATATTTTATAACTTATTGAATTGTGAAAAGAATTAGTAAAATAGTTTTTTAATTTGAAAATAAAAGAAAATTATTATATGTAGATGATGTTTCTATATGTAAGTACATAGTTGAAGTACATACATATATATATTGTACATACTCCTTGTTAAGATAAAGAGATAGATTCTGGGGTTTTTTGTGCATGTCATATTATTTTTTTATATTTTCGATTCCAATTTTTTGTTCATGTTCTAAACCATAATTTAAGTTTTTAGGCTATATTTAAATCATGTGTTTTGCTTTTTATGTTTTTTTTTTTATTATTTAAATAAAGAAGGAAATTTTTGTTGTTATGTATTGTATAAATTTGAAATACATAGTATGTATTCAATTGAACAAGAACAAGAAACTTGATTATATTATATGCTTCAAGTAATTCTTTTTTTTTTTTGTTAGTTAATCAGTTGCAGGTTCGTTATATTGTTGTAGTTTCATATGTAATTATAAGAAATTTAAATAAAAATGTTTAGTTGATTGTTAGAATAATGAACATATTTTTGTCGTTGAATTAACTTTCAAGAAATGAGGTACGTATATTGGTGATGTAAAAATTGGTATTTTAAGTTTTGTTTTGTTACATTGTTATTGTTTTTAAAATATAACAATGTAAGTAAATGATATATTATTAGGGGCAATGGTGTGATTGAAATAAAATTTATTCCTGGATACGGAGGTAGCGAAAATGAAAGTTATAGGTGAAATTCACCACCAAAAGCCCAACAACAACCATAGATCTTCCACTACTCCTACACCAGTGCAAAAGACAAATCACAATTGACGTTATAGAAATACGACAAAGGTACTGGCAGAGCTTAGTCTCGTTCAGAAGACTGCAGTGCCCAGATGCCAATAAGACCACGCACAAAAACAACAATAAACAGTTAGGAATATATATGGTCAG
The DNA here is from genome assembly GCA_963942445.1 of Argyra leucocephala. NCBI lineage: Eukaryota > Metazoa > Arthropoda > Insecta > Diptera > Dolichopodidae > Argyra > Argyra leucocephala. The sequence continues at coordinate 14,605,189 of OZ012681.1, forward strand.
AATGAAGACCAGTTGTTCGCTATTGCGACTCACAAACACTTTTTTGATGGAACAAATCAATAAACCTGAAACAATCATTAATCAATCAACATTCTGCAACGAAGCACTCATATTTGAACACATATTCATGGAATGTGCAGAGACAGATCGTATTGGTTTCATATAAGGAATTCTTCTGTCCAAGCATTATCAAACAATGATTCTGATAGCCTGGATATTGTGAAAAACCTGCTTACCCATTTTTAAATATGGAGCAACATTATATAAGTAGTCAACAGGTAAGCAGCAAATAATCTCGAACCAAACAAATAGGTATGTCAAAAATATAAAAATAAAACAAATAACAAATATAACAAAATATAATAATCCATGAACTAAATTGAGCTAATAAATAGAAATAAATAATAAAATAAAAACAAAATATAAATGTAAATTAATTAAAACCAAAATTAGATTAAATTAAAAAAAAGCTATATTAAACATACTTAATCACCGAGGTGGGACACATGCAACATGGCGCAGAGTCCTTTAAATTAACATTTATTTAACAATTTAATAAATAAATCAAATAATATAATATAATATATTGTTTGATTTTAGTCGATTATAATCCAATAAATTAATATTTATATAGGTACTATAATTAACATTTATATAACAATTTAGTAAATAAATCAAATCAAATAATAGTCGATTAATCCAATAAAATATAAAATATTTATTTATTTCTTTTACATCAGATGAACACTATACGACCTCTATATGCACAATGCTAACATCAAATTAAATAACTACAGTTACAGTAACCTTTATTGATGATACGACAATTCTTACATTCCACATCAAGAAACGCATAGGCACAACATACAATAATAACAAGAAGCTATGACATCCATATTGTGGGAGAAATCTGTTTGAAAAATCAGAATATTAATTCCAAAATTACTGGCTAAAAAATAGTGAAAACATTAAAAATATCTAATTTTTGTGCACTGTCTTACCAGTGTACTGTCTCGTTAGGCCAGTAAATTTGAAATTATTTTGTTAGAACATCGAATATTATCCATACGACAAAATTGGAAGTTTTCAGGAAAATAAATTGAATTTGATTGTTTACCGTTATTTTTATTTGAGAAATTTTCCCAATAGATTTTACAGTAATAATAAAGAAATTCCCCTTAGAGAAAAAATAAATTATTTCAAAAACAAAAAGGGTCAGTCTTTCTTAATATTTGCCAAAATTTCAAATTTTTCCTTATTTTCTTTTTTGTTTTCTTTATAAAGGGTGATTTTATTTACAGTGATAAAACTTAAGATATAGATGGTATTTTTATTTGACAAATGGTAAATTACATACATACTTCTGTTTTTGTATTCATATTTAGTAATTTTTGATGAATTAACATAAACATTTTATACCGCAACAACAATTCGTCGGCTGAATGCATGCTATTTGGCTCCCAACGCTCAAAAATGCAAAAACAGTTTAGGTGGCGCAAATAAGAGTAAAGTTGTTGTTCTTGAATAGTTGTAAATTCTTTTTTCACTAAATGTAATAAAGGTAATTAATGAACATTTGGTCTCAGCTGGTTTAAACATTTAACATCATATTAAGCATTTTATTTGAAAATTTTTAAAACTCCCTCCGAATAGATATACAAAACCAACAGTAAATAACAGAACACAATGAATAGAATAAAAACATAGATATATAAAATATAGATTGGCAGCTTGGTATTGCTTTCTCTTTCTCTCTAATACATTATCATATTAACTATTAAATGTCAGATTCAGCCAAAAATCAGCATATGTTTTTCAATATTTCAACTCAGCTGATTTGATTTTATAAATTTAACAGCCATTTTTTAATATTTTGATGGTTTTGTAGAATAGATTCTTTTCAGTTTTTTCTTATTGAATTTAAAATTAGTTTTGTTTTTTAACATTTTTATCTACACATATTTACTAACTATTTATTTTTTATAGGTTTTCTGTTTTAAATATATTATTGATGCTAATACGATAATTTGAAAATAATTTTATTTCAATTTATCAATTGCAATTTTAGAGCATTGGAAAACGTTTTCAAAGAAAAATAGAGGGGAAAAATTTAAATTTGATGTGAATGATAAATATTATATATATGCATATAATACAAGTGTTAGATATACATTCATTATTAAATAATAATAATAATAATACTTATACATGCCCGAATTAACCTCTTCGTAGGCCCTAGGCACTTTTACCTTTAACGCTATCGAATAGTTTTTTGCCAGTATCCCTAATGAAGTCAGCTGTGGTTTATTTTTATAACGCGTTCCAAAGTGTTTTTGTTTAACAACACTTTATTTAAATAACAAAGTTTATTTTCATTCCATATTGGTTTATTTTATGAATGTTATTTTGTAGGCTGACCAGATTTCTCAGAACTAAAAAGAGTATAACTAAAAATATAAATAAAAATCATAACAAAAATAATGTATAGAATACAAAATAAAAATATTTATTTATTTTATTTATTAATAATTCATAAAAATAATTTTTGTTACGAAAAAACAAGAATAAACTAAACAGAAAACGTACTTCAGGTATAAAATACAAAATAAAAATAATATATTTTATTTTATTTTTTAATTACTTAATAATTATATTTTTCATTGCTTGCAGCCCTTTTTAGCAGTAGGTTATCCTGCTTTATAATATCTTTAAATTCAATGCAAGTCAAATTAATATTAGTTTTGAGTTTTAATACATTTTCTAATGAATTGACCGAAAGTTGACTTTTTTCTTTCGACCAATAATTATTAATGATGCTGAAAATGCGTTCACAGTCTGCGTTTGTTCCTGGCAGGCATAAAAAAAATTCGACAGCCGAATAAATACTTTGTAAATTAATATCAGAACTTGTTGTTTTAAATATGTAGCTCCATTTCTCCAAAATTGTTGTTTCTTTTTCTTCATTTTGTTTTTGCTCTATACATGTTTTAACAACATGGAAAAAATCGCACAACATATTTTCATCTGTAGAAATATTTGGAGAATTATTATTTGAATTTATTTTAATAATTTTTTCGTTAAAATAGTTGAAAGATGTTCTAAATTCATCATATGAATGTACAGATTGTAGCAAAAAAGGTGAAGTGATGGAAATATCTTTAAAAAATCTGTTAGACCATGTATTTAAATAATTTATGATTTCTGTATAAAATCGATTAACAACCGTTTCTACATATGTTCTATTTAAAGTATTATCTTTTTCTAATTTTCGTAGTAAATTTTCAGCTGTAAATGGAATGAACATTATATTCAAACGATGGTCAATTTTTTGTCGTAATTTGTAATATAAATCAGCAACCTCTGTTGCAGTGATATCATTTCTTTCACATACTTTTATTACATCATTAAAAAGTTGAAGCTGTGTTTGGATTAAAAGTAACCAGAATTCTGATGATTCATTTAAAAAAAAATTATATAACATTTTGCAAGGCTCTGATTCACTACTCAAAAAAAAGGATTTTAAGGCATTGTACAATAGTAAAATGCGGTCCACACAGGGCAGTAATGATAGCCACCTCGTTTTGGAATGTATTAATAAAATTTTATATTCACATCCTAAAAATTCACAAAATTCTTTTAACTTTTCTGTCCGAATTGTATATAAAGAAAAATATTGATATATTTTATAAACAACCACATCGATATCTATTGGTATTATCTTCATAGACGCTGAGCTTATAGCATTATGTAAAATATGAGCACCACATCCAATTGTTAAAATATTTGATTTTAATTGCTTTTCCAGAAGAGCATGTACATTATTATTATTATTAGCATTTTTTTTTAAAATACTCCCAAAATTTACATTAGCATTGTCTGCCACTAAGCCAACTATTTTGTTTTCTAATTCATAATTAATAATATCCCCAGCAATAGCATTGCTGATGATTTCAGCTGTTTCACCCGTCAAGCTATGTATTGCCAAAATACATGTTTTTATTTCCAAATTATAGTTTTTCATTTTCACATATTTGGCTAATACAGGAAACAGTTTTGTGGCTTTATGGTTTGAAGCATCACAAGCGATGACAACAAATTTCGATTCATTCAATTCTTTTCTTAGGCTTTTTTCAGACCAATCTGTTAATACATTATCGACAATTGCTTTGCTCTTAGTTCTGCCACAACTTATTAGTTGATCTATACAATTTTTTAATAATTTCGAAGTACAATCCATATCACGAAAAGAATGACAATGTTTAATATTGTGATATATCCACACCAATTCATTAATGGTATGTTTCAGATCAGTCGAAGTGAATTCCTTTTTTTTTAAAAATGAATTTAGATTTGTTGCAGACTTAGTGGACGTGTTTTCAATATGCCTTCTTGATTGAATATGCTGTAGCACGTCATATTTTCCTTTGTTTTGTATAGAAAAGCTTATTGAACATGTAGTACATTTGGCTTTATAAATTTCATTTTCGACTGGAATTATAAAACTATACAGTTTTGTAAAGCTTTCATTAAATTTACATTTCATTCGTGACATTATGGTAAATAAGTATAACTATATAAATTATAATTATTTCAAACTTAACTAAACTTAAATTCTAAAAACCAAATTAATTATACTAATCAGACTACATTAATTTTTTGTTAGTTAACTTTAAAACAGCTGTTTAGAATTTAAATATTTTGACATTTCAATCTTCTCTGTAGGAACGAAACGAAAAATCCAGAAAAAAATTTACTATCAACCATTTCTTAACATTTCAATCTTCTCTGTAGGAACGGAACGAAAAACCCAGCAAAAAAATATCTACTTAGTACATTAATATCACGTCAAAACGTAACGTTAAAATTTATTATATCAAATAGTATTTTATAGTAATTTTTAATTGAAAAGAGTATTGTTTATATGTTTTCAAGAAACGAAAGAGTGAAGAGTAATTCGTCTTCGAATAGAGTATAATACTCTTTAAAAGAGTATACCTGGTCAGCCTATATTTTGTGAATATTATATTGGTGCCTTTATTTCGCTTTATAACGTTTTTCTACTACGACCGAAATTACATGAAGAAATGCTTATTTCGTATATGTATGACGATGATGAGTACCAATTATTATACTTTAAGTCTTTTGTTTCTAAGATTAAATTCCACGCATTTGAAAACAAAAATTTTTAAACCTGCTTGATATGATTGGCTGGTTTATTGTCAATTGCAAAGAAAATTCATTTTCTTACATATATATACGAATGAAATTAAATTTTTTGTGATTATAGGTAGCTGTGCAACCATAGCAACTGATTTTTTTACAAGTAATTTTCTGAAAAGATTAAGAAATTTTTATTGTGTTTCTACTTTGTTAGAGTTATCTAGTTATAGGTTAGGTATAACAAATAATATTGCTGTAAAACTATAAATATTAATTACTTATTAAAAGTAAGTCTTTTTTTTTAAATATATGATAATTTAACAAAAATATTAATATATATGTTATTCTAAAAATAAATTATTCAAAGTAAATTGAGGTGGTTCTAACTGATTTATCAAAAAGTTCCAGTTGTATTCAGAATGATGTTTATTATATTAATGAAATAGTTTCGAAAGCAAACCAGTTGGGGCAAATATATTCTTCAGATGTTGAAGATGCACTTGTTGACGAGTTTTTATTATTTTCACGAATGTATTGGAATAAAAAATCAGTGAAGGAAATGATAATTGCACAAATAAATGATAAACTAGTTACCAGTTTTCCTAATGTAAATATTGTGTTAAGAATTTATTTATCGATATTTGGAACGAATGCGGAAGGGGAGCGGAGCTTTTCAAAGCTTAAAAGAATAAAAATTGCCTCCGATCAACTATGGGACAGGAATGATTATCATCTCTTACGCTTTTATCAATTGAAAGTGATTTAATGCGAGAAATTAGTTTCGATGATGTTATTGTCGAATGCGCCAATAAAAAATGTAGGAAGGTTAGTTTAGGTAATAATTAAATAAATTGTTTACTAAATTAATGATTTCTTTTTGGTTTTTTGAAAATAAATTTTGAATTATTTTGGATTAAGTGAAGTTTTTCTTTTCATGCTTTGGTTGAATATTTATTATATAAATTTTTCGTAAATAATAATATGTATACATTTTCGTAGGCCATTTACAGTTCGTAGGCCCTAGGCACTGTGCCGAAATGAAACTAATTCGATTCGATTTATCAGAGCTAGTCATGTGAAGATATACCGGAAATGATTGTTAAACAATAAGTGTCATTAAATAATCTAGGATTTTTAAACTTACATTTTCCATATTTTTTATAATTAAATTAAAATTTCTATCACTATACAAAATCAGCCTTTATGAGATCATATCTGTCAAAGTATCAAAAATATCCTATCAGATTTATCTATTAACCATCATAGTAAAAATAAGATAAAAAACGTAATATTTTTAGAGACAAAAAATTTATACTTTTTTTATGTGTAAAAATGCGTAATGAAAATTTGAAAAAGAGTAAACAACAAAAGAGAGTGTAGAGAATAGAAACCTGTAACCGGAAATGTAAAAATAAGTACACACTTACAATATTTGTAAAGAATTAAAATGGTTTCTCTTTTATTTTATTTCGTCATTATTAAAACATTTTAATATGTCGAAAATAAAAATTAAAAAATTTCTTTTAAAATTCCCTAGGCTATGGTAAAAAAACGCTTTTTTTCTATTTTGTTTTTATTGTTTTTATTTTATTTTGTTTTTGTAAGAATAAAAATAAAGTCAAATGTCTTATGTTTTTTTGTTGTTGGTGATATAAAAATTCATAAAAGCATATAAATGTGATTTTATAATTTTATAAGGTGAAACAGATAAGTTGAATAAAGGTTAGGCAATTTTTTTGTTGTTTTTAACATTCCGACCGAAAGATGATACACAACAAAAAGGAAAAAGGAAATGTTATGAAAACAAAAACCAATAATAAAAACAATAACGGTAACGGTAAATACCCACACACAATATTTTAATAAGTATTATGACTTAAATGTAACGGTTTATTGTAAACATTAAAAGTTAGACAAAGAAGCTATTATGTAGGGTAAAAACTGTAAAAATAAACTTGCACCCATATTCTATTAAACGTCTCGTATGAAAATATAACTTCAGTAATCTGTTAAGCGCAGATGTGACAGTTTTAAATCGAATTGATGGCAAAAACAACTTCTCAGTGCTACCAAAATATTAAATTCATCTTGCACTCATCTTCACTCATCTTGTACGATCTCACGGAAATACATATTTAGTATGACTGATCCGTCTAAGAGAATATGAGTCCTGGATAAGAATTAGAATCTATTTTTTGATAGCCATTTGGACAGTTTACATAAATGCAGATCTAAAAATTGCAAAATACCATAACGGAGGATTTTAGCTAACTGGTAAATATTTTGATTGTAAAAATATTTGTTACCTCTAACGGATGTATCTTATTGAATTTTTACATAAGAAAAAAATAGATCGCTGCAAAGAATTTCATAAATTTCTGTTATTTGTTAAACTGTCAAGATCGTCTGTTGAAAAAAATTATTTTATTTTTATATACACTTACGCAAAAATTTTTTGTTCTAAACTAGTGTTAAAAATATGCCAATATCCCGAAGTAAATGATATTTACTGTTCTTGTCGCACGCATTGAAAATAAGGTCATTTCATGTTATCTCGTTGTTTAGAAGCAACAAAATATTTACCAGCTAAGAACCATCTAAATATTTAATGTTAAGCGGCAAAAACAGACGCGTTATATTTTTATGTATTTGTTCACAATGATGTCTACAATTGCTCAATTGCACTACATTTTCATCGTTGTAGAAATGGAGTTTGTAGTTGATTTTTCGCTATTAGTTGAATTTGAAATTTCTGATAACATTTTTAAACATAAAAAAAAAATAATTAACATGTATAATAAAAAAAAATTTTTTAACAGCAGTGTACGGCCTTGTATAATAAAAAACATGTTGAAAGTACACATTGGTTGGCCGTTGTAAGTGATGGCACTTTCCCAGAACGTTAACAATTTTATGATCATGTCAATCACATCAATTACTACGTATACATGATAGCTTGAGTACTTGACTTGAATTCTTCTTGACATTTCAAGCTGTGTATTCGATTGACCACCTTGAGTTTGACATATGTATTTTTGGTGACATAAATTTTGATGCCTAACATTTGCTAAATTTTATATAAATTTAAAGATTAAACAAAACAATTAAAATTTTGTAATTTTTTTACTCATTTAAATTTTTTATTTTTTAAATTCACTCTAAACTATTAACAAAACTTCGTCAATTTTTGACATTAAATGTCAACTCAACTCTTAACCTGTCAAGCTCCATATACGTTTTTAAATAAGTAAATTTTTGTGATTGACTTATTGAAAATTTTTGTGAAGCTGATTTCAAGAAACTAGCGTATACATGATGTTGAAGCTATGATATATACGGGGTAAATCACTTTCATTTGTAAGTGACAGTCATATGCAATTAAATTAAAGTAAATGTCTTCATGGACGTTTTGGAATTTTAAAACAGCAGTAAACTTTCATATTTAAATATTTTTCGTGTTAGTTTTTTATTATTTCAAAAATTTTGTTTTGTCTGTTTTTTACATTCCTAATTTTTGAAATTTTTGACAACTAATTTCATTTTGTACAAACGCAGCAGCACACAAAATAATGCAAAAAAAAAATCAAAAAATAACGATCACTTGCAATAGCAATGAGTATTGGAATTCATGACTTTTGCAAATGATGTTCTGGGATAGTGCCAACCCCAGCAGCCAAATGTCACAAAAATGTGACAATATGCTGACAAATTTTGGTGAATTGTCTACAAAATTTTGTGACAAATTTTTGTTGAAAAAAGGTCGGTAGGGTTGACCTCATTTGTCACAATTTAGTTGACAATTTTGTCAACACATTTGTCAACAATTTGTTGATAATTTATCATCATTTTGTGGTTTATTTTGTCAAATATTTTGCCATCCATTTGTGGACTATTTTGACAACAATTTGTGAATAATATGCCATCAAATTGTGGATTTTTTTTTTTTTTTTTTTTTTACGGACAGGACAGTTTTTCTGTAATTTAGGGGTGGATTTTCAATTATAAAAACAGTTTGTTTTTTATATATTACATATTTTATTCCATCTATAATTTATTCTATAAAAATAATTAAAAAATAAGTTATATTTCAATTGTTTTTTAATTACAAAATTCATTCATATTTTTAAATATACTTTGTTGTGTTTTTCAAAATACAAAATTTCGTCAAAATACAAGAATCGTCAAAACAATACCGATTCGCAAAAGTGTTGAATAGACTGATGAATAGAATACTATTACATATTAAAATAGACAAACCCTGTCAGCCAATTGTCACATATTGTTGACCAAAAATTGTCATGACAAATATTTGTCAACATTTTGTCGAAAACATGTGAATGGGTTTACAACCACAATTTCCTGACGACAAAATGTGCCTAAAATTTTCTGACAATATGTTGACAAAAACTGGTCATGGCAATTTTTGGTTACAGGGGAATATTTCAAAATATTCAATGTAAATAAATCATCACGTAATGTTTGAACTCATTAACCAACTAGAGCCTGTATGTGACATTCAGCTTGTGGAACATAACCCTCAAATAGATTATCTTCCGGGGAAATATTATCCCCTTCGTCCTTCGGTTATGCGTTTGTCATGCGACGGCTTGAGTTTTGTGCTTATGGTTTTTTAAAATACTTTAATTCTGAGAGTAAGATAATTAAAATGGCGAAGATTGGTACCCAAAATCAAATTAAAAATTGACAGTGTGAATCTCTAAATTTGCTCATTCTCAAAATATTGAAGTATGTCAGTTTTTTTTCTTAAATCTATAATTACGGAAAACAATGTACATATATTATCAAATTTCTAACTGTTGTTCAAAATATCAACAACAAGTAGAAGTTTATAGTTGCCTCAAGGCAAAAAAAAGCATAAAATAAATGTCATATTTTTTTTATAGGTAGATGTTACCTTGTTGTTAATAATAAAATTATACATAGAAAATTGAATGGAATATATAAAAAAGAAAAACTAAACAAAATTTTTATTACAGTTAGAATTTTTTATTTTTATTACCTATTAATTCGTTATTATGGTATAGGCACATAGGAACGCATCATAGAAAGAAATATTAAAACAATTTCTTAACGATCGCGTTGATTCACTTATTTCATTTTTTTTTTTTATTTTGTTTTAATAAAGTGAAAATGGTTCACAATTTAATTCATCCATATTTATATGAACATATAAAAAATATTGCCTTTTTGTTATGTAATTGTGTATGTGTTGAATAAAAAATATAAGTTGAATGTTTTGGTTTTTTAACATTTTTTAAAGAAATTGAGTACGAAAGAGAAGAAAAATTTTTTTGAAAATTTTCAAATTAAATTTTTTGTATTACATTTAAAACTCACAGTTAATAATAAATATTTTAATAATGTAGTAGTAGCCATTAGGTTGTTGATTCTCCGGACTCCAATCAATATTCACATTTTAGTGGGTAACAGTATTCAGAAAAATTTCTTAACAAAGAAAAAAGAAAAATTGAATTCAAAAGTGATGGGGGATTGTGATGGATATGAAATTTTCGAGTTCAGAATTTTTTTTTAACTAAAAAATTGAATTTTGAATTAATGAATGGACAGTCGGACCAGAGTGACCAATTTAGGATTTTTCCTGCTAAATATGGCTGGAAAGTGGAAATATTTATTCTTGGCAGGAAAAATTTTCAAATCATGCCGGCATTTTTTTCAGCAGGATTTTGTATATTTCAGTCTTGTTTTTGACATAAATTATATAATAAATAATATTTATCAATATAATAATTATCAATATTTCAAAGAAAATTACTTTAGTTATCAAAAAAATTCTATTAATGTAAACACACTTTGTTGAAATGAAATTCTGCCATTTTCTGATGTTATACAGATGCTAGAAATGAATCAATATAAAGAACTTGCAACATTTGCAATATCTTTACAAGTATTAAAAGATCAGAGAAGGAATAAAATGCAACTAGAAATGTTAAATAATCTTTTATTAATCAGGGATAATTTAAATACAAAAACTTATTGCTGTGAAAAATTTTAAATACCAAAATCTATTGTCAAAAAATGGCATCTATTCCTTACATATATAATGAAAATCATCAATTAGATAATCTCACAGACGCAATAAATGATCTCAATGATATTAATACATTTTACTAATGTTTAATATGGATTTTATAATTTTATTATGTATATGAATTTTGAATTATTATTTTTTGTTAAAAAGATTAAATTATTATAATATTTTTATGTTTTAAGTTTTATAATTATTATAATAATCAATGTTGAAACGGTATTAAAATATTTAAAAAAATAAAATATTTTATATATAATATTATAGAGTTTGGCATTATTTTTAGCAGGAACTAATTTCTAAAAAATGTTAGCAGTATTTCTGACAGAATTCGAATTGAAAATTTCCTGCTAAAAGGCTAAAATTTAGCAGGATTTAAAAAAATTCATTGGTCACTCTGTGTGGGACACTTGTGATGGAAACGAACGGAAATGTATCACAGTGATATCATTCAGCATTTTTATTTTGTTACTGCATGATGGAAAACACATGATAAGTTGAATATTTCATTATCAGCGTATAAAATTTTAAAATATCTCAGTAGTATACAATTTCAGAGATAGAATAAAAAGAAATAAACAAAATTTTACATTACATTTTTATTCAACGTTTGTCGTTCATTTTCAATTGCGACTGTGTGTGGTATTTCACACAAAGCTCAATATTATGATCTGCCAGTCTCGAACTGCTATTTCTTTTAGAGTTTGAAAGAACTATTTCGAACTTCAAGTTATACGGAGGGGTTCTTTAAAATATTTAATGATCGTCCCATTAAGCAAATGAAATTGTATTACCACTTTTTTCAATAAATTCAAATATAAATACATAAACGGTGACATCGCAAAATGTATCCAAAAAATTTCAACCGATACAATATACATACATACAAATACAATATGTCAAATTTGATAAACTGACAATAGGTTTGTATGTGAACTCGCAAATTTATATAAATTTATCCAAATTTTTGTATGTTAACTTTTTTATTTGCATAGTCATTTTTGAGAAATTTCAGAGAATTTTGTGTTTAAAACGTGACACGTCAGAGCTCTCTCTTAAATAAATTTTTACAAATGAAATTTCTATTTGCAAAAATTTGTAAAAATTTACTGTCAATATTTCGTTGTTGTTTTAAATGTCAATAGAATATTTTTTATATAAAAAGTAGTATACCTAAAATAAATAAAAAGTTGTGTAACTAACCTGAAAACTAATTTATATAACTTGTAACCTACAAAAAGACCAAAACCACGAAAAATTATTGAATTTAATTTTTTTTCACAAAAACATTTAATAATTTTACAAAAAATTTTAGAAAATTACTAAATTTTTTTTTTTATAACTTTATTTAAGTGGCCTTTGAACACAATATAGGTTTTTTCAGGCCAGGTCTTCACATTATTTTTTTAATTTTTTTTAATTTTTTTTTTTTTATTATTATTTAATTACTAAATTAATTCAAATTTAAAAAAACCTCATAAGCTAAAAATCAATTATTTTTGACATGAAAATATTTGGAAAAATTTATGCAAATTTTGCGTATGTCTACTTTTGTTTGGCAAAGAAAACATTTTAACTATTCTCGCAAAATTTTATGATCACGTGATTTTTCCTCTCATTTGCAAATTTTTGCAAATAAAAGTTAACATACAGACCTATTGTGTAGGCGACACAATGTACTTTGCTTACAATTCCGAGCACTCTAAACACATTGTCTCTGAAATAAACGTTAAATCAAATGTCAAAATATTATAATATTGTGGATACCTATTTTATGGATAAATTTTAAAATATTTGAATTGAATATATTTTTTGTGAAAGATTTATGATTTCATATGGACAATTTCGTAAAAATATTTGTTTTTGTTATTTTGAAGAAAAATCTTCTTTGTGCTTTAGCCTTATTATAGTTAATAAAAACATCTTTCTTTCGTGAGTCGATTTCCTATCAAAATTAAAGTAAAGTAAATTAAAATAAAAAAAAAAACATTTTAAAATTTATTTTTGAAGCACGAAGTAAAATATATACTTCTTTTTCTTTAATTTTTAAACTTATTGCTTGATTAATAAAAAAAACTCAACATAACTGTACCGAACTACACTGTGTATCAAAAAATTTTCGGATACATAATTTAACATTTTAATAACTCGTGTCGTGAAAATGAGTCGTGGATACACAGTAAAATTAATTACCGATCATGAGACAATCCAAACAATTTTTTTTTGACATTTAAGATCATACGTCAATATGTTGGCGACGTTGTCGATACATCTACGATGTCACGAAAACTAAAATAAAACATAAAATTTCATAAAATTTATTAATAAATATTAAAACAATTGCGACACCATAATAGCAAGCCATCGAATATATTGAAAGCTTCTCCTAATTAGGCAACAAATTAATCAAAAACGGACGAATAGAAGCAGATGTCAACAACAGACTACATAAGGCTAGTGTTGCATTTGGCGAACTAACTCTGATATATGGAAGAGCGGCTAAATAATCAGGAAAACCAAAATTAGGACATTTAAAGCCTGTGTAATGTCAGCACTTCTATATGGTATGATAGCGAAACTTGGATGACAACAAATACGATAAATCAAAAATTTCAAGTATTTGCCAACAAGTGCCAGAGAAGAATTTGCAGAATATTCTGGCCAAACAGCATTAGTAATAGGATGATAACAAATACCAAAATCAATAACTTCATGTATTCGCATACAAGTGCCGGACAAGAATTTGTTTTGCATTAATATTCTGTTCCAACACGCCATAAGAATTATGCCAGCGAAAACGTAAAAAATCGGCAGAGAACCAAATTATGCTTAGAAAATAGAAATGGATAGGTTACACTCTGCGAAAACCATCAAAAAGTATAACCAGAATGGCCTTAGAATGGAACCCCCAAGACAGTGTAGACCGATGATATCTAAATTATTTGATAAATTCCTATTGCAAAGATTCCAACCTGGCATAGAGAATAGTAACAGTAACGTATATAATACCAAATTACAAATTTGGATGTAGAAAACATCACTCAACAATTTATTATCACTTAACAAATATTTTTGAAAAAGCATTAGAGAAAAACAAAAATTGTTGTTAGTGTTTGAAGATGTGACACAAGCTTTAAAAAAAAGTGATCTAGGTATATGGTATAACATTATATGCTACCCAATGTTATGTTGAAGTATAAGCATCTACCATACTAGGCTTATATCTATTTCTACATCTTTTGTACTTTTAATTAACTATAATGGGTGTTTCAGAGCGTGCGTATCAGCTTTTTAAGAGAAGGAGCTGTTATTTTAAAATTAAAAAAAAAAGTTATTAATTAAATCGAGGGTGCTCTATCGATTGATGGTATTTTCAACTTCCGAAAAGGACCGCAAATCGGTTTTTTAAGACCAAAAATCGCCGAAATTGGCCGAATATGATAACATGAAAAACAAATTTATTTATAAAAATGATGCTCATTAATTTTAGTTTACCAAAGGAAAATATTGAGCATTTTTGTTTTATTGTTATTAATTTTGAAGAAAAATACTAAGAAAACAAAAAAAAAAATCATTTAACATAATTTTCTTATTTTTTGTTGTAGAATCTGAATTCGTATTAAAAAGTATTCCTTTCCAATTGAAAATCTTGATTTCGGCCAGTTTCAACGATTTTTGGTCTTGAAAAACCAATTTGAAGGTCCTTTCCAGAAGTTGAAAATACCACCAATCGATAGAGCATCCTCGATTTAGTTAATAAAATTTTTTTTACATTTTAAAATAACGGCTGCTTCCCTTCTTAAAAAGCTGATACGCATGTTCTGAAACACCCGGTATATAAAATAATTTTATTGCCTTTCGTAATGCATATTTTTAATATAACTTTTTTTTTTTTACTTTTGCACATTTTAATCAATTTATCTAACTCAAATAGTTACAATAGCAATTTTTAACTGTACCAATTATGAAAGTATGAATACCGTGTAGTCCCAACCCCAAGCTGTGTTTTAATATTTGATTTTATTTTAAAATTTTGTAATACGTCGATAGTAATTTTAATGCGGGCCCAATCAGACAAACCCTTTTATGTTCAATTTTCTTTTATTTAATAAAAATTCTAGGATGTTTCAAAAACTTGTTCAAAAACTCTAGGAGCTTTTACTAATTTTAATTAATATCTTCATCGATTTCAGTTATTACATTATCCTTTGAAGACGGATATAAGCTGTATAAGCTTCATTTTATTTTTGCCATCGAGATTTTGCATCTATAATTTTATACCCAAGTATTTTTCTGGTGAATATCACTTGACGAACAGCATGTTTGTGTTTTCCCGAGAATATTTTTTATATAGATGGTCAGAAACTAATAATGTGATTAGTACGAAAATATTGATAGAAAATGATTCACTAAAATAGGCCTGTTTTTTTAGTTTGTTTTCCTATTTTATGAAATATGCTAGCGAATTCATTCCCCATTATTTTATTTTCATTGGTTTTTATTTACTTTTTTTTCACAAATTTGGTTTTTTCAAAGTAATTTTCAATATTTTTCGATTTATCAGTTTTCAGTTTTTAAGTCTCAAAATTAGTGTTATTGTAACAGTATATGTTTACGTTCATTACAACCATTTTTTATTCATAACCATTTTTCTTTTTGAATATCAAAGGAGTTGGTCAAACGTTTGTATTATGGTACAAGTTACATATTTACAATTCCAAAAAAAAAAAAAAAACAAAATTAATCTAAAAAATGAAATTTCAAAGAAATTTACGTTATACAAGGGTGGAGATTGTTTAGAAGTATAAATCACTATAGCAAAGGTATTATTGCGGAAATAACAATTTTTTTTATTTGGCTAATGTTAAAAAGTGTTAAAAAAGGATTAAATTTTGTTATTTTCAAACATTTTTGTTTGTTTGTTTGCCTGTTTGTGTTGAATTGTGATTATAATCGGGTTTAAAAAGGACTAAAGAATATATATATATATATTTTTTTATTTATATCATTTCCCATCAAATTGATCTTAAGCGTATACAAAGAAAAGTTTGTTTATATTGTAAAGGTAAATGATTTCTAGAATTACATGTTTATTACATCCTCGTAAATTTAGACAGGTATGTAAGTGTTAAATATAGTTTATTTTTTTTTATTCTTAATTCGTGTTTGAGTCATAGGCTCTTATAAAAATACTTGCGAGAAGTAAATAATGAATTCAATATGAGTATATCAAATAAATAATACGAATCATAGATTATAGAATGAACTTAAATTGTTAACAAATAAGAAAAATTAAAGTTTGTTTCGATTTTGAAAAGAACGTTGCTACCTCATAATTTTCGACTCAAAATCCAAGAAGTATTTTTGCTGTATTAGGTTGTATACTTTAGCTAAGCTATGTAAACCAAGCTATGTGAATTAAGTTAGCTCGCAGTTCTAAATAACGCATTTAGCTGTAACGTCAAACATTGGGTGGAACGCATAAAAAGATTTACCTCAATATTTAAGCTCAAGAGTTAAAGTTCATGAATGAGTTCTAGATAAGAGCAATAGCTTATGATTCTGTATTCGAAAGTTAAGTTAAAGCTTATTTCAATTTTGCTCATACTCTCGGTTCTGCTCTACGGACCAGAATCATAGTCACGGCTCAAGGTAAGTTTTTTTTTTTCTTTTTTGCTTGGATTGGTGGGAATCTTTATAGATACAATTAGCCGCGTAGCTTTAGCCGCATTGTGTGTAAGATTTTTACTGACTAAACCACAATTAAACCGTCGAACTAACCATTAATTTATTGTTAAAGTGGATTATCTCTTAATGGACTAATTTCCTGACAACTTTTTTAACCAATCAAAAAATTTTATTTTACCAACATCATACACAAAAAATCCTCTCCGGACAATTTCCGGGCATTTTCCATCATGTTGCGTAATACTTTATGTTTGGCTTTTTGTATACAAAGTACATGTGTTTGGCACATTTTCATTTTTTTATGCCGTACAACCCATATCAGTTTGATTATATGATTATAAAACAATATCTTGTTATGTGTAGGCAATTTCGAATTTTGATCTAGGAGCCGGTACATTTCTCTATATTTATTATCAAGCTCAATTTTTTCCTTTTTGATGTGCTATTTTAACCTTAGTTTGATATATAATATCATTCCTAGGTATTCAGTGTTGCTTTCTTGGGGTACATTCACCCCATTCAGATTTACCGATGGTTGATTTTGGAATTTTTTAATTGTAAAATTTACATGTACCGATTTTAGCTCATTGAGCTTAATTTTCTATTTCTTTGTCCAAAGGTATAGCTTGTGGCTTGCTTGTTGCAATTTATTTGCAGCCTCGTCAATATTAGATCCTACTGCCATCAACGCAGTATCGTCAGTGAATGTAGTTACAGTTATATTTTCCGTTTGTGGTAAATCATTGGTGTAAACCAAATACAGTATGAGATCCAGAAGTAGTGAGCATACCTTTGGTGTCTTCGAGAAGAAAATTCTTCGGCAGATACATGGTATTGAAAGGGATGATGGGGTCTGGAGGAGAAGATATAATTCCGAAAATCTATAAGATGTTTATGAAAAAGTGGACATAGCCACGAAAATTAAAATCAAGATACTTCAGTTGCTCGAACACCTGGAGCGGATGAACAAAAATACTCCAATCAAGAAAATCTTTGAACTCAAATTCGAACGTACAAAATTTCCGGGTAAATAAACCCTTCGTTGGAGAGACGAAATATTGACAGTTATGAAACAATTTCGTATCCTTAACTTAAGGGAATACCAAGCCTATATAAACCTACATGGTCGGTTGGCAAACTTTTCAAGTGTGAGCAAATAAATTAAGTAAATTGCTACTTCAAAAAAAAACCGAGAAAAAATTGAAAAACCAAATTTTTTTTTCATTTTATTTTTAAAAGTTAATTTTTTATATAACTAAGCTACAAATCTTGGGGATATTTTATTTATTGAGCAAGAGCTGACTTTCTAAGCAAATTTTCCAAGTTTAAATTCAAGCTCGATTGTTCCGCATGTCAATTTTGTTTTTTTTTTCTAAAGTGTAATTTCAGTTCAATTTCAGCTTTATGCATTCTACTTTTTGTCTTTCTGATTTGAACTAAACCAACTACATATTATTTGGGATTGCCAATCCTTCGCAATGTTGTTAATCCATATTCCATAATCCAAATAAGTCGATAACTCAAGTAATTATAAATTTTGTTCTCGTCACTATAAAAAAGCATATTTTTATATATTACTTAGCTGGCATAGCTTGGCTAAAATATACAACGGGGAAAGATTAACCAACCAAGCTATATAATTTGGCTGACATTCTTTAGTCGGCTTAGTTAAAGCGCACAACAAACTGAACAAGTGCGGTAGGATGATATAAGATGATATCGGAATAAGATAATAAATACATTTAATATTATCTTCTTCATATTTTTATTTAACGTATAGAGCTTTTGTACTGTATTAAATAAATGCAACCTTTAGAGATTGCAAGGATGGACTTTTTAGTGGTCTTTATCATAGTCCCCGATTTTGTTAACTGATCTAGCAAGTTTGTTTTTGCTCATTCTACTGACGTGTCTTCTGTTTAGGTTCTTTTTATCCTTATGGATATGATTAAAAAAAAAAGATAGAAGTGAGTTGAGTAAACATCATCTGTGGTATAATCACACCTATATATTCAAAAATTTTTTAAGTTTCTGCCACAATTATTCAAGAAATCTTTTAATATTATTCTTAACCTATTTATTTATTTAATATACATTATATACATAGTATTATATTAATAACAATTAAATTATGAATTATATAATTTTGATTTGTTTTATAACATATTATAATTTAATATGATGATTGTGTTAATTATATCAGTAAATTTATACATTTTTAATTTGAAATAATATAAAATGTGTATATATATACATACATATATGTATGGTTATATTTCTCTAAGGTGTAATTTTAAAATTTATATTAATTATCAAGAGAATATCGACTAAAAATATGAATATAAATAATAATTTAAATGTCATAAATATAATATACTTATGTGTATTTGTGTATTTATTCATTTATTTAAATTAATTTTGATTTATTGTGATTATAATTTGAAATATGTACGAATAATTTGGGAAAATTTGTATATTTCAAAAGGATCAGTGACATTAGAGTTACCATCTGATAATAAAGTATAATTTCAAATAAATTATGATAAAATTTATATATACTTTTTTCATTCAAATTCTTCAAACAAATTGTTTGCCAAAATGTTGAATTTGAATAAAAAATTATTTAATTTGTTTGAAAAAATATTGAATTTGAATGGAAAAAAATATATAAAAAACCATAAGTCTGATATTAAAGTTGTGTATCGCCAAGTTGTAGAGATTGGTGTAGTGTATTAAAACAATAAGTAAACGAAAATGATTGAAGACAAATTTTCCGAGATATTCAACGTTTAAAATGTCATGTAAAAAAAATTTTAAGTTTGAGTAGCTATTACCCATATAAATTAAGTAATACTATATGATGTCGCATTTCATATATAAATTTGCACAACAGTTTTTTTTGGCTTGTACTTAGCGCTGGGTGCCTTCAAACTCCAAACTTCCAAAATGTCAATTCTCTTAAACAAAAAAATCATAACGAAAGTCATAACAATTTTTCGATACAAATTCAGGAATTATAAAAATGTGAATTTATTTCTAAATGTTAGGTGGTATGTGACAATTGTAGTTAGTCTAGAAAATGATTGTTTTGTCATTTTTTTAAAATGTAAAATTTTATAATTTCTGAAACTTCTGTGAATGACTTTGATAAGGTTCAACTGTTTCTGATCAAAGTAGTCGCAACTGGATGCTTTAATCAACTATATGTGGAATATTTTGAAACTAGCTTTATAACCCGCTTTAAATGACGGAAGCAAAATCAATTCTAGCATTTCTTTCCTTCATTAGAGTATTATAACGCTTTTAATTACCATATAAACAGAATATTTGTAGTAAGGTGCAAAATTTTCTATTCCCTAAGGGTCATTTACTCGATCATTTTAGTGACATCCTTTTTGCCAACATTCAATAACATTCGCTGCGTAAGCTTAGCGTCAAAGTTTATAGCGAACAAATAATATTTTATAATGAGCCACAACTTTGAACGAAAACAATTTTAAAAACAAAAATAAATAAAATTATAAAAAAAACAATAATGTTGTAGGTACACATAATATTTATTTTGATGAATAAAATAAAAACTCGTGTTGGAGCAAAAATTAAAATAAAAAAATTTACTGCAAATAAATAGGTATTTACAAAACTGTTCATAACGTGTGAACCATTGATCGGTTATTTAAAATTTCATTTCATTTCAAAAAATTCATTATCGAACTGTTCATGTTAAAATTCATACATAATTATTATTTATAACATACATTAAAAAGAAGAACAACAGTCAATATGGTTTAACCAATACCTATATATACCTACCTACTGTATTAAAAAAAATTCATAACTCTCTACAACATACATTTCTACACACTTGAACTTGAAGAAAACAAATATACCTAAAAATTATAAATTTACAAAGATAAGAAATAAAAAATAATAGTACAAAATTTCATTTAATTTCTTTAAAAATGTATAGAGGTAGTTATTGTTTTTATGTGTAAATCAGCAGAACCAAAACCTAACCCCATAATAAATAATAAATACTAAATATTATATACGATCATAAATTTATATATCATATATCATTTTTTATATATATATATATATATATATATTAAAAAAAAACAATAAACAAAAAAAATAAAAATAAATAACAATTTTAACTCATCATCGCATCACATTTCTGGCGATATATAGTACTATAGTATACAGGCAATGCATACGGTAGCAAAACTATGATGCTATGATCCTTATCATAACAACAAAAAATCAAAAAACAAAAAAAAATATGTAGACACATATGCATATTGTGTATAATTTTAAGTAATAAGAATAACCTTCGAGAGCATTGGGTTTTTTTTTGTGTTAAATGCTGTTTGCCTTTTGGTTATTATACAATATTAAACTATTGATAAAATTTCTATTAGTCCTTCTTATTATAAATCAAAAAAATTGTTTGTTTTATTTATATTATTATTATTATTTTTTATTTTTCCTTATTATTTGCGAAGAAGACTAACACTAAATTAAAAAAATATATTTCATGCAATGGTATTTTTTCATGCAAACGTTCAGCATGGTAGACAGGGGTTAAAAAAGAGTACTAAAGCAATTTGTATACATATTGCAATTTGTATATGTGTTGGAGTATTCCGTCGGACTTACAAACATCCAGATAAAAAATATTTGTTGTATGTGGTTTTATCAAGCTTGTGTATTTTTACCTACTGGAGTTATGTATGTACTCGCCCTGCACCACATCGGGTATCAAATGCAAGTAATATAAGTGGGCACGGTAAATTTTTTTACTATAATAAATATATATTTATCTACTCATATTTGTATATATAAAATCGGTGTTATACGCTTTTCCCAGAATATATTATAGGTATAAAGTATGCATAATACAACAAAAAAGTTTTGTTATTTCTAAAAATTAGGTCTTTTGTCATTGACAATACTTTTATAACATAAAAAAAAAACTTTTTTTAGTTTTGAAATTAGAACATTTGACATTTAGGATATTTGATTTAGAGCAAAAAAAAAATTTACCTTGTATGACCTTGTATGTGTAAACATATTCAGTTTGTATGAATTTTGTGTTTCTTATGAGTAAGAATGATATTCATGTTTGTTCAGCTCATATAGCTATACATCTATTGACACTAACACTGACGAATGTTGACAACAAATATTCTAAATTTAATTTTTCAACAAATATTTGGAAATAAATAATTCAGCACCAGAAATTTTTCACTAAAATTGATTTTATTGTGACAATTTCTTATATGAATTGCGACATCATAGTATATTTAATCTATGCTATTTATTCAAAGACAGTAAGTCTGAAATCCACTCAACAAATAATTGACTTTGATTAGATGAATTAGTTTTAAAAAAATGTTTGTAAAGGAAAAATTGCTTTAGCTTGAATATTTTCGGAGCTATACATTTTTGTTAGACATTATTTGTTGTACGCCTATGGCTTCGTATCCTATCATTGTCGTCAGTGTTAACTTCTATTATATGATGAAATTATTCTAATAATATCTAACTATTATTAGGAAATTTAAAATTGGAAAATTAGTTATTAAAAAAAATTTTCATGGATAAAAATATTATTTAATATTATGTAAGCTGTTAGAGACTTAAACTGATACCGATTGTATTTATTATATTTTATTTTATTTTAGTATTATGTAATATATTTTTTCATTGTACTTTATTTTGTCATTATTTTGGTTTTTATTTGCACTGAATTATAATCTGTAAAACAAATTCTATGTACCAGCGATTGGGCTCATTTTAAATAAAATAAATAAATAAATAAAAAATAAACTGAAATGTAGGAATTTTGCTACATGATGCAGTTTTTTGTTTTTGATTGCTTTAAAATGATAGATAGCTCAAATTCTGAAGTTAATTTATCATTTTAAAATAATTTATCATTTTTACTTACAATAATACATTTTTTATTTTTGTATTTTGACTTCTTTTAAATAATCATCCTTATATATTTAAACTATCGTCTTACTATCTATCTATGTATGCAATTAAGGTTACTTAGGTAAATATTTTTTATGTTTATTTATGATTTATTCTCATTTTTAATTATTCTGATCTGATGTAGAAAATAGAATATTGAACATTCAATTAACTAACAATAATTATTACAAATTATATAATTGTAAAAAGATTTATACAAACATCAAGTTTAATTAACATTTTATTGTAATTATTATTTTAGAAGCATATACATATATTTAATTAAAATATATCAAATAATAAAACAAATTCTATTGATTTAAAGATATTTAATTATATATAAGAATAACAATTTAATGATATATACTCAAATATAAATGTCCTTTAATTAAATTTTTGTTCATATTCAGTTCTTCTTTACACATATCTTTGGTATCTATTAATTATTACAAAACAAGAGAAATATAGAGTACTTTATTTTAATAATTAAAATTAAATTAAATTAAATTAAAAAAAAGTGTAGATATTTAGGTTAATTGAAATGTTAGGAAATCACATTTTGGTGTTTTACTATCGATTATTAATATAAAATAATAGACCATGGTGGTTAGCACAAATTCGTTGATGTTTAAAAAAGTTTTTTGGTCAAATTGGTTTGCAGATATGATAATTGAGATCTGCTGATACCATTATTTTTATTATATATGATAAAATTATTTTAATTATATCTTTACTTTCCCTTCAAGACCCATATTAGTCGTTATCATGACTTTTAAAGTTTGTTTTTTAAAGTTTTGACTAAACTTTTCAAATTATGCAATCATGTTTGAAAAATCAGTTTTACAAATTTATCAAACTTTTTTTATTTTATTTGTAATTGTTAAAATATTCATTACAATAGTTGAAATTTTTTTGAAATTATGTAAAATTTTAAAAAATAAATTTTTTAGATAGAAAATTCTTTCATAATTGAGATTTTGAAAATTTTAACGGTCAAACACCACAAAAAAATCGATTTGCATAACATAATTTAATTCTTACTTTATTTTTAAATGAACACTATTATTGATCTAAATCAAATAAATAACCATGAAGACATAAATATTCCCTTAATAAGTCGAAAATAAGTAATTAAGGAAATCAAAAACCTAAAATTAAATAAAGCCCCAGAATTTGATTTAATAACTTCAAATGTGCTGAAAAATATACCCAACAAAGCTCTCACCATTTTGGTATATATAATGAATGCCTGTATTAGGCTTAAACACGTACCTAGTATATGGAAAGTTGCACAGATAATAATGATTCAAGAACCAGGAAAGCCTGCTAACGACACCAAATCCTACAGGCCGATATCTTTGCTCCCTACAATATCGAAGTTGAAGTTTGAAAAATTACTATTGAGAAGGATTCAACCCCTCATAGAAAACAGGAATATAATACCTAATCACCAATTTGGGTTTAGGCAAAAACACTCAACAATAGATCAAGTACATCGAATAACAGACATTACAGAAAGGGCACTGGAAAATAAACAAATTTGTTCTTCGGTATTTCTAGATGTAGCCCAAGCTTTTGATAAAGTTTGGCATGAAGGACTCAACAAAAAGCTAAGTTCTCCCTAAAAATTATGTTGAATTATTTTCATCATATCTCTCAAATAAAGTTTTTCGAGTTAAAAATGAAAATGAATACTCCTCTCTAAGAGATATAAAAGCTGGAGTACCGCAAGGTAGTATACTGGGTCCAATTTTATATTTGTTATACACCTGTGATATAGCCGAAGTAGAAAATATAAAAATATCAACCTTTGCAGATGACACAGCGTTGATGGCTGTTGGTTCTACTATAGAAGAAGCTACAAACAAACTGCAAAAAGCTAATGACAAAATTTCCAACTGGTGCAAAAAATGGAAAATTAAATTAAATGAAGCCAAATCTAGTCATGTAAACTTCATCTATAAAAACATAGTAACTCCTCTTTCAGTTAAAATTAATGATGTCGTGATTCAATACGAGAATAAAGGTAAAAAATCTTGGCATGACCTTAGATGCAAAACTGAAATGGAAAGAGCATATGAAAATCAAAAAACGAGAATTCCAGTTCAAATATAGAGAAATATACTGGCTGATTGGGCGGAATTCTACGGTCTCGACCTATAACAAAGTTTTGATGTATAATCAAATATTGAAGCCAGTCTGGACATATGGTATTCAAATATGGGGATGTCCTAAACAAATCCATATTCAAACTATCCAAACGTTCCAAAATAAGGTACTGCGCAACATAGTCAATACTCCACGGTATGTTCGCAATGCCGATATTCATCGAGATCTGAAGATCTCATATATAAAAGACGAAATAATGAAATGCGCTGCACGGCATAAAACTCGTCCATGTCAATACCGAAGCTTTTAGCTTAATTAACCATTAAAACTTTGTTAAGCGACTAAAACGAACAAGACTACTTGAGTTAGGTTAAAACCTTTTATCTATTAAAACCTTATTGAATTTTGGTTGATCAAAGGTATCTTAGTTTTTTTGAGTTAAATGTAAATTAATGGTTAGTTTATAAGACTAGTTTTAATGTTGCAATAATGATAGTAGTTTTTAGTGGGTTAAAGTCCCACAGTCCTTCAATCTACCTTCCCCGGTAATAGGTAGTCCCTGAAGCCTTTTTCGATGATTTACTACTATCTGAAAAAAAAAGAAAAACTTCATTTTCTAAAACTTTCATTTAATCAAAATTGTGCTGAATAGTAATCTTCTTAATTTAATTAAATTTTAAAATTTCTATGGCTGGATGTCACTAATCGATTTCATCATGACTTAACAAAATAAGTATAAGCTGTGGTGAATTGAATTTCACAAAATCCAAATCACATTTTCGGAATTGATTGGAAATTAATTTTATTTTTGGATTTGGATTTAAATTTAACTTTGTAGTTATTATATTTGATAATAGAGGAGCTTTTAGTGTTAGAGTTGTAAAACGAAACACTTATTTGTATTAGTTTAATTTCGAAATTGGAGAGGTGAATTCATAACTTATGTTTTAAATCCAAAACCAAATTCAAGTTTTTGCAAAAAATAACACAACTGTTTTAATAGTGTATGTAATTTACATTATGATATGTATATACTTTTGTGCATGCAGTCAAGAGGAATATACTTTAAATTGTTGATTTATATTCACCTCGTTTTATTCTCTTCTTAACAGTTTATTGTTTTTACTTTTGAAATTTAAAGTAGTGAGTTTACTATAACGTTACACACTGAACTGAAGACAAATATATTTTGAAAATCTATAATTATAATTGACAAGCATTTAAGGACCTGCGCAGTAGACACCTTTTCATTTTATCTCTCTTTTCCATAATGAACTCTTAATATATAATAAGTAAGTTATAAATAAAACAATAATGAGCACACAGTTGAAATTTTTTTAATCATATGGTTTTATTATTCACCAAATACATTAAGAAACAGATAGACAGAAAATGAGAAGTAAGGTATTTATGTTTTTTAACGAAAACATACTAATTTCAAAGCTTTTCATTCATTAAAACATGAGTGTTTTCTGCTTTGTAATGAGAAGTCTATATCCGTCCATGCAAATCCCTGTTCATTTAAAAACTTTAAATTTGGCTTTAACTTGAATTATAATTACTCAACAGGCGCCCCTAGTATAAATATAGTAAATGGCGGGATAGGATTGTGAAAAACGTATCGCACTGAACTGAAAACAGGTATATTTCGAAAACTATTTATATAAAAAAATATAGCAAATGGCAGCATAGGATTGTGAAAAGAACACCAACATTGACTTTTTACAGAAACTCTAAAATAAAAAACTCTGTGGTATAGTTAATTCATCACAATACCTACGTAATAAAAATCTTCACCTCGATTTGCACATTGAAACAAGGCCGGCTAAAATTAAAATATATATGTACAGTAAAACACTGTACACAGTCACTGTGAATTCATGTGAATTCAAAACATTGTAGCAGCTCTTGATATCGACAACAATGTCCATCGAATCAAGAGAATGAAACCCGTTGAAGATGTTTATTACTTGTAAATAGAAATTTTACGATAATAGTTTTCTTAATCGAACTTATTATGCTGATAGCATTCATCCACGAAAACTATTACAGTAGTAATTTTCTGTTCACGCGGTCAAATTCGGTTTTTTTATAATATTGGCTAAAATTTAAATTAGATTATGGTTATAGCAAAATGTAGGTGGGCTTTAGTGTGTTTAACTCTCTAAAAAGTTTTTGGAGACTTGGTAAACGTAATTCTACAAAAAGCGCATGTGCAATTTTTACTATTACTAAGATGTTTTATAAAAAGCATATGAATTCTACCAGAATACCGTCGTTTGCAAGGCTTTGAATTGGATGTCGTGTGGAGCGAGACATAAATAAATGTTTGAAATAGGTTTGGTGAAACAACTAACTTTTAACAAGGTTTATTTGGAACTGATCGAATGAATCGACAAATTTCAATCCATTTTAGAATTCTGAGGGATATGTTTTATCGGCGTAGGACCTAATGACCATATAACGGTTTTTATACAAAAACATCAAAACAATCGTGATACTTTCGAATGTCCTTTTCGTCCTTAAAGGATAAAATACGCCACTAAAGATATGTATGTTTGGAAAGCTAGCTATTCCAGCTATGCTTTAGATATGGTCATTAGGTCGTACGTCGATACAACATCTCCCTCAGAAGAGCCGAAATTAGCGACATATTCTATAGATCTTTTGACATGATTTCATTTTTATTTCCTATTCACGCAGTTAATTTATTTTTTTATTATATGGGACAAAAATTTAAATTAACGAAACTTTTATTTACAAAATTTACAAATATAAAAATTATTAGCCATTATATTATGGGTATAAAATCCCGTAAGACAAAATCCCGCACAACTAAATACCATAAATAACAAAAAAATTATAAATTGGATATTATTGTATATCACCATTGGCGCACTCAAAATTTTAATTAAAATAAATAGAACATTCTTGTTATACAAAATTTATAGAAAAAAAAATAAATAGATTTCAAATGAGAAGACACCATACTTACTTAGAATCTGAAATTCTTCTTATAATATAAAAATAAACCTTATGTCCTTGTATTTTTTCTTCTTTATTTTTGTTGTTAATGTAATTCAATATCAATATGTATATTTTAATAATAGTAAATTCTTGTTATTTTTTCAATGACGTTTACATACCAGAATGCCTTTCAATAATATTAAGTAGAACAGTAGAATTTACCTTTAAATACAACTGATACGTACATTACATTTTAAAATTTTGTCTAGTCATATTCAATTAGGATACAATTTCCTTTCTTATATAAATTTTCTATAATATTTAAAGTAAATATCCATACTGGAACAATATCTAACCTATCTACATTACATTCACAACTTATATTTTGTATAGTTTAGGTAAATAAATTTCATTGTTTGAATATGGATTTGTGTATCTACATACTACATACAATGCATATATCTATTTAGATCTCATATAATATATAGTTAGAAAATAAAACTAAGAATTTAGTTAAGGGTAAACAGGACGTGAAAAGAATTCAATTTATGAAAAATATCAGACTATTATAGTGTATATGTAATGTAATATACCAAAAGCATATTCTTTTAAACTATGTATGTATGTAGTTTAAAGGAAGATGCTTCTCAGTAAGTAATTTTTAGTACTTAAAATTTGAAAAAAGAAAATTCAAAGAATTTTAAAAATAAAGATATTCAGACAATATATTAAGATTATTATCCTGAGATCTATATCATGACGAAAACCTGTATATTAGTTAAGATGTTTGATATTCAGGACAAGATAGAGATAAACAAATTATGGTATATTATATAGGAATTTGTTATAAGCGATTTGTAATATTTTTTTTTTTTTACAGAATGTTCGTATTTTTTTTTAAAAATAAAAAACGATGTCTATTAAAAATTTTATGTTTGAACAAGTCTGTTGGTTTAATGAAACTAAAAGAAATTTCATATGTAAAGCGAAATTTACGATATTTCATCTAATCAGTAAATTTATTGTGCTTAACAATATATTTTTCATTTATATAGGGCTATTTTTTATCACCCATATTATTTTTAGTAGTAACGGATGACATAATGACAACCAGTGTGGGGTGTAAACGGTATCCAACGGTATGCAATGACGTCCAATTCGAACGTATCAGCCACTTAGATTACACCGACAATGTTTATTGTCATATACGAATTGAGGTTTAAATCATATGTGCCAAAATCTGTATGACGATGAAAAAAGTGCGACCCTAAAAGTCAATACAACTAAAACCAAAATCACGCGCACAAGTCGCACATCACAACATCCGATCCTTCATGAAGAGACACAAATCGAAGAGATGAGTACGTTCAAATACCTGGACAGCATCGTATAATCAGATAGAGGTGTCGATTTGGATATTGAAGTCCGTACTGCTTTACCGTACTGTGCTGCTATGGCAGCGAAAAAACATATCTCTGCACACAAAAATAAGAATTTTCAATGCAAGTGTAAAATCTGTTAAATGCGTTCAGTCTGCGAAACATATAAATTTTCAGTAAACCTCACCAGGAAACTCCAAGAGTACAACCTCCGGCTCATCTTACACATTCGTTGGCCCCAAACCATTTCCAACAGAACGCTATGGCAAGAAACGAAGCAAAAACAAATAGACTTGGAAATCCAGAAAATTGCTTTGGATCGGATATAGGTACTCTGAGGAAGCCTGACAACAATTGTTTTGAATTGAATCTTCAGTATACGCATCGCGTCGGAAGGCTGAGAAAAACATGGAGAACAGCCGTCTTAGCCGAAGCAAGTACCCAGCAAAGAACGTGGCCACAATTGAAGAGGTTAGTCACAGATAGGAGTCGGTGGAAAGATTTTATTTCCGCACTATGCCCCACCAATGGGGTTAAAGGACAATGATGATGATACGATGTACTTTATTAAACTAATATTTTAAAATTAGAATCTTTACCGTTCATTCACAACTCGTCCTACTTGAATATTTTTTTGCCTTTTTTTGTACCCTACACTATGATTATCAAATAGCAAGACTTTAAGTTAATTTAAGCAACTAGTTACATTTATTTTAGCAATCTATCCTTAGAATGGAATATTAAACTAAATTTTTAACAAAGTGGGTTTTTTTAAACTTGAGAAGATCTTAACCAATGTTAAGATCTCTTCTATTGGATTATATATTATCTACTAAATTTAATTCATCATATTCATTGTTCTGTAACCCTGAACTTATTACTGAACTAAGTTTAGTCGGAAAATTCAAAGGATCACATATTTTTAACCAATATTATTTATGAAGAATGTTCAATTCATTTGGGTACAGTGCCAACTTAGTTTGGTATTTTGAACTAAAGTTTGATATTTCTTTTTACCACGTATTATAGTTTCCAAGTTTCTATGTATAGTGTAACCAGGTGGTTTACATATTTGAGAGTTCCAGTTATTAAATTTAATATTTTTGTTTGAAATTTTTGTATGATTTGACTCGATGACTGAACCCCACAGCTTCAATCCATATGTCTAGACTGGTTTTATAATAGGTTTTTATATTTTGGTTAGTATAAATAGTTTTATTATAGTTTGTTATTTAATTTCAACCCACATTATGTAGGTAAGTAGGTGGAGATTTATTTCTAATTATTTTACATTTTGTCTATTGCTCTGTTTCTATTTATCTATTTTATTTTTCTATTCAATTTAATAATAAGAAATAAATAGAAAAAATTGTTCCACTTGCAATTGTTTATTTTTACCGTTGGCCATAGATTTTTATTAAAAATATTTTAAAACCAGAATGTCTGTATTTTATTTATTTGCAAACTTAGTTTAGCTCCTGAATTTCCAATGAAGCATAATTTTAAACTGCGTGAATTAAACGTTTATATTTCTGGGTCTAAATTTTCCTTAAGATTACGAATTATTATATATTATATTTTTGTTTTCATTTTGAATAAAATTAAGATGTAAACTTATAATTGATCGTATTCAACAACTTTGGGTGTATATCAGTTCTATAGCGTATAAGCGTATATCGTACTTCATTAATGCAAAATTTGACTCTTTTTTTAAAAAAAAATCTTCAAATAATAGTGTTAAAGCGCACCTGTTTCAATTTGGACGTATTTATCTGTACCCAAATGTATACTTATATTAATTCAGTTTATTAAAGAAGTTCATACTTATGCGCTAACTATAATGACATAGAAGAACTACATAGATATTTGTCAAAGCATATGTCGATCTATAATGACATAGTAACATAAGAAAATATTTCTTAGAAAAACAAATTACGTGTGTATGTCAAATTCGGCTTGAATGGAATGAAATGTTTAACGAAAATTTAACAAACTGTCAAATCCAACTTAATTGCCGCATATGTCGATTGTGGGCAGTTACATATATTTTCCATATACCGAATATCACATATGTCCATGACATATGCGAATCCAAGCCATTATAATTAACCCATTATCAGTTTGGAGTACAAATAAGATACGAGTATATTAGTTAAGGTTTTATTTAACATTTTCTTTAGGTGGCTTAAAATTTTCTAATTTTTTTATTACAATATTTACTTATCATCCTTTATAAAATAATAACAATAAATTGAATTAAAATAAATATTTTTTGAATTTATTAATATTTTATTTATTGTTTCATTAATAAATTTTATGTATTTAAATTTTTAAAGAAAATGTAGATACAGTACTCTTATTTTAGCCTATTTAAAAAAGATAAAAATTAAAAAAATGTCCCTGTTGAACAAAACATTGATGTGAGCTGCGAAGCAACAGTGCAACATTAAATAATATTTGAATAGTTAATACATATAATAAAATAGAAATCATGAAATAAATAATTTAATATAATTTAATGGAAATTTAAAAAAAAAAATTCCAATACTGCTATATAGCAAACAAACAAAAATAAAAAGTGATTGCTCTATTTAAAAATAAAAAATAAATAGAAAAAAAATACATATTTGAAATCTCTATAAGTACATAAAAATGCATAGGTACATATAAAATTTACTGGTCAAATTTCAGTTGAAGAACAAGGAAGAAATTTGTAATACAATACAAATTGCCTAAAATAACTTACCTTCATGCTTTTAATACTAAAATAAATTGAAAAATAAATAATTACAGCAATTCGGCAATTTATGATAATATACAGTCTATTTATTAATTATATACAACCTATATTGCTTGAGCTAAACTGGGTTAAATATAACTGGATTAGATAAATAATGTCTATAACAAATATCAATTACAGCTCTGAAGATATGCAAGCTAGATTAATTGGTATCATCATCTCGGCAATTTATGATAATATACAATTTATTTATCAATTATATACAGCCTATTTTACCTGTGATACACTGGGTTAAAGATAATTGGATTAGAAAAAATAATGTATAATATTTATTCCAATTCCGAAGATATACAAACTAGAGCCATTTATTCTTAAATTTTTTTTTTAAAAAAAATTAATGTCTCTAACTATAAAGTGTATTTATTACGGATATCAGACTTACCGTTTTTGAGTAATAATTGTCAAAACTTAAAATGTTGGTATAATAATTTGACATTTATGTTAATCAATTTTATTTTTCATAATTCATTTTATTATTTTTTGAATGCATTGCAACATCATTTATATATCGAAAATATTGTCATTCAACATATTTTTTGATTTAAATTCATATACCTTAATATGCTTAAGCTTTTCAGCTGCTTGTAGTTTATATTGCTGGAACGAAAACAGAAGAGGTGTTTCTGGAAATAATGCAGCTTTGCGATATTTAAGTATTAAATTAATCATGTTTTTTAAACCCAAGTTAGCTATTACAGTCAAATCATGTTTAATAGAACTGGTAATGATGTCTTTTTTCGTTGGTTGGCAGCGATAGATGTAATTTTTTTTTTCTTTATTATTTCAAACGAGTAAAATACAAATTTTGTTATAATTATAATGTTATTCAAATATTTATAAGATAAAGTTCAATTTTATTATTAAATCTATTATTAAATCTAATAGTAACATGATCTTAAGTATAGAGAATATTTATATTTGATTTAATAAAAGATGAAAAAGATAAAAAAAAAGTAGTTTAGATTAAGATTAACATTATATACTAACTAATTTAAGATGAAAAAAAATATATGTTTAAGACCTAGCCTAAGCTGTCTGGTCGAATTTTTAGTATTACTAGGATATTTTATGTATCACAATGCACCGTACTTGTTTAAGTGTGTCGGCGTACCTGCGGCAGTTACTACTACCTACCTAAGATATTTTACAAAAGCATTAGCTGTCATTTGCAAAGCTTCTGATTGAATGTCGCTGATGGAGCAAATCATGAATAAATGGTGGAAATAGGTATGATGACACAACTGATGTTTTGGGGAAGCCAGCAATTCGTTTTTTTGTTTTGACGATGTTTTAGGGAAGCCAGCGTTTATTTTTAACTGATCGAACGAATCAAAAAAAAATTTCAATCCAATTTAGAATTTAGAGATCTATAAACCCTTTGACAGGGTCCCATTGTTCAAGATTTGTTTTTTCATATTTATTTTCGAGATTTATTTTGTTTAAAGTTTTTTTTTCAAGGTATTGGACTTCAAAATGTATATAACCTATTTATTCATACATGCATAGTTAAAAAATTTTCTGCTACCCTGAAAAACGCATTCACAACTTACATAATCGTTAATTAGCATTTGTAGAGATAATTTCTCTTAGTAGCATTTGTAGCATTTACTAGCATTTGTAGAAACGATAATTTCTTTTCATTATGACCATCATCTGCTGGTTCTACAAATCTTTACGTCGTTTATAACTTTCCTCCATCCATACTCTTACCCAATTGCCCTCCATCCGTTAACTAAATTCTTTCGGCATTTGTCTTCGATTTCATTGGGCCATCTTGATCTTGATTTACCTCAGGTATTGTACAGTATTATGTTTAAAATTCTTTTTTAGCATCGTTTGATCATTTATCCTTATTACATGTCTTGCCCATCTTAAGCTTTATGTCTTAATAAATTTTACAATGTTATTGTCAATCAATTAATGCTGCTAGTGCTTTATTTGATCTATTATGTATTATTATTATTTTTTATTGAATATAATTTAAATTATAGATAATAATGATTTACAAGCATTGGCAGGACTAATTTGTTATTCATCATGCATTGTGGTTATTTATTTTGGAACCAAATATTTTTTCAGTTCATTCTGCTTTCGAATATTTTTATTTGTAATCGTTCAGACTTCGCAGCTATATGCTAAGACCGGTTGTATTGTGGTCTTATTTAATTTAATTATCCTGTTTAAAAGCTTAAATTTGAAAAAGTCCAATGCATGTCAAATGTCAAATGGATGTACTTTTTATTATTTTTTAAGGCACCTAGATATAGAAATATAAAAGTGTTTACTCTTTCAAATTTTTAGTACTTTATTGTTATATTTTGGGCCGATTTTGGGTCGGTTTTATTTCGAAGAAGTGTCTTATTTCTATGCAGATTATCTTATTTCTGTGCCAATTGTCTTATTTTGGACTGTATATTGCCTGTCTTATTTCTTCTTTATCTTCATGTATTTGGTTTTAGTCTTGCTAATTTTTAATTAGTAGCAACTTTTCTTTCTAGCCAGAAATATTTCCTTTATGGATTAATTGTGTTCTGAAATGATCTTATCAATATTTTTCCTCTTCTCTCTAAATCTTTAATTGATTATTTCTTTCAAGTAAATAATATAATTTCAACTCATTTATTCCCTCCATTAAATTTTTATACCTATTACTTAAATATCTACAAACATCACGTCATCACCAATATGCTGAAAATCATGTTTTCGTTAAATTTTCATACCATATCAAAAATTTTTTTTTTTGTTAATTTATTTTGTCCTCTATATTAGATTTTAATCAAATTTAATCCTTCAGAATGTTGTCATATTCAGCAGCAGCCTATCGGAGACATAATTTAAATTCAATATCATTTTCATGAATCACATCAGATTATAATCTGTCGGACATACAAACAACAACGTAACTCTTATAATTTGAGAAAAACTAAAAGTAAATATTCAAAATCCTTTTCCTATATAAAAAAAGAAAAAAAAATAAAAAATAAAAATGAGCGACTCATGTTTTCTCAATTGAAAAACAAAAAAATATTAACATTTTTTTTATTTGTTTTTACATGAGATTTTTTTGTTGTTGTTGTTTATTTAATCCTTGTTACTCTGTTAAACTCATGTAACATGCATAAAATACACCAACACATGTATTCATGTAAGTAGGGGGTTAGGAAACTGAATTAATCGTTTTGATGATTTCTAGATTAAGTGTAGGCCTGTTTACTTTTTGGAATGTATTTTTTTTTTAATATTTACTGAAATTGACCATACTATTATTGAATTGGTTGATTGAATCATGAATTGAAAATTGAACTTTAATTGAAAACTTGTTGATTTGATGTAGGAGAGTAAAAATAAAAAATAAAAATTAAATTATTTTGTAAATAAACATTCAATTTTCTGTTTGATGTCATTTAAAAAAATAGGAATAAATAAAAGTAAATAAAAATAGTTGTTGTAGTAAAGGATGCATGTAGGTGCTAGTGGATGCAGTTTTTCTTCATTATTAACTGCAAATAAAGAATTTGATTAAAAAAAATAAATGAATTTGGTATTATTGGTTGAATCACTGGAATTCATATTGAATTTTTGTCTCTTGTATTATATTTTTTTCCCGATATATTGCAACCTACGTAGAAGCCTGGCTTTTTGCATATTAAGTAGTCGATTGTTATTGTGTAGTGGTTGTATTATTCAATTCGAAAGTCTCGGGTTTAAATTCAAACCTATAGGACATTTTGATTAGCTATATTTAAATCCCATAACCACTATATTATATTTCATACTATAACATAGTTTGAATCGATCGATTCATTATCCAATGTATTCTACTTAATCGATTGAATAATATAATTCAGCTCCTTTTTATTGTTGGCTTCTTTAATAATTTTGTCTTATTGTTTCAATAATATTGCTAAAAATATTGTTTAATTATTTTTTTTAATGTTTTTGGGAGTTCTTTGTATACGTGATTTTTTTCAAATCTATTTTATTTACCTGTTTGTAGTAAAATTTTAATATTGCAGATCTATTCACTTGTGGAATGCTATTGTCGCTTTCATGTCAATCAAATTCAGAATTGGGCCATGTATATTTCTGGAAATAATTATATCTTTTTGCATTGAACAGATGTCTGTTGAATTGCGTTCTGACAATATAGATCTGAAAATTGTTTATTAACGCCTCGCAAACATAAAGGATTTGAGAGGAGGATTGCTCTTCTTCTAAGTAGAATTGTAAGCATCTGTCTATGTTCGATTTACCAACCTACCAATGTTAACCTATAGATCAATTTTGTGATGATGATGTTCAACCACTTGATGTTAATTTGGCCATTCATTGCTACATTAGCCAGTTTCTTCATATATTTCGATTTCGATCAATTTCTTGTAAATTGACATACGTTACTTATTTCGTTGCTACATTGTTTTTCTCTAAACATGTAGTCAACATCACAACTGATAGGTTCAAAATTAATCCATATCTGACTTCTTTGTTAAAAATTAATAGTACCAAAATTGCATATTTTTAGGGGTTAATGAGTAATTTCTCATTTGTTTATAGATTCTAATTCTACATTTATTGTCAATCCTCTTCACTAGTCAAACTAATTAAGAACTTCCCTTTTGGGTAGTATGATTGCAAGAATTAAATTTAATTAACTGATGGTGAAATCCATCTCTTTTCACCATCAGTTAATTGATTTTAACATGTGGCATGTGGATTTAATTCGAATTAATCTGTCATTTATTAATAATTGTGTTCTAATAGTTCCTGTGGCAGGGATTAAATAAAAACAAAATTTCTAATAGACATTTCATGTATTTTTATTTATTTCTAAAATTTTTATTTTTAATCATTTTAATTGGTTTTTTTTTAATTTAATTTAATGGTTTTTTTTTGTTTAATTTTATTTATTTTGTTTGGAAATTTTTAACATCAAAATTTGTTTTTTTTTTTTTTTTTGGTTTTTGGATTTTTGTAGGATTTTTAAAATTTTTTAATACTTTGTTTGGTTTTTGTTTTTTTGTTTTTCATGCATTTTTAATTTTAACTGATATAATTTAAATTTAATTTATTTAATTTTTTTTTTTTTTGTATATTTTTATTTAATATATTTTTGTTTTTAATTTTTTTTTAATTTTAACGTGTCGTAATTTAGTTTTTATTTAAAATTTTAATTTTTTTAAGAAATTTTTTTTTTATTTTATTTTATTAATTTATTTTACTACACAAAGGTACATTTAATTCTGTTTGGCTTTAAAACATTTAAATTTTTCATTTTGTTTTTTTTTTTTTTTGGTTTTTTTGTTTATTTTATTTTTTTTTTATTTAAATATTTTTAATTTTTTAGTTTTTTGTTTTTAAATATAATAATTTAAGATGAAACTTTCAAAGAATGAATTGCCAATATATTATTTTGGCTAAATATTCAAAATTAGCGGGGTATAAATTTGGCACACTATTATTTTTGTAAATTATTTCGTAACCCTGTATATATATGCAGTATATAATAGCTACTCAATTTATTTAATATTATCTAAATGTTAAAAATCAACAAGCCGATTAAAACTACTCTTAAAGTATTTGATGAAAGGGTTATTTTTTTTTTTAAAGTAAAAATAAATTTATTGTAATAAATCACAAATTATATTTTATTAAATTTTAATTTGTGTTCATTTAAATTAGCATCGAAACGAAATAAATAGATAAACAGGTGCTTTATTTGTATAAAAGTTTACAATATATTAGAGATAAAAACGAAAAAATAGACTTTAATTTATTGGTTTCATTCTTGGGAAGTTCTTTCTTATTTAATTTTTATATAATTTAGTTTAAATATAATAATTTTAATTAAATTCTTTTCTTAGTTTTTAATATATTTTTTTTTTATTTATGAAATATTTTTAATTTTTAATTTTAGTATTTTTTTTTCATTTTGTTTATTTTTTTATTACTTTTTTGTTTTTTAAATATATAATAATTCTAGTATTTTTCATATTGTATAAAGAACTAAATAAATTTTTATATATTTTTCTTTTTTATAATTTAATTTTAATTAATATTATTATTTATTAATATTTTTTTTTGTTTTTTTTTTTTTTTTTGATAAAAATGTTAACATATTGTTCCATCTCATATTTCATAAATATTTTTTTTTTTTTTGCTTCATCTTTATTTCGTGAATATATTGTTGCTTCTTCAACTTTAAGTTTTTTCTTTGTTTATTTATTTTTTAATTTTTATTATATATTTTGTAAAACTACATATTTTCTTTATTCAAAATTTATTATACTTA
Organism: Argyra leucocephala; assembly: GCA_963942445.1. Taxonomy (NCBI): domain Eukaryota; kingdom Metazoa; phylum Arthropoda; class Insecta; order Diptera; family Dolichopodidae; genus Argyra; species Argyra leucocephala. Next base: position 14,643,627 of record OZ012681.1, read on the forward strand.
CTTTCTTTAATTTCGTATTTACTAAATTTAATAATTTCATATAATATATTAATTTAATTTCTTTATTTATATTTTTATTTGCTCTATACATAGACAAAATTTATTTATAATAAATTTTAAAATTAATTTTTTTTTTTTAAATTTATATTTTTAATATTTGATTTTTTGTCGTTTCTTTGTTTTTTTCTAAACCATTGATTTTATTTATATACTTAAAATTTATTTTTAAATTTAGTTTTCATTTAAATACTTAAAAATTAAATGTTCGATTATTTTTCATTTTTAAATGTTTTTTTTTTGTTTTTAATTTTTATTTAAAGATTTTCGTAATTAATTTTTCTTTAACAACATCTATTTATTTATACATAATATATATATATGTATATACATATATATTTAATATAATAAAATATTTTATTTATTTTGTTTTTATATAAATTTGGCTTTTGTATTTTTTTAGGTTTTTATTTTATTGTGATATATTAGTAAACTGGATAATAAAAATAATAGAGTTAACAATAATAAAGTTATAGTTTTAATAAAATTATTATTTTTTTTTGGGTTGATTGCATTTTGAGTGTTAACGTTTAATTTTAATTCGCTTAATACTTTCTCTTCGATCTTATATATTTCTTTTTTACTTGAATTTTCAATATATGTGTATAACAGTTTATTTTTTTGTTTTTTTTTAGATGACCAAAATTTGATTTATTTTTATGGGCCAGATTTTTGTTTATTGCCTGACTATCTGTGAAGATGTACAGATATTTCTGACATATACCACTCTGAATATAAGCCAGTTTGAAGCTTCTTTTATGGTATACTTTTTTTCATTCAAATTCAACATTTTTTTAATCAAATTCAATATTTGTTCAAACAAAATGTTCGACAAAATGTTGAATTTGCTTGAAAAAATGTTGAATTTGTATGGGAAAAAGTATATATCACTTCAAAAATAGTATAAAGGATTAAGAAAAATAAAGAAATATACTTTTTACCTTCTCACCAAGTGTCATATTTCAAATATGAATTGTTTACAGCAGTCAATTGTACAAGGGAAGACAAAAGGTATAGTAAAGTAAGTATAATTGTCATGTATTCAAAATATAATAATTGCGTATGGGAATAAAAATTATTCAAATAGATTCAAAAGACTATATATTAAAAAAAAATTATTTCATGTTTTATGTTAAATATACAGCAATTTCAAAATTTCAAATACAAAATCATACATCCGTTCAGAGTAAATAGCAGAATAAGAATAAATTTAGAAACTGTTATATCATACGATAGAAAATTAAGATGAATATACAAAATTAGATTCAAACACGTCAAAAATACAGATCCAACTCAAATAAATAATTTGTTATAAAAAAAAAAACAAAAATAAAAATTGAAATGTAAAATCCAGTTATCTGACATATCGAAATATGTGTAAAAAAAAAATTTATGTTTTATTTTATTTTGTTTAAATAGCGTATATATAAACATATATGTATTAATTAGTATTAAATTTTTGTTTTTTTTTCTCATTTTTTTTTATTTAACAAATTTTAAAATATTTCAATTTTATATTCAATTTCGTTTTTATTTTTTTTTGAAAATATACTTTTAGTTATGGTCCTGTTTAATTTATACTTTTCATTTTTATTTATTTTTATTTTTAATTTTTTTTTCTTTTTAATAATTTATATTATTTAATATTATTTTGTTTAATTTTATTTTAAATATTTTTAAATTATATATATTTTTTTTAATTAACGGTTTTTTTCGTTAATAATAATTTTAATTTTGTGTGTATTTTGTGGTTTTAAGTTTAAATCATGTTATTTTTCTTTTTGTAAATATTTTAAAAATAAAACATATATATATATTATTTAATATCAGCATGCATTTTATTATTTTAGTTTATATTTTATATTAGGATATTTTATTAAAGAAAATTAGTGGCATAATTTAAATAAACAAAAAAAAAAAAAAATGTATTAAAGAAAAGTGAATTGTACTTACCAGATCAATTATTAGAATATAATCAAAGATGTCATAAACAATGAGCAGCAATGAGATTTGTTTGAATACAATTATTTTATACTTGATACATATAAATATAGTTACAATTTGTAACTACATACTTAGTGTTTTGATATTTCAAGTACACATTTTGTGTAATTTTTAGAGATTGAAGTAGCTATATAGGTATATATGTACTTAGTTTTGTAATTTATTATCATACTTAATTTTTGTTGTGCATCCAGATGATTCATTTACTGATGATTTAATTTGGTGGTTTTATTTATTCTTTTTATTCAATTTATTTTATTAATTTACGACCTACGTCCATTGAAGGGTTTACAGTATACAATGAAGAAATTGATACCGATTAAAGGATTAAAGGATATTGAACCGATTGAAGGATTAACAGTACAATGAAGAAATATATTTTGTATACATTTTTGATTAGTTAATTAACGTAACGATTTAGTTGTATCTCAAAAATTTATAAAGACTAATTTCAAGTTTTTTTTAAAAATTGTTGTAGTTTCTAGAATACTTAACATGGTTACTCAACGAGTTAGAATATTCTAATTAGTTGTAATTACTTTATTATAGTTTGGTACTAACATTATTTTATTAATGATGTTGGTATTTTAATAATTCGATGTAACAAGATTTTATCCACTAATAGACGTTTGATAGATTAGCTCTAATCATAAAATCTAACAGTAAGTATTAAATAAAAATGGAACTGATAATTATTAAATTTTAATTCTGTATAAAAATATTAACTTAATTGAAATTAATGTAATTAAATAAGTTTTGTAATAATTAAATAAAAACAAATGGAATTGAATACGTTAAGTACAATATTAATTTTAATTAAATACTTTTTTTTTGGGTGTATTTCTAAAAACGATTTTTGTTATTGTATTTTATCTAGTTTAAATGTAAATAATAGTATTCAATTTAATTAAATAGTATTGAAAAAAAAATTTAATTTATTATTTAATTTATTATTTAATTTATTTAACTATTAAATAATAATAAATATCATAAACTCCTGTTCTAAGTTTATTGTACTGTAACTATATCACAATATCCAAAATTCTCAAATTTATCGAATTTTCAAGAGAAAACATGATGACAAGTTGTTGATTACAATTCAATCATAATCTTGAATGTAGGTACTTTTGAACAATATTTTTTTAATAGCTTATTAAAATTGCATTTATCTTATTTATCCATTTATACAATTTTGATTACATAATTATTAATATATATATATATATATACAACAAAAAACAATTATATTCATAAATGTGCCAAATGTCAGAATGCAAAAATTATAATATAAACAAAAAAATATAATGAAATAATGTATATGAGAACAGTTTAAGTTCATAATAATAATTTGAATTTTTTTAAAATCAATTATTATACAAAAAAAAAATTGTTAAATTTAAAAAATAATAAAGTTATGCATCGTTGATTGAATTATTCAATGTATTGATGATGATGATGATAATGATGATAGTGTTGATAATGCATTTTTTATTTTTTATTATTGACAACTTATCAGATATTTAACACATTCTTTTGGTTTATGATTTCATTTGTGTTACCAGTCGTATCGGTTACATTGCACAATTTCATGGTTGACATATTATTATATTTGACACTTGAATTGATTTTCATAAAATAAAAATATATAATTTCTTTTGTAAATTCAATTTCTCGCATGTCCTTCGAAATGTCCTTTGATTATTAATTATTTTTATTTTATGTTAATAAAAATTAAATCAACTTCAAATATTATGCAAATTGATAAGATGTTAAAATAATATTAAAAAAAAAATAAAATATTAAACAAAATTTATTGATTTAAAAAAAAAAATAAAAAATAAAATGCAATTATTTGCTTTAATAATCTGGAATATGTACACCTGATGTACTGTATACGCAATACACAGAATACGATTACAGATATCAATGCATAAGTTTGTAAATATGACATACTATACATATATTGACCATGCAGGACAAAATTCAAATAATTCTTGAAAACATTTTATTATTGTGAGAATTACGAAAGTTGATATTTACTAGTTCTGCTGTCCAATACTGTATATTATATCCATTTCGAACATACCTAATTAATTCAATTAAGACCATACAGTACAATGTAGCTGATTCATATTATGTTGTTTTTTAATTATTTCTGACTCTTCACTACTGGGATTATTTCCTTTTGATTTAATGAACAAACAATTGGGATTTTAATATCAGTTGTTTTCCAACAATGTTATAAAAATATTCAGTTTTTATTTTTATATTTTTATTTTGCTTTAAATAACAAACATTTTTATATATTTATTTATTTTAATACTTTGTTCATTAAAACAAAAAAATTGTTGTTTTTCTTTTTTAATATGTAATTCTATAATGTCAGTCATCACAGAGTCATATACATATTACTGTAAATATGTAAGAAAAACATGTAAAAAATATAAAAAAAAAAACAATATATGTACATAATATGCATAATATTTCAATATTATAAGTTATATGATAATATGTATACTTCTACAAGATACAAAACAATATATAGTCCTTTTTATTTTTAAATCTCGAAGCAATAAAGCAAAAACAAAGAAAAAATATGTAACAACAAATCTTACAGTTATTAAAATTTTTCCCATAGACTTAAAAATGATATTATGGTACAGATAGAAAACCTTCTTTGCTATATATAGAAGGAGCTCTAAACTGTTCATAATGATTTATAAACAGATTTTAAAGCTTATGTAAACCTACGCATTTAATGATTGGACTAAGGACTATATTAAGTTTAAAAGTGATGTAAAGTTTTATATATTAATTTTTGAAATTTATTTTATAATAAGCTTGAAAAACACGTTTCAATATCTTGTGAAAAAAAATCTCGTTTAATCGATCGACATTAATTAATAATGGTGTATAGAATGAGTTAAGAAAATAAGTAATATATATTTTTAATTGTCCTGAAAATAGATATTACTAATAGAAAAATCCTAAAATAGTCTTTTCCAACTACAATCCTAATAGCAATATGTTTATTCAGCAACAAGTTATTTAGCCATTGGTAACTGTAAAATTTTGTAATATTGTGCAAATTATTTGCTATTAAATTATTGATCTATAACCTTTAGTAAAATATTATAGTGTAAGTAAGGAATATAATTTTTTTTTTAATATAAATAATTAAAATAAAGATAAATTTATTTAAAAAATAAAATCCAATTTGTTTGCTTCAATCTCGTACAATAAATCTTTAATAATAAATGTCAATGATATTTAATTTGAGAAATTAATGTCAATAATAATAATAATAAAAATAATAATAATAATAAAAATAAAAATAATAATAATAATAAAAATAATAATAATAATAATAATAATAATAATAATAGTAATAATAATAATAATAATAATAATAATAATAATAATAATAATAATAATAATAATAATAATAATAATAATAATAATAATAATAATAATAATAATAATAATAATAATAATAATAATAATAATAATAATAATAATAATAATAATAATAATAATAATAGTTCAAAAAAGAAAATTTGATCCTGTACAGTCTACATAATGAAAAGAAGAAACAAACAAAACCACAAAAACAACAACAAAAATATAAAAATAAAAATAAAAGAAAATGCTTCATTTATTATCTTGTGTATTATCCTTTTTTATAATAATAACTTACTTACCGTTGCACAACGCCAAATAAAAAAAATAATTTTCCATGCATTGTTAAATCTCATAAAAAATTTTTGCTTTTTAAATTTTAATCTTATAACATTTCATTTCAATAAAAATTTTAATTGAAAAGAGATTTCGATGTAGGCAATGTATTTATTTTATTTTCTTTATTTCTTTTTTTTTTTTTTTTTTTTTTTTAAATTAATAACAAACCAATATAAATATAAACAATGAATAAAAAACAAACTAAAAAGAAAAATTAAAAATTAAAATTGATAAATAAATATTTGTTTTTTTTTTTTTTTTTTTTTTTTTTGTAAGAAAATAAGTTAATTATTTTTTATGTATTTTTATGCATGATGATATTTTAATAAATTTAATATTCTCTTAAAATATTTTTTTGTGTTAAATTTTTTCCATTTTATTTTTGTTACAAAATAAAAATTTAAATTTGTTCTATAGAATAATAATAAGAATAATAATAATGATAATAATAACATTAATAATTTGTTATAACATATATATATATATATATATATATATATTTACGTACGTTTATCAATAATATTATTATATATTAATTTAATTATTAATATAAAATTGCTTTTTATTTTTTTAACCTCATTAATTAAATTTTACTAAATTATAAATATAATTATTATTAAATTTATACATAAATTAAAAAAAAAAATATTTTTTTTCCTTTCATTATGAAAAATTGGAGTTTTTCTCTTTTAAATTTTTAATTTTTGTTTTGTGGTTTTATATATATATTTTTTTGATTTTGAATTTAAGAATTGAATTTTCATTTGAAGAATAAAATGAAATAAATTATATATAATTTGAAATTTTCTCAATCAATACTGAATTAATTTATAAAATTATTTTATTGAGTTTAAATTTAACTTAAATTAAAAATAATATTTTAATTGATGTTTGCATACAGCTCTATAGTTAAAAAAAAGAAAATAATACAATAAAATTTAGACATTAATAATGTTCGTTTTTGTTATGTAAAAGTTTTGGATTGAAAATAAATTGAATACTGAAAATTAAATTTTAAGCAAAATATAATCTTGGAATTGCATGTGAAATATAATTGTATATTCAAATATATGTTACGGTTATAGTAATAAATAGTTTATTATTAATAATAACCGGTCATCATTAATAATAACCAAATAGAAATGTTAAAGTGATTGATTTGAACAGAATTTATTTTATTTATTACATAAACCGTTAGTTATTAATAATTTCCACCCATATTAGGTAAATAACCATTCCCACCCATATTATGTAATATTATTTTTAAATTTTTTTGGATAGGTCCAACGGTCCGGAAATCGGGACCAAAGGCCTAAAAATTTTGTTTGCTTTGTTATCTGTACAATGGTTCTAAATACGATGAAGCCAATAAGTCCGGATTCCCAAAAATTGGGGCCGAAACTCTATGTCACGTGTTTAAATTGTATTTTTCTGACAAAAGGTTATTATTAATTATAATAAATAATTTTTAAATTTTTTTTGGATAGGTACGACGGTCCGGAAGTCGAGACCAAAGACTTAAATATTTCAAAAAGATGTTATGTTTCACTCAAAGCTTGCTGTCTGCGAAAATAGGGTTTCAATAAATAAGTGGGGGTTTGACTTGGGGGTTTGACCGACTTTAATAATCAATAAATTCAAATCTAAATCCTCAAGAATTTCAATACTGTGATTGCAAATTCGATTTTAATTCAAATCGCTGCAAATGTAAAAAGTCAAATATCAACTGTAATTCCAAATGTCATAAAAGTTCTTCCTGTAAAAAAAATAAATTAACTTTGTAGAAATAAATGATTAATTTAACCATAAAAATATAACTTTTGGTTTTTGGTTATTGTTTTTGTTATAATTTTAATCCATACAGGTAATTAATTATAATTACCCGTAAATGTAATAAATTCTACTTATTAATCACATTTACCAAGATACGACGTTATTATTAATAATTGGTTATTATTAATAATTACCGAATTTATCTCATTTACCGTAACATATATATGTATATATAAAAAATTTTCAATTAAAAATCTGCAGAATTAAACACGAATCTGTCATGTCAGGTCTTCAACCAATCAGAAATTTTCGCCTTTAGAATTTTTGCAAAATAAAATTAAAATTTGACAGTTCTTATTTTCGCGTAATTTGTTGTTGTTAGAATTTGTTTGCAGGTCAATCAATGCCATGTTTATACGAAGCACAAATCTGCCGCAGAAATTTATTTTTATGTTCATAACGTAAAAAAGATAGATTTTTGTCAGATTATTGAAATATCAAGATGGCGAAAATGAAATTATTTGCAAAATAAATGAATTTTTATTATTATTCTAATGTCAATCTAATATTATAATATTATTTGTATAATTTATATATTTTTTATTTAATTAATTTTCGATCCGAAAATTATGTTGTCAACAACAATTTCCTTGCATTTTGTGTATAAAAAATAATAAAAATATTTTGACACTGAGAGATATTACAAGAAAAGAAATTCAAACTTAATGTTGAAAACACAATCACGACGAATGACGAGTGACGAATGACCAAAATTCGCCCTTAAACACACAATCACGACGAACAAATTTTTGTCTTATGAAATTTCAAAATGGAGGAAAAATTTTAAAAAAATTAATTTAAAAATTTTTTTATTTGAATTTGAATTTTAAAAATGTTTTATTAAAACCATTTTTAACAATTTATGTTGTTATCAATGAATGTCATTCGCATTCGTTGGCTAGTAAAATAGAAATAGATCTATTGAACGCGAAATTTTGGTCATTCGTCACGATTTACATATAATTTCATGTATTTGAAAGCGAAAACTTCGTCATTAGTCGTGATTGTGTTTTCGACATAAAAAATGTTTTGTTTATGTTTTAAGTCGTCAACATTTTTAAACACATTAAACCGTTTTCTGTACCAATTTTTCTTTCAAGAATTTTGACAGTAGTCGAAATTTAGTATTTAATAGTTTTTGCAGGGCTTCTTTTGTTCATTTAATCTCATGACATATGTAATTTCAAATTGTTAACTCTATTTTAATTTCTTTTTCATATAAATACATACTCAGAAACAAAAATAGTAACATAACATTTTAAAAATAAATGAAAAACTCAAAATTAAATTTTAAGTAAAATATAATCTCAAAATTTAAAGTCAATTTCATGAATTCTAATTATATAAAAAAAATTATACAGCTGAATATTTTTGTGTAATTTCGACATATATTAATTATGACAGCATTTATATGTGAGATGTAAAAATGTGAGCAGATTAAACTATTCATGTGAAATTACTTAGAATGGCAATACAGTGGAAACAGCTACTTACTTAAAAACAACTATGTATATTTGATCAGAGCTGAATGCTTATTTTACACTATTTTAACTGATTTCAATCAATCAGAAAACTACTGAGTTGTGCTGAAATAGTTTTTGTTCTTTTATCTGGAGAAAAATTAAACTTTTCTATGATAAACTTTTAAATACTAAAAACATTCATAAAATTTTACGAAATTTTTCTTATTGTTCTTAAATTTTCTGCTAACCTGAATAATCCGAATGTGTTGTTCTGATAAAATATTACAGCAAAAAATTCTGCAACAGATAAATTTCCGATTGTGTTAAACAAGCTCACTATATGTATCATGAAATGAATATAATTTAAAAAAAAAATTTATATTATAATATTTTATTTCAATAAGCCGATTTTATATGAAATTCAACCCAATTTCGAGAGTTTACTGTATTTAATTTAGTGTTAAAATCAATTTTAATAAACAGGATTTTACAATATTGTATTTAGTACTCTAATCAAATTCAATAATCGAAATTTTATGGTATTTTAATATATATATATATGCATATACTATATATATATGTATATATATATATATATATGTATATAATAATACATTTTTTTAATATGTATATCAATTAAATTTTAATTACAAAATTTCATTTTTCGCTTTGTCAAAATTTATTTGTTACAATTTAATTTTCGTATTTATTATAATTAATTTAATTTCAACTCCAATTCTCGTATGAGTATATTTGTAAGGTATATTCAGAATTAATTTATTGCTTTTTTTTTTGTTTAATTTTAATTATATAATTTTAATTAATATTTTATAAAATTATTATTTAAATCAATAATAATTATAAAATAAAAATAATAATGAAAATAATATTCTTTTAATAGAAAATCATAATTTTTAAATTATATCAGAAAATTATGTTTTTTAAGATGTCAATTATGTACTTTAAGATGATGCTTTTAATTGTAACTACTTTTTTTTATTTAATTTAACTGTCTTCACACCAAAATAAAAAAAAAACAATTCGAAATATTATATATAGTTTTTGAAATTATTTGCGCTAGCAACGATAGAAATCCAACCTTTGGTTGTTAATCAATATCAAAATACTCTTTTGGAATCATTTTTGATAACTTTTCTTTGTCTGCTCATGCATTTGGCAAATAGAAGGGCATATCAAGTGAATTCAAAGTTTAATTGCGTAGTCAAGCTGACACTGTCAATTACACTGTGTGTTACTTAACTATTGTAGAGCTGTTATTTTTTATGTTTAGTATGTTCTCAATCTATAGGTCTTAAAATAAATGTTAAAAATGATATTTTGAAATAATTTTTCTAAATTAAGTTAAAAATTTAAACCGCAATTGTCAAAAGTAAAAAAATTAGTCTTAGTTTAAGTAAACTATTCGAGTTATATAAATAAAGAAATAGTTTTACACACAAGATGTCGCATAGGCTTACTTTCGGATTTGTTATTTATTCTATTTCTATAATATAATTTAGCAGCAATTTTAATGTACCAGTACATTAAATATTACAGTATTTATTAATAAATAGAAATATAAAGTGACAATTTTAAATTTAATTTTCTATTTCTGCTACACAGTTTTATTTGATCTTTATAATTTGCCGAACTGCGCTCATCTATAAGTCCGTACTGACCTTAAGAAATAACATTTTTCTTAATAATTTTAGCTACACAATTCCATTGTATTTTTTGTTATTGTATGTGTAAAGACAAACGTCAAAAATGACATTTTGAAATTAATTTTTCAGTTTAGAAATAAAATTTTTCTCAATAATTTTAACTACACAATTCTATTGTATTTTCTGCCATTGTATGTGTTTGTGTCAAACGTCCAAAATGACATTTTGACATAAATTTTTCAATTTAGAAATAAAATTTTTCTCAATAATTTCAGCAACACAATTCCATTGTATTTTCTGTTCTTGTGTGTGTTAAGACAAACGTCAGAAATGACATCATAAAATATATATTTACTAATTTGGAAATAAATTTAAGTGTAAGTACATATACCTAATTTAAAATCAAAAAGTTTAATATTCTAAAAATTCTTGGACTTAATTGTAATTTTGAATGTTTATTTTTTTTCTATTCCTTAAAGGTGGGAAAAATTCGTGTAAACTTTTTCTTATTTATTTATTTAAATTTTTTTTTTTTTTTGTTTTTTTTACTCATTTTTTATATAATATTTTTCTCTTTAATTATAAAATAAATTTTTTTGTTGTTATTTTTATTTTTTAAATTAAAAAAATTTCATTTAAACTATAAATATATAAATTGAATACACACATAAATTTATAATTAAATTTAATTACACTAATATAATAATAAATGTACACATATGTATAATTACACATAATATGTTATATATATATATATATATATATATATATAAATATTCTTTTTAGTATTTAATTTTAAATAAATTATATTTTAACGCTGTTTATTTTTAGTTTTTTTTTTTTTTTAATGTTTTTTTTTGTAGTTTTCATTTTAGAAAATATTTATTTACAAAAGGTACTTTGGTATGTTACAGCAAATTAGGTTTTTTTTTTATTTTGTTGCTGTTTTCATTTATTTAATTAAAATTTTGTATGTGATTTTGTTTTTTTTTTTTTTTTTTTTGAAACTGTCAATTTTTATGCAATTTTAATAATTTTCATTAAATTTTTATTTATTGTAAAATATTTTAAAATATATGAAATAACGTTTTTTTTTTTTTTGCATTATTTTACGTCTGAAACCCTAATTGGTTAACTTTATTCTAAAAGAAAGTGATTTGAAAACAAAAAAATAAAAAAGAAAAATTCAGTGTGAAAAAAATTGAAAAATTTTATTCTGAAAAGCGTTTTTATGTTTGCTGTTTTTTTTTTTTCGAAAAAATTTATTTCCGTGAGATGGCAAATAGGTTTTAAACAATAAATTTACTTGTGTACATAAATGTACTATGATGTGGCTGTTTATATTCTGTACTACTAAGTTAAACATTATCAAATGTACTGAATATAATATTTGGGGGAGTCGCTGACTTGTATATATATGGAAAAAATACAAGGACTCTTAGCTTTAATTCAATTTTGATATTTTATGGAAACTTAAGTAAATGTGGTTTTTCAATACAGTGGGCCATTAATTTAAAATAATTTCATTTATTTATTCAATTAATTTTAAAAACAATTATAATTTTATTGTTTAAGGAAGGATGTATTTAAATAGCTATGATGCAAGAACAGCAATTAACAGATGACAGCAAGAACAGCGTTGCAAATATAGCTTTTTTTTTGGTTTTATGTGTAGTATTAATGTACCCATTGGCCATTAAGCCTTAATGTTGTTTAAACTTAATGGTCTTAAAATATTATCAGGCCTTTGATAATAGTGACAGCAAGTGAGTTAACTTTATTTTTTATTTGTTGTTTCAATAATTTTAAAGCAAAAACAAAGTGATTAAAATTGATTAAAATTTTTTTTCTGTTGTAGTCGATTAGAAAAAATAAAATTATTAATACTCATTTCATTACCAATATTCGTATTTGTACTTTCAACTTAAACTCAATTATAGCATTTTTTTTTATTTTTTAATTGTTGTAAATTTTAATCCTAATTTAAATTGAATCAAATGCCATCTAGAAATATTGATTTCCTCGATAAACAAAATGAATAACAGTGTCTTTTCGGAACTTTTTTTGTTTTGTGTGTTTTTATTTTTTTTAATTATTTTAAATTTTTTAATTTAATTCATTTAATTAGTTTTATAACAAATTCGCGTATTTTAAAACTTTTGGTTTTATTTTTATTTTTTAATTTTAATTAAATTATAGTTATTTAATTATTTAATATATTATTTTAAAGTTTTTTTTTTTGTTTTCTTTTTTTTTTTTAAATTAATATTAAGCCAAATTTAGCATATAAAGTGTGCTATTTATTCACATATTAATTAATTAATTTATTGTATCAATTATTATTTTTTTTTTTTTGCTTTCGTGATTTTTATTTGATTTTTAATAATAAATTTAATTAACATTCATTTTTATGATTAATCTTTTTAAATTTTTAAATTTTGTAATAACATTTTAGGGAAGTGAAACGATATGGAATTAATGAAAATGAAAAATTAAAAACTAATTAATAATTATTATAGAATAAAATACAATAGTAAATGTTTTTTTTAAAATAATTAAATAACAAAAGATGTATAAATAGCCATTGGAAATTTGTTGAATATCACAGAAGATTTTTTTTTTGTAAATTTAAATTTAATTTTTATTAAAATTTGGTTTGTCTTTATTTAAATTTTATTTTTTATATAGTGTTCATTAGTTAAATTCCAAGGTTTTTAATTAGATTACATTTCATGTTAGATTATATATAGATGTAAATGAACATAATATTAAAGATTTTAGACTTGAAAATTACTTCCGAATAGTTGAAAAAAATTATGAAAAAAAAATGTATAAAATAATATGTATATGTATATACATATATATATATATACTGTGATCGTCGCGAAAATAATATTTTAATTTCCTTAATGTTAAAAATCAAATATAATTTTGTGCTGCCTCCTGAATGAAATATGAGATTTGAATTAAGAAATTAAGCAGCATATTGAAATATTGCACCATGGTTTCTGTAAATATAAAAAAAATTTCGAATAATAATATAATTTTAATAATAAAGCTGACATTATGTTTCGTCAAATGATTGGTAATGTTATTATTTTTTAAATACTAAAGAGTTATGTTGTATATGAAATTTTTATCAATAAAATGTCATTACGAGATTAATTTAACTATGGCTGATTACTCAGAGGTCTAAAGTTAATTATACCTAAACATCGTAGTAGACTGATATCTTCTTTTTTGTAAAAACAATTTTATCGGTCTCTATCGAACGATTCAATAACCAAATTTTATAATAAACCCCGATTTCTAAGGATTTACTTTCAATATTTTTTTTTAATTCATAAACTCAAATTAAATTCAAAATAAAAATTATTAAATAGTAGTTTTTAGATTTTAACACTACTTCCAGCAGAATTCAAATTAAATTCAAATGAAATTATTATTAAATTTGAAATAAAAATGATTAAATACTGATTTTAGGGTTTAAGCCTGGCTTTTAAGCATTTTTGTTATATATATATATATTATGTATATTTATTTATTTATTTATGATGCTTAGCACAAATAGCACAAACAGTTTACAACACAAGATTATTACATATTTACTACAAATAAAATAAAAATAAAAATTGAATAAACAATTAGATACACTTTAATAAAACAACTAAACAAAATATAAAAGGATATCAATATTCTAAAATTAGCGATTGCATAATTTTAGGTTTTGGAAATATTTTGATAGTGTAAAGTCAATGTGTGAATTTATGTTTTTGCTACCTATAATAAGTATTTTATTAATAGGTTCATATTTGCCATAATTAGTCCTATTATTACTGATTTTAATTAAATTGGATGAGCGTAGACGGTGCAGATTTCTATTAATGATTTTTGTGGAAATGAAATTTGATTTTACATTGCCCTTTATAATCTCTATAATGAAAATAACATCAGAAACCTCACGCCTAAACTTCAATGCACACTCATGTATCAATTAATTTTAGTTTTTATTTATATGGTGGTAAGATAATAGGATTAGACCATGACAAGTGGCATAAAGCGAATTTAAGAATATTTTTTTCTATTGCTTTAATCCTATTAATGTGTACCATATAAAAGAATTGGCTTCAAAAGGTTCTGAAGTAGTGTTTTTAAATCTGACATTATACAAGCGTTCATTCAGATATGAGAGTATACCCATGTAATAAAATTTTTTGGAAAGCAATATTTTTTTAAAGTTGCAGTAACAAAAGATACTATGTGGCAATAGGTCGAATGCTTTACTAAAATGTGTATATAAATAATATCAGTTTAGAATCTTTCTTTAATATTTTTTAAAAGTAGGGATGTTTTTTCAACTAGGTTTGTCATTGTAGATTTTTGTTTTACAAAGCCGTGTTGATTATCTATTAAAAGATTTGAACGGGTCACTATGACATGTTACGTACTATCACATGTTACGTACCTGTATTTCATTTGACTGAAATTCATTTGACTGCGTTTCATTTGTCTTAATTTTCATTTGCTTGTATTCATTTGTCTGTATTTCTTTTGCCTGCATTTCATTTAATATAAATATTCTAAAATCTCTCCTAACTCAGAATCTCGCATATACATATATGCATTACATATCTATAAAAAAAAATTACATATCTATATATGTGTTATATACGTATATGTACGTATATATATAGGTATATGAGGAATATTTATCGTACTCAACATTCAGCATATTCAGTCAAATGGAATACAGGCAAATTGCAAGAAAACTGGCAAATGATACTACAGGCAAATAAAATTGATGAGATGAAATTGACGCTTCCGATTTGAACAGTGATTATAAGTTGAATCAGTTATAATCAATGCAAATAACTTTTGAATATAAAATAATTTTGCTATCGGGCGGTAATTTGTAATTTCATATTTGGCATTCTTTTTATGAATTGTTCTAATATAGGTATTGGTCTAATATTGATCTAATATATACAATTTTAATTTGATTTGTAGTAAAGTAATTGTAATAATTTTCAGTTGTAAACTGTTTGTGCTAAGCAGTACAAATAAATAAATAAATAAATAAATATTTAAAAGACTTAGCTATGTACCTACATTTAAAATAAATGAATAAAAAAATAATTCATGTGAAGTGTATTTATTAAAAAAATAACGGTATAACGAAATAATTGCTAACATATTTTTAAAGTCTAATAATTTTTAAATAATTTAGAACAGATCTTTCTCTCTGTGCAATTTTTTTTTTTTTTTATGATTTAATTAATCACTCCTGAGATTATCCCTATGGTAGCATGTTCCCCACACACCCTGTATAATTTATGTTATTTATGTTATAATGTTATACAAAAAAGACCAAATGCCAAAGTTGAAGTCGATTTCATTATACATCAACATTACATCGTCGTAAATATAAATTATAAAAAATTGAATCTGAAGGTTATATAATTAATTTATTTTTTCATTACAAAACTTATTGGAATAGAAATAAAAATGTTTCTATGTATGTATCATATAGAGAAGAAAATCACAAAGGATTAATATTATTTACTAGTAACAAACAAAACAAAATAAAAATTATATATTTTATCATTAATCGATATTCTTTCCCATCGAAATTCTTTTCTTTAATTTTGATTGATTAAATTAAAAATATAATTTAAGGAAGTAAGCATTTTATTAAATTAAACATCAACTTGAATTTATTTGAACATGATACTTCAATATTTATAATTAAATTTTATTACAAGATTTTATTTATGAATGTTAAACATCTTTTTATTAACTAACTGTCAATATTAATTTGAAAATTATCTCATACTTGTTTTTTTTTTTCTTGTTTTTTTTGAATTTCAATTAATCAAAAATTAATAAACTACGTAAGAGTAGAATAATAAGAAAAAAGTTATTATATTAAAGATTTACACATATACATTTTTGATTTCAATCAATTTAATTATAAAAGTTATGAAGTAAATTAAAATGAAAATTAATAATAGTGTATGTTTTTTTTTTTTCATTTTACTTCTTATTAAATTTTTCTTAAAATAAATATAGAGAAATTCAGTGAATACAATTTTTTTCTATTAAATAATTTTTATTTTCGGAAAACCATCCTCTTCATTTCATCAATATATTATTATTATAAAATTTTTATCCTTCAAAAAATAATGAATGAAAGACTTATTGTTACAAAATAGCTACTAGAGAACTTCTTTATATGTATATGTAAATATAAATATGTATATCATACATATTTGAAAGTTCTCTTCTTTTCTTAATTGGATAGAAAATTCTTTGTATAAAAATATTTGGCCCAAAACTACAATAATGAAAAAATAAAAAAATAAAAAATAATACCCCAACCCTATATTTCTAAGAATTTCGTCTTGCTAGAAGTGATCCAATTAAAACAGAAACAAAATATAAATTATCAAGGTACCCGGAAACTTAACATATTTGTATATACATATGTACATTATGTACAAATATATATATAGGAAGAAAATGTCGGAAGCAGGGGTGGTGTAAGCTTTATATAAAACTCAAAAACAGTAACAATCAAATAAAAATAGAAAAACATTCAATTTTCCTTGAATTTTTAGATACAATCAGACTGATTTCGTTTTATATGCCATTATGACAAATATTGAGTGTAGTTGTTAAAAGTAGAGTAGTTATAAAACCTAATAATTAACAAATTTTCTTATTTGTTAAAAAAAAAAAGTGTTGTTCACACTTCATAGGACTAAGTCCGTTCTGTGGGATGGTCCTGAGCAAAGCCACGATGCAATTAAAAGCTTGGGTATAGCAAAAAGCTGAAAACAATGTTCTTGAAAAATGTCAAGCTCACAAATGCTTATGCCTAAACGCTCGCTCAAGAAAGTCAAAAATCTTTTAAGTCTCAGTTGGAAACAGGTACGTATCTTGACAAGCCACTGCCTAATAAAGAAACATCTTTACAAAATGAGTTTAATACTAATGTAAAATATGTAAAACAGAGAGAAGAATCTGCTCTGTGGAAAGCGAATAGCTCAGTCGTAGCAGACTTCGACACCTGGAAACAGCATTCCCCGAACAATGGGATCTATCCACCATACTATTGATGAATATCCTGAGTGTGATCACAAAATCGGGTATCCCTAAAGATTCAGGGACTAACAAATAAACATGTGTTATCACAATAAGCCCATTTGCGGCTGCTGTGATATAGAGGACAGATTCCCTCTCAAACTTCACAATCTAATTATTCTCGCTGAATATAGTTTGAGCAGATCAAAAGACGTAGTCAAAAGATAATCATGAGTATTGCAACTGATTCAGTCAAGCGTAAGTCGTATATAAACTTTTTCGTTGTCTTCTAACTGGATTTAGTCCTTTCAGTTGCGTTTAAAACGTTTAATTTCTAATAAAACTTTTTCTAATTATTGTTTCTTTGAAAAATATTTGCACATGTCAAACAAAACGGGTTTTATCATGTCAAAAATTTACTACCCAAAAATGTCATTAAATATTATGAGTACCTAATACTCATATAAAATTCATTTTTTTTTAAGTATAAGTGACCGTATCATCAATAATATATAATTATTCATCTCGAATGTACCGCTACATCCAATAAAGTTTGATCCCATCGAAAATAGATTCTCAAGAGTGAATAATTGATTATATCAATACATCAGTTATCTTATTTTCAATATCAAAATATTTTGGACTTACTTGAATTGAATTTACAAGAAAATCATACTTTATTTTAAGCCGAATTTTGCAAATTAAATTTTGATCATGAAATATTTCTACAAATAATAATTTGTTTTTCAATCAGTTTCTTTATTTCTACAAGTTAAATAGTTGCAATTTATGAGATCTGACACTTACAGAAGCGGATTGCGATCGATACCCAATCTACTATAGTTATAGTTTAACTATAAAAGCTAATATTTCTACTTATTGACTTAAACAATTAGATGTTAAATAAAGTAAAATAATTTAAAAGCTCAAATGAGCAGACATTCCAAACATGCATTCCAAAGCTATTTAAGTTATTACGTACAATATCTTCACAAAAAAGGTGCGAAAATCCCGTTATATATAAATCCCATAATTAGAAATCTCGTTGTTGCTAGAATCCCAAGAAGTCTGAGTTTTTACTAGATCTATTTTCAAAATAAAAAACAGAAAAAAATACAGGATTTTAAATGGTGGAATCTTAATAAAATCGGGACTTGGATTGGTAGCCTTTATTTTGTGCCGGAATGTCATTACACTTCCTTAATTTTATTAATGCTGAAATTGACACAATTACTTATTAAAGCATCGTTAACGTAATCATGTTTTGATTTAAGCAATCATACTTTAATCATATCCCATATAGCAATATTGATTATATTTTCTATTTTCTTCCATTTACCCTATATTCAGGGCATAGTGAAAATTTGATCAAATATAAGCAGAGTTTAAAAATATAAAAATGTCGTATAGAACAGTACAGTGTTCTGCTAACAATTTATATTTCAAATTGGATTATGTGTTATATATGTCAGTGTGCCTCTTGTCATGTGTACAGCAAAAAAAAAAAAAAAGACCATACAATATACGTATACGCAAGGATATTAATTCATGTAATAACATATGAGAAACGAAGCGAACATAAGATTATAAATTCCGTCTAAGAACGTTGTTAGAAATGATGAACAAAAATTTAATGAAAAAAAAAGGATTCTTTATCCCTTGGCAATTATTATCATTTTCAATCCCATTATATTCTATGTTTTCTATATAATATATATGGTATGATATATATATATAAATAAATATATTCGGATGTACAGAAAAGTATAGGGAAGTCTTTAATTTTTTTTTTTTTTTTGTTTTTGTATTGAGAAATTGAATGGAATTTTTGTCTTCTAAAACAGGCTAACTATCTTTCAATGCCAATGACTATATGTTTTAATGTTTTATTGAAGAAGGATGGATGAATGTGAGTTTAATGAAAAAAATTATGTTTATTTTTTCTATTTGTTTTGTTTTTTTTTTTTGTTTTGATTGAAAAATATTTTTAGGGATCATTTTAGGAATTAGCAATTCTCGGTAAGAGTATTAAGAAAAAAGGAGAAGTTCTCTGCTAAATGTAAACTTTCAAAATTGTAAGAGTTAAAAAATATATTTTACGTGGGGTGATGAAAGTAAAGAATATAAAACTATTATGTATTTTTTTTGCACCGAATTTGCACAAATTTACTTAAAAAAAAATAAATAAATAATCTTTCTAAGTCGACTAAGTGGTCAATAATAATGACCACTTCAGTGATTCGGGAAAAACTTGAATTATTTTTTTAAGTAGGTTCCAGTAGATTTTTTTTTGTAATTCAAAGACAATTATGGTTCAACTCATTATTTTCAATCATGTTGGCCCTTGTGGGTACATAAGCCATCAACAAATTGCTACTATTGATTTCAAAGCCAGCGTTTTGAATCCACACAAAGTTTTTTTTAGTTGTACTTGCTTCGCTTACTATTCCGCATCACGTTGTTTTTGGTCGACAACGCTTTCTGTGACCTTCCGGATTCCATTAATAGCTTATCTTGCGTTTACTGAAGCTTTACGAAGCAGTGTATTTTCTCAATTCCTTGATGAGACGGTCAAAATATGTGCAGAATCTTACTGACAAATACCTAGATACAAATATCATGCGTTAGATGATTATATTTGTTACTTTTCATGTTTCACATGCGTACAAAAGATTTTAGATTTTTTTTAATTTCGACAGGCATCCAGTCCCTATATCACTGCAGCCACAAATGGGCTTATTGTGATAACCCGGTTTTGTTAATAA
The DNA here is from genome assembly GCA_963942445.1 of Argyra leucocephala. Classification (NCBI taxonomy): domain Eukaryota; kingdom Metazoa; phylum Arthropoda; class Insecta; order Diptera; family Dolichopodidae; genus Argyra; species Argyra leucocephala. The sequence goes on from OZ012681.1 coordinate 14,664,234, forward strand.
GTACAAAAGAACTTATATTAAGTACAAAATTGATATTCCGTAAAATGTTGAGAGGTATACAAATTTTTATCAAATTGCTATAAATTCTGTGTGTGCCTTCCACTTTCTCTACATTTTCATCGCCAAACTCAAAGTTGCACTCATCCCATAGGTCTCCCAAATTGATTTTTACGTGAAGTTTTAGTATACAAACGATCAAATATAATTTGAATATTTATATTTAAATGTAGAAAACTACATTTATTGTATAATATAGTAATTTCACCTTCATAATAGCATCCATTTTATTTTTATGGTAAACAGAATAAAACTGCCCAAACTTTTATGAAATTTAACAAATCCATGTACTGAGTGGGTTTATTAATTTGTATAGTCAAATGTACTTTGTTGCCGGTACGGAGGTAATCCTAATATGTCAAGCCCGGCATGTAGGCTTTTATAGCTTTTAAACCCTCCTCCACCACTCAATTGAGTCGACCCTTTTGATAAAGGCCAATAAGTTTGAGGGTTTTATCTTGCAGAAATTTCTAAGGTTATGTAATGCGTTTCCAACAGCCTATGGTCAAATGATTAGTATGTAAAATTGTAGTCAATTACTAATTAGTCTAGTTAAATGATGTGACAATCCATTTGCAACCTATCAAGCGCAAATGCCTCAAATGCGCCATGCGCCAAAGTTGCTTAGAAATTAACAGATTTACCATCAACAATTGAATAGAACAACCTAACAGTAATATGTGAAAGTCTCAATAATAAAAAAAATCATCACATTCTGAATATAACAAAATAAAGAAGAAATGATTTAAAATATGTACAGTATTTTGATAACAATTAGTTAAAATTGAGATAATTATTATAATAAATATTTATATAGTAAATTTATACAATTCATGAATATAGACTGCAATAGTTAAAAATAAATTTTGTGTTCGCATCTGGAATTGTTAAAATAACTGATTTTTGATTATATAATGAATATCTTGTAATAATATTGTATAATATAATAATATGTAAGAATGAACAAGAGTAATAATCTAATAATTATTATAGAATTCATTAAGAAAATTTTACATTGTCATTTATTTTATTATCAAGATGATGATGATGATGATGATAATGATATTGATAATAATGATGACAATATGATTCGAATGAGGACATAATTTAATTCAAATGAGAAATTTAATTGAAATTTTAATTGAAAATTATAGGTTAAATAAGAATCAGTCATATATTTATGTTGTATATGAACATTGGATGAATAATGATATTGGTATAGGTAGCGGAAATTCAATTTAACAATCTCATATATGAATATTTGAAGAAGAGTTTTGAATACAATTTTATTAGAAAATCATGTCATTAATTAAAATGTTATTCTCTTCCTCTTTAACACAATTAAATTAAAATGTATAATTTAAGTGTTCCATTCTTTTCATAATAATAGAAAAATATGAGTTAGGTCAAATCATAAATACAAATTTGTAAAGAAAACATACACTGGAGAACTGGCTCGAATATACCACTCGGCAATTTTATTAAATTTTCAGTAAATTATAATTCTATTATTTTTGAACAAATTTATATTTTTCACATTGCATTTTGAAACGCACAAATAAAAAATTAAATACTAATTTTAATTTTATTTATTATCAAATTCATTTCCTCAACCATAAATGAAAATTACAAAAAAAAACAAAAAACGTGTACATTTCAAAAGTAACAAAAATTACAATCAAAACAAATTATTTTTGGTTAGTCCTTTATCAAAAAAAAAAAAAAAAAAAAAAAACAAAAAAAACTTTTTCTTCAATCGAAAAGGGTATTCGAATTCTTTGTTCAATTACAAAATTCAAATTATTCAAGAGAACTTTGATTGTGTAACCCAATTTAGAAATGAAATATAAAAAAATTTTTACCTTTAGAAATATTCTGTTTTTTTACGCTAATTTAAAAGGATTGGCATCTAACGGAAATTTTTCTTCAAAACAAAAAAAAAAAAAAAAAATGAAAACTCAACTTAACAATAACAAAAAATCATACCTTAATCTTCTTTATAATAAAAAAAAAAAAATAATATTTTAAAATGAAAATTATGTTTAGTTTTGAAAATTCTGCGAAATAAAAAACGAATGATAAAAAGCAGAGGTGATAAACTGCATTTTTTAAGCAGTAGATTTACTAATTTAAAATCATCATAGTTTGCCAACTAAAGCCAAAATAATGAATTTTATTGAATTGTAAGAAATGTAGAATTGAATGAAATATAGAATCAGGCCCGGTCCTATCAAATTTGGCGCCCTGTGCATTTTCAAAATCATCCTAGTTTGCCAACCAAAGCCAAAATTAATGAATTTTATTGAATTGTAAGAAATGTAGAATTGAATGAAATGTAGAATCAGGCCCGGTCCTATCAAATTTGACGCTCTGTACATTTAATAAAAAATGAGCCCTTCATCTAAAAAATGATTGTACAAGCCACTTCTACATTACCTATGAGGTACACTTTTAACGCGTTTTTTATTGAGGTCTCCCTAATAAGGCTAATCTTCATCCGTAAAATAAACAAAAAAATATGTATAAAAATGTGAGTAAACCTATTATACTTTACTCAATTTAAGATCATCATAATCTAAAGATTTAACTAATACTTTCTCTATCGATAACATAGACTTGTCAACTTGCCAGATAGACTATCTTGTCCAATTGTCGTTTGTAAATAATTTTTGATTGACTTAGAAAAACTATTGCTATTGGCAATAATAGTATAAGCTATTGGCAAAGTATTTAGGATTTTTATGGCTACTACAGAATTGTGGAAAAATTTGTTCTAAATTGGATTAAAATACATAGTTAGTTAAGAACGTCTAAACCAGATTGATTTGGTTTGATAAGAGGAGATAAAACTATAGTAATTCTTGATATTTGGTAAAATTCTTCCCAATTCTTCTGAATCTATATCTTTCTACATAATTGTTTTAAGTTATCTAAAAGCCTCACTTGTATTAAGCCAGAAACAAAACAAGTAATTGTGAGCCTTTATTAGATCAATTCTTTCATTAATAGAATTAATAGCTTGATCTAAAACGTCAAAATTAAAATTAACTTTAAAACTAAATTTAATTTTTCTTTACAATCTTCTGTGTACATTCTTTTCCGTTTCCGAGAACGCAAAGATGACTGATTAGAAAATACAGATTATTAAAAAAAAATGTATTTAGAAAATAATAGCGCCCTTTTAATCTGGCGCCCTGTGCAAATGCACATGTACCGCATATTAGAATATTGTAGTAGCTTTGATTAATACTGCCGTGCTAACTCAACTCGTTGAAAAACGATTCTGAAGAGAAATTTAGAAAATATTTCAATAGCTTAACTCCATCTGATGAATCTGAAACTATTCTATGTGGACAGAGAAACATCCTCTCAATCCAATATAATGAAACACTTAGACATTCATTTCGATAGAAGATCAAAGCCGATAACTGTTTTTTTCACTTGATTTTCTAAAAGTTCAGCTCTCGCCTCCATCAAAAAAATCTGGTATTAATTTTATATCTCACCTGTTAAGCAATTTGTTCAATGTTAAAAGTAAAAAGTGTCTAAAGTAAATTTTTTTTTTGGTTTCTTAGGACTGATTTTTTAACTATGGGTTTCAAGATGAAAAAAGCTTTCTTAAAATATTTTTACAGAATCAAGTTTTTTTTTTTTTGTTGTTTCTTTCAAGTGGAAACGAACTTTTCTGGTCGAATAATTTTTTTCTGTATTTATATCAACAAAAAAAAAAGGATAATATAAAATTATTCTGATTCAATTTTTGTGTGTGTGTGTGTGTATTGGATTTTCAAAAAGATAAAAAATGAAAATTTCATTTCAAATCCTTTTTTAAAGAAAAAAAAAACAACAACATGGAATCTGTTCTATCGTTGTTTTTGGTCGTTTATATGCCATGGTAAATCCTACAAAAACAATTTTTTTTCTTTTTGTTTTTTTATTTGAATTTTCCGCATTCTAAATTTCAACAATGATCAGGTATGAATATTGGCAGTTCCATGTCTAGTCACAACTGTATTTATATAATGTATATATATATTTTGGATTAAGGATTATATTATTTTTTTTAAGTGTATTAAATATTTTTTTTTTCCAAAATAAACTTCATTTGGTATTCAGTAGTCAAAGAAACTGGCCTTTATACTGGTGGAAGGAAGATTATTTTCAGAATTATTTTATAATTTAACTAATTGGTATAAAATATTAAATTATGAATATACATATACATATATATTTAAGTTAATTAATTTTAAAATCATATTATATCCTTGTTATTATACCCATGCGGTTGAGTGTATTAAATGGAAATCGACTTAAGATTGTTATATTTGTATCTTAATTAGTATTTGATTAGATTATAAAGTTAAAGAATTAAAAACTGAACAATATTTTAATGTTGTTATAGGTTAATATTAAGCAAACTAGGTTATAAGGATTATAGCTTAGGCTATAAGATTTCATAGGTATGTTATTTTAATGACTTATAACAGTAAGTATCGATTACAGGTGAATAGTGAGCATCAATATTACAGAAAACAAAATATTGCTCTTCACAATGTAATAGTTCTCAATAACTGTTCTAAAAACTGAATCGAATTGTTTGTCACATGCATTTTTGATGTTAAAAATTTATATGAAATTATTGCTGCAAAAATTACCAATAAATTTAGTTTGGATTAAATTATCAATAAATTTAATTTATTTATGATAATTTAACAGTATCAATAACATTCGTGAAAAAAACAGCCATTTTCCTGAGCGTGGGATCAAATTAAATTAGACATATTAAAGTTGCCTAGTAAACAAGTATAAGTTGTCAGTGGGATCTACATTGTAAGTAAATTAAAGTTGTTATGGCTTCCAAAAATATTTTAAATGTAATTAGTAAGTATTTCTTCATTCATTGGAATGACAGAGACAATATAACAATTTATTATATATAAATTATTACGACTGAAGGTTGTTCAATCGCAAGCCTGTTAAAAAAAATCTATATGTATTCTCTTCTGTTGGGAATAATAATTTGATTGCTTTTTAATTTTGTACGAACGATTATATTAATGCAGCTGTTAACATTTGCACTATACAGTTTACAACTTTACAGTTTTCACTGTTTGTATTCAATTGAAATTGATTCTACTCAAGTTTTCTACTTAAGTTACTTTTGATTTTAATATCACTATTGTCGATCAATATTAAATTGTTGTTGAATAGCAAAAAATAGGTTTCAAAGAGCCAATTCAGAATATATTAGCCAATCAAGAAATAATTCTTCTTCATATTGTTCATAATAACAATAATAGTAGGCTAACTTTGGGCTATAGGGTTTCGTAGATTTGTTATTTTAAAGATTTATAAAAGTATTAACTACAGGTGGATAGTGAGTACCAATATTACAGAAAAAAAATTTTGCAATAGATATCTATTTTTAAAACTAAATCCAGCAGTTTATCAAATGCGTTTTTGATGTTAGAAATTTGTATGACATTACTATGGCAAAGCCGAAATAACATTATTAACAAATTATCACTGGGGTATCCGTTGTGAATGAAATTTGTTAATACTTCCAAAATTAGTTCCGATTTAGTTATTTTTTGATTTATTACATTGCTAGAAGCAAAATAATATATAAATGATAAATAAATATATATTTATCATACATAAATTATTATAACTGAACGTTATTCTAAAGCAAATCTTTTAAAAAAATAAATAATTTATATCAATTTCTGCTGGGAATAGTAAAGCACGAATCCCAATATTCACCAAATTAATTGTTAATGCAGTTGTTTCTAAATATCTGAAATATCTGAAATATCTGAAACAATTGCAAAGCAATATTGCTGGTTAACCATATTCAATTAGAGAAAACGATTAGAAATGCTGAAAAACTTGGCTGGTACACAAGTAATAGAAGCATTTTGGGCATAAGGAAATAGTAATATAATATTTTCTATTATAAGTAGGGTTATAGTTTGTACTGTTTGCATTCAATTGAATTTTATTCTATTCAAGCTTACAAATAGTTTTAGAATAGCAAAAAATAGTTGAACGAGAAATATTTTTTCTGTTAGATGCCATGCCATGACAATGGTATTAATTATTCTATCGTAATATGTAGAAAAGAAACAAAAATTCTAATATAATATTTATAATATTTTGTAAAAATTTTGATCGATTTTTATAACTCACAGATATATTAATAACACATTTTGATAAGTTATAAAGGTAGTCTAACACTAATTTACTGATGAGTACAAGTTGGGTTATGATGAATGACATAACTCCTAAAAATAAATTTTGTATAATAATTTTTATTGTTGAACATATCAGCATTAAAGCTTCTAGCTTTGGATTATGGTAGATTGAACGTATGTTAGAGTTAAAATTAAAATCAATGTTAGTCTGTAAGACTAGTTTTAGTGTTGAAATTGGATGGGAGTTTTAAAACACAGTTCTTATTTCTGTAGTGAATCCGTCACTGTAGTTAATCCGTAAAATGCAATTGATTTGAACATGCATGTTTCATATAAATGTTTATGTTCATGTTTATATTTATTTTTTTTTTTCTTATTGTCAGTAATTAATAATACCTGGTAGAATACCTTTTTGTACATAATGTATGGTACTGCAATTTATTACACACAAAGTGAATTTATCTAAAATATTATTCGAGAAACCTAGAAATAATTGACTTAGTTAGTTGGTTTCAGCCACAGTAATACATCGCTGTTCTAATACTAAGTCTATAACTATTCCCTGATGCTATTCCATTACCTATCATCCGAGCAGAACCGTAAGCTATGGCAAATCTACGGATATTGTGAAAATGAGCCTTTGACACTTTATTAAGGTTATCAAACATATACTCTTCCAACATCCTGAATCTAGTTTCTTTTAGGTCCGGATTTCATCTCACTCTCTCTCACGAGTAAATATGCTACATCAGTCGGTTTATTGTCCTAATTATAAATATGTCAGACAATAATTATTTTCAAAAGGAGACCGCATTAAATCTTGTTGAGTAGAATATGTTTTGTTTCAATTTGCTTATCAGATTGTACATTATGCTCGGATATGTTTAAGATTAATAATAGGAACAAGATATAATATTGTAAAACTATGTTCTTTTTTTTTGTTATGAACTATTATGAAAGAAAACCGGAAAGACTTTAAAACAAAAAACAAAATTATTTAATGTATATACCGTTATTTTTTTCTACTTCTTACAAAATTTTTATTTCACAATTAATTCAATTTTTTTATGGTGAAATAAAAAAAAGGATCTTTATCAGTCAAAACTACAAAAAAAAAAAAAAAAGACAATGAAAAAAAAGAAAATTAAATTCATTTTCTTTTTTCAGTATTTCGGCTGCCTACTCAAATTCTTTATTTTTCTTGTTTCAAAGTTCTAATTAATATTCTCATTCCTCTTATCTAGGGGAATCATATAAATTTTCATAAAATTTTATTTGAGGAAATTTTGTTATTTTTTTTTTTAATTTTTTTTTGTTGTTACAAAGAAATCTCTGATCTTGTTATAGAGGCTAGCAAAAAAAAAAAATGGAAATATTATATACTATGTATGTACAGTGATGTTCAAAATTTTGTTGATTCAATTAAAATATTCAATTACAGTAATATGTAATGGACAAAGGGTTTTTATATCTGGGGAAATTAATTAAATTTAGTTTATTGTAAAGAAAGAAAATAAATAAAATAATCAAAATTTGTTATTCATTTTTGTTTTTGAAATATAGCTTCTATTTCCGGTCGTTTTCGCGATCCATTTATAATACATATATTATTTTTTTATGTTTTGGAACCGTTTTTATATGGAAGCAGTATTCAATATTCAATATTGAAGGCCTTGTAAGACAATGAAAAGTTGTTATTATGTTTTTTTTTCATCTAGTGATGAAGAAGAGCTTCTGCTTGCTTTTGCAATCAATCTTTAACCAGATACTTTAATTTATGGAATATTGTTTTCCATTGCGTTTATTTATATTTTCATACCCTGATACATTTTTTTCCGCCAACCTATCTAAATTGTATTTTTTTTATGTTCATTTGAAGTCTATTGATATTCAATAGAATAGACTTTAAAAAAGCCTATCAACATTTTTTTTGATATCATGGAAGTCCATTGAAACAAATTGACTTGTCAAAAAGGTTGGTACAAAATATTTGCTGTCAAAAATATAAATTGTTTCAGTTTGCAATATTTTGAAAGTGCCATAACTACACTTGACTATACCCATTTGTGATAAGTATTAGTTGAATTAGATGACTTTATGCTATAGTGATGGACACTATCGAATGATTTTGACTATCGAATTAATTTTAGTAAATTTAGTTGAAAGTTGATATGATACTATCATACTGATAGTTATCAGTTTATAGTTACTGATTCTGAATTTCGATTGATTTTAGTTGTAAAACATCAAATTTTATAAAACAATAAAATAAAAATAAATTAAAAATTAATTATTATCTATTTTAAAAATTCTCACCAAAGTCTACCGAGAAAATGTCGTCGACTTTAAAAGTCTATAGCTGTAATCGGAAATGTTAGCTGCGCATCAAATGACTTAGCAGTGTAACCTAAAACGCAAAAAACTAAAATCATTTAACTTTTATTGCAGACAGATGGCGACTGGTTTTGTTAGCTAACCGAAATTCAAAAAAAAACAATAATCATCTGACAGAAAATGTCATTTGCAAATCATGACATCATAAAAAAAAGCAATTGTGCAGTTTTTAAAAATAGATGCAGAATTTTCGAAAATTAAAATAAAATTATTTTTATTTGTTAATTAGTAAAAAAAAAAAATTTCTTTAGTGAGTACCTAGCTGGAATTATTACAAAACAAAACGGTGTAAAAAAAATTGAAATAAATTTTATTGAAGATTAACAGGTACGTTAAAAAAAATTACATATTGGTTAATGATTATTATTTTTGGTATTTATTTTATTTTGATATTTTGCATCAATAATTCCATTATTTTAAATATATTTTTTTTTAATTTAATTGTCTGCATTTTCAATATTTCTTCTTCATTTTAAAGTTTTTTCAACAACATGATTAATCACCAAAATGTCAAAAGCGTTGTAAAAAAAGGTAAAACAAAGTTTGCTTGCTTTAGTCATCAGATGCTTTCGCATCTGCAGCAATAGTAAAAATAAAATTTTGCAAGCAATTGTCAGATGCTTAAATTTTGTGAATGCAAATTTTTGACGTCATGTGCTTTTGCATTTGATGTGCAGATGACATTTCTGATTACAGCTTATTAATAGAAAAATTTTCTACTCAATAGACTTCCACGATTAAGCTCAATAGATTTTTTTTCTAATGTAGACAATCAATGCAGAAAAAAGTCTATCACAATAGACTTCAGCGATTGACCCCCAGTATATTAGTAGAATGTAGAACTTCTATATATCAAATATGGGACTGAAATTTGTCTAGTCCATTGGCATTTCGATACTTGAACAATTTTTATTTTATTAAAGTTAGGGCTTTAATTCATCTATACTGAGAAATTTGTCATAATTAATAGATTATGTCATATAACCGCTAAAACTCATTAGAACAGTGAAATACGTACCGAAGAGGAATAATCATTTAAGAAAATAAAGAGAAAAAAAAACAACTAATATTTTGACAATCACTGTTATTTATATATAATACAATAAGTTAGTATATATCCAAAGAAAACAAATATTAAAGAATAAAGGAAATAAAAAGGAGAAGAAATTTTTTTTTTGCCTATCCATTAGATGATTACCAAAAATAAAAAATAAAAAAAAAACAAAACAATAAAATAAAATTACTTCTATAATATATCCAGAATTCAGTCTTTCAGTTTTCCGAAACAAAAACAAAAAATGAAAAAAGGATTTTGGAATTTAAATTCAAAGAAAAAAAAAAACTCTCTTTACATTCTTTTTACGAATTAATTTATTATACTGAGAAATTTCTTTGATTTAATTTTAAAGAAAACAAAATGAGAAGAGAATAGTTAAAATATATTCTTTTCTCTTCTCAGAGTGCTTGCGATGTTCTATTGCTGTCGCTGATGTGTTGTGTTGTGTTGTGCTGTGCCCTGTGCGAATAAATTCACCACAATCAAGTAAATGAAAGAAAATTTTCTTGAGCTGTCAAATTGATAACGGGATAAGACTGATTTTAATAAAAGATGAAATTTATTCAATTTAACCCGATTATTGAGAATGAAATTTTTCTTGTTTTTATTATTTTTAGGTTGAAATAAAACAGAGAAAATAAAAGAAGATAAGAACTTTTTTTTGGAAGCTTAACACTTTTTTTTTGTAATTAAGATAAAATCACAGCTAAAGCCTAATTTATTTGAAGAAATGGTGTTAATAAATAAAATAAAAAATCGATTGTGTGAAAATATTGATATTAAAAAATATTGGGTAAAAAACAGAATAAATCAAGGAAATTTCTGAATTTTTGAATTTAAATTTAAATATTTCGAAGAAATTTTCGACCTTTTTAATATATTTTTTTTATATAATTTTAGTTTAAATTAATAATTTTACGGATATAAATTTAATTTGAAAAGTAAAACGAAGGTGAAGATGAATTGACATGTTAAAAATTATATAAATTATTAGTAAAATAATAATTTGTTTCGTGAATATTTTTATCGTTCAAATCCTATCCACCCAACATCAATATGAATAAAAAATTTTATATACTTAATTCGGAAGTATATACAAATAATGTGGAACTTAAATTCAATTTTTGAAGAATAAAAATGATAATAAATTAAAATAAAAAAAATTAATAAGAAAAGGATATAAAAAAAGAAGATATCCCACTTTCAAGTGATTACTAATTAAAATTTTCTATGAACAATATTAATTAATCTTATAAGATTTATAACATATTTATTTTTCTATTAATTTATTAATTAATTTTTCCTAATTAGTTCTTCACTAAATCATTAATTTTAATTTTTATTTATTAATTTGTTTTTTTTTTTTAATTTCAATGTTACTTTCTAAATTTTATTGTTATCTAATTAAAACTTAAATATTTAAAATTTAAATTTGCTGCTGTTTTTGTAGTTGCTTTTAGTTCGTTATTAAACTTTATTTCATTTTTGTTTTGCTATTTAACAGTTTTTAGATTAACTTTTTTTATTATTATTTTTGAAATTGTTATTTTAATATTTTTAATTATTAAATTGTGATCAAAATTCTATATTTAAATGTTGTTAATAAAATAATTTTATTATTTTTAATTTAAATTTTATCATTATGTATTGAAAAACAAAAAAAAGTATATTTTCTATATAAAATATAAAAATATAAGAAAAATATAAGAAACACATTTTTAAATTGTGTTTTAAAAATTAAAGCAAGTACACTGTACCTAATCTATATAAGTTTTTTTTTTACATATTTTGCTGTAAAAAAATAAGGCGAAATTAATTTTTATGAAAGTGTTTAATGTAGACTACGACTAAGTCATCTATAAAAACTAAAAAAACAAATAAAACGAAATATGAAACAACAATCTTTGTTTTAGCAGCGAATCCCGAATCAAACCGATCGGTAAATTCCGAATCAAATCTAAATCGGTAATTTTATACATTTAGATATTTTAAATAAAAAAGATATTTAGGTTAGACAGTGTACTTGGCTTTAATAATAAATGGAAGAATAACTTATAATATGTATTTAGAGCAATAGAAAAAATAAATTAATTTAATTTAAAAAAAAACAGTTTTTGGGGTAATTTTAACAAAATTATTGTGCTAAATATAAATTAAAAAAAAATTAAATAAATAAATTTTAAATGTAAAAATAAATTATGAAAATATTATAATTGATGGTGAGAATGTTTATGTGGGTGCGTGTGTGTTTATGTAGTTTTTGTAGTATTTATAATAAATCTACATGGTGGTAAATATGTTTAAATTTGTTTTTTTTTTTTTATAAATATTTAAATTTTTTTTAGTTTACACATTTTTATTTCTTGTTTGTTTGTTAAATTATTTAAAAAAATTCAATAAAAAAATTTTTACTTAACCTAATTTTAATTTGTCAATTTTTTTTTTTTTTTTTTTTTTATAATTTTGCTTTTATTAAGTTTTGTTGTTATATTATTTTAAATTTTTTAATTATAATAGTAAGTTTTATTTTTGGCAATACCTAATATCTACTCTATATATTGTATATATATGAACAACCCTTCCCTAAATTTTCATTATTTTTGTAGTTTTATAGATTTACCGAAAGACAAATACAATTTTCTTATTTTCGATTACAAAATGGTGTACTGTTGGTGAAATAAATGAACTGTTGGATAACATTTGTTAATTCACAGAAATTACAATAATTAAATTTTTTCAATATAATTATATTTCAATACTCCACTCTTTCTAAAGTCTAATTTATCAGCTAATAATTATTACTAATGAAAATCTGGCTTCTTAATAAGCTTTAAATTTTTAAAATTCGCATTTTGTATCAACATTATTTTGCTTGATTTTGAATGTATATTAATGTATTTTCTAATTTTTAATTTCTCAATTCGTATAGTATTTAGTATTATTGCTCACATATAATATAATTTATGTGTATTTTATATTATTACTCACCATTTTTTTAAAATTGTTATTAAAAAAGATTTGAATAAATGCTCAATAATTTAACCGATCTTCTTTATAGGAATTAATTCCAATTATTTAGAAAATTCAGAATTGAGTTCGCATTTCGGGAATCTATTTTTTTTGTTATTTATTTATTTAAATGTATGTTATGTAAGTAGTGCGCTGAGAAATTTGATTAAATAAATAAATTTTGTTGTTGTTTTTATTTTAAATTTTAACATTATTATTTATTTAATTATTTATTTATTTACTTTAATTTAATTTAATTTTTTTTTTGCTATATTTTCGATAATTTTTATTTATATATATATATACATATATATGTATATAACATTTTGTGTGTGTGTATATATATATATATGAAGATAATTACATTTTGCGATTTTTTTTGTTTTTGTTATTATTTTTTTTTATGTATTTAAATTTATATTAATATTTTTTTTTTGTTTTATTAAATTAAATTAATTTTATTTAATATTAAATTATTCTTATTTATTTATAAATTATTTTGTGGTTTGCTTTAAGATTAATTTTTTATTAGCCGTTTCAAACACTTTGCGCCAGTGATTCTTTTTGTACTGAGACGACAGCTGCTGTCATTGTTTCATCCAACATTGGTTGCGGTGGAAGTAAAAGTTGTGGTGTAGTTAGCAATTGCAATGATCTAAGCAAAGAATTATAACTAATATTTTTTAATAATAAGGATAATAAGGATAATAAAGAAATATAAATAATGTTATATTAGATATGGTTTTTTTTAAAAATTTATATTTATAATATTAATTTATTTATTTTTCTTTTTTTTTAATTTAACGTTTTTTATATTATATTTTTTTGTTTAAATTTTAATTTCAGGTGAGTAATTTTTTTTTTTTTTTTTTGTGAGGTGAATGTTGAATTTTACAAATAAAATACTTTTTCTAAATTAAGAGGGTGTGAAAAGGCAAAGAATATATAAATAGTAAGAAGTCTCATCTCATTTTTGAAGAACTGTTTTTGTACTGTAGGTTCGTATATTAGACCCACACATAGAGGAAGAGAAAAAGGGTGAAGAGAACAGCGAAAACAAAATTATCATTTTTATTTATTTCTATCTTTCTATGAAATAATTATATTTTACAGAATATACTGATATACATACCAAAATAACAATAATATGTATTGAAATAAGTATGTAGTTAAACATACAATAATAGAGTCAATGATGGAACCATAGAACCTAGAAAAAATTATAAAAATGATAGTAATAAAAACATTATTAGCATATTAGTTATGCATTACAAATCGTGAACTGTTTACGGAATACAGTTTTGTTCTCAGAAGTTGGTTGATATTTTTATTTTTTTGAAGAAATAAAACAGGCAACAAACCATTTTTGATAAATTGTTTGTTTGTACATTTTGTTTATAATGAGATATACCTACATATATAAACACATATCATATTTATACATGATTGATAAATAAAAACAGACAAAATTAGCATAATCAAAAATTTCTTTGCTGAAAATTTAAAAATATAACGTACATATTTAAATTTTTTTTTATATTTTTTATTTTGAACCTTTGATTTGAAAAAAATTGAAATATATTATCTACGTATGGATGATTAATCGTTGGTTACTGTATTGTTTTTTGTTTTGGTTTTTTTTTACAAAATTATACTTTTTTACGCTCTTCAATTTTTATTTTTGTTACATTTTCGTATCTAAGTCGAAAAAATTTAAAAATATGCAGATGAGGCTTCTTATTATTATATGTTCTTTAGAAGAGGGTATTTATTTTAAATAAAATTGTATTAGAATGGGTTGAAAAATTTGGATTGCCATTAAAGAAGAAGAATAAGAGGAAGAAGATAGTAGCACAAGGCTTCATTTTTCAAATAATTTATATAAATAAATGTTGGATGTTGAACTATTATCAAGTCTGAATTCGAAGAATCCTCTTGAAGTATCCTACCTAACATGATGGTGAAGAATTTTGAATTATTAATAGAATAAATTATTGTATATACCTAAACCCAGTGTAGTGAGATTGGTGTGGGACAATCAATTGAATAATGAAGCTGTAAAGCTTATTATATCTTTATCAAAAACACTTATTACTAAATGTTAGATTTAATTTGATAAAACAAAAAAAAAAAAATGTAAAAGCTAACATACACCTTTTAAACAATTCCCGTGTAAATATTATGTTATTATAAACCGCACATCGGATATATCATCATCATCATTGTCCTGTGAACCTATCCGCGGGGAAGAGGACGGATCAGTAAGATAAAAGTGTCAGAAAAAATAATAAAAACAAAATTTCTACCGTATGCCTCATTACGAGTTACACAATTTAGTGTAAGTAAAGTATCAATTCATAATCAAAAGTAATATAAATAGGTCCCTTAATAAACGTTTTATCTTCTTCGCTACTTAATAGATAATTTAATGTACTTGTATTGAAATGAAGGATATGAATATTATCATAAAGTTGTATTGTTTACAAAATATGTGTCGAATTTTTTGTTAAGTTAATGGTCAGTGATAACCTTTGTAAATTATCTTTTATTAAATTTTTTTTCATCATATTTGAACTTATAATTTTTTTTTCAGTTTACATTTCGCGTCCAGTTTATTTTGTTAAAAATTTCTTTATACGTCAAATATTTTTGCATACAGCCTTTGTTGTTGTTTTTTATCTCATTAAAGTCAATTATATTCAAGTAAAATTTTTATTTTTGCTTTAAATTAAATTATCTTTAGTGTTCAATGTAGGTCTCGCATTATTCTCAATAATATTAAAAATGATATCAATTTATGTTCACCCTGGCAAAATCTATGAGTTGTAAAAGTTCAAAGGTAGATTGTACATTTTTTTTTGTATTAAACAATTACGGAAACTGTTATGTACATGTTTTTTTTTTATAAAAAAAAATTTCTTTCAGTTAAACGACTTGAATTTAACCGTTAATATTTGTATATTTAAAAAACAAAAAAAAAATTTCCTGTAGGTTATGTAATTTAATTAATAAAATTAATTGTTAAATGAAAATTTTAATTAAGATTTAACGTGCATAAAGAAAAGTGAAATAAAATAAAAATTCAATTAAATTCCATTTAACATTTGAATCAGAAAATTCGATGAAAAAATTACAGCATAGAATTTAAGTGGATTACTATGTGACAATTATAGGATATTTATGCAGATTAATGAAATGGTAAAGTATATTGCAATAAATTGATATAGGAAGGTATCAAGGAAGGTGATATTTTCTGATATTATGTGAAACTAAAACAAAATATGTCTTCAATTTATTTAAGTTTAATTGGGTTTGAATACGGGCATGATTGTTAAATTGAATTTTACACTGTCAGATTAAATCAATTTTTATTTCATTATTCATATAAAATAATGCTGAAATGGTATAAAATTTGCTGAGATTGTAATTTTGTAATTACTACTTAAATAAAATGGAACTAAACGCTATTTAAGAAGACTAAAAATTGTATTAGTTGATATATCGAGCTAATTTCAATATCGAATTAATGATTACCTGCAATTAAAAATAATAATCCTAATATATATTAGGAGTGATTCATTTGTACAACACTATACTCATCCGTGGTCCAGTGGGTATTGTAATGTTACAACTATACCTATACAACTTCTCATTTTGAATTCAGATTGATTCTAACTTATATAAAACAACCTATAAATCACATCTGTGACTAATTCATATAAGGTTTTTGCTTTTCGTTTTCTTTGTAAAAAAATTCCAGTAATTCAAATTAAATGTTATAAATCCAATTTGAAAGTTTTAGTTGGAACGACACTTGAATAATATCTAAACTCGGTAAAAATTTAAAAATATATATCTAGTAGTATAATTAATGCCATTGATAATCTGATAAAGTTTGATTGCTGTTTAAAAAGTATGTACATTAAAACTCAAAACACTAACAACAATATAAATTAAATATGTATCATCTCTCATCATAATGCCTTAATATAATGTTCTCACTTCATTTTACTTCTACATATACCTGCACCTATTCCCATAATACCTTAGAAAAAACAAATTAATTTTTTCTCTCAATTTAAATTTTTTCATTCAAAAAGAACTGTTTTTTCATTATTATTGTTGTTGCTATAAAAGGCTTCAGACAAATACATAATTGGTATATATAGGGTTTTCCAATAGAGATAATACAATTTAAAAATTAAAAAACATATAAATTTTTCAGTGAGATACAGAATATTTTTTTATTTGAAAGGTTATATTATGCGATTGTGTATGGAAGATAACATCTGACCACCACGAGTTCTCCGTACGTACTGCATTCTTTCAACCTATTTTTCCATCACTTTGAAAATAAATTTGGCTGTATTTTATCAATAGCACGTTCATTGTTGATTTTTAATTGTTCAATTGTTGTTGGATTACCAGCATACGACCTGTGAGAATAATTATAATTTTGTTTTCAACAAATCGATTGTTAAGGGGACTGTGTGGCAGGTGGTATCGTCTTGTTGATACCCCATATCCTGCAGATTATTCTCAACAATAGCAGGGAAAAAAAATCATTTAACATTGTTCTGCATCGTTCTCTAGTGATTTCATTACTCTTCGACCATTTTCTTCAAGAAATATGGACCAATCAATTCACCAGTATAAATTGCACACCAGACAGCGACTTTATTTGGATGTAATGGTGTCTGAACAGTTTCGTGTGAATTTTAAGCACTCACCATTTTCAACAAAGAAAAGTGAGCTTTATCAGTGAATAAAATTTTTCGATAAAAATGTTCATCATTTTCAAGTTGTTCAAGAGCAAAATCAGAAAAGCGTGTTCGAGCGTGTATATTTCCACAATCTACTGAAAACAAATGACATAATAAATGCCAAAAAATAATACGCAGTGTTGTAATAATTTTAAATTGTATCATCACTATTGAAAAACACTATATAAGATATGTTTAACAAAACTATGTATGTTAAGCAAATAAATGTTATTATTATCTGTGAGTTATAAAAATCAATCAAAAATTTAATGTATCAAGTGTTGATTAACATTTAAATGTCACTAAAATGTCATTGAATTTCATATTGCCATAGCATGGTAACAGTAGTAGAAAATCCATTTTCAACCAGAGTTAAAAAAAATTTCCGATTGAGCTGAAATTTCAATAGGGTACTATCAAGGATTAAATAAAATAGTTAGAACTTGATTGCTTCCCTGCTTCATCCTAATATAGGGTGTGTCCATATGGCAATATTGGTAGAATAAAATATGTACAAATAATGAATTTACTTTGTATTTGATTTTTAAGAAATGAAGGTTGTACTTCATACAAAAAATTTGATATAAATGCACCATTCTAAACTGTATTCTTCATTATTGAAATTGTAACGGCAGTTATTTTTTATAAAAAGATTATCACAATATATGTGGTAGTGCAAGTCTTTTTTCTCGTTAGAATATTGATTAGATTAAGCAAGTATAAAATTGTTGTACTAATCGTCCTATCACTCGTTCCACTTTATGTAATAACTTGCAGTACTGTACTTAATATTATGTGAAAACGTATTTAACCTAAGCTACTTACTGACAATAAGATAATTACTATCAATTCGTATTGACATTGAAATCTAGGCTAATTTATAACTTATAAGAAACTTATTAATTTTTTTACCGAATTCAAACTAGTAGCTAAGTATATCACATCCTAGTAAAGATTAGATTAGATTTAAACTTTTCCGGGAGTCTCGGTCCCCTATATCACCGCAGCCGCAAATGGGCTTATTGTGATAAATATTGTGATCCCAGTAAAACTTCATTGATGGTGAAATTGCTTGGTCGCAAAATATTAATGTTATAACCAGTATAACTTATAGGCTGGCTAATTTTTAGCTTATTTTCAATTTTGAACAATTTTTTTTAATTAAACCACTGTAATCGCAATACCAAATGTCAAAGTCGAACAACCGATACGTTTTATAATACATTATCGATAAACTAAATCAATTAATTTTGAAAACTTAATTTTTGCTTTGAATATTGACGTGCGTTACAAATGGAATTAGAAATGAGAAAATTGTATAGAAATACGAAATAAACTTGTACATTATTGTCGTCATTGTTTCACAATTGCTTTATATCCATTTGTTGAATTTTTTTTTATTTTTGCAATTTTTTTTTTTATTATTCATTACTTTTCCTTTTTTTTTATTTGATTTTTTTGCTATAAAAAAAAAATCAATTCAACTCCGATTATAAAATAAAAAAAAAAACAAAAAAAAAATGATTAATTTCAGTTGGAAACAGAAAAATTGCATTTACAGATTGCCTGTTGCAAATAATTTATTATTATTATCCACCTCCTATGGTGTTGAGTAATAAATTTAAATTTAATTGTTATTGATTGGAATTGCAATATAATCTGACTGATAGTAAATTTTAAGTAAGGATGTAAATAGATAAAATTAGGCTACATATAGAAGAAATAGTTTGTATAATTTAAACGGTTATGGTAATGGCGTTGGCTCGAAATAGAAATGAGAGAAAATAAATTGGAGCCCCAAGTTTCAACACCATATTATCCATCGTCAATGTTCTCTATGTTAACATGTAAATATGTATCATATTATTACTCTCTATGCCAACAAAATATTAATCAATGAATTATAAATCACTGTAAACTGTGAGCACATGACTTTTTCCAGAAAATACTGAAATGGTGTGAGCAAGAGAAATTGCGGTATAATAATGATTTATATTTAAACTGTAACAGTATGCGGTTGGAAAACATTAATTTTTTATGAAATACACCAATGTAAATTGATAATGTAGTTAGTTGTCATTATTTTGTAGTTAACTGACGCCGTTAAAATAAGGCTTATTTTATTTCTCACTCAGTTTATTTTTGTGACTAAAAACTGACCACTGGAGTAAAAGGATTTACTTGTTGTTGAATTGCAGCTAAGGATTATATAATTTATAGTATTGAATAATTTAATTGAAATCAAATCTTTCTTTTGCAAGATTTTAAACGAAGATTTTGAAATATATTTGTAATGTAGTACAGCTGAGAAAAGTCTCTGGTATTATGAAATAGAATTGTCGGATACTATAAGAGGTATAATTTCAACACTGAAATATTTGAAAGATTTCAATCCAAAGTGTTACAACGGTCAATAGTTTATTAGAAAAGAATAGATTAAGAAAGATCTAAACATAGCATCAGTTAAAGAAGCCTTAACCACATCAAGAAGATTAAGCCACATTTGTATGCCGCGAATGTACTCTAATTCAAGTTTTACATCGAAATTATTTTATAAAGTATATTGTTATTCTGTCAGACTTCATATATGTAATTCAATCAATTATTTAAAAAAAAGAGAAAATCTAGCCGAAAGACCTAAACACTAACATTCCAATTGATACCAGGACAAGTCAGACTAAAAAACACATTGCTGAGAAAGAACTAGTTAAAATAGAGACAATGTTGAAAAATAAAACAATATGAAAATATTGAAGAAATGAAAAATTCAGCCAAGCTGTCCATGTAAGTAGCAATAAGTAGCTCTTTTTTCTGTCCAGAAACGCGTCACAATTGTCTAGCTGAACATCTTCATAAAATGAATCTATTACCAACAAACATAATGTGGTCTCTGCAACTTAACTATATAAAATGAGGTACATTTTCTCACATGTACAACAAAAACATCGTATTTAGGGAGGGTAGAGGGAAAAAGGCATATATCAACTTCCCATCCATTACACAACAACACTAGCAGTTTTGAAGTTGATCTTTGTGATTTCTCTATATTGAAAAAGAGGGAAGAATCAAAATTTTTTAGCATATTTAAAATTATTATAACAGAAAGAACCACAATAACGGTTTAAATTTTCTATTTAATTTATTAATAATATTTTATTCCATTAAAAAAAAAATTTAAATTGAACAAAAAAAAAAAAAATTAAATAGAAAAAAAAAAAATAACTCAAAAAATTCTCATTTTTAATTGTCAAAGTGAGACTTTCTTTTTGTTTTTTTGTATTTTTAGATTTTGATTAGGGCTATTAGGGATCAATTCACGGTTGTTCTTTTTTTTAAATTTTTTTTTTATATAAATACATTTATACATAACATATATATATATATATATAATATATATATATATTTGAATTTCTCTCATATTTATTATTTTATTTATTTTCTTAAACTTTTCCATAATAATTTTAGACAAAGGACAATAATTTTTGGATATTTTATATTATTCTATATTGGTACATTAAATTCCTTTGGACAACAAAAAAAAAAAACAAAAAACAAAAACAATTTTATAGGAGAATATTGAGAGAATATTATTGTGTTGTGTATTTAATTTCTCTGGGTCATTTTAGTAAATTCAAATTCAAAAGTTGAATTGATAATATGGAAACTGTCAAAAACAATTTGGATAAACAGTTTTGAAAAAGGACCTCACAAAGTGTGTATGGAAAATATTATGATCCTTAATCATTTTTGTTAGGTTTTTTTTATATTTTTTTTGTTTTTGTTTTTTTATTTTTTTTTATTTTTTTAAATTCATAAATTTTTGGACTCTTTTTGGGACTCGTGTATTAAAATTTAGATGGTGATTTGATTGAAAAAGTATTTTATTGTTTATTGTGGCTGGATGAGGGATGAAATTAGGAGGTTGATATGAAGAAGGAGTATTAAGGAAGGCATTTAAAGTAAAAATAAAAGTGTCCCAACTTTTAATGGAATATTTTTTTTTTATTGTTTTTATTATTTTTTATTTTTTTAATAGTAAAATTTTAATATGATAAAATAAAAATGTTTTTTTTTTTTTTTTTTTTTTTGTTTTGAAAACTTACTCATGTACTGAGGGTCCAGCATTCCTTATGGGATGTATGCTTTGTGAATTTTTAGCTCTTGCTAATAATGTCATCACAGTTCGTTTTGTTGGATTCATGCTTGATCTGGGTACACCAAGTAAAGGCCGTTTACGAGCTAGGCTTCCTATTATTTTTTTATTATTTTATTTTTGTATTATTTTTTTTTTTTTTTGTTTTTTTTTTGAGATGAAGAAAATAAGAAGTTGATGGTGGATTTAAAATAAAATTTTTATACTCATATAATATACTTTATTGTTTTTATTTATTTTTTTTTTAATTTTTTTTTGTTAAAGAAGGTCTTTTAAGAGGGTGTTTTTTTTTTTTGAAATAAAAAAAATAATATAAATAAAAATATAAAATTATTTCTGTGAAATGTCGTCGTAATAAACTAAAATGTTTTTTTTTTTTTTAAATAAATAAATAATATAAATGAATTACAGTTATCAAGACAAAAAAAAGACAATATTGAAGATATTGGATGGGGAAAAAATATATATATATATATGTATTCAATTAACCTCTTAATGCTGGATGCAATAGAGCACCTGGTGGTTCTAATAACGCTAATGATGTATTTGTTTCAGCTTCACTTGGTATACCAAGTGTTGCTTGTGATGGTGGTAAACCAGTTACAGCTGCAACACCAGTTGCTGGTTTAATAATACCCATACCAGCTGTAGCTAATTGATGATGTAAGGCTGCTGCAACAGCTGCCGGATGTATTGTTTGGGCTGGTAAATCAATATGCAGAGGATTAGTAAAATTATTATAGTTGATCATTGATGGGTTCATATTTCTATCGAACTCACTATTTAAACTATTAGCTGCTGCCGCCGCTGCTGCTGCTGCTGCTGCTGCAGCTGCTGCCGCTGTATTATTATTTCCATTCACTGTTGATGTTAAATGGTTAACGTGATGATGTTGTTGTTGTTGTTGGTTTTGTTGCTGCTGTTGCTGATGTTGTTGTTGTTGCTGGTGATGGTGTTGTTGTTGCTGCTGTTGATGTTGCTGTTGCTGTTGTTGTTGTTGTTGTTGCTGCTGCTGTTGTTGTTGTTGTGTTTGATGTTGATGTATTGATGAATTTGATGATGATGTTGATGATGATGATGTTACTGCTGCAGCTGCCGCCGCTGCTGCTGCAGCTGCTACTGATGCTGTTAATTGATCTGTTGTATTTGCTGTTTGTATACCAGAACAATCCATTGTTTCATTGCTCTGTTTAAGAATATTTGTACAATCCATTGTTGAATTTAATATTGTATCATCAATTAAACCATTTGTTGGACTATTCTGTTCACCTGTTTCTGTTGGTGATGTTGTTAATGCTTGCATTTCCCACATTTGTTCTTGTCGTATATCATCATGATAATCCTGTAAATATATAAATTAAAAATAAAAATAAAAATTAATATTAAAATTAAAATTTTACTCTAGGGTTTCATTTATTTTAAACTGCAACAGTATAATAATATGATTTATTTTAATCCACATTCAAGAACGGAATTATAGAGAGAAAACAAATTTGTGTAATAAAAATTAACATGAAATTTTGGATTTTTTTTTTTATTTTAATTAAATAATGTTAACTGCAATATGTTGTTTGCATTAAAATGAACAACAGGGTGATATCTATTTGATAAATTAATTTATTTTAACGGTATTAAACGATTGCGAAATTATATGAATTTTAATATTATGATTTGAATTTATTTAATTTCTTTGAAGCGGAGAATTTCAAAGACATACATGTAAACATTATATCCAATCTCTAGCTTGTATTAGATTGTTCAGCAATAAAGAATTTTTTTAAAAAACGATCAACGCACAAATGAGATTCTAGTTAAATGATATAACCACTACACAAGAACTGTTGGCAAAATATTCTTATAATAAGATACCTAGCCATATCGACGAAAGTTATAAATAGTACAGAAAGTAATTTGTATTGGCTCACTAAAATTACTGGACTGGAACTGAAAAGCATGAGTACCTGCTATTGAAAAATTATAATAGTACTGGCATCGAACTGTTGAAGATTTACAACTGACTGACTATAGAAATTAATAGGAGAGTGCGTGTGCGATAAATATGAATTTTGTTACCATTAGTATTCAGCATTTATGCTTATTTCCAGAAGTGATTAGGGAAGAAAGATGTTAAAATAAATGGTGTGTATCCGATAATAAAAAAGACTTACAATACTTGGTTAAAACCATCGCTGCGCATAGCACAGGTTTTGTCTTTCAGAATTTAATGTAGAACATAAATTTATAATTATCAGTGAAAAATAGGGATCCATGGGTTGACGTAAGAACTCTAACTGCACGTATTCTGATAGAGCAAGTTTCAGATTTCAAATATACATATTTAGGTTGTTGGCTTTATAAAATTTGGAACATCGACAAAGTGATTAAATGAAGAATAAAGATGTGCGGGAAGTGCTATTTGCAAATACAGAACCGTGGTAATATTATGTAGCAATTACAAAAAATTATTAATACAATACTATATTAAGATAAATCTTCGATTACGGTTTATAAGTAGTTCTTCATACGATTTTTATTTGAGTACGATGTAGTGTATGAATAAATAAATATATAGTATATATAATGAATAAATATAGTGTATGTAATAGTGTATAGATAAAGTGTATGTAATGAATAAATTAAAAACATTTTAAATGTAAATTTTTATGGTAATATTGTTGTCATGACAGATCAAACCTCATACGTAGAATTTTTCCGAAGAATAATCATAGACAACTAATTCTAAAAATTAAACGATGAAAATCATCTTATTTCGTGCATATGTGATGCGTGGACCAAACAAAACAAAATCCGAGTTATTTATGGACGTTTTATTTGTACAACACAATTGATGTGTTATTAAAAATTTTATTGATTTAAGTAACATTGGCTTATTTGGTATATATCACGAAATTAATCGAATGGAATAATAATAGTGTAGTTAATTGGGGTGGTGTACGAAATCTCGTGTCCCAAAGTTTCGTTTTGTCAAAATTTCGTTTCTCAAAATCTTGGTTTTTAAATATTTTTTAAAAAACTGTACATTTTTTTGTTAAACTTTCTCGAAAAAGGAGTTATACATATAGGGGCTATACATACAATAAATAAAATTAAATTTTCTGTAAAAGGCAAATATATCCGTTTTTGAGAAACGAGGTTTTGAGAAAAACAAACATTCGTATCGGAACCAGTTAATTGCATTCAATAAACATATTTTTTTTGTTTATATGCAGTCTGGTGGGAATTTTCTCAAAAGACACAATTACCCCCGTAGCTTGACATTGCGTATGGGATTCTTACCCACTAAGCCTCACACTTCCTATATTGCGATCTAGTCTTCTACAGGACTAATGAGCAATTTTTTCTTGGCTTTATTTTAATTTTAAATGTAGACTACATCTAGCTATGTCTATCTAACTTTTCCTTGGACGTATTCACTCATATCCTTGAAAACCCATCGCATCAGTGACAAAAACCCGACAGCTCTGCAAACAAATTTGTAATTCTGGAAGACTTGTGAAAAACCTCGTTTCGTTGGTAGTCAACATAACGAAGTTCTTCAAAAATTCCGGAAAAACAAATCTATCTGAGCGTGGGAGCGGGTCAACGACCGATCACCGACGCGACGAGTCCTTAAGAATATGGGTGGTTATAGCTGCACTAACTCAAAATATTTTACTCTTTTTTGAGTCGTCTGGCTATATTTCTATTGTCCAGGAGTTGGACTATCTCGACATTTACATGGTGCTGGAGCCTGTTTTTGTGACTTCTTGCAAATTTATGTATTTCTTTATCGACAGATTCTATTTGCAAATAAGCATATGACCACAAATTTCTAGTATACCTCAATTATGAATTTACATGTACCAATTTTAAGGTATACCTATCTTCCATGATACATACAGGAGGTTACAGGATAATAATAGCTATGCTGATGACGATACTTAATCTGATTAAAGAGAGTTTGTTTTAAATTAAATTATTAAGAAATAATGAAAGTCAATCAATTTTCGAAAAGTCAGACCTCTCAGAATTTAATTAATTGAAAAACATTTAATATTATTACTCTTCAAATGTGTGCAAATATTTTCAAATGTTATACTACATAGATACTGCCGTAAAGACATTAAGACATTATGATATTTTCATATACAGATTTAATTAAATTGTATATGATGTAGGACTAAAATATCAAAAAGGATATAAAAATTTACAAGAAAATATTATTTAATGTCCTGATTTTTATGTGGGGAATAATTATTGAAGTGTTGTGTTGCCATGATACCTCTTTTATGTGTATTATTGTAAAAAATTTTGATGTTATTAAGTTTTTTTGTTTTTTTTTTTATTTTTTTTTGATATTATTTTAATGAAATAACCGTAAATGTATATGTATGTAATAAATAAACATACATATATAAATACAATTTTTGTTAATAACTTTTAATAAAAACAAAAAATTAAAGTTAAAAAAAAATTATTTAAAAAAAGTTTATATTTGTGTCGACAACTGTTAAATGTCATTATTGCTGTTAAAAAAAAAGAGAAAGCTATAAAATGCAAGATCATTATTATTATATTATTATTATATATTCGTAGCTATATAGATTCATTAATATTAAATGTAAAATTTGTATATATATATATATATATAAAAAGACAGGACAACATAACGGAAATTTTGAGCTTCCGTTATATATATATATATATATAATACTCTTATAGTTTTTGTTTTTGTTTTTATTTGAGTTATTAAAAATGAACATTTCATCAGTTGTTCTGAAATTTTATTAGTTCTCCCAGGTTTATTAAAGATCTTCTTTAGATATTTTATATTATTTTTGAATATATATATATATAAATATATACATATAAGTATAACATAAATAATGCCATTAAAAGTTTATTTTTGGGTGATAATAGACAACGTATCTGCAACTATAATAATACTCTACAGATCACATAAATACAAAAAAAAAATGGAGGAAAGTAGCGTTTGTTCACTATAAAAAGTCACGAAATTAAAAAAACAAAAATTAAGACATGAAATGAAAACTTTTTCCTATTTAATTTTTTTTTAATGTTTTCCTTTTTTATGTTTTTGTTTATTCTATTTAGTTATTTTATTTAATAATATATGTACAGAGTGTTGAAAAAAAATATGCACAAAACTAAATATTTAAAAGTATGAAAAATTAATTTTTTTGTTCTCTTTACAATTTCGCGGGGTGAACAATTCCAATGGGATGAACAGTTTCAGTGGAATGAACATTATAACTGGTTTAGGTCTAGTAGCTTTTGTCATTGGGATAAAATATATGACAAAAAATAATTGAGTGTATACCTGGTAAAACAGCTTAAATATAATGGAGCTATTCTATTGGAGAATGTTTAATTCCTGACAATGATAATAGTTTTCCACATTTTTCTACTGAGTTGATAAGGCTGAAACTTGATAAATACATACTCCAAAAATATTATAACTGTTTTTACGTACAGTTTTAGCATTAATTAAATTTAATTAAAGATTAATTATTGCCTTGATCTTTGCAGTTATTTTCAAATAATCAATTGATAAAAGTATCAGGAATGAAGTGTGGTTGTTGCATGTTAAAATAAGTTGCGGAAACAATCGATTTCATGTAATAGATTTATATCGCTCACCTAAGTATATTAATATTAATGATAATTTTTTGCTTGAAATAAATAATTATATAGAAGAGTGGAGTGAAATGAATGAAAATTTTATAATAATGGGTGATTTTAACATTAATTGAATGAAAAATGATATTATTAAGCTAAAAATGCAAGATATCTTCCAAGCAAATTTATTTAAACAAATATTAGAAAATTATACACGAGTAACAGAATTCTCAAAAACATTAATTGACTGGGTTGTAACGAATTGTTATGAAAATATTGAATTTGGGATAGATAATGATGCTAAAGTGAGTGATCATGAAACGATATACATAAATGTTGTTGCAGATGCAAGTATTAAAAATAATAACACGTTTCATCAATTAAGTATATTTAAATATAATAATGCTAGATTTAGAACTAAAATATGTAGAAATGACATAATGACTACTTATTATTTAGATTGCAATTCTAAAGCTGAAAAGTTTAGTGAAAGCTTACATAACGATAGTTAATGAATTTGTAGTTAAAATTTGTTTTAATGATATAGAAGGTAACTGGTTCTCTAATGAACTTGCGGCATTAAAACAAGAAAAAAAGCCACAATATTATGCTGCAGTATGGTCCAATAATAGGGAAGAATGGTGCAAATATAAAATCGTGAAAAATAAATTTAAAAATAAAATAAAATATGCAAAAAATAGTTTTATAAGACGAAAAATTGACAATTCCTACGATCAAAAATCTATGTGGTGCAATATAAAAAAATATGTATTGAACAAGAAAATTTTTGAAATAACTAACATTAATTTTGATGAAGAAATTATTGAAGAAAAATTAGCAATTGCAGAAAAATTAAATACTTATTTTATAGACAGTATTAATAAGATTAATAATGAGATTCCAAAAATTGAATATAACACTATAATTCAACCAGTTAATAATACTTTTAAATTCAAAATAGTTACACTTGATGAAATAAAAAATGTCTTAAGAAGTATGAATAATAAAAGAGACAATAATATGGTGAACACAAAAATATTTATTGATTCATTTGATCTTATTGGCTCTCATTTTTTGTCTATAACTAACAAATCTTTAGAAAGTGGAATCTTTTCAGAGATTTGGAAAGAAAGCATAATAATTCCAGCAGAAAAAGTAACAGGTTCTTGTAAATGTGACGACTTTAGATCAATAAATAACATCCAGCAGAAAAAGTAAGAGGTTCTTGTAAATGTGACGACTTTAGATCGATAAATAACATAAGTACTGAATCAAAAATTATGGAAAAATTTGTTAATGTTCAATTAGAAGATTATTCAAAGAAATTCAACTTAATCACAGAAAATCAATCTGGTTTTAGAAAATATCATAGTTGTGAATCTCTATTAAATTTGGTAGTTAGTAATTTGAAAATGGATGTGAATGATAGAAAAATTATATTAGCAGTTTTTATAGATCTTCAGAGAGCTTTTGAAACAGTTGATCGCCATATTTTGCTAGAAAAACTAAAATGCTATGGTGTCAGAGACATTGAACATAAATGGTTTCATTCGTATTTAAGCAATAGAAGACAACGAACAAAAGTTGGTAATGCTATATCGGCCCCAATTGAAGTAAAGTTAGGGGTGCCGCAACGCAAGGAAGTATTTTGGGTGTACTATTGTTCTTAATTTTTGTAAATGATATGTCGTCTAAAATTTTTCAAAAGTCCAAGTTAGCTTTGTTTGCGGATGATGCTCTGTTATATGTATCTGATAATAATATAAATGAATGTAGCAATGTAATAAATTATGAACTTGATAAACTTTGTTGTTGGTTAAATCAAAACAAACTTAAATTGAATACCAAAAAAAACTAAATTTATGAAAATTAATTGCAATGAAAGTGTTGAAATCAAAATGGATAATATAATGATTGAAGAAGTGAATGAAATTAAGTATTTAGGAATAATCTTGGATAATAAAATGAATTTTAAGAGCCACATAAACTATTTAGAAAAAAAAAATTGCCAAGAAGCTATACTTCTTTTCTAAAATCAGGTGTAGAATGTAGTATATATGAATGCTATAAAAATTTTTAACGTCATGATAAAGCCGCATTTTGATAATTGTTCAACTATTATATTTATGTCATCACAAGAAGATATTAGCAGATTCAAGAAACTACAGAATCGTGTAATGAGAATAATTTTAAAGTTAAACAGATATACTGCAATAAGTTTTATGCATGAAACCCTAGTTTGGATGTCGTTGTACTAAAGAATTTGTATGAATGTACTAATTATTGTTTTCAAAATGAAGAATAACTTATATCCTGAATACCTGTGCAATAGATTGGTGTATAATTATAATGGGGACATTCATCATTATAATTTCAGAAATATATTCAATTTTAGACTTAATTACTTTAGAAATGAAAAAACCAAGAATATGTTACTATATAAAGAATTAAATTTGTATAATAATTTACCAAATGAATTAAAATTTGATTTACAACAATTTGAATATCTTTAAAAAAGCTGTTATTAATTATGTTAAAAATAATTTTTAAAAAAACAATATAAAAAATTTTCTAAATAAAGAATCAATAATAAAAAAAAAAAAAAAAAAAAAAAATGATTTACTGTTTTTTAAGAGCTAACAAATATTTAACATATTTAACAAATTACATATTTAACAGATTAAATTTATTCTGGTACAGAACAAAAATATATGCATTAAATTTTCTATTGACTATACTTTTATTTCAGATTTTTTTTTTTTTTTTTTGATACATTCTGTACTTATGTTTTTGTGCTTATTATACTTATAAGTCCTTGAAAAATTAATTTCCCAATTCACAAAATATTTTTTTGTTTTGTTTTTTCTCATAGTGGAAATGTGAAAATAATTTAATAGCTTGTAGTTGTTTTAATAGTTTTATTCGTAATATTCAAGTTTGAAAAATAAAATAAAATGAATGACTAATGAATCAAGTAGGCGAAATTTTTTTTTTGCTAAATTTTAATATGAGTAGTTTGAGTACATAATGTACATTGTGTTTATGTAATAGAAGAGAATTTAATATTTATTAATAATTATATATATAGACTAGAGTCAAGTAGTCTCTTTGAAGAATATCATATGTTATGATGTCATCAATTAAAATCAAATTAAAAACTTTTTATTTAAAAACATCAGTTTTCGTACCCTTAAAAGGTTTTTAAATAAATATTAAAAAAAAAAATTATATACATATATAATTTGGTTAACTTTAACGATGCCAACAAGGATGTGAATTGATATTACATTTTTTTGTTTTATGTCAAATTAACCAATTTGAAATACAGTGATGGTCAGAAACTTAGATTTATAAATGCCTAGATTAGATTTATATTTACAGCGTTTTTATAACCGAAAGCAAATTGCGATGAGTATATGGTGTATGACACTAATGATATATTTAATGAAATCCGTTAAAAATGGGATTTTTATGTTCAAAATTACTGTTAAGAAAACAATTTGTATTTGAAGAAAGTTCGTCTATTTTTATATTTTGCGTTAAAATTGATGCCGCTTGTTTTGTTTTTCCATATTACATATTTAGAGATATAGTGTCTCAACCGCCATTCAAACTATGCGGATAATTGCTCACTCCACTACTTTGTCATTAATAGTTCGTTTTGCATCTCATGTGTTTCGCAAGAACAGTTTTCGTGCTGTTGATATTACACTCTGGTTGGCATAGTAGGTAGAGTGACTGCTTTTCAACCGGAAGGTCCCAACTTCGATTCCTGATGAAGAAAAAAAATGCTTTATGCATTTTTCGACCAGGTCTAGAGTTGTTATCATTGGGATAAAATATATGACAAAAAATAATTTAGAGTATACCTGGTAAAACATGTTAAATAAAATGGAGCTATTCTATTGGAGAAGGTTTAGTTCCTGACAATGATAATAGTTTTCCACATTTTTCTAATAAGACGGAAATTTGATAAATATATACTCCAAAAACATTGTAGTAAAATTATAGTAAAAATTTGCAGTACCAAACTTAAATTAAGCACGAAAAGGTAATACTATTTGAGCTACTGTCAAGAATATAAAAAAAAAAATAAATGTTGTGTTCTGCTATTGTTAAGAAGACCGATGTAGAAGTCCTTGTAAGAAGAATTTTTTTACTTTAGGAATGTAACCGCATCACCTGTGTAGCATTATCATTTGAACTGAACCACTTTATTTGTTTTACAATCAAAAACCTTCTTCCTTGCTATAATTTTTGTGGACAGTAAACGGTTAGGGGTTTTCAAATTACAGACTTAAAGCAAATCAAATTAAATAAAAATAATCTTAGGGAGTTTTTTGAACATTATGAATATGCTTCAAGAAATAAAAATGCGTTATAGATTTATTACACTTTGATTTTTTAAATTACTGAAAATCTTCTTAAATTGTCAGATTTGTACAATTGACATTGAATGTTCAATAAAAGAGGTATGACTATTTGTATGATCACAGCAGATTTTTTGTCAGTTGAAGTACTATAAGAAATTGGAAAATGCCTCATTTCTAAAATAAATATTTGTATATATATATCGGCTCCTTTAAATTACATAAGAAGATAAAAAAATTAGAACCATCATTAAATACAGTATTTTAGATATCTGAACAAATCGCACAGTCAAATACTGTGACTATTGTCGTTTAAAATATCTCAAATAGTCATTAAAAGTTTTGTGAACAGAAAACATATCGTGACATAATAAAAAGCAAAAACATTAGGTTAAAGTTATATATATTGTACTGTCTGTATATTTTGTCATCAAAAAAATATATAGGATAATTAAATTATAAATGAATGAGTGTTTTAGGACATAATTTTAAGAATTTGCTTTGCAATGTCGTAAAACAGTATTTTTCATTTGTATTTTTTGTTAGATATATTTAATGTTTACCTAATAAGATTTATAAAATTTAATTGTTTAAATAGATATTAAGTAATTACGTGCTTATTTTTAAATTAAATATTTAACACTTTAAAATAATTTATGATGTAGTGGGTAAAATTCATCATTTATTGGTCTGGATGAGTTTAGGTGAGTATCTGCTCTGTATTGGAACTATAACTATACCCACATCCTTTAATTCTAATTTATCGATATGTTTCTTCGACTTCATCTATCCATTTTAATTTTGTTTAACCACTTTATCTAGTATCTGTACGGAACTGTGGCAAGTATTCTTTGTGGGGGTATAATTATCTAACAATTATAATTATGAAGAAGTCTTTGAAAACATTTGTTAGTCAGATTTGATATGATTGCAAATTACGAGCTTTCAACTGCAACAGATCTTCGCTTTGAATAGTCATTACGTGAACTCAATCGTCGTTTAGTTGTTGTAGGTCTTTCTAGTAATTTTAAAAAAATATAAAAAGTTTTAATAACAAAGTTATAATAGATAAGGCACTATGGTGTGTTATGAATGATAATATTATAATCATTCGTGTATTGAGCATACGAATTTTACCGGAAATTTTTTTTAAAAATAACTGTGGAAAAGCTCAAATGCAATAATTTCACATTCTTAAAAGTAATGTCCCACGAATATATTAAGAAATATTTTTTTCGAAATTTTTATCTATACTTGTAACAATATCAAAAAATAAAAATAAGAGAGTTGTGTGAAAACAACTGTTTTTAAGACATTCTATAAACCCAAAACTAATGTGCCTATTACAGGTATCACTTTTTTTGTCGGTTCCGAGTAATTTCAGGTGACAACACTAATTACTATTACAACTGTCATGCGCCGACTGAAAAATGCGACTCAATTGTCACTTGCAATTTATATGTGACAGGATTCAGTTTGCTTGCAATTTTGTAATTTTTTGTGTCTATATAAATTTAAATAATGGATTCTGAAAAGAAAGGGTATGTAAATATTTACAAATTTATTGAAATAATTTATATATATAATATATATTTGAATTTGAATTTATATTATATAATATTTATTTGAATATATTAATTCAAAATTTTAATGATAAACATTTTTGTTTATTTTAGTTTAAAAAAAAACAACAAAAACACAATTTCAAAAAAAACATAAAAAAACACATCACCAACTTTGTATTCTTATAAAAATATTTTTTTTAAATTCAAACGTCAAATGAGCTTTTCTGTCAAAGTACATAAAAAATACGTTCAGAAATTTGTTGCTGTCGGATGAGACTTGTAATACGAAAGTAAATTT
Source organism: Argyra leucocephala (assembly GCA_963942445.1). Taxonomy (NCBI): domain Eukaryota; kingdom Metazoa; phylum Arthropoda; class Insecta; order Diptera; family Dolichopodidae; genus Argyra; species Argyra leucocephala. The sequence continues at coordinate 14,697,734 of OZ012681.1, forward strand.
CATTCGGGTGACTGGGAAAAATGACTGGAAAAGTGATGTGACACCTGTAATAGGCACATAAGTTTGTATTTTTCATGTAAGCACTGTGTGACCATTTTAGCCGTAAAAATTTAATTTTAGCCGGAGAAAATAATAATACTCGGCTTAGCAGTAAAAAATTTATTTTAGCCGTCTTATTTTTTTTTCTGTAAGAAAAAATGTTCAAAATTATTTGATAGAGATACAAAATTTGAAAAACATAACAAGGCTTTTAAAATTTAAATTACTGTAAGTTGTTGTTTTTTCGTTGTTTAATTATTAATATTTTTAGTTTATGATGAATATATAAATGGAAAAGGCAAGTACAATTTTGTTATAAATAAAATATGAAATAATTGAAAAAAACGAAAAATGTGACAAAACAGAAAGCAGGAAAATGTACAAAAATTAGCTTAACTTTGTATACCTCTCTTTCATTAAATCAATACTGAAATAAGTTAAAAAAGTAAACAAAATTTTCAAAACGAGTGCGCTGAATTCACTAAAGTTTTTCATAGTTTGCGCTACCTAATTTGATCTTTGATGAAAAAATTCGTAGCTAGTCCTTTTAAAAAAATATATTGATATTGCAATTAATTTGGAAAAATATTTGAATCCATGTCCTTATTTGGGTTATGAATGTGAACAAAAACTTAGCAGAATTAAAAAAAAAAATATGGTCACACTTAAGCAGACCTTTTAATTTACAATGGAATTTTTATTGAGAAAATCCACTTAATCTCATTCTACCGAATATGTAAGCTCTTTTAGCGCCCCAAATATAAAAATCAAATACTAGGTGACTTTTTAATTAAAACTATTCGGCTGATTAAGTTAAAATATAAATTTTTATTATTTTGTATGCAACAAAAATTTAATCAAAATTATTTTTAAATTGCATTTCGTAAATTTTTTTTTTTGTGTTTGACTACATAATTTGTCGGTTTTAAAATTAATTAAAATAAAAAAAATTTTTTATTCGAATCAATTGATTTTTATTGTTATTACTAATTGAACTAAACTCAATCACAATTCGTGATTGAATGAATATTTTTTTAAATATTTTTTGTCTTTTATATACTTCTCTTCTGCTTTATGCTTTGCTACACAAAACATAAGTTAATATTACAAATTATAGCATTGTTGTTGAATTTTTTTTTTAAATTAATTTTTGTTGTCAATTTGCCAAAAAGTTTTATTGACAATAACAATATTAATCACTTAATTTATTTAATTTGAAATTACATAATCTTAAATTAACATTTATTTTGACACTAGATACTGTAAAAATTATTTTTACATTTTATTGGGGAAGTTTTCTTTCAATACTTTTATATTAGTTAATAAATAAGTGTTTACATTTTTGAGACATGTTATTACAACTAATTTGAAAAGTTTGTACTAACATCAATCTTAAGAACATTTCAAGTTTATATTAATAGATGACTACAGTGAAGGTGGTAAAATGTCTGATGGTTTGTTAAAAGGCCATTTTAAACACAATTAATTGCGCGATTTAACTACAAAGCATTTTCCACCTAATGTTGTAATAAAAAATTAATGGACGTTGAAATATGACGAAAAGAGGACATTGATAAACACATTGAGAATCTGACAAAAACATTGCAAAGTAGTGTCTTGAATATAGTCTGCTTATCACAAGACCAAAAACAAGATTAGCAGACAACAGTCTTAGCCGAAGAAAATTGAATTAGCGATACATTTTCATCATCAAAATCAATGTAAAACCAATTTAATATACCTTTGTAAAATCTGAATAATTACAGAAACTATCACCGAAAAAGTGTAGATGTGTATATCAAACCTTGCTTCTGTTTATTTTTTGTTATATTTATCCCTTGAACCTCTTTGTGTTGGAAAGAAACAGTTTAAGCCTAAGCGGGAACACAAATGACAATATGACTACAATTGATCAAACAAATTGAAAGGTCATAATACACGGTAAATCCAAAATGAGTACATAAATTACTTTATATCACTAAATATATCACTTTAAAATTATCAATGATGGATATGTTAGTTAATGTAGGAGCAGCCACTTTGTTTTATAAATATCTATTGGGTAATTGCTCTGACGAAATAAAAAGTATTATGACCAAAATAAAACCACCCCAGTGTAGCATTCGCAGGATAGCCCTCGCTCACAAATTTGTAGTAGAGCCTTTTCGAACCAGAATTGTGAGATATTAAAATTTTTTCATCAACCGAACCTCTAAACTATGGAACACCTTGGCATATTGGAGAAGAAGTTTTCAAGAGACGGGTAAATAAATATGTTTTAACCTGTACATAAATTTGTGTACTAACTCTTCTCTTTTGTTCTAATTATTTATTATTCTAACTTTTTACTCTTTACTATTCTTCTTTTTCTTTCATCTTTATATGACTAAAATTCTGCGAAGACAGTTCGGATGCTTATCCCATTATTTTGTTGGACTAACAAACAAAAAATTGGACTGTTTGATATTGGAAATATTTTATATTCAAACTCTTACTGTAAAATATTGTTGAATGCCAATAAGTAACACCACAACTTTGTTCTTTTTCTGCGAATTTCCAACATATATGTTATTTTATGTACTTGAATAATACTTACATGTAACAAAATTAATATTATGGAATAGCATTTTACTTCTCAATAAATTGTAAATTATTTATTCAAATTTCCTTTTAAATTTTACTCTAAATAGTCTTTAATTATATTTGAATTAGATTTTAACCTTTATATTTTTTAAAATTACATTTTGTAATTTAATTCAATAAACTATATAGTGTTTCAGAGGTTACAATCTAATAAGTGGCTTTACTATATGTAAATAAAAATTCAGTTGGGTAATCTCAATAAAATTTAATTATTTTAGTATACATTATTATTATTATAATATAAACTGATGGTAGCTCATATTTCAAATAATTTTACAAAAATAAAATTATAAAATTTAATTTACAAATATTATTTTGTAAAAAAGTTTTATTTTTCTCTTTATCTCTAGAATTTATCAGAAATTTTCATTTAAAATTTTCATTAAATAATTTTTTTTCCGTAATACAGAAAGTATCAAAAGAAAATTAATGAATCATATCCAAATCTCATCATATACAAATATATAAATATAAGCTTATATATTGGAATTATATAAATGTATATTATTAAATATGTATTAAGTATTTTAGCTGAAAAATATTTTTTGAAATATGTTGAACTGGGATGAGATATCTCGGCGTTGCATGAATATTCTATGGTTTGTGAAATGATAGAAATTTGCTAATGAGCGAAGGTTGAAACTGAAACTTCTACTGAATAACTGACCCTGAATAAACTTTTACGCAATGAAAATTATTAGAAAAAATACTCTCAATGTCTAAATTTTTAGTTTTCAAACTATATGAATACACCGTCCCGCCTTCTAAATGTTTTCTTTGTCGAATGACGACAGCAGGTATTACATTTTTTCTTAATTCTGGTTTATCCTTTTTGACTGTGACAACAGACATGTTTCCAACACCTGCTGAAGGTTCCATGAACGCTAATTACATACAAAATTTTACCACCTGTATTGTCAGTGCAGTTTATTACTACATTAACTGGTAAACCCAAAGAGATTCTGAATTTACTGCCGGCTGATCCACTATGTCCTCTTTTGGACATTTTGAATGCGAAAATATTTAAAAGGGAAAAAAAAGGAAATTTGTTTTCTATCTGTCTGTCACATTTCAATGTCTGAAACATTTCTATTGAAAAAAGGATTATAATCCCGGATCACCAATTCGGTTTTAGACCAAAACATGCTAAAATAGACCAAGTACACAGAATAACAAACACTGTTGAAAAATCTCTAGAGAAGAAGAAAATCTGTTAAGCAATCTTTTTGAATGTGGCTCTGGCATTCGATAAGGTGTTGCATAAGGGGTTGGATTATAAAATGAAAACAATCCTTCCAAAATAATATTCGGAAATCATAGCAAACTACCTATCAGAGAGGTACTTCTACATAAAACAAGAAGGAGCATATTCGGATCTTAAAAAATCTATGCCACAGTTTCTCAAGGAAGTGTACTTAGTCGGATACTGTTGTGATGTTTCTGCACTAGAAAATAATATAATTGCGACGTTTGCGTATGATACAGCGGTCCTGGAGAAAATAATATATAATCTATAGAAAAGCTACAAAGAAGGCTAAAATTAAAGTAAACTAAGTCAGTACATGTGAATTTCACAAAAAAAAAAAATTGGCTATAAACCAGTAAATACAAATGGTCGAGAAATATCCATTCAAATACTGCCAAATAGTTGGGTATGACGTTAGATGCGAAACTTTGCTGGACAGTTCACCTCAAAAACAAGAAGGAAGAATTACAAATCCGCTATAGAAAAATGTACTGGCTCATAGGTAAGAGTTCTTGACAATACAAAACAATAAACTTCTGTTCAATACTTCTGACAATACTTCTGCTCTATAAACAATAATACTGAAACCAGTATGGTCATATGTATAATACATAATACATATGTATAGTCAGTCAGCCTAAAAGAAACTGACATGGATATAGAAAATTACGTTTGCAAATTCTGGTTTTATTTTACATTTCAACTGCGTGTATATATATATAGTTTTTCATTTATTATATTTTATTAAATATTAGAATTCATTAAAGTAAACTAATTAAAACTAAAATACAATATTAAATAAAACAAAGTAAATATATTAATAGTACATATATAATTAACATCATCTACACAGCATTCTAAACATAAAATATGTTGAAGTCAAGAAGAGTTGCAATAAACATTTTGGAACATGCTGCATTGTAAATAATTTTACATTTTTATAAAATTACAATTTATTGAACATTGTTTAATCAATTTTAGATTTAGATTTTGAGTGTTTTTCTAGTGTTGGTGTACTCTTATTACTGACTCTATATTATCAATGTGAATAACAATATATATAGTTATTATATTGATAGTTGAGTATTGAAAGAGAATTCAAGATAAGAATTTATATCAGCTTTTTAGTATTAAAAATCTAAATGGTACCTAAAATTGTAACAATTGGAAATCTATATAGTTTCTGTTGTTTTTTTTTTTGCTTCAGAAAGATTTAAATGTAAGTAAAATTCAGTTCTTCTAAAATTTAATATCGATTGAATTCTATTGAAAGTAAATAACTATCCTGGGGACAATATTGTTTATTTTTTTGTTCTGAAAAAATTTCAAATCAATTTAAAATTCTATGCATTTCTATGTTGAGTTTAATTTTTTTTTGTTTTTTATCATATTGATACTCTATACGATCCATTTCTAAAATTTTAGCAATATTCTATTAATATGTTTTTTTTTATTATTATCTAAATTCGTATTATCTTGTATTTCAATTTATATATTTTTTACATTCATTTTAATAATAATATGTTCTATTATGAAAAATATCCTTATAAATCAATATAATAAAAGCTTAGAAGTCGTAAATGTGTATAAATATGTTGTGAGGGTTATTAAAAGGTCATATGCATATCTAAATGACATGTTTTTAAAATTTTTATAGTTTCTAAGGATCATCTTCGGGGAATTGAACAATCAAAAGTTCAAAAATTTATATTTTATATTTGATAGAGTTTGAATGGTAATGGTAAAATATAGATGGATTTTCAACTTTAGTAAATTAAAAACAAAACCGTTAACCTTAAAATACTCCTCAAAATAAATTTACACAGCAAAGAAAAGCTTCGATCCGGATGTTGACAATAAATATAAAAAAAAAATGTATATCATTATATTTGAAAAAGCAAAGATCAATAAATCAAAAATCAAGTCTTTTGGATGTGTACGGAGAAAAATAATAAATAATAAATTCGATAGATACACGGTTGAAAATTTAGGTATAAAAATTAATAGGTTTTTTCGTATAAACGTTATGTATATGTATTTTTATATAAAATTAATATATCATCTAATTGTAAATCACTTTGATCTGATTATTCTTATGTATCTAATAAGAAACTCGTATGCAATGTAAAGTAATAAGCTAGTTTATATAAAATTAATAAATAATATTACTATATTTATATTTGAAATATATTAATTTTGATAAGTAAAATTTATAAATTCTGTACATAATATAGAAATATTATTACTATATTTTATTATTGTTTTTTATAAACTTTATAAAGTAAGTTTATAAAAAAATGTTCCAAAATTAATTTATAAAATAATCTTATAAATTTAATAGTATTTCTTTATTACATTTATATTTTATTCAGTATTAATTTTATAAGTTGCTCGCATTAAATAGTTAATTTCAAGCGGTACTTTCTTAATTCTGACGGAAAGCAAAGAGCTAATATAATGTACTTATTAGAATGATACAATTTCTTGTTTGTTTTATAAACTTATAATATTAAATTAATATTATTTACTAATTAATATTATTTACTTATTAATATTGTTCGATTAATATGTTTCTCCTATCAATTTGTAAAACGTAAAACAAATTAGATGATGTAGTTTTCGAAAAGAAGTTGAAGCTGAAGCACTGTTCTTGTGAAGTATTTAAAAAAAATTAAAGTAATTTATTTACAATAAATTAAAATTAAAATGTCTGGAGTATTTTTAATAATACTTAAATACTGGCAATCATGTATTATGTAATAATTATAATCAATTATGTTATAATGACATTGTTGTAATTAATAGGCTTGAAAAACTAATTGAGGAACATTTATTTATTATTAAACTAATCCCTGAACACCATATTCTTATTCATTATCCGAATGTTATGGCAAAAATGATCATTAAGTCAATACTCTACAATGAGGTATGAATCGAAACATCAATATTTTAAGCAATTATCCCGAAATTTAAAAAATTATATAAATTTACCCAAAATCTTATCTATAAGACATCCAAAGGGCGTTTCTTTTACTTGGGAAAACTTTAACATTATGCATTAGCATAATATTAAACATTAAACTTGGCATGCTAAGTCAACCTAATAAGAAAATATTGAGTGAAATAACTTTAGCTTTAAGAGACTTACTTAGAGAGTTATTGATTTTGTAGAAGAAGAATTATTAAGTTTTTTGCAAATTATTTATATTGTTTTTTGTCAGGAATAAATACATTTTCTTGTGTAAAAAATTTATAAATGTAAAGTTTGATAATTTTCATAAATTTTTTGAAGTTGAACAAGACTTAAATTTACCAAATTTGATTGTTTAAAATAATTTAGAATCACCTTGGACAATGTTTTTCGTAAGTATCATAATGATCCCATCTGAGGCACTTTGTATGCCATAAAGGGTATATACTTTTATAAATTGTAATATGAAAAATAAGATCTTTTTCTTATTATTTTAATATAATTTTGGTATAAAATCCAATAAATTCTTCATTATTATTTTAATAAGTTATTCTTATAAATATTAATATGAAATTAACTTATTAAATTAATAAAGATTGGCATATCCAATTCTAATACCTACAGTCATATAAATTTAATATGAAATGACTAAAAACTTGATTCATAGATATTAAATTAATATATATTCCAAGATATAAAAACATCTAATATGTATAATATATTAAATTAATATACTGCTAAATAATTATTTATGCCAATTTATTTATGCCAATATACTATATATAATTTTATTTTTATAAGTTATTAAATTAATCCAGAATACTTATTGATTTTAATACGTTCTCTATTTATTAGTTTAATATGATTTTAGTCAGGATTTATATGAATAGGAAAAATTTATTAGTTTTATATCTAAATTTTCAACCGTGTAGCTATGATATTTATTCGCGTACCTATGTGTGGGATGTCGAATTTTGACAAACTTGAAATGAAAAAAATTTGAAGCTTAACATTTTTTGAAAAGTTTTACAGCTCTTGAAATTAATTCTTTTCTGTATGTAATTTTTTAAAACTATTTTAATTTAATTCCGTTCCATACTATTTTCTATAAATTAATTTTGACATTTATTTGCAAGAATTTCAGCTTAAATAATTGACTCATACAATCATACTTTTCATTCATCCAATTCCAGTGGATAAAATGCTTAAACACAATTTTCAATAAATATCTAGCAAGGTATTAAAAATTTTCTATGTTTTCTATATAAATTACCTATTAAAAAAATAACGGTAAATATAGTTTTATTTATCAATTTCCTTTTATATTATGATGAATGTTTTAGTTTTTTCATTTATTTAAATTTTTGAATTTGAATATTTGAAATTTATTTTGAAATTGAAATTTACAATTTGTTACAAAAACAAATCTTTGTTGTGTTTAAAATTACCAGAACTGTTTTTATCGGGATGATAAACTCACTTTAAAAATTTATTATCCTTTAAACGAACTAAAAAATTTGTTTTTTTTTTTACATTCAGGAAAAAGGAAACTTAAAATATTCTTAACTGAATTGGAGGGAAAAAAAGAAAAGAAAATAAAAATGTACCTCAGGTGACTTAAAAATAATTTCATTTCCTTGCTTTATTTTCCATATCTTTTGTTGTTTTGCTCGTTTTACGTTCATTATTTTAAATCTCTTATAAAATATACACGAAACAAAGAAATAATGAAAACTTTTTTTTGTTAAACGAGTCACAACATCCCAAAATTTTTATAGAAAAAATTTTTAAAATGTCATAAAAAAGTATAAAAAAAAAAAAACAAAAATGCAAGACATACAACTAGTGAGATGACAATAACAAACAAAAAATAAAGTTTTTTTTTTTTGGCACTTTCAGTGAACAGAAAAAAATTAATCGCATCGTTTATGTTAAAAACAGTGTTCTGGTGGTCAACCCTATTGTATAGTTTCATTAAAAATAATCCGTTATAAAAGAGAAATTCTTTATAAGAATGCATGCTAGTAAAATTAAATTACACGTCAATTTCATGGTTTATTAACTTAATAAATAAAATAAAGAAATATATATATATATATATTTTTTAGAAATATTTGCCTTTACTTTAAACGTATAAAAATAAGTTTACTTGTAGTAATATTCGATTCTATTGTCAACCTTCTGAACCGTCTAGATATTCTAACATAGTTTTTAATAATATTCGTTTCTATTGTCAACCTTCTGGACGGTCCAGATATTCTAATCTAGTTTTTAATAATATTCGTTCCTATTATCAACCTTCTGGACCGTCTAGATATCCTAATACAGTTTTTAATAATATTCGATTCTATTGTCAACCTTCTGGACCGTCTAGATATTCTAACATAGTTTTTAATAACATTCGTTTCCATTGTCAATCTTCTGGACCGTCTAAATATTCTAACACAGTTTTTAATAATATTCGTTCATATTACCAACCTTCTAGATCATTTAGGTATTCTAACACTGAATCGAAACTTGATATGAAATTTCGAAACAGAGTGGTGAATGAAATTACAGAAAAAGCAAATTAGCCAAAATGTTTATCAAATTTACAAATGAAACCTTGTCAAGAGTTCGTAAAATTTCGGCCAATTTGCATTTTCTGTAATTACATTCAGAACGTAAATTAATTACATTCAAGTTACGATTCTGTGTTAGAATGTTTAGATTACTGTTTAGACGACGTAGAGGGTTGACAATAAAAACGCATATTATTACAAATATATAAAAAATGTGTTAAAATATCTGAACGATGTAAATAGGTAAGAATAGAAACGAATATTATTAAAAATAAACTTATTTTTGTACGCTTAAATTAAAGGCAAATATTTCTAATAAAAATATTTTATTTTTCTCATTCCTCATTTTCGACTTTTAAGTGAAAGTATTTTTTTTTATTTATTATTATAACTTTATTACTTTTTTTCAATTGATTTACGTATTAATCTACCTATTATATAAATTTAACTGCTTGCTAAGGTATTTTATATATCCGTTATTTCGATCTATATACACAACACATTTGTATTTTTCTTTTCTTATTACACCAAAGAGTATAGAGATGCAGGTTTGATCTTAATAGAGTGAATTTAAGAGAAAAACTAATTTAAACTTTATATTTCCCCGTTTAATTTCTTTATGTTCTTTATGAGTAAATTTCTTATAAGTATTTTATATACTTTATGAATGTTGATTAAAACCTATAAATTCAGAAAAAACATAAAAAATGTTGATATGATTGCAGTGTACACTTTTTTAATATTTCCTTTTTTTTACTTTACTTAATATTCTACAGATAAAGAGTGCAAGCATATATTAAGTCACCTGAAAATTAAAAAATAGAAACGATAGTAATATTAGCGGCTGAAAATCAGCCAGTTAAGAAGATAGCAAAAATATAAGCAAGTTAATGAAGGCGAACATAATAAGTAAAATCAAATAGAAAAAATACAATTATGTAGATATTAGATCTTTTAAGGTAAACAATAATATAAGCATAATTTTGTGTTACAATAACTAAACGGTCTAAAATATTGACAATAAAAACAAATATTATAAAAAATGTGTATTCAATTATATAAATAAATAAGATAACAATTTACATTTTTATAGCCTTTACATGAAAATTTTATAAGCATAAAATGTTTGGAAATTATCGAGGGATGACCTAGAACTGTGGCTCTATAAGTGAGCTATTCTAACGGACAAGTTCTTTTTCAAGTTCTTTTATATCTATTTTACTATTTACATTAATTATACTTTTCTATCAGCTGATAAAACAAAATGTTAAAAATTGATGATAAAAAATATTTTGAATATTTTATACACAAAAATTTACCCCCTAAACCCGTGAAAAACTTCTTCACTTACAGACGGTTACCATATTAAACTATGAATCCAAATTACTATAATTTGATACAATTTATATAAATTAGCATTACAGAAATAAGTAAGATTTAGTGCGGTAAGCATAGGTTCACCGTAGTATCCATACGGCAAAAACTTAAGTTCACTTTTACATTATGGTTGGTTATTTTTTAAATTATTCTAAAAATTTAAATTTGAATATAAATTGGCAAGAAAATTCAAGTTATTGCTTATAAGTAAATAATTTTGAGCATAATCTTCTTGTTTAGATTTAGAATATAAGATGACTTAAAACTTTATCAAATGCCGTTAATTGGATTCTTATGGTATTAAGTATGTATTTAGTGATTTCAATTTTTTCCAAAACAAAATTTTTTTTTTATATTTTTGGAATCTGTTACGGATACTTAAAACTTTTTAGTGTTATAAAAATACGAGTATCAAAGTGATTTGCATACCACTTGTCAACTTGTAGTCTTTGGCTATTATTACTTATCGGATGCAACAACAGTTAAAAAATTCTGAGCCAAAACAAAATGAACGATTAAAAAAACAAAAACAATGTCTTCCATTTAAAAACAAGATGAAATCAGAAAAGCATAAAATACTTGATCCTCTGTATAAAAGAGATGCATGTGTATAATCTACAATAGAATAGCAGAACAAAAAAAAAAGAAAAAAAAAAACAAAATAAAGAACAATAAAAATAATAACAGGGAATAAAACAGGAAAAAATTTGTTCCCAAGCAAATTGTATGTCATGCAAGTTTATTGCTTTTTGCTATTGTGGCAAAAATAGATGGATGGCATCAGCATATTATTGTTGTTGTTTTGGTTTGTTGCTGTTGTGAAAAATAAAAACCATTTAAATTGTACAATAAAAATTTAACTAGGATTTTATCAAGGACATTTTTTTTATGTATATGTGTATACATGTTTGTATATATATAATTTGAAATGAACAGATGAAAGTTACGCTGATGGCATTTGAACTTTTTTGCTTTTATATTTTTATTTTTGTTGAGTTTTTGGAGGCAAATAAAATAAGGAAACATGCAATAAAATGTGGTTGTGGGTATGTGTTTCAACCTACAAATATTATCACAGCATCAAAATTTAATTTTGGGTTATCCTATAGTATAAATAATGTTCTAGGAATGAATTGATTTTATTGTTTTCCGGACTGGATTTCAAATTAGTTAGATTGAATTGATGGGAGTTTGAAAAAAGTTTTCATATGTAAGATTATATCTATGCAGTTAAGACTTATGTAATTTACATAGGTATTTCAATTTAAAGCTCTCAATTGAGATTAAGTTTAATAATATTTTAATTTCATATTCATTTTCGTTATTGATTCTCTTAAAATTCTACACTTAATATTCATGATCACTTTTGTAAATATAGCAATTTTTTAATGTGAATTATGACAATCAATCAAGTAAATTGTTCAATAAAGCCAACTCCAGTCAGGGTATTAAATTGTGTTCACTCTTACGATTTGCAAATAAGGTTGGTCAAATTGAAATACTTAATGAATAAATTCTATGTTTCAGAAACAAAGATTATCTATTATATTTACTTTAATTATCTTATAATTTTAGTAGCTGCTGTAGCTGAAATTTTAACTGAAAACTATGTCTGAAAACTGATGGGCTAAGATCAGTTCAATTTTTATATTTGCGAATCGCATTTAATGAAGATTTAAGTTACTAGTCAAAACTTACAACTTGCAATTAAAAAATTAATTTGGAAAATTACAACTATCTTGAATATGAAAGAGAACACAAAACTCTTATTTGTCGGTTTTCCTTTCTCTCTATACACATTTCTCTTTTATTTCTTTTTTATTACTGTTTTAAAATATTTTGATGGTAATAGCGATGTTAATGCCTTTTTATTTTGTTGCGATTACTATTTTTATTATTATTTTTTTTTTCTATGATTCTGTTCTTAGGTTAATCACGTGTCTAGGATATGTGGTACTATTTTGCTATTTTCAATTTTAAAATGCTGTTGTGAGCAGTAATTTTTAGAGTTCTAAATAAAAATAGGAAAAAACAAATATAAAAAGAAAAATTGGAAAATTGGAAAATTATCTAGGACTAAAATAGAGTGGAAAAAAAGAAATTTAATTTGTCCTTTTTACATTCTACTTATTTATATCGTAATAACTAAAATGAGTGCGAAGCAATAAAAAACAGAAATTAAAAAATACAAAAAATGCAATGATTTTTATATTAGTGTAGGTGGTGGTGGATATAAGTTAAAAAAATATTAGATTGTTTTTGTGGCGTTTTGCACCATACGTGACACTGCATGGGTGCTTGCATTATTTTTAGTTTGATACATTGAAATTCTGCTATGTGACACATTTAAAATTAAACTATTTTAAAAATAAAGTCATAAATACTTTCGAGTCATTAGAAAGTCATAAGAGTTGTCTTGCAATTAATGGAAAAACTACTTAGTTGATTAAAAGCAAATTTTGCTGGTGGAGTGGATAAAATGAAAGATTTTATCTTTGTAATACATTTACTCAAGACACTGAATTCTAAAAAAGCATTCGAATCATGTTAAGCGTTTTGCGGTTAATGTGGAAATTACTGTACAGACTGTTTAAAATTCGATATGAAATATTTCGAAAAATTTTGCGAAATAAAGAAGTAGCAGCAAATTCAAAGTGGGAATAAATATCTTATACAGAAAACGCCAAATAGTTTTATTCATAAAAATTGAGCTTGTAAAATTGTAGGTTAGGGATTAAGGCTAACAAATTTTGATAATCGGCCATTTTTAGTTATTTTAATAAATAGTCGTGTACAATGAAATTGTTTAATGTTATTTTAGTGCGGACACGAGTTCCACATATAATTTGTTACTTGACATTGGCTGTAACATCTTTAGTTCTGGATATGTTCTCTGACGTGCTCAAATGAATATCGTTCTCACTTCTAGTGATATATTTTACAGTTTATTAATATAAAGAATAATATATGAGTATTACAATGAAATCATATCTCACTTCCTGGGACATCTCAAAGCAATTTGACATCTGTGTTTTATGTAGTTTTAGTATAGAATAATACTAATTACACGAGTCTTACAAATAATTTGTTACTTCATATTGAGCTTTATGTAAATTCACTCTGGACTTTAGGTCTTTTTTTCTCCAATAAAAAGACTTAGACATGTTATAAACATAATTTATATTTTCGAATACTGAATACAAAAATTATTTATAGTTTTATTCTCACCTAATACATAATAATAATTGCAGAAAAAATTGAATTTTTGAGTTGAAGTATTTTTGTTACAGATTTCATATTCAATATGTGAACAAATGCGATATAAATGTATGTATATATATATAGTTTAAAAGCATCCAATTTAATAAATGAATTTTAATGTACATATACACACACACATGCAGAATAATAAATGTATTTTTCTATTTTTCTGATTAACGCATACCTAGTTGTTGCGCCAATTAGAATTCGGTAGAAAAACAAGAGCACAAAAAAAAAAAAAATTCACAAGAAAAATTGTTAATGGAAAATTTGAAAATGGAAAACTTTTTCCTTTAGGTATGTGTTATTGTTTTCAATTACAAAAAAAAAAAAAATATAATTTTTTTTTATTACAAAATAATGAAAAAACAAAAAAAAAATACATAAAATGTGCACCGAAAGTGTTATTTTTTTTATTTTTTGTTTATGGTTCATATTGCAAATTGTTTTTTCCGTTAATTGCTGTAGGGTCCGAAATAGGTGTTGAATTATTATTACTGGTGGGTGGTCTTGGTTAACATGCGAACATGTGAACACCAATTTTGATTAAACGATTATTTTTTTATTTGTTTTTTGAAACTGCAAATTATACTGCAGAGTTTCCTGAAGGTAAATTAATAAAAAGTTAGTTAAGCACACATGTTGAAATGGAAGGCGCCTTCTGTTGCTTAAATCAAATAAATTGAATTGATTTTTGTTTTTGGAAATTATATGCAATTCGAAATTACTTCAAAAGAAATAAAATAATTAAATTGAGTTCTAGAAATGGGATATTTAATTTCAGATGAAAATTGTAAAAAAATTTAAATTATCACCATAATATATATATATAGAATTTGATATTAATGGGTGTTGTAATATAGTTTTTAGTCAATTTTGTAAAATATAAAAAGTTTTGCAATTAATTTATTTTATTCATTCGTTTAAAATTTAAAAAAAAAAAACAAACTGAAAGCTTGTCTAGATAATTTATTTTAATAGTTTAAGTTTAAAGATATTAGAATATGGCGTCAAATTATATTTAATTAAAAAATTAACTGGCAGTCTAACAGAGCTACATTTGTTGTTTTTGATAATCAGATTTGTTTTTAGTGATATATTTAGATTATGGAATAAAAGTCGAGTTTACTTTCACTAATCATTTTTATATTTATTTTGCAAATATCGATATTTCGGAAACAACTTACTTCCTTTATCAGTGCTTGCGACTAATTCTACAGCAATTCATTAAACGGAGACATAAGAATTGAATCTGATACAGTTGAAAGAGTAAATGAGATTAAATACCGGAGAGCTATATGAGTGATAGTAAAATTAATATTAAAAGCCATGTAGAATATATTAGTAAAACAATAAGTAAAAAGATGGGTTTCTTTAAGAGAATTAGGGATAAATTAGGTATATTGACTGCAGTAAAAGTGTATAATGCAATTGTAAAGCCACACTTTGATTATTATGCAACAATATTGTACTTAAGAAATACAAAATATTTTTAAATTTCAATAGATTACCAGTTGGTATAAAGAAGGAGGAGAGACGAGAAGCATTTAAATATGGTTGTGAAAAAATAAATTATTTGAAATCGAAGAGCTGAATTTGAATATTTTTGTAAACACAATTTTGCAATCTATAATTATAATTGACAAGCATTTAAGGACCTGCGCAGTAGACACCTTTCATTTTATTTCGCTTCTCTTTAATGAACTCCTAATATATAAATATGTTGTGCATAAAACAATAATGCGCACACAGTTGAAAAATTTGTACTCATATGGTTTTATTATTCACCAAATACATTAACATATGAGAACCCACAAAGAAATAAAAAACAAACAAATCTGTTATTATTATTATGTACTTGCATGAAACCTATGTACAAATGTAAAATAATAACAAAAAAAATAATTGATCTGAAATTGTACATATATATAATAAAAACCAAAAAAAAAAAAAAAAATACTAAAATCAAAAATATAAAAACAACAAAAAAAAAATATCACTTGAATTCTTAATTTTTTATCTTTTTAAGTAACTGTTTCTAAATTTTAGCTATTTGTAGTAATAATATAGTTTTTATTAAAGTTATGTATATGTAGGTATATTATGTACCTCTTTAATGACAAAATTTTTTATTTTTAGTTATTTTATCTACTAAATGCCACTTACTATAGAGAATATATCGGAAACGAAACAGTATATGAGGGACGTGTATTTATATGTCCTAAATAAAACTTATTAACCACAAAACTTTTTATTAAACACGAGTGGTTTCTGCTATATCGTGAGAAGTCTATCTCAGTACGTAAATTACTGGTTTTTATATTCAATTTGAATTATAATTACTCAACAGGGGCCCCTAGTTCTATTACATAATTACACCACAAAAATATTAAAACAAGTTAAGCAAGTTCTTGGTGCTGAATACTTTTAAATATTTACACCAAATAAATGACGGTTATTTCCAAGTTGAGCGACATCTATACTCTAAAATAAACTTCAATTACGGTCAATTTTTAAAAAGGTTTCACAAAAAATCTGTAATTTTAAATAAACACACAAACTTATAGAAAAAAGTACAAAAACGAAAACACAATCAAAAATTAAAAACAAAAATCAGATCAGATCATACTCTTCAAAAATGATATACATAATAAATGTTAGTTCAAGTTAAAAAACATATAAACACAGTAAAACACGGTTATAGTCATTCGCTAAATTTCAGTAATATTTCTGACTATAACCGTTTTGTGACTGTAGGCCTAGTAAAAAAAAAATTGCAACTTTATAAACAAAATCAAATTCAATAAAATATCTTCCGTATAACAATTTTAAATTTTATTTTATTCATAAATAGCAACCATTCTGTTATGTAATCACAAAATATACATCATATTTGTAATAAAGAACAGAAAAAGACAATATATAAATCAGTTTTTTAAACAGTTAAAATAATTCACTTTTGACTGTTTTATTGAAAAAATTAGCTTTATATTTTAATGTGACTTATAAACGACATCGATTACTTGCTTTCAAACAAATTGTTGACTATTGCTATAACAGATTTGTGACTACAAACGTTTTTGACTATAAACGAATTAAAATACATCTACTACGTTGAGAGTAATAGGATTTAATTGTGTTTAGTTATATTGAAATTAGTATTAATTTCGTCATAAAGTATTAGGTATTATACTTTAATTTAATTATATATATATATTCAATAATCAAACGATTTAGAAAACAACTATAATTATACCAAAACAAAATTTTTTTTTTTGGTTTTTAAATCGTACCTGAAAGAAATGCTTCTGTGCAATTGTACAGGGGATTCACTAGTAATAAGATAAATTTAAGAATGTTAAATAATATCAAAAGTTTTTTTTTCAAAGTAATAAAGCACAATTATTATTATTGTTCTGGAATCTCATAAACCCACAATAACTCCTTTTATTATTTTCTATCGGCGGCTAACCTCTTCAGCTATATTCTCTGATACGTTCAAATGGATATCGCTAAAACCTTTTGTACTCATTTATATTTGACAGTGGTAGTTGGTTTACGATTTACGATTTATGACACAATATGAGTAACAAAACGCAACCATATATCACTTGCTTAGACACATAAAATCGATTTGTCTGCTGTCGTCATTGTACGACGTGACATTTTGCATCTTATTTATTTTATGTTATTTAATTGTGGCTATAATATATTTTGTGGAGTACTTATACTAATAAATGATTCCTAAATATACACGTGATTTATTCCATCTCACAATATATTATTATGAAATGTAGCGTAGCTGTATTCAGTTATCTGGTTGTGAAACTAAATTATTATTTCTTGATGATAGATTTCATTTTAGATTTAATCTATTCGAATATTATTCTAATCATTTATTTATTTAAATTATCACTTTAAAGTTAATAAAGTTATTTGTTTTCAGATTTAACAAATTCAAAAGCAGTTTATGTCATATTTAACAGAATATATATATATCGATATATATTATATTGATAAATATTCTTGAATAAAATTTCATTTTTAACAATAAAGTTTTAATTTTCTTTAACCACGATTATAAAAATTTAAATTGCATGAATTAAATCGCGCAAATTTATTGTATTTAGCGTATTGAATTTTATTTTTAAGTTAATATAAATAAATTCATAAAAATTATAACATTTTAAAAATTGTTTTTTTTTTTTTTTTAATATAAATTAGGTAGCAGCATGTAGTTTCAAAATTTTCCAAATAAATAAAATTTAAAATTAAGTTAGGTGCAGTTCTGTATTCGTATGCCATTATGAAAAATCGTAAATACAAATTTAAAAAAATATTTCCCTACTTTAAATATACAAAAAAACAATTCCCAATTTGAACTGTAAAATTTTTTGGATAATAATGAGATCTATAGAATTATGTACAATTAAATTATTGAAACTATTTTAAGAAACTTTCAAATTTAATGGGAAAATTTCAATTCGAATATAAAACTTTTACAAAGTACATACTTAAAATATTTTTGTTAAAAAACTTTAAAAAAAATCAAAAATTTGTGAAATAATATTTAGAAAGCTGGATTATTAGTTTGCAAATTTTATTTTTTGAATATACATAATGCTTTAATAAAAACAACCTAAAATGGTTTGGCTTGAACAATTTTTATTTTTTAAAGTGCTTTCGAATTTTGATAATTTGAATAACGGAGAGATATAAATATAATAATGGGGTTTCTTATTCTGCTTTTGTAGGTTAAATCGATTGTTAGTAATATCAGGGTCATGAATAATTGATTATGAAATTAAATATTGTATTAATGAAATATTATCTATTTCAATAATATAATGTTGTTTGAGGACCCAGACTATTTTTTCGAATTAGATAATCGGGTAGGAGAACAAATAGAATTTGTGAACAACTTCTGTTACTTGGAAGTGGTGGGTTCAAGAAAATGTAGAAAACATATTCTAGAAGATTGCATTAAATATGGAGTAACTGCCAAATGTCCATAGCAACTACAACAGAATATTCCTGTTTTGTGTAAAATCAATCCTGACATACGGCAGTGAAACATCAAAAATTCTCAACCAGAAGTTACAAAATGTCTAAGAATAATATATCGAATATTGTGGCCAAACACAATAAGCAACAAGAACCTCTGGATATTAACCAGCGAAGAACCTATATCGAAACAATGCAGAAGAAGAAAATGGAGATGGATAGACCAAACACTTAAATACCGTCAAACAACATCGCTCAAATGAGCTTAGAATGTAACACATAATGAATGAAACCCACAAGGTACAAGAACACCCGGTCGGAACATCTGGCGGAAGATCATACAACAAGAACTAGAAAAAACAAACATAACGTGGAAATAAATGAAAATAGCAGCTGAGTATGATGGAAATGTCAAGTGGAAGCCTTATGCTTCCAAGACGAGAAAGGAAAAAAACCGGGTAGGTCAGGAAATAAATGTAGATCCGAAATTTGCAAATTGTCGAATAATTCGAAAATTTGTAGTACTGTAAAGGTGAAACGTGACCCAAATTATTTAGTGGTGTTTTGCCAAAAATAAATTTAATGCAGACCAATTCAATTATAATTAACTATTACATAGTTCAAGATATTTAAAAATTCAAACTTATTCAATATTAAAACAACCTGGAGTACAAAGTACTACAGCTGATTCATATTCTAAGAATATCAGAATGAAAAAACCTCTTCCGCTTAATCTGGATGTAATTCTGAATAGTGGCTAGATATACAATAAAATGTTGACATTTGATATTATAAAACTTCCTAAATTAAATTAAATGCACCATGGTACAGTTACAAGGCTCTTGTATAGTTAATGTGTAATAAAGATTTTCAATTTGATTTGTTCATTAATCCAGCCACAGATTATAATGTACACGCACAAAAAAATTGATATTGTAACACCGTTGCGATCACAAAATACAAGTTAAAACAACAGAATTTACATTACGAAATTTCTTTTACGGTTATCATCACATACTTGTAGCTATTTCAATAATAGCTACAAGTAATATTTAGCTATTTCAATAATAGTGTTGGTTGTTAAACCTTTACATGAAAAAAGAAAAATTCAAAAGAGAAAAATAAAAAATGTTCGGTGCTTGTAGCTATGTTGTTTGGTCTAGTAACTAAAATGAATCGGCTGTAAAATTCGTCTCTGAGTTGTAGCATATCTGTTTCAGATAAATTACCTATAACTGGGTTCTCATAGCCGTATTGAAATTACGGTAACCCAAAATCGTTTACTACACCTAATATTATAATTTAATCGGTTGTCTATGATATGTCTATGATATATACTTATGTAGTAAGTCACGGGTATAGTGGCTGAAAATTCTATTACATATGTGACGTAAAAAATAATTAAAACGGAAAATTGTGTGATACTGGCTTTCAACAATAAATTCAGTATAAAATATTTAGCAGAATCGAAAAGTTCAAATTCGAAAAAAATGAGCTTTCGAAAAATATAAATTGAAAATACAGACATGTAGCAAAGGCAGAGTGTTATAATTTTAGCATAATTTTTCAAAATTAACAATTACGGAATATATATTTGCGATAAGCAGTATGATCTGATATATTACAATTGATCTTATGGCTACTGTGTTGGACTATAAAAACCAAAACTCTATCAAAAATCTAATTTAAAATTTTAAGGAAAAAGTTGGAGAGAGGGAAATATATTGCATTTCTAGTATGTAAGTTTTCATTTTCGGATTCAAATTTGTTTTTTATAAAATTTCCTTTATACTTATTTATTCACATTCGGAATGGTGATCTAGTAATTAAGCTCTATATTTCTTTGAGCAGTAAGAACTAGGTTTTATGCTGGTTTTTAATCATTTCGGTAAAAAACTCAAACCCTTTCATTTAGGTTTTTTTCGTTCTATAAATATTGGTTGATGTGTCATGTGCCTGAACTTTTATTAAAAACTTTATTTTAATTTTTTTTTGTTTTTCAAATTAAAAAAAAAATTCAATTCCAAGCAAGATTACTTATTTTTGTATTTTGTTTTATTTTTTTTTTAAAATAAAGTTTATATATATATTTTTTTGCCTAAAATATTCCATAGCAAAAAGAAAAGAAAAAATAAATAAAAACAATAAATTTTATTTTACCACTTCGTAAAATCCGTTATTTTACGATTATTTTTTTTTTTTTTTTTTTTTGTATTAAAAATGAAATGAGAGACAACAAAATAAATATATAAACAAATAAAATAATAAATAATGTGTTTTGTTCATAACTGTAAATATCGAAATTTGTAACATATCTCTTTTAAAGTAAATATACATATTACAAAACATAACAAAAAAAAAAAGAAAACAATACAATAAACAAAAACTTAGAAAAAGTAATCATAAACTTCAGAAAAAAGATGATGTAGGACAACAGTGTTTTCAAATTTACTGTTTCACAAAATACTAACGCCACGCCACTTAAATGTTAAAGAAATATGTAAACAAATCAAAGTTTTTCACTATATTATGTAGGTAGAGAACATTGAACTGTCAAAAATACCATTTGAAATTTGTTATTCTCATTTATACGATGAAATTCAGTGCTCAGTATAGTAGGTATAGAACGCAGATGTGTAATTTAAATATAATTCACTGAGTTGAATGTGATTTTGAATAAATATTAGAAACGAAGATTTAATTTTTTTTTGGAAATGTTATATAAAAAGGTTGAAAATATCCTTTTTTGAATTATTGTGTGGTAAAATTAACAATTTCTTTACGTCGAAAGGTATTAATCTGATATTAATCAAATCTGTTTCAAAAGTGTTACAACTAACAGAGTAAAACCATCAAAAGTTGAAAGTTGAGTTAGTGTTTTTGTGAATTTAAAGTTTTTAAAAATAATTAAATAGAAAAAGTAGATTCTTTTAAGCGGTAAACACAATTACGACTACCGACGAAAAATTCGCGGTGAAAAAAATTAAAATACATACGCTCTTAGGTATATGCTCACAATTCCAACTACAATCGCTCAACCACATTTTCGTTGTCGTCGAAATAAGGCTATTTTCTATTTTTTTCGCTGGTAGTTGGATCTGACGTTTCTGACAACCTTTTTAAACATCAAAAAATAAAAACAAAATAATTATTCTGAAATCTGATATTATAATATTATTGTCCTGTTTTTTTTAAAATTTTATATGTTCTACAATTTATAATTATTATTACTTTTTTATTTAGATACATATATAAATTTAGATTTATTAGCGATATATTTGGATCTGAAGATGCTACAAATAAATTAATAAATTATTGAAAATGATTTTTTCATTTTGAAATTCCACCATTTGCTTTTCTGTTTTGTTTGTTTATTTTTATTTACCGTTTGGCTGCAATTGTGTTTCACATGACGAAAAATAGTTGAGTGAAGTGAATTTCGTTGGTAGTCGGTGGTCGGTGGTCGCAATTGTGTTCACCGCTTTATGTTTAATGTTCATGCATACCAGTTACATATTGTTTGTTGGATCAGCATTGGACGAAGCAACGAGCTGCCGCATATGTATGAAATTATATGAAGATAATTTGGCAAAAATTACAATGACTGGAAAAATAAGTTAAAACGCACCAACATACCACAAAAAATGGCATAAATTGTAAACGTTGCCAGACGAAAATGCCAGATAACATTTTCCGATGAAAATGGAATGAGAATTTTGAATTAAAAGGTTGCTAACCACAAAAGGAAAAATAGAGGAGAGAAATAAATATAAAAAAATAATTTGTTGTTTTTTATACACAACATTGACTTTTTGCAAAATTCAATTTAAATTGAAGTCAAAAACATTCGCCCAGAAATTATATTTTCAATCTTCGTATATGTTTCGAAATTATCAATATATTCAGAACACTTCCACAGTATGTTCGTGCAAAATATCAAAATTTGGATAAAAAAATTGATGAGTGTATGATTGATGTGCAATCGGTCATCATTCTTTTCATCAATATGTTGTCAATATATTGACGAAAAAATTGATGAAAAGAATGATGTGTAATAGGCACCTTACTTTCGTACGCTGAAACTCGTTCTCATATACTTCATTTAGAGAAATTAGAGATTTGGCTTATACAGAATTTAATTACCATACAAAAATATAGTGCAGTGGATGAATACTAGATAATCACGATATATTTAAACTTAATTTAATAAAAAATAATGTATTACAATATTTATTTTATTTATTTATTTTATTTATTCAAAAATAATCTCAGAAGAGCTACTACATGTAAGCTCATGTGCATATAATATAGTTATATAATTCAAAATTATTCTCCATTATCAAACATGAAATTAAATTTAGCAAAGAAAAAATTAAATTTAAAAACAAAGAACAAAACAAACAAAAAAACAAATGAAAATGTTTAAAAGAAATTAATTAAGAACATGTATGAGTTATAAATAAAAATTAATAAAATAAAAAAAAAAAAAAATGAGTTATGAAGCAACAAGCTATAATAACTTTCAAGATAAATATTTATTAAATATTTTTTTAATTTTATATTGCTGAAATCTTTAACACCATATGGTAATCCGTTGTAGGCTGTAGTTGCAGTATTAACTATTGGTTCTAATCTCTTTAGATTATGACCAGGCATAAATCTTTGATGATTTGCATTTCTTGTGTTGTAATTGTGTACATCAATGTTGGACATTAGAGACATGTTTGATTTGATGTTGTTTTTTCTAATATTATTAATTTGCAACATCTGATTCATTTCTTTAAAATCTCTTATTTTTAAAATGTCGTACTTTTTATGTATTAAGTTTGTTGATGTTCGGCAGTGAAGCAAAAACAGGTTCTTAATTGCTTTGTTCTGGATAATTTGTTAGGCATTTGAGTTTCTTTCTTATGTATTTCCCCAGATTTTAATTAAAATTTATTAAGGCTACTGAATTTTGTAAGATTGATTTTTTTGTGCTGGTAAAAAAGAAAAGGACTACAAGTCTTTTATTTTTTTTAATTAAATCCTATTTGGCATTTGAACAGCTGAAACGTTACTGATTACATGTAATGCTTAATTCACCATAAGCTAGTTATAGCTTAGTATTCGCTCATCATTAGTGAAATTACATTGACGATTTATATGGCAAACAGTCACCAAAAACTACCAAAAATTAAACAAGAAACAAATTTTCAATTTTCATTTTTATTTTAGCCAATCAGGCTGTTATATTTCTTTCATGTAGTTCAAAATTTGTTGAAAACCGCTGAATTTCAAAATTAAATTAAGTTTATTTCATATTCGAGTATTATGTAAAAAAAAACAAAAATAAAAACAAAAAAATTAAAGAAGTGTTATTAAAAATAAATAGGTTAAGGATAATGATATACAAAAAAAAATATAACAAATAAGATAAAAGAAAAATAGATGAATTAAATTGATCTTTGTTTTATATATCGAAGGATTAAAATAATAAAAATCCTATCGCAAAAACATTAATAAATGTAGATAAAAACAAACAAAATAACAAATATATTATTCCCCTCATAACAACAGCTCTTATCAACCAAAATCCCTTGACTTATTACTATATTTATCTGAAAACAAAACTCCTATATTATAATAATATTTCGAATAGAATATATATATAAATAAATCTCTCTGATAAAAATCACAGAAATAAAATAAAAGTAAATTTTAGGAAGGACTATAATACCCGAAGCAAAAAAAAAAAAAACAAAACAAAAAAACATTACATCACAACCAAAAATTCACACACATACGATTATGAAATAATTTTGACGCTTATTTAGGCTCTACACAATATAATATGATGTAAAAATGTCGGTTCCTAAATGTATCCATTTTATGTTAATCTATTTTATTTGTTAAATTTGAACTCAGTATACCGTGAAAAAAAAAAACAAAAATAACACAAAAAAAAAGAACATTTTAAATCATGATTTTATCACTAACACTTGGCGAAATCATTCTATGATCACAAAACAACAGCACACAACAAGGAACAATCGCACATGCATACACGTTTTTCAATGTGTCGTTTCTTTTGTAAGCTATTTTTCCGCTTTTCTAAACACAAACAATTAAAAATAAAACAACAACGAAAACAACAAAAATCAACTAATATAACACACAAAAAATATTTCTTTTAAAAGATTTATGAGAAAAGAAAAGCAAAAAAATAAGAGAAAACAATAACAAAACTAAAAAACAGGGTGAAAAACAAAATGAAAAAGAATTAAAGCGGAACAGAACATAACAAAAAATCAGAATAAGATACAAAAACAAAAACAAACAACAAAAAAATGTTGCTTTAAATATAACTGTTTATTTATTTTTTTATTTGTTTATTTATTTATTTATGATATATACATATACATATAGCTATAGATATAATAATATCCTCTACATTATAGGATAGGAGTCAAAGCAGAAATAACCAACCAGTTTTTTGTTTCAAAATTAATTTTTTATTTTTATTTTCCTTGTTTATGGATTAAATGTTTATGTTTTTAGATATTTTTAAACGAATTTTATGAAACAACAAAAAAATGAATCATCCTTTAAACAATGTATACATATACGAAACTAATAATGATATTGTACAGACTGTTTGAAAATAATATTTTCAGATTTTTCTATTAATATCGCAGTAGTAGTGATTGTAGACTTAATGTGAATAATTTGAAAAAATTTAATATCGACAGTCATGGCGAACCCTTAAATGGGGTCTTGTCGTGAAGTTATATCGAATCTTTAAATGAGGTCGTTTGGTGCAGTCATGTCGTATCCTTAAATGGAGTTGTGTTGTGAAGTCATGTCGAACACATAAATAATTACGAATCCTTATATACTACTAAGTTATTTTATTCAAACATATCTCAAAAAGAGCTAGGTAGAGCTGTACGGAGTTATTATAATTTATAAAATAGTTTTTAACAATATGAAAATGAACAAGAAATAATTTGATTTGTCAATGAGAAGAAAAAAAATATAAATAAAAAACTAGGCAAACATAAGCAGTTACAAAATCAAAAATTAGTATAAAATATTTAAGTTTATACAATGATAAAAAAAAAGAAACGAAGCAGTATAAAACTCACAATGACAATTAATTAACAATAAGTATAAAAGAGAAAAAAAATATGTTAGATAACATTAGTTTTTCTATAGGAGGGAAGAGAATTTTAAATAAGGGGAGTTCAGTAGCAACGGAAGATAATATTAAATGAAGTCATCGTTAATTCAGGGTCTTAGCTGTAAGAAACGATTTCTTGGATAATGGAAATACCGCAAGATATGAAATCATTACGATTCGCTGAATGAAAAGAAATCATCTGAAATCAATAGAGATGATAAGCAATGTTAAATCAAATCAAAATTAATTCAGTGTTCGGTGTAGAATAAATCTTGATTGACGACTTGAAATATCGGTATAGACGGATCTATGACTAAAAAGAAATCGCCTGCAAACATAGATTCTTATCAAACGATTGTCAGCAGTCGTTGTTAACACAGATCAATATCCTATCAGCTTGCTATTACACGGTTGGATATCAACAGTTAACACTAATCTATGTATTAGTGAATATTTCTCATTTCGATTTTAATTTTAGCTTGTTTGCTATCGAAATTTTACTTTTACAATTAATTTAGAAGCCAACAAAAATTTCTCTATTGCCATTGTCTTTCTATGTATTTATGAAATGCATACCGTGAGGCATAAAATAAATTCTCTCTCGGTGTCTACACAAACATCCTCATCTCAAAATTTAGTTTGTGTTGACAAGAGAGTTGGAGCCAAAGAAAAGAAAATACCTCAGTTGTCATCGTCTAATAAGGCCCATAGAAATTATTAAAACGAAGCCATCAAAATGTTAAATTAAGTCACATTACTTGTAGAACAATCAAGTAACTAATGTTATTTTCATTCTTCTATTTTGAAGGTGATTTTGCTTAAATTATTTACTTAAAAAAATGAAACAAAATCAAAATTCTAAAGTAAAATAATTTGAATAAAGAAAAATTAACACCGAAAAGTATTAGATTCTGAATCTTGAATTGTGGTAGCAACACTGTAATGGCTAAATAAGACTAAACAAATAATAAAGCAAAGTGCAAATGGATTTGAATTATCAAAAATTAATTATAAAAAATAATTATTTGAATAATTGTATTGCTTCAACTGCAATACACTATATTTTATAGAATGTTAGAACAGGATGACTGTGGACTGCAAGTGGATTTGAATTATCAAACCAATCAATTTAAACGTTACATTATATTTTTTATAGAGTGTTGGAAGCGGAGTAGGAGTAAAAGGCGTAATTAAGAATATCTAAAACTATAAAAGTGGTCTCAAATGGTGAAGTTTATGGACATGTTTACCGGATGATTGAAATAGCTATATATAATACTTCAATAATACTAATACTAATAATACTTCACTGAAATAGAGAACTGCAGCACGATAACCGGAGTTAATAGTATGTTATTGGTTGTACAATTTTGTAACGCTTATCACTCCTGTTACTTATATACATCTAAAATTTTATGCGTTTTACTTAATTTAAGAAGAACTTAAGGTTTTTTTTTTTTTTTTAATTAAAATTTTATTATGTGTCTTTAATATACAAACTTAAAACTGTCGTAGCCTATAAAAAGTTGAAGAAAAACGGCTATAATGGAACCAGCTATTATTTTAATTTTTTATGTTAATTCTAATTGCTTAATTGCTCTGTATGCTTACATACTACTAACTTATATGTATAATATATTATAAAAATAAGGCTGGAAAAATCCATATATATAAATAAAACCTAACCTATACCAACTAACCTAATAATTAACCCTATCTAAACTAACTTAAACTAATTCCTAAACCTAGAATGTACATGTTTAATACCTATTACCTAATTGAATGTGCTTTCTAACCATCAATATACTCTTTTAATGTTTTTGTCTCTGTCTGGTATGGACATATCAAATTGAAGATTATCTACGTTACTGTTGCCCAGTTCATATCGCTTGACATATATGGCCCGTCTGCTATAGCGATATAGTATGGGGAAATGATTTTGGTTTTGAGTGAAACCATTTTGATCAAGAAATATAAAATGCTCAGGGGCTATGAATCCTGTGTGCAGAGTTTTTTTATATTCTCCTCATTGTGGTAAAATATATGAGACATTTAACCATTTTCTGGAGTATTTTGTGCTCTTACATAATGTTTTCGAACGAGATTTACATAAAACTTTCGATTCTATTTATGTTTGATTCCTTGTACAAATATTTATTTGAATAAAAATGTTTGTAATCGAATTCGGGCTTGCGGTTTTTATTAATACAAACTCTTATGCACTTTCTTTCAAACTTGCGAATTTTTTCCATTAAACTTGCGCTGATAATATTATGCCATACAGGTATACCACGCACAAGTGTTGGCCTAATTAATCTTTTATAGCAAATTATTTTTACCCTTTACATAAGTAAAGTTTTTGTTATAAAAAAGTTTTTTTACTGCCATGAAAGGTTTGTTACCTTTGGAAATTGTATATATTTTACATGCTCAGAGTAATTCAAGAACAACTTGAGGTTGATTAAAGTTTTTTAGGATTTGGTTATTTAAAATTCGATTCCTGTAAATTTAAATGATTTTAGAAAAGGTTTGATTGAAGAGTATTGATAAAAAATTTAACGGTTACTTATAGAACCGCCGGTAGTATTTTTATTTTCAAAATTATCATGGTTGATCTCAAAGCCATTATATTAATATTACCGCCGCCTACATTTTTATAACAAAATATAATCAAAATATCAACTGAAACAGAATGATTCATATTGAAGTAAGTATCATTATGGTCCAAATTTTTATAATATATATTTTTATTAAATTGTTAATTGTAAGCTCGTGTTTTATTTATTTAAAAATACAAAAAAAAAACAAATGAAAAACCAATTAAAACGAGACAAAAATATATTTACTTTTGAATATATAATATTGTGTATTATCATAATATTATATTCGTTGATATTCAGTAAAAAACCGAGTTTAAGTAAATAATAACATTTAACCAAGGACCTAGTAGATAAATAAAAATTTCAAATAAATTTTTGTAAAATTTCATGAGTTAAGATTATATTTTGATATTGATTGTGATTCTATGATGAAAATGTATATGATTATGTTAATATTTCAGAAGTCTAGTCATAACATATGAAAAGTTGAATTAAACTTCAAAAAATCAAATTTAATCAAAACAATGATTGTCCGGTGAGTGAGAAAAAACACAATGTATGAGAGGATGAATTGAATAAAAATGATATGAATAAATGTTGGCAGACAAACTACTCCAAAGGGGCGCAAGTAGGGCACCAAATATACTTTACTAACGAAAACTGTTACTGAGTAGTACCAAACCGAGGTAAACAATAAAACGTGACATTGTTGAAACGCAAATATTGGATTAAAGCTAACACAAGACAAAATATTTTGCGCTTACACATGAAGAAGGGGAAGAAGGAGAAAATGCTGACAACAAAAGCGACAAATATAGGTTAGGAAACTTATCAACGTGTCTGCAGTTATTGAAATAAAATAGGATTCGTGAATTGTTTTTGGTATAAGAATGTTGAATCTGAAATTATATTGTGCAAATCAGAAATATAACCTATCTCTGCGCACAAAAATAAGAATATTCAACGCAAGTGTAAAATCTGTTCTCTTGTACGCCTACGAAACATGGAAAGTTTCAGTAAACATCACCAGGAAACTCCGAGCGTATATCAATAGATGTCTCCGGCGCATCCTAAATATTCGTTGGCCACAAACCATTTCCAACAGAACGCTATGGCAAAAAACGAAACAAACACAAGTAGACGTGGAAATCCGACAGAGGAAATGGCGTTGGATCGGGCATACTTAGAGGAAACCTGACAACAACATTGTGAAACAATGTTTCGAATGGAATCCTCACGAAAGAATTTACTTCCGCCCTATGCCCCACGGATGGGGTTGCAGGACAATGATGATGATGAAATCAGAAATATAATTTCAAACAATTTAAAATAGAAAATGACTGTACAGAAAAAACTTCCAACTTGTTTGTGGCTGGTTTTCTAAGTGTTCTGCGTTTAAGAAAGTGATCTAGAAATAATTTAAAACTAGTTATTTGCTTCGCTTGTCCAATTACTGATCCCTTTTTTACTAAAGATAAAATTCTGTAGATCTTGTTTTTGGTATTATATTCTTTGTCGTCTCCGTTAATTTCATTGTTTGGATTTTTCTATGCTTTGCCATGTTTATAAAGTTTCATTAGTTCGAAAATTTCTTATTATATTAGGCTTTTCTTTTGTTCTTTGCTTATGTCTGTTTTCATTTTGTTTTAAAACAAATAGAGTATACACTGACCCTTTATCTACCCTATTTGTATACCAGTGTCTATTCTGGTTGCCTGTACACAGTACCCAGTAGTTTAACTTAAGAACAAATCTTTTCTTACTTTCTCCTGATAGCCACTGAAGATAACAAAATATCTGATACCCTTTACATTTTTATGCAAAAACCGTAAAATCTAAATTACCCCAACATGGTTGGGTTTAGGTTGGCAACTTAATTTGAAGAAAAATTGTTTAACTGACTGTTAAAAATAGTACAGCTTTATTAGAACACCTCAAACAGATAATTAAAAACTTTAATATTTTTTGAAAAAATAAATTTAATGCGAGGGTAGATGGAGGTTATAACATTGATATTAATTTCATTCAAAGACAAAATTATTTACAATTCAAAATTTAAGAGACAAAAAATGAAATAGAACACAAAAATATTATCAAAAATTTAAAAACATATTGAAAACAAAAAATTACTTAAAAAAATTTCTGAATTTGAAAATAGCATTCTTGAGTAGTGAAAATAAAAAATAGTTAAAGCTTTTATGATTTGGTTCATGGCTTGAACCAAAAGATAAAAAGTAAACTTTTTTGTTTTCTGTGAAAGTTTAAAAGTAGTTTTTTTTTACCAGAACCCATATACTAAAGAATTTAAAAATGCGGAAATATTTTATTTTTATTTTAGAACTTGAAATCACATACTGTCAATAACAAAATTATTTATTTTTTTTTTTTTTACTAAACTTTAAAATATTTCAAATAGTTTTATTTACAAAAAGAGCAGATTTCAAAATAATAATTATTTTATAGAAAAAATTTGTTTAAAAAATTAAATCAAAATAAAGATCGACCACCCCAAATTATACTAGGTTACATAAGTCAAAACTTTTAAAAACCTTAAAAACAGTTGATTACTCTTTATCGTCAGTGGAGTTGGCTAAAAATTTAAAAATTTTAGTTCTTCATTAAATATAACTAGGGAATCCCTTGTGCAATTGCACAGAAACAGTACTTTCAGGCACGATTTTAAAAGTAAAAAAAAATTTGTTTTGGTATAATTATAGTTGTTTACTAAATCGTTTGATTATTGAATACATATATATAATGAAATTAAAGTATAATACCGAATACTTTATGACGAAATTAATACTAATTTCAATATAACTTAACACAATAAAATCCTATTACTCTTGTTTATAGTCAAAATATACTCGTTTATAGTCAAAAACGTTTGTAGTCACAAT
Source organism: Argyra leucocephala (assembly GCA_963942445.1). Lineage (NCBI taxonomy): Eukaryota > Metazoa > Arthropoda > Insecta > Diptera > Dolichopodidae > Argyra > Argyra leucocephala. Next base: position 14,729,495 of record OZ012681.1, read on the forward strand.
TCTGTTATAGGCAACAATTTTTTTTTAACGAAAGTGATAAACTTCATAAGTTCATACAATCCGATGTCGTTTATAGTCACATTAAAATATAACGCCAATTTTTTCCATAAAACAAAAAAATAAAACTGATTTATATAATATATTCTTTTAACTAATATATAATATTATTGTCTTCTTCTGTTCTTTATTACAAATATGATGTATATTTTGTGATTACATAACAGAATGGTTGGTATTTATGAATAAAATAAAGTTTAAAATTGTTATACGAAAAATATTTTATTGAATTTGATTTTGTTTATAAAAATAAAATTTTTTTTTGACTACGCCTATAGTCACAAGACAGTTATAGTCAGAAATATTACTGAAATTTAGCGAATGACTATAACCGTGTTTTACTGACGTATAGACGTATAGACGTATAGACGTATAGACGTATAGACGTATAGACGTATAGCCGAAAATATTCTAGGAGAATATCAAAGTGGATTTAAACCAAATAGATCCAGTACCGATCAGATATTTCTACTGAGGCATAGCATGGAAAAATGCTATGAGTACAACAAAAATCTCCACCTATTAATGATTGACTTCCGCCAGGCTTTTGACTCAATAAAAAGAGATATGGTAGAAGCTGCATTTAATAACATAGGAATCCCAAGAAAATTGACAAATTTAAGTATGCTCACACTCAGACACACCAAATGCAAGGTAGCAGTGCAAAATTAAATAATAGACGAGTTTGAAATAAAAACAGGAGTCAGACAAGGTGATGCCCTGTCAACAACAATTTTCAATCTAATGCTTCACCACGCAATAAAAGATTTAGACAGAGGCGGACACATATTCATAAAGTCATCTATAATAAGTGCGTACAATACAAGAGCAAAAGGTAGACCATGATCACGATGGCTGGACGAAGTCAGGACAACTATCGAAAGATTGGAGTTAACGGATAGAGGACAGTTGCACAAAATAAAGCAGAATGGAGGAAAGTTGTGGACGAGGTTAAGGCTCACCCCGAGCTGTAGTATATATTTTTTTTAATAATAGCAGAAGCGATTGAACTAACATTTATTATACCATTTTTGAAGAGTATGATTTGATCTGATTTTTGTTTTTCTGTTTTGTTTTCAGTTTTTGTTTGTGTTTTCATTTTTGTACTTTTTTCTATAAGTGCGTGTGTCTATTTAAAATGACAGAATTTTTATGAAGCCTTTTTAATAATTCTCCACGATTGAAATTTATTTTAAAGTATAGATGTCGCTCAACTTGGAAATAACCGTCATTTATATGGTGTAACTATTTGAAATGTTTTAAGTATTCAATTTTTATATTTTTGTGGTGTAATTTATTATTCAATTATTCTTGCTTTTTTAATTCACCACGTCCTTCATCTTGTGTATTACATATAAGATATAGAAATTTTCGATGATGGGGTCCCAAATAAAATAGTGATGTTAAAACATTGTTATTTTCACAGTTAATATAGCTAACACGGTCTTTTCTGCTTTTTTCTTTCAAATTCAAGTGGTTGATCCTGTTCATATACCAGCAATGTATTAGAATAACTTAGTAGCCATTTTCCGCATGGTTAAATTGATAGAGAACAATGGGAAGAGTGATTGTATAATATTTATTTCAGAAAACATGAATTTTGTTCAACTTATTAAATAAGAAGTTATAAAAATAAAAATCAAAGCAAAGAAATTCTCGACAGGTTATCCCGCAGTACACAGAAATTCAAGCAATTAAACTTTTTGTAATTCAACCAATTAAAGTACATACATTTTTAAACGGACTTAGGAGTACAAAAAATATCATCGCCCATCAAAATAGAAGGTAAGAGAATAAAAACCAAAGGAAAGAAGTTTCACTTTTATCATTTTTCACATCCTCCTAGGGTCACTTACATCATTTTTTACTCAGTTAAGCGCCATCTGCGAAAATGCCATCGTGAAGAAACATTATTAATACATAGTACATACAAATTCACTTTGAGGAAGCAATAAGAGTTTTAATTGTATTTTAATATCGCAAATTTCTCTTTGATTTTAAAATATGCAAATTTTGAATTGATTAAATCATGAACTGTGTTTATAATTATCATTTTTCAAAAACATATCAATTTAAAACTACATCTGACTCAATCTAAACATTTTTAAAAGAAGAAACATCTACTCGTGTTATCACGGTTTCTGTTAAATTGGATTCAAATAAAAAAAATCGGAGATTTGATTAATTTTTTTATTCGCTGTTTCCATACCTTCTAAAAATTTGAAAATTCAAACAAAACAATAACAAAGGTATAAGAAATATCATTTTGTAAATTATTCCTTTGATCTTTTGTAATTTAAAAAAATTTCCACCAGAGCATGCAACATAATATTTTTCAATCACTTTTTGTATAGGCGAAAATTTTAATTTTTTTACTATATCAGTTTTTTTTTTTTTTGTTTTTTTATTCTAATTTTTTTTTCCTATTAACAAAACATTTGACTTTTAAATCAGCTTCATGAAATGTATATGATGGCATACCAAAACAAAAACGGATTTGAAATCACACAGATTTCATTAAATTTGATTTCAAATTCATGGATCATAAATTTATCTATTTTATATTTGGTTATTTATCCCTCATAATAATCTAAAGTGTGAAAGTTTATAGTAGAATGGTGTTTATGTTTTGACGTTTATAATGTAGTGACTTGAAGTATATAAAAAAAGTGATTTATTCATTCATTCATTTATTTACTCAAATGAGCTCCATTGCTCGTACAGAGTGTTTTTAGTTTTTTTACAATTTTACTTGTATTGAATGTAAATGTAACGTCTAATGACCAATAGACTAATAAATTCGATGGACTGCTATTAAAAACGGATCTAATACGTAATAATAATACCTAATATCCGATTGAAGAAAGTAGCCACAATTGGGACATAATGTCATGATGGCATTGGAAATATGAAGAAGAGGAAAAATAAATAATAATATAATTAAGTATTTTTTGAGGAAAAATTTTATTTAAAATTTTAGGATGTTTCTTATTTTGAGTCCTGATTAATATTTTCAAAAAATTTGGATCAACTTAAATTTTTTTTTTCTTCTTCATAACTTGTATCACTCATCATGTAGATGTAGTATTGCAAATTTCTACGATCGTTTAACCGGTCTCAATATCTTAATTTTAGAGACTATATACATAGAGTTGAGTATTGTGTCTTCATTAGCAAACATCATTGTTATTTAGATCAATAGTACATATCCACTGACGTCATTGACCTATAAATCACACCATAAATAGTTAAGTAAGATGCAAGTGTTCATTGCTTATAAATCAGGTAAAATATAAAATCGTTTGATCATCACATTGCCAATATATTGAATATAATACATTAAACTAATCTATCTATCTTTATAAAGCTCTAATAGGTAGAATGGCCGAAAAATGTTAAATACGCTATAGTAAATAAAATTTATATTTTCTATTTGATGACATGTGGCACAAGCGATACTAAATATAACTGCAGTGAATTAATGTTGTGAAAACTTAATGATTCATGAAAAATTCAATATATTCCAAATGGATGAAAAAACGACTTGAGTTATGGTTTAATATTAAAATTTTAAAGCTGGTACAGCAGCTGAAACAGTTTAAAATTTTTATAGAGAGATTTTTCGATTATCCGCCTAATTAGACGAAATAAATATAATTGAAATTCTTAACCCTTTTGAACATCATCATTGTGTTAGCAATGTTTTCTATTATGCAGATATTTTGTTGCAGAACAGTGGGCTTGAAACACTACTACTGTTGAGCTGATTAGAGCGATGCAGGAAAGATGTGTATTTAAGTATATGGTTGAAAGTATCACATAATAACAAGTGAATTGATTGAGGATATCCGAAGTCGTATAAGCCTAATCGCTTTATTCTTTTTCTATTTACTCTTTAGGAGTATAGAAGTCCGACATAGCTGGAATCCATTGTAATTTTGAAGTTTTAAAAATATTAAGTTTTTCCTAAAGTAGTTGATCGATTATACCGGGTTCGATACCCAACGAAGGAAAGAAAATGCTTTCTGGATTTTTTGATCTGATCCAGTACCTTTAGTCATTTGTTTTCAATAAAAATAAAATGAAAATATGCTATTATGATGGGATAATAGATATATTTTTCGATATTTAAAATTAGTTGATATGCCATAAAACAGGTAGAATATTCATCCCACAGATTTGAAATTATGGTAAAAACATGGGTTTGTACTAAATATTATTGTCTAGCATAAGTAAAGAATTTTAGCTCAGCCAGGATTAGTCACGTACTTGTCACGTGATTTGGATTACATTTTAACTTTGCTATACAGAGATATAAATTGATCTATTTATAGTTTTGATTGGCCAAAATGTAACAAAATATTGTTTGATCGATTTTTAAAAACATTCGCTTTTTTTTTTCAATATATCCTAGAAGGGTCCGGATTCACTTTAATATATTTTGATTCAATTTTAATTTATTTATATTTTTCTATTTTCTATTTTAATTTTTGATTTTATTTTTGTCTTTTATATATTATGTAATTTAAACTACAGAAATGCTTCAGTTCTTTTTATGAATTTGATGCTGTTTGATTTACACGTTAATATAGAGAAATGCAGAGATTGTGATGGTAATAATAAAAATGTATGAATAAAATACAATATTGTATGAGTGAGTTATGTGCTTGTGAGTGATTCATAATACAAAATCAGAAAACTAAATCACATCATAGAACATAATTTTTTTTATTCAGAATCTCTGGTAATGATTTTTTTTTTGCAACAATATAATATTCTTTTCATCAGTAATATTGTATTCACCATGTACACAACATCTGCATTTTATATTGTAAAGAAGGATATTTTGAAATTGTTGTGATTGTAGTTGTCATCACGACTCTTTATTTTCATTTTTGCTTTTTAACATTTTTAAGAAAAATTTATTTTCTATTTTTTTTTTTTTAAGTTTTTATAATTATAAATATAGTTAGAAATTTAGTTATGCACTGGTGTTGAAAGTGTATATTAGATGCAAGTATATATTGTATGCAAATTGAATTGAAAATTAAAATTAAATTTCTTGCGACCTCCGATTTTCAATCTTATAAATTAATTTGGATTCATTGGAAGAAAATAATTCAATTTATTTGCATTCAAATCAATTATTTTTAAAAATATAACATAAATAAATTGGCTTTTAAAAAAAAATGTCGTAAATACTTTGTTCGTGATATGTTTCAACTTTTTATAAATTGATGGGAAGCCATCAACAGATGATGTCAGTATAAAAGAAGTGGAAAACTTTAACTAGCTTAGTAGTATATATTTGTTGTGAACTGAGGCTTGTACCAACAAACAGAAAAATTAACGTGAACATTGATGAAAAAAGTGATTTGGCGGATTGGTTGTAGATTGAAAATTTCGACGTACACCAAAGTTAGATATTTGCAGAGGTAAATGAGGCATAAAAATTAAAATAATTGAAATCTGTTTAAAATTAATTGTGCTATATAGAAGTAAATTCTAGCACTTAAAGTAGTCAATTATTAACCAAGTACACACTATTACAAATTACGGTCTAATGGAAGTATTCAAAAACTGTTTTGACCCAAACGAATCACAAACCAGGATTCACTTACAAAACAAAATATTAAACAAATAAATGGACGTAAAGAGAAGACTACAAACCATATTTCGAAAAATAATAAAAACTATCATCCGTCAAGCTCCAGAATGGAACCCTCAATATTTCCCCATTAGACAATTATTTGTGCAAGCTTGTACTTGGTTAATTGTTAACTGCTTTACGTACCACAATTTACTTTCATACAGCATAATGAATTTTAAACAGATTTCAAATTTTCCATTTTTATGTCTCATTTACCTATTCATATTCGTTTTAATCTATCCCTTAATTCATAATAAATATATATATTACTGAAAATGGTATAACATGAATTGAAATAAAACGAATAGTCACAAATAGAGTATGATAAGAACAGCTGTGAAAGTTTTATTCTACCACCAAATATAAAAAAAAAAATATTTTAACTTTAAAAAAATTTAAATTAAATCTTACCGGTACTAAGAATCGTCTAACTTCAGCTAATGCATATGCTATTCTAGCATGAGCTTCAGCTGGTGCTGCAAATGTTGAAATTTCTATATGTAAATCTTCAGCTAAATGTGCATAACGTGGATCACCACTAGCACGTAATTCTTCTTCTTTTTTTCGATCTTTCATTGAACCACGACCCAATACAGCCATTTTACACATTGTATCTTCTTGTAATCGTTTCATTGAATTACCTTTTGGACCTAAAAGTTTTCCAACAAAATTAAACTGAAAATAAAAAAAAAAACATAAAACATAATTAATTTTATTTATTTATTTCAAATATAATATAATAAATTTGACATTTATTATCAAAATAACAAAAAACATTATCCTGTCAATTAAAGTGGCTGTCAATAACAATAGTAAATAAATTTATTATGGTAATAATATTTTATAATTAAAATTTTAATAACTGAAGTACATATTTTATTATCATATAGTTTTATTTTATTTTATTTATTTATACACATAAACATACATATATTTATATTTATATATTATGTACATACGTTTAGAAATAAATAAGATTATAGATACATATAGGTAGCTACTTATATTCAAGTGCTAATTGTCATGTTTTTGACAGCTTTTACAACAAATAAAGATCTTTGCATTAAGTTTGCCACTTAAATAGCATGACTCTGTATTTGAATCTATGCAAGAGAATATGTATGTACATATGTATGGTAATTTATATACTCTCTGAATCTATGTAAACAATCTAATCTAATTGAATATATATATGTGTATCCCTATGATAAGATTCCTTATGTTATATGTATTTAAAAGAAAAGATATTTTAAAATAATATTTTAAAAATAATGACGTTTAAAAATAATTCAATAGGTTCTTGTTTTTTGACAGGTAATTTAAATTTTAAAATGAAAATATTTAACTTTTATTTAAATTTTTATTTTCTGTTATTTCAGTTTTATTCAAAAAAAAGTGAACCTTTGCTTATTTAATAGATGTCTTGCAGTTATGGATTCACTTCAAACGAAATTAATTTTTATTAAACACTAGGCAAGACTTAATCTTGGGCAATATGAGAAGCAACACGTACTAGTTTATACACTGTTGCACATTCATGTGAAAAAAAACTCTAAGTAACAAAATGCAGATTACGGCGGTAATTTATTTACAATCAGAAAATTATGAATAATAACTCTAACCTAACTCTATCATATATGTTTCAAAACATAAAGTGTTCTTTCTCTTCGTAAATTCAAGACAGAATTCTTATGTAATTATCTTTCTGTTTTCCCATTTTCTTTTTCCATAATTCCTATTTCTTACCTCAAAAGATTCAAATGTTTTGCCTTCTATTGTATTGCCTTGGTTTAGTTTGTTATCTTTAAAATGAAAACAAGTAGTTCATATAAAACGAAGGGTATTCACATAACTTGCTTTAGTCAAAACTATTAATTAGATATAGATATAGTGGAGAATTTCTTGTAATTGAAAAATGTAGCACTATATACCCCTGGCTATTTCTGATTACACTTAGTTAAAAGAAAGTTAAAAGAAATTTATAAATGACCCCAGCCAGATCATTTGTGCATGTTCTTATCAAAAAGTTTATATTCTGTGTGGATGTCAATATTTTTTGAATTAAATTACTATAATCGATTACCGTCTATAATTGCTATTCAATGACAGTTATGGACTATCGTAGTCCACTCAACAATATGGCGGATCGGTTCTATATATCTCTGAATTGAATGCTTGATGTTTGAATTACATTAAAGTAACCGGCAAAACAGGTTAAATAGATAGAAACTGTACGGTCTTGGAGATCCTTCCGGAAAGGGGCAATTTGGGTAGATTTTTAGGCACTTGAAATCTGTTGCTTCACAAAAAACGAATCAAATTTTTTTAACTAGAAATAATCGAATAGATGAGGCTGTAAGACAGCCAAACATATTTGAACTGTGCTGAGCCAAAAATAATTGTTATTGATCAAAAGACTTGATATTAGCACGATAGCAGAGTTTTTAATGTTACAACGTCTTATTGGTAAGCATTATGCCAAAATACTTGGTCTTTCTTCAAATTACTTTTGCAGAACATTTAGAGATGAGGAAAAGAGGAATTAGAATGAAACTATACAGTGCGTTTTCCATACTTGCCTGCCGTATGTCATGAAAGAAGAATATATTTTTAAATTTTCCTTTTAAACTCACTGTGTGGTCTTTTAGACCCTAAAATTCAGAACCTTCACCACATTTTTAAAACAACTGTTGATTTGTCATTTTAGAGAATAGGTATGGAAAGGTCATACTCCCAAGCCAGTGTTTATACTACCTAATATAGGGATATAGGGTTCTGAAAACGACCATGGAGTCTACAGAAGAAGATATAATGTTGAACAGTATGAGTATATAATGAAGTGGACGTAGTCACGAAAGTTAAAGTTCAGAGACTACAGTGTACTCGGACTGTTATACAATTCGGAATAATACAATTTCGAATCAAGAGAATATTCGAATCCATATCCAAAGGTACAAGACGTCGGAATATCCGCAGACATGAAAAAATTTCGTATCTCTAACTGGAGACAAGTCTTGTTTTCATAAACGCAGAACATGCGCAGATTTTCATAAACAAAGTCATGCGATAAATCTGCTATAGTTAAAAAGCAGGTGTTTGTATTCGTAATAATCAGTTTTTCGTCAGCGTCAGTAAGATTTTGCAGGTAGAAAAAAGTTGCTGCAATACAAATAAAACAAACTAAAATGTACTAGCAAGATATTTTGTAAGTACATATTAAAATTTAATTTATTGTTATTTAAAATATTTTAATAAATATTAAAATAATAAGAAATATTTTGGTATTTACATTATGTTTTCCACATATTTGTTTAAGACGCAGAAGTGAAAGTCTTAATTTCGGTGAAGCTTCACATGAAATCCGAGTTTATTTCCGGGAAGAGGAAAAAAAGTATTTTGTGGGGTAAGTTGATAAATGACATTTTAAAAGTTTGTAATGGTTTTCTTTTTAATGCAACTAAATAAAAAACTCTTAAGTTAAAAATTTTTCTGACGTTTCTGAACACAAAAATCTGCGTAGATCTGATCTGCTCATCTGCAGATAATTTCGTGATCTATACTAATATAAAATCACAGAAAAACATGTGCACAGTAGTGACGCATTTTTTTCTGCGTTTATGAAAACAAGAAAGGCTTCCGTGACTGACAAAAATGGAGGACGTTGATAAGTCAGGCCCAGGATGAGCAGGGTCTGTTAATCGCCTAAGTTACTAAACACGAGTGGGTAGTGGGAAGTAAGTAAGCATTGTAGCACCTATTGGTCTATGTGTGTTGGTCTATTACGGTAGATACAGCTACTACTTACATAGTTAGTAAAATTTTGCAACATGAAAATGAATTTCTCTTTCTTCTGCGGTGCTATTGACAATAAACTTCCAAATTTATTTTCTTCACAAAAATACAACAAACTAGAATAAAATATAAATTAGATTGGATGTTAAAGCTTCATGTACTATACTATACATTAAATTATTCTGTTGCGTTTAACTAATGTTTGTATGACAACTTTGATCCTTCTTAAAAAAAAAAAAAAATAATTTCCATAAATAAAAAAGTTATAGATAAGAGCAAGTTTGTGTTTGCTTTTTTAATTTAAAATTTAAAAATCAAGAATTCTTTAAGAAAAGAAATTAAGGGAGATGACAAGGACGTATTAAAATTCATTTAAAAATATTTTTACACAAACAATTTTAAATTCATAAATTTGATATTAGGATCAAAAAGTTTTTTTTTTTTTTTTTATTAGAAAATAAACACCTATTTTAGAAAAAAAAGTTTTCTTTAAGAAAATTTTTATTTATTTTATGTTTTTTTTTTTGTTTTATTTTTCTTTTTGTTTAATTAGAAACTTATATCAGATGACGATTAAAGAAAATTAACACCTAAAGGTTTATTATATTCAAAGGAAATTATAAAGTGTACTGTTTGCAATGTTATAAAACTTTTCATATGTAAATTCGATAATATTATTTACCCTCTTAATTTTAAATTTCGCAATTAAATGAAAAAAACTTTTCCCACTAATATAAATTAATTAGTTTGGTTTAGTTTTTTTTTTTTTTTTTTAAATTATCATTTCGTGAGTGAGATTAGTTTGAAGGTGAAAATATACTAAAAAGTATAAAAATGGATACAGTTAGAATTTATATCTCTGCAATTTTTTTGCCTTTAATCTGAGTCTCATTCATTCTAATTTAAAGAAAATTAAATTTTTAAATTTTGGGTATATTTTTTTTAAAAATTGTATTAAATAAATTATAGTCTATTAAATTTTGCCTTTTAATAAAATTTCGTTTGGCAACCATTTTGAAAAATTTTTTTATTCAAAATAAATAAAACTAAAAGTTATTGTGTAATAATAACGGTACACTCATCCCTCGATTTACGGAAGCGTTCCCGAAAAGTTGTCCATAAATTGAAATTCCGTATATCGATTTTTTTGTTAAATATGTATATGAAATTATGTACATAAGGTATGTGTAAATACTGTTATACGTACTATATACATAGTACCAACCAATTATGTATGTACTATATAATAGTTTTATAAATGTACATTTTCAATAAGAAAGAAAACATTTACAGTTCAAGATTTATTTAATGGAAAAACGATCTCTGTATCGCAGCAATCAGTTGTTGAAAAGTTCTACGCAAATAATAAGCTTTGAATGTAGATATCGCGTCTTGATCCATCGGACGAATAAAAGCTGTAGTATTTTAGTGAGGTATTCAATCCTCACATTATCAGACAAGCCCACACGATGCCCTGGAGTATTGTCCATTAACAACAACACCTTATTGTCAAGGTTTTTCTTACGCAAATATAATTTCATTTCGGTGCAAAAGTAGTTTTTTAATCAATTTTCGAATAAGCTTGAATTCATCAAAGTTTTTTTATTGGAACTCCAAAAAACAGGCAAGGAGAATTTATTACATCCTTTGAAAGCTCGTGAATTTTCGGGGAGATAAATCAAGTGTGGCTTTAACTTCAAATCCCCAGCAGCATTGCCTCCAAGAAGAAGTGTTAAGCGCTCACTTGTCACTTTGGATCCTGGTAGAGGCTTTTCATCCACGTTTTCAATAGAGGTCAGTTTTATCAACGTTGAAAATCTGTTCCGGAACGTATTTTCCTTCTTCAATAATATTTTTCAACATGTTGGAATATTCACGAGCTGCTGTAATATCAGCACATCGACGTTCACAATACAAAACAATTTTGTGACTACGTGTAGCGTGATTTTTGCTTTTAAAAACGTATGAGAAAACCGATTGCCTACTACGATTATGCTTATAAATTATTGCGGCGTACATAAATAAAAAAGGCCTATTTTTTCTAGGATTTCTTTAAAAAAAAAATTTAGGATTTTTCTATTTTCCGTAAATAGAGGTTTCTTTCCGTAAACAGAGACCATTATTTTTAATTTTTCAATTCCGTGATACCGAAATTCCGTAAAAAGAGTTTCCGTAAAGGGAGGGATGAGTGTATTAAAATTTTAAAAATTTTCGAAATTTTTTGCTTAAAAATCATATTGGCTAATCATATTTGTTCAATTTAATTAGAAAAATTTAATATAAATTATAATTAGTATTACTTAAATGCGATTGGTGAAAAATCAGGTATTATTTATTTATTTTTGTTTTATGAAAACTTGTTTTCCAGCGTTAGAGTAAAATTTTGGTATAATAGTGAAAATAGTCGAATATTTTCCTTTTAATTTTCGAGTCGAGTACAAAACACTGAAGTAGCCTGCAACTAGTAGACGAAATACGCGTATCTGTATGAAAAGCATATATAGACCAGCTTCACAGACATACATTGATCATATTCTGACTAATATTCTGAAAGATAAAATAAATATTTCTTATTTAACAACTAATGGGCCTTATTCTGAGAAGCGAATCACTTTTTCGCTACGTACCTGTAGAGCATCACTTTGTATCACATTTGGTATTCTGAGAAGCGAATGATACGATATTTTGCAAAACTGGCAGCATTGCTGCTTAAAACTATCAAATTTATTTTTTCTTTTATGTTTTGACATTTTTTATTTTAATTTCCTGCTGCTTGAAAAGTGAAATTAAGTGAAGTTAAATTCAAATTTTATAGATATTAAAAAATGTTTTTGTATTTATATTACGAAACATCGTCTGATGAGAAGGAAGAGATGAATTTACTTAGAATAAAAAGAAGAGAATTGAGGGATAAAGCGAATCTATTAGATTTACCTAATTTAAGGTGGGTTAAGTTATAACAACTATATATGTATGAATATGATATGAAATAAAAAAAAAATATGATCAATTTTATTTGTTTTTTTTTAGATTCATTAAGAACTTCAGGCTCTCGAAAGAAACCTTTTTAATGATTCTAGATAAATTAGACAATAATTTAAATCCTATAATTAGTCCACATTCAGTAAAACCCAATATTGGCTGGAACATTTCGCTTCCTTGCTGAAGGAAGTTATCAAAAAGGCGTGGGAACGATTTTTTAATAGGTTTAGCTACGAAACATTGTCAATATTTGAGACGTAGAATTGTCTCGAGAGTATATAAAATTTCCTGAAATCAAAAATCAGCAAAATCATCCATAAAATTGAGATTTTATAATAAATTTGGATTTGCAGGAATTATTGGATGTGGTGATGGAACACATGTAAAAATCATTGCACCAACAAACATTCAAATTGCCTACTATTTGTAACTTTTCTATACTTAAAAATGTAAAATAATATTTAATAATTATTTTTAAATACAAATATATAATTAAATAAAATTAGTTTACTTGAATTTTACTTTAATTATATACTTATTTTTTCTCATTCGCCATCTTTCACTAACTTTTTCTACAATGATATATTTATCGTTTTTTCTGACAGCGTACAAAAAAAATCGATTTTAAGTTTGTTTTTAAATATTTCCAAGTTTTGACTATTTTTAATTTCTAAGGGTAGAGTGTTGAAAAGTTTTATAGCACTACATTTTAAGCTTTTTTGTTTTTTGGATGTTCTAGTTTTAGATATTTCAATATGTTTTCTATATCTAGTAAAGTAGTTACGTATATTTTCTCTATTTTTAACAATTAATTTTGATTTAAACTTATTATTTAGAATATTGTATATGTATTTGCATTTCTCAAAGTAAATTAGTTGGTTTATATCCAGTACATTAATTGATTTGTATAACTCCTTAGTACTGGTTCTGGGGTTTAGTTTAAATAAACTTTTTAGCGCTTTATTCATTACTGTTCCAATCTGTTTTACATGAAAATTTGAACAGTGACTCCAACTACATATATTTCTACCTAATGCTTGACAAGATATGCCCATTATACACAAGTTTACCTGTATAGTTAGGAATACCACCAGATCTCTTTATAGCTACACTTATTGGAATGATTTTTTATTTCATTTTTTTTATATGTTTGTCCCATTTTAAATTTTCATCAATTATAATTCCTAAATATTTAATATTGTCGACTCTCTGTCATATATTTTCTTTTACCTTAAGTGTAATATTATCATACTTTTTATTCTGGGTTTTAAATATTATGTAGTTAGTTTTTTTAGCATTTAAACATAGTTCATTATAATCCAGCCAATTACATAAGGTTTTTAAGTCTGTATTTAATATAACTTCTAACTCTTTCTACGTTTTAGCTTTTGCTATCAGATTAGTGTCATCTGCATAAACATTGTAATTTGATATGAATTGAGTTTTAGGTATATTCATTATGTATAGCAGATATAACAGTGGTCCTAGAAGAGAGCCTTGCGGTACCCCGCATATTTTTATAGTTATCTCGTCGCTAAATACTTCATGGATCCAGATTTATGGATTGGAACTATAAAGGCTTTTTTCAATGAATCAGGAAATATTCCTTCTATAAAACATTTATTTATTAGGTTAGTTAAGGGCTGCTTTATAACATTAACCAATTCCTGTAAGTCTTTCACTGTTATTTTATCTAATTCTGGAGTTGCATTTTTATTTAGTTTCATGATAATTTGGTGAATTTCTGATTCTGTGACTGGGTTGAGATACATGGTTTTATTATTGTGCATATTATATGAAATATTATTCACAGTACTGGTTTTTTGGATATCTTTTAGAATGCATTCACCTATTTCATTGAAGAATGTATTTATACACCCATATTCTCTTAGACCCATCGTTGACGAGAAGAAAAAATTCATCTCGTCTCGTCTCGCTAAATATGCCTTTCTGTTAGACACTTTAAGCGGCGCGATAGAATATTTTATTTGTTGGTAGTACTGATAATTTTTTACTGTCAAAAAAGATTATTGGTATATTAACAAAATATGGTTTGTAAAATTTTTGGAAAGTATTAGAAAGGTTTAGTTTTAAAATATTTTTTAAATGAAAAATAAATATAAATATATTTATGTTTTAAATATTTTTTAGTTTAGTACATTACATAAACAGTAGTAAAACAGTAATAGTAAAGATGATTTTTTTTTTCAAAACAAAAACATAATTTTAATAGTAATGCAAAAAAAATAATGAAAAATTGTTTATTAATCTTTATTTAATTATTTTATCTATTCAATTTATTTATTTAATTCAATTTTTTGATAATTCAAAATACTTTGACGAGATACTCTATCGCTCGTCTCGTCAAAGGTCTAACAGAATACAAAACTATCTCGTCAGAGATATTCTCACGCGATCTCGCGAGATGGGTCTAACAGAATATAGGTGATAGTCTCCGCCGTTTCACGTTCGCTACTTGTTTTTTCCCCATTTTTCTTTATAACTTGAGTAATATCATCCGTTTTCTCATCTCTATTATTTCCTATAGTATTATTTAGTATTCTCTAAAGTTTTCTAAAGTCACTTCCAGCTTTTTCGATGCTTTTGATAACATGTTTATTTTTAGATTCTTTTAATAATCTTTCTACTTTTTTCTTAAACTGAATGTATTTTACCCTTTTTTCATTACTGCTTGGGTCTTTTTTGTGTGCTGCATATAAGGATTTGCAAACTTTTAGTTTTTCAAAAAATTTCAAAAAAGCATTTCGCACCGTACTGAGACTCTATATAAAATAATACTTGAGTTTTTATGTAAAAAAAAATAGATGAAAAAATTTTAAGACCCAAGAGAAAAATTGCGGGCAATTAACTTTAAATATTCAAAATTTTCTTTTTCTATTCTTATTTATTTTCTATTTTATTTGGATTTTTTGTAATATTTCGCTAAGTAATGTTTAGATTATGTCGCATTTGAATCTTGGCTTTAAGAAATTTTTTAAAAATTAGGGATTTTCAAAAATAGGATTTTGTCGTATTATCAAAAAAACATTACATCAATTTGATTTGAATCCATTAATCGTAATAGGTTTTTATTGCATTTTCAAAAACAAATTATAGTTCTGTACATTTACATCCAATCTAATTGTATACATTTATTTACCTTTTATAAAAACTTGTTTTCCAGCGTTAGAGTAAAACTCTGGTATAACAGTGAAAATAGTCGAATATTTTCCTTTTAATTTTACTGATATGCTTATCATACAGATACGCCTATTTCGTCTACTACTTGCAGACTTCTTCAGTGTTTTGTACTCGACTGAGGAAAGAAATCTAAAATTGTCTTATTTATTTTATTCGTACAGGTAACAATTTGATTGTTTCTGGCAGCTGCATGATTGTTTATTATCCAATGAATTGGCACAGGTAGGGGGTTGAATAAAAATATTTTTATTTATTTTATTATTGGTATTTGAAATAATTTTTCCGACGTTAGAGTGACAGGTAGGGGTTATGTTATTCATTTTATTGTATTTCACTAAAAATTTAAATAAAGAAGAATATCCGTTGCCTTGGTCTTTATTTAGGAGTGAGTTATTTTTAGTTTTGTAAATTTCGATTCTTTCAGTTGAATCTAGTTTCCTAGAATCTCTAATGTAATTTACCATTACAATGTCTTCTTTCGAAATGCTATGATTCTCCTGGATGATGTGTTCTGCTACTTTGGATCGGAACTCTGTTCAGTTATTCTTTTTAGCCAGTTCTAGGCTATTATTCTGGTAGAAGAATGGTTACTACAACAAGAAACTGGACCACAGTGGAGGACAAAAGTAAAACAGTACATAAAGCTGATCCGGCTTTGCATGGAAGAAAATTATTTCACCTTATATATTAAATATTCGACTATTTTCACTGTTATTTATTTACCGTTTTTTTGCGGACTTTTTCAACACTAACACACTTTCAACAGGTACAGGTTCTTTGTCTTTCTCGATTATGAAAATATTCTCAATATTGATAAATTTTGTCATTTTCATTCCACATTATCTGAATTTAAAAGCAATCATTGACTTAGAGAGAGAGAGAGAGAGAGATAGAGAGGAAAGAGAAATACAATTTTTTATTTTTTTATAAAACTTTTATAATTGTGACATTTTTTACCACGTAATTAAGAAAATGAAAAATTTATTTTATGTGTAATGGTAAATACTATGTACTGCTATAAAAATTTGTAACTGCTGTAGGTGTATTAATTTAATAAATGGTTAAAGATTAAATTTTTGATTGTTAATTACTCTTTAATAGGATCAAATAAAAGTTATTTGAAAAATAGAAAGTGTTTCAAAAATATATAGTTTTAATGTGGTTTATTTTTTTTATTTTCACAATATAAAATCTGTATACAGAAAAAAGGGTTCTCCAAAATATTGTATTAGAAAAGTTTTTCATTTTCTCTCCCATTAATTTAAAAAATATTTTTTGTACTGTTTTTTGTTTTTTTTTTTTTTTTTTTTTTTTTTTGTTATTTATTTATTATTGAAAGATTATTTAATAAAATAAATTAAGTTTGCCTAAATGGTAATAGTAAATTATAAATGAAGTTAGAGATGAAATATGGCTTAGCAACTGGGGGAGTGTAAGTTTTGTATTTTACGATATTATAAAAATTTTATATAAAAAAAATGAAAATTTCATTAATAGTTTTATAGTTTTGAAAACTTTTCAATTTTATTATTATGTATATTATTTCATAAAGGGTCTATTTGAAAATATATATATAGATTTTTTTATGAAATTAAAAACTTATTATCCTGATATTATTTACATAAAGGATATTACTAAATAATAAGTTTTTAATATAACATTGACTGTATTCCCATTAATGAGGTTAAACCACACGTTCCAGAAATATATAAATTATATTTTCAAGGTAATAAAGATTTAAATTTTTAATTTGAAAAACATGTATTTTTTTTTTTAAATACGTGAATTAATATCAAATTTGGGTAATTAAAATAGTTTAAAAGATTTTTTTTTTGTTTTTTATAGAAATTTTATAGTGAAATTGTCTTTCTGACTTTATAAGAGTTTATTAAAACTTATTTCTTTCATTGTTTTTTGACTTTAATTGTTAGTACTTTAATTACTACCCTTTAATAATTTATATTTATATCCTAATATTCTACACAATATTTCATATCACTCCAATACTTACTAATCTAGAAACAAATACCAATGTAGTTATACAATAATGTGCAAGTTCCGTTCGTTTGGAAAATACAAATAAAAACATCGTTAAACATAAAAGGAAAAGAGAAAAGTTCAGAAAACCACAAAAAAATCACTTATTGGGTGCTGGCCATATCTTAAAATCAGATCCACTGGTAAAGTAAAGCGAAGTAAAAAGGTTTACTTAGAATTAATTTAATAATATAGTTTTGTTTTCTTTGAAGCAAATTTCTATTATTCCGTGAGCTTGGAAGCGTCATCCCCCGACTTTAAAAATAAATTTTTTTTTTTTTTTTTTAAATATTTTTTACTAAAAGCTTGTCATCTACATTTACCTGCCGTCTTCGAAAACAGGGTTTCAACAAATAGGTAGCGTGGGTTTGGGACGACATCCCCCGACTTTGAAAAAAAATTTTGTTTTTTTTTTAAAATATTTTTTGCTAAAACCTTGGCATCTGCGTTTACCTGCCGCTTGCGAAAACAAGCGGCGGCATCTCCCGACTTTAAAAATAAATTTTGTTTTTTTACTAAAGCCTGGCTGGCTTTTACTAAAATTTGAGTTTTGTCGCATTTGGATTTTGAAAAATGGGATTTGCGTCGTGCTTGGATTTGGATTTTGGAATTCTGAATTTTGTCGTTCGGATTTAGTCCATTTGGCTTTTGACATTAGGGATTTCGTAGTTAATCCATATTTTTTTCAATCATTGGAACATTTAATAATGGCAATGAGCTACATTCCACGAAGAGTACTAAAACCATAGTTAACATATGTTTCATACCCCTTTGCCAACAAACTAATTTAGAGGGAATTTTTTTTGTAGACAAAGGGTATGAAAGGTATGTTAACAATGTTGTTAGAACTCTTCGTGGAATATAGCACAATGTCATCAATTTAAGATTAATTATAGGGATGAGAGGACGTTTGAATTTCACTAGACAAAAGCAATAAGTTAAATTTATAGTTAAAAATTGTTCTAGTTTTACATTAAGCATCACAATAAGCCCATTTGCGGATGCGGTGATATAGAGAACAGATTCCCTCCAGAAATTACACAATCTAAATTAGGATGCATTTCTTTTATTTATGCAATTGATCCTCATAACATAAACTATAATTTTCTCTTTTATTCTTCTCCCGAGATCCAATTTTGAATGTTAAGGATGTATAGGATAGCATTAGGTAGGTTCTTTATACGGCTCAAGGTCTAGGTTTTATTAAATTCAAAAGAACGATATAGAACGATAATGATCTGGTCAATTTTTTTAATTTGGTAAACTTGTTAATTGAATTATGAAAAATATCTATTACAAAACTGGGCAAGCGCTACTCGTGACAAATATAATTACTTCAAAATTTGAGTGCTGTATAATAATTGTTATTGTTTTTACCTAGAACAGGATGAAAAAAACACAGCTATTTTTAGATATTTGTAATAATGTTGGTAATTCTTTTTGGCTTCTGACTGTATATGGAATAATTCACCTATGGTTCTTAATGTGATTCGATTTTGTATGTAGAGTTGCCACAACATCTATTTCTTCTGAAATACTTCTGACTTATTTAAGCGATTGGTTGGAACAGATTTTACGTTTAGTTTCACATATTCACATAAGATATACTATTAGCTTGTTTTTCTTTTCATCCTCCTAAAGTGACTTCCACATTATTATCAATCTGTTAACGTATGAATTTTTAACCATTTAATAAGTACTACATTTATTTTTCACAGCAATTAATCATGCTACACAAGATAATGGCTGTGAAACCTACAATTACTTCAAAAAATTAAAATTACATACCTAAGTACAGAAATATTAATTTCTTAGTTAAGATTAAAGCTACTTAACAAACCTGTGAAATTATCTTCAAGGTAAATGAATTTTTTATTTATGATTTTATTTAATAAGATGAATGTTATTAAACAAGTATTAATAAAAAACTGTTAATACTGGTAATATTTAGAATAAGATTTTGCTATGAAAGCAATTTTTAATTTTTGTTAGAAATATTTTATTTAATAAAAACTAAAACTTAAACAATATCATATTTTATTTTTATGTTTTTTGTTTTGGTGAATATTTTGAGAGCTTACTTACTTCAAGAAAAATTTAATGATTGCTTATTTGATCCACGTGCGCCACCCTTGACCCACGTCACACAATGAAAAACTAAATTCACTTAAAAAGTGGATATGGATCAAAGGTGAAAATTGAATTTTCTTTTTAAAATGAACAAATCAAGATTTATTAGTTTAAAAATATGCATGAACCTATTTATGGGGCATATACATAAGTAGACCAAATTTGGGATAAAAATTCTATTGAACAGTTTAATTTTTATAGTCTTTCAAACTTTAAACTCATTTTTCTCAATATGACTTTTTGGCGTATGGATCAACCAAGCCTGCGACCGACGATGTCGCAAAATTGCCTTGGCTCAGTATTGAGCAGAGCTGATGCTTTTATTGTCAGTCAGCCTCA
Source organism: Argyra leucocephala (assembly GCA_963942445.1). Lineage (NCBI taxonomy): Eukaryota > Metazoa > Arthropoda > Insecta > Diptera > Dolichopodidae > Argyra > Argyra leucocephala. The sequence goes on from OZ012681.1 coordinate 14,749,683, forward strand.
TTTATTCCGATTGCCAGAATGTTTTGATTTTGTGGGAGGTTATTTATTTTCGCCAGAATTTTCTAATATTCCAAATTTTTATATAATTTATTTTTAACAGAACCTACGTTTACTTTAAATTTTGAAAAATATAAAATTAAAATTTGCAACTTTATTATAATCACTTACTTTTGGATGATCTCTGACAGGAACTGCTACTCTAACAGCTACTTTAACTGGTTTATCTCTTGTTATGTCCAACATTTTTATTCTCTCTGGGTGTATTGATCCTGAAAATAATTTAAAGAAAAAGAAAATAACAATAAAATTAAGTAAAAATGAACATGAAAAGAATATTTATTAGAAATAAATTTTACATTTTATTTAAAATTCAACAAAATTTGATCAGAGTACCAATGATGGTGTGGTTGTGATGGGATTTCAGAAAAAAATGGGGAAATGGAAAATTTTTAAATTTGTGTTCATTTAATCAAACACTTAAAGATTTTTTTTTTATATTTGGTTTTTTTTTTTTTTTGTGTTTTTATTTTGTTATTGTTTTTAAAGTTTTTCTATAAAACTTTTTAATTAAAAACTTTATTTTGGCTAAGTCTATATTATTATATTCCCTTCTGCTCAACTCTGATGTTCAATACCTACCATCATTTTAAATTGTATGGTAGTATAAAATTTACTTTTTTCCAATTAATACACGTATAAAAAAATATTTATTTGGAAAATTTCACCAATACTTGTTGGAATTCAAAAGTTAAAAACCAAAAAACTCATAAGAAACAATAAAATTTATATTTGGATGGGAAGAGCGGAAGAATTAATATCGTATGAGGGCGCGAGAGTGAGTGGAAGAGTAAAGAAAGAGTAAAATGAAGAGAATTAATAAAGAATGAGATTTTGTTTATTTTTGCAAGTTTCTTATTTTCCCTGTGAACAATTTCTACCATGGAAAATACCACAAGCAAATACAGAGGAAAATTACAGATTGGCTTGCGGATTTTCATAATAATAATAAAAAAAAATGTCTATACAAATTTAAATAAATATAGGGTGGAAAGAAAAATGTGAAGTCTTAATTTAAATATAAAACAAACAAACTGTAAAGTAATGAGGGCCTAATTCTAAAACTTTAATTCAGAGGATTACAAAAAACACACAATTTAAATAATTAGAGTGTATTGCGGTGTAGGGAAAAATTGTTGTGGTTCATTGTAAATTAAAAAAATAAAAGCCTATATTTGTAAGTATTCCTATAGTATTATGTATATTGAAATTTTAATACTTTGTAAATATATTCTATTTGTTGATGGTTAAAAGAGAGGAAATCTAATGGTTGCTTTTTAATAGAAGGTACATAAATATATGTTAAATTATTGTAAGTCTACCTCAAGGGATTCAGAAAGCTGCAGTAGGGGCAATCGTCATATTTATCAGCTAAAATACAGGAAGGAATTTGCATATAAGGGTTAATTTTTAAATATAATAAATAAAAAAGTGTTAGAAAATATCTATTTTAAAAACTTTCGTGTATAAAATTAAGTTCTATTGCGGGAATATTCAGCAAATTAGCCTACATTATTCCGCATAATGTTAAGAAGACCCTATTTTATGCAATCTTTCATAGCCATTTGAGCTACCGCATAACATTATGGGGGACTGCAACAAAACATACATTAGAACAATTACAAATAGTCCAAAATAAAAGTCTAAAAAACCTATATAAATACAACTGGCATGAGAGGACTGAATATATTCACAGTATAAACAATATATAAATGATAAAGGACTTGCTCAACATAAAATTAACATTACTCATTCACAACATAGAAACATGTACAATACACATAACAACGCATATAATCAAACTTAAAGACAAACACCAGATTAATACCATGAACAAAAATTTAATTCACCTAGATAAGAAAAGAACATCACATTTTGGCACATCAACAACACTTTATGTAGCAGCTAAATATTATACAATAAACTAGATAATGAACTAGAAACATTAAATAATTATAAACTAAAAAAAGAATTAACCAACAAAATCCTAAATAACTACGATAATAATCCTAAATTCATATAAAAACAAAATATAAGGTTAATTGCAACCTTATGTAATTTCAATTTCAAATATCGTTAGGCATTCAAATAGTTGAAATAAATAAATAAATAAATAAAAATAAATAACATAATTATTGAGATTGCAAATAAAGCAACTTTACTTTGTTAAATAAGTGGTTAGTATTTTTTCTACGGCATCTGAAACCACGGGACTTTAGTTTAGCTCGCATCCAATATCAATCCAATACTGTGATCAAATTACCTAAAATGATGAACTATTTTCATAACTAAATTTTTTTATGTACTTATTAATTTGACCACAACTTAGGCGAAATTTAGTCTTTATATTGTGCAATTTAATAATTGATAAGCCTTCTGTTCTGATTCGTTACGTTGTTGCAATACTGCTGGATTTCAGATTTTTCATCGCTTCTATCAATCAGACTATAGAAATACATATACTTGAATTCCAAAAATCTGTTGATGATCGATTGAACTTATTTAATAACTGCTGGTCGAACGTCCCATGGTCACGCACGGTTTAATCATTTAAAAATAAATTTTACCACAAAATTATATTTTAGCTTATGTAAACGAACTCTATTTCATAAAGGAAATAATATCTATCTTAGACATATCATAGACATGGACTATCATAGACAATAAAAAGATAATAGATCGCGCGGTAATTGAATTACAATTGTAGTAGTTAACAAAATCTGTTGTAAAAGCCAGCTCTTAGTGTTTAAATTATGTCATCAATTGCAATTGAATCTTCATGTGTGTGTGTAAATGCTAATATTCCAATTTCATCGGTTTGAACTCTGTGCGCTTAGAATGTCAAAAACAAAAAAAAATATATATATATGTACAGAAATCTATAACTTCTATTTTGACAATTTAAGTAATTTATTTTGAAGTGTAATCAAAAAATTTATTTATTTTCGTAAATCGTTGCTACACATTTAAATTTAATATAAACATTTTGACAGTTTTGTGAATTTTGAAAAAAACTGTTTACTGTTTTATTTAATCCTACATTCCTGTGCTTATTCGTAATCATTTGGCTACCCTCCAATTAAATAATTTTATTTAATAAATTTAATGAATGACAAAATGTCTAATGATTTTTTTTTATTTTGGTTTGTTCCCAGCCCAGTTGTTTTGGGCCAGTCGATCTGCCAATTTGATATTTTTTCATTAATTTTTAATATGAAAATAATTTCGTGTGTAACATAAACAATTTTCTGACCTGTCAAAACATTTCACGGCTGCTTTAAGGTGAATGGATGAGCTACAATTTGTGAGACAGTTGAATTTTAGTTGAAAATCTCTGAACAATTTTTTCGTAGTATTAGGGTAGTACGCAGAGTGAAATGATAATATATGATATAATTATGATCACATTGAAATACATAGTTTAAAAATTTGTTGTTCATTCTTCTAACACATAGCAAAAAACGCAACTTCGATTTTGATTGTTCATTAGAAAAAAAACAAATCAGGTATAAAAGTAAAGTAAATTATAAAAAAAACATACTCAATGAACCTACCTACCTACCTACTAAATGAAATTTGTTTTTGTTTTTAATAAAATAAAAATTCGTGTATTAAAAATAAATGAAAATAAAAAATTTTATTGCAAAAAAACAGGAAATGGAGGGACAAAATAACTCATAACTTCTGAAGCACTGATCCCCGTATAGCCTTTCGAAAAATTTTTTTTTTAGGAAATTGAATTTTCTTTAATTGTGTAAAAAAAGTTATTTAAGGACTTTCGCTATTGAATTATAAATTCAAAAAAAAAAAATAAAAAATAGTAGTGAAAATTTATTTTTTTCAATATTGTGAATTGGTTTGGTTGTTTTCCGCTGCTCTCCTGTTAGTTTTGTTTCATGAACCAACGACACAATTTCAAATTATCTACTTGAATTAAGATATGATGTTTACTAAATTGATGACGTAATTAACATTTACGAATAAGGATTATATAATTTATATATTCCAACGAATAAGTGAGATAAACAGTTACGAATAAATATTACAATCGAAATATGAAGAACATAATCACAATAAAATAATTTTACAAAAACAAAAAGAAATTAAGTCATCTTAAAACACGGATCATGGATGTTGATTAAATAGTAATTAAGAACAATTAAAACGACACCAATGAAAATTTCATAAATTACAGCAATTAAAAGTTTTTCTTATTTTTTAGATAGTGGCTCTGTGGTGGGCGGAATGATTGTGTTTTTAATTCAAATATCAACCAAGAAAAATAAAAATTTAATTCTTTTGGGAAATAAAACATTTTTTTTATTTGTTTTTTTTTTTCTATTTTTTTTTTTTTTTTTTTATTCTTTGGATACAAATATTTTTCTTAACCTGTTGAATTTTCTTTTAAAAATACAAAGTTACAATAAAAATATAAGAAAAAAAACAAAAAAAACTTATAATACTTTTGGATTTCAAAAAGATATGCGTGGTTGATGTCTATAATTACGAGAACACCTCCATTTTATTATTCAATTTAGTTACTCCATTTTTGTTTTAAATTAATTTTAAATAAAATAATTTTCCTTTAGATTTTAAAATTGAAAGTTTGTAATGCTGGTTAGTAAATTGATGTAGGCGTTATTGTTCTTATTTTAAATATATATAATTTTTTTGTAAATATTTTGGAATGAAACGACAATGTTTATAAGTTATATAATAACAGTTGGTATTCTGTTATTTTGGTGTGGGGTGAATACTGTATATGGCATATCACATTGATATGATGCCGTTGATATCTTCGGAATGTATTTTTTTACTTTTGAAAACTTGAAGCTATAAAATTCTTATAATCCTATAACCTGTATGTAATTCGAACTTTGGTTTTCCTTTATAGTCAGAATTATTTATTATAATTTATATATTTGTTTAGTTTTTATAATTCACATATGGAATTATTTTAAATCTGTATATCAGTTGTGAAAGTAATCAAAATTAAACTACAAGTTATCTAGGTTGTCTTACATTGTTGTCACTCTGGAAGTTCTCTTATCAAATTATGTACGAGATAAATATATATTTTTTTATCTTATAATCAGTAACTTAGGTAGAATACCTTTCTGTACATTATATACGGTACTGCAATTTATTACACAAAATTGAACAAGAAAATTTTGTCAATTAGTATTTGTTTTTTATATTTTCTAGTGATTAAATAGTTAAATGTAGAACACTTTTACTATCATTAGCCTTTTTAAATATAGTATAGTTCCATTTTAATCAAGTTAATACCAAATTATGTTCTCATTTGTTTTCTATTATAGTTTATTCGAAAGCGCGCACATATAAAACCAGTTGCAGATGTGCGTACTTTTATATTCAAGTTCATGGAATCCAAATGTGCAATCAAACAATTGTAAAACTAAAAACTGCATGTCTGCGCCTCGCCTTAGTGGAAGAAAAATTCAATTTTACATCAATGCCCTGATCGGGATTCGTACCCAGAACCTGTTGATTAGTAGTCAGATGACATAATCAGTCCACCATGTAGGGCAGCAAAGATATATTACAGTTTTCCAGGTCAAAAAATATTTGAAATATTTGAATCCATTTCTTAACTAATCGCCGTAGAATTGATAGTATTAGAGATGCTTCTAAAATTCTACTTAACTCTATTTTTAAAAACTATTTTAATTGAAAGTTAATCTGTTTTATGAAAAAAATTTTATTCATTCGCTAAAGTTATTGTCAATGATCGGCAAATTAATAATTTGTAGAATATTTGGTAATGTGTGTTATGGTAGGAAAATTTGTTTGCTGGAAGGAGAGACTTTTTTGACTTCACTTAATTTACTTGCATATTTTCTAGATCTAATTTTGGGTTTCATTCATTTTTCCCTTCTCTCTAAATATAAATATATCTAAATATATCTAAAATAAAAATTCGTGTATTAAAAATAAATTAAAATAAAAAAATTTACTGCAAAAAAACAGGAAGTTTGGCTCATAATAGTTCATAACTTCTAAAGCACTGATCGCCGTATAGCCTTTCGAGATTTTTTTTTGAAGGAAATTAAATTTTTTTTAATTATGTGAAAAAAAATTGTTATAGAATTGTTAAGTTATTGTCATTGATAAGCAAATTAATAGTTTGTGGAATATTTGGTAATGTGTGCTATGTCAGGAAAATTTGTTTGCTGGAAAGATAAACTTTTTGGACTTCACTTAATTTGCTTGTATATTTTCTAGATTTAATTTCGAGTTTCATTTATTTTTCTCTTCTCTCTTTCTTATTTTTTATTGCTAATTTCTTTGGGTTGGGTCTTAATTTAAGTACAATTAATTTGTAACATATTATTATTTCATATACTCTTATAGAAACTCACCATTTCATATATTCGTGCGAAATATAAAAAATTAAGTTAAAATAATCAAATAAAATTTATTGTGCCTTAATTAAATATATTTCCACTCAATTTCCTCAATTTTTGTTCAATAGATCAATGTAGAATCATTAACCATTTTTTTCTATTGTAATCCAATTTCGAATGTTTGTAAACACAATTTGTTTGTTGTCAAGTGATGTTTTTAGTAATATTCATATTTTTTTTACTAGTGCAGCCTTGACCCACTTTAAAACCTAATTAAAACCCTATACGAAGTCGGCTTAAATAAAATCGTATTTAAATTACTTAAAAACTTAAATTCCAAAAAAAAAATTTCCAAATTATTTTATTTTAAAATTTTGTAAAATATTTTACTGAAAATTACTTCAAACTAATGTTCAATGAATTTTTAATTTTGTGGATAAGTGTGGGATATAAAATACCACTAGAGGATTATGTCTGAAGAATTTTTAATAAATTTATTATATAGTTGTTGAAATTTTAAATTAAATTACGTTGTTTTATTAATGAATTTTAAATTGATTTAAAGAGGTTTGGGTGAAATATTTGAAAAATTCTGAATAAACTATTTTTGGTCTTTAATACACTTGAGAATATTAATTTCATATAAAATTAATGAAGCTAATTCCGTATGGAAAATGGGAATTTAATATGGTTTAAACTCATGGTTGTATAAAATAAAAAAAAAAAATTGTATAAATGAAGGTCGATTCTAAGAAAAAAAATTAAATTTACTTTAAAACAAATTTGTTTTTTTTTTTTTTTGTAGTTTTAGTTGTGGGTATTAATAATTAAAAGATATACAAGGTTTATTTCATCAATGCAATCCATCTAGGTATAAGTATCCGATAATACCAAAATAAATTCGTCAGGAGAAATAAATGATTAAAAACTCTAGGTATCTTTCACTAATTTTATCTTAATCGATTTTGTCTAATTTTACTAATTTTATCTTAATCGATGAATATTAAAAACTCTAGGCATCTATCTCTAATTTCTAAAGATGGTGTAATAACCGAAATCGATTAAGATATTTAATAAATCTATTGGAATATACCTAGAGTTTTTAATCTTGTATTTTTAATAATGTTTTATCTTGAGCCTGCAGCATCTTCTATAAAATATTTTCATTAGAGGGATTAAAAGTTCCATTTAATATTTAAAAACGGCAGCTCTGATAAATATTAATAAAATATTTTGAATTGAAAAGTAAATGTACTCAATATTATTATGATAAGCTTTAAACGTGTCAGCAATTCGCTACGTGTCAGTAGTTCTAGGACAATCAATTTCATTCAAAGTATTGTCTTACAATGTTATTGTTAGGTGTCCTGCAAAGTATATTCGACCCAACAACTCCACAAATTTCATATTTCTACGTCTGTTAACCGTTGACTTGATTTCTAGCCGTAATACTCTGTCTAAAATTGTTTCCGGCCGACTAACGTTCTTTGACTATATACTATCATTATTATTATTATTATTTTACCAGTAAAAATTACAAATTTATTATTTTTTCATTATCTTAACTCAAAAAATATTTTTTTTTCATCCTTAAAGGACATTTTATGTTCTCTTTTGTAAAATAAAAGTTTTTATCCTTTATTATTAGTTTTTATATTTTATAATACTATTTCATTTATTGTAATTAAATTAAATATTTTTTTTTTTTTTATACTTCGACAAATTATCAATTTCTTATACGTATATATTTTTCTGAATAATTAACTTTAAATACAATATTCAATTATACTTTCTATGTATATATATTACATATTAACATAAATTTAAAATAAAACTAACATCATTCATTCAGTGGGCGGTCCCTTCAATTACTTAAGCGTCCATAATGAAAGGATACAAAAAAATATTTTAATTTCTCTGAAGAAATTAAAAAAATAAAAATAAAAGAAAATTAAATTTTTGAAGTAAAAAATCTTTAATTAAATTCTGAGGGCGGCAAAAAAAAAAAAAAAAAATGAAATAAAACAGAATCCTTTAAATAAATTCATTTTGTATCATTTATTTACGAAATAAAATTTTTGTTTTAAATTCTATTAAAATATACTAACTCTACACACTCTACACATATACACATACATTTTTATATTATTTAAAATAAATAAAAAATAAAATAAAATCAAAGTTTTTCAAAATTTATTTATAAAAATAAAAAAATGTCACAAGTATATATATATAGTAAGTGGGTGGGTAGGGATTTCGATAAAACAAAGGAGATGACATAAACCTTCAACTAAAATGTTGTCTTTGGTAGTATAAAAAAAATATGTTATACAATTTTTTTTTTTCATTTTTATGTTAAAAGATACCTAAAAAGAAAAATTATTTTTGTGTTCTATTTAATTTTCTAGAGTCCCATATGTTGAATATGAGCATGTGTTTGGATATTGTGCAGAAGAACAAATCAAAATATTCAACAAATTAGATACTGTTATTTTGCTAAAAATAAATAATTATTGTAAAAATATTTTTTTCACTTTTTTTTTTATATCAACAAAGTTCATGGAGAGACTTAGACATTCATCTTGATTTGAAACCCCAGTATATTTTTTGAGAGAATGTGAATCATTGAGTTTTACGAAATAAAATAATGCTTTGTTGTATTTTAACAATAGCAAATAAATTATTATAGGCGTGTTCGTAAAAACAGATTTTTTGTTCGTAGTTGCATATCATCAAAAATTCTGCGCAGATAAAAAGCAAGTGCTCGTGTTCATAGTAATCGATGTCGCGTCAGCGTCGGTAGACTGTGCAGACATTTTAGTGCGCCTGCTTTAGAAAGATTTTTAAAGTGCATGTTAAATGAACATTTAATAAATAAGAATGTCGTGAGAAAATATTTAAGTAAAAATTAAAAATTAATTATTAAAATAAAATAAATGTGTTTATAATAATAATATATAAATACAAATATAATAAAATAAATATATTGAAAAAAATATATATTAAATTTAATATATTTTAATATATAAGTAATATACATACATATATACAAAAAAATATATATAAATAATATAATATAACTATATAAACGAATTGTGCATGTGCTGCTTCTATGAACAAGAATGACTGCTAAACAATTTTCTGCGCGCCTGCGCAAGTTTTTTTGTTCATAGTGACAGAGAATCTGCAAGAAAAAAATCTGCAAGACACCGACGCATGTTTTACTGCAATTACAAATACGCCTTTTATTATTAGACTTACTGCAGATGTACAAAATATTTGAGGACTGATGTGACTGCATTAAATGCTTCAACAGTCAAATCTTGTAATGTTGCACTGTTGAAGCAATTCATGCAGGCACGGAGTTGTTTTGATTATTTTTCAACATACAGAATTGTGCCTGATCCAATATTGTAGATTTTGACCCATTTGTATATTTAACATTTTTAAAGCTGTTGGGTTCGAATTGTTATTTCAAATTTTAATTTTTTTCTTCTTCGAATATCACGGTACAAAGCTTATAGGATATTCTATTGGTAACAAAATGGTTAGCGGTTTTAATCAGGCTTTACTGTTCTCTGAATTAGATGGAAAATATGAAACTTGATAAACGAATGCCTATTAAAAAAAAATATTAATTTCTTCATTTAAATTAGAGACTTTAGATATACGAATGTAGACAAAAAAATATATACGAAAAAATGTGTTAAATGATTGTTAATATGCCAAAAATCTGCGTAAACAACTAATGAATGTTTATACCATTGTCTTAACATTTCCGAACAAACAAATAAAAATTATTCAGTTTTAGCTTTCATTATGAAACATTCATTCGATGAAACGATAATGTCTTGTAAAATTATCTTTGAAAATTGAGCGTTATTTAGATAGTTAGTAGATAATTTGATTTTCAATGAATTCAATTCAAAATTTATAGAATTATTTCTATTTACAGTCAGCTTGAATCAAATTTGAAATTTTTAAACATTTTGATTATTTGGTTTAGAATAAATGTATTATTACCATAACCGATCCATCGGTGATCTAGATTAGTGTTGCATAGATATATAAATAGTATGTTTGAATAAAATTAAATCTATTGCAGATAATTTGCATTATCGTATTTAGAGTGTTAGAGAATTTTTAGTATTATCTATACTTTTACAATTCTCAATTGAAGAACAAATCATCCGTGCATATTAATTTCTGCACAAGTATAGTAGCTTTGTGACTAAGCTTGAAGATTGTATATATATATATATATAGTTCTTATATAGTTCAGATTAAAGAGGTCGATTATGATACAATGACCAAAACTTCGTGACATATATAACACCTTTTGAGCAACACGGTTTCCAAAGAGGTAGGTCAACAACTACCAATATGGTTGACTTTGTCTCCAAGACAATGACCTCAATGAAGAATGGTTTTTAAACTGACACCATCTTTACTGACATAAGTAAAACGTTTGACAAAATTCCTCATAGCATCATATTACTCAAGCACAAAATTATAGCTTTTTCAGCCTTAATTGGCTTGAGTCTTACCTCTCTTCTCGGGAATACTCAGTTTTATTTAAAACTGCGATTTCTGATCAATACTAAGCGTCTTTTGGTGTTCCTTAAGGTAGTCATATAGGACCCTTTAGTTTTATAGTTTCAACAATTGATGCTCCTAAAGTGATAACTTTTTCTAAACTTCTTAGTTTTGCTGATAATTCAAAGGTTTTTACTCCTATATCTTCGTCATCGGATTGCTTAAAGCTACAAAACGATTTAAACACTTTTCCTTCTTGTTGTTAAAAAAATGGACTTGAATTGAACACTTCTAAATTACCTTTTCTAGGACAAATTCCGCTCGGACAGTTTGGTTCAACTACCAACTAAATGGCTGTTTGCTTTCAAAAGCGAATTCTATTATAGACCTAGGGTTAACTCTTGACCCTGAACTGAGCTTTAAGCTACATTATGATAAAATAGTGAGCAAAGAAAATTCTTCTTTAGGTTTCATTAAACGTTGGTGTAAAGAATTTTCTAATCCCTGCCTTACGAAACATCTTTATGTTACATATGTAAGGCCTACCCTTGAATATGCCAGTCAAGTGTGGGCTCCACATTACTTGACTGACATTAACCGAATTGAATCGGTTCAACGAAAGCTTTTACGTTTCGCTTTTAGTAACTTTTCGTGGAAAGATCCATTGTGCCTTCCACCTTATTCCCACCGTCTTAAACTTATTGACTTACAGTCGTTGTCTGATCGTCGAATAATTGCAGATATCTCTTTTATTCACCAGATCCTTTCGGGTATGGTGCTAGCCCCTGAAATTTTAAATTATTTGGTTGAAAGATCCAATCGGAATAATCTCAGAACCGTTGAGCTATTTCACATTCCCTTCCACCCTACTGAATATGGTAGATTCGAGCCAATCACTAGAATGCTCCGTGAAGTAAATTCTAACTCTAGTTATTTTGATCGTCAACTAAGTATTTTAACTATTTAACTAAACGATTACGTTTTAATATACATTCAACTGAAACTAACTAATAACTGTTGTTTTTTTTTAGCGTTGATACTTTCGGCCTAACTTTTGGAAGTGTTTTTAATCAATGATAGTTATTAACAGAGGTATTAATTTATTACTTTTACCCTTCTACTAACAGCATGTATTGTAGTTTAGTTTATTTTTAGATTTTTTAATCAAAGTTGGCGGTGATTTACTAACCCTACTGGATGATGAATTATTGCACAATTAAATGAAGTTAAGCCTTCGTCTTCGTCTAATAGACGTCTGATGTGCATGCTCTAAGCATAAATTTGACAGTATATTTAGTTAAATAATTTCGATATTCGATACAGAAGAACTCTAGGAAGCATAGTTTTAGGCGGATCACTTCTTTTAAAATCAATAATACGAAATCAAGGATATTCCATTAATTTTATTGGTTTAAAAGTTAATTATAGTTTTTTTTATACTTTCGTATTCATTCTTGAATATTACCTCTTTTTATATATATATATAAATTTATATATATGGATGAATGGTTATTTCTTTGTGGTATGTCTACTACAAGTATAAAGAAACAAAAAAAAAATACAGAAAAGAAAAACTTTAATTGCTATCAATTCAAAAAAGATACCGAAGAAAAAGGATCAATTAAAGAAAATTTCTTCTTATAATAGCAACAACAACTACAACTCTTTATTTTCTGCCATGCTCAACAAATTTCTCTTTCATTACTTGTCATCCTAAATTTCAATTAAAGAGTATTCTTTTTCTATATATTTTTATTTTTTTTTTTATTCTTGTTATTATTTTTTTTTATTTTATAGTTTTTATTTTCAAATAAAATTTTGTTAGTTCAGTCATCTATGGAGATAACTTTGCTTTGAAGTCTTCTAATAGGTTCATTCAAGAACTTATATTTTTCTTATAATAAATAATTATACTCCTGCTGATGTCCTGGGACCAAATTTTATGAGAGGGTGTGTGGATCGGTTTTTTTGTTTTTGTTTATTATTGTTGTTCATATTTTCTGTTGGGAATTTTTTATTTTTTTTTTTATTAATATTGATGTAACTGTGAAGGAGTTACACTAGAGACAGAGTGATCTGAGACTTATAAAAAAAAAAATGTAAAAAAGGAAAAATCTAAAATAATTTAAATTTAAATTTTAAAGTGCATATTGGTAATTTTAATATGAATGAATTTTTTTAAAAATATAATTTAAAAATTTTGAACGATAATTTATTAAAATCTGACTGAATTGAGCTTCAATTAGAGATAGTTCAATACTTAAAACAAGCAAATAGAGTACAATCAAAGTTTTCTTGAACCATTGAGCATCTCACGCGTATATCTTACATCTTTTAGTGTCCTACTATATATTTATTTACTTAAAAATACAAAGAGAAAATGATTCTCATTGTTAATTTGTTATTGAGTAACGAGTGTGGTCCTTAAAAGACAATGTATATTCAAAAAAATTCAATATTACAAACGGCTCAACGTTTGTTAAGTTCTCAAATCTCTACTACGTTAACAGGTAACAAAAATGTGATTGAATATATAAATTCTGAATGAAATATAGGAATACTGAATGAATATTTAGTTGAATAATTAGAAGTGAATTAGTATTCAATTAAGCTCAATATACTTAAAAGATAAACTGCGGAAGCAATTAAATTTTTCATGATCCTTCGAACTTAGTCTATACAAGAACGGAAATGCAAAGATGCTCATTTATTCGTAAAACAAAAAACTGAATTTTATAAGAGAAATTCAATAATATGCAATGTATATACATATAATATACATTGCATACTTTATGGCATAAGAAGCTCAATATTTTTAAAAGACTCAATATTAGAAAAGATGCAACACTACTTGTGTAAAAGATGATTAAAATTTGGCGAAAAACCAAATATTATAAGAATTTTAATGTTCTTGTAACTGAATAATGCAGAAAAATTTTACTATCACTATTTTGCACTCTTTGCATTATTTTGCACCCTTTAATTCATTTGATTTTTTTTTTTGTGAATGTAGGAAAAATTTTTGCTATCACTATTTTGCACTCTTTAATTAATTTGATTTTTTCATGTAAGATTCGTAGATTTATTGATTACGTTTCTTAAAGTCTCATATTTCTATGTTAACATATTATTTAAACCAACATTTTTTTTGCTTGTTAGTTGATTTATAAACGAATTTTGTATATCATTTTCCTAAAAATCAAAATTTTTCATCACATACAGTTAAATTTTAATTGTTCTCTTTAAATATTTAACAATCTTTTATCATTTTAATTTTGATGGTTATCTTTATTTAATTTCTTACTTAAAATTTAAAAAGATCCCTTTATTAATTTATATATGACACCTACTTTTACTTAGTTATGATGATTTTATCAAGGATAACTCATTTTCATTTTTTTTTACCTAATTTTATTCACTGACTTTCCATTTATTTCAATTTCAGTTTTTTTCTTTGTTTTGTCCTTGGAATTAATTTACATATAAATATATATAATATTATATAGTGTGTATATAACATATATAAATAAATAGACGACTCAAAAATAAGAGACAGAAAAAAAAAGAAACAGAAAAAGTATATACAATTAAATCAAAGGACATTCAATGATAATATTAATTTTTTGTTTGTTCATTTGTTTGTTGTTTTTTTTTTGTTTTTGTTTATTTGGACTAAAAATGGCGTACATATAACATAGCGTAGGTAGTTGGTAGTGGTGAGTATTTCAAATAAATGTATAATATAGTTTTGTATAACTTCATTTTGATAATAAAATACAGACTGAGCTAACAGAAGTGAAAGTAGAAAGATCCATTTAAATATGTACACAAATACAAGTAAACAGTTATAGAAAAGAAAATATAAATTAAGATGTTAAGGTTGTTGGAGGTCAGGGGAAAAGTAACTATATACGATAAAATAAATTTGAAAAACATAATGTTCATTTTGTTGCTTAAAGAGTTGCCGTTGTATTCTTAAAATATTTTTTTGTTTAATAAATGTATATTTTAAGAATTGTATTTTATTATTATATGAATAAATGAATTAAAAATCTAACCTACATATCTATGTTGTGCTCTAATTCTTTAAATTAAATACGTAAAAAATTGATAATGTAGTTTAAAAAGTGGGCTCATTATTTATGAGTTTTACAGTTGTTAAAGTGTGAATATTATCTTGAATTAGTAAAAATTTCAGATAGAAATTTTTGATTTAGATATTCGCGATCAGTTTGAAAAGAAAATTAAACAATATAAAACTCTTTATGGATATGAAGATAAATAATTCGCTTAGAATGTTTTTCCAAAGAAAATAATAGTGCGAATATTGCCTCAGACTGTACACTGCACTACAACAATAATTCAAGGGTGTCTATAAAAAATGGTTTCACTAGCATAAATCTTAAATATTTTGTAATAAAAGCAATATTTGAACTGAATGGTGCACGATGGCTCATTGGCTCAATTTACCAATATTTCAATATCAAAATGTTGTTTTAAAGTTTGTTTTCGCAGTTCGAATAACTGTAAATATAATTACAGAACATGGCTTTATAGTTCAACTGTAATTCATAACTTATTGATCTC
This sequence comes from Argyra leucocephala, assembly GCA_963942445.1. NCBI lineage: Eukaryota > Metazoa > Arthropoda > Insecta > Diptera > Dolichopodidae > Argyra > Argyra leucocephala. The sequence continues at coordinate 14,765,231 of OZ012681.1, forward strand.
TAAAGTTTAATGGCTCAACTAAAACAAAAATTTGTTTTGAAATTCGTCAATAAAACGTTTTTCTGTAGTCATTAAAAAAAATTTGTTCAATAAAATTATTTACCAATCACTTTATAAGATAACAAATATTGAAAAAAATGTAGTAGAACTACTACAATCAATTCAAAATAGAACGACAAAAACAATTTAAAATTAAATGACATTTTAAAATTGAAAACAATAATGGAAAGCAATAAAAAAAAATAAATAAAGAGAAAATTGAATTGAAATTTGTAAAACAATTATAACGAAAATTCATTTGGTAACATCAAAAGGGTTATGAAACCAAAGGAAAAACATTAATGAACAAATGTACCATATATACATACATACTTTAATTGATTTGAAATTTACTTTTTGAAATTTTCTGCTTTCAACAAAAAATGTCGTTTGTTTTTAAACTTTTATCAACATATAATAGTATAATTTTAATATTATTGCCCCTTTAATTTTAATTGCGCATTTTAATTAACACTTGTAATATGAAATTTTTGATATTATTTTATTAATGTTTTGAAATTATTCAACTTTGAAAAAATTAAAAGTTAAAATACAAGTATAATTACAATAACAATAACTGAATAGAATAACAGTAAATATAATAAAAAGTTAAATAAATTAATGGGACCCACCTGTTTTGTAGTTGCAGAAAATGTTGTTTTGATAACTAAAAACGCGTACGTCAAAGTGGGGAAGCATTTATGATGGTTGAAATTTGATTTGTATGAGCTTTTAAGACAGCATTAAATAACTTGGTTTAGAAAGCAGAGGATTTATCGTTATTTGTTTTACATTAAATTTTTTCAAATTAAACTTATAATATTCAGATTAAATTATTAGATTTGACTTGAATTGAATTGAAGTGATATCTTAAAATATAATTTATAGAATATGCTGTAGGCTCAAGGTGAAACATTGTTAAAATTAAATAAAAATTAAAACTCTAAGTATGTTCCACAATTTTATTAAATATCTTATCTTAATATCTATGACTCAGTCTTCTGATGATGGTGTAATAACCGAAATCGATTAAGTAGCCGTTAGTCGTGAGCAGTTGGTTGAGTAGAATAGTTGGTCGTGAGCAAAGTTATAATTTTCTCTTTAAATTTTGCACCTACTAAATTTTTTATTAAATTGAATTGTGTACGAACTGAATAGTTAAAACTAAAATTCTAGTGGTTCATCATGAGCAAATTTATAATTTCCTCTTTAAATATTGCACCCTTTAAATGGAATTGTGCGCGTTCATGAAAAAAAAACTAATGAGTGAAGTAAAGATATAAGTGCGAGTTTTTTTAAAGCTTCTACATCATTAAAAAATTAAAATTGAATATGGCTCAATTGAGCTGAAATTTAATAGAAGTAAAATTCTATTAAAAAATAGAAGTCTTTTCAAAAACTTTAGTTACAAGAACCAATCAATTATATTTTTTAAAAACTTTTTTTTATATTTAGATGTTTTCTTCTAATTTTTGACCTTTAACATTTCAATTCTTGTTGATTTCAAAAATTCAATAATAAAATAATAACGAAAACAAAAACAATAAAATATTATGAAGGATTTTCTAATTCAATAATAGAACTTCAGTTGTTATTTTATTATTGTTTCTTAGAATTATTGAAAACTAATAAAAAATAATTTTGAATAATTTTGCTAATAATAAACAAAATCCTTAGAATTCAATTTTGAATTTGTAATAAACAACTTCAATGAAATAACAAAAATGAGAATACAATAATAATAACAACAAAATATGGATTTGTATAAATAAACAATAATTAAAGGAATGTTGTTAGGCAATTTTTATTTTGTGATTGATAAATTCCAAATTTAACTAAAATATTTTAAATTAACCGTTATCTGGGCCATTTAAATTTTATAAAGTTTATATTTTGTAATAAAATAAAAATTGGGATACTAAATGGGAAATTCATTCTAGTTGAATTTTTTTTCAACATAAATGGATGGAATGGGAATGGATTGAACTGCAATTGAACCAAGAAGCACAGAAGATTTCTTATAAAGTCAGTCCTAAAAAGATAAAGTAAATGATGATTATGGCTTAACACTGGTCTAAGTGTATGAGGAAGTTATACTTAGATGTTGTGGAAGATTATAGTGCTCCTAGTTAATAATAATATTCGTTATATATTTTTTTTATATTTACGTATATTCAGAACTTAGGTTTATATTTTTGATAGCGTTGGCTAAAAAAGGGAGAGGAAATGGTTTGAGAGAACATAGTAAGAAAAAGGAAAGAGAGGATGGTAGAAAATGTTTCAGATGTTCATTTTAAATTAGTCATAGAATGCGATTTCATATTATATAGACGTTTAATGCTAACACTAATTTTGCGTCTTTAGTTATTGCATGTACTTTCGATTAGCAGAAAATACTACCGCTTAAGAAAATTAAGAATATTTTTATGTTAAGATTAGTTTGTTATACTACTGTATTTTAGATATTAAATTTTATATGCTTACTACGCTTTGAAATACATAAATGGAAAGAGAAGAAACAGAAGGTATTGGAAAATTTTAAATTTAAAAGAATATAACTATACTAGCACGAATTCCACTATATTAGAAATATAGTTACATCAACCCCCTCCACCTAATTCATGAAAATACCCTTTGGGAATGGGAATGTGAATTATATTAAATTATAATATATTAAAAACGAATATATAACATGTCTTTAAAATAAAATCTTTAAATTGTTACAAATATTACCTATCGGTCATACAAGGGTTAATTATAATACAAATAAATATTAAATTTTTATTTGAAAAAAAAAATTATTAATTTGAATAATTTATTGCTTGAATATTTTAAATAACAGAAAGAAAATAATTTCAAAAAATTACGTCAACAACATTTCAAATACAAAAAAAAAAAATAAAAAAAAAATATCAAAAATACCAACCACAAAATTTATTTAAAAATTAAATATTTAAAAGTCAAATACAAATTTAAAATTATTTGTCAATTTTGTGAAAATGTTACAACCAGTCAGTAAAATATAATCAGTAATCAGTAAAATTATAATTTATTTTAAGACAAATACAAATACAAACACAACAATATTAAATACAATATTTCTAATATTGTCATTTTTTTTATAAATATTCTCTATAGAATCAAGTCCAATAAAATTCTGTTTTTGATGAGATTATTAGTATATTATATAGTATCCTTAAAAGGATACATTTTTCCGTGCTGCTGTGTTCTTTCAATTTATATAATTTTCTATATTATTAGTTTACATATGATATTATGTACAGAGTGCTTAAAAATAAAATGCTAATGTGCTATTTTTTTTTATTTCCTTACTTGCTGTGCATGATTATATGTACATGTGATTTAGAAAATGGGACATACAATACAAATCAAAAAATGATTGTATATCAATAGAACTTTAAATTGTTTATGCAAACTGTTTCATCATGGTCATCACACAATCTGTTGGACCTACATTTTGAGTTAACTTTAACCAGTACATGCTCATCACGTTTTGATCCGTTGAACTGTGTCTGTAGTTTGAATTCTCTGTATATTTCTATTTTATTATTTCGATATAGGAGATTTGCATATTGATGTTCTGGCAAATTGAAGTGTCAAAGGCTTGTCAGGATTATTTTTGATCCTTAATTTATTTATTTTTTTGAACGATTTATGTCTATTCATATGAATTACAGTACATCTATCTATTTTTGGAAATACGATATGGGAATATGTGATGACGCAGCTCGTATTGAAAGGGATCGAAATGAGCCCGCCCGTAGGCTAGAAAAGTGAATCCAACCTAGCTTGAACTACGATTTCCAATCAATTAAGATATTTATTTACTCTGCCTTTAATTTTAAAAATCTTGCTTGATTCTGATTTAAAAAATTGTCGATGTTCATGTCCGACTTTAACAAAAATTTTATTATTATCGTATTCCAATTCGTTAAAATTTGGATAGTAAGTTTATTATAAAAACAACATAAAATACTGTCCTTTTTTTTTAATAGACATGTTGTCTTTACTTTTCATTTTTATTTATTTTTATTTTTTTTTTATTGTAAATATGATTTCATAAAAAAAAAAAACAAAATGAAAAAAAAAAAAATGTCTCTGAATGACAAATCAATGTGTAAGTATGTAAACGAATAAACGAAACGAAACGAATCAATGAAGATAACATTTTGTTTCGAAATAAATATTACGATTTGAATTTCATAAAATTTCATATTCGAGTATTCTCATAAATATGAAGATGAAAAAAAAAAATAAAAAATAAAAAAAAAAAAATAAATGGAAAACATTATAAGGATATACAATTTAATATTAACAGGCAGTCAAACACACTCTAATATCTATGAAGAGTATGTAATAAAACTTTCTGTTTTCCTAAGATATACAAAAAAAAAAAACAAAAAAAAAGGAAATAAAAACAAGAAAATCCCAAATGCACATCAGATTAAAAATTTATTAGTAACATGTTGTCTTATTTTCATTTAGTTTTGTTTTTCTTTTTTGTTTCATATACTAAAACATACACAATAATAAGAAAATGTTGTCCCCATTTTAATTTATTTATAGATGAGTGTACCCAGATGCTTAAATTGTATTAAAATAAAGATAGTTAATAAATTGTCCCATAATTAATTTGCATCAGTGATGTAAATTTTTTTTTTTGGTTTAGTTAACTTTTATCAATTTTTATTTATATTATTTTGTGTTAGAAATGTAGTATTCATTCAATACTAATATAGATAGATAGGTGCGGAAGTGATAATTCCAATTGCGTTCGTAAAACCAATTAGCGCTTAATTTTGCCTTTGTGTAACAACTTTCAATTAACTCTTTATTTTGGGGGAAGGCCTTCCTATTCTAAAGTCTGACTCTAGCTAACGCTAGGCAGTTGCAAAACAAATTAGCGATAAATTGTGCCTTTTTGCAAGCCCTTCCAATCAATTCGTTATTGTTAGGGAGGTCATTACTAACCTAAATTGTGACTCAGTAGGTTGCAAAGTATGTGTTCAAGATTTTCTGTCTCGCCTTCTTAATTGCAGCTGGGACAATTAAGGTAGAACATGGTAGAACGTAATACCTAACTTGACAGTATGCTTTCATTTTTGGCCAATGACCAGTAATTATTGCTACCACTTTTGATAAGTGAGTACACGATCTTATTATTAGTTATTTAGTTTTATTTATGTTGCACGACGACCAATGTTTTTCTTTAAACTAATATTATTCTAGTAATAATTATTCTTGAAGAGCTGAAATAATAATTATTCTCATTTGGGTATCAGGTTATAGAAAACTAACTGAAATTGAAATTGAAAACAACTTAGTCAAAAACGATATGAGGCTATTGCGTGCAATTGCTACCTTTCTGCGATGTACTGTTGTATATGTAATCAAAATGATTTTTTTACTTAATTTCGATTTAAAATACCCTTTCCATGAACCCGTTTTGTTAGTGAAGGCCTTTCTCACCTAAATTCTGGCTCTAATTATCGTTGAGCGATTGCAAAGGAAGTGTTCAAGATTTTCTATTTCGTCATTCGCATTGCATCTGGGACGATTGAAGTAGAATGTAATGCTCAGCTTGACAGTGTGTTCTCATTTTCAGCCACCGACCCGTAGTGACTGCTATCCATCTCGAAATATCACTACACCTTCTGATAATAAATTGTTTAGTTTTGTTGATGTTACAGAAGGGTCATGTTCTTCTATAAAATTGTTTTTCTAAAAATTTAAAATTTTTTTCCTTTTTTTTTATAGACCCGGAATTAAAAAATTTAAAAAATCAAAGCACTCTCTAAATTCCTCATTTTCAGACCGATTGCAAAGATGTTTTATATTTTTTGCTTGTTTTAATAGATATTCTAAAAGTTAACAACAAAATAAGATCAATTTATAAAATTTTAAATTTTTTGCCTATTTTTTTTATAGAGCTGGACTTGTCAAAATTTTTAAAAAATCCTCTAAAAACACAATTTTCTGACGGAATACTATTCTTATACTATTACAAAAACCGTATACATTCATAAAGAGCTGGCATAATCAAATATAATTAAACTCATTGGGTGCAAGGTTATAGAATTCTAATTGAAATTTAAAATGGCATTTAAAATGGCTTAGTTAAAAAAACGACCCGACACTATTGCGTGCAATTGCTACCATTCTGGCGTTGTACTATTTTATGTAATCAAAATTAGATTAAGATACAACTAAACAATCAAAAGGGAAAATTAACAAGTGATTTCAAAAGGTCAAACATTATTTTGATACTACACTCAATGAAACTCTCTACAAAATTATTGTAAATGAAATCGTTTGTAATTTATCAAAAAGGTTGAACACTCCTGAACAATTTTGTTGGAAATAAAGTTAATAAGAAAAAAAAAAATGATAGTTACTTTTATTTTTTGTTTGTATTATGTAGAGATTTTTCATTTATGACCAATTTTGAATGGGTTTTCTACCCATAAGTGGTACTATGGTTTATTTTCTTCCTTCTTTCTGTATTATTTGCAGACTTGAAATAAATTCATAGAAAATCAAATCTTAAGTAGAATTTTTGTTTTTTTTTATAATTTTTTACTTTTATTTTTTTATTTATAAAATTTATTTGTATGTTAATAATTTTGTAAAATCTGAAAAATATCATTTTATGGTAGATATACATTCATTTCATATTATATATTATAATTTATTTAACTATGTAACAACGTACATAATTTACAGTTAAATCATTTGATTTTTGTTTTTTAATACTATTTTATGAACACTTTTTTACTGTAGCGCTTCTAATTAGTAAAATAAAGAAAAAAATAAAAAAATATTCTAGTAAATTTGATTTAATTGAAGGGATGAAATTTAATGAAGGCATCTTCATTTTATTGCAGGAATATTATTAATATTATTAAATATAGAAAAGATATTTTATTATATAGACTAGAGTATGATTTTAATCATTAGCTGACTTTGATTGCAATTTAAAATTGTTTTAATGATGTATTTTCTAAATTTTGGTTATACGAAGTGATAGAGAGCCAAAGAAGCTGTAAAACAAAATGTAAATAAATAGAAATAAATTTAGTATGTACTTCATAAAAACAATTTTGCCTACTTTAATGTTTGGAGTTTGGAAATTCATATAATGTTCAAATGTTCAAATAAATTATATCCCAAATTATAATGAACCTCCTTTTACAAGTAGTAGTACAAATGAAGTAAAAACGACGTGTTGTTAGTTCAAACGTTTCGAATTTATATGATAACAAAAATATGTTCTACAAATACCACCATGGTATTAGACGAGAATAAAAGTATGAGATATATCTGCAAAAGTATATTGATTTAAAAAATGACAGACAGAATACTTCAGGAAGACGACATATAAACTAGCTGGGATAAAATAAAGCATTGTATGAAAACTGAAAGAATTACAACGGACCGTAAAGCGGGATAAAATTAACAATTTTCTTTTTCTTTTATCCAACCAATGAACCTACCATATCAAAACGGCAACAAACAACGCATTAGGAAAAAAAAGATTAATAAAAATGGTAAAAAGAATAAACATACAGGATGGTTCAATTCAGAAGCCAAATAAACTAACAAAAGAAAAACGTGTAGGTAAACCTGAATAGATAAGATTTAGAAAAGCGGACATACAATACAGATTTAAAATTTTTGATCTCATCATTACCACCTGTTCACCCTACATCTGGTGTGCCTTAACCAATACCGTGCTGCCCGATTCAGATCCGTTGAACTCAGTCGGTAGTCGGACTGTTTTGTACATTTATATTTTATTACTTCTGACAAACTGAAGTGGCAATAGTTTGTCAGGACTTATTTTGTTTTTGATCCTTAATTACCCTACATTAACATTATTCTTGAAAATACCCACAAATTTGACCGAAATACTCAATTAACCACAAATGTTACCCCCAATAGCTTGCTTCAGGAGTAAGTTATTGTGTAGTTTGTATTGCAGCAGATCGAAATGACTATGGAGTTATGGATTCAATTTATTTTAAACTGACTAAATAACGATCCTTAATCAATTAAAATATTTATCTGCAATTAACCTTGACATCGTAAATATCTTAACAAAAAATTATATACAACATCCACATGATCTTAAATGTTTACAAAAGCTCACAAAAGCTAGATACGTTGACTTAATGATCACCATTGTTGTTAACGATATGTACGCGACCAGTTTGACCAGGTATTGGTAAAATTTTTTAAAAACCCAATGTTGTACAGCGTTAATAAAAGCTTTCTGTTCATTTGGCTTGATCACAAATGAACTGAAACACAATATTTCAGAAAGCTCTCATTACAGAATGCTGCCAACTTATTCTACGGCCAACATTGACAATTTAGTTTTTTTTATATTATATTAGTTCAAGTTTTTTTTAAAGACATTTACGATGTCACTGTAATTTACATTTAATTTTGAAAATTCTGATTTAAAATGTGTCTTCGATATTCATGTATAATATATAGAAATAACAGAAATCCTATAAATATTCAAAAATATCTTCAAATTAGAAACAGGATCAAAGTTAAAATAAGAACAATAAAACTGAAGTTCTGACAATTGTTACTGCAGATGTGACACTAAATTATCGTTATGGCACCCAAAAGAAAATATGGTGCATAATTTCCAAACAAAACAAAATCAAACGAATACTATCAACCTCAAGCCACATCATAGTACAAATTTGAGAGCTATATTTTTTTCGTATAGACTATAGAACAAATAAACAGAGATATAATTAGAAAACACAAAGAGCACTTCAAAACCTTCTATTAGAATCGATTCAGAACAATCAGTAAAAAATATTAGCTTGAAGCAAATGTGTCTAATGTACTCAATAAAGTGAATTGGTAAATTAGATGTAGAAAATGATTTGAAAATACAATTAACCATGTTATTTCAAAAATTGTAGTTATAATAATAAATAATAATAATAAGAAAATAGTCTTTATTTCAACAGAATTACAAAGCTAGTAATAAATTTTGAATACAAACAAATTAAATTAATTTTTTGTACAATTTATCCTAATTAATAATTAATTCAAATTTAAAATAATTCAGATTTCATTTTTAACTTATATATACTATTAAAAAAACAAACATTTGAATTATGAATTAAGAATTAATAATTGTTCACAAATGTACAGTATATATATATATAGTAGAAGATTAATACAATTATTATGACTACAAATATATATAGATACATATTAGAAATTAATTTAATGTTATTAAATCTACCCACATATATAAATATAACATAATTTTTTAATGTTCTGGAGCTCTGTTATAAGTTGAAAATGGCATGAAGTTGAAAGTGACAAAGTCAAGTTGATTTTAAACCAGTACTAAATATTAAAAATTAAAGCAAAACGAATGACCTTAAACCAAAAATTACCTTTTTAATATTTCGGAATATTTTATAGCTGTCAATTACAATTAAATCATTCATAATAATGTTATTTTCTTTTTCAGGATATTCTGTAGCTGTCAATTACAACCAACACATTAAAAATAATGTTATTTTCTTTTCCAAATTATTTGCAAGGCTTTTTTTTTTAAAACTAAATACATAGAAAAAATAATATCTTTCTTCTTTTACTCCCTTTCTCTTTCATTATCTAACAATTTCCAAATTTGAATAATTTTTTATTAATTAATTTTTAATCAGCCACGATTAAGTACAAATTATTATTATTTAATTATAATTAATTTGATTTTTTTTCAATTAATTTAATTTATATTTAATTAAATTTTACACCATAAAATCTTTTATAATTATTTTAAATAAATTCATTTTTATATGTATATATTTATCATTACATTTATAATTATTACCATTTTATAATAACATCTACCTCTTGTTCTAATTAAAATTTTAAATTATTATAAAAATTTCATAAAATTTTCTTTGCAAACATTTTCTGTTTTTGGCTTTAAATAAAAGTCACGTTTTTTAAAATAATTGACAAATTATTATATTACTTAATATTTGATATATATATATAAATATATATATATATATATATAATATATAAATAGCTATATTGTATACAAATATCTATGATTATAGATTATAATTATCTTTACAATAAAGTAGGTTGAACAAAAAAATATGATTATAACCTGTTAATTTTAATAATAATTGTAATAAATACAGTATACTAACCGGAATTATGAGAATTCGAATTAATTTAATTTGGTAGAATTCGTATATCGAATAAAGTAAATCGGGTGGAAAATTTTTAAGACTTTCATGACTTGAGAATAAATTCAACTTCGAAAGTTACTGTACAATTCTAATTGAAAATGTCGTACATTTGGATATTGTTTGGTTATTGTAGGGTTAATGTATTTATTTAGAATAATTGGTATAGATTCGGCCATTAAAAAACCGTTTGTGTCAATCAAAACCAGAGTTACTTCATGTGGTACAATATGTATTTAGAATAAATGGTATATATTCGGCCATTAAAAATCCATTTCTGCCAAGCAAAACAAGAGTTTGTACTTAATGTGGTATAATATGTAATGAGATAACTCTCTTTAGACATTGTTTTTGAAATAAATAAATAAATATAAGTAAAAACTGCTTTGAATTGACTTAATAATCAAATTGATTGAAAATGAAGCCAATTAAAGCCAACAACTTAGTTTGTTGGGGAATAAAATAATTACTTTCATGAGTGTTTCAAAACATTATAATTAAAAAAACAGATCAAACCTGGTTCAAAAAATGAGGTACTTTTATATGATTCAAAGACAGGTATAGAAGCAGATCAATATAAACTGGTTCAATTACCAAATTTATCGACAATAAATCCAGGTGTGTGCTTATTTTGGTTTATTTACACACGCATGTACTGCTGGAAAAACAGATTCATTTTAACAACTTACACCGAACCGTGTACTTCTAATAATACGATTACTAATCAGATGATTGAATCCCGCTTAGGGCATTGATGTTTTATTGAACTTGATTTTATTATTCATAAAATAATTAAATTTCTACAATTTGTTGAAATTGTTTAAATGGAACACTATTTAGGGAAAAACATTATTTGAAAAGTTGCTGGAACTTGATAAAGGGGAAGCTAGGAAATTGCTTCAGCTTAATAGAAAGAAGAATAGGACGGTAATGAATGTATATTTACAGGTCAATACTTGCTTAATAAGTACGTCTCAATGCGATTGATTATTATTATGAAAACGGGATATAATTTACAGAAATTACTATTAAAAAAGTTGATGGATTTTGATAAAGGGGAAATTAAAAAATTTGTTCAGTTTAATAGAAGAAAGATTATGATAGTAGCTTTTAGAGGTCACTGCTTCCTTAACAAAAGCATCCTAATACGACCGAAACTTATCAAAATAACAACTGTCGAATCAGGAAGACATCAAATATTATTATCTACAACTAAGGTTTAGGTTGCTGGGATAGCCTTATGTTTGAAATGTAGAACACTATTTAGGGAAAACACTATTTAAGAAGTTGTTAGAGCTTGACCAAAAAGTAGAAAATTACTTCAGCTTAATACGATAATGGGTATATTTACAAGTCACTACTTGCTTAACAATTGCTTCCCAATACGACTAAGATTTGTCAAAACTGATTTTGAATCAGGAAGACACCAAGAATAGGTTTAGATTGTTGGGATAGCATATGTTTGACAATTTAAAAGGTGTTTCAAAGGTTCGTTTTGAACACAGATTCATCACAGCTATGGGTCTGCTCCGGGAGTAGCAAAGAGTTCATTTTCACATAGGAATAGGTAAAAATAAGAGTAGGTTTATTCATTGTGATGTGGTGAAGGTGATCGCTAAAAGCTTATTCTTGGCGTAAAATCGTGGGAGCAACCAACGGATTGCTGTTGTTATAACCAGCTTCTAATTTAAACTAAGAAAGTCTGCACCCTGGGAATAGTATTAGTTTTCCTTATTAAATTAGTTGATATACCAGAAAATTGATAAATAAATATATATTTGAAAAACATTAGCAGCACAGCATGCAGCGCCGTACTTAATATCCTAAAAGGTAGTACTATCTACGTTACTGACAAGCAGACAGAAAAAAAATTTAATTCAACTATCAGTCGCAAAATATTTTATTTAACATATTATGATCCAAGTTTTATTATTAAAGGTAGTATTTAATTATTTTCAATTATGAATTCCATATTTTTGATTTTCAACTCTTCTTCTTCTTCTTTAAATAACTTGAAAATTTTTCTTTTGATGAAAATTTTGTTTTTATTTTTGTTTTTTTTTTTTGTTTGGTAATCTTTTACTATATTCTTACTATAATATATTTTTATTTCTTAATTTTACATTTTGATATTTTTCTTTAATCTTTTTAAGCACTTTATGTACTTCCTAATGGAAAATTATTAAAATCACTTGAATATTAATATTTAATTAACTGAAGCTACGCGTTTTTAAACACCACTCTAATTTTTAAAGTACTAATTGTTGATTATTATTATTATATAAATATATATTTATCTATATTAGTTTGTATGTTTGTAAATATAATAAGAAGAATAAACATTCATTTAGAATATTTTTAAATCTATTTTTCAGTAGTACAAACGTTATATTGATATACTTATGAAATGATTTTGATCATTGAGAGATTTCTTAATCTAATCCGTTTGGAAGAAAAGACAATTTAAGACATTTTCTATAAAGTTTAATTCAAAATTTTGATAGCTGTCGAGAAAAAGGATGTTTACAAAATTATGGTTTAAATTTCATTAGTCGGCTCATTAATTTGGTTGTTTTAAGTTGGTGAACAGAAGCAATGCTGTAATAATGGTAGTGTACATATACAGTAAAAAATTTAAAAAAATTAATTATCGGTAAATTCCAGCATTGATGAATTATTAATGAAACATTGACGAAATAAATAAACTCTAATGGTAAGCTAATCATTTACGAATGGAAAATTTGAAAATTATGGCTTCAAAAAGCGAATCCCCAAATGCTACTGTGATATAAATGCAAATAGTTGTAAACAAATGATGCACTTCGATGCACCTTAATGCTCTATTGGGCGAATGCAGTTACAAATGCAAGACTGTGGATAAAACCGGAAGTAGAAAGATGTGAAAACATAAAGGTGGGATTTGAAATGGGGCGAATGTAGTTACAAATACAAGATTATGGAGAAAAGCGGAAGTAGAAAGATGTAAAAACATAAAGGTGGGATTTGAAATTGGGCGAATGTAGTTACAAATACAAGACTATGGAGAAAAGCGGAAGTAGAATGTTGTGGAAACATAAAGGTGGGATTTAAAATAAATGTGGGATCTGGCATACTTTAAGACGATTACAATATGTTTTTCATATTTAGGAGGTAGCCGAACGATAGAAAGTAATCACCGAAGACGAAAGCAAAATATTAGACTAATGCCATTATAGATGCAGGATTATGGAGACAAACGGAAGTAAAAACAAGTAAAAACATAAAGGTGGGATTTGAAAACAGATTTGGATTTCGTATACGCTAATACGATCACAATATGTTTTTTGAATTTAGGAGGTAGTCGAACGATAGAAAGTAATCCTCAAAGATGAATCCGATATATTAGAGCAATGCAGGTACAAATACAGAATATTGAAGTAGAACTAAAACAAAAAGTTGTGAAAACATATTAAAGAGGCGAAAAAAGGGTTCTGACCCTTCGGAATTAATTAGAGAGGCTTTGTTTTTCTTAAATTCTTGGTTCCTCGGAATAGAAAACTATTATTGTAAAAGTGTATGCCCGTGGTTTCTCTGTTTGATGTTAAGTTTTTTTTTCTTTTTGGTATGTGTTTTTTCCACTTTAGTTCGGCATCTGCCGTTATAGCTTAATAGTTTACTATATGTGTAGTATGTGGCTCTACAATATATCCCACTAATGGGGTTTGAAAAGAGTGCTGATGATGATGATTAATGCAATTCTTACATATAAAATTCATGTAGGGCAGTTTAATTTGGTTAAGTTTTATTATATATGCCATTATTGAGCCTACATTCTTATTTTATGTACTGAATTGAAATTTGAAATTTAATCTTCTTGATATTCAATAAATCACTTATCAGCTAATTTGAGTCCAGAAGCGATCTTCTGTAATATTTTTTGTCACAATTTCGGAGTATATATTTTTGTTTGATTAAAAATATTGAAACAGTTTCACGCAGAGTGACGGATGACAATATAGCTCGCTATATCTCCTGATTCTGAAATTGACATCAGAACAATTATAGCGTAATATAGAAACAGTTTCACGCAAAGTGACAGTTGACGCTATAGCGCGCAAAAGATATAAATATATTTACTGGAATTAACATCAGAGCAATAATAGCGTTTATCAAGGACATAGGTCTAACATTCTGAGATAAGCGGGGAAGTGCAATACATCTTAAAAGGTCGAGATTCTATGTAAGTCCCCATTAAAAAAAAAAACCCTATTAGTGACGAAATATTTCTGAACTTGTTTCTATGTTAATCAGCGGTTCACATACAAGTCTGATTCAAATCTTAGCTAATCTTTTTAGCAGTATAATTTTGTTGTATAAAATTGCTGGTGGACATATGTTTCTATTGTTGCTAAATTTTAATATCCATCAACTTGTTATTATTAGATTTTATTTTCTAAATTTTTTGCCATAGTTGAATTTTATTCAATGTGCGTGAAGATGTTTATCAACATCTTAGTGTGCTCATTTATTTTATTTATTTATTTATTTTTTATTTTACTTATTACGAGCTTAAATCAAGCAAGTTGCAATTCATATTCAATTTACAATACATTAACAATTTAGGTTAAGTTAAATCAATAAAAGATTACAAGTTAAGAAAAAAGACTAATAGCTTTAACAAAAAAACATAAATTGATGACAGTATTGCAATATAATCTGTAAATATGGCCAATATCTTATCTTCACTCTTTCCGGTATCAACAGAGTTTATTAAGTGTAACATTGAACATATCACGGTGCCATGTCGTACTCCCGAATTTATAATATTTGATAAAGTATACAAACATCTTAATATTTAGTGAAGAAAATTATATGTATATTTTTGTTTTAACACTCTGTATATTAATTTCATTATTAAATAATAAGTCCTCGTTTTGTACATATATAAAAATTTCTATTAAAATTTTTTTTTGTACGTTAATTACATTTTTTAATCCATTCAAAAACATTTATTTATTTTTTTTTTTTAATAAAAAAGAAAAATATTTTTTGCAAATTCTAAAATTTATATATTTTTTTTTTAATAAAATATACAGCAAGCGGGATGGGTGTATATTCTCCTTCCAAGTTATAATTTGGAAAATGTTATGTTATAATAGCTTTATAACCACATAAAAATAGCTTTTTTTCTTTTTTCAATTTATTTTTTTTTTTTTTTCAAAATAATTATCAGTGTTTATTTTTTTTTTTTTTTGCTAACAATCTGTCTAGCTTGCTACTTCTCTCCCTTTTACATTTACCATATATAATTTGCTTATACATTTTTGTATTCATTCACTCTTTTTTAATACTTGATTTTCTAATATTTAATGATTTAATAAGTTTGAGTTAAGCATGCAGGAAACATAAAATAATTATTATAAGTTGAGTACCGCTCTTATACCAATCTCAAATTGCAAAGACTTTGTAGAGTACCATCCATTTCTTGAAAATTAAAATATACATATATATAATAGGTTTATAATATGACGTGTATACGTGTAGTATGTATATATACAAAATACTTAACTTGAATATTAAAATAAATTACTTGAGTTGTGAGTTTTTCTCTTTCTTTTACAGTTTCTTCACTTTTTAAATCTTTTGGTTAATATATTTACTTTTTTTTTTGTTTTTTTACCGTTATTTATAGTCATTTTTTGATATTTTTACAATGTTTTTTTCTCTTTGCAAAATCTTTTTTTTATCATTCTATCTCTTTCATTATTGTTACTATCAACTAAAGATAATGTTAAAAAATGAAATTCCTTGATATTTAAAGTAATTTATAGGAAAATATTATTTTTTTGTTTTTGTTTTTTGTGTGTTGAATGTTGATCCTGTTAGTCAGTGGTGTATAACTTGGATGCTTGATATTATAAATGGTTTTTAATTATTTAATTAAAGTATTCTGTTATTGAATATTTTTATTAATGATCTAAATTTACTGTTATTTTGTTATATTCATGTATCGTGAGCTAAATCGTGAGCTGTTTTGGTGTAATATTGCTAATTATAGCTAAGTTCAACCATATTGAAGAGTTATGAATATGGTATAGGTAATAATTATTTAATTTATTCAATATGATGACTAATACTGATGTTTTAGTTCCTTGCATTAGACAATATTATTGCTATAAATTTCGCATGCTCAAAATTTTGTTGAATATAAATTATTAGAACAGAAATTTTTCTATTATAAAATCAGATTAACTTCAAGATATTTTACTGTTACATTTTATGGCTTTACAAGTTTTCGAATCGAATTAATAGTTAGTCTTAACGGTTTATTTTAATATTAAGCAAACGAACAGAAGGACATTTTTGATGAATTCATTTTGTGTTCCAGTATTTAAGTCATCTAAACGGTATGAGTGATGCAACTATTTTCTATAATTTGGGTAATAAAGATCTCATCACCATTGGGCAGAATAGATAATTTTGATTTTTTTTTTAAACGCTATTATCTCGATATTCTGTTCTATACCTAAATTTAATGTGTGGCATATTGTAACCGAAATTTTACAGTAATCCGATCTCTTGTTTACAAACCCTTCATTTATATATTTTTTGAAATGGTATCAATTGTTTAACCCACTCTTATTTTCTGTGATACGCTCGCCCATTCCATGGTCAAATTCATCTTTGTGTCGGCCGTACAGTAATATTTTGCAGCTACTACAACGAGCACAGCGCCGTATTATAATACAAAGAAGTCACTTTTATTAGAGCAAATTAAAAAATGTTATTTCTAGTTATGTTATAAAATAAAGGGTTCCTTTAAGGGGCTCCACCACTTATAGAAACGAAAACAAAGTACAATAATATATGGTAAGTTTAATTTACAAAATATTTAAATAACTTGTAAGCGGCTCATCCGGTGCTAGTAGGTTCTACAGGTTTTGTTTACTATGTTGTAACTGTTACATAGAACATAGATGAAGGATAATTTAATTTCTCTGATATCATTATGTACATATACATAATATTGTATGAAAATTATGTATAAAAAATAGGAGAAATATTAAAAAAGGATAAAATTATCTACTCTTAAATTATTTGTCTATATTATTATATAAATATTTATATTACACCCTATGTACATATCAATGTATATTTTAAGTGATAGTAAAGTGTATGTGTTTATGAGTCAATATTTATGTATATGGGTAAGTTTGTGATAATTTTCTTTTACAATTTAAGAAAAAATTGGAAGGATGAGTTGAATGAAAAATGAATTCATGATATTTGCGGTTTATAAATATAATCATGGTACGTACGTCCTTATGTATGTATATATGGAATGTGATAAAGACAAAAATAAATTAGATAAGTGAAAAGGGGTTTATTTGTTGGGTAAATTAGGAGATTTTAAAAACTTAATTGGAAATTTTTTTACGAAAGTAAATTATTGAATTTTATATCTAAAAAAAAATTTGATTTTTTTTTTATTTTTCCAAGTTATTAATTTCATTTTTGTTAATTCTATAATTCCAGTTCTAATATAAGTGGATTAAAGTTTTGATAATTTTTTTGAGTGGAGAAAGTGCAATTACTTTATATGCAATATGAGACTGAATAATTTAATCAACTTACTTCTAATTTGTATTCATCAACTGATGTACAGTAATATTTATAGTGGTAGTAAGATAAAGCTGTACAGTAGAATTTTAATGAAATTCGGTCTTATAATAATATTTTAGCGACATTTGAACGCTCATTAAAGTATATCTACTCAACGGTAAATTTGGGAGCTGAATAATTATTAGCTTAAGCTCATCAACTAAAAAGCTAAAAATAACTCTATCTATAGAATCCAATTTACATTCACTAACTGATGTAGAGTAATATTTATAGTGGTAGTAAGATAAAGCTGTACAGTAGAATTTTAATGAAATCCGGTCTTATAATAATATTTTAGCGACATTTGAACGCTCATTAAAGTATACCTACTCAATGGTAAATTTGGGAGCTCAATAATTATTAGCTTAAGCTCATCAACTAAAAAGCTAAAAATAATCTAGCGAAAAATTATTAGATTAAAATCATTTTGTTGACTTGGGTTGTGTACTTGGTTTTCAGTTACAAAATTCTGGATTACAAAATTTTAATTACAAGATTCTGAATTACACAATTTTGATTTTTTTAATTTACTGGAGAAAGACAAAAATAATTTTTAAAAAATTTTAAATTTCGTAATGAAAATTATGCAAATTCCAAATAGAAAAATAATTTTGATACGATCCCTGATTCCTGTGCCTTAATCCGCAAAAAAGAGAAAATGCATCAGATGTCAAGTCTCAATCTCCCGTGCGATATAGCTTACGGGTATATTATTTGGAAAAACTGTAAATTTAACAAAACTCTGAAACTTGCTTAGTTTATTTTTCATTCATATCTTTGCAGCTGCAACAGTGTCAGTTAAAGGACTCTTTATATACAGCAATACTAAACCTTTTTGCTTCGTTCAATAGAAGAAGTGGCATTTTTTTCTAAAGAGTACTCAAGTTGACATTAAGTGAGTACACATGTTGCTGTATGATATACAATATGAACGAAAAAGCATTATTTATAATGACTTACTATAAAGAACTCCTCCACCACAGAAATATCATCGAATATTAACCTAGATTATTCTGTTCTATGATATTATAATGACGTATTTAATTTTTAAATCTATTTTGAAAATACTCTATTTTGCATTTATTTCGTACCCCATTTAACTTGTTTTTTTAGCTTTTGCATATCACATATCATTATTAAGGAGTTGGGACAATCTTTTATACGTTCAGATCTTTTACATTAAATTAGAAATTTAAAATTTTAAAATTTATCCAGAATTAAATCATACTATAGTAATATAAGAATCTATAATAATAAAAGATTCCAATTATTAGATATAAGTTTAGAAAAAATTTAAATTGAAAAAAAAAAATGTTGAATACCACAAAATCACATATTATGTGAGTTATACTCTTTTTAATAATCACCACACAAAAACAAAAATAATTCAATAATTGTGGTGAACAATAAAACCGCCAATATATCTTTTGTGGAAGAAATATTTTAATGGGATTTGACCTTTAATGAATTTTGGGATTAATATAAATCGTATAAGTATATATAATATACATATATGTATATACATTTAAAATTTATTGTCTGGATAACATTGATAAATTTCGTAAGAGAGAAATGAATGAATGAAGCGAAAATAATAAAATCTGCATGTCTTGTAGAAAAAATTTTTAATTTTTTTTTTTATTTTATATTAAATATAAATTGAATAACGGTTTCTAAGAAGAAATGCACAATAATTATTCAATATTTAATAATGTAAATTGAATTTTCTGGGTGACTTTTCTGGTCATATATAAAATATTGATTAATTATTTTTTTTTTTTTGTATTTTCATTCGTGGCTAATTTATTACAAAAGAAAATTTATGTTGAAGAAAATACTGGCAAAGCTGAAATGATGTAATTTTTGGATAGATTTTTTTGTCAAGCGGTTTAAAAAATATTTTTTGTAAATTAATTAGATTAGATTAGATTATGTAATTTCGGGAGGAGATATATCCACTATATCACCGCATCCGAAATGGGCTTATTGTGATTATCTGTGTTAGTTACTGCTAATAATCCTATATGAATATGGCATCTTAAAAATAAATTGATAATTGGATAGTTATTTTTTACGAAATTTAGCCGGAATTAAGCCGGATTATCAATGAGTTTTTGATTAGATTTTTATAAAAGAAAGAGAAGTATGACTCAAAATATGATATATTTGTATGCGGATAGCATAGCTATACTATCCAATACTGAGATAGATTAGAAAAACCATGATCAAAAATATTATCGAAAATTATGGTTGAAAATTTAACACTGTCAAAAACGATAAAATTTATGTAAACAATAATATAAGTATGTATTAGTAAACAACTGAACAAAATGACATTTTCATGACATTTTCATTATTTTCAGTTGTTTACTAATACATCATATTGTTATTTACATATTATATATTTTATCGTTTTTGACAGTATTTAATTTTAACCAGGTTAAACAAAATTTAAAAAAGGTATATTTGACAAGTGTGTTAAATTTAGTTAACTAATCATGTACTTTCTAATTCATATATACCACTCATCATCACCTTAAATTAAATATGTCTTATATGAAAATTTCGATATAGACAATGCTTGAACATTTCAAACTACAAATGCAGATAATCTTCGCAATATGAAAAAAAAACTAAAAAATAATAAGACAAATAAAAATACACAAATTGAGCTATTTTGTGCTGTACAGTTAATAAAGACAGACAAATTGTATTGTTGTTAAAAATTATTAAATCTATTTATTCCGCACTGCTAATGTCTTGTCAATAAAATTATAATAGTTGACATAATCATTAACATTCGTTATTCATGAGAAGAATGAATATTTGACAGATTTTCTATTTTTCACATTTAATCTATTTTGTGAATCTTCTGCTGGCCTACTACATGCGGCATTGCGCAGGGCCCTTTATTTATGCACTAATTTAATAAATAAATCAAATCGAATCTTTTGTTTATAACATTCTGACGTTCCATCAGTTGTGACAAACTTAAATTTCACACTATCATTTCATTTTATAAATGAATGAATAATTAAACATCCATCCATCTGGGAATACATTTTAATGACATCGTATTAGCAACGGAATAATTTTTAATGAATATTCAGGCATATTTAATTAATTGAAAGAAATTAATTTAAAATTTAATAAATTTAATGTGTACATTATTTTATAATACGGTTCAATAAAATTTAAAGGACTTTATGATATAATATTTAAAATAAAATTTATTAATTTAATTTAAAGTGTATATATGTATATATATGTACATATTTCCAAACAGCTATTAAAATTAAAATATGATATTTATTAAAAAAAAATGTTTTATAATAAAAGCAAAATTTTCAATGTCTATAAAAAAATTTTTGTTAATTTTCAAAGAAAATCCTTTAGATACTGTGAAATCGGCAATACAAACTTTTGTTGTACATTAAACGAACATAAAAAAAAAAAAATTAAAAATTCTAAAAGATGACATTTAAATTTTGTGTTGTTGTTTGTTATGGAAACAATGACTCATTATTTAGTGTCATTAGTGTTCTGTTTTTTTTTTTGCTTTTTTTAATTTATGAATTATTCATAAATTAATTTTTTTTTTTTAACTTTTTCACTTAAAACAAGAAATTATCGATTTATAAACACGTTGATTTTATTCATCAAAAAACAAATATTTATTATATACCTATAGTCCTATATATATACATTTTAGTCATTAACAAATTTTATCATACAGAGTGTTTTTGCATCGTGATATCCTTTGGTGTAGGTGGGTGTAGATCATGTTGTAGATCAATTTAGATCCAAATATAAAATTGTTAAAGCAAAAAATGTCAATTTTGTCGATTTGGTGTGTATTTTTCGATTCCCGATTTTGCATTGAGGAAATTTATATAATCCCAAATACTTAAACAACATCAGTTGTTTAATCGTATATTTCTGATATACTGATACTGTCATATTTGATATGACATGAAATTTTATACAATACCACATTCGATGTGGGGTTTACGAAAATTTTAATTGTGTTGTAGAAGAATTTGATACATTAAATAAATTACATATCATACATTTGATATTACATATAACTTATTGGTCAATTAAGAATTAATATGAAACATTGAAGATTTTCTGAGGAATGTGGTCAAGTTCGGAATTCAGATCAGGCTGGCATATTTTGGCTTTCTTGAATCTTTCCCCTTTCTGTAGTTTACTTATTTATGTGTTAGTTATGATAATCTATCTACCTATATATATATATATACTAGCTTTGTAACCCGTCATAAATGACGGAAGCAAAATAAATCCTAGTTTTTTTTTTCTTTCATGAGATTCTTTATTCCGAAATTACAGTACTTATGTTTATATCACTTTTTAATTTTCTAAAACACATAAAAGAAATATTTTTTTTGTAGTCAAAACTTTGCCAATTTTTTTTTTTTTGTATTTTTCGTAGGCTGGTGGGGATCTTCAGAAAGATACAATGAGCCCCGTAGCTTGACACTGTATGTAGGATTCTTACCTACTAAACCACACCCTTCCTTAAAAAAATAATTTTTTTTGAGAGAAGTTAGTTACGCACACAATAATGACAAAAATAAAAGGTATAAGCAATAAAGTAGTATAATGTATAATATTATACAATAAAAATATGCTGAAACACATACATATATATTATTGTGTATAATTTTAAGTAATAAGAATAACCTTTGAGTGAATTATGTTTTTTTTTGTGTTAAATGCTGTTTGCCTTTTGGTTATTATACTATATTAAACTATTGATTAAATTTCTATTAGTCCTTATTATTATAAATCAAAAAAATTGTTTGTTTTATTTATATTATTATTATTATTTTTTATTTTTCCTTATTATTTGCGAAGAAGACTAACATTAAATTAAAAAAATATAGTTCATGCAATCCATTTTTCCTGCAAAGGTTCAGCATGGTAGACAGGGGTTAAAAAAAAGCACCAAAGCAATTTGTATATATATGCATTTGTATACATATGCAATTTGTATATGCGTTGGAGCGTTCCGTCGAACTTACAAACATCTAGATAAATGCAGAATAATATATATATATAATAAGTAAAATTTTATTTTAATTTTAAATTAGATTAATATTCATTTAATTTATTTTAAATTATATTAATAATTATTTTTCTGTTATTTTAATTTATTTTAATATTTTATTTTATTATTTGATTTTATTATAATTAATTATTTTATATTTGTTTTCTTTACTTACACAACTAATCAGTGTGACTATCCAACAATACGTCACGAAAAAGATGGATGCAAGTTTTTCTTCGGATATTCCTTTTATAGTTTTTTGGTTTTCCCCAACGCTATTCCGGATATCACTGAAAAACTTGGATTTTATATTTACCAGCCAACAGGCACGATAGTGGATTCTTTGCATATTATAATCTTTTAATTGCTTCCACTATCGAAGTATTTGAGCAGCTGCCATACAACTCCAAACATCTATCACAAAAATATTAAGAACAACAAGTGTTACAGAGCTGAAAATTTGTACTCATTTTATTGCCTCAAAAATAAACAAACACATCTTTTACCGTTTCTCAATATTTTGAGTGGTTCGGACAACTGCCATACAACTTTCAACATCTATTACAAATATAATGAGCAAGATATCTATCTTTTACCGTTTTCCAATAATCTGAGTGGTTCGGGTAGCAGCCATAAAACTCACCTATCCGAAATATTTAAGAAATTAAAGTTTCTAGGTAACTGAAAATTGTATTTCAGGTACTCCCTCATAAATAAAATAATGACATACGTTTTTTAAAATTGTTATTAATTTTAAAAGAAATGAGCAGATTTTGATTTTTAGGTTTTACATTTTTTCTTAAAATAAAGTGAATGAATAAGATAAGATTTATGTATTTAAAAAATTATTTTAAATTAGGTATTTCTATTATAGGGACTTTGGGCCAGCAGCGCGGACGGGATACAGCTGGTAATATATATTTGGGTTAATGGTGATACTAGAAAAATTATATTGCACATGCTTCGTAGTGTTGTCTACAAAAACAACTACATTTTTGCATAATTATCCGATTTGGATCACATTTTTTATACAATATAAAGACAATCATGCTATCTATTGAAAATGATATCTTTGATATCAGCTATACTCAATGTTATTTAGTTGGTATCCTTTGTGAATATTTTTTCATAATCTTCTCTTTTGCAGTTTGGTTTGGTGAATTTTTATATGACAACTAACGTTTTTATTTCCTGTATTCTATAATAATTATAAACTATCACTTTCTTTTTATCTCATATTCATTTGATTATTTTCATTTAAATTCTAAATGTATGTGTACATATACATTTATTTTAACTTTATAATATATTTTAATTTTAATTTATTAAATCTGAAAATCTTATATCATTTTAAAACAAAAAAAAATAAAAATAATTTTTATTTAGTTTTTCAAAAAAAAAAAAAATATTTTCCAAAAATTTCAATTTATACTTGTAATTTTATTAACTTTGTATTTTAAGTGCTAACAATATTCTTGAACTTCAAAATATTTTGTATTCATTTTCATATTTAAATAAATTTACTTTAAGAAGAATGCTATTAAAAGAATTACTTTGAATATCCTTGAACAAACAAGATGAAAAATAAAACACTTTAAAGAACAAAAAACACCTCTCACTCCAACTCACCTACTTTGTAAATCCATATATACATATATATATACCAATCATCATTCATTCCTAATTTTTCTTCGAATTCTATTCAATTCCCTTTCAAAAGAATTTTTTTTTCTTCTTCTACAACTTAAAAAAAAAAAAAAAAAAAAATTCTTAATTTTATGTAAATAAAAACAACAACAAAAGATAATAAAACTTGACAAAGTTATTTACGTTCCATAAAGAATAAAAAAAAAAAAATAGAAAAAAAAAATGGTGATATAAAATTAAAAATTCAGAAAAATTAAAAATAGAAAAGTCAGAAATAATAATAAAAAATATATGTATAATATGAAAAATGGAAAATTTGCATAAGCCTCTTAGTCTACAGTATACAATATAAACACCATCATGCAATGTATTGAAAATGATATCCTTGATATCAGCTACTCAATGTTATTTAGTTGGTATCCTTTGTGAATAATTTTTTTTTTTTGTTTTTGTTTTGTTTTCTTATTTTATGACATTTATTTTGTTTCGCATCATTATTTATAATGTGTATTTATATATATATGTATATGTATATATTTAACACCCTCTCTTGTTTTTGTTCCTCTCTATCAAAAATACCGAATTTTCAAAAAAATTTAAATAACAATCTCACGTGTATATAAAGTTTTACACCAATTTTTTTCAATTTGATATTCTCTAGTTTTTCTTTTTGTTTTATGAGGTTTTTTTTTATGTTTTGTTTTGAGGTTTTCTTCAATCCTCGGGACAACATTTTTCTTTAGATATCAAATAATTTCAAATTATGCTTCAAAATTCTTGTGTAATGGGTGTATGAAGGAAGTCATTGAATATTAGATCTGATATATAAATGTATAATAATATGTATATAATATGCAGTGTTACATGGAATTCGATAAACATGTAGGGATAATCACCAAAAACAATGTTGGTGCGGTGACATGTCATGTACATCAAATTTATAAGTAATTATTCATAATTACCATTATCTGTTGATAAATTTAGTAAACTATAATCATTTTCGAAAAAAAAGTGATAATGATATCATTACAGAACTGCTAATGATTTTTTGAAGCAGATATTGGATTCAAGTGGGGCAAGAAGTATCTATATTTAATTTTAAATTATCAATTTTTACATAGGTAGGTATTGAATACAAAATATTATTTTAATTTATTGAATGCAATAACAACTATGTGAATTATTCAACATAACCGTTGATTTTTTTTATTTATTTTTTTATATTAAGATCCTGCATAATATTTACAAATTTGTTCAAAAGGTCTATAATATAATTTTTCATAGCTTAATTTAAAACGGTAAGTTTTTCTTCTGAATTATAATTATTTTATTATTAGCATAAAATAATTAATTAACCCATTACTGCCTATTGGGTATTTAAATACCCAAAAACCTTAGCTCATTAAAATATCTATATCTGCCGTTGGGTAATAGAAATTGAGCTAGTTTTGATTTTATTAGAGAGAAAAAAGGCCGGACCATAATTCGTTCTCAGTGAGCTAATCAAAATTCTCAAGAAGTGCCGTTGTTAGTAGGACTCCAAAACTTGGGCTTTTTTAAACCCCGAAAATTTCCATAAAAAATGGTTTTTGGGAAATTCGAAAATGGAAAAGTCGGGAAAATTTCTAAAGATCACTTAGCCTCAAACTTTCTCAATCTAATAGAACAAATATTTTTTGGATTGGAGTACTTACGTCGTCTCTAGAGATTAATTACATTTATGGGTATTTAAATACCCAACCGTCTAACGCATGAAAAAATTGTTATAAAAATTAGTGAAAAAAAATTTATATTTTTATGAAAGTAAGGCACAATTCACAGTGTTTTTTTGAAGAAATCTAAAAAAGTAAAGTATTTAAATAATAATATTGTAAAATTAAATTTTAAAAATTATTTCGCTTTCTCGCTTTTTAATTTTAATTTTGTTTCGTGGTACATCATTTTGATAATTAAAAAAGCATTTGGGATGCAAAGTAGTCGAACACTTTTTGCAACCAAATTGTGTTTTAATACCGCATTGTCTACAACAACTGCGTTTAGGCATTTTTTTTCACTATATGGTCGACACAATCTGTGCGTTTTGTCATTTGTTGGGCATTAGCAAGTACACTCCTACATGGATGGCTGACTACTTGTGGTAGTGTTACTAGTGCTTCCACCACATTTAATTTAATCAAATATACCCATAGAAGTCACACCTTCATACTTTGCGCAGAAAACATGAAACTTCCATGCATTCACCATTGCGGCATCAAATGCATTTGTGAGCAATGGCCAATATCATTTTTTCAACAGCATCCATCCGTTTATACTCATGAATGACCAGTGGTTGGTCAATTGTTATCTTATGATTTTTTCGGTCGTACCGCTTTGTATGGAACATTGGGCCATGTCTCAAAAAGTCGAACATTATAGTAATTTAAACAGAATTATATAAATCTTAGCCTACTAATGAGTTTTACATAACACTACATTTGAAACTGTATAACTTTATCAATTTACTTTTGAATTTCTAAAATGGTCAAACTTCAAACCATGATATAATGTGAAAAAGTTAAAAAACATTTTAAATCTTACAATACAGAACAATTATATATTTTGTCATATAATCCACTATCCAACAATATATATCAGATGGATCTTTTGTTTCATGTAGATTATTCCTACTTGAAATAATAGACCTATGAAATTTTAATTTTTTTTTAAAAATAAAACTAAAAAATTTATATAAAATGTAGTAGCGCTAACGCCGATTGGGTATTTAAATACCCATTCCAAATCTCAGGCGTGGCAAAAGCTAGAGGTCTAAATTTTTTCCAGGCAACTTATATGACCTCTATGACTATCCTTAGATTTTCCTTCCATCCTTAGAATTTCATAATGATTGTACGACGGGATCTATGAGCCGTCTTTAATGGGTTAAAGGTTTTTTCTTACCATTTTGTCCTTTGCAAATTAAATTTATTCTAAACATTTAAGTCAAGTTAGTCTAAATAATTGCAAATCAAAGGTTTGAATATTCTATAGTAATATAAGCTCTTGAAATATAGAATTAAAATATATGAAAATAACATATTGTAAAATACATTAGGACAATAAATAAAATAATAATACTTAATAATAATTATTTGTATATGATTGATTTTGTTTTTTGATATATCTAAGTACTAATAGTAGCCTAACGTTACCTTAATCTACGTTTCTTTCTATAATAACCGTTAAATTTGAATTTTATTGATTTCGATATTTATTTATTTATTTAACTTTCCATATTCACCACCATACAATATATATTCACCACATTTTTTATATTCAGTATTCAATATATATACATATATCTATATCAAATTCGGTGTAATAAAATAACGTCGTAATTAAATATCACCGCAATCCTAAATTTGCAAAATTTTATATTGTTAACTAGCTATGTATCCATAAATAACGGAAGCAAAATAAATTATTCTAGCTTTTTCTTTCCTTCATTAGATTTTTTCAAATTTAAAATTTAAGAAAAATACACGAATTTATCATATTTTTTTTTAGTTTTTCAGAACGCTTTTAATTACCACATAAACCGAATATTTGTAGTAAGGTGCAAAATTTTCTATTCTCTAAAACTCATTTACTCGATCATTTTAACGACATCTTATATTATGTCATCATAGAAAATTTATCGTATAACTAAGAAACAAGTTAATCGTGTTAACATTCAATAGCTGTGTAAGTTTAGCGTCAATGTTTGGAAAAGAACGATCGATGTCTTATTAATTTGATTCATTTGTTTTTTGTCATGGGTTTGTATGACATTGTCAGAATCGAAATATTTGTTAGTGTAATATTAGATTTGCTTTTATCAATTTATTTCTGTTTTTGTATTCTTTATATCAATGTTTAAATCTAAGTCTACTAATAGGTAGAAATAAAATGTTGAACAAATAATATTTGACAGTGAGCCACAACCTTAAACGAAAACTATTTCCCAAACTAAGTTTCGATTTTGCACGTGCATGATGGATCAAATAATGGTGGGTGTACCACCATTAACCAGTGCTTTATTACAATCAAGTGAATTTGATTAACAAGTGATTACGGTGAATAAAATTTAATGTCCAATTTTAGCTGTTTTTATTTATTTGTAGAGGATTAATATAATGAAAAGAACATATCCGGGTGGCGCAAGCGAGAGACAACAGCAAGAAAAAGTAAAAGAAAAAGCCAATCACAGTCTGCCACGTCAATCGAAATTCTTTAATAAAAATAACTCCACTGAACAGATTATCAATAAAACAGTCAATCCTGAAAATGAAACTATTCATGCTATTTAACAAAATGGCAAATATTATTGTTGATGCTGATGCTCAAATTTCGGTAGTTGACAAATAGAATCTTTGCAACCATTACAGATAATTGTTGATGATGCAAATATGGAAAAATTTAACATATTCAAGGAATTGAAGCAACAACGTTTTCAACGATGATCTCGCTTTACTTAAAAAGAAAAATATAATGCAAAAAATACCTGAAAACATTCCAAATGATGTTTAAAACAATAAATTCCCATATTGTCTGACGAAGAATGGAGAAATTTTTAACAGAGAATGGTTATGTTGGAGCAATTCAAAATAGTGGGCTATCAGTGAATGGGCTATCAATTTTACATATAAATTCAGACATTGCACGAAATATTGACTTTTCAATTATTACTAACACTAAAGCGTATTTGTAATTATTGATTTCATTTGTTTGAATAAATTAAAATAATAAAAGAACTATGTAAATTTGTCTTTTTACACAAACAAGAGGCCTCATATTTTTTATTGGCCTGGGCCCCCTTTCAGCTCTGCAAGGCCCTGCTTCTAGATCAACAGTATTTTACTTGCTCTTGGATACCAAAATATATTAATTTTATGTTCAAAGCCATGATCGTCTAAAATAGCTCATTTCATTGCATAATGGTGGTTCTGTATCACTGTACAATATTTTATTGGCTTTTCTTTGTTTACTTTTAATAAGTTTTAATATTTAATGCGCTTCAAGTTTGTGTTCCTAAGTATATTATATTTTATGCTAAAAAAGTTTTATGTTATTTATTTTATGTCCAAAACAATTTATTGTATATGTATTGGAGCGTTTCGACTAATTTACAAATATATAACGGATACTCTGTATATAATAATGCCGCAAATAGTGAAATAACATCACAAAAAGCGTGGCATTATTTAAGTCATATATTTATTTCAATCTTATTTCATTTCTGCGTGGCGTTATTTCATTTAGGGTCTTAGGATCAACAGATATAACCGTTTATATACAAAAACATAAAAAAAACAAGGATACTTTCAAATATCCTTTTCGTCGTTAATAGATAAGATGCGCCATTAAAGATATTTATTTTTGAAAAGCTAAGTACACGAGGTATCTTTGGGATATAGTCATTAGGTCCTACGCTGATATACATTCCATCTCCTCTAGAATCTCCTTCATTTATTTATGGCGTTATTTTATTTTCCTTAAGTATTATTTTGAACAATTACAATCACTTTTTTTTCTTATAATTTATTTATTTTTCTGAAAACAACCTTCCAGTCTACACTTACCTGCCCACTGTACAAAAACAGGGTTTTCATAAATAAGAAAATAAGCTGGGGTTTGGAGGCTGTCGCAGCTATCTAAAAAAAAGATTGGCCTAAAACTTATTTGTGTGTCTTAAAACCTTGTGTCTGTGTTTAACTGTCATCTAGAAAAACATAATTTCAAATGAATACATAGCGTAGGGCAGACTTAACCTAATTTTGGAAAATTATTTTTTTGCGGCGTTATTTCCCATCCACATCATATTCACCATAGTTATTATATTTATTTTTACTGATTATACATAGACATAGTCATTGATGAGCTATTTCACGGATTCTCTGTAACATAACATAAAATAGTAAGACACTTAAAGAAATGGAAATGATGTTGAAATATTTAAAAGTATAATAAAATAATAAAAACAACTGTGAGTTAGAATATAAAAATAAAAATAATAGAAAGCAAAAAAAAAAAAAAAAATTATTTTTGATAATTTAAAATTATCATAATTTTCTACTCGTGTCTAGAGAGAATTGATGATTCACTAACTCTTCTATAAAAATATTTTTGTTTTTTCTTAAATTTTTTTTGTTTTTGTTTTTTTAATTTTTTTAAATCATAAATTCGTTTATTATTCCTATACATATTTCCGTTTTTCTTTAAGTTTTATATATATTTTTTTGTTATTTTATTATTTTAGTTTATTATCATTGAAATTTTCGCTTTTAAATTATAATAGCTATATCCTTTATTCACCAATGACTAATGAAATTTAATTTAAATCGTTATTTATGTTTTGGAAAATTATTTTAAATTTATGGTGAATTAAATAAAATTAAAAAAAATGGTGGTTATGAGTATAAATGATAAATAAAAAAAAAATGTAATATGATGTTGTTAAAAAAATATGTATAGGTGAATAATTATTAAATAAGGTAATTTTGTATATTGTGTTTAGGAGATACAATCAATTATTGTAATGTTAAGTTTAGACGTGAATGTTTTACGTGAATGTATACATTAATTTCTGATGGCAGAAAATAATTCAGAAAATTTTAGTAGCAATTTCTGATATGCCAATGACTATATATATACATAAGATATCCAATCCAGTAAAAATATTTGTAATGAAAACAAAAATATATGGGTTTTCTTGAATACCGAGTCCGCACCTATTTTTTTTCAGCACCAGCTTTTCTGTTAATTCAGATACATATCAAGCAAATTTATGTTAAATGCTTTAAAATGGTTAAGTATCAATCAAAGAACTTTAATGAATGTATTAGTAATTGTCCACAATGAAAATTGGTAAATATCCAAACTATTTATGTGATCGTCTAGTTTATGTATCTGATATTCATAATTATAATTTAAGAAATGTTAATTGTTTTATATTAAATTTATTTAGAAAGGAAAAAACTAAAAATATGATGTTGTACAATGATTTACCTTATGAAATAAGTGGTGAAACTAATACAAATGTATTTAAAAATAAATTATAGAATATGTTAAACATAAATTTATGTAATAATGAAAATTATATTGTACAATACTGAATTATACAGTTATAAATAGTTAAATTAACTAAAATAAATAAATAAATAAATAAATTTGAAAGTTAAGTTGCTTGATGATGTTAAGATATAACTGATGTTCATTTACAGACTAATTTATTATATTTTTTGTTATAATATAGAGATTGTGTGGAGATACAACATCTATTATTAAGGATATTTTAGTGATTATATCATTGGGAGTTACATTATAGCGACAATAAATCATTCAATCAAATCAAGGATTTCGAGTGTAAAAATTAGTGCACATCACTATGCGCTTCTGCTTTAACGTTTATTTCATGCGATATTTTAATAATTGATGTTGTTCACAAAGCTTAATAACAATAAAAATTTAAGTACATCTATATCAATATTATAATACACAAGAGCACGATTTTGAAGGCACACTTTTCGTGCTTTTTCGTGTGCTTCGTTTTTTTTTTTTAATTAATCAATCAGTGATGATTCAGGTCGTGGCGATCAAAATCAATTTTTATTTTATGTGTATATTTTGGGTAAACATTTTTTATAAGATTTAGCTGGGTTGGTTAAAGCATAATTTTTTTCTTTTTTATATTTATTTATTTATATATTTATTTCGCCTTAATTATAATATGTCTTTTTTGTTTTACAGAGTTTAATTTTAGTTATTTTACTATGCATTTACACCTATGATTCTTTTTATTTGGCATAATTGCGATACTTTTATTTTTGTTTTTACTATTTAGTTTTAAGGACCTTCTTAAAAAAACCTTCTTAAATTTATTTTTATATAAAACTTACTTAAATTTAACCTATAATTAACTAAAATTATCCTTACTTAATCTATAATCGCTGCAATGAATATTGACAACTTTCCAAAAAAGGGTAGCGGGTAGCATAGAATATTTACATTTGTTAATTCGTGTAGTTTTTTTGTATTAATATAGTTTTCTTCTTCTTTAACTTTCTTCACTACATTATTCGAATATATTTATCGATCTTGCTTTACTTGTAGCATCTAATTTTTTGCTCTGAGTATTTCAAGCCTTTGTTTTACATTATCCAGCAGGCTTGTACTTGATTTTCATTTTGGCCTTATATTATGATGTAGTATCACATTAAATGTTGCACTGAATCTATGTTTGCACCCTCACAAGTTTTACATGTAAATTAAATGGTTTATCACAAGCCATGGTACAATAATTATTACTCGTCTTGTTTTACGATGATTATAGTTAGGAGCTTGAATTTTAAATACTTTAATATTTTGGATAGCTCTGTATATGACACATTATACTGATATCATACTTTACTAATATCATGTTAACGATAAAATTTCCCCTATTTACTCTTCACCTCTTCTTCACCAACAGTAATAATGAGGGAATTGAAAAAAAGAACAACAACAAAATATAATAAACTTATTTAACCAGTAAGCAATATAATAAAGTTTTCATTGCATTCATTTCCCCAGTATAACAGTATAACAAAAAAAAAAAAAATAAAAATAAAATAATGATAAACAGGATAAAAAAAAATAAAAATTGTTTATACGTTTCCTTTTTTTACACTTTTTTAAACTTCCGCCATTATTATTTTTCTTTAACTTTCTTTAATACAGTTATAATTTAATACATTGTTATTCTTGTTATTGTTTTTATTGCTATTATTGTTACTATTATCATTGAAGTTGAAAGGAAATTGAGAAGGCAGTAAAGAAAAATTACAAAAAAACAAAAACAATAACAATAATAAACTTTGTAAGTGTATAAGAGTGAAGTTTCCATATTTTATATAAATGTGTAAGTTAAGACAGTTCTGAAGTATTAAATTGGTAACAGTTGAAGACACTTTTGGGATTTCTTTCGTTGATCATATTTTTAAATGTTTATATATTTATATAGGGTGTACCTACCATCCATATACTAGTGTATTAATTTTAAAGTTCGTTAATTGGTTGGGGTAGAATTAAGTGGATAGATTAAAAGTTAATTGTATTCATCTGACTTATATAGTTTTTTTTAAGTTCAAATTACGAACGAAGGAATAAAATATTTAATAATTAGAAAGAAATATAATAAGTATTGGCAAGAAGAAAATGTCTTCGCTTAGAAATTTCAGAAACTGGACGGTGTTAAATATGATTGAATTAGATCACACAATCAGAAATCATGAGCAATATATAGTAGTAGATCTCCGATGATATGTTTAAGAAAGTCTAATTGATCGTTTAAATATAATAAGTAGATTTGGCAGTAGATATAAATGCAGTTAATTCCGACGTAACATTTTATTGTTATAAAAACAAAATTAATGCTACAAGACTTCTATATGACTCCCGATAAGCACTAAAGGTGTTATACTGATGTTTTTATGAGAATAATGTGATTAATATTGCTATATTATTCTTGTTCTTGAATGTTCTTATAGCAATTGCGGGAGTTGTTATAATGGGATTTTCCGCAAGTGATACAGCAATGTTTTTATAAATCTAAAAGTGCGTAATCCTGTAAAAAGAGTTAAGGTGTTGTTATAAGAATAGAATTGCTAGAATAGCAGTAGTGGTTTTATTATTTTACTGTATTCCTATAATGTTACTAATAAACTTACTGTAGCTTTTAGATAAATATTTTGCGACGGCCATTATTTTCTACAAATATGGTAAATTTTTTTTAAATAAACAAAAACTGAAAAGTTTTATTTTGCATTTTTTTTCGCAAAAATATCATTTTTACTTAAAAGAATAATTATTTAAATATCAAATTTGATGTTATGCATTAATTAACATACATTATTAAATATTTTAAAGATGCAATTTAAAAATATATTTTCTTTTATTTATTTAAAAATTGGCCAGCCAAATTTTTCATTTTGTTCACAATAATTATAAATATTAATACAATTATTTTTGACCGAAACATATTATTTATTAGTAAGACATTTTTTATATATTATTAACTAATATCTATCTCCCTTTCTCAGGAAATAAATATAAACTCCATAAAATTATTATTTAAAAATAAAAAATAATTCCTTTCTCACTCTCGCGTAACATAAATTATTTCAAATGGATATCATTTCAAAATAAAAACATATACACTAGCACATGTATACTAATCTTATAACAATATTACAGCACTTGGTCCGGTGCCTTATAGAATTCTCCATTTTAGTGCTATAACGTATTTATAAGCTTTCGCAGCAATCGCGGAGCACTCAAATTAACACTAATTATGCTATAAGAGTATTTATAATAGTGTTATAAGAGTGCGCAAGAGTCTTATAGCGATAAAATTGTTTGATCCTTTTTGAATTTCTGGGTATTGTGGGATAAGGTCATATCTGCAGGCAGTCACATCCATCTGTTGAATAGTCATATTTTTCTTCTTCCTTCCAAATGTGAGTATAGGCAGGCGTTTGTTTTTGGTTTTTTTACAGTCACTACAAGTAGGTGGTACAGACAGTACATTTGTGTTTACGGATAAAACTTTTAAATTCAATATGCGAAAGTGGATCGATTCGAGATATAAATTTTTTCTGTTGGTACTTCCGCTATTTAGTGCGATACACTATGTGCTTCTTATCTTCCCTGTTTCCGAGCCAACGAACTGAACTAAAATTGAAATCCCAATCGTTTTTAAGAATCGATATAGGGCTAGTAAGGGTCACATATGATTAAATCCTAATAAATTAAACTGTATTTGATTAAATTTTATTATACACTTTTTTTCATGCTACAGTACAATAATTATGATGGTGAAGAGTTGGAATAGATTTATTTGACAAAAGGTACATAAAATAAATTTCTTCAGAAACGAATAAGACGTGAGCAAGTTTCAGATGTATATTTTTATTATGTGCTAGCTTAAACTTTAATAAGAAACACGATTACAGAATACCATTTTTTAGGTATACCTACTATATAAAATATAAATAGAAAACCTAACTAATAGAATACTAATTTTTTTAATACATGAAGTGACAATCCTGTATTAGCTTGAATAAAAATGATGAAAATTTAGAAAAAGTCAATCCAACCACCGAAACCACTACACTTTAATTACATTAGATTTTTTTACTCAATTCGACCCATATAGATACTAGTAGTATTTAAGATTATTAAAATTTCATAACTCAGTTCGACTCCACCTTTAAAATCACCTAGATCTTAATATCATTATTGTAAAATGTTTTGTTCAATTCGACTCCACCTTTAAAATCACCTAGATCTTAATATCATAATTAAAATGTTTTGTTCAATTCGATTGCCACATATATACCTTAAATGAAACACCCTGCATTTTTATATACTACTATGTATTTATTATATAATCTAATTATACTTCACTTGAAATATCTCATATCATTCATTGTTATTTTTATTTCATTGTATTCTTCATAATAATAATATATGCATGTATGACTGTGTTACTATATAAATTTTAAATTTAGTATTATGTTCGTTACTTTCAGTTAAAATTAGAAATTTAATCGTTTATTAACTAAAAATACAAGAAATGGTGTTATTTTCTTATTTGTTAGTTTTCTCAAACACCCACCGAAAAATGTATTTTCACAAGAAATTAAATTTATAAAATTATTTCGAAGATTAAGAAAGATAAAAAGAGAAGAGGTGATATATTATAATAAAATATATGAACCTAATATAAATAGGTCAAAGTATAATAATTCGTTTTGTACTCTTTGCGTTTCAATTCGTTTCATTTTAGTTTTGTTTTGATTTCATTTCTCAAGAAATTGAACAACAACAAAAAAAAAAATATAAAAATAATAAATTAAGAAACAAAATTAAGGAATTTATTTGAAAAAGGATATTAAGGATAAAGCATATGCGTTGGTTTAAATAATAATGTAGGTATATATGAGAATAAAATTACTTTTATACTGATAATTATTTCTATAGAGAGATTCGTGAAGCTGGTAAATGATGAAAGAGACAACAGAAAAGAAGAGTTGACTCTGTGATGTGAAAAAAGGGGCTTCGTTTTGTTAGATTAGTGGCTTTGTTAGAAGTTTTGAATGTTTGTTTTTTTTGTTTTTACCGAATAATAATGAATATTAATTAATATTATACTGAAATATTTTAAATTAAATGGGTAGGTGGTGGAGGGTAGGAAGATAATTTTTTTTTTCAATAAAAATTAAAAATTATGTAGCCTAAATTTTACATTCATGTATATAAAAATTAATTATATTTCATATCCTTTTTCATTTCATGAAAAAATGTCAAATTTTTGGCTTTATTTAACTTTTTAGATTTATTATTTTTTTTAAGTCTTTTTGTTACGATCGCTGCTTTTTCTTACGATCTGCGACGAGTTTTACCTACCACGACCAATTTTAATAATTTGTTTTTTTAATTTATTTTTTAACTTTATTTTAATTTATTTTCTTTTTTTTTTTAGAAACATTCAAGCGGTGGGTTAGAATGTAACCTTTAGTACATACGTACCGCTGGGATGGGATAGGAGAGGATAGGCGGAAAGAAGAATGTTATTAAAAGAATTTATAGGAATTTTCAGAATGAAGTTTTTCTTGAATTGCTGCAAGTTATACACTATAGTGTTGTTTGAATGTGGAAACAAACACTGGATGGAATATGATTCCACTATCGTGATGTCCGAACTATGAAAGAATTTCCGTAATCTGTTTTATGTCATCTAGGTAATTTCACTATGTATAGAGATGGGCATCTGCAGCTCGTCTTATTTGTCGTTGGAACTGTTTAAAAGGAGAGAGTAGTTCTTCGACTTCTAATGAGCGTAATCCAGAAATGTTTTAGCCGAAGCAAGTACCCGGCAAAGAAAGTGGCCACAATTGAAGAGTTTAACCGCAGATAGGTATCGATGGAAGGAATTTATTCCCCCCCTATGCTTCACGGATGGGGTTGCAGGACATTGATGATTTATGTCGACAGCTACGAAATAGGTATTATTTAGTTTAATTACTAATAACAGTTTAAAACACATATGCTATGTTAAGTACACATCTGGGGTGTATATATTTCGAGATTAATATTTTTAAACTTACAAATAGTAAAATCAAGTTGCACATATAAAAAACTAATTCTTTAAAATACATTTTTTTTCAAACGTTTTCTTCTCGGTTACTAACGAATGATTGGTTCATTAAATCTATCTCTGAATTACTCTTATTTCCATTTCGTATTTTTATATCGTATTTAATGTAACAAAAATTGTTTAATTTAATTAAAAATCATAAATATTTGTTTTGCAGGGCGGTTGACGTCCATAAAACTCTTACGCCAATTTATTAAAACCCTCGTTCCTTCCTGACAACAGAAATTGAAATGAAAAGATTTTTTGCATGTCCAGGCAAGGGTTTGCTGCCTTCTAACCGGTGCCCCAATTATTATATAAATTAATTTGATTGTAGACGGCAACAAAATGTAAGCGGCATGATTTTATGAAAAAACTTAATTTGGTTTTGCGAGCGAAAGCCACAACGAAGAAATCATAACGCAGTAGAAGGCAAGATCAGAAAATGAAAATGAAGGTTGCTCAGACACATATATTGTCTAAGGAAAACTATAAGATCGAAATGTAAGAGTCTGAATGAACAGAACTCGCTAAGAAACAAAGGAAACGATAGTAAAGACAATAATCATGAGTGGCCATACCATAAATCGTTGATGAAAATGCCATAAAATAAATCGTTGATGTAGCAAGGAATTTGTTCCGATGTAATTGACGTCAATGAATCAAAAGTAAAATTACATAAGAGACTCAAAATTTATTTATATTTTAAAAATTACAGTAAATCCGAAGAAATTAGGTAAAAATTAAATAATATTAAAATAAATAATGATGTTTTATTAAATTTTTATTAGAAAATAAAATTTTTAATTTTAGAGACGTACACTTGATGTACTTGTACTTGGTAATATCTGTACAAAAAGTTATGTTATCAAAAATCTTTAAATCTGTAAAATAAATTATTGAAAAAAAAAAAAAATGTATATCGATTTCAATAAAATTTTAAATTTTATAGGTTTGGTTATTAAAGTTTATAATGTACAGGATGGTTTATATTATACTGAGTGATGTGTGACACAAGACTACTTCTGTTTCCACATCTTGTATGTGGAAAAACATTTCATTTTTTTTCTACTTAATGATTTTTGATTATTTTAATCCACAGTATTAGATACCAATATTTAAGTACTTAATGCTACAATAATAGGCCTAACAATTGTGGTGTATTGTGACTAAAGAACAAACCTTCAAATAAAAATATTGTACAAAAAAAAACTTTTTCTTCTTCTGACAGCGCTAAATGTCAAATTGAGTTTTGGGGTCGTTTGTGCACCTCCATTATGCTTTTATATAGCTTGAAGCTAGTCGTTAATTTCTTATGTTGAACAATTAATAAATGCCTTTGGCAATATAGCTAAAACGGAAATACCAGAACAAAAATTTTCTTCTTCCGATGGCTTTACACTACAAATCGAGTTTTGTTTTTCTTTCTGTGACGACTAAATGGTTCTATATATCTAAAAGCCATTCATCATGTCATATTTATTATTTCAAGATAATTAGTATAACAGCTGTGGAAAAATTTTGATTTAAGAACAAATCCCGACGTAAAAATCTAATATTAGAAAAACTTCTTCTTCCGATGGCGCTACACTTCAAATATAGTTTTGGTATCCTTTCTGCTATGACGGTGTGGTTTTATGCACCGCAAAGTCATTCATCGGTTTGTTATGGTGAGATAATAAATATAACAGATGTTGTGAAATAAATGATATATGTGAAATATGTTGACTAAAGCATAAAACCCTCACGTAAATATATAGTACCAGAACTTCGTCTTCTACCGAAAACTTCGTCTTCTACCGATGGCGTTATACTTCAAATCGACTTTTGGGTTCGTTTCTAAGTCTCCAGTCTGGCTGAAATCCACTTTTTAACAATGCAATACAAATATAAGCTTAAAATTGAATTTATTCGTGTTAAATAGCGTTACAAAAATAAATAGGATTTAGCATCTGCAGAACACTGTTCCAACTGGATTTGGTAACATTTTTTAAATGATATAAATTATCTATTTTACTTTCGTATCTTTTAATTTAATTGGGGCCACCCTGTAGAATGTTTAAAGTAGATAATTAGTTGATATACTTTTTTTTGTTGTTAAGTTATGTTACTTACAGCGGTAACAGAGTAATTTTAAAAGTTTTAATTATAATAAAAATATTTATTTTCATTTATATCATAATATTGAAGCATTATGTTACAACTGTGATGTTTATTATATTTCATAAAATATCTACAGATGTTTTGAACATTTCTTTAAAAACAACAATAACATTTTAGTTTATTTTTCGAGGAATAAAATTAAGATATCTTAAAATCTTGGAATTTCTAGAAATATATTTTTTTTATATTTACATTATTTAATATTAATTTTATTTAATAGATTTTGAAAATCGTTTACATAGTTATACCGTTTTAAGTCAGTAACTGAGTATATTTAAGCAATTATGAACCATAAATAAATATAATATATGAACGTATCCTATTTACTCATATTAATTCTATACATATATAATGTAATCACTTTTGTATAAATTAATATTACATGTATTGTACATAATACATTTTTATTTATTTCTATAATATAATATTCTTAAATGACATTTATTATAAAAGGAAATTGTCAAAATTTGACAACATATGAAATTTGTTGTGTTCAGATAAGAAACATATTCTATTCTATTAAGTTTTTTCAAAATATTTTTTTAAAGATTCGTGTGGAAATGTTGGATAGCAGATATTATACGATATATGATGTACGATTTACATGACATATTATGGCAAATGTATGGAAATTACTCCTAAGGAAAAAACAGAATTATAACAGTTTTTTTTTTTGTTTTTATAAGTTGATCTAGTATCTCCTAATATAATACCATGAATCACGCAAATACAAATTTTTATTTTCTCTATTTCCCAACAAATGTCAAATGACTAGTGAAAAAATATTAAAATTAATTTAAAGTAATAAAATTTGAAGGAGGAAGTTAAATCATATTTGAAAATGATATTTTGTAGTGAATTTAATATCTACAAACCAACACCGCAAAAACGATCATAAGAATCAAGCCAACAATGAAGCAAAAATATCTGGATGGCAGAAGGGTCTTGTTTGGAATAATAAATTTATTAACAACTAGGATAAGGTTAAAATAAAAGACGATTTCATCCAGTTAAAATACATACACAATACTTACAAATGGCGGATTCGGTCAAATATTTGGCGATTAACTTGGACAGCCTGGAGGAAGCAAAAAGTAAACGACTGCGACAAAAATTTTCCAACTTATACTGGCTAATTGCAGAAATTCACAATTCTGCCTAAAAAACTAGAAAAGTATACTGAAAAGCTATAAAAGTACATAAACTAAAGCCAATATGGACTTACAGTATTGAGTGGTCGGGTACGACTAGCAATTCAAATATAGAAATGATTGAACGTTTTCAAGCAAATATACTTAGAGTCATCGTCAACGCGCCTTGGTACGTTCGAAACTCAATCATAAGAAGTGACTTACAAGTGAAATCTGTGAAAGAGGAAATATCTGCAAAGGAAAGCTGGTTGTGATATGTAATGTACATCCTAGGAGTATTTTGTTAAAATGTACTCTTGCAAACCAATACCCTATTCAAAATTCTATACATTGTCATAAAAATTTACCGACTATCTATTTGAAGGTTTTGTTAAAATTTTCATTATAATAAATTGTAAATAATACAAAAAAAAATCACAACGTCAGTCAAATCAGTATGTTTCTTATCCAGTATTAATCTATGATATACATAGCAGAAATCAAAACTTACACTAGTAAAGTAAAATACACGCTTTATACTGAACAAATGAAAGCAATAAATTGGGTATGCTCAGGTGGTTTAGAAGTAGAACAAGGAATGTCCATATATCCCGGATTAATGATCAAAGGCAAGCTAAAATATCATGTGATGGAAATCCGCAAAATAACTGTCGACTCATTGAAACATTGGAGAGGCAGAATTTGCATGGGAAAACAATTTAAGTGGTTACAAAACAGATTCAAACCGAATGAAGAAGAAAAAAAAGTACTTTATATTTAAAAACTAAAATTTGTGGGATGTAGGAATTAGGTTGTACATGAATATTTTTTTCTAAATTAATAAAAGTATTATGAAGTACATGTAAATATTATATTTTTATTATGATAACTTTGAAAAGTAGTGTTGATAGACTATATTGTAAAGGCAAATTACAAGTAAATGCCAACGGCTTCGCACTGTCAAAACAAGTCTTTTTTTCTTACAACATCAGGACAGTGATTTTCAAAATCCAACACCTAGGTTGGTGTGATTTCTAACTGCAATTATAGTTATTTCGATAAAGCTCAAAGATGTATGCTTTTCGTTTTATAAATGACAGAAATATATTTTTGCCCTCGCTCGAGTAACACTGACTTATTATACCATTGAAGTAATCATTTTCTTTTATAGATATTTTTTGCTGGGTTTGTTTTATATAAATCAAAGCTATAAATCGGATGAAATATTACAACACAGGTTTGATTTTGTCAATTTTATCCGTTAACATTCGAAGTCTCATA
This sequence comes from Argyra leucocephala, assembly GCA_963942445.1. Classification (NCBI taxonomy): domain Eukaryota; kingdom Metazoa; phylum Arthropoda; class Insecta; order Diptera; family Dolichopodidae; genus Argyra; species Argyra leucocephala. Next base: position 14,807,660 of record OZ012681.1, read on the forward strand.
TCTAAAGAGATTCCATCGTAGATGACAAACCTTACAAAAATTTATCATTTTAAAATGTCATAATATTTTTTAATGATTTAAACTATGCTTTTAGTATCTCCGCTTTTGAACTTTATAACATAATTAAATCTTTTTCTAATACTAATTCAAGTGGGATCGACTGTATTTCTAACAATTTATTAAAATGTATAAATCTAAAGGTAATTGACGTACTTTCTTATGTCTTTAATATAAGTGTTATGTGTGGTATCTTTCCTGATCAATTAAAGTATTCGCATGTTATACCAGTATTCAAAAAAGGTAGTGCTATAATAGAAAGCCACTATCGGCCTATATCTTTATCTCTAAATTGTTTGAAACAGCTATGAAATATAGAATTTTAAATTATCTAAACAAAATTAAGTTTCTTAATCCTAGGCAATTTGGTTTTAATAAAAGCATTTCTACAGAAGACCCTTTACTTAAACTTTGCTCAGATATTCAAAAAGGACTTGATTCTAAAAATTGTTGCGCTGGTCTTTTTGTGGACATAACCAAAGCTTTTGACATGGTAAACCATGACATATTGATTAATAAATTATTTAAAATTGGATTTAGAGGCTCTATTTTAAAGTGGTTTGCTACATATTTAAGATATAAAAAACAGAAGGTATTGATAGGTTCTAACACTAGTAACTATACACATATCAACATAGGAGTTCCTCAAGGTTCTGTCACTCTTCTAGGTGTGAAAAATTTAAACTTTGGAACCACTTATGTAATAGAACAGGAGAAACAGTAAATTGCTCATACGATTATAATATTATTTGTTCAGATGTATGTTTTGAAATAGAAACAGTAAATCAGTAAAAATATCTGGAATAACTGTTGACAGTAAAATAAATTGGTATGACCATACAATGATATTAAAAAGTTACTTACGTTCTATTTTAAGATGTTTCTATAACTTAAGACAGTTTTGATCAGACAAGGTACTAAAAATGTTTTACCATGGTATATTCCATTCTAAGTTACAATATGGTATAACTTGTTGGGGAGGGGCTATGAAAACAAAATTAAACCACTACTTGTTATTCAAAAGTGTGTTATAAGAATTATCTGCAAAAAAAATCGCTTACATCATACTATTGATTTATTTAGACTGTTAAAAATTCTTCCAGTGAGACATTTATTTTATTTTAAAGTTTTAAAAATATTTTTCTTAAGAAGTGGGTACTTAAACATGACAAGAATACATGACAATTTTAACCTAAGAGTAAATCTTGGATTTCTTGTTCAAGTACCACAATTGCGGACTACTAACTATAAAAACTCTTACCCTATAATCTCTTGTAGACTTTTTAATAAGCTTCCATTAGATTTATGCACACAAAGAAATGTAAAATAATTTTTAAATAATACTAAACATTGGCTTCTGAATTTTGAGAATCATATTATTGATGTTATATATGTCATTGCTTAATTTCTTAATTTTTACTTTTATTTTTCTTTGTTTGGATTCTCCTTTTGCTTTTTAACATAATAATACTACTTCTGCGTTTAATATACTATTAATATTTTTCCTTATTCTTCTAATATAAACTATTGCTATATTTTATATCTAGTTTTTAAATATTGAGCTACTATTATATAATAAATTTTTTCCTGAGTCACCATACTATGCTTGTAATATTCTTTTTTTTTTTTTTTCTCTCACTATATATATGTATATCTATTTGCATGTTGACTATGTACTTTCTATTTTGTATATGTATATTAATTTGTAATCGATTATTATATTTTTATTGTAAATTGTATTGAACTATAATTTTATATACTTTATTTTTACATATTTATTATTGATTATTCCCCACTATAAACTAATTAATTATGTTTAAATTTAAATTTGAAGTGGTTTCATTTTGCTTCATATATTTGTTTTTAATTTAAACCATGCATTTTGTTAGTTAGAGTATTTTTTAAGATCTTTTTTGTGAAATTTTATGAATTTTTAAGAGAATAAAGAATAAATATAATAAAATAAAATAAAATAAAAAGTTAACAGTAGATTGATCTAAAGATTTAGATTAGATTAGGTGATTTCGGTAAGGGATCTGACCCCAATATCACCAAAGCCGGACTCATGAACACAAATGGACTTATTGTGATTATCCGTGTTAGTTAAAGTAACTTGGAAAATCACAGACTCTAAAATAAAAATGCATGTTGAGCTAATTAACTTTCGGCAACTCATAATATGATGATTTTGGAATTTGAGTTATATCTATTCAATGTAGTTTAACTAGTTCTAAAAGTTAAATATAATTTTATTTGTAAATTGAATATGATTATGTTGTATTGTAAAACAAAAAAAAAACAAATAATAATTGTAATGAAGCTTGAGCTTGTAGAGGACACAATAATTAAAATGAACTACTCCGTTCGTGTGTTGTATTAATAAGAAATTTATTATAATTATTTTATCTTAATCTAAGTGTTACATTTGTATTAGCTATTATATTAAATTATTAAATCTACAGTTAGAACTGTTCCATTTGACAAAGCATGATAAACACTCATTTTCCATGGGCAATCCATTTTTAAGCATTTATCAAGCTCTGTCAAATAGGCACTACAAGCTAAACTAAATAAATAAATAAATAAATATCTGAAACCTTTGACAATTAATTTATTTCTATCGAATTCTGTTCAAATTAGTAGTTGATCAACAGGATTACAGATAAGTAATGACTATTTTATCCACTTTTTCTGTGATTTATATTAATCTGCTCTGATCTGAATGATTTGTATTCAGTTCCAGCTTTGAAACTCTACTCTGATCTATGTATTTTGATATTCCTTAATAATATCCTGTTGGTGGTGTTAAACCAAAAAAATTATAGATGCCATTCATAGTTAATTCTAAATTTCTTTGGATATTTTTTCCTTTAACCAATTTTTTTTTTCAACTTCCAAAAATAAATCAAAACCACTTTATATAATGAAAATAAGGATTATTTAGAAAATGTTGAAAAAACATGCAAACATTGCAATTATGTACAAATGTATATATATTTATATATATTATTTATCAACATGGAAATACTATGTGTTACCATATACAGTTTAGTTAGCAATGAAGAAGCGCATTTTCAAAATAAGCAGTTATCATGGTGATATTAGAAACAAAAAAAAAAAAACAAAATGAGATGAGATGAAAAGAAGAAATTCTACAGACATATCCAGATCAAAGCTTTATTATTATTATTATAGAAACCGAAAAATATGTCTGAGATTATGATATCTTGGATGTCATACAAGGATTTCATTCATTCATTCATATGATTTTCACAAATTAGGAAAATAACATTGCAAGTGTATGTGATAAGATAGTGACTGAGATGTGAATAAAATGAATGACATCGATATTAAATGGACTTAATGGGAATTCTCTTTTGGGTTATTGTTATTTTGGGGTTATAATATGATACTTTAATATTTACAAAGAATGATTTTTAATAGAACTTAAAGGAATTGAAATATTTTTAAAGAGTATTTAAGGAAATATTTTAAACAGAATACAAAAAAAATTTGGAGTCCATTTGAATTTCAATTGGAATTTAAAAAATAGAAACAGAAGACAGTTTTGTGTATTGTCAGGACCATATACGGATGATTGACAAATCACAAAGAATTTTAAATTGAATGGTAGTGCGGATAAACCTAATGTAAAGGTACCTTGTATACATAGTTGATGTACTAGGCCAGTAAATTATTTGATAATACAATATTTTATCATAATATTGTCCGCGAGAGCAACTTAGCTTGATATTACTTGGGTATTACTACGTCGTTTATTAGTCAATTTGATAATTAATTTATCAATTAATTATAGGCTAAATAATTACACTGGTACACTGATTCATATTAGATTTACATTGGTTGGTTTGGATAAATAGGTGTGATAGTATTTATACCTCGCACTTAACCCTTGCGATCCGTAGTTTTCACCAGACTCCTTCGTTGAGCCAGTTAACATCTTTCATGAACTGAATCACTTCATAAGGCTTCACCTTACCTCTAAGAAATTTTCCTAATAGTACCCTTCTAGAATTTTTGCCCTCCTTGCTCTTTGCATTGGACAAACGCAGAGTACATGGAGCACTGTTTATTCTTCTTCTCCCAATCTCATACAGAGGTTACTCTTCACAAGTCGTAGTCTTGCAGCATGTTTACTCAGTAGCATGTGCCTATCCCTGTATAGAGAAGCAATTCTGCTCTAATCTCACGTTTTTCCCGTGTTTGGATTTCCCCAAAATCTTTTTGTATGGATAGCTCCCGCTCAGCTTCTTCATTCATTAAATCCCGCTCACACGCTTCTATTCTTGTGTGTAATCTGTTGCGGTCTGAAGTGACCTACGAATAACATTCTCTGGTCCCCATTTCTTTGCATAGTCTTTGCGAGTTGATCTGCTCTGTTATTGTCCTCTATGCATGCATAACCTGGGATCTATTGAAGTAATACTTCGGAAGTAATACTTCCTCCTGGTTTTACATTCTTTTACAGTTTGATACTTTTTTTGATTTTGTTATTGCATTGCTTAATGTTTTAATCGCCCCTTGACTATCCAAATAAAAACACAATGCTTCTTTCGGTTATTCCTTTATTTAGAATTAATTAACATTACAAAATAGTAGCCATTCCTACCACATTTTCTGACTTCGCGATTCCTAATTCATCGCAGATAATTCCTATCCTGCAGTTTTCGTCTTTTTTCGCTCCATCTGTGTATATCATTAGTTGGCCATTTTGATCTTCGTGTGGGTTGACCCAGTTTTCATTTTGATTTATTCTTGTCTTGAAATGTTTTATCAGGGTTTGGCTTTACATCATTGTAGTCCCAGTCTCCCTCTTCAGTAAAAAGTATCTTTACCTCTTCGCTAATATTTAGTTCCGTAATTTTTTCATGGGGTGTTTTTCTTTGCAATGCTTTCGATTCACCTGTCATACGTATCGTATATAGACGCATTCAGTGCCTTATGTCTTATATGCATTTCTATTTGCGGTATATTTAGCATAGTTTGTACCGATTTTGTAGCTGTTGTTTTTGTAGCGCCAGTGACGACTAGACAATGTTGGTGTTGAATCTGCGTAAGGGTTTTTATGTGCTTCTTTTTGTCAAAGGCTGCTTATTTTTACATTAATTACATTTTCCGGATTCAATTCATTTTATTATGTGGTTCATTTCTGAAGATTGGTAGTTCAAATAATAATAAATTATTAGAAACAGTAGAATAAATTTAAATAATTTTTATATTTGCTTCAATTATTTCGAACTGAATCGAATCTTTTACTTAATAAATCTTTTACTTTTATTTTAATTATATTTTGCCAATTCAAGTTCGTTTCTATCTTTTTAATTTGACAAATCTTAATTCAATTAATATTAATCACAATAACTAGCACAGTGGTTAAGTGATTCATATTTATATCAAGTTAGGTTTGGTAAACAACTTGCAATTTTAATTACCTCATGGCTCAACTTAAATGTTGAGTTCACTCGAAAATTGAGTCTGCTTAGATTTTAGTGAGCCCATAATACAACCGGGCTTAAGATATTATTAAATTCAATTTCATTCTATTTAAGTTGATTTGATTAATAAACTGATCATTTCAAATCATTTGTTAATGAGTCATTGACAGAAGGGAAGATACTGAACTAATTAACACATTGAACACGGCTCAAAATCTATTCAAAGTCGGTTGAAGAAGCTCAGATCACTGACTATGAAGAGAATGAATCATAACTAATTTCATATAATTGTTCATTAAAAAAAATTTAGTAATAATAATATAAAGTAATATTTTTCTTTATCTGCCAATAGAGGGCCAAAAAGTAAATACTTAGTAATTTGGAATAACAATACAAATCGTCATAACAACTAACTTACTATACGATTTCGTTCAATTTTCAAAACAATTATTTTTTCTCACATGAGCAATTTAAAATTTTTTATTTATAATTATTTTTTTTTATTTATTTTTCCATATTGGAAAATTTTTGAAACCAAAAAGTAGGAAATACGTGCCCTGTATAAATGTGTAGAGGAATTTTTCTTTTTTTTTTATTATAATTTTTTGCAAAACAAATTTTTATTTTGTGCTTCCATTTCAAAGATTTTCAAGGAGAGCACATAAAGGGTATAACCTATTCAACTGAAGAAAATGTTTTGCATCAATTTATTTGAACTTGTATATGTATAGAGATATAGTACGAAGATATGTATATGGCAAAAAGGAATGTATACAATTTAATTCATCACCATCATCCCATATGCACCTGAATGAATGAAATTTTTCAAACGCATTCTGGTGCTGTGAATTTTCAAAATTTTTTTGTTTTTTGAATCAAACAAAAAAAAAGTATTAAACATAAAATTTTTCACGTGAATATACGCTTCATGGCACACCACAGCATCATCGCACTGTGTTCTAAATTCTCTTTAACAAAAAAAAAAAAGAATAAGAAAAATGGAAATGAAAATATTGTGTACTCCTCTTCTAACAAACTTAGTCGAAGAAAGTTTAACCATAATTACTTTCACAATATATATACACATTACATAAGATACACATACATATATGTATACTGATTTACATATTTTTGTTAAATTCTGACAAGTGCATCATTATAAATTTGTTGAAAATTCAATGATTAAAGAATAATTTTTTGGTTTTGTGAGGTTTTTGTTGTTGTTTACCTGATGAATTTCTAAATTCTCATGAGGTGATTTCAAATGAAAAAAAAACGTGTTTTTTATTTGTTTTAATGCAAAAAAAATATTTAGATTTTAAATTATAAAAATAAAATATTTTTCAAAGAAAATACAAATTAAAGATAAAATATCTGAAAGTAATTGAATCTGTCATTTGAAATGTCAATTTTGTAAATTTTTTATTAAGAATTTAATAAAAATATTTTTTTTATATTTTGTATAAATTTTTATCGTTTAAAATTTCTTTTGTGTACATAATATACGTTGTAAATTAAAAATTTACCAGTATTCGGAAGTTTGATAAAAAGTCATAGTCAATATTTTGTTGTGAATATTGTTTTCCATCATGTAAATTTATCGTGGACATTATGTTTGTTATTGATTTATCTTAAACAACAACCTCAAGCGTAATAATTTATTTAAAAAAATAAAATTTATATTTATATCGGGGGTGTTGTTGTGACAATTTAATAAATTAAAATTTTTGTATGTATAAATGAAATTTGTATGAGTTTTGAAACATCTAATTGAAAAATAGAAAAATTTGAAAAAATATTTATATTTGCCAAGTCTCCTTTTAAATATCTATCATTTAAAATAATAAAAAGGAAAATCAGTTGTGGTTTAGATATTTTTACGCTACTTTTTTCAATTTACAAATTAATGATAACTGTTAAATTTATAAAAAAAAGTGTCACACTAATGTAGCGTCAAAACAAATGTCTACTAAATGCTTTATCAAAATCAATTCGCCACGTCTCTTTTCAAATATCTATCATTTAAAAGAATAAAAAGGAAAATCGGCTGTAAAATGGTTTAGATATTTTTACGGTACTTTTTTCAATTTACAAATTAATGATAACTGTTAGATTTATAAAAAAAATGTTACACCAATGTCAAAACAAATGTCAAAACAAATGTCTACTAAATGCTTTATTTATCAAAATAATTTCCTAATTTTGATGACAATTTAAAAATTATCACAATAATTTAAAAAATTCTGTCTTCTAATTGTAATTTTTCCAACTTTTGTCGGTGGTTACGATTTAAGCGGGGGAAATATTTTCTATTTGCGATACTAATGTGTGAAACAGTTTGGACCGTTTGGGAAACAATGATGAGAAAATGGGAATCATAGTTGCAAGGGTTGACTAACTCAAAATATTTTCATGAATGACAATGTTTCATCAAAACTAGTTCCACTTGGCCGTCGTCGTATCGTTGAAAAAATAAGTCTATTATATAAATATCTTGTAGAAAGTGGTATACATAATATGTTTGCTGACAAATTAAAATCAATATTTCCAACTCTAAAGCAATTCTGTCGAAAAATGTTATCGTCGCTATAATGTGAATATACCAAGATAGACAAATACTGGTTACGGAAATTGAAATATTATTTGAATGTATAAAACGTGCATTCGTATTCAACACAACAAATATTGCTAGGTATAGGGGCAGCCTTGATTTAATAATAATTTTTAAACTTGAAATGTCCCCAATTTACTCGATAAAAATTAATAACGGAATAAAATTAATATTTGATCTTCAAAAATTTAAAGTTACCATTAACAATATTTCTCGCAATCCCCATTCTCTCCCCCACTCTCTCTAGTATGTATGAAAGTTTAAAGCTTCCTATGCCCTAAGCTTTGCCTATTCATATAAAAGCAAAAACATAATATGGATGCTTTTCGCTAAATTAGTAAACAGCTTGATATATCACGTAATCTATAATTATAACTGACAAGCATTTAAGGACCTGCGTAGTAGACACATTTTCATTTTATTTCGCTTCTCTTTAATAACAAAATTGAAGGTTATGAAGGAGGTGTATTTATATGTGCAAAATAAACTCACTAACCACAAAACTTTTTATTAAACACGAGTGGTTTCTGCTAAATCATGATAAGTCTATGTCAGTACGTAAATTACTGTTTTTGTTTTAAACTTTAAATTTGAATTATAATTACTCAACAGGGGCCCCTAGTATATATAAATAATACGTAAATACGTAAAAGCGGTGTAATAAAATTGATATATAAGTACCGATTTCTGTAGTTAATAATTCAAGGGAAAATTTAGACAGAAGATTATCAGGTTGAAGAAAAAAATGTTGTTAAACATACCACATTAATTAATTGGGTAGTCTAGTGTTGATCTATTCTGAGTTGTACTACAAAACAGTACAGTCAATCAAATCAACGATAACTAACATTAATTTTTGATAACTGAGTATAGTATAAAAATAAATTAAATAATGAAAATAAATGAAAAATGGGTTGAAATCCCCAATTACGAAATTCCTTTTCTTACATCATCATTTGTACTTGTAGCATATTGAACTTTTGTTATATCCTCATTATTGTAAGCAGACAATATGAACTATTTTATATTTTATATGAAATATTTTATTATTTTCTAATTCACAATTTTGAATATACATGTACAGTACATAATATTATATCCTGTAAAAGGCTAAATTTGGACTTTAAGTTTAATAAAATGTTTGGGAGTTTTGTATTTGGGTACCTCTAGTATTCTGGGTATTTGTATTTGCAGTTTTTGTATTTGGGGATCTGGAGGATCTACCAAGTAAGTTGTAATAAATTTAGTTATTACCATTATCAGAAGACTTTGTAGTACCGCTAGCATGTCCGAAAATACACACATTACATAAAAATAATTTAGGTACAGTAAATTTGAATCTATTGTAGCCTGCACACTGTACTGCAATCTGAAAAAATCTGATTTAGCCACTTTCTCGGTATGATAAATAGAGCAGTACGCCTTTTGATATTTAAAAGGTTCTGTCTTTGGCAATAGTTTCAATTTCCATTCCGCTTGCCATTATTTACTCTAAAAATCATCCCTTTTACTACAATTTTCTATAATTGCTTAAAATGTCATTCGTGTTCCAAAAATAGAGACATTCTATGGCCATGTCACAACTAAGTTACAAAACTAATTACATAAACAAAAAAAAAAAAACATTTTAAATAATTTGATTTTAACAACATAACAAGAGAAGAGATTATAATTTTTCATCTTCCTTATTTCTCTTTCTATTCCATATACTAACAGTACCTTATTTGCTCTCGGAAATTCTATATTTAAGTAAACAATGAAAGTTGCTTTCAATCCTTTTGTTTTTATTGTTTTTACATTTTTTTTTCTTTTGTGATTCGCATAAGTTAAATAAGAAAGGCGTTCAGTCAACTAAAAAAATGAAAAACAAAAAAAAAAAACAAATAAAAAAATTAGAAACGAAACGAAGAAATTACGATAACCGAAGGATAACAAGATTGAAATAACGAATAAAACAACGAGTTGTAAGAACAGAAAAGAAATAAAAAAAAAAATAGAGGAAAAAACTATAAACTAGAACGATAACTAGTGGAGGAATCCTTGCTTATATATGAAAGACAATAATAATTTTTCTTTCTCTTTCTTTCCTGTTGTTTTTCTTTCTTTTTGTAGTTTTGTTTTTTTTTGTTTGTGTTTAATTTTATGCAAAATCCTTGCTTAAAGAAAATGTACGATTTTATTTTTTACTCTTTCCTTAAGGCACAAATATGTGAATGATAATTTTGTTGATAAAGATGATAATAATTTGTAGGTGGTGGGGATAGGAAGAGTATATTTTTTACTTTATTTTTATTTCGTTTCCAGTAAAGTTGAATAGTTTTTTATGTTAAATTTTAAATGATTTGTAAATTGTAGCCGTTTGTACAGTCATTTCTGAAATTATTTTCGTTAAATTTGAAAATTACAATGTTATGTGAGGTGGGTATTAGATTTTAGTTAAATGTATACATGATGAATAAAAAAAAATATTTTGAAGGCAAGACTGTAAACGTTGAAGAAAAAATGGAAAATTCGATATGGAGAATGCCTAAAAACTATTAAATTTACATGTCTTACATTTAAATTTAAAAATAAAAAAACACTTGAATGCTTCATGAAGCTTCAATCTCGCATATGAGAGACTATCAATTGTAAATTTTATAAGATATTCACTGGGCTTTGAATTGGCTTTGAGCTATTTAAATTTTGATCTTTGAGTTACTAAAAATATTTGATAAATGTAAGAACAATGTAATTTTTTTTACTCATAAGCCGTTAATGTCAATCTTTCATTTACGAAATTAGAGACCTTTAAGAAAAAATTGAAAGTATTTGAAATCATGAATTGCTATTAAAATTAAGCACGACCAAAATTCACAACTGTATTGAAGACTAAACGTTTATCGCGCAACAATTACGTTTATGGCGATTTAAAACGGAAAATTTGTTCTAAAACATTTATATTTAAAGTGGGATCCAACATCAACAAAACCCGTGTGAGTAATCCCAATAATTCAGTGTTCGAAATCGCAGCATTCAGCATATTTTACGATAATTTTAAGTCGATGGGAATGATGTTAAACGGATCACTAAGTGATTTTCTTCAAATCCCTTCATCATTTCTTTAACCTTCTCTTTATTCAGAATGAACTGCTGGTTCACATTTAAAAGTGTACAAAGTAAAAATATATGATCTACAAAGTCAAAATATAGTTTATTCAGAACTAATTGGAATTTTTTAGAATGATTAAATTCTGGTCGATTGCCTTAACCAGTTATTGTTTGCCTAAAAACATTTTAAAAAATCGTTCAACCTAATCGTGTCAGATAGAGAAGCGTCCAGGGAATCAATCCACTTTCTCTTAACGAAGTATTATTATTATGGTATATCAACGGCTCATAAACAAGTGATGAAGTAGAACTATTGTCTTAATTCTAGTTAAAAATAAAAGACCTTTCTTTTCGATAGTTTTCAACAAAGTGACAATTTTATTCTCTTTCTTATTATTCTAAGTATAGTAAAAATATTAAATAATGACAATACAAATAATTAGTGTAGCCAACTTCGAGATTGATTTGTTGATCTGCCACAAAACTGCGGGTTGAAAAAGCCTAAAGATCAACACTGACTCAATCCAAGATTTTAATAACATAGTCTTTCCACCTGGAATGCATACAATTGAACTTTGTCTTTGAGTTTACATTACATATTTTTATTTTACTTGTACACTAAAGTGGTTATATATGGGATTGCTATATATGCTAGAAATCCAGGTTCTATTCTAATAAGATGTGAGACAAAATTAATTTTATTTATAAAAAAAAAACAGTTTTAAAAAAACTCTGAAACCTGAAAGGGTTTTGTTCTGACTATACTGACAGTATAATTTAATTTCGAGATTTTTGTCCTTAGCATTTTCACTTTTAAGATATTTTATTTTGAAGATTTTAGTTTTGATCATTTTCCTTTTCACAACTTCTTTTTCTATAAAATTTTCATTTACAAAATTTTATTTTCACAATAAAAGCGTGGGTGGGTCGATATATGTCTAACATTTTTTATCTCAGACTGTATGCATATTTATATATTTAATTTGTTGTTGCAATAATGTTAAAAAATATTGCTATTGTTATCTTTTATTATTCTACTGTAAAAGAAGATGAATAGAGATTAACGATTATATATAGTAGATATATATACCTACATTATATATATGTCTATAATATTATAATATTATGTAAAAATAATAATGTTAATAGTTTAAATATGAATGTGTGTGTGAAAAAAGAATTTCTGAGTTAGAGGAAACACTTAAGAAACGTTCACTTTTTAAATATGTTGTTTCAAATGGAAATTCAAATTTTTAAAATAAAAAAAAAAAAAAAATAATATAATTTTTTTTGTTTTTCTTTGTTTTGTTACCGTTATGTTGCATATCACAGTATACATAATATTATAATATTATATTTTTTTTTTTTGAAATTATAGAATATTTATATTAGTAATTCTATATATATATATATATATATATATATATATGTGAAAGAACAATGCTTAAACATACTGAACAATATACTTGAAAATGTATACCGTAGACCAAGCGGGGAGAAAACAAATTTAACTTAAAGAAATATAATAGTAGAAAAATAAATAATATTCTTCATATTAGTGTTGTTTTATACATGAAAAAATTTCTTTAACATCTTATTTGAATATAGTTTTAACTTTTATCATTTAATAAACTGAATACAGTGAATTCCAAATAAAATGAAAGTATTAAAATAATCTATTGATGCTAGCAGAGCCTTACATTTGTTCAAAATTTTGCCGCCATTCTGTTCTGGCATCCATCCGTTAATTTAATTTTATCGCTATCGTCTTTGACTTTTAGTTGGTTCTAATTTCTAATATATTACGGACCTACCTCTATTATTATTTTGACATGCACATGATCATTCATTTTTACTACATGTTTTATTCAACTTAACTTTTGGCTAAGTATACATTTTTGTTCTTGATTTGGTTTTCGTCTTTGATAAATTTTGCAATAATTTGCAGTTTGGAGCTTTAATTAGAGATCCTAGTGTAATATACTGATAATATAGTGTATGGTATAGTACATATGCATACTACGATAACATAGTGTGTGGTACGGTGTATGCATATCATAATACTATAACATATCATATTTCCCCTTCAGTTCTTATTTTATTTCCAAATTAGACAAGTTCTTTTATTTTTAATATTTAAGGTTCAATTAATGTACTAAATATTATTGTATAACATTCAAACACTTGACCAATTTTAGCCATTCTGAAACCAATATGGTCCTATGAATATCAGTTACGGAGAACTGCGTCTAATATAGTAACATTGAAATAATTCAAAGGATGCAATTAAAAGTTCTATGTACCATAATACAGACCCTTTGGCACCTTAGAAATATTAATCTACGTAGAGATTTGAATATACCCAAGGTTACAGAAGATCTGGAAAAATGAAACAGACTGATCCAATCTACAAAACATATCAATAACCCGCATGTTAAAAACAAAATATCTAGCAGTCATACAAGGCAGAAAATTGGAATGAACGAGCAATAATATGATGTGTCAAATCAATGGACTATAGATCTTCCCACTTTTTAGATTTTAAGATTTGAATAAACCATAAAGGTCACTCACTATTGTTAAAAATTATTGTCATTTTCGTTTAGAAATATTCAATAAATTCAGTAAAGATGTAAAGAAAAAAAACTCGACTAAACGTTTTGTAACGTTTAGAAATGTTCTAAAATTAGTCATGTGCATTTATTAATATTGAACTAAATGTTTTGGTTAGCATTAATGTGACATATTTTTTCATATGTCATAATAACTTGAGTAATTTAATTTTAAAATGTAATTTAAATAAAACTTATATATGTATTTGCATCTAATAAAAAGAATAAAAAATTTGTAAGGAATTTATTTTGAAATAAAGAGAACACCATTATCTACTATTTCAATAAAGTTAATTTATAGTATACAAAATATTACACTAGCTTCTCGTTGTACCTGATTTGGTTTCCACTATTGTTATTTTATTTGGTAAACATTATTTTTCTTAGAATTAAACTGTAAATCGAATATTTTTAACTTTTCAATAAATAAAGCAATTGTCCAAACCTACACCGGTTGTACTTTAATAGAGTTCTATTTTCGAATATATACTTTTAACGTTTCCTCAATAACTGTTATTATCCAGACTATGCAACTTTAGGTTAACATTGATTGTATAATTCAATCTCAATAATCTTATACATTCTTACTTACAATGTCCATTTTCAATTCAAGAATATTTATGTATGTAAATCGATCATAACCAACACTATGTCATTTCCATTAATTAGAATTAACAATTTTTTACTATCAAATCTCGTTCGTATTAAAATGAGTTTACTGTATTTTTGTGCAAAAATTTAGAATGCATTTTTTTTAAAGAATTACAAAAATAAAAAAAAAAACATATTAACAAAGAAAGACAACAAAAAAAATAAATTTTAAGACATTTTAAATCCAGGTGAGTGAATTTTATTTTTAAAATAAATTGAAGGATTTTATAAAGTCAGAAAATGGAGGGAATTATTTAAAAACAAAATAATTTCGCTTTTTGGAGTATTGCACTTTAAAGAAGAATTTGAGCAATATAAAAATTATGTCTGTTTTTTTGTTTTTTTTTTTTTTATAATATTCTAATAACGAGCATATTGATTGTTTTGAAATGTAGTTGAAAAATGAAAATTTTCAAATTATCTTTTAAAAATTTTCGTTTAATTTTTTTGTGTATTTCGAAAAATAACGATTTAAATATTTTCTATCTTTTCATATTTCGTTAAGACGTTCTATACCGTAATAAATTTTCAAATATACAAAGTAACATCGTTTAACGAAAGTTGACAACAATATAGCAATAAAACTATGTTTAAAATGAAGTTTTCAGGATCGTATGAAAAACTAGGAGGATAACTCCACATTTTAATATATGGATATACTACAAAATATCTAATGGTACCTATGACGTTTTGATTGATATCAAATCAAAAAAAATCATTATGCTAGAGAATATAATTTTGGGCAGTTTAGAAGTTGTGAGATTTAGTGAATATATTTCAGAATCATGGCGGACAAAAATACCACTACATTTCACACCCAATTTTTACACCAACATTCACATTTCACAACAAAAATAATTAAAAAAATATTCAAACCTAATGTTTTAGGAAAATAAAGATTTATGACAACGGTTGTGGTTATAGATGCGGCGCTTATAGTACATCCTATTTTTGAAAAATATATTCAATTATACTAAACAATTAAGCGAACTTTTTCATAGAAGCTAATCTGGAGATAGAATCAGAAAAAGCACTTAAATTTGAATCCCAATTTGAAACCCGTATGCTTAGACTGACTTTTATGAAAAAGTCTGCTTAGCTGTTCAGTATAATTGGCTATATTAATTAGTTCATATTTTAACTATCAACAAAATATGCATTTTTATCTTTCTTTAGAATTCGTTATTTGTTTTTTTTTTTGCATATTGTTCTAATTCCTGTGGCCCAATCAGATCAAATAATAACTTTTTCGCTATTATCTATTTAACGTTCCGAAAACAAAGTATTGTGAAATTTCTTAATAAAAGCGTTCCATTAAGCTGTGTAAGCTACCCATGAGTAGCTTGTTAAAAGAATGCTAATTTTATGCTGATGAGCAAAACATTACCCAAAAACATTGATGTTAGAATGTTTTGTTTTGGAAATTAATTTATCAAAAAATTCTCGTCTTTTCTTGGTGTTGTCTAGTTTTATTCATTAAATTTAGTTTTATATGTAATTATTTTTAAAATAAAATGTTTACTTATCATATTTAAATTATTTTTTTGTTGAAAAATATTTCAATTTAAATTTGTGTGTTATTT
The DNA here is from genome assembly GCA_963942445.1 of Argyra leucocephala. Classification (NCBI taxonomy): domain Eukaryota; kingdom Metazoa; phylum Arthropoda; class Insecta; order Diptera; family Dolichopodidae; genus Argyra; species Argyra leucocephala. The sequence continues at coordinate 14,823,720 of OZ012681.1, forward strand.
GAATTTCAATATCAAACTATGACACTAAACAATTATTCAGCACAAAAAAATTTTATTCAGCACCAAGCGGAAAGTAGTTCATTTCTAACCATTGTTCAAAAATGTTCAAAAATGTGTAAAAATGGTTGGTTTACACAGCATAATGGAACGCTACTAATGTTTTACGATCACCAGAAAGTAGCTCTGACAGGTTCTGCAAAATATTGAATCGGATTCTTAACAATTAGAATTGCTCAGGTGTGGCGACAAATAAACTGGGGTATTTGAAAGCGTCTGTATTTAACAGCCAAATAGAAATCTCAAATCGTCATTTTTAGTATATTGACTATATTCACAGTTGTGTATTATAACCACAGAGTACATAATACTTCAATTCGTATTCGTGTTATGTTTTAGGGGATTAGTAATGGGTAAACACGTGACTTTGTGTTGGGGAACAGAGTTGATTGCTGTGCAATCTATTTTTAAATTAACTATAATGAACTGAGCCTTGTTGTGTTTGTGAATTCAAAGAAAATCTATCTCTGGTTTCGTAATAGATAGGTATTATCAAATAACGGAACATTAATTCTATTTTAATCTAAAATTCAGTTGCTAGTAATGAACGCGTATTATATCTGAATCACCGGGATCTGTAAATGCCAATGTGCATAAACGGAAATATTTACAACAACCTGTTACCAGTTCAATATTTGTCCGGCTATAATGAACATCACTCTTGGCTAATATTGCATAATACTCTATTTCCGATTTCGTTAGCGATGGAGTATTGTTGGCAATTAAAACCAGGTTAAATATTCTTTAAAACTATAATTTAAGAGTTTGTTTGTATCCCAAACAATATTTTCCGGATTTCATAACCAAAGCCAAACGAGCATTTATGCTCTTTATGGTTTTTTTCTGTTTTTTTCTGTTTTTTTCCGGCGCCTATGTTATTTTATCAGATATAATAACTGTGTGCGCCTAGAAATAAAATTGTTTAATGCTTCTGAGTTGATAAATAATTTTTTCCAAAATTAAAAAGAATTATAAAATAACATACAATATCCGTTCGAAGGTTCACGCGAAAAGAAAGAAGAGTATAACAAGTAGAAAAAGATTAGATTATATTTTTATTAGGCCACTTAACCTCAGGAGGGTTTTTTGGAAGCATTTTCTTCATATGTACAAAACTTAAAGACTAAAGAGACGAAACTTAAATCGACAATATCTAAGCTTAAAGTTAAAAATTAAAAATACGGAATTTAAATATAAAATATTTTAAAGTTAGGCTTAAGTTGAAAGTTGAACTAAGTATAAAGGGAAGAAGAACAAAATGATGTATATGTTATTTATTTTTTATTAATGTACTTATTTAGTTAGTTAATTCAACTATTTATAATTATATAATTCAGTATTGTAAAATATAATTTGTATTATTACATAAATGAATTATTATAAAACTAAAAAATTTAAAACAACCATTCATGCCTTGAGCCTTGAGCTATTCAAAATCGGTAAATTCTAATTACTACTAAAATCATAAAATTATTGTTCAGCTTCCCAGTTCCAAAAAAGTCTCTACCCACCCAGCTTTACAATATACATTGGCAGTATAAAACAACTGTACCTACCTTAGTTTTATGGCAAAAGAAGAAGAATAAAAAATGGAAAGAAGACATGCAATATATAAGTATGTTATTTATTTTTGTTCTTTTTTCATATATTTCAATCAGCATCTCTAATTGATTTAATATCATTTTAACTATACCCTTAATTACATCTCTTTGTTAATTCATATGAATTTTAATATAACAATATAGTGTTAGAATATTATTTTTGGTGAGTTTTTTAATAATAATAATTTGAAAAATGTAATTTTTATTAACTCATAAAAACCCCCTCCTAATAAATATTTCTTTATTTTGATTAATATTATTTTCTAGTTAATTATATTTTCATTGCAATTAATTACCTTTCACTTTATCTTAATTAAGAACTTCATAAAAAAAAAATATATATGTATTTACGTTACATATTTTACGTTATATACTTCGAATTGAAATATAAAATGAAATTAAGAATAAAATTTTAGATCTCAAATCTTTGGTTTTCTTCTACCTATATACTCTTTCTCATCTATACCTAACACAATAACCCACTTAATTTAGATCTTAAAATATCTGTCTTAAATCAAAGGTAAATTACTAAACATTGCCTATAATAACCTAATATATCTTAATTAACTTTTTCTTTTCTTATTGTAATTTTTTCTTTTAAAAACATATATATATATATATATATATATATATATATATATACATAAATGTATGTATATAATATAGATATTTATACTAAATTTCTGTTTCTTGTTGAAAAATAATTATGTGTTTACCATCAGTGTTGTTTGAACGCTTTTTTCTTTTAACAATCTAAATTTTTGTTATTTTTTAGTTTATTTTTTTTTTAATTCAATTCAAGCGTAGAATGCTTTAATAAATCCAATTTTATGACCCTGAAACATCTAATTAGGACTGTCATTCATATTAATCATGATAATATCCATAAATATAACAAAATGATTAAAATTACAACATAAACTGAATTACCAAAAATGTGATTTATTTAAACAAAAAGGAAAAAAAGATACAGAAAGAGAGTAAAATAAATAATTTAAACTATGTTCAGTCTTCCATTTAAGATTTTTTTTTTTAAATAATTTAAAAAATTTTTGGTGTGAAGAGAATTGACAATAATTATTATTAGAAGTAAGAAGAAAGTAAACATGGATATAACAAATTAAAAATTATATTGTTTTTGGTCAATTATTAGTAATTAATTTTATAAAATAGTAAAGTTATTGATAATCAAGCATTTGTTTGAAGATTTGAGGAAAATAGTAAATTGAGAAGGAAAGTAAATATAGAGTAATTTATGGTAATATGGCAGTTGACTAAAGTGGACCATTATGCAGACCGTTATCTATAAAATTACAATACCTTAGAGCATCGAATTCATGTCAAAACCTGTAGCTTACTGTTATTTTTCATTGCACCGAAATTTTTTCATTGCAAGTTTGGTGTTTGATCTAAAAAGTTCTTTTACGAGTCAAATTGTATTATTATGTTGTTTTGTACTTCGGAAAACCTATACCTATTCCGGCAGTATGGACTATTTTTTTTTTTTTTATATATACTTTCAAGTCTATGTAATGAAATATTTTTCAACAGTGATTTACAATACACAATTACATTCAATAGATTTTATCATCTAATTTGAATGTGGAAACTATAATCTATTTTGGAGTACTTCGCCTTCATAATAGCAAAATTCTATCATAACCAACATTTGCAAATATTTTTTTTCATTTATTTTATCCTAAAGGACAAAGTGTACTAGAGCAAAGTGGAAAAATCCAGAATGCATTTTTTTGCCTTCCTTGGGAATAGAATCTAGCATGATTCGGTTGAAAGACAAGCGATCTACCTATTGCCCCACCCAGCAGCTAATATGTTTACCGGAGGTAGATATAAATATTCGAAAAAACTTAGAATATACCAAAAGGTTCACCAATATGATAACGATTATAATAAACAGGCTTCGAAGACGTAAAAAATCGAAAATTGGGATTTCTATGGACATCTAAGCTTTATCAAGCTCCAAAGACTACGTGGTTGGTGTATAAAAAGAATAGTTTAACACTCAAAGCCAAACCTTTACGAAGAAATCCAGTGTTTTCTAAAGAAATGGAAAGAGACTTAATTATAGTAATAAACAAGCTGTCAAATACGTAAAAAATCGAAAATTGGGATTTCTATGGACATCTAAGCTTTATCAAGCTCCAAAGACTACGTGGTTGGTGTATAAAAAGAATAGTTTAACACTCAAAGCCAAACCTTTACGAAGAAATCCAGTGTTTTCTAAAGAAATGGAAAGAGACTTAATTAAATAAATATTAGAAATCGAAAGCTATTATTTTTATCTCACCGGACAAGATATCAAAATCTTAGTATATCATGTTGGTGGTGAAAAATGGAGTGGTAGTGTTGGAAAAGATTGGTGTTATAGATTCTTAGGTAAATATAAAGAAATTGTTAGCTTTCGAAAACCAACAGGAACTTCAATGTATAGAATTAATGGATTCATGTTGTTGGGCCTATTATTTCATTATATTTGCAGACAACACAGTTATTCTTGCGTCTCTCTCACAATGATGAAAATACTGCACCGGAGTTAGTCAAAAACAATTTAAACGCAATATCAGGATGTCTAAACAAATGAAACGTTAGAGTCGCTTTTCCTAAGCAACGACGTCATACATACATATATATTACAGTCTGATGATGTCAAATATCTTGGTATACACCTGGATCGACGATTAACCAGGAGGAAACATATTTTCACTAAACGGTTAGGTACATGTACATAATGTGCTGTTCACGAAACTGTATTGTCAAGAAATTCCAGATGGATCTGTAAAACAAATTGTTCATATTAATATATATTAGGCCATACTTAAACCTGTTTGGATTTATGGCATTGAACTTTGGGGGAACAGTGTCAAAAAGTCAAATATTGAAATTATTCAATGATTTCGAAATAAAGCAGTACGAACAATAGTAGATGCTCCATGGTTTGTGACAAATAACCTAAGGATTTTAAAATTATATCAAGAATTATCGTGCCAGATTGGAGATACATCCAAATGCTTGCTATGGTAAGTGAGCTAATGCAGATTGCATAGCACAACACCAACCTACAGCGCCAGCAAATTTATAATAGAGAGGTTAGGATAACTCGAGGTTAAATTCACATTTTTCACAAAGTTAATTTATTAATAAATAACTGTGAGTTGCCAGTGCCAGAAATTTAAGTTTAAGGAAAAACTTCGGTATTTCGTATCATCAAAAAAGAAGAAGAAGAAGCAATAATTATTTTATCAACTAGAAAGGACTAATTATTTGAATATTAAGTCTTGAACGAATTAGTAATTAAAGGGAACTAAAGCGTTTTCCAATAGGGATGATATAATTTTGAAGTGACGTTTCGACCATTTCGTAATATGTCATGATCTGTAATTTTTTTTTCATTGAATTCAGTAATGTTTAAAATTTCACCGTAAACGTCGTGAATTTGCTGATTTTGCCTTGGAACAACTAGAAAACGATAACGATTTTTCTAAGCAAATCATCTTCTCCGATGAGGCTGACTTTCATCTGAGTAGTGCGGTAAATAAACAAAACTGTCGATTCTGGTGCGAAGAAAATCCACAAATTATTCATAGAAAACCTTTACATTCACCTAAATTGACAGCTTGGTGCGACTTTTGGTCTGGTGAAATCAGCGGTCCGTACTTCTTTCGAAATGAAGCTGGTAACATTGTTGCTTTAAATGGAGAGCAGTATAGATCGATGATAACCAACTTTTTATGGCCGAAATTGGAAGAAGTTGATCTTGACAATATTTGGTTCCAAGAAGACGGGGCTACGTGCTACACAGCAAGTGCAACAATTGAATTATTGCGAGAAAAGTTTGGAGATTCAATTATTTCAAGAAATTGTGATATTGAATGGCCTCCAAGAAGTTGTGATTTAACACCATTAGACTATTTCTTGTGGAGTTATTTGAAGTCATTGGTCTTTAGCAATAAACCAGAATCTCTTCAAGCTTTACTAGTCAATATTGAACGTGCTATTCATGACATACGACTGGGTTTAGTAGAAAAAGTGCTGGAAAATTGGGTTCATCGAATTCGTTCCTGCAGAAGAAGTCGTGGAGGCCATTTGAATGACGTTTTATTCAGAAATTCATTGTATTCAAAAACACATTTGAGTTTCCTTAACAATTAGTGTGTTTTTGTTTTAAAGAAATCATATCACTCTTATTGGAAAACCGTATATAAAATCTGTTGAAAGTAATACTTAAAATATAAGATGACAAGTTAATCGTGCCGGACATTAAAATGAGCAAAATTTGATTGTAATGCGGTCTTGATAATTTTAATGAACAGACAAACTGACAAATATCGCAGTAACTGGCAAGATTTAGCTTAAATCTGCTTAAATAAATATCATTATTATTGTCTTTGTATTTTTATTTGTTTTTCTCTTATTTTTTTTTTTTTTGCTTGTTTTGATAAAACTATAAAAATCATGAGAAAAAGAATTTCTAGGTTCATTTATCATTCTCCACAAAAACAAGAAGAAAACAAGGAAAAAATATAATATCATGAATCAAAAATGGTGGCAATATTTTCTTCCTTATGATATTTTTGAGAAAAGTCTTTTTTTTTTGTTGAAAGTGTTTTCCTTTTCCTTTTTGTTCTATTTTTTTTTTTTTTTTTTTTGTTTTGTGGTGCTTAACAAATATGTAGTCTTGATCTTGGAATTTTTTACTTCGTTTCATTCTTTTTTTTTTTTTTATTTGTATTTCAGCTAATCTAATTGGCTTTATTGAATGCCAAAAAAAAAAAAACTAAAATACGAAAAAAATAACAAAAAGGCCAAAGCACTATTCTGGAATAACAAATTCCAATATAAATAAGGTTTTTCGTGTTGTCATTTTTTTGTTCATTTAGTTTTGGGTATTCAAATTGTAATTGAAAGCAATTTATTTTATTAAGAGTATTATTGCTAACATTTTTCTAGAATCGTAGTTCTCGGGGGAAATGCATATTTAAGTTATAAAGAAATGGATTTAAAAAAAGAAAAAAATAAAAACTAAATTGAAATGGAAATAGGTTAGATTAGAGTAGAGAAAGGCTTAATGAAAAAAAGTGTTTTAAGAAAATAATTTATGTATTTTGATTAGGTGATAACCTATTGAGGTTAACTGGGATTTTGTTTTTTATTATTAAAGACGATTTTTAAGCGATGTGAGATTTTCGTTAATTTGGCAAGATATATTTTTCATATATTATCTTATTACGGACATTTGCGGTTAGCAGTGATATCGATAATATTTTTGACATTTATGCTATAGAATCGCACTAGATAAAATAAAACGCGGAGAGACCATATTTATAGAATAAGAAGTATCGTTTAGTCAAAAATTGTGATGAGTGACAAATTCGGCTTTAAAAGCGCATAACAGAAAGACTACCGAAGGCATGGCATGAATATTTGACATCAACAACGCATCGCAAATATAAAAAGAGAGCCACATGTTTAATCAAACTGTCATCAGTATTGCCTACCACAACAAGAACAAGAAGGTTTTATAATCATCCGTGACCAATCGCTAACTTCAACTTTATATAAATGAGATTGCTAATTTGATGAAATTACGATTACCATACATTTATAAACCAATGCTTGATGTACATAAATTCCCAAATTCAGACTGCAAAAACAGAATTCGATCTCTAAAAAGGGAATAAAACTTAGAAATATGTTTATCGAATCTTCTTCTTTCAATTATACTTTCAGTTTCAAATCGAGCTAGGTTTTGTGCTATGCACCTTCTCCATGATTCTGTAAATTTTGCTACTCTGTCCCAGCTACCCTTTAACTAGCTTATACTAGGCTATCCTATCTTAGCTATACCTTATCCTAGCTACCTACCCTATAGCTTTTTATGTTGATTAGTTAAGATGCAGTGAACGCATGAAGCCATCCTAGTCTAAATCGATCATTTCGTCTATGTCTATGAACCAAAAAACAATATTTCAGAACATTTAATTCTCAGGCATCCTTCCTAGAGGAGTTTGAAACATCTTAATCTGTTGAATCATATCTAATATAAAGTTCCAGCCATTATTTGATGGATGGATAAAACAATTTTTATTACTGAGTATCTTAGGTGGAATCCCTTTTTGGTGATTAATAAAGTAGGGTACTGCAAGTTTACTAAATCTGCAATATTTCGAGCATTTATCTATGAAATTTCTTGCTTATCAACTCATTAAGTGGACAACTACTACTATTGTCAGGAACTACTTAAGCTTTCTTAAATGGAATAGCTCCATTTTATTTAAATTGTTACCGGATTATACTATCAATTATTTTTTGTCATTTATTTGATCCCAATGATAAAAGGTACTGAACCAAGTCGAAAAACCCATAAAGCATTTTCTTTTTGCTTCATAGGGAATCGATCTTACAACCTATCGGTTGAAAGGGGGTGTTCTATCATCAACTGCGCCATCCAGCGTTGATATTTGCCATCTCATATCAATAAATTTGTCAATATTTGTTACAGATTGTTCAAAATGTTGGGACGTTAATCTGTGACACAATACCTGGTAGTTTAAATTTCAATTGTATTCATATTCAGTCGTGATGGAATTAAAAATGTATAGAAGCAATAAAATGAAACCTTAATATAGACTATATTAGTAAAACCATATAGTTAAGACTACACTAAATTAACTTTTCAAGATATTCTCTACGATATTTTATTAATTTTGTCATAATTTAAAATCTCCATTTAAATCTAACATTTTATAATGAGAGTGACTAGATGATGAACAACTAAATGGGAAATGACAATACAAATTGCCTTTTTGATAAATTAATAATGATTCAAAAATAAACCTCATGCAATTATTGTACAAAAGATGGGTAGAGTAGAAAGATTAAAACTCTTAAAGAATGTTTCAATAAAGTAATTGCGTAATTTAGAAAATAAAAAAAAAATCAAAAAAAATGTATTAAGTGCAAAAATAATAATATAAAAAAAAAGAACAAAAATTGTGGGGCATAAAAGTTGTTAGTGGTAAAATTCAATAAATCTACTGGGTTTTTTGGAAAACATATGTGACCTCGTACACAAAAGGAAATTTCTGATTACGAAAGGATTTTTGATTATCTTTTTTATGTCATCAAGGATTTTGCCACGCAATATAGAAAATAACAACGTTATACAATACACAACATCAATTATTTTGTAACAGCAGTTTTTCAAGATTAATGGAAAATAGTATTTATTGGGTTTCGTTTTTGTTTTTTTTTCGGTTTTTTTTTAAATTGAGCCGAAAATGTCATTAAATTGTGATAAATTAAAGGTTTGTGGATGGATGGATATAAGATGAATATTTTTCAAAAACAAATGCATGTGAGAAATGATATAATGCAGATGACTATTATTTTGATTATAGGTAGTGGTAGTGGTTCCTAACCTTGGTAATGAAAATATTAATGACATAAATTTTTTGCTTTCTTCCTAATGCTTTCTTCCTGTAAGTTGTTTTTGCGTTGTGTGAATTAAGTCAGTATGTACAATGGTTTGAGAAGGGTAATTGTAAAGTTCATAGTTTTGTTGCAGCAAAAGAGTTGTAGAAAAATTGTATATGTTCGAATTTTAGGTATGATGTGGTCAGTGATATGGCATAAAACAGATCAACATGGCACGCAGAAATCCTGACGTTGAAGAAAATAGTAATAATTATTGTGTGTACGCTCTGAACAGTAAATTTTTTGCTTACGTTGATAATGATGTGGTCACTGATATGGTATAAGACAGATCAACATGGACACAGCACGCAGAAATTCTGAACTTGAAGAAAAAAAATATTTATTGTAATTACGTTCTGAAGGGCAAATGACCTGACCTTCTATACCCAATTTTTCATGTACGTTCATATCATAATTGTCTTTTTTTCTTCTTCAGACATTTTCACAGATGTGGTCAGTTTGTGAAAATGGTTTTAAAATGAATATGTGAAGATAACTTACAAATTGCAATAGCAGGGAACGCATAGACAGCGTAGACGAAGTAGATTTGTTGTTACGAACGAAGTGTTTGTTAAGCACGTAAATATCCTTAAATATTCGCTAACAAACTGAATAATATATCTTCGACTTAGTCAGACAATATTCAGTAATGGCAGCTGCATAATAGACAATATTTCACACATCTTTCGAACTTGTTGCTTGGCTATCAAGTTATCAAGTAGGTAATAATTTTCATTAAGAAAAATATCAATACGAAGAAACTGAACAGTAAATAAGAAAAGATGCCAAAAAGATGAAACAAGATGTATAGGAGAGGTCACAGGCAAACAAATAAAAGCGAAATAGCGAATATTGAAATCTTTGTAAGAGAACCCAATTTACTACTTGAAGAAGAAGAAATGGAATAATATTGTAATTAAAGAAAAAGTTATTATGACAATCTTGTAACCTGAAACTATTTTATAAATTAAAACTAAAGCAGACAACGAGGAGGAGGCAATTATTTTAAGCAATGAATAACCCACTTTCGGAATCCATAAAAAGAGTGGAAAATACTTTTAAAGGGATCAAAGGGAAAAAATGAAGTAATCTACTGCTAACTCGAATTTTTTAACCTATAGTGGATGACACAAAAATTCAAAGCCCTAGATATGGAAATTAGTCAAATAGCAATTAAAAATACTACTGATATTTTTTAGCTTTTAGTCGATATGAAATCGTGATTCAAATATTTGAGCAAAAAGGATTTAAATTGTTGGCAACAAAATTAACGTGGGCAGCAAAAGGCCACCTAGAAAAACGCTACGCTGACCTTGCGTATTCCATTGTCTTGTTCATTTTTTTATGGTTGAGTAGAATATGTGAACTCAGGAACAGTAGTTCCATTGAAAGATTTGAATGTTGTAAGAACTGGTCGCTAGATGGTTGGTGCTACAAATTCAGTTGATTCAATGCCCAGAACAATTCGTGGGGATTATTGCATACAAGTTGGTCGTAATATTATTTATTTGTCAAATGCAGTAGAATAAACTCACAAAGAAATTTGCCATTCTGTTTACTGAGAAAGAATTAGTTTCATGGAGCCTAGCTGAAAAAAATTAGGTTTACAAATGAATAGGTAACACATTAAAATCAAAATTTTAACAAGTCAATCAACCAACTAAGTGAAAATTTTATTATTTTCAAGCATACCAGTGGAAAGAGCAATTTATGTAGCCAGAAGCACTGATGAAGGCTTCTGACTACTTAATTCAAAGACACAAGTTGCATCCAAGATATCGGTATGTATTTGAAATCAAATTTGACTTAAACATAAATAAAATATTGCCTGTCAATATAGTTGTTGTTGGCTATAGAGATATTTACTCTTCATAGGATTTTTTAAATTCGATTTTTTTTAGGGAGGTAGATAGGCAGAAGTGACAATTGCAGCAGTTGCTTCTAGAAAGCCAATTACGACTTAATTTTGCCTCTTTGATACCACCACTCGAATGACATATTTGTTGTTTGTTGTTGTTGTTGGTTGTTTTCCTCTACCAATGCCACTCTCCTAAGAAACTCAGTACTAGCTTTTCGATTAACTAGCTTTATATTTCTGGTTAGTTTGATGAAAATGTATATGTATATATATTATATAGTTGAAAATGTATATTTTTAGTTAACTAAAAATATCAATTTTCTAAACTCCATTCTACAACCAAATTCAGTTTTATTAATTTGATTGGCTGGGCATAAAAAATTCAAATTTTAAAACTCATCAAATTTTATTATCAGATTTATTATCAACTTTCATAGCAGTATAATGACTTCTGAAACTAAAAAACATGTAGGTTTTTAACATATATATATATATATATATTTTTTTAAATTTATTTTTTAAGTCATTTTTTAGATTAAAAAAAAAAAAATTATTTTAGAACAAAAGAGTTCTGTTAATATTGTCTCTATGTTGTAAGGAAACAACAATTTATCTCTTTGTATATTTTTTTTACTTTCTATACTTGTCGTGTATCAGAACTAGTAGTTTGCGTGTTATATTTTCTTTTTTTATTTTGTTTTTCAAAAACTTCTCAATAAATTTCTATCTTTAAATTTAATTTTTTTATTTTTTTGTTTATTCTATCGCGTGTGAATATAATGTCGCCATTGTTAGTTTAATGTTGTCATTAAATGATGACTGCCTAGTTGGTTACTCAATCCAACAGCCTCATCATTTTAATAATAATAATAAGAATAAATAAAAAAAAAAATGTAATATCATAGTAGGCTAATATCCATATAAATCTATTTCCTCTCACTATCAAATTAAGTGAATCATTTCTCATTTCATAGTGGACCATTTTTTTTTTTTTTTGTTTCTATTCTATATGTTTGTATATTGTTATGTGTTAGTAAATTTGTATTTAAATATAAATAGATGAGTCTATTATGGAAGATGTAGTAATGGGAAAATGTTGTGATTAAATAAATTAACTTTTAACATAAGAAAAAACATGATATACAGTGTTTGAATGGATGGCCGAAAATGAAGTTGAAAAATCAAATGAAAATAAGAGTTTAATTGAATGGTTATATTTGATATGTTTAGGGATAGAAAAGGATTTTTGATTATTTTTTTTGAGAGTATAAAATTCATTAGATGTCAAAACGCACTCTGTAATTATTCATATTTTTAACTTAATTTGGTACACAGTAGCAGCAATGCTTAAAATAGTGAAATCTAATTTTTTGGGATTGCAATTTGTAGAGTATCTGTCATAAAAACTTGCTAAGTAATTCTGTCTTTGTACATAGTTCTTGTGTTTAATTTTCATTAATTAATTTTACTTTACTTTAGTAAACTATAGTACAGAAAAACACCGCTTGTACCGTGAACAACATTTCAGAAAGTACTTTCTATTGAATAAGACTGGTGCACTTTTCTGTTTGTGAATAGTGATTCAGTAATGAGGTGTACAACTGCAGGAAAATCAATTGTTTCTGAATTTCTGTCAAATTTTAAGACAAAATTATATCATCATATCATAATGTACGTAATTGTAACGATATGATAATGATACTAAATAGCAGTGATCAATGTACGGCTTGAGCAAGTATCCACACTCCACCATATATAAATTGGCTTGTTCTTAGAATCAGAAGTCATACTACGGGTTGTTACATAGAAATAACAAAAATATGTAGCAATATAAATAACAAAGAGTATTCGCCCGCTCTTCAAAGTTCGAAGAAGTTTGATAAAAAATCGGACTTAATTTAATTATGATTTTTTCATCATTTATTTATGGAACTTATATAATTTCTTTTATTAATTTATCTTAGACAGCAACCTCATACATAATAGTTTATTTAAAACAAAAAAAATTTAATTTAATTCTGGCTAGAAAAAGAAGAAACTGTAGTTTGGTGAATGTATTTTGGTAAATATATTTAGTGTGTGTATACTTATACATGAAGTGAAATTATAAATTGCAATTTCTGATTGAAAATTAAAAAAAATTTAAAAAAAAAAATATTTTCGCTACGTCTCCTTTTAAATATCCATATTTTAGAAAAATAATATTGAAATTCGATTGTTGTTGTGATACTTGGTTTACAAATAAAATCTGTTTTTCAATTCCATAGAGTACTGAATTCACGTTCAGCATCATTTTTAGGAATATTAGCAGCCAGTTAGAAAAAGCAAAGCATAACAATGTTTTTCTTTGCCTCTTTGGAATCCGTAAAAAATAGTTTTTCATATACCTTTGTATTTTTATTCTTTGTTTGAAAGATTTTTTTTAAATGTTATGTACTTGTAAACGTTATGTACACGTTCACTAAAGCCACAGTTGCTGTTTTTGAAATCGCAACCAACGTGCTGCAAAATCAGCATGAGGGAAATTAGGAACTGAAATATAGAGAAAGCCTACCAGCTTCATAGCTTCTTCCTTCATGCAAATCAACATCTAAAAACATACTATCGGTGGTTGTTGTCTTGGATATCGCAATATTGGGTTTCTGAAAACTTTGCATAAAAAATAATCCAACTTTCCAAGTTGGAAATTAAATTATATAATCAACACATAAATATTATTTTGAACCTAGTAGGACAAACCTAAAAATATATTATACAGCATGTAATATAATAAAATGAATTAGCAATAAAATAGAAAAAAATATTTACCATAAAACTCTTTCGAAAACGTACCTGTAATTAGAAAAAAAAAACATAAATAATTTTAGTTTATAATTAAAATATAATTAGTAATTATCTAACAGTAAATATTAATTAAGTTTAAGTAAAAATAATTAAATTAATTTGGAAAAAAGTAAAAACGATAAATGATGATAATGATGATTATATTTTTAAAACTGGAAACAACAAAAACCGATTAACCCATGGAAATATGATTCCGTAAATTTTGATTTTTGGTATAGTTTTATTTTGAAACTGTATAAGGTAGGATACTCATTAGTATGTATTTTTAAAGCTTTTTTGAAGTTTCTTTTAATGTACTTTCTTTTAATTATAGTAATCCATCCGCATCTTAAATCATTTTTAAAAGTCAGTATTAATCGATTAAATCAGCTAATCAGCAGGAGACTAGACCCATTGTCAAAACACTGACATGGTTTATTACATTATCATATGTCATGGTCCATTTAACATGCATCTATTCAAGATTGATAGATCGATCGGACACAGACAGGTTCAGATTCTGCTTCAACGAAAATTAATCCTACTTTCATATTACATTTATTTGCGACGCCATACCTCACAATAGACATAAATATTTCCAGGAATACATATCGCCTAATTCTGACATTGACTTCAAACTAATAATACCGTTCATCAAGGACATAAACCTACAATTCTAAGATTGTAAACGGTGAAGTACAACGTTGTGAAGAGGTCGCGTTTACATGGACCACCTCATAAAAAATTTTCTATTATCGATTATTTTAAGTTTCCTGATGAATTGAAGACTTAAATATGGATGCCTAAAATTTAAGTATCAGAAAATATTTTTTTGACAAATTATCATTTAAAAATGTGGCATTAAAAAAATTAAAATTAGTCGTCTGATTTAATTCCTCAATCTCACAAATTGACTATAGTACGAAACTTTTTGAGCGAGTAATCTCCTAAAACAATCAACATCGTGACACGATTGCATTTTTTCTGTCGCGAAGGATGTTATAAAATGTTTTGGATTCTTAAGCAGAAGTAGAAAACAATTTTTATCTTCTAATATCCTATTAAGATATAAGGCATATATTCGGCCTCGACTTGAATAAAATTCGCATATTTGGGGTGGTGAACCTAATATCAGCATACAGTACTGATCAATGATGGAGATGTTATACAACACCTAACATCATTAAGTCATTACCGTAGCACCCACTCTGTTTTATAAATATCTGTTGGGTAATTGCTCTGCCGAAATTAGAAGTATTATGCCAAAAATTAAAAACCGTTCCGGCGTAAACATCGCTTACAATTTTGTAGTAGAGCTTCTTCGAACCAGAACTTTGAAAAATAAAAATTTTTTCATCAACCAAATCTCTTAACTATGGAACACCATCTTTTGTGTTCCCACAAACATATAACTTAGTAGTTTTCAAGAGAGGGGTAAATATAAATATCTTTTAATCTGCCCGTAATTTTTTGTACTAACTCTTCTATTCTATATTCTATTCTATTCTATTCTATTCTATTCTATTCTATTCTATTCTATTCTATTCTATTCTATTCTATTCTATTCTATTCTATTCTATTCTATTCTATTCTATTCTATTCTATTCTATTCTATTCTATTCTATTCTATTCTATTCTATTCTATTCTATTCTATTCTATTCTATTCTATTCTATTCTATTCTATTCTATTCTATTCTATTCTATTCTATTCTATTCTATTCTATTCTATTCTATTCTATTCTATTCTATTCTATTCTATTCTATTATATTATATTCTATTATATTCTATTCTATTCTATTCTATTCTATTCAATTCTATTCTATTCTATTCTATTCTATTCTATTCTATTCTATTCTATTCTATTCTATTCTATTCTATTCTATTCTATTCTATTCTATTCTATTCTATTCTATTCTATTCTATTCTATTCTATTTTATTCTATTCTATTCTATTCTATTCTATTCTATTCTGTTCTATTCTATTCTATTCTATTTAATTCTATTTTATTCTATTCTATTCTAATCCTTTTCTAATGTTTTTTGAGCTTTTTTTCTTACTCTTTACTATCCTTTTTTTTTCTTTCCTTCATCTTTCTGTGCTAAAATTCTGCGAAGGCAGTTAGGCTACTGATTCCATTATTTCGGCCTAATATAAAAAAAAAATATAACAACAAATGAATAACTCGAATGGTGGGTGGCCTTAAAAAGACAAAATTAGCGCAAGTAGGTTTTCCAGAAGAAACTGAGTCACTTCCCATTTTCCTAATAATTATTTGTTTCTACAAATCAAGCATTGAAAAACATTTATCCAATCTTAACTGATTTCGATTATGTGGAAATAAAATAAAACCAATATCATGGACAGGCACGGAAAATTAACTCAGCACTTTTGGTGCAAAGCTGTTACACAAATTCGACAACAATATAAAATTTACATTCGAGTGTGGTGAATAAAAATTAAACTTCCTGGATTGATCCATTATTTTTGTGAATAACAAATTGAAATTTGATGTTCATACAAAAATGGCATCTTATGAAATAAAATTATTTCTGTTGAATTCCATTATCGATTTCGATCAGTGTTGTTCATTTAATTTTATACAATTTGTTATAAACAAACATTTTAATATAGACAATATAATCTGTATACAATAAAAACAATGTCAATTATGATGTAAACAATTATTAAACAATTTTATCAAAAAAACTTCAACCAGTACATTTAGATAGCACTGTAGGAAATCACTGTCAGAAAATTGGAATTGGCTTCATAAAGGATATACAAAATGTATTACATCAGCTAAGGAAATTATGAATGAAAAATCAGATTTATTAATTGGTGGGCGGAAAAAATGGTCCCAACAATGTTAAAACGAATGTTTCAATGTGGCATAATGCTACCATAGAGCAAGCTTTTTGCAAGCTTGGGACTTAATTAGATATTTTAAGGTAGTTGATAAATTGTCTGAAATTGTTGTGGAGTCTGTTGTTATTGTAAAGCATTTGTATTCTACTGTTGTTTATGCTGTTGTAACCGATATCACCATATGGTTAATATGTAAAAATTAACATCAGCAGTTCAGTTTAATCTATTTGCAAAATAATTCTTAAATACAAAATTAACGGATAAAGTACTATATATTTGAAAAGAATTTTTATTTTTGGTTAAATGTACAATAGTTTTTTCTGTAGAAATCTGATTTTTGCAATTAAGGACATAATGGACATAATAATATTGTTTACAAAGTATTGTCGACATGTAGAAAGTAAGGTAGTTTACATAATGTATAGTTTATGTCGCACAACACTGATTTCGATACGATTTTTGGTTCGTTTCCAAATTTTGAATAACTTTTAGTTTTATCATAGTCTGCTCTGTTACTCTCACCAGCTCTGCATAATATAAATTCAAATTTTTATTCAAAAGTCCTTTTTTTTACAAAAAAATATACAATTTGTCTCGACAATTATACATGTTTAACAAAACAATTGAGACATTTTTATTTTTATGTTATTTTGCTTAAATATATTTTCATGTAGGTATAGGTATAGGTCGGTACATTTTATTATTATGTATATGACCCAAAATCATGTAAAAACCAAAAAAAAAAAAAAATTAAGATGAAATTATAACGAGAATATACCACCTCCAAAATTATGTTGCTATCATCATTTAACATCACATAAACTGGGCGTCCATTTTTATTAATATCCTTAAAAAATTTATTTTTATTTATTTTTTTTTGTTTTTGTTCTTACATATTTGTTGGTGAATGAATGAATTATTTTTTTGTATGTATAGAAAAAATTTTGGTCAAACTTTTAGTATTTACAATTTTTGGGTAATAATTTGATGATGGACATATTTTTAATACCACATCATAATAATGTAGTAGGTGTTATATATATATAGAACCATATATATAATAGAGGTCAGGTGAGAAAAATACAATCCTTAAAGATTTTAAAATTCTCTTTTTTTTATAGGTGATAATAATATTAATGTTGTTGTATAATATAAAATAAATGTGTTTTGTGATTATTAGGCTGTTTGAGGAATTAAGAGATTTTATTGACTGAAAATATGTTGTGAGAATATGTTGTGGTAAATATGTATGTATGTATGATAAAATTTTGTTTTCGTGTTAATGGGAGAGAATTTAATAGGTATTATATATAGTAATTTTTAACAACATTAAAATGGTAGATTTAATTCAAATATTATATTTCCGTTCATAAAATTATTTATTTGTGTTATAAAAAATGCTTAATTTTCCTTTTTGAGTTGTGTAGCATGTCTAGGATATGTCATATTATAAATAATTTGGGTTCTAGGATTTGTTTACTTGTCATGGTAGGTAGTAGTGGCTGCTGACAGTACGTTGACACACTTAGATCAGTAGGGTCTATTGTGATAGACTAGTAGGGTCCATTGTGTCCACTGGTCGTACATTCTATCATTTTAATTTTATATTCTAAATAACAGAGTTTAATGTTATTAACAAAATTTTCTGGAAAAAAATAGATAATCAAGATGTTTGAATTTAATAAAGCCCCATTATTTGCACAAGCTTATCTTTATTGTTTACTACACAGGCAGTGAAGTCTATTGCCTCCGCAAACATTTATACTCTGTGAAAGTTATCATTTTTGTATGAAAGTTAGTCAACTTTTTAGTATTATTTTTAATTTATAGCAGTTCGCGGTCAACTTATATTTACGTGTTTAGTTTGGATATTCACTTCTCAAACATTTCACTCTCCACAACTTATCGGTTTTGTACAGAACTTAACCAACTTGACAGTATTTTTTTACTATACCAGTGCAGCTTTTCTCCGAAACAGTAGCATTGCAATATTTTTCAACAACATCTGAATACGGCGCCGCAAACAACAAATACGACGACAACAAGCTGGTCGCAATTTGTAGAAGCAATGTAACAAACCGCCTGAAATACTCAAAACTTCCAGGAAGAAAGAAGAAAAGAATGAAGAAGGGTGAAAATAAGTGAACGAAAGCACATCAAGCCAAAAATCAAATCAGCGAAAAACCAAGCCAAACAATGTAACCTGTGAAACGTGGTGCAAGACGGGATAAGGAAAAATGAATGGAAGAAAATGTTCAACAAGCCCAATAAACTGCAGATTCTATGAAAACGAGAGAATGCCACTAACAACAAAGCGTTTCGTATCCAACTCATATAACGTGGAAAATTAGGTGAATTATGTCTAACAGAAGAAGCTCTAATAGGGCGATGGATGCAACATTTCAGAGTTACTGAATAGATCCATAGATGAAAAATAGCGCAGTCCACCAACATCAAGCGATACGCGAAATTTCAACCAAGGCCAAGCTCAGAAGAAATTAACAATGCAATCAACAAAATTAGACTCCAATTCATATAACGTGGAAAATCAGGCGAATTATGTCTAACAGAAGAAGCTCTAATAGGGCGATGGATGCAACATTTCAGAGTTACTGAATAGATCCATAGATGAAAAATAGCGCAGCCCACCAACATCAAGCGATATGCGAAATTTCAACCAAAACCAAGCTCAGAAGAAATTAACAATGCAATCATTCAGCTGAATAGCGAGCGGCAGCAAAAGATCAAATATATGTCGACAAGCTGCAAACTGCACCAATTTTGTTTACTGAGACCCTGTTACCAATAATTGAAGAAGCTTGGATAACAGAAAACATTCCGGAAAATTGGAAAAATGGTTTAGACATTAAAATACCTAAAAAAGGAGATCTCATTGCTGCCAAAATTGTCGTGCAACTGTATAATGTCCATTATAATCTACAAGCGATTATCAAAAGTTCTTGAGCCACAACTTAGAAATGAACAAACAGGTTTTAGACTAGGACGCTCAACGATAGATCACATTAACAGCTTAAGAATCATCGTTGAACAGGCCGTGGAATGGCAGGTACCATTATATATGCTGTATGTCGACTTTAAACAACCCTTTGATAGCTTACAGCGTGATTTTATGTGGAACATTATTTGCTAGCTATGATGTTGTCCATTAAAATAGTCAACATCATAAAAGAGCTTTACAGGAACGCTAAATCCAGTGTGTTACATAAGGGAAAAACTGGGGACGCAAATAATTCGTCAGCCTATCAACATTTTTGGACACCAGATATCTGAAATTGCCTCCTCCTTTCGATACAGACGAAAATATTTTGAGGCTAAGTCGAGAAAATTTTAAAATTAAACACTTAATGGTGACACTAAATTTATTTGCTTGTAGGCAACTTAAAAATGTTATAATTAAACTCGGAAAACTTGGATACAAAGATATAAATAGGAGTTCCTGTGTACGGTAAGAGGGCTGTTTTCTTTCAATTGTGTTTAATTTTGATGGCATAATTTAGAATATAACACAATTTAGAATAAATCGATTAAAGTTTCATATAAACTGATGATAAGGATTTAAAAAAAAAGACTGTGTCTCCATAAATGAAGTTCTTCTGTGCAAGTAGAAATCGGCAAATGTTTTGAAATAGCACCCTGTAGATTTTTTAATTTTTGGTTGGTGTTTAATTTTATGAATTTGGAATTAAGTAACACCTTAGTGTAAAAATAAATGAAAGAATCAAAGCTGCAAATACAAGTTTTTGTAGTTTAAAAAATATGCCGCTACAGCTTGAAGTTATGTCTCTGATGGGTCTCCATGAATTGTCATTTCGACGACAATTTTAAATTTTATGTATTTTTATATTTTTTATATTAATTTATAAATTTTTTATTTTATATATTTTATAATTTTTTTTATATAATTTCAAGATGGAATGAACACTCTACCTGCATACAGATGTTTGACATACATACATAATTACATACAATAGTTTTTTCATTAAAATTTCTGTTATGATATATCTACTAATTGAAATTTGCAAAACTATATCTATTGTATGGTACGCCTTCATAATAGCATAATTTAATATTATTTTTAGTGATAACCAAAATTCTACTATAATTTTATTTCATTATTTTTGTAATTTTATTTATCCCAATGACAAAAAGCACTGTATCAAGTCGAAAAAACCCATCAAGATTATTTTTTGCCATCGCCGGGGATCGAACGTGGGACTTTGTAGGTAAACTTAGTGAACTAGGTAGGTTTGTAGTGAACTAGGTAGGTGAACTTTGTTTTAGTATGTAGGTATTTTACTTACTACGCCAACCAGCTTGTCTATGCAGTATTATTAAAATATTTACTTTCCCACCATCATCTCGTGATTATTTCGACCTATGTGCGACTCTCGCTGTTATTTAACCTTTCAACTGTTGACTTCTTTAACATTAATTAAATTGCTTTCCAGTTAAAAAACATAATTATATTAATAGCTAAGGCTTAAATTTGATTTAAGTACACTATAATATATTTGCTTCACCAATTTTTGAAGTACGACCTCTATTTATTAGGCTCATGTGTCAATTTATGAATAAAATCATCAAAGTCAACTTTTTATTGTAATAAAATTTGAATGACTTTCTGTTGTCCAAAGTGTTTTTTGTTTGGTTTGTTTGGCACTACTACTACTACTATTACTACTACTATTGGTTATAATGATTTTAATAGTTTCTACAATATTAATTTTTACGAGGTTAGTTTAGAATTTTTACAGCATTTATATTCAATGACTTGTATTCAATTTTATTTAATTTTAGTTTTTCAAGAGCCTCATGTATAATGCTTATTAAAAGTGTTATAATAATATACAATTCTTGTATGATTGCTTTAGCCCCGATCGCCGCACAGGCATAGACAGATGTGTAACACGAATATAAAAATAAAAAACACAGCAATAAAAATAAGGAAAACTAATAAAAAATTATGAATATGTTATAGACATAATATTATATATATATAAAATATATAATATATTTAGTATATAATGATTCTCTTAGAGCGGATACAAAGGGATAATATATACCTTAAAAACAAAATAAAACTATAAAATTGAATGCTTTTAAAGAAAAAAATTTGAATTAATGGTGAAACTTACAAAACACAAAAAAAAATAAATAAATCGAATTTAAGTTTAAGAAAATTTTTTACACAAAATTGAAAAAAACAATTTAAAGATAAATTTAAAAAAATAATGGTGAAAAATTAACATAAAGAAGATATTTTTCTAAAATCGAATATTATCATCATCTTTATTTTGAAAACCTCCCGACGCGGTAGAGGATGAAGAAAATCAATACGGATGTTTAATATTAATTTAAATTTCAAGTTTTGCAACCTCGTGTCGTTCATAAGACAATGAGATTGTTTGCTAAAAATATTTTAACATGATTCCGACGGGCTTTGTTGGATCGATTAACAATTGAATAACCCGAAGTTGGCATTTTGCGGATCACCAGAGATAGATACTATTGGTAGATTCAAAAGCGTATGCTATAAGTAAATACTAGTTAGAAATATAATTCAGAATCGCCTACTGTATTGAACTCAACCTGTACAAGTCAAAAACAAAAACCGACTTAATCATTAAAAAATGTGAAGAAGAAACTTTGCGTAAAAGTTATTTCTTGGGCACCGACGTTATGTTATATTTTGTGTTGATGATGGTAGTTGTGGCTGCCGACTTGTGCATTGTTTTTGTGCATTGTGATACTAACCATTGTGTCCATTGTGTTGATGATGTTTATATCCAATTATTTTTAATTTATCACTATCATGCGATATCTTTGGACTAAAGAATAACTATTATTTTCATAAGATGATATTGTGATGGCTTTGATGTATTTTTTTTATCCTACTATTGAATCACTTTGCTTATGATACCTAATTTGCCCTGGTTGTTTGGCAAGAGTTGACGTTTGGTGTTTAATTTATGATGTTCCCTTCATTTTGCCTCATCCGAAAAAATTTTCCATTTTATATTAATTTTTTTTTTAAATATTTTATTGTAAAGAGTTTATTGGTAAAGTTTTATTGGCTTAGGATTTTTGAACGAAATATCATTTATGGTTTAAGTCGGATTGTATTACAATAGATTAAATCAGATTTTAAATGAAGTTTGATGGCAAAGTCTATGTAAAATATCGTTTCTGCATAAATCTGGTGTATGTTATCCTTGATATTGCTCGATACATCTCTTGCACTACATTTCGCACATTTATTTACCTCGTTCTAATACTTTGTTAGATTGGAACTGTCGCATAGCAGTATAATATTGTATATCAATTCTATTAAATTTCAACTCAATACTTTAGGCTGTTTTACTGCATCTAAACTTTAATATTAAATAAAAGAAATGAAAGAAAACTGAAAAATATACAAAAATCCAAATTGGAACAGTAATTAATTTTTCTTACTGTCACCATAAATCAAATAACTGTCAATTGTTTGGTGGCATTCATATGTAATACATTCGAATAATTTCATTGAAATCTCTGTAAAAAAAAACAATTGTCAAAACAGAACAAAAAACCAAAATAAAATAAAGTCGAGGACAATACCTTTCATTAACAGTGCCTACAAATATTTTTTATTCATTTTTTCATTATTTTTTTTATTTTTATATAAATTTAATTTAAAAAAAATCAACTATAAAAAAATTAAATTCTGAAGAAAAAATCCCAATTCGATTAGGATGTCAATTTTTTTTAACCCTTATGTGAATGAAGGGTGTTTTTTGTTGATAATTCAAGTTGTTTATTAAACTATTTCTCTATATGCCAATATTTTGCAAATGGTTTGGATAGGTAGCGTGGACAAAAGAAAATACTTCAATCTACACAATATTTGAAAAAAGAAGAATACATGTAGGTCGGGGTAGAATAAAATATGTTTAGACAAATGAAAGCTAATGCAAACTAACTAACAAAAATGAAAACAAACAACAACAAATTTTAGGACTTTTAATGAAACAAAATAATAATCACTTATTTTTCAAGTGCTTTATTCGACGTGCTAATTTAAAAATTTACACTAAATTTACTGAGGAGATTAGATTAGATTTGATTGGGTATTTTCGGAAGGGGATATTCTGTCCCTTATATCACCGCAGCCGCAAATGGGATTATTGCGATTACCCTGCGGAAATTGAAATAAGATTTATATTTGTTTGCATCAGTTTGGAGTTGCTGTCGAATACTTGAGGTAGTTGGATATATTTAAAGATTTAATAATATCGCGAGGCCATGTTTCGAAAGGTATCTTACAAGGTACACGTTTCGTTGAAAGATCACTAAAAGTTTAAATGCTAATATTGTCAATCGGAACAAACACCGAACACAGAACATTACCACAATTTAAGAGGTTACTTACAGATATGAGACGATTGGAGATCTTTATTTCCGACCTATACTTCACTGATGTGATTACAGGTGGATGATGAATCTTAGATTATATTTCGATATGTATATTATCGATCTTTTTATGTCTCAACGTTTATATCCGGATCATTCTGGTATAAGTAACAAATTATTTCTACTTGTTGTTATAAAAAGTATATAGAAGCTTTAATATTAGCTTTGCGACAAAATTCTATAGTTTTATACCTCATATAGTTTTACATGTTTTATGTTTCCAGATTGATTTTACTGCTTCTATATTGCCCTACAACACTAATAGTTGATCAAATTTCGAAAACAAATTCCTCCCATAGCCTGCCGTAAGTATTTTTTCAGTTACAACCACATTCGTAAAATTGTCGTTTAAATACTTTCTACACTTTCGGCAAGTTGAGAATTGTATATGTCTTTTAACTGGTCAAATTACTTAAAAGCGTTAAACCTGTTTTGTTGATCTAAAATAATTGTTTTCAAAATATATATGTATATATAAAACTCTAAGCACTTTTGTTTGTGTCCGTGTAACTTTTAAACCCCTAGACGTAGCCATATTATCATAACCCATCGTAGCCATATTCGCATCATAGGTTGGATTGATGCTCCGCTTTTTAAAACCGTATTTTGAGTGTGTTATTCAGCTGATATACAACTCTCAGCACTTATCAAGAATATTTAAAAAACCAAAGGTGTTACAGACCTGAAAATTGGTACTCACGACGGTTATTTGTTTATTTTATTATATTTATTATAAACAAAGTAATTTGCTCATGCAGAGTATATTATAATTATTAATATTTTACAATTCTGGTTGAACTGGTTGAACTTTATATCGCTTTTCCTCGCAAAAGTTAGTTCTCAACGGAAAATCGTATTAGCACTTCCTGGTGCGTTGCAATTTTGTTGGATGGTGGAAAAACATCTCATTTGGCTCTCAAGTTTCCATTAAACATACAGACCAATGAAAACGGACTATGTAATATGGATAAACACTCACCACATGGCTAAAATAGAGCAAATTATTATCTGGGATGAATACACAATGGCCTATAAATATTCAATAGACAACGAAAGACTTTGAAGATAAAATGACAACGACAGACTTTTTGGTGGTGCTCTAATTTTATTATCTGATGATGATCAAACGTTACATATTATTCCGCGTTCCACCTATGCTGATGAAATCAATGCATGTTTAAAATCATCTTTTTTGTGAAGAAGCATCCATATTTTGCAATTTAATACAAACATATGCGTGTTATACTCCAAACCGATTTATCTGCTGAAGTATTTCCAAAACAATTACTGGATATTGGGAATGGAAAAATTCTGTTCCAAAGAAATATAAAGTTGATAAAATTGCCAGCAAATTTCTGCAACATTATTGAATCGAGAAGTACATTGATAGAAAGCGTATTTCTCAGTATAAGCGCCAATTATAGTAACCATCAATGGCTCAGTGAATGAGCGATTTTGGGTGCTTGTTGTGTTTATGAGATCAATTTTAAAATACAAGAAGCGTTACCTGGCGAATTGAATTCATTTATGATGTAACTAAAATCATCAAGAATAATAATGTTGTTATATATACCGATGATATGAAAATTTATAAAAAAATTTCCTCATCTGATGATTTCACCTTGCTTCAGGAAGATCTGGACTCTTTTTTTGGTTGATGTAGCTCCAACAACCTACTCCTAAATATTGACAAATGAATTTAATTTCTAATTTCCTATTCCCGTAGTTACTCCCCCTTAGTAGTCAACTATACTTTTGATGGTAAGCTTATTAAAAGAGTTTCCACTTTAAAGATTTAGGTATCCTTTTCGATGATAAACATTTAAACCATACTTTAAAAGCATAATCAACAAGGCAAATTCTATGTTAGGGTTCATAAAATGATGGTGTAAAGAGTTTAACGATCCATATACAATTAAATCAGTATTTACAACGCTCGTTCGTCCTCACCTTGAATACGCTAGTCCCGTCTGGTGACCTTACTACTACACTCATATCAACAGAATAGAGTCAATTCAAAAAAATTTTTTTAGATTTGCCTTACGTAATCTTCCATGGTCCAACCCAATAATCCTGCCTCCTTACCAAGATCGCCTCAAACTACTTCATTTAAATACTTTGCACTCGAGAAGAGTTGTTGCGGATATTTTATTTATAATTCAACTATTGACTGGCGAAATTGATTCCCAAACTATAAAAGGCATAATCAATAAGCAGATTAATATTAGTACGCGATTTCGTTCCGAAAATGTTTTTAACCTTCCTTTTCACACAAATTATGGTAAATTTGAACCCATAAATAGAATGTTAATGGCAGTTAACCAACATAAAAATAGTATAAACTTTTCTTTTAGTAAAGCCAGGTTAAAGAAAATCCTATTCCAAATCCTTCCTTAATCCTACTAATTCTATTTATATATGTATTTTTTTGTATTCACTCAATTTGGAATTTTTGAATTCACTCGATTTACCAGGATTTCCAACCCAACTTGGTACACCAAATTTTTGTCTTCGGAATCTAAATGTACCAAGGCTTTGCAATAGAACAAGTTTAGTTATTATATATTAAGGAAAATAATTATGGTAAATCTAATTGATGCTATAATATTGAACGGAAAATTACAAAGAAAAAAATTGCTCAATATTTTAATATCCAACGATGTGGCTTTTTTGATTCAAGCAATTACAATTTCCCGCTCGTCATTTTGGAAATACAATCAATTAATCGCAAGGACAAACAATGAACATTATGCGGATTGGATCTAGAAAATCCGGTTATTTCTCATGACCAATTATATTTAGCGTGTTCACATATTTTAAAATATAAAAATAATTCTATTTATTTGTTATTCAAGTTTTTTATACTAAATCAGAATTTTCGAGTAAGTATTTTGACAGAACAAAGTGTGCCGGGTTGGCTAGTGCTTTAATAAAAATGAATTTGCTATCAGATTTACTCTTAAATGCTTCCACATAAAAATATTGTATTGAAAATGCCCTTGAATACCTTCAGATCCTAATAAGGGTTAAATATACCATTATTATTATCACAATAACAAAAAACCGGAAAAACTTAAATTTCTGTTATTTATTCTGTTATTTAATTTTAACGCCATTTCTTTTTTTGCTTTTATTTTATTTATTTTTTTTTAATTTTTCTCATATTATGAGATTGACAATGGATCGATATGATGCTGAATCGACACTATACTAGTTAACAGAATTTCATTGTCATCATTAAAATGGCTTAGTAACATCATCAGAAACTGTAGTAATATTGATTGAATATTTTAATTTTTGATTTTATTTTCTTTTTTGTTTTTGGTTGTAGGCGTAAATTTGCTGATGGTGTTTTGCATGTAACGCCTTTGATTTTGTATCGATATTTTTTCTTGTTTTGTGATTACTTTGAAAGTTTGTTGCGAATAAAATTAAATCGATTGTAAGGTTTTTTTTTCTCGTATGATGTACTTTCATTATAAAATGATTTAAAGTTTATTGTTTTTTTTTAGTAAAGAATTGTGTAGTGATTTTGTTTGGTGGTGACTTTATTTGGGGTGGGGGTGTTAAAAGAAGCATTAAAAGCTAGTGGTATTAATAATGGGTGAATCTAAAGTTGATAACGGACATAAATTTTCACACATTCTTCTTCTTGATTGTCCTGTAATCGTTTAGTGAGGTATAACACTGAAATACATATAGGAAAGTGTTGAAGCGTGCCTTCTTAACAACCGGAACGATTAAAGAATAAAAATTGGCTTGATTTGCTCAAAAAGTTATACATTCGCTTAAATTTTTAAATCATTGTAGACCTTAAATATAATTTTTTTAAAAATATTTTTAGGTCATGGTTGAAATTTAATTTCATAAAAACCATATTCAGATGAACAAGTAACTGTAATCTGAGTAGATGTCACAAAATTGTTATTTCATAATGTTTTTACGAAAATTTTAAATTTTTCATATGAAAATCTTGTGAAGTGCATATCATAAAGTACATCACACACACTGTCATCCGAATACAATGAAATGTCCTTTTAAAGGTGACATAACACTTGAAATGATATTGTACATGTATCTGAAAAATAGTAGAACCCTTTTGTTTTATTTTAAAGTGAAATAAAAACAAAAACAACAACAACAACAAGATGACAGCCACCATAGCTAATGTCAACTTGTTTTATAAAGTACATATATATTCATCTAAAATTGTTTATCTATACTTTAGTTTTCATGTATTTCATTAAAACTATATTTCCATGCTATTTATATGAGAGGTTGAATATATAACCAGAAGGAGGAGAAGAAGTAATAACGGTATTCATTTGTTATCTTGTGTTGAAGAAATGCAATGTGCCCAAACTTTTGCATTCATTTTCTTACAGTAATTTTTCCATTATGACGTTTTATTCTTTAGGTCTTATCTTGTCATTGTTGTTGTTGTTGTTGTTACATTATTTATAGTTTTGCAAAAGCTATGGGCAATTTTATACTGATTTACTATCTTGTTTCCATATGAAGTTTTTCTACATATGAAAAAAATTATTATACCTACTCTCTCTGAAAAACTAAATAATAATAGAGATGGCGCGAGGGATGGTGGGATGATAAACATTCAACAGAAAGTTGTATGTTAGACTTTTTAGATAAAACGTAAGTGGAAATTACTTATATGTCTGTCGTATGGCAGGATTTTATATTTCTTCATTCTTAAATTTGAAAAAAAAAGGAAAATAAAAAAATTGGTGAGAGAGAGTGGGTTGATGATAAAAGAGTGAATTTCTCTTTATGCTTTAACATTGTTTATGTTGCATGATAAGAAGTTAAAGGGAAATTTTATTTTACTAGTAGAAAAATGGTGTTGCCGCAAGTGTTTGAATTGTAAATATTCTTTTAAGTATGGTGATGGTGAATTATAAGAAATTGTATAATGAGATTGGATTTAGTTCTGTACAAAATTTAGAAATTTTTAAAAATATTAAAAGTGTCGCGTTTTTTTATGGTTTTGTTTTATTTTGCTTTTTTTTTTGTTTTTAGAAATTAAAATGTAAATAAGTGTTGCCGTAAGGTTTTTTTCAATTACACTTATTGTTTAGAGAAGAATGAATATTAATGTTTGCAAAAATGTTTTAAGAGTCTGGTTTTAAGAATTTAACCAAAAAGAAAATAAAGTTTGATTTTTTTTTTTTAAAATGAATTATTTTGAAAAAAAAACTTTCGTCAATGTCAGCGATTTTTTGAAGATGAACTATGTCAAGGATTTTCATTGATAAAATTTTGTATAATTAAATATTTTAACAAAAATTTTGTTTAGAGAAAATTTAATTTAATATTTTTAGAAATATTGGACAATTTACGTTAACGTACGATTGTATGAGCTAAATGGTAGCTTTACTAAATGTTTGAATTGTTTATTTTTTTTTGATTCTATATATGTGTTGTGATCTGTTAGTAGAAATTAGGCAATATTTGAGTCATAGTGATTTTGTCACTGTGATTAAAAAGTTGAAATCACAGATTGCTACTCAATATCAAAATTATTTCAGTGATTGCCACTCTATATTTTAATACTAGCTTGGTAACTCGCCATGAATGACGGAAGCAAAATAAATTCTAGCATTTCTTTCCTTCATTAGAGTTTTCATTTCAAGTTTAAGAAATATACGCATTTGCTTACTAATTGATCATATCTTTATTTTTGTATTATAACGCTTTTAATTACCATATAAACAGAATATTTGTAGTAAGGTGCAAAATTTTGTATTCCCTAAGGGTCATTTACTCGATCATTTTAGCGACATCCTTTTTGCCAACATTGAAAATTTATCGTATAATTCAGAATTAAGTTAATCCTGTTAACATTCAATAACATTCGCTGCGTCAGTTTAGCGTCAAAGTTTATAGCGAACAAATAATATTTTATAATGAGCCACAACTTTGAACAAAAACAATTTTAAAAACAAAATTAATAAAATTGTAAATATAAAAAAACAATAATATTGTAGGTACACATAATATTTATTTTGATGAATAAAATAAAAACTCGTGTTGGAGAAAAAATTAAAATAAAAAAATTTACTGCAAATAAATAGGTATTTACAAAACTGTTCATAACTTGTGAACCATTGATCGGTTATTTAAAATTTCGTTTCATTTCAAAAAATTCATTATCGAACTGTTCATGTTAAAATTCATACATAATCTTCATTGCATCACATTTCTGGCTAGAGTATATATACTTATAGTACTATAGTACAGGCAATGCATACGGTAGCCAAATTATGATGCTATGATCATTATCATAACAACATGTAGACACATATACATTTTGTGTATAATTTTAAGTAATAAGAATAACCTTTAAGTGCATTATGTTTCTTTTTGTGTTAAATGCTGTTTGCCTTTTGGTTATTATACCATATTAAACTATTGATAAAATTTCTATTAGTCCTTCTTATTATAAATCAAAAAGATTGTTTGTTTTATTTATATTATTATTATTTTTTTTTATTTTTCCTTATTATTTGCGAAGAAGCCTAACATTAAATTAAAAAAATATAGTTCATGCAATGGTATTTTTTCATGCAAAGGTTCAGCATGGTAGACAGGGGTTAAAAAAAGAGTACCAAAGCAATTTGTATACATATTGAAATTTTGATATGTGTTAGAATATTCCGTCGGACTTACAAACATGCAGATTAATGCAGAATAATATATATATAATATTTAGTTTCAAATAAATTTCAATAACACAAAGGGATTGCTGTCCCACTCTATCGCATTTCAGTATCATACCCAAAAGTTCATACAATCAAAACAATTTAGAAATAGTATGCATACAAACATTTTTGTTTGTTTTGCTACGATATTTACTATAGCGTTTATAAATTGCTTATTTTATTATATTATAGCCAAAATGTAGATTAAATAGAAATGAAACAGAAGCCATAATGTATGAATTTAATTGATCAAATTATATAAATTTCATTTGAACAGATACAATAAAATATATCGATATCAATATATCAATCAGTAAAACCCCTTAACCTCTAAAAAGAATTATCATTGCGGTTTTTTACCATAATTTTCAAATATCATTGTTGTTTTTTACCATAATTTTACCAAAATCGCAGTAAATAGTATTTGCTAAAAAAATTACTCTTTTTCATCTGTAATTGTGAATCCCATGAGAACATAAATATTTTGAAAAAATCAGTGTGATTTTTCATTGCCACTTAAAAGTAGCAATCACAGTTAGTATTAGTGATTTTTGTTCATATAATATCCATTAGTCTCCTCGATCCTGTTAATCCTTCTAATAGTGTTCTACTTTCGAACATATATAATTATTAGGGTTTTATCTTGAACTTTCTTGATACATTTTTTGATCTCATTTTGATTCACATAAATTTAGAAAAAAGGCTAAGCTGAAGTAAACATACTGCAAGTAAAACGAATGAATTTGAAATAAAATTTAGAATTATGTACTGGCTAGTGGAAAAGAACACACATTTATCATTTACAAATATGATTTTAATTTATGAAGTCATATAAAACCTATTTGAACATATGAAATTCAGCTTTGGGGTTCCGCAGCGAAACCCATCATCAACATCATACAAAGCTAATATAGTATTTAGTATAGACATTTATTAGTATTATTGTGCATATATAGTGTAGATTAAACTAAATTCAAGTAATAATTAATAATTAAATAAAAATGAAATAATTAAATAAAATCGAGCGACAAACATAAACATTGAATCCGTCCCCACTGTAATAGCTTAATATAACACCAGCTACAGACTTAAACTTCAAGTTCATTCAAACACTATTAACATAAATGACTATTGGAGGTTAGAGGAGAAGACTAAAATGAAGAATTCATTGTGATTTTGTGAGACATGAGAACAGAAAAATAACAGACCGCAGTGATATTGTAAATTGATCCAAGGGCAGGGCAGATCAATGGAAAACAAATCAAAATAAATAAATTAGTTAATAAATATTTGCTTATTGTATTTATACTGAATATACAATGTTCTGTGAAAAATCATATTATCATTCTGACATTTTTGATCTTCTTGAATATTTACATTCAAAATAGGTTTTAAACTGTAATACTATTTAGCCACACTCTCCCATAGGCAGTATTTTTTTTTAATTCCCCAATTGGATACGATTCATTGTATATAGGCGATCGGGTTTGCAATGCTTGGATTTGGTACTACGAAAAGACTTATCGTATCTGATTTTGGATGAATATCTGTTTCCACATTACCTTCCACTATGTTCAGGTATTCACAAAATATACACTCTGCTAGTTTAATTAAGTTTTTCTGAATGTAAATAAATTTAGGAAGTTAATAACAAATAGAACAAAAAAAAATCTATACATATTTATCCTTTCTTTAATTCCCATGTTCTTTTTTACTTCTTCAAAAATGATTTTTCAAACATTGATTTATATGTCATATTCTATAAAATATATTTATATATATAATATTATCGTAAGTTAATATGGTTTTCATATAATTTATATTATCTTGATTAATTTGTCAACCGTTATTTTACTTTATCTTTCAATTCAAGTCATTCTTCTATCTTTATTTTTTGATTGTTTCTCTAATACTATTCAGATCGTTTACATAGCCAAGTATTTGGAATGATTTGTACCAGAGTCGTCTCCTTTGATCTAGCTTACCTAGCTATAGATAGTTTTATTGTTTACCACTATGCTGAAGTTGGTTACTGGCTGTATTACATCCGTTTTGGGTTCTAAAGTTTAGGATAGGTCTGTACCTCTGTATCTTTTTATGACAAATATTTTATAAATATTTCTCTACCTATTTCTGATAAAATTGTTATTAACAGCAACTCTCGATTTCGATCCGTTAACAGCCTAGAATCAGCTATGATAAATTTGAACACATTAACAGAATGTTAATATTGGGCAATAAATATAAGGCCTGAATCGATTTCTCCCTCTCAAAGTTTATTTAAAAAAAAACACAACTACACCAACTAAACTAATTACATACCTACTCATATAACATACCTTAAAAATTTAGTAAAATTGTTAAAGTATACAAATTTAAGTTTATATAAATTAATTTAATTGTATTTTAAATTATTTTTGATTTTTTTCCCTCAAAATGTTAAATTTTACAGATGTAAGTAACTGATATTTAACCTAGAAATAAATAAATATCATCTTGTTTTTAAATTTTAATTTCTATAAAAGAAAATGCTGAAACGGTAACACTTAAAATTGTAATACAGTACATAATAACAAAACTAAGAACTTATTTGTAAGCAAATTGTTTCACAACAGAATCGTAATTCAAATTAATTTTTTTTTTATTTATAACTTGAAACGGCAACACTTTTTAATATAATGAACAACTTAAATTATAATGAAAGACAAATTGAGAAAAAAAGTTATTAAAAATAGTTGAAGTGATGAATGAT
Organism: Argyra leucocephala; assembly: GCA_963942445.1. Taxonomy (NCBI): domain Eukaryota; kingdom Metazoa; phylum Arthropoda; class Insecta; order Diptera; family Dolichopodidae; genus Argyra; species Argyra leucocephala. The sequence goes on from OZ012681.1 coordinate 14,857,362, forward strand.
TCGAAAGAAATGAAATTTTTGTTATGAGACTTCAAAAGATTTCTAGAAAAGTTTTGATAAGGTAGTATTAACTGAGGATTTTTAGTTATTATTAAAAAATTGGGTTGTCATAATGTTAGACACACTCAAATTAGATACCTTTCCACAATATCTCTTATATAGTTAGAAACCATATTTGACTAAAAACAAAAATAAATATATATATAGCTAACATAATTTATATAAATAAGGGTGAATAGAAAATTACATTCTTATCTTTAAAGTTAATTTAGTTTCCTTTATTAGTTTTACACATACGAATGTAAATTTTCTTTTTTGTTCTAAATTAAAGTATACTTCACTTGGCACCTGAGTTTATTTTGTTATAAGAACGTTTCTTCTTTAATAATTCCTGTCTATTTATTTATAAGTAAATGTTGATATAGGGTGTGGTTTTCACATGTGGAAGAAAAAATTTAATAATTAAATAGGTATATCGGAAATTGGAATATTCGATTGAAATAAAATCGGATGAAAGCTTTGTGGCAGTAAATAAAATTTTAATTATTTATTTAACACGATTTGTAATTAAAACGTTAGATTTCATATTTCGAGGATGGGTCGTCTCAATAACATACTTCAAATTAAGATATTCTGAGCAACAAACTATATTATGCATTAGTAGATTTGAGTACGCAATCCCATCCCACATTATCCACGACTATTTCCCACAGCGATAAAATGTTCAAAGACAAAATTATCCAACAGCGGCTAGGTACAGAAATAAAAATTTAACCGGTTTTAAATAGAAACCAATTGTTTGCATATACCTTCAGGTATAGCTTCAAGACTTCAGTTTTTTGTTTTTTAGGGGGAATTATTAAATTAGGTGGACCTTTCGTAATTAGTACGCTTTGTAAGTTTTTACAACATATTTGGCTGCAATAACATTTTTTAATATCTGTCATTTATTTATCAAATTTCTGGCTTAGCTACTCATTAAATGTGGAAAACTACTTTTGTTGTCAGTAACTGAGACGTTTTAAATATACCATAACTCCGTTTTATTTCAGTTGTTATCAGATTATATACTATCAATTATTTTTTTTTCATTTATTTTATCCCAAAATGGCAAAGGGTACTGTACCAGATTGAAAAGATCATAAAGCGTTTTTTTTCTTCGTGGGGAATTGAACCTGGGACCCTTCGGTTAAAAGGCAGGTGCTCTTCATACTGTGCCACCCAGTGTGTTTCTATTACTAGACAAAAACTTGTTACATTTGATAGTGCAATTCATCATTATCCAATAGGATTGGTAAAACACCGTCATCATTGATTAGAAAAATATTTAAATAAACTAAACCAGATACAGGCTGTTAGTGGAGAAGTAAAAATTATAAGTTAATACATTTTGACAATTAATTGAATACAATTAAATGAAAATACTTTAAAAAAATAAACCGAATCAGTAAATATCAAAGTATTACAACAAAAGTTGTTAGGTAATCTTTTTTTAAGGGGTAAAACCCTTGGTTGACGATCAAAAAAATTGAAATTTAATTATTCTGGCAAAGAATAAAACTATTCAGAAAATTATTTTGGGGACAGAAATATGTAGATGGTAGGACTTTAAAAACAATGTTTTTTCTTTATGAGGGGAAGACGTTATGAAGCGCTTGATGGCAAAGCTTAAAAGTAAAGTAGTGATGAAAAGACTTTAAAAACAGTGTTTTATCTTTGTGGGAGAATGCCGTTTCGAAGCACTTTAAGGCAAAGTTCAAAGTATAATAGTGATTCAAAGACTTGAAAAACAATGTTGCTTTTTATTGCGGGATGCCGTTTCAAAGCGCTTGATGCCAAAGTTTAAAAGTAAAGTAGTGATGACAAGACTTGAAAAAAAATGTTTTTTCTTTATCGCGGGAGGCCGTTTCCGAGCGCTTGATGGCAAACTTTAAAAGTAAAGTAGTGATTATAAGACTTTAAAAACAATGTTTTTTCTTTGTCGGGGGATGCCCTTTCGAAGCGCTTGGTGGAAAAGTTTAAAGTATAATAGTGATGGAAAGACTTGAAAAACAATGTTGCTTTTTATTGCGGGATGCCGTTTCAAAGCGTTTGATGCCAAAGTTTAAAAATAAAGTATTGATGGCAAGATTTTAAAGACAATGTTTTTTTTTTATCGGGGAATGCCGTTTCGAAGCGCTTGATGGCAAAATATTGGCAAATATTCCTAAGGCTCCGCGAATTTTATTTCAAAATTTTGAAATTTTAAAATAATTATTATAATATTTATAGTTTGAAATTGAAGTTTTTTTGAACTGTAGGAATTTCTTAACTTTCTAATTTTTTTCGGATTTATAACACCCATCTAGCAAAATAAATGTAGTAATTTATAGTATAAATAGATTTCATAGTATAAAAACATAAAATAAAATAAAAAATATCGGGTTAAATACAACTTGAATGCGAATTCTAATGGTAGGTGCGATTGAGAGGACACTCTATCCTGAATGACTTTCTAAATACAGTTTTTTTTCACTTCTAGTATTTGAAATAATTTCTTTTCATGTATGCATTTTAATGTAAGGCGGTAAATGAAAGAAATAATAGGTGTGACAGTTTTAAGAATATCAACATTTTAGTTAGAAAATTTTAGAAGTGCTCTTGTCCCGATAGTATTATAACATTTTTATTCTAATTTTATTAGTTTTAATTAAATTTATTATTTTTTTTTAGAAAATACCATTATTTAATTAATTTGTTGTGAACAATTTCGTTTTAATAAAAACTATGAAACTCATCTACATTATATTTGCTACTTCAAGTCATTTATTTTGTATCGTATCAAGGTTATGAAAAGACAAACTAAAAGAGAAAATGAATGTGAATGTAGCCACAAAAGTGATTTTTTACACATTCTTAACATGTTTAATGAGTGAATACATAAATAAATATAAAGGTGAAAATAGTTTAAATTAGGTTAAAGCAATTATTGAAATAGCATTCTTTTTGTAAGAGTATGCTGGAGTTGTTGTAGATTTTGACTTCTTTAAATTAACTTTAAACTATTTTTAAAATTAAAATTTATTGATTTTTTTGTAAGGGTTCAGGTTAAATAAATTAAGTGGTTATTACTGTATTTATGAATAGCTCTTGACATTTTGATTTTCCCATTTAACTTAAACAATTTGTTTTCATTCTTTGACATTGTGTTGTGTTGTTAATTTTTAATCTTTTAATTGCAAGACATGTTCATAAATGCATATTCACTATATGAGACTTAGTGCTGAACAATTATGTTCTCGAATATTATTCAAAATTTCAAAAGCCCTTAACAACCTAATTTCGAAATTATAATATCTATATACATATATATCGCATACACGCTGGATGGCGCAGTACGTCTGCCTCTCAATCGAAAGGTCTCAGGTTCGATTCCCAATGAAGGCAAAAAAATGCTTTCTGGATTTTTCGACCTGGTCTAGTACCTTTTGGGGTAAAATAAATTGGAATAAAATGGAACTATGCTATTATGAAGGCACTTACTTACTACAGTAGATATAGTTTTCCACATTTAAATTAGTAGATATAGCCATAAAAATTCTAAAGAAAAGCTATTGTATATGATTGTGTATTCAAAATCTCTGTGTAAAAGTAGTTACGGTATTCATGTCATAGATTTGGAATTATATAAAAAAAAATATATCCTGGCGGATTTTTTGGTCTAGAAGATTAGGGTCAAAATAAATTAGAGATGTAAATTGTTTGCGGTAATCCCTTATCAAATTTTAGTGTTTGTTTTTGAAATTAGTCGAATACATAATATTTTGCTTTTAATTATACTAGATATGCTTGTAATATACAGTATTACGTATACTTGCAGACTTCTTCAGTGTTTTTTGATGATCTTGACAGTAACTTAGGTAAAATAACCTTTTCGTGCTTAATTAAGTACGGTACTGCAATTTTACACTACAAAATCTACAATAATTCGAGTATTTATTTTAACAAATTACTGGCTTATCTACTCATTAAATGTGGAAAACTACTAGATTACAACTTTTTGCTTCATCGGGAATCGAACCCGGGACTTTTCGGTTGAAAAGCAGGCGCTCTACCTACTGCGCCACCCAGCGTTTTGTACTCGACTGAGGAAACAAATCTAAAATCGTCTTATTTATTTTTATTAGACACAATTTGACCTTTTTCTCAGCTGGTTTATCGTTTGTTTTCGATTAAATTCTTCTTATTAGCTAGTTCTGCTTCTTTAAATTGTTCCTTGGGTCTGTTTCCATGTTTCTGCTTAATAAACTTTGATAAAATGACTGCAACTGATAATAATATATATTACTGGTTTTTCCATTTGATCAATTGGGTCCTTATAGAGTTTATCCTAGAATAATCTTGAATTGATTGGCATCTGCTGCTTTATAGTATTTCTAACTCGTGTTTAATTTTACTCTGAGTAAAGAGAGAAATCGCACTAAATCCGAATCTTACTCATATTTTGGGTTGTTGAGCAGTGAGTAGATTAGTGAGGGATTTCTGCTGTATAGTTATTCTGCGTTTGCTGAGTCAGTGAGTAATGGTTTTGATGGTTTCATTCTCAAATACAAAATTTTTCTGTGAAATGGGAAGGTATGTGTTAGGAGCTTAGGATTCGATGGATCATGTAATTGAAAGAAGCCATATTATGTTGATAGAAGTGGTTCAATGTAATCGGGGTGACTTTGTTAGTATCCGCAAGCTTTCCGTAGACCTCTAGTTCTAGGAACGTTCTTGTTTTGGTTAATAATAAATCTAAGAACGGTAGTTGTCCGGATTTTTTTGCATTTCATTTATTGTTAAAGTCTTGCGTCAACATTTTCCAGCTGACAAAAAATAAGATTATAATAAATTTAAGGACGGGGTTTGAGAACGTTAATCATCATTAAAAGTTTATTTTTTTTTATTTTTTATTTCTTTTTCCTCTATATTTCTCTGCTGCCAAAAAGAATTAATTTACAATATTTTACGACGAATATTTGGGAGTGGCAGTTCCAAACAACAAACATTTTAATTATTTTGTTTCTAATTATTTTACTTTTACATTGAATTCTAACTGATAAAATCTTGAGGTTTTGACACTAATCATGTTCTTCACAGTCTAATATTCTGATAGTATTCATTAAAAAGAAATTATTTGTTAATGTTTTAATTCAATTTATTACCGTGCAACTTCATCCCATGCCATTAAAGTTAATTTAAAGAAGATGAACTCCGGTAGTAAATTTTTGATAAGGGAGCTGGAATGAGATAATTTGTTACATGATACAGTTGTAAACTCTGGCATATTCATCGAATTATAAAAAAAGCTTCTCCTTAAACAATATCCGAATCTAAAATGGAATACCTAAGACGCTGACTTTCAAATATACTAATTTCAATAAATCGATTTTTTCTTTAAAAAATTGAATTTTCTTCAATAACGGCACTACAGAAAAAAAAACTTCATTTGAAATTAAAATTTCATATGAATAAATCCACGAATTTAAAATTGTTAAAAGGATTCATTTATTTATGTAAAATGCCTGTCAATGTCGTATTTAAATTGACGGTTTTGTTGTTGTGTTTTACATTTTTTTTTTGTTCCCAAAACTTCCCAAAAAATCTTCTGATTAATATAACGTATACGTTTTTTTTTTTGTGTAAAAATATTCACGGTTTTAAATTTCCATTTCAGTTGAAACATTTTCAATTCAAGAGGATTCAATTATTACAGAAGTAGAGTTCTGTTTAAAAGTTATCCCTATATAAAAATAAAATATCATTAAGATCAAAAGAGTTACAAAGTTATTTGGAAATCATAAAATTTTTACATTTTAAATTTTTATTTTATTATTTTGAATTGAATAAGGAAAAAGGAGTACAAATTTGTATGAACTCCGATAATGACGAGAATAGAATTTTAGAATTTAAGTTCCATTTTTTTTGTATATTGAATTTCAAGTAAAATAAAATATACAAATAAACAAAAAGAAAAAGTGATGGATGTAACAATTGATGTTTTATGGTGAGTTTAACATATTGGAAACAATAACAAAATTCACAGCCCAATCTTTAAATTTTTAATTTATTCTACAAAGTGGAATTTGATGTAAAGATGGAAAAAATATTCGGATTTAACATTTAACCAGTACCAGATATAAGTTATTTTCAACGAAATGAGTGGGTAAGTCACCAAATGACAACACGTGATGGTCACTTGGTGGTATACCTACTCACTTGTACTTTCTAATTTCTTGCCAGGTTATTCTGGAATTAGGAAAAGTAAGTGAAATATTTTAAAGTTCCCAGAATAGGACAGCCAATGCCTGTATGCTCAAGATAGAAGAAAATACTTAAAACTATGTGACTACAGACACTTAATATTCGATATTCAATTGAAAAAGAACAATAATTTATAAAAACTAGGCTGTACAATTTTATTGTATAGTTTACCCGTACCGGAAAAGTTCAAAAGCAAAATCCAAAGCTTATTTTTTAATCGTTATCACCGCCAAATCAGTTTTCTTCTTTTAGTTTTAAATTTCTTTATTTTCATATTTTTTTTTTTGCTTACAATACAAAATTAAAATTTGGTTAATCCCAAAATTCACAAAAACAAAATCCATAATGGCTTTTGACATTTTTACTATAATGTTTTTTTTCCAGAAACTTATGTTATCAAATTTCTGGCTTTTCACCGGGAGCGTATTGAAATCCGGCCAATCAAAATTCCATCAGAAATTTTCTCCATAGGCCCCATTAGTTTACATATTTAGGTAAAATATTTTTTCAGAATAAATATTAATATTTTTATGCGTATCTGCTGTTGGATACAAAAAAAGAAGAATATGTCCTTTTTCCAGGATTAATTTGCCATAATTTTATGGATTTTTGAGTATAATTTTGTATTTTTGAATATGTATAAAAAATTTTGTATTACAAAAAACGTTTTTGCCTAAAACGTGAATTCGAAAATTTCGAACACGAACATGCACACAGAATGCCGCCAACGATTCAAAAAAGAGGAGACAACAGTTTGAAAGTGAAATCCAGACAATACTCAGAAAAGAATGTAAAGCTTGAATTTTTTTTAAAAAATTAGAACCCACAGGCAAATAGAAATGGCACTGAAGAAGGTTGTAGAAAGAGTCATACATAGTAAAGTTTTAATCTGAGAAGAGGTAGATAGGTAAATTGAAATGGCCATTGCAGTTGCTTTTGGAAAAAAACAATTAGCACTAATTAGCATTAATTGTGCCTTTTTGATACCACGACCCGAGTGGTCTATTTGTTGTTATTAGTTGCTATATAGTTGTTATATAGTTGTTGTTAGTCTATAGAGATCTTTTTGTTATTTTTATTTTTTACAATCTATCAAATAAATAAACTACTTTTAATAAGAATAGACTTCTTCTTTCAAGCACGGTGATGACCTTGTATATGACACTCCTAGTCATATGCTAAATAATAATAATAATGAGAATGGTGACTCCCCGCGTGCGCGGCACGGGAGGGGAAATTAGTCATTGGGACATTATTATAATTATTATTATTATTATATGGCATCATTCTCTCATTTTTACTCTCCCCAGGGACTCAATACTATATAGCCATCGTGTGTGATTGAGAAGGTTGACCAGTTCCTCTCCTATTTTGCTTTCCACGATAAAATCTATATTACTGGGAAAAGCCTCACCTAAAGTCTAACTCTAGCTAATGCTGGGTAATTGCCGAGGGAGTGTTCAAGAGTTTATTTTTCATTCCCATCTTTGCAGCGCACAAATGCAGCACACACTGCGACAATGGGAATTGAACGGAATACCTAGCTTTGGTAGCGTTACTTCTTATGCGCCAATGACTTGTACTCATGGCTAGTAATCTTAATATATCAGTACTGGATCTTGCTGGAAGAGTTGTTTGGTTTTATTGATGTTATACGAGAACGATGTTTTCCTCGAGGTCGCACAGGTATTAAGTTTATGCCACTTTTCATTCGCGCTGGCCAAAAATATGAATGGATGCGTTCCTTGACGACTCGCATTGGAGTATTAAATCTGAAAAGAAGTTGTGCAAAAATAATACGGCTTGTGTTGAATTGGACTACATGATAGTTTTGCACAGACACTGTATATCCCACTAGAAACTAAACAAAATTATATAGCATTGTTAAGACTGAACAGCAGACTTCATCATAACAAATCTAATTAAAATCTGAAACAAATTTAATACAATTCCGCTTCCTACCTAACTATACCATTATTTTTAGTCATAAATATTTTAAATCTAAATTCCCTACATCTTCGAGTACATACATTTCAAAATAAATAATATGAATTCAAATTAAAAACAATCTTATTTCTCTATATACCCATATTCACCCACATTCCTTAAGAATAAAATTTTTAAATTCTATAAAGCAGTTCAAAAACTCCTATAGAAAAATTTGATATATTCTAAAAATTGACATTTCTCTCAATATGTTATAAAGATTTTGAAAAACAAAAAAAAAACAAAAAAAAAAAAAAAATAGAAAAACCCAGGAAAATCTTACAGTATTTTTAAAACAGTATAGGTCCCATAATTTAAAAAAAAAAAAAAATCCTCTTTAAAATTTTTTTGAATAAAATGTGATCCCGGCTCCATAAAACTCTTACATACAAGTACATGAGGAAAAAAAAATATAAAAATTATTATTCCCGTCAGATATATAAGAATATATAATGCATTTATATATATTTCATACTTTTTATATTCATATACATAATAACCTACATTATTATTCAATCATTATCATCATCATTATCATCATATGAAGTTTTTTTTTTTATTATTTTGTTGCCTATTTTAGTACATTTTAGAGTGTCAGAATTTAAAGGGATTTTCATTAAATTTATGGTACTTTCTATATTACATACATAGTAAAAATTTATTCACATTTAGTTGTTTTCGCTTTTTATAGACAATATTCTAAAAAAAAAAAAACAAAAACAGAACAGAAAAAGAACAGTAAAATGAAAAAGAAATATAAAATCAATAAATGAACTTCTATGATAATAATATATGAGTAAATGAATGTACAGTTATTCGCAAAATTTTTGTGGTACTTATTTTTAAAGTGATTTTGTAGTATAATTGATTTTCTAATTGATATAACAACAATAATATATAGCTTAAGTTTGAATCCGTATGTTTTGTTCTTTAATTTAAAATATTATTTAATATCATGTATAGTTTAAACACAAGTCATTGCCGGCGTAATGTCCTGTCCACCACGATTAGCTCGTATTCAATTAGTCTAATTTTTAGGAAGTTTTTCAAGCAAGTAGAGGTAAAAAATGGGATGAATTGATTTTCTGAAATATCAATTGATGCTGGTGTATCATGTTAACCTAATTCCCACATAGGAAATAATCTAATGGTGATCAATATCCAGATCAATTCAATGAACAATTATTGAAATAATGTTGTCATTCAATTTGTCTTTATTTTGTTTTTTACTTGCTTTTCTTTAGCTTGCAATGGTATTTATTTTATTGGGTGATGTAGGGGTCAAAATAAATTTTTATTTTATATCTGTATTTTAGAGATATAATTTTAAGCGGTTGTTAGCTCAGTTGGTTAAGGTGTCATGTTAATATCAGACGGTTTGTGATTTCGATTCTCCTTTTAGTCAAATTAATTTTTTTTTTCTGTCTTGTCATTCAATTTGTAATAAATTATTTGATTGGATAATTACTTGGGACTGCATATAGCATCTAATTGTTGAAACCAAATTCGAGCTCTATTTTAAGCAAATTTGGAAACAAATATTTATTTCGGTTTCGCTTATGATGTTATATGATGTTTTGTAGTTTAAGTATGAACCATATCTAATATATTTTAAATCCTTATAAATCAATTTTTGTACAATACACATGAAAAGTTAAAAATACACATAAGTCATGCGTGAATCAACAAAAGCAACAAAGTTAGATGGAGTCATTGTCGCTATTCAAACATTCTGTGCAAAAGCATTTTGTTCGATCATCGAAATGCATGTAGTTATGTAAATAGTATAGTAAAATTTATAAATGTAGTTATGTAATAGTATAGTAAAATAGTATAGTAAAATTTATCTTTTTAACAGCTTGACTTTCTTTTTTGTGCAAATCAATACCAAACATCGTAACAAAGCCTAGCTAAAATCTAGAAAAGAAACAATTGTAGCAATAACTACTCAATCAAAATGCCTTTGAGTTAATTTAAAAAAATTGACTTGAACCAGATGAAGTTGAACAGTTGAACGAGTATATTTTATTCGCCCGGGAAAGAGGATGACTTGATCAATTAAAATAATATATTAAAATATATTTTAGTGATATAAATTATAGTTAAAACTAAAGGTTAAGTCGATAAAATCACTACGATCTTGTAACCTTTGAACTTTTGAAAAAAATAATATTAAATCTATAATTATAATTGACAAGCATTTAAGGTCCTGCGCAGTAGACACCTTTTCATTTTATTTCGATTCTCCTACTCCTTAATGAACTTCTAATATACATAATATATAAGATTATATATAAAACAAAAATGCGCACACAGTTGAACCTTTTGTACTCATATGATTTTATTATTCAGCAAATACATTATGCATAAGTGAGATATTATGAAAATAATAAACAAAAGTAAACAAATCAGTTATTATATTTTATATTATGTACTTGCAAATGAATTTATGTACATATGCCAAAAAAAAACAAAGAAACAAATTCATCTCAAATAAAAAATATAAAAAAGCAAAAACAAAAAAAATCAGTTGAATTGTTCATATGACGAGCAAATTTATTTTTATATAGTAGAGTTGGAGTATATATAATTATCCTTATTGAACTTCTAATATAATAGTTGTATATAAAACAATAATGCTCACACAGTTGAAAATTTTTTAATCATATGGTTTTATTATTCACCAAATACATTATTCGTGAGTTCTTATTAAAATAAAAAACAAAAACAAACAAAAATATAAAAAAAACAAAAACAAAAAAAATACAAAAACAAAAAAAATTCATATGACGGGCAATTTCATCTTTACATAATAGAGTCAAAGTAGCTATCTATAATTATAATTGACAAGCATTTAAGGTCCTGCGCAGTAGACAACTTTTCATCTTTAATGACAAAATTTTTTATTTTTAGTAATTTTATCCACTAAATGCCACTTACTATAGAGAATATATCGGAAACGAAGCCGTATATGAGGGACGTGTATTTATGTGTCCTAAATAAAATTGTTTTTATTATTGTTTTTTTAAAAACTTTAAATTTGACTTCAACTTGATATATAATTACTCAACAGGGGCCACTAGTATTTATTTAATCTATTCAAATTAGGTTATATTATTATTAGCAAACAGAAGTTTAAGTTATTTCATATCAGTGACAATTGATGAAAATCTGGATGGCACAATAGGTAGAGCGGCTACCTTTCAACTGAAAGGTGCCAGGGTTCGATTCGACAACAAAGCAAAAAAAAATATTGATTTATGGGTCTTTTGATCTGGTCCCTTACTCCAGTACCCTTTGTCATTAGCATAAAATAAATAACAAAAAAAATAATAATATAGAATGTAATCTGGTAGCTATTTAAGCAGGCTTAGTTCCTCCTGACAGTAGTAATAGTTTTCTACACTTGCTGAGTTGATAATCCGGAAATTTGATAAATGTCGAAAAATATTGTAGTAAAAAGCGGTGCTATACGTTAGCATGACAAGATAATTCTACCGAAGTTACTGTCAAGAACATAACAAACAAAATTATTTTAATTTAGGTTGGCTACATTTTATTATCCAGTACTGTACATATTGTGAAAATAATATTGTCCTTAAAGTATTTATGTAATGTACTGAAAACTTGTATTTTTTTTTATGATAAATTGTTTTTTTTTTGCTGTTCTTTTTATTTTATTTTTAAATTCAGCCTATTTTATGTTTTACAATAAAAAAAAAAAAAAAAAAAAATAATAAAAATTGTAAAATAACATGTATAAATGACTTTGAATGTATAATGACGTTTATATACCCATACACAAACATGAATTTAAATGTTTTATAAGGTAAGGATTTTGAAATATTATATTTGTGTACAGGGTGTGAATAATATTTTATTGCTTGAAAGAAGAAACGTAGCTAAATACGTAATGACTACAGCTGTAATTGGTATTAAATCTAAACTAAGATGAAATGCAATAATATTTGACGATCTACAACATGTAAAAGGACAGTTGCATAAGAAAAATAGAGCAGAATGGAGGAAAATTGTAAATTAGGTTAAGGCTCACCCGAGCTTTAGAACTAATAGCTGATAATGATGATAACACGTTAAAATGTTTCTGTCTCCATATAATGTGAATGATTGATTGTTGCAAGTATTTTGAGTTTTGTATTTGACATTCGTTTTTGCAATATTTTTACAAATTATTTGGATTAGATTTTACAAGCTATATTTTCTCTGCATCTAAAAATTATTTTTGATTAAATTGTAAGTTCAAAGCATTCAAATGACATGCAGATGAAATTTTGGATTAAATGTTTTTTGGCTTACTTAATAATCCATTACAGTGCAAAAGCAGTCATCTAAGATTGACATTAATAATTAAATGACTTATATCAAACTACTGGACTGTAAGTTAATAACTGGCCATTTAATCCTACGATTGCTAAATTTCCAATTACACATAAATAAAACAGTGTGTGGGATTGTGTGGGACAGTGTGTGTGGAAAAAGGCGAATTTATTGTTGACCCTCTTTGAATCAAGTCAAAGTGATTGCCTACAACTGCGCGAGATTGATGTATACAGTTGATTGTTTATGCACGCGACAATGCGATTAATGATTTTGTATTGTTACATAACTAATGATTGTTATCCCGCAATATGAAAAATCCAAATTATGAATATTTGAAAAACTACTACGACTTGAAAAATCCATAACTCAACTCAAACCAATTCTTTTGAAGTGTTACGAGATGGAGATTATTACTTGTGTTCCCCATACAGAATACTAAGGCTAAATGATGATGATAAAACCTTTCCATTGAGTTTGTTTATAACACATTATAATTAAAACACCCTATACAAAAGTAAATATCAATAAATTTTAAAAGTAGTTAAATTGTAACATTTTATGCAAATTAAAACAAAAACGTAAAAACAAAAACAAAAAACTTACAGTAATATAAAAGTAACCAATATAACAGTTTTTGTTTTTTAAATCTGTTTATTTTCACCACTTTGGTGAAATTCTTTTGAAATAAATAAATAAAAAAAAAACCAAAACAAAATTTTTAAATTTATTAAAGGGTAATCATTTTATTGAATTTTAAGTATGATAAATTCGAATTTGATTGTCTCTACGGATCGAATTTCTTTTGTTTCTTTATTTTTCTCATTTTACGTATTTATTTTTATGTACTGACAATTTTATTAGGTGGGTGTGTATATTATTTGTGTATATATACTTTTCACGAATGTGTATTTGTAATATTACTTAGTTTAATTTTTTGAATTACTTTGATGTCGTTATCGACAACTGTCGTATTCTGGTGAATTTGTTATAACCAAGAGAAAATATATTGATAGGAGCAAGTCAAGTCAAATCACAGAGTTGTTTAACAAGTCGATGTCGGAGATAGTAAAATACTTCAATTTACTTTGGCGTATATAAGGTAACATTTCGTAGCTAAAGGTTTATGTTACAGCTAAGACATAGAATAAATATGGCAATATATACCACTATCAGTGTGTAAAATCTAATATATATATATATTAATATATTATCTATAAAGTAATCTAAAATAGTTAAATATAAAGCTTGAACATAAAAAACCTTATATCATATTTCATTCTATTACTATGAAATAAAACTGATTATAATTATTTGGTAAAAAACAAGGATTGTAAGTAATTTCGCAAACATTTTCATTATATTCATTCCAAATGTTCAACAATGTTTTAACCAGAAACAACCATCACTTTCAAAATATGAAATAGATTTTTATATTCTCTTCAAGTATTTTATTTTATTCAAAATTTTGAATATTTTATAAATCTGTGAGAATCACTTAAATTTATGAATAATTTATAAAATTGTATATTACGGTTATTACCAGAAGATTGGCCAGTTGGATGTTAAACAACAGATTTTCCCCACTTCAAAATATTACTTTTGTTTGTTGTTGTTGTTGTTGTTAAGAAATCAGTTGAAAATTTTTAGCACGTATTCCAAATTAAATATACGTTATAAATATGTCTAAAGGATGTTATCAAAATAGACAAGAGAAACAAAACAAAAAAAAGAAAAAATAATAACAACAAATATAATAAATGTTTAAAAATAATGAAGTATGAAGGATAAAGGATAATAAAGTATATATAATTTTTTTTTTGTTGTAAATGATGATATTGTCGTGACCTCTTTAACAAAAAAAAAAATGCGTAAATTTATTTTTACTTATGTAAGGTATAATTTTACATCATATAAGGATTTATAATTGTTAAATTTAGAAATAAAATATTTTTTTACTGCAAATAATATTTTTGATTATTGAAGAAGTGAAAGTGATTTGTTGCATAAAAAAATTTTAATCAATCGATTTATATTGGATGAACCGATATGAGTCTTTCAGCTATAACTATACCGTCGTTGCCATGACACGAGACCACGTGGGGACCTATATCAATCGGTAACAGTGTAAAAAGTGTCTGTTTTATAACAGTATAAAGTGTACAGTTAATAAGGATTTAATTATAATTGGCAAGTGTTAGTTTGCAAAATTTCATTTTTAATAGGGATATAACTTAGCAATACGTCAAAGCATTAAAATTGCAATTGTTATAAAGAAATAATAATTCGCTTTGTCAATTTTGTATCAAAATATATTATGTTCAAATATTGAGCGAACAATTGGAAAGGTAATGAAAAAAATTTTAAGACAATAAAATATTGCAGATATAGGGTTAGACCTATGCTCATCGTGGGGCCTTTTGTACGATCGTGAGATGAAAATGCAACTAGGCATTGACGTGGATATTGTTTATCGACAATCCTTGTCGCTTACCAAATAGTAGGCTTAAGTCTTTTTAAGGCTTTGATGTATTTTTACGTATAAAATTCAGTTGAAATAGTGCAACGAAAAATATATGTACATTGGGTGTTAGCATCGAGAATTAATAATTATACCGCTCATTGTCAGTATTTTATATTTATATTGTTTCAAGTTGATTATTTTAAGCACTCCAAACGTGTATTTAAAGTTTATACCCTGCTTATTTTTAGAGATATTGGTTTTTATTTATAATAACTTAGAATATATAATTAGAGTTACCCTAGCTTCGAACCCATTTTCGAACTTATAGTTCAATTTTCTTTTATTTTAATGATTTTTTTCACCATTTTAATTTTAAAAGAAGTGAATATAAGTGATTTTGAATTATTATAAAAATATTGGTTTTTTTTATAATAACTTAGAATATATAATTAGAGTTACCCTTGCTTCGAACCCATTTTCAAACTTATAGTTCAATTTTCTTTTATTTTAACAATTTTTGTCACCATTTTAATTTTAATAGTAGTGAAGATATAAGTGATTTTGAATTATTATAAAAATATTGGTTTTTCTTTATAATAACTTAGAATATATAATTAGAGTTACCCTTGCTTCGAACCAATTTTCGAACTTATAGTTCAATTTTCTTTTATTTTAATAATATTTTTCACCATTTTAATTTTAATAGTATAGAATATAAGTGATTTTGAATTATGATAGTAATTTTCATCATGAAATATAATATCTGTTAAATCCCACATTAATGATTTCAATTGCAGTGCAGGAAAATTTTTGACTTGAAACAGAGGTGAAAATATATTGATGGTTTAAATTTGATTGTAGATGGGAACAAATACTGTGAATTGATTTTACTGAAAAAACAGTGAAAAACAGATAAATAAATTTCAATAGTGATGAAAATAAATTAGTGTTTCGAACTGACTTTCACAATTTTATATATAATTTAATATATCTGTATTTCTTTCTGTCGGAACGAGAAGTGTTATAATTTTTATTTTTGATGATTATACATAATATGAAATATTCAAAATTTTTTGTAAATATATTTCATTATTGTCTGTCAGTCATTTATATTTATTTTTGGTTTTTGGTTTTATTATTTATTTTCTTATTCATTTTATTCTTAAACTAGATAAAAATCCAACAGAGGTCATCTCATATAGACCATCAGTCTATACCCTATATACTGTCAAAAGTATTTGAAAAAATTATAGTAGGTACATAAAATGATGCCGCAAATAAAAAGCAATGGAGTGATTTCCATGCACCAATATTTGGCTTTTAAGCTGAACAAAACAAGATCGAACATAGAATAGCTGCCCAAATAAAACAAGGATTTGAAGAAAGAAAGTTCTGTTCAACAGTTTTTTTGGATGTCAGTTAGGCATTTAACAAAGTGTGGCACTATGGATTAATCCACAAAGTACAACAAAAACTACAGTTGAGTTTTAATAAATTCAGTTAAGGGGAAAAAAATTTATTTTATTGTGCAATTGAATTTGCACATTAGGTTAGGCCAGATCATTCCCGCTGTGAAAACCACCTAAAGGTTTAATTGGAAGTTTACAGTTACAAGTTTTTAAATATTTTAATATTTCACATTTACAAAATTTTATAATCACATAAATTTATTTTATAAAAATAGCATTTTACATTGAAATTTTGGTCGATTTTTATAACTCACAGATGTACTATTGATAATTATAAAATCAATCAAAATGAAAATAGGAGTTGTATAAGTAGTCTAACACTAAAAATACCTATTGATGAGTTCTAATTGTGTTATGATGAACGAAACAATTTCCTAAAAAAATGTTGTTTGTTAATACAAATAATAATAATATTTATAGATACAATGGTGATAATATAAGATGTCTATGTATCAATATTAATTAATAAATCGAACTTGTTCTTTTTATTAAAAGTAAAATGACGTGGAAATTTTAATATTTCACATTTAAAAAAATTTGTAATTACATAAATTTATTTTACTATTTTAATATAATATTTTTTTTTATTTATTTATTTATTTTATTTTATTTATATCTCAAGAGAGCTAAAAGCTCCTACAGAGTATATTAGTTCCATTTTGTTTTTCATTTCATTCAGTTCTATTTTCATTTACTACTAAATTCTCACCAACAAAAACTACTAAATGCTCACCAGTTGATATAACTATTCCGCAAGCTAACTAGATTAAATACCTGCTAGTACACTTAGACAAAAGGTTAACTTGGAAGAAGCACGTCACTACTCTAGATGTAAAACACAAGGTGTTGTTATATATAAAGCCATTCTGAAGCCAATCTGGTCCTATGGACCTCTAATAGTAACATCGTTACAATGCAAAAGCTTCAATCCTAAAAACTATACGTACCATAACCCATCAGACCCCTTGGTACCTTAGAAATATTAATCTATATAAAGATTTGAATATACCGCCATGATTACAGAAGAACTGGAAGAACATATAATATGCAATCAGACATGATCAATAAATTAATACCATTTTCGTTTAGAAAGATTCAATGTATTCAGTTAAGAGGTATATGCGTGCAAACTGCTTTGTGTATTAGGTTAGGCAACTGCATTCCGGAAATGAAAACAACGTAAAATATTGTTTGAAAGTTTACCGTTACAATTTTTTAATATAAAATAAGGAGCTAGTAATAAATAATATCAAAACTATTACAATCCTTAACAACTAATCCGTATCGATTGTCAAATCTGTGATGGATTTCTATGTGAACAATTAATGATGAAAATAAATTGATAAATTCTGAATTTAATTGTCATCATATTTTTTCATATATATATATAGGTCACTCTTGAGAACAATTTTGAAAACCTATTCTAAAAAATGATTAATTAATTATAGGAAAATGAAATATTCATATAAAGTCAAAAATAGCCTAGAAACTATAATTGTCATTGATTTTTTAATCTTTTTAAAGCAGTACGAGCATTTTTAAAATTTTTAATTTTTTTTTTTTTCATATTTTTGCCTTAAATAAATTTCTGTTTTTGAAAATTTTCTATTTTCATTTTTATCCTTTAATCTTTTCTATGTGTACATATGTGTGTAGATACTGTACTATTATATGCTTTGATTCGTTAAATGCAATTTTTGCAATTCAATTCAATTTGAAAGTTAGAGTTTTCATTTCGTAACAGATATCCTTAAAACTTAAACTTTTTTTACAATTTTATTTTAAACTTTTGTGTTTCTGAGAAAAACATATACATACATAAAAGTAAGAATGAGAAATCTGAATAGTTCGGATATGGTCTACATAATATGGCATGGTAGAAATTTCTAGGAATTTATTTTTTTTTTGCTACTTTTATTTTCAATTTCAATTCACATCAGTAGTACTGAAACTGGCAATATTCCATATTTTTAAAGTTACATAAACAATGAATGAGAAAGAAAAATAGATTTATATAATGGTGAATATAAATTTAACCAAAACACGGATCACTAACAATGTTATTCACAAGTTAGTAGATTGGTTTTGTACCATTGAACTTTTATTCAGTATAAATTATCGGTATTTGAAGATGGTATATGCGGAAGGGAGGATGAATATAGTTATCTAGGCTAATGATAGGATACATAGATAGTATTAGAAGTTCAGTTGATTTGTTTAAAGTGAATTAGATAATTATTTTAGCGATTGAATGATGTAATTTGACATTGCTAATTTAAGTCATTGTTTGAGTTTATAACAGGTGTTCCAGAGCAGGCGTATCAGCTTTTAAAGAGAACATTAAAAAAAAAAATTATTAACTAAATCAAGGATGCTCTATCGGTATTGGTTGGTGATATTTTCAACTTCCGGGAAGGACCTTAAAAGTATTAAGCCCGAATTTCGCCGAAATCGAAATTTTCAAATAGGAAAAGGTACTTTTTTATTTAAATTCTGATTCTACGTCAAAATATAAAAATTTTTTGTGAAACGCAATGCTCGGGAACACCCAGTGTATCCTATGCTTCGTTTAGAATCGTATTTTAAACTATGCTAGTAAGATGAACTATGCTATTCTATGTAAGTTAATTTTTTTTTTTTTAGTTTTTTTTTACTTTGTTTATTATTTACAATCTGTCATTTCATTTCTATACAATAATCAAATATTTATGATGAAAATATAACTTGAAGTAGCCTATTCAGTGATAAGCTACACTAATGTAAGTTAATTGCATTTTTTTTTATTGGAAATTTAAGTGAGTCGAAAGTTAAATTAATTAGGAAATAATCAAATTTTGATTTCTCTTTACTTTCTCAATAGCTGAGCTCTATTTCAATTCAATCTACTTTAAATGTACTCTACTGTATTTTCCAGCTCTGCAAAATTTAGCATTAACTTAAATGAGCTTACAATATTTAACATTTTATTTAATTTCTCCATTACAATCCCTTCCTTATTCTGTGGGGTCAATATGCAGTTGTGTGCAATCAAATTTGAACTAACTGAAATTTTTTTAAATAATGATTTTAAAGAAATGATTTCGCTTACAAAAGATTTTTAATAAAAACAAAATATATTTTTTTTTATATTATTTATGGCAATATTTATCTAAAATATTAGTTAACATAATATTTTCTTTTCAATTTGACAAATTTTGCGAATAAGAAAGAAGAAAATTAAAAAAACTGCATTATTTTCGTATTAAACATATTTTTTGCAATGACAACCAAAAAAAAAATTTTGTAACAAAATTTTATAAATATCGAAATTTGAAATTATTTTATTATAATAATTAGCTTAATATTTAATATTTAGTATGACCGCCATTATTGCCTTTACTACCCGTCTATTGTTCATGGAGTTAATCAAATTCAATAATGTTATTTGTAATGCTCTCCAAAGCTATTTGAATTTATTTTCTTAAAGCTTCTTTTGTCTCTAGATTGCTTTGTCGTACTTTTTTCTTTATAACACTGCAAATATTTTCAATAGAATTAAGATCTGGACTTAAAGAGTGCCATTTCATAGTATATATGCAGTTATAACAGAAATTCTTTTTTAAGTAGAAATAAAACCGGACTTAATAAAATTCGAAAAAATTTTTAACATGAATTTTATTAAGAATTTTTAAATAGTTATATTAAATTTTTCAAAGTGTGCACTCGTGCATGATCTTGTTTGAAAATGAATGAACCTTTCAGTTGCAACAAATAGTTCGAAAACTGATGGTTTCCGCTGACTTAACATGATGTCTATGTACACATTTTCAGTTACTTTTCAGTTTACAAATGCCAGATCACCTAAGCTACTCCCATTGAAGCAGCCCCAAATCATTAGACCTTCGGTTTTGTTAGATACTTCTTAAATGCATTCGTCGTCAAGACGTTCTCCGTATTTTCTATGCACCATTTACTACGCCTCCCGTCTACGACATGGAGCTTGAATTGAAGCTTGTCAGGAAGCACCAAGGGACTTCACATTATTTTAGTCCAGTTCGAGTGCCCAATGAAGCCGAGAAAGTATTGAAGTTGCTTTTAGAATAGGTTTTTGTATTGATCGATGTGGTACAAAACCATATTATAGTAGCCTTCTTCACAGTTGATGTTGACTTAATGCTGATATTCTGGTTCCTTTTTCTCTGAAAATATGTACTGCCAGTTTTGTAGATGCTTAAATCTATTTCGTTTTGAACAAAATACCAAAAATTTATTGTCCGTTACTGAAGCCTATCGTGGTCTAACAGATTCCTTACATCATTCTGTATTCCCAGTACTTTAACAAATTTTAATGACATTAAGATCTCCCACGTTCTATTTTCTGACCAATATTACATGCTGACAGCCCTTCCTTCAATAAACCGATTACAAAGCTTTTTTCACCATTACTTAATTTTGACACTAGTTTACGCTTCATAGTTTTTAACTACACATGCATCGCTAATAAACGTTTTTTCTTATAAACATAATCACCTGAGTTGTCCAAAACAACTAAAAATCGGTGAAGAAGTTAAAAATACTAACTGTAAGATTATGATGTAGTACCTGACATTTTCTAGGAATTCAAACTTTCCGGATTTTATTGCACACTACTGTAAATGTTAGCTAAGACATCTTCACTCTTTAACTATGCCTCAATAAAACCTAATAACTTTTACAAGAAGTATTGCAAATATTAGGTTAAATTAAGTTTTTTTAGCTTGCGATATAGTAACCAAATTAATATGTTTAACCGTCTTCAAATTCGAGCTGTCAGAAAACTTTAAACTCAAACAATTCGAAAACACATCATATAGAATAACAAAACTTGCACTGAAATAATATTCATAAAATCCAAGAAATCAAAATTAATTTTTGATAGGTCCTTTCCATCTCAAAAATTACATATCAAAATCATGCGGTAATAAAATATTACTTAACATATCAATTTGAATTAAATTGAAATAAAAATAACAGATAATTCTATCTAAAATTACATTTTTATAGTTCAGAAAATGACATCAAAGTTAGAATTGACAGATAATATTTCTTTTCGTAAATAATAAATAACATCACGAACGAATATTAGTCTATCTAAACTAAAATAATCGCACATAATAATCGAATCGTTTTACTACTGTTAAAATTTATTTGCTATCTCTTTCTCATTCTCTTTCTCCTCACTTATATATCCTAAAATCATTGACAACACTATAATTTTATAAAAAAAAAAAACGTATGGCTTGACAAACATTCATACTATATATTATGTATGTATGTATTGGAACCTAAATCAAAACAAAAATTCATTCTTTTGTAAATTATATATACGTTAACATTGGTCCTGTACAGCATGTCCTTGGAATGATTAAATTGGTGTAAAAATAGAAAAGTTAGAAACACAATTCCTAAAACAACAGCTACAGCAGTAGCAGCAGTGGCAATAACGGTAATAGAATAACATGAAATAACAAAAAAAAACCATCAGAGAAAATTTAAGCTTTTATCCAAAAGAAAACACATGAACGGAAGGGCAAATTAAATAAAAATGAATTACATATACTGCTTTACACATGTAAATATGTATGTGTGCTAATTTTTTTTTTTTTTTATTTTCTCGAAGAAAAAACAAACGCATGAACTCAGAATTGAATAAATGAAAGGATAAAATAAATAAAAAAAAAAAAAAAATCTGAAGGACAAAAAAGGATAAAATCCAAGAGAGGATATAGCAAAAAAAACTACAAAAACAGTAAAAATCACAATTTTTGTAAATCTTTTATTGCATTAAATGAAAAAAAAATAATTGAAAGTTTTTTCCTTGTTTCGTTCCATTTCTATAGAATATTATTGTCTCGTCGTTTGAACTTTCGGATAAAAGAAGAAGAGTAAAACAAGCAGAGAGGAAAAATAAACTATTAAAAATTTTGTAGTTATTTTTTTACCGTTTACCTGATACCAGTGCTGTTTTGATATTTTTTCGCTCTGTGCCCCACTGATTAGATAGTCCGAAAATTTAAATTTTGCAGAACATCAGAAACAAATTGAAATATTGAATTATGAATACGTATATTGAATAATTGAATACGTAACAATAAAGTACAAAAATACCTGTAAAATGCTATGTGAAGAAATAAGAATTTCCACCGGAATACGGTAGTACAATTCGTTGAGGCCTTTTCTATTCAATCTGAAAGTGTTCAAAAAACTGCCTATGATTTCTGAACAGATAAATGAGAAATAAAAATCTTTTTTTACGGTTATTTCGAAAGTGAGGCAAAGATTTCTACATTAGTTTTGCTAAACAACTGTGGAATACAACAAGATTGATAGCCGTGCCAAATCAAATCACTGATTATAGACAAAATAAAGAAAGTCTTAAAAAAAATTGCCTATGATTTCTGAACAAATAAAGGAGAAGATCAAAATATTTTGTTATGGTTATTCCGAAAGTGAAGACAGTTTGCAAAGATTTCTGCATCCGTTTTGCTAAAAAACTGTGGAACACAACAAGATTGATAGCCGTATCAAAATAGCAATAAGTATTGTTGTGACCTAGAAATCTATAAGCATGTAGCAAAATAGCATGTAAAGACAGTTTAATTCAATTTAATTTTGATTAATATGGTCGGAATAAACTCTACCACTCGATAGTTTTTGGCAATGTAGTACAACAAATATACAATATAAAATAACAATATTAAATAAATCGAATGATTGAAAGTGGAAATATCGGCAAACAAAGATAACCCAACTTTTTTTTTTTTTTGTTTTTTATGCATAGCCAAAACACTAGGTGGGGACCTTTTATACCGATTGGTACGTTTGGCTAGAGTGGGAAAGGAAAATTTGGAAAGGAGGACAATTACGAACGAAGATGTTAATGTTCGTCTTGAATTTATTTAGGTCATAAATATAGAAGTTGTCATGTTCTGGGAACACATAAGATGGAATTTGGTTCCACATTCGGGATGTTGAAGCTACAAACGAATTTCCATAACTTGTCTTTTGACAAATGAGCACAGGCTGCCCTTCGTGTTTCGCGGGGGAAACGCTTAAGTGGAGGTAAAATAGATTTAATTTCCACTGAGTATGTGCCGATGTCTACGAAATATCAATAAAAAAGTGAGAGAGCTCTAACTATATGACGATGTTCAAGAGGAGCAAGATGGGCTGTCATATTTGGGTCATTGATTAGACAAATAGCCCATTTTTGGACTTTATCCAAATGTTTTAACGTAATACTAGAGGCGTCAACCCATATGTGAGAATTGTACTCCATTTTGGGTCGTATGAAAGCTTTATAGATTTTCAAGAGGTCACAGGGGGAGAATTGAGCCTTGCAGCGGCTAAGAAAACCTAAACATTTGGCTGCGTTTTTAGCAACATCAAATATATGATCATTCCAGATCATTTTTCGATTAAGGTGCAGCATACCTAATATGCTTAGGCTTTCAACTGTAAAAAAAATACCGAGAATATTCCAACGCTTGAAAAGTCTTATTTGCAATAATGAAGTCATAAAGCGGAAGACTAATGTCAAAATATATATATAAACATTCATTTGTCTAGTTATGACATGTAACAGCACCATCCTAAGATGATACCACTAAAACATAAAACATTCTTTGTACTAGGATCTAAGGATGTAGATATAATTTAACATCATCAAACCCGATAAGCATACAACGATTTTCCACTTGGTCAAATGGATTAAAAATAGAAAATGAACCTGTAATGCGTTTTGCAATGATGATCAAAGGCTGATTTTTGTTAATTTAAGCTAAGCCAAACATTAGGTTTCAAACGATATCTTTATACATGAATGCACAGCTTGGGGATTGATTGGAGAAATAAAATTGTTTCTTTGATCAGTAGGGATTTTTTGAATAATTTGTTTCTTTTTTTATATAAGTCCAAGTCTATGGAGCTTTCACACAGATATCTGGAATACACAATTACATACAATAGCTTTTCGTTTGAATTTCTATGGTATATCCACTAATTTAAATGTGGAAAATTATTTCTATTGTATAGAGTACTTCGCCTTCCTAATAACATATTCCCATTTTATTTGTAGTATAAGCAAAACTCTCAACTATTTATCGTTTATTTTATCCAAAATGATAAATGGTGCGTACTACCAGGTTGAAAAATTACAGTACCCAACGTGTAATATTACTCTTGAACTTTTGTAAGCTTACGCAAGTATATTTTTACATTGTGCAAACACGTTTGTTGAAATATGGTTCTACATTTGATAAAGTTTGACTACAAACGAATTCCCATAGCCAA
Organism: Argyra leucocephala; assembly: GCA_963942445.1. Classification (NCBI taxonomy): domain Eukaryota; kingdom Metazoa; phylum Arthropoda; class Insecta; order Diptera; family Dolichopodidae; genus Argyra; species Argyra leucocephala. The sequence goes on from OZ012681.1 coordinate 14,882,214, forward strand.
TTTTGAGCAATATTGGAATTCGCACTACAAAATAATCGTTTAACCAGTCAGATTACCAGAGCATGTGAGGGACAGTCGTGTCAATCTCAAGATGGTTACAAATAGGTTTAGGGTTAAAGATAAAAAATAAAAACGCTTTACCAGTAGTCAGTGTTATGCGATATAAATTTAGAGCTTTTAATTTGTTAAAATCAATCTTTTTGAAATTTTTTTCTTTTAGTTGGAAATAATGTCGTAGGTCCGTTCTAGTGAAATTTTATTGCAAAACTATATTTATTAAGCGTCCTTTCACCTTCATCACATCATAGATCCATATTATTATTATTATTATTTTTTTTTTTATAAACAGCCAAAGCGTTAGGTATGAAAATACCTTTATCACTTACGTGACGCTTGATTGGGATAGGATAGGATAGGGTAAATTAGGAAGAAAAAAAGGCAGATAGATTAATAATAGGAAGCTGATGAATAAAGGTATTAATATTTTCTTTACACTTTTGCAAATTGTAAGTTGAATGTGGAAACATATTGGGAGGAGGTATATGATTCCACATTCTTGAAATGCGAACTATGAACGAACTTCTTATGATAATCTAACTGTAATTCGAAATTAATTTCAATGATTAAAAAAAGAACAAAATAACATTTTGAACGTTCATGTCACAAGCAAAATTCCCAGTCATCGCCGCTGACTTAGTATTCATATGACACAATCACTAGTGTACGTCGGTTAACTAATATATAGCACTGTATGCCACTCAGCTAACAATGTATAGATCAACAACCAGGATTGTAATAACATTTCCAATAATTTTTTAATAGAAATTTTAAACTTTAAATAAAGTTGTGTTATTCACTTCGATTTGTTTTGTTTTATTTTATTTTTGTTTTGTTTTGTTTTTTACTTGATACGTTATCGATGTCAACTTGTAAGAGGATTTAATACTCATTGGTTATTTCTAAAAATATTCTTAATTTTTCAAAAATATTTTGAATCAATTCCGAAGTTTCAATAATATGTTTTCAGATTAATTTTTTTTCTTCTTTCATGTATTCACAAAGTTGAATTGTGGTCTATTTTCCTGCTTGATTACTTCATTGTTTTTGTATTTATTTTAGATCCTCTTTTTATATAGCTTTTTTTGTTTTTGTCAACTTTTTTTTCAATTCATGATTTCTTATGTTACCCTCATATACTATTGAGAAGTAAATTCTAATATTTGATTTAAAAGTTATTTTTTCTGAGGATCGGAATGAAATAAGAGGTGATTCGATTACTTAAATTTTGAAGGATATAAAAAAAAAATTTATAATAAAATAAAATTATTGTAATATATTTAAGGATGTTCTTGAATGTAGAGTAGAAATGACTTAGAATATGAAAATCAAAAAAAAAAAAATCATTCGGAGGGATTTCTTGAATTTTTCGTTTTCAAAAAAGTATCTATGACTAAGAAAGAGAGTTGGGCGTCAAACGGGGTATATGAAAATAACTTTATTCCTCCTTGACACAAAATAAACTGTCAATGTTTTTTGTTTTTGTTAGTTTTTGTTTTCTTCAAAAAAATGGCAAAAGAAAATATTTTGATTTCGAATTGGAATAAAATAAAATAAAATAAAATAAAATAAAATAAAATAAATAAATAAATAATATTAATTTGAAATAGGTAAAAAAAAAAAACAAAAAATTTAATGGAAATTGGATAGTTTTATGGTCTATGCTAACATTAAACAGACAGAATAAAAAGGATAATTTTATCCTGTCCGATGATGATGATGATGATGATGAGAATAATACTGATGATGATATATCTGAATTTTATATGATGTTTATTATATTTTTTTTTTATCGTTCGATTTTTCTGGAATCGTTTTTTAGGTAGTAAAAACAAAACCATTTTATTGTATTCAATTTTTTATTTACTCAGAAAAATGTATTGTTCAAATTTGCTTCAAATTGTAGAGGTAACTTGAAATGAAAAATAAATTTTAATGAAATATACTGAAAATATTGAAAACAAAATTGTATGGAGAACATTTAAAAAGGAAGTGTTCTACAATACGCGAGTTAAATTTAATCTGGCCAAGAAAGTGCTAATTCGTGAATATGCACCCGAATCCGATGACAAACATTTTTATTCATCTAAATATTTGTACAAGAAATCAAACATAAACAGAATCGACAGCTTTATGATAAATCTCGTACGTAAACATTATGTAAGAGCACAAAATACTCCAGAAAATGGTTTAATACCCATATATTTTATGACAATGAGGAGTACATAAAAAAAACTTTGCGCACAGGATTTATAACTCCTGAGTATTTTATATTTTTTGACTAAAATGGTTTTATCCAAAACCAAAATCATGTTCCCATATTATATCACTATAGTAGACGGGCCACATGTAAAGCGTTAGAATATTAACTGGGCAACAGTAACGAATATGATCTTCAATTTGATATGTCCATACCAGACAGAGACAAAAACATTAAAATGAAATATTGGTGGTTAGAAAGCACATTCAATTATAGTAATAGGTATTAAACCATTCTAGGTTTAAAAATTAGTTTAAGTTAGTTTAGATAGAGTTAATTTTTAGTTTAAGTTAGGTTAGCTGGTATAGGTTAGGTTTTATTTATATATATGGATTTTTCCAGCCTTATTTTTATAATATATTATACATATAAGAAAGTAGTATGTAAACATACAATAATAATTATGAATGTACAAAAAACAAATTATTAGCAATTAGAATTAACATAAAAATTTAAAATTAATATAAATGCTAATAGTAGCTAGTTCCATTAAAGCCGTTTTTATTCAATTTTTTATAGGCTAAGATAGTTTTAAGTTTGTAAGTGAAAGGCACATAATAAAAGTTAAATAAAAAAAAAATTAGTAAATGTGCATTCAAAACAGTCTGATTAGAGTAGCTATATCTGAATTTTAAAAGACAAAATATTCCATTTGTTTATTTCACAATTTTTGTTTGGTATAAGAAGCGGTGGTATAGTAGAGTGGTGGGGAAAATAGAATACCTCCGTACTGTTTACTGTGCTTCTTACAAGGCGACTAAAAGTTAAAATCATAAAAACAACGGACGCAGAAATAGACCGCTATTTGGTGTACTTTTAATACCTATAAAGGATGCCAGAAAGTATAAAATGCCATATTATGCATAATCTAAAAAAATATAAAAATTATAAAAATAAACTTGGTAATAATAATTACCAAAATATTGCCAGAAAAAACAGTGGGTAGCAACGGTTTTTTCTGAAAATACTAACATTTGTTGCGTTGTTACCAACGATTTGTTGTCACCGGCAAATAATATTCTGGGTTGACATTTTCAAAAAAATGCACGTAAGGTTTTCAAGATTACCAATTGAAGTCTGAAAATAAATTTAAAAAATTCGAATAAAAGTCTTCAAAGACAATAATGATATTAAATAAACTATTAATTTTGTATAGTAGTTAGTAAGCTATTCAATTCTAGAATAATTGCTTTAACAAATTTATCTTTACCAGCATAATATTTTTATATTATATAATTTTCTAACCCAGTGCACATATAACATCTGACCTCAAGCAGCAAGAAAGAATTGTAGTTAAATAAATGAACTTGCTAAGACTAAGCGGCTATGGGAATTCGTTTTTAGTCAAATTTTCCTGAATGCGAAACCATATTCCAACAAACGTGTTTCCCCAATGCAAAAATATACCTAAGTACAATCTACAAAATTTCAAAAGTAATTTTAATAAATTTATTCAAAATGTCCCTACTGACCAAAGGGATATTTTTCTTTCTATAATCCTCAATTAGTCCAAGCTATACATTCGTGTATAAAGTTATCGTTTGAAACCTAGTGTTTGGCTGCTTAACTTAAAAAAAAAAAAACATATGCTCAAATTAACACTATACGTTTTTTTAACATTAATCAGCACTAATGGCATCGATCGAATAAATGATCAAATAGTGGCCATGCTACCAGCAACAACATGAGTACATATCAATTGATTCACCAACAGAGTTCTGAAATTCACTTGGTCTGGCTGGATCACATTATCTTTTATTTAAAGTGGATTATTCACCAATTATTTTACCACGTTACATCGTCCCACCAACACCTTGTAACGGCACAAGGCTATGTGTTTGGAAGACATTGTGAAATGTAATTGAAGCGACCATTTTAACAAGAAATGGACAAGATTAAGCATTTTTTACTCCGGGAATGATACTCATGTGAAGAGATTTGCCTTTTCATTTGAAAAGATTGCAATTTTCAGCCAATTACGATCAACAAGGCACAACAGAGACAGTCTATTATGTACTGCGGAGTGGATTTAAGATCATCATATTTCATGTATATAAATAAGAATTAATTAATTAAATAATTTACAGTATCAAAAATTAAAATTTTTTATTACTAACATGTAGCATAAGTTTTATACTAATTTTAAATTAAGAATTTAATGTTTGACGATTATGGGAAAAAAAATGTTTATTACTAATACCTAAATAAATAGTAGCCAAAAATACTTTGTATTACAATTCTAACCCAACAAGCAATTTTTATCTTCAGCTATACGAATTCGTATTCCCTTGGTATATATCTTTATCACTAATTTAAACATAATATTAAAATATTTGAAATCTGCAGTTGTTCAGTGTGTTGAACATCAATTTAACAAGCTTTGTATCCGCTAGTAAAAATTCATTCATAACTTTTGCGTTCGATTTTTCAATTAAATGAGTGAGTTCCTAAATGCTGAATGTTATTTTCGACTCTTCTGAGGGAGATGTTATATCGACCTAATGACCTAATGACCTAATTAAATAAAGTAAGGTCTAATGTAAGACCTTATTAAATAAATGCTAAAATATGCTCCACAGCGTTGTATTTCTAGAATATATAACTGAACATATATATACCTAACAGATCAACCGAATATATGATGGTTTTTATACAACATCAAAACAACAAGGATACTTTCAAATGTCCTTTTCGTCCTTTAATGATATAAGATGCGCCACTAAAGATATATAATTTTGGAAATTTAGGAATTCCAGCTATCCTTGGGATATGGTCATTATATGTCCTACGCCGATACAACATCTCCCTCAGAATCCCCTTATTTTCTTTGTGCGAGTGATTATATTTGATTTGGCTTACAAGTTAAAAATTTTGGTGTGCTGGGCCTTACACATCCACTTTTCATTAACTTTGTATCCATTATTTACATTTGATTCGTATTCGCCTTGTATTAGTTTCGTATTATTTTTGTGAGGTCAAATAGTTTTGTCATCTACATAATATTTTTTTATCTATGCTTAGCATTGCTTGCAATTTCAATTAATATTATTTCAATATTCTTCAGTTAGGATTTAAAGTATAGTTAATAATGCAATATTTAAATTGATTATTTAAGAGACCTAAACCCTTTTAAATACTTTATTATATGGTTCGATTCTATATTCCATATCCTCTGCATTCTGCATTTATTCCTTTTTTTTTAATAATATATTTTTTCTATTGAAAATTTCTAAATAATAACTTTTAACCTAAAAAAAAAAAATCACTTTATATGACTTTTCATTAAGAATTTCTAGGAGAAAGTCATTTAATAAAATAAAATCATTAATCATTTCATCAAAATATTTTGACCCATAATGACAGAATATTGTAGAAGATGAAAATTTAAGAAATTCTTTGAATAAAAGAAACCAACCACACAATAGAATTTAATTATTCCGTAAACTTGTTTCAATGTATTTATTTATTTTGTGTACTGTTTTTGTTTTTTTTACTTACTCCATCTATGCTCGTTTCAAAATTGCAAAAATGTCTAAAAAAAAAAAACAAAAAAGCAAAAACAAAAAAGACAATAAGAAAAAACAAATTTCTTTTCAAAAGTCGGTTTCAACAATTAGAAAAATGACCTTTGAGTCAGTAAATTCATTCACTACTACCATACATTCAACACACTTTTTGTTGTTATTTTTTGTTATTTTCTTTTTTAATTTAAATTTCATCATCTGTAAAAGTATACTATACAAAAAACAATGTACAACATTTAACAGGAAAAAGAAAATTAAAAACAAAGAATTTCATTTAAAGGTTTTTTCTTTTTTTTTTTTTTTGATAATAACAAAAATAATAATAATAAAAATAATAATGGCAACAACATTGTTGGTAAACATTGTGTGTAAACATTTATTTATTTACGTTTACTTTATTTCTTATAGTGTTTGTGTAAATGTCAGCACCTCATAGGATAGGATGTGTATATTTTATGTCTTTTTTTTTTTTTTTTTTTTTTTTTTTTGTTTTGGAAAAACGAGAAAATTAAATTTCTGTTTAAAAATGTTTACTGTTGTGTACATATCTACAGTAAGGGAAATTCAAATATAATGTTGTTTATTATTTTGTTGGAAGCTTTAAGCTTATTTAAAAAAATATTTGTATGTGTTTTCGAATTGCTTCGATTCTTCGAGTTGTGTATATCATCTGCTTTCAGACCTGAGTTTCTAATTTGAGTCATTATTTCGACCAATCTTTTTGAATATGAAAATACAGGTCAAATTGAATTAAAAGAAATGTTTTATAAATATCTGTTGAGTACTAGCTGTGACAAAATAAAAAGTATTATGCCCAAAATACAATCATTCCAGCGTAATACTCGCAAAGATACCCTCGCTCATAAATTTGGAGTAGAGCCTCTTCGAACCAGAACTGTGAAATATAAAAATTCTTTCATCAAGCGAACCTCTAAACTATGGAACATCTTACCATCTTTTGTGTTCCCTCAAACGTATAATTTAGAAGTTTTCAAGAGACGGGTAATAAAATATCTGTTTACCTGTCCGTAAATTCTGTACTAACTATTCTATTCTATTTAAATTCTTTTCTAATTTTATTACTCTTTACTATCCTTCTTTTTTCTTCATCTTAATATGGCTTAAATTCTGCCGTTAGGGTGCTTATCCCATTATTTTGGCCTAATATAAAAAAAAAATAATAATCCTAAAGATGAAATACAGAAAAATGGTCATGCGAAGGTGAAGGTAAGTTAAATATCGTATTTTGGATGTAATAAATAAACTTAGGCCGTCCTCTATCTTTACGACAATATCGCAGTTTTCGTTTTTATATAAAATATTTTAACACCCCAATTCTGTTTTGGTTTCGGTGTTACCAGTTATTGTCAGCATTTGAACACCATTTATGTATTTTTAAACCAATCAGTTAAATTGAATTTTGCTTTAGTTTCTTGATGTATAATTTCTAAAACCAGTTTCGGCTTGTCTAGAACATGCTTTTTATATTTTTATATCAACTTGTTCTAAATAATACTTAGTTTATCAAGTAAATTTTCTAGAACATTCTTTAGGTATTTGCGAGGCAGCCAATAAATTCTAATTTTGCTTTCATCTCTGACGGAATTACATAATTTTTTTTAGGACATTCCATATTCATTTATAAATCATTAAATTCCAATTATGCTCTAGTAAGTACGGCAATAACTGTATTATAATTCTAGGATCACCATACTTTATTTTATTTCAGAATTATTATTAGTTTTCTTGAATATCAGTTACAGTCCCCAACACCCAATGGCATATCTTAAATAGAACCAGTGGTTCAAATATATGATGAAAGAAGATAGAGGAAAACGTTGCAGAGTTTTGGGGTACTCAGCCTTACACATCTTACCTTAGCTTTACACTCAAACATATCATAAATGGGGATTATTTTTGAGGGTGTAGATTTACGTCTGTAAATTACATTTGTATTTTACGATAGTTTATTTCGTAATTGTCATTACTGCTCTATCGCATAAACGGTGGGGTGGCAAGAAAAACCACATTTTTTTTGGTGGAGTTTATTTATGTGACAATAATCGGTTCAAATATTTTGCAAAACAAAACCTCGTCCCTTCTGTACTAGACGGTGTAGGGAAAACGACAATAATAAGCAAAGATAATGTAGATTAATCTACTATACTTTGGGAATAATCACAATAATCCCATTTGCGGCTGCGGTAATATAGGGGACGATAGATTCCTTCCCGTAATTACGCAATCTACAAATCTACAATTTACTATTTTGGGAAATTAATAATTATTGAAAAAAAGCATATATTTTCAAAAACTACAATATCTGAGCTGTGGCATAGCTCAATGCTCCCAAAGAGACTGAGAGTATAAATGAAGGTTGTCTAACATTCGAAATATTGGAATGGTGAATCAATTGCTGTGATTTGTTTATTGTTATCAAGGTAGTAGGTAGTAGTGATTGCCGACAGTACGTCGACACACTTGGACCGGTAAGGTCCATTGTGATAAGAAGGTAAATATTGTTATGAAAGAAATTCTTTAAAATATTGATAAACCAATTTGGCAGTTCTTTGTATGCGAAACGTTTGGGTGACATGTACTAAAGTTTTTAATGTGTGCATCTTGGTATTGTCCAAATTTTTTTATAAGACAGAATAATAATTTAATTTTAATTTTGCATAATATTATGTGAACAACATGTCTATAATATATAAATAGAACTCCAACTATGTTTACGACGATGTTAAACATAGTTAAAGTTCAAGCTCTTAACATTTTTGATGTTCTTTGTTTTATTCCATATTGTTTAATTTTCTTTTAAAATACCCATTGTGATTTACTTTAAGATCTTACATTACATTAGCGATTACCCATTTCAGTCTTTAATGACAATAATTTAATTAGTAACTGAATACAAAAATAAATACAAAAATATTGCCTAACAATACAATTCTTCAAAAAGCCCTATTTCGATTTTCTTCAGTGTATATATACTTATCTCTGTATATAATATATATATATATATATATATATATATATATATGAATATAATACCAAGTAGTATATGTATAAACTTTATTTTTCCATTATCCTTTGGAAGTCCTTGTGATATTCCTTTTTGAATTGGTTTACTAAAGTACAGTTTTATTGTATTCAACATTTTGAGGAATATTGAGTGCATCAATATGGAAAATAAATTGGGAAAACTGATTCAAAAAAAAAAAAAAAAAGACTAAATAAAATAAACTATACTCACACCTAACAGAAAGACAAAAAAGAAGATAAAATACGATTTTTTTTGTTTTTTTTTTTTAAAGTGAAATTGGTTAGGAACACTGTAAACCCTGTAAGTATAACTGGAATAATAAAATCTGAAGTATGAAATTTTTAAATGATTTTATTTCAATTTAACTTGAATTGAAAACGTGCTCTAGAACAGTTCTCTATACTGTTGTTTTCTTTTGTTTTTCTTAATATTTGATTACACTTTTTCGTAATTATGCTCGTTCATTTAAATTACATGTGTATGTATGTGTGTATGTGTCTGATTATTTTCCGGATTTTAATCTAATATTGTCTTGATAGATTTTCAAAATGGCAACTTTTGAAAATAAGTTTTTTCAGAGTGCAAGATTAAATTGAGATGAAAAATTTTCGAGATTCTGAATAAATAAGAATTTTTGAAATAAAAAAAAAAATGTATTCTACCATATTAAATTGTGGTTATTGTGGTTTAGAAAAAAAAAAAAACAAAATTTTTGCATTAAAAAAAAAACATTATTTGTCTTTTTAACTACAAAATTTTGAAAATAATTTTAAATTTGTGGTTTTAAAAACTTTAAATTTTTGAAACCATAAAAAAAAAATATTTTTGTAAGTAAAATAATTGGTTTATAATTTAGAATAGGACTTTAATTATTCAAATTAAAATTAATATTAAAATAGGATAATAAAAATAAATTGGAAAATATTTTAAGCTTTAAATAATAATGTTAAGAAATTTTTAAATTTTTGTAAGAGCTGGTAAATTTAATTGATTTGCAAAATTCTCTAATATAAAATGATTTTGAATGCTGTTTGGAAGATTCATATGGATATGCCATATAGTAAGCCATATAAAATTATTAAATGATATTAAAAAAAGAGCTGTTTAGAATTATAATGATAAGATTAAAGAATAAAATAAAATGTTATTTTTTTGAGAATATTTATCTAATAATAATTATTTTAATAAACTGATTATATTTATTTATTAATTATTGAGAAAATGAGCAATGAGCAAATCTTGAGCAAAAACGTATAGTTTCATAAACATTTAGTTTTAGAAAAAAATTTTTCTTTAATTTTAAATTAGTAAAAATGAGCAATGAGCAAATCCTGAGCAAATCGCATCGTTTAATTAGCATTTCATTTCCAGAAATTTAAATCGGCCCTCAGAGGTAACTAATCGTAAGTAATTTTTATTGGTGTTGTTTCAGAAGCAGTAAATTTATTTTTTTTTGTAATTTTAAACCGGTTTTCCAGAATTATTGTAAATATGTAATTGAAAAAATTAACAATGAGCAAACAAGAATAGTTATTGAGCAGGTCTAAGTCTTTGTATACAAATATACATCGCTAAGTCTTTGTATACAAATATACATATTCCAAAATAGACAAAAAAGAAGCTCTAACAATTGACACATTAACAAATTCTAAGTCCTTCCGTACAAATATGTAGTAAGTAGATAGTAAAGAAGCCCTAAACAGTAAAACACCAACACAATTTAAAATAACAATATTAGACTAATCAACTTCCCAGTTTATGAGAAAAAACACTAAAGTATCTCAGAAAAGTATATCGCAATGAAACAAAATATCATGATTGTAAATATATGATAAGAAAAAGCAACACCATCAAGCTGATAGTAGCAATTCAATTAGGGCCATAGTTAATAACATCATAAAAACTGAATTTACATAACAATGAAAATGTGAAGTCAGATTTTTCTTGATATGATTGTCCCATGATTATGAAAGTCTCCTTAAATTATGAGAATAATCAGTGGAAAATTCATTTATATTCAATGTTAAAAATGAAAATTTCGCTTCAAATTAAATAAAAAACAAAAAAAAAAACAATAATTTTTTATTAAAATCACCGGAAATCAATTTCCTGAATTTTTATAATAATAAAAGATTTTGTTTTTTTATATTTAAATATTCAGAAATAAACGAAGAAAAATAAAAAATTAAATCAAAACAAAAATTTTTTTTCCATAATTGCAAATATTTATTTTTTTCTTTATTTTATTCTGATTGAAGTTCACTTTTTATTTCTTTGCATTTTTGATCCTTGTTTCTATTTAATAAGTATCATATCTTTAAAACAAGGAAAGGATATAAGAAAATGTTTTTTATCCTTTTTTATATATTTTTTTTCTTCGTTTTTATTGTTATTATTATTTTATAGCAATATCCGTTATTAATAGTAATTAAAATGAAATAAAATCATTATAAGTTCAAAGAAAAAGACAATTAATTTTTTTCTGTGCTTGTTTTTGTTATTTTTCTCTTTTATTCTTTTCTTTTAAATTTATATTGTCTTTCATTAAGAATAATTAAAATGTTCAAGGCATAGCAACAATAAAGTTAAGAATATAAAATAAATATATATATATATATATATATATATATATATATATATAAATATATATATTATATATATTAATATTTTCTAATTAAATTATTTAAAAGATAATTTTTTAAAGAAATTATTTTTGTTGTCTTTTAATTTATTGTTTACAAAATTAGAAAAACAAAAAAAAATATTTAATTTTTGTAATTTATTTGCGAATTGATGTATGTAGATACAAGGTGTCACAAAAGTACTTAGTGAGGAGTTTTGTACAAAATTAATTAACAAAGTGGAAAATGATTTATTGGAGATGTTTAATTATTATAAGACTAGTTTTGTAAACTGCCATACATTCTAGCATTTCTTCCTTCATTAGAGTTTTCATTTCAAGTTTAAGAAAAATATGTATTTGCTTACTAATTTATCAATATCATACCTTTATTAGAATTATTAGAATGCTTTTAATTACCATATAAACAGAATATTTGTAGTAAGGTGCAAAATTTTCAATTCCCTAAGGGTTAGTTACTCGATCATTTTGACGACATCTTAATATTTGCCATCATTGGAAATTTAAACATATACTATCCTAAGACCTCAATAATTCTAAATAATTAATGTTCTTAGATATTCTATTGTATTCAATTAATTATAATATAAGTTAGTCAAAAAGATAATTTCAATTTAAATTAATATAGAAATATTAAATTCAAATAATATTTTTAATGAAAACAAAATCTAACTATATAATATAAATTTACAATAATTTTATATTTTTACAATCATAGCGTTCTACTGTAAAATTCTAATTGTAAAATGAAATTAATTAAGACATAATAAAAGTAAAAAGTTCTATGGCGCCATCTAAATTTAACACTTGAATGACATGACAATCATTATGAAATTATGGGCAAATGACACAGACAACAGATGACAAATGACAAATGACAGATGACAGATGACAGATAACAGATGATAGATAACAGATGACAAATGACAGATGGCATATATAAGCAATAAAAAACCGATACTATGTTTATGACGATTACATGATATTACAATTTGTATATATATTTCAATTTGTATATGGGTTGGAGTATTCCGTCGAACTTACAAACATCCAGATAAATGCAGAAAATTGTATATATAATATTATATTCTACAAGAGAAGCTAATTTAAGACCTTCATCGATCTTCAAATGGTTCAACGAGTGGATTATTATGCGAGGAAAATTCTAATTGTCTCGGCAGCTACTACAACCTACCTATAGTATACACTTAGGCTGTACTTCAACCTCTATAAATTTCTAAATTTACTTTTAATCCAATTTCAATGGTGTTTAAAATTTTATGAATCCGATTTCAAAAAACTTAACGAAGTCAGCACTTAGTTTTTAAATATGATATTGAAAATATATGGTTTTTATATAATCGATTGTTGGACAAAGAGGTTTTAACAAATCGGAATTTTGTTTAGTTTTTATAACTCACATATGAATTTATTTTAATCTAGATATATATAAGTTATGAAACTAATCAGAATTCACTTAGGAGTTGTCTAGGTAGTTCAACACCATCTATACCTATTGTTTCACCAAGATGTATAAATTGTATATTTTAATAAAAGAAAACATAAAAAAAAATAAAATTTAAAAAAAAATAAAATTAAAAAAAAAATAAAAACAACAACAATTTTTTTTTTTATAATATTATTGACATCCAACCACTTTTTATTAACTTAACAATCTTAAAGTAACAACTTAAATTAAAAATTCGATATAAATTATTAACAGTTTGATTAACAATTTTCTTGAGATGATGACCTTTCACTTGAAATTTTAAAATTAAAAGAGGACGATTTAAATTATTTTCCTCATAATTACAACTAAAAAAAATAGGCAAAGTTCATTAACCTTTGCCTTTGAGATAACTAACAACTAAAAAAACCAATACAGTCATATATACTGCCTATACGTAATATTTTAATATATGATACAATAACATATGTTTTGCTTACTTATTTCAAAGCATTCAATTCCCATTGAACTCGATTTTAGATACTCGATTATTAATAATTATAGTGGTCAGTTCTTGAACTAAATAAATTCGATCATTAATAATTATAGTGGTCAGTTCTTAAACTAAATCAAAGTGACAACGACCGTAGTTATTTTATCATATATTAGTGTGTAAACGTCAACAAAATCTGATGGACGTTTGTTTACATATTAGGTAAGTTATATAAACAAAAAATAATTAATATATTTATTTTTATATAAAATCAAAAAAAAATTAAATTAAATATACTAATAAATTATGTTTCTTTTTAGGAATATGAGGATAGGTACGTGGCTAAATTTTTTGAATTTTACTTAATGTGAATCCCCACACAGAATTAATCATATCTGAGTTTAAATATTATATTTTTGAAATGTTTTAGCATTTGGTTAAAACTCGTGACATTCATACTATTTTTACTTATAAAATATAAATGTCACGATTTTTTTCTTTTTTTTTTTTATGATCTTGATAGTAAATTAGATAGAATCACCTTTTCATGCTTAATTAAGTACGATACTGCAATTTTACACTACAATATCTACAATAATTTGAGTATTTTATTTTAACAAATTACTGGCTTATCTACTCATTAAATGTGGAAAACTACTACTATTGTCAGGAACTAAGCCTTCTTAAATAGAATAGCTCCATTTTATTTAATTTGTTACCATTGATTAGTACTTTAATATTCATTTTATTTGAATTGCTTAATGAATTATTTTTAATTGTTAATATGACATTAAATTAATGATGCATAATAAAATAAAAAAAAATAAAATAAAATATTGGCCCATATTTCGATAGTCATATCATAAATATGAAAATGACATATGTCATATCATTTTAATGATTTTTTGTGATTTCGATAGTCGGGAAAGATGAAATGAGATGTGAAATTTAAATGAGTAAATTTTTTTTATTTGTAACCGGCAACACTTTTTGTTTTGGCGTGGTTTTGGTTATAATTAATAAAGAAAAAAATTTTATTCAGAAGCAAAATGTGGAGTAAGTGAAGTTAAGAACAAAGTCAAGGTCAAAAACAAAGTCAAGGAATAAAATTTAAAATGTGTTCAATTGAATTATTGACTTATCACAAGAAGAAAGAAGTATTAATGTGTTAGTATCTCCTCCAGTAGCTTTAAATTCTTTTTTGTTATGCCCAATGTTTTTTTTACTATGTTTTTTTTTTCAAACCATACCAAACCTGCAAGTTATTAAAAAGGGAATACATATACCTAACACAAAATAATAATACAACACTTTTATTACCTTTTCCCACCCTTTACTATCACGTTGTGCTGGTCCAATAACATTTAGACGATTTGCAAAACTATCCTATTTTAATTTATATTCATTTTTGTCTATATAATAGCAAAATATGTATTATGTTCTTACATTATATTATTTTTTATTTCTTTCATGTCAATTAAAACATAAATTTATAAATTTAAAATAAAATACCTAAGATTTTTTTTGTAAGTCCATTTTTTAAATTTTAAACAACAAAATTTTTCAAACAAATATAAGCCGTCATTTAACAATTTCAAAATGACAAAATTTGCCATTTTATCCGAGTATATTCATAAAACGCGACTATCGAAATTGGCTTTTGTTTTCATTTTTTATGACTTTTATCATTTTTTACGACTATTGAAATCGTAAAATTCATAAAAAAGGACAGTGAAATGACTTATAATTATGAAATATATAAAAAAAAATATAAAATTTAAGTTGCAAATTTGAAATTTCCATGTTCAGCAATTAATGAGACGCGTGGGTTGGGGAAGATTTTTATTTTTTTGTTAAATTAAATTGATTTTTTGTAATTTCTTGCTTTTGCATACTTACGATAATTTTTATTTTCAAAATTAATACATTCTGTTTCATTTTAGTGTATATGTTTGTAAATGTATATAGACAGACCATATTATAAATATTGATTATATAATCAATATATATATCAGCTATTCTTCGATATATAACAATAATTTATCTATACTTACTTTGTCCATCAATACAAGCCTTCATATCAATGGTTACATTTTTGTTTAGATTTCTATAACCCAAATCGGATAAAATTTTAAGATTTCTATTAGAAACTTAACATTCTCTTAGACAACTAAACAAATAAATTACCCCAAACCTAAGTTCATAAAAACCTAAATTGCATTTGTAATAAATAATCATTCAAAGTATTTAATTAGAATCAAAATCGTTAGTTAAACGAGCTTTAATTAAATTTGTGTGTATTGTTATATAAATATTTCTTTGCTAAAAATCTGAAAAATGATGTAACGAAAAACTGAGTGAATTTCTGTTTCTTTTATTTGCATTACATAACATTGCTTTCTACTTTTGATATTTTCATACTCCAGTCATATAAATTACTAAAATTGATATTTCCGAGGAAAGAAAATGTTTTTATATCTTCTCTGAGTTTATCTGCTCCAAACTCTGAACATAATGGGTGTTAGAGTCTTTTGTATTTGCAATGTTCTATCTATTATTATTTGTGGAGTTGTTCTTACAGAGTTGATGATTAGACAACTTCTGTTTTAGTTTACTAGTAGAAAATATGAATTTGGCATTCTTGAATTTTATATCCAACACTTCCCAGTATGAATTTCATATCAAATACTTGCCTATTAATGTCTTCTCAATAATGCTTTCTTTCTGTATTCTGTAATATGCAACATTACTACAATAACATGTTCTATCTGCTCTTCTATAAACTGTTTGTTCTGAAGTTATTAATTGTAAATCTAAGACTATAATTGAATGGAAAGACTCTAATCGTTTTATATGTGTAAAGTCTTGGCCTTTTCAGATTCACATAAAAAAACTTTAAATTTTACAATAACAATAAGCCCATTTGCGGCTGCGATTATATAGGGGACAGGCTCCTCCCGAAATTCACAATCTATCTATCTATCCATCTATCTAGTATATCTAAGAATGTTAGATGTAAAAACTTTATCATGGTTGTATGTCAAACACCATTATGCTATGAAGCTTTGCAGCGGGATCGAGTAAAATCGGATATCATTTGTTTTACATATTAGAAAAGAGCGATTACCAGGGATAAGTAAAAACATAAATTTGGTATTTTTTTCACACTCAGATACCTAATTACCATGCCAGGCAATTTCCATTTTTTCTTCATGTTAAATTTGCTAATTATTTTATGAAATACAATTGGTCAAGCATTTAGCTGAGTCCATTTATAAATGTGTGATACCAATACGTAAAATATTAAAAAGCGTTAAATAAATTTATTTAAAATAGCATTGGAAATTCAACATAGTAATAATAATAATAATTGAACTGAGCACTTGAATCCCCAGCCATACAAGTAAACGACAAAATAATATGGTAGGTACGACAAATTGCTAAAAATAGATATTTGGATCATATATTTATTATCCAGGCCATACTAAATATTTATAAATTTTAATCAGAACCAAAATTCACATACTATGTAAGTCGATGCATCACAAAACACGTTATATATTTTTGATAAAGTTCTAAAACATGCAATTAGTCTTATCAATAACCCTAATTTGACTTTATCTCTTGCAGCACCTAAAAGTCGTTGTAATGTTTAACTATTTTCTCTATTTTTTATGAATATGTCACAGGTGTAGGCATACACTCAAACGAAATAAAAACCTAAGCGACAACAGTTCTGCCTTAGAACAAGAGAGGCATAAGGCTATAGGCGTAGACATGCAATTTTTAGTTTCGTAAGTTTTTGCTTGCACATTTGTATTCCATTAGTTTGTATAAAAACGCACATATATAAAACCAGTTGCCAGGATTTCGCACTTTCATATAAACCAATGGAATACAAAATGCCCAATCAAACAGTTGTAAAACTAAAAATTGCTTGTCTGCGCCTGGCCTTAAGTACTCAACCCCTATCCAGGAGAAATTTTCAAGTGCTTCAAAACTAGCTACAAAAATTTGTTTATATTTAAATCTTTTCGTATTTGGAATCATATCCCAACGAACATGTTTCTACATAAGCAAAAATTTACTCCCTTTCATGTGATACAATCATTGCAGTATAATAACAAGAATAGTAACCGGACACCCTATATATAATATTATAAATGAAAATATCATTATGATCAATCATTATAATAATATTATCACCATCATTCACCTATGAAGTATTATCACATTTTCATCATTGCCATAATATATTATTAAGGTCATTTTATTATTAAGATTACAACGAATTGAATGACTATGCACGTTACTTACTGTGTTGTGTATACAAATTCTTCATATCATTGTTAATGTTGCCTTTGTTATGTTTTATTTATTTCAGCATATACCAACAAAATTAATCAGGATATCATGCCTATATACAATATACTTCATGTATAACAACCCATAATATCCTTTCTTTTTTGTCATCAACATAATATTTTTATATGTAACGCCATCTATGATGAAGTGAATAACAAGAAAAATCCATCATCAACCTTAAATGTCTACCTAATACCTATCCACAATTTATACTTCCAAATCTTATATAGAAATAATAACAATGAAAATTGAAGTGAAAAATTTTCTTTAATAATGGGTATAGATTCCTTTAAATGTATATATTTTACTAAATGTCGTTTTTTTTTGTGTTTTGGGAACCATCCAAATAGAAAACAAGAAAAGAACAAAAATAAATAAACTTAACAAGAATCGGTATCCTTGCATAAATCAATATTGTGATACTTTAAAGTAAACAAAATAAAAACAAAAAAATAACGTCATTTACTAAGAAAATATTTTACTAAGCCAATGTCAATAGCCTAACCTCTTTCTTTAAAATCTTAAAATTTCGAAATTTATACAAAAAACAAAAAATCCAACGAATTCTCTTCTACTCGTTTTCTCTATCCAAGAAATCCATCTAAAAATTTAATCCATCAGACTTTTTTTGTTTCTTTTGTTTTTATATTATAGAGCCAACCCTCTCACACTACCCATCCTCCCCATCAAAAATACAAGAATTATATTTTAAGAAATTATATTGATAACTATAAGAAAAATTACTTACTTTTATGAAAAAAACAAGCGGCTGACTAAAAGATTAAAAAATTATTGTTACAAGATTTTCACCTTACAGTGAAGGCGGAATAACAAAAAAAAAAAAAAAAAAATGAAAAATAAATTTATTGCTTTTTTTCAGAAATGAAAGAGATGATATAACGGGAAATATATTATATTTATTATGAAAAATTTATCTAACTGTAAATTAGATCAGTAAACAATATTAATAAGAAGAAAAAAAAAAATGGTAAATTCAAACGGCCACTGTACAGTTGTATATATGTATGTGTGTATGTATATATAGGGTATAAATAAATTTTATAACACAGATAAATGTGTACTGAAGTGAAATTGGCACATAATAAGATCAGATCTCACCAAAGATAGTTAGGTCTTTAAAGGATTATTGGTTTTTAAATAGAAAAATGTATTTTTTTTTGTAACTTTAATATATGAAAATTTTTGGGAATAAATTTAAGGTCTTTCAGTAGCTTTAAATTTGCTGGAAAATAATATTTTCGCGGCTTAGTAAGGAAAATTGGGAAATATGATTCAGTATAATGTTACACTTTCTGGTTAGTAAGTTTCGAAAATGATAACCAAGCAGTCGTTGAGCATTTATTAGGTATGTTCTTGAATATCAAAACTCTCACAAAATCAACACTTATCAGTATTGGCAAGTCTAACAAGTTTTGGGTGCGTAATTTGTCATAACAGACAGTGGTCTGGACAACACACCCATTATTGTTCCCAGATTTTTCCTATTAAGCAATTTCAAAGTTTTCTTGTATTGATTTCTAGCCATAATTTCCTGAATGTTTTACAGGACCTCAAAATATCTGCCAATCAGGGTTTACCGGCCTTCTGGTAGCCCTATAAATATTGCTATATAAGCCTCTTAATATAATGGATAGACTGATAGTTCAATACCAATCATATATTTCCGTTATCAGTTTTAGTTGTATGATTAAGCGATCGAGAACCTAGTACAGTTTTACTCTATATCTACTATTAAAGTCTTCAAGTGATATATGATATTTACCTACGAATTTGTGAAATGGTCTAATAGCCATTTGACTGTCACTATAACTGATAATATCCACAGATAAAATCGTCAATAATGATTCTTAAGAGTAATGGGTATGTCTACAAACCGTAATCGATATATGATTACAAGCGTTATTGGATATGGCTACAAACAGTAATCTGTATTCGGTATGTTGAGAAAAAGTAATCAGAATGATTGTAAACAGTAATTTATATTATTATAAACGTGTAAGTCGGTGTAACTACAAACGTTAGGCTGTGTAATAAAACACAGTAATCGGTGTGATTACAAACTGTAACGGATATGATTATAAACAGTTTTCGATGTGATTAGATACAGTAATCGGTATGATTACAACCAGTAACGGATGTGACTATATAAAGAGTATTCGGTATGATGAGAAAGAGTAATCGGTATGATTATAAACAGTAATCGATATTACTATAAACGTTAGTCGGTGTAATTACAAACAGTGGGCTGTATAATTGAATATAAATAAACAAAAAAAAATGTTTTCGTTACTGTTTGCGTCAATTGTAAAACATAATAATTATATACACCTTGTACGAGCGATTAGGCTCTTTTAGGTTATTTGAATAAATAAATAAATAAAAATAGTAATCGAAGTGATTGCAAACTGTAATGGATATTAATATAAATAGTATTCCATATGATTATAAAGAGTAATCGATATTATTACTTGTGATACGAACGATTACAAACAGTATTTAGTGTGATTACAATAGCCATGATTACAAATCATTATCAACATAGTTACAAACAGTAGTGAGCAATACAATAAAAAGTAGTTGGCATTAATTATACAAATAGTAATGTTAGTGCTTCTTAAGTACATTGGAGATGTTTATTAAGCTCTAATAAATCAAACTACATGCTTTTGATCTCTTATTCTTTTCCTTTATATAAATCTACATCAACGTAATCAAGTTAACTGAAGAAAGAACAGCATTCAACAGCATTCTTCACCTCAAAAAATAATATCAGCACCAGTGTAATGTAACACTGTTTCTCAACCTTTACCAATAAAATCACAAGTGTGATTTTACTGGTTTTTAGGTGTAATTTTTTTATTATCATTACTTTTTCAGTCTCTTATTTTTTTTAATCTCTGTTCCGGATTTTTGGTTTATTTTTTTTTCTTTCCAAAATCTTTCACCTGTTATGTAATTAAAATCCGGAAAATGAAATTAAAAAAAAAAAAAAAATTGTTATTGTATTTTTTTCTATATACATATGTTTATATATTTTTTTCTCTTTTTGTTTTTGTAATGAAAATTAATATTTTATTATTACCGTTTATAATAAGAATGAATGTGAGTTAAATAATACTGTTATTTGGTGTAGAATTTAGAAGGTATAGGTTGAGGTAGAAGATTCGTTAAAGAAATTTTTATAATGTTTCGTATTATAAAGAATTCCAATTAAAAATAAAGGTATGAAATTTATATAAATACAAAAAAAGAAAAAAAATTCAAAATGGCGATATAAAAATGGCTGGAGTTGACGTAATTAAGCAAATTGCTGGTTGCTCGTTTTATTGTTGTGTTTTTGTTTTTTTTTTTTTTATTTTTTTGTGTTTGTTAATTTTGAATATAAAAGATTTAAATTTTATATTTAATTTGAAAATAATAATGAGAGCATTAATATGAATTTTATTATTAAAATGTCAAAAAAAAAAAAAACAAAAACAGAAAGAGAAAAAAGAAATTTTCGAAAATTTTTATTTTCAAATTTTTCATTTATAAAAAGCATAGCTATTGCTGATTTTTTTGTTAATTTAAAATAAAATATTTATTGAATAATTTAAAATGGTTGAATTATGTACATATGTACATATTTGAAATCATAAAATTTTTTTTTTTTAGAAATTGTATAAGCTCGTGTTGGTATTAGAATGCATATGTAGTTGTTATTTTGGAATATTTTCTGTAATTTTTGTTCAACTGATTTTGAAAGTGGAAAACGTATTTTTTTTTAGTTATAATAATTTTGATTGATACTACGAAATCCGATTTGAATATTACTTGTATCGTTTGCAGTGCAGAATTGTTTGAATTACATCGACTGCATGGGAGTAAATAAATATGCTATAAATAATTTTAATTGCATTATACATGCAGAAGTCTGTACATGCAATCGGGCTACTAAGCAGAATAGTGTTGACAGTTTTGAGTCGATTACAGCTCTGATTCATGAATACAAAAATTATTCAGAGAATTATCAATTGATCAATTGCTTGTTATTACGTTTATATTGTTACGAATTCAAATCTTTAAAATTTTCGTTAAAACTTTGAATTGTTTTCACTTCATTGTAGAAAAAAAAGCTGTTCAAAAAAAACATCATGTTATTTACATTTTATTATAAATATCATAATTTATTAATTTATTAGGTTATAAAGTTATTAAATTAGTATGACTTATAAAGATAAGATGTACAAATATTAAATGGGTAGTAGTTTTTAACCAATCTCAACATTTTTAATTAAAAATTTAGAAAAGCAGCTCTTTGCTATTTGCTCTACAAGACTTATGAGACTCTCAGTGAAATTTTGGTATAAACCCCACAATTGCATTCTTTTTCTGCTCCATGGTGACATTAATTGCATTCTATCAGCATCAAAACAAGAAAAAATATAATTTTTTTATAATTATTTAACAAATTATGACCGCTTATCGTTAATTTCAATAAAAAGTTAAAATATTTAAAAATTTTAAATATCTCCGCTTTGAATAATAACCAAATGTAAAACAAAAAAAAAAAAAGCAAAAAACACGATTATTTTAAAAAGTTAATTCTAACCTTTTAAAAAAATTATTTCTGAATTATTTTAATTTGTTTTTGTTGAAACAATTTTAAATTGAAATTCATTAAAAATAACATCCTGTCATTAATCCTTTTTCTCATTTCAAATTCAGAACAACACAAAACTTTTATACCACACATAATACAAAAAAAAAAAAAAATCTCTTTGTCATGTTTTTGTTTTTTGATCACGTGATGAATTTTCATTTAAAATTATATTCTAAAATTTTTTTTTTTTTTTTACCTTAATTCAATGAAAAATTCCCCATAACTCAATTATTTTGCCATTCTTATTAGACTGTACGCTTACAAAAATAATAAATTACTTATTTGTACACACAACTACACCCATTTGCGTTATTATTAAATTGGGAATATATTTTTTGTGTCATCTTTTGTATATATTGTGCTTTTTTTTGTTTTTGGGTGGATGCGGGTGTGAGTACAAAATAATACAAAGTATTTAAAAATGAAGCAAAAAAAAAAAAAAACAAAAATCTCCCTAAGGTGAAGAATGTTAATGGCATCATAATAAATTCTAAAAAAAAAAAATAAAAAAACAACAATAACAGGAAGAAAAACAAAGTTTTTTGTACATATTTTCAACACGCATTCACCCTTGTGTATCTAAATTCTAATAAGTAAAATAATAAATAATAAAAAAGGCCGAATACACGTAAACAAGGGAAGGTAGGTGGGAATGTAGGGAGACAATTAGATTAGATCAGATTTAAAATCAATGTTTGTCCCAGAGTTGCAATGTTAGACCTTTTTTTTCCCTTAGTCCTCTTGGGAGCATATTAGGGATTCCACTTGATATTTCGATCGTACTCGATTTCTAGCTGCTAATTTCACTTGTATTTCGAATGTATAATTTCATTTTTAATATGTTTGTACTGTCTAAGTAAGGGATTGACCTACTGCAGAAGACCACTTTGATAACTCCATCTGCGCCTACGTGGTGAGACGACGTCATATTTTTCTGCAAGTTGTCGCTGTCGATTTTATCCATCTTTGACGGTAAGATGCCTGATGTTACTATGTTTACGTCATGTCACATACATTTGTCAGTTAATGACAATTGTGTAATTATTATTAGTGTTTGTCCAATGTTATTATGTTGTATGAGTATTGATGTAGATATTGATATAGGTAATATTATTAATTATTTTTATTGATTATAAATTTTGCATATAATATTTTGCTATTTTTTTTAGTTATATGTTATACCCTCCACGGGAATCAAACCCGTGACTACCACATCGTAATTGAAACCCATTTCTATGCTCCAACCGATTAGGCCACGGAATGTTAGACCTATATTGTAACCACCACCCGTAGTGGACCTACCACAGACCTTTTAATGAATCCGGAGATAATTTTTATTGAATTTTCCTCAAAAAAGTTTTGTACAAAGTGAAGTCAGGTGTTTGCAGAAATTATCATTAAACAAGATGCTTTACAGTGTTTAAGAAACTGAAAGTATGCTTTATTTTTAATGAAACGCAGATACGAAATTAGTATTATAGAAAAACAATTACATGCGCGCAATTACATGGTAGAGCGCCTATCTTTCAATTAAAAGGTTCCGGTACACCATTCCCGATGAAGACAAAAATGCTTTATTGGTATTTTGACCTGGTCCAGTAGCCATTGTCATTGAGATAAAATAAATGACAACATTGATAGTATAATCTGGTAAATAACAGATTAAATAAAATGGAACTACGCTATTTGAAGGGGCTTACTTGATGACAATGATCAAAATTTAACGAGTGGGTTGATATAGCCAGTAATTTGATAAATAAAGTATAGAAAAAATATTGTAATAAAAATATTATAGTATAAACTTTCAGTACCGTACACTTAATTTAGTTCGAAAAGATAATTCTACCTAAGAAATAAATTCAAATATTAGTGAAATTAAATTTTAGTTTTCAGTACACCGTTAGGTTTGTTCTGTAGTAAATTCAGATATCATAAGATATTTAAAAAAAATTAAATACATATCAGACCTATCGTTTCATTGCAATAAAGGCTGAAGATATTACGAAGAAATTTAATCCTAACCTAAAAACCATTTATCCTGTATTTTTGAGAGTTTTTATGGTACAAGTGAAATTATTTCTGCTTAGATGTAGTGTTATTCATTTGGGTTTCAGCCTCATTGTATTCATCATCAATTCTGTATTTATGATGATTTCGAACAGTTTAAGATTGGATGGGGTCTATTATGTGGGTTGGTGAGTAAATCCACAAAAAAAAAATCCACAAAGAACGATCGAAAACACACAAAAATCGTCGAAATAAGTAGAAGGTTACCAGTCTGAAAAAACTTAGGTTACCCTTGTCCAGGATATAATAACTGAATCAATTTATTTAAATTTTTATATTTATATCCGGAAAAGGGCAATATATTATTTTGGTACCCCTGTCTTAGTTAAATAATATTTTTTGTGTGGACTTCAGTTTGTGGATTTAGTCACCAACCCTTATTATGTATCTAGGTTACCGTTATCGTTATTACATCATTACAACCACCACCGATCAGATATTTTCAATTATAACGAGGAGTGCAAATAAAATTATTTAAGATTGAATGTTTTGTTGAATGCATGTAGATATAAGCCATTGGGTTGTGAGTTAGAACTTCGGATAGATATAGATATGTATAATAAAGTTCTATTTTAGTCTATACAGGATTTAATATACAGGATTTTTATCAGAAAATCAAATTGTGGTGGAATAGTATGATTAATTGAGACAGAATTAGATGTTGCAAAATATGGTTTGAAAAAACAGTATAATCATGATCGAATTGCGCTAAATAGTACCAACGTTGTATCGCGATATTCACTATAGCTCAAAATAATTCATTAAGGCAAAAGTACAAGGCCAGTGAGCTAAATTTTTCAGCCGCAATACTTATTTTTATATACATACATACAATTTTATATCTTATATATAATACACAAGAGGAACAACGTGATGAGTAAAAAAGCAAGAACACTTGACTAATAAATTACACCACAAAAATATTAAAATTTTAGCAAGTTCTTCAGCCTAAAATTATGCAAAACGGTGTTCAACACTTATTCTTTTTAAGTTTTCAGTTAAAATATAGCTGTTTAATATGAAAATATAGATGTTTAATATGAATTGTATGTAAACTATGAGCAATAAGTATAATATGCATAGTTATATTATTGTAAATGCTGTATGAAGTTATGAATATGTGTGGATAATAATTTTGGATTTAAATAACTTTATTTTTTAAAGGTTTTTAATCAAAATAATTATGTTATGAAACTTCGTTTCGCTTATAATTCATTCTAGAATAGAAAAGGGTAAATAGAACTAACTGGCAATAGAATAAAATTTATTTGAAATTTTTCTTTACTAAAAACTTAATTTTTATGGTATGAGTTTTTTTCCTCAATTTGGGTACGGGATAAATAAAATACACATTAAAATAGACATTAAATCATTATTTTTTTCATCAGATTGTTTATTTTAATAATTTCGAGACTGAACGATTAACATCCTAACATCTTTAACGACTTGGTGTTTACAATAATATCTACAAGACATGGCATAAACAATGACATAGTTTATATATCAATTTTTTAATTTTTTGTATAGCAGCCAATTTTAATGTGGAAAACTGCATCATTAATATAGTAAAATTTACCATCATAATATCAAAGTTCCATTTTATTTTAAATGACAACGAACATGTATTTCAAATTAATTAGAATAATTGAAAAACTTTGTATGTATATACATTTATGACATAAGCGGGATTCGAACTCGAAATTGTCCTTTTGCTATTAGATAACATAGTAGATAACATATGGATAACATAACCATTACACTATCTTAGTCCGTCTAAATTAATGGCTGTCTTTAATATTGACGAATATTTTTTGATTATATAAAGAACCAAATCTGATGAATTAATTGTTTAAATACGCTTCAGAATATATTCTACAATAAAATCCTAAAACCCACTTTGATATCTTATGCGAAAACACTAATTTATCGATTTAATACGTTGAGAGTAATGGGATTTTATTACGTTAAGTTATATTAAAATTAGTACTAATTTCGTCATAAAGTATCAGGTATTATACTTTGGCCTCATTATATTCAAGAATCAAGCCATTCAGAAAACAACAACAATTACCTATACCAAAACAAATATTTTTTTTGTATAAAATCGTTTCTGAAAAACCTACTTCTGTGCGATTGCACAGGGAATTCACTAGTACAGATATAATATAATCGCTTGAATCAGTATGACAATTTTATATTACAAATTATTATATGAAAAAATAATATGAACCAATAAATTCATAGATTTTCTTCGTTTTGAAACCAATCAAGTTTTATTGGGAAGTTCAAGTATTGAATGTAGAATCCAATGCTAACAATATCTCAAAATATCTTACATTATTACCTGCATTTCGAATTTTCATTTGAATTCAACACAAAATTAATATATACTATATCCTTATACGATCGTAATCTGTATATTTTTTATTAAATATCTGGACTTACTAATTTCTTTCAATTATTTAGAAATGAAACCAATTTAAATAAACCCATTAATTAAAATATGAAATTTAATTTTTAGATTAACTGAAAAGAAAGTATAACACGCCTATGCTGTATACCACAAAAACTTACTGTAAAGTTAAACAACATATTGTGAAACATAAAACCACAAAACCACAATAAAATAACTTTAAAATTAAGAACAATAGCAACAACAATACAAAACCATTTATTAACATTTATTGCAAACTTTTATATTTATTAAAAAAGCTATACTCGTATAGTATTCTAAATACACTGTAAAATATATATTTTAATAACAGTAAATTTAAAAGTACCAGAGTTTAATATTAATAAAATCATTCTGTCTCTTTTAAATACAATATAATATCACCAGTGATAATAAAGAGAACAAAAGAACAAAGAAGAAAAAAAAAAACAGAGAATTCATGTTGCTATACGGTTGTCATTGTCGTCTCTTTGATTGTGATAAATTGTCTGGTGTTAGAATAAAATGACTGGTACTGACGGAAACTGTTAAGATCCTGTCCTTTGTTATGTATCTCGGATTTTCTAGGACAATTCGATTTTGTTATTTTACTCTATTTTTTTTTTTTTTTTATGTAATAAAAATAAATGCAGAAAAACGAATCTCTTTAAAGTGGTATAAATTTATATACAAAAACAAAAAATGAGAAAAAAAAATATGAAAGGTTAGGAGTGGTGCAGTGACTTTAACTTTTAATGAAGACAAAAGATTTGAAACATTTGATTGAATTGGAAAAAGTTAAATTTTTTCTTTAATTTTCCGGTTTTTTTTTTATATTGGTCATGGATTTGAATTGAAAATAGGTGTTATGAAATTGATTTAAGATTTTGAACATAATAATAATTTGTAAGTTCATTTGAATAATAATAAAGTAGTCTCTATTTCAACAGAATTACAAAGCTAGTAATGAATTTTGAATACATATAAATAAATTCATTTTATTGTACATAGTAAATTAATTGTATTTTTTGTAGCAGGACGTTTAAGAAGACAATTCAAATCATTCGAAACATTCTAGATATTGCACTTCTTAACAACAACATCTTAACCTCTAATATCAACATTAGTTTTTTTTTGACATTTGACATTTTTTTCACATTTGACATTTCATTTTTGTTTTTTTTTTACCACCTTTAGGTTATTATAGTACAATCTTATTGCATATTAAAACAAATTATTACTACAATTAAACAGTACTTAAAAAGCAAGACCCGTGTGGGTTTACAGGAATCAATATTTCTGCTCCCCTAAGTTTCTATTTTATCCCAGTAAATCGTGGGGTTTCCGACTTTTCAGCCTTATTATATCTTCTGTTCTATTTAATATATCAATCGCTTTCGAACCAGTCTGTGTTCGTGGTTTTGACATGACATTTAACATTTAATAAAACATCAAATTATACACATTTACGTGTTTCATTTATTGTGATTGTATTAAATTATCAGTTTAGTATGTTTTCTTATAGTTATATCTAAATTTATCAAACTATAGAGCTTGGTTTGATACCCATAAGTTTCTAATTCCAACTCTTGAAGCATATTCGCTATGAAATTGTAATTTTTTGAAATATTTATTTTGTCTTTTGATATTTTATATTAAATGAAGTTCATTATGGATAACGTAAAATAAATTAGAAATGTTAAATGTGACAGATTGATCTCATGGAAATTTGCAAGCTTTGAGCTTAAATTTATTAACACTTCTTCATCGATACCATTTTAATATGAAATTAATAACAGTTGAATTAATATCGTTCTGTTCATCCATACCTTTGTTACGGTAAACGACAATATAGATGACATTTTATTTTTATTAGAAGTAATAATTGTCAAAGTTTTCATATCACTCAAGTGGTTAGAAATTTTATTCGTTTAAAAGTTTAAAAAATTATTCAAATCGTTATGATTTAATTAAAGTAGCAGTTTCTAAAGATGAAACATTAAAAAATATTTTAATTTGATAACTTGATGTTATGTGATTTGATTTAATTTTATAATATTACAAAAATTCATTAAAATTCACCATACCGCTGTAACATTATAATAACGGTAAAAAGATTATATGTTTTTGATTATGGAATAGAATCAGTCATGAAATACTGAATAACAGAATTAGAAATAACGAGAGTATGAATGAGAGCTTTGTATCACAAAACATACCATATTAAAGGACAAAGGGTTTCACCATCATTTCGGTTCCACTCGGCATTGAGAGATATTTTTGTATGTTGTACAACACCACTAAACATACAATGTTAAATGATAGAATTAGAATAAAATAAATTTCAAGATAAAAGAAAACGGTAAATTCAAAGAAAATTGTAAATTTCACTATTTTCATTTCTTCATCACTTATTCTCATTTCGGTCTCTCTCACTTCGCATTCTTAGCATTTACCGTTGTCTTATTTTTATTATTTTATTCTAAGCAAAAATAACTGTCACATAAAATTTTCCAAATCCTAAAATAATTTTTTTAATTTTCACTGAAACAAAATCCAACCCTATAGTTGATCGGTTCAACTTCAGATAAATTTGTGGTGAATAAAAAATTGAAAAGTGGTGAATGCAATTTTTTATAATTTTTTATTTTTGTCTTTTGTCTTTGTTGTTGTTCTTTTCATTTTTTGTACTATACAGGATATTTTAATTTTCCCTCTTTAAGTTGATACTACTTTAAATGAGCTCAAAGTACAAAAAGAGAATAAATAAAAGAATATTAGGTGTTTTATTACCCATAGAGCTTTTTTTTTTGCTTTTATCATTTTTCTTTTTTTTTCTATTATTATTAAAATCACTAAGGATTCTTAATTCTTTGACTTTTATTACTCGAATTTGTTTTTGTACTTCGAATAAACTTGTTTTTTAAAGTGAAAATTTTACAGTGTATAAATTTTAGAATTGACATTCAAAATGTATTTCAGTGTGTGTGTGTGTGTGTGTGAATATTTTTTATTAATTTAATTTTTTTTTTTTTTAAAGAAAATTCGTGTAAAAATTTAATTTTATTTAAAAAAAAAAAATTAATTTAAACTAGAAATTATAAAAACAAATTTTTTTTTTTTTGTTAATTCAGCAAAAAGAAAAAGCGACAAAGATATTACTATGTAGTTTGTCTTTGTCTTAAATTTCACATATATTTAATTACAGTCACGTGATCTGAATAAAATAATTTTAATAAAAGAGAAGTAAATTAGGTGCAAAATAGCAACATAATATGTAACATTGTTGTATTGTTATAAAATAAATATTACACCGTACAATATGAAAGACACCCACCTAAATTAATAAAACAAAAGATAAATAAAGAAAAAGATTGCAATCACCACTTTTCTTTCTTTTGATGGTAATTATTTTAAAAAGGAAACGTGAACGGTGACATAACAAATAATAAAAGAAAATTCACAGTTATTTTATATAAAAGGTGAAGATGGAAGTTATTTTAATTTATCCTTATCGCCACTTACTAAATCGGTAACGGAATTGTTGTCAGTTGATAATAGTACGCAGTTTAGCAAGTTCTTCCTTACACGTACTCTTCTTAAATAGAAAACAGACAGATAGGAAGATTATAGTATTTGACAATCATTGACGAATACTAAGACCGAAGCTTATTGTGTTACCACTGAATCTAATTTCCGCTGCCCATAGATAATAATGGTTAAATTATTTGAGCTTTTGGGATTGCAATGAACATTCGTAATATTTAATATGTACTCGTAATAGTCGTACCAGTGACGCTTCTAAATGACATTGTTTTTGACCATATAGGAAGAGTCTGTCAGCCTTTTATACACCTGTACTTGTTCTGAAGAAATAAGTTTTTAAGGTGAATTGAAGCTTTTTGACATACTTACTAATAAGAAGTATTTCATGACAAAATTGACCACCATGTTGATGTTCAGGTTTTTCTTAGCGATAGTGGGTTGTGGCAATATTTGTAATTCAATAATATATATGTGTACAGTAACGTAATAATGTGGTTTGATTGGTGTGAATCAACATATCGTATGTGGTTAGAGATATACTCATTATATTTCCACATTTAATTAGTTGATATGGCAAAAAAAATAATACTCGAGTTTATTACACTCTATCTAGTTCCCATTTTACATAATAAATATTGCATTACCGTATTTAATGTACGAAAAAGTATTTCTATCCAACTTAATGTCAAGAACATAAAAAAAACAAAACAAAAATTGTATCAGATAGAGTTGGATCTGTTCAACTTTTTTTTTGTTGATGAAGACTGGTTTACAGTTATAATCAGGGAAATGAAAACAAAGACTTGCGGAAAAGTGTAAATTGTACAAAAGCGGAGATTTTTCCAAAGAGGAGTACTCTTTGTAGACTTACAACATAAGTGAGTGTTTATTATAAACATTATAATCGACCCGTCATCTCCTTTAGACTTGAGAGCAGAATCTACAACAGTTCATCAGAATGCGTGGGTTAACGATTTTCAATTCCAGTGATTTAATTACATTTGACGCTATGAAATTGATGAAATTTTGAGAGAAAGCATTGCAGAACTTAGGAAATACTAGTTTAAGCTTGATGAAAGGGAAATACCAATACATTGCACCCCTTGGTAGAGGTTCAGAAACCACGGTAAACCCAGTTATCATTGTTCGTTCTCTAACACGGTTGTTGGTATAAGCAACCAGTCCAGCACTACTGAACAGAGCATTTTCTTATGGAGGTAGCAAATTGCCTATAAAGGCGTAATAATTACTTCAATGTGGTCAACGGCATATAATCAGTAAAGCAAGGGGAAACCACCTGATTTTATTCCTGAGAGTACATTAAAGAAATGTCATTACGCTCTGAATAGGTTAATATAATCAATGTAGGCTAATAAATTCTCCCTCGTGAATCACGAAATGCAGCATGTATGTGATCATCCCTACACTGTAGAAATCCCTAGATGGCAGAAGCCAAGTTATGTAAATTTGTTTATAATCTCAATATTCCGAATGTGGTATCAAATTTCATATTATGTGTTCACCAATCTATATTCATGACTTACATAAATTCAAGATGAACATTAACATTTTCATTCGTAATTGTCCTCCTTGCTTTTTACTATCCCTTTTCAAAAGGTCCCTCCCACCCAATGTTTTGGATATAATCTTTATAAAAGAATAAAAAAATAATATAGTGAAGGAGAAAAAAAGATAAAAATATTGCTGACAGACAGTACAATCTACTTCAGTCTACTTATATAGTTTTTATGACATTACCTGTGCCTGAAATGCATTACAGTATATTCAAATATGCTAAAACACAAACTAATTCCTTCACTTTCATAATTATAACTCTTATTTATAATTTCTATCAATGTTGTAACTTCGGTAATCAAAAACAATCAAGTTAAAATTTATGCTGATGACATGAAAATCTTCAAAAAAATTACATCTCTACTAGACTGGACCCTTGTTCAAGAACGCATGCACCACAATAACATCATCAATAAAGTTAACTCATTGTTAGGATTCATAAAACGATGGTCCAAAGAAATCAATGACCCATACATCTTGAAATCCCTATATACTTGTCTCGTTAGACCCCATCAGCTTGAATATGCCAGTCAGGTATTATGAAATTCACAGTAATCGAATTGAATTAATTCACAAAAATTTCTTAAGATATGCTTTACGTCTCCTTCCTTGGTCAGACCCTTTGGCTCTTCCACCTTATAATAATAGACTCAACCTTATTCACCTTACTACATTAAAAAATAGTGTGCGGATGTGCTCTTTATCACGCAAGTAGTTACCGGGAATATCGTATCGTTATTTATATCTGAATCTGCTAAAATTAACACTTGTACTCGATTTCGTTCGCCCAATCTTTTCACCCTAGTGTTTCATCGTACTAATTATGGTATGAATGAACCTATCCATCGAATGATGATCATTGCCAATAAGTATAAGGATGTAATTGATTTAACCCTCTCAAAAGATACGCTAACGAAGCGTTTATATTTATGTCACCAAACTAATAATTCTTTTTAGTAATAAATTGTTTTTTTTTTACTATAAACTTAACTAATCCAATTTACTATTTACTATAAAACCCTAACCATGATAATCCAACTAACTCATAACTGTTTATACTAATATCTACATAAAATTAACTCTTTATGATAATTTACTCTTGATTCATTGTTTTGCTATGTTTTTGATTTTTTTGTATTCTTTTTTTTTCTTATTAATTATGTTAAAATTATATTTTTAAAAATCTTGTAATTTGTTTGATTTAAACGAAGTAAATAAATAAATAAATAAATTATCCAAATGTAAATATGCTCTTTGAACAGTCTCGTTAAAACTATACCACATTTTTCTGGGTCAGATATCGGTCTCATATGACTTCATGCAGCTGCAGTATCAGTTGTACCTGTTGAAATTTGGAACATTCTAAAAATAAATACATTTTAAATTATTTGTCACAAAATTATTATCCATTAAAAGCCCTTAAATTGTTATTCTAATAAAATGAAAAATCGGTCAGATCTAATCATAAATAGAAATGTTGCCAAAATCAAAAAAAAAAAAAATTATCTTTGTTCTCTAAGCATTTTTAAAACTGTACAGTTCAGTTTTTTGTTATTTTTGTTTTTTTTTGTTTTTTTTTTTTTTTTTGAATTAAGAAATAATTTATATGCTTGATAAGATTGGAATTTAGAATTTCTATTCTAAAACTAAAGTAAAATGTCCATTAATAGAAACTTGCAAAAATTTATTTTTGCATTTTTTTAAAAACGGAAAACAACAAACATCACAAATACAAAAAAAAAAAACAAAAAAATAATCATTTTAAAAGTTAGTCATTTAAAAAGTATAGAAAACAAAAATAATAAATAATAAAAGTAAGAAAATTCACTTTGAAAATATGTGTATATGTTCAATGAATACACCAACCAGCAACACCTAACAATCTAGATAGATATGAAGTATTTATTTTATTTCTATATACATATAATATATATAGGATAGGATAATCATCAACCTAGAATTGGAAATATTTTATTGGACCAAAATCAGAGACATTAAGGGGATGACATTTTTAGAACAAAATAAAATACAACTAAAATATAACAAATAAAAACTAAGGCAGTGAATTAGAAAATGTATATAAGAAAAGTTAAACAAAATATAAGAAAATAGAATATTGTAACTGGAGACAAGAACAGTTATTCGATTTAATTGAATTAGAAAAGTTTTCTTAAATTTCCGTTTTTGTTTTTTTTTTCTAACTCCATTAAAGAATATCAACTCAATAACAATTCAACTTTAAAAAACATTTTTTATTTTTAAGTTGTGACTGAAGAAATTATTCAAAGTATGAAAAAAAATAAATTTTTTATTTTCATCAACATGAGATCCATTTACGGTTCCTATCATTAAAACAACAAAACCCATTTTTTCTGTTTTTGTTACTAAAGTTTCTTCTTTTATTTTTTGTTCTCATTTGTTTCTTTAAAAGCTCTCAATTTCAATTTTAGTTAATTTTTATAACAGAAATTCATCATTGGTCTTTTTTTATTTTGTTTATTTTTTCGAATTTAATTCTCAGGAGTGAATGCTCATAATTGTCTTAATATAGGGTATGTCTATCAATGTGACAATTAATTTCATCACAAATAAGATAATAATTATTATATTATTCTAGCAAGTTGATTTGGGTTGCAATTTTATAATAATACAGACAGAAAGCTATAAATAAGAAAATAGTTTTCACGTCTTTAAAGAAAAATATGAAAATTGTAAACATAACGGATGTTTATCAAATTTAATTTAATGGAAATGAGTCTTTAAACTTTTAAAGAGACAATATTTATCACTTTGGAATGAAATTATGATAAAATAATATTTTTGCGTATTGCGTATTAAAATACTATATTTATTTCTAATTGTTGTTGTTTTTGTGAAATAGGATGTAACTGTTTATAGATATAACTGTAATACACGATAGTTTTGTAATTTTATAACTAATATTAACCATAATCATCATTATTTGGCGTTACAACTCGGTATTAATATTAATTTATTTATTTATTTTTCTGTAGGCCAACTTTATAGGTCCTTTTCCCTTTCGAAATGTGGGACTTTTTATTAAATTATATTAATTATTTGGTATATATTTTTGTGTATTATATATTTATATTATTTTTTTATTAGTTATATTATATCTTTATTAATTATTTAATTATATTTGATTTGATGTGTTGTATTGAAAATTAAACTTTCAGTAATTTTCACCATTTGAACACGTGCTCCTTCGGTCGTTACATTACACTCGAGTGCTTTACCACTCGACTACTGATACCACTAATAATAATTTTTCATACAACATTCTATACATTCAAATTTATAGTATTTCGTATCAAACGAACACGAATAACTGTAATACCCGATAAATTTCTAACCAACGATCAAGTATAGCCATAAGTATAGTTCATAAAGGAAAGTTTATTTGTTTGCTTGTACACTTATTCATAATTTTAAAAAAAACCTGATCCGGTACTTTATAAAGCCGTCAAATACAGGTTCGGATAGCTTCCATACATCTTTTAGGGCTCATCAAAATATTTGAAAAACCAGCAACTCCTACCACCTATCAGGAATGCTTTAAAACAAAAAATTATGTTACTGACAGGATAATTCATATACATAGATACTCTGTCCAAAATAAACAAAAACATAATTTGAAGTGTATAAAAATCCAGACTGGTTCGGATCG
Organism: Argyra leucocephala; assembly: GCA_963942445.1. Classification (NCBI taxonomy): domain Eukaryota; kingdom Metazoa; phylum Arthropoda; class Insecta; order Diptera; family Dolichopodidae; genus Argyra; species Argyra leucocephala. Next base: position 14,918,017 of record OZ012681.1, read on the forward strand.
CTGCCTACTTTATAAAGCCGTCAAATACAGGTTCGGATAGCTTTCATACAACTTTTAGGGCTTATCAAGAATATTTGAAAAAATCAGCAAGTCCTAGCACCCATTAGGAGTGTTTCAAAACACAATTGTGTTACATACATAAAAATGTTTACATAGATTATTTATCAAAAATAAATAACCATGTGTTTTACAGGTTTCCGAATGTTCTGACTGCTTCGAGTAAATGCCATACAACTTCTAAAACATATGACGAATATTTTCAAAGTCGAAGGTGTTATATACTCAAAAGAAGCTCAAAAATTTCAGAATACTTAAATGGTAAAATTGAAATTGCTACGATCAGTACAACAGTAGAAAGTACTGAAGAATTGACTGGAAAAGTATTTTACAATTTTAGGTATCATTGTAACAATTTTAAATGGCTATGTGAAAGTGCTATATTAGCTCCGAAAAATGTGACAGTTCATTGTATTAATCAAAACCTACTACAGAGTATTTCAGGAGGTTCATGTATTTAAAAATCGATAAACTATCCAACGGAGTTCCAATAATGCTTTTACGGGATTTGAAGCATTCAAAATTATGCAATGGTATTAAAATAATAATAAAAATTTTTCATGACTGAAACAGAAATTCAAACTGGTTGTGGAAAAGGCGTGCATATCTTTATTCTTAAAATACCGCTAATATCACCATAAATACCGCTTAAGTGTAAACGATTACAATCCACGGTGAGAAGTTTAGCCATGTTCATTGATAAATCGCGGGGTTGAATTTCAAAATTTGTTGTACAATTTTTTTACGTATTTTATTTACATTAGTTTTTACAGAACATTTTTGATAAACCAAATCGGTTCATAAATCAAAATTAATTGAATAAATTTCTACACATTTTGTGTTAGAGTCGGACAACGTCGGGTATTTTGCTGGTGATTCCTAAAAGAAAAATATTTTTCAACGTCATTCTTGACCACACTATGTGAGTGCTTGCGTTCTTCAGTATTTTTATCCGTTCAGATCTTCTGTAGTTATTAGTTCTGCAGAACTAGGTGTGTTAGAATCGGTTGTGTTAGACTCGGACAATGTCGGTTAATTTTGCTGGTGATTCCTTAAAGAAAAATATTCTTCATCATCATTCTTGACGACACTATGTATGAGTGTTTGCGTTCTGCAATATTTTTATCCCTTCAGATCTTCTGTAGTTATTGCAGAACTAGGTGAGTTATTTTAGATTTAATGTCCAGAATCGAGCAGAATACTTAAAATATCTAAATTTATATATTCTTACTGTGTCTTATTCTCTTTTATGGTATGTTAACGGTCATATGACTTTTATTTATTTAAGTAATAGTAATATTCATTTAGGCTTTGATAATCTGAAATGTATTTATAAACAAGAAGTTATAAGCCTAACAAGCCACATAAGAGACGTTTGTCACCGTTGCTTAAACGTAATTATGAACAAATTTTCTTAATTGGTTCAAAGTATAGTTTAAACCCAATTTTCTTCAATCTTTTAATAGAAAATATTTTTTTTACAAAATTAAATAACGTAATTTTCATCATTTATTTTTGCTCAAAGTAATAATGTAGGTACTGCAGACGATCGTGATGTGAACAAAAATGTTCAAAACTGTCTAAGAAAATTCATTTTTACTAAAGTGTTGTCATAAATGACTAAAAAATAAATGTTAAAAATTTTCAGTAAAGTTTTTTTTTATTTATTTTTTTTTTAGAGAAAAAAAAGTTTTGGAGAGAGACAGAAAATATAAATTTGAATATATTATGATGGGTGAGAAAGTAATGTGTAGAGAGTTATGAAGTGGGAGAGGAAATAATGAAATGTTTTTAAAAAATTCTATTTTTTTTTTTTTTAAATACATACTTTTAACACCATTCTCAAATTTTTTATGAACCTCTATAAATATATAATAAATGGCGTAGATAATAAATTAATGATAAAGTTTGTAACGTAAATTTAAAAAAAAAAAGGAAAAAAAAAAGTAAGCAAAAAAAAGGAAAGAACAAGACATTAACTGTCATAACCTCATAGAGGGCACCTTAATTTAAACTTTTTCGTCTCGTTTTGACTTGATATGCAAATTAAAATGATTTTGAATCTTTGTTTGTTAAACGAGTTTAACAGCGTATATATAAAGTTTAAACGAGTCTGAGAATGTGTATGTAGTTTTTTTTTTTTGTTATTTTGTCTTTTAGTTAAAGTGAGCGGAAATTAAATTTTATGAAAATTTTTAATGAAAAATATAAAGTAACTGTTAATATATATATATATATATATACAAAAGTATAATTTTTATACACAGAAAGTTATATTTTTTTAGAGCATATTCTGAAAATTTAAAAATTTTTTTTATAATTTAGATTATACTTCATTTGATTTGTTAGAAATTTTTTGTTTTGGAAACAAAGTAAAATTATATTAACTCTTCTATTCGGCTTCTTTATACAGCCTAAATTAAGTATAATTATATTTGTATTTTTCACTTATATAATTTATTTCTTCCATTAAAAATTCTGTTTCTATCCTTTTTTGACAAAATCAATCACACAGTTTAACTGTTAATACAAATAAACACATGTCCCCCCACTCTTCATTTTAATCTTGAATTGAATCACTAGCACAATAAATTGCAGAACAAAATGTATTAAAAGGACTCTCAAAAACAATTCCTTCATAATATCGATTTTGTAGATGATAATCTTTGTTTCCTCCCACCAAAGCTTTTTATAAAAAACGTTCTGGTATCACTGATCAAATACTCAGTGCAAGTAGGTACGATTGTTTTGATAGATGTAAACAAAATCAAGCTAATGAGCTCCGCACAATATGCCGATGGGTGATAATCATTTATGGATACGTAAGGTTTCCATCTCTTCAAATCAAACCTTCTTTAGCTTCATTTATATGAATACGCAACATGGATAGTAAAAGAAGAAGTCAACCGACTCATACATTTAATTCTCAACAATAATGTCTAAGACAGATTTTAATAATATTTTGTGCAGAAAAAATTTACAATAACGAACTGACGGAATAAACAACAATAGAAAAATCGTATTTTATCGTTAAATTTGATAGATTAAGTTAGTTTAAGTACAATGAAATTACATTATTTTTTTATCGTATACTCTTGTAGAGACTTACCGTCTCATGTATATGTACATAATGAAATAAATGAATAAAAATAAAATAAATCAAAACGTTTGCTTAAAATCCATTTCGACGAACGATTTTTGTTGATATACCATGCATCTACAAAGAGTAACATTATGGAAAAAACAAGAATAGATAAGACCGCATCTTGTCGTTAAATAAAACCGCTGGCACAAAGTCTAGTTCGTTAGAGTATGTTTGTTAATGTGCCATGCCTCTACCTATGAAGACCAACATTATTGTGGATAATACAATTTCCAGTTGAATGATGTGGCAATTAACAAATTAAATGATGATGATGAAGCATTGTATGTATTGGGTCTAACCGCGTAAAAAATTCAAATACGCATAGTATGCATACTTAATATGCGAATATTAAATGTAACCGTAGCGTATTTCAAATACGCCACATAATATGTAATAATGTAGTACAAAAAATGAGTTTTTTTTTTTTACACTCTTGATAGTAACTTAGGTAGAATCACCTTTTCGTGCTTAACTATGTACGGTACTGCAATCTTACACTACAATATCTACAATATTTCGAGTTGTCATTTAACAAATTCCTGGCTTATCTACTCATAGTTTTTAAATGCTTTTTGCATCACATCGATGCTAATTTCGCAATACAGAGCAGGAAATGTTAAGATGTATGAAACTAGCAATACGCGGTTAGTCAAAAGCATTGAAAAACGATGCTTCGAATAAAATAAAATTATTAGAATAGATGTGGCGTCAAAGACCAACAAAATGCAAATTGTATTAATCGAAAGCCAAGTTCATTAAAGAAAGAAAGAAAATTCGTTTTTATTCTATGTTTCACCGGAACTGTAGTAGAAATCAATCAATTAATAAATTTTTCTTTGGGTAAATACACACAAGTATTTCAAAGAATTGATTATAAAGTTCGATCTCTGTAAATATTGTGATTTTGTTTTGTCATTTAAATTTCTTCATCAAACGTGATACTTTGTTTGCGAATATAAAAAGAAGTGCGATAGAAATAAGGCCAAGTGTAGGTCGTAAGTTGAAGAAATATCTGCAGTGGAAGGGATTAGTTAAACAGATAGATTTAGATGAACAATTAAGGTACTAAAATATTACTAAAATATGGAAATGGGAATTAAAGAAATAGTACAATTTTTAGCCACAACAGAATCTTTGAGCGAAGTAGCCTTGTAATCATTTTCGTTTCACATAAGGCAATTCAATACTTTGTTTTTTTGCATCATAATTCCGTTCGTAAAATTGTTCACTAAAATAATTACATAATATTTAAATAATTTTTTTAAAAATTTAATCCGACCAAAGTTTTTTCAAGAAGGGTTGGGGGGTAACGTTTCCAATTCGATTTTAATTTTTTTTTTGTAAATATAGAAACTTACCACTGTTCCGTGATGAGCGATCATCTTGCTGATTTGATCCTTTCGTCATTATTTCCATTTTGTATTATGGAATTTATATTGAAAATTTCAAAATGGCCACAATTCTAATATTTGTGTTAATTTTTTTTTTTTTTTTTTAAATATATTTTTTTACTTAACGGTTTCTATTTTTTTTTAATCTTTTGTAATTCTTTTCAAACAAATATTTTTTTTCTACTATTTTTTTATTTTTAATTTTACAAAAAATTAAATTAAAAAGCCCAAATTAAATTATTAAAAAAAAAAATTAAAACTTTTTAAATATTTTTAACCTGAAAAGAGAAAAAAAGACTTACTTAATAACCAATCGTAATGAATGAATAAAAAAAGAAGAAAAAATTTACTTTTATTTTATTATTAATAATTATATATTATGAACCTAATTAAAAAAGATATAATACATATGTTTATAATATTTGAGAAAAAATTTAATTTCATTAAATTTATATTAAATTTGTTTTAGCCTTGAAAAAACCAAAAAAAGTAGAAAAACAAAAAATTTCTGTCTATTTTATACTGTTTTTTTTTATTTTTTGGTTTGTTGAGAACAAATTTTTTTGTTCCTATCCTAAAAAGTGGTTAAATTTATTTTGAGTTAACATAATATTTTTGTTTAGGTTCATATTAAAATAGTTTAATGGAATAGATATTTGTGAAGATAGGGTTGTTTCTAATGTATAGTTGGCCAGAGGTGTACAACTATTTAAAATTTTTGTGCAGGTAAAATATAATTAAATATGAAATGTTTATAAAATTTTTTATTTTTGAACTCATTTTTATACCTCACAGATATTTTTTTTGATGTTGATATAAAGTATAAAGCATTAAAACTTGTCCAAGATTAGTTAGGAGATGTCTAAGCAATTTTCAGCGCTAAAGCCTACTGAATAGTTCAATTCCAGTAGTGTTTAAAGGACGAAACACTATACTATACACATTTTCATATACAGTCGAACCCGTTTAAATGCATACCTGTTAAATGCAAAACCACTATAGGATTACATTAAACTCATTCCCCAAGGTTTTTTCGAATTTTAACACACAATTTCACCCTAATAATTCAAACCTCGCATATAGCTGAATAGAGGCAAAAAACGAATGCAAAACACACAATATTTAGGGTATTTAATATTTATAATACATAAATTTGAAAAAAAAGCATGGATGAATGAAAAATTGAAAATTTCGTAGACATAAAAATAATATTGCTAAATCCAAATTAAATATTACTAAATCAAGTCAAATAGCAGATGACTACAGCTTGCTGACATTGCAAATGTCATTGATATGTGTATGCATAATTTTGAGATTAAAGATATTATTTTCACATATTCGGAACCCGAATAAATGCACTAAGTTGTGCATTTACCAATACCATAAATAATTGAATGAAAAGTTGGCTTTATCTGGGGCCAGCTTAACCTCAAAATCCGGATAAGGGCAAAGAAAATCTTGGAATTTTTCATTTACATTTATCCGGGTTCGACTGTATATACAGTATATATATACATATATTAAATATCCGTTCTCTTTAAAATTACTGACAATAGGATAAAACCAATCTCAACAATTATGGGATAAGTAACAATCCTCGATGTACAGTATTATTTAGCCGCAAACCACTAATATTTATGAGAAAGTTAAAACCATTTCCGTTTGTCTATCATATTCAATCTATAGTATATTGACTTATTATTCATTATTCGTTACCAATATTTTGTAACCTCTTTAATATTCAGCTTTTTGCTTCTGAAAGGAGTGAGGATATAATTTACGCTTAAAACATAATTTCGCCTAATAGTTACATACAATAAAATATTATAATGAGCCATAGCTTTAAGAATACTCTACCAGTAGTGGATCGTTGCGCATCCTTGATATTGAAAAAAATTTATGATTGAATTGAAAAGGATATTAAAAATTATTTAATTACTCAAAAGTCCTTGAATCTATTTTTTTTTTTTTTTTTGGCAATCAAATGAAAATGTTATAATTTTAATATACAAATTTTCTAATAAAAAATAGAAACTAAAAATCAGTATATAGATACACAGAAATGGGATCAGAAATATTTTCTGCGAATATCATGGTCTGACGAAAACGATTTTATCCTGTTTGCTTAAAGCGATAGCTTTGTTGATTCGATAAATACCTATTTTGTACCTTTATGTTGTTTAAAAAAAATTCCTTAGATATGCTTTACATCATCTTCCTTGGGAAGATCCTTTAAGATTACCTCCATATGAACATCGACTAAATTTAATTCATCTTAATACCCTTGAAAAACGGTGTAAAGTTGCAGATATTGTATTTCTAATTGAGTTAAGTAAAGGCAACATTTTGTCTCCCCAAACGTTTTCTAAGCTTAATTAATGTTCCCATTCTAGACTAAGAACTGCTAATATGTTTAACTTGCAGTACCATCGGACTAAATATGGTAAATATGAACCAATTAATAGGATGATGTCTCTTTGTAATGCATACAAACCCCATATTAACTTTTCCTTAACTAAACAATCATTAAAAAATAACCTGTATTTGTGTAACTGATTTTTTTGATGAATCTTTGACCTGTCTTCTTAATTGAAGCTTTTTTCATTTTTATCTTTTAATTATAATTAAATATAAGATTTTGTTTTCTTTTTAAATTTTGTTATTTTTTTTTATTAATTCTTTTTTGAATGTTTAATTTTTAGTTTATAAATTTAATTTAAGTATGATTTATTGTAATTTGCTTGAATTAAGCTCGAAATAAATAAATAAATAAATAATCTGATGGGTTTGATCCGTTTTCTGTTGCAAATGATCAAACTCCCTCTTTCGAATTAAATTAAACTACAAAGAAAAATAAAATTTCCAGATCCACATTTCCATATACCAACCTACAAAAAAGATCTTTAATTATACAATTTGTATTTGTTATGATAACAATTATGCAATAGAAGGTCAAAATAGATGAAGTAAAAAAAAATTTAATATTTATTAATTATTATTATTATTGATTCTTTATTTAGTATAATTTTACTATGCTTAACAACTAATTTATAAAATTTTATATTGTTTTTTTAAAAATTATTAGTTATTTAGATAGTTTAAAAGACGGTCGCAACCATAATAATCCGTTTTTGTTATACAACACCAACTCGTATGGATTCATACAGACACCCTAGAACATGAATTGGTTCATTACAAATGAGACCCGTAACTACCTGAGCATAGCTTTGCAATATTTTTGATATTTTAGTACCCTCATTGGGCAGTTTTTAGGTTGTCAGTACTGACAAGTCTTATTCGTATTACATAATACCGCTCAAACAAGTGACCTCTCAATGTACCCATTATCTTTATAAACGTACTTTTATTAAACTGAAGCAATTTCCTAGTTTCTCTTTAGCAACTTTTGTCCATATAAAACATCTCTGAAATTTTACAGGACTTTGATGACAGTCAGAATTATCATTTTTGTTTTCTTCTTCTAGTAAAATTGTCAATTTTGATGTAAGATTCGCGTACTTTAACTCTCATATTTTTAAATATTATTTTCTTTAATTTAATTATTTTTTTTTTTTTTTGTTTTGTCATAATCATGTTAATTTGAATCAACGATATTTAGTTGAATCAAAGGTGGGGATTTGGAAGTAAATTTTTTCTAATAGTTCGTATTTAAGTGTATGATTTAGATGTTTTATCTATAGCTCTGTCCTTTCATCATCAATTGTTTTGCTATTTTTAATAAATGATTCCAATAAAAGTGATATTTAAATCGACATCCGTTAATTTAGTCATTATAAATATTATCATCAGTGTCAATTTAAAATTCTGATACAATTTACTCTCTAATCACTTTCTATAATCACTTTTTTAGTTTTTAAATTCATTTATATTTTATACCAAATGTTACATATTACCTTGGTACATTATCATAAGTAAATTAAAAATTTTTAAATATTAGTACATTGATTTTTCAATGTGAAAAGTAATACAGTGTACAAGAATACTAAGATAAAAGTAAAAAAAAATCAGTAAAAATTCAATATTAAAGAAATAAAGTTAAAAAAAATGTACTGCAAAATATATAAAATTAGCTAAATGAAAAGAATAGAAAACATTTTCATTAAATATAAAATATAATTCAAATTTATAGCTAGAATTAATATCAATAAATACATGAGAAATAATTAATTAATTAAAAATGGAAAAAATAAAATTGAAAAAAAAAAAAAAAATATGGAAAGAGAAAATTTAATATGCGAGATAAAGAATATATTATACAAAAATATTATTACAACAAAATAATAGAAGCCTGAGAGAAAAAAAAATACTAAAATATATCCATATATTTGAGAATGATCAAGATTCAATAACTAAGATCTCAGATTTTTGATGAAAGATAGATGAATGATACATAATGTTTTTGGTACTCACAAAATAAATAAAAAAAAACTTATTTCTTTCATGTTATAGGTATTTTATCTTATTTTATCTTATGGTCTTTTATGAAAAGTTCTAAAATTGAATAATTATAGTAAAACATTATTATTATATTAATTAATCATTATAATGGCTTCTGGTAAATATTATCTTACTGATGATAAAATAATTGCTCATTTATCAGAAAGCGAAGATGAATTCGACAACTATGATGATATCGAATATAATGATATAGATATTGGATTTGATTTTTCGAAAGTCCCTATAGAGTTTGAAGATGGTACAATTTTAGAAGAAGTTGAGGAAGTTGAAAATGAGAATATAGCTGAAAATGAACATAACCAAAATTTACAAAACACTGAAAGAAATTCAAAAAAGGAAGCAAAAGACTTAAAAGAACAATATTCGAAACTGCTTTGGAGAAAAAAAAAAATTAATATTAGATAGCGCTCAACAATTTCGAGGAACAGTTACATATCCTACAGAAATTTTAAATTTATGTACACCTTATTCATTTTTTAAATATTTTTTTGACGAAAATCTTTTACAGAAAATTGTCAGTGAATCGAACCTATATGCTATTGAAAAAGATCCAAATATAAACCAGCAATGCTCACTGACAATGACATAAGACAATATTTAGGTGTTTGTATATATATGTCCATAGTACGTATGCCAAATGTCCGATGCTATTGGGCCAATAATTTAGGATTTGATAAAATAAAAGAATGCTTAAGTCAAACGAACTTCGAAAGAATTAGAAAATATTTACATTTTAACGAAAACTCAAAAATGCTACTACGGGAAGATCCGGAACATGATCTATGACTATATAAACTGCGTCCAGTTATTAAAACCCTTAACGCCAAATTTCGCCACAAAAGCACGCCATTATATGAAGCAGTACTTACCCGCGAAACCACACAAATGGAGATATAAGCTGTATTTGCTCTGTTCTGATAGTGGGTTTTGCTACAATTTTGAAATATATACTGGCTCTGAGAATGATCCAAAATTTCGAAAGGCTGATGAACCAGATTTAGGATCTAGTGCGAACATAGTTTTGCGTTTGTGCAGAAGTATACCACCTTATGAAAATTACAGAGTGTACTTTGACAATTTTTACACCTCTGTTGCCTTGCAAGTTCATTTGGCAAAAAAGGAATACTGTCACTTGGAACAGTAAGAAGAAACCGAATTCCAAACTGCAAACTCCCAAGTGAACAAGCACTGAACAGAGAAAATCGTGGAAGCTCACATGAGTATGTTTGTGATTTTGATGGTGTTAAAGTAGCTCTTGTTAGCTGGAAAGATAATAAAACCGTAACATTGTTATCAACTTTTACGGGTCAAATTCTTTGACTGACGTTCAACTCTTTGATAAAAAAAGTAAGAAATGTATTGCTGTTCAATGTCCAAATTTAGTCAAAGATAAGCATATGGGAGGCGTTGACTTGTTAGATAGTTTAGTTGGACGGTACAAAATTCACATGAGGACAAAAAAATGGTACCATAGATTATTTTATTATCTTTTAGATGTTACAATAATTAATAGTTGGCTAGTATATAGAAAAATTACTATAGAACGAAATCAAAAACCACTTGCTTTAGCTGAGTTTCTGGCTGAAATAGCTTACTGTTTATGCTACCAAGGCATTTCATCTACAAATAAAAGAGGAAGACCTTCAAATCAGGTAGAAATGCAAATTATAGAAAAAAAGAAAAGATCTGCAACAACAGTTTATATACCACCAAGAGATGTTCGACTTGATTTTACTAACCACTGGCCAGCGTATGAGTCTATAAGACAAAGATGTAAACTTCCAGAAAGTAAATCATTTTCATATATAAAATGCTCTAAATGTGGGTTGCATTTTTGTTTGAACAAAATTAACAACTGCTTTATAAAATTTCACACAAAGTAAAAAAAAAACTAATAATTATTATATTTTTCATATTGAAATTTATATTTTATAATATTAACTTTATTTTTTGTTATTGTTTTTGTTATTGTATTGAATACATTAGTCAAATGAAATAAACTGAAATAATTTAATTTAATTTTAATAAAAAAAAAACGAAAAATTTTGTTTTTATAATCATAAGGCATTTCTAACGCTTTACACATTATGTATCAGATATGCTACAACTAAATTTGTCTAAAAAAAACACCTTATTATAAATTTATATGTATTTTCTAGTATTTTTTCATATTTATAAACTATATTTGCACCTAAAAACTATTTTTCCAACAAGATATAAAAAATCAAGCAGTGTAGGGTTAAATTAAATTAAAAATAACACTAATATATTTCCAATATCGATACTTCCTTTAAATCTGACTATTCAATTAACTCTCAACTTTGAGTGATTTAAATCTCAACTGCTTGTCAGATAGTCTTTTTTCATATATAAAAATTTACCTCAATTTTTTTCATAATAAAATTTTTATCTCACATTATTATGTTTAAAACATATTTCTTTTTCGTTATTATTAACTTTTCAAGATCTTTATTTAATTTCAATATACACCACACTATACTGTTCACTGATAGTATCCTTTTTATTGCTGTTAAAGAAATCCCTGAAGAGATATTAATCTTTGTAGAAATATGAAATAATTACGAATAATTTATTTAAGTGATTTTATTTCAATTTTCATAAAATCTTTGTATGTTGGTTATTTTTTATTCTCTTAAATGTTTCTATATTATGTTCATCACTATTAGAATTCAATAAATTCTGAAAATATTTTTATAAGTGGTTTTACTTGAATATTTTTTTTTTTTTGTTGATTATCTAATCTACTACATGAAATCATCAAAAAAAAAAAAAAAAATACAATAAAATCAAATGGTGGAATTTCAGTTCATATCCTTTTTAATATTATTGCCAACAAAATCAATTAAAGGTCTATGCTATTTCTCTATGCACATAAATAGGAAATTTCTCATGCTCGGTACATTCAACACAAGATTTAACTTCTTGTGATAGTGTAAGAACAGAACCCATAACTTTTGATTTATTTGGTATTTTTTAGTAAATTATAGCTATAAGGGTATTAAAATTCTTAAAGGATAACATAAGTCAAAAGTTATTATCTTCGATCCGAATAGACAAAAAAAAAAAAATAAAAAAACAAAAATGGAGTTAAACAAAAAAAAAAAAAACAAGAGAGAAAGAAAAAGAAAGAGATAAAACATTTTTGTGTTTTATTCATCTACTCACAGTGGTGTTTTCGTTTTAGCTTAATAGGAGTGTAAGTTATTATTTATTTAAGTATGTTGTTATGTAAGGTCGATTCGGGTAGATTTTAATAATTATGAATATTAACTACCGGATAAAGTACAACTGCTATACTACCAATTTAGTAAAATTAATTGATTTCTAGTATTGGAGAAAAATTATTTAAGTAAAACAATTTCAAATACAATTTTTCAATATTTTTTCAGTGTTTAAAAAATCTTCAAATTGACGTTCCCAATACCACCAACTGTTTTGGAAAAATATATTTCAATCAATTAAAGCTACTTAAAGCTATTTTTGTTAAGTAAAATAATTTGTTATTTTTATTTAAATTTCTCTATAAAATTACTTAAATACTTTTAACGATTATTGAATGCAAATAATTAAGTAATTAATACTACAAAGTACAAGTTAATGTGTAAAATTAGTAATTTAATAGAGAATTTTAAATAAAATTTCAATATATTATCTGTATTAGATGTAACCCAAGTCAACCAAAAATTGTATTTGAAATACTTTTACTTGAATATTATCCAGCTCTGGTAGTTAAACGTAAATTAGAGTAATTGATAATTTAACTGATAATATTATTTGCAATTAAGAAAGTGGGGTTGGCGTTTTTTTTAGGTTGTAGTCAGTTGAGAAATTACAATTAGCGGGCTTAGAATACAACAACTATATTAACTCTACTCAAGCTTACGAATAAATTCGTTTGACTGAGTAGCTACCGCTGTCATAGAAATTCAGGAATCGTGATTTTAGTACAACACTGTTTAAGTGTTTTTTGTAGTTACCCATCAGTTGTTTCCCATCAGTTATTACATCAAATCATATCCTTCACTTATAAGTTATTACTTTTCATTAGTTAAACTCAGTTTTCTGATGACGGTGTAACAATAAAATTGTATCAAGCAATTAATTAAACAATTTATAAATAGCTATAGTAATCATAAATATTTAGTTTTTCAATAATAAATTTTTTTTCTAAATTTATAGGATATACTTTAGACTTAGCAAATATTATTAGAATTTTTTCTTCTTCGCTTTTCATTTTTTCACTATAGAAATTTTAATTTTGGAAAATTTATATTTAAATTTAATTTGTATAGTTTTATAAGTTTAATTTGTCATTATTATATTCTTTGTAACTATATTTTTATAATTTTAATTATCATATTGTTATATTAAAAGCCTAAATGTAAACCTATATAGAGTCTGTAATACGACAACTCTTTTTATACATTGTTTTTGAAATAAATAAATAAACAAATTTAATAAAACATAACAAAAGCTTTTAATTTTATTATTTAAAAATGCTTCAACTTGATCCTGAACTATACTTTATAAAATATATTAAGGTCAGCATATTTAGAAGTACAAAAGACTTTTCAGTATTATCTACAATTTATTCAACTAAATTTTGTACTAATTTTTTCCTATTTATACTCCTCTGGAAGTCATACGACTTGAATTGCTAAGGTTTCTAAAAAACAGTGTGCTTAGTCCATTGTTGTAGCTATTCTATTTTGTTTCGTTCGTTAAACTCATTGTTATATAAGAAAAAATAAATTTAATCCTCCAAAGAATTTCAATTTTGTTGGATTTAATTTTTATGCAGCACTGTAAGTGTTAGGCCATAAAGGAATTATAAATATAGAGTAATCACGTAGAACAAAACTTTTGACAATTTTTGTTTAGCTTGAAATTTTTTTAAAAATACCGTTAACAATACAACTTGTAAAATATTGAACTAAAATTTTTTATTTTATGCATGTTCAACTGTATAATTTCTAGGTTTGAGAGAGAGAATCTTTCAAATGATTTAATTGTAGTTTATTTTATTTTTTTGTTTTTGCTTTTATATAGTGGCAGTAAGCTAAAGTTGTGTATATCTTTTTATTTACACATATATTATAAACTAGCTTTGTAATCCGCCAAAAATGACGGAAGCAAAATAAATCCTAGCATTTCTTTCCTTCATTAGAGTTTTCATTTCAAGTTTAAGAAATATACGCATTTGCTTACTAATTGATCATATCTTTATTTTTGTATTATAACGCTTTTAATTACCATATAAACAGAATATTTGTAGTAAGGTGCAAAATTTTCTATTCTCTAAGGATCATTTACTCGATCATTTTAACGACATACTTTTTGCCAACATTGAAAATTTATCGTATTATTCAGAATTAAGTTAATCCTGTTAACATTCAATAACATTCGCCGCGTAAGCTTAGCGTCAAAGTTTATAGCGAACAAATAATATTTTATAATGAGCCACAACTTTGAACGAAAACAATTTTGAAAACAAAAATAAATAAAATTGTAAATATGAAAAAACAATAATATTGTAGGTACACATAATATGAATAAAATAAAAGCACGTGTTGGAGAAAAAATTAAAATAAAAAAATTTACTGCAAATAAATAGGTATTAACAAAACTGTTCATAACTTGTGAACCATTGATCGGTTATTTAATATTTCATTTCATTTCAAAAAATTCATTATCGAACTGTTCATGTTAAAATTCAAACATAATTATTATTTATAACATACATTAAAAATAAGAGCAACAATCAATATGGTTTAACCGATACCTATATACCTACCTACTATATTGAAAAAAATTCATCAATCTCTACAACATACATTTCTACACACTTGAAAAAAACAAATATACCTAAAAATTAAATTTACAAAGATAAGAAATAATAAATAATAGTACAAAATTTCATTTAATTTCTTTAAAAATGTAGAGGTTGTTATTGTTTTTACGTGTAAATCAGCAGAACCAAAACCTAACCCCATAATACATACTAAATATTATTATATATGATCATATATTAATATATCATATATATTTCATGCAATGGTATTTTTTCCTGCAAAGGTTCAGCATGGTAGACAGGGGTTAAAAAACGAGCATTGCATACATATTGCAATTTGTATATGTGTTGGAGTATTCCGTCGGACCTACAAACATTCAGATAAATGCAGAAAATTATATATATGTAATATATTATAAATTTTAATCAAGAATACTTATTTACTATACATAAATTTGAGATATAAAAACTCCAGAGAAAGAGTATTATAATTTACACGGGGCTATTATCGTCTATAAAATATATATTTTTTCTCTGGGGTTCTACTATCAAATGAAATTTAAAAAAGAACGAAAAAATATTTTTTGTTCTGCATGATTTCTCCATTTATTAGGTTAGGCTATATATGATGGTTAGTATATAGTTATATTACTTATTAAAACTCTTTGTTTTAATTTAATTTCACAAATATTTTATTCTATAATTTATTATAAATATTTTATTTATTTTATTTTACTCACATATTATTATTTATTACTATTTTTACTAAATTTTACAACTATTCCATGTGACAGTTAGTTTGAATCTAATAATAGTGTCTTTTATTCTAATATAGTAAATTGATTATATGTTGGCTACCCATCGGGCTGCCTATCATAGATTAGTGACACCATCATCTCACCATGATCTCTTACATTACTATATCCAATTCCAACGTTTACTAATTGTCTTGATATAGCAAACTCTTTCTGCTATCACTAATACATTCAAATAAATAAAATATAAAATGAAATAGAACAAAAAATCAAATTTGAAAAACAAAAAATTCTAATAAAATTACTTGAATTGAAATCAAAACGGTAACTCTCATTTCTGCTTACACTTACAGTTCTTATGTTATTATCCTGATTTGTGTCAGTTTAGTAGATTTTTCTTCTATTACTACTACTACTTTCAACGATTTAATATTTAAGCTTAAATGCTTGAATTATTTAGTCACAATTGAAAGTTGAATTTTACAAGAAGATAAATGTACATAGCTAGTGATGGTAGATGGTGTGATAGTAGATTTGTAAAAATTGTGAATTATTATTTTTTAATTTTTTTTTATCACACTTAAAATTGAATTTTATGACAAAAAGGAAATGAAAATCTACTACATTGCTTGTAATTTACAAAAAAAAAAAAAAAAAAAAACATTTATTAGATTATTATAGTAATTTGAGAAGATATTACTTGTATCATACATAAATAATGAAAGAATTATTGGAATGGCATGAATTAAAAGAGGGGGAAAATAAAAAAAAAAAATTTTTTTTTAATTGAATATGACAGTTTCTGTCAGATTATTTGATAAAACAGAAAATTGAATTTAAAATGTTTAAAAGAGCCTAATAAAATAATCTAACTAATATAAAATTTGAATGAATCTGTTGATGTTAATAGGTCAATTGCAGTTATTTTCTATAAAACCGAACAAATTAAGAGATCAAATTAATCAATAATTTTTTTTGAAACAAAAGCAATTAGTACGAGAATAGATGACATTTATTTTTTAAAATTAAACAATAAGCTCTCTATAATTATTAAAGAAAAAAAAGCAATGGGTTTGTATAGTCTTAATGTATAATAATTCCAAGAAGAGTTATTTTTCCCCAAGAATATAATTTAATAAAAGATTTCCGATAAAATTTCCTTTTCATTTTAATTCGAATACAGAATACAGGAAACTTTTAATTTTAACAATTTTGATTATTATCATTATATACAGATATATGTATATATACTTATGAAATATATTATGTATGTATGTATGTTTGCAAATGTGAATGAATTTAAGTATTCTCTGTTAAATGAATGTAATAATTAAATTATACACTCACATTTGTGTTATTTTCATAATAAAAATATTTTTATGTTATTGATTTTCTTTGAATTAATCAAAAAAATGGAAAAATCAAATGAGTAATAAAATATTCGAAACACTCAGCTTTAATTTTCATTGATAAACTTTTGTTTTATTATTATTTTGATATAATGTTATTGGGATTATTTTACATGTATTCATTTTGAATCTTTTTTATTCTTTTTATGGTAGAAAATTATAATCTGGACAAAAACAAAATGGCCTCATTATGTTAAGAAAATGAACATGCAAGTGATTTGGGAATTAAATATGTCATTATTGGCAATCGAGTCCAGCAAGTAATGAAAAATTAGAGTTAATAGGACATTTGAAAAGAAAGGAAACTGATGTCAAATAATTTGGATAATTCTAAAAAATGGTTTATAAATTTGAATACTGTAAATCCAAGGTTAATTATAATTGTAGATATTTTTTTTTGCACAACAAACATAATTGATTTACTTTGTGGTTCTAATAATTGATTGTGTGCGAAAATTAGTTTTTGTACTCAAAATAATAATTAAACTATCCCACCTCACAAAATAGTAATATTCAACGTAGAAAAAAGCTCATCCCACCATATTAGACTATTATTAAGCTTCCTCCGAACTAAAGAATACATTTTTCATACTGTGAAGATATTAGTCTACTATAGCTCACCCCACCATGACAATCATAGCAGACTACCTCCGAAAAATTAATTCCATAATTTTTCATATATAGTATCACAAGTGACATTAAGACTGAATTAAAATAAGTTATAACAATTTTGACAACCAATCTATTTAAAAAAAAATACTTCAATTATATATCAATTTCTGGGGAATTCCCCCATTATTCAGCGAAAAATAATAATATAAACAAAACAACCTATTTTTGTACACATTGTAATGAATTCCAATTCCAATTTAATGTATTCTAAGAATTTACATATTTTATATAAATAAGAAGAAAAAATAAACACATTAAGACATTAATAGGCAAAAAGACAATGAAAAGCGATTTTAATACAAAAAAAAAAAATCAAAATACAAAAATACGAGAAAATAAAAAACCTCAAATAAACAAAATATATAAGAAAACAAAAGAATAATAAAATATTAATATTATTGTTATCCTTTTAATTGATGTTACAAAAATATATTCCAAATAAAAATCTTAACAAAACAAATAAATATGTGATAGAAATACGTAATTTAGTAAATATTATGTATTATCAAACATGTACAGTGAAATTAAAAATTTGTTTACACTTTCTTTTTTAATAACATCCAGGTTATAATTTATAAATTCAGTAAAATAATTTTCCAAAGTTAATAATTTATGGTAACAATGTTCTGGAACTGGTCGAATTAAGCAAAGCAATTTTCTGCAAAAATCATGTTGAAACAGACTACAATCGTAACTTTGACATTGAAATGCTATCCATCCATGCTGTAATTTATAAATAAAGTAAAATAATTTTCTGAAATTAATAATTTGAAGGAACAATGTTCTGAAACAGGTCGAAATAAGAAAGGCAATTTTGTGACATTAATTAACCTAACTGCTTTCTATTCAGCTAACAGGCTCAAGTCATATTGAAACAGATTAAAATCGTAACTGTGACATTGAAATTCCACCCATCCATGCTGTAATTTATAAATAAAGTAAAATAATTTTCTGAAGTTAATAATTTGTAAATTATATATATATATATATATATAATAAATATTTTGGGTCGAGTCGAATTAATCTAAAATAATTTCTGATATTAATTAAGTGAACTGGCTTTTACTGGTTAAAATCCGGCTAAAATCAATGTTGAAACCGACGAAAATCGTATCTGCGATAATGAATTCCAGGCCCAGAATATTTCCCATATATCTAACTGGATTAGTCATAAGCACTGATGAAAGAAGTATATTGCTTCCAAAATATCGATATTTGCAATAAAAATATTAAAAATTCTTAGTTAACAGAAAACTAACAACAACTAAATTATTTAACCACAATGTGTGTCTGGCTCAGAATGGTTGGAAGAATTCTTATCCGGTAGTTGGTATTTAGAAAAACATACAAATGATTGCAAAAACCAGAATTGTAAAATACCAATCTGTTTGGACCATGTTCAAGTTATTTGAAAAGATTGTTGTCATGTCCATATGTGTATAGATTCCACCTAATATAATACTATATTTTAATCTTTTATTATCTTAATATAATCTTTTTTATGTTTTGTTAAATTTTTTTTTTATGAATTAAAACATAACTAGTATTCGCTTGCTCTATAGTTTAATAAAAAAATTGTTTTGAATTTTATTTTGAATTTATTATTTTTCATCTTTTCAATTTAAAAAAACTTGATAATTATAATATTTTATTTTTCTAATGATTTATCTTAGACAACAACCGCATATGTAATAATTTATTTAAAAAAACTTAAATTTAAATAATCTATAGTGCGACATCTACATTTCGTGAATTTATTTGCATCATGAAAATGGCTGCTTCATGGCTTTACTTTTAATTTGCATTTGTGAAGATGTGTGTGTATATTTTTATATGTGTAGGTAGCATTTCAAATTGAAATTTATAATTGAAAATTAAAAAATTTTGAAAAAATATTTAATTTCGCTACGATTTCTGTTTTATATCTTAAAAAAAAAAGAATTAAAATTGATTGAGAAATAGCCCGACGAAAGTCGGCCCTCGTTAGCTGGTTCTTTCATTTAGTTTCTATATTTTTCGGTCGTGGTTGTTTGAAATATTTTAATAATATGTTTTCCAGATGCTCCGCAGAAATTTTAACTGTTTTTTCATTATTTTTCACTCATCGTTCGTTCAATTTATTATCTGAAGAAATCTTTGCTACATGTTTTGTCAATTTTTTGGCCGTTTTCCAAACCCAAAAATCAATATTTTTATAATTGGTTAATTTTTCTAAATATTTCTTAATCGAAATGCTTTTTATTTCCTCAATTACTCTTTTATTTTTGTTTTTATTTATTTATTTAGTCAATTTTCTTACTACTTTACAATATAATTTTACCCAGAGGAAAGAAAGTAATATTGTCTTATTTTAGAAAAAACAATAACTTTTTTAGAGGTCCTTTTTCTTATATATTCATGATGACTTTCTTCTAAAAAAAGGTGGAGAATTTCTGCATAAAAAGATACATAGCTTAATATGTGCAATATGGGTGCAAGAAAATATTCCGGAGAAGTGGAAGGTGGGGCTAATCTGTCCAATTCACAAAAAAGGAGACAAAATGACATGCAGCAACTACAGGGGGATAACGTTATTAAGCTGTGCTTACAAAATATTATCCAATGTCATATACTCCAGATTAGCCTACTTTGCTGAAGAAATACTGGGAGAGTACCAATGCGGATTCTGAAGCCAAAGATCAACGATTGACCAGATATGATATTCGTCATGAAATAAAGCATGGAGAAATGTTATGAACACGACATAGATCTTCACATGCTTTTTATAGATTTCAAGCAAGCATTTGACAGCATAAATAGAAACATAATTTTAACAGCTCTAAGACATTTGGGAATACCTCAGAAATTATCAAACCTCATCATAATGACAATGCATGAATCAAAAGCTAAAATTATAATACAAAACCAAATAACCCGTGAATTTAAAATAGAAACGGGAGTACGGCAAGGAGATGCCTTATCCGCACTATTATTTAACTTAATACTACTTTACGCCATAGGAAAATTATAAAAGAAAGGCAGTATATTCAATATGACAACACAAATAGTGGCATAAGCGGACATAGTAATCATGACATAGTAATCATGGCAAAAAATTACAGATATATGGCAGAAGTATTTGTACAACTAGAAGCGGAGACACAAAAAGTAGGCTTAAAAATCAACGAAGACAAGACAAAATATCTAAAAATGTCAAGAAATGAACAAATAAGAAATACTCAGAATATAACAATTTGAGAGTACAACTTTGAAGGAGTTAAAACCTTTAAATACCTCGGAGCAACAATAAGAAGTGATAATAGTATGCAATGCTGTATTCATAATAGAATTCAGGCCGGAAATAGATGCTGCTATGCAAACAGAAAGTTGCTTCAATCAAAATTAATATCAAGAAAGGCCAAAATGACGATATATAAAATTCTCATTCGAACCATAGTGACGTATGGATGTGAGGTATGGACTATGAACGTGGCCGAGGAGAATAGCCTGCGCATATTTGAAAGAAAAATTCTCCGAAAAATACTCGGCCCAAATATATTACAGAATGGAGAATATGTAATCAGAAGCAACAGCGAGCTCAATAATATGATTGATAGTGAGGACATTGTACGGTTTGCAAAGGCCCAAAGACTAAGGTGGGCTGGCCACGTAAGTCGAATGAGCGAAAGCCGAAAGCAAGCAGTGGTACTGAATAGAAAGCCCGATAACAGCCTTGGTAGAGGAAGACCAAGAAGCAGATGGGCAGACAACGTGAAAAACGATGCTCAAATCCTACAAATCCCAAATTGGAGACAAGCGGCACAAGATCGACCTTTTTGGAGGAGCATAGTGATGAAGGCTAAAGCTCACCCAGAGCTGTAGCGCTATAAGATGATGATGATGATGATGATGATTCATGATGACTTTATATCTCTATAGAGTTACACTTAAACACTTCATTTCACTAATTAATTTCAATCTTTCATTGTCGATCCTTACACATCTATATTATCGCTACTTATGTTATCGCCAAATAGCATACCCCTTGTTTGCTTAAAATTTACTTTCAACTTATTTATTACAAACCATTGATTTAGATCCTGATGACTGTTATTTATAATATCCAATTATTGAACAATGATATAACAGCATGTGTAAATTAGTGCCTCATCTGGAAATAATGCTTATTTGGCACCAATCAGTATATGGTTTTCTCCATTTTGTTATGTATAGCAGAAATAGTAGGACACCCAAAATACTACCCGTCATGTAAAATCTTCTTAATTAGCGCCTGAGATTATATTGATCTTATTACTTATATTGTGGGTCCACACAAAATTTTGGTCTATGGAAAGTATCTACTTCAATGATATGAAAAAAAAAGTTAATATATGAAAACTGTCCCTTGTCCTATTATCACATTAATTCTGCTCAAACTGTTCAAAAACTTTCAAAAATTGGAATTTCTACAATTAAAATAATTTTATTAATGTACTAAGAGTTTTTTATTACACTGTAGAATAAATTATTTCTATATATTTTGTTTTTGCCATCAAAATCCATGTCCTCACACTAATGTAAAATATATATTTTTTTTATTGTTTTGCGTTTCACGAATGTGTTAGGTTTTCTGATTTAGAAAAATAAAAATGTTTATTTTGTTTTCATTTGAAAATTTAATAAAACAAAAAAATAACAACAAAGAAATATGAACCCGTACTGATATAGAAGTGACTAAATTGAGCGTGACTTTGTTCTATAATAGTTTACCTAATGAAAATAAAATTTTCAACGACTTTCACTGATAACTCAAGAAAATTAAATTATTCCATACACTCTCTTTTGATTACCCTCTCACCCGTGTTCTGTTCTTTCTTAGTATCTTTCATTCAATTAACTTGTTTATGTTTTGTTATTTTAAAAATTTCAATTCTTTTCATTATTTTTTGTTGTTATTATTTTTGTTAGAGAATAAAAACTTTAAAATAATTTTACTTTAGAATATATTTTTTTTCATTGCTGTTCATCTTTATTTTCTATTGTAGAATTCATTTTTAACTGAGATTTTTTTTTTTTTTTTCAAATAATGTGCATCAAAATACCGTGATGTAGGTATATACATTTGGAGATGGTTTTAAAAATAAAATATTTTCTTAATTAGAAATGAACTAAATTTCAGAAAGAGGTTGTAAAACTCTTAACAAACAGTAACAGATTTAAAGTACTGTTTGTTAGGTATACAATATATATAGAAGTTAATTCTGTATATGATTTTCAATAAAAGGATAATACCATGTTAAATTAAAATTTCATTTCAAGTGGTATAGTACTAGTACAATTACAAATTAGTAACACTAGAACAGTTCAAATGCCATGACATGATAAACATTATTTAAAATTTCAATATCTCTTGTATCAATGTCTGGTTTTAACTATTAACATAATAGTTGATTATTTGTTTTTCCATTGAGTTTGAATAAAATCATTAACATTAAACCTTTATTTCTAAAATAAACGGATATTTTGTTTACTATATCACGACGTTATCCATTTGATAATTTGGAGGATAACTTAGATAAAGTAGTTTTGGTTATAGATATTTATAGATACATTTATATTATATAATTATCATTATATTTAATCTGCATATAAAAAACGTTGCAGTACCGTACCTAATTAAGCACGAAAAGGTGATTCTACCTAAGTTACTGTCAAGATCATAAAAAAAAAAAAAAAAAAATGGTACAAATATCTGAACCATCTCAAAATCGATTTTGATAGACATTAAAAGGAGACGTAGCGAATTCAAATATTTTTTCAAATATTTTTAATTTTCAATTAGAAATTTTAATTTAAAATTTCACTCCATATACATACAAATCATTTTGACATACAAAAATTTTAATTGTCACAACAACAAAAATTTCGCATTACCCCAACAAAACCCCCGATTTAAATTGATTTTTTTTTTTAAATAAATTATTACTATGTATGAGGTTGTTGTTTAAGATAAATAAAAAACATAGTGTCCACAATAAATTGAATTTATTAAATTAACAGTGGCCAGATTAATCTGCAGGCCAAAAACGGGTACTTTTCTCTTTTGGAATGTGGGCCTTTGTAATATAAAGATAAATAAAGTAATATTTAAAAATTTACAAAATATAACACAATAATATTTAGGAAATATAACAAATAATATAAAAGAGAAAAAATTAAACAATTCAACAATATAAAAATTTAACATTTAAAGAAATTAATAAATTAACCATTACACAATTCAAAGTAAAGACAAAGTTTGCTTATTGAATATATAAATATAATGAAATTAAAGTATAATACCTAATACCTTATGACGAAATTGATACTAATTTCAATATAACTTAATACAATTAAATCCTATTACTGTCAACGTAGTAGATCAATGTATTTTAATTCAAGACATTAAGGCACAAACCAGGAAGGGCAAAAGTAGCACTTCTACATTTCTTGGTCTGCGCCCCATTTGTTGACTTGTAATCCAAAAATACATTTTTAAATTAATTTGCAACATATTATTCAAAAACAATTTGTGTATTTAAATGTGTCTTAAATAGTATAAAAATGAAGCATAGATAAACTTACCATTCGCTAGAATAATAATAATTATGCCAACAATTACTAAGTCTATTGTGGTATATTATTATGAATGTAAATGGTTCTTGGGTAGGATCAAGTAAAATTTGTAAGAGTAAAATCAATATGCTAATATATTATTAGAGAGGTTTGTAATGTTAAGTTATATTTCATCCCAGATGTTATGATGAAGTAGGAGGTTTTTATGAGGGCAATGAATAAGCATTGATATTGTGATACGAAATTGTAGGTATTGTAACAGGCTGCATATGAACTGAAATGTAATTGTGTTATTTAAGGGGCATTTGTGTTATAAAGTATTTGATAGTGAGGTGTTCTGGACAATGAATATAATATGTCGGAGGTGTGGATTAGTCAAATAAATGTTTATATGAAGCAAAGGGTATACCCTAGGTGCACTATTGTAAGTTGAACACCTAGGGCTCGTAAGTTAATTTTTATTGGGCCAGGAATGTTTGTGTTTGGGTTGTGTGATCTGACAAAGCGATTGGAAAAATTCCAGGCTGTTGGACTATGTGCTATGTGCGCCGTGTGTATTGCAATGATTCTTTTAGCATGTGCTTAGGACATTAATTAACCTATATAGTAAAAGGGCTCTTGGTCGCTATATTTGCTTCCAGCTCAGCTCTAGTGTTTGCGTCTGTGCTTTCGTGGCCAGAAACTCATGCCAACTACAATTTGTCATTGTTATGTGATATTGAGTTTCTGACGTAGGATAACATATACTCACTATGTAATGTTTTTTGATTGATTTTATTGAATTAAGGCTATCTGTAAATATAATGATGTTCTCAAACAGTGTTTCAACAACTTGGACTCCTGCTCTGTATATGGCAGTAAGCTCAGCTATGAGAATTAAGCATTTCCCACGTGTAAATTGAATTGATGAATTGTTTCGTTATGAGCTGTGACGCCGTGTATATTTTGATGGAAAACAGTTCATACCGAAATATTTAGGACGATTTTTTATCAAACTTCGTCGTGAATGCCGGCGGCCAAATTTTAGTACGGAATTAATCGTGGAACAAACAACAGTCGTCTGTGTTTGTTATTAGTTCATACAAATCCTAGTATTATTAAGTTAACATAATTTTACTTGTAATTCTCTATTACATTAACAGTAAAAAACTATATTCCATATTTAAAAATTTATTAATATTGTTTGATTTATTGAACCATCTATATTTGAACAATATAATAAACACTCAATTTTAATATTATTATTATTATTATTATCAAAAATATAATATATTCATTAGTGTTATTGTGAGTATCATAAAAATTTTATATTAATTCAAAAAAATAAACATAACGGAATATTTGATTTATGCAGTTATTGTTTTTTATGTAATACTTGAGAATTGACACTAGTTGGGAATAAATTTAAAAATTATAGTTTTCTATTATAGTTCCATTATTGGACAATAAAGAATATTTAAAATTAACATAAAAATAAAATAACTTTTTCTCTCTCTCTCTCTCTCTCTCTCTCTCTATCACTACCATATTTCTTACTATGTTATTGATTATAAAATATAGTACCTATGCAAAAAAAAAAATATCTTAAAAATATTTTTAGGAGGTGATTGATGTACCCAGAAGGGAATAATGATGAAAATGTATAACTTTTTTTTTTGTTTTGGGTATCGACCTAACATGATTTCATTATTCATTCAAAGTTTTGTCGTACAGAATCTTTCTCTTTTATGTAACTGGTATATAAAATGTACATTAAATATTTTAATAGGTTTCTCTATTGATTCTACATTATTTTATAATTTGAAATCGAGTCATTTTTATTTTTAGTTTTGAATTATAAATTTTTCCTTGTAAATTATTAAAATTAATTTTTATAGATACTTTGGAAATTTTTAATGTGTCTTTAGAAAAGATATATTGATGGTATTGATATAGAAAGAGATGAAAAAAAAGTTTTACAGGAAATTGAGAAAATGTAAATTAGACTTCCAAATCAAAGCAAAATTTTGAATTATAATAAAATTATAAACTTTTAAAATAAATTTTTAATTTTAATAACTTTGTGAATATTTCTGAATTGAAATGACCAAATTTTAAAAATATTTAATCTGTAAATTAGAATTGATAGAATCAAGTTAAATTTCATATATTATTGATTGACACGAATGTTAACTGTCATATCTCTACTTGTATTATGCTAATATTAAAAAAGTGGTTAAAAATTAAACCCTGATGCACGCGGAATTTAAGTCAATTGAATTGAACATTTTCTTGGCCTCCAAATTTTTAATTCAAAACTGTCGAGATGTTCCTAAGGATATTTTTCTCTGTTTCATAGATTATGAAAAAGCTTTTTTACAGCATTCAACATAATATACTTCTGGAGGTCTTGAGTAAGATTGTAATTGGAATATAGATAAAAAAAATAAGTGTATCAAGTGGTTCCTAGGTCCACTGCTATACTTATTGTATACGTCAGATATGCCAATACCAACAATCAAACGACCATTTCTACTTTTGCAAGCGATACAGCAATTTTAAGTTCTAAAACGTGCCCTAAAATAGCTTCAACATATGTTTCCAATTATTTAGAAGAAATAGAAAAATGGCTAAATCTTTGGAGAATCAAAGTTAACGAAACAAAAACTTCCAACATGATATTTACACTAATAAAGGGAAAATCCTCTCTTGTCAAAATAAATAATATAATTATACCGCAACACAATGATGTCAAATTACTCCGGATGCATTTGGACCGAAGACTTACATAGAGGAACACATTGAAATAAAAAGTACTTCTATATATAAAAGCATAATCAAGCCAATTTAAACTTATGGATTGGAAATGCCCTTTAATATTGCAAAATTAAAAATAGCTCAATCCAAAATATTAAGAACCATAATGGCTGTACCATGGTATGTAAAATATGATAACAAACGCAAAAATTTAATTATCCCTATGATCGAAGATGACATAGATAGAATTGGAAGAAAATACCCGTCAAAAACCTGGTAAACCATCCCAACTGACTAACAAGAATTCTACTATTTGATTAAAGAGAATGTGGTAAACAATCAAATGAGGCCATAAAACTGTAATAAAAAAATTAATGATGTAGCAATGGCAGGAATCATTAATTAAAGTTAGATTATAAGATTTGAAAACAAATTGTTACCCGAGTAACACCAATAATGCTTATATGACGAAAAATTTAAAATAAGCATTATAACTGTCGTATAAGCACCAAGTAGCATGATAAAGGAATGAAAATTATTGTACAAGCATTATAAGTGTCGAATAACAGCATATAAGCATTTATTTCATAACAGCATTTAAGCATTATTGCTATGCTTTAAAGTCAATATAAGATGAATTATAACTGCTATAATGCTTATTTTATCGTGCTAGTAGCAAAATAAGCTACAATGTCTTAAGCATTATAGCATGTGCATTATAACTGCTATAATGTTATTTTATGGTGCTAGTAGCATAATAAGCTGGATTTATTTCAGCATAATACTACATTATTTTCTATATTTTATATAGTGTTTTTATTGCGCTTAACCCGAGAGGTGCTTTCTCGCATAAATTTCATGAAGACGCAACATTTCAAAAAAGAGTTTTTTTCTAATTTATAGTTAAACTAAATTTTAATTTACAAAATGGAAAAATTTACTTCGACGTGGAAAAAATTAAAAAAAGTGGCACCTTATTCAGACGTTCAAAAACAATTGACAAAAAATTAGCTTTAAGAGTCATCGAAAGTAATACAATTGTATATGGTATATGTATATGGTTAAAATTTTGTATCAAGTGATGTAATTACTGATCCGCAGTCTAGTTTAGTAGAGATTTGAACCACAATTTAATAAAAATCCGAATAAATAAAAAAAATCATTTTTTTTTCGCTGTTTTACGGAAGCATTATTACATTTATGAAAATGCTTTTACCGTGCTAATATAATGGTTCTGAAATTACTTTCTAAATGTATAGTAAAAGTCGTTTAATAGCACGCAGTGCTGTAATTGTGCATTTACTCGACACATACATCAACAATGAAGCATTATAAAGTCGCCACTTTGTAGATATAAGTGTAGTATAAATGCATTATAGCAGCTATATGACTAATTTTGCATGCTTTAAGCATAGTAAATTAGCATTAATGCTTCTATAATGCTAAAATTGTTACTTGTGTAGTTTCTATATAAGAGAATGATACAATAAATAAAGGGAAAATGAACACTGAAAATAACGACCATGAATAAGCTTGAAGCATTTGAAATGTGGGTCTACCGTAGAATACTGTGAAAATATGATTCCATACCGTGACTATACCGTAGAAGATATGAAGATATCATCTATCAATCGAATGAACAATAGTGAGGTTCTAAGTAGAACAGGTAGAGATCGTGAGTTGTTATTAACAAACACAGAAAAACAACTTATCTGGGTTATATGTTGCGAAATAAAAAATATCACATTTTACAACTGGTTCTGCAGGACAAAATTGAAAGCACAATACGTGTTGGCTGAAAATAAATGTCATGGCTAAGAAATATCAGGCAATGGATGGGCCTCCAAACCGTGGGAGAACTAATGCACGCAGGATAGTAAGAGCTTCAGAAATGTGATTGCATACATCCAGTAGTGGAGCGTCAGACAATAATTGAACTTAAAAAGATTGTTTCAACTGCCTGTCTCACTGTTTCAGTTTTTCCTCTACATTCAGTCTTAATCAAAATGTTTATTCCATTAATAAATAATAAATTTGTTAATAAATTCGTAGACCATCTGAACTGATTCAATTAATTTTCCTTTTAGATTAAAAAACTGTCCACCTACAAGTCAAACTCTTTTTCAAGATAGTTCAATTTTATTTTATGCTCTTTTGGCTTTTGTCAAAATGTTATTTTAAAGAAAAAACAAAGAAAATTTTAACTTTAAAGATTTGGAATGGAACTAACCTTGAAAAAATATAATTCAATTACAATAGAATGAAAACATTGGTTATTTAGTTAGTACTAGTAACCAAATCGATAACAGAAACTAATATTCTATGCTTTTCGCTACAAAAAACAAAATAACCTAACTTAAACCATGGCATGTAACATATAGAAAAATATGTTAACCATTTGCGGGGTAATGACATATAACAATTGCACTACGCAATAAAGACATACCCTGTGCTTAACATATCCTTCGTAACAAATTTGAAGATACATAGTTGTGTTTGTACTCTTCACAAATTTTCTAATTTTTCGCTTTATAAATTCGTTCTTTTTTTTTTCAAATCATTAAACAATCCTAATAAATTTTGATAAACTCAAAAGAAACCCCTTAAATAAATTTAAAAAAAAAAAGAAAATTTAAATTTTAAAATTAAATAAATTAATGGTTAGTTAGTTTACTACACTGCTGCCCCTAACCTCATATCTTTTCATTTTATTTTGAACTTTAAAAAATAAAAACCAAACTTGTTTATATAATCCACAACAACACTACAACAACAACAATGAATTTTTTTCATGAAAAGCAAAATATTATAATGTTCAAAAGAAAAACTAAAAAAAAAAAAAAATAAAATAAAAAAAACCTACACATTTTTGCAGGAAGTCTATATTTTTAAGGATATAATTCGAAATTCTTAAACATAATGATGTTTATATGGTGTGGCACAGTTTCAACCCTAAAATAACTTTAGGAGAACAAATAAAGAAAAAAATAAATAAATAAATGAATAAAAAACAGGGCAAAACAAGACTTCAAAAGGAGAAAAGTGTCGAATAAACACATATTATATTTTTGATCCTTACAAAATTCCGCTCTTACGTCCTGCACTATGCTTTCATTACAAACACAAAAAAAAAGAAAAAAAACATTTTCTTTATTATTACTTTTTGTGTTAACAAATTATTTTCAACCTAAGTAGGCTGGATTTCAAATATTATTATATACAATGAAACAATTTATAATAAAATTTTATGATTTAATAGAACAAATGTTCGAAAAACAAAAATCTTTAAAAATAAAATATCGGAAAATGTTAAGCCACGTAAAATGAAATCATATTGAATTGAGACTATTGAAATTAATTTGGTGCAGGTGCAGGATTTTAATTCAAATTAGTGTGAAAACTTGTTTGTTAAACTTACTAGTCGAACGTCTAATGCTCACGGACGGTTTAGATTAGATTAGATTTAATTTACTCCGAGAGGGATTCAGTCCCTACATCATCGCAGCCACAAATGGGTTTATTGTGATAACCCGGTTTTTATGTATCTAAGTCACTAAGAATACCTGATTTTGTGATTACACTCAGGATATTCTTCTGTGGTATGCTGGATCTAGCTGTCATTGTTCGGGGAATGCTGTTCCCAAAATGGCGAAGTCTGCTGCGGGTGAGCCCTTCGCATTCACAGAGCAGATGTTCAATAGATTCTTCCTCTATTTCACAAATTTTGCATAGGTTATTTTCAATTAAATCTATTTTATAGAGGTGTTTCTTTGTAAGGCAGTGGCCTGTTATTATCCCTGCCAAGATATGTACCGTAAATACAGACGGTTTAATCATTTAAATAAATTTGATGAGAAAATTATACATATTTTAACTTATCTAAACCAAGTGTCTTTCATAAAAGAAATTATACAATTGTTATAGTGAATATAGTGATATTAGATCGCGCGGTAATTAGATGTGTTCACATTGAATTGTAATTGCAGTTAACAAAATCTGTTGTAAAACCAGCTCTCAACGTTTAGTTTATGTTATCAATTACAAATGCATCTTCATATGCATCTTCATTCCAATTTTTTCATCGGTTCGTCATCGGTTTGAACTCTGTGTGCTTGGAACGTCAAAAACAAAAACAATATTAAAAATAATATATTAAACAAAATAATTAAATAAAAAAATATTTTCTATTTTGACAATTTAACAATTTTTTTTTTTAGTATAGATATTTAAATATTATAATTTTACACGCTCATACACATTAACGGGTGACGCTGGGTGGCGCAGTAAGTAAAGCGCCTGCCTTTCAACCGAAAGGTCCCAGGTTCGATTCCCGATGAAGCAAAAAAAAAAAAAAAATGCTTTATGGATTTTTTGACCTGGTCCAGTACCCTTTTTCATTGGGATCAAATAAATGGCAAAAAATAGTTGAGAGGATATATATCTGGTAACAAATTAAATAAAATGGAGCTATTCTATTCAAGAAGGCTTAGTTCCTGACAATAGTAGTAGTTTTCCACATTTAATGAGTAGATAAGCCAGTAATTTGTTAAAAAAATACTCGAAATATTATAGATTGTAGTAAAATTGCAGTACCGTACTTAATTAAGCCGAAAAGGTGATTCTACCTAAGTTACTGTAGAGTGTAAAAAAAAAAAAAAAAAAAAAAAAAAAAACGGTATACTATGAATTAAAATTTCTCATGAAAACCGGCCTTCGCAATAGACAGAGCGAAATAGTAATATATGATATGATTATGATCTTAAATTTATGATATCAAAATATTTAGTTCAGCAATTAGCGGGGCCCTCTAACACATTAACACACAAAAAATTCAGTTTCGGTTTTGCATGTTCATTAGAAAAGCACAAAAACAAATCAAGTACAAAAGTAAAATAAATTATAAAAAATAAACCATATACATAATATGATGCGCACCTATCTACGAAATTAAATTTGTTTCTTTTATGAATAAAATAAAATTCGTGTATTAAAAATAAATGAAAATAAAAAAAATTACTGCAAAAAAACAGGAAGTGTGGGGACAAAATAGCTCATAACTTTTGAAGCACTGATCGCCGTATAGGCTTTCAAGTCTTTACTAAATGAATTTTGTTTTGTTTTTATGAGTAAAATAAAATTCGTGTATTAAAAATAAATGAAAATAAAAAATATTACTGCAAAAAAACAGGAAGTGTGGGAAACAAAATAGCTCATAACTTCTGAAGCACTGATCGCCGTATAGCCTTTCGAAGATTTTTTTGAGGGAAATTAAATTTTCTTTAACTATGTGAAAAAGAAATTATTACAGGACTTTCGCTATTGAATTATAAATTTAAAAAAAAAGAAATAATAGTAAAAAATAATTTTTTTCAATTTTGTGAATTGGTTTACTTGTTTTCCGCAACTCTTCTGTCAGTTTTGTTTCATGAACCAACGACACAATCTTAAACTATCTATGTGCTTTATTTATAGATTCAGCTGCGTAATATGACTATTGAAAAAAATTGAAATTAATTAATTAGATGTCAATAGACCATGTACATCCTGAGAGTAACCAATAAATGTCTTCCATTCAAGCCACGGGCGGGTTCTGCGCAATGAAGGAAATAAAACTGTTTTATATTGTTCAAATCTATCAATGCCAACACTTGGTGCATAAAGATTGAACGGTGAGCTAATAGGTCACACCGTTAAGAATAAAGTACTATACAAAATAAACTAGGTCAAGGTATTGGGATTATAGAATCCCAAGTTGTAGCATCAACATATTATGCTAATGGCTAAAGCTTCGTAGCACCTTCATCAAATATTTTTGGTAGTATAATTTTCTATTTTCTATTTCCAAATTGCTCCCCTTCAATTTTTTTCATAACGCTCTGATAAAATATTAGAAAAAACAAAACAAAGAACAAGGAAAATATCTGAACCATTTTTTAAGATTTCTTACTTTTGTTTTTAGCATTTCCAAAAATTTTCTTAAATTCAAAAAAATTTTTTGTGGCCTTAACAATTTTTTGTATAACAATCCTAATATTCAAAAAAAAAAAAAAGCAAAAACAAAAAATCAACAAAATAAAAATATACATATAAAAAAAATTAAATAAAACAAGAATCCTTGAAATAGAGGAAATCTTTTGTAAAGGATATTTGAAAAAGATTTCACAACAAGAACTGTTGTTACACAGCTCAGAACAATGAAAGAACAACAAAAAAAAAAAAAAATAAACTAAAAAAATAACAGCAAAAAAACGTAAAGAAAATCATTTCTGTTCCGTTGTTCATTCTTCATGTTCTCAGCCTTGTTCTGTACACGTAGTGGTGTACATAATAGAAAGCTGTATCCTCTGCAAAGCAAAAGAAAACGAAATATTATATTGTAATAAGCTTTAAGTGTGTATGGTTGCATAGCAAAAAAAAAAAGGATTCTTCTAGACAAGCAGAAAAAAAACAACAACAACAACAATAACAAAAAAAGATTCGTTTATGCATAATAAGAAGTTTAATCGGAAGGAAAAAAAAGTTTGATTTTGATAGTCACATGAGTCCCATGTGATTATGATGAAAAGCAAAAACAATGCAAAAGAAAAAAATGAACAAAACAAAAAAGTAAAATACACAAACGATTAAATTCAGGATATTCATAAAGGTGGGCACAGAAGTGTTGTATTGTTTTCAGAGACTATACTCATGTTTTGTTTTTGTTTTGTTTTGTAAAATATATACAAAGAATAAAGTTGTTAGTGAAAAAAAAGGCAAAACAATAAACACAAAAAAACAAAGAAAGTAACAGAAAACAAAAAAATAGTAACAATAGTAGGCCATTGTCAAGTGGCAAATTTATTATTTTCTTTTTTTCATTCTGTTAACTTTGTTTGCTTTTATGTCAAATGATTTCCTTAACAAATTATTTTCTTTCACAGTTATACTTATTTGTTTTTATTTTTGTTTCCTTCTGATCTGGTTATGATCAATTTAAGACGGAAGGATTCTTTTTATTTTTGATGTTTTGAATTCATATTCAACTAACTTGATTACTTTAGGTCATTCTTTAATCTTGAGCAAATCTTGAGCTAAATTGTTAGAGGCAATATTCTTGGACTTACAAGCTTTTTCAAACGTTTTGTCTTCTAATTGATATTTGGGATGTATTAGTTGACTTATTATTATGATATTTGCACCACATAATTGATCGATCCTATCTGAGTCTTACTATATCTTTAAAACAATACTTGGTGCTTTTTGCGAAAGCTCAAAACAGATAAGGCAAAGTGTTAACGATGCCGTTAATCAAAATCTTTCATATAACTTGAATCATCGAATTCAATATGACTTGGAATCAATTGTTTAATAATTTAGAATTACCCAAAAGAATATGAATAAAGTAAAGATAAATAAATAAATATAGCATAGATGGGATTTGCAATGTTCTATTAACTTCTATAATTTCTTCATTAATGAGAGAATTGCAATGTCGGACTGGCTATCAACACCATGTAAAGTGACTAGGTATTAAAGGTATGATATTAAATCCTCATCGGCAGATTAAGTGATGGTATTCAGTCATTGATAGGCAGAAAGTTAGTAAAATATCGAATATTCGTTATTGAAATAGCGGTTTTAAGACGAACTAGGGAACAGAAGCCAAATTGTCTACTGAATTTAAATTGATTGATTTTACATTATGTTGTGGAGTAAAGATTGTAGATTGTAACAGGAAAGTTTTGGTTTTGTTTTGTTTTATTGGAATAAAGCAGAATACTTTTTTTTGTTTGTTTTTGAAAATTGAAATTTTTCTCGATTTTCTAAACGCATTTGGATCAAAATTGCACCATATAAAAATAGCGCTAATTAAAATCCCGTCTTTTTTAATTTTTTTTATATCACAGGTTTTATACCTGGTTATATAAGACGGGGAAATTATTTATAGCAGTGCTTTGATTGGCGTATTGTTTTTTATTGGGACATCATAATATGTCACCTCTGATCAAAATAAAGCGTAGAATTTGGACAGTGAATGCAATATACAAATTCTCCCAATTCCAGGTCGGCTTTTTTTTAAACAAAACAAAGAATTTATGTAATCCGTTGAATAGTCATTAGCATTTGATGATTGTGCTCATGATTTTTTGAAGTACGAGAAATTCGCAGTATATGAGAAAATTACTTCAAGCTTTATTATTGTCTTCTTCTGGTAATTGAATAATTTATTTTTTTTGAAGATTTGTCAGGCTTTTTGAGATCATTTTCTGCCAATCCAAAGAACCTATTAAAAAAAAGTCGCAGAAACATAAAAAAAGAAGACTCATATCCCCTGAATAAACACTGATTTGATTCTGTTTTCAATAATTTTCAGTATATTATATCTCACGATTGCAATTCGCCAGAAGAAATATATATAGCTTATTTTAATTATCGGAGGGTCGGTAAAACTATACACCTTACTTCTTCAGTAACTCTTGAATAATTGTTTTTTTTTCTTCTATTTCGCAAAATTATTTTTGTTTTTCTATACATAGCCATAACATATTTCATACCAATTGGCACGTTTAAAGTTAAAGTTAGGAAAGGAGGAGGGTAAAAGGGCAGAAAGACAATTACGAACGAAGGTGTTGGACTTCTACGGTGTTCGTATTAGCACATGCTCCGCTTCGCGTTTCACGAGGGAAGAGCTTAAGTGAAGGTTATATAGTTTTCTACTGTTTTAACTGTCCTTGCAACATATCTATAGGAAAGGAATATATTCGAGAGGAGCAAGATATGAGCAGTGACATTTGGGTCATTGATAGAATGTAAAGATCGTTTTTGGACTTAATCCAAATATTGTAACATATTACTAGAAGCACCAGTCCATACTCTGAGAATTATACTTCATTTTGGGTCGTATATGAGCCTTCTAGGTTTTTAAGAGGTGACAGGAGAAGAAGTAAGTCTTACAGTGAAAGCCAAACATTTGGATCCGTTTTTTTTAAGATCGAATATATTATGATGAATCAAGATTATTTTTCGATTTAAGTGCATACCTAATATGCTTAAGCTTTCAAACCGCTGAAGTTTATCTTCCTGAAACGAAAGATAAGGATAACAAAATGGAAGTTTTTTCAGAAATAGTGCAGCTCTAAGTTTTTGAAGTATTAAACTTGATTTTGTTTTTTAAGCCCCGATTAGTTAGTTAGCCCAAATGAGGGATGAGGAAACTGGCTTTTTGGTTGATACAGAAATGGGTGCTGTCGTAGAGTGTTGTCGTCTCCAAAGCTGTAGATTTGATTGAAAAGGGTTTGGAGCAAGTCATTTATGGTTATAAGGACATATCGCACTTAAAATAAATAGTTATTCATATTCTGACTGGCTTATATTCTACCAGCTGAGTTTCGCTTTACCTTAACAATGTATTTTATTTTATAATAGAAGACAAAAGAAGATTGTAAATCAAAATCTGAAATAACAACGTTAGAAAATCTACTTTGCCCCACAACACTATGCAAATTCGGAATATTGTAAAAAGTTGGTTAGAAATTTTTTAAGTTGGGACGGTAAGAAAGTAAATATTTAAGGTTTAAACTGATTGAACGAAAATATCAGTTTTTTGTTTTTAATTGATGTTATCTAGTTTCACCAACAATGAATTATTATATTAAATATATCAACGGTACTCATATAACAACACAATTCAAGAGAAGCTGAAGTTGATATATTGCTTGATAAATTGAAGCACGCCACTAAACTCATTACTTTGATTGATTGGATAATAAAATTATATTAAAAGTCAAAAAAACTTTTAACTAAAAGAAAAAAAATTCTCATTTCAAAGAAAATTTAGTAAGCAGTTTGGTCTGTACTATGCTCTCATTCTTATATCTACACATTTCTAATAAAATACAGAAAAATATAATTTTCTAATAAATAATTTTTTTTTTTTCATTAAAATTTTTATGAGCATAGGTTTTTATGTTTTATGAGATGATAACATTGATAATTACAAAGAAATTGTATACTCCTACTTGCAACAACCGACATGAAGATGAAAGCACATTTTCTCTTCTTTACAATATAATTTAGTAAAAAAAAAAAAAAAAAAAATTCTGAATAATTTTAATTTCATTTATAACAATTTAATAAAGTTGATAACATATTTAGAATTTTTTTTTTGGAATTTAGATAAACAAAAAAAAAAACAAGAAAATAAAAACAAAAGCAATGTATCTCTTCTATTTTTAAATAATACACGTTTTTAGCTACAGTATTTATTAAAAGCTGTTTTACTAAGGTAATACTCAGTAATGAGCTTTGATGAATATTTTCACTAACAAAATGCGATTTTTAACTGTTCTGAATTATTGAAAAATGTTATCTGGTTTTGGATTGAGAGTTCGCAAAAGAGTTGACAAACGAAAAGAGCTAGTGTACTGAATTAAACCTATGGAACATTAAGCTATTTCTGTCATTTATATGCTCATTGAATATTGAGCATGAATCATGAGCAAAAAGATTCCAATGAGTTAATAGAATACTTTGACTACTGAACTAATTTTGTTGCTGAACACAAGAAGCTAAAAAATATTCATCACTACACTGTAGAAATATTTACTTCATATTTTGAAGATTAATTTTAAGTTTTGTACTTTCAACACAGAATGAAAATTCAATTATTTTCAATTTATTTTTAAGCACCGTCGAGCAAAGTATTTATAAAATTGCTCGCTGGTGATGAAATAAAAAAATGATTTTTGAATACGTATTATCATATATTATAGAAACAACAGTGAACTGGAATTTTGTCAGGTGATAATATTGATTGTGAGTGTGACAAAAATTAAATAATAAAGAAGAGAAAAAATTATATTTTGTATGGCGGTCACAACGAATTCGTTGTCACTATAAGAGTTACAAAAACCTTACAAAATGCCAAAAAGGAATTTTTGATTATTTTTTTTTTGTCACTATCACCTTACAAAATGTTACTCCTGCATTTTTGAATACCCAATCAAAATTAACTCTATCCGTGATTTTGGAAAAAATATTTTACAAAATCTAGTTTTAATTTTTGCTACAGATTTTTGTTTTCACGAACAAATTTAACTCTATAAATGCAAGTCGTGATATCAGGTAAGTACACAATATTCCGACCATAAAAAATGCTGTCAAACAAAATGCTGTCACATAAAAAACCAGTCATATCAAATTCCTGTTTTTTGCATTTAAATTCCTATTAATTGTTTTAAATCTCTATTTTAAATTCCTGTGTTAAAAATCCTATTTTAACAGAATTTCCAAAATATCCTATATTTTATCACACACATAATATGTATCAAATATTTTTCCAAGTTAAAAATAAAAAAAAAAAATTTATTTTAACTAGCGGGATTTGGATTGTAGGTTTCTTTTCTGCCGTAGTAACATTATATGTACCCAAAATGTTTTTGTGTTTGTTTGTGTGTTTCATTCCAAATAATTAAGTTTAATCTTAATTATTTGGTAAAATTTACAATTACCCCCTCATTAAATTCACTTTTTCTTCTCTTCTTGTTCATCAAATAATGGAAAAAAGTGCTAAGCCCACTCTTTCATTTTCCTCCATTGTCCTTTACACTAGTTAGGTAGATTTTAAAAGGAAATTATATTATGTTAACATTAATGTTACATCATCAAACCATTTCAATTTGGACCATCCATTTCATCTATTATTAACATAGTGAAAAATAAAAGTTAGTTGTACGAAAACTTTTGTTTAACACTGTATTGTGATCATAATACAAAAGGGATGAGAATATTTATATGAAAACACATTAACGAATATTTATGGGGTAATTTAATATTTTATGTGACTTTAAATACTCTCCGTAACCAATATACTGTAACCTATATATATACCGTTAACTAAAAACCGTTTTAGGGGTTGTTGTATAATATATTGTGTCTATATAATTTAACGTTATTATTATATCAATGTATTTATTTATTTATTTTTTTTTTTATTTTTATTTAATTTTATTTGTTTCCTATTCTGCATATACGTCTATGTATATGTGTTTCTGTATTTTATATTGTTGTACTTCATCTTTCGGAAATAATTTATTATGTGTTTGTAAATAAAAGTTTGTATGAATGTAATTTTTGTATTATAATTATAATTTTTTTAATTTTTTTTTTATTCTTTATTTCATAAGATATGATTGTGTTGTGTATTGTAGGTGTATTATTAAATTGGATTCTGTAATTACATAAAATAATTGATTTGGAATTTAATTGTTATTTTTTGTTGTATGTAAGTATATATGTATAAGTCTATAATTTCAAATTAATTCAATATAATTTATTATTGTAAAATTTTTTATTAAAAAATAAGAAAAAAAATATCGAAATAATTTATTATGAAATTTAAGTATTTTATTTTTAATTTCAATTGTAAATGTTTTATTAATTAAAGATTTGAAAAAAATAAACGTTGTTCAATTTATTTTTAAACTTTACAATATAATTGGGTACGAAATTTTGAAAAGTTCGATTAAAATCAAATAAATTAATGCACAATTTATGTTTTTTTTTGTTTTATATAATTGCTTAATTCCCCTAGGAAGTATGTAGAAATAATGGAAATAATTGAATATTGAATCAAGATATTATTCGTTTCATTAAATTGCAACAATGAAGATGTGGATGGATTTAAATAATATTGTGATGACTTGATGAGTATTAAAATATTTGGTTCGATAAGAGTGTACAAAATCTTATGAACAAAAACAAGATAATTTACTTTTTATTTTCATTTTAATTGTTATTTTGCTCTTTGGCTCAAATGCACTTGCTCATGTTTTTAGACAAATGGAAAGGTTGTATTAAACTTAATTTGTTTTTGAAAAAGATCAATAGAATAAAAATTTTGGATAATAATAAAAGTGGAAATATGGTAATTTCAGAATTTCTACGGAAAGAGTTTGTTTTCTGGGTTTAATTATGACACTAACTGTAGATAAAAATAATTAATGCTCAATATTAATAAATAATAATAAACATATAATAATAAGTTTAAACAAAAAAAACTATATAAGCAAGCTAAATTAGTAACCACACTAAACAAAATGCTAACACATCTTCCATGTAATTACAAAAATTAATACATGTTTGTACTTTATTAGTCAAACATTTGATAAGGTATGGTATGAAGGACTGTTGTACAAACTCAAAAAAATTTTCCACATAACTTTTATATTTATTTCTGTGGTCATACCGCATCGAAAGCCATTTTTAGTGAAGCCTGTACACAAACCAAAGAAACTATGTCACGGGTACAATAAGGCAGCATTCTAGGTTCTGTTTTATACCTCATCTATACTGCGGACTTACCAACAACAAATGAAAAAATTACCGACACTTTCGCTGATGATACGGCCATATTGGCATCTTATAATAATACGATTCTGCACCACCGCCTATATAAAATTCACCAATGAGAAGTGGCTAAAAAGCGGAGAATCAGAGTGAATGAAGCAAAATTAACACGTCATATTTACTTTCAGAGGAAAACTTGTCCGATGGTGATACTAAATAACGAAATAGTCCCACAAAAAGTAAC
Organism: Argyra leucocephala; assembly: GCA_963942445.1. Lineage (NCBI taxonomy): Eukaryota > Metazoa > Arthropoda > Insecta > Diptera > Dolichopodidae > Argyra > Argyra leucocephala. Next base: position 14,958,637 of record OZ012681.1, read on the forward strand.
CGTAAAGTATTTCGGCATGTATTTGGATAGAAGACCTACATGGAAAACCCATATCCAAAGCAAAATAAAACAATTGGGGTTGAAATTAAATAAAATGTATTGGATAATTAGCCACAACTCAACAATTTCGCTGGAAAACAATCTTTTGACTTATAAAGCTGTGATGATGAGTAACCAACAATTCAAATATTGAAATATTATAGCGGTTCCAATCAAAAGTATTAGGACGAATAACACGTGCATCATGGTTCATAACTAACGATATTTTACATCAAGATCAAAAACCCATAAAGGAGGAAATCAAAAGTGCAAGCTGCAAATACCAAACAAAATTAGATTCGCATCTAAATACTCTATCAAACAACTTGTTGGTCTAAAATGACGCTAATCAGATTTAAGCATCACAATATTCTGCAACTACCCAGCAGATACTAAATTGATTGATATAACTAGATTTTCATGGATGTTTTACCGTTGGGGTTTTCATTCGCAAGTCATTACATATTGCATATACATATACAAATAACATACAAATTACTGAATGTCCATTAGAGTACAGTTTACAAGGGAGATAAAAAAATTTTGTTTGCACTTTCCGTGAGAGGTGCTATTTTGTTTGATCAATTAAATCATATTGACAACTAGCAAATATTGACAGTTAGCCATTTTCATAAATCTTTATGTGTAGTCAATTCAACAGCAAAATCAAATAGCATTTATTTTCATTTGCTAAAAGATATTAGATTTTGAACAATTTTTGTTTTTACAACATATTGTTATTGATCAGTCTATTTATAAATTTTAAGTAAACGTAGACAAATACTTCTGTAGTCAACATGTGTAGTAATAGTTTCGTGTGTAAGATACAAAGGTATGCATCCTATTACAATTACTATATATCACAGACATAAAACTTCGAGTATAGTAAATGAATAAATTTAAGCATGGTAGTATTAAGACCTATAGTTCAGCAGTAATTTGAAGGATTAAATAAAAGTATAACAACACTAGGTATAACATTATTCATGTTTTGTAGTTCATTTGGCGTTACCCAGAATGCATCACGAAGAACTACATTGCACACGTTGTACACATTGCACACGTGATCCACCATGTACAAAAACATTGTTGTACTGGCCAGCTAGATGAAAAATAGCATAAGTCAACATCCATTAGGTACAATTATAACAACAATAACAATACTTATTTGAATTTTTCCACCATTTTTCCGTATATCAATTAAAATAAATTATTATTTAAAATAATAAATGTGCCTTAAATAACATTCCAAATAGAATACACATCGTAAATCTGCTGATAAGATATTTAAATGTGAACTCAATAACTTAAACAAACCAACTTATGCCAAATTTTAAAAAAAAACTTATTTTGTGTAATTGTTAGTATCCCACGTAACAATTTTATTGCTATAAGACTCTTGCGCACTCTTATAACACTATTATTAACACTCTTATAGCAGTATTAGTGTTAATTTGAGTTCTCCGCAATTGCTGCGAAAGGTTATAAATACGTTATAGCACTAAAATGGAGAATCCTATAAAGCATCGGAGCAAGTGCTGTAATATTGTTATAGGATTAGTATACATGTATAAGTGTATATGTTTTTATTTTGAAATGATATTCATTTGAAATAATTTATGTTATGCCAGAGTGAGAAAGGTATTATTTTTTATCTTTAAATAATAATTTTATGTAGTTTATATTTATTTCCTGAGAAAGGGAGATAGATATTAATTACATATTTTTATATTTTCGTGTGTAAATGATTAATAATATAAAAAATGTCTTACTAATAAATAATATTTTTCGGTCAAAAATAATTGTATTAATATTTATAATTATTGTGAACAAAATGCAAAATTTGGCTGGCCAATTTTTAAATAAATAAAAGAAAATATATTTTTAAATTGGATCTTTAAAATATTTAATAATGTATGTTAATTGATGCATAACATCAAATTTGATATTTAAATAATTATTCTTTTAAGTAAAAATTACATTTTTGCCAAAATAATGCAAAATAAAACTTTTCAGTTTTTGTTTATTTAAAAAAAATTTACCTCGTTTGTAGAAAATAATGGCTGTGGCAAAATATTTATCTAAAAGCTACAGTAAGTTTATTAGTAACATCTATAATAATACAGTAAAATAATAACACCACTAACTGCTATTCCAGCAATTCTATTCTTATAACAACACTTTAACTCTTAATATAGGATTACGCACTTTTAGATTTATAAAAACATTGCTGTATCACTTGCGGAAAAACCCAATATAACAACTCCCGCAATTGCTATAAGAACATTCTTATAGCAATATTAATCACATTATTCCCATAAAAACATCATTATAACACTTTTAGTGCTTATCGGGAGTGATATAGAAGTCTTGTAGCACTAATTTTGTTTTTATAACAATAAAATGTTACGTGGGATGTCAGTACCCCACAAAAAATTGTTAGGGGTATTCATTTCATTATAGTCATGACAATTAAAAACAAATAAAATTTATAAAATATTTTATTTTAAGTATCAATTTCCTCTTTAACAATTTTATATAAGCAAAAAATTTAATAATATTATTTTCCGAATTTAAAATTTATTCTTCAGCGATTTTTCGACAACGGAAAATTAAAATCAAAATGTTTAAGAAAAGTTCAAATCCATTTTTTTTTTGTCAGAATATTCACTTTAAAAAATTTCTTTAGACCAAATTCTAAGAAATCCGTTTTTTCTTTATGTATAACGAATTTTCATATCAGTGATTTCTTATAAAGAACATTTTAAACAGTCCAGAAATTGTTCATTCTCTTATTAAGAAATTTGATTTCCGTAAAAGGAAATATGCATTTTAAACTGTTTTTGATCATTTTTTTTTTTTTTAAGAATTGTAATTTCCGGTCATAAATTGCAGTTATTAATGTCCTCTTTTGAAATAAAAATTTTACATATTCAAGTAACTGTATACAATGTACAATATGATAATAATGATGAGACTACATACTTCTTCTACCTCTATGATGAAACCATACTTTTATAATCTCTTCAATAGAATATTGGGGGGGGGGGGGGGGGGAGAAATATAAATAACATAATGTTTTGATTAGGTTGTACTTTAAATATTTTGAATAAATCAAATTATTAGTCCTCAAATGGTTTGAATTATACTGTTTAAATCGAAAAATAATTTCAAATACAAATTGGTTGACCAATAGTCAATTAACCTATTGGTTTGGTAATAAATTAAAAAAAAAAAAAATTGATTTTTATAATAACCAAAATTTTTGACCACATTTACTCACTATTTAATAAAATAAACATGTTTACAAAAACCGTTGGTGGCAAATATTTCATAATTCCAAAATAGTTGGGTCATAATTCTATGTATGTAAATGGTAAATGCTTAAAAAACGGAAATTATTATTTAAAATTTTGTATTTTGAAATTTTTGTAAAGTCTAGTATGTAGTTTTGAAAAAATATCAATTAGTAAAATTATAAAATCATGTCAACTTATTCCATGCAAATTAATGGAGCATATTTGAATTGAAAATCAGTGATGTTACTGCAATTTCATAAAGGTGTTACATTGCTTTTCAAAAGTGATTTTATTCGACTGAACAATTTTTTATTGTTTGGAGATATTTGAATTTTTTAAATTTCACTTCTAGTTCATTCTCACCGAAAACAACGATATCATTATATACGTATTATATATATATATATAAAATTATATTCATAATTTTTTAACAATTATTCTAATTTTTTAAAGCTTTTCCTTATACTATTGCATTTACACCTATGACAATTCTTAATTATTATTTAGGCTAGCTTACTAATTTATTATTTAAAAGGAAAATGGCGACAAAAAACCTTTTTGAATATTTATGTTTCTTAATAAAACTGAATACGATTATTTAATTTTACATTAACTAGCCAGTATCTATTTATTTATTTTATTTTATTTTTAACTAATGGTTTACTCTGTGCTAACCAGTTTTTATTTCTGGATAAGTTTTTCCATTGTAAATTTAAAATGATGCGAATCAGACCGCCTCCCTAATATATTCAGTTTTTTAGATTTTTTTTTCTATTGTTTTCGCTGGTTGTTCAATTTGAATCTTATCATATTTCGGCTGTTCAGATCAGTGACAGTAATATGAACATTTTTTAAGGATGAATATTCTGTTTTTCTATAATATTCAAAATGCCTTTCAGTTTTACTTTATCGAAAGTGTTTGTGATATCTGTGTACTTAATTGAGAACTCAGTCGTATTAGATATTTTATAAGGTTATTTTTATTAATAATTTAATAACAAAAGATTTGAAGAACAGTACATATTTGGTTTATAATTGTTTATATACAGAGTGATGGTCCGGTTTAGAGCAAAAATATTTGAAGGGGTGATTTCTTGGAGTATTTTAGGAAAAAAATTGTTCTAGACGAGGGCTGAATTTAAATTTGAATTTAGCCTGCACTACAGACGGTTAAAGCAATCGGATTAGAAAAATTATGTCTAAACAATATCCACTACAGTTCCGAAGGAATTGAATCTAAAGAAACATCTTCTTGATTAAATTTTTTTAAAATTAATACACCTAATTAACGGTATGTGTTGGATGACTATCAGATTTACCGTTTTTGAATAATAGCTGCACAAACTTAAAATTTTGCTTTTAACATTTTGAACATTTTAATTAAAAAACGTCGATTATCTCGAAAAACAAGCGTTAATACGTTACATCATCCCCTACAACTTTTTCATACTCAACTTTCATATCGGACTTTCCGTTTTTCAGGTAAAGTTAAATTTAAAGATATATCCCTCGTCTAGAACAATTTTTTTCTTAAAATACTACAAGGAATCACCCCTTAAAATATTTTGCTCTTAACCGGACCGGACCACTTGTATAATGGTTTATGGTACATACTATATACTATGTACATATAAAGTGTCCTTACAACATCATATAGAACACAACATCACTGACGGCTCTAATAATTTTGAGGCAGTTTAGAAGTTGATTTACCTTCGAATCAATATCAACTCCCCCAATAATGTCGATGTTGAAATAAAGGCGAAGAATTACCCTTCGGTTTATCCAATCAAATGGTTTCAATGCTCCTATCCCAAAATACCAAGGCACAATTGTACAAATAACCAACCTTCCGGTTCTGCTGTATTGTTCTGAATCGTGGATATTACCAAAAGCAAACGATCATGCAAAAGGTATCTTTGAGAGAAAAATTCTTCGTCATACCATAAAAGGGTTTTGTGTCTCACGAACGGGTTTGGGGAAGAAGATACAATGCCGAACTATAAAAGCTGTTCAACGATATGGACCAACCCAAAAAAAAGTTCAAAATAAGACGTCTCCATTGGCTAGGTCATGTAGAGCGTATGGATGAAAATGCTCCAGCTAGGAATCTAAGATCCGGGAACGCGTCATTGAGAGACGTCACACCTTCGTTGGAGATATGAAGTATTGCCCGATATACTTCAAATCAACAACTGGAGAGATTCCGCTCGTAACCGAAGTCAGTGGAGGACAATTTTGTATCAAGCCCAGAACGTTCAAGTTCTGCACCATCCAACAAGTAAATAAGTTAATACTCGGTTTAATTTGACTGAATATTGAACACAAATGATGAAGAAATGTTGAATGCACCAGTTTCTATTTTACTTGTGGCCAATGGTCTGCACCAACACAGAACCGGCACAGAACCTAATTTAGATTCATCAGAGATTGCAATATTATCAGAGTTTTGAATTTTTACATATTCTAAACTTCTAAATGAATACAGTTGGTACAGAATTTATAAAATAAAACAAAATCACTATCGTTTCGGGATTTTCATGAAGGGAAAATCAAATTACAATCACTAACATCCGCAATGTAATACAAAATTTTGAATTATTAGACGTTCAAGATTTTCAATACTTAAAATTTTAGTTCTGAGAAGGTATTTGGCATTGAATAATTTTTTACTTCAAAATTGGCTAACTATAGATGTTACAACTACATATAAGATCAACAACACTTGAGAGAGATTAAGAGTCAAAATTCGTAAATTATTTAAATTACTATGTATTGAAGATGATCATTTGAATTACATTATAAAAAAAAAACAACAATGAATATGAAGAATATAGTATTTGAGGTTTTACCTAAAACTGAAAAAAGGAATCTAATCATATACGAAAAGGACTTAATGTGACATAGAACTAGAAAAAAGTACCGTAATCAAGTGACAACTTAATTTAGTTTTCGAATTTTTTGGGAAAGTTTTTTTTTATTTTTATTCCCTAATAATCACAGTACTGTTCTCAGAAGTATATAAAAATAGCACTAGAAAATGTCAACATCGGTATTTTGAATAATAAAATTATGAAAAAAATTTAAATATTTATACTACTAGGATGCATAAGAATTGGTCTTCGATGTTTAGTGATGAATATATTTTATTATTAACAGGTTCATTTTAAGACCTTTGAAACTAATCTGATATCGGTGTCGAACCTCTTAAAAATGTTCGTCGCGGAGGGCAAGCTTTTTATGTTGATTTATACATTGTGTAAATACTGAAATATTTTTAAATTAGCGGGATGGTGTTTATGGAAATTAAAATATAGTTTCAATGGCAATTAAATTATTACGGGGACTTCTGTCGAATAATTGATTTACCTACATTTAAAACGGATATTAGTTCAACTGTATTATTGTTAGAAACTTTGATTGAACTTTTTTTTATTTTTAATTCTTTGCGTTGCAGATAGTCTTATTTTCTATGTCGCAAAATGAATTTCGTATCTTCTTTGCCGCCCATGATCGACAAAAGTAGTGAATGTTGATGGGTTAGACAAAGATCTTACATGGTCTGTTGGCCACCTAAGTAAGTTAGTATGTTGCAAAGCTGAAGCGGTGTTCTTATGTCTATTCTTGGTGTTTAGTTACCCATTTAATACCACCCAACTTCTCCTATTCATTCGGTTAATTTTAGCCATTATTGCGAACAATTAGATAATCAATCTTGCTTGCGGTTTAACTGCCAGGAAAACAAACGAAAGAGGAAGCATTTTTTCTTCTAATTAAAATTTGGTGATCGGGTGGAGCAAGCCCTGCATTAATGCATTTAAATATGAGTATATAATTACATTGGGAACACATTTTTTTCTTTTTTCCACTTTCAGAGTAAGTATAAATACTTAGCAGAAATTGTACAGCCTTATTTCATTACAATGTGGGCTTATAACATAACAAACAACATAAATAAATTACACAAAATATTTGCATGATAGTAGCTTTAATTGCAGAGAAACTGCCCGTGACTGGAAAAAATGGAGGACGTTGATAAGTAAAGTAAATAAGATTGATATGACTGAGTTTCAGTAAGTTTGTATTCATAAAAATTGAATTATAACCAAGTTAAATTTGAAAAGCGACTATTCGACAGCTCAGCTTTTATTAACGAATAATCGAATTATTAATATGACCTGCGATTGACTGCGATTGACCGCAGTTGAAATAAATAAATAAACAAATAAAAGCAAGTATCGGATATCAATTGAATTTGATGATTACAAATTTTTTGTTCTTTAAGAAGGACACAAGTAAGTGGGGGTTCTAAGCTTGAAACGAATTTAAGGCACTAACGCTAAGCAGATTTCGGTAGAGGAAGTTTGTTGATGTCTTATGTACTTACGAAAAGTAATGGGACAGATGATAATTATCATCCCACTTAACATTATCATAACAAAGGCGACAGAAGCTTTAAAGCTTTTTTCCAACCTAAGATTTTGACACAAATTTCGTCCCATTTATTAGAAATTTGATTTGTACATTTGGTCAGTGTATGTTCTAGCACGTGTTACAAAAAAGGATGAGAATTTAAAAGAGGATTCAAAAAATACTATATTTAAGGATACAAACATTATGTTCTATAATTATTTCAAAAATGATTTGATCCTGAGAAGGTTCAGGGATTTATATTGTATTATAGTGTGAGGAGGATATGTAATTTTTGTTTTTTTTTTTTTTTTTTTTAGGTCCAAAAAAATTAAATTTTGATTTGAAAGGACATAATTTAAAAAATAAATTTTATGTTTTCATTTTAATGTAGGTAGGTGTAGGTGTATATCCAATATTATGTATTATGTGTTATTGTGAAAAATTTTGAATTAAAATTCACGTGATTCTCGAGCAGAGAATAATTTATAAAGGACGAATAAAATTTTTTTAGTGAATTGGTAACAGAATTTAGAAATGATTTTAGAAGTTAATAGGCATAAGTTGAATTAGAAGGATGTGTAATAACAAGAAGAAGAGAAAAACAAATTTCATTTAAGTTAGTTTACAAAAAAAAAAAATTTAAGGACATTTTACAAAAAAAAAAAAAAAAGGATATGCTTTTTGCAAAATTATTCAATTAAATTGAAGTGATCGACATTGACACGTTTGAATTTTTTTTTTTTTATAATTTGAGTATAGAATTTAATTTTATAAAATTTTATTTAAAAGTTTGAAAAAATGATTTTCATTTTTCATCAAATAAATAAAAAAAGGATAGATAGAGGGCGTCAATACAGTTGATTATTTGGTCATTTCTATTTAATTTTATTTGAAAAGGAAATTTACAATTTAAAATTGAATTATTTAGAAAGAAATTTTTTTTTTTTGTTTTTTTGTAGTTTTTAAATCAATTCTTTGCTGAGAGGATATAATTTTTTGTACAAATTTTTAAAGTGTTTACTTTTGATAAATATTAAATGAGATTGCGATGTCGTTAGGTGGGATAACTTAATTTTGTTTTTATTTAAATGTTATTTAATGATTGTTATAGATAGATTGTTGATGTGTTGAGTTTCTAAATTTGTATGTAGGAAGAATTGGTACTTTTGGTAAACCATAATGAACTTGTAAACCATGTAGGTGCTTTGATTAGCTATGTCGCACTTATGTTAATCTTCTACCTTGATTATTTGAATTTTGTATATTTTTTAATACTAAACACAAATGGCAATGGCTTTAGAATTTTGAAATGAGCAAAGCAATATTTTGATTATCAATACAATCATATCAGTAGGTGCTTTGATTAGTTATCTCGTATTCCTACGTTAATCTCTTACCTTGATTGAGTTTAATTTTTGCATATTTTTGAATAACCACAATATTGGAAATGGCTTTAGAGTTTTGAAATTGGCAAAGGTATATTTTTAATATTAATACAATCGTATCAGTAGGTACTTTGATTAGTTTTATCGTACTTATGTTAAACTCTTACCTTTATTGAGTTGATTTTTGCATATTTTTGAATACCGAACAAAAAATAGCAATGACTGCAGTTTGGAAATGAACAAAGCAATATTTTTATTGTCAATACAATCACAATAGTAGGTATGCTTTGATTAGTTATCTCGTACCTATATGATAACCTCTTACCTTGATTAAGCTTAATTTTGCATATTTTTGAATAAACAGAATATTGGAAATGGCTTTAGACTTTTGAAATGGGCAAAGCTATATTTTTAATATTAATACAATCATATCAGCAGGTACTTTGATAAGCTACCTCGGATTTATGTTAACCTTCTATCTTTATTGAGTTAAATTAAGCCTATTTTTGAATACCAAACCCAAATGGCAAAGACTTTGCAGTTCGGAAATAAACAAAGCAATATTTTTATTATTAATACGAGCATATAAATACATAATCCATATTTTTCACAATAATATCAAAACACATACCTCTACAGGCTCCTATGCGACAGTTAATTGCATTAAGAAAGAATATTTTGTTCCAATTATTCGACACTATTGAAAAATAAAATTGCAACCTATTCCAAAAATTATTTTTATAACCAGTGTATTTGCAAATTATACGGCTCTAATGGCTATAAGCGATTCGCAAAGACAATCAAAAGAGCTAATTCAGGAAGGGCTGGATAAAGTAAACAAATGAACCCAAAACTGGAAAATTAAACTGAACGAGAAAAAATTGGTTCACATTACTTACGCATTAAAACAAAAAGTACAACAACACTGTATATATATAGTGATATAAATGATATTCAACTACCAAAAGCGAAAACAATAAAATATCTCGGACTACATCTTGACTCGTGTGTTACCTGGAAGCATCACGTTAAACAAAAAGCAATGCGAATCTAACAAAAAATCAGATATATGAGCTGGCTCATAGAGAGACAGTCTAAGCTCACCTAATACTCCAAGTTGCAAGTATATAAAAGTATAATCAAACAAACCTATATGGGCTTATGGGATCCAACTGTGGGGATGCACAAAAACATCTAATTTATTAATCATACAGCCCTGTCAAAATATATTCCTTAGAACTATCTCGAATGCATATCGCTATGATTCAAACGTAGATATTCACAGTGATGTAAAAATGAAGAAAATTGGTGACGTGATTAGTGACTATTAAACACGAAAAGCGATTAACTCAACATAGCAATCTTAAAAGGGAAGTGAGCTATTAGATCTTGTGATATAAGATAGCTAAAAGGCTGAAACCACACAAGTGTAATGGAATAAAATATAATGGAACAGAAATACAGATTTCTGTAATCCCACAAAAGTTATGCTTATAAGCACATTTTATTTTTATTGTACTATTGACATTTTCTAATAAGTTTATTGAAAGTAGGAGTTGTATAGGTAGTCTAACACTATAAATATACCTACTGATGAGTTCTAATAGTGTTATGATGAACGAAACAATTTCCTAAAAATAATAAAATAACATTGTACTAATTAACCTTAAAATAAAACAAATAAAAAAAAAAAATATTCCAAAAGCCAATCTATTTCGTATTCTAGACTCTTGTCATAAATAAAATTAAGTCCTTTTTAAAGAAAATAATTTTAATTTTCTTAAGCTTTAACATTTTAACATTAAAGATTTTTATCCATCGACCTTAAAACAAAATCATCAAAATAATAGAATATATTTGAACAATGTTGATTTCATTTAATCTTTTACAAAGCGTCACAGCTCTATTTGAAATCAAGCTTTCAAGGGTATATATATAAACACAATATAGCTACATACCTTGAAAAATGCAACATTTTTATCCCATTTTGTACTTTACACTAAATTACACTTAACTATTCTAATTAACAGGAATTATTGTGCAATTTAACACTTGTACTCTTCTTAATACATTCTTTTCATTATCATCTCTTTTTTTACCCTCTCTCTATCTTTTATTTCAACACTCAACTCAACTGTTCTTTTTAAAAATTCTCTTTCTTCTTTTGTTTCTCTTTAATTTTGTTTTAAATTATGAAAATAATGATGATACTTTTAAGAAACTATATACAATTGTTACCAAACACCTTTAAAAAAGGATGGATGAAGATTTTCAGTGTACGTACGGAATTACTTTCATGTTTTTTGCTACTGTTGTAAACTGAAAAAAAAAAAATAAATAAATAAAAATAATAAAAACAATAAAACCGAAGAAGCCGTTTAACTCTTTAAATTTTCTGTATAAATTAGAAATTTAAGTTGTTGAATAAAAAATTTCAGTTTTCAAGGATTTTTTTTTAAGTGTGCCACCTGACCCCTAAACAAAATGAGAACAAAAAAAAAACAAAAATAAAGTTAATTACCGTTTTGCTCTTTCTTAAATTTTTTATATTATTTTTGTTTTATTATTTTTACTCTTGTTTCATAACATTTTAAAAATGCTGCAGAATGAGGTGGGAGAGTATGCAAGAAATCATGTTTCGTTGTGAAATAACTGTAAAAAATATTTTTAAAGAAAGTTTTTCTTACGTTTAAAATGGTTTCTTTTAACTGACCCGTCTTGTGAAGCTTGTTTTCGTCATTCGAAATATCTATTTGCCTATATAATGCCATGGTTAACATACGTTTCATACCACTTTCTCTATAAAAATGCCCTCTACAACTAATTTTGTCAAAGAGGAATGTTGACCATGGCGTTAGCATTCTCCTTAGAATATTGGACATTCGCTGATCCACGTGCAGCTTTAGATTTGTTTAGATTGTCATCTTGTGTAATTTTCCCAATGTGATTTTTTTACATTCTAGCATCAGCCTAGTACGTCGCCTGTGATAAATATATTCACATCTTGAACGTTAAACTTTTTTGTTATTTCGGCACTTGGGTTTCTATCACCTTATGTTTCCACTTTCATATTTTTTTTCTGTAGTGATTTTCTTCGTCTTCTTCAGCTGTATTTTTATTATTCTTCAGCTCGACTACTGGAGTTCTGCAATCACATTTCTGAAGCTCTCTCTGTCATGCGTTGCGTGCTCTCACCGTTTGGAGACCCGCTCATTGCGTAATGTTTCTTAGCTATGCCATTTGTTTTCTGCCAGTACGTCTTCTTCAATTTTCACCTTACAGAATCAGTGGTAAAATATGATATTTGTTATTTCGCAACATATGACCCACATAAGTTATTTTTCTGCGTTTGTTAATAACAACTCACTGTCTTTATCAATTCTACTTAGAACCTCACTATTGTTCACTCGATCGGTAGATCATATCTTCATTCGGTATACTATTCACGATACCAGTATTCTACGGTATACTCACATTTAAATTGCTTCGACTTTATTCATAGTCGTTATTTTCACTGTCCACACTTCCATACCATAAAGAAGTGTCGACCACACGTAACATTTAAAGAACGAGATTTATATGGTTACATAGAACTCTTGTATACTGTAGAAAACTGCTACGAGTTCCAGTTTACATTTAGACAACATCCTACATATTTAAAAATGCTTATTAAGGGTTAATGATGTCATGTTGTTGAATGTGTTGGTTTTAGAAATAACCATAAATCTTGATTTTACTATTATTAATATGTTAGTGAAAAAGTTGTCTACGATCGTTTATAGAATTTCAAAGTTGATGAAGGTCAGTTATATTATCAGTAGTTAATGTTGAATCATCTGCGTGCCATGAATTGTTGATATTAACGCGATTTTCACTCCACTGTTTTCTAATTTAATTTTCACAGCATAATAATAACTGTGGAACACATGTGTTGTACATTTTTTTCTTCACTTGCTGTACTTACATAGCTTTAGAACGATTGCAAACGTTTGCTTAGGTCGATTTTGATTTGACCCACATTTGCTTATATATTCAAATATACCTGTTGTACACCCTGGACCTCGGTTTTCTTATATTCAAATGTTCTACAGAGGTCCATCTTCACCAACTGACTACATTATAGGTTGTACACTAACATGGTTAACATAACTCTTAAAATATTAAATTATGCAAAGTGGAGGTGCACCAGTGACTTACGTTATACAAATACAATATGTTTAACACTGTAATTGGCATATAATTACAAATTTTGAAATTGAAATGTAAATGAAATTAGATTATTGGATATTATAATCCACATCTACACGCAACGTGACATTTAAATAAAACGTGAAACATCACGTTGTTATTTCCAGCTATTCTTGCCATCTTCATATTTCCGTATCTTATGGACTTTTTTCATCTGAATGCATATTCCTAAAGTTGAATAGTTAATAGAATTTTATATTATGATGTTTTTTAAAAAAAAAAATTGTTAAAATAATAAAAACAAAAACAATATTTATAATAAATACATATACGAATACAAAGAAAAAAGAAGACGGGAGTTTAACACATCTACTAAAAGTCAAAGTTGAAAAACATAAATTTTCTCGTTAAGCCTTACAATGTACTTTTAATTATTTCTTTTTTTTGTTATTTTTGTTATTATTGCTTTTTTTTTTTGATTATTTTAGTGGAAATATAATAAAATGAATATTACACGTGAATGTGTTTGTGTGTGTAAATTGTGAAATATATATTTAATAAAAAATAAAATGTAAGTAGAAATCATTTAAGAATATATATTATCATAAAAGTTGTATATATATGTATATATGTGTGTATAGATACGATATGTATTTGAAATGCTTATTCAAGGATTCCACTTCTAGAAATTTGTTTCTATATATTTTTTTTTTTTTCAAAAAAGGATTTTTAAATCTTTCAGATTTTCATAACATGAGTATTTAAATTTTAGATTTAAAATTGGTTGAATATTATATCTTAGAGGAGTTGTGTTGTAGATATGTAAATAGATACGTATTTAGTTTTATATATAAGAATATTTAAATAAGGATTTAAAATCCTTAATTTTTTGTTTTGTTTTTTATTCTTTTTTTTTTTATTGTATTTTGAAGATATAAGCTTTAGGGATTAAAGATTAAATAACAAAAAAAAAATATTCATAAAAAAAAATTTTTTCTACTTATAAAAAAATTTAAATGTATTTAAAAAAAACATGTTGGTTTTACAAAGGCGATCATTGAAAATTAATTCAAATTAAAAGAACGCAGACAATAGGCGGCGGTAGCAATGCGTGGTTAAAAATTCATTCGAAGAATTAAAAAGGAAACGAACAGATTAGTATACGCTTTAGAAGAGTGAGTATTAAATATTATTGAAATAAAATTTACATGGTAATATTTGTTATTTGAAGTAGTTCCATATAGAAGAGATTGATTTGGATATACGAATTAAAGTAAGAAAAATTAGGATAAATCCAACAAATCATATGGAACTGTAGTTTGTTTAGAATATTACAGAGTTTAATTTGCTTGGTTCAAAACAAACTCAACAAACTATAGCATCCAGCTTGTTTGATGATAACTGGAACTATGCAAACAACTTCTACAGCATCGTTAGAGATTCTGATTCACCTAGACCCATTTCATTTTTTTATACAAAAAAAAAACAATGCTTCACAATTACAAATGCACCACTGGTGATGATCCGCAACTTAAAAAAGTGGTACACTCAGAACTAATTCGTGTACTACAGAAGAATGATACGCATTCGATAGCATTATCCGACTATAGATTGCCAAGAAATATTTTGAGAACCCTTCAATATAATCTTGCCAAGCGGAGAGATGTGGGAAACCTGCCCACCTTCTTTCGACAAAGGATCATTAATATGGTATACTGATGGCTCTAAGAAAATGAATGAAGTAGGATTGGGAAAAACGGCAGTGGCCTGAACAGTGTTCCCTGAACAATGGGAGCTACGCAGTATACCATTGAAGAATATCCTGATTGTCATCACAAAATCAGGTATTCTTAATGACTGCGGCACTGGTTATCATAGTAAGCCCATTTGCGGCTGCGGTGATATAGGTGAACAGATTCCCTCCAAAAAATTTAAATCTAATCTAATTTAATCTGCCTTAGGAAGTATTTGTTTTTTTAAGTAAGATGATATCAACTTTGCCATTGATTCAGTTTTAGTAGTATGTAAACTATCTTTCTGGTTTTCAATTATTCCGTTGTAATTAATATCGATGTCCTAACGAAGCAGTATCGTTAATTATAGATTATTCTTGACACATCAAGAGAGTGTGTTGTCAATACCATTTGACCTGGGCGGTCGATTCCTATAGCATTCTATCATTATAGCATTCTTCACTATGTAAGTTTTTATTGCAGTTTTACCTTTTCTATTTTCTACTGGTACCAATTCGATGTTATGCATGTTATATATTGTTGTACACTACCACCGATACCGATGAAGAGTGATACAAAATTATTAGCATTCATCTGTTTTAAGTGTGAGTTCAATTCACAAGTTTCGGATTTTCTTATTTCGTTAATGGAAACAGTAAATAATAATATCATTTCTACTGCCAGTGGCGAGTTTGACGAGAAGTCTACAAATGGGCTTTCATATCCTTCATATAAACTATTCTTTGAACAAATAGATATATTTCCACCCAAATTTTCATAATTTTACTATAATTACATTTGGTAACGCATGAAATATTAACAAAATTGTTATGGCACAGAAATTTTTAAAACGATATTAAAGTGAAGCATATTAGAGAGGGAAATAGACCTCTTTCTACATCTTTTATCATGCGAATATGCTTTTCAATTGCAGCCATATTTTTAGTTGGGTAGCAATTACTGTTTTTGTACTTGTGTTGTTGGGATAATTATTGTATGTAAAATTGTTTGATTTGAAGACAGGTTCCAATTAAAGAATCAACTTATCAAAGTAACACTACAATAATTATTTTCTTCCAATAATTTCTTTGCAGACAAAAAAGGTTATATTCTATTCAAAGGGGTTAGACAAAAAATGCTATTTTCTATTCAAACAAAATAATAATTATGCAATTATTAATTATTACAGTCAAGATAATTAAATTATTCATATTTTACTAATCTAGACATAATAATGTCCTCTTTTAATTTTAATTTTTTTTTTTTTTGCCAATTTTGACCTTAAAATAATTTACATAATTTAATTTAATTTATTATTGTTATCGATTTTTAATATTATGTATTTAGTAAAATTAATTCGGAAATTTAATACAAAGTGGATAATTAATGCTTAAAATAAAAAAAAAGTAATAATGAAAAGATTAAAAAAATATTATGTAGATATAACTTATTGACTACCCCAAATTGCAGGATATGTGTGGCATAAGATAATTGAAATTAATGGTTTACCAAAAAACAAGAAAAAAATTCTTGGGCATATAAAATAATTTTGTTGGATTTTAATATAAAATTTGATTGCCTTTATTAAACGATCAAAATAGTTATGTGGGTTTGGGAAATTTTCAGAAAAGACATATTAGGTCTACACAATTGAATTGTGACTTTGAATTACTAACAATAGCCCCTTCAGGTGTAGATTGTATTAACAAAAAGGTTATGGGCTCAATAAAAATAAATCCCATACATCTGAATTGAATTATTGGGCTACTCAAAAGGTGATTCTTCAGAAACTGTAGTTACATAAAATTTATTATGAATTGGTGTAAATGGGGTAAATGGAGTAAATTTTTCATGGAGTAAATTTTTTATAAAAATAATATACGATCCCCCCACTTCGTTATCCTTGTTCCCTAAATCATATGCGATCATTATTATTTACATTCAATACTCTGTAACTCTCGTTAATTGATTTTGTAAATGCATTGTCTTAACATGAAGATGAAAAAAAATCTATTTAGCAAGACATAAATTACGGTAATTCAGCATTTTCTAATCCAATTAACAAAATTATACAAGGTATAGTCTTTCCCTCTACCTTATACAAGAAATATTGTCATATTCACGTATTCGCACTTTGAAACTTCTCAATTGATCTATCATGATTTAACTATAGGTATAAAGAAGAAGAAAACAAGTGAGACAGAAAGTATAGAATGCTTTGGAAAATCGTAGAAGTAGCACCTGAAAATGTTGAGCCTATTATCAATTTCATATATTTATTTTTTAAAATCATTTCCATTGCCATTTTTATACTGCGGAAAAAATTTCGACAATTTTTATTATTTTACAATTTTTATTATTTATACAATTAATTTTACGCTGTTGAGCAAGACATCGATATAATATAGAATAGATCAGAAAAATCCGAAAACATTTAGGGGGAATCAGTTGATAACATTTCACGAAAAAAGTCAACAAATATTTTGTTTCCAAGGTTTAATTTTGGCCAACCTGCGTAAGCTCTAATAAATCGTACATTAGATGTTGCACCAGTGATTATTTCATTTTAAGCTGTTGAGTAAAACATCGATATGATATAGAATGGTTCAGAAAATCAGAATCAGAAAATATTATCAATTAATTGATAACATTTCACAAAAAAAGTCAACAAATATTTTGTTTCTAAGATTTAATTTTGGCCAACCTGCGTAAGCTCTAATAAATCGTACATTAAATTTTGCACCAGTGATTATTTTATTTTAAGCTGTTGGGCAAATCATCGATACAATATAGAATTGATCAGAAAATCAGAAAACATTTAGCTGCAATCAATTCATAACTTTTTCCGAAAAAAGTCAACAAATATTTTGTTTCCAAGGTTTAATTTTGGCCAACCTGCGTAGGCTCTAATAAATCGTACATTAGATGTTGCACCAGTGATTATTGCATTTTAAGCTGTTGAACAAAACATCGACATGATATAGAATGGATCAGAAAAATTTCTTAGATAATTTTTGTATACATAAAATATTAAAGAAGTAGTTCTGCGCGACGGAAATAATTGTAATAATAGTCTTCACTAATTTTCGTTAATTGTTACGAAAAGATGAGATTTTAGATGGTTAGTTCTGTAAAATCTTAGTTCTAAAAAAATAATTTCACTTTATATACGTAAATGAATGTCATAGTTGAAAATCATTAGTCGATTTATTTAACCTACAGAGTAATGAAGGCTTAGTAGGCTTAATAAATTAATTGTTTACATTATAAAGAAACAAATCCGGTTTTGTAGCTGAACAACTTGGGAAATTACCGTTATTATTTTGCATAAATAAGAAAAGAAATAAAAAATAAAAAAAAACTGCCCATCACATAAAGAAAAGTGAGTTTAGTTTTTAGTTAATATAATCCATTCTCTACTAAAAACCATGCGCCATTTTTTTTAAACTTGGTTTTCTTCACGAAATCATTAACGAAAATATAAAGTAGCAAAAAATCAGAACGTATTCTGTCAAAAGCTCATCACATCATAATTTATATTGTTAAAAACATGTCACAAATATGTCTGTTTTTTTAAATCTGTTTCTTTTTCACTTTCACAAACTATTAAATTTTTTGTTAAATACAACACAATTTGGGAAAAAAATGAAAAATCTGTAAAGATCATTTTTGAAATTTTTATTATATTCAAATAATAAGATCTTTAAATTTTTTTTTTTTATTTTATCTAATTTATATAATTTAATTTTTTTTTGTATTATTAAATGCGCAATTTATGCAGTTTTATTTAAATTTTTATTTATTTTATTTTTTTATATTTTTGCTAGTTTTTATTCAACTTTGAATAAGAAATTTCATTAAAATAACAATCAATCAAGAATTCATTTTTTATCCTTTAAGCAATTTTAGTTTTCTATCTATTTTTTATTATACTTTTTTTTTAAATTTTCATTTCTATATCATTTTATAGAAAAAAAAAATAATATGACATAAGATAACGAGACATTGATAAATTCCTCCGTTTTCAAAACTAAAAAAAAAGTAAAATGGAATTTTTATTTTGATTTGAAGAGAAATGGTGGCGGAGTAAATAGGCGGCACTGCGGTGACGGTAACAGAAAATTTTGTGAAATAAATTTAAAATGAAATAATATGTTGCGCTCGTGAAATAAACTATAACAAAAAAAAAAAAAACAAAACAAAAATAAAATAAAAATTTTAAATATTAGATTTTTAGGAATATGACGCTCTCGAAATATTATTGTCGCCTTAAGGTGTACAATTTAAAATGTTGTTCTGTGTAATATTATGCATTTTATCTCTTTGGATTCATATTTAAAAAAAAATATATAAATTTATTTTGAAAAGAATATGATCTAAATATCGTTGAATCATGAAATTAATAGAAAATTGAAAGATTTTATTTGAGATTAAAGTGCTAAGTCGCAATTCTGAAAAATTTTTAAAATAAAATTTACGGGTAAATTACAAAATGTAAGATAAATTAAAATATCACATATATTCACATCAAAAAGACTATACGCATGTGTTTCATATCTACTGTTTTCGGGTTTGCTGCTACGGTCTTCATCATGTCTCTATACTATTTCATATAGTCATATAGTCTATACTATTTCATAAAAAGGTTGACACGTAAAAAAATGTAATACAATCTAGCCAATATCGATTGAGATAATATGAAATATGGGATTTCTAGTCAAAATGAGATACAACCGGAATTAGACAAGACTATAAGAAATAATCATTGGTTGACAACACCTTTGTAAATAGCATTATAGTTATTTACCGCAATAGGTAGGTTAAGCTACGTATCCGCAGTTTGGTGGAGAAAAGCTACGCAAAGCACAGCTTAAAACAAACTCAAAAAACTACAGCATTAAGCTTGTTTTATGATAACTGCCCACCCTCTTTCGACAATGGATCATTAGCATGGTATACTGACGGCTCAAACAAAATGAATGAATTAGGAACGGGAGTTTCTGGAAAAATCTTCAAGGCCCATATTTATTCAAGCTTAGACTCTACAAACACAGTTTTCCAAGTCAAAATACATGCTATAAAACTCTGTGTGCGAGAGAATTTTAAAAGAAATTACAAAAAACGTAAAATCTGTATTCAAGCTATTAACTCATAAACCATCATACCAAAGCTAGTGCTTAGAAATACTTAAAACCTTGACAAAAACAAATGATGTCACAATAATGCATAGCAGGAATGAAGCTGCAGATTATATGTCAAAAAAAGCTTCGGATATGCCTTTCATAGGACCAAGTCCGTTTTGTGGGATTCCCCTGAGCACATTTAACATACAATCAAAAGCCTGGGTAGAGCAAAAAGTTGAGTACTTCTGGGGCAACGTTCTTGCAAATGGCCAAGCAAAAATGTATGTCAAAATGCTCGTTCAAGAAAACCAAAACTGTTCTAAGTTTCTTGTTATTATCCCTTGGCAAGGTCACGGCCTAATAAAGAAACATATTTATAAAATGGTTGTAAGCGAAAACAACTTATATAGAATATGTGAAATAGAGGAAGAATCTATTGAACATATGCTCCATTAATACAAAGAGGTCACTCTTAGCAGACTTTGTCACTTAGAAACAGCGTTCCCCGAACAATGGGAGCCATCCAGAATATAATTGAGGATGATTAACTCTTTCCAACATCCACCAGTTCTGTTTTTTTGGTTTGATATTTTTGATCACCTACTAACTTACAAAATTTTGAGTGATATTTTGTTGAGCCAGCATTAAATTCCCACAAAATATTTTTAATGGCAAATAAATAGTATACTTTGTCATCTCAATTATACTATTTTCCATGAAGTGCTTTACAGCTCTTTTAGAGCATAATAACTAGTATGTAAACAAAAGATTGTTGTATTGTTAAAATACTACCACTTGTGGTATCAACATTAAATTAACCACAATAAATTTTGCGTTCATGTAACTACGATCAATAGAACAATAATATTCTGAATAAGGCATAATGCAACATACCCTCACGATGAAATTAAATTTGAAGGCCGTGTCATTTTGAATTCTCTTGAAAATATTTGAATTTAATAAAATGAAATAAAATTTATGACATTAAGAAAAAGAAGAAATTATTTGAAAAGAGCTCTTTAAATAATATATTTTTCAAATCACATATTCACATGTAGTTTGTTTCTCTTTCTCTTACTGTCTTAAAAAGATAAATATACTCATAAATAATTTTCTTAACGCAACCATGAACTTGGCAATAAATAACACAAAAAAACGAAAGAAAAAACAATAAAGAGAATTGTTTTATTAATATGTATATATGTTCATGCAATGCGTATACATGTATACATATTTTAATAATACACAGTTGTGTGCAATGAAATTTGGACTGTTTTGAATTCCTCGATAATTTTTGTTTTATAATACGAGCTTGAGTTACCATGATGAAGAAAACGTTTGTCGAAATAAGTTGGACAGAAGGATTTCAGCACAAAAAATTTGTATAACTAGAAAGTATTCCAAAAAGTTGAATTGAAATTTTAATTGATTTGAAAAACAACCGATACAAAGCCGTAATAGAATAAAACAGGCTAAAATTATTACAAAATAGTTTAAAATTTGGAATTTGTAAAATTTAGAGTTGTAAAGTCATTTTTTATAGAGAGAAATAATTACTTATTTTGAAATTTCCCACCTCCATTTGCTCCATCAACAGACAGAATATAAACCATTAAAACTTTTCATAAACAAATACTCCAGACAAATTTTTTTTTTTTCACAGACTTATTAAAATTTGAATTTTTTACATTTGCATTTTTATTATAAATAAATTTAGCAACGCAACTGATTGTCATGCGCTATTTACTATAATTTTAGTTAAAGTTAGAAATGTTAATTAACACACTTCATTTGCAACATTTTGTTTATGAACAAAGTACTTGTCAATATAGGCAATTTTTGCCAATATTGCTTGCTTATGAAAAACATTATTGTGTTTCAAGCAGACGCCAAACAACTTATATTTCAAATTGATTTTGCAATAATTACCTACAAAAAAATATATTTAAATATTATTAAAAAACATTTTAAAGATAAATTTATTCATTAATAAAAAATTTTTTTAACTGTCCCTATTTCATTGCACACAACTGTAAAAAGAAAATTTATTTTTGTTTTTTGTATTTATACGATATGTATTAAGAAATACACATTAGAAATGTCCTTAGAGGTGTCAAATCTGACCTAGTTATTAAAATAAATTTATTTTTAACACTTTATTTTTATCTATACATAATAATATATACATATATAAATGTAGTTATATGTCTCACCTATTTCAAGATTAAGTCATAGAGTTGTCCTTTTTTAACTAATAGAGAACAATTTTAGAAAATATTTTATATATCTTATTATTTGTATCTTATTTTTATTCAAAGGGTGGTTTATTATTTTATTATTTAGTTTTTTTGTTTTTACATATTTAAAAATGTGTTCATATTTCTATATAGGAAAATACAGCAATAAAAATGTAAAACTATTTAAGAAAATTATTTAGGTTTTCGAGATTTATAGTACTTGTAACACATTTTGGTATTATTATGGAGTATTAAAGGAAATTTTTGTTAAATATAGTAGATACTTCTGTTATTATTTTACATAATGAAATTTGGAACCCATTTTGTTCAAAATCTTGACCAACATCTAGTATCTCGATCGATTGAAGATAATTTTGGGAAATTTTTTGAAAGAATTTGTAAATCACGAAAATATGGATCACGAGAATAAATGGCCGATACTTGCCTAATTATACAATTTCGAATAATTTGGTATTTTTTAATTTTATATGTAAAACTGATGGAGATCAGAATTGTGTTTTATAGTATAAAATATCTTATTTCATATTCAAGTATATGTGAATATGATGTATATTACAAGCAATTAACATTCTATTAATGGTTCGTATTTCCCATATTTTTTTCTGTGTAATGATAATGTAAAACAGCTAATCTATAATCTATGATGGGCGAGTACTAGTGTTTTATTTAGAATTGAAGGGAGATAATACTGCTTTTACTGATCATTAATAGCAATAATGAATAAAAGTGGTCCTAAATGGCTTCTTGGTGGAATACCGAAATTTGCATGAATGGTGATGAATATGAGGAGCGGAATATAACAGTACTAGCTATTCCCGGCGTAACATTCGCCGGTCTATCATTAGCATTATAAATGAAACAATTTATTTTATTTATTTATTTTCTTTATTTTCTTAAAGAAATCAATG
Source organism: Argyra leucocephala (assembly GCA_963942445.1). Lineage (NCBI taxonomy): Eukaryota > Metazoa > Arthropoda > Insecta > Diptera > Dolichopodidae > Argyra > Argyra leucocephala. The sequence continues at coordinate 14,981,983 of OZ012681.1, forward strand.
TTTTACATCATTTATAATGCTAATGCTAGACTGGCGAATTTTACGTTGGGAATAGCAACAATTTACAATATTCTTTGATCTATCTAAAACTATTTTTTTTTAAATTTTTATTTAGGTATTTATTTATTTACTATACATTAATTTTGACCGCTAATAAATAGTTTTGAAGAAAACTTTTATATAAGGCTGCGTTTATACGTTTTTGAATTTTGTTTATAACGTATAAATGATGTTCATTAAAGTTTGACATCCGACTTTGTTATAGAATATCATAATTTTTTTTTTAAATAATAGTGCTCGACACGCATTTTTGTATTTCGCAAGTTGAAAAAGTGAATTTTGCGAGAAAAGGTATTTATAAACTTCTAATTGTGTTATGGCAATATATTGAAAGATATACATTAAAAAATGTGTATTAAATATTATTATTATTTATCAATACAAATACTTAGAATAATTGATTTACTATTTAAATATTTATATTTCATAAATGTTCTGAAATTACACTGAATATTTATATTTGTTTATAAGTATTTATTATTAGTACTCGTAACGCATATTCGTATCTTCGTATTTTGCAAGTTTAGAAAGTGGATTTTGCATGAAGAAATATAGTATACTTTGCAACTATATTTGTTTATCTTTGAGATATGTAATTAAAACTTTTGAAGTAAAATTTAACGTAATTGCAATAAAATTTGTAAATGTAATAAAAAAAAGTAAAACAAAACCTTAATGAAACAAAATTTGATGTCTAAACGCTCCCCAACAAATACTATTAATAGAGACGTACATTTCAACAAAATGTGGCGAACAGAGATGTCGCTGGCAGTTAATATTTGAAATGAAATGCATTTAAACTAAATACATACCACAATCACATTAAAAACGCATTAAAATAGTCATAGACACGTTTTTTTTTTTTTATTATCATAATAGCCTTAACAAAATAAACTCAAAATAAAAAAACAAAAATATTTATTAATAGAATTTATATTTTTATTTCACTTCTTTTAAATTTTGGTTTTGACGTTTTAGTATGATTAGATATGACCATCATAGTGAAGGTTATGATTGGTTATGGCTTTGTTAAATCATATCGAATCATATAGGCTATTTAACGAAGTATCATATGACATCATATGACGCCTTATGACTATTATAGTTAGAGGTAAAGCCAATAATTATCCTTTTTCTCTTATTGTTCAGTTTTTATTGTTATCCCGCTAGGGTCTCTGATGTAGGTAAGGGTAGTCAGTGATTTTTCTTTTTAAAGTTTTTTTAAGTTTTATGTGTACTAAATTTGCCGTGTATTGGATTGGAACTTGATAATAAAGTCATAACATATTTTGTTTTTCTTGTTCTTAACAGATCGTAGATTTCGGTTTATGATTCTCCATGTACACTATAATACTTACTCAATACTACTGTGCATTTGAATTTATACTTTTGAATTATTTGTTAATAAAATAAATAAATTTCAATTGTTGGAATTTCTGAACATAAGGTAAAAAATATATTTTCTAAATTTACTATTTGTTTTACCGGTAAGTTTTTTTGCTGTAATATCGTAATATTTTAACGAAGCTATTTTATCAATATTGATATATAATTATATCAGAATATAATTATTATCAACCGTATTGATAATAATTATATTCTGATAATTCGATTTTTGTCTTTGCTACTTTGGTTTTATTGTTTTGTGGTTTATGTCTTTAAATTCAATTTTGCACACTATCGTAACTCGTAATAGTTCTAATAAAGTTGTCTAATCTAGTTGAAAAAAGCTTTGTGTTGTAAAAGCTTTGTGAAAAGTTTAACAGACGTTTAAGCGTATTAATATATAAGATAACTTCTATTAGTTAGATATGAGTTAACCAATACTGGGCAAAATACCTATTTTAATACGTATTAAATGATGTTCTGAAGGTTTATTATTTGCCCAGCTCCCAAACTTAGATTGAACCGAGTAAATCTAACTTTATTATTTTCTCTCCGTATCACTATGTATTATGTTCACGACGTCGACAACACTACATTTGCTTTTATGTACATAAGTAGTAAAATCTAATCTAGTATTCTACATTGTATGTGGAACACCAATATTTCATGTAGAAACATAATTGAGACTGAAGAAGAGAAGAATTTAGATTACAACTAATAAGAAGATGGTTGAGTCATTATGATATTGAAGTTTTTTAATAATTTTTTACCAAATTTAAATACTAAAATGTAATTTATAAGTAAGGCGAAAATATACACGTACACAAATATATAGAAGTAGATAATGTATATCAGAAGTCCTTCGATATAGGACATAGCAAAACCAAGAAAAATTCATTAAAAACTTTTATTTTTCAATTGATTTTGTTATTGTTTTTATTTTTATTATTTTATTACGAAAATTAATTTATTCTTAATTAAATTCAAGGATAATATTCAGAAATATTGAAATAACATGAATTTTTGTTTTTTCTCTTTTCTTTTGTAATTTATATAAGTAATAAACGAATGGTCATTTAAATTAGCATAAAAAAGTAATTCAAACGCATATATATATATATATTAGCATTCCATTTGGGATTACAATTTTCCTTGCGGCTTAGGATTAACTAAGTCCTTTTACTTTCACTTTTACATTTTTTTTTTTTGTTTTTGAATTTTTTCGAAATTAAAATTTTTGTAATTAAAATCAATTCAAATGCAAATTTACTTTTATCCAGAAACAAAAAAAAAAAAAAAAGAGAAAATTAGGAGAGTGTAAAATGGTTTCCTTTATAAAATTTCCTAAAGCAATTTTCCGTAGTCAAAAATAAAAATAATAAAAAAATTTTTTAATCTGTAGACCTGTCAAAAGGATTTTTTTATTTTCATTTAAACCATTTTTTTCGTTTTATTTTTATTTTTTTTATTTTTAGAATTCAAATGAAAGAAAAAAGATTTTTTGCTTTTATTGCACAATAAAATGTAAAAATTGAAATATTCAAAAACAAATACCTCATCAAATGGAAATTATTCTTTGTGAAAAAGAAAAGGATATTTAACACAAAATACAATCCCTCTTTGTTTTTGAACCAATTTGACAATTAATTTTTTGAGAATTATAAAAGGGTACAAATATGGAATAGTCATGAAGTTAATGTAAAACGCAAAACAGTAATCATTTTTCAATTTGAATAAAAAAAAAAAAAAAAAAAAAAATAATATATACATAAAAAAATCTGAAATGAATCCTTCATAAACAGTTATTCAAATCTTAAACATTTCTTTTTCTTGAAATTCGCACTTACCATTTATTTCTAATAAGACAAAATAAAAAATAAATTAAGAAAAATTCTGAAAAAAAGTCAAAAAGGATATACATTAAAGGATGTCTAATAAAAATTGTTATTACTGTTAGTTGAATTCAACATAATAAAAAATTTCAATAAAATAAAAAAAAAAATTTTTTTAAAGGATATTTTATAAAATTTAAATCCGTCCGGTTACCTTATCATCGCTTTCGGACGAGCTTAAATTCAAATCAAGTAGAGATGCAAAAAAAAAAAAAATGCTGAACTGGAAATAAAAAATCATTCTTCCTTTTCTTTCATCTAAAGACATTAGTCAAATTTTTTTATCCTTATAATATTTTTCTAATATCCTTTTTTTTGCTTGTATTTTTGTTTTGTTTTTGTTGACTTCCATTCGTTATTCTTGCATGCTAATGCGTTAAATTTTAAAAACTCAACAATTTTGTTTATGTTTTTTTTTTTTTTTTTTTTGTTTTTACCGGTGAAATAAACAGTTCTTTGCGTAACAACAGTAAAGTGTATATCTTGTTATTGGATTTAGTGTAAGAATTAAACTTCATTTTGTACTATAATTTTTGTTGGGTTGAGTATTTATCTTAATTTCTGCATTCTTCTTTGATAGTTTATGATATTTCAGAAACATTGTAGTTTAGACTAGAAGTCATAATTTTTCATAACGTAATTTGTTAGTTTGCAGTTGTTTTTTTATTTTATAAACAGCCAAAATGTTAGGTAGGAAAATACCTTTAGCCGTTTTGCTGGGATAGGATATGGAATTTTCTGGTATTGTTTGGGTTTTGGATATTGGCTGGGACTGGGTAATTTACGCGCCTGCTGCCTTCCTTAGATGTGGTAGCCGTTTCTCCCGAATCGAACCCTGATTCCCCGTTACCCGTAGCAATATTAATATTATATATACATAACTACATATCAATGTTAATATTGTATATACATAACTATATTAATACTAGCTTTGTAACCCGTCATAAATGACGGAAGCAAAATAAATCCTAGAGTCTTTTTTTCTTTCATTAGATTCTTTATTCCGAAATTACAGTACTTATGTTTATATCACTTTTTATTTATTTTTATTTATGTTTATATTGGCCTAACACTAATCTTTTTTTTTTATATAACAGAAAAAAAAGTACCATACCAACAAATTTGTATAAAATGTTTGTATTTTTGTATGGTATACTCGTACTCACTTCCATTTAGTTATAATTCGTTAGTTGGGTTCCATTTAGTATAAATTTTACCGTATTAGCGTTATTGTGGCCTCTGGGAGAGCAAATTTAAAAATGGGATTTTATTTTCATATAAATTTTGTCTTTTGTATACTGTATAGGGATCTTATTTTGCTATATGAATAAACTGTTATTATGGTATTGTGTTATTTTTAAAAAATATTCAAAATTTTGTATCTAAATTGGTAAAATTTACAAAAAATACAAAAACATTTTCATCAATAATTTTCAAAAAAACAATGTTTTATTATCCGACGTAGAAGTAGAGTTTATTATCCTACTCTACTTCTATCAAGTTTTATTGATTGAACAGTGAACACTTAACACTGAAAATAAAATAATATTTTTGGAATGGAGCATGCAGAACATACAGAATACAGATACAGCAAATAATAAAAAAAAAACATAAATAAATTTTTTTGAGTGAAGTGAGTTACGCACACAATAATGACAAAAATAAAAGGTAGAAGCAATAAAGTAGTATAATGTATAATATTATACAATACAAATATGCTGATACACATGTATATTATTGTGTATAATTTTAAGTAATAAGAATAAACTTTGAGTGAATTATGTTTTTTTTGTGTTAAATGCTGTTTGCCTTTTGGTTATTATAACATATTAAACTATTGATTAAATTTCTATTAGTCCTTATTATTATAAATCAAAAAAATTTTTTGGTTTATTTATATTATTATTATTATTTTTTATTTTTCCTTATTATTTGCGAAGAAGACTAACATTAAATTAAAAAAATATAGTTCATGCAATAAATTTTTTCTGCAAAGGTTCAGCATGGTAGACAGGGGTTAAAAAAAGCATCAAAGCAATTTGTATATATATGCATTTGTATACATATGCAATTTGTATATGTGTTGGAGCGTTCCGTCGAACTTAGAAACATCCAGATAAATGCAGAATAATATATATAATATTGTATATCACAGAATTTGCTCTCGTGATTATTGCTTAATTTGCTTGCATTGGCTTTACTTTCTATTTATTATGCTATGTTGTTTGAATTATATATTTATTTATGGATTGGAGTTTTAGGACTATATATAGAAGCCAGAATTAATCTTCTAACTAATCTCAAAAAAATCGATTGCTATAAAAATAGTTTATAGCGGGTAAGATTCCTACAAGCAATGTCAAGTAACTGTGTTCGTTGTATGTTTGCAGAAGATTGTCGCCAATTTGCGGTTGAAGAACAAACAAAAATTTAGATGGCGAATGAAGGATAAAGAAACAGTGGTGCGAACTGTTTTACTTAAATAAAAATCATAATGAATTTAATTTGAATCGCAATTTATATTCGAAGAAAGATATAATGTTGATTGATAAAGGATTTTTGTTAAGTGTGTATAGTAATTGTCCGGGTGGTTAATTCGTTTGTTCTATTATCCGTTTATTCTATTGTCAGTAACTTGGGTAGAATTATAAACCTTTTTCTACATTGTGTATGACACTGAAATTTTATACATTGAGGCCGGTACTACACAAAGTGGAATGAGGAACATGAGTTTGTAGTATTAATTTGTTAATTTATTTCTTGGCATATCAACCGTAGTTAATGATAAGTTTTTTAATAAGTAAATTACTAATAATCATGTAGTTGGCCATTTTTAATAACACTTTTAGTTTTATTTGATTTAAATATTGCAAATTCTACTCTCAACATGTTTTTTTTTTTTATAAATTTTCATTATTTTGGAAGATATGCATTCAATAATGAAAGGAAGAAAAAATCCAGTTAAACATCCACGCTCTGAATGGGGTTTGAATCTGGGATCTTCTGGTCGGTAGTCATATGATATGACTATACTAGACCATATCAACTGGCATATCATCATCATTGATCTGGTTGCACTTCGTGGGTACCTATGGTATCAAGAAGCTTTCTCCACCGAACTCGGTTTTGGATAAGCGACTTTATTTCACTCCAAATTTTTCATAATGTACTTGCTTCATTCATTACTGTTCGGCGCCAAGTTGCTTTTGGATGACCATGCTTTCTTTGACACTGTGCGGCCGATCTATTTCCATTTCCTACCTTTAGTCATTTCTCTGATTCCTTCAATTCTTGCATGTTCCCACAATTCCCTATTGGAAATTTTCTCTGGCCAGTATATTCTTAAAATCCGTCTCAGACATTTGTTAATAATGCGCGAGATGATTCTTTCTGTTGTTTTTCATATTTCGCATCCAAATAAAAGAACTGAGAGAACATTAGACTTGGAGAAATGAAGTTTTACATCTTGTGAGATGTTTGGAGATCTCCAAAAAATTTTCAAAGCAGAATATGCTGAGCGTGCCTTTTAGATACAGCTTTCAACATCCACGTTTGCGCCATCCTCCTCAGTAATAAAACTACCAAAATAGCAGAATGACGTCACTCTACTACATTTTCATCACCATTCTCTAAGTTGCATGGGACTTCTGTTATGATTCGCATCAGTTTTGTTTTGCTTACATTTGTTTCTGATTTGTTTTCTTCAACACCCAATCTACATTTAAAACGAAGAACAGGAGGGATAAATGGAAGGGGACAGCCCTCTTTTACCCCGATGTGGATATTGAAAACAATCCCAGTTTTTCCTCTATGTAACACACTGCACCTTAGCGTTCCTGCAAAGACCTATTTTTATTGTGTTGAGTACACAGCTAGCACTAATGACCCACATACATAAAATCACGCTGTAAGCTATTAAAATGCTTGTTTGAAATCGACAAACATCAGATTGGCATATGAAGATACATACTTTAATTTTAACGAATCGCTTGCTCTTAATACTTTAATAATTAATTAACACGTCTTGACAACCGGACAGACTAAAGTATTTTACAAATTGATTTAAAAAAAAAATATCTATTTAGCCCTAACGAGTAGGCTAATAAAAAGAAGTACCAATATAAATAAAAAAAAATAAAAAAAATGTTTTAATGATATTTTGAAAATGATGAAAAAGCTAATAAACAAAAACAAAAATCAAGCCACCTCATCCTGCCTGAATTCTTAATGATATCTTTCAATTTTAACAAAAGAATATAGGAATTAATGGTTTGTTTTTTGATTCTCTTAAACAAAAAAAAAAAAAATTAAAAAAATCTCCCCCCTCCTAATCGTAATAAATTTCAATGCTTTTTCAATTCATTCACTGAAATCGTTCATTAAAAAAGTAGAAGGGGAATTAAAAAAATAATAAACAAAAACACATTTTCATTTTTCTTTTTTTCTAAAATAGCCTTTTACAATAATTCATCCAAAGGTCCTTCAAAAGAATTCTTTATGAAGAGGTGACTTTTTAAAAAAGAGGCGCTACTCCAGATCACAATTAATATAGAAAAAGTTGTTATTATTATTTTTTTTTTGTTTTTCATTATTTTCCTAAGTAAACTTGAATGATTGTGTGGGCACTTATTATTTTACGGGTGGTTACTTTTGTTATAGCGCTAAAAAAAATTAAATTGTTTTTTTTTTGTATTGTAATTAACGATGTTATTAAAAAATTGTTTTTTTTTTTGTGTTTATTATTTTTAACAAATTAAAATAGAAATAAGATCAATGTTATAGATTTATTCTTTAATAACGTTTATTGCTAATTAGTCTATTGATAAAAATATTGGTCCGAAACGCAGCAACTCTTTTAGATAGTTATTATAAGTTCAAGCCTCAAGGGTATGATTTATAATGGGTTGGGAGATTGCGGGTAATCTCAAAAGCCTAAATTTAAGTTATAAATACAAATGCCTAAAAAACAAAAAATAAAATGTAAAATCTGTATGGGCTGGCAAAATGGCAGAAATAAAACCTCCAAAATAGGTATGAAATCCCAAGAACAAGAAAACAATGAATTGCAAACAACATTTTATTTCTAAATTACTATAATTTTAATTAAAATACAATATTATTATTGCGTAATATTTAAACAAACTGCAAACAAAACAATTTGATGATATTTTCATCTCAAATGGAAGATTTGAGCAATAAAAATTGAAATTTTGTATAACCCTCTGGAAAAATCAGATATCCTCTTTTTTATATTCAACAGCGGTCGCATATAAAAGTAAAATATTCTAAGAGTATAATATCAAACCACGCTGTCCACATTATGAAATCAGTTTATACTGAATAGAAGACGTAACAAGAGAATATTTTCATTTTACACAAAACAGTAATAAAACTTGGCATTTTCTTCTTAAAATTGTTATCGGGAAACATAGTTCTGAAATATATAAAATAATGGTTGGTTCAGCAATAGAATTGGTGATTAAAAAGTCGAATGCAACATCAAAGCTTCTATATTTAAGTCGCTCACAATCTTCATCTTAGTTAATTATTCTTCTCAGCTCAATTGAGTCAGGTCAGCTCGATTGGGGTCTTTTTAGCTTAGTCAATTGATATTCAGGTGATATTTCTTAATTACGTCGTTATAATTTTAATATAATACACACACACACATTAATATTAAAAATGTATTCTATTGACTAGTTGAACATAGAAAATATTTTTATAAGCTTTATAAGCGCTACTCGATGCTTTGCTTTACAATTTGTATTTACATTTCCGATAATCTTTAGTCACCACTTGTTACATCCCTATTTTAATCTACAGGTATATTTAGTTCTCTCTTTCGTTATCGATTTTGATTTTAATATCGTTTCTAAGAATTTTTTTCGTTTGATTTTTAATAGTGTGACATAAAGGTAGGTATATGTATAGGTAAATATCAGTGACTGTAAAATCCAGATCATTGTGGTACCACCAAATCTGTACATATTTATCTATATATTTTCTCCCATGAATCCTGCCCGGTATTTAATTTTGATACCTCCATTATCATCCAGTGAGTTTATGTGCAGTTTGATTTTATTTAGGAACTAGAAGCCTAAGCCATGAAATAGAATTTTCTTTTTTACAATTTTCTGTGCAGAAAATATACAGATTTTTTTATCATTCTCTTCATCTCTGCAGATTTAGTTGATATACTTCCCTATTTGGACAGTGCCTCGTGTAATATCCTACTATTAGAAAATTTTGTAATCTTATTAAAAATAAGACCGCTTGTGGTCCTATATAAATCGCATAAATTTGGCTGCCAAAGTGCAGTGAAATTCATTGGATTATCTACGATTAGAAGTTCTAATTGCGTTTTTGAGAAACAATATACGTGGCTAGAAGTGCGTATTATCTTTTTTGGAACGATATTTAACGCTATATCAAATGCGACTTGTAAATAAAAGAAAACAAAGTTATACAAGTTCTATAACTTAGCTACTAAAATACCTGTCATTTGTTAAAATATTCTTTTCTAGTAAGTGAGGAGTGTCTAATTTCAGTAGTATTGGCTATATAATTTCTTCGTTTTATTATTATATCAAAATTGGTCAATATTGTTACAGTATAGTGTGCGTATAAAAAATAATTAAAATATTAAGCGAAGAAAATTTGTGCCAAAAATGATGGGAAAATATTGTACAATTAGTTTTTACAAACCAACCACAGAAAATTGTATTCAGATTATGACATTATTTAATTGAGATAACGCAGTATTACTATAGCTTTAAGTTATGATATAGGGATTGTTTCAAGATCAAATGTCATGTAAAGATGGAATTTAATAAGAAGCTATTCAATACCTAGTTTATTTTCCTATAACATTTATTGAATTTGGTGTTATTTAACTTAAATCTCAAATCAATAGCAAAGTAAAGAAAATTTGCAAATTCAATAAATTCTATTAATTGACTAGGTACACATAGACATAATAATACATATTACAAAATATTTTCTTTACATAAAATTACATTTCCCGAGATTAAAAGAACACGTGCTCAAAAAATGCTTACTTAAATAAAATAATATTTCATAAACCGCTAAAGTACATACAATCCCAATAAAAACTTTAAAACCTATTAATTCTTTAACTCTTAAAAATAATTTTACACTCAAGTAAATATCTCATTCATTATAATTAAATAATAAAATGTTCGCTAAAAGTTTTAAAATTCAAAAAAAAAAAAAAAAAAATAAAACTAACAAAATTTTAATTTTAATTTTAAAAGTTCACCTCACAGCCATAATTCATTTTTGAAATTTCAATATGACATGACACGTTCGATGTAAATGTAAATTTTGTCAACACTGTTTTTGTTAGTTTCCGAAATTTTCTTAATATCTGGCAGTATTCGTATGCAGTTATAACAGAATGATGTTACAGAATAATTAAAAAATAATTTTTCTGTATAGTTTTAAAACTGGAATGTCTTGAGAGTAATTATGTAATTGAACACGTGATGAAGTAAAAAATATATTGAGTTTATTTAATGATAATTAGGTGTTGAGAAGCACTGGCTGAACTTTATAGAAATTCAGAACCTAAATGAGAAAAAAATCAACTAATACATGTTAGGTATAGAAATAAGTCCTAATCTTTGCATATTCAATATACCGAATATTTATCTTTGCATAATAAATATCCCGAATAAAATCGAATCTTCATTTCTATGGTGGATGGGTTGATTTAGAGGAGTACTGGTTCAAAGTCAGTACTACAGCAACCTGGTGCAATTGTGAAAATAAATTAAATAACCATTGATTTCCACAAATACGGCTTTTTGTGCCTATGAAGATTATAACTAAAATCTAAAGATTGTGTCTGGGTAAGGCTAGGGTCTAGCTCCAAAGTAAGTGTTCAAGAGTTTTTGTCTCGTCCACATATTTGCAGTTGCAACATTGGGAGTTGAAAAGAATGTTTATTTATTTATTTATTTCAATCTACTGGGCAGTCCCTTATAGATTTTGCTTATAAAATATTAAAGGTGTGGACGCACGAGTGCAGTATATAAATGTTTTTATATATAGGGATCAGAAACCTGCTGTCAGTTTCGCTTTTTGAACTGACTAAGTTAAATTAAAAAAAGCAATTAAACTGCAAAGAACAATTATAAATGATAAAAAAATAAAAATAGCTAGCTTATTAAATATTTCCTGACTTGGAAAAAGCTTTAGAAATAATGCAATCTATATGAGCATTAAAAGTTAATTTATTATCAAGAATAATACGTAGATCTTTTGTTTCATAGACATGTTCAATAATAGAGCCATTAATATTGTAATAAAATTCAATTAGAGTTTGTCTTCTACAAAATAACATAAAAATTGCACTTACTAATATTTATGGTAATATTACACCAAGAGTAGAATTTAACGAGATCCTGCTGCTGTAGATGGCAATTCCCATTCGACTTAATAACCGCAAAACGTTTAGTATCATCATCAAATGATAAAATCAAAACTTAATATCGAAGTCGATATCGTTCATAAACAATAAAAATAATAGTGGCTTCATTGCAGTCCCTTGTGGAAAACCAGATGTAGCCTCAAAGACAATTTTTGATCAATTTCAAAGTATTCAAAGTTTAGTTTTGCCATTTCAAGTGTATTCAAAGTAATAATTTTCCATATCAAAAGCCTTAGTCTTCTTTAGACGGTGTAACATCCGAAATCAATTAAGATTTAATTAAATTCAATTATCAAGCTAACAGAGCATTTTCGGCATGTCAAAGTATGTTTAGCAAAACATGGGGATTATCTCCACAGGTGACTCTACTAGTACGGCTCTAAAAGTCTATAATAAGAATTATAATATCTTACGCGGTGGCCAAAAATAGAAAAACTTAACGCGGTGCCCAAATACAAAGAATTGAATACCTTGGGATTACTGGATCACTCAAAACGTGCCCTACTCTAAGAAAAAATTCTGGAACTACCTATTCATCCATACCTGATGAAAGAAATGCCAGAAACAAACTGCATATAACAACCAACCTCAAACACAAAAGACCATCAGGGCACGGTATGATCTTGCAGAAAATTAAACTAGTAATCGCAGCAATTGCAATGTCAGACTATATAACAAAAGCTATATAACAAATTGATTCCCACAGGAACTTCACAGTACTAATACCTAAAAGAGAAGAAGTCGAAGGTTTAATAAGAGCCTCATCTCCAGGAGCTTCAGTATGGTATACTGATGGCTATGAAATCGCAGAGAAAACCGGTGCCGGCGTATTTCGATCAAGGTTAAAGTTTAGTGTGGCACTTGGCACATACCCTACCATTTTTCAAGCTGAAACATATGCCATCGAGGTATCGGCATTACAGCGCAGTAAAAGAGGACACAAAGGTGCTAACACGTGTCATAATTTCAGATAGCCACGCTCTCTTAAAACCTCTGGCTTCCCCAATTTTTGAATCAAAGCTTATCTATAGCTGTTACAGAAGCTTAACAAAGGTAGCGGAACGAAACCGAGTTACTTTTATGTGGATTTTTAGGCATGAAGGAATGAAATGCAATGAAGAGGCAGATGTCTTTGCAAAAACAGGTGCGAAGGGTCAATTATTAGGATCAGAACCAAGTATTGCTCGTTTAAACACCTACTAACAAAGAAATGTTTCCAAGTGGAAAACTACAGAAACCCAAAACATATGGGATAATTGCCAAAGACTTATGCAGTCTAAAGTCTTTTTCAAATTAAGTATACCCAAAGACTGAATCAGATAATCAGAGAGACTAGATGCAATATTACTGACATGCTTTATCAGATATCATGGCCCATCCAACAAGCATCACTTCAAGATTGGTAGATCGAACACAGACAGATGCAGAGTCTTCTGAGAAGGGGAATAATCCTCCTCTCATATTCTGTTTGCTTGCGGTGTAATGGCTTTCAAAAGGAATACAGATTGTCTGATACTGAAATTGAGGCCGGAGTAATAATAGCGTTTAGCATGGACATAGACCTACAGTTCTAAGATAAGCGGGGAAGTACGATAGATCTTTAATGTCTATTTTTAAAATATGACAACAATTTTTTATAACTTTCATGTTGATAACAATATTGATGAGCTCTCTCTGATTAATTATTAGTTTATTGAAAATTTAACTATACATCGTAAGGGAAAAACAGCAACAAAAAAATATGTAATGGCAACACTTTTTAACTCAGTGAAATTCTCATATTTTATATTCAATTTTCTTACCTCATCTAATCGTAAGTAGGTACTCTTTGCGTGCATACAATACATATTATGAATATTCTAAGTTCATGAAAAAGAAAACAAAAAAAAAAAATAGTTAAAACCTTTAAAATATACTGTAAATTCACCGTAAAAGTACTTATCCACACAAACGCACATACATATATTAAATGTTAAAATGTCACAATCACATTTTTATACTCATATTGTGACAAATTCTAAAACCTTTATAATAATTTATGATACTTTAATGAAAGAGAAAAAAAAAACACAACAGATTTTCCTGAAAATGTGGTTAAGAGAGAGAGAAGGAAAAAAAAGAAGAAAAGTTAAAGGGTATAAAAATAAATGGCAAAAATTGAGAGGTATAATATTATGTAGACAATAATAAAGAATCATTCATGTAATGTACATTATATGTACTGTTTAACACCAACAAATAAACCATATAAACACTTGAATGGTTTATTTGTTTTTTTTTTTTTTTAATATCCTGTTGTAATTTTGACGATGGATAAAGTTTACTATACAGTTACATTATTATGATACCTGAGTCACGACGATGCATGTTTATTAATATTTTCTATGTCATTTGAAAATATAATTTAGTCTTATTCTTCTAACCTCCGGTGTGGAAAAGTAGATACCATCTTCACCGCCATTTCTTGTAAGAAAATTTCAAAATCGTTTTTTGTAAAGTTCATGTCTTTCTCACTCTCTCTCTCTCTCTCTTCTTTGAGAATTTTTTAAATTTCTTTTCATGAGGTGTCGTTGTTGAATTTTTGGTTTAGAAATTCATCAAAAAAAAAAAAAAATAATAATAGAATTTTAAACATGACTCTTTTAAGTATTTGTGAATTAAAAGGAAAAACTTGTTGATAATTTTAAAACAGAATTAGTATGATGAGGATAGAAAGAGAAAGAAAATTATTTGTTAAATTTTTCAATTTAAAAAATTATTTAAAGGAATCCTTTTCAAAAATATTATCATTATTATTAAAACTGATAATGATTGATAATGTTGATAATAATGATGATGATGTCAAAAGGGTGGATTTTTTAAAATATTATCACTTAATAGCGTGTGTGAGTTCATATTTGTATATATATATACATTCACTTTATATTTAAATATAATATCTTATTTCGTGTGAAAATAGTTTTTAAGAAAATTTTTATTTTTACTTCATTTAATTTTATAATTTTGTTAAGCTTTCTCTGGTATATCAACGCGCAATTGTATATTATATAAGAGTAGTGGAAAATTGAAAAACGAATGTTAAAATTTAATGAATTTATCGTGACAACACAGAATGAGTGCAGAATGAGTTATAACGAAATGTATTGTATATATGTGAGCACATTAAACGTTTTAAAAAAAAAAAATAAGACTTAAAAGTGTACTGTACACGTTTTTGATTTAAATTATATTAAAAAATTAATTAAAATTGTTATCTCTTATTTATGGAGTAAAGACTATTATATGAGATTATTATATATGAATATTTTGAAATAAAATATGTAAATATAAATAGCACCATAACGCAAGATGTGTTAATTAATTATAATCATTGGGGTATAGCCCTTTAGCTCAGTATCAGCTTTATAGTAATATATACTTTAGTTTGAGCTATTTAAAATGAGCTCAATTTGATTATTATAGCTTAGAAAATATATTTTCCAAATCTGTCTAATCTTGTTGAACGATTTATCAATTTCTTATAGCTATATATGCCCATATTTTATTGTACGATTGTTAAGATGTTCTGGTGTACCACAAGGCAGCCATCTAGGTCCCTTACTATTCATTATCTCAATTAATGATGTCAACAATCTCATTAACAATAGTAACGGGACATATATCCTGATGATATGAAAATTTATAAGAAAATATCTTCATATAATGATTGTACTGTGTACTACAGAACGATCTTGATTCGTTTTTTAAGTAGTGCGGCTATAACAATCTTCTCCTTAATATTAATAAATGCGCTGTTATTTCCTTTAATCGTAGATTCATTCCAATAATAACTGATTATACTTTTAATTCTAAACTAATCAACCGAGTTTCTCATTTTAAAGGCCTTGGGGTACTTTTTGACGATAAACTCGCATTTAAACTTCACTTTAATAGCATAATTAACAAAGGAAAATTCTATTTTAGGTTTTATTAAAAGATGGTCTAAGGAATTTGATGATCCATACATTACTAAATCTTTATTCACTACTTTTGTTCGCCCCCACCTTGAGTACGCAAGCCCTGTCTGATCATCACACTATTCCACTCATATTAATGGAATTGAATCTATTAAAAAAATCTAATTTGTTTGCGAAATGCTCTACGTAATCTTCCCTGGTCTAACCCAATAATCCTACCTCCATACATAAATCGTCTAAAGCTTCTTCAGATGAACACATTTCAATCAAGAAGGGTTGCTGCAGATATCTTATTCATATCCCAAGTTTACAATGGTATTGATTCCAAAATTATAAAAGATCAGATTAACTCGTACATTAACACCAGTACGCGTTTTCGTATAGAACATCTTTTCGATCTTCCTTTCCATAGAACTAATTATGGTAAATTTGAGCCAATTAATAGGATGTTAATGGCAGTTAATCAATACAAAAACAGTGTTGACGTTTCTTTGAACAAACCCAGTTTAAAGAAAACCTTGTTTCACTTGCTCCCTCAGTCCTCCTAATTAATCTTGTTTTTCCGCTACTAATATTAACTAATTTGTAGTGTTATAATTAACTTTTAATACTTTTAATAACTTTTCATCTTCTCTTTTTTTTCTGATGAAATTTATTTTATCTAATTTTTTTTTTTTTTTTTGTTTGTTTTTTATAAAAACTATGTTGTATTAAAATTCAAAGTAATTTAAACTTTAAATCTTATTTGATACATTGTGTTAATTCAAAATTTTAATAATTAAATTGTATTATATTTTGTAAAGTGTTTGAACTAAATAGTAAATAAATAAATAAATAGGTTAGATCAGTGTAAAAAGTTATTCACCATAGAATATCTGGATGTTTGTAAGCTCGACGGAATACTCCAACACATATACAAATTGAAATATATATACAAATTGTTCATTATGTAATTGTCATAAACATAGTATCTGTTTTTTGTTGCTTATATATGCCATCTGTCATTTGTCATCTGTCATCTGTCGTCTGTCATCTGTCATCTGTCATCTGTTATCTGTGTCATTTGCCCATCATTGCATAATGATTGCCACGTCATTCAAGTGTTAAATTTAGATGGCGCCATTAAATTTTTTACTTTTATTATGTCTTAATTAATTTCATTTTACAATTTGAATTTTACAGTAGAACGCTGCTATGATTGTAAAAATATAAAATTATTGTAAGTTTATATTATATACAGCTAGATTTCGTTTTCATTAAAAATATTATTTGAATTTAGTATTTCTATATTAATTTAAATTGAAATTATCTTTTTGACTAACTTATATTATAATTAATTGAATACAATAGAATGTCTAAGAATATTGATTATTTAGAATTATTGAGGTCTTAGGATAATATATGTTTAAATTTCGAATAATGGCACATAAGATGTCCTTAAAATGATCGAGTAAATAACCCTTAGGGAATTGAAAATTTTGCACCTTACTACAAATATTCTGTTTATATGGTAATTAAAAGCCTTATAAGACAAAAATAAAGGTATGATAAATTAGTAAACAAATACATATTTTTCTTAAACTTGAAATGAAAACTCTAATGAAGGAAGAAATGCTAGAATTTATTTTGCTTCGTTATTTATGGCGGGTTATAAAACTAGTATATATATATATAATGGGCCAAAAGCAAAATGTTGAGAAAAGTGACTGAAAAAACTTGACTGGAAATATTAAAAAATAATCAAACAAAATTTTAATTTTATAAAAATTTTAGTAATTTTTTAACATTTAACATACATAGTTTTACAATTTTAATATTTTGAATATCAAAATAATATATTTAAAAAAATGTTAGTATGTATAGTGCTTCATATGTGTTTGGACATTTGGGAATAAATATGGTCTGTTAAATACTTTGGAATATAAAGTTTGTATGACTTCTCAGTACAAATTATACTTTGGATAAATAGGCACAACTTGAAGGCCTAAAAATCAGCAAAATATAGGTTGTTTGGATAAATCAGAAAAAATATTTCGAAAACTATATAAGAGATACGTTTATTTTGACTGCAAAATTCGACTAGAGCATAGTCGATAATGGTATAGTACATTGAAGGTATAGTGAATTTCGGAAAAATGGTCGGTTGGATACATAGGAATGCAGTTGACGATATAGTTTTGACGATTGTAACCAATATCAAAACTTGTTGGATACTAACCCCATAACAACCCATTAACAAATTAGAATTTATTGTTTTTATTAAAAATGTCTAATTTATTGCTTAAACGGCGGATTTACATGCATGCAATTCAGAAATTGTAATCTGTTTGCAAGCATTAAAATCTACTTTGACTGAAATTTTCGCATACTTAAAATAGATTTTATATTAATTGTTTTCAACCCAGACCAATTTTGTTTGGTGCTTTTTGTCAATTGCAAGTATTGTTAGCACGATGCGTATCTGGGCTCTTACAAAATCTATATGTTTTTTTATTTTGCTTTTTGAATGTATTGATATCAGTATTTTTATGTGACTCAGTTCTCCGCAATTTTGTTCTTCAGTCATATGTTAAAATATATTTGGAGTGTGATAGTACCGTGAAAAAGACGAAGCATATATTTTTCTTGCTATGTATCTTGCCATGGCATCACTATAGAATTCTAACCATTATTTTCACTTAAATTTCCAGTCATTAGATATTACATCAAATAAACTTTGCGGATGTGTTTTGCCATTTAAAGATTACAATTGTGCAACCATGGAGACATACCACAAAGTTTTTCCCAATTGCCAAGATTATTGGATTAATATTTTAACTGTTTTACACTGAACTTGAATTTAACAACTACATCCATTAATTTGTTTAGTTTGTTTTTCATTTGAATGATCCAGCCTAATAGGTGAATAAGTCAATTCAAGCCCTATTTTCTATTATGTCACTGGAAATATTATTTTATTATAAAATTTTTACATTTTTGAATGCCGTTGCTAATGAAACGGCCACCTTAAATGCCAATATTAAATTTTTAAGAAAAATTTACAATTTAAGCTGTCACTTTCACAGTAACAATAATCGTGATTGTGATCAAAATTTAATTCTATTCAAATAGAATATATTGAATACATTGGGCGATCCCACTGAGCTTTTTTGTCCAAATAATTATTGCAGTTTTCATTTCAAAGGTGTTCAAGAAGCAGTTTGCTTAATTCCTACAATACAAAAATACTAAATTCATAGAGGGCGGCACCATCATACTTTAATTTTATTACGACTTACTATAGTAATGCCTTTTGAACAAAAACAAAAAAAAAATTCATATTGATTCCTTCCCTTAGAATTTTTGTACAACTTTTAATTTTTTTGTTTTTTAATTCCTAAGGGATAAAATTTTCTTTTCCCTTCCGTAATTATTAATTGATTCATTGATTATTTCTTATATTTTTTTGTATCTGAAATAAAAAAAAATTATTTTTCAAGAAAATCTTTTACGTCTTTATTAATTTTTCCATGTTTTCTCATTTCTTATAAATTACATTAAAATTTTTTTGCAAACTGATGGAAAATTGATGTGAACGAACAAAATGAGTATCTAGGAAAGTTGAAAAAATTTTAATTAAAAAGTATTTTATTTTTTTTTTTTTTATTTTTGTCTTTAAGAAAATATTTTTTTTTTTTCATTTTTGAAAATTACTCGATTATTTAGTTTTGTCATATTTGAAAGATAGTTCAGAAATTTGTAATTGTTCTTAAAACTAAAAAAAATTACATTTTAATTTAATGTCCTGCAGAAATAGGGTTAAGTTATAAAAAAAGAATTGAATTTCAATTAAAATTACTCACTTTTTTAGTTCACTGTCATAACAGTGAAATTATTTTCAACTTACCTAAAAGTAAATAAAAAGAAAATTAATTAAAATTTTTGATTTATTGACAGCATTCAAAAAATATAGATAATTAATTTTTTTCCGATTATCTTTCAATTTATAAAAAAAACTATTGTACCTTTATTATTAAGATGCAAACTAATTTGTAAACGAAATTATAAATTGGCTGAAAATGTTGTCCAAAACCAAAACTGTAGATAAAATATAAACCAAAGTGACATATAAAAGTACAACTGACTATGCAAGAAGAAAATTGATGATTCGAAATGTCGTTCGATTTGGAAGATTTGAAAGAGCGAGCGTGAACTACCTAAATATAGAATGAACTACCCAAATGCCGAATAAAGTTTGATTTTGTTGTACTTGTTGTGTTTTGATGTGATTTCGTTGTACCAATTTGAATTTGGAAGATGTGAAAGAGCGAGCGTGAACTACCCAAATATAGAATGAACTACCCAAAAGTCTAATAAAGTTGTACCAAGTGATCACCAAATACCAGAATAATCATAAATATCTATTTTCGAGCTAACAGCCACTCAAGCTGGTCAATTGAATACACAGCTTGAAATTTCAAGTAAAATTTAAGCCGTGCTCAAGCTATATATGTATCGTAGTAATTGAAATGATCAACGCAAATTTGGAGTTCATAAGTTTTAATATCCGCATCTAATTCTATAGCAAAGAAAAGTAGTACAAAGTAACAAAACCTTAGTACTTATATAGCGAGAAGTAGAAGAAGATAAAGAATGAGAAGAGATTCTATGTTGAATTACGACAGTTAACCAGTGAAATAGAAGGACGTTTTCAAGTGTCCGGAAAAATTAATGAACCAGAAAGTATAATATGAGTTTAAGAAGAAAATGTATACAAATACGATTGAGTTTCAATACCACTAGTGTCGGTATAAATTTTGGACGTGTTATTACTCTAAAAAGGCGAAGCATATTTAGAAAAATTTCTTATTAGGTATGTTAACCTTCACTTTCTGCCATGGCATAATGATAGAACCGTAACCATTTTTTTCATTTTCAATTATAAAATATTACGTCATCAATTATACTTCGCTGTATTTTGCCATCTATATATTTATTTCAATATATACCACCATATTTTTGTTTACAATTTGCAAGATTATTGTATAAACATTTTAACTTTATTACAGTGATCATGAATTTAACAACCACACTCATTGGCTTCCCTTTTCTTTGAGTAATACAGCTTTCAGATGAATCCAGATTTATAAACCTGTAGCAGATAGAGGAGGCTCGGTGTCGATTTGCATTATAATGACATCGAAAGAAGAAGCAGAAAATATTGAAAAATATTTCTTCTTCATCTTCAGTTGCATTCCGATATTGGGTTTCTGGATAGTCTGCGATCTACTGTATCTGCTGCATATCCACTACTGCCACTCTCCCACCGTTCGGAGGCCGCCCATTCCTTGATGTTTCTTCGTCATGACATTTGTTTTCTGCCAACACTTCTCTTCTGCCTTCAATTTTACTTCGCAGAATTTGTTGTAGAATACGATAACTGATTCTGCAAGCTATAATTGAAAAATATTTAATTAAATATAATATAAGAAATGCTTCAATTGATTTATGTAAAGATGAGTTTGGTTTTTAGTTTTAATTGCAATGCAATTGCAAAAATTTTTGGTTTAGTCTTATCAAAATACAAAGCAAAACGTTTTTAATGAGACACTCAGAAAATGTGTCGAGTAAGATAGTCGAAAAAACGTGGAACACAATAATTTTTGGGTGAGGGGGAGACTCAGGAGACTTGATTACAAATAAAGCATTCTATTATATATCGTAAACGTTAGAAGAAAATTATTTGTACCTTATACCACCCGAACAGTGATATTGAACAATCAAAAATAAAATATTTGCCATTATTTCATCAATATTCCGTTAGTTTTCTCTAAATACACTTCTCAGTTTTCTCTTAAATATTTCTTTGTCTTAAATATGCTCAGTATCATGTCTTCATTTTATTACTTTTAAATATATCATCCACAACCCAATTTGTATTCTCAATGGTTTGAATAATTGTATTTTATCTACAGCTCTTTCAAACAATTGTATTTGAGCACAAAAAGTGTTTTTATCCTCCAAAAAGTGTTTAATACATTATTATAAAAACTGAATAGTTTTATTTATAGCTGACATTTTTCTTCACCCAGTATTTTTCGAGATTTTCCCTATTATGTGAATTACTATTGTTAACAAAAAAAAAAAAAATGTTTTGAAAAATTTGATGGAAACCATATTTTAATCTGGGTAATTAAATTTTACATCAATTTTGAAAAAAAAAAAAATCACAATTTTTAAATCATTCAGAATTTTTTGTTTATTCAACATCTCCTCTCTCACATCCTACACAAAACTACAGTTTTAATTTTTATAAAAAATTAATTTCTCTTTTACAGACGACATACTTTTTAGTTTTCTCCGTTTTTTTGTTTCATCTCACTCACATTCTCTTAATAGATTAAAATTATCAGGCTATCAAGAAAAAAAAATAGCAAATTTTGTTTTTCCAAAAATTTTGCTTTAAAAAAAAAAACAAAAAGATTGACAAACAAAAATAACAAAAATAAAACATAGAGAAAAAAAAAGTTAAGATGTCCTGAAAATGATAAGCAAAATAAAATAACAAAAGAAAAAGATGAAAAAAATAAAAGCACACCATTACAAAGAATAAAAACTAATAAGGAAAGGACCGAATGAATAGCTAGGATTACTACTATAAAAACAAAGAAATCAAACTATAAGAGAAAAATGTGTTGCGGGAGAGAAAGAGGTAGAGAGAGACAGTGGGAAAAAACAAATTGCTTTTCGTTTGGTATTTTTTTTTTGTTTTGGTATTCCTTTTGTTTTATGCCTAGGCCTCTTGTTGTATCTTAATTTAAAACAAGCTGCACACACAACATCAAGAAAGAAAAAACCAAAATAAGAAAATAATAATAAAAAAAATAAGATGGAAAATAATGGAGAAAATTCTCAATAATATTTTTTGTATTCTGTTTTATTCGAAAACAGTCTGTATGCAAGTTAAGAGTCAAAGTTTTTGTTCGGGCATATTTTATATATATATATATAAAAAGAATATGAAATTATTCGTATATATATATATATATATATATGATTCTTTCAATATAATGATTGTTACTGTAACCTTTCATTTTTTAGATATTCTTGTATATCCTTTATTTTTTTTCTTTTTGTTTGTTATCAAAGAAAATCACAAAACAATAACGAAAACAATAAAAAAAAAAAACAAAAACAAAAACAGAAAAAAAAGTCAAGGAAAAGATCCTGTTTTCCTTTATTTTTTTGCTTTTGAAAAGTTTTTACGTATATTTTAACAATTAGCCTAAAAACTGAACAAAACATTTTTTGTTTTTTTTTTTCAAAATTTATGAAAATAGAAAATTGTTTGTGTTTTGGATGAGTGAGTGTAGGTGGATACAGTAAGTGATGAAAAGTATCAAAGTCAAAACTTAAGAAGCTTTTGTATATTAATTTCGTTTTATGTAGGTACTTTAAATCAGAAGGAAATAAAAATTTAAGGAAATATTATATCATTAGTCCAGGCTGTTAACTTCTAACTTTACAAAAAAAAAAAAAATATAATTTTGATTGAAACGTTTTATTTTTCAAATTATGCGATTAGCTTTGACTTTAAGCTGACTGATGTTGGCTCAAATAATTTCTAAATTGAGTTGACAATTGTTTTTGTTTTCAACTTCTAAATCATTTCAATGTAATCTGATTTAGTGAATTTAAAAATATTCTATTAAATTTGTTTGTGAATTTGGAATGTATTTTGGTGCACGATTTAGATAATTTAAAAATTGAATTGAATTAATCACACGATAAGCTTTGAGTCAAAAATTACAACGTAAATTAATAAATTTGATAAGTCAAAATTTTTTTTAATGTTTTATGTGGTTGAATAATGTCTTAAAATTTCGTTGACATAATGTTATTATGAAAGTTGAGCCTTGATTAAAAATTTACTCAAGTGCATGAGTGCAAATTTACAAAAAATATTGGTTTAATAAGGCTCAAACATTTGGTTGGGTACAATTCAAATTTAGATTTTTATTTCAACCCATTACTCACGTAATTTATTTATCTGTAAGACTGAATATAGGTTTTCAGAAAGCTTAAGAGATATAAGTGGTGCAAAAAGGTGCAATAAGGTTATTTTGAATTGTCTTAGGACAAAAAAACTTGATTATTGGTGATCGTACAAGATTTAAGGCGTGATTATCCAATTTAGATTAGGCAAAATATTATTTTTTTCTTGCGTAAGATAGGACATAGGTTTTTCTAACAACTTGTTTTCCAGCGTTAGAGTAAAACTTTGGTATAACAGTGAAAATAATCGAATATTTTCCTTTTAATTTTACTGATATGCTTATCATACAGATACGCGTATTTCGTCTACTACTTGCAGACTTCTTCAGTACTCGACTGAGGAAAGAAATCTAAAATTGTCGTATTTATTTTATTTGCACAGGTAACAATTTGATGTTTCTCGCAGCTGCATGATTGTTTATTATCCAATGAAATAGCACAGGTAAGGGGTTGAATAAAAATATTTTTATTTATTTCACTGTGATAGAAAATAATTTATTTCTGAAGGGTACCAAAATGTCGAGTAGTGCGAGACATACTTCTCCGTGATATGGGAGTTGAACTCGTTTAAGCTGAGCTCGCAATCTTTTTTTCTTTTTCACCATTACACATTATATTGACTACAATACATTAGATTGATTAGATCTTCATAAATTTGGTTCGCGAGTTTAAAAAACATAAATCGTAAAAGTCACAGCGTATGAGGGATACTATTAATATATTAAGTCCCGTGATGGCCCAAATACCTAAGGCAGTGGGCCATAATATTAGCGTTCCGAATTAAATCCGGCCGTATAATAAATACTAAATTAAATTAAATAAAATTAAACTAAATAATTCCATGAAGGAATTCGAAACTTACGGTTATGTGTATAATGCATTTTCAGCTTTTCTATCTTCATTGTAAACTGGAGATGTAAGAATTGTATAAAAAAAATCCGCTACAATCAATATCACTTTGATATAATGACTTGTAACATTTGTTTCTTTTACGGTTTAAATACAGGTACACTCTTAATGAAAAAATGTATGGAACGATAAATCCCTTCTGATGACACAGCATTAGTCTATGTCCCGCAAAATGACTTTCGAATGATTATGTTGAAATATCTTTATTTACAAAACAGTTCTACTCCTTCCTCGGTACTACAATCCAAATGGAGTCTCGATTTGTCGTGTCCGTTCATTTTCTACTCTTGAAATCCATTTTCCATTTAATGCTTTGCTTCTTCACACGCTATTTAATCATCGCAGCGTTGGCTTGGACATATGTTTTCTTTCCTGAGTATTTACTTTTGATATTTTACGTAGAACTCTTTTATCCTTCATTCATTGTACACGTTCAGAATATTGAAAGCGTTTTAGTTTAACGGGGTGCAAATTATCATTGTTCCAAATACACAAAAATTTTCCATTTACATAGATGTGATCTTAGATCTGCCAAAATATTTTTTTCCAAGCACATCCAAAGTATTTTTGTTGTTGTCTATGTTATCGACCGATTTGCTTACATTTTCTTGGTTACTATTTTATATAATCTTAGTAATCTAAGACATAATTTTAACAGCTCTAAGACATTTGGGAATACCTCAGAAATTATCAAACCTCATCATAATGACAATGCATGAATCAAAAGCTAAAATTATAATACAAAACCAAATAACCCGTGAATTTAAAATAGAAACGGGAGTACGGCAAGAAGATGCCTTATCCGCACTATTATTTAACTTAATACTACATTACGCCATAGGAAAATTATAAAAGAAAGGCAGTATATTCAATATGACAACACAAATAGTGGATAATAAGCGGACATAGTAATCATGACATAGTAATCATGGCAAAAAATTACAGATATATGGCAGAAGTATTTGTACAACTAGAAGCGGAGACACAAAAAGTAGGCTTAAAAATCAACGAAGACAAGACAAAATATCTAAAAATGTCAAGAAATGAACAAATAAGAAATACTCAGAATATAACAATTTGAGAGTACAACTTTGAAGGAGTTACAACCTTTAAGTACCTCGGAGCAACAATAAGAACTGATAATAGTATGCAATGCTGTATTCATAATAGAATTCAGGCCGGAAATAGATGCTGCTATGCAAACAGAAAGTTGCTTCAATCAAAATTAATATCAAGAAAGGCCAAAATGACGATATATAAAATTCTCATTCGACCCATAGTGACGTATGGATGTGAGGTATGGACTATTAAAGTGGCCGGGGAGAATAGCCTGCGCATATTTGAAAGAAAAATTCTACGAAAAATACTCTGCCCAAATATATTACAGAATGGAGAATATGTAATCAGAAGCAACAGCGAGCTCAATAGTCTGATGGATAGTGAGGACATTGTACGGTTTGCAAAGGCCCAAAGACCAAGGTGGGCTGGCCACGTAAGTCAAATGAGCGAAAGCCGAAAGCAAGCAGTGGTGCTGATTAGAAAGCCTGATAGCAGCCGTGGTAGAGGAAGACCAAGAAGCAGATGGGCAGACAACGTGAAAAACGATGCTCAAATCCTATAAATCCCAAATTGGAGACAAGCGGCACAAGATCGACCTTTTTGGAGGAGCATAGTGATGAAGGCTAAAGCTCACCCACAGCTGTAGCGCTATAAGATGATGATGATGATGATGATGAATCTAAGACATTGATTTTATATTCCGAATATTTGACGTATAGCTGTCTGTTGTTGAGCAAGAGCATATTGAAAGAGCATTTTTTATACCGTCTTTTATACAATTGATTTTTGGTGTTGATTATAAGAAGTCATATTTCTCTATTGTTTTACAGAAACAATTTGCATAAACTGTTTGTTCCTTGATCTAAATTTAATAAAGAATTTTTTAAGCCGACTATATGTTGTTAAGTCCATTTTATGAATAAAATAAAATTATACTTTTCTTAATCATCTGGTACACTAATTGTTCACAAAAATTTTCACTAAATTCGGTAACTCCCTGTATTGAACTTCAAAGTTGAGTTGTTTCAAATTCCTTATATTCAGAATATTCAAATTCTTTGGCCCAAACTGTTTTGTAAATTTTTATTTCTATTATTTTAGTATCAATTTTATTCGCATATATGTATATATGAGGCTCTGATATGCATGTACATAAGTATGTGTGCATCTAAAGGTTTTAACAAAAATTCAATAAGGAAAATTGAAGAGTATTTGTTATGAAGTGATCACTTAATTTGTTTTTGTTTTTTTTTTGTTTGTTTTATTTTTGGGTTTTCCTTTCCTAAAAAAGGGACAAAGAAATTTTCCTTTTTAATCAAATAAGTGGTTTTTGGAATTTTCAACAGACTTTTATAAATTGAAAATTCAAATATTTAAGAACAATATTGTATAACCCCTTCATTGGTACGTTGTTGCGGTACTTTGACTTCTATGCCTTTTTTTAAATTTTTCGATTAACTCTATTTAAACTTATTATGGTATAAATACGTATTTTTTATTTGTATTGCTCAATGTATTTGTATAATATTAAAATTATAATATGTAGTACTAATGTTATCAATGTACAACTTTAATTTTTTTTTATGTAAATGAAAGCTGTTGATTAGATCATATTTATTGTATAATTTGTTGCAAAGTAATCTTGAATATATTTTCAATTTTGTTATACCATTGCCATTACATATACTTCTCAATTGCTACATATTTTTACTGTTTTTCAATACTGACTGGCATTGCTATTGTTTTTAGGTTGTTATTGCTGTTAACGATGCTACCCAGCTAAATAAAACTGGTCCAACCTTTAATTTATAGCTGCTGATAGTGACAAGTTTTTCAATAACGAAAATATAGACCGAGGTTAATGTAGGGTGAGGCTAAATGTTCCACAATGACAACTGATAGATTATTTAATTATGGTTGTTGACGTAAAACAATTTCCTTTCTCATTGTTTACCGTTACACTTATCTTGTTAATTTTTATTTGATTATAACAATCACAGCGGTTATTTCCCGCTAATTCCAACGGATAATATAGATATGACAACATATTACAAAAACAATTATTTCCCGTTAAACTTTTCTATCACACACTACAATATTTAAAAGCTTCAGATTTGTATTTTCAAGGAATTTTTATTATAAAACTACGAGTAAGGCAATTTCAAAAAAATATTTATTCAAATTTTATTTCAATAATTTTCATAAAAATGGATTAATTCAGAAATTTTTATAAATTAAGTATTTAAAATCACATCACATTCATTCAAATTTAATTTGAATATTGTGTGTGTGTGTGTGTGTGTATGTGGTGTATGCATATACGTGTTATTTAAAATTTTTAATTATAAATTAATTACATATGCATACAATAATTTTTACAGAAACAAAAAAAAAAATAATATATTTAATAACAAAAATCAGAAAAAAAGGACATGAATTTGAAATGAATTTTATTTAAAAGAAAAACTCATTACGAAAATATTTTAATTTCGGCTTCATTTTCTATACTAATGTTACCCCACCATCACATAAATACCATTCATCTGAGATATGACATACTATATTATATAGACAAGTATGTATACATGTAATATTAGGAAGCAATTCGTGATATGGCGAAATCTATTTAACAAATGTATATTTCGACTAAAGACTTTTCGCCTAAAATTGTATTTGCGATATATATTTTTGGGGTGGAGAAATTTGTTAGCAAAATTCCATTTGTGAATAAGTAATAAAATATTTTATCAAACATTTTTTGGTTTTTGTATATCAAATTGTTTTTACCCTTATTTTTTGTATTCCAAATTCAAAATTAGATATCTAAGACACAATCCTTAAAGGAAAAATACTCACAGACAAAATTTTTAAAAAACAAGGTACAAAGAATAAGCAAACTAGACACAGATAATAGATTGAATAATGATTTTGGGAATGGATGAGTATCCGCATGGTACCCCTATTTAAATTAAAAAAATAATTTGCAAAAGTACAGGTAAAGTGGGAAATGCATATGCAGAATTTATTTGTCAAAAATTGTTTTGTTTTGAAATAATGTAGATAATTGCCGCCATTGATACACATACAATTTGTTTGTATAGTAATAAAATACAACATAAAATAGTTTTTGAAAAATTGTAGAGTTAAAAGTAATTAAAAGTGTTTAATAAAAATTTTAATTTAATAATTTTTTAAAAAATTTTAATTACATATTTTGTTATCTGTTGACTGTTACTATCATAATTGTAACAAAATATAATTATATGAATAAATTAATGCTAGTTTGTTGTGCATATATTTTGTTATATCT
This sequence comes from Argyra leucocephala, assembly GCA_963942445.1. NCBI lineage: Eukaryota > Metazoa > Arthropoda > Insecta > Diptera > Dolichopodidae > Argyra > Argyra leucocephala. The sequence continues at coordinate 15,011,041 of OZ012681.1, forward strand.
AAATATTTTAACAATTTATGATGAATATTGCAACAAAAAAGAAAAAAAATCTAGACTATGGACTAGGGAAATTTTCATTCATTTCAAATTAATTGGTTTTTCTTCCATTAACTAATTTAAAATAAATTTTTACAGAATTGGTTATAACCTATTTACCACAAAAAACAATAATAAATATGTAAATATTAAATAATTTTTATGACGTTTGTCATTATTTTTTTATTAGTATGAGTAAAATGACAATTTTTACAATCTTTCGTGTTGGTAGCTCTGCCGCTGCGCAGCAATAATTAGAAATAGAGATATCTTGCATCAAAATTCACTGCGTGCAGAATTACATGTAATTGGTTCCATATAAAACCATATATTCTAATTTATTTTTGCTGCGATGCATGCATAGTTCTGCACATGTATTTCAGGCATAAAAAAGGTAATACTGGTAGGGATTAGGATATAAAATGGAAAAAAATAGAATTAAGACAATTAGTTAGTCACAAGCCCTGTTGAAGGAAATATTTTGCTTTCGAAATATCAATATCTGCAATCAAATATTAACAAATTGTTAGTGAACGGAAACTGGCAGCAATTAAAATATTACCAAAAATAAAAATCCGATTAATAGATTAAAAAATAAAATATCTTTAAAGTAAAAAGTTCTCAATGATAATATTTACAGTTTTTGTATACAGTAGGCGTTACCCAAGACAATTATTTTTTGCCAGCCATTGAATTTTCTATTTTATATCCAGCAGCGGCAGCGCAAAATAAAACTACAAGGATTAGTTTTCGGAAATTTGTCTGTGGAAATTTTATTTTGTGGTTTCAATTTTTGTGAATTGTGTCTTAGTACGGATATTTTCCGTGTCCTATTTTTAGATTATAAATAAAAATTTATACTACAAGACATATTGTGCAAATTCGATAAATTAAAACATTACATTTGGTTGATATAATTTAATCCATTGGTAATATTTTGTATGATATTGTAGCAAAAAATGGAACTATAAATTTTATATTTGACTTGCACGATATCATGAAATGCTTGTTTAAAGAACAGTTAAGGCTTTAAAGCGGTTATGTGAGGATTAATCGGATTTTGGGAACAACAAATAAAATTCAGTGGGATCTTATTAGTGATCAGTTTATAAGCTGTTACAAACTTTTTTTTTTGATTTAAAAACCTTGGCGTTGCGGAAAAGTGTGTATAGTGTTTGATAATTTTGTAGATTTTGCTTTAGATTCATAATGATTATTGCATTGAAATGATAAAAAATTGCACAAAAGATAAAAATTGATAAAAATAATATATTGGATTAAATTCACATCAGAATTAAAATAGTTTGGTATATTTGCAGTTTAAAACCAAAAGCCAAGGTTATTTTGCATTACAACTCCAGACAATTATTCTAATTTTACTAAAAGTGCTATGAAAGTAATCTCATTACAGAAATATATATCCATTTTGTAAAAAATTGTTTTTTTATAAAATAACATTTTGCTATAAACATTTTTTTTTGTCGATTGTCATTAGACCAAATATTCATTTGTAAAATGAAATTATGAAAATTGTCATAAAACCTTAATATTATGAGTAGGTGATGAAAGTCAATTTGCACGTTTTAAGTGTAACATTCCTTCTTGTTAATTTTCATATTACAGATGAACAAGAAATTCTGAATACATTAGGGAATAAAGAAGGATGAGTACGTTCAAGGTTAGAGATTTATTTGAATCACGTATAGATATTTTAAATGTATGCGTGCATAAAACATATATAATATGTATATGTTTTTATATGAAATATTATGAATGTGTATTTGGGCTTGTTTCTTTTTTTTTTTTTTTTTTTTTTTTAATTAATTGTTGTGTATATGGTACAAAAAAGTAATATTTTAAATTAAATTCTCATAGTCATAATAAATCTATATATATGTATGAGTGTAACTTATGATATTACATATTAGTCCTTCGAGTTGTAATAACTTTTTTTTTTTTTAAATTTACATAATAATAGGGAAGAATAATTTGAATTTTTTGAAGTTTTTTAGAAAAAAAAAATATTTTTGATAATTTGAAGGTAGATTAAGGTATATAGTGGTTGTCAACGCAGCACACTATGACTATTGTTGTATCACAGAATAGTTGAAGTGGTGCATTATATTTTAGAATTATTTTTCGCTCAATCCTACTGCATTTATTGTGGTTGTGAAAAATATTAACTAAGTCAGTAAGTAATATTTTGATAGCTTCTCTGAAAAAATTACATATTATGAATTGATTTCACACTTGCGAAAAATAGTAATAGTGATTAATGTGAGTTTATGAAATCCTATAATAGAAAAAATAACTTTTTCATAGTGCAGAATCATTTTTAATAAATTGATTTTTTGTTGGGAAATATTTAAAGCACGCAAATTTAATTTTTGCAAAGAGCTTATAATATCTTTTTATGTGTATATATATTTATGATATATATATATATATATATATATATTTTTTTAATTTCCAATTTCAATAAAAGGTTATTTAAATTAATTAGGTTTTTTTTTTTTTTAAATTTGCAACCATTATAAATTCTTGTATAAAGTATATATTTAATTAATTAAGTTAGTGGTATGGTTTCCAGTGTAGTTATCAATATTGGCTTATGACTTAATATTTATATTAAATGTGATGTGTTAAATATTTTTTTAAATTAAATTTTTATTATATTTATTATTATTTTAAATTAAATATTATTGAAAATAATTTCAGTTTTCCGACACCAGTCTAGGTCTTATTTTTAAATTTAAAATTGAATATAAGAGCGTGTAACATGACTTTAATATTGGCTTTTGAGGCAGTAAAATGACTTAATACTGACTCTATGATATGATTTCAAAAACAATAATACAGTACCTATGTGTTATTAATACTTAAAACTAAAATAAATTTAATAACCACATATATTTTATATGAAGTCCATATATAAGATTCTTACTGCCATTTACATATCATTACAATGAGATTTATGAAAATTACTATGTATTACTATGACTACTCAACTCGAGGCACCATCTACTTAGCACCAGATTTTATCTACTAAGCTTAATATTTAGTACTTATGTGGTAGTGATTGATAGACCGGAACACTTAAACCATAGATTTTAATTGTTGTTTTTGTTATATACTTCAAATATAATCTTTTCTTTAGATTGTGTCTTAAGTATAAAATAGCTAGCGAATGTCAGGAGAGAGGATAGACTATTTCATTTAACATTCTAATATAAGTTATGCTTAACAAAATGAAATGTAAATAACAATATTGGTTGTATTTTAAGTTGGTCCAATTTGAATGTAAAACAACTTTAATTTATTTTATCAATAGTTTCGTTTTTTTGCTTAGAACAGTACAATTTCGATATCAGCTCTAACAGTAAATAATGTACAAAAAATATTACCAATAGATACTGTCACCTTTTAAATGTGAGTATTTTTTAGAATTATATCTTTTTCTTTTATATTATGTGTTTCAAACATCAATTTATGGAAAAAAATTATTTGGCTTAGAATTAAGTTAAATAAAATAGGTCAAAATGTTCTTCGAATTCCAAGCTCAAACTCAAACGAGGTGATAACATGTTGTATTCTACTTTTCTTATTTCTTTTTCTTGAAACGAGACAGTGGTCTAGCCAAAGTTAACATTATGAGTCAAATTGTCTATTCCGATTGTCCATCAATTCTTAATAAAGTAGTGAAAAAAACTTGATTTTATTAAAATCAAATATTTATTATTATAGACATAATGGCAGCACTGATTGGCTTACAATTATTATTTTTAATTGTTTTACAAGGTGTCACTGATCTCTTTAATGTAATTCAGATGAAATATTTGGTTTAATTTATGAAAATTATTATTACGATACTCTTACACAAAAAATTTTCTTAATTTTCATAAAATATGTTTTTTTTTTGTTTATAATTATCCAAGATTACAACCATTTTTGCATTTAATTGAATAGAAGTTAACCAAGAAAAATTAAAAATATAAGACAAAATATACTTCGAACGAAACAAAATAATGAGAAATATTTCAACATCAAAAATAAATTAGTTAAAAAGCAATAATAGTCAAGTCAAATTAGATTTTACTCTAAAACAAAATGTAGCTCGATAAGAAAGAGTTCATTGAGGCAGGTAAAAAATAATTTCCACAAATTTGTAATATTAACCCATTTTCGGCAGCTGTTCAATTTTTCAGCAAAATTGCATATTTTTATTAAAGTTTTTTTCTGTTATAGCTATATATTTGTGACTAAAATTTAATACATCAATAAACTTTGCACTCTTGGCTTTCAAATAAATGTTTTAGATTTAAAATTAACTCACTCGTTTTGAAGATAGTAGAAGGGTGTGAAAAAACTCCTAATTTTAACGGTTTTTGGGAAATGAAAAAAACAACAAATTTAAATTTTAAATTCAAAAAACCAATGATGAAATTTTCTTGTCAAAGAGTCATTTTTTCCATATTCTTATATTTTTGGTCGATTTTACCCCACCAGAATGTGTCATATACGTATAAATATTGCTGTTCGAAAAATCGAAGATTGGCCGCTATTTGAAATTTTTTTTTACGACTAAAATTTTCATATTTTTTCATACTTTTTATTTATTTATGATTAACTTTTTCAATCCAAACAATTTTTTTTAATCGTAAATACTATTTATAAACGTTTAAAATAAGGTTTCTAACATTTGCAATGTATAACAAAAATGATATGAAATAATTTGTAAGAAAAAATATAATTTTGTATAATAAAAATTTAAAATAAAGTCTATAAGATGACCAATATAATAATTTAATAGTAATATAAAATACAGGTAAAAAAAAATAGTAACTACAAAATATCTTTTGTAATTAAAAACTTGTAATTATTTACCTTAAATGATCAGGTAAATAAATAAACTCTAAAAAAAATTGAAAATATTAGAATTTTTGCCGGAAATAGACCAATTCGATGTTTGTCTGAGAATCCTTCAATAGACGAACAGATGGTGCCTTATTTTGGTCATCACTCCTATAAGATGTATATTAGAAATAAACCAATTCCTTTCGGTTATAAAATATGGAGCCTCTGTTCTTCTGATGGATACCATATGCTGGATCAAGCGACAACTATAATAAGCAAATTGGTTTAAATGTCGATGTTCTCATTTGATTACTGATAATAAAGAGGTTACAGTTTGTTCCACCTTTGACCAAATCGAGTCAATGATACAGTTAAATGCTGAAAAAAAGAAAAGAAGGATTATGTCAGCTATCAGCAACCATTACCACCACATAACCACAAGTATAGCATGGGAGGTGTTGATTTGCATAATAATGGAGTAGCAAATTACCGCATCAATATCAGAGTAGAAAATACTAAATAGTATTAGCCATTATGGATTGCTGGTTTGAGTTCTTCAATAGTAAATGCCTGGAAGCTACACTCTTTTGTAGCGAAATATAAATGCCACAAAAAAGATTTCGTGTTTTCGTTGCTGAAAAATTATTATTGCGATTTGAATGTTAATCATCTCAAGAAGAATATCAGCCTCATAATTTACAAAAAGTATCAGGCAGACATGTTGTTTTTTTCAAAGCAGAAGGAAAGTATCATCGATGTCAATTGAAAAAGTGCAGCAAGCCAACGAAAGTCATGTGCAAGAAGTGCAACGTATATTTACACACTAAATGTTTTGAAAAATATTATGAAAAATAGTTTTTGTATTAAGATTTCATAATTTATAACATTTTATATTGACAATTTTTTTCTTTAATTATCTCAATAAAGTTTTTGTTTAACTCTATTTCATATTTTCATTCATTGTTTAGCTTTAGTTTCGCTGAATTTGAGTCAAATTTCTAAAAATATAAACTAAATTTTTAATTTTCATGAACAAAAAAAAAAATGTCAAATAGCGGCCAGTGTTCGATTTTTCGAACAGCCCTTTCCAATGTTCGGGAACGTGCTAGCCCAAATCTGACAACGGATTTGAATTTTTTGGGCATCAATTATTCTAAAACCAATGGATTAATTAATAATCAAGTTATATTTTTTTTCTGGCCGAAAATGGGTTAATGATAATCTCGATGACTTAGAACACACTTATGCTAAGTCGCAAAATCATAATTTTTTTTGACAGTAATTTGAAAGTTTGATAGCTTACTAAAAGCATAGTATTTAAGTTAGAAAACTGGAACAACACGTTTTTTTTGTACTCTGTTCTTTTCTCAAATAATAATTAAAAAAGCATATTATTGACTTAAAAATTTGGGACTTAGCATAATTATTCATTAGCTCTCATATTCTATCTAAGCACTTGGCATATTTGTGTTTTAGACTAGTATGTAATTTTTTATAGTATGACTAATATTTTACTAGTATAGTATGGCTAATATTCTAATTGAGCACTTAGCATATACCGGGTGTGCATGCGTATCAGCTTTTTAAGAGGGGAAGGAGCCGTTATTTTAAAATTTAGAAAAAAATTTGTTAACTAAATCGAGGGTGCTCTATCGATTGGCTTAGCTTCTTATTTTTTGTCGTAGAATCTGAATTTGCATTAAAAAATACACCTTCCCCTTTGAAAATCTCGATTTCGGCCAATTTCGGCGATTTTTGATCTTAAAAAACCGATTAGCGGTCCTTTCCGAAAGTTGAAAATATTACCAATCGATAGAGCACCCTCGATTTAGTTAACAAACTTTTTCTAAATTTTAAAATAACGGCTCTTTCCCCTCTTAAAAAGCTGATACGCATGCTCTGGAACACCCGGTATATTCGTATTGGATTTGTAAACACATTTTTTTAGGTCTAATGTTCAGAGTGAGTATATGATACTATTAAAATTAACATTAACATTTTCAATTAAACTATCTTAAAACTCCATATCTCGGAAACTACGTATTGAATGTCTTACATATTTACAGAATGGAAAACAGGCGCTTTTAAAAGAGCAAATGTGACATTAATGGAATTTTGAAAAAATTGCATTTTGCATAAGTATGGACTATGCAATCGATGTATTGTAATGAAATGTAATACTAATGATAATAGTGTATATTTAAAAAAAAAAAAAAAGGTTTTCTGGAACGCAGTTTTCTATAGACAAACTTATACCATATATCTCAACATGGGTTAAAGGGTCAAAAGTAAATAAATAGGTATGTATATATTAAATTAAGAATAAAATTTAAAAATAAAAAACAAAAAATTTAAAGCTGGACATTCTTTAATTTAAGTTTTTGGTAGCATCTATCATTTAATGAAAATCTAAATGTAACCCAAGGCTCCCATTTGATTCATCTTTGATTTTATTTTATTTTTCTTTCCATATATACTTATTTTTATGTCATTATTTTTATTTTTATATTTAAACATTTGAAAAGAATAATAAAACAGATTTTATTTTTTATTATTATCATCCTCAAAGTGTTTTCATATATATACAAATACGTAAATAAATATATACACATACATACACACATTTAAAAGTTTTCTTTCTAATATGTTTTTCGTTTTTTTTTTTTTCATTTATTTAAAGTTTAAGATAAACAGAAAACGATCAAAGATAATCAAATTGTTATGATATGAATTGATAAAGATAAAAGATAAACACATAAAACAAAACAAAAAAGGACATACATATAAAATACAAATACCAACAAAAACAAACAGATATTGTAAATATAAAAACAAAAATATAAGAAAAATTCCCATGATATTTAAAAGAAAAACTAAGGACAATAATATAAAAAAACGGAAAAGAAAAAAAAAAAAACTAAAAAAATTTTCAATACTTTTTCTTGTTTTTGTTTTTTTTTTTTTTTGTTCTGGTGATATAAAAAAAATCTCACCACAATTTTCAAAGTATAGTAAATTTTCCCAAAATGAAAATATCAATATTGTATTGCCCCCAAAAAATATTATATGATAATACAATGGAAAATTATATGATTAAAGTTACTAGATTTGTGTTGGAAGAGAGAGAGAGAGAAAAAAAAAACAAAAAATAATGACAAAAAAGAAAATCAAAAACGAACAAGTTATATTTTTTTATTTTTTTTTTGTTTTTTTTTTTTATTTGTTATTGATATCAGATTTTTCTTTTTCTTATTTTTTGTTTGTTATATTTTTATTGATTTGTTTAGAACAATCTTAATTATATTAATTTTTTTTGCTCGTTTGGTCTCAATAGTTAGTAATTAAAACAATACTTCACTTAAATTTAACAAAATATATTTTATCGAATGTTTGATATACTCTCTAAATAATAAAATTAAAAACCCTAGGCATTAATTATTAAAATGTAGAAAAAGTTGGATTTGTAAACCCATCACTAAAGTGAATTTATATCAGAAGTAATACTTGTAATTAAAACTGGATACAAATAATTCCTATATATTTGAAAATGATATAATATTTAACATTGAAACATAAGAAACATTGGCGATTTAATCCATTCAACAACGAATCGAAACATATATCAGGACATCGTTGCCAACAGGTTTAGTTGTAAGTTAAGTATGTATTTAAATTAATATTTTCTTTTAATAATTTTTATTTGTATACTCTTATAAAGACTAATCGTCTTATGTATACTAACATTAAGAATTGAATAAATAAATAAATGAATGAATATCATATGACCGTTGACATCCAATTATGGATAGACAATAAAAGAATAATATTTGAAAAAAAGAGTGGTCCTTTAATAATTATTGATACAAATAACTTTGTTGTTAGATACAATGTTGGCATAATTCTAGATCTACATATATGTCATATTATTATGTCATTGTAAATAAATAAATTAAACTTGTCATTTTTATTTATTAAATTATAAAATCAATAAGTAGTTTGAATAATTTCTTTATTTTGTATAATTATAATATTTCACTTTTATATTTTTGATTGATTTTTTTAACTCGCAGATGTATTTATAATAAGTACATCTTACAGTAAGTTATGAAATCACTCAATGTGAAAATTAGGAGTTGTATAGATGGTCTAGCATTATACATATTTACTGATGAGTTTAAGTAGTGCTATAATGAAGGAAACAACTCCTAAAAATAATTTGTTATTTTAAACATAAGTCATAATTATTATAGATGCATTGGTAATATAACTCTATATTTATGTATAAATTAATGTAAATAAATATATAGAACTTGTTATTTTTATTTATTAAAACGTAAAATCCGATAGATAATTTAATAATAATTTCTATTTTAAATTTATTATTAAATACATTTATTCTTAATTGTTACAAAATTGATTTTACGTTGACATTTTAGTCGATTTTTATAACTCACAGATGTATTAATAACATATTTTATATAAACATTTTAATAGTTATTGATAAAAAAATTTAAGTTTAAAATTCAATATGAGTTTAGAAATTTAATAATGTTTTACAAAAGTATTTCCATCTAATATATATTACTAGGTTTATTTTTAATTTAAAAACTTTCATTTGGATAAACTACTCAAGATTGATGCTCTTGAATTCATTAATTTATTAATTTAAACCTTTTGTTGTCATTCTGCACAATGTTACAGCATTTAATTACATTCCTCAAATTTGTTTTGAACTTTTATATCAGGTCTCATAATTTATTTAAGCTGTTATCATCTTTTTTCATATATTTACCTGATTTTATTTATTAATATTATTTATCTGCGTTTTATCTCTAATTGCTGCTTAAATTTCTACTACATAGAAATATTGCTGCTTGAAATATTTAATAATTTTTTACCATTATCATTATTATTATTATAATTATCAAATATTATTTCACAACTTTTCATTCCATCACTTTTTTGACGATTTATAATTTCTTAGGAGTTCTTCTTGTTGTATTTACATTTATGATTGTTACCGCTAGTTTTAACTGTTTATCTATAAATATGTACATTATACAAAAAAATAGAAATAATAATTTAATTATACCAAAGAATATATAAATTAATAAGATGTCTTATCTCATATAAATTTTTGAAGAAAAATTTTTGTACTGCGAGCCTGATATGAGGACCCACATATAGAGGAATATAAAAAGAGGTGAAGAAAATGCAAAATAAAATAATGTAAACAAAATTAAAACAAAAAAAAAACAAAATAACAAATTAATATTAGTCATTGTTATGCCTGTCTTCAATTTCAATTTCTGTCTTTCTATGAAATAATTATATTTCACAGTGTATACTGATATATGAATTTAACATATATGTAGTTACATACCTGAATAATAATAATATGTATTGAAATAAGTATGCAGCTAACACAAAATAATAGAGTAAATGATAGAATCACAGAATTTAGAAAAAATTCTAAAAGTAATAGTAATATAAGAATAAAAGTTATTAGTTATACATTGCAAATATCGTGAACTGTCTACCGTTTTCGTTGGAAAATTATAATTCTATTTCAATTTTGGTATTTTTATTTTTTGAAGAAATAAACCAGACAACAATTCATTTTTGATACCTAGATTGTTTGTTTGTTCTTTTTGTTTGTAAGTAGATATACCATATATAAATACATAATAATTTATAAATGATTGATACAAAATAAAAAAATTTCTTTGCTAAAAATTTAAAAATATATGTACCTATTTTTCAATATATTTTTCAATTGAAAAAAAAATTTGTATACATTAGTAGCGTTCCATTAAGTTGTGTAAACTACTCATGACTAGATTGTAAAAGGAACGCTCATTTTATGATCATGAGCAAAACATAACCCAAAAACATTAATGTTAGTTTGTTTTGTTTTTTTTCTTTTTTATTTATCAAAAATAATTCATCAAAAATTTCTCTTCTTTTCTTGGTGTTATCTAGTTTTATTCATTAAATTTAGTGTTATATCTAATAATTTTTAAAATAAAATGGTTACACTTATCATATTTAAATTAGTTTTTTGTTGAAATATATTTCAAGTTAATTTTTTTTATTTATTGTTGCTTATTTAAATGTCAATCTCAATTTCAAATTTTAAATATGACACTAAATAATTATTCAGCACAATAAGAATTTATTCAGCGCCTAGCGGAAAGTAGATCGTTACTAACCATTTTCTACACAATAACAAGAGATAGTGTAGCTGTGTTAAAAAATGTGTAAAAATTGTTAGTTTACACAACTACTATTGTATATTCTACTTACGTACATAACAACATACATCGACTGACATACAGACAAAAAAAAACTAGAATAAAATAAAGTAAAATACGATTTTTATTTTCGTTTTATTTTCTTACACGTCCGTATGCACCTAAGTCGATAATTAATTAAAAAATATCCAGATTGAGACATCTTATATTTATATACTCTTTGGTTTACTAATCTTGAATAAATCACTTTTTTTCAATTACTTATATTTATGTAGATGTATATATATTATGCATATATTTAACTATTTTGTTATTCAAATTAAATATATTTTATTATTTTTCCAACAATATAATCAATATAGTAAGTAACAATATAATCAATATTACATAATATTTACTAACTTTGACACTAGTGGCTCTTCTATTTTATTAAATTTATTTTACTACGTTTACCTAATGTGAAGGTGTTTACATATGGTGTTAACTAAAACAATAATTATAATTCATTTATAAATATTTAATGCATATACAAAAATCTTATAAATAATTGATGCTGATGATGTCGCCAGGGTTGGTTAATCAATCGAGATCAATAAACAAATACATACTGAATACAAAAAATAATAAATTATTCAAAAAAATATTTTAAAATATTACAATAAAATCATTCATTCGAAAAAATATATAAATTTTAAAACAAAATTCAAATTCCAAGAATATTTTGGGGCCGAAATCAAATATTAAAAAAATATATGAAATTCAATACAGGATAACCTAATATTATTATCAAAGAAATGTTCAAGTTTATTTCAACTGTCATTAGTTGTTATGTTCAAGAAATCAGAAAAGGCTAGTATTAATCAAGTCATTACTATAGAATTGCCCATCATTATTCTTTTTGAAAACTTTTGTGGATTTACTGCAAAAAAAAAACAAACTAACAATAATCAAAAACAACAAAAAAAAACTTTAATAATCACCAATTTTTCTTCATTCCAACCCGTATATTTTAAGTCAATATTATCAAAGTTACGTTGTGTCTAGGAAACTTTTTTCTTTTTTTTTTTTTTCATTTTGTTCCTTAACTTTTCTAGGAACTTACTTTGTATTTTCTTGTCAATTTTTGTTGTTTTATTTTTGATTTGTTTTTGTTGTATTTTCTTAATATCCTTTTTTAGTTTTGTTTTTTTTTTCTTTTGTCCTTGTAGTTAATTTGATATTTCTTAATTTTTTAAAATTTATTAGACACGTTCCTATTCCTATTCACATTATCCTTTATTCTATTTTTGTTGTTTTTCTTTATTTGGTGAATATAATAAATAATTTTCTATGATTTTCATTTTTAAAATGAATGGACAAGTTGAAAATCAAAAAAGTTTATTTATTTTTTTTTTTTGTTGTTTTATTTTTTGTTTTCGAAAGGATTTTTAAAAATCCTTGACAAATTCTTATTTTTAATATTAACAAAAGCAAATAAAAAGTTAATGAGATATTGGAATATAGATGCTATATAATATTATATGGAGGAGGATGAGTATACAAATAGAGATATCAATGAATGGAGAAAAATGAATGGATGTCATAGTAGTGGATTTGATAAAATGAATGTCCAAGTATTCAAAGTAGCTTTACTTACAAAGAATTGAATAATATTTATAACAAAGTAAGAACTCATCGTTTCTTCATTTCACAATGGATTTTTTTGTAGTAGTTGAAGTGGTGGAAAAGAACAAAAAAAGAAATATTATAGAGAAGAGTGGGCTACTCATAGAGATGTAAATAAGATGGAACATACTGTGATGCTATGAATTTTAATAATTTGGATATTAAAAATAAAAAACTTTGCTAACTTTTTTTTTATTGTTTTAATTTTTTATTTGATAAGTTTTTGTCATTTAAAATTTAGTTTTTTTTTTGTGCTATGCACCTCTAATAGTTTTTGCAAATTATTTCATTGTTCATTCAAATTACTCAAACATTTTTTTTTTTAATTATATTTTAATTTGAAAAATAAAATAAATTTTTTTTTTTTTGTTTTTTTTTTTGCAAATTATATTTTTAAAATAAAATAAAGAGATTTAATATTGGATAAGAACACACAAGTAAATTATTCTAAAATTTGTGACTGTGATTTTTGGTTGGATGTGATTCACAAAATTTGTTTAATTACAATTTTTTTATATGATTTTGTATTTAATTATTAATTTTATTTTTAATAAATTTTATAATATTTTTGAAAATTGTAAAATTTGCTATTGCTTGGATTTGAAGTTACCTAAATTAAATTAAATTTATATTTCGAAGATCAGACGACATAAATTAAAGTATAGGGCAACTTAGCACTTGATTTTTAAATTATTGTGAGAGAAAGATGTTTATTTATTTACAGGCTTAATTCAAGCGAGTTACACCTATTATATTTATCCAACAAAATTTAAATTTTTAAATTAAGAATCATTACTTAATACAAATATATAGTTTGAGATTGTGTCGTTGGTTCATGAAACAAAACTAACAGGAGAGCAGCAAAACAATTCAAAAAACTTAAAAAAATAATTTTTTACTACTACTTTTTATTTATTTTTTAATTTATAATTCAATAGCGAAATTCCTAACATAATAAAAGAAAATTTAATTTCCTTAAAAAAAAATTCTCGAAAGACTATACAGTGATCAATGCTTCAGAAGTTATGAGCTATTTTGTTTCTACACTTCCTGTTTTTTTGCAATAAGTAAATTTTTTTATTTTCTTTCATTTTTAATACACGAACTTTTATTTTATTCATAAAAGAAATATATTTCATTTAGTAGGTAGGTACGCATCAGATTGTGTGTATGTTTTTCTACAATTTACTTTACTTTTGTACTTGATTTGTTTTTGTTTTTTTCAGAATTTTATTTCTATGTGTTAAAAGAATGAACCACAAATTTTTAAAATATTTCAATTTAATCATAATCATATATCATTTGGCTCTGCTTACTATGCTTATACTACGAAAACATTGTTGCGAAATTTTTAACTAAAATTTTGCTGCCTCATAACTTATTGTATCTTTTCCCATCCACGTACTTAAAACAGCCATAAAATGTTTTAACAGGTCAGAAAATTGTTTATGTTATAAACACAAAATTATTCTCGTATTAAAAATTTGAGAAAAAAATATCATCGGCTGGGCCAAAACATCAAGGTTGGCAACAAAACAAAATAAAAAAACTCATTAGACATTTTGTCATTAATTAAATTTCAAATTGTAAATAGACGGAAACTGGTATTTTTGTTCGGCTATTAAGAGTGTCAAATTGAAATGCATATAAGTTCATATTCGATTTGAGTTTTGGATCAAAACAAATTGTAGCATCTGTTTTCATATGGAATGACGGCTTCACTTACTTTGAGAGGTAGGTATATCTCAGAAACTAATCAACCAAGAAGTATTAAATTATAATTTGTTTTTTTTTTTTTATATTCTTGATAGTAACTTAGGTAGAATCACCTTGTCGTAGATTAGGTACGATACTGCAATATTATTACATCAAGCGGAAACTATACAGTATTTTGAATATTATTATTTATATAATTAATTTTTGTGGAATATCAAATCATTAAATGTAGAAAACGATACAACTATTGCCAAGAGCTATGCCTTCTTAAATATTGTATAGGTTCTAATAATTCAATTTTATTTAATTCATCGAACCCGTGACTTTTTGGTTGAAAAATAGACATTCTAACTACAGTGCTACCTAGCTTTTGTGGATGTTCAATTTGTTTGGTTGTATAAATGAATGAGCAGCAGAAATAGTCGAGAGCTATAGTTTGTGTTAGTGAGAGTGAAATTGAATCACCTTTGATTAACATAAAAATCTGCTTATTTGTCAACAGTCAAATACGTATACTCAAATTATGCTTTAAAAGTATTATTTTACTCTATATAAAGCTTAAATATGGTTCGTGAAATAAAGAATAACAAATATTAAAGTAAACAAGTAAACCTTTCGCTAAGTTAGTATTCATAGCTGATAATTTATGCCTATTAATTGTGCTATACTAAAGCCATTATTCTGGCCTTTACATAAACATTCAAAAAACATAGTTTGTTATAGTCAGTAAACGAAACAACGCAAACAATAATTATGGTGTCATAACAATCAAAAATGAAGCCATCGAACGCGTTTCTAGCTTTAAATATCTGGATTGTTATCTCGATGAAAGCTGCTGAACGCAGATAAGAAAGTAAAATGCAGAATCGAAATGACAGGAAACTCTTTTATAAAATATAAAAATGTACAGAGTCATGAACCTAGAAATTCTTAGAAGATGGAAAATAAACAGAGAACTATACTTCTAAATGTCAAACGTAGAAAAATATGTTATTTTGGTAATATGATACGAGGCCCGAAATACGAACTACTTCAATTGATTATACAAGGTAAGATTGAAGGCAGGATAAATATTGAAATAAAACAAATGTCATTGCACAGGCACATTCGAAATTGAACAGGTATCAGAGCCGTAGAAGAACTGATTCACAGCGCAATATGTATAGAAGAGCATCCCAAGATCATAGCAAGCTTAGTGATGAGTTGAATGATCGCTGAACATCCAGTGGTGGATTAGCAAGATAAGAAGAAGAAGAAGGTGACCACAAACTTATTATAGTCCATTATGAAGCATATAAGACCAATATAAATTAACAAAATAACATTTTATTATTAAATACGTTTCTCTTGACCAAATGCATATTAATTTTAAATGTGAAATATTAAAATTTATATACACGATTGCTCAATACACCTCAAGCTTGTATAGATAAAAATTAAGCAATTCATTGTTTTACATAGCTTCTGGTATTGTGTCCCGGTAACACATAATTCAACTCAAACCACACAGATAAAATACACGCCTTTTATCTCATAAAAATTAACAACATTAAAAATAAGAAAATTATAAAACTATCTTCTGGCAACATTTATAAATACAAAATATTAAATCAAAAGTGTAGGCGTACAAAACGATAAAATAATAATTGTACTCTATTTGAAAAATTACCCAAATAAATGGTAATTTCTAAATAAATTTTAACATTAAAAACGTATCATATATAAATAAATAAAAAATTTAAAATACAAAAAGAAAAACAAAAACAAAATTCTTTGAAATATGACCCACCAAACCCGTACTCAAAACAAAAAATATTAATTCACTTTGAAACCATAATTTTAGAATTCCATTACATTCAAATACAATCAAAAACAATAAAAAATCTTAAAAAAATGAAAAAAAAAAAATCTAAAATTTATTATTTTATTGGAAAACATAAGAAATTTTTAACCTTGAAGGGCGAATTAACTCTAAATAAGAAATCACTTAACAAAAAAACAAATTCACTTTCTCTCTCTATTTCATCAAGCAGTCCCTCTCTTTCAAAAACTTAATAGCAATAAAATAAAAATAAAAAAAAGTAACAACATTATGAATTCTTTTAGCCATTAGATTACGCCTTCAAGTAATCAGTTGAAGACCTTCAGCTTAAACAAAAAAAAAAAAAAACAAAAACAAAAAAAAGAGCAAACCAAAAATTAAATAAATAAAACAGTAAAACAAACTTAAAAACCTAAGATGTTTTACCCAAATGTCATGATTCCTATGAAAGGAAGCAATAAAGAAAATAACAACAACCATAATGATGAAATGATGAAAAAAAGAAGAAAGATGGTTATCAGGATTCAGGCAAATATCAAAAACAAAAAAAAAAAAAAACGAAAAAGTTAAACAGAGAACATGAATAAATTCTCAAGTTTAAATGGGCTTGTGAGCTACGTGATGTTTTTTATCCTATATATATATATACATTACATAATATTATTATACACATAATGTACTTTGAAAATTGATTATGTACTGTTATTTTTTGAAAATTTCACTTGAATATATTTGTAAGCGTTTTTTTTTTTTTGTGTTTTTCTTCAATCAACGCCCACCTGGAGGTATATGACTATAATTAAATTTTATGTTTTAATGGTGCCATTTATACTATTTATTAGAAATTTTGTCTGTGAGTTTTAAAAGTGAATATAATTTTTTGTTTTGCTTTTTTATTTATGAAAATGTCACTTTTTTAACTACTTAATAATAGGCTAGACAAAGTTGAGGACATTCATTGTCGAATAGAAAAATTAAAATGTTGTAACGGTTGTAAAATAATTTAAATTAACGGATATAATCAGAAAATTGCAAACGAATTAAATTAAGGTTGACTCCGAACTATAGAAATAATTGATTATGATGTTAATGATTTTATAATATCCAACCTACGAGAATCCAAATTTTTTAGTTTAAGAAGCTCGAACAACCAAGTGGCTATTAATTTCATTATAACATTTAATTTATTTAGAAGGGCTTTTAAATTTTTTTGTAATTTTCAAAATAATTTTTAAACATCAATACTGAGTGAATTTCATTAAAATTTTATTATTATATAATATTAAAATATATTAAAACAGGCCTAAATCCCTAACATGATATTAAGTGTTGAATATTTCTGTTTTTTTCAAATTGACTTTTCTATTTTACCTTTTGCAGCAAATCAAAACAAAAAGTTACAATAGCTATAGCTATTCAGCTCTTAAGATTGCAATTTAATTTATATCTAACGAATTTTATTCACATTAAACTAAATACTAAGTATAATAACAAAATATGTCTATTGTTTCGATGTCAGCAGGAGCACAGATGCAAAAATGCAGATCAAGGATGAAAACTATGAATTCAAATTTCGTATGAAATAAAACTAGTATCTTCTATTGAACGATAGGACTAGAAATAGAACAAAAGTAGGTATATAGCAAAAGTAAAATAATCAAATACTTTGTGAAAAATGAATTATTATACTTTGTCAACATAAACTAAAACTGTTTCGAACACCTCCATTTCCAACGTGTTTAGCATAGAAGACAAATTAGTATATTAATTCCGCCTTATGCTGGCCAATAAAAAATGTTAGAAGTTAACAATGATCATCTGTTTCGAAAGGACATTTTGTAAAATGGAACCGAGAGTGTTACTTAGAGTTGAGAGTAATATCATGGACCGGTTTTGTTCATTGTTTTTTTGTTGAATAAGTCACTATGTAGATAGATACATTTCGTGCGTTTTCCAAAACCTCGTATAATAAAAACATTACTATTTACTCAATCTCAATATGTTTCCATTTTTGTTTATTTTATTTTATTTTTGTTTATTTATTCATTTTATTTTTTTTTTTGCTTTTTTCACTTTTCGTTTTCATCTTTTAATATTCAATTCTTTATTTTTATTAAGTATTTTTATTGTTATTATTATTATTACTTTGTTGTTTTTCGTTTTTATTATTATATATTTTTTTATTTTTACTATAATCTTTTTATATGATTTTATTGCTTTCATAATTTTTATTTTCACTTTTTTTTGCTTTTTTTTCGTTAATATCTCTTAGGTATGTATGTGTTTATTTTAAAAATAACGGTAAATATAAATGTATAAGAAATGAGTATTTTGGTGTAATAGGTTAACACATTAAAATGTAATTTAGTGAACAGTATGGTTGGTAACCATAGTATTTTGATTTTTCTAAGATTTTTTTGTACTCTGTAAAAACTGTATTCCATGTTGAATAGCGTATTTCATCAGTTAAATTTGGAAAAATAATATTATATTATGTACAATAGTAGTTTTGTTTTCTATGTATTATCATTTACATTGATATTTTGATTAGTGTTTCCATTGTAAAATCATTTGAAATCATAAATGGCTTTTGTGGTGTACTGACCTTTTGTAGTTTAGTACTCAATACTCTAGTATTTCGTAATTTTTGTAATTTGAAATTAATTGTATTCGTCAACTTTACTGACTAATACTGAGTGCTACCATGTGCATTGTACAATTAAATTATTTAAAATGTACGACAATTATGCATAGTAAATGCTGAATCATTCATGTAAATCAAAGTGTGTTATTAAGGTTTCGATTAGGTCCATTTGATATTGCGATGTGGTGAAGAGGATTGATGTGGGTAACATACTCGGCTACTTTAATGGCACCAACGAATTGCTATGACTGTCATCAAATACATAATATTAATTCAGTATTTCTTAGTAATTACAGTTTACAAAGTGCTAATAGGCTTGTTGGTAAGGAGAAATTTTTTTTCGAATTTAGAGAAAGTCAGAGAAAAAGAAACAGAAACGAAAATGCTAATTTTCTTATAAATAATTTCTTGGGGATGATCCGATCTATAAGAATGCATATACCTAGTATATGCCGGCAAACATTTTTGTCGGCATATGTATTTATATATATGTACATACCGGCAATATAAATATGCCGACAAACATTTTTGTGCTTGGAGAAAATCAGCGAAATAGAAACAAAGGCTTCGGTAGACAGCCTCCAGAATACTTTTGAATTCTCACTTACGATCTCAAATTGTCTTTGAATTCACAGTAAAAACTAGTAAAAAAAAATGATTTAACTGTTAATTTTACTGCAATCCTAATAGCTAAATAATCTTCAATCAAACAAAGACCTATAAAAGAGTTTTTTATGATATCACGATTTTCTTTGGAAGATTAAAGAGTTGAAAATTAAATAGAGAAAGTTTTAAGCAGATACATTTAAATTAATTTACAATGCTAATGTTTAGCTTATATGTACTTTCTGTTTTTGTGTCAAATGTTCTTATATTTCAAAATATTCTAAACAGTTGTCACATTTTCAATAAGCGAATAACAATTATAATAAAGAAAATCCTAAAAGGATATTAAGAGAACAACACCATATGTATAGAATTATTATAATAATTAAAACTATAATAACAAAAATAATTAGTAGATATGGGGTTGGTAAAATTTTCGACTTTAACCGCTAACTTTTTTATTTCATTCTGTCTGCCTGTACATAATTTCAATTTGTGGTGTAAATATCTAGACTAGTTTGAACCTCACAACCATAATGTTGATTCCATAAAATCTTATGTTGATATGTAAAAAATTCTGTTTTTCTCCACTGTTATACACACACACACATTTACCACATTACGTACTCAAAGATACGTATTTAATTTTTTATTTTTTTTTTTTACATATTTTTAGTTGTCTACACAGTCTACGAACATTTTATTTTTTTATTTTCAAAGTTTTTCACGAATAATTCGCTATAAATATCATAACACGAATTTAACATTTTCTCTTAAAATGTCTCCAAAAATTTAAACAAAAATAAAAGTAAAAAACTTAAATACATATTTAAAAAATATGTAATAATAATAAAAAATGTAAAAACAACAAACTAAAAATATTTCATCTTATACAAACATATACTATAGGTAACAGGAAAATGTGTTTATGTGTGTGCTTGCAATAAAACATGTTACAAGTAATTTGAATTTTGTCTTTAACCGTTATAGTTACGAAAATATGTAAAACTTGTGTGTTTCTGTTTTTTTTTTGTTTTTTTTTTTTTGCTTATGACTATAAACGAGAAAATATTATGGTAAAATAACAGTAAAATAAAAATAATAAGCTTATGCTGTTGGCAAAGCTAACCTACGTTAATTCTCCTTTGTTTTTTTAAATTTATACCAGTATAGTATGTTTTAGTTGGGATAAAAATTGCACCGAAGTTTAAATTGCTAATAAAATTTTTTTCTTACTGTATTTAAGATGTTGTTTATTCAATTAAAACACATTGAATTCATTCCATATAAATTTTTCAGAGTCCAGAGCTTCCAATCAATCACATTTAAATACCTTACAAATTATTCTCTTAGGAATATCAGGAAGTACTTTTTATCGAAGTCTTCTTGCTTCTCTTTCGGATTCAAGGTGTGGTAAAATATCACCTTCTCTGACTGGACCCTTAAAATTACGAATAATTTGACGATTTTGTTCACCTTAGGAATTCTACTTTAACTTGTGTACATTGACCCTGGGATCCAGTACGTCCAAGAACTTTAATAACACGAGCCCAAACAACTGGTCTATCCATAATTATTTACTTTTTTTTATTATTTTTACTTTGAGTTTTACTCGTGAGATCCATTCTTATTGACAGCGGAAATAAAAAAAAAGGAATTTAACAAATGAATATAACAGGTAGAGTTTTAAAAGCAAAAATTATCGCAATATAAACAAAAAAATGTTCGTGTACTAATTATAAGTCTGTAATGTCTTCTGTTACGAAATTTTTCTCAAATTGAGTTCCCAACTTCAACTTACCACAAGATACTTCATATCATTACAGTTTTTATTGTGAAAAATCCATAAAACACTTTTTTCTTGCGTCGGGAATCGAACCTGAGACCTTTCGGTTGAAAAATAAGCGCTTTACCTACTGGCGTCACCCAGCGTATTAAAAATTGATCGACCCAAAAAAAATATTTTTTTTTTTTTAACCGAAACAACTAAAAATCTATAAAAGAAATCTAAGTGAACTTCAATGAAGTTTTTTTTAGTATGCGGGGGTTTGTAGTTATAATAAAAATATAAAATAAATCGAAAATATAAATTATAAATTGATATTTGAATTTATTTTTTACACTTTATGGGATTTCCAGTGACATTAAGTCTATTCTATTCTATCGTTATGTTTTTCTTTGCGGTTACCAAACTATGTTGTATGTTGAATAATTTATATTAATATAGGGTTTTGCAATAGTGATGATATATACAATTTAAAATTGTTACCTTGGCAACACTGCGTATTATTTTTTGATATTTATTATGTCATTAATTGTATGCAGTAGGTATATGCCATTTAATCATGTTCAGACATCATTACATACAGATAAAGTCACTGTCTGGTGTGCAATTGGACGTTTTTAGTAAGGGTTAATTATTTAAACACCGTTGCTATTACAATTGTGTTGTAAGTTAGATCATTAAGTTAGATCGTGATATAAAAGAAATCTAAACTCTAATAATTCATTTAATTATTTAAGCTTCCGTAAATTTCAGGTAAATTTTAAATTTGATTGCATTTTTAACTGCGTGAAATTTTCAAAATTTTTAAATGGAAAAAGTAAAATTTTTGGAGTATTTTTGTCCCTACTAACTAAATGTACGTACCAACGAAATATATTATATAGCACATTTTATAATAATTTTAAATTTGTTAACTTCTTTAAAAAAAAATAATAAAATTAAACAAATTTTACTTTACAATTTGGGGAGAAGCCCAAAATCTATTTAAAAAACGTATATTTGGCCTAAAGCAATTTTGCAAAATAATATATTTGACAAAAATATTCTTTTAACAAAGCAACTTATTAGCAAAACTCCATTTATACCATATAATTGCACACTTTTCAAAATAAGCTAGCATACAAAACATTTTACAAAAATTTTTAATTTTTTTATTTATAAAAAATTTTTTTTTTACATAGTCGGTCTTACAGTTGCCCGGTCTTTCAATTACAATTGTCTGTCAATTATAATTGTTCTGACATAACGAAGAGCATGGGTAACATAGGGTGAGTACACGGCATGGGATGTACATGGCATGGGTAACATATGGGGGTTTACAAACGATATCTAGATCCAGAAAAAAAAAAATATTTTGTTTTTAAGGTCTTGCCGTTTTAATGTCTCTTATTTTTTAAATCGTTTTTGATAAGCGTCGTCCAAAGTTCATTCAAAAATTTGGCATACATAATTATCCCAATTACAAAGGATATTGGACTAGGTCGAAAATTCATTAAACCCTAGAATTAAGCCGAGAATCAAACCTGGAATCTTTTGGTTAAAAGGAAGGCGCTCTACTTACTGCGTCACTCATCGTGTTTTTGCCAGGAAGGTTTTGGTAAATTGTTCTGTTTGTTAAAAGATATTTTCTTACGATTTTACAATTTATTT
Source organism: Argyra leucocephala (assembly GCA_963942445.1). NCBI lineage: Eukaryota > Metazoa > Arthropoda > Insecta > Diptera > Dolichopodidae > Argyra > Argyra leucocephala. The sequence goes on from OZ012681.1 coordinate 15,034,074, forward strand.
ATTTTTGAATCAATTTGCAATTTTTGATAATTAAAATTTTCTATTTATGCCTTTTTTATCGCCCACATTAGGGGGCAAATTGCCCCATTGCCAAATTAATTCAGGCTATCTATCATAAAGCCCATAATTATTTGTGTATCAATGTTTTACATACAAAGTTTCAACTTGAAAATTTTTTCAACATATTTGGCAACATAACTCTATACAAACATTTAAATATCTATATGTAAAAAATGTATATTAAAATAAAAAAAAGGTTTTTGTTTTGTAATTATAATTAAGGGAATCTTGTTATAAGAAATTTTATTTTTCAAAAAAATAAAAAACAAAATTTAGAAGGACATTTTTGTAATCAGAAATAATTCTTAATATTATTTAATAAACCAAAATATTCTGGCCGTTTACCATTGATTTTCTTTTGATGTTTGTCTTTGTGTATATCTTTTAATGTAAATACAGGGTGTTGAAATATATGTACTAATGTACATATTATATTTCTAGTTTATTTTGCAAACAGTCTGCACAGATACCTTTTTATCTAGTTTTTTTTTATTTTATATCATAGCCAAAATTTAGACCACTTTAAGTACTTGCTACCTTTTAGTTGACTATTTGAAAAAGAAAAGAAGAGGGAAGAAAAGAAATGTTGTGGTTAGAGCGGACAATGTTGTTAATATTCGTCTTAAATCTCTTTAAATCATAAAATATCCTTCTCTCATTGGGAATGCTTTGATTGGGACGCGATCCCACAATTGAGATGTTCTAACTATAAAAAAATTTCCATAACCGAAGTTAAACCATCTCGGAATTTCCACTGTGAAAGGGTGTGCAATTGATGCTTCTCGTGTTATGCGATGGAATGGCTTGAGAAAAGGAAGAAATGATTTTAATTACTCGGAACAAGTGCGAAGTAGATAATATCTATAAAATAGAGTAAATGCTCTAACAATACGACGATTACCAAGTGGTATAAGGGATGAGGTTACATTTATGTCGCCTATAAGTCGAATAAAGCGGTGCGGTTTTGAACTTTGTCCAAAAAATTTAAAGCAGTTTTTAGCGCACTCGCCCGTAAATGTAAATTATACTCGAGCTTGGGTCGTATATGTGATTTATAGATTTTTAAGAGGTCTTGAGATGAAAAATAAGTTTTGTAGCGATTCAAAAAGCCTAAACATTTGGTGGCGTTTTTTCCAATATCGAAAATAAGTTCATTTCAGTGCATATAAATATTGATTCAGTCGCATTCGGAGAATGTTCAGGTCTTTGAGTCGCTGAATATCCTTCATTTTGAAACCGGAGATTTGGTTCGAATACTGTCAGCTTATTACTAACAAGACAGCTGTGAGTTTTTGAGGTATTGAACTCGGCTTTGTTTGTTTTATCCAAGGCAACAATTTTGTTCGTGATTGACTGCCATCATTGCTCTTTTGGAGGTGACTGCGGAAGCTGTAGCATTAATTTTTTTTTAGAAAATTATATGATGCTACTATAGTCCTGTCATCAGCAAAACTATGGATTGGATTGAAATTTAATTAAAAAACACCTTCTTGACATCACCCCGTACTATAACTGTAAACATAATTTATGCATAATAATGTATGAATATGTCCTACACGTAGGAGTAAAAAAATGAATGAATTTTTTTGATTGTATTTCTGTTAATATTATATAAGAGAGAGAAAAAACAAAAAAAAAAAAAACAAAAAAAAACTTTATTATTATTTTTATTTATTTGCCGTTATTTTAATTTGACAGTGACATTGACAGTTGCAAATATGTTCGAATATACCATGTATAATATTTAATTGAAAAAAGAAAAGAAAACAAAATTTGTTTTTTCACCTGAATAACGTAACGTAATACAATTTAAATATTTTAAGTTTATATTATAATTGTGTAAATATGTCGGTTGTAATATAATATCAGAAACTTTATATACTATAATATAAATAAGGATTAATATTTTCATTGTATTTAAAAGGTAAGAGAAGAAATAAAGAAAAAATCTTCCAAGGATAAATCATCAAAATGAAAAATTTATAAAATATGTTAATTGTGAAAAAAAGAAAAAAAAAATAAAAGAAAATTTAATGACAATTATTTTAATTAAAGTTGAATAATACAAAAATATTATATTATATTATATGAAATTTGTAAAAACGGAATTTTTTTTTATGAAATTTGACTTTAAAAGTAAAATTAATAAGATTTTTTTTTTGGTTAAAATATTTTGAATATTTCATTTTAATCAAAATTATTGACAAATTGAAAATTCTTTTGTATACAATGTCTCTATTATACAAACTAAATAACTATTAGAAGAGTTAGTATTAACAAATTGATTTTCTTTGCCCAGCAATAGGTTTTTTATTTAGTTTCTTCTGCTTAAAGTAAAAAAAAATACAATTTTGAAAGGTGCAAAAGACTCATAAATGGTGCAAAAGAGCAACATGTTAAGCTTTTAATATAATTCGGACTATATAGTTATTGGAAGAGTTTAAAAAATGGTTTTTTGTGTGCCGTCATCAGCAGTTGATTTTTTTTTATTTAATTTATTCTGCTTAAACTATAATAAATTCCATTCGAAATAAATTCCATTTTCAAATGTACAAAAGAGCTACATGTTAAGCTTTTAATAAAATACATATAATATAACTAGTTTTGTAACCCGCCATAAATGACGCAAGCAAAATAAATTCTAGTATTTCTTCCTTCATTAGAGTTTTCATTTCAAGTTTAAGAAAAATATGTATTTGCTTACTAATTTATCAATATCATACCTTTATAAGAATTATTAGAATGTTTTTAATTACCATATAAACAGAATATTTAAAGTAAGGTGTAAAATTTTCAATTCCCTAAGGGTTATTTACTCGATCATTTTAACGATACCTTATTTGGCATCATTGTAAATTTAAACATATATTATCATAAGATCTCAATAATTCTAAATAATCAATATTCGTAGACAGTCTATTGTATTCAATTAATTATAATATAAGTTAGTCAAAAAGATAATTTCAATTTAAATTAATATAGAAATACTAAATTCAAATAATATTTTTAATGAAAACAAAATCTAACTGTATAATATAAATTTACAATAATTTTATATTTTTACAATCATAGCAGCGTTCTACCGTAAAATTCAAATTGTAAAATGAAATTAATTAAGACATAATAAAAGTAAAAAGTTTAATGGCGCCATCTAAATTTAACACTTGAATGACATGACAATCATTATGAAATGATGGGCAAATGACACAGATAACAGATAACAGATGGCAGATGACAGATGACAGATGACAGATGACAGATGATAGATGACAGATGACAGATGACAGATGACAGATAACAGATGACAGATGGCATATATAAGCAATAAAAAACAGATACTATGTTTATGACAATTACATGATGTTACAATATGTATATGGGTTGGAGTATTCCGTCGAACTTACAAACATCCAGATAAATGCAGAAAATTATGTATATAAAATTATTGGGAAAGTTTAAAAAATTGATTTTCTTTGTGCTGTTATCAGCAGTAGTGTTTTTTTAATATATAATATTTCAAATAAATGGAATTTTGAAGGGTACAAGCTATGCAAAATGGTGCAAAAGAGGGAGAATGGTGCAAAAGAGCTTATTGTTGCTAATCCAATCGTCTTGGGACTTGAAGACATTTTGGAAACTCTTTTCTTCTTTAACAAAATGACTTATATTTGCAGTTATGAAATTGGTGAAACATTCTTCCATATTCTGTATAATATAATTTATTTAATTTTGCGTAACATTATTTAAATTCATATAACACAAATGCTACAACAAATTCTTCTAAGTTTAAAAAAGTAAAACAACTAGTCATGCTATACATTTTTTTGTTACGATACAGTTTCTGCCTCTACATTCTAATCTAATATAGTTCTTATTTACATAATTATATTTTTTACAAAATTTATAATGTTATTTTTTATATTGAAGACCTTTTTAAAGTTATATAATAGTCCAATGTAACACTAAATAATTTATATTATATACCTATATTCTAAAATCGTGACTTTTACCACAAATCAAACACATATTTTAAATTATTGTAATTTTTTTTTAAATTATTTTCCTTTTTTATTTAAATTTGCCACAATACGATTTGTTATTTGTATACAAGGTTCAATTTTAAATCCCACAACCCACGTGTCAAAATAATAATAGATTTATTTTTAAGCTGGTTTTTGTTTTTTTAATTTTTTCTTTTGTTGATTTGCTTTTATTTTTAGATTTTAAATTATTTCTAAATTTTAAAAATAATAATAATTATAAAATAAATAAAATATGGTAATTTTAATACTTTAGAGAGAGTGAAAAACAAAATTACCTCTATAGACGATTATTTATTAAAATTTAATTTCATTTAAATTTTTACAAAAAAAAGAAGCTAACTAATAAAAAATAAGTAAAATTAAAAATAAAAAAAAATAAATATATTTATTTTTTAATTTGACTAAAACTCGCTAAAATTTTGTTTGATTTATTTTTCTAATTAATTTGCCAAATGTTGATATATTATAAGTCACCTACATACATAATTCCATACATTTAAATCGAATTAGTTTTATTTTTTTTCTTGTTTTAATGTGTGTGAAATGCATTAATTGTGTGCGTTGACATTATGTTATTAAAATATAATATTTTTGTAAATTAAAAAAATCAATTTTTTTTTGTCTTTGAGAACATTGTGCAATTGATTATGGATTTTACAAATAAAATACATATAGAAATTAAAATATATCTACTTTGTTTTTCCTAAATTTGAAAATTGTTTTCACTTTTTTAATTATTAAATTATGGAAATTTTAATTGATGGTTTTTCATATTTAAAAATCAATTCAAAAACAAAAAATTATAATTTCAGTATAACTGTTTCATTATTATTATTATCATGATTATATAATTGAGTAGTGGTTCTGTTTAAAAGACAGTATATTGTAGTGCTGAAATTACCTAGACAACTGCTAATGTGAATTTGAATAATTTTATAACTCTTATATATATACTTAAAAACAAAAAATCATGTGTGAATTATAACAACCAAACAAAATTTCATTTCGCAGAACCTATGTATTTATTTGGAAAATAATACATAAATTAATTTCCCACATGTTAATGACATTTGACTATTTATCAGAAGAATTCAGGTTCGATTCCCGATCAGGGCGTGGCTGCTGTAAGAAATTTTGTAACATAGTTGCCACAGAACAAAAAAACTTCACAATAAAATTTAAATGAACCAAGATTGTTATTATTGAAAGCTTAATACTATCTATATATATAAAATGAATATTATTGTAGTGAAATGGTTGATATTGGGGCTTATTTTAAGAAGCCAATTTGAGATATGTAACAAAAAATTTAAATAAATTTTAAATAAACCTAGATGGCTATTGCCACAAGTTTAATAGCACCTCCATATATAACATGAATAATATGGTGATAAGAAGTGGTTTAAGAGTCAATTTTGCGATACATAACAGGAAATTTATATTTGGTATTCTATGAAGCGATTAAATAAAATATATTTTCGCTATATTTCGAACATAATGGTATTCTAAGAAGCGAAGTTATCTGTTATAAAAAATAATAAATTAAAAACTTGTGTAAAAGTTAACGAATGAGAAAAAATTAATTTAAAATTTATGTAAAATTATATTAAATTAAATGTTATTTTTTTATATATATTTTTAATTAATATTAATATTATTAAATATCATTTTATAGTTTTGATTGTATTGTAAAGTTACAAATACAACTGAAAACTTACAAGTATAAATTTAAAGGTAAGAACGCACAATGCTGTCAGTTTATTCGCTTCATATAATACCAACTAATTTGTGATGTGATGTTCTAGTTATTCATAACGGTAAAAAGTGATTCACTAGAAAATCAGAATAAGGTCAATTTTACCTTCAATTTTACCTCCAACCTTCTAGACTAGACTTATAAAAGAGGAAGTTTGTTTGTTTGTTTAATTGTTGGTTATACACGTCCAGAACGTTAACTGAATTTACACATTTATTCATAATCAAAACAGAGAACTATGAAATTATAACTTCTAGGTAGCTGCCATATACTTCAAGCACTTATCAGGAATATTTCAAAAACTAATTGTGTTACAAACCTTAAAGTTGATACTTAGCTACTTTCGATTATAAAAAAATATATTTCACCGATATAAAAAATTTGGACTACCACACGCATGCTTGTCATACAATTTCTAAGCTCTATACCAACCAAAAGTAGAAATTTTCATTATTCCTCCACAATATTTAAATCAGCCAAAACCAATACCAGGTTGCTAATAAAAGTATAAACATAAAAGTGTATTCTAACCTTATATTATTGAAGCACAAATTCAAGTGATTTCAGATTTTTGAATACGACCCAGGAAAAAGCATGTGTTATTCAACTTCCAGTATATTAAGTCAGAAATATTTTTTTTAATTACGACTGTAGCTACTTTTTCAGTTAATACGGCTATATTAGCAATCTGTAAAAATATGAATCAAGCTATAAATATACTGCAACAATCCAATAACAAAATCTCCATTTGGTGCAAAAGATGGAGAATCAAATTGAATGAAACAAAATCCACGCATGTTAACTTTACGAATAAAAAAATTAAGCCGTCCTTTCCATTAGGAAAAACAATGTCGTCATACCATATAAAAATTCTGAAGAATATCATGGTATGACGCAAAGCTTAGATGGAAAGAACACATAAATGGATATCTACGCTTTCAAATCAAATATTAAAGCCAGTCTGAGCACTAGGTATTCAAATATGGGATTGTGTTAAACCACTTACCCAACTTTCCAAAACAAAATATTTCGAAACAAATGGTTTGTTCGCAATGCTAATATTAATAGTGATTTCAGGATCATTTTCATAAAAGACGAAATAAAAAAATTGGCTGCACGCTATTATAAAAGTCATCTTTCTCAAAATGTCAATGTCAAAGTTTCACGTTTAGCGGACAATCAAAACTTTGATAGACGACTTAAAGGAACGAAACTGCTTGAACTATGCGTTAGGTTAAAATCTTTTAAATCTTTAAATGTGAAGAAAAGAGCAAAAATTGAATTAATCGTTAGTCTTAAAGACTAGTTGTAATTTTAACAGAACAATTGGAGATTTTAGTACATTACAGTACCTGACTTCGTTCTTCCCCGGCACATAAAACAGAAGCTGAAAGCTATTTTGATGATTTTCTTCTATTTAAAAAAGCAAAAACCATTTTATGTTGGACCCGGACAACGTCGGGTGACTCTGCTTTTAATATATAAAAATATCTCTATACCATAAAAATTTAAAAATTATTCAGTCAACAACAAACAATATTCTAATTGATTATTTTATAATTCAATGAACAAAACCGAATAATATTCTATTTAATTTAATAAAATATATTATAATTAGAATTTATTGCGTATTTAATTTAAGATAAAATAATATACCATATTAAATTAAGAAATATGTCATTTTAGAAAAAGCTTTATCCTTTATGGGTCACAATATTATTAGAATATCTATAATTTGAAGATTTGCTACTTTATAGAATATAATTTAAGTCTATTATAAATTTTGATGGTTTCGTTTTTTTGTTTTTCTATTTTAAATCTTTCTTTTGTTCGAAGATTTTCTGAAAACCATCAGATTAAACTAAACTGAAAAACAATAAAAACCAAAAATTCTAAAGCCGCCACATTTAACAATAAAAAAAGCAAAAAAAAAAAAATTGGTTCTTCTTTAATTTTATTTTATATATTTGGGTGTATACTCTTTCAAATTGTATTAATTAAAATACCTCTTTAATATATATAATAATATACTAAGCTTTAATATAGCTGTAGCTGTGCTATAGCAACATCATAATCATTATGTGAACAATTATTATCAAAGCAATATAGCTTGGTACATGGAAAATTTTTCAGCAACAACTGAACAAAGCAATTTTCAGTTTTCAAATTGGTTCGGTTTTGTTTCGGAATAAATCAAAAAAAAAAAAAAAATACAATATACTAGAAGTTTTCCGCAAAAATTCATATTTAAAAAAAAAAAAACGTAAAAACAGAAAAAAAAAATAACAAACAAAAATCTAATTTTTTTTAAATATTCAAAATTTCTCAGCAAATTATTTAATCCATGTACATCATACTTTAATAAAATTTTTATATTGTTTTTCAAAATTGAAAATTAGACTTTTTAAAATTAGGCGTCCAACTGGTCTTCTTTATTTTTGATGTGAGAGTCATTATTTTAAAATATGGTACTAAAATTTTTACTACATAAATGCACTTTCCCAAAACGTCAACAATTTGTCGGTCATGCCAACATATTATATTCCACAAAGAGTGATAACATCATGATTAACATACGTTTCATATCCCTTTGCCTATACAAATTAATTTGGTAGAGAGGATTTTTGTTGACAAAGCGGTATAATACGAAGAATGCCAACGCCATGGTTAACATACGTTTCATACCCTTTTGCATATACAAAATAATTTTGTAGAGAGGTATTTTGTAGACAAAGGGGTATGATACAAAGAGCGCAAAGGCCATTGTTAACATACGTTTCATACCCTTTTGCCTATACAAACTTAGAAGGGATTTTTGTAGACAAATAGTTATGAAACGTATATTAATCATGGTTACGTTCCACTCTTCTTGGAATATAGGCCAATCACGTTAATCACTTTCTTTTGCAAGAGACAGTCTTATGCGATTAAAGCAATTGTTGTCATTGATGTTTTAGAATATTAAAGCAACAGTCAACTTTTATATTTTATTATTCATTTTCATATTTTAATCATTTTTTTATTACACTAACACTTTTATTATTTCATTACTTCAAAAACAACTTTACCTGCTTTCTACTATACTCATTTCTGAAATTTTTTACAAAAGAAAAGATACCAACGCATACAAAAGAATGCAAAAATATCAAAAACTGACGATCATTTGCAATAGCAATAAGTATTAGAATTCATTTCGCTAGCATTAAAAAGTATTGGAATTTATGACTTTTGATAATTGCACGCAAATTGCACGTTCTGGGATGTGTAGAAGTGGAATTCGCATAATGTAAACCGTTTTTAATGTTATTTTATAAATTTTGATTTTTAAATATTTCATATGCTTTAAAACCTTAATAACAGTTAAAAAAGTAATCTCTTCAAATTTATACTCGATACTACTCAGCATTGCTATTCAATAGGTGATAAAAATAATTAACGACGATACACGAAGAATGCGATTCGATAAAAAATTGAGCCAATTTTGAGCCGAAATCAAAACAATTGTCTTAATAACAGTTAAAAAAGTTATCTCTTCAAATTTATACTCGGTACTACTCAGCATTGCTATTCAATAGGTGATAAAAATAATTAACGACGATACACGAAGAATGCGACTCGATAAAAAATTGAGCCAATTTTGAGCCGAAATTAAAACAATTGTCTGAAACAGTATGAGGTAGGTAGTGTAATATTAAAAACAGTTGACTGGCTATACATTTCTGGAAATTGTTAAGATCGAATGATGATGATGATAAATATCTTATAAAACTCAAATTTTCGTTGTTTTCTATTTACTTTTATTATTTATACTTTTTATGAGTACAATAATTATTATATACTCGTGATTGAAACGAATCATTATAATTTTTTTGTTCGAATTCATTATATTCACTCTTCTGTAACTGTAATTGTAACAGATGGGAGTATTAATTTAATAACCTTCCTACCTGAATAGATCAAAGGGATTGTTCAAAATTTATTAAAAAAAAAATATTTTTTTTTTTACTCAAAATTTGAAATTTTCTTCAGTACATTTACTTTTATTAATTACTAATGTTTAGTAAACAATTTTAATATTAAAACATAGACGATTGTGACACTAATTCAATAAACAAAATCATTTTGAGCCTCCTGTAAAAAATTGACGTATACGAATACGAATCAAATTAAACGATAGAAATTTTTGCTCAACTCATAGCTTAAATTAAATTTTAATTTCCTTCTAATATGTATTGAGGCCACCGATCCCAATTAATTTGACTTCGTTAAATGAATGATCTAAGATTTTCGCTCAATCTATGAGCGGACTCAAGAAGTGAGGGGATTGAAAATTAGAGCAAATCTGATAGATTAGTTCACTCATTTATAACTTAAGAAATTCGAAGCTTAGAAAAAACCTAATCTTTTTAATTAAGTTAATCAATTTGGTAGGGATAATAACGACCCAATAAAAAAACACTAAAATGGCTCTAATTTCAATTAACTTATGTAGAATATGGTAAAATAAAGTAAAAATTTATTGAACATCTGCTCTGTTAATGCAAAGGGCTCACTCGTACCACACTTCGCCATTTGGGAACAGCGTTCTCCGAACAATAGTAAAATATCCTGAGAGTGATCACAAAATCAGGTGTCCTTAAGGATTAAGAGACTAATGAAGACAAACACGGGTAATCACAATAAGCACATTTGCGGCTGCGATGATATAGGGGACAGATTCCTCCTCGAAATTACACAATCTACAACTTCATTCAATCCGACAAAAATGTAAAGTTGTAATTTTTAAAAAGTAAAGTAAATACATTTTTGTAATTTCTAAAATTTTCACCTCGCATTGAAGACAGTAACGAAATAAATTAAAAATTAAAAATTCATAACTAACAACTAGGATAACGTTTAAATTTTATTGATAATAAAATTGAATGGCATAATAATGAATTCTGTTCTGCTGCATAGATACAAAACAACAAAAAAAAAAAAAATGAATATTATAAATTTAACGGGATTTTATATATATATGCGAGAATAAAAATTATAGAGATAGAATTAAAAACAAAATTATGTATAGCTGTATATTAAAAAAATGAGAATAACTATTTTAGGATTAAAATTTATATTAAAATTTATATTTTAGCGGGATTAACAAGTTCCAACTATAACTTTATCTTTAACATAATTCAAATTAATTATTTAAATTAAAATAATAATTTTAATTTATATTCTTTAATTTTTAATTCTAAAATCCTTTAGGTTGTATATTAATGTACATATAGTACGAAGAACGGCTAAAAATAAATATTGTTATACTTTAGATGAATATTTTAGATTTAGAGTTGATGCTATATAGTTTAAAAAATTATTTATTATGTCTATAAAAATTTTATACTAACTGGGTGGGTGAATTTTAAATAGAGAAAATTTAATAAAAAAAAAATTAATAAATAAACTTGTTTATTAAATTTATAAAATACATATATTGATCGATTTTGGTTTTTATTTTATAATTTTAATAATGTTTCACCTTGATATCACACATATCGATATTATTAGTTAATTTATTTAATGTATACTATTATATTTTATATACCAATAGAGATATACAATTGAAGCATGTTTTTATTTTAACAAAAAAATAACAAAAAAAAATCCAGGATTATGTGCTCGTGAATAGAATTTATATTTTCGGTAGTTCTTCTGGTAGCCAATAACCTTCTAAAACAATTTTTATAAATCTTTCTGCACCTAGTATATTTACGTAGACATTTCGTTCTATTTTTACCATAGGTAAAGAGTGTTTGTTAGCGAACAAATGGCATCCTTAATATAAAATAAGTTGTTTATATGTATATAAATATAGAAAAACTAGGGACTCCCCTGTGCTGCTGCACAAAAGTAGTTCTTTCAAACACAATTTTATATAAAAAGAAATATTTGTTTTGGTATAATTTTAGTTGTTTTCTGAATCGTTTGATTATTGAATATATATATATATATATATAATGAAATTAAAGTATAATTTCTATTAGTAACTTATTTCATATAATACTAGTTTCATATAACTTAACACAATAAAATCCCATTACTGTCAACGTAGTAGATCGATGTATTTTAATTCGTTTATAGTCAAAAACGTTTGTAGTCACAGTTCTGTTATAGCAATAGTCAACACTTTGTTTGAAAGAAAGTAATAACATTCATAAGTTCATACAATCGATGTCGTTTATAAGTCGCATTAAAATATAACCGCAATATTTCAATAAAACAGTCAAAAATGAATTATTTTATTAAAAAACTGATTTATATATTGTCTTTTTCTGCTCTTTATTACAAATATGTATATTTTGTGATTACATAACAGAATGGTTGCTATTTATGAATAAAATAAAGTTTAAAATTGTTATATGAAAGATATTTTATTGAATTTGATTTTGTTTATAAATATGCAATTTTTTTTTGACTACGCCTACAGTCACAAAACGGTTATAGTCAGAAATATTACTGAAATTTAGCGAATGACTAAAACCGTGTTTTACTGTATATATTTTTTTTAATAATAGCAGAAGCAAATGAACTAAAATTTATTTAATCATTTTTGAAGAGTATGATCTGATTTTTGTTTTTCTGTTTTTTTTTCAATTTTTGTTTGTGTATTTGTTTTTGTATTTTTTTCTATAAGTTTGTGTGTGTTTATTTAAAATGACAGAATTTTTATGAAGACTTTTTAAAAATTGTCTGTGATTGCAATTTCTTTTATAGTATAGATGTCGCTCAACTTGGAAATAACCGTCATTTATTTGGTGTAACTATTTGAAATGTTTTAAGTATTCAGTACCAAGAACTTGCTAAAATTTTAATATTTTTATGGTGTAATTTACTATTCAATTATTCTTGGTTTTTTACTCACCACGTCCCTCATCTTGTGTATTATATATAAGATATGTATAGAAAAATATTTTCGGGACAATATGATACCTCTAATTATTTATTGATATTTTTCAATACTATAAAAATTTTCAATAAAAAAAAAAGTGTAGGTACCCACACAAGCAATTGTTGAGAATTACACACATTCTATTATTGCATTTGTATACATGATATTTAATAACTTATAAACAAAAATATTCGTGACAACAGAGTTTTAACTGCAATTTAGTATGGAATGCACTATATACAACATAATTAAATAAAAAATGTCTATCTCCTGTTTACTTCTGTATAGTTAAAGCAGTATATGCAAACATTTTGAAACTATTTACATTAATATTGTGTATAGCTCATTATGGAACATACTAGATCATAAGCAAAACTTTAATACTGAATTTTCAACGTCCCCCTATAATTAGCTAGCATATATCCTATTTTAATTTTATATTCAATTCTAATAATAAAGATATTTTCAATTTTAATTTTACAACAAATTGAAATATTTTCCCAAACTATCATAAAAATATTATAATTTTACTACCTCATTCAAATTCAAATTAATATTAATACTATACTCTTCTCTTTCTAAACTTATACAATCCCTCACTTTTCAACTTATTATCATCTAAAAATATCTAATGAAAACGGGTCATTATATCGCTCATTTTTTTTCCACATGGATATATCGTCGCTTGATTAATATCTTGGTCCATACGCCAATTGGTTAGTTTTGAGAAAATCAAGTTTTAAGGCTTATGTTTGAAAATTAGTCAAACATGTTTCGTTTTTTTACACTTTATTTTACTTAAAAATTTCAAGGATTTTTACTAATAAATAAAGAAGTTATTACGTTTATTGTACTTCACTTCCATAATCGTATTGTATTCCATATCATACATAAGATAACGAAAAATTTTTGCCTTTGCGATATGGCACAAATTTGGGCGAATTTGAAAATGAACACTAATTTGAAAATGATTATGTCATCGCTTGATTAATATTTTGTGCCAAACGCCAATTTTATATATAACTATGGAACAAAATAATAGTGTCTATTATTGAAAATGACGTTTCAATCGCGGCTCGTATTGAGTAGAACTGTGTTCGATTCGATCGAATGATAATTTGGGATTTTTGAAAACGCGCGTTTCGAAAATGAATCGGGAAAGTTTATTGGTATTTTTGAGAACGATTTAGAAACGAGCTTCATACAAATTATTGCATTTCATATCCGCCATTAATTTGGCGCGTTCTATAAAATGGATATAAAAAACTTTTTAAATAATTTTAAAAAATTTTTTATATCCATTTTATAGAACGCGTTAAAAATATTTTGTTAAATAATTTTAAAAAATCGAATGAATATTCGAGCCGCGATCGAAACACCGGTTTCAATAATAGGCACTAATAACAAACATTTTAACTAATTTTGCTTTGATATGTACCAAAAATTGGAAAAATTTGGATATGGCACAGAAGTCGATAAATTTAAAAAAAAAATGTGAATGTGGAACAAAATTATTAATGTTAGGTAAATGTTAAGCCATGACAGAGAGAGCTTTCGGAATAAGCGTATTTAATAGAGCGGTCCCCAAAACCCAAAATTAGTTGTCATAAAAATTATTGGTGTATGACACAAAATAATAATCAACCGAATATTTATGTACAAAAATTTATATGAGAAAAGATTAGTGACTTAAAAAGTGACTGCAGTGAAAAACATAACTATTATTATTATAATTAGAGATTTCATTCCGATTAATCGGTTAATCAATACACGGTCCTTTTCCAATGATTCGATTAATCGATTAATCGTAAAAAAAATTATCGATTATATACGATTGTATTAATGAAGAAAATTCCATTTACTCTCCTCTATTTTTTAGTTTGACAATTATAGTTTGTAGAACCAGATGGAATTCTCAAGTTGCAATGATCAAGCGCTTTTTAAGAGTAAAATATTACATTAATAAAGTATTAGATGAAATTGGTACCACCAAAATCAATGATGAAAACATCAAAATATTACAAGAAATGCTATTGATTCTTGAACCCATGGAACTTGGTGTAAATGAATTGGGAAAAAATAATACGAATTTATTAAAGGCAGAAGCAGTTCTTATGTACATTTTCGAAAAGCTGAAGAATATAAATACAGAAATGTCGCTTAAGTTTGTTTGCAATATTAAAAAGACGTATTGAAGAGCGTCGAAATAAGGGTACAATTTCACTCATGTATTTTTTGAAAAATTGTACTTATCCCAAGCCAATGAATTTTCGTCATATACTTCGAAATCTGATATAACTTTATTGGCCAGTGAAATATACGAAACATTATTTACATTTAGAGAAAATAACATAACAAAAGAAGAAATATTAAATGTTGAAGAAGTATCTGATGGTGAATCTAAACCTGAATCTGAATTTAAAAAAATGCAAAAAACTATTGATTCTTTTTTGATGGTTCCGAAACCCAATATAAGTCGTACAATATCAAAAAAGATTTCGAAATTGTAGAAGGAACTAGTCAAAGAAGCAATAACAATTGGAAAATCTTTATCAAGTCCTATTGAATTTTCAGCCATTTTCGACAAATAGTAAACGAGTCTTTTCTATTTCCGGAAATTTTATGACCAAAATTAGAAATCGTTTGAATGCTGATACTTTAAATGCTTTTGTTTTTTTTTTAAATTTTACTTCAATAAAGATTAAATTTGAATTGTGGTATAAAATTATTCTTTTGTTTTAGTAGATACTCTTTTTCAGACATTTTTGAACCGATTAACCGATTAGTGGTAAAAAGAATAATCGACTAACCGATTATTATAAAAACGATTAATTTGAAATCTCTAATTAAAATTAATTTTAAAGTTCAATTTCGAAACAGTTATTATTATTGGACTTGTAATAAATAAATTTGGTATTTGAATCGAGTATACCTTATATTTAACACATTCAAAATTTTAATCATGATTTTATAGAGCTTTCACTTAAATAAAGAAATCAAAATAGTTTTGTAGTTAACTTAGAAATTAAATCTACTCGTATTTTTAATTAATAAATTTTCTTTCGAAAGTAAAAAACTTCTCAAAAACTAATAATTGAGAGAAAAATCTTTATTATTATTTCATTAACATAAATTCATTGAGATATGCTTTACAAAAAAAAAAAAAACACCTTATTCCGATTCGATATTCTATACACACAACCAATAATTTAGCCTGAATTGAATTTTTAAAAGAGTTTTGAATTTTTCTTTTTTTTTACTACTATTATTTAAAAAGTTTTTCATTTTTTTAGTAATTAAGAACTATTGATCAAAATTTTAATTTGTTCTTAAAACACATAAAAGTAAATTTGATTTTTTTCTTCTTTTTTCAATACAAAAAAAAACAAAAAACATAAAATAATAATTAAAAAAGTTTCATTTAACTTTTTTTTTTTTTTGTTTTTAATTAAGAATATTGTAAATCAAAAATATGAATAACGAATATTCGCTTAATGAATATTAATCAAATAGTAGTTAATATACAATTTTTAATTTGATTATATGGAGGAGTTTTTAAGAATAAAATTAATTTCGTAAAATTATGAATTAATTTTTAGAAGATATAACAAAAATATTTGTGTAAGTAGAAATAATAAATAAAATAAAGAAAAAAAAAATTTTTTTAGGAATATTTGCCTTCAATTTAAGCGTACTAAAACTACAAAAATAAACTTTAGAACTGCAGCTATATATAATGTTTTCATAGCAAGTTATGATTGTAATTACGGAAAAAGCAAATTAGCCGAAATTTTTACCAAATCTCTTAAGGAAATCATATCAAGAGTTCATAGAATTTCGGCTAATTTACTTTTTCCGTAATTACAATCATCACTTACTTTGATAAACTTATATCAAGCTGCGATTCTAAAGTTTATTTTTGTAGTTTTAGTACGCTTAAATTGAAGACAAATATTTCTTTTCTTTTTTTTATTTTCGACTTTTTAGTGAAAATATTTTTTTAATGAAAAATAATATATCTTTAAAGAACAACACATATAATCAAATATGTAGCACTAAAATTCACCAATACGCAATTTGGTTGTTATAGCTCATACTTTGGTTATCATTGCTCAAATTTGTAATAATATTTTATATTACTGTAACAAATTTTATAAATATATGTATATTTTTAAAATTTTTTAGAAGATTTTTGATTACATACTTTTTAATTTTTTAAATTACGTATTAAAAAAATTTCACCAATAAAAATTACGCGCTTTATAAAAAGAAACCCTGTTAAATACAAAAAATATTTGACGTAAAATCGTAGAGCAAATCTGAGAAAAAGTCTGAAATATAAACACTCATCCGACTTTATCTACGATAAAATTAAATTGTCTGCTGACGTGTAAACGCTGCCTAAGCATAAATTGATATATAAAAGTATAATATATACATGCATAAATCGAAATTGAACTTTTTTTACATGCGAGAAGAGTAATTTGTAACTGAGTGATAGATAACTGATACTTGATTGGTTCAAATTTTGTTTTCTTCAATAAATAATGTTTGCACATTATTTTCAATTAAACTAAGCCATATGATTATGTATGTAACAAATGCAAGCCCTATATGACACATGTACGTTACGTACATATACTTAGTGAGAGAAAGAGAAATAATAAAAGAAAGAGATTAATAAAAGAAACCAAATTAAAAACACAAAAAAAATATAATGAAAATGATGATTGAAAATAATTGAAATTGAATAATAATAGAAAATGATTGAAATATAATGATAATGATTTGTATTGCACACTATTTTGTACATATTCCTTTTTTGTTTTTCTTTTTTTGCTTCTTTACACCATAGAAATATCAATAAATATAGTGAATTTAAAGAGAAACCAAATTTTAACTTTATCAAATATCCATATTCCATTATTAGTACACACACATATGTAAATTTCACCTTAGTTGAATGCAAAGAATATCTATAATCTATATTAACAAGAATATACACTACACATTTTACGTAAACCTAATTTTTAAGAAATACCAAACCAAGCAAAATATCATTAGTTAAAAGAGGTAAACTTTACATTTACTTATCGTATACCAAATTTATTATGAGAGAGAAAAGGTACAAAACAGATGTTTGCCTTTTGCTTTATACTGTAAAATAATTTTGCGTTCTCATTATTCTCCTTTGGATTTGTTTACGTTTCCTCCCATTATTTATATCAGGCAGGGTGGCAAAAAATGTTAGTTCTAATTTAGTTTGTTCCCTTATACGAGGATTAATTCTGATCTTTTATTATTTTAATATTTTCGTTTTAAACATTATTATTTTCGTATATACCTATTAAAAATATTAAATTATAATTACATTACAATAATATAAAATATTATTAATATTTTTGTCAGTAATAATTTGGAGTTACAAACATTATTATTTTTTATTAATTATATTAGTAAACCTAAATATTTATTATTTTGGTATACGATTATAAAATAATACTGAGGATCACTATTTACAAATCACAGAATTTAAAGAATGTGATAACGCTGTTTTAGTTAGGTCTCCTAAAAATCTTATGCATAGTTGATACAATTTAGAAAATAATATTGTTAAATATTTCAACGAAATTTTTGTCGAAAATTTTTTTCAAAATTATAAACTTTATTTATTTAATTTCATCCAACTTTTTTTGTTACTCTCTTTTGTTTACTATATTTTTTCTTTTTCTTACACGTAAAATTCTTATTATCGTCTATTTCTGACAATGTTTATCAAATTTGTATATGAATTTGTGTGCAAACAAATGAATACATACATGAGTTCATACTCTTTTTATGGATATACTTTGGTTAAATGGTTATTGAAATGGGTATTTTGTTGAATTGAAGCAAATTGAAACAAACATATAAAGTCCAAGGCAAGTTAATTAAGGCAAATATAATAAAACATATTGTATAGTTGAAAATAATTATATAACAGAAATTGGTGTTACAAGGATATAGACCACACATATTCGGTAAAACCATTATACTAAACACTGTGGATACAAGCTGGGAGTAATATACGATATTCCAATTGAGCATATCACAAAAACAAGCTTGACATTTGAAAATTTCGACAGTACAAAGTCCACTAATCAAAATGCCATTTTGCTGGAAATCCGGCAAATTCTGCCTTTTACTGTATTTTTCATATTTTTCTACATTTAAATTAGTATAGATATATCATATAAATTCCAAAGAAAAAACTATTGTATATAATTATTGTGTATGCCAAATCTCTATGTAAAAGTAGTTACGGTGTTCATTCTACAGATTTGGTATTACATTAAAAAAAAAATGTATATTCAAAATATTTTACCTTTTTCCAGCTGAATAAAGGTTTTTTTTTGTAACCTTTATTCAGCTGGAAAGGTAGACCCGTACCTTTTGCATTTTACTTTGTGAATATTTTTGATGCAAATTGACTTAGAGACTTGAATCTTTGTGAGAATTAATTTTTTATCAAAATTTATATTTTAAAATTTTTTTGAAGTAAAAAAATAATTGGAGGGGAGAGGACAAACCAGCCATTTGTTTAGTAAGTGAAACTTACTTATAAGACGTTTATCGTTTGGTACAGAAAATGTTATAAACTCGCGTCACGCTAAATTGTGAGTCACTAATGTTATTAATATATACATTCATATACATTCTAAATATAGGTACAAAAACAAAATTTTTTTTGCTGTTTTTCTTTTGTTTTTTAGATACCTACATGCTACATACAGACAATACACGTAGTAGAGAATAATAAGAATAATAAGTAAAAAAAAAAAATTATCAGAATAAAATAAAACAAAAAACAATTTTTTTTTCTCATTTAAATACAAACAACCAAATAAAAAACAACATTTGAAGTTGTTCTCTTCTCATAGTTCTCATCAAAGAATATCCATCACCACAATTAGAATATGCAGTGTATGCCTATGCACTCATGTATGTATTCATTTGTTTGCAAAAACCACATATGCAAATTTACTAAAATTGTAAGAAATAGACGATAACACGAATTTAACGTGCAAGAAAAAGAAAAAATATAGTAAACAAAAGAGAGTAACAGAAAAAGTTGACTGAAATTAAATAAAAAAAAAGTTTATAATTTTAAAAAAAATTTGTTGTTTAATAATTTTGATTTGGAAAAAAAATTTTCGACAAAAATTTCGATGGAATATTTAACAATATTATTTTCTAAATTATATCAACTATGCATAAGATTTTTAGGAGACCTAACTAAAAGAGCGTTATCATATTCTTTAAATTCTGTGATTTGTAAATAGATGTTGTCCTCAGTATTATTTTATAATCCTATAACAATATAATAAATATTTAGGTTTATTATAATTTAATATAATTATTAAAAAGTAATAATGTTTGTAACTCCAAATTATTACTGACAAAAATATTATTAATATTTTATATTATTGTAATGTAATTATAATTAAATATTTTCAATAGGTATATAAGAAAATAATAATGTTTGAAACGTAAAGATTGAAATAATAAAAGATCATAATTAATAATCGTATAAGGGAACAAACTAAATTTGAACAAAGATTTTTTGTCACCTTACCTCATATAAATAATTAGAATGCAAACAATTCCAAAGAAGAATATTGGGAACGTAAAATTTTTTCACAGTATAAAACAAAAGGCAAACATCTGTTTTGTACCTTTTCTCTCTCATAATAAATTTGGTATACGATAAGTAAATGTAAAGTTTACCTCTTTTAACTAATGATATTTTGCTCGGTTTGGTTATTGAGCTAAGTCATTTAAAAATTTATTGTTTTAACTTTAGTTATATAAAAAAACATATTGGTACCTATCTAAGTCTCCATATTATATAAAAAAAAAAAATTATTGGTACCTACATATTATGTATGCATATACCTATTTAACAAAAGTTATAATTTTTAGAAATAAAAAAGTGATTGATTATTAAAATTTTATTTTTCAAAATACTTTTAATTTTCCTCTTAGTTAATAATTAAAGCTTTAATTAAAAAATTGAATTAAAAATTATTTATTTTAAATTTTTATATTGCATTGTTATATAACATGCATATTATATATTATATTTAAATATTTTCTATATTGTTTATAAAACAATGATCGATGCGGTTTTCACACGATATTTACATAAATTCCAATCAAAAATTTTTGTTTTCTACTTCAGTTACCATAAGCCTATTGTATCTTTTTTAGAATATAATGAAAGTTGTCTAATTTAATCAACGCTCAGGCCTCAATCTCAATCATCTGCATTTAAATGTTGTTTCACTTAGTACCGCTAGTCCCATGACTGGACTTTGGAATGGTACACCTGTACCTATAATGCATTTTATATGAATTTTTGTGAAATAAGAAAATATTGTTTTTTATATCAGAGAAATAATTTATTACAAAAATTATATCTTATATGTATAGATTTTCGGAAAATAACTGTACTTGGGTACCCAAAGGACAGCTCATCACCAAAATATGAAATAAGAATAGTTCGGTACCTAATGATAATTTTCTTATAGAAATGAAATAAAATTCTTCTAGACCTGAAACGTACATCATCGTCAGTAGTTACATAATTTCTAACGGTACTTGGGTACCCAGAAGATGTCTTATCATCAACATATAAAGTAAGAATAGCTCGGTACATAATGATAATTTTTTGTTATAGAAATTAAATAAAGTTTTTCTAGACCTGAAACGTACATCATCATCAGTAGTTACATAATTTCTAACGGTACTTGGGTACCCAGAATATGCCTTATCATCAACATATAAAGTAAGAATAGTTCGGTACATAATGATAATTTTTTGTTATAGAAATTAAATAAAAATTTTCTAGACCTGAAACGTACATCATCGTCAGTAGTTACATAATTTCTAACGGTACTTGGGTACCCAGAAGATGTCTTATCATCAACATATAAAGTAAGAATAGTTCGTTACCTAATGATAATTTTGTTATAGAAATTAAATAAAATTTTTCTAGACCTGAAACGTACATCATCGTCAGTAGGTACATGAAAAAAAAAATTCTAACGGTACTTAGGTACCCAGAAGATGTCTTATCATCCAAATATAATAACAATAGCTCGGTACCTAATGTTGCATATTAAAATATTATAAAAATGTATATTTTGTACCGTTTTTTCTCTAAACATTTTTTTGTTTTTTTTTTATTTAAAAATAAATTAATGAAAAAATCGGCACTATTTTTGTAATTTAATGTAGTTTGAACACTTTTGCTTAAATTTGAAGAAATTAAATAATATTTACAGTAAAATATATTAAATTTAAAAAATAAGTTTTTTTGATGAAAAAACACATTTTGTGCTTGGTTTTTACGACAAACCACATAATTGACTTTCTTTGCAATCTGAGCGGCATATAAAATTTCAAAGTTGTCTATTGGGTTGCAGAACTTTATAGTATGATCAAATACCTTTCTAGAACAATGTTTCTTTTTTTTCATAATATTTTTTTAATTAGATGCACCTTTTCTGTTTCAAGTCCGAACTTTATACTTAATACTTCGTTACAAACACAAATGCTTAATAAACTTTATTTTTCCTAAAATAGCGTTCTTTTCAAAAAAATATTCTAGAAAATGGATGGCCACAAGTAATAAAACTAAATTTAAGAGTAAAAGTAGAAAAAATACAAAAATAATCACAATAATATAACAAAAATAGTAAAAATCATAGAAAAATCCATACAAAATGTTTGAAGGTACAGGTGTACATTTCCAGCTGAAATAAGGCTTTTGAAATGCCAGCTGAATAAAGGTTAATTGGGCTATTTTTGATATTGTGAAGCACTTACAATCTATACTAGAGCATATTTTATATCTACAGGATTTATTATTACCCCTATTTTTTTACTATTTTTACAACTGAGAACTCCATACCTGTGACATCATCATCACACAGAAATGACAATACATTTTTTATAACGATATTGTTTAATCATTTACATTTCAATTTTAATTTGATCAATATTATCCTTTAAAATAACCTTTACAATTCTAATTTGTATATTTTCTTCTGTCAAAGAGTTAATTATTTTTCTAAATTCGTTGAATTGAGTTTGCAGTTGTGTGCTAATCTCTTCTCAGATGTATGATGAGAAGATTGTTTTGAAATAACTGTAGCTCCAACTTCTGCAAAATATTTGTGTTGTTTTGCGTACCAACTAATAATGTTACTTGTACTGATTCCATCTATGTACTTTCGAAATATTCATTGTTTTAGCACTTTTAAACTGGCTTATTTACGTTTATACGTAACGTTAACGTTGTACTAAATTAAACGTTAACGTTATACTAAACTAAACGTTATAACTAAATTTTGGTCAGGATTCTTGATGAGATGGTTAATGTCCAAGCCAGAATAAATACAGTGGAATCATTTTCTATACTCTCCATCACACTTTAGCACTTCCTATTTTTAATAATTAATTATTTTCTGACATTGAGAACATTGTTGTTTTGTTTGAAATTTTGACGTTATTATTATTACTTACATAATATTCAAATTTAATTCAATCCTACACAAAGTTTAAATTTAGCATTCAAATCGAAAATTGAAAGTGATGTTCAAAAATTGCAACTATACACAATATCTGTACACTACATACACTATTTTATAATATCAGTGGTAAGAACAAAAGACAAGGTAATATTTTGAATTAACCGATCAATTACAAGCTGATTGTGGTTGAAAACCTAACCAATGAATTTCAAACATCTTCATGTCGAAAAAATTGCTTTTGAAAATTTTATGGCAGAAACAATATATGAATATACCAAAAACTAAAGCCTTAAGTCTTTTTAAGCCTTAATTAAAGCCATAAGTTTTTAGCTGCTTGCGAAATATGATATTTAACAGGACCTACATTGACACCGCAAGAAAAGTTCATACGTAAAGACGACTGCAAAGTATTAAAACAACTATGAAATGAATGTTTGGATTGAATAACAAACACAAAAGACGTTTTGCACATTTTTATATATTTAATATTGAAAATATCGGCATTTAATTAAAGTAATAAAATAAAATAACCATATTTTGCGAAAATATTTTATTCTGACTCTCATGATATTTATCTCGATATTTTATTCCTGATTCTCTATTAAATTTATCAGTCAGTGTCGTTAAGTTCATTTAAAAAAAATTACCGTTTGTTATTTAGAACAATTTACTGTACATTAGGTGTGTATATACCTTATTTATATATTTTCATTCTACTAAAAATTACTTTTATTTGGGTTACAGTTATAACGAATCATAAAATGGGTATACATAAAATTTTATTTTAATTTCAACTTTACTGCAACCGTGTAGTAATCAAAATTTTAATTCATAGTTTTAGAAATAGTAAAATATATCGTAAAAAACTAATCACTCCCATTGAAAATGTAAAAATTTGGAATAGAATTTGTTTTTTAGAACATATTTCACCATATACGTCTATAAGTTCATAATTTCCATATCTAACGGTACTGTAAAATTGAAAATAAAAAATGTTACGTATTCCCATAACTGTAGCAGACTAACCTTTTATGTTTTTTCTCTAATACTTTACTATCAAAATGTCATTAAATAAACCAGTGTTAACCAAATATTACTGTACATTTAATTTAATGTGTTTTACTTTATTACTTACAAGCAGTTCCAATTATACTGTACAGTGTAGTAATTACTGTACGTTAAGCATTACTGCTAAACGTACGTATTTTTTGATATTCTGCCTATGCTCAATTTTGTTAATATAACGGTTAAATGAAAACCGGTAATAAAAATTTACTAAAGCTGTTAAACACTAAATCTATTTAAATCTATTTAAGAGGAAATCTAAGGATCGTAATTCCAAAATTTTGCCCACGATTCCGTGAGCATGTTGTCTTTTATTGTACATCATTTTAGATATTTATCCAACCTTGAAATATTAATTTTTTCTGAAACAGACTATTGTAGTATAGACACATTGAAATTGTATAATATATTTTAAATTAAATGGTCCGAATAGTAACATTCATCAGTATAATAAAATTTGACTTTGTCAATAGTGAAAGGGTTTAGTATGATTTACAGTTTATGCCATAATAAAGTTTTCAAACTTGATTACAGATAAAATGTATAGAACAATATTAACTGATTTTCGAAAATCATTTATGTTAAAAGTATAAAAAGTTTAATGAGCTTAAATGGTCCGGGTTACAATCTCAGATTGAAAAATCTATTTTTTAAAATTTCGCAATAAAAGCCCTTCTATACCACAAAAGCGTTTTTTGTAAAATCTAGCATTACAAAACATTTTTAACAAAATCTATCTACCCCTAAAACCCACTTTATTGCATTGAAACTCTATACTTTGGCTGAATAACGGAAATTGTAATTTTTGTTATTAATATCAAAAATAAAACTTATTTTGTGGAAAAAAAGTGATTTTGTGGTTGCGAGGTTTTGTGACGTGTCCGTCAAATTCTAGAATATCCGCAAGACTTTTTGATCATTTTGTTTTGGTTAATACAGTTTAAATAAAACTTTTTCTATTTACACTATATAGTTATTTAATAAATTTCAAAAGAATATTGGATAAAAAATGCAACACTGTTCTTTATTTTGAAAATATTAAATAGTTAAAATTTTATAATATAGTAATGAAATCTGAACACTTAGAATTATACAAAATTTGTAACTATAAGTAATTAATTTACTACATGCTTAAAATGTTTTACAATATTTTCTCCTCTCTTCTTCTATATACATATTATCTTTTTTTCTTCTATATCACTGAATTTCACTTCAAAATTTAAATTCTACAAACTCAATTTTCTTTTTCAGCTGTGCGTTACGATGTATTACACTCTCTATACCCAGAATAAGAAAGTAATAACAGTAATACATAAAATCATTTTGAGTGTTGTGATTTCATTTTATTGAACTTTTTATTTCAAATCTACTTATTTTTATCTCTTTCTCATCTGTTTTTCAATGCTATTTAACTGATATAATATCATTATTTCCACTTTAACTATTACTTATTTACCAAAAAGTGAATTTCATGAGCTGTTATGTGCATCATTTATAACTATAGAATAACATATTTTTCACAAAATTTTAATATTTTCACTCATGATTTACTTTCCTGGGATATAATTGTATATATATATATATATATATATATATATATATATATATATATATATATATATATATATATATATATATATATATGCATTTAGGATATATGATTATGTACTATAATATAATCATCATCAATCATTGGAAAGACATGAATGAATAGATAAAAAAATTACGATTGCAATCTACTTCAAGATGAATTAAGTCTGAAAGTTTCATTCACTTCATCTCAAACATTATGGGTAGCTAGAAAAACGGCCAAAGTCAGTGCACTTAGAACAGTAAAAGGGTCATTTCTGCTTTGCATTTTCCTATCCAGTATAAATATGACCCAACATAGTTGAATCCAACATAGTTGATTAGTGAACCGACCCATCAACTCCTTGAGAAAAATTCGACAGGCCTTTACATTCTTCAAGTTAACGGTTGTTACCGATTTTAGTGTAAAAAATATAAAATAAAAAAAATAAAACATCACAGCATATAACTGAAAGAATGATATTAATATATTACAATATGTAGTATTCAAATCTGCAAAACGATCAAACAGATTACAAAACATTAAATCAGCACCAAAAATCAATTTTGTTAAATTAAAAGCGATATCTCAAATTTAGTATTTTGAATATTTTAGATTTATCCCAGATCTCTTGATAAATGTGTAACGATCCAGTTTGTGTTGTATGGCGTAGCTGTCCAAACAAACCTTTAGGTTGTGGCAGAAACGTTTTATATATTACTGGCACTCACTTTCAAACTAACTAATCACAAAAACCTACATTATTATTATTTGCTGAAAAGCCGAATTATGCAATTGTAAAATGTTCTAATTGTTCTATATTTCACTAAAAAGGTTTATGTTTCACTAGAAAGGTTTATATTTCACTAAATTTAATCAGAAAACTTAGTAGGATCGATCAAGATTTTTAATAAATTTATTTTATTATTTAAAAAATGTTTCACTTAGAATCTACATGAAATATATATTCGGCAAAATATTTTTTTTATATTACAACAACAAACCCACCGAGGCTACCTAAGTTAGTGGGTTTGCGATAAACCAATGATAATGTTTGGAAATCATTAATTAGTTTTTTTCTTATTCTCTCTGACACTTCACAAGTGCGGTATGAGGCGGGCAAATCATTATTTCTTTATTATACACTATATTTTGCTAAAAAAAGCTCTGTTGAGCAAATCCGCCCGACAAATCAGTTTTCACACATATGTTATAATGTTTATAACTATTAATTTAATATTTTTAAGTTAAAAATGTATCGTCCGGTATTATTTTAATGAATGAGAAGTGTTTCATGGTCATATTTATGAGTACGAGATTTGTTTAAGAGATTCGACTAATGTGTAAGTCTGCACAGTTTTCACTAATTTGCTTACATCAAAACAACAGTTTTTAGTTCTTTACGTCTATAAGTTCTGGCAAAATGCTACTTAAAAGCAACTTATGTTCTTAGGTACTACTTTAGCTAGTCTAAACTCTTTTTAATTCACATAAACTATATTTTGTATTTCTTTGATAGCTACTTAAGCTCTCCATTAATATCAGCATTCATATGGCATATTATACAAAACATTCATTTCACCTGCAATAATATTCCGCTTCACAAAATAATTATAATGATTTTTATATTTTAGGGTTTAGCTTAGGTTTTGGTTATTAATACGACTAAAAAGAATCTTAACTAACGATTAAGAAGAAGGAGATGATGAAAAAGAAATATAGAAGATCAATCACTAATGATTCACAAATTTACAAAACAATATCCTGCAAAATCTTTCGTTTTTTTCATTTTTACTTTTAAATTACAAATTTTACAAGTATTCAATATTGTTTATATATTATATATTTTTTTTTTCTTCAAACTATATCCTTACTATCCTTATTGATTATTTTTATTTTAAATCTCAGACCATAACATGATGGTATAAAATTATGGTATAGCATAATATATTGATTGAAACAGAAAAACAAAAAACAACAACAACAAAATCAAAATAAATTTAGATTAATGATATTGGAGAAAAAAAAATTATTAATGTTTTTGACTTTTAATGATGGATAAGTCCAATTGGGAACTGGTAAAAAAAAAAAACGAAAAACAAATGTAAAGGATTTAAGTAAAAAAAAAAGCACAAAAAAAAAACAAAAATAAAATAAATAAACCACTTTAAATCATGGTTGTTGTCAGTACATTATTTATCGTCAAGGACTCACATACACGAAAGTTGAATAAATTTTCTTTGCCCAAAAAACAAAAAAAACACAAAAACACATAAAAAATTAAGGACAATAAGATCCTTGAAAACAAATCAAATAATTTTCAACTTTCAACAGACATAGAAATTAGTATTAGAGATTTTCAAGGTATAAAATACCAAAGGACATAACCTAAATATACCTGTTATTTTATATATCTGCTATGGTACATTTTTTTTTTTTATTTACACACTATACCTATCATACTACCTGACATAGACGCAGAATATATGTATATCGAAATGTATAAATGTTGAGTATGTCTGGTAATATTAATATAATTCTATTACCCTTAAATAAATCCTTAGAGAATTTTAAAATTTTATGGCATAGATTTTCATTTTTTATTTTGTCAAACATTGACAATTTTTTAAGTTCATTGGGGTATAATTTAAAAAAAAAAAAAACGATGAAATCTAGTTCAGTGAATATTTTCATGTAATCAGGACACTCAAACTATATCGCTCATATATAATATATAATACAAAACATACTATTTTGTTGAATCCACTTGTTCTTGCTATTGCAACTGTTGCTATTGAATACTGTTGCATATTTACGTACTGTTGCTGATATCATCAATTTTATATTATCACATTTTAATGCAGTTGTAATAACCTTTTGATTACTATACACTAATTAAAATAATTTAAATTGTAAGATATATAATATTAAAATGTTGAGTACCTACTTTGGTGTTTAAGGATGTTTAACTTGAAACTAATTAGATTAATAGTGTCTATGATGAAAAAATTAAATTATAAAATTTGAATGGACAATTTTTTAAAACCTACAATATTTAAAAATGGCAAGAAAAGGGACGTAGATTGAAACAAGAGAAATGTAAAAATTATAAAAATCGATTATATTCAAAATAACTAAATATGTGTAGAGTGAAAGAAGAGATATATGTATAAACATATATATATGTACTTATATATTATAATACAACAGTTGTTGCATATTTTAAGAGCCACTATACTTAAGATGATGAAAATATTTATTTTGTTAATCCTAAGCTACTTTTGTACAAGGTCATACAATATTATACGATCCATTTCATTAATTCAATTTTACCTTTTTTCTTTGATGATATAGTTAAGGAATAATATATAGGACCTTAAATAATATAATACCTATATTTAGCTGATTTTGAAGAAATTAAAAAAAATAAATAAATACAACCTTTAACTTAATACCTACATAAGAGAAATCCGTTTTTTATGTTAGACTTATTAAGTATTATTTTATTTAATATTAAATTAAATAAAATTTTATATACAAGTAGATAATATTAGGTAGCTTATCCTTTTTTCAGACTAGAATGTTTATAATTTCAGGGTTACTAGAACTCTACTCTATGTTATTTTGAAATAATTATAAATAAGTAACGGCAAAATTGTGCTCAGATTTATTTGGATAAATAAAATTGAGCTTAATAGGATTTGTGTTGGATAGGACTGATAAGTCCTGAATTTAATTTGGTGTACTGAAAAGGTGCAAATATAGTAAATATTTAATGAACCCCCAAATAAAAAACACTCCAATTCCTTAATCCAGGAAAGCTCTAGAGTGAAACCGTTAGTATCTCACATGATCGCAAGCAGCATTTTTGTATTTAAATAAATTAGAAGCATATTAAAAATCTCTATAATAAAAATCGTTCATTAATATAATGTGTCAAATTTTGGTTTTGTTCAGAATTAAAATCGAAAAATTGCAATTTGGAAACAAACGAAGTAACAAATGTCTACAGAATTTTTACTTATGCAGCAGCGAAAAACAGTGTATCGCCCTGGATGTTTTTATCTTTGAATTTCTTTTGAAATATTTTCTTTTAAAACTTCACAATTAATATGAAGTTTAAGAATATAATTAAGTGAACGTTCTCGCCAATCCCATCCCCACCTGGTCAGTCTAATGACACATTTTTTTTATTAATTTTGTAATTGTTGTAACGAATCGCGCGTAATTAAAAATTGTTCTTTGTTTCGTCAAATCATTTCATCACTCATTTTCTTTTATTAATCTCTAATTGTTGCAACAATTGAATAGCGAAACCGCGTGTAATATAAAAATGTTCTTCGTTTAGCTAATTTTAATCATCATTCATCTTCTTATATTAATATGTAATTGTTGTAGCGATTGCATAGTAAACCCGCGCGTAATTAAAATATGTTTTTCGCTTCGCCTAGTCTAATCATCACTTATTTCTAATTGTTGCAACAATTGAATAGCAAAACCGCGGGTAATATCAAATTGTTCTTCGCTTAGCCAAGTTTAAATCATCACTCATTATCTTTTATTAATTTCTAATTGTTGTAACAATTGAAAAGCAAAACCGCACCCAAATATAAAATTGTTCTTCGCTTCGCCAAGTCTAAATCATCACTCATCTTCTTTTATTAATTTCTAATTGTTGTAACGTTTGAATAGTAATTAACCTTTACACCATGCGTAATTAAAAATTATTCTTCGCTTTGCCAAGTCATCAGTCATCGCAAAGCCAAAAAAAAAATAGTTAATTCAGATTGAATTTACAGAAGAAAATTATTGTTGCAGAATGTTGAAAATAAAAATTTAGATAATTAGTGTTTCTCCATATATAACGAACAGAATAGAAACTTATGTCATTTTTAATGACTATCATAAGGTGTTCAAATTCAAAGCCAGATAAGTTCTTTAGCTATAGTCTAACATTACATACAATATACTCACTAATAATTTCTATCCACATAATACAATTTGATAACCTGGAATACATGTTGGCTACCTAATAAGATATCATAATTGATATATTCTACCTATCTCTTTCGACTTACTACAACTATTTTAGATGTCTTTGAAAATTTCTTATTATATTGCCAGTCAGCTTAGCTAATATTAAGTTTTCACAGATATTCAAGTACAGTACTACAATTTGTTATATGAAATGAAACGAGCTGTGTATTACGATTGTGATTTATTCATCAATTTTCTGGTAAGCCAATGTTCTATTATTAGAAAGTTCTTCTCTTTCTTCTTCTGATTACCTTGTTTCGGATATCGGGGAATTAAATTAAGTTGTGTTCTCTTACTTGTCTGATCATAATGTCGTCGCATTTGAATAATTTTTCCTCCTTCAAAGGTAATCAGTTCTAAATTTGCTAAAGTATTTGATTTCTCCGCACGATGCCCCACGGATGGGGTTGCAGGATATTGATGATATCTAATATCAACTAGAAGGAAGTATGTGTGCGTTTCTCAAGGACAGAAACCTACAATTCTAAGATAATAAGCGGAGAAGAACAATAGATCTGAAGAAGTCGCGTTCATATATTAAAACTGCCCATAAACAAAGAAAAAAATAGAAAATGATAAAAAATAGGAGGATCTTTTTGGTAGGTAAAAAATGGCTACTATTAGAGATAACAATGGTTCGTATCAGTAACAATGCCTCCTATTAGTAAACAATGTCTTCTGAAATACCCTAATTCCATTTTATTTAAATTATTTCTAAATTATATTTTCAACAATTTTTTTTTAAATAAAATTTGTACCTTTTTTAGAATTATTAAAGAAGATGACAATTAATTAAACATCTATGGCTTTAGTACAATTCGAACCCATGAATTTCTTAATAGTTGTTATATGATATAATTACAATTGGTCGTTCTTATTCGTCGATTTTTACAACAATCTTTATAATCTACGGATTATTTTTATAATCTACGGATTTTGTCGTAGAATCGTGCTCAGTTTTGTATTGCAGGTGATTGTTATAGACGTATGTGTCATCCCAGTGTCATCATGCGACCGCTCTGAATCTCTCTTTAGCTAAATTAAAATTATCTTATGGTTAAACAAATAACCAATTTCATCGGTACACATAATGTACTCAATAAGATGCAAATTGTTACAGATATTTAATGCTAACTACTGATTATTGTTACAGATATTTGTTTTGCAGCCCAAATTCCCAAGGTAGTGGGTTTTAATATTAATGGCAGGATTTATTCGTGTTGTATAATAAATTTTAAATTAAATTAAATATTCGTTTTGCCTAATATTTTTTTTTTTGATTTTATAACGTATTGAAACGGGTCTTATGAACTAACTAACAATTTTAAACTGGTTTTTTTTCTGTGAAAATAATAACTTAAGGCTTACGTGATTATGTGTAGAGTTTTTTGTTAAAACTATTTTAGAGTATAAAAAGCTTAAAATGATAAATTTCTAAAATGTTCAAAAATATTGGAGTGTGAAACCATCATGTTTCTTCATTTTAAATGTCGACCTTCAATTATCCCTGTTTTCAATGATTCCCCATTTCAAGTTAACTATAGTGCAATTATCATTTGAACAATAAAGATCATTAGTTATTAAATAAAATTTTGCAGAAAGCATTATTTTTTTCGCCCATAAATGAGCAAACAACAACATTTCCGTGAAAATATTGAATAGGTAAGTAGAGAGGGGAGGTGGGGGGTCTAATAAACAATATAATAGAATTTTTCTAAAATTAAACAATCAACCTATTAGTACCAAAAAATTATAAAAGATGTTTTTTTTTTTCAAATTTTCTAATGCCTTAATTAAATTCTTTTAATATCATTTAATTGAATCTAGGAGCTTTCATTTTATTTTTATTATTTTAAATAAAAAAAAAAAGACAAGGAAAAGAAGAAATAAAAAATAAAAACAAATATAACAAAGAATCAAAAGTGAAAATTATAAAAAAAGACATTATTTAAACACAATAATAGAAGAACAATTACATTTTATTAAAATTAAACAAAAGTTTTAAAATAGAAATAATTCGTCGATAGGATCTTTTTTATGGGTTGCAAAATAAAAAAAAAAAAATCGTTTAAAATTGAGGAAATTACAAAATACTTCACATATTTGAATTTTTATCATTCTCAGCCTAAAATCGTTTTCTATATATTACATTTATCAGCCTTCTGACACCAATGTTGGAATGTTGAAGTATTTTTGATTTTAGTTTTCACGATATCTGATTTAACATAAGATATTGGGTCGATGGCATACAATTGAATTTGAAGTCAAATGTCATCAAATCTTGATCAAATTTCTATCCCGAATGCAAAAAAACAATGTTTGGCTTTGTCCGTCATGAGTCCTTCGTTAAGCATCATGATATAATATATTATGTTTGTTTAGTGGATTCAGAACAGAATCCGATAGAACTGATATTTTGGACAATGACAATTAAATATCAAACACTTTATAGTACTACTTTGAACAGAAAAAGAACTGAACTTTTTTTGATCTTTTTTTAACTTTTTTTGTGTTTTGATTTTTGTTTGATCTCAAATTCTTTCTTTTGAAACTGTCAAACTTTAAACAACAACAACAAACAACGTAGTCGAGTTCAAAGTACTGAAGAAGTCTGCAAGTAGTAGTAATATTCGATTATTTTCACTTAAATATACAAAAATTTTACTCAACGTTGTCAAAAAATTTTCCCAAAAAAAAATTCGAACAAAAAATATCAATTTAGAACTGTTTTGGACAATCTACTGAACGCCATCATCAGAACATCAGAACACTTTTAGACAAAAAAGTATTCTTTTGCTCTACTCTAGATCGTTCTAGATCGTTCCAGATCGTCCTTTAATAGTTTACTGAACAATCCAAATATATATACCACTAAAAAGTGACATTTTACTCCTTAAATGAGCTTTGAGTTTGCCTAGATTAGTTTTTTTTGTTCCCAAAAAAATTAAATTTCATTGTTTTGTTTTATGAATCACAGATTCTAGTGATAGCATATTATACAATTTAATATATGTCAATACCGCAAAGTATTTGAGATAACAAACTTAGATGAAAGAAACACAAAAGAAATAAAAAAGTAAAGCAAAATATTAGATCTGGCCTCTGTAATAAAAAATAGAGTAAAGCATTCAAGTTTAGTAATGTAATTACTAAGTAAGCATGGCTTCAAAACCTGTGACAGCCGAAAAAATTTTCAAATGATGAAAAATAATTTTCAATACAACCAAATCGGTTCGTAATATAATAATATAATAAATAAACATTAAAATAATTTAAAACTAATAAAAATAATATAGTATACAAAATATATACCAAATAAGAATGATATAGAGACCCACAGGACCCACAGCTATCGCTTTGTTGACCCCAAAACGTACAGCTAACATGTCATTGTGTTCCAGATACCGCAAACATTATCCAGCACATATTTGAGGCTTGCCATTTATACACTGATGTAAAAGCCAGAAATCACGGGACTTGTTATACTCACACACTACAGAAGCAACAACTAATATTATGGCATTCCTCAGAGAAAATGACATTTTCAATAAAATACAATAAAACTCAATAAAAACCAATAAAAAAAAATTAAATAAAAAAATTTAATTTTTCTAATATAATATAAACTAGGCTAAAATCAAAATTATAAACTTTAAGACAGAAAAACTTACTTTGTAATTGAAAAAAAAAGTAAATCAAAAATCTAAATTTAAGACAAAATTATGTACAAAAAAAAAATAATAAAAAATAAACTGAAGTTATGTAAAAAACTTTAAAGAATGAGGGCTTTTCAAAACCCAAATGGTTGATAAGTCCATAATAAAGAACTTATAAATAATAATAATAATAATTAAGAGTCACATTCTGAAAGAGAAAACGACCTATAGTTGGCTTGCAGATCCACTTATAAATAAATAAATAAATAAAATATCACACACAAAAAACTCTACTGATTACTTGGACGTCATTTTAAGTTATCATTACAGAATAAAAGTTAAATATAGAAGTAAATATTAAAACCTGTTTGATTGTATATTGTATTTTACTATGGGATTGTGAAAAGGACAAAAAATAATGATTAGCAAAAATTCCAAAATAAAACAATCCATGGTATTATTAATCCAAAATTGTATGGAAGTAAAAAAAGATTTGTACCATGACTTGAGCATTGAAATAGTTACATAGAAAATCCTGAAATATGCAATAAAACCCTGTAATTTCGTGTTGATTCGGATATGGTAGCAGTTTTTTTAATGTCTTATCACGCTATATATGGAGAGTCTTCAAGAAATTAATCTAGATGCTGAAATATTTTTATTTGCAAATGATATATGCACATAGTATTTAAAGATATAAACTATGTATTATTACAAAATAAAATTAATACGGAGATTAAAAAGATACAAAAATAGATTCAAACACATAAACTAACTATTAATACCATGAAAAGTAAATATATTATAATTTGTAGTAATACACCCGAATTCAACATTTCCATTTCAAATGATAAGTTAGAAAAAGTAGGAAAATATAAGTATGTATCTTGATATATGGATTGATGGAAGTTTGAAATGGAATACACATATAGAAGTACTAAGTGGAAAATTATCATCAACTGCAGGAATATTTTATAAAATAAACTCTTACACAGTGAAATCAAACAGTCTGTTTATTATGCTTTATTTGATAGTCATCTTAGTTACGATGTTAAACTGTGGGGTACTAATTCAATAAATTATATTGAAAATATTAAAGTAATACAAAACAAAGCTATAAAATATTTATATAATTATAAATGGAGAGAAAGAACAGATATTATACACAAAGATAATAAACTTCTAAAAGTCAGGGACTTTATTGAAATGCGAAACTAATTATGCATATACATGAAATTGCTAATGATAATATCCACACAATGTTTATTCTTAGGCAGAGGAAGGATATAAATACATAGTGGCAACACCAGAAGTAAACATTTTTTCCATCTGAATAAAATAAGAACTTTACAATTTGGATCTTCCATAACTCTATACATTGGGCCAAGTTGTACAATAAACTAGATATACAATTAAAACAAGAAAATTCAACAAATTTGAAAAAAAAACTTAATAGAATCATTTATAAATAGCTATAGTAATCATCAATATTTAATTTCTCAATAATAAACTTTTTGTTTTTTTTTCGAAATGTATAGGATAGACTTAAGACATAGTAATTATTGTAAAAATTTTATCTTCTTCGCTTTTCATTTTTTCACTATAGAAATTTTAATTTCCGTAAATGTTTTGCCATTTTTCCCTTATCCCTGTTACATTCATTTTTAAATTTTTATTTTTTATTTTCATAGTTTTATAATTTTGATTTTTTGTAACTATATTTTTATAATTTTAATTATCATATTGTTATATTAAAAACCTAAATGTAAACTTATGTAGTCTGTAATGAGATAACTCTCTTTAGACATTGTTTTTGAAATAAATATACATATAAATAAATTAAATAAATGTCAGTTAACAATTTGTTTAATGTCAGTTATAAAACAGTTTCTATGTCGACTTAAGCGAACAAAACCCCACCAAATGATTATGATTTTTTTCTTCTTTTTTTATTTTCTTGACAGTAACTTAGATAGAAATACCTTTTCGTACATTAAGTATGGTAATTAATTTGCTGTAATTACATGTGGGAACTATATACAATATTATTCGAGTATTTCTTTATTAATTTTGCTGGCATATCAGCTTATTAAATACTAGTGGAAAACTACTACTGTTGTAATAAAACTGTAACTACCACCTTATTTTTAATTATTTCGATGGCTTAAATTCTTAAAACGCAATTAGAGTGTTCATTCAATTATTTTGGCTTCGAATTACAAACAAAAAAAGCCAAGCCTTCTTGTATAGCGTAGTTTCGTTTTATTTAAATTTGTTACCAGATTACATTTTCGTTCAATTTTTTTGTAATTTATTTTATTGGAATGAAATAGAGTCAGATTTTGAACCAGGTCAGGTTTGCCAGCTTTTCATGAAGATCAAATTTTGGAAAATGGTCAGTTTTCGAACCAAACCTTCGAACCATTTTTTTCTTCATGGGGAAACAAATTTTGCGGTTGAAAGACAGACAGATTTGTGCCATGGTGTGCACATTGAAATAGTTACAGAGAAAATACTGAAATATGCAATAAAATACTGTTTTGTTTTTATAGTATCAAATTTATGCTTAGAGCAAGTACATCAGACGTTTATTACCAGATGAAGACTTGCTTCATTTAATTGTGCAATAACACATCATCCAGCAGAGTTAGTAAATCACCGCCACCTTTGATTATAAAATCTAAAAAAAAAAACTAAACCAAATACTGGCTGTTAGTAGAAGGGTAAAAATCATAAATTAATACCTATGTTAATAGCTATACATTTATTAAAAACACTTCCAAAAGTTAGGTCGAAAGTATCAAAGCTAAAAAGAACAACAGTTGTTAGTTAGTCTCAGTTTAAACATATATTATAACGTAATCGTTTTTTAATAGTTAAAACACTTAGTTGACGATCAAAAGAACTAGAGCTAGAATTTACTTCACGGAGCATTCTAGTGATTGGCTCAAATCTACCATATTCAGTAGTGGGGAAAGGAATGTGAAATAGCTTAACGGTTCTGAGATTATTCCGATTGGTTCTTTCAACCAAATAATTTTAAATTTCAGGGGCTAGCGTCATACCCGAAAGGATCTGGTGAATAAAAGAGATATCTGCAATTATTCGACGATCAGACAACGACTGTAAGACAATGAGCTTAAGACGGTGGGAATAATGTGGAAGTCGCAATGGATCATTCCACGAAAAGCTACTCAAAGCGAAACGTAAAAACGCTTTAAGTTACTAAAAGCGAAACGTTTTATTTAAGTTATTACAAGATTACATTTTCATTAAATTTTTTTCTCATTTATTTTATACGAATGAAAAAGTATCAGATTTTGGACCAGGTCATGCATGGCAGCTTTTCATAAAGATCAGATTTTGTTGACAAAGATCTGGTTTCGAACCAAACCAATCCAGTATTTTTTTCTTCATGGGGAATCATACGTTCCGGTTGAAAGAAAAAACATTCCACTCAGTGTGTTGAGTTCAATTTAAAATCGGAAATTGTACCATAATAATTTTCCTTCGTGGATCTTAACATATCAATTTATTTTCAATTGCGTAAAATAAATTTATTTAAATAATCTTTCTACGCGGACACTATATGATTTCACAGTTAAACTCTTAAAAACGGAAAATAACAAAGCCATTAAACGTCTCCACGGAAATGATTACATTCATAGCATACTCCTTTTTTTTTACGTTCTTGACAGTAACTTAGGTATCATAATCATCTTTTCGTGCTTAATTAAGTACGGTACTGCAATTTTACTCTACAATATCTATTTAAGAAAGAAGAAAAATTTGAAAGCGCTGCCGATATAATGTAAATGATAATATGAACGATATAATGATTAGGATTGTGAACGAAAGAAAGTATTTATTATATTGGAAACAGGTATGTTGGGTTTGTCAGGTTTCGACACTCTCACTTAGTGTAAGTTCTTCTGAGATGTTTTCCCATCTTTTGAAAACAAAAATTATTTGAATAATCGAAATAACCAGATAGGTGAAAAATCTACATTTATTTTTTAAATAAAATTTACCGTTCCAAAAATTATTCACACAAAATTATTGCGTTCAATTTCAGAACACAAAACCCTATACAGAAGAAAATATTACAATTAGACATTTTAATTCTTTTTCTGATATTTCAATAGACATTTCTAATATTTTTAGAATAATAAAAGAGAATTGAAAAATATCGAGAGATAGAATGAAAACAAAATATATAAAACAAAAAAACAAATTTTAGAATAACAGAAAACAATATAAAAACCAAGAAAATTCTTACCACATAAATTCAATTAAACTTCCTTTCAAATATTTTAAACTTAGGTTTATCTTATTTTGCCACTATGTTATGTTTCTTGTTTTTTTCCCTCGAAAATTATGTAATTCAAATGATATATAGTTAGAAAATTCTAATTTTTTTTTTATTTTAATTTCTTAAAATTTTTTTTTTTTTTTTTTTTTATTTATTATCAA
Organism: Argyra leucocephala; assembly: GCA_963942445.1. Classification (NCBI taxonomy): domain Eukaryota; kingdom Metazoa; phylum Arthropoda; class Insecta; order Diptera; family Dolichopodidae; genus Argyra; species Argyra leucocephala. Next base: position 15,073,242 of record OZ012681.1, read on the forward strand.
AATATTTTATTCAAAAATATAAATTTTATTTTATTTTGTTTTATAATCATATTTTTTTTTTTTTTTGCACAAAAAAATACACACTACATACATATATGCGAAGGTGTATTTTGGAAATAAATTTTTTTCAAAAACAGAATCTACAAAAAAAAAAAAAAAGGTAAGTGTTTCAAAGGCAAAATGAATGAAAAGAAAAAAACTTGTTTTTCTTAAGTTTTCTTTCAATAATTTTTTTTTTTTTAATGTTTTTCTCTTTTAAAGATTTTCTCAAGTGTAAAAATACACCAAAGTAACAAGAGTAAAATAAGAAAAAAAAAAACAAAAATAGAAATAACCAAAAAACACAAAAAGGAACCAGAAAAAACTAACTTTCAAATGAAAACTTTTTAATTTAAACTGCAATTTTTAACAAAAGAAAATTCTTGTTGGACTTTTTTTTGTTGTTTTTTTTTTTGTTATCTTAATTTTCTTTTATTTTTGGATTTTAATTTTTTTATCTCTTCTCTTTTAATTTTTATTGTTATTTTTTTTTTTTTATTTTTTTTTCGTTTTTTTAATAACAACTTTAATTTAATCACAAGTTAGAAAAAAATAAAAATAAAGACTGATCAAATTTATTACTTTTAATTGTAAATTTTTTCCGTTATTTGTTTTTTTGTGAATCTTTAATACGAAAATTTAAGATAATTTTTACCGACCTTTAAATTTGTATCAAATTATTTGAAAATACAACAGGGTATTTTATTGTATATATATAAGTATATATATATGAATTACAAATAATTTACAATCGAGCCTCGAACCGAATTTTACTAGATAAACAAACAAGAAAATTCTGATTTAATTTATTATTAAACTTTTTCATTCTCCCTTTTAATTACACATAAAAAATAGCAGTAGGCTCTCTGATAATATGGTGCCACTGATAAAGATAACAAAAATACGGAGGCAAAAAAGAAAAAAAAATACAAGATAGAAAATTTCAAAAATAAAAGATATTTTTTAAAAGTATTTTCTATATCAAAATAATTTTGCGAAACAAACTTTTTTATTTTATTCTATTTTTTTAATTTTGTATATTTTTTTGTTTTATCTTTGATTTGACTTTTGAAATTCACAAAATTGTTAAGAATCACAATTAATAATAATAATAATTGTAATAATAATCTGTATATTATAATATATAATAATTCTATATAATATATAATTATTTTTATATCGTATTGGGATATACACGAAAATTTGTAACACAATAAAATTTCACTTCCTTGTAGGTACCGTGGAAAATTATTGAAAAAAAAAAATTAATTGTTTTTCATTACTTTTTTCTAAACCAATTTTTTTTTTATTTATTTGTCAATTAAAATAAAATTTTATTTTTTATTTAAAAATTTTTTTTTTTTTTTTTTTGTAATCACAAAATAAAAATGAATAATAATTATTTTTAGAAACTACCGTTATTCTATTTGAAATAGAAATTTATTTCTCTGAGAAATATTTTTTGTACGTCTAATATCCGGGGATAACCGTATTGCAACTGATAAAATATTTTATAAAATTTGGCAATCACAAAGAAATTCTTGCTTTTTTTTCTACTTTTTCCATTATTGTTTTATTTTTATTATCTTCTTATTTCATCCTGATGTTTTCACAGTTTAATATAATAATATTTGTGAAGAAAAAAATAAAATGAAACAAAATATTGTTGTTGTTTTTGTTACTTTTCAAAGTTTTTCTCAGTGTAGAATAATAATTTTACTCCCTCTGTTAATTTCCTTATTTTGTTTTATTTTTTTTTTTTGTTTGTCGTATTTTTATACCCTCTTTTTCTTGTTTATGGAGATTTTATATTTTATACTTTAGTTAGAGTAGAAATTAGAGATACAAAAATCATACTCTAATAACAGTATTAACGAACGAATGTACGGTACGTTAGATATAATAAATTTTTATGAGAGAAAATGAGATGAAAATTTTTTTTGCATCAATAAAAGTATAACAAACGAGAGAGAAAATGTATTAATATTGAAGAGAAAATCTCACATACAACAACAAACAGCATCCCAGTACATTTTTACGTTGTTTATTTATTAAAGAAAAATAAATTTGACTTTTGTGTGTAGGTGGTATAGTAGGAGATTTTCAATCTACATATTATTATTATATTATTTCTTCAGTTCTATTTTTGGAGATATATAAAATGTTTGTCAAATTCATTTTGGAGACTTGTATGTATAAAAAATATTTTTTGTGGAACTAGTTCAGTAAGGTAAAGGTTGATTTATATTTTACAAGGATAACAAAAAACAAATATAATAACAAAAATAATAACAAAATAAGAAATTTGAAAAGAAAAACAATAAAATGGAATAGAAAAGGAACATTTTTGTTTTGGGAAATTTTTTTGATTTTTTGTCCTTTTTTTTTTTAATTTTTTCTAAATAGGAAATTTTTTAGATTTACAAATATGGATAAAGAATATTATCTGAATTGAATATCTAATAATAATTATTTAAATTGATTTTAAAGATAAATTAGTTTTGTTTTATTAATTTAAAAAAAAAAAAAAAAAAAAAATGCAAAGAAATTAATTTTAAGAAAAATAAAAAACAAAATATAAAATAAAAAAATTGTTGCACGCTCTTTTAGTTTATTTTGAATTTGATATTAAATTTGATTTGGATTTATTGTATTTAATTTAAAAGTTTTAGAATATTATAATATTTGGATTTAATTGGAATTTGTAGGTAATTAATGTATTTTCGGGATGTTGTTTTATGAAATAAATGTTTTTTTTTTATTTTTGGGGAAAAATATTTTATTTATTTATTTATTATAATTTTTTTGTAAAAAAAAGGACCTTTGAACGCCTATATTTCCGCAAAAATCATTTCATATAATCTTGGGTCAGGGCTGTTTGTTGAACTTAATATGCCAATATTTTTCCCTTCTCTTATTTTCATTATACTAACGGTTCATTTCTTGATTTATTTATTTATTTATATATTTATTTTTAAAGGGGTTGTCAAGTTTTGGCCTTTTCTAGATTAATAAAATATTATCACAATATTCGGCCTTAATTTGCAATCGAAATGTTAATATTTGTGTTAATAAATGTCATATTTTTTCAAAATTTTTGGTCAGTTTTGATATTTCAAGTATATATGAAATTCAGAAAATGTATAATAAGACTTGATATTATTCTCTATATGAAATGATAAGGGTGAGTGGATGGCACAAACAATAATAATAATTAATTAATTCATTTTTATTTAATTTTAATATATTAATTTTTTATTAATTTTATATAATTTGCCTTTTCGTCTTCTAAATAAAATCTCGTTAGCTTATTTAAATTGAATTATATCCAAAAAAAACATTAAGATCAGACAGCTTAAGCCTAAGCTATGATTAATAAAACTAAATTTAATTATCTATTACGTATTTGATATACATGAATTATGAAACAAAATAAAGAAAAAAAAAAATGATAATAAGGCTTGACATTTTGTATATGACAAGATAAAGGAGAGTGGGTAGTGAAACAATATTAAAAATGCTTTACAATGTTTATTAAGAATTTTTGTTACACTTATTGTTTGTTACAGGTAATATTACTATATTCGGGCATTTTGAGGGAGATGTTGTATCCGCGTAGGACCAAATTACTATTATGTCCCAAGGATATCTGGTATTCTTAGCTTTCCAAGAATATATATCTTTAGTATTGCATCTTATCATTTAAAGACGAAAAGGAAATTTGAAAGTATACTTGAGTCTATTAAATGCAAACCCAGATAAGTGATTGTTAAGCTATTTTGCACAAAATGCAAAAAACTTATAACTTCCACATATTTATGACTTAAATAAAATAAATTTTGTGGTTAAATTTTATGTTATTCAAAAATAATAAGAAATAAAAAATGAATGTACCTTTTTAATTTAAAGGACTAAAGGATTTTCAAATTTGCAAATATCGGGTTTTGCACATATTACAGAAATATATCGGGATTTGCACCTTACCCTTTGAAAACTGTCGTATAATTATCACTATTATTATTTAGGCATAGTAGTAAAAAAGCAGAAACTGGTTTTTTATTCTATTTATTTCAAAAAATTTTGTAAATGAAAACAAAAGTAAATATAAAAAAAAAATTTTGTATGTATTTTTTATATACATTTTTTTCTAAATTATTATAATAAATTTTTTTAAATTATAATAATAAAAAAAAAAAAAACAAAAAAATCATCAATGAAGTTTTAACTCTCAGTTCCTCAAGATAAATGCAATATATTACAATATGTAAAAAAAAAACAAACAATTAAAGAAATGTTATAATTCAGAAGAAAAGTTTAAAGCACTGAGACTGAAATATGAAAAATTATATTGTAGACCTTTAGAACAAAATTGTGAGTATTATAGAGAAACTAAATAAAAGAAAAAATAAAAAAAAAAAATAAAATATTAATATTGAGTTTTTTTTTTTAAACTTTTATCACAATATAAAATTGAAACATAAGCATTCCTCTTCATGAGATCAAGGTTATAAATTGCAAACTAAAATCACAATATAAAAATTTCTCTCCATGGGATTAATATTATAAATTAAATTCGGAATCCATCAAATTCTATTTGACTTCCACATAGAGACTCTTCTTCCACAACTTCTGCAATGTTGTGTCAGTTTCAATAATTTGCTATAAAATTCGGAATGGAACCACTCAGGACCAAAATGTTTTTTCAGCAAATTGTTCACATGTTTAATTTTGGCTGGAGCCAATTTAATTCCAAAACTTAAGTTTTAACATACAAAAAATACCGAGTAAATATTTAGTTTAGAATCATATTTCGTGAAACATGCTATAGCTCTAAGAAAAACATTTCTTTTGATACCCATAAGCCAAATTATACGAAATGTGCATATATCGGAGTTTGTATTTAATGGACTCACTTGTTGTTTTGATGTTTTTGTATATTAACCGTTATATCTGTTTATCTATTAGATATATTCAGTAATATAACAGTCTGGAGCATATTTTAATATTTATTTGATAATGATTGGTGATGCCGTTATAGAGATGTTGTATAGTAAAATTTTTGAACAAAAAAAAACAATCTTTATTTTCTTTCTTTAGAAACCAAATACATCATGATTTTACTATAAAACCCCACGAATATTTATATACTGTTTAAAAGTAAAAAAGTAAATTAAATTATAAAAAAAAACCATACAAATAATATGATTGAAACCTAGACCTACGAAATGATTTTTTTTTTTTTTTTTTATTAATAAAATAAAAATTTGTGTGTTAAAAATAAATTAAAATAAAAAAAATTGCAAAAAAACAGGAAGTGTGAGAACAAAATAGCTCATAACTTCTGAAGCACTGATTGCCGTATTGCCTTTCGAGGATTTTTTTTTAAGGAAATTAAAAATTTCTTTAATTATGTGAAAAATGAGAAAAATTATTTTAGGACTTTCGCTACTGATTTAAAAAAAAAATAATAAAAAATAGTAAATATAAAAAAAAAAAAATAAAAAATAGTATTCAAAAAGTTTTTTTTTTAATTTTGTGAATTTGTTTGCTTGCTCTTCTCACTTCTGCTAGTTTCATTTCATGAACCAACTACACATCAATCTACAATCTCAAACTATCTATTTGCATTAAGAACAATTTGTTCTATTTAACAATTTAATTTTAAGATCTATTTGACGTAATAGATCATGCTATAAAATTTGCAAAAATAGATAATTTAAAAAAAAAAAAAAAAAAAAAAAATTCTTCTGAAGTTTGATGTTTCCGGCAAAAAATGTGCCAAAAGCATCAAACTTCACAAGCCAAATAACTATGAAGAGTTTCAGATTCAGAGAAATGAGTTATCAAAAGCAAACAGTTCTGGACTTATTATTTTCTTTTAAAGAATAATTTTCCATTGAATTTTTGGTTATTAATGATGGAATATATGAATTTGTATAACAACATTTTATCCATTGAATTATTCATTATTAGAGAAAAAATTAATATTTAGAATGATTTAGACCTTTAGCCTTAGCTGTGTGGTCGTATAGTTAGTTACATGTTAAGAGTTATCAACAAATAGAGTAATCAAGAATTTAGCAAATTATTCCAAAAAGCGTTCCATAATTATTCAATAATACTAAATTTATTAAATACCAGCATTCCAAAATTTTTTTTTTTTAATTTAGTTTTTAAAGTTTGTGTTTTGATTAGTTTTAATTTTTTTCCTTTCTTTTCACACTTTATTTATAATATTTATTCTTTAATTTTTAGTCTTTATTTTAATTTTTTATTTTTATTTTTATACCGCAAGTGATTTTTCGATTTTCCTTTTAAATAAACTGTATGAATTTATATTTTTTAGGTTGTTCGATAGAGTGTTAAAAATGCTTTAACTGTTGTATTCGCAGTTTACTTTTTGTATATCTGATCTAAACAATGAAAGATAAAAATTTGAGCGATTCCTAATGTTATGGTTATGTATGTCTATATTCCGATTGAGTAAAAATGTGTGTTTATTTATATTGTTTGTAATTTTGTATGCAAGATAGTAGACTTAGAAGATTTTATTTGATAATATTTCAAAATAATTATAAAAGTTGTATAACGAGAAGATCAATTTAAAGAAGCTACACAAAAACATTAGCTTAGCCAAAAATGCTTTAAATGATTACACTATATTAAATGAATCGAACCAAATTATTCAAAAGAACTATGTCTATTTAATTGGCTAATTTAATGGCATGTTTCCGGTATATTTTTTTTTTTACAAGTTAAGAACGGCACTATAGAAATATGAAATAAGTATGGACGGAAAGAACCAACATATTAAATTAAATATAAGATAATATACTCTAAATATCTGTAATAAGTGGCTTGATATTTCTATTTCTATATCACCTTATTAATCAGGTTGAAGGAAAATGATAATGATTAAATCCATGGGGCAAGTATAATGTATGTATCCATTTGGATTTCGTCGCATCCGGATTATGTCATGCCTCGATTTTCTCATCTTTAGACTTTATATTTTCGAATTTTATCGATTTTTGATTATTTTTATCTAAATTAAATGACTGTGTTCAATTCATAAAACAAACAAATAATCAAGTTACATATTTCTGAAAGTTGGGGCTACTGCTCCTTTACTTTTTGTATCGAAATTTTTGCAATAGTATATTGTAATCTGACCATGAAACTCAATTTGACTGAACTGATTTTGCTGTTTTCTATATAACTGCCAAGCATTGAGAATAACACACATGCATCTATCAACCATACAGCTCAACCATTCTTTGACTTTGCAATGCGATGAAGTGACATATTTTAATCGAAACGGTCCACACCATACATATACTTGTTGTATTCGGTGATAGCACATGTTTGAAAAATATATATAGTTTTTTGTAATGCTTTCGAATACCGTAATGCAAAATGAGCACCAAAACAGGTTGATGCAGCACAAACAACAGAATTGTAGACCCTTTTTTAAATGAATAACTTTATTAAATGAATATTTGCTTCTTTTATTTGTATTGATTCAGAAAAACCTCTTGCTTTTTTTTAATTTGATATTTTTGATCACTTGGACAATTTGTAGGAATTCGATTTTTACAAATTGTACTTGTTGCACTGTAGCTAGATGATTATAAATAAATCAACAAAGGAAAACATGTGAATAAATTGTCGAAATAGATGGAAAACGGCAAATGTTTCCCTTCATCGGTGAAATCGTCAATCATAGTTACTAGGGTAGTAGTGGCTGCCGACAGCACGTACGATTGTGATACCACGGAAAATTTCCTCGCGTAGTACCCTACTCGTTGAACCAGTTTGAGCTTTTAACGAACCGGTGGAGGTTATCATAGTTACTAATGGGGTTGCACATTTGCCAAGTCTCTGTTCATAATCGCTATCGGATCTCAAATCTGTCACTTCTCTCACATTGAATCTGTCACCACTCTTATAGCCATATTGTGGAGATTCGATATAAACAGTTTGAGCAAAGTCAATATGGCTTTCTTTATCTTCAGACCCTTCATTGAGGTAACCAAGAATTTCTTTTAATGATAAATTTGTACAAAATTGAAAAACCTCATTCTTAAGTATACATTTTCATTGGAGAAGGAAAAATTACAGAAAAACGATAATTAAACAAATTAGTTTACTTCCAACATGTGATTTACTACAAAGTATCAGTTGTAGTATCTGTGATCATATGATCAAAAGGATCGGGCGGTAATCGAATTTTTCTATGGGGTAATTTTCATAATTAAACTCAAAATATGTCTGATTAAATTTACTAAAGAACTATAAATATTTATCATAATAATCACAATAATGTTAATCATAATTTCTCTATAAATTCTCATTAAAAAAAAAATAAGCAATCTTATAAATGTTGTCCAGAATATTTTGATAAACAATTTCCTATGGAATTTAATAAACTTATAATATGCAATTATTATTATATAAAAAATTTATTTCTATAAAAATATGATGGCATAATTCAACAAAAAAAAAAAATATTGTTTTTAATATATAATAAATGGTGAATAAAGAAATTTTACTTTTTAATCTTCTTTAAGTAAACAAACCTTATAACATGTATCCTATATCATAAATCAGATTTTTTTAATGATTATTTTACAGTTAATTAGTTTTGAAATTCTTATAACAAATAAACCATCAATTTATAATAAAAGTTTTTGGGTTACCCCCACTCCCCCTCCCATCACTTATATTTTATCTTTTCTCACTTTTTAAGATTTTAAAATAGAGGAATTTCTTTAAAAAGTTATGGTATACAACATGTACATTACGAGTACATACATGGAGTAAATAATTTAGTTATAAATCAATATTAATATGTATGTTATATAGTACAGTGATAGTCAAAATTATTTAATTAGTCAGTGAAACATTATGGTTGAGAAGAAAAAACTAAACCAGATGTATGAGATTTGTTGTGACATAGGTCGGTAAGTGCCGACAGTGTATATACCTTAATTAATATGTAGTCTTCTAGTACTTGAAATTTCTTTAAACAAGAAAAACGCCAACAACATCTGATTACCTCGGCAATGTAGTACGATAAAATATATATATATCTACATGGGTATAGAAAGTAAAATTCATATAAATTAAATCTGTCTCTAGCCAACCCCACATTACCTTAATATTGCTATCAAAATTAGAGTCGGCAATTCGAGAACAAATAAAATATTGTGAACCCTGCAGCAAATGTGCAAATACATTTAAGGAAACAGAAAACGTAAGGTGGCATTCGAAATTTTTTATAATGCACAAGATATTATACGCTGGCACACGAAGAAACTGAAAAGAAAATGGATTGGTGAAGATTGTTTAGCAAAAATTGCAATTACTGCTAAATTGAATTCAAAATGTCAAACAGGATGACAACCAAAAATATGATATGATTACTGAACATCACCACTTTGTCGTACGATTAACATCGACAAAGAAGTTTGGCTAAACAAGATCTATTACCTATCAGAAGAAGCAGAAGACTAAATAATTTTTAATGAACATTTTTTACATCGACAATACTCCTATACCCATTCTTGGGGTACAGCAAATTTTATACCTAGTTAATATTAATTAATACACGTCGCTAGGGTACATCAAATTTCATTTATGGTTCAATAACTCTGTTCATTTGCGACGTGATGAGTACTGAATATGGCAGAGATTATATTATTAAGAGCAATATAAGTTATTCTGGGTATATACAACTCAAATATATCCAGTAGTGTCTAAGAGTATCTTTGATGTAAAGTTTTTCGATGGAAGATTCAAATTGCAAAATATTATATTACTTAAGACAGTACTACAAGTCCAGGCAAAATCCAGCTCAAAATATGACTGCAGAAAAAAGTTGCGATTTTTTAGGTCAACACAATTGACAACCAAAAATACTTATGATAACACCCTCGCTCAATAAAACTAAAGTGTTTTTTGGTTTAAACCGAAGTCACATCATCATGGGGATAATAACTGGCTAGTACTAAGTAAAGAAGCATCTTCATTAAATCGGCAAATAATCTTACATAAATCAACATTAAATAAAAATCTTATTAAAATTGTTTTCTTCGGCCAACGGTAATTATTCAACGAAATAATAACCACTATTTGCACAGATAGAAATTATAAATGCGAAAGAGGTGGCATAAAATTTGAAAAAACCCCTCCTCGCACTCCAGACAATTACAGAAATGAAATTGATTGAAAACTATAAGGTAAAGTCCATATTTAATAGAAAACATGGAGCATTGATTCAATTTAATAAATTTGAAAACTGCAGAAGCAATATTGCAAGTCAACGATTTGGAATATGAATGAGTAAAAGAGATTATTAATGTACCTCTTGACCTGCTCAAGGAATATAGTTAGTCAAAATCAAAAGAATAATTTCAATATTGACTGTACATAATAATTACAAGCAACATAAAACTTAACTACATATTATGTACATACATATTATAATACATTACATCCTTGATATAGAGAGACAGTATTATTACTACTTGTTGACAAAGCTTTAAAAATTTATATATGTATATGTATATAAATTGTTTTTGTAGTCCTTTATTATTATCCCTTTCTACATTTATGTGCAATGTGTATGTAAGACAAAAAAAAATAATAATAATGTACTCATAACGTAATGAATGAATAGTCGAGGGACTCAACTAGTTTCACTAGCTTTATGGCTTTAAATATGTATAACAAAAAAAAAAAAACAAAAACACCAAAAACAAAATAATGTCCTGTTAAATCCTAGCCATTTAATCTAATCTGAAAACATCAATTTTGTCTTTTTTAATGTTTGTTGTCTTGTTGGTAATTTTTTTTTTTTTTTTTTTGTACTTATTACAAAGAAAAAACGTATGTTGTATTCATAAGGACGTAAACATTATAATTTGAATATATAATAGTTATAGTGCATTTAAAGATGTAATTCTTTGTTGGGTATAAGGAAAATGGAAATGGGCGGAGAAGGCGGTATTAAAACTAAGTACATACTTGTTTTTTTTTTTAATGATTTCAGTTGTGTGGTGGGTGATAATAGATCTTTTTGTGGTACATTATGTATGCTTTATATAAATTGATTTAGAAAGTTTTTATGAAGTCTTAATTTTGGAGTTGGGCATTTGTTTGAACAGAATTGAATTTTTAAATCAAAATATTCTGTATAATCTTCCTTTGATTGTAATTTATCAATTTAGTGATGGTTTGTACTTTTATTCAGTAGTCTATGGTAAATTATTGATACCGAAAGTTAGAAATATGTGACAGTTAAGTTTTGTAGTGAGTTTTAACAAAACAGATCGGATCTCAAACACAAAATTTCTACGAAAAATTTAGCACAGAAAAATTATTACTTCTATAAAACGACAAAAAGCCTAAAAGGGGGGCAAAGTATGACCTACAGAAATTTATTGTTCATCGAAAAATCGAAAGTGTTATATTAGAAGAAAATAAATGTTTTGGTTGCGGAATGTTAATAATATTGAAGTGGCATAATTTCTTTCTTTAGTTTTCATAAGTTTCATAGATTTCTTCGGATTCGGACCGAATCTTGTGTTCTTTCACGAAACTTACAAATAACACATACAAGCAGCATAAGTGGTCTTCATTCTTTCAGCTTTTACTGACTGATAATTTAAACGCATTTTGGATGATATAAAACAACATCGTGTGCAAATTGATTTTTGAATATATTTATTACCTGATATCTACTGGATTTTCTACACATGCGTTTTTATCTTGTTTATCGTCGTATCCGGAAGAAATTATCTTTTTTTAAATATGGCCGAATCAGTACAAACCTACCACATCAAATCAAAAATTAGATTGCCTCTTTTTTTCTTACTGCTACTTCCCCACTACTGCAAGCTTCAAATAACAAATTATTATTTTTATTTTTCTCTCGTTTAAGTGTCAGTAACTTTTCATATTCTTTGTATACAATTGTAGAGACTTATCGTCTCATGTATATGCGCAAATTGATTAATTAATAAATAAATATTTAATTGTGTTCAGAAGCTACAACAATATAATATAGTCGGAAGCTGGCAGTAACGGAAAAGCATCAGAAAGAAAGAAAGGGCCAATCTAATTAGGTGCTAAACACGCGAAGGGATTTCTCTTTGCAGATAAAATTTTGTACTTTCTATAAGATCAGGATGCTGCGAATGACACTAGGTACAACTAAATACTATTATACAATTGAATTAACTACATAGTGAAAAATTAATGAAAAATAAAAAAAAGAACATGAGGCATAATCTTTAAAACACCAGCTAATATGAGAACGGTAAATATCCAAAAACTGTACTAATAAAAATATATGTACTAATAATTTTTATAGGTCTATTGTAGCTTCGGTTCAAAATCTTTGTCTGTATTCCTGATCGTTCACTAATTTTGATCTGATTTTGATCTGATTTTGATCTGATTTCTGCTTAAATTTATAAAATGCCTTGATACAACTATGTCAATGTACTTGAAAATTGGCATGAATAGAAAACTAAAACCGACAATTATACTAGAGACGCTTGACTTATGCTTTATTATATTCTACAAATTCATATTGAATTAAACAACAAATAAAGTGAATTCTAGATAACTTATATCCTATATAGAGCTCTACTGGAATTCTGATATACAATTAAGAAATATTTTTTGCCAAAATAAAAATATTTCAAGATTTCTTATGAAAAGTAAATGAGACCTAATAATATTGTGTATAAGTTGGTGTTTCCTATTTAACTTTCTCTTGATGTTTCTGGTTTACTTTAATTTTGGAAAAACATCAAACAAAAAAAAAAAAAAAATTGTACACTTTAGTACAAGATAAAAATGAAATCTCATATATGAAGTGGAATCATATACATATGATATGATTGTGTTCAGGATGCAATTTTCAAAAGGATAATAAATTTATACTGTATCCTTATTTTATTTTATAACCAATTTTAATGTATTCTGCAGGATACAGAATTTTATTTTAAAATGTTTTATTCTAAAAATTTAATATTTGCATTCCATTTACAAGTAAATTCTTAACATATGATTGGTTTTGATATGAATATTTAAAGTATATACATTATTCCGTATATCTATATAATTTCAAGAATTCAGAAGATTTACCAAAATTATTTGACTATCAGATACATAAAAATAATGTGTTTTTATTTCATTTTTATCAAAAAATATGATTGTGGAAAATTGTAAAAAATAGAAAAATGAGATTAAGAAGCTTAAGCCGGAAACAACTCCCTTCATTCTTCAAAACTAACTTTAACTTGGTGGCTTAGCCTAAGATGATACAAAACAAAACTAATAAGCATACGAAGGTTAATAAAATAAATTGGAAAAATTTAGGGATAGTCTTGGTAATTCAATTGTATTGAGTAAAATTGTAGAAAAATGAGATTATGAAGCTTAAGCTACCGGCAAAAACCCTTTTTCAAGCTAAGTTTAACCGATGGCTAGCCTAAGATGGTATAAAATAAAACTAATGAACATACGAAAATTAATTGAAGAAATTTGCAAAATCTAAAGATAGTCTTGGTAATTATATTATGTTGAGCTATTGCCTGTTAGTAATCAAGTTAAAAAATTTAAATTAAAAAAATTATCGCAAAGAATTTTAGTGAAAATGGTTTTTGAAACTTCCATAGAAGCAAAAAAAATCTTCAAGCAACAAATTAATGTCCTGTAAAATAGGCTATCGCACTCAAATCCCCAATTTATTGAAACACTATTTCTTTGGCAAAATTTCAACGAAATGTATTTTTTTTTTCAAGGTTCTATCGCGTCTAAACTATGCCTTCATGGAAACTGAAATTATGTTTTTACTGACGTCCGAAAACATAGGCAATACAATTTTGTCAATAAAATACAAAATGTGCTATAATACAGGCTGTCGCACTCAAATCCACAATTCAATTTGTTAAAACACTGATCTCCTTAATGGCAAGAAAATGTGGCAAAATTTTATACGAAATGTATTTATTTTTCAAATATGCTTTAGTTATTTGAAATTTTGTTTTTGATGGCGTTAGAAAATCATAAAGACAATAAAACTTTGAATATAAATGCATTTATTTTTTTTCTGAGCCTATCGTCAATAACTCCCAAAGTTTATTGAATTTATGTAAATCCTGATTTTACTGTTGTGTTTTACTTAAAACGGCAAAGCTTAAAAATGAAAAAAATTACTAAGCTTTTATCATAGGCTGCTACTTTTTGAAACCCCAGTTTCTCATTTAATGAAATACTGTTTTGAAGATAGAACGATTTTTACAAATGAAAAATATTCGATTGGAGAAAGTATCGTCGGCTTATGTGAATTGACTAATCTCCACTAAATATGAGGTGGGGAGAGATATCATAATACTAAACCAAATAATTTCAAAGCTAGCAAATTGTAACCGATTTGAAATAGCAAGTCCCAATTAAAAAAATTCCCTCTTATTAAAATTAAATCCACAGCATTGTATAGAAGCAATCCATGTTAATCCAAATAAAATTTTTTGTTTCTTAAAGCATTGCTATGTTTTAACAATATTTCACAATGCAATGGACAGCAGCTTAGAAATGGCAGTTGCTAACAAAAAAGAATATTTTTTTTTTCAAATTTACGCATTAAAATGAATGCCAGAACAATGCATAAGGTAATCGTTGGTAATCGTTTTTTGTTTCTTAAACCATCTGTGTTTTGACAACATTTCAATATGCAATGGATAGCAGCTTAGAAATGGCAGTTGTCAACAAAAAAGAATATTTTTTTCAAAGTTTCGCTTCTGTATTTGCTTACCACCAGCAAATGCAAGATCCCATTAAATTTGATTGGGCGGGTGGTATTAGTTCCAAAATAAAAGATGTTTTTTAATACAATTAAAGAAAACAAAGTTTCAATAAATTGGAATAGGCGGTTGAGAGCGATCATTTGTGACAAAAGTGTTTCTGATTTTTTGACTAAATTTTTATGTTGAAGCCACCAACCTTCTTGGTTCTAGGCGTAGCCGCTGGTTGGCTATGAAAAAAGATATTTTGTCTAGAAATTTTTTTTTTATAATTTTATATCGAACATTTTAGTCTTTATTTATACCTAGGACAAAATTACTATTACACAAATTAACTAAATAGATTTTCAGATAATTTAAATTACAGGGTGGTATCAAAATATTTTAAAAAATAATTTAATTTATCTATTCATTCGATTTATATATTTTTTTCTACGTCCTTTATGTTTAAGTTGCAAACACTTATTAACACAAATAATGTCCTGTTGAACTGTACTTGTATATAGCATATTTTATATAGATAGTATATTACATAAGAAGGACATTAAATAATAAAAACAGCAAAAAAAAAATATATATATATATATATATATATTCTCTTTTCAAAAAAAATTTAAACAACTTCAATACATATACTTTTTACATACATATACAATGTATTGTGTACTTAGGACATTTCTTCATTTTATTTCCTTTTTTTTCATTTACAACATCCTTTATTTGATTTTGTAGTTATATCAAAAGTGGGTTCCTTTTTAAAGCACTGATTCGTTTCGCAATTCAATTTTAATTCATAAATTTTTTCTTTAGTAGCGGATATAATTTGCTTTTACAAAACAAAAACAAAAAAAAAACAAAATAGAAAACTTGAACTTCGACTGTCAATAATTCATAGGAAAAAAAAAATACAATAGAAACAGTTTTTATGAGTAAGGATCTTATAACAAAGGACTATTATTTTATGAAGCACTTTTGAAATATTCATTTTTTTTTTTTTTTTTTTTTTTTTATTACATTGTATATTCAGAGGCGAAACTTTTTAGACTATCAGGCATTTTATTTTCTCCTACCTATATTTATTTTTTGTTTTTATTATTATTATTATTATAGTTGTTGGTGCTACAGTACTACCATTCAAGTAAAATACAATATAGAATAGGACGACTTTTGAATCCTTCTAGGCTTATAAAATTTATTCTTTAAATGAAAACAAGAGTGTTTCCGGCTAAATAAGTAGTATTTTTTTTTTGTTTTCATTATTATTATTTTTATTATTATTACTATTATTATTTATTTTCTCTTTGTATCTCATTTTCTCGCTCTGTTTCGATTTCTCTTACTCTCTATTCAATTTAAATCTTTATCGTATCGAGTTCTTATCCTTTTCTGGTTTTAGTTGTTGTTGTTGTTGTTGTTATTATTCTTTAATAATAACGATCTCATATCATTACAGTATGAAAGGACATCTCATCGACGAGACGTTATAGCTAACAGCTAAAAAATATTCTTTGTTATCCTTGAAAGGACATCCTGTGGAAAGAATAAAAAACAAAATATATCTACATATAAAAAGAATAATCCTTATAAACCTAGTAAGTTTAAAAAAAAAAAAAAAAATAAAAACGAAACCCCACTCCTAAAGTAGAGAAATAATATTGAGGAATAACCTGAAGTATAGAAAAGCAAAGGAATAGAAAACTTAGAACAGAATTTAGGCATTAAAAATGCGGAAAAATAAAATAGAATTTTTTTTTTAAAAATTTATTCATCAAAAAAAAAAAACAATGAAACAAGAAAAACACCTAAAGACATCAAAGTTAATTCTATCGTATAAATTCGGATATTTTTCTCATCCATAATTTAAGCTGAAGTTTAATACACAATGTAGGTATTTACAGTCTGGTGTAAAATTAAAATAATGTATTTGGTTGTTTGTATGCGAATTAAAAATGAGATCCAGTGTGTCGGCCGATCACCCAGCCAAATATTTTTAAATTGTTTTAAAAAAAAAAATGAGAAGGAAAATAATCAGCTGAATTAGAAAATCGAGGGTGATAGTAAATGCAAAATAATTACGGGTCAGTTTATTAGAACCCACCTTAATTTATTGGAACCCAACTTTTGTTGATTGTAGGAAAATGTGGTTGAAGAGTAGCAGCATACATTTTTTTTTTTTGTAATCTTGCCGGCATATCGCTTTCCGGCGTTAGGCAAGATTAGGTACAGCAAAATAGTAGATCACAGATTATGATAGGATAGAAATCAAAGTCTCAGACAAAAAATATTTTGCTAGAAAAAGCTGAGCTTCCAAAAAACAAAATATTCGATAACAAGGGAAAATTTTTTGACTATAGGGAAATGTGGTTGAAGAGTAGTAGTGTAAAAAAAATATTTTTAAGTTTTTCCGCCAACGTTTCCCGGCGTTAGGGAAGATAATTGTTCCGCTAAAGTAGATCAAGTATTAAAATCGGATAGAGATCATAGTCTCAGATAAAAATTGTTGTTTTTTTTTTTAGAAAAATCTAGTCTTAAATAGCTTTGACAACATAATAAGTTTATCCTTATCTTCTTCTTTACAATTTACTGTTATTTATTATTAATTGTTTCTTCTATACACACTTTTTCCACAATTAATGCTCGTTTTAATTGTTTTTTTAATATTATATGTTCAGGTTTTTTTGCCAAGGTAGACTACACTACTAATAAATCATCAGGATCATCATCTTATAGCGCTACAGCTCTGGATTAGCTTTGGCTTCATCACAATACATACTCCTTCGAAAGGGTCGATCTTGCGCCGCTAATACATACTAATAAATAAATAATAAATACGTATTCCAAAATAAAATTATATAGTCATCTTCAATGTAAAAAAATAAACTTATGTAGTCATCTTCACTGTCCTGTAACCCCATCAGTGGGGCATATCGCTTTATAATTACTTATGTATTAGATTCACTTTTTTTATTATAATTGCGGTATTTTCATTTTCGGATTGTAATTTTCCTAACATTTGTTTTTGAGATTATGGTATTTCTGGGAGTTTAACTTACCCCCCTTTTAAGAATACCGTTATTTTATAATTAATTGATTAAATCACTTTAATTTAAAATAGTAACAAAAATTTTAATGTTTTGCTAATTTTAGGATGTTACTGTAAGTGTGAAGAGTAATACTATTAAAGCAAGAAAAAAAAACTCCAAATAAATGACTAAGAAATAGATAACATGATTATCATTGCAACACAACAAAAAAAACAACAAAAAACATAATAAAGAAAAAAATAGAAACAGAAAAACACATGAACCAACTTCTAAATCAGTAACGAATAATTTTATTTCGTCCTTCAAAAATAAAAAACAATAAAAATAATAAAAAACAGAAATAATAAAAAAATAGAAATAAAAAAAAAATCCTTAAAAATGAAGATTGACCAAAAAAAAAAAAATATTTTTTTTACAAAATATTACAAGTAACGGGAATATGTATAATTTTTTTGGCTGCAGAGTGTTTGTTATTTAAGATAAGAAGTATTTTCCGATTCCAAAAAATAACAAACAACAAAAATGTTCTTTACTCTAAGAAAATCCTTGTTAATGATATCCTTGATAAGGAAAAAAAGAAATATGAGATATACTATACCGTTATTAGTTTTATTATATTATATATATATATATATATATATATATATATATATATATATATATATATATATATATTTATGCATAGGATATCTTTTTTCATTTTATTACATTTATTATCCCGTCAATTTATTTAATTCGTTCGGTTTCTTTTTGAGCCGTAAGAAATCACCTAAAGACCATAAAATAAAAGGATCAAATAATAAAAACCCATCAATATTTTGATTAGCACTAGTATAACTATTATAATATACCATCGTCACAGGATTTATTTTAACCAATAATAAAAAAAAAAAAATTTTTAAATAATTATTATAAAAATTCTATCCTAACTTGGATACTACGGACCTAATCGGTAATACGAATATTAAATCTATTTTGTATAAGAGAATTATTATAATATTATTACATAAAACCTACTATAATATTTAGGGATCATAATACTCAATTGGTATATTTTTTCTTATTAACATTTTTGTTTTGAAAAAAATTAACTTGAATATTTGAAAATTAGAATTGTTCAGAATCTACTGGTGTTTAATTTCTTATTGAAATCTTTTCAGACTATACGGAACCGACACAGCTGAGCATTGAAATGTAGTAGTATGACATAATAAGTATAGATTGACATTGTAAGTATAGACATTTCAAAGTATAGATTTTAAGCATCGAATTTGATTTTTGTATCGACGGCTTCGCCAACTTAGCGTTTTTTCCAAGAATTGTGTTTTTTTTAATTTTTCCCAGAATTTTTAATAAAATTAAAAAAGTTCTAGGATAACCGAAAATTTTGATGAAATCAACTTCCTTTTTTTCTACCAAATGACAGAGTCATAATGTTAATTTATTTATGTACCTACTGTCAAGTCAATTTTATCCCTTACAATTTATTTACTAATTTAATTTATTCCATTTTATTTACTACTTTAATCTACTATAATTTAAAATTTTTGCTGGCACAAAAGTGACAGTTACAGAAATTTATTTACTGTTATTACAAAATAAACGCGAAGGTATTGGTTACAAAAAAATAACATACGAGTAGAGCCATCAGAGTTATAATGTGCTTATAAAAGATAAGACAGTTAGTAATTGGTCATAATTGGCGTATGTAAAAGAATGTTGAGCAGACACTATAAACCAATGAAGCATTGAGATATAATGAAATATATACAGTTTTATTTAGCTGTAAAATGTAGCAGATTTTAGACAGACATTTAATATTCAAATATGTTCTCGTTAGATCGCTACATGCCCAACATTTATTGTGGTTTGTTGATTACATTTAAATAGTTTGTTAATTAGTTAGTTAAAAATATCAATCCGTCCATATAGAAATTTGTCGTCGTTATGACATGAGAAATCCATGGGGGTATTCAACGATCAATTAAACACAAACATGAACGCAAAATGAACCATAAAATATTCTCTGAGCAGAAACGTTGGTGTAAAAAATCTGTGGATATCAACCGTAAAATAACATATTCAGGTTATCAAACATAATATCTTCCCAACCACCTGAGCCTATTTTTCTTCAAACTTTTCGTGAAAGTTGCCGTGAATATATCTAATACCCTCCTGAATGCCAAGACCATTGAAAATTCAACATTTATCAAAACTGAGAAATTTCAGTCGCACTGAGAGCTTGTGAAACAAACACAACATGAGCATGCACTGGACCATTAACTATTCTTCGAGCAGAACCGCTACTCTAAAATATATGTAGATATCATGAAAATTAACGTATGAGCTGATCAAACATATATCATGCCAACCACCTGAGCCTACTTTTTAAACAAAGTTAAACAATTACTCAAAGTTAGTCAAAGTTAGACAATGTCCTCCTGAATGTCAAGACCATCGCATTTCAATTCGACATTTATCAGAATTGAGAAATCTTAGTCGCATTGCATGCTTGTAAAGCAAGTAGTGACCTATCAATATAACCATTAATTATTTAAAGTTTGCAAAATTTTCGCAGAATGATTAAGTCAAATTGCTGGGAATAATTTCAAACATATGAAATCACAAAATTTGAAATATATCCAACATTCAAGACATAGTACAATATGAATGAAATAACGATGACAATGTCAGTACAATGAGTGAAAACTTGCAAAAGCGTTGGGCGAAACAAAAGTACATATTATGTGAAAGAGAAGGAAAACAAAATGAAAACTTGGTTTAAGCAATTTAGGAATTTATATTTAAACGAATTTCTAAAGGCAAAATTACTTGTTTTCTGCTTAAAAAGAGTGTTCCTGCAAATTAATGTCTTGTCTACGGTACATTTTTTTTCCTTCTTTACTTGCTTTGAAATCATTATGGCTTCCACAAAGCTCTTCGATCTGACTCTGTTATGCGCTAGATGTTTAATTTCACTCAATGTTCTATTGTTATTTCTACTGTAGAGTAGATCGGTATAGTTAGGTGGAAATGGGTATTTCAATTACTCTTGGCTCCAGCCACAACTCAAAACTAACCCATTTGTTTTTTAAGTTATTTCAGAGATCCACAATTGTTACAATTTGATTTTATTATAAATTTCAATTCAATTTTATAAATTTGGAACATCCTCTCTACGATATCAATGTTGAACCTATAATTTGAAATTTATTTCTATGAATAAATTTCTTCAAATAATGAATTTTAGCGACTATAAATTAAATTATGAAATTCTCTTTTGAGTCTGGTACATCTATTTTCAACTAAATTATTTGAATTGTTGAATTGTTATATTATTATCATCATTTCATCTATCGTCATAATTATAATAATAATATATACCTACCTTGCTACACCAGTTGTTGGTTCACTAATCAAATTAAAATTATTATTCCTTTTTCAACTTTCTAAAAATTCAATTGAAATGCAATTTTTCAATTTCATTTTTGTTTTCCCGTTGTTTTCTTGTTGTATTTTGTTTCATTGAAAAGGAATTTCTATGATTCTAAAAGGACTCTAGGATCATTTTTTTGGTTAAAAAAAAAACAAAAACAGACAAACAACTTCATCTAGTCTAACACTAGATATAATATTTAAAACCAATTTTCGAAAACAAAAACAACAAAAATTGTCAAAGAAAAACAATAATATAAAATTTTTTTTTTTTTTTTTTTTAGAATCCTTTTTCATTTATTTTAATATTCATGTCCTGAATAATAATCAAAAAATGAAATTTGGATGACCTAATTTTTCTTTATTCTCTGTTCATTTCGTTTTAATTTTTTTTTTTTAGTTTTTTATTGTTTTTCTGATTTTATTTTAATATGAAAGTAAAATCAGCATTATTTTCAAAAAAATAAAAAAAAAATTAATAAATAAATAAATTTAAAAATAAACAAATAAAAATAAACTAACAAATTTTTCAATAAATTTTCGAAAATTATTCTAAATTGAAAATTTTTGATCATATCAATATTATAGAATGGAATAGAATTTTTATAATTATTATTATCAATTTGCATATTATGTATATTATTATGTTATTAATCAAATTAAGAGTAAAAGAGATAAAATATAGAAAATAAAATCATATTTGAATTTATAAATGGGTATATTAAAAAGAGCAATAAAAAAAAAAAATTGTTATAAGTTTTCGAAATTAAAGTTTAAAGGAGCAAAAAAATTTTTTTTTGATAATATTATATTGGACATAATTTAGAATAATCAACTTACCCTATTTAATTTTATGATATTGTATAGAAAATATTATGAGCAATCGTACAATTAACATACATATATCTATTATTTGAAAAAATTTACAAGTAGCTATCTTCGCTGTTTATTATGTTAGGTAATAATAATCAATTTTTCATCTCACCCTCTTATAGTACTTGTCCCTATACAGTTAAGGACAATTAAAGGAAATTGAATGAGATAATAGTAATACACAGAAATAATGGGTCACCCCCAATATCTTGAAAAAAAAAAAATCTCGAACTAACAAAAATCTCGAAAAAAATAAACCTCGAAAAAAAAAATCTCGAATGAAGAAAATCTCAAAAAAAAATCTCGAATAAAAAAGTCTCGAACAAACTAAAATCTCAAAAAAAAAAAATCTCGAATAAAAAATATTGGGTATACATAGGGTATACATACGAAAAGCTATCTTAACCGAATTTTTTGAAATTTTGCAAAAAGGTACGTCATGACGTCGAATTAAGTTCTGCAAAGTATCGGTTAGCGATTATGGCATTAAGGATTCATTACATCACTTTGACAATTTGGCGTCTAAATTCACTTAAGTAAATAAAGTCAATATTTGATATTGAAAAACAAAATGTTGAAGAAAAAAATATCGAATAAGGTAAAATATACTCGTATGTTAATTTAAAATAATTTTTGTTTTGTTTCAAAAATTATACAAAGCTACTTTCCGTTATTACTGACAGAAATTATGAAATTTCTAGATCTGTATGAAAAGCCAAATTTTAAAATCCAACTTTCAAAATCCAAATATTAAAATCCAAACTTTCAATTTCCAAACTGCCAAAATAATTATGGTAGATATTCTGGAAAAAGGGATACATCCCCTTTTTTGCATCCAACAGCGGTTACGCATAAAAATAATTAAGATAAATATTCTGGAAATAGAGAATATCCTTATTTTGAGTCCCACTCTAAAGTCTTTTTTAGTTCAGGATCTAGCATATACACTTGCATAAATATTCTGGTGAAAGAAATACCCTGTAATATTTTTATATTGGCTTATTTTGAATACTACTCTTTAATTCCCTCTAATTATTTTTATATTTAACTTTTAAATAATTACTTTTTCCAATATATTTATTTGGATTTTCTTTTCAAATTGCTTATATTATAATTGGAAAATGATTTTATTATGTAAATAAATGTTATTAAAAAATCTCGAATTCGAGATTTGAAATTCGTGATTTTTTTTCAAAATTTTTGCTTTCCAGATTTTTTTTGTTCGAGAATTTTCTTTCGAGATATTTTTTTTTCCAGATTTTTGTTCTATCGAGATTTTTTTTTTTTTTCCAGATAATGGGGTGATCCCAGAAAAAAATATGTATTACCAATTGGGTGGTGTTAGCAATATTTTACATCATTAATTTGAAAATCTATAATTATAAGTGACAAGTATTTAAAGTCCTGCGCAGTAGACACCTTTTTATTTTATTTTGATTCTCTACTCCTTAATGAACTTCTAATTTATATAATATATAAGATGTATATAAAACAAAAATGCGCACACAGTTGAAAATTTTTTACTCATATGATTTTATTATTCAGCAAATACATTATGCATATGTGAAATATTATTAAAATAATAAACAAAAGCAAACAAATCAGTTATTATAATTTACATATTTACTTGCAAATGAATCTATGTACATATGCCAAAAAAAACAAACAAAAAAACAAATTCATCTAAAATAAAAAATATAAAAACAACAAAAAAACAAATCACTTGAATTCTTCATTTTTATCTTTTTAAGTAACTGTCTCTAAATTTTGGATATTTGTAGTAATAATATAGTTTTTATTAAAATTATGTATTATGTAGGTATATATATACATACCTCTTTAATGACAAATTTTTTTATTTTTAGTAATTTTATCCACTAAATGCCACTTACTATAGGGAATATATCGGAAACGAAGCAGTATATGAGGGACGTGTATTTATGTGTCTTAAATAAAACTTACTAACAAAACTTTTTATTAAACACGAGTGGTTTCTGCTATATCGTGCGAAGTCTATGTCAGTACGTAAATTACTGTTTTTTTAAAAACTTTAAATTTGACTTCAACTTGAAATATAATTACTCAACAGGGGCCCCTAGTACCTCTTAAAATAGAAGCTAATTCATTATAAGCGAAACTACTTTAAAAGACTGTATTTTGATATTTGAAATAGAATCTTTGTCAGTTAATTATTATTATTTTTTATTGATTATAAGTTAAATTATTTATAACAGTGATTTACAAGCACTAGCTGGCAAGAGGGCAATGATTTGTTTTTACAAATATTTCTTATTTTAACTTATGATATACATTAAAAACGAAATTAAAAACTTTCATTTTTTTTTTAAACAAATGAGTACCTAAAACTATTTTGATGTACATATACATGTACCAACAACTTTTACAATTTGTTTTGTTATTATTGTTATTTTTTATATTTCAATTTTGACATAACTAAATTAATTCAATTTCATCTAAATCAGTTTTATATTATTTTTTTTTTTTTTTTAATTTTCCAAATATTTTAATGGGTTTTCTATTGAAATTTGATTTGTTTTTAATAATATTTACAATATCGTATTCGTAACACTGGTATTTGTATTACTATTTCAATCAGTTATTACATTTTATTTTTGATACTATTGTATTTTGTATTTTTATTTTATTACTTTAACATATTTTTTTTATAATTCATCTAGTCATTTTTATTACTGTGAACTGATAACAACCTATATAGTGATATACGATACAACACAGTACTGTTAATATTATTTTACTAGCTTGGTAACCCGCCATAAATGACGGAAGCAAAATAAATTCTAGCATTTCTTTCCTTCATTAGAATTTTAATTTTAAGTTTAAGAAAAATACGTATTTGCTTACTAATTTATCATACCTTTATTTTTGTATTATAACACTTTTAATTACCATATAAACAGAATATTTGTAGTAAGGTGCAAAATTTTCTATTCCCTAAGGGTCATTTACTCGATCATTTTAGCGAGATCCTTTTTGCCAACATTGAAAATTTATCGTGTAATTCAGACTTAAGTTAATCCTGTTAACATTCAATAACATTCGCTGCGTAAGTTTAACGTTTATAGCGAACAAATAATATTTTATAATGAGCCACAACTTTGAACGAAAACAATTTCAAAAACAAAAATAAATAAAATTGTAAATATAAAAAAACAATAATATTGTAGGTATACATAATATTTATTTTGATGAATAAAATAAAAGCACGTGTTGGAGAAAAAATTAAAATAAAAAAATTTACTGCAAATAAATAGATATTTACAAAACTGTTCATAACTTGTGAATCAGTGATCGGTTATTTAAAATTTCATTTCATTTCAAAAAATTCATTATCGAGCTGTTCACGTTAAAATTCATACATAATTATTATTTATAACATACATTAAAAAGAAGAACAACAGTCAATATGGTTTAACCGATACCTATATATACCTACCTACTATATTAAAAAAAATTCATCACTCTCTACACATACATTTCTATACACTTGAAGAAAACAAATATACTTAAAAATTATAAATTTACAAAGATAAGAAATAAAAAATAATAGTACAAAATTTCATTTAATTTCTTTAAAAATGTATATGTTGTTATTGTTTTTATATGTAAATCAGCAGAACTAAAACCTAACCCCATAATATATACTAAATATTATACAATCATAAATTTATATATCATATACATATATATATATATATATCAAAAAAAACAATAAACAAAAAAAATAATAATAAATAACAATTTTAACTCTTCATCGCATCACATTTCTGGCTAGAATATATACACCTATAGTACTATAGTACAGGCAATGCATACGGTAGCAAAACTATGATGCTATGATCATTATCATAACAGCAACAAAAAGTCAAAAAAAAAAAAATAAAATATGTAGACACATATGCATATTGTGTATAATTTAAAGTAATAAGAATAACCTTTAAGTGCATTATGTTTTTTTTGTGTTAAATGCTGTTTTCCTTTTGGTTATTATACCATATTAAACTATTGATAAAATTTCTATTAGTCCCTCTTATTATAAATCAAAAAAATTGTTTGTTTTATTTATATTATTATTATTATTTTTTACTTTTCCTTATTATTTGCGAAGAAGACTAACATTAAATTAAAAAATATATTTCATGCAATGGCATTTTTTCCTGCAAAGGTTCAGCATGGTAGACAGGGGTTAAAAAAAGAGTACCAAAGCAATTTGTATACATATTGCAATTTTTATATGTGTTGGAGTATTCCGTCGGACTTACAAACATTCAGATAAATGCAGAATAATATATATATAATTATGAAATAATCTATATCAATATTGTATTATTTTAAATTAAAGTCATAATATATGTTTTTAGAATGAATGTTTCACTAATACTGTTCTTACTATATCTTATCAAATATATATATATTACTAAGCCATTACAGTTACATGACCTGTTGGCGAACGAACATGTTGGCAGCACTTATAAATACATGCACATATTACGGATATTACATGATTTTTATTTTTTGTTAAATTAACGAATTTTGATAGTTATTTTAAGCCTAAAATGCTTAATAGAAACCTGTCAATCCCTATTCAAAATTAAAGAGTTAATAATTTTGTCAACAATGTAATTTATCGCAAAATATTCAGAATATTTCTTTTTTGTATAATCAAACAGTTTTTTTTTTTTTATATTATAGCCAAAACTTAGGTTGAAAATTTGGTTTATCAGTATGTAGGTCATCATCATCATCTACAGCTTGAAGTGAGCCTTAACCTTGTTTACATTTTTTCTTCATTCTGCTCTATCTTGTGCAACTGTTGTCCACCCGTTGACTCCAGTCTTTCGACAGAATTGTCCACGATTTTGTCCAGCCATCTTGATATTGGTCTATCTCTTGCTCTAGTGTTGTATGGTATATCTAATATTCTCCTTGAGTCAGTATATATATGTAAAGATGAAAAAAAGCTTACGAAAACGTTTATGCGCATGTAATGCGAAAGGTATGACAAGACCATAATTTGATGTTCAAAACTAAGTCATGAGATATCTTAGATTTTTATATTACTTAATTCAGTTGATATATAATAAATTAGTAGTTTTTTACATTATTAAATTGATAATTAACAGTATTTATTCATTTTGTTATGCTGTCTGAAGCCTTAGCTACCATTTGTAGAAACCAAATTCTTTATACATATTCATATATTGGTATTTATATACGTTATAAAAATGTACAACAAAGAATATCAACTAACACAATATTATAACAACAACAATAAGAGTGAAAAAACAGGTAATTTATGAATGAAAGAATGAGAATTGAGAGAATTAATCAATTTTTTTTTTAATGGATTATGAAAGTAAAATGTAGAATAATGATAACATATATTTACTTTACATTGTTATTGGTGTTTTGAGTTAATAACTAAATTAGTAATGTGAGACATATTACAAAATGAAAATATGAGGAATAACTGTTAGACAATATTTGTAAATTAGTTGAAGGTGTTATTTAACAAACTGTAGATAGTTATTCTTAATAAGTAAAAATAATATCAAAGTTCTAAATTTATTTTTTATTATTATTTTTACTTCTATGAAATGAAAAAAAATGTATATATAACAAAGAAAAAGTAAAATAATAATAAGTTAAATTAATATTATATATACATTCATGTCTGAAGTGGGACTGAAACCTTTTTAATTAGTACATAATAACCTCTATAGCTGTGTATATTTTTTTAAACTGCACCCAAACTTTACTAGATCAGTAATGGTATTATACTAATATTATACTGAAACTGTATCTACAGAATGTGTACGAAAAACTGTATAATGACAACAAGTATCTTTATTACAAATTTTTACAAGGTTAGCAACACAGTTGAATTTTATTGCAATCAGTCCCATTCCAACACCTTATACCATATTGTAAATTCGGTTGAAAAATATACGGGGCATGCGTATCAGCTTTTTAAGAAGGGATGGAGCCGTTATTTTAGAATTAGAACAAATCTATTAACTGAATCCGAGGGTGCTCCATCGATTGGTGATATTTTAAACTTCCGGGAAAGATCGGAAAAGGGTTTTTTAAGCCCAAAAATCGCCGAAATTGGCCGAAAACGAGGTTTTCAAATGTGAAGGGGCACTTTTTTATGCAAATGCGGATTCTACGTCAATCGATAGAGCAAAGATGGACAAAATATCACCAATCGATAAAGCAGCCTCGATTTAATTAATAACATTTTGTTTAAGTTAAAAATAACGGCTCCTTTCCCTCGTAAAAAGTTAATACGCACGCTCTGGCACACCCGGTATTTATTATAAAATTTTAATAATTAGAAAAAAGTACACATTTTTTTAAATTAAAAAATGTAGCTATTAGAGCGGATCGGAAATACATATTTAATGGATTAGTATAGTCTTTAGAGCTCAATTTGGTATTTTTTAATTAAGCCTAAAGATTTCAAGTTTTTGCTACTATTTTAACATTAAAGCAGTATAGATTATACATTTTTTACAATATCATTACTTCTATAATTTGTTCTTAATCGTAATAATAACTAATAGCTAGCTAGTCAATTTTTAGAAAAACTTATTTTTAACGTTAGAGTAAAATTTGTATAAAAATTATCAATTTTCAATAGCTAATATAGTTTTTATTTTATAATATAAATATTAAAACTCAATTCAAAAATATGGTATCTTATAATATATAATTTTAATATTATAACAAATAATCTGTTGATTCGACAGTGTTGTTGATTTGTTGTATGTCATAATTGTTTTTCTTTGTCAGTTTAACATTTTTATTTGTTAACGTCTTTTCGTTAGAAAATTAACAGATTTTTATTGTGAAAATAACAACTTTCTTGCCGCTATATCAACTGCTTTAATAACTAAAAAATAATAATAACAATGACCACTTCGTTATATAATCAGTTTTCACTAATAGATTCGATTTCACAAGAAAAATCACAAATTTAATCTATTTATATACTTTTAATATGAACTTGTTGGTATCTATATTGAGTTATTTTTAATTTTTGTTTGACTCTCGATATAAGGAATATAAACATTTTGATATTTTTGCGGTAGACATTTTTTATATAACATATAATATGATATTTGTGTACCTATTCAGATAATTTTGTATCATTATATAATAAATTTCTATTTTCAGACATTTATATATCACAGATTTAACATAGAGCATGTACATAATAGTAGTAATTAAGACTACTATAATGTATAAGACTAGAAAATATTAATAGAAAGACTTTCCTTAATTGTTCAAACAAAAATATTTAATCAATTTTTGGGCTTGTTGTACAATACTAAGGATATGACTTATAATATAAACCTACCTTACCAGTCCAATAATAATATCAAACATTTTATTTCATTTTACTGAATTTTAAATCAGTTTTAAGTATAAAAGTTGATTATGTATTTCCAAAAATTTAATGAACTAAATTATTAAATTCAATAATTTTAATTATATATGTACAATTACAAATTTCAATTATAAAATCTAATATTTAATTTAATTTTCTTTAAATAATTTATTAATTAATTAATTGATATTCGATTCTGGAAAAACGATATTTTCTTAATATTTCTATTGATTAGCATAGTTAAGTAAATAACACAAAATTGAAAATACTTACTTATAAGATAGAATGGGGTTAGTTTGAACATTAAAAAAAAAAAAAAATAAATAAAATTTACACATTCTAAAATTGTGTAAATTTACATTTCAGGACATTCTATATTCTATACATATGTAAATGTAAATAAATAATATGATATTATATATATCTATATTTTGACCATAAATATTCCATATGAGTTCCTTTTTGGAGAAAATCCTTTTAAGTGATTTTCAAATATTCGTATATAAATTTTTTTTCAATAAAAAAAAATAACTTTTGGGGCTATTTAAAAAGGAATATTAAGGTATTTTAAAGGTATTAAATTTGATATTTTTATTTACAATTATATTATATTTCCATTTGCTAACATACTTTGCAACAGAGTGTATTGAAAATAATTTAATAAAAATAACAAAAAAAAAAAAACGTTTTCTATTTTGAATAATAAAAGTTAGTATGTGTTATAATGTGATTAAAATCAAATTTGGTAGGTTGGTGCATAGTTGTATCTATTGTAAAATATTTCAATAGATCAGGGATATAGTACAGATGATAACGGGTGTTATCTGATTAAGGTTTATACATACAATTTTTGTGATTTATTCAACAAAAATCACTTTTTATTATTTATAACATGTTACGACTTTACTATAATTAATTTAATTTTGGTTTAGTCATCTCTTAAAATTAACTTAATTTAGGTTTTAAAAGAAATATATCTCGTTATATTTTAGTCGGTAGAAGCCGAAAAAAAAGCATACAATTGTAACGATGTGGAAAACACAAATTTCATTCGGTGGTTAAATTCGTTTGTTATATAAAAGATTAAATTGGTTTGTTATATCAAAGAACATATAATAACAAGAAGTCTCTTCTGGATATTTTTCCATTTTTTCAACTTAATAGATGAGTATGGATGGGTAAGAAAATTAAACAAAAATAAAAGTTGAAGAGAACAAAGAAGAGTAATTATAATTTTTTTAAAAAATAAATAAATAAATAATTACAACAGTACCCATTCATTTAATCCATGGCCATCCATGTACTATTAGATATATTTCAATATTTTTTTCAAATCAAAAGTTAAAAAATAAGATATATAAAGAAATTTAAATAGCTATATATCTACGATCTCAAATGAATTTATGCACGGTCTTTATTTCTTTAAATGTATTTTTATTTGTATTAAACGATATATTGAGAAGTAGTTATATTTTTAAATTACAGCTAGGAAATTTTTTGTTTTGGTTAAAAATGAATTGTGGCATTTCTTCAAAAAATAAAAATACTGAAATTGAAATAGAAATATGATTTTTAAATAATTTCTAAGAAAAAAACAAAACAAAACGATACCCGTAAATACTTGTAAAGCATAACTAATATATTTTATTCTTTAATACTATTGTTTTTAAATTCTATCTTTGACTCTATTATTGTATGTTTAACTACACATGCACTTATTTCAATTCATACAATAGTATATACATTGATATTCTTATCATATTAGTAAGTAAATAATTTGTATAAGATTTGATTTTAAAGATTAAATTGTTTTGAAGATAAAATGAGAAACGGGATTGTAATGTGGGAACCCGCTATATAAAAATATTATTTTTAAAATTTGTATGGGATGAAACTTCTTTTTATTATATCTTCTTTGGTTATATATTAGACCATAAAGTGTCATGAATGTAATTAAATAAAATTGCAACAGCTGGGTGGCGCAGTAGGTAGAGCGCCTGCCTTTCAACCGAAAGGTCCCAGGTTCGATTCCTCTTCTTATATATTAACTAAAATTGAAATTTTGGGCAAGAGTTAACAGTTCAATATTTTCCATATTAATTTGCGGGATTAATGAAAAATTAAAATTTAAACGTGATTTTCCTCTTTTCGATTATCTTCTTTTATTTTTGTACAATAGATCTAAACGCGATATCTTTAAATTTATTGTAACCCGTTTATTATCCTATAGAAATGTAGGTTTTTGTCCTTGGCATTATTGCTTTGATTCCTATCCTCTTTTATAAATTTTATCAAGTTGAATAATTATTGCCGATCGATATGGTCTGGTACTTATATCATTTGACTGCTAATCAAAAGTTCCCGGATTGAAATATCCGGGCTCAGCCCATGAATATTTTTTAATAAGTTTTTGGAATATATTTTGGTTATCATTCAAAATAAAATGAACGTAGACCTTACAATAAATGTATCTAGTTTTCCACAGTTGATATATCCCAAAACCAAAAAAGAACAAACAATTGTATTTGATTTGATATACACGTATCTGCGTAAGAACCAGTAAGTGTGTGGATCGCTTTAATTTTGGATTTATAAAAATAAATAATCATTACTGAAAGTTAAATTCTAAAGTATTGTGAATATTTCAATTCACAATTTTATTTAATTAATTTCTATCAGATTAAGAATAAATGTTTTGTACACTAGAATATTAATAATAGATTGTAAACTAATTTCAATCTGTTATTCTGTTCAACTTTAAATTTGTTTATTTATTTTCTATAATAACTGTAAAACTATTTATTTTGTTTTAAACTTTAAGAAATTTAACAACTTAGAACAATACGATTGTACAACTTTGGAAATATTTATAGGAAAACACTAAGAGCAATACTTAAATAAAATATAAAATTTGCTTAAATCACTTTATGAATTTAAATAGTATCTTTCAATAACAAGATTAAAAAAATTCAAATAAGAAAAAATATTTTTTAATTATTTATAAATTTGAATTTGTTGAAAAAAACAATAATTTACATAATAATAATGTAACTTATTGTATATTAACTCAGCACCCGTCTATTCCTTCTCTATTTTACACTTTGATTTTCACTGTTATGAAAATTACTATAAACTACTTAGAAAGTCATAACGACGGTCAATATGTTCTTGCGAGTTACTCGAAAATGTAAGATTATAGATCCCATGAAAAACCAGACTCAATTCTGTGTAGATGGTAATACCAACATTTCTTTCCGAATATTTATCCAACAAAAAGGGCTTCCAATTGAATTGAAATCGTTGACAGATATTTACGTGAATTTTTATGAAAGCTTTGGTGTACCACCTAATAAAGTGATGTCCGATCTCATTTCATATGAATCTCATGTTTCTTCTAAATGAACAAATAGATCATTTAGAAAGTCAGAATACATTTTTTCGTTCTTATCCAAGCAATTGATTAAGTAAAATTACTTTTATAAAGCTCTCTTGAGCAACAAAAATTTTGAAAATATATTTGCGCACGTTAACTCCATGATATAATTCGGCTTTAATAAACACTTAATAAGTTATCAATTTAAACTGTAATATGATAAAAATGTATTAGTAAACCAAAAATAGAAGGGCATAAAGGGTTAAGAGCCTACATGCTGGCCTGACATATTAGGGCCACCTCCGTTTTAATAATAAACGAAAAAATGGAAGGTTGAATGGAAGCAAAATTGCATTTGGTAATAAATAATGAAATAAATATGTCTAATTTACTGTAAAACCAGTAAACCAGTAAAATTTTCAAAATTGAAATTTTTTAAGGGGCGCTAATGC
Organism: Argyra leucocephala; assembly: GCA_963942445.1. Lineage (NCBI taxonomy): Eukaryota > Metazoa > Arthropoda > Insecta > Diptera > Dolichopodidae > Argyra > Argyra leucocephala. The sequence goes on from OZ012681.1 coordinate 15,106,709, forward strand.
GGTACCAAAAAGTAATATAGAATACTTAATATAACCAATTGGAACAATCAAACTTCTTTTGACTAATGGGATATCCGAAAATGATACAACCTCAATACAACCTCAACAAATGATTGAATATATTTAACAAAAAACATTGATTAATGCTAAAAAATTTTTTACTGGAAAAATTTATATATAATTACTTTAATGATTTGCATCAGTATAGTTCTACATTTCTAGACTATAATATGAAGACGTATTTTATTTGTATTAAACATTGAAACACTATCTTTTTTCGTTGTCTGTCCACTATTAGGTAACAGAAATATGTACATCTTCAATGTCTCACTACAATATAAATTGCTTCTATGTTCATATATAGAATGTGGGGGTCCCGTATAGGGGTCGATTGCTAAGCGTATTAAATTGCAGTTATATGTTGTAGTCATCCAGGTTGCAACTATTGAACAACGCAGACATTTGCTTTTTTTTTATTCCCTTATCGGCTTTGATTTTTTATTGTACAATAAGTTGAAACCGTTCATATTTTGGGCTTTACAATCACATGTTAAATTATACAATTTTTATTTATTTTTTCCAAGGAGCTCAACATTTTTTATTTGTGTCACAATTTGTTCTCTATTATTTGAGACTTGGTCTATTGAATGCATTTTAAGCTGCACATATACAACTAAATCTCAAAAAATTTTAGCTTAGAATTATTTATAAATCGCAGACGGAGATCTAAATTTAAATCTCTGGATCAAACCACCTTTTATATTTATTAAATTCACTTTTTGTCATTTCAATACGACATTGTATTATTCTTGTTCACATGTCCAACGCTGATTCCGCTAGTATCAAAATATTAAAAAATGGATAATGCGTTCAATTGGAAGTTTGATAATATAATCAATAAATCAGGTATGTTAGATGAACTCAGATGAATAATTGTAATAATACGGGTAATCTAATCACAAAAAGCCCACTTGCAGTGACAGTGGGATCTTTAGTAAAAACCGTGTTCATCGCAGATAAATTAGATATCCTTAAGCAATCATTTATAGATATGGGTATTCACAAGCCCACTTGCAACTGCAGTTATACTGGGGTAAGTTTATATTTAATCATAATATGACAGAATTACGTTTTTTTGTAAATTTAAATTAGACCGACGTTCAGCTACACTGCTTAAAATATAATATTTATCCTTTGTTCTGCAACATAAATTATTCTCTGTAAATGCATAAAACTTTAATAATCAAAATAATAATTTTCAAAATTTGAAAATGATTTAAAACCATTATAACCTTAACATAATTGATTTGTTCAAAAAAAAAAAAAAAAAACAAAAAAAGAGTGTATAGTTTTTTATTATCCTTAAACAAGAAATTGACAACAGATTTTTTATTTAAAATTACTCAGACTATAATTTAAGATTCATCTAAGTCCTTTGTTATTATTCTGCTACCTTTAACAAAATACATACATTATAGCTATAATAGATATATATATATATATATATATATATATACTTAAAAGAATTTTAACATTCTTAGACCCTTAAAGAGACAGGAACATTAAATTGTAAAATTTATCCACCAAATGGATACCATCATTATAATATATTTTCTTAAGAGTCTCTTCATCCTATTTTCAAATTAACTTACATTTCGTTGGCTCCAAAATCTACACTGGAAAGTAATAAAAAAACAAAAAAATAAAAAAAAAAACTTAGTCTTTGAATTTATTGAAATGTTGGACTTTTAGAAATGAGAACAACAGGCACCTATCAAATTCTTGGAATTTATTTTCTTTTCTATTCAATTTCTTTGAAGGAACATAAATTTATCCCTTCAAATCCTTTTCTCTTTTTTGTTATTTTTTTTCTTCTTTTTTATTCAGTTTTTGATGAGTTTTTAAGCTAAAATCGATTTTTATTAGCAAAGATGTCTGATGTTCTTTAAAATAATACTTTTTGATGTTACATTGTGTTTGTAGTTTAGCTCTATATATGTACGGTATCTTATATAAAGGTATTAGATATATAGATAGGAAGATTAAAGGATAATTCATGCTATGCAGCATGTAACGAATTATGTACGGAGTGCATAAATTTTGAAAAATGAAATGAGATCGTACCCGTTTACGTTATTAAATTTACACCTTTTATTATTTCGTTAAATGAAAATTTTTGATATTGTTGAATAAAAAATTAAATTTGATAATGGTGTCAGAGCTGCTGAAAGTTTGTACATAGAACGCAAAAATAATTAAGATCAATTAATTGTACTGATGAGAATTTGCTATAAACTGCCTTAAAAAAACATTACAGTTTTACCTTTAGTGTTGGTGACTGTTTACAGTCTTACTTGTGTACTGGTACTGTACTGGTGATGATCCACAAATTAAAAAAGTGCTATCGCAGAACTAATTCTTGTACTCCAGAAGGATACGCTTTCGATAGCACTAGACCAAGAAATCGTTTCGAGTAACTTTTCAATATAATCTTGCCAAGAAATCGTGCCAAGCCAAGAGACGTCGGAAACCTGCCCATCCTCCTTCGATAAAGGATCATTTATATGGTATAGTGATGGCTCTATGAATGGAGTAGGATCGGAAGTATATGGGAAAAGTATCATGGTCCATATTTATTCATGCCTATACTCTACAAACACACTTTTCCAAGCCAAGGCACATGCTATAGAACTATATGTGTGCGAGAGAATTTAAGAAGAAATTACAAAAAACGTAAAATCTACATTTTCTCGGACAGCAAAGCAGCCATACTAACTATTAATTCATATACTATCACATCAAAGTTAGTATGGGATTGTTTAGAAATACAAAACCCTGTCAAAATCAAATAAAGTCACTATAATGTGGGTATCAGGGCATTCTGCCATAACAGGAAACAAACTTGCAGATTATTTAGCAAGAACAGCTTCGGATAAGCCAGTTAAACAGGATACTGCCTAATAAAGAAACATCTTTATAAAATGGGTCTCATTGAAAACATAAGTTGTTAAATGAGGATATGTAAAGTAGAGAAGAATATTTAAAATAGAAGGGTTCATTCGTAGCAGACTTCGCCACTTGAGAATAGAGCAATTGGAACTATCCAACATCCCATTGAAGAATATTCTTAGTATGATCACAAAATCAGGTATCCTTAAGGACTCAGAGAACTAAATAGAACTAACAAAACACCGGTACTCACAAATAAGACAATTTGCGGAATTTTTGTTAACGGAAACATCAAAATTTGGACTCTAACAGCTATAAAATAATACGTTCAAATCACCAAACAGAAGTAATTGCTGGTCCAATACAAAATAGTTTTTAGCGGTGCATGATGGTTGCACATCTTTAAAAAAATTTAATTGTATATCTAGATTTTGCCGTTTTTTTTCTTGTGCGGGACAGGTGTCCCCTTTTTTCATCTGCTATTCATTTTTTAATATTTCAGAACAGGTTCAGTATCAAAAAACGGTGTGTCTGACGATTTATTAAATGTTTTTCAAACTTAAGTATTGCTACGGACTTCTGTTCTGTACCAAGTATGGTCACAAAAGTACCAGAAGCAGTTTAAAAAAAAATATTTTTAATAATTTTGTCACAACTGTAGTACATTTTGATCATAATGTCGCGATTTTTTCGACTTCCTGTCTTGTTCGGTTGTAAATGATATTAAAGGTTATATTGCATTACGTAAGTCCATAAGTGTTCCTAATTTATTATTTTTTCCAACATATAGGACCTGAGTTCTATTTTACGAAAGCGTATATTAATTGATATATTGAAACCATTTAATATAACAGTAGTTCTAAGGCCACGCATTAGTTTTGTCTATTGTCAAAAAAGCAGTTCCAGCAGTTAAATTCTAGAGTCATTTAATTTTTAGAACATTCAACTTTATAATATGTTTGCTCAGTTAATATGTTTGCACATTAGTAACTAGGGTGTCAAATCATATTTCTCAGGTTAATGGAGCATATGTCATCTTCAAAATGCATCGACTATGGAATACACAAGACTGCTAATATACTATCATGCATTTGGGGTAAGTAAAAACCATTGATAGAATTTTTGATAGCCGTTATATTGTGTCTTATAATCAAGAGCTTGATTTATTAAGAATAAACAAATAAGATAAAGAACCTTCATTAAATTGCATTTTAGAACAAAATATTTTTTTTATTTTTATTCGGTATCTACTTTTATATCAAAGGTTATACAAAAATGCTTTTCATAATATTATGTCAGCAAAACAGAAACTGTATTTGAACAAAATAAATTTTGAATTAAGTAAATACAAAATATCAAATATACTCAGTTAAAACCCTTATAAGCTCATTTGAGTTAAAAAAAAATAAGCAAACAAATACGCATCAAAAACCGTTATCGCAAACGTGACGTGGCGTACTGTATTGAATAAATTGAATTCCAATATTTTGTTATATCTTTATGAAGAAATGACAATGAATGTTGTAACAAGAATTCATCCATTGTGTAGACATTTTTGTAACATTGCATTTTATGTTCTAATACAAAACGTAAAAAGTGAATATTTTTAAATTGAAAAGTCTTTTCAAATGTGTTTAGTTTTATGATAGAGCATTTAACAGTAGTATAATATACTTTCACCGATTCTTATTTAGGTACTAGTGTTATGGGATTCATTAGTTTTTTTTTTTTTAGATTAAAATCATTGATCCTGAATAGTTATAACAAAATTTTTTGATAATAAAAAAAATTAATTTTATTTGGTCATTTTTCTTACTTGGTTTTCATAGTCAATTTTCAAAGTGTAGAAAGTTTTGCATTGAATTAAATTAGATAAAGAACAAAATTAGGTGAACTGTTGAAGAGGTTGTTTAAGTGAAAAATTGCTCACTATTTTTTTTTTTATTTTATTTATTTAATTTTACTATCTATCTTATTTTTATCTAATACCTATTAGACGATATTGAGTAATTTGTTTTGGCCTCTTTTATTTTTAACAAGTTATATATTTCTGGTCAAGCTAGTGGAAATTTCTCAATATGAAAAAAAATTAGCTTTAAAATTGCACCTTAACTGATCTGCAATTGCAAAAAACATCTTCAAAGTATAAAAATATCGATATAATATAGTCTATGGCATATTTATATATATATGGCATATTATAACATATGGAATAGGTTTATGGGCAAATACATTTAATAAAAACATAAGCAAACTTAAAGCGATATAAAATCTTTTTGGGTTAGGACATAGAACTGCTATAAGCGAAATAAAAAAAATATAGGATATTAATGATAGAAGATTTTAAAATTCTAACTCAAGTAGTACAAATACAAACTATTCAAAACAGATGTGTTAAATCTCATACAACAACTAGAAAAATAATGAGATATATAATATATGAAACTAGGTCAGCTCAGCATATAAAATGTTAGGCTACATTCGTTTGCAAGGATTAGAGCCTATAATTAACACTGGAGTTCGATTGTTAATAAGCTGGCGGATGAGGTGAAAAAGTTACTAATAAAAAAATTTAAAATAATATATAAAACAATACTCTTATATAATTTTTAAATATTAGACTAACTTAACCAACAGTAAAACGTAGACAGAGTAGACTCAAAAATTAACAAAAAAAAATCAATTTTTTACACAAGCTAAACCAAAGGGTAGTCAATAAGTATTCACTATAAGTATGCAATTGAGGTATTAATATTACAATGCAGTAAAAGAGAGCGCAAATATGCCAACATATACATAATTTCAGATAATTTCCAGCTGCTTTAAAAACTCTGGTTTCACCAATTTTTCAATCAAAGCTTATCTATAGTTAATATAAAAGCTTAATAAAGCTGGCGAAAGGAAAAATAGTTACTCTTATGTGGACTCTTGAGGATTGAAGGAACTATAAAGTAATGAAGAAATGTATTTGCAAAAACAGGCGCGCAGAGTCATATCTTAGGACCAGAACCAAGTATTGCTCATTCACACGCCTACCTACAAAGAATTGTTTTCAAGTAGACAGTACAATAGATCTGAAGAGGTAGCGTTTACTTAGCGTTGGCTTCCAGTAAAAAAAAAGTATAAACTAACATTATAACATACAAAAATGTATCAAATTGGCGCAACTTACCAATAGTGCTGATTTTCTTTATTTAGCTTTTTCATATGCGGTTGTTGTCAAAGATAAAAATCATTAAAAAAAAATTATATAGCTAGAGCCAAGAGTAAATTGAAATGATAAAGTGAAAATAATTCATAATGAAATTATTAAGTACAACTTTTTTCAAACTTCTTCAATTTTCGAAATGAGGGTCAAAGGAAAGGAATATTAGTATTAATTAATTTTTATTCGATAAATTCTATAGTTTAATAAATACAATTACATATTAAGACTTAGATGGCCTCTGTAATTTTATTATTACCATGTAATTCTTATTTTACATTGAATTTCTAGTTGTACTGTTCTTAAATTTTAACTAGTTTCACTTCTATAATAAGATATTAATTTGTATGTGTTTATGGACTAAAATGTAAGATTTGGTTAGTATCGTTCACTGCCACCAATTATTTTGCAATATAAAAATTATCTTTATTGCTGCCTCTTCTTGTAGAATGAAATTAAAAGTAAAAATTTTTGTCAGATAATTATAGTCTTTTCGACCGAAAGCCCACTTCTAATTCAGAATAACATTTTGAAAAAAGACGTATCGAAACGAAAAATATCTAACAAAAGTAAATTTTGAAGCTACTCCTTTGCGGTGGATTGTTCTACGCCAATTTAATAGATAAACGGGATACTATGAATTTTGATAATATCCAACAGTAAAATATCTCAATTAGTCTTAAATATTTCAGTAATAAATGAATTTGTCTTTTAGATAAACAAAAAATGATATTTTACTGGCTTGGCTCACCGTACGTTAGTCATATTTGCTGTATGTGTATAGAGTTTATGCATTTATGTTTTTCATTGGCTTATGCCGCAAACATAATTATTACAGTAATTACTAAATAACTCTACTTTTTATTTCGTTTTTTTATTCATTCAGTCTTTAACATTGATTTCTCAACATGTAATATTAAGTGTATACGGCATGCCAATATTCGGTCGGCGATTACTATTTTACTAAACCCAAATAATCCAATTGCTCAAAAATCTGCAAACCTAATATCAAATCCAATAACAAACGTTTGATGGGCTTCTTCTAAGCATAAATCAAAATCAAATAAACTTGACGAAAGGATTCAGTCAACTTATAAAAATTCAAAATTAAAATGAAATGTTTTAAAAACTAATACTTAAATTCAAGTCTTATGTCAATAAAAATAATCACCTCAGTTATTATTTTAGAACAATGGGTTTTGAATATAAAATTGAAATTGAAATAACAATAAAAAAAAAATATAATAAAACTAGAATTAAAATTGTTATCCTCTTTTGAAAGCTATAAAAATTTCCCACGTATGATTGAGTTCACAAATTATTTTATTAAAATTATTGAACTTCAATGAAATTACTTTAAGCAAAAAAATTTAGTATTTTAATGATCTGAAATAAATAAAAAAAATTTATTAATAAACGTAAAATATTAAATTATTATAGAAAGGACTCAAAACTCAGGTATCAGCAGGTAAATCTAAAAAAAGAAAAAAGCAATAAAAACTACGATTTCTGAACACATTTCAATAAGACTTGATAATATGAAAATAAAATTTTATGATTTATTTTATAGCGTATCGATTTGGATTAACCAGTCTTATAAGAACGAACGCACATAAAAAAAATTTTTTTATAAGAATGAAAGTAGATTTTTGACTTTTTGGTAAGTACAAGTAAAATTGAAGAAATCTTTATTAGGTTAATGACCTCATAAGTTCAAGATATAACATTAATAATCAAAATGCTGGTAAATCTTCTTTGGCTGCGGTTCAATGCAATAGTTTTTACTTTAATTCAAGATTTTGATTTAAAAAACCCTGCTATCTAAATAAACCTTCACGTAGGTAGGTTACAAGCTTTATGGGTTTTTCGACCTGGTCTAGTAACCTTTGTCATTGGGGTAAAATAAATGTCAAAAAAAAATTGAGAGTAAAATCTGGTAACAATTTAAATAATTTGAAGCTATTATATTTAAGAAGGCTTAGTTCCTGGCAGTAGCAGCAGTTTACCACATTTAATGAGAAATTTGATAAATAAAAGCTCGAAATATTGTAGTATAAACTTGCAGTACCGTACTTAATTAAGCACCAAAAGGTGAATCTACCTAAGTTATTATCAAGAACATAAAAAAAAGTGGTTATTCCAGTTGCTTCTAGAGAAACAATTAGCTCTGAATTGTGCCATTTTGATACTACGCCTCGAATGACCTATTTCCTGTTTTTGGTTGTTATAGGGGATCTTTCTCTCATTTTTATTCTCTCCAGAACTCAGTATTAGAGCCACCCTGTGTGATTTGCCGGATCACCCTGTGTGATCTGTTGATCAGATCTCCTATTTTGCTTTTCGAGATAAAACTGGCTTTCCGTGATTAAACTGGAATATATTGCTGGGGAAAGGAATAATATATTTTACTGCTGAGCAGTTGCAAAACAAGTTTTCAAGAGTTTCTGTTTCATTCTCATCTCTGCATCTGCGACACATGGCTACTGCTCTCGATTTAACAGTACGGGACTTGACTAAGATATGTTTGGTTTTATTGATGTTATATTGTATATTGTATGTGTACCATGTTTTCCTAGAGGTTGCACAGGTATTTAGTCTATGCCACCTTTCATTCACTCTGATCAGAAATTATGAATAGAGGCGCTCCTTGACAACCCTCGTTGGAGAATGAATATCCACTGTAAAGATTGTAATCTTGGATTAATTTTGGCGCCTGTAAAGATTGGAACTTTGCTTGGTTAGTTCATCGGCTCACTCATTCCCATCTATGTTACTGTGATCAGGAACCGAGAGTAGAGAGATCGAAACTACCTCAACCTCCAATCTTAACATGAACCGCTAATCTTAACATCTTGTGAGTTCCATCCAAGAGCGGTAGGTAAATAAGAATGGCAATTTTCCGCGCGAATTCTACTTGTCAAAAACGATTTGTAGTTTTTGCAAAGCTATGGATGCACTTTATTTTCGTACCTTATACAAGACAGACCTTAGAGAGTCTAGAAAGTAGGCTGTTAAATTAGTTTTTCTTTTGTTAACTATTACAAGAGCAAAGACGGTGTATGATTATTTTTCCGTGTTTTCCAGCTTTGCAGACTCTGAAGAAAACGTTTGCGTTGAACCTATACGTAATACGAGTGCGGTGAGTGTTTTATAGTTTTAGGTCTTTCTTTTAGGTTTTTCTTCTCTTTGGGTATTATCTTATTTCCTTAAAGTTAGTGCAATTAAATGGTTCGGTGTTTCTCACACAGTATGCAATCAAAATATTTGTAGTCGAAGATTTGTATGGCACATATTTCTGTTTATTTGACATGTTTCGGCCATCTTTATAAATAAACAGTAGTAATGGTATTAGATTAGGTTTGAAAATGTTTACCTTGAACTTCTCATTTCATGATTTTAAAATTGTAGAGTTCAGTCATTTGTTAGAGTGTGCGATCAAAATATTTTTAATATATTTACCGCAACCGTCTCTTCCCAGTAGCCTGTGTGCTGCTGAATTTTTCATCTTTCTTTTCATATTTTAAAACCATAAATTAGTAGATAGTTATGATATTTTTTTTTTGTTAGTTGTGACTTAATTTTAACAGCAATTTGACAGTATTCCAATGCAATTACATTCCTTATCAGAAAAAATTTAACTATTTTATAGGAAATAGAAAGTGCACGATAGTAGGTCTTTCTCTTTCTTGTGTTCTTTAAATATCAATTGCCGATATCAATTTCCATTTAATGGGTATTTATGATTCATTTAAAATGTTTTTTACAGCATGAATTATTTTTTGATTTCCAAATTAGTTTATTTGAGTAGTTTAGCTTAATCTTTAGGTATAATATGAAACTAGGTGTTGTAGAGATCATATTGGAGAAAATAGCTTTGCCAAGAAGCATTTATATAAAATTGGAATAGACTAATATTATGCATTCTGAATATAAGAGTATAACTTGTAGTATACTTCGCAATCTGGGAACTGAATTTCAGATAAATGGAAGTTGTAACAAACCATTGCAGACTATCCTGAGTGTAATGAATAACTCAACAAACTCAGGTATTCAGTTAGAAAATTACATTTTGCTAAGGTAATCACATAATAAGTTCATTGTTCACCCTAACTAAAATCTGTCTATTTAAACCAAATAATATGTTTTTCGTATTCTCAGAATATTTTTTTAATTTGTTATGTAAATTTTTTTAAACCACCGATTTAGATTTGGATATGATTTCATCTATTTATTTCTAAATTTTTTTTTTAATTATTAAAAAAAAAAGCTCGTGGTATCTACACGTAGGTCATTTTTTTTTTTTGTAAATTCTGACCCATTCATTTTTTCCATTTCAAATTATATAAGAAAAATTCTTCTTCTTTGATATAAAAACCAAAATTTCATAATTTTTCTTTTAAAAGATGTTAACATAAAGTTTTTAATTTTCTTTTTTAAATCCTTTTTTGTAAAAGAAAATGCCAAAAAACAAATGAAAGGAATGCAAGCCTTTAACGGCTAATATTTTCTTTCATCTGCCAGATTTTTTTTTTTTCTTATTAAATTTTTTTTTTGTCATTTATAATCCGACTTTGTTCTTTGACACGTTTTTTACTTACTTTTGAAGTACTGTAGTGTGCTTCAATTGAAATGTATAAAAGCAAAGGTAAAGTGCATAAAAGAATTAGAAAATGTTTGAACTTTTAAAGATTAAAAAAATCGCGAAAATATTCAACATTATTAGAATTTGAGGGCTGAATGTATGAATAAAAAATTAACGAAGATGTAAATTTACTGTTAAACTACTTAGTTTTTATGTTTTTTATTGTTTAATAAAAAAAAATTTTTTTGTTTATAGAAAATATTAAAATTCTGATTTTAAGCATCCGGTAATTCAGAATGTAATGTAGATCGGAAGAAAGTAGGGCTTGTTTTTGTATTTTTTAAATCATTAAAATTGTGTATAGTAAAAAATTAGCTGTTCTAGCGCAAAACGTCTATAATCTAAATATGCTACAATAGTCAACGTACTTTCAACACACAATAGAAATTTCAGAATCGCGTCCAATGAAAATTGTCAATTCCAGAATTGTTCCATGCATTTGCTCTATAGAAGGTATTGTTGTATTGTTGGTTATTGTTGTTATATCACTGAAAACACAATCATGACGAATGACGAATTTTTCGCGTTCAAATACATGAGATTATATGTAAATCGTGACGAATGACGAATAACCAAAATTTCGCGTTCAAAAAATAGATCTATTTCTACTTTACTCGACGATATTCAGTGATGCTAACATAAATTGGTTTTACTTCATGTCATTTGTTTGTTTTTGTTGTTATCCGTTGAAAATATTTTACATTTTTAAAATTTAAATTCAAATAAAATTTTTTTTATATAAAGTTTTTTAAAATTTTTCCTCCATTTTTTTTATAAAAATGGATTGTAAGTGATTGGAAATGATATTTTTTGAACAGAATTTTGATTGACTACTGATATTTTGAACATTTTGGATTGCATCTTAGAACATCGATTTGGTCTAGGAATTGCTCCAAATTGATTTATTGAACTTAAATAACTTACATTTCTCCAATTTCCAGATCAAAAATATCCATTTTGCAAAGAAATAGTTTGGTTTGAATAATTTTTTTAAAAAATAATTAAATTGATATTTTTTTTAAAAATATTTATTCAAACTAAATTATTTCTACTAAATAATAACGAAAATTTTATATGAATTATGTATTGCAATGGGACAATTAATTGAAGAGCCTCTCATATCATACCAAATACCAACTAACTCTTATTAAATATTTTCTCCATACACTTTCTATCACGAATGACTTAGTTGTTAAATGAATTAGTTACTTAATTACTTAGTTAGGTGGTCAATATAACATCCTGGGCTTGACTCATCAGCATCTTTCCATTGTTATCAGTCCCAGGCGGCTTCTTTTTAGTTGAATGTTCGAAATTGTTTTTCATTACAAATTGTTGCCACTTATTTCGTTTTTTAAGCCATTGATTAGGTCTCCTGTACATTTTTCCAACTACTGGTATAATTTGTTTTTCTCAAAATTGCTTTTCCCAACAGCTTTGATGAGCTTCCTGTTTGATTTTCTATATTTCTATTGTGTCCATCTCAGATTCGCTAACATTAGAATCTAAAATTTCACTTGCCTATTCATTTCTTTAATTCGATTTATAAAAAAACGGTCACCAATTTCATACTCGAATTACAGTACATTGATTCTTCAACATTATACACAACAGACTAAGACCACAAATAGCACCGAAACAATGTGAATTTGTATTGGGAAAAGGTAGCACAGAATACATTTTGAATGTCCAACAAATTACATAGAAATCATAAAGTTGATGTTTGGTTACGAAATAATAAAAAATTACAGTTACCTGGGGTCTTTGATATCGAAGAAGAAAAGCTGCAGCGGCGGAGTCAAATAAAAAATTACAATGAAAAAAGTGCAAAGAATGAAGCTAACAAAAATAAAAATGCAACACAAAAGTACACTCTTATCATCATAATTTTATAGCGCTACAGCTCTGGGTGAGCTTTAGCCTTCATCACTATGCTCCTCCAAAAAGGTCGATCTTGATGTGCTAGTTGTCTCGAATTTAGGATTTGTAGGGTTTGAGCATCGTTTTTCGCGTTGTATGCCAATCTGCTTCTTGGTCTTCCTCTACCACGGCTACTATCGGACTTTCTATTCAGCACCACTGCTTGTTTTCGACTTTCGTGCATTCGACTTACGTAGCCGGCCCATTTTAGTCTTTGGGCCTTTGTAAACCATACAATGTCCTCACTATCGATCATACTATTGAGCTCGCTGTTGCTTCTGATTGCATATTCTCCATTTTGTAATCTTTGTGGACCGAGTATTTTTCGTAGAATTTTTCTTTCAGGTATGCGCAGGCTATTCGGTCACGTTCTCGGTCTCGCAGGCTATTCTGTTCGGTGACAGTCCATACGTCGCACCCATACGTCGCTATGGGTTGTATGAGAGTTTTATATATTGTCATTTTGGCCTTTCTTCATATTAGTTTTGATTGAAGCAATTTTTTGTCTGCATCGTAGCATCAATTTCCGGCCTGAATTCTATTATGAATACAGCATTGCATACTATTATCACTTCTTATTGTTGTTCCGAGGTACGTAAAGCTTGTAACTCCTTTAAAGTTGTGTTATCCGATTATTATATTCTGAGTACTTCTTATTTGTTCATTATTACTCTTATATTGCTAATAGACATCTATGTTGCAGAAATTTTAACAATAAACAGGCAAATAGAAGAAAAATGCAAAGCTTCTAGCTATGGGTTCGAGTGTATGATAGAATAATAAATGTTCTTTCATTTCCATTTTAAGCCATCTGAATATTTTGAAATGCAGAGTCAACAAAAAAATAAAGAAGTCAGTCTTATCTGATATATTACTTATGAGTAAATTGCCAAACGATTAGGAATATGTACAAAGAGGCTAGTAATTGAATATTCAATCAATGGCAGAACAGGTAATCAAGTAGACTATATAGATCGAATGTTAGAACACTGATATTGTTTATCACAGGTCCATGATCCATTTAACAAACATCTGTTGACAGATGCACATTCCGCTAAGAAGAAGAGGAATCCTCTTATCATATTCTAGACGCCATAGTTCGCAAAAGACATAAATATTTCCAGGAATATACATCACCTATAATTCTGAAATTGATATTATAGCAATAAGAGCGTTCATCAAGAGCATAGACCTAAAATTTGTCCATAAAAAAAAACCAAAAAAGGCAGAACAACATTGGGCAAACTAATATGAGGTTATAATAAGAAAATCCGCCGCACAGCTAACACATATGGCCCGGCAAGATATAGATCAAATGGAACAGCACATGAAAAATCTGACATAGTAAAGACAAAATTCCTGTAACTTTGATCTGAAGAGACAAGTAGAAGGGGATTGTTAAAAATGTTTATAACAGAGCTTTGTGACAGGCTATTCGAACACATTTTATTGAATTTCTGAGATAATTTGTGTTATAAGAAATTGCTATAATATTTGACTGAAGACTTGGTACGTGAGAAGAACTAGACTCAGGCAATTGGGAAAATTTAATCGTAAATATATAGCATTATGATAGCATAACCCATTTTTAAATTAAATTAAACTAAATACTTAAACATGAAAATCTTAATTATAAGTAAAAACATTTTAATATTAAATTCACAACCATAATGACAAAACACCATAAAGTGTTCACTATTCTACAGATTTCCTAATTTTCTTAATTTCATTCATAATTACAAAAATTTACCATACAAAAAATAATAACAAATAGAGAAAAACTATTTAATAGGTTTAAAATTCTCAGAACAATCTTATTTCTTATTTTTAATTATAAAATAAGATGACATTTTTCAGTAACTCCTTTTATACCATAATCTGTTTTTGAATACATAGTTTAAAATTCTGACGCACACATTTAAATAAATTGTTGGCTTTATTATAATCATTTACCTATATAGTTTAATTTCACAAGCAAAATTACATTCCTGCCTTAAACTAATATTCATTGACTAAATGACAATCATTATAATTTTTATTCCTAAATAAGAACAGAACGTATAGTGAATTACCTAAAATGGATGTAAAATACCAAGAAAGTGTACTACTATCTAGTTAAGGGTAATAATGTAAAAAAAAAAAATGGGATGGAAGTTTAATGACTTAGCTTTAACAAAAAGAAGAAGGAAAGCTGAACGGAAAATTATAGTTGAATAATTTCTGTAATGAAAAAAGATGAGTAGACGACCTAACCATTCTAACCATCCGATCCTAACCGATGCGAAAGTAGCAATAAAGAATATGCTTTTTACCTTAACAAAGAGTCATTTGATTACTATAATCAAAAATCCCCATTTTGACTATAAATTCGCTTCTTAAAACCAATCATAAAAATTGCTTTGAATTGATTACAACTTCAATTGATCACAGCCTGATTACATAATGAATTGAGTACAGTTTGCAAGAAATTAAAAATCCAAATGGAACTTATATATGCTGCTGTTTCTACTTACTAAAAACAGTTAATTATCAAATGCTAGTTGGCGTAGCAAGAAATGAATGAAATTATAATTTGTAGGGTTTCAATAAATTGGCGTAGGGGAAGGGATTGCATTGACTTAACTATCTTCTATTATTTATTTTTTGTTTTAATATAATCTTCTTTTCGAATAGCCATTCCGATTTCGTTAGGTCCTAATAAAAAAAGAATCCCGAAAAATTCAGAACGGCACCATAGTTAAATTTTCATTACTTTTTGCAATAAAAAGGTTGTACTTTTCGGTGGGTAGCTGTTGTTATTTATGTAATGACCATATAGACAAATAGAAAAAAATTGCTGAGAGAATTGCCAGTTTGAAGCAAGTTTCCGTTACTGGACTGGGAAGAATGCGGAAGAAGAATCATACCATATAAATTAAGAAGGGAGTTGAAGAAAAATACGGCTAATATTTGTCCTGTATTTCTGACGATTATAACATGTTGAACAGTTTTTATTTGACACGTCAGGAAGGCTTTGATTCTACATTTGCAAAGCTTCGACCATGATTGAAATTTCGAATAAAACCAGTTCGAATTCAACTTACCTCTTCTCCTTTAGATTAATATGCTCAATAATTGATGATTGATATGATGAGCTTTTTTGATGTTTTTTGTTATCAGGTTCGTCTACTTGGCGGTACATTATGTTAATTTTAATACAATTTTTGTTCTCAGAAGTCGTAGTTCATTTTTTCAATACTTCCAATACTTGGGTATGGAGTACGTTATGTTAATTTTAATACAATTTTTCTTCTCAGAAGTCGTAGTTAATTTTTTCAATACTTCCAATACTTGGGGATGAATTACTAGAGGTTATTTTAAGTACAATATATTTTGAGAGGTCGCACTTACATAGAACTCTCCATTAATATTATTCTTTTACTACTCGATTTTCCGTTTTATCTGATCGTCTCGCAACCTGCCCAAAATATCTCAGAAAACAGATCTATATTATCTCGATGTTGTATAATTGTTCTGATACAATAAAATTAAATAGACAAAGCCTTTAAACGTCTTCTTATACCAAACTGATTAGACAAACATATTACTCAACACATCTGTAGTTAACATTTTATTTTCGAAAAAAAAAAACAGAAAATAAACCCAAAAAAAGGGTAAAATAAATTAACTAAAATAATTTGATTTCATCATTGTCAATATCAACATCATTTTTATTATGATAATAATGAACTAACGTAAATCCCATCTAATGAAAAAAATTTCTAAATAAATTTACTAATGCTACGATAATATTTATTACTATTAAATTATAGTAGGGAAAATAAAGTATAGACTTTACTTTTCCCCGTAGCTGCCGGAAATATACAATATTAACTAGTTAATATACAATACATTTCATCTTGGTTCAGATGATATGACCTCTAATTGTCCTGCCAAGTTTTGTAGTAGCTATGTACTATATTTTTTATTATGTATTTTTTTCTTTGTTTTGGTGAATTTTTCCCAAAAGATATACTTCTGAATAATATCAGGTAGGTAAGTAACAAAAATGAAAATGGTTACATTAAGTAAAAATTTATATAAAAAATATTGTTGTATATAATATTGAAAGACATAAGATATCATCACAGTAACAAAACATAAATTTTGTTCATTGTTCAGAAAACTTATAACTAAAACTAAACTAACTAAGAAACTTTAATATTAAATCATAACCGAGCTACTGAATTATTAAATAATATAAGATGCTGTAAGATAATAATAAAATTCAAATAAGGGAAAATATAGGAAATGATGAAAGTAATATGAGATATTGTTATTTAATCACTGTCATGCATAGGATTGTAAATTGTTTTTATTCCAATTTTACTTTAATCTGATTAAGTTTCTGATGTTTTTGTCTTGACAAAGAAATGTTAGAAACTGGACTAAGAAAAAAATGTTCAAGGCTTGATTCGCACTGCCAGGTTCATGAATAATTCCTTGAAATAATTAGCCGATGTCTTGGCTCAGCATTAATGTCTTGGCTAAGAAATATTCGAAAATGGACTGAATTAGTGAAAACAATATAGGAGGATTGATGGGCACCACCACGATCCATAAATAATTCCCCAAACTAGTGAAATTACTATAAAAGGAAATAAATAAGTCCTAGCGAACTCTTAACTCTTTCAGTAGGGGAAAGAGCACCACCAGGTTCATGAATAATTCCTCGAAATAATCAGCAGATGTCTTGGCTCAGCAATAATGTCCTGGCTAAGAAATATTCGAAAATGGACTGAATTAGTGAAAAAAATATAGGAGGATTGATGGGCACTGCCAGGGTTCATAAATAATTCCCTAAACTAGTGAAATTACTAAAAAAGGAAATAAATAAGTTCCAGTGAACTGACAGCTTTCAGTAGAGGTAAGAGCACCGCCAGGTTCATGCATAATTCCTCGAAATAATCAGCAGATGTCTTGGCTCAGCAATAATGTCCTGGCTAAGAAATATTCGAAAATGGACTGAATTAGTGAAAACAATATAGGAGGATTGATGGGCACCACCACGATCCATAAATAATTCCCCAAACTAGTGAAATTACTATAAAAGGAAATAAATAAGTCCTAGTGAACTCTTAACTCTTTCAGTAGGGGAAAGAGCACCACCAAGTTCATGAATAATTCCTCATAATAGTCAGCAGATGTCTTGGATCAGCAAATGTCTTGGCTGAAAAATATTCGAAAATGAACCGAATTAGTGAAAACAATATAGGAGGATTGATGGGCACTGCCAGGGTCCATAAATAATTTCCCAAACTAGTGAAATTACTTTAAAAAAAATAAATAAGTCCTAGTGATTTCTTAGCTTTCAGTAGTGGAAAGTGCAACAACTGGAACAACTTTTATCCCCTAAAATCGTAGAGTAGTAAACTAAAAGTTAAGATATAAATATTTAGATATACAAATCCCCTGATTCGGAAATTCAGATATTGCCATATATATATATATTATATATTTCGCACCAAATGATGATGATTGTACTTATTTGAATGATTTTCCTAAAACTACTTTCTCTAATATTGATATTAATAAAGCTTTAATAAAAAAAATATTTGAACAATCTTGAGACTAATAATTTTCCTGGACCAAATGTTAGTCCCGAAATTATACTTAATAAATGCTCAAGTGCCTTAGCAATTCCACTGTCATTAATGTTTAATCCTTTTTTAAAATCAGAAGTTTTTTATCCTCTATTTGAAAACATTTATTTATGAAGAAGAACGACAATGAAATGAAATCAATAATTATAGACCAATTGTGAAACTTTCATCTGTTCTTAAACTGTTTCAGTTAATTTTGTATTATTCCATTTATTATCACTCTAAATATTTTTTAGTTCACAACCAACATGGATTTGTAGATCAAAAATCCATTGTTACTAGTTTTCTTGACTCAGGTTCAACTTTAACGAGAAATATAGAAGCAGGTTTTTAAGCGGATGTTATTTATACCGATTATAGTAAAGCCTTTTACCTCATGTAATAATTTTTCTACAATTAAGGATACTTGGTGGCCCAGAATTCTTTCTGAAATGGGTAAAATCATATCTAACCGATAGATTTTATAATGTTTTATTTAGAAAAAGTACTCCAAAATCTTTTTATGGTAATTTTGGAGTCCCTTTTGGACCGTTTTTTTTTATAATCTCGGTTAATGATGTCTGCTCAGTAATTCTTAATAGTGAGCTGCAAATTTACGCGGATGACATAAACATTTTTAAAAAAGTTACTTCCTTAGAAGACGTTTTACTCCTACAAGGCGATTTAGATAAGATGTACAGCTAATAATCATCTTTTAAATGTGAATAAATGTGCATTTATGTGTTACACACGGCGACTTAATCCAGTTTGTTTTAATTGTTCTTTAAATAGTATTAGGCTTTCCAAAACTAGATCTTTTAATGCCCTAGACTAGATGTTTGCTTTGACGACAAGCTAATTCTATGCTAGGTTTTGTTAAACGTTGGTCAAAAAAATTTAAAAATCACAATTTTCTCAAATCTTTGTATTCTAGTCTCGTTAGATCAAATTTGGAGTATGCTATTCTATAATGTTCATATCAATAGGATTGTGACTGTGCAAAGAATTTTTTAAAGATTTGCTCTGCGTTACTTCCAATGTTCAAATCTATTAATTTGACCTCCATATGAACAAAGGTTGAACTTGGTTCATTTGAAAACTTTGCAATTAAGACAAGCAGTTGCGGATGTTATTTTTCTTATTGAAATTATTAATGGAAACATTACTTTTCCACAGATTTTGAATAACATTATCACAATAAATTCATATAATCGCCTACGAAATACCAACTTCTTTACATTAAGTTTCCATAAGACCAATTATAGCAATTATGAACTAATTCATAGAATGTTACTAATTGGTAGTGAACACTTAAACTATATTGATTTCACTCTCTCTAAACAAACTTAAATTGTATAAGTAATCTGTAGTAGATTAGATTAATTTTAAATTTCGCGAAGGATTCAATCCCTATATCACCGCAGCCACAAATGGGCTTATTGTGATAACCCATTAAGCCTCTAAGTCCTTAAAAATACCTGATTTTGTGATCACACTCAGGATATTCTTCAGTGATACGCTGAATAGCTCCCATTGTTCGGGGAATGCTGTTCTCAAGTGGCGAAGTCTGTAATGATTAAAATATGTGCATAATTTATTCAATGTAGTATTTAACTAGTTCTATAAGTTAAATATAATTTTAATTTGTAAATTGAATATGTTATGTTGTATTGTAAAAAAAAAAATAATTGTAATGAAGTTTGAGCTAAATTAATAAATAAATAATGTAGTCTTCACTGAGGACATATTATGCTATAGCCAAAAACAATAACGTTCACTAAGAACATAGGTCTGCAATTTCAATTAATCAAAACAGGTAAATACAATAGATCTGAAAAGCTTGCGTCTATATAGAATATTATAATAATTTATAATAAGGCGGTGGTTGAATTGCAAATCGATCGATTTCGATTATTGTATGATCATCAGCAGTCGTAAGATGAAGACTTCTGATGATGGTGTAAAAAACGAAATTGATTAAAATATAAATTAATTATAATGAAACATAAATATGCCAAACATTTTTATTTTCATTATTTAAATATTGACATATTGCATACAACAAATAAAACCTCTCATTGGTGACCCACTAATTGTGTTATAGAAAGTGATGATGATACGTTAAATTAATTATTGATTAATTTCCATGCAAATTTTTTGAAACTGTTTAGTATTTTATTTGCATTAAAAAGAGTGTTTAATTATTTATTTCAAGTATTTATTTCCATAAAAAATGTTCAATTATTTAATTTTATTTAATTAGTTGACAATTGCCGTGTTTATACCGTAGCTAATTTAACTAGAGTTAAATGGTTTGACGTTTGTAGCAACGGTATAAGCACCACATTTTTTTAGCTTAAGCTAGCTAAATTAGCTGCAGGTTTTTAGTTCAAGTTAAATATAGGTAGAGTTACGTAGCAACGGTATAAACACCACATTATTGCTACAAATGTCATAATTGTTGGTACAGATGTCATTTTTGAAATTTGCTTTTATTTCGCTCGAATTAAAATTGGTTGATTGGTTTGTTTGAAAGCAAAAGTTAAAATAAGAAATGTTTTAATTTTTGTTTTAGTTTGTTTAATAATAATAATTTGCTTAATAATAATAATTTTGAAAATGGAAAGTTTAAAAACATCTATTGCAAACAAAATTAGGTTTTGGACTTAAATCATCTCGAACACGATCACATATATAAACAAAATTTTCCTTCGAAATTCTAAATTCTTTTGAAAATCTCTCACTGTTTAATTTTGTTAACAAATAATTTTCTAGTTCTGAAGTACGATAATACTCTTTTAATAGTCTTGTTCATGGATTATAAATTTCAAGAATTCGAGCATATGATTCAACCAGTGTTGCAACTTTTTCGCTCCATAGTTTTATAATCAATCTGAAAAAAAAAATTGTTCATCATTTTAACAACATATTAAAACAAAACTACACTACCTTCACCTTTTCTGATTTCGGAATCTGTTTTGTCTTAAACTTGCACTTTTTTAATCTTGTATACACTTAAAATTTTTAAATAATTTTCCATTATTTAAAAAAATATTGTATTTATTCAAATCAGCAAGTTTATTGTTTTCAAATCCAATTTCTATTTTGACAATTGGAACTAAGTACGGTAAGAACACTTACTACAATTGACAAACTCGTTTTGACATTAGTAGCTATAGTTAAATTAGCTACGGTATAAACATGACAAATGTTAACTCTTGAACAATCGAAAAAAGACTCCCAAATTACAAATCCACATGTATAGCTCAAAATTTTAAAAGTTGACACGTGACAATAGTATAATACTGCATAAGGAGTTGATAATAGAATAATACTGCATAAGGAGTTGACAATAGAATAATACTGCATAAAGATAAGGTGCGTACATTAAATTATTTCTGTCAGCAGAATCATAACTACGTAAGGTGTGTAGACGAGTAATTATTTGTTTGAAAATTTTTAAATATATTATTAGCTTGTTGATTGTTATATTTTTGCAGTTATATTTTGCATTGTTAACTTATATTCCATTGTTAACTTACTTATAAGTGTCCATTACAGAAACTTTAAACATTTTTACCTGCCTTTAAATATTGTTGCAATAAAGTCTATAAATTAATAAAAAATAAAAGAGGAGCAGTACGTAAAATTCGATATCAAATTATATTATTATAGTAACGAATGGTTTATATAATACGGCATCACTGACAAAAAAAAAAAATTCAACTAAAGTAAATCTAAAATTTTACTACATTTTCAAATCTAACCCAACAGATCAATTTCAACTTACGGAAAATCCTTAATTTTTGTAAAAACTTAAATACCACATTTCCACTAATTTAATGTTCCGTCAAATAAAAAAAAAAAAAAAATTATAAACATAATTTACCTGCGTCATTTTTCGTTAACTTTTCCTTATTTTAGAACCCTTGAATTTTTCACTGTACATAGTTGTATAGTGAAGTAACATAAATAATTTCTTAACAAGAAAAAAAATAAAACAAAAAAAACCCTTCAAATGAAAATGAAACCACTCTACAATAACTGATGGAATTTTTCTTTAGAGCTCTGCTGGATGTTGTTGCACTCAAGAGACTCTCTGAGATTTTCTTTAGTTTTATGAATTTATTTATTTTTTTTTTTTTTTATGAAAAGTTTTGAATTTTAACCTAAAGAAAAATTGCTACGCAAAAATTAATTCATTTGGTTTTATTTTATTTTTTTTTTCTTTATTCACTTTCTTCTACACCCTTAAATTAAGTAAAATAGTTAAATATTTATTTAAACTGTTTATATTCAGGATAATTTTCCTGGTACAGTATAGTTATAATATAATGTTAGAAAAACTACTTTCAAATCTACGCTTATACAATAAATTTATTGTCTATGTTGAGGCATTGGCAAGGGTCGAGTAATACAATTTGAAGGTCATAAAGTAGTTGACATAACTAAGCCATATAATAATTTCAATTTGTAATAAATAAAGCTTGAAAATTACATTCACCGAGCGAATATATATAGGTGCACATCGTAGTATAAAGACTGAATAAATGAGGAATTAAAGGTTACAAGAGATACCAATCTTAACTTAATTACACGGTCAAGTACCATCAGTCGTTTAATTTACTATAATTGACAAGATTAGAAAAAAATTATTTTGTTAAACCACCTATGGGTTATACTGCCTTATATGAAAAGCATATCACAAGGCTTGGGCTTCTCTCAAATGAGTTTTGTAGACCCTACAGAGATGCTGAAAAACCTATATTTATTAATTTATTTTTCTTCGACAACGTTTAGGCTATTACAGTACTGTTAATATTTGAATAAATTATTTCTAGATTGAAAATATGCTTTAAAATCGAGACCTGTGTGGATTTACCGGAATCAATATCTCTATTCCCCAATATTTTTAATTCATCCAATTGATCGTGAATTTTAGCCTTTTTAACCTTCTTAGCTGTTAAGAGCTCGACTTACATTACTATGATGAATAAATCTGTTTTCGTGTTTGGTAGCATAACGCTTAATGACTTCAGTAATGGTTTTTGTTTTTAGATCTAATTCAGAACATAAAAATATATCTTGCTACTAAGATGCTAGTTTTTGGACTCACTAAATGATCCAAATAATATCCAAATGAAGTGGATCCATCAAATTAGTAAATTTTTAAAAGTGTGTTTTGGCAAGTAGTATTTATGCGACGAAAATAAAAACCGATTGTGTGGCACTACAGTAGGCCACCTTGGTCTAAGTGTACCAATTTCTCGGATTCACTCCTACCTAATTTTTGTATCGCATACGGAGGAGGATGCGAAGCAGACATAAGAAACAGAGACGATAACACAACAAAACAACAGGTGAAAATGGCATTCCAGTAGAAATAGCCAAACTGGACCCAGACCTATTCGCAAAAACAATTGAACCCCGCATCAGAAAAGCATGGATAGACGAGAATGATTATCAAGATACTAAAGAAAGAAGACTTGGCAAATTGCAGCAACTGAAGAGGAATCACGGTTCTAAATACTATTCATAAGATAATAGCAATTATTATAAGGAGAAGATTAGAAGAAGTACAAAAACCAATACTACGGAAAGAGCGGGCAGGTTGCAGATCAAACCGAAGCTAGACTGACCAGTCAAATACTTTACGGGTCATAGTTGAACAATCAGTAGGATGGAATTCCCCACTATATCTACTATTCATAGATTTTAAGAAAGCATTGGATCTCTTCGGCAACTTAGAAGACTTAGATTATGCAGATGATGTATGCCTCATAGCAAGAAATCAAAGGGACCTACAGAACAAAGTCAACAGATTACAGGAAGAAGCAAAGAAATTGGGACTGGAATTAAATATCGAGAAAACCAAGGCAATGAGGACAAACAACGGCGATAGTGAGCCAATAACAGTGAGTGGACGACAGATAGAATATAAAGAAGAGTTCAACTACCTGGGAAGCATCATAACATTAAGAGGAGGTACAACAGAAGATGTCAACAGTCGTATAAATAAGGCAAGAAGAACATTTGGGAGCCTAATGAAGATATGGCGGGGCAACCAAATATCGAGAACAACAAAGCTAACAATATTCAGAGCATGTGTTAAGTCAACATTAATATATGACAACATTAATATATATAAAAAAAAAAAAATAAAAATATGGAGGAGGATCCATCAAATTAGTGAATTTTTACAAATTAAAAACGATTGTGCGGTACTACAGTAGGTTTTCTTGGTCTAAGTGTGCCGATTTCTCGGATTCACTCCTACCTAATTTTTGTATCGTATATGGAGGGTTGGAGAGGAGTAAATACGGTAAAAAAGAGATTAAAATAAGTGCAGGTAGATCACATTACAAACGAAATTGTTAACCGATAGCAAATAGAGAACTATCCGTTATTTGAAATATGTCTTAAAGTCATCAAGATACTAATTTGACATTGCTAAAGTAAATTTTCTTGTTTAGCTAATTTGATTTCTATATTATTCTGACAAATTTCAATTTTAAGTCATTTTCATTTCCAATATTTTTGTTATAGAGGTACATATTAAGTATATCCCTATTATATTTTCCAATTTCAAAATCAATAATAAATCAATTAATGAATTTGTCAGTATCAATAATATATTAGATAAAATTATTTTGAAAATTTCTACTTAATATCATATTAGAATAGCTTTAATAACAATTAGTTCAAGATTATTATAATTAGGAAAATTTTTCATTACACATTTTCATCTTCCTACTATATTCGATCTGCCCATACACATTTCATTTTCTATTATCTTATTTCCTTAAATATAAATAAGTGTATACAAAACACCAATCTATCTAATATAATCTATACGCACGTATCTATAATAAAACAGAAAATCTTTTACAACCCATATATACATCTATTATACTATATTATTAATATTATTATCATAGAGAATATACAATATTAAAATATAGAAAAAGTAGTGAGACATAGTAAAATCTGATTATATTGGAAATAAATTATACAAAAAAACAAAAAAAAATTAGAACCAAAACCATCTAAATATCTTTACATTCACGTATTTTATAACAATTTATAAAATCGTAACATAATTACATTCTATCTGAAAAATCCCTCTCCCCACTAGCCAATTTTCTATCACATTTTATTAAAGTTCTTATACAGAAAAAATTAGAATGGTAAGAGAAAACGAATTGAGTTTTTTAATAAAATGAGGGAGTTTAGTTTTACTTCAATTTAAATCAAGATCATAAGAAAAATCGAATTGAAATCATCTAATGTTATCGATTTTGACAGATTCGATGAAAACAATGTAAACAATTTTTTTTATTATTTTTTTTTTTTTTATTTATTTATTTTCCTAATACGTTTTAAATAAAAAATAATATTCTAATATTTAATATTTAACTGTCCATAATTCAGTCCAGCTTAATATATTTTTTTTTAATTGAAATCTTCAATATAGACATAATCAACGAAGCGCCGGGGGTGCAAATTTGAATCTTAAACACTCATATTTATTTTACGTCGTATTCGTATACTTACTTACTTGTTGAATCTAGAGAACTAGAAAATTTTAAGGTTGGCTATACTCTTCTAATTATAGGTTGGCTATACTTGCTTGCTTCTTCTAACTATATGTTGGCTATACAAAATTCTAAAGGTTGGCAATACTCTATTTGCATCTTATCGTCCGGATAAAAATTTATTTTTTCACAATTCAGGATCTAAAGGTTTTTTATGTCCGCGATATTTCATATACCAAATTCTTGTGTCAAAAACTGTATCCCCCACATTTCAGATACATTTCCCATAGTTTAATTATTTCGCCAGGACATAGTTACGTAAATTCTATGAAAAAGTGTTTTTTTGTAGATATTTAAAGCAGGCTTTTCTGTTTTTGGTAATGTCTGCAAACTGAATAGAATAACACAAGAATGATGGGTCTTTTTATTTAAGCTAAGTTAAATAAAAAATAACGGTAACAACAATTGTATGACCAACTGGAAAACAAATTGACCAAATTATTATCTAATCGATTGTACATCTTCCCAACCATTCGTATTCACTTTTATGATTGTTTCTTGCTATTTTCTTCATATATTTCGTATTCATCTTGAATTCTTGGTTAATATAAAAGTCAACGAAACCCCGTGGGGCATAGATCAAATTTGTATCTTCAACAGTCATTTTTTATCTTGCGTTGTATTTTTTTTACCTACTTACTGACTTTTCTTAGAACTAGAAATTTTTGGGATTGACTATCTTATCGTTTGGTTAAGAATTGAATTTTTTCAGTTCGGGATCTAAAAAGCCAAATGAGTGTGTCAAAAGCTGTTTACCTCGCATTCCTACATTTTCCCTAGCTTAAGCATTTGCTCGGGACATAGTAACGCTAATTCTATGAAGATTTCTTTCGAATATATTTAATGCAGACTCTTCTGTTTTTGATAATGTCTGAAAACTGAGTACAGTATTGCAGGACGGATGAGACGGTTTATTAAAGTTGCGCTAAATAATAAATATCGATAATAAAAAATCAACTAAATGATTCTTTGATCAACTGGTAAACTAATTGACACAATTACTATCAAATTGATTGTACGTCTTCCCAACCAATGGTACTCTATTCACTTTTTTGATTGTTTCTTGCTTTTTTCTTCATATATATCTTATTCTTCTTGAATTCTTTGTTAATATAAAAATTAAGGAATCACAAGGGGGGCATAGATCAAATTTATATCTTCAACAGCCAATTTTTATCTTGCGTTGTATTTTTTTTTATCTACTTACTGATTTGTCCCAGAACTAGAAAGTTTTGGAGCTGGCTATATATTATTACCCTAATTACCTTTGCATCTTATCGTTTGGTTAAGAATTGAATTTTTGTAGCTCGGGACCTAAAAAGTCAAATTCATAGTAACACTAATTCGTTGAAGACTTTTTCTGTTTTTGATAATGTCTGCAAACTGAGTACAGTATTGCAGGATGAATGAGACGATTTATTAAAGTTGCGCTAAATAATAAATATTGGTAATAACAATCAACTAAATGATTCTTTTATGAGCTGGTAAACTAATTGACCCAATTACCATCAAATCGATTGTACGTCTTCGAACTCTACATAAAAAACAATTTGAAGCGATATTTTTCACACTTGAAAATTCCAATTACAAATACGTAAATTTTTGTTAACCATGAGATATGACGATACTCATACTGCGTACCTAAGCAGACGATACTGCGTACCTAAGCTTCGAAATTTTCTTATCAGATCAATAATAGATGCTAATCTTTAGATCAAAATTTCTTTGTTTGGTAATTCGAATTTTTGATACTATTTGAATATTGTTTTATTTGTTTTTTAATAGCATTTGTCACGATTGTTGAGGCAATAATCCAACTCTATAGGATTTTATATATTATATTTTTTATTTTCATATTTATATATATATATATATATATATATATATATATACATAACTTGAGAAAGCCATAGAATGGAGATTGAATATGTATTTGACTTATTTTGATATATTAAAGTGTGATTTAATGATTGATTACTTGTAAAATACTGAAGAATTTGATGAAATTTCTTTGTTTTCGATTATTTTTTTATTATTTTTATTTATTTTCGTATTTTTTTTTATTGTGGCTTTGTTAAAGGATTTTCTCGTATTTGTTTTGTGTTAGGAAATACCGTTATTGTTTTCGAACGCTTTCTTTCTTTAATTTTTAAGCTTTTAAATCAGATTATTAAAGTCATTTAGACGTGACAATCGTCTTAAAAACAAAAAAAAATAGGGGAAAAAAATTTAATTCGATTTGATGGCATTGATAAAACTGATGTTATTAGAAGAGTCAGGGTGGGTGTATTAGAAATGAGAAAAACCAAAAAAAAATAAAATCAAAAATACTATGGCTGTCAAAAAATGTTTGATTAAAAAATGTCCGGAAATCTGTTTTCTTTTTTGCTTTTTAAATTAAAATTTGGAATAGAAAAAGAACAAATGGATATGATTTAAAATATTTTGAGTAGGAAAATGTGTATTCAGGATAATTATGGAAATGGTTAAAAATTCATCAGAAATGAAGGATAATTTTTTTTTCAAATTTAAACTATAAAGTTTGATTTGTGTTAGAACGTGTTGGAAAATTATTTGAATTGGTAATTAGAATTTTTATATTTATAGAAAACGGAATATTTTAGTGTCGCAATATGAGTGCAGGAAGAGGATTATTATTTGGAGGCAAGCGTTCGATATTGTTGTATACAATAAATTTTAAAAGTAATAACTTTGTGATGGGTATAAATTACAAAAAAATTATTATATATAATGTTGATAGCTCGTTTTTGTACCAGGTCTAAGTACTGAAGGGTATATAGCTGAATACATCGCCTTAAATATGCCAGTTACACTTAAATCATAATTTAATATATGTTTTATGTATATTAAGAGAAGGTTTAAAGCTGCAAAGTACTGCTTGACAACTCCAAACATTTCCATTATCATTTGCTTGATTCCGAAGTTCTTAAATTTTCGGAGTTTTCAATATTTGGATTATCTAAAATTATATTTGGTACAAATGGACTGATATTTGTTGATATAAAGTAGATCTGGGTTAAGTAAGCATTATATCTCACCCTACATGCAGTTTCACAGTCTTGCATATTTTCGAAGGAGAGTGAAAATGTTGTTTTGTTCTTTATTTAACAAAGTCTTCATCATTTTAGCTGTTAAAAAATACATAAATTGGAAGGTGTTATTATCACAAAAAAAAAAAACAAATGCACATTATTAAAATTGTCCTACAACTTAAATACCAATAGTACAATAAATAACTATCAACAAACGTACCCAGTAAGCATAGTAACGTCAGGCATCTTAATGTCAGCGATGGATAAAATCGCAGCGACATCTTGCAGAAATATGATATCATTTTAAATCTCATAGAGCTATCTAAGTGGTCTGCTACGGTAGGTCAATCCCCTACTTACACAGTATAAACAGATTAAAAAATGAAATTATAGTTTGCTCTGGAAACAGAAATGATGAACAATCGAGTACGATGCAAATATCAAGTCCGATGACCAAAGCTGTGGATGCAATTTTTTTTTTCCTGTTTTTTTTTTTTAATTTGAGCCAAATATTATGTTTCAAACGACACTTTTGTACACCCCTGCACAGCTTGAACTAGTTGTGGGATTGTGGGAAAGCAAATTGATGTCCCTTTAACAGGTAGGGATATTTTGAATGTACTGATCAATATTACTCTTGAATTTTTTGTAAATTGTACGTAAATTTATTTTTGCATTGGCGGAACGCGTTTGTTCGAGTATGACTCCACATTCGAAAAAATTCAACTACATAGAATTTCCATAGCCAGTTTTGAGCCACCTGAGATTATAAATAGGACATAAATGATGTTATAAATAATGTTTGAGAAAAAACTGAGTCTTGAGAAATACCACCATTTATATTGAAATTAACATATATAAAACTAAGGCCATGAGAATAAACAACACCAATAGAAATACCGTCACAGTAGAAAGTCAAACAGTCGAATATGTGCAAAGCTTTTTCTATCTAAGTGACATTCTAAGAATATACAAAAGCAGGTGTGAAAACAGACTTCGTAAGGCCAGAGCTGCGAGGATAACCCACTACACCTGACGTCGAACTACGACTACTAAAGTAACTAGATATGGACGAGCTTTGGAGGAAATAAAGATCACTCCGTATAGCTGAGAACAATGGAGGGGTCAATGTAGGGAGCATGCTCCCGCGAGTATGAGTAACCGGGAAAAAAATATGAGAATTCTTAGGACATAAGCAGATGCAATCCATCTTGTATTGAACGGTTTGATAGGATACTTTCAATCCACGTATTTAGTAGGTATCCTCTAAGCAATTTTTTTTTCAGTAAAGAAACGTCCCGACTGCGATTAAAACTTTGAAAATATCTATCAAGAGCAATCATGTTTGTTTCACTATAATTTTTATTCATCGGTACTATTTTTCATTTATAAAAGTCGAACGAACAAGAGTTGATCTAAAGCCATAGTGATCGCTCTCTAAATATTTTTTGAATTCGAAATTATTTGCGATTTTCATAATTTTTGTCATTACTGGAATTTTTTATATTAAAACTAGTCTTGACCAACCATTAATTTAACACTAACTGTTTTTAACATAAAACAAATTACTTGAGTTTATCCAGCGGTTTCATTTATAGATTTAGGGATTATATTAATAATAACAAAGCTTAAAAGATTTAATATTTGTTTCTATATGTATTTTACAATATTAGTTATTTTTCTTTCTGTGATACCTATTCGAAGAATTTTATTCTCTTCAGTCTTCGTAAAAAATTGGTGGTACCCAAGAGCTGCAGCGGTGGTGATGGAGCAATCTTGCTTCATATGTATTATTGCATTTTTTTTTTAATTACTACTGACACCTGGTCGATGTGTAGATCTGGGTGTATGTAACTATTTCAGCTGTACCTGAGATTAAAGCAATTGAATTGTGTTAAATATTCCAATTATACATATAGTTTTTAGAGAAATTAGATAGATTGTGTTGTGTTTATTAGATTTTTAATTCAAGAGCTAAAAAGTTAAGATAAAACTAAATAGTACATTAGTATATATAGTATCATCAGGTTACTGATATATCTAGTGGTGCGACTATGATCATATATAAACACTTAGCGGCTTTAAAAATAATCCTCCGCTGTCTATTGATCCACAATTATTTTTATTATTATTATTTTTCTTAATTTATAAAACATAATATAAATCAGGCTTAAATGAGAATGTCATTAAATTAATTAATATAAAATTAATTATTTTGAGTAAATTAGGATCGTTTTTTTCAATATTTCAAAACAATAAAATGAGAAGGTGTTTTTTGAAAAGGCATTTATTAATAAGATATAGTATTTTACATTAATTATACAGAGTATAGAAAGAGACGTTAGGCCTTTTAAAAGCAATGACAAAAATATTTCAATTTTATCGTAACAACAAACATTGTAGCAAACAAAAACATAACATCGTATTTATCTTGTAAATATCCATTGTTTTCAATTTATTGAAATAACAGATTTTATAAATTAATTTGTATTTGTACATTATTTTATATATATATATATATATCTCACAAATTAATAAGAACATGTAAATCATTGAAAGCTCATTTCTAAAAGAATTTTATTACAATTTACAATAAATTAAGATTATATTTTTGTTTTGTTCTAAGTGTCACGTATATGGAAATAGAAATAGAAATAATTTACAACGCGATTTCATTCAACATTCTAATCAGTCAATTTAAAACATATACCATAAAAAGGATCTATATCCTTTTTAATAAGACCAATTCGTATATGTATAAAACTTAATAGATTTGATCCTTTTTTATTATTTCATTTTACTTTTCCTTATTCTTAAGTAATGGATTTCAATTAGAGTCATCGATTCAGTGTTGTCAACACAACATAGAAATTTGGGAAATATATAATTGATTTATTTTGTGTGATTTTGGATGTATGTATACTATGTTTATTAAATTGTTTATTTCCATTGAAATTGTAAGTAAGGATAAATTTAATATTACTATTGTCGTTTTAATGAAATATAGATACAGTAGTAATACAGAAGTGATTAGGTAGATTGAAAGAAATAAAAAAAAATTGTATATTACTTAGCTACATTATCTATCTGCGATTATAAGCCGAAATAAATAAACCGCGGTAGCTATTTTGTTAAGGATTAAATTTTAGGATTACATAAAAGACCGAAAGGGCTACAAGCTGATCGCATCCATACAATTTTCTGTTGGTTTTAATTTCCTAAGTCATATCTGATTCTATGAATCGATGTTCTAGGGACGGACTATTAATTTTTTGTATATCTGACTGTATATATTTATACAGAGATTTATTTCATCATAAAACCTTAATATTAACATCTTAAGTCTGACAAAATGGGGTCACCCCCGATATCTTGAAAAAAAAAATCTCGAACTAACAAAAATCTCGAAAAGAATAATTCTCAAAAAAAAAATCTCGAATAAAAAAGTCTCGAATTAAATAAAATCTCAAAAAAAATCTCGAATAAAAAGTATTGAGCATACCGGGTGGTCCACAGCATGCGTATCAGCTTTTTAAGAAGAGAAGGAGCCCTTATTTTAAAATTTAAAAAAAAAATTGTTAACTAAATTGAGGGTGCTCTACCGATTGGTGGTATATTGAACTTCCGGAGAAATCGCCGAAACTGGCCGAAATCAAGATTTTCAAATGGGAAGGGGTACTTTTTAATGCAAAGTCAGATTCTACGGTAAAAAAAATAAGAAAATTATGTTAAATGAATTTTTTTTCGTTTTCTTAGTATTTTTCTTTAAAATTAATATACAAATTATAAACAATAAAACAAAAAGGCTTAATATTTTCCTTTGATAAACTATAATTAATGATAATAATTTTTATAACTAAATTTGTTTTTCATGTTACCATATTTTTTATCTCAGTTTTGGGTTTCTACAAAGTTTAAACAAAAAAAAAAAAAAAAACAAAAAAAAAAAAAAAAAATGTACTTGACTAAAGTTACTTATTTTTTGACGTAGAATCCGAATTTGCATAAAAAAAAGTACCCCTTTTCATTTGAAAATCTCGATTTCGGCCAATTTTGTCGATTTTTGGTCTAAAAAAACCGATTTCCTTTCCTTCCCGGAATTTGAAAATATCACCAATCGATAGAGCACCCTTGATTTAGTTAACAAAATTTTTATTCAATTTTAAAATAACGGCTCCTTACCCTCTTAAAAAACTGATACGCATGGTCTTGAACACCCGGTACATAGGGTGCATACGAAAAACTATCTTAACCGAATTTTTGGAAATTTTGCAAAAAGGCACGTCATGACGTCGAATTAAGTTCTGCAAAGTATCGGTTAGCGATGATAGCATTAAAGATTCACTACGTCACTTTGACAATTTGGCGTCTAAATTCACTTAGGTAAATAAAGTCAATTTCTCAAGTCAATAAGGTCAATTTTTAATATTGAAAAACAAAATGTTGAAGAAAAAAATGTCGAATAAGGTAAAATATACTCGTATGTTGATTTAAAATAATTTTTGTTTTGTTTCAAAAATTATACAAATCTACTTTCCGTTATTACTTACAGAAATTATGAAATTTCTAGATCTGTGTGAAAAGCCAAATTTTAAAATCCAACTTTCAAAATCCAAATATTAAAATCCAAACTTTCAATTTCCAAACTGCCAAAATAATTATGGTGGATATTCTGGAAAAAGGGATACATCCCCTTTTTTGCATCCAACAGCGGTTACGCATAAAAATAATTAAGATAAATATTCTGGAAATAAAGAATATCCTTATTTTGAGTCCCACTCTAAAGTCTTTTTTAGTTCAGGATCTAGCATATACACTTCCATAAATATTCTGGTGAAAGAAATACCCTGTAATATTTTTATATTGGCTTATTTTGAATCCTACTCTTTAATTCCTTCTAATTATTTTTATATTTAACTTTTAAATAATTACTTTTTCCAATATATCTATTTGGATTTGCTTTTCAATTTGTTTATATTATAATTGGAAAACGATTTTTTTCAATATATTTTTTTTCAAGATTTTTACTTTTCAGATTTTTTTTTCCAGGTTTTTGTTGGTCGAGATTTTTCTTTCCAGATATTTTTTTTTCCAGATTTTTGTTCTTTCGAGATTTTTTTTCCAGATAATGGGGTGATCCCGACAAAATGTTGATATGAAATCAAATATTATTGTTATATCAAAATTTTGGTGTAATGCGTGCTTTTAAATCTTTGAAAAGTTTATAATTTAAAAATTTTAACAATTTTGCTCGATTTCATTATCATCTTCTTCTTCTTCTTCATCTACATATCCACCACATACTGAATGTCTGCGATTACATTTCTGAAGCTCACTCTATCCTGCGCTGCGTGCATTAGTTATCCCACTGTTTATAGGTCCGTCCATTGCCTGATGTTTCTTCGCCATGATATTTGTTTTCTGTCAACACCTCTTCTACCTTCAATTTGTCAAAATTGGATGTACAATATAATATTCATCATTTCGCATCATATGACCCAGAAAAGTTGTTTTTCTGCATTTGATTGTTAATAACAACTCAGGGTTTTTACTCATTCTACTTAGAACATCACTATTGTTCATTCAATCATGATATCTTAATCACTTTTCTATGGTATACCCACATTTAAAATGTTTCAAGTTTATTCATAGTCGTTATTTTCAGTGTCCACGCTTTCATAACTTAGAGGAGTATCAATCACACATAGCATTTAACGAATCGAATTTTTGTTTCGGGATTGATATCATGGCAACCATGGTTATCATGGTTGGTCATTGAACATTTTTATATTGCACGAAACTGTTACGAGCATATTCTATTCGACATTTTATTTCCATATCTGAGTTTTAGTTTTTATTTCGCCAATATTCTAAATATTTAAAAGTGGAGGCTCGTTTAATAGTGGTGTTTTTTATGGTTAATGTTATGATGTTGAATGTGTTGGTCCTGGAAATACCATAAATTTGGTTTATATTTAAGCTGAAAAGTATACTGCGATCGTTTATCGAATTTTAAAGTTGTCATTGTTGCTAAATTAACCTCGTTCATAATTTTCCTCCATCCTGATCGCATTTAGGAATTCCAGATTGGTAACAATATTGTACTGGATTGTGAATAATAATTTTGATCGTGCTCTAGTTTTTTCAATGGAATTGTACTGTACCGGGTACTGTTTACTATATTTTATTAAGCATCCCTTTTAAACGTTTAATGTTACCGCATTGCATAGAATTGAAGAACCTATTCGGATTCATTCTTTTTTTAGTTGATAAAAATAAAATTCATTTGGAGATGGCTTAAGTCCGGTTACGGAAATTTATTTATAGTTAGAACACCTTGGATGTGAGTTGCGTCGCCGACGAACCATTTCTAATAAGAGGAGATGGAAGGTTTAAAACGAATATTAACAATATTATTAGCCTTTTTCCAAAAAACGTTTCTTCTTCCTCTTGCTTTCCATTTCTTTACCTATATTTTCCTTTTGCAAGTAGCCCAACGGTACAGAAGTACTCAAACCTTCATAACCTAAGTTTTGGGTATAATATAGAAAAAAAAAAGCAAAAACAAAATGCTAAAACACCCTCCAGAGATATAGATGAACCTTCCCAGTTACAGTAAACACATTTCAGACATTTTTATTAACCAGAAAACTGTCCTATTAAAAAAGAAGATAAGTAAGAAATTTTAAGACGTGATCATGACCGACCTTTCTTATTCTATTTCTTAAGGCAACACTGAGAAAAAAATGTAGTTTAAATCCCTTTGATTAAATAAAAATTAAACACAAACAAATACATACAAACAAAATACAACTCATAGTAAATAACAAATAAATAGTAAAAACTATTACTTTTAAGTAACTTCAAAGTAAGTTCAAATTTTCAATGGACTACTATAATTAATATTTTGCTGTTATTTCAGAAATTTAAAGAAAAACAAAGTCTTATTTTTAATTTACAAACCGCCACCTTCACTCTACCTCTTCTTTATTCAAATCAAAATTCAAACCAAGAATATCCCTTCTTTTGCTTTTTTAAAGTACATTTTAACAATTTTACAATTAAGTTGGCA
The DNA here is from genome assembly GCA_963942445.1 of Argyra leucocephala. NCBI lineage: Eukaryota > Metazoa > Arthropoda > Insecta > Diptera > Dolichopodidae > Argyra > Argyra leucocephala. The sequence continues at coordinate 15,142,766 of OZ012681.1, forward strand.
TTAAAGAAAACTTCTAAAGTTAAGTGTAAACTATAAAACAAAAAATACAAACTAACAAAAAAATATCAAAAATACTTTTAAAAATTGTTTTTCTTTTCATTGAAAATTTTTTATTTTTACAAAGTCACACTTTTTTTAAGTCTAAAATTCTTTTTTTCTGTAAAAGAAAAACTTAACACTAACTTAAAAATAATTTAAATTTTATTATTTTTTTTTTGCTTTGTAACTTTAAAATATAAATATTTAAGAAAGGATTTACCGTTTAAAATTTTTTTTTTTTTTTTGCTTTTTAATTTTCTCTTTCTTTTGTTTTACTCTCATTTCGGCACAGTTCCAATTCAATTCACTTCCAATTCTTTCTTTACCTTTAATTTTTGGTGTTTCTTAAAATTGTACAATATTTTTCTTTTATCCTGCCAACATTTTATTTTTTATCATTATTTTTTTTTTTTTGCTTCTGTTGTTTTGTATTTATTTTATAAAAATTGCCTAGAAGCCATTTTCATTAAAGCAAAGAAAGAAGAAAAAGCATAAAAGAAAAAAAAATCAAGTCATTAGAAACCTCTAATACCATACCATCATATCACCAAAAAAATAATCCAAATAATGGAAATGATGAATTTAAATAAAAAATTTTACTTGATAAATATTCCGTTATATAGTTAGATATTGTATAACGGAACGTATGCTCTTCTATATAACAGAACAGCAACATATATGGATGAAAGGAGAACAAAAATAAAAAAATATAAAATAAAAATAAAAGAGAACAATAATTTTAAAGAGCATATGGTGTGTGAATATTTTCACAGAAATTTTTTCAAGCGATAAGAATAATACCGTTATACAAATAAGAAAAGCAAATCCAGTTTAGAAAATCCAGTTTAAATATAAGAATATATAATATGTATATATATTAAAAAAAATTAAATGTTTTATGAATTATCTTGAAGTACATTAACTTTAGTAATTACTAAATTAAGTAAAATGTTGCGAGTTTAGCAAAAAGAAATTTGTCGAAAGGCAGTCAAGCATTTTATCGGAAAAGGAGTATACCAAATTAATCGTGGAAAATAATTTGTATACTTATATTCTAATGCTAAAGTTGATAGCTAACTGAAATTATTTCTGCTTTTTCGGCCAAATCACCTGTTTTGGATGTTAAGAATGACATTATTAGATATTTGCAATGTTGGTCGAAAATTTTGTTCGGTTTCTGGTTGTCAATTCATGACTTTGACAATGCAATCCATCTACGGTTCTTATTTCAGTCGAATTTCTAATGTTGGACATACAGGAAATCTGCATTCTACTAACATCATGCCTACCTTTAATATTTTTGTCAGTGATAAGTTTAAGCAAATTTGACTTTTCGTATTGCGTAAAATGGAAAAACTTTTTTGTTTTTTTATTATTTTGATAGAGTGAGTATTTGTTGCTCTTGATACATGCCATATATTCTTTCCGCAATGTCTCATTATTTTCTCTTTTCCTAGCTATTGGAGAATTTTCATATTTTTATATTCTTTAAGCCTATGTAACATCATATTTTATAAGATTATTTTTTATTTGAAAGAGTTTAAAAAGTATTCCGAGTTATCTGAATGGAGTAGAACCAACACATGCCGCCAGTTCTCTCATAGATAACGTAAATGTTTTTTTTTTGTTTTTTTTTTTTAATGAAGAGTTCTGTATAAGCGCGACCGCTTAAGATCTATTGTGCTTCCTCGTTTATCTCAAAATTTTAGATTCTGTAGACAGTTTGTATTCCTAGAAATATTTATATTTTTGCGAGCTGTGGCTTTGCAAACAAATGGAATGCGACAGGTGGATTCAACTTTTTCTAAGCAGAATCTGCCTCTGTCTGTGCTCGATCTAACAACCTTGAACAGATGCTTGTTAAATGGGTCATGAACTGTGATAAAACATGTCAGCATTCTGATATTGAATATATAGTCTCCCTGATTATATGACCAGGCTTTGAATAGTTAGTTTGAAACAGGCTTTGAACTGCGTAAGTCCATGGCAATTATCCCATATGTTTTGGGTTTCTGTAGTTTCCCACTTGGTAGCAATTCTATGTAAGTAAACATTTGAACGAGCAATACTTGGCTCTGGTCCTAAAAATTTACACTTCGCACCTATTTTTAAAAGAACATCTACTTCTTCATTGCCTTGTATTCCTTCATGGCCAGTAATGTAAATATTACGCAAGTTGTTGCACTCTTGGTCACCGCTCGTATCGGTGGCACTGCCTCTATTTTGAATAAATCTTTAGAATGGTTTGGTACATATCCCGATGATCTAAAATCACTAATATCACCTCTTGAGCAAATTCGTTCATTTGAAGAAGGCGGGAGGTATCAAACACCTATTTATACACTACGGAAATACCAAAGCCATTCAAGATAAGTTATAAGAATTTCATTTAAATGCTGGCAGTCCCAAGTTTGAGGGATTTCTACACGTTTGATTTACAAAAAATTTACATGTACGTCAACAACATTGTTGTAATATCCCGCCGCACCCTTCAACTTTTTTTTTCTTTGGTTTCACAAATTTACATTTCACTCTTTCCTAGCCAATGGAAGTATACCGGTTTGCTTTGAACTAAGTCTTAGCTACTATTTATATACAAAAAAAAAAGAAGTGCTTTTTATATTCCGGTTTGCTATACTAAAAAAGTTGTTTAGTGTTTAATAACACGTAAAAAGATGCATATTTTGACATAAATGAAATAAGCCGAATAATTATTGCCACCTAATAATTTCTCTGTAGAATATTTCTATCGAATAAATGAAGTCGCAATCATCAATTTAAATTTCAAAACATAATAAAAGTTATAACCTCATTTTTGATTATATAAAAATTATTATTATTTACCTAAAATTTTAATTACAAAAATAAAAGAAACTGAAGCCAAAGCAAAATTGTTACAACTCCGTTACCCCTAATATCTGTAGCGCCTAACAAAATAACATAAAAATAATGAAGTCAAAATTATAAATGTTGAAAAATTATTATGTTTGCACATTTTCAATATGTTCATTTTCTTTTTAAGAATATTAGGATATAGGTCCCAGTAAAAGCATCGTATACGTATTTCACAGGACTAAGTTCGTTCTGTGTGATTCCCCTGAGCACAGCTTAAATGCAATTAAAAGCCAGGATAAGGCAAAAAGCTAAAGATTTCTGGGTCAACGTGCGGGAAATCGTTAGACTAAAATGAACAGTAGGATCTACCCATCCAACCATTGAATAACATTCTGAATGTTATGACACGGGTTATCACAATAAGCCCATTTGCGGAAATTTACAATCTATCTATCATCTATCCAGTTCCCAGTATGTAGTCCTTAAATATATTTTATAATTTTTTGTTTGAAAATAAATAAAAAAATATTAAAATTTAATTCTTAAAAATAATTAAACACAATTTAATGAGACCACAAAACCATATTTTTACAGTCTAATCACCTAATAATGGTCCCCCCCCCCCCATCCACATAATCATTATATTCTTTCAATTGCTATACGGTCGATTGACTTACAAAAAAAAAAAAAATAATTTTCAAAAACCAGAACTTGCATATAAAATTACAGACAGACGTCGAAATATTCTACAAAAATTATTCAATGTTTATTAGACCAAATTTCCTGTGATTATCCTACGTTTTTGGCTTAGAAATTTGCGGAAGCTTTATAAATATTTTTTTCTTCAATTTTTCGTTTATTTTTCTTTTTTTATTGTAATTTTGATATATATATATATTTTTTTTTTGTTTTGTTTTTTGTTTCAAATTCAAAAATATGTTGAAAACTCTAAATTGTTTTTTAAATGGCTTTTTCTTTGCATAATTTTAAATGGTTGAATTTTCATGATTAAAATTTTATTTAGTTAATTCATATGCCATAAAAAATTGTTTTCCGTTTTCCGTTTATATTTTCTTCTCAATGTTTGTTTTTGAGTCTTGAAAATATTTTTGGAAAATTTTGGAAAATTTCAAATTAACATTTGAAATCATAATAGAAATGAATTTTATGAAAATAATCAGGGATACAAAAATTTTTCAACTATTTCTAAATAAATAAAAAATAGTTTTGTTTCTTTTTGTTTTTTTTTGTTTTTTTATATTTAATTTTTTTTTTGGATAAAATTGGATATTTGTTTTGGACAATGAATACTAGCTGTTTATTGTTGGTGTTGTTTTGTTTTATAAAGGAATTTCTCGAATATATAAAATAAATATAAAAATATTTTAATAATTTTTTATGGTAGTCAAATTTAGTGCTGCAATATTTGTTTTTTTTTTTTTGATAATAACTTTTGTATTTGGTATATGAAATTTGTCACGAATTCTTTAATATTCATTATTCGAATTCTGGAAAGTATCTAATTTTTGTTTTGTTTTAGATTTTTATTTAAAACCTAGTAAGTACATAGGAAGAAATTTTTGACAAAAAATATTGTTTTAATTATTAGGGAATAACACAAAACATAAAGACTACAAAGGCCATTTCGTCAACATGTAGCATCATTTTTCCTGTTTAACAGTACTGTTTGATAATGTTTCCAGTAGTACAAATTGCTCTGTCACTGTTGGTTCATATCTAGCTAATAAAACATTAGGTCAAAATCCTGTTCAATTTCCACATGGTCTTAAATAAATTCTAGTTAATGTTGGATACATAACTAATGCTATCGCGGATATTATATAAGTTTTTATCGCGGATTTTATTATAAGTTAAATTTTGGCACTTTATTTGAAGACGTTTTTGAGGACAATTATGCACTTTTAATAACGATAACAAAAATGTGCTAACTATACTACTAAAATAAAAAATTTAATGCTGCGAATTTTTTTTTTCATCTGCAAATCTTTAGAATGTCGGTAAGCGAAAATTCCAGAGGCAAAATTAATAAATATATATATAGAATTGTTTTCGTGCTAAACACACGAGAAATTTCGAATAGATTTAAATAAATAAAGTGAAATTGACTTAATAAAAATGCATAATTGATGGAAAAGTTAATAATAGTCTCTGAGACATTTGATTTGAAACAAATTTTATCCATATATTCATCAAATTGAAATGTATGTGTGTTTTCCATAGCGTATTGTGTAAATTACAAATATATTTGTATTGCATTTTGCCAGGCCAGGTGCAATAAAAGTGTTTGATATTTTAACATATATGATGTTCAGAAACTAAGTTGAAATTTATTAAACTTAGATTTGAATACGGAATCGGAACTCCGTGTATTGTTGTCAAAGTTTGGACGAAGTCAATCTGCCGCATAAATAAATTATTAGATACAAAATCGCTTGAGAAGAATTTATTTTGTTTTGAATAAGCAAAAATGAAAGCATCTATTTCAATTATCGATTCTCAACCGTGATCACTATTTTTCGTCATACCCTGATCTCCCATTACCCAATAATGTAGTATCATTATCCAATTGTTCAATAACTTTTCTTATAATATCATTCATGATAGTTTTTTTGACATTTCTGAATGTCCCAAGTAGCATTTTTTTACATTGGCACGTGCCTTGCTACTTCTTTTGCTACAATAACATAACTGTGACGAGTGATAGGAACTAAGCAGGTATGTGTTTGAAACGTGGTTGGAACCAAAATGGGGAACATTTTTTGGTGGCTAAACCTTATGCTGGAACGTAACTGGGTGTGTAATAAAAACGTTCCAGCTAAGTTCCAACGTAGTTCCAGAAACTTTCACTACATCTACTACTACAACAAATTGTCAAAAAAAACAACTATTGATAATGAAAGAGAGAGATAAATATATATTTTCCAAATTTTTATTATTAAAACAAAATACAATTATAATAATAATATATTATATTTCTTTCGTTTAGACATATTTCTATCTTTGCCTTTTTTTTTAAATTACAATAGGTCAAGGTCAATAAAGTTTGAATTAAAATAATTGTTTTCATAATTATGTATTTATAGCACTTTCTTATGCGATTTTTAATGCGAAGAAAATTTTACTGATAAATATGACCATAAAAGTTTTAAAAAATAAACGCGCCTTCCAAATTAATCCTTTTTAAGTTTTTTTTTTATATAAATAATTAGTTTTCCTACGTCAAACAATTAGTATTTCAAACAAAATGATACATTATGATATGTATTACAGATTTCTATTCCGTTTGTAATACACATTACAAGTTCTACCTGAAATCCTGACAAAAATAAGCGGTAAGGAAATGCATATAACTTAGTATGAAACGTTAGTTCAGAACCACATCTTCTAGATGGTGACTGGTGGAATGTGCCAAGTACAAGAAATTGAGCAGGTTCAGTAAAAATTGGTCCGGGTCCCATCTCACAAAGCCCTCGAAATTTTTTTTTTTTTTTTTAACTGTCATTGTACTGATGACAAAAACAAAATCCTAGGTTTTTGGTCCCGACACTTGGGACGCTTGGGACGCAATTGTACTAAAGACAAGTTAAAAGAAAAAAAAAATCGAGGGCTTTGTGGGATGGGACCCCGACCTATTTTTGCTGGAATCTGCTCAATTTCTTAATAAATCCGGATTAAAGAGACCAAAATTTTGACATTTTCAAAAATTTGCTTTGTTTTGTAGCAAAAAAAATTATTTCTTATTTCCATAAATTATTGCTACATATTATTTAAATTTAACATATGTAAATATTTTGACATTTTTTTTAAATTTAGAAAAAAAAATTCATTCATGTTTTTTTCAATCCCTCATTCTTACGTTTATTTGAAATCATTTGATTAATAGGGTTTTTATGGGTTAAACTTGATAGGTTCAACTATATTTTGTCTTTATTTTATAAAAACATGTCTTCCACAATAGATTGCCACTTTATAGTGGTAAACTCATTTATTTTTTACTTTAAAGTTTTGGGTGCAAAACAAAACATCCCCATAACGTAACTTTTGGCACTTTATTGAGGCACAGACACATATAGTGGCCAGTGCCACTTTAAAGAAAGAATATCTATTTCAACCTAATGTAATTTTTTACATACACCACGACAAAATATTTGCATTAGTTAAAACAAGTAAAAACTACTATACCGTTTTTAAGATTGCCGTATATTAAAATTCAAATGAGAAAGAAAGAGAACACAGCATATGCTTACCTAAATTTTTATATACAACTTTTTATTATGCGTCTTCAGCGTTTGATTATTTATTAAATACATAGTGAGATAAAAAGATCGGACAAATCTAAAAATTTTATATTGAAATTGTATACCAAGTTTTTTGTTATTTAAAATTTAAACTGATATAATTATAAATATTCAGTTTTATTTTTAAATATTTTTATAATTTTAAAATGTTCATAATAATAAGATGTAATAATTTAAAAAAAATTAATCGGTGTTTTATTTTTAAAGAGTTTTGGATTATTTAAAATTGCAAACAAACGAAACTAAAGGAAATTGCAGACTTAACTTTTGACAAAACTGATTGGAGCTTTGAAGTGACAAATTAAGAGGTTACAACTTTAAGAATTTTGTAACAGAAACTGGTTCTTTAAAGTTCCAAAATAAAGTACCACAAACGTTTTTTTCACTTGCACCAAAACGTAACCGTGTACAAAAATTTCAAGTATTCGCTACCATTTTTGGCACTATGGAAGTTACCATGTAAACACTACAACTGGTTAGTGGTATTTCATTAGTTTTTGGTACATTTTTATAACTTAAAAAAAATCTTTATAGTTTTCGTTACAATAACGTAATAAATGTAGTAATTGTTACGAAAAAATTACTTTTAGAGTTACTATACCGTAACGAAAACCTCGTAGTAATTTATTTGGTCCCAAAAACGTAATTAGGGACCTTTTATTCACCCAATCTAAAAAACAGAGTATTCTGTCACTTTAAATGCTAGTTGGGGTAGTACGCCAAGCGATGACCACAATGTTCAACTCCCAAAAAATCAGCAATCAACATATCCCAATCACTTTTACTAAATTCTTTTGGTAAATATTTATCGAATTTGATTTTTATCAATCGTATCTAAATCTAAAATATCAAAACTTTCAACGATTCCAACGATCGGTCCATGTACTATCTTTCAAAAATACTGCGGATAAACCATTGTTTATTATTTGATCAATAATATTTTTTTCATTAATTTCAGGTGTTGCAAAATTTGATCCAATATCAACAAATGTTGATAAACTCCCGGTGGTTAAACCTTTTAAGCATTGTAAAGTTGGTGTTTTTGGCCTCGCTACAAATTTTAATAAACAAGTATTTTCTAGTTCTTTGATTAGTACAGCTGTATAGGATAACAGTATAAATATCACTGGAAGTGGTTCAAAAAACTTTAGAAAATCTACAATAATGCAAAAACTAAATAATAATTCTAGAAATTGGCATCCATGTTTTCCTAATAAGTTTAAATTTAATTAATAATAATCAATTTTATTTATATTATATTTCTTAAAATGAGCCAGAAAGCTCGCACATTATGAACTAGATCTTTATCAATTTTAATTATAGAATAATACATTTGGAATTGTAAACAATTTCTTAAAATAAAATTAATTTACTGATCTTAGTGATTTCTACGTAATTTAAATTAAAGTATGTACATATATATGTATAAAGAGTTTGAAAATTACTGAATTTAAATACCATTAGGAAAATAAAATAATTTATAAAATTGTGAGTCGCTTTTGAAGACTTATGACAATTTATATAAGTAACGAAATATATGTAAAACAAAAATGTTTATACTATTCTAGTCTATTCTAGTATTTGGACAATAATAGCAAAGCTAATGCCTTTTTATATATTTTTTATTTAAATTAGTTTTAAAAATAATTTCATCTGTTGGTTTATTATATATTTAACCACTAGTGTTCAGTGTTGGTTCTAGATCTTGTAGATTATAACATATGACGAGTGGATCTAGTGTCATACTTGTGTAGCTAATTGATTTTTTTAATGTTATTCTGTTTTCTATTTTCAATATTATGTAATTTTGTTGTTGAGTAAACTAATCATCTAATATAAATATAAATACCTACATACAATAAGACAATATAAATACCCACATTTAATTTGTTATCGATATGTCCAATGTAATTTGTTATCGATAATGATGCCTAGTTACTTATTACAATTGTCGCGCTTCTCTAATAATTTAGTAATATATTGTATTGATATATTTTTCCATCGAAAAATCTACCGTTTTTAGATTTAAATAACACATTATTTGTATTGTTAACATTAGTTTTTATTACCACTATCTAATATACGTTAATAATGTCTGTAATACTTTCCACTTCGGTGAATTAAAGTAAAAAGTAGTGGTAGCATCGCAAAAATTTAAATGTGAACATTTTTCAATTTATAACCTAAAAACATTACCGATTAAGAAATAAAAAAAAATTAAAAAATACTAATTTTCGTGCCCGTTATTTATATAGAAAAACATATCCAAGTTCTAAACCCAGGAAAACTATATCGATACCATATTTCACACTTATGCTAAGTGATTTTTTTTTCAAATTGACTTAAGTACAGTTTTGAGTTTTCCCAGTTGTTCTTTTTTTAGTGTAGATTTATTAAAAGGGTAGAATAAAAATTTTGGCTGTTATAATGAGTTCACAAACAAGATAAGTGCATGTTTTGTCAAACCTAAAATGTGCTAAGTGCGCTTACCCTATCTGGTTTTTATAATAACAGTGACCAATAAATTAAAATTACCCAAAAAATAAAGTGAATTTTAAATATACCTATATAAATATTTTGAATTCACCTGGTTTGTGTTTTTGAATTAGCCAACTCGAAAAGTTTATAATTGACCAATACCAACACATCTTTAAATTCAAATTAATTTTAATTTTGTAAAACAAAAATATTGACAAGTAGAGAAAAAATTTGTATTTTTTCGCTGGTGGTAAATTTTGCTTTGTCCTCTCTTTAAGAGTTAATTAGATTTGCTAAAAATTCTTCTTAAAAGAAAAACACCAGAAGCAAAATATTTATAGAGAATATAACAAGGGCAATATGAAATATTTCTTCTATTTGTACTGAAATTACAAAACTACCATCTTCTTCATCTTCACATGTTGTCTCCGTTGCATGCAAAAGAAAATTTCAAACCAGAATGAGCAGTTGTACATCGGTGACCCCATGGCGGTAACAACAAGGAGATTAGTGAAAGAAAAAAATACCCTATGTAAAAAAAATGTTAGGTTTAACCTTCGCTTAGGCGGCAAATGAAATATACGTAAGCGGGCAAGATTAACATATGTTAATATTTTTGGTTTTTCCATATATTTTGTATGGAGAATTTTTTGATAAAAATAAGTGTTTTTTATGTTTTTATGATTATTTTTGTATGTGCATTACAGTTACTTTTATATTTGCTTTTATTACCTCCGAATATCTATCCTCTAAGAAATTTTTTGGAAATACCGGTATTTTAGAAAAAGGAAGTGCTACTGGGGGACTTCCGTTTGTTACAAGGTACTTATAACAGAGTTAGTAGTTCCGACAAAAACAGTGTATTTATTTCAGTGAAATAAAAAAAAATTAAATAAAATATATATATTTTGGAAAGATTATTTATTGAATTTTCAATATTTGCAATAATATGGAAGAGTTTAAAATTTTATGTGCCGTTCCGGTAGGCAGGTAAGTAAATTTTGTAATTTTTAGTAAAAGTGCAAAAAACACAAAAAATGAGTGTTTTTCTTCAAAAAACCCATTTTTTAAATTTCCTATATTTTGGTGTAAATATTAATAAATTTCTTCGGAATCAAGCAAAACTATTCAAAATATATGAAATTTAAAAATAAATGCCATTTTAGGTATATGACACTTTTTTTTATTGAGTTTTACGAGTTTACACAAAAAACTTATTTTTACAGGTTATCGTTTGAGGCAGAGCAAGCATATTTCTCTAGATTGGTAGAACATATGCTAGATGATGAACATGCTGATACAGGACCACCGGAAGAAATAGTATTTGAACCAGTTGCAGGTCCCTCAAGAGTCGAAAGTGGTGATAATGATGAAAATGAAGATTATTGTATTTCGCTAAATGAAAATGAAGAACCAGATGCTCAAAGAATGCAATTTAGACCTAAGTGATGGTCATGATTTTGAGAATGAGTCAAAAGTACAAGAAGAAAATAATCACATGGTTGATTCAAATCAACATGTTATTGGAAAGGATGGCACAAAATGGAATAAAGTTCCATCAACATATCAAAGGGCTAGACAACAAAATATTTTCCGCCAAAAATCGATAGGTCCGCTACCCATTAACAAAAAATTTTAATTGATTGTGAAACATTCGCCGCAATTTTCAATACATCAATGGTTGACATAAATTTTTATTTTAACTTCGTAACAGAATTTTTCTTTTTTCTAACATACCAAAAATAAAATTCAAAAAAAATTTTGTTTTCAAAAAACCTTTGGTGCTTTACTTTAATATATAAAAATATATTAATTTTAGTATATTTCTATTTCAATTTAAAATATTTCAGAACCTGTTATCTTATTTTTCAACTTTTATCGAAATAATTACAAAAATTTTATAAAATACCATACATTTTGTATGAATAAAAAAAAATATTAACATATCGTCGCATGAATCTCTTTTGTTCCATACACCAATTTTTGACTTTTTCACTTATAAGTTGTTCTATAGGTTTTGAAAAATTCTCTTTCTAATGCTGTTGTCAGAATTATCATATCTGTTTTAGTTTTCGAGATATAGAGTGCGCACTTTGCTCCATAAGCCACATTTTTTTTCATTTTGTAGTGCTACTTTGCTCCATAAACCAATTTTTGGTTTATGAAGCAACTTTTATATGAAAAAATCAGTGTTTATATTGTTAATTCTTTTTTGCTCCATATGTATTACCATGCGCAATGAGGCATACATAATTAGAATTATATTGAGTACTTATTTGCTCCATAGGTATTTAAGATTACCATTACAACCATTAAATTTACCTATACCTATGTAGCAAATATTGAAAATTATTTTATAATGCTTGTTTGCTCCACTTGAACACAGATACCACTTTTATTTGACTTTGAATGAAGAAATTCATTGGGTATGTCGAATATTCTTTGTAAATACTCTAGGAATAAACCAAAAAAGAATATATCATAGTTTTAGCAATTTATGTCTACTTGATTCTAAAAAACCTATCGCTCGTAAAAAGGGAAAACATAAGAAAATATTTACCCCTGAACAAAAGTTGCATGAAATTCGGAGGCACATAAAAAGTTTCCTGTAGTAGATTTTCACTACTGCCGTTCTACAAGTGAAAGAAAATATCTAGAAGCAGGTTTATCGTTGACCAAAATATACAATTATTATCTGAAGGTAACATCTATGCCGTTAAAAATAAATATGTATCGCAAAGTTTTTAATGAAGAGTTTAATTTGTCGTTTTGGGTACCAAAAAATGATTTATCTAATAAATGTGTTTTGTTCAAAATAAATTCCAATCCTACGTCTGATGAGATTCATTCTAATGATTAACACAAGGCAGAAAAAAATATGGCGAAACCTGAAAGAGATTTGGATAGTACAAATATGGATCCAAATCACTGTATCATTTGCAGCATCATATCATCGATTTACAGAATGTAATTACTGTACCAAAAGGTAATCCCTCCTATTTTTTTTACAAACGCAAATTAAATGCATACAACTTAACTGCAATGTCAATTATTGTACCTGGACAAGAAAAAATTACATATTGTACCATATGAACGGAGGCACAAACAGGAAGAGGAGGTCACGATCTAGCTAACGTCCTAATCAAATTTTTGAATAAAATTTGCCTCGATAATTCAAATTTGAGGAAACTTATTTTCGGGAGTGATAGTTTTATACCATATAAAATCGAAACAAAATAATGTCGCGATCACCTTAAAATATTTTTTACAAAATTCTAATAATATCCTTAAATTGATCCAAAAATTCTCTGAACTGGGTCACTCACTGTTACAAGAAGTTGACTGTGTGCATTTAGTGGTAGAGAAATATTTAAAAAATCTTGATATACATATAGTATAGTTCATTTAATAAAATTATTATTAAATTTAAACTTCTAAAACTAAATTAAAAATTTTTCCAACGGTACAAAAAGATAGCGTATCACACACTGCACCTGCAATTTCCGTTTTCAAAAACTAAAAACTAAAATGAAATTTCCGTTTTCAAAAACTAAAATTATTCGATATCAAAAATCCGAACCTTTTCTAATCGAATATAGATTCTTTTTCAAACTTGGCGTTTAAAAAAGTTAATATAAAAAAAATAACATATAAAAAAGTTTTGGGTACACCTTGAAATCTGTTTCCTGCTAAATTGCCAGTCCTACGAAGCGACCGTTTTTGTCCAAAAAAAGACGGAGGATTTAAAATAGTTAACACCTTTTTTTGCTTCCAGTAGATAAAAACTATTTTAAGACCATATTAAAAGTTTCAAATTAATTGAAATTTCTTGTTTCTTGGTTCAGTTTAACAAAATGTTGTGAAATGGCTGTTATGTTATTATACTTATATCAAAATAATATAATTAATGAATTACAAAATAAAATTAAAATAAAGAAGTAAAAAAAACTTAAAATTTTTATTTTTATTTTCTCATACTATTCGTAATCCTTTTTAATTCTGATGAATAATGATTGTTATTGTTGATCATATTTTAAAATAATTTGCTCCATGTACTATAACATTAACGTGTATTTTACTCTAACACACTTTTAAATTCTTATTTGATGCATAGTAATTGAAACTCAATGCACGTTTGCTCCATAGGCACATTGAAACCAATTCTGTGATCGATTTGTATGGTATGGAGCAAACTGTCCACTATATCCACTTTTATGATAAATATATCTATGTCCACTTTTATGATAAAATATCAAATATCTCGAAAAATATTTGAGTGACATCCCTAAAATTCAGTATGGAGCAAAATAGAATTCAGGGGACGATATGTTAATCTTGCCCAACAATGAAGAAAAAAAATTAAATTGCCGAAAAATTGGGTTTAGACACATTTTTCCGACCTTTTTTTTATATATTCAATATCTACTAAAAAAATTAGGCACTGATCTATGATTTCATTAAGATCGGCCAGATAATGAAGTTTTTATGCAAAAGTAAAAAAGTAAATATTAACATACGTTAATCCTGCCCAAGTGAAGGTTTAATTGGACAATATGCTAAGAAAAATTAATTGCCTCGCGGAAATAGACAACTTGGTTTTGAGTTAAATTTCTGGAAGGAGATAAATATTTTTGAATGCCGACGACCGACGAATGTTACGCCAGAAATAGCTACTTTATCTTTTTAATGATTTACTTTCATGCAAACAATTACAATATCCTTTTTATAAAAGTATATTTTACAATTTAGTTATATAATATTAAATTTACTAATGTAGCAAGAAAACAGGGCGGATCCTACATTTATACCGTATTATATATATTATTCTGAAATGTTTATTCCCTCACTGAAATAGCTTTCTAGCTTAGAATTATTTTTGTTCCTTATCCATTCACTTTGAAAAAGTATTTAGTCTTAAGCAGAATACTTCTAAGCATCGAACAGTAACAGGTTTTCTCGAAAAGGACGTTATTTTTTTTCAAAGTGTAGTGTAGTAAAACGTTAATCATATCTTTCTGACATTACTGTTAAAAATTATCAAATTAATTTCGTTTAATAGTTTCTTCAAATGTTGATAAATTATTATTCAAAAATTTATTAATTTTATTTTTATTGGTATTGTCTTAAGCAATATTTTTAACATAGTATTTCAAAATCTTTTACTGGTTATTTGCATATTTATAATTTTTTTTTATCATGTTATTCTTGTTGTTTTGTATATTTTTTTTTCATATAGAAGAAAAGTTGCCATCATTCTCCTTCTCTGGGGCAGAACAAATAGAAGGATAGTGACGACTTTAACGTATTGGAACTTGCTATCATTTTGTTAATATTAAAATTAGTTTTTTTTTAAACTAACCATTGATACAATTTTCAGGTATCAATCCAAAATCCAATTAATAACTATTATTGAGAGACAACAGATTTTTTAGTTTTATACTTCGGTTTTTGTTGTTATTTATTTCACAAGATTTTTATTAGTAGTACAATTATTTCTTCACAATAGGTGGTATCATATAGAAACATAATAAAAACAATATTACGGTAGGTATAAAATGAAATGAATTTAATTTCGAAGAACCGTTTCGAATAGGTGCGAAGCCATATCCCGATAAAAAAAAACCTGCTTTCAAAAATCCCGTCATATCCGCGAATTGAATAATGCATTATTTCGAATAGCCAGTTCTGTTTTTTATTTTTATTTTTTGAAAAGTGGTTTATGTGAGAAGCTCTATGCTCCCAAAACTGATCGAAGCTGTAACAAAAAAATAAAAAAAAATTTACGGGAAAAATGCGGGATTTTCAGGATGGCAACAAATACTGAATCTGAAATTGGTGGATTTTTACATGTTAAGGTTTAAATTGACAAGCTTCTTTTTTGTCGATATCGTGGGAAAAATGTTTAACAAAAATAAAAAAAAAACAATTTCAATACAACCAGAGTCAAGAGTACAAAACTGTACGTTATAGAAGTCTGTAGAACTTCAAATTCTTCATACAACATCGAATTTTCAATATTTCCGATTTTTTTTTTAATTCTAGGAAACATTTAATTACAAATACATTTAATAGTTAGCTAATTAAACTATTTTCTCTTTACAAGTTTACTTTATAAAATCGATATTAACTTATGACACCACATATTTATTATTCTAACCTGACAAGTTCAAATAAAGAAAATTTAATAAAGAAATCTACTCTAACTATCTTAAAAACCTTGTTTTAACCTCAAAAAGTTAAAAATTGTTTCGATTTAATAAAAATCATCTTAAATGTCTTTACCATCTTCTTAAAAAGAAAGCAAACATTTTTTTTTCTTCTTAATTTTTATTTCGGTTTTGTCACTTTCGCTCTTCAAATTATATTGCCAATATAATCATTTGAGAAATATAATTTCTAAATTATCAACACTGCCACAAAACACAAATATATACAAAATAATACGAAAATGTTGAATGAACCGAGTTAGGTAGATAGATGGGTTGAAATGAAAAAAAATATGGAATAAAAAAAACAAAAACAAAATAATGCCGTTATTTTTTTTTCTTTTAAGAAAAATTTTCATTTTACCGTTGAATGAGTTTTTTGAATAGCAAATTAAAAAAGATAAAGAAAAAATAAAATCAAAAAAACACATCTCATCGCAATTTTATTGTTAATGTGTGATGATGTTGATTTTATTCCACATCGATAGTTATGAATAAAAATGACGAAAATACGATCTGAATAGAATACATTGCTTAATGGGAATATAATATACCAGGATTCTCAAGAAAAATTTATATAGGTACAATATTTGATTTTATTATTATTATTTTTTTTTTTTGTATTAGTATATATGAATATGATAGGTATTATATATAGAATCGTATGTTAAGCTTTAATTCATTTCATTGCTACATAATATGAATTCGTAGACACTAGAATAAACGTTATCATTTATTTTTTCTTATATCTTTCTAATATTTCAGCCTTCCTCAATAGCGCCGAGAGACAAAAAATATCAAAATAATGTCTCTATTGTTAATATGTATTTTTTTTATATTGTTATTCGCTCAATATACTTAGTTAAAACCTCAGTGTTATTAAATTGAAATGTGAATGCAGGTGAAAACAAAAAAAATGATAAATTCAAGGATTTAATCTTTGTATCAAAATATCGTACTACATTTTTGAAAAGACTAATATTTTAAAAATTTCGTTTTTTACATTATTAAATTTTTATAAGATGGCAATGAGCAATATGAGCCATCTTAGCTTATATGGACTTATAGTCTTAAGGGCTCATGCTCATTAAAGAAAGTTGTAAATTGATTTTTTTTACAAAATATTGATTTTACTGAATTACCACTACTACAATCAGCACTAAGTTTTGTAATGAGCAATCAGTAAAGCTCATCAGTATTACAATGAGCGATTTAAGCCATTATAGCTTATATGAACTACCTCAAATGCTCATTCAAAAAAGTTACAATTTGTTTTTTTTAAGGAAATTTTTGTTTGTGCTTAATTGTTATTATTACAATCAGCACTAAGTTTTGAAATGGAAAATTTATTGTAAGGCTCATTAGTTTACAATGAATCAATGAATCTAACAATGAGCAATTTAAGATTGTTTTAATTGTTCAACTAATAACTATTATGAATATTATTTTTCACTTAAAGGAAATTATTTAAATTAAATTGATTATATGTCACTAAACGACTAACGACTGAAATTATCAGAACGAAATATTGTTTGAGAAAGAAAACTTGAGCCAAAATTATTTCAATGACGAATAAAAGGTAAATTATTAATTTGTAGTTGGCATGCATTACATATTTAATTTCCTCCTAATAATTTATTTTTAATAAGTATGTCACAGATATTACAACAAGTTTTTATGTTTTTATGTTTTTTATTATAATTATGCTAATCCTTATTTTATGATACATTTTTGTATAGAAAAATTTTACCGCTCAAATTGTTTTTAAGCTTTTCATTGATTATTCAATTTGGTTGTACATTCCTTAAGTCAATTTTTTTTTTCACTATCTCTACAGTTTTCCAGCTTGGTCTAGTTTGTCGTTATGTGTTTCTTGAAGAATGTAATTATATTCTTGTATTCTCTTTAATTTATTGCTTAATATACCAATTCGCAAATATTACTAATATCAGCACAATTTTTAACGCTGTGACAATCCTTTAACCACTCTCAAATATTCTGATATATAAATATATTTAGCCTTATAGGTGAGAGGGCAAAAAAAATCAATTTTTACGATGTGCCAAGCATGGCGGCAAATCAAAATTCATTTTTCTATTCGGCAACACGTGGCAGAAACATCACTAACTAGTACTAAGACAAAGTATACAGTTTTTGGGAAGTAATAATGATTTTTATTTTTAATAATGATTCTTTTTTAATAATGAAATTTATTTTTGGGAAGTAATAACGGTTGATGATAGAACCACAATATCTAAGCTATACCAAATCCTACACTACCCTGCACAAAGAAAGCAACAAAAATTTTTTTCGATATATTATGTACCAATAACGGTTTTTTAAAATTCATGACTGTTTAGCTTCGTTGTATTTCTCAGCGAAAAAAGTACTTACTTGTATATTTGGTACCAAATATTTTGAAATTGATTCAACATGACGATAGTGGATAAAATTCAAATTGGTGAAAATTTAATATTCCGTTATAAAATTAATAACATGAAAACTTCCACTATAAACTATAAATGTAAACCACTGAAACTCACAACTACTTCTTCTTATTATTAATAACAATTACACCGTTTTCTCCTCTAGTACTCATAAATGAAATATAATTTATGAAATTCTTAAGTCACAATTTAAAAAAAAACAGTAAATCTAAAAAACATATTATAAAAGGGTGAAATTATATTTAATGGATGCAAAATCATTATTTTATTCTAATCTATTCAAATTTTATGGATGAGTAATTGATAGGCCTCTAAAAATTGAAATAAAAAAATAATAATAAAAGAAAATAATGAAAATAAAAAATAATAATCATCATCATTGTGTATATTGAACAATATATTATAATATAATTTTTATTCTTACGCTCACACTGCCACAAATCAATTAGAATTTTACAAATAATTTATCAGAAAATTTATAACCTTAGATAGGCACTTCTTTTGCAACATTTTCAGCTATACAAAATTATTTTAAAATGAAAATTTTCAAAATTGATTCAACCTTAATAGATCGCATGTTGTTGTCAAAATGTCTATTGACATTAATTTGAATGGGATTTGAATTGAAAGCGGTAAAATGTGTAGGTATTTTTTTTTTATAAATTTTTATTATTATTATTGCATAATTTAAGCTTTTATTTAGTGTGGAATATAATAATCAATTTAATTTTTAACGAGATCTCTTAAGATATAATTAAATTACAATTATTATATTAATAAAAAATACTACTTTACTATTATTGCTATTTGATGAAACAAAAGAAGTTAATTTTTGGGGTAAATTAAATTGTTCTAAAAATATTGTATAAGTACCAGTGGCGCCCCTGTGCAATTCTACAGAAGAATTTTTTTATGTTTTTTGTTAACAATATCATAATACAACTGTAATCGGAAATGTCAGCTGCACATCAAATGCAAAAGCATTTGACGTCAAAAATTAGAATTTACAAAAGTTAAGCATTTGACGATTTCTTGCAAGCTTTTATTTAATTTTGTTTTACAACGCTTTTGACGTTTTGGTGATTATTATTATTAAATAAAACATTATAAATTTTATAATATTCAAAAAACTTTAAAAAGAATAAAAAATATTGAAAATGTAGACAATTAAAATAAAAACAAATATTCTATTAGAAAAAAACTTTTAAAATAATCCAATTATTGAAGCAAAATATTAAAATAAAAAATCGTTTGCACGGTTTTTTTGTATTAATTCCAGTTTTTTTTTCCAAATTTTTTATTTTATCTAATTGACAAATAATTTATTTTAAAATAATTTTCTATTCGAAAATTCTATTTGGAAAAAACTGCACAATTGCTTTTTTTAAGATGTTACGAATTGAAAATTACATTTTCTGTCAAATGTCAGATATGTTTTCATTTTGGGTTAGCTGAAAGGCAGTCGCCATCTGTATGCAATAAAATGAGTTTAGCTTGTTCCGTTTTAGATTATACTGCAAAGTCATTTAATTCATGTGCAGCTGACATTTCCGATTACATCTTACATTCGTATAGGATAGATTAATTTATGAGAGACTTTTAAAACAAATCAACTTGTTTTCTCATCGTTTCATTTAGTTATTAGACTAGTTAGGATATTAATTGATGCCGAATATTGCCAAATTTTAATACCGTTCGTTCGAATTTTTTGCAAATATTCAACTCATTAATAAAAATCGTAAAAAAAAGTGCTGAAAAAATAACTGTTCAAGGGAGATATACAAAATCACACAAAATGAAATTCCTCCGTAAAACAAAATTCCCAAAGAAACAATGCCCAAAAATTATCGGCTCTAAAAAAGGATATAATCTTAAAAAATTTATTTGCTTTAAGAAGGGATATAACATGAAATGACATTATCTTATATGAGAGCTCAATGCGTACGACAAGAACAGAAAATATCGTTTACCGGGAAAATTTTTCACAAAAATTGGGGACATTTTCAAAAAATTTGGGATATATTTTGATGAAGTGTATTTTTAAAATATCGGGGATAGTTTCTTTATACCGGCAACACTTTTTTAACAATTTTTTGAGGAAATGTATATAAAAAATAAATAATTTTTTTCATCAGATGGATTTTTGACGATTGAATTGTTGTTTTTTTGTGTATAAAATAAATTTCCCAAATAGAATTTTTTTGCAGCGATCTATTTTTTTCATATATAAAAATTCAATAATCTATCTCCCTTTTTAGGGCCAATAAAGTTTTTAGTAGTAAATATTGGTCAAATAAAATCCACCTTTTGTTACGTAGCATCTGTTGAATACAAAAAAGGAAATATCTCCTTTTTCCAGAGTTGAAAAAAAATAATTGTTGCGCGTAGATTTTGTTTTTGGCAATTTTCCTGTGGAGATTTAGTCTGTGGGGATTTTATTTTTGTGGATATTGTCTTTACGGGTTTTGTATGAACGATTTAATACGGATTTTGGGACATGAAAATTTGTTATCCAATCCGTTCTTGAACGACTTCGACTTTAAAGAATAAAGCCTAAAGAAGACTGGTAACAGAAGTTATTACGGAATTAGTTTCTGCAACAGAAATCCAAATAAATTTATTATCTCTTACAGTAAATACTTACAAAATATTTAACCATAGATCTACCTAAATTTTACTCACAAATTTGTTTTTCGTAGTAGGTTACTACGAAGCAAATATATTTTTTGAAATCATGTAACTGTACTTTATTCTTTCATCATATTTTTAACTAAACGAAAAATAAATTTTTATTTTTTTTTATTTTGTTCGTGGATTGATGGGAATCTTCAAAAGACACAATGAGCCCCGCAGTTTGATATTGCGCTGTGAGATTCTTAAGCACTAAACTATATTACGATCTAGTCCTACGGGACTAATGAGCAATTTTTTCTTGGCTTTATTTTAATTTTATATGTAGATATAGTTATATATAGTTTTAAATGTTAATCATGTTTATCTAAATAGGAATATTTATGTGTGTAAATTGTACTAATGCTTACCTAAATAGTGAATAAATTTTAAACACGTTAAAGATAAAATCAATTAAAATCTACTTTCAGTTCATCCCGAAAGTACTGTAATAATTGAAATTACAGAAAAAGACGATACACCCCCACTTTTTGTTCCAATTGCAATATGCAATGCATGTGCTGTACACCAAATAAATATCTTATTTTTATTATAATTGACAAGCATTTAAGGACCTGCGCAGTAGACACTTTTTCATTTTATTTCCCTTCTCTTTAATGAACTCCTAATATATAAATAAGTTGTATATGAAACAATAATGCGTACTCAGTTGAAAATTTTTTACTCATATGGTTTTATTATTCAGCAAATTCATTATGCATGTGTGAATTCTTATTAAAATAAAAAATCAAAACAAAAAAATCAGTTATTATATTTACTTGTAGTGAATATAATGTACATTAAACATGTGTCAAATAAAAACAAAAACAAAACAAATTAATTTGAAATATAGAAACATCAAAAACAAAAAAAAAATCAGTTGAATTGTTCATATGACTGGCCAATTCATTTTTATATAGTAGAGTATCTATAATTATAATTGACAAGCATTTTAGGACCTGCGCAGTAAACACCTTTTCGTTTTATCCTCCTTAATGAACTTTTAATATATACATAAGTTGTATATACAACAGAAATGCTCATACGGGTTGAAAACATTTCTATTTTATTTTATAATATTCAAACTTTTAAATAAAATATATCCATTTTGTGTCATTCAACATGTTATTATTTGTGTACAAAATTAGAGTAAATTTATTCTATTAATTTTTTTAAGTAACTGTCTCAAATTATTGTTTTCTATATTTTGGGCATTTGTAGTAATCATATAGTTGTGGTTAAAAATATGTATAATGCCTCTTTAATTACAAAAATATTTTATTTTTAGTAATTTTATATATTAAATGCCACTGTCTATATAGGGAATATATCGAAAACGAATCAGTATTTAAGGAAGTGCATTTATGTATCCCAAAATAAAACTTACTAACCACAAAACTTTTTATTAAACACGAGATGATTTCTGCTATATCGTGAGTAGTATATGTCAGTACGTAATTAAATTACTGTTTTTTTAAAAACTTTAAATTTGGCTTCAACTTGAATTATAATTACTCAACAGGGGCCCCTAGTATTTTTTATATTGAATTACTGTTAAGAATTACTTTAACAAAAATTATTTTTCTAAATATTTTTAATTATATTTCAATTTGAGATATCATTTTTTTACACTTTTTCATAAGATTCATTAAAAGTGAATAAAATTTACTCATGTTCACCTTTAAAATATGATTTCCTTTCTAGGGTAAAGAAACTATACAATATTTTAAATTTTTTTCATAATCTCTAACACTGTAAATGGGATTTAAAAAATTCTTATTGAAATCAATTGCAGCACATTTTGTTTAGATGAATTTAGGAACTCTCTAAAGCTCTAAAGTGTAATATTATTAAAAATATTCATTTGGTAAAAATAATTTTTTATTTACAATTTTTCAAATTCATAATTCCAATTATAAATTTAATATGTATAACCTCTTCACACATAAACAATTACATAAACATATTTACATTTATTCTAGAAATAAATAATAAAATAAGAAAATTAACTTAAATTAAATTCAATTTTAATTTTCTATTCTCATATTTAACTTTCAATACCAAAATCTATAATTCTTTTATATGTGAAATTTTACACTTACATAAGTCATAACTATTTTATAGATATGTATTCATATATTAATTTACAAAATATTATACACACATGACTCATTTGAAAATATTTGCAGAAAATTTTCCATTTTCATTATTATTATTGACTAAAAAACAATTATTGAGAAAAACAAAAAAAAAATATTTCAATAACAGTGCAATGAATAAAAATGTTTGTATTATCTATATTTTTTAAATGAACTCTTTACACATTTACGAGTACGTATACAATTATTGTACAATTTTATGCTATACCTACCTATTATTATAGTCAGTTTAAATAAACATATCCTTTAAATTCATTCAAATATTAAGCATTATAATGATAAAAACAAAAATCAAATTCTTTTCAGATTATTTAAAGTTCAAAATTACAAAATTTTATTTTCAATAACTTATAAATTATATATTATATACTTATATGTTATCTACAGGGTGTATTTAAAAACATTGTTTTAATTGTAGTTTTCTAGCAGCAATTGCAAAATTAGAAAATTTTATAAACGTGCGATCTGGTCCTCTTGTTGAGAAATCTTTAGAATGTTGTAATTGTAAGCTCCAACGTTATAGCTATAATTGTTTTCATCGTTTTGAAGATCGCCCTCGCAGTAAGCAATCACTTAGTTTGTTTTCGCATACCAATATTCCAATATTTACACCTATACTGATCCAATTTAACCGTGAAATTTCCTTTCATTAATAATTTAATTTTATTGGGCAAATATCGATATTCGGCTTTTGAGTATAATAAATTAAATATCAAATCGTCTTTAATTTTGTATATATTTCTTATTTAGTCATTTATATACACATCTATCCTCTTAGACCCATCGTGAAAAAATTTATCACATCACGTTTAGCATTTCTGTTATGTTCCGTTCTGTCATGAATATACTGTTGTAATATTTACCCTCGTGCTAATTTGAAATTACCGCGTCTTTGTCTAATAGAATACAAAATTATCGCTTAAGGGATATTTTCCCACGATCACACGTGATGGGTCTAGAGAATATATGTGAAAATTATTAAGAGTTTTCCTGCAATTTTGTTTGAATGTTTTAATTTAGTCTTCTTCTTCGTCTTCTTCGGCAGATTCCTAATTGGATGTTGGCTTTATCACTTGGAGTTATTAAAATATTGACTTATTCTACCTATCACTTTGTGTATACTGTTTATTGTATTGAGATCTATTCAGTTATTAATATTTTGTAGCCGTGATATTCGTTTTCTTCAAACATCTACTACATCTTCTTCGGTTTCATTTTACTATAGATTTCTATGATTATTTAATTTGTAGGATGTCCGCACCAAAATATAAGGCAGTATTATAGAAATCATAATATTTATCTGTCTGCAGATCTGGAAGCGTGTTTTGAAATTTGGTTTAATGTATTTGTTAAAAATGTTTTTTATTTTTTCCACTCTTTCTTCAGATACCAAAATTAGTGCACACAGTACAGTCTAATCGGTTTGTTTCTGATCATATATCTTTGATTATATTCATTTGACTCATATGGTATAAGCGCTAATCGGATATTTAAATCCCAGCGAATGTTTATTAATTTTCCTAGCCTGTCTGAGAATATTCGAATTATTCTGTACAGAACAGCATAACTAGGTTATTTTTGCTCCTATAAGTTTGATGAATACATTTGGTTCATGGCATAAGCCTAATCGGATACTTATGTTTCAGCGGAACTCAAACAGTGCTTTGAAATTTGATTTAATGTTTATGTTAAACGTATATTATTTTTGTACATTTTCTGTGGATACCCGAAATATACCGCATAGTACAACCTACGTGGGTTATTTCTGCTTTGTAAAACTTGAATTTATTCATTTGGTTAGTGGCGTAAATTGTAATCGATAGTCCGAATTCGCTCAATCTATGTATAAATGAATTTTTCCCAAAATTGTTAATCTAAATTGGAATAGGTTGATTACATTTACAACTTTTAAGTCAATTTGCTAGTCTGTTTATCTGTATTCCTATTTTTAAGACTTACTTCATTTCCCAAGCCGAATGCTATACATGCTATACAATTTTGTCTGCGAGATAATTTAAAGAGAACATACAAAAAACGTAAAATCTACATTCACTTGGACAGTAAAGCAGCCATTCTAGGTGTATTAATTCTTATACCATCACATCAAAGTTAGTATGCGATTGTTTTGAAATACTTAAAACGCTGACAAAAACAAATAGTTTCATAATAAAGTGGGTACCAGCCCATTCTGGCCTAGCAGGAAATGAAGCTGCAGATTATCTAGCAAAAAAAAGCATCGGATACGCCATTGTGTGGGATTCTGAGCACACCTAAAATGCAATTAAAAGCTTGGATGAGCAAAAAGCTGAGGATTTCTGGGCCAACGTTCCTGGAAATCTTCAAGCAAAAATGTTCATGTCTAAAGGCTGGCTCGAGAAACCAAAACTTTTCTAAGTTTCAATAGGAAACGTATTATATAGCCTAATAAAAAACATCTTTATAAATTGGGTCTCACCGCAAACTACTTATGTAGAATATGTGAAATAGAGAAGTACTCTGTTGAACATCTACTCTGTGAATGCGAGGGGTTAACTTGTAGCAGTACTCTTCGCCACTTGAGAACAGTACTCCCCGAACAATGGGAGTTGGATCACAAGCTCAGGTAGCATTAAAGACTCAAAGGACTAACTAAAGCTACCAAACACAGGTAATCACAATAAACACATTAGTAGAGGCAGTGATATAGGGGGCAGATTCTCTCCCGAAATTACACAATTTACAATCTACAACATTTACTTCATCGTAGGTTTGAAGCTTAAACGAAACATATTTTTGCATCCAAGAAACTTACAATTATAAAAAAATTTATTTTCACATTTTCAGTTTTAAGCCCACCATATTTCTGATAAGCAAGAATAACACTATATTAACTACATCTTTTATTGAACCTTTTTATTTGAAATCTATACTCATTTTGATTCATGTTCATTCAAAGTTTAAAGAAACTATACTGCAAAGAAAAAAATGATCCTTTTACTCACATTATAATCAGCAGCACATTAAACTTGTACACAACAAAATATTCAGATTTTATTTAGAAGATAGTCACACACACACCAAAATACATATCAAAATGTATGGATATAGTATATGTATATGAATATTATATAAATTATGATGTTGTTGAAAGCAAATAAAAATATCCTTTGAAGTTATAAAATTGTTAACTAGGTTTGATCCTATATCCTATTCTAATAACAATGGACAATGGAATTTGAGTGATTTTCTTTCGTCCTTTTTATTTTTTTATGTTTAACTTAATATGGGAAGTATACGAAAATAAAAATTCTCATAGATATATTGCATACATACTGTTGGAGAGGTATCTATAGAAATATTTTTCACTAAAATCATAATGCTTTGTATCCTTATTGTTTTTTATTTTTGTTTTATTTAATTTTTTATTTTATGCTTAAAATAATATGTGTAAGTTTGTAAGTTCTAAATTATGAATTATTGAATTTTTGTTCGAAAAATGGAATTTCTTCAGAGTATTAAAGTGTCGATTTGAGTAACGCATATTATTAAGTTAGGCAATATTTCAAAGAACATCGTTTTGCATGAGTCAAAAAGGAAGGGATTCCATTTTGTTAAAGATCTATCGAATGTAAGTCATAAATAAAAAATAGTTTATGTTTTGTTGGGCACAACAGGATGAAATTATATTCAACCTTTAAGATATTTTAGCTATAAATGAATATATAATAGTTGTGTTTTTTTAGCTGAGTCAACTACTCAGAAGCTCTTCTGAGCAGTTTGTAAATAAAACGAAAAAAGTTAGATTTTGAGCAAAACATAACCACAGAATTTATACTGGTTTGATGCTTAATTTTTCGTTTTGTTTAGAAAATTAAAATTTAATTAAAAGTAATAAACTTAACGAAAAAAATAAACTTAATGAAAAAAAAATTATATAATATAATTATAGAAAGGTACGATGTAAGTAAATTATTAAATTAATAAATATAGAGTAAACTTATTTCTGAGATATTTATACAGAATTTATCAGATGAAAGCAGCTTTGATGAATGTTCACTACTTAATTCTTCTTCATCTTCCTCATCATCTTCGTCTGATTCATTAATCGAAGAACAATGTAACAAAATAATAAAAATTTAAAATTATATAGAAGTTACTGAGAAGTACTCAAATAATCAGTTTAAACAACATTTTCGTTTCGCAAGACATGTACTTAATAACCTGATAAGTATAATTAAATATAATTATTTAAAATATTTTAGAATTTTATTAGTAACAAAAATTATCGACATAACTTCAAAACTGAATGGCCATCGATAAATTTTTTAGTTTACTCAATTTTTGACATAAAATTAATAAAATCTTGTATAGTACAAAATTTCACCGCTAGAATATTTTAAGATCTTTAGTGGTGAAGTTGAATTTTAATATAAAAATTTAACTGCTCAGAGCTCCGCAAATACAAAGCTTGCGTAGTTGTGAGCAGTTTTGGGCAAGTTTGAGTAGTTTTCTCAGCTAAAATAACCAACTTATGTGTTATGTGAGTGTGTCATAACGAGTGAATGTGTTTATTGCCACTTACGGACTTAGATAGCGCAGAGATGAAAAAATGATCTTTCACGAAAATACCTTTTAATAATACAGGTTAAATTTTCATTGACCATGTATCAATGCCACAAAGATATCTATAAAATCAGAAGATAGCTCCATTAATATGATTGTGTTTAAGAGTAGTATTTAGTTATTTTGCATTTAGAACATTAAACGGCTGAAAAGGCAATTTTGGAATTTATTCAGATATTTTCATACATTGCTAGAAGCGTCAATACATATTCGTGAGAATTATACTTCACCTTAAATCATCTGAAATTTTTCTAGATTTTCGAGAAGCCACAAAAAGAAAAGTAATATTTACAGTGACTAAGTGGAAGCATAAAATATTTGAAAACATTTTTTCTATGTCAAATATGGTATCATTCCAGATCAGTTTCCGATTTAAGTGAATATACCTAATACGCTTAAGCTTTCCAGTTGCTTTAGTCTGTTATTCAGCCGCTGTGTTTATTTTCCCGGATCGAAAATCAAGATCAATATAGAAATTTGTCTGACATCAATAAAGTTTTTAGTTCTGGAAGTATTAAATTATATTGACTAATTTTTTAAGTCACGTTTAATTATTGCGCACGAATCAATGTTAAAATTCCGCCCTATGCTCCACAGATGAGGTTGAAGGACACAAATGATGGAAAAAATGTTAAGGCAGTTGGTTATTATGTCTCTTTTGATTGAAACTGCGATAATTATTTTTTTTTATAAAATCCTAGTATAAGGGACTGTTGTTTAAAAAGAGCTGTTGATTGGATTGAAGAAGTTTTTAATCATGAGACACAAATATTAAAAAAGAAAGGGAAATATAAAATTGAGATATTAAATTTCGATATTCTTTCGAAATTCATTTTTAAAAAAATATATAATAAGTATTCTCTCAAAAATATCATAAAACATAAAATGATTTTCCATCATCATATTTCCAGAATTTTCTATTGTTAGAAATATCATGAATACAGATCAAATTTATATACTATAGTTTTTATATCAAATATATAATATATGAAGTATATAGAGCTCTCTCATGTATCAGATTTATATTAAAATATTATTTATTGATTTTACGAGTTAACCTTAATTTTCGCATCAATTTTCTTCGAATTTGATCTTTTCTTATTAGCCTATCTTATCTCAATTGTGAAATTTTATTACCCATCTTTCTTATATTCCTCTTATCATAAATTTGATTCTGTTGTATTTTTTAAATGAAGTGACGTATCTAATTATAATACAAAAAAAAAAAACTAACTTAGAAACAGACTTAATTAAAAATAATATGAAAAAATATTTTTGCTATTAGTTTTCTATTTTTTATTGAGTTATAAGTAACTATTAAAAATGAATCTGGAATGTTAATTTCGTTTGGAATTGCTAGATTTAATTTAGAATTATTGAAATCTGAAATTGCTGGATTTTTAATTGGTTTGTTGACATCATGAATAAATTTATTTATTGATTGATTTGCACTCGAACTACATGTTATACTGTTACCTTTCGGAACATCAATAAATAATAAAAAATGATTTGCTTTAAATTATAAAACATAAATATATTTTATTTCAAGCCTCTTTGGTTCATTTAGAGCACGATGAACAATATAAAACTGTTCTAATTAGTTTGAAAGAAGGTTAAGAGCTGCATCTATATTATTAAGTCAAAATAAGAACATCTTAACGAAAACTGAACACAATCCGCAAGTGTAATAAATCAAAAGACTAATTAAAGTAGCTATAGTACATCCAAAGATATAAAAACTCTGTCTTTTTAGTGTCAGTTTTGATTTTAAAATTAGCTGTGTGTTTTCTGCTACTTATTTCCTCAACTAAAAATTAAGCGATTGTTGTAGTTGTTATTGCCTTTTACACACCCTTTGAAATCATCATATTTAATCTTTAAATTAAAAAATGTACGGTACAAATATTTGAACCATTTCAAAACCAATTTTCATTTTATTTAAAAGGAGACGTGGCGAATTCAAATATTTTTTTCAAATTTCTCTTTAATTTTCAATTCAAAATTTCAATTTAAGATTTCACTTCATGTATAAGCCATTTTAACGTACAAAAATTTTAATTTTCAAACTGCCGCAATAATATTCCAAATTTAAATTTAATTTTTATGTTTAAATAAATTATTACTATGTATAAGGTTGTTGTTTAAGATAAATTAATAAAAAAAAAATAGTGTCTATGATAAATTGAAATGATGGAAATTAGTTCATAGCGAAATATTGAGTACGATTTGTTGGCACACTCTCTTCAGAATTTCGAGGGGCGGACGAATACTAGTTTTATATTTTTCTGCAAAATCTCCAATTTTATATTATTCTGCAAAAAAAAAACTACCAATATTTGGTTTATTTTGTAAATAACAATAAATAGATCAATTGAAGCATTTTGTACTTTTAATAATTCCTAATTGACAAAAGATGAAGTTTGTTTTCCATCGTCCTGAACACTTCAGCATTTTGTCATTCTGTCTATTTTCATTATCTCAGTTTTTATATAATCGGTTTTGCAATCCACTGTTATTTAAGTCTCATTCAAATGCAATTTTTTGCTTGTTTAAGAAGCCGATATATAAAATAACAGCCGTGTAAATAAATATTTAAGGAAAAGGCAGATATTCACTTTTTTTGGGTTCAACAGCGGCTATGCAGACAATAAATTAAAATAAATATTCTGGAAAAGGCAGATATTAACTTTTTTGGGTCCAAGAGCGGCTATACGTACAATAAATTAAAATAAATATAATTGGTATAAATACACTTAAAGCGGGATTTTTTTTAAGAAAAACGGGATGTTTAATAAGAGCGGGCTTTTGAAAAAGCGGGATTTATATAAAGTTTTTCTGACCATTATAAAGCTTTTCTGACCATTAAATAAAGCTTTTCTGACCATTTAATACAAGAAAAAATATCAAACAAATAATTTAAAAAATGAAAATATTCTGGAAAGAAATAAACCCTTGACATAATGTAATGTTGGGATAAAATAATAATATTCGCTTTTTGGGGTCTGAATAATTTTGAACATTTTTTTGGGAATTGTGTTTTTATATTTTTTAGAAATATTTTATAGATGGCTTTAGAACACACTTATGCTAAGTGCAATTTTTTCAAAGTTCTAATTATGCCATATATGCAATTTTAAAAACCCTTATTTCAATCGTGTAGATATCTAAGCCATTCAGTACGTAGTTTCCAAGATATAGAGTGTTAAAATAGATTAAGTGAAAAAATTTCTGAATATTAGACCTAAAAAAAATGTTTACTAATACAACACAAATATGCAAAATGCTCACTTAGAATATTAAACATATACAAAATTAAAATTAGTCTAAAACAAATATACCAAGTGCTTGGATAGAATATGAATAATTATGCTGAAGTGACAAATTTTCAAGTCAATAATATGCAAAAAGTGCAAAACCTGTTACAGAAAATATAAAATTAAAAAGCAAAATCATTTAATCGTCAAAACTATTTTTAGCTATTATTGGAGAAAAGAACGGATAATTCGTTGTTCCAGTTTTCTAACTTAAATAGTATGACTTTAGCAAGCTATCAAACTTTCAAATTGCTGCTCTCCAAAATTATGATCTTGCGACTATGTGTTCTAAGTCATCGCTTTTTTCTTCTGAAATAAAATTATACCGGTCAATTAATGTTCGAATCCCATTCTTGTTTAATTCTATTACAGCTACCGATCATTTCAGTTTCACACATTTACTCTAGCGATATTTTTAATTTAGTATATTAAATATAGTTAAAGCAAATAACGGTTTCTATTTCTAGACCTAATTTCACTTCACACATTTACTCCAATGGTTTTCTATATTTACCATATTTAGCAGTTAAAATCAAATAACGGTTTCTATTTCTTCAGCCTAAAATTTGATCAAATTTAGTTCTATTCACTATAATAATTTAAAAATACTTGTGCATACATCAACACTTAACAGTGTTAAGAATTTCTGACTCATTGATATATACTTTTATAATTTCAAGTTTAGTGCACGTAAATCTTAACGAACCGAATACAAATAATTTCAGATTATATTATTTTAAATGTTACCCATACAAAAAATCAATATTCAATTAATGAATACAATGCGAAATTATTTGGCGCAAATAAAATGCAATTAATTTTGCACTTATAATTTCATCATCAAAACCATGCTGCTGATGATAATGATGATGATGGACCAAGGTCACCAAAATCTTTCATTTATTATATACTTTTTTTGTTTTACAAACACCCCGCCCACCCCTTCTCAAAAAAAAAATATACCAGATTTTATAAGGACGATACAATATTGAACAGTTATAGTATTGAAACTTGTAAGAGTGTAAAAAAACATTAAATACATATTCCGAAAAATTTATTCATGACGTTCCACCCATACATGCGAATAAATCTCCTTAACTTTCTTAAATAAAACAAAAAATAACAAAAGATTTCGAAATAATACTTAATGCGAGTAGCTGTAGTAAATCTTAAAAAAAAAAACAAATACAAAAAAAATATAGAATTTCATTGTTCAAATCAAAATACACATATTAGTCATACACACACATATACTCACAAACTAAAAAGAATCCTTTCAGTTATCGAAAAGAAAAACGAACAAAAATTGTGATAAAAATGAAATGCGAAAATTATCACCTTTCTTTGTTAAGTTTTTGGGATTATGTACATATCTTGTGAAATAATTGAATGTGTGGAGTGTACACGATGTTGTATGTACGAAAACTATTAAATCCTGTTTTTTTTTTTTTTTTTTTTTTGTAAGATATATACACAAAGATATTATTTACTTTTATTAAATTTATTTATAGTTTTATTCTTTTTTTCTTTCACATTTTTGTTATTTTCAATGTAACAAAAGAAAGTTAATTTATTTTACTTAACGATTTTTTGAACAAATAAATGCTGAAAATTTTAACAAGAATGGGTCAAGTAAGTGGTTGTAAGTTAAATTGATGCAAAAAACAAATTAATGTTAATATATTTTAATTACAATTAATAAACAACAACTGCTACCATCGATAATTAATCTCAAAAAGCCTTGCTATAGTGGTTAAAATGGATGTAGACAATTTTTAAAGTAAAAATTTGATTACAAAGACGAGCTACAGGTGAATTTAATGTTGGAGTAGGAGTGTGACATGTCGATATCAGCTCTACATTTTAATCTAATGATTGAAAAAAAATAATAATTATTTATTTATTTATTTATTTATACTATTTAACTCAAACAGTTTACAATTTAGTATTACATTTCATATACTAATTAAAAATACAATTAAATTTACTACAAATTTGTACATTCAAAAATAACAAAATTCAAAATACAAAAATCTTATATTTTAATACGCTTAAACGTCTGTTAAACTTTTCACAAAGCTTTTACAACATAAAGCTTTTTTCAACTAGATTAGACAACTTTATTAGAGCTATTATGAATTACGATAGTTTGCAAAATTTAATTTAAAGACATAAACCACAAAACAATAAAGCCAAATAAAACCAAAAACAAATTAAAATTAACCTAAAAACAATTCACCTATTGAGCAATAGCATTGACTATCTGATTATATGAATTAATTTAAAAAAAAAAAAAAACAAACTAGCAAAGACAAGAACCGAATTATAAGAATATAATTATTATATCGATATATAAAAATAGCTTTGTCAAAATACTACGATATTACGATATTACAGCAAAAAAACTTACCGGTAAAACAAATAGTAAATTTAGAAAATATATTTTTTATCTCATTCAGACCATATGTTGACAAATTCCAATAATTGAAATTTATTTATTTTATTAACAAATAATTCAAAAGTATAAATTCAAATGCGCAGTAGCATTGAGTAAATATTACATTTTACCTGGAGAATCATAAACCGAAATTTACGATCTGCTAAGAACAAGAAAAACAAAATATGTTATGACATTATTATCAAGTTCCAATTCAATACACGGCAAATTTAGTACACATAAAAATTTAAAAAACTTTAAAAAGAAAAATCACAGACTACCCTTATCTACGTCAGAGACCCTGGCTGGATAACAATATAACAATAAAAACTGAAGAATAAGAGAAAAAGCATAATTGATATGATTTAACAAAGTCGTAACCAATCATAAGCTTTACTATAATGGTCATACCTAATCATACCAAAACGTTAAAACCAAAATTTAAAAGAAGTGAAATAAAAATATAAATTCTATAAATAAATGTTTTGTTTTGTTATTTTGAGTTTTGAAATAGTTAGGACTATTATGATAATAAAAAAAACACAAAAAACGTATCTATGGCTATTTTAATGTGTTTTTAATGTAGTTTAAATGCATTTAATTTCATATCTATACTGCCAGCGACATCTCTGTTCGCCACATTTTGTTGAAATGTACGTCTCTATTAATAGTATTTGTTAGGTAGCGTTTAGACATCAGATTTTGTTTCATGGAAGTTTTGTTTTACTTATTTTTATTACATTTACAAATTTTATTGCAATTACATTAAATTTTACTTCAAAAGTTTTAATTACATATCTCAAAGATAAACAAATATAGTTGCAAAGTATACTATATTTCTTCATGCAAAATCCACTTTCTAAACTTTCAAAATACGAAGATACGAATATGGGTGACGAGTACTAATAATAAATACTTATAAACAAATATAAATATTCAGTGTAACTTCAGAACATTTATGATATATAAATATTTAAATAGTAAATCAATTATTCCAAGTATTTGTATTGATAAATAATAATAATATTTAATACACATTTTTTGTATTTTTTAATGTATATCTTTCAATATATTGGCATAACACAACTAGGAGTTTATAAATACCTTTTCTCGCAAAATCACTTTTTCAACTTGCGAAATACGAAAATAAAAAATAATGTAAAAAATATTCCATAACAAAATCGGATGTCAAACTTTAATGAACATCATTTATACGTTATAAATAAACACAATTCAAAAATATAAAAGTTTTCCTCAAAACTATTAGCGGTCAAAATTTTCAATTTGATTCTATGAAAAACAAATAAAACTATTATTTATTATATTATACATATTAAGTATATTATAAATATTGTAAATTATAATTTTATTCATTTTTTTATTCATTTTATTATTATTTAAATAACAATAATAATTACAATTATAATAATTTATGATACCGTACGTATTATAATACCTACCTACCTGTTGTGAAAATAAAATTTTAATACAGTCAGTGAAAAGTGCTTTAAAAAAAAAAACAAAAAAAATATAAACCTGAAGTAGACCTGCGGATTTATCTACAGGTCCACTGTTTAATAAATAAATAAATACCTAAATAAAAAATATAAAAAAAATAGTTATAGATATATCAAACAATATTGTAAATTACTAGCTTTTCCCGGCGTAACATTCGCCGGTCTAGCATTAGCATTATAAATGAAACAATTTATTTTATTTATTTATTATCTTTATTCTCTTAAAAAAAATCAATGTTTTACATATTTTTTTATTACATAATAAATAAGTTACAAATTGAAAAACTTAAAACTAAAATATCATCAGCGTAAATTTTCACATCGCTATTACAAATTGTAGAAGCCACATCATTGATAGCAATAATAAATAACAGTGGTCCTAAATGACTCCCCTGTGGAATTCCAGAAATTGATATGAATGGTGATGAAAATGAAGAGCGGAATAAGACAGTATAGCTTCTATTACTCACGTAACAATTTTATTGCTATAAGACTCTTGCGCACTCTTATAACACTATTATAAACACTCTTATAGCAGTATTAATGTTAATTTGAGTGCTCCGCAATTTCTGCGAAAGGTTATAAATACGTTATAACACTAAAATGGAGAATCCTATAAGGCACCGGATCAAGTGCTGTAATATTGTTATAGGATTAGTATACATGTATTAGTGTATATGTTTTTATTTTGAAATGATATTTATTTGAAATAATTTATGTTATGCGAGAGTAAGAAAGGTATTATTTTTTATTTTGAAATAATAATTTTATGGAGTTTATATTTATTTCCTGAGAAAGGGATATAGATATTAGTTAATAATATATAAAAAATGTCTTACTAATAAATAATATGTTTCGGTCAAAAATAATTGTATTAATATTTATAATTATTGTGACCAAAATGCAAAATTTGGCTGGGAATGAAATTTCATTGACATTTATTATAAAAATTCTTCAAAAAAATACAATGCCCTCCAAAAATAACCAATTTTTAAATAAATAAAAGAAAATATATTTTTAAATTGCATTTTTAAAATATTTAATAATGTATGCTAATTAATGCATAACATAAAATTTGATATTTAAATAATTATTCATTTAAGTAATAATTATATTTTTGCGAAAAGAATGCAAAATAAAACTTTTCAGTTTTTGTTTATTTAAAAAAAATTTACCTCGTTTGTAGAAAATAATGGCCATCGCAAAATATTTATCTAAAAGCTACAGTAAGTTTATTAGTAACATTATAGGAATACAGTAAAATAATAACACCACTACTGCTATTCCAGCAATTATATTATAGGATTACGCACTTTTAGATTTATAAAAACATTGCTGTATCACTTTCGGAAAATCCCATTATAACAACTCCGTTATAGAACATTCTTATAGCAATATTTTATTTATTTATTTACTTCGTTTAAATCAAACAAATTACAAGATTTTTAAAAATATAATTTTAACATAATTAATAAGAAAAAAAAGGAATAAAAAAAAAAAAAAAAAAGAAAATCAAAAAATTTAAAAACATAGCAAAACAATGAATCAAGAGTATATTAAACAATGAATTCACAGTATATTAATCACATTATTCCCATAAAAACATCATTATAACTCCTTTAGTGTTTATCGGGAGTCATATAGAAATCTTGTAGCACTAATTTTGTTTTTATAACAATAAAATGTTACGTGGGTAGTAAGATATGAGTTGACCCATTGTACAAATTTTGCAGGAAATCCTAGTTTTTATTGTTAATTTGACACTGTCGGGAATAAGATTTACCAAGTATGTAATGTAAAATAATAACATATATTAATTATATACCTTATACCAGTCATTAGGCTATTTTAGGTTATTTTAATAAATAAATAAATATTACGCAGACAAAATTAGAATATATCAAAAAACTATAGAAAAATGGAGTAAACATTGTATTATTTATCCAACTGGCTTAGGCTCTGTCAAGTTTTGAAATATTTTTTGTACTAAAGAGTAACATTTTTACAAACGTAATTCAAGTATTAAAACACGTATGAGTTGATAGTTAACTTGTTAATACGAATATTTCCCCCTATGAGTTTAAATTCTAATTTGTTGTATACCCAATATTAATTTAAAAACATCCTTATTACACGTTAGTGAAACTAATATTATGAAAAAATATATTTACTTGAATTTTCTATAGTAAATAAAACTTTCCCAGTACTGGTTATTCTTGTCAAAGTTTGTTTGTTAAATTTCCCCATTAATAGAAAAAAAATATTCTAAATAAAACATTTTCTAATTAAAATTGAAAAATTTCCATAAAAAAAACAACATAATTAATAACATTTTTAAAACCACTTAAATTGTTAAAATAGCTGTAGGTGGGAAGACTGGGTAGGATTTAAAATATATTCAATTATGTTTTGTCACTATATTTTATGCACTCGACAATCTTCAAGTCGAGATCAAGATCTAGATGTAGTACAAGCTTTAGATAAACTAGTGCATCGAGGCTTAATACATAAACTAAATCCTGTGTTACCTAAAAAATTTTCTTTGGATATACTCTCATGATATTTAGAAAACAGACTATATAGAATGAAACAAAACAAAGAGTATTCTACTATCAGAGATATTAAAACAGGGGTGCCTCAAGGTATAGTATTCTCGGTCCCATACTGTAATTGCTCTACATCAACACAAATGGAAAATATAAATGTAGCTACATTCGCTGACGATTGATGTTAATAGGATCTACTATTGACGTG
Source organism: Argyra leucocephala (assembly GCA_963942445.1). NCBI lineage: Eukaryota > Metazoa > Arthropoda > Insecta > Diptera > Dolichopodidae > Argyra > Argyra leucocephala. The sequence goes on from OZ012681.1 coordinate 15,180,543, forward strand.
GCTACAAGTAAATTGCATCGCGCAAGCGACAAGCTATATATCTTGACAAAGAAATAGAAAATTAAACTCAATGAGCTGAAATCGGCACATGTAAATTTTACAAATAAAAAATTAGAAAATTAATCATGGCTTAATGGGGTGAATATAGCCCAAGAAAATAACGCTAAATACCTAGGAATGACATTAGATGTCAAACTTAGGTTGAACGAGCATTTTAAAAAGAAAATTTTTGAGCTTGATAATAAATATAGAGAAATAAACTGGCTCCTAGGTCGAAATTCAAAATTGCCTATACATATGATATGGTTGCATGGCATACAAAAATGGGGATGTGCCAAACAAACACGTCATGTACTTTGTACAAAAAAAAGCCCAAAATAAAATTTTGCGAAACATGGTAAATGCCACTTGGAATATTCGCAACAGTGAATATGACAGAGACCTAATAATTCCTTACATAGCAAATGAAATAAGAAGATATGCAGCAAAGCATTTAGCTCGTTTCGAGTGCAATGTTAACGTTGAGGCCACTCAACTGCTGCAGAATCAAAATGGTATCAGAAAACTAAGCTACTAGATTTAATACGATAGAATTTCATACACTTTCTTTTTAAGAAAATAAAACTAACAATTAATTAATGGTTAGTTCTTTGGACTAGTTTTAATGGAAGGGATGTGGTAGTCAGTATTAAAATTTGTCACGCAATGTTATACTGATGGGCTCATTGTGTCAATGCAGATTCCCACCAATCCACGAAAAAAATAAAAAAAAATTTTAAAAAAAACTGATTCATTCTGAGTAAGTGAGGGGTTCACAAAAATTGTAATTGTATGACAACAATAAAAATGTAGCATTAAAACTTACGACAAAAAGCTGGAGTTGCCTTGAAAAGAAAAATATTTTTTAATTTTACTCTATACTCTATACCCTAAGTCTAAGCGACTTAAATATAAAAATATTCTTTTGATAATGAGACGGATGTTTTCGCTGCCAATTAGTTATGGTCATTCCAGAATATTCTTCGGCTATTCTTCTTTAAAACAATATCACAATGTCAGTGATGGCGCATTGTGTACGAAATTGAATTCGGTTTATAACAGTTTGTCCGGGACTATACTAGAAAAAATTTCTCTAAAACTGAATGCAATTCTGATCCCAGTATAATACGGTCACAATTCTTTGAAGAGATGTTGTAATACAAAAGCAGTTAGTTCTACAACACGATGAAAAAAAAAACAAACAATAAGAGAATTAGTCTTAGGAAAAAGAAAAAGAGTATGAAAAAGAAAGAGAGTATGAAAAAACCATAAAAAAAGAATTGGTGCGGAATCGGCAAAATTGTCTTCTAACACCCATACTATAATTAAATAATAAAAAATTATATTAATAATTTAATAACCAAAAATATAATTGCTTAATGTACAGTCCGTTAGAAATCGATTTTAAAGCGGTTTAAATATTTTTTAGAGAGTGAAGTCCATCTGATGAAGAGTTATTTTCCAAAAATATTATCAACTCACTTTTTTATTAAGTTTTTCATTTTTAAAATGACCATTGATAATACCTGTTACTCAAAGCTATATAGACAGGTATCTAAATAGTTCATAAATGAAAATATCTTGATAAATTGAATTTATTGATGTGTATGGCTATTAAAACAAAGAAAGTGGTGGAAAAGTCAAAATAAAAATTTGTTAGAAAACTTTTTTATGAAATTGAAAATTTTCAATTAGATTTTATTCTCTCGAGGATATTTCTGTTAACGACTGCTCATATATTGAAATTTATTTAATAATAAAATTCAAAAAGTTATATTTCTAACAGGTAAAGTTTTTTTGAAAATAATAAAAAAAAAAATTATGAATAAATTGCATTCGTTTGAAGCTTTTATTTTAAATTTAAAAGTTAAATAAAGAATAAGCTGATGACATGTTGGCATCTATAGTAATTAAAATATCAATGACTTGAAAATAAATTTATCGGATCAAAATTTTGGTGTTGAATATAGTTAATTTGTTTACAAATAGGTACACCCACAGCATTAGGCCATTTGTGGGCGCACATCAATCCCTTACAGTACAAACTAGACCATTACTTATTCTTTGAGTAAAACCGCAGCTGAGACAAATCTTTGGGTGCGCTGAAAAGTAATCTATGAAATTTTTATTAGATTGTCAAACATATATACCCTTCTAATCAAATCAGCCTATTTTTAGTCAGTCCCGGGAACTTGGAGTAATTATATTGATGTTCTCCGGTTCGATAGTTATCAGTACTGTCTCAATCTCATTGTATTGTTTTTACCAAGTTGTTTTGATCACCTTTCGGCCCTGACATCATCTAGAAGAAGATCTTTGCAGAACCTAATATCGTGTTACTTAGATCTGTTATATCTCATCTCTAGAGTAGATTATTCTTAAATGTTGATGTTAATTTAAATTATAAAAGCTGAATAAAAAGAAACTTCAACGGTATGATGATGTACAAGTAGAGGAATGCTCGAGCAAAGTACCAAATAATTCAAGTAAGCCAAAAATTTCTCAAGATAATGATTTTTTAAATGTCCTCACGGGTTAGACTTTCAGCAAACAATCGCTGAAAATGATTCATCACAACTCATTGGCTTACTTTTACTATTCTTTCTGGTAGAGACTGAGTAACGAAGCTGTTCGACTAATCAAAAGTAATTTATTGTACTTTAACTATTACTAGGAGCCCCTGTTGAGTAATTTTAATTCAAGTTGAAGTCAAATTTAAAATTTTCAAAAAAAACAGTAATTTACGTACTGACATAGACTTCGCTCGATATAGCAGGCACCACTTGTGTTTAATAAAAAGTCTTGTGGCTAGTAAGTTTTATTTAGGACATATGAATACACTTCCCTCATATACTGTTTCGTTTCCGATATATTCCCTATAGTAAGTGGCATTTAGTGATAAAATTACTAAAAATTAAAAATTTTGGCATTAAAGAGGTATAAACATAATACATAATTTTAATAAAAAATAAATAATTCAAGTGATTTGTTTTTTTGTTGTTTTTATATTTTTTATTTTAGATGTATATATTTGTTTTTTTGTTTTTATTTTATAGATGTACATAATTTCAGATTAATTTGTTTTTTTTTTAGTTTTATTTGACATATGCAAGTAATTATAATAACTGATTTGTTTGTTTTTATTTTTTATTTTAATAAGAACTCACATACATAATATGCATAATATATTTGCTGAATAATAAAACCGAATGAGTAAACATTTTTCAACTGTGTACGCATTATTGTTTTATATACAACTTATTTATATATTAGTAGTTCATTAAATAGAAGCGAAATAAAATGAAGAGGTGTCTACTGCACAGGTCCTTAAATGCTTGTCAATTATAATTATAGATTTTCATTAATCGCTACAGATTAAACAATAAAATTTTCAGACGGACAGACCAGGCAGAGAAAAAATAACAAAAAATTGTTCGTGATCATTGCCTAGTACTGATCAAAATAAATAAATAAATAATTATATACGATCAAAATATACTTCGATTAATGAGACTTAATATAAAAATCGAATTTATTATATTACAATTTTAACGAAATAAATTTAAAATTACCTAAACTACTTTTTTAATGCTCTAAATATGAAGGGACCATTTAGTAATAATTAATAACTAAAATTTAGTTTTACAAAATATGAAAAATGGTAAACACTAAAAAATAATTTTAAATGTAACTCATACATAATAACAAAAACGCCTTATATCATCAATATAATATATATTTTACGTTTTCAGGATCTATATGCATATACAAACGCATACAAAATCTTCAATATACATCAATTTGGCAAACATATTCCATTTGTAAACGGTAAACACGAAAGTGTACTTCAAAATGATAATAGCTCTAGTACCTAATTTATCTATCATATATTATAGATATACAATATTACTGTACAATAATATATATAAATAAATATATATGTAAATATCACCTGATGCAATTTTCTACAATATATACAACACAATTATTGTATAAAATAGAATGTCTATGTATGTAAGTAAATTCTTGCCAACATTGTTATTCGATAAACGATAGAATGTTTATGCTTCATTGGAACAATAAAAAGGAAAAAAATAAACGAAATTCAATGAAAATTCAATACATATATAATATAGGTACATAACAAACATATACATATAACAAAAAGTACTGTTACTGGTATAGCAATTTTGATATTTGAGGTGATTATAATGATGATGATAACAACGACGATGATGAAGTAAATGAAAATTGCATTCAAGCATAAATATATCGATTTCAATATATGTGTATACAAAACACATACACCATGGATGGTTCAATATTAAAAAATGAAAATAATAAAGAAAAGCACATCGTACCATGTATTAAACGCCATATTGTTATTTTAAATAACTGTGTAGATTTACTCCTATTCTATGATATATATATATATATATATATATATATATATATATATACTATTATCCTCTAAACGATTATCTAAGACAAATGGCAATGATGATGAAAGCACGAATTCAACATTATGGTAAAATTTTGTGAAATTTTAAAAGGGAATTAATTTTTTTTCTACTCCCAATACCTACCTAAATTATGTTGGTAATATTGGTTGGTAGTCATCATGCTACTACTCAATGGAAATGGTAAGTGTCATAAAATTTGTTTTTTTTTTATATCTTAGGTTAACAAATTAGTTTTTTATAGAGTGTTGATAAATCAAATAATATAAACTCTACTATTTATAATGTATAGGTATTTGTGTATATATTTATATTGCGAAATTAATCAAAAATTGTAAAAAAAAAAAATGTTGAACAACAAATTTTATTTGATTGGTGTGTTTTACTTTTGCTTTTGTCATTAATAATTTCCATTTAAAATAGGTCTTCCAAGATTTCTGATGATTTAAATTTGCTTCACACTTATACTTAGATGGTGCAATTATGGTGCAAACTAAATTTTATGCATAGGTTCGACTTAAAGATGTTTAACAACAAGAATTGGGGGTTTTTTTAATCTGTTTTTTCTTGCTTTGAGGGCTGCAGCGTTACAGAGGCGCGGCGATTTCCAATCTAGTATTGGAAATCTACTATATTCCACAATAATAGGTTCATTACAATTTTCCTCTCTCTATTATAATTTGGGTGATTCAGAAATTAAAAAACCTTTAAGAATGTTATTTCAAGTAAATGGATGAAGTTCAGTGGTCTCCGATTTTCCATTCTTTCTATTATTTTTGTCTTCGGGATTGCAGTCTAGTATCTACCTCAATGTTGCACTTTCTTTGTGTCGCAATCTGTTTATGGCAATTTTTTCTTCGCTATTCTGAAATTTCGGAAAATTCAAAATGGAAAAATATTTAAAGGGACTAAGCGGAATGAAGTAGTTCGTCTCTTATTTTTATATTTTTTTAATTCTATTATAGCACTGCCAACTCTTTCTGCAATGTTTTAATAATTCTTTTTTTCGCTGTGCTGTGATTTGGGTAAGCTCAAAATTGAAAAACGATTTTAACGATTTTAGTTTAAATAACTTGGTTAAAATATTTGCGCTTGACCCTTAAAAATTGCGTTGGGCCAGTAAAATAAATATGTAGAAATAGAACATTCTCTTGATTATGTGGAAAAAAAGAGCTGAATTTAATGAATGTGAAATCATGAATTTGAGTATTGGTAGGCACCAAGTTTTATACTTCCTAGCAAACAACACTTATTTTTTTTATATTGCTTTTAATCTCACATGGATAGCCTTAGTGGACAGTATAGTCCAAATCATTTAATATTCATAGTCTGACTGGATATTATAGTCCCATAAGACGATAGTCTCGCTGGATATTATAGTTCAATAAGATTCATAGTCCAGCGTTCAGCTTATTTAACATCCATGGCCTCACTAGATTAAAGTCCCATAAGACAAAAGGCTCACTGGAACCTATTTAATATCCAAAAACTATTACCGCAATGTTCTAGAATCGAGAATAATATTAACAAAAAGTTAAAAAAATATATACCTATTTCCTATGCTCACGGTTTCTGTTAATCTTCACCATTTTGTTTATTTACTTTTTCTCATCACTTTGATTTGAAATTATCATTTTTTTTTTCATTTAATTCAATCAAAATATTTCTCATGAGCAAAGGAATAATTTACTAATGTTAAATAATAAGATAATTTTCATTTTAAAATTTTTGTTTGTTTCATTAAAACTAGTGTTCAATTATTTGGGGTGGTAAATGGGGTGATGGAAAACAAAAACGATATTCAAATATTTTTTATCTTTTCTTTTATTTACTTAAATAAAAGTAATCCTACTAAATTATGAAATTCTCAACTGCAGTGAAATTACATAATAGTGAATCGAATTGTAATGAAATTGCAGAGAACACTTTATCTTTGTAAGTCATATCTAAAGTAAATTGACAAAAAAACGAAATTATTATAAAGAAAAATTTTAAAAATTCTCACTGGAATTGAAATTTATTGAGTGAATGGGATGGTTATAATACCATTGATATCACTTTTATAATGCGAATATGTTATTTAAGTGAAATATGATATTTGAAATTGAAATTAATTATAAATGTTTCTAAACATATGGCTTACTAAATGGTTCTTATTATTTATTACTATATGTGTAGAAAATATAAAAATTCGGACACCTTCTTTTCGGTGGCATTCTTTCTTTCTTTGTTGCATATCTACTACAGGGTGGTAACGATTCAATGCTTTGGATATTATAGACTTCTGGGGTATAATTTGCGCTTTATTTCTACTTCATTTACATTACCGATATTTGATATATTTTCCCATTTTCTGATAATGCGTAACAATGACATTAATTTACTAGCCATTTCGTTTATTCATTTTGTTGATTTTACCTTGCACAATCTGTTGAAAAAGTTCGTAGTTTTGGCTACGAATCACATTTGCAAACGTTTTATAGTGACCAGAAGCTATTGATTTGTATTAATTCTACGAATAACTTCATCAGTTGAAACATAACCTACCCATGAATTTTAAAGCATTTTCTATACGCCCACGTAATTTCAAATGTCATGAGTTTATTCTTGAAGTTTGTTTTCAAAGTTCAAACTACGCTCCATATAACAGTACAAACTACTAATAATATTTCATAAGCTCAGATGCAGTAAATCTCTACAACAAAATACGCTTTTATACGTGGCTACGCACTTAAACATCATTCAACACAAAGTAAAGAAAAAAAATGTTCGGAGTAATTAAAACCAATTACGAAAACTCATTTGTTGTAAGAACTGCTAAAATGTTAAACAGGCTTCCATTCCATCTCATGTGTTCCCCTCCCATAGAAATGCTTCATTTTATTCCTTTTACAATCTGCAATTTGTCAAAAAGAACGTGTCCCGGTTCGTCATAAACTTACATACAAATTCTTCCCACTCACCTTAATTCTCTCCTAAACGTTTTCTCCTTACCCAAACGAAAAATAATTTTGTATAAAGAAATCGTTTCCTAGTGTTTGTGTAGTATATTAAAAAATATTAAAAATAATTGGTGTGGAACTACGTAATGTTGTCCGATTGTAATCCTACATGTCAAAGTCGTTTAATTTTACGAGTCGGAGTCGGACCGGGACTGGATCGGATTTTTCTGCCAATTATTCTCTTAAACTCGGCCGTATAAAAGTGGTGGGGGTTGTGGTGTTTTTGTAAATAAAAATATAGCAACAATTCTGGTTTTCCAAATGGAAAAGTGATCGCTTAAACTTCAATTTAAATACTATCTGGTAACGAAAATGAGAAGAACAAAGAAAAAAAAATACTGTATAAACAAGATATTATACAACAGAGACAAGAACGATAAATCAATAGATCTACTGCATGGATTAAGTGACATAGAAGCTGAAAGCAGATTAAATGATTTGAATAAGTATTTTGCCATGATAGGAGAAAAATTGGCCCAAAAAACAAAAATATAAAATATTTTATGAACCAGCTAAAACTGACCAATCATTTAAATTTGAAAGAGTCAATAAATGTGATATCTTTAACGTAATTATAAGCTTAAACAGCTCAAAATCTCTGGATCCATATAATATGTCAGCCCATATGTTTAAATATTGTAATGAGAATTTGAGTGAACTAATATCAACGATTGTAAATAAATCATTACAAGAAGGAGTAGTTCCAAATGAAAAGTGTTTTTGACAACTACAGGCCGATCTGCATTGCACCTGTAATATCCAAAGTTTTAGAAAAAACTGTACATAATCAAATTTCTAAATATCTAGACAAAGTTTATGTTCTAATAATCAATATGGGTTCAAAAAGTAATCTAGCACAGAAACAGCAATAGTTGATATGATAACAAAAGTTCGAAATTATAAAGATAATAAAAACATACTGGCATTAATATTTATAGATTTGTCAAAGGCATTTGGAGTAAGAGGAACGGAATATAAATGGTTTCAAGCATATTTGAAAGATCGTTCACAATTTATTAAAATTGGTGATTTGAAAAGTAGAAATGAAAATGTGAACTTTGGTGTGCCACAAGGGAGCATTTTAGGACCTTTACTCTTCACTTTATACATTGATAGTATACAGCGAATAAGTAATAATGTCGACACATTTTTATTTGCTGATGATATTTGCATAGTAATTAGAGCAGAAAACTACAACCAATTGCAGTGTAAAATGAATACTGAATTACAAAAAATATATAAATGGATGTTCACACAAAAACTGACTATAAATATAAAGAAAACTAAATATATGATTCATCCATTTATGATCCATGGTTATGACCGAAAGGTCGAAATACGTGTCGGAATAAAATAATTTTGTGACATTAACAAGAGTCTTTAATTTTTTTTTAAAAATGTTTATTAAATTTCACCAAAAGTGTACAAGTGAAAGCATAACAAAAATATTATGATTATTGGATCATCATGCCCAAAGTTGAATATTAAGTTAAATAATCAAATCTTAGAAATGATTTCAGAATATAAATACCTTGGACTGTGGATTGATTCTCAGATAAAATGAAGTGTTCATACATTTAAACTATGCAACAAGCTGTCTTCGGTAGCAGGTGTATTCAAGCGAATATGTTCGTTAATTCCTCATGCTATGAAAAAATCTGTTTTCTATGCTCTATTTCATAGTCATATTAGTTATGGAATTAAATTATGGGGAACCACAACGAAGCAAATTATATATGAAATAAAAAGCATTCAAAATAGGGCACTAAAAAACTTATTCAATTATAATTGGCGTGAAAAAACAGAGTTTATTCATTGGACAACAACATACTACTGGTAAGCGATTTAGTTTACTTTAAAGTTATACTTCATATCCATGATGTCCAGAATTTTAATGTACACACAACAACTGTTCTGCCGAACAGAAATGAAATCCATTAAGTGAATACTAGAAGCAAAAACTTAATACATATATCCCGAAAAAATACATCACATTTTGGAACATCAACAACAACAATACATCTGGGCATAATACGGTACAACAGTATAGAAATTGAATTAAAAGTACTAGATAAACTTCACCGAAAGAATGAATTAATTAATAAAATATTCAAAAATTATAACACAAAATCGTATCAAGTTTTAAATTAAGTATAGTATTATCAATTGTCTATTTTGTTTTTATAGTTTAATTTATAATTTATAGTTCATATTAATTGTATTTTAGTAAATTTTGATTAGGTATAGTAGTTAAATCTTAATTTTTATTTTTTGTTTTTTTTTTTTTTTGTTTTCTTCTCTCATCAAATGATTTTTTAACTTCAAGTGAATTTTTCTTTTATTTGCTTTCTCACTTTTTTTTCTTGTTTATTGTACTTCGTTGTTAATTACAATTTGTTACAGTACTTTGAATTTTAATTTTAAATTATATAAAAAATTTAAAAATTATTAATAAACTTAAATTTGTAAATGTATAGTCTCAACATGAGAATTAACAAATTCTCTTTAGACATTATTAAATGGAAATAAAAAAAAAAAAAAAACAGTGAAGCTCTACTACGAAGAGAGATATGTTTACAAAAGAGCTAACATTAGGTAATGATTCAAAACGGGTTTGCAGTGGTTATGATTATTATATTAAGTCTTTTAAACAAAGTTAGTACATTTGAAACTTCTTTATTATTATTTCCATATTATTGTCGACATAAAAGCTTTTATAATCTTTATATTACAAAATTTTCATAAAAATAAACATGGCAAATTTATAAAACACCACGAACATATTTACACAAGATCCCCTTCTCCGATATGTATTCACTTCCCAGATACCCTATCAATTAAACACATCTTACAAAATGCCCAACCAATAATCCAATCACGTCCCAATACACCTTTACCCCGTTAAAAGCCCTACAACTTTCCAATACATCCCACTTAACCCTTATTAAGGCTTTCCTAACAAACCACAAGATCTGGGATAAAATACAGTGAACTGACAATATTCAAAATAAAAAATAGAAAAAAATAAAAATAAACAAAAATTAATTAAATTATAATGATTCTAATTAGAAATATAAAATATAATACTTATAAATTAATTTATAAGTTTTCGAATATCGAATATTGTGAACTGACATACAGATTTAGCTTCAGATCAACTTCATATAATAATCTCAACTTCATTCAACCATCATATAAATTTCTATCTACACCTAGTTTATAACACAATGAAATCTTTTTATTTTTTTTTTCTTTCTTTTCTTTTTATTTAATATGTAATATAACATTTTTTAAATTAATTTTTAGGACCTAAGTTAGCCCATAAGAATGAAGATATTAAGTATTTTTATTTTATAGTACATAAGATAGCTCTTATGTTTAACAATGAATTGTAACTAATTTTCCTATTTTGCTTTTTATTTGTAAAGTTTTCTTTTTTTTAAAAAGGCCGACATCCCAAAGGAAAAAGACCTGAAGTAGACCAGCGGATTTATCTGCAGGTACACTGGTAAATAAATAAATAAATAAAAATAAATTTCTAAAACATTCATTTTCTAATACACACGCAAAACATAATGAAATCAAACTGATCAAGTTATACCGTTATACGTCCTGAAGCCAAATAAATATCCTAGAGTTGTAAACTTTCAATTAGCAACAATAATCTCACCTTCTTTAATTTCTTTGTTCAAATTTAAAAAATTAAAATTTTTACATTGATTGAAGGTGGCAAAAAAAAGTAAAACATAAAAAAAATATTATAAAAAACCACGCAACAGAATAAAAACAGAAGAGAATCGGCAAAGCTAAAAGCGATAATCTCAATTCAACTATTGAACCGTGATAAATTATTCTGAGCTTCAGTAGAATAACAAAAAATATATATATACATATATATATATATATTAAAAAATTAAAACATAAAAACAAAAGAAAAAAAAAAACAAGCACAGAAATCAGTCCTTGTAAAGTGAAATTATTTTTTTTCTCTGGTTCAAGAAAGGAGAAAATCATTTAACCGATTCATAAAAGAACCGTTTTATTTTCTTCATTTCATCGTTTTTCTTCTTTACCACTCTGGCAAAAGATTCTCGTTTTATTTGAATCCAAACCAAAAGCAGGTTATATTTACGTCAAGATTCTGTTTTTTTCTCTTATGTTTTTTTGTTTTTTATTTGGCGAGGTTTCAATCACCTAATGGAAATTTTTCGAATCTGTTTGATGTGATTAATGATGGCGCAACAAATTTTCCTTCAAAAAATATTTTCACTTGTAAAATATAACTCTAACAAGAAAAAATAAACTGTGTAAAAATTAAAAAAAAAAAATACAGTAATTTTATACGAAGAGATGTGCTAGTAGTCTGAAAAGTATTTTAAAAAACTAAATTTAGACTTAATAATAAAAGGGTAATGGAACAGAACCTAGATTTATGAAAGTGAACAAAACGTAAATCATTTTCGCTGTTGGCAAAATTTTACAAATACTTATCCATATATCTCATTATTTTGTTAATCTCAGTTACACGTTATCTTAATGTTAGAATAGTCCAATCAGTATGAATACGTCGATCTTAACACCAGATAAAGCTTCCGAATGATTTTGCACAATAAATGCTGCAATATGTTGCAAAACGAAAGACGATAAAAACACTACTTGTGTGTAGTACAAATTAAATATCCGACATAAGCAATATTACACGATTATCATAATCATTATACTGAAAACTACAACTTTGTTTAGTTTTGTACAACCATACAGAACTGTTGTTAGTAATATTGCCTCACTTTTGAGCCTTGTGTTACAGTGGAATAATTTTTTATCCTTCCATTCCAATGGATTTTATAAAAATAGCATTTTACATTGAAATTTTGGTCGATTTTTATAACTCACAGATGTACTATTGACATCTTCTAATAAGTTATAAAATCAATCGAAATGAAAATAGGAGTTGTATAGGTATAGTCTAACACTAAAAATACCTACTGAAGAGTTCTAATAATAGTGTTATGATGAACGAAACAATTTCCTAAAAATACTTTGTTTGTTAACACAAATAATAATAACAATATTTACAGATACAATGGTGACATAAAATGTGTATGTATCAATATTAATTAATAAATCGAACTTGCTCTTTTTATTAAAAGTGGAAATTTTAATATTTCACATTTAAAAAATGTATAATCACATAAATTTATTTTATAATTTTTTATATTTGTTAACTCATCTAATTCTTGGTCTTTTTCTATTTTTGTATGAAGACATCGTTTTCTGTACAGTTCTGGGTCTGAGTAGTGTATAAAAAAATATATAAAAATAAATTGTTGTAGAACTTAGTAATCTTGTCCGATTTTAGTGTCAAATTTAGGTTGGGCGAACAAAATAATAAATTTATTGCGATCACCTTTGATATTAAACTTATAAACTTCCGATATTCTGATTATCCGTCTTCGGATATACGAAATATTTTATATGGTTTCTGTTGTTCAGAATCTATATTGTATAGAATTCTAATGTTGAGTATATGTTTTGTTATTTTATTAAAGAATATCGGTATATTGTATACCACCAGCTTCTACTTAATATTAATCTTTGTTAACAATCAAATTAGACAATTATTTTGTTCAATGGAACAAGAAGAATGTCTGCGAAATATTTATTCGTATTACAAATAGGAAGTATGCATTTAAGAAAAAACTATGATATATTTTCAAATAATTTAGCTATAACAGTAAATTCAACACTGTGTAAAACTAACAAAATTAAATAGCAAATAATAGTATTAACCACCTGTTAAAGCTACTGTATTACACATTTCATTTAATTTAGCTTCCTCAAACAAGTACATTAACATACATTAATGCAATCTATATAAAAATTTTGACTCCCGGAAATAAAAAAGATAATTTAATGCATGGTTATTAATGATTTGTTTATGCTTCCTAACGGACTAGTCATTGTTTGAAGGCGGATAATTCTAGTTCTAAGGTACCATGGTACATTCTATTGGATTGTCTTTGCGTTCACATTTTCCTTCTTCTTTATGGTGCCTAGTCAACTTTCACATGTAGTTTTCTATTTTGAACGAAATATGTCTATAGCACGTTGAACCCATACCACATAATTTTAATTTCGTTTTTTTATTATCGCTAGAAGAGCAATCTGCTCATACAGAATGCTTATACATTTTATATAGTTCTAAGTGTAAAAATTCAAGATATATTCTACAGGGGTTACTTTTGCACTTTGTCCAATTTCATATCATCTGATGACCATTTCAAAATGATATTCCCATTTCTGTTCATGTAAATTATTTGCTCCTAACTTCTTTTTCTATACATTAGCGTCGCTATAAGTGTGGTTTAATAAATTTTCTCCTTACAAAATGTATACCAGAACTTGTTGTCGCACATAACATCAGTCACAGATCGACATTTTAACCAGCTCGAATTCACACGTTTTTGTACATTGATGTCTATTTTAGTAAATTTCTCAAGATAATTGGGCAAAGATTTTAAAAAAAAATTTGTTGCTGGTATTGCAGTAGTGCTCAATTTAATCCTGGATGTTGGGGTTCGTGGGATAAGTACAAGGGTTAATATGATAAGTTGGTGAACATTGTTTTTGATCTTGTAAATCTTATACTATTCCATTCCATGGCATTTGACCAAATAATCAAATTTTCCTGCAGATCAGAAATGACTCTGTTAATAATGTAGTCATTAAGGCTTGATTAAAAAAATTTGCCAAAATCTACCATCTTGTTGAATATGATTTCGATTAAGTGTTTTGTACTGGAATACTCATATTATTATGTTCGCTCGCCTACTCAGAAGTAAGAGTAGGCAATAGAGAAAGTATTGCCATGGTTATTTCCTTCAAACGGATATATCACAGTAAGAAGATTCCTTGAACACGGAAATTATTATGTTGATAGTGTTCCTTCACGGAACATATCACTATAATAATTTACTAAACAGGCGATGGAAAAATAGTCCAAAAAAAGTCATTAGTTGATCCACCGTAGACTGACTATAATGAAAACAAAATAGGTGGGCTTTAGTGAGTTCGATTCCCACACTATCAAACGACATCAACCCTTCAAGAATTACCTCCTATCTTTTGACAAAACAAAACTGTCTTACTTTCACCGCCTTCCCTCCTTCGGACCCATCTGTTAATCAAAATTCGTTACTAAAATCAAGAAATTCTTACACTTACATGGATTATCAAGTGATTTTTAAGATGCGAGATGCCTTCGTTTTATTCACCCTGGTACTAAAAATAATTCATGGTATTTTACATTCGAAATTATTTTTTTTTTCGAACACAAATTTTACAAGTAAAACAGTAACAAATCAAAGTTTACTTTGAAAAATATTTTTTTTCTTCGATCACAAAATTTGTTCTCGCCAACAAAAAAAAAAACAACCCCACTCTTGATCTCATTCCCATTCCTTTTTTAAAAAAATACTCGAAATATATTTGAAATGTTAAAAATGTAAAAGTCCTTGAGAAACTAATTGCCGATTTAGGAGTAAAGCAAAAAAAAAAAAGTTATAGTAAATTTATAGTTGTAATAAAAAGAATAATAATAACAACAACAACAACAACAAATTAGTATGAAGTGGATTTGCAAAGGAGCAAATGATTTGTAGTATGGATGAAGAATTTTAGTAATAATGCAAAAAGGACGAAAATAAGAAAAATTAAAATAAAAAGAGAAAATATGCAAACTAATAAGAAAAAAAATATAAAAAATAAAATAAAAGTAAAGTAAAGCACACTATGCATTTTTCATGAAGTTCCGGTGTGAAAATAATTTGCCATTTGGGAATTTTATTTGAATTTTATTTTTTTTTTTTTTTTTTTTTTTTTTTGATACAGGTGTTAGTACATTTTCTTCGTATAACATTAGTAATGTTATTTTGATTTTATTCTTTTTTTTGTTTTGTTTTTGCAGTATCAATATTGCAGCAAGTGTACTTAATGGTTTCGTAATGCCTTATACCCATAGTAACGTATTTGGATGGTGAATGAATATTATATTGTGAAGAGAATGATGGGGTACCTATAACGTTGTAACTCACTTTAATATTGAAATTGTTAGATAGATAGATATGCATCTATATGTATATATGTGTTTGTATATAAGGGTACAAGGTATAGAAAAATTAAAATTTCTGTACTACTACTTCATACCTATCTATATACTAATGCAAATATTTTCAAATGAGAATAATTTTTTGAATAGCTAGATTTTATTCGTTTATTTTTGTATTTTGTTAGTTTTTCTCGGTCTCGGTTTTAGGTTATCTTTCATAATATTAATATGTTAATAAGATTTCTTAAGTACTTGGATAGTGCAAATAAATTTTGAAGTAATGATTTTCTTTCAATTTTTGACTTTTAAATTTAAAATTAAAATTCGACAGTAATTAATTTTGAACAATAATGCTGTGATTTATTAAAGAATATTATTTTAAGAGAATAAAAAGTGCAGAGCGGCAAAATGGTGTTATTATATTAGATTATTATCTGCTATGTAGATTACAGAAGGTATATTTGATTAAATAAAATAACTGATATAACTTTTATAAATTATTATTAACAAAAATACCCGACGTTGTCCTGGCCGAACTCAAAATGTATAGAATTTACTTCAATGGAATTTGCTTTATGAATCGAATTGAAAAAAAATTGGTTTATTAAAAATATTCTAATATTTTTTCACTACTATAATAAAATCATCAATACTACAACTATACTTATATTAAAACTTATATTTAAAATTATTTCTGCGATTTGTTAATGCGAACATGGCAAAACATTATTTCACTGAAAATTGTTAGCGTTTTAGTTCAAGCGGTATTTGTAATGATATTTGCGGTATTCTTGAAATAAAAATATGTTCACCTTTTCCACAATCAATTTAAATTTATGCTTTAACCCATTTTCGGCAGCTGTTCGATTTTTCACCAAAATTGCATATTTTTATTAAAGTTTTTTTCTGTAATAGCTGTATATTTTTGTGTAAAATTTAATACATCACTTGGACTCTTGACTTTCAAATAAGTGTTTCAGATTTAAAATTGACTCACTCGTTCTCAAGATAGTGGGGGTTTGAAAAAACTTCTAATTTTAACAATTTTTTGGAAATGAAAACAAAACAAATTTACATTTTTAATTCAAAAAACCAATGATGAGGTTTTCTTGTGAAAGAGTCATATTTAACATATTTTTATATTTTTCGTCGATTTTACCACACCCGAATGTGTCATATACGTATAAATATTGCTGTTCGAAAAATCGAACACCGGCCGATATTTGACATTTTTTTTTACGACTAATTATATATATATTATTCTGCATTTATCTGAATGTTTGTAAGTTCGACGGAACGCTCCAACAAATATACAAATTGCATATGTATACAAATGCATATATATACAAATTGCTTTGGTGCTTTTTTTTAACCTCTGTCTACCATGCTGAACCTTTGCAGGAAAAATTTATTGCATGAACTATATTTTTTTAATTTAATGTTAGTCTTCTTCGCAAATAATAAGGAAAAATAATAAATAATAATAATAATATAAATAAAACAAACAATTTTTTTGATTTATAATAATAAGGACTAATAGAAATTTAATCAATAGTTTAATATGGTATAATACCCAAAAGGCAAACAGAAAAAATTATTCACTCAAAGGTTATTCTTATTACTTAAAATTATACATAATAATATACATGTGTATCAGGATATTTGTATTGTATAATATTATACACTATACTACTTTATTGCTTCTACCTTTTATTTTTGTCATTATTGTGTGCGTAACTCACTTCACTCAAAAAAAAATTTTTTTTGTTTTTTTTTATTATTTGCTGTATCTGTATTCTGTATGTTCTGCATGCTCCATTCCAAAAATATTATTTTATTTTCAGTGTTAAGTGTTCACTTTTCACTTCAATGTTCAGGTTAACTGTTCAATCAATAGAACTTGATAGAAGTAGAGTAGGATAATTAACTCTACTTCTACGCCGGATAATAAAACATTGTTTTTTTTAAATTGAAAATTATTGATGAAAATGTTTTTGTATTTTTTGTAAATTTTACCAATTTAGATACAAAATTTTGAATATATTTTTAAAAATAACACAATACCATAATAACAGTTTATTCATATAGCAAAATCAGATCCCTATACAGTATACAAAAGACAAAATTTATATGAAAATAAGATTCCATTTTTAAATTTGCTCTCCCGGAGCACTCAATAA
Organism: Argyra leucocephala; assembly: GCA_963942445.1. Taxonomy (NCBI): domain Eukaryota; kingdom Metazoa; phylum Arthropoda; class Insecta; order Diptera; family Dolichopodidae; genus Argyra; species Argyra leucocephala. Next base: position 15,198,331 of record OZ012681.1, read on the forward strand.
TGCTAATACGGTATAATTTATATTAAATGGAACCCAACTAACGAATTATAACTAAATGGAAGTGAGTACGAGTATACCATACAAAAATACAAACATTTTATACAAATTTGTTGGTATGGTACTTCTTTTTCTGTTATATAAAAAAACAAAGATTAGTGTTAGGCCAATATAAACATAAATAAAAATAAATAAAAAGTGATATAAACATAAGTACTGTAATTTCGGAATAAAGAATCTAATGAAAGAAAAAAAGAAACTAGGATTTATTTTGCTTCCGTCATTTATGACGGGTTACAAAACTAGTTTATAAAACAATCATATTACCGCACTTTGATTATTGTTCGTCCCGTTTGTTTATGTGTAATAATAATATGATTGAAATACTTCAAATACTTCAAAATAAAGCAATGAGGATTATCTTATATTTTAATAGGTACACATCGATTAGGTATATGTTAAATAAATTAAATTGGATGAACGTAAAGCAGACGATATATTTTAAAACATAATTTTTTGTATTTAAAATAAAATATGGGTTGGTTTCTTACATACATAGGTAATACTGAACCATATGCCTTAAGGAACTGTAATGATTTTAGATTGCCAGTAGCAAAAAGCACAAGGACCCAAAATCAGATAATGTACAATGGATTAAAAATTAATTAATGAAATGCCGGGTTTAATAAAAGCCGAAAGTAGAATAAGTCATTTTCAAAAATTTTAAGTAAAATAAGTTAAAGAAAATTTCTAGAAAAGTTATAGATAAAGTATTTTAACTATAAAATTATATTAATTGATATCTAAATCTTTTGAATTTAGCTATGTGACCAAGCAACAAATTTTTAATACAATTAAACATCTAAAAAAATTCAAAATCATTAGATACATATAACATGTCAGCACACATGCTAAAAGAATGTAAAGAATATATAAGTGAACCTCTTTCTATATACAGGTTAACAGGTCACTTAAGAAAGGTTTGGTAAATGATAAATTAAAAATTATAGTTCCAATTTTTAAAAATGGACAAAAAAGTGATTTGAATAATTACCGACCAATATGTCTAGCACCAATACTGGCTAAAATCCTTGAGAAAATTGTTCATAAACAATTAACTGAATTTTTAGAAAAAAAAAACAAATTACTTTCGGAACGGCAATATGGTTTTAAAAAAAAATCTAATACTGAGACTGCACTTGTGGATATGGTAAACTGTGTACAGAAATTAAAAGATCAGAAAAAATTTTGTGTCGCTATTATTCATGGATCTAACAAAAGCATTTGACACAGTAGATCATAGCATATTATTGAAAAAAATACAAAACTTTGGGGTCAAAGGTATGGCATACAAATGGTTTTCTTCATATTTAAGTTGCCGAACACAGTTTACTCAAATAGGGTCGATTGAAAGTGATAGTGAGCATGTCCGTTATGGTGTACCACAGGGTAGCATTTTAGAACCAATTTTATTCACGATTTATATTGATTCCATCCAGCAACTCGGGTTAAATGCAGAAATATATTTATTTGCAGATGACATTTGTTTAATATTTCAAGTATTTCTGATAGTTATAAAGAGCTTGAAATGAAAATGAACAAGGATATGGATATTATTAATGAATGGATGTTATGTCAGAAACTTACAATTAACACGAAAAAAACTAAATACATGCTAATTGGTTCAATGGTACCTCAGTTAAAAGTTAAGATAATGAATGATAAGTTGGAACAAGTAAATGAATTTAAATACCTAGGTTTATGGTTAGATGCACAACTGAAATGGAGCGTACATACAAATTACCTAAGTAAGAAATTAAATGCAATAGCAGGAGTATTTAGCAAAGTATCAGATCTGTTGCCACTCAAAGTAAAAAAAAAGTTTGTATTACGCGCTTTTTCATAGTCATCTTAGCTATGGTATCATATTATGGGGAACAACATCAAAAAATAATGTTGAAGACTTACAAGTAATACAAAACAAAGCACTAAAAAACTTATACCGATATGACTGGCGGGAAAGAACAAAGTATATACATAGTTTAAACAATTTACTTCTAGTTAAAGATTTTATTGAGGTTAAACTAATGTTGCATATTTATAATATGGAAACATTAGCAATCCACACAACAACATCAATACAAAGACGGAAAGATACACATCAGATCAACACAAGAAATAAGAAATCGATTCATCTTGAAAGGAAAAAAACAACACACTTTGGCACAACGACAACAATACATCTGGCAATCCAATTATATAACAAACTTAATAACGGCTTAAAAACATTAAGCAATAATAAACTAAAAAAAGAATTAACTAGGAAATATATTGAAAAATCACTATAATTACAATTTCTTAAACTGGTTTATGCACTTAAAACTGATAAGATTTTTTTTATGTTATTTGTATTTGATTTTAATTATTTTTTAAATTTTATTTTGTTTTTTTTTTTTTATGCATAATTTTTGAGAAATCACTCATATACTCATTTAATTGTTCTTAACATATTATATAATCCAAATTTTCATTTACATTTTTTTATTTTTTTCTTGTAAAATTTTTTGTTATAATTGTCTCTATAATAATTACTTGTTTTTTTTTATTGTTACTTGCTATTGAATTTTTGAACTTTATTTTTGTAATTTTGTAAAAAGCCTTAAAATGAGAGAAGTCTCTTTAGGCATCATAATGGTTGAATAAATAAATAAATAAATAAATATAAAATTAGTTTAAGTTTGAATAAAATGAAATAAAGTAAATGAATTAATATATGTATAAAAGTAATTTAATTATTAGTAGTAGTAAATAAGAAATAATGTATATTTTTCTAAAAGTTTATATTAAACTAATAAAATTTAAATAAATAAATAAAAGAAATTATTGAAATGATCAAAAAAATTGTAGAAAGCAATGCTTTAGACAAGATCAATATAACTCCGCCTTTACTAATTAATTATTTACCTTAGAACAAAAAAAAAAAAATTTAATCAAAAAAATTATATTAAATTATGTAGATTTATTACTCTAAAAAATTAAATTTATATCCTATTCTAAGGATTACAATTAATCTAATAAAGAAAATTTCAAAAATAACAAAAAAAATTTTGAATCCTATTTAGAAATAAAATTAAAAATTTCCGCACAACACAACAAAATATAATTTACCAAAAATAAAATCTTTCAACTTTATTCAAACTAAAAACTACCACTATCACCACTGCAACCATCAGAAGAAATTGTTTTTTATTTATTTTTTTTTTTAAAGCAACAAAAACTTTTCCCATTACTTTGCCAAAAATTTTTAATGCTATCTCTATCTTAAAATTTGAAAACCAAAAAAAAAAAAAAAAAATCAAAATTCAAAAAATTTCTCAAAAAGAACACCAAAACAAATTCTTGGAAAAATATTTTTCCTGCAGTTGAATATTTCACCTCAACAACCCTGTTAGTAATGATATGGTGATGACCTCAACAAGATTTTCTATTTCTTCCATGCTATAATGTGCAAAATAATAATTTTTTTCGAAGGTAAAATGAATTTCTTTCAACATTTAGAACAATTTTAATTCAAAATTGCAAATTGTGAGATTCGGCTTCCATAAGGGATTAGAAAAACACTATATTGATTGATGTCAATTCCCATGTTTATATGAGGCAAAAATCTACCTTTATGTTCATACGTTAAAAAAAACCTGGTAGATTTCTGCCATTTTTGCTGTCAGATTATTGAAATTTTAAGATGGCCGCAAACAAAATTATTGACAAAAAATAAATAAATAAATTTTTGTTATTATTCGAATATCAGTCCAACAATATTATTTGCATACTTAATAGGTAGGTACATATATAATTTTTTTATTTTATCAATCGATTCTAAAATTATGTTATCAACAACAATTTCCTTGCACATACTTTGTGTATAACAAATAATAAAAAAATGTTGACACTGACAATATATTCCCAGAAAAAAAATTCAAACGTCAAAAATCTACCAGAAATTTTAAATTTTGGTAGACTTACTTACCCGTTACCGAAATCAGCCTTCACCTTCACTTTTCTACCCGTATGAACATGCATAATGACAATGAAGTGATTAGATCTTAGATAATGAATGAAAATATTTTGATGTTGTGATATGGAAAAATCGATACAATAAAATTTTATTATACTATTATTAATTGTAATTTAAGTTAAAGCCAAATTTAACGTTTTTAACAGAACAGGGATTTAAATATACTGATAATTTTCACTACCAATGAATACAATAATAATTTTGTTTACAACTTACTACAATGCATATTACATTGTCTATACCTACCTACCTACATTTCATGATGAAAATAAAACTCATATGCTACCTATGCAATGCAATCTCTTGAAATTTATATAAATAGGATGGTGTTCTAAAGTAGGTGTGGTCGTGGTGTGGTGATTTATCTTCTCTCATTTTTGATGAATAGCTTGAATAATTTTGAAATGAAATGTTGACAACTAATTCTATTATAATATATGATGATAAGTGTAATAAAATCGTAATATTCTGAAAATGAAGACATACTAAACTCACACAGTTCTTAATTCATTAAATAGAATACAATAAATCACTTGCAGTTGGCTGTACTTAATATTAATATTGTAATTCGGAGCATTGTAAAAATTTTACGCATGCATTGCATACCCCAAGGGAGCATTCTGGGCTTCGTCTTGTATTTATTTTATACCAGTGATATCCCAGAGCTAAAGAATGCAACAATTGTAATTTTTTTTGTATGATACTGCGGTATTAGCGATTGGTAATAATATAAGCGAAGCAACAAATAAGCTGCACCAAGCAAACAACAAAATCCAAATTAAAGGTGAAAAATTAAACTAAACAAGTCAAAATCCACACAAGTTAATTTCCGAATAAAGAAATAGAGTCGTCCATTCCAGTTACAATAAATGATGTTGTTTTCAGGTATTTAATAATAATACTACTGCTTAACGAGTAATTTTAAAATTAACTATTGGTTTATTAGCAATAAATATCCGGAAATTGTGACCCCGACGTGATACCATATACAAATTCTGCAAAATACCTTGGTCCGACACTTGATGCAAAGCTCAGATGCAAAAAGCATATTAATTAAAAAAACAAAAAAACAAGAGCTAGAAAACTGAAATACAATCAGATGTATTTGGCTAATTGGGCCGACATTTACGTAACAAAGTTTTGATCTACAATCGAATTTTGAAACCGGTCTGAGCATACGGTATTCAAATATGGGGTTGTGCTAAAAATATCGAAAATTGGATAAACTGTTTTTATTTTGTTGAGGTATCGTAAAGAATTGTAATGCAAACAAATAAATCCAGGTCAAAAACCTTCATAAATCCCTAATATTTCAAAATGTACCAATAATAGGAAAACAAAAGCGAATGCAACAAAATAACATACAAATATCAATCCTGTGCTCAGAAAGCAGTAAAATTGGTGACTACCGGAACGGCAGTTTAGACATTTTTGTTTAGCAGAAATTAAACTAAATTTTGCCGCTTTTTCTTAACGGTCCGCAAACATAATATTATCTTCCTTTGATAAGTCAAACTGCAAATATTATTGTTAAATATAATAAGTTAAGTTCCATTGTAAGCCTGACAAGTTTGTAATCACCCTAACTAGATGACTTCAGTGATGATTTAAGTATGCAAACTTAATTTTAATCTATAATTTCGTTAATACTACGAGTATTCATTTTGTGAACATTTCTGCTAATAAAATACAGACTATATTTGCGTACATAATTAATTTGAAATGTGTGGGTATCAGTAAGCTTAAATGGTAGAAAATTTTGGTATTGTTCACTTTTTCGAACTATTAATTGTTTGCGTTAAAAGTATAAGCTAGCAAATTAATTTTAATTAGAGTTAATGGTCAATATCATCATTGATCTTGTTGCTTCTGAGTGCATCGGGGAGGTACATCAACAAGCTTTCTGCACCGAACTCGTTTTGGCCAAGCCACTTGATTTAATTCCAAATTTTTCATTCAATAGCCGCATGACGTCACTCTTCTACATTTTCTTCACCAATCTGTAAGTTTCAAGGGACTACTTTGTTGATTCGAATCAGTTTTGTTTTGCTTACATTTATCAACAATCCTATACTTGAGCAGCATATTTGATTAGTGATTGAAGTTTGTTTGCCGGTTTTTATGTGAGTGAGCAACTAGATATCATTTACAAAATTGAGGTCGTAAAGGTCTCTTGTAAGAGTCCATCTAATACTTTTTGTTCAACGATTTGTTTTCTTCAACACGCTATCCAGAATTAAAATGAAGAGTAGCAGGGATAAAATACAGCTTTATTTTACCCCTGTGTGGACATTGAAAGCGTTCCCAGTTTTTCCTCTATATAACACAGTGCGGAGCATTAAAGCCCTTTTGGATGTTGACTATTTTAATGGGCACACCCCATAGCTTACAAATAATGGTCCATATAAAATGACGCTGTAAGATTTCAACAGCTTGTTTGAAATCGCGAACAGCATATATTATGGTGCCTGCTATTCCACGGCCTGTTTAACGATTATTCTTAAGGTGTTGATGTGATCTATCGTTAAGCGTCCTGTCCTGAAACCTGTTTGTTTATTCTTTCGGTTACAGCTCACGGAGTTTTGATAGTTGCTTGTAGATTATAATGGACATTATTTTATTGATAACATTTAACAGTGTGATACCAAGCCAGTTTTGGCTGACAGTGAGATCTTTTTTTTTAGGTATATTAATGACTAAACCTTCTTTCCAATTTTCCGGAATATTTTCTGATGTTCAATTTTCTTCAGTTATTGGCGCAAGGGTCTTAGCAAACAAAGTTGGTGTAGTTTGGAGCATTCTGACGTTCATAGTACAAAATAGAAATTAATTTTTCATCTTACAAATAAAAAATATCAGTCACAAATGTGCTTATTAGGTATGTCTTCTTCTTCTTCTTCTCATTTTCATCTTCTCCTTGCTCATGTTTTTTCTTTAGATACCCTATAGTTTACCAAATGATTTTGTAATTTTTCTAATTTTGCTTTAAATTTTATTTAAAACAAAAAAAAAAGCAAACTATTTTTTAAAGTTCACATATTATCAGGTTTTAAGAAACTTTAAGAACTCAATATATTTTAAGGGATGTTATGAAGATATCTTAACGGTATAATATTATTACTCGTATATTGTTACTATTTTTGGCTAACAAAATAATTCTTAAGAGAAAATTTTTTAAATTTTTGTTTTTTTTTTTTTTTTGTGTGACAGTAAACTCTTATAGTAAATTTTTAACCCCAAAGTTCTATACGAAATTTTAGTAGAACAGAAAAGTTTACTCCAAAAATTTATAGGAATTTCCTTAGGCAAAAGTTTTTTAATGTAAGTGATTTTTCCTTTTTGTAAAATTGCTGTTTTTTTTTTTAATGGAAGAATCAAATAACAGTAAACAAATTGTAAAATGCCTGCAAGATTGTTGTCGCTACCTCGATAATATAGATTTAATCATTAACGAAATATCTATCACATAATATTGAAGAATGTAATGGGGAGTACAGGCTATCAGTTGTTAAATTAGTTTTTTATTTTGCAGGATAATGATTGGAAATGTTAATAATGAGTGTGCAAGAAATGATAAACCGATGAAGAAATGAAACAAAAATGACGATAGTGAAATTTTCGCATATTTGGCATCAGTAAATGTTATTCACTGTAAAATTTCTTTTGACATCCTGAATTGATGGTTTCTTTTTAATTTTTTTGTTTTATATATAAGTGTTAGTAACTATTCTATTCACATGCTTTGTATACAATTGTAGAGACTTATCGTCTCATGTATATAAAATAAAATCTGAAATACAAAGATATAGTCTACTCCGAACCAAACCAAATAATGCTCTAAATAATCACTCTTTATTCCAAATTGAAAAAAAAAAATTGCTTAAAATATCCATGTGCCGAGCATAATCACTACATCGTATCGGTCGATTTGTACTTAAATGGTACACTTTACGGAAATTATTTCAAGGAAAACTTCAAGGACTTTATTTCAAGCAAAACTATTTATCCAACATTACTTAAGTTATGACCTATTTACAATTAAGTAGATGTAAGATCCGGTCAGCGGGACAACAATGGGTGTTAATCTTGGTTGAACAATAAATAAAATATATTAAACAACAAAAAAATAATTAAAAAATTAATTTAAAGTTTAATTAAAATTGTAAAATTCAATTTAATTTAAATAAATTATTAATAAAAAAAAAAAAAATTAAATATAATTTAGAAATAATGTTTTATAAATTGAATATTTTATTATTTTCTGGAATAATTTGTTTCAATAATTTTTTGGTTAATTGTGATGAGATTTCAGATTTAATAGACTTGTCATGTAAAACAACAAATGATTGCTCACAATTTTCTCAAGCATTTCATAATATCACATTATCACCTGTTTAGAATCCAAATGTACCTGTTTTAATGAAAATTTTCAAAATATTGAATGTACACCACCGAAAACGTTCTACAATAATATTATAGGTGGTATAGTGGTTCTTGTTCATTTAAAAATTCTGAATGTAACGTAATGCACATACTCAGTTCTGTTTCTGTAAAAAAGGCTTTGTGACAACATTAGACAAGAGACGGTGTATTAAAAAAACACTTCAACTTGGTGAAATCTGTGAAAATAATTCGCAATGTATTTATCAAGAAAAATTCTCAAAGTGTCATAATGGAAAATTTGTAAATGTCAAAAAGATTTTGTTGAATTTAATAAAGGATGTGTGTCTCCAGTTAATCTTGAAGAACACTGTGAAAATATGATGAACAATGTAATAATAAAATAATACATTCGGTTTGTGCTTTTAAAAAATGTGCATGTAATTTTTGTTTTGTATCAAATTTAGAAAAAACAAAATGTTTACCAGGCATTGGACATGATAACGATTGTATTCAAGATAATCAATGATAATTGGTATTAGGTGTTGGATCATTATGTTATAGCAATAAATGTTCTTGTGATGATAGACATGAACTTTTGGGATTGGAATCAAAACAAAATAATGAAATTTCTTATACTTGTCAAAAGCGTATTAATTTTGGTTTATTGTTATGAACATAATGATTGTTATCATTATAAAGAAATTTTTGGTCAATAAGCAATGTAATGATTTTTATGACTTTAATGGGCAGTGTAAATGTCGTACGGATTTTGTTAATACAAATAATACATGTTTATTTAATGGAGCTGAAACTGCCAAAACCAACATGTTTTCTATTATATTTAATGATTATTACATGCATATTGCTATCAACATTGTTGAATAATTAAATTGAAAAAAATTATTGTTGATACATAATTTAATATTATGATGTTTTTTTAAAGTTTATTTAAATTTTACTTTTATTGTTGTTGTTTTTAATTTTTTTTTTTAATATTCATGTTAATATTTTTGTACAAAAAAAAAAAAAAATTATTTCAAAAAAATATATTAATCATATTATTAAAATTTATAATTTAAATATAAAATCTTATTAAATTGCTTTTGAGTTGTGGGTTGTGAATTTACCTCAATACTGATATTTATTATAACCGCTCTTCAGTTGGATATCCACAATTATTTTATTATTTTTCAATCTTCACCACCGATCACATGTAATGTCTTGATGCCTTAAAATATATCATATCTAATTTGTCTTAAAATATTTTAACAAATATTTAAGAATACATTTTTTTTCAACTTCTTCCTAGTCTGTTCAATTCTTTTCTTTCTACTTTATACTTTCAAATTCTATCTCAACAAAGCGGTGTAGGTGCTTACGACAGCTTAAAGAAAAAAATAAACTCATTTCAAAGGATTCGGTATTATGTATTTCTCATATAGATCCTAAATTATTAGATATGTGGTATTTCTCATATAGATCCTAAGCTTCTAACTTTGCTATAAACCAAATCACTCGGGATGTCAGTAGAACATACAGATTCGAATTCTACCAGAAATTAATAAACAAAAAAATTAGAAAATGGATTCAGCTTGATTGAAAGGAAGCTTACAATGATTATGGGAATTACGCTAGACCATTGTTTACCTAAAAAGTAAAATGAAATAGGAATAAAACTTGTTGATACTGATAACTGCTGAACCTGCGTGGAAAATGTTAAGTATATTCTCTGTGACTGTCCGCATCTCATAAAACCTAGGCTCACATGGTTGCCAGTGTAAGGTTTTCCCATTCTGACAGACATTTCACAGGTTACAGATTTGTTATAGCCACTCGTTTGCTCGAGCGAATATGTAATCAAAAGTTGCGCTTGATTTTAGTCGCTAAATTTTTTTTTTTTGCATAAAAGTAGCCAAAAAATTACGTTAAATTAACCTTTGAACTTTTGCGCCATTGGCTAGGTACAGTTTGGGCAAAAGGAAAGAAAGTGGTATGGTCGGATGTAATCTTATAATAATATGGTTAATGTTCCTTTAAAATTTTGTAAATTAAATACGTAGAAGGTACCCGCCGTAGTAATTCTCATAATGGAATACAACTATTTCACACTCAACGCGTTCTAGCTATGAATGAATTTTTGAACAACCACCTTGGGGTTCGTACAATATAAAAAAGTGGACAATTTCTACCCCTTCTGTTCCTTGAGTGAATTGCTAATAATTTATTATAATATCAATTTCACGAAATTGCTCATCAGAGGGTCAGAATAGATTACCTGCAGAAATGGTTTTCCACAGTTAATGTCATACTCCATATTAATCTGCAAAGGTAATATTTGATATCGGCACCCCATAGCTGCAATGATATAACCAAATTTAATTTTAAGTTTCTATATTTTTTGTTCATATTTTTAATAAATATAAGTAAATAAGTATACATATATAGACAAGACAACTTTCTTGAGCCATTGGAATAGTTTTTTTTTTTTTTTATTTTCATTTGCAAAATAAAGAAAAAATTGAATATAGGGGATTGAGATTTACTTTAGTTTATCAGGTAATTTAAAAAATTAAATTTATTTAAAGATTATCGAAAATTTTTAAATAGAATGATAAATTTATTAAGTTTTTGTTTTAGACTCTCTAAGGTGTATAGTTTTTTAGATGATAGAAAAAAAAGAGCAAAAAAATAAGAACAGAAAACTAGAAATGAACTAGAAAAGGTTTATGTTTTTCTAGAGTACAATGTGAACTATTATTGTTTTATAATTTTATTAATTTTTTTTTTAATTAAATTATGTTCGGACTTAGTAATAAATTGCAGTATTGCTGAATTGAGGTTCTTTTCTGGAATAGAGGTAAGTAGGTAGAAGCGGCCATTCCAGTTGCTTCTGGAAAACCAATTTGCACTTAATTTTGCCTTTTTGATACCACGTTTCCAGTGACCTATTTGCTGTTATTGGTTGTTTTAGTTGATCATTCTCTCATGTTTTCTTTACTACTAAAGTCACCCTGTGTGATTGAGAAGGTTGATTAGATCGATTATACTTTCTGCGATAACACCTATATTGTTGACTCTAACTAATGCTGGGCAACTGCAGAGGAAATGTTTAAGAGTTTCTATCTCATTTTCATTTTTGCGACAATTGACAATACCTTGGACAATACCTATCGGCCAATGATCCGTACTGATGGCTACTACTATTGATATATCAGTACGGAATCTAGCGAAGAGTTGTTTAGTTTTGATGATGTTATACGAGGGCCATGAATTCCTCAAGATCGCACATAATAGCAGAATGGTTAATATTCTTTTAGATTTTCATGATTGTTCATGAAATATGAATTTTCAATAAAATGAAGCCCCATTTTATTAATTTAACAATTTATAATACTCCTACAGCTACTTCTTAGTTTGGGCTTATTGCAGCTTAATATTTAAAACTTCTTTCAATTTGTTGAGGTTATATTTGACTGAATTTATCTGTTTATAGAAAAAGTGAAAGTGTTTCTATCACGCTTCTTTACACAGTTTATCCAACTTGCTTTATATTTTGACAGAATTTTGACATTGACTATATAAAACGGCAAGTATGTATTTCAGAATTTTCTTTAAATGATAACAGATTTTATGTCAAACACGTCATAGGAAATATTATTTTACATTCTTGAAGTTAGAGCTTAGAACTAATTTTCGTAAACTCTTTTGGCCATCTTGGGGTTTCCACGAGGTACGGATCACTACATCCGGCTCCTTTTATTTCACATTGGAATAGTTTAAAAGGATGTGGAAGTAATGATTTTAGTTCTGCATGTTTTCGCACCCACCAACTATGCACCGATGTCCAAGAGAATTTAGGGATGCAGTTGCGCTTGGATTGGCCATTAGAAGAATATTGCGACATAGAACGCGATCGAGAAGGATTTAAACATTTAAGATACATATTACAAAAAACCGGAAAAAAGTGTTAAAATCGACGTCAGGGCTTTTGTAACCCTGTTCTATGGTTTTCTATTAGAACAAAATGTTTAAACTGTACGGTAAGATTTGTTCTATTCACTATCAATTTAATACAATTTAATAGCTTCGATGCAAACTGTGCTATGTATTCGATTTGAAAACTTGATTTTGTGTGCGTGGGCTTATAGCTGAAGTTTCCATTGTTGTAGCTTCAAATTTTTTTTTACTATACCAAGACACTATAGCCAAGCCACTATAGCCAAGACACTATACCGAAGGTGTTAATGTTCGTCTTCAAGTTTTTTAGCCATAAATATAGAATTTATCATGTTTTAGGAACACATAAGATGGAATTTGGTGCCACATTCGTGATTTTGAAGTTATAAACGAATTATCATAACATGTCTTCTGCCATCTAGGGATTTCTACGGTGTAGGAACGGGCACATACTGTCCTTCGTGTTTCATGGGAAGCGCTTAAGTTGAGGTAATATAGATTTAATTTCTACTGCATGTGTCAGTGGCTACGAGATATCTATAAGAAAAGGGAGAGAGTTCCGACTATATGACGATGTATAGTCGAAGGAGGAGCAAGGTGAGCAGTGACACTAGGGTCATTGTTCAGACGAATAGCTCATTTTTGGATGTTATCCAAATGTTTTGAAGAAATATTAGAAGCGTGTCCGTCCATATGTGAGAATTGTACTCCATTTTGAGTCGTATGAAAGATTTATAGATTTTAAAGATGTCACAGGAGGAGAAGTAAGCTTTACAGCGGCTTAGAAAACCAAAACATTGGCTGCGTTTCTTGCAACATCAAATATTATGATCATTCCAGATTAATTTTAGTGCATGCCTAAGTTACTTAAGCTTTCAAACCGCTGAAGTTTATTTTACTGAAAAAGAATACTAAGATCAAAAATGGAAAGGTTTCTGGTGCTAGTGCGAGCAAACCCTAGCTGAGGGAAGTGGCCATGATGTCTCTTTTGGTTGATACAGCGATAGATGTAGCTTCAGATTTTTTATGAAAATTGTAGAAGGCTACTAGGATGTTGTCATCTGCAAACCAGTAGACTTGCAGAATAAACTTGTAAAATAAACTCTAATCAGTTAAATTGCTCCAAAAACAACCTCTCTTCATATTATTTATCAAGTTGAAGTTTTCAAGGACCCCTGAATATAGACACTCACATAAAAATACGTATTTTTTTTTTTGTATTTTTTATATTAAGTGTTTTAAGACATTTATTATAATTGATACCAATTAAGAGAATTGATAATAATTGTAAAATACTGTAACAGTAAACCATTTATATAACGGGAAATTTATTTTGTTCTTTCTTTCTACTACCCTTTTTTCGTTTTCTCTTTTTTTTCTTTTTTCTTTTCTGTACAGCAGGTAATTAAAATTGCAAATTTTTTTTTATATTCTTTATTTTCTTTTTGATTCTTTAGTTTTCATTGGCTTGGTAACGTTTTTCTTCCGGTTAAAGGATTCTATTTTGTTATTTTTTTAGAGATTCAAACCATATTTTCTTTACTTTGTTCGTTTTTTTTTTTTGTTTTTTATGCAATAACAGTAACTTTTTCTATTATTATTATTATTGTTTTATTATTTTTAGTTTATTTTACAATTTTTGTTTTAGTTTATTTACATGCTGGTGCATGAAGAAGCAAAAGAGTAAGCAAAAAGATGAATAAATTTATGGTCCGAGTCCCGTCCGGTAAACAAGGAAAGTAAACAAAAATTCTTTTGTGGAAAAATAAAAAAAAAAAAAAAAAAAACATGATAATTCTTATAAAATCAATACATAAACAAATGTAATATAGTATTGTTCTTTTAATATATAATTGCTTTATCTGGAAGCATATATGCATATATATTTTTAGTTCCAGCATTTTAAAAGCAATTTTTCTGTTTCATACCGATCATGAAAGCTATTTACGGATAAACATTGAAGAAGTAATTCCTTTAACAAGAGGTAAATATTTTTATTGCTTTGAACTGGAGTACGAGTATAAGCAAATATAGTTTTAGTTTGAACCATCATTTTATGACTGAAGGCTCAAAGTTTACTCAGAGTTTGCACCTTTCAACAATTTTATATTAAAAAATGTTATTTGAAATTAATTCATCATTTTTTTCATTATTAGTTCTGACGGGTTTCAAGATTCCATGAGATCGTCAACAAGGTTCATTTTAGCTCACACGATGTTAGCCCCTTAGAACTTTCACCTCACACCATTTGTTTGCCACTATGATTGCTTATGTAACAACTCTTGGACGACAGATAGTTTTGCAATTTTCATATTTTCGTTGATCATGAGAGTTCTAATTTAATGATATTATTGCGATATCGCCTGAGGATCTACACCAAATGCATGTGCGTATCATCCTCATTTTCTGAGTTTTATCAGGACATCTACATTTTAAATACATAGTCCCAATTATTTATTGGATTATTTATTAAGAACCATACCCAGCCAGATAATACGAAACTACCACTCACAGAGACGTATTAACAAATACTTTGAGTTTGCGAAGAAATATTTTTTATAAAGTATCAAATGTCGCAACATAGTAAACGAACAGAAGCCTTATAGCGCTGAAAAGAGAGAGAATGGAGACCTTTAGGAATTTAATTTTTATGTTTCCAACTCCTAATTATTGATTCAACGAAGGCGATTTGACTCTTTTAGTTCCTCCGTGAGCTCTTTTCTTTATCCTCTTGACGGTAACTTAGCTAGAATCACCTTTTCGTGCTAAATTAAGTATGGTACTTCAAGCTTATATATTACAATACATACAATATTTCGGGCTTTCTTATCAAATTACTGGCTTATCAAGTCATTAAATATTTCCTTCCTTATTTCCAAAAAGCCTTCTTAAATTTAATATAGTTTCATTTTATTCAATTTGTTACCAGATTATACTATCAATTGGTTTTTGTTATTTATTTTATCCCAATTACAAAGCATACAGGACCAGGTCGGAAACTCATAAAATATTTTGTTTTATTTCGTCGGGAATCGAACCTGTGACCTAGGACAGTTGAAAGGCAGGCGCTCTAACTACAGCGCCACCCATCGCTTGGCACTATTTATTGCTCAACTAGAAGTGTAAATATAGTTAACAGAGGCATCTAATTTATTTAAATCGAAGCGTGAAGAACATTATGCTTTCCCATCTGCAAGAAAAAAATTAAATTCGTCTCCATGAGAAATGAGAAAACCTTAAAATTCGATAAATGAACGAAATTTTTCTCTAATTAATTTTCTATCTTTTAAAACCTGAAATCATTTTTATTTCAAGGATTTTATTAATATAGAATAGGATGAGGGTAGTGTGTATTTTTCAAAATGTTTTCAAATATTTTTTTAAAAAAATTTTTTTTATCTTTCCAATATTATTTTTTTTTACAGGTCAGCAGAAAGTGGAGAAACTTTGAAATTATGTTTCATACTTGAGTTTGTGTTTGTTTTTTTTTTGTTTTTTTTTGCTTTAAAAAGATTAAATTAAACACTTAAGACATCAGGTGGTCGATTCATTTTTTTTTTCAAATTTATTTATTTATTACGATTTTTATTTCAAAATAACTTGGATAAATAACTGTGAAATAAAATTTAATTTTAAAAATTAATATTTTGGTTTCATATGTAATATTAAATCACTATCTCTACATCTACAGTGCAATCGATAAGATGGCAGAAGAATACTATAAAACTATGGAGTATTTATTCGAAACTAGTAAGTGATAAAATTAATCTCTTATACCACAGAAAAGGTGATGTGAGCGATATTAATTAGAATAGTAATAGCTGACTAATCAACTAATTTGTAAAATTATTAAAAAATTCTATACTTTCAAGAGAAGTACTGAGTTGGGATAAAATAGGGCAAATAATAATTATTATTGGGATAAGTAGAATAAAAAAGCTAGTGAACTATTTTCAAACAGAATTTTTGGTGTAGATTTATAAAATATTATAGTTTTACATTAAAAAATTTATTGAATAGATCAAACTAGATGCGACAACATTAAAATTAGATTTCCTATAAAGTCAACAGTCACTCTCTCGTTTCTGATATTCAGCATTGAAAATGCATAGAAGTTGTACACACAATCCATTTCAGTCTAGATTGTCCAGTTGGTTTATTTCTAATATCCTGTTTATTGTATTGTTGTACCCATTGAGAGATAAGATAATGCGATAGCAACCAATGTCTCAATACCAAAAAAAAAACAAAAACTTTTAAAATTTTTAACAAAAATTTCGATTGACAAAAAATATCTAAACAAAATCTGTATTTTTTTCAGAAATTCTATATATGTATAACAAACTATTAATTTCTGAAAATATATTTTGTCCAAAATTTAAAGTTACATTTTTTGGTTTTCATGTATTTTTTTCGTTCGTAATTTTTTTTTCTAGGTAAATACAAAGTTCTTCTCCGATTATAAATTCCTCTACCTAAATATAACCAAAGAACATATAATAATAAGAGGTCTTATCTGGATATTTTTCAATTTTTTCGACTTAGGTGCGTACAGACGGGTAAGAAAATGAAACAATAAAAATTGAAGAACTTAAAAAAGTGTAATTTTGTAAAAAAAACAAAAACATAGAAAAAAATATAGTAACCAAAGATTAACTGTCAATGTGGATATATTTCAATATTTTGTCAAATCAAAGGTTCAGAATACAAAATTTTGTATATTGTTAAATTTTCAGAAAAAGAAATTTTTGCTAATTTTGTCTATTTTTATTTATCAATCATTTATAAATGATATATTTATATATGTATATATATCTAATAACAAACAAACAATCTATCAAAAATCAACGAAGTTCTGAAAACAAAGCGGTATTCCGTATAAACAGTTCACGATTTGTAATGCATAACTAACAAATTTTACCCTTTTATTACTATTATTTTTATATTTTTTTCTAGATTCTGTGATTCTATCATTGACTCTATTATTGTATGTTTAACTTCATACTTATTTCAATACATATTGTTATTATTTAGGTGTGTATCAATGCAGATTTATATTAGTTAAAACATAATTATTTGATATAAAGATGAAAAAAAAGAAATAAATAAAAATGAGAATTTTGTTTTCGTTGTTCTCTTCACCGCTTTTTTTCTTCTCTATGTGGGGGTCTAATACGCTAACACATATAGTAGAAAAATTTTCCGTCAAAAATTTATATGAGATGAGACTTCGCATTATTTATATATTCTTTGATATAACTCTGGATATAACTTTGATATAAATTTTGGTCTTTTACATGAAAGTCCACCAACATAAATAATAATTGAAACTATACAATGCATTTAACAGTTTTTTTTATATTTATTTTTAAATTTTGAAGAACAGTATTAAAAAAAAAAAAAAAAAATTTTAATCTTAACTTACTAAACAAACGTTTCAATGTTGACTAATTAATGGCTTTTTTGTATCAAAACCAGATCATAAAAACTCTCATTTTAATAATTATAACATTTTAAAGTACAATATCAATAGGTAGGTAATAATTATGAAGTTTTAATAATTCATCAATTTAATTACGATTTTCTAATCTAATTTGAACACCATATTCAGCTTTTAATGTTAAAACAGTTGCTAGAACTGGATCATAATCAAATTTTCCTAAATTCTCATAATCACCATTAATTTTTAAGCATTCATCATTTGGTGGTAACATTTTATAATGTCTAACTAAATGTGATATAATTGATTTCAATTCTAACATTGCAAATTTTTGTCCAACACAATTTCTTGGTCCAGCACTAAATGGTACATATTCATATGGATTTTTTTTCTCTCTATCATTATTAAAACGTTCTGGATCAAATTTATATGGATCTGGAAAATATTTTTCATTATAACCCATTGCAAATAAGAATAACATTATTGTTGAATTTTTTGGTATTAATTTGCCATCTACAATAATTGAGAAAAAAATTATGATTAAAAAAATTAATAATTTAAATTTATAATTTAAAATAAAATGTACTCATTGTAATGTCTTCAGTTGTTCTTCGTCCAATCAGTGGTACACTAGGATAAAGTCTTTGGCATTCTTTTATAACCATATCTAAATATTTCATATTTTGTACATCTTGATATGATGGATCGAAATTTTTCAAATCATCACCAAACAATGTTTTTTGTTCTTCGTAAATTTTCACCTTTTAAATAAGAAATTAATTATAAAGAAAAAAATATGAAAAAAAAATTCCCAACCTGTATTTCTGGATGTCTTGATAGAAGATAAATCGCAAAAGTAACACCAGAGGTAGTTGTATCGTGACCCTAGACAAAAAGTAAATAATAATTTATTTTATTTTTTTAAATATATTTTTGTTTTTTTACAAAATTAATTTAACAAATATCCCGTTAGTTTTATTTAAATACCTATACTTTTTATATTTCAGAACACTTTTTTAATAAACTAATATTTTTTTGCCAGATAAAAGAAAATTTTCAAAAGCGTTTTCAGCTACCATTCCAAAGAAATCAAAGAGAAGCACTCTGGTAATTTTGACTGACTCAAAATTTATAATTATTTTATTAAAATTAGAACTAGTTTTTCAAACAGTAATTATTAATAAATTTCTGTTCTATACTCTTAATACTAATAAATTTTGTTGTATACTATGTTCTATACTATTTGTTATATACTTTTTTATACTATAAAATATTGCTTAAAGCAAGCAAATCAGACGTCTATTACAGACTAAAGCTTGCATCATGTTACTAAGCGATGAGATCATTATTCAGTGGCTTTAGTAGCCATCACCGTTAATAAGTAATATTAGTAAGAGATAAAAATATAATATCTAACATGCTGAATATAGTAAAATGTAGAAATGATAAATTCAAATACAAAAAGAACAAATATCCGTTAACATAATTATTTATCGATTATAGAGCTTTATTTTTAAACTTATTTTATAAAACAAGCTTCTCTCCAATTAGATTAACGTAACATTCTAGACACAGACTTAAGTTACCATAGTCATGATTAGCAATACTGAGCAGATCAACAGAACGGAAACTACGCGAATTCGCTCTAAAAGTTAATAAGTCTCTAATTTTGGGGGCCAGGATATTTCCAGCAATAATTTGGTATTTAAACGTGATTGACGTTGTTGAAGAAATTTCAGGTCTGTCAAAATAACCTATCTTCGTACGGCGCAAAAAAAGTGAGACCATGAAAAGTAGTGCGAATCATAAAAATTTACACTGAACTGCTTTAATACGTTAAATATCAACATTACGGTATGGAGACTAAACTTGCGAAGCATATTCAAGTGTTGGACTAAAATATGTTAATGTTAAAATGTATAAATGTTTCATAATGTAAAGATCTGTAAGCTCTTTGCGCCAGCGTATTATAAGTCCTGGCATAGAGTTAACTTTTTTAATAATGGTGTTAAAATTCGTTTTGAAATTAAGCTTGTGATCCAGAATAATACCTACATCGCGAGTTAACTCAGAACGGCTTAAAATTGGTTAATAATCAAATTTATTAATAGAGATTTAAATCTCCCTACCAAAGCTAACTATTTTTGATCAAACAAGACATAAGTAGAAAATATTGAAGCTAACGATTTCAACCTGATCCTAACCTGATATATATGGTTTCATTCATTAAAGTCATTTAACTAAGCTTTGATTTTGGTGAAAAAATAGGACTTTAATAATTTTGATTATTAATACACTTTAAAAAATATTTATAGCACCCACAACAAGTAATTTGATATATCATCAATATATGTAAAATTATGTCACTTATGTGACATCAATTATGTAAATTTTAAGTAACTTTACTTGATATTGAAGGATAATTTCTGATGAACAAATTTTCATTTAATAAAAACGGTACTGAAAAAATGTATATCTACAATGCAAATCACCTATTTATTCTATAATACAAAAATAAACCAATTTCAATAATAGTATAGCTTATAATGTCTTTAAAGATTCTACATCACGAATTTATAACATCTACACAACTCCCTTATTTCTACAAGAATACAAAAGCTAAATACTATTCCAGTAACTAAATTCTCCTATGAAATTTTTCAATTATCTAAAGTGATAAGAATAATACAAAAATATTTTTAACAAGTATAGCTTATAAAGCTTTAACGATACTGCACAAATTTATAACAACAATACACAATCCCGCTACTCAAAAATATAAAAACAAAAATTATTTCGGCCACTCAGTTCCCCTAAAATATTTCTTATCAACCAAAATCGATAAACTAAAACCCTTTAATCCGGTAAAATTAGCCCCTACCCAAATATCAAATTTAATTGTGAATTTTTACCTCAAACATAAATGTTTGAACTTCTTCATAAATTTCTTCATAAGTTAATGGTCGTCCATCGATAGTTGATGTTAATAAAGTATCTAAAAATACTTGTTTTCTTTTACCTATACTATCATCAGAAATCGATTCATTATTCTTTTCTGATTCAATTAAATCACGTCGTTTTTCAATAACCTAAAAATATATTCAAATTTTTATGCTTATTATATCAACTTCTTTTAATTTAATTTTTAATCGTACATCTTTTGAGAATTTTTGTAAAATATCCAAAGCATTCATTTCAATTTGATATTCTTTATGTAAACGATATAGAATTGGATTATGCATAAATGGACTTAAAACCCTTTTTTGAATAACATAACATAAACTATAAAATAAAAATAAAATAAAAGTTGTAATTAAATATTATTTAACGATAAAATTCAAAAATATTAAAATAATTTACTCTTGAAAAGCTTTAACCACTTCTGAATTATTATTTTCCAAAGCATTAATTTGTGTTCCCATTGCTGTTTCGCAAATTACATCAAGTGTTGTATAATGAACTTTATCTTGAATATCGAAAATTTCTTTAGTTTCTGCTTTACATGCCAAGCTTTCAACAAATTTTTTTGATCTTTCTTTGATAACATCATGGAAATCAACCAAAATTTTAAAATGAAATGATGGTGTTATCATTTTACGATGTTTAAACCATTTTATACCATTGCTTGTTAATAGACCTTCCCCCAACCATGCATATAATAGCTCATAAACTACTGATTTGTCTAAAAGTTCATTGCTAGATAGAATAAACTAAAATAAAAAGCAAATGTTTAAAATATTTGTTGTTGTTATTATTATTTACCTCAACTTCTTTTGGATCGGCTACTACAAGAAAAGGATCTCTACCCACCCAAACACGATATGTTTGATGATCATAATCACGCCAAAATTTAAAAAATGTTTTTAAATAATCTGAAACAAATTATAACAAAATAATGTATTAATGAATACCTATTCAGTGCAAGATACTCAACGTCTATTAAGAATTGACGGATAAAAACATTCAATATGCAAAGCAAGAGGAATACAACTACCTATACAGATTAATTTAATTGTGGAATAAAAGTCGAGTTTCCTTTCACTAATCATTTGTATTTATTTTGCAAATATCGATATTTCGGAAGCAACTTACTTCCTTCATCAGTGCTTTGCGACTAATTAATGTTTACACTAATCCTTACATATATTTATATAATTTGAACCCTCAATAATATGCTCATTTTGTTAACAATAGTAATTCCTTAATCGTGCTACCTAATCTATAGTGTTTTATTTATTAAATTTTTTTTTTTTTTTTTTTTTTTTTTTTTTTTTTTTTTTTGTATAATTATTATTTATTGCATTTAAACTAGTCTTACGCAATAACCCTTATTCTAGTATTTATGATCTTAATTCTACCTGAACCTGATTTTTAATTTTAAAGTAATCTAAATAATGGCGAGAATCCACTACCTACATCATTATTAAGTCTGTTGTTAACAGGTTCTCTAGATATTGCCAGGCTTTCATACATATCTAGTTTATTATATGTATGAAAGCCTGGCAATATCTAGAGAACCTGTTAACAACAGACTTAATAATGATGTAGGTAGTGGATTCTCGCCATTATTTAGATTACTTTAAAATTAAAAATCAGGTTCAGGTAGAATTAAGACCATAAATACTAGAATAAGGGTTATTGCGTAAGACTAGTTTAAATGCAATAAATAATAATTATACAAAAAAAAAAAAAAAAAAAAAAAAAAAAAAAATTTAATAAATAAAACACTATAGATTAGGTAGCACGATTAAGGAATTACTATTGTTAACAAAATGAGCATATTATTGAGGGTTCAAATTATATAAATATATGTAAGGATTAGTGTAAACATTAATTAGTCGCAAAGCACTGATGAAAGAAGTAAGTTGCTTCCGAAATATCGATATTTGCAAAATAAATACAAATGATTAGTGAAAGGAAACTCGACTTTTATTCCATAAATCTAAACATATCACTAAAAACAAATCTGATTATCAAAAACAATTTAATTGTGTTCACATACCTTAAAGCTTAAATATTTGCAAGTTAAGAAATTCGAAAATTATAATCAGGACAAGATAAAAATAGCTTGGATTTAAAAAGCTTTATTAGAGAAGATAAACTGCAATCAAAAACATATAAAACACACATTTGCGGAGACAGCATAGCCGATACGAGAAAAACTTAGAACATTTAATTATTCTTATACTACTCTACTGCAGAAAAGTAGTCCCGTAACACCCTTAAACTTATCATCACAAAAAAAAATGTTGTATATGCAATCATTATCTATAAAAAATTTGATTTTATATCGCATCTACTGAGATTTTAAAGCAAAATGAGAAAGACATGAGAAATGATTATGCCTGTACTGAAACGGATTAAAAATACAAACAAAGTATGTGTCAACTTTTTTTGCAATAGAGTAGTAGTAGAATTAACAATATACTGTGCACAGCATTAAAAATCGATTCAGAAAAACTCAAAAAACTAGACAAGTGCCCAACACTTTTAATGCGATCAGAAAAGCAGAAAAAAACCTACAATACTCATGTGTGTGTGCTAAATGGATGATTATACTAATATAACAGAGGATCTTAGTAATTGGTTAGTTTTTGAGCTATTCCAAAACAAAAAACTATCAATCAGACAGACATTCATGTCCATAAATCAAACTAAAGCATACTTATCAGTATGATAAGAAACAGGTCCAATATAACCTAATACTTATAAGAGCAAAAAGAAGAATACGTAGAAATATTTATTAAAGGCAACTCGTAGTTCAGAACTATCGAAGTATATAAGACTTCATAGACGAAGATGGGGATGGATCTAGAATGCATACCAGAAAATTTAATTCCGTGAAAAAGTTTATGGAAATATACCAGCTGGTCGACTCAAACTCAAATGCCTTTATGCCATCAAAGCTGATGAATCTTCACTATTCAACATCATAAATTTAGAGATAATAAATAGAATAATGAAAAAGGCATATATGAAATTAAATGGATAGATTACTGTATAAACACATTGAATATAATAAATGTGCAAAAATGGTCTAACAAAGTCATTTGAAGTGACAGTCAGGCTGTCTTAAAAGCTCTTGAAAGTAACCTAATTAAATCTAGATTGGTAAGAGAATGTTCGGAAGCCTTAAACCTGATAGAGGTCAGAAATAAGATAGAACTTACTTATCTGGATATTGGGTCATAGTGGCTTGACTGAAAATGAGAAGGCTGAGGAACTAAATAGATCATCGGCGGGCAACATTTATGGATTGGAATCGGTAGTTGGTATCTATTGGTAGTATTAAACTATGAATAGTAAACACTCTGAAGAGGGAAACAAACATTCTTTGGGAGTGTATTGAAGGCCACAATGTCTTTCAAAATATATTCACCAAGAATAAATATCAAAATAACCAACTTCCTGTTAACTTTCAATAGAGCAGACTGCAGGAAGATGGTGGGCATACTTACTGATCATAACCACATGAATAAGCACATGTGTAGACTAGTACTAAGTCACGACCCAACCTGTAGACACTGTCTGGAAGAGGAAGAAACCTCTACACATGTTGTAGAAAAGTGCCTAGTTCTTTCAATGCTGAAACTCAGGCTGTTGTAATCTCAGACTACTTCTGCAGGATAAAACCCTCAAACCTATTGACCTTAATCAAAAGTGTCGCCTAAGTTGTGGGGGGAGGAGGGCATAAAGGACTAAAAGATTACATTTCGTCTCTGACATATTAGGGCCACCTCCGCAACAAACTAAAAAAAAAAACAAAACACCGTGTACGAGTTTTGCTAGCTCTTTTGAGTAAAAATATATAAAAATAGATAAATGGAAAAAAAAAATAAATAAATAATAAATTTAAGAGTGTATAATTCAATTTTGATTGTAGTTCTATTGAAAGAAAAAATGTAACGGGTTGTGTATTATTCCTGTCAAAACGTATGGCATTTGTTAGCACATATTATATTATTTACAATAAGAGTTAGTCGGAGAAGTTCAGCAGGAAAAAAAATAAGTGATTACGTCATTGACTTGAGAAAGTAATTAATCCTTATGAAGAGCTACTAAAGAATTTAAAAAGACCACAAAATCATGAACCACCGATTAGAACACAAAATGGAAACTGGGCAAGAAATAATCGAGGAGGCATTTGCCGAGTATTTAGAGAATGTATTTAAACCACACAATATTGGAAGTAACGACATGTTACCTCCTATTAAAAAATAGATTACAAACAGTAAGACCGCTAAAACTAAAAAATAAAATAGTTCAACTTTTCATAAATCAAATTAACATACAAAAAGCACCAGGATATTACAACATTTCTGGCAAAATGTTGAAAGAACTTCCCGGTATTGCTGTGCTATTCCTTACAAAAGTTTTCAATGCGATTTGCAGATATGCGTGCTTCCCCCCAAGTGGAAACTTTCTCTAATTACAATGATTCCAAAACCAGAAAAAGAAGACTTAACAAAAGTAAACTCTTACCGACCAATTAGTCTTCTTCCAATTATCGCCAAGGTGTTTGAACAAATAATAATACACAATATTTTGCCGAATGAAAAAGTACGGGTATGATTCTTCTCCACCAATTTGGATTCCAAGCAGCCCATAGTACTATTGAAAAGATTTAAAAATTTAAATTAAAAATTTTGTTCTGCCTTATTTCTCGACGTGTCACAGGCGTTTGACAAAGTCTGGCATGAAGGGCTAAGATATGAAATACATAAACAGCTACCTCCTGAGATTCACCGGCTATTAATATCATATCTCTCCAACAGACGCTTCAAAGTTAAATTCAAAGATCACTTGACTATGGAATTTTAAACAAATGCCGGAGTGCCACAAGGTACTTGCTCCACTTTTGTACTTAATCTATACATCTGACTTGCCGGAAAGTGTTCATCTAGTAACCTCCATCTAGTGCAGATGACACTGCAATCTTAAGCTCTCATACAAACCCTCAGGTTGCATCCAAAGATTTACAAGAACACGTGCATATAAAAATGGAAAACTGGTTGAAGAAGTGGAAAATGAAAATAAATGAAAGCAAATGTATCCATGTAACACTTACACTCAAGAAAAGGTCCTGTCCAGAAATAAACATAAATGGATTACCTGTACAGCAAGCAAATGGTGTTAAATATCTCAAAGTACATCTTGATAGAAGGCTGACTTTGAAAAAACATATTTCAAGTAAAAGAGATCAACTCAAAATAAAGCTAAAAACCTTATACTGGTTAATTGGTAAACACTCAAAACTAAAATTGGACTATAAATTACTGATATATAATTCCTTGCTAAAACCCATCTGGTCATATGGATGCCAACTATGGAGAAGTACTTCGAAATATGGAGATAATACAAAAAATGCAATCAAAAGTTCTAAGAGTTATAACAAATGCCCCTTGGTAATAATTGAAAAATAGAAACTTGCACAAAGACTTGCACAAACATACCAACAGTAAAAGAAGAGCTTGAAAAGGTCACAAACAACTATGCGACCAGACTGTCGTGTCATACAAATTCATGGGCAAGAAACCTACTGAACATCCCAACTATCAGCAGACTAAAAAAGAAGACTTTAGCTGTCTAGCAGAAAAATAATTTGTCTTACCTTTAAAGTAAGACAATCCGTACACCAACCTTTATTTTAATACATCTCTTAAGGTATGTCTCTAATTCTATTTTGTTTTTTATCTTTTAAAACTTATTGTAATTTTCAAATACAAAGAAAGATTCAATAAATTGATAACGAGAATTAAATGTAAGTTGTTAGTGGAGTACATGGTCTAATAACACAGTTAGAAACTTCTAAGATGTCTGTTATAGATAACTAACAATTTATTATGAATATCAAATTAGATATTGGTTATCATCATTGTGAATTAGATGTAGTGGAGCAGTTTGTTTTGTAGAAAAATATTATGTGTTACCATCTTTAAACTAAACTAAACTGCATTATTTATAATAATAAAAAACTAATAGAAGAAAAATTTATTAACAAAATTATAAATATACTTTGGTTGCGATACTACCAGTGATCTTTTCTATATAAATAAAAATAGTCAATTAATTTTTATATTTTTAACTATTGCTAAAATGTATGCGAAAAAAAAGCAGATAGTCATGGTAGCTAGTACTTGTAAGTTACTATTGTATATAATTTAAATTGTATCCAATAAAAAACAATAATTATAATAAAATGTATGCGTATTAAATAATTAATCTTCAAAAAACAAAAAACATCGCCAGCTTTGTCACTTAGTATAAGGAAAGTAATATAAATATAAATTAAAAGTCATTTTCTAAATATTATATCAAAACATGATATTGCAACAAAGTTTTCAAAAATACAAATTATTTACTTTATCTACAAATAATACAAATTATTTACTTTTATAATTAGAATCATAATAATCAAAAAAACAAAACAAAATAAACTTTAATAATTATTCAACGTTTCGAATAAAGTCTAAATAGATAAATTTTAAGTTGTAAAAAAAAACAAAACAAAAACAGAAATACAATTTTATTAAATTTTTTGTATCGTAGTTTTTTTTTATAAATCGTATTCTTTACCAGTTTTTTATGTTTTTCTTTTTTATCAATTTATATTTTTTGATTTTTTAAGTATCAAGCTTTGTCCATCACGTACATGAAAAAATGTTCTTAATTGATTCTTTCTATATAAATATTTATATTGTATGTAGATGAAAATGATGTCATAATTAATTTTAAATTAAAATTATAATAATTGAAAAAAATTAAACATTTAAAAATAAAATATTAAATATGCATAAATACTGTAAAAACTAAAGGCAAATATAACATTTTGTAAATATCGGTACATATTCGTCAAAATATAAAATGATTTTGTTTTCAGTTTTTGTTTTTGTTTTGCAACAAATTACTTACCAACTGGAGTTAATCCTAATTGATGGGCATTTCCTATAATTGGTAATGCTCTAGGTCCAGGTAATTTATCAATATGTTTCCATTGTATGTGATATTTATAAAAGCAATAAGTTGTGATTAAAATAATTAAAAATGTTAATAAAAACACGAACATTTTTTTTTTTTTTATTATTATTGTTTTTTTTTTTTTTTTTAATTTTTCATAAACAAATATTTTCCGATATCAAAATTTTTTTATACTTATACGGTTGAACGATATTTAAAAACTAAATAAGTAAATAAGAAATGAAATAGTGTTACAAAACTGTACTCAACAACAAGACATTTAAATTTTATAACAAAAACCACAATTAAAACACATGAAAACACAAATATTTTATAATCGCTTTAAATAATCTCACTTAATTGATCTACTCACAATGTACAGTATATAATGTAGATCTGTACATATATAATTTTATAAGCTATAGTAGTAATTTTAGTTTGGATATTTTATAGTGAGCTGAGCATGCATAAGAATTTATTATTTGTATAATTGTATGTGTATTACTCAGTCACTAAGAATACTTAAAGTAGTATCAAAGAATATTCAATAATATTTTTCTCTTAATTTTTTACATTTTCATCTCCATATTAAAATTGAAATATTTTAGTTCTCTTATATAGCTATATTTATGTAGAAAAATGGATAGACTGTGATGATGTAGTTTTTAGTAGTGTATAGTGAAATGGAGCGGAGTAGAAAAGAAAATAAAAAATTATTCACAAATCTTAAATTATTATTAAACTATTATCATTTATTAGGACCTATACGGTTTCTTTATCTACTTAAAGTTGAATTAAAAATGGTTTAAATAATATTGTCGAAATAATTCGAATATTTTCAATTTAATTTTACTAATATGCTTATCATACAGATATGCGTATTTCGTCTACTACTTGCAGCGTCTTTTTCGTCTGGTTTAAATAACTTATAGAAAAATAGCGACCTATACCATAGACTTATAAATAAATAAGACGATTGAATTAAATCTACAACAAATTTTGTTTTGATATAAAATTGATTTTCGAACAAAAATTTTAATTGTTGAAAAATTAACATCAGAAAAGAAAACACCAATATACATTTTTTACGTTTCAAACAAGTACAAAAATTTGCTTGAAATTTATAAAAATTAAAATTTTATTTGTAAAAACCTAAAAACTTTCAATTAAGTTCTGTAGGTATATTTCACTAAATTCTTGAAAAAAATTTATATTTATACATATATTTAATTTAAAACTAAGTAAATTTTTTTTTTTAACTTTATTTAAAACGTAAAAATACATTCTATAAAATGAGTTTATAAAATAAATATTTTTTGTATAAACGATGTTATTATTATTTTTTATGAGATGTCCCTGATTTATATGTTCTTTAATATGATAATGATACTGTACTTTGTTTTTAATTTATGGATTAATTAAATACAAATATACGTCAAATCTTAAATATATATTAGATTTGACTTATGGATTATAAAAATTGGTCTTAAATCGGAGAATTATGAATTGCGTTCCATTTCAATTTATTCAATTTAAATTTTTTTTGTTGATTTATCTTAGACAACAACCGCAAATCTATTAATTTATTTAAAACAAGAAAAGTTAAATTTAAATTTTATTCTGACGAGGTAAAGTAGAATTTCTGTACTTTTTTGGATGTATTTATTGAACTGTGTACTTTAGTGAATTTAGGGATTATAATATGATATACCGGGTGGTCCAGACCATGCGTATCAGCTTTTTAAGAGGGGAAGGAGCCATTATTTTAAAATTGCCTATAGATTGGTGATATTTTCAACTTCCGAAAAGGAACGCAAAATGGTTTTTTAAGACCAAAAATCGCCGAAATCGAGATTTTCAAATAGGAAGGGGTATTTTTTAACGTAAATCCAGATTCTACGACAAAAAATAAGAAAATTATGTTAAAGGTTTTTTTTTTTTTTTTTCTTATTATTTTTCTTCAAAATTAATAACAATATTTTCCTTTGGTAAACTACAATTAACGATAATCATTTTTATAAATTAATTTGCTTTTCATGTTATCATATTTTTTATCTCAATTTTGGGTTCCTACAAAGTTTAAACAAAAAAAAAAAAAAACAAAAAAAAACAAAAAAAAAATTTACTTTACAAAAGTTTCTTATTTTTTGATGTAGAATCCGAATTTGCATTAAAAAGTACCCCTTCCCATTTGAAAATCTCGATTTCAACCAATTTCGGCAATTTTTGATCTTAAGAAACTGATTTGCGATCCTTTCCGAAAGTTGAAAATACCACCAATCAATCGATAGAGCACCCTCGATTTAGTTAACAAACCTTTTTCTAAATTTTAAAATAACGACTTATTCCCCTCGTAAAGAGCTGATACGCATGCTCTGGAACACCCGGTATAATATGAATTTAGAGACGTGTACATTGGGTGAAAATTTACAAAAAATTTTAAAACATATTTTATTTCGCTACGTCTCATTTTTAATATCTATAATTTAAAAGAATAATAATGAAAATCGGTTGTGAAATGGTTCAGAAATTTTACATTGATGACAATAATTTTTGTTAAGGACTCGTATGCAATTTATAACCAATCGCTTAAAAATTACTCAAAAAATGTATTTGGACATTTTCTTTTTTTTTTTAATATAAATTTTAGTTTTTTCCACTATTTTTACATTCTTACACTAGTCTAGCCTACAAAAATTTATTAAGCTATTTATTTCTAATTTTATTAACATCTAAGCATTTTTGTTCATTTTTATGTTAATTTTACTCACAATTTTAAGAATTTGATATACTATGTACAAACTTTATTAAGTTTTTTTTTGTCTTCGAATTATATTGTTGAAAAAGTAGGGAGTAAAAATCAATATTTATTAAAAACATAGCTTAACTTAATTTATCTTAATCTAGCTAAAACTTTTTGATTCGGACATGTATGGTAATATCTAATGGATCAAAATGAGTCATAAAAATCATATTTTAGTTAGAAATACCTACATTTTTTACTGTCAAGTTGATATAAATATGAATTGAAGAAAGTAATAAAAATAATTTTGCCTAATCAGAAATAAATTTAGCCAGAATCGATTAAAAAGTATTTTTAACCGTCGACTTTTTGGCAATTAAAAATGTAATATCATCGACTAGTCATCAATAATTGATGATTTATAAACTCTACTTAGAAATTCGATTATTATTTTTTTTACATTGATTTGGGTTTAATACGATTCTAAAATCGAAACCACATTCATTACTGTCCTTTAACCCCATCCGTAGGGCCTAGTGTGGAATAATCATATTAATTAAATAAACAGAAATCTCATTGATAAAACTGAATTTATGGGTAAAATTAAAAAAAATAATATATGTACAGAGTAGTCCGTTTTAAGTATAAAAACCTTTAAAGGGTGACTCTTTGGAGTTTGTTTTTGGAAAAAAAATTGTTCTATACAGAAAATCTTTTGTTAAATTTTATCTGGTCTAAAGAGAGTTACAGAAAATGGGATTGGAAAATAATTTCTAATAAATATCTATTACAGTTACCGTACCGTTCTGTATATAAATATCAGTACATATTATTATATTTCTACTATCAACACTAATGTTTTCAATTTTTTCAATAACAACACTTCTGGTAAACACACTTTATAATAATTTAAGTTATAATTTAATTACCATACTTATTAGTCATTAATTTAACATATTGATATTTTTTTTCTCTCACAATTACTTTTTATTGTTATAGTATTAGTAAAATTTTTTGAAAATACATATTTATATTTGTTACTGTTATTATCTAGATTTCACATTTAAAAAATCATCATTAGTTTGCAATTTCTTTTCAGGTTGTTGTCAATAAAGCCTTTAATGTTGATCGTCAATAAAAAAAAAAAAATATTTTTCTTCTATATAGCTTTTTAACTCTTTTACAGCTTTAACAGCTACTAAACTCATTTTCTTTTAATTTAAAGTATAATAATTTTATTTTCTTATATTGAATTCTCTTTATCTAAAAATTTATAACAGAGATAATAACATACAACTTATATTTATATTTCATATTATATCACACATTATTGAAATCTCTTAACACAAATGCATACAGTATTGAGAGAGTTAAACTGTTAATTGCTAAACCAAAAAACATAAAAAAAAAATGTATAAAAATAAATAAATAAATAATTAAAGAAAATAATTCACAACTACATGTGTGATTTGTTTTTTTATTTTAAATATATAAAATTTGTTTGTTTAAAATTGTGCTTAATTAGATTAGCATTAGAACAGCAGGTTGTTGGAAACTCTTTTTAAATAATATAAAACTTGATTTCTCATTTTACGAATGTTATCAAGTCGGCTTAACTATTACAATTCAAGCTTTAAAACAAGTTTAGAGAATTATTATAGTATTTTAATCTATGTTGATGTTTTTATAGTTGTTTTATTTTATTGTGTTGTGATGTAATAATATTTTTGATTTCAAGAAAGCGTGGTAAATATCACAAAACTGGTTAGTTCAAGCCATATATGTAAGTAGAGTAGGTAATATTTTACTAATAAATATACACATTTAAAAATTATTGTTTTTTATTGCGTTAAATTTAATTTTAGGTTAATAAAAGCAAACAACTGAACTGATTCACATTGAATATTCATTGATAACTTTTCTTTTTCGCAATTATTTCAACATTTTGTTTGACGTAATTAATAACGTTTGAATATTCTTTTCTGAAATTTTTAAATTGCTTACATAAATAATGTTGATTATCAAATAAAGGAAAATTTAATGAACTCAAGTGATATAAAAATAGCAAAATTATTTTATGGAATTTACCGATTGCTGAGTATATGCTCTTTGTACACAAATTTCATTTTATTTTGCTCAAATAAAATATTTTTTTATAACTCTATTGTTCTTTTTTTAATTTTAGAAAATTGATACAGACGCCTTTGGTTTAATTGAGAACACATTTTGTAGACTAAATTTGTGAAAAAAAAAAATATAAATAAAAAAGTAATGAATACAAAAATTGTACAAAAAATGTCAATTTTCTATAAAATAAATATTTCATTTATGAATTAAATTAATGTCGAAACGGAGTTGATGACAAAAGTGTATTTGGTCTGATATTGTACATGTTGTTTTTTGATTTTCCTATTTTAGAAAATAATGTAGCTGAAACATTTGCTGATGATGCAATAGGTTCTGACTCTTGCAGAAAATAATAAATAATGTTAGAAGAAGAAGTAATTTTATTCAGAGGTTCCAGAGGATTCAGAGGATTATGAAAAAAGTCTATAACATCTTGTTAATGTCCAGTTGTTGGACAAAGCAAACATATATCATAACTCAATAATTAGTCATAAAAATGACAAAAAAAAAAAATTTAAATTAAAAAATTATGTTAGCTATTTACTATGTTCGCAATTTGCACCATCAAAAATAATTTGATTTACAATATTTTTTTAATGCTGACAGATACACACAGCAAGCAAATCAGACGTCTATTACTATCACCATCCAGTAAGGTATATTAAACCACCGCCACCTTTGATTAAAATAAACCAAACCGGATACATGCTGTTAGTAGAAGAGTAAGTTAATACTTATGTCAATAAGTATACATTAATTCAAAATACTTGCAAAAGCTAGAACGAATACTTACTATAGACCTTTGATACTTACTAGATCAAAGCTAAAAAGAACAACAGTTGCTAGTTATTCTCAGTTAAAAGTACATTAAAATGTAATCGTGTTTTTTTACAGTTAGTAAAATTCTTAGTTGTGTATTCTAGTGACTGGCTCGATTGTACCATAATCAGTAGAGTGGAAGGAAATGTAGAACAACTCAACGATTCTGAGATTATTCCGATTGATTCTTTCAACCAAATAATTTGAAGCTTTAGATGCTAACATTTTACCCAAAAGGATCTGGCGAATAAAAGAGATATCTGCAATTACCCGACGGTCAGCCAGTGACTGTAAGTCAATGAGTTTAAGACGGTCGGAATAAAGGTGTAAGTCGCAATGAATAATTCCACGAAAACTTACTAAAATCGATACCATTAAACCGATTCAATTCGATTAATGTGACCACATTTGACTGAAATATTGAAAGGTATAAGCCTTACATTTGTAACATAAAGATGTTTCGAGATCAGAAATTTTTTTAAACCATCGCTTACTGCAACCTAAAGGTTTTGTTCACTATTTTATCATAATGTAACTTAAAGCTCAGTTTAGGCTTAAGTGTTAACCCGAGGTCTGCAATAGAATTTACCCTTGAAAGCGAACAGTCATATATAGTTGGTAGTTGAACCAAACTGTCCGAGCAGAATGTCTTCGATAAGATAATAACTTGGCATTTAGAAGTCAAATTTTGGTAGTAAATACCTTTCGGTCAGCTGCAAAATTAAGAAGTTAAAAAAATATCATTTTAGGAACATACTAAAATTCCGGAGAAGAGAGGTAAAACTCAAGCCAATTACCCAATTGACCAAATTGGTTGGAATTCCAATTGGATTACCAAATATTTTTTTCAAAAATTGTACCACGTACCAATGGTACAAAATTGTACATATTTTCGGAAAAGCTGAATGAAAATTAATTGGAATTCCAATGTTTTTTCCTATGAAAGTGGTCACTTTTTTAAAATGTCGGAATTCTTATCTGAACATGTACTTTACATGTACCTAATAAAAATTAATGACGTCATAGTTTTCTTACTATTTTTCCGTAATAAATTCATATTATTATTCCTAAAGGAATTCTAACCTTTTTTCCAACAATGTTTCCACACTTTGTACCAAGTATTATTCCTATAATTTTCATATGGTGTTTCCTATAAATTTTCCTACGTTTTTTCCAATATTATTTCACCGTCTTTTCCTTGTATTGTTCCTATACTTTTTCATATGGTTTTTCCTATAATTTTTCCTACGCTTTTTCCATTATTAATTCACTCTTTTTTCCTTTTCTTATACTTTTTCCCATAATTAAGGGGGTAAGGGTCAGTAATATGATACTATGAAGAATTGGATTGCCTTACATTTTATGTCAGTAAAGATGTATTTTTTACAATAATCCAATTTATAATTAACAAAATCGTACCAGAGTTATACTAGGGGTATCCGGCTTATTCAAAAATATTAATAAAACTAAAATGATATGAATTCTTTGCCTATCATGTACATTTTATTTTCTATATACATATCATCATTTATTACTATGGAATAAAAATATTTTTTTCTATTAATCATGACATCTGACACACACTTTAATACTCGTGTTGTGCGTTTTGAACAATAATTTTTTAAAAGAATCCTCTGAAGATTTGAATTTTATTTTTACTTTCCGTCAAGTAAATAGCCAATAAGATTTATTTGAAGTAATTTTAAAGTAAATTCTTCATCTTCCTCTTACATACACTATTTCTTTTGTATTATATACAATTTCATCTAATGTTAACTGTATAATAGTATGACATTGAATATACCTTGTGACACTCACACTCAGGGGAAGTTATATAATATTTCTTGATTAAATTTCTTATTTTATTTTTTTTTTCTTATTTTTAAAGAATTCTCTTGTAATTACACAAGGGGCGTTATGACTCTGGAGGTGAAACATGAATATTTTTTGAAGATAATTTGAAAAAATCGATATTCGGTGTAGAGTATTGGAGTATTGAGCATACCTGATAATATGATCAATGTAAATGTATGTAGGATGAAAATTAATTTTAGGAATTAAAGTTGGAATGAGTTTTTTTTTTTTAGTATCAGGAAAATGATTATTAGGTGACCATTTATCTTATAGAAAAAATGTTATTAACTACGTTAAGGAAGCTATTAATTTTATATTGAAATCGTCTTTTCACAGTTTGTTATCATTTCAATGCAGAATTTGTGAAATTTTTATTAAAATTCTTTGAATAATTAATTATGTTACTTCTTGTTAAAAAAATTACTTCAGATTCTGTTGTCTTTTTTAAAAGGTCAAATTAAAGATGATTAAAAATTCTTTAGATGAAGTAATATTGATTTTGAAGGACATCTGAACTTTTTTTTTTACTTTATACATTTTCATATATATTTCGTTTGCTTTCATAATTGTAGATAGTGCACAGATTTCACAGTTTTCTGATGTAGTAAAATTTGTAACAAAGAAGATTATAACAAAGTACTAGGGGCCCCTGTTGAGTAATTATAATACAAGTTAAAGCCAAATTTAAAGTTTTTAAAAGAATAGGAATTTGAATGGACTGATATAGGCTTCTCATTACAAAGCAGAAAACTCTCATGTTTTAATGAAAAGCTTTGAAATTAGTATGTTTTCGTTGAAATACCTACTTCTCATTTTCTGTTTCGTTTCTACCTATTTCTTAATGGTTTTGGTGAATAATAAGACCATATGAGTACCAAATTTTCAACTGTGTGCGCATTATTGTTTTATATACAACTTATTTATTATATTAAGAGTTCATTATGGAAAAGAGAGATAAAATGAAAAAGTGTCTACTGCGCAGGTCCTTAAATGCTTGTCAATTATAATTATAGATTGGTTGAACTTCATAAATGAAGTATACAGTTTGCAGAATTATTGCCCATTTGAGGATGCGGTGTTTAAACCGCCAAACGAAGTCCAAATAAAACTGAAACACGAACAAGACCAATAGTTGTAACAAATCCGTGAATATACTGAAAAGTTATTTTGAGAGGTTTTCAAACATATACACCCGCACAGCTGTCTTAGTCTTGTATTGTATAAACATGGGCAGTTGTAGAGAATATGCTTAATGTCTTCCGTGTGATTCAAAACGCTCGCAGATCCGAATATTTTAATTAATTACAATTACGGCGTATTACTTTTTAAATATTTCAGCAGATTTTATATATTCGATCGATTTTAAGAACCTCTGGTACAAATTGTTGCCAATATTTTTGTTATCAATATATTAGTTATTACTTTTATTCCGTGAAGTCATCAATATTGTTTAGTATTACTTTATTTCATCAATTTACATTATTAACGAATCGTTTTAAATTAGATTTATTTCCGATCTCAGTGCTTTAATACAAATCGGGTACATTCATAACCATCGGGTCCATTCATAACCATCGAGTCGGCTTCGTTAGTTGATTGGTTAAATAGGTGAGATAAGTCTTCATCCATCGCATTTAGGCCTCGCAGCCCATTGTATCCCTTCTCAACGATTTTACTTCTGATTATCACCAGACTTCGTTGTTGAGTCAGCTAACACCTTTCATAAACCTAAGTACTTCATTAGGTTTCTTGTACCTTACTTCTGAGAAATTTTCCCAATAGCACCCTTCTAGGATCCCTACCCTCCTTGTTATTTGCGTAGGACAAAGGCAGAGTACATGGATCACCGTTTCTTCTTCTTTTCCGCACCTCCTACGGTGATTACTCTCCACAAGCCCTAGTTTTACAGCATGTTTCCTCAGTATCATGTTCCCTGTGCATATCTCTGTGTAGAGTAGCAGGTCTGCTCTAATTTTGCGTTTTTTCCGCGTTTTGCTTTCTCCAAAAATCGTTTTGTATGAATAGTTTCCACTGAGTTTCTCCATTCATTCAATCCCGTCACACGCTCCCATTCTTGTGTATTATTTTACAAACTGAAGTTTCACACCTACCCAGAACACCCTCTGGAATCCATTTCTTTGTATACTCTTTGCGAATTAATCTGCTTTGTTATTACCCACTAAGCTTGCATGGTCTGGGAACCATTGAGAAAATACTTTGTTGTACTCTTTGTTACGGTTTTCTACAGTTTTAGATTTTGTCATTTCATTGTTCAATGCTTTAATCGCACCTTGGTGCCGATGATCCGAATAAATCGCAATGCTTCTTTCCGTTATTTCTTTATTAAGACTTATATCTGTTGCTACTTCTATGCGATTTCATATTGGAAAATAGTAGCTGTTCCAACAATTTTTTCCGATTTTGCGGTTCTGGTTTAGATTTTAAAATTTTCAGCAGAATTTGAACTGAGTTGATAAACGTATGAGCTTACATTAATTTGCGAAAAATAAAAACTAAATTCCAGCCCCCAAATTCTTGTCATCGTTAGTGCATTAATGTGTATGATATAAGATACATTACAAAATTCGTTTTTATTATTTTTGTTTATAGTTTTCAATGATGTAAAAAATACAAAATTATGACAATAACATCATACAAAAAAAAAATCAATACTTTTATTATAAAAACTACATAAAAAATAACTGTAAATCTATCAAAAGACAAAAACATTATTGTAAAATTATGAATTGGAACAACAATCTGATATATTTCGTGGACGTAATCTGATATGTACACCATTATCTGATTTTAAGGTTAATAGTGATGCAAAAATTGGATTATATTTTTTATTTGAATCCAAATGTTCATAACCACCATTATTTAAATATTCATCTGTTGCTGGTAATATTTCAAAATTTCGTATAATATTTGATAAAACCGATTTCATTTCAAGCATTGCAAATTTTTGTCCTAAAAAAATAAATTTATCAAAACTTTTATATATAAAATATTAATTTGAAAATATATATACCAATACAATTTCGTGGTCCAGCACTAAATGGTACATAATCAAAAGGATTTGCTGTCTCGCGATCTGTAAAACGTTCCGGATCAAATTTATATGGATCTGGAAAATATTTTTCGTTATAACCCATTGCCATAATATAAATTGTACATGTTGTATCGACTGGAACATATTTGCCATCTGTGAATTGGTATGATATCAGTAATATTATCCTTATCCTTAAAACAAAACAAATTACCTAAATATATTGGCTCCGTTGTATGTCTGGCAATAATCGGTACACTAGGATATAACCTTAAACTTTCTTTAATAACCAATTCTAAATATTTCATTTCCTGAACATCTTGATACGATGGATTAGCATTAAATAAATATTCTTTGTTAAAAATTGACACCTGTTCTTCATAAACTTTAGCCTAAAATAAATTTTCTTTTGTTACTTCAAAACCTACAAACCGACTTGGTACATTGAAACTATACCTGAACACTTGGATGTCGTGAAAGTAAATGAATTGCAAATGTTATTCCGGATGTTGTTGTATCATGTCCCTTAAATGAAACAATAAAAATTTAATGAAAGCTATTTTAAAATAAATTTTCAATTTTAAATTTTAACTCACCTCAAACATAAAAGTTGATACTTCTTCATAAATTTCTTGATTCGTTAAAGGTTTACCATCAATTGTTGCCATTAAAAGTGTATTCAAGAAAGCTTGTTTAACTTTACCATACGGTTCGGTAGCTGATTTTTCAATATTATTTTCATTATTATCATTGCTATTAACACGATAATTTGAAACATTATTTTCTAGACAATTTCGACGATTCTCAATCACCTGGAATTGGATAAGGAGGGAAGATATAATTAAAAATTAGTTTTATGCATCATGCTAATTAATTGAAGCTCACATTCATTGTAAACGTTTTAAGTATATTTAAAGCTTTTTTCTCAATCTGGTATTCCTTTGTAAATCGATAAAAGAAGGGATTACCCTTAAATGGATTAAATGATCTTCTCTGGATAACATAACACATACTAAAATGAAAATTTGTTAAAAGAATATAAATTAAAGAGATAAGAAATTTCGTAAGAAATAACGGAATTAAGTAAATTAATAAAGAAAAAAAAATTAACCCTCCTGATGCGTATTTAGCGCAATTAGCGTACTAACGTTGAGAGCGAAATTATTTTGGTTGTCTGTTAAGTAATTCGGTGCCCTAAATATTAGTGAAAAACATCTCATAAATCCAAAATTAAGTAGAGCAAAAAGATTCTTACTTACTCTTTACCTAAATATTTTTGAACATTCTCCGATTTTGCTTTCCGCGATAAAAACTATATTGTTGGGGAAAACTTCATCTAAAGTCCGGAGCTAATGCTGGTAACATACAAAGCAAGTATTCAAGAGTTTCTCTCTATGTTTTATTTTTGCATCTGCGACAATGGGGAATACCTAGCTTAGCAGCGTGGATTCCTATTGGCCAATGGCACGCACAGATGCCTACTACTCTAGATAAATCACTACGGGACCCGACTAAGAGTTGTTTAGATTTGTTATGGTTATACGAGGACCATGTTTCCCTCAAGATTGCACAGGTATATAGTCTATACCACCTTTCATTCGCACTGACGAGAAAGTATGAATAGATGAATCTCTTTAATGACTCCCATTGGAGAGTAAATGTCCTCTTCTAGGAGACTGTCAAATTTGAAACCTTGCATGGCCAATTCATCGACTCGGCCATTCACATCTTTGTTACTGCGACCAGGACCCCAGAGTAGAGAGATCGAAAAACGGTTAGCTACGCTTACAATTTCGTTTCGGCATTGTTCCACCAGTTTTGAGCAAATAGTGTTTAATACCAAAGTTTTTATAACGGCTTGACTGTCCGTGCAGGTGACTTTTGTTTTGGTTGCATGAATATGATTAATAGTTTTAAGTGCTTAATTGCGAGTAGCTCTACTTGAAACCCCACCATATTTAGGGATACCATAAGACTTTGGTATTTTTAGATCTTCTGAGAAAATTGTACCAGTAATTGTAAATTGTAAATATTATAAAAACTTAACTAGAGAGTAAATTTAACAAAAAAATCTCCTAACCATTTTCGAACA
The DNA here is from genome assembly GCA_963942445.1 of Argyra leucocephala. Lineage (NCBI taxonomy): Eukaryota > Metazoa > Arthropoda > Insecta > Diptera > Dolichopodidae > Argyra > Argyra leucocephala. Next base: position 15,238,824 of record OZ012681.1, read on the forward strand.
ATCTGTAACTGGATACTATTTTCAATAAATTATTACTATTTATATAACTTACTCTTGAAATGCTTTAACTAATTCTGAATCATGATTATCCATTGAATTAATTTCAGTACCCATTGCTGTTTCACAAATAACATCTAATGTACAATAATGTACCATGTCCTGAACATCAAATATTTTCTCTTGATTTGCTTTTTCAAAAAGTTTTTCAACAAATCTTTTTGAATTTTTCTTCATTACTTCATGAAATTCTTGTAAAATTTTAAAATGAAATGATGGTGTTATCATTTTACGATGTTTAAACCATTTATTGCCAAAACTAGTTAATAGACCTTCTCCTAACCATTCATATAACAAATCATATACAACAGATTTTTTTAATATTGCATTACTAGCCAGAATACACTGCATATATTCAAGTACAAAAGTAGGTATTGTAGTTGATTATGAAATATTGTTTCTTTAAAATGCTTACCTCTACATCCTTAGGATCAGTAACAATTATAAATGGATTATAACCAATCCATGCACGAAATTTATTTTTTCCATATTTTTTCCATAATTCAAAAAATTTTACATGATTTTCTGTAATTAGAAAAAAATAATAAATATTAATGTAAAATATAAGATTTAGTAATATTGTTAAGAGGACGATTTTATTAAACTTAAAAAAAAAGTTAATTTAAATTAAAATAGCTAGTTAGTTAAGTTCAACAAATACAATACAGAATAGGCTGTTATGCTGTTCAAACAAGTAAGCCAAACAAAAAATGATTCTGACCAATAAATTAACTGAAACAAATATTTTTTTGATATTTCATACACAAAATGTTACTATGATAAATGTACATGATGTCCTATAATAGTATGAACGACAAAATAATCCATGTAAATAAATAAATCCGGTCGCAAATGACTTCTGATAGCAAATTAACCTGTCAACTTAACAAGAAAAGAAAAATGATTTTAGTCCTAATAAATCTAGAAGTCAAAACAACAAATTTTAGTCTATAGTAAATTATAGAGATTGAAGAAAACAATTGGGGAATCAGTTAATACAATTAAATGTCGCACAAAACCTTACCGAGAATAGTACAGAATCTGCAAAGATGTGTAACTAACCAATAAAAAGTTATCGTAAAGCTTAGATACAGTAGATATATCAGTAGAGAATAGGAAATCATAGGGAACACGATAAAAGCAAGTTTCGGTACACTCACCATTTTTTTATTTTTTTTTACTTTCAACTTCAACGTAACTACAGAGTATGATAATCCGATATTTAACAAAATATTTTTGAATAAAAATGATTCGTCTACACGGATTACACGTCTCAGAAATATTGCTTAATAACCTCTCCGTTCCCGTTCCCTCTTTGTTCAGTCAACTCAACTCTTCTTATCATTCTGAGCAATCTATTCTGATCATTTCATTATAAAGATGCATTTAGTGCTTAAAGTTAATTTGTCATTCATCTTTTGAAACTCAGCATTCAAATTTTTTTTAAATTTTCTTAAAGTTAGCTCCACTTGCTAATCATTAAACTGAAATTGAACTGTGTATGCTCTTAGCGGTGTACTCAATACATTTATAATCTTTCATCGCACGAATGAATCGCATCGCATGTATATGAAGATAATTTTTGATTATAGCCAAAAAATTCATATTCTTATTCAATTCTGATGACACATAGGTACATATGATGATGTTACATATTCTGACGATGATACATATTCTGATGAACAAATCCAAATTCTGACAAATTCATTTCATGGCCAAATTAGAGTAAGATTTAGCAGCAGAAGAACGGTTACAAAAATTTTGAGACGTAGATGATATTTTTGCTGTAATGTACTCTCAACGGACTTCACAGGAATATACAGTTTGCTGTGAAAGTAAAGAAAGAAGGTAAGCTACCGTACTTAGATTTATTGTTAACCAAAACAAGAACGTACCTAGAACTAGCGCTTTACAAGAAAATTATACGGATACTAACAAGGTCATCCCGAATACCTCGAACGACTGCTATCAACATAAGATGGCCTCTTTCAACCACATGATCCATAAAATGTTAACCTTTCTCATGTCCCAAAAAGTTTAAGTAAAAGAAACTAAGCACGCATATTTGAGATTGCGAGAGTAAACGAATATCCAGAAAAAACCTTCATTGACTTATTGAGTTATCGAAGAAGAACTTCACGACGGAATTCCCTTACTAACGTACTCACTGATCAACGCCGGGTGGTGCAGTAGGTAGACCGCTTTGCCTCCCAGGTTCGATTCTTGATGACGTAAAAAAAATGCTTTATGAGTTATTCAACCTGGTCCAGTTCCCTTTGTCATTGGGATAAAATAAATAACAAAAAATAATTTATAGTATAATCTGGTAACAAATAAAATAAAATGAAACTATTCTATTTAAGAAGGCTTAGTTCTTGACAATAGCAGTAGTTTTCCACATTTAATGAGTTGATAAGCCAGTAATTTTATAATAATAAATAATAATTTATAATAATTTTATATAATAAATAAATACTCGAAATATTGTAGTGTAAAATTGCAGTACCGTACTTAATTAAGCACGAAAAGGTGATTCTACCTAAGTTAATGTAAGAGTGTAAACAAGAAAAACAAATGCACTTTAGTATTTTATTCCAAAGGGAATATCCCAAAATTTTAGCATTTCGTTGAATTTATTTCAAATATAAGACTCAGTATGATGTGCTACTAATTCAGTATTCAGTCCAAAGTACTATGGTTGAACACATACATTTTTTAGTCATTGCGTGACTTCAGTTGTAAATGTCCAGTCCTGGAGTAAAACTTTCACTTTACTAGGTACTGATTCATATAAATTAGTTCACGAGAAATCTACAAAATAATTCCGTCCTTTTGGTTTGTATAGACATCATTAATAATACTTAAAAACAATTATTTTGTTATTATAATGTCTAATTTTATATTTTAACCACATAAAAAAGCTATTTATTGATATATTCCAACTATTCGTATTCGTATTGTTGAATATGTGAACTCATTATTCGTATTCGTATTCGCGAATACCAATTTTCCTATATTCGGCACATCTCTACTGTGTATGCTTTAATAATCGTCCATCGCATTCGCATAAATGAATCGCATCGAATGTTCATGAAAATCATTTTTCCTTAGTCAACAAATTCCCCATTTAAATTCAATTTGAATTTTTTTTTTTTAAAGCCGTTAAATATTTTCCAAAATGAGCAGCTTTAATTAAATAGGATCCTCATTAAAGTGACAATTCTACTTTTTATATTCAATTAAAATTGAAAAATATTATAGCTATGGAAAGTAGACTATAGGTAACCGAGTAATGTATAACTTAACTTAAAATCATTTATAAAGAACTAAGCGCAAAAAAGAAAATAATTCATAACCAGACCCCCTAATTGCCAAAACTCCTTGTCATTAAAAAATTATACAATTTAATATATTAGGAAGTGAAAGATGGAATCTTACATAACAAATTTTATGACAATACATTTTATTTATCAAATGACATACACAAAATAATAAAAAACACATTATTTTGTAAACAACAGACGAAATTCTGTTATATTTCAGGTCAACATTCGCTGAAAAATACAATCTTACAAACCGGCATAAATACTTAAACTTATTACTTTGAGGCAAAAAAAATAAATAAATTAATTTTCTATTAATATACATGTATTTAGTAGTTCAATGTTTATTATCACTTAAGTTCAATAATTGTCCCAGGTTTAAAATATACTAAAGATTATTTAAATTTATAGATAATAATAATGTTATCAGTTTTTTACTCGCATATTCAAGCGATAGATAATAATCAGACCAAAACATAATAATTTCAAATTAAATAAATAACTAGATAATGTAATGTTAGTACTCGTAAGTAAATAAACAAGCATTGATGAAACCGGTTGACTACAACATTTTTACAACATTCACTTTCATAATATTCTAGTTTAATTACTTGTTTACTACTATTTTATTATTATTCATGTTGTTATTACTTATAGTAATATAAAATATAGAATTTGCTAAACTTGAGATGGTTTATTATTTTTTATATTATAATTTAATATTGGTATAACCTAGAACAATGTTAATTTCGAAAAAATTTATATAAAATTAAAATGAAAGTCATCAGATGAGTAAAAACTATATTAAAAAAACATTCATATCACTATTAGTAAATCCTAAGAGTGTTTTAAAATTTCTTAACATAATTTATTTAAACAAAAATAACTCTCATTCCATACATGACTTTGATATATGACGGATACTCCCATAATCACACTCCCATACATCCCTAAATCCATAATAACTACTAGTTATTATGGATTTAGGGATGTTATTAGCCGTGCTGGCATTAGGACTCATAACTTAAGAATTTAATTTAATCTAGACGTTTTTTATAAAGCTTTTATGAATTAATAGATAGATCCGATAATAGATCAAGCCGTTGGTTCATGTACGGAATATTTATAGTTTTATATTTATAATTATTATAATTTTTTAATCGATAGCAAAAAAGTGAGTAAAAACAAAAGATTTGAAATATAATGTCTGTAAACACGAAGCAGTAACTTCTGATTCAGAATTACCATCAATTATAATATTTTAATATACACCCTGCATATATAATTCTGTCAACCGTATAATGCTTAATTTAGAAATATTCTAAATGCATTTTTCTGTCCACCCTGTTATATCAAAATATATAATGTAGATTTATTTTTATCTATTCCCATCGATTTTAATACTTTAGATATACACCCTGTATATATAATTCTGTCAACAGTGCAATGCTTAATTTAAAAATGTTCTAAGTGTATTTTTTTTGTGCACCCTGTTATATCAAAATATATAATGCATATTTATTTTTATATGTATATCTCAGAATAATTATATATTAATTAAAAATAAATTATATAATTACTTTCATTGTCAATGTCAATTGTTAGGTCACAAAAAAAAAAATTCATCAAAATTTAGTCAGAGAACATAATTTTGTTTTTTTATATATAAATATGAAAAGCTGTTGTACTTAATTGTAAATGTAATAAATTTAAAATGAAATGCTTCAATGTATGAGTTAGATTATAATTTTAAATTATATGTATTACACAAATAGTTCAAACTGGCTATTTTAATCCCCTATGTTTGTGAAAAGATAATAAACACTAGATTGTAGATTCTTAATGCCTAAAATCGTTAGTTTGTTATTAAGTGCAGTAATTCGATAAATAAATACATTGAAGATATTGTAGTAAAACATTTTAGTAAAATATATAGTAAAAAGTTGAAATTCCGTACTTAATTAAGCCCGAAAAAGTAACTCTACCTTATATGAGTTACTGCCAAGAGCATAAAAAAAAGTAAAATTTAATTGATTCAATTCAATTCGACAACCAATCTGTACCGACAAAAATATTAAACCGATCTCTAATTTTGTTTCCGCAAATATCCTCTATATTAACTAGTAAGCACTAGGTTGCATGTTTTTGATACCACGAGTCTATTGACGTATTTATGTTGTTTGTATCATATTCAGTTCTAGAATTACCAGGTTATGAAGTAAATCATATCTCTAATAATATGAAATTAATAATTAATACTAAAGGGGTATAAGTATATGACTTGCTTTAAAAAAAAATATTTTTAAAACAAACAAAAAAAAATATAAAAATATAATTTTTGTTAAGTCACTTATTAAATAAAATTTTTTGAATTGGAATTTCAATTCCGAAATATTTAAAAAAAAACAAAAATTATCTTACCAACTGGATTTGTTCCGAAATTATGTGCATTACCAATTATTGGTAAAGTTTTTGGACCAGGAAATTGTTCAATATATTTCCAATGAGTTTGATATTTATAAAAATGATGGGCTATCAGTAATCCGATTAAAATTGTAAATAATAACAAAAACATATTTTTAATTTGCTAAATAGGTACTGTTATTTTTATTTAATTTTAAAAATTATTTTCTCTCCTTATAGCTCTCACTCATTCACTTATTAAATAATTACATATGTTTATTTATTATTTTTTTTTTGTTTATTATTATTTTTTATGTTATTGCTGTACGTTCACTTTTATTTTCATTTGCCTCTTAATTGTGATATTTTCAAATGTGTTCTGTTCAACGATTATATATTCACTAAAAAATTTTTTTTTATATATTTTCATATTGCTTTATTACTATATTTTATTTATTTTGATTCTGGTACTATACTGTTATCATGCTCGTTGCAAATCAACTAATTATATTTATTTTGAGTGTGTGAATATTTTTATAATTGGAAATAAGCACCAATTTTATATAATTATTTATTTCGTTCAAATTTTACTTGTTTTTATTTGATTAGGGTTTCTGTATAGAATCGGTATGTAGTATAATTATATAGTTACGGTAATCGAAGGTTCAGTTTCATGATTCATATTAACTTTTAATAAAACGGTTGATTATAATCTAATATATAGTTTTATATGTTTTAAATTACCATTATTTATTATATAAATTGTAAATTAACGTTTTTTCCTGTTATGTACGTTATATCAATAAATGCATACCTCTCCTTAAATAGAGATGTATGTAATTGCTTGTAAGGTATTGATCTAGTTAGAATAAGATCATTTGATGTATTGTAATATAAGGCTCTTGAAATATAGAATTAAAATATATGAAAATAACATATTGTACAAATACATTAAGGCAATAAATAAAATAATAATAATAATCTGATGTATTGATTTTTCTCGTATGGTATTCGTAATTACATTAGTTAGTCATATACTAAATACACAATACTTCCCCTTCTTCAATTTCCCCTTCCTAAACTTCAATCAATTTACTTGTTATTAAGTAAAATTGCCAACAATATATTATGAATCTCTTCATAATATCTCAATATATATTATTATCTCTTTTGCTACTTTAAACAGCTCGTGGGAATTGGTTTTAGAATTCGTTCACTCTAGAAACGTCCGAAACCAATGGGATTGTGTACGAAAAAATTCTATTTGCATTTTATTATTATTCTTCATTTTCGATATTTTGAAATTCGAAGTAAAATAAATATGAGATCGGCTTGAGTGCACTAGAATTGATATTCAATTGATTCAAAATTTTTCAAATTAAAGTGCTGAGAAATGTCGTTAATGACCCAAAGCTAAAATCATAAAAGCAACATACATTGGGATCTACGTATTGATCAAATCACTTTAACATATCATTGCAGAGCTTTCTATGTTGGAAAAAAATTGTAGAAAATAAATAATAACATTATATTTATTTAAAAAAAAAATATTTGAACCTACTGCTTTAGGTCTTATTTCAAAACACTAAATATTATTAATATATTTTTGTGAGAATTTTATCAGTTGCAATTTGAATTAACTTCGAGTCGGCTACAAAATATTCAAAAAAATATATATATATATATTTTTTTTCGTTTTTATAACAAATTAAAATATTTTTGATCTATAGTAGTAAATCAGTTTACTTGATTGACTTGATTTTCTTAATGAATAAAAAGAATTAATGCTTTTTATGAAAAAAATTCTGTTGCTGCATATATGGTTGTAGTTTTTTTTTTTTTGTTTTTCTTTCTTTACTAATCGTAATTTTAATGTTTGTTGCCTTATTACAGTGAAACTCGATTCAGCTCAAACAGCAATGAATTTATGCGGTACTATTATAGTAATATACATGTATGTGTTTTGATATATTTCATTGAAATATTTTTTATTATTAAGAAAACATCATGAAATCATAAAAAATAATAGCTATTCAGCTTAATTAAGAATGTTAATAATTTGCAGAATTTACAGTGCTGTAAGAATTATATTTATTTATTATAAATGAAGAAATTATAAAATAATAACAACTATTATAAAAATAACAACTTTTAAAAAAAATTCTTTTAAATAGCAGATTTTGCAGCGCTGCAAAAAATTATATTAATACTATACAATATTAAACATTGAGTTATTAAAATAATAGAAGATTGTTTTTAAAACAAATTTTCAGCTATAAATAGAAAATTTTAATAATTTCAATATTTTACAGCACTGCAAAAACTATATTAAGGTTTAGTTTATAATGCAATAACTTTATTTCTGTTAACATTCATTACCTTTTATCTTTTCTCAAGTATTAAATTTCTTAACTTAATTTTTCAAATCAAAATATTCATGCATGCGACTACTTCAACAAACAAACACATCGACTTCTTTAATTAATGAAAACTCTGGGATGGGAATTTGTTTTAGACAAAATTGTTGAGTTCATTCAAATCGCACACTGCAGGATATTGCTATCATTAAAACTTAACTTTAAAAAATCTAATCATTGGATAATTAAATTATCATAAATGAATAATGTCACACTCAAATTTATATTCAACTTTAATTTCACATACCGTTTTGGTCTATTATTAGAATTCTAATATTTTTAGAGATAATATGTAGGTAGGTAGGTACCTATAACAATCTGCGTTTTAATAATAAAATAAACATTTTTCTTTTAATATCATTCATGGCTGATGCTGCACCATTTAAATACAATATTATTTTGTCTCCCAAATTGAAGAAAGAATAGAGTAAATAATAATATGGTAATTTATTTGATGAACACCTGAATGTAACGTTTTTCTTTCAATTTATTTTGTTGCAATAGCCCTCCCTTCTCTTCAGTCACCTAGAATATAATATCTGTATAATAGTGTACCATTAGTTGTTACAATTTCGAATATAATTTTGTACTATATAGACCAGATAATATTGTATATTATAAGAGTACAAATTATATGATATTATTAGTAAGAGTAAAAGAGATAGATTGTATATGTTAAAAATAAAAAGGACATACATATAATAAGGATAATGGTATTTACTTGTATCATGCTTTATCATTACATATCCAAAATTTCAGAAATAAAAAACAAAAATTTATAATCATTTTGTTAAACTGTATAATGGAATTTCCTTGCCATATAGATCCATGATGCAAATTGTATGTATTTTCAGGATAAACTGAAACTGGAATGAACAAGAAAAAAACAAATTAAACATAATTCTTCTATCCATCATGACATATTATTTGATGTGATACCTGTGAATACATTCTTGTGTAAGGTAAATTTTCTTTATTTCAAATCTTTACCAGGTTTGAATTTTTTGTTTTTTTTTGTATACTTTCAAAAGTCTTGTAGTGAACCAGCGTGATTTATTTGAAATAATTTGGATTCAAAAAATGAATGATTTTTCGTCCTCCTATTATTTTGTAAATGGTTCCGCGAATTTTCTTTTTTTTGCTTTACATAATTTCCTGTAATAAGACCTTTTAGAATTAAAATGAATATACCTTGTCTGATAGGATAGTCACACTCTGAAAGTAATTTTTCTTAATTTTAGGAATACAAACAAATTTGTTGTTCATTTTGTTTGTTTCAGAAATTCCCATAAAGAATACGTGATTCACTCTCGAAGGAAATGGGACATTTTTTGCTATATTTTTTTAGGTTATTTTTATTAAGGCATTTCAAGAATATTACAAAAAGGACGTAACTATTAATGAGTTGAAATTAGAGAGAATTCAAAATTAATTTTCTTAAATTTGAATTAAAATTTGTGAATGGGATAGTATTATTTGTTTCTTCTTCTGCGACGATAAGTACAGTCTATTAGGATATAATCTATTCAATTTGGACACTATATATAAAGATTTATTTTCTTTCATAATATGTTCGTTTCTGCGATATCGGTTGAAACTTTAAAAATGCACACGCAATCGTCATTTTAATAAAATTTTATTTTTACGAATATAATTAATTTTTGTGTGAGGTCTGTATAGGGGTCAGTATAGTGGTGCATTGTCCCAATCATGCAAACTTTCATAAAGGTGTTCAAAAGGTTTCATAAAGGTTTACACACCTTCTTTGGCTCACCAATGAAGGGTGGTAATAGCCTATTATTTTGAATCAACAAATAGATAGCCGTGAAGCCAATATGTCTTATTTTTATAATACAAATGGCAAGCCATGAAGCCAATATGTCTTACTTTTATCTCCGACAATCGTAGATAGAATGGGACGAGAAGGAAACTTTTGAATACTTCCTGGTTCAACTAAAGCCTAACTAGGAGCATTAAATACGAGTTTTTGAAATAATAGAAGGGTCATATAAGCCTAATTAGAGTTATCTAAGTTACTATCAAAAGTACACAGGTAGGCTCGAGTTGCAAGTTTAAAAATTCCTTCACTTACAATTAACGCACGGGTTAATACCCCATTACCACATGGAAGCTGTTCTAGAACATGAAGATACCAAAACAAGGAAAATATATCACCTAGGTAGCTTCACACAGACCTAACAGGTTGTTAGCAACTCTCTCTAAACTATATTTGAACATAAATTTGGCTTCAGAGAGTAGCATAACACCTCGCAACAAATACATCGAATAGTCAGTCAAATTAGCAAAACATTCGAAGAAAAACAATACTACTCCGCCATCTTCCTCGATATATCTCAAGCCTTCAATAAATTATGTTATAAAGGTCTTATTTATAAAATAAGGAGCTATATGCCATCTAGTGTCCACTAGTTATTGAAAAATTGCATCATAGGGAGAAAATTCATCATCAAATACAAAAGCTACTCCTCATTTGCACATCCAATTCAATTTGAAATCTCGCAAGATAGAATCCTAGGTTCACTGCTGCACTTATTGAATACGTCAGATATTCCTACCAACATCCAAACGACCATTTCTACTTTTTCAGGCGATACAGCAATTTTGAGCTCTAACGCGTGTCTTAAAATAGCTTCAACATATGTTTCCAATCATTTAGAAAAAATAGAAAAACGGCTAAATCTATGGAGAATAAAAGTTAACTAAACGAGAAGTTCCCCCATAACATTTACTCTAAGAAAGAGAACATGCCCTGCTGTCAATATAAATAATAAAATTATACCACAACACAATGATGTCAAATATTCTTCGGAATGCATTTGTACCAAAGACATTTAAATGGAGGAAGCACATTGAAACAAAAAGAACGAAATAAACCTAAAAACCAACAAAATTAGTTGTCTCTTAATAGAAAGTCTAAAGTAAAATTAGAATACAAAATATTATCGATACAAAAGCATAATCAAGCCAATTTGGACTTATGGATTACAACTAAGGCAAAATGGCAATGCCCTCTAATATTGATCTCAAGATCTCAATCTAAAATATTAAAACTCGTAAAGGCTTAACGACAATGGTATGTAAAAAATGCCAGCATACGCAAAGACTTAAATATCCCTACGATGGACGAAGACATAAATAGAATTAGGAGAAATACACTTCAAAGCTGGGAAACCATATCGCAACTCATTAGCAAGAAATCTACTACTTTGACATAAATTATCACCAATTAAAGAGAAAAAATGTGCTTAACAATCAATAAAGATTATGAAACTGTAATAAAAAACTAATGATCCAGCAATGGCAGGCATCATTAATTAAAGGTACATTATAAGATTTGAAAACAAATTGTTAGTTTCTATATAAGAGAAAAATACAAAAAATAAAGGAAAAAACGCACAAAAAAACAATTAAATTACATTTTTTATTTCACATAAGACTTAAAAATTTAAACTTATATAACCTTCACAAAATGTGTAATAAAAAATTAATAACAAGAAAATAATATAAATATCTTAATTAGTTCTAGGTCGTAATCTAATATGTACACCATTATCTGATTTTAAAGTCAAAACAGTAGCAAGAAGTGGATCATATTTATTTTTACCCAAATGTTCATAACCACCATTATTTAAACATTCATCCACCGCTGGCAGTATTTCAAAATTTCGAATAATATCTGATAGGACCGATTTCATTTCAAGCATTGCAAATTTTTGTCCTAAAATAAAAATAGTTTGCAGTTATGTAGATTAAATCCATCATATTACAAAATTATAATACAAAAAAAAACAACAAACCTATACAATTTCTAGGTCCAGCACTAAATGGCACATAATCAAATGGATTATCAGTTTTTCGATCTCTAAAACGTTCCGGATCAAATTTATATGGATCTGGGAAAATTTTTGCATTATAACCCATTGCCATTACAAAAACTAAAAATGATGTATTAGCTGGAACATATTTGTCACCTGTAAGCAAATAATATAAAAAATTAATTTCAAATACAAAAAAAAAAACAGAATATAAAATTCGATAAATAAATCCCAATACCCAAATATGTTGGTTCAGTTGTGAGCCGTCCAATAATAGGAACACTAGGATATAATCTTAAACTTTCTTTAATTACTAAATCTAAATATTTCATTTCTTGAACATCTTGATAAGATGGATCAGCATTGGCTAAATTTTCTTTACCAAATATTGATACTTGTTCTTCATATACTTTGGCCTGTATAAAACAAAATATTTTTTATTTTTTTGTCCACTTAAAAATAATTTAATTTCAAATAAAACCTGCACATGCTGATGTCTTGAAAGTGTATGAATTGAAAATGTTATTCCAGATGTGGTTGTATCATGTCCCTATAATACAAAATATTAAAATATTTGATATTCAATTTTTTTTTTTTTTTTTTTTAATTGACCTCAAACATAAAAGTTGACACCTCTTCAAAAATTTCTTGATTTGTTAAAGGTTTACCATCGATTGTTGCCATTAAAAGTGTATCCAAAAAAACATGTTTCAATTTACCACACTCTTCTGCTGAACCATTTATTCCAGATTGTTTCAGATTATTCTGATCAGAAACATTTTGTTCAAGAGTCTGACGACGTTTCTTAATTATCTATACAATTATATTATACAAGAAGAAACAACAGATGTTGGTACAATTAAAAATAATTTTTATCTGTAAAGTATAACTTACATCCATTGTAAATGTTTCAAGTAAATTTAAAGCTTTCTTCTCGATTTGATATTCTTTTGAAAATTTGTAAAGGAATGTAATGAATTTGAATGGATTGAAACATCTTTGTATGATAACGTAACACATACTGAAAGAAATGAACAGAACAAAAAAAGAATACTTATTTTAATAGTAAAATTTATTAAGTAATTGTTTATGGATTAGCGGTATTAACGCAGTGCAGGACCACATCAGCAGTGTTGATTAATGTTTAACTCTTATAAATTAAATAAATATTAAGGGCCCCTGTTTTGTAATTATAATTTAAATTGAAGCCAAATTTAAAATTTTTAACAGAACATAATAATAACATTATACAAAATAGTATAAAAATAATAAGATGTTGAATTACCCAAAATGGCTCTATTTTACTTAAAAGTTTGAATATTATAAAACCAAATAGAAATTTGTTTAACCCGTATGCGCATTTCGGTCATATATACAACTTATTTACATATTAAGAGTTCATTAAGAAGAAGCGAGATAAAATGAGAAGGTGCTTACTGCGCATGTCCTTAAATGCATGGCTATTATAATTATTATAGATACTCTATTTTTGTTTTTGTTGTTTTTATATTTTTTTATTTTAGATGAACTTGTTTTTTGGTTTTTATTTGATGTATTATTTAAATAGGTTTATTGCACAAATAGTTCTACATCTCCCCCGATCCTTATAAGATCAAATTCATCACTCAGAAGTAAATGCGCAAAAAATTAAATATATAACATAGTCCCACACCTACCCCCGATCCCCATAAGATCAAATTCGTCGTTCAGAAATAAATCCGAAACAAATTAAAAAGCAGACAATCTACTACCTATAGTAAAACTACTGTTATTTAAAGTATATAATCTTATGCAATTATAGTTTTATTGTATCATTCTTGTTGTTCTAGTGTAATTTTATCGAGACAAACGAAGCTAAAAAATGTCAATTTATGTTTTTGAGTAATTAAAAATGCAAATATAAAATTTTAATATTCAATCGATATTCAATCTTAATCTCTCGTTCTATACTTGAAATCAACAAGTGATCTCAAATTGTTTTTAGTTGTTAATAAATGAAAAAAAAAATAATAACTCATATTGATGCGCAGATGCGCATGATCGTGTGAAATATCATTGACTCAAATCAGACGATTCAACGTTCAACTTTCAACATATTTATTCTTACTTCCAGACGATTCAACAACAAAAACTAGTATCACTTTTATATGTGTGTGTAAATATGTTATTTGAAAAAAAAAATTTAAATTAGAAGTACCTATATAAAGAAAAATATTTATTTATCGGTACTACGTACGTATGTTCGTTATTTTGTTTACTTTTTTGTTTGTGTTAGTAGATTCTCTTGTTCACCAGCTAAAATTTTGTCAACAAAGTGATGAACGAAAATGGCTGCCGTAAATTAGTTTATAGAAAAGGGGGAATGAAACGATAGGAAAAAAGGAATAAAGTTGACCCGTCTGGAAGTAGGAATTGAAACTTAATTGATATTTTCACGATGATACGATCACGCGTGATGGGTCTAAGACAAGAATATGGTTATGAATAAAAATATAAAATTTTCAATATTTACTCTTGAAATGCTTTAACCAATTCTGAATGATGATTATCCATTGCATTAATTTCAGTACCCATTGCTGTTTCACAAATAACATCTAATGTACAATAATGTACCATGTCCTGAACATCAAATATTTCTTCTTCAATAGATTTTTGCGCCAATTTTTCAACAAATTTGTTTGATTTTTTTTTCATTATTTCATGAAAATCTGTTAAAATTTTAAAATGAAATGATGGTGTTATCATTTTACGATGTGTAAACCATTTATTGCCAAAACTAGTTAATAGACCTTCTCCCAACCAATTACTAAATAAATCATAAAGTATAGATTTCTTTAAAATGATTGTACTGGCCAGGAGATACTAAAAAAATAAAATAAAAAAAAAACAAAAATGCCAAAAATTGAAATAAGAAAAAATTTAAATACCTACCTCAACATCTTTAGGTTCTGTAAGAATTATAAATGGAAAATAGCCAATGCAGATGAGAAATGCTTCACATCCATGAATTTTCCATAGCCTTAAAGCATTTTTTAGATTATCTGTAATGATATAAAATTGATATACAATAAGAAAAAATAAGTAACAAGTTGTTTTGTAAAATCAAATTTAAAATTCTATATACAAGATCTTCATCCTAACCATTTATTTGTTAAATTAAATAATTTAATTGTTGTCAGGTGTCCGTTCACTAATAATTTTTAATATTTGAATGATATAAGAAATCATAGGAAGAAACTGCACCGCATCGAACGCAATAATATGACGAGCTTGTTCCAACAAAATAAGGATACCGAAAAATCTAGAAGGATTTGCGTAACGCACTCAACATTCACCGATAAGTTTAACAAAATGTTCAAGAAACACAATCTGGAACTAGTAACAACTAGCAGAAGTCAAAAAATGAGCAGTATACTTGGATCAGCAAAGGATAAAAAGGAGGTGGAAGAAGTCAACGGCATCTATAAAATATCATGCCACAACTCTTCAAAAGTATATATAGGGCAATCAAAACGGTTAATTACGGTGAGATTCCAAGAGCATTTAAGGGAAGCCGAATTAGCAAAAATAATAGGTACTACGAATTTTAGGTCGGCAATTACTAAACACATAATAGAGGAACACCATAAAATTGATAAAACCAATTTATCAACATATGAGATTTTAGCAATTTCGAGGGTACAGGTAGATGACAGATTGAATAATGATTTAGGGAATGGATATTCACCGCTATTTAAATTAATAAAATAATTTGAAAAAGTACAGGTAAAATAGATATCTAGTATGAAGGGAATAGGATATAAAAAGGGAAAAAATGAATTAATATGTACAGTTAGTCACAAGCACTGATGAAGGAAGTATGTTGCTTCCGAAATATCGATATTTTCAATCAAATATTAAAAATTATTAGTGAATGGAAACCTGACAACAATTAAATTATTTAATTTAAATTATCACTAAAAATAATAATAAAAATCCGATTAAAAAATTAAATTTATTTGTTATTTAAACCTAGAAATTTTTCAGAATTGGTAATGTAAAGAAATAATAGGAGCATTTTTTTGAACTTTTTCATCATCGTTGTCTTGTAACCTCATCCGTGGGCATAGGGCGGAAATGAAATATTTTCATCGGCTTTGGTTAAAACTATTAATTGTTCTTCATGATTTTATCGGCCTTCCGACACGACATGTACTCTGATGATTCCATTTGAAACATTGTTTCGAGATGGTGTTATCAGGTTTCTTCAAAATATACCCACCGATCCAGATCCATTTCCTTCATTGGATTTTCACGTCCATTTGTTTTTTCTTCGTTTTTTCGCCACAAAAACTAATATTTAGCACTTATGTCTACCAATATCAATTTTAGTCAAGAAAATGCTCAAATAGAGATTGTTTTCAAATCAATTGGTAAAATGGTACCAATTTTGTAAATCGGGGTTTAAAAATTACTTAAATAATTACAGGCTGATTTGTTTGGCCTTAATCTTATGAAAAGTTATTGAAAAAAATGTTAGCAATCAATTAGTAGAATTTTTAGATAAAGAAAACAACTATTTTTTAAACATCAATATGGTCTTAAGAAAAGGTCCAATACAGAAAAAGAGCTGATTGATATGCGTGTACAGAAACTAAAAGATAAAATAAAACATGTTTCATTAATATTATGAGCCCATTCTATGAAAATCTTCTTAGTACTTGTGCAAGTGTCGAGAGTGTTAGAACAAAATCAGTTTCAGGTTTTATATTTTTTATAAAAACAAGGTAAGTAAGATTTAATTTGAATAATAATATATTTTATTTATTAGAAAATTACATTTTATGCCATTAGTTTTATATATTTACTTTGTAAATCGATATAAATTTTATTTATCACAGTTGATACATCATGCATTTTTGCATTTTTGTAAGTAACATTTACAAACTTTATTGATTCAAAAAATATTGGAAATGCATGTGGGAAACATGTCATATTTACTTGGACCGACGGGAGATTACAGTGTAAGAATCCAAATTGCAGTTTTTTACTCCCTGTAATTTGTGAGAAATGCGAACTGCATTTGTTCTTTCAAAATAATGTAGAAATTGCTATATAATATACAGAATTTCACTTGAACAAGTAAATTTACTCTCATACAATGAACATTTTTATCGAACTTCTCTTAAAAATGAATTTATTATTATTATTTAATTAATTTTCTTTTTATATTTACAATTAATTGTTATTTTAGATAGTGAATTATTGTTATTGTTTTTAATAACAAAAACTGAAATATATTTTGATATTATTTTGACTGAGTTTCAACAAATCAACATAAGCTAATCGTTCGCGCTTCGTTTACATTTTTAGATTTAAATTCTAATTTAATATAATTTTTGTTTTGATGGTTTTAAGTTCGTGACCGATTAACTGAGTTTAATAATATATTTTGAATGTAATTATTTTCTTAATCAACCTAAGTTTAATTTTGTAAATTATTTTCTTAATCAACCTAAGTTTAATTTTGTATATTAGTTTAATTTTCAATTTTTGATTTTAAATCATACAAATTTGTTCAACAGTTAGGCTGCAGTTATAGCGATCAGTAAAATGAATACGTAAAATTTTTGTTTTCGATTTTACAACCGCCGTAGACACATAATTTTAGTAAAAAGTTATAGGAATGCTAGAGAATGTTTTCACACACAAATTCTGTTCAAAATTTTAACATTTAAGTAACAAAATGAAACAAAATTATTTCAATGAAGTACATTTCATTTTTTCACGGTTTCATTTCATCAGAAAAAAAAATTTCTGATGTAATCTAACCCTAGTTTACATTTTTTAAGTTTGGTTTGTTGTTTACATTTGCGTAGTTGGTTTTTGTTTTTGCATTTCAAAGTGCCTCAAAGTGTTCACTTGGCATATGTAATAGTAATAGTAATATTAATAAAACTTAAAGTTTTCATTTTAAATTCAACTATTCTTTATTATTTCAAATTCAAAACAAGAAAACGTTAAATCGAAATGACAACAATTTTTACGAAGGCAATTTTTCTGATCGTTATAACCATCTCACCGTAAAAATAAAATATTTTTTCACTGTTTCATTTTTACGTATTCATTATTTTACTGATCGCTATAACTGCAGCCTTATACTATAAATATAATGAATAAAAAATTTTTATTTTGTTTTGAACATAAATGCATTTTACTGCTACTGCATAGTGTATTACTGGTGATACACATTATTATTATTAATTTTCTTTTCTTATTATTATTTTAATATTATTGATATTAATATATCAATATTATTATTAATTTTAGAAGTTAATTTCCCTTCGAAAAAATTTTTTTTCGATAAAAAATAAAAATTCATGCAGTATAGGGTTATGCCCGGTTTTCATGTAGCCGATATATCGGCGAATTGTTAGAGCATAGGCAGAAGATACAAAAATTTCATAAGTGCGATAGAGAAACAATGATAAAATATCGGGAGAATGACAATAATATCGGGAGAAATATCGAGAGAGTCGCCATAAATATCGGAGAATCGCCATAAATATCGGAGAATCGCCATAAATATCGGAGAATATTTAAAAAAACATATCTTCGCAAAGATATGTTTCCTATAATTATCGCCGATATTTTTAACACTAACATAAAGTAATGTGTAATTACACAAAAAAAATTCGCACACTACCAACACATTTTATGGATACGGAACGACATTTAAATTTTTGAATTTGAGTAAAAACAATAACAAAAATTAATTTTTTGTATTGAATATTTGAATGCATATGTAAATAAAAAATAATATTTTAGCTTTTAGGTATAATATATTTATACTAAAATTATACATATTCTATTTATCTTATACATAAACTAACTATTTAACACATTTAAAAAATTTACTTTTAATTACAATTTAATTTTAACTTTAATTTTTTTTATCTGAATGAATATTTTAAATTTTGTTGAATGAATTTTAGAATGTATGTATGTATACATTTTTTTTCTTAATTCATTATTTAGTATAATATAAAAAAATAATATTTTAATTCTAATTAATACTTATGTAAAAATGAAAAACATAATAAATACAAGTGAATTTAAAATTTAAAAAAACTAAATAAAAATTCCACAAATGAAAATCATATCATATTTCACTTTTCTTCACTTTATTTACTTTGTTTATATACTTTCGCGAAATTTTAAACAATTCTAAAAAAGATTGCTTAAATTAAATAACCTTTATTTTGTTTACATTTTGAATATTGGAAGGTTATGTATATAGATTTTAGATTTCAAATCATCTATAAAAGTTACTATAAAAATAATATAATTTTATTCCCTCATACACATTAACGGTATATTATACTCTTCTCTTTCTAAACTCCAATTTATCAGCTAAAAATTTATCATGAAAACCGGCCTTTAATTGTAAAGCCTAGAATGAGAGTAATCTCGCAAGGCATAATATTTTGGTTAATATTATCCTGTTTCCTCTTATGTTAATATCTTATACACAAGATGAACGATGTGGTGAGTAAAAAACCAAGAATAATTGAACAGTAAATTATATCACAAAAATATTTTAGCCAGTTCTTGATGTTAAATACTTAAAACATTTCAAATATTTACACCAAATAAATTATGGTTATTTCCAAGTTGAGCGACATCTATACTTAAAAAGAAATTTCAATCACGAACATTTTTAAAAAAGGCTTCATAAAAATTCTGTCATTTTAAATAAACACACAAGCCCATAGAAAAAAGTAAAAAGATATAAACACAAAAAAAAAATTTAAAACAAAATCCAAAAAACAAAAATCAGATCAGATCATACTCTTCAAAAATGATATAATAAATGTTAATTAATTTGCTTCTGCTATTTAAAAAAATATATACACTAAAACTGGTTATAGTCATTCGCTAAATTTCAGTAAAATTTCTGATTATAACAGTTTTGTGACTATAGGCGTAGTCAAAATAAAATTGCATATTTATCAACAAAATCAAATTCAATAAAATATCTTTCGTATAACAATTTTAAACTTAATTTTATTCATTAATAGCAATTATTCTGTTATGCAATCACAAAATATACATATTTGTAATAAAGAACAGAAAAATACAATATATAAATCAGTGTTTTAATAAAATAATTCATGGTTGACCTACTGCTATAACATAATTGTGACTACAAACGTTTTTGACTATAAACGAATTAAAATATATCGATCTACTACGTTGAGAGTAATGAGATTTTATTGTGTTAAGTTATATTGAAATTAGTATTAATTTCCTCATAAAGTATTAGGTATTATACATTAATTCCATCATATTATACATATTCAATAATCAAGCGATTTAGAAAACAACTACAATTATACCAAAACAAATATTTTTTTTTATATAAAATTGTAACTAAAAGAACTGCTTCTGTGCAATTGCAGAGGGGATTCCCTAGTTGTTATTGAAATGTATAGCAGAAAATCGCCAAAAACTTTTTTTAAAGTTAAAAACTTACAAAAAAATATTATTGCAACCACTAGTTATTCTAAAATGATTTGGTTTTTTGAATAATTAAATAATTTTTATGTTGTTGATTTATGATGCTTCTTGCACAATCAATAAAAATATTATAAACTAAAATATTCTATTCTTCTTTTTTACAATCATAGCTATTTCGTTACATTAATTTATCAACATTATTACAAATACATAAATATAATGATTAGGTACATATTTAATTTCTTTACCAACAAGATTCCATCCTAAATGATGTGTATTACCAAGTATTGGTAAATTACTTGGTCCAGGAAATCTTTGAATATATTTCCAATATGTTTGATATTTATAGAAACGATATGCGATGAGTATTCCAATCAAAATTGTAAATAATATTAAAAACATTGTTACCGTTAAATAATATATTTTTTGCACTAACGGTATTTTTCACAGAAAAAAAAAATTCTTAACTTAATAATTATTAAACACCTCAGTAGCGCGAGATGTTAAACTGTTCTGTTCAATTATTTCTATTCTACTGAAGGGTTTATTATCAATTTTTTTTTTATTATTTAATTAAGTTTATTATTTTTTGTTATTATTATTATTATTTGCATCATGAACTTTAGGAATTTAATTTTAATAAGACTAACCCTTAGAACAGCAAAATAATAGAAGGGTTAACTACTTTCAAGTAATATTTTATAATAATATGCGTGCTAGTAATTAGCGCATTATATTTTTGTTGTGATTCAGAATTATTGAATGCATTATTTAATATCAATGACAATTGGGTTAAAATGTGATTATCATTAAACAAAAAAAAAAAAAATTTCATTTGTTTTCATTTTTACAAATAATATTCATATATAAATTTTCTCTAATAATAATTTTCTTATTAAATTATAGAAAATATATTTCAATTAAATATATATTAGTCGCAAAGATAAATGACTTGTGATTATCTGTAGCAATTCAATCATGAATCTGATTCACTTTCCGCCGTATGCACAACCAATGGGGTTACAGGACAATGGTGTGGATGATCTAATTCACTAAGAATACCTGATACACAGTCTAGACGTTCTTCAATGATATGTTCGATATCCCCCATTATTCGAGAAATGCTATTCCGAGATGGGGACAGACAGAAAGCTGATCAAGGGTTCAATAGACATAAAAACCAGGTGCGCATCATGGTAGTAATAACAATTGACTAGAAATGCATAAACTTGAATAATAAGTAAAGTAGAGAACATATTATCGTGCGCATCATGGTAGTAATAACAACTAACCACTAACTAGCCAAAAAGTAACTATACATAAAATTGATAAATTCTCTATTTTATATATTATACACTTTTATGTAATTTTATGTAGCTGCTTCTTGGCTGGGTATTGGTCAATCGTTGTTATTACCGTGATGTCGTGCACATGGTTTTTATGTCTGTTGAACCATAAATCAGCTCTATGTCTATCCCCATCTCGGAATAGCATTTCTCGAATGATGGGACATACCGAACATATCATTGAAGAATGTCTAGAGTGTGTATCGGGTATTGTTAGTGAATCAGATCATCAACATCATTGTCCTGTAACTCCATTGGTGGGACATACGCCGGAAAGTGAATCAGATTCATGATTGAATTGCTACAGATAATAAAAAGTCATTTATCTTTGCGACTAATATATATTTAATTGAAATATATTTTCTATAATTTAATAAGAAAATTATTATTGGAGATTTATATTTATATATGAATATTATTTGTAAAAATTATAGTAATAACAATGCTGTTTTTGTGTGTGTGTGTTTTTTTTATATAGTAAATTTCTTTATAGTAATACCTAGAATAAATTGTACTATCTTGGGCGATTGTATTGGTATGAGTCACTTTGCTTATTGATAACGTGGTATATTGGTTCCGAGATCCTTTAGTTTTATGCTTCAGTTATATTTTGATTTACATTTTGACTGTGGTTAGGGATGTCTTGCTTAACGATATTTTCCTAGTAGGTATAGTATGCAACTTCCTAGTAGGTATAGTATGCCATAATATGGTACCATGGTGGTGGTACCTACATTAACGTGATTTTATTTATTTTCACCAGGATTTTTAATTAAGTTTCATACTTACATACTTACTTTGTACTTACATACATGTGGTAGTAATATGATGTATGATAATGATTAATTGGTATTAGTTATTAAGCAGTTAGTTGATATTTGTAAGCCAAACTAGCAAGTCAACTGGAGCGGCTCATTAATAAATAAATAAAACAGTAAAATTTAAGAATATACTACATACATAGAGTAGTATAGCTAGACTATAGATTTTACGTTTTTTATAAATTCTTCTTAAATTCTCTTACAAACAATGTTCAATTGTTTGTACTTCAAAATTTGGAAAATTATAAAATTGTTGTTTCAACATTTGAGGCATTATTGATTTATAAGATTTTATACCATACACCACGCAATTCTCTTCTTGCTTTTATTTTGAACCGTCACTTATACCATACTAATATTCCTTTGCCAAAAGAGGATGGACTGGTTTTCCACGTCTCTCTGACTGGAACTATTGTCTTCAACGGTTTATCAATAAGTACAAAGTTTGATAAAGGATTAAAGAAAAACGATGATTTTGATGTTTTATGCCTTCTAATATGTGTTTTTTTTCCCCCAATTGTTTGGCCAATCATTAGTGCATATTCAAAATATTTTTAAGGTTTTCATATCTTGAATGTCCAGCTTTCTAGTTGCTTCTTCTAACTCCAGCTAAAAATTTCTAAAATTTCATCATGATAATTTGTTTAGCTCTATACAGGGCACAAGCATGTCTAGAGAAAGTCTATTTTAATAGCAAAATTCGTGTAGAGAAAACGATTTCTTGTAGATTAGCTTCTGTTGAATAATTTCAATGGATTTACATCATTATTTTTATTATTTACCCCTGTTTTGTTAAGTTTTCAACATTATATTTCCAGAATGCGCAACTGCGCTTTTTGAGTATATTTAATGCAGTTAATTATGTTTAAGATTTGATTCAGTTTTCCAATTCATTTCAATGTTTGTTGACGAAGCCTATAATATCCTCATTTTGGATGATATCATTAATTACGCTACTGGTTCAATATAAATATCTGGTTCTTAGTAACTATACGCCATTATTCAATCTTACGAACCAAATATTTCTTCATCAAATTTTTTTTTCAAAAATTTTGTAAGGAAGTCAGGGTTGTCAGATGAATAAATATAAAAAAAATAAAATAAAATAAACGTAAATAAAAAAAATAACGATGAAAATTAAAGTAGAAATTGAATTGTATACACTATACAATACAATGTTTATTATATCACAAAACATATAATAACAAGAAATCTAATCTGGATATTTTTAATATATTATGTTAAAAAATAAAAAAAAAAAAAATAAATACAGTATCCAGTTCAACTATATAGATATATTATATATATAAAATTTATTTTTGTCTGAAGCCTTTTATAACAACAACAATAATAATAAAAAATCAGTTCATTATTAATGAAAAAATGAGAATAAATCACTTTTTTTTATGTATTATGGAAGTAAGTGTGTAAAAGTATAGTATAGATATAGTATAGAAATAAAATATTAGTGAGAAAATAATATTAATATTAATTATGATGAGAGATGATACATTATTTACTTTAAGTTTTTGTTAGTGTTTTGAGTTGTAATGTGCATACTTTTTGCAACTGCACCCAATTTTAACAAGATTAGCAATTCAATATTTTTTTTCAAATCAACGTTCTATATAAGAAAAAAAGAAAAATGTAAACACATATACAATCTTGAATGAATTTATGTACGTGCATTATTTGTTTATATAAATGTTTATTAGTATTGAAAAGTATACTTAAATATAGGTATAAAATAAAAACTCTAGTAATGAAAGAAATAAAAAGCTAGAATTTATTTTGCTTTCATCATTTATGACGGTTTACAAAGCTAGTTCTAAAATAATTCAAATACTAATACATATACAAATAAATTAATTTAAACACACACATTAATATACATACTCAAAATAAATGAAAGAAAATGATAATAAAATAAACAATTAAATTAAATAAATAACAAAAATAGAAAATATTTTAAATAAAATTAAATTAAAACTATTTAATATAATAATAGCAATTAAGTTTTATAACCTTAATTATTATTACGAATAAAACACTATATAAGACACTGGTTATTCACGTGGAATGTACTTTGACTGCGCACGTGAGATTTTGAAGAAAATTTTAATAAAATAATTACAGTGGTAAATTAGCTAGTATAAATTAAACTGTCACATATTGCTTAGATCAATCAAACCAGATGTCTATTATTGACGAAAGCTTACATCATGTCACTAAACAGTTATACATTAAGTTAATAAACTATCACCGTTCGTAACTAATGTTATTAAGAGATATAGCTTACATGCTATAGTTAATAGATGTTAAAAAAAATAAATTCAAATCCAAAGTATAGAATGGCAGCTGGGAAAAAAATTCTGTAAGCCAGACAAGAACTTCGATAAACATAAATACAATATTTCGAATTGTCTAGTCAGAATTGGGCTATCTTTCTCCGTTGGCAAAGATTTCAGTTGCGAGTTTGTCTCATATTTAAAATTAAAACTACTTGTTTAAGCCTTATTTGTTGTACATGTGTTTTTATTCCATGAACGACAAATTCACATGTTAGTTGTTAGTGTTCACTATAATTTATTTCCTGTTTGTCGTATACCATATACCATACATACGTGGAAGGAAAATTTTTGTTGAGATTTTATTTGTCGTATACAATAGAGAATTTATTTTTTATTTATATTTACATTTATTACAATTAAAATTGCAATAAATTTATATGTGAGCTATAGCTACTTGGGCTATCGGCTTATTAAGCCATACAGAATATTTCACATAGTCATTTAAAAGGAATATCAATATATATAGATGAATCGGTGAGAGTTCCAAAATATTTTCTAGGGCTAGAATAGGGCACGTTTTGAGTGCAATTCTTTGTATTTTAGTAAGCTTAGCACATGCTTTCGTATGTTCTATTTTTGGCAACCATACAAATGCCGCATAATCACCTGAGGAGATAATCCCCATGTTTTGCCAAACATACTTTGACATGCAAAAATACCCTGTTAGCTTTTTATTTATGTAATCTATGTGAGTATTCCATGACAGTTTACTGCCAATTAT
This sequence comes from Argyra leucocephala, assembly GCA_963942445.1. Classification (NCBI taxonomy): domain Eukaryota; kingdom Metazoa; phylum Arthropoda; class Insecta; order Diptera; family Dolichopodidae; genus Argyra; species Argyra leucocephala. The sequence continues at coordinate 15,264,598 of OZ012681.1, forward strand.
AATTCCTTGGTGTTTTGGTTCTTTTACCATTTCGATAGTAACACCGTTCAATAAAAGTGGTTGGTACTTTACTTTTCTTTGATAAACCATGTTGTTTATTTTGTGTGAATTATTACTTAGACCCACGTTCTTACACCATTTATCACTATGCTTATACAAGTTACATTCGTTCCACGATTATGTTTTCGAATTCGCCTCTCACTAAACTATATCGTGAGCGTAACTGATACAGGAGATACCTTCCTTGTTTCGAGTGGCCACTAGTTAGTCCATAACTATTCAACCACTGCAGTGACGAAAATACGCCTCCTTGAGCAGATTATTGGTGATACTATTAGGTAATCGTGATTTAGCCTTTCTGTTATTATTCTACTTTTAACCATGCTTTTGAGTAGCCACTCTATAGTAGTGGAGTCAAATTTTTTTAGCTTGCGTCGCTTGTTGGATTATATTGTTGTTGATGTTATCAAATGCATCTTGTATATTAAAAAATATGTAAGATAACGCCTCTTTGTTCCGAAACGTATCTTTGATTTCATAAATGAGCTCGTATAATGCTGTCACTGTTGATTTAACTTCTCTTCTTGATATGAGCTCTGATTCACCTTGAAAGGGAATTTCTTAAGAAAGTTGGATTTTATGTATAAGTCTAATACTTTTTCCATGGTTTTAAGAACGAAGGACATAATATTTATTTTCCTATAGATTAGACCCTGTCGTTTGTCTTCATTGCACTTGGTTTGGGAATAAAAACTACTCTCGTCTCTCGCCATGCACTTGCTATGTATCCTACCCAAGTAACACCAAATAACTATTAAGTTAAATATCTCCATACCAACGTCGTTATAACGTCGTAAATTTAAAAAAAATAACTTTATAGTGAAAAATGTAAAAGTTATAATTTATCCGTCATTACGACTACAATACGACGTTATATTCTATCAGTTGTCACAAAGTTATTTTATATCTACTTCACAACTTTTTTTACATTTTATAACTATGACGCAACTATTAAAACTTAAAAGTGTCTGAAATAACGTTGTACCGACGACTTGCTTATAACGTCGTTATATCTTACATTTTATAACCATTATCCGACTACTCTACTCAACCAATATTTTCACAAAAATTGTGCAGTATATGACATTTTTTTGCAAACGAACAAAGATTTTACGCGAAAATAAACATTTTATTGAACTAAAAATTTATGGGCGTTAAAATTTGTTTAAATTTAAAAAATTTTAAGATTATAAAAAATATATTTTTTCTTATTATTATTTATTATTTGCTCAGATTCATTTAAACATTTTTTAAAACCACCCCCATATTAAAGTAATGAAAGCAATTTACTCGCACTAGTATTAAATTTGGAATTAAAAGGTAAAAATTTTTTTTTTATTTTCTCATACAAAATATATTTTGCAATAATAATTTTCGCCATATATAAAATGGTGAAGTTATAAATATCCTAAAAATGACCAAGAAATAACCAAAAAGTTATGAACGGAAAACTACATTATATAAAAACGTATGTCAAATGCAGAGATGTAAGCTGGTGCCTTAAATCGAATTAAAAATTTATTGACAGTTTTAGAAATGAAAATGAAAACTAAATTATTTTTTTTTATATAATTCCAAGTCTGTGTTCAGAAATATGATATAAACGAGAAATGTAACATCTCTTTTAATTTGGGGCTATTAAATTTTTTTCACTTGGTGTGCTCCACCACGAAGAAAATTTAGTTCTGATTTTCTATTATTTTAAAAAATTGATTTATAGGATATTATTTTGTTCAGGAAAATTTCAATGTTGGAAGTTTTTGGCTCCTTTGACCCGGCGTACTCTTGCTACATATATTCATGGAGAATAACAAAAATTTTCTCGTAAACAAGCTGACATCAATTATTAGTTGTATGGTGGCGGGATGGCATAGCTTTCGGTGGATAACAAATTTTTAATGTCAATTATTTTTACCCTATTTCTGTGCGCAGACTTGGAACTTGAAATTATATAAAAAAAAAAAGAATTTAGTTTTCATTTCTAAAACTGTCAAAAAAATTTTAATTCGATTTAAGAGATGTAGTATTTGAGATTCTTTTTATATAATGACGTTTTCTGTTGATAACTTTTTGGTTATTTATTATGGTGTTAAAAACAATTGACATTAAAAATTTGACATCCACCAAAAGCTATGTCATCCTGCCACTACAGAACTAATAAATTATGTCAGCTTGTTCATGAGAAAGTTCTTTTCATTTTTCATGAATATTTCTTAGCAAGGGTAGCCGGAGACAATTTGCAGACGCCAAAAACTTCGGCGTTGAACTTTTATTATTAGTACAAAATACCTCACATTATATATTAAATTTTTTTAAATAATAGAAAACTAGAACTACTTTTCTTTGTGGTGGAGTACACTAAGTTAAATAAATTGAATAGTACCAAATTAAAAGAGACGTTAAATCTCCCGTTTATACCATATTTCCGTGCACAGACTTGGAATTATATAAAAAGAAGTAATTTAGTTTTCATTTCTAAAACTGTCAAGAAATTTTTCATTCGATTTAAAGGACCAGCTTACAACTCTGTATTTGAGATCCGTTTTTATATAATGACTCTTGATAACTTTTTGGTTATTTCTCGGTCATTTTTAGGATATTTATAACTTCACCATTTTATATATGGCGAAAATTATTATTGCAAAATATATTTTGTATGAGAAAATAAAAAAAAAAATTTTAGCCTTTAATTCCAAATTTAATACTAATGCGAGTAAATTGCTTTTATTATTTTAATAAGTGGATTGTTTTAAAAAAAATTTTATATGGATCTGAGCAAATAATAAATGATAATAAGAAAAAATATATTTTTTATAATCTTAAAATTTTTTAAATTTAAACAAATTTTAAGACCCATAAATTTTTAGTTCAATAAAATGTTTATTTTCGCGAAAAATCTTTGTTCGTTTGCAAAAAGATGTCATATATTGCACAATTTTCGTGAAAATATTTACAATATTTATAATTTATAATAATAGATTCATATTTATAAAGTTATTATACTTTAACAAATTTATAACTTAATTATAGTGAGAGAAAACAGGACAACATTATTGTTAAAATATTTTAGAAATAAAAGTTTTTTTTTCGTTAAAAAATAAATACATACACAATACACTGTATATAATAATCTATCTATCTCTTTTATTCTAATTTGGTCGTTTCATAGTCGGTTGAGTAGTCGGATAATAGTTATTTTCACTACGGTACGACTCAACAATCATTCCCCAATAACGTAATAATGACGTTGTCTGAAAGTTATGTCAACGTCATATAGCCGACCAGTAGTTATTTAGCTAACGATAGTACGACGTTGTTACAACCTATTTGTTTTATTTGGGTAGGTTATGACGTGCCCTAAATAACTTTATTAAATATAGGCATTAGTACATTTATGCATTGCTGTAAAAGGATAGGGTATATACCATCCTCTTCCGCAGGTTTATATGATCAAAGGAGCTGACCGCTCATCGTATTGCTCCTGTTGTAAAGATTTTTTCTGTTTGCTTGTAGGCTTGTTGTTGAATCGTGTAGAACCTATCATTCATTGTTGTTGAATCATGACCTATCATAGGCTTGTTGTTGAATCCTTACCTTTTACTTGTACTTATAATACAAAATGAAAATGCTGTGAATTAAATTGTGTGTATGCTATAATTATATTTTCTTTTTATTTACGTGAGTATTACAAATTAAAATTACGTTTATAATTAACTAATTAGTGCCTAAAAGAATAAGTTTGTCTTCACAAAAAAATAGCATTCGATTTGTATTATCACCTCGAAGTAATGTTCTCACATACAAATGTTTAATGCTTGTTAGTCGCATGTGTATAATAAATTAACGATCGCTAATTATTTTTGCATACACGACAAATTTAAAAATATTCTACTCTTAAAATTTATCATCCTATGCAAACTAGAAAGCCCCCATTAGGTAAGAAAAAGTTTTGGCGAGCATTCATCGTCTAAAAACAAATCCTCTTAAAATATTGCTATTATTAATAGTACATTACATATTTTAACTTTGAACTTAATTTTCCAAAAATCACAAATATGCGTATACGACACTGAAGTGTTAGGGTGACCTAAAATATTGTAATCAACACTCCTTTATGGTTGATCAAGTTAAAAAATAATGTAATAATAATAATAATTATAATAATATCCAAATAATATACACTCATGTATTACTATTTAATTATTTTTTTAATAATTATGCAATTAATTATTATATATGTATATTATTATATTATCCATAATTATCTGATTTTAAAAAAAAATTTTTTTTTAATTAATTTTTTAATATTCTTTTATATCAAAGCTTGGGAAAAGATTACCATATATTAAGAAAAAAATAATTTTTGATTTTAAATAAATAATTATCCGTAAAATCTGTAGCTACTTTAACATATTACGAGATCGACGACTGGGTCAAAGTCTAATTAGTTTGTTGTCGTACTTTTGTTTTGCGATTATGAGTGCATAATTATTGTTATCTTTGCAGAGTTAATTATTTTATTTTACATTATTTAAACATATTTTTTATTTAATTATACATCTGTCCACTTAAACTAAATAGATCATTTTAATGTTTTTATAAATGTCATTAATGTTTATTTTACTGTAAACTGTATGATTTTCAAATGCGAAACGGGTTTTGCTTTTTTATTTAGTTTAAACGTAGTTTTATAGTAATTACTAGAAGAAACCCCCGGGTACATACCCAGCCGAGCAAAAGAAAAAAATTTTTCTGTGAAACGGCACAATAAAATGATTTTTAATACAATTATACATTTGACACGTTGAAAGTATCTGGCAACAATATATAGAATAGTGATATTAATAGCAAACCACAAAAAATAAAAAATGTTCAAAATTTTAAGTTAATATTAATTTTAAATTAAAATAAAAAAATATCACATAGCTTTAAACTTTTTTTGTAAGATTTAAGATCAAAATTGTCTTTACTTGACTATTCAGGTGCTCAAATTAAAAAAGATATACCTACAAAATTTTTGCACAAAAAGATTCGGAACAAAACAGATAAATTTAGAACTATTTTAAACAATCTATTCAAACGATCAGAGCACTTTTGGGCAAAAAAGTTAAATTAACGGAAACTACTGAACACAATAAATTTTTTTACTCTAGATCGTTCTTCAAAAGTTTATTGAATAAACCTCACATTTTACTGAAATATTAACAATTTAGCTAATGAATATATTTTATTTTTTTATTGAGGTACTTTAAATTTTAGTTTGCTATTTGCCGACAAATGGATTTTTATGTAGATTTTAATAAATATTATATTTTTTTCTTATAAAAAAAATAATTGTTATCAAAAAATTCAATGATTCCATTTTCGAAGTACTTCAAATTACTTCGAAATAATTTTAATTTGAAAAAGAAATACAACTAATGAAACCATGTTTGTAGATGTACCTCAGATTTGCTATACGGTTTAATGGAAAATCAGTTTCATTATGAATTGTATCCATCATTTCAATTTATCCTTGGTAGGTAAATACTATATTTTATTTTTGTATTGATTTTACTTAGAAAACAACGTAATTATGTATTTTCAAATGACTATGACCAATGACATTAAAAAAATTATAAAACGTATGACTATTCATATTCATATAGAACTACCTGGAACAGGTTACTGAATAAACCTAATATTTTACTATTTTTCTTGTATGAACTTTAAATTTTAATAAATATATAATTTTGCTCCTAGTTTTTTTTTTTAAATAAATTGTCAGTTTTATTATAAAGTTATAATAATATACAAATACAATGTTACATACATATGTAAGATATTTTAATAACTTTTCCAAAACTTTTTAAATTTAAAAAATAAAAAATTTATTCATAAATTAAGATATATTTCTTTTTTATTAAAATTAAATATTATAAAATCTGCAAAATAAATTTGAACAATAAAATTTTAACATAGTTTCGATATACATAACATTTCACCAATATACTAATAAGACTTCCTAATCAAAATACAGTACAAATTATATTATATTTATTTTATCTACATTTTAGCTGTTTGAGTATACATACATAGGTAGGATAAATGCTAATTGGTATAATATATTATATTATATGCAAACATCTGCATTATACATCATAGTGTCAAAACTGTCAACTGTACTTATACATGTATGTATGTATGGATAAGTAATAAGTATACATAATTTGTATGATTAGATTAATTTTAAACAAAACGGTTTCGTATTTTGTTGAAATAATAATTAAAAACTACTTACTAAGTTTTTATTAAAAAAACCTTGTTTTTTGTTATTAATTATATTATATCATAAAAATTATTATTATATTAAATAATAATAAAAAAAAATATTTGTTTAATAAAAAAAAAAAAATTTGAATTAATAGAGAATCGAACTCACAAAAATTTGTGATATTAAAACCTATATTAATAATATTATCCTACTAATTATTTTTTTTTCCTACTAAAAGTGCAAAAAACGATGCAAGAGTCGACAAAAAAAATTGATTAAATCAATAAAAAACGAAGCACACGAAAAACCACGAAAAGTTTGCCGTCAAAATCGTGCTCTTGTGTATTATAATATAGATAAAATAAAAATTGATTTTGATCACCACAGCCTGCATCATCGCCGATTGATTTAATGCAAAAAAAAACGAAGCACACGAAAAACCACGAAAAGTGTGACTTCACTAATCGTGCTCTTGTGTATTATAATATAGATTTCAAAGTATATATTAGTAAGGTAAGTCTAGCTAAGTTAGACATATTTTATAAAAATATATTTAAATTAATCACAATAACACTGTTTTTTTTAAGTTTGTGTGCTTATTTTCTTCTAATGCAGTGTGACATCAAAAATGCAGTGAAAAATTTTCGTTGCAGTTTTAATACTGTATCGAAACATTGTTTAGATACATAACCACTGCAATGTAAAAAAATACAGCGTATAATTTTGACAAATTTGATCATAATTTTGACTGCATTAACGTTTTGTGTTAAAAAAGGCTAATTTATATTTTTTTAACGTTTTAAAAATTAATTCAACTATCTTTGGTAATATTATTTTAAATACTATAATATTAATTTGCAAAAGTTCATCATTTGATAATAAATATGGGAAAAAAATACTGAATATGTTTTTGTTTATTTTCTCACTGAATTCTGCTTACCTACTGAATTTTATTGACATATTAAATAATTGTTACCCCAACTTAATAAAAAATAATTTTGCACTAACATTTTAACTAAAAATTATTAAAATTTCCTTAAGTATACGCCTTTTGACATTCTTTCTTAAGTTCGATGTATTGGGAAACACTGATTGTAGAAAAAATGTATACTCAAAGTTCTCTACTGTTTCACTGCGGTATTAAAACCGATTATCAAACATTTATGATCTCAAAACATTGTAAATTTTTTTACAAAAACATTTTTGATCACAGTCATCATCATCATTTTCCTGCAAATCCGTGGGGCATAGGGCGGAATCACAGTACATTGTAATTTATTTTTGGATCACAATACATTGTAAATTTTACGTTTTCACTGCATTTTTGTTGTCACAGTATTATTAAGTTCTGCATTGGTTTACAGAAATTAATGATTATGAACGAATCTGTCAATTTATGACAGTAAATTCAATTCACTGCTGGGCTCATTTGTATTATGGCGTGGTGTCTTTTATTATTTAAATTTTTTTGTATTATTTTTTGTTACTTACTGTACTATATTTAGACTTGATTACTATTGTATTAAGTTTATTATTGAATGCTATTTAAAGTAGCAGTATTCATGTGGGGTTCAATGTTCATTCGTTAATCATATTTTCAATAATTTCAATGTTAAACTGCAAGCTAATATTGTTGTTTTACCTTTGATAACCCTGTACCTAAAGAAAATACTTTTTATTTCAATAAATGCGCTTTATTTTGAATTTTTTCAGTTTTTTAATTCGTGTTGGAAAATACCTTGCTATTCCCCAAAGTGTCGTTTAACTTTCAGTTGAATAGTAAAAAAGCTGAATTTTCTCCGGAATTCGAAATAATGCTGTAGAAACATTGTCGGATCACATTTTGAAATATATAATAGTAATTAATAATACTTGGGTATTTTTAGATAGTTCGCTCACATATAGAAAACATTAAAGCAAAAAATACAGCAAGTAACTCAAATCAAGAAATTATGTAGAAAATTTAGAAAATTGCTGCTTTAAGATGCGGCGATAGCTCTTATGTGTTTAGATGTTTGTTTGTGTGTGTGATGCTTGTCAGTGGACATGTAGCGTCGCAAGGCCGAGAAAAACATTGAGAATAACAGTCTTGGCCCAAAAAAATACCTCACAAAGAACGTTAACAATGAAGAGGTTAACCGCAGATAGAAGACGATTATAAGATTTTATTTCTGCGCCATTTCCCAAGGTATGGGTTGCAAAAAAATCATGATGAACACTGACGTACATCTGCACGCGTCTACTCTACTGCCAAATAAAATGCAAAAACTCGGTGTAATAACAATTTACATAGGAATGCCACTAGGAGCATTGCATCTGATACAACAACAAAATCTCAAATACTTACAATGATTGAATTTAATATCAAAAAATAATTAGGACAAAATATTTTTCAATTCATTTTTCATTGACAACCGAACAGATCTACCCAAATTATTTTTTTTCTCCTTTTTTCTTTACTTTCACTTTTTGTTTCCTAACCAGGTGGTTTGGTAATTAAAAAAATTTTTTTTTACTCATTTCTAAATTGTTGAAGCTGCTAAGAATATTGTTTTTCATTTGTCTCTTTGTTTTTATTTTGGCTTCTCTCTATAATTTTATTTTTATAAAGCGTTTTGAAAATTAATAAAATAAAAAAAAAAAAAAATTAATTAATAAAAATCAAAAACCAAAAAAAAAAAAAAATATATAATAAAAAATTTTGTCAGTCTGATAAAAATAATTTCTTTCTCCAACCAACACGTTCTTAACTTCTCCTGATTTATAATTTTTTGAAAAATTTAAATTTAAATTCAAAAGGTCAAGTAGCCGCAATACCATAAATGGGTTTTTCTACTATATATATTTTTGTATCTGTTGATATTAAAAACACAAATACGGATATGTGGTCATTATGTACAGTAAGTTCTGAAAGTGAAAGCTTATTTTTTGATCCATTTTCAAAATTTTGTAATATTTTTAAAACTAATGAAAATTTGTTGTTTTTGTTTTTAATCCCCAAGATTAACCCTCCAACCTATATTAATCCAACAACATTGAAATCGAAATAATTTAATAACATTCCCATTCTGTTAATAGACCCCCGCAATAGGCCTTTTTGTCATTTAGTTTTGAAGTAGCCCGAATAGAAAACCTGCAGTATGCAAGATGATATCTACATTTTCTTTCTTTTAGGTAATGCTTGTTCAAATACTGTACAAACAACTTCTGCCAACCATTAAAATTAATTTTTTTTTTGTGAGGCCTAGTTGGTTTTTTTAAATGTTTTCCAAGGCAAATAACAAATATTTTGCATGAACTTTCTTTTTGCCTTTTTAAAGATTACAAGATGTATTAAAAATTTATAACTAATTTTATTTAAAATTTGGTCTGCCCCAGTGGACACAACACTTTATTGATTTACCTTAATTGAGTAATTTTTTCAGTCCACTATATGATGGTAGTGTTGTCTATTCCTTGCTACCAGCTTGGGCTTGAGGTACTATTCTCTTGGCGTAATTTTTTGTCTCTGCTTCAATAACTTCTTCTACCATAGGTAAGTTTAGGTCGTTATGAAGGTTGGGGTTTTGAATGAACCATTCCGCATTAGTAATCGCTCTCATTGTTTTCGACTGGAATATTTGGATGATCTCTAGATTATTTTTCGACATGTTTTTCCAAATTTGACATCCATAAGACCATATTGGCTTTATGATATCACTTTGTAGATGCGGACTTTGCAGTTAGCCAGCGCAGAGATATAATTTTTAGTTTCAGTTGAATTTTTTTTGTCTCTGTGTGCTTCCTTCAGGTTAATTTTCTACCGTGATGAATTCTTAGGTATTTCTCTAATCTGGATTAAGGTATCTCTATACCGTTAAGAAATACATCAGGTGGACATTTTCGCTAATTATATCAGCTGGACATGCTTCTCTGTTCAATGTGAATGTGATGTGAGACTTTTATTTTCATTCACTTTAATTTCCTATATTTATCGAGTCACTTTTCGATTCTTCCCAGATCAGATTTGGGAGATCAAAGGTTAATATTAAGTACAGCATTGGTCCGAATACGCTGCCATGTTGTACGCCAGCTTTAATTTGATATTATTTAGTTATGATTGATTAGTGTTTGACTGTAAATGATCTATGAGACAGATAACTTTCTAATAACTTGGGAGCGATTAAATTAAACTGATATGGGTTTGTTAGGTAAGTTATCATTGGTTTAAGTGTTTTTGATTGTACACTTAATTTTATAGATATATGCGGAATATTTTTTATTAACATACTAGGCATAATGCCAATAAAAAGTTTTAATTGCTGTCGAAGATAACGAATAACACCAATGGGCGATCCGATTCAAAATAAAGCCCACTTTCTTTGATTCATCGCCATGTTCGAATGTTTCGGGGTAAATTTTTTGACATGTAAGGTAGATAGGTGCGTATTCTAGACATATCTCCTAGACTACCAAACATATTACTTAGTAAGAACTTAAATCTAAAATCCCTCATATCCAAGCATTTGCAGAAAATATATTTTAATATTCTCACTCATATTGAGGCCATCACGAAATCCAAATAAAGTAAGTCTTCGAAATATAGTCCTAATTTCGTCCATCATAAACCCATCACATGCAGACCATCAGCAAATCCAAATATATTCCTAATTTCGACACTTACTGTATTAAAAAAAAAAACTTGTTGTATGTACAGTTATTTATATAATTCTGATTTTCTATTATATAGGATCAAAAATATTATTTCTTTATCTCATCTTCTACATTATATTTAATTTTTCTTTTAACTCATCATTGTCGTGTTATCCTTCAAAAAATAAAGGATTAAAAACAAAAACAAACAAAAATTAAAAAAATTTTTTTCTTTTTCTTGTTGCCTTATGGTTTAATTTCCATCTAAAAAGGGTCTTATATTTTTATTATTAATTAACAATTTTTATGAATTAAGTACAGTTATTACAATATAATATTAATATATCATAACTGTATACAACCGATGTCGAAACAAAAAAATGCTTGCCATGTTTTTTTTTAGTATCCTATTTTATGATAAATAATGGATTATAACAAGGATTTATTCGGATATAGAATGAAAATTTATAAGAATGTGATAATTATTTCATTATTTCAGAAATGATTAAAAAATTGACAGCCGAATGTTTTATCTGTCAGTAGCTGCGGCTTTCTTTTTTATGTTCTTTATAATACATCTATCACAAAGTTGTGTAATCAAACCCAGAATAATTTGTCACCGATGAAATCCACGTATCTATTTTCGTCAAAATGGTTGACAAACGTCTATGTTGACGTACGATATCCTGAGACAAAAATATTAATAAAATTTTTATCAAAATCCAGCCATATAAATATTTTGTCATTTAAAATACATTAAGATGATAACGAACTATAATTTGAACTAATTAAATGGATATCGCAGAAATAACTGTTAAACTAAATTTACAATGGACCTTACTGGTCTAAGTGTGTCGGCATACTGTCGGCAGCTACATACCTAACTAAATTACTGCATAAAAACTCTGATAGTAGGTCTCAAGTATCTAGTTTGCGATTTGTTGACACGGATTAAGGTTTGTCAAATTTATTCCCGAAAAGCAGTACAATAGCAGATAACACGAAGTTCAATGCTAGTATATCCATTTCATTTTTATCCATATTTTTGAATTTATCGCATGGATGTATAGACCCAAGTTTTGACAAAAATAAAAGATTTAAAGGATTAAATAAAATAATCATCGGTGACAACATTTATGGACCGGAATTGGCAGTTGGTATATTTATTGGTAATAATAAACTATCAATAAAAAAACAGGGTATTAATGGAACCAAACCTTCTATGGGAGCGTATTGAAGGCCATAGAGTCTCTCATATATAGCCACCACGAATAAAAACAAAAATAACAGAGTGCAGGAAGATGGTGGGCATACTTACTGGTCATTACCACATAAATAAGCATATATGTAGACTAGCACTAAGTGACGATCCAATTTGTAGACACTGTCTGGAAGAGGATGTAGAATAGTAAATACCTCTTTTAAGGCTGAGACTCACGATGTTGGAAACGCACTATATAATCTCAGAAAACTTTTTCAGGATAAAACCCTCAAACCTATATTGGCGTTTATCAAAAGAATCAACTAAATTGAGGGGTGAAGGAGGGCATCGAGAGCTTAAAACATACATGCCGGTCCTGACATATTGGAGTCACTATAAAATAAAACACAAAATAATTTAAATTTACATAAATACAGTTTTGAAGATTGAAATACGAATCAAGATTAAAATTAAGGACAAAAACTGTTCATTCTATAGCTTAATAAAGCGGTGGCAAATTATTCCTCTTTTTATACCATTGTAAAATTAGGCAGGATCGTTTTAGGTATCGTGTCTGTCTGTAGCTTTGTTTGCTATCTTAATAAAATGGTCAACTTTCTTCTTAGGTTAGTTTAAACTGGGGATACGAGATCAATAAGGCAGTAACAAATTATTTTTGTATCATGGCTAAAATTACATATATATGGCAGAAGTATTTGTACAACTAGAAGCGGAGACACAAAAAGTAGACTTAAAAGTCAGCGAAGACAAGACAAAACATATAAAAATGTCAAGAAATGAACAAATAAGAAATACTCAGAATATAACAATTGGAGAGTACAACTTTGAAAGAGTTACAACCTTTACATACCTCGGAGCAACAATAAGAAGTGATAATAGTATGCAATGCTGTATTCATAATAGAATTCAGGCCGGAAATAGATGCTACTATGCAAACAGAAAGTTGCTTCAATCAAAATTAATGTCAAGAAAGACCAAAATGACGATATATAAAACTCTCATACGACCCATAATGATTACAGAATGGAGAATATGTAATCAGAAGCAACAGTGAGCTCAATAGTATAAATGATAGTGAGGACATTGTACGGTTTGCAAAGGCCCAAAGACTAAGGTAAGTCGAATGAACGAAGGCGAAAGCAAGCAGTGGTGCTGAATAGAAAGCCCGATAGCAGCCGTGGTAGAGGAAGCCCAAGAAGAAGATGGGCAGACAACATGAAAAACGATGATCAAACCCTACAAATCCCAAATTGGAGACAAGCGGCACAAGATCGACCTTTTTGGAGGAGCATAGTGATGAAGACCAAAGCTCACCCAGAGCTGTAGCGCTATAAGATGATGATGATGAGTACCCACATTATTATGACTTTATGTGTTTAAAAATTGTGACGATTAATCTTTAAACATTGACTTAATATCAACTGTGAAATTTTGACATTATTCTATCAACTGTCAATTTTATTTTTCAATATTATAATATAAACTGTATAAAATTTTGTTTTTTTTTGCTCTCTACGAGCGAATCCTGTAATTAAAATTAAAATGACATAATTTTCATTAAAATTTTGTAAATTAATGTTAATGTCATTTTACTAACTTTGAAGACGATTACTTGGAAAATTTTGTGAAAGCAAAAAAAAAAAAAACAAAAATAAAAATACAATCCTTCTGTTGTGAAAGAATGACACAAATGAGTAACATTTAGGGTCAGATTTTTTTATATATATATGTATAATATTTTTTTCATATTTTGTTTGTTCATTTTGTCTTAAACTGTTTATCTTCATATAAAATCAGTTCGTTAAGTTCTAATTTTATGGAAATGTCTTTATTTAATTTAGAAACAAAAAATTCTAAATTTTTAGCAAAAAACAAAAAAAAAAAAAAAATAAAAAACCAAAATAATGAATGACAACGTGCGGTTGAAATGTAAATTTAAAACTGTGTATACTGTCATTTTGACTGAAAATTTTCTAATTCTGGTGGGAGACGATGAATGTAAATATTTTCATTTTTCTAAATCAAATATTTGTAGAACAATATATTCAACAAAACAAAAATTAATAAAAAAATAATATATACATGTATATATTATATATATACATAATATATATATATATGTGTATATTAAGAGAAAATTAAAGAATTTTAAAATTAGGTATTTTCGTGTAATATTTACAATAAATTTTTATGAATTAAATATAAAAATATTGGGAGGAGGGGGGATTAAATTATGTGAATAAATGTAATATAATTTAATTAAATTAAAACCAAGTAATCGTATTAGGTGGTATTGAAAACAGGGGTTTAGGGGATTACAAAAAACCGAATCAAGGGGGAAGAAAAATAAAGAAAATGATAAGAAAATGTTATATAGGGGTTATTGAATATGCCACAATACTGGAGTGATAGGTTTTGTCAAATATTTTAACACATAGGTAAATTTAAATTATGAGAAAAACAAATAATTGAATTGAAATGGAAGTGGTTAAAAGAACTATTTTTATAAATACATGAAAGATTCATTCATTTTCCGAACCACGTTTGAATTCTGAAAAACCTTCACAATAACCTACTTGACATTCAAAACTGACTTAAACTTGGGAAATCCATGCCAATGAATCCAAATCACTGCATATTACTTTTACCAACCCTGAAGGATATTCAACAACAGAGAATTGGTACAGAGTGAATCCGTAAAGTACTTATGTATGCACTTGGATAGACGCCTCACTTGGAGGAGTCATATTATCAGCAAAAACAAGCCGTTAAAAAATAAGTTCAATCAACTTTATTAGCTGATAGGACGCTACTTCAAAATGTCTTTATAAAGGGTAAATTAGCAGAATATAAAGTAATCATCAAGAGCTTTGGGTAGCCTCTAAATAACTCCAACATCTAAATAATTGAGCAATTCCAGTGCAAAGTACAAAAATCCGTTATCAATGCTCTCTGGTATGCACTCAATGACAGAATAAAGTTTGATTTAAATATTTAATTTGTTACTAACGCAATTCATATAACGCCTAGAAATTTACCCAAATATATTACGACTCAACTAATTAATAACAAAGCATCAAGCGAGCGTAAACTGAAACGTTTCAGACCACTGGATTTAAAAACCAAATTCACAAGAGTCTCTATAAAGAAGCAAAATTTAATTTAGGCTTGGCCTTTTTCCTTAAAATGTGTCAATTACTCTCAAATATTCTACTCAATTTCTTTTGTTCGATACAAAAAAAAAGAAAGATTCGTAAAATTTATTTACCCATACCAGCAAGCAAGTACAACTAAACAGCTCTTATACCTTAAAAGCTGGCCAGAGACTTAAAAAAGCAGTTCAGATAATTGATTTATTTATTTATTTTATTAGCTCCTCTCAAGTGAGCTTATAAGCTCTTACAGAGTGTATAGATGTATGATACCACAGTAACAAGTAATCTTAGAACAATTGATACAAAATTATAACAAAATACTGCCAGAATCTAATATTTATGTCGCTATATATTCTTGTTCATCATAATTCAAATGCCAAAATCCATCAAAAATCAGAATTGCATCTTCTATGAAAATTATGGGTGTTTTGATGATATTGTTTCAGATTAATAGAAATATCACTAATCTTACCACACACGACACGTACTACACTTTAGTTAGATGGGTGCGATACGTTTTTATCTTTCGCACTACTTAGGCCTGAAGACCCATTATACACTGTTGCATTTAGGCCTCACGACCTTTTTAACACCGTTGCATGTAGACCTCACAACTGGTTGCATTATACTTTAGTATGAAATTCATATCATCCGAAAAGATAATTAGTTTCCGCATTAATAAAAATGGCAATATTGTTAAGCGTTGTAAATAAAGACAGAAACTGAGAAAAGAAAATCTTCGAATCCAACCTGAAGGTACAAGATATCGAGCAGGCCAAACCTTCTTTGGAGAGACTAAGTATCGTGAGATTTAAAACGATTTCACATCTTCAGCTGGAGAGAATACGCTCGTAACTGACAAAAATGTAGGACGTTGATGAGTCAGGCCCAGGATCTACATGGTCTGCCGATCACCTAAGTAAGTAAGTAAATAAAGACATAAAAACAGAAAATTTAGAAACCAAAATAACACAAAACAAAAGATCTTAGAGCCTTAGAACCACAAAAACATAAGAGAGATATTACAAATTGTTTCGAAGAACCAGAAGCCAATATTTTATCAATTAATTTTTATTTCGGGTACTAATTTACTAAAATTTAAATTTTATTTTTTAATTTCATCACAACTATCTCAATTATTTTATTATAATAATAAAATACAAGATATCAAGTATAAATTTTGATTCGAATGAGGACTTGTGAAAGAAAGAAAATATTTCTTCTTCTACATACTTAATTTATTTGGCTCTTTGGTTGTTTGGAAATCTGAAACTTAGTTCCAGCGGAGTGAATCTTTTTAGTTTTTGCGGTGTAATAATTAAAAGATCTAGAAACAGCACATTTGTGGATTTTGAATTCTTTGTGATATGATTTTGACTTGGAAGTGACTGTTTCTTTTACAGATTGACTGTTTAGATCTTATCGTATTTCATCGCTTTTCACAAGCCAAAGGGGCATATAACATGGATCGCAGTACTTCTAAATGAAACCATTCAATTATTTTTTTGTTTGAGTTATGCCGTATGTCCATATTGGCTTCAATATTGATTTATATGTGTGAAATAACTCCCTAAAAGCCAGTAAAGTTGATTGAATTTTATTCTGAGTTGCCTGTTCTTTTGGACTTTTGTGAATTCTCCAAGTAAGTCGGCGATCTAAATGCATGTCCAAGTACCCAAGTGAAGTCTCCCGTTGCAGTAATAAATCATTTAATTTTATTTCACGACAGATAGCTTTACGATATTTAAACGTAATGTGCAAAGCTTTTGATGTGTTTACTTTATTCTCCATTTCATAAGCCAATTTTCAATCTAAAAAAGATTTTCTTGCAATATTGTAGACACTATCATCGGATTTGTATGGAATGCCAAAATATCAGTATTACCAGTAAAAGTAGCTGCAATAATTTTTTGTAATACTTGGTGATCGCCTGTGTAAATGACATAAAGTTTATGGTCCTAAAACACTTCCCTGTGGTTCAACCACCACAAGAGTGTATTTCTGTAATATCTGTATGATGTTGTTGTACTCTACCACAAAATTTCCGATTACTTAGGTATAATTTAAAAATTTAATGATAATGGTAAGGTTATAGCAATTTTTTCAATTTGGTAAAGTACAAAAGCGAGCCATCAAAATTATTAATGATGGAGATGTTACACAACACCTAACATCGCTGAGTCACCGTCGAAATGTAGGAGAAGCCACTCTGTTTTATAAATATCTATTGGGTAATTGTTCTGACGAAATCAAAAGTATTATGCCAAAAATAAAACCATTCCAACGAAATACTCGCAGAGCAGCCCATTCCCACAAATTTGTAGTCGAGCCTCTTCGAACCAGAACTGTGAAATACAAAAATTCTTTCGTTAACCGAACCTCTAAACTATGGAACACTCTACCACCTCATGTGTTCCCCCAAAAATACAACTTGGAAGTTTTCAAAAAACGAGTGAATCAATTTCTGTTAAGTTGTCTGTAAACCTGTGTTACTATTTCTTTTCTATTTCTAATACTCATCTATTCTCTTCTTATTTTCCGTTTATGTTATTTATTTATTTCCTCTATACTTTCTTTTATTCTATTACTATACTAATTGGTTAAAATTCTGCGAAAGCAGCTAGGGTGTTTATCCCATTTGTTTGGCCATTAAAAAAAAAAAAAAAAAAAAAATTTGAATAATAGCCCTTCGTGCCAGACTTTATTGAAAACCTGCGTGATGCCAGAAAATGCTGCGGAACAATATTTTGTACCCTCAAATGTTTCATTTATATTCTGCACTACTCAAAACATTCTTCATTTCACATTTACATCATTCATTGTTCCAAAAACTATAATTTTTGCTTTAATACACGAAATAAATATATACTTACAAAAATTATTTTTAGTTAATCTTATTGTGAATCACTTGCCTAACGCTCGAAGTGGGCCAAAAATTATTTTTAATTAATCTTATTGTGAATCAATTGCCTAAAGTCCGCAGTGGAATCGAGTCTAAACTTATTGACCAAATATCCAAATTACATATATTTTCTATTATATTTTTAAATTGAGAACATATTTATAAAAAAAAAAATAAAAATTACTGTAAAATGAAATTCAATACAATGAGTTGAGAGAGAACATTTCAATTAAACTGTCAAATTCAGTATTGACAATATATTCAGCTGTAATAATGCTGTAAAATAACAGACATCAGTACCATTTAACATTTTAATATAAATTGAATTTCGAAATCATTTTATATACTTAGATCAACAGAGTTCTGTTACTGTTATTTAGCCATACTTATATTCTCTGTGTTAATTTAAAATAAAAAATTTCAATGAAAGTGAACTTATTTTATTTTAAATTACCAGTTAATAATGAGATTTTTAGCTGTATAGAAATGTAAATACTTATTCCACTTGAATAATTTTTCTATTTTTTTATTTTTATTTGTTTTTTTTTTTTTTTTTTTTTTTTTTGTAACAATTTGAAACTTTTCCTTTCTAAAATATTTAAAAAACAAAATAATATGAATAAAAAGTTTTTTTTTTTTGTTTTTAGAGTTTGCGCTCTCCTACCAATCAAAAAAAATTGTGTTTTTTTTTTTTTGTGGAACTTTTGGTGTTTGCAAATTTTTATTTAAGGATTTTTAGAAATTAATTTTTTTTGTGTATATTTTTGGTTTTCATCACTATCTAGTATCTGTGTAGTATGTGTATCTAGATAGACCACAATTCATTTTATACCGGTTCCATATTCAAATGATATTCTCCCCTTTTATATACACGGAGAGACTGAGACTGACACTGAATTTAACTGAGATTTAATTTTTTGCAAAAATGAGAGTTTACATTTTTTTCTCTCAAAACCAAAATTTTTTCACTTGAAATACTGAAGTAAAATAATTTTTTTTTCTAGTTTATCAAAATATTTTGGTTATAAAGGATGCGATTGAGATTAAATTGGGCATTTTTTTATAGCGAAAAAAACCTTTTTTTTTTTGTTTTGG
Organism: Argyra leucocephala; assembly: GCA_963942445.1. NCBI lineage: Eukaryota > Metazoa > Arthropoda > Insecta > Diptera > Dolichopodidae > Argyra > Argyra leucocephala. The sequence continues at coordinate 15,283,917 of OZ012681.1, forward strand.
TAAGTAAAAAAAATACAAACACTTCAAATATATCGAGAAATTTAGAAAAACAAAACCAAAAAATATACAATAATGAAGAAAACCATGAAAATAAAAAAGGGATAATAATGTAAATTTAAATGAAATACTTTTGTAGAAGCCTGAGGGTCTTTCCTTTTCAAAAAACAAAAAAAAAAACCAAAAAAGTGGTGTTTTTCTGCAAAAATAAAATTAATAAATAAACGAATAGAAGAAAAATAAAATGAAATAAAAGAAACAAAATATATAAATCCGGAAATTGTCAAAGGTTAGTTCCATGTTATAAAGTCGGAATATTTCTTTTAAAAATATTATATAAAATATAAGAAAAACAGAAAACAAAAATAGAAAACAAAAAACAGAAAAACAAAAATAGTTTAAAAGGATTTACAATAGGATTTGTAGGTAAAAAAAGTTATCAAGTTTATTTGGAAATTATTGTAACAATGAATTTTTTTTTTTAAGGTTATTTTATATTTTACAGAATCTAACTTCTTGAATTCCCTTGCGACGCACAAATATATATACTTAGCAATGACAATAATATATTGATTTTATTTCTATCTCTATCTTTTAATTTTTTTTTTTTTTTTTTATTTTTTTGGTAAAATGTAATGAAAGTTTTCGGCTTCGGGATATTTTTCAAAATATCTTTAAGATATTATTGTTTGCTATTTTTTTTTTTTTTTCGAATGGAATATAGATGGGTTTGAATATTAAATAATCTTATTATAAATATATTTGTGGTTATGGGATAAACATATATATGTATATGTAAAAAATTAATAAAGTTTTTCTTTAATTTTTTTTTTTATATACTCATGTAGAAACTTATCAATATAATCAAATAATATAATTTAAGTTAAATTCGTAGAAGAAAGAATAATAATTTATAATTTTCCTTTTTTTTTTTGTATAATTTTTAAAACTTTGAATATTTTCTATCTAGTAGTTGTATCTACACAAATAGATCACATATTTATATATTTAAACAAAATAGGATTACACCAATATCTCACTTTGCGTCGTTGTTACGTTCCAAAAAAACACGACGCAAATTGAAACAACGCAAAGTGAATTATGCAAAGCAAACCATGTAAAGATCGAAGATAGGTTACGAAAATACTACTTTTTAAGAAGAAAATTGCACAAAGTAAACATTTAAAAAAACAAAAATAATATAAAATTTTATTACATCCATACAAAAAAAAAAAAAAAAAACAAATTCAATTAAAACAAAATAAAAATATTAATTTATAAAAAACAAAAAATTGGTCCAATGTTTGCTGAACAGCTTTTTTTTTCAACGTAAAATAAATTTCCTTGTAGCAATTGATATTCTTAGCTACCGCCTGGGACACTTTAAAACTCCTTCCGCTGTCAGGATCGTTTTTTAAAAAAATCTCCATAGCTTCGTCAATCAAACACATCGCTTTGGAAATTTGTTTGGAGGTGTTAAATTTTGTTCTTCGGCAATTTCTATTGAACGGTCACTGTCATCTTCTTCATTAGCAAATTGCAATTCCAGTTGCATTAGTTTTTCATTAGAAAATTCTTGGTTAAAATTAGACTCTCTAGCTAAATTAGATTCAAAATTAGACTCTCTAGCTAAATTAGAAATTTCATGACGAACAACTGGTGCACCATCAACTTCTGCAGCGCATATTCTGTGAACACATTCAGGCCATATTTTGCGCCAAACACCATTCATGCAAGATGGTTTAACCTCCTCCCACGATTCGGAAATAATTTCTATGGTTTTGTATGGCGGAAAGATGGCATAATGTTGAACTTATAAACCAAACCTCTAAAAATTTATTATTCTCTTTTAAAAAAAAAGCACAGCACACTAATTGAAACGTGAAACGCACAACGCACTAATTGAGACAGAACTCTAAAATTAGCAAAAAAAAGTGAAAATAAAAAAATTGCGTTGATTTTTAGTTAGAAAGGGAATCCCCGAGTTTTGATGGCATGGCGCAATAAGAAACAAAAGTCGTGGCATCTTTTAGAAAAAAAAAAAAAATTAAAGGCTCGAACCAAAAACAACGCAACTTCGAAAATCTAACGACGCACAGTGAAAATTAGTACTAATTCAGTAGCGACGCAACTTCGAAAAAACGCAAAATGAAACGACGCAAAGCGAGGTATTGGTGTATATAATTTAATGCTGACATTCTTCTGGTTCAATTTCGATTCATAATTGATAAAATATATCTAATGACTATTTTTGAACTTAAAAATGTAATTTTTTAACTGTCATTTCCCAATTATTATCAACACTAAATTATAACGCGCAGAAAGAATTTGTTAAGTATCTGAGACGTGGGCGAACGACTTATGTGGAAGAATTTGCTTCATAGTGACAAAAAGTAAACTTGGGTTGATGTTAAGTAACATTTATTGGGTGATTGGGTAGAATTGGCTTATGGGAACACCATTAATTATTAATTATTTATAAAGATATTCTAACCCTGATATGGACTTGGCTAAATTAGCTTTGTGAAGTAACCAGCAGTTCTAATATTTACTTATAACAACGTATTCAAATAAAAATGCTAGAAGTAATAGCATGATTAATATTAATAGCGGTATTTTCATGAACAACGACATTTTCAAGAGCTAAATACGGACATAAGACGTTCCAGGTGCTATACTGCTATACTTATAAAACAACTTTTTGGTTTCAACTATGGTTAGCATCATTCCGCAGCTACTCAATAACAGATATTAACAACAAATTGACTTAAATCCGGCAATACAATGAAGTGTAGTTTGACGGCAATGAATATCTTATTAGTGGTTTTGTATATTCGCAATCCATTCGCAAATGCTGGTAACATATATAAAATGACCTATAACAGTTATTGATGCCTCCCTTCAAATCGGATAGTCTTGTAAGGGAAAAAATTGCCCAGCAAGTATTATATAAACTATATATAACAACCTTTCAAGAGTATGGGTGTATTTATAAATGCTGCAAACTTACAACAAGTTTGCCACCAATTGGCGTACTTTGCAATAATGAACACAAACTCTACCTATATTCTATATATTTACTTCACAATTCTGCAAAGTTTCTGTTTATTAATACTGACATTTTGAAAATAACAATTTTTTTTCCAATAACAAAGCAAAAATTAAAATACTCAAAACAACAACGAAAACTACTTCAAGTTGACGCCCAGTATACTTTGAGTCTGCATTTATGAACAGCATGCAGAAAACCTGACAAGTGTATTCATAAATTCAAAATATGCAGATTGGCTATTCTAATTTCATATTTTGATGATGAATTGTCATTTGCGTACCCAAGTACCATTATTTATTATACAAACTGTATGTTTATTTTAAATGAAAATGTGTATAAAAAAGTGTATATAAAAAAAAATTTGTTATAATAAATTATTTCTGTGATATAAAAAATAATATTTTCTTATTTTAACACACAAACTCATATATAAAATGCATTAAACGTACAGGTGTACCTTTCCAGCTGACAAAAAAAAATGGTTGGTTTAACCACCCCCCAATTTTTTTTTTTTTACTTCAAAAAAAATTTTAAAATATAAATTTTGACAAAAAATTAATTCTTACAAAAATTCAAGTCTCTAAGTCAATTTGTATCAAAAATATTCGCAAAGTAAAATGCAAAAGGTACAGGTGTATCTTTCCAGCTGAATAAAGGTTAAAATGCTCCTAGGCTACTTACCGCGTATTACGATTTTCGTAAAACGAATTTCGTATTCGAAAGATTGGTACTATGTAATACGAAATTCGAGTTAAAATAAGTTTGACAACTCTAAAATCGTATATACGAATCCGAATGTAAATTTTCGTACCATGTAATACTACTTTCGAATATTTTTTAATATATTTTATCCGAATGGTTTTTTGTTATCGAATGGATGTAAAACTTTGTTTGTTTTTAAATTAAGTGAGTTATTTGAAAATATAATTATACTTATTATTACAATAATAATAATAATATAAAAAAAAATACATTAATGTAGAATCCGAATTTGCATTAAAAAGTACCCCTTCCCATTTAAAAATCTCGATTTCGGCCAATTTCGGCGCTTTTTTCCGAAAGTTGAAAATACCACCAATCGATAGAGCACCCTCGATTTAGTTAACAAACTCTTTTCTAAATTTTAAAATAACGACTCGTCAGTCTTAAAAAGCTGATACGCATGGTCTGGACAACCCGGTATAATTTTAATTTTAAGTTCTTTTTTTTCATATTTATTATTATTTATTTTCATTATTAATTTTCTACTTTACTATGTTTCTACCAAACAATATTTTATAGTTTTATGCAGTATTTTATTGTTTTTATTTTTTTTTTTTTAAATTTTTTATTTGTCTAATTTATCACATGTTCTAATGAATATCTATCTGATTGATCGTATATTTCTTCTTATTATTTTTTGTTTAGTAAATGTATATTTTAAGACCTGTATTTTTTTATAATATGATCATAAATAATATAATCTAATATATGATAATAATAATCTATGAATTAAAAATCTAATCTAATATATGATTTAGATATGTCAAATTCTCATTTCCCCTAATGCTATTTGGCATAGTCCAATTCAAATTTTGGCAAATTTCAATTTAGTAAAATAATCATTTCACAAGTAGTATGTTTGTCAAATAGAAACACTACATAAATAATACTTTTCACAACATCCAACTTTAAAACCAATTACTTCATATATACCAAATATATATTTTGTCAAACATATTTCTGTTAAAATTCTCATTATGCCAAACAACCGTTTGTAAAATGACCTATTCTACCAAATGAAAGTTGAGTTGTGAATAATATCCTTTTTGCTAGAAAATACTACTAAAAATTAACTTTAGCAATGTAGTATTCGGCTTACTATACAGAAAGAGAAGCCTATATTTAATTACAAAATAATTTGATTTACTTATATGCAACCATTAAAACATACATACATAGATATAAAAAATAGAAAACATTTTAAATTTAAAATATTAAATAAAATTAATATTTCCACAAATAATTAAGAAAAATTAAACAGGATTATGTTTTTTGTTGAATTGAAAATTAAATGCTTTAAATTTGTTCTAAATACAATAGAATAATTAAATATGCAAACATATAATGTAATAATAATATATAATATACATAATTATGTATCTAGATTTGAATTGAATACAATACAAACATTAATCTTGCTAATAAATATCGAAAGACGTCTTCTTCTAACTCATATAAACATTCATTACAATTCATTGCCAGGGTGATGATGAATCATTTTTAAGAAAAATACAATTTTTTCTTCCCTAATATTTTCCTAAAATTTCTGAATTAATTGGATTTTATTTCATACTACATGTACAATCAGGGTTGCCAGTGAAAATAGTCGAATATTTTCCTTTTAATTTTACTGATATGCTTATCATACAGATACGCGTATTTCGTCTACTACTTGCAGACTTCTTCAGTGTTTTGTACTCGACTTGCAAACACTGAAGAAGTCTGCAAGTAGTAGACGAAATACGCGTATCTGTATGATAAGCATATCAGTAAAATTAAAAGGAAAATATTCGACTATTTTCACTGTTATACCAAAATTTTTCTCTAACGCTGGAAAACAAGTTTTTATAAAAACAAAACAGGGTTGCCAGTTTTTCTAAATGGCATATCGGGATTTTAGTAGAAAAAATAAAAAAAAAAAAAAAATTTAACTACATATTTAAAACAAAAACTCAGTATTTCAATTCAAATTTATAGAGTCAGCGGTCACGGCAATATTAAATTCTTTAATTATTTTTGCAATAGTGTTAAATTCTATAGCTTCATTCAAACGCAATGGTTTAAGCAAGCTTAACTTATTATTATCGCCAAAATCAAATCATTTTTCTAGATAACTTATGGCAACATCAAAAAATAAGTTAGCTTCTGCTTGGAATCTGTTTAATGCAGAATCATTATCACATTTCAACAATTCTGTTCTTGCGATCGAACCAAAAAATTGTTGTTTTTTTCTATCAATAAGTGATTGGCGCACTTCGTCCATTATATCATATAAATCCAATACAAGAATGGAATTACTTTGTAATTTTTTAAGAGATGGCTGAAAAATGGTACAGGTATTCATAACAAAGCCTAAATAAGCTAATAAGAGGTCGTCGTTGAAAAAAATTTTAAGTACCTGTGATATTGAATTTTGAGATAAAAAGTACGATTTTATCGGTTCAAAATTAGCGATTAGTTTCTCAACAGCTGGAAGAAGACTAAGCCATCAAGTTGGTACGTGGCATAATATTTCAGTCCATTCAAAGAATTGTTTCAATATGGTTGTTGTCTTTGTAGATGAACTGAACTCATTATAAATTTTCATCACAATTGAATCTATGTCAATTTTGAGTTGATTTATCGCCTTTTTACAAGTATTATGCAGGATATGGTTACTGTTACATCCAACCGTTTACTATTTATTTTTTTTAATTTCGTAAAAACACTTTGGTTTTTTCCAAAATTTACTGCCGCATTATCAGCACAAAACGACGACACATTTTTCATATTCAGGCCATTCTGTTCAATTTTTATTTTGATTGACTCAGCAATATTCTGAGATAATTCATTATCTAAAGCATAAAATGCAAGTAGTACATTTTGTACTCCTTTTTGCTTAGTAAAGTATTTCAGAATAATAGGAAAAGTTTTAATATTTCCTTTGTTCGAAGCATCAGTACAAATAGAAAATGGAACGTTGCCACTTAAATGTTGTAAAATAAATTTTATTGATTTTGACGCGAGCACATTAGAAACGATTTTAGACATTTTTGTCCTACCGCATCTATATTTTTGTGCTATACTTGAATCACCGAACATCGAAGGAAATAATGATCCTGCGCAATCACTAGAAATATAACTATGGGAGTGCATAACGGTGTGATATATAAAAGCAACCTCAGATACGATAACTTGCTCATCACTTGTTGTACTGCTGAAGAATTTTGTAAGTTTTGTTGAACTAGATGAAGATTGCATATTCGATTTATGGTCAACAGTTCTCATATGTTTTATTAAATCATTTTCACTGCCATGTCCAATTGAAATTTTTAAATTATTGCAAATGGTGCATATAATGTGATGTTCTCCACATTGTCGCACCCACTCATATTTCCTCCATTCCTGATTAAATTTGACCATTTGTTTTACTTTTTTTCTCCTATTACTGTTTTCTTCATTTTCATATTCTGACATTTAAAATTTAAAAAAATACTTATTTAAAAGGAGTACTCACATAATGTGGCTATATCAGACTTAATTAAATATTTTACAATTATAATAATTGACTTATATATACAATATATTTACCTAAAATATTTGCAAGCACCGGCACATTTGCAAGGGGCAACTGCAATTCGCAATACTGATATGGCAAGTGAAACAAAATATTTATAAACATTGGAATTGGAATTGGAATATGTATTCATTTGAGGTTAAAATGAAAAACGATTTTTTTTTAATTATGAAAATAATTTTTTTTTTCTGTTAAAAACAAATTTAGTGAGTGATTTTTGGACAATCGGGAATTAGCGATTACATATCGGGAATCGGAAATAGAGTTTCAATATCGGGAAATCGGGACACCTGGCAACCCTGTGTACAATATATTTATTTACTATGTGTATATGCATAGGTGTAAGTGTATTTTTATAGGAATATTATATAAACAAAAAAAAAATAAATTGAAAACCTTGTAATTAAGTAAATAATATTAAACACATCATCAGGATTTTTGGGTTTCATTATATTTCACCCTTCTAGAAAATTAAATAAATTTTTACTTATTACTTGTACGTAGGATAACCCAAATTTAGGGTTCTGTTATTTTTTGATTTATATTTTCACTCATAGATGGCAATTATTTAATATAGAAAACGTGACTAGAGTATTATTGTAATTATATTGAATGTTGCATGAAGAATGTAAATTATTTGTAATATTATTATGTAAACTGTACTGTACTGGTTATATTATATAAAGTAATTAGAATTACTATCGAAGACAACATTAAGTGTTATCACATAAAAATGTGATAGAAATTTTAGGAAAATATTATAATTATATTGATAGCATATTTTTTTTATATCCACTTTGGATGCATAGTAAAAATGAAATCGTCTAATAAAAAGATATTTTCTATTCAAATGGTATCGTTTAAAGCTTTCTGGAATTTCTTTTTCTTGACCATACACCTTCCATGGACTTTTAGAGCATATTAAATATATTAGAATGTAAAAGTTTTAATGTCCTACAAATGTTTCCATTGTAAGCGGGGCATTGTTTTACGCGCACGTGTTGGTTAAGCTGGTTCATATTATCATTCCTAAACTACTCTCCTACTTCTAATTCGTCTGACAACGTCAAAAGAATTGCATAATTGTCGGCTTTAGTTGGATGAAACACGATATTTGATTAGGCATTTGGCAACTTTTCTTATCGTTTTTATTTCTTCAGTAGCCAAAATGGTTATTATTTTAGTGGTGGCAGCTCTGTTTTCTGCTGAATATGTCTAATTAGACCATGTTGTCTATGCATGTGCTGTCTATCCGGGTTCATCAATTTATTGTCCAAATAAAAGTCTTCACATTTTATTAAAATTTCTTGACATGATTCTAATTTTCGTATTTACAGTCTTGTTTTGCAGATATTTCTACTTCCGACGACGATATTATTTCTTCTACTGTATTATCGTTAACAGACCAGTTTACATTTTACGGCTTTCTTAGTTATAAGAATAGTTTTATTTTTGGTACAGATACCAGTATCTTTCTGTATTCTGAAAAGGCAAACTAATTTTACGATAATTCGAAGTTTTATTCAGTTCAAGAAATTAAAGCCGCCTCATTCGTTGTAAGGTATGTAAGGTATGTATGGTACACTGAGATTTGTTTATTGGTGTATTCACACAACAGATACAAAAATTCATTACCTATTTAGAAAACGACAAATGGTAATACACAATAATTTTTAAAAAGACCTATGGTGACGAGCGATTCATAATATATATCTGTCATTAAAAAAAAAACGCTTGTAGGTACTTCAATATCATATAGTTGACTTGGGTTTTAATAGTTTTTAAAAGGAATGCAGTAAATTCATATTATATTTGTAAATCAACGATTTGCTTTACAAATTGAAATTTTAAACATGTATGTATCACCTCTTAGAACTTAAAAAGGTATCGTAAAAACATCATCAGAAGATTGACACTTTCAATGCTAAAGAAAAATTTGGGCCTTCCGAAATAAGCTGCCATCGAACGGTTTATGATGAGACAAAGACATTGAGAGAAATGAAAGCTATTACGTACAATCGTGTTAGGTTGAGGATATACATGTCCATGAGGTATCACACGACCAGTGAAGAAGATCAATTCATCAATCTAATAGGAATCTGAAATAGTAGCTTTTTATGCAACCAGGTATAGAGCGAAGCCAGTACTGCGGTTTAAACAATTTCTTTAAAAGGTAAAAATGAAAGAAAAAAAATTCATTGACAAAGGCAAAATTAAATTATGAGTCCTAGCGTTATTGATTGAATAACGTTCTAAAATGTACAAACTTTCTAGAAAGAGACAAGTAGAATAAATTAAAATTGATTCTACAAGAGAAGGGTTATACAAATGAGTGTTTAAGAAGAGTAATAAATCAATTTAGGAAAGTAACAGAGTTATATAAAATACACTTAAGGTAAGGACATAAATTATAATATTCAAAGTCATTACAAATAATATCCTTGAAAAATAAAAAAAAAAATATTATATACATAGCTATTATATAATTTAATATTATTATATTATATAAAGGACATCAATATATCACATAAATTAAACTCAAAAGTAGTTTAAATTTTAAATGAAAATATTTTAATTTAAAATTAATTATTTCATAAAAATTTTACTCTTGCTTATATTTAAAATGAAATATTTCAAATCCCTTTAGCAATTTCCAGAATTTCTATGCAATGCAATAATAATAATTTGGAAATGAAATTTGAAAAAAGTAAAAGAGAATGAGTTTGTTTTTTTTTTTTTTTTTTTTTTTGTAAATAAATTACAATTTAAATTTTATGATTTTAAATAATATTTTAATTGGTATTTAATAGAATTTTCAATAGAAAACCTCTTATTTAGATAAAAACAAAAATTGTGTATGTATGTATATATAAAAGTAGTTGAATACCTATAAGATTTATAAAAACAAATAAAGTATAATTATTATTATCCTTAAGGATTTCAAATAATATACATTTAAGTATTATAATTTATGGAAGGAAATATTATTACCGTATTTAAAGGGATTTTTAAGGGATTTATGAGAATTTTTGTTTTTGTTTTTATTAAAGAAGCTTTTGTTAAACTCTGAAATGTAAGTCTATAAAATATCAAAAGTTCGGTTTTCTTTAAAAAATGTCTAATGGTGGGTGTCTAATCAAATACTAACTTTAATTTCAGTTCCCTAGACACAAAAAATTAGACAATTTTTTGATAATAATTTAAAATGACACTAAAAATTTAAATTATCATTAAAAATATATAAAATAATTTGTCGTAGAATCCGAATTTGCATAAAAAAGTTGAAAATCTCGATTTTGGCCAATTTCGGCGATTTTTGGTCTTAAAAAACAGATTCGCGGTCATTTCCGGAAGTTGAAAATACCACCAATCGTTAGAGCACACTCGATTTAGTTTACAAACTTTTTTTCAAAATAACGGCTGTTTCCCCTCTTAAAAAGCTGATATGCATGCTCTGGTGCACTCGGTATATAAATTATTTTGGATTTTTTGGATTTAACTGTTTTCAATGAGATTTGAACTGTTATCAATTAGAAACAATTCAAGTTGACTATAATTCAAAGACACAAACCACGAATGTTTTAGTCAATTCAAATTCAATGATTTATATTATGATAGTAATGCCACATTCTAAAATTCTGAATATTCATTCTCAGCAAAGTAGATTCTTACATATTATTGACCTATTGAGATATTAAGATGTCTTTTTGTTCAAAAAGAAAAACACAGCAATTTTCTAATTTCTTGAGCGTCATGAGGTAACAAACAATCTAAGCTTTGTTAAAATTTAAAACTAACAATGATATATATGTTTGCTCTATGACTTCAGATATTTTTGGTCATATAAAAAACTCTATTCAAATCTTCATTTGGAAGATAAAATCCATTGCACAATTGAAACGGTATTAATGAAACGTTTAAAAATTGTGATCATAAGTTAATAAAGTGATTATGACAAAATTTTATGGCATGTATAGCCAATTTTGTTATTTCCTTTGCTATGCTAGGAATCATGAGATCTCTATGAATATTAGCATAAAATAAACATGGTGTTCTGAACATTTTTCTAACAACATTTTTTAAAATAAAATGAAAGGCTTGGATAGTTTAAAATAATATGAAGTTGTTTAACACAATCCTACAGACTGGTTTCAACATTTATTATATATATACACAAAACAAAATTTACGAAAAATTTTAAAATATACCAAAAAAGGGTATAACTAACTTATCAAAATTAAATTCAAAAACCTAGGACTAATTTGCAAAAATTTTATTTAATTATAAAACAAATCATTGTTGTGGATGGAAGGCAAATAAATGTAAATATTTTCAAGCATAGACAGATGAAGTACATAATTGAGAACAGAATTGGTTTGTCTAGAATTGGTTTACTGGTTTATCTTCCTCAGTGATAAATCTTAGGCTTAGCAGAGTGGATTATGTAAACAAAAAATGCTTTCAAATAAAAAAAAAAAAAAAAATTGTTAACAAACAGCTGAAATTATTACTATTGGGTCTGCCTCCGATTTCTCACCAAATTTAAGCAACATTTTTTTTTTTTTTTTCTCCTATTACTCCGCGTGGTAGCATAGGGCTTCGATAGTGAACCTCCATTCCTCTCTGTTGAGTACTACTTCCTTAATATCGTCCCAGGTATAATTGTTGACTGTTAATTCTTGGTCGATTGTGCGTCTCCATGTGTTGTATGGTCTGCCGGGTCTCCTTTGTCCTTGTGGATTCCACTCTAGAGCTCTTCTTGCTATATCGCTTTCTGATTTCCTTAGTGTATGACCTATCCATTTCCATTTTTTCCTATTTATCTGTCTGTTGATAGGTTCTTCTCCAGTTATCATCCATAAATCCTCGTTGCTAATTCTTGCCGGCCAGAATATTCTGCATATAATTCTCAAGCACTTGTTGATGAATACTTGTAGCTTCTGTTTGATTCTGACCGAAGTGAGCCATGTTTCACTGCCATATATTAATGTTGACTTAACACATGCTCTGAATATTGTTAGCTTTGTTGTTCTCGATATTTGGTTGCTCCGCCATATCTTCATTAGGCTCCCAAATATTCTCAAAGCAAAATTAATGAAAATAAATATTTTTACAATATACGAGCAAAATTCGAACCAACGACAATTGTGTTACTATTCAGATGATATAATTACTTTGCGATTGACTGTTGACCAGTACCTTACCATATTATTTATCATTTAACATACAAAGTTAAATTATTATCTAAATAAAACAAAAACTATTATTTGTCTCTTTCATTCGTACAGTATCAAGCAATATATTTTTTTTAGTGTTCCAACACTTAATTGATGGCTTTCAACCATTGCATAATGCTTAATAAAACATTCTTGTATAATCGAATCAAATCTGATATTCATCACATGGTATTATTTCCAGTGAAATACTCACGTTTGTCAACAAATTTTATTTGGAGAGAAAAGAGAGTACTTTACTGTTAAGTTTTAAATGATGCGAATACTTTATTTATTTATACTGTGTCTTTTTTATACTTTTTTTATACATTGACAAAACACCTTTTATACCGATCGGCACGTTTGGTTAGGTTATGAAAGAAAAATTAGGAAAGGAGGATGCGATGGTAAAAGGGAAGGAGGAGAACTACGAGCGAAGGTGTTAATGTTCATCTTGAATTTATTTAATTCTTAAATAAGAATTCATCATGTGTTGGGAACACGTACGATGGAATTTGGTTCCAAATTCGGAATGTTGAGGTTATAAACGAATTTCCATAACTTTTACTTTACCATCTTAGGGATTTCAATGGGGAAAGGGTGAGCACTCATTCTGATCTTCATGTTTTCGATATACCATGAGACTGTTAATAATAATCTAAATAAGTGTAAAGAATGTGATAACAATACTAAAACTAAAAATAGCAAAACAAACTAAATTTATAAATTATAATAAAACTACATAATTAAAACAAAAATACTAAATACTTAACGATGAGGATGAGGAAATTCAACATGCCAAAATAAATTATAAAACTAACACAATCAATATCTACAAACTCTTAAAATACTCGAAGCATAGTCTACTAAATGATCGGTGCATTTGAGCACGCCTTATAGCAAATTGGAAGAGAATTCCACAAGGATATTATTCTAACAAAAAGGGACAAATGTCTTAATCTACTTTAATGATGAGGAATATTTATTGAGAGGGATCTCAAGGATCTACCAAAATCAAGTATGTTATAAATACAAGAATGAAGCCCTGCATATATAACATTAAAAAAAAAACAGATATATTTTTTAAATTTGAATAATTATTCAATGTGCAGTTTAGAATACACTTAGATCCATCAGAGATCCTATCATATCTACGATATGTGATCCCTATCCTATCTATTTGTGACATACCTGGTACATGAATTTTTACATCCCAATTAAACATTACAATCTGTCTCTTAAGGAAACATTCAGTAGTTTGTATGACATTTTTTATGCAGGTAAATTTCACTAACTAGCAGATGAGATAGCCCAGTGGCCAACTATCCGTGATCTCAAAATTATACAACATGGTACATGAATTGAAAATAATATTACGTTTAGCAACATTGTTAACACTCATCGAAGAATAAACTACATCGCAATACAAAAAGTGTGGCAATATGAGAGACTTAACTTAAATCTGCAACTTATTATTAATGGAATAAGAATAGAAAACTTCCAAAATTTATATTCTAAAGGACTTATTCGGTTTGCGATTCGAGTAATGTGATCGGACCCAATCTAATGTTTTATTAAATACAACACCCAACTATTTTTAGTATGATCAACATATGGAATATTTTTATGGCTCTTCTGAGTGAAATTGTATAGGACCTAAAGTTTGTGTTGCATTTACTTCAGAAGATTGTTATTTCGTAAAAAGGCACATTCCTAGTTTTATATAGAAAAAGGGTAAAAAAAAAACATTTTTTTTAATAAATGCTAAACTATTAGACGTAGACATAAAGTATGTATGCATGAGTTATAGTAAAAAAAGATACCTTTCTAACGGTATATAAATATTGGGGGAGGTTTAATGGTAAAATCTTGAAGTATTTGGTTTTTCGAGAAAGAAAATAAAGATTGTTTTTTTTTCCAAAATTTTCTACTTAGAACTACAATATCTCCATAACGGCAGCACCAATCATCATCAAATAAATGTTAAAACATGCTCCAAATCGTTATCTTTCTAGAATATATATATATTTAATGGATTAACATATATAACGGTTTAATCATCAAAACATCGAGGATACTTTCAAATGTCCTTTTCGTCCTTAAAAGATGCGCCACTAAAGATATATATTTTTGGAAAGCTAGAAATTCCAGTAATTCCCTTCGGATATAGTCATTGGGTTCTAAGCTGAAACAACATCTCCCTCAGAATCCTCATTTTAATTATTCATTATCCGAGGTGGGAATTTATAGAGTAAATCTTTAGAATATATGAAAATGGCTTATAATATAGCGTAATTCGGCATGAGTTGATTAGCTGCAGCTCATTAAGAAACAACTTCCAGCTCAACATTCAGTTTGGCTATATAATTCGTAAGCTGACCAATGGTGTAACTAATATAAGTCCTTGCATAACATAGAAGTCGTGAGACATGAAAAAATGTTTGTTGAGAAAAAAATATTTATATTGATGCTCTTGTGCGTCCGCAATCAGTTTACTGCACTTAATTTCAATTTTCTACAATTAAAATTTATTTAACATTTTTGTTTTTATTTTTATTTTGTTTCTTTATTTCGGTAATATTATTATCTATTCAATTTGTAAAATAATTTTACAAACATTACTCTTTTCATGGTTTTAATTCAACCCAATTTGTACAAATTAAAATAAAAACTTACAAAAACCAAAAACAACAACAAAAAAATTATAAACAAACTTTCTTTTTTAGATAATACGATAGTTTTTTTTTTTTTTTTAAAAAACTTTTTAATTTTTATTATAGAAAAAACTTAAAAAGAATTGAATTTTTGTTGTTCCATTTTATTTTCTTTACTTGGCTTTGTATTTGTATTTTATAAAGAAAACCCCTACCCCACAAACTTTTATATAACGAAACAATTAAACCACGAGAAAGTTGGTTTTTGAATGGTTTTCTTTTGTGAATAGATTTTTTTTTGTTTTTGTTGTTTTTGCTTTTACAAAATTATGAATTATAAAAATTAGTAATTAATTAGTGGAGGATTATTGAAAATTTTACAATATTAATATTAAATTTTTAATTTTCTTTTGAATTTCTAAAAGGTTTTCTCTTGATAGTTTTGAAATTTTGAATAAATTAGCAAGATTTTAAATTCAAGCCCTTAGGTCATACATAAAAGTTTTTGCTATATTCTGTAGTAACTATTGGATTACTTTTAATAATAATAATATGTAAGTGCTTATTTAAAAATTTTTTTTAAAGCGAGTTTGTGGTTTTTTATTCATAACCATTGTTTCTTTGTTTAAAAATATTTTAATTTATTAATTTTTGTGTAATTACTTGTATTACAATTATTATAAAATTACTTAACGGTAATGAGTATTTAATTAGTTTGGATTAGATATCTGAAGGTTGGATGTACAGCTTCATTGCAATGGTTAGGTATATTTTAACATCTCTCAATGTGTCTAGGTACACTTTTCAGTAGGTGGATGGGTCGACGTTTTAATGGTGTTATAAGTCCCTTACCAAGAAGAGATGATCTGTTGTTCGACCGCGCTTTAATTTTAGTAGTATATAATTTAAATATGCTGCAATATTTTCTTATAACAATATCTGTTACTTGCAATACAAATTAAACTCTGAAATAAATAATAACTAGTATTCGCCGCTCCTCGAGGATGTTTGATAAAAAGTCATACCCAATTTCATTATCAATTAATAATATTACAATTCCATTAATATTTTCAATTTATTCTTGATGGTACTACAATTTTTTTGATTGATTTATCTTAGACAACAACCATAAGTGTTATATTTTATTTAAAAAGCAAAATTGAATTTAAATTTATTTGTGGCAAGAAAAAACAGAAACTCTGTACATGGGGGAGTTGCGCCAATTTGATAAATTGAAATTTATGTAGGCTAAGATGAATGTATACATGAGGTGAAATTTTTTTAATTAAGATTTGAAGAAATATTTGAATTCGCTACGTCTCCTTTTAAATATCTATCATTTAAAAAATAGTATTGAAAATCGGTTGTAAAGTGGTTCATATATTTGTACTGTAATTTTCTCTGTTTACGGACTAAATATAACCAGGGTTACCATTTGTCCAAAACAATATTTAGAACTTAAAACTTTTTTTTTGAATTTATCGAAAATGTATAAAAATAATTACTTGTATTTCCTATTATTTGCGATTAAGTCTTTGTTAAACTGAATTTATTATCTCAATCAACTGCAAATGCTTTCATAAGAATTATAATAAATACAACAATAAATCAAAATGTTTACTATAATAGTTTTTTACCCTAACAAAAAATATTAAGATGTGCAATCCGAAAATAATGAAGAAAAAAATATATGAATAAACCGATGCTGCTGATACAGAAGATTTAACAAATTTAATTATAGAATTCAACGATAATAATGCAATATAAGAATTTCATTTTAAGTTTAGCTTTTTATTTATCTTTTGTCACATGAATTTTTATATGAATTTGTAATGTATTGTAAAAGAATATCTTTTTTTCAATTTATTTTTTGTTAAAATGAAATTGTTATTAAGCAAATTAGCTTACTCTTATATATTTTCAATATTTTTAAATAAAGAATAATTTTTCTCAAAATTTGAACTACTCGTCTCAATAAAAATCTGGCAACTCTGCCTCTAACAATATATTAAATATTAATTTCCTTTTTTACTTTTCGTTATGATACAATCAATTATTGTTTCTGTTTCATTTCTGTTTCTTTTTTACCATTTAATTCTTGGGAAACAATTGATATATTTAATATTCTATCTAATAATATAAGCCGAAATCTACATTTCGGTGGACTTATTTGCATCAGGAAAATGTAAAAATGGCTGCTTCGTGGTTTTAGGGTTTTACTTTTGTTTCGCATTTGTGGAGGATGTGTGTGTATACTTTTATATGGGTAAAATTTTAAATTAAAATCTCTAATTGTAAATTAAAAATTTTTGAAAAAATATTTAATTATTCGGGATGCCACGACTCCTGTTAAATATCTATAATTTAAAAAAAAGAAAATCGGTTGGAAAATGGCTCTGGAAATTGTTCTGAATTTTTTACATTTACAGATTAAATATTATGATTATAATATGAACGAAAAAGGGACGACCTTTACTAGAAGCATTTTTACTGTATTTTACTAGAAGCATTTCGGTGTATATTATATATGTAAATATATCTCTTTGAATTTATTCGTTAAACAATTTATTTTTTCATGTAATTTGCCTTACAAAATAGTATTTTTTTTTTAAATATATGAGATATAGTTACCAAGAGCTTACGCAGTCTAAAACATTTTTCAAATCCGGTGAATACTGGTTTGTGAATACTGGTTTGTGAATACTGATTAATTCAGTTAACCAAGGCGACTATATCAAATGTTAGAGCATTGAAATGGTTTATCGTCCATTTAAAAACATTTATTCAAGATTGGTAAATCAAATACAGACAGGACGTATAGATTTTGCTTTGAAGAAGAAGAGTCCTCCTCTTATATTCTATTTTTGTTTGCGACGCCATGTATTTCGCAAAAAACATAAATGTTTCCAGGAGTATATGTACATCGCCTAATTCTGAAATTGACATCAAAGAAAAAATAGTATTCATCAAAAACATGAACCTCTGTAATTCTAAAATCATAAACTGGGAAGTAATAAAGATCTGAAAAGGTTGCGTTTACATAAAACTCTCCATAAATACAAAAATACAAAATAGAAAATATTTCTACTATATAACATCTAAAATAACATCGATCAAAAGCATGATGGCGTTTCTTCTTTATGAACTCGCTGGGTGACCTTGAAGGAACTAAAATCAAAGATCTCCACCGCTTTGTAAACAGCTCGAAATGGTTCAAGGAGTAGAGTCTTATGCAAAGAAAATTCCCGCGGTATCACAATGCGTACTATCAGCAGCCACTACCCGCGGCATCACAATGCGTACTATCAGCAGCCACTACTAACTACTTACCTATCGACCATGGTGGTATTTATTTCAACATAAGAAACTGAACAATAAAATTGGTAAATACACCACAAAATGATAGAAAACAATAAATCTTGACATCCAATTATAAATCTGTTGAAGAAGAAAACATATATTTCTATAATATAATAGGTAGAAGCACAGCCAATTTAATGAGGCAAAAAGATAGATTATCCAATGATGTAAGAATCATTGGCATTGGCACAATCCCGTGAATGATAAAATTAGTTTCTTCTACTTAATGATTGGCAACACAACAATTACAAAAAATGTGAAATTGGGAGACTTGGGAAATTTCGATGATGATCCCAGAGCGCACTTAGTACTACAGTAGTTTATTATTACAATCTAGAAATATTTATTTTTAAATATAATATCTGGTTTTAAATTAAAATTGTGACTGAGCTATGCTAAACTCTGTTTATCTAAATGGAGTGTAAAGCATAACATTATGATGATTGTATCTATTAGAAAATTTAAAGCTAAATAAGTATTGACCAAAAAAATATAAAACTTTTATGTATTTTTACAATTTCAACAATTATATTGGAACTGAACGTATGAACCAAAGATGCGACCACTGAGAAATTTTAGAAATACATTTAATTTGAAGCAATTATCAATAAGAAAATAGAAATGTTGAGCCCAGAACATTGTCGGATTGCTTTATGAAATATTAGTCCAAACTCTACCCTTCCCCATAACACAACTTTTCCGAAGATTAAACTTCAAAATGAATATTATCAAAAATAGAATGTTAGCCTTGATAATATTTGAAATTTCCTCCACTCTGAAAAATAATATCTTTAAATTCTTATAACTGAAAGTATCACTTTATTTCAATTGTAATATATTTCTTTTGAAACATTATTTTCATTGTAATCACAATTGACAATTTATTTTTTCCAAAAACATCAAAAATGTGAAAAGTTAGTGTGAAACTGTGAGATAGAAATACATTTTTTTTTAACATTCAAATACTTGTCGTATGCATGGAAATTGTTATTAAAATGAAGAAAAAAAACTCAAATATACATTACTCTTCTACTCAATATATTTCCACTTACTCCTTTGATCTGCTCTTTACTGCTTCTTTGTCTATCTTTAATTTTTTTTTAATAATAAGAAGTAAAAAAACATATTATTTCGAAGCTATATAAGTAACTACATACATGAAAACTTATTTTCCAAATAATCTATTGAAAATAAAATCCGAAATTCATAATAACGTAGTCGCATATCATTTCGAGTTACGAGTTTTAAATATTATTTTGATTTGTTGAATGTACAGCTATAAGATTGTTCATTTTTTTAATATTTTTCTTTTATGTTTTGTATTTTCGTCATTATGACCCATTTTAGCAATAGGCTTCAGCCACAGTTAGTATACTACCACACAATTTATTTGATTAGTGGGAGCAGTGATGTACAATGTCACTTACCTCTTTAATGCTTAATACGATATAAAATAGAAATGTGCCATTTTCTTCAAAAGGCCTTTGAGATTCGACCTCTACAGTAACTTTTATTCAATATCATTGTATGATTTGTTTCATTATCTTTGACTACCGCCCGGTCATCCTTTTCTAATTTTTTTTTTTTTAAACTAAATTTGATGCCTTTCCTCCTCCCTGATGAATAATATTAATTTAAGTATGCAAGTATTACAACCCCAAATTTGCCTAATTTTGCCAACCCTAAATTTGCGATTCATATTAAAAGCAAAATGCTTTCATCGGTGTCTATGTACTCTCTGCTATACTACAAAATAAAGTGGTTTGAATTAATATTGTGTGCATTGAATTATTAAACAAACTTCATTAATAGCATATTTTCAAGTTCTGGCTATTTTATTATATAATTTTTTGTTTTGTGATGGGGTACACATGTACTATTGGGGGTCTATCTAGATCTATTGTTTCGCCCCGTTTGAATTTTTAAAAATAACTGTCAGATCTAATACTTAGATCAAGCACACCAGACGTCTATTAGAGACTTCCTATATTTTTGTGAAATATTTATTATCATTTAGCTAGAATAGAAGAACCAGATTGTGTAGGTGATTGGGTATGATAACCCTCTGCATAAAAGCAGTTATATTCATCTAATAGTTTGGGAATCATATAAAATATATAAAACATAGATCACCAAACTACATTCAATACAAATAGCCTAGTTAACTTAAAAACCATACTATCCTTATCTTTTATAATATTGAAAAATCCCAACACTAGAAGTGGGAACCCTCTGTTCACCGCACCGTTTCAATGTGCTCCGAAGTAAACTCTTTGTTAACTGACCCGAAAATAACCTTGATCTTGTAAATTTGAACGATAGAACACCTACATTCATTCAAAATAGAGGAAACGAAACCTCCCGAAACATAACAATAGCCCATAACCAGATAGCATCTAAATTAGATTGGGAAGTTGTTGATAACCCAAAGGAATACGACCATAACTCAATATCAAATTACCAGTACTCAAACGGAACCATAAAAATCAGAAAAACAACAAAATATATAGATAAAACAGTAAACTGCGAGTAAAGCTAGATAAATTCCCAGAAAACAAACTTCCATCAACAAACATAAATGAAGAAGAAGCAACAATAACCAAAGCAATCAAATCCGCAGTAATTTAGCAACAAACAAATCCAAAAACAATAATCATACAAATAAAACCGCATGGCTAAATAGCAAAATTAAACAGATGCCAATAACAGAGACATATTATTCAAAAAGGCAAAAATAAGATAAAAAATAATTACTCGAACTAAAACAAATTAAAGCCCAAATCAGAAGAACCATAAAACTGGAGAGAAAAAACAAAAGGGGAAGAATTTTCTAACCCTATCAACAACACTAATATATTCTGGAAACATGGCAGAAAGAAAAAGGAGAAACAATTAAATAGTACATAAGAGCAATAGATATAAACACCAAACTACCAGAGAACCCCAAACTAATAACAAAACACTTCATAAACATACACACAGAAAACAACAGCTACAACTCCAACTCAAATACAATCAACACACCAATAGCACTAAAGGAAATGGTAAACAAAAAATTAGATCAGTGGAATTCAGTGCACGAAACAAACTATGCATTAAAAAATACAAAAGGGTCAACATCAGGTTTAGGTAGGGTAACGATAAGCGTTACGCAAGAAGAGTCTTCGGTTTTCGAATTTCAGAAGTAGCAAATGCGAAGTCTATCAACAGGTAAGAACACACTAACTCCTCATATTAAAACGACTCCTCTTCGAGTATGATGGTAAAAATCAAATCGCTTGAAGCAAAACAGTATTCAATTCAATTATAAAATATTGTGGGAAAGAAAACGAACTATAAATCATCTATGGAACAGCTGCATAAAATGTGGCGTAATAACTGATAAAGAGTGAATACGCATAATAACAGTAATAGAAAAATGGTACTGTAGAATGCTGAACGTATAAATATTTATTTATTTATTTATACGACTTAGCACAAACAGTTATTACATATTTGCTACAAATCACATTAAAAATTGATAGTTAGAGCTAAAATTAAAATTGAATAAACAATTACATACACTCTAATAAAACAACAAAACATAAAAAAAGAATAGCAATATCCTAACAATAGCGATTGTACAATTTTTGCTTTTGGGAATGTTTTGATAGTGTAAAGTCAATTTTAAATTTTTGTTTGTTACCTATAATAAGCATTCTATTAATAGGTTCATATTTTCCATAATTAGTACTATGATTACTGATATTAAATAAATTGAAAGAGCGAAGACGGTGCAGATTTCTAATCGTGATATTACTGGAAATAAAAGTTGATTTGACATTGCCCTTTACAATATCTGTAATAAAAATAACATCAGAAACCTCACGCCTAAAGCTCAATGTACACAGATCAATTAATTTTAACCTTTGCTCATACATTGGTAAGATAATAGGATTAGACCATGACAAATGGCGTAAAACGAATTTAAGAAAGTTTTTTTTGTACTGCCTCAATCCTATCAATGTGTACTATATAAAACGGTGACCAAACTTGACTTGCATATTCAAGATTCGGTCTTACAAGGCAGGTGTACAACGACTTAAGAACATTATGGATCTGAAAATTTCTTTGACCAACGTTTAACAAATCCCAGTATTGAATTAGCTTTATTTATAATGTTATTATAGTGAGTTTTAAAGCTAAGATGAGAATCAAAATACTCCTAAGTCTTTTATTGATAAGTATAAATAAATAATGTTGAAATTGCAGACCGGAAAGGATCGTTAAAGACTAATATATGATTCTGCTATAATTTATGCAGCAGTTATTTATACAAATTACATAATATTGTGCCGATTAAGATTGGAGAGGTTACATAAATATGAAACCATGATTTTGTAATCACAGTAATTTTACAATGTTAAACTGATTATAAATTTTATTGGTTTCAGATTATCTAAAAGAAAAATAGAGTTTTCTTCTTGTAAAAAAAAATTATATATATCAATTTTATTGTTCGTAACCTAATAGCATACAAAATTGCTCTTTTCTTCAATTAGAGATGTTCTGCTCTAACAGAATTTGTACAATATGCATGCATATTTATAAAAAAGGATATTATGTTTTCATCAAAATCTTTTCAATTTTTGATTCTAGAGAATAACAAAATTAATATATTTTATTCTTTCAACTATACGAATAAGTAACATACATACATACATACTTAACATACATGTACTAAATATACCAAAAAGGAAAAATTTAAAAAGTCACAGTCAATAAAACATACTAACAACAAAATCTAAATGAAAATTTAACAATCAGTGAAATAAAAATGAAAATTTTTTTTTTAAGTGTGTATTGAATCAATTTTCGTCCTTGAAGAAAACAAAGTAAAAACAAAAACATTAAAGGAGTAAGTATATAGGCTTTGATTTAGTTTTTTTTGTTTAATAAATTTTTTATTGTTCTTAAATATAAAGTAGCAATACCAGGGTTGTTGTACGTATATACTCTACATATGTATTTATATATTAAAAGTCTATTTTATACTAGTTACTGTGTTTGTTTTTTCGATTAAGTAAATGAAATATCCTTCAAAAATTTTCCATTCAAAGAATGAATGAATGAAATTTGATAGTAAAAAATATTAGAATATAGAAACAACTAAAAGTGAATACATAGGTATAGGATTTAGAACAGCTACATAATATGTGAAAATGAAACTTTTTTATTATTTTCAATTTGTTTTCTCGGCTCAAGGACATTAACTTTTTAAATTTTTTTATTTCAAAATTTGAAGAGTTTCAAAAAAAAAGAAAAGTTTAATTTTAATTTTAAAATAGGTTGAAATTTTCCAAACGAATTAGGTATATCAGATTAGAATTTTGATAAGTTCAAAAAACAACTACACCTGGCACATATATAATTTCAAAAATATAGGATGAATAGTCCAACTGCTTTTACACAGAGTTTTGGGATCCTATAATAAGTAGAAGGTTTCATAAACACAGTACTGCAAAAGTAAAACTTTCGGAAATGATAATACACACATATACATTGAGTACCATATACCATTTTCATTGAATTAGATTTATTTGGCTATACTTAAAAAAATTTAGAATTAGTGTAGTTGATTGTACTACGCTCTCAACTATAATTTTGTATTTTGTATATAAAATCTGGCAACATTTATGAATAAACTTAATTTGCAAATATTTTTGTGATAAGAAAAATCAATACTATTTGTTGCTTATGAAAATATCTTATTTGTTAAGAAAAATTCTTCGCCTTTAACATATGAAAACCTACAGTTGCGGAATCGTTGGTATAATACTTTCATTCATTTTAATAGACTTCATCGAAAAGGGTTTAATTAATCCCTTTTTGATCAAGCATCCCAAGTTAAAGAAAATAACTTCTATAGGCTCTTGAATCTTTTATTTTGAACAGAGGACATGTGGGGGTAGACCATATTTGACTAGCATACTCAAAGGTAGGCCTAACATAAATAGGTAGGTGTAACATAAATATATTTCGTGAGATATGGATCAGAAAATTCTTTACGCCATCGTTTAATTAAGCCTTGAGAAGAATTGACTTTCCTCATTATTTTATCATAATGTAGCTTAAAGGTCAGTTTAGCGTCAAGTGTTAACCCGAGGTCTATAATAGAATTTACTCTTAAAAGCGAACAGCCATTTAGTAGGTAGTTGAACGAAACTGTTCGGATAAAATTTCGCCTAAAAAATGTAATGACTTTGCATTTAGAGGAGTTCAATTAAAGTTCATTTTTTTAACACCAAGAAGCGACATTGTTAATACCTATCCAAACTGTAGGGGTTAATATCTGATAACTAGCTTTGTAACCCGCCATATATGACGGAAGCCAAATCAATTCTAGTATTTCTTTCCTTCATTAGAGTTTTCATTTCAAGTTTAAGAAAATAATGTATTTGCTTATTAATTTATTATACCTTTATTTTTGTATTATAACGCTTTTAATTACCATATAAACAGAATATTTGTAGTAAGGTGCAAAATTATCTATTCCGGTCATTTACTCGATAATTTTAGCGACATCCTTTTTGCCAACATTGAAAATTTATCGTATAATTCAGACTTAAGTTAATCCTGTTAACATTCAATAACATTCGCTGCGTAAGTTTAACGTTTATATAGCGAACAAATAATATTTTATAATGAGCCACAACTTTGAACGAAAACAATTTCAAAAACAAAAATAAATAAAATTGTAAATATAAAAAAACAATAATATTGCAGGTACACATAATATTTATTTTGATGAATAAAATAAAAACTCGTGTTGGAGAAAAAATTAAAATAAAAAAATTTACTACAAATAAATAGGTATTAACAAAACTGTTCATAACTTGTGAACCATTGATCGGTTATTTAAAATTTCATTTCATTTCAAAAAATTCATTATCGAACTGTTCATGTTAAAATTCAAACATAATTATTATTTATAACATACATTAAAAAGAAGAACAACAATCAATATGGTTTAACCGATACCTATATATACCTACCTACTATATTAAAAAAAATTCATCACTCTCTACATCATACATTTCTACACACTTGAAGAAAACAAATATACCTAAAAATTATAAATTTACAAAGATAAGAAATAAAAAATAATAGTACAAAATTTCATTTATTTCTTTAAAAATTTATAGGTTGTTATTGTTTTTATGTGTAAAGCAGCAGAACTAAAACGTAACCCCATAATATTATATACTAAATATTATATACGATCATAAATTTATATATCATATAGATATATATATATATATATATATATATTCAACAAAAAAACAATAAACAAAAAAAATAAAAATAAATAACAATTTTAACTCATCATCGCATCACATTTCTTGCTAGAGTATATATATACCTAGAGTACTATACAGGCTATGCATACGGTAGCAAAACTATGATGCTATGATAATTATCATAACAACAACAAAAATATGTAGACACAAATGCATTTTGTGTATAACTTTAAGTAATAAAAATAACATTTAAGTGAATTTTTTTTTGTTTTGTGTTAAATACTGTTTGCCTTTTGGTTATTATACCATATTAAACTATTGATAAAATTTCTATTAGTCCTTATTATTATAAATCAAAAAAATTGCGTGTTTTATTTATGTTATTATTATTATTTTTTATTTTTCCTTGTTATTTGCGAAGAAGACTAACATTAAATTAAAAAAATATATTTCATGCAATGGTATTTTTTCCTGCCATACCCAATTTCGGATTTCAATGAACTACTTTTATCAGAAATAATGATCAATATAGAATCAATGTAAATTTATTACACACGCCCTTAGTATGCTTACCCTATTTTAATATAATATTTCCGAATATTGGCGTACTTAAACGAAACTATTTCAGGCTATTTATTATGATGATAATATAATTTCGATCATAAAAAAGGTTGTAATAATTTTTTGCTTGTTACATATTACCGTTATAAAATTTTATTTTACACTTAAATTATTTTAAACCTGTTTTTACCGTTTATTTTTTTTCAATTATTTAGAACTTCGTCTTCTAAACTTTATCACTTTCTGCACCAAAAGAAAAAAAAACAAAATTGTTTTAAAAAAAAATCATTTAACACACTTTGTTGCACCACTACATATCAAAACTTGTTCACAACACCAAAAAAAAAAAAAAAACAAATAATACTAAAACTATTAATTTGTTCTTTTCACCACTTGGTCACAAGGCTATTTTCTTTATGCACTAATAACAGTTAACTTTTAAGAGACAACAACATTTTTAATGGGACTTTTTAAGACACAAAAACAATCTAAAGTTTTTTCTTTTAGTTCTTGCAAAGTAAATTCAATTAATTACGAACACTAACAAAAACAAAAAAAAACAACTATACTACTGATAAAACAACTAACAATAGTTATATCCTTACTATAAATTTTACTGTTTTTATAATATTATATTTAAGTTGTAACTTTAACATCAATAACAACAACATAATATAGATGAACTTAGAATTTATTAAAGTAACCAGAGATCAAAAGTAAGTGTAAAAAAAATTAAATAGACGAAAAACTTAAACACAAATACAACACACACCTATTCCTATATAATTATACAGTTATATATTTATAATCAAATATGGAATTTGAAATGACTATAAACATATGTTTGGTACGAAAACATTTATTTTTATTCAAAAAAAAAAAAAATAACCGTAATAAAAAAAACAGAACAAAAACTAAAGAATAAAAATATTTTAGAGAAAATAAACCGTTTTTTTTCTATTTTCAAAAGTTTTCCAGTTTCTTGTATGTTTTTCGTTGTTTTACCATATATTTATTTTGTCCTTGATTCATTTACTCTTCTCTCCTCTTTAATATTGTATATTTTTTTGCTCTAAATTTTGTTATTGTTTTTCGAAAGATTTTAATACAGAATTGTAGTAATTTTAATACCCAATAAATGCATTGAATAATATATTTGTATTACTTTCGATAAGGATAGGTATAGTAGTTTAGTTCGGAATATCGAAATACAAAATTGATACCCAATTATTTGTGATAAATTTAATAATATTGAATAATTTCGTCCATTTTCAGTAGAATGGGACTAACCAGGTGATTATAATAAATTGGTTTTAAATGATAATTTATGTATGTATATTTTAAATGTAATTGATCCTTTTGATGTAACTGGGCGGCCTTAGGCAGCTCTATGCTTCACATATAGATTATAGGACAAGAATGGAATGGACTGACTTGGACAACGAATATAAAATATGGTAAATTTAGTCAATTGTTTTAATCTAGATTACGCATATACGTATTTAAAGGAACATTTTTCAAATTTTAAATTTGAAGCCAAAATTTTAGCTTATTTTAGCATTGTAAATCGAGCCCCAGGTGTTAGTAATATTGATAGTATTCAGTTTTGTCAGTTTTGAGTTATAGTAAACCTTATGTTTAAATATAGGTTCTTTCAAATTAGATCCAAAATTTCTGGTGTTATTTTATCATGAGTAGTGTGAATATACATGCAATAAATGTTGAGTAATAATTGTTTTTTTTTTATTCATTTATTTTCCTATTTTAATTTTTCAAGTACATATTATCTACATTAACTAATAACTAATTTAGTTTATAGGAGAATAGTTAGTAGTATCTTATATTATAAGAATAGTGTTAGATACCATACCAATTGATGACAAGTCGAAATTTGCACTGTTTATGGAGTATAAATGGTATATGGTGCAATAGTGGTGCAATAATGCAATAATATTAAAAAATAATAATAAATAATAGTTATTTATATAATAATAATTAATTAAATATGATATTAGAAGCCTAATTTAATATTATTAATCTGTAATTGATATTTGCAAAATGGTGCAATAATTTACTATTCCAAACCAAAGATTCCATTCAACTTTCATTGTGGAAGATGTAACGATGTAGACCAAAACTCTTAAATACATATTTGACAACTTTCCAGACTCAGCAAAATTCTTCGAATCTAGGTTTAAGTCGAATATCAGCAAGTTTTCGAATCCAGGTCTGGACAGGATTTGGAATCTAGGTAAGACCAATCTTAACGAATATAGGGTTTTGATTATGTGAAGCAAAAGAAAAGATAATTTGATCAATAATTGACTTCCGCATTGCTTAGCTCTTTGACCCAGTTTTGAATAGTAATTCGTTAAAACAACCAACAAAAACAAGTAAATCAAATAACTGCACTAATCACATACGCCTACCTGATAATAATGCACCATTGTGCGCTGTAATATACAATAAAAGTAAAGTTTGTTCTTATCATACCCACAACACATTTTAATGTTCAACTGCAAGAAATTTTTAATTTCTATGAAAAAATGCCAATAATAATTACCTTCCTGAAAGTATTGCCATTCAAATATCTAAAAATGAATCGAATTTCCATATAGTTTTTAAAAACTAATTTAGTTCACTTATATTGTTGTAGTGGCAAAATTTAACTAATAGCACTCAAAGCAAAGATTGTATAGGTGTCTATTCCAAAGCAAATTTTAGTTATACGAAGAAGAAGCAATTAGAGTTGAAATAATATAGATTTGATAATTTGTTATGGAAATGTGTAGGTACTGCACCATTGCGCTATAGGTTTCGTACTACACATTTGAATGTTCAAGTAACAGTTATTTAAAAACTGCTCGTATATTTCAACTTACAAATATGGCATAATGTAAATGAAACTATATTTTAGCTGTACAGTGAAGTATTGTAGATAAACTATTTGAGTGAAGTAGATCGTGTTGATCAGAATATAACTTCATATAGAATTGAAATCAAGAGCACAAAATAGTAATTATCATTAGTTACTCAATATAATGACATATGAATAACAAAATCGCAATGGATTCTATGTGAGATTTAGACATACTATAGTACAAACATTGCTTCACACATAAAAAAAAAATATGTATGTCTAATAGAGAATCAAAACATGAGCAACTAAGACCATATCATTTTATTGCAGATAGGGTTAATGTTTTTTAATCAAATCATCATTTAAAAAATTTTAGTAAAAAAATCTTCATTTATCTAATTTTATATCAAGTAGTGTTTAAAGATTATTCGTAAAATATTATCAAATATTCTGAAATTTATATACCAAGTTGCACAGACTACTAACACATAATGTTGCTTTGTTAGTAGATATACATATTCTATTTCTATTATATTCTATTCTGTTCTAATTCTTTTCAAATTTTTTTTATTACCCTTTACTATCCTTCTTTTTTTTCTTCATTTTTATATGGCTAAAATTCTGCGAAGGGTATTATTTTGGCCTAATATAAAAAACAAAAAATAATTTGCACCTTGAGCACAACTTTTATACTTATTTGATGTATACGCTGAGCTCAAAAAAATAATTCTTTGAGCTCAGCGTATACATCGACTATGTATTAGCAAGCTGTAATCAGCAGAACAATCTAAATTCGAGATCTTATATTTCTACTCTGGCATACTATAGTAATATACTGATAGTGTTCCAGAAATAAGATGCACTGAGCTCAATGTCTTATTCGCGCAATATATTAATAAGATTTGACCAATTAAAGCCAAAATGTTTATGTCTTCGTCTTACAGTCTTACACTGTTATATCTTCAATTTGAATTTCCAACAAAGTAATAACAATATTACCCTGCTCTATAATTGAATATATATTCATATTATTATTGTCGCTGATAACGAAAAGTTTTCATTTTTCTATTCTATTATTTTAATTTTTTTTTCACTTTCTCTCTTTTTTTGTTTTTTTTTTTTGTTTGAGCATCCCATTTTACTATCAGTTGTGTAATTATTTTCATTTCGGCTAACCATAAGTGTTTTTCTCATAAAATAATATTTTATAATAATGCCATATATGGAACCAAAAAAAAACAAAATAGAAAAATAAAAAAAAAAACAATGCATTATACATTCATATAAATAAAACTACACATACCTACATCTATTTTGTATGTACATACAATATAAAAGTTTTTATTTTATTATATTGTTTTTCTAATTTTTTGTTTTCTTTATTTTTTATGTACCGCAGGGAATAATGTGCAAGTGAAAGATAGTTAGTTGTTGAATTCATCCGTTCAAATTCAATAAAGAGAACCAAAACTATATCCTGAAAAATGAAAAATATAAATAGGGGAAAGGGATACAACAAAAATAGAGCATTAGAAAAGTTTAAGGATTAAATAGAAATTGCATAAAAAACTTTTACATAAGTTGTAATACAATGATAACAAAATACTATGACAAAAAAACAATATCTAAGTAAAATAAAAAAGAGAGAGAAAATAAAGTTATACTTAAATGGTTTGAATATTAAAAAACTAAGATTGTTTTTAGAAGGGGTGTTTGAGAGCCAGTTGCTAGTATTGCTTTGAAATAAGAAATGTTAGAAAATCAATGAAAAGCCAATGATGGAGTTGAGTGCAACATAATTTGTAGTGAATATAGTATTTAAATTTATTTGTTTAGTTGAAACAAAGAAGAATCCACTGGCACATTACCATGTTAATGATATCAATTAATTATTTTAAAGAGTATGGAAGCATAGAACAGTTTACTAATCCGGGTTGGAGGGGTTTATTAGATAAAAAAAATTATTTAATATCAAATCTTGCAGACTATAAACTATGGAAGCAAAGAAGGGCTTAATACCGGAGGGGTCTTCCTTTTGTTATTAGATATTATAGAATTTTGCTTAGAATAAATTTGTTCAAATGTTTGTTTTCTGCGAATTTTAACGATTCTATAACACCTAATCGAATACAAAAATTTATCATTTAAGCTTAACCATTTTGCCGGTTTGTTTTTGTTATACAGGTGTGAAATGCGGAAGATCACAGAAAACATTTTTGGCAAACAAATATTTTCTAATAAATCTATGCCAAGCATAATTTTCTGCTTTGGCTTGTGCCTATGGTCTAACGCATTGAGCTGCTTTATTCCATTAAACCATACGCTTTATTCTGCCACTCACTTCCATTAATTTACTTTGATCTATACATATATTTTTAAATACTATATTCACTAAAAATCGGGAATCGAATCTGGGTCCCTTCGGTTCAAAGGCAGGCGATCTACCTACCGCGCCCCCCAGCGGGTATATATGTTTGGTTTGGTTTGACATACATATTTTAGAAACAGAATCTAAGAACTGGCTGCACTGATTAAACTTGAAATATGGAAATTTTATTTCAGATAATTTTCTACGTATTTAATTTATAATAAATTAAAACTATTGTAAACAAAATTGTTCTAAGATAATAAACGGGGCCGTATAATAGATAAAAGGGTCGCTTAAGAGGCGCGTTCACATTACAATTCACCATATAAAAAAAAACAACATTGCAAAGTCACGCTGAACCCCTCTCCTTCTTCATTCTCTTTTTTCTCAAATTATCTCTTCTCGCTTAGGGCTAATAGTACAAAATGGGATTTTCTAAGTTTCTTGTTTCTCTAATAGCCATCTAAGTTTTGTCTATTTATAAAAAAAAAATATCATCTTCAGACGCCCTAACAAAAGTATTGTAAAATTGAAATCCAAAAAGAACAAAGAAAACACACAATCGACTTAAAACTAGTTGTTATTGAGCAGATAAGCATTTCCAACTTAGATGTTCAAAGCTCCTATTCTGAAACACCAAAGTTAAAATTATCAAAATGCTCGTACTGCCTGGACACTGGACGTTGTCCAATACAAGTGAGCACATGCACTTGGTCTCTTCGAGAAATAACTTCGTTATTGGATATGGTTCTGAAAATAACGATGTGGTTGGAGGTTGGAAGTTATAATGCCAAAATCTATGGGCTGTATAATAAAGTGGACGTAATCACGAAAATTAAGATAAGTTAAGAATCTTTTCGAAAAGGTATTTTCGAGAAAAAACTTCATCATCGGATATGGTTCTGATATAATAACGATGGGGTTGGTGGAGGAGTTATAATAACGAGATCTATGGGTTGAATAATGAAGTGAACGCAGTCAGTAAATTAAGAAAGTACCCCGCGCATCTAGAGTTAATGTATGAAAATATTTCTGCCAAGACAATCTTAAATTCAGATGGTAAAGTAAAAGACGTCGGGCAGACCAAACAACTTCATTGAAAAAATATTTACCTTTAACAATTTCATTATTTATTTATTTGACCATTGATCAATTCATACACCCCGTCCCCGCACTGATCTCATATACATCCTGTATATTACTTGCATTTAAAATATCTTATTATATTATTATTGAATGTTGTGTAGTGTGTGTGTGTGTGTGTGTGTTGACATTTCGGAAAAGTTAAAATTTTTATTAAAATAATATTATATAGTACGAATTGGGAAGTGAATAGAAATTTATTCGATTTTATTTGTATATCGTTCGTAAATTCGAAATTAAATGACAAAGTTTCATAATTTTAAAATAACTAAGAGAAATATTTTGCTTTTTTATATTTTTTGGAAATTTTAGAAGTATTAATTTAATAGTTTAAAAAAAAAATCTGTTTAAATGACTTCATAACAATATCAAAACAATAACAACAAAAAAAAAAAAATAACAAAAACAGGAAACAATTTTCGTGTAAAACAACAACTAAAGTTTTTGTTTTATTTATTTTTTTTTATTATTAGAATAGAAGAATTGTAGGGTTTCAGGATATGTCATGTTTAAGATAACAAGGAAAATTTTAATTCCAGAAATGTCGAAACAATTATTTTGGAAATTTAAATATTTTTTGCTTTTGTTTCCATTTTTGTTTTGATTTTTTATGTTGCACTGATTAGTTGACATTTTTACTTTTGCAATGTAAAAACCATTCAATTTAAGTAGGTATGCAGATGTTAGAAAATGATATGATTGCGGACGGTATTCGACATCTTGTTTGGAACAGATGATCAATTCAGTTCCGACTAATTTTCTATGAAACTCTTATATTTATTCACAGATTCTATTATAAGTTCAAAACAGTAACCGATCGATTACAATTCCTATCCATTATACCAAAGCCATTAATTGATTAAGCCATTTATTGTAAATGTTTGTTTATTTAAGAAAATTTTTTGTTTCAGCTCATTTCTAAAACCAAATATCACAATTAAGAAAATTAATCAATAAAAATATTTCTCTATAAAGTTTGAAAATATTTTACCTAGAAACCAGACTCTAGTGCTTGGGCAAAGTCACCTACTCCATCACTACCCTCCTAATTAAGTAAATTAATCAAATTTTTAATGCTTCATTCCCGCTTTACATATTATATAGTTTTGGAGAGATTTTATCTATAATTCAGACTCTAGCGGTTACTAAAGTTATACAAAGTCGCATTGTCCACCCACCATTGTCAAGCCCTATCTTCGTGGCCTTAATCAAATATTTTATACTTCTTACCGCTTTATAAAGCATAACATTCGTTTGAAGATATTTTGTCTATAATCCAGACTCTAGCTAAAGTAGAACAAAGCTTCATTCTCCCCCATTATATAAGCGGTTATTAAGCAAAGCAATCATTTTCTTCCATAATTCTATTCACTTTATCCGTTATATTTGGAAATGTTGTGGTTATTTGTTGTACTTGGAAATATTTTTTTTTTATAAAAACTTGTTTTCTAACGTTAGAGTAAAATTTTGGAAATATTGTCTGTTATGTGTTATCTCTTATTGTCTATTATCTGTTATACTTGGAAATATTTTACCTAGATTTTACCGCATCATAATTTTTACCTATGGTTTTATAATAAGGGAACCAAATTAGACAGAACGAAAAACTTACCGGTTATTATTTCTCATTCGCTTTGAAACTATTCCAACAAATAAGATGATAAAATAACCGACTTTACGATCAACCAACGATCGACAACAACAAAAGCTTTGTTTTGGTTATCCAACTACTATCGAGAGTCGTAAGAAGGGTTATCTCGCTTGTGATAGAGTATCGATTTAAAAAAAAAAAAAAATTACACCTATATTTACGAGCCTAATGGCTCTTTTGAGTTGAGAAAATTAAATAACAAAAAAAATAAAAAAATTTCTTCCATTCTCTTCGAGTGTTACAATCCTTGGAGGTTCTGGTCTAGGCGAAATATTGTCCTCCAGTGTCCTCCAGCACTTACTGGCAAATTCTCTCCAGTGTGAAGTATCATCATCTCCCTAACGAAGGTGTGGTCTACCTCGATAATACCCACCCCAGGATTTGAATTCGAAGGCTTTTTAGTTGGATTCTAATACAGGTTAGTCAAAGTAAATTATAAGTAATAGGTGTGAATACATTTACATAAGCTTCTAATAATTAAAATTAGAAAAATTGTATAGTGAGATTAAGGTATATTAAATAAATATTAATAATATTTCCATTCTTAAATATGGATCTGAGAGAACTCCAACAATACGATGATTTTGAAGAAAAAGAACATGGATGGACAATAAGCCAAAATCTGAATGAATCTAGAAAAACAATTATGTATTATTAAAATTTATTTCACTACTTGCGTATTGTTTCAAATTTAAGTTAAAAATAATCAAAACTAGGTTAGATTTTACCCTTTGGGATGCAACGAGTTAATTAAATTTCTGAAAGTAATGCAAAAGTACAAATTTTTTATTTTTATTTCCATTTCAAAATTAGGTATTCTGCTGATTGGTTAACAGCAGTGATTCGAGGTGCATAAATTTAAAAGTTTATTATAAAATAGTAAATTAATGGGTAGGAAATAAGGGTAGATGATTATTAGTATAACCAACAATGTATAGAATACAATGAACCAGTTTTTTGATGAATCATTTTTTCATTGTTTCAACTTAAACAAAAATAAAAAAACAACAATAAAAGTTTAAAGTAATTTCATCACGGCTATGAAATCATTCATCTCACTCATCTTGAATAGGTACAAGTTACTTTACTGTTTTATTTATTTAGATTATATCCTATTGTTTTAGTATTATTGTTGTTGTTGTTGTTGCTATTTTTATGTACTCGCTATTCAACTTCATTGGATTATGGAAAGCTGTTAAAAAGTTATATTTTTCTTCAAAATTTTTAATTTTTTTTTTGTTGTTATTTTTCTTTTTTATTATTTATTTCTTGTCGTTATTTTACTTGATTTTTTTTTTTTTTTTTTTTTTTATATATAAAGGAGTAAATAAATTATGTACCAACTTAATACTTTCTTTTTTAAATTTATTTCAAGTGTATGTTTAGTGGGCCAAGGCCCAAAGGAAGCACTGTATACAATTATTATATAGAAGATAAGGATGAGAAGATGAATAAGATATGTACAAGTTCTTAAATATAAATGAATATTAATAAAGTTACAACAATTTGTTGAAAAATTTCAAAGTTGTTTTTTATTTAGGGAAGAAAATTTCCTAAAAAATACTTTTTTAAGGAATGTTAAAAAATTAAAAACCCCGACTTTAAGTTAAAATGTTTTGAGAGGAAACAATGTCAAAACAAGTATTTGAAATTTTTTGTTGTTTTTTTTTTATGTTTTTTGTTTTATTAGATTTGGATTAAAAAGTAATTTAAAAATAAATTTTAGGAAATTTTTGGTTTTCCAAAATTTGTTAAGGGTATTAAAATTAAAGTATAATGATTTGGAGTATATTTAGGGCTAAATTAAATATTTGTATACAGTTAATTTATTGTAATTTCAGACAATATATTTATATATAAACAGATAATAAATTTAATGTGAACGTATGGCACGCAACTGCGAGGCTATAAAAGTAAGAATAATAAAATTATAATTTTAAAAATTGGAGAAAAAAATGCTGCAAGTGAATGTGTTGGCTTATACGGACGCTGATTCTGATAAAGACATGTGAAAAGTTGATGAAAACATTCAATATGACAATCGCACAATTCAGCACAACAATAATATTAACCTTTGAAAATGTTGGAACAAAGAAATCTGGTCAGAAGAAATAAAAAAAAATCTATAAAAATTTCTAACCCAGATTTCTAACTCATGCCTAAATCAAAATAAAAAAATACTTTATAGAAACATTATTGGTAAAAATAGCCAGGTATCTTTTTCTTTTATTGCCTATCCATAATTAGGTGCGGTTATATAATATTAGCAACGATGTCCTGATAAATATTTAGATTCGTTGCTGAATGGATTAAATTGCCAATGTTTCTGATGCCTGTCCAGTTTTTAATGTTCCGCAATCATGTTAATTGTTTTCGTCCTATACCCCTTTCTTGTTCAATTTTTTCTTGAACTATTAACTGAAGTAGCTCGTATTTATTTCCACGCATAATATGTTCAAAGTAGGAGGTTTTTTGTTTCTTTAACCTTGAAAATAGTTCTCTTTCTGTGTTTGCTCTACGTAGAACTTCTACGTTTGTAATATGATCCGTCCACAATATTTTTAGCATTTTTCGGTAGATTCACATTTCGAAGGCTTCAGTGCTCTTACTTTTAAGGTCTTACTTTTAAGTTTGTTTAGTGCTCTTACTTTTAAAGTACATGTTTGACTGCAATATAGTAGTATATACCAAACATAGTATTTAACGAATCGTAAGCGAAGACCTAAATTCATTTCACGACAGCAAAAAACTACTTTTTTGTGTTTAAGAAATGTATTTCTTGCGATTTCAATTCGTCATCTAATTTCCTTTTCGCAGCTTCAATCATTCGCATTATTTGAATTGCTGCGTAAGGTGTTCTTTTTCTACTCACGATCATTAATTGAGTTTTTCAGATATTTATTTTTAAGTTAAACAATTCGATATGATGGTTGACTTTATCGACTTTATTATGTTTTAATTCCCTTAGGTTGTATGTTATAAGGACTGCATCATCTGCATGTCTGATATTATTTATATTATATGCGCCATATACTTGTATACCAACATTTAAATGGTTCACTGGCTAGTCATGGAAAATAGCTTCAGCATAGGTGTTAAACAGTAAAGGGGAGAGAATACAGCCTTGTCGAACTCCTTTTTGATTATCAATGTTTTATACACTATTTATTTTGACACTGGCTGTTTATTTTCAATATAAGCTATTTGTGCACATTATGATATTTTTATCTATGCAAATTCTATTTAATATTTCCATAATTTTTTGATGGTTGACGTTATCAAACGCCTTTTCATAATCCACAAAACATTTTGATGAACATCACGACAATTTTGTACTACTTAGTACTTAAATATCAAAAAGGGCTTCTCTACTTCCCATCAGTTCTTTGTTTGAATCCAAATTGCGTTCTGCTCATATGCAACTCACAATTTGTGTATATACGATTATGTAACACTTTCAGGAAGATTTTGAGTGCATGGCTCATTAAATTTATTAATCGTTGGCTTTTATTAATTTTTTGGCATTAGTGGTGATAAATGTTGACTTCAGCTAATATTGTGGCAAATTTCCGTTATTATAAATAATGTTGACAATTTTTTGGAGCACAATGAGGTTTTCAGTTTAATTATTTCTGACGGAGTCTCTTCTGGTCCTACCGCTTTATTATTTTTGGCTGATATAACCGGTTTTTTGATTTCATCTTTGATTATATTCATTTCGGATGGTTCTGTAGGTACATGTGCTTTTTTGTAAACCTCTGCTATTTCTTTGAGCTTTTTGTGCAGATTGAGGTTATCATGCAGGTGTTGTAGTTTTTCAATTTCATTGCATTCGTGTTTTAACCAATTTTTTTTCTTTTCTTATTTTCGACCTAATTTCACGATGAATACGTTTTCATTAAGCAGGTTGTTTTTTTTTTTGTAAAAATTGTGATTTCAGACTTTAATGAGGTTCTTGCTAAGACTTAGGTAACACAGATATTATAATAATATGAAGTTTGAGTTTAATTTAATTACCTCACAATTCCACCCACGTTTCGCGATGTTCCTGACAGGTTTCCGCAAAGTATGCCCGGTCCAACGCCATTTTCTCTGTAAGATTCCCACGTCTATTTGTGTTTGTTTCGTTTTCTGCCACAGCATTCTGTTGGAAATGGTTTGTGGCCAACGAATGTTCAGGATGCGCCGGAGACTTCATGATGTATGCTTGAAGTTTCCTAGTGATGTTTACTGAAACTTTCCATGTTTCGCAAGCGTACAAGAGAACAGATTTTACATTTGCGTTGAATATTTTTATTTTTGTGCGCAGAGATATGTGGCATGCCTGCCATATTTTTGAAAGCATTTTGAAAGCGAAAGCAGTACGGGCTTTACTGATACGGGATTTAATATCCAAATTGGCCCCTTCATCTGATGACACCGATACCGAATACCGTTTCTCTCATTTATAAAACTCCCACAATAAATATTTCACATATTGTTTATCAAAATAAGATATTTCAGAACTGTATTATGGATATTTTACTTTGCTTATCAATTATATTATATTACCCTTACTTTGCTTTAATCAAGTTCTCAATTTGCTTAGATAATCAAGAATAATATGCTTTAAATCTATCTGGCAGCTCATTAAAATTACCGCAAATTCGATACTTATTTGTGATGTTATAGTAGAAAAAATCGTTTATGAATAGCTTATGAATAATCAAATGTTCGTTGAACATTGATCATTATTTGTTCGTTATTAGCTATTAACTATTCAGTCATAGCTACTAATTAATCAGAGTAAGCTTCACTATTATAACAGCAGAATTTATACCTTTCTAAATTTCAACTACATAGTATCTCTTCTTCTATAAAGCCTACTAAAATCGCGATTGTAAACGTTTTTATTAAAAACTACTAAAATTTAGAAAACGAATTTATTATAACTTATTCTGAAGTTTATTTTATATTAAAGAAAACTTCTTTATCATCCACATGTTGCAGTCCACAAGATAAAATTATTATAAAAAAATCCATTTTTATGACAATCTTCAATATTAAAATCTTCAACTCAACTATAATAATTATCTTCAATAATTTTATAATTTCTCCCTGAACTCATCAAAATCACAATATAATCCCAGCCATGCAAATTAATGTGACAGTAAATACTGTTTTTTTTTTTTTTTAAAGTTTAGTTTAATATACGTTCATTAAAATTAAACTCGCTTTGTTTCAACTTTATTAAATTAACTCTGTGCACATTTTTTTTAACTTCAATAAGTTTTTTTACTAATTATAATCAGATGTATGATATAGATTAATTCTATTTTCATCTCATTTCCATTTATCCGTTTGAGTGTAGATTATTATTGTACTCAACCTTTTTTTTTTTTTGCATTTACTTCAAATTTGCATTATCGTTACCGTGCTTATGCATTTACCATATGAAAATAATTTACGTTTAAATTAATTCAACTGATAGTCATCAAATAACATAATACAGTGGTGGAAACATAAGATGATTGTTCAATACTATTTTTATTATAATTATTATAAAGGATTGGAGTTTTCCCTTCTTCAACAATCGTGATCGAATTCTTATTTACAAGTTATGATTTTTAATGTTCACCATCCCTGTAAAAGATATTTTCTTAGCTATGCTCATTGATATATTTTACTTTGAATACTATTAAAATGAATATTTGAAGCTATTAAAAT
Organism: Argyra leucocephala; assembly: GCA_963942445.1. Taxonomy (NCBI): domain Eukaryota; kingdom Metazoa; phylum Arthropoda; class Insecta; order Diptera; family Dolichopodidae; genus Argyra; species Argyra leucocephala. Next base: position 15,324,080 of record OZ012681.1, read on the forward strand.
TTATAAAGCTATTGCATGCAAGATTCATTAGCATTGTGTAATATCTGGAATCTAATCTATTTCTCTCAGTATTCTCAAACATGTTCTAAGTTAGGAACACTTTGCATATAAAATAACGTTTGCTTTTAGTATACTTCAACATCGATAATTTTATAGCCCGTTTAGACAAAATTTAGATTTGCATATAACGGATAGGTATCGTACTCTACTCTCACTGCAGTCACAACTTGGCTTATTGTGCTTATTTTAATATGCATATTATTGCAAATATGTATCTCAGTACTAAAGGATACATGATTTACTGATTACAGTCGGGATATTTTTCTATGATATATTGTGCAGTTTCCATTGTTAGGGGAAGTTTATTACAAGCGAAGGCTTAGAGCATTCACTGAGCACAGAGGAAATGTTTAATAGATTCTTCTTCTACTTCACATATTCTGCACAGGTTGTTTTCGGTTAGCCCGGCTTTATATAAGAATGTTATTTTACTTTGCAGTGGCCAAATATTACATCTACCATAATGTACATCTATTATGTTAAAATTTAGAAAAAATTTAAATTTCTTGAGTGAGTGTGCTGGCATTAACACTTTACTCGACATTTACCATCAGATATGTTAGACCAGAAATCATCAGGTCTTCAGCCAATTTTTACATATATATTTTGGTTGTACTTATAATCTGTTTAAGTTCATTGACGACTTCATTGTTCATTGACGACGACATATATTATGTACGGTTGAGTACGTACAGTATACTTTAGATTCTACTGTGGAATTTTTGTTGAGTGATGACGTTAATATTCTGAAAGCATTTGACTCATACCTTAAATTCTCTATTACACTGTTGTATCGCTAAGTTATAAGTAAAGTACAAATATAAATTATTTACTTGAAACTCGGGATTTATTATACTTTTGAAAGAAGTATTCATTACTTATTCAACCGGAACTTATATTTTTACTGTGTCATATATTTTGTCCATCACTGTACACGCACTCTTCTTTTTTTTTTGTTTTTTTAATTAGGAACCATACTGCTATTATTTTATTATCTTCTACCTTCAATTATCTAATTTTTCCTCTTTATCCTGTTTTTGTGCAAAAAGGAGATGAACACAAAAACTAATGAGTGCAATTCGGTAAAAACTATTTTATTTTCTCTAATTCTTTGTCTTTTTCTAAAATACAATTTTTACTTTGGTATTAACCCTTATGTTGTAATAACATGATTTGCAGTTTTACACACCTGTTTTTTCGTTCAAATTTAACACACACACACATATTGGTATAATATTTTATTCATTCCAACAAATAAATTGGATTAGTTCTTTTTATTTACTAAAATTGGTAAAACCAGAAGAAATTTTGATAATTTCTTTAAATTAGTCAATATAGTATTAAAACAGTATATGAGGGACTCGTATGCACAAAACTTTTTATTAAACACGAGTGGTTTCTGCTATATCATATGAAAAGTCTATGTCCGTACGTAAATTACTGTTTTTTTTTTAAATTTTAAGGTTGACTTCAACTTGAATCATAATTACTCAACAGGGGCCCCCAGTAGTATTATAGTCAACAACAAGTTCTACTTTAAAAGATTTTGATTGATTTTTATAACTCACAGATGTTTTTCAAATATCTTGATATAAATTATATAATCAATCTGAGTTCAATACCAATACTTATATTTGCAGTTCAACAGTATAATACCATCACTGATGGCTTGCAGTTGGATTAGAGAAACGCAATACTATTTTAAGAATTATTAACTCTAAATTTGGTTTAAGGATATCTCTGACTCGGAAAGTTTGATCGTCTCAGCTTTTTTATTGTACAAATAAAATTTCAAGTAGCATGTCAGTAGCATGTCCTTTCAGAGACATTGTTTAAACCGATATTCAAACGTTATATCATCAGATCGTTATGTATCATATACTGAAATTGCCTTGGGGATAAAACGACTTCTGAATTTATAGCATTATTCTAAATATATAATTCAAAATTTTATATTCATAAAAATAAACAAATTTAAAGATACTGCGGTATTTTCTCTTCAGAGGAGGTACATGTCAACATTTCTTTTATATTATTCTATCATTATAGATTAAATAGAATATATTCGGTTTGAGTGACTTAAAAACTAATGTCGAAATAAAGGTTAATCAAATTGAATGGAAAATAAATTTAAAAAATAAAAGAAAAAAAAAAACAAATCCTTCAATGTCTAAAATAAAGTCCATTACTGTCATTTTTAGAAAATTGCAACAATATCGCTAATTAAAAGTTAAAAAAAAAAAAATAAAACTTTTTGAAAGGAAGATAGAACAAAAAACATTGCAAAAAAAACTTTTGCACCTTTTGTGACAACAAAGCAGAAATATAAAAAAAAAAAAAAAATGGACCCATCATTATTCTAAGGGTATCAAATTTAATGATATTCTATCCATTCTTTTGATTCAACAAAGTTGAAACGACCATAATGAATGAAACGAATTTGTATATAAAGTATTTTTTTGTTTTAATTTTTTTTTTTTTTAATTTATTGTCAGCAAGTGGACTACAACTATATTTTTTTTTATTATAAAATAACAGTGCGGTGAGAGATTGTGTGAGAGAGAGATAGAGGGATAAAATCTGAAACTGAATAATGTTCTTTGTAAACCGTAAAGTCTTGCTCAATCTTAGACATAGATTTTTCAATAATATTTGAATTTCTGCAATTCATTAAAAAATTGATACTGCCAAAATTAAATACTATATTATGTTGTTACATATTTTGATTAATACGTGTAGGTACTCTACCTAATTAAAATAACGAAAATTTAAAGCAAAAATATATAAAAAATTATATTTAACAAAACATTCGTTAAGTTTTTATATTCGTAAATAAATTCAAATAACAAGGTATTATTTACATGTGAATAAAACTGAAATAATAAAAAATAAAATTTAACGAAACATTCGTTAAAATTTTTATTTTTGTAAATAATTTCGATTAAAAGTGTTTTGACAAGTTTAAAGTTACTATACTCAGAAACGTGTTCTTTGTCTAGTTAAGTGTAGTGTAGTTTAATGTGTTCTTAATTTATCAACTAAAAGCTTAACGAATTGAACATTTTTACTGATGTTGTTACAATTTTACATTTTGTGAAATATGATGTAAGTGTGATATTATATTTGCGGTATGTGAAATATGCTGTATGTTTTATATTACAATTTGGACCATGTTCATTTTATCTATTCTATGAAGTTATAAAAGTTTAACGAAAGAAATTTTTTTTTTATTTATTTAATTTTGTTTTTTTATTTTTACTTATGTATGTTATAATATTTTTTTATTTAATGAAATATCTTGTAATTATTGTACTGTCCAATATCTTACGCTTAAACACTTTATACTAGTTTGTATTAGAAAGTATTTATTTTTACATTAGCTTGAGTAACTAAAAATTTAACGAAACAAAATTTTCTGATTTTTTCAAAAATATTCTAATCATCAAATTAGTAGAGATGCTTTTAACTAAAGCAATTAAATCAAATATATGAAGCGGCTGCAAACGGTATTATGTTTTCACATATTACACGGTCAGGTCTATAGTTACGTTAAAATAATTCTCAGTTATTGGTTTCGATTCTGGTACTGACAAATTAATAAGCCGTTGATTTTTAACTCACCTGGTACGAAATTGAAATTTAATTTTCTTCTACAGAAATTATATAACTTCAATGATCCGTCAACATTTTTAAAAAAAAGTTAGTAAAATATATACTAGTTTGAGCATTGTAAATGATGTTACCTTCGTTAAGTTTAACAATTCCATTCATACTCAAAATTCTTATACAAAACACATGTATGTAGCTCAAGCATTTAAAACTATAATGTTACTTTCGTTAAGTTATAACATATATGTACTTTCATTTATGATTAAAATTTCCAATACAATCATAAACTTAATTTAAATTTTTGAAAGTTTTAAAATTTTACTGACACTAAAGTTTTAAATTTGATAAATCAGTTTGTACAAAAAAAAAAAAAAACAAATAGAAAATAATTTTTTATGTTATTCTCGCACTCTTCTTTTCTTCTATTTAGTGTAACTTGCTTCTAATTAATTTTAACTTTTTAAGCTCTTAAAATAATAGTATCTGTATAATAAATGTGATATCATTTCCATTTTATGTAGAACAAAAGAAGAAAAAAAACAACATAAAAACAAAAATAATGCTTCTGGCTATTTTAAAAACTGACATTAGAAATTGTCAAAGAAAAGACAAATAACGAGTAAAAAAAAAACTAACACCAATAAAATATCACCCCAATCTGAAATAATACTTCAACTGAAATTGTCATTTTAGTTTTTGTTTTTTTTAACAGTCACTGAACCCCTCTAAAAAAAGCAAAAAAAAAAAAAAAAATAATAAATAAATTACCTTTAGCAGACCTATTACAATGTTTCATTTTAATAGCTATTTTACCACTACTCATCATTGTTATAACATCACCTTCAATTGGACTAAAATTTATTAGTTCAAAGAATATGTCATTTTCGAAGGTTGATTTAATTTTAACTCTTCCCCTATCACCTACCACCCCATATCATATTAATTTACATCAGATTGAAGAAAAACAAGTTTTTCTCTTTTTCAACAATAGAAAATCCTGTATGTTGTTGTGAACCATCGTCACCGCATAGTAAGTAGTAAATTTATGATAGAAAGTATTGTGGTAAATTTTTTCAGAATAAAAATTGCAATCTGTTCTATAGCAAATAATAAAAAAGGATATCTTCAATTTTATTAAAAAAAAAAATAAACCAAAACAAAAAAAAAACAGAACAAAAACAGGCGGAGGAGGATATAAAAAATGATTTTTCTTTTTATGTCTGACCTTTGGTGGTTTCATTTTATTTCACAGGAAGAAATTTATGTCATATAATATACATATATGTACATTAACAATTTTTAATAAAATATTTATAAAAAAAAAAAAAAAACATAAATGTAGCTTTAAATTATGATGTAAAGTAAGTGACAAAATTTAACCTATAAAAATATTTCTTTTACAGAAAAATTGTTTCTTATTATTGAAATTATTCGCTCGTTAAATAAAATTACAAACAACAATAGAAAAAAATTATTACAAATTTTCAAGTGAAGTGAAAGTCATCGAAAGCAAAGTAATATTTAACTTAGGGCTTCCAATCCCGGACATAAATTCCGATCCCAGGATTTCGGGATTGCATTTTACAAATCCCGGGATCCCGGGATCCCGGGATTGATCCCGGTATTGAGTTCCTCTGCTGAAAAAAATAACATAAAGTAGAAAATAATAAAAACTTGCAGTTTTTTTTTAATTCAGTATAAAATTAATCTTTTTATTTAAATTACTAATAATATATACAGTAACTATTAAATTCATATATTAAGAAATTCATATTAAAATTTTTAATTAAGTATTTTTTTGTTGTTGGAAGTGGCATCTGAGGAAACAGAGCTCGTCTAGAACCTTATCGCCCAAAGAATTTCGTAATTTATTACAAAATAAACCTGCAGAAGAAAAGGCTCTTTCTGACTCGATGCTGGTTGGTTTTGAAGACTAAAGATTCGCATCGATGTGGTATCACTTGTGGACGTGACATGCCATCATTTATTAATTTCTTCTGCTGTAGTTAACGGTTGTACAGAAATAACTTCAGCAATTTCCTCCTGCACAGAAACATCTTGAAATTCATCAACTTCTATTGTAGAACATGCTGTTATGGAAGTTGCATTCAATCTTTCAAGAAGATCTGCAATTAATTTACGGCACTTAGTCGGTGTTGGTACTATAATGAATTCTTTGTCGAAGTGAAAGATTCCATTCAAGCCATTATGTAGATAATACAAAAGTCCGCTCAAATCCGTACGACGTTGCTTCAATCGAATAGGCTGTAAACAGTTTTTGACTAATAATATGATCCGCATCTTCCAGTTTCTTCAACGTAAAGCTAATAGCGATATCGGCCGTAATAAGGTGAGAGCCCATCTAGTGCAGTTAAACGTGACAGGGTTGCAGGAAGCGATTTTTGCTTATGCTCCAATGCAGTAAAAAAATTAGTTAATGTTGTAGTTTTTTTCTTCGGAAGTTCACCTGATGTACTTGCGACATCAGAATCGTTTTTATTCTTTAGTTGGATTTTGTGTATCGAAAATAAGTGAGTGTGTAGACCTATTGTCGTTCCACCACCAATTTTTAAAACTTTTTTGCAATCGCTCACCTTACACGTTGCAGTCTCACCTTTTTCATCGCGTAGGAAATGTTTCCATACTGCTGAATTACTTCCTGTAAAATATTCTTTGTAGACAGCCATTTTAATAAAGCCCTAAATATAAAATAATATTAATTAAAAATACCGCATTCAACTAACATCATTTTTTCAATATACTTACTTACAGGGTATTGCAATGCAATTTAGAAATACGATAATACGATTAATTTAGAAATAGTAAACAATATTTTAATTTAACACTGAAGAAAGCACTGTAAATATAAAATATTAATTCAAAAAATATTAATCATATCGCATTACCTTTTCAATATAATATTTACTAATTATAATTGCACAAAGAATACAAAACTATATTTTATTTTAAATACTATTTTCACTTTGTTAATTCGACTACTTTAACTTTATGTTCACAAATTCTCATACTGTTTGATAAAACTACGTTAAGTATGTGAATCCCGGGATTTCTATAACATAATCCCGGGATCTCGGGATTGTAAAAAACCTAAAATATCCCGGGATCCCGGGATTGGAAGCCCTAAACTACATGTTAAAATATTGTTCTACTATAACTGGATGACTAGGTTTTTGTACCTCCCAATATGTTAACCTTCACTTGGGCAGGATTAACGTAAGTTAATATTTACTTTTTTACTTTTGAACAAAATTTTCACATTTCATTGTGCCCGTCCTTAATGATAACAGAGATCAGTGCCTAATTTAATAGATATTGAATATATAAAGAAAAGTTCGGAAAAATGTGTCTATGCCCAATTTTTCGGCAATTTAATCTTTTTTCTTCGTTGTTGGGCAAGATTAACATATGTTAATATATTTTTTATTCATACAAAATGTATGGTATTTTGTAAAATTTTTGTAATTATTTCGATAAGAGTAGAAAAATAAGATAAAAGGTTGTGAAATATTTTAAATTGAAATAGAAATATACTAAAATTAATATTAATTAAAAAATTTTGTTTTGGATTTTATTTTTGGTATGTTAGAAAAAAGAAAAAATCTCTTACGAAGTTAAATTAAAAATTTATGTCAACCATTGATGTATTGAAAATTGCGGCGAATGTTTCACAATCACTTAAACACTTTGTTAATGGATAGCTGACCTATCGATTTTTGTCGGAAAATATTTTGTTGTCTATACCATTGATATGTTGATGGAACTTTATTCCACTTTGTGCCATCCTTTCCAATAAAATATTGATTTGAATCAACAATGGGATTATTTTCTTGTTGTACTTTTGATTCATCATCTAGTGACTCATCCTCAGATTCATGACCATCACTTACGTCTAAGATGCATTTTTAAGCATCTGATTCTTCATTTTCATTTTGCGAAATCTTCATTTTCATCTTTGTCATCATTATTATCATTTTCGACTCTTGAAGGACCGACAACTGGTTCAAATACTATTTCTTCCGGTGGTCCTACATCAGCATGCTCATCATCTAGCACATGTTCCACCCATCTAGAGAAATATGCTTGTTCTTCCTCAAACGATAGCCTTTAAAAATATTTTTTTTTGTATCTTTTGTGTGTATTTTTTTTTTTTTTGATTTTTTGTATTTCTCATAGTAAAACTCAATAAAAAAAAAAGTGTCACTCATACCTGTAACGGCATTTTTTTTAAATCTTATAAATTTTGAATAGTTTTGCTTGATTCCGAAGAAATTTATTAATATTTACACCAAAATATAGGAAATTTAAAAAATGGGTTTTTTGAAGAAAAACACTCATTTTTGTGTTATTTGCACTTTTACTAAATATTACAAAATTTACTTACCTGCCTACCTGAACGGCAAATAAAATTTTAAACTCTTCCATATTATTGCAAATATTGAAAATTCAATAAATAATCTTTCCAAAGTATATATATTTTATTTAATTTTTTTTTTATTTCACAACTACTAACTCTGTTATAAGTACCTTGTAACAAACGAAAGTCCCCAGTAGCACTTCCAACATAAAAATCACTTATTAGGAATTTTTTCGTTAATATTAAAACCAAACGCAAAAAGAAAAAAAATAATTTTGTTTAAAAAATTTAAAGATAGAGTTCTGAAATTTTGCACAGTTACTCATGATAAATCAGTTACTCATAATAAAAAAAACCAACCGTGCACGGTACTTTACAAAGCTTACAAATGACAGGTTCGGGATGCTGCCGAACAACTCCTAGCACGTCCCAGGCATATTTAAAAACCAATTGTATTACAGACATGAAAATTTACACTTAGACACTTTTTCACAAATAAAGAAAGACCAATTGTTACCAATTTCGAAAATGTGGACAGGTTCGGGTTACTGCTGAAAAACTTCTAGCACGTCTCAGGCATATTTCGAAAATCAATTGTGTTATAGACAGAAGAGTTTACACTTATATACTCTTTCTGAAATTATAATACCTTTAGTAGGTTAATCTTATAGTTGTTCTAGATGCTCAACATCTAGATGTCCACCACTAGTTTTATTTTCTACTTTTTAGGGGGCTAGTTTGGTTTCGATAAAAATATATTTCAATAATTTTTATTTTTACATTATTATTTTTTTTAATCAAAAAATATTCTCCATACAAAATATATGGAAAAACCAAAAATATTAACATAATATGTTAATCTTGCCCGCTTACGTATATTTCATTTGCCGCACAAGCGAAGGTTAAGATAGTTTTTTGTTAACTAAATTAGTCAATTTAAATCGAAAATAGACGTGAGGAGATAAATTTTTTTATTTGCTTAATTATACTATAAACATCGTTATTTGCTTCATCATTCGTGCTTATATGGATAACCTTGCAATTCTTAAATTAAACTACATTTGTTGAAATGGTTAAATATTTTATTTATACGAATAGGCTTGGAATTGTATTAAAGAGCAAAGAAGAAATAACTTAACGAAATTATCACGACAACCAGAAATATATATTTTGATTTACTGTCCGCTGGCTAAATTTTACACACTTCCGATCTCTCTAATAAGAAAATTCAAGTTTGAAAATGTTAGATTAATATTTAATATCTTCCTTTTTTTTCTAATAGCCTATACTCATATCAAAACCCTTGCAATAACACAATACACAATAATACAAATTTTGGAGCAATCTTTTGTAAAATTTCGTCTTTCAGTCTGTAGTGTAATCAGACAGAAAATGTTATCTCACGATGTATCAATAACGGATTCAAATCCCCTGGGAGATAAAATTCTTATCTAAGACTAAACGCTAGATTGGTAATAGACAAGAAGGGTACAATATCTAAGACATCAAAGGCACAATATCTTAGCTATTTCAAAGTGTTGTTTTCCCAAAAGAAATGAAAAGGAAAAAGAAAATATGAAAAATTAAGATTCGTGTAAAAACTGACAGGAATTATTGAAATTGAATTTATTTAAATACACAACGTTTTTCTTCGGCGATTATAGTGCCGAATATAGTTTAACATTTTAAATGAATGCATTTAAAATGTTAAACTATATTATTTACCCTATCTACTTGGGATTAGATAACTGAATATTGTTTACTCTGAAGGAGCACTGTGATATCATCAATAAATTTAATCTGTATATTTCATTCCGATTTTCATTTTCTTAACCCATTCCCGCCGGTTGACCTATATATAGGACAGCAAACAATATGTCATACAAATACGTAGAACTTCCATTAAAATTAACTTAGCTCGGTAAAAAGTACCTTATTTTGAAGTTAAAAAATAAAATAACATTTTTCAATATAGTAACACCAATTTTTCAGTTTATAAATAAAATTTAAACTCAATTCAAAATGTAATTTTTTCAAAAAGTTAAAAATAGTAGAGGTGAATGTATAAAATGTTAAAAAATAAATACTGAAAAATATTTAATTGTGTTCAAACTACCAAAATTTATTCGTTTAAGCATTAGAGAAGTTTCCACAACTATTTAATATTGGATTTTAGTTGAAAATATTAATTATTTTTTTATTTAAAAATTGGTGTTTCATATATAGTCCAACCGGCATAAGTATGTAAGAATTTCTATTTCGTTGTAGTTTTATTTTGGAACATATAAAGCGTAATTATGACACAAGTAAAAGCATTTGCATGGTAAAAGTGAGTTCAAGGGTCTTCAGGTAGCTATATTGAAGCTTTATTGGGAGTTCAAAATAATTTTGAAGATCATAATGTCATAAACGTAAACATTTTCCCACCAGAATTAGATAAATTAATGATTTGAAAAAAATTTTATGATCAAAATCTCTTTGAAAACGAATTGCCAAAAAATGTTCAGAGTGCAATAGAAGTGAAAATTTGGGACGAAAATTATGAAATCGAAGATACTAATGATAATTCGTTTTTGTTGTTAACTCAAGATATTTGTGATTGTGTCTATACTTGGCATATTTAACAGTTTGTTAAATGTTATTATCCACACTGAATTTCTGCAATGCTAACTAATGTTGATTTTATGAATCCTGTACATTTAGAAAATCGTTGGAATATAGAAACGAGAATTTTGCAAATTTTAACGCTGATATGAGTGGTGATAGAATTGATCAAAATAGCAATAAGTACATAATCATGCTAAAAGGTAAGGATTGTAGTGGGTGATTTTTATTTTGCTAATTGGTTTAGCAGTTGTAAACATTTGGAATTTATACTTTGTATCATCAGACGAATCATCTCAACACATCGCAGCTATCACTGTTCTATATTTTGTAAATATCTTCAAAAAGCAAGAATTTTTTTAAAAGAATAAAAAATAAATCCTTCCTCAACAGTAGACTTCGAAATAACAAATCGCGTTCTTCCCAAAATGAATGAACAGCTTCGCTCATTATTCCATCACTTGCACAAAGACCTTATGCATTAGTCGTTTATGTTTTACAAAGTATACTAAATTTTTATCATACACAATTGTTTTTATTCCATTTCGGGAATATAATGTTTAATAATTAAAAAAGTTTCTAACATTTAAATAATTTTATTTTTCTTTATATGTATTTAGTTTATAATATTTAAGTAGTTAGTTTGTTTCAATGTATTTATTTTTTTCATTCGAACTTTAAAAAAATTTAATAAACCAAAATAATATTTTTATTTGTTTATACTTTTTGTTTTAAAATTATGCACCCATATTTGCCGGTTGGTCTATTTATAGGACGGTCCATGGATCGGAACCTGCAAGGGTTAGAAGGGCTTGACTTTTTGCTTATCTAGCCAAATATTACTATGGCTTTAAAATATTACTATGGCTTTAATATATTTATTGGCTTTAAAATATTATAGTTAAATGATAGATAAGTTAGAAAAAGTAGGAAAATATAAGTATATGGATTGTATATAGTATATGGATTGATGGAAGTTTGAAATGGAATGCACATATAGAAGTACTAAGTGGAAAATTATCGTCAATATGTTATAAAATTTCTAAACTCTTACACAGTGAAATCAAACAGTCTGTTTATTATGCTTTATTTCATAGTCATTATTAATTGCGGTGTTAAGCTTTGGGGTACTAATTCAAAAAATTATATTGAAAATATTAAAGTAATACAAAATAAAGCTATAAAAAATTTATATAATTATAAATGGAGAGAAAGAACAGATTTTATACACAAAGATAATAAACTTCTAAAAGTCAGAGATTTTGAATATAATTCTGCATATACATGATATTGCTAATGATAATATCCATACAATGTCTACTCTTACGCAGAGGAAGGATATACATAGTGCCAACACCAGAAGTAAACAGTTTTTCCATCTGAATAAAATAAGAACTTTACAATTTGGATCTACCACAACTCTATACATTGGTACCAAGTTGTACAATAAACTAGATATACAATTAAAAAAAGAAAATTCAACAAATTTAAAAAAAAAATAATAGAATCATTTATAAATAGCTGTAGTGATCATCAATATTTAATTTCTCAATAATAAATTTTTTTTTTGTTTGTCTAAATGTATAGGATAGACCTAAGACTTAAGACTTCGCTTTTCATTTTTTATTCTTTCACTAAACAAATTTTAATCTCCTTAAATGTTTTGCAATTTTTTCATTATGCCTGTTACATTCATCTGAAAATCTTTATTTTTATAGTTTTATAATATTTTACTTTCTCATTATATATTATTTGTAACTATATTTTTATAATTTTAATTATCATATTGTTATATTAACCCTAAAGCTCATAACATGAGCCTATCAGGCTCATTTTTTTTTCAAAACTACGTGTTTTCTAAATTTTTTGTAATATTGTAACGATTTTTCTTTCTAATCTTCATTTAGGTCAATATTTACATATTACAATTACAAAAATACATATTTTTTTTTTTTTTGCTTAAAAAAATATCACGTAAACTCATAACATGAGCCTGAGAGGCTCTCATATAATATTTCATAATAATTTCTTAATAATACAAGTTTTGACATGAATAAATGATGATGAAGTGACTACGACGACATAGAATTCGATAATGTGCCAATTGTCTCTGAAGAGAATCATTTATCCGAAGCTTCAGAAGCAGAAGATGAAATAAGTTATGATTCTGATAATAGCCGTGAAATTATAATTTCTCATGGAGAATTTTTTGCAAAAGATGGTAAAAAAAATGGGATCAAAGGTCTTAACGTTTTGTCTAAATTAATATTTTGCACTGGAAACCATTTGCCGCCTTCTTCGAAATTAAATAACCAAAGTTATCGATCGTTTTAGGAGCCTATGGTTCAATTATATTCAAAGCTATACTATAGGCACTATACTATAAACCGCTTTGACAAAATTTTACGTTTTATTAGATTTGATGAAAAAACCACAAGAATTAATCGACGTAGATTTGACAAATTAGCCCCAATTCGAGACGTGTTTGAAGCAATAAATAAGAATATGGGAAAATATTATATATACCTTCAGAAAATTTTATCGTAAACGAACAATTAATGCCATCATATGCAATCAAAGCCTGACAAGTATGGTATTAAAATTTGATGGCTTTGTAACTCTCAGACGGCATACCTACTCAAAGGAATGGCATATACTGTGAACAAAGATAATTACAGAGGAAAGGACTTGCTCAGAATGTAGTGGAAAATTTGTGTACACCATATTTTGGAACTGGACGGAATATTACAACGGATAACTATTTCACAACGTTAGAACTTGCAAAAAGTTTGTTATCTGACGATTGTTAATGGATTGACGATTGTAGAAACTTTAAGTCGAAATAAAACTTATATTCCAATTTCTTTCAAGTAAAAATAGAGATCAACATTATTTGGACAAAAAAAATTCCAATAAAAGAAATTTATTTCTAAGAGTTCCTGGTGAAAGTTTAGTAAATTCTCTTATCAAAAAGCGTGCTAGTACTAAAAAGCTGCAATTACCACCATCTCGTATTGCAATTTAAAAAACGATAGCGTTTTTATAAATTTAAAATTTATTAAAAATAATTGTATGTCAGGCTCATGTTGTAAATTTACGTGACAATATAGGTTATGAGGTTTAGGGTTAAAAATCAAAATGTAAATTTATATAGTCTGTAACGAGACAACTCTTTTTAGACATTGCTTTTGAAATAAATAAATAAAAGGAGACGTAGCGAAATAATTTTTAAAATTAAATTTTTCACATATAAATTTTGACATAGAAAAATTTGAATTTATCAAATTGCCGTGACTCACCAAATTACAGAGTTTCTTCTTTTCTTCACCAGAATTAAAACTACATCTAATATTTTTTTAAAATAAATTATTACATATGCGGTTGTTGTCTAAGATAAATCAATAAAAAAAAATTATATAGAATAAATTAAAATGATGGATTTGATGATGGATATGATGGACATTTCATAATGAAATTGAGTAAAATTTTTTTTATCAAACATGAAGGAGCTACCGAATACTAGCTTGTATTTAATTTAAAATTTAAAATTTATAATAATCTAATGATATTAACACAAGTTTTTATGATTTTTTGTGTAAGAAAGTATATATTCAACTTTTATCACTTACTGTACTTTCGAAAGAATATGACATTTAATAGCCTTTAAAAAAAAAAATATGTTATTATATTACAATGAATTCACATTTTTTATAGAGAAAATGTTAAATTTTATGTCATCTTTGCAATATTTTGATATATAATGAACGCGAAATGGACATATTATTAGTATTGATGGCTTACATTGTAAAGAAAAATATTAATGTTAATTGGAAAATTTGTTATTTCTGGTATTTTATAAATAAAATAGAATAAAAAAATTTTTTGTAGTACAATAACTGGTTCACACAATTTGTGTGACATAATCGAAACCGTAAAAAGGTAGAAGTATGATGTATTATAAAGTTGTTTAATATGTTATTAAAATTTTTTACTAATTAAAAATAATTTACCTCAATCATGATATTTCCGAATGCATTATGAATGCATTTAAATTTTTCCATTTCTGGTGATTGGGTAGTGAATGGTTAGAAATAAGACATTTTATGTTTTATGTGTTATAACTTATGAAAGATAAGTGTCGATGTTGATTTAATACAGGGTCCCTACGATTTGATTTGATTTTGCGATGCGTAAGTGAATTGGTACCATTTATCGCAAAACTGTGTTGCCATTGATTATTTTTCAAATTGACATTGTGATATTTATTTCTTGCTTTCAAATTTGAAATTATTTATTTGTAAGAAAAATTAAAAGCATTTGCGACTTAGAAAGTTAAAATAAGTTGAAACAAACTGTAAATTAATAAAAAAATTTACTCTATAGCATTATATTTTGGTGATAGTGAAGAATAATAATAATGCAGTTCAGAGGAAGGTTCTAAAAGATAAATCTAATATTTGTTTTATTCTTTGTTATAGATTTATTAGGGGCCAGAACAGCAATTTACGTACTGACTCATTCACATCTCACGTTATAGTAGAAACCACTATTGTTTTCATAAAAAATTAGAGGTTAGTAAGTTTTATTTAGGAAACATAAATACTGCTCCCTCATTAACTGTTTCGTTTCGACATATTCCTATACTAAGTGGCATTTAACGGATAAAATCACTAAAAATAAAATATTTTTGTAATTAAAGAGGCATTATACATATTTTTAACCAAAACTATATGATTACTACAAATGACCAAAATATAGAAAACAATAATTTGAGACAGTTACTTAAAAAAATTAATAGAATAAATTTCCTCTAATTATGTATACAAATAATATGATGTTGAATGACACAAAATGGCTATATTTTTTTTTAAAAGTTTGAATATTATAAAACCAAATAGAAATTTTTTTGACCAGTATACGCATTTCGGTCGTATATAAAACTTATTTACATATTAAGAGTTCATTAAGAAGAAGCGAAATAAAATGAACTGCGCATGTCCTTAAATGCTTGTCAATTATAATTATAGATGCTATAACTCTATTATATAAAGATGAATTTGCCAGTCATATGTACAATTCAACTTATTTTTTTTGCACCTGACAATCCTAATATTTGATTACATTTCTTAGAATTCACTTTTTTGTAAAGTTTCACAAGATGTTCTTTTTTTCTAATTAGAACACCGTCTTGAGACGGGCTTTATTACTATTAGGTAATAAAGAATATGTATATGTTTTGCCGAATATAATGAACATGTAACGTGTGGATCCAGTCTATACGCAACTTTTGCTTCTCAATTGTTTTATATTTCCACAATAATGTTTTTTTATTAAATTTGAAGTAGTCTTAGGTCAGTTTAATATATTAATAACTGAATTTGAAGCAATGATCAATTCCCGAACAAATATTATAGCTATCTTTACTTCCCTGCCAACTCCCAAAAATAGCCAGCAGTAAATATGTTGTCAAAAATTTTTGTTATATGAACAAAATTTCATACAGCAGAGTTTACTGACATCAATCGAGACACCTAATAAAATCTGAGGAAACATAATGGTTACGAAACTCTAAAAAATGTAATTGAAGTAGTCTTGGGTCAGTTGAATATATTAATTACTGAATTTGAAACAATGATCAATCGCTGAACAAATATTATAGCTACCCCCACTTTCCGGCCAACTCCCAAAGATAGCCAGCAGTAAATATGTTGTCAAAAATTGTTCTTATATGAACAAATTTCATACAGCAGAGTTTACTGACATCAATCGAGACACCTAATAAAATCTGAAAAAACATAATGTTTCCGAAACTCTAAAAAATGTAATTGAAGTAGTCTTGGGTCAGTTGAATATATTAATAACGGAATTTAAAACAATGATCAATCGCTGAACAAATATTATAGCTATCTCCACTTTCCGGCCAAATCCCAAAGATAACCAGCTGTAAATAATATGTTGTTAAAAATTGTTGTTATGTGAACAAAATTTCACACAGCAGAGTGTACTGATATCAATCTAGATACCTAATAAAATCTGAGAAAACATAATGGTTACGAAATTCTAAAAAATGTAATTGAAGTAGTCTTGGGTCAGTTGAATATATTAATAACTGAATTTGAAACAATGATCAATCGCTGAACAAATATTATAGCTATCTCCACTTTCCGGCCAACTCCCAAAGATAGCCAGCTGTAAATAATATGTTGTTAACAATTGTTGTTATGTGAACAAAATTTCACACAGCAGAGTGTACTGATATCAATCTAGATACCTAATAAAATATGAGAAAAAATAATCGTTACGAAACTCTAAAAAATGAAATTGAAGTAGTCTGGAGTCAGTTGAATATATTAATAACTGAATTTGAAACAATGATCAATTCCCGAACAAATATTATAGCTATCTTTACTTCCCTGCCAACTCCCAAAAATAGCCAGCAATAAATATGTTGTCAAAAATTTTTGTTATATGAACAAAATTTCATACAGCAGAGTTTACTGACATCAATCGAGACACCTAATAAAATCTGAGGAAACATAATGGTTACGAAACTCTAAAAAATGTAATTGAAGTAGTCTTGGGTCAGTTGAATATATTAATAACTGAATTTGAAGCAATGATCAATTCCCGAACAAATATTATAGCTACCCCCACTTTCCGGCCAACTCCCAAAGAATAAATATGTTGTCAAAAATTGTTCTTATATGAACAAATTTCATACAGCAGAGTTTACTGACATCAATCGAGACACCTAATAAAATCTGAAAAAACATAATGTTTCCGAAATTCTAAAAAATGTAATTGAAGTAGTCTTGGGTCAGTTGAATATATTAATAACGGAATTTGAAACAATGATCAATCGCTGAACAAATATTATAGCTACCCCCACTTTCCGGCCAACTCCCAAAGATAGCCAGCAGTAAATATGTTGTCAAAAATTTTTGTTATATGAACAAAATTTCATACAGCAGAGTTTACTGACATCAATCGAGACACCTAATAAAATCTGAAAAAACATAATGTTTCCGAAACTCTAAAAAATGTAATTGAAGTAGTCTTAGGTCAGTTTAATATATTAATAACTGAATTTGAAGCAATGATCAATTCCCGAACAAATATTATAGCTATCTTTACTTCCCTGCCAACTCCCAAAAATAGCCAGCAGTAAATATGTTGTCAAAAATTTTTGTTATATGAACAAAATTTCATACAGCAGAGTTTACTGACATCAATCGAGACACCTAATAAAATCTGAGGATACATAATGGTTACGAAACTCTAAAAAATGTGATTGAAGTAGTCTTGGGTCAGTTGAATATATTAATAACTGAATTTGAAACAATGGTCAATTGCCGAACAAATATTATAGCTATCACCTATACTATCCGGCCAACTCGCGAAGATAGTCAGCAGTAAATATGTTGTCAAAAATTGTTGTTATATGAAGAAATTTAATACAGCAGAGTGTCATCAATCTAGATACCTAATAAAATCTGAAAAAACATAATGTTTCCGAAACTCTAAAAAATGTAATTGAAGTAGTCTTAGGTCAGTTTAATATATTAATAACTGAATTTGAAGCAATGATCAATTCCCGAACAAATATTGTAGCTATCTTTACTTTCCTGCCAACTCCAAAAAATAGCCAGCAGTAAATATGTTGTCAAAAATTGTTGTTATATGAACTAAATTTCATACAGCAGAGTGTACTGACATCAAGCTAGACACCTAATAAAATCTGAGGAAACATAATCGTTACGAAACTCTAAAAAATGAAATTGAAGTAGTCTGGAGTCAGTTGAATATATTAATAACTGAATTTGAAACAATGATCAATCGCTGAACAAATATTATAGCTATCTCCACTTTCCGGCCAGCCAACTCCCAAAAATAGCCAGCAGTCAATATGTTGTCAAAAACTGTTGTTATATGAACAAAATTTTATACAGCAGAGTTTACTGACATCAATCGAGACACCTAATAAAATCTGAAAAAACATAATGTTTCCGAAACTCTAAAAAATGTAATTGAAGTAGTCTTGGGTCAGTTGAATATATTAATAACGGAATTTGAAACAATGATCAATCGCTGAACAAACATTATAGCTATCTCCACTTTCCGGCCAAATCCCAAAGATAGCCAGCTGTAAATAATATCTTGTTAAAAATTGTTGTTATGTGAACAAAATTTCACACAGCAGAGTGTACTGATATCAATCTAGATACCTAATAAAATCTGAGAAAACATAATGGTTACGAAATTCTAAAAAATGTAATTGAAGTAGTCTTGGATCAGTTGAATATATTAATAACTGAATTTGAAACAATGATCAATCGCTGAACAAATATTATAGCCATCTCCACTTTCCGGCCAGCCAAATCCCAAAGATAGCCAGCTGTAAGTAATATGTTGTTAAAAATTGTTGTTATATGAACAAAATTTCATACAGCAGAGTGTACTGACATCAAGCAAGACACCTAATAAAATCTGAGGAAACATAATCGTTACGAAACTCTAAAAAATGTAATTGAAGTAGTCTTGGGTCAGTTGAATATATTAATTACTGAATTTGAAACAATGATCAATCGCTGAACAAATATTATAGCTATCTCCACTTTCCGGCCAACTCCCAAAGATAGCCAGCTGTAAATAATATGTTGTTAAAAATTGTTGTTATGTGAACAAAATTTCACACAGCAGAGTGTACTGATATCAATCTAGATACCTAATAAAATCTGAGAAAACATAATCGTTACGAAACTCTAAAAAATGAAATTGAAGTAGTCTGGAGTCAGTTGAATATATTAATAACTGAATTTGAAACAATGATCAATTGCCGAACAAATATTATAGCTATCTTTACTTCCCTGCCAACTCCCAAAAATAGCCAGCAGTAAATATGTTGTCAAAAATTGTTGTTATATGAACAAAATTTCATACAGCAGAGTGTACTGACATCAATCTAATAAAATCTGAAGAAACATAATCGTTACCAAACTCTAAAAAATGTAATTGAAGGAGTCTTGGGTCAGTTGAATATATTAATAACTGAATTTGAAACAATGATCAATTGCCGAACAAATATTATAGCTATCTGCACTTTCCGGCCAAATCCCAAAGATAGCCAGCTGTAAATAATATGTTGTTAAAAATTGTTGTTATGTGAACAAAATTTCACACAGCAGAGTGTACTGATATCAATCTAGATACCTAATAAAATCTGAGAAAACATAATGGTTACGAAATTCTAAAAAATGTAATTGAAGTAGTCTTGGGTCAGTTGAATATATTAATAACTGAATTTGAAACAATGATCAATCGCTGAACAAATATTATAGCCATCTCCACTTTCCGGCCAGCCAAATCCCAAAGATAGCCAGCTGTAAATAATATGTTGTTAAAAATTGTTGTTATATGAACAAAATTTCATACAGCAGAGTGTACTGACATCAAGCAAGACACCTAATAAAATCTGAGGAAACATAATCGTTACGAAACTCTAAAAAATGTAATTGAAGTAGTCTTGGGTCAGTTGAATATATTAATTACTGAATTTGAAACAATGATCAATCGCTGAACAAATATTATAGCTATCTCCACTTTCCGGCCAACTCCCAAAGATAGCCAGCTGTAAAAAATATGTTGTTAAAAATTGTTGTTATGTGAACAAAATTTCACACAGCAGAGTGTACTGATATCAATCTAGATACCTAATAAAATCTGAGAAAACATAATCGTTACGAAACTCTAAAAAATGAAATTGAAGTAGTCTGGAGTCAGTTGAATATATTAATAACTGAATTTGAAACAATGATCAATTGCCGAACAAATATTATAGCTATCTTTACTTCCCTGCCAACTCCCAAAAATAGCCAGCAGTAAATATGTTGTCAAAAATTGTTGTTATATGAACAAAATTTCATACAGCAGAGTGT
Organism: Argyra leucocephala; assembly: GCA_963942445.1. Lineage (NCBI taxonomy): Eukaryota > Metazoa > Arthropoda > Insecta > Diptera > Dolichopodidae > Argyra > Argyra leucocephala. The sequence goes on from OZ012681.1 coordinate 15,344,663, forward strand.
ACTGACATCAATCTAATAAAATCTGAAGAAACATAATCGTTACCAAACTCTAAAAAATGTAATTGAAGGAGTCTTGGGTCAGTTGAATATATTAATAACTGAATTTGAAACAATGATCAATTGCCGAACAAATATTATAGCTATCTGCACTTTCCGGCCAAATCCCAAAGATAGCCAGCTGTAAATAATATGTTGTTAAAAATTGTTGTTATGTGAACAAAATTTCACACAGCAGAGTGTACTGATATCAATCTAGATACCTAATAAAATCTGAGAAAACATAATGGTTACGAAATTCTAAAAAATGTAATTGAAGTAGTCTTGGGTCAGTTAAATATATTAATAACTGAATTTGAAACAATGATCAATCGCTGAACAAATATTATAGCTATCTCCACTTTCCGGCCAACTCCCAAAGATAGCCAGCTGTAAATAATATGTTGTTAACAATTGTTGTTATGTGAACAAAATTTCACACAGCAGAGTGTACTGATATCAATCTAGATACCTAATAAAATCTGAGAAAACATAATCGTTACGAAACTCTAAAAAATGTAATTGAAGTAGTCTTAGGTCAGTTTAATATATTAATAACTGAATTTGAAGCAATGATCAATTCCCGAACAAATATTATAGCTATCTTTACTTTCCTGCCAACTCCAAAAAATAGCCAGCAGTAAATATGTTGTCAAAAATTGTTGTTATATGAACTAAATTTCATACAGCAGAGTGTACTGACATCAAGCTAGACACCTGATAAAATCTGAAACTCTAAAAAATGTAACCTAAAACACATATTTATCCATAACAAGAAAATTTTAGATCATATTCTGTCATATTGGTATAATATTATTAAATTTAAATTTCAATATTGATAACTCAAAATAAATATTTTAACTAATTCTAAACACATAATCGCTCTCAAGAACAGTTGACATATTATTATAACAAAAACTATATTTTTTGTTAACGATAAAATCAATCACAAGAACTGTTATTGAATACAAAAATCAATTCACCAGAAAATTTTAAAATAGAACCTACATAGAAAAAACACAACCATGTTATATTAATAATGTTATGTGTAAATCTACAACCAAACCAAATGTTAAGTTTGATGGTCCACAATGACCGCAAAATAGAAAGCAAAAAAAAAAAAATAACAAAACTTAATATTATAAGAAAATCTGATTATAAGAAAAAGTGTATCAGATTGGCAATACAACATGTTGTCTTTAGCTCTTAATTTTGTCAAAGTTTTGATTTGACAAAAAAAAAAAACAATTCTAATAACATTCCAAGTTGTTTCCTACAACTGAAAAAAAACTTAAGAGTTGAAAAAAAAACATGCACACACAAAATACAACAACAAAAGTGGAAACGAGTTTAGAATAACAAAAACAAAAATTTAATTAATTCACATTTCAAATTAAAACACCACTCAGCATGTTGGATATAATAACAACTGAAATTTAAGAAGAAGAATTTGTTATTACCATCAAAGACTTGAAAAATTTTCATCCTTAATTTGTTGTAAACTTTTACTTCAACATAACAACCGAACAAACTCATGAGCTTCTAGTCATTCAATTGAATTGCTTTTAACTGGTTCGTATTAACAGGGAGCCAACAAGAGTCATCAAATTGCGTTTATTTTTCTGAACATTAAAAAAACGAATTCGGTTATAATATTTTTATTATTTTTTACAAACATTTCCTTGTTATTTTTTTTTCTGTTAGCTATTTTTGATTTTATTTATTAAACCAACAACTAAAAAACAGGCTTAGGACAAGAAAAAATACTATCGGAGGAATAAAAATGAAAAAATAAGTTTTTCAAAAGGATTATTTTATTTTGTTTTTATTTTTATATTTTGTTACCTTATTTTACTGTCATACAACCACCATAACCACCACCATCATCTAGTTAATATTCGTGTCAGGTTTTTTTTTTAGTTTTTTTTATTTCATTCAGTGTGGGGCGGGTGGGCAGGAGGCAATCATTTAAAATAATGGTTGTTTTTGTGTTTACTTTACAAAAAGCAGGGTTTAACCTTGTACTGATTTATAAAAGGCATTTAATACTGCCCTGTGTAATATAAATAAAAGGTAAAAATTTATTAAATCTTAATAAAATGCCAAGAGGTCAGTAGAAATTATTATAATGTGACCTGGACCTATTGTTAAGGTAAAAATTAGATTAAATTTTTGTTCACTGACTTTTATCTAGTAAACTATCTTTCTTTTTCATTGATACTTTTAGTTTTAAGTTTTCATATAGTAGTATTATACTCGAGGACAACTGTTTTAAGGTCGGAATGAATTGATAGAGGACAGATGCAATTGCTTTTATATATTTCGATGTCATTATTTGGAGTAATATAACAGTTTATAATATAAATTATGTTTATTTGTGATAAAGTAGCCTTGACACATATAATCTCTAAAAGATTTGATTCAGGTATTTTAATCTTTTCCGTATTGAATGAGTCCATTATAGCAATAAGAACACCACCACTTTTGGGAGTGATAAAATTAGAGTTTTGAAATGAATTGGAATAATATCTATCTTTTCGATAAACATTGAAGGAGGGGTCGAATAATTCCAAATCAATAATGGATTCACTTAACCAAGTCTCTTTTAAAACATGACAAGGAAAATCTAATGTAACAGAGTTTCCGTATACGAGTCTAGTTTTGGTGCGTAAACCTCTTACAGTTTGATAGAAGAGAGAAAATGTATAGGATTATCAATATCAGATGTAGAGGATATAGAAATCAAGTTGTTGCTAGGGACGAATAGACTTCGATTGTTTTACATTCAAGGAAACAAACATACGAAACGTTTCTAAGTTTTTCTTTACACTATCGCGATGCAATCCAAGGGTTTTATGGTATATAAAAAAGTCGTCGTAATCTTCCTCCTATTAAGTTAAAGCAATTTTGAAACTTTCCCTTTAACAACTTCCGAGTTTAACTCACTGTGAGTTTTATAGGACATAATCTTATGGTAACCAAAATTAATTTTTTTTTCCGACTATAATATTAAATCTACAATTTTTATGGGTATATAAATGTTTTCATCTGCGCTGACCTGATATTGATTCCAAACCCTTCTATAACTAGTCAATCCGCTAATTCATTTGTCTGTATACGGGAATGGACAAAAATTCAACAGGTTTACTATTTATTGTCTACTGAGATCCTCTTCTAATACTGTTCTACACTTTCCTACCAAGAAATACTTAGTCTAAAAAATTTTGAATGCTTTTATAGCCGCTCGAGTGTTACTAAAGATTCCAATGTCTGTAATTTATTCTGTCTTAATGATAGAAATCATTATATAAATAATTTATATCTGTAATAAAGATAACACCAATTTCATCAAAGCTTGGGTTATTGTTAGTACTTTCGTTTGGAAGACATTACCAATATAAATTAGCAGTCTGATAGATATCCTTATATTATTATCAATAAACATACCAGACCAGAGCCCATTTCATTCTGCATTTTTAATCCATCTGTGTATATTTATCATTTGACGTTGTTAGCGACTGAATTAACCACCCAGTCTGACTTTAATGGCATACAGATGAAATTTGCGTTGCCTGAAATTTGGTGATGATTAGTATATTACAGACATGTTTATACTACCACTGATTTGATCCTTAAGTAGGATATCGTATCCAATGATGCTCTTCTTCAGATATCAATTTCTTCTTAGCCGAAAAATATTTTTGATTGCCGTGTGTATCACAAGTGTATCGAGCGGGATTAAATTAAAAATATCTTACATGTCTAAGGCAGATGGAGCAGATTGATCAGGAGATGCTTGTGCAACATATACTTTATTTTTTTCGCATTTACGAATTACTGTTTTTTTTTTTAAATGGACCTTAAACAGTCAACGTTATCACAGACATTCTGTAATCAAATAATCCAATTAAAAGTTTCCAATTATTAAAAATGGCTCAATAAAAAATTCATTGCTGAAATAACGAAACTTTCGTTTTACAAAATATCTATTTTATCAAATTAAGTATAAACTTGTATTCGCTCGGTTCTCGGAACTCGATGAAGTTTGGTAAAAAAAATCGTACTCATTATCATTATCAATTCTTTTTCATCATTTCAATTTAGGTATACTTTGTAATATTTTTAAATTTTTTATTGATTTATCTTAGATAAGAACCACATATATGTAATAATTTATTTAATTTAATTTAGTTTAATTTAATAAAAAAATTAAAATTTTTCTTTTGTATGTTTAGATGACTTCTACATGGAGTGGAATTTTAAATTAAAATTTCTAATTAAAACCAAAACACATTTGAAAAAATATTTGATTTCGCTACGTCTCCTTTTTAATCTGTCATTATTGATTCATTTGTGCTGTCATTTCATATATCATGGCAGTACTGTCAATTTAATTGAATTAGATTTATTTAACTACTTAAAAAATTATAAAAGTAGTGCAGCTGATTTTACTGAGCTATATTCTACTATATTTTGCAGTTTTTATGTAAAGTTTTAGCATCGTTTTATCATCGTTTTAGCATCGTACGAAAACTTTTCGGCATTTCTTAAAATTAAAATTTTTGTATGTTAAAATGACTAATACGTGGGGTGAAATTTTAAATAGAAAATATATTTTTAAAAAAATATTTAGCTTCCCTACGTCTACTTTTAAATATCTGTTATTTAAAAGAATAATAATGAAAATCGGTTGTAAAATGGTTCAGACATTTTTATCATACTTTTTGCAATTTACAGATTTAATTACCACTATTTACCAAATTCTATTCAGGTAGCCATATTCCTTTGAAAAAACATATTAATTAAAATTCGATATTTCAAAATAACCAAATGGCAAGTCTGATACATAAAAAAATTGTTTTTCTACTCATTCTGCTTTTCTTTTTTTTCTGATTTTATTGTTTAACACTTTTTTTCCTGTTGTGTTATATTTTTGTTTTTTTTTTTTACAAACCTTCTTCAAAAAAGGATACGCTGCTGTTAACATTTATTGTAAGAAATTTTCATGCTTTTTTTATTGCGTGAATATAAAATTAATTTTTTTTTTTTTTTTTTGTTTTTTAAAGATCCAAGAACAAAAAGAAAAAAACTGAAAAAAATGAACTTGATGTCCTACGGCTTAATTTAATAAAAAAAAAAAACAAAAAAAGAGGGAAATGAAAATGTTAAGATTTTAAACGAGGTGAATATAAAAGTCGAGTGTAGAAGAACGAACAATGTCGGTTGTGTAATAACAAAAAGAGAAACAGAAATTTAATAGTCTGGACATAATATTAGAATAATGATGTACGATTTCCTTTAGGGGGTGGATGATTCTATGTGATTGAGGTTAATCTTATAATAAGAGATATTTTTTTTGTTTAAAAACTTGTAGGGTTGTTTGTTTTTTATTTGTTTTTCTTTTTTTTTTTTTTTGTATTTATTCTGTGAAATTTTGAATAAAGTAATTTTTAATTAAGTTTCAACAAAAAAAAAAAACATGGAGTGGATCAAAATGTTATTTAATAAAAGTAATTAATTAATGTTATGATTCCAGTCTGAGCTCTGTAAGTTGCCTTTAATTATATTAATTTTCTAATAAATTTCAATTACAACAAATAAATTATAAATAATTTAGAAACTTTGAAAGAAATTTGGTATGTTATTTTTTGTTGTAGTTAAAAAAAGTTAATAATAAAAAGAACCTATTGAGAGTAGCAATCGTTGAATATTTATAAGAAGTTGGTGAAAATATAATGAGAAAATTAAATTGTTATGTAGGAGGGGGTCTAATAAAAAGAATTGTTTGAAAAATTAATAATGATAATATAACGAAATGTCAATTTCGAACTGATGGACGCTGGCACCATTGACATATATAAAATTTTTTATAACAAAGATGCCCGGATATATTTTGTCCTTGATATTAGTTATATTTAAAAGTACTGTATTGAAATCGTTTTAAAATTACCAGTTAAAGAACAATTATTTGGGTCACTATATAACAGAGGTGAAGCGAAAAAAGAAATAAACCATAATAATTCTAAAAAAGCTCCGGGATATGATTTGATAACGGGGCAGACTTTAAAGCAACTACCAGAAAAGGCAACAATTAAGATAACGAATCTTATGAATGCTGCATTTAGACTGAAATATGTGCCGAAATTGTGAAAATTCGCCGAAGTCATCATGATACCCAAAACTGGAAAACCACCGAATCAAGTATCATCCTATAGACCAATCTCACTGCTGCCTATAATGTCAAAACTGTTCGAAAAAATTTATCTAAGAAGGCTGAAACCTATTATTGAAAGAAAGAATATATATCACCAATTCGGTTTTAGAGAAAAACATGCTACAATAGACCAGGTAAACAGAATAACAAACACTATTGAAAAAGCTATAGAGGAGAAGGTCTGTTCAGCAATCTTTTTGCATGTGGCTCAGGTATTCGATAAGGTGTGGCATAAGGGGTTGAACAGTAAAATGAAAACAATCCTTCCAAAAGAAAATTCGGAAATCATAGCAAGCTACCTAACAGAGAGATACTTCTACATAAAACAGGAAGGATCATATTCCGATCTTAAAGAAATTAATGCCGGGGTTCGTCAAGGAAGTGTACTTGGTCCGATACTGTACCTACTGTAACTTGTGATTTTCCTGCACTAGAAAATAATATTATTGCGACGTTTGCAGATGATACAGCGGTTCTGGCTGTTGGAGAAAATAATAAAGAATTCACAGAAAAGCTGCAGAGAGCTATAACAAAAATCCAAGATTATCCAAAAAGATGGAGGCTAAAATTAAATGAAACAAAGTCAGTACATGTGGATTTCACAAATAAAAGAAAAATACCATAAACCAGTATATATAAATGGTCAAGAAATACCCCATTCAAATACTGCCAAATATCTTGGTATGACTTTAGATGCGAAACTTCGCTGGAAAGCTCACATCAAAATCAAGAAAGAAGAATTACAAATCCGCTATAGAAAAATGAACTGGCTCATAGGTAAGAATTCTACCTTAACAATAGAAAACAAACTTCTGCTCTATAAACAAATACCGAAACCGGTATGGTCATATGGCATCCAGCTGCAGGTCCATGAGGATGCAGTATGGTCCATGGGGATGCAGCAAAAAAAAGTAATAGAGATATTATGTATTCAGAGGTTTCAGAATAAGCTCCTAAGAAACATTGTGAACGCGCCCTGGTTCATAAGAACTATGACCTACATAGAGATTTGCAAATAGAATCTGTCAAGAAGGAAATACAGAAATTTGCAAGAAGTCACGAAAAAAGGCTTCAGCACAATGTAAATGTTGAGGTAGTCGAGCTCCTGGATAATAAAAATATAGCCAGACGACTCAAAAGAGTAAAACCTTTTGAGTTAGTACAGCAATAATCTTGAGGACTCGTCGCGCTGGTGATCGGAGGTTGACCAGCTCCCACGTTTAGATCGATTTGCTTTTACAGGATTTGTGAAGAATTTCGTTATGTTGACTGCCAACGAAACGAGGTTTTTCACAAGTTTTCCATAATTATAAACTCGTTCGGAGTGCTGATTGGTTTTTCGTCGCTGATGCGATGGGTTTTCAAGGTTATGGATTAATACGTCAAAGGAAAAGTTAGATAGACATCGCTGGATGTAGTCTACATTGAAAAATAAAATAAAGCCTGTAGGACTAGATCGTAATATAGGAAGGGTGTGGTTTAGTGATTTTGAAGATTCCCACCAGCCTGCGTATAAAAAAAAAAATATATATATATAACAGAAGAATAGCAGTACCAAGACGGTGTTAGAACAAAAACCAAATATTAATAAATAAGCAAAAACTGGAATCAGTGTTCATAAAATATTTCGTTTTAGTAAATAAACTGGAACCAAAAGGATGGAAGAACATCATACACGATTATTTTTGATATACAGATTTGTTTCGGATTTCCTTTCACTAAAAATTTATTTTTATAAAAGTAAGTATAAAGTAAAATATATTTCGGAAGCAATTCACTTCCTTCATCAGTTCTTGCGACGAGATTAATAAATTAAAATCATAAACGAATTAATTAAGGAAATTAGAAAAACGGACCAGAATAAGGATGGATTTTGTATATGAAATTGATATGTAAAAACGTTGTGAAATTGTGAAATTTTACTGTTTGTTGGCGTAAGTGTAAAAAACTAACTCAAAATACAAATTGATATACAAATTCAGCTTCTGTGCAGTAATACGAATAGAGATGCAAGAATTGCCTCACTAACTGCTGTAATAAGCCTGGCTCTACTAGATGACTGGATTATTCAAAAATCAACAACAATTGTCACTCTAACTGCTGTAATAAGTCTGGCTCTACTAGATGGCTGGACTATTCAAATCAATAACCAAACTACAAACCTATAGCTATCACTGCCATTCTCTCCAAAACAATGTAAGCCTTGACCAACAAGATGTTAAAGAACTATGTTGTAGCCAAGGTATAATTCATGATCGTCAATATATTTATTTATTTATTTATTCAAATAACTTAAAAGAGCCTAATGGCTCGTACAAGGTGTGTATAATTATTATGTTTTACAATTGATGCAAACAATAACGAAAAATAAATGTTTAGCGCAAGTTAACAACAAATCGAAATATAAAAGTAAAAAAAATAAAAATTTAGTTCTTATTATAAGATTATATGATACATTTAGTTTTATAATATACAAAAAGAAGGGTATATATAGTTATAGCTTCAGAGACCACTGTTAAACTGCTGATCATATGTTAAACTGCTGATCATATTTTCCCTCTGTGAAAGGCTAACGTCAGTCTACATCAATCTGTTGAGACTATTGCTTTTGTAGCCTTAGATATTCCAAAAGTTTTGATGGAGTATGGCATAGTGCTATAATATCAAAATGTCATGCTATAGGTCTAGGCCTAGTTTTCACTAACTGTGTTGAAAATTTTCTTTCGAATCGAGCCATTCGAGTTTAAGTTGATGGAATAACATTTTTGATCAACAAAATTTTTTGTTAATTTGTACATAATGCATTCACAAGAGATTTAGCTAGTTATATCAAGTTTCATTGTTTTTGTTTTATCAAATTGTCAGTTTTATTCTAGCTCTTAGTTCGTCAACAAAATTTTAGGAAATTTCCAAAAAAAAAAAGACTATTGTTTTAAGCACTAACTAAAAATGTTGTAGTTTTGGATAAATAACTAGGTTAGGGTTTAGAGGGAAATATAATATTAGGAGAAAATTGACTGATAAATGGGGGACGAAACTAAAAAGCAAGTTGTAAAGCGTAAGATAAATCTAAGGGAAACACGCTAAATATGAGAATGTTGCACAACTTAGCTCTTCTCACAATAAATATTTTTTCCAAAATCAGTTTTAGATTACCTGGCTATTTCACGGTGTAGAAATAATAGTCATTGAAAGCTTCCTTAGTGTTGCGTTGAAGCTGTTTGTATCCAACTTTACGCATCGAAATGACACCAGATAAAATTAATTATGTACATATTTCCTATGATTTTCTGAAGTTGGTATTATTGATTTTATTTCAAGAACAACGAACAAGAGTTATTTCTAACCTTTGTCTCCTAATCTTTGCCTCCCTCTTCTGTGCAAAATCTTCTTCAAATCTTTAAATTCAAAGTCGGGATTGTATTGTATGCCAAATCGGATAATTTGCATCAAATTACGAAAATATTACATAATGTACAAAAAATAAATACTTGAGTCAAACAGAGAAAGCAAAAGTATGAAAAATTATATATTGATTTAATTACAACGAATGCGACGAAGCCGTTTAAGCATTGGTAAAATATAATACAAAACCCGCTTCATAAACAGTCAAAATTATTTAGAATTTCAAAGAATACATAAAAATATAGAGTGTTAAACCTTGGGACAAGTAAAGGTTGTGACACCCAAGATGACGTAAGATGAATCAGAGGTAGTAGGTTAATATGGGTTGTCTACACGTCTTTAGAATTCTGCATTGCTTAAACTAAACAAAAACTTATAACCCAAATTACTAATACTGAAAACATGAAACGAATGAATGTTGAGTATTTCTCAAGAAGCAAAAAAACAAGCTCAAGCATAAAAACGAAGATCTTTAGCGTGAACAATCATACTATAAAAAACGTTTAAATGTACCTCACCAAAAATGTATACCTATATGTATATATATACTTAAAGAACAAAAGCATTTTATTTACAGCTAAATCAGATGATGTCCATCATTAACACAAATTGTCAAATTTTCTACATAATCAATAGAAATTTTAGGAAGGGAGGGGATTTCAAGACAAAACATAAATTACCAATTTGTACGACAATCAACAACTTCACATCAAAAATGTTACTGTATTGTCACAAATACATACAAAACAAAAAAAAAATATCGGTTCTTTATTGGTGCTTTTGGTTCTTCTTTTGTACCCATCATCAAAAATTAATTTATTAAAGGTGATGGAATCACTAACTAAAATTAAGAAATCAAAGATAAAATTAATTTTTTTTTTTGATATTTTTATGCTTCTATTTTTCTTTTTATTGCGTACCATAAGTTATTAAAAACCCACCACTTCACATACACAGCAAATAACAAAAATAACAACAACAACACAAAATATGTTTTGACCTAAATGTCTCTCTAAATGAAATTTGTTACTTTTACTATTTCTTTTTTATTTTTATTTTTTTTTTTATTTTATATTGATATTCTAGAAAAGCATTATTCCTCTCTCAAACCTATTCCATAATAATATTCAATAAATATTCAAGAGGTCCTTTAGATATATTTAAATGATCCTTTCTTGAATATTTCACCATCATGATTGAATATTTTATTTAATAAAACTTACAAAAATTTTAGGCAATTTTTTTTTATTGTTTTTTTTTTTTTATTTCGTTGCTGTTTTTTCTCTCCGCCCCCCTCCCCACCACCATATACAAAATATTATCCAAATGACATGCAATAAGTTGTGAACAATATTATTTGTGACCGTTTGTATAGGAATGGGAACTTTTTAAAGATGTTTTATATGCCATATGGTAATATATTTTATATATATGTATATGTATATATATATTTTAGATCTAAATATTTTAAATGATGTATATAATATTGGAGAGCTTCAATATGGTTGGGTCCATTACCATCTTGCATAATATTTATAAATTTAATTTGAAATGAGAAAGTTCTTCAAAAGGTGCTTACTTTCTTTTTATTTTTTGGTCAATATGGTTTTTTATGTTTTTGTTTTTATTTTTCTTTATTATTTGAATCCTGATAGGACACATCACATCACACATCAAAATAAATTTCAATTAATTTTGAAATACCCATTTTCATCAAATGGTATTCAATAGTCAAGTCATTTAAGTTCATTACGTTGTGATGGTGATGATGTTAGTGGTTGTATAATTTAATAAAAATGTAATTTTAGTATGGCTCTTTATATATATATATATATATATATCTATAGTAGTAGACTCATTATCTTCAAATTGATAAATAAATTCCATAGAATTCATTATAGAAAAGAATTTACGGTCTGAAAATATTCAACTAACTCATTCTATTATAAGAAATTGAATTTTGATTTTAAATAAGAATTGTTATATAAAATGGACCTGGTACATTTGATTGGGGGTCTTACTTATAACGATAATATTAATGGTTTTACCTGTAATGATCAAAATGTATTATTACAAAGTAATTTGAAACAGAATACTGTCGCATTGATTAAGAAGAGCTTCAACTATTTGAAATCAAAACCCTTAATTAACATTCAAATCAATACATAACAAATGGCTTGTGATGGGATTGCGGTAGTTTGGCTTGCAAATCGTATATTATCAGTTGAACTGTATTATTAAAAAGTATAGCTGCAAGCAAAATATTTGTACTTTAGAAGAAAGTAAATAGGTTTTGAATTACTTCAAATTAACTCTTAATGGTACAATTAACTGACATTCATAACCCTACATAAAAAACGATTTTGGGATGGCATAACGGTGATTTGATTTCGACTATTTCAGTAAGTTAAATTTTGATAAATAGATATACATATGGGCCTGAAAAAAATGATGAGGTCTGGAGGAAAAATGTAATACCGAACTGTATGAGCTGTATAATGTAGTTAACGTAGTCACGAAAATTAAAGTCAAGAGATTACAAAGGCTGAGATACCTAGATCGATTGCACGAAAATGCTCCAGTCAAGAGAATCTTCAAATCCAGATCTAAAAGCAGAATACGTCGCGACAGAACAAAAACTTCATCGAAGAGACAAAATGTTGCCAGATATAAAACAATTTCGTATTTTCAACAGGAGACAAAATGAATGAAGGACGTTAATTAGTCACGCCGCGGATTTATATGGTCTATTAAGTAGTCAAATTAGCTAAGTAAGCAAGTAAATTTTAAACAGAAATAATACCCAGTGAAACATTTACTAACCTAATACTTTCTGAAATAATTTGCTAATAAAAAATTATGTGCTCGTTACGATCCTGACAAAAAATAATCCAGCAATTTAAATCCCACCATATAAAAATTGCGCTAATTCGGTCTATTTTTTTTTTACCTAAAGTAATAAAGTGAATTTTTTTGATTACCAGATTTGAAATGGAGTGATTTTTATATGGCAGGGGATTTTATGTGGCAGAACTTTGACAAACTGAATTTATTTATCGTGATAATGCCTGTCATTAAAAAAATAAAAATCGAATTCTTGACTTAATTTATGAGTTTTGTTTCAATTTTGTTGATAAAATCTCTTTATCAATTCATAAATTATTCATTTTCCTCTTTAATGATAGTCTCGTCGACGACGCATTCCCTTTGTGTTTGAATTTGACGATTTATTAACATGTAGTGTTCAGTTTCATTTACTTAACAAATTTCTTGTATTAAAAATCGAAATAAAAATTTGTTTTCTATAGACCTACATCAAATATCTGACGTAATAGAACCAAAATTGTACCAATCGCTAGTAGGAAAGATTAATTTCAATTTTAACAATGCGAGATAGATTTTGAGTCGATTAAAGTCATAGAAAATAACTTAATTGTGAATAATTTGTGCGCTTAAATTGTGTTAATAACTTTCTAAAGAAAAAAAGATCAACTAGGGACTATTAGTTTCATCCTATAGTTTAACCAATTGCTAGTTTAATTGCCATTCTATTCAATATAAAATAAAACTACTTCTTATTTGATTATTTGAGAAAAGATACAATATTTCATCCCTAAAAGTAGTTCTCATAGTCGAATTAACATTCTGTAATGAAACTAATTCCTAATTAAAGGCGTTTTCGAACCTCTCGCACTTGCACTTGATACTCGCACTAAACCTGTCAAATCGCACTAAATTTAATAAATTTAATTTTGCGATATCTAGTATACTTGAGACTACACTAAAATTTTGACAACAAATCAAGTGCGATTTGACAGGTTTAGTGCGAGTATCAAGTGCTAGTGCGAGAGGTTCAGAAACGCTCTATGTGTACGGTACGAGAGTTAACAACCCTATTCAACTATCGTGCACAATCAATACTTTAAAATCAAAATAAAGAGGCCAAGGCTCATTCCGGACATTATCATTATAAAATAGTAATAACATTTAATTCTTTGATTCTTACTGAAGACCCATTCATATAAACACATTTTCATATTAATATACGTTCACTCACAAACACAACGAATTTTCAATATTCAAATAATTTTTATTTGTGACACATTTACAATATTGTTAAATTATAATAAAAATAAATTCTTAAATTGATTCTCTGAAAATAATTTACAAACCACAAAAATATATATTTGGTATTAAACCAATATAATATATAATATACACTCATATATTCAAATAAATTTACCTATACAAATAAATAAAATATGTATATATATAAATAAAGGGTGATTTTTTTTCGATTGATTGAAAAGCTTAATCGAAGTTAAAATGAAGCAAAACATATAAATTAATTTTGAATGTAATTAGACCAATTGTACTACCTCTTCCAGCAATTAAGACCTTATTTTCGAATTCAAACACTTGTATGTTGATTTCAAAAGCGCTAATTGTTGTTGTCTAGCAAACACAGATAAGAAATTTAAAATATCTCTATAGAATATTATCAAATGGCATTAAAGTGTTTGATTGTGTATCTTGGTGGATAAAAGTCAGGCTAATGCTGAGACGTAAGGAGATTGTGTATCTATTTATTTATTTATTTTAACAGTTGATCCTTTAGGATCAAAGGCCAACTTTATATGTCTTTTTCAATTTCGAAATGTAGTAGGATTGTGTATATTTCTTGTATAGTTTCTTGAAAAAATGTTGTTATGAAATTTGTCTATTAATAAATTAATTGCTTCAATCGCTGTCGTGGCACGTAGCACAATGTTGCTTAAATAAAAAATTTTGCAAACTCAAGTAAATTTGTTTTTTTTTTTTCTCTAATGAGCTCAGTCGCTCGTATAGAGTGTATAATATATAATAAGATAAGTATGCATGTTTTGTGCAAACAAATACATATTCATATTTAATTTAACAATGTAACAATATGATAAAAGTAGTATGTAGTACATTGGTGAGTTGTATAAGCAAGTTTAAAATTTAAAAATATTTAATAACAACAATTTTTTTTTTATTTTAATTAATTTAGAAAAAATAATGATTTATCTTGAATCTATAATGATCCCAATGACAAGAAGATTCATTCTTGCCTCGTTTTTAACAAATTAATGACCAATAATGTATGAAGCATGTAAGCTATATCAATATAGAATGCAATATGTTGGATATAATTGAACCTAGCGTAACCGTTTAAAAATCTATAAATCGAAAAATAAGTAAATTATGTGAACAGTTAACTATACCGTAAATTTAAAGAACTACAACATTACTTTTTCTAGCAGAAAATATTGACTATGGAAATAGACAATTTTAAAAACTTATTCGCGTGTGTGAGTATTTTAATTTTAACTTGTCAAACGTTATTAAATACAAACGTTAAAACAGATGTTATTCACCATAACAACTGTCACTATCAAAAGTAGATACCTTCACTATGAAAAAGACACCCTTTACAAACAGAAATATTTAAAGATATCAATTGTTACGCATTAAAAGATGAAACTTGAAAGACAATTCATTTTTACTATTAATAATATTCTTGAATTTTTTCATTTCGTTATAAATGTCAATTAAAATAAATATCAAAAATGTTATTTTATTATTTCACCAAATTGAACATATTATAATGTGGTGAAGTTGATTTCACAAAAACAAAAATATTAAAGCAAAGATTTAAAATTGTAAAATTTTGTTGACTTTATGATTGTTGCAAATGAACGAACCGTCAAAATAGTTAAATACAGTTGTATTTCACCAAATTGATGATGTGTGGTGAAATTGTATTAACCAAAAAAATAAGTTAAAAAAAAAATATTTTATAAAATTTTGCTGACTTTATGATTGTTTAAATTCATAAAAATGAATCCATCAACATAATGTGGTAAAATTAAAATGAAACAAAAAATGTTCTCTTCTCTTATAATAGCTGCATATTAACAATCGAAATGGATCTGAATTTTACTACCTTAAAATTTCTTCCAGTATATTATGATTATATCACCCCTAAGCGTTTCAAACAATAGATCGTATCCACAGAAAAGCAGGGTTATTTCAGAGTAGACAAAATGCTCTAGTTCGACTCTAGACTTTAAATACATTTACGACTATACAGTGTGAAATTTAGTACTAAGTATTTATTTTAATATAAAAACCTTCAATGCCAACGTGGGGATTTAAGCATTTTTAATCAAAACAAAAACAATAATTCAAAGTTAAAAAAAAATGTATTTTAATTCTATTAACATTTTCAATAAATTACAATATACACCCTGTTTTAAAATTATCTACATATTTAGAAAACGTCCCCAAAACTAAATACATGAAAATATCTCGTCAAATGGTTGAGAACATTAAATAGAAATAAAAGAAAATAATCATTTACGATCTCTCATTTGACTTCTAAATTGATTCTCATTATTTTCAACTATGTATATATATATCATAATAGTATATATATATATACATATCAATAGATAATGAATTTTTAGATAGAATATATAGATTGTATAATAAAAATAAATTGAAAATAGTCAAATAAGTAAAAAATTGAAATTGTTTGAATACAGTTTGAAATAAACGAAATTTTTACCATATACCCATTGAGATGTACACGTCATAATATATTAAAATAAAAATGCCGGAAGAAATATTTTGATAATAAAGTTTATTCCTGTTGATTAAATTGTTCTTTAATCTTAATTTTGTTTTTGTAACCAAATTTTAAAATAACAAAAAGAAAAGTAATGCATTTGTTGTATATCCTATACTATTCTTTATTGATATTAAATCTATATAGATTCTATTTTCTATTGTAGATTTATGTTAGGCCAGACCTTATCATTGTTAAAGTTACTATTTCCCTATAATGTGAAAATAGTGATGTAAAATTGCAGTGAATTGGCCAAAAGTTATATTTAAAAATTATTTTTAAAATTTGATCGTTCAAATTATATCGCACAACGTATTAGTTTAAATAAATCTGTATAAGCAGATTACACTATGGGTGGCGCAGTAGATAGAGCGACTGACTGTCAACCGAAAGCTCCCAGATTCGATTCCCATTAAGCAAAAAAAATTTTCATTTTGATTTATTGAAAGTTTAATTTGACGCTTAGAAGTATTTTTAAAAAACTACTATGTACAAATTATTGGTTTTATATCCATTTGATTACCTCTACATACCCTAGCGGATTCTATTGATCCTGTATGGGTATAGAGTAATGTTACCATAATTAGTGTAATTCTACTAAATGACTAATTAGACAATAATATCTTAATATTATAATTGTAAATGGAAAATATAAATAAATATAATAAATTAAATAAACATGACGCTTACAACAAATTTCAAATACAAGAAGAACATTTTAAAATAAAAATTAAAAAATTAAAAAACTAAAATGTAGCGCCTAAAATACAATTAATTACATTGGGTAACATCTTCGCTCTCCAAATAACGAAATTTTGATTTAATTAAGTAACTTCAATGATTCTGAATTGTGAACTTTACCGAAAACAAGTGAGCATGCATTTGGTATCTTTGAGAGAAAAATTCTTCGTCGCATTTATGATCCTGTGTCTGACGAAGGGGTTTGGAGAACAAGATACTATACCAGCTGTTCAACGACATGGACCTAGCTAAAAAAAAGTCGTGTAGACATGTTCATTGGCTAGGCCATGTAAAGCGTATGGATGAAAATGCTGCGCCTAGGAAACTCATCTGAATCCAAGCCCAAGGGAACGCGTCGTCGAGGGAGGCCACACTTTCGTTGTAGAAATGAAGTATCGGCAGATATGAAAAGCTTCAAATCATCAACTGGAGAGATTCCGCTCGTGACCGAAATCAGAGGAGGACAATTTTGCATCAGGCCCAGGACCTTCAAGGTCTGTAGCGCCCAGCAAGTAAGTAAGTCAATGATTTATCGAAAAAAAATTTCTAAAGATTTTACTTTTGTACGTAATGGAAATGTTCTATCGTCAAAATTATCCGCCGAACCTGATGATGTTTTACAACAAATTACTGAAGAGTGTGTTGCAATTTTTTCACACTTTGTTCATATTATTTACGAACAAACCCATCAGAACCAGGTGCAGAACAACGTTTACTTCAACATTAACAAAACGTAAATAATCTTCTTCCAGAAACGGCTATTGTACAATTTACCCAGTATAATAAAGTAATTTCTCATGTTTTTGATATGGTGAATAAAACTCGAAAAGAATTGCAAATGAAACTTATACAAGAACTGGTCCGTCATAAATAAGTAGTATACTGATACACATGCTTTAGTAGCTATCGGTAAAAGGTCTTAAAACACATCTGCATGTTGCTACACCAAGAATGATGTCATCTGATACACCTGGTATAATGGCACGTCTACCTACAGTAATAGGAGCTTAGTTTAGACCTGGTGTGAATCCATTAGGAAAAGCATCAGCTGGAATTAAAACTAATATTAAATATGCTACTTAAATACATTCATTTGGTAGATAAAGTACTAACTTTAACAAATTTTAGCCTAGCAAGAAGAAAAGAAAAAATATGTTTGCAATACTGGTATTCAAACAGATCTAAAGATCTTTATCATAAACAATGATATACCAAAATTTCTAGTACACTAAAAAATCATTCTTTAGTCAAGTCAATGGTCAAGAATGATTAGCTCAAAACAAAAACTTTGTTAGACGACGGTAACGAATTATTGGAATTATGTTAATCTGAAATCTTTTATTTAAAAAAAAAAACTATAATGAAATCGGATTTAAAGCTATTGGCCCAAAAATATATTAATAGATAGTATAAAAAATTACCTTCGACTACCAAAAAATAGCCCAATCGATAGTATAACAGTAAAATTGAATATAACAATGTAATAAGCACATATTCAAATCGCTTCGGAGCTAAAATTTTGTCTCTTCTACTATCATGATAGTAAAATGAGCCTCGTCTATTGTTGAATGATAGCGCAAGCGATATTAAGTAGAATAATAGCCTAACCATACATACATTGGGAAAAAAATTATTAAAAAAAATTAAAAATAATTTCAGTACCATAATATCTAAGCTGGATACCTATACTTCCAAAGCGGAGTAAAATACGATAGAGCATGATGATTAAATACTATAGTTTTGATACAAAAGAATACAAGTTTCATTCTTAGTTTCATTCCAGTCACCAAATTCTTTCCCTCCTCCGGAAAAAGTATATTCCGTTATTGAACGATAACTGAAGCTTTTTTTATTGAAATCGAATGGCAACTGGCAACTATAGAGTCTCTTTGATGACTTGCTTTTTTTTTGAAAACAAGAAAAAAATAAAACGTCAATTTTTAATGATTCTGATAAAAATATTTTAGTGCGACCTCACTTAAAAATATAAATATTATTTTTTAATTATTTGATACAAAACACAATATTGGCTAAAGTCCTAATGCCAAGAAATGCGATAACCACCGGTTAATAAATTTAATGAGCCATGTACTCAAAATCTTTCTGAAAGTGCTACATAATCGAATATATCGTAAAATAAACATGAGCAGAAGACAATTTGCATTCAAACATAAGGAACTGGAACTAGCTCTTTTAATATTTAAGTATTAGTACAAAATTGTCATGATATTTTCTTATTTTTTGTGGATTATGAAAAAACGTTTGATAAGGTCAACCATCAAAAACGTATGGAGGTATATTAAATAGAATTGGCATAGATAAAAATATCATAATGTGTGAAAATAGCTTATATTGGCAACAAACAGTCGGTGTAAAAATAAATAGTGTATAAAACATTGATAATCGAAAAGTAGTTTGACAAGACTGTATTCTCTCCCCTTTACTGTTTAACATCTATGCTGAAACCATTTTTCAAGACGAGCCAGTGAACGATTTAAATGTTGGTATACAAGTAAATGGCACATATAATATCAGATATGCAGATTATACAGTCCTTATAACAGACAACCTAAGGCAATTACAACATAATAAAGTCAATAAAGCCAACCATCATAGCGAATTGTGGCAATTTAAAAATAAAAATCTCAAAAACTAAATTAATGATCGTAAGTAGAAAAAGAACACCTTACACTGCAGCAACAATTTAAATAAATAGCCGTTCAATTGAGAGAGTGTACCACATACAAATCAGATCTCGGATGCTGGTTACACAACGATTGAAGCTGCGAAAAGGAAATTAGATGACGAATTGAAATAGCAAGAAATACATTTCTTAAACACAAAAAAGTTTTTTGCTGTCGTAAAATTAATTTAGGCCTTCGCCTACGATTCTTTAAATGATATGTTTGGTCTATACTCCTATACGGTGTAGAAACATGGAAAACTTAAAAGTAAGAGAACTGCACAAACTCGAAGCCTTCGAAATGTGAATCTGCAAACAAATGCTAAAAATATTGTGAACAGATCACATTACAAACGAAAAAGTTCTACGTAGAACAAAAACAGAAAGAGAACTACTTCTAAGGCTAAAGAAACAAAAAACCTCCTACTTTGGAAATATTATGCGTGGAAATTAATACGAGCTATATTTCAGTTAATAGTTCAAAGACATTTTAAAGAAAAAAGTATAGGAAGAAAACATGCAACATGGTTGCGCAACATTAGAAATTGGACAGGTATCAGAAACATTTGCAATTTAATTCAGCAACGGATCGAAATATTTATCAGGACATCATTGTAATATCATACAACCGCTGAAATTATGAATTGGCAATAAAAGAGAAAAAGAAGTTCTCCTTATAAATGTGCTTGGGGAAATACTGTTATAATTTTTTTATTTATTTCTCTATGTAATAGAGTCTCTATTTATTTCAATATGGGATAGAGTTTCTATTATTATTTTTCGTGACGTCTTACAGAACAACATTAAATATAACCGATTTTCAAAATGTAAAACATATTGTTATATGCTTAAAATACATCGATCATGTACTTTACACTTTCTGCCCTTATTTTCTATATCTAATAAAAGTTCAATATATATCAACTAGTATATTTAAGAGCTTTTAGGTCTTCCTTAACATTTCTTTTCGCTTTAATATGCTTCTACAACAATTGGTCATCAGTTTTATCGAATCTACCGTTATTTTCTCTTTTTCCATATTATTTTACCTGTTTTTAATATCAAATATATATATTAATATGTCTGAGGGGTTTCTCAATTGACCTCAATTCAAGATTTTAAAAATTTTCGTGAACAAAAATTATATAACTTTTCAACTTAAATATTTTTCTAACTGAATATTTTGTTTACTTTTTATAACTCACATATGAATTTATTTTAATCTGTTTGTATTATGAGTTATTCAACTAATCAAAATTAAACTGGGATTTGTTTAGGTACAACACATCAGAACATTTACAATGAATTCCAGCAGTTGTTAGTGTATGAAATACTCCTTTAATTAATGCAGGCTCGTTAAGATGTTTATGGAGGATTGCTTTGAAGTTAATTCAAGATTTGAGTCAACACAAGTACTCCAAAATCTTTGCCCAAAGCCTGAATTTGTACATTATCTTGTTTGATTACAATTACACTGTTTAAATTTTTATTCCAATTGAAATTCATTACAATTTCGAACTGATGACGATATACAATTCTACACTACTGTTAATTTTAGAAAACTATAACAATAACATGTTCTGTTACATACCATCATCATCATCATGATTATAAATTGAAATTGAGATTCATAAGTTACAATTTACATATAATAACAGTACCACCATGACCGTCACTTTATTATCGTATCGTATTCAACAATTTGACAATTTGACACAGAAAGTTTAGTTTTTTTTTTTTTTGTTTCGTTATCGTTTTTTTGGGGGGGTTTTTTTTTTATTGCAAAAAACTAAGAAAAAGAAAACTGTTTTTCATGAATAAGAAAACATTTCAATCATTCGGATTCGAAATAGAATTTCCATGCAAAATAATGTAACTACTTTTGAATAAATTTGATATTTTACAAAATTCATTTCAATTTCAGTTGCCAATATTATTTTTATAAATATTGCAAATTACATTGAATAAAAAAAATTATTTTTGTTTTTCTTATTATTGTTGTTTGTTTTTTGTTGATTCACAAAATAAAATGGAAATTTCTCAAAATAGTTTAGAAATAAAATTGATATTTTTAGAAAATATTGGGTTTGACTATCATAAATATTTGGAATTTCAATATTGAAAATTTATCTTTTTGAAGTTTTTTTTCTGGAATGAGGCATGGATGGGTGAGGAAAGGGATGATGGATACTTAAGGTTGGAATAAACAAATTTCTATTTTTAGATAAAAAAAAAAATGTTGCTTATTCAGTATTAAATTAAAATTAAAATATTATTCTATTCTTTTATTTAAACAGATTTCCTTATATAACAATTTTGGAAAAACTTCATTACATATTCAACATTGTAGAGAACTCAGCTGAATTGTATATATGTAAAAATTTTCGAATAAAAATAAATAAAATGTTGTGTTATTTCTATGGATACAGAGCAGTCGCTGATTATCTATCTTTTTTCATCATACTTAAATAGCCTATAGGTTATAGCACTACTTTCATAACTAGAGCGGCAACAAATTCGTCAGTTTTACATCAACGGGGTTCAGTATATTACGACAAAATCAAATTCCAAAGCATAAATTAAATTCCATTGAAAATTGCACTACTGAACACCTTAAATGTGTGGTAGGTTTTAAAACTAAAAATAAACTAGATTAAGATGTGTAACAGAACTCTTAGATATATATATATTATTATTAAAACAACCACAATTTACAATTATTATTTTATTCTATTAGTTCTATTCTGTGTCACATCAACTCGTGACCACTAACCTCTTCCAATATCCGTTAGTGACTCCCGTCCCGCCTGAATGTTATTTCATTCTTACATGACATTAATAATCATTTTGTATAGAACATTTTTTTTTATAATTCAAAATTCACGGCATACTAAGTAATAGAATTTATTATATTCTCTAACACGGCCATTCTGAAAAATTCATCGCTCTCGATTAATGACTGTAGATTAGAGGATATAGTTCAAACTCAATTGAGTACAGCCCAGAGGCAATCTTAAGCTTGTCTGTAAAATATTTTTTTTTGTTTTTTAATACAACTCAGAGGCAATCTTAAGCTTGTCTGTAAAACCCAAAACAATATTCCTTTTGATTACAGCTCAGAGGCAATCTTAAGCTTGTCAGTAACATTCAAAATAACATTTCAAAATTAAATATTTCAAATACCTAATTTTTGTATATAGGTTAATATTACATAATAGATACGGCTTAGAGGCAATCTTCAGCTTATCCGCATCAATAAAAAAAATGATGAAAAGAATTTGGGTTCATCTCTATTTCGTTTATCTTGCTCAATCCTTAAATCAATATCCTTGCACCATTTATCTATATCAACGCGTGAATGATCAGGGTCAAAACTTTGAAAACCAACAATTTCTCCACGATTTCCATTTTGGTTATTTATCGACCTGAAGGCTTTTTGAATTGCATCAGCCATACCATTTGATGCACTTAACTGATTCAATGTACTTGCATTACATATTACTGGGTTATTATTTATTTCCTCTTCACTCATTTTAAACTATTTTATTTGGAATATAATAATACTAACTTGTTTGTTTCTTATTATTTCTTCTTCTTTTACGCGGATAATATTCCACTTCTGATATTATAACAACCACAATATATAATTATTTCTATTAGTTCTATTCTGTATCACATCAACTCGCACCCACTAACCTCTTCCAATATCCGGTAGTGACTCCTGAATATTAATTCATTCTTACATGACATTAATAATAATTTTGTACAGAACATTTTTTTTTATAATTCAAAATTCATGGCATACTAAGTAATAGAATTTATTCTATTCTCTAACTCTAACATATATAAGAAGAAGAATATAGCATATATAAAATTCTTAATAAATCCATAGATATCAACTTTGTGGTACTCCTTTGTTTATTTGATTCAAGATACATGTGGACTGAAACGCGATCAAATTTCGTCTTGAAATTGTTCTCAGCTATATCTTCATATTGAAAAATTTTTTTAACGTCGCAAACGTAATATTAGCATAAAATTTTATTATTTAAATTCAGTATTTAATGCGATGAGAACATGATAACAATATTAAACGTAACAGTGGTATTAAAACAAATAACGTACTAGCTATTTACGCACATTTATCGGTCCTAGAATAAAAACGATATTTATTTCCGCTTCATTTTATACTCAAAACAATTTCTTAAAATATTGTCCAATTTAAACATAACATTTTTATTACATATGGGGTATTTTTTTCTTTCTCTAATCCTTGTAGTTACGTCCACAATGTACAACTGTTCCGTTGTGGTTTTAAATTTTCTGCATGCAACGGATACATCATGTGTTGAGACGAAGAAGGTAGTAGTTTTGTAATTTAAAGAAATAGTCAATATTGCCCTTAATATATTCTCTATAGATATAAATAATATCTTGCTTCTGGTGCTTTTCCTATCCAAGGATTATATGAGAAGGATATTCAGCAAATATAGTTCACAAAGGTGGCAAAGCAAGATTTATCACCATGGCAACAATAGGAATATCTTTTTTTTTTTTATTTGTCAATATTGCCCTTTAAAAAATTAACAACTAATATATTCTCTATAATCAAATAATATCTCGTTTCTGGTGCTTTTCCCACACTTGCTTTTGCACACGCTTACACAACGGTGGCAAATCAAGATTTGTCACCATGGCAACAATAGGAATATTTTTTTTTGATTTATCAATATTTTCTTTTACAAAATTAACATTCATTTGAACTAGAAAATGTGCCTGCATTCGTCAATTAAAAACACTTTCACATGGCTAATTCAAAGACACAAACCACGTAGTTTCTATAGGAAATAATAGGTTTTCATTTTTTAATGTACATGTTTTATTTTTTGGGTAATTTTAATGTTTTTGTTGACTTTCAAAAATACTTCTAATTTGAAAAAAATTCGTTGTAATATCGATTTTATGATGTTTTGCTATTTGGTACAAACATATTATATAGTCTTCCTATACGGGTTTAGAACTTGGCTATATTTTTCTATAAATAATTTAATTAAAATTAGTATATACTTTTCAATTTTTTTATTCCGGAATCGGTAATTTTTTGTGGTAATTTTTTGAAAAAGCTTCACATTTAAATTTTTGGGTTCGTGTCATTGCTGTTTGTTCAAATTCATGATGTGAAAAATTTTACAGACATTATTAGCGTATCAATATATTGGATTACTGTATACATTTTGTTGACAACTTTTAGGTTATTACAGCACAATCTTATTACATATTTGAATAAATTATTACTAGATTTAAATTGTGCTTAAAAAGCACCCCAATATGTGTGGGTTTGCAGTAATCAATATTTTTGCTACCCTGTATTTTTAGCTTATTCAATTAAATAGTAAGATTTTACCAATTCAGTCTTCTTATGTCATTTGATATATTTTATAGTTCAATCGTATTGAAATTACTGTATTAAATCAAAAATGGGCTTTACTTTAAAACCATTAACGACGATAATAGATCTAAGAAAGATATCCTCATCCGCGGGCGTAAGTTTCGATGAACTTAATTATACTGCAGTATGCTTGAAGCTTTGTTTATATAAAGGATTAGTTTGGGCTGTCTATACCTATTAAACAATATCACTTTTTTTCTTGATTTGTATAGCTTTTTGCCTTACATGATATTCCCAGATAAAGGAAAATGTGCAGATATCAAAGCGAACAACTGTTTCTGCTTTAGAAAGTTGAAAAACTTTACATTTTATTAAATTTACAATTTCAATACTATGATTACATATTTTTTTTAATAAACCGCTTTTTTAGACATATTTTCGAGCAAAGTGGTAGAATAATTTAATTTTTAAATATCAAGCAAAGTTTTCGGAAGTGTACAGAAAATCTTAAAATATGCAATAGGCAAACTTTAGTACTGGTATTTACAATTTACAACAATACTTTGTAGCTTTACAGACCATATTATAAATTATTGAGAAAATCGTCAGGGATCATATTTATAAGTATAATTACACATTAAGAAACCAACTGCAATATCGAAAACGTAGAAACGATTGAAAAAAATCTGTAAAAGACAATGCAGAGATCACAGTTGTATAGAATTAGCAAATATAAACTTTGAAGACTGGTATGCGATAAAAAATCAGATTCACCAATTAAGTCCGAAACATTACTGGAGTTCGTATTTACAAGAGAGTTAATTTAAATAAAACAACAGAGAGAAAATTCAAGATTAAATAATACTTTTTGTCAATTTTATTGTATAGGCTTTTGAACTCGATTTTGATTTTTTCAGGCTCAGAAGAGCACTTTATATAAAAATATTTTTAAATTACGATAAGGGTCCTGATACTTTTTAGTTACAGCATATTCTGCATTTTGAATGCATTTTCATGAATTGGCTTCATCTATATACCGGGTCCTCACTTAAGCATGCGTATCGATTTTTTAACAGGGGAAGCAGCCGTTATTTTAATTGATATCTGATAGCTGATAGATAGCTCATCATCATTGATATATTGTTAAGATAGTAATAATTAATCCTATAATTAATAGATATGATGAAAAATGATGAACTCATTTGACTAGGCCTGCTAATGCTCTCTGGAACACCCTTATACTTCTACAATCAGTTTAAAGTGTAACTTTATGGATACAAAAACCTAATTACGACCGACCTACACATGATATTATGTTCAAACAATAAAATAGTTACAAAAATGATAATTATAAACACTACAAAATATTTAGTAGTCACACTTCTTATATATAATACACCAAAAACGATTAATTAATTCAACTTTGATCATGTTCTAATTACAATAATTATTGCTCAAAATGCTAAATACTATTCCAGAATTAACAACTACTGCTGCATACTTTTATTTAAATTCAACTGAAGTGTTTTTTTTTTTTTTTTAATAGTTTTATTTTACTCTATTTTAATTTTACGATTATAGTCGAATTTTCAAAATTATCCTTACAAACTCTATATAGACAATTTATTGTTACTCTTTGTTTGTTTTTGTTTTTCTGTTTGTTTTTCTGTATTTTTAGTATTCTTGGCTGTCGAATTTCTAACGAGCTCATTACTATCTGTATTTTCTTTTTGATTTTAAATTCAAAACTAATTTTTCCCGCCATCATCACAATCAAAATGACTTTTAATATGAAATTCAAATACAACTGTAGAATAAAAAAAAAAAATTTTTTTACTTTATTTTTGTTGTTTTGTGCAAAAAAAATTTTTTTTTTGGATTTTAGCCACGTCTGGTGTTTGTTTGGTTTTTTTTTCAAATTTTCTTTTAAAAATTATATCTTTAAAAGATCCTGCCAATTACTTTAAATGTACTTCCGTAATGTTGATGATGATTTCATTTTTTTTTTTTTGTTTTTATTGCTTAATTTTTGTCTAGAGATTATGACTCTATATTACATGGCCATGATGAACTTGATAAAAAAAAAAAAAAATGTAACAAAACTCTTAACTCTGGTCTTAAAAATTTTGTTCGAAATTTTTTTTTATAATACTCATGACAATTGAAAATAGACGATATCAGCACAATAGATACCTACTTGTGTACATTTGACACTTTTGTACACGATTTTTGTTTTTTTTTTATATTTTGTTAAATGCTCTAAGATGGTTTGATTTTTCATGCCTATCAATACTCTTCTCACGTAATCTCATTCTTATTACAGAAGTAATATTCATTGTGAAAATAATTTTGGTCATTTTGGATGTTTGTTTTGAATGAAATTCAGGATGTTGAATCATGTCATTTCGTTTATAACATTTTAAAGTTAGAAAAAATGTTGATATAATTTCAGAGCATGATTTGTCTAGTAGGGGGGACGGGGGGATTTATTAAAAGCATACTGCTAAGTCCAGCGCGTTGATGTAGTGTTTAAATAAAGGTTATCGGATATGATAGAAGGTGACAACAGAACAATCAGTAGAACAGATGGCTTAGACTAATTTAAACAACCCTAAATATCTGAAACATACAAATTTTAAGCAATCAGCGAAATAATAGGTTTTAATTTTTTAATAGGAATATATTTTATTTTTTGGATAATTTTAATTTTAATCAAAAATACTTCTGTTTTGCTATTTAGTTCTTGTATTAAAAACATATTATATAGTCTTCCTATACGGGTTTAGAACTTGGCTATGTTTTTCTATCTATAAATGATTTAATTGAAAGATGAGTTCAAAAATAAGTATGTACTTTTTAATTTTTTTTATTTCGGAATCAGTAATTTTTTGTGGTAATATTTTGATTTAATTTTTGGGTTCGTGTCACTGCTTTTTGTTTAAATTCATCAGGTGAAAAGTTTTACAGGCATTATTAGCGTATCAATATATTAGATTACTAATATGTAGCGTTGATGTAGTGTTTAAATAAAGATTATCGGATATGATAGAAGGCGAGAAACCAACGATCAGTCGAACAGATGGCTTAGACTA
The DNA here is from genome assembly GCA_963942445.1 of Argyra leucocephala. Taxonomy (NCBI): domain Eukaryota; kingdom Metazoa; phylum Arthropoda; class Insecta; order Diptera; family Dolichopodidae; genus Argyra; species Argyra leucocephala. Next base: position 15,372,875 of record OZ012681.1, read on the forward strand.
ATTTAAACAACTCTAAAATACAAATTTTAAGCAATCAGCGTTTTTGGCTGTATCATTATTTTTTTTTTTTAAATAAAATGGCCAAAATATAGGTTAAACGATCATATATACTTTCGCCCCATTGGCTAGGAACAGATTACTTGAAAAAAGAGAAAAGAGGAAGGGAAGAAGTTCAACGGGAAGCTGGTGTTAGTGAATAATACTGTTGATGTTCGTTTTAAATTTTCCTAAATCAAATTTCATTGCAAAAATGCTCGTAATGAAACGCAATGAAACATTAAGCGTTTTCGTTTTTTATATCAGAGCATATATTTGAGCACGCTGTGAACAGATTGCTTGTTCAGATCCGCTCCAAGCGCTTAAATTTAATAAAAACACTTTGTTTGAGTAAACTTTTATTTTTATTTGTTTCAAATTGTCAATAATCGAATTTAAACTTTAAATTTAGAAATTTACAAAAGTTTTATTATTGCACAGCAGCGTCATCTATTTTTTTTTAATAAATCACTTTTTGGCATTTAAAATTCAAACGCTCTACGTGCTCTGTGAATTTAAATGGAGCACATAGAATACGCTTCTGAGCGCATTCTGAACGCAGAAAAAAATACGGATTCAAGCTCTGAACGCTCTAAGCAAAAAAAAACATTATTTTTTTCAAATTCGTGCTTTGAAGTAAAACACAAAAACTCTCTAATCAATTTTCGTAATCAGTTTTAAGCTACTTCTCTATTTCCACGGTGTAGTATTGGAAATTCGCTACCTTTCTAATAGTGATTTTAGTTCTTTCGAACGTGTGCCAATTTCTACAAAATATCCATAAAATACAGTTGGTGCTATAAACTTAAATTCAACTTGTAATTATTGGAGCGCTAACTTTATTTTATGGACTAAATTTGGTACTTTGATATTTTGTAGAGATTGGCACACGTTCGAAAGAACTAAACTCACTACAGACAGGGAGGTAGCAAATTGTTAAGTATAATATAACAAATGTTAGTGTAGAATCAGATTACAAATTGATGAATCAACATTGTAGAACGAATGAATGTAAAATATGTAGAATGAAGAATGCAGAATGTAAAAAATAGATTAGTAGAATTAGCGGAAATAATTTAATAATTTTAAATATCAACAACGCTCTAATGAGTTTTTATAATTTAAGCAAGTAAAACTGCACGAAATTTAAAGTGAAAAAATATACTTCTGTTGACGTTATTGTTTACTGGTCAGCACATACCTATACTTACTTGTTACACATTCATAGTGCAGTGTGAACTACATAGCCTTCTTAACATAGCTTTTGTCTAATTCTGTTATTCTTGCGTAATTGTTCTACAATTTTCAACTTTAAAATGTCAATCATTTTTTCGACATTATGTGTTCATATTATGCAGCATTGAATATTTTATTTTGTATTCTATTTTAACATACAAGGTTTGCAAAAGGCTCAAAGATTCAGGTGCACTTAGCTATGTAATTAGAATACATAAAACACGAAAACAGACAACGATGTTAAATAGAAATAGGGGTAGGGAAAGACAAAGGAGAAGATGGGAAGACAATGTTCAAAATGATGCCCAAAACACTACAAGTGCCGAATTGGAGACAAGCGGCGCAAGATCCACACTTTTGAGGGGTGTATTTTGATGAAGGCTAAAACTCACCCAGAACTGTAGCGCTATAAGATTTGAAATGTTAATTTGGGCCGATCCTGGCGGTACTACAATACCAGGCCAACCTTTGACAGAGGTGGAGTAAGCCCCTAGCACCCCGTCTAATTCCAAAAATCAGGTGAACATTTGTGACTTCTTTGAATTCTATCAGATGTTAAGCTGATAAGAACAGAGACTACAGTTTGATCTTAGCCCTAAGGCCGAGAAGGGAATGATGACGATGATTTTTTTCCGAATCTTATTAGACACCTAAAACATCAAATACATTTTCCGTCTTAGAAAAAGCATCATTTCATCGTAATATCATTGCTTTTTATTGCTATATTGGTTTTGTACTGAATTCTTAACTGAAAATTCATCTTGTATCAAAAATTTTTCTTTCATTATTAATTTTCTTAAAAATTTCCTCAATTTGTTTTCATTTTTCATTTTTGTTGACATCACTAACAGCCTTCACTAATCGTTTTTATACAATTGTGAGCTTTATTTGTATGGTTCACAATTATCAAATTTATTTTAAAGAAACATAGATTATCAGATTAAATTTCAATTTGAATGTAGAAATTCATTCTGTTATTATGATAACCGTGGTGCAAAGGTTCAATGTGGTGCAATGGAATAAATTAGAAGTATTAAATCAAAGATATTGTTTTGGAATGCAAAAAATTATGTTTACTTTGTAAACATTTTTTTTTTTTATGTTTTCAATTTAAAGCCATACAAAATACCAATATAAGAATTAATTATGAAAATATTTCTCTTCCTTTTTGTATAAATAATATTGTTACATAATTCATGTAAATCTCATCTCATCTTGTTTTACAATTTTTGTTCCAACCAATTCAATAATCATAGATGTACTCTACATATAAAGGTATAGAGAGTACACATAATAGGATTATATATTTTTTGATACGGTACATTTGATATACGATTTCATTGAACCTATATAGAATGATATACAAACTATATCTATACATTTTGGTATGATATTGTGATGATGAGTTCTCTAGCAGAAACAGAATATTTCTGTGGATACGTTGCAATGCAATAAAAACTCGTGTGTCATTCACTATTTCATCTCTGAAGTATTGTGATATATTCATTCTGATCATCCAACCAGCTTTTTATTAAACATAAACTTAACTATATATATATGACAAATACTATTTCTTTTTTTGATCTAGTTATGGATTAAATCCATATAGGATATAGTTGAATGTATTTATCAAGATGAACTTCTTTAATGTAAGGTTATATAGTTTTATAACAAAGAATCAACCAACATGTTGTGTACTTCTAAAGATTACATTACATTCCATTTGTTTGTTTTTTTTTTTTTGCAACGTTTGGAGTAAATCAATTTTAAGGTGATTTTTCAAATTTTAGTTTTTATACCTAAGGCTTATAACAAGAATGATTTATAAATGTAGGATTTATGATGAATTGTTTTATTTCTATAAATTTACAAAAAGGAAACCGAGTAGTGTAAAGGGATTTTCATAATAATATATTCTTTTATCTTCGGGGGGATCTTTTACAACACTATATGAATTTTGAATAACACACTTTGAATATTTTTCTGATTTATTTACATATAAAGTGATACGACAATGCACTTTAGTTGATACCAAAGATTACTATAATGCATTATAGTTTCTTTGAATTTTACTTGTAAGTTTCTAATAGAGAATTTTTGTAGAAATTTTGCTATACGGTGTGATATGATAATCTATGTAAAGTTATAAAGTTAAGGTAAATTGGTTTAAATTTCAAAATCTGATTTTCTTAAATTTGATTAATGAAGAAATTTTCTTGCATTTTTCTTTTTTTTTTTTTGGATAATCGACCACTAAGTGTAATGAATTTCGTCCTATAAACATGATCTCTACCTTATCAAAAATATTGGAAAAAGTAATTTATAATCAACTTGAATCATATTTTGAAAAAAATTGCTTTATGTCACAAAATCAATCGGGCTTTAGAAAGAATCATAGCTGCGAATCGTTACTGAATTTAGTTTTGACAAATTGGAAAATTGCAATTGATGAAAAAAAAGTAGTCGTAGCAGTTTTCTTGATTTTCGCAGAGCGTTTTAAACAATTGATCGTGATATATTGCTAAATAAATTATATAGGTATGGTAGCCGCGGTAGCGAATTCAAATGGTTTGAGTCATATTTAAAGGATCGTTCACAACGAACAAAAATTGATGACATAGTTTCAGATCCGGTTGATATTAAATTAGGTGTACCACAAGGAACAATTCTGGGTGTAATACTGTTTTTGATATACGTCAATGATATGGAGAGAGTTGTGCAATCGTCAAATTTGGCTCTGTTTGCTGATGATACTCTAATATATGTTGTTGGTAACTCTATTGAAGAATGTGCTCAAAAAATAAATGACGATTTAAAAAGATTACGTTAATGGTTTATAGAAAACAAGTTAAAATTGAACACAAAAAAGGCGAAATGTATGTTTATTAATAGTGTTTTGAATAATAAAATTTTAATAGAAAATCTAGAAATAGATATTATTAATGAAATTAAATATTTAGGTTTATTAATAGATGATAGATTGAGCTTTAAGCAACATCTAGAATATATATGTAAAAAAATTAATAAAAAACTTTACTTCTTTTCAAATATTAGAAAAAATTTATCGATATTAAGTGCAATCAAAATATTTAATGTGATAATAAAACCACATTTTGAATACTGTTCATCAATACTGTTGTATGTTTAATACTGAAATGATGAACAGATTAGAAAAAATGCAAAACCGAGGGATGAGAATAATATTAAAACTTAGTAAATTTACTTCAAAATCCTTTATGCTGAGAACAGTGGATTAAAGTGAATGAGTGTGCCCCAAAGAATAAAAATGAATGTTTTGATAATGGTATATAAAATAAAATATAAAATTATGCCAAGTTATTGAACAAATTTATGTAGAATATGTTCATCACTACTATTTAAAAAATATTTGGGATTTTAGGTTGCTTACTTTTTTGATAAATCTAAAACGCAGAATATGCTAATGTATAAGGGTCTGCAACTGTTTAATAATTTACCACTTAATTTAAAAATGGAAAAATTTTTTGCCAAATATAAGAAAGGCTTGATTAAATACTTGAATGAATCAGTTGATTGGAATAATTTGTAATACAAATGAATTGTTATACCTACCTAATAAAAAAATAAATGAATTGTTAAAATAGACTAGAATTAATTACAATTTTTAAAATAGATAACACAAATGAATTGTTATAATTATAAATAATGTTATAATTGTACACTATAAATAGTTAACAAAACTAAATGAATGAAATAATAAATAAAATAAATAATAAATAATATCCATTTTGGATGGATATTATTCTAGATGTTAGATTCTGTACATAAATAAAAGCGAAGAATCATCCTAAAAAACCACCGCAGTTTGCCAAAATAACTATGTTTAAAACAACTGTTATTAAACAATCGTAATATCAAAGTGCAGCTGTACAAAATCCCCATTCTTTTGTTATGATTATATTGTTCTTTTCTTTATATTATTAGCCAAAACTTAGGTCAGAGAAACCTTAGTACTTTCGTGCCATTGGCTTTTGAAGAGAAAGAAAAAGAGAAAGAAGTGGGAGAAAGGTTCGGCGGGGAGTTGCGAACTAAATTATTGTTGTTCACTTTAAATTTTTGTAAATTAAACAAATAATTCCTTCTTGGGAATGATTATGGAGGAATGCGATTCCACATTCTAGCCGTTCTGACCATAAACGAATTTCCATAACCAGTGTTGAACCAACTTTGTATTTGAACGGTGTAGGGGTGAACAACTCACGTTCCTGTACGGGATTGCTTAAGAGGCGAAAGTATTGATTTTAGTTCCTCCGAGCATGTGAATACTCCCGCACATCTATAAAATACCCACGTAACAATTTTATCGCTATAAGCCTCTTGCGCACTCTTACAACATTATTATAAACACTCTTATAGCAGTATTAGTGTTAATTTGAGTGCTCCACAATTGCTGCGAAAGGTTATAAATACGTTATAGTACTAAAATGGAGAATCCTATAAGGCACCGGAGCAAGTGCTATAATATTGTTATAGGATTAGTATACATGTATTAGTGTATATGTTTTTATTTTGAAATGATATTCATTTGAAATAATTTAGGTTATAACAACACTTTAACTTATGATATAGGATTACGCACTTTTAGATTTATAAAAACATTGCTGTATCACTTGCGAAAAATCCCATTATAACAACTCCCGCAATTGCTATAAAAACATTCTTATAACAATATTAATCACATTATTCCCATAAAAACATCATTATAACACCTTTAGTGCTTATCGGGAGTGATATAGAAGTCTTGTAGCACTAATTTTGTTTTTATAACAATAAAATGTTACGTGGATAAAGACATCTATAAAATAGAGTTAATTCTCCAACGATACACCGGTGACCAAGTGGAGCAAGTGTTGATGAAACATCATCTATCAGGCGAATGACTCGTTTTTGTACTCTGTCAAGAAAGCTTAGAACAGTCTTTGACTCGCCCGCTCATAAATGCGAATTATACTCCATCGTGACTCATATGTGGGCTTTATATGTATTTAGGTGAAAAATATGACTTAAACCGACTTAACAAATTCTATAATTTTGAGGTGCTTTTCACAATATCAAATATATGCGCATTCCGAGAATATTTACGTTTTGTAATCGCTGTAAACTTTCATCTTAAAATCTTAGAATAGGTTCGAATAGGTTTAAACTCAACTCTTTGCTGTTAAATTTAATCCACTATTTTTTCTCTTGGCGTAAACTGAGGATTTTTTAAGGAAATCGTAGAACACTACAAGAGTGCTACCATCTGCAAAACTATGAATCGGGTCGAAAGTTGTATCGTTTAGAATTTCCAAAAACAAGCAAGCAAACATTTACACAAACACGATTTATACTCTTATGTCTGACGAAAAGGCTTGAAAAATATAATATACTCGTATAACGCCGAACCATTTAAGTCGTCTAAGAATGAGCAGAAATCAAAGAACTAAAATTAATGCACGTTCACTGACTAGATCGCATAGAGCGAATGGATATAAATTCTTTACCTAAGCGATCTTAGAATCCAAAACATTTAAAGAAATCACATTTTCCCACAAAGAACAACAGTATCAGCTGGTATGAAATAAATTCAGTTTTCTGAGTGAAAAGAAATTTCTCGTAACTGCAGTCCATGAAAGAAAATATTGTGCATATATTACATAAGTAAGCTAAGCATTCTATAACGCAAAATTTTATATTTTCAGCATAAATGGGTATTAAAATTTTTCCAGAGAGGCCTTTCCCCACTGTCTGATAACATGTCCCAGCCATGTGAGACGTTTAAATTACCTGCGATAATATTGTTGTATAACCGTAGAACGTTTTGCATTATTCATTGCTTCCTACATTATGTAAGTACCATTGAATTACTTTTCTGTACGTGGATAGTACATGCCCTTAGAAGATCTACGAACAATATAGCAAGGCAGTCATTCAATGCGGATTCCAGCAGGATAAAAGAAGAAGAGCTAGACTGTAGGAAACATGGCGCAGTTCAGTCCCTAAAGAAATGGAAAATAACAATAGAACAGGAGTGAAATTAAACACCTAGCGCAGAGAACAGAGTCAGAAGAAAATAGAAAATAGATTGATACAGAAAAAACAATATCTTTCAGCTTAATTTAGTCAGATTTTTTCAATGTCAACATTTCATAACAAAAATTTAGGCTTGTTTGATTGTCGTTTTATAAATTAAAATTTCCTATTTTCGTGTTATTAAGCGAATGTTGTCGTCATTATCAACAATTTTATGTGATTACGTTGAACATATATATTTTGTAAGGTTTACCAATGTACTATATTACGTTTAATTATTTCGGCCCTTTCTATCATTTTGGCAAAGATTATTAATTTCGGTTTTCATTCTAGAATTCCAATTTTTAATTCTATTGACGGTGTACTTAATTTATTATTGAAGTCAAAATAAAAAAATGTACAGAACGCCGGATTCTACTCTTCTGGCTTATTCTGTGCTAAGCTTAATAATGTCTCAATGTAATCAACTTTAACTAAATATATTCCTATAATGTAGTTAGACCCAACTTTACCTTTTACCTGTGGATATTTAATAAGTTACAGAAGTCAATTTAAAGAAGGGTCTCCACTGCTCAAGATTTGTTATTTATTTTTGTACTGTTCTAGATTTATTAATGTTCAAGTGTAGAACAAGTTATCAACTTACACCAACGATTCTTTTAATAAGAGTAAAATTAATTTTTTATTCCTATCGGAGATTACCTAATTATTTGCTAAAGTCAATTTATGTATGCTGGATAGCTCCCATTGTTTTAATGAAATTGGAAATTGGAATTGGTTTTAATGTTAGAAACATTAACTTTGTCAATTATATTTTATCTATAACTAAAAATTTTGTTTCGTAACACTTCGATTTACTACAGGTACTCTCAAAATCAATTACAACTCTACATCTGGACCCTCTCACTATTACAATTTTTTACAAACAAAAAATCAAAAAACCCGTAAAATTTTAAATAAAGTTGATTTAAATTTTAAAATAATATAAAATTATTTTCCAGTTCAATAAAATAATTTATTTATATAAAATATTTATTTTTATATTTTGTTTTTTTTTTCACAAATAATTATTATTGAAGATTTAAATAAATAAATTTATTCTAATATTTACCTTAATATATAACATAATTTATGTAATAATAAATCGATTTAAAACTTTATAATTATTATTATGGGAAAAAAGGAAATCTAAATAATAATTATATTTTTTTATTTAAAATAAAATTTAAATTTTATATTTTTATAGACTAGAGAGATTCGAAATATATATATGTATAGAAAAATTATATTATTCGAAATTAAATGATTCAACATTTTTATTTATTCATTTTAAAATAATTTACAATATTTCCTAATTTTTGTAAGCATATGAAATATTTTAAATCAAATTAAAATTTGTAATTTTAATTGAATATTGATTTTTAAATTGCATTATCAATTAAAAAATTTTATAAACTAATAAAATAATTTATATTTTGTTTTCATTATTTTTTGTTTTGCCTCCACCCATCTTTTTAATGAATAAAATATTAATTCTAAAAATTTAAAATCAACAAGTAGTAATATTATGAAAATGATTAATTACTTGAGGCTAATAATTGTTATTATAGAACAAAATTTAGATTTTTTAAAATAAATCGATTTATAAATTATTATGAATAATATCTATTTTGCTGTCTTGCTTTCTCAATTAAAAAAAAAAAAAAATAATTTTATTCTAGCTCAATTGTGCCGGAAAAATAATAGTAAATCAAAATTAATAGCAGAGAAAAAATTCAAAAATTATTAACGGAAAATTCATTAAAACGAAAATGGCGATGTTAGATAGATACATTTTTTTTTTATTTTAATATATTTAAATATTTAATTACAAAATGAAATCATATCTTAATGCAAACAGATAGTTTGAGGTTGTGTCGTTGGTATATGAAACGAAACTAACAGGAGAGCAGCAGAAAACAAGCAAACCAATTGAACAAAATTGAACAAATAGTAGTAAAAAATTATTTTTAAATTTATAATTTAATAGGGAAATTCCTAAAATAGTTTTTTTTTTTACATAATTAAAGAAAATTCAATTTTCTTAAAAAAAATCGTTGAAAGGCTATACGGCGATCAGTGATTCAGAAGTTATGAGCTATTTTATCACCACACTTACTTATTTTTTGCGGTAAATTTTTTTATTTTCATTTATTTTCAATACACGATTTTTTTTTTTATTCATAAAAGAAAACAAATTTAATTTCGTAGGTAGGTATGCATCATATTATGTGTATGGTTTTTTTTTATAATTTATTATTTACTTTTGTACTTTATTTATTTATGTGTTTTTCTAATGAACATGCAAAATCGAAACTGAATTTTTATTTTAAATAATAAAATATACAGAAGTTATTACCGATACCGATTTACTATAATAGATTTTGCTAAAAAAAAAAGACCAATCAAACCCTAGTGTAGTAAAATACATTATTTTACTACACTAGGGTTTGGTAATCCAATCGTTCGGATAGGCTTCTAGGGACAACGGAAGGTACTACTTGAAGATGAGAGTTAGAAAATCAGATTTTTCAGCTCAACATTAGATCAAACAGCATTTGCACAATGATGTTTGAATTTCCAATTATTTACATATTAATAATTAATTATACAATAATTGGAAAATAATATTTACCATTTTGACAATTTTCAGTTCAAAATATAGGTATATTATTATATAGCTATGAAAGCTTTAACTTTTTCAAAACAATAACTTCCATTTTTCAATTGAAAAAATTCAATTAAACCAAAAACAACTTAACAAACAAAAAACAAACTCTCTATTAACAAGCAAAAAAAAAACAATAAAAGTTATTCAATTCTAAATTTTTTGTAAATTATTTAAAAATAATTTTTCGTTTATAGCATGCGGTTCGCAAAATAATTTGGGAAAAAAAAATCAAAATCCAACTTAAAAAATAAAAGTTGTTGGTCCTTTTATTTATTTTACTCTTTAATTTTTATTTTTGCTTTTTTTTTTTTTTTGTTTTTTTTTCTTGGTTTTTATATTCTTTAAGTCCTGTACGACCTTATTTAGAGAACTAAAATACTTATATTTGAGATAAAAAAAAAATTTACCGAAAAAGCAACAGCTTAGAAACAAATAACTTTCATCTGGGCGTGTGTGTCTTCACAATTAAAATAGACTAAAATGGTAAATTAACTCTAATTCAGTTAATCGAACCGTAATAGTTGAGTATACTTGTATTCGATGTTTCCGCCGTTAAAGCTAATATACAACTGAAAAGGTTTACTGTACGCTCAATGTTCTACTTATTGCCATAGACATAGTCAATTGAACATCAATTACTTATAATAAAATTTGTTACATATATTTTCAAATCCATTTTCTATGGTATTTCTTTTTAAGACTCAATTATGAGCTTACAAATTGAATAAATAATACTATTTTAAAGCTTTCTACCAAATTATGCCGATTTATGGAAAAATCTTTTCCACTTATTCAACTTGTTGAGCCGAACAATTTTTTAAAATCTTTCAATCATATTAATTTGAGCCAAAGTTGATGCTATTTTAATGATTTAAATTATTGAACTAATCATTTGTTGTCAAAAATTTATCATTTTGAGCAAAAAACTTCTGATTAATTAAAATTATTGAACTTAAAAAATTTTTCATAGCATCTTATAATCGTGTGAATCTGAGCCAAATATGATTATCTAATCTACTCATATTATTGAGTTAAACAATTTATTAAAAACTTTTAACTTTTCTCAATTTAAACGGAAAACACTTCTGATTTATTCAAATTGTTGAGCACTAAAGTTATTGTCTTTGATGTGAGCACAAGTATTGCTCAAAATATAATTTTTTTCTCGTTTTGTTTGCTATGAATGACATAATATAAAATACATTAACGTAAATGTTTATTCGAATTACTCGAATATATCGCATACGTATTTCTAAAGTAGCATAATTCAAAAATCGTACTTTTTGTGTTATTATCGTGAATAAGTTTGGTTATACTGTACTTAGCGCTAAAAAAAATTTTACTCTCTTAAATTTTCTGCCTATCATCAGATGGAATATATTGTTTCGATTTCTGAAATTCAAATACAATCGTTAGATATATTTGATATAAATGGCACATTTGCAGAATCAGTGTGGTATTTTAAGTGAAAAAACTCTGAAAGTGCAAAGGTGCAATATTCTGAATTGTGTCAGTTTTTTAATTGAAAACGAAAAAAATTTCTACCGAAATACGCGTTAAGATGCACTTGTAATTTATTTAATATAAATTACGCATTTGCAAAATCAGTGTGGTATTGTAAATAATGTGTGAAAAAGTACTGAAAGTGCAAAGGTGCAATATTTGGATTCGTATCATTTTTTTAATTCGAAACTGTAAAATTTTCAACTTTAGGATTTATTTACTGTCATCGTAAAACCGCTTGTATGCATAGCTTGGAAACAGTTTTTCGCTATTTCTGAAATACTTACTTCTTTCAATTGTGTTACTTTAGACTTACATGTGCGAAATACGTTAAATAAAATTTCATTGACAAAATTTTCTGAACTTTACCTTAATCGTATTAACAACTTTTAAGTGTTATATATACCATTTTCTATACTTTTTTTTTCATCATCTATATACCTTTCTCTTTCTTTCATTATCATTTTATCATAATCTTTAGTATAAAAAAAAATAATGTAAATAAAATTACACAACTTTTTCAGAGCAATTTTTGGTTCTGAAAATCTTGACTTTTCCTTTAAGTTTTTTTTTTTTTTTTTTGTTTTTTAGTGACTTTTCATTTAATTTTTTGTTCTACTTTTTTTTTCATATGCAAAAGTTTTCTTGTTTATCACTTTTCCCATACACAGATTTAATAAGAAGCAAAAAATCAGTTTTTCTTTAAATATTCTGGAATTTTTAAATTTTTTCAACTTCATATTTTGGTTTTTTCGAAAGTAAAAAATGAAAAACAAAAAAACCATCAAAATAAAAATAAAGAAGTAAAGAAACTCTTAATAATAAGTGTGCCTAAGTTTAAAAAAATAAGAATGTCTATAATGGTACTCTGATAATAAAACGGTGCGGTGCACTTTATTTTCCAGAAATTTCAGTTTGGATGACATATTCACACTAATAAACATACAAAGGAAAAAAATTGAGTTCAAGAGTTCATCATAAATAAGTGCGATGCGATGTGATGCGTTCTTCAGTAAAACCAACACATTATAATATAAACGATAATTATTTATAATTTGCATTGTTGAAGATGAAAATGTACATTAAATAACAAAAATATATGTGTAAAATCAGAATTAGTTTGTCAATAAAATCTAACCAAAAGATGAAATGAGAGAAGATCTGGAAGAAATAAAAAATTGTTGTGTACAGATTATTTGGTAGCAATTAGCTCGAAAATATCATCAAAAAAATTAGACCTATTTTCTAATATTACTAGGAATCCCCAAACTGTTTTTACACATAAAGTTTTTACAGCTAACATGATAATGCGTTGTCACACAGAAATTTAAATATAAAGTAGAAAATCATTCTTCGTGTGTTCATAGTTGCAGAAAAAAAAACGTCAGGGTCGTGAATTATTTTCTCTGTGAACTATGAACAAAAAATATGGGCAGACGAGTAATAATTTTTTCTGCAGTAGGTTTGGTTCATAGAGGCATTATAATGTACATGCAAAATTTGTTATGTTAGTCATTCAGTTTGAAAGTTTGCCGAAATCAGAAGCCACACGGCTTTAAGTCAAATACATTCTTTATCTGCACGACCTACGAGCGCCTGCGTTTTAACTGCGCAGATTTTTTAACAATATGATACCACCACTATGAACACGCCATCTCTATCTCTCTCTTTTTCTCTTTTGACTTTTTTCAATTTATTTCAAATATTACTTCCATTTAGAGTGTGAAACCTGATATATAAAAAACGCCGTTTATCAAAATCTCAACATTTCGAAATCCCGATATTTCAAAATTTCGACTTTCTTTTGATGCCGCAAATCATAGCTCAATGACAAAATTACGTCAGCGAAAAAATGAAGTATTTAGGATATAATTGTCTACCTTCTCTTTGAAACTAGAGGCGCTTTGATAAAAAAATCGTACATCATTTCAATTTATCGCAGTCACCACATTGATTTATCTTAAACAACAACCCCCTAAATATGTAAAAATTTATTTTGAGCAAATTTGGCAATTTTATAGATTAAAATGTTTGTATGTCAAAACAACTTATACATTGGGTGAAATTTCTAATTGAAAATTAAAAAATATATGATTTCCCCACGTCTCTTTTTGAATATCTATAATTTTACAGTTTTTTGTATTTACAGATTAAATATATGATATATTTATAAAAAATGGAATTTTCGTTAATTCAAACAAAGACTGGACATTTTTTTTTACAGTTAATAGATTTTGTAATATCGTACCTTTGCCAAATGGGCTTTCTCTTATTGAAATATCGTACTCGTCACCCCTATTAAAATCCAATAATTTAGGATAATTTAAATACAAGCATAATAACCTATATAAAATTTATATTAATATTATTTATTTTGTAAATTGAAAAAGTGTCCTGTTTTTATTTGTTGTGTAGTGTGTGCACAAAAAATAAAAACAAATAATCTTAAAGCGAAATAATAAACAAAAATAAGAGAAACAAAATTATAAGAAATTAAAAAAAAAAAAACCAAATTCTGAGACGCAACGTAATGTGTTTAAGAAATAGAAATGGAACAACTCGTTTTCATCTTTTGTTTTTGTTTTTTATATTTTTAAGTTCACTTAGTTTTGTCTCTGTCTTACTTTCTGTGTTGACATTTCATTACATTAAAAAATCTCTTTTTTTATTGTTTTGTTTCGTTATTTTTTTTTTATATATATATATTTTTTGATTATGAAAATTACTTTTTAACTGACTTTCGGTATGTGTTGGAAAGGAAATTATTTTTGTTTTAAATGTAAATAAAAAAAAAATGAAATAAAAGAAAATGTTTGGGTATTTCTAAAATAACATGTTGAAATCAGAATATATAGGTTAAATTTAATTTTTGTTTGCTTTTCTTAAATTGAAAAATCATAAAATTTAAAATAGTCTTTAAATAAATTTAAAAAAAAAATTTGCAGTTATTTTAGGTATGATTTTTTATAAATATAAAAGAAAAAATATGAAGATTTGGGATTTCTATAATTGGACAGTGTTTTTCCCATCAGGTTGTTATAACAAAAAATATTGAATTGTTCAATTTTTATCAAGTCTTACAAGTTATACAAGCTACATTATGATGGTACTACTTTTACAAAATGAAAAAGTATGATCACCATCACTGTCCTGTAACTCCATCAGTGTGGGAGGGGCATTAAACGAATAGCATTGATCGATACACTGAAATGTTATTACTGAAGAAGTGTAATCAATTATCTTATTATTATTTTATCCTGAAGTTATAATCAGTAATCTACATAGTAGTGCTATGTAGTGTAAAATTGATTAATAATAAAAAATATGATAAAAAGACTAAATGATAAATAATAATTATAAGAGATATGATAAATAATAATAATACAAAAATTAAGATATTTTAATTTTCTATCAAAATCAAAAAAAAGTTGTCCATAAAATTACTAACAAAATAAAAGAAATATACCCAGGTATTCGAAAAGTATATAACAAATTTTTATTGTTCACAAATATATTAATTAAAATCACGATCTGCATACAGAACATCAAAGTTTAACTTGCACAAAATGTCAACCTCAGCTTGTCTTGTTTGAGAGGAAAATACTAAGCATGTACGAATTGTAAAAATTCAAACTAGTGCATAAAATACCCCCATCACTAGTAACTGTATCAAATATTCAAACAAACGAAGCTGTTGAGGTATATTATAGGCTTAATAAAATGACTTAGACTTCAAAATGGTAGATATTTGTAATTTGAAAAATAATAAACCAGCCTGGATGAATTAGATCATAAAATAGTTTGATGCTATTTTGCATCCGGAACAATGTTGCCCTCAATGTTGCATCATGCTGTTGTGTTGCAACCATAATGTTGCCCGCAATGGTATTTCCGACCTTTGCCAACATTACCAGACAGCTACCAACAGTAATTCTGTGACTGTTGTATAACAAATAGCTTCGGTCAACCTTCTCTAATTCCTGCAACTAATATTAATCCTTTAAATTATCGTTTTTTAAATAACATTCGTAATACCAATGTCTTTCGCATGTTTCAACTTCTTTCTAGTACATCTATTGACGACTTATTCAGCCACATGTGAGTTTAATTGCAAAAATTACAACTTTATTATGTTGAAAAATTGTATAGTAATAGGTAGGTGTAAAGAAACATGGGGAAAGTGGCCACAGAGGAGACCAAGAATATATATTGGAGTACAAACAAAAACTATTAGAGATTTTTTTTCGATAATATAGTCCAGGACTATCTAGTTTAAATGTTCAATACTGCGTATATATTTTTTGTTTAAAATCCGCTCTGTCCGACATAAATTGAACCAAGCATTATTTATATCAAATAATAATTTTAAAATTCTTGTCATTTTTTAACGGTTTTTATAAATGAAAATTTATTTATTTATTTATTTACGAGCATAATTCGAGCAAGTGATTTATTCTTAATTATCATTCGAAAAAAAAAGTTAATAATAAAGTTAACAAAAATTAATCATTTACAATAAAAATGAAATAAGCTTCAGTTAAGAAGGCAGATCCAAGATGTATCACAAATTTCAGTTGTACAAGTACAACGATTTTTAACAATTATTTAGTTAAGGGTTATTTAGTCGTTAGTGTGGGGTTTATATGTATTACAGAGAGATATCGTTCTATTAATTAGCTCATACTTACCATAATTAGTTTGATGCAACTGTAATTTTTTTTTTCTTCAAAATAATTCTAAGTCTATGGGATGAACATCTTAACTGCTTTTACACAGAGATTTGGAATACACAATCACATACAATAGCTTTTTCAGATTTTTTATGGTATATCCACTAATTTAAATGTGGAAAACTATATCTATTGTAGAGTACTTCGCCTTTATAATAGCATATATAGTTTCATTCAATTTTTAGTGATAACCAAAACTCTCAACTATTTATCATTTATTTTATTTATTTGTTTATTACATGTTTAATTCAAACAGTTACAATATGTTCTTAATCTAAATAAAAATTTATATGAAATGACAAGATTAAATGACAATGATAAAGGGTACTGGACCAGGCTGAAGAATACAGAAAGCATTGTTTACCTTCGTAATTTAACATATCAACAGGTCCTAGTCTAGAATTCGAACAAAAATTAAGTTAAAGCAAACAGTTGACTGGCATATTCCAAATTAGGTCTGACCCAGAAGGTACAAAGATATTTTAACACATAATAATCTTCAAATTCTTTTACTCAAAGCCAACGTTTAATAAAACCAAGCATATAATTTGCATTACTTAATATATCAGAGTAATGAAAATGGAATGAAAGCTTGCTATCGAGAAGTAACCTGTCAGCATCAAATCTGGTATAGAAGGTTGATTGCATGGTTATTTCGATATTACGTAATTATCCTTAGAATTCGTGTTTTAACAAAATTTCGAAACAATTTACATTCTTTGAACACAATTGTTGTTGTTTTTAAATGTGATATTAAAACAAAAACATTAATACCTTCAGATAGATAGCAAGGACCTTTTTATATAATAAAATATTTTTTTATAGCTTTAATATTAATCAAACAATTTTTTTATTTCCCTCTCATTTCAGAATGAGTAAAATACATTAATGAATTATTTAACAACAAACAAATCCATTAGTTCATTGCAAACTTAAAATTAAATTATTCTCAAACTTTCATTTTAATTTACTTTTTTTTTAGAATAATTTCGTAAATTAGTCCAAATTTCAATAAAAATTAAATAAGTTTCAAAATAAAATTCAAATTCAATATTCAAATGTTTCGAAAATTATATAAAAAAAAAAAAAATCTAACTTTAATACAATTAACTAAGTTTCAAGGTAAAACAGAAAAAAAAAAATTAAATTAGTAAAAGAGAAAAACTCTTTGAGGATATAATATCATATTCTTAAAACCTTGAATACACTCAAAGATTTCTTTCTAATTTTAAAGGAAAATTTTTTAAGACCACACACCATCAAATTTAATTGTGAATAATAAATTTTTGTTTTAGTTTTGCTTTGCAACACGTTGTCCGCGGGGGGATTGTTTTTAAATTTCTGTTTCAAGAAAAAAATTTACTTTGACATTGAATAAATTGAAATGTGAGATACTGTACGTTTCCAAAGGTATCCGAAACCTCTGAATTCTAAATTAGGATTATTACTTGTATTTCAAGACAATTTAGCCAAATTTTCTATGTTATCTTTAACAGTTAATTACTCCGATTTTCATCTAAGCAACAAATTAAAATGTGCTGTTCTATTTCTTAAGGATTAGAATCGATTTCAACAACCAATTTGGTCTTTGCACGCATTTTTCGGAATCTTATACATCAACCTCGGAATATTCTTCTTCTCCAAATTGGATTTAAATTTTTGTTTCGATAATAAAAATTAAGCAGTAAACGGAAACGGAAGTCTGAAGATATTTTAAACAAACTTATTTTTAACATACTTTTAGTTGTAAAATATGTTGCGCAGCAAAAATAAGAGTATCGGTGGCATAAAAGTTAGAATTAGCGAACCTTTGCCAACCTATATTCAATTTTGACACCTTTAAATGCAATTGGTACCATCCATACATGATTACGCCTATGCCCTTAATTGTATTTGACTGTTGAAATTCATTCCCTGCATTTACTGTTTAGTAGAAGATATGAATTTCATTTTAGATGGGATTTGAATCCAAACTGTAGATTTTATTCTTTTTTTCTGTACTCAATACTGATTTTTTTTCCTTACTCTTCTTGGGAACATAGGGCTTCTTATTGACATTTCCATCATACTCGATTTCTAGCTGCTAATTTCCCTTGTCCCCACGTTATGGTTGTCTTTTCAAACTCTTGTCTAATGGTCCTCCGCCAAGTGTTCTTTGGGTGACCGGGTCTTCTTGTGCCCTGTGGATTCCATTCTAAGCTCATTCAGGCGAAGTTGCTTGATGGCTTTCTGAAGTTGTTTGATAGCCTATCCATATCCATTGCCTTCTTCTAATATTTGTTTCGCTACGGGTTCTTCGCCGGTTAGTATCCAGAGGTCGTTGTTGCTTATTGTGTTTTGCCAGAATATTCGGCATATTATCCTTAGATATTTATTAATGAAGACTTGTAACTTCTGGTTGATAATTTTTGATGTTAACCAGATTTCACTTCCATTTGATTTTACACAAGACCCGAATATTCTAAGTTTAGTTGCTCTGGATATTTGGCTGTTCCTCCATATTGGTTGCAATATGAATGATGAATAGAAAAAAAAACACAAAGATAATTGATATGTTTTATATATAAATAAATAATGCAAGTTGAAACATTTTTATTGGATCCTTCATCAGTATATCATCATCATAGTCACTTCATCACAATACCTAAGCATAAGCAATTATCATAAGCAATACATAAGCAATTTTCCAAATGCTGCTCTTGCTTTCTTTAATCTATTTTCTACATCTACTTCAGCCCCACCAGTAGTTGCTATTATACTTCCCGAGTAGCAGAAATTGTTCACAAATTCGAATTGTTTTTCTTTCAACCTTAGATCTTCCGTGGTGGTGTTATTTATTCTCAAAGCTTTGGTTTTTCCCAGGTTGACTTCTAGTCCAACTAGTTTGGCAAGTTATTTCAGGTATTCTAGTTTGCTCTGCATGTCGCTGAATTTTATTGTACTCCGTACTGACTAACCTATCAATTATCTCTCTATAGCTTAATCGTTAGATGTGCAAAAAAAAATGCAATTCAACAATATGCTAAATCCGAATTCACACTCAAGATTAGATTCATCTCGTTTAATAGACGATGAATGCTGGATCATAGAGGCATCATGACGGACAATAGATAGAATAATAACAGTTATCCAATCCTTCACTATGTGAAAAATTAATATCTTAAAGTACATTTTTAAAACTACAATGGATCTGAACTATAGCAAAATCCTATGCTAATCCTAAAGCGACTAGGAAAGCAGAAATAAAAATCTGATTAGGCCATATGAAAGTTTATTCATTTTTCTTATTTGCCCTAAACAAAATATATCTGCTTAGTTAAAATTTTTCATTATCAACAAGATACAAGAAGATCAATGATGGCTTCAATGCATGTGTTATTCTGTTGTATGAATGTGTTATAACTTATCAATAATTTCAGTTTATATCCTAGACTACATATTAGTTGAATATTATAGGCTTATAATAGTAATAAGATGTTACCCAAACTTAGTTGTGATTTACTAGGATTACCCAATACTATTTTGGATTACATCTACATAATAATCTAAATTAACATCCCAATTAAGTACATATATTCGAATTTATAAAGAAATTGAAACAAAATTACACTCAAATTTATTCAAATATTCTATACTTTTCCTTTTCTTGTGTTTTCTTTTCCTTTCTTTAACCATAACACGAATCTCATCTTATAATATTCCTGTTGCGTTTCAATTGTTTTCACTAATTCAAAAATACAAAAACAAAACATAATAACAACAATATTATAAAAACTTACGAATCGCATAATTGAATTGTTCTATTCAATTAAATTAAATTGAATTGTTGTTGTTGTTGTTGTTGTTGTTGTTTCATATTCAATGTATTGTGATGAAGTGACTATGATGATGATATATTGATGAAGGATCCGATAAAGATGTTTCAACTTGCATTATTTATTTATATATAAAACATATCAATTATTTTTGTGTTTTTGTTTTTTCTATTCATATTCAAGATATACAATATATATTGAGAGAACTACAACAGGTCTGAAGAAGTTCTTAAAAGTAAAACTTTGTATTTATTCTATTTTTTTTTTTTTTGTTTTAAATTAAAATCAACTTATCACTAAAAAGAACCACATTTGAGAGCTTAAATCTAATAAGAAATAAATAAATTTTTAAATAAAATACTACGTAATTTATTTATTTATTCTTTAAAACAAAAAAAAGAAATTGAATAAAAAAATGAAGAAAATAAAAATAAAAGTTTTTAATACAATTTACATTCAATATATAAAACATTATCCAAGACAACAACCAAAAAAAAATACGTATCTATGTTTTAATTTAAATTAACCATTGTGTGATAAATAAACGTTTGCCTTCGTACAATTTTTACTAAAGAGGTAGATTGATTAGAGAGTATATAACTTCAATTGAATACAAGATTTTGCAGATATCCTGTCATTGTCTTTTGATCAATGAGTGATAATCTGTCTTGTCTCTTGTAATAACTCTGCTATACAACTTATAGTATGTATAGGGGATAATGGCTACTCCTAGAACTGTAATGAAATTTGTTTTGATAATATGTGTCAACTCAGATTGTTTTCGGTCTCATTATTTAGAATTTTGGGCTTTGAAAAATTAACATTTTGTGCATATATTTCATTACTTACATTACGGTATTTATAATTATTATATTATATAATAACGTATTTTAACATATAAACACAACACGATATATATAGAAACATATGTGTCTATTACAGGTATCACTTTTTTTGTCGGATCCGAGTAATTTCCGGTGACAACACTAATTACTATTACAACTGTCACGCGCCGACTGAAAAATACGACTCAATTGTCACTTGCAATTTATATGTGACAGGATTCCGTTTGTCTGTAATTTTGTAATTTTTTATGCCTATATAAATTTAAATAATGGATTCTGAAAAGAAAGGGTATGTAAATATTTACAAATTTATTGAAACAATTTATATATATAATATATATTTTTGAATTTATATTATATAATATTATTGTCTTGCTTTAAATAGAAAGTTAAGGATTTATGAAATAAAAACAAATTTTAATTTATTTTGAATTTTTAAATGTTGAATTAATGAGTTTTTCTGCCAAAGTATATTAAAAATACGTTCAGAAATTTGTTGCTGTGGGATGAGACTTGTAATACGAAAATAAATTTCATTCGGGTGACTGGTAAAAATGACTGGAAAAGTGGTGTGACACCTGTAATAGGCACAACAATATGAGTAAAAATTACTCACTCTCAGAGAAAAAATGATTATATATCTGACAATAATTATTTCTCTATACTGTATTTGCGTACGTGCGTTATTTGTTTAATTGTATTTCAGTTTGATGTTCACTTTCGGTTGCAAGAAAAATATAAAAATATATAAAATATATAAAGTTATAGATAAATGTGAGCTTGAAGTGTATCTTAGATTGCTTATATTGTCAACAGCTTAGAAAAGCAATCCTCTGTTAGTTCAAATAAGTGTAAAATAAGTGAAAAACAAGTTGACACAAAAAAAGTGATGCAACAATGTTCAAACATAGATTTAAATTCATCTCCACGTATTTAGGATATATTAAAACAGGTGTGCCTCAAGTTAATATTCTGGGTCCCATACTATATATTTGTTCTACATCAATGATTTATCACAAATGGAAAATATAACTGCAGCTATATTCACTGACGCTACTGCGTTGATGGCAGTAGGATCTAATACTGACGAGGCTACAAATAAATTACAAAGAACAAGCGACCAGCTGTACCACTGGACAAACAAATAGAAAATTAAACTTAATGAGCTAAACTCGGTACATTTACAAATTTTACAAATAAAAATTAGAAAATCAACAATCGATCTGAATGGGGTGAATATATACCTCAAGAAAACAATGGTTAATACCTAGGAATGACATTAGTTGTCAACCTTAGGTGAAAAAAGCACGTCAAAATTAAAAAAATTAGCTTGATAATAAATGTAGTGAAATGTACTGGCTCCTAGCTCAAAATTCAAAATTGCCTATTTATAACAAGATATTGTTATACAATCAGAAAATCAAATCAGATATGGTTGTAATAAATCAAATATGGGTATGTGCCAAACAAACACATGTATTTTGTATACAAAAATTCCAAAATAAAGTCTTGCGCAACATGGTAAATGTCTCTTGGTATGTTCGCAACAGCGACTTGCACAAATATCCAAAAATTCCATATATAGCAAATGAAATAAAAACATATACAGCAAAGCATTTAGCTGGTCTGGAGGGGCATGTTAGGGTTAAGGCCACTCATAACTGCTGGAAAATCAAAATGGTATCAAAAGGCATAAAAGAGCTAACCACTAGATGATTTAATATGATAGAATTTAAATCATCTAGAGTTCAAATCGATAGAGTTTATCTCGATAGATTAAATCATCTATTATTTTACTGGGAAGGGTGTGGTTTAGTCACTAAAAATCTGACACGCAATGTAAGCTACGATACCCATTAATTCATGGAAAAGAAATATTCACGTATTTGATATTCTGCGACCGCAAAGCTACGTAGAATTCTACGTAGAGCGCAAACTAATTTCAGAACCTGCCATATCCGAAATATGGGATATATCGATCAGTCTCTTTTAAACTGTTTTATACTAACCTGGAACATATTGTACCATTGATGAGGAGCTCGTGGGCTTTGTGGGTATAGATGCCGATTTCGAGTGTACATGCCAAACAAGACTAATAAATATAATATTTCGATATGTGAGTAAATTTTAATCATGGTTATGTTTAACGAAGGATATTGTTATGTTCCTAGGGTTATTTACACTTTATAATTATATTCCGGAATAAGAACAAATACATAGCAAATGATCAAAACTGTATTTTTCTCAACATAAGAAACAATATAAATGTGAGTAAATTATTATCAAATAATACAATATTGTAATAGCTGAAAAGAGTCGAATAAAAAATGTATATGAATAAATTATAGAACATAGTTTAAATAATAATAACTAGTGTAAGTCGTAAGTCGTAAGTAGCCGTAACTAGTATAAAAAATTAGCTTTGAATTTTTACAAAACCATTAAAATGCCATTTTGAGAGTTTTCTGCCATTTTCTTCTCGAAATTTAAATATTAAAAACAAAACATCTAGAGTTTAGGACTTAATATACTATCTTTTAGTTTAAATTAATTATTATAACATCTAACATAATATGTAAAAATAAAGATATTTGTAATAAATATACTCATATATAATTGTACATGGCTATTTGGGTAAATAAATTATTGAATTGAATTGAATACAATGTTAAGTTGTGGAAATGCTTTGGGAATAACATTGTACTATATCCTTCCACTTAAAAAAATAGTCTTAATTTATTTAGTAATAATTTCTATGCTAAAAAATGTTTAATAATAGCAGTTGAAATGTTATATAACAACTATGTTTATTTTAATTTGCGGTAGGTACATTTCAGTATGCTACAACATTTTTTCGAGTACACGACTGATTGTACAAACTGATTGTGTTCAAAATATTATCTTAATTTAATTTAAAATATCCGCAACCTTAAACTGAGCCTGCAAGTTTAATCTTGTATGTTGAACAATCAATCCCAGTAAAACATCATATCTTATGGTTATATATATAATGCAATATTAGAGATATAAAGTTTTCAAACTTGTTCTGTATAGAAATGTGAAGATGATCACATCATGTTGAATGAAAAAAAAAATCGTGGCAGAAAATCGTTAAGCAATGGATAGTGATAGAATAAATTCATTCAGTTAGCTTAAAATAGAGAAATTTTCGGAAATATAAAACAATGAGTAATAGAGTAGAGCTAATTTTTTTACACTACTGGCGGCTAACTATTACGATTACTTACACTAATTTTTAAACTACGTTGTAAAAAATATTCATATACATGCAGATGAAGAAGCAGAACCATAACTTGAATTCATTGAGTGATGCATTAATATTTTACAATATATGATGGCACTGTAACTGGTACTTCCCCAGTGAAACCCGTAGGACAGCATGTGTAGATACCTAGATGGCAATTGGTATAAAAGATATAGTGTTTTAGCTCCGTATAAAAAAAAAAACAAAAACTGAGTCAAACAAGGTCACAATTCAACAACGGGTTAAATAATCAGGTTTTGTTTAGATTTACAAAAAGTTAAAAAAAAAAAAATACAGGATAATAGAAAAGTTTGTCAATTGAATTAATAGATATGAGATATCTTATTACAGTTAAAGTAAACATCACTTCAATTCCAATATTTAAAATATACATGTATGTACACAATCATTGCCGTTATTGAACCCGAATTCAATTCATATTATATGTATAAACAAAAAAAACTATTTACAAATTACTATTTACAGGTTCTTGAACAGTTTTTCCATTCTATTTAGTTTGAATTATTTTTGTTTATAAATTTTTTGTTTTTATTATGTTTGTATCTTTCTTTATTTTTTTTTGTTACATTTTACTTTCCTTTAAATTGACTTCTTTTGTTAACATTTTTTTTTTTAAGATAACATATAAATACTATAAATGTTGTTGTTGTTTTTTTAATCCTTTTTATTGCTAATTCAATTCATATGTGATTATTAGTTTCCCTCTAGAATACAATTTTTTATCTAGATAATAGGGAATTTGAAAAAACAAAATGAAATTTTACAGTTTATTCAGTTATGAAAAAGTATGCTGATTGATAATAAATAAAAATTATTCAGGTTATTGTCTTAGAAAATTTTGTAGTTATAAGCATGAATGGAACTTTATTGAAATTGTGGAGAAATTTACATAATAAAAAATAGTAGAAATAACGTTCTAAACTGTTATGATAATTTATTTAGAATGTATTTTGGGCCCTAAGATTCCGTTCTACTGAAGGAGTTAAGCTTGAATGAAAGCGACATGACATTATCATCGACAAAATAATGTCAAATTATGTTTTGAACAAAAGTGTTTAAATGTCCACATAACAAATAGTACGACTCAACAAAATCGTCGATAAAAATTTAATCAAAATACAAAATTGGTCATTGTTCTATGTTCATTGATCTATGACATTTCATTTTGACAGTTCTAAATCATTAAATTAAAAATAATTTTCTTGTTGTTTGAAAATGAAAATGTCGCATTCATTGGACTTGCTATGCGACATTTTAAAATAAATAAGAGTCCAGTAAGTAAGCATTAATAAATTAAAATGTACCCCAACCAAAATGAAAATTAAAATTAAGTTGGAAAAATAGGACTTTATTCTAGGCTTAGCTTTCACTGTTACAAATCTATTGCTATTGCAAAAAAATTTAAATGAATAACAAATAATATAGAAAAATGTTATAGAATTTAGTAATGTAGTCGGATTAAAATGCAGTTGGATTAAAACTAGTTAGAAATTTTAAATTTTATTAAAGAACTAAATGAAGTTGACCTGATAAGCTAAATAAAATATATTGCGGAAGAGTTTATAGAACGAAATCTAAAGGGTTTTCCAATAAGAGTGATATGATTTCTTTTTTAAACACACACTAATTGTTAAGGAAATTCAAATGTTTTTATTTAATATGAAGTACAATCCATACAATTAAATTCTGAATAAAACGTCATTCAAATGGCCTCCACGACTTCTTCTGCAGGAACGAATTCGATGAACCCAATTTTCTAGCACTTTTTCCACTAAATCCAATCGTATATCATGAATAGCACGCTCAATATTGACTTGTAAAGCTCGAAGAGAGTCTGGTTTATTGCTAAAGACCAATGACTTCAAATAACCCCACAAGAAATAGTCTAATGGTGTTAAATCACAACTGGAGCCCATTCTCTTGAAATAATCGATTTTAATTCAATTGTTGCACTTGCTGTGTGGCACGTAGCACCGTCTTGTTGGAACCAAGTGTTGTCAAGATCAAGAACAAGATAACTTCTTCCAATTATACGGCCATATAAAATTGCTTATCATCGATCTATACCGCTGTCCATTGACAGTAACGGTGTTACCAGCTTCATTTCGAAAGAAGTACGAACCGATGATTCCACCAGACCGAAAACCACACCAAACTGTCTATTTAGATGAATGTAATGGTTTTTCGCACCAGAATCGACAGTTTTGTTTATTTACCGCACCACTCAGATGAAGGAGAGCCTCATCGGAGAAGATGATTTTTTTTAAAAAATCGTTATCGTTTTCAAGTTTTTCCAAGACAAAATCAACAAATTTACGACGGTTACGGTGGTCCAATGGCTTCAGTTCTTGAGTGAGAACAATTTTATACGAAAACTGAATAAATTTAATAAAACTGAATAATTTGTAAACGTTCTTCTTGTGTATATCTCTCCATGATGAAATTGTAAACATTACTGAATTCAATGGAAAACAAACGACAGATTATGACATATTACAAATGGCCGAAAAGTCACTTTAAAATCATATCATTCCTTTTGGAAAACCCTTTATAAGTAATCTCTCCTTTTCTTTTACTATGTTCTGGAACTTAAAGGTTAAAAACTTAATCATATCTGACAACATCACAACATGATATTTTGCAGATTCGCATTTCTGATTTGCCTTCCAAGTTCTATTCAGATTTGATTGGCAATTTGAAGACATTGAGAAGATTAAAATCGATTGAAATTTGGGAACTTCTTATTGGAGGCAGATACTGTTCGTTTCCCTTTTTATGAATCGTTAGTAATTGATTAACATTTTGGCATTATAGACATCACTAGTGTCCTGTAACCCCATTTGTGAGGCATGGGGCGGATTATAGACATATGCAATAAAAAATTAAAATCATATCTAAGACCCTAATTCATTGGATGATTATACTTGTGTAAAATTTTTTGAATGTCAGTACAGATGTTTTTTGCTGCAGTTTTTGGAATGAGGAGACTTAAATATATAATTGGGGAAAGATGGAAACATCCACCGATTGACACAGCTAGGGGTTTGCTCGCAGAATGGGTACTGTTCCAGGCCATGACATTGTCTAGTCTAATGTAATTGATAACATTAAAATCGATTGAAATCTGGGAATTTCTTATTGGAGGCAGAGACCGTTCGATTCCGTTTTTAATGAATTGTTAGTGCGTTTAATGAATCGTACTGTTACCCCATCTGCGGGACATGGGGCGGATTATAGACATATGGAATAAAAACTTAAGATCATATCTCAGACCCTGTTTCATTGGATGATTATACTTGTATAAAAAATTTTCATTATTAGTACAGGTGTTTTTTGCAGCATTTTTTTAAATGAGGAGATTTAAATATACAATTGCGGAAACATGGAAACATACAACGATGAAAATAGCTACTGGTTTGCTCGCAGAATATGTACTGGTCACAGCCAGGACATCACCTAGTCTAATGTCATAACAACGACAGATTTTTGGGACTCCTTTTAAAGTATACTTAACTACCTAGCTGAGCTATGGTCTACCAATATACGAGTGGTAAGGTAATTCTAATAAAATCAAATTCATAAAATTAAAACCTACTCACATTCTGTTTGTGCATTCCATAAACTTTTTTTTTTCTCAATTTTTTTTTTTCGTTTCTTTTAATCAATTTTTGTAACACCTACACTATTAATTTATTTTAAAATTTAAATGTATAAAAATGAAATTTGTTAAATTTTTTCTTCTATTCTTTTTTTTTTTTTTTTTTAATTTCAAATAAAATTAAATTAAAATTTATTTTCGTACATCTTTTAAATTCCATTCATTTTTAATTCAATATTTACAAAAGAAAATATAGAAAGAAAACTGAATCCATTTCAATAGAATAATTTAAAATTGAAGTGTTTTTCGAAATTGTTGGTTGTTTTTGGGGAAAAAAAAAACTCTTTCATAGTGCATAAAATGGATTATGTACGTATGTACACAGTACCCAAATAATAGCACAACGGTAAATAAAAAAAAAATATATTTTGGAATCTCAATTTAAAAAAACAGAAATAAAGAAAACCTCCAGAGAACGAATGACTTCAAATGAACAGTAAATATAGAAGATGAAAGAAATATTATTTCAGGGTGGGCACCTATAGAAGATTTACCAAAAAAAAAAAACAAAAAAACAAAAAAACAAAAAAACGAACACACACCTTTCGATTTGAACTGAATTGAAATGAATTCTTGTTTTTGGTCAACCGATTTTCAGGATTATTTACTTTTATGATTTTCTCGTATACTGCAAGAGGTTGGGTGATTGCATTTTATTCGGTTGCCCTTTTCGTTTTTTTTTTTTTTGTTATTTAGTTTGAGATACTAACTTTATATGCTACTTTGATATTATTATTATTACTATATGTGTACTATATGAAAAAAATATATAGTGGGTACTTTGACTCAATGACATGAACATTTTTCTATAAAATGAATTTCGGATTTTATATTTTATTTTGATGTTGTTTTTGTTCTAAAATTGCATATAAAAATTTAAATTGAATTAACTTGAATAGGAAATATTGAAATAATAGATTTGTGCAACACATATTATTCTATTGGGTGCTAACATTTATTTTTAAGCTTTAAATATTGGCCTTTTGAGTTTTTGTGAGAGCTTGAAATATTGGTATAAGAAAACTTTTGATCGATAGCTTATCAAACAATGTAACTGTTGAGCATATGTTGAGCTCAATTTGTATTTGATCAAACAATTCGTTGGGTTGAGGGAGACTACAATATGTTTGTTAAAAAAATAAAGTATAAAGACTGATAAGAAAAAGCGTCAAAACTAGAAAAAATTTACTTCTAATCAAAATCAATAGTGGACAATTATGTGTAAATTAGGACAATGTTAATTGTTAGTATTATGTATTAATAAAGTAAAAGTTAAGTATTATTTTTTTTTTATACATATACAAGATTGTGCTATAATTTTTTAAAATAGATTTATTTTTGGCTTTTTTTTCTACAATTGGGCAGACAATCGGGTGGGCAAGGTCTTTATTCTCTTTAACGTGAAAATTATATGTGCAGATTTTAATTCGTTTACTTTAAACATCCAATTGTCAAACCATGTTTGTAATAGACTTAAATATTGCTGCAAAATGTGATTGGTTAATATCATTGTGAGAAGCTATAATGGCAATGTCATTTGCGCAAGTTGCTACTTCAACTTCATAAAATAGAATTAACTTAAGTTAATTTATATTTAAGTTAATATGGGTCGGATTTAATTTTTTTTTGGTATATTTCGAATAAAAAACGATTTTAATTCATTTATTATGGCTATTATTTACCAAGCTAAGGAAATAAATACATACGAGTGAGGCAAAGCTTTTTCGATTTAGTATGTAACCAAATTATTGAACATTAAGTAAAGAAAATACATAAAAAATAATACAAAAAGTATTTAATTTACAAAAATAACGGTTTTTTAATTTTTTGTGGTGGAAGTTAACTAACTAATTTGGTTTAATTTCTTTAAATATAATATTGTTCGTAATAACAATACCCAAATATCGTACGATAATTACCAATTTCCAAGAAAATATATTAGAAAGGATTAAGCTGAATTTCCACATGTTCTGATTTACTGTCACGGTCGATTTTGACAGCTAAGTAACCAATCAGAATCAATCGTAGCGCAGAAAAATAAACGAACGAGCTCTACCTTTTCCGTGACGGTGGTCATACATTCCAAGAAATCTAACATATGGCAGACAATAAATTCAATAATAGCAAAATAACGGTGATATCTTAAATGTATTTAAAAAACACTTCCACCCGATATAAACTAAAAAAAACTAAGTTTTAAATGTAAATTAAGTTGGCGACATTGTGTTTCTGACATTGTGTTTTAACTCATTTGTGATCAAGCAAAATGAACAGCCAGTTTTATTACCGCTGTGCAACATTGGGTTTTTTAAAAAAAAATTTAAGTCCAAATATCTGTAAAACTGGTCGCGGAGACATCGTCAACACCAATTTTGATCATGTAGACAATGTCTCAAGCTTTTGTTAGCTTTTGTAGACATTTAAGATCATGTGGACGTTGTATTCAACTTTGTGTTTAGACATTTACGATATCAAGGTATATTCAATTAAAATATTTTAAATATATTTAAATATTATAGATGTCCACAAATGAATATACTATTTTGACATTTGATTTGACGTTTATTTCAGAGACAATGTATTCAGAGTGATCGGAATTGTAAGCAAATTACATTATGTTGTCAACGCAATGTAGTTAGGTCAGAAAACTTGACATGTATTGCATATGTATTGTATTTGTATTGAATTTGTATCTACATTGTATCGGTTGAAATTTTTTGAATACATTTCCGGTGTCACCGAGTGACATGAACAGATATATCCATATCATACGATAATAAGCAATTTTTTTAGAAAATTATTAATGAAGAAAATATTTGATTTCAACAGAATATACTGATTTGCTCTTTATATTTTCGTAATCCATTTCATTAAGAACTATACTTGTTTGAAATCCTATTTGAAAGTATTTTTTTGAGTCTATTTAACCTTTTAGAAATAACTTTTCCATTTATTTCTTCTGACTATATTGGTTGACTATATTATTATGTAATACATAATAATATTATTTATGGCAGAATGTGAGGAACTAAATCTTATTGTTATCCAATTTAGTTTCAAATATAATCGCCCAATAATCTAATAAAGTGGTTTATGGAAATAATGAATATGATCTGAAAAAATACGTTATATCTGTAATAATCAACTTAGTAACAAAACTAGAGATTCGTAATTAGATTCCATGAATCAGCTGTGCACTAGTGATGATTTGATGAAACGAAAAATTGTTTGATAACAGAATAATTTGACGAAACACGTAACATAAATTTAATAGGCTTTTGTTGTTTTCAAATTTACAAAAAAATGTTTGAAAAATGTGGAACAAATATTATTTATTAATTTATGTCTCATGTTTAAAAATTTTGTTGGGTCAAAAAAGAATAAACACGCACTAGAAGGTTAAATAAATTAGGTACCTATTAAAAAATGAATCATCATAAACTTCCTACAAAATATAACATATCTCTCCAAAACTAAGTATTTAACGAGAGAATAATGACAATTCAAAATGATATGAGATATATAATTAAAATTTCATTAAATACCTTTTTTTTCGAACTTGAAATCATAGTAATAAATTCAAATGTAGAAAATTGAAAATGAAATAAAAAAATTCTACTCTTTGTCTTTATTCTATATTGATTGAATTTCCATATCACACTGTCATAGTATTTAAAACAAAAGTAAAATTACTTGAAATTCAAATTGATTGAATCATTATGATATTTGAAGTGAAGACTTAACCCAATTTTGAATTTTAAATGAAGATTACCTAATCAAAATTTCTATATTTCTCTTGTGAATTTTTTGATTAAAAATTAAAGAAAAAATAAAAATTATAAAGTAAAATTTTTATCAAAAATAACTAGAATATATTATTGTCATTTCAAAATAATTGTCAATTTTAATTATATTTTAAACATCTTTTGAAATTAATTTCTTATTTTTACCATTCTCTTCAAATTTTCTATACAATAAAATACCTAATCGTACACATAAAATTACTATTAATAATCCAATTACAATACAAAATCCAATAAATAAAATTATATCAATTAAATATAAGCTATACCATGGTATATCAATTGCTGCTGTTTTAATATGATTAGCACCATTGTATCTAATTACATAATCAATCCAATAAATTGCTGTATGCATTGCACCAATTGGTCTATCACGAAATATTTGTGATACTTCTCTCATTTTAATTGAATATTTTTGATTTGTTATCATTTCATTTATTGCCCAACTAAATGATTCCTCTGTTAAATTATGAAAATCTAATTTCAAACCATATCCTAATTCATTAGCTCTTTTCATATTAATGTGCTAAAAAATAAAAAATTATATAAAAATGTTAAAATTATATAAAATGTTATATACCTGATCACCAAAAATAGGTATTCCAATAATTGGTACATTTCTATAAATTGCTTCTTGTATACTCAATAGACCACCATGTGTTATAAAATAACGTACATGTGGATGTGCTAATATATCACTTTGTGATACCCATTTTTTAATCATAACATTTGATGGACGATTTGGTAAATCTTCATCTTCCCATTTCCATAATATACGTTGTTTTAATGTTTTGAATACATTTAACATGGCTTGTAATTTTTCAGCTGGTATATCAGAACTTTTAAGATTTGTTCCTAAACTAAAATATATAACACCACGTGATGAATCATCTAGAAATCTTTTAACATCCCATATAATTGGTTTTGGTGTTGGTATATGTATACCACCAATTTGAATAATTCCCATAACCATTGGTTTTGGTATATCAATTGGTGCATAATTATTAGCTAATAAAATTGATATAGATTTTTCAAGTTCTTCCATTGATGGTAATGATTCTAAAAAAATTTAATTTTTATTTTAAAAATTATTTTTTTTATTATTATTATTTGTACTAAAAAATTTCTCACCAGGTAAATGACTAAAATATTTTTGTATTAAATTATGCTGTTGAGGAAAATATATATATTTACGATTATATTCTGAATACAAAGAACTATAAACATTATGTAATCTTTGCCAAAAATTCATTTTATCTGTATATGGTAGAAAATCTTGTGGTGAATGTGCCCATGGTATTATTAAACCCATCATTGTTGACATATGATTTTCAATACTATATGTATTTATTGCTACAATTGGTGCATTATATATTTTACCAAACATAAGAACAGCATCTTGAAAAAATTGCTCCACAATAATTAAATCATATTTTTGATTATTTGAATTTATAATTAAATTTTGTACATGTTTATTTCCTAAAAAATAATCTGTTGTTGTTAATCCAATTAAATTCATCATATCATATTGATCTTTAGTTGACATATCTCTCATATTAAACATATCTTTATAGCCTAATTTTGTTTTTACAATTGACCAATAATCTAATGGTGGATCTATTACTAATTCATTATAATTATCTAATTTCTCATCAATTGAATAACTACTAACAACAGTGACCTAAAATGAAATATTTGAATATTAAAATATCAATTACAGTAAATATAAATTGACACAACTCACATTATTTCCTCTTTTAGCCAATTCCATCATTACCGATTTCAATATCATAAAATGACTTTTGCCTGGATAAGCAAATAAACCTAAAATGTTTGCTGATTCAATCGGATTACTAATCCATAATAGAATTGAGCATAATACTATTATGTATGATCGAATTACCTTTATAAAATTTATTTTATATTAATTTATTGATTATTATAATATTAATAATAAATAAACTGTACTTACCATTTTTTTCAAAATATTTTCTAAGAGTTTTCTAAATAAACATTCATACAATTTATAAACAAAAAAATTTAAAAACGCTATCAAACCCGGTTTAATTTAACCAAATTTATATTATCTAATTAAAATCAAAACAAAAAAAGCAATATTCCAACTAATACAAAACAACACAATTCTGCATTGAGACAACAAATGAGACTGAAACAACTACAATAAATATCTACTCACTGATCATTCTATCTATCGTGGTATATAAATGTATAATTACAAAATGTATTATTTATAAATGTTATAATATGTATATGTTATTTTAGATCGAGTATAATAAATAAACATAAAACAAAAGAGATATCCGAGAATAACAAAGAGAATGAGAGAATAAAATCAAATTAGAAATAAATTTAATAATTATCAGTTTTTTTTTTCAAAGCTTATCACCGGCCACCGCCTTTGTTTTGTTTACATATCAGAAATACAACAATATTAAATTTTTTTACCATAATTTTATTTTACTTTATTTGTCTATGTTACTGTATTTACTTTATGTGGCAATCTTAGATTATGCAAAAAAATCTTTAAAATAACTTATTTTATTCATTTTTTATTATATTGTTTCGCCCTATAGACCCCTATTACACATATCAATGAATGATCAATTAATGGTCAATCTATTGTCAATCTATTGGCCGTTGATTGCTAAGAAATGATTGATGGTGGTTCTATTCTAATCAATATTACTGTCAAAATTCGCATCAGTATTGCTGTCAAAATCACCGGAGGTAAAAGAAATGACTTTTTGGGGAAGGTTCGTGTAATGTTATAATGTTAATTTATAATGTAATTCTGAAAAGAACATTTTTTATATTAATTTAAATAATTATAATAATTATTGTAAAAAAAACAATTAATATATTATTGAAATGTGCAAAAAAATAATTTGTTGTTTTTATATACAACTAAAAAATGTCAAAATATGGAGAAATAGATTGATGAGTGCATTATTGATGTGTAATCGCTCATCATTTTTTTCATCATAATATTGTCAATATATGGACAAGAAGATTGATCAAAAGAATGATGTGTAATAGGCACTATACTGTTTGTATGACAATCTACTGATGCGTTTTTATGACGATAATGATGATTGATAATATTAATTATTGTAATCGACTTTCGCAATTAGTAATTAATTACAAATGAACTGGTTGTCAATAAATAACGCAGTTAGCAACTGTTTTATATAATATTATTATTAATTAAAAAAAACTGTTTTCAAACGATCCCGCTATTTGTTAGAACTCAAAAATCAATCAGAATGCTTCTTGAATTTCTATTAATTCATTAGCATGGTCCATAATAATTGAGCATTTTATTACTCGGCTCCGGATAGAAATATCATTTCTATCATATACTTAGTTGGCCAATAGACCATGTAGGTCATAAACAATGAGTATAAATTCTCATATAAACACATTTTTTTTATATAAATCAGTTATTCTTAGAATTCAAAAATTAATGAATTGACCATAATATCAAATTAATAATCAAATTAAAATAACTAAAACATATTCATCATTTGTAATCTTTTTAAACTCCAACCTATGCATCATTATATAAATTCATAAAAATTTGATTTATTTCAAAGCACAAATTTTTATAAGCTAAATAACTCAAAATTTCGAAAAACAATCTTAAAAATTAATTAATTTACTTATTTTAGTATAATTGTAATGCCCGAATGTCCACTGATAGGATTGTGCACTAGGTATATATGTACATAACATACTTATTTTAGTATAATTGTAATGCCCGAATGTCCAATGATAGGATTGTGCACTAGGTATCTATGTACATAACATACAGTACCGTTTAAAATATTTTTTATTAATATATTTTGGTAAAATAGCAACTCAGCTCTACTGAATTAATTAAATGTAAATACTTTGATGTGAATTTAATGTTCATATTTACCGAGAAATTACTGTACTCAGATTTAAATGAAAAAAAATGTGTATAAAAATATCACAAAATATTAAAGATAACATTAACATTGCTCTTTAATACTCTCTCTCTCTCTCTCTCTTTCCATACAAATGTAAATATGTAAATATATATAGGTACTATGTAATGTAGATTCAATCTACTAGATTGTAGAATGGCTAATGCATTCATAAAAAATTATTCTGTTTATGATCACTGATCAACAACAGCGGAAAAAGAGTAGTCTAAAAATAAACTTTCACACATTTTTTTTTATATGCATGTGGTTTAGTTTTATCTTGAATACAAAAGTGAGGGTGTATTTAAATTGGTATATGTGAGTTGATTATGATTGACCAGTTCGTTTATAACAAATTTGATGACAGAAAATATTTAGTTTTAAATATTAGTGATAAATGATTGGATTGATTTGATTTTTACACCTGAGTGATTTTGAGTTTATGTCATATGGGGAACGGGATATATCATACCATATCTACTGAATTTAGTTTGTGGTAGAATGTTGTCCTGCTATCAATAGAATTTGGGAAAAGCTGTAGCTGATGTCAATTTGGTAAATATTTTTTATTTTTTTGTAGAAAATAATAGAAAACTGCATAAAATAATGAAAAAACACCAATTAAAGTATTTTAGTATGGACTATACCACATAGGATGTACAGACAGGAAAAATAAAATAATCAAAATATTCTTTACGTTACTGTTTTTGTTTTTTAAGTTAAACCAAACATTAGTTTACCTTTATACGATACCTTTATGCATAGCTTGTACTACGTAGGTAGGTAGGTATTAATGACTGCGAACAGTACGCCAACACACTTAGACCAGTAGGGTTCATTGTGTTACCACGGAAACTTTCCTCGTAAAAGACTCTACTTGTTGAACCATTTCGAAATTTTTACAAAGCGATGGAGGTCTTTGATTTTAATGATTTGAAAATCATCCAGCGAGTCTAGAAAGAAGACTCCTAGAAGGGGTTTTTTTTATAATAAAGATCAAGACAGGTACAGAGTAGATGTTGAACAGTTTCATCTTCTTGCTCCTCTCTAGACGTTCTACAAAAATCATTTGCGGGGAATTCAAATCTTCTTGCACGTTCTATCAATTAATGACCTTGCATGTTTACCAATCAATGACCTCTACCATAGCGCTGATGTAACATATTTTAAAAGATAGTAGGTTAAAAAAGCGCTTCAAGTTCAGCATAAGCCAGCTTTGATCGGAGATGTTCTGGTCTAACGGACCATCTGAAATTTGAAGCTTTTAATGTATCCTTTTGCGAATCAATAGATTGTACTAATTGATAATAATTGTTAATATTACTCTTGAGTACACAGTTTGGCTTTAAATGGTCATATAGCAGAATGTGAGACATAAAAAAGATCTTCAACAAAATCGTCCTTTTACAGAGGTAGAGGAAATCGTGCCTTTAACGTAATCTTGAAACAAGACACAACTACATGTAATATGTTTTCAAAAATTTACTTCTAATGTTAAAAGGATTAACCTTTATTTCATTCATTATCTCAACTTATAGAAATAATAAAATTAATTATTTTTGGACTTACCGTTCTATACTAAAATTAAATATTTTAATTTAATTTACTATAATTCACCAATACAATTTTCGGTGTACGTGAGTTGAAATAAATTACTATGTAACACACACTGTACGTATACACTGAAAATTTTCAAGATTAAAGCTATTCTTGCTATTTTTATAATGATGTTAAATATTATCAAATCGGATTAATTTCATGAAACGTTGTTGTCATCTATCAATAATATTTTATTTTTATTTTATATTTTTCTTTTTAATTATAACAAAAATGGCATCTATAGTTATTCGTATGTCAGAATGTATATATGTATATTTTCATTCACCCTTTATTTATTTACATTTACAAGATTCATACTTAGAATTATTATAATTTGAAAATAATAAGGATATCAGTGTTGCCTTCATCATTATTGTGGTTTTATTTAATTTTACTAAATTCAAAAGAAAATTAAATTATCAATTGAATACAATGTACAGTTATTCACAAATAAATTTCATTTTGTTCCTTTCTTTGTTTTAATTTAACAATTTACAATATTATTAGTTGGAGTTATTATCCTGCCTGTCTCGTTCTTCATTAATTTAATGAAAATTTCGTGTTTATTAATAAAGATATCCTTTATTAGATAATATTATAATAATATATATAAGAATATTATTGATAATAGTATTTAAATGAGATTCTTATGAATTCATATAAATAAAATTTTGTATCCTTTTTGATATTAAATTTATGAAAATTTTCGTCACATCTTATTATATACAGTGTGGGATAAAATTTATTACCTTTGTTCGAATCTTGTAATATAGTAATTTTTTCATTTTCATTCAATATTTATATGTGAAATAAGAAATTATCCAATAGATACAATTGATATGAAAAATATACTCAACAACTCCCCAAGTAACATTGTCCAGGAGCAAGACTCTACAAAATTGCAAAAAAGGGCTCATAAGACTCTCATAACACACTTGAAACTCTCATAACTTTAACTCTTGTTACAAGAATTAAATTAGTTTTCATAACATTCTTATTATGAGATAATTACTCTCATAGTAACACTCTCGTAATACACTTGCTATGAGAG
Source organism: Argyra leucocephala (assembly GCA_963942445.1). NCBI lineage: Eukaryota > Metazoa > Arthropoda > Insecta > Diptera > Dolichopodidae > Argyra > Argyra leucocephala. The sequence goes on from OZ012681.1 coordinate 15,411,166, forward strand.
TTCAACTCTCATAATGCTCTCATAGGGTTGAACAATTGTAAGAAGAACGCTATGAGAGTTTAAGAATAATAATACTTATTAAAATTCTGTTATGAGAAGTAAAATGTTGAATCCCTTCAAATCAGATCATTACGATTATAAAACGATATAGACAAAATGGAAAAAATTTGATTGGAGAAAGGTAAAAAAATACGGTAGCTTCCGTAAAAAAATTGAAAAAACATATTTTGAATTGAAAACGCAAAGGTATATTAAAAGCATAGGATTAAATTATAATGGGCAATCAGCGGTAGCTTCATCTAAGGATACAATTTTATCTTTTGATGCTTCGCATCAAAGCAAAATTTTCTTAGAACCTAACAGCAGTAATTTGATCCAAACCCACTCAAATGCAGATAACGAAGAATCCCGTCCTGTTTATAATTCAGCAGAACCAATGTATGTATAAGTTTATTTAAATTAACAGAAAAAGTAGTTAATGAGATAATTGCAGTTTAGCTTTCCAGCAGGATTATTATATAGCGGATGATGATGATGATGATGATGATGGCTATGAAGAACATCAGCTCTCTATGAAGATAATCGACAGTGAATTAGAAAAAGATGAAGTTTTTGGAAATGAATTAAAAAATTGGGCAATTCAGTTTAACAAAAGACAACAAGCACTAACAGTGTTGTTAGGAATATGTACTATTGTAAATCTGATACTAATAATTATAATATATATTCTTATTAAAATGAACTTAATCTCGTTTATTTAATAAGCTAAAACAAATTTTTGAAATAAACACAAATTTTATTTATTTAGTCTTGTAGGCAAAACAAAATGCTATTGTAAAAGAAATAATACTCTCATAATTAGAGTAATTGTCTCATAACAAGAGTAATTATCTCATAACAAGACTTCTGATCTCATAGGAAGAGTAACACTCTTCTTATGAGAGTAATATTATCTCATAACAAGAGTTCTTATCTTATAAGAAAACTAAACCAACTGCGGCCATTATACGTAGTTTTTTTTTATTTTTCTCCATATTAACCCTTACGTCGCTAAGTAATTTTGTTAAACAAAAATATATATCACTTTGATTCACTTTTATGTATTCATACAAATATTTTAATATATATATAGGTATGTATGTAATTAAAAGAAATTTAAATTTCTATAAAACGAACGCTGTCCGTCGAACAGTTTTTTAAAAATTATTTACTAATTTATTAGTACACCTTCTTTAAATTTTCCAAATAAAAATTCTCGAAAAAATTTTTAGTAAAAAATTACAGTACCGTACTTAAATCAAGCACGAAAAGGTAATTATTTCTAAGTTACTGTCAACATTAAAAAGAAAAACAAAAGAAAAAAATATTATTTATCTAAATGCAACAGGGTTCTTAAATAAGTTAATAAAAATAATTTCTAAAAAAACTAAATTATTTTGACTTAATATAGGGAATAGGTGGAAAAGGCATGGTAATTAAGAAGTATTTTGTTTTTTTCAAACCATACCAAACCATAACATAACTTCTTATTAAAACATGACTGTTTACTGGTTGATAGTGAAAAATATCAGTCTATTTAAGGCCCTGTTCTGTTAAAAAAAGTTAAATTGGGCTTTAACTTGAATTATAATTAATAAATATGGGTTTCTAGTATTATATTTACTTTTATACCTAGTTTTATTCAAATTTATTTAGTCAACTATTTTCAGATATATGGGTAAAAATAGCATTATAAGACCCGAAAGGGTTAAAAAAAAATTATTAAAATTATTTAAATTTTGATTATTTTTGAAGCGCATTGCTTTTTTTCAAGGTAATATGCCTACTTTTATCAATAAAATTTCAATGCCAGGTAAATTTTGGTTAATATTGAAGAAAAAATTATTTTAATTTCCTATAATTTTATTTTATTTAATATTTTATTTTAGTTTAATATTTAATATATACATACTTACTTATGATCACACATACATAAAATTAAACATAAAGTTTATTTAACTCAACTCTGCATAATTATTCTAAAACAATGAAACCAATACATTTATATTAATATGTTTCTACCTCTTTCTGACAATTAGACTCATAATGAGAGTTAAGCACTCATAATAAGAGTTCCCCTTTACCACAGGCAAAATGGTAAAGGAACTTCCGTATTGCAGTATAAAATTCTTAACCCACATTTTTAATGCTATATTAAGAACTAGCTACTTCCCAGATATCTGGAAAACTGCTCATATCATAATGTTAGCTAAACCGGGGAAAGAGCCAAATGAGACTAGTTCATATAGACCAATAAGTCTTCTGCCAGTAATATCAAAATTAATCGAAAAACTAATAGCCAAAAGATTGATTAAAATAAATAATGAACGAGATATCGTACCAGCTCATCAGTTTGGCTTTCGTCACAATCACGGAACAATTGAGCAAATACATAGAGTAGTGAACCATATAAATAATTCACTTGACAAGAAAAAATACTGTTCTGCAGCTTTTCTGGACATTTCGCAAGCCTTCGACAAAGTTTGGCACAAAGGTCTCCTTTACAAGCTTAAAAAACTACTTCCTCACCACTACCAGCAACTTTTGCCAACTTATTTATCAAATAGGAGGTTCTTCTTTAAATACAACGGGGAACAATCGTCACTAAAAGAAATTAAATCTGGGGTTCCTCAGGGCAGTGTCCTTGGCCCACTACTTTACCTGATATTTACAGCAGACCTCCCAACATCGCCGAGGGTACTCACTGCCACCTTTGCTGACGACACAGCGGTCTTAGTGTCTCATACTAATCCGAGATTAGCTTCAGAAGTTCTTCAGAACTACTTATTGGATATACAAAACTGGCTGAAAAAGTGGAGAATAAAGGCCAACGAATCGAAATCCCTTCATATCATCTTTACTAATCGCAAGGGAAATTGCCCCGCTGTTCACCTTAACGACATGGAATTGACTCACCAAGACTCGGTTAAGTACTTAGGTATGCACTTGGATAGACGCCTCACTTGGAAAAGTCACATCATCAGCAAAAATAAACAACTACGATTAAAATTCAACCAATTAATTTGGCTAATAGGTCGTTTCTCCAATTTATCACTAGAATGTAAAGTTGCAGTGTACAAAGCTATCATCAGGCCAATCTGGAGCTACGGGTTGGAACTATGGGGAACAACTAGTAACTCCAACATCGAAATAATAGAACGCTTCCAGTCCAAAGTATTAAGGTCTTTAGTTAACGGTATGTCCGAAATGACACAATTAGATCAGATTTAAATATCCCATCTGTTAAGAAATTCATTAAAAAAAAGCTGAAAAATACTATGTTAGACCGGAAAACCATCCAAATTTACTTGCTCCTCAACTCATCAATAATGAACGAACAAGCGAGCGCAGATTACGACGCTTCAGACCGCTGGATTTATCTACTAGATTCACTTTACCTGAGACTCCATAAATATAAATTTGAATATTAAGTCAAGAATCAATGGATTTTTGACTTAGATTACATGTCAGTTACATCACGTCAATTTTAATTTCAACATTATACTCAATATCTTTTATATTTTATGTAGATAGTTGTATAGAATAAAGACAAAAAAAAAAAATAATGAGAGTTTCTTAATACTCTCATAGTAGTTTCTTTATGAGACTTTTACTCTCATAAACGGTGCCCTTTTACTCTCATAACGATCGTATAAAGCACTCATAGCATTCTACAAGAGTAAAATTATGAGAGTAATACTCTTGACTTAATTCTCATAGAACTCTACTAGAGCCTTATGAGAGGAATTTTGTTACTTGGGTCGTCATATGAGAAATGAATAAACGTATAATATTTATACACCATTATTCGATTATTATTATTTTTAGATTCCTCGTACTTGATTTTATATGTACAACTATTTTCCATTCTTATAATAGTTGATTGTAACCATTTTTATGAACGAAAACAAAAATGTTGTGAATGCAAAAAAATAACACACATAAATTTCACACATTTTTTTAGTCTATACGCTGTTGCTCTACAACAAATAAAATTATGTATGTTGACTTTACCTTGTTTCAATTGAAATAGTCCGCTTCTACTTAGTGCCTAAAACAATGCATAAATTGTATACATTGTTTTAATTCTTAATACATAGTAAATTTTACTTTCTTAACAATTTAAAAATTAAAATTACACATATTATAACTAATTTCATTCACATAAATTTAAGAAGTGCAAACATGTCAGTGAATACAAGATTTTTCGAATTTTTTAAAGGTTTTATATTATAGCACTTAAAACTGAATGGGACACTGATGTCTTTTTAACAATTGATCTAACAAAAACTAAGAAAAAACGAACAAATACAAATTTATCAATTAATGTAGAGTAGGCTTTCGTTATGCTAAAGTTGACTAATGCCAAACAATGCCTTCACATTTTATAAGAGCCTCCAGAAAAAATGTATTCCAAGAAGTAGACTAAAAGAATTTAACTATTCTGAAGACGACGAGTAGGACAATTAATTTATAATTTACTTAAAATTTCGATTTAATTTCTTTCGTGAATTGTTTCTAATTTCTGAGTTTTTTTATTTTTGTCAATTAAAATGTATTTTTAAAGGGATTAATACATTTTATTATTATTATTAATATATAAATGAAATAATGTATACCCTACAAAAAGAAATACAAAAACAGTGGTGTATAATTTATTATATGAAAAAATAGTCAAAATTAAAACAGCGTAAGTTGTATGAAAAAATTTATTATCAAAAATTAGTAAGGACCACAAACAACTACAAATAGAATCCAAAATACAGAACTGATTGGCACAATGTCAAATAACATTATGCTGTTAATTATTTTACTTAACATAAAATACTTTTCAAGTTATAAACCTTTAATTTTTTTTTCATTTTAGGAAAAAACTTTGAATGCAAATATCTCGAAACTATAGATTTTCAGATACGCTACTTCATTTCTCATATGACGAACTATATACTATTCAAATATAACATACAGATTTTTTTTTGGCTAAAACAACTTTAATTTATTTATCAACAACTAGGACAACAAAGTGAAGATGGACAGAAGACAAGATTATGAAAATTGTGCACTAAGCTAGAGTCCGAAAGAAGAGAAAAAGAAATATGGGAAGAACTCCAAACACATTACTTAGAACAATTTTCAAAGAAAACAAATCAACAAGGAAAACTTAAAAGACTAATAATTTAATCTAGGCATAGATTTAAATAATTTGTGAAGAACCTAATGTTCCTACAGAAATATTTTTTTTGCTTCTTTAAATACAAATCACTCTCCCATAATATAACTCATTAAATAAACTTTGTTAAAAACGTAAAATATCTAAACTCAAATCATAAAAGTATTTTCTTTTTCAAAATAATCGACAACAGATTAAACTAACTACAGTAATCCACTAATACCTCATACTTGATTTAAAATCCGTTTTGAGTGCCCTTTATCCTACATGCGATTTTGAGAGTTGGTCGTTAATCATAAATGATAAAAATTCATTCTGTGTGTGTGTTTTTTTTTTATAAACAGCCAAGCGTTGAGATGTAACCTTTAGTATTTACGTACGGCTTGGTTGGGATAGGACAGAACAGGATGAAAGAATTAATAGGAATGTGTGCAATGAGGACGTGTTATTGATGTTTTTCTTGAATTTCTGTAAGTTATTTATACTATGATTTTTTTTAAAAGTGGAAACATATCGAAAGTGATATGATTCAACATTCTTAAAGTCTGGATTGGATTGCACGAATTTCCGCAAACTGTTTTATGCCAACTAGGTATTTCTATTGCGTATATAGTGATGTGCATCTGCAGCTCCCCTTATTTTTCTATGGAACTGTTTTGATTTCTAATGAACATGTGTCCACACCTATACAAAGTATCTATAAAATAGAGAAAGCCCTTCTACTATATGACGATGTCCAAGGGAAGTTAAAGACGAACTTACAGTTGGGTGGCTGATTAGAGAAATTGCGCGATTTTAAACATGGTCAAGGTAGCCTAAAAATGAAAGTGAAATACCAGCCCAAATGTGTGGATTGTATATAGTATTGTATATTGTATTCCATCTTGGATCATATAAATCATTTTAGATATTAAGAAGCTCCGAAGATTAAAAGATAGTTTTACATCAACTTAAGTACCCAAACACATTAATGCTTCTTTTGCGATCTCAAAAACATGAATTTTTCAGGTAATTTTTGATTCACGTGCATACCTAAAATGCTTAGAATATCTGAGTTTTGTAAAGTAACATTTTGGAAAGAAAGATTTGTTTTGCCCCAGTCGGAAATTTTTATTAAATCATGGTTAATCAGGTTAACCATTATTTGCCTTCTATTGATAACATCAGCAGTTGAAAGACAAATGCTTCGAAAACTTTTTAAAACAAGAATATCAGAATGGGCTGAATATGAAAGAAGAAGCAAAATTGTACAGAATGAACTTAGCAACTGTAAAATTAAAATAATTTTCATAAAGAAACAAAGACTAAAATGAATCAGAATGGAAGAGAAACTTTCAAAGATATATTTTTACAGCGGTTCGTACCTAATTCGTGCAAGAGGAAGACCAAGAACTAATTGAAACGATAATATAGAAATACTACAATAATACCACAATACTCAATATTCCAAATTCCAGAGTTTTCGCTAATTACCGCTCTGAATGAAGAAACATTGTGCAAAAGTTCAAAAAGTAGTTGCAGGTTGTAGCTGCCACGTGATTTATTGAATTATAAATTGCCATGTTTTCTTTTTGGATATTTAGGATTCTCATTAATTATTTAATTTATGTTATCCCAATGAGCAATGAGCCAAATCGAAATAACTAATAAAACATTGCACTTCGGGAATCAAATCCGGCATATTCCTATTGAAACGAAGGCGCTCTATCTATTTCATCAACCATTGTCTACTCCCACATAATAATGATGATTGTATATTACCTTTATTCCTACTAATCTATATTATAGCCAGTCCATCTATACTTTATTTCAATATAGACTTAAGATTTACTTTATCTATTCCAACTACAATAATAATCTTACAAATTTCATTTCCATTAGGGTAGAAAAATGCTCACGGGGATTCGCTAGTAGTCTAAAAATTTAATTTTGGACCCACCATGTAATAAACTAAGTCGAAAATACATAATATACTCATAATACAAATGAAAATATATTAAATTATAAAATGAGAACTCTTTTGACAAACCCTAAGAATAAATTATATCAAATATATTATCTTAATATCTAAATCAGTAGTAAATATATCGATGATAAGATGTCGCAAATGGGATGATAAGAGGACACCGGGGGGGAATATAAATATTATTTAAAAAAAAAAAAAACTTTTACTTTAATTTTGTATAATAACAATTGATCCATAAGGGACAACAACCTGCTACTCTAAACTGATTTTAATTTATATTCAGGATGTTATCTATTGTCAAGTGATTATATTCGTATCCGAATTGATATCTAAATAAAATGTTGACTGAAAGAGAAGAAAATGTGTCAAATTTTATTCATCTAATAATATTAGATCCAAACTATATTGTATAATATTATCATCGTCACGATTTTCTCATTATTATGATAAATTGTTATTTTTAGAAGAATAGCTATATACATTGTTACAATAATATGAAGAGATCATAACTTGAATACATGGATAATAATAATCATCAATATAGATAAATATTATTGACCCTACTCATTCCAGAATTAAAAACTAATTTTTAATATTGAAATAAATATGGAATTAAAAATTCCAATATCAAAAATTAGTGAATTGCCAAGAAAGAAAAATTTTCGAATTTTTCGATTAAAAAATCTAAAAATTTACAGATTAAAAAAATGTGTTGTGGGTTGTTATTAACCTTAAAAAGTTTGTAAATTCTAAGCTTAACCATCAGTAAGCTATGCAATTACATCAAAGGTTGGTCAGCATATAATTTGTAGACTATTAGACAAGAAGCTAAAATATACCAGACCTACAGCCAAATCATGTTAAAGATGAACCAAAGGCTGAACCACCAACCAGGCTAAAACCAAGAAAATTAAAAGGGAAATGAAGCGGTAATTTGTTGTAAAAAGGTTATTGATTCAAGTACCTATGAAAATTTGATTGCTCTTCTCGTTGTAATTAGGTCGAAAATATCAAATTGCTAAATTGTAAACTGTTCTTTCTTTTGATAATATGTTTTTGCGATACTAGAAACTTGATGTTGCCAGTACAAGGAAAATCCCCTTCAATAGGACTAATTGAAGTCCAATAGAGGCCATTTTAACGAATAAAATAAAGTATATTCCAGAAAGGGGGATAGTAACTACGGGGTATGGAAACAAAGACTAATGAATCTTAAAATAAGTTTAAAGTCCACTTATGTGAGATAGGTGTAAGTTTCATATTTGCAAATGCTCTGTTTGTAACCCTGTTAAGCCAAATTTATTATGTGTCAAATATAGTGATAACATAGATTATGGAAAGTTAAAAATTGTGATATATATGACAGTCACGATAGAGCATATACTAATATAATAAAAGGCTCTTGCTTTATTATGACTTTATTTATTGAGTTCTTCTTAAAAACCAAAACTTAGATCTAATTAAAATTTACACTATTATGTAATGATATAATGAAATCAATACACTTATAAGTATAATTCTGAGAGAGCGAGTACAAAGCAACGGTATAATGTAACAATATGTAAAATCGTTAATTCAATAATAATGAAGACTTGCATTCACAATTGATCTGATTAAAGTTACAGTACCTAATTCTCTTTTTACTGATTTCCTCATTATAAATCCATTTTCTTCCTAATTTATAGTCATTTTTTAATAGTTTTAAATTACTTACACGACCACATATTTCAAATACAAATTAACAATTCACCTTTTAATGCAGTAAACAATTTTATATTTCCCATATACCTACATAAGATAAGGAAACTTTGTTTTACCTAAATAATTCAAGTAATTCAAACTACAATATCTGTGCATCAATCAATAAATTATATTTGTGGTAACCACACTTTATTTTTGGAAATAGCTTGTTGTATAAAATCTTTATAAAGTTTTACATTTGTAAACATGGTAATAAATCCATCAGAACAATATTTATTCATATCAAGACCAACACTAACAACACCTAACAAAAAATAACGCGTTTGATCTTCAACATAATTTTCAATAACAAATCCACCACCACTATCACCTTGGCAAGCGGCTCCACCATTTATACCTTCAGCACAAAATTTATCACCAGTAATATCAGATTTAAATTTTGGATGAACCAGTTTTTTACATTTCTGACTACTTAAAGTGTTAAACGTTAACTTCAATAGTTTTGAACTTGATGTATCATTTATCGATGTCGCACCCCATCCCACAACTCGACCTCTCACATAACCGACAGTAGTATCATAGTCATAAGTTGGATCCCAGTCAATACATACTGGCTTAATACGTGGACTGTATTCGAAATGACGTTGAAGAATTAAGACGGCAATATCATTTCTCACTGGTATTGATTGATAACTAAAAATGAAATAAAATTAGACAAAGAAGAAAATTTCAATATGAAAAATTAATTAACTGTATCGGAATATGAATATCTTTGATTTCAATGTACGTTGCAAATTCATCAGAAGCATCAATGCTGCGATATGTTTTTCCAGCTCCAATAAGATAATTGTTAGGATTATATAGTCTACTGTAAGCATCATCGTAGAAACAATGAGCTGCAGAAATAACAACATTCGAACGAATAATACTACCACCACATATTTGTTCAAATGTTGAAGTACCAGTATTATTAGAATAAATACCCACATGCCATGGTGCATTTACAATGTTTGTCGAATTTCCTTTATACAATAATTTGGATGAATATGGTTGAATGTCTTCTGTAATTTGACCGCAAATTAATTGACAATCGTTTTCTTCTCCAAATACTTCCCACCTTCCTCTCATACATTTACTCAAAATATCAGTGTTATGATCCAAGTTATAATTTTTATAACCCATCTGACAACGTATTTCTAAACCTTCACTCCGTAATAAGCATTTGGTTGATAATTTATCACCTCCATAATCAATACAATTCACTTGAACTTTAATATTATCAACTTTCGGAACATAACACGAATCCGGTTGACGCGTACTGTATTGGTTAAATATTTTAAGAAAGTAAATTAATAATTTGTTTTTTTTTTTTTTTTCATTTTATAAAGCTTACTATTTATCAGCTCTTTCGTCATGTTCAAAATAGTTATCAAGTTTAGGTATTTCTAATATGTCCGATATATTTTTACAAGCTGGTTTTGTATCTGAGTCATATTTTATGCCAAAATCAACATGAGGGTACATTCCTAAAATATTAGACTCATCGTTGGAACTGGAACCTCTAAAAAATTATATTTTAAAATTTTTTTAAATAACTATATTCAAACAAAATAATATGTGATTAAAAATACCTTGATCTTAGATACAAATCATATTTTTTGGATCTGTTTCCAGATTTATAAATGATAAGATAATATCCTTCCTCGTAATTAAAATTTGGTGTTAAGATTTGTCTTTCCGATAAAATAATTCCAGGGAATTTATTTTTTTCACCTTGAATTGATTTTTTCCTAATAAATTCGACATAAGGCGTCGGGAACGTTATTTGACTGTACTCTAGCAGTTCAAGTTTATTTACAAATTCCGTGCATATTGGTGTACATGATAGTGGTGTGTCAGACCACTCGCCATTATCATTGCAATCAATAGTTTTTATTGGTATATTTTCTTTGTTAAAATAACCATTTTTGCATTGCACATAAGCTTTTTTGATATACGGACCTACACAAGAAATTGATTCTTCCATATTTGATTCGCAAAGAATTTTAACCCCAAATATGTGTAATTTTTGGATATCACATGGTTTTGTTACTGATTGAATAACATTTGTTTTCAATATAATAAAAATTAATAGAGTAAATAAGAAATTATAAAAATGATTTTTCATTTTTTTTAAATTGTGAACTAAGATTTTGAACAAAAAAAAAATATTAAGTTATTTTTAACCGACAAAAAGCTGGTAACTGATTGAATTTAAGAATTTTCCAAATAATCCAGCTTATGATATATTTCTGAAAAATTTAAGGTCACCTTAGGGGTTATCTTTACTAAATAATTTTTTTTCTTATAGATTTATTTAATTTGGAAAATAATCTAAAATAGTACCCAATATTGTGCTTTTAATTATAATATGCATTGTATATTTATTTATACTTCACAAGCATACTACAAAATTTTTAATACCTATGAAATAACATAACATGATATTATGAAACAACAATAATTACAATGTCAACGTACCTATTGTGATAGTCGAAAGAACCTTGTTAGAAATGACAGAATTAATTAATTCTTACATATGTTTTCAACCCTAAATATTCTGTTAATTGGTTTATCAGATTTACCATATGGAAAATGACGGCTGAGACTAACTAACAATGTTTTTTTTTTTTTAGTTTACTAACTATTTTTGTGTATCTGGTTTAGTTTCTTATACTAAAATATTTTGCATTAACGATAGTGGTCTTCTGCTAACCCTACTGAATGCTAATATATTTCACAATCAATTGAAGCAAGCTTTCGTATAGTAACAGACTTCTGATGTGATTGTTCTGAACATTTATATGACAGTAATAAAGAAAATAAATTCTATCAAACATAGAATTAAGAAAATTTTTACTTCTGATATTCTTTTTTGTAACAATTAACTTTCAATCATATTATTTCATCAATTTTTTTTACATAGTATATTTTCGCTAAATAAATGGAGAAAACAAAACCAAAAATTATGAAAGTGAACCTGAAGAAGTGAAGGGAAGAAAATGTGAAGCTTTTTCAAAATATTACCGCAAAAAATTACCGATTAAGAAATTAAAAAAGTCAAAAGGGTACTAAAGTAATTTTTGTACCCATTCTTCAAATAAATCATTTATAGAGAAAAATATATCCAAGTTCTAAACCCATATATGAAAACTATGTATATGCTTAATAAAATCATCTGAATAATACCAAAGCATCATAAAATCAATAAAATATAAATCTTTTTCAAATTAGAGTACTTTTAAAGTCATCAAAATTATTAAAATTACTCAACAAAAAAAATATCTATTAAAATTTTTAAAGTCTTAAAGGTTTGTGTCTTTGAATTAGCCATCTCGAAATGTTTCCAATTCACCAATGCAGGCACATTTTCAAGTTCAAATTAATGTTTATTTTGTAAATTAAAATATTGACAAACAGAAAAAAAAATATAACTATTGTTGGCATGGTTGTGAACCTTGCTTTGTAACCTTAAAAATTAACCAGATTTGGTAAAAATTATTCTTATATGAAAAATAACAGAAGCAGAGTTGTAGAGAACATATTATCAAGAGGCAATATTGACTATTTCTTTAATTGGCACTGAAATTAAAAAAACTACTACCTTCTTCGTCAAAAGAAATAAATACCCACACCAGAAGTCTTAGAACTAATTACAACAAAACGCATTGCATGGAAAAATGGCAACAAACTAAAGCTTCTAAAAGATAAGACTAGGCTAAATAATCTCACGATTATAGAATCAACAACTAAGAAGAATAATTAAGAAAGTGAAAGAAAAATCGATTAATATACCGGGTGTTCCAGACCATGCGTATCAGCTTTTTAAGAGGGGAAGGAGCCGTTATTTGAAAATTTAGAAAAAAGTTTGTTAACTGAATCGAGGGTGCTCTATCGATTGGTGGTATTTTCAATTTTCGGAAAGGACCGCAAATCGGTTTTTTAAGATCAAAAATCGCCGAAATTGCCTGAAATCGAAATTTTCAAATGGGAAGAAGTACTTTTTAATGCAAATTCGGATTCTACATCACAAAATAAGAAACTTTTGTAAAATAAATTTTTTTTTGTTTTTTTTTGTTTTTTTTTTTTTTTTTTGCTTAAACTTTGTAGCAACCCAAAACTGAGATAAAAATTTGATAACATGAAAAGCAAATTAATTTATAAAAATGATTATCATTAATTTTAGTTTACCAAAGGAAAATATTGAGCATTTTTCTTTTATTGTTATTAATTTTGAAGAAAAATACTAAGAAAACAAAAAAAAGATCATTTAACATAATTTCTTTATTTTTTATAGTAGAATCTGAATTTGCGTTAAAAAACACCCCTTCGTTTTAAAAATCTTAAAAAACCGATTTGCGGTCCTTTACGAAAGTTGAAAATACCACCAATCGCTAGAGCACCGATTTAGTTAACAAACTTTTTTCTTAATTTTAAAATAACGGCTCCTTCCCCTCTTAAAAAGCTGATAGGTATGGTCTGGAACACCCGGTATATTTAGAAAAGTTAATCAGATAAAAGTACTGATTGTGTCTCTTTGGAAGACAGCTAACAATCTGAAAAGACCTATTGAACAAATTTAATTTTTTAAGGTCTCCGTCGCTATCAAGTTATCAAAATCCCGGAGTTCTTCAAGAAAGTGTACTTGATCCGATACTGATGTACCTGCTATACGCTTGAGATTTTCCTGCACTAGCAAATAATATAACTGCGACGTTTGTAGGTAATACCGCGGTTGTGGCTGTTGGAGAAAATAATAAAGAACCTACTGGAAAGCTGCAGAGACCTATCAAAAAAGTCCAAGATTACACAAAAAGATTAAAGTTAAAATTAAATTAAGCCAAATTTAGTACATGTAAAGTTCTAGGGTATTTTGTTATATAAAGTTCATATTATTTCCCAGAGTTAGATTTCCCAAACAATATGACTAAAGTATTCTAATGTTTTTATAATATCAAAATATCTGGTTTTTCCATCATCTGCAACAAAGCCCAATGTTAGCAGCAACTCTTAACGTAGTTCATTTAACAAATATTTGTTGAATATTATTGGATCGAACACAAACAGGTATCTGCTTCAACGAAGATTAATCTATCCTCCCATATTATATTTGTTTGTGACGATATAACTCGCAATAAATATTTCCACGAATACACATCATCTAATTCTTACATTGACATCAAAGCTAAAATAGCGTTCACAAAGAACATTATAGATATACCTGCATTTCCAAGATAATAAACGGGTATTGTACATCTCAAAAGCTCGCGTTTTACATAGAACATCATCACACTTTGTCACCGTTCAACAGATTTACAGCGCAATAGCACCATATTTTAATTACCGTAAGTTTCTTCAGGGTAGCTTATTTAATCAATAACATTTTAACTTGTTCCCATTTTTAGAAATTTAATAAAAAAAACTTCTGATGCTAAACTTCTGAACCTCGTATTAAATAGAAATTAATTTAATATAAACACTTAACATTCTCATATTATTCAATTGTGTGTTCTGTATGTAGAATTGAATGGCAACGAAAAGGAGATTCGCATTTCATTCAATAATTTTAAACTTAATTCTTTTGTATTGGATTTTAATTCCATTTTCTGCACGATTATTTCTTTGAAATAAATTCTCTTTTATCAATTTTCATGTAGAGGTGTACGTTTGTTTTTTTGTTTTTTGCAATACACATCAGTTCCTGAATTAATAACAAACACACTGTAAATATTTTTATTTCGAATTCAATCGGTACATTAATTGACAATGATGATTTTTATTTAGACCCAACTGTTTTTGTTGTTGTTATTTGTTAAGTCCTTTCAAATAAATTCATTGTTTTAATTTATTCATTAAATTTTATATATTGGAGTACTCAAACTCAAATGAAAAGTATTCTTAAAAGATATTTATACAAATATTGTTCTTCTATTGATAATAATAAATAGCAAATAAATTCGTGCCAAAACTATTTTATGCAATATTGAAGTGATTTAAGCAAGATCCATTAAGAGAGAATAAAATATTTTAATATTATTAAAAAATTCGCAAGTATGACACTGATATCTCTTTAAGTATTGATGTAATGGTTTAAAGACCTTTTGGTACTTTAGTTAGACTCTGTTAATAAATTAAGTCAAATATCATTAAAATTTATAATAAAAATAATTAATTTTCTGAAGTTGGCACGATATGGCTTCAAGGCTTATGATGACAGCTTGTCTTCTTTCAGTAAAGCTATCGCAAAACTTTTTATCATTCCAAGCATTTATCCCAACATTTCTTTACTCCAAAACCTTTAGTTACTTTAAAAATGTTGAACGTTTTCAATAATAGTCTGCATTCACTCATCAGTAACAATATCGCCGATTTTCAAATCTCTAAAACACGATGGTTTACGTTTTTTCGAATTTGCTGTATTTTTTCACATAGTGTAAATATTCACGACGGATAGCAATAGTTTTCAGCATATTCATTTTTACAACGGTCCTACAATCCTAAAATCCTACCCCGAACTCGAACATTCCCTGTGAAAGGACATTTTTTGTCAATAAAGTTTCCGTCAATGGCTTCACGAGGATTTTTAAGTTCAAATTCAATGCCCCTATAACGAGAAAAAAACGCTTTTTCTTTTTCAGTCAAGGATTTGAAGTTTACCGTTTAACTTTACGGTAATTTCAAATTGTCTTAGAAAAGCTTTCTCATTTTGTATACCAGCCATAGTTAAAACTTTTTAAAATGGATCTTACTTTCAACCACCCTTTTTTATAGGCTCGAAAGGGATTCCTCTTTTAACTAACATGATGTGGGGCTTGTTGTTAGTTGTAAGTTGTAAGTTTTGAGTCCTCTTTTATCTTGCATGTTGTAAGACTTGGTTGTTACCCATAAATGGTGGGACTTCAATGTCTTCTCAACATTTCTTTGCTCCAACACCTTTACTTACTTTAAGAACATTGAAATGCACTGTTTCAATGTCTTTGAACGGGAAATACGTCGAAAACGTTTTAAAGCAAGAATATCAGGAATTGGTTGAATAGAATAAAGAAGCAAAATTGGACTAAGCAATTGTGAAAATAAAAAGTAGGTTTCGTATAAGACTAAGATGAACGGCATATGCCGCCAGAATTAAAGAAAAAATACAAAAAAAAAGTCATTTTACAGCCGATCATACCTAACTCGTGCAAGAGAAAGATCCATAACCAGGTGGAAGGATAATATAGAAAATAATATCGCTATACTCAATATTCTAAATTCCAGAATTTTTGCTAACAATCACTTTGAATAGACCAATATGCTGCATATATCAATATTCTTGCATATTAGTTTGGCAGATAAACTTTCAGGCCGTTTTTTTTTTCTTTTTGGATATGGGCTCCTTATTAATTTTTTATCACATTTATTTTATCCCAGTGACCGTTGGGGCAAATCAAAAAACTTATAAAGCATTGTGTTTTCTTCGGAAATCGAATCTCGTATATTTCTATAGAAATTGATGCAGGATGTCTTCCAGACTTATGAAAGCTTGTCTTCTTTCATAAAAGCTGTCCCAGAACTACATATTATACTTACCGTGTTACATGTCTACTACGATATATATCTGTAATTATAGCAAGCAAATTTTGTTTTAATAGTTTTGTATAAAAATGTTTTTCGCTCTTTTGGAAGCAGTGGAGTTTTGACATAGCTGGGTAATGCGTACCTACTGATTGGGCTTACTTTAAGCAGAAGTTGTTTGTAATAATTGTTGTAAGGGAGTTTTTATAGTTATTTCCAGATTTATTGTTTATCATAAAAAAATACATACCTTGGTATTGACATCATATAGAGACTTGAAAATTTAACATTAAAGAACAAGGAAATAACTTCTTTCTTGGCTTCGGATTTTTACGTGACGTTATATAAAATATTTGAAACGTTATTACAGTTATTAAAATTTAAACTTATAAACCATTTGCTAAACAAATTTTCAAATATAACGTAGAATGCTTGGTCAACATGGAATCAATTAAGCAAGTACGGCGAACTACAAAAATGTAATGTTGAAAGTGTTGACCAGAAGTCCAAGATAAATTTCGTTCAGGGCGAAATGATATAGATAGTGTGAATGGCTAAGATAGTAATAGATAACAATAAACCAGAAGAATATCGATCCCAAGACATTCCCCAAAAATATGAAAAGAAAATTAAGTTCACCGGACGTTGCAAATTGAGTATACTGCTGATAAATAGAACGTACTCGCGCTAAATAAAATAAAATAGCTAAAGAAGATCCAATTAACTTTGATCTGACGATTTTTCTTTCTGCGCATGCATATTTAGTCCCATCCAAAATTAAATAAAACAAAATTAATTAATTGCTAATAAAATCTAAATATTTTTAATATATTATTTTCAATCAATATAGGTATAATCATGATCTCTAATAGTAGATAATAGAAAATGTATAATTAAAAAAATACTTCAATAAATAAAATATATAAAATTGTTGAACTTCTGGTATAAAATGTTTGTAATTGTTGCATTCTATGCTTCCAATGTTTTGACTTGAGTTTTTTCTGAAACAACATCTTTTTCTTGTTCCGTTCCAGCACAATCCAATAATGGAAACTTTTTATAAAGTGCTGCTCTGTATTTTGGATGACTATATATAGAATAATTTTTATTATAATATTTATTATCAAAATTTTTAAATATAATGAAGTTATTTGAAGTACTTTGAAGTGTGGGGATGTACCGTAATAATTATTAACATTTCTACATTTCAATATTTTTGATTTAAAAAACGGTATTAATCGATACAATAAGCAAAATTAAAGCTACATTCATTATGAGTTAATAGAATTAGGTCAAAAATTTGTGTGTCAGTAGTATAAATATAGAAATGACGGTTATGCTAATTGTATCAATCTCTGCAACATCCGTTTTGTTATATAGAGACTTTTCTTTAAATGGATTCGAATATTTTTCGATGTTGATATTTTTGAAACCGATCATTTAATATTGATATTTTATTAAACTTAAACCTTGAGAATATTTTCATCTCGTTTAATATATTTTTTCTCCTGATTCTATTCTGGGCGCGCAGTAGGCAATGCCAAGCCTTTAAAAATATGCATGAAGCGACAGAGATTTTATCAACCCACTTCGATATTTTTCTGTATCAGGATTAAATATTCTATTTCTAGAACGTTTCGATTTATACGTTCGACATGACCTATGAGATTGCAATCAGCACAACTTGATTTAACTTCAATTAAGCCAATATCGATGTAAAAATCTTAGAATTCGATATCTTGCATTTGTAATACGAAATTTATCCCAATCAAGCATATGACCGATTTTTCAGAAACGTTAAAAACAACTCAAGTTTCTGCGCATTAAATAAAGACGGGTAGATTGTAGATTTTAGCAGATAAAATATATTTTGCATTTCAATATTTACCGAGAAAACGTATCTATCAATATTTCAAAGAAAAGAAACATATCTACATTGAATTACTTCTTTTGGACAGTATTTGACAATACTCGGATATAAATTTATATTTTTAATTTCTAAAGTGCTTTGAATTATCCATTAAGCAATTTGTTCCAATTCAAAGTATACTTCAAAGACAATTAAATTACCTTATTCCATATACAATTGGATTGTACATTGCATTACATTTGGCAAATACTGAACCCCAAATTGTTGCTAATGGTGTTAATTTTGTTACTTGAAATATTCCACTAAAATTTATTATTAAATATGGTGTCCATGCAAAAAACCATAGGGATATAGTAACAAGTGCAATTTTAGCTAATTTAGCTTCAGCTGTTTTACTTTCATTTTCAGTAGTTCTCAGCGAAGCAACATTCATTTTTTTAGCTTGTTCTCTCATTATTCTTTCATGTTCTGATACCGCCTTAAAACAAACAAATTGAATTTATTAATATTTTTTTTTTGTTTTATATATATATATATATTACCTTAATAATATGATAATATGAGAATATTATTAATATCAATGGTACAAAATAAACAAATGAACCATATACAATAATGTATGAACGACTGTACCAATCTTGTGTTAAATAATCTGTACCACATGCTGTCATATTACCTTCAGGTACATAACGATTCCAACCAAATAATGGTAATATTGTCCAAATTAAAGATGACAACCATACCAAAAATACATATAATATTGCACGACTCACAGTTAAACGTTTTATTGATAAACCTTTTACAATTACATTATAACGATCGAATGCAATCAGAGTCATTGACCAAATCGATACACAACCAAATAATGAACCACACATACCATATAATTGGCACATTAATGGTCCCAATGTCCAGGTTTCATGATAACAATTAAATACCATAGCTGGAAACATTGTTAGCATCATCATAAAATCAGATACAGCTAAACTAATAACAAACATATTCGATGGAGTACGTAATGATTTTGTTGTTGTAAATATTAATATAACAACAAAATTACCTGTCAATGATATCATACCACATACTGTTACAAAAAATCCAAGTAAACTATGCCATAGGGCATTCATTGGTGGAAATTGATACCAATAATTATCAACTAAATAAAGCATATCAGCTGGTACAGTATCAACAACAGATAAATTTCCACCACGTTGAGGAATGAAATATGGTTCTAAAAATTTTGCCATTTTGATTCACAAAAAACTATTATTTTTTATTTTATTTTAAATTATTATTTTTTTTTTAAATTGTTATTCTGTCTCTTTCTTTTTTATTCAAAATAATTTTTTTTATTTTCTTTTAACTTTTTTTTTTTCTTTTTGCGAATGTATTAATGGTTCTGTACTAGCTCTTTTGTAATGGATATAAAATATTTGAAATCAGTTCAATTAAGTGACTCAGTGATTTTTTTATACTTGTTTTATTTTGTTTTTTAGTCCTTTTTATTATTGTAAAAGAAATGATAATTTAATTTTTATGATTTACAATTCCAACTTGGTTTTGTAAATGAATATTTTTAATTTTATTCCATATGTATTGGTATGTCCTGATTTTATTATCCCATGAGTAAACAATTTTTTTTTTTTTTTTCGAATTTATTACTAGAAAGGACAATACTCTGTTGCAAACGCGGTTGTACAACACACTATCTTGTAAATATTAAAATAACTGATAGTGAATGGTAAGTTAGTTTATAGTTTATATAGCAAAATTTTTTTGGTAAAATATATGTTATTGTTGTTGTAGGTCAGTTCGCTAATTTAATTTATTTTTGATAATTTATATTTTCTTCAATATAACTGTACAACAGTTTTTTTTTATAACTGTGGTTTAAAATGAAAATTTTTCATTCTATTGTTTGAATCAGAATGTTATAGTTGGGATTGTTGCCAATTGAAATTGAATCTTTTGTTTATTACAGTAATTATTGTATTAACAATTGTATATTTAATAAATATTGGGAGTAAATTTTAACGGTAAGTTATATTTGAAAAAATTTACGTGTCAATTGGAATATATAGCTGCGGAATTTGGCTTTGAATTTCTGTAGTTGCGATAATAAATAAATAGGAACAATAATAACTGTGAATGAAACTGTGGTATTGATTTAGTTTAATAAAATTACAAACAAATATAATTTCATACAGTAAATGAGGAAAAGACAAAATATATGTTGTAGACAAATAGAAAGACCTCCCAACATCAAATTGATCAAAACATTGACTTTTTTTTAAAATTTTCAAAAAAATAACATCACTAAATGATTCACTATTACTCCAAATTGACCTTGATAACTTCTTCATTTGGTGTAAATATAACAACCTTCTTTTAAATATCAATAAATGTGCTGTAATGTGCTACAATAGACGTACTACATACCTTCCAAACAACTATTTCCTTAACGGACAAGTATTAGAAAAAGTTAAGTCTATCAAAGATTTAGGTGTTTTTTTTTATGACAAACTCTCATTTAAATTGCACTTATAGCAATATTATAAATAAGGCTAATTCAATGCAAGGTTTTATAAAACGATAGTTTCAGAGAATTTGACGATCCAGATATCCTCAAATCACTGTATTTATGTCTTGTTAGGCCACAACTAGAATATGTCAGCTAGGTTTGGTCTCCCCATTATGAAATTTATACACTAAGAATTGAGGCAATTGAAAAAAAATTTCTAAGATTCGCGTTACGTCATCTTCCCTGGTCTGACCCCTTAATTTTGCCACCATATAAGCACAGATTGAATTTAATTAGGAATTGAAAAAGACGCGAAGTTGCGGATGTTATTTTTGTCACTGAAGTGGTCAAAGGAAATATTAGTTCTCCTTACATTTCCAACTTAATCCAAATAAATACCATCAGGCGCTTTCGCTCTTCTATCCTCTTTACCTTTACCTTTCATCGAACCAACTATGGAATGAATGAACCAATCCATAGAATGATGATCATGGGTAGGTAATAAATACCAGAATTTTATTGATTTTTCCCTCTCTATTAACAAAATAAATGTGCTGACTTCTATGTATCTAACATACATACCAACTGTTGCCCTGAGCCCTGCTTTTGGATTAATTAATAAATAATTTAATCTAGATCAAGTTTTACATATTGTTTCAGTTAACTTTCCAACGATTTATTAAAACCTGTTTTGATTTTATTACATTCTTTTTGTTTCTTCATTATTGTTAAATTTATTATTATTTTTACTATTTGTTATTTTTCTTGTTTTTTTTACTTTATTCTTTTACTTCTTTTTATTTTTATAATAGTAAATATCATTGTAGTCTTAATTAATTAGTGTAACTTGTTTGATTTAAGCAAAATAAAATTAATAAACAAATAAATAAAAACATCACTGTCCTGGACCATTTTGAGGTAGTTCAGTTATTTACCTATCTCGGAATCACCGTTAATCCCACAAATGACATCAATGTTGCTGGTTCGGTTTATCCAAACATCTCGGGTTACTTTCCCGAAGCATCAAAATACAAATTTACAAAACGCTCATACTTCCGGTTCAGCTCTACGGATCAGAATTATGGATACGACCGAATAGGTAAGTGAGCATGCACTTGGTGTTTTCGAGAAGAAAATTGTTCGCCGGTTATATGGTCCTGAAAACGACGGTGAGATGCAGTTACGAAAATAAAAGTCAAAAGAGGCTCGGATATAGAGCAAATGAACGAAAATGCTCCAAACAAGAAAATCTTCGAATCCAGACCCGATGTAACAAAACGTTGGGACAGTCTAAACCTTCTTTGGAGATGATGAAGTATCGGCAGATTTAAAACAATTTCGCAAAATGACCCACAAAAATCAAAGATATTAATGAGTCAGGCCCAGGACCTACATGCGGTGTAACTGTCCGCCTAAGTAAATTAGTAACATATCTTTTAAAAAATTTCAAAAGCAAACTTTTCTACTATAGTAAACTAAAGAGCCTTCCCTTTGCACATCTTTTCCCAAAATTAGGAAGCGTATTATTTCCACTGTACTCTGTATGGATTGACATTAAAAGTGCAGCAAACCAACAACCGATCAAATTACTTCATTTCGATTAAAATTTGGTACATTTTCATAACAAGTTTTTTATTACTGTAACGTTAACCAACAATCAGCCAAGCATTCTGTTATGACTTGATTTATCAATTAGCATTACTGTCTTATTTGTGTTTATTTCAAGATCGTATTTTTTATCGTCTATTGGGGTGTACATCATTATTAATTTTTGTATAACTGTAATTCAATTAATCTATCGATTTCTTTCATGATGTGGGTTCCGATTAAACAGAGTCGGGGAAAGAACCCATCTTATGTTTTGAAATATATGATAGCAGTTGAATTACAATTACTCTTGGTAAATTTTATGTATAGCGATTATAAATTATTTTCGCTAAACGTTCTGCAACTCCCGAAAAAAATTCTCATATTAACGAGTCCCATTCTGTAGCATCGAATGAGACTCAACACTGTCATCGAAAAACTATTAAAAGAAAGTTTATATAGGTATATATACAACGAAACATTGTAGGTATGTATGTATTAAACTCTCTTGGTTACTCTATAATTTCAAAATGTAGTCTTCAATGGCTTTTCCTGAATCACATACACGGTTTTTTAATATTTGTGATGTCCGAAAGCTTTTTAGTCAGTATAATACTAATAAAGATTTTAGTTGAACTGAATTAATTCCAGTTTAATAGAATAAAATATTACTTAAGTATATTAACATAGAAAAAATGTAAGAGCTACCTGTCATATCTGTAGGAGCGACCTACCTTTTTTTTTAGATATGTTTAATAATAATGAAATAATAATAATGAGGTAACGTTTCTTCAAATTTCACAAAAAACATTATTATTTAACATACGAAAACTAATAAAAAAATTTTGTATCATATAAATTGGATATTAAAAATCGATAATCTACTTGTTTGGGTATTAACAAAAAAATGGTTACCGGATTATAACATGTCTAATCCTATAAACAAAGCATTCACTACCAAAATCATAATATTTTACTTATATATTGCATACTTGTGTAAATATACAGTTAGTGTTACAATTATTATTAAAAACTAAATGAAAAATATAATTTTTATAACGGTAAATTACTACACCACAATTAACTGTAAATAACGTTAAAATTTTATTGAGTAGATAATAATCTACATTTTAATAAAGAATAACATTGTAGAAAGCAAAAGAAAATTGACATGAAATCAGCATAATGGCATCGAGTTTGGTTTTACTATGAACATAGATTTTGCTTTACGATGTACATACATGCACAAAGCTCTGATTTAATTAAGCATACCCACTCATTATATTTTTATTTTACTGGCATCGTTAGTTAATATGATTTTCACTGGAATAAACGGAATAGAACGGGATCTCTTCGGCAACTTAGAAGACTGAGATTACGCAGATGATGTATGCCTCATATCAAGAAATCAAAGGGATCTACATAACAAAGTCAACAGATTACAGGAAGAAGCAAAAAAAATCGGGACTGGAATTAAATATCGAGAAAACCAAGGCAATGAGGACAAACAACAGTGATAGTGAGTCAATAACAGTGAGTGGACAACAGATAGAATACATAGAAGAGTTCAACTACCTGGGGAGCATCATAAAATTAAGCGGAGGTACAATAGAAGATGTCAACAGCCGTATAAATAAGGCAAGAAGAACATTTGGGAGCCATGAAGATATGGCGGAGCAACCAAATATAGAGAACAACAAAGTTAAAAATATTCAGAGCATGTGTAAAGTCAACATTAATATATGGCAGTGAAACATGACTCACTTCGGTCAGAATCAAACAGAAGCTACAAG
This sequence comes from Argyra leucocephala, assembly GCA_963942445.1. Taxonomy (NCBI): domain Eukaryota; kingdom Metazoa; phylum Arthropoda; class Insecta; order Diptera; family Dolichopodidae; genus Argyra; species Argyra leucocephala. Next base: position 15,435,406 of record OZ012681.1, read on the forward strand.
TATTCATCAACAAGTGCTTGAGAATTATATGCAGAATATTCTGGCCGGCAAGAATTAGCAACGAGGATTTGTGGATTATAACTGGAGAAGAACCGATCAACTGACAGATAAATATGGAAAAAATGGAAATGGATAGGTCATACACTAAGGAAATCAGAAAGTGATATAGCAAGCAGAGCTCTAGAGTGGAATCCACAATGACAAAGAAAACCCGGCAGACCATACAACACATGGAAACGCACAATTGATCAAGAATTAACAATCAACAATTATACCTGGGACGATATTAAGGAAGCAGTACTCAAAAGAGAGGAATAGAGGTTCACTATCGAAGCCCTATGCTCCCACGCGGAGTAATAGGAGAAGAAAACAAAAAAAAAATATGATTAGAACACTACAACTAATAGTTATCAAAGCATTCACAAAACTTAAGTAGAAAAATTGGGTCCTATGAATTAGAACAAAATAAAATAATATATCCCAGAAGACATGAGGGTATATTACCCTTACCCTAACATATAATATAAACGCTTCGTTACATATAATTTAGCTTCACACCGTAACTTCATGTTTAGTTCATGCAACAGCATCAGTTCTGCTTACGATAAGTGGCCCATTATGCATAATATATCATTCATGTAATGTACCATAATAGAGATACTTCCCTTTCAAATTTTATGAGAAATAGGTATAATGTTATTTTCTGCATTCTTGGTATCCAGAAAGTCAGTCTAAAGAAAATTATGCAGTTTAAATAGGACATTGTAATATATAAAATTTTTAAGTCATTATTTTTGTATAGTTTTTTCTCTCAGACTATTTTCTCGGAATTTTATTTTCTGTGATGGCAGAAAAATGTAGACGACAAGATTCAAAAGTAAAATACAAAGTCTAAGAAGAGAAAATCATTTTTTTTTCGTCGCCGACAGGCTTTAAGAAAATATATTTCAATCAAACACTGATTTGATTTAAGTGAGAACTAACTTTTAAACCTTTTAATTTTGTAAGGTACCTACTAGGTTTGAATCATACTATTCTGCTCATTTAAATGCTATGCAAATCTATCAGGTTCCCTGTCTCATAAATCTTATATGATTCATATTTGAAATTTTGTACCAGGAGTTGTACGTTCATCAAATAACAGTTTTTTTCATTGGTCATGAAAGTAAACAAATATTTATTAAAGCTAAAGCAATGTGGGGAATGTTCTAAAAACGAAAAACCCGTAAAAAACGATAGTGATTCTAATGTGCTTAGGGCTTAATGATAAAATGAAAAAAATTTGTTGCTTAAAAACGTTGAGGGTATAAAGAAAAAAATTTACCATTGTATGGGCACAGGGAGCCTGCTATAATACAGTCTACACAGACCAGTGTACGAAAAACTATATAAAAAATGGTCCCATCAGTGAAACCCATAAACAAACTTACATTGCCTGTAAAAAAAAAATCTCCCCAATATTGTATAAATAATAATTAAATCTACTTAATAATATTTTTGAAAGTTATTTACATGTGTTAATTCTTACGCATTTTTGTTGTCCTAGCGTAAATAATGATGGAATTAGATTTTAAAAACTACCCACACACTCTGATAGAGAAGTAAAATTATAAACAGAAAACCTACTTAATATACAATACCTACTACTAATTTATACAATATAAACAGACCTAACTATAAATAGGTATATTTACACAAAAAATGATCGTCCTTTAACATTCATTTTTAAAAAGACAAATATTAACGAATACGATTTCAAACAGATAATTTGTGTATAGTATACAAAAATAAGCAACATGTGGTGACATCCTTAAATCCTAAAATAGAATTGAAATGTTATTGCGAATGTAATTTGAACTTGAATTCATAAATTTTGTAAAAATATTTTTAAGTCGTTTTTAGATGTTGTTGTTGTTGTTGTTGTTATGATAAATTATAGCAAAATATATAAAAAATCTATTTAAAATAAAAATTCGAAATAAATATTCAAATCCTTTATAATGTAATCAATAAATACTTATGAGCAATTATTTTTCATTAATACATCTACAAAAGAAAATTTTACTTGATTTGAAAATAAACTAGAAAAGAATTCAATGAAATGGAAAAAAAAATTTTTTCTTAGAATTTAATAATAAAATTTATAATTGGAAATAATTCAGAGATGTTTATAAAAACTATAGGAACCTCATACTATATTTAATAATAATAAATTGATTACAACTGGTAAATTCGTAGGAACAAAACAGTATAAAAATTCTTCAAACATAAAAAAAAGTGATTAATTCTAGCAAAATGTTGATGACTCAATTTATGTGAATCGAATTTAATTGCTGATGATTAAATCACAACTTATAGATACAGTTTTTAAATAGAATAAAAAATATATAACAACTTTCTTAATTTATAACTCATTCATTCAGAACAATCAGAGCAGAATCAATCATTTTTTTTACCGCTTTTGAAATTGAGGAAAGGGATAGCAGAATCACAAAATTAATTTTAAGGCTATTTGAATTAAAGTTGCCAGATAGAAGAAGTTGAAAATCTAATTTCAACTTTATTACTATCTAGAATTTTCAGTATTTTCTACAGATCAATTAAGTCCTGGGCCTGACGAAAAAATTATTTTAACTATTAACAGCCAGTGATATAAAACCGATTTAAGCAATTAACGACATATGCTTTTCTGCATGTTGAAATGCGGTTCGGTACAGAGGGAATTTTTTTTCATGTTATTACTCTTGGGAGTATAAAGATTAACTTGCGTCCTCCATTGTTCACTGTTAAACGCAGGGATATTTATTTCCTCCCAAGTTCATCCATATCTCGTTAGTTCAGAAGTCGTAGTTCGACGCCAGGTGTTTTTGAGTCTTGCTCGCCTTCTGCTACCTTGAAGCTGATAGTGTTGGGGCAGAATATTTTGCATATTCTTATATGCCACTTTGCTCGCAAATACGTGCAGTTTTTAACTGATTTTATTTGTCGTTATCCAAGTGTCGGTGCCATACATAAGTGTTGACATTACACATACTTTGAATATTCTAATCTTTGTTTTCTTGTTATTCATAGAAGGGGTTTTTAGCCATAAATTATCTTTGATAATTTGCTTGATGTGACATAACATAAAATTTTGCCTATACATATTGCACATAAATGGATAGATTGCATGTTACTATTTGCAACCACACAATAATGCGAATGACATTCGAAAAAGGTTTTGACACCCAGGAAAACATCAAGCATATATTCTATGTGACAATTAGGTAGGTAGGTAGTAGTGACTGCCGACAGTATGCCGACACACTTAGATTGGTGAGATCCATTGTGATACCACGGAAACTTTCCTCGTGTAGTACCCTACTCGTTGAACCAATTTGAGCTTTTAACGAAGCGGTGGAGGCATTGCATCATTAAGAAGCAATAAATTACAGGTGACAAGAGGTGCAGCCAGATTGATCCTTTCCGGAGAGATTTCTAATATAGTGCCCTCTCTAGCATGTAGATCTGCCATGCAGTTACCCGGAATATCACTGTGTCCTGGCATCCATCGTAACAATATGTTAAACCTATCCGCTAGTTCGTCCAAGGAGCTGCGACAGGCCAACACGGTTTTTGAGTTAATGGTTACCGACTCCAGTGCTTTAATTGCGGCCTGACTGTTTGTGAGTATACAGATATTTCTAACAGATAATACGCTGGATCTCAGCCAGTCTGAGGCTTCTTTAATTAGCATCACCTCCGTCTGAAACGTCACAATTAAGGTTTTTGAGAAAATAAGCTCAAGTGGTTGGAAGTTATATGTTTGACAACCTGAGAAGCATTTCAAAAACTTCATTTCATTTCAAAATATACACAAATTTGATACAGCTACGAGTCTTTTCAGGTAATGATGCAGTTTGTATTAGAGATTTAAATATGAAACACTTATGTTATGCTCTAACTGTGTAACTCTGAACATATAAGCATTATAAGCCACATGTAAGCCTAAGCCTGATCTAACCAGAATATTATTTTAGTACATATTGATACATTGTAAAACAATCAGTTATAATAAAGCGTTTCAAGTCGTCATAATATAATATATGGCGCAGTCGGTAATGATCTTTTAAAATAGTAGTATAATGGAATCCAACACTTTGAAAAAGGCTGAAAATAGGTTAATAAAACTTTAATGAACTATTTATAAAATATAACTACACTTTATTATGTTTAAATGTATATTAATTACTATTATGATCATGGACGCACACGTGGATTTGTTATGCCCGCGAAGATATTTGACAAATTTGTTACAGCTATGAGTCTGCTCGGAGAATAGGTAATGTGGATTGTCATGAATACTGAGAGAAATAAATTTAACTCGGAGAATAGGTAGTGGTACAGTTCGTATTGTGATGATATTATGGTCACGATGAAAAGCATAAGCTTAGCTTGTACTATCTTTCAAAATAACCAACTCTCGTAATTTTAATAATATTTCAAAGCTATATGTACAAAAATGAAAATAGTGGATTAACTGACAAAAATTTAGGCCATCAAAGCCAAGAGACAATAAGTCCACATATAATTAGCTCCACATGGGATTTATTCCACATCAGTGAAAAATAAATCCATCAAATTGAGGTTGATTTAGTTCACATTACAGTGGGAAATGAAACTACCTTTAATTTAAATGAACTTATTCCTCCTTGAACATAGAAAAACTGAAATAAATTCCGGAAGGCTTAAGTAAAATAAATTGAAATAATGTGAAATAACAGTTTAGTGTAGGATTATGGAAAAGGGGATATCCTTCTTTGAATTAGTTCATTCTGGCATTGCTCACAGCGCCGGTGGTACTTACTCACAACATTAAATCAAATCAAAAGAGCAAAGAGTGAAAAATTTATCAACAAAATTACAGATGGACTGGACCTTAAGATCATTGTAATTTTTTTTAAAACAACTCATTTTGATGGATTAATTTCTCACTGATGTAGGATGATAATTCAGATGTGGAATTAATGTTATGTGGACTTTTTGTCCCTTGCCTATATAACATAATGATACAACCAAACAAAAATGACTATACTCGACCGTTGGCACAAATTATTTTTGATACATTTCTTGATATGACATAACATAAAGTATGTTATAATCACCATTAAAGTACTATAACGCTTTCAGTAGGATATAGGACGCTTAATTATAACGTAATAAATAAAAATTTACCAACAAACTAACGAAAAAATTTTTTAGGTCAATTTGGAAATGTCGATGAATATAATTCTTACAATAATCCTAATCTCAAATAAAAGTATTTAATTCTTTTTTTAAATTAAATTTTAATCCTTTCATTTTATTCATCATTTTCAACACTCAAAATAATTTACATTCGTTTCTATATTAAAACGTATTATAAAAAAACACTTACAAAACTTAATCCCTTCTTTATTACAGTTAAATGCACAACAATAAAACAAAATCTGAACATTTACTTCAAACGAATCTATATTTTTCTATAAAAAACAAAAAAACAAATTTTGTATAATATCCTACTTACTGTATATTAATTATATTGACACAAAAATAAAATCCTTTTACTAATAAATAATATCCTTGAAAATAAAATTCTAAAATTACTTCTCTTAATTTACTTTAACTAAATAAAATTCACATACCTCTACTACCTTTTTAAATTTTTTACATTTTTCAATTTTCAACACTATTTTTTTAAATCATTATCAGAACACAAACCCCCTTCAATTTAATAAAAACAAGTAAGAACAAAATATTCTCATTATCCTTAAAAGGAAATTTTTAAATATTTCGTTTTTGTTATTGTTGCTGTTAATAATTACCAAAATGACAAATTATTCTTAATTTTCTACTTATTTTAACAACAACAAGAAAAATAACAACCATCATTAAAATAATAACAAAAACAATAATAATAACAATATTAAAATTAAAAGAGCAAAAACAAAAAATAAAACAAAAACTTCATTTGAAACGACATCTATGGAAAATGTAAACAACTGATATAGAAAAACAAAAAAAAAAATAATAAAACAGATGGCAATTCAACTTGACAACTTAAAAAATAAAAATGAAAATAATAAATTTTCTACTTTATTTTCCGTAAGCTCATATAATTAATTGACCATATTCCAATAAAAATTAAAATGCCTAACAAAATAATGAAAAGTAGGTAATCGAAGGAGGAGAGAGAGAGAGAGAGAGAGTGAGAGAGAAATTTTGTTTTTATATTTTTTTATTTATAACACCAGATTGTAATTACAACAGTGATGAAATTTTTATAACATTCTCTTTTTACATTAATTTCTATATACACACATACATATTATTCATACATACTGACGTACATACATAAAATTTTTAGTTAAATTACACAAAAGCAAAAATGAATAACAAAAAACTCAATCAAATGAATCCAGTCAGTGACAAAAAAAAAACAATATTCTAATCTGATTACTTGACTCTACCTTTGAAATTGATGTCAGTCATGCTGTTGCCAGAATTAATAAATATATATAAAAACAAAATAAAACAATGAAAACAATAAAAACAGTAAAATAATTATGTAACGCAGATTTAACATTTAACAACCTGTATAAAATTTCAACTTTTTTTTCTACATTATAAATTTACATAACACCTTATTTTACCTTGTACCAATCATATTTTTCATCTCTCAATTGTATCAATACAGTGTTGTCGTGTTGTAATGGTTGTAGAATATTTTTTTTATTATTTGTATTGTACATACATATGTTTTTTATAGTTTGTGTTTACTTTTATAGATTAAATTGTACTTTTCATAGTCATTTTTACTACTTCAACTACTTCACTTTCTCAGAAAAAGTAGATTAAAGTACTAGCTTTGTAACCCGCCATAAATGACGGAAGCAAAATAAATTCTAGCATTTCTTTCCTTCATTAGAATTTTTATTTTAAGTTTAAGAAAAATACGTATTTGCTTACTAATTTATCATACCTTTATTTTTGTATTATATAGCTTTTAATTACCATATAAACAGAATATTTGTAGTAAGGTGCAAAATTATCTATTCCGGTCATTTACTCGATAATTTTAGCGACATCCTTTTTGCCAACATTGAAAATTTATCGTATAATTCAGACTTAAGTTAATCCTGTTAACATTCAATAACATTCGCTGCGTAAGTTTAACGTTTATATAGCGAACAAATAATATTTTATAATGAGCCACAATTTTGAACGAAAACAATTTTTAAAACAAAAATAAATAAAATTGTAAATATAAAAAAAAACAATAATATTGTAGGTACACATAATATTTATTTTGATGAATAAAATATAAACTCGTGTTGAAGAAAAAATTAAAATAAAAAAATTTAGTATAAATAAATAGGTATTCACAAAACTGTTCATAACTTGTGAACCATTGATCGGTTTTTTAAAATTTTATTTCATTTCAAAAAATTGTTACTGCTGTTACAATTTTGTATGTTATGAAATAACTGTTCATGTTAAAATTCATACATAATTATTATTTATAACATACATTAAAAAGTTGAACAACAATCAATATGGTTTAACCGATACCTATATATACCTATACCTACCGATACCTACTATACCGATACCAATACCGATACCTACTATATTAAAAAAAATTCATCACTCTCTACAACATACATTCCTACACACTTGAAGAAAACAAAAATGCCTACAAATTAAATGAAAAAAATATATTTCATGCAATGGTATTTTTTCCTGCAAACGTTCAGCATAGTAGATAGGGGTTAAAAAAAGAGCACTAAAGCAATTTGTATACATATTGGAGTTTGTATATGTGTTGTAGTATTCCGTCGGACTTACAAACATCCAAATAAACGCAGGAAATTGTATATATAATTTTTTTTTTATTTTTCTCATCGTTAGAGGTTATCATTTATTAACAAAATTTCACATAAACAGATAGCTAGTATGGAACGTAATTTTAATGATATAATTTTTCCAAATTTATTCGTTCAAATTGATTTGGTTTATAACAATATGTATTACCGATTAATATTGTCTAATAATATTGTATTAAAATGTTCTTAATTTCCTTCTTAGCACCTACGCCAACGTATTTTTGATAAAAAGCAACTAATGCTTTCGAAATAGTTTATAGGGTAAATTTGAATAACATAGCCACACATCGTTCACATTTACACAAATATTAACAGCAATCAATATTTTCTTCTCAGCAAACAATATCGGTTGACTTGTTCAATATTATACTGAAGAACTTTTAATTATATTTAATCCAAAGATTTAATCCAAAGACCTATATGCTAATATGCTCCATGATATATTGCTATATTCTATAATGCTAATAATATACAACTAGAAATATACAATATACAAATATACAATAAGAAATTGCTGTCGGGGTTTTCTTCCTGCCGAAGATTTGTACGCAGTGAATTGGCTCTTTACTCTTTTACATTTTGCTTCTTTAAGTTTTAGTTAGACAAAGGAAAAATTCAAGGTGTCCATTACAAGTTTTTTTGAAGTCTCTTAAAATCATACTTTTGTGAAAAAGAAACACAAATATTAGTTATATAAAAAATACAGACCGTTTCTATATATTTTAATAACTTTTTATAGAATTACAATAATTAGTTTATTAAAATTGAGAGAATGAGATTAAAGCATAGATATATAAAATATAGTGTGGCAGTTAGAATAAAAATTTTCAGCCACTTTTGGTCAGCTGTTTTTGAAAAATCTGAGTTCAAATAATTTAGTTTCTACTGCAAATAATTCCATTGAAAATGGAAACTTCGCACCAATGTAATATGAAAAGTTTTAGAGTAAAAAAAATATAAAATTACAATAATTTTAATAATTGGATTATTTTTAACGTAAAATCTCAATTAATTTAAAATAATTCTTTTTAAATTATCTTTCCAAAACATGTACATGTGTATACTCATACAAAATTCACAATAATATATGTATAATTAACAAATCAAAAAGTAAAGTTAAAAAAAGATGTTTTGATACGTATATATTTATGTTCTTGATAAGAATTATATATAAACATAATTAATTAAATTTATACACGGGCTGATACAGTTTCTGTTGTTAAACTAAATAAAATGACCAAGAGTGGGAAAAAATTCTTTTACTTTATCGTTTACAATATACATTATATATTATTTTATAAAACCATTCACACCGATTCTAACATTTATAAATTCCCGTGAAATTTTATGTCTACATTTATATTGATATTATTAAAACATATTAGATGATATTTATACAAATTTATAATATTTATAAGTATTGTTATTATTATTATTATTTAATAATCAATGTGTATCTAATCACTTTGTATTATATGCATATATATAATATTTATCATTCCCATCAAATTTAAAGTTTTCCCCTCTATTTTTCTTTGAAAATGTTTTCCAATACTCTAACATTGCAATTAATAAAATGAAATAAAATGATTTTCAAATTATCGTATTAATATAAATAATATATTTAAAAGAGAAAAACTATAAAAAATAAATAGTTAGTAAATATGTTTAGATAAAAATGTTAAAAAACAAAACTAATTTTAAATTCAATAAGAAAAAATTGAAAAGAATCTATTCTACAAAACCATCAAAATATTAACAAATGGCTGTTAAATTTATAAAATCAAATCAGTTGAGTTGAAATATTGAAAAATATATGCTCATTTTTAGCTGAATCTGACATTTAATAATTAATATGATAATGTATTAGAGAGAAAGAGAAAGCAATACCAATCCTGCCAATCTATATTTTATATACTATCTATGGATTAAAGTAATACGAATTCTCATTTGGAGATAAAAAAATATGTAAACCGTTTTTAAACAAAAAAATTTTAAAGGTTGAAAATCTTGCATTAAAAAACGCTAACAGTAAATTTTTCAATCAAAACAACAATAAAAGTGTTTTATATGAAATTTTTGCAAATAAAAATTTGATATGCAAACTTTTCGTCCATAGAAATTAGTCTTTTGTCGAAATATCGACTACATTTTACTAATTGACTTTATTTTTTAGTATGACTTTGTTTTTTTAACTAATTGACTTGTTTGTAACATAACAATGTGACTGTATCCTTTGTAACATATTTTTTTTGTGGCTGAATCTCCAAAAACTTTCCGACTCAATGTTTTGCGGTTAAATATGTCGCTTTGCTTTATTTTCTTCTTTTTCACAATTTCATTAAACTTAATACAGATACTATAGACATGACATTATATTTTTAACTAATACTTATATTAAAGCAGTGTTTGTATAATTAGAAGAGTTACCAGTATTTTCAGAAAATCTTTCACACAACATAGTTTGACATGAACCTTTTCATGGTATAACATTACCATTATTTCCCATTATCTATCAAAAACAATATAATACTCCATATTAAAACATCAAAATAACTTCAACGATAACACTGAATCCACCCACACTGTATTTTCCCATCTACATTTAATTAACGAAATAAACATATTCTCTTTCTTCTCCCCTTCTTTCTTCTCAAATGCAAACATGTTCTTTTTTTGTATATCATTTTTGTTTTTCTGTTATAATTTTCCTTTTTTTTTGTTTTTCATAATTTTTTTATAAAATTCCACCTTTTCGACAGGTAATTAATCATTGCGACACTACCGATTATTCCTAACTCTCTTCTAGTCCAGCTACTTAAATGTTTGTTGTTAAGTATTTTATTGTTGTTTTTTTTTTTATAATATAATAATTGTTTTCTACTATTTATTAGCATGTTGTAATCAAATTTAATTTTCCTTTTGTTACTGTGTGCTCTCTGGTGTTCTTTCGTTTGATTGATTGATCGATACCAGCATTTTTATCTGACAATGAAATTGAAACGAAGAAAAACTAAAAAAAAAAAGAAAAATCAACTGAAAGAAGCAAATCTTTTCCGCTCTTCAATGTAATTTATAATGTAATATTATTAAGAATAGGAAAATAGTATATATATAATATCTAATTTGTGTAGACATGACACAATTTTTAAATAGCTAAATGTCTTTATTTGTCAATGTCATATTTTCTAGAAATATATTGTATGTATATTTGTTTTTTTTTTTTTTGTTTATTCACTAGGGAAATCACTCTCTAGTCCTATAAATATAGTGAATATCATTGTAGTAAACAATTTTCTTATTTATTTTATTATACTTTCAAAAGTAGGTACTTAAAAAAACATAAGAATAATTATAATTGGAAAGAGAAAGAAAATATTACAAGAGTAAATATTTTGTAAGTATGTAAAAATTCTATCAGGAACTTCCCATGACGGCATTTTTCTTCTTTTCTCACAAAATTAGGAAGGACATTTTTAGTTGTTATTTACTTCGTTGTGTGCAAAAGTATTGTATTGTTTGACAAACCCTTTCTTCTTTATTTTGTTGTTGTTAAAGAAAACGAAATTATGTAAAAAACAAGATTATTTGATGTAGAAAAATTAATGATATTTATACATTTGACAGTAAGCCAATTGAGATTTTAGGTAAATAAGTAAGTAATTATTTTAATTTGACTAATTTTTTTTTTTTTTATAAATGTTTATCAGGAGACTATATGTATGTTAGTAGTGGTATATGAGAATGCGGTTTTAATTAAAAATTTCTTTACTAAAACAAAATCTATGGGATCAAATTTGTATCTTTCTCTTGACATTGCATTTTAAAATCTACACGTGGCGTATTTTTCAATACAACTTAGAAGGATTAACGCTTACTTCTTCATTTGCACAAATACAGCTTGCCGACCTATATACTATAGTGGTTATAACATCTGCTAACTATATATAATCAGAGGGTCACAGATTCGAATCCTGTTCGAGACATGTTCGTTAATGAAAATTTCATTCATTATTCCCTAAATATCTGTTAGAAGTATTTTAGTGCCTAGGAATTATCACAACGATAAAGTGGAGATGTGCATTACTTAAGAAAGCGTAGCTACCCAAACTTGATATATTTTTTTTCATATTTTATTACAAAATCCACTCACAAAATTTTTAACTACACCTAAAATACACTTGTATCCATTCCCTTTCCTAAAAATGGATAAGATTGACAAATTAGTAGAAAAATTGGCAAAATGTTTTCTGCGAATGACAAAACGGAATAAGTAGACAAATAATATCAAAGGTATTTATTATGACAGACTGCAGTAATGCAAAAGAAAAAATATATCATGTTTTACATAAAAATGCGCATTTGTGTTTGGTGTTCACATAATAACTGTTAGATATTCACGATGTTGAAGAAATGGCAACATTTCTTGCATAAAAATTGCCATATGTTTTGCATTATCAAAATTTATAAAGCAAATATAATTCTTTTGCACATGTCATTTAGATTGGATTTATTTATTGTATATTAACGTTATAAATGTACTACAGTATATTTTGTTTATGTTCACAACTTAGTTAATGCAACTGTCATTGCTTTAAAATAATTTACAAAGCTGGATTTTCATTGAGCAATATTTAGAATCTACTTTTATTGGCTCTAAAAAGGGAGATCTTATTGAATTTCTATATAAGAAAAAATTAGACCGTTGCAAAGAATTCTCTAAATATCTTTTTGGTAAATTTATTTTACACACAAAAAAACAACAATTCATTCGTCAAAAACATCTGTTTAAGAAAATTATTTTCATTTACAAAAAAAATTGTTAAAAAAGTGTTGCCGGTATAAAGAAACTATCCCCGATATTTAAAAAATATACTTTATAATATCCCAAATTTTTTGAAAATATTCCCAATTTTTGTGAAAATATCCCCGATAAATGATATTTTCTGTTCTTGTCGTACGCATTGAGCTCTCATATAAAATAATGACATTTTATGTTATCTCCCTTTTTAGAGCCAATAAAATTTTTAAGATTTTAAATATTGCTCAATGAAAATTCAGCTTTGTAAATTATTTTAAAGCAATGACAGTTGCATTAATTAAGTTGTGAACACAAACAAAATATACTGTAGTACATTTATAACGTTAATATTTATTTATTTTTATTTATTTATTTATTTGGTCTTTCTCAAAAGAGCATCATTGCTACAAATATTTACTTATATTTACTTATATACACAATAAATCCTATTAGAATCTAAATGACATGTTCAAAAAAATTATATTTGCTTTATAAATTTTATGGCCAAGACATTTATGGCCATTTATGCAAGAAATGCTGCCATTTCTTCAACATCGTGAATATTTAACAATTATTATGTGAACACCAAACAGTACAAATTTGCACTGCAATGCATGCAAATTTAGCATTATCTGCAATAATGACAAGAATAAGAGTGAACAATCACTTCTGTTAAATAACAAATTTTTACTTTTAAGTTATTTGTATTGACAAAAAGTCTTCTAAAATTCCAAGGCTAACAAAATTTTAATAAAAAATTATATTTTTTTGTTTAAATCTATATATAAATATTATAAAAAACATGTTGAAATATTAATTCAGAACTAAGTTATAATCCCATAAATGACATTAATGTACGGTATCTAGATACGGTATAAGAATAACCCTACGGTTTGTCAAAACATAACGGTTGAAAGCTCATTTCCCGAAACACCAAAGTACAAATCTAGAAAATGCTCATACTCCCGGTTTTGTTCTGCGAATCAACACATAGTCACGAAAATTAAAGACAATGGACTGCAGTGGTCTTGACACCTAGAGCCAATGAATGGAAATGCTTCAGCCAAGAGAATCTTCGAATCCAGACCCGAAGGTACAAGACGTTGGGGCACACCAAAATTTCGCTGGAGAGACGAAATATCGGCGGATTTAAAACCGGAGATAATCCGTCTGTGGGCGACAACAATGGAGTACGTAGATAAGTCAACCTACATGGTCTGTTGGCCATCTAAGTGAGTAAGTAAGTTTTATATTAATGAAAACTAACTATTTAATAGATTTTCACAAAATAAATATTATATTTTTGTTTTGGTAAAAACAATTACTCAAATTAACGATATTTTACTTCTAAAATAAAAAAAATTGTGTTTCATCCTCTTATTGGTTTAAATTTAAGCCTAATATATAAAAATAAATATATAAAAATCAAACGGTGAGTATAAAAACTTAAGTATATACAAATCAAATTACGCTACATAGTTATCGAATACTTTCTTTTAGCTGCCACCAGACTTACAATTATTTATTTGTCAATCATTGCCAACATCCTTACAAAAAAAGTACTCCTACCTAAATAAGTCCTGTGATTCTAATATTAAACTTTTCTTCAAAGAAGAATTAAAAATCATAGCATATTTTTTACATGGAAGATCTAAAAGATATCGAATATATTCTAGTTCAATTCAACTTTAAGCAAAAGCATACCTTATAAATTTGTTTTAAATTGAAATTAACTGTTTTAATTGATTAATAAAATTTCAATAAAAACAATTAAATTTTGCTCTACTAATACTCTAATTTAAGTACAACATTCCTGCAAACTTATTTCAGTTATTTTCTTCTCTTCTTTTTATTATTTCTCTTCACCATTATTTTATTCATTTCCACTTTCTTAGAATACATTTTCTAAATATTGTAATGTTGTATGTAATGTCTTAATTTCAAACAACAAAATCTAAACAATTTTAAAAATTTCTAGAAATGTTTTTGGGTCTTTGAGAGGAGTAAAGAGAATTCATTCAAATTTATATTTTAAAAAAATATAGTAAAAGCTGTATGAAGGAGGCGATGTAAAAGCATGTCTGCTAACATAGTAACACTATATCAGAAAACTATAAAGAGAGGGTATGCTTATACAAAACGATACTTGACAAATAACAAGATAACAATGAGCTGAATATATATTACTTGTTTGCTAATTAAGAAAACATTTTCTAGAAATGAATTTCTTTATTTTTGTTTATTCCAAAACAATTTATATATATTTTTATTATAACAATTTTTATATTAACAATTTATATATATATTTTAAAATAATTGTAAAATACTCATTAAAGTAAATTTTCACACTGTCATTCTTTTCCGTTTTACTCACTTCTTTTTTTTTGTTTTTGTTTGTTTTTTTTTCTATAGTAACACAAAAAATGCATTATTTATAAATTATACTGTTATATCTTTAAATGTTTATCTTAAGACAAAAATATTTCTTTTATAAATATTTAATATTGTAATGCAATTGAAATGAACTAAGAAAGAACAGGAGTGAGAGAGAAAGAGAGACAGAGATGGTAATAAAGAAATGCTATTTTATAAATTTTCGGCTAAATTAAAGTAACATAAAATACGAATAAATATCGTTATATTATGTTTATACTTGAACCGTTAAATTTATTTTATATGAAAAAAAAAATATATTGTACCTACCTAAATCCTTAAACAAAAAAAAAAAAAAAAAAAAAAAGTAAATAACACTCCTTGAATACTTTCATAAGATAATCTTTTCCGTTCCGTAATTAAAATTTTAATTCTTAATGAGCAATTTACATTAAGTTGTTGTTGTAGATTGTTGTAAATCTGATGATGTTGTTAAGTGTTGTAGTATTTTTTTTTTTTGCTGTTTTTGCTTTTAACTACGTTTTTACTTATTAAACAAAAAACTTTTATATTCTTCAGACGACCTATTAAAATTATAATGGTCCTAAAGAACAATATAGTCAATTGGATGTAATGAAAGCTTTATAATAATATTGTTATTACCATAATGGAAGAGCTGAACGAAGTTAGGATCTATTTCCAATATATTTTCGACTATCCCGCAGTAATCACAATAACCCCATTTGCCGCTGCTGTGATATCTTTCCCCGACGTTACATAATCTAATCTAATATAATCTAATCCCGTGGTTTTGTTACGATTGCGGAAATGGTAACGATTGTGTGGCAAAAAATTATCTCAAGTTGCGGTTGTTTCAAACCAAAATTTTGATAATACTAAGAGCGTTTCCGAACCTGTCGCACTTGCACTTGATACTCGCACTAAAGCTGTCAAATCGCACTAAGTTTTTTATTTATTTTCCGTTTAAATAAATTTTATTTTGCAATGTTTAGTGTATTTGAGACTACACTAAAATTTTGACAACAAATCAAGTGCAATTTAAAAGGTTAGTGCGAATATCAAGTGTAAGTGCGAGAGGTTCGGAAACGCCCTAATTCTACATACTGAATAAAAACAAAATTTTTAAATAATAGAAGCACATAAAACAATAAATTTATAAATAAGGTAATACGAATGTTGTGTGTCTGTATACTTAAAAACCTGACAAAAACAAATAAAGTCAGAATAATATGGGTAACAGGGCATTTTGGCATAGCAGGAAACAAGCTGGATATTATATAGCAAGAAAACACAATAACTAACAAACGCGGATTATCACAATACGCCCATTTGCAACTGCGGTGATATAGGGGACATATTCCCTCCATAAATCCACAATCTATCTATCTATCTGTGTGTCTATATCATAGCAAGTTTCTGCTATAGAAATATATTTGAATTCAATATTCCTTCTACATCGATGTCTAAAATTCAACTTTCTCCAGAGAATTTAATTCGTCTTCCCAGGATTATATGTTTAAATATTAAGTACAGAAAATAAAATATTAGTTAAGTAAGCTCACACTTGGCATAATAAAAAGCTCCCATTGCGCCTGCGTTAAACATCTTGAGAATGCAAAAAAACAATTATAGTTTTAAAACAAGCCGTGTTGAGACCATCAGAATTTTCTATCAATGATAATCGAATACAACTAGATTTTATATTATGTTATATTTTTATTTATATGTTATTATATATATATAATTAATGTTATAATTTTATTTACATTATTTATATAAATGAAATTGTAATTGCCGAATGATAAAGTTTAAATATGCTTTTTCAGTTGAGAGTCCTGTTGTTTCTGTTTATACTAGTAAAATAAAAAAGTAAAGAGCAACTGATGATTTGGATTAGGATTAAATTGGTAGACCCAACCATTTTGATATTGTATAAGCGTAATTTTCTCAACTAAATGTTGACCTTTCCAGTGATGACCGTCGGTAATTATACAACCAACAACCGTTGCTTGCATAAGGAGAAACTGCTACTGCTGAAGTCCTGTTACAATTAAACGTGTAAACAGTCTGATTATTATGAAACCATTATGAAAGCCAAAACCTAAATTTGATGTGTCTGCCATAGAATATAAATAAAGTATACATACATGTATAATTAAAATATAAATCTTTAAATATAAGATTATCGCATTTCAAACTGAGCCAAACAAATGTTCTCTTACTTGGTTTTAATATTTTTAAAAATATCAAAAATTAATAACATATACAAAATAGAATAATAGCGGTAAAAGTATAATATCAAATATTGAATGAACAGTTAAATGGCAGACAGTTGAATTCAGATATATGAATAAACAGTTACATTATATATTTTATACCGTAAATAAGAATTTGAATAAATAGAAATATTTGTTAAGAAAAAGCCTAAAATATTAAAATATTAATAAACACTAAGTTATACAATATGTACTTACGTATATATATGTATAAATAAATTCAAGAACATCTATAATAGATTATAGACATATTAAATATATTAATTCTTAATAACAACAAAATAATGATGCAAGAGGAATAGTTAAAAGAAAAAAACACGATACTTAAATAATTAGAATACCGTATACTCACTGTGAGAAAATAATATTTATGAGGCATCCATTTGTATTTAATATTACTTTGTATATCCTAACGTGTACGAGGTGAGTTTTTAAAATGAGAGAGTCATGGGTTTATATGGCTGGTTTATTATAAAATAAAATCTAAAACAAATAAAACGACGCAGGATACCTCCTCCGCTATATTTTTTCCAAAATTTTGATACATTTTAATTTAGAGAAGAAATATTAAATTCTGTGTAATTCTACAAAAGCATATAACTGGGTAAATGAAATGTATTAACATTTTACAAAGATATCAAAATTAAATTAAAATGCAATTTCCAATGGTTCACGGTTTGCTGTTAACAATGAGATGCATGCGGTGCAGAAGAAGTGAAGAATCACTGATATACAATGTATAAGAGGAGTACAAAGAAAAATCAAATACAGAGAAAAACTAGAAGATTATATAAAATCATTAGCTAAAAGTTGATAAACGACAAGATATTTTTAATATAGAATGTAAGGCCTAAGTAATAAGAGAGTAAAACAATGATTAGACATGATATTTATTGAAATATTACCAACAAAATGGTAAGTAAAGTATAGCAAAGATTTAATTAATGCTTATAAAATGATTTATTTTACTAACCAAATAAAGGAAATTGTGTTATTAGTGGGTAAGAAATACAATAACTTGTGTGGTTTACTGTTTTTTGCACCACATTTATTTGAACCCATCCTGCATCTATATATACTGGGTATACTCCATTAATTTAAAAGAAAACCAGCATGACGAAATTCAGATTAAAAAAGTCTAGTAAATTTTGAATTTGTTGAATATCCTGTATTTTTATACATATTTTCATTAAAAAAGAGTTAAAAACCAAAAACAAGCACTATGTGTAACCCAATTCAAACTCCTGTGGACGATTAGTACTTACCAACGAAATTAAATGGATTAACTACATAATAAGATTCATAAAAAATTATTAGTAGAAAGTAGTAGTGATTTTTGTGTTCCTTCTAGGGATGGTTTATATCGTAAAATTATGGTCGAGGTTAATCAACATATTTTTTTGAAATTTTACTAACAATAACATAACAAAAACAAAAATAAGACAACTAGGGGTAAAACTCATACGGAGAAAAACGAAAAACAAAAGCAACCCATCGGTATCTGTTGGACAATACCCCTAGATCGACATGCAGAAAATGTAACGAAACACTAACTATACAACACGTACTACTAGACTGCCAATACATACAAAACAATCAAATAACAACAGAAACATTACAACTAACAAACAAACGAGACATACTCATGGTACGAGACATACTAACATTACATGGAATATGGCACGACATTGAACTTTTACAAGGACAGTACAGAATTTTAATGTCTTTTTTTATTTTTCAGTATCGTCACAGTCCAAGTTTTCATCATGTATCACGTCCGGATTTTTGTAATTTTTTAAAATATTTTATTTTAGCATGCATTTCATTTAAGAACTGAATTTTTTATTTTATTATTTTTTGCTTTATATTATTAACTGCATTACTCTGTACTTTGTCTACTCTGTATTTAATTTTTGTTTAATTTCTATTATTCTATTCTATGAATTTATTATTTTTAATTTTGCTTTATAATATTACTCTAAGTCCTTGAATTTTCATTTATTATTTTGTCTATCTCTAATCACTTTATATTATGAATTGCTTATTTTTATTTCTGCTTTTTTTAATTTTTTTTTGCTTTATTGTATTAATTTAAACAGTTTAAATTTTATTTTTATGATTGTGTTTAACGTCTATTAATTTTTATTCTAAATTTCCTCTCTGTTTTTGCTTAATTTTTACAATATTTTTGACATTTAATTAAACTTTATTAGTTTCTATTATAGCTTTAAGAAACCTAATTTAAGTACACAATTTTGGCTCACATCCGAAAGGAAAAGGGTTCTAATTCTTGCCTGCACATTTATGTGCAGGGAAGATAAATAAATTAAATTAAATTAAATTCTGCATAATTATCTCTTTTTCTACGTAGAAAAGTAATATTTTGAAGGTTGCTGTATTGGATAAGGTTGGTTTATGTCGTAAAATTATGTTCGAGGTTAATCAATATATTTTTTTGAAATTTTACCAAAATGTTCTAGATTTATAGTAGAAAATAATTTTCAAGGTTGATGTATTGGGTAAAAGCGAAAAAAATACAAAATTATTATTTTTTAATTAAAAGCTTTGTCTCTACGTAGAACAGTGACTTTTAGGTTGGTTTCATGTGGTAAAATGATTGTTCATTCTGGGTAGTTATTTTATGTTCCTTCTGCATAAAAATCTCTTTTTCTACTTAGAAAAGCAACATTTTAAAGGTTGCTATTTTGGATAAAAGCAAAAAAAAAAAAATAGGAAATTATTATTTTATAATTAGAACCTTATCTCTATGTAGAAAAACATTTTTAAGGTTGGTGTGTCGAATGAAATTATGATCGCGGTTAACCAACATATTTTTTCGAAATTTTGCTAAAAGTCCTTATGACATTTTTTCTATATTTAAAACTATTAATATTAAATTCAATCAAATCAGTTTTAATTTCATTAGCTACAGGAAATTATAAAAGCTTCACAATATTTAACTTATAAAATGACCTAACCCATTCCTACACTCAGTGTATTAACCTTAGTATAAGCCTTAAAAAAAGTCGAAATACATCTATTATAATTTAATTTGTTCTAAAAACTTTCAAATTCATCCCCGTATCAGGAAAGTAAGTTTGATACAATTTTATAATGTAAGTACATGAAGAAATTCACATTATTTAATACCACCAGTTTATTTTATTTTCAAATTATATAAAATACACGTGATATATAGCACTGGATGAATTTAAATTATAAAATTATCTTTAAAATATATAGATATTAAATAAGATATCGTATGTCTAACAAGTAAATAGATATATGTAGGATATTCAAAGTAAGTATAAAGTAGATAAGCATAAGGAATCCAAATTTAAGAAGATTTTAATAAATTTTTGATGGTATTTGGAAGCAGTATAAAGAGCAAAGAAATTTTATTTTAAGCAAAAGATTTATTAATAGATAAAACTGTAATTAAAAAAAAAATATAAAATATAATAAAGGTAGTTTAAGAATAGTTGATTTAGTTATTAATTCAAAGGAAGTTGAACAAGAAGAAAAGTAAGTTGTTCCAAAAGTGATTTTACATTTAAAATTTCTTGTTAATTAAGATAATAAATGATTTGTAGTAAAATTTTATGAAGTATGTACCTATTTCCGGTCAAAATGCGTGATCATGAATATTATAGGTTATTACTGTTAATTGAGAAAAATTGTGTTGTATATAATTCTAGTTGAAATGTATCGAGTGAGCAAATTACTCTAAAATAATGAAATGTTTCTCATCGAAGCTGATGTATACTTTAGTTATTTTGTGGAATTTGTAAAAAAGATTAGAGGATTAACGATTCAAAGTGGGAATTAACTTTGAAAAAAAAAAATGCAAAAAAAGATATGTTGTAAGCTTATACAATAATAAGTTAATAGAATTAATCCGCATTGAATATTGCATTTGATTAGATTGTTATTGCGTCCACCGCATAACAAATCTACATAACATCCTTCAATTCTTTGATACAACTATCTTGATCTATTCCCCAACAAAAAATTAATCCTTCATATATATTAGAAATAATTCTAATAAAATTACTGTAAATTTTTAAATCTGCAAATTTTTATTTTATTAAATTTTAATAGAAAATGATGTTTATCATCACTACACAAAATATATTTGACCTTAGTAATACAAAACCAATAAAAAAAATAAATTTTCAAATGTTATATTTTTATTTTAACAAAGCCATATCCAGTATCAAAAAATAATTCAACCCAAATCGGATTTGTTAAAAAACGAATTTTGTATTTTTATTTCAGTTCTTAAAAACCAATAAATTTATATTAAGAAAAGATCAGTATAGAACGATTTTATAAAACCCAGTGTTACCAATTGTAAATGTTAGGAGTTTAAATAAAAACATAAAATAAACATTTTAAAATTGTATCGTAAATTTATTTTCTTTTTTTTTCTAATAAAATAAGAAAAGGGACAAATTCTACAAGATATCATCATCTCAACAAAAAAAAAGTACAAAAAAAACCAAAGAAAACACAACCTCATAAAAATCCTGATAACAAAGGAATTTCAAAAAACAAAAAAAAAAAAACTAAATCATTTTAAAAACTGAAAACATTTCAGTTACACAAAATTTTAATATAATAAATCCCGGAAAAAAAAAGAAAAACAAAAGAAAAAATAATAATTTAATACCACGGAAAATTCATATAAATACATTTTCCTTCAAATTAGTTTATCCCTAATTCCCTAAAATATAAACAAAAAAAAAATAACAACAAAAACGAAATAAAATAAAAAATTTTTTTTTTTGAATAACATTTCTATCTCATTGAACATAATTCGAATTTAAAATTGAAAGGATAACAGTTTTTTTTTTAAATAGGTCCAATTCTAATACTCTGAATTTAGAAGAAAAAGGGATAAAAAAAAGTGATCATCTAAAAATCGAATAGCATGAGAAAGGAAATCATACGTAACTAAAATAAGCAGAACGTATTATTCGTTTAAGATAATTTAATTTGACGTATATGTACAGGGTGCTAGGTTAGTAGTACTACTGTCATACTGTAGTACCTCTTCTTCAATAGCACTGCAATTTAACTTGAATTGTGAACTCCTCGATTTTTCGTCTCGATTAATTTCTATCTTTGGAGTTCGTTTTTCAGTCGCTCTGATTTTGCATAATTCGTTCTGTATCGTTTCGCACGTTATCTACCCATCCCATCTACTTAACCATTGAATATTTTCTTCTCTGAACATTTCCTTCAAATATTTAATGCTGAACTATCTCATCAGCCACTCGCTACACATTTCAAGCATATTCGAATCGTTTTGTTTTGCTAAATGTTAATAACTTTGGTTTTTTGCTTGAATGCGGGTAGAGATCGTGATTCTACTGAATCCTTCAAAATCCATTTTCACACGTTACGCTCAAAATCAACTTCAATATTTTTTGTCAAACTTAATACAATAACTATTTGTCTCTTGTTCTTGTCAAACCTAATAACAAATTAAATAAAATATATAGATACTTAGATTTTTTTTTTTTTATATATAATTCCAAGTCTGGGATGAACACCCTAACTGCTTTTACACATAGATTTGGAATACACAATTATATACAATAGATTTTTCTGTAGAATTTTTTTTTTTTATGGTATATCTACTAATTTAAATGTGGAAAACTATATCTACTGTAGAGTACTTCGCCTTCATAATAGCATAGTTCCATTTTATTTTAAGTGATAACCAAGCCTCACAACTATTTATCATTTATTTTATCCCAATGATAAAGGGTACTGGACCAGGTCGAAAAATCCAGAAAGCATTTTTTTTTTGTTTCCCTTCGTCGGAAATCGAACCTGAGACCTTTCGGTTGAAAGACAGGTGTTCTACCTACTGCGCCACCTACAGCGCGTAGATTGTATTTATTTTAGCTTCAATATTGGAGATTATATTGGAGCTTATATAGAAAATTTTTAATTTACTTTTTATTTGTTGTAATTTGGATTATTTTAATTTTCTGAATCGGGATTCGCATTAAAATTTGAAATCGAAGAGACTTTGTTTTCTGCACAGGTATCGGTTCAGCATTTACAAAATATTAAAAAAAGATACTTTTATATTTTCATCAATATTATGAGAAAATCTTTGGTGGCGTTAAACATCACAAACTCATGAGAATCATGAAGAGCTCACCAATTGAAAATTAAAATGTGCAATTTGTAGAAAATATAAATTGACAACAGTCATCGGTTTGAAGGTCGATTTGAAGGTGAAGCAACAAACGAATTCAAAATTATGATTGAAAATATGCAGAGACTTTAAGTAGAAATGTATTCTGTCAACAACAAACTATTATATTCCGATATGATTTTAAAAGAGCAAACAACAATATCGAAGCGTCAGAATAAAATTAAATGAAATAAACAAAAAAAATTTGTTACACCGATGAGACGACCCGAATAGCAAATTATTTAAAAATGGTCTACCAACATAACAACTTAACAATGGCAAATTGTTCACATCAAGCATTTTAGTTTGAACATGAGCATATAAAAACTACTATAATGGTTGTAATTTGACCGAATAAGTAAAATACAAAAACTCAATACTAAAAACTGGCAATACACCACAAAAAAGAGTAACGAAATTCAAGTACCTGATTTGCGAATCTAGCAATCACTTAATGAAATTGTAAATAAAGATCATGAATATTTGAGGCAAAATTTTATATTCAGACATGATTTTGAGAAGTTGCAGTCATCAAATGATTCAACTAGTGTGGTGCGTAAAAGAAAGAATGGAAATAGATTGGGCAAAAAGACAAATAGTCGATATTTTTGAAATATTTATGACATGAAATTTTCTTCTAATAGAATGAAGTATTGAAGATGGATAGTAGGACAATTACTAATCCATTTGCAAAAAAGTTACCCCTTTTTTTCTTATTTTTCCCATTTTCCAAATCTTAGTAGGTGCGATATAAAATCCAATCTTTCATAGATAGTAATTATCTACTCTACACAATATTTTTTATTGTTGTGATAAGTTTAAAGGTAGACCAACTTTTTTGAAATAGAGTGGTATATATGTATGTACTTACTTATGTGTACCTAAACAATCAACAATCTACCTACATAAATATGCACAGATTTCTAAAAAAATTTCAACAACTTCATACAAAATATTCCCTGCTCATCGTCCTCGCTTAGTCCAAACAATAAATTTTGTTTAAAGATTTATAAACTTAGGCTTTGCAAATTCAAAACTAATAACTATTATTCCGCTGGATTAATCAATACTAAAAAATAATGAAATAGCAATGGTATGATACAACGGTATTAACTAGTGATCGTTTCGAACGAAAATATCTAAAGTTAGCAATAAGCATTTACTTCAACAGAAATAAAAAATATATCAGCATGGCTCTTGATTGGGACTATATAAATAAATTATAAGATATATCTATCCAAGATGCATTCTCAGTTTCAATTTCATTCTAAACATATCAAATTATCAAATCTCTTGTGCTCATTCTAAAAGCAATAAAACAAAATTAAAAAATTGTTGTTTTTTTATTTTTTTTTCACCAACTTTGGTATGAACATAATGGTATGCACCAACAAATAACAAATTTCCATAAGAAAACAATAAAACGATTTTCTTTCTTCTAAAGTTAAGCTTCATATAATTTACTTAATAAAAAAATCAGAAAGAAAAACACAAAGAAAAAATGTCAATAAATTATTCTTTAACTCTTGCTCTGTTTTTTTATTCTAATAAAATAACAATACACATTGAGTAAATATGACGATTATAAGAGAAGAAACGGTAAAAAATGTATCAATGAAATGATAAAAACAGAGTGGAAAAAAATATATTTTGGTGATTCTAGAAGTTTACTTGTAGGTATACAAAATGGTTCCAAGCCTCTTCATTCGTTTTTGATCATATATATTTTCTTTATAATTTTAATCAACTAACGTACAAGTTGGCCTGTTGAGCTACTTGAAGTATAGCTTCTATAGTCATTAATTTGCTTATTTTATTCTCAGTAGCACAATTGGTTGGGTAAAATAAATTAATGTGAATTCAATAATGTGCTTCGACTTTGACAGTAATAATTGATGCTCAAATATCGTATATATTAGGTCAGAATTTTAATATTAAAAATTTGTTGATAATCAAAACACCATACAAGTTTTACTGCTATGACAGGAATAGTTCGGTTCTATTTTTTTGTTTTGATGAGTCTTTTGTTATAAATGCAATATTTAATACACTTTTTAGAAGTTATGTAGCTCAAAATTTAATTATTTTAAAATGTTTCTCAGATCGATTTATTGTATCGATTTACAGATTTACAGATAGTCATTACATATCGATTTACTGTATATCTGACTAATATTTTTCATAAGATAATTAGTTAATCAACATCATCATTATCACTAGCTGGGCAGCCTTGATATATATGGGGCATGCAGTTTATGCGCAGGCTCCACAATGGACCTGTTTTTGACTAATGTATCTTCAGTTTATTATCGCCTATTTTTCAAGCGCCTTTTTCTACATTGTCTATTCATCTTAATTTGGGACGGCCTATTTTCCTTTTTTTTTTATATTATAGCCAAAACTTAGGTTGTGAACCTTTTAGTACTTGCGTACCGTTGACCATTTGAAAAAGGAAAGAATAGTTAAAGGAAAGGAAAGAAAAAGGAAGAAGAAAAGTTTTGTGGGAAAGAGTGAACAATCTTGTTAATATTCGTCTTAAATCTCTGTAAATAATAAATAAAAAATCCTTCACTCATTGGGAATGCTTTGATTGGGACGCGATTCCACAATCGAGATGTTCTCACTATAAGAGAATTTCCATAACCGGACTTAAACCATCTCGGAATTTCCACTGTGAAAGGGTGTGCACTTGATGCCTCTCCTGTTATGCGACGGAATTGCTTGAGAAGAGGAAGAAGTGACTTTAATTCCTCGGAACAAGTGCCAACACCAAGTAGATATCTATAAAATAAAGAAAGTGTTCCAACAATACGACGATGACCAAGTGGTATAAGGGATGAGGTCACATTTATGTCGCCTATAAGACGAATGGCGCGGTTTTGAACTTTGTCCAAAAAATTTAAAGCGGTTTTTGGTGCACCTGCCCATAAATGTGAGTTATACTCTAGCTTGGGCCGTATTTATGCTTTATAGATTTTTTGAGAGGTCCCGAGATGAAAAATAAGCTTTGCAGCGACTTAAAAAGCCCAAACATTTGGCGGCGCTTTTCGCAATATCGAAAATATGCTCATTCCAGTGCATATTTTGATTCACTCGCATCCCGAGAATGTTCAAGTCTTTGAGTCGCTGAATAACTGCCAGAGAATTGAAGCCAGAGAATTGGTTCGAATGTTGTTAGCTTGTTACTAACAAGACAGCTTTGAGTTTTTGAAGTGTTAAACTCGACTCTGTTTGCTCTACCCCAGTCAACAATTTTGACTAGGTCGTGATTGAGTGCACCAACCATCATTGTTCTTTTGGAGTTGACTGCTGAAGCTGTAGATTATTTGTTTTAAGAAAATCATATGATGCTACTAGAGTGCTGTCATCAGCAAAACTATGGATTGGATTGAAAGTTATTTTGAGAATGTCATTAATGAAAATGAGAAATAGGGTGGGTGAAAGGACGGAGCCTTGTGGAACACTAGCATTGATTTGAAGTTGGTCAACTGAAACTATGATAGATCTATTTAAGAGAAAGCTTTCAATCCATTTAGAAAAGGTTTCTTCTCTCTTGGTGAGTTATAGTTACTAGTGAGTTCTTTTAATATGTCTTGCCCATCGTAATCTAGTACTCATTGTGATATCATCCACATGGCCGTATAATTGATAAAATTCTTTATTATATCGTTTACGCCATCTTCTTCTTCTTCTTCTTCATTTAACGTTACAGCTCGGGGTCACGCTTGGTTGTTATATTATTCCATGTAAATCGATCCCCCGTAGAACTTTGCCAGTTTTTGTATTGTAATTTTTTGGCAGTCATTTTAGATATTATCTTTATATCTGATACTTGGTCTGCCGCTTCGTCCATCATAATTGTTGTTTTGAAAATTCTTTGTTGACGGCTATTTTCGTTCATTTTTCTCATATGTCCTGCAGACCTTAGTCGTTGTGCCTTTAAAAAGTTTACAATATTTTCATGTTGAATATCTTCAACACCTTCTTTAATATTCTCCATTTTATAATCTTTTTGAGCCAAAAATTTTACTGGTTATTTTTGAAAATGTACTTCGTCTCTTAATGTAAGTGTCCAGCATTCATATCCATAATGTTACTACTGGTTTTATTACTATCCTATATATCACAAGTTTTGTTTGTCTAGTAAAAATTTCGGATTGTAAATTAATTTATCGTTTACACCATAATACTTTTACAGATTAAAAAAATGTTCTTAAGATTTTGCTCTCAAGTACTGGTAGTCTGTATTTACAGAGATTATATTCAGGACTTTTAAAAGAAAAATTAATATTTGTTATAAGCAGACATTTTTAACGAAATAATTATTAATCCAAGCTCTAAATGAACATTTAGAAATAAATAAAGTGATCAGTCAGACAAATTCATATAGGCAAATTATTATAACTGGTTGAATATTCTGTACCAAATAAAAACAAAAACGTTCTAATTGATATGAATTCAATGCACTTGATAGAGAAGCAGAACATTCCGTTTTTCAGTAATAGAATGTTGACAAAACAAATTCAACAATGTACACAACAAACACATGACCACAAAATGTTCAGCAAAAGCATATAATAATAATTAATAATTTATATTTCGTTTCCCTATTTACATCTACTCTCTCCTACCCCCTTTTTTATAAAAATTTTTCATTCAATATTATAAACATACCACAAACACAAAGCTGAATTTGTTTGAATTACTAAAAATTATTGTTGAAAATATATTGAGAAAAAATAGAAAATTAACAAAAATCTCTACAATCTCCATTTATAAATACATATTCTCATTTTTAATTTGGAGAGTTATAAACTTTAATATATACCTAGGTAATAATATAATAATTTTCTCTCTCATGAGAATCGATTTGTATAATTTTTTTGTTTTTATTATTAATTGTGTATTGTATTATTACACATGCGTTCGATTTTGTGATTTTCTTTTTGTTTTTATGAAAATATTCAAGAATTTAAAATGAGAAGAGTTCTAGTCCCAACAGGTAACAATTTTTACGTTCTTCCAAACCTGAAAAGGATATTTTTAAACATTGTTAGGTACCTACATATATATTGAATTGAATATTTATTGCATATTTTTATTCCACACACATTCTCATTTTGTATTTTTGTTGTATGAGACTAGAAATTTAAATAACTTTATATGAAAATAAAAACAATATCTGGGTATAAACAATTTTTTTCCACTTTTAAAACATGTTTGCAAGAGTATTCTATAACAGTAAAATAAATTAAAATTAAATGGTGGTTATGGAAGACTGGTGGTGGTGGGGAAGATATAGTATTTGAGTTTATTACCTCTTAACAGGTATTGAAAACTATGAATCTTGTTTTTTTATATTTCAATAGGTATTATTGTTACACGTCAACATTCATGTACTTACACATGTACATTATTATATTAAAATAAAAAAAAAATATATAAAAAAAAAAATATTGTATTATACATTATTGTTGTGGTATGCATACCATAAATATAATCGGAATTAAGGGAATCCTTAGAAAATACAAGATAGTAGAATTAATATTATAAACAGAGTGTTTTGATTGTATGATATTGTTTTTCACACAGGGTGGTTGGTAAGATTAAATTGCGGTTTTTTTCTTAGTGGGTATATATTTTGGGTGTATTTGGTATTGTGTATTAGCATGTTGGAATTAAAATATTTAGATCCATTGAATTATTAATGTTGTCTATCACGTTGGCTACCGATGTATCACCAGTGAACATTCCCATTTTCGTCCCCATATACCGCCCTTATTAGGAAGGGTTTAGAATATCATAGACGGAAAATATTTTTACACATTAAATTAATGGTGAATATGTTAAAATACAACAAATTTGTACGTGTGATACACGAACGATAATAAGTCAAAAATACAAAATTGAACTCACAGTGTATCACCAGTGATCACGTGAATTATAAAATTATATACAAGTTCATTCATGTTGACAAGTTTATTTTGTATTTTCTGAGAATAACCGCGAATTTTTTTTTTGTGTTGTATTCTAGTGTTTTGAAATATTTAGTGATGATTTAGTTTTAGATCAGTGAAGTCGTATAATATCATATCGTAAAAATTTGTATTTCTAAATTGTCTTGCAATGAACGAAAATCAAATTGGGGAAATACTTAGTAACTCTGATAATGAAATTGACTTCAATGATGACGTTAGCGAAAATGACTTATATCAGCGAAGCCACAATACTGAAAGCTCCACCGAAGATGAGTTTGGAGAGGAAATTGGTGAATTTCAAAACGAAAATAATATTCTACAAACATCTAATAATACGGAATGGAAAATTCCTGCAGATGAAAGTAGCCTTAAAAATTTTCGTTATCCCCCAATTACTGAAAATAAATGTGAACTGTACGAAGAAACTCCTTTTGGATATTTTTCTTGTTTTTTAACTGATGCTGTCCTTGAAATTGTAGTTAAAGAAACAAATCGCCAAGCTCATCGTATAAAAGGAGTGGCAAGATGTACTAGAGGACGGAATATTGAATGGAATGATGTTGATATAAATGATATAAAAAAATGTTTGTACATCATAATGTATATGGGTCTAGTAAAATACCCAACAATTTCTGATTACTGGAGAAGAAATCCATTATTTAAGAATAATTTATGTCCCAGATATAATAGGGTGAAACCGTTTTCAATCAATTTTACGTTTCATTCATTTTGCTGATAATGATCAAGCTTCTGGAACTTCGTCGAAAATATTTAAAATAGATCGTTTGGTTGACGAAATGAACAATAACTTTAAAAACACTCGAGTTCCAGGTGGTGACTTAGTAATTGTTGAATCTATGGTTTCTTTCCGGGGCAGATTATCATTTCGGCAATATATTCCGGGAAAATCACATAAATATAGCATAAAACTTTTTAAGTTAACGGATACTAGTGGTTATGTCTATAAAATTAATGTGTACAGCGGAAAAGAGGACAATTTTTCTGGATATAATTTGGTAACAATCATTTGTACTAATTTAATGGAGAATTATTTTAACTCTGGTAGAACTTTAACGGTAGATAATTATTACACCAGGTTAGAATTAGTATTTAATTATTGTCTAGAACGTGAGACTAATCTTTAAGGAACTCTTCGGCAATTCAGAAAAGGAACGCCTATTAAAGAAAAACCAAAACGTCATGAGTGTATTACAAAAGAAAAATTAGGTGTAGTAATCGGCGTGTGGCATAATAAAAGGCATGTCCGCTTCCGATCAATCAAACAAGATGGCACAGTAATTACTGTTGAAAAAAAATATGGTGGTATGGTAAAGAAGCCTAATATTATTTTAAATTATAATAAATGTAAACAACATATTAATTTATCTGATCAACTAGCAAGGCATTTTGTCACCTTTAAGAAAAACTATTCGTTGGTTTCACAAGGGAATTGATGTTAAATACGGCTGTGACCAATGCATATATATTATATAAGGAAGAAATACAAAGTAATATTCAAATTGCAGAATTTAGAAAAAAAAGTCCATATATCTTTAGTAAATGACTTATCATCAAATACAAACCCTCAGACAAATATAAAACACACTCTCAAACGAAGTCAGGAGCGAAAGAAAGATAAGAGACTTAAGCGATCACGTTGTGTAGAGTGTTACAAAGAATTATCCGGCGAATCTGGATCTTCAACGGCACGCAAAAAAGCGAAACTTGTAAACACTTTTTGTGATGTTTGTCAACCAGAAATTTTTCTATGTTTGGATCATTTCAATATCAAATTGAAATATTTTTGTAATTTTATTTTATATTTTTATATTTTTTTTTGGAATTTTTTTTAAGAATCGTTAATTTTGTTTTAATATTTTTGTAGCTGTAATTTAAAAATATGAATTAAAATCTTTTATTTTCAAAAAAAAAAAAATGTTTTTCATTAATTTCATTCAAAAAAAAAATAAAAAAGTTAATTTTGTTCACTAGTGATACATTTGTACGTGGGAGGGAGAAAATTTCTGTATCACTGGTGATAACGGTACATGAGGATGAAAATGGGAATGTTCACTGGTAAATACATTGTACCAGGGAGGAGAAAAATTTGTGTGTCACTGGTGATCGCGGTAGCCAACGTGCTATTCATTGTATATCGAAGCATATCTTTCGCTCGTATCCATTATACTGCTGATTATATTTACATGTGGTTATTCTGTCTGTCTGCGTGTAACTGTATTCAATAACGTCTTCGTTCTGCATATTTATTATTGGAACGAGACTCATATAACTGGTATTGTATTGAAAATCAGGGACTTTTGGTCAGGGATAACTGATCCCCATTGATCGCAATTATATCCCAAAACACTACATTGTCTTAATTATGCTTTTATAAACCAAGAGTTTATTGTTTAATGTCTGGATACAAGGACCCTGCAATTATATCCCAAAACCCTAAATTTTCTTGTTTATGCTTTTATGAACCAAGAGTTTATTGTTTAATGTCTTGATACGAGAGCCTTTCAATTATATCTCATAACCCTACGTTGTCTTGATTATGATTTTATAAGCCAAGAGTTTATTGTTTAATGTCTTAACACGAGAGCCTTGCAATTATATCCCATTACCTTACATTTGTCTTGATTATGCTTTTATAGATCAAGCGCTTGTTGTTTAATGAAAATATGTCTGAGCTTTACTTTAGCTTTATTTTCACCTATAAGCTACTGTTTCAGTAAATATATTTGACACAGTATTTCGTCGCTCTCTCTCCAAAATTGCGTTCAGATATTTTGAAGCAGGGAGGTGATTTGTTCTAAATTATTTCATCTCTTATTTTATTCTGATTTTATTTAGATTTTAATCTTTATTTCTTCGGTAATTTTTCAATTGTATTAACTTCATTTAGTAAGATTTGAGGGACGGTTTATTAAGATCAGTACTTTTCACAAATTTAACTATATTTTCCAATTTTACAAACTGGCTGGGACAATTAAGTTACCTTTCAAACGAAAGGTTCCATGTTGGTTTCTCGTGCAGTAGCCTTTGTCCTTGGAATAAAATAAATTACCAAAAACAATAACTGAGACTAGAATACAGTATACAAGGTTTAGTTCTTGACAATAATAATACTTTTTTACATGTAATAAGTTGTGACAGAAGATTTAAATGGCACAATTGAATTAGTAACGATCAGTACAACTATACAAAGTATTGAAGAGTTGACTGAAAAAGTATTTCCGAATTTTAGGAATCAGCATACAAAATTTTTATGGCTATGTGAATTAGCTCAATGTAAATGTTCGTTTTATTAATTAGAAACAAGCTATGTGTTATTTATTTAACATCAATCAATGGGGTGTTAATAAAATATGATATAAAAATATGTTTGACGTTTATGTAGTTTTAATTGATACTGGTCTAAGAATGGATATGAATTATGGGATTAAATAATATTATTAATTTGACTGGGTTAATAAATTTAAATTCGATGTAGAATAATTACATAATGGATGCAGTATATTACAGGAGTTCATATATTTACAAATCGATAGATGTAATTACCAATCTAAATGAAGCTATTGAACTACCCAACGGATCTCTAATAATCCTTCTATGAAATTTAAAGCAGCGATACAGAACTATGCAATGCAGAACTATGCAATAGTACTGGATTAATAATACAAACTTTGTGTGCTCGTGTCATTGAAATATAAAGTTAAACTGGTTATAGGGCGATCATATATTTATTTCTAGAATACTGCTAATATTATCAGAAATGCTTTTCAATTTGCAATTAGTTTTAGTTTTGTCATGTTTATTATCAAATTCATTGACAAATTATCAAAAAATGTTGTCTACAAGTGAAAGAAGATTGTTTCTATCATGGACCACCATATGTGAGTCAAGGGTGTTTGCAACAACAAGGAACGTGTTTGTTGAAATTTTTATCGCCTTATACCTTGAACTCTTCCAACTCTGAACAGAATATTTTTGATAAATTAATTTTTTTAAATTCCATACATTTTGTATTTGAGCCGGAAAACGTCGGGTAATTTTACTAATAATTAATATATAAACAAACACTCGAAGAACAATATACGTTCGCAATTTATGTAATAAAAATCGCCGTTTGGTACGTAATAACCGAAATGCAATTCTATCTAAGTTACTGTCAAAAATAAAAAAAAATAAATAAACACTGGTAGAGTATCTGAAATTGAAATCCCACGTCATTTGGGGTAGACACTCAAATTACTTAGGAGTATAGTTATGACAGATATATAAATTCACTGTATGTTGAGGTTAAGTTGTACTATTTCATATATTTGACTTCTCCAAAGGATCCAAAGAATTCATCGTGCTGTATTAAAATTTGCATACCTACAGGGGTAATTATAAGTGAATTTAATTATGGTATACTTGAAGTTTTCCGATTCTGCTATCTTGCTGTTCCGCTCGATACCACAACAACAGGAAATATGCCGCACTTTCAAATCCGATCTGTGGCTTACTGCGGTTTATTACAACCTCCTACAACGGTAGGAAGATTCACCGTGATTTGACTGTGATTACCTCTTTGGGACGTATCGTTTGTTGTCATGTTTCATGAAATGTTATCAATTGGTTGATCTTTTCTCATTTTCTTAGATACGGGTGATAAGACCATAAATTATATATTAAACCATAAAAAATATAAAACCAAACGTAACTGGTATGCTCGTCCGTTAAATGGTCAGATTCGTGTTTTTATAGGCCGCTCAGTGTGAGTACATATGACTTTAGCAGCTGCTACAACGAGGAAATGCAGGCGCTGTATACATGATTACGGAAAATACTCTTAAATTCTAAATGTCGAGGTCCTTTGGCATTTTCTTAGATAGGGGTGATAAAATATGACTGGTATATATGCATATAAATGGATATATATGGCATGCTCGTCCATTGAATGGTCAGGTTCGTCTTCTTATAGGCCGCTCACTGTGAGTACAGATGGCTTTTGCAGCTGCTACAACGAGGAAATGAAAATGCTATATACGTGTTTACGGAAATTACCCTTAAATTCGGGATCTGAAAGTGACTCCGTTCCGGGCATAGATTTCCGTCTTTGATTACTACCTCCGTCTTTGATTACTACCTCCGTCATTGCCACTACACTCCTTGTTTCTTCTCCATGAAGAAAACTTCTTTACACATCCTACTACACCAGGATTGGAATCTGATCGCTTGTTATATTTTCTAGAGTTAACAGAGATCACCACGTGACGATGAGGGTAGGAAAATAAGGTAGAAGGGGCTAAGTTGTGTAAGTTGAATACAACGATCATAAAACATATCACCACCCTATAGATAGACTCTCTATTCTACTCTATACCCCACGGATAACGTCAATGATAATAATGATACCAGAAGTTTAGACTGCCTAATGAATTTAATGGTCAACCAAAAGATAAAATGTAGTTGGAATTTATTAATTATTGTTTATTTTTGTTAAATTGTTCTATTCTTAGATTGTTTGTTTTTCCCATACAAAACATAACTCTGGGTAAGAAAATGTAATTTTTTTTTTGTTTTTTTTTTAGAAAATACTTTGTTAATTTTTATCTTCATTGAAATAAATCACTTCACCTCTGCATTAAAATAATGTAATTAAATTATAATGATGTTTTGAAATCTAAAACAAAAAAAAAAATATAATATGTCCTTAATGAAAAACAAATTTAATTTTTATTATCCTTTCAAATGTTAAATTTAATATTCTAATAAGTAAAATAAACTACAACAAGAAAAAGGATCAAAATCTGCTGTCCATGACAATGTAATGAGATGATTATTAAACTAAAAGCCATCGTCATTTTAATATAATAATATTAAAAATAAAAAACAAGAACAAAAAAATAAAACTTTTAAGGAAGTGTTCTCCTACAATTTCCCCTCTACCTCTCTCATCCGCACTCTCTTGAATAA
Source organism: Argyra leucocephala (assembly GCA_963942445.1). Taxonomy (NCBI): domain Eukaryota; kingdom Metazoa; phylum Arthropoda; class Insecta; order Diptera; family Dolichopodidae; genus Argyra; species Argyra leucocephala. Next base: position 15,470,940 of record OZ012681.1, read on the forward strand.
TTTTATTCGACAACTTTTTAATTTTTTTATTATCCTTCAAAAATTATTTTTAACGATGATGAAAAACATATTTTTTTTTTATAACATAAGAATTTTTATTTTTTGAACATTAAAAAGCTGATGAGAGAAAAAAATTCAGAAAAAAAAAGAAAAACGAAAACAAAAAAAAAAATAAATGACAAGGAAACATTTTCATATGACATAACGATTAGTTAAATTACAATAAAAATGGTTGCTGTTCCGCGATATTTGAAAAATATTTAAAAAAAAAAAAAAAGGATTCTGAAGGATTTACTTTTTTATGAGGAATATAACATTTTTATGGCAAAATGATTATTATAACCCATTTTATAAGGAAAATAAGATATTCTTAAATAGACTTTTGATATTTTAATATCATTTATTATTGTTGTTGTTCTTACCAATTTAGAACCAGTTGATTCAGTGCTCAATGATGAGCAACAAGCCGTCAAAAGAAAAAATTTAGTATCTAAATAAAGAAAAAAAAAATAATTTTTAAAATTTACATTTTCAATTAAATGAATTTTATTAAAAGATTCTTTTAAAAAGCTTTTTAACATTTTTTTTACAATTTTATTAAATTTTACTAAAAATACTTTTTTTTTTAAGATTTAAAGAAATTAGTTTTAAGTGATACCCTTTTTAAATTCTTATCATCTAGAAGTAGAGTATATCCAATATGATAGTAAATATTTAATGAATCGTAGAAATTCTAGATAGTAACAATCTTTCTGGTTCAATATGGGACAGATGTATTAGATATCCATGTAGCTATTATATCATTATAGCTATTCTAGATTAATTGCAGTTGGAAGTTCTAAGAACCTCTAATTGAAGCAGTATATTGTACATAACTGAAAATCAAGAAATATTATTACTCTTCAGAATGAAATTACCATTACTGAGGTTGTATATTATTTCTAGTATATGGCGTAACCATTTTTCAGACATTGTTTTGCAAACATCTAGTCGCTTACACCTCGCTATAGTATGTAGACTTAAAAACGACAAATAGGTGGTGTATATCGATTTGAAAAATCATGGGTCTTCTCCAGGATTTGCCTAAGTGCAAACATAATATGGTCGCAAAGCGAGGGTCGCATTAATAAATGCTAATGATAGCGTCACAATAGAGGCTTCAGTCATTTTCAAAAAATGTTGGATAGGATCTTATATGCGATATTTAACAAGAATATTTCGGTAGAGTTTTTACAAGACATGGTGTCGGAGCATACAAACCTGATACTATAGTAGTTAGGAATGCTTTCTTCCATCCAGATATTCCCAATGACAATGGTGCATCGAGTTAATCAAAATATCGCCTTGAATAGTTCAGCTGGCAGTACATCAGGTCCAGTAGCTTTATTGTTTTTCAGCTTTTTGATGGCTTGGCCAACAACTTCTACCGTGGGTGACGAGAGATTGTTCGTAATGAACGGTACTGTTGTTCTAGTTTTTCTTGTTGTCGATACTCACCATTTAGAAGCTGCTCAAAGTGCTGCTTTATTGTTTCTAATATCCCTTGCGTTTCGGCAGCCACATTTCTCATATTATCTGTTAGCGCGTGTGTTTCAGGTTTATAGGCTCTATTCTAGACTTCGGCTCTATTCGGCCCTTGAGAATCGATATTTCGGCGGCTGCATTCCTATATATCTAATCGACCAAAAGCAAAATGTTGAGAAAAGTGATTTTTTAAGTTTGACGAAAATTTTGAATAGAAAAATTTAAATATAATCAAACAAAATTTGAGTAATTTTTCAACATCATTGAAATATCAAAATAATGTATTTGAAAAAATGTTAGTATGTATAGAATAAAGTTTCATATGTGTTTGGACATTTGGGAATAAAAATGGTCTGTTAGATATTTAGGAATACAAATTTGTATGACTTCTCAGTACATAAACTGTAGTTTGGATAAATAGGCACAACTTGAAGGTCTAAAAAGCAAAAAAATATAGATATCGATATGATATGATGTTTAGATAAATCAGAAAAAACTATTTCAAAAACTATAAGAGATACGTTTATTTCGACTGTAAATTCGGATAGAGCATAGTCGAAAATGGTATAGTACATTGAAAAGTCAATTTCAGAAAAAATGGTCTGTTGGATACATAAGAATGCAGCCGACGATTTAGGAGTAGAGATTTTGGAAGTTTCGTTTTTTACCCCTTATGAGTTTCCTCTTATTTTTTCTTTTAGCCTTATATTCTTCTTTCTTTGCTATTTTTTCATGCCATATTCTTCTTTAACGTTATTGATGCACATTACTCGTCATACTGCGGATTTCTGATGTTTTGTGGTTTGAGGCCAAATCGTGTTTGTGGCTTCATTTTTGTTGCCGTTTTGTACAGTTTTTCTATTGATCATCAATCGAGGATATGTTTTGAAGGAGGGGGTGGTTGTCTCATCTGGATATTTTTAAATTTTTTAGACTCTGATACGTACGAGCACGTAAGAAAATGAAACGAAAATAAAAATTGAAGAGCATAAAAAAGTATAATTTTGTAAAAAAAAAACAAAAACAAACAAAAAATACAGTAACCAATGATTAACCATCCATGTAGATATATTTCAATATTTTTTCAAATCAAAGGTTCACAATAAAAAATTTGTATATTTTAAATTTCCAGAAAAAGAAATTTTTTGATTTTGCTAATTTTATCTGTTTTTACTTATCAATCATGTATAAATCATGTATTATGTATATAATATGTATATCTCATAACAAACAAAAAAAAAACAAACAAACAACCTATCAAAAATGGATTGTTGCCTGTTTTATTTCTTCAAAAAATAAAAATATTAACCAAATTATGAGAACAAAGCGGTATTCCGTAGACAGTTCACGATGGGTAATACATAACTAATAAATTTTATTATTTTATTATAATAATAAATAATAATAATATAATAATAATAATAAAAATAGTCTTTATTTCAACAGAATTAGAAAGCTAGTAACAAATTTTAAATACATACAAATTAAATTCATTTTTTGTACAATGTATCCTTAATCAAATTAATAATTAATTCAAATTAAAAATTAGTATTTAAAATAATTCAGATTACATTTTTAACTTATACTAAATAACATTTAATTTATATACTATTAAAAAAAAACAAACATTTGAATTATGAATTAAGAATTAATAATTGTTCACAAATGTACAGTATATATGTATTATAGTAAAAGATTAATACAATTATTATAAACTACAAATATATATACATATTAGAAAATATAAAAAAAATCAAAAAATTTGTACATAATATAACTTTAATTAGTCAATTTTAAGCTTCAAGTTCTGAATGAAATAGTTAAAGACATTCTATTGCCATAGTGCAAGAGACGAATGTCTTACTTTATTAAAATAACAGGTGTAATAGTATTAATGGGGAAAAACAATATAAAATTAGTGTGGAATTATTTGATATAATGTTTTATTTAATTGTAGAAGAATGAATTTAATTTAATTGTAAAATATAAAAGGATTTGAAGTTTTTAATAAAAAATAAAATAAGATATAGGATAGTACAATGAATTACGATCTGAATAAAAGCCATTAGAAATAACAAAAAGAAAAAAAAATAAAATAAAAAAAATACGAAATAAGAAAACAGATAAAAAGTAAGTTTAAATTATGGGTATTAATATTGATTCAATTTGTGCATGAGAAAATGAAAAGAGCCAGGATTTTATTTGTTTTATAAATCTAATTTGTATTCTTTCGGTTCTAAAGGATTCAGGTAACTTATTAAACAGCTGAGGTGCAGTTACAGTAAAAAAGTGACGAAAATGAGATTTTTTAACTTTGGGTACATTTACAACATTTCTATTATTTACACGCAAATTGTGATCCACCAACAATCTCGAATTATTATAGCCCGATTTTAAAAAAAATAGTTTAAGTACCTTAAAATAGTATAGATGTCTTAATGGAAGAATTTTTAGATTTTTGAAAAAATAAAAACTGGGAGTTCTACGACTGACCTTACAAATAATACGTACACAATGTTTTTGTTTAATTAACAAAGGCTCAATTTTATTATAATGGGTACCACCCCAACAACACAGACCATATTGAAGTTTAGACTTAATCAAGCCATTGTAAAACAGAGAAAGGACAATATAAACTTAGATGATACAGTTGCCTAACTGCTTTATTCAGGTATCTTTTTAGATAAGACGTGTGATCTTTCCAGTTTAGTCTAGCATCTAACGAGATACCTAAATATTTGAAGCTATCCACACGTTCAACATAGAAACAATCTTCTGAGCAGTTATAGTTCTCATTAAACAAAATACCAGACACATCATTTGCACATAAATTACATAAACTAAATTTTAAGCACTTAGGAGAGTGATATTTTACAGAAATACTTTCACATACTTTTCCTGACAGATTAAAAAACATAAATTTTGTTTTGTTACTTATTATTAGTTTATGCATTTTGAACCATTGCCTTAATATATCCAAATCAAAATTTATATCAGTAAAAGTATTAAAATAATTTACATTTGAATAGGATAGAGCTGTATCATCAGCAAAAGCAGTAATTTTTCCTTTAAACGCTTGAGCAAAAAGTGAATTGACATAAATTAAAAAAAGTATTGGACCTAGTACAGAGCCTTGAGGAACTCCGATATTTATCAATTTTTCGGAACTGTATACGTTTGAAATTTTTACTATTTGCATCCGATCTTTAAGGTATGAACCAAACCAATCCAAAATAAAACCTCTAAATCCAGCTTTAAACAATTTGTTTAATAATAAGGTATGGTCCACCATGTCAAAAGCTTTTGTGATATCTATAAATAAAGCAGCCGGAATTTCAGAATCATTTAAGGACTTGTAGAGCTCACAACATAATTTTAATAAGGCATCTTCAGTTGATTTACCACTTCTAAACCCATATTGAAATTCGCTGAAAAAGCTGATGTTATTCAAATATTTTATGATTCTAAACTTAATGCCTTTTTCAAAAATTTTTGAAAAAACTGATAATAAAGAAATAGGCCTATAATTGTTGAATAATAAAGTATCTTCTTTTTTATGCAAAGGTATAACAACAGCTGTTTTTAGAGCATGTGGAAAAATACCATTCTGTATACTGAAATTAAAAATATAACATAGAACATCAACAATTTGAAAAGAAACATTTTTTAGAATATTATTTGAAATTTTATCAAAGGAAGAAGAAGATGAAGATTTTAAAGACATTATAATTTTGTGTAGTTCTGTCGAAGAAAAAGGAAGAAAGAAAAAACTTTGTTGTTGAGATGATTCTGGAACGATATAGTTACTACAATTACATGCTGACACAACATTTAACAATTATTACTATTATTTTTATAATATTTTCTAGATTTTGTGATTCTATCATTGACTATATTATTGTACGTTTAACTGCATATTTAGTTCAATTATTATTATTTCGGTATGTAGCTATGTATACTGTAAAATATAATTATTTCAGAGAAAGGTAGAAAGATAGAAATAAATAAAAATAACAATTTTATTTTCACTATTCTCATCACCCCTTTTTCTCTTCCTATATGTGTGTGGGCTAATATACAAAGCCACAGTACAAAAATTTTTCTTTCAAAATTTATATGAGATAAGACTATTTATAATATATTCCTTGTTAATGCTAATCTATCCTATTTTTTTAATTCCTCCTTTTCGTAATTTATGCTACCCTATCTATCTCAATTTCTACTAAGCGGGGCGCGTAAGTGCTAAAAGTGTTTTCCTACATTGGCTGTTTAAAAAAAAATTCAATTTAAATTTTTTTTTTTAAATAAATTATTACTATAATTAATTAAATAAATTATTAAACTAAATTATTTAAATAAATTATTATATGAGGTTGTTGTTTAAGATAAAACAATAAAAAAATACAGTGTCCATGATAAATTTAAATGATATAAAACAATATTCATAACGAAATGTTGAGCACGTTTTTTTATCAAACTGCCTGGAATTTCGACGATCAGGCGAATACTAGTAATATTTATTTTAATTCACGAATTTAAAAAACAAACTCTCTAATGAATTGCACTAAATAAATTGAAACAATTGAATACACCTTTCACCCTTTTTTTATCCATTATTTCTATATAACCTAATTCCAATTGAAAAATAAACAAATTTTAAGTACATTCAACTTTTCACAATTGTAATTTTCAATTCAATAGAAAAATAAAACTGACATTAAAATGAAAATTCATAAGCAATTCAAACTAAGAACAAAAATCCTAAAAACAATTGATGAATCAATGACTTAATATAACTGTTCGTATACAGAAACATAAGCATTAAGAAATAATAAAAACAAACCAATTTTCATAAGAACTATACTCTTGAAAAACCATTTCTGACTTAGTTTTAAGATTATCCTTAAGACGCCATTGAATTCATTGCAATTTTTTTTTTTTTTTTTATTTTTAAATTACAAAACTTATTGAAAATTATTTTCTTTTCTATTACTCAACACTTAGAAAACTTTGTTTTTTTTCTGTTATTTTAAACATTAACTAAATACTTAACGGCACTTGAGACCCCATCGTTTCTCTATTGGTCATTTCGAAATTTTTTATTTGAAGAAAAATAAATGAAAAAAAAAAAACAATAACACAAAAATACGCACGAAATTAAATTCTAAACTCACTTCAGAAAACAGAATCCATTTTAGTTTTCAAAGTAATTTTCACAAAAATATAAATAAAAAAGAAAACAAAATAAGAACTAATAAAAACCCATGCAGTTTTCTTCAACTGAATTTACTTTTTTTTTTTGCTAAGCACCTTTAAACTTAACTAAAATATTTTTTTTTATTTCTCTCTTCTCTCCCGTCTCTTTCTTACTTTATTATATTTGTATATACTCCCTCTTACATTATGAAAATTTTGTATTATTCTGGCTCTTCAATATTTTCATTAATCTTAACAACTTAAACAAATCATCTCAAATGTACGGAATATCCTAATCGGGTAAAAAATTGTAATAAAATTAAACAAATATTCGAATAGTATAAAGAGAGTGTAGTAATGGAGGAAGTTACTTAATTAATTAGATAGCCAACAGACCATGTAAGTCCTGCACCTAACTCATCAGTGCCTTCTGTTTTTGCCGGACATGGGCGGATTTTCTTCAGTTGAAAATACGAAAATAAATAAATAATAAAATATTGCATTTTATAATACAGTCCGATTAATGCTTAAAGCAAGCACATCAGATCGTCTGTTTACTAGGTGGAAGCTTGCTACATTTGTTTGTTGCAATATATCGTCATTCAGTAGGGTTAGTAAAATACCGCCACATTTGATTAAAAAATGTTTAAATAAAGTAAATTAGAAACATGCGTTCCCTGAACAATGGGAGCAATTCAGCATGCGCCTGAGTGTTATCATAAAATTAGGTATCCTTAATGACTCACAGACTAGTTAACAAACACGAGGTACCACAAATATCCTATAGTTGCGGCTGCGGTGATATAGGGGACAAATTCATTCCCGTAACTCACAATCTATCTATATAAAGTTGTTGAAAATATCACCAATCCATAGAGCACCCTCGATTCATTTTTAAAAAAGCGGCTTTTTCCCCTTTTAAAAAGCTGATACGCATGCTCTGAAACACCCGGTATATCTAAACTAGATACATGATGTTAGTAGAAAAGTAAAAATCGATGGTTATTCGTCAATAATTATACACTTAAATTAAAATGCTTTAAAAAGCTAGGCCAAATTAGTAAATATCAAAAATACAAAAAAAAAAAAAATTTGTTAGTTAGTCTCAGCTTTAAGTACACTGTTTTTAAGGGTTAAAACACTTAGTTGACGAGTCGTTCCACATTTGCTTGTCAATACGCGAGTTTTGAGATGGATTAATTATATGTTTAGAAAAGATCAGTCCAAATTATTGAAGAGTATATGGTTATAAAATTAAGTTTTTGAGCACTTTCTTTGCTTAGCGTTAGTAATAGTTAATAGCTTTTTTTTATAAACAACCGTGGGTTGGGATAGAACATTTTCATACTACTGCCACTAGGTAGGGTTAGAACATAGAAGAAAATTGTATATAAATTTAATGAATTTGAACTACTGCAAGTCGTATCTCGGACTATCATTTGAATGCGGAAATGCATTGGAAAGAATAGATATGATTTCATATTCGTGTCGTAAGAACTATGAACGAATTTTCGTAGCTTACTTTCTAACATTCTGGGCTTCAATTTGAATTGATCTTTGTCACGTATTACTTTTTCGTTTTTGAATCGAAGGTTCGCATAAATCAAACAATTTATCAATTTTAAACATTATTGTTTTTTCTCCGGAATAACATGAATCGTACTGTACAAATAAAGAAGGTTTACAATCTACTTCTAATAATAATTAACAAACGTGAATTTGTGAATGGATTAAAAAAGAAATCGAACTAATAAAATGTAGTATCAAATGTTTTTGAAATAGTTTGAAAGTGTTCCCTTCCGGTTATTCGAGATATCAGTAGCTACCGCAAGAGTAAATTTATCTATTAAGTTATTTGGGTGACTTCCACAAATCAGTATAAAATGTTTTAATACAGTTTAAATATAGCGAGTGGGTATGTTGTTATTGGGTTTACGTTTCCACTTATAATTCGTCACAAATAAGTTGTTCTTTCCTTTATTTATTATAAATATACTTAATATCTATTGGTATATATAATTTGTGTTACAATGTAAAAAAATTTAATCGATGTTGATCGTATTAAGTCACATTCTAGAAGACCACTAAATTGAAAGAGAGGTTTCTTTGAACCCACATTTTCCATTTTCTTTGTGGGATTGCTGTTACTTATCCTGACGGCTGCCTGGTATACCTTACTAGTGCGCGTCATACCATATAGGTGTCAACTTTGGAAGTATACAAGGTGTTAAAGTAACCTGTTAAAGTAACCTCATTGTAAAATATACATATACACCCATATTCTCTTAGACCCATCGATGACGAGAAGAAAAAATTGATCTCGTCTCGTCTCGCTGAATATGCATTTCTGTTAGACACTGTAAGCGGCGCGATAGAACATTTTAATTGTTTGTAGTACTGACCATTTTTTACTCTCAAAAAAAATTATTGGTATATAAACAAAATATGGTAATTTGGAAAGTATTATTGGGACTTAATTTTAAAATATTTTTTAAATAAAAAATAAATATAAATATATTTATGTTTTAACAGTAGTAAAACAGTAATAGTAAGGATGGTTTTTTTTTTTCAAAACAAAAACATAATTTTAATAATAATGCAAAAAAAATAATAAAAAATTTTATTATTAATGTTTGTTTAACTATTTTATCTATTCAATTTATTTATTTAATTAAATTTTTTGATAAAAAAACACAAAATACTTTGGTGAGCTAGTCTATCGTTTACAATTTTAGACGAGATAAAAAGTGGTTATCGCGTCTCGGCTACAGTCTAACAAATATTACTTATGAGACTATTTTGACATTTGGCGTTACGGCTATTTGCTATCGCGGCTGTGATATATAACAGAATACAAAACTGAAACGAGATGGGTCTAACAGAATATGGGTGATAGTAAAATTTTTGCTACATTTTGGAATACCATTTTGGCAATATAAATTGGCACACATACATTTTGACGCTTAAATTATAATTTTGTGTTTTTGTAACATAAATTGGTAATAATCTGACTTTGGGTTCTACTTTTGTTACTCCAAAATTAATATTGCCAGATTTCCATAGGCCAGCGTATATTTTCGACGCAAAATACATATTTTATTAACATATTTTGCTATAATTTGGTATTAAACCGCTAAAAATGTTTGCTAACCTATAATTTAATGAATTCTAGTTACTTTATCTATAACTTAACCCTTTGACGGACACTCTTTTTTTTTGCTGGTTCACTGTGGGACACTTGCTGTATTTTTGTCATTTTTAATGATAGAGAAATTCTGAAAACAGCAATCTGCTGGAAATTGAATAAGAAATCTTTTTCATTCTTAAAAATAAGATTTAATTTTGGACGTCTATTTCCGTCATGATGTTTAAAATATAATTTGGGAGATATCCTGAGTCAGAGACGTTGATAGACGTCATGACACTTATAACCGAATGTTATCAACAATTGGTATCAAAGTCATTTTAAACTCTACCTCAATTTTCTTTAAACTCTATCCGACCCTTTACTTTATTTTTATTCATCTTTTGAACAACACAAAAAATATCTTAAGAAAAAATTTTGTTAAAGGAAGTTGCTAATGTTTCTGCTCCTTTTTGTTTTGTTGTTTTTCTAAAGTACTTTTTTTATTTTTTTTAGATTTTATGGTTTTTTCAAAATACTTTCTGAACTAAACAGTAGAAAAGGGATAAAGGATTCCAAAGGATAGCAAATTCATTCTTGGAAGGATGAATAAAAATAATGATTGTTTTTTTTTTTTGCTTTTTTCTTTATTTTAATAATTGTAGGTACTAAGTATACTAAATAATATTATGTAGGTACTTCTTGGAGAGAATCTAGACAAAAAGTTTTTGTTTTTTTTTTTTAAAGAATTTTTTCGTAAAAGCAAATAAATTTTAAATTAAATATTGAAAGATCGCAAAAAAAAACAAAACAAAATAAAAAAGAGATATTAAGCTGATGACCAAAACAATTAAATAAAACGAAAACGAGGAAAAAAAAAAGAGAGAAATTAAAAACTTTTAAACTTACTTTAAATGAGAATTAATTTCTCTGATATCGCTCATTTTTTCTTTTGTCGTGTAAAATAAAATGTGTAGGTCATTATGAGTTTTTCATTTAGAGTTCATAGCTTTCTTTTATAAGTTAGATGTGTGTGTGTCGTGTGTCATGACAGGACTGGTGCTAGAGATAATAGAGATCTGTGCAAGCAAAAACTGATGATAGGGCTCACTACTTCGTTCTTAATTTAAGGTAATAAAATTTGTAATACACATTTTTTGCATTCATAGCTTTAATGTATTAGAAAACTTGAACCAACGAACTGATATTTGCATATATACGAACTCATTATATGATCAACTTACATAATTTATATAAATTAGTACAAATTTTCCATATTAAGAGAAGTCGAATTCGATTGTAGGTTCCATTTAAACTATTGTCCATACAGGTGTGTGTATACTATTTATGTGTGTAACTTCCATTCCATTCTGTTATTCAGCCTTACCGGTGAATTCGATCGAATAAAAATCGAGTACTCGATCGTAAATTTTCAACCACCGAATTCGATTTAAAAAAAATTCGAATATTTTTGATCGAAAATTGTATTATATTATTTTTAATTTTTCTTTTTTTATACGTATGTGTATTTTAATAATTTATTTCTAAAACAGCAATCTAAATTTGTTTTTTTAATTTGAAATTTGAACTTATTTGACATAAAAGTCATTACATTTCGTTATATTTCTTATTTGATTATATTTTTTGAAATGAGTACAAAATTAGTCTTTCGATCGAATTTACCGTTAAGAATATTTCATCGAATCGAATCGAGAAATTCGAATAATTTTATATCGAATCGAATTCACCGGTACGACTGATTGTTGTTATTTTTTATTTATTTTATATTTTGATTGAATTGATTTAATGAGAAAAAATTCTTAAATTTGAATTAAATATTTATATCTTACATTGAAAATGTGAAGGCAGAAGTTTAAATTCGATATATCGTCGACCCGCAATTATTTTGCCGCATATCCAGAATTATTTTAGGAAATAGTCATTTTCTCCACCGATCACTGTATTTATTGGCTTCATTTTAATAACAAAATATAAAGCTTATAAGAACTAAAATTCGGAGTTGACTGACCTTTTGTTCGAAAACATCTTGCCGTACAGTATACGGCATTTATGAAGCAATTTTTTTGATCCATACAGTTGCGGCAAAACGATATGCACATACGGTAAAATAATAGTAGTAAAAATATAAGTTTCTAAATAATTTATGAATACAAAAATTTAAAAAAGCCAAAATATTTTCCGAATACTAAATAGCTATAAATCAATTGATCAGAAAATGCAGTTTATAATAAATAATATACGTTTACAAGAATAAGTTCATTAAAAAAATACAATCTATAATTATAATTGACAAGCATTTAAGGTCCTGCGCAGTAGACACCTTTTTATTTTATTTCGATTCTCCTACTCCTTAATGAACTTCTAATATATATAATAATATATAAGATTGTATATACAACAAAAATGCGCACACAGTTTAAAATTTTGTACTCCTATGATTATATTATTCAGCAAATACATTGTGCATAAGTGAGATCTTATTAAAATAATAAACAAAAGCAAACAAATCAGTTATTATAATTTACATTATGTACTTGCAAATGAATCTATGTACATATGCCAAAAAAAGAAAAAAACAAATTCATCTAAAATAAAAAATATAAAAACAACAAAAAACCAAATCACTTGAATTGTTCATATGACTAGCAAATTTATTTTTATATAGTAGAGTTAGAGTACTTCATTTTGATATAGTAGGTCACTTGAATTCTTCATTTTTATCTTTTTAAGTAACTGTTTCTAAATTTTTGTTATTTGTAGTAATAATATAGTTTTTATTAAAATTATGTATTATGTAGGTATATATATACATACCTCTTTAATGACAAAATTTTTTATTTTTAGTAATTTTATCACTAAATGCTTCTTACTATAGGGATAATATGGGAAACGAAGCAGTATATGAGGGACGTGTATTTATGTGTCCAAAATAAAACTTACTAACCACAAAACTTTTTATTAAACACGAGTGATTTCTGCTATATCGTGCGAAGTCTATGTCAGTACGTAAATTACTGTTTTTTTAAAAACTTTAAATTTGACTTCAACTTGAAATATAATTACTCAACAGGGGCCCCTATTCATTTCATTTATTTTTGTAATTATTAATATTATTTTATCATAGTTTTACAAAAATAATTTTGTTATAACATTCTATTATTAAAAATTAAATAAAAAATTGTCAGATTTCACTGTGTAATAAATAAGTAAGTATCACATTTAAAAAATAATAAACATAAATATTAATCCTTGAAAATCTTTAACGCTATATCAAAGACCATTAATATATAAAGATACACAAAAGTAGCTTGATCGTACAAAGATTAGAGTCGAGTTTTTACATAATTTCATAGTTTCATAATTTGTTTTTTCTTTTTTTTTTTACAACAACTGAACTGAATAATCACTTGCAATAACTGAAATGAAACTTTTCCAATAAACACCTTATTAATTTTGAACTCTTTGTAATAAATTAATAACAATTAGTAAATATAACAACAACAAAACATCTTTCTAATTGTTACATATGAAGAGGATTTACCAACAAGCAACAAATAATTAAATTATGCAACAATGTAAAAACAAAATAAGAAACAAAAATGTGCATATTCTCAGAATAACTCCAAATCATAAAAAATAAATTATATAATGCAAAAGAATTGTGTTGACGTTAATCACAGATGCATAAATTAAATAAATGAACAAGTAAATTTAAGTAACGTTTTAAATTGTAGTAAGTCTATTTATTAATATTATTTTATTAGTTGCTATCTGCTTTTATGAAATAAATAGTAATTATTATAATATTATTCTGCATTTATCTGGATGTTTGTAAGTTCGACGGAACGCTCCAACACATATACAAATTACATATGTATACAAATGCATATATATACAAATTGCTTTGGTGCTTTTTTTTAACCCCTTCAGCATCTACCATGCTGAACCTTTGCAGGAAAAATTGATTGCATGAACTATATTTTTTTAATTTAATGTTAGTCTTCTTCGCAAATAATAAGGAAAAATAAAAAATAATAATAATAATATAAATAAAACAAACAATTTTTTTGATTTATAATAATAAGGACTAATAGAAATTTAATCAATAGTTTAATATGGTATAATAACCAAAAGGCAAACAGCATTTAACACAAAAAAAAAACATAATTCACTCAAAAGTTGTTCTTATTACTTAAAATTATACACAATAATATACATGTGTATCAGCATATTTGTATTGTATAATATTATACACTATACTACTTTATTGCTTCTACCTTTTATTTTTGTCATTATTGTGTGCGTAATTCACTTCACTCAAAAAAAATTATTTTTGTTTTTTTTTGTTTTTTTTTATTATTTGCTGTATCTGTATTCTGTATGTTCTATATGCTCCATTCCAAAAATATTATTTTATTTTCAGTGTTAAGTGTTCACTGTTCACTTCACTGTTCAGGTTCACTGTTCAATCAATAGAACTTGATAGAAGTAGAGTAGGATAATAAATTCTACTTCTACGTCGGATAATAAAATATTGTTTTTTTTAAATTGAAAATTATTGATGAAAATGTTTTTGTATTTTTTATAAATTTTACCAATTCAGATACAAAATTTTGAATATTTTTTTAAAAATAACACAATACCACAATAACAGTTTATTCATATAGCAAAATAAGATCCCTATACATTATACAAAAGACAAAATTTATATGAAAATAAGATCCCATTTTTAAATTTGCTCTCCCAGAGGCCACAATAACGCTAATACTGTATAATTTATACTAAATGAAACCCAACTAACGAATTATAACTAAATGGAAGTGAGTACGAGTATACCATACAAAAATACAAACATTTTATACAAATTTGTTGGTATGGTACTTCTTTTTCTGTTATATAAAAAAAAAAAAATTAGTGTTAGGCCAATATAAACATAAATAAAAATAAATAAAAAGTGATATAAACATAAGTACTGTAATTTCGGAATAAAGAATCTAATGAAAGAAAAAAAGAAATTAGGATTTATTTTGCTTCCGTCATTTATGACGGGTTACAAAGCTAGTTTATAATAATTAATAACATAAATATGTAATACAAATTACAATCTGTAGTGTATCAATAAATTTTTTATAGTAAATTAAATATATTCCCAAGAATCGAGGTACTATATCAAAACATCAGATTTATCAAAAACAATAAGATAATAACCATTATAAAAAATTTAAATTCTAATGAAAATGTTGACGATTTATAAAGACAGTATAAATTTTGTGAAATTAGCACATTTATTTTATATGTACCTATATACCTACATTCAACAATTCACACTTTTTTTTCAATTCAACACAAAATATAAAAAGGAAACTTTTGCAAGGAGAATTGAAAAACAGAAAAATAAAATTCTAATGAGATATATATGTAACTATATATGGATCTATACCAGTGTGTATACTGTGTACAGCCAATACATATATATTCATCATTTGCACAGCATAATATAGAGTACACTATATTTTGGTAATAGAATTGGTTTTTGGCATAAAATATATATTATATGTATATGCGTTTTTTTTTTTTTTAATTCTTGTTTCTTTAATGGTGTGTGCTTGTTTATGTTTTAATTTGAAATAGTAAGATCGTAAAAATCTCCCATCTCAACTCTAATATTTGTACGATCAAACTACTTTTGTGTATCTTTATATATTAACGGTCTTTGGCTATATTATATTATTCATATAATGTCTAATTTATCACCAAATTTGTAATTTTTTGTACTTCAATTAATTATTTTAATAAGCTTTTGAAATACTGATTTTGCCAACTTTTGGTAAAAATTTGTACATACTTTTGATATAATTTTTTTTTCATCAAATATTTTTTTAACGTCAAAAATTTTCAAATTTAATTCAAAAATAGTTTTCGATGTTGGTAAAGTTCCATTTTTAAGTTTGTAGTATTTGCCCGTATATTTAGGATATGCTAGTATTGTTATATTTATGCTATGTTTGTTGATAAAAAAATCGTACTCAATATTTGATTATGAATTGTTTTCCACCATTTCAATTTATTCTTGGTACTACATAATCTTTTTTTTTTTGTATTTATCTTAAACACGAACCGCATATATGCACACATATGCCAAGTGCAATTTTTTCAAAATTCATATTATGCTACATATGCTATTTTAAAAACGCCTGTTTTCCATCGTTTAAATATCTAAGACGTTAAAAACTTAGTTTCCGACATATAGAGTGCTAATATAGTTTAAAATGTTAGTGTTCATTTTAGTATAAATACTTACTCTGCATATTAGACCTATAGACCTAAAAAAAACGGTGTTTAACTAATCCAACATAAATATGCTAAAAGTGCTCATTTAGAATATTGATCATTATAAAAAATTACATAATAGCTTAACAAAAATATGCCAAGTGCTGATATAAAATATGAGAGCTAATTAATAATTATGCTAAGTGCCACACTAAGTCAATAATATGTTAAGAACAAAGCCTGCTACAGAAAATACAAAATTAAAAATAATAAAATCATTTAATCTTAAAACCTATTTTAAGTTGCTCCAGCTTTCTAACTTAAATAGTACGCTTTTTGCAAGCTACTAAACGTTAAAATTGCTCCCCTGCATTAAGATTTTGCTTTTAGCATAAGTTTGTTCTAAGCCATCGATATCAATAATTATAATTGACAAGCAATTAAGGACCTGCGCAGTAAACACCTTTTCATTTTATTTCGCTTCTCTTTAATGAACTTCTAATATATAAATAAGTTGTATATAAAACAGAAATGCGCATACGGACTGAAAAAATTTCTATTTTGCTTTATAATATTCAAACTTTTAAATAAAATATATCCATTTTGTATCATTCAACATCTTATTATTTGTATACATAATTAGAGGAAATTTATTCTATTAATTTTTTTAAGTAACTGTCTCAAATTATTGTTTTCTATATTTTGGGCATTTGTAGTAATCATATAGTTGTGGTTAAAAATATGTATAATGCCTCTTTAATTACAAAAATATTTTATTTTTAGTAATTTTATATATTAAATGCCACTGTCTATATAGGGAATATATCGAAAACGAATCAGTATTTAAGGAAGTGCATTTATGTATCCCAAAATAAAACTTACTAACCACAAAACTTTTTAGTAAACACGAGATGATTTCTGCTATATCGTGAATAGTCTATGTCAGTACGTAAATTAGTGTTTTTTTAAAAACTTTAAATTTGATTTCAACTTGAATTATAATTACTCAACAGGGGCCCCTAGTGTAATAATTTATTTTAATTTATTTTTGTATATTAAGATGCATGTGTGTACTTATAGATATGAGGTACAATTTTGAATTGAAATTTCTAATTGAAAATTAAAAAAAAATTTTATTTCGCTATGTCTCCTTTTAAATATCTCTATTACTTAAAAGAATAATAATGGAAATCCATTTTGAAATGGTTCAGATATTTGATTAAATACATATTAAATACAGATTAAATATTAAAATTAAAAAATATTAAATTCTATTCTAAGCATCGGCGCATTACTTTTAGTAGTACGTGTCAAATTATTATTATTATCTATTTTGCAAACAAATTATGTGATATTTTATAAGACTGGCAACATTATACCAATTCAAGCTTTTAAGTTTTAAAGCTTTCAAATTTTGAAAATAAAAAAATTAATTTAATCTTTACATTTTATTATTATTCTCTGTCAGTATTTTTTATTTCTATTTAGTCGACTGATCATAGCATTTGTCTACTCATCAAAAGATGTTGAGCTCAGTTTCAACTCAAGGTAAAATATTAATTTTTTTTTAGTTATATAATTTGGAAATAATATAAAATAAATATTTATTTTTTTTAAATTTTATTATTATAAATTATTAATTTAAAAAATTTTTATTTATTTTTTTTTGTACAGCTTTTTTCTAGAAAATTCAACATAAGATGTTGGAAATTTTATTTGACACCCTTAATTGAGCAATTCAAGCTTATTTGGAAATTCTGTGCATACTGGTGAACATAATAATGATTTGCCAGACCACTTGCCATCATCATTGCAATAAATAATTTTTTTTTACTAAAATAATTATTTTTACATTGAAGATAAACTTTTTTGATAAAATATGGACCACACAAGAAACATATTCTTCCATTTTGGACTCACAAAACATTTTAAACCCATTAAACATTGTTGGGTTTTAATGTTTTCTTAACCTTTTCTGACCTTTTTAATGCAATTTTTTATATTAAATTTATAAATGTATATAATTAAAATATATTAAATTTCATAAAAACAATTTTGTTTTTTTTTTTTGTTTACCATTTTATAATTCTAAATTAAGAATATTGATAAAATTTTTTTTTTTAATTGTAGGCCGTGAAAAAACTGATAACTGACTAAATTTATGAATTTTGTGATGTTACTTGGCTATTTAAGTGTAAAAAAACACATAGGTTATCACTTAGGGTTATCTTTATAAAATATTTTTAATTCAAAGTAGCTAAAAATGAATGTTTTTTGTACTTTTTTTATTGATTTCTTATAAATTTATTTGATGTGGAAAATAATTTAAAACCGATTCAAATGTGGGAATTTATTTTAGCATATTCAAATATAAGTAGTCAAACAAGGTTTTTAATCTATTGATGTAAAAAATAAAAATAAAACGTAGATCGTAGCTGATTAGATGATTTTTTTTAATATACTTACTTTTTTATCTATACAAATTTGGTATAATTTATAGAATATGCTGTAGAAGGCTCGAGGTGAAACATTGTTAAAATTAAATAAATTTTAAAACTCTATAAGTGATTCAGGTGACATTAGTCTTCTGATGAATGGTTTAATAACCGAAATCGATTAAAATATTTTTAATAAAATTGTTAAACATACCTAGAGTTTTAATATTTATTTAATTTTATGTAATTTTTCTCTACTCTTTTTTTTTCTCTTCAATAATGATTCCTAAATTTTCAGCATGGGAAATCATTTTTTTTAGACGAATTTAAAAAAATAACCTAAATATAAAATTATCATATTTTGTTTTGTTAACATAGCAATGTACCACATTTCATAGACATTAATAGTTTTTTGTAGACCATGTTTTAATAGATAATATACAAAGTTTGTGTGATGCAATTGATATGGAGCAAAGCTCGAAATGTACCTAATTCATAAAATTTCAGTCATATTAAGTCTATTATGAGGGGGGTTAGTCTTAAGATTGTGATTTTGAACAAAAAATTTATTTCAAATTTTTTTCAAATATCTCATGAAGCTTTAATACACAACATTTGAATGAAACACCCTTAAAACTTTCCATAAAATTTAATCAAAATCATTGCCACATTTTTATTTTTTATCTGCATAACAATTCTATTTTTAGTTTGTCTGAAATATAAAATGTTTCTAGTTTGGAGTAAAATAGAACCCACCTGAAATATCCTGAATATAAATTGAATTGAAATGCAAACACAATATTTAAAAATATTTTATAAAAATTTAATTATTAATTTATTTTTTTTTTACAATAATCGAAATATTAGAAAAACAAAATAAATATCATCAGCTTAAAAGAACAAAGAACAATTTGTACATATATATTATATATTTATTTATAATAATACCAAAATCCTATTTTACATAAATAAAATTTAAATTGGTGCCAACCATATTTTATATTTAGCAATAGATTGTTGTATAAAATCTTTATAAACTTTTACATTTCTGTAAACATGGTAATAAATCCATCAGAACAATATTTTGCCTTATTAATACCAGTACTAACAACATCAGACAAAAAAATATCGAAACTGACCAGCAGCATATTTTTCAATAACAAATCCACCACCACTATCACCTTGGCAAGCTGTTCCACCATTCGAATTTCTAGCACAAAATTTATCACCAGTAATATCAGATCTAAATTTTGGATGAACTAATCTCTTACATTCCTGGTTAGTTAAAGTTTTAAAATTTAATTCGAATAATTTTGAACTTGAAGTATCATTTATTGATGTAGCACCCCATTCCACAATACGACCATTCCCATATCCTATACTAATATCATAATCATTTTTTGAATCCCAATCAATACATATTGGCTTAATATTGGAATTGTATTTTAAATGGCTTTTAAGAATTAAAACAACGATATCATTTCTAACTGGTGCTGATTGATAACTAAAAAGAGAAAAAAAGAAAAAAAAAATCAAATAAAAAAAAATATATCTATATTTAATATAAAATTAATTAACTGTATTGGAATATGATATATCTTTGATATCAATATACGAAGGGTATTCATCAGAAGCCCCAATGCTACGATATGTTTTACCAGCACCAGCATAAGATAATTTTCCGAACTATGCAGCTTACTAAAAGCATCATCATAGCTGCAATGAGCTGCAGATATTATAACATTCGAATGTATAATACTACCACCACATATTTGTTGATATGATGATGATATACCAGTATTATTAGCATATAAACCAACATGCCATGGTGCATTCAAAATATTTATTAAATTTCCTTTATACAACAATTTTGTGGACTTTGCCACAAATCAATTGACAATCATGTCCTTCTCCAAATATTTCCCATTTCCCATGGCTACATTTACTTAAAATATCTGTGCTAGGATCTAAATTATAATTTTTATAACCGATCTGACAACGAAAATCAATACCATCAACCTTTGTTGTACATCGAGTTGATGAGCTGCCACATCGATAATCAATACAATTGATTTGAATTTTATTATTATCAATTTTTGTCGGAACATAACACGAATATGGGTTAATGATACTGTAAATTATAGTTAAAAAAAAAAATTGTATGCAAAGTTAATTTTGTTAATAATATTTAATTTTATTTTTTTTTTAATTTTAGTATTAAAATTTACTAATTATCAATGAAACGATCATATTTTGTATAAATCATTTGTGGTATTCCTAGTATTTTTGATATATTTTTACAAGCAGGTTTTGTATATTCATCAAATATTAAATGAATATCACTATTACAGGGTCCACCCAAAATATTATACTCTTTGTTGGTACTGAAACATCTATAAAAATTATCATTTTAATTAATACGAGTATAATAAAATAATTTTTTTGTTTTTAGATTATATTTTAGATTTTATAATTCATTTATCATCTTTAAATATCAAATTTTTTATAAACTAAATCAAATTAAAACTGAATAATATTATCAAAACATGAATCTAATAAACTAATATAATAAATTTTTATTATTATTTAATAGGCCAACACCATTCCGAAAGAAGGTAAAATGACCTGAAGTTGACTTGCAGATTCATCTGCAGACCCATTGAATAAATAAATTAAATTAAAAATTAAATTAAAATACAAACCTATTCCTTAGAAGCACTTCATATGTTTTTAGCTCCCCTTTAGATTCAAACATTACAAGATAATGTTGTGTAGATGAATTCAAATTTTTTATTAATATTTGTCTTTCTGATAAAATAATTCCCGGCAATATATTTATTTCTCCTTTAATTGGTTTTTTTCTAACAAATTTAATGTAAGATGTTGGAAATTTTAATTTATTTTTATCAATCAATTCAAGTTTATTTGGAAACTCAGTACATTCTGATGTGCATAATAATGGTTTGTCAGACCATTTGCCATCTTCATTACAAATAATAATTTTTTGTTTAATATTTTCTTCATTAAAATAATCATTCTTACATTGAAGATATACTTTTTTGACATATGGACTAAAACAAGAAAGACAATCTTCATTTTCTGATTCACAAAACGCTTTTATTCCAAACATTTGCAATTTTTGTTTTAGACATGGTTTTGTAATAGTTTGAATGATATCCATTTTTAATATAATTAAAATTAATAAAATAAATATGAAATTATAGAAATAATTTTTGTTTATGTTGAAATTAAAAATTAAAAATTTTGTAAAATAATTATTAATTGTAGACGGAGGGAGATAACTCACAACACTGACTGAATTTAGAATTTTAAAATGCGCTTACGATAAAAAATAAAGTTCATCTTAGTGTTGGCTATCTTTGTAAAATATTTTTAATCACAAGTAAATGGTTTTGTTTTTTTTTGTTGTTTTTCTTATTTTTTTTATATAGATTTATTTAATTTGGAAATTAATTTAAAATTCCACAATATATATGAATAATTTGATTTATTATTATTATATATTTATAAGTCAAACAATTTTTTAATGGTGGTTTACAGAAATCGTAAATCGCAGCTGACTGGATAATCATGTTTTTTAATACACTATATGTCACCACATTTTCTTCTATCTATACACTTTTAATTTTTATTTTCATGTATTAAATTCTTTTGTTTTCATGTATTATCAAAATATTTAATTTCGCTATGTCTCCTTTCAAATATCTATTAATTAACAAAATGAAAAGAAAATCGGTTGTGAAATAGTTCAAATATCTTAAAAATATTTTAGTTTTTTTTTATTTTTATTTTTTATTTAATTTTATTATTTTTTTAAACTAATCCTTTTTCAGCACTTATGAATCATACAAATTCTTTAACTGCACCTACATATGTTAAAATACTGACTAAATTTTTATCTACACACAATTACTCAAAAGTAGCCAAATGCCCAAGGCAGCGAATCTGAATATTGGCGATCCAGCTTTATTGTGGTCGTGTTAATAAAAATTAAATTAAATTAAATTACTCAAAAATATCTGTTCTACGATATCCAATTTACAATTTTTGTAATACAACATTTGTACTTTAAATCACTTTTTCAACTGTTAATTTCAAATCATTTCATCAAATCAATTTTTATTACAAATATTTTATGTTGAATAATAATATTTGTTTTTTTTTTTAAATTGAATTTTTTATTTACATTTTATTTATTTTTTTTTTTGCGCAATATTATCTTGTATTAAATTTTAGTTTTTCAGTGACCTTTGAATTTTGATAACTACATGATTAAATCATTTGTTAGTGTTTGGTATGAATAAAAAGTAAAAGTTTATTATAAAGTATAATATGCGTTTTTAAAAAAATAATTATTATAAATAAAATTTGTTATGGTTATTTCAATTGCTTTCAATTTTCATATTATTGTGTGTAACGTTCCCTCTAAGCTGCGCAAGTGCGCAATTGCGCACGGATTTTTTTTTAATTGCCCATTAGAAATTTTATTGTAAGTATTACTTGTTTAAAATAATACTTCCTTAGTAGGCTGTGCAAATTGTTATCGATTTAAATAGTGTAGTCGAATTAATCAGCAAAATCGCAGATCGAGATCGAGAAAATTGTACAGAAACTATTTCTAGAACAAAAGTTGGTAAAGATAACATCAAAATTTTAATAAATAATGTTGTTCTTACCATTAAAATGAATTTTTCAATGAACTCAGTCCAAGAAATAAGAATGGCACAATTCTATTGCTTAAGAGTGGATGAAATTACTGATATTTCAGTTTACAAAATATTAATTATTTCATGTAAAATACCGCTTTAATTTTAATTATAAAACTGTTTTTGCTGGTATAATACAATTAAATGTATGTGACGCAAAATCAATTGTGGAGTCCATAAAATGTTTTTATAAAACTATTAATCTGGATATGCAAAAAATGGTAATGTTAGCATCCGATTGAGCTGCAGTAATGTTGGGAGACTATAATGGAGTTACAGCACTATTAACACAAGAAATTGGTTACTTAATTTCACAATTTAGAGGAGGATTTGGCAATTGATGATGCCTGTAAGGGTATCAAGTAAAAACATTATTGCGACATTACAGCTGTTAAAAAACATAGTTTTGAAGAAATGGCAAGTTTAATGGATTGTGAAGTTTTGATGTTCCGGCTTCTTAATGAAATACGCTGATTTTTTCGTAATTTTGTGATTATGCCGTTTATTCGGAACTATGATGTCTTAACAGAATATTGTAAAGAAAAGATTGATAGTTCCAATTCAGTTGATCCAATCTCGAGATATTGCTTAACAGCTTTAGAAAATAATTTAAATCGTATATCATTGATTGCATTAAATGATGGTTTTACCGAATTAAAAGAATCATCAAAATATTTAAAAAAAAAAAACTGTCACCTATATGGAAGCGCATCAATATTCTAAATTGATTATCACAAAATGAAGAAGTCAGTGCCTTGGTGATATAATTTACTGAAATTCTTAAAGATAAAGGTAAGAATTATATGATAATATCATCTGGGATAATTATATTTGTTGAAAAGTTCTGCTACCATTTGAATAAATGATTTCCTGTTGCTGACGTGGACCCTTAGAAAGCTTTTGATTAAATTAAGCCTATTCTCGACATAGTTTTCAAAACATAAAAATTTTGTTTGATATATGTGGAACCTTTTAAGTGTCGAATGTTGATTGTGAAAGAGAATTTAGCCTGATAAATTTGATTAAAATAAAGTTTAGAAATAGGTTGGTAGTAAATCATTTGGGTAACTTAAGAAGAAAAATAAAGACAGGAGAGGAAAATAATAATAATGTAATATGTAACAAATAAAAAAAATTGAAAAACAATGAAAAAACTTAAAAATTTGCAATAAAAAACTTTTATTTTTTAGTTTTTATAAAAACTTGTTTTCCAGCGTTAGAGTAAAATTTTGGTATAACAGTGAAAATAGTCGAATATTTTCCTTTTAATTTTACTGATATGCTTATCATACAGATACGCGTATTTCGTCTACTACTTGCAGACTTCTTCAATGTTTTGTACTCGACTGAGGAAAGAAATCTAAAATTGTCTTATTTATTTTATTCGTACAGGTAACAATTTGATGTTTCTCGCAGCTGCATGGTTGTTTATTATCCAATGAATTAGCACAGGTAGGGGGTTGAATAAAAATATTTTTATTTATTTTATTATTGGTATTTAAAATAATTTTTCCGACGTTAGGGTGACAGGTAGGGGTGGTGTTATTTGTTTTATTGTATTTCACTAAAAATTTAAATAAAGAAGAATATCCATTGCCTTGGTCTTTATTTAGGAGTGAGTCATTTTTAGTTTTGTAAATTTCGATGCTTTCAGCTGAATCTAGTTTCCTAGAATCTCTAATGTAATTTATCATTACAATGTCTTCTTTCGAAATGCTATGATTCTCCTGGATGATGTGTTCTGCTACTTTGGATCGGAACTCTGTTGAGTTCTTCTTTTTAGCCAGTTTAGCTTCTTTCAGGTGTTCATTGAGTCGCGTTTTCATGTTTCTCCTAGTTTGCCCAATATAAACTTTGTTGCAATGACTGCAAGTTACCTTATATACACCTGATTTTTCCATTTGTTCGATTGGGTCTTTAGTTGAACCTAGAACAGACTTGAGTTGGTTAGTTCTACTGCTATATACGATATCTAACCCGTGTTTTCTTAATTTCGTTCTGAGTGGGAGAGAAATCTTGCTAAACTCCAATGCTACTCTTCTTATGGGTTGTTGATCAATCAGTAGGTTAGTGAGGGAGTTCCGTTGTAAACTTCTTTTCCGTTTACTAAGTAAGGCCGTGATGGTTTTTTCCGGATATCCGTTTATTCTCGCAATTTCAAATATGTGTTTAGTTTCTTTTACTAAACCTTTTTGGGAGATGGGAAGTGTTAACATTCGATGGATCATGTGGTTGAACGATGCCATCTTATGTTGATAGGAGTGCTTAGAGGTATTCGGGATGACCCTGTCAGTATCTGTAGGTTTCCTGTAAATCTCTAGTTCTAGAGATGTTCCTGTTTTACTTAACAGTAGATCTAAGAATGGTAGTTGGCATTCTTTTGCTACTTCGACAGTAAACTGTATATTCCTGTGGAGCCCGTTAAGAGTAGTTAAGGTTGATTCTAAGTCCCTTTCCTTTATTACAGCAAAAATATCATCTACGTATCTTTTCCAAAATCTTGGTAACCGTTCTTCTGCTGCTAAATCTGCCTCCAATTTAGCCATGAAAATTTCACTGATGAATGGAGAAAGGGGATTTCCCATTGGAGCTCCCTTCAATTGCTTGTAGAAATTTCCTCTAAAGGTGAAATAATTTTCTTCCATGCAAAGCCGGATCAGTTTTATGTACTGTTTTACTTTTGTCCTCCACTGTGGTCCAGTTTCTTGTTGTAGTAACCATTCTTCTACCAGAATAATAGCCTCTTTGACTGGGATACTGGGAAAAAGCGATTTTACGTCAAAAGAGACCATGACCTCGTCTTCGTTAAGTCCTCCCATTGATTGTAATTCTTGAGCAAGTTCCTTAGAGTTTTTCACTGATTGGGTTTCGAACTGCTTATCCATATTACGAAACTCCTCCACTAACCATTTGGCTATTTTATATGTTGGAGACATATCTGCTGTCACAATTTCTCTCATCTCATTCCCTGGTTTGTGAATTTTAGGAAGTCCTTTAATTCTAGGAAGTGCTGGAATTAAGCCCCAAAGTTTGTTGACTCCTATTACTTGTCGGCATTCCTTGATAGTGCTGTCTACTCGCTTGATGAACTCTTGAAGAGGATCGTTTCTTAATTTCCTGTAAGGTCCGTTCGTGATCTTCTCCTGCATCCTATTATCGTAATCTTCTTTGTTTAAAATATCTAATTTACCAAATTTTTGTTTAATTTTTTAAATAATTTCATAGCCCAATTTATTTATCTTTTGCTCAGCTAAAAAAAAAATTAGAGGGAACGTTGATTGTGTGTGTTCCGCAAGAACAACTCAAGTACATATTTTTGTCAAATGGACATATTTTTTTTTTTTTTTTAATTAAATTTATTAGCATAAATACTATTTATAAAATCATAAGAAATAAAAATAAAAGAAAAACAATTCAAAATTAACTAAAATTCATTATGAATCACATAACTTATTCAACTATTCTTAAAAACATTAATATTATCAACATTATGAATAACCTCAGGCAAAGAATTAAACAGATGAAGACCTTTGTGGAATAAGTTATTTTGGGTGTTGTTTCTTCTAAAAAGCGGAAGTCTCAATAAATGGGCTGATCTTAGATTATGATTATTTGATTCATCCACATAATTTAAAAGTCTCGATAAATAATCAGGAAGCATATTATGTTTCACCTTATATATGAAAATTAATGTATAAAAGTTTAATCTTTGTCTAATAGACATCCATTTCAATTTTCTCAGCATTAAATTTATGTTTGACCTTCTTGAACATTCCAAAATAATTCTCATAGCACGATTTTGAAGTATCTGTAGTCGATCTTTTTTTTTGCTTCATTACATAGAAATAATAGCGATGCACAATAGTCCAAATGTGGTAACATTGTTGTATTATTTATTTATTTTCGAGCTTAATTCAAGCAAGTTACAATAAATCATACTTAAATTAAATTTATAAACTAAAAATTAAACATTCAAAAAAGAATTAATAAAAAAAAAGAAGAAAATAACAAAATTAAAAACGAAAACAAAATTTTATATTTAATAATAATCAAAAAATAAAAATTAAAAAAGCTTCAATTAAGAAGACAGGTGAAAGATTCATCAAAAAAATCAGTTACACAAATACAGATTATTTTTTAATGATTGTTTAGTTATTTATTTATTTAAGTAGTTTAATTCAAACAAATTACAATAATTATTTTCCTTTTTCTTTTAATATAAGGTTAAAATTTAACAGAATCAAAATTTTAGAAAACAGTAAAAATTTACAAAACTACTTAATGGTTAGAGGGGTTAGTTGGAAGGGTTCTGATTACAGAGGTATAGCCGATTCTTTAACACATCTTTTGAGAGTGATAAGTCAATCACGTTTTTATATTTGTTCCCTATTATCATCATTCTGTGGATAGGCTCATTCATACCATAGTTGGTTCTATGAGATACAAGTGTGAAAATATTAGGTGATCGAAGTCGAGTGTTATTGGAAATTCGGGCAGAATTCAATATAAATGGGGATGTAATATTCCCCTTCACTACTTGGATGATGAAAAGAACATCAGCAACTTCTCGCCTAGTTTTTAATGTAGCTAAATGTAGCAAATTTAATCTGTGTTCATATGGAGGCAGGACAAGTGGATTGGACCAAGGAAGGTGGCAAAGTGCATATCTTATGAAGTTCTTTTGAATAGCTTCTATTCTTTTAATATGAATTTCGTAATAGGGTGAACAGACCTGACTAGCATATTTCAGTTGTGGCCTCACAAGACATGTATATAGGGATTTTAAGATATAAGGGTCGTCAAATTCTTTAGATGATCGTTTTATAAAACCTAACATTGGGTTAGCTTTACTAATAATATTGTTATAGTGGAATTTAAAAGACAGTTTTTCGTCGAAAGTGACACCTAAACGTTTGATCGACCTAACTATTTCAAGAGCATGTCCCATAAGTGAATAGATATTTGAAAAGAAGTTGGTACGCCTGTGATAATTCATCACAACACATTTATTCGTATTAAGCATAAGGTTATTGCTACGGCACCATGCTAAGAAATTATCGAGATCATTTTGAAGCAAACTTGAGTCTCGAAGTGATGTGATTTTCTTAAAAATTTTCATGTCATGAGCATAAATTTGAACTTCACTATTTTTTTATTACTGATACAACGTCATTAATAGAGATTATGAAAAGAAGGGGACCTAGATGGCTTCCTTCAGGAACTCCTGAATTTGCTTCGAATGATGTTGACGTAGCTTCTCTGAATCGTACAGTATACTTTCGATTAGCCAAATAAGATTCAATCCATTTCACAAATGACGGTGGAAATCCAAGTTTAATTAATTTTAAAAGAATGACGCAATCTGGAAGAAGATCGAAGGCTTTACTAAAATCTGTATAGACGACATCAGTTTGAAAACCTTTTTCCATATTATTAATAAACTGAGAGGTACACTCAACCAGATTCGTGACTGTCGACTTGTTTTTGACAAACCCGTGTTGGTTTGGGATTAGAAAACAAGTGCAATGATGATATAGTTGATCGAAGAGAATTAATTCGAATAATTTAGGAATAGTGGACAATTTAGCGATTGGCCGATAGTTACTAACATCATTTTTGGAATTTTTTTTATGCACTGGAGTTATATAGGATTTTTTCCAATAAAGGGGAAAAACCCCTTTAGAAAGTGATAAATTGAAAATTTTTGATAGTGGTGAAACCAAGGAATTCGAGCAATTTTTCAGGATAATTTCTGGGAAACCATCAGGGCCAGGGGATGTGTTATTGCCAAGTTTGTTCAAATAGCCTATAACGATAACTTCGCTTAAGTAAAAAGTTGAGAATGTTGTCTTAGGGTAATCATCAAGATGAGAAAATTCAGGTATTTTAGCATTTAAAATAGAACTAGAATAGGAATTTTCGAAGAAATCACTGAAAAATTGAGAAATAACCAACGGATTATTGCTACGGGACTTTTTATATTCCATAAAACTAGGGTATTGATCGGACTTACGCTTAGTTATAAAAAATTTCCAAAATCTTTTAGGATTAGTTAGAATATTACATGACATATTCTGTAAATAAATATTATAACTTTGTTCGGCTAACAACTTGAATTGATCAAAGAGAAGCTTAAAACTATTATAATCATTTTGGCTTTTGGATTTGACATATTGATATTTATCGACAAGGAACTGACGGTTGGTGAACATTAAGATAGATAATGTTATCAATCTTATCTTCCATTGTGCGTAATCTGCTTCTAAGAATATCAATTTCAGCTTGTAATACTTTCATTTCAGGTACAATATTTTTAGTTGATGACTCACTTGTTCCACAACCAGTGATTAAAAAGCAAGTCCTACCCAAGTAATATGAAAGGAATGATATCATTGAATAAAATTAGTCGAGTCGAGTCATGCAATTAAAAAGCTACAATAAAGTCCCAACTGTCTTTTTAAAATGAACTGAAATAACAAGTTCCTATTCAGACCTACCACGAGTGTTATTAAAATGAAAATTTCAAAAAAATCATATTTATAAATTGTTTATTGTAATTTTTTTTCTCGTTTTAAATTAAAATCACTTCAAATAATACAATATTAATTTTTTTTTCTTTATCTTTAAATTAAATTCTTATTTTGATAATTTTACCAATAATAGCGATTTGTCATTCTTTATTTGGAAAAATATTCACATTTCTCATTTGACTTTGTGATCTAGATCTTGATGAACGTCTTGATTGTGAATAATATGATATTGTTTCATTGGTACGTACCGGTTTCTTACGTATCCAAAATTTCAATGCAAAACTTAATTCTCTTTTAAATGCTTCATAAGGTGTAATCTATAAATAATATTAATTAAATATTTCATTATTCTATTGAATATAAAATTAAATAATGTATACCTTCTCTTCAACAGCTACTTGTTGTGCATTCCATAAAAATTCAGCAATACCTAATACATATGCCATAAAAAGGCCAGCTACTAAAACTAAGAAAACACCACCAACATTATCAATACCTAAATCATTATTAGTATCAGTATCAAATTTATCACATGTAACATTATGAGTTTTCCACCATTTCTTTTTCAATGCAAATAATTTTCCCTGTTCACTTAATTTCAGAATAGCAACACTTAAATTTGTACGATAATCTGCACCTAAAATTTTATTAATTTTTATTTTTGTAAATAATTGTTTTGTTTTTTTCAATTATTACCAAATGGTACTGCTAAACCATAATGTTTGTCACCAATTTGTTCACCAATTTGTTGAACTTCACAATTTCTTTCTGTTATATATTCTAAGCCAGTTGTTTCCATTAGAAATGCATACATTCCTCTACTCTTTTTAACTCTTTCTAATCCTTCATTATTATCAGCTGTGAATACAGTTGGTTTAGCTGAAATCATTTTTGACCAGGCCAAACGATAAATTGAGTCATTTGATTCCTAAATAAATAAATAAAAATTTTATGATATACTCAAAGTTGTTTAATACTAATGCATATCTATATACATATTTGTACTTATATCATGTATTTTATATGTAAATGAATGCATACCTAATCAAATAAAATAAATTAACGGAATTTACCTATTTATTTTATAAAAAATTTCGGTTCTATAAACAAAAAACAATCAAACAAACCAAAATTCAAAATTTAAAATTAATTTAAAAATTTCTAAAAATATTTCAAAATATTTACGAATATACAAATTAAAAAAACAAAATGAAAAAACAATTAAAAAAAAGTTACTTGTTTTCGAAATAGAAATTATGACACATCTACACACATTAAATTATTATTTTCATGTCATTTAATATGTCACATGTTTTTATATTGACATCACGATAACCTTTTTTTAAACTTTGACATATAATTGAAAATTATTTTTTGTTTTTATTTTTTTTATTGTTTTTTATTTTTAGTTAGTTTAGTGGAACTAACAAACAAAATATAATGAATTAAAAAAATTTTTTTAGGACAATATTAGTATTTGAACAATAAATTTCAACTAAGAGAAAATAACCATTTTATATACTTTTATATTTTATAACTGTCATTTTATTTGAAAAAAGTCATGGTGTCATTTAGGATTGTTTTACTAATTTTTTTA
The DNA here is from genome assembly GCA_963942445.1 of Argyra leucocephala. Classification (NCBI taxonomy): domain Eukaryota; kingdom Metazoa; phylum Arthropoda; class Insecta; order Diptera; family Dolichopodidae; genus Argyra; species Argyra leucocephala. The sequence goes on from OZ012681.1 coordinate 15,502,364, forward strand.
TTTTATTTTTTTTTTTTTTGTTAAATTACTTTGTATAACATTTATGACTTTTAATTTTCTAATTTATTTTTCTATATCAATTTATTGGTCAAATAACAGAAATGTAATGGTTAAATTGGTAGAAGTGCGATATATTCTGTAAAATAAATTATTAAATATTTTTACTTCAAATGAGGATTGAAAGACTCAGAATGGCATTCATATAGTGTGTGTTAAGATAATGAAGGCTGAAATTAGTCGAATGTTGCCTACATAGAAAGTACATGGTGCTGATTGACCGAGAAAGTTTTAACATTCATAGGGCATGTTAAAATAATGAAGACCGAAATTAGTTGAATGAAGCTTACATTGAAAGGACATTATGTTGGTTGATTGAGAACTAGAATAGGTATGTTAAAATAATCAAGGCTGAAATTAGTCGAATGCAGCCTACATAGAAACAACATGGTACTGGTTGATCGAGAAAGTTGCAGCATTCATATGGTATATTCAAATAATGAAGCCAGGCTGAAATAAATCAAATTGAGCCTATATAGAACCAACATTGTGTTGGTTGACCGAGAAAGCTGTGTCATTCATACGTTATGTTAAAATAATTAAGGCTGAAATTAGTCGAATGAAGCCTACATAGAAAGGAGATGGTGCTGATTGACCGAGAAAGTTGTAGCATTAATAGAGTATATTAAGATAGTGAAGGCTGAAATTAGTTGAATGAGGCTTACATAGAAAGGACATTATGTTGGTTGACTGAGAAATAGAATAGGTATGTTAAAATAATCAAGGCTGAAATTAGTCGAATGCAGCCTACATAGAAACAACAATGTACTGGTTGACCGAGAAAGTTGTAGCATTCATTAGGGTATGTTAAAATAATGAAGGCTGAAATAAATCAAATTAAACCTATATAGAAATGGCATGCTGTTGGTTAATTGAGAAAGTTGTAGCAAAATGAAATAGAAACCGAAATAATTTAGAAGAAGTCTAGAAGACTCCATGTTCTTCTTGGAACTAAAGAACTACTAAAAAATAACAACTGAAACATAAGTTCTGAAACATGAACAGATGTAATATGAGACTTTTTTAATAGACATTCACTCCGTGGTAACAAAAATCTCCACCGTGAGTTGCACCAATGTGCTTCAATAACCAGTCGCGAATAAGATTAGGAAATATGCAGTCAAATACTAATAACGTCTACAAACTCATGTGAATTCGGGAATGGCAGTAGTTTTGGATATCGACTACAATGTCCGTCGACTCAAGCGAACGGAGCTCAAAGAGATGGTCACTACCTAAAATGGAAAATCGGAAATATGAAAATGTCGAATCGAAAATATGAAAATGTCGAATCGGAAATATGAAAATAATCGGCAAGAAACATTTATGGCCCGGAACTGAAAATTGGTATATCTATTGGTAATATTAAACTATCGATAGAAAAAACCGTGAAGAGGGAAACAAACATTCTTTGGGAGCGTATTGAAGGCCACAAAGTCTCCAAAATATATGTACCAAGAACAAATCTAAAATAACCAACTTCCTCAAGAGAGTAAACTGTAGGAAGATGGTGGGCATACTTACTGGTCATAACCACATGAATAAGCACATGTGTAAACCAGCACTAAGTGACGATCTAACCTGTAGACACTGTCTGGAAGAGGAAGAAATTTCTACACATGTTGTAGAAGAGTGCTTAGCTCTTTCAATGCTGAAATTCAGGCTTTTGGAAACGCACTATATAACCTCAGACTACTTCTGCAGGATAAAACCCTCAAACCTATTGACCTTAATCAAAAGTGTCGCCTAAGTTGAGGGGTGGAGATGGACATAAAGGACTAAAAGCCTACATGCCGGCCCTAACATATTAGGAATACGTACCTCTGTGAAAAAAAAAAAATATCAATAATTTTCGTTTGAGAAAAATTTATGTATTTATATAATCTTCCCACGCAGAAACTATTGATATGGCCATTTTATTTGCAGAAAATATCACAGTAATAAGAACAAAAATTTACGATAAAAAAGTCAATAGTCAATCAAACGTCGATTGGTTATAACGGAACAAAGATAGGTGGACTTTAGTGTCTTCGATTTCCACCCACACTATCAAGAGGCCCGGAGCTCTTAATGTCCTTCGAAGATTACCCAATCTTGTCTTTCGAAAAAAAATCGTTATAAATTTTGTTCTACAGCATAAGGATTTAAAAATTTTCGCTTCCTTTCCGACTTTTAAATTTATTGAATAAGGTTTCCAAGATCCCGCTACTTATTTAATGAAGCCCTGGCTTTGACAAAAATGATAAAGTTTTAAGAAGAGTTTTTGAAGTGTGGATTCCAGACAATTTTTTTATAATGCCTTCTTCCAAGCACTCTACGCTAGTTTTTCTTTTAATTTACTTACTTTTACCAATCAGCTCCGACTTGCAATACAATTCCTTAATTTGAATGTTTTATTTCATTTTGACATTTCACTTTTATTATTTATTTATTATCGATTTTTATAGATTATTAATATTTATGCGTAAATTACATTTTTTGTACCAAGTACAAATACAAAACCCTTTCTTGTATATATTTTAGTTAACTCTCTCTTTTGCACAAAATATTCTAAGAGATTCTCAAATTTCTTTAAAATAAAACAAGAAGTTCAGTTACCTCCCCGCCTTGTCTTTCCGTGCCTTACACATTTCCGCTGAGTGCTCTTCAGGTATCAAGTGTCCACCCCTACATAGTACAAGTTCTTAGGTGGCTGAAAACTGGCTATGAAAAATCATTTGTAGTCAAATTTTGTTGAATGGGGACCATAATTGAAAAAACGTGTTTCCCCAATGCAAAAATATACCTACGTACAATCTACAAAAGTTCAAGAGTAACAGTATCAAATTTATTCTAAATGTCCCAACTGATCAAAGGGGCATTTTTCTTTTCCCAATCCTCAATTAGTCCAAGCTGCGCAATCATGTACAAAGGTATCATTCGAAAGCTAATGTTTGGCTTAACTTAAAACAAAAAACAAATGGTGAACACATTACAACAAAATTTACAAGTTTAACATTTTATCTCAAATACAGAACTATAAATAGTATAGTGAATTGAAATAGAATACTGAATGATCGAAAAACAAGTTTGGAAAAAAATTATAAATATCAATATGACCAAAAAAGAGGACCTACCAAAAAAGAGGACTTTACTATACAATTCTTAATATCAAAATTACCTTAAAAAATGTAGATGTACTACCACCGTACACAGTTCCAAATGTGATTTTATTTTGTTCAGCTAAATCATTAATCGATTGTATGCTACTCTGTTGTCTGGATGATGTTAAAAATGCAGCTAAATTAGCTGTATAAGAATTTAACATCATAAGAGCAAAAAACCACCATAAAGCATTAACTAATCTCATTGGTCCCGTTCTGAATTAAGAAAAAAAATATTTTACTTTAATACAATTTAAAAAAAAAATTTAATATCCACCTTGGTAAAATATCACATCCTTGACCCATAATTGAACCCATTGTTAACCATGTTGTATTTGTTATACACCATTTATTTTCTAATTCTTCTGGATTTGGATTACATGGATGTGGATTTTCATATTCATTAGCAGCAATTCTATAATCAAAAAAAAATTGAAATTTAAATATAATTTTTTTTTTAAATTTTTTTGTTTTCTCAAATTTGCCGTTTTTACCTAGCCAAAAAAAATAATAAAATTGAAATAATTAAATATGCTGTTGCCATATAAATCCATACTTCTAAAGCAATTGGTTTTAAAAATGAAAAAAGATCTGGATCTGGTGGTGGTTCTTTATAATATAATATACTAATACCCAATTGCATATATGGTACTGTAAAATCAACTGCTTGTCGTCTTTCATGTGTTATTGTCAAATCACAAATTCCAATATCGGCTTTCTTAAATTAAAAGTAATTAGGAACAAATCGAATAATAATGAATAATTTTAACACCTCTGAATAAAACTTACATGATCAACTAATTCTCTTACAATACCATTCCATTCGCCAGTTACATGATCAAGCTTACCCCATTGATTATCTGGTACAATTTCAATTACATAATCGAATTTCAGTTCTTCAGACAATTTATGAATCAAATCAAGGGAGTATCCTTCAAATCGTTGATTTCCAGATAATATTTCACCTTCTTTGGCAGCACTAATACAATAGAGAATATTTTTTTTATTATTTTAATGAAAAAATTTATTTTTAAAATATATACGGTAAAATAATTTTATATAACAGGTCAATTTAATACTAACTTCGAAGAAACTTAAATACTAAAAAAATGTTTTTACAATAATTATCAACAATCAAAAGGTCCAACAATTAACATGAATTTCACATTTCAATAAAATCTATTCACAATATTATTTGTCTCACTATTCATGCACAGGTATGTTATTTAATAAATAACCACGCGTGCGCGACATTCTAAGATATTATTTCAACAATCGATAAAGTCTGGCATGCCAATGTTCGACTTAATATAAAAGAAAAATTATAATCATATATCACTTTCCCGCTGATCATATATTACTTTCCTGCCAACAATAACAACATCTTTTGCATTCAACACGCAGTCCTTGCTCTAAATATTTGACTTCAAATCGTAACTATTTAATAGCGAAGAAAATTAAATAATTAACTAGTTAAAAAGTGGGCCAAGTCAAATATAATATACTTCATTATTTTCACGAGTAGTAGCGAAATGTGTCTACCAGTTAAAATTAAAATAATATGTCACCATAGGCGCATTCAGCGGTCAATAATTTCTTCTTTAAGCTTTTTAAGTTAATTTTAGCATCAATTAAATAATAAAAATCCAAAAGCAAGTAAAATTAGCCATACTACACTTAAAATTAATAAATTTAAACTTATGTATTATTATTTTACGGTATTGAGATTATATTTCAATTACGTCACGAAGTCGTAAAACATTTTCAAGTTAAAGTGCCTACTTGGACCATTCCCAATGTGCTTTCGTATGCTCATTAATTAAAAATTCCTTAAAAATAAGGTCAGCATAAGAAAAAATAGCTTTTTCAAGTAAAATATAATAAGCCCAGTTTGGTATACATATAAATCCACCGGTGAAAAAGTTGTTGAGACAGACTAGCAATAAAATTGGAGATCAATAGCGGAAGTTGTATTACTCAATGATTTCAAATAGGATTTAAAACCAAATTCCAAATTCCCTAACCAAATTTCTACCACATAAAATTTTTACAAACGAAAATAAAATTTAATTTACTCAATATTTTTTTTTGTGTTTAATTTAATTAACATCAATTGAAGAACATTATTAATACCATCTGTTACATAGATGACGGTTTACACTTTGCAAGGGTTATTATTCAGATTTAGTGAAACTGCCAAATTATATAACATCCACAACCAAACCAAATCCATGAATATTGCGAAAGAACCCGTGAAATGCAAATTATCCATTAACAATTAAATTATTGCAGCAACACTCAATTACGCAACACAAACACAGAAATAAGACCCAAGCAGGAAAAAGCGTGCGTGCGGGTGCGGATATGGACCCATTTCCGGTTACGGAAATACATGTTAATACAGAAAACAAAACACGAATTTACAAGAACTGTATTCGGCCTATACTAACGTACGCACGTAACGTGCAGAAAATATAAATAGAATACCAAAAGGTTGACTGGTGTAAACAGTAATGAATGGCCAAATCAATGTTATACGTCTACCATGAAGACCTTCAAAAAGATGGTATGAATGCATGGACGTCGTCATTACAAAATTAAAGAGAAAATTTGTATTTTTGAAAATAAAAATGCCCTAAATACCTTTTCTAAAGAAGAAGAATGTCAATTGAAAGTTTCTATTCAATTTCTATGAGCTAACTTTTTTTTCTAAACCAACCAACCAATCAAATTTTTTAATGTAATTTATACTCTATCATTAAATAATACGAATTTGATACCGTCTCATTAAATATGGATGACCAATGCGACCAGCTACTCTAAATACTCTTCTCTCTGGCTCATAAATATCTTCACTATCAACACTGCTTATTGGTATTTTAGTATTGGTACTTCTATAAGGTTCAATTACACCATCATATCTCCATGTTGCTAATGAAATTTGTCTCATAGGTTTATATATATCTAAATTAAAACCAGTTCTTTCACCATATTCATTGAATTTCATATTTTTTGTAATAAAAACATCCTCTTCATCATCAAATGCCTAAAAATATTTCAATTCACAATGAAAATATTTAATTTCAAAAACAAGACAAACAATCTCTAAAAAATACCATTTGAACTTTTTTCATTGTATTGACAATAGTTAATCCTAAATTCCATGAATATCCACGTACTGAATCACGATAACTTTCACAACGACTTCTTGGTTCTATTAAATGTATTTGATTAAATCTAATTAAATGTTGTATAGCATTAACAAAAAGTTGAACCGCATCAAATAGTACTGTACCAGTTAAAATTTGTTCCTAAAAAAATGTTCCAAAATTAATTTATTATAAATCAGAAAAATAAAATTTTAATTTGAAAATACTTGCGGTGCAGTAGCAGCTTCATTAACACTTATTCTTAAAGCTGTAATATTAGCTCGTATTAAATTGGCATAAGGTCTTAAATCAGCAATATGAGAATCTAAATTTGTTAATAAAATGCTCTGGAAATAAATTATAAAATTTTATTTACTTTTATACATAGATGACATTTTAATCTTCTGAAAAACTCACAGTAAATGAATCTGTTATATTAAAATCTTTAGCAACATTTATCACATCATCTACAATTTCAGCATCACAATCTAATACAATATGATTAACTAGATTATGTTTAATAGTTTTCCAAATTTTTCCATATTCATTTGATTCGATTTTTAATTTTGTTATACCAAGCTTATAGGATGGTAATAATTCTAAGACATCTTGAAATCGTGTAAGAGCTATAAAATTATTTACCAAATTGTTATAAAAGCAAAACCATTAGTTAAGCTAACTCTTACCTAACTCACTATCATAAATAATTGTAAATTGTTTCCATCCATAATTAATTAAAATATCACTATATGCTTTTGAAAGAGCCTGAAGACTTGGATGTACATTTATTGTCATTTTATGAAAAACTTTCTCAGCAAATGTATCATCATGATTCCAATCAAATTTTATATGTGGTATACCAGCATAATTGCAAACTGATTCAACAATATCTAAAAAAAAAAGAAAAAAAAAAATTTAAACACTGAACAATATTTCTGAAATAAAATGTGTGTTCTGGTTACTGTTATTGAAAAAATAAAAATGTTTGCACTTTTTAAATAAATCGTATAGCACTGTAAAAAAAATAGAATCGTTTTACAATTTACATTGAAAGCAAAAGAGTTTGTAGCGAAAGGAAACATACACAACATTATCATTTGTAAATAATTTTAAAAATGCTAAATCTAAATTTATTTATCCTTAAAAACTATCAACGTAGAGAATCCAACGATTTTACAACGTAGAGTATTACAACGAGTGTCTGTGGTATAAGTTTGCTGACTTAGGCAGCCTGTCATACCTACCTACTCACCTATAACAATATAAATGTGAAACTTTATGTTACAATATTATGGGTTTCTTAAATATGAAAATTTTTTACCCCTGCCAAAAGCTAAGAGGAATTTTAACACTTTTTTGGTAATATTTCTTTAATGGTCTCCTTAGTCCAAGCAATACCATCAACCTAAGGCTTACTACTGATTATTTAGCTACATATTTGAATAAGATTACTAAAAATAATATAAAAGTAGATAGCTGTATAAATCATTGTAAACAAGTTATTTCACAAAATTTTATAGAAACTGTTATACAAACTGTTATATAAACTGTTATATAAACTGTTATATAAACTGGTATACAAAGTTATATTCAAAATTTTATATATTCTGTTAAACGAATTATTACACAAAATGATAATTATGAACTGTTATACAAATTATAACAGGAATCAACAAGTTACATTAATTTCACTAACCATTATAAATAATCATAAGTTCTAATACACCAAAAATAATTGGGAAAAAAATAAATGTTGCCATTCACTGAGACTAGTTTCTTATATTTTTTCTGTAGTATAAACACAATCGAACAGTAATTTATACATTTATTCCAATTAGTTTTCGTCATATATGTCTGTAAATTAGACGAAAAGCTCTAATTCAAATATTAAAAATAATTAAAAGTAAACAAGAAAAAAAAAGCAAATAAAATATTGTAGAGCCAAAAAGAAGCATCATCTTAAAATGAAATTAACTATCTTAGACGATCGTGGCTATGAAAATAATATAAATATATTTTGGTACCCAGAGTGAAGCACATGAAACATTAAAAATAATTGAAAATACATAAAGAAAAGGAAATAAAATATTATGGACCTAGAAGGCACCCACCATTATCAGTCGATCGAATAACACAATCTACATTCTTAATTAAATATTTCGGCTCATTCCATCATTTTTGGCGGGCTACAAAACCAGTTTTATGATAAAAATAAAATCATTGTAACGTAAAACTATTTCATCCTCAACTTACCATTCTAATATTCTTGTTCGACAATATTATTTCCTTTTAATTTTTTGTTAAATATTTTTTCCAAAATCACGGTAATGTGATGGTTAACCAGCCAGACAAGTAATTCGACAGAGGAAAAAGAAAAATAATTTCGTAATATTTTATTTATTTATTGTTCTACCCGGTAGTTCAGATTATCGCTAAGAAGCCCTTAGTTTCTTATTTGTTGACGTAAAGCTCGAATTTGTATAAAAAAGTACCTCTTCCCATTTGACAATATCGATTTCGATGAATTTCCGGTTTAAAAAATATATTTCCGGTCCTTTGCCGAAAGTTAAAAATATCGCCAATAGATAGAGTACCATCCATTTAGTTAATAAATTTATTTTTAAATTTTAATATAACGGCTCTTTCCCCTCTCAAAAGGCTGATAAGTAAGCTCTGGAACACCGGAACCCCACTGTAATTATGATAGCGTTAATAAAGTCATAATACCTGCAATTCTGAGATGATAAACGGAGAAGTACAATAGATCTGATGAGGTTGCTCTTACATAACACATACCTCATCATAAAAAGGAAATACACTAGAATTAAAATCATAATAAAAATAACCACTATATTCGAGATCTATCAATTTATCATTCTAAAATATAAATAATTTGAAAGAGATAAAAAGCCGAGAGAAAAGAGAGAACACAATATTATTTTTCATAAGAAACGAAAATAAACACAAACTTCCTTTGTAAATATTTCCGTATACAAATTTCGGTATCAAATTTTTCAAATTTATTTTTCCGGAACAGAACTATTATCGCAAAACTGTTTTCTAGTTATTTATATACCGTTACCCATAATTTAGTAAATCTCTAAAATAAAACTATAAAACTAGACACAAAAAGTAAAATTAACAATATTAAAATTATAAATTTAACGAAACAAATTATACTTTGCCAATTAGTAATACAATTACTAATAGAAATTCCCTTCACAAAAAAAAAAAAAATAAAAAAATTGTCAAAAATGTCAATAAAAAAATTAAAACAATAAAAAAATGAAAGCAACAAAAAAAAATGGAAACAAAACAAAAAAATATCATAAATCAGTGCAAAATTTGTATGCCAAATTATTTAAAACAAAAAAAAAAAGATTTTATTGTTTTCGTTATATTCGTTTTTTATAATTTTCTAACAAAAAAATTTACTCACCACTAGATGCCTTTGAACTTGGTCCAAAAATAGCCATTGTACCATTTAAGAGTAAATCACATACTTTTTTGTCATCAAATAATTTCAAAAGAGAATAAAACGATGACGTAATTATGAAAATATTTAACGAAAAATTTTATTATGATTATTAGTTTCGTTAAAATATTTGAGAAAAAAAAAAAACGAAAACGCAAAAGAAAAGTATAACAACTTACCTAATTTTTCTAATATTATGCTATCATCAGCTGGTGCATATCGAATAATTGGTACTAATTTCATATCATAAAATTTTCGATTGCTAGCATTTACCGACAAATGAAATATTTGTTCTAGATCATCTTCATCAGGAAAAAATATTGCACCTGCAATAGAAAAAAAAATTTAAGTTTTAATTTTATTGTTTTAAAAATGATTTTTGAATTTTCCAAAAAAAAATAAGAAACAAAAGGAATAAAAAAAAAGGATTTCTTACCAACTTTAACAATTGTGAACGAAGAAGAACTTTTTTCGATAAATAAAATCAATATAAGAAAATAATATAGAAATTTTTTTTTTAAAATTGACATTTTTTTTTTTTTTAATTTTAATTTCTATTATACTTCCAGGTATGGTAAATAACAATGATGACCTAATTTTTAAAAATTTTCATTTCTTATGAATTTTCTCAACACAAATACAAAAAATTACAAAATAGAAAATTTGCGAAACAATAAAAAAACTAAATTTTTTTTTTTTTTTATTCCTATTCGTTAAATTGATCTTCACAGTTTTGGAGTAATGAATCGACTAATGATGAAAAATGCGTTCGCAGCGCAAAATATTTAAACAAAAACAAAAAACCACAAGAAAAAAATTAAAGTTATTTTTGAAATGGAAATAAAAAAAAAAATCATAAAAAAAAACAATTAAAATAAGAAATTTTCCGATTCAAAAAAAAAAGTGAAGAAAATTTTGTTTTGAATTTTTCTGAATTTAACGAATGTTTTTATTATTTTTAATGTATTTTGCTTGTTTGTTTAGGATATGAAAATAAACAAAATGAAAAAAACCATTTATGAATGGAATGTTGAGTAATTTTGATTTTTTATTTTTTTTCAATTTTGTAAATGGTGATAATTAATCATTGAACTAACGTAAATGTAATAAAAAATTAATTGAATTGAAAAATTAAAGAATCAATTTAGATATTATAGATTAAAAATTGAAAATAGTATTGCCAGATGAGGAAAATTTTAATGTTGAAAATAATTTTCATAACTGTCCACCATTGGACTCATAATGAGTAATAAAAACTGGTTGGGTTTGCAAAATATCAATCCCAAATTCATCAAAACTTGCCACACCGTTTTATCATGTTTATTTGGGAGCGGGACAAGATGCAGAAAACAAATTAAAACAAAATTTTCTTTAGGTAAACCAAATACCTTTTGCAAGTCATAGCATAAAATACAAGTGTTGCGATTTATATTGTTCCTGTCAATCTCTCGATCAAACAAGCCAATATTTCATTTGAAAATCATTTCTATACTCTTCCAATATTATATTTCTTATCTTCCTCTGACGAATCGATTTTTTTTTTAAATATGAAACACTTGTCACATAAATCTATTTTTGACGTAGAATCCGAATTGGCATAAAAAAGTACCCCTTTTCTTTGGAAAATCTCGATTTCGGCCAATTTCGGCCATTTTTGGTCTTAAAAAACATTTTTTCGCTCCTTCCCGTAAGTTGAAAATACCACCAATCGAAAGAGCACCCTCAATTTACTTAGTAAATATTTTTTTAAATTTTAAAATAACGGCTCCTTACCTTCTTAAAAATCTGATAAGCTTGTTCTGGAACACCCGGTATAACTGGTACATTTTAGAAAAAATTTGGTCATTGTTCCATATCCATTGTTCCAAATCGGTGTATTAGTCATTATGAACGTACATAGAGCAATCTAGAATTGTTAACGGTATAAGAAAATTTAAATTGTTCGATGTTCATTGATTATGGTTATATACCGAAGTAGCATTAAAAAAAATTTATCGGAAAATATATGAAATTTTTGGTCCAAACGCCAATTGTTCTGATATGGAATAATTTGTATGATAAAACGATGAAAAAGGTGGATATAGAAGACAAGATATAGCATACAGATATGAGAAAACGGATTATAGATTCGGAAACCTAGAACCAATTCCTAAGTCAAAAATCGTAAAAATGGTGTATGGAACAAACTAGCATTCAAGCGACGATACGATAAAACTACTAAAGACAAAATTCTCAAGAAAAAATCCCAAAGACAAAAAGTCTCTAAAGAAAAAATACACAAAAATAAAATCCCCAACAACAAAATATCCAATGGAAATATTTTATTTTTGTATCCAAAAGCGTCTAACAAAAGAAAGCAGTCTCAGGAATTTGGGTATTTTATCTGTGAAGATTTTATCTTCGGGAATTTTGTTTTTGAGGATTTTGTCTTTAAAAATTTTGTCTTTGGATTTTCTATATTATTAGAAATTTTTTCACCGCAAGTTTTTTGTTTTGAACATTTTCGACCGGTTCCCATGAAAACTTGATGAAGAAAACGTGTTGCAAATAGCTTGGTTTTATTTTGATAACCGACTCATTTTGCATTTTTAATATTTTACTAACTTAGATTTACAAATAATTTACTTATAATTAATAATTAGATAATGAAACTTACTCAATACGGTATCCATCATGTCCAAAAGTTCAATATCAAGTCGGGTGTATGCCAATGCTTAGTTGTTTCTCCAACGCTAGTATTATAGTATTCATAAATGATCTCCTATCTCCAACTTCAACCTTCTTCGTAGCATTGTATTTTTTTTTGTTTCAAAAAAAGTTAAAAATATAACCCAAACTTCGGTTCATAGATGATATATTTAGACAATATGATATTTGTCGTTCTGTAAGCAGCGACCTTCAAACAATCTAAGGATGAAAAAGTGTAGATAGAATAAAATTTAGTAGCAAAATCGACAGTACAAGTTTGAATTTGTTAATATAATAGTTCTGCATCTTTCTACATTGCCCACCCACCTACTTCTTAGTCTTAAACTAAACAGCACGAGAGTTATGTAGACGTAAGTGTAGTTATGTAGGTGTAGGCGGCTATAAAGTGTGTTTATTTTGATTTTTTATTCATTCATACTGAAAATATGCCCTGCCCATCTTATAGTTTTTACGCTTGTAACAACAAAACTATATTGTTAACATATATTGATTACTTGGTTCAGTATATCGTTGTTTCTTCTTTCAAACTCAACATTTTTTAATTTTTTTATTTAAAAGATTTTTGGAAGTGTTCTTCTTTAAATATTCGGATACGGATTACCTGTAGCCCCACTTTGGTGGCATTCTATAGTTTCGTAATGTGATCTGCATAATCTTTTATTTTAATTGATTTGTTGATTGTTTCGGCCAATGTCCAATTTACCAATCGGTGTTTTACGATATTTAGATTGAAAAATAAAGCTGATAGAGCGTCAGTTTGTCGCACTCCTGATCGTTTTTGCACCTTTCTTTTTGTATTTAAAGAATTATTATCGATAGTAGGTAGCTCTTTATTCTGTTATCAATGTTAAAATCTAGAAAAACAATATGTAAATATTCAACATAAGATTTCTATATTCAGTAGTCGATCTTTCACTTTTGTACCAGCACTATGATTCTTCTATTATATCCGGCTATTATAATTTGGATATTGGTTTTACTATTGGTATATTATATTTATTAATTTATAAAAAATTTATTTTTAGCTATGGGGCATATTAACGGAATATTGCATTTTTTCGTTATCTTTTTTTGTTACCATATCACACATAATATGTACTTCATCTCCTCCATGTTTGAATTTAGGCCATGCTAAATTTTCTTAAATTTTTTTTTAAGTTTTAAGGGCGTTTCCGAACCTTTCGCACTTGCACTAGATATTCGCACTAAACCTGTCAAATCGCACTTGATTTGTTGTCAAAATTTTAGTGTAGTCTCAAGTGCACTAGATATCGCCAAATTAAATTTATTAAATTTAGGGAAATTTGACAGGTTTAGTGCGAGTATCAAGTGCAAGTGTGAGAGGTTCGGAATCGCCCTAAATCGACTTAATGTCATAAATGCCGATTTATACAAGTGCCGAATAAATAAATAAGCTTCCTAGCAATAGTGGTAGTAGGACGAAGGATGTTGCTCAAACAATTTACATATTAATTCGACTTCAAAATGCTCACTTACCCTTCTTAGTAGAATATTTGCTACATTTTAAATATAAGTAGATCATTTTCTTCATTTAAAAAACACTAAAATAAATTCATTAAATAAAAACTATAAAAATTGATAATTATAAATTGAACATAGCAGCAGATTGAAGATGAAATAAAACAATAATTCACTATTATAAATTCTGTATGACTTTAATTCACTTTATAGAATAAAACCAATTCCAGTACTGTCATAGTAAGTACCATACCAAGATATGCCTTATAACTAACTATACGTTTTTGTAATTTAAAATAAATAAAAATAAATAAAAATAAATAAAAAAAATTATAACTGTAATCCTTGATTTGTTTAAAATTCACATTATTAACTGTTGACACTATTTGCCACTGACACTATTCACTTAACATAACTCTGAACTTGACAATTTTATAACACTGATTTTTATGCATCATGTTTTGATGATTCTGATGGTTCACTTGAATCCTCTGAACTAGATGAACCTGATGTACTTTCATCTGGTTTAACTGGCTTCTTTCGTACCCAAAATTTAATAGCAAATGCAAATTCTTGTTTAAATGCTAACATAGGTGTAATCTAATAATAAAAACACAAAATATTATTATTATTATTTTAATTATTATAAAAAATAAATTTGTAACCTTTTCTGTAACAGCAACTTGACGAACATTCCAGAAAAATTCACAAACTCCAATTATATAAGCCATTAACAGACCTGCAGATAAAACCAAGAAAACACCACCAACATTAGACAATGTCAGCTCGTTATTACCATCAGCATCGAATTTGTCACATGTTATATTATGCGTTTTCCACCATTTCTTTTTCAAAGCGAACATATCACCTCTTTCGCCCAACTTAAGAATAGCCACACTTAAATTTGAACGATATTCAGCACCTAAAAAACACCGAACAAAAAAATATACATACTTTTAAATCATTATATTTATTCTGTAAATTGAAGTAAAGCTAAACGGTACAAATATATCTATTTGTTATTATTTTAAATAATCAAAAGGAGACGTAGCGAAATCAAATATTTTTTTAAATGTATTGAATATTGAATTAGAAATTGCAATTAAAATTTCACCGCATCCATAGGTACACATACATTTACCGAATTCACCAAAATACAAAATACATCAAATATATTCACCAAAGTATGGTTTCTTCTTTTGCGGAGGCGAGGGCCAGAATTAAATTTAAAATTAATTTTCTTTTTTTTTTGCAAATTAAATTATTACGTAATTGCGGTTGTTGTCTAAGTTAAATCAATAAAATAAAAATAAAATATAATACCAAGCATAAATTGATATGATGGAAAACAATAATTCATAATGAAATTGAGTATAGCTACAATGTTTTTATCAAACTTCCTCGAATTTCGAGGAGCGGACAAATTTTAAAATTAAATATAATTTACCTAGCGGTACCGCAATTCCATAATGTTTTTCACCAATTTGTTCACCAATTTGTGTAACATCACAATTTCTTTCGGTAATGAATTCCAAACTGGTTGTTTCCATTAAAAATGCATACAATCCTTTACTTTTCTTTACACGATCCAAACCTTCAACATTACTTTTTGTAAATACTGTCGGTTTTGCTTGAATCATTTTTGACCATGCTAAACGATATATTGAGTCATTAGATTCCTTAAAAATGAAAAGAAAAAAAATATTACCATTATTTTAACAGTAAATAAAATGAGAGATGATAGATGATTAATGAAATAGAAAATATGAAATTGAAAATATTCTATGATAGTGCAAAATTGACAAAATAGAATTTCAATACAGAACAATTTTTAATCCTATTATAAGAGAATTTTTCTTAGAATCCCGCTTCATATTGAATAGAAGAAAGTGATTCCGTTAGAATAGAGCCCCGATACAACTTGGAATTTAATAAAATTTTGAAAATGTAAACGATATGGCTTTCTACACAATAACACATGCATAGGAGCTGTTCAAACGAAATTGTTGAGATTTACCCTATACAATCTTCCTTGGATGTATCTCGTATCCTTCGTACATGAAAATAGACTTAAACCCATCAATCTTAAAACTGCTTGGAAAAAACGGGATGTTATACCTGTTGTTGCCAATTATTCTTAAAGCCATATATAGTTCAGCACGCGAAGAACTAGAAAGTTAATATAAAAATTTCTTGAAGCCAAACTTGACGTAAGTCCGAAGGCATGAAGACGATTGAATTTTGATTAAAAAATTAGTTTTAGTGGTTCAATAGTTGATAAAATTGCATTGCGAGCTACAACCGATTAAATAGAAAAAAAATTATTATAGCAGCTAACACCCGCAAATGTTAAACGACAGATATTTCATTAATTATAAAAAATAGACAACCTACATGTTGTATTGGTTGTGTCATTAAGAATTAAGCCATAACTACATCAACTTCATTTGGTTTTGGAAATCAGTTTCACTCCGGCCGATCTTAACAATATTACCAATGTGACTTAACTCTCAACTACATTTTTTGTATTCAATATATCCCCGTTATGCCACAACAAAAGCAAATTTAAGTAAAATAATGATGATGATTATTATGATGATTAAATCAATCCATTATTGTTTGTAATTATAACTTTAAAAAAAAAATTAAATATTTTATACATAATTAATTTTTTTTAAATATTTTATTACAAAGAAAAATTAAAATCACCGGAAATTTAATTGTAAAATTCAATTTATTTTAAAAATTCACGACTCATTTTCACCAGCATATTTTCAATGCGATTTTTAATATTTTATCATCATCAATCAAATACACCCAACCGAATACAATGACAGAATTTTATCATAACCGCATTTTTTTATTTTTCCTTTTTACATAACATATCCTTAACCTCTTATAAAATAGTTATAGGTATTTAAAAAAATAAAATAAAAAAATAAAATTTAATGACATTTTTATTTTAAATATTTGACATACCTTAAAAAAATTTGAAGTACTGCCACCCTCTACAGTACCAAAATGAATTTTATTTTGTTCAGCTAAATCATTTATTGATTCAATAGAACTCTGTTGTCTTGATGATGTTAGAAAAGCAGCCAAGTTAGCTGTATAAGAATTTAACATCATAAGAGCAAAAAAATACCATAATCCATTCATAATTCTCATAGGTCCAGTCCTATATATAAAAAAAAAAAATAAAAGCCATATCAAATATGCAGCAGAAAATAATAATAATAATAATAATATGATGACATTCTAAAGAATTTATTTTCTTTAATGTATGTATATATACAAGTATATACATATATTTAAGAAATATTCAAGAAGCATACATTGGTAAAATATCACATCCTTGACCCATAATTGAACCCATTGTTAACCATGTTGTATTTGTTATACACCATTTATTTTCTAATTCTTCGGGATTTGGATTACATGGATGTGGATTCTCATATTCATTAGCAGCAATTCTAATTTTATTAATAAAAAATATTTTTAATTAAAAAATTCTTTAATTAAATAATACAAAAATGAATTTAATACAAATACCTTGCCAATAAGAAGAGTAAAATTGAAATAATTAAATATGCTGTTGCCATATAAATCCATACTTCTAAAGCAAATGGTTTTAAAAATGAAAAAAGATCTGGATCTGGTGGTGGCTCTTTAAAATATAAAATACTAATACCCAATTGCATAAATGGTACTGTAAAATCAACTGCTTGTCTTCTTTCATGTGTTATTGTCAAATCACAAATTCCTATATCAGCTTTCTATAAATTAAAATAATTAATTGAAGAGTCTGTTGCCATATTTTAATAGACTTATTTGAGTTTAAAATTTGATTATTATTATTTTGATATAAAAATAAATTTAATTTAATATAGAAAAATTAGAGAATGTTACAGCACAACAGAGATGGAACTAATGCATTATATTTTTAATGCATTACGTGTTCATTATCATTATTTTTACATGAATTAAAATAATGCGTTTATTTCTTTAATAATGATTTAATATAATTAAAAAAGTAATTTATTGAATTACTTAAATTATTGTTGAATTAATTTTTCAATTCATTCAAAAGTATTTCAAATAATTTTAATTATTTTTGGTAATACATTATATTATGCAATGCATTATTTTGTAATATAATGCATTATTTTAATGAATTATTTTATAATTCAAAATAATTATTTTAATGCATTATTAAAGAAATTAATAATTACCAAAAATAATGCATTATAATTAGTATTTTTAATTATAAACAGCACAATGATGATAATAATTATGTTATAGCAAAATTAATAGTTTTTCATATTTAATTATCACATAGATATGTTACAGTACAACGCAGATGGGACTAATTCATTATATTTTTAATGCATTACGTATTCATTATTATTATTTTTACGTGAATTAAAATAATGCATTTATTTCTTTAATAATGATTTAATATAATTAAAAAAGTAATTCATTGAATTATTTCTTTTGTATTAAAAAAAATAATTCATTGAATTACTTGAATTATTGTTGAATTTGAATTATTTTTGGTAATATATTATATTATGTAATGCATTATTTTGGAATGTAATGCATTATTTTAATATAATTCAAAATAATTATTTTAATGCATTATTAAAGAAATTAATAATTACCAAAAATAATGCATTATAATTAAAATTTTTAATTATAAACAGCACAATGATGATAATAATTATGTTATTTAATTAATTTTAATTGCAAATTCAGTACTAGTGTGGAGTTGTTAATGCATGTAAGAGTCTCACAATATTTTGTTTTTTTGCCTTACAATGATTTTATCAAAAAACAGTTTTATAATAAACTATGGAATTAATATTCAATATATCAATCTTTTACATTGTCAATCAATTTTAATCATTGAATAATCTTAAACAAAAACAAAATAAAAATGTTACATCAATGATTAAGCAATTTTTAATATTTGCAAAAGAAGAAAGTACTTAAGTTTTCCAATTACAAAAAAAAAAAAATTAATACACAGCAACAAATATTTACCCTATCTATTAATGCTCTAATAATACCGTTCCATTCCCCAGTTTTTGCATCAATATTACCATATTTATTGTCTGGTACAACTTCAATTGTAAAATCAAAACCAACTTCTGTAGACAATTTATATATTAAATCTAATGAATATCCCTCATATTTTGCATTCCCCTGCAATATTTGACCTTCACTCTGTGGTTTTTCCATTAAATATGGTTCACCTAAACGTGATGCTATCCTATAATGTGGTCTCAATTCAGATGCATCTTGTATATTTTCAACATATAATTTTGATTTTGTTTTTGTTAATTCTATTTTTGATTCAATTGAATCCCATACAGCAATTGTTAAATGTCGCATTGGTCGATATATATCCAAAAAGAAATAATTTCTATCACCATGATCATCGAATTGCATTCCTTTACTAATGAATGTAAATTCATTATCTTCAACCTAAAAACAATAAAAAAAAAAAAAATTAATTCTAAAACACAATTAGAGAAAAAAAATAGATACAAACATTTTCAGCTCTTTTCATAACATTAACAATTTGTGGTCCCATATCCCACGGTACTGTTCTAGACATATCACATCTAAATCGTGGATCAAATAATTGTGAATTTTGATAACGAATTAAATATTGTAAAGCATTTACAAATAATTGTACAGCATCAAATAAAATAACAGTTTTTACGCGACCAGCCTTAAAAAAATAAAAAAAAAAAAAAAACAGTTTTGAATTCATAAAAGAATAAAGAAAATATAGAATAACGGTTTTGAGTTCAATTTTGCACTATGCACCATTTCAATTTTTTTTTGTTATCCTAAATTAGTTTTTTTGAATTCTTTACAGACATCTCCATTGAGTTTTTGTAAAATAAATTACTATTTTTAGAAAGCATATTTATGTATTTATCGAATAAGTTTCGAATACCAGTCCTGATGGTTTGTTTCGTAATCTATTATGCTCCAAACATTTTTGTTCTATTTACTGTTACATTATTTTTAATATTTGTTCTGTACTGAAAACATTTTTAATAACATTTTAAATTTACTAACAAAATTAGTTTTCAGATCTATTAATATAATATTTAGCACATCTTTATAGACCCGCTCAACATTAAACGTCGCCTGGCTGGTATTATCCTCCATACGCCATTTTTGAATATTTTGACTTAATATCACTTTCATGTGCTTTAAATCAAGCTCTTTCGAAAAGTGTATTCAAAATATTTATACACGTTGTAGTTTAAACAATACAGAGCTGTTATTTTGCTCCATACACCACGTTTTCCCTTTTTTTTTGCTTTTCGTTTTTATCGAAAACCCTTTTGGGCGTTTGGAACAAAATAGCTTTTCGCCGACGTATTTTCCATCAAATTTTTACTTAAATCGACTAAATGGCATTTAATGCAAATCGAACACATTTATTCTTATGTAATACATTTTGATTTTTTTTTTGCATTACCGGTATCAAATTACTATTTTCGTTCAAACTTAATTGCAGCCCTGTTATATTTCCTCGAATTTTTGAAGCAAAACTTGTTAAATCAACTTGTGATGTGTCCAAATTTGTTAATAAGAAATACTAAAAATATAAAAATTTACTTTATCATTACGTTAAATATTTTAAAATCGAATGCAGCACTGTATACTGCTGTACTTTATACTAACCTTAAATTGTTCGGTCATATTAAATTCAACAGCACTCTCTAAAACATCTTTAACAATGTAAGGTGAACAATCTAAAAGAATTTTTGTATCTTGATTGTATAAAGCTTTTTTCCAAATTTGACCATATGGTATATCCGGTTTAAGTTTATATGTTCGAATACCAAGTTTATGTGATGGCACCAATTGAAGAACATCTTGTAATCTAATTAAAGCTAAAATTATAAATAAAATTAGTGGAAATTTTTTATTAGTTCAACATTTTGTCTTCCATATAAAACAAATAAAGTATAGTAGACAAATTTTACTCCAGCTGTACAATATAATATCACTAAGAATCATTCCAAGTTTTGTTGCCAGGTGCCGTGATTACTAGTGATACATATTTACAATTTTAGAATTTGTACGTAGGAGAAGAAAAATGTCAGTCTCACCGTTGATCATATAGTACTTGAGAGAGAAAAGGAGAATATTCACATTTGTAGCCAACATGATATAAGAACAAAACTTTGGCTGGAGCTATTCCCTAACTAATATTAGAATTTATAGAATACGAAAGTCTAAATTTCTTTATTACCATTATAGTGTTAACATTTTTTGCTAAGTTAGTTATTTAGTTAAAAAGAGAGTGATAACACAGTTGTCTATCAATAACAAAAAATTAATCTGTATGAATCCATAGAATTTTGTGCGATACAACTGAACCGTTACCTATTCTTCGATTTGATCCAAATAAAAATATGGCCAAATAACTCCGAAAACCCCGAAGTTAATAAAATTCTGCAAAACTGTTTGTTACAGAACGTAAATTTGAATATTTAAAAAAAAAAATCAACGATCAATTATTTTTTAGATTGGACCTGATTAAAATCCTAATTTCGACAGCCACCGACCACTGATATCAAATAAAAATGAATAATAGAAATAGCCATAGCTACCAAGCCAAGCTGTCCCTTATTTTATATGTAAATTTTGTATAATGAACAAAAATAAAGACTTAATACAGAAAATAGAATTTGTTCGATGACAATAATTCAATCTTAATAATACAGAAAAATACACTGTAAATCTCAATAGGTTGTAATGCTGGCTGAAAACTTTTAAACCGATATACAACGAAATTTGAAATATTAAAATTTCAATTTTTCATTTACATTTCTATTTTTTTTCATTGATCGAATCAAAGCTCTGAAAATCATAATTTCATATAATACTCACCCGAATCATCATCGTAAATTAATATAAATTGCCTCCATCCATAATTTGTTATTACATCGGCATAAGCTTTCGATAATAAATTCAAACTTGGATAAACATTTACTGTTAATTTATGAAAATTTCTTTCCGCCATTGTAACATCATGACTCCAATCAAATTTTAAATGTGGTATACCGGCTATATTACATATTGATTCCACAATGTCTACAAAATATAAAATAAAAAAAATATAAATAAATAAAAATAATAAATATAAAGTTCATTGTCACCACTGAGACCGACATCAAATTAATGTTTTTAAAGAGAAAAAAATTTATTTTTTGTTTCTCTCTCATTTATATTTAAATCAAATTAATTTAAAAAAAACAACCTTAATTCTCAATATTACTCTATTCTCTCATTATTCTCTTTACTACTCAATCAATCTTTCTCTCTATTTTTCTATTTCTGTCTCTTTCTCTCTCACTCTCACTATCATTTAAATTTAAATAGAAATCTGATTATTTGTTGTCATCATTAACTAAACAAATTGCAGTTAATAAATTTTAAATTGCTCCTGTAATACTGCACTTACCACTGGATGCTTCTGAACTGGGTCCAAAAATAGCCATAGTTCCATTAGATATTAGGTCGCAAGCTACATTTTAAGATAAAAAAAAAATATTTATAAATAAAAATAAATATATATTGATAATTTTATCTATTTATAAAGAAAATGCGTAAATACAGGGTGTTTTAAGAATAAATCAACCAATTGATATTTTGGTATTTATTTTAGTTTTCAAATATGCAAAGTTTGTCACTACCTTGGTGAACATGATAATTTGATATAATTTGATGGAAGTTTAACAACATTAGCAAAGTTAAGAAGCAATAAAAAACATACAAAATACAGAAAGCCGTGAGAGAAAATAATTTTGTATTATAGTATAATTTTGCAGTACCGTACTAAATTAAGCACGAAAAGGTAATTCGACCTGAGTTACTGTTAAGAACATAAGAAAAATAAAATTAAAGTTTGTTTGTTTTATATACACACAGTTTTAAAAATAGAGTTCTGAAATAATTTGGCACAGTTATTCATGATCAAAAATTGAACCGGACTCGATACTTTATAAAGCTATTAAATTACAGATTTGGGTAGCTGCCATACAACTCCTAGTACATATCCAGGAATGTTTTAAAAAACAATTATTATGTTACAGTGATGAAAATTTATACATATGTAATATCTATCAAAAATATTCGAACATGTATTTTAAAGTTTGTTAAAATTCGGGCTGATTCGGATAGCTGCCATACAACTCCTAGAGGTCCTAAAGAATATTTCAAAAACCAAAAGTGTTACAGATTTGAAAACTTACACTTGGGTACTATTTCAAAAATGAAGAAATACGATTGTTACCAGTTTCGAAAATTTTAACTGATTCGGGTCGATGCCATACAACTCCTAGCAGCTCTCAGGAATATTTAAAAAACCAATTGTGTTACCGGCATGAAAATTTACACTTATATACTCTTTGACAAACAAAAAAAATCAACTGTCACCGATTTCCAAAATTTTGATTGATTTGGGTTGGGTGCTATAAACACCCTAGCACCTATCAGGAATGTTTAAAAAAAAAATAGTGTTTCAGACATGAAAATTTACACTTAGATATTTTATCAAAGATAAAGAAAAACGACTGTCCCCGATTTCGTATAAATAACATTTGCAATTAACTAATGAATTTAACACAGCTTGGCGAAGGCCAAAATTTCAAAAGACTTAAATGTCAAAATTGAAATAGTAACGATCAGTACACAATCATACAAAGTATTGAAGAATTGACTGAAAAAGTATTTCCGACTTTTAGGAATCAGTATCAAAATTCTGCATGGATATGTAAAATGGCTATGTGAATTAGCTACAAAAAATGTGACAGTTCGTTTTATTATTCAGAAACTACTGCAGAGTATGCCAAGAGGTCCATGTATACAAATCGATAGATAGAGTTACCAATGAAAATTAAACCGTTAACTACCGACCAAAGTTTCTTTATTTGTTGGGTTTGACACGGTATCCTCCGCATCAATTGGAATTAAATGTAGCCAATATTGCTTGTGCGAAATTTGAAGCACCAAAACCATGGTACAAGATTAATAATAAGAACCCTGTATCCTCTGTTCATTGAAGGATAAACTCAAATTGTTTGCGGAAAAGGTGAACATATCTTTATTTCAAGAATACCGCTAATATCATTATAAATACCGTTTGAGCTTAAACGATAACAGTTTTCAGTGAGATTAGGTTTTGCAATGTTCATTAACAGGGGCAAATTCTAAAACGTTAAGGTCGACAACGAAGATTGTTTGTATGTTATAGACAATTATATTTATGATGTTCACTGGTCACAAATTCACTGGTTTGTTTATACTCCATCAGAAAAAACCTGAAATATTGTTTACAAAGAAATAATTTTAATATACGTATAGTTTAAGTTGTATAGTATTGTTGACTTTATTATCGTAGTGAAAAAAAATTAGAATATTTTTGTTAAACAAATTTTTTTCATTTCGATTTATAAATCAAACTTCATTGAAGTAAATTCTATACATTTTTTGTTCGGCTTTTTTGTCGGACAACGTCGGGTAACTTTTCTAGGTAATTCATATAATTGCACTGTAAATTACAGTCTTTACAATTAAGTAGATTGATATCAAACTTGAATCGTTGTACAGAACTGTAAACAATTTAGCTTGAGTTGTTTCACATGGACAACTATATGTAGGGATGTCCCGCACTGGGAATAAGAATAACTTGAAAATTGTAGCAGAAAAGAATAAAACTGTAAGAAATATGGTATTTAATGAAATAATATTTGTTGATTAAATATTTCAGTTTAATCTATTAATCTAACTAAATTATAATTACAAAATATTGTTGATAATAGCGGAATGTTTGGAACAACTTAAAATGTTTTCATTTAAATTTTCCGCTATATAATGACAGTAGTAACAAAGTTACGTATTAACGGGTATTTAACTAGTTTAAGTAACGGGTTGAGTATTTAATTCCGAATTAGAAAATTATCGTGTGTAACAAAATCCTGATTTTTTAAATTTTGGATTTCACAATTAGAATTACAAAATTCTGAGTCTAAAACTCTGATTTTACAATTTTCGGGAAAAAAGTTAAAAATAGTTTTAAAAAATTTAAAAATTTTGATTTTTTTTAGAATTTTGCAATCTTAAAATTGTGCAAAATTAGATTAATAGGGTTATGCTCAAGTCCATCGAAATGTTTCGATGAACAAAAATTCCACATGTGGTATGCTGAATTCCGAATTCTATTCACGCGCTGCAAAATGTCTATTTTATTTCGATTTATTTTGTTTTGTGTATGCTGTAGTCCATCGGAATGAAAAATGAATAGAAATGAACAAAATTTCTTTCGATACAAAAAGTCATTCGTAAACATTGGTAGCGTTCATTGAAATTAACCATTGGATCTGAAATTCACAAATCCATGGATCTGTTTACTGAACGGTGTGGTAAATGTACCGGTTAATGTATCGCGGTTAATGAAATTGGATCTGAACAAATTCTAGATAAATTTCATGGATCAGACTTTTTATATATGTAAAAACAACAACAACAATTTTTATGTTGAGTGTTGTGACATCTACCGTAAGAAAAATTAAATGTTTATATTTTTTATGATAGTTGTTAAATTTAAATCGCCATTATTTTTTGAATTAGTGTGAAAATTTAAATGCTTAAGGAAGATTTATGTACATAAAACTTAAGTTAAGAGTTATAAAAAATAAATTATATATGTATGATAATAAATATTATTCCATTCAAATTTAATTTATTTTTAAAAGTACTCATTAAATTTTTCGGTGATGGCGCTCGTATTGCGGTAAATTTCTGCGGTGAATTTCGTTCAGTGGCCAGATATATGGTACATGGATCCAAAATGGATTCCAAATTTACCGGTTAATGCTACTGAACGAATCCATTGTTACGAAGTGTTTTATAGTGCAAAATAATTTGTATATTCAACATATAAAGTTCTTAAGTTAAAAAAAAAACTGTTTTTAAAATGTAAAGTTTTTTGTATAAAATTTTTAAATTTTAAAATTCTTTTTTTTTTTTTTAAAATGGTGTATTGTTTAGCATAAAATATTTTTAATATATCTTTAAAAATACTTTTTTAGTTAAAATTTGTTTTCTTGACGGCTTTTACTTTTGAATTAATTCTTTATACTGAGAAAACACAATTCACAAAACAAATCTCTAAAGTAATAATTGCTTTTCTTTAAAAAAGGAAAAACCAAAAAAAAAATTTGAATGTAACTACCTAAATACATATCAACTTTACTAGATACAAAAAATATTTTACGAAACATATGATTGTGACATCTTCAAATAGTGTTTGCAGACGAATGGACTTCAGCATACGGATTTTTTCGAATGCGGAATGGACTTTTCCATTCGGATCCGATGACTTGAGCATAACCCTATAATTTTTTTTTTTTTTTTAATTTGTAACCTAAACACAAAATTTCACTACAACTCGTTTATTAACTCAAATTATAATTTTTTAAAAACAAAAACGTGTCTTGAGAAATAAAAAAAAAAATAACTTAAAATTGGCACGTGATTTAATTTAATGGCCTCATTTTTAAAACACCCTGTTTCGTATTTATTTCCAAAAATAAATTTCAAAACTTAAAATTAGAAATTTAAAAAAATTATGGCGTCAAGAATGAAAAAACAAATCAAGTGCGTAGATGTATGTATTTATATAATTATGTATATATACTCAATATATTATTTGAAAAAAAAAAAAATAATAATAATAAATTAAAAAAAAAAAATATATATATATATATATTTACTTAATTTTTCCAATATGATACTATCATCGGCTGGTATGTAACGAATAATTGGAATTATTTTCATTTCATAAAATTTTCTATTGCTAATACTAATTGATGTATTGAATGCTTGTTCCAAATCATCTTCTCCAGGAAAAAATATTGCTCCTAAAATAGTTTTAAAAAAAAAAAAATTAATTAATTAGTTTCTAGTATTATTAGTTATTGTTCTCAAGAATATAAAAATCTTTCATACCAATTTTAATAATTTTAAATGCGGAACTATACTCAGTTAATAATAACAGTATAAAAATTTCAAACCAAAAATGTTTCATTTTGATTTTTTTTTTTTTGTATTCTAATTCCAATTCTGGAAATTAAAATGTCAAATGTCACATTTAATTAAAAAATTTAAAAATAATTCAAACGTTTCAAAAACTTAATAGTATACACAAAACTATAATATACACTCTCTGCTCTGCTATTTTATTTTGTGAAGGGAAACGATCTTTTCTATTGTAGGGTATTAGACATACTAAATAAAAATTGAAAATATTTTGATGAAAATACAACATTAAAAATTCCAAAATATAAAAAAAAAAAAAAAAAAATAAATAAAACTAAATTTATTTACATCATAGTCCTTAAGATAACGGTAAAATGATCAAAAGAGATAAATATTAAAAGAGACAAAAAATAAAAAGATCATAGATCGTTCCAAAATTACTTTGGAAGCTGAAATATTTTCCTATGATCAATAAATTATAATTTTTAAACATAGGAGAACCGAAGAGAGAAAGAGTATTAAAGAGAGCAAGCAATATAAATAAATAGAAAATTATTTGGAAAATTTGTGATAATTTTTCATAATGAAAAAGAAAACTAAAAATTGTTTTTCATAATTTTTTTTTTTATTTTTTTTTTTTTTTTGTTTTAAATCATATGGAAGGAAAAATATAAACATTTATTCAAAGAAGTAAATATTTACCGTTATAACCTATATTAAGTCTCGTTGTCTGTATTTATGTCTGAAATTTTTTTATTGGTATTTTTTGTTTTTATTTAGTACCTATTTATTTTGGCAAATGATCAGAAGAATTTATTCGATTTTTAAGTGATTTTATAAAAAAAAAAAAAAAAAAAAACAAAAATTATTAAATTTTTCTTTTGCCATATGTTTTTTTGTGTTTAAAATTAGAAAAAAATATTTTGTATAAACATAATAATATAGCTATGTACTTATGTGTATGTAAACAATAATAAAAATGGCGGGAATTATCTTAATTAAAAATTAAATACAAATAAATAAGTATATTGGAATTTTTAGTAGATTTTAAAATTTCAATAATTTACATTTTTATTTATTATTATTTGTTTATTTTTATTTAAAAGCTCATTCCGATATATGAACAAATAGACATATAATTAGTTGGGTTAAATTGAAATGAATTGATGCTTTTAAATTTGTTTATGGGAATATGGAGTTATGAAGACATCAGTGATTTAATTTATATTAGATTTCTTATAGTGTAACAACTAATAGAAATCTGCGGGATGTGGGCTTTAATGAGCAAGGTCACATTAGATTAGATTAAATTTAAAATTTTGGAAAGAAATCTTTCCCCAATATCATTGTAGCCGAAAATGGCCAATTTGATTACCAGTGCTTGTTAGTACAACTGATCCTCTTAGTTTTTCAAGGATACGTGATTTGTGTGATCGTGAATGTTCATATTAAGGATATTCTTAAATGGTCTACTAGGTAGCTCGCATTGTTCAGGAAACGCTGTTCCCAAGCTGCAAAGTCTGCTACGAGAGAACCCTTCGCATTCACAGAGAAGATGTTCAATAGATTCTTTCTCTATTTCGCATTTTCTGCACAAATTATTTTCGGTTAAACCCATTTTATGAAAATGTTTCTTTATTGGGCAGTGGCCTGGTATTATCTATAACTTTTGAGACCTAGAAGAGTTTTAGTTTTCTTGAGCGAGCGTTTAGGCATGAATATTTTTGATTGACAATTTCCAGGAACCTAGGCCTAAATATCTTCAGGTTTTTTCTCTACCCAGGCTTTTAATTGCATTTTTGCTAAGGGAAGCAAGACTTTTAATTGCTAAGGGCACATAATAAAACCAAATTGTAGCATAGTAAAAATACGATTCTAAAAGAACCGTAGAAAGAACGAAATTTCATTAGATAGATGATTTAAAGGCAGATCTAAGAAAATTACGAGTAAAAAAATAATGAAGATTAGAATTGCCAAAAAGACCATAGTTAATAATCAATTGTAATACCACCAAATAGCCATTCAAAAATATCTGCGATGCCCAATATATAGCTTAATAGATAACAAAGAAAAAACAATAATAGGAAAACACGATCTCGGGGTTATCATCGATTGCCTAGACGTTATCCTTTCGGTTTCTGTAAAAACTTTAGTTTACTTAAGTAGGTAAGCATTTTGCAATTTTTGTTTACATTATTTGATATGCATTTTGGATGTGCTTAGGGGTATTAAGTAAAACGATTTTGGTCTTTTTAAAGGCTTAGGTGATACTTATATCGTTTGATAGTCTGCAGGTTTTTTCCTACCATTGAGATATCCACGGTTTTGGTTTTAAGCATCTGTACGCAATTTTACACTAACTTTAATATCATATAAACTAAACATTTTTTTGTCTGAAGCCTTTTGCAACAACAACAATAATAATCAAAAAACAGTTCATTATGAATAAAAGAATGAGAACTGAGAGAATAAATCAATTTTTTTAAATGTGTTTTAGAAGTAAGTGTACAGCGTATATGTAGAATGTATAGTAAGAAATATTAATGCATTATGATGAGAGATGATACTTATTTACTTTACATATTGTTGTTGGTGTTTTGAGTTGTAATGTGCATATATTTTTTTAAATTGCACACAAACTTTACTAGATTAGCAATGGAATTATACTAGTATAACGTAGATTTTACAAATACAGCCTTTATAATATGCTGTCGCTCAAAAGGTTGTATTTCATGCACTTTAAATTCAGCAAACATAGGCTTAAGTGAATATGAACTCTTAAGCCTTTTCCATATACCCATTATCCTATAATCTATTCATTAGTTCTGAGTAGAGTCAGTATACCATATACAAATGATTCTTTGCCAGTGGAAAAATTGGGCTGATTTCTTTCTGATGCCTTTCTGTGTGGCAGAATTATTTTAAAATATTTCTCGAAATTATTTCTCAGCAAACAATACAGTTAGTTATTGAAATCAGCACCATTTCATCTTTCTGAAGCATACATTCTAGTTTATAAAAAAAAAAACAAGTGGAACAATGAAATTCTTAATTTGTTTACCCTAAATGTTATTTATTTACATAAATGAAGAGTATGGCATGTTAATTATAAATTATCAACATGACAAAGCTTTTGATCGATATTTATAACTCACAGATGTATTTTAATGAGTTATAAAATCAATAAAAATAAAAATTGGTATATGTAGTAAGCTGTAAATATACCTACTGATCAGTTCAAGTAGTGTTTTGATGAACAAAACAACTCCTAAAAATAATTTGTTATGATAAAAGCTAAGCTTACTTAATTAATATGAGTCAATATAAAAAATCAATTATATACAATTGTAAAAAATATATAGGTTTGTAAAAAAAAATAATTTATATAGAATTAGAATAAATTAATAGATTATCAGATCAATAGATCAATAGATAGAAACAGAAAATGGGTTTACAATGCATTAACATATAATAAGCAACAACAGCAGCTTGCACAGTATTTTAGCTACGTTGTCAGAAGTTAATGAGAAGATGCAGCTAAGCATGGATTAATGAAGATGACAGTTTGTCTCTTATTGGTTTGCCGAAGCTATACCAAATATATTAAACAATCCAATAAATGCTGGAGATTTACAAATTTCAATCTTCTGATTTTATTTTTTTAAATAATAAATAAATAACACCGAAACATATCTAATTTAAACAATAATTAAATAAATTCTATTTTTGTGGTGAAAAACAAAAACACATCAAAAATTCAATTTACTTATACTATGACATAAAAAATAATTTCCAACACATGCATTAAATACCTATGAACTAACTGTTAACTCCATTCAAATAAAATTGTCACAATTTAGATTGCTTTGCTATAGTAATAAAATATAATCCTTAGAACGTGTTTTAATAAATTAGCTATAAATTTTCTATTTTATTCGCATTACATAACATGTATTTTCTCTTTCTTAAAGCAAAATAAGAAATTTCAATATTATTTTCTCTTCTTTAAGAATAATTTTCCGATGATAGTTTTTGCAATTTATTGTTTTTATATTGAATATATATATATATATATAAATTTATCACAATCATGTATATTTCCTTTAATCAATTCACCACAAAATACAATAAAATCAAAACTATAGCATTTAACAATGATATTGGAAGAAAACCAAAAAAAAAAAAAAAAAAATAAGAAAACAACAACAAATTTAGATG
Source organism: Argyra leucocephala (assembly GCA_963942445.1). Classification (NCBI taxonomy): domain Eukaryota; kingdom Metazoa; phylum Arthropoda; class Insecta; order Diptera; family Dolichopodidae; genus Argyra; species Argyra leucocephala. Next base: position 15,533,668 of record OZ012681.1, read on the forward strand.
AAATCCTTTTTTCAATATTCTCTGATCTATTTAGAATTTATTCGTATATGACAGTAACAGAAGTGAATGACACGCACAAAATAAAAATTAAATAATCAATGAACAGATTTGAAGCGTAATTGAGGTCACCTATATATCAGATAATATATTTAGGGTCGGTCATGTTAAGTATTTTTGCCAATCATGTTTTCCACTCATTTTTATTTCTCGCGTGTATATGTTTTGTAGTTCATTTGGTCATTTGGTCAATTTCCATTCAATGACTTCTTTATGATAGAAGTGTAGTAATATACAAAAAAAAAATGTGTCAAGCAAATTAGAGCTATCTATACGTTTAGTTATGTGTATATATTATAACTTAACGTAATATTCCAACATGGGTAATCTAAATTAAGTTGTGTTATTAACAATAGTTCATTATTTTTATAGAAAAAGATGATCGTAGCTTTTACTAACCTCCCTCATTTTTCTTTATTATTTGTAGGAACATTTGATCATTAAAAGTTTGATTATAGAATTTAATCCAACTGATTACGTGTGGGATCCAATCCTATTCTGATTTCCGCTCTCTGATTCAGTATTTTTTTAGATTGATATAATGCTGGAATTACATATATTGTTAGATACAATTTCTGATCGTCCCGCTACCAATCATATCACTTCATTGTTTTACTGTTTAACATAATCTATTTGCCAATTATTAAGTTTCTAATCAACACTTTATAATTTCTAAATGCATTGTAATAAGTGAATAAATACTAATAATTTCTGCTGACAGGATATCTACTCAGGATCAAAATATATCAGTCTTAATGTCTTTTTTAAATATACAAGTGTCTTTTATACAAAAATAATCATAATTAAAGTAACTCTTAAGAAGCTAAAACATATTATTACAAAAAAAAATAAAACATAAGTTACAATTTAAACCGGTAGTCATGCCACTATCAAGTAACTGGTAGAACAATATCGATTTGAAGTTGAAGGTGTCAAAGAAAGCATTCGAATTTGTTTTTTAGATACAAAGTGGCTCCAAATGACTAATTGCTTACGCGACCTATAGAAACACGGTGTTTCTATAAAATTAACAAAATTAAAAAACTTGATGGTAGTGATTAGCACCGATCATTAGCTGAAAGATGAAATGCACGTAATCAAGATATACATTCATTACTATTCTAGAAGAGAAAGACAGTCCCTAACACTTACTTTTCCAAGTTTAAGCTATAACACTGTATTCTAGGTGGTACTTTTTACAAAACATAGAATTTATAACAGGAAGAAAATTAGTGTTGTTTTATGTCTTCCTAAGTCGCGCAGGTTGGCTTTGCTTTAGAATTGAATTTGGGTAAGTATAATGTCCTAAAATAAACAATTTTCTCTCTTAACTGTTATCTAAGTGAAAATTACAATAATTTATAACAATCATAATCTTTATGGTTTTTCAAAACTTACAATCTAAAAAGTTCGACGGTCTAGTCCATTGATTTGTCAATTTTTATTTTAGCGTTCATTGCCATGATCTGCTTTCATTACCACTAGTGGATATTTTTTTTTATCCTGCTAGTTACAGAAATGTTTTGTAAACCTCTCTCCAAAGGGTTGGGGTGTTGTTGGACCAGCTTGTTTGAATATCTGTTATCACATGTTTCAACTTCTTCTATAAACTCATTTCAAATCTTTATGAAGATTAATATTTCTAAGGTGCCAAGGGGCTTGAGTTATAATACGTAAAAGTTTTAATTGCATCTTTCAAACTATTTCGATGTTATTATTCAGAAACAGGTCTCATTAACTGACATCCGTAGGATCAGATTGAATTCAGAATGGCTTTGTATAGAAGCACTTTGTATTCCAGATCTAGTTCAGAATTTTTCCCAATAAGCCAATAAATGCTGTTCGCCTTTAGTTTAAATTGCTCTTTTTCTGCGATAATGTGCTTTTTTCAAATTAGTCTTTAGCCTAGCCCAAATATTTTGCCTCGTTAGTTTGCGGAATAATTATTCTATTTATACCAACTGATATACTTTGGGAAGTAATGATAAGTATATGATATTGAGACTGTTGCCCAGGTACTGTTGCCAACTGACATGATAAAACCGAAATTGACGAAACCTGCGAAATCCCATTTAAATTTACAGTTCTGCCAACAAATTTAAACATCAATTACTCAAGTACAGGTAATAATACAGGTAACATAGTTATTTGCAAGCACCTACTAATCAATACAAATATGCATAGCAGACAAATAGGGTAAATTATAATATTCTATACACAGTATAGAATAGAGCAGAGTAAAATATTTGATATAACATGTTGTAACAAAATTTCAGGGCTTAAATTACACAAAACCTTACTTGTTTGTACGCGCGTAATGCACAGCGATTTGGAATTAGACATTGATATTATTAAGATTACCCTTTTTTAACGAGAAAGTTACATGTATTCTCATTGACCTTCATCTTCCAATTATAAAACTGTTCCGGTATTTGCTGCAAATATTCTTGAACATATTTATACGCTGACTTTGAATCATCATCATCTTATAGCGCTACAGCTCTGGGTGAGCTTTGGCCTTCATCAGTATGCTCCTCCAAAAAGGTCGATCTTGTGCCGCTTGTCTCCAATTTGGGATTTGTAAGATTTGAGCATCGTTTTTCACGTTGCCTGCCCATCTGCTTCTTGGTCTTCCTCTACCACGGCTGCTATCGGGCTTTCTATTCAGCACCACTGCTTGCTTTCGGCTTTCACTCATTCGACTTACGTGGCTAGCCCACCTTAGTCTTTGGGCCTTTGCAAACCGTACAATGTCCTCACTATCAATCATACTATTGAACTCGCTGTTGCTTCTGATTACATATTCTCCATTCTGTAATATATTTGAGCCGAGTATATTTCGGAGAATTTTTCTTTCAAATATGCGCAGGCTATTCTCCTTGGCCACGTTCATAGTCCATAACTCGCATCCATACGTCCTTATGGGTCGTATGAGAGTTTTATATATTGTCATTTTGGCCTTTCTTGATATTAATTTTGATTGAAGCAACTTTCTGTTTGCATAGTAGCATATATTTCCGGCCTGAATTCTATTATGAATACAGCATTGCATACTATTATCACTTCTTATTGTTGCTCCGAGTTATGTAAAGGTTGTAACTCCTTCAAAGTTGTACTCTCCAATTGTTATGTTCTGAATATTTCTTATTTGTTCATTTTTTGACATTTTTAGATATTTTGTCTTGTCTTCGTTGATTTTTATGTCCTACTTTTTGTGTCTCCGCTTCTAGTTGTAAAAATACTTCTGCCATATATCTGTAATTTTTTGCCATGATTACTATGTCACCCGCATATGCCACTATTTGTGTTGTCATATTGAATATACTGCCTTTCTTTTCTAATTTTCCTATGGCGTAATGTAGTATTAAGTTAAATAATAGTGCGGATAAGGCATCTCCTTGCCGTACTCCTGTTTCTATTTTAAATTCACGGGTTATTTGGTTTTGTATTATAATTTTAGCTTTTGATTCATGCATTGTCATTATGACGAGGTTTGATAATTTCTGAGGTATTCCCAAATGTCTTAGAGCTGTTAAAATTATGTCTCCATTTATGCTGTCAAATGCTTGCTTGAAATCTATGAAAAGCATATGAAGATCTATGTCGTGTTCATAACATTTCTCCATGCTTTGTTTCATGACGAATATCTGGTCAATCGTTGATCTTTGGCTCCGGAATCCGCATTGGTACTCTCCCAGTATTTCTTCAGCAAAGTAGGCTAATCTGGAGTATATGACATTGGATAATATTTTGTAAGTACAGCTTAATAACGTTATCCTCCTGTAGTTGCTGCATGTCATTTTGTGTCCTTTTTTGTGAATTGGAAGGATTAGCCCCACTTTCCACTTCTCTGCTGACTTTGAATAGCAGATTAAAATTGCAAAAAAAAAACTATAAAACAAATTTGTAACACGAATTTCGCAAACGACCAACGGCACTTGACAACTTTTACTAAGCCACACTCTATACACAAAAATAATGTATTCTCTTATAATTACTCATTCTTCTAATATTGTTTATAAACATTCCAATTTTAACTGTCTAACATATACAATCAACAAACTTTGCTACTGCATGGACAACCAACAAAAATATTCAATTTAGAAAAAAATTCGTTTTTTTTTTTACCCAAAAGTGCGTTCAACACACTAACAATTCAATAACACTGAATAACTTTACAAATTGTATCCTGAACTTAATTCCATTAAATAAAATGGTATTCAATGATGTGGTCAATTCTATATATATGAGGTTATTATTTTGTTGTTATTATATTGACTATTCTATTCTATCCAATTTTATTGGATACAATGAAAATTGAAACAAAAAAATGAAAATCTCTTTGAATGTCGTGTGGAATAAGACGCACAATTATTAAAGCATTCTTGATACACTTGATAACTAGAGTTGATTTTCGGTCGATTCAAATTGAACTACAATAAACTAGATTTAATATTTCCTTCTATATAGAATCAAAATATAGATAAATATATCTACACATTTTCTACATATCTACACATATATCTACATTGGTTATTCATCTCAAAGTCACGTATTTAAAATATAAGTGAAAATAATAAATATGTGTACTATTTTATGGTACGTACTATATTAGTACATTGAAATAAATTTGAAAAACAAAAAAAAAAAAAAAAATCCAGTAACCCAAAAACAAAATATATTCGAATTTATATTGTTTTTGGTCGAAAAGTTTGCGAATGTTGGTTCTGTTAAAGAATATTATAATAGAAAATAGAATAAAAAATCAACCTTAACCAAAGAACACACAAAAAACAAAAAGTGAAAATTAAAAGAAAAACATGAAAACTTGTTAACCTAAATAGAATTTTTACGTGATTTTTGTGTAACTATTAGAGGTGGTGGTCTAACTTATCATTTTGTAATACAATACAAACGTTTTTCTTTATTTTCTAGAACCTCACCACCAACTATAAAAATGAAAATATGGTAGTGTGATTTTTTTTCTCTATTTTTTTTGGTACATTTGTTATGAAATCTGAAAAAAAAAACAAAAAAAAAAAATCTTTGTACAGTGTACAATGTTCAAGAAAAAAAATAAAGTTAGCAAAAAAAAAGGTCAATTCAAAAAATTTAGTCCAAGCTACCCTGTCTGTAAAGGATCAATATGTTACAGTCACAAAATCGATTTTATGTTGTTTAGATAGAAAAGTTTAGAGCTTTACTTAAGAAAAAAAATTTCGTCTGACTTCGGGAAGTAATGAAAAGTATATGGTACTGGTACTATTGTCCAGATGCGGGCCAATCGGTATGATAAAGTCAAAATTGAGAAAAAGTGAATTTCGATTTGATTTTACACACAGTTCTGGCCACAAATTTAAATATCAATTGTTCTAATGCAGGTAACACTGTTATTTATCGAATAAATATTGTCAAAATGTACATTTAGTACATTGGCAGACAAGATGGGTAAATTATAATTTTTTTTTCTACTCCTCTTCTTTCTAACTCAATCCGACTTCACTTGAAATTTTCATCGCACTCGATTGCTATTATTTCTATTTCCAAGGCAATCTCTAATTTAATTTTTAGTCTGTTTGTACTGTCTAAGTCGGGGCTTGGCATACTGTAGAAGACCACTTTGATAACTCTATTTGCGCGTCATAATTCCGCAAGATGTCGTTGCAATTTTATCCATCCATTTTTTGTCAGATATTGTGTTGCATGAGATGAATATTAATATAAGTAATTTTATTTGAATATTAGTTATTGTTAATAATGTTTATTCTTGATATTCTTGATATTTTTATTTTATTTGTTTTATTTTATTTTTAAACAAAAATAAGGTTTACGCCACACGGGAAATTAGCCAGAGACTACCACATCATGATTTAAACACATTTTTGTGATCCAACCAATTAGGCCATGGTAGGGATTTAAATAAATTATAATACTTTACATAATATAGTACAGCAGAGCAGAATAATATATTTTATGTGTATATATGATGTAACAAAATTTTTGGGCTTGAATTACACAAAAAATCATACTTGTTTCTACGCCCGGAATGAGTAGCGATTTCGAATTAGATGTTGATACTATTAGAAGCGATCAATAAATAAAACAGATAGAAATAATTAATTCAACCAGACAATTAATTCTCATTTATTGAAATTCAGGTTTTTATATATTGATTGTAAATATTAAATTTTTAATATAATATTCAAAAATTTAGCAATTAAGATTATGATTTCCAGTCTCTGTTCAATTTAACAATTTCCGTCTATATCTTTAAATATTTTTTTTATTTTTTTTTTATAATGAAATGTTATATATAGACTCTACCTTTTCAGATCTATTGTTCAGAAATTTCCCTGTGTGATTGTTTAAAAGTGCATATCCTATATGTCGTTAATGAAGGCTATCATTCCGGTAATAAATCTTTCTAACGATTGATTGGACGGGAATCAAATTTCCAGCCCCGTAGAATATAATATTCATCTAGTCTAAGATGTCTTCTAAGGTCGAATAATAAACTAAAGACCAACCAATTAGTTTGTTAAAAACATGAATGATTTCAAAAAACTTGAATAAATGCCCCCAATTCAAAATTAATTATTCGTAGCTATACCACAGATCTATTTTTAGCACATTTACTAACAATGAGTCACCGGTGATGTATATTAAATTTTTTTCCACACAGCCCAATGTATCACCAGTGTATATTTTATTTTTCCACCCACAGTACCAGATAAGTCTCATGTGATATATTTCGAACCTATATTTCAGAGTCGAATAAAACGCAAGTCATTAAAAAAAATTGTCTATTCATGTTATTTCGTTTTATGCAAAAAAAAAACTAATATTTAAATATTCCAAAATTGTTACCAATGAATTACGTTACGACCTAACATTGAAAATTCTTCTACTCAACATACAAAAGACATATTATGTAAATATTGTACCATAAGTACAACCACTCTAATTGATACAAACAGTGTCGGTCTATGGTTAAAAAGGTAATGCGTATAACCGCGGACTCATTGGGTTGTAGAAGAAGAAATTTTTGGTGTTTTACCGCTGATATACTGGCAAACATTTTGGCAAAAGAGTAGAAAAACGATTAAAATAAAAATTCAGTGCTGTAGTACAGTTTAAGTTGCTGCTAAAACTAAAAATTCTGATTTCAAACCTGAAAATAAAATACAAATTAGAAAATTACTCTACTATACCTAGTTTAGCAACTAGCTGAATTACGACATCTTCACCCAATACAAAGATGAACCCGACAAGAAAATTATGAGGAAAAAGAAGAAGATTTACTTGTACTACCACGCAGCTTAGTCACAAGTGCTTTTTACATTCAAAACAATAATAAAATAATACTGTGGTGTAACAGACTTTAACTGTAACATATATAAGAACATGTAACAGCAAATTTAATATTATGTAGATTCCATATTGGTATCGAGTAAATATAAAATAAAATTCTATTTTATTTAGGACAGTTAATAACTTTCATTGATTTTGGGTTAAAGAAAATTTCAGATTAATAATGAAAAACTAACACTATAAGGTCCATTATTTCAAAGAGAACGATATTTTGAAAAAAAATTTGAATATATATATTTTGAAATGTTAAAATTGGGATAGGACGCAATTTACATTCTATATTACTAATTGTTTCCAACAAGCACAAATCGTGTCGCACTATGCCGCAACTATGTGACCACATTCCACAATTGTAGATCAAGAAAATGTAACAGAAAATTAATGTTAACGATTAAGATTTAAAAATGGAAATCCAATACGCAATTATGGTAATAAATTAACAAGCGGATATTCTTTTTTAAATAAAAAAAATAATCACAAATAACATAGGTATTTGATGTAATAGCTAGCGAGTCATTAAATCAATAACCAAGGAAAAACTTAAAATTAAAATGATTATTAGTTGCAGACAAGCATTAAACTTTCTAGTTGAATCAAATGACGTATTAAATTATTTGATAACCAACCATTGAAACGTAGTGTTAAAAAAAATTAATAACAATAAAAGTGTAAAACTGGCCTCACTAGGTTAGACAACAATGACCAGGAAGGGTTAGCAGTGTGACTGACAATCCATACCAATTCTATCCAAATGAAAGCCTTTGGGGGACAGCCTGAAGCAGAACCGGAACATAAGACTACATTGTATATGCACAGGACATCTCCTGTTTCTAGGTCATGCTGCAAAAATAAGTTATGTGGAATTCAAATTATGTAAAAGATCTAAACATTTTAGAAAACCACTACTGGGAAAATTTCTTACAAGTAAAGAGAAGAAAACGGGCTGAAATCATTCGGTTCATTAAGGGTACTATAGTTATGGCTCTTCGATGGAGTCTGTTTAAAAATAGAAGTAAAATCGTGTAAACAATGAATAATCGTTTTATTCTTATGTTATCAACCTTATTTACAATATTAGTTCTTTTTAATAGCAGCATAGTTTTAATTTAAATAGTAAATCAAATTAGTTACAAACGAAAAACTTCTGGGGAGAAGCTGAAACGGAAACAGAGCTTAAGACTATATATTAAAGTATATAACCTTCACGGTCATGCTGCAAGAATGCATCATTTGGAATCCAAATTATGTAGAACATCCAAACATCTTAGAAAGCTACTACCGGAAATGTCTTACAAGTAAAAAGAAGAAAACCGGCGGAAATCATTCGGTTCATTTACGGTATAAGTTTGTTCTTTGAGTGAATCTGTTTAGAAACAGAAATGAAATCGTTTGTACCACGAACCATCACGCTTAAATGCGAAGAACAAATTAATCTTTTTCTTTATTATCAAACATATAGACCAACTAACCAACCAATGGTTACATCGGTTAAAAAATTAACATTTAAACATAGTAAGAGTAGTTGTTAATATTGAAATCGAATCTAAAAAGCAGATGGAGTTGGTTTAGTACATTATTCAGTATGCTAGAAACTCCAATTATTACAATTCAGCGCAGTTGATTAATTTATTAGAATATTATCAGATTCAGAACAACCAAATAACTTTGTTTAAAAACATTTCTAACTCAATAAAAATTTATAAATTCAAATTATCTTAAAAACATTCCAAACGAAAACTAACAATAATTCTGCATTCGAAATAATATTGGACATTTACATGAATAGAAAAATTGTAAGCTTACTTCTAATCAGTATTGAAAGGATTTTCAATTATATTTAATTCACTTCAATATTAGAAACAAAAAACAAAAATAGAATTGAAATTGAAATCAATATGAATAAAAGAATTTACGGCATTATCGTATTTCTCATAAGTGTTACACAATTAACTATCATAAATATTATTTAATCTTAGTTAATAAAAATTGACAGTTATTAGGGTTTGGTAAATCCTCAGTAATCACAATGGAAGAAAATAGTAATAATAGTACATAATTTAAGGAATTTAAGAATTAAGGATTTATTGCAAAATTTGTATTGATTACGTAAAAATGAAATTGTAATGCGCTCAAATATTTCTAAATTAATTCAATATAGAAAATTATTAAAAGTAAATAAAATAGTTACATATTATATATTTGAAGCTTATTATTATTATTGGATACGATTTGTAACAATATTTTGGATTCATCAGAATTAAAGTTAATTGGAATAATAAATTTCTGATATTAAATTTTATCATAAATAGATTCCCAAATATTAGTTTGAGATTTAATACGTTTATCCAATTCCAAAACAAGGCTGATAAAATTTGCTATTGCCATTTCTTTCTTTGCCAAAAATGCCGCGAGATGTTTTTGAATTACTGCAAAACGTATTTTGCTTCCCAGGACTATAGCTAAATATTTATAAATCATACATACGACCGAAGTTGGAATACAATTCACATAATATATGGGCCAGTGCATCACGAATCGCATTAAATTTTCTGTACACAGTTCAAAAGTGTGCGATTCGTCTTATCGACAACTATAATGTGATATCCTTTCTTGTACCACTTGAAAATTGTCATATTGTTGAAGCACTTTCTCTATTTCATAGATATCTCGTGGGTTTAGGCACATGTTCAGACGTAATACCCTCCCTTAAACATTTCCACCGACTAACAAGAGATCCCTATACAGTGAAAATTCGTAGATAGCTAAAAACTGGATGTAAAAATTTGTGTGTAGAGTAAAATTTTGTCGATTGTGCAACCATATTCCTACAAACGTATTTTTACAATATTTTTGATACAATTGTTACGTGCAATCTACAATACTTCAAGAGCAATATTAATAATTTTATTCAAAATATCGCTACTGTTCAAAGGGATATTTTTCTTTCCCCCAATTTTCAATTAATTCAAACTGTGCTTTCGTGTATATAGGTGTCGCTTAAAAACATAAGGTTTGGTTTAACCTAAAAAAACAAAAAAAAGGGTGAAAAGCAATTCTATACTAACTATAGACCTATAGTATATACTACTATTTCGATTATGTTAAAAGTCATGGAAGTATAATCAATTTAAAAAAAAACAGTCAATATGGTTTTAAGCTGTGCCGATCCAGCGGTGAAATGATAACGTGCCTTTTACCGGCTTATTATCAGCATGCATAATTCTGCAGAAGATGATTGTTACTTTAAATATACCCAAAATATTTGATCCAATATGGTAGACAGCTTTAGGGCGTTTCCGAACCTCTCGCACTTAATAAATTTAATTTTGCGATATCTAGTGTACTTGAGACTACACTAAAATTTTGACAACAAATCAAGTGCGATTTGACAGGTTTAGTGCGAGTATCAAGTGAAAGTGCGAGAGGTTCGGAAACGCCTTAATAACCAATTCCAAAATATCGATATAGGGTCTCTATTTCTTAAATGTGGTTTTCTCTCAAAAAGTAATTTCATATCTGAGCAGATGATTTTACAACTGAAATTTTTATATAAATGTTGATTTTCCGTAAGTATCTGTTCTTTCATTGACACTCATTTTGATTTTGATCAACGATTTACTTCAAACAACTTTGAAACCAATCCTCAGTTTTTCAGAAGACACTACTGAACCTATTAATTTTCTTCAAAACATCGAATGCTATATATAACTGCTGATGTTGGTAATAGAATACAACGATATAGCCAAAATAATTGATTAGGGCAACAGAGATGAGAATTACTAATAAAATTAAGTTGGAATCAAAAATTCCTACTTTCACTTTAAAGGTTTTGCGTCAAAAACTTGAAAGCACTTAATTTTCTGCAAACTTCCAGATTGTGAACCTAATATGTCTCTCTCTCTCTCCCCCCAAAATTGTTTTTTACAAATAAATAAATAATCTAAGCATTTTCGGTATGCACTCTAACCCGAAAGCTATTTGTTTTCTCTAATTCAAAAAAAAAAAAAATATATATATATAAAAAAAAATAATAAATAGCAAAAAACTAAAAATTAATAATGATATAGTGATAATGATAGTGATGATAGAAATGTAGTTAATTTTTAAAAATCACAATATTTGACAATTGAATTAAAAATTAATAAAATAAAAAATAAAAAAACGAAAAATGAAAAATTGATATGAACTAAGTTACAATAACATAATAATGTAATTTATAAAAATATATATAGTTCAAGGGATAACATTGAATGCACGTTCATTGACATATATATAAATTATTTTTAAAGACTGCTTTGTTAGGAGTAGCTTAATGTGGGAATGAGTTACATGAAGACATCATTCTATTTAATGGTTCATACTAGCCATAGTTAGTTCTATGATACTGTAGGTTAAACATATTATTAGATCGCAATCTGAAATTGGAACAAAAGTTAAGAGTTGGCTTTATTCAGTATGTGGGTATAATGGAAATGAAATGATATAGCTTACTATCGAAGAGTACCCCCAAGTCTTTTATTGATGCAACTTTGGGAACGGTTTGGTTATTAAGAGAATAAATAAACGAAGTTGGCCAAGAACGACGAGTAAATGTAATTAGTGCACATTTATTAACGTTTAACTGTAGATTGTTGTTGGCACACCACCTATGAAATCGATATAAATCTGCTTGTAGTGCTAAGGCATCTTCCAATGTATTAAGTTTTTTATAAATTTTCATATCATCAGCGTAAATTATAATGTAACTGTTATGGATAATAGAAGTAACATCATGAATGGAGATAATAAATAGTAGAGAACCCAGATAATTACGTCGAGGAACACCTGTAAGAGCCTCAAACTCAGAAGAAGTATTGAATCTAAAATTGACAGTATATCTACGATTTGAGAGGTAGGAAATCACCCAATTTATAAAAAGAGAAGGGAATCCATATTTTGTTAACTTAAAAACAATGATGTTGTGTGGAAGAAGATCGAAAGTTTTACTAAAATCGGCATATATTACATCCGTTTGAAACCTATTCTCCATATTATTTATTAAGATAGATGTGGTTTCAAGAAGATTAGCAAAAAAGATTAGTAAACATGCAATAACATATTATTCAAAGGTTGCATTTAAATTTCAATTAAAATATGGAATTAATAAATATTAAAAATAAAATCCGGCCCAAAACAGAACCCTGAGGATACTCAAATATATCTAATGTCACTTAATTTTTCATCAACTTATACTTGTTGTGACCTAGTCTCTAGATAAAACTCAAATTTTTTTTGAACAATATTCATACCATGATTCATAGAATCAATGAACTAGTCTCGACAATTTTTTCCAACCATAAAACAAAAAAAAATAATCAAAAAAATATCATTCTACCAGTTTTTACAAATTTACTTTGACCTACTGTCATTTACCTTTATTTCTGTTTTCACATTATGGGCCATTTTTTTCCACAAAAATATCAGTTCGCTTCTTTCTAATGAAAAAAATACTCTGCGACAAAAAATATCAATTTTCAATAAATTCAAATTTAGAAAATTTTTCACACTTGATAATAATAATGTGTACTCAATATGATATCATAACAATTTTATTAAAGTATTATTTTTAATATAATAACAAAAAAATACGTATACGTATACATATCCATATAAGTTAATCATATCCTATATGTCTATAACATGAGCAAAATATTTAATATTTAGAACTCTTAACTCGTCTTATCTACAATATTTCAGGTAGGCTCTGAAATATTATGTTTCAATTTTCTTTATTGAAAATTTTGCTCACTTAATTTTTCAGCTCCTTATATACACGGTATCATACTTCTTTTCAAATATATAAATCCAATCCAATCCAATCCAAAAAAAAAAAAAAACAAAAAAAAAACTATAATTTTATCGTAAGAAATATTAAAAAAATATAACCAACAACAATAAGAAAAAATAATATTTCTTAAATGTATATATATATATATATATATACATATATTATACATATATCTCGATGAAATGAAAATAAAAGTTATTTTTCATAAACAAACAACAAAACAAGCTCATAAAAAAATTATAAAAAAAAAACAAGAATATTATTCTTGAGTATAAAAAAGGGAGCTGGAAACAAAACAATAATATTTTTCCAAGCGGATAAAGGATAAAATACAAAATAAGAAGATTATTGATAAACATAATATTAGAAATTGCATTGAAGTTGTCAATATTTACTATCGGATATCAAAATATTGTATTTTTGTTAAAAATATTTTCTGTATACCTTATGGTAGCACATAACAACTAGCGACCATGTTCATTATCAGTTTTGTTGCTTGTGGTAACCATTCGATTTTTTTCTTTAAATACAGAAGACTAAGATTGTAAACCAGCTAAACTCATTTGTCTAATCAACTCATTCATTCAATTCAAATCATTTCAAATCTTGAGTTCACTTACAATTTAAGCAGTAAAAGAATTCCGCTTATAGTTTGGATTCAAAATTTTAGTTTGGCTGCAATTACACCTATTTAGAATAACTAAACCTTTATAATAGCATAGTTCTAATTTATGTAGTAAATCAAATTATAGGGCCAACTTATTTTAACCCCTTGACGGGCGGTTTTTCTTTTGCTGGCTCACTGTGGGGCACTGCCTCATTTTGCTTATTTAAGATGGTATAGAAATTCTGAAAAGGAAAATGATTAAAATTTATTTTTCATTCTTAAATATAAGATTTCTATTTTTACGCCAATTTCAGTCATGACAATTTCAATATCATATCTTAGATATTCTGGGTCAGAGATTTGTATAGCCGTTATCATTTTCGTTAGAATTTGGATTGTCATTTTCATCTTCACTTTAATTTTTAAATAAATTTTCAACATTTATTGCTGGAGTAATTTGATACTTTTTTGAGCTATCAAATCGCTCATAATTTTGATCGCGACCAGAATTGAATCCGTCATCCACTTGAAACAGAACTATCTCCGGCATCACTAGTTCATTTCTATTTTCTTCAAATAGTTTTCTACCTTTTTTCTACCTCTTCATTTACTCAAAAAAATCTTTAAATAATTAAATTATTAATACAAACTATGTTAAAGTTATATAAATAAAGTTATATATAAAATAAAAATTAAGTGTAACTAATCCCAAACAAGTCTATTCAGAAGTTCACTTGTTTCTATGCTGAAGACATTTACATATAATATTGACGGTATAACACGTGATCGTCGTCTGCCTGGCAAATGCCAAATTAGTTTTGAAATTAATATCTATACAGTGATTATTTTTTAATTTAAATAGACAGTAAAATGATATTTTGCAGTGTGTTGTACACTTAACAAATATAATCCATCCTCATGTAGCTCATGGCAGGTTGAAAATGGCATGACTTTTTTAATGAAATAAATTTTTGTCATGTCACACAAAAAAACTTTACTATGTCGTTTATACACGACATTTTCAGCAAACGGGTTAAGGAATAATTTTGAAAAGATGTATACAATAACGATGTTATGAGCAGAATTCAATTTCAATACTTACGTTTTCATTAGTAGTCATATGATATAACAACCGTTTTATGATCGAAATTTCGATTTTAATATGAGCTTTTATCGTTTAAATTTCAACGCATGTCTTAGGCTTATTGAAACATTTCTTCATATGGTATTTCTGGTAGCATCCTTTGATTTCCTCCGCTGAATCAATGCTTCAAACGTCGAAGTTAGCAATAGAAAGAAAATCATGATGAATATGATTATGCAAATTTGACCAAAATTGCTGACTAGGGCAAAAACAACAGAGTTGAGTTCAACTCGACAAAAATTCAAAACTGTCTAATCTCGCGCAAGCTTCTAAGATTTCAACCCAATCTTTCCTTCTAAGCTGTTACTTTGCAAAACTCGGATAGTTTAAGTATATTAGGTATGCACGTAAATCAAAAAATTACTTGGAATGACCATATTTTTGATATTGTGAAAAGGGCTGCAAAGTGTCTAGGCTATTTAAGTTTTTGTAAAGCTCTCTCCTCACCTTTGGACCACCTTGATATCTATTAAACATTTATAAGACCCTTTTTTGGGCTGGCTTTAGGCTTTCATGACCGCATTCAAAATCGCGCCATTCATCTCATAGCGAGCCAAATCTAACTTCATCATTAACTTCCCTTGGATATCTTCGTACAGTATATAATCACTTTTTCTGTTTTATAAATACCTCGTAGGTGTGGATAAATGCTCAGTAAAAATCAAAGCACTACTCCCTCATGTAAAACACAGTTCCAACACGAAACAACAGAAGCGGAAAATGCCCACCCCTATACATTAAAAATCTCAAGATGGCAAAAAAAAATGGTTATGGGAATTCCTTTATAGTCCGCGCATCCCAAATGCGGAGTCACATCGCCCGCCGTGTTTCAACAATCAAATAATACTAGAACAATTAGTTATAATCTCCAGAGGTTCAAGTCAAACATTAAACGTTTTTTGCCTACACTACCTGATAATATGTACCACACTTTTCTTCTTCTACTTCCTTCTCTATTCCAGCCAAGCGCTACGTAAATATTAAAGGTCCTATCCTAGCGCGCGACTGTTTATAAAAAACAAAAAAAATCTCCTGCACACACCTCTTCTGTAATACAATGTCTCTTCAAGGAACTGCGACCATACTACACTGGGATTAGTAGTTTCAGAACTTTCAATTGCATTATATCCATTTCTGTGAAAATATTGAAAATAATGGCCGAGCCTCATTCACAGGTATATTGTAAAATACACTCAATACTGATAGTCAATATCAGAATATTAAAAAAATCAGTAAAATCGACATTTCGGATTTTTCTTCAGACTATCAAAATATTATCATGTGTTATCGCTTCCTACATATTCTTTTCTTTAATATATATATTTATATATATACATATACATATATATATTATTTTTATTATAAAATTCATTTATTTTCGATACACTCATCATCTTTCAGTCACTAACACATTCAACATTATACATACATATTATATTAGGTATATTGAATTCAATTCTAATCACTTCATAAAAATTCACATCACGTCATATTTTTGATAACATGTAAATTTGCAGACAAAGACAGGTCTGCTATTAAAGAATTTTGAATACTAAAAAAAAAAAGAGAAAATAGAAAAAAGGAAAAAAAGTCTTGAGCCAAAGTGAATTATCATTTCCAATTGGGTCTGGGGAGTTATATAAGAGAGAAAAATATGTCGCTGATCGCAAATAAGAAAAACAAAAAATAAATTTACCTTTGAATCTTCTTTCAATGGCAAAAAAAAAAAATTCGATATAAGTAACTTTTCTATAGAGGATTTCCGATTTGCTTTATTTTTTTTTTTTTTTACTAAGGTTGTAACTGAAAAGATTTTATGTGCTTTGATGACAGCAACATATAGTAAAGATGAAGACGACAAAAATTTAATTGAAAATATTTTTTTTTTTGTTTTTTTTTTTTTTAAGATATCGAATAAAGTTGTCTTATATCCTTTAGGGTACTTCCACAATTCATCCGTTCGTAATCTGTTCTATATACTGATATTTAAGTAAATTATTCGTATAAAAATATTGAAAAAATTTAACATTGAAGGTTTTAAAGTGTAAAATAATAATAAAAAAAAAAATATCTTATGGTAATAAAATGATTCGAATTGAAATGGATGAGAGTGTAGAATCACGTATGGAATAAAATTTAAAAGAAAGATCATCCTTTTTCGTTTTTTTTTTTGTTTTGCGATGGCTTCTCATTGTATTTAAACAAAATAAGTCCAAAGATATAATAATTTATTGATTTAGAATAACTGTTAACTTATATATATATATTCATTATATAAAAATTGAAATAAATAAGGCTCTTTATGGCAACATTGATTTTAGGTTGTATCTTAACTCTCTTAAAGCCCAACCATAATGAGATTTATTTGGCTTAAGGTAATATCAAAGCTAAACGAAAAGTCAGTTAAAGTTTCTTTAATATGATAGCACAAACGTGAATACAGAAATATATAACGTCGTCAGTACTCCACTTCAAATGGACCAACCAATTATGAATATTACAATGGCAGAAATAATTAAAATTATTAAAAATAATATCAAAACAAAAAAAATACCCGGGTTGAGATCTAATTAGTGGTAAAATTTTGAAGGAACAACCGGAAGAGGTTAGAAAATATTAATCTACATTATGAATGCTGTTCTAAGATCTGGTTACTGTCCAGTCCCGTGAAAAATTGCTGAAATAATCCTGATACCAAAACCAGGAAAGCCGAGTAAAGGAATTACATTCGACAGACCGAATGGTTTACTACCGTGCCTATTTAAAACATTTGAAAGGACATTCTTTGGAAGAACTAAAGTCGATTATAGAAAAAAGCAAAATAGTTGCAAAGCATCAATTCGGCTTCAGAAATGAACATGGAACTATTGACCAAATACACATAAAAGTATCAGATATAGTTAAGTTAAACAAAATAAATCAGCGGTATTTCTGGATATTAGCGAAGCACAAGTTATCTTATATCCCAAAATACCAAGGCACAATTATACAAAACGCTCATCCTTCCGGTGCTGCTATATGGCTCTGAATCGTGGACATTACCAAAAGCAAGCGAACATGCACTTGGTATCTTTGAAAGAAAAATTTTTCGTCGCATTTATGGTTCTGTGTCTGACGAAGGGGTTTGGAGAAGAAGATACAATGCCGAACTATACCAGCTGTTCAACGACATGGACCTAGCTTAAAAAGTCAGAATAAGACGGCTTCATTGGCTAGGTCATGTAGAGCGTATGGATGAAAATGCTCCAGCTAGGAAACACTTCGAATCCAAGCCCCAGGGAATGTGTCGGCAAGGGAGGCCACACCTTCGTTGGAGAGATGAAGTATCGGCACATATGAAAAAACTTCAAATCACCAACTGGAGAGATTCCGATCGTGACCGAAACCAGTGGGAGACAACTTTGCGTAGGCTCAGGACCTCCTAGGTCTGTAGTGCCCAGCAAGTAAGTAAGTAAGTTAGTATTTGATAAGGTACAGCATGATGAACTGCTGTACAAACTTAAACAAATTCTTCCACAGACCTATTTATTACTTCGGTCATACCTTGTCGAAAGGCACTTTTAGTATACACAGACCAATGAAATTATGTCACGTGCACCACCAGGGCAGTGTCTGAAGTTCTGTTTTATACCTCATCTATACTGCGGACTTACCAACAATAACTGAGACAACAATAATTAAAATTGAGCAATGGCTAAAGAATTGAAGAATCAAAAAGAACAGAGCAAAATTCACATGTACCCTGAACACAAAAACTTGTCCGATGATGGTGCTAAATAATCATTAACCAATCCCACAAAAAGAAACCGTAAAGTACCTGGTCATGAATTTGGATAGAAGACCTACATGGAAAACCTATATACCAAGCAAAAGAATACAACTGTGGTTGAAATTAAATAAAATGTATTGGATAATTAGCAGCAACTCACCAATGTCATTGGACAACATGTCGCTTCCGATTTATAAAGGTACTTTAAAGCCGATATGGATACATACGGAATCCAACACTGTAGTAGCCAGCAATTCAAATAATGAAATAGTACAGCGCTCAAATCAAAAATACATATAATGATTAATAAGCCGTTCATCGTGGTACGTCAATAATCATATTATACAATGTGATATACACGTAAGAGCCATTAAGAAATTAATAGCTTCAGCACAACAAGACTAGCTACACATCCAAACATACCAGCAAACAGCGCTTGTTGTATGCAAGTGATGTGAATCCTCTTAAATGCTTCAAAACAGCTACCCAATATTAGAAAGTAGGAGTATACAGCAGAAGCAACGGGGTAAAAGTCCTGCAATACAATGGAGTATAATATTAGCATATGTAAATGTTAACCATTGGGTTATCGCATCCGCTAGCTATTACATGTTGTGTACATATAAAAAAATTTCATACAAACTACTGAATATATCTTTCGAAGGCAGACTGTATTATTTCATAGGAATATAATAATAAAAAAAAATATGATTAGTTGTTCATAATAGATTTTAGTATTGGCCTTATTCTCGTTATCAGCAATTTTTTTCAAAACCTCTGACATTATAGATATTTGGCATGTATGAAGAAAAAAAAAGTTTTTTTATATAGAATTGAAAATTGTATAAAATGTCAAATTTCAGTACAGAATGTGCGAATAGAATCGCACTTTATTTAATCTAAATATAACTATGTTAACATTATATATAGGATGAAATTAAGCGTTTCATTTCATTTCAAAGTAGCATTGAAATCGGCACTGCCTACAAACTTCGGATCTATTGAAAACATTTTGTCATCTGGAGGAAACAAAGAATGGATGGCGACGAAACATTTATTTGGAAATTGCTGGTGAAGTTGATCAAAGACACAATTTCATTCAATTTAATGGTTCATGTATGTACAATCAGTCACAGTTTTGATGAGAATATTTTCACCACAATTTTTATTGAATAAAATTTTAGATAATGTGAATTAGATTTTTTTATTTTTTATTTGGAATTAAAAGTTTAATAAAAGAAAAAAACTATTAGAATTCATTTTATTTCCATCATTTATCATTTACATTATATTAGCTAATTGTACAAGTATATATGTAATTATGTATATTATAATGTAGTAGTACTATTATAAAAACATAAATAGTTATCTCAATCCTCTTCTATTATCTTTTAAATTTTCTTCAAATTACAATCATATTATCTTTAGATAACACTTTATTGTAAAATTTTGTTCATTCATCATAAACCATACATTTTGTTTTATATTCTGATGTGTGGTTGTTGAAGTATAAATTTAACGCAATATAAAAGCTATATTCTTCACTTTCATTCTTTCTATCTGAAATAGCTATTCTACTCGAATTACACTAATACAAATATGCACTTGCATTATCTATAAATATGTATATATAGTAGATTGATATTACTCTATCATGTTATTCAAAACAAATGTATTTTGATGTCATGTTTAAAAAGTATATACTGTCATGTCAAAGGATTATAAAATAAATATTTTTTTTCCATTACAATGTTAGGTAAGTATTCTTCAGTTTGTTTTTTTTTTTTTTTAATTTTATCATCCACCAACTTCCACCATTTTCTATATAAAAATGTATTTGCAAACATTTTCTATTATAATTCTTTTTATTTAAAATATACTTACTTGTATGTAAGTTTCTAAATAATCCAGAAAAAAATAAAAATAAATTTTATTATTTTATATTAAAAAGTTTAAAAGAAAAAAAAAAAATAAACTGATATTATAGAAAATAAAGATAACACAATGTAAAAGGAAAAGTAATAAATTCCGTAAACATAACGTGTAACACGAAAAACAACAAGCATAAAGTAAACCAATCAAAACTTCGTGCATACCAAGACAAAAATGCATATAAATATTTTTTTTATATTATATTAAAGAAAATATTGTATTTCCTCCTTCAACCCAGATGCTTTTCAACAATTGGAAAATTAGATAAAACACCGCTATAGTCAGTGGCCCTCACTCACATTTAGAAATATTTCTTTATCCAATATGGTCCACTTTAAGAATGTTGTGTATATCCTTTTTACAACACAGGTACAAATTTCTTCTAAGACAGACTCTGAAAATGTCTCAGATGGTTTGTCTTTAAACTAGACTTAAAAATTTCAATCAATTAATTCCAATTATTTTAAGTAAAACAATCTAAGGTAGAATTTCTGATCAAATTTGTATTGCTTTATAGTACATACTTAACCTCTACTGGGGTATGGAGAACATTTTTGTCATTTTTTATATTTGTTTTTTACCTTGAAATTGCATAAACGCTCACATCCAGTTTTTTGATTTACTATAACAGGTATAGGGATTTACCATCAGATATAGATTACCCCATGAGGTCTTTGTCAGGGTGTTAGGTGTTAGGTTTTTGATTTCATGTTTTGTGGCTTATTATGTTATAGAGGGATTTACTATGAGATTTAGATTACCCCATCAGGTTTTTGTTGGTTTTTAGGTTTTTTATTTCAAATTTTGTGTTTTATTAAATGAAATTACATAGACATAGATCTGGGTATATACCTGGTAGGCACATTTGTCTTTTAGTACTTCCTTTTTCATTTATTTGACTTAAACTTTACACTGATCATTATCTATAACTGCACCCAACTGAAATGGATCACCTAACCTATTATTACTCCTTCTGTCGATTATCCCATACTAGTCTTATATTGGCGATCACATCAACTAGGGTTAGTTATACAATCGATTCAGATATGTTGGTAGGGCTGACAGGATACAATACATGAGGTTAGAGCAGTTATAATTGGATTGGAAAAGCTGTGTAGTTCAAACTATATATAATTTACTTGTATAATAATTACATACCTTTATTGTTTCATGTTTAGACTTTGAAAAAGATTTTTCTTACATTTTTCTATACAATGAACCTTACTGGTCTAAGTCGGTGTACTGCGGCAGCTACCACTATTTACCTACATACCTACCTAATTAACTATAAAATGTTTCTTTTTGAAAGGTAATGTTGCCGGTTTACTAGAAACTACTGGCTCTGTTTTAATACTGTCATACTGGATGTCCCCCTGTCATACTGGAGTGGTAACTATTTTTTTAGTAGTCTGTTTTCTGTACTTTGTTGTATTTAATTAATCAGTTATTTCTATCTCCTTCAAACTTAGTTCACCCATTTTTTTTTTTTTCACTTAAGCCAAACAGCTTAGACTAACTGAGGATTGTAAAAAAAAAATGTCCGTTTGATCAGTAGGCACATTTTGAATTAATTTGTTAATATTACTCTGAACTTTTGTAGATTGTACGTAAGGCATATTTTTGCATTAGGGAAACACGTTTGTTGGAATATGGTTTCAAATTCGGGAAATATTGATCACAAACAGATTGACCACAGCCAGTTTTGAGCCACCTGAGGATCCTCTCTTCGGTTTTTATATATTTATTTTTGATCTAATTACACCTTCAATACTTTCTTCATTTGCTTCAGTCAAGAATATTTTTAAATTTACAAAATGTCATAAAAAAGCAATCCATTGTTGGAGGGATATCAAACCAAATTAAAAATAATTTCGTTTCAGTACAAAGCTCTACAGAATATTTATTATTTCATTCATTGTTAAATGTATCAATTTGATTAACCACCTAAAGCTTTTCGTTAGATTTATAATCCTTGATTTTAATGCTTATATTGTTGCAATGTATATTTATGCATTTTACGCCACAGTTTACATAATGTATCGAACCCGTTTATGTACTAACCTATTGAACCAAACCATGTACTACGTTGATAAAGTAACTCAAAGGCACCCCAGGCATAAAAAATTAATAATTATACATACATATTTTTATTACATCTAATAAATTCATTCACTGTTTTTTTTTTATATAGTTAAAACAATAAGTGGGGATATTTTATACTGATTGGTACGATTGATTAAAAGGGACGGAGGTTGGGTAAAAGGAAAGGAGGGCAATTACGAATGACGCTATTATTATTTGTCTTGAATTTTTTTACGTCATAAATATAGAATTGATCATGTTTGAATAACACATAAGATGGAATTTGGACCCACATTCCGCATATTGACGTTATAAACGAATTTATGTACCTTAATTTCTGCCATCTAGGGATTTTTACGGTGTAGAGATAAGCACATACCGCCTTCGTGTTTCATGAGGGAACTATTGCCAATTCATTAGTTCATTCTGCATTCACTCTTCCGCGCATTGTGCAATTCCCTTTCCATTTTTTTTTTTCAATCTAAATAAAATTTTATTCAAATTTAAAACTCACAGATAATTTTAATTTTAATTTGTATACGATTAGTAATAGTAATATTGTAAATTGAAGCCATATAATTCTGATTATTGGCAATTGATACACAGATTTCAATTTTAATATCATAAAGAAAAATGCAGATTGAAAATAAATATAAAGATTTTTTTCTCACAAAAAGCATAAATCTAGTATAGAGAGGAAAATGTGCTTCCTTTTTAAGAATAAGCAAAATTAAAAAACAACTTTTCCTATCTCTTAAATCGACAAACAAATTTAATTTTAATGTACTTGAACCATTTTATTTTTTTTTTTTAAATATAAATAATATACATATACCTTTACTCTTCTTAAAAATACAGTTGTTGTAGGTGAAATTTGAAGCATAAAATTCATGTAATTCGATAGTACAAATTTCATATAGTGCATTAAAGGTCTTATGTATGTACATAGATCACATACATAGATACGTGTAGTAAGTTTTAATTCAATTTTTTAACAAAAAATTGTGTTTCTGTTTTTTTTTTTTCGAATTGCATATTTTTTAATACTACTGTCCATGAAGATAGTTCATTTCCATTCACAAGCTCCAATGAAATTCCAATAGTTTGAATACTGATTTTTTCCGGTGGTTGATATTTGTTATTGAAAATGTTGTATTAGTAAAAATCTGGTCGATTCATCTGGTGAAATTATTGCGTTAATTAAATTTTGGTTTTTCAGTTGTACAATGGACCATTTGGATCTTGTTCTTGATTAATTATTGATTCCTATTGGTACCAGTTACTCTACGGAATTCATTATATTCTATTCAAATTGAAATTTTTTGACTTTAATTTTCTTTTTTAGATGGGTTTAGATCATTGCTAGCATACTTTTAGGTATTCCTTATATAGCAGTGATTTTTCTGCGGCGGTGTTTTTTTCTGCATAATTTAATTACATACACACTTATTTTCACCTTACTGCTACGAATATTTTTATTAACTTTAAATAAATTTAATTAAAATTGTATGTAGCCTAAAAATGAAAAACATCTCTAAAGGCATTTTATGGTTGAAATAAATAAATAAATTACATGGCGGCTTATTAATATAACCACTTCAACCACAATTTCCGACAACTGCACCACTACTGCATATAAAAATCGCGCCGGTCTGAGAAAGCTTTTAAGCTGTGTCATTACTCACTAAAAATCTGCTATTCGCCTTCTTGGTTAAATAAATTAAATAAAAATTCTACCAAGTTAGTATGCTTGACATGAAATGAAATGTGATTGAAAAAATGTAAATCGAATAAATAACTAAAACTTCCTTGAAAAGAAAATATTCAACCAAATTAGAAGAACTTGGAAGAATATTTACACTTATCTTTTCAATTGGCGCAAGGAGAGTTATAAGTTTCTAAATCTGACTGGCTGAACAAAATGCTCTTGAACAGTTGTTCTCCATAGTCTTGGTACCTCAAATTTATTTTTATTGATAACTTCGAATCCTTCCTTCTATCAGAGATTTGCTTACCTATATTGCGTGAACGACTACAGTTAAATTAACGAAATATTTTTGCACCACCTTGTCCAAGGTAACGCAATCGTTATGTGTTCGGTTAAGATCGGTAATTTTTTCATTTGTTCAGGTCAGTTAGAATCGTAATTTCTTCGGTTAAGATCGGTTTGTTAATTAAATGAAAAACAAAATATATTTTTACTATAATTTTCACAAAAAAATATTACTGTAGATCATCAAAAAGTTAAAAATTGAGTAGACAATGAGTTTTTAAAACTCATGCGAACCTGCTAAACGGAATGTGAACCTATGAATACTTATTTCATGATTAATCAAATATTTACATTATTAATCCTTTATATAATATTTAATAATAACTTTTAAATGTGATATCAATGGGTGCAACGCTTTCGATAAGACTTCGAAAATTATATCATGTAAGGGATTTTGTAAAAGAAAGTTTCATGGAGTATGCTTAAATGCTGCAAGGGGAAATAACCTAAATTTGATATCTAATTATTTTGTGTGTTCTGACTGCCAAGATTTACATAACCTACTGTCAAAAATATGTATGTGAACCTTACCGATAGTATCAAGGAATTAAACGACAATAATACAAATTTATTGAATAGAAATGCCAGAGACTTTGAATCGTATTCCGAATGTTCCGCACATATCAGAAATAGCTTCGATGTCCTTAGCAATACATTTTCAGAACATATCAAAACACATCACTCAGTTATTAATGAACCCTTAAGAAACTGGAAGACAGATATGATAATTGATCTGGAAAATTAGCTTGAGGAGGTTACAACAGAAACGAGATGTACATTTGTAAGCAAGTAAACCCAGTAAATAAACTCGGTGAACGAATTCTTAGATATCAAACTAAACAAATCAAAATTAGAAACAGAATCTAAAATGAAAATTATCGTTGATAATATTTTAATATAATGCTGCGAAAGTAGTGCGCCTTCTAACATAAGTACATTTCCGGACATACAGGCTGTAATATCGGAATTAGACAACTTGAAAATAAGAGCTCCATGGAAGAAAAAATAGATAATATCATTTATTCGAGTTTGAATTTATTTTGTTATTAGATTATTAGAGCAAAAATTGTCTACAATAATATTTCAGATTGAACTGTGAACCTATTTAAATAGAAATTTAAAAAAAAAAATTCATTTCGAATAATAAAAGAGTTTTGGAAATCCTTCCAAAAGAGTGCAACTATAATAAAACCCTTCCTTTTTTCTAACAGACAAATTTTCTAACATAAGATATGAGTAAAATAATGAAATACAATTTTATTTCTTTCCCTGATTAAATAACTATAAAAACGAAGCGAACTATTTTCTTTAGTACTACAGTTGGTAGATAAAGTCTTCGTACACACATGAAATCCTAATTAGTATTTCAAAATCAAATTAGTATCATCAAAATAAGTATTTTTAAGATTATAATAACTAGCAAATGGCCTGAACATTCAGTATAAGGCTTATTATTACAAACAAATGAGGTCTGAGCATGAATAAGTGAGCACTGCGCTTAATAATATAAAAAAAAAATAAAACAAAAAAAAATAAACCAAGAATAACGGTACTTAAATAATGAAATATAGAAAAAAATATTTATATGGCTTGGCGTAAGCAATGTTCGCCATTTAATTATTAGATTTTTCCGAACTGAACCGAACTCAGCCGAAATTGAACCGAACTGAGTATAACAAAATATTTGGCAGGATATAATTTATATGCAGACGTAAGTTTCTAGTAGCACAAAATCAAGCAGAAAGAAAACGAGAAAGCTAATTTAAGTCGATAATATATTTTAAGCACAACATCACTGCTTCTACATCTAATGCAATCCCGTCAATGAACGCAACACACTACAAATATCAACCCCTACATTGTGGAAATATCGAAACGGTTCAAAATTGATTTCTATGAAAATCTATTACAGTCAGAAAATCTAGAATAAAGAATCATATCTCTCTTCAGATATTGCCTAGAAGGGATAGTTTTTACCAGCCTCACTTTAAAAAAATTTACAGTACATATTTTTTTATCTATTTATTTATTCGTCTACCAAGTAATATCTTACAAACTAGCTACAACAACAACAAAAAAAAAACAAAAAACCTATATATAAAATTAAGAAAGAAACAAAAAAAATAGTATACTTAAAATTATTTAAAAAAAATATAATAAGCATTATAACACTTTTTACAACGCAAGATCTTTACATTGAGTTCTATTTAATAAAAAACATCAATCTTATTATTTACTGATAGCAAAGCATTTCGCATAGCAGAACACCTTGAAACCGGTTCATTTCTATTACAATTCGTTCTATGATATTGAGTATATAAGGTTTGCGATCTAAATAGTCCCGAAGGTATAAATAAAGTAAAACTATCTGTAATAGATTGGATGAATTAATATGCAAAGTCAAAATGTTGCTGGCAAACATAACATAAAAAACAGATTAACAATTTAGTTCGAAAAACCCCTGATTGTCTTCTATACATCCGTTTGATTTCTTTTACCGCACGAAGTGTTTAAAGGAAGCCTGTATAATTAAAAACCAATATAATAAACAGTTGCTACAAATCAAATCGTAGCATCAGAACAGAACTGGTCTTTTGTTTATGTACCTACTCCTGTTAAGACTATAAGATTTTTTTTTAATAAATAAAATATTCACAAAGTAGTTAATTAATCTATAATTGCTGTTTGGTAATTTGTGTCTGTTGTCAGGCAATTCGTTTAACAGAAAAGAAAAATTTTATCTACCACCAGACTAAACATCATGATTACCAGTTAATTTCTAGATATGCTTTTTTTCTACGATCTTATCGATTCGGTTGTAAAGAGATATGATATAATTGAAAAGGTACAACATAGTATTAATTGCCTTTGCAAATATAATTGGGACAGCCACTTTCATAATTCTCCCAATTTAATAATTCACTTCAAAACAAAAAAACTTGTTTATAATTTCTCTCGCTTTACTTTTATTTATTTCAATCAAATTGTTTATTTTGCGTTGTTCTCAAAATTTTCAAACTTGCTCGACTAGCATTTAGCTCGAAATAACTATTACCTATGTTTCATACTTCATTAATTAATTCCATCTTGCCAACACTCTTTGATTCAAATTCGTTAGTCCTTTGGCATTAGTCGTTAGTCCTTGTTATTACTAAGTATTCACAAACTTCTACGTCCTAATGTATACCTCTGCACTGCATATATCTTATAGTACTTAATTTTTTTCCCATAGATTGGAAAGAAATTTCAATAAAATATTTTGTTTGTATTTACAAGCATCGTTGTGCACTTCTCAAAAAAAAAAATGTTTATAGAAAAAACAACAACAAAACAAACTTTCTTCATTTCCTTGTTTTTAAGGTTCATATTCAACAAATAAACATATATATATAATATAACAATCTTATAGTGAGATTTGGATGATCCCAAGGAAAATTACATGTAATTTATATATGCATTTAATTTTTCAAATGTAATTTAACTATATTATACGTATATCCGGTGATATAGGGTGACTTGGTATTTTGAATGCTTTCGTTTCTTTCTTCTCTGTTTTTGCTGCGGTTACATTTTTTTTTATTGAAACTAACAAGCGGCGTATTAGTTTAAATTTACTTTTGAATGTTCTACAAAAATTCTGTTTCTATTTAGTTCAATTAGATATTTCCCAAAATCCCAATGAACTTTTCGTTAAAGTTTTAGTTTTTATTTCAGCTTTTCGAGTTTAGTAAATCTGTAATTTATTTGTTCATATAATTTTGTTTTATGACACTCTTACTCACTTTTGTTTTATCACACTCCAATTTGGGGGAATAAAGTTTAAAAAAAAACAATACACACTTGATATAAAATAGAGATTCTGACAACTTGTAGAACATGACACCACTGTTCTATTGAACTACAATCAATGATAAAAATCGTGTCTTAAAAAAGTTTTAGTAGATCACGTGGGATGCTTAAAGTGGTATTTTTTACACCATTTAAATCTACAGATGTACTTTGTAGACGTGGACACATGCTTATTAGAAATCAGAGAACTATTCCCTCCTCTTAAACAGTTCCAATGACTAAAAATCGGAGCCACAAATGCCTGCACATCCATGCACAGTAGAAATACATAGGTGACATAAAATAGGTTACAGAAATTCGTTTATAGTCCGGACTTCATGAGTTTAGAATCATATCTCTTATAGCGTGTTTCCACATTCAAACAACACCATAGTGTAAAACTTACAGAACACTCTAATTTCTTCCTATCCTGTCTTATAGCATCCAAGCGGTATATAAGTACTAAAAGTTACTACCGAACGTTTGGCTGTTTATAAAAAAAAAAACCGATTATCAAAAATTGATTTACGAAATTCATTAATTTTGGAAACTGCTAAATGTGGAACATATTTCCAGTTTATGTGTCATGTGTTCCCCTCAAATAGAATAGAAATACTCCGTTTTACAATTTGCAACATTTCAAAACGAACCTGATATGTTTCGTTTCTCAGTTACCACCCAAATCCCGTAAAATCATATTTCCTCCCCCCCCCCCCTAACTCTACCCATCTTAATTGCAATATCCAATAATTTTATATAAATGAACCCTATTCTTGAATCCTGTACTTGAGTAATGTGTATAAAAAAATCTATTGATGAGCGAATGAGCTCTTTTTGTGATAAATAAAATGAACTGAATTTAATCGAATTTGAACTAAATATACTTAAACTAAGAACAGAGTCCATAGTAGTTAGTAATTTGGTTACAAGGGGCTAACTAATTAATAAGTAAATCGATTATAAAAACTTCTTTAATTGTCCCTGATGTTAAAACTTTAAGAGGAAATGTAGAACAATAGCGATTCCAAAAAACTAAATCATTTTGTACAATAAATTCATGAATGTCCAAAATAGATTTCTCTTAAATATTTTCTATGTTATCAAACATACGACAACTATTTAAATTTAATTCGAGCCAATCAACCACAAATAATAGGCTTAGTATATCCTCCCCATTTCAAAACGCCTCATAAATACGACATGAATTTATTTATTTATTTATTTCAACGACGCACGCCTAAAGATATAATTCTGATAAGAATGGCTATATAATATAAACCGGCTTTAGACCGATTAATTGCATAGCTATTGAGCAGGTAATGGCTTGTCATTGTATGTAGTCCTGCTTTAAGGTTTTTATTTTTAATCAAAAGCAGTAATTTTATATTTATTATGAAAGCAGTTTTTTTATATTCTTGACAGTAACTTATGTAGAATCACCTTTTCGTGCTTAATTAAGTACGGTACTGCAAGCTTATACTATAATATCTACAATGTTTTTCGAGCATTTACTTATCAAGCAAACTTACGTAGCTTGTCATTAAATATGGAAAACTAATGCCTGCTATTGTCAGAAAACTAAGCCAGCGTGTCGATATGACAATTATCCGTACTAATTCTTTGCATAGTAATTGAGCAGATTCTAGTCCTGCTTTAAGCCTTTTCTTTTTGACCAAAAGCAGTATTTTACTCCGCGAAAATTTTAGTAGCTAGTATAATATTAATTACTTCTCACATATGTTATAATCCCTAATCATCATTATTTTAAATCTTAACATTTACTAAAATTAAATTGTTTAACTTTTTTCAAATTCTAAAAGGCCAAATTGAGTTTAGTTTAGAGTTGGACTAACTTATAACAATATTTTTGTAGACATCCTATCCATATCGACAACAAAATTTATTTACATATACGACATTATGTATTTTTAATAAAATATTTTTATTTAAACAAAAGTGACTCCATTTAAATTAAATATGTTTTACTTAAATGGATTTCAAATAAAAAAATAAAAAATTATTTTTTTAAAAATGCAATCTGTTGAAGTGGAAATCAAAAATGTTTTCATTTTAATTTATTTTTCTAAATTTAATTTAAGTTACTTTTTAATAAACTAAATACATATATTTTAAATGTTTATAAATTTGAAAATAATTTGAAAATAATTTCTATTTCTATCTTTAAAAAGTATTTTTAATTTAAAAAGTAAAGTCACGAAAGCATCCGGTTTAAAAAAATAATTTGTTTAGCATATTATATTTTTGAAGTAATAAAATTTAATTATATGAATCTAAAAGTATGGTAGAGCTATTTGTATAATAATTTTTATTATCGGTAGTTATAGGTATCCGTAGTTGTGTCAACATTATTTTACAATATATGGGCACAGATCAACCGTACATCTGTATGCGGTCTATATATGGATCTTAGGACATATATAAAACCTATAGATATCTAAAATAGTTATTCTAAGTTTAAAACTAAGCAACAAATTTTCTGCATTAAATTTTAGAATGCAACCTGACCATATACTTCTAACAAAATTGTGAAATGTATTGTGAATATATTTAAATATTCAACTAAATTTTCAATATTCAAAAAAAATATTAGTATTTAGTATTTATTCTTTTATAAATACTAGTAGGAACGGCCCATGCTCATGCACGGTTTAATCATTCAAATAAATTTTATCACAAAATTATATCTTAACTCGTCTAAACCAACTCTCTTTCATAAAAGGAATAATAGACTTATCATAAAGAAAAAATAAATAATAGATCGCGTGGTAATTGACAGTCAACAAAATCTGTTGCAAAACAAAAACAATAATTATGATGACCATAAGTAGGTGTACACAAATTGATTACCAACCTACTTCCTAAATAAGATTTTTTTTTATGAATAAAATAAAAATTCGGGTATTAAAAATAAATTAATATAGCACTTAGCGTTTATATTATGTCATCAATTGCAATTGCATTTGATTGCCTTTTATTTCTTGTGTAAATAAAAAAAATAACAATAAACAAAAAAAACTTTAAACAAATTTTTAAATTTTTGCAAAAAAAAAAAAAACGTAAGCAAAAAAGAGAAAGATATAAGAGCTTAATATGATATTTATATTTATATATTATCAAGAAAAAAAATCAATTAAAAATAAATACAAAATTTGTTTCTTTTTTTTATTTGATCCTTTTTAATTTTTCATCATTTTTATTATTTTATTCATTATTAGCCAAAAACAAAAACAATAATTATGATGACCATAAGTAGGTGTACACAAATTGATTACCAACCTACTTCCTAAATAAGATTTTTTTTTATGAATAAAATAAAAATTCGGGTATTAAAAATAAATTAAAATAAAAAAAATTGCTGAAAGAGAAACATTGGAAGTAAATAAAAATTACAAAACAACAAAAATCATGTTTGGAAAGAAAAAAAAAATGTGCGTTCAGTACCTATAATCAATTCCGATTTTACACATTAGTATATGCAAATGAAGATTGCTTATGTGTATGTATCATAATTGTTTTAAGAATATGAGTAGGCCTTCCTTTTATTATTTCAATTATTGTATTATAATTTATTATAGGGTTGCCACTTGGTTCCAATAATACCAAATACATTTCTTTTTTATACAGTGGCATACTTTTTTTTTAAATTTTTTATTTTTCATAAATTTAATATTAAAATCAATGTTTTTTTCAATATTCTGAAAAAGTTAATAGAAAATAATTTTTGTTCAAAAAATTTTGAAAAAATATTCTAAAGTTGACCTTTTTTTTATATTTAGGTAGTGAAACTGAACTTGAAAAGAGTTGAAAAATATGCTTCTACAACTAATTCAAAAAATTAGACACGAATATGTTCAAATATTTCCTTTTGTTCGGGTTACATTTTTTGAGAAATTTATATGAAGTTTTTGTTAAGTGGCAACCCTAAAATTTTGACCTATATTATATACTGTACCTTCTAAATTGGGCTTATATATGCATATATATATGCATACAAAATCAAATAGATAGAATAGTTCTATACTCTTCTAAAATATGCCCATATAAA
Organism: Argyra leucocephala; assembly: GCA_963942445.1. Lineage (NCBI taxonomy): Eukaryota > Metazoa > Arthropoda > Insecta > Diptera > Dolichopodidae > Argyra > Argyra leucocephala. The sequence continues at coordinate 15,566,404 of OZ012681.1, forward strand.
AAAATTCAATTTCAATTTTACATTTTAGCTATGCTATCATAATTGTTTCAAGAGTAGGTAGGTGCATAGATATGTATATGTAAACACTTTTTTTTTAATTACGTCTTAGGTAGGATATGTGATTTATATAATATTCATATTCATACATATGTATATAGAAACCACGGCTCAATTTAATATTTGCTGCAAATGTGGATTGTGGAATTAGAATTTCAAATTTTGTTTGGTGTTGTTGTTGTTGTTTTTTTTGTAAGATTCGTTTTTTTATATATGTGTTGTATATGTATTGTTATAATTGTATTCAAAAAATAAAAAGTTTACTTTTTCTTCTTTTCTGAGAGCCTAGTAATTCATCGTTTCACCAACGAACTACACAACCCTATTTGTATTAAGATATGATTAGTATTCGCCCGCCCTTGAAATTCGAAGAAATTTAATAAAAAAAAATCGTAATTTCATTTCGAATTTTTTGTTTTCTATCGCAGTTCAATTTGTACTTTGTACAATATCATATTTTTTTATTGATTTATCTTAGACAACAACCACACACGTAATAAATTATTTTAATAAAAAATTAACTTTAAATTTGGTGAATATATTTGGGAGACTCTATACTTTTATGAATTTGATAAATGTAATTTAGTATACATGGTGTGAAAATTTTAATTGAAATTTTTTATTGAAAATTAAAAAAATTTAAAAAAAATATTTAATATTCGTTTCGTCTCCTTTTAAATAAAATATCTATCATTTGAAAAAATATTAAATAATGAAAATCGGTTGTAAAATGGTTCAGATATTTTGTACAGCACTTTTTTCAATTTACAGATTAAATATAATAATTTTGATGTAGTGTAAAGTTAACAAGGGACTAGCAAGTAAAGTTGGTAAACACATAAACTGTCAAAAAATATTTATTTTTACTTGTGTTATCAAAAATATTATTTGAATGTATTGAATGATAGTCATGGCACACAATATAATAGCTTAATAGAATTTGTTTAACTTCCAAAAATAAAGTTCAAGCTTTAACATATACCATTCACCATCCCTTCATCTAAAGATCTCTACTTTCCAAATTTACAAAATAGAATAAAAATTAAGATATTAAGAAGACATTCTATGTTGATAATCCACTACTGGATGAGTGATTCATTACTGTAACCTTGCTTGGATTTTTGGTATACTATCCTCTAGATCTCGCGCCGTGAACCAGTTATCCTACGAGTCTTATAACTTATATTTCGAAGCCATGACATTTGTTTTCTTTCGATTGTTCTCTTGACTTGCCTTGTCTAATCAATTGAAGTATTTCGTACTTCAGGGGTCCGTATCGTGTGACCAAACCAGCTTATTTTTCCACATTTGATATTTAAAAGTAGTTCTCTGTTTATTTTCAATCTTCTAAGAACTTACAGTTTCGTGATTCTATCGGTGTAAGAAATCTTCAGCATTCATACTAATTTGTTTAATGAAGTCACTTTAAAGAGTGGCAGTATTTTTAGCTTTATTTTTTTCAACTTGATTTTTATAAAAAATGTAAAATTTTGTTTGTCATATTTGTTGTTGTGCAGATCTGCAAAAAAGTTGAACTTACTTTTATCAACATACAAAGAAATAGAAAACCTGATATTAAATTTAAAATTGTGCAGTGGTTATGAGGGAGGAATTCATAATTTTATATTAATAAAGTAAATAATTTTGCAAAAAATTTGTTGGTTATATTTTTTGTCATGCAGATCTGCAAAGGAAATTAAACTGGCTTTAATTAATGTAAAATTAAAAAAAAAAATTATGTTAAATTTAAAATTATATACTCAGAATAATTGTTATTAATAAAGTAGACAGTCCCATACAATAGAATAATAAAACCTAACCGAAACATAATATGCAGCCAAAACATTAGTATCAATATTATAGAGAAATTTAACAAAATTTAATTGCTAAATGTTGGAATTGATTCGCGCCAAATAAAGTGTACACTGTTCTTTTTCATTTAAATATTGAACCCATCAGCAGAGTTATATCTAAATATGGCAACAATAGCCAAGTAAAATCTTTGCATATTATTCTTTTCAATTTAAATATTGAATTTGTGAGTACCATAAAAACTATAAATAGCTTGCACAGCTAAAAATATAGTCTTCACCTCTATCCAAATATTTTTCGACTACCTGCAACCAAATGATAGCTCTAGGTCAGAGGAGAGCACTATAATAATTGATGATTTCTAGGTCATCAGTAAAATAAGTAAACAAATCAATAAGATGTTATATTTTAAACTGGAAAATTCTACTACAAGCTATTTTAAAGCAAATCACTAATATTTGCCTACAATTGGTATGGTAAACATTAAACATTGCCTACATTAGGTTGTAAATAAATGTAAAATGCTAAAAAAATATATAGCTACATGTAACAAATTTTTTGTAAATTTCCAAATGTTCATTATTTTCAAATAATTAGAATCAAGAAATAATTTTGAAAAATCTGATAAAACTAATGAATAAAACGTTTTGCATTTACGTAATGTCGTTCCCATAGGTGCGTCTGTTAGTAGATCGTTTTTACTATCATAACATTTTAAATTTGAAAAATATATACTTTATAAATAGCTTTAAGGTCTACGTTTATTGTATTGTGTTTTTATGCTGGCTTTTAAAGCCAGCTTTTTATGCCACATTTTTTTTTAACAAAAATATATTTTTATATGCCACTTCGAATAAATCCTTGATTGTGTTATGGGGAGATTTAAAAAAGCGGCCTTTAAAAGCCAACATTAAAAGCTTTAATATGCAAAGGCCTTAAATACATTTTTTTCATAATATGTACCTTAATATATACTATCTTGCAAGGTACTCTCACGTGCAGACACCGGGTTATGTATTTAGAGAAAATATTATCACTTTAAGCTATACTACAAAGCATAATAAATTGATAGAAATCTATCAGTAAAGATCACAAGACCATTTTCAAATAATTAAATAATTTCAATCTGAATTAGATATTAACAGAGTTTTCGATTCAAAAGAAGAAGAAAAACAAATCACAATAAAGAAATCCAAATCAATCCAAAAATTAATTTTTAATTTAATTTTAAATTAAAATCTTAAATCTCATTTATAAAATATTGAAAGCAATACAAAATTACGATTTCTCATGCAATAATAATATCTCACAATAATTAAATAAAATGAAAAAAAAAAAATTGCAATTCCAACAAGTCAATGCAATAAAAAATTCCTATTGAAAATTTTCAATCCTATTGAATTTTTATCAAACAACACTATAAATTTTACCAATACACAAGAGTGAGAATCATCCTCATTGACTTCAATAGAAAATGCAGTGATAAATTATACTGAATCTCATCAACTTCCAAAATACTATACTTGTTTATTATCTACCACCACCACTTACTGAGAAAAATTTCAAAATTGAATGAATAGAATATAAACTATGTATCGAAATAATAAGTTGATATATATATATATACAGTAAATAGTGTTTATAAAATAGTATGAATTTATAAATATGGTTAGAAACACTAGTACGATATGAAATGTATGTTTATGAAAATAATAATTTCATACACTTGCATTTTTGAAATTAATAAGAAATGTAAAATGTTTGAGAACTTCAAAGCCTGATCAACACTATTTTCTATAATAAAACAGAATTTCGGAATTAATTTAGTCGATTATTAAGAGGAGGAGGTGATTTATTGAAGTTGAAGTGTGTAGTATTCAAATTATACCAAATCAGCAAACAAAACTTTCTGCAATGCTATTTACAGAAATCTAATCCGGAATTCATATTAAAACTAAATTAATATATACGATGGGTAGCGAAGTAGGTATATCACCGTCCTGTCTTGCGACCGATAAGTCCCCGGTTCGATTCCAGATGAAGCAAAAAAAATGCTATATTTGTTTTTCGACCGGATCCATTGGGATACAATAATAGGCAAAAAACAATTGATAGTATAAGGTGGTAACAAATCAAATTAAATTTAGCTATTCGATTTAAGAAGACTTAGTATTCAATAGCAGTGGTTTCCCACATTTAATGTAAACAGTACCACGACGTTAGAGAATAATAATTATTAATGAAAAATTAATGAATTTCATGTTTTCTTTGTAGCGAAATGAGTTTAAAAAAATAGTTTAAAGCTAAAAAAAGTACTACAGTCACTGAGCGTAAGTCGTGTAGAAAGTAATTAATGAATGATACTGAAATAAAATTGAATTTTAAGATTAAAACTGATTAATTACAACCATATTGCCATACGGAGAGCACTAAGGGACAAAGGAATACCAGAAAAAAATAGTTCGCCTAATCCAAGCACTATACGAAGAAGCCGAACTATCAGTAATTTACAGGGGTCAAACAAGTCCTTCCTTCACCACCTCATCAGGAGTCAAACAAGGATGTCCTCTCTCACCACTCCTCTTCACAATCGTCCTAGATAATATACTAGAAAAAACCTGCTCAACAAAAAGAGGAATAACTTGGAGTCTCACTAAACAACTTGAAGACCTGGACTATGCAGATGATATCTGTCTTCTCTCGCACAAATTCAGCGACATGCAAAGCAAATTAGAACACCTCGAACAACTTGCCAAACATGTTGGATTAGAAATCAACCTGGAAAAAACCAAAGCTATGAGAATAAACAACACCACCCCGGAACATCTAAGGTTGAAAGAAGAGCAAATAGAATTTGTGAACAATTTCTGTTACTTGGGAAGTATAATAGCCACTAGTGGTGGGGCTCAAGAAGATGTAGAAAATAGATTAAAGAAAGCAAGAGCAGCATTTGGAAGATTGCAACCGATATGGAGGAACAGCCAAATATCCAGAGCAACTAAACTTAGAACACACTCAGAAAGCCATCAAAAAATATCGCGCGGATGAGCTAAGAATGGAACCCACGAGGCACAAGAAAACCCGGTCGCCCAAAGAACACCTGGCGTAGGACCATAAAACAAGAGCTTGAAAAAACAAACATAATGTGGGAACAAGCGAACATAGCAGCTAGAAATCGAATACGATGGAAATGTCAAGTAGAAGCCCTATGCTTCCATGAGGAGTAAGGAAAAAAAAAATTACAACCACAACAGCTCCAAGAAATATAATTACATAAATATGTGCCGTGACGAGTCAGAGTCCTAGACACTAAACTACTAGGGCTAGACTAAAATGAGTCCCCGAATCCAATATTTTATTGGCTTCGCACTTCTGAAAGTATCAAGTCTTATTACACTTTATTAGTGATCTGTGTGTCTATATCCACATCCATATCAATCGATTTCAATTCTCCTATAGAGTTTATTTTTTGTTGTTTTTGGACTATCATGTTTAGTCTATATACATGCAATTTTCTACGTCTATAATCAGTATTGGAAGAAATTTTGCTGCCTTCTCAATAGATTAATTTTTTTAATGCTTGCATTTATATGTACAATCACGATGCGAAATCCCAAATAGCCAATTATTATACCAAAAATCAAAAGCCCTTAATTTAAAATTTCAAAATCCGATTATAATTCATTTAGTACTTTCCAATTCAATAATTTTGTTTGTATCCAACAGCGGCTATGCATTAAAATTATTTAAGTAAATATTCTGCAAAAAGGAGAAACCATTTTTTATTTTTTGTATCCAAAAGCGGCTCCGCATAAAAATTAATTAGGTAAATATTCTGGAAAAAGGAGTTATCCGCTGTTTTATATCCAACAGTGGTTAACGCCACTCCAAATATAAAAATAATTTATATAGATATTCTGTAAGTATTAAAGAGCATAGAACTATGATTTTTATTCGAACTAAATCTCACATATACAGTATTTATCATATTCAGTATCCAACATATCCAACCTCAGACTCAGAATCTTACATATATATTCATATGTATAATGAATGTAATATATATGAACAATATTTATCATATTATCCAACATATCCACTCTCAGACTCAGACTTAGAATCTTACATATATATTCACTATACACATAATGTAGTATATATATATGTATATAATATTTATCATATTTAGTATCCAGAATATCCAGTCAATGAATCCAGTATCGATTAATGCAAATAAAATACAGACGAATTGCAAGAAATATAGGAAAATGACACTACCAGGCAAATGAAATACAGGCATATGACACGCTCCCAGATTGTAATACTAGTGTTCTTATATTGATTACAAGCTCAATATTATTCCGGGTTTTCTTCGATTTTAGATCATGATCTGTTCTTGCATACAACCCTATCCAACTGAACAAACGTAATATTTAAAAAGATGAAAACAAAATATAATTTTGATTAAATTGATTTGCAATTTTGAATGTTCATAAAACCATTCTACACTCCAAAGGTAGAATTTATAAATATTGTGGCTAGTTCTATGTTTTCAAATTAATTACCTCAAAATAACGTTTCACAGATCATATTATCATTCTTAATTTAATTCAGCTAAAATTCAATCCATTATCAAGACAATTAAGTAAGTAAATAAAGTTCTTAACGATAGTATCGATTCGATACTCTTCAATTCTTTGATACAACACTATCAATAGAAACTTTTATAAAATTATATCTTATTTAATATAATTCAATAAATATATGTGTAATAATATATACATATATATATATATATATGTGTGAATGTGAAAAGTAAAAATATATATTTATACATTGTATAAGAAAAATCCATATTGATTTAGAAATTTACCACGACATACGTTTTAAAACAAGCAAAAGCAAAATCCTTATTTTAGTAACACACTCTTGTTAAAAACGTCAACTATAACTAAAATTTTCCTGGTTAACAAAAAATCTTCTTTCAAGGATATCATAATATACACACAACAGGATACAGAATATATTCAATGGATAAAAAAAATTAAAACTTATTACACTTAAATTTGGAATCATATCATATAGATCGAGTCTTCTTCAATTTAGTTTTAAGAACAGAACAAAAATTTAAATTGAAAGAAAGCAGAGTGGTTGGTATACCTTTAGTTTATCATGTCATAGTTTAAAGGCAATCGTATTGAATTTTTCTGATTTAATTCTTGATTTCTTATTGTAGTAGGGGTTCATTTTTGTTTTGTTTTTATTTTCTTTTTATTTTTATAAAGAAAATTTCTTTGTAAGTGGATTGAATTTTATTGACACTTTACAATTTATTTATACCAGTGAAACAGTGACTCAGAATAAAATTTGAACAAGATTTGGCTTTTTACACATACGTTAAGAGTACAAGTAATATTATAGAGTTCAGTATTATCAAAGCCGATAATAAAATACAAAAAAAAAATTAGTTGAAGAAAATATTATGACAGCGTTATGTCAAAAATTGAACGGGTATTATACAGATTTAATCTATTTAGCTATATCAACTTTATCAAAACATCATTACCAGAATATCATATTACTGATATTAATACAAAAAAGTGTATATTATACAAAAAAAGACCAACATCTTTGATTAAGACACTGAAAAAGCAATATTATTTTTGAATAGCTCTAAATCAGCAGTATCGTTTAGCTAGAGTAGTTACCAAAGTCGATACACTTATATCAAAGGATTGTTATATCACAGAACCGATAACCTTTACTTGGCTTTCTGAAAAGCAATGGATACAAACATGATCCGTAGTATCCTCTTTGAAATAGTATTATGTTGGAATATTATATATTGGATATAATACCTATAAATCTGTAAGAGATCTTTTTACAGTAGATTAAATGAATAAATATTTACCACGTTTTAAAACAATAAATAAATTAATAAATAAATAAATTAATTAATAAATAAATATTGGTGAAGTTCAGAACACAAAACCATTGCCGTAAATTCGTTAAACAAACATTACTACGGTTCTGTGGTATTGCGGTAACCCCTTTGATGTAAGTGTACCCACTTTGGCAAAACTACAACATTTTAAAAGAAAAATATTAATTTTCTGCTAGAGGCTTTGTATAAATTTCGTAGTTTTATAATAATCCCAAATGCGTTCTAAATATTGTGTGCACAACAAATTAACAGGATAATAAGTAGATTCTCGTAGAATATATATATTTTAAGAGTATAGATACATGAGTGTCTTTCAAATCTCTGTGTAAAAGCAGTAAGGGTACATCCCATAGATTTGGAACCATACAAAAAAAACAATATTTGAGCTTACCAATAGTTAAATTTTTTGTCCCCATCATCATCACTGTCCTGTTACCCCATCAGTGGGGTATGCATAAAACAGAAGTGGATCTGCTTCGACACATGGGGAACAACTTATAGATCCCTGAATCAAAATCATTCTTAAAAAATAACTTAGGTAATATGAAAACCGGTTCTATTTTCCAAAATAGAAGCCATTTCCAAAAATTGCTGCTCACAATCAAACACCGGAAAACAAATTATTTCGGTTTTGTAATTTGCTATCCAAAATATAACATGCTACAATTATTAATCATATTAATCAAAGTAAAAACGAAGAATGCGGTGGCGTTGGCAAAGAAAACAAATATTTTTGTTACAAAACATCAAATATTGGGCAAAATTGTTTACAGTTGGGGACCCCACAGCAAATCAAGAGAACAATAATCAAAACAACAATCAGTAAACGGTTCATTACAAGTTCATTTGAAGTGATTGCCAACATCTATTTAGGGATTAGCAGAATAATAAAAAAATTTCGAAAGATTTCCAGGACCTTTTTTCGGCAAAATTATACATAAAGAAACTTTTGAGTACATAATGAAGTTCGTATGGGCACATATGACAGAATAGATGAAGATCATTTGGCAAACACTTGGATTTTTTGACAAACGCACGGATTATTTAGCAAACGCATGTGTGCAGTCAATTTAAGAACAGTCAGAGTAAAATTTAATCTCTTTTTTGGTTTTTGCGCTGTTGACGGGATTCGTGCACCGGACCTTTTTATTAGTAGTAGCGGATTACACCATATTAAAGCTCTACTTATTCTAATAGCTATAAAGCAGTAATTCACTCAATAATATATAAAAGTGATATCGGTGGCTCAACAGAACTCATTAAATTTTCTAATTATCTACATATTACACAATACATGCTAAACTTAAGTTAAGCACAAAAGCTAAAATTTTATGTAGAATATCACGTGAAGCCCCCATCTCATTCGAATCAACGATTTGATCACTAACTAATCGATATATCATTAATGACTCAATATAGCTCAATGTATAGTTAATTTAATATAATCTAATTAATGTAAGTTGATCTAACTACCATACATAGCTTACTTGTTTGATCACAACTTATTACAAAACCTAAATTTTTTTTTTTTTTAAATAAATAAATTTAGTAATCGATTGACAAAAATACAAAATGTTTAGCTTTTAAAATTACATTTTTTCTGCATATTTCAAAGTAATGATTTAAAGCTGAATATTACATTACAATAGATGATTGAATTAATGTATAATAATTACTATAGTCTAATTGAGTGAACCAAAAAAGACCAAAGCTAGTGAAAAGCATGATGATAACATCGAAAATTTTAACATATTTGTTTTTATTTGTTTTTTTTTTATTTTAATGAGCTTTGTTGAGCCACCGATAGCACTTTGTTATATTATTGAGTGAATTACTGGCTTATCGGTAATATTCAGAACTAGACGAACGGTATTATCGTTATATCAAGTGGATGAATAATAATGTATATATATTGGGCTACAAATTAAATGGGGTACTTAACTAGAATAAAAAATGCGTTTTTTTATTTATTATTTTTTTCTTTATTAATATAGATTAACTGTTTTCAGGAACATATTTCAAAAAGAATATAATTATGCATTTTATAAATTTGATAATTTGAGATAGAATTTTGAGTACATAATGAAGTTCGTGTGGACATATATGGCAGAATAGATGAAGATTATACGCACGGATTATTTAGCAAAGGCACGTGTGCAGTCAATTTAAAAACAGTCCGAGTAAAATTTGATAAAAACCGAATGCGGGTATAGCTTCCTAAACATTCCTACGTTATTTTTAAGATCTACTTTGAAACTAGATTATCAAATATGCTCTTAACAAAATATTTAGTATGTTTTTCAGATCAGATTTCTCAAATCGATTTATTATTTCAAGTCACTGTATACCCATGTATAAATTTTAATGTGTTGTATTTTCCCAAGTAAGTAAAATTTTGTTTCTTTTGCTGATCCATTACTTTTGGTTTACAATTGTTTACTTGTTTTTTTTTTCGTTTTTGTTTTTTAGATATTTTTTCTCTGTTTTCTATAAAAATTTATTCGATTTATTTATTTTATTATCTCTGATTCCGACAGGAAATGTCTTGAGACAAACATTCATACACATATTAATGTAGATAAATAAAAATATGGGGATGAGAGGATGAAAAATATTGTACTGTTACTGTTAAAACTATGTATGAACTGTGTTTTTATTTTTGTTTTGTTGTACTTAGAAAATACCTAATCATGAAAATTCTATATATTTGCTTAAAGAAGTACTTTTACTTTATTTATGTATATTATATAGCATAGGTGAAAATTGTTTAAGATAATTTAATGAAGCCCAGTTCATCTTTAATGGATAAAAACAAATTGTAATTAAAATTTTAGACGAGATCGCGTGAATCTATTAATACTCTCTTTTAATACTTTCAACTCTAGAAATAAATCTATTTTAATTTTTTGGTGTTATTCACAGTTCCAGAACTACCCTGGTCCAGTATCCTTTTTCATAAATAGATGAAATAAATGAAAAAAGTAATAGAGAGTATAATATGGTTAGTAACAAATTAAATAAAATAAAACTATTCTGTTTCAGAAGGTTTAGCTCTTGGCAATAGCAGTAGTTTTCCACATTTGTCCCCCCATATTATCTTCAAAAAAAGTTAGAAAAACACTACTCTGGTGAATTTTTACCCCAGTGTGTAAATTTTCTTTGGATGATATTTTACCCTATATGAGAATATTATTCCTGTAAATTAAAAAAGATATTTTATAAGACAAAACGATTTATTTCTGCACTTTATTTTATTTGTAAAAAAAAAAATTTAAATTTATTGGATAGTAATTGGTTATTTCAAAGCTCCTATTTACGATTATTGTAACACGGAGCACAAAAAAAATGGATATTTATGTTCTGCATGCAATTTTTTTTTTCCACACCTCACATTTGCTTTTCTATCCTTTTTCATGCAAATTTGACAATGCGCACCCGATGAAATTTTACACTTTTTAGCGAAGTTGTCGTGAATTCAACCCCAGAAGCAACAAGTTGTTCATCAACCGTAAGACTATCATAAGGAGTACATAAGTATGGGGTATTGTTTACCCATTTATTTCATAGCTCTCTAATTGAAGCAAGTTTGTCTTAAGCTCGGCTTTGTGCTCGATCATGCTTGTCGTCAAATCAAATTACCCGATTACGTAATCTTGAAGAAATTAAAGCAAATTTATCATTTCATAAATTCATAATATGATTCATTTCGTGATTTATATACACCTATAGAAAAAAAGTTCATAGTTCAACAGCTGCAAGGCTTTGTGAAAGTTTGAAAAGCCGTTTAATTAAATCTGTTCAAAGGAGTAATATAATAAAGCTTTCTATAGTTACATCATCAATGTCATTCTACTTTTCCCCATACACTCGTTTTTTCTCCAAGTTTGTGTTATCCAACCCAATCTTTATCATAGCGGAATTAAAAGACAGCTCAAATGCATTTTTGATAATGTGAATTTTTGCAGCAGCATAAAAAGTAATTCCAAGTCGATCTTTGATTACATTTTCTATTGAAGTTTTTCCAGTTAACACTGGAGGTGTGTGCTGACCATTCAACAGATTTGTCTATTGAAATTGTGATTAAAGTTTGGTCAATTTTGGTCAATAGCTATAATGCATTAATGTATTAAAATTTACATATTGGGTGAATTTTCACCCGAGGATTGCTCACGTAATAAGTTGCCTAGGTCCTACATTTTTTTTAAATTTGCCAAAAAGTGTTGTAATTTGTAAAGAAGTAACCATTTTTGACTAATAATTAAAAGGAATAAGAAAAAGCTTTGAAATTATGGAAAATAAAGGTGCATAAAATTGAAAATGGGCGAAATTTTACCCGAAGATAATATTAGGGTTAAGGAGTTGATAAGCCAGAAATTTGATAAATAAATGGATATTGTAGTATAAAATTTGTAATAATTAAGCATGAAAAGGTAGACCTAGGTTACTGTCAAGAACATAAAAGCAAAAACTCCTTCAAAGTTGTACTCTCCGATTGTTGTAGTCCGGTAACTTCTTATTTGCTATTTTCTTGACATTTTTAGATATCTTGTTTTACCTTCTTTAATTTTTTATCCTACTTTTTTGATCTAGATTAATTAACATTTTACATCCCAATAATAATTAGTTATGATATTATGAAGTGGTATTTAAAAATGTTAGTGTAAACAATTTTTTTTGATAATCTCTTCCTACAATGGTCTATTTTTAATTCTAGCATACAATAATGATCCACTCCAATAACACTTTAACACTCCACTAAATAATTACAATCTTGTATATTGCAAACTATTTTCATTAAATTTCGTAAAAACCTAATTCACAATAATAGTTGAATACAAAATGTACAAGCACTCATCCATTAGCCACTTGACAAAAGTACCTACTCTTTTTGCTTTTTGATGTAGAACATTTAATTCATCAAAGAATCCATAAATTCAAAAAGATTCACCACTTTATTTTGGTTTCTCTCGTGTTATCTTATTATTCTTGTTAAATTCAAAGTTTATAAATTTTAACACTCTTCACTTTATATATTTTTGTACATTTTGTTTTTTTTTGTTTTTTTATTTTATAACACCGTATTGAAATAACAGTTAAAAAACCACATAGGTTATAGGGGTTTTCAATATTATGATGATATAGAAAACAAGCAATATTGTGTAAACAAAAAGCCGTAGAATCTCTCTATTTTGTATAATATGAAAAGAGCAAAAATAATTCATCATCATCATAATATTTTTTTTTTTCATTTTTTTCTTTTTTTTCTTCTTTTCTGTCTTTTTGTAGTTGTTTGAATAGGCTTAAATCTAACAATTTATTCAATGTAAAATATAATGTACAAATAAAATAGTCATTAATTTGTAAAGTAATCAAGGTGTTGTTAAACCTGGGTAAACCAAAAAATATTGGTTCAAAGTCAATTAGTTATTTTCAAAAGAAGGAGAGTAATGCATTTGCAAAAAGAAATTAAATTTTTTCTTTAGATTTTGCTTTTTCAATGTTACAAATTAAAGTAATATAATACTAGTGTACAGGGTATCCTTTCTTTTGTTTTATAACTTTACCGGTCTTGGATTGAATTAACTTAAATAAGATTAGTGTAGTATGTACAATGACATAATATTATGTAAACGAAATTAAACTATACTACAATTAAATTTACGCCGCTTGAATTTTGCTCAATGGTATAGTTAAGATGTTATTGGTAGCTCAATGTGGCTCAATGTAATGTAAATATAACGAAAACACACTTGCAACGGGATGAACACATTTTGTAACATTCTTTAAATGTGTCCGAATATAATAATTTATATATATATATAATAAATAAATTGAAAACATAACATATATTAAGGATTGCTTTTAAATTTTTGAATTTATTTAATTTTAATCTCTTTTTTGGTTTTTGTGTCTGTTGACGGGATTTGTGCAAGGGATCTTTTGATTATTATGCGGATTACATCATATTACAGCTCTACTTATTTTAATTTTAAGCGATAAATCAGCAATTCACTCAATAATATATCAAAGTAATATCGGTGGCTCAACAGAGCTCATTAAATTCTTTAATTATCTACATATTACACAATACATGCTAAACTTGAGTTAAACACAAAAGCTAAAATTTTATGTAGAATATCACGTGAAGCCCCCATTCTAATTCGAATCAACAATTTGATCACTAATTTATCGATATATCAATATATAGCTCAATGTATAGTTAATCTAATTTAATCTAAATAATGTAAGTTGATCTAATTACCATACATAGCTTACTTGTTTCATCACAACTTATTACAAAACGTAAAATTTTATTTTATTTAAATAAATAAATTTCGTAATCGATAGACAAAAATACAAAATTTTTAGCTTTCAAAATTAAATTTTTCTGCATATTTCAAATTAATGATTTAAAGCTGAATATTACAATAGATGATTAAATCAATGTATAAATTACTATAGTCTAATTGAATGAACCAAAGAAAAGCAAAGCGAGTGAAAAGCATAATGATAACATCGAAAATCTTAACAAATTTGTTTTTATTTGTTTTTTAATTTTAATGAGCTTTGTTGAGCCACCGATACCACTTTGTTATATTATTGAGTGAATTACTGGCTTATCGGTAATATTCAGAACAAGTCGAGCTATATTATCGTTATATCAAGTGGATGAATAGTAATATATATATATTGAGCTACAAATTGAATAGGGTAAATATATTAAAAAATGCGCTATTATTGTCTTCTTTATACTGTTTTCAGGAACATATTTCAAAAAGAATATAATTATGCATTCTATAAATTTGATAATTTGAGAAAGAATTAACGAATATTGATAGTAAATTTGAAGTCACCTATTATGAAAGGTATTAGCAGGCTCGACGATGGAGTCTGATGATTTCCATAAGTAAAATCGTTGAGAGGGTGTACAATGAGCCGTGAGGGCTAATCGCGACGGTATAGGGGCATTTCGCACACTTCTAACCAACCAACCAACCAACCAAACTTTAAACCCCCTAAGAATTACCAATAACAGTAGAGATCGGAATTGTTTCGAAGGGCGCATTATTAATACTTACAATTCGTACAGTCTCAATATAGTGAGTAAATTACTCTAGTAATTCTAGATTTAATTCAAAATTTTACTCAACAGTACAAGATTTTCAATACACGTTAAATTTTGGTGGCTGTTGTCCAATTAAACGTTTTTGAAATTTGTCATGAATATTTAAAACTGTTCCAAATGCGGTTATCAGTCGCTATATTACATCTTCATTCTGATTTTTGTAAATTACACAGCTAGCTTCACAGATTTTTAATTTGGAGTAGTTTTCGGGGGTTCCATATATGGAAGGGTTCTATCGGCTATTATATCACTTATTATCATTCGTTATTGGGCGATAAGAACATTCAATTCGGCACACATTAGAACCCACAAAATCACTCCAAATTAAAAAAATATGTATACCTTTGCGATTAGGAACCACCCCAAATTAAATAAATATATATATATACATATTATGAATGTAAAATATGAATGTAATGACGATCTGTTACTCTCAAAATCGAAATAGACGGTATTTTCAGCTACATCTCTATTTATTTATTTATTTAAAATGCGAGCTCAAGCGCTCATACAAGAATACCAATTTAATTTGTATTATATATAAAGGGTTTAATTGAAAGTAGATAATGTTTAAGCATTATTTTTGTTGCAACACGTACAATCCCAAACATCAAAATGTTGTCAATATAGTTTTAAAATGATGAACCATTGATTATTGATTGATTATTGATTGATTATTGATTTACAATCAAACTAGTTTGCCATTAGTTACATTTTCAAACAGGTTCAGTTCAGTTTTTAATGTAATTAAGACATTAAATTCTCACACAATTGGTTATGTAAACTAGCATATTGCATATTTTCAGTATATGAAATCCAAAACTAAAATATTTCAAAAATTTACCAAAAAAATACCTACATTTAATGCAACTAGTTAAACGACACTACTATAAATGTAATTTGTACATTTATAAAATTTTCAGAGACAAAAACCAACAGTAAATAATTATGTACATATATTCATGTAAATAAATAAAATATCCAAAATAATTTATTTTAATTGTAGAAATGATGTAACTAGCTATGTTAGTATAGAAATCGAAAAATTCTAATGAGAATATAATTTTATTTTTTGTACATATTGGCTCGACAAAAAAAAATTAAATTAAATATTTATTTTGGCAAAAATAAAAAAAAAATAAAATCTCATCCAAAATCATCTAGTACCTACATAATATTTATTTCAGAGTGGAAAACCTGAATAACCACAAATTAGAAATATACGAATATAGTGGCATTATACGAAACAAAAATTAAATACAAATATTTTGTTAGAGTAACATTTATTATAATTTAAATTTTGAAATTAGAATTGTAATTAAAATGGTTTGAAAATGTTTTTATTTTTTTGTTTTTATTTTTTATTTTTTAATTAAAACTTAATTAAGTCTATTTTATTTTAGAACACTTAAATACAAATTATTTACATAATCTAGTACAATTTAACAATATGAAGTAGAAAAATTGAATATAAATTATAGCTAGTTGTACTACTAATGCGATTGATGAATTATCATTTATTATTAAAAAAATTATGATTTGGGAAAGCGATAATCTAAAATAACTGGGCATACACCTAGAGATAAAAAACTAATTCTGAAAACGCTCTAATGAAAATCGTCAACAAAATAGACCTCTATATCGAAATGTTATATCATAAATACAAAATCTAGTTTAACTGTAAACTGAAAATCAATTATTGATATTTTTCAAAGCATGTTATACAATTTCCCTGCATGGATGAGTGCTCCCAAAACTAATTTGAATTTGCTTCAGAGAAAACAAAACGATGTTCCTAAATTAATACTAAGTAAAGCTTTTTACTTATCCACTAGCATGCAATCTGATAGTAATCATTAGCAATCACTAACAATCACAATCATTAGAAATAACTAGAACGAAATTTGCTAGCTTAATACCAATTACTAACACAATTGCTAACCCTATTTTCGAACAAACACAAAAAATAGCACCTCCTTTTCTTCAAAGCTGTTACAATTCCAAAAATCCGCATATAAAAGCGATAATAGAATAATTTTAGTAAATAGACGTTGGTTAACCATTAGGTTAGGTTAAATTAGGTTTTATATTAGCATAAAAATATTTAATGAAAGGTTTTTAACCTACAATTTTTCCTTTACGAATTAAATTTATTCTAAATAATTAAGGCAGGTTAGTGTAAATAAGTACAAATCGAAG
This sequence comes from Argyra leucocephala, assembly GCA_963942445.1. Taxonomy (NCBI): domain Eukaryota; kingdom Metazoa; phylum Arthropoda; class Insecta; order Diptera; family Dolichopodidae; genus Argyra; species Argyra leucocephala. Next base: position 15,583,542 of record OZ012681.1, read on the forward strand.
TTGCAAACATTCTAGTATATGAAGTCTTAAAATATAGAATTAAAATATATAAAATTAAACATATTGTACAAAATGGATTGGCAGGTATATATACTGTGTGTTGACTTCAAACAATCCTTTGTTAGCTTACAGCGTGATTTTATGTAGACCATTATTGCTAGCTATGGTGTGCCTATTAAAATAGTCAACATCATAAAAGAGTTTTACAGTAACGATAAGTGCAATGTATTATATAGGGAAATAACTTGGCACGCTTTCAATGTCCACACTACAGGAAAAAAAGGCTGTATTTTATTCCCACTGTTCTTCCTTTTAATTTTCGATTGGGTGTTCATGATGGTGAAGCAAAACGTATTAGATGGACCCTCACAAAAGACCTTCCTGCTTGCTCGCTCACACCAAAACCTACATGGCAAACAAACTGCAGTGACTAATCAAATATGCGGCGCAAGTAGGATTCTTTATAAATGTAAGAAAAACAAAACGGATACGAATCAACACAGAAGACCCTTGCAACCTACAGAATGCTGATGAAAATTTAAAAGAGTGACGTCATTCTGCTATTTTGGCAGTTTTATTACTGTGGATGGTGATGTGGACATGGATGTTGAAAACCGTATCCGAAAAGCACGCTCAGCATGGTGCTTTGAAAAACTTTTGGAGATCTCCAAACATCTCACAAAACTTTAAACTACTGTGGATGTGAAACATAGAAAACAAATAATCATCTACCGTATCCAGATTGTATTTGTTATCCAATATATGAGAATATACTGCCCAGAGACAGTAACTGTGGGAACCAACACGAATTGAAGTAATTAGAGAAATGATTAAACGTAGAAAATGAATCGGTCCCATACTTTGCCGATCTACAGGAGACTTTGCGAAACAGCTCTTGAATAGAATCCGCAGAGTCAAAGAAAGCGTGGTCATACAAAAACAATGTGGCGTCGAACAATATTGAATGAAGCAAGCACATGTGGAAAAATTGAAATCAGATCGCTTGCCCAAAACGGATGTTTGGTGGAGCAAGCTTGTTGATGCCCTATGCACCCACGAGGAGCGACAGAATCAATGATGATGACAAATACATTAAGGCCATAAAAATAAAATAATAATAATTGGAATAATAAATTTAGCATCCAAAATTAGAGAATTAAAAAAAAATAATGAATGGCGTTACAACCCGTAGAGAACCTTCGTATCCTCCTCCATATAACTCAATCTTCAACACAATATTTTCCGGTGACTTATACCTAAAATACTGTACTGTACTGATATCTAAAACCTATATCAATAAAATAAATATTCTCAAGCCACCCTACTGTTGGCCATCTCACTTGACACTTATCACTTTGTAGCTGGGGTGAGAAAGTTAAAATTTTACACTTAATACGCTCTGAAAACATATTCCAGACATTTAAGATGTTGAAATTTTATTTATGATGCTAAATTTATATCTCCATCATACAACGTTTTTTGTATTGTACTTCATTGGTAGAATAAAGAATGTCATAGCTAAGTTACGTAGCTATTTTAACAAAAGAGATTAACTTGATTAACTACGTAAGATGGTGAAAATCGGAAAACCGAACTTAAACGAATAAGCTTTGAAAAATAAATAATAACTAAAAACAGATTACTCGAATTGTAGCGCAAATTAAGACCAATTATTGTATATGAAATAATCACTTTTACTTATCAACACTAAGTTCATTAAATTTAAATCGATAATGCAACAATTGAAATTTACCTAATTTCCGCTACAAAAGAAGAAATAAATTGTTTTGCGACACTGTAATTACAACACTAATTTATATCAGTAAATTTATATAGGGCAGAAATTTCAATCTGGTATATATTTTGTTTTAACTGAACTGAATTAATTAAATTTTTCCCACAATAAATTAAAGTGGTTTTCAGCTAAATTTAAGGGATTGCAACAAAAACGAGGAAGCAACACAGTTTAATAAATTTTGGTGAATTAAAAAAAAAATACTTAAATATTTTCGGGTATAATTTTATTCAATCTTTTTAGGCAATATTGTTTTTAGTGTTGTTGCACGTGGTTAGACAACATTTCGAATCGAATACAAAACACTGAAGATCTCAAGAAGTCTGAAAGTAATAGACGAAATACGCATCTCTGTATGATAAGCATATCAGTAAAATTAAAAGAAAAATATTCGACTATTTTCGACAATTATACAAAAAAAAAAATGTACTCCAACATTAGAAAACAAATTTTTATAAAAATTATTTATTTATACAGAGTTTAGTAAGCTTTTAAGTTTCGACTACTTCTCTTTAGTCAAAACGTAATATTCTCGAATCAAGGACACAAACCAGATTCAAAGGAGAATTTATTATTTTACACGAAATCATTAATAAAACCGTATTTCCATTGCATTATTTGTAATAATAATGGTCAAGCTACATCATTGTTGTAACAAAAGCCATCCATGATTCAATGTACAGAATCGCAAATATAATCCAATGGAAATAAAAATGCGATTTTTCACGATCTAACACGTAATAGGGTTTGTGCAATTTAATATTAATTTTTTATTTATTTATTTATTGATGTGCGGACTTATAGATAAATCGGCAGCGGTCCTGTTCGCAAAATTACTATATTGCAAATATTTTATTTATCAATTAGGACACTTTGCAACTAATAGTTTTCCCAAAAATCCACTTAACAATTAATAGCAACACTGCAAGTAATAATTTTTTTAACTAATTATTATTGATACTGCAAAAACTGGATTGGATTCAAAATCAGGGTTTTCCCTTTTCCTGAATATTTATATATATGTATATGTGAAATTGTAAATTAGGAAGGATTTTACAATTGAATTCAAAATCAGGGTTTTACGCCTTTTACAGAATTTTTATATATATTTATGTATATGAGAGAATCTGCAGTAGAAGGATTATATTCTGCCACATATCTTTTTGCGAAGTGTCTCATTATTCTAAACAACCATTTGTAAAATGGTCAAATATGTCAAATGAAAAGTTGCAAAATGTCTTTTTTGTTAAAAAATATTAGGCGAATTGGCGTTTTGCAATTTAACATTCGGCTAACTGTATACAAATCGATGAATCAGTAGGCCAACTTCAGGTACTTTTCCCTTTCGGGATTATATTTTTATATTTTTTCTAGATCAATTTTTGATGTAATTTTAAAGTTTTCTATAATCATAAAGATTATTTGTTTTTTTACTATTGCAAATTTATATTGCATGAGTATTGGATTGCAATCTTAATAACAAAATTAATACTATTTAACGAAACTTTTTCTCCTAATATTTGGTTTGGAATCGAATTGGTAAGTTCAGAATGTGAAGTAAATTATCTGACTACATTGTTTAATGTATAGTACATATATAAACTGACAACATTTTAGAAGTAAATGTGCTCCTTGAAAATTGCATCATTAATACTTTAATCAATCGAATACCGATCCCCGATCTATAGAACACTTACTTCTAATATGTGGGTTGTGATTGCATTTTTGACTCAAAAATGTGTAGTAAATAAACTGACTAAATACATTTTAGAATGTGTACTAGATAAACTAACTACATTGTAGAAATAGATATACTCCTTGACTATATAATCATTACTACTTTAATAAATCGAATACCGATCTATAAAACACTCACTTTTAATATGTGGGTTGCGATTGGATTTTTGACTCAAAAATGTGTCGTAAATAAACTGACTATACATTGTTGAATCTATAGCAGATAAACTAACTATATTGTAGAAATAAATTTACTACTTGACTATATAATCATTACTTCTTTAATAAATCGTATACCGATCTATAGAACACCTACTTCTAATATGTGGGTTGGGATCGCATTTTTGGCTTAAAAATGTGTAGTTAGATAAACTGACTATACATTGTTGAATAAAGATAAACTAACTAAATTGTAGAAATAAATTTGCTAATTAAATATTTCATCATTACTACTTTAATAAATCGAATACCGATCTATAAAAAAACTCTTTTTTAATATGTGTGTTCAGACCGCCTTTTTGGCTCAAAAATTTGTAGTTAGAAAAACTGACAGCATTTTAAAATGTTTAGCAAATAAACTGACTACAATGTAGAAATAGATATAGTCCTTGATCATTTTATCATTTTTATCATTACTACTTTAATAAATCAAATACCGATCTATAGAACATTTACTTCTAATATGTTGATTGCGATTGTATTTTTAACTCAAAAATGTGTAGTTAGATAAACTGGCTGTATTTTAAAATGTTTAGTAAATAAACTGACTAAATACATTTTAGAATGTGTACTAGATAATCTAACTACATTGTAGAAATAGATATACTCCTTGACTATATAATCATTACTACTTTAATAAATCGAATATATTCGATACACCTACTTCTTATATTGTGGGTTGAGATTGCATTTTTGCCCTAAAACTTTGTAGTATTCAAACTACTTGGTAAATAGGCTACTTGAATATTGCATTGCGACTTGAACTAAATCAATACCGATCTACAAAACCCCTTCTTCGCTTAATATTTGAGACAGTAAAACTAATACAGTTTAATAAAACTTCTCCACCTCTGATTCAAGTAATACTCAGGTGTTAATTTGAACAGTTATCAATTAGTTAACGTTTGGTATACCCTACGGATTATATCTTTATATTAAATTCAATTTTTTTAATCACCAACACTGATTCAACTTTAAATATTTCATATAATTTATTTTCAGATCCTTGTAAAAAGTAAATCCTACTCTATTAATTCATTAAATTTATTATCATTTTTTTTTTTAAACTTGGTTTTATGTTTTTTTTTTTTGTTTTTGTTTTTTTTTTTTATCTTTGAATATCATATACCCCTCCATTATATTATTATTTTTTATTTAACCTCTCTTCATTACACTGTGATTTAGTATTTATTATATGATAAAATTTGGATCTTTGATGAAACTAATGTTCTTTCTTTACATCTTAATAAGCTTTTCTTAAATTATATGTATTGTGTGTCAAGTAAAGGGAGACAACGAAAATAATAACAAAAATAAAAATAACCCTCTTTTAGGGGACTTCTTTTAATCCATTTTAACCAAAAAACAAAAACAAAACATTTTTTTTTTTTTTTCACTCATTCACTTTTATTTCAGTTTTCATTTTAATTTGAAGGATTCAAAAAGGACTCTTGTTTAATAATGGTGGTGGTTGTTGTATGATATGAATGCATGTATATGTACTTGTATAAAAACGGAAAGTAATGAAAATGTTTTTCGTCAAATAAGATAAAAGGTTTTGTTTTTTTTGTTTTGTTTTGTTGCTTTGAATTGTTGGTATTAGAAAGTCCTTTTTTTGTTTTTCTTGTTATGACAAAGTACATTTTGGGTTCTGTGTTTCTTCTTTTGTGGTTAATCTTCTTTCATTGTCCTTGCTTTTTTTGGCTTTTATGTATTTTTTTGCTTTTGTTTGTTAAATATTTATGACTGATAATGTTCCCAGAAATTTTGTAATAAAATAATGAAGTCAATGTAAATTGAATGGAATAAAAAGGTAAATGGAAAAATGTTTGGTAAAAAAAATTTTTTGAATAGAATTTTGAAAAATCTTTAAAAAAAATGAATTTGTTAAACTAAATATAGATGTTTGAAGAAGAAGGAGGAAGAATAAGCGATAGCTTGCAATTTTTATATACACCCTTGAAGCACGTTGATGACTGCTCTGATGTATATCAGTTTAGATTTAAAATAAATTATAACGATTCTGCCCTACACCCAACGAATGGGGTCACAGGACAATTATGATTTACGATATTGAGGGTAGCATTCTCATATGAATTTTATTGAACTAAGTGCAGATGGGATGGGGGCTATACAGTTCAACAAATTTTAAATATTACAAGTAATCCGATTCACATTCCCTCTCTTTTGGCTATATGTCGTCTGCGCTGCAACTGTAAAAAATCATTTGTCATCACACTTTCTGTTATTCAGTTGACGACAATATACGATCTTTATGATTTCGATTATGTAAAATTAAAGTGAAATTTGAGCGAAAATTTATGATTAGCTGTTGACCGTTATTGTTCTGTGTTAGTATGTTGTGGGAAACGGCAAAGAATATGATAATGTGTAGCTACAATTTACTGTTTGTAATTTTCATTACATATCTTTATAAAAATGTAATTTAAAAAAAATTAACCAAAATAAACACATTAAATCTGAATTCACAAATCAAAAATTTATGTTCGGTAATATCGAAGACACACGACGTCAAAAGTATGCATATGTTTATTTGGCACATGATTGGTTGAATCAAAAGTTAAATTGATTGATTACCGAAAACATGGATAATGTATATTTGAACTTTATTAATATATTAAATAATCCCTTGGCAATCATATAAATCTAGTCAAACCTAACAATGTCCCAAAATCCTTGGTTCAGAATAGCAGATTTAATGAATTTATTAGACAGTGTCAAAAGAAATAGCTACACGTTGGCTTTTGCCGATGACATAATAGTTTATTCAGCGGATAGCAAAGTAAGCACCATTCAAACAAAAGTTCAAAAAATGTTCAATATCATTTTGGAATATTGCAAAATATGGAAATTAAAAGTGAACTTTAATAAATGTGAAACTGTATTATTCAGAAATACGGTGGACAAAACAAGTTCAGACATTAAAAAGAATTGGAAACGTTTCTCTATCAAATCTCCTAACGGCTCGTCCCTAGCAAACAAAAAGGTTGTCAAATATCTTGGTGTTCTTCTGCATCGTAATTTGAACTACATCGAACATGTTAAATATACAATCGCTAAAGGAAATAAGTCCTTTATGGCAGCAAAAAAGCTTTTTTACAATAAAAATATAAGTAATGAAGTAAAAATAATCTTTTACCAAACATTAATTAGGCCAACACTTGCATATGGTGTGCCCATATGGTACAATATCAATGCAAGTCTAATGGAAAAATTGCGCAAGTTTGAAAGAAAATGCATAAGAGTTTGTACTAATATATCCAGAAAGCCCGAGTCCGATTACAAATATTATTACTGCAATAAATATTTGTGTAAGGAAGCAAACATAATCAGAATCGACAATTTTCTAATAAAATTGATTCGAAAACATTATGATAGAACACTAAACACTCCAGAAAATTGTTTAATATCACATATATTTTACCACAATGAGGAGTACATAAAAAACACAATGCTCATGGGATTTATTGCACCCGAGCATTTTATATTCCTTGATCAAAATGGTTATATTCAAGACCACAATCATGTCCCTATACTATATCACTATAATAGCCGGGCCACATGTAAGATCATTGATTACAATCCGGGCCACATAAATGGAGATAACTTAGAATACAACATGACTATACCAGATAGAGATAAAAAAATTAAGAGAATATTGGTGGTTTGAAAACACATTCAACCAGAATTAGGTACTAAATACATATTAGGTTTAACAATTAGGTTAAGTTAGATTAAGTAGGCTTAAAAATTAGGTTAAGTTAGGTTAATTTAGTCAAGGGTTTTATTTAACAAAAAAAAAGATTTAATACTGATAAATATGTTAACATACAGTAATAATTACGAGCGAAACAAAATAAATAGTGAGAAAATAAAATTAACATAAAAATTTAAAATAAGTTTGAATGTTAATAGTAATTAGTTATAGTAAAGCCGTTTTTCTTAAACTTTTTCTAGGGTAAGATAGTTTTAAGTTTATCTCAAAGGCAAATAATAAAAATTTATATTAAAAAAAAAAAAAAAAAAAATCCTTGGTTCAGAAAAGGTAGGTCAACTGTATCGTGTGACAAGATGATGCAATGGAAAAACATTCTCTGAGTTCACCTCACATGGAAAATTGAAATGGTTAAGAATCAGAACACGTGGAAGAATTATTGATCAAGACTAAAATCACCAATATCCAACTGTAGTTACAATTGAAGAAGAAAAATCCACCATTTCTATATTCATATCACTTTATCAAACAGGAAACGTACATGGGAATCACACCTAATTTCTGATATTTTACAGGTCAGATTAGCCGATGAAATGTATTACTTTGTCAATTCCTTAATATACCGGATTCAATTGTTTTTTAGTTGTTTTAGACAATTCTGTAAAGTCTGTTTTTCTTTATTTGTTTATTATTAATTCACTTATCCGTTTTGGTGGTATAAGACTTTGTCACATCGTAGATTCCGCATGTTTCCGCGGCTGTGAGCATACATAAGTTTCTTGTAATCAGAAATTTGTCACAAAGTAAATGACCAGTAAATTGTTGCTATTCTACTTAGTGTTGAAGATTTGTTATCCAGCTGTAAAGACTAAATTTATATACCATTGAATTTGAACATGTTACAGTGTTTACCATAGTATCGTTACAACACATTTTTTTTTTGGTTTTGCTCTTCCACCGATTACACTGTAGAAAAATTATTATTTATACTTAATGAACACATCGGTACAGTTCGATTGAAAGAAGAAAATTCAAAATTTTACAAAAAAGTTTGTTCTTTGAAGACTAGCAGTGGGAATAAATCATAAAAGTAGCTACTTTAATATCTTCACAGAGATGTGAATATTGGGTTAGATAGTAAAACAGTTTGTCTTGGGTCAGAACATTAAAAATTTATAAAAAACTGTAATTTATTTTTGCTTTTAAAAACAGTCGAATGCAAAAGACTGAAGAAGTAGGCAAGTTACGCGTATCTGTATGGTAAGAATATCAGTAAAATTAAAAGGATAATATTCGACTATGTTCGACAATTATACTTACTGCATCGTTTGTTGTACATCATCGACGTAGTTCATTATTTCGCTCAAGATATGCGGTTGTGCAGAAATTGCCTCAGCTATTGAAGAAGATTTTTCGGGGTAGGACATTGAAGATTTATAAAAAATCTTAAAGCTTTTTTGCTTATGAAAACAATGTGGGGGAGTACATGATCGTCATAGTTTACATTTTCGCTCAAGATATGCGGTGATACAGAAATTGCATCATGAACTGAAGAAATTTTTCCGGGGTAGGATATTTCAGATTTATAAAATTTTTTAAACTTTTCTTGTTTTAAAAAATACTTAGTTTTACGTACTTAGTATATCCGTTATGCGTACCTTACCGAGATAGTTTACAACATTGTATATTTAAAGGTGCAAAAAGTTTGTTATATACTGAAGCAGTTTGTGTAGGCAGTATACATATATATATATTTTTTTTTAATTCGTTTATTATTAATTAATACTATTTTAAACCCTAAAAGTTAATTTTAAAAATAAAGACCAAAATATTAAAATTGAGTCTTTGGCGTACTGACATCCATTTTAATTACCCGAGCATGTAATTTCGGTTAGTTCTTCTACTACATCTTAAGATGATATTCTCATAGCCTTGTTTTCTAAAATTTGCATCCTATCCTTTTCCCTTTCACCACATAGAAACAACAATGATGCACAGTAGTCCAAATGCGGTAAAATCATAGTATTATATATCATTATTGCACATTTCTGCGTGAGTTGACAGCGAATTCTTCTTAAGTAACCTACTTTTTTAGAAATTTTATTACTTATAAAATCAGCGTGTTTGTCTAATTTTAGCTTATCATCTATCTGTACTCCTAAATATTTCATGACGTTTACTCTTTCAATGCTTCCACCACCAATATTTAAAGCAACATCACTGTCAGTACAATTATTTATAATCATGTATTTAGTTTGGCTTAAATTTAATTTCAACTTATTCATACAGCGCCAATCAAATAATCTGTTCAGATCTGCATTAATTTGACGGAGCAGAGCATCATCAGCAAAAAGAAAAATTTTACAATCCTGTATACGCAATTTCATATCGTTTATGTGCAGTAAAAAACGTAACACTCCTAATTGAAAATAAATAAAATATTATAAGCTTGTTTCTTGTTTTTAAGCACTGTGTAATCATTCGTCTTTCAAATAGGTCATAAACATTTTCAAAAGTTAGCTGTGGAGTATGTCATCATGGTAATTCACATTTTTTTTTTCGATATATTCAGAGCTGCAAAAATTGTGTCAGGCGAAGAAAATTTGCCAGGATAATAAATTGAAAATCCATATAGCAAACTGCGACCAAGTAAATAAGTTGATAGAATGTTCTTTGAGTTCTCAGATTATGCTTATTTTTTTAATCCTCATTCCGTTCAAAATTTGATATAAATTGAAGAAAGTTATTACCCAATTTCAATTTCAATTCTTATAGTCAATATTAATTGGAGTGTAACCACTTTATTTCGCAGTGAATCAAAAATATTTATATACGTTTTATAGTAAGTGGATATTAAATTTTATAACCGACATTCAATGTAAAAACAATCACATTCTGAGAAACTGAATTTTTTTTTTTTGTTTTTTTTTTTTTTAAATGAAACTGAAAAAGTAAATTTACGACAGTAACAAATTTGTTATACAAAGTTAGATATTTTTTTTTATAATTATTACTCTTATTAGAAGTTAATATACCTACCGTACTAATTCATATACGCCTACAATTTCATAAAAATTTTTTTAATTTCTCTTCTTTTGTTAATTTCATGTTCCACTAAATTATATTTTTTCTTACACATAAAATTCTTATTCAAAAAAAAAAAATAAAATACCTTACATAAAATGTTCTTTCTCTTTCTTTTTATTTTTTTTTTTTTTATTGTTATTAAAATATAAAATTCAACTTTATTTGATATTTTTCTTGAATATAAAAGGTGTTTTTAATAATAATAACACTAATATATAAGTACGACGTATATTGCTATTATATTTACTTGACAAATCTTTTGACATATTAAACGTCAAATACACACAAACATCATATCCTATATAAATATACCTAAGTAGATGACTGTATAGTAGAGAGTAGATACACTGATTATAACGCTTTTCACTGTTCAAAAAATTTTTATTATAAAATGCAACAAATTGATGTCATTTAGAAAGTGTCCTGTTATTATTTAAAATAAATTGTTATAAAATGTAATATGAACACATTTTGAAATATTATACAAATATGAACATGCTAACATAATGAAAAGAGGGCAAACATCTACATTTACATATTATATTATATACATGTAATGGATGTGTGTATATATAATATAGATTTGTTGAAGAGAAACCGGAATATATGAAAAGATTGCAATGAAAATTATTATTATTATAAAAATATGTATATTGTATGTATGTATGTATATTGTATAATCAACCTTTTTATTTCATTTTAAATCCATTTTTTTTTTTAGTCGTTTTTTATTCATTTTAAGTAAGTGCTATAATTTAAAATTTCGAATAACAAATCTTCGAATATTATTTAGTTGGAAATTATTTTTATTTTGTTCATTGTGATCAATTCAGTGCGGAAATTCATTTCATCGTTTATGATCTACGTCTAACCACTTCAGTTGTGGCCTGTTTTCTTCGTTGAATATTATTTAGTTTAAAATTACTGTTGACTTTGTTCATTGTTATGTAATCAATTCAGTGCGAAAAATGGTTCGATCGATTCATATCTACGTCTAACCACTTCAGTTGTGGCTACTTTCTTCGTGGAGTATTAACTCAAGTTAATATTGGTAGCTGCTAAATTTTTCTTGATATTTTGATGCGATGTGTAGTGTTATTATCGCCATGTGTGGAATAATGAAAATACAACAATGTTTTTTACTTCAAATAATAAAACTGCCGTATCTTGTCGATTTGTGATCATACATGGGGAATCAATTTGATGCTGCGATGTTCAACTAGACTATAATTTTTGCGGTAAAAACCGTATTAGTAGTTTAGTTATAAACTACTACTTGTATATATTTTTTTTATATACATATAGCCAAAACACTAGGTGAGGAAATTTTATACCGATTGGTACGTTTGGCTAGGGTGGGAAAAGAAAATTAGGAAAGGGACCCACGTAACAGTTTTATTGCTATAAGACTCTTGCGCACTCTTATAACACTATTATAAACACTCTAACAGCAGTATTAGTGTTAATTTGAGTGCTCCGCAATTGCTGCGAAAGGTTATAAATACGTTATAGCACTAAAATGGAGAATCCTATAAGGCACCGGAGCAAGTGCTGTAATATTGGTATAGAATTAGTATACATGTATTAGTGTATATGTTTTTATTTTGAAATGATATTCATTTGAAATAATTTATGTTATGCCAGAGTGAGAAAGGTATTATTTTTTATTTTGAAATAATAATTTTATGGAGTTTATATTTATTTCCTGAGAAAGGGAGATAGATATTAGTTAATTAATGTTTTACTAATAAATAATATTTTTCGGTCAAAAATAATTGTATTAATATTTATAATTATTGTGACCAAAATGCAAAATTTGGCTGGGAATGAAATTTCATTGACATTTATTATAAAAATAATTCGAAAAAATACAATGCCCTCCAAAAATAACCAATTTTTAAATAAATAAAAGAAAATATATTTTTAAATTGCATCTTTAAAATATTTAATAATGTATGCTAATTAATGCATAACATCAAATTTGATATTTAAATTATTATTCTTTTAAGTAAAAATGATATTTTTGCGAAAAGAATGCAAAATAAAACTTTTCAGTTTTTGTTTATTTAAAAAAAAATTTACCTCCTTTGTAGAAAATAATGACCGTCGCAAAATACTTATCTAAAAGCTACAGTAAGTTTAAAAGTAACATCATAGGAAGACAGTAAAATAATAACACCACTACTACTATTCCAGCAATTCTATTATTATAACAACACTTTAACTCTTAATATAGGATTACGCACTTTTAGATTTATAAAAACATTGCTGTATCACTTGCGGAAAATCCCATTATAACTATTCTCGCAATTGCTATAAGAACATTCTTATAGCAATATTAATCACATTATTCCCATAAAAACGTCATTATAACACCTTTAGTGCTTATCGGGGGTCATATAAAAGTCTTGTAGCACTAATTTTGTTTTTATAACAATAAAATGTTACGTGGAGAGGAAGGTGGATAATTACGAACGAAGGTATTAATGTTCGTCTTGAATTTATTTAGGTCATAAATATAGAATTTATCATGTTTTGGAAACACATAAGATGCTATAAACGATGGTTATAAACGAATTTCCATAACTTGTCTTCTGCCATATAGGTATTTCTACGGTGTATATCAGCACATACTGTACTTTGTAACCCAATTCAAATCATCGATGTAGTATAATTAGCCGGTGCCTTTAAATGAATACTGGTGGATATTCATCCACAATAGCAATCATTATATCGTACATTACAACAAGATCAAAATGTAGTGCTGTGCAATACCAAGATATACGATTACAAAATCATAACTTTCCAAAAAGAAAATGAATTATCTTATAGTATAACTAGTTTCAGTTAGTTAGATACATGGGGGAAGTTTTAAATTGAAATTTCGAGTGGAAATTTGACAAAAAAATATTCGAATTCGCCACGTCTCTTATTAAAATCTATCATTTAAAAGAATAATAATCAAATTGGTTTTGAAAGGGATGAGATATTTGTATCGTACTTTTTTTAATTTACTGATTAAATATAATTATCCTCTTTTTTTTTTAATATACTATACTGAAAAAAAAGAGGTAGTAGATTTGACAAAAAAGCATGTTAATTTGACGAAACGATGATTAATATAGGGTCAACAGAAACATACCGTTGAATTGAATAAATATTTTATTCAATATGAATATTTTTTTCCCTTCTTCAAATCAACAAATTATTTGTCAAATTGACAAAAATTTTCGTCAAATCTTCGTTTCGTTATTTCAACGAAAAATTTTGTCAATTTAACAAAAGTTTTGTTAAGCATTTAATTGTTGATTTGAATAATTTTTTGTTAAATGGACTAAAAAATTGTTCTATTTCTTCTTCAATATGACGAAAATATTGTCAAATTAACCGAGGCGTGCAACATGCGTTTGTTGACTTGAATAATTTTTTGTTAAATTAACTAAAAAATTTAATTTTTATTCTTCATTGCGACAAAAGACTTTATCGAATTGAATATAATTAATTAAATTCATTTTATTGTAGGTAATGAATGATATTACAATTAAAACTTCAATTTACAGTCCATCATTGTTTTGTTTATTATATTTGCCTTAATTAACTTGCCTTGGACTTTATATGTTTGTTTCAATTTGCTTCAATTCAACAAAATACCCATTTCAATAACCATTTAACCAAAGTATATCCATAAAAAGAGTATGAACTCATGTATGTATTCATTTGTTTGCACACAAATTCATATGCAAATTTGATAAACATTGTCAGAAATAGACGACAATAAGAATTTTACGTGTAAGAAAAAGAAAAAATATAGTAAACAAAAGAGAGTAACAAAAAAATTGGCTGAAATTAAATAAATAAAGTTTATAATTTTGAAAAATATTTTCGACAAAAACTTCGTTGAAATATTTAACAATATTATTTTCTAAATTGTATCAACTATGCATAAGATTTTTAGGAGACCTGACTAAAACAGCGTTATCATATTCTTTAAATTCTGTGATTTGTAAATAGATGTTGTCCTCAGTATTATTTTATAATCGTATACCAATATAATAAATATTTAGGTTTACTAATATAATTAATAAAAAATAATAATGTTTGTAACTCCAAATTATTACTGACAAAAATATTAATAATATTTTATATTATTGTAATGTAATTATAATTTAATATTTTTAATAGGTATATACGAAAATAATAATGTTTAAAACGAAAATATTAAAATAATAAAAGATCAGAATTAATCCTCGTATAAGGGAACAAACTAAATTAGAACTAACATTTTTTGCCACTTTGCCTCATATAAATAATGGGAGGAAACGTAAACAAATCCAAAGGAGAATAATGAGAACGCAAAATTACTTTACAATATAAAGGAAAAGGCAAACATCTGTTTTGTACCTTTTCTTTCTCATAGTAAATTTGGTATACGATAAGTAAATGTAAAGTTTACCTCTTTTAACTAATGATATTTTGCTTGGTTTGATATTTCCTAAAAATTAGGTTGTCGTAAAATGGGAGTGCGTATTCTTGTTAATATAGATTATAGATATTCTTTGCATTCAACTAAGGTGAAATTTACATATGTGTGTGTACTAATAATGGAATATGGATATTTGATAAAGTTAAAATTTGGGTTCTCTTTAAATTCACTATATTTATTGACATTTCTATGGTGTAAAGAAGCAAAAAAACAAAAACAAAAAAGTAATACAAAATAAATGTGTGCAATACAAATCATTATCATTATATTTCAATCATTTTCTATTATTATTCAATTTCAATTATTTTCAATGATCATTTTCATTATATTTTTTTTGTATTTTTAATTTGGTTTCTTTTATTAATCTCTTTCTTTTATTATTTCTCATTCACTCACTAAGGATATGTAAATGTACGTACATGTGTCATATAGGGCTTGCATTTGTTACATACATAATCATATGGCTTAGTTTAATTGAAAATAAAATGCAAACATTATTTATGGAAGAAAACAAAATTTGATACTATCAGTTATCTGTCACTCAGTTACAAATTACTCTTCTCGCATGTAAAAAAAGTTCAATTTCGATTTATGCATGTATATACTTTTATATGCCAATTTATGCTTAGGCAGCGTTTACACGTCGGACAAAATCGAATTTTATCGTAGATAAAGTCGGATGAGTGTTTACATTTCAGACTTTTTCTCAGATTTAATCTACGATTTTACGTCAAATATTTTTTGTATTTAACAGGGTTTCTTTTTATAAAGTGCGTAATTTTTTATTGGTGAAAATTTTTTAATACGTAAACTAAAAAATTCAAAGGTATCTAATCAAAAATCTCCAAAAATTTTTTAAAAATATACATATTTTCATAAAATTTGTTACAGTAATATCAAATATAATTACACATTTGAAGTATGAGCAATAATAACCAAATTGCGTTAGAGTGAATTTTAGTGCCATTTGATTATATGTGTTGCTCTTTGAAAATATATTATTTTTCATTAAAAAAATATTTTTACTAAAAAGTCGAAAATAAAATAAAGAAAAAAATTTTTTTTTTTTAGAAATATTTGCCTTCAATTTAAGCGTACTAAAACTACAAAAATAAACTTTAGAATCGCAGCTTGGTATAATGTTTTCATAGCAAGTTATGATTGTAATTACGGAAAAAGCAAATTAGCCGAACTTTTTACCAAATCTCTTAATTTCATCTCAAGACTTCCTAGAATTTCGGCTAATTTGCTTTTTTCGTAATTACAATCATAACTTGCTATGAAAACATTATATCAAGCTGCCATTCTAAAGTTTATTTTTGTAGTTTTAGTACGCTTAAATTGAAGGCAAATATTTCTAAAAAAAAAAATTTATTGTATTGGAGCTGTATTTGAGCCTTTCTTTCTGTTCGCTTCTTTAATTCGTCCTGGCAGTCCTTCAGGCTTCCTGGCGGCGTTTATAATGAAATTACATTGTGAATTTTTTATAGTAAATTTTGTATTTACTTTTTTATTATTTTCATGGTTACCTACTACTTTTGTTAGCAGGTAATATGTAGAGCATAAAAAAAACTGCTGAGCATCGTCCATCTAAAAAAGAATAAAAATGAAATTTTATTTCAAGTTACTTAAAACTTAAAAAACTTACTTCTTAACTTCTGGAATAATTTGATTTAATTCTTATATTCAATTATTAACAATATTTTAATTTTTAAAATGTTATTTATATTTTATAATAAAAATACTTTTTAATTTACTTTTTTATACACCTTCGCTGAGCACTTGACAAATACAACTAAAAATATTCTCTAATAGAGCACTAGAATATTTTTTTAGCATAGGTTTTTTGTTGATAGTTTAATACATAAAACAACATTTCAATAAAATAACGGTATTTTACTATTTGGTTTTGTTAATTGGAATAAAAATATTACAATTTTTTTCATAAATTTGAAGAAAATATTTGTTAATACGACGATATTTTCGTCAAATTCTAAAATTTTTAAGTGCTGAAGAAATTTGTTATTTTGAAAAATTTTTGTTAATATGAATAATTGTTTTTTTGTATTGAAGAAAATCTTTTTGTATATGATGTAGATTTGATTAAAAAAGTTCTTCAAATCAACAAAACCAAATTTGTTTATTTGAAGATAAGCTAATTGTTGATTTGATGATTTTTTTTGTTGAATTGACATACATTATTAATTTTGACAAAAAAATTAAAAAGCTTTCTTCAAAATGACAAATTTCATCTTAAAAATTTAACGAAATTTTTTTGTCAATTCTACATACAGTTTTTGATTCAGTGTACACATACGCTGAACGGGATTCAAATCTGAAACATTTATATTACAACAGTAAGCGGAAATATTTGCTAAACCATAACGAACGGAAGCAATTTTTAAATTTAATATCTTGAACATCGCAATTCGATACATACAGGTTTTATAGATATTTTGTTTTGCTATCATTAATTAATTTTTTATGAACCATCCTGAGTTTTATCTCTACTACCTACCTATCGAATATATATATGCTCTACATTTACTAATTTTAGCAATATAAAACCATTGTAGTTCTACACATATCCATTCTAGTAAAATAAAACGAGCTTTTCGAAATTAATTTATTTAGGATATTCGAATATGTCCCTACATTATTATTTCCTGTAACTTTTATTTTGAAATTTTTTTGCGTTTTGTGTTGTTGTTGTTGTGATGTGCAAATGCAAAATATAAATTCATAAAATAAAACTATATTTTACCTGTATTTTTTGTTATTGTTATTGTTATTGTTTTTTTTTTTTTTTTGTTGTATTAAAAAATGAAAATGCACTTTCGTTTGTTCACTATAAAATATTCATTTGAACCAAAATTTATTTCTACCAGAATAGGTGTTGTTCTAGTTAACCTTATTTAAAATGTATATGTGTAGTGTAAAATAATGTGAGTATACGGAAATATACTCATTCATACATAATAATAATAATATAAGTAGATATGAGGAGGACAATTCAAGTATCATTAAATAAAAGGATGAATAGAACAAATAAAAATATTTGAAACATTGTTGTTAAGATCTAGTGTTACTTATTTATATAGAATTGGATTGGATGTATATACATATGTATTGTACTTTATGAATTCATCATAAAATTTTATATATTTATATGAAAAGAATTAGCAAAAGAGATCATAGAACTTTTGAGTAACATATGTGAAACAATGAAATTTAAATAATTTGTTAGAAATAAAAGTAAATATAATTCATAAATTTGATTAAAAAAAATTAAAATTAAAAAATTATATTTAAAGTTCTATAAAATTTTTATTTATAAAATTAATATTATTATTGATTATTAAGTAAACTGTCTAAAAACGTCTAAAAACTGTCTTAAAACGACAGAGAAATCATAATATAATATGGCTTGTTCAGGTACTTCATGTTTTTTTTTAATACCCGTGACATCGAAAATGTCGGAAAAATATTGCAATCCGATATACAATATAAAAATAACACAAATGTAAAATTTATGAGTTCAACTACATAGTAACAAAAACACAAAAGGTTTTGTTTACAATTATGATCACTTTAAAACACAATGTATTTGAAACAAATTGTCAAATCATGTTTTTTGACATTTGAAAAATATGATAATATGTTTTCTACTTTCTATTTAGTGCAAAATAAATATATATAGACAATATTTTCGAACGCAATTTTTATTTCATCATTTAATGGATCCTTTTGGGGAGGACATGATAAAAGCAACTTCAATTAAATTAAAAAAATTATTAAAAAGACAAAATTTTGTGGCAATACCAGTATTCTGAAGAGCAGTATTTTTCTAGCATGTGTCCCAGTATTCTGCTTAGTATTAGATATGTGTTACAGTATCCAACAATCCCAGTATTCTGAATATCAGTATTTTCCTAGCATGTGTCCATTTCACTTTATATTTAAAATTTACATTTACGTTTATATGCGTGAATTATATTATGTTTTGATGTGTATTCTGTGTATCGAGAATTTTTGGGTACACAATTTCACAATTATATACCGCATTGTAAATATATGTTGCGAATATATTGTCAAATGAATTTCCGATCATAAGTCAATGTCGAATATTTTTTTTTACATTTAAGATCATGATACATTGCATTGGTGACATTGTTTATTTTTTTTGATGTGTGATTCTGTGTATCGACAATTTTTTGGTTACAAAATTTCACAATTACAACCCGCGTTGTAAAAATATGTCGCGAATATATTGTCAAATGAATTTCCGATCATAAGTCAATGTCGAATATTTTTTTTTACATTTAAGATCATGATACATTGCATTGGCGACATTGTCGATACATATCCGATGTCAAGATATTTTTTACAAAATGAGCTAAATATAACGAAGCGGTAAAGTTAAATCATTTTAATTTGTTTTTCTTTACTGGTTTTTCGTACTGGTCTATACATTTATTTATTTACTTTAGAATTTCCGTAGATCAAAATTATAAAGATTATAAATTGTATAATTTTAATTTAATAAAATTACCCACATTTTACTTTTTTTTTAACTAAAAACAAAACATTGCCCCAAAATGTATGCAATTTAATATTTTCTTAAAAATTTTAGCTTGGCAGAGTTTTTTTTTCATTCAAATATAACGACGCGGTAAAGTTAAATCATTTGTATCTGTTTTTCTTTACTGGTTTTTCGTACTGGTGTTTAATTATTTACTTTAGAATTTGTGGAGATCAAAATTATAAAGATTATATCTTGAATAGTTTTAATTGAATAAAATTACTTACATTTTACATTTGTTTAACAAAAAATAAAACATTGCCCCTGAAAGTATGCAATTTAATATTTTTTTTTTTCAAATGTTTTGCTTGTCAGAATTTTATTTTTATTCACATATCATTAATAAAAAATATACGAAATATTATCAATTACTGTTGTTAATTTATTATAATATTAAAAATTCTAATAACTACACATCCAGAGTTTAAAATTTGTACTCCTTGCATTTAGTGTTGGCAAATTTATTTATTTCTCTTTTTCTTCAAACTTTTTAGCTGTACCATTCTTTGCAGCTATACCTAAGGTGAAATGTTATAATACACACTGGTACGCTCAATAGGTATAACGCCCTACTTTTCAATCAAAAGTCAAAAAAATGTTTTATGGATTTTTCGCCCTGGTCTAGTTCCATTTGTCATTGATATAAAATAAATGATAAAAAAAATAGTTGACAGCACTTGGTTATTGCTAAAAATGTAATATAACTAGGAATTAAATAATTAATATTATAAACGTAATTAAAAAATCATAATACATTTTGTTTACAAAATGCCATTAGAATTATACAATTATTATTTAAAAATTCATAAAATTTATTACAGTAACATAAAATAAATAATAATTTTGGTATGTAGAATGTATAGAGTTACCTTGGCTTAGTTTCACCGAAAATTTATGGTAATTTAATGCTAACAAGTGAATTTGGTTTAATGTAATGTTGTTTACTCATCTAGCAGAAAGAGAAGTCATTCACCTAATTTTAATTCTATTCACATAAAATTAGTATGAGAATCAAATAAATTGTGTGCAAATTATTACTATGATAAATTTAAGAGAACATAATAATAGACTGAAATTCAAAAACAAAATAGTAAACGCAAAATAACTGAAGTAGAAAATAGTTAAATTTAATTGACGAAACTGTCAGAATGGAAGTTGATTTTGTTTGTAAAAATTAGAAAATAATATTATAGAATTGATAATGTTAAATTGTTATTTATTTTATAATTCATTTAATATTTTTAAAAAAAAATAGTTAATACTACTGTTGTACTAGTAGATAATTCAGGCAATTAAACTTTGTTCGTATATAGAAAAATAATGAAATTTGCATGAGTAGATCATGTCTGAATACTATGAAATTCGTTCACACGTTATCGCTCAAGGAAAACTCGATGGTTAGAGCAGAACTGAAAAGAAACATGTGTTATGATAACGCAACGTAAAAAGCTCAAGTAACTGAATTAATGCACCTACCAATGCACCGCAAAATATATAGTAGGATTTTTGCTACTGTATATCATTGCATCCGAAGTATATGATGCTAATATTTAGTAGATTATAGAGGAGGATAGAAGGTTATAGACACAGAATCTCAATAACCTGAGTATAGGATTCAAACCGAACAGGGTTGAAGTTCACTAAAAACAATGTTGATCACTGCTACTTACTTTGAGATTAAATTAAATATTAATGATTCAAAAAAATGTCTCTTTTTTAAATATTTTCTTCCAAAATTGTTGACCTTTATTTTAAAATAACCTCCTCTTCTTACCTTTGTATTTGATTTGAGCCTGTTTGTTTAACAATATTACTCGTTATGAATTTGTAACGATCCGTTGTTTTGTGATCAGCCTGTAATAGTTGACGGTTGTTTTGAGGTTTTCCCATATATGCGGTCTTAGTTTGTTTTTGATCATTCATCCAGGATATACGCATATAGTTATCTCTTCTACTTTTAATTCCGCTGAACACATTTGAAGATCCATCCCCCTCTGCCCTTTTGAATTTCATTGTTTGGGACGTGATTTCTGATAGTGAATCCTGCAATGTATATTAATTGTGACGCTATATCTCCAGGGATACAAATTGCCTAATTCTGAAATTGACATCAAAACAATAAGCGTTTATAAAGGACATAGACTTGCAATTCAGAGATAAACAGGGAAATACAATAGATCTTAAGAGGTCGCGGTTGCATAGAACTCCTCAATTTACAAAAAAAAATGTATATAAATGTTTTCTTTTTGTTCTTTTTGCAATAAAAAGAATACTTAGCTTGTCTTTGATCATGTATTTGCGATGCATATTATTACTTCCAATCTTTTGTTGCTTTGCAGTTTAAACTGACAGCATTACAAGTGTTGCATACTTATAAGGTTTCAATGTTTGGAGTCAATTTCTGAATTTGTGAATCCTGTAACGTGTCTTAGAGTTTTCATTTTTCCATTATAAAGTATATTTATTTTGTCTTTTGATCATGTATTTGCGATGCATATGAGTGTTTCAAGTCTCTTGTACTTTTTCAGTTGAACCTGACCGCATTATAAGTATTGCATGCTTATCAAATTTGTTTGTCTTTGATCATGTATTTACGACGCGTATGGCTGGGTCAAGTTTCTTGTTCTTTCTCAATTGAACCTTACAGCATTACAAGTTATGCAAAGCTTGTTGCAATCAAATTTCGTCAAAAGCAGTCAAATTTCGACGTTTCAACTCAATTTCTGATGATATAAACTGCAATAATTCACAATTTTTTTAATTTCTGCACCATTAAGAACAATTTTTTTTCTAAAATGTGTATGTCATAACCGTAAATGAATGCATATTTTGTATAATATAACCATAACAGCCCGGCTCAAGATAAAGATACATCCCAGATAGTCTTGCCTCAATTATTGAAACACATTTCTATTAGATAATTTAAAAATTTTCAATTTCTTGAAAATATCTTTTGCTTTAAATTACCCTATGCTTCTGCTAGAATCGTTTAACTAAAAGATTTTCCATCATTCGCAGACAAAATAAGATTTATCGTTGTTAATCCTCTCCCCAGGTTCTTTTTAGAACCGCATTTCTTTGAATAATTTTCTTCTTTACCAAAGATAATAGATAATAGTACTATGTGTAGTAGTGTTATACTTATACTAGAAAAAGCTTCTATAAAACTGTTTACTGCTCTCATTCGACAAAATAAACAATATGTGCTTCTCTATCTTTGTTATATTATCCTTACTAGTACTTAACATAATGTAAAAGTGGTTCTTTTGTCACATGCAAAAGAAGTAAAAAAAAAAAAATTGTAACACAAAAAAAAATATAGAATTTAAAAAAAAAAAAAAAATTAAATAAAAAAGAAAGAGAGATAGAAATACGATTTGGAAAAAATACATACGATACGAAACTATTATAAGAGAAAAAATGAAACGAAATAAAAAAATATTTAGAAAAGTGCAATTCACTGGTTTTCATTTTTGTTGTTGGTTTCAAACGTGCATTTATGTGTAAAAGAAAAAAAAAAGTTGTGTACCGGTAGTATCACAGTTAGGTACTCTGTATAGTATTGTAAACTATTACATATACTAATAAAAACGGTAATTTTGGAGCATCATGTTTTAAATCTCAACTGGATGTACTGTTTTTTTTGTTTTGTTTTTTTTTATTCTTTATTTTTAATTTATGAACGTTTTTGTTCCATATATCGTAAATATTTCAAAAACCATATAAAATCACATTTGTATATGAATGTGTATGTATGTTTCATGAATTTTTATAATATGTTCATTTATAAAAGAAAAGAATAATGAAAAACACCGTTACTTTCAAAGTATTTGCATGTTCATTTTTTCACATGTAATTTCTTCTATTCTTTTTTTTTGCTTTTTGTTTTATTTCCTTTATTCGCCTATTTATGGGTTCCTTTCTTAAGAAATGAAGGTATATAATTTTGAAATTCTATACTCACACTTGAATTGTAAGTAGGTAGCTACCTAGTTTTTTTTTATATTTTATTCAAAAGATTTATACTCGTAAAGTAACGGAAATTGTTGTATTTTAATAAAACAAAACAGTTTTAAGTTTTCCTGTATTGGATTTTATTGAACATGAGTTCCTTTAGTTTTTTTATTATTAAAAACTGAAATGGTAAGCTTTCAAAATCAAGTTTTTTATTATAAATTCTGTGGCAATATTATATAACCGCTTATGTCTGGGATGTTGTAGTTTTGCAGTGGATCGATTCTTTCTTCTATCAATATCTGATTCGATGTGGGTATAACCAGGCTCAAACAATTTATGATCGATGATTTCAATGTTTTTCCAGGACTGTAAAAATGTTAAACACATTGTTCTTACAAATGGATTTTTGCTCTGGCCTACACAGGATCAGTCACTATAAAATATTATATTATGTTTTGTTTGACTCAATGACTCAAAAAACAAACAAGGAGAAATTTCATTTCCGCCACGCTTCGCAATACCTTCATGCCAGATGTAGCAATAGACGTTATCACTATGACTATCGTGGACAAGCAAGTTGTAAGTCCAAAACTGTCTTTTATAAAATGATATGGACGTTCTTAAAAATGGAGTTGGCAAGCAATGCTCCAGGTCAAATGTATAAGTTTGGATTGACTTGTTCAAAACTGATAACATTTTGTCTTTTCTTTTCATTTTATACCCAAAATCTGTAATTCCATTGTATTTTTGTAATTTCATTTTTAATGAACCTAATATGGGTAAATTACTTTGCTTTGAAACTTCAATTTTAGCTTTCTTCAACTTATCACAAGTGCAACATGTGCCTAGTTTAGGGTTTTTAAACTTGATGTTCATAGCTGGTGAATACAAGAAAATATTTTTTAAAATGTGTTTGACTAATCTTTACTCTTTAGCTTATACAAGGACAGGTAGATAGATTTAATAAGGTTCAATATAAAATCTAAACTAGTACTCACTCTTTCAAGTCTGAAAGTGAACTGATCATGCACACATTATAAACGCTTGACTAGACATAGTATTCAGTTATGATCCAGTTACAATTTATTATAAACGCTTCTAAATGTTTAAGTAAAATAAAGTCCCGAAATAAATTTGGATATAATCGCTTAAATCAATTTTAGAAAAGTGGTTTAGCTTTTAGAGTGGTTAAACTTAATATAAGCTGTTATATTTGTCTATAGAATATTTAGTATTTAGATAATAATTTCGAGTATAATTATAATGACTTAATTTGGTGTAAGTCGTTATATAATATGCAATAAATAGTTTAGATGAGTAAGGCGAATAAATTAATGCGATTTTCTCAGCTTTGAAAACTCATAATGGATTATTGTGAAATATAGATTTTTGCACGTAGAATGCGATAATATTAATATCTCATTTTGCACTTAAGTCGACTTAAGCGGTTATATAATATTCCAACAGAATTGTTATTACAAGTTTTTTTTTCGGACAGTCAAGCGAGGCTTTAAAAAGTTTTAGTACAAATATTTAACTTGGAAAAGTAAGTAAAATACCCAGGAGAATTAGGTGCAAATGAGTTGGTAAAATCGTACTGAACAATATTATTATAAATTGAATAGTTTAGCGTTCTTTGAAATTACAATATATTTATTATGATATAAAGAGTCACTAACCGTATTAAACTTAAATAAAATGGCGCTATTTTATACTCTTTGAGAAAGAGTCACTAAAAGGGTATTCCCGATTAAGTGTAGAAGTGTAGTAGGTGTAGATTTACAATGATTTGTACAACGATTACGTGAATACACTTTTGATGTTTGATGTAGAATTGTGACAGCGGTTGGTTTACATATGAATTTAATTTATAATTATGGAAATAAGTGAGAAACAACTGTCTTTTATTCCCTTGAAATTACATTCATAAAATATCTAATTCAATTAAAATTTTCGACTTAAAAAATTACCTCTGCTCTTTGCCTCAGTCATTTTCCAAATATATGTATAACCTTTACAAAATATCAAACTTAAAAAGTACAATGGCAACTAAAGTATAATAATTTGAGTCTTATAAAATATTTTTTCATATAAAAAAATGGACAATGACAATACACGTCTACACTTACTACGCCTTACTACGCCTAGTACAAGACTGTACCTTCAATCTACACCTATTCATGAATAAGCATATTTGATGAGTATAATAGCATAAAATTAAAACTAAATATTTGAAAAATATTTGTGCCCGACAAATTTTAAAATTTTTATTCAGAAGTAACATTTAAGTTCGAAAACTCTTTTCTGAACTCTTTTTTTGGTTAATTAAACTTATGCCTGCATTTGTTTTGCTCTGTTGCAACATTATCCTTTCAAGCTTATCTACAACCCATTCTTATCAATTTTATCACATTATTTGTTTTTAAATATAAAGGATGCAACCCCACAAACAGAATGGAGTGTGGCGACTTCTATAGGTGTGTTGTGCGCCCCATCTTGCATTTTACAGTTATCTCTATTATTACTATTCCAGTTTTGGGATATTTCATAAGCTCAATCAATATATATATTCTGACAGATTTAAATGACAAGGGATATTACTGATTAATTTTTTTTTAACAGACAGACATGACAAATCTATGTCCTTTAACGTTCTGTAATGTCCTGCTGTGGGTTATATTAAAAAAAAAAAACGGATTATGAGATATTCTTCTTCTAGCAATTTTTTGACATACTTAAAATTTTTGACACTTCGTATTACTGTATGCTCATCCTACTATATTTTCACTAATCATTTATATTTATTTTGAAAATATGGATATTTCGGAAGCGACTTACTTCCTTCATCAGTGCTTGCGACTAATTCCATCTTTTATGCCATCATTTAAATATATCACTAAAAACAAATCTGACTATCAAAAACAATTATGTTTTCAAATTTTTTCTTTATTAAGCTTTAACAGTATTCTATTCCGGTTCAATAAATTTGATTTCTGATCCTGTTCTAGCTATATCATCAACTTGTTCATTATACAAGGGATGGCAATATTTCCCAATATTCATAAAGTAGTGACCTTATTATTAGCTATCAATTTTTAGAAATTGTTATTAACAATATTTGAGCTCAACACTGGAAGGCAAAATAACTGAACATGTCAGACAAAATGTAAATATGACAAACAACTGAGACATCTTCTCTAACTTGAAATCAATATTTTAATGTGCACTTCGTTTCATTTGTGACTATCATCGGTTTGTTAATTTGATTCATATTTACCTAATTTTTTATTAGGTAAATATTAATTAGAACACACTAAAGTATATTCGATACATTTTATTGCTCAATCAATCAAGAATCTTTTGCAATTACGGGACATTTGATTACATCATTTTCTTTTTTTTTTGTTCTTTATTTTGCTTTAAATAATACATTTTGTTTTATAATTCGTGTATATCAAATACGTAATAGATAATTAAATTTAGTTTTATTGATCATAGCTTAGATTTAAGCTGTCTGATCTTATTGTTTTTTGTATATAATTCAATTTAATTTAAATAAGCTAACGAATTTTTATTTAGAAGACGAAAAAATAAATTATATAAAATTAATAAAAAATTAATATAAAAAAAAAAAAAAAACAAATTTGTAGATAAATTTATAATTGCCTAGTTAAATAGTTTGATTTTTTCCTGTTTTTTTTTTCTTTCTTTTTTTTTTTTTTTTTTTTTTTTCTTAATTATTATATTATAAGTCTTTAATTTTTTTTCACACCTGCTAACACAATTACAACAGCAATATTGTTTCCATACGATTTTTATCATCAATCATAATCATTACCATTACATTATTATAATTACTAGGGGCCCCTGTTGAGTAATTATATTTCAAGTTGAAGTCAAATTTAAAGTTTTTAAAAAAACAGTAATTTACGTACTGACATAGACTTCGCACGATATAGCAGAAACCACTCGTGTTTAATAAAAAGTTTTGTGGTTAGTAAGTTTTATTTAGAACACATAAATACACGTCCCTCATATACTGCCTCGCTTCCGATATATTCCCTATAGTAAGAAGCATTTAGTGATAAAATTACTAAAAATAAAAAGTTTTGTTATTAAAGAGGTACGTATATATATACCTACATAATACATAATTTTAATAAAAACTATATTATTACTACAAATAACAAAAATTTAGAAATAGTTACTTAAAAAGATAAAAATGAAGAATTCAAGTGACCTACTATATCAAAATGAAGTACTCTAACTCTACTATATAAAAATAAATTTGCTCGTCATATGAACAATTCAACTGATTTTTTTTGTTTTTGCTTTTTTATATTTTTTATTTGAGATGAATTTGTTTTTTTGTTTTTTCTTGGTATATGTACATAAATTCATTTGCAAGTACATAATGTAAAATATAATAACTGATTTGTTTACTTTTGTTTATTATTTTCATAAGATCTCACTTATGCACAATGTATTTATTTGCTGAATAATATAATCATAGGAGTACAAAATTTTAAACTGTGTGCGCATTTTTGTTGTATATACAATCTTATATATTATTATATATATTAGAAGTTCATTAAGGAGTAGGAGAATCGAAATAAAATAAAAAGGTGTCTACGGCGCAGGACCTTAAATCCTTGTCAATTATAATTATAGATAGCATACTTTATTCCCTATTGATTTTGATTTATTGGGTTTTGATTTATATATATATATATATATGATTGGTATATATATATTTTTATTTCATTTTTGAAAATTCTAATTGAATCAATTTGTTTCAATTTTGTTGGAAGTTCATTATATAACTTCAAGCATTTAAACAAACAATTATTCTTTTGTTGATTTGTTCTAAATAATGATAAGTAAAAATTAGAACAATTTCTAGTGTTATGACTGTGTATATTTATCATTCTATTTAGAATAAAATTATGTTTAATGTTATTTTTTATGGCCGTAAATGTTATGATAATTTTAAAGGCTGTAAAGTATAGTTCACGTATGCAAATATTGTGAAGGCTAGTATATTTTTCTGAATATAGCATATCTGTAGGAAATGTATTTGGATAAAAGTGAACTATTTTGATAGCTTTCTTATGTAAGATATATAATTGAAGTAAAATTTGATGATTTGTTCCACTCCATATTGGGCTCAGATAAGTTATGGGTGATAATATAAAGGAAGAATATATGGTATACAAAGAGTTTCTGGAAATAAATAAATAAATAATGAAATTTTGAATGTCAAGGAGGGCATCATATTGATAGCAAACAAGTGAAATAAAATGTTTGATAATTTTTGTAGCTTATTTACACTATCATAGAATTTTTAATTGATGCTTATTTACACAGTACAATATAGCTTAAATGTAGCTTATTTACACAGTACAATATAGAATTTTTAATTATCCGTCATGAGTTGTAAGGTTGTTTCTGCCATATTTGCGATATGATTTGGTGTATAATTAGATTGAAAATAATAATGGACTTGCCTGGAAGAAATTTATAAGTGATATATTACTAAAATTTGGTCATATCTCATTTTTTGCAGATGATGCTAAAATTTTCTCAAAAATATCATCTTTACTTGATTGTACAGCAATGCAAGATGACCTGAATACATTTTATAACTGGTGTCTAATTAATGGTTTAAACCTAAACTATAGCAAGTGTATCGTGAAGTCGTATTTTAGAAAATTATCACCCATAACATTTGACTATTCTATAAATTGCAACATTTTAAATACATCAAATAATATAAAAGATCTGGGGGTTTATTTCGATCAAAAATTTTCCGTCGAAAATCATGTAGATTACATAATCGCAAAGGCTAATAAAATGCTGGGTTTTATTAAGTGAAACTCTATCGATTTTAGAGATTCATATACGCTTAAAGCGTTATATGTATCTCTGGTAAGATCAATTTTAGAATACGGTGTAATTATTTTAGTTTTTAAAATTCATTTATTTATTATACCATTTTACATATTACATTAAAATAAATTAAATAAAAAAATTTCCAAAACAATAATGGTAAAATTACATAATTGTAAGATCATTCTGATATTCATGAGAATATGTGATGAATGAAATAACAAGAGTAGAAATAATTAAATTATATAATTAAACAATATTAGGTTTATAATTCATAACTAAAAGTAATACAGTTACAGGAATACAAAAATAAAAATAAAAAATTCAGTATTAAAGTAATAAAGTTAAGAAAAACGTAACGCAAATAATTTAAAAATTATAAAATAAAATGCAAACTTATAGCTATTAAATATCCCTATATACAGTGGTGGGATTCAGCCGTTTCCTAAAAGTTTTTGGGTTCGCAGAACCGGCAGTGTTTACCAACAATTTAGCATGAAACAAAAAGTAAATAACCGCATATGAAATTCAAAAACTATCAAAAAAAATTAACAATTGCATTGGAAATTCAAAAATTTTCAAAAAAAAAGTAAACAATCGAATACGAAATTCAAAAAATTTTAGTTATTGTTAAATTAATTTTATGAGAAAACAATTGACGTTAAATTTATGTAATTGTGTTACTTTTACTTAATTATATGTTAAATTTCTCGGTATTATATTAGCCATCATGAAGCGCGGTGGACAACCAGTTTTGTCTGATTTTTTTCTAAAGAAGATGAAGCCTGGTCAAGATATGACGCCAATAACAAACGGGGAATTAAGTAATATTATACAAACAGTAGAAGCAGAATCGCCACATTCAGCTAATACTGTGCAAATCAATGACGAAGTAAAACACAATCTCCCAGATTGCTCGAAGCCCTTGCAATTTCAAACTTTTCAGAAGAAATATGATGGCTTATTTGTTCGAAATAAAAAATTGGGTTGTAATTATTGCGCGCAAATAGATTCAATAAAAGCGAAGGGAATTCATGTATCAGTTGAATGGAAAAGCTGCAATATTGAAGCATCTGGAAAAAATAAAACCATTCAACACGCATCTCTCCGAAAAAAAATGAATGAACACTTTTCATCTAAGGCGAAAAATACGTCGATTCTACATGCAAAATCTTTAATACTGTTTACAGTATAGCAAAAAGATGCAGACCATTTTCTGATATTCAAAATGAGATTGAACTACAAGTTAAAAATGGATTGAACATGGGAGTGGGACTCCATTCTCCCAAAATTGCAGTTAAAATTATTGATCACATTGCATCAGAAATAAAAAAGGAAATATTTTGCAAAATAATCGCAAAGGATTTGAAAATTTGCATCATAATCGATGAAGCCTCGACTATATCTAGTAAATCTGTACTAATAATTTATTTAAAAGTTGAAGATTCTGATGTGCCACCAAAAATATTTCTAGATTTAGTTGAATTGGAAGCACAAGATTCTGAAACCATATACACGACCATGTTACAGAGTATATATAAAGTTGGATTCGATATAAATTATTTGAAATCAAATTTGATTGCATTTTTGTTCTGATGGTGCAAGTGTAATGCTTGGTCGTAAATCAGGTGTCAGCTCAAGACTTT
Organism: Argyra leucocephala; assembly: GCA_963942445.1. Taxonomy (NCBI): domain Eukaryota; kingdom Metazoa; phylum Arthropoda; class Insecta; order Diptera; family Dolichopodidae; genus Argyra; species Argyra leucocephala. The sequence continues at coordinate 15,614,673 of OZ012681.1, forward strand.
CAAAAGATTTCCCTGACACAATTATTTGGCATTGTTTAAGCCATCGTCTGCAATTGGTTTTAGATGATTCTATTGACACAATAAAACAAATAAATCATTTCAAGATATTTATTGATAAAAAATACGTGATTTTTCATAAATCAAATAAAAATCAGTTAGAACTTAAGAATATTTCTGAAGAACTTGGGCTAGAAATTATAAAGATTGGCAGAGTTTTAGGACCTAGATGGGCCGCTTGCAGCTTAAGAGCAACAGTTGCTGTATGGAGGGCTTATCCAGCTTTATATAAATATTTTGTTTCTAATACGAAATATTCAGGAATGGCTAATCGACTTCGCAATAAATTCTTTTTACAAGATTTAGCAATAATGATTGATATTTTGCAAGAAATTTCACATGTTTCAAACGCGCTTCAAGCTAGAAATTTAAATATTTTACGAGCCCAAAATTTAATAAGATGTTGGCCATTAAAATGATTAAAGAAAATAAAGGTATATATGAAAAGAAAGTGAATGAAGTCATCAATTCAGATGCTTTTAAAGATATTAATTTTATAGAGCATACAATTTACAGTAGACTCCCTCGCCAAAAACTATTGGACGCAGTAATTGCTAATATGAGAACAAGACTAATGGATGATGATGACCATTTATTGGCAACAAAAAGTACGAAAAATGATACCAATAAACTTTTTGAAGTTATTAGCGTTCTGGAGCATGATTCTTGGAACATCGATGAGATTGTGGTTCCATGGATAGCCGCAGAAGAGAAATTGGTCGGATTCACAGATATTTTTAAATACAACATCGACGTAAATGACTTCCGTGACTTTTTGGAAAATGTTATAAGCAATCGCGAAATTTTTGTCATTCCAAAATCAATACAAAGAGCAAAAAACATTATTAATACTGTAGCGATTAGTTCTGCGGAAGCAGAAAGAGAATTTTCTACAATGAATCTAATATATTCCGAAAAAAGAAACCGTTTAATTGTTCAAAATGTTGCTAATCTCATGGTAATAAATTTAATTGGTCTTCCTTTGGACATATGGAACTCTGAACGATTTGTTAAAACTTGGTTGAGAAAGAATCACTCTGCAGATGACAACAGAGTAAAAAAACCTGCACCAATAAACTATAATGATAATCAAATTTCAATTTGGAAATATTTGAAATAATTTTAAACATTTTATATATATATAAATAATAACTATCCTGTTTCTATTACCTTTTTTTAACTATTTTAATTTAAAATAATATATGAAATTAAATAATGAATTGAAATAAAAACGATAACAAATTTTTGATTTTTTTTTTACGGCCGAACCGGTTCTCAAGCCCCCCCCAGCAGCTAATTCCATTGAAAAGATTCCGTTGAAAAGAGCAAAGTATACCATTTTCATGACTCTCAGGGAACAATATTGGTTTAGATGGAATACATTTCTTATAACTTTTTTGAAATATTTATTTAAATGAAAAGTATGCTCTGCCCAGTTTAATTTATAATCAAGAACGAGGCCAAGATACCTGAAAGATACAACACTATCAATCATAAAACATGATTCACTACAAGAAGAACTTGAGTCAAAAGAATTGCCATCTAGGGACGGAATCAGTGGAAATTTTTTACAGACAGGAGAATGATAATTAACTGCTGAGTTTTCACTGGGATGATTACTTTTACCAAAGTGCATAATCTTTGTTTTACTACTTATAACTAAGCTATGTACATAAAACCATTTCATCACAAAAAAGATCCAAATTATTATTGTTACTGTACGTGAATGCAGTGTCGTCAGCAAAGGCTGTAGGTATACCTTTAAAAGATTGCTGAAATAAGGAATTAATGAAAATTAGGAACAAGATTGGACCTAAAACAGAACCCTGAGGGACACCTACTTTTAAACTCTCAGTATCACCAAAAATACCATTCATTTTGACTCTTTGTTTCCTATCACTAATATAAGACTTAAACCAATTAAATATAAATCCACTAAATCCGGAATTGTATATTTTTTTCAGCAATAAGTCATGTTTTATCGTATCAAACGCTTTAGTAATGTCTATAAATAAACTACTACAAAGATTGGACTTATTTAAACCATTGTATATCTCACAACAGAATTTCAAAAGGGCGTCTTCAGTGGATCTTTTTTCCCTGAAGCCAAATTCGACATCACTGAAGAAACTTGTTTTATCAAGGAATTTCAGTATTCTATATTTCATAGCCTTTTCAAAAACTTTTGAAATGGACGACAATAAAGATATAGGTCTGTAGTTGTTCGGATCAGTTGAAATCCCCTTTTTGAAAATAGGAATAACATCTGCTATTTTTAAATCATTTGGAAAAATCCCATTATAGACACTAGTATTAAAAATATAACATAATACATCAACAACATTCAAAGAAACCTTCTGGAAACCTATTTCAAAGAAACCTATTTGGAATCCTTATTACAATTTATCCACATATTAAGATTTGAAAAAATTCAAAAAAATTTTACTCGTTTCGGCCTGAGAAGATTTCAACTCACAACAGGAAGATCCGCAAGATGTAAGTTGTTTGGTTTAACAAAGTTGTCTAATAGAAGATCTGTTTTCTGTGTTATCATCAAATTTATTACAGAGTTTCGGTTTAGCTATACCACCGAGACTACTTAGATCGCAGAACTTGTTGAATACTTAATTTCATAGAACAAATTATAGTAGAAATGAACCGGTTTCAAGGTGTTCCGCTTTACTTAATGAGTTTTTAGCTGTAAATAATAAGATTGATGTTTTTTTATTAAATAGAACTCAATTTAAAGATCTTGCATTATATAGTGTTAATTATATTTTTGAATAATTTCAGGTACTCTTTTTTTGTTTTTTTCTTATTTGTATATATAGTTTTTTTTCTTTTTTTTTTGATGTTTTGTTGTTAGTCTGTAAGATCTAACTTTGTAGACGAATTAAATAAATAAAAAAAAAATAAAAATTTAAAATTTGTATCAAATTAAATTTTTGGTTCATACAAAAGTAGATATGTTTGTTTTAAGGATTCAATTACGCATATTATGATTTTTTCGAATGGGCTGGGTTTTGTTTCCAATTTTTCGTTAATGTTAATTAAATTAGCACGTTTAAATGCTTTTATTGGGTCAACGAAATACATAAACGCTGGCTTCGTAGTGGCGGCCAACATGATTCGTAAGCTCTATAGACTTCTTTACTATTATTTTTATGAAGTTAAATTTCCAAACTCATCTTGATTTCCGACCATTACTTTGGCTTCAAAAGCAACAAAAAAATTTTAAAATTCTTGTTTCAAGACAAAAGATATAGTATACGTGAAAACCCTCTAAGATGGAATCTCACAGGACCAATATAAATTTCCGTTTTACAGGATTTTCCGTTTTACAGAATTTTGTATTGTAGAAAATTTATAGGGAAGTTAAAATAAGAGGAAAAAATTTGTTAAAGTTATTTTTAATAGATAAACAAAAAATTATTGCATTTTATTTCATGTTTGTAAAAAATTCATCATATACATATAACAAAACTAATAACATAACAAAATTATAAAACATTGTACTATTCCAAGCCTGTAAAAAACAACAAAAATTATATGACCATAAAAAAAAATTTAAAAAAATCAATTGCAAGTAACTCAGTCTTTCTTCATAAAAACCGTAATACATTTCTGTTTCATCTTTCTTTCAGCTGCTTTTGTTGTAATAAATGTGATTTTCGATTTCGCAACCAAAGTATATAAATCATCATTACCGCATTGTCTACTATAAATATCTAAACATTTTATTGCCTTTACAGCCTCTGCAGTGCTAATTTCGGGCTCAATTTCTTCTTCGTCATCCTCTTCGTAACTATCTAAAATTTCTGGGATCGGCAAAACAGTTGCTTCAATAATATCACTTAAATTTGCTGAATTACATTCTGTAAAAACATTGTCATCTACACTAGCGTGATTTCTTGCTGAACAAATGCTGAATCTATTAAGTTCTGTATTTCTAATATTGATTGTCCATTTTGATTATTCATTTCTAGCTCAGTAATTGTAGTATCAAATTTAAATCCACACTTTAGAAAACTTTTTACAATTGTTGAGGGTAATATTTGATCACAAGCAGTTTTAAGAAATTGAATTGCATCTAGGATTGAATTTTTTTTTGTCAATGTCGAGATTGTGTTACAGTTTTCCATTTCAATTAATAAATTTTTCATCATAAATTTTCGATAATTGCATTTAAATGCTGCAATTATTCTTGCATCTAACGGTTGTAATTTAGAAGTTGTGTTTGGAGGCAAGTAAACTAAATATATATCCGATAAATTTAAATTCGGGTGAGAAGAAGCGTTATCAAGGAAAAGAAGAATTTTTCTGTCTTCGGATTTCATTTGTTTATTTAAATTTTTCAAATACTGCTCAAAAATACAACCAGTCATCCAGGCCTTTTTATTATAATAATAATCAACATCTAATTGATTTGTTTTGATATTTTTAAAACATCGTGGACGTCCATTTGCCTATGATAAGCGGTTTAATCATTTTTCCATCACCAAATACCGTAAGTAGGAGAAACTAAGCATAAAACATATATGTCAAACTTCGTGTTATGATATTAAAAGTCAAAAGTACAGTGTTTCCACCAACAAAAACTATATAAATATGCTTACCAAATATTCAAATTTATCATTTTTTAACAAAAAAAAGTTTTACAAAAAAAAAAATTCCGTTTTAAAGGAGTTTTTTTGTTTGGAATTATGTGTGAGGATCCCAAAAATTACGATTCCGTTCCATGTCAAGGATTTCCGTCTTAAATGCACTAATTTCAGCACAAGCTAGTTTCGCGGGTAAATTTCTTCCGTCTTAGAGGATTTTCCGTCTTAAGGATTTCCGTCTTAGAGGATTTTCACGTACCTCAAAGTTAACAAAAAACCATTTCTGAATTATAAAATTTTGAAATATTTGTGATATTGCAGTTTAAAAGTAATTAAAATTTTATACCAATAAAAATATAGGAAACACGAAAATAAAATCACATCATGTTGAAGTCTGAAATACTTATAACCTTAAATTAAGAGGTCAAATGGATGAAATTTTTAAAATCGATAATTAAAACAAAAACCATAATAACTATACACAGTTAATTTAATATTTGTACTCAATATAAATGTATTATTATTATAATTTACTTCACTAACCCTACTTACTTTTCTTCTTTACTTCACGCAAGTACTTAACATTTAAATACTTACCATTTTTTACATAAATAAATCCTTAAAAAGTTGAATACTTTCTCATCAAAATGTTAACCATTTATTTGTTTTTTTTTTATTTTCAATTTCTTTGAAAGTCAATTCATTCAATCACAACACAACAAAAATTATGAATATAAAAAAAAAAAAAACATGGAATATATTTACAATTTTATAAGTTATTAATGTACAGGAATCATAATAAGGATTCACCTCCTTCAATTCAAAATAGCAACAGAGAGGAGATAAAAAAAAAAATTGGGTCAAAAGGCAATCGACATAATATCAGGCATGAATGAGCTTCAATGAATATTATTTATATATATATATATATATATATACATATGTACATCATGAGTTGAGTGGGTATTGATAGCATTGAAACAAATTGATACTTGATCATTTTTCATTTGTATTTTTTTATCAAAAGTAACCTATTTGTTGGTTTTTAGCTTTTTTTTTTTGTTTTTTCTTTTTTTTTTTTTATAATTTATTGCACTGAAACTAGATCAAAAGGTGTAATAGATTTGATCTTTTGTTCGTAACCTCAATATAAAAATTGATTTCCGGATGGGTAGATACAATTATAAATATTAAAATTAAAATCATATCAAATGTCTATAACTCCCCCACATGGGGTTCGATTTTAGATCAAGCATTAATCTTCAATTTACTAAATTCACTTTTTTATTAGTTTTGTTTTTGACTGTCTGTTGCTTTTTTTAATTTCTTATCTTTGGTCACTTGGAGGTTTTTAACTATAACTACAAATATTGATAATTATAACTCTTTACTTTAGATTAGTTAGATTTAAACTTTTCCGGGAGGGGATCGCTCCCCTATATCACCGCAGCCGCAAATGGGCTTATTGTGATAACCCGTGTTTATTAGTTATTTTAACTAGTGTTTGGGTAAATAATAATACCTGATTTTGTGACTCTTTACTTTACTTTTGTTGCTTAAATTGGAATAGTCGGTAATTTTCAAAAATGTATTGTTCAAATAGAATTGAGCTATCCTGGAGCTGTAACAGAAGCACATTTATGTTCCAAAAGCTAGTTAGTAACTACATTAGCGTATAACTACAATATATGATAAGGCAGTTACTTTTTGTTTACCAATCATACCAGTCATACTAATCATAACTGGAGAATCAAGAAATTGATTAGCATGTTCCGGTCACTTTTAATATTAAGAGGCTCTGATAAACATAGCCTCATCCGAAGAAAAAATAATATAATATAATACGTTGAATCTTACCCCTTTATAAGCTTTTAACTTTCTTTATGCTAAAAGTGTAATCGAAAAGGATGCAGAACAAGTTGAATAATATACCCACTCTATTTGCGGGACTTTCTTGAGAGAATGGTTTGGTTTTTTTGATATTATTAGCTAAAACTTTGGCCAGAGAAACCTTTATACTTTTGTGCCATTGGCTTTCATTGGCCATTGAAATAGAGAAGGGATGGTTAGAGAAAAGAAAAATGATAAAGAAGTTGTCGAAAGGTTAACATTGTTATAGATATTGAATTTATATAAATAAAACACATAAAAGTTATCCCTTCTTGGGAATGCTTGTGAAATGCAATTTCAGATTCTAGAAGTTCTGACTATAAACGAATTTCCGTAACCACTGTCTTGGAACATCTTGTTATTTCCATGGTGTAGGGGTTGGCATTTGAAGTCTCTCGTGTTTCTCGGCAAAATTGCTTAAGAGACGGAAATAATAATAATTAGTGCTTCTGAACATGTGCCTACTGCCATAAAATATTTAAATTAGCAATTTCTTTCTTCACGGTCCAGAATTCTACACAATTTTAAGAGCAGAAAATTTTATTTACCAACATACGATTAACAGAAACTGAAACTCCGTTAATTAAATTTTACTTTTCCTTTTAAAGAAGGAATGCGCCGCAAATAGGTAAATAACTAAAGGCGTTTTCGTTTTTTAGTTCAGAGCAGAGCGCGAACTGTCAAAAACAGATTCGTTTTTTTTTTTTGCTCAGGGCGTTCAGAGCTTGAAATCCGTATTTTTTTATGCGTTCAGAGCGCGCTCAGAGCGTGCTCCATGTGCTCGATTTAAATTAACAGGGCACGTAGAGCGCTTGACTATTAAATGTCAAAAAGAGATGTTTATTTTAAAACAAAATAGATGATGCTACTATAAACTAGTAATAAAAGTAAAGAATTTTAAAAATCTAAAATAAATATCCACAGTGATTTTTATAATTTAAGAAATAATAGACGACGATATAAGCTGTAATAGTAAATAATTAATTTTTAATCAAAAATAAATATTTTTTAGTTTAGACTTTTTGTAAATCTTAACTTTTGTAAATTTCAAAATTTAAAGTTTTAATTCGATAAATTATGACAAATGACAATTTGAAACAACAATAAAATAAAAATTACAGTTTACTCAAATCTTGTTTACTCAATGTTTTTTATTAAATCTAAGCGCTCGGAGCTTATCTGTTCATGCTCTTCTCACAGCTTATCACAGATCTATCATTAAGCTTATCACAGCTTAACACAGATCTATGCTCTGAACTAAAAAACGAAAACGCCTTAAAATTACATTAACTGCTTGGCTTTGTTGATTTTAGGATTAGCTAGTTAATAAATGTCAAAAGGTATATCAGCAAGGGACAAAAAGGGACCACAGCAATCTACAAAGGTAGTCTGTAGTAAATGTGAGTCCTGATAGGGATCCTCTGCAACATTAACTGAACCATTACCTATTCTACGAGTAAAGCCGTAGCTGTGACTTACACATATATATATATAAATCCTGAAAATGTACATTTGAGATATTTGACAGGATATCAAACAAATGTTACCCCAATCATATAAGCCGAGTACTTTCTATAGTATATTTACAATATTTCTGATATTTTCATTATTATCAAATCCCTGAAAGATGCGACATTTATCAAGCCGAAAATAGCTTTCTCCGCCGCATTCCAAGCAGTATTTTATTTGCGACAGTAAAAATGATGTATAATGCGCTTATATTGCCTCACTTTGATTATTGTACAACAATCCAGTACTCTCCAGGGTCAACAGAACACCAAAATAGAATGCAAAAACTTCGAAATAACGGGATGAGAATATTACTAAAATTTAATAATAGAACGAGAATTGAAGATAATATGCTTCAAGAATTAAATTAAATCAGAATAAAACAAAGAGTGCACTTTAAAAGGTCTTGATTTTTGTTTATAAGTTGAAATACAACTTACTTCCATTATATCCGACAAGAAGCTACAGCTTCTTAGTGAATATCAGACTCATCATTTCAGAGTAGGCGAAAGCTTTAGAGTTGCACGCTTCAACAAAACAGCAGATTAAAATCAATTACTGTACAAAGGATTGCAGTTGTTTAAATCACTGCCGAATGACCGAAATGTATAAAGGATATCAATGGTCAATGGATTTAAAAAGGCTGCTTCAAAGTATAATACAATTTTTAGAAAATTAATATAATCCTTGAATATTTTGCTTTTATTTTAATGATTTTCATTTTGTAGAAAAAAATATTTTTTTTTCTTTTAGATAAGCCAATCAGCACTTAATTTTATCCTTTTTATGCCACGACTCCAGTGTCTAATTTATTACTCTGTTTCTTTTGGAATTACTCGCCCAAGAAAGTATTTAAGCCACCCTGTGCGATGGATATAGTACAATTAGATAACAATTAGATAACAAGTTTTTCTATCCACAATAAATCCTACATTGCTAAACAAAACCTCACCTAATACCCGGGATCTGGCTCCAGCTAACGGTGAGCAGCAGCAAAATATTGTTCAAGACTTTTTATTTCTTCTTCTTTACTATAGTTTGGACAATGTGGGTTAAACAGAATGCCCGACTTGATGGCAACATGACTTCCTATCGCTCATCGACCTTGATATATTTATATGGGACATGGCTAGAAGTTTTTGAGCAATGTATAACAATTATTAGTTAATTTATAAATGAATATGAAGTTAGTTTTCAAAAACTCGTGGGGGGGTAAAATAATACGAAATTTATATTCAGCGATGTTACTATGTATTAACTAATCCATATGGCGTTTACACGTGGTAGATATTACTATAGTTATGAAAAAAATCTAACAATCTACCTACTAATGTACACACCCACCTTCAGCAAACAAATTTAATAATTTCCTATTTTTTCTAATAAATATAAGCAACTGGAAAAACGATAATATTTATTTATTATTTTTCTGCATTTTTGATTACAATTTCTTTTTTTGAAAATGGAGCATATTAATTTAAAACCGTTATTAATCGATATGAAAGTAAAAGGTGTAATAAAAATTTAATATTATTTTAATAAAATGAAATGATATATAATAATTATTTTTATTTTTTTTTTTTGTTTTTGTTTAACCTCAAATTAACTTATCAATAATATGAAAATTTATTATCCTTGAAATTATAACAGAAATAATAAAAATAATATTATTATTAAAACAAAAAACAAAATTTTAATACACTTTGAATAAATTTAAAATATTTTCTTTTGTATAGTTTTTTTTTTTTTGAATAGTTTATTTAATTTTTCAATTATAATATTTAAAAAATTTTACAAAGGTTTACACTTTATACAAGATGAACTCTTCATGATTTGTTTCATTCTCTGCAATTTTTGCATTCTGGTATTTTTTCAACCAAATTAAATAAAAAATTCCAAAATGATTTAAATGCCATGGCTAGTGTTATAATTTCTTTAGTAATTTTTTTAAATTTAAATTTTAATGCTCTTCAAAGTTGAATATATTAAATTATTTATTTTTTAATTTTTTTAAGTTTATTTCAATATCAAATTATTATTATGGGATGCAGGAATTCGCAAGTTTAAATAATTAAATTTCGTTCTTAATAATTAGAATCAAAATATCAATTTGTATACGGTATAAAAGATGAAGTAGAAACGGTAAATAACTCCAACGGGTTGACATTTTATTCTGTAAACAGTCTAATCTTTAAATCTATTTCCATTTTCAGCTTGATAAACGTCGCATCTTTCAGGGATTTGATAATAATGAAAATATCAGAAATATTGCAATTCATAAGAATACTAATCAGTCATCATGATTATCATTGTCCTGTAAGGCCATCCGTGTAGCATAGGTAGGTAGGGCATACTATTCAGTAACTCACTCAAATTATTATCAACTACAACATATCTCTGAAAAATTCCCCACGTAGAGAAAAAATTTTAGAACATACAATAGATTTCTGTGGCTAAGCAGGTAAGAAATTAATTGCAAATCCGAATCCAAATATGTGCTGCTTTTTGTTGCAGCTATAGTATAAATCGCTTTTTTTTTCTCATTATTCCGGATTCTGCACAAAACAATTCCTGTAACACAAGGATTTCAACTTTATACTGCGTGAGGACATTTTCCAATATGTTAGATATAGCGTTCGAACGTTCCAGAAGCTAATTCTGAAATCAAAATCTTTACGAGTTTCAGGTCGGTTTCCTATTGATCCGTATCCATATCCGAGGCTTGTTTTAAGTCTTTAATAACTTAATGTCAACCTTCAATGTGAGAGGTTTGTTTACGCGCACTTTTGGCCTATCGTATAAGCGGTTGCTGTTGCGGTTGCTGAGGTGATGTATGCAATTGTTCAAAACTTGACAGTAGTTGCGTATCTGGGTCAGCGACCGGTCAGATGTTATCCTCTTAATCCCAAGCTGGAACGCTTTAATTTTATCTAATGGATGTTAAAATTATATATGTCAAGATTTTGTTTTCTTAATATTGATGGTGCAGTCATTATATCATCTACTTATGATCAGCAGATACCAGTGTCAAATCCCACTTGTAAAATCGATGTTCAAATTAATTTTTCTGTCATTATTTAAATGATATTATTTTTAATAATGTGTTGAGAGTATAATTTGGTATTAACTTAAATAAAATGTAGTTACACTATTTTACTTAACTTACCTTGGTAAGGCCCGATCATCTGTTACGTAATACTTTCGGTCAGGATACGTGATATATATCGTGTTAGCAATATATCATGTCTCTGAAAATACAATTGGTTTGGATTTTTCTCCTATAAAAGCAAGTTATCTCCCAAACACTTTAGTATGTAGTCAAAGTTGTTGTATGATGGTTATTACTGATTAGTCTACTTTATCTCGCCAATTTCGTTTGAGGGAGCGAAGCAATGAATTAATCAGGTCTAATTCCAATGAAAAAAATATATAACTTGTTTATTAACACTTTTCGCTATTACTACCACTATCACTTTTCGCTATCAGTAGAAAGATAATTTAACTCATAATTTAGTTTTAAATATAACAAATGAATACTAATGTTGGACCCACATAGATTATAAGCTTAATAAAAAGTGACTCATTTCCCTTAATACACTCTATGCGTACTACAGTGGCTTTTGTTATCTTTACCTATCGTGATAATTCAATTTGAACGTTGGCGTCCTATACCTGGCCCCTCAAATATTCTTAAGTTCAAAAACTCTCCAAATTAGCAAATAGAAACGATAAAGTCTATGGAAACGATAATGGTCAGCCATTCAGAGCGACGCAGTTCTTTACTAACATAACATAAAAGGGAAAATAAAACATTAAAATTATTAAAAGTAAAATGATTTAAAGGTTTTAAAAAATTTATATTTATATAAATTTATTTTGTTTTATTAAAATTATGTAATATAAAATTATAATTGGAATTGACTCAAGCCCGACTATTTAAACAACAAGAAAAAATAAAAAAATGTTGTTATTTTTTTAACAATCGATCATTAGTGCTTTTTACTGTTTATAATAATTTATAAGGAATAAATTAATATCCCATTGATATCAATCGATGATACGAATTTAAAACAAAAATAAAGTATTTAAAAATAAAAAGTAATAAGCCGGAAAACGGTAACGTTGAAGTTTGAAAATCTAAAACAAAAAATAATAATAAATATATAATAAACTTACAAAACGGATCAAACAGTACAGTAGTCAGAGACACCTTAAGCGAATTAATAAGAATTTATGTTCTGTATTTATGTACTGTACTGTAATTAAAATTTAAAAAAAAACAGTCAAACCGTTATATAAGATGCGATAGGATAGAATGGGATAAATTAGGAAGACAAATAGATAGATAGATTAGTATTGGGAAGTTGAAGAATCAAGGTATTAATTTTTTCCTTAAACTTTATTGCTTGTAACTTGACATTTGGCTATTAAAGCTGCGTGCCATACTTGATCAAAAACTTTCAAAATATCTAAAGCAACGATATCAGCCTCACCAGGATTATGTAATATTGTGATACGGAGATTTTTGCAAAGTCAAGTCATCATGTCACCGTGATAGACCGGTGCGATCTAAACCCATATTATCTATCTAAGACATTTTTATTACTTTCAAGATATTTCTAAAGTAATTATACATTCCATAACTTTGGAAAGAATCGAAACAATAGCTTAGTTTGTGGGATCGCAGTAGTTTCGAAATGGCGAAGACAGTTTTTTTGAGAACCATTGCAGCAATTCTATCAATTCCGGTAGTTTCATAAGATTCCTCAGCTTTCACTATATCTCTTCTTGTAAAGTAGAGTTTTCAAATTGGAAACTCTAACTCAGCTATTTAGGGTGGTGTAAGAGCTGTGCAGTAAGAAACAGTTTTGCAAATAAGTTAATGTTACCGGTTTGGTCTATTACGATTCCATTATCGTCAATCAGTGGAGGAAAAAAGACTCATGAAAATAAAATTTATGTGCATAAAAGATTTAGCAAACGACCAGAAGGTTCTGCTATTTTTCGGAAGGTTTTTCAAATTTTTAGCCGTCGGTTAGTCATCAATTTTTTCTGATTGATGACATATCTGTATTTATTTCAAATAATATTCACCTTCTTGAGCTGTAACAGCACAACACTGTTCTTTCAATATTTCTGTGATTTGTTGGCTGGCTATACAACACCTTAAGCCAGATAAAATTAATTAACTACAGCGTCGCTGGTAATTCATGAAATTATGCTTATTATTTTCTTTTCTATCACAACCGATAATAATCTTTACAATACAAATAATTACAAATCCGATAATATTCTTTACTGATCATAACAATACATTTATTTTCTCAGGATAAAATAAAAAAGCCTTCATATAATTAATATCAAATTTCAAACCAAAATTGTGGAAAAAGTTATATTCATCAAAGTATTATCACATTTCATTATATCTCAAACAACACTCTGCACCATCATTATTTTTTAAAAAACAAAATCTTAAGTAATGAAATAAAAAAAAAATATTTCTTAAAGTCTTGGAAAACAAAAATTTCTACAATAACAATTCTTAATTCATTCATTAAAATCATTTTTTGTATTTTGATTTAAATCTAAAAAAAAAAATTAATGTTTAAGAACCAACATAAAAACTAGAAAACATGAGAAATTAATAAAAAAAAAAATCTGATCCCAATTTCTAAATTTATCTGTATGCCATTCTCTCTCTCTCTCTTTCCTAATATTATTCAAATATAATATTCTTGATTGAAATTTGTTTTTGTTTTTGTTCTAACAAGGATAAGACATTATGAAATCTAATAAAAAATTTATTTTACTTATTTTTGTATTTTTTTGTTTTTATTGAATTTTTATTGCTTCCTAAAAAAAGAAAAACACCAACAATAATAAAAAAAAAAAATAAAAACAAAAATTACTTTACTTCAATTTAATTTTTGATCCGTGGGCTGTTTTTTTTTTTTATATATACGTAAAAATTTTATGATTTACGAAATTTTCAATAACGGTCTAGTTAATTTAAAAGGACGAGTATAAGATTTGACAAACAACAATGAAATAATATTAAGAAAGATGGGCCTGCCTGTTTTTGTTTTCTTTTTTTTTAGCAATGTTTGATGAAGAAGTTTTTGGGGGGTCACAGGAAGAAAGTTTGAATGAAGATAAAAAAAAAAAAAAACAAAAATACTCAGAGAAAATAAAAATAAACAAATAATAATAAAAAAAATATAAATATTAAACTTTGTTCTGTTGTTTTGTGCTCTGAGATTTGTTTTCAAGTTGATATTTTATTATCATACTCCTTACTTTATTTTATTGCATATAATTTTAATAAATGTAACTGTCATAAAATGATAAAATACTTAAATTATGTTGGAAAACATAAAAAAATAAACTTTAGTCTATTTATAAAGTATGAAACGGTAAGATATTTAATTAAATTGACTATTTTATAGAATAGTATGTCTAACCAATTGTGTATTGTATCAGGATTACAGTTATTTGGTCTTCTATTTTACTTTTAAAAATTGAATAATTTTCTTTTAGCTCATGGTATCTGCAATTATTATTATTTACTCTTAACTGATTTACTTCCGATTCTGTTATCTCGGTGTTCCGCTCGACACCACCACAAGAAATATGCCGCACCACCAAATCCGATGTGCGGTTTACTACAGCCGAGGCTTTAGTAGGATTCACCGTAATTTCATCGCGATTACCTCTTGGGGACCTACCATTTGTTGTCATGTTTCATGAAATGTTATCAGTTGGTTGACCCTTTGGCATTTTCTGAGATATGGGTGATAAAACCATAACCTCTAACCTGACAGGCACGCCCGCTGGTTGGAAATTCAGCTACATCTTCTTATAGGCCGCTCATTTTGAGTACAGACGCCTTTCCCAGCCGCTCCAGCGAGAAGATGCAGACACTGCATACATGGTTACGGAAAAGACCCTTAAATTCAAAGTGTGAAAGTGGCTCAATTCCGGGCATGAATATTCCGTCTTTGGTTGCTACTTCTACCGTTGTTCGATACACACCATGCTTCCCTCTCTTCTGTCACCTACATATCCTCTTACACTGGGGTTAGAACCCGATCGTTCGTTTGGGTTGCTAGGGTTAACAGGGGTCACCACGTGAAGGTGAGAGTAGGAAAATAAGGTGGGAGAGGCTAAGTGGCGTAATACAACGGACCATAAAACGCATAACTACCCCATTAGACCCCCTAATTTCCGCCCTATGCCACACGGATGGGGTTGCAGGACAATGATGACGATGACCCTTAACTGATAACTCAAAAACAAACTCATTTCGGGAATATAGGAATTCGGTATAGTTTAAATATTGTGGTTCTGTAGATTGTGCTTCAGTAAGAATTATGTTCACAAAGTAGCTTAGTATAATCTAATATTGCGATTACTACTTGATTACTACTGAATAGTCTAGTATATCTCAACGATTTGGTTTGAGTGAGAGAAACAATGAATCAATTTGGTCTTATTCCATCGAAAAAGAAAATATACAACTTGTTTACAAACACTTTTCACTACTACAACAGAATACTGGCTTTAGCATACTGGCGTTTCTACAGTCTTGCAAAACAAACACATTTTATTTTGGGGATTCAGAAAATAGCGAGTATGCAACACAAAAATTTGTGTTGAATGATCAAACAACCCATTTTTTTTAAATATAACAAACTAATATTTGTTGTTGGACTTATGCAGATGTTTAGATTGATAAAAAGTGACACAATTCGAACTGTAAAGTATATTAAATAATTCTCTTCGTGTACTATAGTGCATTTTCTCATCTTTTACTATCTTTATAGTAGTTGCATTTGAACCTTGGCCGAGAGGCATTTGACTTGAGTCAAATCAAATTATAATTTTGTTTGACATAATTTTAATGTTTTGTTTTCACTTTAATGTTTGTAAAAACTGTCCCGCTGTGAATGGCTGACCGTTGTTGTTTCTGCTTACGAACTCCAGAATGTCAGGTTTTTAAAGCATTTTCTTTTCTGCATTTAATTTGATTTTTCCGTGTTTAATTCATTAATAATTAACCTAAATATCATGGTAACAAGTTTTATTTCTTTTCAATGTATTTTTTTTATATATTCTCAGTTCAAAAACTGTTCTAATTAGCAAAGTCCAGATTTTGCCCATGGGATTTTCCCAACGCTTTCTTGGTTGGTTTCATTTCCGATTTTCTAACTTCAACACTTTAGATTAGAGCAACTTTTTTAGATATAGTGTATGGAAGGCATATTTCTTAGATATAGTGTATGGATCCCAAACAGTTAATATTGATAGATTAATATATTGAGAGATTTGAAATAATTTACTACATACTTTTATATTATATGGCCGCTGTTTATTTACTTATTCATGTAACATATTTTTATTTGTGGAAAGATAGTAGATAATTCTCAAAAGACATCAAGAGTCTCATCTGCACGTGCCACTTCTCGAAAGTGTCGGATTCGATCCCACTAAAACCCCTTTATATTTTTGCCGTTACTATCAACTTTGCGTTGAATCAACTAAAGATTTATTTTTTCTATTTTTCGATCGCACGTAGAAAATTTTTCTGGAAAATTTTGAATGTAAAAGACTGCTATCAATTTAGGTATTGCTATCCGTGTAGAAAACCATTATCGTTGATTTTTTTATTTTGGATAGTGGTCAGTTCGTCAGGTTTCATTTCTTATGTTGACGAACACTGTTGCCGACATCAAAAACTGCTACAATTTCCGTGTTCCCATGAATTTACAATCTTTGCTCATCTTCTACTGCAATATGAAAGAACAATATGTTGCCAATATTATTGACCCTGTATGTGCGTTGATGAATAAAAAAAATCATACCTTATTTAGCAATTCATTTAACGGTGAAATATTTTAAATTTTTCATTTTGGATATTGGTCAGTTCGTCAGGTTTCATTCTCTTATGTTGACGAACACTGTTTCCGACATCAAAAACTGCTACAATTTCCGTGTTCCCATGAATTTACAATCTTTGCTCATGTTATACTGCTCATGTTCTACTGCTCATGCTCTTTCATATCCAATATGTTATCAATATTATGTACCCTGTAGGTTGATTAATTAAAAAAATTATAACTTATTTCGCAATTCATTTAACGGTGAAATATTTTAAATATGTACTTATGTATATTAAAAAATTGTCGTCAACATCTGAATTATTTTTATTTCACTTGAGTTCTAGACAAAATTCTGATTTCGTACAATTTTCCATACAAAATTTTACTATTAAATACTTATTTAATTTTTTTTATATTCTTTATGATAAAATTAATGTTTTTTAATTACTTTACTTGATTATCTATAAAAAAAAAAACAATTTTTGTTTTTCTTTTTAATTTTATGATATAATTAAAATGAAAATTTTATTATTTAATTTTTTTTTTTTTTTAAAATGTACAAAATTTATTAACTAAATTTACCCTTGAAAATTTCAATAATAAAATGTGCGGTAATATAAAATAAACAACATAATTTCTAATAATCTCCAGGAGTTTATAAAAATCATAAATTGAGTAAAAGTAATTTTTTTTTTAAATCTCGGTGACAATGCATTAATTTTTGTAATTAATATTTTCTTTAAAAACAAAAACAATTAATTTTGTTATCTTTATTTAAAATCTTAAACGAATTTAACAATTAAAACCTAAAGTAACTCCGTCCAGTATTCTGGCAACATAAATTTGAACAATCTTTGGGATTTTCCACCAGTATTTAAAAATTTTAAAAGAATAATTTGAAAAAAAAAACCATTAGAAAAACTAATCATTCCAGCCGAATAATATTTTTACTAAGGAAGTGCCTATCAAATAAGGAGGTTATTAATTCATACAGAATTTTTAATCGATATCTTTAAACACTTTTATTCGTCGATAGTAATCATTATTCTACGTTAATAATCTGCGTACTAATGTTATTTTTTTATGATTGAATTTTCGATTTATGTGTATTGATCATAATAAAACCTGAAACAATGATTTCGTGTCCAATGGATTAGTACAGTGTGTGATTATTAAGTATTCGGTTGCGTCCCGAATGTATTATTGAAAATTGAATACCGATGGTTAAAGAAATCAAATTCTGTTTTTATATCTTTAAAACTGGTATCCCAGCCACATTATTGTACACGGACACTTAAAAAATAAAACAGAGGCTACTTACGACAAAAATGACAAAACCTAACTCTTTTGGGGAAATCTGGGAATTAAAAGAGGCGATTTCCGAAATCCGTGTCCCCCAAAGCACAGAATATTATTGGTTAGATCTGTATAAAATGAAGAAACTAGAAGGGTATATAAAGAAAATATGAAGAAAGAAGATATGAGGTGAAAATCGTTTGGGGAAATTTTTTATAACTGATTAACCAAATTCAAAACACTGCAGCGGAAACCATGGAAAATATGGCATTGAATGCTGATCAAAACGCATTCATTGTAAACTTAAAACAGAACATGAAGTTTGAACAAAAGGAAAATAAGACATACATAAGTTATAACTTTAATATTTTGGATGTTGGAAAATGATTATACCAATAATTGTCTTGTATAAGGATTAATTAACATTCATTGAATCACAAAGGATGAAAACAGTTTTGAAATAGAATTCAGCTCTTATGAGCAAATGCCAGGCTATTAGCTGTGGCAGCCTTTTCTGCAAATGGATTGAGGACTTTATTTCGGATCGTAGCATACTTGTCGTTGTCAACAGTTTTATTCCCGATAACTATGTAATAAGCGCTGGAGTTCTTTGTAGCTCCGCCGTATTACCTACTGTTTTCTTGATTTTTTTCAACGACTTACTCTCTTCAACCCTCAATTCAATCCATAGTTGCGGTGACGGCAGCACCTTGGTTGCGTCCTAGGATTTTTTAAGGGCCACCTCTACGGCAATCAGCTTGAAGAGAAATATGATGACTTGCTTATTTAACCATAATCTAGCCAAAATAGACGATTTCGATAACGCAAACAAAGTTGATAATGTCTCCCTTCAAACACTTAAAGCGCAACACTTTCTACACCGCGGTAATAACCAGGTGGTCCACAACTGGTTTCAAAAATATATTTATTGTAAGAACTGCTAAAACGTGGAACATGGTTCCATCTTACGTGTTCTCGTCCGACAGAAATGCTTTAAACCAAAAACAAAGTAAAGAAAAATCCGTTTAAGAATAAATCACCTCTCTCTTACTTTTATTCTGAATTTAGATAATAGAAGTTTCTTCTTGTTTCTCAAAGCTATATTATTTTGAAATAAATAAGTTCATATTTTTCTAAATATTGAGATGATTTATACTGTAGAGATTGCTACTTCATAAAACGGTTTCACTCTTTTACCAATCCCACCGACCTCAATGACGAAATTTGACGGTTAAGTAAAATAAAATATCGGTAATTCGTAATAAGAATATTTTTAGAATGTTGGAAGGACTAACAAAGGAGCTTTGAAAATAGTTTTGAGTCGGGTTTTCACGTGTGTAACAAAAATAATATACTGGGGAATGGTTGTTTTACAATAATTGAAGCAAACTGATTAATCCAGTCTATTCTGGGTTTTATAACTAAATTTTTATAGTTTTCTAAATAGTGCAGGTTCTGCAGCTGCTTACAACATATACAGAGAGACAGAATTATAACTTCTATACAAGTTTCAAAGTTTGTACATATTTTGTATTCCAAATTCACAATCAGTTTCGTTAACATTTCCAATTATTTGTTTAAATTTTAAAAAATAAATCAAAGAAATTTTAGAAACAAAAAAAAAACATAATTCTAAAAATTTTTTTTTTCCTAACTTATTAGTCATCTGACAAGGTAAAATGTCTAAAATTGTATTGTCGCCATTTTATGTTTTTCTTCTCGTTTTCTTTAATATTTTTATTGTTTACTTTACGGTTGTTAAGTTATATCAAAATATGAACTTGAACAGAAAAATAACAAATTTTATTATTTATTACCCAATAATGAAAATATAAAATCTGCACGTTTTTAAAAATTAATTCACAAAATGTTAAGGTCTTGAAATATCTTAAAAACGAAAAATCGTTATAAATTTTCAAAAATATATCGTTTTATTTTAAGCTACCAATATCGCTACCGTTTATTTTCAATAAATAGAAAGGTGTATAGTGCAATCTGAAACAGAAATCAATGCCGAAATCAAATCATTTCTGCAAGGAAGAAGTACATTTGATTCAAAACTGTATCCATCTGTTGTGTATTATCTGTTCCATAATGTACCTCACAAATATGAACTCAGCCAATATCTGTTCCGGTTTTGATGAAAATAATATAGAAACTACATAAAAGCTCAAAACATGTGATATATAAAATTCAAGCCTACACAGAAATATTTATTTATTTGATTCCTACAGATCAACAGGTCAACTTACAAGTCCTTTTCCATTTCGGATTGTGGGCTTTTTTAAATATAGTAAATATTTGGTACTTGTATACATATTACATTATTTTCTTATTGGTTTTTAATTATTATATGTTTATTAAATTATATTACGTTATATTTGAATCGATGTGTATGTAAAATTACATTTTCAGTAATTTTTACCATTTGAAAAAAATGCCGGTTATCACGGGGTTTGAATCCGTGCTCCTCGATTGTTACACAAAAAAATAATGGTTGAAATTAAATGAATTCAAGTCAGTACATATGAACTTCACTAATAAATTGACCATTAAAAAAGCCAAATAATTTAGTATAATAATATTATATGCAAAGCTTCAAAACCAAACAAAAGGGAGCCGGAAAATCCGCTATAGAAATTTAAAATTTATTGGCTCATAGGCAAGCATTGTTGTCCTGACAATACAAAACAAGCTTCAGCTCCATAAGCAAATACTGAAAACAGTATAATCACATTGCATACAAAAAATGTAATACATACTAAATCAGATGTACTAGAATGAAGCTTTAAAAACACTTTGAATATACCCGTCAGAAACCGTGATTTACATAAACATATGCAAATAGAAATGTTTGATTAAAAAATTTAAAATTCACGAATATCGAAGAAGCCAAGAAAAAAACGGCTTCAACGTCATGTATATATGTTAATAAAGTCGAGTTCATGGACAATACAAATAAAGCCAGACGACTCATAAAATAAAATCTTTTGAATTAGTGTTGAAATATATTAAATTGACATCACTGAATGCCATCTATACATTAAAAATTAAATTAAAGGCAAAATAAAATGGCTATAGCACGGATTCAAACCCCGTGATAACCGGCATTTTTTTCAAATGGTAAAAATTACTGAAAATGTAATTTTCAATAAAACCACATCGGTTCAAATATAACGTAATATAATTTAATAAACATGTAAAAGAAAGAATGCTTCTAGATGGACTAGATCTGTAAGTTGTAACTTAATTGGAAAAAACCCTACACGAAACATTAAACTACGATACTATATCTGTCTTTCTAACGATCGAAAAAAAAAATTGAATCTCGTTCCACGGAATTCAAAACATCTTTCGCTCGATTGGTACATCCTATAATCGATATATTTTTATTATTTTCTATTCGGTGTACAAAATCCAGGAAAGAAGTTTACAAAACTATAGATTAATTACTTGAACAATGATTAGCATGTAAAAACAATATCTAATTTGTTTTCATTTAATTATAACTTAAAACTTAAAGACTAGCTTAGGCTACGACTAACCCTACGATGTAACAACGTGACTATATTTAAATTAATTATTTAACCATCATAATAATCTCTATAATCTAACACATCCTTGAAACGGATATATTATCACCCATATTCTGTTAGACCCATCTCGCGAGATCGCATGAAAATATCTCTGAAGAGATAATTTTGTATTCTGTTACAACACAGACGCGATAGCAAATTGACGCGACGGCAAATATCAAAACAGTCTCGTAAGTAATTTCTGTTAGACCTTTGACGAGACGCTATAGCCTAAGTATTTTGTGTTTTTTTATCAAAAAATTTAATTAAATAAATAAATTGAATAGATAAAATAGTTAAGTAAAGATTAATAAACAGTTTTTCATTATTGTTTTTGCATTATTATTAAAATTGTGTTTTTGTTTTGAAAAAAAAAACTATCTTTACTATTGCTCTTTTACTATTGTTTATGTACTAAACTAAAAAATATATTTATATTTATTTTTTATTTAAAAAATATTTTAAAAGAAATCCCCATTAATACTTACCAAAAATTTTATAAACCATATTTTGTTTATGTACCTACCAATAATTTGTTTTGACAGTAAAAAATTATCAGTAATACCAACAAATAAAATATTGTATCGATCCGCTTAAAGTGTCTAACAGAAATGCATATTCAACGAGCCAAGACTAGATCAATTTTTTCTTCTCGTCAACGATGAGTCGAAGAGAATATGGGTGTGTGTCGCATATTTTAGGCGACTAATGTCAATACGATTGCCAATAATAGCTGTGTTCTTTTCATTCGGTTCACGGTCTAGGTCACTGTAATATGAAATTACAATAACAACTCAAAACCCAGATATTTATCCTTTATACAGGTCTCAAATATTTAGTTATTATATTTATCACGAATGGCGCTTCCGTAATTTTTCAATAGAAATTTTTGATAATTCAATTAACAGGCTTACCAACTTAAAAAAAAATCCATATCATTAACCTACATCGTTCTATTGAATTTAAAACCATATAAAAAGAACACAGCTAATGTCAATCAGAATCATACTCTATTTTGGTATATTATGTAACCCAGTAACATTAGTAATAGTAATGGGACATTGATTTGATTTTAGATCAAACCTTATTCATCTAGGTAGATAAATTGTTTGGGTGCTATAAACCTCAATTTTAATGTTCATTTTTACTCCCTGTTAAGGTAGAATATATGGGATTATAGTCGAGCAGTTATCCACACTAAGACTGCACCCTGAGTATTATTTGATAATATAGTATTAGGTAAATAACTTATATATCTAGTTATGTATAGATATATTCAATTTCCAAGTCAACCGTCAACCAAAACAAATGAAAAAAAAATATTTTACGAAAATGATTCATTCAAGGATAATTCAAAGTCAAACAAAAGAATTTGTTATTTAGAAATTTTTCACCATTTCCTATAAAAGTATATTATCTTTTCTTGATACTCGTATCAAAAAACCAATTACTCATTACTATCTTAAATGGGCGAAATAAAAACAAAAACAAAACTTTTTTCAACTACAAAATATACCTTAAGAAAATTTTTCCATATTATTATTGTCGACTAAAAACGACAAAAATAGAATTCATTTGACATATGATGATTTATTTTTTTATTTTTGTCCCAATTCATTTCATTATTATAATGACAAATATTCTTATTTTATTTTTGTTTTTTTTTTTTTTTGTTTAAGAAATCCTTTCAATTCTTATTTCTTGGTAAATTAAAAAAACAAAAACAATAAAAACAGCAAAAGAATCTGAATTTGTAAACAACAACACTTCACTACTATATCAGCACAAGGACGACAATATATACAAACATAAACAAATAGCGATATAAAATACCATTGTGTAAATAATAAATAAAAAATTTAAAAAAAAAATAAAAAAATTGTTTTTATGATTTTGTTTTTCTTTTTACGTTTAAAATAATTTCGCGAAAATATTTTTATTGATGCCCAAAAATTCAAATAACAAAAACAACAAAGTAAATATTGATAAGTTTTTTTCTCATATTTTTATTGTCACAAGGCTCTAACTTTCTTTTTTTTGTAGGATTACATTTTTTTTTTTTGGTATTGTTATTGTTTTTGTTATTTTTTATTAAGCTCAAATAAAAAAAAAAAAAAAAAAAAAAATTATTTTTTGAATGAAATAATGAAGTTATTGAATCGTTTATGACTGTTAAACGAAAATATAATTCAATTCTGCGGATTAGTCATACCATTAGTCATCCAGTTCCAGCATCTAAAAACAATTAAAAGATGAATTAAGAAGTTTATAAGATAAAAGAAGACATATTAATTTAATATAGTTATATACTTGAAATAACAGATGGTAGTATGGTACAGTCAGTCATCGGGTGGTGCATGTGGTGCTACGTGGAACTTGATTGATCCACGTAGTACAACATCCGGTAACCATATCCGGTTGCAATTGATTGACAAAATAATATTATATAAGCTGTACCTTTAGAAACTCACTCACTCACTGACTCCTTCTAAGACAATCAAAGACAAGACTATTAAAACTTACTCGTAAAAATTGAAATAACTTCTAAATAATATCTAATATAAATTGTTAATTGTAAATTGTAAATAGTAATAAAAATTTAATTATTAATAATAAAAGTTAAAGCAAAAAGTGTTTTAATATAAATAATATAACTAATATAACTATATACAGTCATTATAACAGTCATTATAACAGTATGAAAAATGAACTACCAGTTGCTATTACTGTGTCAAACTTCATCCAGCTATTTACAAATCTTTCAAAAGATGGAAAAATAGGCTTGTGCGTGACTAGGCGTACTGAAGTTAAATTAATACTTTTCGTTAAGCTTACGTCAAAACATAAAGCTATACTTAAGGTTAACAACTAGCCAACTTAAATTACGCCTGGTAAAATTTCATTTGGTTTCACACTTTGAAAGAAGAAACAACATTTTGACATTTATTTATATTGATTTCTATCCACAAAGCGAATGTCATTTTACTTAAGTAAACCTACGAACTAAATCGTTCCAGCTTAAGTTGAACGAAAAGTAAATTTTTTAACGAAAGTGAAACTAAAATTAACTTAAATACGGTTAGTTAGGTTAAATGTTAGGAAAATGATGCTAAAAAACATATTTCAGAGTATAAAAATGGAAAGAAAATGGAAAGAAAACAAGGACATACTGTGTCATGAATACGAAAAAGCTGGGCTCTCAGAAAAACGGGAAAAAATAATTTGCACCTATGAGAGATAAATGTTGATAAAAAATACTCGGTGCGATATAAGAATGATATGTGCAAAAAAAAAATCGAATATCAAAATATGATTTACGGAGAAGGTAGATGAAGGTAGACGATATTTCTTTTCTTTATTTTTTTGTTATATAATTCCAAGTCTACTGGATGCACACCCTAACCGCTTTTACACTGAGATTTGGATGTGTTGGAAAGCCACAAAAATGGGGGTAGAAGTTCATAGTTGTATAATAGTTCAATTATAGATCTTATTAATTAGAGGAAGGGGTCGTAAAAGTTTTTTGAGCCGGTCTAATGATTGAATAAATTAAAGCATCAATTGCGTCTCTCAAACTATGGAATTTTTACAGGTAAGGAAGTCAGCCCTACGCCAACCTCAAACTTTGATGATTTTGGCTCACTTACAATTTTGGTCTGCTTACCACCGGATACTATGTAAAACAGTTTCGAGGGGTCACCACGTGGAGGTAATGTAAGCACTTGAATAGGAACTTGACAGTTACGCATTACATGTTTCCTTGTTGATGCCAAACCAAACTGCCTAAGACTCCCCAACCAGACTCAAGGCAACCAGATTGGCTGGGCCATATACAGCGTTTGGATGAATATGTTCCAGCTAGGTTCGAAACCAAACCACGGAAAGCGCATCATCGAGGTAGGCCACGACCTTCGTTGTAGAGATGAAGTATCGGTAGATATGAAAAAACTTCAAATCACCAACTGGAGAGATTCCAACCGTGATTGAAGTCAGTGGTGGACAATTTTGCGTCAGGCTCAGTACCTTCAAGGTCTTTAGGTGCAAAAATATATGATAACCTATAATTAAATTAATTCTGGTTAATTTGTTTACGATATGTATACAAAATTTAGTTTACATTTTTTCGATACATCATACTCTGTTCTTACTTTACGTTTCTATTACGTATTTTAAACATTTTGGAATAGTGTACAAAATCAAGAGCTTTTGCTATACATTTTGGAAGATGCTATACATTGTAAATTTTACGGTTTCACTGCAATTTAGAAATTACTGCATGTCTTTATTTTTAAACTCTTCTTATATTATTAATTGATCATGCTTTGATGGCTTGTGATAATGTAATTGAAAAATTATATTCGGTATAATTTAATACTAAATGCATCATAATTGAATAAATACAGTCTGTTCCGGATATTCTTCTGTTCCTCAGAATCCTCCAATATAACTGAATTTTTCCTTATAATTTTCTATACTTAATATTTTTGCTCTCATATTTTCTCTATTTTGAACTCTCTTACTTTTGGTCTTACTTTTGTTATTTTTTAATTTTTTTTTTTTTCATCCAACGAAACAAAATGAATTCTCACCGCTTCACTAAGCCGGAAATACTGTTTATTATTGTTTTTCTTTTAGATTGTTATTTCTAAGTACGACAATTTGAAGAATGGTAAAGATTTACACTTAAAAAAATTGCATGCGACAAACTTTTTACCATTAAAAAGAGTTAATAAAATATCCGTAGAATAGTTTTACGTTTGTTTTTTATTAGATAGTAAACATTTTCGTAATATCAAGAATTGAATTGAATTTATTCTGCGCAACATTAGGATCTGTAATAACAAATAAAATGATTTAAATTGACTTTGATATCTTAATTTAATTAGATCTATATCTATTGATTATAGATTCAGACTATTGAGCAGAAAAAAATTAAAAGCAAAACATATTTTCAAGTAATTAAAAAATTGAGTAAAAACAAAAGGCTGTTGTGTGTTGTAATTCTTCTTTCTGTTCTAAAGAATTGGATGTTAGTATTCCCTTTTGTTTGATTGCAGCATTTGAAGAAAAAAAAATGGATGATTTTAATCAGACACGGAGTCCTAATTAACAATAATAAACAGTAAAGATAAGATGACTAATACTTACATTGACAGTCTACAATAGGTGGCGAAATCGCCACTGAAATAATAGCAAGAGTACCGTAATCAACCCCTTTATGAAAATAATAGCTACTGAAAGTATGATGCAGAGTCGCCGAAATATCTGACAGATGAATCTATAGAAAAATATAAGCCTTCTCTACCATCAACAAAACTAAACAACTTCCCATCAAATCCCGCATTGATATATCAAAGACACTAGCGACGATTACAGATTACTGGTAAGACAAGTTAGACATTCTATACAATTCCCACTACAATTCCCGCATTGATATATCAAAGTGCATATAGACAACGATAAGAGAATGTCATGTAGTCAAGTTTGACATTCTATTCAAATTCCACTGTCGCAGAGGCAAAGATAAAGACAAGATAGAAACTCTTGAGCCTTTCCTTTTCAGGTATCCATTCTTACTTAAAAATTAAATGACTTTAGATATAGCCTTTCCAAAGAGTACAAACTTTATTGCTGGAAGCAAAATTATTAGTCTCACAGACTTATTCTAACTCAAAGCCCTAGTCCTGAGTACTGAATATTTTGCAATTATTTCCGTAAAATAACCAACAGCTAACAAAAATGGGTCATTCGTGTCGTCTCAAACATAATTAAGTACAAAACCACTTCCATCTTCCTACCTGCACAGAAAAACCAGATAGAGAATGGTTATTTGGTACATATATAAAAATCAAAATAAAATTAAGCCATAAGGTTATCCTAAAGTACCTATGATCATTACCACTAAGTTCTACGAAATTATCACAAAATTCTAGATTAAAACTAAAACTCTTATAAAACCTGTGTTCCTCTGTTGTCTATTTCAAAATTTATAATTTTGTTAAACTCTATGGGAATATTTCATTGTAAAGTAATAATTTTCGTCAATCATTCTTGTCACCATCATACTAACGTTAATGTCATCTGTGACAGTACCATCAGTTTTATGTAAAATAAGCACAAAATAAAAGCATCCAATTCTCAAATTACCACCACGAAGGTGTCATTGTTCTAAACGTGTTGTGTTGATTGATATCTAATCACTGATGATGCATTGACTAATACAATTACATATTCTAAATTCCAAATAACGATGGAAAAAAAAATTAAACTCGATTCTAAAAGAAATCTAAATTGAAAGCTAATAAAATCCTTAAAGAATAACTAAAATCAAAATAAAAAAAAATAATAACAAAAATAAAATAATAAATAAGAAAATAAAAAATAAAAACAAATAAAAAAATAAATGTTTGTTATAAATTTCTTAAAGAATTTGCTGACGCTTCAGGCGTCTATTGAGAATTTAGTTCAAGTTGACTATCAAAAATATATAATGTATATTATGTATACATAATATAAATGTATAAACCAAGATAAACAAACTGATATAAATTTAATATAAATATAAATAAAAATAATATAAATATATATATATAAATGTATATACATACATATAAATATATACCAAGAAGAGAAAAATCAAAATGAAACCTTTAAAGTTGTCATAAATTAATTCTAATACATTTTGACATTTTCATATTGATGTTATTGTTATTGTTGTCGGTTTTTCCGCTTTATTTACTTCTTCTACAATAATTATATTTATTTGTGATTAACAAAATAATACATGGAAACGTATCAAAAATTTTATTTTTCGTTTTAGAATTGTTCAGCATTGCAAATAAATTTACGAGGATTTTACTTTTATGACAAAATTAAAATGTCAAAAAATCTTATTTGACAGTTTAAAAAATATTATTATGTCTATATGTTAATTTGCAAACTTGTATGTATAACTATGGGCAAATTTATCAAATTTATGTTTACTTTTCAATTTAAGAGAGGTTAGAGATTAAAATGTGACAACAAATAAAATTTATATTTGTAAAAATTTTCTGTCAAATTTTTGTTGTTGTTTTAAATGTTAAGTCAATATTTTTTATTTACCTAAAAAGTAGTGTACCTAACCTTAAAATTTATTTTTATAGTTTTTAGTGCCAAAAAGACCATCAGATCTTTTTTGCTCTTATTTTCGTCCTTTCTTAATCTATCTCTTCTTCTCTCTCTATACCTATTTCTTTTAATATCTCTCTCTTTATTCATTGTTCTTTATTTACTATTATTTATTCTTTAAAGGATTACATCTTTAATATCTATCCAAATTTATATTTCTGAAATTTATAAATGAGTTTTCCTATGAAACGGTAAGTCTAATATGAAAGTTGTGAATGATGAAAGATTTAGAGGACAGCACCACGAATCAAATTTATTTTTTTATTAATAATAACAATTAAATAATTTCCTGAACTTTTTAGATATAAATAAAACTTAAAAAAAAAAAAAATGGCAGTTTTTAAAACTAAAACTTTAAGTTTGGACAAATATTACTCGAAAACGGTAAGAGTGATACACAACAAATACCATTTACTATGTAAACATGATAGCTTAAGTACTTGACTTGAATTCGTCTTGATATTTCAAGCCATGTATTCGATTAACCAGCTTGAGTGGCTGTCAGATTGAAAATAACTTGAGTTTGACATAAATTTTGATGCCTAAAATTTGTAAATTAACTTTATATAAATTGAAAAATATAATATTAAAATTTTTTTTTTTATTTTCTCTTTTAAATCTATTGTTTAAAATCACTCTAAATGTTCAATCTAAATATTAACAAAACTTTGTAAATTGTAAGTATTTGACATTAAATATCAACTCAAGCTCTCAAGCTGCGTATTTGATTAAAATTTTCAAGTCAAGTAAGTAAATTTTTGTAATTGATTTGAGTGAAGCTGATTCCAAGAAACTAGCGTATACATGATGTTGAAACGTACTTGAAGCTTACTTGAAGCTATCATCTAGACAGGGTAATTGATTAATTGTATTAATTTAAAAAAAAAAACACATTGCTCTAATTTGAAAATTTCGTATATTGTTGGACTTTGTTTTGATATGTCTTGGAATATATTTTCTTGAACTCTGCTGGCAGCCCGAATTAAATTTAAAAAAATATTACAGGCTCGGAATAACTTATATACTTGAAAAATTAACCCTAAAAGTTTTTCAGGTTAAATTGGACCACCCTCTGACTTTTAACTTTCAAACTTGTTCGAATAACTTATACCAAAAAATCAATAATTGGACTAATATGGTTTTTTTTTCCTCTCTTGTTTTAATTTTAATATTTTCATAACATCATTTTTTTATCTATAAAGATATAGAAGAAATATTGTAAAATATCCGATGTAAACATTAACATAAATCAACGCACTTTATCCGTATCCCTTTTTAATCAAACAACAAACTTTCAAAATAAAAAAACCAACAACAACCAAATGAAAAGCAAATAAAATAAAAAGAGATAAAAAAGAAAAATAATTCATATTCTATTTCTGGAAAAAAATGAAAATAAAAACAATAATATTAAAGTAACGTTATAGTTACATTTCTTTATTACATCACAAGTGTATACAAGTAAAGTATTTTCTTTGCAAGTAAAATTTTTACGCATTATTGTACTGTGAATAACAACTACAACAACAACAACCGTCTGACAAAGTGAGAAAAAACTGAAAACAAGAAATGTGAATTAAGTGAAACTTTGAAAAATCACATTAAAGTATGAAAAATATATCAGGAGACTATTAGAAAAATTGTAATGAAATTTTTAAATTTGATGACATTTTAAAGCTAAGCGCGTGATTTTAGACAGGTAAACAAGAAAAATTAAGAATATAAATATTAGGCGGCACAGTATGGCGTCAACTTTCTGATATTTTGCTATTTAGTGACGTAATCAAAACAAAAACAAAAACGGAAAACAAAACAAAAGAAAAGTACAAAAATAAATTTGAATTTCAAATCGAAAGAAACTCAAAATAATGCTGACAACTAAATAGAAGAAAATAAAAACAAAAATAAATAAAAATGATGATGGCTGTGAAAAGTGAAAGAAGAGGTGAATAATTTTGTATTTTTGTTTTTCTTGTCACCATTTTTATTTTCCTATTTTTTGAAATAAAAAAATAAATTTATTGATTCGTTTGCGAATTTGCGTTAAATTTTTTTTTTATTAATATTGTTATTGTTGTTGTTTGTCAATTTATTGATGTTTTTGTCTGTTTTACTTGGTTTATATGAAAAAAAAAAAAACAACAAAGAATAACACACATTATTACCATATTTTTCTTTTTCTTTTCTTTAGTAAGTAAATTTTTCAGTTTTAAAATAAATTGTGAAAAAAGAATGAGAAAATTTTTATTCAGAAAAATTACAAAAAAAAAAATAAAAAATCAAATAGATAAAACCAAAAATAAAATCGCAGCATTATTTAAGGATCAAAAGGATTTCGAATGAAAAGTTTGGTTTTATATTTTTGTTTTTTTTGTTTTGTTACTTGTAATTTTGTATAAAAATTTTCAATCATTGACAAATGAATCTGTTATTTAAATAATAACAGTAAAGTAATAAACATAAGTACATATTTTTGATAGATGAGGGGTTGAATATTTTGAGGTAAAGGAAAAAGTTATGTGAAAATTTTATTTATATATTTTACATTAAATATCGAATAATAATAAGGTATTCAAATGAAAATTGAATTTAATACCTTGATGCAAGGATTTAACGTTGAATAAGAGTTCAAGGTATCGGAAAGTTACAGAAATTGCAAGTAGACTGGGCTTAACTCAGATGTGCTAACTGGATGATACAGTCCTTGATTCGAAAAGATTAGCCATTTTCATAGACGTTTATTATTATTTTCATTATTATTATTATTATTATTATTATTATTATTATTATTATTATTATTATTATTATTATTATTATTATTATTATTATTATTATTATTATTATTATTATTATTATTATTATTATTATTATTATTATTATTATTATTATTATTATTATTATTATTATTATTATTTATTATTTATTATTTATTATTATTATTATTACTAGCTTTGTAACCCGCCATATATGACGGAAGCAAAATCAATTCTAGCATTTCTTTCCTTCATTAGAGTTTTCATTTCAAGTTTAAGAAAAATACGTATTTGCTTACTAATTTGTCATACCTTTATTTTTGTATTATAACGCTTTTAATTACCATATAAACAGAATATTTATAGTAAGGTGGAAAATTTTCTATTCCCTAAGGGTAATTTACTTGATCATTTTAGCGACATCCTTTTTGCCAACATTGAAAATTTATCGTATAATTCAGAATTAAGTTAATCCTGTTAACATTCAATAACATTCGCTGCGTAAGCTTAGCGTCAAAGTTTATAGCGAACAAATAATATTTTATAATGAGCCACAACTTTGAACGAAAACAATTTTAAAACCAAAAATAAATAATATTGTAAATATAAAAAAAAAACAATAATATTGTAGGTACACATAATATTTATTCTGATGAATAAAATAAAAACCCGTGTTGAAGTAAAAATTAAAATAAAAAAATTTACTGCAAATAAATAGATATTTACAAAACTGTTCATAACTTGTGAACCATTGATCGGTTATTAAAAATTTAATTTCATTTCAAAAAATTCATTATCGAACTGTTCATGTTAAAATTCATGCATAATTATTATTTATAACATACATTAAAAAGTTGAACAACAATCGATATGGTTTAACCGATACCTATATATACCTACCTACTATATTAA
Source organism: Argyra leucocephala (assembly GCA_963942445.1). NCBI lineage: Eukaryota > Metazoa > Arthropoda > Insecta > Diptera > Dolichopodidae > Argyra > Argyra leucocephala. Next base: position 15,647,315 of record OZ012681.1, read on the forward strand.
AAAAAATTCATCACTCTCTACAACATACATTTCTACACACTTGAAGAAAACAAATATACCTAAAAATTATAAATTTACAAAGATAAGAAATAAAAAATAATAGTACAAAATTTCATTTAATTTTTTTTAAATTTATAGGTTGTTATTGTTTTTATGTGTAAATCAGCAGAACCAAAACCTAACCCCATAATACATATTAAATATTATATACGATCATAAATTTATATATCATATAGATATATATATATATATATATATATTTAAAAAAACAATAAACAAAAAAAATAAAAATAAATAACAATTTTAACTCATCATCGCATCACATTTCTGGCTAGAGTATATATACCTATAGTACAATAGTACCGGCAATGCACATGGTAGCAAAACTATGATGCTATGATCATTATCATAACAACAAAAAAAAATCAAAAAAAAAAATATGTAGACACATATGCATATTGTGTATAATTTTAAGTAATAAGAATAACCTTTAAGTGCATTATGTTTTTTTTGTCCTAATTGCTGATTGCCTTTTAGTTATTATACTATATTAAACTATTGATAAAATTTCTATTAGTCCTTCTTATTATAAATCAAAAAAATTGTTTGTTTTATTTATATTATTATTATTTTTTATTTTTCCTTATTATTTGCGAAGAAGACTAACATTAAATTAAAAAAATATATCTCATGCAATGGTATTTTTTCCTGTAAAGGTTCAGCATGGTAGACAGGGGTTAAAAAAGAGTACCAAAGCAATTTGTATACATATTGTAGTGTGTTGGAGTATTCCGTCGAATTTACAAACATCCAGATAAATGCAGAATAATATATATATATATAATTATTATTATTATTATTATTATTATTATTATTATTATTCTTATTATTATTATTATTATTATTATTATTATTATTATTATTATTATTATTATTATTATTGTTATTATTATTATTATTATTATTTATTTAATATGCCTTAATTTCACTATACAACTTTTATTATTTCTAATTTCAAATATTATGTATTTACACCTATGACTCATGAACTTTTTTATTTATATATTTTTTAAACGGAAACTGGCAAGTAAAACCATTTTAATCAATTTATTTTTATTCTAAAACTTAAAAACTAACTTAATTATAAATAAAAAGACAACCCAAATGACTTTAAAAACTTATAATGTAAAAACTTAATCTACAATCGCTCTTACTACCGATTTTTTTTGTAATTCAGACTGCTCTCTAGAAAGCCAGGCGATACTAACATGCTTGACTATAAAGCTACTGCTTATCCTGCGATAACCCCTAACATCGTGTCTAATATCTACACTTTGTTGATGATAGTATAGATTAAGAGACCACTTATCGTCCAGTATTAAGTCAGATAATCATTGACTATGTATATACATAATACTACATTCTAATACGTAACCTATACTGATTAAATCCACACTCCAAAAAAAAAAAATTCTTTATATGACACAATTCAAATATTTATGCTCCAATTAATGATGATTTGATAATTATTAGAAAGATGATTTTATTTCAACTGAATCATCAATAGCATCATCATCGTCATCATCATCATCTGAGCATTAAATGGTTATACATATATACGAATTCAAAATACCGTTAGCTAATATCACAAATTGTTCAGGTGAATATTTTTCGATTATAGATAATAATACTAAAAATGTTTTATTAAGAAAATTAATTATAAATTCATAAAGCGAATTAATTTATTCTTAAATATGTCGTTCGTTATATTATAATTGTATGCGCTTGATTGATTCGTAAACGAAATTATAATATTTAATTTTCTAATCTAGACATTAGAAATGAAAACAATTAACATTATGACAATTATTTGTAGATATATTATAAATTTTGCAATTGAAAATTTTGCTTAAAATGATTCTTCCCCATTGCAAGTAGGTAGATGGCAGTGTATTGTGGTACCGCGAAAATAGTATTCCTCCCATAAAATTACCAGTTTAACCCATTAAAGATTTTTACAAAGCAATGGAGGTTCTCAAGTTCGTACCTAAAAAGTCAAGTCCAGACTTTTAGATGCGTTTTCTTTTACAATATAGAACAGAACAGCTGCAGATAAAATCTAGGGAAATTTCATTTTCTTCTTTCTATCTCTACAGTTTCTGTAAAATTCATTTAAGTGAATCCAAATGATTCTGGCGTGTTTATTAATTATGTAATGCACCGTTATAACCCCTACTACTACTAGTGTTAATGATAATAACATCTTTTCAACGGTAGTAGGTTAAAATAGCACTACTCGCTCAGTTCAGTATAGATCAGATATGGTTAACTATGTTGCAGTCTCATTTATTTGAACATTTGCCATTTAAAACAACGAATATTTCCGTGTCAAATAAAATCGTTAGCGGTATACTTTACTCTACTCTCTGTGATTTAATCCTCTCTAGAGAGTTGATACGCTTTGCAGTTATTCAGAATGTTACTGTCAAATGACAATAAACATAGGCGTATGTTTAACAGAGATCAGCCATAATTGAGAGAACTCCGCTAGTCCATCATAAATATCCTTAAGTTGACAGTACCTGATTTCATTGATTTTATTATTGCCCTTAACAACAATACGCTGTATTTTAGCCAAGCAAAAGCTTCTTTGTTAATTTAATTGCTCTTCATATATTTTAACTGGATATAGTTTAAATGATAGCAGTATGGGAAATGAAAATTCAATTCTGTCATGGTAAGTATGGACTCGAATCTCGTTTAAAAATAAAATTACACTAACACTAGATATACTATAACATTCGGTTTGTATTATAAGATAGATTACAGAAGATAGAGGTACAGAAAATATAGCAAAATGTCTGAAAGTTTATATTCATTCGAAGCTGAAGCTAAACTAAAGCTTAAACCATTTTATTTCTGAGACAGACAGTGCAGTGCAGTGCAATGCGTATATGAATTCTAAAAAATATTCAATAAAATTTCCATAATCTTCAATTCAGTATAGTTTTTGATTTCCCTTTAGCACTAAAATTCATTTACATTAACAAAAACAAAAAATAAATAACAAGAAGAAGAAATGGGTATTTCCACAAAATAAATATATTCTAAAGCAAAAATTTTACTAAATATTAATGTTTTACCATTAAATATGAAATAAAAATTCAAAATGATCAGAAAAAATTTTTCTCTTATATTTTTTTTTTTTATTTTCATAAAAAATTCATTTTTTACTCTGAAAATTCATACTTATAGATACGTAATGTTGTATGTATATCAAGATAGAAAAATAAAATAAAAAAATTCGAAATTTTGGTATATATTATAAAGAAAATTTATTTTGAAATATATTTTGTATAAAAATTATTATATTTCCTTATTGAAATGAAAATAACTTCCATGAATTTAAAATTCAACAATTCAATTCGTCCTTATGCTACTTTACTGATAATATAAATTGTGGAATGAATCCATTTTACCATGAAAATCATTGATTATTACAAGTCAATGAACATTTTATACATACAATATAATATTATGTACATGCATACATTTTTTTTTTTAATATAACAAAATATTACAATTATATAGAGAATCCTTTCAGAAAAGATATCCTTACGGGGATTTTTAGCCATTAAATATTTATTTTTATATAATAATATTACCGTTTGTTGCTAGTGGTGCCAGTTTTTCTACTTCAAATTCTAATGTTATACTAATGGTCGAGATAAATAACAGAGTGTTATAATAATATAATATTGATTGAGAAAATTAAAAATAAACAAAGAAAAACTTGTGTAATACGATAAGAGCTGGATAACTAGGTCTAAATATTGTAAGTAGTTGTTGAAAATAAATCTTAAATTATGACTTCGTTTATATTTTTTCTGTGTTTCATTGTTTTCATTATTTTGGTTGTTTTATATTTGTATTGAAAATGGTTTTTACACTGGTATTTCAAACCCGATGTAAGTCTGACGTAATAATCAATTTTTTAAAGTGATTGGATTAAATTATGCCCGTTAGAAGATAGATCACATTCACACAAGATGCATTTTAACCATGCTTATATATAAGCTTTTCTATAGCATGATTAAAGTTCAGAATGTGATATATCTCTTGACAGAAATAATTTAATTCAATCACTTGAACAAATTGAAATGTCTAATTCCACTTCGAGCAGAAAAACATTGATTTTGATAAAATAAAACTCTATTATATCTAAAAAGACAACTCATTGCAAAGTAGTTTTATATTTATATAATAAAATGGTCTAATCTTATAGTATTACATTTCAAACTCCGCACAAGCGTGACGTAATATCCCATTTGTTAAAGTTATTGGATTAAATTATTACTGTCAGGGGATAGATTGCATTATGATTTTTTACCTTATATGATTTCGCATAAGTTTCCAGTTCAAGGTCCACTTTGAACAGAAACATCAGCTTTGCCAAACTAAAATTTTATTGCATCTATAGAATCAGCTCATTACAAGACAGTTTTATATTTTCATTCAAAATAGTTTAATTTTATACTATTACATTTTAAACTCAACGCAAACTGACATAATAATCAATTTTTTAAAGTGATTGTATTAAATTATTACTGTTTGGGAATATATCACATTATGAATTTTAATCATGCGTCATTTGATTTCACATAAGCTTCCAGTCCAAACTTTGGGCAGAAAAACATCGAATTTGCCAGAATACAACTCTATTACATCCATATAGAGTCAGCTCATTGCAAAACAGTTTTATATTTATATAATAAAATGGTTTAGTCTTATTATTACGTCTTAAAATCAACACATAGCATGACGTAATATCTAATTTGTTAAAGAGATTAAATTATTATTGTCAGGAGATATATCGGATTATAAATTTTAATCATGCGACATATGATTTCACATAAGCTTCCAGTCCAATGTCCACTTCGGGCAGATAAACATCGAATTTACCAAAATAAAACTCTATTTCATCCATAGAGTCAAGTCATTGCAAACCAGTTTTATGAAAATAGGTCAATGAAAATAGGTTCGTTTTATATTATTACATTTCAATCTCGGCACAAGCGTGGCGTAATAATCAATTTGCAAAGTTATTGGACAAGTCTGATGTAATATCCCATTTGTATTAAATTATTAGTGTTAGCAGATAGATCGCATTGAGATAGATTTCACAAGTCCACCTCGAACAGAAAAACATTTAACTTGCCAAATTCGATTACATCTACGAAGTCAGCTAAATTGAAATTCTCAAAAACTTACACGTTTTTTGTTTCTACTAAGGATATTAGAAAATTGATACATGCACAAAAATATTTGTAACAAACAACACGACTATGTTATCACAGATATTATGTTGTTGTGATGAATTTATAAAGTAAATCGACACGTACCAGTGACAAAATATACGATTAAGTTGTTGTTGAGAAAATCTAAAGAACAACCAATAAAGAATTTGTAATAGGGGGATGCGATCGGTTCAATTGTCAAACCATTTATATTTTTTTGTTCTTAAACACTTCTCACAGCCAAATGATTGAAATTGAAACTAAAACAAAAATAAGCCAATAAAACAATTTGAACAACTTAACTTTGACTGTAGAAATTGCCAATATTTTTGACTACACAGTTAAGCCAATCAATTCAGCTACATGAATGGGTATGTTACTATCTCTGTATTATTAATTTCCAAATCACTTAATTCAGTTTACTTAAATTTTAAATATTTTTTTAGATTTTGTTGTGCAACTTTCATTATTTTATCTATTTATTTATTTATTTAAGAATTCTAAAATGAGCCCAATTTCTCGTACAGAGTGTATAAAATGTTCTAATAAAATAGATCATCAGAATGTAAATCAAAATTCAAAATATACAATATTATATATATATATATTATTCTGCATTTATCTGGATGTTTGTAAGTTCGACGGAATACAAACACATATACAAATTGCATATGTATACAAATGCATATATATACAAATTGCTTTGGTGCTTTTTATTAACCCCTGTCTACCATGCTGAACCTTTGCAGGAAAAATTGATTGCATGAACTATATTTTTTTTAATTTAATGTTAGTCTTCTTCGCAAATAATATGGAAAAATAAAAAATAATAATAATAATATAAATAAAACAAACAATTTTTTTGATTTATAATAATAAGGACTAATAGAAATTTAATCAATAGTTTAATATGGTATAATAACCAAAAGACAAACAGCATTTAACACAAAAAAAAACATAATTCACTCAAAGGTTATTCTTATTACTTAAAATTATACACAATAATATACATGTGTACCAGCATATTTGTATTGTATAATATTATACATTATACTACTTTATTGCTTCTACCTTTTATTTTTGTCATTATTGTGTGCGTAACTCACTTCACTCAAAAAAAAATTTTTTTTGTTTTTTTTTATTATTTGCTGTATCTGTATTCTGTATGTTCTGCATGCTCCATTCCAAAAATATTATTTTATTTTCAGTGTTAAGTGTTCACTGTTCACTTCACTGTTCAGGTTCACTGTTCAATCAATAGAACTTGATAAAAGTAGAGTAGGATAATAAACTCTACTTCTACGTCGGATAATAAAACATTGTTTTTTTTAAATTGAAAATTATTGATGAAAATGTTTTTGTATTTTTTGTAAATTTTACCAATTTAGATACAAAGTTTTGAATATTTTTTTAAAAATAACACAATACCATAATAACAGTTTATTTATATAGCAAAATAAGATCCCTATACAGTATACATTCCCATTTTTAAATTTGCTCTCCCAGAGGCCACAATAACGCTAATACGGTATAATTTATACTAAATGGAACCCAACTAACGAATTATAACTAAATAGAAGTGAGTACGAGTATACCATACAAAAATACAAACATTTTATACAAATTTGTTGGTATGGTACTTCTTTTTCTGTTATATAAAAAAACAAAGATTAGTATTAGGCCAATATAGTTTTTTTAAATAGAAAATTAGTAAAATCTTTGTGTATGAATAAAATAAAAGGAATCAAAATCAATCTTAATAAAAATAACAATGTTTTTTCAATTTAAACTTTCTTTTACTTTATTACCGTATTCTATTATTACACAGAAAAGTATTGTTGTTAAATTATTTATTTATTGATCCCCACCAGCCTTGAAAAATACAAAAAAAAAAAAAATTGGCCAAGTTTTGACTACAAAAAAAATATTTCTTTTATGTGTTTCAGAAAATTAAAAAGTGATATAAACATAAGTACTGTAATTTCGAAATAAAGAATCTAATGAAAGAAAAAAAGAAACTAGGATTTATTTTGCTTCCGTCATTTATGACGGGTTACAAAGCTAGTACTAATATAATTCAATGTAAATAGTGTTGGATAATAGAAAAAAAAACAATATCAGTACCAGCAAGATTCACTTATTATAAAATAATTCAATATTAAACATTAATAAAACAAAGATAAGATATATCACTATAACTAAACCTACTGTACATTTTTATTAACTACTTAAACATATTCAATTTAATAATTCTATTATATACTAAATTTTGGAAAGATAATACACATTTATTTCTCTTTCGAATTTTTTTAAACTATTAATAATATTATTTTGTAACGTAGCGCTGCTAATTAACTATATGTAAAAAATATTTATGCAAAAAATGTTTATTGATTCAATAGTTATCGGTAATTTCCAACCAAGTGTTTAAGGCAAGCAATAACCAGCTGATTATCGAACCTGTTCTGTTCCTCATAATCCTGACTACCTGATATGACAAAATTTTATTTATTATGATTGAATTTAGACATGTTTTTCTACCGAAAATACCGTATATCAACCATATATTCCATGGTTGTTATAATAATAAGAAGTTTAATTACAAAAAATGTAAAACTGGATCTCAAATTATACTTTTAAAGCGGTACTTCACATTACATTTTCTACTTGTTTTTTTTTTTTTAAATTAATCCAACATCATGAATCACTACATAATTTTCATTATGTCAACTACTAATTTTCGAACATTCTGTATTAATTTCTGTATGTCAATGTAATTGTATACAACGTGTAACAGTTAATACAGTTATGCAACTTGATATATCTGGGAGTCTATTATACGGATTATCTTCAATTTTAACTTGTTTTTTTCTTCTTTTTTTAATATCTTATTTCTTTTACAGATGTAATAATATAATATATACAGTAGGTACATAATATAATTCTTTACAAAATAATCATATATATTTTCACTTTTTCTTATAGAGATCAATATTGAAATTTGTTGCTTCGTCCTTTGTTATTAGTTGATACGATACAATTCATTTTTATTTATTTATTATTATTTTCTGTTTATTTTGTATTTAAGATTTACTAAAATTATCATAAAAAACTCATTTAAGCCATAAAAGAGAAAATTGAACGAACAAACAAGAGTGAAGATTTACTCTTGGTTTGTAAATTAGGATGATCGGGGCTGGGTAAATATTTCGAAAATTTTAAATATTAAATTTAAATTCAAATGACGAAATGCAATTCTTTTTGAATTTTTACTGGAGCTATCGCTCATGGACCAATGGCGTCACACAAGCTTTAGTAAAAATGGAAAATTATAGAAAAAGCCAAGATACATTATACTATTGTGAAATTGTGAGCGTAATGCCATCTATCGTCTATCACACTCTTATATCTTACAAAAGTGCAAAGAACCGTTAATAAACGAAAAAAAAGTTATTTGGTATTTATTTAAACGATGTTTTATTCCTCCATATAGCTACATTCTTGAACATCGAATCTAACTCATGGAAAAAAATAATACGAAATATTTTATAAATTATAATTCAAGTCTAATTAGGAAAATAGATAAAACACAAATAGCCGTTGACTAGTCTTTAAATTGTTTATAATGTGTACACTTGATATCAATTGTTTCAAAAATTCCCTATCAACGTTGCCAGTTTCCTCATCCAGTAAATCGCTGAGTTTTGGTTTCTAATAAAATTCTTCCACACTAATATTATACTTTTAAATGCCAATGCAGCTTAAATCATTTCCTCAGGCTTTATTAATTTTATAAAAAAAAAAGTAATATAGTAAGTTAGTGTAGCCAATTTGAACGCAAGTCAACTTTAGGGCACATATAGTGAATCCAAATGAATGAAGCAACACCCAATTAACGATTAATAACAATATCCATAACAAATGTATAGACATTTAGAATAATTTTTGTATTATATTCCCTAATAATATCAAAACAAGGCATTTAGCTAAAACTAATAATAATAATAAAACCCTAAACTTAAGCATCGTTGTCACCAGACTTATACATTAAAATATAAGTACCCATAAAACTTGCTGAAAATTTACATCTTATATTAACCAGAGTGTATGTACCTTTTAATAATGATGTCGATTTGCTATAAACCTGTTTAATAATGTAAAGGTAGGTGAATCGAATAGACTGATGTTAATATTAGCCCGTTTTGATACCCGATCAGTATAGGATAATTTTTCTACATATTTAAATTAATAATAATCCAGTTCTTCAAGTTCCAGTTTTTCAAGTTGAGTTGTATGTGTATTGTGTATTTGTGTTATAAAATCTTTGTATATGTTTTGTATTTGTCTTTGGTATTGACACTTCAGAAATTCTACCCTCTCTCGGATATCTACTTTCGTTATGGGTATTGCGAATACGGAGTAATGTTCAGTAAATTGTGAATAACAGTAAAAAGTATGATCTGAATAGCACTGTAACCGCAGATTGCAGAAAACTGCTACTTCAAAAGAAAAAATTGAAGAATAATGATGGTGCAAAATTTGACTCTGAATCAGTTGTTTGTGTCAACAAATTAAGAAAATACACATTAGATCAATGATATAAAATGATCCAGGATAAAAAGTATATATATATGTACATGTGTATAACGCATTTGACCTAAACTCACATTGCAAACATCACATTGCAAAAATTTCACTTGCCAAAAAACTAGTTTTGCGAAAACCTAATTGTCAAAAAGGGTAAATATTGAATTTTTACTTTGCAAAACATCTGTTTGGCTAATTTTAAAATAACATCAAATAACATAATTAAAATGCAAATATAAATATTCTGCAAAAGGTATATCAAGTATTACGCCCCCATTTGCATATCGATTGATTAAAATCAAAAACTCGTTAAATGGCTCGTTAATATTATATGTTAAAAATTAACATACTAAAAATACTTGTCAAATTAAAATCATTAATTCAGAACGTGCACAACTTTAGTCCTAGGAAAAATTCTGAAATTCCCACCGATTCATCTATACTTGATGAAGACGCCAAGAATGACAGCAACAAGACTGCATCTAACCAACAATTCAAAACACAAAAGACCAGGACATAGAATGATCCTGCAGAAAACTAAACTGGGAACCGAAACAATTGCAATGTCAGACTATATGACAAAAGCAATTGATTATCGCAGGAACTTCACTGTACTAATATACCCAAAAGAGAAGAAGTCGAAGGTTTAATAAGAGCCTTACATCCAGGAGCTTCAGTATGGTATACTGATGGCTCAAAAATCGGGTAGAAAATCGGTGCCGGGATATTTGGACCAAGATTCAGGTTTAGTACGGCATTTGGCATAAGTCCCACTGTCCTTCAAACTGAAAGCTATGCTATCGAGGTATCGATATTACAGTGCAGTAAAAGGGCCAAGCTGCTTTAAAAGCTCTGGCTTCCCTAATTTTTAAATCAAAGCTTATCTATAGCTGTTACAGAAGCTTAATAAAGCTAGCCGAACGAAACAGAGTTACTCTTATGTGGACTCCTGGACATGAAGGAATACAGAGCAATGAACAGGCAGATGTCCTTGCAAAAACAGGTGCGAAGAGTCAATTCTTGGGACCAGAGCCAAGTATTGCTCGTTCAACCGTCCTACCTACAAGGAATTGTTTCCAAGTTGGAGTCCAAAGAAGCCCAGAACATATGGGATAGCTGCCAAGGAGTTACGCAGTCCAAATTCTTTTCCAAGCATTCAAATATTCATGAATTGAACCATGTAATCAGGGAGACTAGACTCAATGTCAGAATGCTGACATGGTTCATCATAGGTCATGGCCCATTCAACAAACATCTCTTCAAGATTGGTAGATCGAGTACAGGCAGATGCAGATTCTGCTTAGAAGAGGAGGAGTCCTCCTCCCATATTGTATTTGACGCTGTAGCTCTAAAAAGATATAAACACTTCCAGGGATACAAATCGCCTGATTCTGACATCAAGGACATAGACCTGTAATTCTGAAATGGACGGGGAAGTACAATAGATCTTAAGAGGTCGCAGCTACTTAGAACTCCACAATTTAAAAAAAAAAAAAATCATTAATTAATGCTTTTAATGGTTTTAATGCTTAATTCACTGCTTCAGAACATTGTGGTCAGAACAAAAAAAAATTTAAACATCTGAAATTGACATTTGAATAAATTTTCAAATTTTGGGTTATTTCAATCTGGTAAATTTTTAATTATTAAAAATCAATTATTTAGAAATTATGGTGATGAATGGTTTTTTTAAAAGTGAGAAATGTCAAAAGAACTAAAAATTACAACAAAAAAATATTGTTCCGAACACAAAAGTTAAATCAACATTTATTCCGGAGAGAAAAAAATGTTCCGAACATTTTTAAAAATTGAGTGAATTCAAATTTTCGTATAAAAAATATGTGCACGCATGTGTTCGGAACAAATATTCTGAAGCAGTGAATCAAGCATAAACGGCTAAAAGTTAATGATTTTAAATATACTAGGATTCGTGTTCTGTATCTACCCTAAGATTACAATAATAACTATGAAGTATGTATATATTATATTGTTTAAGTAAGTGTATAAATATATATTTATTTTCAACAGACTTTGAACTGCTTATGAAGAAATTTATAAAAGTGTCATATGCTAAAGCATATTAAAAAATTTCGGAGAATATATTATTAGAGTTATAAAACTGTTATAGGAGCTTGCACTTTTGCACTAATATCACTCATTAAGCTTTTCAGTTCATTCAGAAGCACTATTTTCTGTGCGATTGTGAAAATTTTACAGTTAACATTTTCAATGAAATTGTGTTCACACCTTAATAATATTTTGTATTTAAATTTCAAATCAAAAATGGCATTTAAATTTAAAAATCAGAATCAGAATAATAATATATATTTTTATTTTTAAACTTAAAATAAATCAAATTACTTTTTAAAATTAAATAATAATTTTAATTGACTATAAATATTAATTTTATATATTATTATTATTTTCATATCTAGAAAATTTAACCTGAAACTTTTTACAGTAAAAAAGTATTTTTTTTTTTTTTTATTTTCTTTTTTTATTTATTTTTTTTTCTTGTCTCCTGAAATAGAATCCTTTTATTCTCATTTATATTGCACAGATTTTATAATCCTTTGAAAATTTATATCATTTCAAAATAACAAGAAAAAAAACAGAAGAAAAATAATAAAATTGTATCAAAGTAACTGATGTATGTTTGTATATAAAGGTAAAGATATACAATAATAATATAAATATCTAAATATTGAACGACAATGTGTAAAAGAGTGTGGTAGGTTGGAAGTAAAATCATTAGAAATGCACATACTATAATAGTAGCTTATGGCAAAGATAATTTATTATTTTTTAGAATATATATATGCATATACATCAGCCATTTATATAAATATGTCCGTATTATTATTGATTTATATGGTAGAGGATGTATACCAGAATAATATATAAAAAAAATAAAAGGAACAACACTAAACAAAAATAACAGTAATATAATAAGAGCATAATGCCAATAAAAATAAATCAAAGGACATTTTCAAGGAACATGTTTTATACGAATGAATCAAATCGAAATACACTGATTTTTGTTTTGTTTTTTTTATCATTATTTTATTTTTAAATTTTAAATCCTGTTTGTCCTTCTCAAGAATATACAATAATATTACCTTAGTATTTTATTCATCTACATCAATATACAGGATGTTTAATTTATTGGAACTTTTTTTTTTTGTGGTGTTGTAGGTGAAAATATATTGTAATTTTTGCTTCGACAAAAAATATACTAAAATGGGTAAATGTAAAGTTTCCATACTTTATAGTTTTATAAAAAAAAATAAAGATAGAATTGAGTAGAAAATTATTTTGAACTAAATAGCCGGGATTATATGATGTTGACAAATAGATTAAAATTATCCAGAATGAGTGAGCTTCAGAAGACTGTGGGCTGTGTGTAGACAACCATACATCGCCAGGGATACGAAACTTATAGAATATATTATGCCTGCGTGAAATCAACTCTATTGTATGGTAGCGACTCATGGCTGATACTTGCGCATAATATTCAAAATATTCTGGCCCAGACCAACTAGAAATAATAAAACTCTGGGAAATGGCCAAACAAGAACCAATAAGCACACAAACAAAACAGGGCAGATGAAGGTGGATAGACCATACCCTTAGAAGACCTATGATCAATATAGCAAAACAGGAATTGGATTGAAATCCCCAGAGTAAAAGAGGAAGAGGTAGACCGCGGGAAACTTGTCGCAGATCAGTCCATAAAAAACTAGAAAATAACAATGGAACATGGTGTGAAATTAATCAACTAGGGCAGAACAGAGTCAGATGGAAGAGCTTCGTCGAAGCCCTATGCTCCCAAAGGAAGTACAAGAGGGAAAAAAATGATTTAAGACAATAGAGAGCAAACCCTGTAATTAAAAATTAAAATTAATAAATTAAAAAATTTTTGAACTAAATAGCAGGGATTAAATATGTTTTACAGTATAAAGAGTAATCGCTGAGAGTAAATTTGTATCCAGAAACAAATCTATAAAAAATATGAATCTTGAACATGTTTTAATTAAATCAGCAAATCTTTGTTAATTCATCTACCAGATTTTTCAAATTAGTTTTTGATTTCGCACCCTCAGAAGGATACTATCACAAGTCAAAAATTGTTAAAATATGAGCTACAAATACCATGAACATTACATTGTACTGTATATCTATGTATGTACATTGACGATATCTATGTACGATATGATATCTATGGCACTGTATAGGCACGAAGCGTCCAACATAATAAATGAAGCGACAATAAAATAAAATCTTAGAAGAAAAAAAATTTGATTGAGTCGCTGATATTCATTCCAAATCTACTGATATAATTAGAATATATCTGATAGAAAATAGATTATCTAGGGAAACAACAACAAAATATCGCATAACACAAAATGAATTTACAAACAAAAACAGTAGCAAGGAATGAATTAATTTTGTGCATTATTGTGGTTGTTGACTTAAATGAGATTTAATATTTATATAAATAATGTATATAGTTTTTTTAGAGAGTTGTGTAGATATATGTTAAGTAATTCTGTAGTTTTTGTTCTTGAATGCTATATTCTTTATTTTCAGCCATAATTTTGTTTTATGCAGTTTTGAAACAATTTGTTAACAAATGTAAAAATTTAAAATGTTTTGTTTTTATTATTTATAAATAATTAAAATAGATAATTGTAATTGAATTATTGAAAGCTTAAGAAAAAATCATTTTCGGTTAGAAGTTTTGAGGAAAAATTATTAATTATTAAAGATGGTAAACCAGTGCTTGCTCTACTAATAACAACAACAACAATAAAACGATGTAATCAGCATTTTTCAGTAAAATCTTTTAATTCGTATACGTGGTAGTTTCCAACATAAATATAGAAAATTCATATTCACACATTTTTTATATTGCTTTTATAAAGTCAGATCTTAAAATAAAGTTATATTTTCAGATGAAAATTTTAATAACAAAAACAGTATTTGCGAAATATTAACATTTTTATTTGAAACAGAATTAAAGAATTTTTTTAATAAATATTCCCAACTTTGTAAATTTATAATGACACTTCATAATAACTACTTCAGTTGAGCGATCGTTTTTCTGCCTAAACAGAATTAAAACTACTTTGAGAAGTAGATGTAAACAATTTTGACTGTCGAAATTAGCAAAAATTTCAATAGAAAAAGAAAAGCCAAAGCAAACTGATGCTTCCTTTTATAGTGCTTCCCCAGTTGAAAAATCCACGCCCCGTCACTGGTTCAGTGTCTATATATTATATACCAACATCGAAGCATAAAACATTATTTATTCTACTTTGTGTAATTAATAAAATATCATACTGAATGGGAAAACGGTAATTTTACTTAAATAACTGATAATGTAATTACAAAAATAAAGAAAACAAAAGACTAAAATTGAATAGAAATATTGACAAAAAATTCAGAAATATATATTAATTTCAGCAATAATAACGTGTGATTAAAACACCCTGTAAAATACAGTTATATAGTCAGCGTGACAAGAATTTCTTTCATTTTATACATTTTTTTCATCATTTTGTATTCCAATTAAATCATGAATTCAAATAAGGTTTATATTAAAACTTAAATTATTAAAGAACAAAGAAAACAACAACAAAATAAAATTAAATTAGAATTTTGATTAACAGGTGTATAAAGAAAATACTTACTTTACCAATAAAAAAAAAAAAACTTAAAATGAACGGTAGTATTAAATTCTCAATTCAATGTGAGAAAAAAATAAACCAAAACAAACAAATATTCTCTTTTCACAGTACAGTGCAGCTAATTTGAAAATACATATGTATGTATATGTATAAATATAAGTAAATAGGTTTCACAAATTTAACTTAACAAGATTTAGCATTTACAAATTTAATTACTATAACGAAAAAGATGAAATATTAATCATTCACACAAATTCAAAATTCCTTATATGTAAGCAGTGTTCATCAGTATTGATTCAGTATTGAGATATCATCAATTTGATTCTAATTAGTTTGACAGCTTATAATAACTACATAGATTTAAAATAAATCCATATTTAAATTATAAAAACTAAACGAAATTCTCAATAATTGGCTTTAAGTCCTATCAATTGATGCAAGTCTAATAGATCTGATTTAATATTGTTCTTGCTAATTACGTCTAGTTTGAAATTATGATTTGAATTACGGTTTCCTTTCTTACATTATATCGTACAACTGCAATTAAACAAGATATCGTACCTGTTTTTGCGAATACAATAAACAAAAACAAAATTTTTATCTTAAACTCCTCTTTATAATCTTTAACTGCACATTATAAATAATATTTTAAATACTACACTAATTATTTTATATTAAATTCTTATCACATATTAATTATTATTATTATAATTTCATTATTCAAATTTAATAATTTTATTTTTTTTTATAAAACTATTTAATTACCATTTTAAAACATAATTAAATTTATTTAAAAATATATAACTTTATAAAATGTAGAAAAAATTAACTGAATTAAAATTTATAAAAAAAAATATTTAATTATTTGTTATTTGAATTTGTTGTTCCTAATTTAAAAGGATGATTATAAAACAAAAAAAAAATAATTGAAATAAATTATGCACACACTTTCGTTCTATTTGATTAAATACACCTTAACAAAAAAAATAATTTTTAGTTATTTTAGCCGGGGTATGCTATTAGCGAAAATGATAAACATTACAGAAACAATCTTTATAGAAGAAGACATTTAAGCAGAATTTCATTAACAATAATAATGTCAAAAACTATACTTTATGTGTATTTATTTATTTATTTATACAGTGGGTTTGCAAATAAATCTGCAAGCCAAGATTATTTGTCTTAGAACATTTTTTACTATTCCCATAACTTGATATTAATAGTTAATATCAACCTCTATGCATTTTACGTATCGCTATCATTACATGTCAAATAAAATTCTGAGGGGATTCTGAGGGAGATGTTGTACCCGCGCAGAACCTAATGATTATATCCCAAAGGTACCTGGTGTTCCTAGTTTCCCAAAAATATATATCTTTAATGGCGCATCTTATCTTTTAAGGACGAAAAGGACATTTGAAAGTATTCTTGTTGTTTTGATGTTTTTGTATATAACCCGTTATATCTGTTGATCTATTAAATATATATATAAATATATATAGTCCATTTTTTATCTATTAAGATAAAGGTGGATTTTAATTGACCAATATTTAAAATCTTAAAAATTTTATCGGTTCTAAAACAGGAGATAACATGAAATGACATTATTTTATATGAGAGGTCAATGCGTACGATAAGAACAGAAAATATCATTTATCGGGGATATTATACTAAAAACTTGGGATATTATACTTTGATAAAGTATATTTTTAACATATCGGGGATAGTTACTTTATAGCGGCAACACTTTTTTAACAATTTTTTGAGTAAATTTATGTGAAAAAAATAATTTTTTTCAACATATGATTTGACGGTTGAATTGTTGTTGTTTTTTTAGAATAAAATAAATTTCCCAAATAGAAATTTAGAGAATTCTTTGCAGCGGTCTATTTTTTTCTTACATAAAAACTAAATAAGCTATCTCCCTTTTTAGAGCCAATAAATTTTTTAAGAATTTAAATATTGCTCAATGAAAATCCACCTTTACGGAACATCATATATTGGTGCTGCCGATATGGAGTTATTGTAGTTCAAATTGGAAAATTTTTGGAAGAAACAAACATTTATTATCTTTCTTTAAATACCAAATATCTCAAGATTTTACCATAAAATATTTACCATAATATTTATATAGTGTTGGAAAGGTTTTTTATTTTTCTATAACTAATACATACATATTTTATGTCTATATTGAATAGTTTAGAACAGCATTTCTCAACCCATGGGTCGCGACCCACTTTTGGGTCGCAATAAAATTAAAATGGGTCGATTTTTTAAGCGTAAAAATAATATTTTGAAAAGGTTGGTTTTAACAAAATTATTAAAGCCACAAAAATATAGTGGGCAAAATTATTAACAGAACAAACTTAATTATTATTAGTAAAACAAATATTAAAAACAAAATTAATTAAAAGAAATAAAATTCTATTTGGAGACTACTTTAAAACAAAATACATTTCTTCGAAAAAACCGTTTGTAAAAATATCCACGAATTGAATAAATTTACAAACTTTTCGTTCCTTAGTAGGCGGATAATAATATTCATGTTTAAAGAAATAATTTTATTTTATGTAGTGATTTTAGTGTAGTGTTAATTTTCTTTTAAAAACATTATAAGGACTCCTTACTAAAACTTTTGTTATTTATTTATCATAACATAACATTAAAATATTTGTTCAACAATTGGTAAGTTTTGTGCGAGTTCAGATATTATTTTTATTTAAGTATCTGTTTTACAGTTTACCTCATATAATTTAAAAATGAATCAGAAACAAACACTACTTAACTACTTTAAAATTAAAGAAACTACACAAGATTCGACAAATGAAAATATTGATAGTACTAGTACTTCTACAAATATAAATTTAGAAATTCCTACTACTTCGACTAGACAAACTTCAAAACGGCCAAAATTGGATAAAAGTAGTTTTTATAGATATCAAGAAAAATTTTTGACTTACGGTTTTACCTATATAAAAGAAAATGAAATTGATCTACCACAATGTGTGTGGAAATATATTGGCAAACGCATCTTTGAAAGACAATAAACTTTTGAGACATTTAGAAACAAATTATAATAATTACAAAGACAAATCGTTAGATTTTTTCATCAGAAAGCGCAATGAATTAAAAACCGACAAATTAAGTTTGACAAATTTTGTTACAACAGATAAAAAATCCTTAAAATGTTCATTTTTGGCAGCTTTACATATTGCTAAATCAAAAAAAAGCATATACCATCGGAGAAGTATTGTTAAAACCATGCATGAAAGATATTTGTACTGAAATGTTTGGTGAAGAATATGCTGCAAAAATTAACAATATTCCTATGTCTAACGATACCGTAAGCCGACGAATACAAGCTATTTCTAAGGACATAGAATTGCAATTAATTGGAAAATTGATACAATCACCATATTATGCAATACAATTGGATGAATCAACGGATGTATTTAGTAATGCTATATTAATAGTTTATGTGAGGTATATTGATTTTGATTTGGAAAGTATTCAAGAAGAAGTTTTGTGCTTTTTAAAATTATTAACTTTCACAACATCTGAACAAATTTTTGAAAGTATCAACACATATTTTGAAAAAAAAAATATTCCTTGGAATAAGTGCATAGGTGTTTGCACTGACGATGCTGCAGCAATGGTTGGAACACACAAAGGCGTAGTTAGTCGAATACAGCAAGTTTCGCATAAAGATTTAATTAAAACTCATTGCGTTCTTCACCGAGAGCAATTGGCCGCCAAAAATATGAGTGAAGATTTACATACAGTTTTAAATGAATGTGTGAAAATAGTAAATCAAATACGTAATAGTGCCGTAAAGACCCGTATTTTTTCGCTCATGTGTGAAGAAATGGGTTCCGAACACAAAATTTATTGCTATATTCGCACATACGATGGCTTTCGAGAGGTAAAGTGCTCAAAAGAGTTTTCGAAAATAAATACAGAAATAGACTTGATGATGTGGATGCTACATTAAGAATAGCATTAAGTAAATCAATTGATGCAAGAATTAATAACCTGGTAAATGAGTGTCAACAACAAAAAAGTCATTAATAATAAAATAAAATAACTTAAATCAATTTCTTTTATTACAAACGCTTCCTTTACATTTTTGTAAGAACCCTTGTTTATATATGCATATTTATTTAGAATGGGTCGAGTGATTTTTTTTCATATTTTATGGGTCGCAGGGTAAAAAAGGTTGAGAAACGCTGGTTTAGAAGATATAAGCAGTTATTAATAAAAAAATGTTTTTTTTACCCTTTTTCTATATAAAACTAGGAATGTGTCTTTTACTACATAACAATCTTCTGAAGTAAATAGATCATTTCAAATACTAATTTCATCTATCGTCGAAATATTTCAGGTTTACGGGATTTAAACTGAATAATGAGAAAAGCAGGTAGAAAAACACAATTTTCATCGAAAAAATTCAGTTTACATTTTTTCACACACACACCTTTTTTTATTCAAAAACAGCTTATAGCGACGAATTATAACCAAAAAGCGATCACACACGTGCATTTTTTTTGTTAGTTTTGCATACATTGACAAAAAATGTCATTAAAGCAATTGTAACAAATTATGTTAATAAATTAAATATTTTTCGATTAATTTTTTTTTTCAACAATTTTAGCCCAAATCAAAATTTGACATTTAATAATATTTGCGATTTTCATATTTTTTATGCATCTAGTTAAAACAGTTATTTTTAAATATTTATCGAAATTTGAATTTATTTTTATTATTATTTACAGTAAATACTTACATCATCCAGAAACAGAAAAAATAACAAAAAATATTGTAAGATGTAAAAATAAAATGATGAAACGTTAAAAAAATTGATTAAAAAATTAAAATGTCCAAAAAGCTGTAAGAAAATTTGTATACAATTTTAACGTTTTTCTCTCTCTCTATTTTTATGCGAATGAAAAATTGTACGTGTGGGCCTGCACAGTCTTCTGTTAACAAAATATATTATTGTTTTTTCAAAATTGTATTCAAAATTCAAAGCTGAATGCTTTTCTCGTAATTTTTTTTTTTTGCCTCTAACTGAAATGTGATGTATCGAAATTTATGATTAGACATTTATTTATATTTATTTATTGCCATGATACATATTCATAATTTTTTAATAATTTAGTTTTTTTACAGCTTATACTATTGTATTTTCACCTAAGAATATTCTTAATTATTATTTAGGCTAGCTGACAAATTTATTAATTATTTAATTTATTATTTAAAGGAAAAATAGCGGCAAAAAACTATTTTGAATAATAATATTTTGATTAGACATTTTATTTTATCTGATTTTGCCAACAAAGATTTCATAAATGATGGCAACCCAAATTTTCATTTTCAACTCCTTTTTAAAAAATAATTTGGATAAGTCTATTTAAATGTAATGTAGTGTACAAAATATATCAACGATATATTTTCATTATTAACGGTTAATTTTGTTTAATTATTTAATCACTTGTAATTGATACTCTTATTTTGGTTTTAAATTATCATATATTTTTATTTTAGTGACAAGTTAAAAATTATCATAAAATGTTAAATTTTTTTTTTTTTAAATATTTTCCAATTGATTTGATTCATAATAAAAACAATAAAAAAATGTTTGCTATTTTTTAATAATATTATTTAAAAAAAAACATTTTTTTTTGTTTTTGCTTTGTGAAATATTTGAAATGAAAATATGTTTATTCGATATTTTATAAATTTAATTACTAAATTATTTAAAAAAAAAAAAAAAATGTATGTACATATGTACTTATATTGTTTATTAGCATACAAATATTAATTTTATTAGCTCCTCCTAACCACAATATTAATCGGACATTTTTATGTTATTTAATTTCATATTAAAAAAAAAAATTATTTTTTTTTAAATTCATTAAAATCAAATTAATTCAAATAATAATTAAGTTTTATTTAACAATGTGCAAATTATTATTGTGATCAAAAAAAAAATTTTAACAATGTTAATTCAAATATTGTATATTATAATTCCTTTTGTTTCAAATTGATAATTTATAATTAATTTATTCTAACGGAAATATAGAAAATCCAACGTTTTTCGTTTTACCAAACGTATGTATTAAAAATCGACCGAATACTGAATATACAAGTAACTATACTATACTTTCAAATATCGAATACTGAAGTCAAATAAATAATAGGTCGTTGCAACAACTGATAACACACATAGAGACACTTTGATAACACATTTAACAACACATAGTGTAATATAACACTACATAAGAGACACTTTTACAGTTAGAAAAAAAAACCGTAAGCACAACCGTAGCACAAAACAACTTACTACTAACATGTTTTAGTAGTAAGTAAAACAAAAATATTTTAGATGGCATAGCAATGTTATGCAATGATGAAAATGATATCGTTCAGAAAACAATTAGCATATAAGCTAATGACCATAATATTTAGTTAATAAGTACGATAGATCTGAAGTGATTGTGTCTACGTAGAATATCTTACCTTTAAAAATAATAATCATTACAATAGGTAAATTATCAACAATTTGATTAAATTGGATTTAAGTAAATTTAGAAACAACAATAGACGATGTTTGAACCTCAAATTCAGAAACGTCGATCCCAGATCACAATTAAGTCCATAAAGAAAAAAAAGATGAATCAAGAAATTTTTTTCGAATCCAATTAGGTATACAGCCATAGATTTGATATAATCAAACGTAATTATAATCGTTATAGTATGTTTGTATAGTAGTTAATTAGTAATTGAATGTGAAAATTAAAATACCGTTCTAATTAGTTACTTTGCATGCGCTGTTTATAACTACAAATGTTCTAATTGTACAAGCATACTTGTATATTATTATATTTTTTTTTAGTTAATGTGGGTTTTAGCTGGCAAACATTTTAAGTGTGATAATATTTGGTTGGCTATAGAGGGAGATAACATGAAATGACTTCGTTTTATATGAGAACTCAATGCGTATGACAAGAACAGTAAATATAATTTACTAGGGATATTTATCCCTAACATTGGGATATTTTTTACAATATAGTTTGGGTTATTATACTTTGATGAAGTACATTTTTAAAATATCGAGCATAGTTTTTTTTACAGCGTTAACACTTTTTTAATATATTTTTGCGTAAATAATAAAACTCAATTCTTTCAGTAGATAATTTTGATGGTTTAACAATGTTTTTTGTGTATAAAATAAATTTCCCAAATAAAAATTTTAGAATTTCTTTGCAGTTATCTATTTTTTTATAAAAATGTATAAATTCAATAAGCCATCTCCCTCTTTAGAACCAACAAAATATGTTCACATTTCACTTATGTTTACCTCTGTTTCACTTTTCACATTAATATTTACCAGCTGAAACCCACCTTAAAAATAAATAAATTTCAAAAGTACTTTATGTCCAAAATACTATTTTGGATACTCTCTTCGGATACTATTAACACTCTTTAGACTTCTTGGTATTTCAAATTTATATGAAATGAAAATTTAAAAGGCAATGTATAAGAAATTAGAATTTATTTTGGCACATATCCGAAAATAATGATTCATAAAACAATCAATATCTATACTCATACAATGGGGGCTGTTAAACGAAATAATTTAAATAAAAATTAGTATTCCAAATACTTTCATTATGTACATATTTTACAGTGAACAGTTATAAAAAGTAGTATGAAAACACAATTCTTCTAAAATTAGAATTTTATTACGATAAAACTATATTTGTATGACTCTAATTTTAAGAATTTTATGTTTGGATTAATTTCAATAATTTTATTTAATATTTAATAAGAATTTAAAAATAAATGTAATTTTATTAGGTTATAAAATTTAATTAAATCATATATGTATACGTGTATAATTTTAATTCTATTATACATATATATTTTTTACAATTTTTTTTAATTTTATTTTATATAAATAGAATACAAATTTAATAGAATTTGATTTACGATTTTATTTTATTTTTTGCATTAAAAATCAAAATTTATTATAATTATTTTGAATTTATTGAACTTAAAAATATTTTACTGATGTAATTTTAATTTCTATAATTAATTGAAATCGATTTTTCATTACATTACCAGCTTAGCTATCAACATCAACGAGATTATTCAAAAATAAAAATATCTTTTTTTATAATTAAAAAGCAAAAAAAAAAAACAAAAATTTATCATTTGAAATAATCAATTGATTAAATTCTATAATTATTCTATAACATTCCTACCATTTTACATCACCATATAGAATTTGATACAATGTAATTGTAATAAATAAGTCAACAATTAATAAAAATTACTCAAAATATTAAATTGCATGTAATTATAAATTTTCTTTTTCTGAATTAAGTACATAGGATACAAATTATATTTCAGAGGAATTCTGTAAAAACAATTTCGTTGTTGTAATCGTAGATTAAGGCTATTCGATATTTCGCCTTATTTCGTCTTAACTTGTATTAATTTGTAATACTGAACTTAACTTCGATTACAATTTATCAAGTCAATTATCTTAACAGCATTATAAAGGATTGTGAAGAAATGAAGGGATATTAAAGCGAATACTATATAAAGCTGGAGCAACGTTCAGGGGAATTTGTCAAATCTAAAAATGTCCCTATTTAATGAGGAAAACAGAAGTTTAGTTATTCAACAGTACCTATGAGTACCATTTAAACTGATAGAATGGTAAAACTCCAGACAAATACAAGTACCAGCAAAATATTTAAATATTAGGCGCTTAACAACAATTATTTTATAATGGTTGGTTGGTTGATTGACTAAATGGGTAAGTTTATATCCTTCGCACTTAGGTCTTACGACCCGCTCTCAATGATTTCTCTTCTGGTTATCTCCACACTCCATCATTGAGCCAGCTAACACCTTTCATAAACTGAAGTACTTAATTGGGTTTCTTACACCTTACCTATGAGAAATTTTCTCAACAGTAACCTTCTAGAATCCTTACCCTGCTTGTTGTTTGCGATGAACAAACGTAGAGTACATGGAACACTGTTTCCTCTTCTTCTTCGTACCCCATACAGAGGTTACTCTCCACAAGCCCTAGTCTTTCAATATGTTTGCTCAGTAGCATGGGCTCTGTGCACATTCCTGTTGACAGTCGCAGGTCGTCTCTATTCAGTGACAATTTCTTTCTCTCCGCGTTTGGGTTTCCACAAAATCTTTTTGTATGAATAGCTCCCGCTCAGCTTCACCATTCATTCAATTCCTTCACACGGTCTCATTCTTGTGTGTAATCTTTTACAGTCTGAAGACGCGACCTACGGATAACACTGTCTGATCCCCTTTTCTTTGAATACTCTTTGCGAGTTGATTTGCTTTGTTATTACGCTCTATGTCCGCACAACCTGGGATCAAATGAAACAGCACTTCGTCGAATACCCCTAGCTTAGCATTCTTTTACAGTTTTCTACTGTTTTCTATTTCGTCATTGCATTATTCAATACTTCAATCGCCCCTTGACTATCCGAATAAAGCAAAATGCTTCTTGTGTCTATTCCTTTATTTATAATTATTTGCGTTTCTGCTTTTATGGCTATAATTTCACATTGCAAAATAGTAGCTCTTTCTACACCTTTTTCCGATTTCGCAATTCATCTCAAAAGATTCCTATACCATAGTTTTCGTCTTTTTTCGCTCAATCTGTGTAAACCATTAGTTGGCCATTTTTCTCCTCGTGTGATGTGACCCAGTTTTCATTTTGTGTTATTCTTATTTTGAAACTTTCATCCGGGTTTTGCTCTACTTATGTTTTGTAATAGTATGAAAAATCTTCTTACCCAAAATTAATAACAAAATCTAGAACAGAAATACATTATTTCATTTTCGTGTATATACTTAGTGCAATGGCAATGAAAAATTACAAGTCCCATTCTCTTAAGTATTGTCATAAAATGAAAAATTGGAAGTGAATTGGATAAACACTAGTAAGTATATGAAATAGCAATATTAAAGCAAAGTTACATGATGATTTGCCTTTGCAAGAACCTCAATATCACCTTACATAATTCTGCTGTGGCTGATGTTGTTGCTTTAGACATTTCGAAAGCTTTTGATCGAGTATGGTACGCAGCTTTAATAGCCAAATGTCTGACTAAAATTGCAGCCTGGGACAAAAAAACAGAATTGAGTTTAACTCGTGTAAAACTCAAAACTGTCTAATTGCACACAAAATTTTAGGATTTTAACCTAATATCTCCTTCCAATGTGTTACTGTACAAAACACGGATAGTCCAAACATACGAAAGGAGCTGCCAAATGTTTAGGACATTTTCACCTTTGGAACTCCTTAATATAAATCATTTATACGACCCAAGATGGAATATAATTCACACATTTGAGTTGGTCTTTCTCTTACAGCCTTACGCTATCTTAACAGCGATCAAAATCGCGCTATTCGTCTAATTGCCGACCCAAATGTAACTTCATCTTTACCGGACATCGACGTTTAGTCGGAGCACTTTCCCTGTCTTATAGATACTTTGTAGGTATGAACACATGCTTAACAGAAATTAAAGCACCTACCTACTTCCTACTCTTAAACCATTTCAATGCGAAACAAGAGGAGCCGCAAATGCTCATCCCAACACTGTGGAAATCCCAAGATGGCATAAAATAGATTTAAGAAGTTCGTTCATAGTTCGCTAAACTTCAAGAATGTGGAATCATATTCCTTCTGACTTCTGATATATTTCCACGTTCAACTCATAATTTGCAAAAGCTTCATGAAAATATTAATACCTTCATTCTTCAATTTTCTAATATTAATATATCGCCCTCTTGCCTTCCTAATTTATCCTATCCTATCATATCCGAACTAAGCGGCAAGTAAATGGTATTTTCCTAACAAACGCTGTGTCTGTTTATAATGAAAAAAAAATGGAATCATACAAAAAAGGATGGTGAAAAGCAAACTATGTTGTATATGTCAAAAATTAAACCATTAAAGAAGTCGATATAGTAATATAGAGTAAGTTCTTGTTCAGAATAAAAGAAAGGAAGACAAAAATATTTTGAAGCTCTTGGAATATTTATTAATAGAATATAATTGGAATAGAATGTAATAAGCTTTGTGGTGAGTTTAATTTGAAAACATTCAGCAAAATCAACAAAAAACTTGCCTATTTTATATTTTCATATGTATAAGTAAATGAAATCTATTTTCAATTTGTCAAATTCAAACTGTCATAAAAAGTGGACATAGATATGTCACTTTACTATCTATAATGGATTATTATTCAATAAGAGACATTTTTAGTTTAAAAAACAATTGAAAATTTTAAATTTAAATAAATCATTATTTATTTTAACATAACTAAAGTTATCTAACAGAATTAACAGGTATACCATAACTTACCTTATTGTTAAAGCAAAATTCCTTAAAATATTATTAATATAATGCACATTATTTATACCTTATATTAATATGCATTCAGTTGCATTCAGTTAATACTCTTGTCATATCAAAAATTGATTCACGTGACACACAGCATCACTTTATTTTCATTTCCTTTATATTCTACCCATACGGTCATACATATTAATTACAATTTTATGTCTGAATTAACCTTACAAAATTTAATGAACAAAAAAAAATTATGAATACATATATGTAATTTTAAATAAAACTATACCCGAATGTCAAATTTTATTGTTGGTTTTGCTTTATTTTTGTTGCAAACAATATAAATTATGCAATAATTATAATTTTCATTTTAATTTTGTATTCAGATACAACACAGTAACAGTGTAATATAATAGCACCAGCAGTAGTGAATATATGTATTATGTACCATAACATACATTTGATGTAATTTTAATGTAATTTTCATAAAATCCGTTTCATTTTTCTATACGTGTATATACTTACTTTGTTTTCTTGTTAATATTATTTTTTTTTGTTTTTTTGACATCATTACTTTACTTAAAACATTGTACAGATACACGTTATTTCATTTTCATGATTATAATATTATAAAAATTATATCATCATCATAATAAATTGACATTATGTATATATTATTTAAATATGTAGGTATATAATATAAGATAGAAAAAGATAGAAATATTTAAATTTCTGATTAGAATAAATTTAATTTTAAATAATTATGTCAAAATTTGAATAAAAGCACAAATACATGAGATTATATTCAATAATGATAACAACAAATTTTTTGCAAATTTTTTGGTCTATTTTAAATTTTTACCAATTGGTATGCAGGTGTAAGTGAATTCATTTCCCTAACCACTGAAATTTATATTAATTTCCGGTAAATAGATTCCATTATCTTTCTTAAACAGTGAGATATAAAAATTAAAAATTAATATTCAAATTTAATTTAATTTTATATAAAATTTGTTCAGTCAGATAGCCAAATAGTGCGGAATCAGGCGAAAATAGCTCAAAAGTTTAAAATGTAACAAAGTACCAGGTTTCACTAAGTAAGACAACAGTTTTTAAGTTTCTGTGGATAAAAATTTAGCTCCAAATATACTTCGATTAAAACTTTTTTCCAAGTCATTTAATAATTTTTCTATTTTCAATGTTTTTCTTTTTATGCTATTTTTCTATTGATTATACAAAATATTGCCCCACAATTGGATAACACTCTAACCGGCCGAAGTGTCATCACCCATCCCGTCTTAATCTATAATCGCTCTAATCGCATTATATCCAACCGCAGGTGACAAAATATATTCGTTGAAAATCTTCTACCAGTAGTACGGCCCAACATCGTAGAAATATTACGGGTTTTTAACTCAGCAATTTCCGCCATATACCTAATGGATGGGGTTGCAGGAAATTGACGAACTTAGCCAAAAATTTATTAATTTATAGTTAAAATAAATTGGGGAGGAAACTCTCATTGTAAGCGGGTCAGAATATCCTTAAGTATTTAAGAATACAGTATACAAATAATGTTGTTATAAACGGGTTAGATGTAATTTGTCAAAAAACGGTATTGCAAAAATATTTATTTAAAAACTTTCCATTTGAAAAAAATCAATTTTTGAAAAATGTTAATGAACAACAGAATTAAAATTCAATAAAAAATCATTCTACGAAAAATAAAATCTTTGTGCTGAGTTTTTTTTTCTAGCAACATGGGGAAACCTTATATAGACGAACATAGTATCATCATCCCGAGGCATTTCGGGTTTACTCAGAACAGTGTCACATTTTTACTGCTTAAGTCCCCATCTTGGTATTGCCCCTCTATCCTGCCACCCCGAGGCATTTTTGTTTAGGTTAGAGGCACTTTGGAATAGAGGTATTAGGATAAATATTTTTCTTCAAATAAAAGGGTCCGACGAATTATATCTCACTAACGGTTGGTTAAATACCCATATAATAACAAACATTATTAGGGCTAATGATTAAAATATTCAGCACATTGATTTTGCGGCATATTTTCTACTAATGGTGATAATTCTACCAGCCTAGCCAACTAGCTCGATGCTTTTTTGAAGTACCTCATAGAACCCTTCACAGATTAAAGCAACCTAAACTATCAGATTAAAGCAGTCAACCCTTATGTTTGCATTTCATATTTATCTTAATGCATTAATGCATGATTAAGAACTATTCTAGGAATCGAAACTGACTCAATGAAACCAAAGTAAAATAAAAAAAAGTACTTAAAAAGATAAATTAAGACAGTAAGAAAATAAATAAAAAAAAAATACAGTCATTTTAAAATATCTGCTCTTTTTTACAAAAAAAAAAAAAACTAAAATATTAAAATGTCAAATCAATTTTATGCCATTCTGTACAACATAATATACCTATATCAAATTTTCCATTATACATTTAAATCATAATAACAAAGAACTATACAAAATGACATTAGTTTTAGAAAAGATCACTAATGGCATAAACGTTAAAATTAGTTTATTGTCACTTCACCATTATAGATTTTAAAATGATAAGTGGTGATAATAGTGGTGGCCATATTTTAATGGTGGATGCAACCATAAATCGAATAATTATACTTCAGGTGTATAAAATGAAATTAAATTAGTATTATGCATATTTTGAATTTTGCTATAAATAAAACAATATTTTTAAAAATTATTTCATTGTTACAGAATGTTTTAAAATTATCGCCATATTTTTGCCATAGAATTGTTAAAAAAGTTGAAGAGAACGACGAAAAACAATACAATTAGAATAAAATGATACCAACATGCAGCATCTTTGAATGATGAAACAAACAGTTTAATTCAATGAAATTATCTATTTATGTCAGAGTTAATAAATTATAGTGGGTGGGTCATAAAAATATATTTAAGGTGAAATTATAGAAGAAAGGCCAGTAATGAAATTTTGAAAACTTGTACTTGATACAGTTTTATCTAATAAAAATAAATATTAAAGTGAAGTTAGAACAAAGGTCAGTGAAGAAATTTTTAAATTACTTGTAGCTGCGTCCAGTTTGTTTCAATAAAATTAAAGAGTTACGTCGATTACATATAAACTTTTTTAGGTTGAGGTTAATCAGAAAAATCCGCAACATATACTTTTTAATACTTATGTATATTTGGAAATATTTATAATTAAACAAAAAAATTAGAATTATATCAATGCAATTCAGATAACAATTCAACAATAACCAAATTTATAGTTTCGCTGAAAAAATACCATAAAAGATAATTGAAACAAATGTGTAGGCCAGCCCTATATTCATTCACCAATACACATGACTGTATAACCTCTTTTTTAAAACAATTAGCTATGATATCATAACAGGGTTAGTGATATTGAAAATAATATTTTAAACCAAACAAAAGCGTAAAATCTCTTAAAATCTCGCCTTTTCAAAATATCGTTTTAATTCCAAAATATTTACCATAATTATTTTTATACGTAGCCACTGTTGGATGCAAAAGTGAGGATATTTGTTTTTTTCAGAACATTAATTATTTGTATGAGTAGCCGCTGTTGGACACAAAAACGCAGTATAATCTTTTTTGAAATTTTACTCAAACGCCATTTTGAAAAGCGAGATTTTGAACATGATCCAAGCCAAAACCATCCTGTTCCAAACTTTGTTTATATGAAAAGTACAAAATAATAGAAATCGATTGAAGACTGGACATGGTCGTCCACAAAATATCCTACATATATGAAATATAATTACAAAAGTCGAATATTTTTAGGATAAAAAACTTATTATCGCGACCATTAATATATCTTCTTCTTCCTTTATTTAGACTTAGAGCCTGTTTTTTCCCAATTAGGCTGCTTTTTGAAAATTTAATGTCCAACATTCGATTCATCTTTTCGGTGATCTGCCTGGAGGTCTGGTAGTGCTTGGTCTGCCATCTCTAGCAATTTTCACAATGCGGTTATTTTGCATTCGAGAGACATGGTCGTTTCAAACTCGCCTTCTAGCTCTGGTCCATCTCACAACATCTTGGATATCACAGGCTTTTCTTATTTGAGCGCTCGGAAAACTGTCCCTTAATGTGTGCATTTCGACTGCAATTGAACCGGCTTCCGTTCGGTTCGTCTTCGCTCTCGTTCCCGCTGCATATGTTATAATTGCGCGAAAACATGTTTCCTATATATTTGTTTTTGTATATAATGTCGTTTAAGTATCCAGAGACTCTCGTCGCTTTGTTTAGTTGTTTCATATTCTCCGATTTGAGGTCTTGCGTAGAAGAAACCTCTATTTCCAAGTTCTTAAACGGTATAGCTTGTTCGATTATTTAATCGTTTACAGCCAGTTTGCACCTTATTGTATCCTTTGCAATAACGAGTGATTTTGTATTTGCATCCTAGACCACCATGTTGAATTTTGTTGATGTTAGGTAAAACTGGTGCAATAATTTTTGGAACACGTATTCGTTTTCGGATATTAGCACAGCGTCGTCAGCGAAACAAATAATTTTTATTTCTCCTTTATGGGTTCTAAATCCGTGTCCTGCATATTTTTATTTTATTTTTATTTTTTTATTTATTTCATTTCAGTATCTCAAAAGAGCTAAGACGCTCGTACAGAGTATTTTATTACTATTATTGTTATTTCACTTCTGATATAATTTCGTCCATAACTAGATTGAAAATAAATGGACTTAGAGAATAACCTTGTCTTATTCCTGTTGATATTAAAATTTCATTCGACATGACGTTATTGGCTAGTATGTACGTTGAGGTATTTGTGTTTAAAACTTCAATTATTTTGATTATTTCGAGTGAAATATGTTTTCAATATCTCGATACAATCATTTATCTTATCGCAATCAAATACCTTTGTTAGATCGAAAAAATACATAAATACGGGCTTATTACACTCTATTGATTTTTCTATTACTTGTCGAACCACGAAAATTGCATCTAATGTAGATCTATTTTCACAGAAACCCTGTTACTGCTGGAAGAGATTTCAAACTAAATAACACTCAAATATCTTCGTAGTATAAACTCTGAAAATTTGTATGTTTAAATATTGACACATGAGGAAAAAATAATTCATAATATTGTGACATCCTGTAATCCTTTAAAATTTTACTAATTTAAATATAGCTTGCTGCTATACTTAGATTTTCATCTATTTACTAATTATGTTTTTAAAAATATTTAAATTTTTGAAAATTATTTCAAATTTAAAATAAAATTTTAACAATTCTGGCATATACTTAACATACATACGTACATACATAAATAATTTTCGGCTCAACTAAATCGAAAAAAAAAACTTTTCTGAATTAATTGCCCAAATCCGAAATTGCAAAAAAATAATTATTTATGTACCTATACATAACACTACCATTGTTGATTTTTAACACCCAAAAGAGCCGACAACATAAACTTTGAACATAATTCACAATATTTACATTTTGACATAATTTACATTTGTTTTATAATATTTCGTACTGTACCGTTACTTACTTTTTATACCTAGATAATCTTCAAAAATTTTATTTAATTTTTTACCTGAATTTTTGACATTTTGACATTTAATAATAATTATTATAAAATATGAATCGATTAGTAGATCGGTTTTAGTTTCTAAAGTGCAGCGGATATACAAAAACATAAAAAAAAAAACAAAATTTGTAAAACACTCAACAATTTTAATTAAAATTTTTTTTTTTTATCGAATTTTACAGAACGGAAATTGAAAATGAAAAAAAAAACATTAAATAAACACAATAATGGGGTTGCATTTTAAATTAATTTAATTTATAAAAATTGATTTATTTATAAAATTTAACACGACCACTTAACTAAATTTGTATAAATATTAGAGTCACATATTTATTATAATTATGGTGCACGGTTTTGATAGTTCTTTCATGAAGCATAGGGCGGAAAAAAAATCTTTCAATTGGCTCCTATCTGTGATTAACCTTTTCTATTTTTCATTTTCAAGAACGTGGTCGCTTCTTTACTGGGTACTTTCTTCGCTAAAACAGTAATTATTTTTTACTTGAAGAATAAAGAAATCAAAAATGTTCAATACTCATCAGTTTACCATCAGTTTCGATATGTCGACATCTGATATTTTTTTAGTTTTTATTTTATAATTTTGTATCACAATAGACCTTATTGGTCTAAGTATGTCTGCGTATTGCCACCAGTTACTACTACCATAATTTCGACACTTATAAGTCAAATACATCATGTTTTTGGAATATTTGGATTTCATTGTGAATATTGGTATCATTGTGGTCAAAAGTCAACTAGTTCACGATGTGGTTATTCATCAGCTAACTTGCGTTCATATAATTGCTCAGTCTAAGCTTAAAGGAGAAAGACCACTGGTACTGGTCGCATGCGCTATTTAAAAGTAGTAGGAAGGCGTTTTAGGAATGAGCTCCGTGAAGGAATTCAAGCAAAATTAAGGCAATCTACATAACTTGTAACATTATCTTAAAATGTAAAATAAAGAGGAATTAATTAATAAAAAAGCTTGAGCTTATCGAACACCCTATACTAACAATATCAACCCAAACTTTGATATATAAAATTATGACAGCGTCAAATTAAAAAACTGATTAGTTAACACTCATCATCCGTTTTTGCTGTAGTTGAAAAGATTATGAAAAATCTGAATATCAACACCGGCTGAGATGACCTGGTCTATTGTAATGGAACTACCCAAAAACATATACCACTGCTCAACAAAAATAATTTTATCGCAAGCTAAATCCAATTTTAAAGTTGACCAAAGGTTGAAATCAATTAAATAAACATAGATAAACAAAAACAACAACAAAACAACAATCAAATTAATTTCAAATTAAAATATTATATTGAATTAAAAATTCGAAAAAAAAATTATTATTATCATAATTATTATTAGTTGACTAAATCTCTAAATATTTTTTTTTTTTTTCAAATTCTGACAAATCCAATAATTGGCTTAAATATAGTAACTTTTATATAAATAAAATAATTAAATGTTTACATTAAAATCTGTGACCACACATTAATGTTAAATTTGATGTAAATAAAAACCAGAAAAATTTTCAAAATTTAAAAAAAAAAAAAACAAATAAGAACAACAAATTGTTTTTTTTTTTTTTTTTTGTTATTTTGTTGTTTTATTTAAATCAGTGTTGTATTTTCATTTCATTCAATTTTATTTATTAATCAAAAAGTACTTTGCTGTTATTTGATTATTTTTTGTTTTTATTTTTTTTTCTAGTATTTTTATAAATTTATTTTAAATTTTAAATTTATTATTTTGTTATTATGTACAGTTATACATATGTATATACTTATATCTACAATAGTACCAAATGTGGTATCCTTGATCTAATTATGATATCCTTTTCAATACCACCCATATGTGTATATGTATATAGTAATTCTAATATTATTATGTATGTATATATACATATATTTATTTATAATTAAAATATATACATATTTTTATTCGTACATACATAATAATAATATTGTATATTATATTATATGAATATGAAAATAAATTTATATTGAAGAAGGTAAACATACGAGCACTTAGTAGTTTTTTGTAATAAAATTCATGAATAATGTTAATTAACTTTTCGCATTCAAATGAATTCTAAAGTTGATTCAATCTCTGTATGTACACATATATACACATTCATATAAAATTAAGCAGTTAAATAAAATGACAACTATTTTTTTGGATTGTTTTATCTAACTATAAGGTTATATAAAATATATATATTTTTTTTAATATGACTTAATTAAACAATTGAAAATTGCTCCCCATTCAATTTAAATTTAAAGCTATAACTTAATTTAAAGATTTTCGTTTTCCTGAAGCTGAAATTGATAATCAAGGAAGCCGCTCAGACTATCAAATTTATTTAAATAACCAAAAAAAGAGTTAACATCTTCACCGAACACTATAGGCTGCTATTAAAGTCTTAAATACAGTTATAATCTGAATTGTGAAAATTTGAACAACGTAGATGGGTAATTTTTACTCTCTTCACATTATACATGCAAGGTTATAGTAATATATATGTATATTTTAATCAGTTGGTCAATGAATTGGTCAGGTGAGACTCCAATCTTCATGGCTTCTTTTCTTTCTTCTTTCTTAAAGTGAAATGAATGGAGGTTAGAATCGGTGATCTAATTTGAGTTTTATTTTTAATACCATCACTATACAAATCAAATGGCTGTCTATGAGCAATAATTGTTTCAAAGATCTCAAATTATTTATTTGCAATAACAATTTTATTGCCTTTTATTTTCATTTATAAATGCATATACGTTATTTTTATGTTTCCATCAGGCACGAAGCGTTCATATATTGAGTTGAATAAGTGCTTCCCCAAATAAAATATTATTTAATATTTTGTACAACTTAATATAAAATATATATTGAATTTAATATAAAAATTACTTAACTACAAAAATTCAAATCGAATGAAAAAAAATTTCAAGCAAAAATTATATGCATAATATATATTAATTATATTATGTATGTTTAGAAAATAATGCGTATATAAACATGATTACTTTATATTATTCTTTCAATCATACAAAACAATAATAGATTCAACAACCACAAATTTAAAGTATTTGAAATTAATGCCTATTAAAAATCATTCTTCTCTTACCAACCAATATAGCTATAATAATAATTATACATAGCATAAAAATATAATGACAAATTAAATATAATTCTCCTCATTTACTACAATATACATACACTCAAACACACTGTCTCTGTCTCGATTTAGTTTCCTAGCAACAACAACAAAATAATAAGTGAAGCAACAATAAAATAAAATCTTAAAAGGAAAAAAAATTGAGTCGCTGATATTCATTCCAAATCTACCTGATTTAATTAGAATATATCTGATAGAAAATAGATTATCATGGGAAACAACAACAAAATATCGCATGACACAAAATGAATTTACAAACAAAAAAGGTAGCAAGGAATGAATTAATTTTGTGCATTATTGTGGTTGTTGACTTAAATGAGAATTAATATTTATATAAATAATGTAAGTAGTTTTGGGTTTTTTTTTAGAGAGTAGTATTGATTTGTGTTAATTGATCTGTAGTTTTTTGTTATTGAATGCTAAATTGTTTATTTTTAGCCATAATTTTGTTTTATGCAGTCTTGAAACAATTTGTTAACAAATGTTTTGTTTTTATTATTTATAAATAATTAAAATAGATAATTGTAATTGAATTATTGAAAGCTTAAGAAAAAATCATTTTCTGCTTGAAGTTTTGAGGAAAAATTATTTATTGTTAAAGATGGTAAGCCAAAACTTGCTCTACAAATAACAACAACAATAAAATGGTGTAAACAGCATTTTTAATAAAATCTTATAATTCGTATACGAGGTATTTTCCAACATTAATATAGAAAATTCATATTCACACTTTTTTTTTGTCACATTGTTTTCTTAAAGTCAGAGCTTAAAATAAAGTTATATTTTCCGATGAAAATTTTAATAACAAAAACAGTATTTGCGAAATATTAAAATTTGTAATTGAAACAGAATTAAACAACTCATTTAATGAATAGTCTAGACTTTGGAAATTGATAATAGCACTTCCTCTATAACAACTACTTCAGTTGAACGATCGTTTTTCTGCCTAAACCGAATTAAAACTACTTTGAGAAATGGATGTGAACAATTCTAACTGCCGAATTTAGCAAAAATTTCAATAGAAAAGGAAAGCCAAAGCAAACTGATGTTTCCTTTTATAGTGCTTCCCTAGTGGAAAATTCCACGTCCCGTCACTGGTTTCCATATAATACAATGATCCGAATTTGCCAATTTATTCCAATTCGAAGGTATTTGCTTGTGTTTTTATTTAACCGTAGCGCATATTTCGATACAATACTTACCATTACATACCCTAAAAAATAATTATTTGGTAAGCATTAGTTTTGGATAAGCGATTCATAAGTCACCAACAATCATGCTTGCAGTTGTAATCGTCAAAGGTGATGATGATGATCGCTATAAGAGCATGATAACCGGTAATTGTTGGCAATAAAGCTTCTCTTCTCTTCTCTCAACTCTCTCAAGGAATAGCTAGGAAAGAAAATATCTGTATAAGGGTAAAGTAAATGATCGGTCAATTTATATCAAAGGAAAGGATGAACGTAGAAAATTTTTAAAAATGGCACAAAAAATAAAAACCAACCTTAATACCATTTTGCTATCCTACTCTTCTTCATGTGCCAACTATCCATTTTTGTATAGAAAACCGCAGCCTGATGTTTGGTGAAATTTTTAGCAATTAAATCATTACATTGCATAACATTTTTTGAATCTATTTTTTTTTTGGTATCCATCTCCCAAATCTAATCTAATAAATTCAAATAAAAATCGGACGCACCATTTTATATTAGTTCAGTGTACAATTGGACGAAATATTACTTACTATTAAAAAAAATTTTACAAACATAATAATTGTTAAATTAACAGCATTATATCATATGAAAAAAAGAAAGCTTGATGCAAGCATCAAAGATAAATATCTGCATTCATTCAAGAATACCCACATATAATTTCATGGTATTGCATCTGGTTTTACAAAATAAAAAAAAAAAAGAAACAAAATCTTCAAATCCTGCAGCTTCTACATACCTTTAATCTATTCTAAATTTTCATATATACTTACATTAAAAAAAAAAAAAAAAAAACATTACAGCAATATAGAAAAAAGGACTCAACTGGTAGTTGTTTGCTTATTACCCGCATATTTTATCCTTTATGAATTTAGATTTTAGTTTTTTTTTCTATTCTTTTGCTTTTAGTTTTTTCTTCTTTTTTTTTCAAATCAAATTACAATATTTTTTAAATATATTATACCCTGGTCTAGTACTCCTATATAGTCTTCTTCAGCCGTGTTGAATATTTTAATTTTTAAAATAATCAAAGAATGTATATATGAGAACCAAAATACCAAAGAAAAAAAAGCAAAATTATTCAAAAAATATATTTTTAAATAGATTTTAAAACAAAGTATATGTATATTCAAAAAACAATAGGGTAGGTAGGGTAGATTGGGGAAAAATTTGATAGAAAAATCTAGTCTAAAAAATTACTGCAATTATAAATAAATTTATTTTAGTGTTCCATTTAAATTAAAAATAAAAACTAAAATTAAAAGGAAATAAAAAATTCTGCAGGATATTTGAATAGGACCAATATTAAAAAGGATATGCAAAAAAAATAATAAATTGCTTCCAATTTAAGAATTTTCTAATATTCAAAATGAAATTTTATTATGTAGCATATTGTTTTTTTAGAGATTCAGGCATTTTTTAAAAGAATTTCATGTGAAGTCAGGGATTAACCATTAAAAACAAATAAAATTCACCTTTTGTTTTTATTATTTTTATTATTTTAACTA
This sequence comes from Argyra leucocephala, assembly GCA_963942445.1. Lineage (NCBI taxonomy): Eukaryota > Metazoa > Arthropoda > Insecta > Diptera > Dolichopodidae > Argyra > Argyra leucocephala. The sequence goes on from OZ012681.1 coordinate 15,685,789, forward strand.
ATAACTCTATTAGTTTTAAGGCAATATTCAAATTAAAAAATATGAAACTAAACTAACCAATAATCTATGAAATATGATAAACCCAATGTTGATACTTATATAAAGCAATCACATATTGAAATCTAAAAATGTATGCAAATACGAAAATATATCAGGAGCATATCTCTAAAAACTAATCGGTAGGAAAAATGCAATTTAAATTTATTTGTTTTGTCACGCACACACACACACACACACAAGAAGTAAAATTCATTTCTGAAATATAAAATTCGTGTCTGATGATGCAAGCCACATTTAGTAGAACAGCAACAGTTATACTGATCAACAATTTTGTGAAACTAATTTTTACAAAAAACTGAAGTATAGTTTCAAGACCATAACATCTGAGATATTATGAAGCTCTATGCTCCAAAAGACAGTCAAAATGATAAAAATAAAATATTTTTTTTTTATATAATTCAAAGTCTACGGGATGAACACCCTAACTGGTTTTACACAGAGATTTGGAATACAAAATTCACATACAAAAGCTTTTCTGTAAAATTTTTATGGTATAGATTTTGTTGAAGATAAATTCACTTCCCATATAGTAGGTAGGTAGTTAAAAGTGGCCATTCCAGTTGCTTTTTCTAATTAGCTCTTAATTGTACCTTTTTGATACCGTCACGACTCGAGTGACTTATTTGGTGTTATTATAGTTATAATATCGGATTATTCCCTCATTTTTCCTCTCCCCACGGACTCAGTACTAGATCCATCCTCTATGATTGAAAAGGTTGGTCATATTTTATATTTTGTTTTCTACGATAAAAAAAAAACCTATATTGCTGGAGAAAGCGTCACCTAAAGTGCGGAGTCTGACCCTAGCTAATGCTGAGCTACTGCAGACAAAGTGTTCAAGAGTTTCTGTTTCATTCTCATCTTTGCAGCTGCGACAATGAGGATTGAACGGAATACCTAGCTTGCCAGCCATGCTTCCTATCGTCCAATAACCTGTACGGATGGATACTACTCTTGCTATATCAGTACAGGACCTGGCTTAAAGTTGTTTGGTTATATTGATGGTGTATTTAGTCTATACCACCTTGATTCGCTCCAAAAAGTAGGAATGGATGCGCTCTTTGATGACTCTCAGTGGAGTGTGCATTTCCCATATATACTTGGAACATATTTCAGTTGGAAACATATTGAAATCCCGGTATTACAAATCCAATTTATACAAAATTCGGTTTTTTAAAACCCCGTCTCCTGCTAAAATATGCCATTCTCTTTCAGCCTTTGTTGTTTAAGCCATTTAACAGATTAGATTAAAACAACAAAGATAGTACTTAATAGTAATAAACAAAATTATAAAAGAATATAAAAGAGACAGAATATAGAATAGAAGAGTTAGTATACATAAAATTTACAGTCAGCTTAAAACATATTTATTTACCCGTCTCTTGGCAACTTCTAAGTTATATGTACATAAGATGCTACTGTGTTCCACATCTTAGAGGTTGATGAAAGAATTTCCATAATACATAGTACTAGTTCGAAGAGTTTCCACTATAAATTTGTGGGAAAGGGCTATCCTGCGAATATTACTCTGGAAAATTTGTATTTTTGATATAATACTTATTATTTCACCAAAGCAATTACCCAACAGTCTCTAAACGTCGCCGTCTTTGATAATGTGTATAGCTCGCTTTTGTACCTTATCTAAATACTGTAGGCTGGTACTAGTGCGTGGTGGTGCCCCCAAATATGCGGATTATATATAAAAATTTTCAAGATGCATAGTGTTTCCTACTTCTGCTTAAGAATGCTAAGCATTTCGCAACATCCTTCACGACAGAAAAATATGATTATGCCACGAAAGTTCGCTATTTATTCCCATTCCAAGATTTGTAAGAGTTTTGAAGTTTTCTATATTTGAATGTTCGAATATAATATTTGGTATTGATGAATTTAGCTTTGTTGATATGAGGCAGATCTGGGTTTTTGAAGTATTAAATTTTACCGTATTTACTTCTCCCATTTTGTATTTTTTAAAGGTCACTGTTTAGACAACAATATATGTTATTTAATTCTCTATAAACTGAAGTCTAAAGTAGCCTTTTTTAGCACCTTTTTTAAAAAAATCATTGGTACTATCTTCAGCAAAGCTGTGAATTTGATTTGAAGTCGTGGATACGAGATAATTTATAAATATTCTAAATAATGTTGACGAAACAACTAAGCATTGAGGAGCCCCATCATTGATATTGAATTTTCGTGATATAAAACCATCCAATACAATTTGTATTAAACGATTTGAGATTAAAATTTCAGTCCACGTATTGAAAATTGCTTCGAGTAACAAAACATATTTAGAACTTTAGAACTTAATAATTCATCAACTTGATTCCATGCAAGCCAATCACCAATCCAATTCCCCAACTATCCTTCAGCATTCACAAAATTCATATTTTCAATAATGAAATTTCACATTGGATCCAATCCCATAAACAAATGTTACTCTTCTCATTAATGAAATTTCATATTCAGTTATTTATAATTTACTATAGTTTTCTAATTAAATCATACTAAAATTGAATTGGGTATTAATTCGCTTTTAAATTATTAATCGTTATCGTGCGTACTCTATTCAGAAACTCAATTCTAATCAATTTTATAACTATGTGCTCCCAGACATACCATTATAAATATTAATACCATTAAATATTTTAAACTTTTTTTTTAATTTTTCCTGACCAATATTTTCAATTACAACACGCATTCTCTTCTTTTATCTACTGAAATTGTTTGGCAATTAAAAATAATTTCCCAACCGCCAGACATAATATCTAAAATTATTTCATTCTAATACCTCGAATTACTTCATACTTAAAAGAAATATTTTTTTAAAAATTTTTTTTTTTTATTATAATCACTATGAAATAATTTTGTTGTGCTTAAAGGCATCATCACTTCACAACTTCAAAGAATCTACTATCTAAAATAAAAAAAAAAAAAAATAACAAAACCAAAAACATGTTATTTTGCAACAAAAAAAAAAAAATTCCCAGGTGAAAAATTACTAAATATTTTCCCAAACCAAGGATATTTCACCAAGTGTTGTATATATACAATATTTTTCCTATTCTATTTGCTACACACCATATTTCCAAAAAAAAAAAAAACAAACACTGCACTTTAGAAAATATTTAAATATTAAAAAGAGATGGAAAACTTTTTGCTCTGAATAGAGGAGAGAATTGGATGTGGTCATTATCTCATCAAAATCATTTAAAAATTTAAAAATTTTACTTGAGGAAATTTTTTAAACTTTTTAAATTTTTTTTTTTTTTATATATTTATCTAAATTTTGACTAGACAATGTGAATGAATTTAATGACTTGACTTTTAAAGCTTAACACCTAAGTTTTGGTAGATTATGAAATTATGAACGACGACTAGTAACGATTAAGCTAAAATGTTGAAATTTATATTACTATTATAGCGGTTATGATATTTGTATTTCATTTTACAGTAGTATTTAATACCTCGTACTCGTATTATATGTAGCATGCTCTTTCTGAAATGGATTTATAAACAAAATCAACATCAAAACAAATCATTATTATTGTCTGTCTTTTGTAACGCTAATCATTTTTTCGTTAGCACATATTTTGACATTTGTGTTTCATTTTCCAGTAGTATTCAATGCTTCGTACTCGTATTGTATATAGGATTCTCTTTCTGAAATGGATTTATAAACAGAATCAACATCAAATCAAAACAAATCATTATTATTGTCTGTCTTTTGTAACGCTAATCATTTTTTCGTTAGCACATATTTTGACATTTGTATTTAATTTTCCATTAGTATTTAATGCTTCGTACTCGTATTGTATATAGGATTCTCTTTCTGAAATGAATTTATAATCAAAACCAACATAAAAACAAATCATTATTATTGTCTGTCTTTTGTAACGCTAATCGTTTTTGTGTTAGGACATATTTTGACATTTGTATTTAATTTTCCATTAGTATTTAATGCTTCGTACTCGTATTATATGTAGGATGCTCTTTCTGAAATGGATTTATAATCAAAACCAACATAAAAACAAATCATTATTATTGTCTGTCTTTTGTAACGCTAATCGTTTTTGTGTTAGGACATATTTTGACATTTGTATTTCATTTTCCAGTAGTATTTAATGCCTCGTACTCGTATTATATGTAGGATGCTCTTTCTGAAATGGATTTATAAACAAAATCAACATCAAAACAAATCATTATTATTGTCAGTCTTTTGTAACGCTAATCGTTTTTGTGTTAGGACATATTTTGACATTTGTATTTAATTTTCCATTAGTATTTAATGCTTCGTACTCGTATTGTATATAGGATTCTCTTTCTGAAATGAATTTATAATCAAAACCAACATAAAAACAAATCATTATTATTGTCTGTCTTTTGTAACGCTAATCGTTTTTGTGTTAGGACATGTTATGACATTTGTATTTCATTTCCAGTAGTATTTAATGCCTCGTACTCGTATTATATGTAGGATGCTCTTTCTGAAATGGATTTATAAACAAAATCAACATCAAAACAAATCATTATTATTGTCTGTCTTTTGTAACGCTAATCGTTTTTGTGTTAGGACATGTTATGACATTTGTATTTCATTTCCAGTAGTATTTAATGCCTCGTACTCGTATTATATGTAGGATTCTCTTTCTGAAATGAATTTATAATCAAAACCAACATAAAAACAAATCATTATTATTGTCTGTCTTTTGTAACGCTAATCGTTTTTGTGTTAGGACATATTTTGACATTTGTGTTTCATTTTTCAGTAGTATTTAATGCTTCGTACTCGTATTGTATATAGGATTCTCTTTCTGAAATAAATTTATAATCAAAATCAACATCAAAACAAATCATTATTATTGTCTGTCTTTTGTAACGCTAATCGTTTTTGTGTTAGGACATATTTTGACATTTGTGTTTCATTTTCCAGTAGTATTCAATGCTTCGTACTCGTATTGTATATAGGATTCTCTTTCTGAAATGGATTTATAAACAGAATCAACATCAAATCAAAACAAATCATTATTATTGTCTGTCTTTTGTAACGCTAATCATTTTTTCGTTAGCACATATTTTGACATTTGTATTTCATTTTCCAGTAGTATTTAATGCCTCCTACTCGTAATATATATAGCATTCTCTTTCTGAAATTAATTTATAACCAAAATCAACATCAAAACAAATCATTATTATTGTCTGTCTTTCGTAACGTAAACCGTACTTGCGTTAGGACATGAAAATGAACCCATTTCAAATATTTCAAAATCAGGAAAAGAGTAATTGTATTTTTTCAGGTACCTGAAATACATAGAACATAGAAATACCTAAATACATATAGCTTACATAGAAATACCTAAATACATAAAACAGTTTTTCACAATAGATCTTGCTGGGCTTAGGTGCTGCATAAGACTAACTATATACCCTTAGCATCATAACAACAAATAAAACTTATTGTAGATATCACTTGATAACATAATAATTCCAAAAATCAATAATTTTGTTATTATTATCAACTGAAATACTAGTACACTACTTTTACCGTAAAAACAATTTGGAAATAGTAATTGTAAACAAAAAAAAAAAATTTAAGATGTTCAGCTTTTAACTCTGAAAGTGGAAAATAAACAAAAAATACAAATAAATAAACATATAAGAATAAATTTGTCATATCTATAACTCATATTGCTGTCATGAAGGTAAGAAAAAATATGTAATTTTGTTTCTGTTTTTGAATTTTTCATAAAATAACTGTCTTCTACAATATATAACATTTCATATATACCATTATGGAATACTACTCTCCATCTCTTTATTGTCTTTGTAATTTTCATTTTTATTATCACCATAAATTTAAAATTTTAATGAATTCTTACTTATATTTGGTTATCTTCTTAAAATTCTACAACTGAAATTTTATTGCTTTATTACTAAAATTTATTCAACTATTTTGTGGTTTATGATTATAACGGTGCCTACAGCAGCTACCAACAACAATAATAATAATAACAACAACAATTTAATTTGTTAGTTGATTATACAATAGATGATTATCAATAATATTTATATTGTTTTTGATAATGATGCTATACATTTTTGATGATAAAATAATTATATTTAAATATTTTCCTAACTGTATATCAGGTGAGGTAGTAATAGTAGTAGCTATACAAGACAGGGTATAATTTTTTCAAAATGAATTCTCTGCTTTATTAGTTTTTATTCAGCAAATTAATTATTTTTCATTTCAATTATTTTAAAAAGAAGAAGTGAGCCACCTAAAGAAAATGAGTTCGAACAACATAACTCAGTATCAATATTATTTCAAATTTAACAATAAAAGAAACCTCCTTAGACATCTATGTGAAGTGTAGAAACTGCTTTAGCAACATCAACTTTTACAATAACATTGTACTATCTTCCAAACTTGATTTTCCTTGAAATGTCCACGTACAATCTGAATATCATAATTTTTACGGATTGATATTGTGCGTACATAGTATTTTTGTCTTAACTCTTTTGACAAAAGGGCTGATCATTAATCATCAACGTATATATGAAAGGGCTGTAAAATGTGGCTTACCATATTATTCCTACGTGAAGATATAATTAGTTTATTGAACTCAATCAACAATTTTATATGAAAATAATCATAATAAAAAAGGTTAATAAATTTTGGATCAAAACGTAACAAAATCATGTTTTGTTAATAAGTTTTGGATTAGAGCCCGAAATCATGTTTTAGGTAGCATAAAATGAGGCTTTAAAACTAACAGAAAAAATAAGTAGAGCATAGAATAAAATTAAAGTGATAGCACGATATACTAAGTAGCGCAATTTATGAAGAAGCTCGTAGCTTTAAAGGAAGAATTAATGACATTTAACGATATAGTATACATTTAAAGGGATATAACTAATTAACCAAACCAAATAACCAAATAATTTTTTTTATAAATATTCAAAACAAATCAGCTTCTATAGTAATTCATCAATTTCACACATTTTTATTTAAAATTTTTGTAACATTATGATTCCCCGAACGATAGAAATTTCCCAACAAACTATTAAAGAATGGCCACAGTGAAAACATAAAAATTAAGCACACTCAGGACCCAGATTCGTCCATAATACAATTCCATTAGTTCATTTATGGCGGCATCTGATAAGCTGCGTGATCCCAACCCTAATCAAATACTAATCCAAATCTAATCTACACTTTGATATTAGTAGAATAGGTGTCGGTTAGCTTAAAGTAAACATTTTCTTCATTTCCAACTATGCCAATTTTTATTTTTTCACCATTCAATTTTTTTCAATTTTAAATTTTTTAATTATTAAGTTAATCTAATTCAAAATGCAATAAACCGCATCTTGATATGATGTGAAATTTAACTTTTTGTATTATATTACCAAAGTATGAAGGGGGAAAAAAATTGTTCAAAAAAATACGCTTTCAATTATTTTACGATATTACATTTCAATTATAGTTACGATACGATCAAAAAATTTTGTTTTTTTAGGGATGCGTCTGATATTATGCTGCGTAAGCCCAACACTAATCAAATTGTAGTCTAAATCTAATCTACATTAGAATACTAGTAGAATAGATGTAGATTGATTAACATTTTTTTTAAGTTTGTGCAAGAAGCCTTCATGCCAGACTTTATCAAATGCTTGACTAATATCTAGGAATATCGCTGAACAGTATGGCTGCTATGTTAGAAGGGAAATGTTGGATACTATAGTTAACAAATTATTCATTATTCAGGTTACACCATTCGGATTTTAATGCATTTTTCTGGGACTAATTAATTTTTTTCCTCTTAGCTTAACTTGTTTACATCATTTGCTCGATAGTTACATGTTCGTTTCTGAACCCGAATTGCTGCTCTGGAACAATTTTGCTTTTTTCCAAAATCGCTTTTAATCTTTCCAAGAATAGTCTTTCAAATAGTTTTGATAAGCCCGATAGTAGGCTAATCGATCTGTAGGATGTAATTTCTTCACTTGGCTTGCTTGGTTTTGGTATAATTATTTTTTCAGCAATTTTCCACTGGGATAGGAAATAGCAACATCTTAGAATAGCATTCATAATATACATCAATATTTTATAACTTTTTTCCGGCAATTCTTTCAATATTTTACCACTAATTAGATCATGACGGTTCAACGCATTGCGATATGGAATGCATTAAGAAGAAAAAGAATTCCCGAAAAATTAATAAGATTATCAGAAGCTTTGTATGAAGATGCAGAATTAGCAGTTCTCCACTGCGGACAAATAAGCGACACATTCACCACAAATTCTGGAGTAAGGCAAGGATGTCCACTCTCATCACTTCTATTCACGCTTGTAATAGATGAGATAATGAAAGAAACGGGTTCTTCCGGAAGAAGAGGTATAAGGTGGGATCTCTCAAGGACACTTGAGGACCTTGACTATGCGAATGATATATGTCTGCTAGCGCATAGATTCTGTGACATTCAACATAAAGCAGACCTACTTCAGCAAGCAGTGCGCAGAGTCGGGCTAGAAATTAACATAGACAAAACCAAGGCCATGAGGATAAATAATACCAACACAAACACCATAACCATAGAAGGTCAAACAGTCGAATATGTGGAAGGCTTCTCTTACCTAGGTAACATTCTTACAACAAACGGAGGTACGGAAGCAGATGTCAACAACAGACTACGTAAGGTCAGAGCTGCGTTCGGCGAACTAAGTCCAATATGGAAGAATGGCCAAATAACTAGAAAAACAAAGATTAGAATATTCAAAGCATGTGTAATGTCAACACTTATGTATGGCAGTGAAACTTGGATGACGACAAATAACATCAGTCAAAAACTTCAAGTATTTGCGAACAAATGCCAAAGAAGAATATGCAGAATATTCTGGCCCAACACCATCAGCAATAAGGACTTATGGCAGATAACAGGTGAAGAACCGATAATGCATCAAATTAAGCGCAGAAAATGGAGATGGATAGGACACACTCTAAGAAAACCATCAAATAATATAACAAGAATGGCCCTAGAATGGAATCCCCAAGGGAGCAGAAGGCGAGGAAGACCCAACAACACCTGGCGTCGAACTGCGACTTCTGAGATAACAAGATATGGATGAACTTGGGAGGAGATAAAGACCATTGCGTACAACAGAGAACAATGGAGGAGGCAAGTTGATGCCCTATGCTCCCACGAGGAGTAACAGGATAAAAACAAAAATTAGATCATAGCCTGGGGCTTTTTTTATTTTTGATATTATTTTTAATCATTGATGTTATTTAGCACATAGTAAAATTCTTGATTGGTAAATCCATTTGAAGTGGAGTGGTGAGGAAATTATACATTTCTGAATCCACGTTTAAGCTTTCTGATGGAAATGGTTTAAATACTTTCTTAAGGTGCTCTGCGAAAGCTTTTGAAATGTTAGTTCAGTTATAGTGTTTTATTTTTTTCTTTCTATATTAGTAATGACAATATTATTGGAATATCTTAACATACACTATACCACGAACCCACAGACCGCCACTTACGATTTGATCAAAAATTTCTGTTTTGACTCAATTTCGATTTGATTCATCCATCACAGTTATTCAAAAATACAATTTATATTTTTAGGCAACCCTGTTGAATGATAATAACGGTAATGACAAATATGCAAATTTTATCTGAATTTGATTCCTAATTACCAAATCATTTATTTGTATTTGCTTTTGATCCTCGACTAATGATAATTCTGGAATAAAAGTCGTTTATTTATTTCTTTTCAAGAACAAACTGGTAATGTAGATGGTAAATACCATACAAAAAAAAATAATAAGAAGTACAGAAAGTAATTTAGACTATATAGAATCTTCGAAGACGTACATTTATAGTATAGAAAAAATAAATTTTAATTTTAATGAATTTCAAAATTTCATTCAATTACTGTATTCTTTAATATTTTTGAAAATTGACCTTCATCATCATTAATATCATTATTAAATTTCGATTCTAATAATGTGAGTTTTTTTAATTTTTTCCACCGTTTTGGAATCTTTATTTATGACATAATTTTTATAGTTTTAATTATAATTTGGGTGGTAATAATATTAAAATTACAAAAATTATTAAAAATTATGCTAATTAAGTTGATTTTAAGTTAATAATTTTTAAAAAAAATCCGTCCTGAACCGACTGAAGGGAAAACTATGTTAAATTAAATATCCCACATTGCCATTCTAAATTCGTAATTTTGTAAAAAACCATCATCATAAGTGTTGAATTAATTCTTACTGTGATATATTGATTAATTAATCCCAGAAAAATGCATTAAAATCCGAATGGTATAACCTGAATAATGAATAATTTGTTAACTATAGTATCCAACATTTCCCTTCTAACATAGAAGCCCTACTTTTGCATGACAATTATGGAATTAATTGTTACTAGTGAATTGATTAAATAATTTACAATGAAACGCAACATGAATTCTGCAATGAAATAAAATAAACATTATTGTGGTCATAGAAAGTAATTAAAATAATGACCACAACCAAATGCAACCAAACCAACCAAAACAATGCAAAAGAAATTTTGAAGTCAAAATTTTTAAGAAAACTATGAAATACACGCAGACACAAGGCAAAATAGTCTGGTACTCTAAGCGGTCTGGTATTCAGTAAAATCAATTATCTTGTTCCGAGTACAACGAAGTATATTCTTATCCACTAATTTATTCGTGTCTTTTTCAATTTGCTTTTAGTTAATAACTTAGTTTTAAAGGGAATGACAGCCATAGAAATCCACCGTTGCGACAAAAACATACTACATATGCGATCACAGCGACCGCTTGAAATATAAATTAGACATATTCCCCATATTTTAAATTTGTGAATATCTAGAATAGTCTTTGAAATGTTATCCTCCCCTACTTTTAAATCTGTACGCAGAAATATCGTCGAAGAAACGTAATTTAATGAAACTAGTTAACATATATTCGATACAATAATATGTTTGATAGAATGATACAATCAATGGAATGATACTCCTTAGAGACAATTTATAGGTTCTATAATATTTAATTAAAATTTTTTACATTGATTTAATGAATTTAATTAAAGCTAATCACTATAGCACAAATTTTGGGTTTAAAAATGGCAAACAGCAATAAAACAAAATGTATAATGATAAGCAGATGCAACACATTATATGCAGCAGTCACACTTACCTTCAACAATATTACAATTGAACATGAACACTGTTTCAAATATATTGGGTATTGGCTGAATTGATATAAGACCAAAACTGGCTATTTTCGTCATTCGATGCAGAAGGTCAAAAATACGAACTTCTTCAATGCATAGTAAGGGGTTTTCCAATAGGGATGATATGATTTTTAATTGACGTTTCGGCCATTTGTAATATTAATCTGTCATTTTTTTTTTCTTCAGGAATGTTTACAAATTCATTAAAAACGTCGTGAATTTGCTGATTTTGCCTTGGAACAACTTGAAAACGATAACGATTTTTTAAGAAAGTCATCATCTTCTCCGATTCGCTTTCTTTTCAATCTAATTAAAGTCAATTTACTTTCATCTGAGTGGTGCGGTAAATAAACAAAAATTCTGGTGCAAAGAAAATCCACAAATTATTCATAAAAAACCATTACATTCAACTAAATTGACAGTTTGGTGTGGTTTTTGGTCTGGGGGATTCATCGATCCGTACTTCTTTCGAAATGAAGCTGGTAACACCGTTACTGTCAATAGAGAGCGGTATAGATCGATGATGACCAACTTTTTATGGACGAAATTAGAAGAAGTGGACCTTGACAACATTTGGTTCCACCAAGACGGAGTTACGTGCCACACCAGAATTTTGTGAATGCACCAGAATTTTATCTGGTATTTAACATCCAAGGCATATGACTGCTAACACACAGTAGTGAGCAGTATCCAAGAAGAAAGATGGAAGTGGATCAAATATGATTAAAATCAATTTATTGTTATTTAGTAATTGGCACACTTTTCAATTTTAAAAATCTAATTTTCAAGAAATTGATTTAAATTTTCAGATCAAATCTTGCCTTTCATTTTGTGTAATTTTAATTGTTTGCTCTAAACACTTTCACGAAATACACTGTGCACAGAACAGAATCTACCGTTCTTGTACAAAAGTACTTTTGTTATTATTTGGAAGCTGTAACAACCTGTGCCCTTAATTTTTTACATTGTAAAATTCTTACCTCAATGTAATACGCATCATTTAACATTGTTAAACATCAAAAAAAAAAATACTACCATATGATTACGACATTAAATACGCGTTTCGATAAAATTCTTAATCAAAATCCTTCAAAAAAAAAAAAAAAACCAAATAAATCACATTCAAAATGAAATTAACTTAAATTTAATTCATGTTGTTTTTCATGAATTTCTATACATAAGCAGCGGCAGAAGCCGTGATGGTGGCAGTAACATTAAAAAAAATCATTTTCTCCAACAAGAAAACAAGGTAATTTCCAATAGAAACCAACAAATGAAATAAACCAGAACGGTTATGATCTACAAAAAAAAAAAAAAAACAAAAAAAAACACAAAGAAAAATTCAATTTGATACCTGGAATACGAAATTATTAAAATACACCCACAAAATCCATACACAAAAAAACAAAAAAAAAAAAAAGATACAAAACAATTTTCAAATTCAGGAAACGTGGTCGACCTACCTAATTGAACAGTTTTTTAATCGAATTCGAACCTCAAAAACATATGAAAAACCAACAATCGCACTTAACTACAAATCCACAACCAAATAAAAAAAAAAAACGTTCATCCACCCACTAACATAATTCTATTCATTTATTTAATTTTTTTTTTTTCTCTTTTTGTTATCCCTAAATAAAAGATAAAATAAGGATAAAAAGGGATTCAATCAACCCACCCAAACGATACAGAAAAAAAAATCATACACACAAAATGTGAAAAATATAAAAATTACATGAAAAATAAAATACAAGCAATTCACCTGATGACAAAATACATTACAATTATACTAATGTGGTAAACCTGGTATGACAAAAGCCAAAAACAATGAACGTGTTTAAAAAACCACCGGATTAATATCCAAGAATATAAATTTATAAAAGAGTTTATGGACCAGCTTAGGTTTTATTCAGCAAAAGATTTTTGGATTGTTTTTTTTTTTATTTCTAAATAGTGTCTTCTGAGTCCCATCAAAATCAATCAATTTAAATATTAGATGTGTTTTTTTGCACGAATCGATTTCGATTTGGATTCAAAACAGAATTTATAAATTTCAACTTTATAAATTTTTTTAAATAAAACTGTGAAAAATGATATAATTTTAGAGCAGAATTATATTGCTGGCACAATGGACATCTCTATGACAAAATACTAATTACACAATACGTTGACTAAGTACAAAGTACTTCGAACTTATCCGCTTTATTCCATTTTAACGCTTCCCATCTCAATGCTTAAAATGCATCATAAAGCAAAAATGAAGTTTAATACTAAGAACGAGGATTGAGAAAATTTAACTAATGAAATACAAGCGGGCAAGGCTTAATTTTCACTATTGCACCAGAAGATGACGTAGAAGAAAAAATGGCAATAACCTGCAAGTGTTACTTACTTACTAATTTACTTAGATGGGCAACAGACCAATATTGTCCAGAGCCTGACTCTGACTCATTGCTTTGTAACTTTGGGTACAGATTCGAATATACTTTTGGCCTGACCATTTTCATCCATCCAAAGCTCACAGACTTCGGCATAATATCTTCTCCTGCAGACCTCCCCATTGTCGTTTTCAGGACCACATATATATCTGGCGAAGAATTTTCATAACACTAAATGCACGCTCACATGCCTAAGCAGTGTCCATGATCCGTAGAACACAACCGGGAGCATGAGCGTTTTGTATATTTGAACTTTAATCCTTCTGGATAGGAGCTAGGACTCGAGGAGTTTTGACAAACCGAAGTAGCAACGATTTTTAAGAGTTATTCTTTATCGTTACCTCATATTGATTAACGCCGGTTCCAAGGTAAAATCCTGACCTGAAAATAACATGTACCGACATTGATGATTTGACCGATATGATGTTAAGACGTTAAGAGGTCTTTTTATTTGTCGTCGACATAATATATTTTGTTTTTCTTCACTTACTTTAAAAACCCATTGGTTTTCTCTTCAATCTAATTAAAACCTCGACGACTGGACCACGTTGCGATCCAGCGTTAATGTCTACCTGCAAGTTTTACTTCTATTCATAATGTTATCTTACTTAAATATTTAATTAAATTTATAAGAATTAAAAGGCAAAACTAAAATTTTATTTAACATTAAAACTTCTCGCATTCTTATCTTCTAACACATTGCAGCTGGGCTCGGTCTCTATCGACAAACTATTTTACTCTTTGCAATTCGCTATTTGCTAATTTTGTAAATAAAATAAAAAAAGGTTCTCCCATTAATAAGATGACCGCGAACGAAATTAGTGTGAAATCTGAACCTCAAAGTCACAGAAAATCTCAAGCTACTCAAAAAAACTGCAGTTGCCATTTTGCAATCACTGCGGAACTTGTTCCATTTGTTCTATTCGAATGATCAATATCCCAGCCAATGAAAAACGTGGCAAAAACGATTCGAAGAACTGTAGACCCATACCTCCTGTTTCATTTCTCTCCAAAGTTATGGAAAGTATGGAAATGTAATAAGAAACTTTCGAAATACCTTGACCAAAAGCACATTAAGCTTTGCGAAAAGCTCAATATCAGCTTAAATAATTCTAGCGAAGTTGATATTGTTGCATTAGATATTTCGAAAGCTTTTGATCGAGTACGATCACGCAACTTTAATAGCCAAAGTCAAGTTATTTGTAAAGGATCTGTATTTTCTAAATTGACTGCAATAAATACAGTGAATTCTGGTGTTCCGCAAGGATCCGTTCTTTCACCCACTCTCTTTTTAATTTTCATCAACGATTTACTTCAAACAATCTTCAATCCGATCCACAATTCTGATAGTGCTTCGGTGGCATTCTTCAACTTTCTCCGTAAATCTAACGCTTTAACTGTCGGAGTTGGCAACAGCAGACAAATAATGGGTAACATGAATAGCCATTCATAATTAGACTAAAATTGTTGACTGCAGCAAAAGAAATGGAATTGAGTTTACCTCGTCGAAAACTCAAAACTGTCACGTCACTGTCATTTCACGCTAACTTCTAGGATTTGCTTAACCCACAAGTGCTCACCCCTACACTATGGAAATCCCAAGAAGCATAAAACATGGAAATTTGTTCATAATTCGAATTTCAAGAATGTGCATATTTCCTCTGATATAGATCCACATTCGACTTATAATTTACAAAGACTTAAAGACTTAAAGACTTAAAGAAAATATTAATACCTGTTTTCTTCAACTTCCTGATACTAACCTACATAACGTTTTTCCCTTAGTCCAGACAAGCGGTATATAAGTGCTAAAGATATTTAAATGATACAAAAACAAAAATAGACACAACCGCATGTACAGTACTGCTAAAACAAAATAAGAAGAAGAAGAAGTTATTTCTTTTCATTATAAAATCAGCAAGCAAATTATTCAAGAAACATAACTTGCAACTGCCTTCAGTAGAATTAAAATACTTTAATAAGTTTAACACCTAACTAACGAGTAGTCAAAATCTAATTTCCAGATTTCCCTCTTCCAATTCCAAAAAATCATCATCAATTTTATGCAACTAGTTTATATATTTTTAAAAATTTAATTGCATTTTTGTAAAATTATTTTGCACTTTATCTTTTTAACATAATCCGTTTTAAAAAATTAATTTCTTGGAACTGATGATTAGAGAGTTCACAAAATATTTCAATTCTATGCATAAAGTTAGTTATAGTTTTAAATAGAAATGAATATATCGACAAATCTGATTATCTTTTCCAAAAAATTAATTCAATAAGAAAGATTCGGTTCTATACCTTAAAGTATAAAACTTTATTTTTATTATCAAAGAATATTGGGATTAAAATCCCAAAATATAATTTAAACTATATATAAAATTATGTATTAACTTGGTATATAGTATGGACTATATAAAATTGTATACAAAGGTGGTAATGAATAGAAAAGATCAATATATTATAAAAAATGTTGTTAACTAATTATCATTATAGAATACCTTCTTCATCTTCTTTGTCTCTTATATACTCAGTAAAACATCTTTGGAAATTTATTTTTAAAGTTTATTCAAAATTATAGAAAACTTTTACCTTAATCTCTTTTAAATTTTCAAGTTTTTAAATACTTTTAGAATTCATATTAAATAAAATTTACAAATTAAAAAAAATGTAAGTACCGATTTTTTGAAATTTGTTGTGAAGTTGTATTTAATGAACTCTGAACGAAAATTTTATCTTATTAAAAATCAAATTCTGCCTTCTGTTAAATTCTCATATTGTATTATAGTTTTCAGGCATTAGCTCTTAGTCTACAACTCTACGCATCACTTTCGTTATCAAGCTAATTTATTAAATATTAAGTAAGTAATAAGAAACAGTTCTAATCTAACATTTAAATACACAACACCTTCTATCATTAAATTGTACCATATTTATGTTTATGTATATATGTACCAGGCACGAAGCGTCCATATATTGAGTTGAATGAGTGCTTCCCCAAATAAAATATTATTTATTATTTTTTACAACTTAATATAAAATATATATTTCATTTAATATAAAAATTACTTAACTACAAAAATTCAAATCGAATGAAAAAAAAATTTCAAGCAAAAATTATATGCACAGATATTAACTGCATTATGTATGTTTAGAAAATAATGCCTATATAAACATCATTATTTTCTATTATTCTTTCAATCATACAAGACAACAAGAGATATTCAACAACCACAAATTTAAAGTATTTGAAAATAATGCCTATTAAAAATCATTCTTCTCTTACCAACCAATATAGCTATAATAATAATTATACATAGCATAAAAATGTAATGACAAATTAAATATCATTCTCCTCATTTACTACAATATACATACACTCAAACACACTGCCTCTATTTAGCAACAGCAACAAAATAATAAGAGAAGCGACAATAAAAAAAACCAAAAGGAAAAAAAATTGATTGAGTTGCTGATATTCATTCCAAATCTACCTGATATAATTAGAAAATATCTGATAGAAAATAGATTATCTAGGGAAACAACAACAAAATATCGCATGACAGAAAATGCAATTACAAATAAAAAAAATAGCAGGGAATGAATTAATTTTATGCATTATTGTGGTTGTTGACTTAAATGAGAATTAATATTTATATAAATAATGTATGTAGTTTTGGGTTTTTTTTAGAGAGTAGTATTGATTTGTGTTAATTGATCTGTAGTTTTTTGTTATTGAATGCTACATTGTTTATTTTCAGCCATAATTTTGTTTTATGCAGTTTTGAAACAATTAATTTGTTAACAAATTTAAAAATGTAAAACATACAAAAATTTATAAATAATTATAATAGAACATTGTAATTGTGTTATTGAAAGAACAAATAATTTTCTGCTGGAAGTTTTGAGGAAAAATTATTAATTGTTAAGGATGGTAAGCCAATGCTTGCTCTACTAATAGCAACAACAATAAAACGGTGTAATCAGCATTTTTCAATAAAATTTTATAATTCGTATACGTTGTATTTTCCATTATTAATATGGAAAATTCATATTTACACTTTTTTTACATTGCTTTCTTAAAATCAGAACTTAATTAAAGTTATATTTTCAGATTAAAATTTTAATAACAAAAACAGTATTTGCGAAATACTATTATTATTTTTAATTGAAACAGAATTACACAACTCTTTTAATGAATAGTCTAAGCTTTGTTAATTGATAATAACACTTTTCTATAACAACTATTTCAGTTGAACGATCGTTTTTCTGCCTAAACAGAATTAAAACTACTTTGAGAAATAGATGTGAACAATTTTAACTGTCGAATTTAGCAAAAATTTCAATAGAAAAGGAAAGCCAAAGCAAACTAATGTTTCCTTTTATTGTGCTTCCCCAGTTGAAAATTCCACGCCCCGTCACTGATATGTACCATATGGTTTTCGGTCTCTAAAATAAACTACTTAAATAAGTTAAACAATAATTCATCGCTGGATCCAGATAACGTACCAAAAATCATACTAAAAAATTGTCCAGAGAGTCTGGCGTCACCATTATCATTATTATTTAATTTATCATTTTCAATGGGAATATTCTCACTATATTGGAAAAGCTCTTTCGTAAGACCTATGCATAAAAAATATTCCAAAACTTTAATATTAAACTACAGACTATTTGCCAAATTATCGTGTATTCCGAAATTATTTGAATTAACTGTTTTTGATTCAATTTATAACTGGTGTTGTAATTCATTAGTACCCAATCAGCATCGATTTATGAAAAAAAAAAATCTACAGTGACCAATTTAGTAGAATTATCCAATACTCTTATTAGTTCAATAGAATTAGGTACTCAAACGGATGTCATTTACCCAGGCCTAAGTAAAGCATTTGATATTTTGCCACACAATATAATTCTCTTGAAACTTGTAAAATTTGGCTTTCCCCAATTTTTAATTAATTTGTTTAGTTCATACTTAACAAATAGAAAATATTGTGTACTATTTAGGTCAAGTATCTCCGATTCATTTTTTGTTAACTCTGGTGTACCTCAAGGAAGTCATCTGGGTCCCTTGTTATTTATTATAGCAATTAACGATGTAACTCATATTATTAATAATAGTTGCATTTCAATTTATGCTGACGATATGAAAATTTATAAAACAATAAAATCAGTTAGTGATATTGCTTTACTTCAAGAAGACCTGAACTCTTTTTTGGATTGGTGTAAACAAAATAATCTTCTACTAAATATTGAAAAGTGTACACAGCTTAGTTTTACCCGGCTATATTCTATTATACCTAGTAACTACACTTTTGAAACCAAGGATATTAAAAAAGTGACTCTCTTTAAGGGCTTAGGTGTATTTTTTGATGAAAATCTCTACACCATTATAATGTCATTATCAACAAAGCTAATTCCTTACTAGGTTTCATCGAAAGGTGATCCATACATCATTAAAGCTTCATATATTTGCCTTGTTCGTTCAAATCTGGAATATGCAAGTCAAGTTTAGTCACCATTTTATCGTAATCATATCGATAGACTTGAAGCAATTCAGAAAAAGTTTCTTCGGTTTGCTCTTCGTAGTTTACCGTGGTCTGACCCTTTTATTCCCCCTCCTTATACAGACCAGCTAAAACTATTACAATTAAATACGTTGGAGTACCGAAGAACTGTTTCTTATATTGTATTTTTAATGCAAATTCTAAATGGGGAAATTGATTCACAGGCTGTTAAGCAGTTGATCGACACCCATTTAAATACAAGTACTCTTTTCCGTTCGGAAAGTATTTTTAACTTGGTATTTCACCGAACTAACTATGGCAAATATGAACCAGTTAATAGAATGTTTATGGCTGTTAATGAGTATAAAGAATTCAGTAAATTAAAATTAAAGAAAACTTTATATTTACATCTACCATAATCTATAATATTCTACTTGTAATAATATTTATATATGTATGTAATTTAATTTTAATAGTAATTTCTATATTTTAATACTTTATTTTTTTTCTTATTTTATTTTATTTTTTTTTTAGGCTAAGTTTTTGCAATAATATTTAATGTAATTTTAATTGTTATTTTTAAATTTTGAATCTTTTTTTTTTTTGTTTATTTTACTAGATTAACATATTGTTACTTGTAATATGTTTGAATTAAGCATAAATAAATAAATAATAATAATCATAAATTAAAATTTTTTCTTATATAATATATATATTTTTTTTAATATCGTGCGGTAGCATAAGCCGCTAATCGCTTTCTTTAACGAAATAAATTTTGAATTATAGAATTTGGGCCTAACTTATAGAAGACTCCATATTATTATTTTTCGCAGGAGAATAATGTGCAAAGCAGTAGATTTTTGATTCAAAATAATATGGCTATCATTATATACTAGCTAGACTCATGTTATTATATCTCGCGGAAGAATAATGCAGAAAAGTGTAGATTTTTGATTAAAAGAATGTAATCGTGATGCATAGAAGACTCATGTTTTTATATCCCGCGGAAGCATAATGCATACAAGAGTCATGTTTTTTTATATTGCGAGAACATTGCACAGAAAGGAGTAGGTTTTTGATTAAAATAAATTGAGCATCATGTATGAAGAAAAGAGTAGATTGGATTATCATAGAATACAGCAAACTGAATAGTATTTTTATCCCTCATCGAAATTTACAACGCAGTATTCTTTGAAGAAGTATCAAATGAAATAATACATCTTTTTTTGTTTTTTATCTTCTTGACAGTAACTTAGGTAGAATCACCTTTTTGTGCTTAATTAAGTATGGTACTGCAAGTTTACACTACAAGATCTACAAATATTTCGAGTATTTATTTTTTTAACAAATTACTGGCTTATCAGCTCATTAAATGCGGAAAACTACTTTATTGTCAGGAACTAAGCCTTCTTAAATAGAATAGCTTTATTTAATTTAACTTGTTACTAGATTATACTCTCAATTATTTTTTGTCATTTATTTTATCCCAATGACAAAGGGTACTGGACGAGATCGAAAAACCCATAAAGCATTTTGGTTTTTACTTCATCGGGAATCGAACCCGGGACCTTTCGGTTGAAAGACAAGCGCTCTAGCTACTGCGCCACCCAGTGTGTAATCTTATGAGTTATGAATATTTAATTTATTTTCTTACTCAATTTTTTGCATTCCATTCTTTACTTTTAAATACCTCTTTTCTATATTTTATCTCAATATTGTTTCAAAATAAAGTTCTACATGTTCAATCACATTACGAGAATCAGATAGCATCAAACTTATTGAATTTATTAAAAAAAACATTTCAAGTTAACAATGGCTTTCATAACTTATCATCATAACGTTTAAACAATTTTAAGGTAAGTAGGTGGTGATCTGAATGACTATTTCAATTGTGTTTATAAAAATAAAATTAGCATTAAGTGATTTAAAGTTGATAATAGAACCAGAACCAGAACCAGAACCAGAAATAGTTATTTTGATTGGAAAGTCAGCTTATATAGAGGTTTGGGTCTAAATTCCCAAAAAAGGTGGTGGTGATCTAAATGACTATTTCAATTGGGTCTGAAAATAAAATTAGCATTAAGTGATTTAAAGTTGATAATAGAACCAACCTGCTGAGATTGAGAAAGTCAATCAAACCATTAATTTTGCTGTTCAAGATAATATCTTAATTGGGAAGTCCTTACAAAGAGGTTCGGGTCTAAATTCACAAAACCAAAATCCCCAAATCAAAAAAACCCCAAACAAAAAATCCCAACAAAAAAAAAATTCCAAAATAAAGTCCTCAAACAAAAATCTACAAACATAAAATCTATTTTACACATAATTTGGGGATTTCATATATTAATTTGTTTTGTTTATATAATAACATAATTTGGGGATTTCATATATTAATTTGAAAAGTTTAATTTAATGTTTTAGTAAAATATATGTAGAAAAAACCAACCTTATTTTTAAAGTTGCAACTGCCATCCCCACAAACCCGAAACTCATTTATTAAATCAATGCTTCTGCGGAGGACAGGTAGACGCAGGCGGCAAGGTTTAAGTAAAAAATATATAAAAAAAATAAACCTTATTTTTAAAGATGGGCTGGCCTCAAACCCCCGATACTCATCTATTAAATATTTGCTTTTCCGAACTGCATGTAAACGCAGACGGCACTTCACGATTTTATAAAAATATGTCTAGAAAGAAACTGATTTTATTTTGATAAAAGAACAAATTTAAATATTACACAATTTTTTTTTTATCAGGGCTGTTGTCCCCAAACCAAAAAATTTTTCACACTCCCTTGATTTACATTATTTTTTTTTTTTTTCCTTACTTCTTCTTGGAGCATAGAACTTCCACTTGACATTTCCATCGTACTTGATTTCTAGCTGCTAATCTCACTTGTATTTCCGAGGCAATGTCCAATTACATTTTTAATCTGTTTGTACTGTCTAAGTAGGAGATTGGCCTACTGTAGAAGTATGATTATGTTATGATTTACATTATAAATTTGTAATTTTGCCAATCAAAATTCAAACATTTTTTATGGGGATTATTTTTGGGGACTTTGTGCATGGCCACTTTTTTTTTGGGATAGCTTGTCTGGAGATTTTGGTTTCCGGACTTTTTAAATTCAGCGATATTGTATGTATATTTGAGATCTTGATTTTGGGGATTTTAAGTGGCTTCTATTTGAGTTCAGCCATTCTAAGTTCTCGTATGAGGTTAAACAGCTGTAAAAACAAATATTGAATAATTTTTACTGGTCTACATTGTTACAATTGTATATATTATAATATTGGGAAAGGAATGCTTGACTTGGTGTTTTTTTCCAGTCTATATTATTGGCTACTGCAGTTGTAACAATGTGAGCTAAGAAGTAAGCTTGGCTTCGTTGAAAACAATGAATTTTCATATACCATAGGATTTTAACTCGTACCATATCGTTGGATTGTATTTTTTTGACATCCAACGGTAGCTTATAGAAAGATCTTATATGTATCCACGATATCCACATCTCAAAAACCTTCTTTATATTTGTTACCTCGCTTATAATTGAATTCACGATTCCATACTATAGAGAGACACTGATCACAGACAGGCCTAACCAATCGAGATATTCAAATTAATATTACTGTTATTAAGAATAAATTAGTACAATTATTATTTTAATTTCATTATAAGATGTTTTTTGTTGTCACTTCAACCGCCTGAATCTGTATACGCTACTTCCAGGCAAAATATCATTTTCAATTCAACTTGATGAATGCGATGAACGTCTAAAACCAATACTGAGTACGTTTGTTCAATCTTTTTATTACCACAGAGTTTTTTTTCTAAAGAATATAGAGTATTTCAGAACTACTTCAGGCCAGAATCTCATTGTCAAAATATAAATACTGGTAAACAATGTAAGGGAAGTTGATTTTAAATTATAAGAACATTTTTTAAAATTAATACAATTACTTCAATCAGACGAATATGATTTTATCAAAGGTCTGTATGTAATCAAAAAAGCATGAAAGAATATAATTTTAATTAAGATAAGACCTATAAATTAAGAAAGAAAAATACAAAAGCACTTAACATTTCAAATAAACTATTAAAAATTATTATTTTTATTTTTTTTTATGTGACGTGTAAATCTCTTTTAGAAAGTTTTGAAAGCCACAACAGAAAATATTAATAATGCATGTAGTTTTGTATACTCGTATATATACAATGTATAGATATTTTATTGTTATAACATACATTTTTAAATTTTTAAATTTTCTTTTGGTCTCCTAAAAACACATTTTCTAAAAACAATTACAAATATTTGCTTTTTTTCTTCAAAATATCAGGGTTTGATGTTTTGTGATTTCTCAAAAAAAAATTGAAATTTTCTTTTTTTGTTAAAGAAATTTCTCATTCTTTCCTTCTTCCTTTAATAATTTCATTACATTGAATTATTCTCTTATTCTTCATATTATTATTATTGTTTTTTTTTGTACTTATTTTATTGAATTACAGTCCAACTCCCATTAATTGTCTTTTTTGCATTTTCAATTTATTCTTCTGCATCTTCTCTGGTATTTTATTACTGTAAATTATGAACAATGAAACTCATACATCCGACTTTGACCTCGAAAATATTTAGGATGTATCATAATTTAGTTCTTTGCTATGTGATTTTAGAATCAAATCAAGACAATTTTGATTCAATAAAAGTGATAGAACGAACAAAAGTTGGATTGTGTATGATGACTGGCTAAGATACACACTCAGTAATATTCGGTAGTGAAAATATACTAAAAGTAGTGTCCTTCTCAAATATCATAACTTTTTAGAACCAACGTTAAGATATTACTTTTAGTATCTAAATTAGTCCCGTTTGTGGTAGGACATGATAAAATTAGATAGGAAGAAAGGCATGGAATAGATTATAAAAGAAATATTTTTACAATATTACTTAATGTCGGAAGCCCTATTGTGACACTGTTATCAATGAGGCTTCCGCCATGAAAAATCAATAAGCGACCAGAGGTTCGCACTTAGGCAAATTCTGCAGAAAATCTAATACACACAACCTATTTATTGATTTTAAATCTGCATACAAAAGCATATACCGCTGCGAGCTTTATGCTGCTTTG
The DNA here is from genome assembly GCA_963942445.1 of Argyra leucocephala. NCBI lineage: Eukaryota > Metazoa > Arthropoda > Insecta > Diptera > Dolichopodidae > Argyra > Argyra leucocephala. Next base: position 15,710,183 of record OZ012681.1, read on the forward strand.
TTGGAATTTGATGTACCAGCCAGCTTATTCGATTGTCAGAAATGACACTTGAAAACACAAGATGCACTATCATGTGACTTCCTCAATCTCGTGCTGGAACGTATAGTGCGAAAAGTGGAAGTAAATACGACCGCCACTATATTTTTCAGATCTGTTCAACTACTAGGGTATGCCAACGATATTGACCTCATCGCCAGATCACAACGGGCGGTTACCCAGATTGAAGAAAAATCGAAACGAATGGGTAAAAGTAAATGAGGAAAAGACAAAATATATGTTGTCGACAAATGGAAACGCCTCCCAACATCATATTGGTCAAAATATCACTGTCGGCACATATAATTTCGTGGTAGTTCAGGGGTTTACTTACATTAGAACCAGCGTTAATCTCACAATTGACATCAATAACCCTTGAAAATCGTTACTGCTTCGGTTTATCAAAACATCTTGGATCGAAGCTCCTTTCCCGAAACACTAAGTCAAGAGACTACAGTGGCTCCGACACATGAAGCAGATGATCGAAAATCCTCCAGCCAAGAGAATCTTCGAATCGAACCCCAAAGGTACAAGACGTTGGAGCAGACCAAACCTTCATTGGAGAGACCAAATATCGGCGGATTTAAAACAATTTCGCATCTTCAACTGGAGATAATCCACCCGTAGCCGACCAAAATGTTGATGAGCCAGCCCCAGGCTCTGCATGGTATGTTGGCTACCTATGTAAGTAAGTAAGTAAAGTACGAAAATCTTTTTTTTAAATCAGGCTATTCTAATGCTGAATACATGCTAATTATAATTTACGCATCAATAATAGAAATACAGCAATTGTATCAAAAGCTAATAAACATATTTCAGTCGTTTCTATTACTGCACTTCGTTTACTGCAAATTGTATATTGAATATGGAAACACATTAGAAAGAAGCGCATTCCTGAAGTTCGAACTATCAACAAATTTCCATAACTTTATTACGCCATCTATGTGTTTCAGCAACTTGCGACAACGTGTATGGTAGTAATTATTCATTTAAAATTAATATGTTTACTTTCTATACTAAATACTGAAGAAACATAATTTAAATAACAAAAAGTGCACAAAAACAGAACGTATACGAAATATCGTATTAGGAGTTCATGTCAACATTTATTACAACTACAAATCCAGCGACATTAAGCTTTAAACTTGCGTACAATAAACGTTCCATTGCTATTCTATATAACATAAATTTTGCCAGTATTTGAAAATAATTGCATACAAAATTAAAACAGTGGTCTATTTTTGTAGTGGATTGTTTTTTTATCTCACATTTTCATATCTATTGTAAATTTATACTAACATTTGTTATTTACTATCATTTCTATCTTTGATTTCTCTTTCTGTTTTTTACTTTTGATTTTCTTTTTTATTAGTTTTTTTTTTGTAATTTTTATGTTCATATTCTTCTTTTCATCATCTATCATAAGATTCAACATTTTCAAATTAAAATTCATATTTCAAATGACAAGAGTTATAAACATAAGAAGAATAGTTACTAACAAAAATATAGATGATATTTTCTATCTGATATCTCAACACTCATACCTACTAAAATACTCTTATATAAATAATATGAGCCTGTAAACTTTGAAGTTCTAGTATGAAAAATTGTAATGTATTCATTTGATTGGAGTGCAAAAGTGAATTATAAAATTAAAATAATATTTAGGAATATTGATCCGATAAATTAATAAGACTAGTGAATCACCTGGGGAATACTGGGACTACATAGATGGGATAGAAAACATTTATCAAGTGAGAGAAAGCGAGACAATTTAGAATACTGATACTCTTGAGTTGTTATCACAATTGACCTTACTTGTCTAAGTGTGTCGGCGTACTGTCGGCAGCCACTACTATCTACCTACCTTGGGTCGTAAAAGAAAGATAACCACAAAATATGACATTTTTAGAAACAACTGAAAAATCAGAACATTAATCCGTGAAATAAGTATTAATATTGGCAGTAAAGAAAATATTAACAAGCGGATTGAGACTAATAAGAATGCAAAACTATTGAGCGATAAAAAAACAACTGCCCAGATACAAGAAAACAAATTATTTTTTCATGCTGTCAAAATGAAAAGTATAAAAAGAGTTTGAAATGATCTTTTATATCTAATGGATAATCAAAAAGTATAGTCAAGATACCACAAAATAAACGTCAACCAAGAAGACCACAGAAATGTCAGAACAACAGTTATGTAATTACATCTCAAGATAAACAATATCTAACTTAATATAAGGCTAAACATCAGCTAACATCAATCTGGTGAGACTGCTGTTGTGGCCTTAGATATTTCAACAGATTTTGATCGAGTATGGCATAGTGCTCTAAAAGCAAAATGTCATGCTATAAGACTAAGTCTAATTTTCTCTAAATGGATTTTCTTTCGAATCAGGCAATTCGAGTTTCAGTAGATGGAATAACATCTGATCGAATCTTGAAATTAATACTGCTAATTAATATAATTTTTTCAACTCTGCTTCTTATTCAATCCGATCCATAGACTCAAATAGCATCCCATCATTTAGTTAAAAAATCTAGTACTACAGTAAATCATGAATATAAGCCTACATATGGTAAACCATGGATATAAGCCTAAGTTTTCTACTGGGTAAATCAAACAGAGTTAAGTTGAACACCTACAAAAGTCAAAACTGTCTACAGTTACGCAAAAACTAACGCCATTCAAACCTATTGTCGAATTTCAAGATAAAGACTTACACACCAACTAGAAAACTTTAGTATTCTCAGAATACGAGTAAATAAAAATATACTCTTGAATGACCATATATGGAAAAGCGCCTAAAAGTCTGCTTAATATCTATAAACCTATATACGTCACAAAATGGAGTATAATTCACATCTATGGGCGGGCATACAGAACATTAACACTAAAGTAATCAAATGGTTTTCTGAACAATAAGCAATAATTGACGAAAAGGTTTTTAGCTCTCAAAAGAAGTTAAAACAGAAAGAAAAAAAACAACAAAAGTAGAATAATCAAGCGACGAAATAGAATTGAATCGGATAGGCAGCTAACAATTTGCTTTAGTTTAATTTTCCTTCGGGTACCTACCCATAATTCTGGCATTGAAATGAAGCATAAACGAAAAAAAAAATGTCAGCGAATGAAAATAAACCGTAAGCAATAATGTGTGAAAAATGTATAGACTTTGATATGCAAAAAATTGTTTGAACCCACGATGAGCAGTTTCCGTCAGTTTAATATTCCTTTAAGTATCTACCTGTAAAATCTACTTCCCACAATCAAATGAAGCATAAACGACTAAAAATAAAGTGTCGCCGAATGGAAGTAAACTAAACAAGAATGTGTGAAAAAATTTATAGAGTTTGGTTTTGGTGCAAAAAATTTTTTTGAACTTACGATTAGCAATTTGCTTCACCTTAATATTTCTTCAGATACCTACCCTTAAAAGTTAATTCTTACAATCAAATAAAGCATAAATCACAAAAAAGTGACACCGAATGAGAATAAACCATAAGCAATAATGTGTGAAAAATGTATAGAGTTTGATTTGGTGCAAAAAATTGTTTGCACCCACGATGAGCAGTTTCAGTCAGTTTAATATTCCTTTAGGTACCTGTCTACCTCTAAAACTTACTTCCCACAATCAAATGAAGCATAAACGATCAAAAATAAAGTTCCGCGGAATGGAAATAAACTAAGCAAGAATGTTTGAAAATATTTATAGAGTTCGAATTTGGTGCAAAAAATTGTTTGCACCCACAATTATCAATTTTCTTCAGCTCAATATTTCTTCAGGTCCCTAAAAGTTAATTCCCACAATCAAATTAAGCATAAACGACCAAAACTAAGGTGCTACCGAATGGAGATATACAAAACAAGAATGAAAAAATGTATAGAATTTGATGCAAAAAATTCTTTGCACCCACGATGAGCAATAATAGAAATGATAATACTTTATAATTCTATTAATATAATTGAATTTAAAAAAAAAAATTAAATACAGCCAATTTAAAAATTTACATACAAAAATATGAATGCTTGTAAAACACACACTTAGTACAGAATCACACTTGTATGTGAACCACAAAATAAAATACACCTAGTAATCACTTTGAGAAATTACTTTTTTACTTTCATATTTTTTATTTATTTTTTTTTTTATTATTTTTAAATACAGGCACTTATTATTCGCTCTGATTATTTTGCCAAAACTCTTATCGTCACCCACCCGTTCTCTTTTTATTTTTTTTTTTTTTTTCTCTTTTATAAAACAAAAATTTATATTTTTTAATTGCTTTTCTTAAATACAAAATAATATACGAATATTAATATTGTGTTTACATGAACATACATAATATACATACATACAAGTGTAAATATACTTTTGTTTAGCAAATGTGAACACGTCATTTAAATTTTCAATTTTATTATAAATTACTGTAGGTCTGTAGGTTATTTTATTCTTAAAAAAATATACAAAATGCATACACAAACAATTTTTTCCTGTATTTGTGTTTACCTTTTTGTATTTCTTTGAACAAAAACAAAAAAAATTAAATAAAATAGAATTTGTTTATATAAAAAAGGATACAGGATAAAAAACAAAAATTTAAATCAGTACATTATTTTGGATGAAAAATTAAAAATTTAAAAATAAAATCAATGGCAATGTATGGGTATTAGAAAAAAACCAAAAAAATAAAAACAGAATCAAAACTAAATTTAAAAAAAAAAAAAATGTTCATTCATATGGGGATTTCCTGCAAAATTTTAAGGGTCAATATTTACTAATTTTAAATTTTCAATAAAAATTTCCGTTTCTTCTTTTTTATTTCGAAATTCTTTAACATTTTTTTTAAAGTTCTTTATTTTTGAATTCATATAGAATTGGTTTGTATTAAAACATAGAATATTTTATGTCTACAATTTCCGCTTTAATATTTTTTTTTTTTTTTTAAATATAATTTTTGTAATTTTTCAAAAAATTTATTAAAAATAAAAAAATAATTATTTTTACTTAGTATTCTGGCATTGAAATTATGCAATTGAAAGCATTACAAGTTCAGGATTTAACAGAAATTTTCTAATTTGAAAATTGAAGTTCGTTTTAACATGAAATTTTGAAATTGTTATTCTAGGGGTTTTCAGAAAGAGCATTACAATTTTAAATGTAAATAAAACAATTACGCGACGTTATTAAATATAGTAAAAATATAAATTATACTGTGCTATACGGTCGCTTACCAAGTTCCACAACTTTTCGGCGCTGAATGAAAATATGTTATAAGCAAGAATGTGTGAAAAGTTTATAGAGTTTGGTTTGGTGCAAAAAAATTGTTTGCACTCACGATAACCAATTTGCTTCATTTTAAATTACTAACTAAGGTATAGATCATATTGTAGTGCTTAATTAAATACGGTATAGAAAATTTGTTACTACTTTATTTTGCTACAATGTTTTTCAACATTTATTTATCAAATTACAGGCTTATTTATTTATTTGTTTATTTATTTATTTATGCTTAATACAAACATATTACAATATACATAAGTGTACAAAATTAAACAAACAAAATATAATTTTAAGCTTAATCTTATTCTAGATCTTAATATTAAAATTGACGTTATTATGACATTTAAATGTTGTTTGAAACACTGACATTTACTGTCAAAAAGAACACCAAGGTCTTTAAAGTGTGAGACTCGTTCAATAGATTTATTTTCAAAAGTATAATGAACTATTAATGATTTAGAAGATCGAGAAAAAGTCATTAAAGCACATTTATTAATATTTAAGGTCAGGTTGTTAATTTTACATCAACTAGGGGCCCCTGTTGAGTAATTATATTTCAAGTTGAAGTCAAATTTAAAGTTTTAAAAAAAACAGTAATTTACGTACTGACATAGACTTCGCACGATATAGCAGAAACCACTCGTTTAATAAAAAGCTTTGTGGTAAGTAAGTTTTATTTAGGACACATATAAATACATGTCCCTCATATACTGCTTCGTTTCCGATATATTCCCTATAGTAAATGGCATTTAGTGGATAAAATTCCTAAAAATAAAAAATTTTGTCATTAAAGAGGTATGTATATATATACATACATAATACATAATTTTAATAAAAACTATATTATTACTACAAATAACCAAAATTTAGAAACAGTTACTTAAAAAGATAAAAATGAAGAATTCAAGTGATTTGTTTTTTTATTTTAGATGAATTTGTTTTTTTGTTTTTTTTTTTTGTATATGTACATAGATTCATTTGCAAGTATATAATGTAAATTATAAAAACTGAACTGTTTGCTTTTGTTTATTATTTTAATAAGTTCTCACATATGCATAATGTATTTGCTGAATAATAAAATCATATGGTTACAAAATGTTCAACTGTGTGCGCATTTTTGTTTTATATATAATCTTATATATTATGTATATTAGAAGTTCATTAAGGAGTAGGAGAATCGAAATAAAATAAAAAGGTGTCTACTGCGCAGGACCTTAAATGCTTGTCAATTATAATTATAGATTTAAAAAAGAGTTTAAGTCTTGTTGAAGAAGGGATGTGTCCCTTGCTGATGTAATTTTAAACTTATTAAATGTGGGAAACTATTGCTATTATCAGGAACTGACCAATTTTTTTGTGACAAAGAGTACTAGACCAGGTCGAAAAGCCAATAAAGCATTTTTCCGCTTCATCAAGAATCGAACCTGGGACTTGTCGCTTAAAATGTAGTTCTGCCTACTCTGCCACCCACCGTGTCATTCGTTTCATTTATGTTTAATTTGAAGTTTTATCTCTAGCGCCAAGAGATAGCTGCTGAGGAGTAGTTCCTATAACAACAGTTATCCAAATTAACTAAAACTGCAATGTACTCCTCTACTCGTGGATGAACGAGGTCCTAACAAGGCCTTCTAAATTCACACGTTTGATAGAAACGTAAAGCCATGAAGGTAGTAGTGTCTATCGGTGAATACCAATACACATAGACAAATCATATCCATTGTAGTAATAAAAGAAAAGGTAAAATTATTTTCAATGACACATTTTAATGATGAATTATTATTTAAATGCTCACCCCATGCACATTTTTATTAATGCATTTTATTGAATCCAATTTTCCATGGCTTTGTTGCATAAATCAGTTCGTATTTCATTGATGTCTTGAATTATATTTTTCTTTAAATCATTTAATATTTCTAATTGCTTTATGCAAAACAAGATAGTAGTCCCAAACTTGGTTGTTCATATAGATCGCTTATAGATAATTTTACTTATTTGACATTCTAATGAAAATTATCTTTGTCTGAAAAGATGAAAATTAAAATAATTTTGAAAATTCAAATTCCAATAACTGAAATTACGACGCAATTAGTAACAGTAGTTTACCTTTCATTTTTCTGTTGCCACAATTTTGTCTATGCAATTCCTAATATCTGTGAATCACTACGTAGGTAGGAATATGCCATATACTTTTCTGAAAATCCAACATTGTAACAATAAAGTAACATTTTTTACATTTCAATTAAAGTAAGAAATAAAAAAATGTTTTAATAATTTTTAATAAATGTATATCGTATATATTTTTTCAGATTAAATTAAATATCATCATATAGATGACAACAAGAACATAGAATTGATTAAATAATGAACTTGAGTATGAAAACAAAAACACAAACAAAAAAAAAGGATCTTAAATATTTCCCACAAAAACAAACAATTGAACAACAACTATCCATTATGTAAAATTATAAAATACAACTTTAGTACCCAAAAGGAAAAATTTTCCTTTTTCTTCTTATTATTGTTGTCTATGCTGCCTATAAATAATAACAAAAACAAAAAAAAATATTTTTTTCATTTATAACACAAAATCATAACTTTAAATTATGGACTCTAGAAAGTTACATCCTACAAACATACTAATGTCGATAAAAAAACAAATTTTAACCCATATGGGAGCGAAAAACAACAACGAGTATTTTTTACATTTTTAAATCTAAAACCTCAATCGATCTAGCTTAACTTAGGTCTTTGTACCATGTGCTATACAAACTTTTTAACTCTGTTGCACTTGCATTAATTGCGTTATATTATGTTTACAAACAATAAGCAGTTACACGAACTTGTACGATTTTGTACGAGCTAGTAAGAGATTATCAATATAAATATAATAACAATATCAATATAAATAGATATGAAAATGATCTGATTTTCAAGCGCTTATGTTTTTTTGTTGACAGTTGAATATTGGAGAATGACTCTTGGTCGGTATTCGTTATTTTGGACGGTAAAATTAAAGTGAACCGGTAAAATTAAAGTGAATTGTAATCGACTATTTCGAATGAACCGATTGAGATCGAACATTAATGACAACTGTATAAGACAAAAATTTCTTAATTTACAATTATACAACTTTTTTGTACAAAAAGTACTGTTGAATAACAATAACGCAAAATTAGTATACACAAGTCCAACATCACATGAAGTTTTTGAATTTATATTTCGTAACTTGTCTTTAACGCTAGGATTTTTTTTATACATAACCTAAACACTATTATTGTTTCCCTAGACAATAGTTTGCATTCATATTAAATTTGCTAGCTTTTTCTACGAAACTACTTTAATGTTTGAAATTACTCTTTCCAGCCGAAACAAGTTGAAAGCTTTTATACCGATTGCTTTCATTTGACTATAGGGAGTGATAAGAAGGTTAGGAAAGGGGGACAATAATTATCATGGACGAAGGAGTTTATGTTCCTCTTGAATTTATGTAGGTCAGAATTGATCATATTTGGGGTGCATGTAAAATGTAATTTTGTTCAACATTCGGGATGTTGAGGTTATAATATCAATTATTTTGTTAACATATGCTGCAAAGGACAAGTCTAACGTTGAAAGAGTTGTATAGAGTTCTATATTTATCACCAAAAATAATGGCACTTGTGAAGAAAACAATCCAGAGTCGGAGGAAAACTAATATAACAGCATATCGTTGAAGCCAAGTTAGTAATCAAATAATTTTAATAGTAAATAATTTTTACAAATTTGTGGAAGATGTGAAAGTCCTTGGAGCCGAGATCGAAAACCTCATTTTTAAATGTATAAAAATTTTAACCGTGTTAGTTAAGTAGCAAATTAAGAATTATTTTTTTTGTCATTTCCAATACTCCGGAATTCATTCCACATTCCAATATTTCAAAATTTTATGTTATGGAATTTTTTAATTTGAAATTGGCTTAAAAATCGAGTTTAAAAATCGATCGAAGGAAGCGATTTTCTAACAATATGACAGCATTTCAATTCTTGATTAACAAGCTCTAAAATGCTGAAATTTACAGTCACAGTTAAAATGCAGAAACATAAAAACTGATATTGCAATGATGTAATATTCAAATTACTGACTCAGATAACTGGTCCAATATAATATTGGGTATAATTTTGACCCACCTCTCCTGCCTCCCCCAGCTACATATTTTTTTCTTTTTGAAATTACCAGTATTACAAATTTCTTAAGCTTTCTCAAACATTTTCTAAATTCTGAATTCAAATTTATTGTAATAAAAAAAGTTTGGAATTGAATTTTTTTTTTTTATACCGTTTGGGTTTCCGTTAGCCACCGTAAAAGGGTTAAATAAGCCAAATAGAAACAAAAAAAAAGTATATATGATCCTTTACTTTATATCACTACATAGGTCAAAACTATTCCTCTCTATACTTAAAACAATTTTTTTTTTTATATGAGTCCTTAGAGGTATTTATTTTTTTTTCATTTTTAACCAGGAGGATTAAAAAAAAAACCAAAAAGGATACAACTTTTTTTTTTCTTTTATTTATTATTATTATTATTATTTTTTTTTTATGTTCTAGTTCTCATAACGCAAATTTCATACAAAATAGTTTCAAGAAATTTGAAATATAACGACGATTTCCCATATAAATGACGTTAGACCCATTAGACCCATCAAAGGATAGTAAACTTCTTTTTGTTCTATATATATACTATATATGTATATATTATGTGTATATATATTTTTTTTTTCGACTCTTTCATACTCGTGTAGTTTGTATCTAAAAGTAAAGAGTATAAAGTGAAATTTTGGTTTTTGGTTTTTTTTTTTATATTTCTTTTGTTTGGGGTTATGTTATTGTTTAGGCTTTTTTGATATTTATTTTAACAACAACAGAATCAAAATATTACATTATAAGAGTTAGTTTACTTTTTGCAACGCCTTTATGTATAAACAAAAATAAATTTACTTTCTTCAGATTTAAATACGCAACAACTGTCAAAATTTTAATCAAACAGTATGTAGTATGTTCGTGTTTTTATCGGGTCAGAAGAGACTAGAAGAGACGGGACTGAAGAAAATGTTTTGATTGGTTGAATTTTTGTGATTTTTGAAACTGATGTGTATTTAAATATGAAGAAAAGAGTTTGAAATTTTATTCTAACTTGATATTGAAGAAACTCCTGGGGCTTACTTTTTATCTCAGTACACAAAATCTAAAGCCATTTCTGTAAAGTTATATTAATTGATAATTTCTGCAAAGGTCATTAAAATATCTGGATATGTGGACGGGACCACAAATCCCAAATTGGAGACAAGCGGCACAAGATCGACCTTTTTGGAGGAGCATAGTGATGAAGGCCAAAGCTCACCCAGAGCTGTAGCGCTATAAGATGATGATGATGATGTGGATGGGTTCACAATATTATCGATTTTTGTCGGTCAAAAGAACATGATGAAAACTATATTTAATTTAAACTATATGAGTTGGAGTTGATAGAAAAATTCGTCTTAGTAATGTCAGTAATGAATGACTCAAATGTTAACTCTCGTTTCATATAAGCAATTAATTGGTTAGAATATTTTGATTGGAATATAAAATATTCACTCCATAAAAAATATTTTTTTTTGCTTTAATTGTTGACTTTGAAAATAACCATCCCAAAAGCAAAACATATCTTGAAAAGAAAACATAGGTGCAATTTAATTTTATAGCATTAGCACAATAAGCCCATTTGCGGATGTGGTGATATAGAGGCCAGGTACTCTCCGAAATTATCTAGTCTAATCTAATCTAATTTTACTGTTATTTTAAAAATACCAAAAAATTATTTTCGATTTTCTGTTAAACTTAAACCATCATTACTTATAGAAATGTTTTTGATAACCGTATTTTCATGCTACCATCACAGGTAAGTGTTTAGAGAAGAATTTAAAAAATATCGAGTCAGTTTTCACAAAGTTTACTTAAAAAAGCAATCAATAATTGTTAGGCTAGTTCTAAATGAACTTACGAGTGATGGAGTAAGATTGAAGACTACTTACAAATTTTCGCTTACAAACCTAATTGTTTTTAGTTGTTATTATGAATGTTCTGAAGTATTAATGAAGGCTTTAATTGTAATGCGCATTCTCTATAAATTACTAATTTTTTCTACTAAACTATTTTAATTTTTAAAATTACTCCTCCACCTGAAATATTTACAACAACTTATTAAATTTAGACTTGCACTCAAGTCATTTTATATAAATACAACGTTAAGACATATTATCATTAACTATAGAGCCCACCTATCGGGATATTTTTGCAATCTAATACTGACAAATTTAAAATACAGAAAATCAGTATTTCAAATCCCTGTGGTGCAACAGTTAAGAAAAGTAACCTCTAACTACATTTTACTACTATTTTTTATATCTTTTGATTGCTGGGAACTACAAATTGATTTTTTTTTCTTTAAATATATAAAATAATTTCAATTCCCATTATTCTATTATTGTTGTTAGCAACCACTATAGAAAAACCAGTCAAAGTTTATTTTTTTATTTTTTTTTTTTGTAAAAATCCCTTCAAAATTAAACTGTTTTTCTTCTGATGCTTATTTTTATATTTTCTTTTATTATAATAATTTCATATTTTATGCCATGCTATAACCATTCTTTACATATAATAGGACTGATCGTATTTTAAAAAAAAATTTTTTTTGTTATGTTGAAAAATATTACACAATCTTCAATTCCACTGCTTCTTTTTAATTGTCCTACAACCCCTTCAGTGTAGAATAGGCGGAATCATATTTAACTACTTAAAAAAAACCAAAAAAACAAATTTTCTTCATTCATAAACAAAATTCGAAACATTTTCCTGAACATAGATTTACAAAGTAGAGTAAATAGAATAATGAATAAAATGGTGGTATCCAAGTAGTAAATTTTATATAATATTTATATTAATTAGTTGAATACAGATTATTTGAAGAACATGGGGTAAATGGTTAGAGAAATAATTTTATTATTTTCACGAGTAAAACCCGAGTCAAAAGCCAACTCAGCGAAGTCAAAAACCCAAATCGGAGAAATTTAAATTCAACTTAATGATGGCAATATCTAAGTCAAATCAGTAGGATTTGTATATAAAATATAGTGTATTAAAATGAAGTTAATTCAATGAAGTTAAGTCAATGAATTAAAAATATGACAAGTGAGGAAGAAGTTAGTCAGACAAATATCCAAGTCAAAAATAGTGTAGTCAAAAGCTAATGAAATGAAGATAAAATCAAAGTCAGTTTAATCAAAATTTAATTCAATTAAATTAAAATCCAATCATTGAAATAAAAATCTAACTCGCTGAAGTCAGTATTCAAGTTAGTGAAGTCAATATGCAAGTTAATGATATCAAAATCTAAGTCAACTTGTTCAGTATCCAAGTTCATATCCCAAAAATAATCAATAAAGCTAATTGTTCAAATAAGTAAAGTCAAAATCCAATTAAAATCAAAAATTTAACTCATTCAAGTCAAAATCCAACTCACTGAAGTCAATATTCAATTCAATGAAGTCAATATGCAAGTTAATGAAGACAAAATCCAAATCAGTCAAGCTAGTTCAGTACCCAAGTTAAATTTATCGATCCCAAAAATAATCAATAAAGTCATAATCTAATTAAAATCCAAGACAATAAAATCAAAAATTTGACTCATTCAAGTCTAAACCAACTCACTGAAGTCAATAATCAAGTTAGTGAAGTCAATATCCAAGTTAATATTATCGATCTGAAAAATAATAAATAAAGCTAAAGTTCAGTAAAGTCAAAATCCAATTAAAATCCAAGACAATAAAATTAAAATTTTACTCATTCAAGTCAAAATCCAGCTAACTGAAGTCAATAATCAAGTTAGTGAAGTCAATATTCAAGTTAGTGAAGTCAATATCCAAATTAGCGAAAGTCAATATCCAAGTTAATGAAGTTATGGAATCCAAGTCAGCTAATTCAAAATATTCAAGTTAATACTATCGATCCGAAAAATATTAAATAAAGTTAAAATCAGTGAAATGAAAAGGCAATTTAATGAAGTTAGTATAGTAAAAAATGAAACCAGTGGTAAAATTAAAATCGAAATAAGTTTAGTTACAACCTAAATCATTAATTTGCTTATATACAAATAACTTAAAGTCGAGATGTCTATACTGAAATATCTCAAACACTAAATTTATTCACTCTGAGCCAAACCCCATATAATATTATTTTTCTTTAGTACTATCTCCTATAAATGAAATTAAGTTAAAACAAAGATATTTTCTAGACAAAAAAACAACCCTAACCAAAACAAATTTTTACTATACTTAAATGTACTAAAAAAGTAAAAATAAGAATAATAAATTTTTCTTAACTATTTAAATGAATGACTCATAAACATATACCCATACCCTCTACATATGTATACGAATATGAAAATCTATTCAAAAATATCACAATTTATTTTGTTGTTTTTTTTTTTTTTTTTTTTTTTGTTCTAATGAATGTACCATGAAATGATCATCCCAAGTGGTCATATAAACTTTTATTCTTTTCTTCTGTTTTTATATTTATTATCTTTTTCTTTCTTTTTATATCCTAGCTAGAAGGACACACAATACTTTCATATTACTTTCATTTTAGTGAGTTAAAGATAAACAAGTCAGTCTCATTTATTTCCTGCCTATATGAGGAGACAAAAAAAAACATTTATTTTATTTTGTTCATTTTTAATATCCATCTATGCCACCTACTGCTGACTGTGGCCATCATTGACTCACAACTAGATATGATACTAAAAAAAAAAATATAGTAACAATATTAATATAAAATTTAGAAAAAACTAAAGATAAAGACGATATATATAAATATATAGAAGTATATGTATAAAATAAAAAAACAAATAAATAAGATAGAGCTAAAAAATAACGGTAAAACTGGGACAGGATATTATAAAAATAAACAAGGACAACTCAATCTGTATAATGAAATTTTAGGTTAAAACTTTTAAATTATTATATATCAAATTAGGGTTACCGTATTATATCATAATATTAGGGTTATTCTATTACATCAAATTAGAGTTACCATATTGTATGAATACTTTTAAATTGTTAATTAATTGACTGAGCACTAATATTGATTATTCACTTTGCTCACTTCATTGCGTAAACCTATTAAGTTTTTATCGTTCAGGCTTATTATGTTACCAACTTTGAAAACATTTTGTTCTCAATTAATCAAAACATTTTGTAAGAGTGAAACTTATTATAACGATTTTGGATTTATGAATTAGTAAAAATTTTCTAGAGAACCAAATAATGAATTACAGTCAAAGTTTTGATGGTTGAACGGAAGTGTCAAAATAAAAATACAAAATAACAAAATTTTAACCAGCTTAGTTCATAGTTGTGCCGGTTTGAATTATAAACAAAAATTGAACCTGATATTTAAGTGAAAAATTTAAAACCTGAATTGAATCTAAGCGGTATCTGTTTAAATCGACATAAATATATGTAAATATTTTTCCACAGACAAATTCTATAAACATGAAATAAAAGTATGAATTGACTTAATACTATTCAGTGCAATGAATTAATTGTTCTTAAAATTGATACAATTAAATTTTTATTGTTCTTGATAAACCTGGGCAATGAAAATTAGCCGAGAACTGGCATATAATCCACGAGTCATGCTGACGGCATATCTTACATACGTTTCATACCCCTTTGTCTAATTTTGTTGAGAGGATTTTTTTCTTGTCGTTACAAAAACAGGAATAAAAACCAAAATTTTAGCTGTTGAATATATAGATAACAACAAATAAAAGAAGTAAAAAGAAGGGTACAAAAAAATGTTATAAACCGCTTGCTTTATTCTTATTTTAAAAATTTAAGTGATAAAACTATTTTATTCTTTGCGTTTATTTATTGTTTGCCTTTATTATTTCCTTTATTTTATTATCGTTTTTGTACATTTTTTTATTATTGTTTATTTATTGTTTGCGTTTATTTATTGTTTATGTATTTCTTATACGTACACATAGATAAATGACGTTAGATAGTAACGGATAGTGTAAACAAAAAGTGGATTGCTGAGTCGGTTGAATAATGACCGACTCGTGGAATATCGATCAATCAATTGATTCGAGTCACGTGATTTAGTTACTGAATCAATAATCAATCAAGTCAATCAATAACAATTAAGAGTATTTAAACAAAAATATTGAAAAAAAATATATTATTTCAAAATAAATTACGATGGTAAATATCCAAACCGATTTTACGAAAAGCCAAGAAATTGTAAAATGTATTAAGCTACAAAGACTGACATATGCAAAACATATATGGTAAGAATAAATTCTCAATAGATGCCAAAAAATTATATTAAGCCAGGTAGGCAAAAATCAAAATGGCATACTAAATCGAGAAATTGAAAAATGGAATGAAGGATAGATAAACAAAATATAGAAAGATAGAGCAAATTACAGGAAAGTTGTAAATGAGGTAAATTAGAGTTTACCCGATCTGTAGAATCAACAATTGATGGTGATGACAATATCAGTCAGAAATTGAACCAATAAAAATACTGTGGCAGAATTGATTCATACAAAAATTTATCTAATAAAGTCATCACTAACAGCCACAAATGGATCAGTAGAAACAAACAAATTATATTTGCCCTAACTTTAAACTTTTTAATTATTTCAACTACTTTTGTTTCAGTCACTCTTGTAACTCTTGTAAAATTAAAAATATTTCCAATACTTTTTAATTAATTGTAAAAAAAAAAAAAAAAAACTATTTCGTTTGCATGTTGTGTACACCCCTGATAACAATTATATTTTCAAAACATATGTTTTTTCTATAATTTTTAATCCTTTAAAAAAAATAAATAAACAAAACATGAAAAAAAAAGACAAATCTCTTTTGTTATAAATCCTTTTTATATAACAAATATAGTGTGTACAATAATTGAACTAAAAAAAAAACATACTGATGCATATCACATTGGATTTTTTTTTCTATTTTAATAAGTTTTACAATACCCTTTACATAAAATATAAACATTTATTTTATGAAATTTTATAACAAGAATTAAAGCTAATTTTCAGTTGATGTTAACAGCTTGTTTCATTTTTATTATATAATATACAACAACAACAACAACAAAAAACAGTAACAAAATATATTAGTATTATTCTATTGTGTGTACTAATGTTTTATTCTATTACCATGTTTATTTGTTATTTATTTATTTATTTATTTATTATGTACAGGATGTTGGAAAAATATTTTAATCTGTTGCTAATCAGTTCATCGTTGATGTTGCAATCAGTTGTTCATCGTATCTTGTAATATTCTGGGTGCGGTATAAAGCTGTTATTCTATACCAGCAGTTAATCGTTGCAGTAAAAATAATTATATGCTAGTATTGTCCCATTGCTAACTTAGTAAATTTTGTATGTTTTTAGTTGTCTTATTATGTATATTATATAAAGAATTTGGTTTCTACGAATATATGCATAATATTTGGTAACTAAGGCTTCAGACAGCAAAACTAAATTAGTATATATAAGATGTAACTTACTTACCTTCACATTACCATAATCGAATTAGTATATCGGCTTATCTTTACTAATTAAGTAGTTAATTAATTAGTTAGGAGGACAGACGATCGATATGAAGTCACGCAGCCAAAATAGTTATTTCTTTAAACTCTCATTGTCAAATCTGCAACGATACAGACTAGAAATTCCCAGCCCTGAGCAAAGCTACACATCGGACTGCAGGTAAAACCTTTCCAAACAATATAAAGATTATCCCGGGATTATACTCTAATGGATTTATACTCATTTATAGATACATTTTCGATTAACACATATTTTTGTTTTCGTTTTTAAGGATTTTGTGTGTTTGGTGGGGATCTTTAATTAGCCGATTTTGATTTAATTATTTTTTAACACGTTAGGGATTTAAGAAGTTAACGATTTTGTGATTGTTTATATTGAATTTCAAGATTTAAAAGCGCTCCCAAAACTTCGAATCGGAACGTTTATTACTTTTTTATGTATGGATAAGTGACTGTGTTCTTGCGTTCTACTGGGAGCCGTTCAAGCACATATTAATTTATTATAACTTCGAATCGGGTTCTATAGCCTAATTTCTGTATAAAATCAGTTAGGATATATTCATGTCATAGCAAAATTATAATAAAAATTCGATAAATATAAATGAATACAATCTACACCCTGTAAAATGTTTGTATTATGAATATTATTATTTGTCCTCTTAGGAAAATATTATTTTAGTTGTAATTTTTTTTTAATTTAATTTATTTTACATATTCTTTTTTTGTATTTAAATTTTAAAATTTTGTTTTCTCAATAAATGAATTTTGTATTACATGTATTTTGTAAGTAGGTATAATAAAATTCAAATAGAAAAAAAAGGCGATGCCTCTAACTACAAACGTATAGCAATCACGTCAATCCTCTCCGAAAGTAATGGATGGATTATTATCAACAAAAGGCTAATGAAGTATATCTTAAATGGAAAGGTATTATTAGTGATAGGCAATATGGCTTTAGATCACAATGTTCCACTAGCGATCTAATGACTTGCCTTAGCGCAAGAAGCTTAACATTAGCATTCATAACTCTGGTGCATCTATTTCTGTAGCCCTGAGTATTTCAAAAGTATTGACTCAAGTCTGGCATTGCGCTCTTTTATCGAAGTGCTAACCTATAACCTATATCTGTTCATAAAATAAATTCGAAAATCCTTTTCGAATCGTTCGATTCATGTCTTAATTGACGCATTCATATCCGACAAACATTATATTAACTCTGGTTTTCTTCAAGGATCAATTCTATTGCCCACTCTTTTTTTTTTTTGAATTTATCAATGATCTCGTCCAATCAATTTTGAATCGTATCCATAGTTTTGCACACGACAGCACACTAGTAGCATACTTCGATTTTCTTCAAAAATCACATGCTACAATACCAGTTACTGATACTAAGCGTAACATGATTTTTTGTTTTCTCTTTCTTCAATTTTATCTTATTTAAATTTTTAATATTTTATAAACAAAATCTCTAAGAGACTACCCAGTACCAAGATTTAAATAAATAAATAAATAAATGATGGTCAACACGCTCAATCAACCATTATTTTGGACTGGGATAAAAGTAATAGAGTTGACCACCTACAAAATTCAAACCTATTAAGTCTCGCTCCATTTAACTACTCCATTTAACCTTACCCTATTATTCAGGGATGTACGTATTCAGCGAACCGAATATTTGGATACCCTGGGTATGCATGTCAACAATAAAATGATATGGAATGACCATATCTTTGATATTGCTAAAAATGCCGCAAAATTCTCGGGTGTTTTGAGTCGCTGCAAAACGTATTTTTCTCCCAGAACATTCTAATTTTCTATAAATCATACCCAAGTTAGCATACAATTCACATATATCGGGGTCGGTGCATCACGAACCGCACTAAATTTTCTAGAGAAAGTTCAAAAGCGAGTCATTCGTCTTATCAATAACCCTACTGTTAGATTCTCCCTTGCACCACTTGGAAATCGTTCCTTGTACCACTTTGAAAATCATCGTATTGTTAGAACATTTTCCCTATTTTATAGATATCTCGTAGGTTTAGGCACTTGTTCAGATGAAATAAAAACCCTAACGCCACATCTCAAACATTTCCACCGAATAGAGGCATCAACTGCCCAACCCTACTCAGTGCGAAGTCCAAGGTGGCTCAAAACTAGTTACATTCTTGCCGAAGAACAAGAGAGTCATCAACTGTCCAACCCTACTCAGTGCAAATTCCAAGGTGGTTCAAAACTATTTATGGGTATTCATTTGTAGTAAAATTTTCTCAAATGTGGAACGTTAATGTAAAAAGATACCAAAAACGTACAATCTACAAAAGTACAACAGTAATATTTCACAAGTTTATTCAAAATGTTCCTACTTATCAAAGTGACGTTTTTTCTTTCTACAATACTCAATTAGTTCAAACTGTATATTCGTGTATAAAGGTGTATCGTTTGAAACCTAATGTTTGGCTTTACTTAAAAAATAAACAAAAACAAATTTTAGAGGTTTCAGCAAATATCTTTTGAGGGTTACTTTAAAGAGAAAAGACACTTCGTAGGTGATTATGGATATTATTTCAAATCATTTTGTCAAGTCATACGATAATAATGCACTAAGCTGTAGATGTAATAATGCACTAAGCCCCATGTTGGCTATCCCACACTTAAACACTTATAATTTTATCCAAAATAAAATCGCTATCGAAGATAATTCTATTAAATAAAAATCTATTTAAAATTATTTTATCCTAATGATATTCAACTGCGTACAATAAAGAAGTCCCCATCAACACTATTGTAAAATGTTATTTTAACTAACTAAGTAATTTAAAATATCCAATTTACACTTCCCAAAAAAAAAAATATGTACTTATAAAAAATGTAATAAAAAACACAAAAAAAATTTATTAAAATATTTAAATTTGAAAAAAGGATACTCTAGAAACCTTTAAAAATTGAAAATAACAAAGAGAGAATGGCTATAAGAACAAAACATGCAAAAAATGCATTCTGCAACACAATTAATTTATTTTATGAAAATTGAAACTGCTATGAATTTTTTAAATCAAATCAAACTTTTAATAGTAACAAGAGAGAACATTAAATATTGAAGGATACTCAAACGAATTTCAGATATTTTTTTTATTTTATTCTCTCTATTAAAACTCCATAGTTTCTGGTCATACAAAATTACCAAAACCCAACCACTACAATAAAATTGTTTTTTTTTTTTTCATTATTTTTTTTTTACATTTTAATATAAAATTCTTTATTTTGTATTTTACAAAAATCACTTCTTTTAAATTATATAGAATACTCCCTCTAGGCTATTTAAGGTAGAAGAAAATCTAATACAGTGTCAAAATAATAAGAAATAAATAAAAAAAAAAAAAAAAAAATTAAATAAAAAAAAAATAGAGAAAATTTTAAGAACTAAAAATTTACAACAATGTTTTTATTTTTACTGACATGTACCTTATATACAAGCCATAAAATCCTTTTCAAATATTGTATGTATATATAGACTATTTATATATATGATATGAAAAATAGAAATAAAAACCTAGGTAATAGAAATCTAGTGACTTTTATAACAATATAATTTGAAACAAAGTTAACTATTCATGAAAACAGTACACAGAATTGTGTTACTTTCTGAATGAATTTTAATAAAAAATTTTTTAGTAAATTTTTTTTCTTTTTTTTTGTTATTCTGAAATTCTCTGCGGTTTTAAATTTGAAATAAAGAATTTGCAATTTCAAAAAAGAAAATTGTAATTGGAAAATTTTTAAATTTAAATTTTTAATATATTATATATAAAACAAATTGAAGTTTAAATTGAAGAACTAAAAAGGTAAATAATATTCATTTATGTACAGGATGACATGACACAAGTGATATTCTTTGTTTTCATTAATTTGATGACTTAAATATAAGATTTGAAAATTCATAGGATGTAAAAAAAAATATATATTCTAGCCCACTTCATATGAAGAAAATATGCTTGTAAGCAACATTAGCAGATAGAACTACTGTCATGACAGTAAGATCAAATATTGATAAAGCTTACAAAAACATTCCATCAATAATAGAAGGCTGTCTAACAATTGATAAAAGCAAAATCAAATGTAATTAAATATTTTATGTAGTTAACAACATATTACCAACTCGTTTTGGGAATCACGATCGTCTCTGCTAAACTTATTCTTAATATCTTATAAAAATCGTGAGCTATATAATAAGGTGACATGTCATAAGCAGGCCATAACAGAGGGTGGGCCATGAGGGCCAATTGGCTCATGCCCCGAGTTGTAAAAGGGCCTCCATTGATTTTCTAATTTGGTCACAGTAAGTGCGGAAAATTAAGTAGAAATATTATTTTGAGTTTTACAATAAATTTATTTTAACCAATGATTTATAAAATATATCAGAAGATTATGCAACGATATAAAACTTATAGTAAAAAATTGCTAAATCTTCCACCGCACGTACGTACTGAACTTCAGTCAATTTTTCAATATTTGGATACATTCGAATGTATTCTGTTGACAACAATATGGCTTGAAATATTAACGAACAGTGGGAATGATTCATCTTTTGAATGAAGCTGTACCCAACAGCAGATAGCAGAATACACAATATACATAGTAACACCGTGTGCATACAAATTGAAGCACACAATGCAACGCTTGACGTCAAAATGGAAGATATTAACAATCTTATTGCAAGGATGAAGATAAAATGTGAAGAGTGGGAGTGAGATTACTTTAAGTTCAAAAGAGATTGCTGTATACTCTCCAAAATGTCAAATAAATTTCAATTAACTCATCATATTACGTCACAGTTTAATGCTGAAGAACATTATAGAGTTAATGTTTTTATATACATTATTGATTTGGTTTTTTCAGGTTTAATACATCGTTTTGAGTCTTTACGCAAAATTTGCCAGACTTTTGGATTCTTTTGAACTTTTCAAGCTTTATCAGACGAGGAAATAAAATCTGAGCAAAATATTCAAAGAAAATTTCAAATGAAATTTGTGATGAAATAATATTTTTAAAAAATATTTTTGAAGTAAACTTTGATATAGAATCATCTTCATCACCAGCGAAGTTGTTGCTAAACGTTTTAGAAATAGTTTGGATAGTTTCCCAATATATCAACAGTTTTAAAAATATTTTTAAGTCTACTCGCCTCGGTTGCTTCAGCGAAACGTAGTTTAAGTGTGTTAAAAAGGGTTAACAATTTTAACAGATCTGTAATGAGCCAAGAACGGGCTATCAATTTTACATATAATTTTCAGATATTGCACGAAATATTGACTTTTCAATTATTATAAAAGGTTTTGCTAACACTAAAGCTCGAAAAGCTTATTTGTAATTATTAATTTAATTTTGTTTTTCTAAATAAATTAAAAATAATAAAAGAACTATGTAAATTTGCCTTTTTACACAAACAAGAGGCCTCATGATTTTTATTGGTCTGGGCCTTCTCTCAGTTCTGCAAGGCCCTGGCCATAAGTCCAATTAAGATTTATTTTCCACTAAAATTCCCATGGAAGTTTTGTCGTACTTGCACCCATTAATATGGTCAAAAATCCCAAAAAAATTGAGTCATAAATCCCATTGTTAAATAGAATCGAAGACGATCACGAAGATATACACCATACACAATTTTCATGTCATCAACAATTGCAGAATTAACAAACAAAATGAAATAAATGAAAAAAATCATCACTATTTACTATCATGGAAATTTTCGTGCGTTTCCAAAATGCGGGTACACACAGTTAATGATTATTTATATTGTCCACGCAGAACACGTGATTAAACCTGAAAATTAATAAGCGATTATGTGCGTCAGGCACGGTGCTGGTGCGTATAACATCCGAGACCTCCATCTTCTTTTACACACACACGGATATTTTTGGCACTCCTATTTTTTAATTATTTTTTTTTACAGATCATTCCATTCATCTACATATTATTAAAAAGCACATCACAGAAAACTTATACGGACATGTTACAGTTCATCAATTCGAACATATTTCTTTATTTGGTATATGTATATTTTATTTTAACTAAAAATGGCCAGATATCCAATTGGAAATTATGACCCACCTAACTGATACAAAACTCCCATGGAATTTTTAACTCTTTTTGATTTATGGGGTATAAATCCCATGGGATTTATGACTCCAGGACTAATGACATGCCACCATATAATAACGGTTGAACTTAATTTAACCCTCTTAGGATTATTGTAAATAAGAGCGTGGCATTCACTTTAATGGTTTCAGAGATCTTGCGACTTAAAAATATTTTAGATACATTCAAGATAGATAGAATCATTTTAGATAGAATTCTATTTCTGGATCTAGCTCTCTGAATGGTCACAAAGTCCGTAAAATTGTATTTGAAATAATATTTGATTAGAGTTTTCATTTACAATTGATACTGGAAGCCATCAGTTGTTTTGTTAAAAAAAAAAATCCCCGTAATGTATTTTAGTCTCAATAACTCTGAGAACAGTGGGAATGATTCCGAGAATTCTATACAAACATTTCATTTTTGAATGAAGCTGTACCCAACAGCAGATAGCAGAATACACAATATACATATTAACACCGTGTGCATACAAATTAATCAATTTAACAAATAGAAACATAGTTTCTGTCCAATTAGAAATCAAGCAAATCGTGTCAAATATATAAAAAGATTATGATGGACGTTGATTGTGATGAATAAATATATACCGAAAATAAATTGGCTTCTTATTGTTTTATAATAAATTAATAAATTGATTCTTACAATATATTTTTCTTCTACTTTTTTCTTCCACCTAAATAACACGTTGGGTAGCGCAGTAGGTATAGAATGCCAGCATTTCAACCGAAATGTGCCAGTTTCAATCCCCCACGAAGCAAAAAATGTGTTTTATTGGTTTTAGTGCAGCACCCTTTGTTATTGCGGGATGAAAAAAAATAATTGAGAGTATAACTTAGGTAACAATTTAAATAAAACACTGACTGAATAATAGTATTTTTCAACATTTAATTAGTTGATAAGCCAGAAATTGGATAAATAAATTCTTGAAAAATATTGTAGTAAAAAATGTAATAAAACTTGCAGAACCGTACTTTACTAAGTTACGGTCAAGAATATAAAAAAAAATTAAAAAGTATTACCAAAAAAATATTTTAGTTTTTTATCCATCACCATCCCTATCTATTGATATTTTATGGATGGTGTTTGTTGTACACAATGCATTTAGCAAAAAGTGCATAATCAATGTTGTTGTACACCAGCTTTAATTTGAATATATTATGTTATGGCAACAGTTAAATTTATGTGTAACATAGAGGTTATCCCGACAAACAAAAACCTGTTTATTAAAATCCGGAATATCCAAAATCACTTCTCACTTCTACATTCTAACATGTTCATGCAGAGTTGAGTTTAACTCAGATTTCTAAGACTCACAGCTGTTCAATCTCCAGAAAAAGGCTTGAAAGCCTAAGTGTATTAGGTGTGCACTTAAATCGAAAATTGATCTTGATCCATGTTGCCAGAAACGAAGTCAAATGGTAGAAATCTTGGAAAACCCCGTCTTCTTGCAATATTTTATCTTTTTTATTCTCCAAATATTTTTTAATTATAACAAAATCTAATTTAATTGGCGGGATTATGAAATCCCGGAATTTTGATAGATGTGTTTTTTTTTTTAATTTTATTCATATTAATTGTAATCTTATGGCGGGATATCGTGACGTACCATTATTTAATCAAAATTCATTTATTTATAACATATTTCAATTGATTACTATAGATTTTCTAACCACCCTATATTGAAGAACAACTAGAATAAAAATATACTATGAATTTAATTTAAAATAATTTTATAAATTTAAACACAAAAGTAATGCCACAAAATTTCATCAATTCAAAAATTTTCAAAATTTCTAAAGTAATTTATAACTAAATTTTTAATAATGGCAAAAAAGACAAATTATTACACTAAGTATTGTAAAAATTTTAAATAAAATCTGGAAGTATATAAAAAAAATTGATATGTACTTATTTGAAAGACAAATTATTAAAATTTTAAAAGGAGGTGCCTCAAAACTTTAAATGAGTTCAATTTTGGA
Source organism: Argyra leucocephala (assembly GCA_963942445.1). NCBI lineage: Eukaryota > Metazoa > Arthropoda > Insecta > Diptera > Dolichopodidae > Argyra > Argyra leucocephala. Next base: position 15,735,294 of record OZ012681.1, read on the forward strand.
AATGATAATGAAAATTTTTATAATTGTGGTGAAGTTGAATTCTAAAATTAAAATTATAGAAAATTCTAAAATATGAATTTTTAAATAATTTTCATTTCGAATGTGAAAGGTAAGTGCAAGTGGCTATTTCAGTTACTCCTGAAAAGACAATAGTATCGATTTTTTGATATTAAGTGGTCACAAAAAATTATAAATAACTTCCCCAATCGTAACAATACAATAATTGCTTCAAAGAAACTGTCAAAGCTACGCTTTATGTAATTAATATAGTGTATAGTGAAAATGCAATTTTTGAGTATTAATTTATGGGATACCTATAGTGTATTTCATTCACAATAAATTTAAATTTAAAACTTACTAAAAATCTATATACTCGTACTCGTAATATTCGCAATTGAATCGCAATCAAAACCGGTAATCTGCAAAACATTTTTGAACACAGCTATAATCGTATTCTGTCTCGAACATACAGTTTTACAAATAAACAAATCAGTTTTCAGAGATGTATTAAGCACAAAATAAATTGGTTCTCAACCCTACTTGGCTTATTCAATTAGATCAGTCTCATCAAAAAACTAACGATTTAGAAGTTTGGAAAATTCTATTTAAACTTTAACTTAAGCTTTGATGGTAAAATATTTGGTTTTAAAAACTAGGGTTGATTTAAAACAAGCGAATAAAATCGGAAGCTGTCGAAATAAGTCGAAAAATATTTAGATCTCGACAAGTAATTCGTAACTGAATATGTTCATCATTGAACGAGTATTTTGTACATTCAACACTATTAGAATATGTCTGTAGATATTGTAATGTTGGACTAATTAAACAGCTCCTAGTTTTGAACTCTAATCAATCGTATGACTTAAATGGAGATGTCTCCAGATTAATCTCCTAAGACTATGGTCGCTTAAGGTCTAGTTAGGTTTTATTTTAAATCGCCTATGACTCTAGTTAACTTTTTTTTGTTAGCTTTTATATGTGACATGAAAGTTTTACTTCAGATTGATTATTATAATCCCCAAATTTAAGATATGAATATTAATCTAGGTTGTATGTTTTATAAATATATTAAAAATAATATTTTCATAAAACATGAATTTTATACATTTTAATTTACTTATAACAATATTAATTTATTTTAAAACCATCACCTTGAATTTTGTCCAATAACATGACATAATATGATCTAAGAAAATTACTGAATTACAAACGGAATAACCGAAATTATATTGCCTAATAAAAACATTTAACACTCCAATTTGCTGTTGATGAACTTTTAAATCAAAATTTTATTTGAATATTATTATTATTATTATTTTTCATTGAATATAATTTACGTGCTGCCAGGTCTATCGGCTTTTATTTAAATATTACTTTAACATTAAATATAAAATAATTGCAACTAACCATAAAATAGTTATCAAATTCGATAATCTATATCAGTACATTAGAATATATTAAAATATTACGGCATTATTAGCCTAAGTTATGATAATAAATTGTTATTTACTGTTACTCATCGGGTTCATAACTTGACCGAATATCAATTATGTTTAACACAAGTCGTTGAGTTTAACTGAAATAAAAAAAAATATTTATCAATTTCTAGACAACATTAAATTTTATAAAATTTAAATTTAAAAGATTTTTATCAGAAAATAATGATATTTAACAAAAATAAATAGAAAAACAATAATTAAATAGAAAAATAATAATTATCAAAAAATAATGATTGTTGGTCGTTGTGCAATCAAAAAGCAATCATAGGTATTCAGTAATATCAGAAATTTTATGAGAAAATAAATTTCGAATCACAAGAAAACTGCCAACTTTGTTAATCGCAATCTTTGTCAAATTTAAAAATCTGATGACCAAATAGAATATTAGATACACAAGATGTCACCCAGCGAAAAATACGAGATTAGATAAAAATCCCGAAATTAAAATAGATTTGATACACACTAAAGAAAAATTTTAATGAAATATGTAGACAGATCAAATCCTAAGGGGAAACGAAAAAGTGAGTGATCAAAAAGTTGATGGGAAAAAACAATAGAGGGTGAAATTTCAAACGAAGATGACACATGGAGAAAAATAATTAAAACTTCTGTAACTTTCTTCAATATTTTTTAGAACTAAAAAGTGAAGCTAACATATTTGACCTTTTTTTTGCAACTGTTTGCATACTGCTGAATTAATTAATCAAAAAAAAAACTAGTGCCTGAACTTACTTTCTGTTATTGTTTGTGCCAATATTACAAATTGGGTTGGTGATTCAATCCACAAAAAACAAAATCCATAATGACTTTTGCCACAAAAAAAAGATCTACAAAGAACGATCGAAAAACACCAAAATTTGCTGAAATAAGGAGGAGAAGGTTACCAGTCTCAAAAAAAATTATATTGTCCTTTTCCAGAATATTAATAAATAATAACGGAATCAATTTTTATATTTATTTCCGGAAAAGGGCAAATATATTTCTTTTAATACAGTTTGGTAATCCTGTCTTAGTTAAATAATATTTTTTTTGTGGATTTCAGTTTGTTGATTTAGTCACCAACCCTACAAATTTTTATTGTTCTCTCGTCAACCGATCGTAATTGATTTAGCTATTTAAATTTCGTAACCCCAATTTGCATACAATTTATATTTGATATAAATCTCTACAGTTGGTATCCCAAATTAAGTCAATGCACATCCAAACTTCTTTATTCAATAAAAACATTTTAGGTATTTGGTATACTTTTTATGCGACATAATATCAAATTTGAAATTAAATAAAAATTATTGTTAAACATTGCTGAAATATGTATTTTTGTCATAATAAAGTGTTAGTTTATACAAAAGATATTATTTTTTAAGTGGTACCGTCTTATAAAATTTCCAAAAATACTACCCATCCTTGGTGTAACACTCACCGGCTCAGCATAAGAAAAATACTTCTTTCCCCTTCATTTAAATATTTAAGTCAAAACAAAATTTTCTATGTCCGCAAAACGATAAATTTTTCTTATCATATCGTCCAAATTAAGCATACAATTTTTGTTATTTACGGTATTTTTTCTTTCTTTAATCTCCTTGTTATTACCTCCGTTAAGTAATCGATGTACAACTATACATTCTGGTTTAAAATTTTATTTTTGCGTGTTGATGAAGAAGATTTATAATTTCAGCATCAATTGAAGAAATACTCAATATTGCCCCTGATAAAATGTTCTTTATAAGAATTTTTAGCAAATCTAGTGAATTCTTAAAAATGGCAAAGCAAGATTTACCACCACGGTAACAATAGCAATATTTTTTTCTACTTGTCCACATTTTCATCATCATCATCAATGTCCTGTAACCCCATTCGTGTGGCATAGGGCAGAAATAAAATCTTTCCATCGACTCTTGTTTGCGCCTAACCTCTTTAATTGTGACCATGCTTTTTGCTGGGTACTTGCTTCGGCTAAAACAGTTGTTCTCCATGTTTTTTTAGGCCTTCCGACACGACGTGTACTCTTAGGATTCAATTCGAAACATTGTTTCGCGATTTTGTTGTCCGACTTCCTCAGAGTATGCCGGATCCAATGCCATTTCCTCTGTCGGATTTCCATTTCTATTCGTTTTTTGCCACAGTGTTCTGTTAACATTTTGCTTTACAAAATTAACATTCATTTGAACTAGAAGATATTGTTCCTGCATTGGTCAATTATAGAAACATTTCGAGGTGGCTAACTCAAAGACACAAGCCAGGAAAATGTAAAAATTTTCTAAACTTTATTTTTGCGGCATTTTAAAATGTTTTGATGATTTTAAAAATACTTCTAATTTGAAAAAGCGGCCAATTTTATTGATTTTATGTCTCGCCATTTATTTCTTTATTGAAATATGTAGTTTTCCTATATAAGGTTTAGAACTTGGATAAGTTTTTTCTATAAATGATTTATTTGAAAGATGGACAAAATTTGTTTTTATTTCATAATCGGTAATTTTTTGCGGTAATATTTTGGAAAAGCTTCACATATAAATTTTTGGGTTTTTGTCACTACTTTTTGCTTTAATTCACCGAAGTGGAAAGTTTTAGAGACATTATTAGCGCTTTAAAGTACTAGATTACTTATATATTTTGATATTTGACATACTTTTATAAAGATTTTACAACTAGAAGTAGAAATTTAACACCGGAAAGATATCATTTTGTCAGAGTTATAACTGAAATTAATAATAATTTCCATTACTAAGAAAATTTGCCAGTTTTAGTTGTGGAACGTTATTTGATGAAATTTTAATTAATGAATAAATTCGATCTGATGCATTCGTTGTAGTTGACTTACATTAACATAATGAGTATAGGATTATGACGAGCAATAATTTGAAACATTTTCTTTGATGTTTAATTTAACATTTGCAGTGTGTCTCAACAATTTATTAGGTGTTTTTAAATGGTGCATTCGAAACTAATTATTTGCTAAATGTATGCTATCTCTTTTTTTCTATAAAATACTACGTTTGAAAGTTATATAAAAAATTTGTTTTCTTATATGGTATTATGTTCAAATCATACCTGAAAAACATAGAAAAAAATAAATAAAAATGAACTTTAAAAAGATATTATGAAGTTCTTGATACCCTTTTTAATCACAAATATTTTATATTTCACTCATAGCACGATCAATTAATTCGAAAAATCATGATAAATAAAATTAAAACAATTTATTTTAATAATATTTATTTTAAAATCACTGAACCTTATTAAATATTTATATTTTAATATTCATTCGTTAGGTGTAGTAACGTTTAAATTATTACAAAAAAAAAATGATTTTTAAACATAGCATAGGTTTATTTTTTGTTCTAACAATATTACAAATTCTTATGAATTTTACTATGGTAAGTATTTCATATTAATATATAAATTTAATAATAAAAATATTTAACTAATTTTTAAAATAACAAAATATAATAATATCATAAATTAACCCAAGTTAATATAAACATTTTATGTTTAACTAACAACCAACTATTCGTTAAAAAAAATTAAACGAACAAAACCGACCCAACTATGTATCTACTAAGGCTAAGATATTATATTTCTCAACAATTCCTAATGAGGTTTTGTTTGACTAGCGATTTATTTATTTTTATTTATTTTAAATAACTATCTTAAAAAGTTCGTACAGAGTGTATCTTATAACTTCAGAATTTTTATTTAAATATATTATTAACTTCAGCCCAAATTTGATGGTAAGTCTCAACGACTTGTTTTAATTTAAAAAAAACGATAAGAGTTTTGAGTAGCAATCTTTCACTTTATTTTAGCCCTCTAAAACCAAAAATGACAATTGAAGGCTATTTTGATGATTTTCTTCTATCTAAAAAGAAAAAAATGAATAAATAAATAAATGCAGGATAATTTTATATTTGAAATTTGCTACATAAATATCAAACAAATATCAACTTATTAAAATAAAACAAAATACAAATTTAAAAACAACTTAAAATGGCATTATTAAATATTTTTAATTATTTTAAATATATGTATTATATATGTATATATATTTTTTTTTTTATTTTCAGATGATTTATACAAAATTCACAAATATTCAATGTGAACCGAATCCAATTTATGTATCAAATTCAACATGTAAACTGAAGGCAATTGATAGAGAAGTGAGCGAAATTTTCATATCAGCAAAATTGAAGAAACGTTTAAATAAATTTAATGTAATTATCAAATAATATTTTTTATTATATAGTTAACGGTATATTAATACCTTCCTATTTTTATATTTTATATTTGGTTCATTTTATTGTCTTGTAGCCATTTGGTTTCAAATAATTTAAAAATTCATTTACTACATTTGGTTCTAAATAATATTATTCTTTACATATTCAATTACACTTATTTTAAATCTGCTTAGATTAATTTCATTTCTTATTGATTTATGTAATTCATTGTAAAACTTCATGCTATTATTATAAAATCATATTTTTTGTTCTTGCCTTTGGGGTAAAATGTAATCTAAAACTAAATATATTTCTTAAATTATATAATTATGAATGTTACCTACATAAGTTAATCTATTACACAAATATTGCAGCCGGGTACATATTATTTTTCATTTTGTTTATAATTATTAATATATTCATTATTCTTCTTTGATTTACATTTAACCATTTTAGAACACTTAACATTATATCTACATGTGGAAATCTATTTACTTTATAAATAGATAGAAGTATAATTCTCATCGCTTTATTTTGCAATTATAGTCTTATATAGTCTATTTTTATCAGATTTATTTGCCATAAAAATAATTGATGAAGCATACTCGGAATGTGTCTAATTTTTTAAATATATTTTGATTGCACTTGAAAAAGTTAAAGGTTTTCTAATTTTTGGAAAAATAAAAAAAAATTTTTTAAATTGTTTTACAAATAATAGTCTATTTGACTCTTAAAATCTAATCTTTTATCTATAATACCACATAAATATTTAATTTCATCAACTTGCTCTATCAAATTATTATGTATTATGTGTAACATAATAATACTTATCTCACTATTAATTATAATACATTTAGTTTTAATTTATTCATCTTTTTACCATTCATTCATTATTTCAAATCTGAATTAATTTTTGTAACACATTCATACTATATCATTTACAGTATATAGTAATTCATCATCTGCAAATAGCATTAGATTTGAAAATGTAATAGATTTTTCTATATCATTTATGTAAATAATTAATATCAGAACTCGTAAAATTGAACATTGTGGTACCTCAATTATTATATTAAGATCATTTGAAACGATCCCATTAATTTTAGTGCTTTGTGTTCTATTTGATATATAAAACTTGAACCAGTACAATTCTGTATTACGGACACCATTTTTAACTTATCTATATTAATATATTTCTATCACCGTTTCAAATGCACCCCTAAAGTTCAAGAATATTGCTATTATAATTTTTTTATAATGAGTTTCCATTTCCCAGTTGCAATATTTAATTTCCAGTTGGTAACAATTAAATTTAGCAAGGATTTACAACTGTTATTTTTGCGAAATCCTGATTGGAAATTATATATATATTATTCTGCATTTATCTGGATGTTTGTAAGTTCAACGGAACGCTCCAGCACATATACAAATTGCATATGTATACAAATGCATATATATACAAATTGCTTTGGTGCTTTTTTTTAACCCCTGTCTACCATGCTGAACCTTTGCAGGAAAAATTGATTGCATGAACTATATTTTTTTAATTTAATGTTAGTCTTCTTCGCAAATAATAAGGAAAAATAATAAATACTAATAATAATATAAATAAAACAAACAATTTTTTTGATTTATAATAATAAGGACTAATAGAAATTTAATCAATAGTTTAATATGGTATAATAACCAAAAGACAAACAGCATTTAACACAAAAAAAACATAATTCACTCAAAGGTTATTCTTATTACTTAAAATTATACATAATAATACACATGTGTATCAGCATATTTGAATTGTATAATATTATACATTATACTACCTTATTGCTTCTACCTTTTATATTTGTCATTATTGTGTGCGTAACTCACTTCACTCAAAAAAAATTATTTTTGTTTTTTTTTTGTTTTTTTTTTATTATTTGCTGTATCTGTATTCTGTATGTTCTATATGCTCCATTCCAAAAATATTATTTTAATTTCAGTGTTAAGTGTTCACTTTTCACTTCACTGTTCAGGTTCACTGTTCAATCAATAGAACTTGATAGAAGTAGAGTAGGTAAATTAACTCTACTTCTACGCCGGATAATAAAACATTGTTTTTTTTAAATTGAAAATTATTGATGAAAATGTTTTTGTATTTTTTGTAAATTTTACCAATTTAGATACAAAATTTTGAATATTTTTTTAAAAATAACACAATACCATAATAACAGTTTATTCATATAGCAAAAAAAGATCCCTATACATTATACTAAAGACAAAATTTATATGAAAATAAGATCCCATTTTTAAATTTGCACTCCCAGAGGCCACAATAACGCTAATACGGTATAATTTATACTAAATGGAACCCAACTAACGAATTATAACTAAATGGAAGTGAGTACGAGTATACCATACAAAAATACAAACATTTTATACAAATTTGTTGGTATGGTACTTCTTTTTCTGTTATATAAAAAAAAAAGATTAGTGATAGGCCAATATAAACATAAATAAAAATAAATAAAAAGTGATATAAACATAAGTACTGTAATTTCGGAATAAAGAATCTAATGACAGAAAAAAAGAAACTAGGATTTATTTTGCTTCCGTCATTTATGACGTTGTAACCCGTCTAAGGTAGTCTTATAATATTCAAAAAGCAACGATAACTGATAATTTAATATTTTTGCTATAATTTTTGTTTCAATAGTAATAGTGTTCATTGAAATTTTCTTTTAGTAAATATTTTTTAATATTTTGTCACATACTTTTTTGTTCATTTGAATTCTCTATTCTATATTTTTTATGAAATTATTTTTAGTTATATTCAATTTATTTTTGTGCAAGTTTCTAATGTATTTGTATGTTTGCCAGTTATTATCACTATTTGTTAACTTTCACTATTTTATATTAGTTTATCTTTTGTGTTTTCAATAAATTTAATTCATTTGTATATGCATTTTCACTTTGTTTTACACTTATTTTTATTTATCTTTAACAACTTTATGCAGATTGTTACTAAAGAAATTCGCCTTTATATTATAGCATCAACAAAATAAATAGTTGTAATGTCATTTGAATTGATTTTAGTTGTAAGCGCTTTATTTTATTAGATTTTAATACTTTAAAATAGTTTTTTAGTAATTTTTCTTATATTATATTTTTTTTTATATACACTTTAATTAAAATTTTATTACTCGCTGATTTGATTTTTGTGTTTGTCTGTTCGGTAGAAATTTGAAATACATTTTAGAATACTTTCACGATGTGCTTGGCTTAAATTTTACATACAGCTTGTATTCCAATGGCAACACGTGAACAAGAATCCGGTCTATGCCTAAAGTGTTATTTGAAGCAATATTCATAGCTGAGAAACTCACTAATACAAACTTATTCTAGTATACACTACATAATTTACATAGTAGCAAACTTATTGATTATTTGGAGTGACAAAAAAGGATAAAATAATTTGTTCCGGATCTATACAGGTCCCTGCCTCATTCAGATTGCCCTTTGTGATAGTGAATTTTTAATAACTATATGAAATAATAGATGACACAAATAAATTCAACATTGACTTTACACTATCCAAACAGTCCTAAGAACGAAAGTTATGCAATCGCTTTTTGTAGAATTTTGGTATTCTATAAATAATTTCGGCCTTTAACTCATAAATAATTTATTAATATTATAATTGAAACTTGTATTTAATTAATTTAAAATGAAGAAAAAAAATATTACAGTATAAATGATACGCTCATATTATATTATCAACATAAATAAATTTTTATTAAATTAACTTTTTTTCAACTTTAAATAATTTACATTTTTTTTTTTTTAGATAAATTTCCAATTATATAAACGTTCAAATGGTTATCAACCATATTTAATTGATTTTAAAGAAGACATGTGCAAATTCTTTAAACATCAATACATTAAAATACCATATATGAAAATTATTAATGATTTATTGATAAAATATAGTAATTTGAATCATACATGTCCTTATGAGGTAAGATAATAAATAAATTTTATAAAATATTATTATTTATTATACAAGTAGAAATTAATTATTATACTTACTTATTTTTTTTTTATTTATAGAATGAATTAGTTATTAACGGAATGAAATTGAATGTTTCAGTGATACCACAATATTTTCCAAATGGTCATTACAAAATGGATACAATTTGTTCAACTGATAATAATAAAGTATTTCAAACTTTAAAATTTTATTTTACTATTAGTAGAAGAGATAACAATAATAGTAAATAATGTTTACAAATAATGATTAATGATTGCAGTATATCTTAAGATAATAATTTTACTGTTTTTTTTTTTTAACCTTAAAGTTATATGTATAATGAAAAAATATATATATGTATTGGTATAAATAATAAAATCATTAAGATTTTAAATTTTATATTATTTATAGATAATTTTATTTTACAAGTAAGTAATTTTAAATTTTAAATAATTTATTTTACTTCCGATTTGTATTGTATAGGTACAATATTGTAATTGAAATGCAAATTGATGACAAGTTTTAATATACTAATACCATAGAGTAATCATATAAGTAGAGTATTCACGTAGAACAAAATTTGCTAGTCAGTTTTTCCAATATCAAAATTCTGTGTTCACTCAAAATAATATTACTCAATTTTTAACTGCTTATAAGTTAAGCGCAATGTATTTTGTACTCATAAATAAAAAAAATTTGTGTACATACTTCTTTAGTATGCTGCTCGCATTTCTACTTTACTTATGTGATAAAACTAAAAATTACACAATGTGTGTATAAAAAACTATGCATGCATTAAAAGTCCTTTCAATAGACCACAAATAATATTACAAATCAAAGTATTGAATTTTTTTTTAGAAATTGAAAGAATTTAAGAATATTTCTGTATTTGTCGTTATTTTCCTTTAATTTTTAAAATTTTAAGAATTAATATTTTTATTTGGATATCTTTATTTGGTCAATGTGATTTATGAAATTTGTGATTTTAAACTTTATAGAAGAAAGGGACAAAAAATTAATGTTTGTTTTGTAAAATTAAAAATAATTCAAATTGATTTCTATTGAAAAGTGTACTGAAAAGTAGGTACCTACGTGTATTTTTAAATTTTCAACAATTTTAATTTTGTTAATTTTGTCTATTTCTTACCGTAGATAATAATATGAATAGTATATATAATTATGAACACAAACAAACAAACAAGCTATCAAAATTTAAAAAAGTAAGTAAAAAAAGTAAAACTTGACATTTTATTCTTTATATGGATTTTGGCTGTTTTTATTTCTTCAAAAATTATTCCATCTGATATAGAAATACGATTTTTAACCAAGTTCTGAGAAAAGAAAACAAAACGGTATTCCGTACAAATTTCACGATTTGTAATGCATAACTAATATATATTATTCTTTTATTACCATTATTTTTAAAAAAAATTCTAGATTATGTGATTCTATACAATTTCATTCATTATCTTTGCGATTAATTGTGTTTTTTTGTTTACATTTTTCTATATATTTTTTGTATTGAATTAGATATGTAAATATATGGTGAAGACATATACGATATACACTCTTCATATAAATCAAAAGTACATACGTATGTGTATACTCTTCAAATTGTCAAACAATGCCTCTATACTACTAGCCTAGTCACTGGGAGAGCAAAAGTTTATACACAAAACTAAAACAAAACTTAAAACGAAATCGTAATTCGATAAAATTCGGAAAAAATCATTCTGTGAATAGACTAGAAGTATAGAGGCATTGTATGAAATATTCTCCTCATTAAATAAAAAATTTTGAGTAAAAATAATTGAGTTTCGAAAAATATATTTGAGTGTTTTGGGGTATTGAGTGAAAATGGGACGGCATTTTCGCGTTTTGAGTAAAAATTGTAGGGGATTTTTAGAAGAAAATGATTAACAAATATGTATTGTTCTACGTGAATATTCTACTTATATGATTACTCTATACTAATACACATAAATAGTGATACCAAATATTGAAATAATTTTATTTTAAAAAGAAGGAAGTTTGATAAAAAAAAAACCGTACTCAATTTCATTATAAATTATTGTTTTTCATCATTCCAATTTATCATTGGTACTATTAATACTTTATATATTTGCATTGATTTAACTAAGACAACAACCGCATACTTAATAACTTATTTAAACAAAATTGAAAATTTTATATGCCAAAATTATATAAACAAGGGGTGGAATTTTTAAATTAAAATTTTTAATTGAAAATTAAAAAAATTTGAAAAAATATTTGATTTCGCTACGTCTTCTTTAGATATCTATCATTTAAAAAACAATTAGAATAATAAAAAATAATTCTGTTGAACAGATATTTGAACTATCCATTTTTCAACTAACAGATTAAATATAATGACAATCAATGATATAGAAGTCAAAGTCGAACAATTGAATTAATATAAAAAAATTTTAAAAATAGGGACGAAACTTAACTAGAACAATTTTAAGTATTAATAATTAAGATTGAAGTTTAAATGCTTCAAAATGGCTTTAAGAGAAAATAATTAATTTCAGTTTGTTCTATTTCAATTGAGAATATTATGACTACTTAAAACTGTTAAAATTGAAGCGCAGCATCCGAATGACAATAAACCTAATCTACACTAAGGATATATCTTGAAGCATTTATTTTAAGATGACTTTGATTAAGAACAGTAATTTATTTTAGTTTTCTTAGCCACTCCTAAGAAGCTCATACTTTGAATTTTGCTTATTGGTTTTTTAATACATTTATTTTTTTTTACTCCAGGTTTTTTTTCAATATGGGTTCTTTGCCCAAACCAGACATTTTTTTGCTTATTTTTCATGCCCCAAAATATTTAACATACTATATTTTTAACAGGGAAGACATTTTATTGACAAGCGAACTTCTGTACAACACAGTTATATGTAAGCCTAACTTTACTGTCATATATTAGAGTATATTTTGCACATAACTAAAAGAATTTTGTTGTTCTGAATATTTAGGTATTTTTCAATATCAGCTACAATCAGTCTAAACCCTGAATGGGTTTCGAATCCAACACCAATCTGATTAGTAACCAAATGACATAAGCACGGACACTATGACGATAGACAACTGAGCGATTAAATAAAACAATTATAGTTAAATTAAGAAGACTAAAACATCACGAACCAGTGTGATGAATGTATTGGGAAGCAGAAATTTAAATTTGTTTAAAGCAACATGCATTTTGATTACAAAGCACATAAGATTGTAACTATTTAAAACACTAAAGGTATTCATTAAAACAATATATACTATACGTAGGCTCTAGTACTTTGTATATCGACAGCGCCATCACAGAAAAAGATAAAAGTGATAAAGCAACAAGAAATTCAAATATCTAAAGAACATTCAAGGTTAAATGTAATTAATTGAAGAACAACGTATAATAACCCAACAAAAACAAAGGAAACCAGTCAATCTAAATTTCGGCATTTAAAATGCTGTCGTAATTTTAAAATCAAATAAAATAGCTTAAATTGGGCAATGCAACTGAAACTTAATTTCCTAATTAGAGATTTATAGGGTATTCGATTTTTTGATCCATATTTGAAAAGTATACTCAAAGCTCTGAAATGTACTCTAAATACATTCCAAATTATATTATAAAATACTCTCACGGTTAGTCATTCATAAACCATGTTACATTTAATAAAATATTTAACAAATTTAAAACTTTCATAACAATTTAATTTAGACTGACATTTGAAAACATAATCTTTGATTTGCAAAAAAAAAAAAATAAAAAAACAAAAATGATATACACAAATCATTCTGAAAATAAAACAATTAACTCTTTTATTTTCTAATAATTCTGCATAGTATTAGAAAAAAAAAATTTGAAATTGTTTTAACCAAATTAAACATTAAGCATCAAATACACATATTCAAATTATTGTACCGTTCTGCGTTGTACTCTTTCCAATATCGCAACAACCGTTGTATTGTATGTAAATTTTGTTCTTTTTGAAATAAAGGAAATAATTTTTTATTATGTAGGTATAAAGAGAAATTTAATATTAAATAAGAACGGTATAGGTTACATTCTTCATTTGCTACTTTATTTATGTTTGGCTTAAGACTAAAATTAGAAATTATGTTATATTATTCAGCATCTACTTACAGTATTATGTTGATAACATCGGGTCTATTAAGGCCTTTTATCAAATAATATATATAATTTTCTGCATTTATCTGGATGTTTGTAAGTTCGAGGAATACTCCGACACATATAAAAATTACAATATATATACAAATTGTAACATCATGTAATTGTCATAAACATAGTATCTGTTTTTTATTGCTTATATATGCCATCTATCATCTGTCATTTGTCATTTGTCATTTGTCATTTATCATCTGTCATCTGTCATCTGTCATCTGTCATCTGTCATCTGTCATCTGTCATCTGTTATATGTGTCATTAAAGTGTTAAATTTAGATGGCGCCATAGAACTTTTTACTTTTATTATGTCTTAATTAATTTCATTTTACAATTTGAATTTTACAGTAGAACGCTGCTATGATTGTAAAAATATAAAATGATTGTAAGTTTATATTATATACAGTTAGATTTCGTTTTCATGAAAAATATTATTTGAATTTAGTATTTCTATATTAATTTAAATTGAAATTATCTTTTTGACTAACTTATATTATAATTAGTTGAATACAAAAGAATGTCTAAGAATATTGATTATTTAGAATTATTGAGGTTTTAGGATAATATATGTTTAAATTTCCAATGATGGCAAATAATATGTTGTGAAAATGATCGAGTAAATAACCCTTAGGGAATTGAAAATTTTACACCTTACTACAAATATTCTGTTTATATGGTAATTAAAAGCGTTATAATAGAAAAATAAAGGTATGATAAATTAGTAAGCAAATACATATTTTTCTTAAACTTGAAATGAAAACTCTAATGAAGGAAGAAATGTTAGAATTTATTTTGCTTTCGTCATTTATGGCGGGTTACAAAACTAGTATATTTAAAATTATCTTGATTTTGAAGGCTGTTATATTGGCTTTGATATTTTCAAGGTTTCACAACCATAGATTATCAATAGTCTAACTGATATTTTGTATATAGAAAACCTTTCGATTTATTGTATTACCAGGCAAAAGTGCCCGGAATCGACACACGACACCGAATGAGTGAATTATATACACTGTGAGGTATAAATAGTTAATTCAAAGTCAAGATTTTTTTTTTCATTAAATCAATTCGTCAAAATATATACTAATAAAAAGAAATAACAATAATATAATGGGCTGGCAGTTATACATTAAAATAGTATATACACGCCTGTACGAATAGAACACACAACCAAAGTCGGCTTTTCTTATATAAATAATATTATTATTTATTTTTTTTATTATTATTTTTTTATTTATTTATTTATTTATAATTTAATATAAGATTATTTAATTAAATAAATAATAATTAATATATTGTTTATTATTTGATACTAGATTAAATTGAATGGCAGTACTGACAATAATTTGTTTATAGGAAAGTATAAAATCCTGTCTTAGTATCCCTTCTACCCTTATAAGTAGTGTGTAACAAACGAATAAAAAAAACAGTTTTAGGAGTGATAGTTGAATACCACAATATAAAATTCGATTTGAACTCGGATTCATATTTTCTACAATAGAACAAAGTGTACTGGGCTTAATCATGAAAGTTAATTGGGTATGAAATCGTTCTATTAATTGAATTTTAAGGTCTCACATATTTTTGATAGAAAAGTTTTTTTTAGTAATAAAAGACAATTAGATCGAATTATTCGATTAATGTTCACATTGTAACATTCATTGAACTTTTTTTGAAATATTTCAGGCAAAAATCGTAGTTGTATTCAATTCTATATTTTTGTATATTAATTTTGATTAATTTATTTATTTTATTTATTTCATTGGGGTTTTTGGGAGAGAAAAATAATTTAAATTCTTGTTTGCCAAATGCTTGTAACAGTAATTTTAATTAATTTAATCTTTTTTAATTTTTAAATATTGAGTTTTAAATATATTTTTTATTCTTCTTTTTGAAATATTGGAACAAATTTCAAAATTGATTAACAAGGCTATGATGTAAATGCCCTAAACTACTTTTACACAGAAACTTGGCATCTACATCAACTTCTACATCAACTTCTTGAAACAATTGCGAACAATGTGTAGCAATAGAATTTCTACTTTTCATACAAAATGTGTTCACACTTTCATCACATTATCGTTGTTGTGTGTATACTGCGACTAAATTTGTTATTGTGTTAACAAAAAACTTGCTTGCCGCTTGTGCAGTTCCATACAACAGTTTTGAATTCGCCATAATTAATAATATACTAATATTGTAATAGTAATAACCAAATCGTATTTCAAATCAATGTCAAAGCTAAACGTATTCGCTTGATAATATTTTAACCTAAGAATAGAATTACATGAGATGACATAACCACTACACAAAATCTACCTTTGAAGTGAATGTAAATTATACATATATCAATAACGGTAATAATAATTGTAGTATATTTTTGTATCGTGTATTCAATGCTTTAGAAAACCATGTAAACATGAATAATTTTAAAAATACTGTCAAAAAACGAAAATATTTACAAAAAGAACTGTCAAAACAACACAAATTTATTAATTGCTTAAAAAATAACATAGAAACTGATTTTACAGATTTTTTTTGTAATATATTTCAAATTAACTTAAAAAAAATTTATATCATCTCCATTTCTTCTCCTTCTTTTAAGCTACAATTCAATTTTTATTTCTCTATATTCGGAGTAATTAAAACAAAACAAATTTTTTTAATAAAAAGCAAAAAAAACGAACCCATTTAAAATAAAAATTAATATCCCAATTTGAATTTTGATAAATTAAATGAATGACAGTAGATTTTATATCCTTGTTAAATTTATTTTTCGTTTTATTAAAATATTTTTTTTTTCTTTTTTTTTTGTTTCAAATAAATTTTCCATTAAATAAAACAATAACAAGAATTTAAAAACTAATCTCGAAAAATTCCCAAACCAAAACCCAGAAAAAACTTTTAATTTTATAGTATTTTGTAGAGGATTATCACTCAGTAGGATTTTTTTGTTTTTTATAAAGTAAGGAAACAATTTTAACCGTTTTTTTTTTATTCCTTTTTTTTTGTAACAGGAAAAAATTTGTGTATTTTTTTAATAACAGGAATTTTTGAGAATATATTTTCAGGATTAAATCTGTATAAAATGAATATTATTTTTAAATAACTGAAATTAATTAGAATTTCATTAGAATCAATTATTAAAAGAAGGAAGAAAAAAATAATGGATACTTTGAAACAAAAATTTTAAATTAATTTTTTTTAACTGGAAAATCTTTTCTATTGTAAAAATTCCCATTTCCAGAAAAAAAATAAACTTGTTAATAAGAAAAAATTTATGATATCATAAAACACAATTAATTTATTATTATTAATTCCTAAATGATTTAGTGTGTATTCTAGGCTTTCTGGAATTTTTAAAATTTATTATTTTGGGGAAAAAAAATCAGTTTTAAATTTCTACATAATTTTTGTAAATGGTAAATTCTACAACGAAATTCATGTTGAAAGTTATTTCTCAGAATTTTTTCACCACTTTGAAATATTTATGATGTCTGGCATTTGACAAGAAGTCATATATCCAATCAACTCTGGCAATATTACTCGAGAATTCCTAATTAAAATTAAAGCAGACTAATCATTCTAAAAAAGCTAAAAACAATGCCGGGCGTTTGACAAGAACTAGAACACATTGATAATACTGTTTGATAATAATATTTTATTGATATTGTTAATATAAAATATTTATTTACTGTAAAATTGATACAAGTTCATAAGATCGTAAATTAAATTACACGTTACAAGAATATAATATAAATGATCATGACTGTTGACAATGTTAATGGTTGAACAATCGAAAAAAGACTGCCCAGCCCGCCCATTACCTCTTGAACAGAATGAACGCAGCCATCACGCAATCAACAACGTTTCTAAATGTCAAAAATGCAGCAATCTAAATTTGTGCAAAGAATGCAAAACGTTGAAAGCGTTAACTGACATTGTTTTGCTTACTTTTTCTTATTAAATAAATTTTCAAGAAAATTAATAAATATTAAATATATGTTATAAATTTATAAATTAATTTTATTATATTATATATGAGCTCTGCCGCTTTTTTTATTTTAAAATTGATCTTATGATTTGATTACATAATATGGAAATGAATATAAACAAAACAATTTAATTTGTATTAATGTGTTGTACTACAGTCACACAATAATTTCACTTTTACATACACATTCAAATAAAAAATATTTTTATTAGTGTCAAAGTAGAATTCCTGCGTTGAAGTTAAAACTTTTTCAACTTCTGCACTATGGCTGCGTTGACAACTTTTCATTCTGTGCATTTGCATATGTTTTCATATGTTTCAACTTTCAAAGTAGTATTTCTGCGCGATGACTGCGTGATGGCTGCGCTTATTCTGTTCAAGGTATTACAAAACCACATGTATGTCTTAAAAGTTGACAGTTGACAATGGAATAACACTGCATAAAGATAAGGTGCATGCATTAAATTATTTCTGTCAGCAGAATCATAACTACATAAGGTGTCTACACGAGTAATTATTTGTTTGAAAATTGTTATTTTTTAACAATTATATTCCATTGTTAACTTAGTCAAAAGTATTACTTATAAGTTTCCATAACAAATACTTCTTGCAGGTTCCTAATTAACATCCAACAGGGTTATTCGTATTATTATACGTATATTATACGTAATCTGTATTATAACAATAATGCTTAGAGCAAGCAGCATCAAATGTCTATTAATAGACTAAAGCTTCTTATACATTTGATTGTTGCAATATATCCTGATTCAGTAGGGTTACGGAAACACCGCCCCCTTTAATTAGAAAAATGTCAAAACAAACTAAGCCAGATACGAAATTCTGGCTGTTTGTAGAAAAGTAAAAATCATACGTTAATACATTATTGTCAATAATTATACACTTAAATTAAAATACTTTTAAAAGCTAGAACAAACTAGGAAATATCAAAAAAAAAAAAACCAAAGTTGTTATCTTCTCAGCTATACGTACATTATAACGTTGACGTAAACACTTTGTTGTCGATCAAACGATTTAGAATTAGAATTTACTTAACGGAGGATTCTAGTGATTGACTCGAATCTACCATATTCAGTAGGGTGGAAGGGAATATGAAATAACTCAACGGCATAGGTTTAGACTATGGAGATACTTACTGTGTTATTCAAGTAAATTTCATGTTAATTTTCTATAGTGATAGACCCTATACATCAACTGGTATGTATTCTTTTAGGCAACGAAATTAGAATGTATAGTGCGACATTTCATTATCTGGAGTGTTATATGTAAATTTCGCAATATTTTTTTTTATTTCCCTTGTAAACTGTACAATCTGCCTCTAATGGAGACATTCAGTATTTTGTATAATATTATTGTCTATGTAAGCAGCATATTACAATGACTTGCGAGTGAAAAACCCAATGGTGGTTGAATAATCCAATACTCCCGACAGTTTGATTCT
Organism: Argyra leucocephala; assembly: GCA_963942445.1. Classification (NCBI taxonomy): domain Eukaryota; kingdom Metazoa; phylum Arthropoda; class Insecta; order Diptera; family Dolichopodidae; genus Argyra; species Argyra leucocephala. Next base: position 15,754,676 of record OZ012681.1, read on the forward strand.
GTAAGTCCATACCGGCTTTAAAATAGCTTTATAAATTAGAAGCTTGTTTTCCAGCGCCATTGGTGAGTTCCGACTAATTATTAAATACGTTTTATTTAATTTCATTCCCATTTGTTTTCTTTTGCTTTGTTCTATGTAAGTCTTTTATCCAAATGCATGTCCAGGTATTTTACGGTTTATTTTTGTGGAACTACTTCGTTATTTAGCACCGAACAAGTTTTTCTCTTCAGGGAAAATGTGACAGGCGTTGATTTTACTCCATTCACTCTAATTCCCCACTTCTTTAGCTATTACTGAATTTTATTTATGCTGAATTTTCTATTATGTAGAATTTCCTACAAGCCCTACAGTAGCACTTACTGGGATATTATGCGATGCCAATATCCCGTATCATCAGCGAAAGTGGCTATGGTAATTGTTGTTGGTAAGTCTGCAGTGTATATGAAGTATAAGACAGGGCCTAGGACGCTGCTCCGTGATCCGGCTGACATAATTTCATTGGCTTGCGTATAAGCCCCTTGATGTTTCGCTAAAAATATAGAGATATGATATTTAATTTTTTTTAAATCACATTTAAAAATTAGCTTTTACTTGCGAAGTCTATAAAAACATGTTAATAAACTTTTTTCAAAACATCATTTTCAGAAATGAGATTGCTTTATTTTAGGTTAGGTAAACGTGAGCTTACGTAGCTACACCGATACACACCTTATAGCTACACCTTTCATTTTAACGCTACATTATCCATTTGGTTGATTTAGTCAATGCATAAATCTTCGTTTATAGACTTGTCAACATCTTTCACGGTCTCCCCATTTTTTAACAGATTTTCTATCTGTATGCTTCCATGTACATAAAGTCAAAAATTCTTCTAAAAATTATTTTCTTTCAAAGACGTGATTTATTTTTTAATTTATTTTTGTGAGAGGTCAGCCCTAGCAGCTATAACAACGTATGTCTTCTATTTAAAATCTTATAGGTTATCATTTTTATTATCTGTACAACCACTTAAGAAAAATAGATTTACCTAAAAACTTTTTAAAAAAAAAATTGTATTCTGTTCTTTCATGGATTTGGTAGGACTTGAAATTTATCGAAGAAAAGCAAATATTTTCGATCAATATTTGGAACAAAGAAAAAAATTAAACGGTGCGGAGGCGGAGGAATAACCGAAGACTTACCAAAATGATTTACAACAATGGCAAATTACTTTCTTTCATTGACAATACAGTCATTTCAGAGCTTCATAAAGCTTTCCCTTCATTCTATCATGGGTGAATGAATATTATTACATTGATTTAATAAATTTTATATAGCCATTCGTTTTATACACATTCTCATTCAAAGACTATACTTGTCTACATAAAATTTTCCTGTCAACAACAATTTTCTAGTTGACCTGATATTAAGCCAAGGCATTAAGATTAATCGGATTAAAAAACTTTTCAACAGATGTAGCACCGAGTATAAGAGCTTAATTTAGCGAACCTTTGGTTTTAATAAACAGCCGCGCGCTATGATAGAAACATTTCAATAATTCTGTATCGCTGGGCGAGGATATGAACAAGGAAGATATACGGATATGAAGGAAGACGAAAAGTATTATATTTCAACTTCTTCAGGTTGTCTAGCATTTGATTCCAAGTCTATGACGTACAGATTATGAACAAATTTCCGCAGCTTAGTTTATGCCATCCTGGGATTCCCCAAAACGCAGCCCGCAGGGGAAATTTAGTGAAAATAAACGACGTTAAAAACTCTGTATTCCAAACATCACAATAACAAAGCCCCATTTAATATACTTTCTGCTAAAGTAACTAAATTAAATTAAAAAATTAACTAAGTTAATTTAAAGAGTTGTCAAAATAATTAATTTAAAAATTCTAACCTTAAAAAATATCATTTCATCACACATCATTTATACTCGATTATTAAAATTAATGAAATTAATCTTTAACTTAATATAATCACATTCCTTAGATCTGCAACAATTCTATAAATCTTCAAAAACTCTTATGAATCCATAATTTAAAAAAAAAAACAAAACATAAATAAAAATAAAAAGCATGAACAAAAATTTTTGACCCAAACATTTTTTGTTTTTAAACTTTAATATTTCACAATTTAAACTATTTCAGTTTAACATTATTTAATGTCTTTTTCAACCATCTCACTCTCTCTCACTTCATCTTATTTCTCTCTTCCTCATTATTTCTTTCACTTTAAGATAAAATAATCAAATATATTTTTGGGAAATTTTCTAAAAAAAAAAAAAAAAAAAAACATAAAAAAAAATAATAATAACCAAAAATAAATGGGAATTACAGTCCAACTCCTCCAACTGTTTGTTAACTAACTTATCAAACTATTTGAAACTAATGAGAACTTTTAACCAACGAATACTTTAAATTTCATTTATTTAAGGATTATTAAGAGACGATTATTTAACATTACAGCTATATGTTTATGTGTGTATGTGTGTGTATGTGTTTTTAAATATCTATGTTTGAATAGATGTTCTTAAAAGGACCTCATGCTAATAATTCAATAAACAGCACAACAACATCGAAAAAAAAAATATTTTGTTATTTTCTCATTTTTGTATTTAGGTCAAATAATTATAACCACATGTACAGGATGTTGCAAAAACAAACAAATACTATTCTTTTATTATTTGTTGTAGTATTTTTCTACTTCTAGAAATATTTATTGTTATACAATGTTTGTTTACATAAGATATGGTATGTTCTAGATAAGATATTGGTTCCACTTCCACTTGCTTAATATTCTACAAATTCACCATTTCCTACTTTTCTTAAAGTTCGTTTTCATGTTGTAGATTTTTTCCATTTAAAAGTTTCTATTTTTGACGTTGTAAAGTCTAATCTATGTCCTTTTTTAATGATAAAACATTTAATCATAGAATATAATACAGCTAGATTAGTCATAGAATATAAAGTAATCATATATTATAATAGAGTTTGTTGTCAACATTTCAACTCAAAATTATTCAATCTATTCACCAAAAATGAGAGAAAACAAATCACCACACCACGGCCACACCTACAACAGTACTATAAATCCTATTAATACAAATTTCAAGAGAGTGCATAGCATAGGTGGCATATGAGTTTTATTTTCATTATTAAATGTAGGTACTTAGGTGTAAGTTGTACACAAAATTATTATTGTTTTTTTTTATGTACCTATTTATTAATAGTGAAAAATATCAGTAATTTAAATCCCTGTTCTGTTAAAAACGTTAAGTTTGGCTTTAACTTGAATTATAATTAATAAATAGGGGTCTCCAGTACTCAATAAAATAAAATCAATATTTTCCTAGCTGCAAAGACCTACTTTAGTGTCTACATATCTCTTAATATTAAGTTAAACACTAATATAAAATTAAAATATTACAAATAAATCCCTACTACTACTACTATATTTACAAAATGGCTCATGGCTTCGCTTTGCTTGAACAAATATTCAATAAACCCTGCGAAATCATATATACAGTCTTCTTAGCATTGTCGGTTGTTTCTTTAATATTATCTTTATTTCAATATAGAATTTACAGAATACGGATAGCCATTGCAAAACACATGTATTTTGCAAGTCGAAGCAAAGTTTTATCTTCACTTCTTATATAACATATTCTTCTTTTTTTTCTTCTTCCGCTTAAGTTAGGCTTGAGCCTGTTTTTAACCATAATACACCTGTTTAGATATGAACGTTCAACTTCAATTGTTTCAATTGTCCGCCTAGTAGTTATTTTCAAATCTACATAAATCTATAGTAAACAACTATGTTTTTTCTATGGGTTGAGTTGTTAACCTAACGCCAACCTTCAATCTGAGAGACTTCATTTACGCGCTTACAATTTGAGTTTGTCGTACAAACGGTTGCTGTATAGGATAGTTTCCAAATGTCACCACGTGGAGGTAATATAAGCTCTTGCTCAGTAACCCGACAGTTGCAGATTTCAATTAGCGACCGCTTAGATGTTATTGACCATGTCAATCCCAGGTGGGACCGTTCCATATCTAACATAGTCTTTAAATAATCATCTGAGACACCTGAACATTTCTAAATTGAATAATAGAAGCAAGAACTTATATTACGTGTGTACAATATAAATTTGATTAAAATACCAGCTTTATTAAATTCATAGATGAAGATATTATCGTCGAAAATTCATCCGATTGTTTTCATTTTTGATTAATTTTGTAAAATTAAATTGTTGCGGTGGGGTCATTAATCGTTTGCAGTCTTCATTGGCTTTGGTAGGATTCTTAGTTTAAAATGATGGAATAGTGAACTTTATCGTCACTGGATTAGAGTTTAAATTCTCATTCACACTTGTAGTTTTAGCTTAAATAAATAATACAAAATGTATACAATTATCATTGGCCACGGAGTAAAAGTAGAAGAATATACCATTATGTCATCATGGCAAAAAAAAATCAAACAAACATCATGGGCACCGCTACAGATAGAACAATTATTTGTTCTGGAATAAACATTTACAACAACATACTATCTAATGGGCACCGCGTAGAGATAGAACAAATATCTGGTGAGGAATAAAACATTTTTAAGTATAGTTGTTGGCTAGTTACTGATCAAATTCTAACTTGTTGCTTGCGAAGAAACTCTACCATATCAGCTTTGCGAAGAAACCACGGAACATTAATAATGTTTTGGAACGTTAGGATAGTTTGAATATGTAGTTGTTTAACACACCTCGACATTTACCACATCCACATTTACCAATACCATATACCGAGATTGGCTTCAACATTTGATTATATATCAAAACTTGTTATATGTTGAAAGCGTAGATGTCCGCCCAATTAGTCAATACAACTGTTTGCATTTCAGATAGAACAATTATTTGTTCTGGAATAAACATTTACAACAATATACTATCCAATGGGCACTGCGTAGATATAGAACAAGTATTTGGTTGGGAATAAAATATTTACAAGTAGTTGTTGGTTAGTTACGGATCAAATTCTACCTTGTTGCCCATCATCCTAAAAAATAAATAGACCATGTTGACAGGTTAACGCAGCAATATAAAATGGAAAGGATATTCTTACTAAAAGCGGTTCGATAATGGAATCTGGCACATGAAGAAGAAAAATAAACGAATATTTGTTTTCAAAAATTCAAGTAAACACGGTGTTTTTATATACTACTCACCCTATGATAACTACACCCACACATAAACAATGGAAAAAAAAACAAATTTTTGTATAAATTATTTTTGACTTCTTCCACTCCACTATCCAAAAATGAAATCCCAGCTTTTTAAATAATTTCCATGTATATTGAATCACTATATGTATTTAGGCAAATGGTCTAGGATTTGATATGAAAAAAAAAGTTTGGTTTTTGTTTTTGTTTTTGCAAAATAATCTAATAACATAAATTTAATAATAAACTTGGACTTATATAGAGTAGAGATGGTAGAGATGATTTCACGGTAATGTAAGTGGGTGGACTATTAATTTTATTCCATATTATACATACATTGTGTATTGTATAGGATTGGCTGTGAAGTCAATTTGAAATTAATTCAAAAAAAACAGAAAAACCAAAATTCAAGTTAACCAAATTTTTCTTAGAATAAGTATTTGATTTTTTTTTCCTATGATAGGAAATTTCAGAATTGATTAACTTTAAACAAGATTTTCAAGGATGTAGGATATATTTGAAACATATTATATTGTAAACAATATTGAAAATTTTGCTGATAATTTAAAAATTGAAGTGACATCTCAATTTAAAAGTTTATTATCACATCTCATTCTATTTAGTCGTGTTAAAAAATATTAAAAAATAATATTAATTGGATTTCAATACTTTATTTGCCGCCAACATATTATATTTTTTTTCCTCATTTACTGGCAAACCCTTTTTTCGCTTTTTAACATGGATAAAAGATTCGACGATGGCCCGTTGTAAGCTGAGGATTATGTCAATGGGTACCGTTACCCCTAGTCGAAAAACATGGTGTATTTGTAATGTCATCTGACTACTAAACAGAATGTCCTGGGCTCAAATACAGCTCATGAAATGGCTGTTATAAAATAGTACTTTAAATTTGTCTTCGAAGTTAATTTAGAATAAAATTTGGTTATCACAATTATGAAGGGGAGTAGCTTCGCCTGCAATAGATTTAGTTTCAAGTGTTCAATTAGTTGACATATCCTAAATTTAGAAAACCATACCATGTTCATACCATAGTCTAAAAAATATAAAAACAAAACAGATTTTAACAGATTTAAAAATACTGTGCCGGTTGTGTTTCTTCAAATCAACTTCTGCTCGTCCTATTTACTTCTGCAAGAATTGAATTTATTGAAAAACCTTTTGCTTCTGTTCTATATGCCGGGGAAGTACGAAATGAAGGAATGTGTCAAATTTAATGCACTAAAAACTATCATCCTTATTAACTTGTTAAAATTAAAACTATAGTATTTAAGACTAACCGTTAATAAAATTTTAGCTCTTTTCTTCAGATATCTTTGATGAAACAATATCACATTTAGAAACTCTTAGGATACAAGATACAAGATTTTAGATACAATGATACAAGATTTTAGCTTTTATTACGTGTTTACGTGTTTTATGATCCTGACATCTCTATGAATATCAGCTTTGCGAACAAAACAGGGGACATTAACAACGTTTGATTGATAGTTTGAATATGTAGTTTTTTAGCACAACCCCATATTTGAATACCGTATACCTAGACTGGCTTCAACATTTGATTATAGATCAAACCTTGTTATATGTTGAAAGCGTAGATGTCCGCCCAATTAGTCAATACAACAGTTTGCATTTCAGAACTAGTTCTAGTTTTTTTTTCTTGACGTATTCTTTACATCTAAGCTTTGCGTCAAGCATCATACAAAGATATTTTGCAGAATTTTGATTTAGTATTGTTTATACTTATTGGAATGGGCTTACACTATGTTACAAAATTTTGAAAGCATATACTTTGTTCACATATGCGATATGACCGTATCACTGATAATTTGGTGATGCTTATTTGATTTGTTGTTGGTATAATTTTGGACAAAATTGTACAAAATTGAAACAAAATTGCTGCTGGGCTATTCCTAACACAATTTAATTGATTAATGTATAAGAGTGAAACTGTACTTGTTCCCCCCACTTCCTTTATTTCTATATAAATATTTGTATTCACAAATGCTTACAATAACGATATAAGTTTTTGAAGATATTGAAGTATTGAACAAGGCCTAATTCATCAGCAGGTATTGTATTATTGCAACTACCCATACAATTCCTAACTTTTACTGACTTTATAACTTAAATCGGTGTGGTAAGAGGTCATTTGTGATTCAATCAACATTCATCCACAAAATCTGCTAAATACAATCCTAAGCGCCACCTATACCAAAATTTGACTTACTTCAACAATTTATCCATAGCAATAATTCTTTTTACGCCGATAGCTATATGTTGGTTTTATCACTTATCATGGTTAATGTTGTTAGTTTTACTCTAAAAATTATTTGTCACATTGGTCGTATAAATATGGGACAACAAAACATCAAAACTAATACTTTAATAAAATATCCATAACCCAACACAAAATTCATAACACATGACGAGTATATCAACATTTTTCAGAATTCATATGTGTAATTAAACAACCATTTTATTAAACAGTTTCAAACAAAACAAAAAAAAATATAGATTAAATAAAATTGATACTTTAAATCGGAGCATTTAATTTCAATTTACGGTTAAATAACAACAAAAAAATTTGTATAATATTTATATGGGGGATTTAAAATCATTTGTTTCTCACACCCTACCATTATTTTTGCAATATAATAAAATTTAATATTTTATACTGTGTAATTTAGGTCGATGAATAGAAACAAGTGAATCCATTTTTGTTTTCATTTTTTTATGTTTCACTTTTTCTTTGTTCATTTATGGACTGATAAAGTCATAATCAACCGAAGTTTATCAATTAAAAATAGTTATTTCAAATAATAATTGCAGTGCAATGCACACTATTGTACTCATATAATAGATTGACACTTTCATATCATACCACTTAATATAATGTTTTACTGGGTACAGTATAGTGATAGGGAAATTAGCATTAATTTGTTAAAAAAAAAAATAAACAAACATTCTATGATAAAAGGTATATCATGATAATACAATACTTAATTAAAATACATACTGTGAACATTGAGCACCACTGTAAACAATCACAATGGGTTGTGTCAGAATTTTTGAAAATTTTCGGAAATTTTAATAAATAATTCTGATAACTGATATACAAGATTAACTGGAATCAAACTTTAAAGGTGCAATATGATTCGGTTTTTTGGGTGCATCATCACTGTATTGCACTTGTTAATATCGTTTTTTTTCCACAATTTCTTTTCTAAACAATTTTGTTTTTAAGATCGTGGATTTTCAAAATATTCTTGTTGTGTAAGTTTTATTCGGGGTCACATTTATAATTTCATATTTTTTAAATATCCTTTAGCTCTCTAATTTAGCCACTATGAATTAAAGCTCGAATGAGTCATTCCCAATCTATTAATTTGTGCGGTTGGCATAAAAAATGTAAGTGTCACAAATTTTAAGTAATACAGCAAATAATTAATTAATTTAAATACAGTTTTATGATGGGCCCATTAACTTTCTGGCTTTCCAAGGGCTCAAAATATGTTAACATTTCATTTATAAATTTATTAATCCCAATTTATTAATTTATGCTTATCAGAATGGCATGAAAAATGTAGGTAGCAAACCTTTTGAGTAATACAGCAAATAATTCATTTATGATGGGCCCATCAAAATCCTGGGTTTTGGGGTGCCCAAAGTATTTTTACATTTCATTTATGCTTTTTTCTATAAGGGGGGATAAGTCACAAGAATATAGTGTACTGTGATGATGGATCCTATGGATCAACTAAATCTGGATTTGTTTGGTTCCATCAAAGAGGTAATTGTGTGTTAGCCTACTGTGACATATGTGCGGTTTAGTCATTATGACTGTGGTTTTACGATTTAGTTTTTAAAGGTTTCTCCATTTGAATGCATTCGTTTTGCGAGTCTTAGATTTATTTGTAGAAGGTTCATTTTACCGTGTTAAAGTATACTTTTACCCATATTGTTTTTTTGTATTTGCTAATTCTGATAATATAGTTTTTGTGTTCCATATCGAGGGGTTCCATTGTAGCTTTATTCGTCAGTACGTCAATCTCTTCATTTTCGGTAGTATTCGCATGTCCATGTAGCCAAAGCAAATTTGATAATATAGTGTTTGTGATCCATATCGAAGGGCTTCATTTTTAGCTTTATTCGCGAGTATCAATCTCTTCATTTGCGGTAATATTCGCAAGTCTATATAGCCAAAGAAAATTTACAATCTATCCAACTTGCCATTGAAGAATATTGTGATGGCTATCACAAAATTAGATATATCTTTAATAACTCAGAGACTAACTAACAAAATCCGTGTTTATCCACAATAAGCCCATTTTTGGTTGCGGTGATATAGGGAACAGATTTCCCCCGAAATTCACAATATATCTATCTATCTATCTAGTTTCTGACAATAACACTAAGTTTTCCACATATAATTAGTTATGATAAGCCAGTGATTTAATAAATAAATTTTCGATAAAATTGCAGTGCTCTACTTAATCAAGGGCGAAAAAATAATTTACAGTATTGCAAATAGGTACTGCAATTTATATAATAATCTAAGTTACTGTCAAGAAAATAAAAAAAAATATCAATTTCCTACAATGCGACATTATTGTGATTTTATTTATTTTCAATAGGGTTCTTACCACCACCTCTACATATTAACTTTGATGTGATAGTGCATGCATTAAAAGCCAATATGGTTACTCTGTTGTATATTGAAATAAGTGTTTTTATTTTAGTTACACTAAATCCAACATTGATATAATTCAAAGATTTCAGAACAAAGTTCTACGATCGGTAATCGATTCCCCGTGGGTCGTTCCAAATAATTTAATCCACAATGATTTACAGGTTGATGAGGAAGTATCAAAATATTGTACAAAGTCCAGAAGTAAAGTGGAAATACATCAAAATAGCCTGGCAAATAATCTTGCGAGGGATACAGATCCTAACAGATTGACACGTAAAATTCAATGCGACCTGTAAAATTATATAATAAGTAGCTAAGTACTATCATAGAATACTCTTCTACAAGCCAGTATATTGCACAAAATTATTATTACTTTAGGACATGTAGTTCCTGACTCATCAATGTCTTAAATTTTTTTTTCGATCACATGCGGTTTCTGTCCAGTTGAAGATACGGAATTGTTTATCAATTTTATTTAACTTATTAAATTGTAAATCATTCAAATTGTTTTAAAAAAAATTTATTTACACAAAACATTAAAAATTTTAGACCATTTCATTTAATCGTATTCGAATTCGAATTTACATTATTTAAATTCTTTAGAACTTCAAATAAATATTTTTTTTGTTTCTAAAAGTTGTTCATAGCCTTAAAAACTATTCTTTTTTTGTTTCAAAACTAATTTCATCTATAAGTCCTTAAATACAAAATTTTGCCCCCACTCAACAAAAATCCTAAATAATCGTTTTTCAAATTAAAAAAAAAAAATTCGAATTATTCGAAAATTGACATTTTTTAAATTATTTTCTTTTAATTTAAAATTATATTTGTATACCACTGTATAGCTACGAGTATTCTAATATAGCACCATAAATTTCAAAGTCACAATGAAACAAGGAAGTTAATTTTCAATTTAAATTTAAAATATATATATATATTTATATATGTATATTTTTTTTTATGTCCTACAGGTAAATCATAATTGATTCAAATTTTCTTTAAAAAAAAAAAAATGTCTACATATACATATACAAAAATTTCCTGGAACATTTATTTTTACAATTTATTATGTCAGACCTAAAGGCATTTCAAAAGAATACACTTCTTACATTTTTTTTTTCACTAAATACCAGCTTTGTTCAAAAAGTGTAAAATAATTAAATTTTCATAAATTTCTTTATAGTATTTCATAAATATCCTTAAATATCCTTAAAATGTATATTATATATTTATATATATACATATATATATAAGAAGAAATATTAAAACAACGACAGATGTTTAAAATTAAAGTATAAGAAAAAAAAAATCGTTTTTTGTTTCCTTTGTTTTTCTAAAGCTTAAGCAACCATTTAGGTACCATGGTTATTAAGGTATTGTAATTGTAATAATTTTATTCACTTCAAATCAACTTTAAAATTTCTTCTGTATAAATTTTATATTATAAAATTTGTAACAGAATTTTTTTTTTATCAAAAAATCATGTTAAATAGATTCAAAGTATATTTTATGTTAACATAAGTTTCACTCTCTAATATCTCTCCCACTTTCTCATTTGTATCAGAGCAGAGGATGTAATTGAGGAAAATTAAACAAAATAAAAAAAATATTTTGTTGAAAATATGAAAATCGCTGATCTTTAAAAATCGATTAATGAATGATATTTAAATGTTTTCGATTTTATTTTGACATTTTTCTGTACCAGCTTAGAACAGTGGCGGAGTCTCAGTATATTTGATAACAGTTTGAGCATTTTAATTTTTAACTTGTTTGAATAGAATTGACCCATTATAATAAAATGATTGAAAATCAAATCTATTAAGGAGGTTATTAAAGATTATGGCTTGCAGAATTCATACCCAAGCAGAAATATTCAACGATTGAATTATTTTATATTAATAAACAGTATAATTATTAGATCCTAAGTTTTGAATTCAAATTCAGATGTAAACAACATTTTCATAATATTAAATAAATGTTAAATAATTTATCAGTCTTCTGCTGATGGTGTAATAACAGAAATCGATTAAGATATTTAATAAAATTTGTGAAACATACTTAGAGTGTTAATATTCTTATTTCCCCTAGAGACTATATGGCATATTCTATAAGATAAATTTTATAATAATTTTTTTTTTCTACCATTCTTTATCATTATCAAAAATAATTTGAAATTTGATAAATAAATAAAAGTTGAAGTTACGCTATTTAAGAATCTTCATCATCAACATAATATGACATTGCAACACTTGGGACTTTCATTTGTTGCTTAATTTTATTTCTTACTTTCACATTTAATAATAAAAGAGGTTAGAGCCCGTAAATACTTATTCACATATTTTTTTTAATTACAATTTTATTAAAATTAACGTTTTACAATTTTTACAAATATTTTATTTAATTTCACTTTGTTTCTTTTAAATTTTAAAGACTTTATTTCATAAAAACAAATAAAAACACTTTCGTTTTCACCTTTATAGAAACGACCGGTATGAGCCCGTTCCAAATTTTTTTGACATTTAAAGCATTGCTAATATAGCATCGAGCATGAACGCAACATTGTTTCCTATCCTTTTATTAAAATTAAAATTGGAGTTTTAGACTAAACATTAATACAATATAACAGTACTAGTGGGCCCCTGTGCAATTGCACAACAGTAACATTATTTAATAAAATCTTGGATAACAACATCATCATTGATTCATATCAATTTATAATAATAAATATAATAATAATAAAATTGGTCTTTATTTCAAACAGAAAGTTAAAAGTTAAATTTAGCACATCAGTACAATTTAATTGAACTAGAAAAAAAAATTATAAAAAGTAAAAAATTTAAATTAATAATAGAAAAAGAAAAAAATACAAATTATTCAGAGTAAAGAAATAAATAAAGAATTCATTAATTTATATATAATAATAAAAAAAAAAATTAGCTTATATACTAAATAATAATTTCAAAGACAATTCAAATTAGTGATTATAGTATAGATATTTATATGTATAAAAAACAAATGAAATTATCTTAACGTAAATATATGAATTCCCAAAAGAAAAACTAAAATTATATCAAAAAAAAATAAAATATTATACTTCGAATTTGTACTCTAATTTATATACAATAGTTACTATGAAAAAAAAACAAATTTTAAGCTTCAAAAGTTCTAAATGAAATAGTTAAAGACATTCTGTTACCAAAAGGTAAGAGTCGAATGTCCTATATATATAATGGATAATAAAATAGATAATAATGGGGAATAACGAGTATTTAAAAATAAGCTATGTATTTAATTAATTGAAAAAACAAAACTTTAACTTTTTTTTTTTTTTTTATATTAAAGAAAGATTAATATATTTTACGAAATAATACATAGAAACTAAAAGAAAGAAATAATAAAAGAAAATAGAAACATGAGAAAATAAATTTAAGTAAATAAATTTAAGTAATGGGTAATAATATTTTTTCAATTTGTGCGTGATTGAGTGAAAAAAGCCATGATTTTATTTTTTTTACAAATATTATTAGTACTCTCTCACATCTTTAACTTTCCGGTAACTTATTAAACAAACGAAGTGCAGGAATAATAAAAAAGTGACAAAATACGTAATTTAATTAAGATTACAAAATACGTATTAATACGTAAATTATGATCTGTATGTGATCTCGAATTAGCATAGCCCGATCCTAAAAAAAAAAACAATTTAAGAACTTTAAAGAAATAAAGATGTCTCAATGGAAGAATATTCAAGTTTTAGAACAAATCAAAGCTAGAGGTCCTACGGCTGATTTTACAAATAATACGAATACAATGTTTTTGTTTTATCAAAAGAGGCTATATTTTACTACAATGGGTATCTCCCCAACAGCACAAATCATACAGAAGTTTAGACTTAAATATATTATTATACACTAATTTTAAGATAGATAAAGGACAGTATACACTTAAATGATACATTTGTCTTACAACTTTATATAAGTAATTTTTTAGGCAAGACGTTTGTGATCTTTCCAATTAAGTTTACTATCTAATAAAATTCCTAAATAGTTAAAATTATTTATAGTTCAACAGAGAAACAATCATTAGTACAATCATTAATATTAGACATAACTGGTACACAAAAATTACATAACTGACATTTTAAGCAATTAGTAGAGTGATACTGGGCTGACATATTTCCTTCCAATGGTTTTCCTGATAGATAAAAAAGCATTAACTTAGTTTTAGTACTTATTAAAAGCTTACACATTTTATATTAATTTATTTTTTTCTGTGTGTTATGTATGAATCCTCGAAGGTCACCAAGTGGTTTCAGTCACGTGCGCATAAACCAACAATGGCAGTGAGGGTCTGAAACCCACTAAAACCACCTCTATTTTACTTATATCTATTTTCGTACATTATATCGTCTTTCATACATGACAAATCCATGATAGATCGACTAACGAATTCTTACTCTCAGAAAAAAAAATTATAAGTTTTTAAACATAATTTAAATTGTGGTTATCATTCTGTATTATTAATTGAAATTTTGAATGTAAAATATTAAAGTAAATTTAAATTAATAAGTGATTTAAAAATGAAATAAAATATAAAACTATTAAAAATTAATGTATTTTTCTATTTTTAGTATTTTATTTTACCAATAGTATTGGAATTGCTTACACAATCGATGTCGTTTATAGTCACATTAAAATATAACGCCAATTTTTTCAATAAAACAACAAAATAAATTAGAAGTGAATTATGTTATGGAAACACTGATTTATATAATTTCTTTTTCTGTTTTTTATTACAAATATGTATATTTTGTGATTACATAGCAGATTTGCTATTTATAAATAAAATACAGTTTAAAATTGTTGTACGAAAGACATTTGTGTTAATTAAAGATGCAGTTTTTGTTTTTCTGTTTTGTTTTCAATTTTTGTTTGTGTTTCCGTTTTCTACTTTTTTCTATACATTTTTGTGTTTATTTAAAATGAAAAAATTTTTATGAAGCCTTTTTAAAAATTGTCTGTGATTGAAATTTTTTTTAGAGTATAGATGTCGCTCTACTCGGAAATAGCCGTCGTTTATTTGTTGTAACTATTTTAATTGTTTAAAGTATACACCACCAAGAGCTTGCTAAAATTTTAATATTTTTGTGGCATATTTTTGTGTATATTCAGCTATTCTTGTTTTTTTACTCCCCACTTCGTTTATCTTATGTATTATATATTAGATATAGCTTAAAAGCAAATACATAATAATATTTTCCTCTTAAAATCTTCCACTCTTACCCTATACTTAATAAGCTTTATAAATTATCTCACCCCTCTCCTTTAAACACAATTTTTTTTTTGTTTTTTTTTTTGTATAAATAATACAAAATTACCTATCATTATTAAAATACTTGAAACCAAAAAATATTCAAATTATTTCCTTTAAATATGAAATTAATCAAATTATTATTTAATCTAATAAATACCTTAGGTTTTCTTTTTTTTTCTACAAAAATAACCTTTACAAAAATACTATATTTCGAAATAGCAAAAAAAAAAAAAAACAAAAATTAACATTTTATTTTCAATAATTTTAATAGATTTATATCTATCAGCAATTTACAACCAATTATATTAATTCTTTTAACTTAAAAATAATTTTCCATAAATCTATAATATACCTATACTCTTCCTTAAAAACTTCAATAATAATTTTCTAACCATCTTCAAAATAAAAATATTCTCCTCTATTTAAATTTAAATATAATTTAGTCATCAAATCTCAAATGGAATATAATGAAATTAAATACATAGAAATTAAATCCGGCCAGTCCCTCCCACTTTCATCCTCTTAATATGCTGCTCTTCAGCTAAAAAATATAATATTAACATATTTTTTTCTATAAATTCCTCCAGTTGTTTACTTCAATAGCGTATACTGTTCAAAAATCTTTGAAGTTGAAAATTAATAAAATGAAAATTTTTCTTTAAATAATTTTCATTCTAATTTTTACGACTCAATTTTGCAGTCGAATCTGATTCAATCCCCTTCCATAACAATACAAATAAAAAAAAAAAAAAACAAAAAAAAACAAAAACACAAAATTTTCCCATTCATTTTTTTCTTGTCGAAATTATATAATGTAAAATGAAAATTTCGAATTGATCTCAATGGCCTAAGCTCATAAAAAAAAGGTAAAATATCCTCCTCTTCTATTTAAGTAGAAAAACAAAAAACAAAAAAAAAAAAAACAAAGCAAATAGTTAACATGAAAATTATTCTAATACCTACCTTTTTTTTTTTTTTTTGTTGTAGGCTCGACAGGAAATTTTCTTTCGAATTATAGAATCAAAATAAAAACAAAAAAAAACAGAAGAGCAAAATCTGCTGATATAATGGAAATTTTATGGATCCCTATTGGGTTCAAAAGTAGAAAAATTGTTAAGAGTTCAAAGAAAATGAATATAAAAATTTAGAATTTTTGTTTTTTATTTGACTTTTTTCATTCTTTTTTTTTTTTGTTTTGCGTCAGGTACAATGAGTGCTTCAAATCCTTTGTAGCTTAAAAAACCATTTTCGAAAAAAAGAAATAAAAATGAAAAAAAAAAAATAAAAATTACTTTTCTTGAGTGTTATCTTAATTTATTTGTGAAACTTAGAACCTATTTTATATTAGAAAAACGCGGAAGTTGGGATAAATACACATATTAATGTAAATATGTGTATATATGCATATATACAGGGATTTTTTATTTAAAAATAAAATTATAGAAATTAGAAAAACCAATATAGATAAGGTAAAATCACTTTCATTCACCTTTTACCATTCAAAAGAGTTATAATATCCAATCAAATTTGAGGTTATTAACAGGAAAAAAATAAAAGGATATAAAAATTATCTCAAACTACAAATTTGCAAAAAAAAATAAACAGTAAAAAAAGGAAAATTTTAAACCACAAATTGATTATAACCAAATCGATCACACTGATCAAACCGACAATTTAATCAATGGAACCGATTATTATCAAAAAGAAATTAGTTATAAAAATTACTGAAAAATCGGTAGACCCATAATTTTTTTGTAATTCCCAACAATTTGCGAGACTACGATTCTTATCAAAATGGGTGTACAATGGCCTAAGTGTGCAGGATATAAGCCAATTAGGACAACGGTTCTTATACTCACCATATCAACCAATAAATCAACACTCTTATCAAACTTTTTTCAATTAAATCTAAGTTCTATATTTAGCTTAAATATCGTGATTAAAGCTAGATGAAGATAAATAATAACATTTATTTGACTTACTCATTATTACATTATTGTATTTATTTTTGCCTAATGTGCTTTGTTTTTCGGAAAATTTGCTATTCCTCAAACATGGCTGAATTCATTTTTAGAGATCGTAAGATCAAAATAAAACTATCAATCATCATAAAAACTGTTTTCGTACAAATTTGATTTTCCGGAAAACTTGCTATTCTTCGAATATGGCTGAATTCATTGTTAGAGTTTGTAAGATCAAAATAAAACTGTAAAATCAAAATAACTGTAAACAATAAAATATATTATTTTTTAAATAAATTTAAATTAAAAATTAAAATACTAAACAGAAACTAATATGCGGAAATAACCGCCCCACAGAAATGTCACTGTAACCGCTCACTGTAGCCTCCAATATAGCGCGACAGAAATGTAACACTGCCTAAAAATTGTTCATTGACAAATTTTGTGAAATACTCTTTCTTGTTAAATTAATAAAATTAACCACAATTCAGTGTACAGATTTAGTACAATAATCAAACATAAAGCAATATAGGTTCTTCTGAACACACTCTTAAATGAATGGGGTCATATTTATCTAATAGGGAATTTCAGATCTACTTCCGTTGCTCACTTCTCACCTCTTTGTTGCCTCATCTGGGATACCCCTCTGGGTTGTCTCTCTTGGGGCCACTTTTCTTTATTATTGCAACCAATGATGCCTTACAGTTTATTGTATCAGCTCAGTTAAGTTGTTTTGCGAATAACTCCAAAATTAGCAAGCTCATTATGTCTGTTGATGATTGTACCCTACTTAAAAATGATCTTAACAATTTAGCCGAAATTTAGCGCTCCATCAAAAACTTCGAATTAAATGCCTTTAAATTTAAGGTTTTTAGCTTTAGTAGGAAGCTTCAAAGCCCTATTATTGAATTCGATTACCATCTTGGGAATCAAACTTTAAACCGTTCTTAGTTGACTCGTGATCAAAATGTTATTCTGGGTCACAAACTTAATTTCAAAGCACATTTCAATTCCATTATCAATAAAGCTAATTCTATGCCCTAGGCCAAAGAGTTTACAAATTCCTATATTACAAAACATTCATATATCACATATTGTAGACCGACACGTGAATATGCTTCGCAAGTTTGGTCTCCATATCGTAATGTTAATGTTTCAAGTATTGAAGCAGTTCAACGTAAATTTTTACGCCTGCACTATTTGCTTTTTCATGATCTGACCCTTTTCAACTTCCCCCTTACGAAAATACATTGCTGTTAATAGACCTGAAATCTCTCCAACAACGTCGATTGGCTGACATTACTTTTATCCACCAAATTTTTGCTGGGAATATCCTAACACCTCAAATTAGGGATTAAATAACTTTTAGAGAGAATCCGTGTAATTTACGTTCCGTTGGCCGCCTGTGTAATATTGCTAGCCATAGTACTAACTACAGTAAACTTAAGCCTGTGTCTAGAATATTACGTGAATCTAACTCGAGAGTAGCTTGTTATGATAACCTTAGCAAAAGAAGATTAAAATTAAATTTGTATAATTGATAAATAGTTATTAGAATTGATATTTGATATTTTTCTACTTTCTTTTTATATTTAAATTTATATTTTTAACATTCTACTAACTATAGCATTTTAGCTGTTTATTTGTATCTCTTACTAACATTATTTTTACTAACGGCGATGGACACAAACCCACTTCTTGATGATATTATCGCTAAGCAACATGATGCCAGATGTCGTCTAAAATTGACGTCTGATTTGCTTGCTCTAAGCAATATCTAGCAGTATATAGATACATTTCTATAGAACTATAAAACAATTTATTCACTAGAAATATCTTAGCAACATCTAAAAAATAACATTAAATTGATTTAGAACCTTCAAATTTAATGATTATTGTCTTATGTCCAACTTTATTTTGTAATTTTGATTATCTTAATTAAAATTTTATTATTCTGTTCTGTACATATGTCATACTATATAAATAATATGTAAATAAATAGGTAATACAAGTTTTTGATGATGGGTGGAATACTGACCAATTTTATAATGACATCTAGTTTACATCATTTAGTATCTCTCACCTTATTTCCTAAGTTTTCAACTTTACATTGTGATATCTAATAACCGTAAATAACCTTTCCCAACAATTGAATTACAACTCCTGGCGTATTAAGGAGACTCTGAAACAGAAGAGAGAGAGAGAGCGTGAAATAAAACGGTAAAAAAGCTAAAAATAATAAAATTTAAAATTACCTATCTTTGTTATAGTTGATAGTGTTCGTAGTCTCTTGTTGTAGCAAAACACTGAGTTATTGACGTTTTCAGACTTTTAAGCGATCGGTCATGCCTGTCAAATATGAACTTACGGATTTATCATCCATATCTAATAAAGCCGACAGTTTACAAACTAATTAATAAAATTTACAATAAACGATATGTTCTCAAAACGTAAATGCGATCGTATACCAATGAAAACATCATAGAAAAAATGTTCATAAAAAAAATTTATAAAATTTGAATTTAAAGCAATACTTTTATATTACTTACTTCTCCTATCAACAGTTTTACAAATGTTTTACTATTAAATATTCATGATTCTTGTTTTTCTTTTATTTTCTTTTTCTATAAATTCAATTTACTTGTCAACAATTTTCTTATTTACCTTATAACAAAAATGTACGTGTTAAAAAAACAACAAGGTAATAAAAATCGAAACGAATTAAAAATATGTCTAAACAAATACCATTTGTTCGAATATTCACATTTCAAAGGATAGATACAATAAAAAAAAAACAATAACAAAAACAAATAACAACAAATAACAAAATAATAAAAAAAAAAATAAAAATAAAAATTACAACAGTGTTTACAACGGTAGACCGTCATTAAAATTGGATTTAAAAAGAAATAAAACCAAAGATACCGTTTTGTTACCATTTACCTTTACACACCAATATGTGTGTATACTTTTTATATTGTAACTAACTGGATTTAATTTTGGATATAAATACATATTGTGTATATTTTTTGTATTGTGTATAGATTTGTATATGAATGAGAGGCGGATGAATTGGTTTTAAATAAATGAGAAAAATAAACAATGTTTACCTAGAGAGCCATTCAAAATTTTACTCTCTACGAATCAATTGGAAATGCAAATAAAATAAACGAATAAATTTTGTTAAAAAAAAAAACCTATTTTCATTATTTTCCTCAAAAATAATTTTCATATAGGGTGGTGTTAGCATTAATAAATGATCAGTGTGAGAAAGATTTATCGTAGGTTGATCAAGTATATTAAATTTAATTCATATCCTATATGAACTCATACTTGAATATTACTTATATTCATTTTTTTAGAATAAATTTGAAATTTTAATATTTTTCTTGTTATATAATTTAAGCGCTAGTGTCTGAGGCCTTCGGTCAATTTAAATATACCAACTGGGAATTTTAATGCGATCAGTATTGCCAAAAATTTGTATTAGTCAAAATATTAGCAATCCCCTTGCTTTTAAACAAAATTGTGGGTTTTGATTTGGCAAAATTATAGAACACTTCATGAAATTTATAATACATAACTGTCTTAACAACATACAATAAAATAAATAAACCGAAAAAATCCTAAATTTCGAACAACATTTACTCTACTCGAAAAGCAACAAGATCTGAAAGTTAATTGAAAGGTTATCCATTTTTTATCAATAAATTTTAGTCAATAATGAAATGTTAATAAACAAAATTACTATACAATATGGTGCGACTATAAGGAAGAAAAATACTATAGCTTAGCCTTCCAAGACAATAAAGTATGTTTAAAGCGGAAGATATGGAAATACAATAAGCAAATATTTTTTTCTGCGTAGATTTTGTCTTGAACTGGTACACCCACATATGGTCCAGCCACATACACGTACTGAAATAAAGCATATTATCAGTGAATAATATCTGTATTCTCACAGATAGTTGAACATTGCAATTAAATCACTTGAAACGGTTACCCTCAACTTAAAGGCAGTAAGGGACTGCTGTAGTTCTCTTAACGAGATGTTGGATTAATTCAACGTACATCGGGTATACGTCAGGCCACAGTGGTATACTAGGAAACTGAAAAAAATTTCAACCAACTAGACAGGGTACGATCTAAGAAATTCTTCTGGAAAACATACACCTCTAGGCACCTGCAATTTATTGCTTCACAAAGAAGCTATCAAAATTTTAAATAATAGATTGTTGAATTGATCCAAATATAATATAGTCAAATATATATATAACCAAACAACCTTGTAAGTCACGTAAGTAACCACGAAGGCCACGTAAGTCGAATGCACGAAAGTCAAAAACAAGCAGTGGTGCTGAATAGAAAGTTCAATAATAGCCGTGGTAGAGGATGACCAAGAAGCAGATGGGTAGACAACGTGAAAAACGATGCACAAACCCTACAAATCCCAAATTGGAGACAAGTAGCACAAGATCGACCTTTTTGAAGGAGCATAGTGATAAAGGCCAAAACTCACCCAGTAGCGCTATAAGGTTATGATGATATATAACCAAAAAGAAGTGTTTCCTTAACCAACTATCTTTTTAGATTCTGTGGTACCATTTTGGTTGAAGTGAACCACTCTATATCAGCAATTACTGTTATTTAGATAGGGGAAGCATATTCTACATGAGGACAGACTAAGGAAATATATAAGTTCTCAAACGGGTATGGATCAATAAATTGAAAGTATATTCGAAATGATTTAGCTAAAATAAAATCAACATACGTATTAAAAGTGAGTTTATTGTCTAAAATTACACCATTTATAAAATTTAAGACATAAGATTAAGATTAACCTATAATTTAGAAAAATTTTTTTTATAAAATTTCTCAAGATCAACTGAAATTAAAGTTTACGACAGTCATCTAACTTTCTAATTATAGCAAACGATTTCGTATCATCAACAATTAATGACAAGATAGAGTATCAATATTCAAACCGCAATTATTTATGAATAACAAAAACAGCAAAGCACCCATATGTGTTCCTTGGGGAAAGCCGACGTTGCTCGAAATGAATAAGATTCGATATTAGAATTTTTTACTGAAATCTTACGACCAATTAAGTAAGATTTTATCTATTTTAACATGATGCCATAATTATCCAATGCTTCAATTTTAGATTGATTAAAGCTTAAAGTGATTCACTTTATCAAAAGCTTTAGTAATGTCAGTAAAAATTGTATCGACTTGAAGACTTTGTTCAACAGAATTGAAGACTGAATGGAGAAAGACAAATAGATAAGTTTATGGTTGTAAATCTACCTTTCATAAAACCATGTTGATTAGGCGACATACATCTTTTAACGAAGAAGTAGATTTTATTAGTAACAATGCTTTTCAGGAGTTTAGGTATAGCAGATAATTAGGCTGTAGGACGACCGTTCTCTTCAGTAACAAGCTTAGATCCATATTTAAAAATTGGTAATATGTATAACAAATGAAGACATATTTAGCTATACTTTGTCAAAAACTGGTTCAACGTATTGTGTAAATATGCTACAAGTTCTGTATTATTATATATTTTTATTTATTATATAATTAATTAGAAAGCATATTGTCTGAAAATCAAAACGTAAATTGTTCTGCAACATATTTGCGCAAAGTTGTTACTGTCTATTTATTGACTTTCAAATAATGATTATCAAAGTCAACGAAAATATAATATTGACCACTAACATCTCCACACTCTGTAAATAAATTCTTATATATATATATGTATATAATATTGAAATATATATACAGCTATATAATATTGATTTCATTAACTATTTTTAGAAATTAATATACAAATAAAAAATTACAATTTTCGAATTATTTTGATTAGAATCTTTAAGATGAATTTGAAAATCTTTTTAATGAATTAAAATTAAAGGATTTTCAATTATGTTAATTCTTATTTTATTTTATTTTTTTGCTCCTTTTTTAATCATCGCTGTAAGGACTTTAGAAATAAAAGGAAATAACACAAAAAAAAATCGTTTGTATAGGCCTAGTTAATAGAACTAAATTAATTAAGTTAATAATAAATTATTTTTTTTTTTTTTGTTGTTGTTATAAGAATCTATTATACAATACCTACTTTATTAAAAAATTCTTAGAATGTCTATAAAAGGAAAACTCCTATGGATTTAGATTAGATTAGAATAGAAACAAAACAAAACAACAACAAAAAAAAGCAATAAATAGAAAAATAATGATGTTTTCGTGTATAATAAAAGAAATAACAAGTAAAGATACAACTAATAATTAATTAATTTGTTATTTCATAGAATTTCTAATAATTATTTATTCTTTCTTTAAATTTTCTAAATTTAAAAAATTGAAATATTAAAATTTTAAATTTTGTAAATTTTATAAGAAAATATAACATAAAAAAAATTTTAAAAAGTTTTTAGAAATTTACTTGAAATTTTCAATACATTTTGACTTCATTTTGATATCATATCGTATTATTAAATCCACGTGGATGAAATGTAGATAAGATTAGGTAGATAATTAAAGTAGATTAAAAGAGATAGATATAATGAACGATACCTCAAAATATTTGATTTGAAGATCAATCACATGCCTCTGCGAGAAGCTCAACACCAGCCTGCATCAATCTGGTGAAGCTACTGTTGTAGCTCTGGATATATCTAAGACTTTTGATCGAGTTTGGCATTCTGCTCTTATAGCAAAATGCAACGCTATAGGCCTTGGTTCAACCTTTTCTAAATGGATTGAAAGTTTTCTTTTAAATCGATCTATCATAGTTTCAGTTGACGGTTCTTTTTCCGACCAACTTCAAATCAATGCTGGTGTTCCACAAGGCTCTGTCCTTTCCCCCACCCTATTTCTCACTTTCATTAATAACCTTCTCAAAATAACTTTCAATCCAATCCATAGTTTTGCTGATGACAGCACTCTAGTAGCATCATATGATTTTCTAAAACAAACTAATGCTACAGCTTTCGCAGTCACCTCCAAAAGAACAATGATGGCCGGCGCGCTCAATCACGACCTTGCCAAAATTGTCGACTGGGGTAAAGCTAACAGAGTCGAGTTTAACACTTCAAAAACTCAAAGCTGTTTTGTTAGTAACAAGCTAACAATATTCGAACCGATTCTCCGGCTTCAAAATGAAGGTATCCAGCGACTCAAAGATCTGAACATTCTCGGAATGCGAGTGAATCAAAATATGCACTGGAATGAGCATATTTTCGATATTGCGAAAAGCGCCGCAAAATGTTTAGGATTTTTGAGCCGCTGCAAAACTTATTTTTCATCTCGAGACCTTTTAAAAATCTATAAAGCATATATACGACCCAAGCTCGAGTATAACTCACATTTATGGGCAGGTGCACCAAAAACTGCTTTAAATTTTTTGGACAAAGTTCAAAACCGCGCCATTCGTCTTATAGGCGACATAAATGTGACCTCATCCCTTATACCACTTGGTCATCGTCGTATTGTTGGAACACTTTCTTTATTTTATAGATATCTGCTTGGTGTTGGCACTTGTTCCGAGGAATTAAAATCACTTCTTCCTCCTCTTAAGCAATTCAATCGCACAACACGAGAGGCATCAAGTGCCCACCCTTTCACAGTGGAAATTCCGAGATGGTTTAAGTCCGGCTATGGAAATTCTTTTATAGTAAGAACATCCCGATTGTGGAACCGCGTCCCAATCGAAGCATTCCCAATGGGAGAAGGATTTTTTATTTATGACTTACAGAGGTTTAAGACGAATATTAACAACATTGTTCGCTCTCTTCCACAAAACTTTTCTTCTTCCATTTTCTTTCCTTTCCTCTAACTATCCTTTCCTTTTTCAAATAGTCAACGGTACGCAAGTACTTAAAGGTTCAAAACCTAAGTTTTGGCTATAATATAAAAAAAAAAAAAAAACATTCAGAGAAGAAAATAAAAACTATTTATTTTTCTTCACGACAAGTTTACTAGAGAAAAAAAAATAAAACAAAAATGTCTAGTTCTTAGAATATCGTATTCTTTAGAATTAGAGTAAAATTTGTAGAATTGTTGAAAATAGTCGAATATTAAATTTTTTATTTTGAAATATGCTTGTAATACAGTATTTCGTCTACTACTTGCAGACTTTTTGACTGTTTTGTACTTGACTGAGGAAAGAAATCTAATATCGTATTATTTATTTTGACTGGAAAGATAAAAAGTTGACATTTTTTCAAGCTAGTTGGTTTACATTCCAATGAAATAGCACAGGTTAGTTAATATTTATAGTTATTATTTAAAACATCATTGTTAAATAAGATAGAGTTATGGTGGATTTCCTCTTCATGGACGAACGTCCGGACAATTTTATTCTACACTATAATTGAAACACAAATACCATTATAGAAAATTTTATGACTTCCTCACAATGCGCAAAGGACTGACATTTGTTATGTAGTCAAAAACGGTTGACGTTTGAAAAATTGTTTACATGCGTTGATATTATTTTTATTAAAAAAATTTAAAATTTTGTTAAGAGTAATAATGGATAATAACATTTTAATTCGAAAAAAATAAAATATAGCGCTTTGCTTTTATCTTAAAATATAAATAATTTGCTGGATACAAAATAATCTTATACTAAAAAACATAAAAAAATTACACTTTATGTATTTTTCTTAAAAAACATTTGAAATTTCATATGTGAATGCGTTCATACATAAATCGAGGTAGCAATAAATATTTATCAAATAATTATATATCTATCCTTTTTTTTTACTTCATCCTTCAGCCAAAATTTAAAAATATTTTAACTAAGAAATTGGATGAAGAAAATTGCCCGGAGAGGATTTTTTGTGTATGTGTTGGTAAAATAAAATTTTTTGATTGGTTAAAAAATTTGTCCGGACGTTCGTCCATTAAGAGAAAATCCACCTTTACGATTGCGAAAACGGTTATACGACTCTAACATTATTAAATTCAAACACTGCAAATTTTAAAAATGTTTTAAATAGATAGGATTTTTGAACATATACTATCAACTGTTTCAATGCAAGTTATAGCATGTTCGAAAAACTACGATAAAACATAAATGCGAACATGTTATTACGACACTTATTTCAAAGCTGAGCTTATTAGCAACATTTTATAGAAAAAATTGACATAATAAATACCGTTATATATATAAAATGATTAAAATTGATTTTGCTAATGTTAGAGATTTAATAATTTCTACTAGTAATAACAGAAAGTTACTTCGTATAAATTTTAAAACTTTTGCAAAGGTGCAAAGTTGACAGTTGAAGTGGTCGAAAAAAGTTAAGAACTAGAAGAAATTGCGACATTAAGAAAAAAGCTGAAGAAAAAGAAAACTGTTCGAAATATAGCTATTGAAAATATGCCGCCTAAACCGTGGAAATTCCGCGAAAGATCCGCGAGATTAGGAAAGATTGTATTTAGCAGTGGATCCATACATTAGTTTTGAATTTTTATAAATTAATAATTCGATACTTTTTTATTACTAAATTACTTTATGAACGAATATTAATTCTGATTTAGGCTAAAGAAAAACCACTTTACAACCGTTTTACAACCGCGGATCTACAAAAGAAAAAACTGCTAAAATGGTTGTACTGGATATCTAGACCATGATGGGAATCAATTATATTCAGTGATGAAACTAAATTTGATTGAATTGTTTCTGATGACCGGAAAATGATTGTAAGAGTATAGACAAAGATATATCAGATATATATATGCCTTAAATGGTCAGTAGTTTCCAGCAAGACTAATTTTTTGGGAGTGTATGTAAATATATCCGTTTTGGAATGACCATCAGGTAACCCGGAAAAAGACTCTATGTTATAATCCATAGTTCACAATTGATGGGTTTTCACAATTTTTTTTTTACAAAGATTTGGAGTCGCACGATTAAACAGAACAGCAGGTAAAAACCAATTACTGTATAAAGGATTGCAGTTGTTTAACTCATTGCCGATTGAGATGAAGTGTATAGCGAAAATCAATCGATTCAAAAAGACTTTTGCAAAGTATGTTATATAAATTTTTTAGAATATTAGTTTTATTGATTAGAATATTGATTAGAATATTGATTAGAATATTAGTTATATTAGTTATTTTGTTTTTATTTTGCTGATAAATTTTGATGGCTGATTATTTTTTTTGTTGATTTTTGGAAGTGATATTATTTGATTATTTGATTTTTTGATGTATCCAATTAATTGAATTGAATTTACTTAAATTAGTATTAAATTATTGTTAATGTTATTTATATAAAGTTTTATACAAAACTAATGAAAAAAAAAAAATAGTTAATATAACTCTTAATATCTAATCTTTTATCTATAATAATATCTACATAAATATTTAATATCATCAATTCATTATTTATCATTCTTACCTTACTAGTAATTATCATACATTTTTTTTGTCCTTATTTAATTTTAATTTATTCATTCATCTTAAATGTTGATAGCAATTCCATCATCTTTTCTAAGGCAAAATTATTTTTTTCTTACACATTCCTTCATACTATCGCTTACTTACAACATATATAATAATGCATCATCTGCAGAAGAACAACTCACTACTTGAGCATTGTGCTACTCCAGTCATTATATTAAGAGCATCTGAAATGTTTCCATTAACTTTAGTTCTTTGTGTCTCTTATTTGATATATAAAACTCGAACCACTGCAATTCTGAATTGTACGGACAACACAATTTTCTAACAATTATATATCAATACTAGGGGCCCCTGTTGAATAATTATATTTCAAGTTGAAGTCAAATTTAAAGTTTTAAAAAAAACAGTAATTTACGTACTGACATAGACTTCGCACGATATAGCAGCAACCACTCGTGTTTAATAAAAAGTTAGTAAGTTTTATTTAGGACACATAAATAAACGTCCCTCATATACTGCTTCGTTTCCGATATATTCCCTATAGTAAGTGGCATTTAGTGCTAAAATTACTAAAAATAAAAACTTTTGTTATTAAAGAAGTAAGTATATATATACCTACATAATACATAATTTTAATAAAAACTATATTATTACTACAAATAACCAAAATTTAGAAACAGTTACTTAAAAAGATAAAAATGAAGAATTTAAGTGATTTGTTTTTTTGTTGGTTTAATATTTTTTATTTTAGATGAATTTGTTTCTTTGTTTTTATTTGGCATATGTACATAGATTCATTTGCAAGTCCATATGTAAATTTTAATAACTGATTTGTTTGCTTTTGTTTATTATTTTAATAAGATCTCACTTATGCATAATGTATTTGCTGAATAATAAAATCATATGAGTACAAAATTTTCAACTGTGTGCGCATTTTTGTTTTATATACAATCTTATATATTATATATATTAGAAGTTCATTAAGGAGTAGGTGAATCGAAATAAAATAAAAAGGTGTCTACTGCGCAGGACCTCAAATGCTTGTCAATTATAATTATAGATATTTCTATCCACCGTTTCAAATGGCACATCTTAAATCCAGAAATATTGATATTTTGATTTTTAATTATAATTTTTCCATTTTCCAGTTGGTAACAATTAAATTTAGCAAGAATTCACCACTGCGGTTTTTGCGAAATCCTAATTAATACTCATATATTATGTTATTTTATTTACTAATTTTTCTATAATTTTTGTTTCAATAGTTATAGTGTTTACTGACCTAAATTCGTTAGTTTTTTTTTTCACTGGCACTGCTATGGATTTTTCCATATTTCTGGAAAATTCCACTTTCTAAAGATTTTTTTTCTGAAAAAATTTCCGATTTAAGACGAAAATTATGAACTTAGTTAATGTAAAAAAACCAGAAACCACTTTTAAAAAAGGATATAAGGATCTAATATTCACCATACCAATTAGCATTTACATTTTTCTGGTTCTTTAATTAGTTTTTATTATTTATAATGCTTCATTTATATTCCCAAATACACTTCTGTTCTGATCATTTCAATACTATTACTTTTTTCCGGTCCGATGCTGAATAATCGGCAAACCACAAGATTTTATTCCTGTCAAACAGTTTCTTAACTTGTACTTCTCAAAATCTAATCAAAATATGATATCTTTTCTTCTCTTCGCTCCTGCTCGTGCTCGCTATCATTATTTAGCCATTTCAAAATATCTCAATTGTTAACTTTATCCATCCAAGTCATTTTGATGTTCCGGCGTGCCATATTACCCCTACTATACAATGAAAAATTTATTTGATATTTACCTAAATTTAAATGTTCCTGTTTTTGAGACGCTCCTCCGCCTTTTTCACATTTACAACTTTCATAGTCTAAATTACCCTACCATTTGCAATGAAAAATTTATTTGATATTTTTCTAAATTACTCCAATTTATCATTTTTTATTTCTGAACAAACCCAAAAACAAAAACCATCTGATATTAATACTAATTTACATCCTCATTAAACATATTTTACACCATAGTCTAAGTATTCTTCGAAAAATAAAAAAAAATATATATTTAAATACAAAAAACAAAATACCACCCCACCCTCCCACAAAAAAAATAGAATCTAATAAAAATCCATAAAATTAATTTAAAATAAGAGAAAATCAAAATTTAATAAGTCATAAAGACCCAAAGCACAAAACAAAAAAAAAACAAAACCTTTTACTATCAATAACCGTTGGTTCATTATAAAATAGGCCCATTTTTAAAGTATAAATAAATTCATCATACATACCCAAAAATACTTCCAAATTTCATTTAAATTCTTTTAAATTCGAATTTTCTAAAAGAAAACAAAAAAAATTTCATCATCATCTGGAAAAATTACTATACGGTCAATTTAATTTTTCTTATATATATCGGCTATTTCTATCCCTTCTGTGTAACCATATTGTGAAACAAAAAACAAAAAAAATATAAAAATAAAAATTTTATACTAGTCAGCTCCTATTTCGATGCCAAGCTGTTACTTTATTTTAAAAGTGTAAAGAAAATGATGAATATTCTTATCAAAAGTATCGTGTATCAATAATAACTTACATTTATTAATGGAGCAGAAAAAAAATTTGTATTCAATAATTTAGAGAGAGACCCAAAAACTAAGAAAAATCCGAAAATTTAAATCCCCAACTAAGATGTATTATGTAGAACAAACATTATTTTGGACTATGAATGAATAGGAGAATTAATTTTTTCTTTAAACTTTTCTTAGCTTTGTATTTGTTTTTTTATTTTTATTTGGGTCTACCAATAATAATATAAAAAAATTAAATTCGAATTAACAATTCGTAATAAATTAAAGTTATTTCCTACAGTAGATAACCTGAGTAATAAATTTACGAGAAGGGTGAAATACGACGCCGCAGAAGAATAATCTCAACTACAATGGATAGAAAACTGCTATTGTTGTGTCCTTTCGAATAATTCAAATAAAAGAAAATAAAAATTTAAATATGAATTTTTTATTAAAAATATTTTTATTAAAATTTAATTATTAATATTTTTTAAATTTCATAATAAAATTTCAAATCCGTCTTATTTCCCGCACGCTTCTAAAATTTAAACCTAATTTGTCTTTCCAATGTGTTAATTTAAAAAATACGGGAAGTCTAAGTATTTTAGGTATGCTGAATAAAAATAATCAGAGAATTAACGGAATTACTGACCTGAACTGAATGAATAAAAAATTGTATTTAGAACAATCATATTTTTGATATCGCTGGAGCGGACAATTGTTTTGGCTTTCTAAGTCAATGTAACGCTGTTTTTCATCTTTGAATATCTTTAATATCAATAAATCATTGATGCATCCCAATATGGAATATAATTTAGACATAACGCTTTCTGTACAACCTTAGAATACCTTGATCGCATTCAAAATCGTACTATTTTTGTAATTGATGACCAAAATGTAACTTCATCACTAACTTTTCTTGGATATCAACTTTGAATAGTTTCTCTGTTTAATTGATATTTTGTAGGTCTGAATACATGCACGGGTGAATAAAATATCTTTCAAATTGTCTTTAAATTTTTTGTGTACTAACTATTCTATTCGTTCTGTTCAATTTTATTCTATTCCTTTTCTTTTATATTATCTTAAAATTTTGTTAATTTTCTTACTATCTCTATCCTTATTTTTGATTTTTTAAATGGCTAAAATTCTGCGAAGGCAGTTAGGGCAGTTGGTAATGCTTATCCCATTATTTTGGTCTCAAATAAAAAAAAGCGGGAATAAAAGCATTCCTTTCTTAAGAAATTACAATTTGAAATAAGCCACCGCGAGACTAGCAAATTGCAAGATGCCATAACAGAAGTTTCGAAATCACAGTTTGATCTGAAACAATATTCGTTCTAATGTATTTTCACATTCAACATACATTTTCAAAATTAAATAAATGTTAACACAATTTATTCCTCAACTGCTTACTAATCTATAGAAAAATATTTTTTTTACTATCTTATCTTATCCTGTCTTATGCCAACTAAGTGGTAAGTAAAGTGCTAAAGGTAATATAGTTTAATGTTTTGATTATAGAAAAATAAATACAAAAAAAATTAATTTAAAAAAATTGGCTTTGATAATGGCATAGTTTTAATTGGCTTGATTTTAATCCATTTTACGGTAACTTATCAGATTTATTTAAAACCACTCTTTCTGTCGGATATACTCCGCATCATTTGTAAAGTCGTTCATCTTGCAAAATTACTATACTGTCAACTTAACTAACTTTAAAACCACTCTTTTTGTCAACGGTCAACTTAACAAACTTTCTGCACAATACTCCGCATTATCTTTAAAGTCATTCATCTCAAAACCTTTATTCTTCTATCGTCCTCATCTTTTTCTATCCAAACTTATTAGCTTTACAGATGATTTGAAATCAACTTAATATATTATTGCCTAAACTTGTAAAATGATGTTAACAATTTCACTTCTAGGTGTTCCAAAACGGGAATTGAATTCTACAAGTCTAACAGCAAACTCATTTCCTGTTAGACATTCTATTTGGATCGGACAGTTTGGTAAAACTGCAAATGAAATAGCTGTTCGCTTACAACAGACAATTCGAACCCATCCATACCATTCAGTCAACCCATCCTTAATTAGGTATAGCCACGGTTACAGCAAGTTTATACTTCAATATCTACAATGTTTTTCGTAAAATTACTGTCTTATCAACTCATTAAAAGTCTACATATCTATATCCTAAACTTCAATATACCAGTCAAGTGTAGCCCATCCCCTTGACTGTCATTAATCGGTTGGAATTTATTCAGCGTTAATTTTCACGTTTCGCATAAAGAAAATATTTCGTTGCATGATCAAATACGACTTTTTTTTTATTGCCAGAGTTTTCAACTTCTTGAATTACAGTCATTGAATGATCGTTGAATAATTAATTAATTGCAGACTAAACAGCCTACAATAACTGCTCTTTATTTATCAATCTCTTATTTTTCCAAAAATCTGTCAGCGGACTGTTTACAACTGTTTTAATTATTTTTCCAAATATTGGTGATTTATTTTTTCAAATATCGGTCTAAAACCTTCTGGTACATGCCTGTATTTTTTGTCATTGGTATTATTTTGTATATTTTTAAAATTTAAGGCATATCAGCTTGGTTGAGGATCATGTTTAATTTTTTTTTGTAGTATTTTCAGCTAACTCATTTTTGCATTCTTTCACCACTAATGCTGGTATGCTATCAGTTCCTTGTTAAATTTGAAATTAGTTAGCTTTTAGTATTCTGATCTTTATTCTTAAACACAAAGGCATCACTTATTTTAATAATAATTGCAGACATCCCTTTATATCCACCAAGTAATCTTGAGAAACCCTTTAGCCCCTGAAATTTTAAATTATTTGGTTTAAAGAATAAATTGAAATATTCTGGGATTCGTTGATTTGTTCCGCATTCGTTTTCAATATACTGAATATGGCAGATTTGAGCCATCAATCAATAGCTTTTACTTTTAAACAAATTATTATTGAACCTGATTGCACAATATTTGAGCTTTCCCAAAAACATATGCTACCAAAGGAATGAAAGTAAATTATGATAATACCTACTTACCACCCCTTCCCAAAATAAATATCCACATGCTTAAATTAATTGTAAAGGTTTGATGCTGAAATAAATTGTTATCAACAAAAAATTTCATAGATTGGATCAAGTCCAGAATATGAACACATTTTTACGAAGAAAAATTACTCAACCATACAGGTTTTATTCATTTACTTAACAAAAAATAAAAAAAATAGAACAAAACAAAAAAAACATAATATCCTAAAATAGTATAGTATAGATGAACTCCTTTATACGAGTACAAAAAAAAAATATGATAAAATCACAGTCATAATAGAAAAGGATCACTTTAAATTCCATTTGATTGAAGTTAATTACTTGGAAATTAATCGGCTGGCACATAATTTTTGGTTCAATTTTTCTTCTTCTTTTTTTGTTTTTTTTTTTTTTTGTTTTTTGTTGTTTTTAGATAGTCAGTTTACCTATACCAGTATTAGAAATTAACCAAGTGAGTGACATTAATGTCATTTTATTGGTCTGTAATTAAATCTGTTTTGTACACGAAAATATGTTTTCATATTAGGAGTAAAAAAAAAATAGGATAATGCGAATCAAAAGGCATATTGTGTTTTTTGTTTTTGTTGTTTTTATATTAATTAGAAAATTATTATGGAATTAAATTAATTAATTCAAAATGTCGTATACCGAAAAAAAGATCCGAAAAAAATAATGATGACTTTCTTTTTATTTTAATGTACAGATATAGAAATTTTATACCTATCTGATTTAATATTAATCGAATGACAGAGGTTAATTAGGGAAATTTAATTAAATTTGTGTATTAGCATAATTAAATTGAACCTATTATTCAATCTTTTTTTGCCTAGGTAAGTGGAAGGGACTGTTCCAGTTGCTTTTAGAAAAACAAATACAATATGTCAATATTCTGTCTTCATGCATTTCTATTTTTGTTGTTATCTATTTTTTAGTTAATATTATAATTTGTGGTGCATCATTTTCAATTTACTATTTATAACACCATTTCGAATCGGTTCATTTCAACCTCGAATTTCTATCCGAACGATTTTTAATTTGTGAGCTTACTTCCAATATCTTATAACTTTTATTCAATACTTAAATTATACAAATTGTACAGATTTCATTGTATATTGAATACAGTGTAAAATAAATAAATAAATAAAAAAAAAAACACTCATCAGTCCAGTATTTTGAAGACTTTTTAGCTATTTCAGCTGGGTAAATGTCGATAACATTGTTTCTTTGCATACAAAGTATATGAGTTACACCATTAATTAATTTGTTCGTTTATATACATGCAAAATAGACTTCATGAGTAATACCGAATCCAATGCAACCCTCATTTGCACAAATTGAGCGATAAACTTGACCTTTTTTACAGCCGATCTAACTTATTTTCGCTCAATGATAAATTAAAACAGATTGTATTTAAGTTTTGCATAATTTTTTTGAGCAGTTATTTTTTTTATCTTTATCTCTAAGACCAGTAGTTCTCTTTCTTTTTACCAGCATTCGGCAAAATTTGATATTTATCACTCGATCAATGTATGAAATTTTTCAGAATTATTTTTTAACGTCACATTTCTAGTGTTTCATTTTTCGTTGGTTGAAAATAAAAATTTTTTGACTGAAACTAATCTAAACAAACCCATTTTTTTGGTTTTTTTTTTATATAATTCCAAGTCTATGAGATGAACACCATAAGTGCTTTTACACAGAGAGAGATTTGGTATACAGGATTACATACAATAGTTTTTTTTAAATGTAGAAAGCTATATCTATTGTAGAGTAACTTCGCCTTCATAAAAGCATAGTTCCGTTTTATTTCTAGTATGATAACCAGCTATTTTTTATAATTTAGTAGGATGCTGAAGCGGGTCAACAACCCCACAAAGAATTTTTTGGCTTTCGTCGGGAATTGAAACCTGTAATTGGAATTTGTTAAAATGTAGGCGTTCTACCTACTGCGCTATTCAGCAGAATATTTGGAAATATTTTGTATAGCAAATATGAGAGATAAATGCTAACTTATAAGCTCATTGAGTAAAGAAATAAATAAATAAAAAAAAAAAACTTTTTATTATTTCAATGACAATACAATTAAAATTGATCTTGTCCTCTTCTATGCGCCTATTTTATGGTTTTCTAAATCTGGAATTCACTCTTAAAGTCACTCTTTTTGCTAATAAGCAATGAAAATATATCAACTGTAATCGCATCAAGTCATCGCAGTCTAAGTTGTTCAACTAGTATATTTCCATCTAATTTTTGCTATAAGAAACCTTTCATCAAATTCAATTCTCATGTATTTATTTCAGATGAACCGTGAGTTATTATTCGTTGAGTCTTATATACTTCGATAGTTCTAATTCGTTGATGGATTTTTTTCTTAAAATCGAACCCAATATGCACTTTAAAAATTTTATTTCAAACCTGTTTATTTTTTTCTTTTTTTCCATAGTTTAGTGGTGGGAGGATGACTATTTGATACAAGTTGAATTTGGATCTTCTACACATATAATGACCAATCATTGATAACACTTCAAATAAAATAAGTAAATTTAATCATAATTAAGTAAAGCCATATAG
Source organism: Argyra leucocephala (assembly GCA_963942445.1). Lineage (NCBI taxonomy): Eukaryota > Metazoa > Arthropoda > Insecta > Diptera > Dolichopodidae > Argyra > Argyra leucocephala. The sequence goes on from OZ012681.1 coordinate 15,790,520, forward strand.
AAATAAATAATAATAATAATGTCCCAACGACCAATTACCCATCCCGTGCCGCGCACCTGGGGATTCACTATTTTCATTATTATTATTATTTAGCATATGACTAGAAGTGTCGTATACAAGGTCATCACAGTGCTTGGAAGAATAAAACTCTTCGTATTAAAAGTATAGAAAGATAAATTATTCAGTATGTAATACTGTGACGAGCATACACTCAATGAACTTTCATTAATTAAACTTTAATATTTATTATTATATTTTAATTTTATTCCAAAAAGAATACAAGCACGTGATAACCCTTAATGAAGAATGTGTAAGGAGAGAATTGGGTCAGGAAATGCTTAAAACAAGCATGCAAAACAAAAAAAAAAGGGGGAAATTAGGGGAATTAAACACGATTAAGGAAATTAGTAATTAGTAATAAATTGATATAATACTAAAAACAGAAACAAAAATAAAATCCATAAACGGAAAAAACGGTTAAAAATGTAGTAACTTTGATTTGCCTTCCAACATGTCAAAGAAAATCAAAGAACATTATATCATAGATTTAGACTATCTTCCAACATGTCAAGATAGGCTAAATAAAAATTTTGCAATTTTAAATTATGCCGAAGAAGCATTAGTCAATTTATTTAGGTATAAACTAAAGAAATTAAAAAAAAGGCAGGAAAAAGAGAGAAAAAAAAATAATAAAAATATATATCCATACATATATAAAAATTCAACACATGCAAAACGCAATTAGTCAAAGACACAAAAATAAAAATAATAATAATAAAAATTAACATAATTTATACACACTTATGTATACATGTTAAAAGTATGAAATACTACTGATTCAACGTGAACAACTACGTATACTACATGTATTACATGTCCTTCAAAAACTTATGACCTGTTTGAATAAAGCAGATTCTTTAGTTTGGACTTACTAATGTGAAAATCGAAGACATTAGAGTTATTGTTTACGTTACGCAACATTCTTGTAATTGGCTCATTATTTTTATAATCCGTGCAATAAAAATTTAAACGAAAGAGGGCAGAATGCCTAAGAGAACGAAAGTTGATATTGAAGTTTATGTGTTCTAAAATACCAACCGAGTCAACTGCACATGAGAGAATTTAGTGTACAAATATAATATCAGCTACTTCACGAGCTTATATGGGTATGTCCATGAAAGACCACGAAGAGCGAAACGAACGAATCTACGTTGAACAGATTCAATCCTGTCTATGTGAACTTGATGAAAAGATGACCATACCTGAGACGTGTATTCAAGTAATGGTCTTACCATAGTCAAATATAAAGGTCTGGTGACATATGGGTCGGAAAATTCTTTTGACCTACTTTTGATAAACCCAAGAACTGAATTAGCTCTACTAACAATATTATATACATGAAATCTGAAATTTAGTTCGGTGTCTAATAGAATACCTAAGTCTTTAGTGGATGTGACATTAGAGATAATAACACCGTTAATACTATAATAACGCGCTGATATTGGCATTTTACGGGAAAAGGTGATGCTCTGGCATTTGCTAGCGTTAAGTGCTAGATTATAATTACAACACCAAATAGCGCAGTTATTAACGTCACTCTGAAGAAGATGAGATTCACGCGGAGATGAGATTTGTTTAAATATTTTCATATCATCAGCGTACAATAGAATGTGAGAATTTTTTATAATATTATGTACGTAGCTTATGGTTAAGATAAAGATCAGGAGGCCTATGTGGCTACCTTGTGGAACACCCGATTTAGCAGTGAAGGGATCTTAAACATTAGACCTAAAAAGAACGTGATACACTATGTTGCATAAATATGAACTCATTCAATCTATAATGAGAGGTGGAAATCCTAGAGCACGAAGTTTAAATAAAATATGTATAAGATATAAAAGGGTTACAGAATACAAAAATTCAACAAATATTTTCACTATTATCATATGGTCTTTTCAGAAACAATTTTTTAAAATAATTGTTACAGTGAAGCTCGTCGGTGTGTATATTAGCCAATATTTTCTTAGGCTCATCACTGAAACTGAAATAATGTATACCAATTTATGAAATGAAATTGTGCTACGAAAAAATGTATCGTATTACGCCTGCGAAATTCAGTTCATCGATATAATTTTGATTATTTGCAAGCCTATTTAAAACCACATCGCAGATTTGTTTCGTCCTAGAATATTATTTTTTTTTTAATTCATACCATGTGTCCTTAACACTAGTACTGATTTTTAATCGCCTCTCGAAAAAATTCCTATTCGCAGATTTTTTCATTTTTAGAATTGTTTTACCCCATTGACAGTATTTTTTGTTTTAGGTCTAACTTATTTTGATTTATTTTTTAGTTTCACCAATAGTTTATTTTTATGTTCACTAGCTTTAATAATTTAGGATGTGATCCATGGACAATTGTTCTTTTTTACGACTTTTTTAGTACACTTATTTGTTGAGTATTTTTCTATACTATAGTTCTTATTGTGGAAGTGATATAGCTATACAAGCCTGTAGGATTTATTATCGAAGTCCAGTACATGCTGATGAATATGTTTAGCTTTTACCTTTTCATGGTCAATAATAGTTTTAATTCTTATTGAAATCAAACAAAGCTACAATACTATTATGATCACTAATTTGATTTTCAATAGTAAAACTTAACACATTTTCTTGATTATAAAATAACCCGATATATCGTATAGTTCCACTTTGAGGACGTGTGATATTTAATAAAAAATATAACTTGGTGATATTTTCATACATTACGTCTATGTATGTATGAAACAATATGGTTTTACTTACTACTTAAACTTAACTAGAAAATATTTAATGTTAATAAAACTTTAACATTATACGCATCATAACAAAAAAACACTAAAATCTATCCTTGAAACAGCAAAACAAAAAAAATTCGAAAAATTGTCAAGGACATTTTGAATAAAATTTAGTGAAGCAAAAAGGTCATTAATTTAGCTATAGAATTTTACTAAACTATCAATTATTTACATATATATAATATGTACTATACATTAATCTAATAAATAAAAAAAAATTTAACAAAAATACTACTAAAACACATCGAATTTGAATAAATTCAAAATTTCTGTCACACCATTCTAAAAGCAAAAAAAAAAAAAAAACAAATAAAGCTTAAAGTATTGACCCTTTCTTTCTATATAGACGTATCGAATCCATTTAATAATTTGATCCAAAATTCATTTCAAATATTAAATTCAAAAGGATTTCTATATAATATGTAAGTATGTCATGTAGGTAGATATATGTACATTTAAAGACCATTTCTATATTCTCAACATAATTCCGTTTCAGATCGAATTCTTTTATTTTTTTGTTTTTTCATATTGTTTTTGTAAAAAAAAAAAAAAAAAAAAAAAAACAAATCACTGACATGACATCATATATTACCTGAAATTGAAAAACTGTCAGGATATGTATAGAGAGAAGTGCTGGTGATGCTGATTTAAAAGATTTATTAAATGAAATTTAATTTTATACCACAAAAGAATACTCTAACCAGATTTTTTATTTTCAAAGCAATTTTATTTTATTTTTCTTTTTTTTTTTTTCATTGCTTCCAAAATTTTGATATCCTTTTTATGGTATACAGTATTTTTAAATTCAATTTGATTCCTTGGTAATCGAAATTAAATTAAATTCATATTGAAATTTTTATTTGACGTTTCGAACTTATTTAAACACAAAATTTTCAAATTCAAAATAGATTTTCATATGTAGAGGAGATACATACATACATAAATATATTTATATTAAAACATGGGCATCGCTATTACAATTAAATATCAATTGATGTTGAATTGAAATTGAATTCAATTTCGCGTAAATTGAAATTCAAATTGAAATCAATAATTTGTTCGGTTAGTTGTCATTTAAAAATACTTAACATACTAAAAATATGTTTAAAATAGTTAATTAATATTGTTGTAATCGATAACTTGAATTTTGGGAGCCCTGGAGCCTTTTATTGATTTCCAGTTAAAGATATGAAGTTTTTTTCATATCTGATGATATTTTAACTCTCTAACAAAGAAGTGGTCTATCCTAACGATGTTTGCTCCGGGTCTACTACGTAATCTTGTTTTTTTTAATCTTGTCTTTTAAAATCTTGTTTTTTTAAAAACTTGTTTTTTTAAAATCTTGTCTTTCAAAATCTTGTTTTATAATTATTTTTAAGGGCTATTGTACTGATGACAACAAAAACTAACTAAACCGCTACTCATTTATTGAAACCCTGATTTTGCCGACGGCAAGTAAACGCATACGGCAAAGTAATTTTTTTAAATATGAAATTTTGTCCATATGTAATTTTGTCCCGACACCGTAAAAGGAATATATCCTCCTTTTTGCATCCAAAAGCAGCTACGATAACGTACCGCTCCCGTTTGCTCCAGTCTTTGAATTTTTATTTGTAAGAACGCATTTCAATTTGATTGGTTAGAAGAATTTTGTTAGATGACTGTTTTTGTTCGGCTTTATATCTTCTGTCCCAAGTCTCTTTTGTAAACTCTGGATTGACTGTAAATTGGAAGAAGAATTTTTCTTTCGAATATACTAAGTGGTTGAATACTAAGGTATTTGCTAGCTCTTAATAATGTTTACGAATCACATTCGGTATTCGAATCACCACCGATAGAATAAGTGCAAAATAAATAATGGTACCCACCCGGTGCATAAATTTATAGTCGATAATGATATTGAGTATTATCTGATGTTTGGAGGTCTTTTTTTTCTTTCTGCATTACGGAAACACCTATTTGTTTCCTTTTCTTGAGCACACGTTGAAAGTGAATGAGAAGTGTAATTTGTAGTCAGCAAACAGAGTATTTTGCAATGTAACTTGCTACTACATATTTTATTTCCCCTGATTTACTTTAATATTCACTTGGTCCACTCAATTTCGAAAATAGTTAAAGATTGCCAGCGATATTTAATACGGTCCGTCTCTCAATTCGCTTAAGTATAATTGGTTAAAGAGTTATAGAATAACTCGCTCCGCTTAATTTTCCAAATAGTTAAAAATTACCAGCGACATTTAATCCTCACAACTCGTTTAAGTATAATTCCTTCAAAACTGAATATATAACGACGAATCGTATTGCCAAAATCCAATAAAGTTCTAAAATAACTCAGAAGTTTTATTAATTGTATATAACAGTTTCTTGAATAAGCATACTTCAAAAAGGAAACATTGAAGGTTTTGCTTTCGATCGATGAATATTGAAGAAAGTACATATTTTGGCTTACTAGGCATTCTAACGTACCCAGACCAATGAAGTAGTAAATCGACTAGCTAAAAGGTAGGCTAAACCAACCTTGGTTCAGCGAATAGGATACGTATACCGTATATCCATAACAATGAATTACTGCAAAATTGGCACGATTACCAGAAAAAAGACGCTGACATTCTGACTGGCATCAGATTAAATTTTTGAAATATTTCCAGGGATTTATACCCGGAACTTGATTACGCTCAAAAATACATCAAGAATATTATATACGAAAATTGATCTGGAAGTGGCAAAATGAATCCTCCGGTGGTTCGTAGAGTATATATGTTTGACATTCTGACAAACATCTCAAAGATTATTTTTTAAGATACCCAAAGACTTGCTATAGCTACGGATCTACTTGGAGAATAGTTAATGGTCCAATTCGTGTGGTAGAGGACGGTTATGTGGCCTATTGGTTTTTTAATCTAAGTAGATAGGTAGGTAGTAGTGGCTGCTGAAAGTACGCCGACACACTAAGACTAATAAGACATATAAGACTCTACTCGTTGAAGCAATATATGTTGAACCAATTCGAGGTTTATCCAAAGCGGTGGGGATCTTAGATTTTTATGCCTTCGAGGTCACCAACGAATCCAGAAAGAAAACTCCTAGATGGATTTTCTTTTTATGATAAAGACCAGGGCAGGAACAGAGTAGGTCTTGGACAGTTTCATCTTCCTTCTTCTACTTAAACGTTCTGCAAAAGTCGTTTGAGGAGAATCCAAGTCTTCTGGCAGTTTTATCAATAACACAGTGACCCATAATGACCCCTACTAGGTTAAGGGATCGCTTCAGGTTCAGCCTAGGCCAGATTTGTTTGGTTGAAATTTTAAGCTTTTATTGCATCTTTGCGAAGAAATAGATCACAGGTAGCTAGAGGTGCACCCAGTTTACTCGTTCCGAAATGATGTCTAAGATAGTAGCATCCCTAGCAAGTTCATCTGCATTGCAGTTATCTAACTAACTAACTTAGTACACAATTATAAAATTATATGCAAGGGTCACTCACTCATATTAATTGGCTATTCCCAATTTAATTTTTTATTTTATAAAACTCTTCAACTGCTTCAAATTTGTAGATAATAAACGTTCCGCACATAATTACTAAAATTAGTACTCTTTTGATCCTATAGATCTTCATTCTTTTCAACTTCTTCTAAAAAACCATATTTATCATTTATCTTATTGTTATATTTTATACTTTAACAATTTAATTCTTTATTTTCAGAAATTTCAGAACTTCTTCTACAAAAATACTTCTACAATCTGAATCTCCAGAAATAATAAATCCCTAGGACTTCTCAAAATTATACCATTTTTGAAATAAATATCCAAAGAAAATTTCTCATATAAAATTATTTGTCAAGTTTGGTACAGCACAACTATAACTCCACCATTACTATAATGTCCACAAAAAAAAAAAAAAAAAAAAAAACAATACAAAAACGAAAACAACTCAATAAAACTTAAAATATCCAAACAATATTCCTGCCATATGAAAATAAAAGAAATGCAACTATAGAAATTTTTATTTTATCTTCTATCCTGCAGCAATAATTTCATAAAATCTTAAATCTTGGTTGCAAACCATATTTAAGAGAATATTTTGAACTTTTCAAATGAATATTGACAAAAAAAAAAAATTTTCCAACTTTCCTTATAAAATTTTCAACACCCACCCAGTTGTAAAGTGTTTTAATAGATTTTCCATTACCACATTTTGATATTGAACACACCAGATTTGTAATATAGTAATGCAGTAGTATAGACTATATTATATTTAACTAAAATTTCTTGTCCTGCTGATAGTAATTTAAAAAAAATTTATATTGAGATTTTCCAAAAATTTTCTGTCTTCAATCTGAGACAAACTTTTATTTTATTTTTTTTTATATGATGACGCCATCCCCAATAGAATCCAATGGACAACATTTTTTTTATTCAACTCTAAATTTTGGTATTCTATAGAATTTTATTGGTATTATTATATTCTTTTTTGTATTGAAATGTTATTGTATAGACATCAGTATTCAGATATTATTTTCGTTTTAATTAATTTTTTTTTATATTAAATCTTTTGAATGACAGCCTTTGCTATCATTGAATTGCTACCATAGTAACATTGCAACTAAAAGATTAATATTAAACCATGACTTTTTTTCCCTTACGGAGGTGATCCTAATATGTTTGGGCAGGCATATAATATGTTTGGGCCGCTCTTATCTCTTTATGCCCTTCTCCACCCCTCAACTTAGTGGACGATTTTTATAATTACGCTCTTGATGGATATATTTTGAAGACACTGTGGCCTTCAATACGCTTGCATAGAATATTTGTTTCCCTCTTCAGGATATGTTCTATCGACAGTTTGATTTTTTTTTCCGTACTCCTCTTGGGAGCATAGGGCTTCCACTTAACATTTCCATCTAATTTCATTTTTAATTTGTTTGTACTGTCTAAGTAAGGGATTGGCCTATTGTAGAAGACCACCTTGATAACTCTATCAGTGCCTACGTGGTAAAACGACGTCATATTTTTCTGCAAGTTATCGCTTTGATTTTATCCATCTTTGACGTTGACGAGATGTCTGACGTTACTATGTTTACTGTGTACATCATGTCACATACTTTTTGTTAGTTGTTAACAATTGTGTAATTATTTTTAGTGTTTGTCCAATATTATTTATTGTGTTATTTGGTTTTTGTGGTGTATGACATATATGAGTATTGATATGGATATTAATATAGGTAATATTTTTATTTATATTAAGTCGACAGTTTGATACCATGACTTAACCAAAATTTATAGCACTGATGTGACACTAAAATAATGCTTTCAAAGTTCAGAACTGTTTAGTTATATAAAATGTACACCATTTGAGTACTTAGTTTCTAAACAGCTAAAAAATTTTAAAATTCTGGAAATACAATTAAATTCAAATATACTATATAATTAAATTTAAAACAAAAAAAGCTGCTAAGCTTTACTAATAAGCTTAAAAGCCAATACAATATCATATAAGACAATTCATACAAGCAAATCTCTATAGCCTACAATGGAATTAAAATAGAAAAGACTACTAACTTCATAATATCTCGCTGTTAGTTCGATGATGAATTAAAATGGAATGGATGAGCTGATAAAAAAGTCCAAAAAAAATGCAGGAGTATTTAAAAAAAAAATTGGAAAACGACTACCAAACAAGGATAAGCTATCCACATATTTATTTCATTGTAAAATAAGCTATGGTATAAGAATTTGGGGAAATAAATAAAGAAAGAAACCTAAGCTCTGTTCTACGAATTTAAAAAATGGCAATAAAAAATCTGTTTAGTTGTTCAGCAGAACTTAAATCAATTATATTCACTTCAACAATAAAATTCTAAAAATAAAGAACTCAAGAAGTTTAAGCCAAGCAAATACATAATAATAAGAGTAATTGGATAAAAACAAACCACTAAATTAGTCGTTAACAATCAAATACATCGATACAATACGGAGGCAAGCAAATTTTTTTTTTTTTTTTTCATTAGCACTACTGCTAACTTACATTCTAAATTCGCAAAATAATATAACAATATAATTCAAATTTCTTAGCCTAGTACTTTAATGAAATATATATATATCTATACTTATAAAAGGGAAAGTTTGTTTGTTTGTTTGTTTGTTTGTTTGTTTGTTTGTTTGTTTATTTGTTTGTTTGTTTGTTCGCTATACACGCCCACAGTTTTAAAGATAGAATTCTGAAATTTTGCACAGTTATTCATGGTACCGGTATGCAAATAACGCGGTACTTTACAAAGCCATCAGATGACAGGTTCGGGTTGTTGCCGTACAACTCTTACCAAGACTCAAGAATATTTCAAAAACCAATTGTGTTACAGGCATGAAAATTTACACTTAGATACTCTTTCACAAATAAAGAAATTCGACTGTTACCTATTTCGAAAATTTGGACTGGTTCGAGTTGTTACCGTACAACTCCCAGCACGTACGTCTCAGGAATATTTCAAAAACCAATTGTGTTACAGGCATGAAAATTTACACTTAGATACTCTTTCACAAATAAAGAAATTCGACTGTTACCTATTTCGAAAATTTGGACTGGTTCGAGTTGTTACCGTACAACTCCCAGCACGTACGTCTCAGGAATATTTCAAAAACCAATTGTGTTACAGGCCTGAAAACTTTTACTTAGATACTCTTTCACAAATAAAGAAATTCGACTGTTACCTATTTCGAAAATTTGGACTGGTTCGAGTTGTTACCGTACAACTCCCAGCACGTACGTCTCAGGAATATTTCAAAAACCAATTGTGTTACAGGCCTGAAAACTTTTACTTAGATACTCTTTCACAAATAAAGAAATTCGACTGTTACCGATTTCGAAAATTTGGACTGGTTCGGGTTGTTGTCGCACAACTCCTAGGACGTACGTTTCAGGAATATTTCAAAAACCAATTGTGTTACAGGCATGAAAATTTACACTTAGATACTCTTTCACAAATAAAGAAATTCGACTGTTACCTATTTCGAAAATTTGGACTGGTTCGAGTTGTTACCGTACAACTCCCAGCACGTACGTCTCAGGAATATTTCAAAAACCAATTGTGTTACAGGCCTGAAAACTTTTACTTAGATACTCTTTCACAAATAAAGAAATTCGACTGTTACCGATTTCAAAAATTTGGACTGGTTCGGGTTGCTGTCGCACAACTCCTAGCACGTACGTTTCAGGAATATTTCAAAAACCAATTGTGTTACAGGCCTGAAAACTTTTACTTAGATACTCTTTCACAAATAAAGAAATTCGACTGTTACCGATTTCAAAAATTTGGACTGGTTCGGGTTGCTGTCGCACAACTCCTAGCACGTACGTTTCAGGAATATTTCAAAAACCAATTGTGTTACAGGCCTGAAAACTTTTACTTAGATACTCTTTCACAAATAAAGAAATTCGACTGTTACTGATTTCGAAAATTTGGACTGGTTCGGGTTGTTGTCGCACAACTCCTAGGACGTACGTTTCAGGAATATTTCAAAAACCAATTGTGTTACAGGCCTGAAAACTTTTACTTAGATACTCTTTCACAAATAAAGAAATTCGACTGTTACCGATTTCGAAAATTTGGACTGGTTCGGGTTGTTGTCGCACAACTCCTAGGACGTACGTTTCAGGAATATTTCAAAAACCAATTGTGTTACAGGCATGAAAATTTACACTTAGATACTCTTTCACAAATAAAGAAATTCGACTGTTACCTATTTCGAAAATTTGGACTGGTTCGAGTTGTTACCGTACAACTCCCAGCACGTACGTTGAAAAACCCAAAACTACGGTACTAGATTAAGAATAAGAACTTGGCATCCTCATTTCATTTAAGTACAAATTTCAATTGATTGTGGAAAAGGCGAACATATCTTTATTTCAAGAATACCTCAACAGCAAGGAGCGTATTTGCTTATACTTCATCAGAAAAGATCACTAAAATATTGTTTACAAAGAAATAATTTTAATATAAGTATAGCTTATAAGTTGGAGTATTGTTGATATTTTTTTATCGTAGTGAAAAAAAATATTAGAATATTTTTGATAAACCAATTTTTTTCAATTCGATTCATAAATCAAACTTCATTAAAATAAATTCGATTCATTTTGTGGTCGACCCGGACAACGTCGGCTAACTTTGCTAGTATACAAATAAAATTTAAACTATACAGTAGTGAATTCACACTAGTGATGTATAGTCATTTAAGTCATTCTTAATTTTACTTAAATTTAGTTTTCCAAGAAATTAATTGTGGGGTTCCAACAAAGATTAATACTAATTTAATAATAATTTTTAATCTAATGAAATACAATAGAAATTATGTAAGTTATTTTATTTTTTTTTTTTTAATAATAAAATTTATTTATTTAATAATAAAATTTGTTTATTGCTAGAACATAAGTGGATAAGTAGAGCCATAAGTAATTTAAAATTTCTTTGAACATAATTTTATCATACACATCTATATAATTGTAATCGCAATCTAAGTAAGATCTAGCGTGTATTAAAGAAGAGCAGAAGAAGAGAATTTCTAAGCAAGGTACTTCTGGTCAGATATATTATTACTGATAAACCATTTATAAAAATAGATTTCATAAAATTTAGATGAAAAGCGACTTTTAATAATTTCAGTGCAGTTTGAAACTTGAATAAATAATCTAATTGACCTAATTTACCTTAGTAGTTCAATCTTGTAATAATTTATATTTAAAAGACATGTTTTACAAAGTTTAACAAATTTATTTAAACAATTTGAATTTTTTATATTCATTGGAAGATTATTAAAGTATTTTAATGCCATAGTAAAGTAAAACTTCTCATAGTGTGTTTTATTACAGAAAGGTATATTGACTATCATTCTATAATTTATTCTTAAGTTATACGAGTTTGAATTGCGAAGTCTCAAATGATGTTTGTCCTTGTAAAATTTAATTAATGAGTAATGAGCAAAGAGGTGTCTGACAGGCAGTATATTTAGTTCTTGGTATAGAGGCCAACAACTGAAGGTTCTATTTTTAAAGTACATGACACGGAGAATACATTTTTGAGCTTTTAGTAATGGTTCAATTCTATTGAAATATGAGCCACCCCAACTAGTTATACCATACTTTATTTTAGAGTGAACCAGAGCATAATAAATATTTAATAAAAGCTTTTTTGAACAGTATCGTCTCAATATATAAAATTTTCTAACACATAACAACATATATTTATATAAGTTATCTAGATGAGGTTTCCAATTTAAATTTTTATCAATAATTATTCCCAAGTACTTGTACCTTTCAACAGATTCAATTTTAAAACAACCTACTGAGCACAAACTATTTAAACATGAGCCAACATGACAATTGCAATGAGAAGCATAATTTAAACGAACACAACCAGTAGAATGAAATTTAATTTCTAGATCAATGTCAGAAGAATTTCTTAAATTAAAAACAATTATTTTAGTTTTATCGCTTATTATAAGTTTATGAACTACGAACCATTTTCTGAGCAAATCTACTTCAAACTCCATACTTTGTTTTAGTGAATTAAGACTATGTTCACCATATGATATAGAACAGTCATCTGCAAAACCTGTTATCTTACCTTTAAAAGATTGTAGAAAAATAGAATTAATATAAATTAAGAATAACAGTGGACCTAACACTGAACCTTGAGGTACTCCAATATTAGTAGTTTTGAGTTGACTTACTATATTATTTAGCTTAATTTTTTAATTCTATCTCTCAAATAAGAAGTTAAAAAGTCTAACATAAAACCTCTAAAACCCACTAACTCTAATTTGTTTAAAAGAATCTGGTGATCAATCATATCAAAAGCTTTGGTAATGTCAATAAACAGAGCAAAAGTACATTTTTTATTGTTTATACTTGAGTATAACTCAGAACATAATTTTAAAATTGCATCTTCATTGATTTGATCAAAAAAATTTGATTCAAATAGAAATTTTAATATTCTTATTTTAATTAATTTTTCAAATAACTTTGCTAAAGAAAGCAAAATTGAAATAGACCTGTAATTACTTAACAATAGCTTAGAACCCTTTTTATTTTTTTTACTTTAATAGAGGAATCATCTGCGACATTGTGTTGGGGCAAACTTAAATGGGTTGGATCCTATAATGAATTAATTAAATTTTATACACCATCTATTTTATAGATACATCTGGTAGGAGTGTGGAACATATTCATAACAAGGCAAATCATTACCCCAGCAGACGCATCAAATGTATACCCCAAGAAATTCAAATATAGTTAAATACAAAGGTTATGAAATTCGTTTATTTTCGAAACATCAAGATTATTGTGACATCTAAAATCATTATCAATTTCAGGAATTTGAAAGAAGGGACAGTTTTTATGGGCTTGATATACAAAAACTCAAAGTGAAAAAAAAAATAGTTTTACAACATAGTTTACAACTCCCCGTCGAACCTGTCTCCTAATTTTTTTTATTTTTACTATAGCCGTTCTTCTTATCGCTTCTTCTTTTTCTAACCAAAGATACGAGAGTATAGAGGTTACGCTATCCTAAGTTTTTTTTTTTTTGCTATTATTATATTTCAAGCACATTCTTGTACCAAGCTTACTCCAAATTATGGAATCAAACGCAAATGTATTTTATGTATTAAAGCAATGTATTTTTTTTTTCTTTATTAATTCAGAATTGAATTTATATAACAAAAAAGTAATTTTATTATGAACCTATAGACCAAAGCCGAATGATCGACAAAAACAAAATTTTTGAATTCTCTATTCACGAGTTTCTAAGGGTAAGCACAGACATGAAATTTTTGGTTTTGCAACCGTTTAACTGCACATTTGTGTTCCAGTTGCATGTATGCGAGCTTTCATATATAAGCTAATGGGACACAAATGTGCAATCAGTTGCAAAACTAAGAATTGCATGTCTGCGTCCAGCCTAAAAGTTTTTAGAACTCCTGTTTAATGCTGTTTGATTGCCTGATGGGATATCATTCACTTATGAATTTTAATTGTGACACATAGATGGCCACACGAACATTAGGAAGATATACCGGATAAACGTTAACATAAACGTAATGGAAGAATTATCTGATGTGTTCTTTGAATCCCTGAATATAAAATTATTAGATCAAGAGTTGAGGATTTGACACACAGGAGGAAAATTTATTTTAAAAATTTATTTTATGTAATAAATAATTTAGTCAGCTAATAGTTTCTAAATACCTAATTTATTCCCTACACTTCCCATATCCCAAAAAGGTTTAGTAAAAGAAACTAAACACATATTTGAAATTGCGAGAATAAACGGATATCCGGAAAAAACCATCACGGCCTTACTTAGTAAACGGAAAAGAAGTTTACAACGGAATTCCCTCACTAACCTACTCACTGATCAACAACCCATAAGAAGAGTAGCATTGGAGTTTAGCAAGATTTCTCTCCCACTCAGAACGAAATTAAGAAAACACGGGTTAGATATCGTATATAGCAGCAGAACTAACCAACTCAAGTCTGTTCTAGGTTCAACTAAAGACCCAATCGAACAAATGGAAAAATCAGGTGTATATAAGGTAACTTGCAGTCATTGCAACAAAGTTTATATTGGGCAAACTACGAGAAACATGCAAACGCGACTCAATGAACACCTGAAAGAAGCAGAACTGGCTAAAAAGAAGAACTCAACAGAGTTCCGATCCAAAGTAGCAGAACACATCATCCAGGAGAATCATAGCATTTCGAAAGAAGACATTGTAATGATAAATTACATTAGAGACTCTAGGAAACTAGATTCAGCTGAAACCATCGAAATTTACAAAACTAAAAATGACTCACTCCTAAATAAAGACCAAGGCAATGGATATTCTTCTTTATTTAAATTTTTAGTGAAATACAATAAAACAAATAACACTACCCCTACCTGTTACTCTAACGTCGGAAAAATTATTTCAGATACCAATAATAAAATAAATAAAAATATTTTTATTCAACCCCCTAATTCTGTGCTAATTCATTGGATAATAAACAACCATGCAGCTGCGAGAAACATCAAATTGTTACCTGTACGAATAAAATAAATAAGACAATTTTAGATTTCTTTCCTCAGTCGAGTACAAAACATTGAAGAAGTCTGCAAGTAGTAGACGAAATACGCGTGTCTGTATGATAAGCATATCAGTAAAATGGAAATAGGAAAAAGGAAAATATTCGACTATTTTCACTGTTATAACAAAATTTTACTCTAACGCTGGAAAACAAGTTTTTATAAAAACTAATTTATTATTTTTTTTTCTTAATATAGCTAAGGGTAATGTCGTTTACAATTTTCCCTGTTCTGATTATTCTGAGATATAATTGTTCTTTATTTCTTAATTCAAATTTTTCCATAGATATTTTCAACCATTTTTTATTTTTTTAGGTAGAAATATCTTTTCGTACAATAAGTACGGTACTGCAATTTCGTTTTATTACATGTAAGAACTACGATTTTATTCGAATATTTTTTTTTTTTTAATATTCGAATATTTTCTTTATTATTTTTTCTAGCATATTAGCTTCTTTAAATGTGAAAAACTACTGCTATTGTCAAGAACTAAGCCTTCTTCTTATATAGCGTATAGTTCCATTTTACTTAAATTGTTGCCAAAATAAAAATCTCTCAATTAATTTTTGTAGGGTATTGGACCAGGTCGATTGAAAGCCAATAAACATTTTTTTTTTTGCCTTTCTGTTGAAAAGCAGGAATAACTCTATATACTGCATCACCCAGCGTGTGGTAACATCAACATAAACTACATTTTAATTTTGATCTACTTCTCACCCTCATATTGTCTATACACACTTACGCACTATTTTCTACACTCTCCTATTATCATACGTCTATTCTATGTCATAGTATTGTCTATATCAGCACTGCAATACTATCTTGTAAATCAAATAAGTTCTAAAACTGTTTCAATTTTGATAACCTAATTTTAAACATTTTGAAAAAAAAAAAAAAAAAACTATATTCGTCCACGCAATGACAAACTATCGAATCTGCAAAATCAGCGAATTTGAGCTGACATCGTAGTTTTACATGTTTTTTTAAGTTCTTTACTATGACAAAGTCCCGAATCTCTATCTTGTCTCTAAATCGATGTAATTGCTTGTTGTAATTTGGTGAAAGTTTAATTGAAAGTAACATTTATCACTACAACAAACTGTCGAATGTGCTCTTGGGTTAATTTACTTTTGTCATTATTTTTTAAAATGCTAATTTTCACTTTGAAAAAGTAGCGAAAGTGTCAGATTAGTGTCTTTGTCGTTGTGAATTTTTAATTTAAACTTAAAATTTACTTAATCTACACTCAGTAAGGTGACGAATCTTTTAATTATTATAATATTTCTACAATAATCCCTATTTATGCATACTGAATAGCTATTATTATTTCTTTGACCTTATTTATGTACTTAAAAATTGTTTTAAAATGTTTAGTTGATTTTAAATAGAGAACCAGAATGGAAAAGGTTTGTTACAGCATCAAAAATGTCGCGTTAAAAATTGTGATTTGCAAAGAATAATGAACATTATAAATAGATGTTGTGGGTGTTCTTTCGGTATTCAAGTTTATAAAATTGAATTGTGATCGAGTTATAATTAAACGTCAAGTGAAAATTTATAAATTTTAAACGTTTGAGTAAAATTTATTCCGATTAAAAATTTTAGAAATTTTCATTCATTAAGTTTATCAAATTCAGGTGACGAAATAATTATTATTAATTAAAAATCGAAAGCCCTGTAAGGTTATAATAAATGATATGTAACATATATAATGAAAAACAAAAAACAGGTGAGTTGTCAGCTATAGAAAAATACCAACTTGACATTCACATAAAAAGAAAAGAAGCTGCTCGTAATTTAAAAAATATTCAAAAGTAAAAGACTCAAAAAGATAATACACTTTTGGCGTTTGAATTTGATTTACAAGCCGTTTTGATTACCCCTAAGGGAGCTACTAGTCCATTTTTCTACGTAAAGCTAGCAGTATATGATTTAACAGTATATAATTTAGGGGATGCTTTAGTAGAATGCTTTTTCTGGGATGAGACCGATGGAAAAAGTTGAAGCATTGAAATTTCTACCAGCATATATAAATATATTATACAGTATCCTAAAGTAGAAACTGTATTTATGATGTCTGATAATTGTGGAGTATACAACAGAAAAATACTAAATTTGTGTGTATGAGTTTAGAGTTAGTTAAGAGACACACAAGTTACGTTAAAATAATAAATCACATATATTTTGAATCAAGAAAAAGCTTCATACAATGCGATTCAATGCATCAAAAAAAATTTGTGACGGTAAAATGACTTCCGGTGTGTTCTCCAGAAGAATGGGTTCAGCAAATAAAAAATTCACGGAAAAATCCATCTCCGTATAGCGTTTCTTCGCTATCACATACAGATTTTATAGACTATGTATAATTCAGAGAAAGTTTTTTTATAGGAGACGAAAAAAACACATTCCTTTTCAAAATTTTTGTTTGGTTTCAGTATTTGAAGGTCACCCCCGGATAAATTGCATATAAAAACTGATTATGAGCAAGTTTTTATACAATACAGTTTAAAGCAAAGGAGAGGTTACCTTTCGAACTTACAACAAATACGAGCCTATTCGATAAGATTTTCAATATCAATGGGATTTAGAAGAACTGTGCGATGAATTGCAAGTTCCAGTCTATCACGTATTTTATGAGAATTTAACGCCCTCTGATTCAGTAAGAGATGCTTTTGCAATTACAGATATTTCTGAAGAATCCGATTATGAACAGCTTTAAGATTGAAGCTCTTTCATAAATAAACTTATTTAACTTGTTTTTGATAATCAGATTTGTTTTTAGTGATATGTTTAGATTTATGGAATAAAAGTCGAGTTTCCTTTCACTAATCATTTGTATTTATTTTGCAAATATCGATATTTCGGAAGCAACTTACTTCCTTCATCAGTGCTTTGCGACTAATTAATATTTACACTAATCCTTACATATAATTATATAATTTGAACCCTCAATAATATGCTCATTTTGTTAACAATAGTAATTCCTTAATAGTGCTACCTAATCTATAGTGTTTTATTTATTAAATTTTTTTTTTTTTTTTTTTTTTTTTTTTTGTATAATTATTATTTATTGCATTTAAACTAGTCTTACGCAATAACCCTTATTCTAGTATTTATGATCTTAATTTTACCTGAACCTGATTTTTAATTTTAAAGTAATCTAAATAATGGCGAGAATCCACTACCTACATCATTATTAAGTCTGTTGTTAACAGGTTCTCTAGATATTTCCAGGCTTTCATACATATCTAGTTTATTATTTTTGTTTACCTCTTTTATTAATTTTAAACTATTCTTATTTATATGATGTTCTTCTTCAACTATATGTTGCGCTACAGCTGACCTAAAATTCGTGTAGTTTCTTTTCCTCGCCAATTGTGCTTCCCTCATATGTTCCTGGAATCTAACTGTAATTAACCTCTTGGATTGTCCTATGTAAGTTTTTGTGCAATCTTGGCATGATATTTTGTATATACCACTTACTTCTTCTATGCTTTTCTTATCTTTAGCAGATCCTAACAGATTACATAATTTGAGATTTCTGCTAGTAGTGACTACATTTAAGTTGTATTTCTTAAATATATTGCTAAATTTTTTTGTGTATGCGGAATGTGATACACAGATTCGTTTTGGCTTCTCAATATTTTTGTTTTGTTCGAATAAAGTTGAGAGATTTTCCATTTCAGTTCTATGGATCTTCTTCTTTATTATTTTCTCAACATTTTCTTTCATAAATCCATTTACTTCTGCTGTGTCCTCAATATATAATTTTTCCTTTTTGAAGTTTTCTTCTGATAAAGGTGTGGTCAGTAGTCTGTTAATCATTGTATGATATGCTGCCATCTTCTGTCCATGGGGGTGGTTTGAATCGGAAGTGATAGTTCTTTTAGTTGTCGTAATTTTCCTATAGATATCAAAATTTATTTTTCCTTCCCTTCTAATTAATTTGATATCTAGGAACGGAATTTCGCCATTTTTTTCATTTTCCGTTGTGAAAGTTATGTTGTTATGGATGTTATTGAGTTGAACAAGTAAACTTTCCATTTTGGTTTTTTCCCCTACTGCGATAATATCATCTACATATCGCATCCAGATCCTGGGCATAATTCCTTCTTCTACTATCCTTTCTTCTATAAAATTCATGAAGATTTCGCTCAATATAGGGGATAGTGGATTTCCCATAGCTGTGCCTTTTGTGGTTTTGTAATACTTCCCTCTAAACATGAAATAGTTTTCATTCATACAAAGGGCTGCCAATTTTATGTAGCATTTGGTTTTTTGTTTCCATTCCCTCGAATCATCCATTTTGTTGAGCCATTCCTCTAGTTTTATAATGGCTTCTTTAACTGGTATGCTAGGGAAAAGTGATTTGACATCAAATGATACTAGCTCTTCACTTTCCCCTATTTCAGTATCCTTTATTGCTTCGATCACTTCAGCTGTATTTTTTTTATAGCTCTTGTGCTCATTTCTCTTCCTAGGTTTTTGAACTCTGCTACTAACCATTTTGCTATGTTGTATCGTTGTATGTTGGTGAGTTGGAATCTGCAATTATTTCCCTCATTTCATTTCCATCTTTGTGAATTTTTGGTTGGCATCTAATTCTAGGCAATGAAGGGTTCGGCATTCTTAAGTTTGTTATCTTTTCTATGCTACCCTTACATTCTTTTAGAATTTTTTCTACTCTTCTTACTGAATCTGGCAAGGGATTCTTTCTAAGTTCGAAAAAGTTCCCGGATTTAAGTTTTTCTTCTACCAGATTTTCATACTCCTCTTTATCCTTAATGACTATTTTGTTTCCTTTGTCTGCTTTTAAGTAATGAACTGGTTTTTCTTTTAGAGATTTCAATATTTGTTGTTCCTTACAAGTTTTCCTATCTGTTGTTTGACATTCACTTTTGATGATCTTTTTAATTTCTCCCCTAATGTCATTTTTGCATTCTTCATTCAAATATTTTATATTTGATTCAATGTCTACAATTATCTCTTCCCGGGGAACTCTACTTTTTAAAGCGTAGTTTAAACCTTTATTTAAAAGGTGCATTTCTTCTACAGAGAAGACTGCCTTAGATTGATTCACTACAAAGTTCGGTATTATTTTAAATTTTGGTGTTTGTGTTTTGTTCTGGGTATCGTTGATTCCTTTTAGCTTGTTTAGTTTCTTGATTAAAATTTTCCTTTTTCTATCCTTTTCACATTCGTAACCTCTTGCGATTTTAAAAATTGTTGATTCTATGTTACCTCCTTCTTCTGTTATTATACTAGCTAATTTAAGGTGTACATTATACGCTTTTAAACTAACTTAATTTAATCTAGAATATAAATACTTAATATTATCCTTAATTAAATTTTTTTCTACAGTGTTCTTCTGCTTCCAAGCTGCTTGAAGGTGTGATCTTATCTCTACCATATGGAACACAGGGGTCACTTTATTTTTAAGACATAGTTTTAAAAATTTAATGTCCTCCCCTATCCCTGCCATTTGTTTTTTTAGTTTTAATAAAGAATTAAATTCTGATTTAGACTTGGTAGTCATCTTAATTGTTTTTGATAATCAGATTTGTTTTTAGTGATATGTTTAGATTTATGGAATAAAAGTCGAGTTTCCTTTCACTAATCATTTGTATTTATTTTGCAAATATCGATATTTCGGAAGCAACTTACTTCCTTCATCAGTGCTTTGCGACCTTTTTTTAACTTTTATACTTAATAAAATGAATTGTTATGTTTTGTTTATTATTCGTTATTATAGATAGAAATTTTGATTGTTGTTTTCATTTATTTTTATATAAAATGTTTTGGAATAAAATTTATTTTGTATTTTCTATTCCAATACAAAATAAATTATATTACATTCTATTACTTATATACTTTTTACTAATTTTTTAAATATTAATTTCAAGTTTTTCAAAAATTATATGCAGATTCGCTACTTTATGCAAAGAATTTAACTCGAAATTTTGAGGAACTCTGAAAAACTAACAACAGCAAACTAACGAAACTGCAATTGCTTTTCGTCTCTTTCGTAAATCTTTGCTTTACCCAAAAATTTTTCACACTTCAAAAATAAATTAATAAACAACTATTAATAATGAAGCCTATGCCAAAAAAATCAAAGCGAAAAATATAAAACCTGATTTTACACGAAAGGTTAAAGTTTGCTTTTGTCCTCCTGAAAATTGTAAAATTTACACATTCGCGAGTTTTCCATTGAGGGGACGATATAATTTATTAAAAGTTTAATTGATGAACACAATAATTGTAATAAGTCACGTACTGTCTCTTCATTTTAATATTTCTCAATTTCAGTTCAATATTTTATTATTTAAATTAAGAGCTAATATTATTTATTCATCTTAAAAAAATACCTAAAACAAAATGAAAATATATCTAAATAATATGAGATATGATAATATACAACAATTAAACAATATTTATTATATTCTCTCTATTATTCATTTGGGACTCCAAAAATCAAAAAAAAATCAAAATCAAAAAAAAAAACTAACCTCTAAATAAATGATTTATTGCAAACCAATTTTTTTTTTTTTTTTTTTTTTATATTTATTTATTTATTTTGAAATTTGTTGTGGTAAAAAAAAAAAAAATAATAATAAACACAAAATCAACTTCATTTTTATTTATTTCATAGCAATAATATAATATTCTTCAGTTGATAAGCCCTTCGCCCCATCACCAAAGTGACAACTTTGAAGATTTAAAAGTACATATCTATTCATGTACCTACTTCATCATTTCGTTACCTAAATTTTGCTGGTTTATATCCTTTCTTACATTTTTTTTACATAACACATTTACGCAACAAATACATATGTGTATGTATACATATATCTATATATAATGATGTAAATAATATATAAGTAAATATACTTTTATATATATTTAAATATCTAAATGTTGAAAAATAAAAATAATAACTCTAAATAAATAATCTGTTTGTATATATATATACAAAATGTTACAGTTAAAATAACGGTAACAAAAATACAAAATATTCAGTTTTTTTTTTACAACATTTTTTTATGATCACTTTATTTGCATGCGGTTGAGTACCTAAGTATATATGTACAAGAGAAAAAGATTACCGCGAGCAATAATTCAATTGTATTGTTAATTGCCTAAAATACAATATTTTTTAAAACTAAAAAATGTTTAATTGACAATCAAAAGTTTGTCAGACTATTCAAATGGACGAAATCGGTCGAATTTTGTTAGTCTAACATCCTTAATCCTTCAAAACAACCTCTTATAGCTCTTTGTTTCTCCTCTGCTCCTATATAACTCCTCTTATAGATTATGTTATAAAAATAAGGATTACAGGAAAATTAATAATAATAATAATAATTTGTTGCTGATATTTGACTTGTTTCAATTGTGAATTGCGTAATAGTTTGGAGTTATTAGTACGTTAAGGTCCTGCAGTAACAATATAAAAATACTCAAAACGGTAAAAAAAATGTTGTCTAATTCATTTCTATATTAAGGTTAGGACATCACTATCATACACTTGACACTTTTTAATAAATAATTTCCACATTTATCGTAATTTTTTTATACTTCAACAATCGTTTTAAAAAAATATTTATAAAATTATATATACTAGGTACTCCCAGCGTAACATTCATCGGTTCATCATTAAAAAAATATTTATTTTCCCTTTATTCAGATATTTAACTCAAAACAAAATTTTCTATTTCGGCAAAACAATTACTTTAAAAAATAATTAATTTTTCTCAGCCTATCGCCCAACTTAAGCAAAACATTTTTGTTACATTGGGTGTTTTTGGTCTCTCTCTAATCTTCTTGTTGTTACCCTCCATAAAGTCACCGATGTACAACTGTCTATTCTGATTTTAAAAAATTTCTTGCACACAACAGAGACACCATGTTGTGAGATGAAGAATATGATAGTTTTGTAATTTCAGCACCAACTGAAAAAATTGTCAATATTACTCTTGAGAACATGTTCTCAAGATAATATCTTGCATCTGATGTTTTACCTATTAGAAGGACTTTTAGTAAATCTATAAATTTCTAAAGGTGAGTGATCAAGATTTCCTATCAAGGCATCAATAGGAATATATTTTTTCTGCTTGTAAATATTTTGCTTTACAAAATAAACATTCATTAGAACTTTATAATGTATCTAGAAACATTTCGAGGTGGCTAACTCAAAGACACAAACCAGAGAAATTTTAAAGTTTTAATAGGTACTTTATTTTTGGGTTGTGATTATTTAGAAATTTAAAAGTTTATTTAATTGATTTTACGCTGTTTTGGTATTTACTTCTTTTATTTAATAATCATATATTTCTATATAGGTTTAGAACTTGGATATGTTTTTGTATAAATTATTTATTCGAAAGATGGGCACAAAAATTAATACTTTTTAATTTTTTTATTTTTTAATCGGTAATTTTTTGCTGTAATATTTTGAAAAATTCTTCACATTTAAATTTTTGGCTTCCTTTCACTGCTTTTTACTTTATTTTACAGTCATTAGTGTATTAAAGTGCCACAATGACAATACGAAAATAACAGCAAACAAATCTTATGTTGTCTAATTCATTTCTATATTAAGGTTAGGACATCACTATCATACACTTGACACTTTTTAATAAATAATTTCCACATTTATCGTAATTTTTTTATACTTCAACAATCGTTTTAAAAAAATATTTATAAAATTATATATACTAGGTACTCCCAGCGTAACATTCATCGGTTCATCATTAAAAAAATATTTATTTTCCCTTTATTCAGATATTTAACTCAAAACAAAATTTTCTATTTCGGCAAAACAATTACTTTAAAAAATAATTAATTTTTCTCAGCCTATCGCCCAACTTAAGCAAAACATTTTTGTTACATTGGGTGTTTTTTGTCTCTCTCTAATCTTCTTGTTGTTACCCTCCATAAAGTCACCGATGTACAACTGTCTATTCTGATTTAAAAAAAATTCTTGCACACAACGGAGACATCATGTTGTGAGATGAAGAATATGATAGTTTTGAAATTTCAGCAGCAACTGAAAAAGTTGTCAATATTGTTCTTGATAACATGATCTCAAGATAATATCTTCCATCTGGTGTTTTGCCTACTAGAAGGTCTTTTAGTAAATCTAGTAAATTTCTAAAGGTGAGGGATCAAGATTTACTATCAAGGCATCAATAGGAATATATTTTTTCTGTTTGTAAGTATTTTGCTTTACAAAATAAACATTCATTAGAACTTTATAATGTATCTAGAAACATTTCGAGGTGGCTAACTCAAAGACACAAACCAGAGAAATTTTAAAGTTTTAATAGGTACTTTATTTTTGGGTAATTTCAATGATTGTGATGACTTAGAAATTTAAAAGTTTATTTAATTGATTTTACGCTGTTTTGGTATTTACTTCTTGTATTAAATATATGGCTTTTCTAAATAGGTTTAGAACTTGGATATGTTTTTGTATAAATTATTTATTCGAAAGATGGGCACAAAAATTAATACTTTTTAATTTTTTTATTTTTTAATCGTTAATTTTTTGTGGTAATATTTTGAAAAATTCTTCACATTTAAATTTTTGGGTTCGTGTCACTGCTTTTTACTCTTTTTACTTTATTTTACAGTCATTAGTGTATTAAAGTGCCACAATGACAATACGAAAATAACAGTAAAAAAATCTTATGTTGTCTAATTCATTTCTATATTAAGGTTAGAACATCACTATGACACACTTGACACTTTTTAATAAATTGGGTATTTTAATAAAGGAGGCAAGTTTTACTGACACTACTACTACCTACATTAATATATTACAATTCTGTATCTATCTAAATTGTGTCTCTGTTTATATAAATTATTTCACCTGTCTCATACACATTTGGTTTTAGTTAAAAAAAATACATGGAAAAATATTAGCCACACACATTTGAAAACAAATTACAATGAGAAAAATATTTTAGACTAAATTCTATTTGAAATAGGTCTAGACAAATTCAGACAGTTATTCACAATCTCACTATACTTAATGTAGTAAATAAATTCATTGTGTTGACATACGATCAAAATATTTCTTAAATTACATACAAAGAAATTGCAGAATTCGATATCATAAATATAAATATGTATGACATATTAAAGAATGAACACTTCCAAAAACAAATAAAAAAATAACAAAACCTTTATAAAAATTTAGAAATTTCAAAAATTGCTTTAAATCCCTGCAAAAATCTTTTAATAATTTATGACGAAAAAAAAACAACACAATTTTTTCAGTATCCAATCCTTTCAAACCACACTTTACATTACGTACTTACAAAAAAAAAAAAAAAAACTACCCACCCAATTCTATATTGATCACAGACTAAAATTCTGAATGTAGATAATAAGAGAAAAACAGAAGAAGAAGAAGAAAATAATAAAATAATAAAATTTAAAACAAATGAACTCCCTTAAGTTTATATTTAACAAGAATACACAGGTATTGGATTGAAATCACAATATATTATGTACATACAACAGTAAAACTTAACTATTGTTTACGTCATCAATTTTATTGTTTTAAGAATGAAGTTAAAAAAAATATTCGCAACAAACTTGTAAGTATAATTTTTTTTTTATTTTTATTAATATTTTCTCTTTTCTTGAAACAGTGATCTTCAATATTTTATTTTCTTTAAATTAATTTCAACTAATGCCAATCCAATGGTACACTGTTTAATAGGAATGCATGAAATTAATTAAAACTCTGAGATGAGAAGATTACTCAACATTGTCTGACGATTTTAAAAGTAACGGTAAATTAGTAATTGGTCTAATAGAAAATGATTGAACATAATCCGCGTGAAGAACAATAAACAACCAGGCTATTATTCCAAATGTTTATATTACTCTAACCAAATCAAACTAAATATTCCCAGACCGTTGAGATAGAAATTGAGATAAGAAGAGATTACTAGCCATTCGCTAGTATTTTCAAAAGTAGGGGAGAAATTATTACTAATTGGCTTCAAAATATAATAGAAATTGATCTAACATAATCCGCGCGAAGAACAATAAGCATCGGAAGCATGTAAATATTGCCAGACAGTTTTCCGAAAAGCATAAAATCAACAAAAAAAATACCTAAGTATATTGATTCTCCTTTGACAATTTTTTTTTACGATTAAATTTATGTTTTTTTTTATATTAACAGCCACAGCGACGAGCAAAAAACAACAGGGGTAGGTTCATACTACCAGACAATCCTGCAAAGAGCGTAAAATAAATAAAAATCCTTAGGGTGTAGATCTGCACCAAAAAAAATGTTGAGCATTGAATTAGGTTTTTTTTTATATGAACAGTTACAGCGGCCTAGCAAAACAAAAGAGATAGGTTAATACTCCCAAATAATTCAGCAAAAAAGCATCAAATAAAACAAAATGGCTTAGGGTTTTAGTCCTTACTAAAGTTTTTTTTATGGACAATGATTTTTTTTTTTATATAAATAGCCAAAGCTTTAGAATATTTCCTTACATCCGATACGGCTTAAACAGTACGGTACGTAATAAGCCCATTTACGACTGCGGTTATATACGGGACAGATTCCCTCCCGAAATTGCACAATCTACAATCTACGGTACGGCTTAGTAGGTATAAGAATAAGATAGAAAAAAAACATATTAGATAGATGAAAAGTATGAAGTTGAAGGATAATGGTATTTATATTAATCGTAAATTTCTGCAAGTTGTGTGTGGGATGAAATATGATTCTTCAAGTTTGTACGGTGCACGAATTTGAGCAAATTGTTTTATGCGATTTTCGAAATTAATTTATACACAGTCAACAGAAAGCAATATAATAATAACCCGAACCAAAAACAGTTGACATTCTTAGTTTTCTTTTTCTCTTCTTGATAATTTATTTACTCTATTGTCCAATTCTTCATTGCTAGTTCATCTGAGCTTAAATTTTGTTTTTTTTTTTCAAGTTTTTCTTATTTAAGTTATTTTAAATATTCGAATAGGGAAATTTATACAATTTTTGTATATGTATATACACAATATTAAATACATAAAAAATAAAGTAAACACAAAAAAAAAAAACAAAAAAAAACAAAATCGGAAATCCTAAAGGATTTTTAAGGAATGTAAAATATTTTCGATTTGTTGTTTTTGTTTTGTTTATTTTTTTACTCTATTTTTTAATATTTTGAATACATTTCGAAAATTTACGAGAAAAATTTAGTTATATTTTTTTTTTTTTAAGATATTTTTATGGAAATTTAACGGTATTTATATGTACTAGAGTTAAAATACGAAAAAAAACCAAAACAAAAATTGACTTTATTTAGAGAATTCAAGGAACTATATAATAGGAATAACCTATAAACAAAATGAAATTGATGTTAGAGCAATGACTATTATGAGACTAGATATAGTAACAATTTAAAAAAATCATTTTATGACTTTATTTTAAGATCTTGTAGAAAATGTTTAGTCACGGGAATGATTTACCTATAAACAGACGTAAAGATAGACGTCTAGTCGTAAAATGTAAAATTTAAAAGGTAGTGAAATAAAGTAGAGCAAAAATTGAAATAATTTAACTGAATGAAGGTTATACCTGTTTCTCTTAGCATTAATATTTAGTTGAAAAAAATTTGTTGATATTTTTTTTCTACTTGTTCACATCACCTTTGAAGTAGATGATTTTTTTTGTTCAACGAATATCAGTTTTACTTTCGCTGGCAGCCATTTTTTAGAGTCCATACAAATTTTTTACTCATAATTTTTACATACAATAATTTTTTTTTTCTGTTGTATATAAAGTATATTTATAATATATATTACATGGTCTGGCAACTCTCTAACTGTACTTAATGGTATAAAAAGAATTGGGGCGACTAGCGACAATCGCTGGCATAAACACAATTGCGGATACAAAATAGAGCTACAAAAATAGCTCTGTTTAGCAAAAATTTACTAAATTAATTAATTTTTCTTCAAAAGCCATTTCAAAGAATGTAAAAGAAAACAGATTTATTTTTAATATTTTAATGTTCACGGCTACCAAAAGTAGCTGGACGACGAATACAAAAATTTGTTTTTCAAAAATTCTAATTTGTATCCGTCGCCCAGCTACAGTATCCGCAATTGTGTTTATGTGCATATAAAATGTGTGGGGCTATTTTTTTACGTCAGAAGTGTTAGCTGTATCTGTTTTTATTACAATGTTGTAACATACTGATGAGAACTGTCAGTCTCGCACTAAACGGCAAATAATAAATACACATATAAAATAAATATAAAATATAAAGCAACTGTTTTTTTTTATTAAATATATATATATATATATATAGCCATACCGGGTTGCAACATATATTTTTCACTTTTTCACTCTATTACCGAGCCATTTACAGTTTCAATCAGTTCTTGAAATCATTTAATTTTTTCACAAAGTAATAGATTATTCCACTGTTGCCATTTTACCTAGTGTCATTCGTAGTTTGTTTAATTTGTGCCATATATCGACACCCATCGTTTAGTAGTAAAAACGGATTTTCTTGAAACAATACCTCCGAACCCAATTTACCTCATTGTTGTATTATAACTTTTAGTACTCCTATCGATTAAGCTTTTGACAAAAATCCTACTTATAAGTTTTCTAATTAATTCAACAGACGTAAAAATCGCTCCAAACTGAAAATAACATAAAAAATACAGAATAAACCAACCTTAAAACCCTTTATTTATTTAATTAACTATAATTTGCATGATTTATAAAAATTGGAATTTTATAGTCGATTACAAAATTGATATTCTGGGAAAAGCGTAGGTACAACTTTGATTTTGAAACAAAGTCTAAAAGCCATCATATTCTATCTTATATACATTACTCTGGAAAAAGCCCCTGATTTTATAACCAACTACAAAACCATTTCGAATTAAGAATGTAGTATAAAATTACATTATATTATAAAATAGGATTAAGGCAGGTTTTCGTAGTAAACCAGCTTTTTACAGAAATTTAACGGAAACTTAACGGCGGTCCTGCTCATCATTGCTTTTCAAATATGATGTAATTTATATATTATTGTATCGTAAGATAAAAACCTCAAATTTCTTCAAATCGTATTCTTTTTAGAAAATATTGATAGGGTAAAGTATTTTATTAACAAAAACTTATAATAAACTCGCTATTTTGTTTTGTGTTTATATTTTCTTAGAATTTATTATACAATTCGTAATATTTTACTTTAATAAAAAATTTTAAATTTAAAAAAACAAAAATTTGAAAGTTTCATAAATTTTTTTTTATTACTAACGTATTTGTTAAATAAAAAAATAAACAACATAATTGTAAAATATTTTAAGAACCCACTATAAAACCGTTACAAATTATTATTTTGTTTTTCATTTTCATTTCTCATTTAAATTTTGTGTAAATAGAATCAGATTTGCTCAATTCATCAAATTCACCAAAACTCAATTCACCAGGGTGGTGTAAATGGGGTATTCAAATATTTTGTATACATAATTTCTTTATTTTCATTCAATTGTATTTCACATTGTTTATTATTTGGTTGCTTAGTTTCTCTAAAATCGCCATCTTTTTTTTTTTTTTGCAAATATACTTTTGTTTTCATAAAATTATTCGACAGAATTTTTATTTTTAAGAAATTTTAAAGGTACACAATATATTTATGATATCAAAATAAGGTACAAAAATGAAAATAAACATAGTTTAAAGTCTAAATCTGAATATTGAACATTTTGTTTTTACAGTATAATAATTTTGAATGAACTGGTCAAAAGAATTTTAATAAGGGAAAATAAATTTAATGTGAAATCAAAGTAAAATTCTGTGCAATATCAATTGGCAAAAAAAATTTAAATGTAAAAACGCAATGATAATATGATATCAAACCAAATAGCTAGAGTGAGGTAAGGGGAGTACCTACACAACAAAATATCAATTGCACATTAATAAAGTGGAAATGAAGAATAGTTGAGAATTAAAAAAATATATTAAATTAGTGAATAATTAAATGAAACAAACACAATAAAAATGGTAAAGCTAAACTACCAGCCAGCTAAGTCACAGAACGTTATATAAAGATTAAGTGCCATATCAGGAACAATAACATGAAAGTAATCTAATGTATCAGATTCAGTCACAATGAGCTGGTCATTGCAATAATTACAATGA
This sequence comes from Argyra leucocephala, assembly GCA_963942445.1. NCBI lineage: Eukaryota > Metazoa > Arthropoda > Insecta > Diptera > Dolichopodidae > Argyra > Argyra leucocephala. Next base: position 15,820,672 of record OZ012681.1, read on the forward strand.
GCCGGTAATTGTTGTCACAATATTATACATTGATTATACTGATCGCCTGAAACTGCTTGATTTTCTCGATCGCACAGGATGGCTCTTAATTAATACAATTAATGTCCTAAAACAGCTTACAATAACAAATAAGCATCAAGAAAGGCACAATTTAGTGCTAATTGTTTTTCTGAAACGAAGTTATTTGTTTTTTTTTTTGTTTAATTAATCAGCCTACCTATACTGAACCCCTTCACAATATCACCAGAATAATCACATTATTTGTGAAATTTAATTTAGTGGTGGTTGACAGTTGAATTTAAAAATGACGAACATTATATTGTTAACGCTGTGAGTGGCATAATACATTTAAAGTGAAGTTATATAACAAACCTATACTTAATTCTGGAGAGGGGTTAATTGAACCAAAACAACCACAAATACAATATTATTGTAAACTATTTCTAGCAATAAATTATTAGTGTTATTGACGATTTATCAGATTCACTGAAAGATTGAATTATTAGATATATAGGGGTGTACAATATACCTAACGACCGCAGATATATTCTAAGCTCATAATATTATTTATTGAATTTTTGAATATAAAAGGGGCCTAACAGCCCCTACAGACCTAACAGCCGCAGTTACATTCTATATCCATAATATAATCTGTGACATGATTATGGCATGCAGACGTCAGCTACAAGCTACTACAATATTTTACCAGCGATATAAAAATAAATTTTTCTTACCTTTTCCGTTACAACGTTACATATTCATACATCATAAAATCGGAAATTGATACCACAATATTCACTTATAAGTTAAAGATAATATTTTTATATGTACATAACTACATTTTTTTTTTATTCAAATTTGTTATGTTTAGTTTTTTTTGTTCTTTTATTCTTTGTATTTTGACCTTTGTGTATATATTTTTTTTCTACACTTTTTGTTTATTTTATAAATTAAATTTGAATTTTTTTACAAAGTTTAAAAATAATAAAATAAAATTATTTAATTATGTAAAAATATTTATATATATGTATATTATGTAAATTGTACATGTATTTTAATAAAGAGTGTATTTTAAAGGGTGATTTCAAAATGATAAAATTTTCGATAGATAAAATCGTGGCTTCCATTCACCATTTGGGTTTGGCAAATTAACATGGAATCTCTAACATTGTAACCAACATTAAAATATGGTGGAAATTTATTTCCCAAAATCGATTTTTTTGTTGAACAAAGTTATATAAAGCTTTATTAAATAAATGGTATAGATCTGAGCAGTCGAGTTATTGATAAATTGTGCGAAAAATTTATTGTACTCGATGCAACAACAACAAAAACCGAATATAATATCAGTACTTTAATCAAAAGTCTTAATGAAAATTCTAATTTGTTAATTTTTTTTGTTATTCTTCAGTTGTCAATTGTTGTTTTTTTTATTCTACTATATTGAAAATTTTGGGCAAAACGCGTTTAGCCCAACACATACAAATTCAATTGGTTAAAAATCTTAAGCCGCAAGAACACCATTCGTGTCGTTTGTTTTTTTTTTTTTTTTTTTTATATAATTCCAAGTCTATGGGATGAACACCCTAACTGCTTTTAAACAGAGATTTGGAATACACAATCACATACAATAGCTTTTTCTGTAGAATTTTTGTGGTATAGACTATTTTAAATGTGGAAAACTATATCTGTTGTAGAGTACTTCGCCTTCATAATAGCATAGTTCCATTTTATTTTTAGTGATAGCCAAAACTCTCAACTATTTATAATTTATTTTATCCCAATGATAAAGGGTACTGGACCAGGTCGAAAAATCCAGAAAGCATTTTTTGCCTCCGTCGGGAATCGAACCTGGGACCTTTCGGTTAAAAGGCAGGCGCTCTACCTACTGCGCCACCCAGCGTGTTTGATAAATTGGCCGAACAAAATTAATAATGTAATCGATAACAATACGAAGAATTGTACGTACAGAAGAAAATACGATAATTTAACTGAAAAGTTAACTGAAGATCCGAATTTATTTATTTTTCGTCATTATTAAGAAAATGTTTTTGTTTTATTTTACTATTCATGGAAAATTTTCAACACGTTCAATTACAAAAAGTCTAAATTCTATATAAACACATATATAAATTCAATTGGCTCAAGCTGAAGTCGCATGTCAATCGAGCACAATAATTCGCATCGTAATTTTGTGAATTGTTCGGTGAATTGACTTAAAGGCAAATGTAAGCTAATTTACTTTTTTATCAAAATATTTTATTCAGTGATCAAATTCATTTCTAGTTTATCGAAAGACAAATTTTATGAAATTATTGAAAGAAATAGTTCAGTGACTTGATTTGCAAGATCATACAATTTAACACCGTTGAATTATTTTGTTCTGGGCTGGGGAAACCCAAATCGATAACCCTATTTCAAAAATAAGCACTAATGGTTAAATGGTTATATTAACAAACAAAATTCCCACAGATATATGAAGTCAGAATAGTCCTCAACAGATTTACCAAGTTTTATTACACCATAGGATATGTTGTGATATGGTTTATATGACGAAGTAATCATTGGCCCTCATTGGCCCTCATTGGCCCTCATAATCATTTTTTTTTTTAAATGAAGCCGGCAAAGTGCTACGTAATCTTATAAAAATATTATTTCAGCAAATGTTCTATTGAATTGAAATTCATTTAACATAATTGAAATATTTTCTGCAGCTGGAGACATTTTACTGAAATCCAAATTTATATTTTAAATACATATATTAGAAAGTATAAAAATAACACATTTCCAAAACTTATAGAATAACTACCCTTAGCATTTATATTTTTTTAGCAAATAAAATGTTCAATGTGATTAACTGTCTTTTTTCAAATTTTTATAATATCATAAATGGGATTTCCGAGAGTAAATGGGTCATTTTTCAAGAACATTTTTCAAATTAGATCCCAATTTATCCATGGTAAATTTAAAGGTTTCTAAGTAATCGATTTTTTGAACATTACCCATTCCCTTAATACAAATTGCAATAAAGCCAGATTCAATAGTATCACTACAAATTTTTCCAACTCAGTATTATTATTTAATTTAGCTCTATGCAATATACCGTGTGACCGAGCAAACATCGATGCAATCCGATTAGTTAATCTTTCTTTGCCGATAATGTCTTGTTACAGTACCATGAGCTGCTTCTGCTTCAACCGTTTTTCCATCTGGGCAAATTAAAACTGATTTCATTAGGTCTAATGAATCAAATCCTTGTGTAACAGCATCATAATTTTTGCATGCCCATACAAAAGTACCATCAGATTTCATAGCTTGAGCGACCATAACATCAATAAAAACGATATTCATCCCAATTTTTTTTAGCTTCAAATTGTCATTTATATTTTTTTATCATATTTTTTTAATATAGTATTTTTAGTACTCAAATACAATGCATAATTTTTGTTTAAAGCATATTTAAATGGACGATGAAGAAAATCATGAATTTAACTTCGTATTGAACATAGTAAGTGCAACACCAGCTACTTTATATTCATTTAAAACATGACTTATTTCTTCACCTTCACCATTTGCTCGTTTAAATGTTATTGTTAATGTACCAGTGAGCATGAGCATGAGCATGACGATCAATAATAATAGGTTTCTCCCAACACGTTACTAATCTGGGAATATTATTACATGTGATTGCTGCACGGAAAACTGTTCCTCCCAAAATATTACGAATAGTACCATTTGATGATTTCCACATTTTTTTCAATATGAATCAACACCAGCTTCATCTGGTGTAATTGTTGCGCATTTAATGCCAACATTATATTTTTTAATTACATTAGCACAATCAATTTTTACTTTGTTGTACTCAAGGTAGGTGGACATTTTAATGTCCAAAAATGGTAAAGTTAATTTTTGTCTAATTAAATCCCAAATAATTCTGGTCATTTCATCACCAATAATATTAACAAGGGGACCAGGTTTTATTGTTGCTGCCATCCTACTTGACTTTTATTCCACACGTAAGTAAATACAAAAAGATTTCTAGTAAAAAAAAATGAATGCAAATCTTTATTTGATGAAAATCCCAAATAAAATTGTATGAATGAAAAATGTTCGGAAAACTTTCAAACAACAAAACAAAAACTTACAACTGGAACTGCAAGCATGAAGAACTGATTATACTAAGGGCGTTTTCGAACCTCTTGCACTTGCACTTGATACTCGCACTAAACCTGTCAAATCACACTTGATTTTTTGTCAAAATTTTAGTGTAGTCTCAAGTACACTAGATATCGCAAAATTAAATTTATTAAATTTAGTGCGATTTGATAGGTTTAGTGCGAGTATCAAGTGCAAGTGCGAGGTGTTCGGAAACGCTCGAAGTACTTAAGTAACTGATTTATACTGAGAAACCAGCAATGCAAATTTACACTTTTGAAATCGATAAAATCAAAAATAACCCCACCCCTCAACTGCTAGTACAAAACCTTATTTATTAGAACTAGTTGGGGGGTGGAAATTGTTTTTAAACAATATAGGTCATAAAAAAAATTTTAAATCGTAAATTTGGATTCAAACTTAATTTAAAATTGTGTTTTAAAGTTCTATACTCTAAGAACAAAATCACCCTTTATATAAAAAAAAAAAATGTTAATTTGTGAATTTATATTCATTCAACAGTCATAGCAATATTTATTACACTACTCTATTTCAGGGATGGCCAACAAGTCGATCGACGAACTATTTTTGGTCGATCTGTACAGTAAAAACATAACATTAAAAAAACTTAATTTTTCTTTTAAATTCTTAAAAAAAATATGTTTAAACCTAAATTCTATATTTATAGTTTGAAAAGAATTAAAAATTTAACAGAATTTTCGCTAAATTTGAATATCATTATTTATGAGTATTGCAAAACGTGTGTAACAACCCAAAAAAGGAAATTTGGAACTGCATTTCAAATCGCTTTATGCTAAATATCAAACAGATTCCCCAATTAATACTGCAATTAGAAAACATAAATTGAATGCGCTTAAATCATTATTATCAGCTCAACAAGATATGTTCAAGAAACCTATTTTACGATCAAAGGCTGTAACTATCGCTTCATTTAAAGCGAGTCATATTATAGCAAAAAAATGTAAGCCCTTTTCTGATGGTGAGTTTTTGAAATACGCGTTCTCAGAAATATCAGAAGTACATAAAGTACAAAAACATTTAAGATAGTCAATTTGATCCGAGGGAAATCTCTTCAAAGACGACTTTTTCAATTTGAACTTGATGACAGCATGATTTCTACGGACAGCATGATTTCTACGAACAGCATGATTTATTGTTGCACACTGATGTGAGATGGCTAAGCCGCAGTAAATTTTTACAGAGATTTCACGATCTGCTGAGTGAAATTATAAATTTTCTTCAACAAAGAGATAAAGAATACCAGCAGTTGCATGATGAAAACTGGCTGTCTGATTTAGCTTTCCGAGCAGATTTTACAAGTATATTAAGTACTTTAAATTTAAAATTGCAGGGCCAAAGTAAAAAATTATGTGACATGATCAGTATTGTAAATGCATTTAAAAATGAATCTGCGATGTTTATTATTGATCTTCAAAAGCAAAATTTTTTCTACTTTGCCAATCTGAAGCATCATTTGACAAAATATTCTAATTCCACTTGCAATATTGAAAAGTACAGAGGTGAAATTGAAATTGTTATGGAAGATTTTGACATCAGATTCAGTGATTTTAGAAAAGTTGAAAATGTTGTTCAGTATCTTTCGTTTCCATTTAGATCTGATTCAAATTCAAGATCTATTGCAGAAAAAGTTGCTGAAATTTTCCACTTTGACAAGGATGTAATTCAAAAAGAAATTGTGACATTGCATGCTGATGCATTTTTTAAAGCTATAGCTTCAGAAGTAGATTTTTGGGAGTACGTTTGTCGGGAGAAGTATCCAAACATAAAAAAATGCTGTGAATACATCCATTCATGTTTTGGATCCACTTATTTATGTGAATCCGCTTTTTCTTATTTAAAGCAAACAAAAACAAAGCATCGTTCCTGTTTTACAGACTTGCATACAGCAAATTCATTAAGATTGTCTTTGTCAAATTACATTTCTGATTTTGAAAAATTGGCACAGGGTAGTATAACACAAGTATCACATTAAAATAATAATTTTAAATTTTTTCTACTTCTGTTTGCTTTCTTATTATTTAATATTTAATGAAGCTGTTGGTTTTGTTTTTACAATATTTTTCTAATTTTTCTAATTTTTTTTGCATGGTAGATCGGCATTTATTTTATAATGCCAAAGTCGATCGCAAGTTAAAACAAGTTGGCCACCCCTGCTCTATTTTATCAAATTAATGAAAAATATTAACAAAAAATATAAACAAAATTATTTCTAAAACAAAAGCTACTTAAAACTATGCGAACAAAACCGATTTGCGGAACATGAAATACGATTGTAAAATTTTATATCAAAACAAAATATTTCAACTGTGATTGAAACTCAACCGCTTTCCATGTAAAAGCGGATTTAAAACTAAAACAAAAACAATATTTCAGCATTTAAAAGGTCCACAAATTCAATTAAACTTCTAAGTCTTCAAAACAAAACATCAAAATCTTTGTCAAAAGTGATTTTATAACTCATCCAATTTTTCTAAAGGTATTTTTTTTTTTCCTATTTTAAATGCTGACAACTTATTTTCTTAATTCTTGTCATTTTAAATAATTATTTTTACAAAATAGATTAAAGATCTAAGAAAATTTTTTATCTTTTCATTCAATTACTAAAAAGTCTAAGTTCTGTACAAAGAACGATGGAAAAAAAATGGTATCTACAAACTTTATAAAGAATTTTAAATGAATCCTTTTCAAGACTAAAAGAAAGTAAATAATAAAAAGAGAGAAAAACAAAAACTAGAAAAAGAGAAAATAATTTTTATCGTGATTACTAAACGTTAAAGCAGGTGACGTTTACTTATTCTCCATACGCTCCACTTAACTCTCTCCACCCGCATTTATTATAATAAAATGTGAAAAGTACATAACCAAGAAGAGAATAATTTCTAAAGAACCACACAAGCGTTAAAAATTTATTTAATTTTTTATTGACATAAAGGCTGCAAGCTAAAAAGGATGGATGACTTTATTGCTCTCTTTATGTGTAAAAGATTTTATTTTGAAAATAATTTAGAAGAGAATATTTGTGTTTTTTTTTTGTTTTTTTATTTACTTGACTTGATAATTCCGGATGGTTATGGTATAAATGAATAGAATATTATTATAAACATTGTAGCCTTAACTCTTTAAGTAGTAATTTCTATGTATTATTATACATTATAATCTAAGATGGTTATTTAACATAATGTTAAGTTATTTTTTGGACTTTTCAATGAAAGTTCAGTATATATATTAGTTTAGTTCATATAGCAAAGGGTACACTAAAAATCAGTTTTAGAAATACCCCTGACCCCCCAAACCTAATTTATGGGTTTCGAGTAGTATTATATTACAACACAACCATGCTTAAAAGTAGTTTTGTATAGTACAACCAGTCGAAATGCAACAATCCAATTCATCCACTGAAATAGCAAGCGACAATTCAAACCCTATAGGAAATACAGTTTGTCATTTTTATCAGAAAAATATACTACAACACTATAAAGTGATTGTCATTTCTATTAGAGCGATATAGTACAACACTATCAGCTGATTGTCATTTCTATTAGAGCGGTATAATAGAGTACTATCAACTGATTGTCATATCTATCAGAGCGATATAATAGAGTACTATCAACTGATTGTCATTTCTATTAGAGCGATATGATACAGCACTATCAACTGATTGTCATTTCTATTAGAGCGATATAACACAACAATATCAACTGATTGTCATTTCTATTAGAGCGATATGATACAACACTATCAAACTAATTGTCATTTCTATTAGAGCGATATGATACACAACTATCAACTACATTGTAGAAAACTTGTCTTGATTGTGAATTGATTTTGATAACAAAAACATTTTAATAAACTCAAGCTGAAACTCCAAATCAAAATTGAGTGAAAAAAGAATAAAAATAAAAACCATAGCTGAAGCCAGAATTGATACAAGGAAAATAAAAAGCATTTTTGGTACTGTAAAAATAATTAAAATCCATTAGAGACCATATCTCACCATTAGAGACATACACCATTACAGCAGGATACACCATTAAAGACATAATCTCAAATAAACAAATCGAACATGTGTAGAACGGTTTGTTGATCTAATTAGGTAGATTAGAAGTAAAATAAAGCTTGCGGAATCCCATATTATTCAAGATCAACGAAGAGTCTTCGTTAGGCTGGCGAATTTTATATACGTATAATTGTTTAATCTAATTATTTATTTAACGGGATGCTTTCAGTGTTTACACCGCAGTAAAACAAACAATGTTGTATTTCATCCCCTCATATCCTTCATTCCAATTCTGGATTGGGTGATGAAGAAAACAAATTATGAAAAAAAAATGTAACAAATGAACTTTCACAAATGACATTCCTGATCTATAGATTTTACATATGATACCTGCTTGCTCAATCACACCAAAAAAAACTAAAAAACTTTGTACGAGCAATGGAGCTCATTTGAGTAAATAAATGAATGAATGAATGAATGAATTTTAGCTTTAACTCTCAAGATACCTTTAGCTTCAAACTTCACCTTGAAACTTCATTTTCTCTCAAATGCAAATGAAATCTCAATTCTTTCATACGGATGCGAAATATGTCAAATAGTAGAAAACATTATTTCTCAAATTCCGGTGTTTGTCAAGAAATTTCTGAGAAATGACTTATTCTACAAATCGTCTGACAAGAAAGAATTGCCATCAAAGAGCTGACGGAACGATAATAATTTTTAAATGAATAAATCAGCAAAATGACTCAGCGTAGAAAATAGAATTTCGTACACTTCGCAGACTTATAGAAGGCTTTACAAAACCAGCTCTTGAATAGAATCCGCAACATCATAGAAAATGTTATCGACCAAAAAGAACATGACGCCCAGCAGTAATAAACGAAGCAAGCACATAATATATAAAACTTGGAATAAAGTCACAGCACTGACCTAAAATCGAATGCAGTGGCGAAAATTTGTTAATGCCCTTTACACCCACGATGAGCAACATGATTAATGATGAAGAATTATTTAAATTAATTTGGCAATGATTAGATAAATTTGGGAACAGTACTCTTCAATTCGTACACTGACCTAAAATCGAATCCAGTGGAAAAAGTAGTACTCATCGTGGATGCATAGGGTATTAATCTATGTAGCCACGAAGAGCGACATGATTAATGATGAAGAATTGTTTAAATTAATTTCACAAATGATTTGGTAACAGCACCCTGCAATTCGCACACTGGTCTAAAATCGAATCCAATGGAGAAACTTTGTTAATACCCTATGCACCCCCGATGAGCAACATGATTAATAATGATTAATTATTTAAATTAATTTAACAATGATTAGATAAATTTTGGAGCACCCGCTTCAACTCATAGTAGAAAATTGATACAAGTTGGCTGTCAAAATTATCTAATTTCATCTGTCACTTCTTCTTCATTGCCCGCATCCATCTATTTGTACCTTATCGGTCTATATACTCCACTCACTCCTTTAGTGGTTTTACTTCAAACCCCACTTCCTGTAATTTCCAAATTTTAAAATAGCAAATTGCACATTTCATCCACGGAGTCGTCCTAGTATTTTCGTTCCTTTACTTTCTACATTATCTACTTGAATTTTTTATTACCTACGAAATTTAAAATTATTTTTGCGAAAATTCATAACGAGTCTCAAATCTAATTTTTAAATAAAAACAGAACACTATATATTAGAAATAAATATTGTATTAAATGATTGTCACCAAATAATACAATTTTTTTTTAACAAAAAAAAAAATTTAACTCATTTCCTTAATTATAATTTAAAAAAAAAAAACAAAAAGAAAAAAAAATGTTCCTCCTTCATTTAACTGAATGAAATTATTATAAAGTTTAAGACGGCTATAGAACTAATTACGACATAATAATTTGATAAATTAATATCTCATAACTAATAATTACCTAAAAAAAAAACGAAAGAGAAAAAAATTATGAAGGTAATAAAGATAAAATAAGAGAGTGAAGTTTTTGGTGAAGAGAAGGACGAAAAATTAATTAAAAAAATTTTCTCAGTATAAATTAGATATGTCATAAAAATGTAGATCCAACAAACAATATGGATTCAAGAATGTTGCAGTCACATAGGATTATCACATTTTAATATTATATATAAGTTTTTTTTTTCAATTATAATTTAATTGACTTTTTAATAGAATATTAGAAATTAATTAAATTTCATATTTAAATTAAAATATTATATAGATATAGCTTCGACCTCAGATCATTATCTTAATCAAATTAATTTTAGTAATTTTATTAGATGTACAAGTTCATCTTTAATTCTATCATTTTATAAATTATTGTATTTTAAATTGAATATCCTTGAAAACAATAATGTAATTTATTGATTGACATTATTTAATATGTTTAATAAAACAAAACAGATGAAATTAATGAAAATTACATTCAACAATAGTTATTCGTTAATTTTTTTTAATTTGGTTCTTGCCTTTGCTATTTCAAATTGTTGGAGCATAGATCAGCTTTCTACTTCTTTTCTTGATATTATAAGAAATGTTTGTCACCTCGACGCCTGCCTTGCAATTTATTTACTTTAACAAATGTTATATGGTGATTTCATAATCAATTTTTCGTTAATTTTATGGTTCTTGTCTTGGCTATTTTCAAATTGTTGCTTAGATCTTGGATCCTTTAAACTCTCTTGAAGCATAGGGCAGCTTTCCGTTTCTTTCGTTTTTTTTCTTGCGCGGTTTACTATTACAAGTATAACAAGTGTTAAATGGTGGTTTCATATGTTATATAGATTGTACGAATATTTCCATTGTTTTTGGAATTTACGGTTTTGCTTATCAATTAAATTTAACCGTTTTGGGTTTTCAAAGCTAAAAATAATAAACATGTAAGTCCAAAATTTTATGGCAGTGTAAATTTTTCTCTTTTGTTTCTGGTCTTCACTAATTGTATACTCCAACGGAATCAATCACTCAATCATGCAGTCAAGTTGTTAGAATTAAAAAAAACAACAATTGAAGAATAAAGTAGGAAAATTATATAGAAAAAAACACGTGATGGAAAGCTGCAAAAATAACCGTATATCAATATTTTTTTTTTGGACTCAGATATACACAGATCACAAATTGGATAAGTAGTATAATGAAGGTAATAAAATTGTAGTAAATTTTAAATTGCAATGATGCAATATCGAATAAAAATGTAATTTGAACAAAATAACAAAATAATATTTTCGATCTAATTGTTAAAATAATAGATGCGGCATTAACCGAATTAAAAACCGCCGTTATTTTCTTATCTAAATGGTATAACGAGACTGATAAGCATTGAACGGGCTTAAACAATCCTCTTCATTGCTTGCTATTTCTTTCTTCACGCTCCAAAGTTCTCCATAGTATTCAATTCCCAATTAAAAAATCCCAAAATTCAAAATCCCCAAATATTAGATTACATTATGTTGAATTCCAAAATCCCGAAATAGCAAAACTCCACAGGACTTTTGTTATCATCATTCGTAATCAGACAATACAAATTCTTAAATATCTTTTAATTCACAATTTTGAATGAACATATACCTAAATATTCTGTAAAAGGCGTATAATGCAGATTTTGTCAACAACTATAAAACCCCTTAGAGAATTCTGAATCGGATATATACATACATAGTACATACATAAAAATATCTTGCAAAAAGCGTATTACCTTGAACTTATAACTAGCTAAAAATCCCTCCAATTCAGAATCTCGCATTTACATATACACATATTACAAATAATGCAACAAATTATCTTTTTTTTAATAAACATGAAGGGCTTTTTCGCCGAAACCCGTACTAAACAATTCTCTCATTTTATAGGTAATTTTAGAGTTACATAATCGCTTTTCTTTTTGAAGCTTTTGGATTTTTTTATTCGGCATTTCACGGCCCTCCCTTCCTTATTATATTACACGTCTTACTGACTTTGGATTTTAAATTTAATCGAAAATTCAATCAAATTTTTAGGGATTTAGAAACACGATTTTAAAAAAAAAATTTAAAAAGCTTAAAAATTTAACTTCAATTTTCCACAATGACAAAAATGTATAACTGTTAATCCCGCAAAATCAAATCACGATTGATTATTATTTTCGATATTATTATTGCCGGAATACAAAACTGAAATGTAACACAAAATTCAATGTATATAACATAATATTTTTACCAATCCATATAACCCACCCACACATCCATTCACAAAGTAATAAAATAAAATTACAAGATCAATTACAATCTAATTACTCATTATTCTAGAAATAAAATAAAAAAAACACGTATTTAAAAGTAAAAAAAAAACAAATGAAAAGAAAACAACAGGACACGACTATTATCCGATTTTATTGTATTTTACTCTCATAATTTGTCCAAAACACAAGACACTTCATTAATCCTTTTGGCTTGTATCCTTTTCGTTTTTATGTTATTTATTTTTCCATCTATCTATCTCATTTCCTCTCAATTAGTGCATTCACTAATTATGGCTTTAAATTTTCTGTACAGATGGTATTTTGTCGCTTACTACTTAGTAATTTTTTGTTCTTTGTTTTCTTCTCTCTTTTTTTATAATTTTTTAAATATTTTTCTAAAAAAAAATAAATACTTTTTTTTTGTCTCTTAGTCATTTCAAAATGATTTATTAGTTTTATTTTTTTTTTTTTTTTTGTACCAAGGATAATAATAATTAACAATGTTGTACAGTCTGTAGTAATTTGAACTGCAGACTACTATAAAAAAAAAAAACAAAAACTAGGATCACCAGTACAAATAATACAAAATAAAAAAAAACACAACAGAAGTAACAAAACGTGTCCATTAAAATGAATAAGAAGAATAAAAGAGGAGAGACAAGTACCAAATAGAATGAAAGAGATAAACATATTATTATAGTACTTAGTTATAGTGGTGTATAGTGTAATTTTTAAAATAAATTAACATGCCAGACATTTTAAATATCGGAATTTTAAAGTTTTTTAAAATTAGTTGAAAATGCTTGAAAATCTAATTTTACAGAAATTTCAAAATTTAAGAAGACTGCGACAGAAACTTAAACTATTTTAAAGTGAGCATATCATACGGCTTCGCAGAATTATATTAAAATATTTTCAAAACTAAAAGACCCAAACCATCTCAAACACAAAATTGAAAATCTTGAAAAATTTAACCAAACCTAAAACACAAAATCTTCAAATCAAATGTTCTCTCAGTTCTTCTTTACGAATGCGAAAATGGAAAACAAATTATATATGTGTACTCTAGTAAGAAAACAACAATCCAATACAGAAATGAAAAAACGTGCCAGAATTTAATGAATAGGAAAAACTATGTAGAAATTTCGCCAGTATGCAAAATATTTGCAACTCTTGATTAGTATGGGATTCCGCCAGCTATTATTTTACTTCTAATTTGATTTAACTAGATCAACAAACTGTTTTGCACTTGCCAGATTTGATTGTTTGGAACCCTATCCCCAATGCCATATATTTGAAGCGACTTTTACATGTATTCTGATAATAAATTAACAATCAAATAAGAAAATTCGCAAGCGAGACAGAATTTAATGTATAGGCAAAATGATTGAGCGTAGAAAATTCCCCAGTGTGCAGAAGATTTAATACTCTGGATTAGTATGGGATTCCGCAAGCCATTATTTTACTTCTAATCTTACCTAACTAGATCAACAAACTGTTCTACACTTGTCGGATATGTCTAATGGTGTATTCTACAATTTATTTCTTAGCGTTTTCATTATTTTTACCATGCCAAAAATACTTTTCAATGTCTCAAATGTATCAATTTTGGTTTTATCAGCGTACGTCCTAACCAGACGAATTCATATTTTCTATGTTTTTTTTAAACCTTCCGGTTCGATAATTTACTGTTACAAATGAAATTTTTCAACTAAATAGATATTTTTGCCGCTTTGATGACCCAGTTTGGGTTTTCGTATTTCCGGTCTTAATTTGCAATTATTTCAATTTAAAGGTACGTAAATGGCATTATTTATTCTACTATATTATTATTAACAAAGAGTTAGCATCTAATCAGTTACTTGACCACGAATTCCGACAATAGGTTTCTGTTTTAGCATCCATATCACATTATTGTATTCTGTTGCCGTTAAGCTAAACTGACATAATAATATTTGTAAACTATCTTCACTTTCAGACATTATTTTTTATAACCGCATCTTCTGAACACCAAATAATTTTGATTTCTCCTTTATTACAAGTCTCAAATTTATGTTATTTGGTCTATAATCAGGTTGAAACTATCTAAAATTCGATCCCAAAATTATAAATGCATCATCTGAAAAACAAACAATTTTTATTTCTCCTTTATTTGTTCTGAAACTGTATAAAAAACCTTTCAAACCCTTGTCAGTACATAATCAGGCTTAAGACGGCTTCAAGAGTCACTTTACTGTATTCCGATGGAAATTCTTATTTCTTCAGGTAATTTATTTCGACAAGTATACTTGTTCTAGTATTCATGTTCAAGATTGTTTTATGATTTTGATTTCGGCTTACTCAATCTTGTTAGTAGTTTTATGACATCTGTCAGTATAACGAAATCCAATGCATTTTTTATATATAAAAATTATATACGTTTATACAAAAATACGCTGGTTTATACTAAACTATACTTTATTGCCTTTTACACTACTTAGGACAAAATATATACAATTACTTAGGACAAAATAAAATAACAAATATAGCATCCGCTGTCGATGTATAATCACGAAATCGTTACTGCTCTTCAAACATGACAAGCAAAATTCAAAATATGTGACGACTGATAAGCTGAGTGAATAATTTGGCAGTTCTGATGTTTATTTTATTTATATTATTATTTTGGAAAGAAATTTCATGCAAAGCAAATCAACAGAACCAGAAATAACTTCTATCTAATTAAAGTAGACCAATTCAAAATTATGATTTAAACAAAAAAAAAACTTAATTTATAATAATTCATTTTCTTAAAATAATATTTTCATTTTATAATTCGTTCTAGTTTTTTTTTTTTGTTGTTTATTAATTTATATTTAATAATTATATTTATTATAGCTTTTGGGAGATTTTAATTTATTTAAATCCCCCAGAAGCAGTTAATTAAAGACAAAAAACAAATCTCATTTATTACATAACGGCAGTATCAAAACTTCATTTTTATTTCAAATAAATTTTATTTTTGTTTTTATTTTTTTTATTTTTTTTTTTGTTCTAGTTTTTTGATATAATATAAATTCAAGAATGAATTTTGAATACTGACTCTGCAAGAGTATATAATAATAGCAAATATTTAAAATTAAAAATAATTTCATAATAAAATTTTCATTTTTATCTAATAACAAAAATAAAAAAAATGTAACGATTTATAAACAGTGGTGAAATCCTGCTAGAATTAGCTGATATAATTACTTTTTTCAACAAAAAGGTTACAACCGACAGACATTCCTGCTAGAACTAGCTGATTAATTATTTTTTTCAAAAAAGTTTACCGCCGCCAGACACTTCGGCTAGAACTAGCTGATATCAATACTTTTTTCAACAAACGGTTACCACCGACACACACTTCTGCTAGAACTGCCTGATATCATTACTTTTTTCAACAAAAGGTAACCACCGACAGACATTCTTTGGTCATTATGAATTAAAAATATGAATATAGTCCCAAATAGCTAACTATCCAAATTCAATTGTTAAAATATCCCAACAAATCATACTTAATAATACAATAATATAAAACAAAATACAGATATGAGTTAATAAACAGCACCCCAAAGATCGCAAGTTATTGCAGATCACAGTTATTGTTCAGTATTATACAAAATAATCTGTTACATTTTTAAAGCGACATGAAAAAAGCTCTGCCGTTATTAAATAATAAATATAAAATTTGGAAATAGGAAAACATATTTGCATACTTTTTGAGCAAGTTCTTGGGAGATAACTTGGGACTGAACTGATTTTACAAAACATCGCAGTTTCTACCAATCATCCGCAAGTTCTTTTAGCCGACGGGGAATATTCTACGACTACGTTTAAAAAAATTATTTCCAAGTAGAGGAAAACGCAGAAAATATCACAGGTTAATGATTGGTAAAACAGGAACCAGCATCCCTAAAATAATCGTAGTTATGTTAAATCGTATTTATGAACAAAACATTAATCTTGATGTAGAAAATGTTAAAGAATTTATTTGGTTTGTCTAAAAGTACTTATAATGAGTACAATAAAAGTACAATAAAAGTGCAAAAGTCAAAATTATTAACACTATTAAAACGCACACTAATCGATGAATAATACTACTGAAGAAAATGAAGTATAAATGATCTCCCAAACAAAGCAAAACTATACACGATCATTTCGGTAGAAAAACTCTAAGTCAAATAATAACTCCAAAAATAAATCGTACTCAATGGAAAATGTTGTTTAACTAAAACTATAGTGTGCAATAAATAATTTAAGAACAAACGACACCACGTTCAAATAACACCAAATATTCAAATAACCGAAGCAAAGATATTCAAGAAACGATGCTTTAACCAAAATTGAAAAGCAACAATAGGGGATTGCTACGAATAGAGGGAATTATTAATAAAGATTAAAACCCGATATCAGACTTTAACTTCATAGAAGAAGTAAAAACCAAAGATATTCTTAAAGCGTATCAATTCTTGAATATTTCAAATATCATATCTGTCTTTGCCAAACAGCTACCATTCATAAAAAAAAAAAAAAAATAATTACAACAAAAAAAAAATAACAAAACTTTTGTAATAAGAAGTTAAAAATTTCGCTAGAATTTATATTAATTTCGTTTTTTTAATGCTTTTTTTTTAGAATTTTTGTTAGTAACCCAAAAACTCCTAATAAATAAAAATTGCAATCGTAACATTTTCTCATTTCATTTCTTGTATCGAGCCGATTTTAACTGGATTCATAAATTTATTGCTTTATTTATCTCTGAGTTATTTTCAAAGTTTTTCTCTTATCTATGCTTTCTATCTGCCTCATTTTTTTTTACAATATATTTTCAATCCAGTTTTTTTTTTTTTTTCTTTTGTTTAATTTTTTTTCTAATATTTACTTTTTTAATTTTTTATATCCTTTTTTTTTTTATTTTCATTTTTCAAGGATTCATTTCAGAATTCATCAAAATAATATTGACGAGAAAGTAAAATAAAAACAATTCAAAATTAAAAAGTAATAAAGTATGGTATATTTTTTTTTTAATAATTTAAATTAAAAAATAAATTAAATAATTTTCGGATTTTGAGAGAAGAAAAATAATAGGAAGTAACGATTAGGAAAATGATGCAATATTGTTTTAACATATCAGTAATGAAAGTATAGTAATTGCAGTAAAATTATTAAATATTTTTACTTTAATAGTCATATTTTAAAGGTAGAGAATTGTAAATATAGTTAGGTTACATTATTAACATTATTTATTATTTTTCTCACTCATAGAAGTAGTATTGCTCTTCAATTTGGCATTATGTTTGAGTACAGAAAATCCCTGATCCACCTTTCGTATTTCCCAACGTGCAAAGTACGTTTGCCAGTGTAGTTTAGACTACATATTCTATACTGTATTGTAGTAGTAGATCGCATCCACATGCTGTAACTTAACTAATGCTAAGTTATATATAACATGCGAAAGACATATTTTTCAACTGAAATATTTACAAGCTCTGGTCGGCCATAAGAAAATATAAAACAAATACCAAAATATAAAAAGAAAATATAAATCATAAACTTTATAAATACAAATTAATTCTAATTTATATCAAAAAAATAAAAAAACGCTTTTCCCGTTATAATTTTTGTGATTATTTAAATTTTCCGAATATCAACTGTCTCAATTGGTTAGAATTAATGAACCAATTAAATAAAAATTTGTTAAAACTTAAATTAAAAAAATTAAAAATAGCTATAAAACAATCATTATTTAATTATTTTTATGATCCACTGAACCCATACGTCATCGTCGTTATCATAATGACTTCCAAGTTCATCTTGGGATCATCTTTATCATTATGTCCCAAAGAAAACAACTCTAAATACCTAAAGTTAGGTGGAAAAAGCACTCAATTAATCATTACTTAGATATTTTTATGATCCACTGAACCTATACGTCATCGTCGTTATCATTATGACTTCCAAGTTCATCTTGGGGTTATCGTTATCATTATGACCTCAAAAAAAAACTCTAAATACCTAAGAATGACATTAAATATCAAACTTAGGTGGAAAAAGCACGTCAAAAAGAAAGTTTTTTAGCTTAATAATATTAATATTAATAATATAATTTCGTTACTTAGATATTTTTATGATCCACTGAACTAATACGTCATCGTCGTTATCATTATGATTGCCAAGTTCATCTTGGGGTTATCGTTATCATTATGACCCGAAGAAAACAACTCTGAATACCTAGGATAGACATTAAATGTCAAACCTAAGTGGAAAAAACACGTCAAAGAGAAAAATAATTTTAGCTTAATAATAAATATACCTAGAGAAATGTACTGGCTCCTAGGTCGAAATTCTAAATTGCTCAAATTTTCTGTTTGATCATATATTTTGTTATATTTTTTTGTTGTATGGCAAAGACAGATATGATATTTGAAATATTCAAGAATTGATACGCTTTCAGAATATCTTTTGTTTTTTGATCTGACCGATATGTTTGTACGGCATACAATTATGGGGATGTGCCAATCGAATATTAAACATGTACTTTGTATACAAAAATTCCAAACTAGAGTCTTGCACAACATGGTAAATGACCCTTGGTATGTACGCAACAATGACTTGCACAGAGATCTAAAAATTCCAAAACATTTGGGTCGCCTGAAGGACCATGTTAACGTTGAGGCCACTCAACTGCTGCAAAATCAAAATGGTATTAGAAGGCTTAAAAGAACTAATCCACTAGATTTAATACGATAGAAATTCGTAAATTTTCTTTTTAAGAAAATAAAACTAACAAAAAATTAATGGTTAGTTCATCGAACTAGTTTTAATGGGAGGGTTGTGGTTTAGTCAGTAAAAATCAGACACGTAATGTAAGCTACAGGCTCATGTATATCTATGAAAATTCCCACAAATCCACGAAAAAAAAGTACCTACTGATTCAACTGACATTTTTCGGGGATTCTGAGGGAGATGTTGTATCGGCGTAGGACCTAATGACCATATCCCAAGGATAGCTGGAATTGCTAGCTTTCCAAAAATATATATCTTTAGTGGCGAAGAAGATTGTTATTTCGTAAAAGCCACATTCCTAGTTTTATATAGGAAAAGGGTAAAAATAAAACAATTTTTTTAGATAAATGCTTATATCTTCTAACCAATTCGACGTAGACATAAAGTATTTATGTATGAGTTATAAATATTGGGAGGATTTTATGGTAAAATCTTGAGGCATTTGGTTTTTCAAGAAAGAAAATAAAAATTTTTTTTCCCAAAATTTTCTACTTTGAACAATATCTCTATATGACAATAACTCCATAACGAGAGCACCAATCATCATCAAATAAAGCCTAAAATATGCTCCAGACCGTTATCTTTCTAGAATATATATTTTTAGAATTTCTAGAACTGAGTATATACATATCTAATAGATCAATAAATATAACGGTTTTTATACAAAAACATCAAAACAACAAGGATTGTTCAATTAAAATGTCCTTTTCGTCCTTAAAGGATAAGATGCGCCACTAAAGATATATATTTTTGAAATTCCAGCTATCCTTATGATATAATTATTACGTCCTACGCCAATACAACTTCTCCCTCAAAAGAGCCAATTTTTCTTTCTCCCCGTTCCTCAATTAGTCCAAGCTTTGCATTCGTGTATAAAGCTTCTCACCCTATTCCGCTTAACTTAAAATTATCTAATATCTTCACCTCAGATAGAAATGTTCCATTTTACAATTTTCAGAACAGAAACATGTTCGATCCAACTCATCCCCCAACTTCCCATTTCCCCCTTAATCTTATCCCACTTACCAAAACCCATAATAATTTTGTATAAAAAAATCAGTTTTCAAATTTTTTTTTCTTCTTTGTTATTTAAATAAAAATCCTATTTCGAATGTACATATTACATTTATGTCATTGTATTGAATCATTTTTAAATATATATATACATATAATGTACTAAATTATGAACATAAATAAAATTTTATTACATTCTTACATATTATAATATATTCAATATTAAAACATAGATACTTCAGTTTATAGATATGTTAATGAAAGCTAAAACTTTACAAAAATATTTCAATAAATCTTAGCATAAGTACTAAGTAGTCTGTAGATATTCTAAAAAAAAAAAACATAAATATATTTCTTCAACATTTTAAGTAGGTATTCAGATAAATTTTTAATTTATTACTAACAACATCCCCTATATGTTTTATATTTTATTTTTGTACACACGGGAAATTAATACATAATTAGAACATTATAAATAATATTCAATTATATTTAACATTAAATATATATATTTTTATTAAATTAAGTTTAAAATTTAAAATACACAAACCTTTATCAACTTATATAAGTTAAAGTGAAATTTCAAAGGAAAAACAAATAATTCACAAAGCAAACATTTTAAAATTAATTTTTCCGATTCAATTTCCATTAAATAATTCATAGAATGCATATATTATGAAAGCAAATTAATTAATATAAAAATTAATTTCTTAAAATTGCACTACTTAAAAATTACATAATAATATGGAGTATAGCGTAGTTAACATAAAGTCACATTGCAAATACCATTTGGCAAAAATTCACTTGACAAAAGCTCGTTTTGCACAAATGCATTTGTTAAAATGAGTACTCGTCAAATTTTTACTTTATAAAACATCCGATAAATGCAAAAAAAATGTATTTTGTCTACCTACTTTGATAGTGTTGATGTTTTACTAACCCCAATAACAATAATATATTAATATATTTATTGGATATCTGTTGAACATTATTTTTCTAATACCATTTTCATTATTAACACTTTTTGGGGCTATGGTAAAAAGACTCTCCTATCTAGAAATAATTTTTTTTCTCATTGTACTTTAAGAAATCATCTCTTAAAGAACTTTTAGATCAGAGCGAATCACACTTTATAAACTACTGTGTAATGCGCTAACTATAATGATACAGATTCACATATTTCATGAGATATATGATATTCTGTATATGGAAAATAGCCCACAATCGACATATACGGCAATGAAGTTGAATCTGACAATTTGTTAAATTTTCGTTGAACGTAGAATTAAATTCCATCCAAACCGAATTCGACATAGATTGTGGATTGACATATGCTTTGGCGGCATATAGCTATGTCAACTTCGTTAGGAAGCTCATAAGAATTATTAATGTTATCGAATATACACACGAAATATTCAAATCAATATATGCTATTATTTTTGTTGTTGTTCTCATTTTTTTTGTTAATTGGTTATCAGATTTTCACTTGTAATATCTTGGATCTTATCCAGTTATTTAAATTTATCTTAAATGTATACAATTAATATATAAATATTCTGTAAAAAACGTTTAACTCTGATTTTGTAACTAACTCTATTGTAACTAAATACATCCAAATTCTGAATCTGCCATGTACATAAATATACGGTCTCTACCTTTGAATAAAGAAAATATTTCCTTTTTTGTATCCACCCGGGTAAGCATAAAAATGCCACCCCAAGCCCCTGCTACACATTTGACTTAACATCCTGTTTTTACCTACTTTGCAATTAAGTAAAAAAATATACTGTAACGGTAATTTATTATTGTTAATACCACAAATAAAACAAATTTCCAAAAATATTAACACATTAATTTACATAAAGTCTTTGCTAAAGAAACATTTTTTATAATTTTTTGATAAATGGATATTATTTTACGAATTGCAAATTTGTTAAATGAAAAATTTAATATATAATTGATTTTTTTACATTCTGGATTATTTAATAAATGGATTTAGTCGAAATATGTGATTGTCATCTGAATTTTGCCAAGTGTTAGGCCCCCAATAGTATAATGTATAATTTTTCTGAATAAATTCAATTATAAATTTTAAATAACGATAAAAACACTTCAGTTTTCCAAATGAATTACACAGCAATGTAAATCTGATAAACAAAAAATTATTTCTACTTACATAACTACTGGCAGTATACATTAAAATATTAAAAGATATACATACAGATACACAGTTATATTATTGTATAATAACAATTTTTCAAATATAATAACAATAATTGTATAAAATATACAAATTTTAAAATTAGTTTTTATTTTAAGTCTTTATTAATGAAAGACTTTTAAATTCAAATTGGTAATATATGAACCGCATCGTGTGGAAGCTAATTCAATTTTACATATTGCAAGTAATAACTTTTAATATGTATAATAAGGATACGTAAATAACATCAAAATTATATGTTATGCAAATATTACTATAGAAAATAGAAATAACTTGCAAAATATATTTTTTATTGTGATGCAAATTACTTAATTACTTACTTTCTTTCTGGGCATTACAGATCTTAAATATCCTGTAGAATATTGCGCTACCCTCCACTGAATGCAATTACGAGCAGATTCTCTCTAGCAGGAAATATGAAGTCTTTTTAGTTGATGCTTCATCACCCTAACGAAGATATCGTGTTCTTCTACGACACGTTCCCCAATATTTGCATTCGAAGAACTTTTTAGCTAGAGCATTTTCTTCTATCCGCTCTACATGGCCTAGCCATCAATGAACTTTTTGTTAAACCACTATATAATTTAGCATTATATTTGATCACAAAATCAGTTATGGACTCAGGGGATTAATAGCACTAACTAACACGGATAATCACAATAAATCAAATTGCGGCTGCGATCATAAGGGTACAGATTCCCTCCCGAAATTACATAATCTAATTTAATCTAGCCAAAGGTATTAATTGGGTGGGCATCCGATTTAACGTTTTCAAGTAATATAATATACCTGACCAGCTGCCATAACGAAAAATTTTCATTTAAAAAAAAAGTGTCACTTCTGTGCAAACCGTTGATTACATCATTTGCTTCAATTTTTTTTATTTTTAATGATTTGTTTTGATGCGTTGAACCATCCTCTGCATTCGCCAACCATCTTCTGTACTATTGAAAGTAATTATTTAAAGTCTGTTAAACTTTCGTAGAGTGATAACCTTACTTATATCGAAAATTAATTTTGCTCAATAACTTTATTTTAAAAATGGTTAATAGTACACTGCGGGTGTATAGAGTACACTGTGTGCTCAACAAACATGCAAAGCGTTTAATATTTTTTCTTTCTTTTTACACCATTTATTTTAACAATAATTTGTTCTTAGTTTAAGAGCATTAAAAAAAATACAAATATTTTTTTATAACTTGATTAGATCCGAATACTGGTCTATCTGGTATACCTCTTACATTTAATTATATCGAGTTTGGAAATCTATTTGCAATTCAATCTAAAGCATCACATTTTTTTAAATCTCCAAAATCTCCAATTCGCAGAATGCTTTGTGTTAACTTTAAATTTAAAGCATTATATATTTTAATCTATAGCATTTCCACACAGCAGAATGCTTGGGGTTAGGAAAATTAGAAATTAAAGCATCACATTTTTTTAATCTGCAAAATGCTTTTCGGATGAGTCATTAAGATGCACGGCTAACACACTTATCAGTACAGATAATAATCGAATTTGTGACAATTATTTGAAGCTGATTTTTTTAGATCTTTCAAATCTACAAAATGTTTATACTCCCGGTTCGGCTTTATGGATTAGAATCAAGACATTGTACAATGTAAGTGAGAATATACACTTGGTACCTTCGAAAAGAAAATTCTTCACCGGATATATGGTACTAAACATGACGACTGGATCCGGGGGATAAGTTATAACGTCGAATTCTATAAGTTGTATAATAAGATGGACATAATCACGAAAATTAAATTCAAGAAAAAAAGCGGACAAATGAAAATGCTTCAAAACCAAAACAATCTTCGAATCTAGAACCGAATGTATAAGACGTCCGGGCTAAGCAAATTTTCGTTGGAAAGACGAAGTATCGGCATATGTTAAACAATTTTGCATCTTCAAGATACATCACTAAAATACTCGTCAATAAAACTGCGTTGGGGACACAGTTTAATGACCCTGCTGAAATTAGCATTGACACAATAAAACAAAAATATTGTATTTCAAATTGTATAACAACTAATATTTAAAATACCGAAATATAAAACCTAAATGACTTTACGAAAAATAAAATAATTTTAATTCTATGCTTGTTATTCAAAAATATGTAGCTAACTAAATTTTGTATAGTTAGTAAGCATAATAATATTGTTAATGAACTTGAACTTGAATAATTTGACCAACTATAAAAACCAACTTCAAATAGAAAAAGTAAATAAAGAAAATTTATATACAAATAAAATTTTTTGTTTTATTTATACTTTAGTCATTTGATTTTTTTAGACAGTAATCAAAAAATAATAATTAATTAAATAAATATAAAATACTGCTAATAGACAGTATACTGTCAAAATGACAGTGTTATTAAAAATAAAAATTACTCTGCTGCAACCGTCAATAGACAGTTAAATTGATAGCAAAGATAGCAGCAGTAGATATAGACCTCCCGTGATCAACAAATATGAAGGACGTTGATGAGATAGAACCAGGACCTACATGGTCTATTGGCTAGCTAAGTAAGTAATGTTCATTTATGATATCTATAATTAACATCTAATTTAGATATTTATGAATTTATTAGTGATACGGATTTAATTATGAAATATATCATATATTAGTGTGCACAACTGACAACCGATATTGACCCGTCTGTATGACACTGAAGTACCGGGATAGTGACAAACTCAAAAATAATTAAATAAACAAACAATTTGAAAATGAGATAAAAAAACCTACTTCCTGAAAATAATTTTAGAATTGAAGAAGTAGATATAGACCATGAATGGGTAAAAATAGAAACAGTCATAGTCACAAATGCAAGAAATATAATCGGTAATAAAATACAACAAAGAAATTCAGAAAGGTTTGATAATGACTGCAGAGAAGCAATAAAGATTAAAAATGAAGCCCGATTAAAACTTCTTCAAAGATGTACCAGAGCAAATATGAAAAATTATAAAGAAAAACGAAAAATAGCCACAAAAATATACAAACAAAAGAAAGAAATTTCTCTAAAAAATAAAATTTTAAAAATACAGGAAAAACATAATAGGGGAAATATTAAAAAATTCTATAATAACATCAATAGACAAACTAAAAGCTTCCAGCCAAAACTAACATCATGCAAGGATAAAGAGAGTAATCTATTGACTTCAGATCAACAAATTATAGATAGATGGACTGAGTATTACGAAGAAATATTAAATAAAACATTCGAACAAAATCAAACAGAAAATGATGATATATACACAGCCGAATTAGTTATAAATGAACCCACATTAAATGATATGAAGAATGCTATAAAGAAGCTAACAAAAAATAAAGCACCAGGGGAAGATTCGATAACATCCAAACTACTATATAAAGGTGGGGAACATTTATATAAGCAGATACAAAAATTAATATGTGCAATATGGCTTAATGAAACAATACCAGAAAAATTGCGTATAAATGTACTAAGACCAATCCATAAGAAGGAAGATAGAACTAACTGTAATAGTTATCGAGGGATTATGCTACTAAGCACAGCGTACAAAATACTGTCAAATATAGTATACGAAAAAATCGAACCGTATGCTGAAGAAAGGCTTGGCGAATATCAGTGCGGTCTTCGTAAACAAATATCCACTGTTGATCAAATATATTTATTAAAATAAAACATGGAAAAATGCTATGAATTTGCTCAAGACTTACACATTTTATTTATTGACTACAAGCAAGCCTTCGATAGCATTAATAGAATAAAAATCCAAAATCTTTAAAATATTTATTCATTTTATTTCGTACATATACATGAGACGGTAAGTCTCTATAGGAGTATATAAAGTATAATGTGTAGCAAATTCATAATTCTTAAATTAACTTAAATTAAATTAAATTAAATTAAACCTTAACCTAAAGAAATTAACAATAATGAAAATAATTTAAAAAGAAAAGAAATTAATAAAAGAAAATTTAAAAAAAGAAAGAAAGAAA
Source organism: Argyra leucocephala (assembly GCA_963942445.1). Taxonomy (NCBI): domain Eukaryota; kingdom Metazoa; phylum Arthropoda; class Insecta; order Diptera; family Dolichopodidae; genus Argyra; species Argyra leucocephala. The sequence continues at coordinate 15,847,124 of OZ012681.1, forward strand.
ATCTCTCCTCCAAACAAAACTATCTTTCAGACGTCTCACACCTAACAAGCATTATTCTACAAAATTTTTATTCTTCTTAATTAATGACTACACTTTTTCCTTAAAATATACCCAACAAAGCTCAAGGAATTTAGAAATAGAGAACTCACACCTGACTACGCTCGGCAAAGAATTCCACAATCCGACAGTCCTTACAAAAAAGGATAAAGACATCTATCAGAGTGTCTAGGAATAGTTAAATTTGCACTTCTTAATGATCGTCCAGGGGTTATTTTCTTAAGAAGATATACCGGCGTATTTTTAGATAGGATTTTTTTCATAAAACAGATGTACTTATAATTTAGATAGTTTTCGAAAGTACAGTCAAGCAAAACTTTAGAAACATCACTGATGCTATCGAATCTACGACGGTTAGTTACAAATCGAGTGCAAGCATTGAAAATAACCTTGAGCCTGGAAAACTCGCCCAAACTCATCCCAGCATAAACTACTTCACAATAAGTGAAATGTGGAAAGATTAAAGACATAACTAATTTCTTTTTTACCCACTCGTTAATATTGAAAGAGAACTTCCAGAGTTTTCGTAACTTACAAAAAACATTTCTAGAAATAAAGTTAATGTGATCATTCCAGGTTAGAGTCTTATTGAATACAACACCCAAGTTTTTAGCTTTACTTACAAATTTTACCACAGAATTATTTAATTTGATATTAGGGAGATTAGTTGTATCAATATTACGAACATAAATTAACATAACCTGGGATTTTGACGGATTTAATCGAAGACCATTGTTTAGAGACCAGAAAGCAACAGCATCAAGATCATCATTCAAATAGCATACTCATAAAAAATAGCATACTCATTAATAAAACTTGGTGTACCTCGCAAATTAGCCATGTTCAATTCACGACCAAAAGTTACGATACAAAATACAACCGCTATATTTAATCGGGAGTACGACAAGGAGACGCACTTTCAGCTTTGTTATTTAATATGGTCTTAGAACAAGCCACAGAGGAACTTGATAAAGGCGGTAATATATTCACAAAATCCTTCCAAATTATCGTCTACGCTGACGATATAGCAATTGTAGCTAAAAATTATAGGAAAATGGCAGAAAAATTTATTATACAGACAAGACAAGTTGGTCTGGAAATTAACGAAAACAACACAAAATATATGAAAATGACAAGGAAAACCGATCAAAGAATACCTCAAAATATTACCATCAACAAGTTTAATTTTGAAGGTGTCACAAACTTTAATTATCTTGGTGTACTAATAAAAAATGACAACAGTATGCACTCGTGCATACAGTAGCGAATAAATGCAGGAAATAGAAGTTACTATGTTAATAAAAAATTACTACAATCCAAAATTCTTACTAGACAAACAAAATTTGTGATATATAATACAATAATTAAACCAATAGTAACATATGGACGTGAATGCTGGACACTTACATTAAGAGACAAAGAACTTTTACGTATATTCGAAAGAAAAATAATCCGTAAAATCTTTGGCCCAAAAAGATTACAAAACGGAGAATATCAAAGAAGGAATAACGAAGAAATCAATAATATAATACAACGTGAAGATATTGTAAAGTTTGTAAAGGCACAACGACTAAGATGGGCAGAACAAAGAATTTTCAAAACAAGACCACTATATAATAGAGCAAGAGGCAGACCAAGAATCAGATGGAAAAATAATATCGAAAATGACTGCCAAAAAATGAATGTACAAAATTGGCAGAGTTCTGCGGAAGATCGATTTACATGGAGGAATATCACAAAGAAGACTATAGCTCACCCCGAGCTGTAACGCTAAATGAAGAAGAAGAAGAAGTATGACACTTAAGAAAATCTAAAATCAAATGATAATTTCCAAGAAAAATAAACTCCATTATTCTCTTAGTTAACAACTTTTAATTAATATAATTAAATACACTTAATTATTCCATTAAATGCTCATCTATCAACAAACAAGTTGTACCCTAAAGATTTATTTTAACAAATATTAAAATATAATTTTTTTTGCAGAAATTATTTATCTCTACTTTTAACTCTTCTTAACGTAAAAGATATAAACTTCTCTTAAACGTATAGGTATGCACAAAAAATATAAAATTATGCTACAGTAATTTAACTTTTTAAACCTCAACTACTGATTTTAATATTTATTATCAACATTTTTTTTTTTTTTTTTGTTTTTTTGTAAAACAAAAAAACTTTTAAAAAATTAATTGAAAATCTAAAAACAAACTAACTTAAAAAAAAATAAAACAAAAATCATAAAGACTTTTAGTACCGAACACTTTAAAATCTGTTATCAACATATTTCATACAATTTATATGCATACCTACATATAAAATTAAAAATCAATAGAACCCAACTCAAATACAACTACTTCATGATATTTTAGTACAAGTTATTTTATGAAGCACAACTGCACAACCCATATACAAGTAGATTATTATATTTTGGGAATAGCGGGGGTGAGATATCAACAGAAAAGGATACCATAAATGTATCTGAAAAGTTTTTCTTTTTTTATGAAATTATAACCGAATCACTATACCGAATGTTAGTAACCGCACGCATTACACCTTGTTTTAATTTTTTTTTCTTGAATTATATATATATATATATATATTTAATTTTTTCTTCTAATGAATATTTTATGCGGAAAAACTTCACTTTCAAAAACATAAAAATTCTATTGCATACCTTGATAACAATAATAATAAAAATAAAAAAAAAAAAAAAAAAAAACAAAAACAAAATATAAAACCATTAAATATAAAACTTTTCTGACACTCTTTAAAAACTTTTTATTTACAACTACAACAAATAAATGCAACAAAACTTATTACCATGAAATCTTACTAGCAATTAATTATAATATTGCTATACAACACTAAATACCCATGTCATACTAAAATTATACCAACAACACCCAAAAACTACTTCAATTTCTCCCTATGAATATTTTTTCCAATTAATTTTTTTTTTCCTTTCCAACTCTAACTATGATACAATCACAAAAACAAAAGCAAATTAAAAGCAATAATTTTTACCAAAATAATGTAGTTTGAGGATCATACCTCAATCTACCACACATCATTGTTAACTCCAGAAGAAGGAAAAACCCATTTAAAAATTTGATATCATGTTACAGAATATTAGAGTAGATACCTATAAGAACAAAATTGGTCCATCTTTAACTAATTTCCCTTTTTTAACAACAAATTAATTACAAGTAGTGTGCAGTTAGATTCATTAGCCAAGCTTAATTACTTGATAATATGCATTGAAAAATATTCGTATGATTAGACGAAAAAAATGTAATCGTACAGGCGAAGGCTACCAGCTTTACAAGCTCACAGAGTTCGATAATATATCGTACTATATATAAGATACCATTATCGAACAAAACACATTGGGTGGAATTAAATCCAAAAAAATTACCCCTGCAAAATATTCTGCAAAAAAATAGGTCATAAAATCATAATAGCTTAAAATTAAAAATAGTAGCAAAGTTATAGCAAAATGTTACAAAATGTCGCAATAAACATTTTCAAACCCAAAACTGTAAAATTACAAAATATTCATCATTATTGTCCTGTTGTAATCCCATCAGTGGGGTATTAGTAAAACGAATAAAATATATATATACACACAAACAAAAAAATATTTTGAATATTCAATTCCAACCTCCTGAGCTGGAAATAAACTGCATAACGTGGTAAATTATCGAACAGACTTTACAAATTCTATAGCTCAAATGAAAATTCTAGAAAAATTAACTAAAAACTAATTCACTGGTGAAAATCAGTGTACCTAAACACTTTCAAACTCAAGTTTACAGAATAAAATATCACGAAACAAAATAATTGGATTTACACCATTGAAGAAAAACCGGCCGCCATTGAGAAAAGCAGAAAATAATAGTAAGTAATAAACCAGTGGAATACAGAAAAAACCCATATTTCCGCCCATACCCCACGGGATTCACAAAAGCAGAAAATAATAGTAAGTAATAAACCATTGACATACATGAAAAGTCACTATTTGCATCCAATACCTCACCATGGATGGGGTTATAGACATTGATGATATATAACGAATTCGTATTGCATTTCGTTTACGAATTTGATATGCGATGAGAAAATTAAGAACAAAAGTGCAAAAACAAAAAGACGACACGAAAGTTGCAATACGGTGAAAATACAATATAAAAGATACATAAATGACGGTACCAAATCATATTCGTAATATATTTCTGCTTTCTTCATGCTATAGATCAGGTACTAAATAATATAAAATTTTAAAATCATTTAGCGGAATTAGTAGTACACCACGCATGGGTCACTGGCCAATATAGGAGGTCGTGCAAGCAAGTATTCCTTTTAACTTTCCATTTGTTTAAAAATATAGAAACTCTTGAACAGGTTGATTTTTATAGCTTTAGGTAGAGCCAAATTCCAATCTCTAGGTAGAGTATATCGCGAAAAAATAGAAATAAAGTACACACAGATATAAAGAATATATTATAAAGAGCAAAGTTAGCGACATAATTGATTTTGTCAATACGGCCTAAAACAAAGTACAGTTAGATTACTCGAGTCAATGCCTTAAAAATGTGCAACTAAGTGTCAATCGATGTTCCAGACGTAATGAAATTGTCAACTTCCATCCACCCACCTAGTGTTACGCAATTAAACTACATGATTTACATTTTTTCAAGGAATAAATATTACAGAATATTTAAGCTTCATTGAAACGATAAAGAAAATGATAAGAATAAGAACACTAAAATTCAAGCTACGTATTGATTACTTCAAATTAACATACAGTTTAGGTATTAATCAGTATAACCATCGAAATAACTATGAAAATTTTACAATAGTTTACGAACATAATTTTATTAATATAAAAATTTTAGAATTTGAATTAATATGGTCATGCCATGATATATTCCACATATATGTATACTCCATCTAGACAACATATACCACATAGAGCTACGAACAATAATCCGCAGGCAAAAACAGTACGATGTAAGCCGTAGGCAACCGCAACCACAGCCGTAGGCGCAGATCAGTCCATAAAGAATAGAGAATAACAATAGAACATGGAGTGAAATTAAACACCTAACCCCGAACAGTCAGATGGAAGAGCTTTGTGGAAGGCCTATGCAGTGAAGCAGGAAAAAAAATGTAGATACAAAATACAATATCTGTTTCCGCAGTTAAGCCAATTTATTTTTAGTGATAACCAAAACTCTCAATTATTTTATACACTTTTGTATTAACTCGCCAGCATCTATTTAATTGCTTAGTTCTTTTTATCATTCATTTTATCCCAATGTATTCGATCGAGTAGAAAAACCATCATTCGGAATCGAACATAGGACCTCTCGATTGAAAGACAGGTGTAAGAAAACAAAAGAGCAAATATACTATAATTGTCAAAATTAATAAAATAATCATCACTTTTAGAGAAATTAGGAGTCAATAAATTGTCAGACTATGACATCATGAATCTATATATGATGTTGTATAATATATATAGAATAGAAAAAGACTTAATGTAAAATACGATATACATAATAACAGGTAATATTACTCAAATTATTACACTATGAATTTCATTTTCTGCTCTACTTCGATATACTTTCTAATATCACACTGTCATAGCAATTATTTTATATTAAAATTCTCCATACCATTAAAATCTTCTCACTTTATAATCTTCAAAATTACAATATTCTAAAATAGTTTTTTTTCGTGATCAGAATATTAATTTTAAAATAGCAAACTTTTTATTATAATTTTATTATCATAATATTCGTAGCATATAATCTGGTAAGGTATATTTTTTTTTAAATTTAATTTTTTTTTTACCTAATAACAAAATTTAGGTAATGATATTCTAATATCGGTGATCCAATTTGAGTATTTCACTTCGAGTTTTCATTCGTGACAATTCACAAGCTGAGTGGCGCTCATAGATAGATAGATAGAGATCAATAGATGGAGCGCCTGCCTTTCAACCGAAATGTTCCATCAGGTTCCATCAGGATTCATATATTCTATTGCTGGATTGAATTATACGCTGTCGGCAGTATGATCTACCAGTTATATTTTCTTTGGCTGCAATCTAAATAACAAACCATAATGACATCTAATATACAGCCAGTATCACATTAATTAATTCCATTTCATATACCTTCCTACCTGATGTTAATATTTAATCTAGCAATTCATGAATATACTTTTATTTTCTTTCTGAAGCAACCTAGTACTGAACTGATGGACTAAAAATAAATAATAAATACTATTAGAAAGTATGAAAATAGCAGAAATGTGACTTCATATCGGAGATAAAGATAGTCCCAATATCCGACAAGGGAGCCCGAGATGCTAAACAATACCAGATGTTAGACATTACTACTAATCTCAAATAACTTTTGTATTAACGTAATAATGTATTGCTTTAATTAGCCTATGACGGCTGGGACACAGATAAATGAATCAACCAAAGATTCACAATGGTACAAAATTTATGTTCTAAATTTTATTAATCGAAAACTGACATTCCAATTCATTAACTACGTTTTATCGATCTTATTACATGGCGTCAAAATCAGTGGTCCAACCCCGTATGACGATCAATTGCCGTAAAATTTCGATCATGTAATGCTTGAAATACGAAATGCTGTAATTAGTTGTTAGAGGGTTTTGAAAAACGTCATAGCGAGAAAATAAAATAAATTTTGCTATTAAGAAACGAAATGATGGCATCAGAACATCTTTAAAATTATTTCGTAAAACCAGAACCAGATATTGGGCTCCAGAAAATATTGCGCATGTAAAACATGTGGCCAAAATTTTAATTGAACTTTTATTCCAATGGTGATCATAATGATAATAAGAAATAGAAAAAATTATGCTCGTTATTAAAATTAAAAATAAAACAAATTCTGCAATGTATACGACCTAGGTATATGTACATCCAGATATGAAATCACTCTGAAAACAGGAAAAAGAAATGTACAGTTGAAAAGGAGACGAAATATACTATAATTATTATTTAAGTTAGTTTTCATAAAACATATTAATAACTTCGATCTTAAAAACCTTTATTTGATGCGATCTGATATAGTGAGTCGCAGCTATCCATTAAACTTTGTTTCTATATAAGCGAATCACTATTGTTCGGGAACAGTGTTTTTACACAACATATAACATCCCTACACCTACTTTTCATTGTTTCCAATCAACACGTCCATCTCACTGACAGTTCAAACTTAACCAATCTCAAGCTTGTCTAAGTGTAATAAAATTGCACTACAAAATTTGCCTAAAATCGTAATATCTTATCGAATAAACTCGAATTCAACTCCCAGCCAAAAAAAATAACGTACTATCATTAATTTCATTTTTAGCCTATTCATTTAACGATTATTACTGTCTTTCCTGTTCAAATTTTAACAGTTTTTTTTTTCTCTTAAAACTTTTTATCTAAAAATGTTTAGAAAAAAAAAAATATGAAAAAAAATAGAAACACCATAGAACGGTGTAATTTTTCTAACTATTATTAAATTTGAATTTAACAGAGCGTAAATTCATACAAAACCTATAACTCCACCATATTTAGTAATTTTTTTTTTTTTACTTCAATAACATTTCGAAGGTGTACAAATTCGCTCACAAAAAAAAAACACATACAAATGAACGAGCGAGCGCATTTGAAGTAGATATATTTTGTATGAATTTGTCAGTGTGTAAGTGTTGCAGTAAGTGAATCTAAATAAAAAATATTAAATATATAAAAACTTTTGTAAAACTTATGATCTTCCATAAAAAAAAAAAAAAATATTATTTTGTACATGGGTTTTTGCTTTCACATTTCATTCATAACAAAAAATAAAAAAAAAAATAAACAACGCCAACAAAAAGTTTTTTTTTTTCTATATTATGAAAGAAGTTTTTTAGGTTGAATTTCCAGTAAGAAGAAAAGATAGAAAAACAAAATAAAAAAAAGAGAAGTAAAAAAAAAAAAAATATATTCTCGATAAGCCTTAAAAATTAATTTTAGTAATTCAACTCATTCCTACCGCCATCCTCCTCAGACGTAAACTGTATGTATATTCAGCTCAGTTCACATTTTCATAAGCTTTAACTCCTTTTTACCAATAAAAACTGAAAACGGTATCATCCAAACTATAAATTCCAATATTTTGTTTTACTTTTTTTGTTTTTTTAATTTTTCACGAAAACTCTTTAGGTTAAATTATAAGAAAAGAATATTTGCATGAGAATCAGAAAGAGTCAACCTGCAAATTCAAATAAAATTGTATGATAATATTGTAATGCCGTTTCTAATGATTTTGTAAATAACTGAATGGATAGTTAAATGAAAAAAAAGGTTACATAAAGTTAGAAAAAAGTTACAGACATTGTCAAACACTTCAAACGTTAACAATGTAGAGAAAAGGAATGATCAAATATGTAATGTTAACGTAGCTGACTTTGTTTACTCAGGAACAGTATTTTCTGAACAATGATAGCTATCCAGCATACCATTGAAGAATATTCTGAGTGTTATCACAAAATCAGGTATCCTTAATGACTAAGGCATGGGTTATCATAATAACTAACAAACAATGATAATCATAATAAGCTTATTTTCGGCTGTGGTGATATATAGAACAGATTCCCTCCCGAAATTCATAATTTAATCTAAATTTAATCTAACAGTAGTTAGTTATTTATTACAACGAGATCTTTCCACTTTCTTTTTCTTTTGTTGGGTCGACCTAAATGTACTCTTTAACCAACTTTCGACTGATTATCCATCCTCTGATTTATTCAGCGTGTGGCGTAACCACCCCTTACGAATTCCTAATCTGTAATTTTTCAAAGTTGTATTGCAGTAAAACATAACATCAATTCAACAATTAATGATGAAGATTTCAAAAATTCAAAAATTTAACAACAAAAATAACTTAATAAGAAATTGCTTGAAATATTTAGTGAAGGGATAAAAATAATTGCATTTCAAAATTTACCCCATGGAATTAGGAAATCCTTCATTTTGTTTTTTTTTTTTAATATTTTTTTGCTATATAAAAATGTATATCTACTTTAATTTTAAACAAAATTTCCACTTTACTGAATATTTTTGAAGCGAAAACTCAAAGAAATTTTTCAACTTAAAATGATATAACTTTTGAGTTAATATAAACACTTTTTATTATAATATGGCAGAAGATGATTATGATGATACTAATGATGATAATATAATCATCATTGATGGTAAAAATACCGATAGTAATTAGTGATGTTTATTATGAAAGAAATAAATGGAAATTTTTAATAAATGAAAGTGCTTCCTACTTTCAGTTTTCTACAAATTTTCAATTTATTAATTTCAAGCGAATCAAAACGAACTAAGAATTTGTAAAAAAAAAGATAACCCTTGAAACTTAACCTAGTACAGAATCATCTCGAATAATAATTAATGCTTTAAAAAAAATAAATAGATAAAATAGCCAGTTAAAGAAGCTATTGTCAAAATAGAGGAATGGCTTAACAAAACAGATGATTCGAGACGATTCAATTAATGCGCTACATAAAATTGCCAGCCCTTTGTATGAATGGAAACTATTTTATGTTTAGAGGGAATATTACAAAACCACAAAAGCCTCAGCTATGGGAACTCCACTGCTCCCTATATTAAGTGAAACATTCATGAATTTCATAGTAGAAAGGATAGTAGAAGAAGGAATTATGCCCAGAATCTAGATGCAATATGTAGATGATATTATCGCAGTAGCAGAAAAAACCAAAATTAATAATTTACTTGTTAAGCTCAACAACATCCATAATAACATAACGTTCACAATGGAAAAAGAAGAAAATGGTGAAATCCCGCTCCTAAATATCAAAATAATTAGACGGGAAGGCAAAATAAATTTTGATATAAAAAAAACTATCACTTCCGATTCAAACCACCTACATGGACAAAAGATGGCAGCATATCAATATGTATACCTTTATCCGAAAAAAACTTCAAAAAGAAAAAATTGTATATCGAGGACAAAGCAGAAATAAATGGATTTTCGAAAGAAATTGTAATTATGTGGAAAATAATAAAGAAGAAGATCCATAGAAACTAACTTGAAAATCTATCAACTTTATTCGAACGAAATAAGAACATGGAGAAGTCAAAACAAACTTGTGTAACCCATTACCGCATACACCAAAAAAATCAGCAATAATACAACATAAATGTACTTACTACTAGCAGAAACATCAAATTGGGTAATCTGTTAGGATCTGCCAAAGATAAGAAAAGCCTAGAAGAAGTAAAGTGGCATATACAAAATATCATGCCAAGAAGTTAATTACGGTTAGATTCCAGGAACATATGAGGGAAGTAGAATTGGCTGGATCTATACGAAGAAACTATACGAATTTTAATTCAGCGGTAGCACAGCATATAGTTGAAAAAGAACATTATATAAACAATAATAATAGTTTAAACTTAATTAAAAACTTTACTCGTACGATTCGAGACGAAACTTTCAGTCCATTTGAGAGAAGAGGAACCCAGATATTATAGCTTGACATTTTGCTAATAATGCACTATGCTATACCCGATCGAAAGCTTTAGAAATATCCAGACCCACAATATGTCCTTCAACCGAATTCTGCAAACAGATATTAAGCTTCTCGTTAAGGTATGTCATTAAATTACCAGTTGGATCTAAATCCATATTGCCTATTGTGGACAATAACTTTGCTCTCTAGATATTTGGTCAGCTTTTTGTTTATTAAGATCTCCATCACTTTGGAGAAAATCGATATTATAGCTATAGACCTGTAGTTTGAGGGATCGTTTTGTCGCCTTTTTTTTTGGGAATTGAATTAACATGAGCAATTTACCATTGTGTTGGAAATTTGCGATTCTACTCCTGTAGAGTAGAATAAGTTGCGCAATGGTTTTGAAATAACGAAGGCTATTTGTCATTGTCATAGCATCAGGATCAGGATCAGGATGCCATCAGGATAGTTAGAGAAAAGAAATAGGAGTAAGGTTCGGCAGTGCGTTTGGAATTTTTCAGTTTGAATTTTTGCAAATTAAACACAAAACAAGACTACCCCTCGGGAATGCTTGTAGTGGAATGCGATTTCACATTATAGAAGTTCTGAATATAAACGAATAGGACCTGAAGTTGGCCTGCAGATTTATTTGCAAGACGCCGATAAAAATAAATAAAAATAAAGGAATTTTTATAACCAGTCTTGAGCCATCTTGGTATTCCATCCACGGTGTAGAGTGGACATTTGCAGCCTCTTGCGTTTCTCGACGGAATTGCTTAAGAAGCAGTGTGCCTTTTTGTTTAGTTCTAAGCATGTGCTTTATAATTGCTTTACTTATTCCGAGCATATGCGCAGTCCCACAAGATATCTACTAAATAGTGGTAGTGATCCAACGATACAATGATTACCAAGTGGCCAAGTGGAGCAAGTGTTGATGAGACATTTGCATTGTCTATGAGCCGAATGGCGCGTTTTTATATTCTGTCAAGAAAGTTTTGCACAGTCTTTAAAGCACCAATAAATGTGAATTGTACTCCATTTTGGGTCGTATTTACTATATACGCTTTAATTAAGTAAATCTTTAGGTGAACAATATACATTACACCGACTTAAAAAACCCCCAACATGTTGCGATGATTTTCACAATACCGAAAATATGGTCATTGAAAGTACAGACATATCATAATTCAACACATTTCAAAGTACAGCCATTCACAAAATGCAGACAGAAAACATTCAGAGTATTCGAATGTTTTCTAATTAATTATGTGTAAAATAATTCTCAAATAAATATTTCAACTATATATATATGTTTAAATGCCCTAGTCGATTTTCATAACAAACCACCAATCGAACTATCCAATTTGAAAATTTGAATTATTAAACTGTAGATATTTATTGTGATCACTCCACCATCTACATATTAAAAATTTTTAAACTTTTAATAATGCATTTAAAGAAATTTATAAACTATTTCAATCTCGTCGTCTGTTGTGTGTATAGGCTCTGACTGTGAAGTGTAGTTTTCAGTAAATATCTGAGAAGTGTCAGCAGATATTCAAAATCGGTATTGGGCTTATCAGAAGTGTCAGTAAACTACTAATAAATTGTCAATACTAACTAATAACAATAAAATCTCAACTGACAAAATTTCTCAGTTGTCAGTCGACTGAAAATTGAACATTATTATAAAAAACCTCACCTAATATCCGGGGTGTGGCTTCAGCTAACGCTGAGCAACTGCAAAATAAATGTTCAAAACTTTTCATTTCTTCTTCTTTATTCTAATTTGGGCAATATGCGTTAAAAATAATGCCCGATTTATCACTTCCTATCGGTCATCGACCTTGATATATCGATATGGGACATGGCTGGAACTTGTTGAACAATGTATAACAATTATTTGTTAATTTATAAATGATTATGAAGTAAGTTAGTTTTCGAAAAGTCGTGGGGAATAAAATTTAAATTCAGCAATGTTACTATGTATTACCTAATCAGTATGGCGTTATCATGTAGCAGATATTACTACAGTTTTACTACTAGTACAGTATTACTGCATTTCTGGACTTTTGGTGATTGCATAATTTTTAAAATATAAGGACTTGAATTTTTGATTAATAACTGGATTGTCATACTCTATACTTAGTATATATATATATATATATGTGTATAAAAAACTGATTGCTTCTGGACAATGAAAATCAATGAACATTTAATTAATTAAAATTAAAATAAATACACACACAGTTTACATTCAAATTTAAGAGTTTAAATTTTCTTAAATCATTTTCGTCTTACAGATTCAATATTCTTCTTTACTTCTTTGTGTTGTTTTGTATTAATTTAATCATTCCAATTTTTTTGTCTTTGACAAAATATGTTCATTATTCCAAATGTTGATATTCCCTTCTCAATAATAATCCTTAAAATAGAAAAATAAAAAAAAATAAAACTATATAAATATCTTTTCACTTAAATATTCGTACACATCACTCATAATAAAAGAAATGATTTGGAAAATTTTTCACTCTTAGACAATTATTTTAAATTCAGCTGAGATTTGGTTTTCTTTTCATTCTCAACATATTCACTTACATTCAAAAACCGCAATAAAAATAATAATAATATATCAACACACACATACAATAGATAGAAAAATTGTACACCTGCCGCGTTGTATTGTAATTTTCTTTCATGAATGTCATATCAAAAGTAATGTCAGTAAATTGGATTGAAATACATATACAAAAAACAAAAAATGCCATATTGTGCGTTCTTTATATCATCTTTGAATCGCTTATCTTATTCTAACGTTAATTTTTTTTTTGTTTTTTTTTTTTTGTAAATCTAATCTAATCCTTTTTTTCCTTTATTTATATTTTATACATATGGATGTATATTATATTTATTGAATACATATGGCTGGCTTGAAATAAATCCAAATTAAAAAAAATTATATAAATTATATTTTTATTTAGATTTACAAAATTCGGTCGGTACGAAGGATGAAAGATAAATATCCTATGATTTCAAAAAATTGAAATTATTTTTGACAAAAATAATAGCTTTAATTACAGTGTCTGCCTTTCATCCCAACAAAAGCGGTTCAAAAATGATCTATGGGTTTTTCGACCTGGTCAAATATACTTTGTCAATGTGATGAAATAAATGACAAAAATATAATACGCATATCCCAGAAGGCAAATAGGTCTTAAAGTTTGCCTGTCAATCCCAGTTTCTGCATGTGTAAACTTTTTCTAAACCATACAAGGGATATTTACTATATTTGCTATACACTAGTGATATTCCAAAGATAGAAGATGCGACGGTAGCTACTTTTGCAGATCATACGAATACAATAGCAGTCGGTAAAAATATTAATGAGGTTACAAATAAATTGCAACAAGCCAATAACCAAAATCTTCATTTGGTACAAAAAGTGGAGAATTAAATTGAATGAATCAAAATCCACGAACGTTTACCTTACGAATAAAACAATTCAGTCGCACATATTTCAGTATGAATAAACAATGTCATAATACCATGTCAAAATTCTGCAAAATATCTTAGAATGACTCTTAATGCAAAGCTACGATAGAAAAAATACATCAAAGAAAAAAAAATAAAACTAGATGTACAATACAAACAGTTGTATTGGCTAATTGGGCGGAAATATACTCTTTCGATGTATAACATAGTTTTGATCTACAATCAGATATTAAGGCCAGTCTGGGCAACAATATCTAAATATGGGGTTGTGCTAAGCAACTACATAGCCAAACTATCCAAACGTTCCAAAACATTGTTAATGCTCCCTGATTTGTTCGCAATACTGATATTCATAGTAATCTCAGGATCTCTTTCTTAAAATACGAAATAAAAACACTTGGCTGTACGCCATAAAACTTGTTTTTCTCAACATGTCAATGTCGAAGTTTCACATTTAGCTGAAAATCAAAACTTTATTAGACGACTTAAACGAACGAAACCGTTTGAACTGTGTTAGAATAAAATCTTTTATCTTACAATAATTCCTAATGGAATGTATTTTGATCAAAGATATCTGAAGAAAATAGCCAAATTGTATTAACGGTTCATCTTAAAGGCTAGTTTTAATTTTAACAAAAAGATGGGAGTTTTAGTGCATTAATTCGTTCTTCCTTTTAATGATTTTCTTTTATATGATGAAAAGCAAAACAAAAAACACTACCCAAACACTAGAAAAGGATTCCTTCATACAAAATAATTGTAGTTTCGGGTAAGTAGAAAAAGCATTTGAAGCGAAATAGGATTATAGAGGAGAATTTATAAGTAAGTTGGAAACTGAAGAAGTATCTTTTTGAAAAGTTGCAAATTGTATAATTGAGAATTTCTTTCACATTTTAGCATTTCTTACAATAAATGAATTTCTGAAGGGAGGCATTATTGATTTTATTTCAATAGATCAAGTGTCATTCCCAACTAGATATCTATAAAAGAGTGGGAGAACTTCAACATTTCAGCATGTTTTAAGAGGACTAAGGGTTATGAATCACCTTATCACACCTAGCTCTATGATTCATTACTCTTGATCCACCCTGTATATAGATATATTTATAGAATAAAAAAACGATTTAGATAAATCCAAATTTATATTTTTAGAGCTAATTTCAACACACTCAATTCAAGCTTATGTGTTTAAATTTTCCACTCTTTAACCAAGAAAATTTTGTTTTTTGAATACGAACATAAATAAAATTTTCTAAATTATTTTATGAGATTTTTTTTTTGGTTGGTGAAATTCATAAGAAAAGAAACAGGTATATGGTATAGTATCAGTATAACTAGATAATATGCAAGTTTAAAAGAGAAAAAAACTATGACACAGTAATAATACCAATACCAATGAGGCAATGACAGTTGGTATCTATATAAAATAATTCAAAATTTTTATGAAGAAAACTTTTAAAAGTTTTTATTAAAATAAAAAAAAAAAAAAAACAATTCTCACAAATTCTTTACTTTGTTTTCCACTCATATAATTTTTCTTTCTTTTACTTTTTATTGTGAAATCGCTTATAAACTGACGTACACATACTTGTATTGTGATAATGTGATTTACTGCCGAATTTATTTTAATATTTACTTTAATGTTTATTACTGTTAGGTATTATGAATTTAATTTTTCGAAATGAATAACAAAAAAAATATTGTTTATAAGCTTCAATTGATCGAAGTTTAGTGAACAAAATATTACAACATATCAGAGTAATTGAACTAATTGTATTTTATGTAATTTGAAAATAAATAGATTTAAGGCTTTAAATTTGTAATTTAAAATTGTAAATTGTACATTACTTGCAAGATCTCAGTTGACATTTAATTATTGCTGAAATATTTATTAATCAAAATATAAAACTTATAAAAACTCACCAATCAATCAAACCATTGAATCGTATTCTTAATCAATGATCAAAACTAATTTAAAATTACACTTGACAGTTATAGATATGAGAAAAGCAGGATTTTAATTTTTTTTGGACTTCAAATTTGAATACACAGTTGTCAAAATTTAAAACAAATAGAATTTGACAGCTTCGTATTTTTGTTTTTAAATTCAGATACTAAAAATGTTTTAATTGGTAGAATTTTTGATACCTGCTTATTTAAATCTGAAGAAAATAATTTTCTCTTCATCTTCAAAAGCCGCTACTGTAAGAATTTTTACTAATCAAAATATTTTCCTTATTGCAGGTGAAAACACAGACTTTAAAACCCAGTGTAAATGCCGGCTTTCATTCAAACGATGTACCAGCCGTAGTGTTAGAGCATAGGCAGAAGATAACATAAATTCCATATGTGTGATAGAGAAAAAATAAATGAAAATACAAATTAAATAAATACACCCCATTTATTTAAATTCAAAGCTGAAATGAAATATCTGTTTGTTTTCGATACATATTTAAGGTTATGTATATAAATTTTATATGTCAAATCGTCTGTAAAAATTATCATAAAAATAATATAATTTTACTCCCTCGTATATATGGTATACTCCTTTCTTTCTAAACTCCAATTCATCAGCTGAAAATTCCTAAAGAAAACCAAACATAATTTGTCTCTTGTATAAAGAATCTAATAGTTGTCAATTTGACAGCAAACAAAATTTAATTTGAACAAAAAAGAATAATGAATAAATCTAGCTCGTTTTGTACTGTACTTTATCAAGGAAAATATAAATGACAAACGTAATTTTGTGTAAAAATTAATTATTATTTATATATTATTTTGCATTTATCTGAATGTTTGTAAGTCCGACGGAATACTCCAACACATATACAAATTGCAATATGTATACAAATTGCTTTGGTACTCTTTTTTTAACCCCTGTCTACCATGCTGAACCTTTGCAGGTAAAAATACCATTGCATGAAATATATTTTTTTAATGTAATGTTAGTCTTCTTCGCAAAAAATAAGGAAAAATAAAAAATAATAATATAAATAAAACAAACAATTTTTTTGATTTATAATAATAAGGACTAATAGAAATTTTATCAATAGTTTAATATGGTATAATAACCAAAAGGCAGACAGCATTTAACACAAAAAAAAACATAATGCACTTAAAGGTTATTCTTATTACTTAAAATTATACACAATACACATATGTGTCTACATATTTTTTTTTTTTTGATTTTTTTTGTTGTTATGATAATGATCATAGCATCATAGCTTTGCTACCATATGCATTACCGGTACTATTGTACTTTAGGTATATAAACTCTAGCCAGAAATGTGATGCGATGAAGAGTTAAAATTGTTATTTATTTTTATTTTTGTTTTGTTTTTTGTTGTTGTTATGATAATGATCATAGCATCATAGTTTTGCCATACCGTATGCATAGCCTGTATAGTACTATAGGTATATATATATACTCCATCCAGAAATGTGATGGGATGATGAGTTAAAATTGTTATTTATTTGTATTTCTTTTGTTTATTTTTTTTTTAAAATATATATATATATATATATATATCTATATGATATATAAATTTATGATCGTATATAATAATTTAGTACATATTATGGGGTTAGGTTTTAGTTCTGCTGATTTACAAATAAAAACAATAAAAACCTATACATTTTTAAAGAAATAAAATAAAATTTTGTACTATTATTTTTTATATCTTTGTAAATTTATAATTTTTAGGTTTATATTTTTTCTTCAAGTGTGTAGATATGTATGTTGTAGAGGCTTAGAGAGTGATGATTTTTATTAATATAGTAAGTAGGTATATATATATAGGTATCGGTTAAAACATATTGATTGTTGTTCTTCTTTTTAATGTATGTTATAAATAATAATTATGTATGAATTTTAACATGAACAGTTCGATAATGATTTTTTTGAAATGAAATGAAATTTTAAATAACCGATCAATGGTTAACAAGTTATGAACAGTTTTGTAAATTCCTATTTATTTGCAGTAAATTTTTTTATTTTAATCTTTTCTCCAACACGAGTTTCCATTTTATTCATCAAAATAAATATTATGTGTACCTACCTACCTACATTATTGTTGTTTTTTTATATTTACAATTTTATTTATTTTTGTTTTTAAAATTGTTTTCGTTCAAAGTTGTGGCTCGTTATAAAATATTATTTGTTCGCTATAAACTTTGACGCTAAGCTTACGCAGCGAATGTTATTGAATTTTAACAGGATTAACTTGATTCTGAATTATACGATAAATTTTCAATGTTGGCAAAAAGTATGGCGCTAAAATTATCGAGTAAATGACCCTTAGGGAATAGAAAATTTTGCACCTTACTACAAATATTCTGTTTATATGGTAATTAAAAGCATTATAATACAAAAAATAAAGGTATGATAAATTAGTAAGCAAATACGTATTTTTCTTAAACTTGAAATGAAAACTCTAATGAAGGAAAGAAATGCTAGAATTTATTTTGCTTCCGTCATTTATGGCGGGCTACCAAGCTAGTTTTTTATATTCTTCTTATAAACCCCGACGACTGCCGATCTACCCACATCGGATAGATCAACTACGAATTATAATGAGAACCAACACAAAGTCAAGACATATAGCACAAGATAAATGAATTTGAGAAACAGCACATGAAAAACGTGGCAAATGGTAGAAGTAACACAATATTCAGAATCCAGCATTTGTTGTAGTATACATAGTCTAAATATTTTCAGTATACTCTGCAATTTTAATTTATTTTAATTTAAACTTTATTAAACGGCCGAAATAAAACCGGACCGAACCGGACCGCCAATATTTAGACCGCTGCCTTGGGCATTTGAGCCATTTTACATTCTTAACCTAGCTAGTATTCTGTAACTGTCTGTTGCAACAAATTGAATGCTGATTATTATGTATTTAAATTTACTTTCTACGTTTTATAGTCGCAATAGTAGAACAGTGATTCAATATTAGTACCAAAAATTTATTTAAGCTACAGTAATTAAAATTTATTTTTATTTATAAATAAAATAAATAAAATTATTATTTTATTTTTATTTCATTGTTTAATTAAAATATAATAACTGTTCTATAGACAAGCGGTTTTTAATATAAAAAAAAAATTTTTAATTTAAAAAAGATTTAAGAGAATAAGGTGGTTATGATGAAGTTCGTCGGAATGTGAAATTCCGATTACATTCCGAATTTGGTATGCTGAAGTCCAAAAGTATTCCGCAGTCTGCAAATGTCATTATTTATCCGAAATTTTAAAATTTATGTATGATGAAGTTCGTCGGAACGGAAAATAATTTGAAAATTGTACGCCGGAATTTCTCATTCGTAAGTATTAGAATGGTTCGGAAATGAATTATAAAGCATACAATTTTTGTATTTAGAATATTAGGAGAAGTAGAAAATGTAATATCAGTTTTTTTTTTCAATTTTTTTTTCATTTATGAAAA
This sequence comes from Argyra leucocephala, assembly GCA_963942445.1. Taxonomy (NCBI): domain Eukaryota; kingdom Metazoa; phylum Arthropoda; class Insecta; order Diptera; family Dolichopodidae; genus Argyra; species Argyra leucocephala. The sequence goes on from OZ012681.1 coordinate 15,866,679, forward strand.
ATATTTTGTTTATTCAGGAATAAAAAAGCGCTTCAAAAGAATAATATATTTTATTGTTTTTAATATCATAACATAATATGTATATATATTAAAAACGATACATATGTATATATTTCCGATTCTTTAGAGAATTTTAAATTTTCTCTGATGTACAAAAAATTACTATTATTTTAATTTGTATATATATACATACTACATATGTAATTAAGAAAGTTATATTTTTTACTTATAATTTATGTATGCATATTGTATATATACATTATGTCAAATACATTATCTATTAAAAAATTTTTACAAAATAAATAAAAAAAAATTGAAAATAAAAATGTTTGAAATGAATATGAAAACAAAAAAAAAATCTTCCGAAACATATGATTTTGATTTCTGCACAGACTTTGCAGTCGAAGGGACTTCAGCATACCAATTCTTTCGTATTCGGATCGGAATTTGTTTTCGGAGAAATTCCGCTTCGGACTTCATCATAACCACCTAAATAAAAAAAATACAAATTAACATAATTTATAAATTACACAATTAACAAAATTAACAAATTTAAGTAAGTAATTATTTTAATATAATCATAAGAAGAAAAGAAAAAAAGAAACTTATAAAATTGTATTCAAAAATAAAGTTAGAGAGTAAAATATCAATTAAACTTATAATTATATATTAAGAATTATAAAAAGCAAAATATTATATACTAAATTAAGCAAACAATAAAAATAAAAGCTAAAAACACTCTATGCAAAAAGCATGCAGTAGCGAGTGTAGTTACAAAAAAAAATATTTGACCAAAATAAAAATAGAAATATAATAACGAATAAAAACCGATAATAAGAGCTTATTGCCCTATTAAAAAAAAACTAAAAATAAAAACCAATATCTTATAAAAAAAAACAATTAAGTTTAATTAAATACAAAAAATTTACGTAACTATGCGTACTAAGTCATTTACTTGATCATGATTGAAATTAAAAAGCCAGAGTTTAACCAAACTGAGTAATTTAGAATCATAACAATTGTTAGTTAAAGGTGGAGGTAATAAATTATAAAGCCAAGGTGCAATTGCTAAAAATGAGCGTAAAAAATTATGTACATTATGAAGGGGTATGATAGCTAATCTTCTGTTGTTGATTATCAGATTATATATTTCAGAATACCTACTTCGTAAGTAACCACTTCTATTAAAGAATACTTTGGGGACTCGGAAGTAAAAAAGATGCTTCAGAGCTAAAATATTCAAACATTGAAATAAAGGGAAGCTGCTTTCCCTACGATGTTTTTTTAAAATTAGTCTCTGATAACACACTTTTGTTGTATTAACAAAGGTTTAAGATAATTATTAAAAGTACCACCCCAATTAACAATTCCATATTGTAATTTAGAATTAAATAAACCATAGTATACAGACGTAAGCAGTTTAGAAGAACAGAACTGCTTAAGGTGATAAAACTGTCTAGCAACTAAATGAAAATACTTACTCAAAATTCGTGTATGAATTGACCAATCTAACTTAGAGTCTATTGTAACACCTAAATATTTGAAGGAATCAACACAATCAACTTTAAAACAACCTGCGGAACAGTTATACATTTCGTTAAAATTACATAATTTCTGAGTAAGAAGAGAATTATTATGAGGAAGAGGAAATCTTCTACATTTAGCACAGTGATACAAAATATTATTATCACACGTAGGAATAGAGAGTTACCTAAACTGAGAAACATAATTTTAGTTTTATCACTTAATAATAATTTGTGATGGCAAAACCAGTGACGTAATAAGTCCAAGTCATAATTAATATTACACACATTTTCAAAAAATGACTTATTATTGTAGAATAGACCAACATCATCAGCAAAGACAGTTGAACAACCCTTAAATTTTTGAAGAAGAACAGAATTAAAGAAGATTAAAAACAATGTAGGACCCAGAACAGATCCTTGAGGTACACCCAAAGAAATATTTTTAAGATCACTGATGGTGTCATCAATTTTAACTTTCTGAGTTCGACCCGTTAAATACGAAGAAAGTAAATCAAAAAAATTACCCCGGAAGCCAGCTTTATACAATTTGCCTAATAGGATTTTATGATCCACAGTATCAAATGCTTTTTTAATATCAATAAATAACGCAGCACTTTTTAGTTTATTATTAAGAGCTTCATAAATACGCGAACAAAAAGTCAGAAGTGCATCTTCAGTAGATCTGCCACTACGAAAACCAAATTGCTTACAACTTAAAAAGTTAGTAAGATCTAAAAATTGCATCATTCTTTTTTTTATCACTCTTTCAAATATTTTGGAGAACTTAACATGGAAATGGGACAATAGTTATCTGAGCAATTTTTATCTCCTTTCTTGAATAAAGGAATTACCTTAGCAGTTTTTAGAGCATTAGGAAAAATTCCAGTTTCAACACAGCAATTAAAAATATGAGCTAGAACATCCACTATATTAAGACTATTTTTTTTTAAAACAAAATTAGAAATACCTAGCGTATCGAAATTAGAATTATTTAATTTCATTATATCAAATCAAAAAAATAATGGCATCTAACATTTACAACCGATTTTGATTCATCATCATCATCATCATCATTTATTGTTTCTACAGTTCGGAGTGAGCCTTAACGTCTTTTGTAACTTTTCTCCTTGTTCAACTGCCATTCGTTGACTCCATTGACTTGATCTTGGTTTACCTCTTACTCTAGTATTGTGCGGTCTTGCGTTTATATATTTTTTTGGCATCCTTTATTCATTCATCTTCACTAGTCACCTATAATATGCCCAGCCCATTTTAGTCTTTGTGTCTTAATCAATTTTTATCATATTGTGTTCATCAATTAGTTAGACCTTATTTGTTATTCACTATCATCATTTATTTTGGGACTAAATTTTTTTTCTCAGTATTCTTCTGTCGAATTCTTTTAATTTATTTTCATCAATAATTGTGATTGTCCAGGCATTGCAACTATAGGCTAAGATCGGTTATATATTACATGGCCTTATTACATTCTTAGTAAAATTGTTCTGTTTAAAATTTCCGAATTGAAAAGGTCTTTGTGTGCGTAAAAAATGTTTATGCTGCTTGAATTATATTCTTAATGGTCAAATGCTTGTCATTTTTATTATTTAATATGGCATTTAATCCCTTGTCATGATTCTCGAATCGAACGTATAAGTAGACGAATTCGCTGTCATGCGATCATGATTAGCGAAGCGAACTTAATACGTTCGACAATTTGTCGAATGAAAAATTTAAGTGATAACATTAACACACTTATTATGTGTATTTACATATGTGTCCTCCTCTGTCAAAATTTTTATGAAGTTATAATATAGCAAATTGTTGTTGCAGAGCATAACCTTGTTTGATTCTTGTTTTTATTTTGAATTTGTCCAGTATCTTGCCACCTTGCATTTGGTGTGCCTTAGTGTAAACATAACTAAATTTGTTAATTTTCGTGGCATTCCCATGCTATGAGTGATAGTTTCCACCAAACCTCTTTTTATTGAGTCAAAAGCCTGGCAGAAATCAATAATTAATAAATGGGGCCTTTAGGGCTTTAGTTAAACTTGTAGCATTTTTTCATGGTATATTTTAGTAGAAATATTTGATCGATAGTTGATCTATTTAATCTAAATCCAGTTTGGTATTCTCCTAGGATATTTTCAGCTATACGTCTCAGTTTATTAACTATAACAATTAAGCATTTGATTTTGATTAATTTAATTAATTTGCCCTTATCTAGAATTAATTATGTCTTTTGTAACTATGTAGACTTATTTTAAGCCAAACAACGGGCCCCAGGTATAGCCTCCCCCAACATAATAGAGTTTATTTCAAGAAGCAAAATTAATGATATAATCAGTTTCCATATTCGTCAGGTTGGTTTAAATACTTAGCTTAGGCTGCGTAACCCTCTAAAATAAGCAACAACAACGAACTTTTTTTTATTTATTTATTTAAATTTTATCTCAAAGGAAACAAAAAGCTCGTACAGAAGATTTGCAACACCAATAAGATACAGCTAAGTGTTGCTTGGTTTTCCCATAATTCACTAGGATAGTATTTTCAATCTATCTTATCTACTGTAACTTCAAATTCAAATATCTAACATGACTGCAACGTCTACAGACTAAAGCGGAAGAGAAAAGAATAATGCGTTAAAAAACATTTAATCTGAAGTCATTTGATAACAATTTAAACAACAACAAAATTATGATTGTCAGGAAATATTTTTCTACTATTCAACAATTCAACAAAAAAAAAAAAAAAAACAAAAAACAGGTGGTAATTCACAAGAGTGTTAAAAAAAAAAATTTAACTTCCCATTCCTACAAGTTGATGATGACGATAAAATGAAAAATATTTTACACCATTTGCATTTCATATTTAGTCCCCAAGGTAACAATTTCTTTATTTCAATATGTACAATATTATAATATGGAAGTTATACCATATTCATAGTTATGTACTATATCTTCGCTTTGACGGGATGTTACTGAATAAGGCGGTAGAAAAACAACATATAAATTTATATTGGAATGTATAATGATGTATATGTGAAATAATTCAAGGATGTTTAAAAATTCATCCCCCCCCCCTCCTTCTATTACATACTTACATAATATATCATACATATTTGAGGATTCAAATATTATATAGGAAAATTACTAAAAGGATTGATAATAATCATAAGCTGTTGAATTATGATGACAAAAGCTAAAAAAAAAAAAAAAAAAAAAAAACAGAAAAAAAAAATCTAAATTTTATTCATTTTTGCAACAATTTATCCAGATTTTTGACTTGATTGTTGTCATGTTACATACAAAAAGTGGACTGATTTCAAATAATTTTTTATTCAATTCTATTTTTAGAAGAACAAATGAATTTATTTTTCAAATGTCTTCAATTCATGAAAAATTTAATTTAAAATATCAAAACATTGAATTACTTTAAATAACAGCTGCTGATTTTGTATTTTAAATAAAATATTATGTGTGTCTGAAGCTGCGGGTAATTGTAAATAAGTGTTTTATAGTTGAGTAATTTTAATTTTTGCAACTCTAATCTAAAACACATAAATTTTCATGCAACATTACTAATCTATTAAATTATGTTTTTTTTTTGTTGTTATCCGGTCTGTATTCAGTTAAAAAGTACAGTTATTATACTGATTACACCGCGTATATTCTCATTGCACTTTGAGCGTAGTACGGAATTGTATGTGTGGTTTAGAAGTGCCGTCACTGTTCTCTTTAAGCTTACTTTAACGAAACTAAATATAATCTTATGCATTTTCATTGTAATTTTGGTGATATTCGAAATGATATATATATAGTTTTATCAGATTATCACATTTTTGTGATCATCATAATCGATTCGGTTGCTACTAGTGGTTGTATAGACATCAACAAACTTCTTTCATGGAATTCAATTTCGGTTGCGCTTATTTTCTTATGACTGTTCGGCATTACGTTCTTTTTAGACTATTACACTTTCTGTGACCATCTATTTTAAAAGTGAAAGATATTTTCCACCATATCTGTTTTTATTGAATGGAAAGCGTAGAAAGAATCAATCATTAATAGAAGGAGGCTTTTATTGAACTCGTAAAATTTTTCATTATGATATGCTTTAGTATATAATATTAGATCGATAGTTTATCTATTTTCTCTATTTCAAGTTAATTCCAAATTTTTTGCAGATCTATAAAGTATTTTATCAATCCAATTCGATTTTCTATGCTTGTTTGAAGCTACGGGTAATTGTAAAAAAGTGTTTATAATTTAAGTTATAGTTTTTAATCAGTTTTACTGATTTCTTCAATTTCTGTTCGTTACCACTTCACTTACTTTTTTAAATTTCTTGTCTGCCCAGAACATCTATAAAATATTTCTTAGACATTTGTTGACAAATACTTGGATGAGATAAGATGGCTATTTTTCTTCTTTTCAATTTCGGATTTATATAAAATAACTGAAAGAACATTTGATTTGAATTCCAAATTAGAGAATGAGACATTGAGAGATCGATGAATCAGATTATAGCTTGTTGGGGATTAGAAAACTGCAAACAGAGAGTTTTACTGATTTCTTCAATTTTTGTTCTTTATCACTTCACTTACTTTTTTAAATCTCTTTCTGCCCAAAACATCTGTAAAATCTGACTCAGACATTTGTTGACAAATACTTGGATGCAATAAGATGGCTATTTTTCTTCGTCTCAGTTTCGAACTCATATAAAATAACTTGAGTCAATGTAAAACTATCTTTTCACCTTCGGAACTTCTTAATGTCTATAAATTCATAATATACGGCCCAAAATGGAATACAATTCACCCTGACGCTTCCCTTTCAGCCTCACGCTACCTTGAAGGTCTGAAGAAAATCGCGCAATTCATTTAATCAATGAGCCAGTTGTAACTTCGTCCTTAATTTCTCTTGGACATCGTCGTATAGTATGAGCACTTTCTCTATTTTGTAAATATTTCGTACATACTCATTAGAAATCAAAGAACTACTCGCTCCTCTTAAACAGTTCAAACGACAAGTTGAGCCGCAAATTCTCATCTCTCCGATACACAGTAGAAATACTTAGATGGCATAAAACGGATTACAGAAATTCGTTCTTTTAGTCCGGGCTTCACGAATATGGAATCATATCCCTTCTAGTGTGTTTCCACATTCAAACAACACCATTTAATGTATAAATTATAGATATTCGAAAGAAGCAAATTTCTATTAGTTCTGTAAATTTTTTTGTACTAAAGATTACTTCCTAACTCTTCGCTATTTATAAGAAAAAAAAAAGTTAAGAGTCAACAAAATCAATATCGACAACGACCAGCGAGTATAATGGAATCCCTGAAGTAAAAGCAAAATTCAAAACCCTACGAACACTTGGAGAAGACTGGTAGTGAAAGACATAAAAAAAATTACAAAACTTATCTATACTCGCGCAAATAAAGTGTGGTAGTGCAACTTAGATTAAAACAACGGGAATGAAGAAATGAAAGCAGAAAAACAAAACACCTTTTTAGGAAGAATCAATATCGACGAGCTATCTGCCCTACGTCCCACGTATGGGTTTGCAGCTAACAATAACGACGATGAAGATAGACGAGCTGATCAAAGCGGCGCAAGTTAGAAATACATTTTGCGAGACACAGTAGAAACAGATGATATTATATCGGGTGTTCCAGAGCATGCGTATCAGCTTTTTAAGACGGGAAGGATCCGTTATTTTAAAATTTTAAAAAAAATTTATCAACTAAATTGAGGGTGCTCAATCGAGATTGATGACATTTTCGACTTCGGGAAAGGACCGCAAAAGAGTCTTTTAAGCTCAAAATTCGCCGAAATTGGTCGAAATTGAGATTTTCAAATAGGAAGAGGTTCTTTTTTATGCAAATTTGGATTCTACGACAAAAAATAAGAAACTTATGTAACGGGTAAATTGATCGCGGACATTTTAAAGTACATCGCAGTAAAACAAAAAACCTAAGAAAGTATTATTTTTTCATTAAAATTAGAAGTATCAAATTTGATTTTTTTGGTTGATAAAGTTGAAAATTGTAAATTTATGTAAATTAGTTTTACGTTTTTATAAAATAAAGCATTATTATACTTAAAAATAAAGTTCACTTTCAGTCTAAAATCTAGAAAAAAAATTTATTAAATTAGCATTTCTACAATAATTTCTCTTTTTTCTACATTATTATTAACTAAAAGATGACATCTTTAAAAACAAAAAAGGAAAAAAATTTCACTTAAATTTTTCACTCTTTAAACAGTAGTGCTAAAATAGAAAATATAATTTCTTAATTTAATTTCGAATATAGGCCCAAAATAAAGGACAATTTTTTGTATATTTCTTTTTACTTTTTTTTTCTCAAAAAAATATCCTTAGTCTGTTCTCTTACTGTTATTTTATATAATAATATCTGTTTCAACTCATCTAATAATGATAAGAAAACTCGTGATTTAAACCATCATTATCAACATCAACATCATCATTATTATGATCATAATCATTTTCATCATTGTCATCCAGACAACAAGAATATTTTCTTGCCTTTTTCTGTCACTTTTTAATCATTTTAGTCTTATTTTTTTCATTTTTATTCTCTCTGTCTCTTTCTGTACTCTTCTCTCTTGTATAGTAACTATTCATTTGGAAAAAAAAAAAACATAGAAAAACTTTTCTAGACAAGTTATTATTAATCATTTTTTTTGTTTGTTTGTTTATTTGGTTTTTATTAAGAAGGATTCCAGCTCTTTTGAGTAGCACATTGAATGTCATAATCATCATCATCACCTCACCATCATCATTGCATAACACTGCTCTCTACTATTTACTAAAAATAATGTTATATAACTTTTATATACATATGTGGAAATTTTTTTTTTTTTTGTTGTTATACCACAACACAAATACATTTAGAGTGAAAAAATACTGGGAAATTACTGGGTCTCCGTTATTATTAAATAACTTAATAATAACAGAACTATATGAGAGCAATGAGAACTTTAATTTTTTTCGATATCTTTATTTTTATTTTCTTTTTGTTTATTTTTTTCTATAGAAATTTTTTCCATATAGAAAATTTTTAAATATTTTAACAAAATACAAAAATTTTCATAATAATATGTACATTTATGTAATGCAAAGGGTGACTTTTTATATGTGTAAATATGTACCTATAGAGAGTGATATAACTATCAATCCAGCTGTCAATCCAGCTTTCAATTCAGCTATATCAAGAAAGCGATATAACTTTCGATTTAGATTACCAGACAGCTGTTATATGACAATTTGACAAATTTACATAGAAAAATTTGCACCCCAACAATTATGGTTTATATTCCAAGAAGGGTGGAATGGCTAACACCATGGTTAACATACATTTCATACCCATTTGTCTACAAAAATCCACTCTACAAAATTAGTATAACCATAACGTTAGCATTCTTCGTGGAATATAGACCAATGTGTGTAAATTATTAAAATTTGTGGCACACATAATGATCCGTCTATAAAACTTATTTGTCGAGAATTTGATAAATTTCGAACAAAAATGATTCTACTTGATTAAAGTGACCATACGTCCCAGATTATGCGGGACTTTCCCGGATTTAAATCGTATGTCCTGCATTGAAAATTGTGCCGGAAAGTGTCCCGCATTGTACATCTGGTAACACCTCCAAATGTTCGCCCCGATTGAATATAAAGGATTCGAACCCCTGACTATGGACAAATAAAAATAAGATTTAAAAAAAATTTAAAAAAAATTAAATTAAAAAAAAAAATATAATATAATAAAAAAATAAAATAATATTTAGTCTATACTGAAAAACAGTTGTAACATAAATTTTAAATTAGCATAAAAATTTCCACTGAGATAAATTCTCCTGAACATAAATAATTTAAGATGACTATCTATATTCTGCATTCCAACACCGCGTAATGATGATTTTAAAGACCTCCATGCCCGTTCTATATTATTAGTATATATAGATCTGTTATCAGGATCCACAAAATAATAGTTATATTTTGGGCAACGGTTTATAAAGTATACTTTCCATATTCTTTAGCGTAAATTCTATTAAAATTCCGGTACTTTTTAATACAGCTGGACCGAAGAAATTCTTTGGTATAAATATTTCTTAAAAATTCATTGTATTTTATTTTCCTGTCGTCGTCCATTTAAGATGGGCATTGATTCTATATGTATTTAAAAACACAGTTATTAATCAATTATTGATAATATCATTGGTTAAAGTTAAAGATTTAATTAATTCAAATATTTTAATTGGTTATTAAATGTTCTACAGTAATTTATATAAATAAAAGATATACATAGATGATTGTAATTATAATTTATAAAGAATATATTTTTATTCTTGGTAAATGTTTTGAACGCTCACTCATTATTATATAGTTCGAATCCCAATGCGACCGGTTTTTTATATTTATTTGAACTGGTCCCGCATTTCAGCATAAAATATATGGTCACTTTATACTTGATACAAAAGCAAAGGTAAAGAATAACATTTTTTTTACTCTAAAGAAAATTTTGTCGATTCTTAGGTAAGACTAGGAAGTAATCGTAAAGAAAAATATAGCGGTGCTTTAAAGCGAAAGTGTTAATACAGATCCGAATTTGTTTATTTGATGCCATTCTCAAGAAAAATTTTTCTTATTATTCCGCTAAATGACAAATTTTGTACTAAAATCTTGAACCCATATACGCAATTCAATTGGTTCAAAATCTCAAGAGCTATGACAATTATTATTGTTTCCGTTATTTGTTTGATCAACTTTTTTATCAAAAAATTTTGTTCACCGATTACCCTCATTTTTGGGTAAATGGTCATGTTAACAAACAAATTTGTGCCATATATGGGGTGAAAATAATTATCAAGACATTTACCAAGTTCCATTACAACTTGAAAAATATACTGTTTGGTGTCGTTTGAATGGAAGCATTGGTAGCTCTGACTTACTTGTTGGGCGCTACAGACCTTAAAGGTCCTGGGCCTGACGCAAAATTGTCGTCCACTGACTTTGGTCACGAGCGGAATCTACCCAGTTGGTCATTTGAAGTTTTTTCATATCTGCTGATACTTATTCTCTACAACCCTCGACGATACGTTCCCCAGTACTTGCATTGTAAAAGTTTTCTATCTGGAACATTTTCACCCATACCTTCTACATGACCTAACCAATGAAGACATCTTATTCGGACTTTTTTTGGCTAGATATATGTCCTTGAAAAGCTGGTACAGTCGTACTTTGTTCTCCAAACCGCTTCGTCAGACACAGAACCATAAATGTGACGAAGAATTTTTCTCTTAAAAATAGCAAGTGCAAGCTCGCTTGCTTTGGGTAATGTCCACTATTTATAACAGCACCGCAAGGATGAGCATTTTGTATTATTGTGCCTTAGTGTTTTCGGAAAATAGCTTTGAACCCAGTTGTTTGGACAAAATGAAATAGTAACGACTTGCATGGGTAATTCTACGCCTTATTTCAACATCGATGTTGGTTCCAAGGATAAACCACTACCTCAAAATTTTATGAGCCGACAGTGATGTTATGTGTCCTATATGATATTGTGAGGGCATTTTACTGTTCGACAGCACATATTTCGTTTTATTCTCATTTATGCGAAAACCCGTTTTACCAATCATTGGCGTCTACTTCTCTGAAAATTCAAAAAGGAAAGGGAAGTAAATGTTGCTGTCAATAATGAGCGTTACAAATCCATAATCAATAAATATTTATTTCCAAATTCGGAACTGGTTTTATTTAAGCTATGGTCATAAAGCGATTGAAACCATTAATTTATTTGAAAACACATTTCATGACAATAACATTTCAAGAACTGGTCCAATTAATTTGCCTTCAAAATTGTGTGATTTAAACTTAATGAAATCATTGATTTATGGCAGTAAGCCAGAAACAACTTAGACTTTCGAAATCAATAAAAGATTTCGGAAATAAAATCCAAAATTTAACTAATCGAATGATATTATTGATTAGAGCCAGCTATGGTGAACAATGCCAAAAATAAGTTTTAAGCAGCAAGCTTAATTTATATAACTTGTTTTTACATTTTTGTTTTTTTACGGTGGGATGTTCTACGTATAGACATAACCTTTTCAGATACTTCCCCGATTGTTCGTTTAAGACTGCAGATCTATACCCTTAACGAACGGTATTATTGCGGCAATGTCAATTTCCGAATTAATTATTTAAAGCACATAAAATACATTTTTGGGATCCAAGATATGCCGACGCTCCAATTCTCCCTAAAAGTCAATGACTGAAAGAGAAAACAATAAGCCATATTTAGTACAACTGTTTTACTGTGTATACTTGGAAATGTTTATATCTTATGCGAGCTATGGCATCCCATTCAAATAGAAGGTGGACTTCTTGTGGATGAAATATGCATCTATCTGTATTGGACTTAACAATCTTCAACAGATGTTTATTGAATGGATTGGTGATAAAGACAATCATGTCAGTTTTCTGGCTTTGGATTTACTCTCTTTGATTACCTGAATTGTTAATTCAATAAAAATTTTAAAAGTGTTTTAGTCTGAAATAGTTCATGCCAATTATGCCGTATGGTATTAGTTTCTTTAATCTCTACATTGGGAATAATTCTTTAGATAGGCATTCGAGTGTGCAATATAATATAAGCCTCAATTAAATCCTTTTATCACTTCAAAAAAATCACCTTTTATATATTTTTATCTATATATTAATAAATATACATATTTGACATTATTTGTAAAACACAGGTGAGAAACTTAAGAACCTTTATATGGTGGTACACATATGTGGTATACCGAAAAATGTCAACCTTTAAAAATATAATTTTCTAAGTCCAGAGAGGAAATAGAAAACAAAAACAACATTTAGCAACCAACATAGAAAACTAAAATGATGATGGTAAAATCCATTAGTAGTCTTAAAGTGGTAAATTAGTGCCAAATATATATATAGATGTATATTATATATTATGTATATAAAATATTTTATAATATGTATATAATATTATAAATGAACAATTTTTTTTTTTATATCCCAAGCCCAAACTCATATTACGATTCACGTTATATCATAAGGTATAAATTATGAAAAAAAATTTATATAACAGTAAATAGATAACATTTTTATCTATCTTGAAGAAATATTTATAAATTCGAATACCGAAGTATAGAATAGAAATTAAGTAGTTTGAACTTAGTTGAAAAAATCATCATACGAACGAGATTAAAACTAACACAGGCCTGTACTATACCTACAAGACATGATTATCAGTGGGATAGATATTGAATAAAAATAATTGTAATGATTCAAGTATTATTAAACTGAAACACGCCCATGTAAGGAAATCGTACAAAATAAAATAATGGATAAATTTCAAAGATTATGCTATGTCAACATCAATATTGAATTTTGTTAGATTTTTATAACCCACAGACGTATTAATAACAATAATAACATCTTTAATAATTTATAAAATCAACCAAAACAAAATTCAGGAGTTTTTTAAACAGAGTAATCTAACACTACAAATACCTCTTGATGAAACTTATTTTCGAGAACACATATGCATAAAATCATATACATAAACAGTACGTACGCTGACGACAATACAATTACAGGAGTATTTTTTTACGAATTAAAAACAAAATTTTTCAACTTACAGCTTTTGTTGGAATAAAAATTAGCGACTAAAATCAAACCATAATATATGGTACGTAATTTCAAGCATATATGTAACTTAGAAGTTTTCAAAAGACGAGTAAATAAATATCTTTTGAATTGTCTGTAAATTTTCTTATACTAACTCTTCTATTAAAGTCAATACAGCTAAAACCAAAATCGCATGCGCACAACTTGCACATCACAACATCCGATATTCCACGAGCAAACGCGAATCGAAGAGATGAGTACTTTCAATTACCTGCATTGTGTCATCAGATGGAGATACGGATTTGGATATTGAAGCCCGCATCATCAGTGCATCAGGAAAGTCCGTACAGCTTTCGGGATGCTCTCAAAAATATTGCAGACAAAGAACATAATAATCTCTGAGCACAAAAATAACAATTTTAAATCCAAGTGTAAAATCTGTCCTCTTGAATGCCTACGAAAGATAGAAAATTTCAAAAAACATCACCAGAATACTCCAAGCGTACATCAATAGATGGCTGCGGCGCATTCTAAACATTCGTTGTCCAAAAATCATTTCAACAGAACGCTATAGCAAAAAAAACGAACCAAAAACAAATAGACGAGAAAATTTGACAGAGAAAAAGGTGTTGGATCAAGCATAATCTGAGCAAAGCTGACAATAACACCACGAAACAATGTTTCGAATGGAACCTTCAAGAAACACGTCATTTCATAAGGCCGAAAAATACATGGAGAACAACAGTCTTAGCCGAAGCATGTAGCCACCAAAAAACGTTTTTAAAACGTTTACGCCACAATTTAATTAGTTAGCCGCGGATAGGAGCCGATCGAAAAATTTTATTTCCGCCCCGATTCTCCACGGATGGGGTTACATTACAGGACAATGATGATGAACTCTTCTATTCTATTCTATTGTATTTCTATTTTTTCAATTTTGTTTATTATTCTTTTTTTTTATAATTGTAATCTATCATAATTAGGACAATAAATAAATATATTTTACTATAGAATTACAGGGTGGGGAGCATCCAATGATGATTCAAATTAACATTTTAACATTTTTAACATAAGCAAAAATGTAACATTATTATTTATAAATTAAATAAATCTGAATTCTAATTCTTCTATGGAAGCCTTCTTGAGTCTTCGCTGACTTTGAACTGTGTCCAGTAAATTTTTGGCACAAGAATATTTGGATGTTTTTGCAGCCTGTGCTTGTATTCTATATGAAAAGCCTTAATTTCCTTTTTTACGCTAAGCATCCTAACATCATATTGAATAATATACAAGCTGGGTGGCGCAGTAAGTAGAGCGCCTGTCTTTCAACTGAAAGGTTCCAGTTTCGATTCCCGATGAAGCAAAAAAAAAATTGCATTTATGGATTTTTCGACCTGGTCCAGTACCCTTTGTCATTGGGACAAGTAATCGGGACAAGTACAAGACAAGTAATTGGGACAAGTATTATTAAAATTTCGACAAAGGTCCAGTACCCAACACATTGGGATATAATAAATGGCAAAAAATAATTGAGAGTATAATCTGATAACAAATTAAATAAAAATGAAACTCTTCTATTTAAGAAGGCTTAGTTCCTGACAATAGCAGTAGTTTTCCACATTTAATGAGTTGATAAGCCAGGCATTTGTTAAATAAATACTCAAATATTGCAGATTGTCGTGTAAAATTGCATTACCGTACTTAATTAAGCACGAAAAGATGATTCTACCTAAGTTACTGTAGAGTGTAAAAAAAAAAAAAAAAAAAAAAATTGTTGGTAATATACCAAAGACCATCACTACCATTCGTAAAGTGACTGGGGGCGCTGACGGAGGGTGAAGTTCACATTTATCGATTTGGCAGCATTCACTTTAATTTTCCATTTCTTGAGCCAATCTTTGAGCTCCAGTAAGTTTATTTGAACAAGTTATGACGCTAATAAAGGATCTTCATAGCTAGCCATAATCCCAGTATCATCAGCGAATGTTGCAACCATAGCATTTCCTGATGATGGCATGTCCACTGTAAATAGTGTTTATAGTATTGAGCCCAAAACACTTCCATGTGGAACTCCCGATTTTATTGTATTCAATTAAGCTGCTTCTTCCTCTAATTTCATTAAAAGGTGTCTTTATTCTAAGCATGACTTCAATATTTCGTAATAAGGATATAGTAACATCTTCTGTGGCTTATTATGAGGATATTGTAACATCTTCTTGAGCTTAAGTTTATTATTCTTAACTATTCTTCCTTCATCTTTAAATGAATTTAATTCAGTTAAAACAACCGCGTTAGGCTTCTTAACCCATTATTTTTTCCGCAATTAAAAAAAAAACAGTCAAATTGTGGCGTAAAATATCCGCAGCGGAATTACTTATATATTTTCTTCTTCAAAAGTATATCACTAATTTATTTATCTGTAAACAATAGATACTTATATTAGATGGTACGGAAGTGATACGTCATTACAATGATGATGTCACCTATATTTCACCTAATTTTTATTTATACAATAGAATAGCTAAAACAAAATATGGGCAGATAAAGCAAGTATTCTTAACCATTCTGCTCAAAAAACAACAATATTAATGACTACACTATGCCTCTCTCTAGAATTGTCTTAATAAATAATAAAATTGGTATGCAATTAATTTGTTTGCGTATAAAATACTTCATAAAACTTTATAAAGCTTTATGAAATTTAATTAATGTAAAATTTAAAAAAATAATCCATCAATTATAGAAGCTATAGCTACATAAAGTTCAATATCTTTGAAAATAGTAACTTGACGAAACTATTATAAGACAGATTAGATCAGAGAAATATTAGGTTTGATCAGTAAACTGTTCTAGAACGCTGTAGAGTAAAAATGAACCTTTTTTTGAGTGCAGTAGTTTCCGTTAATTGAAGTTTTTTGTCCAAAAGTATTCTGATAGATGTTCATTAGATTGGGCAAAACCATTCTAAATTGATCTTTTTTATTCTGAATTTTTTTGAAAACAGTTTTGGACCACTTTTTTTCGTTAAATTTTGACAGTTAAACAAAAAAATTTTAAGAGTAAACAAAAATTAGAACAAAAAAGTTCACAAAAGATCAAAAAGTGTTTTGTAGATTTTTGTGTTCTTGGTGGCTCTAAAGTGTTCGAAAGTGTTAAATTGTCATAGTACAAAACTCTTCTGTCCGATTCTATTCTAGATCTACTGAACAAATTTATTATGGAAGAGATGAAGAGCGTTATGCTAGAGTTCATCGAAATGTCTAATTCTATTTATTTTTCGCATTTTGTATGCTAAAGTTAGTATTTTATTCCACAGTCACGTAACAGTATTTTATACAGGGTGGACCAGTTTAGAGCAAAAATATTTTAAGAAGTGATTCTTTGGAGTATTTTAAGAAAAAAATTGTTCTAGACGAGGGAGGGGTCTATCTTTAAATTTTTAGTTTCAATTCCTTCGGAGCTGTAGTGGATATTGTTTAGACATGATTTTTTTAATCCGATTTTCTTTAACCCTCTATAGTCGAAGTTAAATTTCTAGAATAATTGTTTTTTTTAAAATACTCTAAGGAATTACTTATTCAAATATTTTTGCTCTAAACCCAACCACCCTGTATATCGGTTCTTTATAATTCAACAAAAATTTAGAATAACGAACGTTAAAGTATGTCTAGAATATCAGATTCTCTTAAAGTGTATCCTTAACAGAATTATTTAATTATAGAAAATAACTTCAAAATTGAAATAGAACAAAGTATAGATTTAAAACAAAAACAAAAAAGAGAAGAAAAAAAAACTAATACAAATTTTTAACTAATTGATTTCCGCGAAGTTTCTATTCTGGCTTTATATTCGACTAACTTTATACCAAAAAACAATTCCAAATTCAAAAACTTTCATAAGAAAATATTCTACATATTATTAAATTTGAAATAGAAATTACAATATGAATTCAAAAAGATGAAATAGCAACATATTTTTGTATTACGAAATAAAATTGACTTCCTTTCAAAATTAGTACTTGATTGGTTGGTTTTAGCTTATGTTGTTGACTTATTATTATTATCTTAGATAAGTATAACTAGTTTTGCAATATAAATTGTTTTATTATAGCAACACCTCACGTTTAAAATTTAATTTTAAAACTTTGATGGTTAGGGGAAAATTAAAAAAATTGTTTTTATCCTTTTCTAGATAGAAAGGTCTTTGAATTATATAGAAAAATTTGAAATATTCTATTGCGAAACTAGTTTAGGTAGAACTAAATGTTCATTGATGAATATAAAGATAATATTTTTGTTGGCTTTAAAGTAAAAACTTTTGTTCAGAAGAATGAGGTTTAAGAAATTTGTCGGTTTATATACAGTCATAATAGATATTAGTGAGGTCCTGATGGTTTATTCAATAACTATGTATGTATGTATGTATATTATAAACAGATATATAAATAAAAAATAACAAAAATCAAAATATATTATAGAAATAAAAGTTATATCCATTGAAAGCCAACTTTTGATGTCATGCGACGGGAGAAATATTTTTTTATTTATTTTTGTTTTGATTTTTTTTATTTTAATTTTTGTATAGGTATGCTTATTCGCAGATACTATTATATCCGTGGATTTAGTAGACAAGTTATTATTATCAAGAATATTGACCAAACTTGACAGCTTTTATAATTGATGGGTTATTTTGTAGAATTTTTTTATATACTTATACCTTTACAGTTTAATCTATTTTCTTCATCATCTGTTGGTTCAACAGCTTGAGGTGACCTTTTTTACAAATTTCCTCCACTCTACTCTATATCTTGAACAACAACTGTTCTTCATCTGTCAATTTCAAACTTTTAACAGTCCTCCTCGAAAAGCCCTCTTGGTCTTTGTTTACCTCTATATTGTGCGATGCTACAGATAATATGCTTTTTGGCACTATGCATCCTCACCATCACGTTTTCTTAGTATTTATCGCTTAATAATAATGAGAATTGGAACATGGAACAACCTTTAATTGTATTGGATATAGTTTCAGAATATGTCATTTCCTACTTAACCGGAAATTATCTTTACAAAATCATAATATTCTAAGATATCACTAAACTGTTTTGGTAAGATTTATTTTATTTTTTAGATCAGCCTTTGATGGCAAACTTTATGAAGAGTTAAAGCTATTTTACCAGCTCTATATGCCGCATTTACAAAAAGGGCGACGCAATGTCCTGTAAAAAGTATATATAGAGGAATATCCCAGTTAAATATTGCATATAAGATCCTGCCTAACATTTTTGTGTGAATGTCTGAAGATCTATTGTGACGCTGTCATCGGCACCTATCAAAAGGGATTTTCACCCTGGACCATATGTTTGCACTCAGGTAAACATGGAGAAGACCCATAAGTTTCAAATCAATACACACCACCTATTTATCGATTTTAAGCCTGCATACGTATATACCATATACAAAAGCAAGCTGTATGCTGCTATGACGAAATTTTATGTACCTGCCAAGCTCATCTGATTGTCAAAAATGACACTTGAAAACGCAGGATGTGCTGTGGTGATTGGAAATAATACTTCTGGCTTCTTCCAAATGTGTACCGAATTTCGTTTAGGAGATGCATTATCATGCGACTTCTTCTATCTAGTACTGGAACGTATTGTGCGACGATTTGAAGTAATCACAGCCGGTACTATATTTTTCAGATTTGTTAAACAACTAGGGTATACCAACGATATTGACATCATCGCCAGATCACAACGGGCGGTCGTCAAGGCCTTTACCCAGATTGAAGAAAAAGCGAAACGAATGGGTAAATGAGGAAAAGATAAAATATATGTTGTCGACAAATAGAAAGGTTGGTCAAAACATCACTGTCGGCACATATAATTTCGAGGTAGTTCAGGAGTTTAACTAACAAATATTCTTTTACTTCCATTTACCCTATTCAGGGTGAAGTGGTTCTAATTTTTTTCTTTCTATATCGTCGCCAAAATTTTCAGTACGTGAACGTGAACAGTACGTGAAAAATCTGGCAACGATATAGAAGAAAATCGATATAGAGGTAGGGTCCAGATTTTTCAGTACGTGAACCTAAACAGTACGTGAAAAATCTGGCAACGATATTGAGAGAAATCCACATAGAGATATTGTCCCAGATTTTTCAGCAGATTGATCTGTCTTTTGTCATAGGTGTTGCCTGAACGACTGTTTTTCCTGTTATTCTATTATAGCTTCGTATGATTTCATACAGTGAACTGCTTAGCTACACTAAAATGCTACACAGTTCTTACTTGTTTTGTCGGCACCTGAAAAATATACTGTAACATTAACTGCTTGAATATAGTTCTGCCCTTTCCAATGTGTTTCTGATATTCCGCACACATCTATCGATTATCGAATTCTCTTTCAAGATGATGTAATTTTCGCATTTGGAGTAAGTCTCAAACTTTCCATATACCAATGTTAATATTTTTTGTCCTAAACCTTATCTTTATAGTTCAGTATAGGTATAGGTAGGTAGGTAGAAGTCATTCCATTTGCTTCTGGAAAACCAAATTAGTGCCTAATTGTTCGTTTTTGATACCACGATTCGAATGACCAATTTGTTGTTATTGATTGTTTAAGGGGATCTCTCTCTCCATTTTTACTCTCCCAAGGAACTCAGTACTAGAACCACCCTGTGCGATTGAGAAGGTTGATCAAATCGCTTACTTCGCTTTATTATTATCGCAATCGCAATGTTGGATTTTTCCCGCGCCATCCTATATCATGCTCAGTATCCCATTTGACATTCTTTAACTCGGACTTAGAGAAGCTCCGGCTATTAATTGAGTCTCTCAGCTTTGCATTTCTTTTTAATTTGTGCTCTCGGAAAAATATAATACTGTAATTTCACCTTCCCTGCCTAATGTCAATTGACCACATCTGGATTGTTCTTCCATCTTCGAAAGCAATTTATTTTCTGCAGCATTAAGATAATAAATTTTTCCAACAGTGCTGCTCTGGCGGCTTAGACCGACAACCCCACGGTGCACATTACACGTTAGCCCCATTTAACATCACCCGTACTCTACCACCGGAATTATAGATTTTCCTTTCATCAAGCTGAAGATTTAGTAACATTTTCTGAGCTTTCTATAGCTTTAAAAGACTAATAAATTATATCGTATGAAAAATACAATAAATAAATATCTACTATATGTTGGTTTTAGAAGACCTCTGGGAAGTGTTTTAATATCGAATATTTAACTACAATCGTATTTACAGTTAAAAACTGAAAATATATTATGTTTAGGTACCTCTACTTATTTTTTAAATGTTAATTTCAAAACCATACAAAACATTAAATTGGTTTTATTTATGCTAACATATGTTGTTAAAAATTAAATGTTTACTAAAAGTAGTTTACTTTTTTTATGCCAGGATTATACTATTATTACTTTTTACTTTCTAGGATACCTGTTACTGATAGGGAGTTCAACACATGTAATCTTGTATATATATATATATAT
Organism: Argyra leucocephala; assembly: GCA_963942445.1. Classification (NCBI taxonomy): domain Eukaryota; kingdom Metazoa; phylum Arthropoda; class Insecta; order Diptera; family Dolichopodidae; genus Argyra; species Argyra leucocephala. Next base: position 15,887,406 of record OZ012681.1, read on the forward strand.
ATTAATATTATGTAGGTACATAATAATAATATGTGCTCACATAATAATATTTATGTTAAAAAGTATAGTGACAGGAAATTAAATTTGTTGGTTAGTTTAATTCCATCTGTATTATTAAAGTTATTTTGTATTAAAATATATTTTTCTATATAAACTTGGGAATTTCATGTGTAACCTACCTACTTGATTCAAAAAAAAAAAAAAAAAAAAACTAGAAAATGTATTTTAAACTTTATAAATTGTTAATATAAAAGTTGTTGCAATGTTTATTCATCGCTCTTACACACATGCAAATTTTAAAAAAAAAAAAACAAGAAAAATTATAATTTTTAAATTTTTAAATATTTAAACATTTTTCTGAAAAAAAACTGAACTCTTTCTCTCATCAAAAACTTGGTTGTTTTAGGAAAATTCTATTATTTCAGAGCATAGCAGCTACATAATATAATTTTTCAATATTTTGTTGAAAAGTTAAATTTAAAAAAATTTTGTAATTAAATTTGAAAAGTGTTGTTCAGTACATACCTGTTAGCTGAAATTCAAAATATTAAACAAAATTGAAATATTTTTATAGAAATTGTAAAATGTTGTCTTTCAGTCTTAGAAAATAATCACTATAATTGTTGATTTAATACTGAATAATTAAATTAAATTAATTTTAATTTAAAGAATAAACTATTTTTAACTTAAAGTGATGGCTCATAAAATAATGAGTGAAAATTGAACAAAATTGTCATAAATGTAGTTAGAAATGAATTTGAATTTAATATGCAAAATCAATTAATTTATGTTTTCGCTCTTCGATAATTACAGTTTCTGTTAACCGTTAATTTTTTACAAAATTAATATGGTAGGTAAAACTGGAGAGATATACATAAATATGAAATATGGATAGTAGACCTCTGTCCCACATGTTCAACTTTTCATTTAAATTTTCTGTAAATTTTCTAACATATACTAGTGAATCCCCTGTGCAATTGTACAGAAGCAGTTCTTTCAGGTACGCTTTTATATAAAAAGAAATATTTGTTTTGGTATAATTGTAGTTGTTTTCTGAATCGTTTATTTGATTCTTCAATATTTATAATTATAATTGACAGGCATTTAGGGACCTGCGCAGTAGACACCTTTTCATTTTATTTCGATTCTCCTACTCCTTAATGAACTTCTAATATAATATATAAGTTGTATATAAAACAAAAATGCGCACACAGTTGAAATTTTTTTACTCATATGATTTTATTATTCAGCAAATATATAATTATGTATAGTGATCAAAATAAAAAACAGAAACAAACAAATAAGTTATTATAATTACTTGCAGTGAATATAATATACATTGTACATATGTCAAATAAAAACAAATACATACATCTAAAATAAAAAATATAAAAACAACAAAAAACAAATCACTTGAATTCTTCATTTTTATCTTTTTAATTAACTGTTTCTAAGTTTTGGTTATTTGTTGTAATAATATAGTTTTTATTAAAATTATGTATTATGTAGGTATATGAATACCTCTTTAATGACAAAATTTTTTATTTTTAGTAATTTTATACACTAAATGCCACTTACTACAGGGAATATATCGGAAACGAAGCAGTATATGATGGACGTGTATTTATGTGTCCTAAATAAAAATTTTTATTAAACACGAGTTGCTTCTGCTATATCGTGCGAAGTCTATGTCAATACGTAAATTACTGTTTTTTTAAAAACTTTAAATTTGAGTTCAATTTGAAATATAATTATTCAACAGGAGCCCCTAGTATATATATATTTTACAATTAAATTAAAGTATAATACCTAATACTTTATGACGAAATTAATACTAATTTCAATATAACTTAACACATTAAAATCCCATTACTCTCAATGTAGTGGATCGATGTATTTTAATTCGTTTATAGTCAAAAACATTTGTAGTCGCAATTCTGTTATAACAATAGTCAAAAATTTGTTTAAAAGAAAGTAATAAACTTCATAAGTTCATACAATCGATGTCGTTTATAGGTCACATTACAATATAACCGCAATTTTTTCAATAAAACAAAAAAATAAGTCAAAAATTAATTATTTTATTAAAAAACTGATTTACATATTGTCTTTTTCTGTTCTTTATTACAAATATGTATATTTTGTGATTACATAACAGAATAATTGCTATTTATGAATAAAATAAAGTTTAAAATTGTTATACGAAAGATATTTTATTAAATTTGATTTTGTTTATAAAGATGCAATTTTTTTTTACTACGCCAAGAGTCACAAAACGGTAATAGTCAGAAATATTACTGAAATTTAATGAATGTCTATAACGGTGTTTTATTGTATATATATTTTTTTTAAAATAACATTTATTTATATCATTTTTGAAGAGTATGATCTGGTTTGATTTTTGTTTTTCTGTTTTGTTTTCAGTTTTTGTTTGTGTTTTTGTTTTTGTACTTTTTTCTATAAGTTTGTGTGTTTATTTAAAATGGCAGAATTTTTATGAAGCCTTTTTAAAAATTGTCCGTTATTGAAATTTATTTTAGAGTATAGATGTCGCTCAACTTGCAAATAACCGTCACTATTTCGTGTAAATATTTGAAATATTTTAAGTATTCACCACCATTTTAATATTTTTGTGGTGTAATTTACTATTCAATTATTCTTGCTTTTTTACTCACCACACGTGTTCATCTTGTGTATTATATATAAGATGTTACCATTTCAGTTTTTCGTTTGAAATAAAAAGAGATAGAAAACATCAAAAAATTAAAAGCAAAAAATTTGGCCACAAAAATATATTTTGACGTTTTATAATTTCAAATACATAACCTGTGTTCAGTAAGGTGTTCATTAGTTTCCGTTACTACCTCTTTTTTGTCCGAAAATGTTCTGTTCTGTGTTCATTAGATTGTGCGAAACTGTTTTAAATTGATCTTTTTTGTTCTGAATTTTTTTGAGAACAGTTTTAGACAACTTTTTTTGTTGTTGTTTTATCTGCAGATTTTGACAGTTAAACAAAGAAATTTGAGGGTAAACTAAAATTAGAACAAAAAAGTTCAAAAAAGATCAAAAAGGGTGTTCAGTAAATGTTTCTGTTCTAAGTGGTTCCAAAGTGTTTGACAGTTAACTGTCATTGTCCAAAACTGTTCTGTCCGATGCTGTTCTAAATCTACTGAACACAACTATGTGCTTTTATAATATACGTACTGTCATAAGTTTTATAATGGGCCCCATTCACATTTAAATCTGTTTAAATACTTGTTTCGAAACTAGTTTCTCTGTTCGCCACACACGTAAACTTTACATAAACTTCACTATTTTTTTTATAGTTAAGTTAAGACAAGATACAAATGGCGGATAAAATTATCGCATTAATATTAATTGTAGAAATGTACCAATACACAAAAACAAAAAACAAATGATTAGAAGATTGGTTACAAATATTATGGAAAAAATATAAACTACTTCTAAATAACAAAAAAACAACAGCTGATTTTATTTACATTTTGGTTTCGAAACTTCACCATACAAATTTAAACATATTAAGAAACTTATTCAGATTCCGCCTATAAAAAATCAAAGAATTTTGATTTTGTAAACTGTTTAAGAAACTGTTTCATACACGATTAAATTTCATAAGTTTCAAAACAAGTTTTTAAACAGATTTAAACGGGTATGGGGCCCATAATATACTGTCAGATTATGTTTAGAGTAAACATATCAAATGTCTTATTGTTGATGAAAGCTTGCATTGTTTTCTTGATAATTATATATTATTATCTTGATAATTATATATATCCAAGCTTTGAAAGATTGTAAAAGTATATTATCCAAGCTTATCTGTGGTGGGGGCTTGACCTTATATAATATTTATATACTACAAATAGGTGTGTCACTCAACAAAATTTAGTGACGCCATCACCTCTTATTGCGGTTGATGATTGAAACTAATAGATATTTTTTTCAAATTTGATAGATATTTCATATTTGGTATTTGTTTACAAGTTTTTTACTTGAAAACAAAAATCAAAAACTAAAAGAAATAAATAACGGGTGTTTAGTTTTCAACAATTGTTTTTTATTAATTTGTTCAAAGTATTAAAATTAAAATTAAATTAAAACAGTTCTTGTGGTGGGAGACTGAGTTTAGTGTAGATCCCACTATAGTGTAGATTTATCAGTTATACAATTTCAATTTGAAGCTTCCTACTAAGATAAATGTCTAAATAAATTGCCATCGAATTCACGTAATATTCTAGACACATGCTCAAATTTGCTTTAGCATGTTCCAATATTTTTCATTTCAATTATTTTTATATGATTTTTTGATTTTTAAATTTTTAAATGATTTTTTGATTTTTTCATTTTTAAATTTTTTCCTTTCAATTAAATTGTGAAAAAAAAGTCAAATGGATAAAAAATAAAATGTATGGAAAATAATTTATTGATTTGTTTTAAATTATAACAAAAAAATATTTCTAGAAAAAACATTTCTTAAGGCCACTGAGTGGTTATGTTCGAAAAAAAGTTCGGTATCTTTTTACTCGGGACCCGTTTTTAAACGAACTAACTTTCTAGTATTATTGATAATTGATTAAATATAAAATATATACTGTATTTAATAAATAGTTCTATATTACTATAAGTATCTGTGATTTGTATGAATTTAATTTTTCAATCTGAAAATCTTCAGTTGAATTCAAATTTGTAATTCTCTCTATACCAACAAAAAAAAGTAATGCAAGGCAACAAATTTAAAACATTAAACAACTATTACAGTGACATCTATTTTTCACTTTAAAACATACGTCACCTACAATTCACATACACAGTAATTTTTGTTTTTTTTAGTTTACAAATTCTAATTTTATGAAAAATAAAATAGGAAATAGGAAATGCTTTTTTATATTTATAATTTTGTTAATTTCATAACAAATGTCATTGCGACATTTGCTTTTTTTTTAATCGTTTTTTTAAGTTCTTTCAGCAGCTATACTGAAAACTGAAAAGTGAAAAATAAGTAAAATTTCTCTTCAACTTTCAAATTAAAAAGAAGAAAAAAATTAAAATAAATAAAAATCTCTCAATTTCAAAGGACGCGTGTGCTAGAAAAACTTTTATATATGAAATATTTATATTAATATTTTCTGTTTCACTAAAATAAAATTTTCTTTTCTGTGGTCAGTGTATCTTCGGCATTTGTTAGTGAGGTTTAAAAAGCGTTAAATGGACAAATTATAGTAAAGTGATTACGGGATAAAAAAAAAAATTATTTTGTATATAATATATCTATATATATCTATATACATACTATATAAATTAAAATAAAAAGAAAAAAAAAAATTAATAACTTTCCTTTCATAATATTTAAGAAACAAAATAAATTTTATTTTGAAAGAAACCAAAATAAAAAAAAATAAATTTATAAGGAATGGCACCTAATAAAAAAAGCCAATCTAAAATGAGTGATTCGTATGAAGGTAATGGCGATTATTCATATAATAATGATGAAGAAACCGATTTCAAACGTAAAAGTGGAAATGGTGCAGAAGAGAATAATGATCATCAACAAGATGGAAGCCATATTAATGAAAAAGCTAATGAATATCTAAAAGATTGCATATTAGAAAAAAGTAAATTAGATAAAAAATTTCCAATATGTGAACGTTTATTGGATGCAGGTAAATGATATTTTATTATTTGTTACTATTTATTAGCAATACAAAAAAAAAAAAAAAAACAAATTTTTTTTTTATAATTCATAGAATTTTTTTTAAATATGTATTTTAGAAAACATGAAATCAAAATGGCTGAACCCTCTGATTTGTAGGACCAAAAGAAAAAAAAAAATTACATATTTTATATATATATATATAATATATATTTCCTTACTTCCTTTTGAAAAGCTTATAATACCTGTAGGTATACACTGTAGTTGTTGTTTTGGTCTGTAAATGTTTTTCTTTTTTGTTTTTCCTATTTTCATATTTATTGAAAAATCAATAGTCTCAAAGTTCGTAGATATTTGACAAAAAAAAAAAAAAAAAATTCCTTAAAATTTTGAAAGACTGCGGCCGCGTCATATTTTATTTTGATGATTTTTTAAGATGTTTTTTTTTTTTTTTGTTTTTTATATTCAATTATCAAATTATAGTTTATTATTTAATTTTTATATTATATACAAATATTGTATATATATATATAGCAAAATATATTATGTAGTTAATTATACTATGTATTTGAATACATAACTAACTAAGGATATTACCAAATTTTACAATTTCCGTAATCAATCGGCAATTTTAAGAATACATTTTTGTTTTCTAATTAACTAATTCAATCAATTTGAATTTTAAATCAATTATATATGCATATATAGATAAGTATATAATATGTATATGTTTTGTAATTTATGTATATTTATTATGTAAAAATTAAAAGAAAAAAATCATTTAGAAATATCGTGATAAAGGTACATGCGTTATATACTAAAAAAAAGTAAATTTAATCAAATAGAATTATATAGCTAAAATCATATGAAAATATTAAAAATGGCCCACATCATATCCGAAAAGGGCTTGAGGAACAAGCATTTTAATATGCTAAGTTCTATTATAAATAAATGTATGTATAGGTATTTAAATTTAAATTGATGTAGGTAGGTACATGTAAATATATTTAATCCCTTAATTAAAAATTTAAATATTATAAAGAAAACGAAAAAGCGCATTCATTCATTCATTATTCGACCATGACTTTGAACTTTGAAAATAAATAAATAAATAAAAAAAAAATTTCTATTTTAAATATTTTATAAAAAAAAAAATTTTTCTTTCGTATTTTTATATTTTTTAAGTATGTAGGTACCTTATGTACATATGTAGTTTTTTAAATTAAAATTTTAATTTTTGTTTATTTAATACATAGTCTCGTCTGTCTTCGAATTACATATTTAAGAAAATCAATTCGCTGAATCATTTTTGTATTTAAGTTTATATCTTTTTTTGTAGTTTTATTAATTCCCCTACGATTTAATTTAATTATTGATATGGTCTAGGCCTACCCTACCTTAAACAAATTAAACAACACTATAAAAATTTAACTATATACATACATATTACATATATACATATATAGCTGTATACAAAATGAGTTTTCATTCAAAGCACAAAATAAATTATTTACTTAGTTACTCACCTATTCCATAAAAACAAAATATAAATTCTCAAATATTATTTATTTTTAGAATCTTTATCTTTAAGTTCTCAATATCCAAAGAATACGTTCATAATATTGGAGAATTTTGTAGCATATGAATTCCCCCTAAATTATATCTGTTTTTTTTTTTTTTTTTTTTTTTTTTTTTGTAAAATAGTTTGATCTGTTTTTTATAAAAGAAAAAATGGAAATTAACAAAAAAAAAAAAACGTTCTTTTTTCTTTCTTTAAAATATGCAAATAGAAATTTTCAATTTTGTATATTGTAAATTATTTCTGGTTTTATTAATGGTACATATTTCAAAATATTATGAATTTTTTGTTTTTTAAATTTAAAATCAATTAAATACATCTTAAATTTTTATTTTTATAGTTTACTTGATAAATGAGAACTACAATAACATTAAATATAACCTCAATTAAATAATAAATCCATTAAATAATTTGGTTTTCAATAAATTTTTAAAGATTTTGAAGAGTTTTTTTAAAAGATTTGCATAATATTTTTTTATAAAATAATAAATTAAATTATTGTATTTAATCCGTCAATTTAACTCAGTAGTTGTATTGCATTCGATTTTGTTGTATTGTGTATGTACAATTCAATTCAATTAACAAATTAAACATTGAAGTAATTTTTTTTGCTTTTAAAACCTCTAGATGCGACCATAGAAATATGATAGAAATAAATTGAAATAAATGTCAAATTTGTTATGACATAAAAATATGTTCTAATAAGAAATACTTAATTCAAAAATAGAAACTTTCTATTTTGTTATATTTCTGTGACATTTGTTTGAGGTTATAAAGTAATAATTTCAGTAATCTAACGTTTATTTTATCTAATTTTTATGATCGCAAAATAATCTGTAAATTTACATTAAATATGACGTTTCACTAATCTAATGTCTTCACGCGAGAGTAGCTAGCAGGATAGTATAGTAATACGCGTTTTCGTTTTTTAGTTCAGAGCATAGATCTGAGCGCGCTTTGACTTAAATGAGCATGCTCTGAGCAGAGCATGAACAGATAAGCTCCGAGCGCTCAGATTTAATAAAAAAACACTAATTAAGTAAAATGTCATTTTTATTTTATTGTTGTTTCAAATTATCATTATTTCTGTAATTGTAAAAATCACTTAAAATGGTTTACTTTTTTACTGTCTTACAATAGCGTCATCTATTTTGTTTTAAAATAAACATCCCTTTTTTTCATTTAATATTCAAGCGCTCTACGTGCTCTGTTAATTTAAATCGAGCACGCTCTGAACGCATAAAAAAATAAGGATTTCATTATTTCAAGCTCTGAACGCTCTGAGCAAAAAAAAACACGAATCTGTTTTTGACAGTTCGTGTTCTGCTCTGAACTAAAAAACGAAAACTTCTAATGAGGTACACATCATATAAACTGTCAAAAAATATTTTTGGGCTATTTGTCACTTAGATAGGGTATTATATTATCAATCATACTTATGCATAATATTGGGTTCGTTCAGTAGCATTAACCGGTAGATCTGGAATCCATTTTGGATCCATGTACCATATATCTGGCCACTGAACGCAAATCACCACAAAAATTTACCGCAATACTAGCGCCATCACCGGAAAATATAATGAGTACTTTTAAAAATAAATTAAATTTGAATAAAATAATATTTATTATCATACATATAATTTATTTTTTATAACTCTTAATTTAATTTTATGTACATAAATTAGAATTTTAAATTAAAATTTAGAATTAAGAATTTAAATTTTCACACTAATTCAAAAAATAATGGCGATTTAAATTTAAAAACTTTCATAAAAAATATAAACATTTAATTTTTCTTACGGTAGATGTCACAACACTCAACATAAAAATTGTTGTTGTTGTTTTTACATATAAAAAGTCAGATCCATTTTCATTAACCGCGATACATTAATCGGTACATTTACCACACCGTTCAGTAAACAGATCCATGGATCTGTGGATTTGAGATCCAATGGTTAACTTCACTGAACGCTACCATTGAAATAGCAAACTCTATGTACAGAATAAATTTTGATATATATACTTGTTATGACTAATTATGAATCTATTTACATACAAATATTTGTCTGACGTACGTGTTTTTGAAAAATCACAAAACAAAAACAATAAAATTTTAAGATTTCGATTCGAATCGAATTTAAAATTTTTTTTTTTTTGATGAGTTGTTGGTTTGATTGTTTTGTTTTTTTAATTTCAACCATACATATTTGATTTGTACTTAATATTAAGCGGGGGTTCTGCCAATTCCGGAAAAAGCCTTTATATTTGTTTATATTTTTACCAATTATAAAAATAACTAACCGTTAACTAAAATGCCCCATTTTAATAAATTTTTATAACGGTTTATTTAACTTGGGAGTGAGTTTTTATTTGACAAAAAAATAATTTATTGACACATCAAAATTCAATTACAGTTTAACATATAAGTTTGAACTACCCCTTTCGGAATCAAAATTATAATGAAAATTCAATATTCAAACTTCTGAAAATGGTTATTAGTAAAATACTTTAATGTAACGTAAACGTTCATAGTTAGTATCGTCAAACATATATATAGAAAAAATAAAATGTATTGTATAAAATAAAAAGATAAAAATATATGTACATATATAAGATATGTATACATATGTATATATATATTTAAGAATAATTGATCAATTCAATTAATTCAATTGATCAGTTTACAATTTAAAATTGAAGTGAAAATTTTGTTGACACTTATTTAGTTTACAAATTTATCAAAAATCACAGGGGAGTTTTCAATATGTGCGTTGAACTTTCAAAAAACTGTACAATCAATAAAATCAACTAAAATCAACACTTCAACTTCATTTAATTTTCAGTTGGATTTTCAAATTTATTTTCGTTTGGGTACTCATTCTTATACTTTGGGTGCGTTTGGTGCTTGATCAAAATTTCAATTGACAATAAACAATACAATATTTTAAATTATCAATTGACTAATTCAAAGACACAAACCAGGAAAATTTTAAATCTAGTCAATTCTAATTCAATAACTAATTTCTATATAAAAATATGTCAGAATTAGAATAATTTTTGTCATTAATTTTACCAAAAACATTTGTTTTTATTTATAAAAATAGTTCATTCTATAATGCATATTTATAAGAATAAAAAAGTTGTAGAAATCTATATAAAATTTTTTGGTACGGGGTAAGCAAATCTACCAAAATTTAAAATTTCTGATAGATTTTTGACGTTTCAATTTTTTTTAAAGTGATATGTCAGTGTCAAAATATTTTTTATTATTTTTTATTCGCAAAAAACAAAGAGACAACGTAATTTTCGGATCGAATATTAATCAAATGAAAAATATAAAAATTAAGTATACTTAAAAATAATATTGTTGGGTTGACATTAGAATAATAATAAAAATTTATTTCTTTCTCATCTTGATATTTCAATAATCTGACAGCAATAATGCAGAAATCTACCAGATTTTTTTTTACGTACGAAAAAAAAAGATCATCAAAGTGTTCAGCATATTATGTTCTGTTCTAAGTGGTCCTAAAATGTTTGAAGTTATTTGTCATTGTCCAAAACTGTTCTGTTCGATTTTGTTCCGAATCTACTGAACAAACTTAAAATATCATATTATCAATCGTATTAATTGAAATTTTGACAGCTACGTAATTAATGTAGGATAACAAGTGAAAACTGTAGCTAGCAATGGAAATGTCAAGTGAAAGTCCTATGCTCCAAAGAGGAGTAAGGAAAATATTTGAAAATCTAATATAATTAATTTAAAAACTTTAAAATGTTTTTCTTTTACTGAAAGTGTGAGTGAAAATGCACATTTTAATCATTTTCACACCGGTTTATTTAGTAGATAGTGTCAATTGTGAAAAAAAATCATTACATGCATATCAAAATTATAATTAGAAAAATTAAAAGGCTCGAAATGATAAATTAAATGATTGACTTTAAAAGCACCTTGTGCAAAATATGTACCTATATTCTTTTTGCTATTTATATACATAATGTGTACATACATATATTTTTTAAATATTTAAATTAAAATTCTAAATTTGTATTGGATTTAATTAAATTAAAACAATATTAATTTATAATTTGAAAGAGTTTTTTTTTTTATACAAACACTTTATATTTCACCTATAAGCATGGGTCATATATTCAATTATATTATATATACATTTCATATCTAATACATGTACATTATATCATAAAGATTTTTATAAATATTTATTAGTTATATATATATAATTAATTAATTTAATTACCCGTAACAAAAATATTCTCTAATGCTATCTAGCCTGTATTTATTAACGATGATGAGTAGATTTATCTACATATTATGTAGGTACCGAATGTATAGTTATGCATTAAAAAATCAGACTATTTCTATATTTGTGTTTTTGTAGAATAAGACAATTTATTTAAAATGTTTGGCCAAACTAAAACTATAATCTGTATTATGTTGTGTCAGAAATTTGACGTATTAAATCCACAATATAACTTATAAATATTAAGATTAGATTGAGTGGGTGGATTAGTTGATTTGGTTGTTGGTTAAATTTGTTGAGTAGTTCAAAAACAATAATAAAAAAAATTTTAAAATGCGAACATATAATACGTAATAGTTGAATATATATATATATTTATTTTTATGTACTTATAACTTATAATATTTATACTATTATACTTTTTTTTTATTAGATATTAAGTTTTTTTTTTTTTATATTATAAATATTTATATATATATATAAATATATAAGTTGAAAAAAAAAATAATAATTTCCAATTTATTTCTCTTTGTGAAATGATAAGAGGAAAAATAAATTTGTAAAAATCATGAGGTAATTATTAGGCAAAAAAAATATAGGTGTGAGTTATATTTTGATGAGCACGTTTATTTATTAATTTTTTTTTTTTTTTTTAATTTTAGAAAAATTCTCTTGTTAATTTATTTTATTTTATTTTTTTCTTTTAATTTTTTATGCATACAGTATTTTTCTTCAAAAGAATTTTGAAATATATTTTATTAAAATTTTCTAAGAAAGTAGGACAAAATGAAATAAATTTAAAATTTTTTTTTTCTTGTTATGAAACAAAAAAAAAAGTAATAATTTTCTAACAGAAAATTTAAGATAAATGTTAAAATAATAATAAAATAGAAAATTTCAAGGTAATTGGATCATAAATGAAATAAAATTAAATTAAATATACAAATTAATGTTTAATTTTTTTTTTTTTTTGTATTTTATAATTGAGAGGAAATTTAATTGAAAACTTATATATTGATAATTACTTTTTTGGTTGAATGAAATTTTATTTGCCATCTAAAATACAAAATCATAAAACATTTGATTATGGCTATTAATAATAGTCAAATTTATTTTCAGTAATATAACAATTTTTATATATTTATGAAATTATCAATATTTCTAAAATAACTAATTTTTTTGTCCAAAAATCCGACAATATCATTTATTTGTGCTTAATGATTTTATTACATTTATCTATATATTATGTACTAATATAGGTGCATTCAGTTTATTTGATTATAGGTATTTAAAAAATATACAAATAAATATACATGACTTGATTGATAAATAAACAAATTGATAACAGGCTATACAACTACCCAATAGAAGTTTAGATCGTTTCAATTTGCTTTACAATAATTATTGTTTTTTTGTCGCAAATATAAGGGTGACATCGGAAATGCAGTATTAGAGTTTTAACTGCAATGTAATATGTTCCATAACATACTATATACAACATAATTAATTATAAAATATTTATTAATAAATATTGTTTTTTTCTGCGTACTTAACGCAGTATGCCAACATTTTAAATTTATTTACATTGTATATAATTCGTTATGGAACATACTACATTGTCGATAAAACTCAAATAGTGCATTTTCGATGTCACCATTTTTTTGTAATTTGCCTATAAATAAGTTGACAAAAAAAATATATACCTATATGTTTGAAAAAAAAAGTATAATTTCGAGGTAGGTTTATATGCTAATTTTTCTGCACTACCAATCACAAAAATATAAAAAAAAATTTTAAATTAAAAATATTTATACTTTAAAATTATTGTACAACTGCTACTGACTAACGTTGCAACTTGGTTGGAAAATTGGATATTATCAACTTTTGATTGACAGCAAAATTAAATAATAGTGTACATATGTATAATGTCGCATAGTTAAGCTTTATAAGTTGGATTGTACATTATCATTTTCAAAACATCGCGTGAATACTAATAAAATTCTATCCAAGAATAAAAATTCTAACAGTTAGAATTGAACTAAATTTATTTTTCTTCTGATTTTTGTTATTAATTTCATATAAATAGAGATAGCATACATAAAAGTTTATCAAATTATTTGATTTTTTATATTTTTTTTTATTTTAAGCGAGGAAAAAAAAAATCCATGCCCTGAGCCGGATTCAAATCAGACATTTTTATTAGTAGTTTAGTCATATTACATGAACATAACTAATACATGATTTAGGTTGGGCTAGTTTAATTTTTTTTTTTTAAATTAATGATTCGTATCTTATTTTAACAATTTTGTTTTTGTATTTCTCTATACAAGTGCAACATGATAACAAAAAAAAAAAACTATAATTCGTAAAGGCCCTTAATGCGGTGAACATTAGTTTTAATCATGAATAGAGATGGGTGCGGGTCAATTGTTATTGTTACAAATCAAAAATAATTATAATATTGTTAACAAAATATGAAACTATGAACCTAAAATAAATAAACAAAAATTTTAACAAAAACAAAAAATCAAAAATAATAAAAAGAAGTTCTAAAAAAACAATAAATTTTATTGAAAAAAAATCATAGACTTTTTTTTAATGTAATATAAATGTTCTCGAATATTACGAATATGGAATCGAACACAAATATTTGTGGAAATATCAAAACTTTGATTTTTTCTTGAACCTAATAACATCACGACCAGACAAACAGACGAATATGTCACATAAAGACAATTACTTCGTATACACGATAGCTTCAAGTAAGCTTCAAGTACGGTTCAACATCATATATACGTTTAGTTTTTTGAAATCAAGTTCACTCAAGTCAGTCACAAAAATTTACTTACTTGACTTGAAAATTGTAATCGAATACGCAGCTTGAACAGCTTTATTTGACAAAAATAATTTTAAAAATTTACGAAGTTTTGTTGAATATTTATAGTGAATTTACAAGATTTACAAGAGTAAAAAATTAAAAAAAAATTTATTGTATTGTTTAATCTTTAAATTTATAGAAGGTTTTACAAATTTTAGCAATCAATATTAATGTCACCAAAAATGCATATGTCAAACTCAATCTATTTTCAAGCTGACATTCACTTGAAATGGGTAATCGAAAACAAAGCTTGAAATTTCAATAAAAACTCAAGTCAAGTACTCAAGCTATCAGATACATATACGTAGTAAATGCGTATTCGAAAAGCTTTGGATGATATTTAGCCCCTCAATGACTATAACTTTTTAATCAAAATAAACATTTATCATATCCACCAAATTTATAAAGAAATCTACACGTCAATTTCAAAATAATACAAAGTTTTGTCCGATAATTTTGGCCAAATATGACATTTGGTCTGTATGTGAAATCGCAAATTTATATAAATCTGCACAAAATTATCCAAATTCCTGTTTGTTTACTTTTTTATATGCCTTTACAAATTTTTGAGAAATTTAAGAGAATTTAGAGTTTTAAACATCAAAGCTCCTCTCTTTTAAATAAATTTGTACAAATGAAATTTTCTATTTGTAAAAATTTGTTGTCAACTTTTTGTTGCTGTTTTAAATGTCAAGTTAATATTTTTCATTTGAATAAGAATTAGTGTACCCTAACCTTAACATTAGGTCTGTATGTTTTAGCTTTTATTTGCAAAAAATTTGCAAATGAGAGGAAAAATCACGTGATCATAAAATTCTGCGAGAATAATTAAAATGTTCTCTTTTACAAAAAAAAAAAAAGTAGAAATACGCAAAGTTTGTATAAATTTTTCCAAATTTTTCCATGTCAAAAATAATCGGTTTTTAGGTTATGAGATTTTTTTAAATTTGAATTAATTTCAGTAATTTTCACAATTTTTTTGTAAAGTTATTGAATGTTTTTGCTGGAAAAATATATAATACAGTTAAGTTGAAAAATTTACGTAAACCTACACATAGAATTGTTAAACATATGCAAAAATTTGCAAATGATATTAAAAAATCATGTGTTTATAAAATTCTGCGCAAGCATTAAAAATAATCTCATTAAATGGTATTTTAGAACTGTAAACCCCTCTAATCCATCCATACCTATTAATAATTGAAATTCAAAACATAACTATTCGTAAAATAATAAAAACTACAATATATGTATGTATATGTATATACTTAATTCTTTTATACAGATTAAAAGTATATATAAATATTTCATTTAAGGCAAAATTCTGCAACTGGTGCTTGTAATTGGTAATAATTTAAATTTTGTTCAATCAATAATAATAATAAAAATAATATAATAAATTTTGTTCAAATAATAACTATAAAGAACTATATTAATTATACTTATGAACAAAAAAAAAATTATTATTGATTTTTCTATTATTATTATGATAATATGATTATAAAATATACTAAAAAAAAAAAAAAAATTCAAAATTATAATCAATAATGGCATAAAGAAGAAAAAAAAATAATTGAATCGTACTTTGACCGTTTTAATTAAGTCTTTCCATTTCAATAATTTCGTTTTACATACGATGTGTATAAGGAATAGGTTAATGAACTAATTCTATTTCAAGATTTCTTTTAATTATATAGGTACGTAGTTTTATATTATTAATCTGAAATTAATGAACTTAACAAAATTTTTAAAACTTAGTTTACAAAATTAAAAAAAAAAAAACAAAAAAACAATCTATTTTATTTATTTTTTTTTTTATGTAGGTCACTACACTAAACACATGTAACTTTTCAATTTACTTATAATAAAAATGTTGGTTTATTACTGTAACGATATTTATTATTGTTGTTGTAATACAATATAGTACTACTACACAATAACTTTAAAATCAAGTACGTACATTTCTTACGTAATATGAAAACAACATAATCTTATTAAATTTAACTCCAAATTCTCTTTTGAAAATTATTTTTATGATAAAAAAAACACATTTCAACAGGTGTCCAATATGTTCCATACAGGTGTCCAATATATTTTTATTTTTAGTAGAAAATAAAAATATAATAACATTTATTATGTGCATAGGTATGTCATTAAAATTAATTTAACAAACACTGCACTTTACATCTTGGAAAATTATTAAAAATATAAATTATTATTGTGAAGGAAATTTCTATCATTTAACAAAAAAAAAAAAAATTATAAAAATATAAATATAAAAACGAAATTATGCAATTTATTTCTTTAATTTTGTTCTCATTAAGAAAATATTTTTAGAATTTTAAAATAAACGACAATAATAAAATAAAATAAAAAATAAAAAAAAAACAAGTAAATGTTTCGTTCTACACGCAATTTTACTACGACAACAATCAACTAATAAAATATAAAATAGAACTTGAAAACTTTTAAATATACCTTTTAAAAATATGAACAACACAAAAAAAAAAATAATAAAAATTTTATATGCTGACGTATTTTTCTTTTTTTTTTTTTTTAATTTATCTTAGAAATTGAAAAAGTTCAAACAACTGGTCGAATCCCAACTAGAGATCCAAAATATGTTGATATATATCGTGAGAAGCCAGTACGTGTTGCCCAAAAAATTCTCGTGCCTGTTAGAGAGCACCCAAAGGTAAATATATTATACATTAACTATTAATATTATTTATAAAACAATAATTAAATACACAAACCCAAGCCGATAACCTACAACTGGTAGTGTTAACATTGAGTTATGAATTTTTAAACGTCAATTATTGTTGATAAATAAATAATCAAAAAAATACTACACCATATTTAAAACTAATATATTTTTATTTTTTTTTTATTTTAGTTCAATTTTGTTGGAAAATTATTGGGTCCAAAAGGTAATTCATTACGTCGTTTACAAGAAGAAACATTATGCAAAATGACTGTATTGGGGCGCAATTCAATGAAAGATCGTGTTAAAGAAGAAGAATTACGCAATTCTTTGGATCCAAAATATGCACATTTAAATGATGATTTACATGTTGAAATATCAACAATTGCTCCACCAGCTGAAGCTCATGCACGTATTGCATATGCAATGGCTGAATTGAGAAAATATTTAATACCTGATAGTAATGATATTATCAGACAAGAACAATTGCGTGAATTAATGGACAATCCTCCAGTTGAAGGTGATGTTAAACCAACGATATATAAACCAAGAGGTGGCGCTGTTATACCAAAAGCAGCTTATGGATATAGGTAAAAAAACAAACAAAAAAAAAAAGAATATTTATTTTTGATAATTAGTTTTGTTTTTAATTAAATTTTATCAATTAAAAGTTGAATTTTTCTTTCACAAATAAAAATTATTTTTTAAAATATCAATATTTCGGAAGCATCTAACATTTTTCATCAAAGAAAAATAGAAATTACATTATTAGTGAAAAGAAAATTTAACTTTTAATTGCTAAAAAAAAAAAAACAAAGAACAAATCATTTAATAAATAATAATTTTTATATAACTTTTATATATATATATATGAGTATAAAAAAAAAAAAAGAATACTTCATACGTAATTTGATTAATGAAAAAAAAAATTAAAAGTCTGGTAAATTTAGTAATATAAATAACTTTATAAAGAATTTAAAACAAAAAAAAAATATCATGTCCGTTCTTCCATATTTCAAATGTTATTTAAATTAATAAATTTTTATATATTTTGCAATTTTTACATTATTTTTAGTATTAAATAAATGAATTTGTTGAAAGTGAAAAATGCATTCGCGTTTAAATTCTTCAAATACTTTCAATTAAATTGTTTCCAATTTGTTACTAAAATACACATTTATTTCATGTAACTAACAAATCAGAAATTGTTTTTGTACTCCAAAAAAATAATTAACATTGAAAAGTATAAAATTTTTAAAGTTATTAACTTCAAATTTATAATTAATGAATTATTATTTATTTAAAAATTTTACAAATTATACTAGCTATTCTAATATTTACAAATTTAGAAGAAATCTCAACATTTCAAAAATAAAAAAAATGTAATAATTTTATTCATTTTTAATTAATATTTTGTCCTTCACCATTTATTTATATATATATATATATATATATATATACTTACAATATATGTTAATGTTAAACTCTCCAAATAAAAACAAAATATTTAATTTTAGTCATTACATTAAATTTTATTAAAATAAAAGAAAATAAAAAGAAAAATTTAGCAATTCCCATAATACAAGAAAGAATAAAATAAATATATAAAATTGTGATATCATGTAATTTTGGATAAATGCCAAATATTAAATGTTTCATGTGGTTTAAATTGAAAATTTTATTTAATATTTGTTTTGAAACGATTATTTATTATTGTTTTTTTTTTTTTTTTTAATAAGAGTTAATAAATTATTTATTAGGTAATTTTAAAATATTAATTTATTAAAAAAAAAATAATTTAAATAATTGAAAATGAGAGTTAACTTTTGATGAGTTAAATAACCTATTTTCCAATTGTAATTTCCAGAAGTAATCAGTTTTAATTATATGGAATTAGAACTCAAATGTAGTAATTTGCAATTTAGAAAAGTCGAAACATAATTGAATTTATTTTGGGGGGGCTAAATGTGACATTCACATTTAAAGTTTTTGTTAATAGCTGAGAAAAACCATTTTAAAGCAAGTATGAAATTTAGTTTTGTTGTATAATTTAGAAAAAATCAGAATTTCAAAACTGAAATTTAAAAATATTTTTGTGTAAAAACATTGTCATTAATACTATGATATAAAATTGCTGAACTGCAAATGTCTAAATAAATCTTCATTGTTTTTAATTGCTAAGAACTACATCTGAATTGCAATATTCATATTTTTGAATTGCAAATGACTACAACTGAATTACAATTAACAAAATGTATGGTTTTTTTTTTTCTTTTCATTAACTCGGATTGTTCTAGCATAGTATTTTTTTTTTTTTTAATTTAAATAAAATATAAATCAATTAAATAAAATTATTATTAAAGTAATATTAATTTCTGTTCAAATGTAACACTTAAACCTATGGCTGATGCATAATCATTGATTTTAAAAAAAAAAAAAACCTTTCGTTTTTTTTGTATGTTTTTAGACCACCAACAGCTGTAACACATGCACCACCAACAGTCAGTAGAACACCTGTACCACCAAAACAAAAAGTTCTTTCAATTTTGGATAGAGCTAGAACTGCAATGGAAGAGCCATACAGGTGAATTTAATTAGGCTTAACAAACAAAAAAAATCAAAATTGAGCATATATTTAAATTATCAAAATTTTTCATATACTACATTATCAAAATTTAAATATTTTATAATAAGTACATTCAATTATAATATATATATATATATATATGGGTAGTTCTACGATAATTATATGATCTTTCAAGACTCTGGAAAATTTTTTATTCATTATCTATAGAAAATATTGTATTTAAAATACCTATTTTGCCATTGTCGTTTGCTAAATAATAATCACATTAAACATGTGAATAATTAAATAACATTTCATATTTCTACTACACTCAAACACAAATTTCAATTTAGACATATAAAAGTAAAGAGTTTTTATTTAAATCAAAAGACACTGATTTTGACATTCATTATAAAAAAAAATTCTCATTTTATTTGGTTGGTTGGTTGTTCTAAAGGGTGGATAAAAACAATCCATACTTTACATTTAGGCATTTAGGCCTATCGTACACACTCTGAGCAATTTCACTTCTGCATCTCAACAGATTACATCGTCGAGCCAACATACACCCTAAATATCACTAAAAATATATCTTTTACTATTTGTTTTGACATATAAAAGTTATAAAATTTAATAATTTTCAAATTAAATATTTTTGGAATTTCTTTGTGATGGGCATAGGTCCCATATTGAGAAATAAAATCTATCTCGCTAGTATTTAGTTAATGTCACCTAGTAATTTAAAAAAGAAATATGTGTTCAAAAATTGATTAAAGAGAGATTAAAGGAAAACTCTAGTCAATGATTTTTAGTAAACGCAGTACTGTTAAAGCAAACCATGCAGAAATTATAATACATATATTGCAGTACTGCAATACTGTAATTGAACTATATAATAAATTTAACTGCTTAAAAAATTGTAAAAGTAGTGCAGCTGATTGTACTACGCTTTCAATGATAATTTTGCAGTTTTTATGTAAAGTTAAAAATGTTTAAGAACAAAATTCTGTAGTAATATTAATAGTATGTACTATTTGTTCATGAAAATGTCCATAATATTACATAAATGCACCATACCGGTTAAAATTGTTCCAATTTGGAAAATCCGTCTTCGCAAAACTAATATAATACACTTAATGTGAAAGAGTCCTCCCACAAAATATAGAAATAAATTATTTCGAAACTTAATTCATTCGAAAACTTACACAAATGTCATTGTCATGTAATTAACTATCATTGTCGCTATAATTCAATAAAAATGTTTTATTTTTACATATTTCAACAAATATTCTTTTTACTTCACTTTTATTAGACTTAGATCGTAGAACTACCCATACAAAAATATTTTATATAACCTTTTTTTTTTTTATTATTTAACACATTATTTTTCATTTAGTTCTATATTGTATAGCAAAAGGTTTAAATATGGCACGACGTGTAAATTATAATTAATTAGTAGAAAAAAATATTTTAATTAAAATTTTTCTACATAATATATGTACATAATATTTTAAAACCTATCTATGTTATAACGTATTCAATTTAACTAATTTCATTAACAAAATATTTGTGTTTTTTTTTGTTTTTTTAATATCAATTAACATCATTAATTGACAAAAAAAAAAAAAAAAATATTCTGCCCGTCTCAGGAATTCTATAATTTTAATCGCAAGTAAAAATATAGTCTCTGGAATTCGATTGTTATTAATTTTCACTGTATCACTTTTTGAATTTTAGTTTCATTTTTTTAACTGAAATAAGATTTGTTCACTTAACTGTACTAGAACGATCTAGGGTAAAAAAAAAAAAACATGTTTTTTATGTTCAGAAGTTTACGTTAATTGAACTTTTTTGCCCAAAAGTCTGATCGATGTTCAGTAGATTTTTCAAAACAATTGAACCCCGTTTAGTAAATTTTTCTGTAGTTCAAAGTAGTCTTAAAGTATTTGACATTTAATTTGTCATTGTCCAAAACAGTTCTGTTCGTTTCTGTTCGAAATTTACTAAGCAAACTCATTTCATAATGTCATTTATGTTTATTTTGCCATTAGACAACTGTTCAAAAAAATTGTTAAAAGTATCAATATTAAGATTTTTATGATGATTCAACTATCTTAATTTTTTCACTAATTCAAAATTTGCAAATTAGGTATAATTGTGTTTGTTTTTGATAATCAGATTTGTTTTTAGTGATATATTTAGATTTATGGAATAAAAGTCGAGTTTTCTTTTCACTAATCATTTGTATTTATTTTGCAAATATCAATATTTCGGAAGCAACTTACTTCCTTCATCAGTGCTTTGCGACCTCGCAAATACAAATGATTAGTGAAAGGAAACTCGACTTTTATTCCATAAAAATAATTGTGTTTACCTGCTACCCTACACTGATTAACAAAACTATATGTTAAAAATGTTTTTTTTTTTTAATTAACATAAATTTTACAAATTTTGTAAAATGAATAGAAATTAATTGTTTTATTTGAAAAATAAAAAATACAACATTTAGAGACACTAGGTTCATTCAATAACATGTGATTGCAATCAATCACAATCAAAAGCAATCCAAAATGTTCAAAATATCAGTAGCCAATCAAAATCCTGTTCAAAAAATATCATTTCCAATCACTTACAATCCATTTTACTTATTGAACAAATTTTTGTGTTTTTGAAATTTCAAAATTTGTTTATAAAAAAAAATGGATGAAAATTTTTAAAAAACTTAATTTAAAAATTTTTTTATTTGAATTTAAATTTTAAAAATGTTTTATTAAAATATTTTTAATTTTTTTTCTCAACTGTTTTTTCAAAAAAAATAAATATAATTAATTTTTGCCGAATACTTTGCGTCAGAATAATTTTCAAAATTAAACTTTGACATTCAATTCCAATCAATGATTGTGTGATTTTAATTCTGAGCGCAATCAGAAAATATCAGAAAATATCATTTTCAATCTCGTCTATTGAATAAAAAAAAATCAGTTTCAATCACAAATTTCCCCTCTAAATCATGATTGAAAGTGATTGAAAAGTAATTGAACAAAAAAACATGATTGTAAGTTATTGAAATCGAAAACAATTTGCTATTGAATGAACCAACTAAAGTTTGTTTCATTTTCATTTATTCTATCACCTCTGTTAAAATTCACTTTCAATAAAATTCTAAAAACCCTAAAATGAAATTCATGAGTGATTTCAATATTTCCAATGAATTCCAGAGACGGGCAGGTTAACTAATTTATTCAAAATTAAAGCAGTGCAACTTTTTCCTCACCACTTCATTAAACAAAAGATATATAAAACAATTAAAAATTTTAAATCATAACAGAGAGCTCCTTATTAACGCTTAAAGTTTTTCTTTTTTTTTTTTTTTTTACTTTATAATTTTATTTGCATTTTAGGGGCACTTATAACGAAAACTATTCTTATTTTAGCCGACATTATGAAGAACAAGTAGCTTATGAAGCACCTGTATATGATAGTTATTCATATGCCCATGCACCACCACCAAGAAGTGCACCCTATGAAACAGCTGAATATGAGCCAGAATATCGTCGGGAATATTATCAACCATCACCAAGTTATACAGGTACGAATTATTAATTTTATATTAAAATTATAAAATTTATTGTTTTAGTGTTTTTTTAAATTAACATTTTTACTAAAACAAAGCAAAAAAAAAAAAAAACAAAAAAAAATTAAATATTATTTACTCCCACCTACGATTAACAACAATTTTTTTTTTTTTCTATCTTATTTCAATTTATATATACATATATATATATATAAAAAATATAAAAATTTTTATTTTTTATAATTGCATCAATGCTGTAGGTCCTCTCTCATATTTAAACTACAATTAAACTAGAAAAAATAAAAAAAAAAATTTTAATTTAAAATTACCAACAACCAACATAAAGAGAAAAATCAAAAAGAAAAACAAAAAAATAAGAAATTTAATTAAAAAAAAAAAAAAAGAAATTTTTTTTCTATTCATTTTATTTGAATTTTCTTTGTGCATTTAAAAAACAACAAACAAAATAAATTAAAAAAAGAAAACTAAGTGCCTAAATAATAATTTAAATTATTAAAACCAGAAGAATATATAATTTCAAGTTTAAATGCTTTTTATGCTAAAATATAATAAAATATTTTTAATGTGCGCGCAAATTATTATTTAATTTTTTTTTTTTTTTTGGATTAATGTTCGTGGTGTGTTAAAAAAAACCATTAATTAAAATAAAATTGATATATAATTTTAATAAATTAAAGAAAATTATTAATAAAATTAAAAATTTCTAATAACTATTATTAGTAATTAAAAGCTATGCAAATAATACAAAAAAAAAGTAAACTAATTTACCAATAATTTGCTCTCATTGTACACTATAAAATAATTTGAAAAAAATTCTGATGATTAATTAAAAACTATAATGTATATAGAACTAATAGAAATTTTGAACAAATAAAGTAAGTAAGATAAATCCATTATTGTTGGTGTCATAATATAAATCGAAATTATATGACAAATCATAAATAAAATATATTTTAAAAGCTACTCTACACCATTAGGCGTGTAGTAAACTGTTTTTGTAGATTTATTAAACATAATCTCAGAATATTGACTATTATAATCAGTTTTGACTGCATTGTTTTTTTGATACATTTTCAATGTCACCGTATCTAAAATTTTGTTTATGGGCTTTCACGCTTTGTGAAATCGGCAATAAACAATAAAATGCTTTAAATTTTCAATTAAAAATATATAAATTAATTTCGACATAAAAAATATATAAATATATATATATATATATATATATTTATTTTTTATATATATATATATATATTACATTAATTTTATCTTTGATTTATATGTTTTCTATTAGCATCGTATGAAGTATCGTTTGAAAACTATTTTACTAAAAAAAAAAAAAAATTGAGCTATCAACAATTACAAACATTTAGGTTTAGCTAATTCCGACGATAAAAATTAGAGAAATTTCAAATTCCAAGTTCAATAACTTAAAAACATTTGCAATTGTACAATTTGTTCTTCATTTCTATTATTTCAGATAAAATGAATTAAAATTTAAAGAAAAAAAACAGTACAACAGTTTAAGTATGTGCCAAATTAATTTAATATTTTTTAAAATATGTATGTATCCCTTAGTTTATTATTCATCAGAATTTTGCTATAATTTTTAAAATAAATAATTAAACACTCATAAATATGCATTTGAATTTTAAAAAGAAAACCCAAATAAATGATATTAAAAAAATTTTTAACCTAATTAAAATTACAAAAAATTATAAAAATCAAATATAATTTTTTTTTTTTTTTTTAATTTGTTCTTATATACAACCCTAAATAGCCAATTACTGACTTTTTTAACACATTCAATGAAAATTAAAAAAAAAAAAAAAAAAAAACTAAATAAAATATAAAAAAAAAAACAAATTATCAAGTTACACATATATATATATAAAAATAAATCAACAAAAATCAACCGAAATAAATGATTATATATTTTTTTTTTTTTTTAATTAAAATTTAATTTTTAATATTAATAATCTTTTTTCTAATAAAAATATATATTTTTATTTAATAAAACATAATAAAATATTTAAATAACCATATATGCATATATATTAAAAGAGAAATTATCATCTCTATGATAAAAAAAAATAATTAAATAAACAAAAATTTAATCAAAAAAAAAACTTAAAAAAATTTCAAAATAAAATTTAAATTAAAACAAAAACTTTAACTTTATATATATATACACACATATCACTACTACTTCTACTACTACTACTTCTACTACTACTACTACTACTACTACTTGTATGAAAATGTGAAGCAGGAGCATCAAAAGCAAGTGCACGTACATGGAAAACAACTTCAGTTCCCGCTACAGATTATTATCAATCGTCGTCTAGACGCCATGTTGATGAAGTTGGTGCTTCATCAAAACATTCACATAGTAGCCGTGAAGCACGATATAAGAGTGCACCATACCCAAAAACGAAATAATTAAAAGAGAAAAAAACAAAAAACAAATATGCAAAGTGAATATATATAAATATATATATATATATATATCAATATTTTAATAAATATTAAAATTTAATAAATAAAATATTTAACACAACAACAAAAAATATATAAAAAGAAAAAACAATATTTTATAAATATAAAAAAGTATATTGATTATTTTAAGAAGATAACACTTTATTAAAAACAAAAACAAAACAAAATTAATTAATTAGAAATTCATGAAAAACAATTAAAATAAATACACAAATTAATAATAAAAAAAAAAAATTAAATTGAAATAGAAAATAAAAATAACATAAAAATGTGCTTCTTTTGTACATACATATTGAGAATAAAAACAAAAAAAAAAAACAAATTAAAGAAACTAATGAAAGTAAGAAATAAATAAAAATTATTATTATAATTAATGTATATTCCATATTATAACATATTATATTCAAGATATAATTAGTTCAAAAAAAAAAAAAACTAATAAGAATAAATAAATAAATCTAAAATAAATATACATGCTTACCATGTTTATTTTTAATATATAAATTTTGTTTTTTTTTTTCAATTTTCATTTTCATTTTTTCTTTTATTATTATTAATTTAACTTTATTTTAATTTAAACTTAAGACAAAATTAAAAAAAAAAAGTTATTTTATTTCTTTATTTTTGTTTTTTTAATTTTGACATAAAAAAAAAAAGGAAAATCTTAAAAACAAGTGTTTTGTGTAACTTATCTGCAAATTAATAATAATAATGATAATAATAATTAATTAATTTGAAAGATTTCTGAGAAATTATGAAACAATACATTACGTATATATATACATATAAATAAATTTAAATACTAATACTTAATTATAATAAAATTTAAAAAAAAAAAAAATGACGGTAATTGAAATTGTATTAATGTATAAGTTTAATTAAACAAAAAATTAAATAAATGTTTGTAATTAATTAATATATATTATTAAAAAAAAATATATATATATATATATATAAAAATAATAAAATTAAAAGAAAACAAAAAAGGAATAATATTAACAACAAAAAATTAAGTTAATTCTATATCAGATATATCTCAATAATTGAAATATTAAATATACATAATATATTATCACTAATAAATATGCAAACTTTAATCTGGCAAGATAGTTATGGCAAAATACGTAAAATTAATTAATTAATTATATTCTATTTAAAATATTCATTAAATGATCAAAATGGTTGTCAATCATTTCAATTAGACGTGTTTGACAGTTAAATTTATTATTTATTATAATAAACTCAGAAAACTATTATTATTTGACTTATTATTTTAATTTCCGTTTTACCCGTAATACGATTTTAGGGATTAGGGTTTGAGCATCGTTTTTCACGTTGTCTGCCCATGTGCTCTTATTGTTGCACCGAGGTATGTAAAGCTTGTAACTCCTTCAAAGTTGTACTTTCCGATTCTTATACACCCATATTCTGTTAGATCCATCTCGCGAGATCGCGTGAGAATATCTCTGACGAGATAGTTTTGTATTCTGTTAGACTTTTGACGAGATGAGATAGCCATTTTTTATCTCGTCAAAAATTGTAAACGATAGAGTATCTCGCCAAAGTATTTTGTGTCTTTTTTTTACCAAAAAATTGAATTAAATAAATAAATTGAATAGATAAAATAGTTAAATAAAGATTAATAAACAATTTTCATTATTTTTTTTTCATTATTATTAAAATTGTATTTTTGTTTTGAAAAAAAAAACCCATCTTCACTATTATTGTTTTACTACTGTTTATGTACTAAACTAAAAAATATTTAAACATAAATATATTTATATTTATTTTTCATTTAAAAAATATTTTAAAACTAATAGTAAAACCCCACTAATACTTTTCTTTCCAAAAAATTTATAAATCATATTTCGTTTATATACCAATAATTTTTTTTGATAGTAAAAAATGATCAGTACTACCAACAAATAAAATGTTTTATCGCGCCGCTTACAGTGTCTAACAGAAAGGCATATTCAACGAGACGAGACGAGATGATTTTTTTCTTCTCGTCAACAATGGGTCTAAGAGAATATGGGTGATATTCTAATTACTTCTTATTTGTTCATTTCTTGACATTTTTGGATATTTTATTTTGTCTTCGTTGATTTTTAAGCATACTTTTTTGTCTCGGTTTCTAGTTGTACAAATACTTCTGTCATATATATGTATTTTTTTGCCATTATTACTATGTTATCCGCATATTCTACTATTTGGGTTGTTATATTGAATATACTGCCTTTTTCTAATTTTTCTATGGCTTAATGTAGTATTAAGTTGAATAATAATGCGGATAAGGCTTCTCCTTGTCGTACTCCCATTTTCTATTTTAAAATCACTGATTATTTGATTTTGTATTACAATTTTAGCTTTTGATTCATGCATTTTCATTATGACTTGATTTGACAATTTCTGAGGTATTCCCAAATTTCTAAGATCTGTTAAAATTATGTCTGTGTATAGTGTCAAATGCCAAACCGTATGTCGTCTTCATAACATTTTGCCATGATTTGTTTCATGTCGAATATCTGGTCAGTTATTGATCTTTGGCTTCGGAATCCGCATTGGTCAAATCTATCAAACCTTAGAACCACTTAGAACTGAAAAATTTACTGAACACCTTTTTTGAACTTTTTTGTTCTAATTTTTGTTTCTTTGTTTAACTGTCAAAATTTAAAGAAAAAACAACAATATCTTTTAGAACATTTTAGAACGAGATACTCAAAACAAAGGTGAAAAAAATAATAACATTTTCGATAGAACACTAGAACAGTCTATTTATATTTATGGAATTATATCACTAAAAACAAATCTGGTTATCAAAAACAATTAAGTCTATTTATATTTATTTATCATTTAAATTAATTTGTATTTTATTTCAAGGGATGAATCAATCCATTTTCTGCTACATAAATTAATTTTTAAATAATTTTGCCATAATTTCTCTCCCCCCACCGACAAAAAAAAATTATATTTCAAAAATTATATAATTAATATGAAAAACAAAAAAAGAAACATAAACTGGTATAGATTTAACATATATTTAATTGAAATTAATAAAATTAATAAAATAGTAATTTCATTTAAAAATCATAATAAAATCACACAAAAATAAAAACGAAAATGTTAGTAAAATTTAAATAACAAAAATTGAATAATTATGATTTTTTATTTTTAATAACAAAATGAAAAAAAAATATTAAACATGTCTTTAGGAACAAGTACAATAATGTGCTCTAAGTTCTAGTAAAATTAAACACAAAACATTAAAAAGTTATAACAACAATAACAACAACAACAAAATTAATTAAAATTAATAAAAACAAAAAAAATTAGAACAAAATGATAAATTAAAATTGTTACTTTTCCTTTCCTTAATCTAATAATGTATATACATATATATTAATAGTAACTGATATAATGAAAGAAAAAAATCAAATTATATTTGAAGTGAAAAGTTATAAAAATTTTAACTTTTAGAAATAAAATTAAAAACTTAATATAATATAATATGCTATTAATAAAATTATCCACATAAAATTGTAACTAAAATTATTTCAAAAATTTAAAACAAAAATAATAAATAAAAAAATTAAAATTTCACATTTTAGAAAATTTATAATTAACTTAAAATTAAATTGAATTGCAACTGTAAACATAAGTTAATAATGTAATAAATTATATTTAATTTAATTAATTTTTTTTCAACTTTAATCAAATAATTTTAGAGCAAATTTATAATGGGATCCTATCTGTTTTTTTTTTTTTTTTTTTTTTTTTTTTTTAATATTTTATCTACTTTCTAAACAATTTCTTAATTATTTTTTTGGAAAGGATACATATTTTATCAATTGAAAATAAATTATTTTATTTAATATACGAAAAAAAAAATTTTAATTATAAAATATAGATTTTTATTTTGTATTTAATTTACATTTTAAATTAAAGCTTTTACATTATTAAACAACAATTTCAAAAATAAAACAACAATTTACCCCATTAAATGTTACCAAAATCTACAATAAAAAATTATTAATATTAATTACAAAAAAAAAAAATTAATTTAAATTTAAAATTAAAAAGTTTAAATGAAACAAAAAATAAATTGATAACTTAAAAAAATATATAAAAGAAAACAAAAATTATAATCTAATAGAATTTAAAAAAAAAAAAAAATAAATAAAAATCAAATAAAATTTTCATCCAAAAATATTAATAAAATTATAAAATTATTGGAAAATAGAAAATATAATACTAAAACAAAAATAATGTATTTAATATAAGTAAAAAATTATATAAAAATAAAAGAATAAATATTAAAGAACAAAACAAAACACATTGTTAAAATTAAGATAATTCACAAAACAAACAATTATTTAGGGATTTAAATTGTCTCTTAATTATATATTATATATATTAATGTATATATATATAAATATATATATATATATATATATATATATATACATTTATTCAAATAAACAAACGAAAAAAGAATAATGTAATTAGAATAAAAATAATATTAAAGAAAAATAAAATGAAAATAAAAAAAAAAAATTAAAATAAAAACAAAATTCTTTCAAATACTACAAACTAAAAAAATACGTAAAACAAAAACCAAAAAAACAAACTTTAATTTCAGGAATTCAATAACTTAATATTATTGTGTGAATAAAATAATTTATATAAAACCTTTATTTAATATAAATATAATACTAAAAAACAAATAAATTGATATTAAAATCTTATTATGAAAATATTCATTTCAATGTTTATAGTGTCATGAGTTTTACAACACTATATAATATATCCCATTAATACCGATACAATCTTTACATTTGGAAATAATCATTTTTGAAAAAATTCTGACAACAACACTACGTAGTTTGCCGAAACCCTTTTTGAAATTTTTAAATGACTACAACAATTATATAAATTTAAAGCAAATCTTCTTGCTTTTTTTTTTCTTTTTGACATTCGACATTTAAACTTCATTGTATAAAAACTTTCTTTTTATAAATTCCAAAAAACATATAGCAAGTTATTCGAACTAAGACAATGATTAATAGAATGATTAATTTTAAATTGAATTATAAATTATAATTAATTATTCTCGATTAATTTAACTTGCACTGTTATTATGTAAAAGAAATTTGTTGACTACAATTGAGATGAAGTTTAATAAACAAGAGTGAGTAACATCGAAAATGTAGTATTAGAGTTTTAACTGCAATGTAATATGTTCCAAAACATACTATATATATAACATAATATAATTTGTTTTGATATAATTCGTTATGGAATAATGGAATATACTAGATTTTAGAAAAAACTGAAATACTGCATTTTCGATGTCACCAAGTAAGTCTGTTACATCAAATAAGTATGGAAATTATTTTTACTAATTAATTTGTATTGAAACAGCTTATACATTTTGAAATTAATTCAATATTTAATTAAAAGTGGATTTTCAAAAATATTATCTTTGAATTTATATCCACAGCTGTCGCAAAATTTCTACCAATCAAACAGCTGTAAAAAAAAAAATCTGAAAGATTTTTCAAGGTGTATTTTAAAATTTTCTGTAGTGATTTAGTGACAAAATTAAAATTAATTTAAAATTGGGAAAATAGTATGAAATTAAATAAAATACGAATTTTATTTATTAGATTGATTTCTTTATATATTCTTGAATCAAGTGATATCATTCACATATTATTTCATTATCAAATCTTATTTTATATAAAATTGTTTCTGAAAAAAAAAACACTTTATTAAATTAACAGCCTTCTAAGTTTTAGAAAAAACAATAACTAAATAATAAAACATAACTGTCATGTTCACGATGTGTTAAAAAAAAATTCGTTTATGAAAATTTTTTTGATTGGTTGAAATTTTGACAGGTTTGCATTTAAAATCAAAGTAAATAGTTTGAAAATCCAGCTTAAAAAAAACTAATTCTAAGCATATTGACAATAATACACTATTATTTATTAAATTAAGAAAGTTTGGAAAAATTAAATCTTGACATAGATGTACAGTTGTCAAAATAACACTTAGAAAATAGAGTAACATTTTTATATTTGAACAACTATATACGTCATAGTTTACGTTAATCTTCCACACTCCCTATTAATTTCTCCAATTTAATTATAACCTTCAAACAAAATTCAATCCTTCCAATCGAAAATTTCCTGTTGTTCAGTACATTTTAAAACGTATGACTGATTGACTAACTAATTTTTATAAAACAAAATATTTTCTACTTAAATTAACCATTAATTTTAAATAATTTTATATAATTTTCTTTTTTAATAAACATTAATTTATAATTTGATAAATAAAAAAAAATAATTTTTAAACAATAAAACATCACCACCATTTCAAAATACCAACAAATATTCGTCGTATTACAACCGAAGTGCCTTATAATAATATCTTTAAAAAAAAAACAAACATATATAAATAAAATGCCAAAGAAAAAAATTATATATTGAATATAAAAAAGTAAAAGCGAATATCTTGAAACCAGGTAAATAATTTATACTTGTAAATATAAAAATATATTCTATATAATTAAAAAAAAAAAATAAACAATAATATACACATATAAATTTTAATATACACATAAATAAAATAACCTTATTTTTATAATTTAAAAATTTAATTTAATAATTTTTTTTTTTTTTAATAAAATATGTTTTCTCAATCTAAAAAAAAAAATAAACTCATTTTGCTAAAATTATTTTAATACAAATTGTGTTTCTATTTTTTTTCTTTTTTTTTTAGAAAAAAAAAAAAAGAAAATACTTTAATTTTTGATAACCATCTTAAAATATTTTCCTAATAATATAATTAAATTTATAACCTATTTTACATTTTTCTAATAAAAAAAATATATATAATATTAAAATCTCGAATATCCGAAGCCAAAGCAAAAAAAATATATTTTAAAAAGAAAACAAAAAATACAATTAAATTATTTTTATTTTACGCAAAATTAATATTCTAAAACAAAAATCTAATAATACAATATACATAATATTAATTAATTTAATAAAAAAAAAAAAACGATTACAATAATTTGCTTAATAAATATCGTAAATGCATCCTAGAGTCTTATTTTTTCTACTATATACTTATATACATTTTTTTTTTTATTATTGTGTGATATGATCAATTTGGAATAAATTTAGAATTTGGTTACTTACAACAACCGATGACATCGTAAATGTCTAAAAAAAAGCTTCAATGTGATACAATGTAAAAAAAAACTAAGGGTAAAATCAAAAAATAAATACTGCGGTAATGTTTAGCAATTCAGCATATGCTAAATATAAGCTCAATTGTTAAACAATGTCGCAGTGTTTATTTTTTGATTTCACCCTAAGTTGTCAATTTTATCCGTAAAATAAGTTGGCAACATTGTGTAATGAGAGCTTTCTGAGACATTGTGTTTTAATTCATTTGCGATCAAGCAGAGTTTTTATTAACACTGCACACCATTTTTAAGATTTTTTTGTAAACCCAAATACCTGTCAAACCGGTCGCGGAGATATCGTCAACAATCTTTGTTATCGTGTAGATAATGTTTCAAGCTTTTGTGAGCTTTTGTAGACATTTAAGATCATGTGAACGTTGTATTCAACTTTGTGTTGAGACATTTACGATGTCAAGCTGTTTCTTGTAATATAAAAAACATGTATGTATTTACTATTTCGTAATCAGCTAACAAACATGTACAATAAACATGTAGTAATGAACTAAAAAAAAAATATTCAACTAATTTTTGTACTCATGTTTTAGGGTTAACATGAAGTTGTAAATAATGGTTCTATTAAGTCAATTCCTTGTAAATAAAATTATTAAATTAACATTACAAAGTTGTCCGAAGTTTAATGTTATACATAACGCAATTCTGGGGTGGCAGCACGTAACTTGTTACAAACATGTTGTCACGCTATTTTTGAAAAACGGTAGCACGTAAAATTATTTCGACAATATTAATTTTGTTTCGCTACTTTCGGCAGCACGTTTACATTTGTAACGTCCATTTTTACTGAACGTCACAAATGAAAATTTCCGGTATAAATAGTTGACGTGTGTTAAAAAAAAAATTTGCAAAAATGTTTCGTAAATTTTTTTTTGTTTCAATCCCAAAGTAGCGTTTCAAAGTGTTACGTACTGCCACCCCTGATTGTAGGATTTCAGTCTGTTATAAAAAGTTGAAAGTTGCTCTAAATGAGCCGATAACTAGTTGGATTTGGATGATGTACAGTTTTGAAATGAATTTTTTTGTTTATTATATTATTTACTTCACGCATTTCATATGTAGGTCACTTATGATGTTATTCTCTGTAATCTATTCATCTATCTTTGTGTGTTGACAATCAATCTTAACACTTTTTTACCTGAAATATTTCTAGAATTTTGATATTTCCAATGTGATTGATGTTCCCCAAGTGTAAAAAAAAACAGCTATTTTATGTCCGACCAGACATTATAATTGCTTTGCATAACAGAATTAGTATTATCAAGAGATAAATTGCACCAAATTAGTTAACACATATATTTTCTACACAAAATAAGTACAAAAAATAATTTTAATTTTAATGAATTTTTAATATTAGCGTGTCCAGAAAAGAATGGAAAAGTTTTCATTTTAAAAATGTATTAAAATAAAATATTCTTTGAAAATGCTTGTAATGGCGAAGTGTTTTTAAAAGAAATTTATTTTAATTAAAGGATAGAAAATTTTGTTGCGCATATTATTTTGCGTAATTTATTAATAATTATTATTTTTCTATCTATTAATCTAATATCTATTTTTAGTAATTACATAATAATAGTATTTTATCTGCATGGGTTACAACGCACAGAAAATCGCACGTAAAATATCGTGAGAACCTCTCTTGACTAGAACTCTAAATGTAGTAGAATAAAGTTAGAGGTAAATCATGCAACACCTAAACAACTATTAATCTTTATGAATGTGGACTCAATTCATATTTTTTAAAGCCAAATTAATTAAAAATAGTCTTAAATTTACCGAGAGAGGTGAACAATTTGGAGTCTATGTTCTCCAAAATGAAAATGTTTTTTTTCCTTGTTTCTTTTTTTTTTTTCTAAATTCAATTTGAAAATTTAATTTTGATATAACAAAAGGATGTCTAACTATGTCAGATTAGCAGCCGCTGTCATCCTATTCAAATTTTATCAAAAATGTAAATTAACTTCTTCCAAATTAATGAAGTACTAGTATTCGCCTGCTCCTTCGAACTTTGGTAAAAAATCGTACTAAATATTTCATTATGAATTATTTTCCATCATTTCAATTTATCGTAGACACTATACTTTTTATTGATTTATCTTAAACAACAACCTCCATACGTAATAATTTATTTAAAAATAATAAAAATTTAAATTTGCAAGTGTAGTGGCAGTTTAATAAATTAAAATTTTTGTATGTAATAATGACTTATGTATAAAAGGGAGGGATGGTTGTTGAAATTTTTAATTAAAAAGTATTTAAATGTGCACGTTTTTTTTTTTAAATATCTATCATTTAAAGAATGAAAATCGGGTTTGAAATGGTTCAGATATTTGTGCCGTACTTTTTTAAATTTACAGATTAAATAAAATGATGATGATAAAAATATTATATGCCTTAGATTTGATATACGGTTTATGAAAATCAGTTTCATTTTAATTCATCGTAAACATTATATAATTATTGTTTTTTTTATTGATTTATCTTAAACAACAACCTAATACGTAATAATTTATTTAAAAAAATAAAAATTAAATTTAAATTCGAAAGTATTGTTGCGACAATTTAATAAATTAAAATTTTTGTATCCCTGCTTTCGGTAATATCCAAAAAATAATAAAACACAATAAATTACAATTCACAAATCAAAACTTTATGTTCGATAATATCAAAGACGCCAAAAGTATGCATTTGTCGATTTGACAGTTAATTGATTGATCGTCAATTCAGCATTACCGAAAGCAGGGTATGTTAATATGACTTTTACTTATACTTTGGCTAAAATTGAAAATTAAAAAATATTTGAATTCGCCACGTCTCTTTTTAAATCATATCATTTAAAATAATAACAATTAAAGTTACATTTTTTTAAAATGGTTCAGATATTTGTACCGTACTTTTTTCAATACTTAAATGCACTATTATCTCAAAATTAATTAAATAAATCAATAATAATCAGAAAATGGATAAACCCCAACTATATGTCTTATGCATATATATTGGGTAAAGTTCTAAAATTGATGTAATGTTTTTTCGACTAAACTGTGTATTACAAAAACATAATAAAAATAAAAATTGTTCGTAGAACAATTAGTAAAATATTGTTACTGATTATATTCCGTACAAATCTAATTCTATATATTTTGCAAAACAATAACAAATACTTTAAAAGAGTGTTTATTATAAAATTGTTTTGTATGAAATAGATATCAACAGTTTCAATTATTATAACAAAAAAAAAAAAATGTTCAACAGTCAATTGAAACGTCAAAACAATGTAAAATTGTACGAAAATAATTAAAAGCGATAGAAAAAAAAGCATTTTACTTGCAACTTGACCTTGCTTCAAACACTCTATTTAAAAATACTTGTCATGTCATCGATAATTTCTATAAATTTGACCTAAAAAATATATATATATATATTTCTCCATTATTTCTACATTAATTTGAAATTGACTCTGAAAATAAACGAAAAGAACAAAAATCAGAAAATTAAACAAAATTTCATTTGAATTAAAAATAGAAAAAATTCTAAAAATATAAATTTTTTTTTTCTTTCCAAATTTTCAAACATAAATTAGATAGTGCAAGACCTCAATAAATATACACATATTTTTTTAATTTTTGTTTTTTCATTTTGATTTGAAAACTTGAGGTAACATCATTTGGAATGAAAGACATTAAATTTTGTGAAATTTTTTTTTTTTTTTTTAAATTAGACAGAATGGAACAACTTGTTGTTGTTGGTGTTGTTTTATATTATACAATCATGGTAGGTAGCACAATAATAAACATATTGACATAAATTTATTTTGTGCCAACATTTTTAGTGAATAAAATTTTTTTTTTTTTTTTAAATTAATAGAAAAAAATTAGAACACCAGAAAACATACATTCATACAAATGTTTAGTCAATCTTTGAAAATGCTTTAAAATGAAAATTATTTTGAAAATTATCCAACAGGTGGGGAATATATATATACATATTATATATGTATTTTTACATATTAAAAATTTTAAATTAAAAAATTGAAACATAAAACATTTTTATTTGTAAAATTTTACTTTAAGATTGATGTTCAGATGTCATTATTTTTTTTTTTTGTTTTATCTTTTTGTTCTTCAGTTTTTTTTTTTTTGTTTTTGTTCAAATTAAAATTAATTAATTTTTGCAACTTTTTTGCTTTATTTTTTTCAAATTCAGTTCTAATGATGATGATGAATATTATATTACATAATTTGTATTACAATGTATGTAGAAAAATAATTTTTTGAAAAATTATCTAAAATGTCTTCACAATGGAAATTAACAACCTCATATATTGTGGCACTAATTATTAAAAACAGTTCATTCTTATCTTGACAAACTATCAAAAAATTTGTTTGTTTTGTGAGTTTGCAAATTAGTTAAATTTCTGTTCGAAATGAAAAAAAAAAATTACAGAGCAGTACTGTTCAATACACAAGCTTCTTAATTGTTGGCCAATATGGTGTAGTGAGTATGTGATCTGATTTGTTATTCGAAGGTATCAGGTTGATGGATTAGAGTATTTTTTCTTTTATTCATTCATCTCTAAAACAATGAAATTTTATAAACAAAAAATTATGTTTTGTTACGATTAACAACTTTAAATAAAATGGCTATTTCAGAAATCCAAGTGTTCTAAATTGATTGATCCAAGTTCTAATTGAATTTTTAATTGTTGTGATAGATATCCGTCGCATTTAGACCTCTCACTCTGTTGTATACCATCTCAGACGATCCAATTTTTGAATTTTACTAACCGCGTAAAAAATTCAATTGCACACAGCATTGTTAACCGTAACGCGTAACAAATACGCAACGCAAACTGCAATACGTAGTACAAAAAATAAGTTAAAATGTAGTTTTTAAAT
This sequence comes from Argyra leucocephala, assembly GCA_963942445.1. Classification (NCBI taxonomy): domain Eukaryota; kingdom Metazoa; phylum Arthropoda; class Insecta; order Diptera; family Dolichopodidae; genus Argyra; species Argyra leucocephala. Next base: position 15,925,322 of record OZ012681.1, read on the forward strand.
GATTTTCCGATTACATTGATGATAATTTCGCAATACAGAGTATGAGTGTTAAGATGCGAAAATAATTTGGCAAAAGTAGTAATACGCGGTTAGGTAGCACACTTAATCACCAAACCAGCTAGCACCTTTGATTAATAAAATTATTCCTATCCCTTTTCTATTACTTAACTCTGGGAAATTTTCCCAGTCGTTATTTTTCTAGTAGGATTATTGTTCTTGTCCTTTGTGTTAGACAATGTTAATGAATAACTGTTTTCATTTCTTCTCCACATGCTCTGCAAAGATGATTGCTGTCTACAAACCTCCTTGATAGAAGTTGTCTGGTATACTTATTTCTGTATAGAGTCGCAGGTTTGTTCTATTCAGTGATTTCAGCATTGGATCCTCCTAGAGATTTAAGTTTTTGTTTTTTTGCAATTCAGTACTGTTTTATTTTTTGGTATTTCATTGTTCAATACTTTTCTATATCTCTAGCTATTCAAGTACAATAGCTTGAATTGAAGTCAGTTTCAGTAGCGTTTTCACTATGATAACTTTAAATCTCATAAATGATATTAAGCTTCGAATTCACTTGGAAAAAATGGTTAAATTAAATTCTGTATTATTAAATTTATTTAAAATCACATTTATTTATTTTTTGCATACTTAAAAACATAATTAATTGTTCTGTTATTTGATTTTATTCAAAAAGACCTGTATTTGTCATTTTTAAACTTTTCAAACTATGCGTATTTACTTCTAAATTTTAAGTAAATTATAATTTTTTTTGATTGAATTCAGTAAGCCGGCTTTAAGCCAAATATCATTTATATGAGCTCAAAATAAGCTTTTAGCACGCTTAAAATTGTCATATAAAAAGGGTAAATCACAAAAACAAAATAAATCGCATAAAACAAAAGAAATATCACACATTTCATTTTTTTTATTTGTTCTTAAGTATGTACATACTTATATCTCTTGAGAGGATACATAAATACCTTTCCCTCACTTGACATGTTCATCGTATTAAATTTGCATACATATCTTATTTTAGCTTTCTGATGTCAGGTTATAAAAAAAATATAAAGTAAAATAATAAGGTTCAGTGACCCGAAATAAACTTTTATTCAATTCAATTTTAGGTTAGAACATTTGACAGATTTCTAATGTATCGATTTTCCCCAAATGTTGGTTATGGTGGGCAATCTTAACTTGTTCTTTGAATATACATATTAAATATTAATGATACAGTACATAGTTTTCATACAATTCTTAACTTAAATTATAACCTATAAATTATTAAATACACGTGTGTTTTGTTTGTGTTTTGACATAGAACATTTCCCATTAAATTCATACCTACATACATACAATATATATTTCTAAATGAAGCCCAATTAATTTATATTCATCTAATTAAGTGTATCCCTTTCAGAAATTATATAAATTTTTAATTAACTAAAAAAATATGCATTCACATGTTTACATATAACTGTCATGCTATGATGCCATTTTAAATTAAATTGATATTTTAATAATTAATAAAAAAAAATATCGTAAATATTTTTTAATATTTTTCTTTTCTTTTTTTTTTTTAATTATCAACTGAAATATAAATTATTAAATTTTTTATGAGTGATTTTGATTTTATTATAAAATTATTTTTGCCAAAATAAATATCTAATTAAAATATGATAATGACGTGAATTTTTTATACATCATTTTTTATTTTTATTTATAATTAATTGAAATTATTTCCGATTTATTTCCAAATTATTTTGAATTCAAATGATTTATTTGATTTTCAATTAATCAAAGTACATACATACATATATATTTAAAACAAAAAACAAATTTAAAATAAATATAAACGCACTGAATAATATTTTGTATATATCTAAATTTACTACTTGAATTTGAAGAAAACTTTATTAAATTTTTATGTACGATTCATTGATCTAATCCGAAATATTCATAATACATACTAGAAAGTTTTAAATGTTGAGATTTACAAATTAATTAAAAAAAAATATATAGGTTTTCGTAACCACCTATTCATTATACATTCCAAAAGTGAATTATATAATTTTTAATAATTAGTAGAACGATAGGCATAGACATTAAAAATAAATTTATATTATGAATTTTATAGATTTTTAAATTTTGAACTACCATCGAATTTAATAAATTCCGAAATTTTGTTGTCCATTCTGTTGTAGAATTGTTTTTTATAATCTAGAAAAATTTCATTTTCAAGCTGATTAAACTTTCAAATTAATTATTAAAAAGTGTTTAAAATAATTTTTTAATTGATCATATCATACGTATTAGTTTTTTATTTATACTATTTTTTAGTAATTTAATTAAAAAATTTTAGATTTTATTTTTTTTTTTTTTTACAAGAAAAAAAAAATAATAATATAACATAATAAGCAGAAAAAAAAAATTGTATTTTGCTTGTTTATTTTTTTAATTTTAGTTAATCAAGGTGGAGGTAATTCAAATATGGGTGGACCAGCACCACCATCTGGATTAGCTGGTGCAACAGCGAATTCAAATCATAATCGTGGTCATGTTAACAGGTGAAATTTACTGCCAGCTGGACACAGCAATTCGATAAATACAAATGCAAATGGAAATATCGGTATTGCTAATAATAATGGTGGTTTATGTAATAATGGGGGTATCGGAATTGGAGGAAATAATGGTATTGTAAGTGGTAATGGGGGAATAACTGGAGTTGGTGGTGTAGGTGGTAATGGAACAGGTAATTCAGGAGTTGTTGGAATGAGTGGTGTTGTTGGTAATGGAAATAATAATAATGGTATTGGTAATAATGGCAGTGGTATTGGTATTAATAATGGATGTAATAATAATAGTAATAATAATATTATTACTGGTGTTGGTGGTAGTAATGTTATTGGTACAAATACAAGTAATATTACAACATCAAATATTAATGGTGGTATGAATATTAATGGTAAAACATCAATTTCATCAATTACATCATCAACAATTGGTTCAACATCAATAACATCAACAGATAATATACAAGCAAATAATGTAAAAGTTCAAGCCGCTGCAGCTCATGCTGCTGCAAATAACAATCGAATTCAAACAGGTCCAGCAACTGCAACTAATTTATTATTTGTAAGGTAATGAATATATAAAAAAATTTTATTTGTATATAATTTATAATTAAATATTATTTTTCTTATTTTAGACCAGCAAATGCATCACTTCATGTTGGAAAAATACCTTTCATGCCTGTACAGTTTCTTTAAACTAAAATAAAAAAAAAAAACAACACAAAATAATTAAAAAAAAAAAAAACACATTTTTCGAAATTTATGGATAACTTCAGAAAATGTCAACATAATTGTGATGTGATACATACATAGTTGACAATCCAAGAAAAAAAATCTAATGCTGATGCGTTTTAGCTGAAGCTGATTTTTGAATTGCTATGATTTTGTTTTTTCATTTATTTTTCTTCTTTCAATTTTTTTTTTTTTTTTTTTTTTTTTTTTTTTTTGTAATTTAAAAATTTACTTATTTAATTAATTTTTTTTTTTTTATAATATTTAATAAAAGTTGAAAAACAAAAAAAAAATTGTTATAATTCAGTTTTTTTATGTTAAATTTAAAATTTTTATTTTAAAATAATATTATAATTGTTTTTAAATTGATGTTGAATCTAACTTGAAATTTTGAAATAATTTTAATTCAAAATTTAAATAAAAGAATTATTTAAATTGCTGGAAGAAGTCATTCTTTAGAAAACTTTGCAAGCAAATTTTGTAACTGTTGCTACTTACCAGCATTCGAATTAATTTATAATTTGGAGAATGTATATGTGTACATATATACAATATTTTTTACAGAAATATTTGCAGACTTCAGAAAAGTTTATATAAATTCTGATAACTTTTTTTTTCTCCAATGTTTACAAAAAAAACAAAAAAAAAGAAAAAAAACTAAAAAAAAAAAAGAATACACTTTACATTATAAAGTAATCAAATACCATTTACAACAGAAAAATATTTAGATGAAATTTAAAGAAATTGAAAAAGGAAAAAACAATTAAATGAAAAAACAAAAATATATTTTGTAATATATTATTTATTAAATAAATTTAAAATAAAAAAAAAAACACAAAAAAAAAAACAAAAATAAAAAAAGAAAATAATTCAAAAAATTTCAAATTCATTATTAATCTTTAAAATAAAATGAAAAAGATTGTTAGTATTTTTTTATTTGATACAAAACATAAAAACAAAAAAAAACCTTTAAACAATTAAATAAAAATGAAAAATAAATAAAAATAATTAAAAACAGAATAGTTTTTGTGATGAGAGGAATATATATATATATATAAAAGATAAACGACAAACAACAACAAAAAAACACAAATCCACATTATATATAAAAAAAAAAAAATACATAATTCATTGAATTTGAAATTTACTTTCTAATCATTATTATTAAAACAAATGGATTACAATGATAATAATTTATGAAAAACAAAAAAAAAAAAAAAAATATAAAAAATAAATTAAAATGAAATTTTATTAAAAAAAAGAATATATAAAATATTTAACTGAATCTTAAAATTTAATTGATTAAATAAATAATTGTTAGATGATGGTGTAATAAATATAATATAAAATTAATTGCATTAAAAATGCTAAAAAAAAAAAAAAGAAAACAAAAATTAAATTTTTTTTGAAACTGTTTTCTATTTACAGAATTTTATAATTTAATTTTTTTTTTTTAATTATAATATAATTTTTATTAATAAGAAATTATTTTAAAATCAACAATTTTTTTTTAAATAATAATTTCTAAATAAATTTTATATATTTTTCGTTTTCACGCCACTTATTTGAAGAAATGTACATAATTGTGATAAATATTTGAAATTTATAAAATTTATGAGATTCTGAAATAAATTAAATATATTATTATTTATATTTAATATATATACATTTAAATTCATAATATGTAAATTGAATTTAAAAATATTTTTGTTAAAATTAAAAAAAAAAACACAATTTTTTAAAATTTAATTCTGAAATAGTCAAGAAATCATTAACTAATTGAAAATAAAATTTATTTTAAATAATTTAATTTAAATTATCATTAAAAACAAAAATCTGATTAATTAATTAAAAAAATAAGATTTATTTTATTTTATGTTTTTTATTCAGAGTTCATCATTTTTTGAAATGTTCCACTCATATAAATAGTATTACATGAATTTGCATTACAGAATATATTTAGAAAATATTTATTAGTAATTTAAACAATTATATTATTATTATTTATTTATAAATTCCATTATACAGTTTTTGTCATTTATAATAAATTAAGAGCTTATACAATGAGCTCTTGTGACTTATAATTTTATATTACAATTTTTTTCTCTATATAATTGTACATTACTTATTTATTTTGATATTTTTTCATATTCAAATCCAAATTTAAAAAAGAACAAAAATTTGAATAGTTTTCAATTTAAATAAAATAAATATGTATTTTAGTTTATTATTTAATATAAATTAGTTTATTTATTCATATTTTTGTTCATAAAATTTTGTTATTATTTTCTTGCTAAATATTATTTAATTTGCTATTAGAGTTTTTAAAAAATGATAAAAAAAAAGAAATATTGAAAATATAAAAAAAAATAAAAAAAAAGGCCCACATTTCGAAAGGGAAAAGGACCTATAAAGTTGGCCTACAGATTTATCTGTAGGATCAACTGTTAAAATAAATAAATAAATAAATAAATAAAAAAAATAACTAAAAATAAATGCTTACATTAATTGGAATAAAAAAAATAAAAAATAAAAAAATTATAAAAATAATTTATTTAAAAACAAAAAAAATAAAACAAAGAATTATTAATTAATTAATAATAAATAATATTTAAAACAAAAATATACAAAAAAAAAAAATATATGTAATTTTGTCTGGACAAAAAATAAATTAACAAAATAATTAAAAAAAGAAATGTAAGAATTTGATAAAATTAAATCGTTGTTTATATAGTTTTCAAATACTTATTTATTACACACATAATTTTATTTATAAACGTCCCAATGGTCAAAGTCAAAAGATTAGAAGAAGAAAAAATATTTTTATTCTAATTCAAAACATTTTTTTATTAATTTGAATTATTTCAAAATTATAGTTACATTTCTCTTTGTAATTACAAACTCCAATTCATCGATTACTGAAATACACTGAACAAAAGATTTATTTGATAGAATTTTTCAAAATAAATTTTCATTTTGGGCAAATATGTAATTTTTTATAATAATTTTATCAAATTCTTAAAAAAAAGAACAAAAAAATACTAAAAATATTAATAAATGAAATTAAATATAAATTAATCACACAACATAATAATTATTATATAAATATATAAAATACACTTTAATCAAATATTAAAAACAATTTATATAATCATAATAATGATAATATTATAAAAAAAAAAAAATTAACAAAAAAAAAAAAAAAAACATTTAAAATTTTATTAAAACAAAAATAAGAAAAAAATTATATACATAATTAATAAAACTTGGTAAAACTTTCGAAAAGTAAATTAAATTTTGTTAATCTAATTCTTAATTATTAGAAAACCGAGACATTCTTGTATTCAATAAATATATTATTATATATTTGAATTTACTTTTCGTTAGTCTTATCATAAAATTAAAAAATATAATATTAAAGTAAAACAAAACAAACAAAAAAAAAATAATCACATCATAATATATAAAATAATAAAATAACAATAAAAAAAAAAAAAAAAACAAAAGAAATTTTGAAAAAATTAAAATATTAAAAATATATTTAAAAAGAAAAAAAATGAAAATATTTCCTCTCCCCCATAAGATATTGTGTTACTAATTATAAATAAAAAAAACAAAAAAAAAAAAACAAATAAATAAAAAACAAAAAGAGAAATTGATATATTGAAAAGAAAGAAAAAAATAAAATAAAAACAGAAAAAAACATAACAAAAATAAACGCATATAATGTATAAAAAAAAAAAAAAATAATGAAAGCTAATAAAAATTCAATTTTTTATTGTAAAAACTTGTTTCATTTTTTATTTCTAAAAATATTAGGGAACCATTCTTTCTTGGTTGATTGGTTGGCAAAAAGTGTTGATAGATACTTGACAATTCTAACAATTCTTCTGATCATCCCTTCCACTCGAATTTAGGTGGTTATGATGAAGTTCATCGGATTACATTCCGATTACATTCCGAATTTGGTATGCTGAAGTCCGTAAGTATTCCGCAGTCTGCAAATGTCATTATTTATCCGAAATTTTAAGATTTATGTATGATGAAATTCGTCGGAACGGAAAATAATTTGAAAATTGTACGCCGGAATTTCTCATTCGGAAGTATTAGAATGGTTCGGAAATGAATTATAAAGCATACAATTTTTGTATTTAGAATATTAGGAGAAGTAGAAAATGTAGTAATAGTATTTTTTTTTTCAATTTTTTTTTCATTTATGAAAAATATTTTTTTTATTTAGGAATAAAAAAGCGCTATAAAAGAATAATATATTTTATTGTTTTTAATATTATAACATAATATGTATATATATTAAAAACGATACATATATATTTTACAATCTTTAGAGAATTTTAAATTTTCTCTGATGTAACAAAAAATTACTATTATTTTAATTTGTATATATATACATACTACATATGTAATTAAGAAAGTTATATTTTTTACTTATAATTTATGTATGCATATTGTATATATACATTATGTCAAATACATTATCTATTAAAAAATTTTTACAAAATAAATAAAAAAAAATTGAAAATAAAAATGTTTGAAATGAATATGAAAACAAAACAAAAAATCTTCCGAAACATATGATTTTGATTTCTGCACAGACTTTGCAGTCGAAGGGACTTCAGCATACCAATTCTTTCGTATTCGGATCAGAATTTTTTTTCGGAGAAATTCCGCTTCGGACTTCATTATAACCACCTTAATTTTCGATTTTCACCAAACTCCATAGCAAAGCTAGAACCATTACCTTTGATAAAATGTTGGATTTTAGAACATCCCATTAAAATTCAGCAGCAGTAATTTTTTGTGTCATTCATTCTCATTCATTTCTTTTCCCATACAAATGCATACATATACAATGTACTGTATAAGTACATATTAAAAGTGAGTGAGTGATTCAAAAAGTTACTACTAAGAAAGTCTGAGTTCAACATGATCTGCAGCATCATTTCCTGCTATCCCTGATGAATGTCCTGGGGTGGCATTATGTAACTTTGTTTTAAACATTTCGGTCGAAACAAAATTTGGATGACATTACGTAATTTGAAACGTTAATTTATTTTTAAACGCTCGAAAAAACAGTGAAACACTTTACATAATTCCATTTTTGATTTGTTTCGTTAAGATTTCAACAATTACTGCTAGAAAATAATAATATCAAAATTAAAAAATGGAACTAAAAGAAATTGCAACTAGATACAAGTAAAATAAGCTAATAATAATACCAACATTTTTTTTTTTTTATTCTGAAATTAATTTTTCTTGACAGAAAATCATTATAAATTTACTTAATTTTTCATTTTATTGGAATTTTTATTTTTGTGCGTTTCTAAAATAAATTTTCCAATAAAAATCATATATTAATTTATTATTTTTTTTTTTTAAATTTACCTAAAAGCGTCAACTATTTTTCAATCGCCAAAATTTGGTCGTATCAAATGTAAAAAAAAGTAGCGTTTCAACTTTATACAATACCAAAATATGTCGTACCAATTTGGAAAAGATTGAAACAAAATAAAAATGGTCGAAACAAAACGACGTTTCAAATTATACAATGCCACGCCTGGTACCCACATTATTATGATATTATTTGTTTTTGTCAGGGTTTTAAATATTTTTCTAAACAATCCCATGATAACTTTGATATGAATTAATAGCTAGTATATGAAATTTGTAGTGATGGTATATAAATCAATAGCGCACACAGAGTTCTACAGCATGTACTTTGGCTTGGAAAACTGTGTTTTGTACAGTCTAGCATTGAATAAATATGAGTTTTGAAGTTTTTACCATACATGTACTCTCGATCCTACTCCATTCATTTCTTGGAGCCATCAGTATACCATACTAATGATCCTTTGTCAAAATAGGGTGGGCAGATTTTTCACATCTCTATGCTTGGCATGATTATATTGAAAGGTTTCGCAAAATTATTTCTTGGAAAGCAGTAGTCAGATAATGCTATCGAAAGCGTATCATCCTTCTGGAATATGTATACATATACTACGTATGCATACGAAATTTTGAGTTAGAAAGAATTTTGGAGTTGAATTCAAAATCATTGGTTATGTATTTTTTTAGTAAAATTCCTCCTAATACAGAATTTCGCATGTATTTATATTTTTTACATATATATTCTGAAAATAGATAGTATCCTAATTTTGAATGCAACTTCTAAATCTCTACCAATTTTAGTGATAAGTATACTAGATGGAACTGACCATTCTAAAGGTTTCTGATTAGTCAACTTTTTTTGGTTTAATTATTAATAATTAATGTTGAAAAATTGTTCATAATTAACTAACACCCGCACATATTTTGGGAATTACTTAATTATTTTTTTCGTTTAGGGGTTAGTTTATACCACCTTTAACTACACAATTTAAAAAAACAAATGGATTTTCTTTTGTCAAGAACTAAGTATTTCTATTTAAAATATTGAACTTGAACGGAAGTAAAACATTCAATCAATATCAATATTTATTACGATAAATTTTTATTTCAAATCAAGATATCTAGAATCTGATAAGATAAAAAAAAATAAAAAGAAAGATATTTGATATTATTTAATATTATTTTCTTCCATTCCAAGTTAAGTAGTTTTAAAATATTGCTCCACATTTTAATTATGAAGAAATCTATGCACTACTCGTATTATTTGTGTATTTTAATATTATTAATTTTAATATTTAAATCATCAGTTGGTCATGAATCTATATGTTCATCAAAATTTTGTACAGTAAGTAGTAAGCAGGGTTCTTCTATTATTTACAAAAACATTTTAGAATTGAAACCATTATTTTGTTTTTATTGGTTTTGAAATTTTTTTCAAGGTATATACTGCAGCAACAGAATGCCAAAAATGGGCATCAAATGCCTGTGATGAAGATAGAGGTGAAATTTTTTCAAGTGAAGTACCATGTAATTGTTGTGATGTTTGTATGGAATATATAGGTGAGTTAATTTTTTGTTTTCATTCTTCATATTGTCTGTTTAAATCACAGTTCAGGTTCTGGTCATTGTGTTGTTAATGAAATTCTAACTCTAACAAGATTTTGTTTTGTTTATATGCATATGTATCTAAGCCAGAACTTAGATTAAAAACACATTTATATTTGCGTAGCGTTGGTTAGGAAAGGGGGAATGGTTAATTTGAGAAAACGGAGATCTATGAGACACATACGTTATGCCTAAGAGACACATACGTTTTGTAATCTGTCCAGATAATTCAAAACATCACTCCATAAGTTATTATATTACACTTCATTTTGAAAATATGTTTAGGTAAGTCTTCCGGCCGTTGTAAGTTTTGATTTTAAAACTTAAAAGAGTAGGTTTAAATAACGTCAGTTTTGCCTAACAAGTTTTGTAAGTATTAAACTTAAACTTATTGTTTAGCATGCAAATCATAATTTTTCTCTTCGCGTTAACTGAGGCAGCTATAGTATTAAGGAACTCAAAAGATGTTACCAGAGTTCTTACATTCGCAAAAATGATTTGGATTGATATTGTTGTTCGAAGAACAGCATTAATAAAAATTAGAAGGAGGGTTGAAGAAAAAATAGAAGCTTCTAGTACTAATTTGTTTTTGACTAGAGAAAAATCCATTAACTGAAATTCGAATGACCCATTTTTGGGTGTTTGTTAAGTTTTAAAGGGTGTTTTTTAATAAATTGAAATAAAACACACTTAAATTAAGATGCAAGCCAAATTTTACATTTAGGTTTTAAAAATTATTAAATAAAAAATCGTATTCGATCAGGCCAATTTTGTATCACTTTTTCGAGTAATTTATTTCAATAACACGGGTTATGTTAGCTTCCAAAGCGTCTGTTGTTTCTGGTTTTTCAGTATATGTATAAACCAATAACTTGACATAACCGCAAAGAAAATAATTCACAGCCGTTATATCGCATGATCTTCGAGGTCAATTAATTGGTCAATTTCTCGAAATAATTATGTTATCACTAAATCTTTCTTTCAATAAATTAATTGTTGCGGTAGCAGTATGAGGCATATGGCATCATCTTATTCGAAGCAAAACACTTCCGGGTCGATACCATTCAAATTCGGACACAAAAAATCATTGATCGGTGATCTGTAACGAGCACCAATTCACTGTAACATTAGCTTCAGCATCGTTTTTAAAGAAATATGAACCGATGATGCATCCCGCGTGTAAACCATACCATACGGTGCATTTTTCAGGATGCTATTGAACCTGCTGAATTTCTTAAGGATTATTTTCGCTCCATTTACATTAATTTTGCTTGTTTATGTTCAACCAAAAATGAGCTTCATCACTAAACACAATTTTTCGATAAAAAAGTGGATCAACTTTTGAAGCTGTTCTAGGGTCCAATCAGCAAACAAACGTGGTTTTAGTTCTTGAACCAGTTGAATCGTGTAGACCCAAGATCTTTACGCAAAATTTTCCATGTGGTGCGGTTGAACATAGTCCAACTTGCTGTGAATATTAGACAAATTTGGATCTTCATCAACATTCTAGCTCTTACAGCACTAATATTTTCTTGTACAGTTCTTTGTCTTGTTGTTGTTGTTGCAACAAGATGAGAAAATGATCTCAGTTCGACGAATAATTTGCTCTGATTGACGACTATGCAAACTATAAATTTAACGAAGTGCTCTATAAGTTTGGCGTATGGAACATTGATTTTGAAAATAAATTCCAACAATTTGTAAACGTTGTTGAGGCGTTGTTTTTTCTTTTGTAATTTGTCAATGTTTACTAAAATGAAATGAAAACAAAAATTGGCTTCAATCTTAATTTAAATGCGTTTTATTTCAATTTGAAGTTCTATAATTAAAAAAAAAAAACATTCTTTATATCATAGCATTTTACTATTAGAGCCAGACTCGATCAAAAGCTTTGGAAATATCAAGAGCTGCAACACCAGTTTCACCAAATTATTGATGCGGACTTATGTTAAGCTTTGTACCAAAATAATAGAATCGAATGCATTCATCTACGTAGCAATCTTTTATTTCTTCTTTCGAAGCGCTACATCTTATTATCAGTTGTCAAAATCCTTTTTGTATATAATCTATATGAACAAATGATATGTGAATTGGCCTCAAATTTGTTCCTTTTTTGTTTGGTATTTGTCTAATGATGAAAATTTGGTCCAAAGCAGATTTATTGGGTACCAAAATCTCAATAAATCTCTTTCTTAACAATTTTAATTGAATTTTGTATTGATAAAAAAAAAAATTTAAACACTTTAAGGTGAAGATGAACATTGTTCAATTGGCTCACCAGATACACCCCCACCAATGATGATGTGTGGTCCTAGGTTAACATGTAAACAAATTGGAGAAGAATATCGTTGCAAAAAAAGTAAAAAGAAAAATTTAAATTATTTCAAATTCTTATTGTGTGGTTTTTAGTGAAAACACCTTGCTTCCAAGGGATGTATAATAAAACAACCGGAGAGAATAAACCATTTAAATATGTTGAAAATCCAATTTGTGATGGAGATGGTAATTTTGGACCAATTAAATGTAACGTAAATCAAACGTATGCTAATTATTACTTTTTATTAAATTTATTTATTTTATTTTCATTACAAAAAAAAATATTTTTCGAAATATTCAGTTAGTGACGCTTGCGTAACGATCTCAATGCACATCATAATAGGAGTTTCAGAATTCTATAGTAGATACAAAATTGTTAAAATAGTCTGTAGTTGCAAATATTTTTGAATTTGTAAGGTTAGTAATAAACAAAAAATATGTTTGGTTGATTGGTTTTATCGATCGATTAATGCTTAGTGAGTGCAGTGCAGTTAGTTTACACAACCTATTAGGCTCTAGGCGCAGATATGCAATTTTTAATTTTGCAATTGTTCTATTGCACATTTGTCTTACATTAGTTGATATGAAAGCACGCATATCTACAACTGGTTTTATGTGTACGCGTTTTCATATAAACTAATGGAATAAAAATGTGTGCAATCAAACAGTTGCAAAACTAAAAATTGCTTGTCTGCGCCTAGCCTTAATTTCACTTCTATTACTAACCAGACTGTATCGTATTTTGGCAGATTTCTCGTTCTTCTTGTGAATATCCACACAAAGTTCATGAAGAACCGTTACAATGGCTTACTTTTATTTTTGGTGGAATAAAGATACTGTTATTTAACACAAAAAAAATCCTAGATGTTGTGAGCATATTTTTTTTCCTTTACTCGTCTTGGGAATATATATGGCTTCCACTTGACATTTCCACCATACTCGATGGCTAACTGCTGTTTTCACTTGTTCCCACGTTATGTTTGTTTTTTCTAATTTTGGTTTTATAGTCCTTCGCCTGGTGTTCTTTGGACGACCGGGTCATCTTTTACCAATTGTGGGTTCCATTCTAAGCTCATTCTTGTGTTGTTGTTTGATGGCTTTCTGGGTGTATGGCCTGTCCAGTACCCATCTCTATTTTCTTCTTCTGATTTATTTCGCTATAGGTTCTTCGCCGGTTAGTATCCAGAGATACTTGTTGCTTATTTTGTTACATTTATTAATGAAGACTTGTACCTTCTGGCTGAGGATTTTTGATGTCAACCAAGTTTCACTCCCGTATGTCAAAATTGATTTTACAAAAGACCAAAATATTCTAAGTTTAGTTGCTCTGGATATTTGGCTGTTCCTTCATATCGATTACAACTTCCAAATTCTACTCTTACTTTCTTTAATCCGTTTTCTACATCTTCTTGAGCCCACTACTAGTTGTTATGATACTTCCCACGTAGCAGAAATCGTTCACAATTTCTATTTGTTCTTCTATCAACCTGAGATATTCTCTACTGGTATTATTTATTCTCATAATTTTGGTTTTCTCCAGGTTGATTTCTAGTTCGACATGTTTGGCAAGTTATTCCAGGTTTTCAAATTTGCTCTGCGTGTCGCTGAATTTGTGCGAGAGAAAACAGATATCATCTGCATATAAAAATGAGGTGTATTAACAAAGCAGTTCATAACTTCTGAACTACTGATCGGTGTATAGCCTTTCGAGGGCAGTTTTTAAATTTCTTCTAATTTTCAATCCCCTTGCTAGCTTTATTTATAAATATTTTTGCCTTTTTTTTACAGCTGTTTTTGTCTTGATCAGAATGGTAGACGAATTTTTGGTGAAGCAATTTATACAGAATCAACAGATCTAATTATGAATTGTGAATGTTCACGTGCTAATGATAAATTTAATAATATGTTTAAATATAAATATCCAGGATTATTTGCTAGATGTCTTGGCGATGGTAGTTATGATCAATTACAATGTATAAATGATACATGTATATGTGTTGAAACTGAAAGTGGTTCACCAGTTGATAAAATTTCATATAATTTAACAAAAACTACTTATAAGAATATACCATGTTGTAAGTTAAAATATTTTATTATTTATACGGGAATATATGATGTTCGGAGATTTGTGATTAACACTGTGATATCGTTACGAATACTGTTTACCAAGGTGCGGTTATTGTTCGTTCAAACCTTTAGTATATGTAATTTTGTTTATTAAATTGGTTATTTATGATTGGCTTAGCGTAGAAATGCAGTATCATCAAAGCCAAATATTCCAAAATTCAGTAAGTTAAAAATCAGTAAAATTCTACCACATATTTTTCGGCAAGTAGTGCTGAAATAAAAATTATTTCCAATGTTCAAAAATCAAATAAAAAAAAAATTGACAATGACAAAAGTGCTATCAGTTAAACTTCGACAAAACAAAACTGGCAAGGATAGGAAAAATTAGAACGGAAAAAGAGCAATGGACCGATCTACCACATGTTGCACACACCAACAACAGCTTCTAAGGCGAAAAATCACTGCAGGGTTAACATAATGCACAAGTAGAGTTAACTTGGAAACAGCTAGACAACTATTATAGACAACTTTATACGTTATAGGAGAAAAACCAAATTTATTGTCACTAAAGAAGAAAAAATGCCAAATATTAATTTAATAATTTCAAAAATTTTAAACCATAATTTATTTATCTGTAGTCATCTCGGACATCCTATTTCTCAATCCAGTCGCTTCAAGAATATATATATATATATATACATATACATTTTTTTTGTATTTCAGTTGATAGTTTTAGACATTTTGATTGGAATTATTTTTATGATTGTGAACAAGATCATATGAGTTATTTGGATGAAGTACATAAAACTTTATTTGAAAAAATTTATCCCATTGATATTGCAATTGAACAATGTCAACCAGATGGATGGTTTAAATCAATTAAAGAAAATTCTAAATTTAAATTTTGTGTTAATAAATATAATATGCAAATTGGAAGCTATTCAGTACCAAAAGATTCAAAAGAAGCCACAGCAATGAATTGTAGTAAATATTATTTTTTTTAATTTTATTTAAATTATTTTTTTTCATTTTTTTCTTTTTTTTTTGTAGAATGTGCAAGAACACAAGATTTATTAAAAAGAAATAAAATAGAAACACCAGAATGTTGTCCAAATGGAAATTTCAAAAAAGTAAATTTTGATTTTTTTAAAAATAAATTTTATTAGAGCCAATTAGTATAGTGGAACAGATTACATTAAAACTCTCTGA
Organism: Argyra leucocephala; assembly: GCA_963942445.1. Lineage (NCBI taxonomy): Eukaryota > Metazoa > Arthropoda > Insecta > Diptera > Dolichopodidae > Argyra > Argyra leucocephala. The sequence goes on from OZ012681.1 coordinate 15,941,224, forward strand.
TAAATATCTTTGACACTTTGGTGAAATTTTGGTTCCATATTAAACCCAACAATTATTGAATTTTTTTGATTCAATTAAATTTGATCAATACATTATTTTCTAATGAATCATCTGTGATTCATTGTTGTATCAGAATAATATTTTTTTTAAATTTACTTCAATCCGTGATTTTCAATATTGACTTTTTGATGAATCCAGTACTAAAACATTAAAGTATTTGGTTGAAGAAATATTTTATTAATGATTAAAAAATTATGTTAGTGACATGGTAGAAACAATATTTCTTTCTTGAATCACTCACCAGTTTCTTGATTCAGTTACAAAAAAATAATATTGAAACTTCTTATACATTTCAATTATTTCAAAGCCTTATACATAACAAAATAATTCTCATAAGAAGGCTATATAATTATAGAATGAAACTCTTACAGATAATATTCAGAATTCCACAATTGACTCAAATATTTTTATTGATTCATTTTAGATTCAATGTCGCAGCATTGATGATACACAAAAAGAATGTTATTGTGTGGATGAAGATGGTATTCAAATAACAATGGAAGTTTCAGAAGATAAAATAACAAATTTATCATGTTACAAGGATAAAGATATATGTTTCTAAGTACATGCCATAGTCGACTCTACATAGTGCTGTGCTTGTGTTTAATTTGTTTTTGTAGTATTATAATTTATTATTAAAAATAATAAAAAATTTCAAAATTTTTTAATGATTTCAAAAATAGTTACAAAAAATAGATTTTTGTTTTTTTTTATCTTATCACAATTTAAATTTTAGTTTTCAAAAAAAAAATAAATAAATAAAAGTGAATTTTCAATCTTCTTCTTGTGGTTAGTACTGTTTTTTTTTTTAACTTTCTTTTGTTTTATTTAGGTCGTAATACAAACATTGTTTTAATATTAAAAAAATTTAAAATAATTATTTCTTGTGGTTTGTCATATTATGCATTAAAATTTTATCAGAAATATTTAAAAAAAAAAAAAAAAAATTGTAAAAATTTAGTCAAATATTAATGCACTTTTCAAGGTTAGGTTTTTGATAAGTTTGAAAGAAAATTGAATTATGTATAATTGTACTGTATTTGAAATGAATTTGTATATAAAATTGTATTTATTATATTTATTTTATTGAAACACCCTTTTATAAAATAAGTAACTATATTTAAGTCAAAAATTATTTAAATTTACTCCTTCAACATCTACACTTTAATAGTTCTAACTTTTTTTAATTGCAACGCGCTACCATTGTGTAAATATATTATGGCGTTACAATCACAGATAAATAACTTTATTAACTTTTAAAAAAATTTTAATTAATTTAGGCTGATTTCACAAATAAAACTTTAATCCGATATAGAATAATGAATTAACCCTTTAGCAATTTATTTATTTAACTGTTGAGTTTAGATTTAGACTATAATGTGGTAAAATTATTTTTTGATGTTGTTACAGCTTTTGTCGCTGCATAACCTACAATAATTAACCTACAATTATTATTGTAGGCTGTGGTCGCTGTGTTGTTATTGCTTTTACCTTTTCTTTTGTATTTGTTGTTACTGTTGTTGTTGTTATTATTGTTAAATTTGTTTTTTTTTTATTAAATATAGAATTTCAAACTACCCCAGCAATGTTGGTTGTAGCACCTGTATTATAATCTGAATATACAAAAAATAAGGACAGATTGCTCACGCTTAAATGAAAGTTTAATTTATATTCAAAACATAACGATTATGACGCCACTAGTGAAATTTTCAGATTTAGCCATCTTTTTGTGTACTATAATCTATACTTGAACCTAAACATTTATGCAAAACACTTGTGACTACCTATTAATAAATAAAAACTTATTATTATAAAACTCTTAATAATTAGCATTCATTAATGGACCACATATCATAAGATAAAGGGCCCAAAAATTAGTTGTATATATTCATGTACATACTAATAAATAAATAAATATATTCATTATGGTATTTTTATATATGTCCTGTACTTATATATGGCTAAACATTTTGAATGGAAACTACTAATTGATTGAAGTTACGGTTATTATTTTACATATGTATTAATTAAAAAGCCATAATTAAAATCAGTTTCGAAGTTGGTACAAAAATTTTGTACTTAATTTTTCACAATTTACAGATGAAATATTATCATAAGAAATATAAGTTAACTACTTTATAAAAATGAAAAAATAACAATATGCTGTAAAGAAAAAAAATATTATATATAAAATTAGGCTTAAATATTTAATAAAAATACTTCATTTGCAATATGATCCAATTTGAGTTAAAAATAATCACAATTAAAGTTTACCTGAACATCGAAAATTCAAAAATAGAGTTTTTATTGCAATCTAGTATGTTCCATAACGTACTATCTATTACATATATAGAACTGAGCATAGACTTATTTTTAAGTCTAGGGAGCTGAATCAATTCCAAAATATTTACATTTTGTTTATTTCTGCGTAGTAAAGGTGTACAAACATTTTGAAACCATTTACAGTGTTATACAGTACAGTAATATATATTAACGGTTTCTGGTAATACGTTGTGAAGCATGCTAGATTAAAATTAAAATTCTATTTTATTTTCTAATGTACATATTTGTGTATTATATTTTAAATTGTATCGATTCTTAGATAATTTTCGATACCACGTTTTATTGACGAGTCAAAAGTAAATTAATTTAATTTATTTTGTATAATTAAATCATTAGTTAGGACTGATCTTGATAGATTCTATTCTTAAAAAAATCGTAAGATCAAAATATTATTAAAGTACAATGTTGATTATATAACAAATATATTACAAAATAGATAGCATTTGGTATAAGTTATATTCGCATTTGGTATATCATTTGGTATTAAGTTATAAATTAAAAATAAACTAGATATTAATAAAACTGTATATGACTGTGAAATTCCAAATTACACACATCACATAAAACCAAATCCAAAAGTCTATACGCATATAGTACATATGTATTTTAAATTTGTTTAATTTTCTATAAAAAAAAAAATAGCTAAAATATCTGACATTTAGTACGTATAATTTTTTTATTCATTGTAATTATTTTTGTGTACATTCAATGCATATAATTTAGTTTATTCAAAAAAAGGGTTTGTTTTTTTTCTTTACTTTTAAGTGCTGTAATATGTGCATAAAAATCCATTTTACTTCTTTTTGTTAATAATCTGCCTATCTTATTCAATTTTTTTAAATATAAGTTATTTTATTGTTTTTTTTTTATTATTGAAAATTTTTAATACTTCAAATCGAAACACAAAAATATTGTCTAATCGGTTGGATTTTGAATTACAATTAATATAAAATCTTTATCTGGTGCAACCATAATTTCATGCTTTTTAGATCGAACACGTAAAAATGTTAAATCATTTGATGGATCTAAATCTCTAACAACACTTCTTGCTTTATCAGATAATTGACTCATTAGACCAGCATATTGAACAGTTGTTGTATTATCTAATGTACTTTTTACTGGAATGCCTAAAATAGTTGAAAAAATAAATTATGTATTTTTAAAAAAATGTATATTATAAAAGTTAATAATTAATAATATAATTATTATTAATATAATTAATTCAGTCTTTTGGTTCAATATTTGAAATTAATAAAAATGTAGGTTTAAAAAAAAAAATGTGAAAGAAGTTTTATTGAAGAAGAGAGGTTTTTTTAAAACTTAAGCCAAGTGAAGAATTCGATGAAGAAACAATTGAGCAACTTCTTTAATTTTATTATTCGAAACGAAAGAAGGAGGAATATTTTAATATATATATATATATATATATATATATATATATTCTATATAAATATATAATATGTATATATATATACATATATATATATTATGTATTTATATAGAATTTTTATATAAGTTAAATCAAGACATTTGTACATCTGTACTAGTTTTTTTTTTTTTTCAAATAATTGATTTATGAACCAGATCAATACAGTTTATTGATCATTTTTATTTGCTATTCGAAGTTTAGTTATGATCTAGATTGTCTGAGTTGAGATTTGCATTAGACGATTGTTCTGTTTAAAATTTTTTATTCATTTATTGGTTAGTTGGCTTTAAGAGGAAAAAATATTTCATTTTCAGGTCCCTCGTATATAATTTTGCTATTTAAGTAGTATTTTTATATAGTATGTACAAAATTATACATACAATATTAAAATTATCAAATAAAGACAGATCATTAGATTTGCTATACAACAAAAAAATATACATAACAGTTTTTTTTTTGAAATTATCTAAATGTATTAAAACCTCAAACTGTTCAAAATTCAGTGTCAATGACAAAAGTATTACAATTGAATGCATTTTCTAGATAAACATTACAAAGAATCAAAAAATAAACCATTTTAATTTTAATTCATATTTAATATTTTTTCCAATGATAAGAATTTTTTTTTTTTATTCATAGAAAATTGTAAATTAATTTTTAGCAAAATTAACCACAAAAAATTGATAACATACTATATTAAATTGCATTTGTAAAATTTTGAAAATTATATAAAAAGATGAACTAACTATGGTAAAATCATCAGTCAGCTAAAAACAATCATTCGATAAGCAAGCCTTATTTAAAATAAACAAAAAAAAAACATTCAAATTTTTTTAAATTACAAATAATTTAACAAAAAAAAAAAAAATCGAAAAAATGGCTTTATGGCACGGAAAAAAATATAGACTTGATACATCTGAACATTTTGATGATTATATGAAAGAATTGGGTATTGGTTGGCTTTTACGTACAATCGGTAACAATACATCAGCAACTGTTGAACTTATTGAAGAAGAAGATGGTACATATTCTTTTGTCACTGATTCAACATTTCGTAGAAGTGTTTTAAAATTTAAACCAGGTGAAGAATTCGATGAAGAAACTATTGATGGACGTAATGTTAAAAGTGTTTGTACATTTGATGGTCCAAATAAATTTATTCAAAATCAAAAAGGTAGTAAACCAACAACAATTGTACGTGAATTCAAAGAAGATGAATTAATAACAACTTTGACACTTGGTGATGTTACATCAATTCGTAAATATAAACTTGTTGTTTAAAACTATGAAATTATATTTCTCAAAATTGAATTTAAACATTTTAAAATAACCAAATATTAATTTCAATATTATATTTAAAAAAATAATACATAATCTAAATTTTAATATGTATGTATAAATTTTATATCATTTATATTTTTTCAAAATTATTATGTATTTTTTTATAAAGAAATAAATAAAATATATTACTCTAACAGCAAAATTTAATTGTTTTCAATTGTAATAAGATTATAAGAATCAAGATTTAAAATTTTTAAATTTGATTAACAGATATTCTTCTAATTAGAAATATTTTCCAAAATATTTTTTTTTTGTAGTGTCATACACATACAGAGTTTTGTTGGACACAATTTCAAACTTTTACCTCAATTATTTTAATTATTCTTATAGTTGTAACATTCATAACTATCTTTAATAAAATATATACATATATATATATTCAATATATAAAAAATTGTTTTTCTGATTTTGTGGTTTATTCTTTTCTTATTATTAGTCATAAATTGGTAATGTTGTATAGAGAGAATAATTGTTTGGTCGATCAAACAAAACAAAAATTAATTAAGACAACAAGTAAACTAATAAAATGACCTAATTTCATCAAATTTCATTACTATCGTTTAATGATTTCTTCAAAAAAAAATTTGAAATAAATAACAGAAGTCAGAAATATTTTACATACCTTCATTATTTACCACAATTGTTCCTACAACACCTTTATGAGATTGAATTCTTTTTAAAGTTTCTTCAACTTCTTGAGACTAAAAAATATATATTAGTTTAATAATTATAACAAAAACAAAAACAAAGAACTTTTACCATATTTAATAACTTTTTGAATTGAGATTTTTAGAAAAAATCTAAAAAGAATTTAATAAAATTTTAATAATTTATTCCGATTTTTCTTGTGTTTACTCACCAAATTTATTTAACTCAATTCGTTCGTGCTGTCAACTCAAATGAAGTGTCGTCAAATGTGTCAAATCAACTTTCTAATTGAAAATAAATTGAAATATGTTGAAGAAAATTGAATAGATATTTTCAATTCGCATTAACCTGAAAACAAAATTTGAAATTCCGTTTAGACAAAAGAATAAATATCTAGTGAGTTCTGATAAGGAAATATGAGTGAAATTAATTGTTTTTTATATGTCTTGTTTCCATATTTTTTTGATATAAAAAAACCATAAAAGTCAACAAATAAAATTATGAAAAAACAGAGATCAGTTTTTTTGTTTCATGTTAAATAAAACTATTTGATGCGAATAAATAAAAAATTGTATTGTGTAGCAAAACAGTAGAAAAATTTCTACATGAATTAATTGTCAAATAATACATACACAATTTTTTATTTATTTGCATGCAAATAGTTTATTTAACAAGAAACAAAAATACTAGTGTTTGTCACGTCGATTTAAAAATTCGTGGTTTCGTGGTATTTTGTAATTGGACACTAATTGATATTTTTTTGACAGTAGTGAATATTTTTTTTCGTATTTGAAAACATGCTCCAGTCCAGGTCCAGAGCTTGTTTTTTCGTGGTATTGTGGTATGGTATTTAATGTCAAAGTAATATTTACAATTTATTGTTTACATTTATTTAGTCTTTGAAATAAGTTTTTTTTTAAAATGACAAATCAAGCTATTATTTTTAATTTATTTAATTAAATTCACCTTCTTTATTTTAAATTTAATTTTTTTCGTCACAAAACTTGAATTATAACAATTGTTTTGAAGTATATTATGTTCAAAATACCACCAAATACCAAAAAAGCGGTTGTCACTTCGACACGAACAAAATTATACATAACTGTAAAAAAAAATCAATTAATGTCAAAATACGAAAATACCACCAAACCACGAATTTTCAAATCGACCTTGTTGACTTTTATTTATTTTTAACATTAATATCAACAGAATGAATTTATCAAGCAATAAATTTTGTGTAAAGGCGCAGCAGAGGGTTAATAATCATATTTGACAAAAACTTCTTACAACTTATTTATATATTAATGTTTTTTTGATTTAGATACGATATTTTAAACTTTTGTACAAATGTAAAAATTCAACTTTTTCATTTTCATATCATCGGATAAAAATTGTTTGTCTAAATGATATTTTATCAAAATGATGTTATTTCCTTTTCCTTTGTCGATTACTAAATATAAAGTACCGTTAATAGAAATGTAATTCTTTTTATAAAATTAAATAACAACTAATTTTAATCAATTTAAACAAAATTAAATTATTTTATTATAATTACAATTAAATGTGTAGTATTTTGAAATGTAATTTTTAAAAATAAAAATATACAAATTTACTGTGAATCGTACAAGTTTGATATAACTTTGTTTAACCAATTTATTTTAAATAATGTAACAAATAAGTTTATGTTATCAACATGATATATAATCCATATAATTAAGTAACGTGTTACTACAAAAAAACAAAATAATTTCGGTCAATTCAAGACGCAGTTAATGCGTTACTAGGTTATTTTAATCAATAAATAACTGATGAAAATGTAAATATATCAATCACACAAAGTAGTGCGTGTAAGGTAACATTCCTATGGATAACAATATTCATTTTTTCTACATTACTTAACTAATTAATGCATTTAGTTTTATATATTATGTTCGGTAGGAAACAGTACTATTTAATGGACTTCAAAATTAATTTAAATAAAAAAATTATTTAAAAAATGGTAAGTATAGAAATTTATTTTTCTTTTTGAATATATATATATATATATATGTAATTATTTTATTTTTTATTATTTTAGTTTTGTTTTAACAAATTTATCATTTTATTAATCAACTTTTATATCGGATACCTATACATATACTTTTACAAAATACAGCTAGTTTAAATTGAGTATTGAAGATGGGATAAGAAAATGAGTTACTCAGAAAAATATTTTACTACACTAAATTACTAACCAATAAAATAATTTTAAATTAATTTTATAATTTCTTAATAATAGAATTTTTCGTTAGTTTAATGAACTCTTGTTTATAATTAAAGTTAAAAAATCGTAGTTATGTATATAAATATATTACATACGTCAATATACGTGAATAATATTGAATACATACATCCCATACAATAATCAAAAATTTCAAATTATTTTCAACACTTAAACCAATTATATAAAATGAAAGTTACACGAACTTTCTTATATTCAAATATCGATCCATAAAATCTATAATTATTATTATTAACTTCAATTAAACTTTTTTTAAAGTTTTAATAGTTTTAGACATGTAGGAATAATTTTCGTTTTTTTTTTGTATGTATACAAGAATACAAGTGTAAAATTTACACTTCTCATATTTGATTGCAATTTAGAATATAAATTAAAAGTAATAATATGTAGGCTTATACATCAAACAAAAGTAATTATAATTACATAATTAACATAATAATACAAAATAAAATATTTTTAATTATTATATGTGTGGAAAATTGATTTACTAATAAATGGATTTAACCAGAAATTATATATAACTATAATTATATATAATTTCTGATTTAACTTTTGGTACCAATAAAATTTATTACAATAGTAATTATTCTTAGGAAATTGTTATAGTTTTCGAATATCAGAAAGAAATGAAAGCAAATTAAATCTATATAAAGAAGTGAAATCAATTTATTTTTGATGATTTTCGAGACTATCAAATCATAAGTTTGATAGTCACGAAAATCATCATCATTTTTATGTCTTTTGTATTACATAATTTAGTAGAGATACCAAAGTCTTTTGACAATGTATACAACAGTTTTTAATTTATTTTGTTTACAAAATTTGTTGGTCTACTGAACCAATTTTAGTATTTATAATAAATGCAAAATTTATTTTTTAGCATTCATTTAAATGCCCTTGTACTGTACAAAGCTATATAATAACAAATTTGTAATTCAGGATGAACAAAATACTTCCAAACAATACATTTTCTATTGAAAACGGTTTGCTACAGGGTACTATCAATGCTCCTATACTATTTTCAATTTATATACTTGTTAAATTTATTCGTACACTCTAGCTTTCGCTTGTGATATTATTGTGTACTCGGCTAATAGTACAGTAACAGTGTAAGTACCATACAATATAAAGTGCAGCTAATGTTTAATATTATTTTGGACTATTGCAAAGTATAGCTATACTAAAAATGAACTATACTAAATGTAAAAACGTGCTGTTTCGTAACACGGTTGAAAAAATAAGTTCAAACTATAAAAAAACTGGAATACTTTGTTATTAAATTGTTATTAAAGCTAGTTAAAAAGTCGTTAAATATCTCGAGTTCTTCTACATCGCAACTTTAATGACTCCATTTTGATTTAAAAAAAATAAGTAATTAGAATTAACATAAAAATTAAAATTAATTTAAATGTTAATAGTAGCTAGTAACATTAAAGCCGTTTTATTCAACTTTTTATAGGCTAAGATAGTTTTAAGTTTGTATATTAAAGGCACATAATAAAAGTTAAATTAAGAAAACAAAAAACATTAATTTAGAGTAGCTCCCAAAAATTTTGGAACAGTAAAATTTTATTTAAATGGCGTTAAAGAAATGGGAATTGATCGAAATGTTTTATTTAAATTATAATTTTTGATATCACTGTCCTATCATCACCTTCTTTCAATATTATAATTAATACATTATATCACTTCAAAAATTCATCTTTCATATTTGGAATACTATGGACCAGGTTTTTTATACAAAAATGACAAATCAAAATTATTCATGATGTAAAATAAATAATCCTCAAATGTAGAAGCAATCAGTTTTTTTTTTTAAATATCTGTAGGGTAATTGCTCATTGAGATTATTCACGTATTGAGTATCGTTAACTTAAAAGTAATATACTATAGGCAATGAATACTAATAATAATATTACTAGTATTCATTGCTATTATAGGTTAATAACCGTATGTAAGTAAGGGTTTTTTCATCTGAAACATAAATAGATTTCTTATATCTATGATCTGAAATCATCACATTGTTGTATACAATCATACCACCAATCTATAACACACTACAAAAAAAAAAAACAAAATATTTTTAATGAAACAATAAAAACTTATTATTTTGCTTGATTTATCAAAAAATAATAATTTTCAAATAAATTTAAAAAAATATAAAATTTAAATTGACATTATATAAAATTAAAAAACTATATAGAGATAAGCAAAATCTTAAAGCTTTAATTACTTCAATAAACCTCTGCTGTGTTTAACAACGATTAGAATAATAAAAATTTTAATTAGGAATCATTGATTATTAATTTTGTTGAATATTTTACTTAATAGAATTTAACTTTTTCTAATCGAAGTAGAAGAAAAATGAATGAAAAATGGCAAATTAAGCAGATTGATATTCTCCAAGTAATATTTTTCCTTAATAAAAATAAGATAAAAACAAATTCAATTAAAATCATAGAATACAATATACACACAATATATCCATACATATAATTATGAATTAATAATTTATTTATTATAAATTAATATAATAATTTTTTTTTTAAATATTAATTTCATTTTTATATTTTAGGAGGATGAGAAAAGAACTATGTCTTATGTTAATAATGCTTTTGATACAATTTTAAAACAACCAGATGTTAAAGAAGTTATTGTTATGAATTTTGGTGGTGTTATTATTAAATCAACATTGGATCGTGAAACTGGTTATGTTGAAGGTGGTATTTATTTATCATTATATGAAAAAGCTCTTTATATTTTACGACAAATTGATCCAAATAATGAAATTCTTGGTGTTAGAGTACGAACCAAATATCATGAAACTATTATAACACCAGATAAGAAAATTATTTTTATTGTTACACAAAATCCAATTGATAAAATTAATGAATATCAAGAGCAAATTGAAGAAGATAAAGAATAAAATTATAATAAAATAATTAATTTAAATGATATAAACATTGTGTTGTCACAAATTAATTTATCTAAATTACATAATAATAAAATATGTTATTAATTTATAATTATTCTAAATTGTAACATGATAATCAATTAGTATTTTAAATAATAATATACATATATAATTATAGTTAATAACCTTAGTTAGTATTTAATTTCAAATAAAAATATTAATACAAAATTGGTATCTGAGAACAAATATACTCATGTATTATGATCTAATATAAATAAATCGTTTTAAAATAAAAAAAATAAATTCAAATTTATAACAAAAAACTTGAAAAACGTTAATTCAACTATTTTTAAAAACATATTCATTTGAAAAAACTTTGAAATGCAAATAATCTAGCGACATCTGGTAGTTATTTCCCAAAAAGCATTGTATTTTGCTATGTAGTTTCAAAATTGAAAAACTACAAAAGTAGTACTAATATTTACAGTAAACAATTGTTGCTCAATTTATCTTATTTTTCTTGACAAATGAAAGTAGCCCAAAAAAATTAAATAAGTTGAATATTCTTCGGAATTTTTATATGAAGCTGTCAAAATTTCGTTTATTTATTTTTGGTTGCAAAACTTAAAAATAACACAGAGTTTATTTTGTGAAAAAATGATTGGATTGATTGGATTTTTAATAAGTACCTATTAAAATTATGAAGATAATAAATTTGAAGATGCAGCAAATCTATTAATCAAATTTACATTCAAGGATATTGTGTAAAAATGTGCAATAGTATTTTGACACTTTAATTAATGGTTGTTTGGGAATTTAAGTGATCGAAAGCGTAACACGTAAATGTAAAACTGTCAAAATGCTTTATGCGCAAACTATAACGACATAGAATTACAAATATAAATGCCGAATTGCCTAACGAAGCTGACATAGGTATTTGTCAAAGCATATGGTAATGCATAATGACATAGTAGCATAAGAAAATATTTCTTAGAAAATAACAACAAAAAGAAATTACATATGTCGAATTTGGTTCGGATGGAATCTAACATAAGAATTCTATGTTTAAACGAAAATTTAACGAATTGTCAGATTTAAGTGAAAGTTCGGTATACGGAATATGACATATATGTCATGGCATAGGTAGTTCTATGTTATTATAGTTAGGGCATTAGAGTGTAATTCCTCAACCTAAATAAGACCGTACGACGTATAACGGCTGTCAAAATGTTTTACATGTACATAAATTTTATATAAGGATTAAGTACCAATAAAATACGCGACGTATAAACGCTGAAAATTCTAATTTCAAATTTTGACATGACGTATTTTGGTTGTTGTGAGAATTTATTTTGTATTATTAAAAAATTGAAAAACGCCAGAGTTTTATACGTCGTACGTTCTTATTAAGGTTGGGCATTGAACGTTTTTTTCTTATATTTTTTAAAGTCAAATCAGATCAAAACAGGTACTAACAGACAAGACATACGTCTTGTTTTCTTTATCGAATGACAAAACTGTCAAAATGTAGTGCTAGCACAATATAATGTTTTTTCAAGTCAATGCCTACTTCCACACGGGTCAACTTTCATCACTTTTTTCCTTTCCTTTCCTTTTTTCATTCCCCCTTTTCTACAAACTAATTTTGCTAATAGAAAAGGAGGAATGAAACGAAAGGAAAAAAGTGATGAAAGTTGACCCGTGTGGAATTAGGCAATTTTGTGTAGAATCAGTATAACCATGTATGTATAACAAAATCGGGTTGACACAAAATAAAGATATCAAAATTAAATTGTGATTAAAAAAATTGTATTTTTCCTGTTAAAACTTTATATTTTCTTATATTAACTTACATTTTTATAATTTTAGTTTTATTGCTTTAACTAATTAATGTACAACAGGACAAATAATAAAAAATAAATAAATTATAAAACTCTATGTATGTTTCATAAATTTTATTAAATATCTTAATTCATATCGGTTACTATATCATCATCAGAAGATTAGTAATGTTTCGTCTAGAGTCTACACCATATTCTATAAAATATAACATAAAATAATATTTTTGTAAAATAAAATTGTCATGCATTTCTGTTTCTGTTCTGCTGGTTGAAATGAGAGAATTGTCAAATTGTTAATTCGACATCAAATATTCCAATTTGAAAACGACAACAAAATTCCATCAACTACAAAAAAACAAAAAGAACAAAAACTATACATATATACAATATTTTTCGCTCACTTTACTTCACATTTTGACATTTCTCAATTTCTTTCCTCTACTCTTCGTTATAAAAACAAAATGAAATAGCATCATAGTTGTATTTTATACGCCGTCGTGTTAATACGTGTGTGTTTTAATAACAGAAAACGAAAGAGACCGGGGAAACAGTTTCTCACATCAAATCATTAATAAATTATTGATAAAAGATTTAAATTAAAAGTATTTACTTTTGAAATAAAAATTTAATTAAAATAAATTATATTTAATGAAATATATAATAAATATCAAAATAAATGCATGTATTCTTTATTAATTTTATGTGAGTTTGGGTTTTTTTTCTTCACATTTTACATATAAAAAACAAAAAGAAAAGAAAGTTAAAAAAAAAAAATCTTAAAGAATAGGTAAATAAAAGAAAAAAAGAAAAAAAAGTCAAAAAGTTGCTGTGCAAGAAATTTTTTTTTTTTATTATTATTTTGATTTCTATATTTGTTTTTGCTTTTTTTTTTTTTTTTTTTTGTGCAAAAGTGAACAAGTGAAGTTATTCTTTTTAATTTTCTTTAATAGAAAATACATACCTTTAAAGGTGCAAAAATTAAATTTTTATCAAAAATAAATTATATTTATAATTTTACAAAGTACATACATAAACCAAAAACAATTATTTTTTTTTGGATAAGGATTTGAAACTTTATATTATACATACACACATGTGTACACACATCATATATATTTGAAAGCAAAACAACAAAAACAATTTTTATTAAAGCAATAAGGTAAGCTTCTTTAAGTATATTTTTCAGCTTTTATGTACTTTAGTAATTCTAAAAATTACTTTAGATAAGAAAATTTTGTTTTTGTTTTGTTGTTTTTTTTTTTTAATATAAAAACTGATTAAATTTTTTTTTTTTGATAGCAACCTGGCAGTCTGCTTCAAAAATTGTTTTAGTAGTTGTGTATTTATATATAAACAGCATATATATATATATAATGCTGTCGAATTTATAACCGTATGGATATGAATGTATGCAAGAATGTTTTGGTTAAACAATAAAAAAAAAAAAACAAACAATAATAAAAACAATTCTCAAAATAAGTCAAAAACAAGAAAATTTGCTAATTTAAATTTGAGTGAATTCAATATTCCAATAAGAAAAGTTGATCCACCTTATTGTGAAGACACATACTATACAGCGGTAATAAGAATTTGTGTAGGAGAAATAATTGTGAATTCATTTTTTGACCATAAAAATAAAATTGTAAATTAGTAGAGAACCCCAGGTAAAGAAAAAAAACCTAAAAGATAAAGGATATTTTTTTTTGTTTTTTAGAGGTTTACCTTGGTTTGCCGTTCTGTTGTTTGCATGCAGTGTTGTATATACATAATTACGATGTTTTCATTCATATTTTCTCATTTTACTAAGAAAAGAACAAAAAGAAAAAAACAAAAATAAAATTTAAACAGCGGCTACAACGCAGACGTTTCTCTTCTTCATTTATTAAAACAAACTATACATAAATTTAATTTAAAAATTGTTTAGTTTTATTTATTTTTTTTTTTAATTTATTAAAATAATGCTATATTTAAATGTTTAAATGATAAATTGATAAACTAGTTTTGTTTTTATAAATTATTTTTGTAATTTATGATATGGTATTATTCGTAGAATCATCCACAAGAAGATGAATTCGATTTTCTCATTTGCAGAAATTCTTGTGCAGAATAATATGGTGTGTTCACTTTAAGGATTTACAAGTTTTTAGTTATTCGGTTAAATTAAATGTACCTTATTTCCTTCAATATAAAAATATAAGTACCTACATAGATATATAACCATAGTTAGCTAATTTTTTTAATTACCTGACTCAAATCAGCAGAGCTTGAAATTTAATATTAATTAGTTTTTAATCAGTTTAATAGAATAAATTTATTTGGGAATTGAATTTTCTGATGTCAGGTAAAACAAAAAAAATGAACTTTGAAAAATCGATAAATGCCTTGTAAATTAGAAAATAAATTCTTCTAGATATTATGTAGGTGCTTATGATAAACCGTTTAATGTAAATTATGTAGTTTTTAAATAAAAATATTATTTAAATGTACAATAATTACAAGCTACATTTATATTAGGATGTTATAATTCTTAGAATTATTATAACGTTCGTATATAGGCAAAATAAGGAATCATTAAGCCAATGGATTAATTTTAAAATTATATTAAGGTGTTACGAATTTTAGAATGATTTTTTAAACATTCGAATATTCAATTTTATTCGAATATTCAATTAGAGACTTAAATTTAATTAATTAGATGTACACCTCTATACGACTAAAATTATATTTTAATTTAATGATTCACAATTAGAGCTAGCTATAGTTTTGACTCATGGTCTTGGTATTTTTTTTTTTTTTTGTTTTTAAATCAAAAAACAAATATTTTATAAAGTCTGGTTTGTTTTGGTTATAGTTTATTTAAGCTTTTGTTTTTATTGAATTTTCTTTTTTTTTCGTAGAAATTTAAGAAATTCAGATTTAAAAATTAATTTAAAATAACGATTAAAAAACAAATCAAACGATTAATTTCTTATAAAAATTAGTAGTTAACTATAGTTTTTTAAAAGATTTTTAGATATTTAAATGGTTAATCAAAATTAATTTTATTGCTAAATAAACCATAATTATTGTTTTTTTTTTATATAATTAATATGTAGGTTAAACCGGATCATTAATAAATTCAGAATATTGTCGAATCATTCACGAATTGAGTGGTTTTAATTCTTTATATTTATGAAGCTGAATAGCAAAATTGTTATTGTTTTTGGATATCTTCAGTATACCTAATCATGTATAACTATAACTATATATATATATATATATATATATATATATATATATATATATATATATATATATATATATATAATATGAAAATAAAATTCACATACTTAATTGTTCTAGTTCTAAGCTTACAAGCAATTAAAACAAGAAGAAAAATTCCATTCAAGATAAATTGCAGAAATTTCGATGTTAACTATTTTGTTTATATAACTAAGAGTTTTCAAATCAAAATATTAGTTATATTTAAAAAAAAATTCAATTATGTTATAATTAATTAGTAACGAAAAGTACTTGTATGTAGTACGAAATTGTTGATAAGTTGGTAAACATGAACTCTTTTACAAATATTCATCCAGCTCCACTTCTAGCAGATTTAATAAGGAGCTTGAAACAAATGGTTTTAGTTAATAATGAGATAGAAAAAATATATTTGATTTTGACAAATAACTTAAATGTACGTAATTTAAGTTATTTACCCCTTAAGAAATAAAATAATTTGTAGACAAAAAAATATGGGATTAAAAAATTTGATATATAAATTGTTTTGTTTTAATTTAATTATTTGGACTTTTTTTCTTAAAATAAAATAATTTAAAATTAATCTTTTAAATATTTTTTATTAAATATATTATAAAATGAAAGAAACACCTTAAAAAGTGAATTGTACATAATTATGACCAAACATTTTTATCTGAGCTAATTCCGACCCCACTATGTACGTTCATCGACTTAGGTGAATAAATTTTATTTAAAATTAAGTAATAATAAAAACTTTTTTTAAAATTTATTTTTAATTAGTGTAATAATGTAAATAAATATTTTAATGTAATACATAAGTCTATTTTCATAGGAACATAAAAAAAAATAATAAAACAATTTAAATTTATCACAATTCAATACTTAGTTCAGATGAAATAACAGTCTTAAGATTAAGTAGTTTAAAACGGTTTTAAGGCTTTTTCCGCAACTCTTCAATTGCTATGACATTATATTGCCCTCGATTATTCATCAAAATTGGATGCTCCATTTTACATATAATATCTTTATTTGGATAAACCAAAATATCCTCTGACTCAGGTTATTTTCAATACTGACCACACATAGTTAGACATCGTTTTGATTTTCCACCCTTCTAACATTTCATCAATTACAGTTCCTGGAAAATACTCACCTTCATATTTTAACTATATATAAATAATTTTATTTCTTTGTCATCAGCAGTTTCTTTGGAACATTTAACTTCTCTTGTAATTTCTAGTATACTTTTTTTAATATTGGCCAAATCAATTCTTTTGTTTATTTTACTGTCTTTTCTTCAGCTTTTCTTTTTTTTTCTTGTTGTAGTTATAGTTAAAATACTTTTCAAAATCAAAATACAACACAGCAATTACTGTCAGCACATAACTAACTATTTAGTTATAATTTTGAGGTCTAAGTACTTATAAGTCATAATTAAAATTTATTTTTCTTTTAACAGACATCAATTTCATAAGCAACATCAACATCAAGATAAGGTGAAAAATGTCTTTTTATTAGTTATTTGCCACTTTATTTTT
Organism: Argyra leucocephala; assembly: GCA_963942445.1. Lineage (NCBI taxonomy): Eukaryota > Metazoa > Arthropoda > Insecta > Diptera > Dolichopodidae > Argyra > Argyra leucocephala. The sequence goes on from OZ012681.1 coordinate 15,958,859, forward strand.
TTCTACCAATAATAGATAAATACTTATATATATATATATATATATATTAAATATGATTAAACTGATAAATGCAGAAGCTCAGTTTATTTAAAATGATTGGGTTCGAAATTACTGATTCAAAATATTAACGAAAATAATAATTTTTTTAATGCTTGTTTGTATCATTATCAAAATAAAGTGAGTATATACTACATAGATACTTACATAATGTACTTGATAGAAACCTTCCACGAAATTCGATAAAGAAATTTAACGTCAAAATATACCTACAAACTGCGTTGTACTAAGTAAACAATGAAATCTGAATTGTCTCTTATATCATGGTTATTTAGAAAATTTAGAACACCATTCAAATGTCTGTGTAAAAGCAGTTATGATCCCATAGATAAGGAAATTAGATAAGGGAATTTAGCGTCGAAATATACCTACAAACTGCGTTGTACGAAGCAAACAATGAAATTTGAGTTGTCCCAGATAATCTGGTTATTTAAAAAATTTAGCAACACCCTTCAAATGTCTGTGTAAAAGCAGTTAGGATCCCATAGATAAGGGAATTTAACATCGAAATATACCTACAAACTGCGTTATACGAATTGCAAACAATGAAAGCTTAGTTGTCTCCGATATCCGGGTTATTTAGAAAATTTAGCAACACCCTTCAAATGTCTGTGTAAAAGCAGTTAAGATAGGATGTTCATCCCATACACTTGGATATAAAAAAAAAAACATATTAGCTTGGAAATTTGTTGAATCTAAACTCTTGAAAAGTGCATTATCGATTGAAGTCAAGCCTTCTATAGACAGATAACAATATTTCTCAAAATTATACTGACTAGTTATAAGTATAATGGGTCTGAATCAATATGAATTAGTTAGCAAGTAATATTGATAAAAAAGCCCAAAAAACTGTTGTTATTTTTGACGCATAATAATACTCGAAATAACTGCAGAAATTGAATGCTGACCCGTGATTACCTGGAAAAAATTGTAACTGTATAAATGGTAGCTATATACTCAAATAAAGTGCTAATTTAATCAAATATAACTAAGTAATTTAATTTCTATAATTGAAGAATTTTGTATTGATATCTGAACCCGTTATTTATGATGTACTTACATACTTTCAATTATTTTACAATTTATTTACATTTGCTTCAAAATTAAACTTTTTGAAGCACCTTAAAAAAAAGTAAACAAATATACTAAGGTACTATACATAAAAAATGTCAACAAATATATTATGTAGAAACTAATTGGAAAAAAAAAGTCAAACTAAGTACCTACAAACAAAATATCAATAATTTTTCTATTCGGTAAACTTATCAACATTTTTTATATATGTACAGAGTGTACTAAAATAGGCGTTTCAAAATTAAAAAGAAATGTATAGTTATATATATACTTAAGTGGAAAAAATATTTTTTATATTAATCTTTGGCATATTTTCGATATACGTTTCACTATGCATCTTAATCATTTGGTACTATCCACAGGGAATAAAGATAATGTACAGCTACTGTCACTAATATTCTAAAAACTGCAATTAAAGTGTTGTATTCTACATATTTAAATTCATGGCTGATTAACACGAGCTTACAAATAAGAATACGTAAAACAATCATTCTGTACATTTTGTGTTAACTACGAATATTTTGACTCTAAAAAAACCAAATATATAGATATATGATAGCTGAGCGAAGATTTGTATGTATAGTTATAGCTGAATCAGTCATAGAACTTATAGAATATGCTACAATGAAGAAATTAAATCTATACTAAACAACTGTAGTTAGTACTTAAATATCCAATTGTACAAAATCTCAAAGGTTACAATGGACTGGCTACATAATAAAACCCACTCGTTATTGTAGCACACGAAAAATACTATTTTAATAATTCTGAAGATATAAAATGTTCGTATAGTTAAGTATACTAATCACAGAAAGCACAGATTTTCTTCCGGGGTTTGTTAATTAAACAAATAGTTACATATTTATTTTTTATTTTATTAATCGATTTTTTTTATTTTTAGTGATAATTTAAATTAAATAATTTAAACTGTTGTCAGATTTCCGTTCACTAATATAATTATTTTAATATTTGATAATATTTGCAATTTATTTTATAAACTAAACGTCCCATGGATAGGGTTATCAATGATAATGATAATTGTAAAAAAAAAGGAAAGGCATTGAATGAATGATTTTAAACTAACTTGAGAAGATTGCGAGTTAACAACTGGGAAGAAGTAGTAAGATGTATAGAAGATTGGACAATCATTTTTGAAATTGTTTTTCAGTTTAGAAATTCCAATGTTGATTTTTAGCTGTGTTGCCACTAGAAGAAGATCAGCAAAATTATTTTATAGCTAGTTTACCGGCAACACTTTTTTAGCAATGTTTTGAATAAATGTATAAAAAAAATTATTATTTTTTTTCAACAGATTGACGATTGAATTGTTGTTTTTTTGTGTATAAAATAAATTTCTTAAATAGATTTTTTTGCAGCGATCTATTTTAGGTAAGTGGATATAATACTGACAGTGCACGCGACAAATTCAACTTTAAATTAAGTTCTTTTATATAAATTATAATTATTTTCTCAAAAAACTTGTTTTATCAGAAAATTTAGATATTTAAAAGTAATTTGGTTAAGACATAAATTAAATTTAAACCATTTTTAATTCATGATTTTTAAAATTTAGCAACAAGAAATTTTTGTCTCTAATACTGACATGCGTAAAAATTGTTGAGTCTATTACTGACAGTTTTGGTTCCTAATACTGACATATGCATAGTAATGCAGTTAGCGTTATAGATAATAAATATAGATGACAAATAAAACGACTAAGTATTTAAGTATATCTTAAATGTATTAAATGAATATTAAATATATTTGATGAAATAAAATCAAAAGTGTAGCTTTTAATTCTGGCAACTGGTCTTAGGCAACTGGTAATTCACAGGAATTGGTGTAATTTACACGCTAGGTGACGTAGTAGGTAGAGTGCCTTCCTTTCAACCGAAAGGTCCCAGGTTCGATTTCCGAGGAAGCAAAAAAATGCTTTATTGGTTTTTCGACCTGGTCTAGTACCTTTTGCCATTGGAACATTATAAATGACAAAAAATAATTGAGAGTATAATCTGGTAAAAAATTAAATACAATGAAATTTATGATTCTATTTAAGAAGGCTTAGTTCCTGGCAATATCAGTAGTTTTCCACATTTAATGAATAGAGCCAGTAATTTGTTAAATAAATACTCGGAATTGGAGACATTGTAGTGTAAAATTGCAGTACCGTACTTAATCAAGCACGAAAAGGTGATTCTACCTAAGTTACTGTCAAGAGCGTAAAAAGAAGGATCAGAGCTGAAAATAATATATATACCGCATGTTCGAAAATAACTTTTTATTGTGGTTTCGTTAGTTTCATTTCTTAGAACTTTTTCTAAGAAATGTGGAATAAGAATAATGGATAAAATTTTCTAAGAATAATGGAAAAATTCATTAATTTTTTTCTATCGTTTTCCAGTTTCCATTTATGAACAGCTTTTTTCCATTCTAGCTTAAGAGGACGAAAAATACGAACAACAACAACTAGTGAGTGCAAAAGGTGATTTGCACTGGGGTAAAGAGTAATCAATGTTATACTTTTCTCCTTGCAAAAGTCACTTAACGCTAATGATAAGTCAGAAACATGCATCTTAGGTATGCTCTTTAGGTATTTTTCTTTTCCTAACGCAAAGGGAATTCTTTTATATTTGTAGACAACCATTGGCGGTGAAATATCCCCAGCAGCATTCGGTACAATAAGTGTTGTCAGACACTCCTTTTCATCATTGTTCGTCATATTGTACACGGCTTTTCACCTTTATACACTTTACTGACATATATTTGTATACAATACTGACACCCAACTTTAAGGCCTATTATTGTAATGAACTAATCCTAAAACTTACAGTCCATATTTAAATCCACATATATTTAACTGATTTTACATTAATTAAATTATACAGAAAGTATTTAAAATCATATTAAACAGTTTAAATTTTACAAAAATAATTTCAAAATCTAAAACATTAATACTGACATATTAAATGTCATAATAAATACCTGTGTCAGAATTAGAACAATAAAATAATACAATAAATATCTAATGAAAGTAAAGAGAATTTCAAAAAAATATTAAATATTTAATTTTTAATAAGCTTTTAATAATTAATATTCCCTTTCCCAATACTGACATATGCGTCAGTATTAAGAGCAGTATGTACATTCGCTTGTTTCTAATTCTGACAAAACTATTTTAATTAAAATTAATAATTAATTTCATTTTTTTTTTATATAAATACATTTCAGTAATTCAAACTGAATAACAAAACAATGTATTTCTTTAAAAATTAGTTATTAATTTATACTTACATAGAAAATATTACAAAATAAAGGAATTTTAAAATTTAAGCATAAATTTTAACGATTCTTTGCAACAACACGTATTACCACGACCACTTTTGAATTAGAAGTGATATTTCTTCTATTTTGTACACACCATCGGGCTGATTTAAACAAAATATGAATCTTGAATATTTGAATTTAATTTAAAAAAAATAAACGGTTGTTTTATATGAATAATTTTCTTAATAAATGAAAATATCGCTTCATATGTCAGTATTACATCCACTGTCAGTATTATAGCCACTTACCTTATATATATTTATAAAAATTCAATAAGCTATCTTCCTTTTTAGAGCCAATAAAATTTTTAAGATTTTAAATATTGGTCAATTAAAATCCACCTTTATGCTCCAGAAGATTAGACATTACTTGTAAATCAATTATCCAGATGTAAAAAAATGATCTTAAAAAATATATATTTTTTTTTTTTTCTTTATTATTTCAAACGAGTAAAATACAAATTTTGTTATAATAATAATCTTATTCAAATATTTAAAAGATAAAGTTCAATTTTATTATTAAATCTATTATTAAATCTAATAGTAACATGATCTTAAGTATAGAGAGTATTTATATTTGATTTAATAAAAAATGAAAAAGATAAAAAAAAAGTAGTTTAGATTAAGATTAATATTATATACTAATTAAATTAAGATGTAAAAATATATGTTTAAGACCTAGCCTAAGCTGTCTGGTCGAATTGTGTATTATAAATCAATTTTTATTTTCCTAATACGTGTTAGAACGATCACATGAGTATACAATAATAATATAGAATTAATATAAAATATATGCAAAAGTGCATTTTAATTAGTTTCATACATTTTAATATAATTTTACTTTCATTTAATTTTATTACTTTATTATCAATTATTTTTTTTTTTTTTGCATTGCTATTTCCATTGTTATTTCTATTGTTTTAATTACATTTTATATTTTTTGTGATGGATTGAAAGAAGTATTAAGACAAGATATAAGAGCCAGAAGAAGAAAAAAAAAAAACAAAAAAAGAACAACAAATAAAAATTATAATATATTCCTACTAATAGATCATAGAGTTGAAAATGTGAAAAGAAAAAAGAAAAAAAAATCAAAAATCAAAAATATACTTTTGAATGCTAAAATGCATGAATTTTCAAATGCAGTTAGTCAATCAATATAAACTACCCAATTTTCTAGTAATGTGTTACTTTGTTTTGTTTAGGTAATGTTATGTGTGCTTAACAAGAAACAAGTAATATTTTTTTTGAAGTGTGGTAAATTTTCTATTTCTTTTAACTTTGTAGGTAAGTCATTATAGGATTTTAGGCAGTTGTAAAGGCAGTTTGTTTTTTGTTTTTCTGTTCGGAATAATGAAAGATAATAGTTTGATTTATTCCTTGTATTGTGTGTATATAGATCAATATTTCTGTTAAGAATGAAGTTGTGTTTGATATAGTTATTTATTATTTTGAAAGCTAATATGTATAATTCTCTGGTGCATATAAAATCGAGGCTTGAATATGATATAGAAAGCATTGAGACTTATGAATGGATAAGTAGTAAAATTAAAACTGAACCAGACTGAAATTGTATTGAAAAATTAGGCAATAAATTATTTTAGTTTCTGAACTTCTATATCATACTTTTTCTATTGTTAATATAATTGAGTAACCCTGTAAAAATAAATACGTCATTAAACTAAAAGTAGTTAATAAACATACTTTGTACATTATTATATTCAAAAATTTATTGTATTTTGTCAATAATTAGTCTTTTATAATTATTTGAACAATAAAAAACAGAAAGTTATTAGTTTCTAACTAAATAATTTCTTTTAATTAGAAATTTTAATTTCAATTGATATTCACAAAAATATAAAAAAAAAAATTTCTCCATAAAATGTAAATATATCCTCTAAAATTTAGCTAATAAATGCAACAACAACAACAACAACAAATCAATATTTTACGTTTTTAAGTTGAAAAAAAAAAGTAAACAATAACAATCTAACTATAAGTAAGTTTTATTGCTCAATTTCACTTATACATATACAACCACAACCTACAAGTAAAACCGTCATGCTCATATATCAATATTATTGTTAAAAAATTGTTAAAAAATTATTTTCCGGTTCTGTTATTTCACTATCACTGTCGATTCTAAATTCTTAGAAGACTAAATGCCGGTGTTGTATTGTAATATTTTGACAGTTATGTAACGCAATTTAAGTATTACATATATGTATATATATACGCATACATTATTATATATATATATACACAGATATTATGTAAGTAAGCATGTACATTTGAAATTTTTCCGCATCGATTAATTTTCATATTTGGTAGTCGATGTGCTCGTCGAATTGAGTAGAAATTCAAATAAAAAATATATATGTATAAAAAAATAAAATCACTGTGCATATTGCGAAAGACGAGGAAAATTCAGGGAATAAATTTGAATGTTTGCTTTTATTTATTTATTCTTTCGTAACTGGGGTATGAATGTTTTTGAAACAACGGAATTCAAAATGTGTTCTTGTTTTTATATTCATTTTTTTATTTTATTTTTTTTTTTTATTTGAAATAACATTTTTTCAAAAATATTATTTAAAGTTCTCAATGTTGGTTATTTTTTTTTTTTTTCTTTATTTAATTTTATTTTGAAATGGCTTAAATCCCTGACAAATAAAAGTAGTACTTAGTTATAAAAATTGAAATCCAAATGTGGTTGCATGAGTTATTTAATCAAAAAAATTTGGAGAAAAAAAAAATTGCAATTTAAAGATAAATTTGGTAAGTCAGAATACTCTGGATAAATCAGAAACCGGAAATAACAAAATGCGGCAAAACAAAATAAACAAAAAAAAGTCCAGTAAAAATAAAATTTTTCAATGTTCAAAAAAATTGAGAAAGTATAAAATTTGTGGGTTTAAAAATCAAAATTAAGCAAAATTGAATCACTTTATTTTTTTTTTTTTAAAGCTTTGTTGTGCATTTTTTTTGTTCTTTTTGTTTTTATGTTTAAAAGAAGAGATTGTGAGTATGCTTTAAAATCACTGGATTCTTCATTCAAAATTAAATCAAAGCTAAATCAAAGCTTGCTTATAGCTGTTACAAATCGTAATAAAGTTAAAAGAAGAAAACGGAGTCACTATTATGTGGATTGCTGGGCATGAGGGGGTAGAAGGAAGTAAAAAAGAAGATATCCTAACAAGAACCAAGTATTGCCCGCTAAATCGCCTACCTACATATAGAATTGTTTTGAAATAGCATATATATAATAGTATATATATAATATATACCATATGGAATTATTGCAGACTAAAAGCCGTGATACAGTCTAAAAACTTATGTTAAGTTCACCGATTAAATATATTGAATTATTGATATATGAATTAAAATATTTTGAATTAAGTATTAAACTCTATAACGTAAATGTACCTATCACCGCCCTAGTACATTATGCCGCCCAAGCCCTTTTTTTGTAAATACAATACTTCCACGCTTTATATTCCAAATTTTTTTTTGAAATAAAAAAAGAATATTATTTCCTCGTTGTAATGCAAAATAATTAAAATACATTTCTATTCATATTAATAAATAAGTTACTGATAAAAAACTAAACTAGGTAGACCATTTTAGCGAAAAAATTGGTTCAAACGTTTAAAATTTTTTTTATTTTGTTAAGACCATAATAATTAAACTGTGATGTTCACTTATTTATTTTATTCAAATAATTGTAAAAAATATATTAATAAATAGATTATAATACATACTTTCTTCAATTTGTAAATAAAAAATATTTAAAATTGCTAATTAGTTTTGAGCGGAAATTAGGTACACGTAAATTTATATTGTACGTATTTAAGGTCGACCGGGCGGAATTAGGAAAATGATATATCGAAATAATTAATTAAGTTATTCACCTATTTTTGATTATATAAGGATGCAAGTGGACGATTTTAAATTGAAATTGAACAAACTAAACTGGACCTAATTACGACCTATAAATTTAATTTCGCATATGTGTTTTTTGTTACAACTAAATTTTGAGTTTTTATAAAAATTTGTATGAAACAGCGGGTCGGTAAAATGTGCAATATGTCCTAATTCCGAACTAAATATGCAGGTGTAAGCTATTTTCACTAAATTCTTACCCAGTCTTATATTTAAAAAAAAAACTATATTTTAATTGATAAAAAAAAGCGAATATTTTCTTTTTATTAGGAGACGGAATGCGGTATCTGTATAAGGTAAGCATATTTAGTAAAATTAAATGGAAAATATTCGACTATTTTTAACAATTAGATAAATTTTACTCTAACGCTAACCCTAAAGAATAAGTTTTTCCAAAACTATGTTTTATTTATATTATATTTTGTATAATTTAAAAAATCTCTGGAATTATCTTGCCTTGACACCAAAATTTCATTAAGGTGTCCATTATAAATTACCAAAATAATTTCTTTGTACACATTTCACAATAAGTTAAATAGAGGAGTGAAAGCCATGACCATGTCTGGCGCATTTTGGAGATGGCCCGTAAAAGAAGATATTCTAATATATTCAAACAGTGACATAGTCTGCAAAATTAAGCCTCCAGTTTTGATGAACAGCAGAGGACAATATAATGTACCTGAAATCATACAAATAAAAAATGCCAAAACTAAGAAGTAGTAAATGTGATTTTTACTTTGTATGTATATGAAATATTTTGTATTTTTATTTATTTATTTCAAATGCCCATTGTTATAATATTTAAGTTAATTATGTTATAAGTATTGAATTATTTTTTTTTGTTTGAAATACTGAATCGTTGCATTGTTTAATTTTTTTTAAATTTTGATATTGAAATAAATGTATATTTTTATGTGTAAATAATTTTACTTACATTATAAATATTTTTTTTTTTTTTTAAATTACTTAAGTATAGCAATATTGATTTTTTTATTATAATAAATATTTTTTATAATTTAACTAAGTACTAGTTAATTATTTAAAAAATTAATTATTAATTTTACTATTAATAATTATTTTAAATAGCTTTTTTGAATAAAATCGTAAATAGGTACTGCGAATCGCAAATAGGTTCAAAAAACGGAATTGAGTTTATATAAGGGCGGAGTTAGTTCAGATTGAAATTGTTGAACGGAAATACGTACAATTAAATTTTTTTTGACAGTTATGATATTTTATTATTTATTTAGAAAAAATTAAATTATAATTAGATGAAAATATTTTGTTTTTAATTAAAAAATACTAATTATTGTAATTTGAAAAAAAAAAATTAAAAAAAGCTTATATTTTGCTTATTTTGTCAACTTAAACAAATTTTTCGTTAAGGGGCGGAAATTGGTACATTTACGTTACTTGCTTATAGTTAAGTTTTATATAAGCTTTTTGAGTAAAGAAATAAATAAATAAGTAAATAAAAAAATTTAATTAGTCAGAGTAAATTCAATGTCCGAATACTAACATGGTCTATCACAGGACATGATTATTTCAACAAGCATTTGTTCAAGATCATCCAATTCATGTTCTACTCACAAGATGAGCAATCTTTCTATTACTTTTCTAACTATTCAAGATTGGCAATTCCAACACAGATCAATTCAGATTCTACTCACAAAAACAATCTTTCTATCACCTTCTAACTATTTGAATGCGATACCATAGTTGGCAAAAGATATTTAAATATTTTCAGATATGGTAAATATCTGGGTATATAAATAATACACATTGTCTGATTCATAAATTGATAAGTATAACTAACAACCAAGATTGCATTGGTATTACATTTCCTCATTCAGAAATTTGGCATTACTTAAATTCATTGAATTTCAAAGTTTTTGCTTCAGTTTCTTCAAATTAATTGATTATAGTCTTTTAACTTTAATCTAGTATGGTACCTGTTATTGGTATTATTTAACGTTTCGTAGAAGAGAAAATTGTTTTCCCTCCCTATCGAATTTGAACCAGTGTTTGCAACATTATTGGATTCAATTTTAGTTTTTATCTACTTCCACCTCTGTTAAAAGCTATATATAATATATTTAATACACTAATAATGTCTGTAAAACTTTCCACCTCGATGAAATAAAGTAAAAATCAATGAGAAGAATCAAAAATTTTAAATGTGAAGCTTTTTAAAATATTATCGCAAAAAATTACCGATTAAGAAATAACAAAAAAAAGTCAAAATTTTTGTGCCCATCTTTCAAATAAATATAATTTATAGAATATGCTGTAGGCTTTCACCTAGACCAAGACTGATGATGATGATGGTGTAAATGAGAATGATGATGATGGTGAAGTCTTCTGATGATGGTGTAATATCATTTATAGAACTGCAAGTTTTAAATCCACATATCCAAGTTCTAAACCCATATATGAAAAAACTATATATATATTAAATACAAGAACCAAATGTTGCAAAACATTATATAAAATCAATAAAATATGAAGCTTTTTCAAATTAGAAGAATTTTTTAAAATCATAAAAACAATTAAAATTACAAAAAAAAAAAAATAAAGTATTTTATCAATTAAAATTTTTTAAATTTTCTTGGTTTGTGTCATTGAATTAGCCATCTTAGAATGTTTCTAATTGTAGCCCAATGTATAGCAACATCTTCTAGTTCAAATGAATATTAATTTTGTGAAGCAAAATGTTAACAAGCAGAAACAAAATATTCCTATTGTTGCCACATGGTGGTAAATTTTGATTCACCATCTTTAAAAATTAACTAGATTTGTTCAAAATTCTTCTTATAGGAAAAACACCAGAATCAAGGTATTTATAGAAAATATATATAATATGATATGGCAATATTGGTTACTGTAATTGGTACTGAAATTAAAAAACTACCATCTTCTTCATCTTCATTTTGCTTCTCCGTTACATGCAAAATAAAATGTTAAGCCAGAATGGACAATTGCACCTACATCGGTGACTTCATGGAAGTAGCAAAAAAAGATGGAGGAAGAAAAAAAATACCCTACTTATGTAACAAAAATTCCATTCTAAAATTGAACGATATGCTAAGAAAAAATATTTTTTTTGCGGAAATAGAAAACCTTGTTTTGAGTCTAATATTTTAATAATATTAATGAAAGGGTAATAAATATTTTTTTAATGATGGACCGGCGAATAGCTAGTAATTAATAATATAGTTAATTACTTAGTTATATATATAAAGTTTTATCACAACTTTGTTCACGTGTATCGACTTAGGTATTAGTATATTCGTCGCCTTATTACTAGTTTGTGACAATTGACAAAAGGTTGTTTTCGAGAAAATCGACTTTAAAGTTTAAAGTGTTATAAAAAAAAAAAAACTGCACGATAGAATTTTTTTAAACTAACAGGAAATGTTATTTACTCTTAATTAGATCAAAATTACATTAAAATTAGATTCTTCTTAGAACTAAATTTTTTTTTTATTTTTAATTTAAAAAAAATGAACCAATGTCAATTTGTTCCATATCCATTTTTTTTTAAATCAATTTGTTCGTTTTGTATGACATGGAACAATAGATGGAACAAACTAGAACTGATTTCAGTCATAGTTAGCCTTTCAGTCAGTTCACTATAGTTATACGTGTTAGAAATTATTCTTAAATACAACACAAATTAATATGAATTGAAACACAATATGCATTTTGTTTAAGAAATTAACATTTATTTATAATAATATTTATTTCAGTTTTTTTTTCAGTTCAGAAATTATTAATCACAAAAATAAAATCACAGCTTTCATAGCATACAAAAAATAAAAAAATACTTAATTCAGTCTTGTTTTCTTAATTTAATAATTTTTAATTTAAACCTAATAAATTTAATATATTTTCTTAATATTCTAGTCTTTAAGTCTTTTTCTAACGAATTGATGATAAAATTTAGATTTTTCATCATCTGAAACACTCCAAAATTGTTGAAAAATGTCTAATCTATCTTTGTCTGTATAAGAATTTTTGGTGCAGAGATAGAAACAAGTATGTTTACATGGTGGTTTTAAAGATTTCGGTGGAACTTCAATATTTTTCCAGTAGTTCATGTATTCCTTTCCTGACTCTCGTAATTTTTTTTTTATATTGCGTTTCCAAAGAATAGGGTTCAATTTTTTCTTTTTTGTCATCTTAGATGATGGAGTTGAATTTGCTGAATCTGCAATTTAAAATATTTTTTTACACCTTTCAATCAACAACAAAAATTAGTTAAAAAAATTTACTGTTAAAACTAGAATCGCTCGGAAAGTCTCTTTGTTGAAAGTTGTGCTTCTAATATATTTTCAGGAAAAAAGATCTGTTATTGAAATATCAACCACAAAATAATTTAAAATTTGTATATTTAAAGTAATATACTAAGTATTACAAAATTAAAATATAAATTATAAAATATAGTAACTTACTTGAAAAATCTGTTACTGAAATATCAGAATCTTCATCTTTATTGTGCTCGGAGTTTGAATTGAAAATTTTCGGTCCTATCCCAAAAAAAAAAATATAGGGGTAACAATATCACATCTGAACCAAAGGAAAAAAAACAATAACGTAAATGTATCAATTTCCGCCCCCTTAAGGAAAAATTAGTTTAAATTGACAAAATAAGCAAAATATAAGCTTTTTTTAATTTTTTTTTTTTTTTCAAATTATAATAATTAGTATTTTTTAATTAAAAAAAAAAATATTTTCATATAATTATATTTTAATTTTTTCTAAATAAATAATAAAATATTATAACTGCCAAAAAAAATTTTATTGTACGTATTTCCGCTCAACAATTTCAATCTGAACTAATTCCGCCCTTATATGAACTCAATTCCGCTTTTTGAACATATTTGCGATTCACAGTACCTATTTACGATTTTATTTAAAAAAGCTATTTAAAATAATTATTAAGAGTAAAATTAATAATTAATTTTTCAAATAATTAACTAGTACTTAGTTAAATTATAAAAAATATTTATTATAATAAAAAAATCAATATTGCTATACTTAAGTAATTTAAAAAGAAAAAAAATATTTATAATGTAAATAAAATTATTTGTTACACATAAAAATATACATTTATTTCAATATGAAAATTAAAAAAAATTAAACAGTGCAACGATTCAGTATTTCAAACAAAAAAAAATAATTCAATACTTATAACATAATTAACTTAAATATTATAACAATGCACATTTAAAATAAATAAATAAAAATACAAAATATTTCATATACATACAAAGTAAAAAACACATTTACTACTTCTTAGTTTTGGCATTTTTTATTTGTATGATTTCAGGTACATTATATTGTCCTCTGCTGTTCATTAAAACTGGAGGCTTAATTTTGCAGACTGTGTCACTGTTTGAATATATTAGAATATCTTCTTTTACAGGCCATCTCCATAATGTGCCAGACATGGTCATTGTTTTCACTCCTCTATTTAACTTATTGTGAAATGTGTACAAAGAAATTATTTTGGTAATTTATAATGGACGCCTTAATAAAACTTTGGTCGCAAGGCAAGATAATTCCAGAGATTTTTTAAATTATACAAAATATAATATAAATAAAACATAGTTTTGGAAAAACTTATTCTTTAGGGTTAGCGTTAGAGTAAAATTTATCTAATTGTTAAAAATAGTCGAATATTTTCCATTTAATTTTACTAAATATGCTTACCTTATACAGATACCGCATTTCGTCTCCTAATAAAAAGAAAATATTCGCTTTTTTTTATCAATTAAAATATAGTTTTTTTTTTAAATATAAGACTGGGTAAGAATTTAGTGAAAATAGCTTACACCTGCATATTTAGTTCGGAATTAGGACATATTGCACATATTACCGACCCGCTGTTTTATACAAATTTTTATAAAAACTCAAAATTTAGTTGTAACAAAAAACACATATGCGAAATTAAATTTATAGGTCGTAATTAGGTCCAGCTTAGTTTGTTCAATTTCAATTTAAATTCGTACACTTGCATCCTTATATAATCAAAAATAGGTGAATAACTTAATTAATTATTTCGATATATCATTTTCCTAATTCCGCCCGGTCGACCGTAAATACGTACAACATAAATTTACGTGTACCTAATTTCCGCTCAAAACTAATTAGCAATTTTAAATATTTTTTATTTACAAATTGAAGAAAGTATGTATTATAATCTATTTAATAATATATCTTTTACAATTATTTGAATAAAATAAATAAGTGAACATCACAGTTTAATTATTATGGTCTTAACAAAATAAAAAAAATTTTAAACGTTTGAACCAATATTTTCGCTAAAATGTCTACCTAGTTTAGTTTTTTATCAATAACTTATTTATTAATATGAATACAAATGTGCATTATTTTGCATTACAACGAGGAAATAATATTCTTCTTTTATTTCAAAAATAAATTTGAAATATAAAGCGTGGTAGTATTGTATTTACAAAAAAAGTGTTCGGGCATAATGTACTAGGGCAGTGAAAGGTACATTTACGTTATCTGTTTTAAAATAAATTTTTTATAGGCAATTACCTGGAGATAAAGAAGGAGCAGGTGATTCATTGTCACTCGATGCCATTACTCATGAAAAAAAAAATTTACATTATAAATTTTATTAAAAATAAAAACAATATATATATAAGTATAACGTACCTTAAATTTTAATAATTTTCACGCGCGGCAAGATTTTATTCCTTTCACAATTCTAAATATACTGATAAAAAATTGAAGTGCATTTATATTAAATTCGAATTAATTTCATTGGAATTGCTATAACGTGGAACAAACTTGTTCGAACTTGTTATAATTTAATTTTGTACCAAGTATATTAACGTAAGCCTATATATATATATTTTTTTCATATATACACGTGAAACAAACTTGTCCGAAAATGTTATAAATTTATTTGTGCCACGTATATAAGGGTAAAGCTTAAATGAATATTTTTTTTTTATATACGTGGAACAAACTTGTACCAACAACTTCTAATATATTTATTTGTCCCAAGTTAGTTACTGAATTATATGAATCAAATAAGCACGAACCAAAATTTTTGTCAAAAATATATTGCAATATTGTGATATATCCAACATTTTGGCATATGGAATATACTAGCAATAACAAAATGATGAAAAAGTGGATACGGAACAAATTGACAATTGTTTATCTCAAAAACTAATGGAAATATCAAAAATCTGATTGCATATTTAAAAAAAGGGGAGGTTTAAAAACCTAAGTATAGATCACTTATGAAGTCAAAATACGTTAAAGTGGCGTTTGTCACAAACTAGCAATAAGGCGACCAATGTAAAGTTTTTTACATTCGTCGTAATCGTAAATTTAAATTTTCAGTACTTGATTACCGTTACAATAACGTAAGTATTTTTTTTTTATGCTCTGGACAGTAACTTAGGTATAATTACCTTTTTGTGCTTAATTAAGTACGGTACTGCAAGTTTATAATACAATATCTACAATGTTTTTCAAGCATTTATTTATCAAATTACTGGTTTATCAACTCATTAAGGGTGGAAAACTACTGCTATGTCAGGAACTAAGCCTTGTTAAATATTAATAGCTCGATTTTATTGATTAAATTTTATAACTATTTTTGTTTTGTTTTTTATTGATAGTTATTAACTATAATTTACAACGATTTTAATTAATTTTAAATTTAATTGTAAATATTTACAATAAAAAAATATTCATCCTGAATAACTATGGTTGATTAATTACAATATAGATTGTTCCATTTTAATTTAAAAAAGAAAACTCTATTGACATTTTTTATTCTTTACAAAACCTAAACTGTGGTTATTGGATTCTGATGACTGATATAAAAATGAAAAAATAATATATATATAGGTTAACAAACCTGTATTTTAAAAGAGGATAATTTTTTTTTTTTTTTTGGTAACTAATACATTTTTATATAATATATATAAAGACTATGTCCTAAATACATGTTTAGAATTAAATTTTTCAATTTTTCAAAATTACGTTTTTCCAGTTTTTTCTTTTTTTTAATAAATTTGTAAACAGGATAAACATATCCTGTTTTTATATCCTTAACAAAAAAAACAATGTCATTTTCTAAAAATATGATGATGAATTTTTTTCTGTTATTATTATTTTTGTTGTTTTTATTTCGTTTGATTATTTTATAGTACTTATTGGAAAAAAATTAATGTAAAAATGACACAAGTTAGAGAGAAAAAAATAACAAGTAAATATTAAATATAGGTCATTGCACAATTTGACTTTAGATACGAGTAACTACATGTTTCATGTTATGAGAAACAAATAGAATGGGTTCAGAAAAATAATATTGTAACTAAAAATATATTTATTAATAATGTTTTGTACTTTCTACTCATTTTAAGTTATATAATTTAATTGGAGACTCCTGGAAGTTTGTGAAAGACCTTCTTTGATCATATCTATCATATATTGTGGCATTTTTTCAATTTTAACTGCAACAAATTATAATGTTTCAATTATAACTGCAATTTATAGCAAAAAATTGTGCTAAACAGCTTTCCGAAATATGCAGTGAAACCGTAAAATTTACAATGTAGAATCTTCCAAAATGCATATCAAAAGCTCTTGACTTATCACATTAATTCCAAAATGTTTAAAATACGTAGTGAAAATGTAAAATAAGAGCATAGTGGTGTATCGACAAAATTTAGATTCCAATTTTTATGTACATTTACTAGAATTAATTAAATTATAGGTTAGTATATATTTTCGGTGGCCAAATTGTAGCAAAATATGTTAACAAAATATATTTTTCAGTCAAAAATGTGTGCTGACCTATGAAGATCTGGCAATATCTTACCTCAATATCAATTTTCATTTATGGAAATATAAACCAAAAGTAAATTTATTGAAAGATAAGCAAAAAGTCAGATTATTACCTATTTTTTATTACAAAAACACAAACATATGAAGTCAAAATGGTATTCGAAAATGTAGCAAAAATTTTATTATATATTTTACAATTATAACCATAATATATGGTTATAAAACTTTAAACGGTAGTATATAACTATATTTAAACTTGTATTTTGGAAGTCATCCATAAATGTGGAGTGAAAAATAATGCTAAACAGATTTCGGAAATAAAATAGAGATTTGAGAAACGGATATATGACTGTGAAAAGCATGTAAAAGTTTATTTTAGTTTAGTTTAAAATGGCTTAATAGCTACAGCAATCCGTCATCGCTACGATACTAAGCCACATATGAGTTGATAACGATCTCTTTCCACTGGCATATACAGAATAAATATGTAAGTACTAAAATTGAAACGATAAAGAAAAAACTAGTAAAGTGTGGAGAAAACGTCTTTAATTTTCTATTAACAGTTATCACAAATCAATAAAGGGGAATCACTGAAGTTTTGTTTTGCGAAGTCTGGGATTGTTGAATAGAAAAAAATTCTTTTTTTCCAGACTTAGAGGTAAGAACATTTGCTACGTTATATATGGAACAGAAGACAACGAATTATCTCCATTGGGGATTTTTTTTGTTTTTGAGAATTTTGATTTTGGGATTTTGGGATTAGGATTTAGTATACCCACTCCAGATAACTGAAGATAGTTACTAAATAAAAACCAATAAAATAAATTTTTTATTAACTTTTATAGAAATGTCGAACCTGAAACGAACATAATTATTTAACAAAATTTACAATAACTATTGCCAAGGGTATAGGGCTTTGGATCAAATATGTTGACCGAATGTTGGAAAATTATTTCATGCTAAGAAATTTTCAAATATGAAACTGTTTTTCCTCTTCTTCTTCCTTAAATAGGCATTTAGTGCCTGTTTTTTGAATATGAATATTTTTTCAATTTTGTGACGACGACGTCCAGCATTCATACCATCTTTTTGTAGGTATCCACATATTTGGCTCAAAGTTCGCATTTTCTGTGATTTAGATGTGTCCGCGGTTGTTTCAATAGCGTATGTTGGTATGGGCCGAATACAGTTTTTGTATATTCGTGTTTTGTTTTCTATCAGCATGTATTTGTTTCTCCATATAACATCGCGGAGATAACCTGAAATGGCTGCGGCTTTTCCTGTCTTGATTCTTGTTTCTGTTTCTGTGTTGCGAGAGCTGGTGATATTTAAGCCCACATATATATTTAAAATTAAGCACTTGTTCGATTATTTGCTATAAAATTGTTAATAACGCAACATATTTTAGGTAGCCATTCAAAATCTCTTTGGTTAGTAATTCAAAATACTGTTACAGAATTCAAAATTTTAAACTAGTGCTAAGTAAGTAGGTAGTTAGTTCAATTCTGAAAAACAATAAAGAATCAAAAATAAAAACAGGAAAACAATGAAAAATTAATGCAAGGGTTTGGTAACATTTAATAATTTAAATTTAAAGATTAAGATTAAAACTCAGTATTTCATTTTGTTCCAAATTTTATCCATTTGTATTGTCCGCACATTACACGTTATACGATGCATAGTTATGTATCCATTTGTATTGTATAAGTACTTGAACTTCAAAAAAACTTTCATCATGCTGGATTTGAGGGTTCTGTGCTTATAAGTTATAACTGATAGTTTTACGCTTAAATTTAACCTTTTAGGATTTGGGATTAGGTTCTGAACTTTGGAGTATTCAAGTAAAGAAAAAAACTAAGTATAGTTTATAAGTAAGTATTTGGACTAATAAAAACTTTGTAAAATTAAATTTTTTTTGTTTTATTTTTTTTTTGTTTGTGGTTTAAAACCTTTTTTAATCCTGCAGATGTAGGAACTGACAAAGATAAAAAGAGAAAATTATTTTGTTTTTTTTTTTGGAAATTGAAAATTCCCGATAAAAGTTGAATCTTTTGTAGAAAAACAATTTTTTGTTGTTGTAATATGAACACTGATTCTCTATTAATAAACTATGAAAAAAGATACTCATTAGCAACAACAATGGTAACAACAACAATAACAACAACCACAAAATATGTGTTTATATATACTTCATAGGAAGAGTTAGTTATAGTTCTATAATTTTTTTTTTATTATTGATAAAAATAGGATCATCAACATTTTCCAACATTCTATAATAATATATCATCATCACTGCCACCTACACACCTGATAACAATAGTGTAAATTATAAATTTAAATAGAAAATAAATAAATAAAAAATAAATTAAAATAAATAACAAAGATGTAAGGATATTCAACAGTAAATAAAAAAGGATTCATTTACATTACATCCTTACATGAATTGTATATGTATATAATACAATACAAGGGATATTGATATACTTATATATTATAATGTATATATGTATATGTACATTATCTAACAATATTTTATTTTGTATGTAACTATGTCGATTTTGTATTTATTTTCTATTGTCTGTGTAATTTGGTATGATAAGGGATTTCCGAAATTATATATAATTAAAATTAATATACACATGTTATTGGATGTGAAAAATTTGTTTTAAGTTTTATATTGTCAGGATAATTAAGCTTATTAAAAATTATTTATTAAAAATAGTTGAATGTATATAGTTAGTTATAGTTAGAAATAGTCGTAAATATAAAAACAAAATTGATAAGTAAGTATATAGTGTTAGAGATAAAGGGAAAGATAAAGTTTTGCTTTACAAATTTAGTAAGTGATTGCTTATATAGAAACTAACTAACTATTTATAAAATATTTATTTTTAGTACTTCGGATCTTCTGTAATGTATAGTTTTAAAAATATATATAACTATGTCTAGAATTATTCAATAGATTATAAGCAACATTCCCTCTAATTTTTTATTTAGCTGATCAAAAGAAAAATAAATTGCGTTGTTTAAAAAATTAAACAAAAATTTTGTAAATTAGATATTTTATTAAAAAAATAAAGTTTTTTATTGCAGTTTTTTATTGTTTTTAAATTTTTTTTATTAATTACATATTATATTATTTATCTTTGCTTTTCTTCCAGTAATGGTATACTTAATCCAAGTTAATAATATTTTCCGCCATTAAGTGTGACTTTATTCTTATTAAGTTATACCCAAAATATTTACCTCCAACCTATTTCTAAATTTTGTTTTAATCAAATTTATCAGGCTAAATCCTCTTTGACAATCAACACTCGACGCTTGAAAGGTTCCACAGATATCATACAAAATTTTTATATTTTGAAAATTATCTTCACGAAGAACCAATTTAAATAGATCATTGAAATTGCGACTATTGTTTTTGAATTTTTCCGTAAATAAATATTTTAAATCTTTATACTTATCCATTATTATTTTATTATCCATGTTTGGGATGATATTTCCATATTTCAAAATTAATGATTTTAATTTTTCATTGCCATAATTAAAATCAGATGTGTTGACAATAGCGTTTTGATTAAAGCAACCTAAAGGTTCATGTCAGCATCAGGGAATCTTTTATACAAATGGTAGTACAACTTTTCAACAAATAAAACTATTCCAGATGACATTTTCATATTATTATTAAATTCATTTTCAAGAATTTTTTTCACTCCAATAAATTATATCACTAAGATACCGACTTCTTAATTTTGTGATCATCGATTTAGAATATTGATGCGCCTCCATAGGTGACAAAACACTTTTTTGTAAATATTTTGATAATTTTGTTAATTCAGTAAAAACATCATTTAATGCAATCAATGTTATACGATTTACATTATTTTCTAAAGCTGTTAAGCAATATTTTGCGGTTGGATCAACTGAATTGGAACTATCAATATTTTCTTTGCGATATTCTATTAAGACATCAAAACTGCACAATCCATTAGACTTGCCATTTCTTCAAAATTATGTTTTCTAATAGATGAACAATGGAACATGGTATGTACTTGGGAGACCTTCTACCTCTGGGAAATAAGACGTATACCCTTCCAGGCATCATCTATTCTCAAATCCTCTCTATGTGCCAGACAATTCTAAAGTATTGTGTTATACCAGCAAAAACAGTTTTGTAATTAAAATTAAAGCAGTATTAACATTTTGTGAAAGTTTTCATGGAATTGCAATGGAAGGAAGCAATGGAATGGTGTTATTCTTATTTCATTTAATATTTCTTGTTGGATAACGTGGTTGATAAGCTCAACGAATTCAAAAGCATAATTTTTATTCCTCCAATTTTCTGCAATCTCTACATATTTTTAAAAATTATTGTTTATTTCTTGGACTGAGTTCATTGAAACATTCATTTTAATGGCAAGAACAACATTATTTATTAAAATGTTGATGTTATCTTTACCAGCTTTTGTTTTATAAATCCATAACAATTTGCACAGCCCAGTTGCCTATTTGCAACTAAGGAATTATTTATTTGAATTTTTGAATCATCAAAAATTTTTGAATCATCAAAAACGTGCGCAGCTTAGAGGGAACGTTTATTATAAGTGCTAATTAGTTTTCTAATGATCAACTGGAATAGTCACTTCCACCTACCTATCAATCGGTACGTCATTACTAAAGGTTACATCCTAAGGGTTGGCTGTTTATAAAAAAAATAAGCTTAATAAGTAGTAATTACATGAAATAGATTGATTTGGTTTATATTATTTATACATAGTTTCGGTAATGTATCGGTTGATTCTAAACGAAAAAAAAACAACATAGGCTAGGTTATAGATAAATAAAATACCTCGAAAAAATTAATTTTCAATTTAAATTGTCGATACACTGTATCGATTTTTTTAAAAATGTTTTATTTGATTTTTCAATGTTAAGAATGTCGCGGGACGCAATATCAAGCAATTGTCAAAATATTTTGTTGATATTTCAGAATATAAGATGGATGCGTTTAATACGTTGTCTAGGTGAATTTCCGGTATGATACAAACGGTAAAAAAAAAAAATTTTATTACAAGATTTGATCTACCTATAACTATTTATTACCAAACTAAACATTTAACACAAACAGAGCTAACTATTAATCTTTTAAAATATCATTACATTAACAGATCTCATGTCTAAGTTTTCTATTGGTTAGACTAGAAATTTAGGTGAGGGTGCTCAATCGATTGGTTATATTTTCAACTTTGTGGAAGGACCGCAAATCGATTTTTTTTTCGAAAAACCGACGAAATTGGCATAACACGAGATTTTTAAATGGGAAGAGGTACTTTTTATGCAAATTCGGATTCTACAACAAAAAAACTAAGAAACTTAAGTTTAGTAAAATTTCTTATTTTTTGACGTAGAATCCGAATTGGCATAAAAAAGTACCTCTTCCCATTTGAAAATCTCGATTTCGACCAATTTCGGCGATTTTTTAAAAAAAAAAATCGATTTACGGTCCATCCCAGAAGTTGAAAATATCACCAATCGATAAAGCACCTTCACCTAAATTTCTAGTCTAACCAATAGAAAACTTAGACATGAGATCATCTGCATGTTAATAATTTTTCTTTCTAATTTTAAAATAACGGTTCCTTCCCTTCTTAAAAAGTTGATTCGCATGTTCTGGAACACCCGGTATAATAATTTTTATATAGACTTCACATATTTTCAACAAAATGTTGTTTTTGGTTGTTTTGTATGACTTCCTTAACTACTCAATAAGTATTGGGATGACTTTGCTATCTCTGTTTGTATTTCTAATTAAAACCATGGATTTGCGATTGAATTATGCGGATAGTTTTTAAATAGAAATATTGGATTTTCTAAGTATTTTATTCATACAATTGGAAATGGTGTACGTGAATGAACTGCTTTGTTATCATTACTTTTCATTAATTTTTTTAGCATTACTTTTTTTAACATTACCCAAACACTAGAAAAGGATTTCTTGATCTAATATTATTATTGTTCTATCCTATATAATTAAATTATTACTCGAAACAATTAGGGGATTAGTTATTTTCATATTGTCTTTATCTGCCAACTAACTGTCAACTTTTATGTCATTCCTTTTTTATAGGGTGCGTACAACCCAGTGATGGTAATTTCCAAGGACAAAATAGTTCTCCCACGCTTAATTAGATCTTGTAACATTTGATGGACTAATCAACTTCTAGAACATAGTCTTGAAGATGTTTTGGTATTTTACGTTGTCGACTAGAATCTGGCCTAGAGCTCGAAGCTTAACTTGTTGATAACTATAAGCTGTTTCTTGACATTGAGGTGTTCATTGATATTGAATTGATGTTTCTTCCAATATTTCATGGATATGCCCATCCTCGTTGCCAATTTGCTTTATCCTAATTAAATAATTATTGTAAACAATATTGGAGTTAATTAATTTCTATATTGTATTTATATTTATTATATTTTACTTCACATGGATCTGCTTCAATTGAATTTTGCGCGCGAAGAAAAACCGGTTGTCTGAAAACTAACTGCTAATTATTATGCCATTCCTTTTGTATAGAATTCGTACGATTCCGTGATGGTAATTTTCAAGGATAGAACAATTGTTTCAGATAAAATGTAAAACATTTGCAGTGAAATAGGGATGATAGAAATTTTGATTGACACATCTATCTGCAAAGATGTAAACTAGAGGGAAATCAATAAACGTTTTCTTTGCAAATAAATAACCCAGTTTCAACTTGAGTCAGGCTTTGGACTTTCAAAAAACCATTAGTAAAATAATAATTATTCGAGTCCATTAGTCCAATAATTATTAAAGGATTGTTTCGTTCATTTAACGTTACTGGGACTAATCAGTAAGTATTGACATTGTAGTGCAGACCACAACCACTAGTTCAAATTTATTCTATAATTTAATAAAAATGATGCAAACAACATCTGTGAGTTATAAAAAAATCAAACGAAATTTTTTAACGTAAAATCAATCAACAACTAAGTAAATAAGTAAATAAAATACCAATTTACAATTTCTTTATTTGATTTTATTTTTTTAGATATTCAATTCGAATCTAAGTTAAAATATAACTAGTATTCGACCTCTCCACGAAATTCTAGGATGTTTGATAAAAATCATACTTAATTTCATTATAAACTGTTTTCCATCATTTCAATTTAGATTGAATCCTGGCGATAAAAAAGAAAACTCTGTACATGGGTGCGTTGCAGCAATTTGATAAATTAAAATTTTTACATGTTAAGATGTATACGTATATACTTATACACAGGGCGGAAATTTATATTAAATTAAAAAAAAATTGATAAAATATTTAGTTTCGCTACGTCTCTTTTGATATTTCAGATTAATATAATAATAATTGGCATCGGTTGTGAAATGGTTCAGATATTTGTACCGTATTAATTTACTGATGAAATAAAATGATTTTGAATTAATATATTTTTTTTATATATACAATTTATGCTATTTTATTTAATTATAGCTTAAAAATTTTGCAAATTAAATTATTTTGTTAACTTCTCTGGTTACGGGGCTTATTTAACAAGAGATGATTCTTATTTTAAGCTATGCAAGGAAACTTTGAAAAATTCATGACAGCTGTTTTGTATTTATTTTCTATGGTGTTGTGTCGGTTATATTCGTTTAAAGTTTGTTATGACACCTAGAGACATAGTTGGAAGGTATATGTTAGGCTATATAGTTACTATGTAGAAATATAAAAAAACACAACAACTATCAACAAGACATGATTTAGTACTAACTGTTAAGAGCAACCTGAAACATTCACTTTGTTGTATCTTGTGTCTTGTAGCGTACTTAATTGTGTTCGATGAGACGATCGTATTTTGTATAATGTATTTTGTATAAAATAATATACTGTCGGTGTTTAAATTTGTATGTCAGTATCTGGTAGCGGTATTGTGTTTAATGCTACAAACAATATTGTATTACAATTCACTCAAATTTTAACATGGGTATTATTTATTTATTTATTTTAACAGGTTATCCTACACATAAATCTGTAGGCCAACTTTATAGTTCCATTTCCCTTTCGAAATGTGGGCCTTTTTTTTATCAAATTATATTAATTATTTGGTATATATTTTTGTATATATTATATAATTATATTATTTTTTTTATTAGTTATATTATATCTTTATTAATTAGATGGGTATTAATAAATTATATTTGATTTTGTGTTGTACAAAATTAATGCAAATTTTCCAAATGCATAACCACACTTTCCTTTTCTTTTTTTTAACACTTTTCTTTCTTGTATGTAAATTTGTACCTCTTATTTGTTTTGACAAGGCGAGAAAATTAATTTCACACTTAAGTGTAATTTTAAATGTGTCAACAAGTTATAATTAACTAATTTAACTCAACTTAGTTATTTTAAATTACAATTTACTTTCAATTGTATTTAAAATTGTTATTTCAACACTTTGTTTCAAATTTCATTATTATTTCTGTTGTTTATATTTTCTTTTTATGAAATTTAATTTACACTTATTTTATTTTATTTTATTTTTTTTTTCAAAATAAAATAATTTTGTCACAGTCAAAATATAGAAAAAATTAGTCATCACTAAAATATTAGTAAAAAAAAAAAAATAAAACAATAATAATAAATAGAAAAATAAAATAATAAAAGACAATCTTTTTAAATTCACCCGCCACATTTATTTTTATGACGATCATATCTATTTATTTATTGTTGATGAATATTTATCTATAGTGGTTCATATGCTCAAATATATCATTTGAACTGATTCAATAAAAATGGTTCATATTTTTTTTTTTTTTAATAATTTATGATAAATCTTTAAAAATTTGAAAATATGAGTAAGTAATGGTAGAAAATGTATTGTATATAGTTATTTAGTGATTAGATTTTTTATGAATATTTAAATTTTCTTTGGGAATAATATAATTGAGAGTAGGTAGGTATATACGAGTATAGTATAGTTAGATACTCTAACTAAACTTGTTCGTATGAATCACTTAACAATATTTTAACTCTTTAATAAATGACATTTAAGAATGAAAATTGGATGGAAAAACAAATTTTTTTATTTTATATATTTATCAACAATTTATTTTGTTTTTGTTTTTTTTTTTTTTTTTTTTCAAATATAAAAGTTTTCCGCCAATAATGATAATTTATGAAACATAAATTTTAATAATATCTCATAATAAAAATAGTTTTTAGGTGATTAAATGAAAATTTGTTGAAACTTTGTGGGAGATTTGTAAAATAATTGTAATACTTTGTACTTATATACTTATAGTTACTTATAGTTATAGTGAAATATCTACAGATAACATTGCATAATAAAATAAATAGCCTGAAGTGATTTTATTGAATGAAGTGATTCAGATTTGTTTGTGAATTTGGATAAAACAACAGAATTTTCAAATTATATGTAGTTAAAGTTTAAATTACTTAACTATATTTAGTTAATTGGATTTTTACAGAAAATGTGCCTCTAGACATTACTATATATACAATCTGCAGTGTATATATGTATGTATACATTTTTTTTTTTTGTCTATTTTACAAAATTGTATACAATAAAAGCAGGATTAACAAATTTGATTTGTATAACAAAAATAATTTTAAAACAGAATTACAATGCTTATTAAAATCATTTTGTAACTGGTTCATTAAACTATTGAATTGGCTGTAACTATTAAGTATTAAAATTATTAATAAATTAATAGATACTAATCTATTAACGATATTCAAGGAACAAATTACTAACTACTTTTATTAGTTGTACTTTGTTTTTATTTTCGTGAAGGATAATTGCTAGAGTAATAATTTATTTCGATCGATCGTTATCGAAATGTTCATTGACATTGTTATAGCTATTCGATTGAAGTTGTTACGACAATTATGTTTTTCGATGAAAGCTCTATCGGGTATATACAATAATGCTGCCTGTGTTAAATTGATAATTTTAATGAATATATCTAAATATATATCTACATGTAAAATTGTAAACATGTGTTTTGTTTTGTTCTGCTTAATGAAAAAAAAAAATATAAAAAAAAAATATAAAAAAAAAAAAATAGAATTTCACATTTTTATTTGCAAAACAGAAAATATAATTCAATTGATAAAATATATAAATTAATAAAATATTTGAAATAATTATAGAAATTCAGTGTTTGGGGTAAAAAACACTTAAAAAGTCTGCAAGTAGTGGACAAAATACTTGTATCTGTGTTTTTAATATTCGACTATTTTCAACAATAAAACAAAATGATTATTTTGGAAGTGTATAGGGTTTCAGCATAGCTCAAATATTGTTGTTTTGAGACTGTGCTTATTAAAGCAGTCATTGGTAGCGTTCAATGGTATTAACCGATGGATCTGAAATCCACAGAACGATGGATCTGTTCACTGAACGGTGCGGTAAATGTACCAATAGCTGCGTTCTGTTCATCCGGTTCAAGCGATCCAGGTCAATCGTTTAATATAAAAATACAATAACAATGCAAAACCCACATATTTATCTGGTTTTTATAGAGGTCTCAAATATATAGTAATGCTACTTGTTACGAGTGAGTGGTGCTTGCATAGTTTTGTAATAGAAATTTGTACCGCGGTTAATGAAAAAATTCTTTGGTTAATGACTTTTTGTATGTAAAAACAACAACAACAATTTTTATATTGAATGTTGTGTGACATCTAATGCAAGAATAATTACTTAAATGTTTATATTTTTTTTTATGAAGGTTGTTAAATTTAAATCGTTGTTATTTTTTGAATTGTGAAGAAGCTTAGTGTGAAAATTGAAATTCATGAGCAAAATTTATGTAAATATATATGTAAATAAAACTTAAATTAAAAATTATTAAAATCATATCTACTTAATAATAAATTATCGCTAATTAGTTATGAAATCCCTAGATGGCAAATGACATGTTATGGGAATTCGTTTATAACCTTAACATCCCGAATGTGGAACCAAATTCCATTATGTGTTCCCAAAACATGATAAATTCTATATTTATAACCTACAGAAATTCAAGATGAACATTCGCACCATCGTTCGTAATTGTTCTCCTTCTCTTCTACCTTCCTCCTTTTTTAATTAACCTTTGCCACCCCTAGCCAAACATACCAATCGGTATAAAAGGTAGTGTTTTGGCTATGTATAAAAATAAATAAATATTATTTCATTAAAATTGAATTTATTTTTAAAAGTACTTATTACATTTTCTAGTAATGGCTCTAGTATTGCGGTAAATTTTTGTGGTGAATTACGTTCAGTGAATAGATCCAAAACGGATTCCAGATCCACCGGTTAATGCCACTGAACTGACCCATTATTTTTACAAAGTAATTGATTAGTCTATTTATTGCGGTTTTACTTAGTGTTGCTTTTGCCACCTATCGTTCAGTAGAAGAAGTACATTTTTTTTCCCAGATTCGAAGCACATAGAACAAATTATTTGATAACCAAACATTTTTAATTTGATTTTAAACATTTTTTTTTCTTCTACCTGAGCAAAATTTGAACCTTGGATTTCTTCATTAGTCGTCAGAGTTCATGGGACATGACTGGTACACTGTATTAGGAAGGAAAGTAAATAAGTCTAGTAGAAAGAAATAAAATTGAACAAAAAATGAAATTGACAATAGGACATGCCCAGTGACACTAAACGTATAGTAATTACTGCATTGTACTGTAATTTCAACTGCCTGCAAGTAATAAAGTAAAAACGTTCAAAGTGTAGTGCACAAGTTTTTGGTTAACACTGGTTTATTTAATAACGTTTTGATAGTAAAAAATTAGGGCAAAAGCATCAAAGTCTAGGCTGCAGTTATAGATAGCGATACGTAAAATTCATACGTAAAAAATTTTATTTTCAATTTTACAGCAGCGCTTAGACATTGAAATTATGAACTTATAGGTACTATGGTGCTATGGTGATAATTTTAACTCTTTAAATGGGATTATTAGTTCTTTACGACATCTTTTATTATTCCTAAAACTATTTATTAAAATTTTAATTACTACGGCAAAAGAAAAGTTGGAATTAAAATAAAATTTTATGTATCCATTTTTCGATTCGCTGTAACTGTAATATAAGTAAAATTAATTGTAAAAGAATGAAAATATGTAAGCAAATACTTAATGTACAGTAAATTGTTCTAAAATGCAATAAAGTTTCTGAAAACTAACGGTAATATTTTTTCGCAACATAATTGTTATGCCGTAGAGAAATGCGGATAAAAGAATGAAAAAATGAAGCTTAAGCGAGAGTAAAAAACGGAGAAAAGACATACTTCTTTTGTTTACGTAAATAATTTTATATTTTTCTAAATAAATGTAATAGTTCAATAAGAACAGTTATTTTTACCTGTACTGTAGATAAATAATAGAGATAGAAATAGATTTTTGTGTAACTTGCTTTATGAGTTATTTAAGAATACATTACGTATGTTGAAAGAAGCTGGTAGAAAAAGTAAGAGACAGAAAAACGGAATATAATTAAGAGAGAGCGAATGATGCTTGAGATGACTGTGGCCGTGAAATAACATAGCAAAGAGAGGAAATACAATATATTTTCTTTTACAACTATGAAAACTTGGGACTTGTAATATGTACTCTAACTGCGTTCGTAGTCCACAGAGTCCTGGTAAGTAACTTAATAACATAACACTGTCCCATTTTACTTCAACGATTACCAAATTTCATTCCCAACTAATTTCAAAAAATAATTTCCGAGTTTAGTTGTGAGAGTGTCGACATATTCTATAGTTAGCTATATAATAAAACTAAAATATGAACAAAAATCGGTTAGGTACAAAAAAAAGTTGGGAAATCATAAATAATTGTTTGCAAAAAAATATAAGAGGGGAAATATACCGGGTGCTGCAGAGTATGAGTATCAGCTTTTGAGAACGGGAAGGATCCGTTATTTTAAAATTTAAAAAACAAATTATTAATTAAATCGAGGGTGCTTTATCGTTTGATGTTATTTTCAACTTTCGGGAAGGACCGGAAAAGGGATTTTCAAGCTCAAAATTGGCCAAAATTGGCCGAAATTGAAATTTTCAAATGGGAACAGGTACTTTTTTTTACTAGGAGCACACTCGATTACCCCTCTTAATAAGCTGACACGCATGCTCTATAACACCCGGTAAATGCTACGTGAATGAGAGAAATTTATGAATTATATACATGGAAATTCTAAGAACTTTTCCATCATTCTATAATTTTTATTTTAATACATTACGTAGCATTCATTGGTTTAAAATTAATTTTAAATCCTTTTTTTTTTGGTAGACTAACTACCAAAAATTAATAAATATATAATGTACATATAAGGTATATACATATGTATATTATGTTTTTTACAAAAATCGATATCGAATCGCCACAAAATAATTTTTTATTTATTTTGTTTTTATATATTTTTGCAATAAAAAAACTCACCAACCAACCATAAATGTTACAATTCAAGTACATTAGCGAGACAAAATATAAATCAATTTATTATTTTTAAGCCACATAATGCGATTATATAGCAAGAAAAATTGTACATTTTTTTTTATTTATATTTTCATTTTTTTTTTTTATTTATTTTTTTCATTTTTTTTTTTTATTATTATAATAGTTAAGTGTCTTTTTTAAATAAAAAATAATAATATAAAATTTAATGTTAATTCTAGGAGTAACCAAGGTTACATAAAAACCGCCAAATACAATTATAACAACCGATTCAATTCGATTACGTATATACGATGATGCATAAAATGTGTGTAGGTATGTGATGAAGTTTTCTATGAGGATGTGAATATATCAAAGATTTATCATCTTTCTATGTGTATGTTAGTATCTTTCAAGTAAAGTCACTTGTAGTTAGGGAAGCCCTGGAAATACTCTATTATATTCAGACACATAAAACGGACAATATCGAAACGAATTTGAAGGTATAACTGACTAGTACTAATCACATTGGGGTCTTGGTCACAGCAACATAGAGTTATTGACCAAAGTAAAGCAAAAAAATCTTCATTTTCGCTTTAAATAGCATGTTTATTTTTTACTCTTTCTGTTGGGATCACCGTTCAAGGAAAATATCTGAAAAGTGGTATGTAGAGTGTATAATATTCATTCGTATTAATCGTAGTACATAATTAAGTAGAGCAAATGGAAGGTGGCAACAACTAATTGCATGTATCATCATCATTGTCATCATTGTCCTTTAACCCCATCCGTGGGGCATAGGGCGGAGACTGCATATATAACTTTAGTATAACATTAACATAACAAAAAAAATGTATGGCTAAATCTTATATTGATATATCGATTGGTAGTGGTTATATAAAGTGATAGCTATAGTACAACCGATAAGAGGCCACACAGCTAAGCTAGATATTGATTTTAACTCTTGTCATTGCAGTTTCAACGAAGTAAACTTCAGCGAAAATTTTAAATACTTTTTGTTGCAGCTGCTAAGCCTTAGCTATTACTCGATTTCGAACTCCGGGCTATAGAAAAGACAATAAGACTTTCCAAAACAATATAACCAGTTGGGGTTTACGAGTATGTGCAGAGAGAAAATTGTGATGTAATTGATTTGACTTCTTCAACAACACAAGCTAGTTTTGGTATCGACTTTGAATGCGGTATCCCCTGAAACAGTCAAGCTATAGCTGTTTTTCAAAGTCAACTAGAATATAGCCATTTTATTTACCCTTTTACGTATATGGATAGTTAAATATGTATATGTACATATTGTAAAAATTTTATTAACTTTTAGAGTAAAGAAAAATTTTCTTTTTTTATCTTTAGAAAGGATTTATAATTTAAATTCAGGATATTTAATATTAAATTTTAAATGATGACTTATGTAAGTGACATAATAACATAACATAAAGTGATTTTTGAAAATTTTCTTAATGGTAAAATACTGATAGATAAGAGTATTGCAAATCTTTGGCAAAGCGGAAAAATTGAATAAAAGAAAAATTCATGAAAATAGTTTTATAGGTAGTTAATTTATACTTATATGAAAGGTGGTAGTATATATATACACTTTGTAATATAGTTCAATAATATTTCTATATAAATCTATTCATCCTTAATATTTTTAGTTTTGTTTTGCAAAAAAAAAAAAATTGGGAAAAATTTTTATCTTAAAATTCATTTGATTAGATTTATAGCTAAAATATTGTTTTTCCCTCTTATACCATAAGAACATATGATTATAGTTATATATATTCTTTGCTCTTAGTTATTTATTATTATTTTTATAAGATTTATTTAAAACAGGTATTTTCTTGAGAATAATGATTTATCAGTTATTTAAGTATTCAGAAGGAATATAATTTTAGATACTAGAGCATATATTTTATCATCATTTTTTTTTATTCTTAAAATTTATAAATTTATTTCTGTTACGAAAAAAGATTTTCGTGTATGTCCAATGTATCTTGTTAACAGGTATATTCTGTTAGGTATCGATATCTACTTATTCTTCTATAACTAATTGTATTATTAAAATATAAATCTCGTATAATCTTCTTCTTTTCCTTCTATTTAACCTATTTAGGAAGTTTTGATAACTAGGTCCGTTCACTTACGATAGGTTTTTAAAAACGTATGCAAGTTGTTACAAAAATACCGTTCATGTACTGAGTTTGAACATTCTCTCAAATGAATTTTTTCGAGTTGTAATAATTTACGCATTTTGTTGTTGTTTTTTCTCAGTTGCAAGTTTTTGTACGAACAAAAAATACGAACGTACACGAACAGAACTAATAAAAATAGTTAACTGTCAAAATTTGGAAAACTTTCGAAGAAATAAATTCATTTTATTTAAGAGGAAAATTAATTTAATTTTAAAATAAATATTAAATAGAATTATTTGGTTGTTTTTGTTAAGTATAGTTGAATTCAATAAAGAGACTATAATGAACATTGTGTTGTAAACAAACTTTCGAAAATAGACTCAGCAAGGTCTAACAAATAAATGTACTTAAGGGTGTTGATCGTTGAGGTCTATTGATATTCAATATGGAATTGACTTTATAAAAGTCTGTCAAAAATTTTGTTGGTATCGTGAAAGTCTATTGAAACTAACTGACTTGTCAAAATGGTTGCTACATGTAGTTAAAAAGATTTGCTGTCAAAAATATAAATTTTTCAGTTTGAAATATTTTGAAAATGTAAAAACTATTTTCCATTTATCATGAATTTTAGTTGAATTGAATATAGTGATGAATTTATATAGTGATGGGCAATATCGAATGAATTTGGTAACTATAAATGATACGTAAATAAAAATACAATAATAATATGTTACAGTAATAATTTGAGTTCAGAGTTGGTATGATATGAATACTGATAGTTACAAGTTTAGTTACTGATTCTAAAGTTCGATAGTTTTTAGTTGTGTGTTTAGACACAAAAAATTTTTTTGCAGGAATTGGCGTTGGAAATTCTATATTATTTTCTATAAAATTTTCTACAATTGCTTTTCATTACTAATAGAACTTTTTCTTAGATTAAAAAAACAACAAATTTTATAAAACATATTAAATTAAAAATTAGTTATTCTCCATTTTAAAAATTCTTTCCAAAATCTATCAAGAAAATG
The DNA here is from genome assembly GCA_963942445.1 of Argyra leucocephala. Lineage (NCBI taxonomy): Eukaryota > Metazoa > Arthropoda > Insecta > Diptera > Dolichopodidae > Argyra > Argyra leucocephala. Next base: position 15,992,756 of record OZ012681.1, read on the forward strand.
TCGTCCACTTTAAAAGTCCATTAATAGAAAATTTTTCTATCCAATAGACTTCCGTAATACGCTTAATATACATTTTTGTATTGTAGAAAAAAATCGATCGTAATAGACTTCTGCGATTGATTGCATATAGTTAAATTACATCAGAATATAATCAGAATATATCCCGTATTATAATAGTCTAAATCTATTATGAAACATCCAGAACAGCTTATGGGAAATAATTTTTTGTTTTGACTGGCATTTTAATACACTATTTTGACAAGTAACTATCATATTTTTTATTGTTCTGTCAGAATTATATTTTTCATACTTAAACATCGTAATATGGCATAAAATTGAATAGATATGTTCCAAAGCGGCAATGTTAAAAAATATACTTGTATATCCTAATACTATATTTTACTAATACTATACTATACTAATTTTCAAAAATATACTTGGTGTGACATCTAATATTAAGTTGAAGGTATATCTAATATGTGGTAATGTTTGCGTCTATTTTATTGACAAAGCGAGTGTAAGAGTTAAAAATCAATTGCAGTCGATTAAATGTATAAAATAGAGTTACTGTTCCGAAAATACAACAGTTATTTAGTTGAGAAAATGTTGAATATACTTTTACATTATTTATGAGGTGAAGGGTATGTTTTTGTACTTTTGAACCTCCCGCCTATAAGTTCGATTTATATTCTAACTTCGGTTGTACGTAAACGAAATCACGCCTCTTAAAATCTAGCTTTTTCAAAATATAGTTTTAATTCTGGAATATGATACCTTAATTATTTTTATGCGTAGCCGCTGTTGGTTACAAAAAAGAGGAGTTCGGTTTTTCCCAGAATATTTACAACGGGGTATCTCTTTTTTCCAACATTTTTATATAGTTTTAAAAAAAACTAGATTTAATAAAATTTTGATCAAACGACATTATGAAATTTGAAATTTCGAACCCGACTCAAAAAATATGCTTTGTATTGGCTTAAAAATTTAGCGGTGCTTTTCCCAATATCAAAAATATGGTAATTTCAAGGAATATTTTAATTCACCCACATTTCGGGAATAATTAAGTCTAACTACCAGCCGATTCAGACTTTCATCGTGAAACCTCAGAATAAGTTCCAACGGCATACGTTTTTGTGTAACTACACAACTTTGAATTTTTGAAAAAAAAAACTGTTGTTAAAATGGTTAATTGTAAAATTGGAATAGCAAACAATGAATCTAAATACAATGGACTTCTGTTACGGACATGCAAGAGTGGTTAGAAATATTATATTTAATTTGTAAATTGAAAGAAAGTATGGTATCTGAACCATTTCATAACCGATTTTCATTATTATTCTTTTAAATGATATATATTTAAAAGGAGACGTAGCGAAACTAAATATTTTTTCAAAATTGTTCAATCAGAAATTTCAATTTAAAATTTCACCCCATCATGTATAAGTATAAACATACTTCCTAACATACAAAAATTTATCAAATTACCGCAATTCACCAATGAACAGAGTTTCTTATTTACTCGCCAGAATTAAATTAATTTTTCTGTTGAAAAATAAATTATTAATATGCGGTTGTTGTCTAAGATAAATCAATAAAAAAATTTATATATGACTATAGTTAGTTGCCAAGAATAAATTGAAATGATGGAAAACAATTCATAATGAAATATTGGGTACCATTTTTTATTAAACTTCTTCGAATTTCGGAGCGGGCGAATACTAGTATTTTCTTACTACTCTTTCAACAAAAAGTTTTTAAATAAGTATATTTAGCTAGTTATTCCATATTTTTACCGTAAATTAATTATTAAATCTGTATCAAATGCAGATTTTTTATAAAAAAAATAATGATAAGTAACTGTAGTAAGAGTAAAGCACCTACAAATTCTTACCTATAACTATAAGTTTAAGTAAGTGGAAATATTTTATAAAAAAAAAAATTATTTGGTTGGGCAAGAATGATTATTATACAACTATATTATACTTATTTATTTAACCATTTTTAAAAATCCCATTACATTGTATATCACTCTTGTTTATATTTTTTTCTAACTTTTTCTGATTTGATTGTATTATTTTCTTAATTAGATCTCCATATTAGAGAAAAAACAAAACATTAGTTATAGGTTTCCCTTTTTTTTTAGTTTATTTTTTTATTTTCAATTCCAAAATAAATCTTCAAATATCATACATATATATAATTATATACTTTGTTATAATTTCTGAGAAATTTAAGAACTATATAAGGTCAGTCTATATATACATATATACAAATTTTGACCCTTTTGAATGACTTCATATACCACATACATAATATGTGCACACTACACAATATGTATATAAAAAGGTATTTTTAGGTACATGTATTCATATACCAAAACTAAAAGGTTAAAAAAAAAAAATAATGGTAAGCTAAACTTGTAATACTATGATAACAAAATGACATCATCGCAGTTAATCATATTGTTGTGCGTTTAAAATATGATTTTGAACTTTCAGTATATCTACTCTTCTTCTTCTCCATATATACGCATATAAATATATATAGATATAGTGTTGAATTAAATTGTACAGTGTCGGACAAAATTCAATATAAAATTTGGAATACTTAGATACTAACATACCGTTATTTATTTTCATATCTTCGTATACAATTGGATTAAAATCAAAATTATTGCAGAAAATGCGTTGCCACTGCGATGATTGGGAATTAAGTTTTCTTTTGAGTATTTTAATTTTTGTAAAATGTATTATGCTATATTGAATTGAACATCATTATTTTACTGTAATCAGTCTTATATGCACTATTATTTCTTCAGTATATTAAAACACCAGTCACAGCAAAAATTACTTCGCATAAATGAACTGGGGCTTCCTAGTGGATTTAGCTATAATATTTTGAAATTTAAATACACCATGACATCGTAAATTTCTCAACACAAACGTCCACATGAGCTTAAATGTCTACAACAGCTCACAAAAGCTTGAGACATTGACTTTATGATCACAATTGTTGTTGACGACGTCTTCGCAATCGGTTTGACAGTTACCGTGACATCGTAAATGTATTGACAATGTCGCCAACACATTGACTTATGATCTTAAATGTCAAAAAAAATTTGTTTACATTGTCTCATGATCAGTAATTAATTTGACAGTGTATCCGAGATTCATTTTACGACACGGATTGTTAAGTTATGTATCCGAAAATTTGTTGATACACAGTATAGTATGCTACAGTTGTGTTGAGTTTTTTTTTTTTATTAAACAACTAAGCCAACAATAAATAAAATGATGGAGGAAGAAAAAGTGTTAAAATTAAAGAAAAATAAATACAAATTTTAGTTCGTGTTTTAAAAAAAAAATTTAAAAATGTTTTTTTTTTCGTTTATTTCCGGGAAAAATGTGTTTAGAGGGATCGGAATTGTAAACAAAGTACATTAGGTTGTCAAAACAATTTTGTCAGTTTAGAAAATTTGACATATTGTATTTGTATTTACATTGTATTGGTTGGAATTTTTTGGATACATTTCTCATGTCACCGTTATTTGGGCTTACAAAAATATTTAAAAACCCAATGTTGTACAGTATTAATAAAAATTTTCTGTTCATTTTGCTTGATTACAAATTTATTATAAATTAAGATAATTTATTAATTTATAGATTAAGATAATTTATATAAATTAAGATAATATTGACAACTTTATTTTTTTACATTAAATCAGGTTGAAGTTTTTTTCAAAGATATTTACGATACCACCGGTAGCTATATTCTTTGTCAGATCTCGACTTGCATCATTTTGTTCTGTTTTTAGAGCGCTCAGTAAAATTAATAGGTAAAAATGAAATAGTGAAAAATAATTTTGTTTTTACTGCGAACAGAATAATTTATATTAGATAACAACAAATTTTTGCGTCTTATAAGAACAACAACAGTTTTTGACAAATAAATTTTTCATTAAAAAAATTCAAAATGAAACCCTTGCATGTTTCATTCATTTGCTATTTTGATTTTCAAAATCATTAAAAAAAACTTAGCATATTTGTCATGAAATTTTATAAAATTTTTTGTACGCGAACAAACTATAATTGACATTTTATAAAATTTACGCGAACACAATTGACTTTTTATGAAGTTTTTTGGAACTATACACTAACGAAACAAATTTATATTGTTCGAGAACAAATGTAGAAAAATTGATTGATTTAATAGAATATACGTATATAGTATATATATATATATATATATATATAAATATATCATAGCATAGCATATTTGTCATGAAATTTTATAAGATTTTTTGTACGCGAACAAACTATAATTGACATTTTATGAAATTTACGCGAACACAATTGACATTTTATGAAGTTTTTGTAATTATACACGAAAGAAACAAATTTATATTGCTCGAGAACAAATGTAGAAAAATTGATTGATTTAATAGAATATACGTATATAGTATATATATAAATTGCATTTTCAGTAATTTTCACCATTTGAAATTTTTCGGTTTGAACTCGTGCTCCTTCGGTTCCTTCCACTCGGCTATCGAGGCTACTCATTTCGAATTATTATTACTTATTTAAATACATCGTAGTTGTGTATTAAAATAAAGGATAAATCAAATCAAATTAAATATTAATCATTCTGAAAATCTGTATAGAAATGGTGAATTTAATTTTATTCGACTGTGTGTATTATATAGGTAAATGTGCATGTATGTAAATACTTAGAAAATAATATACTCTTAACATATCAATTATGTGATTATTGTTTTTTTTTTTATTTGGTTACATATATACTTACTTGTATCTAAAAACACTAATTAGTGTGCTCATCCGATTCATCCGTGAATTTCCGAAAAAAAAATTAACTAATTTTGAATTTCTGTTTTTAAGAAGCTTTACGTCATTTTTAATTTTTTTGATATTTACTTTTTTTGCCTCTTCTTAAATACTTGATGGATTATCAGGTAACTTGATTAGAATGAATTAAGTGATGAATTAGAAATAAAATAGAAAAAAAAAACAAGTATGATGATCAGTTGACGTTAAAGTCCATTAACTTTTTAAGAGTTATGTCAGTGAATCAATAAAAGATGAACTAACCGCAAAAAAAAAAACAACAAAACAAAAAAAAAAAGAAATTAATCGTAAATTAAATCTTGAATTGTAGTAGTTTTAAAATAAGTAAATGAAAGTCACAGGTAATTAAATATCATAGTATAAAATTGTGGTGAGCTTTTAAAATGTGTACGGTTCACTTTTTTTTTGTAAGTGTCGAGTTTTTTTTTCAATTTTAATTATTGTAGTATAATGTAGTATTTAATTGATTTTTATTTTTTCTGTAGCAATGATCTACCAAAATATGTATATAATTAGAATTACCAGAAAAAAAAATTTAAATTAAGGAAGTAGTAGTTAGATTTTGTATATATATCAATTTTTATCTACAGAGTACAGAAGCTCTGTCTATTATATAAACAAAAAATACAATTCAATTGTTATTTAAATTTTAAAATCTGATTTAAAAGAAAAAAAAAACAAAAAAAAAATTATTTGGATAAGATTTTTACTATCCTGTTTTCCCTTAAAAATTTAATATTAATATGAGAATGTACCATTTATTTAAAATTTAAAATGTTTCAGCTGTAAAGAGAATATCTCTAAGCTCTGTAAAAATCTGTGTATTTAAAAAAAAAAAAAAGTATGATTGAGGAAATAAATTAATTGAAAATTGAAAATCTGATTTAATATTTCTCTCTTTAACCTCTCTCTTTTTCCTCTTTTCTCTCTCAAATTATCTCTTTTATGCTACCTATTACCTACCTAATACCTATACCTTTACTATTTTACTACTTACCTACTTATACCATACTTATATTTTCTGTATCGTTTAACCAATTACTATATATATATATATATATATATATATATATATAAATATACTATTTGGTACTATTTTCTATCAAAAGATGTCGACTCCGTATTTAAGAAATAGTTTTCATTACAAAAATTTATAGTCGGTATTTATAGTTGGTATTATAATTTATTTATAGCCATTGGTTTAACTATCAATTTTCTTATTATTCTATGTTTCCATCTCCACGAAATCTCACGATTTCACTAAAAAGATTTTGAAGTATTTCCATCTGTTCAACGCGATTTCATATTGACATTATTTGACATTTGTTATGTTATTGAAGTATAATATAGTTGACAGATATTTGTTAAGTTATTGAATTAAGAAATATTGACATTTGACATTTGTTATGTTATTGAAGTAAAATATATTTGACAGATATTTGTTAAGTTATTGAATAAAAAAATATTGACATTTGACATTTGTTAATATATTAAAGTAAAATCTTAAAATAATATACAAACGAAATGAATTTACTGTAACAACTAAAATAAAATATTAAAAGATTTAAAATTTAATGTAATAGTTGAGTACATTTTATGAAAAATTCATGTCTATCACATAATCAAAAAAAAAAAAAAAATATAAAATATTATTCAATGCTAACACAAAATACTGTATAATGTAAACAGCAACGTTAAATTGAAGATGATGTATCCAGAGTGATTGGATCAATGTACATATTTTCATTTCGGTTTTTATATTTACTGAATAAGTAAGTTAGTATACATAACTAATAATTCTGTGCAAGGCTTTTGAAGCTGCCATTGTCATTGAAGCTGAAAACTGTCTCCAAATTGCGACAAATCTAGTAAAATTGCCACAAATTTTCGTAAAAAATATATTTATATTTTCATATTATAATTATAACAAAACGTAAATATGTATGAGTATGTAGTTAAAAAATCACAACCTTCGTGGCTTATGACTTGGCTGTTTTGTGTAGTTATTTATATTTTATCAGATTTATATAAGAGATTATGAAAACAGTTAATTGAAAAATTACACATAGAAAACAGGCCTATTTTGTAGTTTCGAATAAATTAAACTCAGTTTGTATAAAAAAATAATATTTGAATTCAAAACAATTTTTTTAACCCTTAACTTCATACGGTGTCATATTTGCCTGTTTGAAATAATGATCAAGTATTGCTACATAATCATAATATATTAAAACTTCATAATTATTTTAAAAATTCATATATGGCTAGAGGGTTAATGTGCTTACACTAATTTAGAAATATATATATGTAAAATTGTAAATGAATTTAATGCAAATAATTTTGATTTTTGATGAATCAGCTGATGACATTGGAAATAAGAATGTATCTGGAATTATGAATTGGAATTCTGATTCAATAAGATAAGCTTATAAAAAAAAAATGAAGAATTTTGATATCTTAGAAAAGAATTGTTTGCAGTCATAAAATTCAATCAAAATATAGTGCTGTAAATTGCTATAGTTTTTCTAAATGGCCACAATACAAAAATGCTGCAATTACAGCAAAACGACAGTACTGATCCTGTGCACTTTCTAACTACCAACATTTTAGTTATATCTTCATTCTAATTTTATGTTTGTACTTTCTTTTCATACGTCTCTCTCTCTCATTGTTAATTTGTTATTTTAATTTTATTTGTTTGTACATTAATGTCGAAAATCGATTATGACATTAGCTGAATTATTGTTAAATATAATTTCAGGGTTGTTTACATGAATTCAGTAGGTTTTTTATTATTGAAATTTCAATAAAATCTGAAGATATTAAAATTTTTAAATGTATGGAAAATCTACCAAATTTCGAATATAACTATAGCTTAAAAAAGATTATCAAAATAACGAGATTCCATTTGGATTTAAAAATAATTACATATGTATATCATATACGACATCTGTCAAAAATATTTTATCGTACTTTTTTATGATTATAATAAGTTTTTTGTTCAGATAATTTTTTTTTACTACTTAACACTAGTTATGCTTCAAAGTTAAGTTAAAAATAAAGTTTAGAAACATAGCCCATGTCTATACGAGGCAGAAATGTGCCGCAGATCTACCGCAGAAATCTACCTTCATGTTCATACGTACAAAAAACTGATAGATTTCTGCCATTGTTGCTGTCAGATTATTTAAATATTAAGATGGCCGGAATTGAAATTATTGGCAAAGAATAAATAAATAAATTTTTATTATTATTCTAGGGTCAATCCAACATTATTATTATTTGTATGTATATAATTTATATTTTTTTATTTGATTAATATTCGATCCGGAAATTACGTTATCAACAACAATTTCCTTATTTTTTGTGAATAAAAATAATAAAAATATTTTGACATTGACATATTCTCAGAAAAAAATTTAAACGTCAAAAATCTACCAAAAATTTAAAATTTTGGTAGATTTGCTTACCCCGTAGCGAAATCACCCCTCACCTATATATTTTGGTAGATTTCTACCACTTTGCTAACCGTGTAAACATGCATATAAGAAGTAATTATTAAATTTTTAATTTAAGTACAACTTTTATTATGTAAAAATCGTTATTATTAAATTTTAAATGACAATAAAAACACAATCAAAGATTTTTTCTAAATTGTCAATTCAATTTTTCTTTTCCAAACAAATTTTTCTAAATTAATAACAATCTTCGAATTTTATATGTGCACTCTTTTTTAAAATATATAGGATGTTTTCTTTAGAGGCAGAGAACTTTAACACAGAAAAATGCTTTTAATATTCATTAAATTGGTTTTAGTTGACAGATATTTTTCTGTAATCTATGCATATGTTTTCGGACAGGTGGACCGCCGCGTATATGGTGTAATTTGTAGTTTCAATTTTCATTCTATCTTTACAATAAATCAATAAAGGCGTGTTCGTTGCGTAGCGCAACAAAAAAGATTTTTTGTTCGTAGTTGCATATCATCAAAAATTCTGCGCAGACAATAAGCAGGGGTTTGTGTTCATAGTAATCGGTGCCGCGTCAGCGTCGGGCAGATTGTGCAGATATTTTGGTGCGCCTGCTTTAGAATGATTTTTAAAGGACATGTTTATTTAACATTTAATATTTAGGTAAAAAATAAAAATTATTTATTAAAATAAAATAAATGTGTTTATAATAATAATATATAAATATAATAAATTCAATATATTGAAAAAATATATAATAATTTTAATATATTTTAAAATATAAGTAATATATATTAAAATATATTAAATATATATAAAAATATATAATAATATAATTATAAATAATATAATATGACTATATAAACGAATTGTGCATTTGCTGCTTTTATGAACAAGAATGACTGCTAAACAATTTTCTGCGCGCCTGCGCAAGTTTTTTTGTTCATAGTGACAGAGAAAAAAATCTGCAAGACACCGACGCATATTTTACTGCAACTACGAACACGCCTTAACTCTTTTTCGGCAATAAGGCGTCAAATATTGGCTTTCAAGTGCTCAATTTATTTCTGATTAATCGCCGCGGATATGCGACCTTTCATGTCCCCAGAGGAATGAATCACCCATAATTAGTATGCGCATAAATTCGAAATGGTTTTGAATACTAATCTGCTAATTTTACTTTAATTCCTTCAATTGAATTTAATAAATAAGTTTTGATTTTATTTTTCTAATTCGAAACTAATTCGCATTAGTAATCAAAAAAAAAATTTGTCACGCCTAAATTATTATTTTTTATTATTAATATTCTTTTGAAAATTTATTTACTTATAATTTAATTTAAACTTTAAGTTAATTATTTAAATTTTTCATTATTCATAACTATTTACTATATTTTATTATATTTACGTACCTAATTATATTAAGCATGAAATCAAAGTGTATTTTCAAAAAAGTAATAATAAAAATGACAATTGTTTCATTTTGAAGAAATTTGCTGTTGTTACCAAATTTAGGTATGCCCATAGTTAATTATTTTCAACATTTTTTTTGACGTAAACACGATTTTCTTAATCATTGTTTTAATTTTTTTTTTATTTTATTTATTTTGTATGATTTCAAAATATGTATGATGCAATTAACAAAAAAAGAAAAAATATATCTTAAAATAAAATAATAATAAAGAGAAAATAATTTTAATAATCATCTTTGAATTCAAAGCTGCGTAAATTCTCTTAGTTTACGATAAAAAAGAATGTGTGTTTTAGGGTGGACAAAAAATAAGTTTTTTGACCTACCCACGTAATTTTTCATTGTCTATATAGTGATGATTCAGAATTAAATATGGATTTTCTCTTCTTTTTTTTTCTGATGAATATAAATCGAATTTTCTTTTTTTGTTTTTATTTTTTATTTTACCAATATTAATTGATTTATTTAATGATAAATTGAAGAACAATTAAAATAAAATATACAGTAAAATATGCAGTTTTATATATGCTTGTAATAATCCATGATAAATCAATTGTTTATTAAATTTGTTAAAATAGCTATGAAAAAATTTTTCTACAAAATAAAGTACAAGGGTGAAATGGGATGCAAACCAGTTTTCAATTTTCAACTCATAGTCATTACGATTGTCGAAAATAAGTATTTCGATTTTTACAGTTATTATTTTCAAAAATTTACGGCCGTGTATTCGTATTCGTATACTCTAGTATTAGTAGAAAAATACCTTTGTTTGGAAGAATTTTTGAAACAGATTAAATTAAATTAAATTTCCAAAAATGGTTTGGTCATTACTCATTAGTCTATCATTACCGTTATCCGAGCATACACTACCGAAAAAAATTACGATTATTAAACAAATAAATAAAATACCATAAATAACGGTAAAGTTAAAAAAATTAATATACTTACTTAACTAATGCCAAATTAAATGAGCTGTATATAAAAAATTAAGTGAAACTTCTTTTTTTATTTGTAAGTTAGAACCATAATCACAGTATAAACTAACTATATTTAATTTAAAAATTAATAAATTAATATCTCACTTGGCAAGGGTTTTATTTTTTTAATTAATTTCTAAAATTAATACAGTTTTTACTATAATTTTAACATAATTACAATTTTCGTTTTACATAATGAGAATTTGATTTGGTATTTATAACTCACATCTTGTTTTCTATATGAAATCTATATAAATCTATATGAAATTTACATAAAACGTTTTAAATTCAAACTAGGAGCTAGATAAAGGTGAAAGCCAACACTACTATACCTACGGATGAGTGTTGGTGTCGTTGGTGAACGATACAATCCTTTAATTTTTTGAAAAAATGTTTTCTGTACAAGAGTCAATAAGCAAAATTACGAAATCGCATTTATTTAAACATTTTATAAGTCAGTAAAAATTTTTCAGTATATAGGACTTAAGTACATACAACATCTAGTTAGGACTTAATGCATTTATAAAAATATGAAATTCTATCACATTATTTATAATAAAAATGTTGAATGCTTCACAGGAATATTGAAAAATATTTTTGAGGGTGTAAATACTTATACAAAAATGTTCTTCATTCTAAAAAAAAAAAAATAATATTGCATTTATAAAAGTCAGTATAGCAATTATTTTTGTTTTGAAATTTTGTTTTATATATATCTGCGATATGTTTGTGCCATTAATAAAAAAAAAAAATAATGAAAAAAAATAAATCACCCTTATTTTAAATTTCATCGTAGATTTACTCCAACGTATTAGCTGCTATATACATTGGAAAATAAATTCAAGCAATGCAAATTGATTCCTAATTTTCTATGATAATACGATAATTCAAAACCACCATCATTGTAGTCATCACAATTCATAATTAAAAATAAATTTGTCATTATTAAATTTACTTTGAAGTTTGAATTTATATTCTTTCTTTTTTCATTCATTTCTCATTTTTTTTTTTTTTTATTATATTATATTTTTTTTTTTTTCATAACACATATTTCATTTCAGAAAATTTGTCATATTCAATAAATTCTATTTTTATTCTACACTATGAATATTATTCAACTGTATCTATAACAAAGAGAGACAGAGTGAACCTTTAGCTAGAGTTTATTACTTTATGAACATGCTACAATATGGAACACAATCATTTTATATATATATATATATTATATATATATATTTACTTGCATACTTATGTATAAATTTATATAATTTTCTATTTATATTTTTATTCAATGGGCGAAAGCAGATGAAGCTAATGTATATGTATATTAAAAGGTAGATAAGAAAATTGAATGAATGAAAGTGGTAAAAAGAATAAAAGTAAGAAGAAAAATGAAATATCTTTAAATGGTACTTTACTTACTTTACTTACAAGAACATCTTGTCTTCTTTGTTACTGTTTTTTTTATGTTTTCTATACCGAGTATATTTAATAGTGACATGAAATAAATTTTTTTTTATAAAAAGTAAAAAAAAAAAATAAATAACAAAAGAATTTATTTTGTATTGTATTGTACGGATTAATAAAATAGAAATTAACATCATGGGGAAGGTAAAAACGGTATGGTATCAAACGATTTTTATTAGAATATAGAATGATTCAAAATACATGATCAGTTCATGGATAAAATGGATTGATTCTACTATCTAGATTCAGAACAATAATATGCTTTATTTTGAGAAGCGAATAACTTTTTCGCTATGTAACGATGGAGCATAGCGAATGATATTTTAAAAAGCTGGCATCATTTTATGTTGAGCATTTACATTGAAGCTGTCAAATACTTTAATATTAACATTTTCATGAGGAAAAGGAAAATTTCAAATTAAAACAAAAAAAAAAATCTGAGAAGCGAATGTTATGACATTTTATAAAACTGGCAGCATTGTATATTGAAGCAATTAAATTTATGTTGAAGCTGTCAAAAATGAAAATTTCGACATTTTAATGAGGGACAGGAAAATTTCAACCTAAAACAAACTAAACATTTAAGTCAGGTTAGTTTAAATGATTACAAATCAAAGGTGTAAATATTCTAGTAATATAAGCTCTTGAAATATAGAATTAAAGTATATGAAAATAACATAATATTGTAAAAAAAAATCAAGACAATAAATAAAATGTGTAATAATAAAAAAATAATAATAAGTAAATAAAAAAAAAATATTTTGTTTTATCACTTTTCTAAAATTAAAAATACAAAATAATATTTAATAATGAATATTAAATAAAAAAAAAAAAAATTAACATTAATTTAATTAAATTTTATATTAATTTTAAATTTCTTTCTCATTCGTTATCTTTCACAAAATTTTTCATATTAATAAGTTTATCATTTTATATGATGGTGAAAATATAAAATTGCTTTTCAGAATTCCATCAAAATCGAAATGTTGCTGAAAACACAGATAAGTATCACTATTTCGCTTCGCATAATAACAAATATAAGTTTTTATAAAAACTTGTTTTCCAACGTTAGAGTAAAATTTTTTGGTATAACAGTGAAAATAGTCGAATATTTTCCTTTTAATTCGAGTACAAAACACTGAAGAAGTCTGCAAGTAGTAGACGAAATACGCGTATCTGTATGATAAGCATATCAGTAAAATTAAAAGGAAAATATTCGACTATTTTCACTGTTATAACAAATATAAATTTTTTTCGCTATGTATCACATTTTTCGCTACGTATCGAAAAATTCACTTTTCAGAATAAGGTCACAAATTATAGTTAAAAAAAGTGACATTAACAAGTTTGATAAAGTAATAAGAACATTTTGAAAGACGTATACAATCTATATGAAAATAACACCAACTCTGAAAGAAAGTCAAATTTGGTCGAATTTTAAATCAATTTTGATTTAAAAAGTCAAAATTTGATATTGACAAAGTCAAATATTGATATTTTTTTTTGTAACAGTTACCCCAAGTAATCTTATAAAGATATTCGGTTTCAGATTCTCTTCATTTTTTAGTTTTTAAGTGACAAACAGAAATCAGATCATACACATACGTATAGAAGAAAACGAAAAAAATGAATTATCTCGTAGAAATTTTGGTCAAAAATTAGTTTTAAGCATGTTGTGTCAAACCAATAAGCTATTTTTAATAAACATAACTACTTTCATATATGCACAATAGAAAATCAAACCCTTGGATCGGATTTCGCAAGCGTGAGATTGTATCCGTACAATAATTATTAAAAACGTTAACATTTGTTTTAGCATAACTGGCATAACTGTTATAAAAGCTGTCTCATTTAATTAAATACTCTTCCTACTGAAAGTGATTGTAAAACGCACTCACAATTAGACTAATAAAATTAGAATATTAAGTACAATAATTAATAATTATTGTTCAGCTTAGTTTTCAGTTAGAATCCGCATTTTGTTCGAATAAAGCACATAAGTATAATTGAAATATGCTGAATTGTAATTTTGATATGAAACTTTGAAAAAAAAAAAAATTCACTACTAAATAAATCGACATAAAAAATTTAATAAAATCCAAACTTTAACTGTAAAATTTTCCAATTCTCCCATTATCCCGGAATTAAAATTGAAAAGTGTAAATCAAATTTAGTACGTACCTATTCTATTTTTCATACTTGCAGAATCATATCCCAGAATTTATTTAAACAATTTTTCAAGTATAGAAATTTATCCCTTTCAGACCTAAGTAAAAATTATTATTCAAATGGTTTTACATAAAATAAAATTAAAATACGTAATCAGTGCACTTAATAATTTTGTATGAGCTTGATACTTTTAATTTTTAAATCCAAATATCACCAGAAATTATATACATGTACAAAAACTAGCTATTTATTATTTCCAAGCAGAAAGTATTTTAATCCGCTTATCTTAATGATGGTTACTTCTTGAAAATAATTTAAAAATGAAATTTTATGAGATAAAGAGAACATATTTAATTTTATTTAGAGATACAAGAATTTTGATTTTATTATCTGGAGACGGTACTGTTGATTTCAAAATTTTTGTAGAAAAGTGATTTCAATTTTTTGTATGGCGATGAACAATCTATGTATTGGGCCTTATTCTGAGAAGCGAATCACTTTTTCGCTACGTACCAGTATAGCATCATATTGCATCACATTTGGTATTCTGAGAAGCGAATGATACGATATGTTGCAAAACTGTCAACATTGCTCGTTAAAACTGTCAAATTTTTTTTTTTTATATTTTGACATTTTTTGTTTTAATTTTCTGTTTGAAAAGTGAAATTAAGTGAAGTTAAATTAAAACTTTTATAGTTATTAAAAAATGTTTTTTCATTTATATTACGAAACAAAGTATAATAAAAAAAAATGTGTTCAATTATATTTGTTTTAGCTAAATCAACTATTTCTAAAATATTAGCTAAAATATTGACAATGTTTCTCAATATTAGAGACGGAATTGTGTCGAGAGTATATAAAATTTCCTGAAACCGAAGAAGAAAAATCGTCCATCAAATTGGGATTTTATAAAAAATGTGGATTTTCAGGAATTATTGTATGTTGATGGAACACATGTAAAAATCATTGCATCAACAAACATTCAAACTGCCTCCTATTTGTAACTTTTCTGTAATTAAAAATTTAAAATAATATTTAATAATTATTTTTAAATATATATATATATATATATTATATATATAAGTAAAATTCATTTACTAATTATATATTTACTTTTTCTCATTCGCCATCTTTCACTACCTTTTTCTATAATGATATATTTATCGTTTTTTCTGACAGCGAACAACAAAAATCGATTCTCATAATACCATGAAAATCGAAACGTTGCGATAAAAACCGATCAGTATCGCTATTTCGCTTCACAGAATACCAAAAATTAAATTTATCATATTTTTCGGTACGTACCGAAAAATTCGCTTCTCAGAATAAGGCCCATTATATATATAGTTTCCTGTATATATCTGTCAATTCGACGGAACGCTTGAATTCATATACAAATGGCTTTGGTCTGTTTTTTTTTAACATAAAATGAATATATTTCGGTACCCAGAGTGAAGCGCATTAACTGGTCACGACAATTATCGTTGTCTATTCAACGACAAACGGTAACGGCAAAAATATGTTTTTTTAGTTTATATTTTACATTTTACAGTGATGGGACGACTCTGTTTATTCTTTGGTTACATACGTTGCCTAGTACATAATAACAGTTTCTGGTATCAATAATTATGCAGTATAGATTACACATTTTATTAAGATCACAAAATCGTTTAATGTGCATCTGAAATCACACAAAAATCAATTCGATGATAGTTATTTTATCTCAAATTCATGCAAACTATGTATTCTTGGGCCAACCAATAGGCCATTTAATTTGAATATATTTTCAATTTTTCAAAATTCATAATAAACTAGAATTTTATTAAAAATAAATTCGAAAATACATATTTCAACTTGAACTGATTAAAGCTATGTGAGTAAGGTAAAAATAACTTTCAAAATCAATTTTTTGTTTTCCCAAAATGAACCTACAAATTTATTGAAATCAACTTTCAAGTCAAATTTTTAATAAGTATTTCATTTGAATCCATTTGATTTAATTTTTTTTATGTTTTTTTTAAGTGAGTCAAGTTTAATTATTTGTAACGGTGAATGTATATATATCCTTATTTTATTCCATTGTGGGTGATAAATTGTTCCCATTTAGAATTAACAAAAAAGGAAAAACAGCAAGTAACAAAATAACGGGAAGAAGAAAATATGAAAGTAGAAAAAAAAAATCAAAAACTTGACTAGAAAAATCTGATGCTTCTGCTGCTGCTACAGTGAATAATGAAAAGATCTCTTTAACAGAATGTTACATTAGTTAACTTTTTTTGTTTTTTGTTTTTTTTTTGGATGTTAGAATTATTGTTTGTTGTTGTTACCTACCTGTCTGTAAATGAATTTGAACATAAATTTAAGAATTTATATTATTAATTATATTTTTTTGTTTTGTTTTTCATTTTAAATTACGTTGATTAAAGATTAACTTTTATTCTCTGTATATGAAATTGTTATTCGTAAATGGCAACACAATTTTTTAGGTGGTATTTAATTTATTTTGAAATTGTTTTAAATCACTGCTATAAAATAATGAAAATTTTGTTCAAAGGTATTCGAAAAACAAAATAATCGATAATCAAGCGGTTATAAAATTCATTTAATCAGTAAATATCGAATTGTAGACTTTAGTCGTCTAGTAAACACCATTATTAAACATTTTTTTTATATATTGGAAAATAAACAACAATGAAAAAGTAATGATTTGTAATGAATTTTGTTATAGTGATTACTTCCACTAAGCGCTTGTGAGTTGTGACTATAATTAAAACGCTAACATTTTTGCTTATATTTATAAGTTTTCACCTAGTGAGTTTGATACCTGGAATCTAACCGTAATTAAACTCTTGAATTGTGCTGTATAAGTTTTTGTGCTATGTCGGCATGCCATTTTATATATACCGTTTAGTTTATTTATGTTTTTCTTTTCCTCTTTTTTTTTTTTTTTTTTTTTATTTCAAAAGTTATATTACAATAATTCATTAGATAGTTTCTTCGCCTAAGTGGCATTGTAGAAACATACATACTATAAAAGAAGGCAACAAGCGCTTTTAGAATAAACTACGTTAGTCTTAATGAAGCTATATAAAAAAAATAAAAAAAAAATAAAAATAAGAGTATAATTTTGAATGGAATTTATGTTGTAGTGCCCGATATTATTAAGTATTTTATATATCCCCAAAATTTGTTGAAATTGAAAAATTCCTTTTTTCAGGCATTATTTTTAAGTTTAAGCGATGAGTATTATAGCGTAAAGGTAAATTTAGAATATTTTTCAAAATTTTATTTTGTGAAATTTGGATTTGAGAAATTCTATTATTGGACACCCAGATTGCTGGACCGTATGAAAGAATAGAATTTATATATGCATGATACATTTTTAGCTTAATACTATTAGGAATTTTGGATTTATTTTTTAAATAAAATACCATTAGAAGTATTGAGCTTTCTATCTAACATATCAATATGTGGCTGCCAACTTAAATATTTGTCAAATATGACTCCAAGAAATTTAATTTCATCAACTTCTTTCAAAACTGCATTGCCAATTTTAATTTCTATACAACCTATATTTCTTTGAACCTATTTGTCTAAAATGTGTGATTTTAGTTTTTTCCGCGTTCATAACGATTTTGGTTAATCTGAAATACTCCGTTATTATCATCGTATCATGCTCTACATGAGATTTAATAGCTTCTAAATTATTACCAGAGTAGAACAAGCTGCAGTCGTCTGCGAATCTTATATATTAATACGCTTAAACGTCTGTTAAACTTTTCACAAAGCTTTTACAACACGAAGCTTTTTCCAACTAGATTAGACAACTTTATTTGAACTATTAAGAATTACGATAGTGTGAAAAATTTTATTCAAAGACATAAACCACAAAACAATAAAACCAAATAAAACCAAAAACAAATTAAAATTAACCTAAAAACAATTCACCTATTGAGCAATAGCATTAGTTATATCTGATTATATGAATTAATTAAAAAAAAAAAAAAACAAAGTATCAAAGACAAAAACCGAATTATCAGAATATTAGTATTACATCGATTTATAAATAATTAAAATAGCTTTGTTAAAATATTACAACATTACGATATTACAGCAAAAAAAACTTATCGGTAAAGCAAATAGTAAATTTAGAAAATATATTTTTTACCTCACCCAGACCATGTTTACAAATCCCAAAAATTTAAATTTATTTATTTTATTAACAAATAATTCAAAAGTATAAATTCAAATGCGCAGTAGGATTGAGTAAATATTATATTGTACATGGAGAATCATAAACCGAAATTTACAATCTGCTAAGAACAAGAAAAACAAAATATGTTATGACGTTATTATAAAGTTCCAATTCAATACACTGCAAATTTAGTACACATAAAAATTAAAAACACTTTAAAAAGAAAAATCACAGACTACCCTTATCTACATCAGAGATCCTAGCCGGATAACAATATAACAATAAAACTGAAGCATAAGAGAAAAAGCATATATATTGGCTTTACCCCTAACTATAATAGTCATAAGGCGTCATATGATGTCATTTGATACTTCGTTAAATGGCCTATATGATTCGATATGATTTAACAAAGTCGTAACCTTTACTATAATGGTCATACCTAATCATACCAAAACATCAAAACCAAAATTTAAAAGAAGTGAAATAAAAATATAAATTCTATAAATAAATGTTTTGTTTTTTTATTTCGAGTTTTGTGTTAGTTTTGAGTTTTGAGTTAGGGCTATTATGATAATAAAAAAAACACAAAAAACGTATCAATGGCTATTTTAATGTGTTTTTAATGTGGATGTGGTATGTATTTAGTTTAAATGCATTTAATTTCATATCTATACTAACAGCGACATCTCTGTTCGCCACATTTTGTTGAAATGTACGTCTCTATTAATAGTGTTTTAGAAATAGGAAGAAGACATATTTCACTTAAAACACAATTCTCTATTTCACAGTTGTATGTTGCTTTGTCTAGAGTACGATTTTTTGATAGTGTTAGTGTAGTATAAAATATTATGAAATGTTTGAATAAGTATTAAAATGTTAAACTATTTTTAAGAAATTAAATAAAGTGAATTATAGTTTTAAGTTTTTCAATTTAACTTATTTATTATGTAATAAAAAAATATTTAAAACATTGATTTTTTTAAAGAAAATAAACAAATAAAATAAATTGTTTCACTTATAATGCTAATGCTAGACCGGCGAATGTTACGCCGGGAATAGCTAGTAGGTATATAATTTACCTATTAATGGCAATTTTTGCGTATATCATTTATGTAGATTAGAAATAATAAAGGACCCAATATAGATCCTTGAGGAATACCAATGTTAACTGAATTGTAGTAGCTAAAGCAGTTATTACATACGAAACAAACTGATTTCTATTCTTTAAATAGCTTTCGATTAACTTCAGCGAACCAAATGTAAAGCCTAAAAAAGATAATTTTGTTAGAAGCAAATTTTATGGTTAACTGAATCATAAGCTTTTTTCAAATCGATGAATAAACCTGTAACAATATTAAAGTCAGAAATTTTCTCACAGATCATATCTACAACGTCAATTAAAATATTTTGAGAACCAATACCTTTTTGGAACCCATATTGATAAGGAAACAAAAAATTGTTGGATATCAGATGATTATTTATATCAATATAAATGGCTTTTTAAATTATTTTAGAAAATACAAAAGGTATGACTATAGGTCTGTAATTTGAAACATCAGTTTTTAAACCCTCTTATTTGTAGATGGGAACTACTTTTTGAATTTTAAGAATGTTTGGAAATGAGTAATCCTCGACTATTTTATTGTATAAATCAGAAATTAAAGAAGAATAAATTGTTTGAGAGTTTTTTATTATTTTTGTTGGAATTCCATCATGTCCCACAGATTTTTTACTTTTTAAATTAGCTAAAACGTTTTAGATTAACGTTACATTTACTTTTTTGAACTTAAAATTGTGGAAATCATTTTTTAAAGTAGAAAAGAAATTAATATTATCATTAGGTCTCACATTTACTGAATTAGATATAATTAAACCAATGCTAGCAAAATAATTGCTAAATTTATCAGCAATAAGCTTAGGGTCTTCAATGTAAGTATTATCCTTACTTATTATAAATTTAATTTAATTTTTATTTGATTTACCCGACAGTTCATTTATAAAAGACCATAGTTTTTTCTGGTCACCCACACAAGACTCAATACGGTAAGCATAATAGTTCTTTTTACAATTTTTAATTAATTTAGATACAAGTTTATTTAAAGCTGACCTTAAATTTAAATTATTAACGACCATAACCGTTTAAACAATTTTAGGTATCTGCTAGTAATTACAATCTCTTGGATTATTTTGATTTGCCTTTAATATTAAATTTGTTTTGATTTTTTATTTCTATTTTTATTTTTTATTTCTTTTATTTTAATTTCTTCCGAATCTACCTAAATTTTTAGGCTTGTATCAGTATCTTAAATTCAGGGTTAGTTACTACTAGCAGAAAATTGTGTAATCGGTTGGATCATTCAGAGATAAAAACAACATAGATGAACTGAAATAGCGATAATTCAGGATAATAGTAAAGTAAATTAACTTTCTAGAGATGATACAGTATCTAGGTGACTACGTTATTTACTGAATGGGTTACATTACAGGTACCACTATTCAATTTCACTATTGTTAAAAAGTTCGAATTGTTTTTTTTTTTTGCAAATATAGCATTCATGTGAAGAAAAGTTACTGATGCTATGATATGACAATTAACCTGCTCTGGGTAATTCCGCTTTCTTGATATCAAGTTAATTAGAAAGGAAGGTGTATTAGCATTTGATATTTATTGAAAAACACTATAGCTAAGCGAACTATCCTCTTCGATTCAAATCACCCCCCCATGGATAGAAGATGGCAGCATATCATACAAAGATATATCATGATATAGAAAGATATACCATGATATAGTATATAATATGCAATAGACTCCTAACCAGACCTTTGTCAGAATAGAACTTAAAGGAAAAATGATATATACAAATCAGCAGAAAATGGATTTTCGAAAGTAATCATAAGGAAAATAATAACGACGAAAATACATAGAAGTTGAATTCGAACAAAATAAAGCTAGGGAAAAGCAAAAAATTGGTGTAACACATTCGGCATATACGAGAAAGTTCATTAATTATGTTTAAGAATTATAACGTAAATGCAGTTACTTACTACTAGCAGAAACCTAAAATTATTTAAACGGTCGGTCAAAGATAATAAAAACATAAATGAACTAAACGGCATATATAAAATAGTATGACGAGATAGCTTAAAAACTTATTATATGCAGCACCATTTTATATGTTAATGACGGTTAGATTCCAGGAACCAAACTCACCATAGTAAAACATTTAAATATAAGAAAAAATGTAAACGTTTCAATTAGTCACAAGCACTTTGAGGAAATAAGCGGCTTCCAAGAGATAAAGGGAAGCAGAAATGGCTAAGAAGAAAAAAAACTATAATAATTTCAGGTCAGCGGTACCCACTACAGCATATATTTGAAGTATAACAGCATATTTGACAAAAATAATTTAAAATTAGTATAAGAGGAAAATTTTTTTTTTTTTTTACATAATCAAAACACCAGGTGGGCCCCTTTTGTAACGATTAGTACATTTGGTTAGGGTGGGAAGGGAAAATTAGCAAAGGTGAAAGGTAGAAGGGAAGAAGGATAATTAAGAACGAAGGTGTTAATGTTCGTCTTGAACTTATTTAGGTCATAAATATAGAAATTATCATATTTTGGGAACACAAAAGAAGGAATTTGGTTCCACATTTGGGATGTTGAGATTATAAACAAATTTCCATAACTTGTCTTTTGCCATCAAGGGATTTAAATCGTGTGGGGATGATAACATGCTGCCCTTTGTGTTGATCGGGGGGTATACAAACTGGTAAATTGGATGTACCGGATGGTCCAGAGCATGCGTATTAGCTTTTTAAGAAGGGGAAGAAATTGTTTTAAAATTTATTAACTAAATCGAGGGTGTTCTATCGAATGGTGATATTTTCAACTTTCGGGAAGGAAGAATCAGAAAAGGGTTTTTTAAGCCCGAAATTCGTCGAAATAGAAACTATCAAATCGGAGAGAGATATTTTTTCATGCAAATTCGAAATATGAAAATTTGCCGATATTTCTAGAAAATGTAAACAGTTTTTAATATGGATGAGGTACTGGTTCTCAACATCATTTAGATTAATTTGAAATTAAATTATATAAATGAAATTATAATTATAGGGGTTATATTACATAATTAGTTCTAGACTAGATTTATAATGCAAAAAACTAACTTTTTACTGTGAGCACAGAAATCTGAGCAAAATTTTTATTTTACTGTGCAAAAAAATATTTTTTGCTGTGCAAATAGTCATTTTCTATACTGTGCATTCAAAAAATTTTTCTGAAGGTATTTTAATTAGCATTTAATTTTTTTTACTGAGCATTTCTATTTTTTTAACCTAGTATTATGCTATTTTCTACTACCTCGTTAAATTTTTGCCTATTTTATACCCCCCACGGGAAAATTGTAGATCATAGTTTCATTTTATATTTAGTGATAACCAAAACTCAATTATTTTTTATCAATTATTTTATACCAATGATAAAGAGTGCTGGACCAGGTTGAAAACCTCATAAAGAGAATATCGGTATTATCCAATCTGGGATTATTTATAATCTTATTAATTTAAGCTATAGCCATTTATAAGCTCTAGCATCAGAGACTTTCGGCTCAATAAAATATCCCACGTAACAATTTTATTGCTATATAAGACTCTTGCGCACTCTTATAACACTATTATAAAACTCTTATAGCAATATTAGTGTTAATTTGAGTGCTCCGCAATTGCTGCGAAAGGTTATAAATAACGTTATAGCACTAAAATGGAGAATCCTATAAGGAGCAAGTGCTGTAATATTGTTATAGGATTAGTATACATGTATTAGTGTATATGTTCTTATTTTGAAATGATATTCATTTGAAATAATTTATGTTATGCGAGAGTGAGAAAGGTATTATTTTTTATTTTCAAATAATAATTTTATGAAGTTTATATTTATTTCCTGAGAAAGGGAGATAGATATTAGTTAATAATATAAAAAATGTCTTACTAATAAATAATATTTTTCGGTCAAAAATAATTGTATTAATATTTATAATTATTGTGACCAAAATGGAAAATTTGGTTGGGAATGAAATTTCATTGACATTTATTATAAAAATAATTCGAAAAAATACAATGCCCTCCAAAAATCACCAATTTTTAAATAAATAAAAGAAAATATAGTTTTAAATTGCATCTTTAAGATATTTAATAATGTATGTTAATTACTGCATAACATCAAATTGGATATTTAATAATCTATAATAATTTATAAATAATTAAGTCTTTTAAGTAAAAATGATATTTTTGCGAAAATAATGCAAAATAAAACTTTTCAGTTTTTGTTTATTTAAAAAAAATTTACCTCGTTTGTAGAAAATAATGGTCGTCGCAAAATATTTATCTAAAAGCTACAGTATAAGTTTATTAGTAACATTATAGGAATGCAATAAAATAATAACACCACTACTGCTATTCTAGCAATTCTATTCTTATAACAAAACTTTAACTCTTAGTATAGGATTACGCTCATTTAGATTTATAAAAACATCTTTGTATCACTTGCGGAAACTTGTGCTTATCGAGAGTCATATAAAAGTCTTGTAGCACTAATTTTGTTTTTATAACAATAAAATGTTACGTGGGATATTATTTATAGACTTAATTATTGTTTGTTTATCACTTTCAATTTTCACAATTCAAATTCTATCACATTTTTATATTTTTTATATCATACTTTCCATTTGTTATTATTAATTCTGATGTCCCATTAAATATGTTTCGGTTTTCTAATAATTATCCTATGGCATAATGTTAAACTAAATGAAATTATAAACCATATCACAAAGTCTACAGTCTAACAACAAAGATTTCACGTCTATCTACAATTAAATTTCTTTGCTCACAGACTGACTTGTGGTAAATTTTTTTTTTGTTTTGTTTAATTTTAGGTTAGTAGTTTTAAGAAAATTCCCTTTGAAATACCTCAGAGCGAAAAGACATTTTGTTTTTGTGTGAGCAAAATAACACATTAACCCAAATTACAATATTACAAACCAAACACAAAAAATAAAGAAGATATTTTTTGTTATAGATATAGCAAATCCCTTAGGTTCTTGGGTTAATACAAAAAAAAAAAAAAAAAAAATACTAGCGACTCACAACCTTTCAAGAAATAAAATTAATTTAATTAAAAAAAAAAAAAAATGCCTTTACATTTTCAACATTAATGCAATTAAAAATTGAGCGTAGAGCAGAGCTCCCTAAGCACCGCAAGCGATTCAGTTTAAAAGTAAAACGGATAAAGAGAATTCAAAAAACTGACAAGTGACATCTATGAATAAATAATTAAAATTTTTTATTTTTTGTTTTTTTTTTTGGAAAATTTTTTTTTTTTATTGAAACTTTCTCTCTCTTAAAAGTTAAAGTTTCTCTTCCTTTTACTTTGAAAATAAAAGAAAAAAAAAAACAAAATAATTTTCACAAAACTAAAATAAAAAAAAGAAAAAAAAATAAAAAAATAAAAATTAAATTAAAAAAAGGAAAAAAAAATATATTTGAATTATTTTTCACTCAATATACAATGACTGGCATAAAGTAACACACAAGTTAAATGACTTATATAAGTCAAACATCAAAGAAACTATGTTTGAAATAATGTAAAAAAAAATACAAATAAAAAAAAAAGTAAATAAAAGACCAACAAATAAAAAATGCAAAACTTTTTAAGAATAGGCAAATAAGTAAGGTAAATGTATTAGTTCTTGTATACTTACATACATACGTACATACATGTATATGGCTATAAATAGCTTTATGTAAACATAGAATTTTATTAAAATTGTTTTCCTTTTTCAAACCTTTCGTTAGGCAAAAAGAAGAATAGAAGAGGAAAAAATAGTTTTCACCTGAACCATCATGATAATATGCATGTGCTTGCATGCAATTTAGTACTATGCATACACTTGTTATATCTAAACAACATACAAGAGTCAACTATCAGTCAGTCAGCCAACCAGTCAACGATCCGAAACTTACTTTACTATATATGCATTTTTATTGTTGTTGTATGCATTTTACATACATACATACATACACATATTTTTCCCTTTCTGACTTTTCGTAAATTTTTTTCTTTTTGCTTGTATGTTACTTTCTTTCTTTGCAATTAGCTTGAAGGGAAATTGAAAATGAAAACAATAAACACAAAAACAAAAAAAAAAACAAAAACAAAAAAAAAATAACAAATTTAAAAAGAAAAAAGTGCAAAAAAATATAGTGCAGAATTTCAATAAAAAATTACATGTGAAAAATAATAGTAAAGTAGTATCCATGGCAACATTAGAGTGCTTATTATTACTATTATTAAAGAATTTATAAATGATTGGCTGCGCTGGTAATTTGTATAGATATTAAAAAATATTAAAAG
The DNA here is from genome assembly GCA_963942445.1 of Argyra leucocephala. NCBI lineage: Eukaryota > Metazoa > Arthropoda > Insecta > Diptera > Dolichopodidae > Argyra > Argyra leucocephala. The sequence goes on from OZ012681.1 coordinate 16,018,777, forward strand.
TATTTAAAGTTTGGTAAATGTTATGAAAATTTTCAAAATTATTTTCGTTTAGGAAATTTAAAAAAAAAAAAAACAAAATGTTTATGTCATCTGATTTGATAATTTAATAGAAGGTTGCGGATTCGAATTACATTTTATTGAAAGTAGTTGTTTTTTTTTTTTTATTATGGTAAGTTTATTTAAAATATCAGATTCTGTGCTTATTGTATTTGGATAATGGGTAGAATAGCATATTGATGTAGGAATAGAATAGTAATGGATGAATGAATTTGATTTTTATTTTGTTGGCAACACTGTAAATCATACAACTGTCATTTAAGCATGTATTTTCAAAGTGTCAAATTTTAGTTTACTATATTTATGAAATTAATGCTTACTTCCACCCGGATCAACTTTCATTACTTTTTTCCTTTCGTTTCATTCCCCCTTTTCTATAAACTAATTTTGTGATAGCCATTTTCGTTCATCACTTTGTTGACAAAATTTTAGCTGGTGAACGAGAGAATCTACTAACACAAACAAAAAAGTAAACAAAATTTTATATTCGGTTCAGAAAATTTTTGTGTATATGCAGGAATTATTATGATTAATAATAAAATATTTACACATTCATATAAAAGTGATATTAGTTTTTGATGAATCGTCTGGAAGTAAGAATAAATATGTTGAAATTTGACAGTTGAACCGTCTATTTTGAGCCAATAGCATAGACACTGTTGAACAGGTGCTAGAACACAAATAAATTCATAGAATATCTTCTTCGATGAGGCACATTCTACCTCTCTGATTGTGTTTAATAAGTAAAATTACTGTAAGATGATGTGGGATGAGAAAAATCTTTATATAATTTATGAGGCATAATCACATAACCAAAAAATATATGTTAGTGTGCATGATGCTGAGGGAATATCGTTGGATCTTCATGATTTTTTTTTTTTAATGTTGAAGGTTGGATTGTACCAGTCGATAGTGAGCACTATAAGCGCATCATAAAATTGAATATATTGATTAAAGATATTTGCTTCTAATAAGAAGGGACAATTTGTTGACAAAATATCGGGTGCAACGTTGGGCATGAAAATTTCACATATTTACCTCTCTAGTTATGTGAATAAGTAAAATTACTGTGAAATGAGGGATTAGGAAAATCTTAATATAATTTACAAGGCATAACCAAAATTTGTGTTTTTGGTGCACATGCGCATGGTGGTAAAATAATGTCATTGGACCTTCATGATTTTTTTTTTGTTTAAAATGATGAAGGTCGGATTATAACAGTTAATATTGAGCGCATAATAACCGATTATTTTTGGTACGAAATTGATAATAACGTTGAAAGATATAAGAAAGGGAAATTTGCCACACAATCGGGTGCAACGTTGGATGAAAAGTTACCTTTGCATGAAAAGGTCAGAGGTTGTATTATTGCAGTATGAAGATGAGGCAATGTCTTTGGACCTTTATGATTTTTTTTTTAAAATGATGAAGGTCGGATTGTAATAATCGATAATGAGCGCATGATAACCGTTTATTTTAGTACCAAATTGATGATATTTTTTAAAGATGTCTGATTACAACAAGAAAAAGCAATTTGCCACACAATGGGTGCAACGTTGAATGCTTTGCATGAAAAGTTAGTAGATTATATTATTGTAGCTTTTGATGATGTCAAGCGACCGTTAATATTACACGATTTAAAGCTGTTCATTGTTTTTTCTGTGACAACCACCCCACTCTATGCAACCCCAGTCTACGCCAACAAATGTTGAGACATTATTTGAAATTTCTGAAAAAGTTGTCTCGAAACATTCGACTGCCGCAGAAGATCCAGAAACAGTAATTCAATTGATATTTGTTTTCATAATTAATGTTAAAAAAATATCGAAAACAATTTCAATTAAATAAAAAAGAATCTAAAGAAAGATTGACTTAAATTTGTAATTTTGTTAAAACCACAAATTGTAATCACCCTTTATTTGTGCTTAGCTCATCTTAATTATTATAATTTTCATAAAACAAAACGATCTTGAGCATCATTATGACGCCAACACATCATTTTTGATATCATGGTTTTGTATGTTTGTGCTTTTTTAAAAATTCACTATATTTAAAATTCTGTTTTAGTTAGTAAACAGTCAAAAATCAAAAAAAATAAAAATCCCACGTAAACAAAAATCCCCAAAGACACAATCCAAAAAGAAAATATCACCGAAATTTTCTTTTTCGTGCCCTCTCTTAGATACATAAAAAGAAATAATTTTAATTGAGATTTTTGTTTTTGTGGATTTGGTTTTTGCGATTTCTATCTTGTGGGTTTTGTTATGGAGATTGGATATTCAGTCCGTTTTAGTTAAATGAGTGAATTTCAAACAACGTGATTTTGATAAAACAAGACTAAAAAAATTCGGACTTTTATACCTGACCCAAAAAAAAAAAATACATCTTTTGTTTTTGAATTACTTTCAATTTTGATACAACCTGCATAATTGAATCAATTCTAATTAGACTTTCATCTTTCAAACATCAAATGAATAACAAACATCAAAAATAACAAATGTCAAAAGCTTGAACCCAAACGTCAAATGAATTTTTGAATACTTTTATGAAAATTTCTCAATCGTAAAGTGTAATAATTTCAATTCTTTCATGTTCACTATAATTTTATTTAAAATTTGTTCTCTTTCTTCCTTCACTTTTTTTTTTTTTCAAATTTTCACAATGCACCCTTTTTTCTTTATTTTTTTTTTTGTTATTTTTGTAAATGAAAATACTAGTTATATTTTTCTAGGTAACATTATAGTTCAGTAATTTATTAAAAAAAAAAAAAAAAAACAAATAAAAAGAAAGGGAAAAACCATCACTGATGAAAAGCATCAACTGTGAAATAGACTTGAAAGTTCTTTGGCCTTTTGTGTGTACAAAAAAAAAAAAAATTTTTTTTTTCTTTCTCTTTTTGTTTCATGAAAGAGAGTATATGGTTGATGCATAATATGCATATTATTCTATATTATATTGTATACTCTCTTTGTGCGCCAGAAGTTAAAACTATATTAATAAAGAAATCACAATCACAACACAAACAAAAAAAAAAAAAATGAAATATTTTTTTCCACTATGCAAAATTAAAAAAAACATTTTTTTTTTGTAATGTTCAGATATGTTTAGTTAGCATGCCAATATCTTGTAGATAAAGTTATAGTTGAAGTGTTATTGTTATTGTTTTTTTTTTTGTTTTGCGATTTTCCCGCCATTTGTATTAGACAACTATGTATGTATGTACAATTTTTTTTTTTTTTTGATATTTTCATAATGTAATTTGAGTGTAATGGAATGTTGTGTGGTATTGTATAACTTTGTTATATTGATAGATTCAGGAATTTGAAGCCATTTTAATAATATTTATTATTATAAAAGAAGAGAAATATATTTGGAAGGCTATATACATATATATATTATGCATATAGTAAAGAATACGGCTCTTTATATCAAAAACATTTTCTATCCGCCCACCTGCCCTTGCCAATCCACCAAGTATTTAAAAATATACCGTGGTTTTTCATAAAAATGGTTGATTATGCATTTTTGTTTTTATAAATTTGAGGTTTACTATAAAGCTTATTCAATGTCTACTACCATTTACGCCTCATAATAAATATGGGTGGAATAATTTTTTTTTACTGTTTTTGTATAATATAGTACTTAACATCTATTGATTTTTATGGCTTACTTATTTCTTATTAAATTTTTTGTTTTTTTTTGCAATTCTTCAATTTTTATTTTGTTTTTCTCTTTTTTCAATAATTTTTATATATTTTGCTTGATTTGTAAATTTTTTATTTACTAGTTTGTTTACTGACAAAAATTTTCGATAATTAATTTGTCAATAGTAAAAATTTCAAGTTCATTTGTTTTTATTTTTTTTTTTTTGCTTTGTATTTTGATTGTACTAAAATCGATTAACACATTTGTAATGATTTGTCAGTTTCATATACTTAGTTTATTTAATGATAATGCATATATAAATTTTGTCGTTTTTTTGTTTTTGTTGTTTTTATATAGTGTGGAAAATTCTAAATGAATATAATTATGACCATTATATATATTATCTAATTGCTTTGAAACAGTGTTGGACTTTGATTTAATAAACTTTTTAATTCGGTGGGTGGCAAAGTATGGCAGAACACTTGTTTTTCAAAAAAAATTTTGAATATTGATGAAAGCATAATGGATTTTTCAATCAAGTCCAGTAGCCTTTGCCATTATGAATAAATGACAAACAAAAATAAAATATAATTAGGATATTTAAGAGGGTTTGGTAGTAGCGGAAGTAGTAATTTTTGACATTTAATGTCAAGCCTGTGTTTAGACTTTGATTGTTGATTCTTGATTCTTACTGCACTAATGTTTAGACTTCACAAAACATATCACTTCAAATGTTTAATAAATACACATTTGAATACTAATTTTTGTACTAAAACAATTGCAGTACTTTACTGTTATGTACGAAAGTGTAGCTACTAGTGATGTGCGATATCGAAAAAACATATCGATATATCGATCGATACGTATCAAAAGACAATATATCGATACATTCAAAAATCGGAACCAAATATATCGATATATCGATTTAGATCGGGAGAATAAAAGTTCTAGATTTTCAGTTAAGGAGGATTGAGATATAGATATGCGATTTCCTGAAAAAGCCAATAGTGAAATAAAACCAACCAATTGGTTTTTCATGAATTAATATTTAAAAAAAATTATTTATTTATTTAAATATATTTAACTGAACATAAATGCCCAGCCAAATAAATTGGTCTTTTCCACTGAAAATATGGGTCATTTTTAAATTAGTTATTTTTTTCTTTTTATAGAAATACAAAATTAAATGTAATTAAAGTAAATAAGTTTAAAAATTAACAACATTTATGGCTTAAAAGTATACTACAGTACAAACTACAACACAATGTTCATTTATTTTGCTGTCAAAGTGTCAAAATTTTTTTAAAGCGCAAAATAAAATTCCTATATTAAAATATCGATTCAATCAAATAATATCGATGTACTCAAATGTCGCTAACAAAAATATCGAGTTAAAAAATCGATATAGTGTAAACAAAATATAAGCAAGATATCGCACATCACTAGTAGCTACCTAAGCTATTGCCAAGAACACTTATACCATTTGTTATGAATGAGTATTAGTTTAATGTCTATTGCATTGTGTCTGTTACCGTTATTGATATTATTGAGGTTAATGCTTTAATTTATCAGTTTGATTTTATTAGTTCTGTGATTTGGTTTTGTCTACTTGCGTATTGTTACTGTTTCGTATAGTCTTGTGAATAAGTAAATTTCTTTGAAGTAATGGCTTAATTTCTTTAATTTGAAATCGATTTTTAGATCACAAGACATATTTTAGGACATTATTGATACATAAGTTAATTTACAATTTTTGGATAGATTCAATAATTTTTCATCATAAATTAAAATTTCAACTTTCTACAAGTTTATGAATTTTCCGATTCAAGAATAGTGATAATTTATTTTTACAGAATTTTGAAATTTGTTGCTGATGTGATATTTTAGAATGTAAATCGTGGTAATCATATTTTTCTATTTCAAGATTGGCGAAATCGCAATCGCAACAGAGGTTGCTTTTAGAACACGTAAACTAACTTCTAGAATACTCTGAGAATTTTTATAACATATACATATAAATAATGGACATTCTAATTGAATGTTGTGGATGAAATTACAGATTGCAATTGGCTCAGTGGATGCAACCATCAAATTTCTATATGTATCATTAACAGAGGTTTATTGTAAAATTGACATGATAAATAGAAAATATTTGTGTCCTCTGACTGGCATATTTGGTCCGTTTTGACCTAATTGGTCCAGTAAAACTTCTAGAGAGTTAAAGCCGGAATTTAACAAATGGGAAAACTAGGAAATAGCTTCAGCTTAATAGAAAGAAGATTCGGAAATTGATATCTTAACCATTAGTGTCAAACTGACAAAGGGAAAACTAAAAAATTGCTTCAGCTTAATAGATAGAATATTAGGAAATGGACATATTGCCATTTGTGTCAAGTTGACAAAGGGAGGAAAATATAGCAAATTGCTTCAGTATAATAGAAAGAAGATTAAGAAATGTATATCTTTAGAAGTCACTGTTTGTTTAACCAGCATGTAATGCGACTGGGACTTGTTAATATTGATTGACATTTATTAGCTGACATTAAGCATATTCTCTGCGACTACCTAAGTATAGAAAAAAAATAGGCTTAGTCGGTTCGGGAGGGCATAACTATGTATTTCAAATGTTCTTTTTATTTTTTTTTTATTTTGTTCTTGACCCTATAGCATGTAGCGGGGTCTTATAATTTACATTAAAATTTAATTTACAATTTAGTGAAATTATCTTTGACTCTAGTTGGCAGTTTAAAATAATTAAAAACATTTTGTGGTAGTTACTGTTTTTATTATATTTTATTCTTTTGTTATACAATTTATTGATTAGTATTATTAATTTGGTTAGTAGTATTAATTAGTTCCTATTGCAGAATTATTTTAATTTTAGTTTTAAACAACTTTAGATCTATAGTATTAATTACTAGTATATCATGAACTTATTCAGAATAGGTAAAGATCCAGTTCTAATGTGATATGACCTAATGATGTAACAGTGACGAATTGCTTTTACGACACCTAGCCTTTTAAACTGAACCAAAATATATAACATGCACACTACACTCTATTTAATTGTCTATATATGTTGTGATTATGTAATGTTAATTATACATATTAAATAAATAATATAAATATATTAAAATACTAGGCTAAGAAATCTGAATTAATTTGTTATATAATTTTGTAAATTTAGTATGTAAGTTAGCTTAAGTTGTTAATAAAATAAAGAATTATTATTATTATTGTTATATATTTTAAATAATATTTAATTTTACTAATATATTTCAAAATTTGCTTTATTAATTATCTATATTTGTTGTGGTTATGTAATGTTAATACAAATTTTAACTAATAACGGTATTAATATTTACTAAAAATAATTACGGTATTTACGAATAGGTGTATATTGAAGGAGTAGTCTTGTCAAGGTGTAGAAGTGTATTGACACTGTAAAATTTATATTCTACAAGGCTTGTACATTTTTACCTATTGTACTTTAGTTGCCATTGTACTTTTTAAATTTAATATTTTTAAAGTCAACACACTTCTGAATCGCTTCACACTTCATTTAATCGTGTATATTCTTAATATTGGGATTAGTAAAATATTGTTGGGCTTTATTACAATTTCAATTTACGTAACAAGTTTACAATATATTATGTTCAATTTAGTATGTTTTTATTATTTATGTCTATAACTTTAGTATAACTATTTATTAATTTTCATTTTTTTACTGACTTTCAAATTTTAATTTTCATGTTTAGCTGCTGTACTTTCAAAATAATTCGAATTCATTTCGTATTGGTCAATTACGGGTCAAACTAATTTCGTATTGTGAAAAATGTATTTGTTTTACAAATCAAGTGAGTTTTGTTTTTGAAGAAAAAAAATTGAAATAAATAAAATAAATAAAGCTCTTCTGCAGAACTTGAATTGCGGTACTTACGAGTATAGAAACTTTTAACTTTTTAAACAATTTTTTATTTTTTTTTATTTATTTATTTATTATTTCAATTTATTTATGTTTGTTTCCTTCTTTTAGAAATTAAATAAGATTTCTTCCAGACTTTTTTTTTACTCTTCCAGACTTTTTTACTTTTACCAACTTGTTTCAATTCAATTCTTTCTATTTTTTATGTACACATTATACATATATCCTGGCAGTATGAAAATACTTTCATTATACTTAGCAGTTATTTCATTGGATATTTCTCCCAGAATACAAAGTAATTTAATGATTTTTTTTAATAAAGCAATGGAGGAGGCTAGCTTATAAAAAAAAAAAATAGATACAATACAAATATTAAAAAAAACAAACTAGGAAGAGTAAAGTGTTGTATATTTTTTTTTATCTAATAATAAAAATGAATTTAATCCAATGGATAAACAAAAGGGTATAAAAAAAATTATTATTATATTTTTTTTTTGTTTAAGAAAATAAAAATGAAGTGAACAGCAGTTTTAAATTTATTTTTAAAAATACCCTTGTAGCTCAGACCTTATATAGTTGCTTATAAAGTTAAATTATGGGTAAAAATTTGAACCAAAAATATTTTGTTAAGGAGGAATTTCACTTTTATTAATTCGTAATCCAGTAAGCGATTTTTCAAGTTTAAATCTAAATATTATGTATATATGTACGTATTTGAATTGTGGGAGGTGAGATTTTTTAATATTATATATGTGTATAATTTATAGTGGTTTTATATTTTGAATTTATGATCCAATTTAAAAAAAATCGTTCTACATATCAACTTTCAACTTGACTGCCATTTTTATTTTCAAGAAAATAAAAAATGTAAAATGTTAATTGAGAAATAACTTTGGAAATGTTCTAAAGTATTATATACTATGTAACTATTATATATATATGTGTTATTAAGGACATCTGAAATATGTAAGTGAACTTAGAAATATAAGAAAATTATTGGTTGTATAAAAAATTTTTATTAAGGACATTCAAATTAATATAATTCAATACAATGGGACAATTCAGGACAATTCAGAACAATGAAATTAGAAACTGGCGCTTTATAATTTTAACAATTGTTTGGTTTTCTGAACTCTATATAGCTTCAAACAGTATCAAACACATGTAAATGTGTTACAAAAATGGCCGAAAAATGCAATGCACTGGAAGATAAAATTCATCTCTTCTACTAGAAGATAGGTGGTGCAACAACATATACTAAGTAGAATAGCCTCATTAACTACTTTGGGAAAATCAAGGTTGTAACTACAAGAAAATGGAAGACCAACTAAAATTTTGAGCTATTTCACAGTTGAGCTAGCCAGCTCACAATTGAGTTGAAGTCAAACATAAAACTTGATAAGCTAGCTGAAGTGTTCATGAATTATCTCACATTTTAAACTAGATCGTAAATTATGCTTATAGTGCTTATATCAACTGTGCTAGCTAAAAATTATAGTTCAATTTTCATACTCAAATAAGCTCAATAAAAATCTACTGTATAATTTTTTCACAGTTGAACTAAACTTAAAAACTTGAGCTACCTCATTGTTGAGCCAAAAAATCAAATACAAAACTTGATAAGCTAGCTCAACTGTTCATTAATTATCTCACATTTTAAACTAGATCGTAAATTATGCTTATAGTGCTTATATCAGCTGTGAGCTAGCTCAAAATTTTATTTGAACTTTAATAATGAAATAACCTAAATGTCAACAAAGTCTATTGTATTTAAAAAATTCAAAACTCAACTAAAATTTTGAGCTAGCTCAGTGTTGAGCTGACACTCAAACTCAAAAATTGAGATAGTTCAAGTGATCATGAGTTACCTCACATTTCAAACTAGATCGTAAATTATGCTTATAGTCCTTACATCAACTCGGCTAGCTCAAAATTAAAGTTGAGTTAAACACTCAAATTCAAAACTTGAGCTACCTCATTGTTGAGCCAAAAAATCAAATACAAAAGTTGATGAGCTATCGTTCAAGTGTTCATGAATTATCTCACATTTTAAACTACCTTGTAAATTGTGCTTATAGTGTTTGCCTGAGCTGTGAGCTAGGTCAAAATTTTATTTGAACTTTCATATCAAATAACCTCAATGTCAAGTAAGACTGTATTTAAAATAAACCAAAGCTCAACTAAAATTTTGAGCTAGCTCAGTGTTGAGCTCACACTCAAACTCAAAAATTGAGATAGCTCAAGTGATCATGAGTTACCTCACATTTCAAACTAGTTCGTAAATTTTCCTTTTAGTGTTTATCACAACTATGAGCTAGCTCAACAATTTAGTTGAATTTTAATCCTCAAATAAACTCAATATCAAAAAAGTCTGTATTTTTAACGGTGTATTTGTAAAAACTATAAAGTAACAATATTTTATATTCTCAAGGAAATGGTTAGGTGCACAGTTATTTTATTAAGATCCTATTAATGTCATGTGATTGTTGAGCAACATACTGAATAACTTCAATACTAAATCAACAAAAGCTGTCCATATAAAAACTGCTATTTTTTACAATTTTCTCAAACTTAAAACTTGATACTCCGTAACGCTAAGGTGTAATATAGTAGAAATTTAATGTGAATATCATTTGGCAGCGTCATTTTTACATATTTGTGGCATTTTCGCATAATTTCTTTTTTACATATTCTATTCTTCATTTTCACATCTACAATTCGCAAAACAACGCGAATTTCGTAAGCGATTATGTATAGTTCTGATTATTAATTGTTCAGTCAATTTTATTTTTGAACTTAATTGTAACAAATATAGCTAGTTATAATTAACTGATATATATATATATACTTTAACAATAATATTTTACAAAAATTGACCACTTGAAAGTCTGTATAGTCTGAAAATGTTTGATCAAAAAAAGAATTAAAAAAATGTTTTTTTTAAAAGTCAATAATTTATCAGATTTCATGCTATATACACTCCCTGAGTGTGTATCTACACAAATGAAAGTTTTTATTTTAAAATTTAACTTTTTTAAAAATATTTATTTCTATATGGTGCAGCAGTGTTTTGGTATGTTTCAGTTTCAATTTTTGTATTTGAAAAATGTGAACAATTTATTTGACCACTTCAGATAATATATATGAGACATGACAGACATTGATACATATTCTGTGATTGCATTTCATTTATTTAAGTTTTTTTTATTTTATTTTTTTTTTTTTTTTTTTTTTTTTTTTTTTACTATCAATTGAAGTAACTTTTAGTTTTCATAAATTGAATTTTTGTTTTGTGAAGAGAAAGAATTCGATGTATATGTTTTTTATTTAGTTTTTATTTTATATTTTTTAGTTTTCGGTTCTTCTCGTATACATTTTATGTAGTACATAATACCATTCTCTGTCATTGACACAGAGCCATAATAATTATTCTATTATATTGCTTTTATTTCTTTTTGTTTTTTATTTGAAAAATTAATTTAATTATATATATTTCTGAAGGAGATGATGGGTACAATTCATATTATTCAGGGTCAAAAAAAATTTAATAATCAGACTAAGGAAATTGTTTTTGTATCTGTGAATTTGGGTTTGATGATTTTATCTTATGGGAATGGTATACTAAAAAATATATGTACTTAAATTTATATTCTTTTTAGATGAGTTTTATTAAAATGGTAATTAAGTATATTTGATTGTATTAATTTAATAATATTAAATTGAATTTCGTTTTTATTATTTTAAATCGAATTTTGTATAATTGAATTGATATGGAAATTTAATTTAATAAATTGAAACAAGTTACGTCATTAGAATTTTAATTCGATTTTATTTTATTTTGTGGTATTATAATTGTTTTATCTTTTTTTTGTTTATTCTGAACTTTGTTACCATATATTTTTTTTTTTTTTGTGTAAAAAGATATGCAATTTTAGGATTAAAATACAAATCAATAAATTTAAATTTTTATAAAATATTTCATAATTTTAAAATATCTAAATATGGATAAAAAAAAAAATGGATTTAATTTTAATTTAAAGCGTTGAATACGTTATTAATTTAAATTTTGGAATTATTTCTGGTGTTTTTAAAGTATAAAGTTTCATAAACATCTATAATTTATAATCTAAAAATGTATACACAGATGTTGTGTTGTCGCATGGGTTTTCTGATACTACAATACATTTTGTTCAGTAAATTCAGAATTGTATGTAGTAGTTAGATATATTAACTATAAAGTTTCGATCGGCTTGTTTGAAGTATAATAACCATATAGATGTAACGGTACAAAAGAAAATTTTATTGCTAATAACAATCTACGCAAATGGTTTGATCAATTTATTTTTGAAGCGATTGGATAGATTTATTTTGTTTCCGTTATTAATGACAGGTTATATAGGGCTGAAGTATTAATAATAGACTATAGGTGCATTATGATTAAAATAATTTACACAAATGGTTTAATCTATTTATTTTTAAAGCAGTTGGAAAGATTGATTTTGCTTCTGTTATTAATGACGAGTTCTATAGGGCTAGGTTATTAATACATAATAGACCATAGTTGCATTGTGATTAAAATAAATTACGCGAATGGTTTAATCTATTTATTTTTGAAGCGTTTGGATAGATTTATTTTACTTCCGTCATTAATGGTGGATTATAGGGCTAGATTATTAATAATAGACTGTAGTTGCATTGTGATTAAAATAAATTACGTGAATGGTTTAATCTATTTATTTTTGAAGCGTTTGAATAGATTTATTTTGCTTCCGTCATTAATGACAGGTTATACAGGGCTAGATTATTAATAATAGACTATAGTAGCATTATGATTATAAAAAATGACGCAAACGGTTTGATCAATAGATGGATGGTTTCATATTACCCTCAATAACATTATAAAAAATACATAGGATCACCGAAGTTCGACATAATCGGATATGGTGCCTACGTAAAGAAAAGGATAATACAAAATATTATTATAATTCAATTCCTATATTTCTATATTTTATCTATACGTTTTGCACTCCACTGTCTACTTCCTGTTACATTCTGAATTACAAATGATATGTTTTTGAAATGGATTTTGGTTTTGTTTCGAGCTGACTACAACTCCAGTTATAATAAATTTAATTTAATAAAAATTAAAATTCCAAAATTTCTAAAACAAGTCAATTCTATCAGTTCTGTCAAAATTTTAAATCGCCCTTTTTCGTTTACTTTACAATATTTAAACTTTTTTATTTTGACTTTTATTTATTTGATTTCAAATTGAAATTATATTAAATTGAATCAATATGGTGAGAGGGAACAAATAAATTCATAGAAATTAAAATAAATACAAATTTTTTGTAATTTTTTAAATGGAATAAAAAACACAAAATTATTTCTAAATATAAAATAAAATTTGAATTTATTTAGCACAGTAAAAAAAAGGTTTTATGATATTTTCGTTTTTAAATATTACAATAATAACGTATTTAATAACAAAATTTGAGTAAATAACAAAAATTGAGTAAATAATAATATAGTTATAATAACAAAAATGTATAAATCAAATAGATTTTATAGATTTAATTTACAAAAATTAAAAAATTAAAATAAAAAAATATGATAAAAAACTAAAAAATTCAAAATATTTTTCTCTTTGGTTGTTATTTCAATAAAAAAGTGTTGATTTCTTCTATTTATTTAGTATTTAGCAAATTAAATATTAACTATCAAATAAATTAAAATGTCAAATTTGTTAAAAATATTTTCGATTTAAGAGCGCTATTTGGTTGAAGTAAGCTAAGTCAATAAAATTTGACGAAACAGATTATGACTTCTCCTATATTTGACATGAATAGTAAATATATTATACATATATATACATATATTATGTATATTGTTAAAGTAATATTTCACTGCCATGTCCATATGTAATTTTCTCTTATGTAATTTTGTCCTATGTAATTTTATTGTATGTAATTTTGTCCCGATACCGATACAGGTTTAATTTTTAAATCAATTTTCTGACATTTATATTGCTATTTCATTTTTTAAATTTGAAACAAAAAGACGAAGAAGAAAAAATTGAAAATAAAATATGACATTTTTACAATTTTTTTGACATTTTAATTTTTAGTTCAATTTTTTTTGACATTTCGTTATTTTTTACAATATTTTGTTATTTTTTGTGTTTCTGTTCCGAATGAAAAAATGTTTTTGTTAATAGGCTTTAAAAATCATTTGGTTAAGTATGCAGTCATTATTATTGTCTAGTATGTGGTCATTTTGTTAAATATGTTGTCCAAACAAAATATGTGCTGTCAAAATTTGGTAAAATTATTTAAAGAAAAATGGAACGAAAAAACAATTAATGTGGGCACCAAAATATTCGACGTATTAAAATTTCAAAAATACGGTAATAAAAATTGAAATAAAAATTGTCTAAGAAACAATTTTTTTTATCAATGAAGAATGTTGTTTAAGTCGCTTTGCCTTTGAGATGCAAACGCCAGAATTTCTCACAGAAAATGTCAATTTACCTTTATTTTGTGTGTACAAATTAAATATATTTTTTTTTAATAAAATTAAAAATAATTTGGAATTTTTAATTAATAAAACAATCTTTTTTTTTAATTTTAGGTAAGACAGAGAGAAATATATTAACTATTTTAATGGATACTATAATAATTTTAGTAAGTGAAACATATTTTTTCGTAGATCAAATTTCAAAATAATATATAAAAATTTATTAAATACATATATATACAAAATATAAAATATAAATAACATTTAATTTATGTCGTTTATTAAATTCTAAAATTAATTAAACGATGATGCCTATTATATAAATTGTTTTTTTTTTTCAAATATGTTTCTAAAAGATCAAAAGTTCAAGTTTTCAAATTTCGAGTTAATAGCCGCTAATTTTGTTACGAGATTGAAATTGCGTCGCAATTTTTATTTTTTTATTGTTCTGTTTTTTTTTTCCTTACTTGTACGATGTCAACTATTAAAATTTTAATTTATTAGATATTTTTTTTTTTTTATTAAACTTAAACGTAAATTAGTATAAATAGTAAAGAATACAGCTTAATTTTAATTTCTTCGAATTTCACTTAATTCTCATCATATGAAACAATTTTTTGTTTTTTTTTTTGTTGTGTATAGTTTTTTAATCCACTATAGATTAAAAATTTTAAATCGAAATTTGTCATTTTTTAATAACGATAATAATTTATATATATTACATATTATAAGTAGCTTTTATAATTTAATAAAAAATGAATAAATAAATTAAAAAAGTTTTGAAATCCGGTGTATGAAAGAGGTGAAGAAGAGTATGATTTAAATAAGCAAATATTATAATAACTGGCTATATTTAACAGTTAGAATGAGACTTAGAACTTATTATTGATTTTTGCAGAACTATGCTACTATAATTTAATAGCGGGCCGCGAGTGGTAATTGCTATAAGCGAAATAAATAAATCAATAAATACTATATATATATATAAAAATATTTATATATAAATATCTATATATATAAATTATAAATATATATATATATATATATATATATGTAAATATCTACATATATAAATATCTATATATATAAATGTCTATATATATATATATATATAAATAAATAAATCGACAAATAAATATAGAATGTAATGTAAGTTAAATAGGGCTAAAAGGGCTAATGATTTGGCTGAATATTTAGGTTCTGGATATTTGGCTGGATATTTAGGTTAAATAACATAAATAAATGACAATATTGATTTTAAAAAAATTCAGTATGGAGCAGAATCATTTTTTATTCAATTTAATTCTTCTGTATAAAACTGCAGATCCACAATTGGATCATAATGGTCCCTTGGAATAAATAATCTATTTAATAGTGACATATAAATTGGTGTATTGTTTTCTGTTATTCGCTAATTGTACTATAATTTGCCGATTGTACTGAGAACTGTTCAAATTTTGGATTTATCCATGCAAATTTTACATTAACGTCTATTAAACTGGTGTTTGTTTTTTTAAGATATCAAATCTGTTGACAGAAGGGATGCATCGTGTACATCAATACCAATAACAAAATTATGATATATTTTTAATTTTTTTAAAATTATTTAATATTCAATATTTTTTTTATTGTTATTATATATAATGTGCATTTAAACAGCTGATGGATGATATCAGTGTTATTGGCAGAGTTTTGATTAGATTACTAAGTGATTAGATATTATTTTAATTGTTGATTAGATACTCCGATTCGTTTATTAGAAAAATATGTATGTAAATTAAAATATGTGTTACATAAATACATTTTGAACATTTTTAAGAATTGGGGAATTTTTTTTATTCCTATGATAACAATGACAGTACATTTTTTTTAAAGTAATCCAATAATAAATTTTTATGTAGGTTTAAATATGAAAATTGTCTGTGAGATATAAAAAATAAATGAAATTTAATTTTTTTGTTATTCAAATTGATTATATACATATGTAGTAAGAATGTATGCCTAATTCAGTCAAAATAATATTTCAGCTGTGATTGCAGTTTTGTTTGGTGTATAATTATAGAATTACAAGAAAATTGGTACATTTTATTGTCAACTCTATATCTTTGTTACATATTAATTTATAAATTATACATATTTAATATTATACATATTCATTTTTTGTTACATAATTAATTTTTTTACTTGTTTTGATTGATTTCTCGAACAATTTTTAGACATTGTTGATTCGATTCCATATCTTTGATATACATTTTGTTTTTACTTACTTTGATTGACAGGACTACAAATTCAATTTATATGTGCAATATTTTGCTTGTTTAGACTGACGTTACAAGAATTGTCTATAGGCATTTTGTATTGTAACCCCTATTTTGATTAGGTATACATTTATTTACTTGTTTTGATTGGTTTTCCGGCAATATTATCGTAATTTATTTTTTGCAATCATTTTGAGAGTACATATGGGAATTCAGCATACCTAAGAAATTGTGCTTCAGTTTCTTGTGATCATTATTTTCACAAAGAAGTTGATTAATCTACAGTAGTTAGAAATCGTATAGTAAAATAAAGCAATATCTCCAAGTGGATTGGAGTACGTTTATTCCTACATCGTTGTATATAGATTAGAATATGTTTATTCCTACATGGTTGGATCCCATTTTTCTGTCATTCTACCGATTAATCAATATTGTGATATATATTGGCAAGACAAGGCATTATTTATTGGAACTCCATTTTTAATATGTAATTTTGTTCACTTGTCTTCGATTAATTTCAGGTAAATAATTGATCAAAACCCTACAATTTATATAAAATTTTTTCATTAACTTCTCGAGCAATTTCGGGCATCAATATTATTTCTTTAGAATCCCAAATTTGGATATACGACGTGTTTTGATTGTATTTTAAAGGGAATTGTTAATTTAGCTATCTGAAAAGAGTGCTGTATTTTCATTGACTAGATTATAAAAAAAATTGTATTCAAATTGATTTCACATTTAATATTGTATTCTACTGTCTGGACTAGATAATAATATTGGACTAGATAACTAAATAGAACTCAAGTTTTTCCAGCAATGATTTCTACAAATAGCTGTATATTTTTTTAAAAATTAAAAATATAACATAAAACAGAAAACACCTACAAACACAAAAAAAAAAACGAAAATAAACAAAAACAGAAGTGTGTGTGTTGTATTTTGAAAACTAAAAAAAAATAAAATATGTCACATTTTTATTTGTTTTTGTTATTTTTTTTTCTATATTTTTTTTTATTTATTTCTTTTATAAATTTTTGATAAAAAATTTCAAAAAATCAGGTGCTCTTCGTTTTTTTTTTTTTGTTATTTCTTGTTTTAATATTAGGGTGACGTAACAGTCTTAAAGTGTGACTGTGCCATATTAAAAAACAAATAAAAAAATAAAATATATAATTCAAATGTATATAAGTAGATTTAAACTTTATGGTGAGATCAAATAAAAAATAAAGCAAATAAAATTGGAGAATAACGACAAAAAAAAGAATAACCAAAATTTAAATGCGATAATGAAGTGTTTTAAAGACTGTAAATTTAAAAAAATAAGCTTAATCACAAAAATAGAACAAAAATAGTAGAATTTTGTGAATATTTATTATATACATAATATAGTAGATGTATATAATGTATATACATATATATATTTCATTGTTATTCAGCTCATTGAATTTTTTCGATTACAACAACAATAACAATAATAAAAACAATAAAAAAATTCCGACTGTGATTTTTATATAAATTTGGAAAAAATTTCATTGTGTTGACAATAATTGTGTTTTTTTTAAATTTTGTTATTAATTCTCAAGGGACCGATCCCGATGATTTTGGATTTTAGAAAGAAGCGCGGAGTTAGGGAAAATACAAATTAAATATACTTAAAAATGGCGCCTTTATTATCAAAAATTTACATTACATTTGTTTAAATAAGATTCATTCATACTTGATATGTAGGTACCTGTACACAATGTTTTTATATTCAATTTCATTAATGGTATTTGCATTGATATGGTGATTTTGATGAAATCATCATTGTTGTTAGAATTTTGTTATTGTTGTTTTGTGTATTAAATTATAACAAAAAATAATAGTAAAGTAGATAATTTTGAAATTTTTTGATTATAATTTAAAGACTAAGCATGTTGAATTTTAATTTCATTGTATTTTCTGTTACCTAAGACTGAGATTTGATCAAATTTTATAGACCATACTTAAATATAAAATGTTCAATTCTTGCCTATACTGCACAAGTAAATGGTGTATTTAAGCAACATTAAATACGTAGATTATATACGACTTATTTTTCCGATAATATAAAAGATTTGGCAATACTTAATACATGCTAAAACACACACTAAACAGATTGAATCTCGAACATAGGAGCTTCATGAAAAATTCATATAGAAATACAACTAACTGTTTATAGACATTAATAGATGTAGAGATAATAGTCATTAAACGACGAATAAAATTATCATAGTTCTTACATCAGGAACAAAATTATAATTCAATTTATAAACCTTAGAAACCTTGAATGAAGTTTGTCATCAGGAAGGCTTATATTTTTTTTCGGTTTGTTATAGGTAGTAGGTAGATCGTAGGCATATGTAACAAATAACTTATAGTACTTAGGTAGAATTAGATAGAATTTCGCGGCACTGGATACACTATTTCATCTTTTACCAATATATATTTTATGACAAAGAGGTGGCATCCACAACTGCAATCAGACTTAAAGCCAATTCACAGTGGAAACAACAATTAGACGGCCACTCTTCTATTATGGTGTAAAAAAAATTTAATTCTCTGGACGAACTAGCGAATCGGTTCAACTTATGGATTTGATGGGTGCCAGGATACAGTGATATTCTGGATGCACCTATATCTACCTGTAATCTATTACATCGCATGTAATAAAAGCTTCAAATTTCAAATGTTCAGGTAGACTAAACTGCAACATCACCAAGCAAATCTGGCCTATGCTGAACCTGAAGCGGTTGCTTAACCTACTAACTCTGAAAACGTTTGACGTTGACACTATGGTAGGGATCATTACTGGTTATTGTCTTATTGGTAAATATTCCAGAAGACTTGGACTCACCTCTGAAGCTTACTGATGTAAGTGTGTTGGCGTACACTCTGGTACACACTGGTCGACAGCCACTACTACCGACCTATGTAGTATCAATCTTTTTGTCATGCAATTTTTATTACATAGAGAATAATATTTCGAGTGTTTATTTATTTATTCATTTTGTTTTTTGACATTTGCCATTCTAAGGCCTTTGTTCAGAAGTGTCAATTTTCAGTTAATACCTGAGAAGTGTCAGTTATTCAAAATCGGTATTGTGATTATCAATTGTCAACAAACTATTGATAAATTGTAAACAGCTACTGACAAAAAATGGTATTGTGAATGTCAGTAAGAGTCAGTTTTTCTGACATTTTAAAGCAATTTTTTTTTCACTTGTTCCAAATTTTACCGTTAGAAAATATATTGTGTTAAAGAACACATTTTTTTTTACTTTAATTGCTTATTTTTTATTTAAATTTTTTGTGTTTTATTGAAATATGTGCTTTAAAGGTATTAAAAATACATAATTACTTTTTTTTTAGTAAAATGGCGAAAATTACAGCAATAAAATTCAATTAAAGCGATTATTGGAATTGTTGAATTATTTTTGAATAGACAAATTATTATACAAAAAAAATTTGATTGACGACATATTTGTATTTTATTAATAAAACACTTTAATTTAAATATTTATTTTTTTTTCTAAAACACTTTAAAACAAATTACAAATTTAAAATTCACAATAGGACAAAATTTTTTCAGTATCACAATAACAAAAAAAAATCTCAACTGACAAAATTTTTCAGTTGTCAGTCGACTGAAAACTGAATATCACATCAATTAGGCCCTAAATGTGGAAATCTACTATTCTTATCATCTACTAAGCCTTCTTAAATCTTTTTTAAAGGCTCATATCTTCGACTTCATGCAATTATTAATCCAAATTCCATGGTAAAGTTTTATCTTCAAATTCAGATTTACAACAATTGCATATTTAGTGTGCAGTGCAATAATGTCCGAAGTTATTTGTGTATAGATTATTATGTAACCTATATACTAAACTAAACTATAACATTTTTCAGGTCACATTTAATTTGAAATGAATAAGTTGTTAATATTTTGTTTATAAGTATGTATATGTATGTTTTACCATTATTATATAGGTTATTCGCATTTTTATACTAATTAATATCAAATTGTTGTTGTAAACTTTCTTGTTTACAATATTTTTTTTTTTAATATAAATCTTTCTTAATTCATTTTCTCCACACCTGAATATTAAAATACATCGCATTTAACAACAAAGTGTTAATAAAAATTAATGATAACTAATAATAATATATTAGATTTTTTAAATTAATTTTCGATATATATATATATATATATTTAATAATCAATTGATACAAAGAAAATATTTTAAGAAAATCTATAAAACTGGTTTTTAAAACAATAGAAATTAGAAAAGAAAAAAATTTAAATTTATTAATGATAAAGCATCCGACTATAGTTACTTAGAAAACACACCATGTATCATAAGAATCTATTTTTGAAATTTTTAACCGCAATCAACCACCAACCAATCAAATATAGAAATTATTTCCAAATTAGTTGGTTAAGTCATAGATTGAAATTGAGAATTGTGATTGAAAGAAACTAGTTTCAATTTGTTTTGAATGCTGCAAGAAATTGATATTAAATAATTAATTAAATGTTCTTGCTATTTTTAAATTCTGATTGATATCTTAGAATTAGATAATCGCCAAGATGATATAATTATCAATTTGATGAATATTTAATTTTCGAAAAAAATTTAATTGAGAAGTAGTGTAATTGTATTCTGTTCTTTTTTCTACTTTTTGCTTCACATACTTTTACATTCTAAATGAGCTAATCATGACTTAATTAAGTTATTTCATGGACTAAAGTGTTTCATTTCACTGTGCAAAGTGCGTTCATGTACTGTCAAAATTTATTGCAAATTCGTATTTAATCTAGTACCTACCTAGTATTCGCCAGCTCCTCGAAATTCGAGGAAGTATTCAAAATAAAAAAAAATTGTATTCAATTTTATTATGATCAAAAATCATTTCAATTTATACTTGGTATTAAAATTTTTCTAGTAATTATATTAGACAACAACCGATAAGATAATTACTAAGATAATTACAATTTCTTAGTAATTATCTTGGACAACAACCGAATACGTTTAATGCCCGGTTTTCATGTAGCCGATATATCGGCGAATTGTTAGAGCATAGGCAGAAGATACAAAAATTTCATAAGTGCGATAGAGAAACAATGATAAAATATCGGGAGAATGACAATAATATCGGGAGAAATATCGAGAGAGTCGCCATAAATATCGGAGAATCGCCATAAATATCGGAGAATATTTAAAAAAACATATCTTCGCAAAGATATGTTTCCTATAATTATCGCCAATATTTTTAACACTAACATAAAGTAACGAGTAATTACACAAAAAAAATTCGCACACTACCAACACATTTTATGGATACGGAACGACATTTAAATTTTTGAATTTGAGTAAAAACAATAACAAAAATTAATTTTTTGTATTGAATATTTGAATGCATATGTAAATAAAAAATAATATTTTATTTATTTATTTATTTATTTAACAGTGGACCTACAGATTAATCTGCAGGCCAACTACAGGCCCTTTTCCCTTTCGGAATGTGGGCCTTTATAATATAAAGATAAACGAAACAATATTTAAAAATTTACAAAATGTAACACTTAATATCTAGGAAATATAACAAATAATCTAAAAAAGAAAAAATTAAACAATTCAACAATATTTTAACTTCAGTTTATAATATTTTAGCATTTAGGTATAATATATTTATACTAAAATTATACATATTCTATTTATCTTATACAGAAACTAACTATTTAACACATTTAAAAAATTTACTTTTAATTACAATTTTAACTTTAATTTTTTTTTATCTGAATGAATATTTTAAATTTTGTTGAATGAATTTTAGAATGTATGTATGTATACATTTTTTTTCTTAATTCATTATTTAGTATAATATAAAAAAATAATATTTTAATTCTAATTAATACTTATGTAAAAATACAAAACATAATAAATACAAGTGAATTTAAAATTTAAAAAAACTAAATAAAAATTCCACAGATGAAAATCATATCATATTTCACTTTTCTTCACTTTATTTACTTTGTTTATATACTTTCGCGAAATTTTAAACCTTTGTTTTGTTTACATTTTGAATATTTGAAGGTTATGTATATAGATTTTAGATTTCAAATCATCTATAAAAGTTACTATAAAAATAATATAATTTTACTCCCTCATACACATTAACGGTATACTATACTCTTCTCTTTCTAAACTCCAATTTATCAGCTAAAAATTTATCATGAAAACCGGCCTTAATAGTTTATTTGAAAAAAAAAAAAATTAAATTTAAATTTAATTCTGGGGATGAGTGAGTTGCGGCAATTTGATAAATTAAAATTTTTGTATGTTAAAATGACTTAACTATACATGGGATGAAATTTTAAATTGAATATTGTAAGTGAAAATTAAAATAAATATGAAAAAACAATTTGAATTCGCCACATCTCTTTTTAAATATCTATGATTTAAAAGAATAATAATGGAAATCGGTTGTGAAATGTTTTAGATATTATTACTTATACTAGCTATACTTTTTTTAATTTACAGATTAATGCCAAAGGTAATCTGTGAAATGTCAAAAAAAGTTGAAATATGTGAAATTGTATGCGAGTAGGCAATCTGAACACCGTATAAAAAATTCATTGTGAGAAAGTTGAATTTGTTTGAACTTTTCACGTCGTATACGATATAAGGTGTCAGATTTGAAGTTTTTAATCATATAATAACACTAAAAATTTTAAAGTATGAAATTTTTTCTTTAGATAGCATAGTCAAAAATATTTAAAAATAAAAAAAAAACTATTTGAAAATCAAAAATGGGGCTTGATAAAGAGTTAATTAATGTAGTTTGTGAAAATATTATCATACATAGCAAAATATGTCACATTATTCACTGTATATATATCATAAATTGAATTGTATTATTTTGTTAGATATAGAACAGATGGACATGTCTTTACTCATTTAAAAGTCATTGACATTATCAGAAAAAAAAATTTGTTTTGATTCACTGTGAAAGTTTACAAGTGACGCGCTTTAAAAGCGTCGAGACTATATCCAGGGTAAATGTAATGATTTCGACGTAGTGTATAGCTAACAAGAAACTAACAAGCAAATAGGTATACTTATAGATTGTCAAAAAATATTTATACGAAATGTCAAATAACTATCAGAATAACTGACAGGGAGAAAATCATGTCAGTTAAGAAAATGTATGTGTAATCAAAAATATTATTTCAATGTATTGCAATTTTCATGGTTAACTGTCAAAGACTCTATATAATATAAATATACGTAAAACCAATATGACAATTAGATGATTTAGTGGCTCATTTAATTTTAAAGTTTAAATTTACATGTTAATTTTGATTAAACAATCGTTTTATTTATTTACATTTTATTCTATTTTCTATGTAATTCTGAATCAAAATTTAATATAAAAAAATATAGTAAATAAATTAAAAATTAAATTTTATTATAATTTTCCAATTATATTATTTATTTTCAATAATTTTTATATTTAATTAAAATTCACTCAAGCCAGTTTCAATTTTGAAATCATATTTTGATCATAATTTAATTTTTACCGTTCAATTTATATTTTGCTCAAAATTGCTCATTTATAATTAATAAAAAAATATCGTAAATAAATTAAAAATTAAATTTTATTATAATTTTCCAATTATATTATTTATTTTCAATAATTTTTATATTTAATTAAAATTCACTCAAGCCAGTTTCAATTTTGAAATCATATTTTGATCATAATTTAATTTTTACCGTTCAATTTATATTTTGCTCAAAATTGCTCATTTATAATTAATAAAAAAATATCGTAAATAAATTAAAAATTAAATTTTATTATAATTTTCCAATTATATTATTTATTTTCAATAATTTTTATATTTAATTAAAATTCACTCAAGCCAGTTTCAATTTTGAAATCATATTTTGATCATAATTTAATTTTCCCCGTTCAATTTATATTTTGCTCAAAATTGCTCATTTGTAATTTGAGCAGCAAAATGAACACACTGTTAATATGAATAAATTGTCATTTGATTACTAATGCAATGGTCGTGGGTTCGTGCTTAGTTTATGGTATGCGCCAGAGTAGAAGATCTTGTGCAGTTAATATTGAGTCGAAATTTGATTTTTCTAGCAAATGAATTTTAAATATCATCATCATCATCATTGTCCTGCAGGCGGAATTTTAAATATACCTAATGTAAAAATCGGAAAATTTAAGGGTTAAGAAAACAGCAGACTTAGTTATTATAATACAATATACATATTTATCACTGTTGTACAAATTTTCTTAACTTTGTACTAAAAAGTGGAATTCTCTTGTTTCTGTGTATAGTTTTTGTTTAACCCAAACTGTTCGAAAATAGTCTCATTGTGTTGATGAAGTATATTGAAATGGTAAATTTACTTCAATATATTTTAACAAAACCAAAATTTAAAATTTAATTATGAATAAATACCTGAAATGTGTTAAAATAGTCAAAAATAGCTGTTTTTGACGTTATTATCAATTATCTGAGTTTATTAATGAGCGCATATATAAGTATTAACTGGTATGAATGAATAAAAATAAATTAATAAACAAAAATATTTTAATTATAACATTTTAATTAATAACAATTTAATAATATTTTCAATTTTCATAAATTAATTTTCACAAAAAAAAAAACAAAAAAAAAAAAAAAAACAACATTCCTAAAATTTTCCTATATATGAAAAACGGTAAAAATGTGTTTTCTTTTAAAATATATTTGTTTTGGCACGTACTTGTACACGTATATGTTTATATATTATGAAGTATTCATTATGTATATGAATTTACAATCAAATCAAAATAACTAGGTTATAATAATCTTGATCTAATTACTTTTAAAAATAATAATAAAGAAAATTTTTGAATCAAATTTGTGAAAATCTCTCATTAAGAAAATAAAAGAGAACAAAATTTATATCACTTTTTAATTTGTTTATTTATTTATTATTATTATTTTTTTTTTTTTTTTTTGTAATTAATCCTATGAAATATTTTTCAATTCTATCTAAACACAATTTTTATTTAAGATCATCAACATCATAATCATCATCATCATTCATTATTATCATGAATGTTTTATTCATAAAAATTAAGTTGACTAACTAATTTCATTTTAATGTTTTTCTTTCATAAAATTTGAAAAATTGAAAAAAAAAAAATTTGAATTTTGTATAAACTTTTCTTCTTAAAAGAAAATTATTTAAATTTTTTTTAAAAGTATATATATTTTCAGTGTTGAAGTATCAAAACTTTGAGTCAGTGTATTAAGCAAATTTTAAAATTGATTTTTTTTAGATTGATTAAAATTTGGTTGAATTTTATTCTTCTTTTTAATTGGTTCATGTCACCCCAAATTGGAAACGATTTTCCTTATTTAAAATGTATTTGTCAAGATTAACTAAATTCAGTTTTTGTGACAGTTAAATTTTTTTTTTGTAAATAGGTTAAAATGGGATTGTTCTTGTGTTAAAATTTATTTTGTTTTTGTTGATAAACCTTCACTTACTTTCAACTATCATTTAATCAAATCACGGTGTTTTGTTAATTGACCGTGGGTCCCATACATCGGTTCATCATTTAATAAAATTTTGTTAATATCAATTAATTGGTGATTTGCATCAGTCAATTGGCATTTAACAAACTTTTATTCATTTTCGAATTTGTAAGTAGTATTTTAAATACTATATATCAATTAAAATTTGATAGGATTTGAATTATGAAAATTAAAAAATCTAAAATTATAATTGACAAGCATTTAAGGACCTGCGCAGTTCATTTTATTTCGCTTCTTCTTAATGAACTCTTAATATGTAAATAAGTTGTATATACGAATGAAATGCGCATACTGGTCAAAAAAATTTCTATTTGGTTTTATAATATTCAAACTTTTAAATTAAATATAGCCATTTTGTGTCATTCAACATCTTATTATTTTTATACATAATTAAAGGAAATTTATTCTATTCTAACTGTCTCAAATTATTGTTTTTTATATTTAGGCCATTTGTAATAAACATATACTTAGTTTTGGTTAAAAATATGAAAATATATGTATACCTCTTTAATTACAAAAATATTTTATTTTTAGTGATTTTATCCATTAAATGCCACTTAGTATAGGAATATGTCGAAACTAAAGAGTATATGAGGGACCTATAAATTTTTATGAAAACATGAGTGGTTTCTACTATAACGTGAGAAGTATATGTCAGTACGTAAATTACTGTTCTGTTAAAAACTTTAAATTTGGGTTCAAATTAAAATATAGCTACTCAGCAGGGGCCCCTAGTATAAAATAAAATAGATTTGATTAAATTTAAAATTATAATAACTATTTTTTTTTATATAACAAATCGAATTTGGATTTAAAACAAATTTAATGAATTCAAGTCTAAAATTTCAAAGTAAAAATGTAAAAACTGTTGTAATTTCACAGAACTGTTGTATATTTTACTATATTTATTATACAAGCGCCTCTATGATCACATATAATAACTATAAAGATAAATCCACATTCAAATCCAAAAAAGAGGTTGATTTAAGTTGTTGATGTGGTTGTTGTTGGATTTGTGATACAGCTAATAATATTAATTTCAGTATTTATAATATAAGTAAGCATTCGTTTCAAATTTGAGCAAAGATGGTCTAACAAAGTCATTAGAATCTTTAGTGACAGTCAGGCTGCCTTAAAAGCTCTTGAAAGTAACATCATTAAATCTAGATTGGTGGAAGAATGTTCGGAAGCCCTAAACCTCATAGGGCTCCGAAACAAGGTACAACTGATCTGGATACTGGGCCATAGTGGCCTGACTGGAAATGAGAAGGCTGACGAACTAGCCAGATCATTGGCGGGAAACATTTATGGTCCGGAGCCAGCAGTTGGTATATCTATTGGTAATATTAAACTATCAATAGAAAACACCCTGAAAAGGGAAGCAAATATTCTTTGGGAGCGTATGGAAGGCCACAGGGTCTCCAAAATATGTGCACCAAGAATAAACACCAAAATAACCAACTTCCTGCTAACTCTCAATAGGGGAGACTGTAGGAAGATGGTGGGCATACTTACTGGTCATAACCACATGAATAAACACATCTAGCACTAAGTGACGACCCAACCTGTAGACACTGTCTGGAAGAGGAAGAAACCTCCACACACGTTGTAGGAGAGTGCTTAGCTCTTTCAAGGCTGAGACTCAGGCTGCTGGAAATGCACTACATAACCTCGGAAAACTTCTGCAGGATAAATCCCCCAAACCTATTGGCCTTTATCAAAAGGTCGACTAAGTTGAGGGGTGGAGGACGACATAAAGGGCTAAAAAGCCTACATGCCGGCTCTAACATATTAGGGCCAACTCCGTAGAAGGAAAAAAAAAAGCATTCGTTTAGTTAAAATAAAAATAAACGTGAACTAAAATTGTGCTTAATATAACGATATTAGTCAACAATTACATCTCTTACATTAACTATTTCAACTATTTAAATAATCCAATTTTAGGCAGATTTTGGCTTTGTTAAACATCTTCTTCAATACGTCTCTCACTCTTCGACAAATTCCCTCTAGTTATAGACAATAAATATTGATAAAATTATCAAGTTTGTAAATGTTAATATAAAGCCAAACCATGATGAGGAATTTAAATTAAATACATAGTTAAAATAATTGTGAATTTGTAATTTATCTGATTCAATCATATTCATTTTTAAAATTTATTTAAATAAATCAAAGAGCTAAATAATTTAGTTTAAGCTTAAAACAGCATTAAGTATGGGGATATCGCGAAAGTTAGATTTTTACATTACAACCCTGTTTTTTTTTGTTTATTTATTTTTTGGCATACGATATTCACTTTGATTCCCAATATTAGCAAGTGAGTGCAATATGATCTGTTTTAATTATTTTTGTATATTTTTTTTTTTCATTACTTTTTATTTTTGTTTTTGTATTTAAATGATGTGTGGAAGACATTGAAATTATCATAATTTTTATTTGAAAATGTCTACTCTTCTATAATATATACTTGTAGATACTGTCATTGCCAGTGTCATTTATAAACAAAAATGAAAATGATGTATCATTCATATATGAATTGTTGTATCAGAATTTTTAAATAGGAATTCATATCACAATGTAGTATCATGTTGAAAACATGTCAAAATTATTTCATTTTCAGATTTTTTAGTGATTATATGTTTTTTTTTCTTTTTTTTTGTTAGTTTATTTTCAATGATGAAATCTTTTCACATATGTGCTAATTATACTCTACTTAAATATCATTTGGTATAGTGGCATTCAAAGAAAATATATAAAAAAAAAAAAACAAAACAATAAAAAAATATATTGGAAAAATTCCTATACTGACAAAAACAATATGAAAATTGAATTTTATTCAAATGTGAATGTGAACATCAATATTTTGGAAATTATTTCGAAATTGGTTTTGTCATTT
The DNA here is from genome assembly GCA_963942445.1 of Argyra leucocephala. Lineage (NCBI taxonomy): Eukaryota > Metazoa > Arthropoda > Insecta > Diptera > Dolichopodidae > Argyra > Argyra leucocephala. The sequence goes on from OZ012681.1 coordinate 16,047,711, forward strand.
AGTTATAGTAAGGGGTGATCTTATTTTTAGATTAAAACTGTAAAGATATTTAGTGGTTGTTTACAGATTAGCGGTGATATACTGTTTGATATAGTCGATGACATACTGTTTGATATACTGTTTGTAAAGTCATTTACAGATTAGCGATGATATACGGATGATATACAGATTAGCGATGATATATTATTTGACCTAAAGATTTTTTGTATTTTGTTTATTTAAGTTTTAGTATAAAGTTACTCACCATATTTGTATATTTTTTTTAATTCTTACAATGCGTGTAATCTAGACTTTTACTTGATGACACGTTTCATATTGTAAAAACAAACCGCATTTAAATTTAAAATTTGAAACGATGGCAATCAATACATTGTGAAATAAATACAAAAACAGTTTTTATTTTTACATTTTGAGATGAGATTTTTTATTTTTTGTTAACATTTTATTGGTAAAAGGACATTAATAAGTATATATTATAAGTCCAAGGAAAACGACATGACACTGTCTTTGACAAAATATGTCAAATAATTATGTTTTGACCAAATGTGTTTAAATGTCATGATTATGGCAAATTATGTCATGATTATAGCATAATTATATCAAAATATGTTAAATTATATTTTAAACAAATGTTTTTATCATCATATCAAATAGTAAGACAGAACAGAGTCGGCAATAAAAATTTGATCAAAAATCAAAAATTGTTGTAGTTGCACTGTGAAATTTCATTTTGACAGTTCTCAATTGTTAAATTAAAAATGTTTTTTATTTATGTTTTTGAATCGATGTTTGAAAATGAAAATGACGTATTCATTGAACTTGCTGTGCGACGTTCTATGTCGCTTAGTTTATAGACATTTTACAGACAATATCGTGCAGTTTTTATTGTACTTCAAGCTTATAGCAGATATATCTTCTTGAGATACATTAAGTTTTTGATGTTTCAGAGGCTTAAAGGTTTTAACGAAAAGGTTAATAAAGTTAACGAAAGATTAATGTCATTAATTAAATATTATAATTGTTAATATGGAAACTTCATACCGTTACACAAAAACTTAAGCCACTTTAAGGCAAATTAAGTCTATTATAATAGTTAAGCTATAATTTGTTTTACAAATCAATATTACAATTTAATACCTACAATTTTGTTGATGTTGGAAGATGACAGTTAATACTGCAATTTTTTGATTTAATAGTTTGTACTGTATTCCAAAAACTGTATTTCAAACAACTGTCACAGTAGTATTATCAAATAATGTTTACATTAACTTAACAATTTAATAAAAAATATACCATTCGATTCCATTTCATAAGATTATCCAAAAAAGAAAAAAACAAACAACAAAACAAAAAACAAATTGTGATCTTTTTGAATTTATTTATTTCTTTTTTGTATACTAAATTAAATTGTTGGTATTGTAATAGAGAGGCAAATTCAGTGTATATCATTATTTTGTGTCGTCTATATTGAATATATGTCATGCCTTGTTAGAAATACTTCTTATACATGAATGCTTAGTTGGTTGGTTAGCAAGATAATATATATATATATATATATCCGATATACATGCTTATATTAAAATTAATTCTCGATATACTTGCTGATATAGCTTTTTAATGAATTGTGATGATGCGTTTTAGAAATGCTGTTGTTTTTTTTTTTTTTTTAAATAATAACAAATCAGCAGCATCAGTAAATCAATATCAACATCAGCAACATATCATATTAATTAGTTTTGGCTAACCGCCAACGCTTATGTTATTGTTGATTATATATTTTTTTTTTTAAATTGTTTCTTTTTTGTAATATCCTCTTCCCATATATTCCTGTTTCTTTTCTCTCTATAGGGTCATTGGTTTGTTTTTTTTTTTCAAAATTTTTTTTCAAAAGATTGTTGTTGAACATGAACCAAACTAAATGTGTTGATTAAACATGTTATATATATATATAAATATATATATATATATATATATATATATTTTTTAAATTTCAATATTCTCTAAATTTTCTAGTTGAATTGTCAAATAATAAAGGGAGCATCATTATAATATTAAATAAATACACCCACCCATACTTGCATTGGCAAGTTAATATTGAAGAAAATTGAAGAAATGCCCATTGAAGAAATCAAAGAAATTCAATTTGAAATGTTCTAAATTTTTATAGACTTAAAAAAATATGTACATGATGGGTAAATAATTTTTTTAATTTTAAAATATTATGGTTGGTGTGAATTCTTAGTCTATATTAAGAATTTAGATTTGTGTTAGAAATGTGAAAGGAGGAATAGACAAAATGAATTTTGTGGGTGTTGAAAGAGCTTTATATTAGTATCGTCTAATTAAATTATGATGGTCATTAATGACAGAATAATTAATATCTTTGACAGGAAAATAAAATAGATTTAAAAAAAAAAAAAATCCAAATGCATCAAAAGCCAAACTTTTAAAAATCCAAATGATTGGATATGTAATTGGATTTTATTGCAATGCACGAAGATATCTCTTAAAATAAAATTTAGAACATATACAAAAATAATTAATGGTCAAAATGTATAATTCCGCTGATATTTTGAAAAGAAGTTAAATTTGAATGTCGACGTACATATTCTAGAAAAAGGCAAGGCTCTGATGTTGAATCCAACTCTAAAATTTCTTCTACTTACCTATTTTGATAACTATTATGATTTTGTAACAAAAAAATGCCTTTTATTTTTTTTATACACATTTCATTGACAAATCACTTAAAATAATGAAGTCTACCGTTCCCAAAGCCCCGCTAAACAAATTCGTAAAACTCTAATTTTGAAATCAACTCTAAAATTATTTTTTTTGTCAAATTCGAGATTTTAACCATTGTATATACGTATATTTTTGTAGATTGAGATTTTATTTTTAAAAATATTGCTATTTACCGTAATTAGATTAGACTATATTGTAAATTTCGGGAGGTAATGTGTTCCCTATATCACCGCAGTCGCAAGTGGGCTTATATAATATATTTGACAATATAATGATAACCAGTGATTCAGGATATGCTGGACAGCTCTCATTGTTCGGTGAACGCTATTCCCAAGTGGCCAAGTCTGCTACCAGTGAGCCCTTCGCATTCACGGAACAGATGTTTGATAGATTCTTCCACTATTTGCCATATTCTGTATTTACCGCAATAAAACATCAAATTATACGCATTCAACTATACATATTTTGAATATTAGGTTTAGGTTTTGATGCATTATCATTTTCATAGCTTGGATTTTACTATGTGGATTGTATATTTGGACATTTTTGAATTTTAAAAAAAGTTTGGCTTTAGACAAGTTTAAAATTTTTTTGTTGATTTTTAAGTGTGAGGTACGGTTTTATTTGATGTTTGGTTACTACCCAACACACAATTAGATAATGTCTTTAGTATAATAAATATATCAGGGTTAAGGATTCAGATGCATGACTGCATTACTACGGGTAATCACAATATGCAATTTGCATTTGCTGTTATGTAGCACCAGAACCCAATCTTATCTAATCTAATTAAAATTAAATTAACAAGAACAGAACTGATTCAAATTTATAAACTGATTTAAATAAAGTTGTACATTTCAGGTAGTTGAAGGTATCATCTACATAAATAACATTTTTAAATATATATATATATTAACAGTTATAACAAATTGAAATTTCAAATCCGAGTTTTTAATAATAATAAATCGATCAGAGAAAATGACTGGCTATTAAAATTTCACCTTCTATGAATTTTGATAATTTGGAATCTTCTAAAGAGGATATGTTCTTCCCAAATATAGATTGTTTTTATATAATTTCAAGTCTATTAGATGAACGCCCTAACTGCTTTTACCCAGAGATTTAATATTTAATTAAAGTCATTTGAGAGAACGTAGATATGAAACATGTTTGTTAAAAATTTTATTTTTACAAATTCACCTCATCCCAAATTTTGTTAAAGCTCTTGTTTTTTATTTTAGTTGTGAAACTATAATATTATATAATTATTCTTTAATAAATCCACTAAAGTGATCTAAATTTTTCTTTTCCAATTCACACAAATATTTTGATATTAAAATTTCATTAAATCTATATATATATATAATATATATATGTATATATATATCTACATTTGTATACATATTCACATGAGACCTCTACTCCTCTACTTTTAACATTTTTATTTATTTTTATTTGGTTATTTTTATTTTTAAAAATATCATATCTTTAGAGTGTTTAGAGTCTCCTGACGCGTCGGCACCTATAATAAATATTTAAAAATTGTTCTAGATTTTTTTTTTTGAACTGTGTATGTGTACTTTAAAACCCAATAAATATATATATATATATATGTACATATATTTTATATTAATATTCATCGACAAATGAATATCCATCATTTACCAATGCTGCTATTGGTTGGTTGATATACCCTTTCTGATGATGTGATTTAGTTTGAATATATATACATAATATGTACATCTCCATTCGTGTATTCATCCAACTGAATCGAAATTATACATAAAAAATGACACCATCTTTATCGGATGAGCAAAAGTTGAAGAATGAAATGAATGGTAGAGCAAAAAAACAAAAAAAAAACAAACCACCGAGCAATAATTCAAGATTGCTGACCCATAAAACGTGTCCTACATGCTCAAAAAATAAAATCATTTCAATTTAGTTCACCTTTTCTTCCTTTTGGTTTTTGTATATTTATTTGTTTGGGGCTCATGTATTTTTTTTTGCATTTGCTTTTTTTTTTGTTATATTATTTTTTCTTCTCACCACTGTTGACTAAATCTCTAGTGTTCCATACGCCATTAAATATGATTTTAAGTAAATTAAAATAAAATAAAAAAAAAAAAGTTATTTGTAATAAAATGAAATCATATGGAATGGAAAAACTTTAAAGTAAGTAGTAAAAGAGTTCTCTTCCTAGGTTTCCACTTTTTTCCTTTGGGATTCTTATTTATAATTAAAGTTCTTTGAATATCAGAAATTTTTGAAGATGTGAGCCCACAAAGGAATAAAGTTAAATATTTTAAAAATTATGGGATTTTTGTATATACAGAAGTTATACAAATATGATATTAAAATTTTATAATGCTAGAATTATGCTATGAACAACATAAAAATGAAATTCCTATCCCGGAAAGGTGTGCGACTTAGCGATAAAAATTACGATGAACCGAGAATAATATAATATCTCAGACAGGAAATGACAATACTACCAAACCGCTTATTATTACTTTCACAAAACTATTTTCGCATCTTAACATGGCTGTAATGCGAAAATCATTTAAAAACTATTAACGCATTTTTTGACTACTTATTGCAGATTGTGTAACGTATTTGTTATGTGGTACAAATACATTTCATATTCGCATACGCTATATGCGTATTTGAACTTTTTACGCCATTAGACCCCAGGAATAATATATCCCAGACTAGGAAAAGATTAGAGAGATATTAAATGCATAAATTAAATTAGCACAAATTAAATGTAACAGAAAATATTATCAAAATTTAGTGTCCTCTCCGGTTCTTAATAACATTGTGCATATAAGTACTTTCCAACAGTTAGAATTTGAATTATATAAAACTCTCATCAAGCCCATAGTAATTTACGGAAACGAAACTATGATAAGAAAATTAACAATCTAAAAAGCTCTTCCAACGAAGAATTTTAAGATCAGTTTTCGGTCAAGTTATCCACATGTCTATACTAACACTATTCACATGTCTATACTATTACTGATCAACTATCGGTCAAGTTATCCACATGTCTATAGAATCAAAATTAACTACAGAACGAATTGCTAATTGAATTGAAACATGGACATCAACATCAGAAAATGAACATTTTCTAAAACATTCTGACCGAAAAAATTTCAAATCAATCTTTCACTGCAGTTATCTCCACATAAAAACGTTTAAATTAAAATCGCTGGGACACGTTAACAGAATGCAATTGAAACAGAAAAATGAATGCTCTTGAAAAAGCTCACTGGTGAAAGATTTAAAAGTTTTCTTTGAATGAGATGGCTCGAAGAAGTCTAGGAAATAGATTTAAGGGTATTAACAAACCACTGATTAAAATTGAGCGAAGATCGTAACAGTTGGTGATATGCATATTTTCGACGGCAAAGTTTCTTCGTGGGGCATAAAGCCAAAAAAGACTTTACAAAATAAATTAAAATTGTTACTGCAGGGAATAGCTTAGTTTAAAAAGAACTAAAATAGAGAAAAACTTAAAAAAAAACTGATACGATAACATCAAAAGAGCTGTTAGGAAAGCAAATGATTGAAAATAATTTAAATTATGATCTGGAGATTTTATAGGTGCTTAATTTTCATCTTATAAGGTAAATCACAGTCTTAATTAAGTATAAAATCCATGCGTATCGAAAAAACACATATGTTCGCATTTTGAGAGTTCATTTACAATGCTAATATGCTAATCGTTGATTGGTTAAAGCTTCCACAGATAGACTAATAGATTATCGTTATTTGTTTTCACACTTGTACCTCTTTCAACTTTTCTCTTGATTTGTATTATCCATTTTCGCTCTGTACTGTAAAATCGTACTACTGTACAAACTTGGCTTCGTACAGTAGAAACATCGGTGTACTGTACAAACGTACAATGTACTGTATATATAATCTGTACATTCATGTCAATCTGTAGAATCTGTTCAAAAAGATCTAAAAAAAAATAAAATAAAATAAAAATTTAACAAAATGGCGTATAAAGCAAATAAGAACTCATAAAATACAATTTGACAATTTATCAAACATAAAATGAAAAATATTCGAATCATTATCGGTTAGACAAGAAAGAAGAAATTTTAGATGTTAAAGAAGGAACAACCAACCTATTCTCCTATTTTTTTTTTTTGTTTTTATTAATGTTTGGTAATAAAATGAACTAAATTTACATTTTCTTATTAAAATTTAACAAAAGAATTGGGTGGAGTAAGAAAGAGGAACAGAGACAGTGAGAGAGCGGAAAAGAAAAAGATGAAAAAATATATATGTATAAAAAAAAGAGATAAACGGTAAATTGCTTATGTTTCCAATATACAAATTTATATAACGTTGTTCAAGATGACTTATTTACAATACAATAATGTGATACACGTCCAATTTTATTGAGAGCAAAGCCTATATTTTAGAACTTTAAATAATAATATTTTTCCTTTTCTGGTTGTTGTTCAAATAGGGTAAACAATTTTGCACTCGAACCATAAAATTATTTTCATTTTATTTTAAGGTTTAAGATATGACCCGTCAACATAATTTTTATGAGCTATTTAGTTTGCTTTTGTATCCTTTTCTTCATTATTCCTGTAATTTTTGAAGAAGTTTGAATTTTTACTTTTTTTTTTTATGTTGGCATCATTTTATATTTAATGGCAGTTATTTTTTGCTTTTGAAATAATACGATTGCAGTATAGCTGCAATGCATTAATATTACCAGTAATTGCATAATGCTCTCTTAATGCCGTATTTGTGCTCTCTTTCTAATATATGTATGTCCAACCGGAATGTTTTATTCATCATACCATATTTACCTATTTTGTAAGCTTCAATTTTGATGGTTGCAATAAGAATGTATATAAGAAAAATATTCTTGCGACAAATGAAGCACTCACATGTCAAGTGTTAACGGATGATTAAAGTGTATAGTTGCAATGCTAGTAATATAATCGTGTCTCTTTCTAATATATGCCCAATTCCATTATTTGCTGCGTCATATCATATTCACCTATTTTGTATGCTTCATTTTTGGACGCAATAAACATGTAAATAAAAAAGCGCCAAATGAAGCACATGACATATCAAGTGTTAACAGCTGCACAGTTCAATATACTTACTTATAGCCAATTACACAAAATCAAGTGTAGCAATTTTCGATTATGATTTCTGATAGGCTATCCAGGTTGAAAATTTTATTTATCTTAATAACAATTTGTTTTTTGAAATATCTACAAGAAATAAACCGTTAGTTTTATTTATTTTAATTTAATAATAATTAACTACTTACACTTAATTATTGTATTAAAATTATATTAATTAGTTCAAAAATAAATGTAATTTGTTATGACAATTAATAAATGTAATAAAATAAATTTTATAATTTTCTACTGATAACAGATTTTGATTTTATAACTATTATTTTCTTCCATCCAATAAGTTCATTATTCAACCATTAAATTTTAGATTTACCCTATTCTGCATTAATAAAATAAAAATTTTTTCTCAACTTTTCTTTTTATGTGTTATGATGTTGAAGAACAAAAAAATTTAACCTTTTTTGACATATTAAATGACACACATTGGTGATAACATATTGAATCATTCAAATAGAAAAATTGTTTTTATTGAGTTTACATAAAGTACGTGTGTATGTATGTATGTCTTGTTTTTTTTCAAAATTCCAGAACATTATATTATAGATACACAGCTACTTTACAATATATTTTAAGGTATATTAACATATTATATTTGTGACGTATCGGTTTCGTTTTAGTTCACTGTCGGTGTTAAACGAATTATATAAACGACGACTTTATTGATGACGAGTGACGATGTAACAGTAATTTTTTAAATAATTTACATTCTTAAACGAATTTCAACCACAAAGTAAGAATAACTATTATTACTCTTTGATATTATCATTTAATTTCGTGCACTGTCTGTGATCAAAGATGCTTTCGGATGCTGTTTCTAATGTATGTTTTTGTACAGACATAAAGTAAAGTAATTTTCGAACATAAAATATAATTTTTTTGTATTTATTTATATTTGTTTTCATTTATTTAGTCAATATAAACCTATTTTAATTTAAGTTAAAATTTATTATACGACAAGAATAAATCATGCCGTTAATATTAAAACCCGCTTGTCTTGGCATTTTGGCCGTAATATAAACTATTAATAATTATAATAAAGTCAATTCATTATTGATTAACTTATAATAAATTTACTTAATAATATTGTTAAAATACAGTTATATACTATTAAGTCAAAATTTTTTGTTGACATTTCAGAACATAAAATAATGTATCCGATACATTTTAGATGCTTTTCCGAATAGATGAATTAACATTATTTTACGTGTTCGGAATATATAACGGTTATCGGTTATCATTATAAATTAACTTATAAGAAATTTACTTAATAATATTGTTAAAATACAGTCATACTTTTATTCAATGTTTTTTTTGACATTTCAGAACATAAGATGATGATTTACATTATTTTACGTTCTAAGAATATATTATAAAGGTTATCGGATTTTTGCAATTTTTTAATTTCATTTAATTCATTCAGATTACATAATTTGCCTTATAAATAATTTCTGTATTGCCAAAGGCCGGTGAAACAGTAAGATTTACAATGTAGTATCTTTCAAAATGTATATTATAGCTTTTACAAATGTAAAAGCTCTTGACTTATCATACTAATTCTAAAATGTTTAAAATACGCAGTGGAAACGTAAAATAAGAGCAGAGTGCTTAGCAAAAAAATGTAGACTACATTTTGTATGAACATGTCAAAGATAAGGTTACCAGAATTAATTAATCTACGTTAGCATCTATTTTTGGCGGAAAAATATAAGTTTATTGCAAAATTATAGCAAAAAATGTTAATAATTTTTACGCCGAAAATATTTATGCTGACCTATGAAGATCTGACAATATTAATTTTCATGTACGAAATATAAATAAAAGTAAATTTATCGAATGTAAAGAAAAAGTTAGAATATTACCAATTTATATTACACAAAAACACAAAATTATAATTTAAACGTCAAATTGTATGTGTGTATGTATTTATATTTTCAAAATTATATTGCAAAATGTAGCAAAAATTTTATTATATATTTTACAATGAAATGGTTATAAAAGCTTGAAACGGTAGTATAGAACTATATTAAAACTATTATAGTAACATTTAGAACTATAGTAAAACTATAAAATTATTTATACTGCATTTTGGAATTCACCCATAATCATTGATTCGGTAGTGTATCATGTTCTGTCATTATTTATGTAAATAAAATTTGCACAAAAACTCTGTTCAACTTAACTAACTTTTATTTTTTGAATAGAATTGATGCTCATTTTAACCTCATGTTTCCAAAATATACAATTTTGAAGATATAAAACTTGTTAGAAACTTATTCTCCACATAGAATATAAGTCAGATTGATTAGATTGTGGTATTTTAAAAATTTCAAGATAATATCTTAAGTAGCATTTATGATTATGCAAATCCGGGGTGCATGATTATATGCTAAAAATTATTTTTCTTCTGGGGGAAACAAATAAATCACCAAAAATTACCATATTCAAGTACAAATTACCCCGTAGTGTTATCACGTTCTGTATTAAGCTTTGTTAAAGATTTTTAGTTATTAGTTAGATCAGAAAATGTATAGGTAGGTAATGTATTAGCGATTCGTGAGGCCAAGTAAGCATTGGTTATTAGATTTTATTTGTTTTACCCCGAAGGTGAAATTTTAAAGTCACCCTGTGTTATCACATATTTGTTTGAAATTATTAGTTAGACCAGTGTTGTATGTCATAAAACTAATGAATTATTTCCGATTCGTGAGGCAAAGTAAGCATTGATTACTAAATTCAATTTGTTTCACAATTACATTTTCTTTTATTATCTTGATCATCAGTCTTTTAACCAACATGTTGTCATGAATCAAGATAAAAACTTAATTGTGAAACAAACCCAGTATCTTATATTTACTATTTAGAAAATTTCACCTTGAACGAACACACAATATTCAAATGTTTATCATTTTACAAATATTTATCAACTGCATTAATTATCGGTGTAGTGTTGTTTGACAAAATTGAAAGATATTTTAATTTTTTTTTTCTAACGGTACTTTAACGTGATTTAAGAATATGATCAAAATTACTGAATTAAATTTAAGCATTGTTAACAAAGAGTTAAAACTATGAACTGTGAAATGAACAATTAAAAATATGTCAATTAAAATTCCATTTTGTATTAGAATAACTGACATTAAAGCAATTTCACACGAAAGTGAACTAACACGTCACGATTATAATATGTATATGTGAATAGACCTTTAAAGGTTTCTATTTTTTATTTTCTTTAGATGAAAATCACACATGTATGATTGTATATATATATATCTACTACGAAATGACTATACTATCATGTTGATTATATAAAATTTTGCATGCAACTTGATTATACGAGTATACCATGTGTATTTTTCTATCATGTTTCGAATGTTTTTATAGTGGGATCAATTATGTTTTTATTTCTGGGATGTCTTCATACCATATATTTGTTACATTATTTTTTTTTTCGGTCTTAAAATCAAAAGAAAGAAAGAAAGAAGATAGAAAAAAAAGAAAATTCCATTTCTGATATTACAAATAAATCTGTGTAAATCTGTGGCTGCTGTAATTTATTTTATCTATAGAAATTTTTTTTGAGTATCGTTCATTCGGTTGAAATTTTTTGTTATTGTCTTCCATAGTTTTTTTTTTCGTTTTTTTTTTAAGTGATTCAAAATAGCTGAACAACTAAAAATTCATGTTTCATTTCAATCGAAAATAAAATTAATTATCCAATTTAGTAAAAAAAAATAAAAAATAGAGATAGAAAAAAAAAATTCTCAGACCTTTCTCTATGGTCTTTGTGTTACATTGGAGTATTTTTTTTTCTTAATTTGGTTTGGGTGGAATCAATGAAAATTTTTTCAAAAATGTTAAGGTTCTTGAAATGAAAAGATTTAAGATTGTTTTTTTATTTTTGATTCAGTTAAAATGTTAGGTTTATAAAGCGGTTTGAAGTTGTAATATTGTAGAATTTAATTTAAAATCTCTCTGTAGTGTAATGGGTGTGATTACAGAAAAGATGCAGTCCATGAATGTGGCAAGCACTACAGTTAAAGTCTAATGGAATTTTTTTTGTTATACTTTATACGTATAATGTCAGGCATCTTAACGTCAGGGACGGATAAAATTGCAGCGACATCTTGCAGGAATATGATGTCGTCTTACCACGTAGGTGCGCAGATAGGGTTATCAAAGTAGTCTTACAGTAGACCAATCCCCTACTTAGACAGTATAAACAGATTGAAAATGAAATTAGATATTACCTTGGAAATAGCAGCTAACAATCGAGTAAAGAACTCCCAAGAGGAGTAAAGAAAAACAAAAATACAATAAGTATCGTGTACAACAACAGATACAACGGCAATTGCAAACTAATCAATTTCTTGTTCAATTTTGTGACTTCTCAATTAAATTTGAAAGTAAAATCACGAAATGATGTTAAACCTCGAAATCATAATGAATTCAGTAATACTACCACAAGCTCTTACAAAAGATGAAATTACTCGTAACTGGGTTTTACAGGTTGCCCAGACGGACAATTGGTACAATGCATTACTAGTGCGGTATAGCTAAAGAAAAAATATATTCAGTTCTTCACCTTTTTTTGTTTCCTCTCTAAATTCGATCCCATGCGAACTGAGTTTGATAAGTTGTCTAGATGGACAATAGGTACAATCTATTACTTGTGTGACAGTCTAATTTAGAACTTCAAATTATTTCTTCACGTTTTTCTATTTCCTCTCTAAATTTGATCTTTTGTCAACTGGGTTTTACAGATTGTCTAGACGGTTGTCCGTTACTGATGCGAGAGTCTAATTTATAACTATTCGCCGGTTCAAAGGCCGGATTTTTCAATTTACAAATTGTAGTAGCGAACTGCCTACTTATCCCACGGAATCCCTTCTTAATTTTTGCGGCGGTTATTTGGCTTCTGTTCTTTCCCTTAGAGAATTCATTTTGTATTCTTTGTTCAAGCATTTTCTATGAATGATCGGTGGAATATAATTTTTACAAAGTTAATTATCGTGGTTCGTCATATAAACTGTATAATATTATTGTTGTAACGGGAAAATTTTAAATTAATGAAATTAAAACTACTAAAAAATTAATGTCACAAGCATTCGAATCAAATTGATGGTATATATTGAACAGTGAAAGAAAATGCTCAAACTGCAAAAATTGCTCTAAATTCATCACATTTTGGGATTTGCACTACAATTTTGTTTTCTGATACATACTATTTTTGTTTGGTTCTTGGCTTAGATAAAATTTTGATATTACAAAAAGCTATTAGCGACTTAAATATTTGATTCGTATGTTTTCAATGCTAGGTAGGTAGAAGTGGCCATTCCAGTTGCTTCTGGAAGACCAAGTCTTAACTGTGCCTTTTTGATACCAAGACTCAAATCACATATTTATTGTTATTGATTGTTTTAGGGGATTACACTAACATTTTTGATTTCCTCAGGAACTGAGTGCTAGAGCCACGCTGTGCTATTGAGGGGGTTGATCAGATCAGATCGATATTGATTTCCGTGACGGCGACCTATATTGTTTTCAATGCTAATTCTGTAATTAAACATTAATTGTTATCAATGTCATATTAAAAATGTTGCACTGTTTGTTCAAAGTAAAAATTTTCCATATTCTTATTTTCAAGTTTAAGTTCGACATTCTGTAAGTGAAAAAGTAAAACCACCGCTGAGTTGGTGATGAAACAAAAAACAAAAAAGATAAAATCCCGATTTAAATGCGAAGGTCGTGTAATGCTTACGACATAGACAATGCTTACGAATCAACCTAAACTTTTTAAATTGTGAAAAATGTGCATGTGCGTCAACTGCGACAAAGAGACGTTTATTTCCTCTCCAAATCTTTAATAGGCGAGACATGCAACGTTATAATATTTTTGCAATAATCGATTTGCTACGTACATGAAATTTGAAGTTCACTTAATTTCATACAAATTTACTTTGAAATTAGTTTTGTTTTTCATAAAATCAATGAACTTCGAAAAACAAAGTAATTGAAGTGGTAAAAATTAACAAAATTTTGTTAATATTGTAAATTTCCTAGATGATATAAAAATGGTTATTGTTTTCGGAAAAATGAAAAATCCGAAAATGTATAAGCACCAAGCATCGTTAGTCTTACAAACATCGATGAGACTTTATATTTATTGTATTACATCCATCGCGTTGTTAAAACATCCAGCATGAAAGACCAGAAAAAAGATGGAATGAATACTGGAAGTCTTGGATTGGATCATCACAAAACTTTAACGGAAGGAACGAAATTTTAAGCAATCTGGCAACACTACCCAATACAAGAAAAACAAAATTTAGAACAATAAAGTTGAGAAAATAAGAACAGGTCAGTAAAATCAAATAACATCGTCTCATGCAGTCCAATCTGGAATTTAAAAATTAAATAAAGTTCACCTGAATAACAAATTTGAATCAATCAAAATTTTGATACACCCTGTGCAGTTTATATAATTGTTTTTACGGGAAAAGATATGAATGATGTTAGCATACATGCATACAATATAAACGCCCTTGTTGGACAAATTGATCTTTCAATCATTTGTTTATTGATATTTAGTTTTTTTTATTTAGTTATTTAATAAGATAAAAAATAAATCAAAAAATAATTTTAAAGAAAACAAAAAAAAAGGTTTTTAAGATTAAAGAAATAAAAATAAAATTATTATTTTATTTTTTCTTCTATTATCAAATAGCGTTATGAGAATTAAAGTGAATTAACTTTTTTTTATTATGATTATTACGACTTTAATGCGACTTTAATGCAACATTTTAATCTACGAATGAAGAGATGGAGGATGTAATTTGAGAATAACATGTTAATAAAATATCTATGCTAGTGGTTTAGATTTATAGAAATCAATTTATTTAAAGTTACATAAAAGTTTTTATTATACAATTTTTCAATTTTAGATACAATTTGGTTACAATTAAATGTTATCGAAGAGTCACGTTGGTTTGTATTTTTACATGTGTAAATATAACTGTATATATATTGTAGTATCACAAAATGGGTTACTATCGCATGCCTGTATGTATTTTCATTTGACTGTATTTCATTTGACTGCATTTGCCTGTATGCCAATTACCTGTAGTTATAAATGTACAATTTATGCGTTAGCCACGTTATCCCAAGTACAGAACCCCAATGTAACAAAATTCAAAATCCCAAAATTCAATATTCTAAAATTAGTGTTTTCGAATTCAATCATTTTGTTTGTACAGTGGCTACCGGCTACGCATAAAAATTATTTAAGTAAATATTCTGTAGAAGGCGTAGAACTTTGATTATGAATCGAACTCTAAAATCTCTGCTACTTAGAATCTCGCATATATATATTCATTCATATATATATATAATCATATATTGATTTATATATATATACATAATATTTATCATATTCAGTATGCAGCATATTCAGTCAAATAAAATATAGGCAAGTAAAATACAGGCAAATTACAGTTAGGCAAATTTCAAGAAATACAGGCAAATGATACTAAAGGTAACTGAAATACAGGCATATGACCTGGATTCCTCACAATATTCATCAAATGATATTATGTATGATCGTATGAGGAAATGTTGCCGACTCTAAGCTATTTTATACAGAGTTGAAATATGAACTGGTGGGTTCATTCAGATAAAAATTAGCGAATATTGCATGTGCAGCATCAACTTAAACATTCAAAGACCAAGAAGAAAAATTTAAATAATTTATTCAATTTGAATCAATTTAGTTAATACATTTCACATATCAGTTAATCTTACAATACGGACACAATTCGCAAAAAGAAAACCTTCTGGCCCAAACCCTCAGTAAGACAAAATCGCCAAAGACAAAATTGCCAAAGACAAAATTGCCAAAAACAAAATTCCCAGAAACAAAATTTCCAAAGTCTTGTTTCAAACTTGTTTTGAATAGTCGCTGTTGAATATACAAAAAATTAAATTCTCGTTTTTCCAGAGTTGGGAATAAATATTTGTATTGCGTAGCCGCTGTGGCATAAACAAAAAGAAATATCTGCATTGAATTTTTTTCTTTGACGATTTTGATTTTGATGAATTTGTTTTTGGGTCTCTGTAGATTTCGTCTTCACTCAACCCATTAATATTTTCTGAAATTTCACTTAACAATAGGTAGGTTGGTAGGCAAGTTTGGCTGTCAAATTGAGCACTGTTACACTAAAGAGATCTGTTGTATTGCAACAAAAACTGTATTCTCTACTTCCCCTCGCATAAAACCATACTTCTTCAATTAATTTGAATTTTTTTATAAAGCGATGGAACAATTTAATTTGACAGATGTTATATCACCCGGGGAATCTAAAAATCAATCTCCCAAATTTTTTTTTTTTTTCAGATAGGAAATATCATCAAAAGAGCCTTCTAGGTGAGGACTATGCCAACTTTAACGCACTAAAAACTCCCATCCTTTTGTTAAAATTAAAACTAGTATTTAAGACTAAATTAATACAATTTTGGCTCTATTACTTTAGATATCTTTGATCAAAACAAAATGGATGTTAGGAATTATTGTAAAATAAAATATTTTATCCTAACACAGTTCGAACGATTTCGTCCGTTTCAGTCTTCTAACAAAGTTTTGACTGTCAGCTAAATTTCGGCATTGACATGTTGAGAGAGACGACTTTTATGCCGTACAACCAATTTTTTTATTTCGTCTTTAATAAGAGGAAACCTGAGATCCCTATGAATATCAGCATTTCGAACAAACCATGGGGCATTAACAATGTTTCGCAATACTTTGTTTTGGAACGTTTGGATCGTTGGAATATGTAGTTGTTTAGCATAACTCCATATTTGAATACATTTTACCCAGACTGGCTTTAATATCTGATTGTAGATCAAAACTTTGTTATACGTCGAAATCGTAGATGTTCGCCCAATTAGCCAATACAAATGTTTGTATTTCTGATCCTAGATAGACTTTTCTTTTGTTAACTAATGCGACGCAGGTTCAAAGAAGATGTAAAATTATTTCGCTCTCTTTTTCACTCTTTTCAATAATTCACACTAAAATGAAAATAACTGTAAAAATAATAATTAAAAATAAAAACAATAAATCTCTTTTTAACTTATATTTAATTAAATCCAAATTAGAATTAATTATAATTTTTTAAAATTACAAATTACCAGAGGGCTCTATTTGCATTCCGAATTGCACTTACGCGTGCAGTATTGTCGCATGCAGAAAAAATTTTTAAGAGAACATTAATCGTTCCCATATTTTGTTGTGAAATAATTAAATTTAAAAATGTGAATCTCCCCATTCGAACATCTAAGCACATGTGATATTATGAAACATCCTTCCTGTCATTCTTAGGTTGGTTGATTGCTATTAGTTTGTTTATACTGTTGGTTTTTAAATTAATTACAGGGTGATAACTATAGCAGTATCGTATTGCTCCTGATGGTTTTTGTTATACCGAAATTGAGTAGATATTGAATGTTTTTCTCCATGCTTCAACAGCCCTATCTCATTTATGCTATTAGAAGTTGAGTGTTTGATTTATTTGTAACAAATTGTTGGCTGTTAGATAGGTGGGTGTATTTAATGAAACCCCATGTCATAATTATTAGTGTTATATTATGTAGTCCTACGTTATTCCTCTGATATTATTACTGTCGCCCTACAGAAACGATTGAATAAAACTAATCCATGTTTTATCTTCTCCACGTTTGGTAGGTGTTGACTGTTGACAATATCGCATGTAAAATTTGTTTCTTTTAATAAATTCGGAATGCAAGTAGAGTTCTGTAGATTTACAATATTTTCTTTTTGTGTTACAAATCATTTCTTTACAATTATTGTTCTCTATTGCGAATACATTAAGTTTGTGAAACAATGTTTAAGTAAAACTAATTTTTATGATTATATATTATTAAATTAAATTTTTGTTATAACTAAATTTTCAAATATTTCATTGGTTTTTAGAGGTATGCCTAAAATGTAAAACAAGCATGTTCCGTTGGTAATTAATTTTTATTTACGCGAGATCTGAAGGCAGGTATAAGGGAAACTTTCCTCATTCAGTATACCTTCATAACAGTCACTATTTGTATTTTAGATAATAATATGGATTTTTCTAAGCCTATACCAATGTCTAATGTATGTCCAATGTCCAATGAATAGAATTTTTGTATTAACTACCTTCATAACAGTCTCTATTTGTATTTTAGATAATAATATGGATTTTTCTAAGCCTATACCAATGTCTAATGTATGTCCAATGTCCAATGAATAGCATTTTTGTATTAACTATTTCTTCTTTGAGAAGAAAGGGGATTTTAATTTGTATTGTATTCGAACAGGATGAACTGTCAAACTCTACTCTAATTTTTCAGTGGCAATAACAAATTTTGATTACATTCACTGTCTACAGTTACAAATGCGGGATGGGGTTTTTTATGCTTAAACATAAGTAAGTAAAATAAGTAAAAAATCTTAATATTATTTAATCTAATCCTAATCTAATGCGCAAACATTCGCTTATTATTTGCATTCCAGACTGTTCATATCTATTTGATTAGTTTGTAAATAGCGACTGTTGTTTTGTCTTGGTTCGATTTTTGATTTGGATTTGGATGGTTTTAGTTGATGAAATTTCTATTTGATATTATTGTTGATATTGGCTTTGTTAGAGAAATTTCTATTAATAAAAATTATTATTGAAATTCGAATTTCTATTCTGATATGAATTTGAGTTGTTTCTCCTATTCATATTTCTCTGTGAATATCCATTTTGCCTATAGTTGGGTTGACTGTTATTCATGCTTATTATTTTTTGGCACAAATGTAATGCATCTGGTAGGCTGTTCGGTTCGCTCATAATCAAATATTGTGGCAAATCTCCATTTAAACCATTTATGAAAATGTCAAGAGCTTTTTCTCTATACAATTGAATTTGTTCCATTCGGGAATTTTCTGTTATATTCATATCGTACAGCTTATCTAATATTAGAGATAAGTGATGATATATTTCATTATAGAAATCTTCAACAGAATTTCCTCCTTGTACTTTTGATGACATTTGATTATCCAGTGTCGCGATATTTCTCTTATCTGAATAATGTAAGTTCAGACACTTTACTATTTTGTCCCAATTCAATGGTGTGTTATAAGATTCTAGTGCTATGTCTGCATTTCCCATTATTTTGTTACGTATAATATTAAGTATGTTGTTATATTTTGGGGTACCTTGTAGGTGAACATATATTTTTAGAACTCTCTCTACGCTCCTTTTCCAGGCTCCGTACTCTCTTGGTTCTCCCGTGAATACTCTTAATTCCTTTATTATGTCTGGTATATTATGATCCATGCCTACTTGGTTTGTATAATCGTTGAAATCTATCTCCTGCTTAGAATATTCTTTTCTGATGGATGAAAACTCGATATTGCTTTCTTTAAATATATTTTTTGTTTCACATCTCACTATTTCTCTGATTGTCTCTCTAATGGTATCGCTTGTCTTTTGGCTAACCCCTAAACGTGATGCTATAATTAAACTACATTTAGTTTCTTCTGTTATAGGTGTTTTGGGTGTACGTCGTCGTGGCGGATTCATTTTTATTTGATTTAAATTGGTGACAGTAGTATAGAGGGTCAGATTAAAACAAATTGAATGGGGCAGAGAAATATTGTAAAGGGAAATTCAAATATTCAAAAATTTACGTTATCAGTACTGGTATTGATTTTAAATAGAGTCTATATTATTTCGTTATAAATTTCGAGTACTATTTTTGCGATTTAGAAAAAAAAGAACAAATTTCAGAATCAATGCTTGTTTTACGTCAATAAATTTTAAACAATACTAATTTAATTTATTTTAATAATTAAATTGAATTTTATTTTGTGTTAGAAATATTTGCGAAATATTTGATAATTAAAAATTTATTTTATACTTAATTAGTAGTTTTTATTTTTAATTGTTTAGTTTAATATAAAAAAAAATTATTTATTTGGTTAAAAGAAATTTAAAATATGTATTTACTTATTTTTAAAAATAAAATTAAAAAATAATCAATTTATTTTATTCAACTTTTTCGATTTTAATCAAATTACAATTATTATCGGATAAATTTGTGTGGTTTTATTTATTTTTTATTTTTATATTTATTTATTTATTTATTTTTAAATAATATTTGGTTTATATTTATAGTTTTTTAATATTAATTTTGCTTAGTAATTAAATTAGTAATGATTGTAATAACTTACATTAGAATTATTCCAATTGGATAATCCTATTTGAATAATATGCTATTTTCAAAATCAACGAGATAGGTGACTGCTACTTGTACTTTTAGTGTTGCTCACTCTATGTGCAATCCCTTTTTGTTTGAATTATTGTTTGAAATATTGTTTGAATAATCCTTTTTTGTTATTTTAATTATTAAAATCTACTATGATTTTTGTTTTTTTATCTTAGTTCAGCCAACTTCTTGAAACTTATCTATACTTACTGCGCGTGTGAACACAACAATATTTCTTGTATGTGATCCGTTCTGATGGTTATTTGTTATTTGATATAATTTCACTGATTTTATTTTTACTGTTTTAATTGTTCAATATTGTTAATTAATCAATATTTTTAATTTTTTTACTAATTTATTTTAGTATAGAGTTTATTTTATTAATTATATAAACTTATTCTGTTTTTTATTTTTATTTGTTATTTCATATAATTTCATTGATTTTTTTTTATTGTCTTAATTCTTCAATATTGTTAATTAATCAATATTGTAAATTTTTTTACTTATTTATTTTAGTCTAGATTTTATTTTATTAATTATATAAACTTATTCTTAGTTTTATTTTTAATTAATAAATTTTTTTTTTTAATTTTTCAGGTATGTAACACTCAACAAACACTGATGCTGTACTCCAATTTATTATTTCACTTCAAAATAATTCACAATAAAATAAAAATAATTGTAAAAAATATTAATTAAAAAATAAAAACGATAAATTTCTGTTTCTGACTATCTTTTATTAAATCCAAATTAGAATTAATTATAATTTTTTCATACAAGAGCACTCTATTCTTGCATTTCGATTTTCGCTTACGCTTGCAGTATTAACACTTGCAGAAAAAAATGAATAAACTAAAAATGAAAATAATTGTAATTTAAGATATTGAGTATTTTTAATTCTAAATTTTTTCTCACATATTTTGTTGTGAAATAATGTTTAGGAATTTGAAGAAGAGTTTAGTTACAAAAGATTAGTGCAACATTAACTTATACTTTTGACAGGTATGTAATATCATTATCATGATATTGTTTAAATGTCATTAATTAATTTTCTAAATATCAAACACAAAATATAGACAAATAATGACACAAATATAACATAAATAATATATAATTTATTATAATAAAACACTCTACTAGTTCTTTAGAACTAAATATTTATATTTATTTATTATTAAATAAATTGTCAACCTTTAGGTTGAAGCTGAATCTCAAGACTGTATTTTTAAAAATTAAAAATTAATTTTTTACAATTCAATTCATCGAATCAATTTTTATCAAAGTTAAACAAAATGTTAAATTAAAAACGAACAACAAAATGTTAAAAAAACAATTATTATATTTTATTTTTAAAAACGAAATTTTTAAATTGGTTTTCTATTACAAGATTTTAAAGTACATCATTATTACATTTTATAATTTCTTCATGATAAAAAAATAATAAATTTTATGTTTAGAAAAGAGCAAACAAATATAAAATACATAATTTATTACATTTCATATATAAATTTATAAATGAAAAAAAAGGTCTCATGTTGTTACCAAAGAATAATTTCTTCTCTTTTATGGATGCTAGCGATCACATGTTATTGTAAATTTGTTGGTGTGCTTGTGATTTCTTCTCAATTTTGAGCTGATCTGACGAAAAAAATAATAACCTTTTAAAATTAGACAATTACAAAGTACTTGACATTGTTTTCGAAAATAGCTGACCGAACAAAAATGTATTGGATACGATTTGGTATGCTTTGTTTACAATTTGTTTTGTTTTTTTTTGTAAAAAAAAATAAAAGTCAAGTGGCTATTGACATTAGATAAGAATAACGAAATTGTAACACTAAAAAAAATATTTAGTTTATGAATCTGAAATCGAATATGATTTCAATTTCTTTAAAGCTATGAACAAAATTTATTTCCACTGAATAAGGATTGAGAAGAAACGTTTAAGTTGGTTGAGGTTGCCAACTCGGACGTAACTTGTGTGTCTATAATATTATATGTGTATCATCTATATCATGTGTGTATTAATATTACAGTAAATATTTTACTATTATTAAAAAATTTATCAAAAACAAAAAATTATTTAAAAGCAAATATTAAAAAATACAGAACAAATATAAATTTTGCAGTTTTGTTTACGCTTCAAAAACTTTATAATATACAATGTATTTTTTTTTAATACATAGCCAAAACACTAGATGGACACATTTTATACCGGTTGGTACGTTTATGGCTAGGGAGGATAAAATGAAAGCAGGACAATTACGAACAAAGATGTTAATGTTCCTCTTGATTTTATGTAGATCATAAATTTAGAATTGTACATGTTTTGCGAAATGCATAAGAAGAAATTTGCTTCCACAATGTTATGGTTATAAACAAATTTTCATAACTTGTCTTCTGCCATTTAGGGATTTCTGCGATGTAGGGATGGGCACATACTGCCCTTCGTGTGTCACGAGCGAAACACTTCAGTAGAGGTAATACAGGAAAGTACAGAGAGAAAGAGAGCTTCAAGAAGAGCAAGATGAGCAGTGGATATAAATTGGCCTATATGGTCTGTATAACTGCAAGTGCATACCTTTTGGTTATATCTGTATGGTAGTAAATTGTTAGTTATACTATGCAGTTATTTATTTATTTTATTTATTAATTCAATTTCTCAAGATCGAACGAAGCTCGTGCTTAGCCAAGTTTATACAAATTTAATATACCCAACTTATATTTAATTTTGAAGACAATCTGTTTGCCCTGTATGTCAGCGGGTCTGATTATAACGAAATCAAATAAATTGTAATGTTGCTCTCATAGTATTCACATTCAAATGCCTGTCAGCAATATTATATGCTATATCTTATTGTTTAAATTTTAAATTTATCTTGAAAACAAAAACAAATTATTTTATTTATTAAATATAAAATTATGAAATATAAAAAACATATTAGCATCAGATCACTTGAACCTAATAACTTGGGTGTTCAAAATTCAAAATAATTTCTATGTGACTGACTGACTAATAATGAAAAGTTATTCTAAGAATGATGAATAGCTCAAATGAATTTATAAAATTTCCATAACAAAAGTAAATTTTTTTTTTTTAATTTTTATTCAAATTTTTGTTTGGTTTCATATCTTGAATGTAGATATATGTTTAGATCTTATGTGGCCCCTACCACCCATTTAAATTTATATATAATAGTTAAAATAAAAAAAAATAACAAGATCCTTTATAATTTTTGTTCTTGTCTTTGTTTTTTTTTTTTAAATAAATTTGATATTAATCTACATTTGACAAATGACACTATTTTAAAATAAATAATTTTTTTGTTCTTTTGTTTTTGCATTTTTGTTTTTGTTTTTTCTTTGAGCTCATATAAATCAAATTGTTTGGATCTTTTTTTGGAAGGAATTTTTTTTTTTGAAATGTGATTTAAGTTGTATTTTTAAAATGGGTCTCAAATTTCATTATAGTTAAATATTAATTTTTGTTATATTTGTATTATAAATATATAATTATAAATTGTAAAGAAGATATATTGTAAAAGGGTATACTTTAGATACAACAGTTGATTAGTTATTTAAGTCGTTAGTTTTTTTTCTTTTTTTGAGGCAACAAGAACTTAACGAACAGTTGAATAGCAAATATTATTGTTATAAACAAATATAAAGGGTGTTCCGAATAGGTGTAGATTGAAGGTTTAGTCTTGTACTAGGTGTAGAGAAGTGTATTGGCATGGTCAAATTTTTATATGAAAAAAATATTCTACAAGACTTGCAGATTTTTACAAGACTTAAACCTATTGTACTTTAGTTGCCATTGTACTTTTTCATTTTGGCTTTTCCAACATAAACTTGGAAAATGGCCGGAAATAAAGACACAGGTAATTTTTTAAATAAAAAATGTAAATTGAAACAAAATTTTAATTTAATTTTTTTTCGAATACAGTTACAAGTGAAAAAAAGAAAGTTCTTTCTCACATTATCTCAAAATTATAAATTAAATGAATATGCAAACAAACCGCTGTCCCAATTCTACATCGAGTTAGGCATCACAAGTACAAGGGTACGTTCACGAAATCGTTGTACAAGTCATTGTTGATTTACACCTACTACACTTCTGCACTTAATTGTGGATACCCTCATTGTTTTAAAATGCATTCAGTTCATTCCGCTAAGTATTTATTTTTGCTCCAATGCATTGCAGGTAATAATGATTGTGTTATCTTTTGAGAAATTTATAGTAATTCGGTCTATTTAAAATATATTGTGATCTACTTCAATCTTTTGAAATTAATATGTTTTTTTTACAATTAATCACATTTTGGTTATTGCCATTATAAATCCAGTTGCTTCTTGTGTTTGCATAATCAACAATAATGTCCTCTGCCGAACTCAATTTCAGATCAGCGCTTTGATTGAAATTTTTTCAAATGTGGTTACTTCAATTATTTTGTGTTTTGGTTGAACATGCTTTCTGTGATATTGCAGATTGTTCTGTTGCAGATCTGCAAAGTATGATATCAATCTAGATCGATTTTATTGATTTCTTCAATTCTTTTTCGTTCTATCAGTTCTTTGTTGAATATTCTTTCTGGTCGGAATATCTGTAGAATCTGTCGTAAACATGCTTTCTGTGATATTGCAAATTTGTCTGTTGCAGGTCTGTAAAGTGTGATATCAATCTACATTGATTTTGTTGATTTTTGCATATCTTTTCGCTGTATCAGTTCTTTGTTGAACATTCTTTCTGGTCGGAATATCTGTGGAATCTGTCCCAAATATGCTTTCTGTGATATTGCAAATTTGGCTGTTGTACAGGTCTTGTAAAGTGTGATATCAATCTACATTGATTTTGTTGATTTTTCATATCTTTCGTTCTATCAGTTCTTTGTTGAACATTCTTTCTGGTCGGAATATCTGTGGAATCTGTCCCAAATATGCTTTCTGTGATATTGCAAATTTGGCTGTTTTACAGGTCTGTAAAGTGTGATATCCATCTAGATCGATTTTGTTGATTTTTGCATATCTTGTTGAACATTCTTTCTCCTTGGAATATCTATAGAATCCATTTCAGATATTGTTATTGACAAATATCTGGGTACGCGAGATTATTCTGTTTACTGCTTTCCATTTTTCGCTGTGATGTAAAAGAATTGAGAAAACATTTGATTGAATATCTTCTATACAATATTTTACTATCATTTGTAAAATAAGAAGTGTTGCCCTACTTTTTTTTTGTTTCCATGGGAAGTTGGAGGATTCTTCTTAAAGGTTCACAATGATCCCCAATTCTTGAAAACTTCATATGGGGTCCTTCTCACCCGCTAAAAGACAGCTTGGCTTAATGCAATTACCACTAACAAACAGGAATAATGGTAATAAGTCCATTTGAGCTGTGGTGATATAGAGGCAGATCCCCTCCCGAAATTTAGTCCATTACGACTGCCAAACAAGTTTATTCTCAGTTTTACACACTCTTTTTTGTTTTCAATACGTTATCCAATGGTCATTCTACTTAAATTTGTTTATAATGAGATCAGTTCAGAATACTTAACACTTTTGGAATACTCTTTTTTCATTTTAGATGAGCTGGAATGCTTTTAAGTACATCTTTTCGTTTTTTATCATGGCTTTTAGCTATCCTTTTATCTTTTGTTTCACTATTTTTATTTAGAGATCTCTATGGAGATAACGGTTTTGACAGTCATCATCATCATCATTATTATCATTATCAATGTAGGATATAGAGCTGTTGTTTCGACAGTATTTGAAGTCATATATTATGCTGTAGATCACCACTGAGACAACTGTCAAAAAATAATAAAACAGAATAATTTCTATTGTGTAAAATTAGACTAAAAAGCCTCACATTTTTTTTTTGTTTTTTAAATATATTTGATTAGTACATACTTTTATATATTATCGCGTTTTTAACAATAATTTATCGTTTTCCTGCTAACCGATTTTTTCTATCTATTTTTTTAAATATATATATCAGCAAAACGGTAATGTTATTTTTTCCAATCGTTTACACTTTCAATACACTTACAAAATATTTATTACGTTCTACTATTAAACCGCATCTACTAAATTGAATGTTATCCAATGAAAATTTCTTTTTAATTCTTTTTGTCCTTTTTTGTTAGATAGAGAAATTTCCACTTTATTAAAAAAAGAATTTAAAAATTGAAAATCGCAAAAAATAATGGTAAAAAAAAAAAAAAGGAAAAAAAAAATAACAAATTTAGTCTCAACTATTATAGTTGACCTAGAAAAAAAAACGGAAATTAAAAAAATTGGTTTTTTTTTGTTAGTTTTCCACAAAAAAAAAATTATTATCCATAGTTCTAGTTGTATACACCATCAACAAATCTAACAAAAAGGTGGTTGTTTTGGTTTAATTTTGGGAAAAGAAAAAAACTTAACCTCATTTTCTGCTATTCTACATATAACTTACTACTACATGCATCCATATACATATAATTATCAATGTATAAGTATATATATATATATCACAATGTGTTTGCATATATCAGAACAGAACAGAACTGGTAACAGTTTTAGATTTTAAAGGACAATAAAATAAAAATGACTATATTTTCGTTAATGCTATGGGTGCTGGCTTTTTTTAATTTTTTAGTTCACATTTTTTTATCTTCATTTTTTTGTTTTTGGTTAACTTATGTATTTAATTTCGTTTCACTACATTTATTCTGTATATTTATATATATATATATATAGGAATTGCAAAAGTATATATATAAGTCTGTAACTATATCTATCTACACCACATAGAGTTCTTATTGTTGTCTGACTTTATGCATTTCTATTTCACATAAAGAAAGAAGTTTTATTCTACAATCGCAATCATGATTATAAAAAAATTGTTGTTGTGGAAATATTTAAGTCAACTTTTTTCGTTGACAAAAAAAACAAAATTATAATAAAAATAACTATTAGTAATATTGCCACTTTAGTTAAAAATAATTTCCGCTATTTAGCTTGTCCAGGGACATTTAAAAAAAAAAATAGTTCATTTTCTTTTTATTTTATTGAAAATTATTTCTATTACTGATGATGATGATGATGATGATGACAACTCAACAGACATAAAAATTGTTTGACTTAATTTATTTAAGTAAAATTATTAAATTTGTGATTGTAAAAGTTAATGTAAAAGAAAATAAAAATGCGTTTTTCTGTATTGCTCTTCTCAAATACATATTTGTACTGCAATTGATAAACTTAAAATATTTCAAAATATATAAATTTAATTTTTGTGTTAATTTTAAGCTTAATCATAAACAGTAATAAATATTATGTATACTGTAAATGATTAATTTATATAAAACTATATATATATATATATATATATATATATATATATACACATCATTATATTTAATTTGTAAATTAAAAAAAGTACGATACAAATATCTGAACCATTTCAAAACCGCTTATCTTTACTATTATTTTAAATGATAGATATTTAAAAAGAGACGTTGCGAATTCAAATATTTTTTTTTCAAATTGTATTAATTTTCAATTAGAAATTTGAATTTAAAATATCGCCCCAAGTCATTTTGACATAAATACAAAAATTTTAATTTATCAAATTGCTACAATAACAAAACCGATTTTTTTTTTTAATAAATTAATAAGTACACGGTTGTTGTCTAAGATAAATTAATACAAAAATAAAATATGAACCTCTATTACAATAGACTAAAAAAAATTACGGTTGTCATATGTGGTGATAAATACAACATTTTTGTATCATATTAGACCTTTTTTTTCGAATGATTCCGCCTAGGTAAAAATTTAGTACGAAAATTTTGACATTACATGAGAAAATTATGGTATTTTCAATCGTGTTCAATTATTAGGCGACAGTTAGAATTTTTAAATAAGTTTAAGCTAGTTTTAAAACATAAAAGTATTATTAAAAGTAAACTGTTGTTAAGTTTTGTTAATAAAAATTAAAATATTAAAATTTTTGTTGTTTGTTGTACGAGTACCTAAATACAAAAATTTTTAAAATAATAAAACTTGAACCTTTATAAATAAATAAATAAAATTATTTAGGTTTTGTTAAATTTTTTTTTAACTTATGTATTTCACTTTTTTATGTTTTAATTTTATTAATTTGGTTTAAAAAATTCAAAAATTGCAATCCAAAATGCAAACAATTACCGAGTAGATAGAGGAACTAAAATTGAAAAATTTGTACTAAATTGTACTAATATATAAGTGCTGCGGGTTCAATTTTTTCGTCGTATCTTATGTCTATTATGATACCAATTTCATATTCAAGTGACTTGATTATTCGTATGTGAATTGCATCGCCTAGTCTATTATGAATTAAGTATATAAAATGATATGATGGAAAAATGGGAATGGGATTCAATATGGGAAAATTTCATAATGGAAAAATTTTGTACGATTTTGTATCAATCTTCCTTGAAATGCGAGAAGCAGTTTTTTAATTTGTATTTAATAAAGAAATAAAAAAATTGAAATTTAAGTGAATCAAGTTCAAGGTAATAAAATTTTTACAAATTATTTGTTCGTCCTTTAAAACTATTGGAGCTAGATTTTAGAAAATCTTTTAGAATTGGAGGAAAATTTGTTTAGTTATTAAAAAAGCCGTGTATATGTCTATATAAGAGAATGCATTTACATGTTAATTACATATATACATAATTATTAGTATTTGTTTTATTTATTAATGGTGAGTTCTATGTAACTGCAACCTCTTAAGATATATTGTACTTCCCCGCTTATATTGTATAGGTCTATGTTCTTGATAAACGCTATTATTGCTCTGAATACATATTATTTACATTTACATTACAATTTTTACAATGATATTTGTTTTCTCAAGCACCAATTGTGAATTCAGTAACGCTGAATTGACGACCAATCAATTAACTTTTAATTCAACCAATCAACTGTCAAATATACATATATGTATTACTTTTGACGTCGTGTATTCGATATTACCAAACATAAATTATTGATTTTAAAAATTGATATTTATTGTATTTATTTTTGGCTTTTATTTAATTTTTTTTTTTAATTACATATTTTTATAAAGATAAGTAATAAAAATTCTGATTTTTTGGCCATTTCTCAGAACAATAACGATCAATAACACTAATCATAAATTTTTTTGCAGCTTTGTATGCTTAAATTTTACTGTCAGTTTACATAACCAAAAGCATGACGATCGTCAATTGTCGTCAACTGCATAACTAAAAGTGCGATGACTATGACAGTTGATTTTTAAAGTTGCAGCGCAAACGACATAACCTAAAGCAGTCAAAATTATCGAATGATATTTAAAGTATTATTATTAGAATATGGTATGATATTTAAAGTTTTATTTATGAATATGGGTATTATTACGCAGTAAATACAAAGTATAATGATCATAAACGCAAATTAATAATTTTTACAAATTATTCTGAATATCCTAAGTGTAGCTTTTAAATACAATGATTACCGTATATTTTTTCTTGCAATTATTATCTATTATAATATATAAAAATCAAATACTTTAATTTGACATGTTATGACAGTTAAAAATCAATGTGTAAAAAAATCTTTCTTTAAATAGACTTTCTTTTTTTTTATTGTTTTATTGATTTTTTAATCTACCTAAACAAGGTTTATATCAAAAAGAAATATGAATACTATATATATAATGACAGTGACATTGAAAAAGTAAAAATTTATAATCCAATTTACATTGTATTTATATAAGGAAAGTATAAATACTGTATTTATACTTTCTGTTTATATGCGGTATTAATACCGCAATTAAATTGTATACTTTTATAAGTTGTGTAATTTTTTGGTTGTTATTTCATATAATTATTATGGTATATATATATATTTTATTACGGCAAATCATCAACATCATCAAAGCGATGTATAAAGATGCAGAGACAACAGTTCAACACAGAGGTAACATCAGTGATCCATTCTACACCAATATAGGAGTTAGACAAGGATGTCCACTTTCTCCACTTCTCTTCAACACAATACTAGACGACATTCTAAGAAAAGTTTGCACTGGAATAAACGGAATAGAATGGGATCTCTTCGGCAACTTAGAAGACTTAGATTACGCAGATGATGTATGCCTCATATCAGGGAATCAAAGGGACCTACAGAACAAAGTCAACAGATTACAGGAAGAAGCAAAGAAATCGGGACTGGAATTAAATATCGAGAAAACCAAGGCAATGAGGACAAACAACAGTGATAGTGAGTCAATAACAGTGAGTGGACAACAGATAGAATACAGAGAAGAGTTCAACTACCTGGGGAGCATCATAACATCAAGAGGAGGTACAACAGAAGATGTCAACAGCCGTATAAATAAGCCAAGAAGAACATTTGGCAGCCTAATGAAGATATGGCGGAGCAACCAAATATCGAGAACAACAAAGCTAACAATATTCAGAGCATGTGTTAAGTCAACATTAATATATGGCAGTGAAACATGGCTCACTTCGGTCAGAATCAAACAGAAGCTACAAGTATTCATCAACAAGTGCTTGAGAATTATATGCAGAATATTCTGGCCGGCAAGAATTAGCAACGAGGATTTATGGATGATAACTGGAGAAGAACCTATCAACAGACAGATAAATAGGAAAAAATGGAAATGGATAGGTCATATACTAAGGAAATCAGAAAGTGATATAGCAAGAAGAGCTCTAGAGTGGAATCCACAAGGACAAACGAGATAGGGCAGACCATACAACACATGGAGACGCACAATTGATCAAGATTTAACAATCAACAATTATACCTGGGACGATATTAAGGAAGTAGTACTCAACAGAGAGGAATGGAGGTTCACTATCGAAGCCCTATGCTACCACGCGGAGTAATAGGAGAGAGAAAAAAAAATATATATATTTTCCAAAGATATTGGCCAAAAAAGCTGGACTATAGAGACTAACTTTGGAATAAAAAAAACCGTTAGAATCAACTTCATAAAAATAAAAGATTTAAATATTTCAGCAACAAAACCATAGAAAATGTAGACGAAAGAAAAGAAAACGATGTGAGAATAGTAGAGAATATAATGAACACATACTGCAAAACCAAAATATTTTTTTTTTCAATGGAGTTTTTAAAATTTGAATTTTCTACATTTACAGTTTTGTGTTATAAATAAAAAAAGCAATACAACTGATTTTCATGGTTAATCTACTGCAATTTTGCAGCTTTCCCGCTAAGTTAGAAATGTTTAAGAACAAACTACATCTGCCACATTTTGTTTATGAAAAAATATTTGTCAATGTATGGAATATTGCCAATATTGCTTGTTCATGAAAACCACTAAATACACGATATTTACACAACAATAAAAATATATTAAATTTGACTTTTATTTAATAAGTTATTACAAAAAAAAAAAAAAAAAGAAATCGAATTATCAAAAAGATAACTGAAATGTCATTTTTTTTTTGATAAATTTTGCATGTCATTTTATTGTATTTGAAAAGTTTTGAGAAATTAAATTTTACAAATTTTGTATAATTTGGATTGTAAATCTGCTGGAAACAGATTACTAAAACTACAACTATAACTGTAAGTATAGTTTGTGGTGTTAAAATTATTTTAATAAATTTTAAGTTGAAAAATTAAAAAAAAAAAAAAAAAAAAAAAACTACAAAATAAAAATGTAATATGTAAATTTTTGACATCTGCCTAGAGAGGTTTTCAAAGTTTTCAATAAAACTCATTTTTTTTCCCTGTTTGTTGAATATGAAAAGAGTAGAATTGAAATGTTTTCAACAAAGTTGAAAGAACAAAATTTTAATTTTAAAATTCCACCATTTATTTTTCAAGTGAATTTTCTCTTTTTTTTTTTTTTTGTTTTGTTAAAATTTTTCCTTTTAAATTTTCTTTGAATGAATCCATTTCCTCCATACTAAAAATTATTATTATTGCATTACTTACTATATTGTAACAAGTTTTTAATTTTAAACATTTTTTTTTTATATTATTCAATATAATCAAGACTACTCCCTCTATTCCCTATATTCCCTATATATATATATGGTGTGATAATTTTATTCAACAAAAAAAAAACTTTTAAGAATAAAATATTTCATTTTAGTTAACATTTGGGGGAACAAAAAATAAAAACTCAACTTCAACTCTTCACCAACTGATAGAAATATTTTTCCAATTTTGCTCCAGTTAACATTCAAGACTAAAAATTAAAATAATTAACAAAGTTTTTTTTTCGTTTTATTATTTTTTTGTTTTTGTTTTTCTTTTTCTCTAAATAAAATACAACCATTATCAACAATCACCCATATATAATAATAATTGTAAGTCTCGAAAACATTTAGAATTGTTCAGTTATTATATTCAACAATTCAGAAAAGTAGTCAATTTTTATGTTTTTATATTTTAATATTAGAGTGCTTAAAAGTCCTTAAAATATTATATAGTTAGGAGTAGAAAATAACATAAATTAAAAAATTACCCTGTGGGTTTGCAATAAAAAAAAAAAAAAATATGTAAAATATAAAGAATGTCAAGTGTTGAGTTGTGTATTTTGTGAATGAATAACATAAAATAAAAATAAAAATTGTAAATTTCATTTTAATCACTTTAATAATAGTCCAACTTTAATAGGTAAACACCAACAGAGAGAGAGAGAGACTAAATGACTGACACTATATTGTTTTTCATATAACTCAGCTTGACTTCATTCATTCGTCAATTTTTATTTTTAGAGTTTTAGAGTGTAGTTGTTTTTAGTGAAAGATTTGATTGAAGTTTTTTTTTCTAGTAGTTATTAAGGATATTCGAAAAGGTTGTTTTGTTAATCATTTTTATATTGTTTAAATTGTAAATAGTGAGACTGAGATATCTAATTTTATTTATTGAGAGAGTTGATTTTTGTGGAAAAAAAATTGAAATTTCACTTTTAAAAAGTTGGATGTTTCAATACAATAAAATCGTTATCGTTATGTGTTAGAAGATCGTTATGTGTTAGGGTATTGATAATGACAAGTGGGTCACACAATTTTAAATTAATTAACGAACTACTTTTGAGGAGTTCAAATGTGTTATTATAGTCTGAAAGCTACAAGTAGGCCTCACATTATTTTAAACCAACTATAATACTACTGACAGACATGTAATATCAATATTATGATATCAATATTCTAATATTCTTTATGTTATAATTTAAAAATAGTATGACAGATACAAATGTAGTATTTATATTTTAAATTATGACAAGTAAAATGGAAGTTAAAATTAAAAAAAAAAATAAACATTTAAAATGGACAATAAAACAAAATAAATTTTTTAAAACAAATTTTTGTTGATATATGTTATATATTATAATATGTCAAATTTATATGTATCTTAGAACTAAAAAGTAAAAAAAAATATCGAAGTACATACTTTCCATCAGACTGCTTTGATGAACAACATTGCCGTGTTGATTTGTAATATTATGCTCGTAATACCAAATTACAATATGATTATAACAGCAATATTACAATATGTCTGTCAGTAGTATAACTATCATCAGTAAATAATATAATTGATCGGTAGGTATAGTATAGTATTGGACTACCTAGAAAAGTACTAGTTTAATTCTAATTAGTTCTACGACTCATATATAGATTCAAAATAAATCCAAAGATGTGAGTTATAAAAACTAAACAAAATTATTATTAAAGAAAATCTATTGTTCGTGGTGTTCAATCAATCAGATGGTTTTTAAATAAAAAATATAGAAATTCATAAGTAAAAATTACAACAATAAATGTATAATTTTCAATTGTTTTATTTTTTATTTAAAAAAAAAAAACAGTCCATACCATTAATTACGGTATATAATTTAAATTTAAATGATCACAACCGCTATTACAATTATTTTCTGTATTCTGTGACTTAATTTTCGATTGTTTTTTAACCAACATTTATGTTTTATAATAACATAACAAATTTGGATATTTAGTTTGTAAATTACTGGTTCAGTAACGTATTCTTGTGATTTCATACAGTCTAATAAAATTTTTTCCATTGGTGTTAATTCAAACAAATAAACCCTAAATCATTTCTTTATTAATTATTGAATCGTTAAAT
Source organism: Argyra leucocephala (assembly GCA_963942445.1). Classification (NCBI taxonomy): domain Eukaryota; kingdom Metazoa; phylum Arthropoda; class Insecta; order Diptera; family Dolichopodidae; genus Argyra; species Argyra leucocephala. The sequence goes on from OZ012681.1 coordinate 16,082,072, forward strand.
TTTTTTATTTCAATAAATTATTGGGATAGCAGAATTGCATATGTATCCCACTAAAATTACATCTCCTTCAAATCAATATTTTTCTAAATTTGGACAAAATTGTTTATCACTTATCCATAGCGAATACCATTGATTAAAATAATATGGTTTTCAGGCGCTTTTCCAAAGAAATAAGTACTGATATAATATCCAGTATCTGTATATCTATAATTATAATTGACAAGTATTTAGAGACCTGCGCAGTAGACACCTTTTCATTTTATTTCGATTCTTCTACTCTTTAATGAACTTCTAATATATATAATATATAAGATTGTATATAAAACAATAATGCGCAGACAGTTGAAATTTTTTTACTCATATGATTTTATTATTCAGCAAATACATTATGCATAAGTGAGATCTTATGAAAATAATAAACAAAAGCAAACAAATCAGTTATTATAATTTACATTATGTACTTGCAAATGAATCTATATACATATGCCAAAAAAAAAAAACAAATTCATCTAAAATAAAAAATATAAAAACAACAAAAAAACAAATCACTTGAATTCTTCATTTTTATCTTTTTAAGTAATTGTTTCTAAATTTTGGTTATTGGTAGTAATAATATAGTATTTATTAAAATTATGTATTATGTAGGTATATATATACATACCTCTTTAATGACAAATTTTTTTTTTTTTTGTAATTTTATCCACTAAATGCCACTTACTATAGGGAATATATCGGTAACGAAGCACTATATGAGGCACGTGTATTTATATGTCCTAAATAAAACTTACTAACCACAAAACTTTTTATTAAACAAGAGTGGTTTCTGCTATATCGTGCGAAGTCTATGTCAGTACATAAATTACTGTATTTTTAAAAACTATAAATTTGACTTCAACTTGAAATATAATTACTCAACAGGGGCCCCTAGTAATTAAATAATACACAAATAATTAATTTGTAAACGTTGCCTCAATTAGTAGAGTTCCATTATTAAATGGTATAGTTTACTAAGTAGAACTGTGATGATGTGATGATAGAAATGTTATGATATCAGAATGGCTGATTTCGATTTAATTATTTAATCAATGGAAAATATATTGTGGGTTTGGATGAAGCACAAAGATTGAGATGAAATAAAGTCAAATTTATTATTCAATATATTATTTTTTATTTATTTATAAGTCGAGCGAGGCATATGAGTCGAATTAACGAAATTTTTGAAAACAATAAATTGCTGTTGATATGGATAGACAATGTAGAAAGCGATGTTCGGAGTCTACATCCGTATATGTACACCGATAAACATTGAATATAATAATGAAGTTTAAGCTATAGCACATCTATAAAATGTTGATTATGATCAATATGACAAATATGACCAAATCCCTCATAATAAAATCTATCATATCTATATTCTAAACACTTAATAAACTAATTATATAACAAGTATATATTTTTCACACCATTTACCTATAAAAATAATATCAGTTCCAATACATATTTTTAATTTTCGAAATCATTGTTTTGTTATTTTATTTAAAAGCATAAATTCTATCAGATCCAAAAAAACAAAATCACAAAAAAATCCTATAAAATAAGAACATTTTATTGTGGTCATAAAACTAGAATAAGTGTGATCTAAAAATCAAATTGAATATATTGAATATGTGCTTACAACCTAAATTTCATTCATTAAATACAATACTATGTATAATGACAGCCTTGATTATTCTTGTTAAAATTCAATTTACAAGAATCCTATAGGGATGCCTCACTATAAAAAAATTATAATTTAAATTCAAATCGAATTCAATTTAATTATTAAAATGTATTCAACCACAATCACCTACCTTATTTATTTTATGTTTTTCAATTCATTCAAAATAATTTATTTTCAAAATGAATACGTGACTTCTATCACTACAGCTAAGTAGATTTTGTAAAAAAAAAAAAATCTTTTATTGTAATATATTTAGTAGTATAACAATTTTAGAATTTAAATATTCATAATTAAAATTAAAAAAAAAAAAAAAATTATATATAATTAAATTTTAAATGAGGTAAAATATGTATTATGTATTAAAATATGGTTTGATAATAAAAAATTTAAAAATAAAAAATTTTATGTTATCACCACCCCATTTCTACTACATATATTTCATTCATTTTTTTATTATGACAATATAATTAAACCGCTTCAATAACAATTTGTTATTTGACATTTTGGAAGTTATCATTTAATTTTATGTCATTTATTATTAAATTTAATTAATTTTAATATTTTATTTATTTTTTTTATTTTTTTTATTTTTTATTTAATATTAATATTTGTTCTTATATTATTATAATTAAAAAAAAAAAAAAAAAAAATTGTAGTCAATTTTCATAATTGGTTTACCGAAATATGTAAAAAAACAAAACAAAAAAAAAATAAAAGAAAGAAAGAAATGGAATAAGAGAAGAAGCACTTAACCGCACAGTTATTTATAAATTTCTTGTTTTCTTCTTTATTTAACAGTAGTTACATTTAATTTTTACGATTTTATTATTATTTGATTTATTTTCATTCATAAAAATATATTAACAGTATACTATGTAAAATAAAGTTTTACTTTTATTCTTTATTGGAACAGTGTTTGGCCACTTAACTTGGCAATATAAAATAAAATAATTTATTTGAATTTTTAATAAAAATTGATAATTTTTTACGGAATGTTGGATGTGAGTTATACTAGGAAGAGAAATTTTTTGAAGTTTGTAATGCTTAAGTAGCTTCTTTAAATAATTTCCTACAGAGAAAATCCATTACAGCTGTCAATTACAAATTTCAATCAAACAAATTATATTTTCAAAATTATACACAGCAGATTGTCTATTCAAATGACAGCAGGAGATTTTTCTGAACGCACCCTTTACTATTTTCATTATTTAGTTAACATTTACATTTCTGATAGCAATCTGACGTGTAGAAGGAATATGACATTAGATTTATAATTTAATGAGAAAAAATAGATAGATATTCGTTCAATTTTCATTAGATTTTGTGTCAGTTTTATAGTATGATAGCTATGATGGAAAAAGCAATTTCTATAACAATCACTTGGCTATAATTTTTGGAGTTATTGATATAAAATGTATGTTTTTGGGAATATGTTAGTATAGATATGTATGTACATATATATTTCGAAAATATATTTATTTAAATTAATTAAACCTCAGTTTATAATTTAAATATTTTAATAAACTCAAAAACACATTTTATGTACATATTTGATTTATTTATTTTTGGGATATGTCAAATAAAATATTTTATAGCATTTTTTAATTTTTATATTTTCTTCATTTCTATTGTTTTTATTAAGTTTTATTTTCATCTTAGGATGTTCATTTTAAATTAAATACTTGCTTAGTTGTTTTTTTTGTTTATTTTGAATTACTTTAGAAATAAGATGAAACAAACGTCAGTTTACCAAAACCAACATTCATAACCTCAAACAAAATGTCACAGGTCACAAAATGTCACAAAATATCAATATATATATATTATATTGAATATTGTTTTTATTTTAGTATTATTTCTATGAAGAAAATATGTCATTGCAAGTTTTGATGTTTATCTCATTTTATTTGATGTCATATTTCTATGATCGTGTCATAGAGTAATCATATAAGTAGAGTATTCACGTAGAACAAAATTTGCTAGTCACTTTTTCAAATATCAAAATTCTGTGTTCACTCAAAATAATATTACTCAATTTTTAACTGCTTATAAGTTGAGCGCAATGTATTTTGTACTCATAAATAAAAAGATTTTGTGTACATACTACTTATGAACATATTTATTTGTTATTATGCTGCCAACAGTGTCAACAATATAAAAGTTGTATGTGTAGGTACTCAAAATTCTATAGTTATATGCGAATGTGCATGCTAGCTACAGTATATACATACATACTTCTTTATTTCGCTGCTCGCATTTCTACTTTACTGATGTGATAAAAATTAAAAATTACACAATGTGTATAAAAATATATACATGCATTTAAAGTCCTTTCAATAGACCACAAATAATATTACAAATCAAAGTATTGAATTTTTTTTTAGAAATTGAAAGAATTCAAGATGTTGCTGTTATTGCTGGATTTGTTGTTATTTTGCTTTAATTTTTAAAATTTGAAGAATTAATATTTTTATTTGGACTTGGTCAATGTGATTTATGAAATTTTTTATTTCAAATTTTATAGAAGAAAGGGACAAAAAAATTAATGTTGGTTTTGTAAAATTAAAAATAATTCAAATTAATTTCTATTGAAAAGTATACTGAAAAGTAGGTACCTACATGTATTTTTAAATTTTCAGCAATTTTGGTTTTGTTAATTTTGTCTGTTTCTTACCGAAATTAATAATATGAATAGTATATATATGAATACATAATATAATTATGAATACAAACAAACAAACAAGCTATCAAAATTTAAAAAAGTAAGCAAAAAAAAAAAAACTGGACATTTTATTCTTTATATGGATTGTTGGCTGTTTTTATTTCTTCAGAAATTATTTCATCTGAAATAGAAATACGATTTTTAACCAAGTTCTGAGAAAAGAAAACAAAACGGTATTCCGTACAAAGTTCACGATTTGTAATGCATTACTAATAAATTTTATTCTTTTATTAGCATTATTTTTAAAAAAAATTTCTGGATTATGTGATGCTATCATTGACCTATTATTGTATGGATACAATTTCATTCATTATCTTTGCGATTAATTGTGTTTTTTTGTTTACATTTTTCTATATACATATATTTTTTGTATTGAATTAGATATGTAAATGTATGGTGAACACATATACGATATTACGATATACACTCTTCATATAAATCAAAAGTACATACGTATGTAAATACTTTTCAAATTATCAAACAATGCCTCTATACTCCTAGCCTAGTCACTGGGAGAGCAAAACTTTATACACAAAACTAAAACAAAACTTAAAACGAAATCGTAATTCGATAAAATTCCGAAAAAATCATTCTGTGAATAGGCTAGAAGTATAGTGGCATTGTATGAAATATTCTTCTCAATAAAAAAAAAATTTTGAGTAAAAATAATTGAGTTTCGAAAATTATATTTGAATGTTTTGGGGAATTGAGTGAAAATGGGACGGCATTTTCGTGTTTTGAGTAAAAATGGGACGGCATTTTTAGAAGAAAATGATTAACAAATATTGTTCTACGTGAATACTCTACTTATATGATTACTCTATGATCGTGTCCAGATATTTCTATTCTTTTATTTATTTATCTATTTCATTTCATTTGTCAAAAAGAACTCTGTCGCTCGTATTGAGTATATGTGTTTCCACATATACTAATTTTTGATATACATATCATCACATATATTAGATAAACACATTTGATTATTATATATACATATCAAGAAAAAATATTTAATACAACATAATATATGTATTAATAATTTACTATAAATGTTATATAATTTTAATAATCACATCTAGTTGATTTTACACACAAAATTTGACAGATAATCTAGTGAGATTAGCTAGTATTTAAAGCTATGCACTATTAAATTCGTAAGATTGTGATAAAAAAAAAACTGCATGTAAACAACAACATTTTTGACATTTAATAAACCTACCCACATTAATTATTTATGTTTAATGGTTAATTGTTTTATTTGTATTTAAATAATTAATCAAACCATTTTGTAATTTTCTGTTCAATAAAATATCCCAGAATTGTATGGCTTTAATAACAATTTTGACTTTTCTATTCAAAATATTAACAAAATAAAATAAATTAGTAATTTGCATGCTATTGACTTTCTGTGACTATTATACTTGTAACATATGGAAGTATGTATGTAAATGTATGTAACTTTTGATGTTTGACATGAAAGCTTTTTTGAAGTTAACTATATATTTTTTTTTTTTTTTGATTAATATTGTATTTTGTTGTTTTTTAAGCATTTTTTTTTTTTTTATAAAATTTGTTGCTTTCTTTATAATTTTGTTTTGTTTACCATTTTATTACATCATATTTGTAATTATTAATGACATTTTAGTTAGTTAACTTTCACATTTTTATGGTTAGTTCATTGTTGTTCTTGTTGTTGTTGTTTTTTGTTGTTATTATTGTTTGCGGTAAAATTTTTTTGAATATATACTTACATACATACGTGCATATTATTGTGTAATATTAATTTGAAGATAGAAAGGGATGGTAATAACAATGTTTTTCAATAGTAATAATCTAATGTCAAATATAATCAAATTACAGTGAGTTGCTAAAATACTTTAATAAAGTTTATAATGTTCATTTAATTAAAATAAATTATATTTCAGTTAGGAAAATTTTTTTTGTGCCTGAAAATAAATTTGTGTAGAAGTATGGGTAATTAATATTGATTTTTGTTTCAAGATTGTGTAGAGTGAAGTACGTTTTTAGATTTACATAAATGTTTTAGTAATTATAATTCCATTATAAAGTTGTTGTATCTTCGATCAACATCTAGGAAAGTTTTTTGATTTTACTTAAACGTATAGAAATGAATTCTAATTTTGAATGAGTGATTCAATTTGAGTTTCAAAAGTTGATAGAATGTTAAATCAAATAGCTGTCAATAGGGTATTCAAAATGTTATATGTTAGTTTAACAGTTCGCTTAACCACCGGTCACTGGCGTTAAAATTATTTAATTATTACAGAAATAATTATTTTTTTGCGAACTGTATATCAAAATTTTTATGAATATCATGGTCAATTTAATTAATCGTCCTACTGAACCAACAATTCGAACCGTGAGATAGTGAAAAAAATTTAACGAAATCAAAGAGTGGTTAAAGCCTGTGCATCTTTGGGAAGTGTTATTAGGACTTTCTATCTCGTTGATGTGACAAACCATGAGGGGTTTCTTACATAAATCTTCCATTAAGTTGGTCAAGCTTGTAACAGAACACCATCGTTTAGTTTAATCGTTCAGAATAATCTTCTAACGTTTAAAAATGTACTTTTCTAAAACGTCAACGAATTGACAATAATTTACATTTGATTTTAGCGTTAATGACCATCATAACAATTATTTGTTTTAGAAATTTAAATTAACAAATTTTGTGCTGGTTTAAATTTTTCCTAAATATATAGTTTGAGATTATTCAGAATATTATAAATACAATGAATGAAATTTTACAAAAACATTTTAATTAATCAAATTATTGGTGAGAATAGGAGTAGAGTAGTAGTAGTTATACTGATCATTTATATAAAGAAAAAAAAATATTATGTCGGAATATGGCATTGTTTCAAGATTTAAAAAATAAAATAGAAAATAAAAAAACTGTTATAAAATATCGAATTATTTAAAGTGGTAGAGTCGTACTCGGATAATGCATTTAAATCCAAACAATGAACTTTCTCCATAACATCATTTTTTTCCTCGATTGAAAATTCTTCTACATATTATTTTAAACTAGTTTTTTTTTTTTTTTTTTTTTTAGTTTATTTATTTAACTTTACAATCTATCTTATTTTTATCTAATAATAGTATGTCACTATTAGACGATATTAAGTAATTTGTTTTGGCTTCTTTTTGTAACAGGTGGTGAGTGAGCCCATTGGCTTATCTCCGAAGTTTTATATTTCTGGTCAAGCTAGTTGGGATTTTTGGTTTGACTATTTATAAATCTGCTGCTTAGATCTATCGGATGAAACCTTTTCAGCCTTCGCACATGTTGGTCTGTACACTGTAGTTGTGATATGCGAGATCGTTGGGATGTATTTCCAATCTCGCAAAGTATTTTGAGCTTCTTGTTGCTATGGCTTCTTTAACCGATTCGACTTTTAAGTCTTTTCTAATTTCCTCATTTCTCACGAACCATGGTGTATTTACTATTGGTCGGAGTACTTTGCATTGAAGCCTTTCCAGTATTTCTACGTTGGAATTACTTGTGGCTCCCCACAGTTCTATACCATAGTACCAGATTGGTTTCAAGACGGACTTGTATAGTAGGATCTTGCACGCCATTGATAACTGCGAATAACGTCCTATTAACCAGTAGAGGCTGTTAAACTTCAATCTAAGTTGTTTATTTTTGTTGACAATATGCTCTCTCCAATTTAAACGCCTATCCAGATGCATACCAAGATACTTTGCAGAGCTTGCATGTGTTAATGCCACATTATTTAGTGTTACAGCCGGGCAATCTTTTCTTCTGGTGGTGAAAGTAACATGCACTGATTTGTTTACATCCAATCTTCAATTTGTAATAAGTGTTCTTGCAATTGGTTTGAGGCTGCAGTTGAGCATGTGTTTGTTGCTAATATTACTGTGTCATCAGCAAACGTTGCAATAACTGTGTTTTCTGTTGTTGGCAAATCTCCAGTATATATTAAGTATTTAAGGTAGGTCCTAGCACACTACCCTGAGGGACTCCTGATTTTATTATTTTTTCTGATGTGTGTTCTTGTTGTTGTTTTATTACAAATTTACGACTGTCTAGGTATGATCTTATGAGTAGACATAATTCATGAGGTAGTCTTTGCTTCAATTTGTATAGAAGTCCTTCATGCCACACCTTGTCGAACGCCTGTGCAATATCTAGGAACGCTGCTGAGCAGTATTTTTTTCTTTCCAAAGTGTCGTTTATTACATTTACTACTCTGTGGACTTGTTGAATCGTTGAGTGATTTTGCCTAAACCCAAATTGGTGGCAAATTGGTGGTATTAGGTTTTCTGTTATCAATATTGGCTTTAGTCGCGTCATCAACAATTTTTCAAATACCTTTGACAGTATAGGTAGTAAACTGATCGGCCTGTATGAAGCTACTGCACTTGGATCCTAACCCGGTTTTGATAACATGATAATTTGGGCTTTCTTCCATTGATCCGGAAAACAGCTTAACCTTAGGATAGCATTGAATAGGTATGTCATATATCTTATACCTATTTCTGGAAGGTTTTAAACTAGTGCTAATTAATAATTTTAACTTAGCATTATTCCCCACTCGATTTAAAACACTAAAAAAACATATAAAATTCTAAATTTGAACTAAACAAGAATTTGAAATATATTTACCTTGATTCCGATTCAGGTATTTTACTTAAAATATGTACAAGTCATATAATTCCAAAATGTGACGTTCTAAGCAATAACAATAAAAATAATGCAGAGATTTTCGATGATCAACGAGTTAAAAATGTTTATAAATTTTTGATTTTGATCATCGTCATGTTTTTGACGTTTTAAAAGAGTATCAATCGTTTGCAAATCGTTTTATTTGTAATCATACTGTCTATTACTTTACTTAATATTGTTGTTTTCAACCACTTTAAATATTTATATCTTAGATGCTTAGTCATGATCTAGTTTTTTACATTTTTTTAAATTTTTACTACACTTCTTATCTCTATTTTTTGTTAAAAAAAAAACAAAACACAAAATAAGTCCCAAGTTAGTCTGGTAAAGTGAATTCATATATTGAGTACTGAGCGTGTGAACGAAGTGTCAAACATTCATATCTACAATTAATATGGGTCCTATTAAAATTAAACATACAAATTATTTGTACAATTCGATTGAGATTTTGTAACTAAATGGCAATAATTTTCAATTTCTTTTTATTTTTGCTTTTTTTTTTTTGATAAATCCTTTTTCAATATTCCCTGTTTATTCTGTTTTGATAGTGAAATTATTTAAAAACACTTTTTTTGTTATTTTTGTTGTTTTAGTTTTTTTGTTTTTTTTTTGTTTTGGTAAAGGATGAATAAATTCGATTACCATAATAACAAAAAAGAATCGATTTAAATAATTTTTTGAAACCAAGTTAAGTGGTTTTCGCGACAAAGTAAATTTTTGTTGTTTTATATTTTTAAGAAGAGACAGACACATTGACGCTGATAATGTCATTTGATTCGATTTATTTTTTCTTCCTTTGGTAAGTAATAATATTTTATGTAATTCTCATCCTTTAAAGCTAAAAAATTATTTTAAGGATAAAATTTCAATAAAAATTTGAAAGCAACAAAATAAAAAAAATAAGAGGAAATGATAATTTATTGTCGTTCTTGTTCAATAAAGGACAGAAATGGAACCAGAGAAATTTTGTGAGAAAAGTTTTAAGTTAAAGGGACTTAATGTTTTTGTTTTTATTATTATTTTTTTTTTCTTTTAAGTTGAATTTTGATTTTATCGATAGTTATGAAAATTATTATTAAAGTTATTATTAAGCTTCTAAAATATGTACAGGGTGGTCCCACTTAGTAGTCCTTTTTGGACTTGGTGTAGAGTATTTGAAATTAGCAGAAAATCCTTTAATTTTCAACAAATTGAAATGTTGGAGGTTTTAAATAGTTTTTGGATTTCAAAATGCGTTCGTTTGTTTATAAAATGCTAATCCGACGTTGCCGGTGCCATCGCAAACCTTATTAAATTTACTTGAAAAAAGTTTTATTTATCAACTGAGAAAAAATGGGTGTTAAAAAGTTTTATTTATCAAGGAAATTTCAGGAAAAATGGGTGCTGAAACTTTAGATTAACTTTGTTTGTTTATTTTTTTAAACAATACAAATGTGTCTTTGCTTTATTGTTTCTTCATTTTACTGCGTTGTCGGCAACCATATAACCTACATTAATAACTCGCAATAGTTTAATAAGTATATTGCCGGAAAAATGCTATCTGATGTGTTGTAAGCACTATCTATGTGTCTATCAAGTTCTGATAGGTTATAAGCACTTTCTATCTGATGTGTTATAAGCACGGACTCAAACCCAGTGGGTGATAAAAATTTGTCTCCTCTAAATAAATTCGTTTAGACAGCCAGTCTCGGTGAAGACAGTAAATAGAATAGAAATAGCAGACTTATATTATACTTGGAGAGAAAAAATGGAAGAGTGATCCCCTAAAATAACCACAAATAGGTTCTCTGCCTATTGTTAGTGCTAGTTGGCTTTTTAGAAGTAACTGGAATGACCACTTCTATCTACCTACCTATACCTAACTATATAATACTTTGTGAAATGAAAAAACAAAAACAAAATTATTCGAAGAAAATTAAGCCAATCTTCAGAACACATTCATTTCAATTGATATAAAAACACTTAAAAGTAGAATAAGGGTTAAAATAAGAGTCAAATTTACAAAATGAAATTTCAATCATTAAATTTAAAAAAGAGATTCGAAAACTTGTCTTCCCACGTATCCCTGATGCTTCAACACCTAAATTCATCTTATGTTCTACCTCACAATAAATAAAATGTTAGTTTATTTTTTTAAGTTAAGTCATAGGGTCCTATTACACATCAATCATTCGTCAATCATTCGTCAATATATTGTCAATCATTGACCGTTGGTTGACCGTTGATTGAAGAGAAATGATTGATGGTGGTTCCATTCTCATCAATCATGCCATCAATCATGCAGGCAAAATTCCCATCAATCATGCTGTCAATCAGCGAAATTTAAAAAAATGGCTCATCAATAGATTTTCAATATGTGGACAAAAAGATTGATGAATAGAATGATGTGTAATAGGCACCATACATTTGGTTTCAAACGATACCTTTATGCACAAATGTACTGCTTAGGACTAATTGAGAATTGTAGAACGGAAAATGGAAAATGAATTTGCACTGCGTAGAGGAAGGGTTGGGCTTATATTTGTTAATAGCTATTGTGCGCTGTTGTAGCGAAAATTTTATATATTTCGAAATTTGAATACATGCATATTAAAATTTTACAGCATTCGAAAATATGCAAAGGTCTGCACAGTTAGATTATGATATGCAGGGTTCTCTTAATTAAATCAGATCCGTATAATTTATCTCTTATCATTTATTTGTGGCTGATGCGGATTACAAAACCCATAGAACATTGTATTTTCATTGGGAATCACATTCTTATTTACCGCTTATCATTTATTTGTGACCAATGCGGATTACAAAACCCATAAAACATTGTGTTTTTAGTGGAAATCACATCCTTATTTACCGCTTATCATTTATTTGTGATTAATGCCGATTACAAAACCCATAGAACATTCTGTTTTCAATGGGGAATCACATCCTTATTTATCGCTTATCATTTTTTTGTGACCAATGCGGATTACAAAACCCATAGAACATTGTGTTTTCATTGGAAATCACATCCTTATTTACCGCTTATCATTTATTTGTGACTACGCATTACAAAACCTATAGAACATTCTGTTTTCAGTGGCAATCACATCCTTATTTACCGCTTATCATTTTTTTGTGACTAATGCGGATTACAAAACCCATAGAACATTGTGTTTTCAGTAGGAATAACATCCTTATTTACCGCTTATCATTTATTTGTGGTTAATGCGGATTATAAAACCAATAGAACATTGCGTTTTCATTTCCCACCCACCCAACCACGTATCAAATCATTGCGGTACAAAAAATTTCTTAAAATTTGTAAACCTTAATATTTTTTTTTTACCTAAAATAGATTTGTGGAACACGTCGTTGTTATCTTAAATGTCCTAACAAATAATTTTATTAAATTATAAATTTAATTTTTTAATTAAGTTCCGAACCAATTCAAAAGTTTATTGTTTTTACGACTTGTGTGATTAAAAAAATTTGGTTCAATTTAGAAAAAAAAAATTCCCATTTTCATTTTAATGAAAGTTTACCTAACAACTGGACATAAATTCAAATAAAATAATAAAAAAAAAAAAAAATACAAAAAAAAAAATTGTTTTACATTCTTTTGTGTCATATTTTCTAGAAAAGAAAAATTCTAGTCGGTGAAATTAGGTTCGGTTCATCTTATAAGAATATATTTCTAAAAGTTTCGAATTTAAAGACACAATTCTCTTATTACGAAACTTTCTCCTATATTTTTTTTGTTTTTTTTTTTTTTTTTTTTTTAAGTGTAATTGGATTCCAACTTCATAAATCTAAAAGTTTTTGTATTAGAGGAGAGAAAAAATAAAGACGGAACACAAAATTCTTTGGCAACATTTTTTTTACTTCTTTCGTGGCTCTACACACAATTGAATTTCAAAAAAAGTTAATATAAAAGTTGTTATAATTTTGCTGTTTTGTTGTTGTTTTTCTTTTTTTAAATTATCCAAATCGAAAACGTGTTCGAGTTCATTGGTTTTGCAAAAAAAAAAAAAAACAAAACCTGTTTGCCTTGAAATAATGATTCACGCCGCGGTTGTAATATTCATACGTTCAATTTTGCAGTTCCGTTCTATTTGATTGTAAAGATTTCATTGCCAAAAGATTTCTGATCTCAGTTTGAACGAATGTGTAATGTTGTCATGTGAATGATTTTTTTCTTATTTTATTTTTTATTATACCAAACTATTAGTAAACCATATTTTATGTGAAATGAATGTGTAGCCAACAGAACCAATAATGGGTAAATTTTATTTTATAGCAAAATAATTTTGATATCCTTGAAAATTAATGAAAATATAGTAGAGTTTTAATTTTTTTTTGGCAATTTCCAATTCTGTGTGCTTCTTTTCAAGGTTTCATATTTTTATTTCTATAAAATTAAATATTGTGAATCATAGTTTTATATATGTTTTTTTTTTGTAATTGATCCTTTTTCTGAATTGATGGAGACAAAAAGTCCTGAAGTTAAAAATTGAATTTATTTTATTGGAAGGATATTTTTGGAAATGAATCATATTACATAGTAGTAGTAGTAGAGTTAAGTTGTTTTTCGTGTTGTAGACTTGCCGTCGTCTGAGAGAATAGAAAATGAAATTGTTTTTTATTGTTATTTTTTTTTTTATGATTATTATGCTATTCAAGGTTGAAATGGTTGTATATAATGGGTTAAGTATGAGTAATTATTTTTTTTTTTTTTGTTTTCTTTAAAGAAATTTGGGGTTTTTGTGTTTCTTTTTTGGGATTGGATTTTGTTTTTAAATAAGGTAAAGCTACCCTATCTTTTGTTTAATATTCTAAATTAAAGAAAAATGCCCTAAAAATGTTTAAAATAGGATGAAATAAAATAAAAGTTATTTAATATATTACAAGAAAGTAGAACAAATATGTACGGATTTTGCAGAAAATAAAATAAGACGATTCTACAGGAAGATAAAAACAATTAAAAATGGATTCCAACTCAGACTAAGTAATTGTTACAACAAAAATAAAGTAATACTGAGTGAAGAGAAAGATATACTAGAAAGATGGATTTATAATATTATAAATATTGAACAATCAGTGGAATTGGAAACTGTGATATCTATAAATAGCAACATTACGATTTATTTATTTATTTATTTCAATCTACTGGGTAGTCCCTTACAAATATTTTGCTTATAAAATATTTAAAACTAAAATAAAATAAAACTAGAAATAGAAAACAAAAATTGTAAATATAAAAATAATTTCAGATATAAAATAACATTAATAATAAGATGCATTAACAATTTCAAGTTAAAAATAACATTAATTCAAGAAAAGAAGTTAAAAAAAAGGAAAAATTCAGACTTAAGTAATAAATAAATATTAATAGTAACAGCAATAGTAATTATAAAGGTATGCAGTACATTCAAATGATAATAGAGAATAATTTTAATAAATTTGTAGAATAAAATTATAATTAATTAAAATTAGAAGAATTATTGTAATGTTTCAAAAAATGTTATGATTTTTCTCCTAAAAACGAATCTACTGTAGTTGAAGTCAATTACTGAAAAACTGTTATTAAATAAGCGCTGAGAGTTTGCTATAGGTTCGGAAAAACCATAGTTCGTTCTATGATTTTGAAGATATAAAAATCTTTGGCTTCTGAAATCGCGCACTGGAGCATAGATATTATAAAAGCGAAGAATAGATGGACATTTTATTCTGCCAGATAAAATATCATAGGTAAACATCACGGATGCAGCATTTCGCCTAGCCTCAAGAGTAGAAAGCTTAATGAGTTGACATTTAGCTAAATATCCAGAAATATACGGTTGCCAGTTGAATTTACGAAGGCAAAACCTAATCATATTCTTTTGAACAGACTCTATTCTCTTAATATGTTTATCATAATAAGGCATCCAGATCGGACAAGCATATTCGAGGTGAGGACGAACAAGTGCAGTATATAAATTTTTGAATGTATAAGGATCAGAAAATTGCTGTGAATTACGCTTAATGAAACCTAACATGGAAAAAGCTTTAGAAATAATTCGATTTATGTGAGCATTAAAAGTTAATTTATTATCGAGAATGATACCCAAGTCTTTTGTTTCACGGACATATTTCAGAATATACAGACGAAGGAATACCAACCATACATGAAGTAGAAGATGCAATTCTACAAATGAAAAATAACAAAGCCCCAGGAGAAGATGGCATTGTTGCAGAAATGTTTAAAAATGCAGGTGAAATGTTCATCTCCAAGCTACATAGTTTAATATGTACAATATGGGATACAGAAACTCTGCCAAGCAAATGGGAAAAAGGCAATATTGTCCCCATCCACAAAAAGGGAAATAAACTTGACTGCGCCAACTATAGAGGTATCACATTAATAAGCGTACAAGACTCTCTTCAATATTTTAAATAACAGATTAAGACGTATAGCCGAAAATATTCTAGTAGAATATCAAAGTGGATTTACACCAAATAGATCTACTACCAATCAAATATTTCTACTGAGGCATAGCATGGAAAAATGCTATGAGCACAACAAAAATCTCCACCTATTAATGATTGATTTCCGCCAGGCTTTTGACTCAATAAAAAGAGATATGATAGAAGCTGTATTTAATAGCATGGGAATCCCAAGAAAATTGACAAATTTAAGTATGCTAACACTCAGACATCACACCAAATGCAAGGTAGCAGTGCAAAATAAAATAACGGACGAATTTGAAATAAAAACAGGAGTCAGACAAGGTGATGCCTTGTCAACAACAATTTTCAATCGAATGCTTCACCACGCAATAAAAGATTTAGACAGAGGCGGACACATATTCATAAAATCATTTATAATAAGTGCGTATGCTGACGATATTGCTATTGTAGCAACATCCTTTAACGAATTAAAAGAAATATTTCTGACTCTAGAAAAAGAAGCTGCTAATGTAGGATTAAAAATTAACGAGGCTAAGACCAAATATATGAAGATGGCGCCGTACGGAAACAAGACGATCCGCCTAAAATATAACAATAAATGATTATAACTTTGAAGGAGTAAATAGTTTTATATATCTAGGTGCCTTAATAAATAATAAAAATGACATGCATCTGACAATTAATGATAGAATTCAAGCAGCATAAAAATGTTTCTACGCATACAAAGGCCTTTTCAGGTCAAAAATTTTAACCAGGACAATTAAATTAAGAATGTACAAGACAGATAATACAACCGGTTGTAACAAACAGATGCGAAGCATGGACCATGACAATTAGTGACGAAAATAAATTGAAAGTATTCGAAAGAAGAATACTGAGAAAAATATTTGGTCCCAAAATAAATGACGATGGTGAATACCAAATCAGATCAAACAAGGAGTTAGAAGCACTAATTGAAGAACACAATATTGTTAAGTTTATTAAGGCACAAAGACTAAGATCATGGCAGATCATGTGGTGAGGATGAATGATCAAAGGATGCCAAAAAGAATATTAGACGCAGTACCGTACAATACAAGAGCAAGAGGTAGACCAAGATCACGATGGCTGGACCAAGTCGAGGGCAACTGTCGAAAGACTGGAGTTAACGGATGGGGACAGTTGCACAAGATAGAGCAGAATGATGATTACATTTTTTTGTACTTTTGTATTTTTACAGTTAGGTGATGAAAATCTAAAGCAATTCAGAAAGACATTGTATGCACTGCTTGGACTAATTGACGTTTGTAGAAAGAAAAATGTCCCTTTGATCAGTAGGAACATTTTAAATAAACATGTTATTATTAATCTTGAGCTTTTGTAGATTGTAAGTGGGTAAATATTTACATTGTGAAAACACGTCTGTTGGAATATGGTTCCACTTTCGAGAAAATTTGACTACAAACGAATTCCCATAGACAGTTTTGTTCTAAGTCGAAATAAACTGAAACTTGTCTGTACTGATATTTGTTAATTTCAGAAAGGCTTTTGACAAGCAGTAAAACATCATTATTCTGTGCGACTGATTAGGTCTAATCGCTGAAATAATCAATTAAAACAGCAAATCAGAAATATAAAAAATAATTCATTTAACAAATTGTTAAATAATTCATCAGCCGATTCTTATACTGACTACAAGCTTTGGAAAGCAGCTAAACGAATAAATAGACTACAGGTGCAAGATTCACCATTGAAAGCACAAGGTGGTAGTTGGGTCGGTAACCCAAAAGAAAAAGCTAATATTTTTGCTGACCACTTGGCAGAGAGGTCTTCACAGAACCAACACAAAATCTTGCAAATGAAAATATAACTCTCGAAGTTAAAATAGATGAAGCAAAAATTTCGCATGTCACTCTAAGAGAAATTAAACAAATATGAAGATACAACCTGAGCATCAAACAAGCACCAGGTTACGATCTCATCAATGGACAAATCATGCGGGAACTACCAGATCTAGCTTTGTTAAAGCTACAACATATATTTAATGCATGTTTTAAGTTCACATATGTTCGGAGACAATGGAAAATTGCAGAAGTAATAGTAATACCGAAGCAAGGAAAACCGCCTTCAGAGGTAACATCATATCGACCAATATCGTTGTTACTTATTATATCAAAAATATTTGAGAAACTGCTCCTCAAAAGACTTGTCCCGATTATTGAAGAAAGAGATCTGATTCCGAACCATCAATTTGGATTCAGAAACAAACATTCTACAATTGATCAAGTGCTTCGGATCACAAATATAGTGGAAAAAGCGTTCGAAGAAAACATGCTTAGCAACCTTCTTAGATGTTGCTCAGGCTTTCGACAAAGTGCGGCCTTGAATTTAAACTACATCGTGATTTACCAAGAAATATTAAAATCATATATGACCAATAGATGCTTTCGTGTACGTTATGCCAAAGAATATTCAGAAGTAAAAGAAATATCTGCTGGAGTCCCACAGAGGACTGATTAGGTCTGACGAAAATTCGGCTCAAATATTTGGGAAGGTAAATGTTTTGAAACCTGGCAGATTATTTCAAAGATTCATTTTCAATATGTCCACAGATGTGTTGCAGTTCTGCTCGGAAAATAGGTAATGATTTAGTTAGTATTGTTTTTTTCATTTTTATATTATTAGCCAAAACTTATGTCACACCTTTATACTTTCGTACAGTTGACTTTTGAAAAAGAAAAAGAATAGTTAAAGCGGAAGAAGTAGGAGAGAGGTTCCGCGGGGAGTGGCGCATTATGTTATTGATGTTCACTTTGAATTTTGTGTAAATTAAATACTTTAAATTCTATAAAATTAAAACTATCCCTTCTTGGGAATATGCTTGTAGTGGAATGCGATTTCACATTCTAGAAGTTCTGAGTATAAACGATTTTCCATAACCAGTCTTGAATTATCTTGATATTTCCACGGTTTAGGGGTGGACATTTGCAGATTCTTGCGTTCCTCCACGGAATTGCTTAAAGTAATGACTTCAGTTCTTCCGAGCATGTGTCTACTCCCATGAGATATTTATATTTGTTACCATATATCTATATTACGATATTTGGCATCCTTTAGGTTCACACGTGGCCTAGTGTTGTAGCGGCAGCCGGCGACGGATTGTTTAATGTGGCTTCATTTACTTTTGAACTAACTAATTAATTATATAGTCTTAGTTTGATAAGACTAGTTTTATAAAAGACTAACCAGTAATTTATTTTTAATTCATAATGCAAATATTTCAAAATCTTAGAACTATTTAGTAAGGAGAGGCTGCAAAAACAAAATTTACGAATGAAGATGAATTATTTTATAATGTTACTATCAATATTGTTACCTAAAAATATTACATTTAGTGGTATCACTGTTGAACTATACTACTCTTACATCTACTGTCATAGGAGTATCATCATCCGACATGTTACATGTATATTCAATTGAATATACGTATATAGTTTCTATGTTGAAAAACATTTTATTAATCAGTTAGTCCAGTGAAGAAACAACTTAAAGTAAAAATGTTGTAAATATAATAAATATCAGCTATGCAAACGATACCCATTTTTTGTGCGATAATAAAGAACAATACTTGAATAATTGCTCAAAAGTTTTTTGCTTTGGAATTCAAATGAACAAATTTTTTAATCAGTTGAACATGAAATAAATAAAAACAACCATACAACAGTATAAGGATTAATTTAATTATTTTATTTTTATGAATTTATTCCGATAGAATGAATTTCATAGCTTCAAGTATTTAGGTTTTTGGCTTTATAAAGATTGAAGTTGGCAAAAACAAGGATAACTAATAGAAATAGTGAGAACTGGTTCTTGTATATACAAAATGTATCAGAGACATTAATATTGTGATTTATAAAATTGTATAGTTAAATCGTGTGTATTTTATACGATGTTGAATCCTAGTAAGCTGTCATCTATTGCTATACCACCGCAAATCGACTTTCCCATGTCAAAAAATGGTATTATACCATGTAATACGCATTTCAAAAATTTGCGTATGCGAAAGTAGCATCGTAGCAAAATCCTACCACAGAATGCTACCTTCACATTTTTTTTCGTGAAGTTCATTCGCTTAGTTATTTGTTTGCGAACGAGTTGTGTTTTTAAGTGTTTGTTAAGTTTTTATGGAATTAATTTTTAAAATGTAAATAAAATATGTCATTGATTCATAAATTAAACAACATGTTGTTTATATTATTTATTAATAGAAATAGACTTTAAAAAAAATATATATATATACTATTTAGAAATACACTTTCACTAAAATATAATGCTATACAATAGTTTTTTTTAATTTGAACTTTATTTTAACTTTAAATCAAATGTTTTTAATTTTTGTTACGAATAAACAATTTGATATTTCACAAAATTTCAAATTTTAAAGCAAGAAATAAAAATGTCACAATTTCAATTTATTCAAAAATATTCAATGGGAACACAATCTTGTGATGTGTTTTTAACACGTGGTAGGGGCCCCGAACACTAAAAGTATCTTATATGAATAAGTTAAAATGATTTGGATATATGAAGTTTCAGGAAAATGCTAAAAATACCCTCGATAGATCTAATCTAGAATGTAGAAGTTCTACGAAGAATGAATTATGGGCACCAGATTTTAATCATTAAACACAGAAAATCATTTTACTTCGATCATATGAAGCGAGATCCAAAATGCGGGCTATTGAAAACATTTTCATAGTAAAATCGAACGTAAATTTGGTATTGGAAGAAGGGAGATGTCTTGTTAACATAAAAAATAGAACTGGCATATGTAATATTCCGCCTTTGCCTCACGATGGCGTTACAGGACAATGATGATGATAATGATAATGAGGTAATATTATGACTAATTGGTACATATTGCAATGGAATAATATGCAAAACAATATAGTTAGCATCATTCAATAAACATTTGTACGATAGTGGAAAAGCAACAAATGGAGGGAAACGGAGAGGGAATTTAAAACATTTTCGATAAAAGTTAGATTAATTTTTTTTTATTGAGCCTTTATAAATTATTTATACTTAATTCATAGTTTTGTAGCAACTGTATTAATATTCAAATAAAAATGAAAATGTAGGAAAATATTTTGTTTGTGCTTTTATATGCTATATGCTAACACCTAGTAGATAATTACCAAAATAGAGTAAATGATCATCCTGATTTAAATTTTAGAATATAAATTCCGGTTTAATAAAATATTTTTTTATTTTCAAAATGTTACTCTTTGATTCATATCTATAAACTATTCTAATTATATTTATATATATATTATATTTATATATATATACATATAGATATGATATTATGATACATAACACATTATCTTCTTCTACATTATCTCGCCCTGGTCTACCCCAAAACATTACGTTTAATTATGTCATCATCATCATCATCATCATCATCCTCGTCGAATTTCTTATTACAAACCATTTGATATTCTTTAATGACGGTAGAGAAAAAATAAAAATAATGGACGAAAAAAACTAATAAATAACAGCAACAACAACCGAAATAAGTACACAATATGGTTAAGCTTTTATTAGGATTTGTGTTTGATTTGAGTTAACTAAAGTGATGGGCTTAGTTTTTTAGTTGGTTTAATCAGTACAAAATGAAATTCCTATTTTTAAAAGTCGTTAACCCAATCCAAGAAAACAAAAAAAAATGTTTTAATCTCATCATCACCGTAAATATCATCATCATCATCATCGTAACTATTATCAATTAACATTCACATTCAATTGTATATGTATATACAGGTGAATCTAACTAAATATTCAGCAATGGGTTTATTAAATTGAAACAGAAATTGATTCCAATTTAATAATAATAAAAAAAAAACAAAACCGAAAAGGCAGAAAAGAGAAAGAGATTAGAATAGAAGGTATGGTTAAAAGAAACAAACAAAAAAAAAAAACTAACTAACTATAAAAGAAAATGCTTTAATCATTAATGTTTGTTCTTTTATTCATTGTTTAAAGTTATTTTCTATGTTCTAAAAAAAAAAAAAAAAAAAAATTACTGACTTTCGTGTTTCCGTGATAGTTACTTTTGGTTCTTGTTCTTTTTGTTGTTTTTTATTATTATTTTACAATTTTATTATTTCACTCTATATATCTGGTATATAATAAAGTCCATTAAACTCATTGAAAAGAACGTTTAATAATTACAAAAAAACCAAATAAAACAAAACAGAATTTCATTAAAACCGAAAATATATTATAGGGCTTTGCTACAAGATAATAGTTAGGTATATGTAGAAATGTTGTGAAAACTGAATTAAATTAGAGTTAAATTGTTATTAGAATACTTATTGTGAATATTGTAACATGCATGCAATAATTGTTAATTTTCATCATTAAATTTGCACCATAAAATTTGCCGTTGTGTTTTTTTTTAACCAACATTATATCCATTTTATATGTGGTATGTCTATGCCACAATCAAAAAAGTTCGGATAATTTAAATTTTTGTGTATTTAAATTTTATAATAATATATAATTTAAAATAAAATCCTGCTCTTAAAAAATGTAGTTAAATAATCATGAGCCAATCATGAGCACTGAAATAATCGTGAGGCGTAAAGTAAAAAAATTATAATGAATCAGATGATTATAAATTTATACATTTTGTGTATAAAGTCTGACTTAGTATTGATGTATGACGATCTGTGTATATATAAAATAAGCCGCAAATCGATATTTTATTATTATTACTATAACCATTTTCTACTCATGCAACCTAAAAATTTAAAATACAATTTCTCTGAAAAATGTACCGAAATAATCATGAGCCAATCAATCACGAACACTAAAAGAATCGTGAGGCTAAAGTAAAAAATTATAATAAATCAGAATAGTAAATTTACACATTTTGCATATAGATCTAAACTTAATAAGCGTTTTCCTATATAAAATAAGACGACAATCGAAGTTTATTATTTTTGGTATCATTATATAATTACTATTACGATAACCATTTTCTACTCATGCAACCCGAAAATTTAAAATAAAATTGCTCTTAAAAAATGTAGCTAAATAATCATGAGCCAATCATGAACACTGACATAATCGTGAGGTGTAAAGTAAAAATTTTTAATAAATCAGAAGACTAAATTTATATATTTTGTGTACAAAATCGGACTTAATATTGATGTATGAGGATCTTTCTATATATAAATTTCATCTCTATATATATAATTTAACATTTTGTACTCATGCAACCTAAAAATTTAAAATAAAATTTTTCTTAAAAATGTACCGAAATAATCATGAGTCAATGAATTATGAACACTAAAACAATCGTGAGGCAAAAGTAAAAAATTATAATAAATCAGAATAGTAAATTTACACATTTTGGATATAGATCTAGACTTAATTAGATCTAGACTTAATAGCTTTACACCTGTATAAAATAAGACGACAATCGAATTTTATTATTTTTCTTATCATTATATAACTAATATTACTACTACATCATAACCACTATTTCATAGTTGATATAGTGAAATAATTGTTCATAGTGGAAATCTAGCTTAAATCTATACTGTATTAAACTCAATCGAACTGAGAGTGTTAAGGTATATAGGTTTCGCAAATATTTCAAAAGTTGATTGACTCATAAATCTATTCATAAGTCCGTTAAATTATTCACAAAATAAAAAATAATATTGTTAATGGTACAATTTTTTGTTACAGTATTGTGTATATCCGGTATATATGAATAGAACTACTTTATTTAAGGCATTTCTAAACATACCCATGTTATATGTAGTATAATATTAGTAAACATAAGAAAATTATTTAAAGAAAGATAGAAAAAAAGCAGGTGAAAATTTTTATACAGAATATTTAATTTACTTTAATTAAAAATTCACATACATATCACACTTTTAGTATAGGTAATGATGAGCTCTCTTGTAATGTAGTATAATATTAATTTAAAAATAACCTGAAAAAGAAAATTAATTCATTTTGTTTACTTACTCTAAAATAAGTAATGTTTAATTAAGTAAATTTAAAATGTTTTAAAAATATTTCATTAGGTATACAGTAAAATTCAGTATACATTCCACATTTCAATTTGAAATGATTAAATAATGTTTACTTTAATGTCCGATAGGTGGTATAGAAGTAGTTAGTATGTAGTATCAATTGGTTTTGTTAACACATTCCAATAAATTTGTAAAAGTAATGCTTTGTTAATTTGTTATGCAAATTTAATTAAAATTATTAGTAAAATAAAATAGAAATTAAAATAATTGATTGTAAGTTAATTAACTGTTATTAGATTGTACTATTTAAATGTTGGAAATAAAAAATAATGTTTTAAGTAATTAGTATTGTAAGGAGTCATTTTGAAGCGACTAATTGTTAGATATTGCATTTATTTTCATAAAAATGTATTTTTCAACTGTTTCATAATTCAGGCATGAATGGGTTAAAAACATATTTTTAAAGAACATTTTTTTGTGTGGACTGCATTTAGCTACTGTTGACAATTTTTTTTTTTTTTTTAAGATAGCAAGTAATCATCGATGTATATCAATCGCACGTATATCTCTTGGTAATTTGACTCGAATCCATTAAAACCCATTTACGCGTCTACGCTGTCCATTATAATTGGCATATAACGTCATTCCCAAATACTTTACTTTACTGTATTGGCATATGGTACGATTTGGTCATCAACAGATTGAAATGGTGACAATTTGCTCGCGATATATAAAATTCAGATCAGTTGATTTGATTTCCTTAATTTTGAGACCCCCCCATTGTTGGATTTATTATTTTTATTTTATTAAATTTTGAAATATTACTGTAAAGTTTTTGGTAAATTCCTCAATTGTAGTAAACGCAGTATCATCTGTAAGAGTTGATTTAGGAGATATCTCTTGTATATATATATATATATATATATATATATATATGATGGAGTATTGCACCAAGTACACTTCTCTGGCTAACTTCAGCAGAAATTTATTTTACTGTGAGACATAACATCATTGTGAAAAACATAACCTTGCAGTAGGTATATGTATTTTTTACTGGATTTTCAATAGGTTACTTAAATCTGTTATAAATAAATTTTCACAGATTGGAAACACTTTTCATTGTTATAGTTAGATCATCCTACGTTGTACGAATAAATTTTTCAAATATATTTTAGTAGTATAAAGCCATTGAGAATCTAGTAAAGTTTGAACGCAGTTTAAAAAAATATATATGCACATTACAACTCATAACACCAACAACAAAGTAAATATGTCTCATCTCTCATCATAATGCATTAACATTATTTTCTCACTACATTTTACTTCTACACATACACCTACTTCCAAAATACATTTTAAAAAATTGATCTTAATTCTCTCAATTCTCATAGTTTAATTCATAATAAACTGTTTTTTCATGTATTATTATTGTTGATATATAAAAGGCTTCAGACAAAAATAAAATTAGTTGTGTATACATAAGATATGTTCTGTATTCAATTAAATATTATATTCTAAACTAAGCTGTTTTGTTAACAATTTAAAATAAAATAAAATGTTTTTCCCAAATCTAAGTATATTTAATAAGTATATGTATAAATAATACTTATTTTATTAAAATTATATTTAATTATAAATAATTATAATACATAGAAATATTGTATAACTTTACATATTTTACTCGTACATATTTCACTAATTTTATATTTTTAATTTTTTTAATTACAGCAAGGTACGTGTTTAAAACAGATAATAAAGCAGAATTTGGTAATTATTATATTAAACTTTGATGACATTATTATTAACCCTTATGTGCACAAGATGTGAAAAAATGAATCAATCCTAAAAGTATGCAAAATTGTTATCCTTTTTTTTCTGATCTGATAGAATCTATTCTTATGTCATAAACAACAAATTTATAAATTTATGTTAAAGTTGATATAAACCTATACTGAGTCCAACATGACTGACAGTTGTTAGCAAGTTGGTTATTGAAATATTTTAGTGATTTCAGTCTAAATTATAAAGATTAATAACAGGCTTTCTATGATTCGTCAATCATGATTTTTTTGTTTTAATGTAAACTTTTATTATTTGCCTTTAAAATACAAACTTTAACTTAAAATATTTTAAGAAAAGTGGCTATAGAATAACTAATTAAATTACTGTTAACATTTAAACTAATTTTAAATGTTTATGTTAAATTTATTTGATTACTATTTTTATTTGGGTTCACTCGTATATTATTAAAGTATGCTAACTTATTTATTCTTAAGGCTTAAAAATCAATAACTTTACCTAATTGTTAAACCTAATATGTATTTAGTACCTAATTCAGGTTGAATGTGTTTTCTAACCATCAATATCCTCTTTTAATTTCTTTTGTCTCTATCTGGTACAGACATATTGTATTTTTAGTTATCTCTATTTATGTAGCCCGAATTGTAATCAATGCTTTTACATGCTACCATTGTATTATAGTGATTTAGTATAGAGACATGATTGTGGCCTTGAATAGTCAATTATGATATTACATACACTCTGTATGAGCTTGCAAGGTCGTTTAGAGAAATTTTAAATAACTAAAATAAAATGAAAGATAAATATACAATGTCATGTGTAAATGAAAACAGTAAAAACGAAAATTAAATGTTTATCACGCTAATACCAAATAAGGCTAGTTTTGAATCCTTAATTCGATATGAAATAAAATTGTGATAATTTTTCTTCATTTTTCATTATTCTATAAACTACTACACTTTCTAATGTTGAGTTGCAACATTACTCATTTTAGCATTAGTAATCTCTAAATTTCAACAAATTACGTTCATAGATTGCTTAAAAACTATCACTGACTCTACCGTAATTTATAGCTTTGAAATAATTCATATCTACTTATACATGTTATATAGTATATGACTTGCATTTAAAGACCAACGTCTCCCGGAAATACTATTAAAATATTTAAAATTTAAATATCCTTAAATTCTTTATTTTTGTTAACTTAAAAAAAAGAAAATAGTTTCTAAATTAAGTACCAATCTATTCAACTGAAGCACTAATTTAAAATTCTTCCTAGAAATTCCTTAAAAGTTTTCTTATTAGATTTTTTTTTTAAGTTTATATTTTTAAAAGTACCTACTTGAAAGACAAAAAAAAAATGATGTCAAATTATCCTTTTAAAGAACTTATATTTGATGCTTTATAAAATGAATTGTCCTTATATACCATTTTGTTTTTCGTTTTTTTTTGTTTAAATGTCCTTGGGGGGCTTTGTTATATTTGTTATTTTGCAAAAGCATCTCAACCAAAAAACAAAAATAACAAATTTAAAAAAATGGTTTAATAACTACTAAAATATTTTTCGTATACATATATATATATATACTGGGCTACACTGTTATCTTAGTAGTTGAAAAAATGTAGAAAAATAAGGTTTTCAAATATCCTTTAATATTCTGAATTGTTTTATTTTTGATACAAAAAGCTAAAAAAAAAAAAAAAAAAATGAGTAGTTTCATTATAAACGGTCAATAATTTTTTAGTACTTTTGTTGTAAATGAACCAAGATTAAACAAAAAAAAAATAATAATAATGAAATAACGGATCAAAATATATACAAATATAAACTAGTGGATTCTAATGAGGTTTTCTGACAACTATGTTATGCTTTTTTATTAAATTATTTTATTTATTAAGTCCATAGTATGACTATCTTTTAAATAATTGCTATATATAAAAATTTACAAGAGAAAAAAGGGAGACAACAAATTATTATCTTTACACTGTCCTACTCCATCTGTACCTTTAAAATGTGACATTAATTTTAGTGGATATTATTTATATTATATTTATATTTGACATAACTAACCTAACCACAAGATAAATATAAATTCAATATGTATGAACCGTTTAACTTAACTATATATTTATAGTTTATTATAATAAACTAATAGAAGTTTAAAATAATTTAAAGTTTAACTATATTTTAAGAAGTTAAATCTTCTATTAGGACATAAAAAATTAAATTTGTTTTTGTGTAGAATATTCGAAATTGATTTATTTCTGATATAAAAAGCTAACAAAATTGGAATAGAATTTTTAAGAAAATTTAGTTATGTGAACTAATTTAAATTGCAAAATTATATTTAATTGTATGTACTTCATTACAATATTTGGCTCATATACAAAGATATAAAATATCAAATATACAATTATAATTATAAGCAATTAGTTAAGCGGCTAATTCAGCTTGTGCTTACATGATTTAGTTTTGAATTTGTTTTTATATACTAATTAATACCCTGTTTGATGCAGTAGATAGAGCGTTGCCTTTCATCCGAAATGACTCAGAATCGATTCACGAAAAAAGACAAAAATGCTTGAAAGGATAAATAAAGCGGAACTATTCAATTTAAGAAGGCTTAAACTTGACAATAGCAATCTTTTTATATATATTCTAATCAAATGATTAGTTGATATGTCAGAAATATGATAAATAAATACAAAAAAAAAATATTGGAATTGTAAATATTGTAGTACCGCACTTAATGTAAGAAAAGATAATTTTGTCTAAGTTACTATTAACATAGAAAAAAGAAAATTGAATATAAAATATTTGAATTCAGCTATTGCTTACATAATTATGATTTATTTTTTAATTTCTTAGCGTAAATTATTCATTGATGAATTTACTTTAATGTTACATATAAAATATTTGAATTCAGTTATTGCTAGGATCATATTCAGCTTAATTTTTTTTCTTCTAAATTTCTATACGCACACATAATTCATTTCCAATTTAATATTACATTTAAAATATTTGTATTCAGCTATTGCTTACATAATTCAGCTTTAAGCTTTCTCTTTGGGTTTTTACATTATATGATTCAATTATAAATTTAATTAATTTTTATGTACAAAATATTTTAATTCAGCTAATGCTTATATTATTCAGCTTGGAGTTTTTAGTAATTTTTACGTTACATGATTCAGATGTGAATTTAATTTAATGTTACATATAGCATATTTGATTCAGTTATTGTTTAATAGATTATTCAGTTTTTTTTCTAAATTTCTACATATGAAATATTTGTATTCAGCTATTGCTTACATAATTCAGCTTTAAGCTTTCTCTTTTGGTTTTTACATTATATGATTCAATTATAAATTTAATTAATTTTTATGTACAAAATATTTTAATTCAGCTAATGCTTACATTATTCAGCTTGGAGTTTTTAGTAATTTTTCCGTTACATGATTCAGATGTGAATTTAATTTAATGTTACATATAGCATATTTGATTCAGTTATTGTTTAGTAGATTATTCAGTTGGTTTTTTTCTAAATTTCTACATATAAAATATTTGAATTCAGCTATTGCTTACATCTTCAGCGTGAAGTTTTCTCTTTTGATTTTTACATTATATGATTGAGTTATTTTTTTTTTCTCCTATTACTCCGCGTGGTAGCATAGGGCTTCGATAGTGAACCTCCATTCCTCTCTGTTGAGTACTACTTCCTTAATATCGTCCCAGGTATAATTGTTGACTGTTAATTCTTGATCGATTGTGCGTCTCCATGTGTTGTATGGTCTGCCGGGTCTCCTTTGTCCTTGTGGATTCCACTCTAGAGCTCTTCTTGCTATATCACTTTCTCATTTCCTTAGTGTATGACCTATCCATTTCCATTTTTTCCTATTTATCTGTCTGTTGATAGGTTCTTCTCCAGTTATCATCCATAAATCTTCGTTGCTAATTCTTGCCGGCCAGAATATTCTGCATATAATTCTCAAGCACTTGTTGATGAATACTTGTAGCTTCTGTTTGATTCTGACCGAAGTGAGCCATGTTTCACTGCCATATATTAATGTTGACTTAACACATGCTCTGAATATTGTTAGCTTTGTTGTTCTCGATATTTGGTTGCTCCGCCGCCATATCTTCATTAGGCTCCCAAATGTTTTTCTTGCCTTATTTATACGGCTGTTGACATCTTCTGTTGTACCTCCTCTTGATATTATGATGCTCCCCAGGTAGTTGAATTCTTCTACGTATTCTATCCGTTGCCCACTCATTGTTATTGGCTCACTATCACTGTTGTTTGTCCTCATTGCCTTTGTTTTCTCGATATTTAATTCCAGTCCCGATTTCTTTGCTTCTTCCTGTAATCTGTTGACTTTGTTCTGTAGGTCCCTTTGATTCCTTGATATGAGGCATATATCATCTGCGTAATCTAAGTCTTCTAAGTTGCCGAAGAGATCCCATTCTATTTCGTTTATTCCAGTGCAAACTTTCGTCTAGTATTGTGTTGAAGAGAAGTGGAGATAGTGGACATCCTTATCTGACTCCTATATTGGTGTAGAATGGATCACTGATGTTACCTCTGATGTGTTGAACTGTTGTCTCTGCATCTTTATACATCGCTTTGATGATGTTGATGATTTTTTCAAGAACTCCCTTCTTTGTAAGTGTTCTCCATATTGCGCATCTCTTGACTGTGTCGAATGCTTTCTTAAAATCTATGAATAGTAGATATAGTGGGGCATTCCATTCCACTGATTGTTCAACTATGACCCGTAAAGTATTTGCCTGGTCTACACAGCTTCGGTTTGGTCTGAAACCTGCCTGCTCTTTCCGTAGTATTGGTTCTAGTACTTCTTCTAATCTTTTCTTTATAATAATTGCTATTATCTTATGAATAGTATTTAGAACCGTGATTCCTCTCCAGTTGCTGCAATTTGCCAAGTCTCCTTTCTTAGGTATATTGACAATCATTCCTTTCTTCCATGATGGTGGTATATTCTCTTCTATCCATGCTTTTCTGATGTGGGGTTCAATTGTTTTTGCGAATAGGTCGGGGTCCAGTTTGGCTATTTCTGCTGGAATTCAATCTTCACCTGTTGCTTTGTTGTGCTTCAGGATATTGATTGTAGCTTTGATTTCTTCTATATTTGGAGCTTGAGTAGATATTGGCAGTCCCTCAGTTGGGTAGATATTTGCATTGTCTCTGTTTCTTATGTCTGCTTCATTATTTGTACTTTCTTCGTTGCTGAGTTCTTGGAAATGTTCTCTCCATCTCTTTAATTGATCCTCTAAGTTTGTGATGAGCGCACCATTTTTATCTTTAATTGGTTTGTTTTGTTGTTCCGACTGGTTTGTTAAGTTCTTGATTATGCGATGCAATTCTCTCAGGTTATGTTGCTGTGCTGCTTTTTCTGCTTCTCCGGCTAAATTTTGTAGAAATTTCCTTTTATTTCTTCTTGCTGCTCTTTTTACTGTTTTCGCTATTTCTTCATATTCTCTTCTTGATGCCATCCTGTTGTTTATCATTTTCTTCATTTCACCTCTTCTTTTAATCAAGGCCCATGTGTTATCGGTTATCCAGATTTTTCTTTGTGGTTGTGAAATTCCAAGATTTTGTTCGCTTGTTTGGTTGTAAATTTCCAGAATCTCTTCCCAAGTGTATTCTCTATTATTTCTAATATTTTCTCGTAACGCCGTAACTATGTCAGCTCTTACTTGCGGATTTTTTAAGTTGTTTATATTTATTTTCTTCTTTCTATATCTTCTGCCTCTTCCTTGTTGGCTTAGTTTCATTCTGAAGTCCCCAGTTAGTAATTCATGATCGCTGTGTATATCTGCTCCCCTTCTATTTCTCACATCTAACATTGATTGTTTCCACTTCTTGCTGATGCATATGTGATCTATCTGATTTCTTGAGATCCCGTTTGGTGTTGTCCATGTGTATTTGTGGATATCAATGTGTGTATCAATGTGGATATCAATATGCATATGTGATTGAGTTATAAATTTAATTAATTTTTATTTACAAAATATTTTAATTCAGCTAATCCTTACATTATTCAGCTTACTGTTTTTTTGTAAATTTGACATTATATGATTCAGATATGAATATTTTACATATAGAGCAATTAAATTCTACTTATATTATTATCCTTTACACATCATTTTGTCAATTTATAATTACGTTATCCAATTTTTAGTAATCTTAATCTATTATTTTTTCACTCATTTTTATTGAACTAAATTCACAACGTCTAAATAAAGAGTTGAAATTCTTTTTAAGAGTTGATATTAACTAAAATTAGTAAAAAAAAAAACAAATTATATTTTATCTGACGTAAAACACATGTAACAATTATTCATTATTTTTTTTTTTTTTTTTTTTTTTTTTTTTATGATATATACTTATACATTTTCTGACCACAATTTTCGAAATTTTTCAATGTCTGGTTTGTTGTCGTTGTGGTCTTTTGTGTTATCAAAGTTGAAAGATCTGAAATTATTTTTGTTTTTTTATGTTACTTTTTTCTTCACACAACCAACAAAAATCCTTGCTAAGAGAAATTAACCATTAGATATTATTAATATCAAGAAAGAAAACTTTCATATTATGATTTTTGTATGTATTTGTTTTAACAAATATTATAATGTATTATATGTTATATATTTGAGTAGCATACGAGTATCCTAAAGTATGTATTTGTTATGTTCGTTAATAATAATTTTTAGTTTATGCTCTTATAATAAAGAATGAACATTCCATTGGTTGTGCAAAGAACTGATAATATTAAATTATAAATTTCATATGAAAATGAATACCGTTATTATAATATATATGTAGATTGTAGATATATATATACACGTGTATGTATATCCTTAAACAAATAACGATTACTAAAAAAAAGGAAAAAAAAAAACCTAAGTAGAATTCATTCAAAGTCATAATCATTTCCTAAAGAATTTCCTTCCAATTTTGTTTGATTTTTTTTTTTTTAATTTTCTTTTTGGTTTTTTTTTCATTTTCCTTTTTTTGCTTTGAAATGTTGATCTTAGTTTTTTTTTTTTTGCTTCTCCCCTCGTCTTTTCAACGAGAATAATTTTTCATTCAAGTTCCTGCTACTGCTGCTGCTACCACAACATCATTTTCAATATATATTGTTATAGGTTATTTTATTGGTATATGTATATCGGATGGGATTCGATTCATTGCGGATAATTATATAGCATCAATGTTTCCCGAAGAAAATAAAAAAGAAAATTATTTTTTTTTTTAGAGAAATTCTTTTGAAAATGAATTTCGCGTTTTATTTTCATTGAAAAATTGTAAAAAAAAAAAAAATACGAGAAAATAATAAAATTCATTAAATGTCTGTTATTGAAAGTTAGTTTTTCTTCTGAAACTTATATTAACCCTTGCATAACAATTGTATTGATTTTTTGTACATTTTTGCCATTTAGTTTATAAAGTTTTTTATTGTTTGCTATTCTAAGTATCTAATTTTGTTTTGTTCAAATCTACTATCAAACTGCAATACATTTTTATAATATTAAGTACAATCGATTCATACCCATAGTATTCACTTCATACGTATATACCCATAACTCTAATAACTGTCAAATTGAAATTGTCATTAACTGTAAAATAATTAACTGTCATTAAAAACGGTTAAAATAACCTTAATTATTTAGTAAATTTTTTTTTTTAAATGGAGATTTCAATCAAAATCAGCATATACCCATAGCCATTATTATATAGCCTTCTTATGAGAATTATCTCTTCAGGCATAAATCGTTGAAATAAATAAATAAATAGCTCTAATAACTGTCAAATTGAAATTGTCATTAACTGTCAAATAATTAAATATTCAATACAATTTTTTTTAAATGGAGATTTCAGTCACAATCACCATATCCCACTTAGATCTAATAACTGTCAAATTTAAACTGTCATTAGCTGTAAAATAATTAGTTGTCATTAAAACTGTTGATATAACTTGTAACTATTCAGTAAATAAAAAAAATAAAAGAAATGGAAATTTCAATCAGAATCAGTATGTATCCCACAGCTCTAATAACTGTCACATTTAAACTGTCATTAGCTGTAAAATAATTAGTTGTCATTAAAACTGTTGATATAATTTGTAACTATTTAGTAAATAAAAAAAATAAAAGAAATGGAAATTTCAATCAGAATCAGTATGTATCCCATAGCTCTAATAACTGTCACATTTAAACTGTCATTAGCTGTTAAATAATTAGTTGTCATTAAAACTGTTGATATAACTTGTAACTATTCAGTAAATAAAAAAAATAAAAGAAATGGAAATTTAAATCAGAATCAGTACATATGCCATAGCTCTAATAACTGTCAAATTGAAATTGTCATTAACTGTCAAATAATTAACTATTCAGTACATTTTTTTTTTTTCAAAATTGAAATTTCAGTCAGAAACAGTATGTATCCTATAGCTCTAATAACTTTCAAATTTAAGCTGTCATTAGCTGTAAAATAATTAGTTGTCATTAAAACTGTTAATATAACTTGTAACTATTCAGTAAATAAAAGAAAATAAAAGAAATGGAAATTTAAATCAGAATCAGCCATATATGCCATAGCTCTAATAACTGTCAAATTGAAACTGTCATTAACTGTAAAATAATTAACTGTCATTGAAAGCCGTTAAAATAACTTAACCATTTAGTACATTTTCATTCATTTAAAAAATTGACATATATTGATTTTCAATAACTTAGGTACAACTACACATTTTTACACATAGCGGAACTAGATTTAGTGTTTATACAGTTCTAATCTAAAATAAAAATTGAATCATAGGTTTTTATAATGACACTGCACAAAGCATATTCATTTTTTCCTTTCACCAGTTTAGATAAATTGATAAAACTGAAAATTTGATGAGTGAAATTTTCACTACAATTTGACGACTATTTTTCTCTCTTTTTAACGAATGTATTTAAGATAGATCGTGAAAAGTTCACGGGAAGAGCATACTGTATTGAATGTAATAAATTGCAGTGCCGTACTTAATTATCGTATACTTAAGACAATATAATTATGTCTAATATTACATTTATATAATTATACCTATATGTTACTGGCGAGTTAACAAAAAAGAACAACAGTATTATAAGCACAAATTCAATATAAAGAAATACAATTATAACTCATATGAGTCTAATCAGCTATAACATTTCCTTAACGATGCAGTTTGTTTCTAAAATCAAAATTAAGATATCATCAAAGTTGACTTGTTGTTAGATTGTTATTACATTTCTCTCACAATCTTGATTTAATATTGTTTATATGAGAGGGCATTTACATTTTATTATTTTGTTCGAACAATGTGTTTACATTTGGGTTTAGTCAAATAACTCATTTTCATACAAAAGAAAAAAATTAAATACAATACGAGTATAGATAGATTAATAAACAAAATATAAAAAACCAAAACACTGACCGGGTTAAGAATATTTTTGTTTTTTTTTTTTTTAAGAAAATTTTCGAACGATATTATAATGAGTTGTTTGAACAAAATATGTACAGATATTGTATCCTATAAGAAAACTGAAATTTTGTATCTCAAGAAGAGATCAAGATAGTCATGGAAAGGAAAAGAGGGATGAATAATGGTGGTAAACTAGATAATAATAGCTTCTAGAAAGAAAAAAATTTGTTTTTCTTTTTTCTATTAACGAGACCTCATTTCAAAATTGACACAAAATTTCATTCTTGTACATCAG
Source organism: Argyra leucocephala (assembly GCA_963942445.1). Lineage (NCBI taxonomy): Eukaryota > Metazoa > Arthropoda > Insecta > Diptera > Dolichopodidae > Argyra > Argyra leucocephala. The sequence continues at coordinate 16,117,253 of OZ012681.1, forward strand.
ACTTTATAACTAATTATTAAAAAAAGGGATTTTGTTTTTGTGCTTTTGATTAAATATTGATTTTTATTAAATTGATTGCTATTTTCTTCAACTGTGTATATGTACAGCTATATTTTTTCAGTACTTTAAATGTATATATATATATATATATATATTAATATTTATTAAAAAATATATATTTCTATTGTTAACGATTTGTTAAGTTATTATTGATTAAATTGAAATAATATTTATGTTTTAATATAGCTAAGGTTAGTTAATAAATAAAATAGAATTAGAATATAAAGATTTATGAAATTATTAGATAAATAAATATTTATTATCCTATAAAAAGAAATATTTTTTTAATTCAGCTAATTGCCTATTGTTTAAAAATCTTTGTTTGAATATTATTTAAGAATAATTACGTTTTTTTTTTTTCAATTCAGCAGAATTTTTAAAATATTCAAATTAAATTGAAACAGTTTTTTAACATACTTTTGGCAAAAGTTTTAATAATTTTGAATTGAAATATATTCAGCTAATCAATAAAATATTTTTGTAAATATTCTCAATTGAAATTTTGATATTATTTTTATTCAGTGTAGAATATTCAAATATTTTTTTGATGTATGTACATACTTTAAAATATAAGTCAAAAAATATTGAAATTATTAATTTATTTGCTTCAATTTAATAATGATTTAAATTTTATTGTCATTCAGCTTGATTTGTAGGATATTCAGCCGATTAAAAAACTACTATAGACTACTTTTTTTCTACACTTTTGTTTGACAACTGTATAGTAGATATATATCAAATTAATGTCGACAAATATAGAAATTATTGATTTATTGGATTCAATTTAATAATGATTTAAGTTTTACTGTTATTTAGCTTGATTTGTAGGATTTTCAGCCGGTCAAAAAACTACTGTAGACAATAGGCTGAATACTATGAAAAAAAAAACTACTTTATTTTCTACTTAAAACTATTATTATGTAGTGATATATACTGCATAGCCTACTACGATGACTGTATAGTGGTCATATGTCAAATTAAGGTCGATAAATATTGCAGTACTTGATTTATTTTCTTCAATTGAATACTAATTTAAATTTTACTGTTATTCAGCTTGATTTGTAGGATATTCAGCCGATTAAAAAACTACTATAGACTATTCAGCACATCAAAAAAGCATATTTTTTTGTTTGACAACTTACTTAAAATCATTATGATACCATTATGATAATATATATACTGACTAGTAATCGCAAACTCCTGGGTTCGAAGTTTGTTCATGATATTAATGTTTTTTTTTTAAATTTTTTTATTCTTTGTAAAATATTATTATTTATTAAAATAATTTTTGACAGTATAATTTGAATGGAACTATGCTTTTATGAAGATCGAGAGCCTAACAATATTTGTAGTTTTTAACATTTAATTAATTGACGTGGCATATAATTGACAAATAAATATATTGGTTAAACATTTCTCGTTCCATTTTACGCAATAAATTGTGCAGTATCGAATTTGAGGTACCAAACAATAGTTTTACAGTAATATATTAAGTTCAGATTTTAAATACTCAGCTAATTTAATTTTAATTTAAATTTCAAAAATCTAAATAATAATATAATTTATTAATAATTTAATTACAATGATATTTTTGAACATATTCAGTTAATGAATTAAAAATTCCTAATATTTTTTTTTTACACGAATACTTTAATATTTCTCTAATTCAGCTTGATTTAAAAGATGTTAAAATCTATTTTTTTAATCGCTATATTTTTAAAATACTTATTTTTAATGAGTAACAATATTATTTTTTTAATTCAGCTCGTCTTATAATGCGCTGAATATATGAAAAAAAAATGTTTCCAACCAGTTATTGTACTTTAAACTGTTATTTTCAAAATTTTCTGATTATATTTAAATTGTCCAATAAAAAAACACAAAAAAAAGTCGATTCACGTATGTGTTATTTGAATTTAAAAAAGACAAGGCCGCAGTGTATTTAGGAATGATTTTTTTAATTTAAATAACGGCATTTCTTTATTCAGCTTAATAAAATTAGGGGTTTTATGAAATAAATAATAATTTTCTAGACTCACATATTTAATTTTTGCTTCGATATACACGAAATCTTTTTGAAATGCTCGAATATTTTAAAATTTAATAAACCTAACAGAATATTAAACTTAGAAAACATAAAAAAATAAAATTTATATCTTAATTTTGTTTTTTTTGTAAATTATTTATTTTTAATTATAATTAGGTACTCTTTAAAATATTTTGTTTACGAACAGTGTGTATCTGTATAATCTGCAGAACAACTTATTTTGTTCTTGTTTGGTCTACACATCTAAATATATATATATTCAAAGTACATTATTTCGTTATGTTAATTCCAACCAAAAAACAAAAAAAGTTATAAAGGCTAGTTATCAGATATTCTCATTATTGAAGGGTGAGTTTTGAAAGAAAGCAAGGATAATTTATACTTTTTAATGGATTTATCCATTAATATTTTTGTTTCTATATACAGAACAGAGGTGTATATATATATTCTAGATATATTTTAGATTATTATATTATTATTATTGTTATACAAACATTTTTATTTTGTGTTTTGTTATTGATGTAATCAAAATGGATTTTTCTTTTTAATATTTTCCGGAAAGATGAATTATCAATAAATGTTGTTATTGTTGTTGTTGTTGATGATGAAATTATGATGAAAATTAATATAACCTCGAAAACTTTAATTAATATAAAGTTTTGTTGTTTTCTGTTGTGTTGATGAGTTTTTCATTACCCGTCCTACATAGATAATTTTGAAAAAAAAAAACAAAGAAGAAGAAAAATATCAAATAAGTATAATTGAAAATGAAAAGTATTGTAGATGGCATCAGAAAAATATAAAGACAAAAAAAAAAATTGCGAAACAAATTGAAGTAGAAATAAAGTAAAATCTAATAATGAATATTCAATCGGGAAGTTTAATTATATTATTATTTTTTTTCTGTTCTCATTCCTCCTGCATATTTATTAATTCTAATGACAGTTGAAAAATGATAGCAAATGACAAGCGTCAAATGAAAAGAATTCAATTAAAAGAAATTTATTTTTAGAATATGATTATTTTGTTATAATAAGTCTGACACTAAAATTCCCCGAACGTACAATATCGGTATCGTTAGACTTAAACTTAAAAATCAACAATTTAAGACTGTGAAATGCAGTTGAAATGTATTGTATAAAATAATTTTCGTGTCGACCAAATTTGAAAAAGGTCAGTGATCGTAGAAATTACAGAAGCATGACTATCATGAAATGAGATCAAAATAATAGAACGAGGACTTGCTGAATTTCGAAATTTTAAAGATGATTTTTTTACTTCAACCATTTAACTTTGTAAAGTATTTATCATATTTTTGTGTTATACTTTATTTTAGAGTACAGTTACAACTGAATTTATCTCTTAAAAACAATCATGCTTAAATTTATAGATTAATAAATACATACATCTAATAATATTGTACTATATTACATTTAATCAAAGAATATATTATAATAAGAAGTCTCATCTGAATCAACTATTTAACTTTGTAGAGGATTTTTCATATTTTTGTGTTATACTTTATTTGAGTGTTCAATTACAACTGAATTTATCTCTTTAAAACTATCATGCTTAAATTTATAGATTAACAATTACTTACATTTAATAATAATGTACTATATTACATTTAATCAAAGAATATATAATAATGAGAAGTCTCATATGGATATTTTTAAATTTTTTCGACTTAGATGCGTACGTGGCGTGTAATGAAATTAAACGAAAATAAAAATTGAAATGAACAAAGATTAGTAATTATAATTTTGTTAAAAAAATAAATAAAACAGTTACAGTTCATTCAGTCCATCCATGTAGATATAATTTCAATATTTTTTCAAATCAAAAGATTCAAAATAAAAAATATAAAAAAATTTAAACACATACCATCTCCAATGAATTTGTGCACGTGCATTATTTCTTTATATGGATTTTTATTTGTATTTAAAAGTACACTGAAATCTAGGTATATTTTAAAATTTTTGGCAAATAAATTTTTTGATTTTGTTAATTATATCTGTTTTTATTTATCAATCATGTATTTTTTTATATATATATACATGTGTTTATCTTATAATAAATAAATAATAAAAAAACAAAATTATGAAAAATGTATTGTTGTCTTCTTATTTCTTCAAAAAATAAAAATACTAAAATAAAAATATGATTTTCAATCAAGTTGTGAGAAAAAAAGAAACGGTATTCCGTAGACATTTTGCGATTTGTACTGCATAACGATTTGCAACTAATGATGACAGTTCACGATTTGAAAGTAATAAATTTTATTCTTTTATTACTATTATTTTGAGAATGCTTTCTAGATTCTATGATTCTGTCATTGACTTTACTATTGTATATACTTATTTCAATAAATACAATAGTACCTACATTGATATTCTGATATTTGGCTATTATTTAGGTATCCGTGACGTCGTAAATGTATCGAAAACATATTGACGTATGATCTTAAATGTCAAAATCAAAATTGTTTACATTTCTCATGATCGGTAATTCATTCTACAGTGCATTCGCGATTGATTTTCACGACAGGGGTTGTTATACACACTATAGTTTGGTACAGTTATGTTAAGTTTTTTTTTATTAATCAAGCAATAATTTTAAAAATTAAAGAAAAATAAGTATAAATTTTACTTTGTGTTTCAAAAATATTTTTAAAAATGTTTTTTTTTTATTTAAATTTACTTTAATTTTAATAGGAAATGGACTCACGAAAGAAAGATGCTTTTATTAACTATTAAGCTAAAGCACAAAGACGATTTTTATTAAAAAAAAACAAAAAAATTTTTTTTTTACGAAATTGTCCATATTAAATCTATCTACATTATATAATCTTTCACAAATATGTATATTCAATTCAAATATTTTAAAAACTTATCCACAAGAGTATAATATTTTGACATTTGATTTGACGTTTATTTCAGAGACAATTTGCTTAGAGTGATCGGAATTGTAAGCAAAGTACATTGCATCGCCAACACAATATTGTCAGTTCAGAAAATTTGACATATTGTATTTGTATGTAAAACGCTTGAAATTTTTTGGATACATTTCCGATGTCACCGTATGTAGCTTTGTAACTATTCGTATCATATTCATAAGTAGATAATTTCTATAAGATTTGAAGAACAAAATTATTATTTTAAAGAGCAAATGTTTTTTGAAGATAAAATGAGAGAGCGGGTTGTAATGTGGTGACCCACTATATAAAAATAATATTTTAAAATTTTGTATGGGATGAGACTTCTTTTTGTTATATGTTCTTTGATTTAATATAAATATAGCGTAAAGTACAGTGGTTTTACAACCTAACAATTGTTGTACCAATATCACAACTTTCATATAATTTTATGATAGTGCAGATCTTGCATATTTATAGCAAATTTGTATTTGTCTTACAAAATTTTCATTTCAGTTTTTTTCCAAATTCTGTTTTTTTTTTTTTTTTCAATTTCATTATTAGAAGACCCAAGAAATATTGTTTATTCGTTCTAACATTATTATTCTTTTGATTTCATCAATCTAATATTTTCTCATGTTTGAATAAATATAACTTTATAGCTACCTTTTGAAAAATTACAGACGATTTCCACATGTGCCGATTTACCATCACGGCTAGTTTTGTCTTTGACGGTTTTTTCAGAGCATCCATTGAAATATTTCACAAATTAAACATATATATATATATATCATCATCATTGTCCTGCAACCTCATCCGTGGGGCATAGGGCGGATATATATATATATATATAATATATATATATATTCAAAATAAAAACAATTTTTATAATATTTTAAATATTTAAATAAGATATATATAAAAAAAAATATTATTATTTTTTTGATTTATTTTAATTTAGTTTATAACAAATTATAAAACAAATTTTAAGCAATCAAATTATTTATATTTTTAAGTTAATTATATTGACATCATAATTATATTTACAACACAACATAAAATTATCTTGTTATAATTGAATTTATTGCCTGTCATAATACATTAAATTTCTCCGTATGTGTTACCACCGTAACAGAAAAGATAAAGACGAAAACTTGGCGCGCGGTTGCTTGTGATTGGTTATTTGCTGTCAAAATCGACCGTGACGGTAAATCAGCACATGTTCAAATCCACCTTTATATGAAATTAATCAACTGAAATATTATCATCAACCCTGTATACAAATAACAAAAAAAAAAAATATTCACCACTAAATATTATGTTTTCCCCAAATATAATAGAAAATACTCACCATATTTATTTTTTTTATTCTCACTTTTATGATTCTACTGAAAGTAATAAAAATAAAATTCTGAATTTTTATTTATTGTTGTTGTTATTATTCGTTTTTTTTAAATCTTTATATATTTTTGATGAAAAGTAGTTTATTTTTAAGTTTAGCGGAATAAAAAAAAAAAATAAAGTAAAAAAAAATAGAACAATATGCTATAAACACTGCTATAAAATGGTTTCACCTGAATACTTAAAATTTAAGGATTTCAAACAAAACAACCATTTTTTTTTTGTATTATAAAAGACGATAAAATGATGTGTATATTCTCATCACATCATCATCATCATCATACAAACAGAACATACAAAATTCAGAAAATATGAAATATATATAAAAAAAAAAAAATTTATATAGTTTTCCTGTTAAATGATGTTAGAAAAATATAAATTAAAGTGTGACATATAGAAGAGATAAACTAACTTGACTGAAAAGTAATTTGACTGACATAGTTGACAGTCAAGTTGAATTACAGGATTTTTTTTTTTTTGTTTTAATATGTACAAGCATCGTTGATGTTACTGAGCTGAGCACTACTAACCAGATTTTGAATATTTTTATTTGCACCAAAACAATGATGAATTTTTTTTTTATTACTTGTGTAGGTAGAAAATCCTAAGAGAATATACCTTGAGTTGCATATTAAAATGATGATGTAAGTTAGAATTGTGTTGAGTTTAATATATTATTTAAAAATAATTAATTTACCATACATTTGAAATGTTTTATGAATTAAGTTGAAAAAAAAACAATGCTGACATTTAGCTAACATTTTAGTGAATCATTTTTCGTTTTAACCCCATTACTGCATAAAGTTATTAAAACAAAATTTTTAAATTTTAATGTAATACGTATTCAATTTATTAAATTGAAAAACGAAAACATTTAAAAAATTGGTTAAATTTAAAAAAAAAAATTGGAAATGGACAAAATATAAGAAATCCGATATATCGGATTGTATGCAGAAGAAGAAAATGTTATTCTATTATAAACATTTTTTAAACACATTTTTGGATGTAATCCAACATGATTTACTTTTCTGAATAAATTTGCTTTTTCCTCCACAATATTTGCAAAGTCAGTCCGTTGTCACATAGTGTGGCCAATGGTCTCTGCCCTCATATCTTATATCTGTCGTTATATTTTGAATCGATTTTCTTCTGACAGATGGTTTTCCATATTTGGTCAACAACGAAAGAGCTATATATTTCGGCGGAAATTTAACAAACTAGTGCATTTTTTATCTTCATGCATTTTATGCATGACTAACCATGCATTTGAGACACTTGCATCTAACAAATAGCAGAAAATTTACCATCACATTCTTGTACGATATACTGCAACATTTTGATCTATATGATCTAAGCCTTCCATTTCATTATTATAATTGCAAAACAATTCTGACTGTATAACGTCAATTTGTCATTTCTTTACATCTTCCACATTTACTTTATTTTATAGAATCAAAGTTCGTTTCGCACATTACCACTCTATTATATATTTCATTTTCTGCCATTCTATATTCTGTTTACATATTTTAGAATTATACTTTTGAGAATACTTAGAGAGAGGCTTTACATCGAAATCCCAATTAATTTACAAAAGAACTATTGCCTTCATCTTTGTAAAGGTCCCTAGTGCTAAGAAATAGTTGATAATTTCGTATTACGTATTCGCAATTACTTCGCAGTATATTAGACCCTAATTGATTCAAATATCCTGCTGCATCATAATCGCTGGAGTCAGGGTCGCAATCAGTGTCGTTGTCATATTTAGGATTAACAATATCGCCTTTTGCAAGTTCCATTATTACTTCTCTTAATGAATTTAATATATAATACCTATAAATTTTGTATTTTTTTTTTATGTATATTATTATAGTATAGGGCATATAGTATCCGTTAAATCGGGATCGTAAAAGTATGACGTCATATCGTCGAACTTATACATTTTTAATAGTAACCAATAATACTCAAACATATCCAGTAACATTATAAGAAAAATATTTTGTTTTAAATGTAAAGTAATTATAAATAGTAAGTCAAGATTATTTAATTTTGGTTACCGGTCACCTTTTCGGCCTACCAAGATATCAAGCGCACTTTTGTGCAAATCCAATTAAACGGATTATATGCCGCATTAATAAGTTTTTAAAACTTTTATTAATTTTAGTCTTATCCAATACACATAAAATGACAACCAGATAGGAATAAAATGGCTACCGGATTCAAATAAAATGACTCCCAGATAGAAATAAAACGGCGTCAAAACATTATTTTTAGTATTAATAATAGATTTTTACATTTTTGAATCAAAAATATTCTCACGCAAATTAAATGTCTGTGCGGGCAAAGGTAACAACGAGAATCAATAAGACTCGATTAGTTGAATATGACGGTATGAATGGAGTAGAATGTAGAATGGAGCATTATTTGTAATAAAACTAATTACTAAAGATATTAAAATAATCTGAATGACAATATAACTACAATGTAGTAGAACAGTCTTTAAAACAGAAAATAAAGTAATTTGAAAGAAAAACAAGAATTTCAATATTTTAAATGTATAGACTACAGCCTAACACTAACAGCCATTTAAAATATTCTTAAAAGCTAACAAAGTACAAACTCTAGTTAGGAATATGGATCTTCTGTGAAGAGAAATTATTGCAATAAAAAAAGAGTGACAACTTTTTTAAACAAAGTATGATTGACTTTAACGCTCACTGCTGAAGATATTGCTTCTCTAATACTTTCCATCTGTGTATATCTTTTGAGCAGAATATCTCCAATTATTTGATATTTTATTTATTTATATTATCGCTTCATCTATTTGACGATTTTCTACTACTTTTTTTATACCAGATTCTTAAATAAATCCTGAGAATCAGTTGGCTTTGCAATGGAGTCTGTTAAGGATGGATATTTATCAAACCATTCATATATGAACCACCAAACTGACAAAAATGTTTGAATCAAAGCTTTTAAACTAGCAAATCACAAATTTATGATCTGAATTTTAGATTTTTATAAATTTTAATTTAAAATGTAATTTAGTTATCTTCTTTTATTTTCTTGACAGTTGTCGGGAGTATAGCTTATCTTTTCGTGCCTAATTAATTAAGTACTAAATAATATTTATATGGTTTTTTGAGTATTTATTCACCAAATTTCTGGCTTATAAGCTCACTAAATGTGGAAAACTACCACTATTGTCAGGAACTAAGCCTTGTTAAATAGATTATGAATTAATATTATTGAAGTTTAAAAATTAATATTATAAAGAAATGTTACCAGATTATACTATCAATTTTTTGTCATTAATTGTATCCCAATAAAAAAAGGTACTGGACTAGATCGATCGAAAATCCATAAAGCATTTTTTTTTTCGTCGGGATTCGAACCTAGGATTGCTCTACCTACTGCACCATTCAGCGTGGTCTAAAATATAACCTTTGCTATTGGAATAAGATATTATTGCTTCATACTGTGTCTTTTTTTGTTAACATGAAACTGTTTGTGAACTCTAACATTGTATTCATCATATCGGTTATCGTCGTGGTGATTGGTGACCGCTTGATGTATAGATTCATAAGCTATTTTCATGATTCTTAATCTTTATAGCACTCATATTATGCTTGTGTTTCATACCAATAATGGAACAAAAAAGGAGGATGTTAATGAATCAGCCCCAAAACATATCTACATGGTCTGTTGGCTATTTAAGTAAATAAATTCATATACTAATAATATTCCAAGTCACATTCACATTTTTAAAAATTGTTATTAAATTGCAATCAATGCCTTTATGTGAACTTTATATATTGTATTTGAATTAACCTAGAAGTTGGGTTCAATTGAGTATAAAAAAACATTTTTTGTTTCCTTCAATTTCAATTCAATTCGGTTGTTGTAAAAAAACACCAGCATCAGAAGTTGTCTCAAGCCTATATTAATAACCATTCATTTTATTCCTATATATTATTATTTTCGTTTTTAGGGGGAAAATTGAATAACAAAAAAAAAATTAACAAAAAAAAAAACGTTTAAAAAAGAAAATCTAAGTGTTTTTATGTAATACAGTGACAGAAATTTAAGTAGTCGGTCTCTTTTTAAAGCATGCTTAAAACATTGTAAATGCGTATTGTTAGAAATTCGTTATTCAATTTTGAAGTTTAAAAATTAATTTTGTGTTGAGTTACAATGTTGGTAACACTGTCAATATTACCGTTCCTATACTAATGCACACACTGTAAATGACAGATAACAGTAAATCAAAATGATTACCAATATTCCATAAAATTATTGCAAGGGGTCGGAAATATCAAATTAAAAATTGGCACATTCGATTGATTATTATGTGAATACTATAATCGGGGTAGTTTCTTATGAAGCATAGATTTTTAATGAAACTGTTCGTCACTGTGTCTCCTCAGAAGTGAATTGAGAAGACAACCTGAAAATATAAAAATTTACGAATATAAAATTTAAGGTGTAAAATCGTTTCAGTATCTCGGTGTTATTTTATGTAATGACAATGATATGAAAATCAGTATATAAGAAAGACTACAAGCGGGAAACGGATGTTATTATTAATGACAACCCAACTTCTATCTAGGACGACAAAATAAAAAATATACGAAACATTGATTCGCCCGGTAAACACATACAGATGTGAATTTTGGATAATAACACTAAATGACAAAAATATTTTAAAATGATTCGAAAGAAAAATACTCCGTCAAATCTGCGGTTAGATTAGAAAATGGACAATATAGAAGAAGATATAATGACGAACTATATAAGCTGACTGATATAATAAAATGACTGATATAATAAAATGACTGTAATATAATAAAATTCATCAAAAGCCAAAGATTAAGATGGGTCGGGTATGTAATAAGAATACCAGAAAACCGACATCAGCTTAAAATATTCTCGATAAATCCCATGAGAACAAGAGGTGGAAGCAGACTGAGAAATATAAATGGGAAGACAATATTGAAGAAAACGCAACCAATCTGAGAATAGTAAAGTGAAAGACAAGTGCAAGAGAAAGAAATTATTGGAGGAAAATTGTGAAGAAGGTTAAAACCCATCTAGGGGCTGTAATGCTATATGAGTCTGACGTTTGAGATGACGACGTTTCCCTGTGCTTCCCAATATTTTTTTTTCATTCAGACAAACCTTCTAATTTCCTATTCTTCTCTCAACATTTTAGGAAGAATTGGCTTTCTTGTACGCTATGGGTTACATTATTATGATAGTACTTATACGAAGTAGTGAAGTTAGCGAAATAAGACTTTCAAATGCACGCTTTCTTCAGATTCTTTATTTATGATATCCCGTGTAAACACAATTTTGGGGAACAACAAACAAACGGTAAAAATAAAGTAAAAAAATCATAACAAATTTACATAAACATAGCTTTACAGAATATGAATGAAGACTAAATTAAAGTAACAAAGATAATCCACTGTATTCGGACATTCAGAATAAATAAAGTTTATAGTTTTATAATAAAGAAATCAGTTACATTCTATAGGATCAAAATTTTCGTAAATACAGTTTTGCAAATTGAAATAAGAATGAAAATTAAAGTCAAAGTCACAAAGCCAATCCAGCCAATGTTTGGACACTTAGAAAAGGTTCATAGTTTGATAAAGAACTCAGTGGCACTGTAGGTTCGAAATCGTTTTTCTATTTTGGGCAATCCTAAATGTATACAGCATTACTGTATCTGTTTGTTATTATTTAGTAATTTTTGTTATTTTTAGGTACTCCAAAGGTAGATTTTTTCAAACTTTAGATTTTTTAAAACTTTTGTACTTATAGTACTATCTTATAGTTACTTAACCTAGATAAAGTTTACAAAAAATAGCTCTTGTGATATTCTTATTAAAATGTAAAGTAATAGTGGGCTTTTTTAGTTAATTTATGTTATATGGTTATCATTATTATTATTGTTATTAGTTAGTTATTACTATTAGTTTTAATTTACTTGAATTCTTATATAAATGTATTAGAAAAAAAACTGCGGTGTAAAAACTAAACTAAACCCACTAATCTAACTAAATAACTACTATCCCAAAGACATATGTATTTGTAATACTTAGTGCTAATTAATTCTAAATTTATCTTTATCCGGTATAGACATGTCATATCTCAAATTTTCTCCATTAATTTTGCCAGGAATTTACTCTATAGCTTTACACGTAGCCCATCTACTATATTGATAGTAGTGTAAAGATATGACTTTGGTTTTGAATATAATCATTTTTATTCAAAAAAATAAAGTGCTCAGGGGCTATAAAACCTGTTGTGAGCATAATCTTTTTAATGTACTGCTCATTGTGGTAGAAAATAGTATGCGATATTAGACCATTTTCTGGAGCTTTTTCAGTTCTATCATAATGTTTTCAAAATAATATTATGAATATTTCGAAGTGACACTACGAAGTATTTTTTAGAATAATAATGCTTGTAGTTGGAAACAGGCTTTCTATAAATATTGGTACATATTCTTATACACTTTGTTTCAATTAAGCTTGCACTGACGTTATACCATATTGGTGCATCATACACAAGCGTTGGCCTTATTAATGTCTGATAACATTATATTTTGACTCTTTTGCTTACGCTTTTGTTGTAAAATAGTTTTTTTCCCAACATGAAGGACTAGAGATTGTACATGTTATATGCTCGGAATAATTCAGATTACGACCAAGAAAAACTTGTTTCTTCAAGTGTAAATCATCATATCAAATAACTGTAATTATTTCAAATTTTCATCACTGTATTTTTTCATACTGCGAAGTACACACTAAGTAAATGCATATCGATATATTTTTGCTAAAAAACACATTTCAACCATCAGTTTTCAATGAAAACCCTTTTACCCTAATAAATTTAAATGGAAAGAAAAACTCAGGAAACCTGTCATTATAGTCCCAATATTCGAAGTCATTATTCATCCACGATTTAATGTTTAAAAATTCTACTATATTTGATGCAATAAATCTCACACATTTTTTATTTTATTTTACTTTTTTTTTTGTATGTTCTTAGACTTTTTAATAGAAAAACAAAAGCAAAACGGAAAAGGAAAAAACAAAAGAATTTGTTTTTTTACTAAGTTTTCAATACTGGGATTTTATTTTAATAGGAAAAGAAAAAATAAGGATATTGAACCGTTGAGTAATTTTTGCCTTACATAATATTGTGTGTAACCCATAGAAAAATTTACCTATATTTTTTTTTTTTTTTTTGTACCTGTATCCAAATGTTTTCGATAAAATGTAAATTTTTTTTTCTTATTATTATTATTTTTCTGTAAATTTGAAAAGAACTTAAGACTCTTAGAGTGTTGTTAAATCTACAATCACTTGAAATAAAATTTTCCATTTATATCAGGGTTTTTTGTGGGGTTTTTTTAAGTTATTGTTGTTGTTTTTTTTTCTTTATTTTTTTCCATTGTTTTTCTTTTTTAAACAATTCGATTTTGTTTCACTTCTTAATAGTTTAAGATTATATTGTTGTAAACATATAATCCGGCTGAATTGTTGTTTTTTGTTTGATATGACTTAAAATATTTATTAAAAAAAATTTAATATAAAAAATTGGTAGATGTGTTTGAGACATGAGAGGTAGGTGAATTGAAGTTAAATAGATTCAGAGTGCTAACTGTTTCATTTACGTATATTTTGGTAGTCCCTATTAGATTCCTTCATATAAAAAAAAGTAGCAAGTTGTGACAAGCCAATCGTTTTTTGTAACGTTTAGTGAATCTTGCTGGTACTGTTATTGTTCTATTTACATTGAATTATATTAGTATTTTGTATATTTGGAATTTTAGCTTACACTGATCTATTTTATTAGAATATATTATACACTCTGTGCGAGCAATTAGGCTCATTTGAGAATTCTTAAATAAATAAATAAATTTTTTGGAAGTTTTTTATATAACAAAATCCAAAGCCTGTATTTATATCATCAATTCATGAAATTTGAATTCATCTGAAAGCGTTTATAATATTTCTGTGGTTGGAAGTCATAAAGCAAATTGCGTTCGGTTAGAAAATTAATTGTCGGAGTCGCATTTGAAAGTTTGAAAAATTATCCAAATGACTTAAGCTGCTTTTAATTTTATACATAAAATATGTTCTACATATAAGAGTAATGAATTTGGATATGACATCCCCATTCCGAAATTCCCAAGACAAAAATTCTCAATGAAAATATTATCTTTTTTTTTATTGCACCCAACACCGACTACGTTTTTTTTTCTTTCAATATTATTATATTAAAACTCGTCTTATGAACCAACCATTAATGTAACACTATTTTTTTGACATAAAATAAATGGCTTAAAAGCACAGAGCGATTTAAACAAAATACAGTTTATGATATTTCATATTTTTTGTACACTTTTTAGCGTCAGGTTTCATACCTAGGTACTTGCTGTGTTCTTTATCATTATAGCTTTACCATTTATGATAATAGTTGGTTCATTTTGCAACTTTTTGTAACTAAAAACTCTCATAGACTAAAAACTCATTTAGCTTTTTTGTACACTACTCCTTTGTCCATTAAACTACTCTATCAATATCTATAGAGTTAAGATTCTTTGACATTTCGTTTATATATATTACAGTAATATAACTTTGGAAAAATAGCTATTAATGCGTCCTGTAATTAAGGTAGTATATAATAAATAGCAGGGCACGTAACACTGTCTTGTAGGACTCATGCTCTTATTTCTTTTAGTATCGAATATTCATCTTCTTGTTTTATGCAAATATAACCTGTTTCGAGATGTAAAATTCTAGCAGCTGTATCACTTGCTTAGTTAAATGTTTGTTTAAATTGTTCTATAAGGCCTAAAGATTGCGTAAGATGGTTGAGAAGAGTTGAGTGGTTTTTCTATAATGTTCTATAATCTATTTGTTGAATGCTTTGCTCTAAAACCAAATTGACAATTTGGTATTAAATTTTTACCTTTTATTATTGGTTTTAATCTCTTAAGTAGAAGCTTTTCAAATAATTTTGATATTACTGGTGTACTCCTAACTCTGGAAAAAGGAGATATTTTCCTTTTTTGTATCCATTAGAGGCTAAGCAAGACAAATTTTTTGCGATATTTTGGGAATTTTTGAGATTTTGTCCGTGAACTGTTCTGTCTTTAGAGATTTTGATTTACTGGGGATTTAGTTTTTAAAGAGATCTTATACATAAACCCGAATATTACATTTCGGGGAAATAAGCTTTATAAAGGTTTAAACTTTGAATGAAAATTTCTAATAAGTGTCTCTAAGGTGAATATTTAGACTTGCAAACAATGGTTAAATGTATGAAAACGTATTTTAAAAATTTTAAAAATTTTTTTTGTCTCTTTGGATTGCAATTTCTAGCAAGATATATATTTTTTTAAATTTTATATGATAGTAGTGTCTATATGTTTTTTCCTTTATTTGGAAGTTCTTGCAAGAGCAAAAAAACTTACAATTTTAATGTTGCAAAATTTTTAATCAAATTTTAGTAAAATTTTTACTATATTTGACATTTGTTTTTGCCTTGACAGTTCATTAATATTTATTTCTGCAATATTAAAATTGCTTCAAGGGCAAAAAAACTTACAATTTTAATGTTGCAAAATTTTCAATCAAATTTTAGTAAAATTTTTACTATATTTGACATTTGTTTTTATTTTGACAGTTCATTAATATTTGTTTCTACAATAAAATTGCTTCAAGAACAAAAAAACTTACAATTTTAATGTATGCAAAATTTTTAATCAAATTTTTACTATATTTGACATTTGTTTTTATTTTGACAGTTCATTAATATTAGTTTCTACAATAAAATTGCTTCAAGAACAAAAAAACTTACAATTTTAATGTTGCAAAATTTTCAATCAAATTTTAGTAAAATTTTTACTATATTTGACATTTGTTTTTATTTTGACAGTTCATTAATATTTATTTCTGCAATATTAAAATTGCTTCAAGAGCAAAAAAACTTACAATTTTAATGTTGCAAAATTTTTAATCAAATTTTAGTCAAATTTTTACTATATTTGACATTTGTTTTTATTTTGACAGTTCATTAATATTTATTTCTGCAATATTAAAATTGCTTCAAGAGCAAAAAAACTTACAATTTTAATGTTGCAAAATTTTCAATCAAATTTTAGTCAAATTTTTACTATATTTGACATGTGTTTTTGCTTTGACAGTTCATAAATATTTATTTCTGCAATATTAAAATGCTTCAAGAACAAAAAAACTTACAATTTTAATGTTGCAAAATTTTTAATCAAATTTTAATCAAATTTTTACTATATTTGACATTTGCATTTGCTTTGACAGTTCATTAATATTTATTTCTGCAATATTAAAATTGCTTGAAGAGCAAAAAAACTTACAATTTTAATGTTGCAAAATTTTTAATCAAATTTTAGTCAAATTGTTACTATATTTGACATTTGTTGACAATTTTTAATCAAATTTTTACTATATTTGACATTTGTTTTTATTTTGACAGTTCATTAATATTAGTTTCTACAATAAAATTGCTTCAAGAACAAAAAAACTTACAATTTTAATGTTGCAAAATTTTCAATCAAATTTTAGTAAAATTTTTACTATATTTGACATTTGTTTTTATTTTGACAGTTCATTAATATTTATTTCTGCAATATTAAAATTGCTTCAAGAGCAAAAAAACTTACAATTTTAATGTTGCAAAATTTTTAATCAAATTTTAGTCAAATTTTTACTATATTTGACATTTGTTTTTATTTTGACAGTTCATTAATATTTATTTCTGCAATATTAAAATTGCTTCAAGAGCAAAAAAACTTACAATTTTAATGTTGCAAAATTTTCAATCAAATTTTAGTCAAATTTTTACTATATTTGACATGTGTTTTTGCTTTGACAGTTCATAAATATTTATTTCTGCAATATTAAAATGCTTCAAGAACAAAAAAACTTACAATTTTAATGTTGCAAAATTTTTAATCAAATTTTAATCAAATTTTTACTATATTTGACATTTGCATTTGCTTTGACAGTTCATTAATATTTATTTCTGCAATATTAAAATTGCTTGAAGAGCAAAAAAACTTACAATTTTAATGTTGCAAAATTTTTAATCAAATTTTAGTCAAATTATTACTATATTTGACATTTGTTTTAGCTTTGACAGTTCATTAATATTTATTTCTGCAATATTAAAATTGCTTCAAGAACAAAGAACTTACAATTTTAATGTTGCAAAATTTTTAATCAAATTTTAGTCAAATTTTTACTATATTTGACATTTATTTTTCTATTGACAGTTCATTAATATTTATTTCTGCAATATTAAAATTGCTTCAAGAGCAAAAAACTTACAATTTTAATGTTGCAAAATTTTTAATCAAATTTTAGTCAAATTGTTACTATATTTGACATTAGCTTTGACAGTTCATTAATATTTATTTCTGCAATATTAAAATTGCTTCAAGAACAAAAAAACTTACAATTATAATGTTACAAAATTTTTAATCAAATTTTAGTCAAATTTTAGTCAAATTTTTACTATATTTGTCATTTGTTTTTTTTTGCTACAATATTAAAATTGCTTCGTATTTTCTGAAACAGTAATTTTTATATTTCTTTTTCTCAATATTGTAAGTGTTTGCAACAACAAAATTTTTGCAATATAATCTTATTATTTCTTAACATTTATTTTTGCTTAGCATGAATAGAAAATTTATTTTTGCTTATGTTTAGAAAATTTTCTAATTTTTATATCTCTTTCTCTCAATATTGCAAGGATATGTAAGAGTTTAAGATTAATATACAACGATTCAATATTTTATATTTTATAAGTTGGTGTAAATTTGGTTGGTAAAATTTCGTATAATTTTTCAATCTTTGATATATAATATTTTGTGACTACCTTTATATAGCTATCATATTTCTTATATGTATATATACATATAATATAACTTATATAACTTTTACATAAAATTTTTGTTTAATGTTTTGTTTTTTATAAAATGGCGTATTATTACGGTTTCATATATTCAAATTGTTCCTTTATTATTATTATTGTTATAAAAATGTTAATAGCATCCTTCTGTATATACGTTTTATAGATGTACATATATATTTTATTTATGTTCTTAAATCAACGAACCCATATTATAAACCTTTAAATTATCATCCCCCCCATTTCAATTCAACATTAATTTTTGATTCCTTAGGGAATTATTTGGTGTTTTGGTATTTTCATTCTCTGTTTAATTCATTTCTTTTAGTTCTTCTATTATTCTATATCAGTATACATATATTTTGTTTTGTTACCTTTTTCTTTTATTGTTTCGCTTTCTTTGTACGTATATAATAATATACTTGTATATAAATATTATTTATTCTTCATGATTTCTGGTTTTTAATATTGTTTTTTTGTTTGAATGTCATATTTAATTTTATATTGAAATTATTTTTCAAAAGTGAGTACATACCCATACATACAATATGTGTATAAGAAAATGCGTTAAAGAAAATGGTGTACCTTAAAAAGAAGAAAAAATAAGAAAATCTAAGAACAATCGAAAAACATTTAAAAATTATATATTTTGTTTTATGTGTTTATATATTTACATTTGTGTGGTGCGGTTAAAATGAATTTAACGGTATAAATAACTATTTTTGCTTTTTGTATTCACTTTTATGTGATTATAATACAATATCTGTTTCTTCATTCTTGTTGTTTTATGTTTTGTTGTTATTTTATTTTGATATAAATAAAAGTTGAAAGTAAAAAGAACGGAACAATTTTAAATTCTTAATGTTCTCTCTCTATGTATATATATATATATAATAATATTGTCGGTACTTTTCTTTCGATTAATTTTCTTTCTTTCTGTTCTTAACTTCTCACTTTCTTTAAAATAAAATCAATAGATTTGAATTGTTTTATATAGTTTTCTATTTCTATTTTTGTTTTGTTTTTATTTCTGGATTTCTTTTCTGATATAATTGGTTTGTTTTTTTGGAATTTATTTTGAATTTTTTATTTTCTATTCTTTTTTTTCTATATTACATAGTCTCCATACTCTTATTATTATTTCTCTATACAATATAATCTAGATTCTAGAATATTTTTTCAAATAAATGGTATAGCCTAGCTAACCTGTATAAAAAGAATTTTTAACATTTGAAACTGAATATAAATATAGTGATTTATAATAAGTGAAGGTGAAATTATATGTTAAGAACAGTATAATGGTATATATACGTATATAGGGGAGGAATAATTTAAATAAAAAATAAAAAATGAAATAAAAAAATATGACACAATTCTATTGCATAATTATAGAGGTAAAAAAATATATTCTGTTAATTTAATGATGTAATAAAATTACTATTAAACTAAATTGAGTTGAACTTTTGGAGTTTTACTGACAAAAAAATAGAAAAAAAAAATGCAAAAATAAGAAAAATTATTAAAATGAAAAATGTTTTTATTTTTTTTTTATTTAGTGTGAAGTTAGCACCTTATATCATATTGATGGAGGGTGGGTTTCAAATAAAGTGAAGAAAATAAGTTGTGGTTTGTTATACATAATTTAAAGTAAATTATTATTAGTTATAAAATTTCAAATAATGTTCATGTTTTTGAAATAAGTAATCAATTATTTACAAGTAATGTGTTAGTTGGCTTAGAATATGAATCAAGATGGGAATAAGATATTAACTTAAATTATATATACTTAAAAATTAAAGAGAATTTTAAATTGATACGTAAAATGCTTGTTGCCGAGTAATTACAAGACAATATTATCCTATCTATAATATACAGTTAATATTCTATTCAACGGCCATGTTTCATGCTCATTACAGTCGTATAATGTTTTGTATGACCGATATGGTCGTAGTCGTATTATAATGCTTTGTATGGTCGATACGGTCGTATAATGTTTTGTATGACCGATATGGTTGTAGTCGTATATAATGTTTTGTATGATCGATACGGTTGTATAATGTTTTAAATGACCGATACGGTCTTTATAATGTTTTGTAAAATTTAAGCTTTGGTCGGCAATTTTGAGAAACAGCTATTTGCAGTTCACATTCTGCTTTGTATGTAGAAATGCACATTATTATCGTTTCTTGTCCGTAACACAAAGGTGAATAATATCTCTTTCGCTTAAGAATACTTATTTGATAGTTACGCTTTTGTAAAAATATTTTCGTTTTCTGTTTAATTTACTATTATTGACTTATCAATTGAACCACAATACCTTCCAAATCCATTTTTCGATTCTGTGCCAAAAATAATGAGTTATATCATAGGTCTTTGGATCTTACTTTCGACTGTTTTAGTCTAACCTTCATCGCTTTGGAAATAAAAATTTCCTGACCACAATGTACAAAAACAGCCCTATTTTGTACATTTAATAGTGCCTCATGAATCTGATGAGAAGATTCTTTGACTCATCATGTGACCAATTTTGCTTATTAACAGACCCTAATAAAGGAAAATATATTTCACTGTAGAAGAACATGTTTTTTTTTTTTGAAAAATCATCATCAACTTCCAGCATCTGTAACACACTGTCGGTGTAATTTACTTAACTGTGCATATTGTATCTTAGTTTCACTTCCTGCGTTAACTAAATTTTATACGGGTGTAGGGTGACGAAAATTGCAACAAGGAGAGAAAATACAAGACCTCACAAATTGCTGCCCAATTTATACACTAAGTGACACATTAGAGCGTCTAGAGCTCCAACTAAACACATAATGCTCAAGCAAACATACACAATACGAATTCAAGCAAACATACAAAAATGTGAGTATGAACAAACAAAAAAAAAAAAAACAGATTTTCAATCAGTTTGTTTGTGCTCAGCAAGTTTGTGTTCATATTGATCGTTTGTTTGCTTTGCTTGGTTTTGCTTTTGTGAACATTCAAACTGTTCGTACAGATTGCTGTGTTCAAACATTTGTATAAAAATATTAATTATGTACATATTGAATATGTAATGTAAATAGTATACGATTCAACTCTTTTTTGCATTCTGTTGTTCAAGTAAAATTTAAAATTTTATAGTTTTACTGAAAATAAAGGTACAATAGTAATATTAAGAGGAAAAATAATTGAAGGGAGTTATAATATTATATTGAATAAAAACAAATGTAAAAATGATGTTTGGCAAATTTTCGGTGAGGTTTCAGATGACAAAAATGAAAGTGTATCGCATATTGATGCTTGCAAGCTTTGTAATGAAGTAAGAAATTTTAATTCAATTCATCGTAATAAGCCTGCTTATCCCTATTATTTGCATTTAACATTTTTATTCGTTAAACGCTTATTACTATATGCTATATGTAACTAACTACTATACTATAGTACAAACTAACTGTATGTATTAATTATTATATTTACTGACAATACTACCTGCGATACTGTGATAGATATTATTTTATTGTATACACTAGTTTTAAATAGACAAAAATCAACAACCTTATTTCAATCAAGCACTTAAGCGCTCACAAGCATGTTTGAATAGTTGAAACAGTTAGTATGCTCACGAACTGTTTGTTTGTGCTTGTATGTATTATTACAAACAATCAAACAAGTGAATAATAATGAGTTAAAACAAAATAATGTCAAACTTGATTGAACATGGTTAGTTGGAAGTGGAACTTAGATGTCCTAGATTAAATTTCGAATCAAATTATAAATTTCGATCTGGTTTAGTATGATTTGTCATTGGGATAAAATACATAAAAACAAAAAATTAAAATAATAAATAAATGTTCGGTAAAACGGTTAACAAAACTGACAATTACACTGACAGTCACAATTAAATAACAAAATTGACAGTTCCGGTGTTTCGATACCGGATGTTATCTATACCGATTATATTAAAGCCTTTGATGTTAAAATTAAGGATACTTGGTTTCCCAGAACTCTTTCTGAAATGGGTTAAATCATATCTAACCGATAGATCTTATAGTAATTTATTTAGAAAAAATACTTCTAAGTCTTTTTATGCTAATTCACAAGGCAGTCATTTAGAACCGCTTTTTTTTTATAATTTCGGTTAATGATGTCTGTTCAGTAATTCTTAATAGTGAACTGAAAATTTACGCGGGTGACATGAAAATTTAAAAAAAAAATTACTTCTTTAGAAGACGCTTTACTCCTACAAGGCGATTTCGATAACTTCTTTAAATGGTTAATACAGCTAATAATCTTCTTTTAAATGTGAATAAACGTGCACTAATGTGTTACACACGTCGACGTAATCCGGTTTGTTTTAATTATTCGTTAAATGGTATTAGCTTTTCCAAAACGAGCTCAATTAAAGACTTAGGGGTTTACTTTGACGACAAGCTTAACTTTAAATCACATTTTTGTAATATTATCAATAAACCTAATTCTATGCTAGGTTTTGTTAAACATTGGTCAAAGGAATTTAACGATCCCTATGTTCTCAAATCTTTGTGTTCTAGTCTCGTTAGACCAAATTTGGAGTATGCTAGTCAAGTTTGGTCACCTTTCTATGATGTTCATATTAACAGGATTGAAGCAGTGCAAAAATTTTTTTTTAAATTTTCTTTGCGTAATTTCCAATGGTCAAATCTATTAATTTTACCGCCATATGAGCATTGATTGAACTTAATTCATTTGAAAACTTAAGAAATTAAGACGAGAAGTGGCGGATGTTATTTTTCTTACTGAAACTATTAAAGGAAACATTGCTTCTCCTCAGATTTTGAATAACATCAATATTAATTCAAATAATCGCCTACGAAATACAAACTTCTTTACATTAAGTTTTCATAGGACCAATTATGGCAATTAAGAGCCAATTCATAGAATGTTACTAATTGGTAATAAACACATAAACTATATTGACTTGACACTTTCGAAACAGACTCAAAAACTCAAATTATATAAGTAATCTGTAGTAATTAAAATATGTGTGCAATTTATTTCAATGTATTTTAACTAAATCTAATTTAGATATAATTTAAATTTGTAAATTGAATGTGTTGTGGTGTATTGTAAAAACAAAAAAAATAATAATTATTGTAATGAAGTTTGAGCTAAACTAAATCAAAATAAATAAATAAATATTTTCTTCTAAGCCGACGCCACGATAATGCACAGGCTTTACACTATCCTGCAATGCTTACAGTTTCAAAAAAATGTTCATTTCGTTATGAATTGTTCGAACAGTATATAAGACGATAAAAATTGACTGAAATATTCACGTTAATTTCAAATCACAGTGCTTCGTGTTTCGATTCACAGTTCGTACAGAATTTTTATTTTATAGAACAATTGAAAAAATTTAACTCATTGAGTTGTTGTTGCCAACATAAGAAACTTAAATTATATTACGCTCAATATTTTATTAAAATAACTTGTTTACAAACCTGTAAATATAATTACATAAAATTAATCATAAAAAAAGTATGAATCTTCTTAAAAATCGCCTCGAAATAAGTGCAAACACGTGAATATGTTTAAAAAAGCAGAAAATTGAAAAAACAAACTGAGAAGCACATTAAAAATATATTTGAAAACAAAGCGAGAATAAAAATCAAATCTAAGAGACACGTGCAAATAATATAAAAAATAAAATGTCAAATGAAAGGAGATTTAAAATTATTAAAGCGCACGGTATTTATTATGAAATCATCATGCTAAAAGAGAAATCAAATGAAGTTACATAAAAATTTATTCTTTATTTTTTCACTTTTTTTTAATACATTCAGTGTTGTAATTAATTTATTCTAAAATAAAAGAATATTATATGAATCGTGATAATAAATTGTTAAATTAACTTTAAAATTATATAAAAAGAACAAAAAAAAACAAAAAAAAATATACAAAAGAAAATTTAAGAAAACAATAAAAAAGAAAATTTCAAAAAAAGGACTCTTTAATTTTTCCTGAAATTCTGTTGTGCATTAAACAACAATAGACAGATTGTATACAACTAATTTATTTTTTTTATTTTATTTTTTTTTATTCTTCTTCAATGTTTTTTGTTTTTTTTTTTACTTTGTTTAGTTTCGTTAAATTTTCTTCGTTTGTTATTCTTTTTATCTCAAAGAATTTATCGAAAACATCCAATACAAAATGATTTGTTATGGTTTCGTTATCATTATTATTTCATCATTTAATTCTTTTGTATATATTTGGCTGATATTTATTACTCATTTGTATTTGTTTATATAATCTCGTGTATTGTATATGTATTTTTTTTTATAATTTTAAATAGTATTGGAAAAAAGTTCAAGAATATTGAAATTAAAATGTAAGTAAAGTGAATAGCATTGCAAGTGAATATAATATATACAAGGTGTGCGGGATTTGAACAGTAGAGCTTTGGTATATGATAGGGCATATTTTGGTGGAGAGCAAAAAATTGTATGACAGAGAGTGGTCAATGTTCAACCCCTAACTGTTATACGTAATTGAATTTATTTTGACTGTTTTTGTATGTAGAGGCATATTTATCGCCATCTAATATATTAATACGTTAATAATGTCCGTAAAACATTCCACATTGGTGAATAAAGGCAAGTAGCAGTAAAGCGCGAACCAAAAAATCTAACCTTTTTTAGCTCGGTAAATATAACTATCGATAAAATAAATCAAGTGATGAATAATAGTAAAATCTCAAAACAAATGTCAATCACTTTATTATTTATTTTTTTTTATAATGCTTGATCGGCAAATGTTACGTCGGGAATAGTTAGGATTTTCTAAACGTCTAGTACTAGGTTGTTGAAAATATTTTTGAAGTGACAAATTTTGATGAGACAGCTTCTACCATACAATTTTTTGTTTCCTAAGCTGTATCATATTCATACTAAAGCTCTAGTGGGCAAGAAGGGTCTCTTGTATATAATATATGTATATATATATATATATCGCGGTTAGAATACTGATCAGGCGGATTTGCAAAGATACAAAATCACTTCAACATGTGAAATCTTGTGAAATAGAGAGTTTTAACTTAGAGAGTTATAATCTTTGAATTAATGAAAAAAAACAGAGCTTCAATAAATCTGGCAAAGCATGAAACAAAGCTGGAGATTATTTAGCATGAAAGGCATGTAATACTCCTTTAATAGGGCCAAATCCGTTTTGTGAGATTCTGTTGAACACATCTAAGATGCATTTGAAAGATGGCAAAAAGTTGAGCATTTGTGGGTGAACGTTCCTAGAAATGGTCAGCAAAAATGCTCGTGCCAAAACGTTTGCTCAAGAAGATGAAAAAAGCCAACTAAGTTTCAATGGCAACCAGATTTGCGTATCATAGCAGCGATAATAACATGATTAGATTAGATTATGTGAAATAGAGGAAGAATTTATTGAACATCTGCTCTGTGAAAAGGGCTATTTCTCTTTCTCTATGTTGACTACTATGTTTAATCAAAATATCTTAAAGATAGGTCGAATGCATTGCAGTTATTGGCAGTGCTATTTATTTATTAGTTAGCAGCAGTGCAGTGCAGTGCAATTAGTAGCAGTGCTATTTAATTATTAGTAATAAGAAATAATATTGTTAACCAGATCTGTCTCCAAGTGTTTTCTTGTCTTCCGCGACGTATTTTGTTTTAAGCTATGATTTTCAGCTTATTCCATTTAGCTGATTTTAGCTTCTTGCTGTATTTACTCTAAGTAATTTTTGATTTTCTGCATTCTCTGTTTTCCGACGATTTTCAAGACGACTCAATTCTTTACGGCGTCGAATTTGCCTACTGCTTGCTAAAACAAATAAACAAATTGTTCCGCAAATGTTGAAAAAACATTCGAAAATTAGATATTTTTTGTTAAGATTAATTAATAACATTTGTACATATTGGGTAATAACCAATATGTATTGGGTAATAACCAATTGGGTATAACCAATAACTGAACTGCGATGCCTACAATTAAGAAAGGAGTATATAGGAGAAATTTTTTATTTTTTGAAACTAACTAAACAACTAAAGGAAAATTGTTATTCGTATTCCGCTTACAGAATAGTACTTTTCTAGAATCATAATATTTTCACTAAACCAATTTTGAAATAGGGGGAGATCGAAAATGCAATGTTAGGGTTTTAATTACAATCTATAGTATGTGCCATAACGAACTATATACAATGTAAATAATTTCAAAATGCTTGTATATCAAAACAGAATATAAACGTTTTAGAATTAACTAAGTTGCATAAAACACGTTATGGACTATACTATATTGTAGTTAAAACTGTAATATTGCATTTTTGATGTTATGGCCTACTGTTGCTAATCTAAATAGTGCTCATCACAACCCATATCATCTGTTAAAAGATAATAATATTATTTTTCACGAGATATACGTTAAAAATATTATTATTTTTGAAATATACATATATACTATTAATTTGGCTCTTCTTATCAGTTAAAATTAGTTGTATGTAATTACATTTATTGCATAACAAGGTCTGGAATTGAATCTAACTGTATAATTGTAGTATTTTATTTTTTTCTACAGAAAGTTCTACTATTGAATGCCATACTTTAGTTGAAGTATCGAATACCGAATCTTTCAGTATCATTACAGTTCAAATCGAACCGTGGTTCATCATCACCAAAGTAATTTCGTCTTCAATAATCTCGTGGTTAATTTTCTGCCGCGACACATTTAACAACGACTCGTATTCATGTACGAATATTTTTTTTTTAACTGTATACGTACATTCATTATTCGATTATATATACGTATATACTTTTGAATAATAAAATTATAATACGTTGTACCCAGTGCGATCAAAAAAGGTATTAAAAGTATAAAAAAATGAAAAAAAAAAAAAATAAAAAGTAAAAAGAAAATTTTCTTGTCACCTATACACTAAGACAGAATAAGAACAACAAAAAGGATATCCGATATTTATGATTAAAAAAAAATTGTTTTTTTTTTTTTTCTTCAAGGATTCTTTCTAACTTTAAAAACGAAGTTGAATCCTGTTTATCCTGTTTTTATAAACATATTTTTTTTTTTTATTTTCTTTTTATGTATAGAGAAAATCTTTAAAAAGAAAAAAAAATAATCCGGATTTATATTGATAATGATGTTGATAACAATGATGTTGATAATAATAATAATAATGATACCTTTAGTTAAAATATGTATGTTCTGATATCATCAAAGGGAAAATAAAATCCTGATTTATGTCACAAGTGTTGTCCTGATTGTTAATATTTTTCTTCCGTTTATATCAATATGTATACTTACTTGCATATACATTATGTATTATATATATATACAGTGGTGGAATAATAATAATATTAATAATTAAAGTAATCGTTAGTGTGCCTTACAAAAGCTGTATTCGGTCCGTACTAACGTACGGTATTCAGACAACCGCGATCACATCTAAATCAAAGCACAAAATGCGAATAACTGAAATTCGAACTCTGAGGAAAATTTGATAGATAAAAAGCGTAGCAACGACATCAGAGACGCATGTGACATTCAAGATGTTGTCCGTTGGAGTCGGAAAATACGAAGAAAGTGAAGAGACCATGTAAATGGAATGACAGAGGTAACTGGCAAAAGTAGTAATTAATGGTCAAATCAATGTCAAATGTCTACCAGGAAGACCTTCAAAAAAATATTATATATGCTGGACATAGTCATTATACGAAATTGAAGACAAAATATGTATATATTGAAAAGCTGGCACTAAATGCCTATTTTGAAGAAGAAGAAGAACCTAGCGCGTTTTGTTATGTTTAAAGCTCATCAATTAGAAGCGACTTACAAGTGAGTTTAGTAAAATAAGAAATAACCACCCAAATTTACTGGTCGAAAAATTTCTAAGACAACCAAGTGACAACCTAGAAGATTATAACGTTTGTTCAGTGGATTTTAGATCAAGGTTTACCACTTCATGCTTTTAAATAGAATGAAATATCAACCAAATTTGGTTGCCTCTACTGAAATATATCCTCACAAGTCAACATATTAGTTAAAATTGTACACATTGTATTGGTAAATAATTTACTGAATATCTTTTGAAATTTTTGTTAAATTTCCAACATATTAGATTGAAAATAAACGGAGAAAAAAATAATGATAAAAAACAGTTATTTAAATGAACCGTTATTTTTTTTCCTATTAAAAAAAAAATTCACATTAATGATATAAATTTCAATTTAATCGAATCTGGTTTTTAAATTATCATCATCATTGCTGTGCAAGTGCAGTTGGGAGCTAGGTCGAGTGTACCTCTCTAAGTACTGGGTTTTAATTGATAAATACAGGTACAACATTCGGTACCTGGTACACAGGTACACAGGTACAACATTCGTACTAAATTCTTTCATTGCTTTCGTAGCTTAGGATTTTAACGTGTATATTATTAGAAAAACTATAGAATTACTAATCATAGCGCGATACAACAAAAATATTGTATACAAAGGTGTGAAGATAAACACTAAATATTCTATACAAAGGTATAAAGATAAATTTCAATTTCACCCCACTAAAATACTAATAAATTAAAAATTGTTGAAATTATCTTAAAAATAAATTACAAAAAAAAAATTACATTCAAATACGATCGTTAAAACAAAAATGGGACAGTAATGTAGCCAGAAAAGGTTAAAAACTGATTAGAACTAGATTAAGAACTGACTAGAACTAGAAAAAGATTAAAAACTGAATGTTTCTACATTTAAACAAGCCGATAGCTTGATGACAGTAGTAGTCTATTTAATCTAAAATTAAATTTAAATCTGATGAAAATCTGACAATAAATTTCCATCATGCTCAGATTTTATATTAGCTTTTATCTTAAATGTTGTCTGATATGTTGGTACCATACTTGAAAAGGGAAAGAATGACGAAAGTTGATTAATAATGATTTTATACTTTTACATAAAAGTAAATATAAGTACACCGTATAGGAAAGTATTATTCTAGATACATTATGTAAAATTATTTTATTTGGTATTATTTTTTTTTTAACTGTTTATCACTGTATATATTTTTTTTTACATAAATACATAAAAAATATATACGACAATACACATAATTTCTGCAATTTATTTTATACGTGCATATAGAAACTTCTAAGGTCCTATTCCCTATTGATAGCAGTTTGTTACTGGAAGAAAATAATATATCTATATTGATACATTGTATATCTATTAGAAATTATAGGGTCTAACTGCCAAATTTGAATTTGGATTTAAAAAAAAAGAACACATTAAAACTGACTCAGAATAAATTGAAGAAATTTAATATTAGGAATTAATACATATAATCTTGAAAATTTATAAAGCTAGGTCTAAGTGGTCTAAGATCAAGTAGAATTTCCGTACATGAACTGGTGGTTTTTGTAATATCTTAAAACATTTGAATGAAGTCCTAAATCGAGCTATTACTCTTATTAATGACCTATTCGTAATTAGTCATCTTGCTCCTCTTGAACATGGCCATATATAGCTATGGCTCTCTTCCAATTAATATAAAAATTTTGTAGGCATGAATAGTGAGTGGAAATTAAGTCGGAATTACCTCTATTCAATCACTTCACGACAGGGACAACATATAAAAATCCCCACACAGTTAAAATTTGTAGATGGAACAATACCGGGTATAGAAATTCGTTTATAACCAAAACATCGTGAATGTGGAACCTAATTTCATCCTATGTGGATACCAAACGTAAAAAAATGTATACTTATAACTTGCATATATTCAAGACGTATATATTAACACCTTCGCTTGAAATTGTTGTCATATTCTTTCACCTTCCTTTTTCCTCAACTTCTCTTTATTTCTCTAGTCAAACGTGCCAACCGATGTAAAAAATCTGCACCTAATAATGAGGTTATGTATAATAACAAAAAAAGATTATGGTCCCAATTTTTTTCTGAATTAAATTGAAATGAGTTTACAGACAAAGCATTTAGTTCAAACATATTCAGTTCAGATGTCATAAAATCTGATTAACGGTAAATAACTGAAATCATTAATTAAATTTTGACATTATTAGCTGTATTTTTTTGATAAATCGCATTTGGATTTAGATTTAAAGTATTATTTATGAAATCAGTTCTAAATAAAGTTTGTAAAATTTCTAAAAACTGTAATAATTTGAGAGAATTGTTATATTTTTCATTACAGACACTATAAGCGCCTCTATAATCAAATATAATAACTACAAATTTAATTCCAAATCACTATTTCGAAAAAATGTGGATTTAAGTTGTTGTTGTATTTTAAATCCACATTCAAAACCGATTCGGAGTTGTCAACTATTTTTGTTCAGTTTTACTATGCGTATTCTAACACCCGTATATGAAAAGTGGTAGAATACCAAAATTTGTTGGTGATGAATAATTTCGGTAAGGGGTGAGCAAATCTATCAAAATTCAAAAATTTTTATAGATTTTTGACGTTTGAATTTCTTTTTTCTGGGAATGCATATACATATCAAAATATTTTTAATTTTTTTTATTGATAAAATAAAAAAATTATATATGTATTATGCAAGTAATGACCTATTGTTGAATTGACGTTAGAATAATAATAAAAATTAATTTATTTATCTCTTTACCAATAATTTCATTTTCGGCCATCTTGATATTTCATCTGACAGCAACAATGGCCGAAATCTACTAGGTTTTTTTTTACGTAGAGATCTGCCTCGCATAAACATGGGCATTAAAATGTAATTAATTATGAATTCAAATATATTAAATTAACATATTATAGAACGAAGTTAAACACATTAACTCAAAAATATCCAAAATGTCATTTAAAACTGACAGATTTTAATTTTGAACGATAAATATGTGTATTTTGTATTGTATATGTGTATTTAAATGAATTTTTCGCAGAACATTGAGACATAATCTGGCATTTTAAAGGATATAATTTATAGACAACAAAAACGATAAATAACAACAATAATAAAATATAAGTGTGTAAATATATGTATATATGCATGAAAAGAACAAGGACGTGATCAGAAAAGAAAAACGTGCCGAAAATATAAGCTCATGTTATATTTTTAATTTTTTTTTTTATTTTATTTAATTTTGTTGTTGTTTATAATTACATATATGTACATAATATATATGTATATATATATAAAACTTAAGCTGTTTTAAATGATAACCGATACATTTTTCTATATAATTATGTACTTATATGTATATTGTATATGCTATATTAAAAAAATAAATATATATATATATATATATATTATATAGTTACAATTTATACATAATATAAAAAAAGATCTTACATAATGTTTTACATGTAAAAAATTGTATTGTTTGTATATGAGGATCAAAAGAGCATCAAACTTTTAATGTTTACATGTGTTGTCTTGTCATCATCAGAGTTTATCATAAAATCCATTGAAGAGAACGAGGACATGTTTTTTTTTTTTTTTTTTTAATAATAAATCATTCTTATATACATGATTTATTTAATAAAATTTAATATGGCCACTAAAAATAGAGACAAATATATTTAATTGAAAATAAGCATAATTAAATAAAAATAATGTATTCGCGTATGTTGAAAGAGATTGTCATTAAAGTGAAATTTTTGGATTTCATTTTTTTTTTTTTTTGAGTATTTTGACATTTGAAAAGTATAGAAGTTAAATAAAAGGGTTTAGAAAATATCGATAGAATAAACATGAGAAATAGTATAGTCAATTAACAAGAAAATTATTGTGAATTACACATAATAAATTTGTTTGGATATTGATACTGTCAAAATTATACTTAAACTAAGCGTTAGCGGTTGAAAGTTTGCTATATTTTCATTGAGTAAGATATATATAATTTTTTTTTATCAATCAATTATTGCGGTTAATTAAGAAGTAATTATAAATATCAAAAATATGATAATTGAAAAAATTTATGAAAAAACGAATAGTGAACTTATATATTGATAAATTTTCTGATAAAAATTTGCTATTGTGAATTTTAATAATTTGACATTTCTGTCAAAATGAATTTTTTTTTTTTTTCAAATTAATTTAAATTGAGTTTGGGTTTTTCATTAAATTAATATTTTTTATATATGTACCTACATGTTTTATGAAATATGAGTTCCAGTTATCAGACAAGGTTTTGTGTAGTAAATTTCGACATTTTTTGAATATCAGTTTTGCAGTTTGATGTTCTTCAATTTTCGATGTTTTTATTCTTCTCGGATATTAACATATTGTCTACGGTATGTTAGCAATTTATTTTATTGATTGTTTTGGATAAGTGATGGGGTTAAAATAAGTCTACATTTATTCAAAGTCATGACATTCGCTTACAGAGTCTGTATGCGTGAAAAAAGAGACAAAAATAAGATAAGATTCTTTAGTATATAACAATACTTCTAAATAAATGAGAATGCATTTGCCTAAGATATTAATTAGATTTTGTTCTTTTTTTTTTTGTATTTCTTTTCAACCAATTTGAGCGCGCTGTGAAGTAATTTTATAAATTTGGCAGATATTTTTATATTGAAACAAAGTTTTAGAGCATTAAATATAAATTTAATATCAAGTTTAGAAATCAAAGTTTAGAATTTATACTTTAATTATATAAAAAAATATTACATAAAATATATTTTAAAATTAAAAAAATTATTGGTTAAAGAAAAATGGTGAAAAAAAATTGTCTAGTAATGTAACGACCGAAGGAGCACGGGTTCAAACCCCGTGAGAACCGAAAAAAATTTTCAAATGGTGAAAATTACTGAAAAATGTAATTTTCAATACAACCACATCGGTTCAAATATAATTTAATAATTAATAAAGATATAATATAATTAATAAAAAATAATATAACTATATATAATATACAGAAATATATACCAAATAATTAATATAATTTGATAAAAATGCCGACATTTCGAAAGGAAAAAGGACCTATAAAATTGCCCAACAGATTTATGTGTAGGATCAACTGTTACAAAATAAATAAATAAATAAAAAATTGTGATGATTAAAAATAATTTGTTATGTGTTTTACTCTCTATTGAAAGGTGTAAATATTTTTTTTTCAAATGGCAAGGTCTTTTTTAAATCAACTTTTCTATAATAAAACATTAAAGTATATAATATTTTTTTTTACTATTCGATCTAAAAAATACAAAATTTTCATTTCTTTTTAGAGCAAAACCCGAAAAAACTATACTTTTCAATTATTAGACTTAAAAAATCTGGTCCTTATTTTTCCTATGCTGCCCTGTATAAATAGGGGTCAAAATGAGAATCCACTCTGCAGTGTCATGACTTGGAATATATGTAGACTTAGGATTAACATAAATTTATTCAATTGGAACATATGTATATATATATATTTTTTTTTTACAATATCAGTTGAAGTTTAAAAAATTTGACAAAAAATAATATTGTAATCATGTCAATCGCGAATGTCAACTACCAAAATTTTTCAGACAATTTTTAGAAATTCTGATACTCTCTATTGTAATTTTGTAAAGTATATTTTTGAATTCTGATAAATAATTATAATATTAACATTCGCGATTGGCCTGGAATGGCATTGTGTGAGGTTATATTGACAAAAAAATAATCCCAATTCACTTTTTTGGCATTTTGAAAGGTTTTTGTCAATATAATGACAATTTTTGTTATATTGAGAGTGACAACAAATTTGTTGTCACCGTCATACAAAAAAATATTATTTTTTCTCTTTTTACACACAACTAACTATAATTTTATATTATTTGTCATAAAATTATTCTTGTTTTTTTTTTTGTTAGGTATAATCATAGATATATAAATTATAGATTGGCAGTTAGAATACAAATTTTCAGCCACATTTGGTCAGATGTTTTTGAAAAATCTGAGTTCAAATAATTTAGTTTCTGCTGCAAATAATTCTCTTGAAAATGGAAACTTCGCACCAATGTAATATGAAAAGTTTTAGAGTAAAAATATAAAATTACAATAATTTTAATAATTGGATTATTTTTAACGTAAAATGTTAATTAATTTAAAATAATTCTTTTTAAATTTGCTTTTAAAAACATGTATATATGTATATTCATACAAAATTCACAATAATATATGTATAATTAACAAATCAAAAAGTAAAGTTAAAAAAAGATGTTTTGATACGTATATATTTATGTTCTTGATAAGAATTATATATAAACATAATTAATTAAATTTATACATGGACTGATACAGTTTGATATTAAACTAAATAAAATGACCAAGAGTGGGAAAAATTCTTTTACTTTATCGTATACATTATATATTATTTTATAAAACTAAATTCACATATATTCTATTATTTATACGTTCCAGTGAAATTTTATGTCTACATATATATTGATAATATTAAAACATATTAGATGATATGTATACAAATTTATATTATTTATAAGTATTATTATTATTATTATTATTATTTAATAATCACTTGTATTATATGTATATATATAATATTTATCATTTCCATCAAATTTAAAGTTTTCCCCTCTATTTTTCTTTGAAAACGTTTTCCAATGCTCTAAAATTGCAATTAATAAAATGAAATAAAATGATTTTCAAATTATCGTATTAGCATAAATAATATATTTAAAAGAGAAAAACTATAAAAAATAAATAGTTAGTAAATATGTTTAAATAAAAATGTTAAAAAACAAAACTAATTTTAAATTCAATAAGAAAAAATTGAAATGAATCTATTCTACAAAACTATCAACATATTTAGAAATGTCTGTTAAATTTATAAAATCAAATCAGCTGAGTTGAATTATTGAAAAGCATATGTTTATTTTTAGCTGAATCTGACATTTAATAATTAATATGATAATGTATTAGAGAGAAAGAGAAAGCAATACCAAGCTGCCAATCTATATTTTATATATCTATGTATGGGTATAATTATATGTTTTGATTGAATTTTAATATACATTTTAGATGTTGCTTGATGTTGCTAGTTTTAAAAATGATCAAAATCCCGAAAATTTTCAGCAATATTTCTGATCGCTTTTAGTTTTTGTTATATTCACTATCATTATCACCTTACAAAATTTCAATACTGGTTATTAAACTTGTTTTTTTCCTAAAAGGTCAAACCAATATTTTTGACCAGTCTCAATTTATGAATAAAAATAGAAACGTAAGTTTATTTGAAAAATTAAAATTGTCAACATTTTTATATTTCCTTGTAAAATTACACGACAATGAACTTCATTACTGTATATAACGCTTACATTATTGTTATTATAACTTTACAATTATAGAAACGTATACTCCACAGTATATAGACAATTTATTGCCACTTGAACTTAAATAAAATTTCAAAGTATATGAACTACAATTTGTTCGTTTAAATTTTTAGTTAAGACCAATTACTAGAACAATACTAATATTTTGTGAGGTTAAGTAGTTTATAACTACATAAAAAAACAACATAAGATTGAGAAGCCTTATAAATTTAGTAGTTGTGAATTGGTCATAATACAATACAGACATAATGACTTCTAAGTGTCGCTATAAATTTAAGAGGTCTGATTATATGAACAGGTTCACTTAACCTAATATACTTATATGTTTTTTTTTGTTTCATTAATCTTTATTTTATAAATTATTTCTTTTCATATATTCATTTTCTTATAATTAATTTAAAAAAAATAATATTCAATATAATTTTCTTTTTACTTTTAGGTAAGAATTCGCTCTTAACAAGTTAAAAACTTTATGTATATATACAATAAAACTAAAATTAAAAAGTTTTTTTCGTAAGTATTTCTTATAAGATTCAATGAAAATTTATAAATTATTATTATTATTTTTTTTTTTAATTTAAAAGTAAATTCAAATTGAAAATCAATAGAACTGCACTCACTCATTTATTCTGAAAGGTATTTGGGTCAAGTTTTTCAAAATTATTATTATTTTATTTTATTTATTTTCTTTTTACTTATTTATTCATTTTATTTTCGTCTTTCAATTTTCATTATTATTATGTGAGTGTTAAATTATTAAAGTTTTTCATAGTTTTTTCTTTTTTTATCTTTCTCTTTCTCTCTACACACAACAACTCAAATTAAATTTTGTTTAATAAAATTTACGAAATATTTCAATATTTTTTTGTGAATAGTACCACCAGTAGCAAAGCACAGCACAAAATAATACCAGTCAAAGTAAAGTAGAAGAGAAGAGAAAAAATGAAGAGAAGAGTGAAGAAGAGTAGGTAACTGTACTGTACCTACTCTTTTACTACTTTACTATTTTTGTAGATGAACATTAAATCAAGTGAAAAGTTTTTTTGGAATTTTCTTTTGTTTGTTTTTATTTTTATTATTATTATTTTTATTGATGGAAAATCCCTTTATATGTACATAACTGTTAAATCTTATTGTAGTAGAAATCATGATAAGATTTAGGGGCGGAATATTATTTGTTTTTTTTTTACAGCATTTTCGTAAATTTTTTATTTCTGTATTTGGCGAAGAAAAATACCTTTACTATAAAATAAAGAGAAATTCAAATCTAATAAAGGGAAGATAATAATGTTTTTTTTTTATTTTTATTATAAAATAAAAATATAACCAGTAGCGAAGTGTATTTATTTTATGGGTATTCATTGAGAACATTAATATTTTTTATTGAAGGTACATGTTTAAATTTAATTGTAAAATTCAATTATTTTATAGTTTTATTTATTTATTTTTATTAATATAAATATTATATAATAATTAATATATTATTGATATAAAAACAAGATAAAAATACAATTTTAAAGTTAATCTTATAAGTAAATTTTAATTAAAATTTTACGAACAATATGCATTACTGTTTTTATAATCATTATATGCATTATTGTAGTTACGAGTATCAATGAATATTATAAAGTTACTTAATTTAAACTTTCTCTAAATTTTTTTGTTAATAATTGATTAGTATACTTGTTCATTAGTGTACTATTCAGAAAATTCAGAATATAATAAAATTTTAAGATTTGATCAAACTATGTATTATGTGTAGGTAATAGTTTGCATTACTAAATACATTTTTGTAGAGGAACCGTGCTTGCCAATAAATTAACCCAATTGTTTGTGTCTATATTTTTTATTTATTTATTTACATACTAGGTTGGTAACCCGCCATAAATGGCGGAAGCAAAATAAATTCTAGTCCTTCATTAGAGTTTTCATTTCAAGTTTAAGAAAAATACGTATTTGCTTACTAATTTATCATACCTTTATTTTTGTATTATAACGCTTTTAATTACCATGTAAACAGAATATTTGTAGTAAGTTGCAAAATTTCTATTTCTATTCCCTAAGGGTCATTTACTCGATCATTTTAGCGACATCCTTTTTGCTAACATTGAAAATTTATCGTATAATTCAGAATTAAGTTAATCCTGTTAACATTCAATAACATTCGCTGCGTAAGTTTAGCGTCAAAGTTTATAGCGAACAAATAATATTTTATAATGAACCACAACTTTGAACGAAAACAATTTTTAAAACAAAAATAAATAAAATTGTAAATATAAAAAAACAATAATATTTATTGTAGTTACACATAATATTTATTTTGATGAATAAAATAAAAACTCGTGCTGGAGCAAAAATTAAAATAAAAAAATTTACTGCAAATAAATAGGTATTTACAAAACTGTTCATAACTTGTGAACCATTGATCGGTTATTTAAAATTTCATTTCATTTCAAAAAATTCATTATCGAACTGTTCAACTGTTGTATAACATACACTAAAAACAAGAACAACAATCAATATGTTTTAACCGATACCTACCTATATATATATACCTACTTACTATATTTAAAAAAATCATCACTCTCTAAGTCTCTACACATTTTCACACTTGAAGAAAACAAATATACCTAAAAATTATAAATTTACAAAGATAAGAAATAAAAAATAATAGTACAAAATTTCATTTAATTTCTTTAAAAATGTATAGGTTGTTATTGTTTTTATGTGTAAATCAGTAGAACTAAAAACTAACCCTATAATACATACTAAATATTATATACGATCATAAAGTTATATATCATATAGATATATATATATATATATATATATATTTAAAAATAACAATAAACAAAAAAAATAAAAATAAATAACAATTTTAACTCATCATCGCATCACATTTCGGGCTAGAGTATATATATATACCTATAGTACTATACAGGCTATGCATATGGTATGGCAGAACTATGATGCTATGATCATTATCATAACAACAACAAAAAACAAAAAAAAAAAATAAAAATAAATAAAAATTTTAGCTCATCATCGCATCGCATTTCGGGCTGGAGTACATATATATACCTATAGTACTATAGTACAGGCAATGCATACGGTAGCAAATCTATGATGCTATGATCATTATCATAACAACAAAAAAAAATATGTAGACAATATGCATTTTGTGTATAATTTTAAGTAATAAGGATAACATTTAAGTGCATTATGTTTTTTTTTGTGTTTAAATGCTGTTTGCCTTTTGGTTATTATACCATATTAAACTATTGATAAAATTTCTATTAGTCCTTCTTATTATAAATCAAAAAAATTGTTTGTTTTATTTATATTATTATTATTATTTTTTATTTTTCCTTATTATTTGCGAAGAAGACTAACATTAAATTAAAAATATATATATGCAATGGTATTTTTTCCTGCAAGGGTTCAACATGGTAGACAGGGGTTAAAAAAAGAGTACCAAAACAATTTGTATACATATTGCAATTTGTATATGTGTTGGAATATTCCGTCGGACTTACAAACATCCAGATAAATGCAGAATAATATATATATATATATAATTTTGCAATGCCTCTATATCTTCTAGCCTGGCCTATGGGAGAGCAACTTTAAAAATGGGATCTTATTTTCATATAAATTTTGTCTTTTGTATAGGGATCTTATTTTACTATATGAATAATCTGTAATTATGATATAGAGTTAGTTTTGAAAAAATATTCAATATTTTTTATCTAAATTGGTAAAATTTACAAAAAATAAAATACAAAAACATTTTCATTGATAATTTTCAATTTAAAAAACAAAAAAAAATTATTATCCAACATGAAGCCTACTTACTTCTATCAAGTTCTAACGAACACTGAAATTAAAGCTGTTGAATAGTGTGGATAGAGTAAAATTTTTGAGACGAAATTAAAATATCATGTAAATTGTTGTTGTTTATTTTTTTTATCTGAGCAAAACCTTTGATGGTGTTTGTATTTAATTTTTTGGTATTAAATTTATCAGAATATTCTTGTTTGTGTTAGTTGTATTTTTTTCAAATTTTATTTTTATTTAAAAAAATTTATACACAAAACAAAAACAAAATTTAAAAAAAAAAATCGTAATTCGATATATTCCGGAAAAATCATCGTGTAACTTGGCTAGAAGATATAGAGGCATTTTATTTTGATTTCAAAATGAGCAATTTCTCTGGTAACAAATTAAATAAAATGAAACTATTACCATTTAAGAAGGCTTAGTTCCTGACAATAGTAGTAGTTTTCCACATTTAATGAGTAGATAAGACAGTAATTTGTTAAAATAAATACTCATATTTTTGTAGACATTTTAGTGTAAAATTGCAGTACCGTACTGAATTAAGCACGAAAAGGTGATTCTACCTAAGTTACTGTCAAGATCATAAAAAAAAAAAAAAAAAATTTGCTCATATAGAGTAAATTATTAAATATATATATATATATATATATATATATATGTAGAATTTATTTATTATTTATTTTAGATCAATAACATTACATTTATTCGGTATTTAGATATTATTTATTTTAAATACATTTATTGCTTAATCCGAAAATGACTGAGCTTGAAAGCTACTCTCGAAAGAAGAACAAATAGGTGTTTTTTAATACACTTTTAACTTATCCAAACAATAATGATAGACAGCTTTCATAAGTTCGAAATTGAATGCTTTTAATCTTCGAAAAAGTTCTTATTTTCTTCAGTTCTAACAGTTCACTTCTCAAACTTTAAAATATTAGTACCAATCACTCTAGTTTACCTCTAAAATGTATACAAATATACAATCAATTATCAAAATACAATTATGTAAAGTATAGTTAATACTATTAATATTAAATACAATTAAATTAAATTAAACTACCAGAAGTGAATGAAAGGCATTCTATTAACACTTTTGTCCGCTTCCGATAGTACGTAGGATTTCCACATAATATATATATAAAAATAAAAAAGTTGTTTTTAATGTATTTTAATATAATTCTTTATTTCATCTATAGCTATTTAGGTAGCAACGAATGTCGAAAATACACTAAAACCAAAGAGGTTAATTCAAAATCAAAAATGTTTGCTCGCATGAATCAGAAATTTTAAAATCTAAATTTAATCCTTTTATTACTATTAATAATAATATAATAATTATTATAATAATATATATGTATATAATAATAATAATTTCATTCTTTATTTCATTTTTTTAAAAAGTTATACTTACAATTTACAATTTATATTCATTTTTAGGCAATATAAAAGTTTATAAGTACCGATAATATAATTATTTATCAATTTAAGCTAGCGACGGAGGTTTTTAAGTTTGCTATACAACTGCACAATTTTGTAGTAGTGGGTAGATTGGAGTATTATTTTATAATTTTCTTTACTTCTGCAGACTCTTCATCTGCTTAAAAATGCTCTATTTAAAATTTCAAAATTTTAAATACACGTCAAATTTAATTTTGATTATCAATTTAAAAGCAGAAAACCTTTAAACTTAAAAAATTGTATCATAGACCTTTAGAACAAAATTTGTAAGTATTGTAGAAAATCTAAATTAACAAATTAATAAAAAAAAAATATTTTTCGTTACAAATTATTGCTACCATTGATTAGTAATTCCATGTAAAATTTATCTAGTTTATTGACTTTCTGAATTGCAAAGGTAGGTTCTAGTACTGAATTCTTTGGACAATAGTGATCACCTAAAATAACCAATAACAATTCAAGCAGGTCACTCTATATTATCAAAAAGGCATAATTAAGTGTTAAGCGTTTTTCAATAATCAACTGGAATGGCCCTTTCCATCTACCTATCTATCTATACCTTATCAAGTTTAATTAACTGCTCCGAACTACTTCAAAATCAATCCCTCTTTTTTCTCAAGTGAGAGAAAAAATAGACATGATCACAATCTATATATTATTACAACAGCTTCACCACTAATTTAACGGAAATACATTCACAATATATAATTTTATGTTTCGCTGAATAGTAAACATTGAAAAATCTTTATTTAAGAAAACAAAAAGAAAATAAAACAATCATTTATAACAAAAAAAAAAAAAATATAGTCATGTTTAATACCGGATGCATACAAATTTTAAATTAAAATCACCCTCTTGAAATTCACATTTTTCTTATGTTATTTCAGAGAAAAATAATTCAATCGAATCGAATTGAATCAAATCGAACCAAATTGATCCAATAACAAACAGAGGATTCGCTTGATTCACTCTATAAAGATTTTGTTGTTGTTATTGGTTTTTTTTTTTTTTTTTTTTTTTTGTAAAAAATAATAACATTATACTTTATACCTTTTATGCATTTCATTTTATTAACCTATTTATATTCTATCAAGGAACATAATTTTCTCTTTATGAAGAGAAAAAAAAACAAAATCAGAACATCAGAAAATTAGAAATTCAAAAATAGAAAAAAAAAATTATAACTAACCATCGTGGAATTGAAAAGTTTTGAAGAAAAATTTTACAGTTGGAAAACTGTTTTTTTTTTTTTTTTTCAAAATTAAAAATTCCTGTCACATCAAATCATTAAAGTTTATTTTCTTAAAAAGAAAAATAACTTTTATTTATTTTTTTTATTTTTAAACAAATTTAAATTGTATATTAAAGTTTTAATCAGTGCTGGGGAAACGTTATTGTAATGTAACACCAGAAAAAAATAAAAATAAAATAATTATATACATACAGAGAGTTATTTAACGAAATATTATATGATGTGATAGAGACGATAACATCGGTAGGGGTATTTATTATATATACACTTCAGATTTACTAGAAAATAAACTTTGGGGTACTCAACCCAACAAATAATAGGTTGAAATTTCTTTAATTATCAACAAATAATAGGTTGAAATTTATTTCACAGTACAATGTATTAAGGGGGATTTTTGGTCTGAACTGGACCAGAGTTGTATTTATAATACCGAAAAATTAATTTTAAATCAATTAATTGAAAGGGCTTAAATATAGTCTGTGAATATCAGTTTGAAGCAATTGTTAAGGTTCCAATTGTATAAAAAAAAATCTAAAATTATTAATTAACAAAAGTAGGCTTTTAAAAAAGGAGTATGACATTTATAAATATTACAAAAAATAAAATATATTGAATTTAGCTTCCAACAAAAACTGTTCGTTTTTTTTATCAAGTGACAAATAAAAACTTAAAAGAATAACAATTCAGCAATATTTACTTTGTTGGGTAGAAATTTTGCAATGTAATTTCTATTGAAACTGTAAAAATAAAAAGGACTTGAAATAGTTGGAAAGCTGTATTACCTATTGTGATTTAGATCAAAAAAATATACACTGAAAAAAAACACTAAGTAATATTGACAAAAATCTGGGTTAAAATGACAAAAACTAGGTAAATATAGCGTCAACAAAAATAATGAGTCAATATGACAAAAAAAATAAAAAAAATTTTCATTCTGTAAATATGACAAACAATTTAAATCTATATAACAATTTAAATCTGAAGAAATGACAAAACTAAATTTTTTAATATGACGAAATGAATTTTCATTATGCTGCAATGTTTTGTCAATGTAATAAAATAATATGTTGAAATGAAAATAATATTTTGTTGATTAGAGAAAAAAATATATCAATTTAAATAAAATTTTTATTAAATCAACAATTTCAAAATAACCTCTATTCAATTGTCGAATTCACAGAATCATTTTAATAGGATATATGGCTAGTATCAGATCAACAATATTTTTTTTTGACAAAATAACATCCATTTAGTTATCGATTTAACAGAATTATTTTGTTAATAGGGTATTGTATGCATATATACAAATAAATAACTTTATTTTTGTTTTAACATATTTTGATGATAAACTAATCTGTAAGTAATTTATTTGTATACATACCGTAGTCTACAAGTTAAATGTGGAACCATATCTTATATTAGCAAAACAAGGCAGTCCTTATAAGCACTACATAATATATGTGGGTCTGAAAAATAAATGCATGATATTATTACAGTTAGAAATAAAACAATAATAGTCTTGTTAACAATTAATATTTATTTTATAGCATTTCTATTATTTGAAAACAAAAAAAAAAATTAAATTCATTATTACATTCAAAAAATTTAAAATAAAGTTAAAAAAATTAAGTTTTTTTTATCACATTACATTTTTCAAAATTATACAAATAAAGTTCAAAATATTTTAAAAATGTTTAGATTTCAGCTTCTGATTGTTCCAGCTCTTTGATTCATACTGTTTCTTCAAATTATTTATTTAATAAAATAGTAAAATTTATTTTTTTCCTTCTTCAAATTATTTACTATTTTTAATAAATGTTAAAATTGAACTCTTTAATAAGCAAATTCAAAAACACAACTTCACAGAAAATCGCACCTTTACTTTTATATTTTCAACTAAAATAGAAAAAAAATTGTTTGTGAACTGTTTACAAAATTCTCTTGTTAATCTGACTATGACAGCATCAAAAATTATAATAATAATTTTCTGATTGACAAAATAGATTTTGTAGAATTAACAAAAATTTATTAATGGCAATGAACTGCATAGTAAAAATTTTTGTCAAATTAAGATAAATTTTGTCGAATATAAAAATATTGATTTAAAACTATTTTTTGTCAAGATAACAAAACATTATTCACTTGGATAAAAATTATTATTTTTTTTTTGTCACTTTTACAAACTTATTTTCCATTTTACAAATTATAAATTTTGGAAAAATTATAAAAAAATATTTACAAATTAACAAAAAATTGTTGAGCAAACAAACATTTTTGATAAAATTGAAAAAAAATTGTATGAATAAAAAATTTTTGTTAACAGTTTACAAAATTATTTTGTCAATCTTACTAGGAAAAATTTTTTCAGTGTATGTAACTATATATTTATTTTGAATAACGTCGTAAGTTTCGACCAGATTTCCTAACATATATATTACAAATACATATACGTAAATCTATACGTCGTGATTGTGTTGAAAGCCTTCATGAAGTCAGTGAAAAGCATGTATAAATGATGTTCTATACTCAATTGAGTACCTATATGAATCTAATGTAAACTTCCAAAATTATGTCATACAATTTATATTCAACAATACTAAAATTTAACAAATAACGTGGTCGCATAACTGATAAGACTATATAGCTATATAAATAC
Source organism: Argyra leucocephala (assembly GCA_963942445.1). NCBI lineage: Eukaryota > Metazoa > Arthropoda > Insecta > Diptera > Dolichopodidae > Argyra > Argyra leucocephala. The sequence goes on from OZ012681.1 coordinate 16,162,158, forward strand.
AGGTGTCTAGTATACATGGTGTTCCAGACCAGCGTAACAACTTTTTAAGAAGGTAAGGAGCCGTTATTTTAAAATTAAATAAAAATTTGAATAGCTAAATCGAGGGCGCTCTATCGATTGGTGATATTTTCAACTTCCGGGAAGGAAGGGAAATCGATTTTTTTAGACCAAAAATCGCCGAAATTTGCCGAAATCGAGATTTTCTGATGGGAATGGGTACTTTTTTATGCAAATTCGAATTCTACGTCAAAAAATAAGTAACTTTTGTAAAATAAATTTTTTTTTGTTTTTTTTTTTGTTTAAACTTTGTAGGAACCCAAAACTGAGATAAAAAATATGATAACATGAAAAACAAATTTATTTATAAAAATTATTATCATTAATTTTAGTTTAGCAAAGGAAAATATTGAGCATTTTTGTTTTATTGTTATTAATTTTAAAGAAAAATACTAAGAAAACAAAAACTATTATTTTTTGTCGTAGAATCTGAATTTGCATTAAAAAGTACCCCTTCCTATTTGAAAAACTCGATTTTGGTCAGTTTCGGCGATATTTGATCTTAAAAAGCCGATTTGCGGTCCTTTCCGGAAGTTGAAAATACCACCAATCGATAGAGTATCCTCGATTTAGTTAACACATTTTTTTTAAATTTTAAAATAACGGCTCCTTCCCCTCTTGAAAAGCTGATACGCATGCTCTGGAACACCCTGTATATTTCGATAACGATAGCCATTATGTATTTCGATATCGTTCAGAGATTGTCGAAAGTTTATCGATGTAAAATTAAACATCGAAAGAGAGATTTTCTACAAATTGTTTTAATTTTGAATTGAAAGAATAAAATAATAGAGTGACACTTGGATACTTGGTGTTTTGTTTTATATTTATGATATTTTTTGAAATAAAAATAAATTTAAAAGTTGAAATGAAAGTAGGTACATATTTTACTTTATTCTTCATAATTATTTTGTATTGAAATAAATTTTAATAGGAATGAAAGGCCAGTTACAAATAAACTACAATATGAAAAGTTAGTGTAAATAAATTATTTCAGTAATTCTATTTTAATCATAAAAATAATGTTTGTCTGACTTTTTTCTTTCAGAGTGCGTAATGGAATTTGATCCATTTTGAACATAAATATAAACTGCAAATACATATAAAACTTCCTTAAGCCCAACAGAGAAAATTAGCTGTGCTAGTCCGACATGAAAATCATTTCTTTGGTACAAATTGCAAGAATCTGAATACACTGGCCAATTTAATTATATTTGGAATCGAAGTGTTATTTATTGGCTATTTCAATGTCTGCCCTAATTTTTCTAATAAAACCATAAAAGTAATGTTGCAGGAATTTTTAATCAAAACTGTTAATAAAATTAAGTTTTGTAGATAATAACTCATCAATTTCATGTATAATTATATACGTATAATCTTCCAAATCCAAAGGATTGGAATAATCCCGACTATATGTCACTATATGTCACTATATGGCACTATCAGAAATTGAAAAATTTAACTCTGCTGAAATCATTTTATTTTTAAAAACTTATAATTTTATAATTTCTATTTTATTTAAGCATTTTCCAACTTCACATGACATGACATGACATGAGATTATATGTAAATCGTGACGAATGACGAATGACCAAAATTTCGCGTTCAAAAAATATATCTATTTCTATTTTACTCGTCGACGAATGCGAATGACATTCATTGATACCAACATAAATTGGTCAAATTGGTTTTAATAAATATTTTTAAAATTCAAATTCAAATAAAAAATTTTTTAAATTAATTTTTTCAAAATTTTTCTCCATTTTTTTTATAAACAAATTTTGAAATTTCAAAACACAAAAATTTGTTCGTCGCGAATAGTTCGTCGTGATTGTGTCGCTAAGGTCGAATTTTGGTCATTCGTCACTCGTCATTCGTCGTGATTGTGTTTTCAACATAATACTATTCTTTGGTTTTTTAATAATTGGAATTTGACAGTTAAAGAATCAAACATATGTCATTTTCATCGTAGATTTGAATTTAACAATGACAGCGTTTTTAAACATTTTCGATCAAATTTTCATCGAAATACATAATGACACTAACGATTACAATCGAATAACTGTAACGATAACGATAAACGATTCGATTAAAATCGATCAAAATACAAAATAGGCACCACAATAAACAATGCAGCAATGGCCCATATTTTGATAGTCATTTCACTGTCATTTTTTATGAAAAACAAATTTTGCGATTTCGATAGTCGGAAAAAATGACAAAACTCATAAAAAATGAAAACAGGCCAATTTCGATAGTCGGGTTGTATGAATATATTCGGATAAAATGACAAATTTTGTCATTTTGAAATTGTTAAGTGACGGCTATGTGTGTTTCAAAACTTTTGTTGGTTAAAATTTAAAAAACTGGTGGAAAAAGCCAAGTTCAAGAAATTGAGCAGTCCAAGCAAAAATAGGTGCGGGTTCCAAAAACGAAAGCGAATTTTTTTTTTTTTTTTTTAACTTGTCTTCAGTAAATTGGCTCATAGGCACGATGCAAACAAGCGGTCCCAAGTGTCGAGACCGAAGACCTGAAATTTTTTTTTTTTTTAATTTTTTTTTGTCATTAGTACAATGACCCTTAAATGTGATGGAGACAATAGGTCCGAGGTCCTAGGAATTGGGGCCTAAACTCTATATCATCGGTTTAAATTGTATTTTTCTGAGAAAAGGTTATTAATAATTATTATAAATAATTTTTAAACAAATTTTGGATTGGTCCGACAGTTCGGAAGTCGGAACCAAAGGACCTTGAACAAAAACAAAAAAATTTTTTTTTATACTTATCTTGATGCGTAATGAACATTATTGACATTTTGGTTTTTGGACAATTTTTTTGTTTAAGGTCTACGGTCCTGACTTCTGAACCGCGGAACAATCTGAAAATTTTTCAAAAATTATTCATAATAATTATTAATAACGTGATATAGAGTTTCGGCCCCAATTCCTAAGACCTCGGACCTATTGTCTTCATCTTATTTAAGGGTCATTGTACTGATGACAAAAAAAAATTTAAGGTCTTCGGTCCCGACACTTGGGACCACTTGTTTGCATCGTGCCTATGAGCCATTTTACTGAAGACAAGTTAAAAAAAAAAAAAATTTCGAGGGCTTTGTGAAGTGGGACCCGGACCTATTTTGGCTAGAGGCTGCTCAATTTCTTGAACTTGGCACTTTCCACCAGTCACCACCTACAAGATGTAGTTCATATGACACGGTCCCGTTGAGTACACACACATTGGCTCTACTCTATTCAATATTAATTTGCATGTTGAACAAACCTTTTGGACATACATATTTTTTTTCATTTACTTCACTTTTTTCTTCGCAATAAATTTTTTTTCTTTATTAATTATATCCAAGACACGTCAAAACGAAAAGTGTTGCCCGTTTCAAAATAAAAATCATTTCATTTAAATTTCAAATTTCATTTCATTTTTCCCGACTATCGAAATCTCAAAAAATCATTGAAATGATATGACATTTGTCATTTTCATTTTTATGAGATGACTATCAAAATATGGGCCAATATGATGGTGATTAAAGTTCAATTACAATATAAAATGATGTCCCAAACTATATTAATATATTTAAAATTGAAAATTTAACGTAATTCAGTTTTCAATTCAAATCTTGAGTTCACTCAAGGTGCAAACGGATTCAAAATTTCAGTTAACATAATAATTATATGAAATTATTATAAATATTCTCTTTTTTTCCCTTTTTTAACATTGATTTTGTTTCGTTTATTGTTTTAAATTGTTTTGTAAAGTTCAGTAGCTTTTAGGAATTTTATTATCCTTCTATAATCGATTTCATCATCACTCTTTAAAATCTCTAGACTACTAGTTTTTAAATATCTATGCCTAATAGTAAGATTTGCTCCACAAGCAAAACTTGATGGTGTTGTTTTTTAAATTTATATATGTTAAGTTAAGTGTGTCCTATTCTTATTCTACTAATCACGATCAAATCTCTTCTATTAAGCAAGCTCAGATTTGCTCAAGATCCCGTGTTTGGCTTGATATTTTTTAGTTTGTTACTATCAATTATTGTTCTACACTTTGATATATTTTCATATTTATTATATTTTTAACATATTATTTATGATATGTGGTTATCGTATATGTTTGGTGTACAGAGCTTTTTGCTAGACTGTCAACTATCTCATTATCATGGAGTACGATATGACTTGGAATTTTTGACATTGCATATTTTTTTGATTTTTCTTACTTATCATTGTTTGTATTTTTTTTTGTATTAACCCATATAAACCCAGAGTGTAGAAAACGAAACATGTGACGTTTTCCGGCATAGTGGTCACCCGGTGTGTATTTTAAATCAAACTAAAATTTATTAATTTAAAACAAATATCTAATTTACCTTTTTTTTTTTTTGAAATGTGACAAAAAGCATGTTTGCCGAGGGGTTAAAAAGTCCGAATTTCGAGTTTTTTTTTCATTCTTGTTTAAGTAAAAAAAAAAAAATACAAAAAAAAAAATAAAAAAAAAAATCTTTTAAATAAACTAATTCAAATCCATAGTAATAATTTAATCACTATATAAAACTAATCCAACACAATGTGTAGCTACAGGGTGAATTTTTCAAGCAGTGTATCGAAAACGAAACATCAGGTTTAAACGATATCTAAAAATTTTCATATAAAAAAAAATGCTAGATTCTTTTTTGTTGTTTTTTCCTCCTCCAAGCTATAATTATACCAATACTGTCTTTTTTTTATTATGGGCCACGTGTTCTGCGATAGACTACTTGGAATTCAAATAACAAGTTATGCTAAATCGGCGTTAATAGCTTGATGATAAGAGATACCTGAGTTTGAATTCTTGGAAACACAATAGCAAGACACGCTAAAATCGGCGTCAGTAGGTAGCTTACAAGCCAAGAACTTAACACCTGTTTTTCAATTCTTGGAAATATAATAGCAAAAATATCTTTGAACGAATTTATGAACAAACGGTTTATGCAATTTGGAATATTTTCTCACAATTTATCTATAGATAAGCAAATGATTGCTTATTTTGGACACCATTCCTGTAAAATATGTTCAACAAATCTAAGCCGATTCGATTTGGCTTCAAGTACTGGTCTTTTTATTCTGCCGAAGGCTACTTGTTCTCATTTATACCTTATGGAGGAGCTTCAGAGGAAAATGATAGCCTATATGGACCTAATGTTAGCCTATATGGACCTAATGTTAGCCTATATGGAGGAGAAATCGTAGTTTTGCGCTGATTAGCAAATATATAAAATCGAAACCAACACACCGTTACGTTCGATAATTTCTTTCCATTACACTAACTTATGTGCTGTCTTTCATCACTTGCTTATTTTGCAACTGGTAAGGTTTTTGGAAACTGCGTTGTTTACTAAGAAAAGTTGAAAAAAAGCATTATACACCAACTTGAATTCCGAGTTTTTTTTATTGAGTGCTTGGTGAAATCCGCAGAAATACCTTTAAGAAAAGTATTAGCACTAAGAGAGAGCGGACAAAGCTCTGGTACTTCAATTAGATATGACCGTGTGGATCACAATATCATCCATAGTGAGAAACGAGCTCGATGCCCTCACTGCAAAAATCAAATTGTTTTTTCATGCACCAAATGTGGCGTTAATTTGCATACGAAATGTTCTTTACCATATCACAGCTTGCCTAAGATCTGATAATTTTTTAAGATTAAAATTTGTTAAAACAAAAAAATTCTTTTTTTTTTATAAAATAAATTGTTTTTTTTTTTTGTAAGGATATTTATTCATTTCAGGAAGTTGTTATTGTAGATTTGTGAAGAAATTTTTTTTCGGAAAAATTATATCGTTTGATCCTGAAGTTTCGTTTTCGAAACATGTAATATCTCCTTTCCAGGATGTGATATCAAATACGTTATTTTTTTTTCTTTCTTAATTAAGTTAAAAGTACTTTATGTATAAGTTTTTATGACTCTGGGTGAACTGGATCTAGGTCCGGGACTATATGGGTTAAAGGATGTAATAGTTTGGGAATATAGCTTTTCAAGAACTCAAGGTGTGTGTACAAATTGAAAATTTTTTTTCGTCCCTTTCTATAACATACTCCCGCCCTTTATATATTACGTATAATTCAGCCGTAAATATAGTTGTATGCCTTTGAAGATGAAATTTGTATTCTTCTTGTTTGTGTTTGAATGAGCTTCCTGCCTCTTGATCTTTCAAAGCTCCATAGGTAAATATATATTCATATTCATAGTATCTTGTCTTGGTTTTTTCTATAAATGATTCTCGAAACTGAATTTGGTTTGTACTATCTTTTTTATAATTTCCCAGTTCATAATCTATATTTTTCGGTCAGCAACAAGTCAAGAAAGGTTATTATTTTTTTATTACTTCCTTTATTATTTACAATCTGTATTTTTATTTCTATACAATAAGCAAATATTTATGATGACAACATGACTTGAAGAAGCCTATCCAGCTAAACACTAATTCACAAAATCTAATCTCTAGTTTATTTTACAGTTAATTTAGTTAATTATTTATTTTATATTAAGTCGCTTGATTTTTCTTTTTTAGTCTCCTTGTGTTTCGTGTAACAAATAACAGTCGACCTAGGTTGTTTGGATTATCCTCCACTTTCCTTTTGTAGTTATTTATGAATTTTTTTATTTCGTCTTGCACTGAAGAAATTTCCAAGTTTTTTGAAATTAAGTTATTTGGAACGTATCAGGGTGCAAATGCGTATGAAATTATTTTGGCTATAATAGCTTGCTATATTCCATTTCCAATAAAATGTTTTGGAATATGCTGGGACTGTGCCTGGTTTTTATAAATAAATTTCAGTTAATTTAATATGGTATTAAAAAATAAATGCTCTTTCGGAAATCCTTGAAAAAGGACTTTGAAAGACAGAATTGAATAGATTTTTTAACTTTCCTTTTTATTACTTTTTTTGTATTTTTTTTTTTATACTTTTTTGTATTTTTTCTTGTATTTTTTTTTTTTTTTTTTATTGTTTGGTTAGATGTTGTACTTTAGTAATGGTAATAATTGTGAAATAAAATCGGCTTTTAAATTTATTTAAATTTATTTTTTTTTTAATGCAATACCATTTTATTATCATATTGAAAGTCTCCGGTTTATTTCTAAGAATTTAATTTTTTTTTTTAATTTTGTCCTTTTAAATTTAAAAAAAAAAATGTATAATTTAATATTCATTATATGAATATTTAATAATCGCAGTGTTTTATAAAGTTGTTTGAAATGAATAATGAGTTTTTAAGAATTTAAATTTTCTAAATTATTTTTAATTATAATAATTTAATTTTTTGATATATTTTTACTTAAAAAGGATAATTTAATTTAATTTATAATAAATTAAGAGGAATAAATTTAAAGGATTTATAATTTAAATATTTTTTGTTTTCGATATGTTTTTAATATTGGATGGTTTTTTTTTTAATTATTTCATTTCCATGAATTTGATTAAAACGATGAAAATTTCTTATTTCTCCGAATATTACGCACAATTTCTAAGCAATAGGAGAATATAAAACACTGATTTTTTTTGTTGGAAAACCTGGATCAACTATTTAGTATATTTCTACTGCCGAATGTAAATGACCAATTTAGTCGGACCAATATGGTGTAGTGATTACATACCATGTGACTATTATTCAGGGGGTCCAGGGTTCGATTTCAACTTTGAGCATTGAATGTAGTAAAAAAAAAAACAAAAGAATGAAGCAATTTAGTCAATTGTTGTCATACCATAGTTTGATAGACCAACAACTAAATACCACCATGAAAATAGACCTTATTGTGATAAACGTACGTACGTGAATAAAATTTTTTCGATTATTTTGATTTTTTATTTAAAAAAAAAAAACGTAGGAAACTAAGTATTACTTAAAAAGCGAACGGTACAAAAAGTAAAACTATAGGCAAGCACACCTTTCAATGATCCGATAAGCCTCCGAATTAAGCAATTAATTGTTGAGTATTCGTACTTATTGTTGAATATTTTTTGCTTATTTGTAATTTTATCTCCTGTCAACAGCCATTTTGATTTCAAATCTTTATCAGTCGGGCTGTGTGATACAATGGAAGATGTAAGATCATTTTTAAAACATTGGCACAATCACCCCATATTGGGGATCTATTTAAGTATAAACTTTGAAATATTGATTTAAAAATTAATATTTTATTTTGCTTTGATAGGACAGATTTTCTTTTTACCATTAAAAACCATAACCATTTATTTTATCGTTAATGAGGAGTTTGAAAGTGTGTTTTGGATCTAGGATAATGCCTAGATATTTAATTCTGGAACATCTGGGACTCCATTAGTACCATTTAGGTTAAGGTTTCTGCTTGGCAAGTTACATGTTTTTCATTTCATTGAGAAGAAGCAGGCTACCATTTTAGAAGGTATGATTTAAATTTTCCATTTGCAATAGTATTGGTGAAGAATATTAAACCAGCTTTCTAAATTTTGCAACAGGCTGTTATCATCGGCAAACAAACCAATGTCACATGAATCTGGGATGAAAATGTTAGATATGTACAGAATTTTTTTTTTTCACTCTTGACAGTGACTTATTTATGACAATATTTCAATATTTCAAGCATTTATTTATCAAATTGCTGGTTAACCCCTTAAATGTGGAAAATTACTGCTATTGTCAGGAACTAAGCATTCTTAAATAGAATAGTTTCATTTTATTTCAGTTGTTACCAGTTTAAACTCTCAATTTTTTTTTGTCATTTATTAGATCCCAATGGCAAAGGATACTAGACCAGCAAAAACAACAAGCGATCTGCCTACTGCGCCACCCAGCGTATAAATTTCAATATTTTAGGATAAGCATTAAAATTGATTCTTGGGGTTCGCCTGCTGGCAACTGGAATTTTAAAAAGTGAGCGTCGTTGATTTTAACATAGACAGTTCTATTTTGTAGCAAATTTTTAATTATTTTCATTAATTACTTGTGGGGGAAACTGCATACAATGTAGTTTGTAGATCAAACCGTCGTGCCATACAGAGTTGAATAATTTTTCTATATAACAAATTAAAATACCAACAAGTGTTCTATTTTTAAAATTTTTCTCTGATATATTTTGTTATTCGTACTAGTTAGTGATCAGCAGAGTATTCAGGTCGAAAACCGAATTGATCATTTGTTAAAACTTAATTGTTTTCGACAAAGTTTTGCACCCTAATTTGGAATCCGCTTTCAAAGACTTTTCCGATCGAACTTAGTAGGCTAATTGGGCTCATTAATTGGGCTAATTAATCTCATTTATACGTTTGTTAGTTTGAACATAATATTTTATGTGAAAGTCAAAGTTTGTATTATTTCAAAGTTGTTTAAAAACTTTTTTTTGTAAATTGATTACAAAAAATTATTGTTTTTAAATGTATTAAAAAAAATATTACAAAATGGATAATGTAGCAACATTTTAAATATTTCATAATACTTTTAGTTCTACGACATAATTTAGTCTGAATAAATCTGCTTTTGAATATGCATTAAAGCAAATTGAGGAAAATATGCCAACATCAACTAAATCATCATCTTTAACATCTACATTAAAACTTGCTGCCTGTTTGAGATTTTTGGCTCAAGGTATAGTTATCAGCAGTCTGTGATGGCAAATTATAATCATATAAACATAGGCCAATCGAACTTTTCACAAATATTGTCATCAATGCTGGATACACTAGAAGCAACATTATGTTCAACATATTATATAAAATTATTTATGAATTACATTTTTTAACTTAAATGAACAAGAACATAAAAAAATATTTTTTTTTTATATAATTCTGAGTATATGGGATGAACACCCTAACTGCTTTTAGACAGAGATTTGGAATACACAATAGCTTTTTCTGTAGAATTTTTATGGTATAGATAGACTAATTTAATTGGTTGAAACTATATCTACTGTAGAGTACTTCGCCTTCATAAAAGCATACCCACGTAACAATTTTATTGCTATAAGACTCTTGCGCACTCTTATAACACTATTATAAACACTCTTATGGCAATATTAGTGTTAATTTGAGTGCTCCGCAATTGCTGCGGAAGGTTATAAATACATTATAGCACTAAAATGCAGAATCCTATAAGGCACCGGAGCAAGTGCTGTAATATTGTTATAGGATTAGTATACATGTATTAGTGTATATGTTTTTATTTTGATATGATATTCATTTGAAATAATTTATGTTATGCGAGAGTGAGAAAGGTATTATTTTTTATTTTCAAATAATAATTTTATGAAGTTTATATTTACTTCCTGAGAAAGGGAGATAGATATTAGTTAATAATATAAAAAATGTCTTACTAATAAATAATAATTTTCGGTCAAAAATAATTGTATTAATATTTATAATTATTGTGACCAAAATGCAAAATTTGATTGGGAATGAAATTTCATTGACATTTATTATAAAAATAATTCGAAAAAATACAATGCCCTCCAAAAATCACCAATTTTTAAATAAATAAAAGAAAATATAGTTTTAAATTGCATCTTTAAGATATTTAATAATGTATGTTAATTAATGCATAACATCAAATTTGATATTTAAATAATTATTCTTTTAAGTAAAAATGATATTTTTGGAAAAGAATGCAAAATAAAACTTTTCAGTTTTTGTTTATTTAAAAAAAAATTTCCCTCGTTTGTAAAAAATAATGGCCGTCGCAAGATATTTATCTAAAAGCTACAGTAGGTTTATTAGTAACATTATAGGAATACAGTAAAATAATAACAGCACTACTGCTATTCCGGCAATTCCATTCTTATAACAACACTTTAACTCTTAATATAGGATTACGCACTTTTAGATTTATAAAAACATTGCTGTATCACTTGCACTTGAAAATCCCATTATAACAACTCCCACAATTGCTAGAAGAACATTCTTATAGCAATACAAATCACATTATTCCCATAAAAACATCATTATAACACCTTTAGTGCTTATCGGGAGTCATATAGAAGTCTTGTAGCACTAATTTTGTTTTTATACCAATAAAATGTTACGTGGGTAGTTTCATTTTATTTTAAGTGATAACAAAAAATTTCAACTTTATCATTTATTTTATCGCATATATATTTTACATACATTTTGTTGTTCTAATTTTTTTAAACACGAACTTATTTTCCCGTTTCAACAAAACAAAGAAACTGTCGCCGTACGTTTAGAACACACCAAAAATATATTCACGTTTAATTTCAAAAATGACGTTTGACATTTTTCACTTCACATTTGCCCGCACGTTTACCACAATGGCAATTTACAACGTCTCGCGATTCGATTGCGTTTGTGTTTACCACAATAAGGTTCAATATCTGATAAAATTAAATTTAATTGATTGGATAAGACTGGATATCCAGTATTGCATGTTGTTCATTCATGCGCTTGCATTTAATGTTAACAAAGAGAATGATATAAAAATTTCATCCTCTGGATCGCTTAAATTTGCTTACAAACTCAGAATTGGTCATATAGTTGATGTGTTTGTATGATGCAGAAATGCTATCAAATTGAATATGGGTGCAGTTTCACTTGCTTGCTCAAAACTTGTACATGACAGTCCAGGTTGTAAAATTTATTTATTACATATAATATTGAAAATATATTTTGTGCATTCGTGCACATTCGTGCTTCACATCTAATTGCAGAATCTACATATATATTCAGCATACAATAAATACATAAATTATGTGAAAAATTCTTACAGGAATATATAGATAAGGAAAACAAGACTACTAAAGCATAATTCTTTAATACAACAAAAAAAATTTCACAATATTACTTGCTTCAATGAATCAGGATATTGGGTTGAATTTGGCAAAAAAAAACAAAATCTTCATATAAAATTTAGTGTAATTAAATTAAAATTCAAACCCACTTTTTTGCAAAATTGTAATTTTAATTTAAAACATTTTTTTTTTTTTGTTTAATTCCCTATTTTAAGTGTGATAATTAATTCATATGAATTTGAAATTTATTTTGCAATTCTTATTTTAAATTTAAATATCTGATCGAATTATAATTGTCAATATCTATTGTCAATTTTTAGAATTAAAACTTTAAAAAAAATACACACTTTCGTTTAGTTTATATTTTAAAATAAGTTTTGTAGAAAGGAAATTCGTATACATAGTGATATACATAATGTATGAGTAATGTACATCCTGCCAAGAATTATCCTTAGAAATAAAATATATTTTTTATTTTTTACATTTACGTTTTTGTTTTATTTTCGTAGATGCAATGTATAGGGTGTCTTTTGTCATACTAATTCCAAAAATTTAGTCTTGTTCTGCTGATTAAACTATGATTTATGATCACAAATCGTTGGGCCGCTTATTTAGTTGCATATCGATTAAATTTATCATCATGTTTCATTTTTTTTATCCCAAGAACATAATTAAGTAATTTTTACGATTGGTCCATTCTTATTGTGGGAAATGAGTACTGGAATTGAGTACTTGAAATTTATTTCTGTTTGATAAAGTCTCAGAGTTGATGACACATGTACTAAAGCTGGCTTGGGTATCTATTATTAATATCAAAATTATATTTATATGTTGATAATTTCAATTTGGAGTATAAAAAAGTTTTTTATTTTTAAGTTTAAATTTCTCTGTGCCCTTTTTATATTAATTTGGCCTTTAATGGATACAGTAATAATAATATCATAATCTAAATATTTGATATTATTTGCATTTGTAATTATGTGTATAATTTTATTTGTAATCTGACTGTAGATTTAATCTCATTGAATTAAATTTATAATTTTGTAATAAACTGATTCTAAACTCTTTCGTGTATGTTTGTTGGCGTTTCTGGAAGCTTTATGATTGTTTGATTCTACTACCATCAATGAACAATATTGTCAATGAGTAATGGTTGAATCACCTTTTGTTCATGCAGAATATCTATAGTATAAAATAAATGTATATTGGACCATTAAATGCTTCTCTGAAATCACTTATAGGTTGATTTGTCTGAAAGAAGAATGCTTATCATCGTTTTCATCTTCATTGGTTAGTTTTTTCTTCGATTACATAACATATTCGTCTATTGATTAATTAAGCTTCGTTTTGTATTCTTATAGTAAATATTTTGGAAAAAGTGATGAGCGCATGATCTAATGGTGCAACAGATCAATTTTTTAATTGGGGTTTAGTTAGCAAAGTCAGACGCAATGGGATTACTTAAACAACAACATTATGAATGTTAGGAATCTACAATAGAAAAATGTTGTTAGTACATAATACAAAAATATTAATTAGTATGTAATTTAATTAATAGTAAGAATAATTTAAAAGTTTAAGTATATTTTAGTTTTCTGTAAATTTAAACAAATTAACCAATAATAATAATAAATCAAATGAAATTCACTTTAAATTCCACTTCAATTAATTTTCATTAACTTAATGTTATTTTCCTAACGTTTAAAATAGAACTTGAATTTTGATTTGTGATTTATAACGGTGGTAGAGTCCATAATATAGCAGTCTTATCTGCTTAAGTAGATATAAATGAAAAGTCAGTTGGGTGCTAACGACCAGAAATAATTTTATCTGTATGATGCGCCACTACAACTGAAGGAAAAGGCAATGTTAAGTTTCCTTGCAAGTCGGTCAATACTAGCTTGTTATCATATCCAATTGGTAATAGATAATACGCTGCTGGTGGGATCTAATATCCGATAAATGTTTTAAATATTGGATTGGTCTGCTGCCACGAATATAACACACATGAAATATCTTCATGCCCTGACACAAGTAATTTTCCGGATGGGTTGACACATACTGCTCCGATGAGTGTCACGCAAATCGCAATACCAAATTTTTTTGTCTTGAGAGTCAAATACATACATAGTTCATTCCAGTTATATAAAGTTAATAAGTGTCCGCCATGTCCACTTAAAGCTTGAAAACGAGTTGCAGTGACGTATAAAAAAAACATAAATCTCTAATTGTACTATCGTGCATTGCTAATTCTATTTCTCGATTTTGTAATTGCTTTTTCGTCTCATTATAGCGCATATTTTGGCGATTGCCTTATCGTTAGAAGCAGTAGCTACTAATTTTCCGTCACATGACCACCCCATGCAATATATAGAACCTTAATGATGTTTGGTGATGGTTTGGATGCTTTAGGCTTTTGAATTACGCTAAGTAATATGACTAACTAATAAAAATATTAGTAAAAATGTTGCTCATGATCAGGTTCTAAAAATACTATCAAATTTTATTCTTGATATAATCAGTTATTTTAAAATAATTTAATATTTAATCGCTGTATTAGGAATGCTTACAAAATACTTAGCAATCATATGACATACATTTGATATTATAATATATAAAAATGGCGACAAAACAAGATGATGCCTTCTCGTATTATTTAACAAATAACCCTGTAACAATAATTTATTTCTTATTTCTTTTTATTATTTTTCTGGCACATATCCAATCGAAGAACTCTACATTTAAATCTCCATTTAAATAAAAAAAATATATTTTTCTCTAAATAACACCTACTATGTATTTCGTATCCCTGCACACCGCCCCACACACTTATTTTCTAATTTCCATTAAAAGTACATTATGATGACCTAAACATATATGAATAAAATTATTTCCGCAACTGCATGACTCAAGGCAAATTGTAGTCCTTGGATATTATGAAAAATAAAAAAAAATAATTTAATTTCTTCCTTTTTTTTTTGTTGCTTCTCTTTCGGTTTTCTTTGGTTTGTTTGTTTTTTTTTTGTTGTATAAATTGTAATTACATTAGGGTAATTTGATTTGTTTTTTTTTTTGTTTTAAAATTGAAGACTAGTTAGTGTCTTTGTTATTAACTTCCATATTTTTTTTTTGTTCTATTAATTTAATTTAATAATTTTACATTGGTATCCACGTCCGTTTTGTAGTCTCAATTATTAGCAATAGCTCAATTGTTTAAATTGAGTTTTAGACTCTATAGTCTCTAGACTCATGATTTGTATTTATTTATGGTGAAATGTTTCTTATATCTTATTAAAGTTCACTCTATATCTACTTGTTAACTGTCTGTTCTGCAGATAATTAATCAATTAATTTTAATTGTTAATCTGATTTTTAATCCAGCTAATGCACCTATTTTTCGTTTTCTGCTTTGCCAATGCCATCTACCTGCATTAAAATTAAGTTTGACTTTGTCTGTGGTGAAATGTTAATTTGAATGTGCATTACAATATTTAAAGGTTAATTTTATGCCCAGTTTGTGTATTACGGAGTTAATCTTTTTCTAGAACATCTTTTCACAATAATTTTCTGTCACAAACGTAACTAAAAAAGTAGATAATTTGAGAAGTCGTTGGGTATATTACAGACTATAAATTTTTATAGTACTGAACCAGTCGGAATATTATCAAAAATTTAATGCTGTTATAGTCCAAATTCTTTGAAGTTGGGGATATGAAAGTTTTTTACCATACTTTATCTTTTTGAGGTGAAGGTGGGATCTCTCTCGTTCGACGCAAAAGAGTTCTGCATCTACGAAGAAAAGCTCCGTTGCACCAACCGCAAAATGTTGTTGTCCCAAATTTAATTTGCGATCAGATTTCCTGTTTCACATCATACACAACAATTATTAATTATTGCTCATCACAAGATTGTGTTCTAAAACATTTGTTGTTGATGTGAATGCGATCCGATTTACAATAAAACACATAGAATTCATTCGATGTGGTTAATCTTTCTTTACATTGTTTTAATACTTATCCCGAAATTATATCTAAATAACTTAACTACTACATACTAATGTTACAACTATGAATCAAGTATTTGTGGTTTAGTTAGTTGTGGAATGTTATTTGTCTGGATTGAATTAAATTCTAAAGTGTATCAATAGAATGTCTGATGTTATTTTGTCTGTTTTTTTTTGTTTTTATTTTTTTGTTTTTTGCATCATAATAATTTCCTTTTAACGAGTTTTAAGTATCAAATCACGTTTATTTTCTATCGAGTTTTCTATCTGAGAAATAGAATGAGTATATAGTAATAGAAAAGGATTAGGAAATGAAGAAGGAAAATAGTGGTTAAAGGAAATGAAAATATTTTTTGGTTTTTTTTTTTTGTTCTTCGAAGTTTCATTTCACAAAATTTGTACTTACAAATTTTTTGATGTTCCATGTACCATAATAACTCATGTATGGGTATGTAATTTTATGGAGGTAAATATGGAGGTATTTCGAAAAATTGTTGTTTCTAAAATGTTAAATAAATGAATGTTAATTCAGTGATATATTTTTCTATAGTCTAATTATTATAGGATTGCAGAATAATTCAAGATAGAGTATATTTATTCTACTAGACACTAGATAGCACAAATGGCATTAAGTAGAAAAACAATACATAATTAATACAATACAATACAATTAAGTAGAATAACAATAGTTCTGAAGCCGTAGTAGAATCTGAACAGTTCTGAAGCCCTATACTCTCTATTGAACTGAAAATCAATTCAGAAATATTTAATGGTTAATTCTTTAATTATTATTGGTAAATATTATGTATATAATATAATATTTACCAATAAATAATAAATATTGTGTAATAATGTACATACAAACAAATTGCATATGTTGTATTAATTTGACATTTCAGACGTAACATATACTTCCTTCATCAGTACTATTCGTATGTTTAAGAAAAAAATGCGATTAGTACTTGACCAAACTTATTTTAATTAATTCTCATCTAGACTAACAAAAATATATTTTACCGTATTTTGACATTTGTTTAAAGTATAAACTTTAATTTGAATAATTTGAGCGAATACCGTTATATACGTACTGAGTTATTAAACACATGTTTTAATCAAGTTTGGTAAAATAAAATTTTGAACTAACGTAAACTAATAACTAACCTGAAATCGGATTCTAGTCGATTAGTGTGAACAGATCGGAGCTGTTCTAGTCGTTTAGTATTAAAAGATCGGATTAGCATCAAAAATGCAAAAATGTGCACTGAAGTATGTTCGTACTTTGCAATCTTAATTCTGCAACTGTGAGATTGAGAAAATTTGACAGTTAACACAATATATTAATAAATTTTTTACACTAGTTTATTTATTAGTGTGATTTCAACTGTCAACAACAAAATTTAATTTTAAAATTAAAACTCACTGACAATTCCAAATTACAATTTAACATACATTCAGCTTATAATCTTCCACCAACACTTGCGGAATTAAAATGAAAATGTAAGCTTTTTAAAAGCATTGATAAAATTGTGAATGGAAAAAAAACTTACGCTAGCAAAATCTGACTCGATGGTATTTAAGCTAAAATGTTTTGACAGTTGAAAATTACAAGAAACACAAAACACTGTCGGAGTAAATAAAAATAGTTTTTTGTTCATATTTGTAGTATTTTTTTCATATTTTTGTTGACAATTGTGTAAAAGCACTGATAAAATTGTGATTGTATTTAAGCTAATTTTATTTGACAGTATTATGACAGTTGTAAGAGACAAAAATCAAAACACTGTTGTAGTAAATAAAAGTAGTTTTAAGTTCACCAATACTAGCTGTTGTAGTATTTTTGTTGACAATTGTGTAATAGGGGTGAGTAGGGATGAGTAAGGGTGTACAAGTAGGGGTGAATAAAACATTTGTTTAAGGGCTTTTAAAATATTTGCAATATATTTTATGACTTGAAGGTGGTCTGCAGATTTATCTGCAAGTTGAAATAAAATAATAAATAAATAAATATTTTATTTTTTATAACAACTTGTTTTCTAGCGTTAGATTAAATTTTTTGTATAAATTGTCGAAAGTAGTAGACGAAATACGCGTATTTGTATGATAAGCATATCAGTAATGCAAAATAAAGTTCTAGAAATATTTAATATGAACAAATTTTATTTAATAAATTTATCTTTTTGCAATAATATTTACCTTTCGTAATGTCAAAAAACAAAATGTACACGAAAAGAGTAGATGCAAAAATTATGTAACACAAATAAAACGTTAATTTTTGATCCTTCCTTTATTTTTAGTTGCATATAAAATTTTTCAAAATCAACCACAAGCTGCTTCCTTAATTTAGTGTATTACGTTGTTGATGTACACGTTCATCAAATTACAACCACATAATATATTATATATGTTTGTGTGTGTGTGTGTGTATTGGTATGTGTTATAAATTATGTACATGTAAATATTAAATGAAGGAAAAGATAATCTTATCAAATTTAATCCTATTTTATTTGTTCATCTTCTTTCGTTTCATCCTCCTGTATATACTCATATAATTTTTCATGTTTATTTTTTATTTTTATTCCTGTTATTATTATTGTTGTTATTTATTTCTTATTATATCTATTTAATTTTATATTCTCAATTTCTTATTTTCTTATTGCCATTTTCATTCTCTTAAATTGGTATGATTGTCATCGTTTATTCTCTGTCAGTCAATCATTTAAAAGACTTTTGTTACTGCTGCTGGTATATAATAATATGTAGTATGCCGTACTGGATGGATGAAGAATGAATGGATGGATGGGTGATATGATTGTAAATAAAATAGTGACAGCAAAATTGAGTGATGATGGCGGCGGCGGTTTTTGTTTTTTTTTTATTATTATTTAAAAGTAAATTACCACATATAAATATGTACGTATAAATTAGTGGTAGATAGGTATTTTGGGTACCATATATTTTGTAGCCGATCATTAATGAAACAAATTAAAGTAAGTGTTCACATCTGGGATGTATATAGATACAATGTTTGTATGAATATTTAAAAGGTGTGAAATTGGATAGAAATTTGTTGTTGTTGTTGTTCAATGTAAATGACATTTTAAAGTTATGAATGAAAATAAATGTATTTTAAAATTTTTTTTTTAAATCAAAAATTAAAGTTAAGAGAGTGAGAAAGAGAAAGATGTTGCTCTATAAATATTAATTTTTTTTTTAATTCAATTAGAGTATAATTGGCATATAGTGTTTTAGAATATTGAGGGATGCTTATTATTAATATTTGATGAAACACAATCAATTTGAAATTAAATAATTTAATTTTATGATAAGTGTAAATTTGTGTAATAGATTTGAGTGTTGTTTTAGTTTATTTAATATTATGTCGTCTGTTAAGAGAAACTACTTTGAAAAATATCATATCACTTCTAAGAAAATTTAATTGAATTAATTTTATGTTGTAGAGTTTACGTCATATTTATATTTTATGATTAAAGTAGAATAAATACTGTAAAAAATAATCGTATTGGTTTCTTCGGGTTAAAAAAATTTGCAAAAATTTCAAATTGAGAAAATGACATTTAAATTTAAGAAAAATCTTACAAGTGTCAAAAATTCTCATTTTTAAATCAAATTTCCACAAACGATTTTGTTTTACATAAAATAACACTAAGAATGGAAGTCTTAAAAAAGTAACGGAATTTTCTGAAAAATAATTATTAACAAATAAATTTTCTTGGTTAGGTCATTTGATTTTTTTTTGTTGTTTGGTGCATCAAAACGGTACAATTATATTCTAATGGGCTTATATTATGGAATTAAACCATTAAAAATAAAAGTTAGCTGCTTTTTTTTAATACATCATACTTCCTTAATTAGAATTTAGTTTTGAACTACATCATTACCAGTGATTAGTCTCTTTTTGGCTTCAATTAAATTATATTTTATTCATTTACTCACTAATTGTACTAAACACTTCAAAAAACTCAAACTCTCTTAAAACTTCATGATTTTTTTTTATTTTAGCGTACCTAAATAAAAAAGTAATTGTTAAACAAATTTTAAAAATTTGTTTGAATTGTTGAATGTCAAAATTTTACACACCAAGCTTTCAATGTTATTTAATGTAAACAATAAACTTAGTATCATATAATATGGGCATTCACTATTAAGTATAGAAGTGTAGTAGTTGTAGATCTACAATGTTTTGTACAACGATTTCGTGAACGCACCCTTGTACCTTCATTGTTGTACTAGATGTAATATTATGACAGCGTTTTGTTTACATATGAATTTAATATATAATTATGAGAATAAGTGAGAAACAATTTTCTTTTTTTCTATTTGTAACTATATTCATAAAATAATTAAATTAAAATTTTGTTCCAATTTAAATTTTTTTATTTAATTTATTTCAGCCATTTTCCAAATATATGTATTTACTTTACAAATGTCAAACTTGAAAAGTACAACACTAAAAATACAATAGGTTTATGGCTTGTTAAAATCTACAAGTCTTGTAGCATATTATTTCATATAAACAATTTACAATGGCTAGTACAAAACTACACCTTCAATTTAAACCTATTCGTCAATATTTTTTTTTTTTACAGAAATTCGCTGTAAAAAAAAAGACTAATCACATCAATGTGACATAAAATGTAATTCTGCCTTTTTGACGTTTACGAACAGTCTACTTGTTTGTTTGCATTGTATTTTGTGTTATGCGATGTATGCATTGAAAAGATGTTCTTTAACTCAAACTAGTACAATTTTTTTTAATGAAAAGTGTCAAAGTGTTAAATATTACGATGTGTTTTGAATACCGGTGGTGGGGTTTTCAATACAAAGTTGATTTGAAAATTGAGAGATAGTTTAAAGGCAATTTTTTTTTTTACTATACTTATAAGGCGCGTTTATACGTACGATTTAATCCAAGTCAATTGACAATTAAACTCACGATGAAATCAATTAGCGTTTACACGTACAACAAAATCAATGATTTTATTTGGAGTAAATGTTTAAATTTTATGACAAAAATATAGTGTGCGTTAAGTTGAAAAACAAATATAGTTAAAATGAATAATGAAAAAAGCAATAGCAGCTGTAATCAAGGTCATTGCATGGTTGATTGAAGAATATATAAATGAATAACAATCGCAATAGAGAAGTATGAATGTGTCAAACCATTTCTAGCTAATAGACCAATTTTTTGTCATGATAATGGGCAAAAATTTCACTAGAATAAAGTATGAGACTATCCATTAAGATCTTGACTGAAAAACGATTTGCTTTTAAATCAAAGATACCATTCAGAAACAGGAAACTGTGAGACAGAGTATCTAAAGTTCAACAAATTATTTTTCTTTGTAGAAGTTCGTTAAATTCTATTAACTTCTCTCCAACTAAAATATTACTCATTTTAAGTAAACAACATTAAAAATCAAATTCAATAGAAACACTTTCAGTACTTACAAATATTTTTTGTTTCGTTCATCATAACACTATTAGAACTCATCAGTAGGTATTTTTAGTGTTAGACTACCTATACAACTCCTATTTTCATTTTGATTGATTTTATAACTTATTAGAAGATGTCAATATTACATCTGTGAGTTATAAAAATCGACCAAAAATAAAAATATTTTTTGTTTATTAACACAAATAATAATAATAATATTTATAGATGCAAGGGTGACATAAAATGTCTATGTATCAATATTAATTAATAAATCGAACTTGTTCTTTTTATTAAAAGTAAAATAAAATGACATGGAAATTTTAATATTTCACATTTAAAAAATTTATAATCACATAAATTTATTTTATACTTTCAAATAACCGATTTAACAAAACAAAAACTGTTTGTGTTATCAAAATCAACCTGTACGTAAATGACAAAAAATAAATCGTTGCCAAAATCAGCTGAAAACATAGAATTGAAATAAAAATTTTCAAATTCGTCATGTTTAATTCATGTCAAATTTGATTGAGTGGATGGTCATCCAATTCGATTCACGGAGTTCATACGATTAGATTGGATAGAAAAGTGCGTTTACACGCACGATTACGGACATTTGAATCAAATTCATGCAATAAATCCTACGTTTAAATGCCGCCTAAAGAAATTACATTAAAGTTTTCACAAATTGCAAGTCGCGTTATTCACTCTTAATTAATAAAGCGGTACGAAGGAGTCTGAACTAATGTTATGACTATTGTAATACCATCACTAAATCACTGTTACAATAATTTGGCCATAATTAATCTTTTTATATTCTAATATGTTATTTATATATATCGATTATATCATATACAATGTATATCACAACATGTGGTACATCATACTAATTAAAAATCACATCTGGCGATCTTCGAATTCGTCGTTAACCACAATTCTGGGGGTTGACGCAAAATTAGTTGTTAACCATGCTTCTGGGAGTTGACAAAAACTTGTTGTTAAACGAATTTCATCTTACGAAAGTAGGATTACACAATTGACCCATTGTACAGTGTTTATAAAAAATAATTTTAAGATATGTTAAAAATCTACTAAGTATAACTAAAGTAGATGGGCGGCATACTATTGAGAACAACGTTTTTATCTATTTTGTACAATCTCATTGTTGAATATATCTAACTAGAAATTTTTTAATTTTTGCTAATTTTTTTTTTTGTAATTGTTATTGTAAACCTTGTGATGTCTTCGTGGGAAGAAAATTGACTAATATATGTATCCAACTAAATTGTACAAGCTCCTCTTGATGATTTTCATCTATCTGAAAATAAAAAAACTAACATTTTTATTAAATTCAGTCATAAAGATAATTTACATAGATAAAATCTACCCTACACAATTCCATTTGTTATCATTATACAAACTTCATATTGTTATTCTAAGCAGTTTAATATGCATTCATGTAATTAATTTTTTAGATTGGAAATAATATTCTTTATTAGTTAAATTTCTTGCTAATTCAACTATTTTATTTTGTTATGTATGTATATATTGAATTAAGTACAAAATTTCTACTACAATTAACAATTCTAATGTTTTAAATAATAGGGTGGGTCTATTTTTATAATCTTATATTTTATCATTAGTTATGCTTCAATAAATTTAAAAAAAAAAAATTATTCATTATTAAATCATTTTTATGAGAAGAATATTTTTTAAATGATGGTATTGAAGACGTAGTACAGATTATCAATTGAACTATAAATGTATATAGAGTCTACTAATTGAAATACTGTTAGAAATAGTTTTGTCTACGAGTGTTAGTTTACCTGTCATTGTATACATAGGCAATAAAAATTTTGAAAAATTTACAATTTCTTGAATTTTTTTTTGCAAGCATTGAATATTTCTTGCAACTAACATAAAATTTGTGGTGACAGTGACATATAGGGAATGAGAAAACCGATATACTGACCAAGAAAGGTTTCAATCTTGGCAGACCTCTTGAGGAGGATTTCCACCCTCCAATGGAAGGTGTCAAGGAATGCATTTATTCGTATTATCTGGGCAGAGTGAACGAAAGGTAGCAAACCTATATATCTGTGCGACCTGTAGCAAAGCATGGCCCTCGTATAACATTAACAAAACCAAACAACTCTTAGCCAAGACCCGTACTGATATATCAGGAGTAGTAGTTATGAGTTCGCTGGCCGATAGCAAACCACGTTGCCTTTCAAGCTTTCCATTTAACCCCCATTGCCGCAGCTGCAAAAGAAAATGAGACAGAAACAATTGAACACTTTCTTTGCTGTTGCCCAGCATTAGATAGATTCAGACACCGCATTTTATGTGTGGCTTTTCCTAACAATATTACAATGTAGGTTTGCGTAAATTAAAATTAGCGATCGGATCAACCTATACTCAATCTCACAGGGTGACTTTAGTACTGATTTTCTTTGGGAAGGTGATCCCCTAAAACAACCAATACCAAGAAATAGGTCATTCGCGAGTTGTGGTATCAAAAAAGAACAATTAGGTGCTAATTGGTGTTCCAGAAGTAATTGGAATGTTCACTTCTACCTACCAACCAACCTACCGTACATGAAATTCTAATTTTATTACATTTTAAGTCTGGTCGCATTATCTTTAACTACTTTAAAGAACACTTAACAACTGTACAAGTGCAATATGCCAAACCGCACTGGAAATTTCTGTACCCGATCAAAGGGTAAATTAGCAATATTAGCGGTATACTGCTCTGCTTATTACCAATGATTGTATGTGCATTATATACATAAATAGTCATTATTATTACTGAACTGGTTATACGAAACGCGATTTGGTAATTTCGTTCTCTTACATGAGTAACCATCATACACATTGTGATATAATCAGTTATTATTATATAACAATTATTTTATTTTCATATGCTAATTGTCTTAGATTGAATATAAGTTAAAAACAAGCTCAATATATTTAAATTTGATCACTAGAGAGAGGTAATTGCATCAAAGGGGAAATGTAATAAACGTATTTAAATGTCAATACTCATTTCATATACTAAATTTTGTAAATTTAAAGTCATGCTCCCAACAATATTTGGCATATTTTGCAAATGTACAGTTTGCCAGCTGTAGAGTATTGCATATAATTTGCCAATTGTGGTGTCTATATATATATATATATATATTGTGGTATTTTCTTCATTCAGAAAATTTATTTCGTTTGTATTTTTGTTTTATTTGGTTTGGCCCTTAATCAAAAATTTAAACTGTTATACATTTGCCAAATTGATTTCTATTTAGAGTTCAAAATTTCAAAATTTCTTTTCTGTATTTCAAACGGCTTGGGTAAATTTAAAATTAGACATTTTTAGTTTGTTTTGATAATTCAATTTAGGGTTCTTATTATACCTTCGATTTGTCTGCAACATGGAATAACATGGAATAAAAAAAGAATTTCTGTTATACACGAACACATCATATATAAGCAACTAAATTCAGTTATTATTGTTGAGTTAAAGGACACTGGTGGTATAAAGAAAGTGCATTGATCTTAAAATAGTATATATACATATATATAAACTTAGAGTTAACAACCCACTTTTCTTAAATTGCTCTAATTTTTTGTTTAGACTATTATTATTGTTGACGTTGTCGTTGTTGATGTTGCTGTTGTTATTAATAAACACTATAATAGTATAACATTGTTGTTAGTTTTATTATTCTAATCTAAAATGTCATATCTACTACTACGTAGAACATAACTTTCAACGTTTTATTTATTTATTTTTTTTTTTTTGTACTCATAATAAAGAGGAAATAAACTAAAAACAAACATTTTAAATGTCCTCATTCTAAAGAAGGATATTTTCTTATTCATTATATGACTTCCTTTTTATCTCTTCTAATATCAAAGAAAATGTACAAAAAACAAAAAAAAAAAAAAACAGTAAAAGATTCGCGATTTATTTTTTTTGCTTTTTTTTTTAAATTAGAAAAATGAAAAAAAAAAATTACATTTTTTTTTTACATCTAGACATCATTCTTTGAAAATAAAATAGAAAATACGTATCACTGATGATCCCATACGGAAATCTCTTAAATGCTCAAATCTTCTTTCAACAAAATGGCAATATAGACTTAAAACTCATATCTAAAAAGAATTATTTTTCGGTGGTAGTTAAGGCTTAAGGTAACAAAGACTTCTCTAACTGAATAAATAAGCCAAATAATAGAAACAGCTAGAAGCAAAGTGAACTGTAGTACCAATAGATGATGCTGCGGATGATAATTTGAGTTTAGCATATGTTGTAAATAGGCGTGGAAATCCAACAGAGTCTAAATGGTATTGGAATACTATGAGAAAACCTGACAACAACGTACAAAGCAAGAGGGTACACGTCGCGTCGGAAGGTCGAAAAAACATAGAGAACAACAGTCTTAGACAGCGTAGCCACAATTGAATAGGTTAGCCGCAGATAGAAGTCGATAGAAAGATTTTATTTCCACCCTAAGTTAGACGGATGTGGCTACAGGCCGATGATGATACGATTTGGAGTTAAAAATTAGTATTTTTAATTATTCGGAAACTAAAATTATGTTTAATTTAAACTATTAATTTCTCACTATGTTGTGTAATATAAGAATTTTCTTTTTCCTAACTTAAATGTTAATTGCTTTCCTAACTGTGTGTTTCTATTCTTAAATTTTTTTGTCATACCAATTAGCTGTAAATGGCAAGAATAAATAAGATTATTTGCATTGGAGTTGAAATATTTGTAAACTAAATCCACAAAAACGAAAATCAAAATCAGGTTAACATAATGGCAAAAAGTATCTGAATGTTTGCAGAATCTTATTTGAGTTTTATGTTCATGAATCGGAACGGTAAGCTTGAAATGTACAAAAAATATGTTGAATTATTACATATATAGCAGAAGCCAGAGCTAACGCCTGTAAAACAAAAAGTATTCTTAATGCTGCAGAAATTAAAACGATAAGAAATATTGCATTTTCTTGAATGTCCCGGCCCATGCATAGATGTCCCCAGCCCCAGTTTTTTAAAAGGAAAAGTAACCGTTATTTTAAAATTTAAAAAAATGTTTATTAACAAAATCGAGGGTACTCTACCGATTGGTGAAATTTTAAACTGAAAGGGCCGGAAAGGATCGCAAATAGGTTTTTTAACCGAAAATTCAACGAAACCGAGATTTTAAAATAGGGAAGATGTACTTTTTGATATAAATTCGTATTATATGTCAAAAAATTCAAAACTTTAATATAAATTGTTTTCCATCATTTCAATTTATCGTGAACATTATGTGTTTTAATTGATTTATCTTAAACAACAACCTCATACGTAATAATTTATTTAAACAAATAAAAATTGAATTAAATTAAAACCGGGGTGTTGCTGCGGTAATTTAATAAATTAAAATTTTTGTATGTAGACTTATACATAGGTTGAAATTTGAAATTAAAATTTCTAACTGAAAATAATTTTTTTTGATAAAACATTTAATTTCGCTACGTCTCTTTTTAAATATATATCGTTTAAAAGAATAAAAATGAAAATCAGTTTTCAAATAGTTTGGAAATTTGAGCCGAATTTTTTTTTTAATTTACAGATTAAATATAATGATTCGTACTAGTATATTACCATTGCTAATCTAGTAAAGTTAGGATGCAGTTTAAAAAATGATGTACATTACAACTCAAAACATTAACAACAATCTAAAGCAAATATGTGATGAGAGATGATCATCATAATACATTAATATTATTATTTCACTACATTTTGCTTCTATCTATCTACATCTACTTCCATAATTTTACTATATTTACTTCTACCTAGACTAACATTTTACTTCTACCTACACTTACTTCCATAATACATTAATAAAAATTGATATATTCTCTCAATTTTCATTCTTTCATTCATAACTGTTTTTTCATTATTATTGTTGTTATAAAAGGCTTCAGACAAAAACAAAATTAATATATATAAGATATCAAATATTAAATAACGAATTTCGATAAGGGTTCAACATTTATAATGTGGTCGATTGGCAGTTGGAATCAAATTAGAAGCAGAACTGAAAAATATAAATAGCCCTCGATGTTTAATCAAAGACTAGCTAAGATAGGATACAATATCAGACCTGAAAAGTTGTCTGATGTTGTATGCTATCTTGAAACAAAATAGCATGTGTTGTCAAAAGTTGGGTTTCTATATTCTCAAAACGTGGAATATTATTACAAACAGATTCAAGTGTAGCGCAAAACAAAGAGAAGGGAAAACTACTACTAATTTTCTTAATTTAATTTTTTGTCAAATCTCTTTATGTTAAAAAACAAAATGTTATGAAATATAACTGTATACTGACATGCTTTCTTAATGAATGTGTTTTACGATTGGTTCAATATCGGTAAAAAAATATTGTTATGGTGTGCTTCAAATAATATTCGTTAGTAATATTTTAAGCGAAAATTTGTCCAACAATTCCAATGTCTCCGAGATTATTAGTCCTAATATAAAATAATTTCTTTAACTGAGAATTTTTGTGTGTGTGTGTTTTTGTAAAAAAAATATAAGTTTTTTTTAAAACCTATCATTTCCTTAAAATTTTATTGGTTATTCAGTATTTTATCGATTATTCGATATGAGCCAAAAGCGAGGTTTTATAAAAAAATTATAACATTTCATTTCTCTAAAAATTTGAATTTTTGAGATATGACATTTTTAACAATCACTGATGACAACATTGTAATACAAATTATCACAACGTGCATAGTTCAAAAATTCAAAAAGAAAACATTTAACAAACATAAAAAACAGAAAACAAAAAAAAGCAAACGTAAGAGTCCTTTTTTAAGTGAAGAATATTTCGTTTAAATTACAAGAACGCAGCAACATAATAAAAAGAAAATGAGTTTTTCTAATTGTTAGGAAACTAACAAATGAACAAGAAAACAAAAAACAAAAATAAATAAATAAATAAACTACAAATGAAGTTATTCGTTTTCAGTTTTTATAAAATGATTTTACAAAATGAAATGAAATGTTTGTAATTTTCAGTCTTTACTTTATATATTTTTTATTTTTTTATTATTTTTTTTATTTTTTTATTATTTTTTTTATTTTTTATTTATTTAATAGAAATTTGATAGAAGGAAATTAAATAACTTGGTATATGTATAGTTAAACCCTTTAATTCGAAGAGCATCAATAATTTAGATAAAAATAAATTTACAATCGATGACACTAAAAATATGCAATTTAAAACGAAATATTAGAAAAAAAAACTGTTTTTCGGCCATTTTTATTTTAATAAATTATTTCTAAATATTAATTATAATAACAATAAGTTTTAGGAGTTGTTTCGTTGATATTTTTAGTGTTAGACTACCTATGCAACTACTGATTTTTGCTTTGGTAAATCCAAATTTATAATTTTATAAATTTATTTAAGATTTAAATCGATTTTTATAACTCACAGAATTATTAATAATTTATAATTTTATATATTTATTTTAATTTTAAACTATAATAAATTTTTCAAGATTAGAATTTTCACATTTTTGTAAAATTTGTAATAGTTATTGTGAAAAAATTATCAAATAAAAAGAACCAAGCCAGTGAGCGTTCTTTAAAGTTACATTTTAACATTTTGTTTACTGTATTAAATTCTGGTGCTCGATAAATTTGGAAAAAGTGTGGGACACAAATTTTTTTTAGTACAGATAAAATTTTGGAATAATCAGAAAAATATAAAATATATTGCTTGTGACTAGCCGAATCTGTGGCAGTGATTTTAGATGTTGAAATCGTATTACAGAATTCGTATAAGGTTGTTGTATTCGCTAAAACTTTATATATAAACAGATAAAATTTTGGAATAATCAGAAAAATATAAAATATATTGCCTGTGACTAGTCGGATTTGTGGCAGTGATTTTAGATGTTGAAATCGTATAAGGTTGTTGTATTCGCTAAAACTTTATATAGAAACAGATAAAATTTTGGAATAATCAGAAAAATATAAAATATATTGCTTGTGACTAGCCGAATCTGTGGCAGTGATTTTAGATGTTGAAATTGTATTACAGAATTCGTATAAGGTTGTTGTATTCGCTAAAACTTTATATATAAACAGATAAAATTTTGGAATAATCAGAAAAATATAAAATATATTGCCTGTGACTAGTCGGATTTGTGGCAGTGATTTTAGATGTTGAAATCGTATAAGGTTTTTGTATTCGCTAAAACTTTATATATAAACAGATAAAATTTTGGAATAATCAGAAAAATATAAAATATATTGCCTGTGACTAGTCGGATTTGTGGCAGTGATTTTAGATGTTGAAATCGTATAAGGTTGTTGTATTCGCTAAAACTTTATATAGAAACAGATCAAATTTTGGAATAATCAGATCAATATAAAATATATTGCTTGTGACTAGCCGAATCTGTGGCAGTGATTTTAGATGTTGAAATCGTATTACAGAATTCGTATAAGGTTGTTGTATTCGCTAAAACTTTATATAGAAACAGATAAAATTTTGGAATAATCAGAAAAATATAAAATATATTGCTTGTGACTAGCCGAATCTGTGGTAGTGATTTTAGATGTTGAAATCGTATTACAGAATTCGTATAAGGTTGTTGTAGTCGCTAAAACTTTGTATAGAAACTATAGATTGAGCTAATGGGATTGTAAAATTACATAGAAATAAAAAATCATGAATAATAATATATTTTTTGTTCTTTAAAATTCATCCATCAGATCATCAGTCCGATACAATTCACATTTCCTCGTATTCGATAGGTGACTTAATCATCATGAGATTTTTAGGAGAGTGTGTACTTTAAGCGATATGATATTGAATGACTGCTAACAGTCGAAT
The DNA here is from genome assembly GCA_963942445.1 of Argyra leucocephala. Classification (NCBI taxonomy): domain Eukaryota; kingdom Metazoa; phylum Arthropoda; class Insecta; order Diptera; family Dolichopodidae; genus Argyra; species Argyra leucocephala. Next base: position 16,192,345 of record OZ012681.1, read on the forward strand.
AATCAGTTTACGAAAACCTTTGCTTTAAGACACATAAATATAACCTCGAAATCATAATGAACGTGGCTTATGACAAAGCCAAGCCAATGCTAAGGCATTAAAGAAGTACAACAACAACAAAAATAGTGCATATTTACATAACATTATTGACAATACAAATTATTTGTTATTCATATTTTGCACAACTTCTCTCATTCTCTCTCTTTCTCTCTTTTATTCAACACTATTGTCAAGAATATCAATTTATCATTCTATCAGTCACCGTGCTTCGTTTTACTACAAAATATAAGCGCACATACATCTTATATTTTACTATTATAATCGTCAAATTCATATCATACCATCAAATTTATTTTAATTTTAAAAGTCCATTTAATTTCAACACTTAGATTTCTTAACAAAACAAAAACAACAACAAAAAATAAAGTTTTATGTGTTTTTGTTTATTTTTATTTTAAATCAGTTTTTGTGACAAGAAACAACATTAATGGCCTTTGAGAAATCCTCTGAGATTTAAATGCTCTTACTTTATACTACACTTTTATATTATAAATGACTATATATATATATACTATAAATTATTTTATAGTTATCATCAACATCAATATTATGATTATCATCAAGCTAAAGTCTTTAATTTTGCTGTTTTTCGACACATTTTTTTCTATCCTTTTTTTTGTTGTTGTATTGTTGTGTTTCGTATTTCTATTTGTTTTTCTGCACATAGGGAATAATATTTCTAATTTTCACTGACTGAAAGCTTATTGTCCTCATTACGTCGAACAGAAAGAAAATGTCAATGGATATGAAAAAAAAGAAAAATAATAAAAAAATTTAGAAAAAATTGAAGAGTCGAGTAGATTCTGGTAGAATACTTACTTATTTACTGAGACCAAATAAAAAAAAAATAACACAAAACCAAAAAAAAAAAAATAATAAAAAAAATAGAAAATTAGGATTTAAAATTCATATGAAAATTTTTATATCTTTTTATCTTTATATCCTATGTTAAAATTTATTATTGTTATTTTTCCAACACATTCTTCACACACACATCCATACACATACACATATTTTATCCCTCTTATTCTTATTTGAATTAATAACAAAAACAATAACAAACATGTACATATATATAGAGATGTAATTAAAATAAGCTCCATCTATTTAACACCATAAAACTAAGTACGGCAATGTATGTACACATACAATGTTTGGATGTTTTATGAATGCTCCATTTTGAATTTAAATTCATACATAAATATACGAATGCATATACATGTAGGCATATGGTAGAGTACTGGACAAAATTAAATCTTCTCCTTTTTCATTGTTCTGATGCAACGGCTTCTTCAATGTGGTATAAGATGAAATCAGATTTGTTGTTAGTTGAATTTTTAAATGTTAAAATATCACACGAAATTTACAGACAATTTTGATCTGTAAAAAATAAATTTGTATTTATTTGTGCCCAAAAATTGTCTGCATACTAGAACACAAATCTAAATGACAGAAATTTATTTTTGTATGACGTTTACAAACAGTGCAGTAGTACGCATATGGAAAGAGTGTTGTTCTTCAATTTAAATTGGCGAATTTTTGTGAAGATTGGCTTTTAAGAATTTAAGAATAGTCTCTTTAGATGGTAATTTTCTTTGTTTAGCATTCAGTTAAGCTAAAATTGTTGTCCTTCAGTTTTATCTTGTTCTTTCTCGTGTACTCAAAGTGCAAAAAATTGTGATGCTTAAATTTATTTGTATGCGATTTTAACTAATCGTGTCAGTTGTCCAAACTGCTATATAGCTTGTGTGTTGTTCTAATTTGTATAATTGTTGTAATTTGCAGGTCACGCTGTATAAATTTATTACTAACAAACGAAACAGTATACATGCGATTATTTTTGGTTCCTCTGATTGAAACCATTACAAAAATTTTATCTTTCCTTGATTTTTTTTTTATATTATTAGCTTTTATTAGCTTTTATAAACTTAGGTCAGATAAACGTTTATACTTTCGTAGCGTTGGTTTTAAGAAAAGAAAAGGGATATTTAGAGAGAAGAAAAAGAGAAAAAAGTACGTGAAAGGTTCGGTGGGTACTTGCGAATTATGTTATTGATGTTCTTTAACACGCATGCCCATAAATACGAATTATTTTTGGTCGTATGTATATAGGTGTTATAGATATTAGGATCTATTATGCAAAGCTATAGGCTTTACAACTTCTTTACAGATCTTTATGTCAACAATATACCTCAAACCGACGTAAAAAACCCCCCAACATTTTGCGGCGCTTTTCACAATATCAAAAATATGATAATTCCAGAGCATATTTTGATTTATTATCATTCCGAGAATATTTGAGCTTTCTAGTCGCTGTAAGCTTCATCTTGAAATTTTAGAATAGGTTCGAATGACGTTAATTTTCGCGTAACTATACAGCTTTGGATCTTGGAGGTGTTAAACTCAACTCTGCTTTACCCCAATCGGAAATTTTGACTAAATCATGATTTATCATTCCGCTCTTTATTGTTCTTTTGGCGTAAACTGAGTTATAGCTGTAGCATTAGATTATTTAAGGAAACCGTAAGATGCTACAAGAGTGCTGTCACCTGCAAAACTATGAATTATATCCATTGTTATGTATGACATTTTCAGAACTCTATATGAATATCAGTGTTTTAAACACACCAAGGGGCGGTTATTATAATACGCAATACTTAATTTTGATCGATTTCAATACTTTGAATATGAAGCTGTTCAGCATAAATCAAAATTGCATATCCTAAGTCCAGAATGATTTCAATGTTTGGTTATATATCAAAACTTTGTTGTACGTCAATAGTCTCGACCGACGGTCGATTATCCCAATACATTTCTGTATGTATGGTTTGTGCAAATTATATGGAATATCAATAACTCTCTGTTTGGAAAATAAATTGAATTTTTATTATCTAGTTTTTTTTTCTATAAAATAATTTCAACTTCGAACTGAAATAATGCTCCCTGAAAAAAGCCCTTGTTTGAATTACCATTCAAATTTTATTCTAAAATCTAAAAATTAATAACTACGTTATTATTTAATTGAAAACTAGAATTATTTTAATTTTGTCTGGCACTGTAACATAAAATATCCCGTTATATTGTTGTTGATATGCCCTTAAAATGCAACCAAATGTTAATAAAAATAATTTTGTAGAAAATAAAAAATGAAAAATAGCACCAACAACTACAACAAAAATAATAATATAACAATTGTAACCGATAAAGGATGAATTTAGAATGGCTGGAAGGATTTTAAAGAACGAACACACACATAAAAAATAAAAAATATAAAAACGGAAATGTGATGGGTTAATTTGAAACATATGAGATAAAATTTAATTGAGATGTTTTTATTATTTTTTTTTTTATTTTTTTTGTTGTTTTTGTTTTTAATTATTTTACTTTAATTAAGTAAGTTGTTTTTAAAATAAAATTTAGTTATAAATTTTTAAAATAGTGAATTAAGCACTTTAAAAAAAACACAAACTCTGTACTCTCTCTGTAAATTAAACAAAATGATATAATTAATTATAAAGAAGCATTCAGGTTTAAAATCTGAATTGCCACAAAACATCAAAAATCAATTCAGTAATTTTCAGGGCAATATGAAATTTTATTATAGATAAATAATATTCTGTAATTATAAGTAAGGGGTATACATATGAAGAAAGTGATAGATTAGTGCTTTAATAATACGACGATGGATGAGTAAGTGAAGATCGTTGTCACGTTTTTTAATTTGTCGGGAAAATGAGATTTGTAGTTGATTTTGGGTCAGGTCATATTAAGCAAATTTTCCAATGAAAAATCACTGTTTTATAAAACCAAAATTATTTCGGCCTTAATTGCGGTGTTCAGTTTTCAGTCGACTGACAATTGAGAAATTTTGTTAGTTGAGATTTGTTTTTGGTATTGTGAAGTCATACTGACAAAATTTTGTTCTATTGTGAATACTGAGCAAACTGACGTTTTTTTGACAGTTAAAATTTGTAGTTTGTTAAGTTTTTCTAGAAAAGAAATAATTATTCAAAGTGTTTTATTAATAAAATACAAATATGTCTTCAACTGATTTTTTTTTTTTGTATAATAATTTATTTATTTTTCAGTAATTCAATTAATCGCTTTAATTAAATTTTATTGCTGTAAGATTTCGTCATTTTGAAAAAAAGATATATTATGTCTTTAAATAACCTAATATAAAAAATACAACATTTTTTTAAATTTTAAAATTTTTTTTTCAAAATATATTTTGTAACGCTAAAATTTACAAATGAAAAAAAAAAATGATTTAAAATGTCACAAAAAATAGCTCAAAAGACATTCAGAATATCAATTTTTGTCGGTATTCACAATTAATCAGTACTTTGCTTAAAACTGATAATCACAATACCGATTTTGAATATTTGTTGACACTAGATATTTACTGAAAACTGACACTTGACAATAAGGACATTAGTGACGTTTTTTGTCACCATTTCAAAACATATTTTGATTTATTTGCATTTCGTTCATGTTTAGATTTTCGAGTTGTCTATTACGAAATTTTAGTTTTGGTTCGAAGCATGCATACATTTTTACGTAACTATAAATCTCTCAGATTTGGAAGTATTGAATTCGACTGTGTTAGCTTTACTAAAGTTAACAATTTCGACTTTAATAAATAATTTCAACGATTGCTATTTGAAAGTAAATAAAAAATAAAAAAGTGATTTTTTATCGGTTTGATGATATGGTTTCTCTACAGTTCTTCTATCCTTTAATTTAATTTGCTGCAGCCATATTAGTGGTGTATATGCAGCAGAATGACATAAGATATTATAACTCTAATATTAAAATACCGAAAATTTAATTTGTCAATACAATTTGTCTTTCGTCTTGCTCATGTTCTGATTAGATTCCGAACGTCGGAATTAGGGAGTATAACATATTTCATAGAGGGGGCGAGCGACATTGCGATAAAACCGCAACGGAAAAAATAAATTCCCTTCAGTTGGAAAACTGAAATTATTATTTTATATCTCCCACAAAGATTATGTCTACCCCGATGTTTTGTATCTTTTTCCTTTAAATTCAATGTTAATGTTTTTTGTTAGTACCCAAATCCACAAAAAACGATCCTTGTTATTGCTTTTACGCATTTCACTTTATTATGTACGACACTTTATGCGAAATTCTGAGTTAGAAGAGATTTGGATAAATTTGGATTCTAAATCAAAGTTCTACGCCTTTAACAAAATATTTATATACATTATTTTTATGCATAGTCGCTGTTGGATACAGCGAGGATATCTCCTTTTTCCAGGATTAATTTGCCACAATTTTATGGATTTTGAATTTATGGATTTTTTTTTGTGGATTTTGTTTTGTGGATTTGCTCACTACTTGTGTTTTATGTATATTTAGCATATATAAGTTGAATGTACAGTATAAATCGGTTATAGTCACTACTGTTTATAGAGACAATTCGCTTTTAGTCAACAATTTTACTATCATCATTTTTTTAATATTTTTTATATACATATTTTAATTTGTAATCAAAAACGTTTGTAGTCACAACTGTTATAGTTAAAAAAATTTTTTTTAAATACAGCAATAAGCTTCATACAATAGATGTCGTTTATAGTCATATCAACCTTTTTATTACTTTTGACAGGACTCACATATCAATATTTGGAGGTATTGAAATTGCAGTAAATTATTTCTACATTTAAATCGGGTCCAAAATGTCCGAAATATATGTAAGACCGACAATTTATGCACGTATAGCACTCAAAGCAAATCTTGCTAAAATTTAAAAATATCAACCATTGCCTTGTATATTGTTTAACAGGCCGGTAGATTAAAAAATTTGAGTAAAAATAATATCCAGCTTATGTGTAAATCAAATGGGCATTTTTCTTTTCAAAAAATATTACTTCTAGCAAAGTTTGGACTAAATTTAATTTTCCAATATGGAAGGGGAGTGTTTAAACTATTTATATCTAGTGCCGCATTAAAAAATGTTAATGTTTTCATTCATAATTTTACAAATTAAAAAAGTTAGTAAGCAAAATTATTCTACATACTGGCTTTCACTTCAACTTCTATCAGAAGACTAAAAAAAAATCTCTTTTTTTATTTTGATTTCAAACCAAATTCATTCAAAACATCTCACATCACACACAAGGCTTACTTTGTTCAATTAAGTTTAATTTTACAAAACAAACATAATACACATTAAACTTATTAAACATAGCAAGCAAAAAATAATATGAGAAAATATAAGAACAAAAAATAAATCGGGAAAAAATTAACGTTCAATTGTTATTGTAACTTTAGACGAATATAATACGAAATGTAATGTTCGGAAAAAAAATTTAATATGGAAGCCTGATACAGTATACAAAGCAATGTATCAACTATAGTTGGCAATTGAGTATCTTCAAGCTTTATGGAAATACTTAAAATTCATTAGAAGTTGTTTTATCTAATATATTAATACGCTAATAATGTCTGTAAAACTTTCCACCTCCGTGCATAATTAACCCATATAAACCCAGAGTATCGAAAATCAAACATATAACGTTTTCCGGCATAGTGGTCACCCGGTGTGTATTTTAAATCAAACTAAAATTTATTATTTAATTTAGAAAGTTCGAATTTCGAATTTTGTTTTTTGATTCTTGTTAAAATAAAAAAAAAAATACAAAAAAATCTTTTAAATAAACTAATTCAAATCCATAGTAATAATTTAATCACTATATAAAACTAATCCAACAAAATTTGTAGCTACAGAGTGACTTTTTCAAGCAGTTTATCGAAAACGAAACATCAGGTTTAAACGATATCTAAAAATTTTCATATAAAAAAAAAATGCTAGATTCTTTTTTGTTGTTGTTTCCTCCTCCAAGCTATAATTATACCAATACTGTCTTTTTTTTATTATGGACCACGTGTTCTGCGATAGACTACTTGGAATTCAAATAACAAGTTATGCTAAATCGTCGTCAATAGCTTGATGATAAGAGATACCTGAGTTTGAATTCTTGGACACACAATAGCAATAGAGCTAAAATCGGCGTCAGTAGGTAGCTTACAAGCCAAGAATTTAATACCTATTTTTTAATTCTTGGAAATATAATTGCAAAAACACCTTTGAACGAAATTATGAACAAACGGTTTATGCAATTTGGAATATTTTCTCACAATTTATCTATAGATAAGCAAATGATTGCTTATTTTGAACACCATTCCTGCAAAATGTTCAACAAATCTAAGCCTAATCGATTTGGCTTCAAGTACTGGTCTTTTTATTCTGCCAAAGGCTACTTATTCTCATTTATACCTTATGGAGGAGCTTCAGAGGAAAATGATAGCCTATATGGACCTAATGTTAGCCTATATGGACCTAATGTTAGCCTATATGGAGGAGAAATCGTAGTTTTGCGCTTATTAGCAAATATATAAAATCGAAACCAACACACCGTTACGTTCGATAAATTCTTTCCATTACACAAACTTATGTGCTGTCTTTCATCACTTGCTTATTTTGCAACTGACTTTTACTAAGAAAAGTTGAAAAAAAAGCATAATACACCAACTTGAATTCCGAGTTTTTTTTGTTGAGTGCTTGGTGAAATCCGCGAAAATACCTTTAAGCAAAGTATTAGCACTAAGAGAGATCGAGCAAAGCTCTGGTACTTCAATTAGATATGACCGTGTGGATAACAATATCATCCATAGTGAGAAACGTGCTCGATGCCGTCACTGCAAAAATCAAATTGTTTTTTCATGCACCAAATGCGGCGTTAATTTGCATACGAAATGTTCTTTACCATATCACAGCTTGCCTAAGATCTGATAATTTTTTAAAATTAAAATTTGTTAAAACAATAAAATTCTTTTTGTTTTATAAAATAAATTGTTATTTTTTTTTTGGAAGGAATTTATTCACTTCAGGAATTTATTGTAGTAAATTTTTGAAGAAATATTTTTTTGCAAAAATTATATCGTTTGATCCTGAGGTTTCGTTTTCGAAACATGTAATATCTCCTTTCCAGGATGTGATATCAAATAAGTTATTTTTTTTTTCTTAATTAAGTTAAAAGTACTTTATGTATAAATTTTTATGACTCTGGGTGAACTGGATCTAGGTCCGGGACTATATGGGTTAAAGAAAACTTTTTTTTTTTGCATAACTCCTAGCTTAGGCTTTAATTTCAATTCATAACAAACACTTGTTAAATATCAACCTCTCACAAATAAACTTTTTTAATTATAACCTATTTTCAAATATATATATTTAAAGCAAAAACAAATCTAAGAAATTATTCTACGTCACGATAATGCTCCCAACATATATGCATAATAATTCTTAAAAATTCTTTAGAAAGAATTTGACATCATTATGAATTTCTACAGAATTCGATATTCAATAGAAAATTAAATTTTCAAATTTTTTTTTTATCATTATTTATTTGCTATCTCTTTTTATTTTATATAAATATGTGGAGAGTAAAAAAAAAATGATTTTCATGTACATTTCATGTAAATTTAAAATAAATTCAAATTCAAATTCAATAAAAAAAAATAGTTAAAAACAAATTCACATGTGTTTTGTGTGTAACTATGATTTTCAATAATAATATTTGAAATTCTATGAATATTAAAATGAATGTATGAAATTAAAATTTTCTATGATGAGATAACACATATACTGTAGAAAGAGATAGCAAATACGAAATTTTCTATTATTTTTCACTTTCTGTGAATATGTTTTAGTTATTCCTGTTGCTAAAAAATACTGTCTACTGTTGTAGAGATTTGTTGTAATAATGTCAGTTACAGACATTTTCTTAATTTATTTTCTTAATTTATAGAAAAATTCGTATTTCTGTAGACGTCAGATCTGAACCCAAAAATTCTGTTTTTGGAAAGTTTTCTTTCATTCATGCTACATATTCCGATGCAATGGTTTATAATTTTCGTTACTACATTCAGTTCATTGATTATATCCAACTCATACACCCATATTCTGTTAGACCCATCTCGCGAGATCACGTGAGAATATCTCTGACGAGATAGTTTTGTATTCTGTTAGACCATTGATGATGCCATTTTTTATCTCGTCAAAAACTGTAAGCGATAGAGTATCTCGTCAAAGTATTTTGTGTTTTTTTATCAAAAAATTGAATTAAATAAATAAATTGAATAGATCAAATAGTTAAGTAAAGATTAATAAACAGTTTTTCATTATTGTTTTTGCATTATTATTAAAATTGTGTTTGCTTTTTGAAAAAAAAAAAAAAAAAAAACCATCTTTACTATTACTATTTTACTACGTTTATGTACTAAACTAAAAAAATATATTTATATTTATTTTTCATTTGAAAAATATTTTAAAACTAATACTAAGTTAGTGGGGTTAAAACTTTCCAAAAATTTTATAAATCATATTTCGTTTATATACCAATAATTAGTTTTGATAGTAAAAAATTATCAGTACTACCAACAAAAAAAATGTTCTATCGCGCCGCTTACAGTGTCTAACAGAAAGGAATATTCAGCGAGACGAGACGAGATGAATTTTTTCTTCTCGTCAACGATTGGTCTAACAGAATATGGGTGATTGTGTTCGATATTAGATATATTTTTTTCTATAAACCGCATTCACATTTTGGGGATGATATGTTTTTATTTTTCGGATCATATATTCGCTCGAAGATATCGAGCATACCATATTATATATTCATTCTTACGATCATACCTATGAAGATTTTATTCGCCCAAGTTTATACTCACTTACCTTGGGTAGCGTCTCTGACCCGTAAATCATAACTGCGTTAGCATAAGCCTTTTATACATATACATTTTGATATTTCCAGATGGGATTTTTAGATCATCAAGTTTTAACAAAGTGAAACAGAAATGGTTTAACAAAGTCACAACTTTCGATTAATGTGGGTTGGAATTAACGTTATGGTTTCAAAATAATTCTAAAAATTATATACATATATGTGTACAGTGATGTTTTTTTTAATGTACATGTCGTTTTAATGTTGTTTTCATCTTATTAATATTAAGGAGAGTAAATTTTAATACAGTGCATATAATAAATTAGAAAGAAAGATCTGTCAGAGACTTGAATTCGAAAATATGTGTATTTAATAGGCTGATAAATAGTGATTCAACTAATGAGTTTTCCATTGATATTTTTTTATGTTATATACTGTAGTAAAAACACATTTGAATTTTGTATAACATCTTCTTTGTCATCTTTCATTATTTTTGTTTATCAACTGTCATAATATAGTCATGAACTGTCATTTGTTTTTTTCCATCAACTTTCATAATATTTTGTTTTCAGTCTGAATTATATACATACATATCTATTTTCACCGTTTATCATAGTATTTTCATCACAATCAGGCATTCTCTCTTTTATATGGTTGGCATAATGTTTTTTTTTCACAATCTGTTTAAGTCACCCATTATTCAAAATTGAATTGTTTTTTTTTCAACAACATTTAAAAATTTAGACTTACAAATTTCTATAAAATTTGCGTAATATATTTTAATCTACCACGGCAATGACGCTATCGTGCTGTGCCATAAATCAATGCCTCTTTACTTTCTAGCCAAGGCATACGAAAATTTTTCCGGAACTTTCCGAATTACTATTTCGTTTTAAATTTTGTTTTTGTTTTATGGTTTTATGTATAAAATTTTTTTGATAAAAATTAAATTAGTGAAAAACACAAATGAACATAAATAAGAATATTCTTTAAAATTGAATACCCAAAATTGAAGACAAACATCATTAAAGGTTTTGTTCAGGTAAAAAATAATAAATTACAACAATTTACATGTGTATTTAATTTCGTCTTAAAAATTAAACTGTATCTACGATCCACCAGTGTATCTATTCAAAAAATATTATTTAATTTTCTGTGTTCATTATAATTTGATAGAAGTACGTTCCACGTTGCATTTTAAAACATTTTTTTTAAATTGAAAATTTTTAATAAAAATGTTTTTGTATTTTTTTGTAAATTTTACCAATTTAGGTAAATTAGGTAAATATTTTTATAAAAATACCACAATATCAAAATAACAGGTTATTTCTGATGTAGCAAAATGTTCATACAAAAAGACAAAATTTATATGAAAAAATATCACATTTTTAAAGTTGCTCTCAGTCAGTATAGGCTAGTAGTACATAGGCATTGGTTGGTGTCATATTTTTTCACAATTTGCGTAAATCGTCCATTAACTATTTGAAATTCAATTTTATTTTGAACACCATTTACAAATTTAGGCTTAGAAATTTGTATAAATTCCAGTCAACGCCAACATGCTGTACCATAAACTAAAACTACAAGTAAAACTAAAAATATTTCCTAAGTATAGAACACTTATAAATATGTGTTTTTTGTATGTATTGTATGTCAATAATGTGTCAATGTGAAATTTCAATTTCATAATGTTAGTTATCTTTAAGTTTTTTATCTTTATTCGTTTAAAAATTTGTGATTGTCAATTTCAGGACAATTCTAAATATGAATATCCAATAATATTGTACATACATATGTACACATATCTAACTTTAAATATTAGATTTAAAAAAATTTATATTTTTTATTATACTTAAATCAAATTTTGATTATTATATACATACATATATATAGTTATATAGAAATAAATTGATTTGTTATTTATTTTTTGATGATGGATTTAAATACTTAAAAAAAAATTTATGTAAAAAAACTGAAATGATGAAATAGAAGGCGACAATAATCCTTTCAATTACTCAGTCAACTGCAAAAAAAAAATATATCTGAATATAATCGGAAAAAACTTGGCAGAAAAACTTAAAAAAAAAAAAACAAAACAAATTTTTTTTTGTGGGTGTATTTTGATTGTGTGAAAAACTTTTTTTCCGAATAAATTTAAAACCGAATTCCAAATCTTATCCTTAAATACAAAAAAGATTTCAAAGTCTCTCTAATTGTGTTAACTTTCAAACTTTGTATTTTATATTAAAAAAATTTATTAATTTTGTTATGTTGTATGCAAATTCGAATATGTGTTTTGGTATTTGTGTTGTGTTCAAATCTTAACAGGTTATAAATCTACAAACACCAACATATGAAATTTGTTCAGTAGATTAGATTGAAAAGAAGAGAATCGGATAGTAGGTACTTTTTTGGATAATTACAATTGAATATCAAATCGTTTAGAAAAATCTATTGAGCCCCCTAATAGCTTGAAATAATTAAAAAAAAAAAAAAAATATTTTTTAAACTTATTTTTGTTCTAATTTTCGGCCTGTCAAAAAGTAGAAGCTGGTTGTTTCATATGCCAACAATGATAGCATTATTTTCATTATTTGAATAAATAAAAAAAAAAAACAAATATTTTTTAAACATATATTTTTTTTTATTTTGTTCTAATTTTCCACCTGTCAAAAAGGTCAAAAAGTACAGGCTTTTTACAGGTTTCATACACCAACAATGATTTCACTATTTTCATTATTTTTGAATGAGCTTCAGGTATTCACATTAAATTATTACATTACATTTGTTTACTTTCAAATTTCTTTGTTTAATTCAATTGACATCTGTCAAAATTAATAAAAAAAAACTAAAAAAAAAATTTTCCAAAACTGTTTGGAGAAAAAATTAGAACTGAACTTATAACTGTTTTTGAATATTTGAGTGAATACATAAGAACAATTTTGCATAAAAAAGTTCAATTAACGGAAACTACTGAACACAAAAAGGTAATTTTTTTTTAACTCTATTTCGATTTCGAACAGCTTACTGAACAAACCTATTAAATGTTCAGATGTCACTGATAAGTTGACATTTTCGTTTTTGGCAATTTTTAATTTTTTTCTTTTTCACATGTATTTCTTGTGCATTAGTTAAAACATTTGAGGGGCAAATATGGAGGGGAACAAAAATGTGTAGTTTAATTAAATTTTTATTAAATTAAAAAATATTTAAAAAATGTGTATAATAAATTTTTAAACCTTTATAATTCACTAAAAATTATGAGTGACAAGTATAAGTGTTAAAATAGGATCATCTGTTATTGATTCAGTACATCAGAAAACTAATACAGTACTAAATAGTACATTATACTAATTAAAAATAAATATATTTTTTTTTGTTTTTCAATATAAATAATCAACAAAAAATTGTAAAAATAACTGTGAAAAAATCGGTTGTTGTGTTTATACCGTACCTAATTTAACTAGAACTAATTAACTTAGTAGAGCTTTTCTTCCTAACTTATTATATCTAATCTTATACCAATCAAGCGGCCACGTAAGTACTAAAGGTATTTTCCTACCTAACGCTTTTGCTGTTTATATAATAGAATATTATATATTAAAAAATAGGAGTAGCAATCTTATTAGCAGTACTTTTTATTTATGAAAATGTATCCCTAACTGTTATTTTTGTTCTTAAATAACAGACTGTGCTTCCTGTTGTTTATAAATAACAAAAATGTTACTTGATATTTAACCCTTAAATGCATGATTTTTCATTTTCCATTGAAAAAAATATTTTTGAGTATGATTTCAACTCCCTGACACCCAAAACGTATTTAAAAAATCAAATTGAACGTTATGAAGGGCTCTGAAGCTACATAAAAAGTATGATGTAGATAATAGTTTCTTTAAATATACCACAATCAATTCAGTAAATATCAAAGTAAATAATGATTCATTGAAATTTCATTGAAAAAATAATATTATTAATTGCATTAAGTGCATCATTACATGCAACTTCTTCAATCTAGACACTGAAACGTTTTATTGTAGTACGACAAGCGGGAGTAAACACGGCCGGCACTATACTTTTAATCTAATCTATTCTACTACTAGCGTATATTGATATTGATTTTATCGTCAGATTACAATGAGCGGTTGTCGAGGCTTTTACTCAGATTGAAGAGAAAGCCCAACAAATAGATTTCAAAGTAAATGAGGAAAAACCAAAATATATGTTTTCGACAAACAAAAAGGGGCTTATCAACATCGTATTAGTCAAAACACAACTGTCGGTATATAGTTATAATTTCGAGGTAGTTCAGTAGTTTTATCTATCTTGGAACCAATGTTAATCCCACAAACGACATCAATGTAAAGAGATACACCGAAGAATAGCCTGTTTGGCGCAGTAAGTAGAGCGCCTGCCTTTCAATCGAAAGGTTCCAGGTTCGATTCCCGATGAAGCAAAAAAAATGCTTAATAGTGGGTTTTTCGACCTGATCCAGCACCTTTTGACATTGGGATAAAATAAATGACAAAAAATAATTGAGAGCATAATCTGGTAGCAAATTTAAGGTGTGTAATAGGACATCATTCTTTTCATCAATCATTCATCCATATATTGTCAATATATGGATGAAAAGAATGATGACCGATTACACATCAATCATGCACTCATCAATCTTTTTACCCATATTTTGACATTTTGCAATGACATATTGTGGAAGTGTTCTGAATATATTGATAATTTCGAAACATATATGAATATTGAAAATATAATTTTTAGGGGAATGTTTTTAACTTCAATTTAAATTGAATTTTTAAAGTAAAGTAAATGGTATAAAAAACAACAAATTATTTTTTTGCACATTTGAATAATATATCAATCGTTTTTTTACAATAATTACTATAATTATTAAAATTAATATAAAAATTATTCTTTTTGAATTACATCACAAATTAATATTATAACCTTATCTGAACATTCCCCAAAAAGCAATTTTTTTTGCCTCAGCTGAATTTGTCAAAAATGATTGATGACATGATTGATGGGAATTTTGCTTGCATGATTGACGAATGATTGATGAGAATAGAACCGCCATCAATCATTTCTCATCAATCATTCATCCATATATTGACAATATATGGATGAAAGATTGACGAATGATTGATGTGTAATAGGGCCCTAATAAAATGAAACTATTCTATTTCAGAAGGCTTAATTCCTGACAATAGCAGTAGTTTTCCACATTTACTGAGTTGATATAAGCCAGTAACTTTGATAAATAAATTTTTGAAATATTGTAGATATTGTAGTATAAACTTGCAGTACCGTATTTAATTAAGCACGAAAGGGTGATTCTACCTAAGTTACTGTCAAGAACATAAAACAACAAAAAACCTATGCAAACCGTTGCTTCTTCGGTTTGTTAAAATATCTCGGATAAAAGTTATCTTTCCTATCCCATAGCACCAAAGAATGTTTTTTAGATTTTTTTGTAATTCATACTTTCTGTTGTGCTCTACTAATCATAATCATGGGCTAAAAATTCAAATTTGCTACCTCTTTTATGTACCTTCAGTTGATTAGACACTTTTAGTCATTTACAATTTGGCAATCTACTCCTCTGTATGGTGCTTAAAGAAAATACTCCTGTTTTAGCCAATTCTACCACTAGAGAAACTGTATAGTATAATATCTGTCAAAAATATTTTTGTTTGTCCCAGTTGTTTGTAATTGTGTATGTAATTTTAGTAGAAAAATTTTTAGTATTAAAATTTAATATAAAATACAACTATCACAGTTGTGTTTACATTCCGATTTACAAAAAAAAAGTATTACATAAAGGAAATATAAGAGAAGAGGAAAAAAGAAAATTTTGTTTTTTTGTTGTTTTCTGAATTTTGGTTAATAATTTAATTATATTAAAAACGAGATTCTTACTGCGCGCAGTTTTTCGACCCTGCACCACAAATCAATCAATATGTGCACTTGTTAGCAGAGCTAAATAAAATGCGTGTTATGTCTTTGAAGTACAAAACAGAAAAGGGAAGAACTTTATTAAGATGTGAGTCATTACAATAATTTGACATTTATAAACAGTGTTAGGACATGTATTAGTATTATGTAGTAGAAGTTTGTTCATATTTCAACATTATTATATTAAGCAAATTTTTTAAATTTGCAGTCGTTCAAGAATGTTCCAAACAACATAACAAAATTTCCAGAATGAATATTTTACCACGCAATTACAACGAAAAAACGAATGCAGATTTGCTACAGTGTACGTTTAAGGGTTAATATACAATTTCTATATATATTCCATATACTTGAACTTGACATAACAGAAATTGATCAATTGACACCATAAATAATTCAATCAGTCTCATATCACACACAAACACTTTGAAATCATTTGTCTATGGCTTGAATAGTCGAAAACAAAAGCCTTGTGGCTTAATCCAAATATTCCCACAACGTTCAATACACTTAAATCCATTTGTATATGGCTTGAATAGTCGAAAACAAAAAATTAAATTTCTTAAATTAGTTCAAGGATTTCATTATTTCTTTAATAATAATTTTTGAACTAGAGTAAGTAACAATATATGAAATTATTATGCTTTCTATTTATTTATTAAATATTTCATAATTTTAATTACATTTTTTTTTTTTTAATTAAGCAAAACGTTTTCTGAGAATGCAAACACAAAAAAAAAATCCAATTTCTCATTTCAAAATTTCTTTTTTCTATCTGAATTATTGAATTCTATTTGAATTTGTAAATAATAACTTGACTATATGAGGTAAGATCTACATAGGAACCTATACTATACATTATGTGTACACAGTCAATCTATGTAAAATTTCATTTGATTAAATTTTATTTTCTAGGAAATTATTCTTTTTTTTCCTATATTGCAAAAAAATTCTTAATGTTTCGTTCACTTTAATTTAGTGATGCCCCATTTAAGCATCACATTATTATTATAGATGTTCACCTTTGTTTTTCTTGTTGGTCGTTAATGTATTTTTGTTTTATTTTTATTTTTTTTATATTCTTTAGTCCTGATTTAGGTTTTTCCTAATAGAAAAGAATTTAATGGAAAATTTGTATTTTAACAAATATAGTTTTGATGATGACAGACATAAGGCACATAAGGCATAATAATATGTATCTGGAAATCTGATGAATGTATATTGAGAATATTTTTCATTTAAAGAATATTAGATACTTAGTTAGGTAGTTTTGTATTATGGATGAATATATATATATGAATCTAATTTTAGGTCAGTAATTTGTTATATGATGAAGAAAATAAAAGGAATATTATATGGTTGGCTTGAGAATTTAGATTGATGGTATGTGTGTGTGTGTGTGTGCGGTTGTTTTTTTTTGTTTTTTTTTTAATAAATATCTTGGGAAATATTAATTTAGTTTGGTTTTCTGAGACTTAAGAAGCTTTAACAATGTGGTATAACTGAAGAATGTTTGATCTTATTATGTAAATATATATATATATATATATATATATATATTGTATATGTATATTTTATGATGAATTTTGACATAGAATTTGAAAAACAATGTAACACGATTTTCTACGAATTTTTGAATTATATTTAATGAAAAATTGAATTAATTTGTATACAATGGAACAATTGTTATTATTTTAGGTTATTGTTGATGCTCTTTAAGAGCTGATTGTGATTTAGTAGCAAAGCACTACTCTAGCACTAGAAAAAATTCTAAAACTCCCATCGATTCATCTATGATTGATGAAAACAATAGTAATGACAGTAACAAGATTGCATCTAACAAATAAAATCAAACACAAACAACCAGGACACAATATTATCAGGAGGAAAATTAAACTAGAAATGACCTCAAAACATATGGAATATAATTGTCAAGTACTTACGCAAGTCTAAAGCATTTTTCAAACTAACTATCCAACGACTAAATCAGATAATCAGAAAGACTAGATCCAATAATGTCAGAATGTTGACATGGTTTATCACAGATCATGGCCCATTTATTAAGCATCTCTTAAAGATTGATAAATCGCAAACAGACAGATGCAGATTTTGAGATTTGTTTGCGACGCCATAGCTCATAAAATACATAAATATTTGCAGAAATACACGTTGCATGATTCTGAAATTAACATCAAAGCAATAATAGCGTTCATGAAGGACATCATAAATCTACAATTCTAAAATAATCGGGGAAGTACAATTATAGATCTTAAGAGGTCGCGCTTACATAGAACAGCCCCATTAATAAAAAAAATAAAATATTAAAACCGTAGTCATACCGAAAGCGAAATAAAAAGAAGGGTGTTTGCCAAGAAGGGTCTGTCAAGATAATAATAATAGAAAATATATTCATTCAACAGCAAAAATATCACAAATCCCGTTAGGATCAGATCATGTGCCTTTAAAATATGGTTGATTATGAAAAATAACTCTGCAGATATAGATTTGAGATTAAGAAAACCAGAGTTTTATCCACACTACAGTATTTCCAATCACAACAAGAATTTTGATCTTCTAAATTTTCTGCACTACTTTTTGATGTTTTCTGTAGCGAATTAAGTCAAAATTATTTCTTTCCATTGTTTTATGTCTGCATTCATTCTTTTGATTTTCGATTCGGTTCTCCTGTTCACGCTAATACATAGACATTTCAGTTAATATTGTTGTCGCCAAGTATTTTTTGATATTAGATTTAGATTAGATTTAATTTATTCCGAGAAGAATACAGCCCCTATATCACCTACATCACCGCACCCGCAAATGCGCTTATTGTAATAGCCCGGTTTTTTTTATTAAGTCTCTGAGTCCTCAAGGATATCTGATTTTGTGATTACACTCAGAATATTCTTGAATGGTATACTGAATAGCTACCATCATTGTTCGGGGAACGCTGTAATTTCTTGATGTTGCGATGCGACGTTTATCCTAAGGATTTCAATTTCATTTTGTTTGGAATTATTTTGTTATTTTTAAGCCTTTTTAAGCCTTTATAAGCAGTTTAGTTTACTATTTTGTTTTCCTAGATTTCTTTATAGTGTATTTGATCTATTGATGATAATTTTTTGTTTGTATTTGCTTCTTCATTTTGGGATTTGCTTCGCTTTTTGCTACAATTTTCTATTAGAAATGGTTAAGTTTATTTTAGCTTAGTTTAAAGGAGGCTGTCAGACACAGCAATCCATTGTTGTCACGACAGTAGGCCACGTGTAGGGTCATAAGAATCCACTTCGGGTTTATAAGCTGTAAATTGTCAAGTTGTACTTTTTAATATCCTTTTTTTTTATTAAACCGTTAATTTTATTATTAACTTACTGTGAGATTTTGTCAGAACCTTACACAAGCGTAATGAATGCACGTTTCGCAAGCTCATGGAATATTTCACATATAAGTTTACAAGACTCTTCTTATTTGAGTGGAAAAGTTTTATTTCATGAGTAGAATTATGTAGTCACAATTACTGTTCGATTTAAATTTTTTCCGTCTATATTTTTTCCTGATCTAATGATCATTTAAAGGTTTACAAAGTATGCAATTATTGATGTTTAATTTTGTTAGTTTCTTCGGGAATTGAACCATTTTGGTCTCAGTTGTATCCTTGACATCGTAAATGTCTCAACACAAAATTGAATATAACGTGCACATGATCTTGAATGTCTACAAAAGCTCACAAAAGCTTGATCTTGATTGTTTGCATGATCATAATTGTTGTTGACGATGTCTCCGCAACCGACTTGACAGGTATTTGGCCTTACAAAAATGTTGTTTAAAAACCCCAATGTTGTACAGTGTTAATAAAAATTTTCTGTTCATTTTGCTTCATCACAAATGAATTAAAACACAATGTTTCAGAAAGCTCTCATTACACAATATTGCCAACTTATTTTATGGATAACATTGACAACTAAGTTTTTTTTTTTACATTTTATCAGATTGAAGTTTCGCTTTTAAGACATTTACGATGTCACCGTATGTCAGATCATCTACCTACATTAAAATTTATACTACAAATCCATTTTAGAAATCGTGTTAGGTCAGAAGTTTTGTTTTCTATATTTTTACAAATTATTTTTTGGTGCTTTATGGTTTTACACCCATCCTAAAAAAGAATACATTATCAATTACTAATTTATAAATTTTTTATTAGAATTTAATTTATTTTCACCAGACTTTTTTATTATTATTATTTTTATTTTTTTTTATTAATCTCTGTTTTTGTAAGTAGTTCTCATCTCATTTTCTCATCAAGACCAAAAATGATGAAATTAAATTTGACACATATATGGATGCTGTCGAAAAAATATTAATGATTCACTGTTGTGAAATTTGACAGCTGCTTAAAAAATGTTGAGTTGATTTTTACCAAAAAGTTTTGTTATCCTTACAGATTATATTATACTTACATGCATATGTATATATATATATATATATATACATTTTATTCCATCTAGTGATGATGAAATATATTAAATGAATAAAAATAAACGAAATATCATTATAACTATTAAGGGGCCTTCAAAGGGACCTTTTTTCATCATTTCCAAAAATCTTTTGATTTTCTTTAACTGTAATCTAAAATAAATAGAACTGAGTCAGTTGAATTTATTTGCTGTTTATAGAGGTGGTGTGTGATATGACCCCAATGATCTTTAAGTATTTTATAAATTTAAAAAAAAACAAAAAAAATACAAACCAAACGAAAATGTAGTGTTTCTGTTTTTTTTTTTTTTTTTTTTATTTATAAAAAGGACATCCTTTTTCTTAAACATAAAAAACAAACAAAAAAAAAAGAATAAGAAAAATAAAATAACTATTTGTAGGTGGTGTAGATATAGTAAGTCAAAATGAAAGGAATTTAATTTAATGCATGCCTAACAAAGTTTTTAATAAGGAATAAAGAAAAAGGTTGAAATTTTCAGAAAAAGGACACATGTAAAAAGGACTAAAATATACTAACTATTGAATTCTTTTCTATTTTAATTTATTTTGTTTTGTTTTTTGAAAAAACGAAAACAGGAAAACTAAATATAAAACACAAACAAAAAAAAAAAAAATATTTTAAAAATTCAAATTTAAAAAAAAAAAAAAAAGGATAGAAGAATAGACTAATATAGAAATTTTTCAATGTGATAATACATATTTTTAAGGACTTCTGGTCTTCTCATATTATATACATATTTTTATTTTTTTTTTATTACTATTATTGATTACTACATTCTATACCCAGGTATATATATAATATTTACTATAGTATTAGAAAAATTTCATCTCCTGATAAGTAAAAAAAAAAAAAAAATATAATGAACACAGGAAATAAGGATATGAGTTATTTATGAGAAAGGATATTGCCAGAATATGTTTTTTTTTTTTTTTGAGTTTTTTGTTTTCGTTTTATTTATTTTTATGTCCTGTATTTTTAATTTAAAACGATTTTTTTCTTTGTTTTTGTTATTTTAAAAAAATGAATTTTTTTTTAATAAACGAAATTTAAATAGAAATTGTCAAAATAGAAAAATATAAAGATTAAGAAATGTTTTTTTTAAATTAACTTTGAAATGAGACTGAATTTATTCTAAGGGACTTTAGAAAATTTTAAAGGATTTGATTGAATTTCAATTTTAAGTTTATGAGATATTACCTCACCCCCCCCCCCCTTACTGTGTTTTTTACTTCAATTAAAAATGATAATATGAAAAAACTAAATTATAAATGTTTATTTTGTATTGATTGGTGACAGTTTTTAGAAGGATTAAGTATTTACTTTTTTATAAATTGTTTTATTTTTGTTTCAATAATTTTTTCTTTACAATTATTTTGCAATTGATATCCGGTTCAAGATCTAGGTTCATATTTTAATTTAATACAATTATTAATCTGGTTTTTATACAAAATTCGGTGTCGGGAGAATCAACTCAATTTAATTGATTTGACTTTTTTCAAATCAACAAAAAAAAGTCACGGTGTCGCGAGTATCGATTTTCAAATAATTGACTTATTTTCAATTAGTTGATTCAATTTGTTTCAACTTGTTTGACATTTCAAATCAAAAATTTTGAGATATCTAAAATATTAGTTGGAATTTTGTTTTACTATATTTTTGTTTTATTCATATGTAAAAAAGTTATAAGCTGTAAATTTTATTCGTTATATAGCTTATATTTAAAAGTACAATAATAAAAATAATAAGTGTCCCAAGGAACCAAAACCGTATTTAAGCACACTGAAATCGAAATTTACATACACATTTTGCATACATTGTATGCAAATGTTTGCTTTTGTTATTCTGAAAATATTTATGGTCACAGTAAGGGATTATTTTGTTTCTTGTTTTTTTTTTTTTTTAATTCAAACTTAATTTTACCAAAATTTACTGTTACAGTGTCACTCAAAAGTATGCCTTTGTATAAATTTAAGCACATTTTGTACAACTTGAATGCATTTGGTTTTAGTTTAAATAAATTTAGATATAAAGTAAAAAATAAAATCTAATGTCACGAAAAACAATACTCATGTCCACATTTTAATACTATTACGACTACAAGGTGGATCTGTATCCATATATACGGCAGCTTTCATTTTTGACAAATCAAAGGTAAAAAACATCAAAGTTAAAATAAAACTAAAAAAAAATAATGTCATCAAAAACTTTTTTGTTTTACGAACACGTATTATCGGAGAGTGAAGCAGGAAAAAAGGAGCAAAAAAAAAAATTATTTAAACTACAAGCGGCAATAATGCAATTTAAATTAAGTTATGCTACTATTCAAGCTTCTATAATTAACTCGGACCAGATGGAACCACTTGAGGATATTAGTAATAATATGGCTAAAAATAATCAAAATTACACAAATTACAAAATTACAACGCAATACTAATTTACTTATGTATCTAACTTGCATACATGTATATAATTATACAAACATAAATGTAACTCAAATGGATGCAAAAACAGAAAAAGAACAAAATCAAAATTGATGCATGAACAATAACAATTCAGTTCAGTCACAATTAATACCCTTATCATGATTCTCGAATCGAACGTATAAGCAGACCAATTCGCTGTCATGCGATCATGATTAGCGAAGCGAACTTAATACATTTGACAATTTGTCGAATGAAAAATTTAAGTGACAACCGTAAAACAAAAATAAAAAAAAAATATTTTGTTGCTTTTCGAGTAAAAATGGAGGGGGGGGACGAATAAACAAAATTTATGAATAATATAATAATCTGATATTACTTGCACCTATAAAAAAAAGTTTGATAAGCTGGTGCAATTGAGAGAATAATGATTAGGCTTGTGAGAACAGCAAATTGAAATAAAAGTGCATTAAAAATGTTGTGGAATCGATTTGCAACCGAATTAAATGTATTAGGTCTGATCTTCAAAACGTGAATTCAAAGAGTGAAATAAATCATTGTTTATTTGTTTATTCGTCTATGTACTGCGTGTTGATAATAATATGATTACAGGTATTGCAAAAAAAAATATATATAAAAACAACAGGCGTAGGAACAAGCTGTCGATGCTCTGTTGAGCAAAGAACCAAATCCAGAGAATCCAAATTAATCTAGAGAGCCGTTCCAAGTGTTGTTACAAATTCAAATACACTTGAAGAAACCTAAAATGAAAAATAACTCTGAATTATTGCCAGTGATAATTTCCTTCATCGTATTGCACAGACTAATGTCACTATTGGTAATATATTCCATTTGTTCTAATTTTAGGCTTCGATTTATGTTTCACTGAATTTAAAATATAAAATAATGCATCTTTATTCAACTGAAGGTTTTTTATTAATTTTAAATATACTTGTCAAAATATTTAATTTTCAAGTGTTAGGTTAGCAACGACTTTCCCACAGCGAATAAATTTATTCGCGAATCGTGATCACATTTACGCGAACGTTCGACTAGCATATTCGCTTCGACTTATATTCGATTCGAGAATCATGATAAGGGTATAAGAGTAAATGTGAGAAAAATAATTACTTTATGCAATACATTTCGGTTAAATTGATAAACAAAATATAACCATAAAGTTCCATTATGTATAAAATTAGCCATAACGACGCAAATCATCAATATTTTGCTTACATTTGAAGTTTATAATACGTTTAATGTGTGCATAATTATAATGTAACAAATGATAAATTTTATCACTTTACATAGGGTATAAGGTCCAGGTGCTACCACAATAAAATAGTTTCTTTGCATAAAGAAAATTTGTAAAATTTTAAATTGAGAGGATGATATTTAAATTGTGAATGAAACTGTAAAATTATAGTCAAAGATAATTTGAGGTATCAAAAATAATCATCTTAAAATAAAAAGTACGCGAATAGTTTTCAGACAAAAATTTCAAATCTTTAAAAATTTACATTAAAAAACACAACAAAAAATTTATTTAATATTATAAAATCTGTACAATATATTATTTTATATAGAGTAAGTTGAATATGACACATATAAACTAGGTAGGTAAGTTAATAAAGGCTAATATAATAATTAGTCCGAAAAATATAAAATTTTTGATTTTAGAACATATTTAGAGTCTAGACGAACTTCTATGACCTCATAGCCAAAGGAGAAGAATGCAGCAAAATTTTCAGCATATTTGTTTTTTTATTATTCATGTTAACTTCGTTAACAATAAAATATTTTATGTACCTTCTTTCTCAACTAAATCTTAATATTTAAAATATATTTGCTTCTAAATTAAAAATAAAAAATAAAATTCTCAAACATTTTTGTTTCTAATTCTTATTTCTATTATATCTATTAAATTAAAATGCCAGCTTTCAAATTAATCAGGGCATGGATGAGAGTAATATTAAATTTACCATACAAAGGTATATTTACCCTATTTCGCCATTTTCAGCATTACAAAAATGGCGATTCATCTCTAATGTCAATATTTCTAAGTTTATAAATTGAAATATTTTTAAATTTCAAAGCTTAAATTCAATTAAATCACAAAATTTCATTGTTTTGTAATCTTTTTTATGTTAAAATTAAATATTTAAAGTTTAAAATGCTAAAAAAAATAAAATTGTACTAGCCCTTTTAATTTTTAATTAATTTTTATAATATAATATACAATATTTGGAAAAGCCCATTAATTTTTTCGAAGTAAAAGCTTTATATTTATGATAAATTTGAAATTGCATGAACTTTTTCCGGAAGAAAAAATATAATAAATAACAAAAATGAATAATATAATGTTGCAAATTATAAAAATAAAGAATTATTATTTATCATTATTATATCACTTCATATTTTGTTCTAATGCAATAATATTAATAGTTTTTCAACTTAAATTTTACTATTTGCACAATTTTTGATTAAAAAAATAGTTACGAAGTATTCTTTAACGTACAATTTGGTTGTGATTGGGGCGGTAAATTGTGTATACATTTTCATAAAATTAAACCTTTTTGTGACCGTAATAATTATCATTGAGAACCGTCACATTTCTGTTGCATAGCATGCACGCTGTGTGTATGCCATTTTGCATACAATTAATCCCCAAAAGTGCACACATTATACACATATAACATCAAGAGGTAACCTATTATTGTGTGCTTAAATTTATAATGCGTGCACACATTATGTACACAAATTCTAAATCTGGTTCCTTGGGGTACAATAAATTTTAAATATTTCTAAATTTTCCATTTCTTTCTATACTTTATAATTATTTTTCTAAAATAATATTAAAATATTCAAATAAATTAAAATATTCTAGAAATATTTATAATTTTTTTTACCTTATTTGTAAATTATCCATTTTTTTAATATTTTCAAACAAAAAAAAAATGAAAAATTCACTTTTTGAAACTAAAAGTCAACTAACAAAATGTAGTTGATTTTTGAAAGTAAAAAAAATCGAAAAAAAAAATCAAATAATTGATTCTCGCAACACCGACGATTGAATTAAGTCGATTTTGATTGAAAATCAATTCAAAATTGATTTTCGCAACACCAACTAAAGTCTTTAATATTTAATAAAGATTTTTGTCACGAGTGGTGCTTGCATAGTTTTTTTTTTAATATACATTTTTGATAATTAAATTAACAAGCTTGCCAACTTAAAAAAATATTTATATCATTAACCTACTGGAACCGTCACAGATATTATGAAAAGGGTATTTTCTTTATACATACTAAACACTTTTACTGGGGTGGCATTATGTCATTTGAAACGTCGTGTTGTTTCAACTCTTTTCATATTTTTGTTTCGACCATTTTTTTTTTTTGGTTCAATCTTTTCAAATTTGGTACGACATATTTTGGTATTGTGTAAAGTTGAAACGTTACTTTTTTGACGTTTGATACCATTAAGTTTTGACGATTGAAATATAGTTGACAATTTTAGATAAGTTTAAAAAAAAAAATAATTTAATACATGATTTTTATTGGAATATTTATTTTAGAGACGCACAGAAGTTTAAATTCCAATAAAATTAAAAATTCAGTAAATTTATAATGATTTTCTTTCATTTTCTTTCAAACATCTTCAGAATAAAAAAAAATGCTGGGGTGGCATTATGTAACTTTGTTTCAAACATTTCAGTCGGAACAAAATGTTGTCGAAACAAAATTTGGATGACATTACGTGATTTGAAACGTTAATTTATTTTGAAACGCTCGAAAAAACTGTGAAACACTTTACATAATTCCATTTTTGATTTGTTTCGTTAAAATTTCAACAATTATTGCTAGAAAATAATATGAAAAAAAAAAGGGAACTAAAAGAAATTGCAACTAGATACAAGTAAAAGAAGCTAATAATAATACCAACATTTTTTTTTTTTTTATTCTGAAATTTTTTTTTCTTGACAGAAAGTCATTATAAATTTACTCTAATTTTTCATTTTATTGGAATTTTTATTTTTGTGCGTTTCTAAAATAAATATTCCAATAAAAAGCATGTATTAATTTATTATTTTTTTTAAAATTTACCTAAAAGCGTCAACTATTTTTCAATCGCCAAAATTTGGTCGTATCAAATGTAAAAAAAAGTAGCGTTTCAACTTTATACAATACCAAAATATGTCGTACCAATTTTGAAAAGATTGAAACAAAATAAAAATGGTCGAAACAAAATTATGCAATGCCACTTTTTGAAAATAGTCGAAACAAAACGACGTTTCAAATTACACAATGCCACCCCTGGTATTATTACTAGTTTTTTTTACTTGTATCTAGTTGCAATTTTTTTTTAATTTATTTTTTTCAATATTATTTTTTAGCAGTATAATTGTTGAAATTTTAACGAAACAAATTAAAAATGGAATTATTTACTTTTTTGCTATACAATTGCTGGTTAACCTCAACTTTTGTTTTAATTCCAGATTACGATCTAATAATATGTTTAACTTACAGTATGATAGAACTGATTATGGGAAGTATGAAACATTAAATAGAATTATGTGTTCATATAATTCCCATATAAACCTACTACTAACAAAGCAGTCTTTAAAAAATATTATTTATATTTGTGTCAATGAAATGCATCCTATGGTGTCTCTTGGTCTAAATATATTTTTATAGATTACATTATTATGTTATTGTAGCTCATTTATTAATATTAATTTTTAATTCAATTATTTTTTAATATCAATTAAAATTAATTTAATTACATATTGTTTTTATGCACATATTAAAGTGCATATCAATTCTTTCATTATTGTATAATTACTACTTTTAGTTTTTTGTTATTTATTTATTTTTATTATTTTTTTTTGCTTTGGTTTTTTCTTTACTTATAATCTTTTATAAATTCAACTTAACTTAAATTGTAATAAATAAATATATATTGTGACTTGCTTGATTTAAGCTCTGAATATGTAAATAAATAAATAATTATAATAAATAAATAGATTATAAATTTAAATAATTTCACTGTAATGTTTTAATTAATCATTTAAGTATAATTTAAGCTTCATCCTACATTTACTTGTTATTTGTTAATTACTATGTCACTTGTGGGGAAATTGTTAATTTTATGTCTATATAATTTGTAAGTGAAACCTTGGAATACATGAAGTTTGAAATATAAAATAAGAAAAAAAAACAAATAAATTCAATTAATTAAATTTATGTAACTCTAACTGTTAATAGATTGTTAGGTGTTATATATATGTTAATAATACTCGATCAGCTGTAGTTGAACTTATTTTTAGTAGCTTTTATGCTTTCACTTGTACCCTCTTGGTGAAATTTAATAAACATTTTTAAAAAATTAAAGACTCTGATTAATTTCACAAAATTATTTTATTCCGACACTTGTTTCAACCTTTCGGTCATAATCATGGATCATAAATGTTTTATCACATATAAATAATTCATATAAAAAACACATATAAAAATCACATATAAAAAACATAAAAATTATTATTTACTTGGATCTTCACTCATTGGCTAACTATTCAATCAATACTGATCTATATTATTTTTACTAAATTATATTTTATTGAGTTTTATATTATTTTTATTTTTTACTATTATTTTAATGAACTATATTATAGTTAGATTTTTTTTAAATTTTTGTCAAATGTTTATTGAATTCATAATTTGAGTTTAATTAGATTTAAGAGCATTATGTTTTGGTAATATTCAGTTTTAATTTAAACTAGTTTGTAAAAAAAAATTATTTAAGATAATAAATGCGTTCTAGATTTCAAAAATTTAAATGTTTATTCAAAATCTTACATGCTATTTATACAAAAAATTATTATTCTACAATAATCTATAATATACATAGATATATTAAGATAATCTAAATTTAATATGAATATAGAATATTCTAATTGCAATACTGGTAAACTACCTAGTAAACTGATACATTTTTCTTTGAAATAAAAATAACATTTGATTTAACATAACAGGTAACATTAGGTCTGTTCTGTATGTTAACTTTTATTTGCAAAAACTTACAAATGAGAGGAAAAATCACGTGATCATAATGTTCTACTAGAATAGTTAAAATGTTCTCTTTTGCAAACAAAAGTAGACATACGCAAAAATTGCATAAATTTTTCTAAATTTTTTCATGTCAAAAATAATTGATTTTTAGGTTAGGATTTTTTTAAATTTGAATTAATTTAGTAATTTTCTGGAATTTTTTGTAAAATTATTGAATGTTTTTGTTGAAAAAAATTAAATTAAATAATTTTTTGAGTTTTAGTATTTTTGTCGTTAAGAAGTTATATAAAAAAGTTTTCAGGTTAGGTAAACAACTTTACATTATTTATTTTAGGTGTACTACTTTTTTTTTATAAAAAATATTCTATTGACATTTAAAACAACAACAAAAATTTGACAGTAAAGTTTTACAAATTTTTGCAAATAGAAATTTAATTTGGAAAAATTTTTTTAAGAGAGAGCTTTGACGTCACGTTCTAAACGCAAAATTCTCTTAAATTTCTCATGTAAAGAGCATGCAAATAAAAAAGTGAACATACAAAGATTTGGATAAATATATGCAAATTTATATAAATTTACGAGTTAACATACAAACTTATTATATTGTCAAGCGTCACTTTGAATACTGTTCTACGCAGGAATTCCATTTTCATAAATAGGAACAAAAAATTAAACAATTTAGGTATGAGAGTAGTGCTAAAGTGTATACACTTCAATAAATTGCATATTGAATACATTACAATGACTAAGTATTTAAACCAAAGGTTAAAATTAAATGTACTATTATTTGTTTTTAATATGAAAAATAATAATAACTTACCTAATTATTTATTTATTTATTTTATGTAGTTCAATATATAAAATTAAAATTTAGTTAAGTATATTTTATTACAATGAATTTATATTAGTACATGATAAAAAATAGATATTTTATAGCTAAATAAGTATAATAACATAAAATTGTATTTAGGATTTATTCTATATCACTAATTAACACAAAAATATATATGTAGGTACATATATTTTATTTTATATCACTAATCATTAAAAAAAAATGTCTCTATCAATTAAAAAAAAGTTTTTGAACTAAATTTTTAATTATATTTATTAATAATAATTTTCCAAATCACATTAAATCAAAATTTAAAATAATACTCGAAATGAATTTAATGTGCTTTTTTAACAATACTTCAAAATGTTTATTAAGAGAATAATGAAATGTCATTTATTTTCTCAAAGCAAAAAAAAAAAAAAAACAGATTAAAAGAGCATAATTCTTCAAAATTATTTCTCTTTCTCAAACCTCTTTTCTTAATTAAAAAATATTCAAAATAACAACAACAATAAAAAAAAAAAATAACATAATTTTAAGATTATTAAAAATGAAAATTTACAAGATAATTACATTATGTAGAAATTAATAAAAAAAAATATATATAATTTAAAAAAAAAAAAAAAATCAATCGTAACGGAATTTTATTTGTTTTTGTTGTTGTAATGTAAACAAAAGTTACTACTCCATATCTTTTTCTCTTTATTTAACCAAATTTTTACAACTGATTTTCTCTTCTTCCTTCTTAAATTTTTTCATGTTTCACATCAGGGATGATATCTTTAGTACTAAAGTAGTAGATTTATTAGTTTCAGCTATAAAAAAGTACTATAGTACTTTCATAACAAATCTAGTACCCATTCAAAAATTTTCGCATTTTTTAAAAATACTTAATTATAAATTTGCTTTTCTTCAAAAATACTTTTCAAAACTGCGTGTGCAAATTGGGTGTGCGTGTTCTAATGAAAATAAATTTTTCTTAGCGGAGTAATTTATTGTTAATTTTCAAAAATTTATTTGATTGTTGTAATCGTTGTAATTTAAATTTGTTTGAAATGTTGAATAAGTAAGTTTAAAATAACATCAATATTATATTATATTGCACCTTAAAACAATATTTAAATAATTTTTACACTGATGGCTTATACAACCTGACAAATTCAGCCCCGTACCCATAATTGAAAAAAATCAGCTGTTAGTGAAAATGAAAATTCATCTTCCTAAGTATAATTGTTTGCAATAATGTACATTCTTAAATAATGAATATACATGTGTATATAATTAATTTTAATAACGATGAATCAAATGATGACAATTAGCCGAAAACTAAAAAATTCAAAATGTTATCCCCAAAAGTTTCGCGAATCTTAGGAAATGAAATATGGCTTTATTGATTGGCTTATGTCTGACAATTCGAAACAAGGTAAATAATGTATAGGTATTGTTGGTGGAAAATCTCACATTGAAAGACATGAATTGGGGCACAAACGAATGTTAAGTGTGAAAAAACAAGAGAAACAATATTTAACAAGGCTAAGAAATATGAAATTGCGATAAGGTTGTTCATTGCAGAACAAAATCTACCTTTCAGTGCTTTGAATCATTTGAATTCTTGCCTTAAAACTCATTTAACCGACTCCGAGATTATTAAGAAGATAAATATAAATTATAATAAAGGGACAAAATATTATAAAATTAATTAAGGGTCCCAGCAATTTTCAAAATATTGCTAACATTAAGAAGAGGCATTAGATTAAAATAATTAGTCATAAGATTTTTTTTTACAATTTATTTTAACCCTTTCGTACGATTTGCACATTGTAATGTGCACAAATTAAAACCTTTATATATTTACTATATATTGATGAATTTTGAATGAAATTCCTTTTAAATTTTTTTTTATTTAAATATTTATTATCTAGTACTCATTTCTTTAATATTTAATGAAAAATACAAAAATTATTGCATTAATTGTCAGTCAAGTTGAGCATTTACATCACTGTTCAATTTCTTGATTTTTGTTTTATAAAAAAAAACATATAATTCCGACCTCAAATTGTATAAAAGTGTATGAAATTAATAAGAAAAGTACTAATTTTTCAAATAAAATAAAATAATAACTAGTATCATTTATATTTTTCGTAAAACTAATAAGATTAGTTAATGTACATTAAAATGTATCAGTGTAGTAAATAAACCATGCACATTATAATGTACACAAATTAATGTACATTGTAATGTACATATTTCATTAAGAGTGTAAAATGCAACTGTTTTTCTTTGAAATTATGTACATTATAATGTTCATTTCGTTCCAATTTAGAAAAATGAATACGAATAAAATAAAACTGAGTGAAAAATAACTTGTAGCCCTGTCTGTAGGTTATTTAAATAATTCTGATGATGATTTAGAAGATACTATCGAATTGGAAGGTGAAGAGCAAAATAATATAATTATCTTTCCTGAAAGGGTTATATAGTACATAAAAGTATGTTATTATAGTATATAAAAGGAAAGCCTTATCCTTGGGGAATAAAAGTTTATATTTTATGTGGGTTATCTGACCAGGGCTACAATTTTTTTCTTTATCAACGAGCTGCTCATTTTGTGGATCCGTCAGATTTAATCCGTTCCTTCCGGATCCGTTCAATTGCATTAATTAAGTGGGAAGATAACAGATACGTTCATGTTGCTTCGAATTTTGTTGGAATTTGGGAGCAAGATGAAGCCCAGACGCTTTAACTAAGCGTCCAAGTCCTACGAGATAATAAATCGCCCCGAAATAAGTAAATTATATAATTCTGGAATGGGTGGCGTCGATAAATTAGACCAGTGCAATTCCTATTATCAAACTTTTATTATCTCAAGATCTCTTCAGTCATTTCCTTGATTTTGCAGTAACATCGGTTAGAGTATGAAAATGATTTTAAAATTTTCAGTATCCAACAAAAGTGTTGCTTAGACTTATTAGACTTCCGCATTAATATTATCAATAACTTGATATATGTCGGAAAAGCAACCAGCGCGAAAAGAGGTAGACGTAAGCCAAATTTTGTAATTTGTCCTCGACGAAATGCTATTAAAAAAAGATTATCTATGAATATTCCTTTAGGCGTGTACGAGCACATGTCTCATCAAAGGTCTTAGGTTCGATTTCCGATGAAGCAAAAAAAAAAAAGCTTTATAGATTTTTCAACCTGGTCCCTTTGTCATTGTTATAAAATAAATGACAAAAAATAATTGAGAGTATAATCTGGTAACAAATTAAATAAAATGTAGCTATTCTATTTAAGAAGGCTTAGTTCCTGACAATAGCAGTAGTTTTCCACATTTAAGGGGTTAACCAGTAATTTGATAAATAAATGCTCAAAATATTGTAGAGTATTGTAGTATAAAACTTGCAGTGCCGTACTTAATTAAGCACGAAAAGGTGATCTATCTAAGTTACTGTCAAGAACATAAAAAAAAAGCCAATTTGTAAGGGTAGAACACATCCATGATGCATGACAAATGTATTATACATTTATGTATAATAAAAAACAACGATTGTTTTAGAAAATGTCATCGCAATTTGCAGGTTTATTTCAATTTATATTTTTATAATTTTATGTTTTATGCTTTTATGCTTTATAAATATTATATTTATAATATTTTATTTGTTATAGTAAAAGAAATCAAAAAAGAATATAATTAGAAATTAGATGAAAAAAAATGAGGAGTGCATTTTTTCAAGTAATACAGAAAAATTGAAGGTGAAGTACAGCCTTTGAAGAAAAATGTACATTATAATGTGCACTTTGTATTACCGTTAAAAAAAACAAAATTCCAAAAAAAAATACATTTTTGTGCTATTTAAAGCCTAAATAATAGCAAAAAAAAATTTTCCATGCCATATGTTCCCATTTCGTACGAAAGGGTTAATTTAAAATAATAGAAATTTTAAATAAAATTGATTTAATTTTGAACATAATTATGAATTATAACTACATTTTCATTGAATTGCAATATTTTTTCTGTTTCACCTTTTACATGTATTTAGTACTTTTAGGAGCTTATCTAGTACAATTTTTTTTATAATTTTAGTACTTTGAAAATTTTCAGAATATCATCACTGTTTTACATCACATTGCAATGTTTACGAAATTACTAAGTCGTGTATATGTATTTCGTAATCAGTAAAATAAACTCATATTCTTGAATATTTATTTTTATTAACTTGAAAATATATATATACATTTTTTATCTTAACTGATAACTTCATATTATGCATAATAATATTTCTAAAGAAACCCTCTTATAAAAATTAATAAAAAATAAAGAGAAATATTCTCCTCATTCATAATTTTATTTTATTTTTTCATCCTTGTTTGGAATTTAACCAAACATTATCATCCCTATATCCAACTACCACCACCATGATAACCATCATTAGTCAGTCAGTATATTGCCAACCACCACCATCATTGTTTTTAATCTAAAAAAAAAAAAATTTGGAAAATTTTCTTAAATAAAATTTGTGATTCTTTAAGTGGTGTTGATGCTGTTGCTGTTTACTTTTAGATTTTCTTTTTATTATTATTATTATTATTATTTGTATGCAAATGATGTCAAGAATAACAATAAATAACAGAGGAAGGAAAAGAGGAAAAAAATGAAATATGTAATTAAATTTCACTTCATTATTTGTTTTGTATTGTTTCATTCTTAAAATATTTCAAATTTTTTTTTTTTTTTTGTTATTCCTTTTTATTTTATTATGTTTATGTTTTTCAAAAATTATTATTGTTGTGAAAATATCTCTCTTCTTCGTATTCATTCTAAAAACAAAAACAAAAAAGAAATGTTCATAATAAACTTTATTTTAAAATATACAAAATTCTTCAGTTCAATTCTAACAAGACGAAAAAATTATTCTAATCCTCTTTACGAATAGGAATTATTAAAAAACAAATTCAAATAATAAACAAACAAGAAAAACAAAAATAAAAATGAAATATAGTTTAGAAATAGTTTAGCTGTCCTTGTTTTACTGAAAATTAAAATTTTTAAAGTTTAATTTTGGCCTTTGAAGTTGAATTAAAGAAATCCATATCTCTATGCCTAGGTTGAAGTTGATATTTCCATTACGTTTTAAATTTTGTTTATGTTTTGTGTATACATTTTTTTCCAGCAATAAAGGCACATTTCCAAAACGTCAACTATTTGACGATCACATTAATCCATAACTTTCATTTGCAACTGACAATCGTATGCGATTAAAGCAATTGTTGTCATTAACATTTTGCAATTTTAAAGCAGCAGAAAATTTGATATTTTTTAATTAGTTTTCATATCTGTGTTATTATTTCATTACTCCAAATTTTTATTTCTAACCTGTAAAAAATATAGTTTCTACACTCATTTTTAAAATTTTTGACAATTGATTTTATTTTGTACGAACGTAGCAGCATACAAAGCGATGCAAACAAAATTAAAAATTGTCTATCACTTGCAGTAGCAATCATGAGGCTAATGTCAAAAAGTATTGTAACTCATGACTTTTGCAAATTGCACGCAAATGACGTTCTGGGAAAGTGCAAAATTTGAGAGAAAAACTAAATAGTATATTCAGATAGTGTCCAACTGTCACCGCAGCCGAAAATAGGCATTTTGTAACTATACATTTAATACAGACTAATACAATTGTTTGTGCATCTAAATTTCAATGAAAACAATATATTTTATAGAATATACTCTAGGTGGAACATTATTAAAATTAAATAAATATTTAAACTCTCTAGATCTGTTTCACAAATTTCTTCTG
The DNA here is from genome assembly GCA_963942445.1 of Argyra leucocephala. Taxonomy (NCBI): domain Eukaryota; kingdom Metazoa; phylum Arthropoda; class Insecta; order Diptera; family Dolichopodidae; genus Argyra; species Argyra leucocephala. Next base: position 16,227,750 of record OZ012681.1, read on the forward strand.
ATGTCTTCTGATGATGGTGTAATAACCAAAATCGATTATGATATTTAATAAAATTTGTGAAAAATACCTAGAGTTTTAATATTTATTTAATTTTAATGATACACTCATGATACATTTTCAGTGGTATATGCTGAGTAGCTCCCATTGCCCACATCACGAAGTTTAACGAAGTCTACTATAAGTTAGATATTCTTATTCAAAGAATAGATGCTCAATAGACTCTGACTCTGCTTCACATATTCTGAAAAAGTTGGTTTTTGGTTGACCGATTCTATATAGTAGATTCTTCTTTACTATGATGCGCGATAATATATAAACAAAAACATGATAATATAGATGTACAATAGAACACAACAACAATTTACATACCTAACTGTAATAGATAAGCCTTAAAAGCCCTAACTGTAATAGATATAACTTTTCTTAAGGCATATTAAGGCGGCTTAAATTATATTTTACAAATATATATGAATTTTCATATCAACAATTGTAATAATGAACAAATCTTTCGTTAAGTTTATGAAATTTTTCGTTAAAATTGTAAAGTATGCTTTGGAGATAGATATATCTTATATATACTAATATCGTTTTTGTCTGAAGCCTTTTATAGCAAGAACAATAATAATGAAAAAACGGTCCATTATGCTTGAATGGAAAAATGACAATTGAGAGAATAAATAATTTTTTGTTAAATGTAGGTATACAAAGAGTACAAAAACCTCGATCTCCCAAATCCCGCCAATCAGAATGAAAAGCGGTGAATGGGCGAGAGATAATAAAAATAAAGCTGAAACATTCGCAGATCATCTTGAAGAAATTTTTTGTCCAGACGAGACAGATTCGGATGATCTCACTGAAGAAAATAATAATTGGCAAGAAAATGTTATATCACCATTTTCAGAGAGTGAAATAGTTGAACAAATTAAAAAACTCAGAGATAAAAAAGCTCCAGGTTTTGATCTAATTACATCGGAAGTCCTGAAAGAACTTCCGAAAAAAGCTATAACAATGCTAACACGCATTATAAACGCTGCTATAAGAATAAGGTATGTGCCGAATATGTGGAAAATAGCAGAGATAATTATGATACCAAAGCCAGGTAAGCCCATAAATGAGGTCAAATCCTACAGACCAATATCATTACTACCAATAGTATCAAAATTATTTGAAAAACTACTATTGATTCGAATGAGACCGATCATAGAAAATAGTAATCTGATTCCAAATTATCAATTTGGCTTTAGATCTAAGCACTCGACAATCGATCAAATTCATAGAATAACAGACATAATAGAAAAAGCTTTAGAGGAAAAGAAAGTATGCTCTACCATATTTCTAGATGTAGCCCAAGCTTTTGATAAAGTATGGCATCGAGGCTTAATAAATAAGCTAAACAATATGTTACCTAAACAATACGTAGATATACTCTCATCATATCTAGAAAACAGACTATAGAATAAAACAAGACGAAGAGTATTCTACAGTGCCTCAAGGTAGTATTCTGGGTCCCATACTGTATTTGCTCTACACCAATGATTTACCAGAAATGGAAAATATAACTGTAGCTACATTCGCTGACGATACTGCGTTGATGGCAGTAGGATCAAATATTGACGAGACTACAATTAAATTGCAAAGAGCAAGCGATAAGCTATACCTCTGGACAAAGAAATGGAAAATTAAACTCAATGAGTTAAAATCAGTACATGTAAATTTTACAAATAAAAAATTAGAAAATCAACCACCATTGGTAAATCTGAATGGGGTCAATATACCCCAAGAAAACAATGCTAAATACCTAGGAATGACATTAGATGTCAAACTTAGATGGAAAGAGCACGTTAAAAAGAAAAAATTTGAGCTTGAAAATAAGTATAGAGAAATGTACTGGCTCTTAGGTCGTAATTCTAAATTACCTATACATAACAAGATTTTGTTATATAATCAGATACTCAAACCGATATGGTTGTACGGCATACAAATATGGGGATGTGCCAAACAAACACATGTACCTACTTTGTATACAAAAATTCCAAAAGAAAGTCTTGCGCAACATGGTAAATGCCCCCTGGTATGTTCGCAACAGTGATTTGCACAGAGATCTAAAAATTCCTTGCATAGAAAATGAAATAAAAAGATATGCAACAAAGCATATAGCTCGTCTGGAGGGACATGTTAACGTTGAGGCCACTCAATTGCTAGATAATCAAAATGATGTCAGAAGGCTTAAAAGAACTAAGCCACTAGATTTAATACGATAGAATTTCGTAAACTTTTTCTTTAAGAAAATCAAAAGAACAATAAATTAATGGTTAGTCCGTTGGACTAGTATTAATGGGAGGGGTGTGGTTTAGTCAGTAAAAATCTGGCACACAATGGAAGCTACGGGGCTCATTGTGTCTATGAAGATTCCCACCAATCCACGCAAAAAAAAAATTTAGGTATTAAATCATAGAAGTAGATGTAGGTCGTGTAGGTAGATGTAAAATGTAATGAGAAAATAATATTAATGCATTGTGATGAGAGATACATTGGTTTAAGTTGTAATGTGCATATTTTTTTCAAAATGCTCCCAAACTTTACTATAGATTATCAATGGCATTTTACTAGTATAATATAATTTTATTAGATAATTTTTTTTGAACTGAAAATAATTTCTTAAGTTTGCTTAAATCACTCATAATATTTGAGTATATTAGATGCGTGAAGTTTTGACAACAACTTAAACAATTTTAATATAACGTCATAGAACTACATATTATATAAACGTCAAATTGCTTAACGAATCTGACGTTGATATTTGTCAAAGCATAACATGTCAACCCATAATGACATAGTATATTTCTTCGAAAAACATCAACAACAAGACATAATATGTTGACATACATATGAACACATATGTTGAATTCGGTTTGGATGGAATTTAACATAAGAATTCTATGTTTAACGAAAATTTAATGAATTTTTGTCAGATTCAACTTAATTGTCGCATAATAACTGATGCAAAATAATATATAAACACACACATGATATATATTATAGGTGTACAATAATAAATAACCATATGATTTACAGACGATATTAATGTTGTCTGAAAAACCCTTAGGCGACTTGAGGCGGCTTAAGTTATATTGTACAAATTTCATACTAACAATTATAAACAACAATAATAATGAACTTAACAAATCTTTCGTTAAGTTTATGAAATTTTTCGTTAAAACTTTTTAAGCGAATTTAACGAATTGTAAGGTTCAACTTAATTGCCGCATAGTTATGTCGGTTGTATGCATTTACATATATTTTATATGTATGAAATATCTTAACACATGTAGATCTATATCATTATAGTTAACGCATTTAACTTAAGGTACTTTATGCTAGCTTAAATCTATTTCAATTACAACGAAAAATTTCCCTGTGTGTACTGTTTGTGTATGTATTCAAAAAATGTTATTTCATTGTCACTTGTCAGTGTTTATTACAATTTCAAATAAGCCAGTTCTGTCTCGTTCGAATAAAAATGTTTTTTTTTTCTTATAAATTTTATTTATTTTGGTAAAAATAATTGCTAAAACAATATTTCAAATACGTTAAATATTAATTCGGTTTGTAATAATACGTTTTTATAATTTGTTTGTTTGTAAATTTAACTTTCCGATGATTTAAGAACTTGAAATTTTGGGTACAGCTTGAATGTCTGTGACTTTTAGGTGATTTGATCCTCACAAAAGCCTTTGTTTCAACTAAACTTCATATCTCAGAAACTACTGGGCTATAGTAATACTGAAAAGTGCAGGGAGTTTGCTGTCGTTGAGAAAATTAACACAACAGTGGAACAGTAAAATTGATAGTGACTCAGGTGAACAATTATATATATTGCATGAACAGCTGATCATGTTTTTCGTTTTAAATTTTACAAGTATTTCCATAGTTTATTGACAAATTTACAACCATTTTAGTGCAATCTGTATGGGGCTAGGAAAAATTTTATCTTTACTTTTTAGTTCGTTCTAAACATGTATTAAATATTATTTTAAAAAATAACACAATATCATAATAACAGGTTATTCCTATAGCAAAATAAAGTCCCCACAAAAAAAAAAAAATTTATATGAAAATGAGGTTCTATTTTCAAAGTTTGACTCAGTGTACCACGACTATTAGGTTAGGTGATATAGCTATATTCTTCTATATGTGCTACCTGGACAGATATATCTAAATTAGGTTGGGTTATTTACAAAAACAACAAAAAAAAAAAACAAAAGAGAAGTAGTAAAAAAAAGTAAATTTTTAAAGAGAAATTAATAAATAAGGAAAATAAAGAAAAAGAGAAAATATGTCAACTATTGTAAATAAGATATGACGTTTTAGTATAAATGTACTACTTAATGTATTATTATATATTGTTTTTATTTCGGTTTCTATTATAGTTTTAAATTCAATTAGAATTTAATTTTAAATATAACAATAGAAAAAATAGTTTCTATAGAATTTTTATTTTTCATAATACGAGTATGTTGTTTTTGATTGCAAGGACATCGCATCTCTATATGTTATCATATTGTTGAGTATTAGATAAAAATGTTCTGATTTAATGAATGAAATTGTTTTGTTTTTTTTTTCTTGTTATTTGTTTGTATACTATAAGAAAATTTATAATGACAATCTTATAAAATTTTACATTTATATACATTATGTAGAAATATAATTTAACCTGATGACATCAATTTTATAAAATATAAAATCTCATTATGACCTTAATACATAAATTGAGTGCTCATATTCTAAATAATTATTATGGGTTTTTATAATATACATATATACATATACACAAATGTATATAAAATATATAAATTTTTTGGTATTTTTTATTATGGAACAATATGTTTAGATTTAAAATTGTAATGAATGTGAAAACTTTTTTAATCATTTTTTTTTTTTTTTTTTAATTCGGAAATTTTGATTTGCACCTTAATAACTTTATACTTAATTATATATATATAAATACATATATATTTGTCTCTGTATTTGCTTGTGAGTAGGCTTTTTCTTGAATCGATAAATTATTTTTAAGTTGACTAGTCTACTTTTGCTATTCGATGCACCACCTATCTTCAAGTAAAAAGGACGAATTTTATGCCTTGCGGGATTTTAATCACATTTGAATCTGTGTCAGTTTTATTTTTTTATCTTTTATCTTACAATATTTTATATTGATATATGTATTGAATGTTTTTTGAATGTTATGTATCGAATGTGAGTTTTATTTTGCAGTAATTATTTACACTGTATTTAAATTATCTAATCATAAATCGAAATCAGAAAGTATATAATATAATTTTGTTGATATGAAGTTTTATCAAAATGTAATTTTGTCCATATGTAATTTTGTAATATAACCAATATATTATATCCCTCTCCCAGTACAATGAACTTCTTATAATTGGATGAGAAACACATAAACAAACACCCTATAGCTGAAAATATGTATTTCAGTACTTGGAATTTGTAGAGGTAATATCTGTTAGTTAATTATCACATGTTCGAATGCTAATACATGACGTGGTCAGTTTGTATAGCAACCCCTACCTACCTATTTACCTACCATCATATATATATTCATTCTTGCAGGTCCAATTTCGATTTCTCTATTTGAATTATAAATAACTTCTTATTGAATCACAAAACCACCTTGGAATAAATTAGAAAAATTTTTCTACATCAATTTAATTAAAAACAAATAATATTATAATAAAAAATAAATAACCTAGAAAATTTAATTAATTAAAAAGAGGAAAAATAAGAATAATTTTTATTGATTAAAAATTCTAAAAACGAACTGATAATAATTTTTCAATCTAAATAAATTCAAATCGTCCTAATTTTCATTATTTCTTTTCAATTTATCAATTGTATATAAATAAGAATTGTGTATATATTTTATATATATATATATATATAATATATATTATGATGTACATATATAAATTTTCATTTTAAATGTACACATGTATATGTATATTATGATAGGTATTCTTAAGACTGATATTTGTATTCCTGTTATATAAAATCATATATTAAATCCCTTTACTAAAGTATTAAAAACTGTAAAAAAAAAAAAAAATTTAAAATAAAATATTTAACAAAAAAAAAATAACCTTACATTAAAAGAACAACAACAAAAAAAAAGACCACAAAATGAAAAGGATTTCTTAATAAGGATACTTCTTAAAAATTCTTTCAAATCTCGAAACATATCCTGTACTGTGAATTGAACCACATATTCATATATACATTCATTTTAATATATTTAAACACATACGTTTGGAATTGTATATATATATATATATACCAATACAGTTAGAATAAAAAAAAAATTCTATCTTAAGGGAGTCATAATTATGTCTGATTCATTGTAAAAAAAAAAAAAAATAAATAAAAAAAACCACAAAAAAATAAAACAAAAACAAAATGAATTCTGTGATTCTCCATCTCATAATTTTTGATTATGAGATCACAGTTCTCTGCATACACTCTACTATCCCCATTTCACCAAATGTATAAAAATTTTTGTTTTGTATCGCAATAAAAATATTAAAAAAGAAGATGATACATAAATGTACATTTTATCCATTTTGTATAATAGAATGGGTGGGTGGGTAGTTAGTTGGTTGGAATGAAAATGACATACTTATACATATTGGGGTGGAGTGTAAACAAACAAAGTGGGTTGGAATTTCATTTGTTTTTTTTTTTTTTTTTTTTTTTTTTATTCTTTTGTGTATTAAAATTTGTGTTAACAAGTTTTTATACAAATCAACAAATTAAAATATCAACAAAATTGAGAAAAACAAAAAAACAAAACAGTAAACCAAAAGACCAAAAAAAAAAAAAAAATGTAAATTAAATTAAATTAAATTTATTTTATCTTGTAAGTATGTATTTTCGTAATAAAATTCAAAACTGGATGACAACATAAATTTATGAAAATTTGTTTATTTTATGATTTTATATGAATTCAGTGTACTGTGTTAAAATAATATCAGTGATGTTCAAAGTTGTATGGATTGATTTATTATTATTTTTTATTGAATATAATTTAAATTATACACAATAGTGAATTACAACTTTTGGATTGTTTTAAAATTACATATACTTATATGTATTTATAGAAATATAAAATATTGATTATGGTTATTGTTCTGGAATATATTTAGTACCAAAAAGTGCTTTATGTACAATTTTATTTCCTTATGCATGTTAATGGTGTATATTCAGTTTACAATACGTAAACTAAACCTTTAATTCACCATCACAACATTATGATACCTTTGATATCTCTGTCAATTTTCAAACATGTACCCTTGAGAATGTTAAATACAAACATGCAAATATATAATCAGAATGTTGATACTTAAATGGATTTAAATTTTTTTGTTAAAGGTATCTAGATAGAAAAGATATCATGTCAAAAATATCTAGATTTTGTCATCTCTGGAGTCTGGATACCTTTGACATCTCTATCGATTTTCAACAATATACCCTTGCAAACATATACCTACTAGAATGCTATGATTTAGATTTTTGTTAGGATAGAAAATAGCATATCTCACTTTCACCACCTACACTCGCTGTATGATAGAAAACACGTGATAAATTTATTATTTAATCCTAAATATATGCAATTTTAGTAATATTCTTCAAAATTTGCCATTTATTTAGACATTTTTTTATTTCATTAAAGACTAAACTTTTCTTCAAAAAATTTACAAAATTCAACATTTAATTTTAATTCAAGAAACGTTTGTCGTTCATTTTTTTCAATTATATTTGATTTATTTCAATTTTGTATGTTTGCATTTTTCTTGCAATTTTTGTACGTTTGCATTACATTTTTGTTTAAAGTGAGAATATATAAAAAACTACAAAAAAATAAAACAAAAACAAAATAAATTATTGTTGTATATAATCACAAATTAATAATATTATTATTAATCCTTTAAATAGAAAATTAAATAATAAATAAATTAGTCAGCTAGCCTAAATAATAATGAAGAATATTCATAAGTGTAAATACAATAGTATAAGCTATAAAAAAATTTAGAGTTGTTGAAAACATTATGAATATGTATCATGGAAATAAATAAATAATAAATAAATATATTAATATTAATTTGTGAAAAGAAAATTTAATTTTCATTAAAAAAAGTGATGGTTAAAGGTCGAACAATGCTATAAAACTTATTAACTGTTTTATCAATGCACCCCCTTTAAATTTTTGTTTTTTAATAAGACATAATTTTATTTCATATTTATTATTATATAAAATTAGAAAAAAAAAGCAAAACTTAAGAAAAGAAAATGTATGTATTTTGGATTGTAGTAAGATAATATAGTAGAGGTGTGTCGTTCATGTACGATTCGTTAAAGAACGAGTCCCTTGTTCAAAAAAAAGATACGGTTCCCGTATAATAAAAATGACTCTTTCAAATAAGGAACTGGTACGATACGATTGATACTGGTACTATATAACATTTCGTACTATTCATTTTGAACTGGTATCAAAAAGATACGGTTGGTACTGGTACGATAATATTTTGAAGTGTCCATACCAATACAATAATATTTTGAACTGATACCAGTACGATACGAATGTATCACATAAAATTTGTATACATACAAAATATGTATGTGTTGTAAATACGTCGTACAAAAAATGATGTCATTATACAGAGTATGATTTATTTAAATTTGAAACCGTTTGAATTTTTCTAAGTTGATTTACCAATATTGTTGTATGTTGTTGTTTACCAATATTGTTTTATGTGAAATTTAAGTTTTATTTATTTACCTAGTAAAGTTGTAAGAAATAATTGAAATAATCAATTATTGAATTGCGATTTATTGATATGCGATTTTAATTTTTTTTAGCTATAATAAAATTTCATATTAAAAATGTTATACATAAAAAGGTTTTAAATATAAAATGTGATTATATTTTATTTTTGGAGAATATACTTTTTTTTTTTAACTATTATAAAACATATACTTTATTTTTTTATAAACATTCCCATTATAATAATGTTAATATAATTTAATTGTGTATAACAATTTAAAAATATGTAAATATAAAATAAGAGCAAATTTTTTTTTACGAAATATGATTTTTTTCAAACTATAATAAAAAAAAAACCCTAAATTATAGAACATAATATATGTTTATTTTTAATTTGCTGCTAAATATTTTCATTATTTTACAATTTAAGTGATTCGTAATGAATTAACAATATTTAACTACATAAAGTTACAATATTTAACCTGCAAAATACAAATGCATATTGTATTTAATTCACTAAACTTCTGTAATACAATATTATACAAAATATTATAACTATCGCACACTGGTATTAATACCATTTCGTATTTTTTCTACTGTTAAGCTAATGATTCTTTTTGAACGAGTCATTTAGAACGAGTCATTTAAAATGAACGATTCGTATGACTCGAGTCCTTAAAAAGAACCATTTTGCCCAACTCTATATTATAGTAAGTCTATCATGCCATCATATTCTGTTTTGTTATTGTCAAACCATTAACTATAATTTTATTTTAATTGAATTTTAATTAGTCAACAGAACAACTTTATACGAAAGCTTGAGAATCTCTGATTGATATACACTTCTGTCTTATTTCCCTAAATTCACCAAAATTGTTTTAAGTAAGTAGTAAAATATTTTAATTTAATTATTTTTTTTTTTATTGTGATTAAGTTAGAAACATGTATGTTTGTATTTATGTGTACATTAAGAAGAGATTTTTGATTTAATTTTGTTAATTCTTTTCTTTACAAATTTTAAAGTTTTTATTTTTTCGTCTTTTTTCGTATCTCTTGTCTCATCAAATCATTTAATTTATATGAATTAGTTGCTGAATCATAAGATTAACCCCATTTTAACTATATAGGTATACAAATATACATTACAACATTTATTTACCTCCAACTACGATAATTATTTGTATATATACATCATGTAGTTTTTGTCTCCTCTTATTTCCTTTTCATTTTTGATGTTTGTATGCTAATTCATTCGATTTAATTTATACTAAATATAAGACTCCCGCCGTCGAGTTCAATTAAATGGAAAATAAAATAAAAAGTAAATTATTGTTTTTCTGTTTTTGTTTTTGTTTTGAAAACGCAATCTCATAAATTTTATTAGGTAATTAAATTATTACTTTATTTTAATTGTTTTGTTGATTGTTTTACAAATCTCTTTACAAAATACAATTTAAGTGTATAGAAAATGTAGGTTAAATTTTTTATATACGTGTATAGTTGTTACACATTAGTAGAGGGTGGTATTAAAAATGTATAATTGGAAATTTAAATTATATATATTGGGATGAATTTTGAAAAATGAAATATTAAAACAAGTATTAGTAAAGTATTATTTGTCGAAATTGTGTATAGTAACTTTAATTTTAATAATTTAAAATTGGGGTTTATGTATTTTATTATTAATCAAAGTTTATTAATTTTTTCGTTCAGGATATAACCAAAGAATATCCATTAAAAGAAGGTTCACTGGAATAAAATTTTATAATTTATCAATGTGTTGGTTACCATTTTTCCAGACGATTTCCAATATTGTAAGAAATAGATAGTCATAAGAATTCAATTTGTGAGAGAGAGAGATAAAAATTCAAAATAAAAAGTGGCAAAAAAATGAACGAACGATTGTATGAAAGAAATCTCGTATTTATTTTTAGCTAGTTAGTTTATTTCCAAATTATGATTTTTTTCAGCACCGCACACCAAACACTTAACACGATCATGTTTTCTCATTTTCAAAACGTTTTTAAAAAATTGTGTATAGAATAGTTTTTATAAAAACTTTTTTTAAGCGTTAGAGTTGATTTAATTTTAAATATAACATACACTGCTTAATTTTCATTATACTCTTCATTTATTTTTTTCTAAGTACTTTCTTATATACTAATTTTTTTTTTAAAATGCATATCAATTAAAAATATTATTTATTCAAATTTGAAATTGTCATATTATTAATATTCAACTTTGTTACCTATTTATACAGAAACTAAAAAGGCATCGGATTATTCATAAAAAAACAAACCGCTTGATATTCTTTTTAACTATGTACCTATTTCAATACCTGAAAAACTGTGTATATTGAAAATACATGAATGATCAAAAATTTACTTCCCTTATAAGCCAATAAAATAAAATAATATGATATTTAAGAAATAATAAATGTTTTTGAAACGAATATTATTTTATGTAGGGATCTGTAAAAAAAAATCAATCATTCAAAATTTATTTATTCTCATACAAACATTTTATACAAATTTGTTGGTATGGTACTTCTTTTTCTGTTATATAAAAAAAAAAGATTAGTGTTAGGCCAATATAAACATAAATAAAAAGAAATAAAAAGTGATATAAACATAAGTACTGTAATTTCGAAATAAAGAATCTAATGAAAGAAAAAAAGAAACTAGGATTTATTTTGCTTCTGTCATTTATGACGGGTTACAAAGCTAGTAATTACTATAATTTTACTACAGTAACAATTTTTTTTTGGCAGATAATTCACAAAAAATCGTGAGCTCAATCCCGCTTTAATTCTTTAACATTTAATATATACTATTTAAATATACTCAATTAAATTTAAATTTACTAAAAATTTCTCATTTTTTCTTCTATTTACAGATAATCTAAAAAATACTCATTAAATATAACTCATTTTTTAATTGATTTAATATAGTATATGTATATAAGGAAATAAAAATCAACACCGAAATTCTTAAATCCAGTTATATAATTAAAAAAAATATATATATATATATATATAAACAAAAAGACAACCTGATTAAATTATTCTGATGTACTGAAATATAATTATAAATAAAAAAAATTAAAACAACATCAACATCATCTAAATATTAAAAAAGAAATAGAAAAAAAAACGGCCACAAAATGATGGAAGTAGAACCAAGAGTTGCAATTTTACAAGATTTACGATTACAAACATTTGATACGATACGTTTTGCATCGTATCGAACAGCATCAAAATTACGTTATATACAAAAATCAACAAATTTACATTTAGTCGATATATGGAATGTTATTGAAGCATTTAGAGAAAATGGTTTAAATACATTGGAGCCACAAAGTGAAGTTAGTGTAGCTCGTTTAGAAACTTTAGTATCATCATTATATCATAATTTAAATAAACGTCTTCCAACTGCACAACAAGTTCCTGTCGATTCAAAAGCTGGATTATTATTAAATTGGTTATTATCGGCGTATAGTAGGTAAGTGATTGTTTTTATTATTACTATTTTTTTTTTTTTATTTTGTAAAAGATAAGAAACAAAAATTAACAGTTATTTATTTGTATTTAACTAGTCCATATATTATATTAAATTTCAAAGCCGAAATGGCATCGAATTCAATTACGGGAATTTTTTTTGCAGTTGCTAATTTTTTCATGACATTTTTTCCTACGAATATGTTATCATTTTTGAGCACGTATTACTGAGGTCTGTTTTTAATACCAAAACAGTCTTCACTAGAGTATTTTAAGCTATTTGTGAATATTAAACTATATAATTTAATTTTTATATAGGCTGATAAAGTTCGGTATTGTATCTTTTACAAATCGCTTTATCAATCACAGCACTGTAAGCTAATGAAAATGTGCAAAATGTATGTTCGTTTGTTTTTTATGTCTGCAAACAATTTTTGTTTTTTAACTTAAGTCAAATATTAGGTTTCAAATGATACTTTAATACACGAATGCACAGCTTGAACTAATTGAGGATTGTAGAAAGCAAATGCCACTTTGATCAGTAGGGACATTTTGAGTAAATTTGTTAATATTACTCTTGAACTTTTGTAGATTGTACGTAGTAGGTATATTATTGCATTGTGGAAACACGTTTGTTGGAATATGATTCCATATTCGAGAAAATTTGAGTACCAACGAATGCACATAGTCAGTTTTGAGCCACCTAGGAATTTCCACTGACTAGGGATGGGCACTTTATGTCTTTCTTGTTCGGAAATGTTTAAGGGGTGGCATTAGGGTTTTTATTTCATCTGAACAAATGCCTAAACCTCCGAGATATCTATAAAATAGGGAAAGTGCCCCTAACAATACGACGATTTTCAGAGGATGTCACATTAGGGTTGTCAATAAGACGAATGGCACGTTTTTAAACCTTATCTAGAAAATTAATGCGGTTCGTGATGCACCGGGACCGGCCCATTAATGTGAATTGTATTACAGTTTGGGTCGTTTGTATGATTTATAGATATTTAGCATGAGTTCTGGGGAGAAAAATACGTTTTACAGCGATTCGAAAAACCCAAACATCTCGCGGCATTTTTAGCAATGTCAAAGATATGGTCATTTTATATCATTTTATTATTGATCTGCATGTTGATCTGCATGCCATGGATATTCAAGTGTTCGGTTCGTTGAATACTTATACCCGTGAATAATAGGATGGGGTTGAATGGAGTAGTTTTGAGCGAGACTAAACAACTTTGAGTTTTAAAAGTGTTAAAATGAACTCTATTATTTTTTCCCCAGTTGAAAATAATGGCTTAGTCGTGATTGAGCGTACTGACCATCATGTTACGTTTAGTATCAGTAACTGAGTGATATTGTCTGTAAAACTATGGATAAGTTTGAAAAAAATTAGGTTTTTGTACAGTTTTATCCTTTTGAAATATCAATTTTGTGGAGTAAAGAGCAGGGGGTATAATATCGAATAGAAGTAATAATAGAAAAACAGTTGTAAAGCTCTGTAAGATATTAATTAGTTATTGATGGCATACCATTTGTGCCCATAAGCAGATATACATGTATTCGTTGACCTCAGTAATTCACTTAATTAGATGGCGCATAACCATCACATATTTTTGGATCACATTTATATGCATAAGAAAAATATGTAGAATTTCAATGTTCGATGTCAGAGTCTTCAGTACCAACTAACTTTATTCAATGCAAATTAGATAAAATATAAATTTTGAGCTAATTTATAGCAAATTGTGGGATTATGTTAAATTGTGAGTAGTATCGACCACACGTATTATTTAGCGAACCTGATTTTTGTTTTGAGATTTTTTTTTATTGTACAAAACTGTTACGAGCATATTTTATTCGGTATTTTATGTCCATATCAGGGTTCCAATTTTCATTTAACCAACATCCTAGATATTTAAAACTCGAAGACTCATTCAATTATGGTGTTATTTATGGTTAATGCTATGTTGAATGTCCTAGAAATAACTATGAATTTGACTTTACTTATATTAATATTTAAGCCGCAAAGCTTACTGCGGTCCTTTATCGAATTCAAAGGTTGTGGATACCTCTAATTAGTGTTTAATCATCTGCGTATTGCATGTTGTTGATATTAAGACAATTGTACTTTTACTCCAATATTTGTGTTTTGGATTGTTTCATCAATTATTTCTTTCGTCTACAGATTAAATAGTAAAGGTGGCAGCACAACCTTATCGTACTCCTCTTCTAATTTCAATATATTTTGTGATGAATTCTTCTAACCTTGATATTATGTTTGATCTATATTCTTACTATATACTCAAGATCTCCATAAGTTTATTGTGTTGAACGCTGTCTGAAAAGCTTTTTCATAATCTATAAAACAGAGAAAAATATTCTTATGAGCATCTAGACAATTTTGAATCAAAATTTGGAGGCCAATAATAGCTTTCCGAGTATACCAAGTTTTGCTCTAAAGCTCAAATTGTGTACTACTAATTGAACTAGCAATTTTAAAGTACATTATAGATATTGAATATTTGAAATTAAATACATTATTGATATAAGCAGAGACTATAATATAAGTATAGTATGAAATTGTTGTGACTTGTCACAAAACGGATTCACTGAGTCTGAGTCTTCTTTTGATTCCATCAATTTCACTTCTATCTTTCGTACGAGTTTCCCAAGCTATATAATGTTATATAAATATAGAATAATATATATAAAAAAAAATATATAAATATATAACTTTATATATCTGGTATATATGCAAAGGTCAATAACTTTATATCTAAAATATAACTTTATATAACTTGTGTATATCAAATTTCATGTAATCATTAAAGTTTGGTTGTATTGGCAATCTTAAAAATAATTTTTTGTAATTTTGCAAACTTTAATTACACTTCGACCGAGTATACATAGATTAATTCTGTGTTTATTACCTCTAATCTGTATTTATTTACATTCCACACTATATATTTTTCTCTCTCTTTCTATATTCATTTTTCCAGTTATTTTATTTTCTTCAAGATTTTTTTTCTATTTTCATATCCGTATTTCTATTTATATATTTTAATTCTATATTGTATTAAAAAAAAAAAATAGCTTATGACATGTTATGAAATGCATGTTGCAAATAAAAAATATTAAACACGAGCAGACATGTTGTATTAAAAAAAAAATTATTACAATAGAAAAAAAACATGGTAACAATTTTATTTTATTAAAAAAAAATTATTAAAATAATAACAAAACATCTTTACAATTTTATTTTATTAAAAAAAAAAAAATTTAATTCACTTGGGCTCGTCCGGGATTTGAACCCGGGACCTCCCGCACCCTAAGCGGAAATCATACCCCTAGACCAACGAGCCAGTTATTTTAACTTTAAAATAAAATCTATTTCAAATCGTGAATGAATCAGTTTGTTTGTTTGATTTTATTTTTTATTTTTGTTTTTCTTTCTTTTTTTTAAATTTTTATATTTTTTTTTTTATTTTATTACAAAAATATCGAAAAAAAATTTCACGAGTAAAAAATATAGCTACTTAAATTTGAAGACAAGAAAAAAAAAAATAAACTTTTGGAAATCATGCAGATAAGGTGATTGACTTGACGAAAATTATATTGTCTCAACTCAACATAGAAGAAAGTCAAAAAGAGAATGAGGAGAAAAAATGAGTAGAAAACTTTTAAATGAATAAAATGAAATAGAATAGAAGGGGTAAAAGTGGGGTGAGGTGAACATGAAACAATTAAAACAACAAAATATGTAATAATAAATTGTGTCATGAACTTTTTATTGTTTTTTTTTTTTTTATTTTTTTCTTTTTAAGTATTTACTTAAGTATCTCGAAATAAATAAAAATATAAATGGAAATAATTGTAGAATGATAAATATTTTTTTAATTAAATTTTTGTTTTTATTTTTATTTTATGATTCACTGATAGGAAATGGATATTTTCGCAATATCGGATTCTGTTGAAAAATTATTAACTTTATTCGCTTATATTTTTTATTTTTGTTTTCGCTTGTTTTTTTTTTTTTGTTTTGAAAATTGAAATTTATAATAATATCTGGATATTTATTTGGTTTTTATTCTGTTTTTAAAAAACAAATTAAATTTGATGGGTTTGTTAATCAGAAGAAAAGAGTGAGATGTAAAGAGTGTAGAAAAAATATAAATGTTAGTCTTACTATTGGTTGGTTGGTTGGTTGGTTGGTGTATTGTATTTTGTCTTATAAATGAAAACATTAAAAGAAAAACTGTTATACTACTACTCTCCGCACATTCTGTTAACTGTCAAAAAATGTTGAATGTTTAGAAAATAATGAAATTTTAATATTTAATATTACTATTTTTGTATTTTCAATTTTGTTATTTTTGAATGTATACTAAGTAAATTTAATTGTATTTTTAATTAATATATGAAATGTAACACTAAATTATAAACTGTTTGAGCTAAATAGTATAAAATAAAATAAAATTAATTAAACTCGTCATCGTAATTCGCCGTATAAACGCAAACTTGTATGTGTTTCAAATTTTTTACCATAAAATGAGTTAAAAAATATTATTTTTTAATTTTGAAATTTTGTAGATTGTTTTTATATGTAAAAAATTTAATAACAAAAACATTTTTATAATATCAAATATAATTCCATATTAACACTGGAGACAATGTCGACGCATTTCCACGCACTTATCTTGTAAAAGTTCACGGTGAAATAAAATACAATTTTTATTTATTTTTTATTTATTTATTTGTTCTATCCTCAAAACGAGCGTTAGGTCATACAGAGTGATTATTAGTACTTAAATTTTTTTCAACATTTCAAAAATCATTTAAATGAAACTGTAAAATATTATGAGCTGAGTACTATACTTTAAATAAAAATGGATTTTTTAAATGGGAGAGATTTAAAAATTGGAATTTCCACCATAACTACATGCTATTTAAGCTATTTTTGGCTTTTGGAAAAAAAAGAAGTAAAAAAATCAGACCAGAAGATAACAGAAGATGTTTTAATAACATTAACGGGCGTCAAAAATTGAAATGAATTTAACTTTTACGCCCTTCACATTGTCTAGTCTCATACATTTTCATATATTTGAACTATTTTTGACATTTCGCGCCGTTCAAAAGTGTCGACATTTTCTGCAGCATAAAAATTCAAATAATAATAAAACAAAACAATCTTTCTTCCGACATCCATTTTTTTCAATTAATTATTTATTTTTTTACATTTGTTATGTATTATATGATATTATATATACAAAATTACTTGTTTATTATTTACTTATTTATTTATTGAATATTTAAATATGTACTACGGAACCACTTTAACAACAAAAAATATTTAGTTTCATATTCGGCTTTCATTTTTTTCAACTGTCAAAAATTTAACAAATCACTTTTGTATAGTGTGAACATCAGTTTTAAAATGAAGTTGTTTTCGTTGTGTCAACGTGTTGTAACGGTGTTTATGTTGATTAGTTAATTTTGACACACGTTTTATCTTTATAGTTAATAGTTCAAGTTGAAATATTCTCTGTCAGATCAAAATAAACCGATAAAGAAGTCATTTCATATAGTCTTCATACTGGTATTATTTAAGTAATGCTTTACCTAAAAGTAGAAATAAAAACTGAATTAATAAAATTTAATTAAATATTTTTGAAAATAAAGGTAAAATTTAATTAAATATTTTTGAAAATAAAGGTAAAAAGGTATAAAAGGTATAATATTTTTTTATTTAAAAAAAAATTTAATACCTTTTTTCGGTCGTGTGAAGTGGTCGTGATGGCATATTAGCGTGAAGTGGTCTTGATGATTTTATTATATACATCAAATATTTATAAAAACTGATGATATTCGGTTATTCTATGTGCACATATTCAGTTAATTTAAAGCTGATAAATTATTATTCTTAAAGTTAAGATATAGGTTAAAGCTGTATGTATACAGCTTGAGCTGTATGTATACATATCTTGAGCTGTATGTATACATATTGAGTAACTGTTCACCCACAATAAAAACGACAACGAAAAACGACAATCAGTCGTTATCGTTCAATGGCGCACAGTAAAACGACAACGATAATGACAAAATATTTTTTTTGGTATATTTTACATTTTTCAGTGATGACACACGAAAAATAGTTGAGCGAAGCGAATTTTGTTGGGGGTCGGTGGTCGTAATTGTGTTTACCGCTTAATTCAACCACAACGACAATTTGTTGTTTTTTTTTTTTTTTTGGTAGAAGCGTTGTCATTGCCATTGTACGTTAACAGTAAATCTGATAATTGTTAATAATTAAAATTCAATTAATTTAATATTTTGAAATTGAATTCGAATAACAATTATTATAGTCGAATTAGTCGACATCGCCAGAAATAAAACATGAATTTGTTAATATCATTGCAAATATTTAATAATTGGAACACTCAAAAGTGGATTGACAGAAAAACAAAAAAAAATATTTTATTTATATACTTTTATTTATTTGATAAGCACTATACAAAACATATGTTTCATTTAGCATCGCATTCCAAAAACGATTCAAGTTTATTATTATATTTACATATTTCTTAAGTTTATTAATAGTATATCATTTGACATACATATTGTCTAACATAATATATTTGTTGTGTTCAGTAAACTGTTCTAGGACGTTCTAAAACATTCTTTAAATATTGACAGTTAAACAAAGAATCAAAAATTAGAACAAAAAAGATCAAAAAAGGTGTTCAGTAGATTTTTCAGTTCTAAGTGGTTCTAAAGTGTTTTACAGTTAACTGTCATTGTCCAAAACTGTTCTGTTCGATTCTGTTCTAAATCTACTGAACACAACTATTATGTCTTATTTATCTAATTACGACATAGAAAAACGTAAAACGTAATAGCGGTTTTCATAAACAATCAATGCTTATACATTGACAAGTATTTTGTTCATAAACAAAATTTTGCAAATGAAGTTTGCTCATAAACATTTTTAACTTTATAACATTATAGTAGATTGCGCATGACAATCAGTTGTGCGTGCTGCTGTTTATATATACAAAACTGTAATTATAAAATGTAGAAAATTCAAATTTAAATAACTCTGTCAAAAAAAATATTTTTCTGCAGTATTTTGTTTTTGTAATATATGTTTATGAAAAACCCTAATATGTTAAATTATTAACAATATAACATTGTATACACTGTACAATTTCTGACACATTAATTTTTGATACTTAATATTATTAAAACTTACATCGTTGGGATAATGTGGTGTCACTTAGTTATACTTTAAATGTAAAATGCATGTTATTTTGAAATATAGAAAGACAGTTATAAGCAATAAAAGATAGGACAGGATAGCATACATTAACAAGTTATGCCACAAATAAAAAGATCTACAATACCTAGATAATTATATATCTAGATATGCTGCCTAAGTCTGCTGAATACAATGCAGTATGTATTAATAATCTGATATTCAAACTTCGATGATTCTAAATTAATATTTTGAAAATTTTCAACTAATGAATGTTATAATGATGGATGTTAAGATCCTAATAAGTCCTAATAACTTGTTTCGGATTCTAATGAGTTGTTGTAGATGAATCGCAATTTTCCTACATTCAATATTCAAATTTAATGACAAATTCAATTCAATTTCCTTATACGGGATTTGATAATATGTTATTATTCATACATTTTTACACTCATGTCACCAATACCAGACATCATAAATTATTGAAATAAAAATTCTCTCTGCATTTTATTCCAAATGTATGATTTGTATTGTAAATTTTTTTTTTTTTTTTTTTTAAGTTAATAAAATAATTTTCAATTTATTCCAAATTTAGTATTGTAAAATTAAATTAAATTAAGTTGAAAATTACGATTGCGTAGGTTTTCGCCAGATTTCATTTTACGAGTTAATAATAAGCGACAATAATAATAATATAACAAAATCAAAAATAAATTTTGAGATTATTAATGATTTAAAATTTTTAACCTCAAAATAAAAAAAAATAATATAATAATGAAGTTTGCTTGTTTCCTAAAATGGTAACATTTCTAAATAAGATTTATTCTTAAATTTTACATATTAAAATTAATTAATTTAAATTAAATTTAGTAGTATATAAATTTAATTGAAAATAATTTATCAATTTCAAACCGAATTTTTTTGAAAAAATTTGTTTTATTATTCAAAATCAATTTATTTTAATTTTTTAATATTGTAAAATTTCCTCGAAAGTTATATTAAATATTCGATACCTAAACATTGAATTTCAGTTAAGTAAAATTTATACTAACTCTTATTGTACATTAATCTAAATAATTTAATTCGAATTACTGGAATGATTTTCTATATTCCTACAATCTATTTTTTTGTTGTTATAAAAATTTTTTTTATCCAATTTCAATTTCAAAAAGAATTTATGTTTTTATTTCCTGTTATGTTGCAACACTTGATGATTCACTTGTAATGGCGCCAAAATTATTAAATTTTATTTCTTTAACTAAAAGTGCATATCAAATAACTGCAGCATATTGTAAATAATAAAAATTTAATTATTTTTGAAATGTTTTCAGTAATTTGGCTTCTCACTTTGATAAAATTCATTAGAAAATATGTTGTATCGTTACTACATTCAATGTGTAGATGGACTGATGTAATTTTGAAATAATCAATTTTTGAAATATTGATAAGATACGTCTTACGATCGTACCAAGTCCTGAATGAAAGAAATGGAATAAATTAATAAAACTCTTTAAGAAATAACAAATTTGAAGATCTCATAATTTAACGTACAAAAGTATATATTTCGGTAAATGTTCGTCAAAAACATATATTTGATTATTTTGTTGTTATTTATAGATTCAAAATTAATTTAGAAAATATTACGTTTTAAAATTTTAAATATACATATCGTTAAATATTCGTCAAAAAACATGTAAATATTTGATATCGTTTTTGTTCTTAATAGATTCAAATTTCATTTAAAACAACAAAAAAAAAAAATTTCGAGATCGTCGTCTTTAAAAACATATATTTCGTTAAATATTCGTCAAAAAATTATATACATATTTAATTAGTTTTTGTTTATTAATAGATTCAAATTTCATCAAAAATAAAAAAACAAAACTATACGTTTCAAGATATCAGAGCTTAAATTTCCAAAACACATATTTCGTTAAATATTTGTCAACAAATTGTTACATAATATATTTTGTTTTGTAAATTAAATAGACCAAAATTTCGTTTTTGTTAGACTTTTCGTTTTATTAATAAAAAGAAAGAATAAAAGCTATTCAAATATTTCGTTAAAAAATAAAAATATTTTCGTTAAGATACTTAATAATTATGTGTACATAACATTTCTTTTGTTCTTATTTTGTTATATAATTTTATTTAATTTAAATAAATAATAATTAAATCTAATGAACATTTTTTTCTTTATTTTAAATTTTAAAATATAAAATAAATTATTACTTATTATTTAAAAAAAAATTTAGAACTTAAATTATTTTCTATTTTTTTTTTTTTTTGTTTTCGTTAAATAATACTGATTACTTTATTGAAATATTATTTTATTGTTTTTTATTAAATAATTTGTTATGGTATGTAATTTATTATTTTCTATTGTTTGTTTAAATCAAAAAAATTTCATTTTATATTTAATATAGTGTGATGAAAGAGATAGCAAATTTTTATTTTAAATATTCTGTAATTTATTCTTTTTGATAATATAAAAGGTATATTTACAAATTTAATTTCAATATTCTCAATAAATTTTATTAAAAAAATTTTTTTTATAAAGTTTTAATATTTAGAAATTAATTCAATTTATAAAAAGTATATAAAGAAATTCGCTATTCTTTTTTGGAAAGTTTCGTTAAATTTTTATTTTGCATTGCTTTTTTCATAGTATACCAACACTTGTTATTTTTGGAGTGTATATATATTTTAATTTTACTATACTTTTAAAATACATTTTGGAATACATACTTAAATATTAATTATATAATATTAATAATATCATCAATAAATTTGTCTTCTGTTTTTCGATAAAGCGTTTTTTTTTTTTTTTTGGTTTATTTTTTATTCTTATTTTTTTTTTTTAATTTACCAAGCTTCACATTTTTCTCTTGCATTCATAATATCACCTTCATAACAATGATATTCTCTTGAGAATTCTTTAAAATTCATTAAAAATACAGCAACTTCATTAAATCTAAAACCAGATTTTCGAATTTGTATACATTGATTTTGTGTTAATAGTAAAAAGAATGCTTTCAAATGGTTCATATTGAATTCGCCAAGTACTTCACGTTCTCGAAACAGAACATGACTAGGTGATGATTTTAAATATTTTTCATAATCTAAGAAACTTTGTTTACCAGCTGCATAATATGCAATTGAATTTGGATATTCCCAAACTGGATAATTACGTGGCCATCTTGATTTAAAACGTTTTTCTAAACATTTTGAAAATGATGGTGATAAACCACGTTGTAAAACTTCATTTTTTTCAAATTTATCCTTCCACATATCAAAATATTCGGTAACAAAATAATATAACATTGGTTTATTACGATTTCGTATTAAACGTTTATAATCAAATGCTGTATTTGCATCTGGTTGTACATTTAAATGTTTTGTTGATTCAATTTGTCTACGAATATTGAAAATATTTTGAAAATAATGACGTGGTGATATTTTTAGATCAGCATATTTACGATAAAATATTTCATCTTGTAGAATTTTTGTAAAATTTTTTGGAAATTGTTTACGAAATTTAATTTTTTCTTCATGTGTACCACCAATACGTTTGATAACTTGAGAAAATGATTTTTCAAATAATTTCTTAATAGCTATTTGTTTTTCTTCATCTTCGGGCTGTGAATAAACACGATAAAATTTTGCCATAACAACTGGACGAAAATATTCCAATATATTTGAACATTTTGATTCATCAGATTTAGCTAATTGTATAAATCTCCATGCTAAATAATCAACAACATATTTAACATCAGTTTGTCTTACTAAACTTAAGGTTTCTTTAACTAAACCAAAATTTTGTACATGAATTTTTGGATGGGTTGCATTTAATGGTATATTCCAACGTTGAAATATAACACCAAAAAATACATCCCAATCAAAAAATGGTATTTCACGTTTTAATTGCCATAAGCTTAATGTTATATCCTGTGATGTTTCTGGTGCATTACGAAATATTATTTTAAATTTTTCAAAAAAATTTTCTATTTTCATTGCTATATCCAATGCAATTTGTATTGGTACCTCAAAATTAACAATATTACGACGTATATCTTCAATTTTTAAACTTTTTGGCATATGATATGGTGGTCGTAACACAACAATATTTGTATTAATTTCAATTTGTAATAAATCAAATTCAGCAATTTCAATTAATTCAGCTAATAATTTTGCTAATACACGATTATTTATATAACGACCTGTTTCTGGCCAATATTTAATAAAATGTAATACATCAACTTGACGAAATAATTCTTCGATACGATCATATTTACATGATTCAAAAAAATTATATAATTTCCATTCGGCAACTGTTTTTGGTTGTTCATACATAAATAAATGTTCAGTTAATGTATCGATTTTTTCATATTGTGCAAAATATGTTTTATTTTCACGTAATTGTAAACGACCGCATGCATATTCAGTAAAATTACTACACGGATTAACTGTACGATCGGTTTGTCTTAAGGCATTTGCTACATATTCGCGTAAATAAAAATCACGAAAATATTGCGATGTTTCCGTAACATTACGCAATAAATGTCCACCTAAATTACCACCACTGAATAATGAAAATAAATACCAAATGAAAATTTTAAGTTTTTCCATTTTAAGTATATACACTTATTTTTTTTTAGGTAGGGTATGGTATATATTTTAATTTTATTTAAGTGTAATAAAAATTTGTATTTTTTTGTTCTTTTTTTTTTTTTTTTTGTCACACTAAAATTTATTTTAATTAATTCATTTGATAAGAATACATTTTTTACGCAATTTGATATAATTTAACGAACTTAACGAACATTTAACGAAACAATTTTTTTTTTCTTCTATTTTTAACTTTTTATTAAATTTATTTATTATTATTTCAACCCTAATTCGAGTTTTTTTTTTTTTTATTTGTTTTTATTATTATTTTTCGATATTATTGTCACTATTTGATTTTAATTTCCTTTTTTAATTTTTTATTTAACTGTTTTTAGTTCCGCTCCTATTTATTTGAAAAAAAAAAAAAAACAAAAAGGATCCCCGCGGGTTATTTTTGATTTTTAATGTATCACATCAGCAGCTCGAAATAAACTAAACTTATTTATTTGAATTAAATTTTTTATTTGTTATGATGAAATAATATAAATATATATATATTTTTTATATATATATATAATAATAAAAAACAATAAAATGAAATATTTAATAATATATATTATTTATTTATTTTATTATTTTTTTTTTATTTCGTTCAAATTTATTTAAAGAGATCACTTTTAATATAAAGGTGTACATATAATGTGTGTATATGTACATATAATTTTTGTGTTGTTATTTTATTTGTTTTATTTTAATTTCAATTTGCAAATCAAACAAAATATTGGACATCAGAAAAGATTTATCTAACTAAACTAAACTAAACTAAAATAAACTAAACTAAACTAACAGATATATATATATATATATATATATAAGTATGCGACCCTAAAACATAAATTCCAAAACGATTCATTTTTAATTTTAATTTAAAAAATAAAAAAATAAAAAAAGTATTTTTGTGTACAAACCCGATCAACATATTTACGTTTGATTATATTGATGATGATGATGATTTGATGATTATGATTCTGAATATGTTAAAAGAAATTATTTTTATATTATACTTTCAGCTTATTAAATTTATTTTAATAATTTTTTAAATATAAAAAACTTGTTATCGAAATATTAAATTATTAAATTAGTTCATGAATTGATATTGCGCAGTTCCAGACTGAATTGATTTTGCGTAAACAAACACCACTCTTAAATGCATCTAATGAAAATAATTTTCAGTTTTTAAAAAACTATTTCTTATTAATTATGTTTTCAATATTTTTATTCTATATATCCTATATTTAAGTGTCTTTTATTTCCTTGTTTTAACATACCCTATTTTTGCTACAATAATATATATTTTCATCGTACTTCGCTTCTGTTTCCTTAATTTTGATTTATCCTGTTTCAAATATTCTTTTATAGTTTAATGCAAATTATTTCTTCGTCTTATATAACTAATTTTTGTTATGATTTTTGATTTGTCAGGTAGTCCTTACAATTTGTTGTTGTTGTACTTCTTTTAGCAAAAAATTATCTTCTGTTATGTCACAAATCTTTATTTTAATTTTTTTTTTTTTTGTTTATTTTATTTGATTTTCTTTCATTAGCTGTACTCATATAAGTGGAAAAAATGATTGGCTCTTAAAGCATTTTCTTGATGGAAAATATTGTTATGAATCATAACAACGTAGGTAAACTATACCCATTATGGTAGGGTATGTAAATCATCCTTCAATGTACAATTATTGTAGTTTATTTATTAATCAAAGAAATTAAAATAAATATAGTCGTTTATTTCATATAACATTTTTTCTTTCTTTCTTTTTTTCTCTATTTTTCCTTTCATTTTTGTTTGTTCTTTGTCGTTTAACGTTTTATTTCTTGATGCTCAAACTTCAATAATTTTCATACAACTTGACTTATTAATATTCAACTTATAATAATACAATATAGAACATACAATATACAAAGTCATAATATACAATTTTAATTATTATTCTAATAGTAGGTCTGTATAGGTTTACTTTTTTTTGCGAAAATTTCCAAATGAGAGAACAAAGTCACGTCAAATTCAGTGATAACAGTGAAAATAATCTCATTTACTAGAAAAAGTAATTTTTTATGCCAAAAATTAATTGTTCCACAAAATTGGCACATAAAACAACAACAAAAACAGTTAGAAGCAAATTTGTAAAATTGTTTTTAAGGTAAAAAACGTCTCTTTTAATCTTTCGTGCGAAGGGCTCACCCGTAGCAGACTTCGCCACTTGGGAACAGTGTTCCCCGTATAATGGGAGCATACCATTGAAGAATATCCTGAGTTTGTGATCACACTCAGGTAACCTTAAGGAATCGGAGGCTTAACAACAAACACGGGTATCGCAAATAAGCCCATTTGCGAATGCGGTGATATAGGGACTGAATCGTTCTCCGAAATTCAAAATCTAAATCTAAACTTTTGTTTTGAACTTTAATTTCTCTTAAATTTCTCAAATTATTTGTAAAGAGCATGCATATTCTGAAATGTTACTGTCTGTTCAATAAGAATAGAAAAATTTTGAAATTTTCCGGATTTGGGGCGAGAACTAAACGTAGATATGTAATTGGGGAAATATGATCTATAGAACAAAAAAAAACTTTACTTCCATATTGTAAAAACGATGTAATATTTAAAATGCATCATATTCCATATTGTACACAACAATTTTTTACAATCTAGTCTATTCCATATTGTTTAATTTAAGTTTCGATGCTTTTTATAAACTTTTTGTATACAGTATTGCTAGGTTTTTTTTTATTGTAACTTAAATACTTCCAATATTTTTAAAAATTTTCGTTGAATTCTGGCCTTTTTCTGCAAACATTTTTATAACTTTGGTAATAACAGAAAAAGACAACAAAATAAATGTCAAAAGTATAAAGTTTTGTTCCATAATGTAAAAATATTACAGAAAATTATTTACTATGTAAAAAGTAAGTTTCAAAAACTAATTTTAAAAACAGTTTAAAGGTGTTTTAAGGTGTTTTAACCTGTCAAATCACACTTGATTTGTTGTCAAAATTTTAGTGTAGTCTCAAATACACTAAATATCGCAAAATTAAATTTATTAAAACTGAAAATAAAAAAAAAATCTAGTGCGATTCGACAGGTTTAATGCGAGTATCAAGTGCAAGTGCGAAAGGTTCGGAAACGCCCTAAGAACTATTTTTTCTACAATATGGAAGTCACGGGCATTTTAAACATATTTTTATTTCCTTAGACGTTTATGTCGGGATTTTAGATATTTTATAGATTTATAATGTTCACGACTTTGATAGTGGAAAAGATAACCATTTGTGTTGCATAGAATATCTATGTGTAAAAATGTGAACACATTTTAAATTGTCAAGACTTGGAATCAAGTTTAGTTTTCGTTTAAAATTGTTTGACATATCAAATAATTTAAATGGGGGGAAAACTGCATTTAATACGTATATTATTGTAGAGTAATGTCGTCTGCATAGTGGTATTTGTTCACTCTTTGACATAAACAGAAATGGTATTCTTGATTAGTTTAAAAAAATTTAAAATAATTTAAAATAGCTTTTTAGTTGAAATCTGAAGCCAGGATGTATGATGACATAATCATGGCATCAGATCGATTGTGTGTGACAGTGACCAGTAGATGTAACTGTCCCTTTAAACCAATTAACTAAGTTCAAGTAATTTAATTATTTTTTGATTTCCATTCACTATATAAATTATTTTTTTATTTGAAGCAAATATCAGTATTTCGGAAGCAATATACTTCCTTCATCAGTGCTTGTTAGTTTATTATTACAAAATCCTTAAATTTGATATAATTTTTGACTTTCCAACTATTTTAATATTCTTCCAATTAAAATTGGAATTTTGACATGTATATTTTATTTGTTAGAATTATATCAAACCATACGGTTAAGGGTAAGATGTGTATCAGTTTATTTTCGTTTCAAACTGATTATTAATTTTTAGTGTCTGAGAATTTATTAGTGACACCTGTTTTTGATTGAAAAGACATTAAATTATTGATTTATAATAGACTGAAGCTAGAATAAGCTATATTACATTGATTATAATGCAAATTTAAATGTTTTATTTTCTGGAAATTTATCCCTGAAAGCATCAACTTTCTTTTTAAAAGTACCATACTCTTAAATTTGTACTTACATGGTTTGTTGTTCAGTAAAGTGTTCTAGTACGATCTAAACTGATCTAGAGTAAAAAAAAGAACAATTTTTTGTATTGAGTAGTTCCCGTTAATTGAACTTTTTTGCTCAAAATTGTTCTGATCGACTTTAATTAGATTGTTCAAATCAGTTCTAAATTGATTTTTTCAGAACAGTTTTGGACAACTTATTTTGTTTTGGTTTTTATTTAAATTTTGACAGTTAAAAAAAGAAATTTGACAGTAAACAAAAATTATAACAAAAAAAATTAAAAAGAGTGTTTAGTCGATTTTTTCTTCTAAATGTTTCACATTTAATTGTCATTGTCAAAAACAGTTCTCTCCTCCGATTCTGTTCTAAATCTAATGAACATACTTATTTTATAACCCACTTGACCTTGAGCAGCTTCTCTACTTTTTTTTTTGTTTTTAATCAAAATGAAGTTCACAAAAGCTAAATTCTCTTAAAAAGATCTAATGATCTCAAAACATTAATGTTTACTGGGACTCTTTAAAATAATTTAGGCTTACAAAATACAAAAAAAAAAAAAAAACGAAAAAACTAAAAAACAATAAAAATAATGTTTTCTTTTTTAGTTTGTAGTTCAACATCATTATCAATACTATATCAAAACATCAGTAACAAAATATTATTGAACTACATATATGATTTATATCTTTTATATGCATACATATTATAATATATAAATACATAATATACTTTTCTATATAAACATCATGAAAAAAAAAAATTTAATTTAAGGGGTGGATGATAATTTTTTGTTTTTTAAATTTTATTTTTGGTAATTCAAATAAGTACGTTAGCAATTTCGACCTTGAGTGCAACTTTGACCGCTATAATACCGGAAATATGAAAAGCTTCATTTATATAGAAAAAGAATGTGTACCAGATTAAAAAAGGTACATCACTAAAACAACAACAACAACAGCAATAACAATAAAAACAAACTATTTTTATTGCGATTTTGAAACTGAATTTTACTTATTTTTGTATTGTTTTTCATATTTAAATATGTGTGTGTATAAATGCATATTATTTAAATATATATATATATATTTAATTATATTATATTACTTTGTGTGAGTTTGAATGTGTTTATGGGTTATTTGTAAATATCCTCAATTCTGAAAGAATATCTTATTATTTATTTATTTATTTAGAGCTTACACGAGTGAATTACAAAAGAAAAAATAGTTTTATTTTTATTTTAAATATTTAAAAACAAAACAAAAATTAAATATTTTTTTGTTTTTTGTTTTAAATTATTTTAAACAAAAACATAACCTCAACAATTCAAATGAAATTTATTGTGAAATATATTTTAGAAATTAAAATAAAAGTTGTTTTTTCTCCCTTTGTTGTTGTTGTTGCTGTCATTACTGTATGATTATTATTATTATGTACTATTCTTGTTGGTTATGTTGCACATGTATAAGTTAAAAAATAAGTTTTTAAAAATAATTTTTTTAATCAAAATTCTGAAAACATTTTTTTGTGAAATTTTTAATGTTGAAATGAAATTTTTAATGTTCATTGATTTTATTTTTAGAATGGTGTTCTGTCATAATGTGATCATTCATCGTTTTGATAATTTAATATGATCATTTGAAATCATTTATGTGTGTTGAATAATATAACTATTCACAATATTAGATTATACATAACTGTACGTTTGAATATTAATATGTTTTTATATCTATACATTACATATATATGTATACATATATAAAGTTCTAAGCACATTTGTTTGTGATGTATTGTAACCATATTCACATCATAGGTGGGATTCATGCTTCGCTTCATTTATGTCTATTTTTTTTTAACGGTATTCTGAATGGTTTGTATAGCTGCCTCAACTCCCAGCACTTATATTTCCAAAATCAAAGGTGTTACGAACCTGAAAATTGGTACTTTAGATACTCCAACAAAAATGGCCAAAAATACTTTTTTGTCAGTTTCCAAAATTTTAAGTGGTTTGAGTAGCTGCCATACAACTCCCGGCACCCATCAGGACTATTTTAAAAACCAGATGTGTTACAGGCATGCTAATTTGCACTTAAATACTCAATAAAAAATAAACAAATACGAACTTTTCAGTTTTTCGGAATTCGAAGTGGTTCGGGTAGCTGCCGTACAACTCCTAACATCCATCAGAATTATTTCCAAAACCAATTGTGTTACAGACATGAAAATTTACACTTAGACATACTCTTTCAAAAATAAAGAAATACGACTGTTACCGATTTCGTATAAATAACATTTGCAATAAGCTAAAAAAAGCTTGGTAATGCCAAAATTTCAAAAGACTTAAATGTCAAAATTGAAATAGTAACGATCAGTACAGCCATACAAAGTAGGTTCAAGAATTGATTAAAAAAGTATGTATTTCGAAAACTTATTCTTCTCATATGTGGGATTTTTACGGGTATGAACAGCAATAAACGTGTTTGTTTATACTCCATCAGGGAAAACCCGAAATATTGTATAGTTCAAGTTTTAGCACTGTTGATTTTGTTATCGTAGTAAAAAAAAATTTTTATTAGAATATTTTTCATAAACTAATTTTTTTTTGAATTTGGTCCATGTTTTACTGAATAAAATTCTATACAATGTGGGATTGACCCGGACATCGTCGCGTAACTTGACTAGTTTATTGGAAAATTTTAAGTTAAGCTGAATATACGAATTGAATTAGAAGAATAGGTATTCCTAAAACAAACTAAGATACATGTAAAATAAAAGTTTAACTAATTTTGACAACAAAATAATCGATTGAATAAAATTTGTGTATGTTACAGTTAATTCATTGTCATTAAGTTACAGTTATTAAGTACATATAATAAATGTATACCTAAACATATTTCTGGATTTAGTCAGTTTCAGAAACAGTTGTGTAAAGTCCTGAAAAGCTTCGGAAATACAATTTGATCTTTAATTGTACATTTCAGTACACACCACCATTCCAGAATAGACAACTGAAATAGAAATTTCAATCCAAACTATCTATCCCGCGTAATAGAAGAACCGAATTGAATGGTGATAAATATTGGACAAAAATATAGCAAGCTTTCATCTTTATTAGACGTCTGATGTACTTGCTCTAAGCATTAAATCTGGCTTTAAGCATAAAAATGTGATTTACGTATATAGTAAGAAAAATGTTGCCGATACCCAAAATGATGTAGCAATGCTGATTGACAAACCTTTTGATCTACCTGATTGTCGATTGTCGCATATAAATACATTTTGTTTTTGTTTTAGTGGTAATCGAACAAAGAGCCTGATGAAATTCAGGATTCATTTTATTGTTTAGCTGGTATGTCTGGAAGCCTGTTGGTAGTGGGCTTTTCTGCCATTACTACTTCAATCACAAAACATTTTGTCCCGAGAATGCTCTGTTTTTATTTCTTTCCCATTACAAAACATCTTTAATTTCACAGCAATGTTTTACTTCTGTGCTCTGTTTATGATCAAATCTGGTGTACCTAATTAATTGTTATACGACAAAATATTAAATTCGTCATCATTATTAAGCTGAAATTTAACTACACTTGATTTTCCTTTTAATTTTTTTTTTTTTGTTTTGTTAAGACTACCAGGAAGAACCATTTTTTGTTATTGTTTTTTTTTTTGTTTTTAATTTTATTCAAACCAATTAAATTATTTAGGTTGGTAAATCCAGGAAGGCTCATTTTCATCAAAATATAGTCAGTCAGTCAGATTAGAGTGGTCAATAAACTTATTTAGAAAAAAATAAAACAAAAAACCCACAATTGACCATCGACCACCCAATAACATCTCATCTGATATGATTTTAAAAATATTGTTGCGTTTTTTTTCAAACTAATAATTTATTTACTAATATTATTTAAATTTTGGAATATAAAGACTGACATTTGATTTGCGGTTCTTTTTTTTTTTTTTGTAATGAATTGAAATCATTCAAAAATTTCTTTCGAATTTTAAAATTACAATTATTTATTTATAGGTTCTATATATATAACATTTAAGCCCCCGAATTTATTTTTATTGAAGAGAAGCCGCAATTTAATTTTAATAAAAAATATATATATAAATAATATGTATATAAATATACACATATGTATATATATACTTTCGCATATGGAACATAACTTCAATAATATGATGGGATCGTAAAAGAAGCAAGAAAAACGATTTTCATTGAAATGTTTTTGTTGTTGTTGATGTTAATATTGTTGTTGTTATTACATTAACAATAATATTTTATTAAAATAATGATTATTGAAAGCTTCACAAAACAAAAAAAAAATCAAAACAAAAAAAAGCTCTCATCTCAACCCCCTTTTTTTTAATATAGCATTATTATTTCTTATAATATCGGTTCGGTATGTATGCAATGTGTTCGTATCCATAAGTATGTACCTACGCTTTGTTCTATAACTCTATTATTGTTATTATTAGTTTTTTTTGTTTTTGTTTTGATTATTTTGGTTGTTGGTTGATTTCAATGTTGAAAATGAAAATTGCAAGTGTTGCAAATTTAATGAAATTAAATTTACAATAATTGAAAGAATCGGGTTATCAAACGTCCTTAAAAAATTAATGTCATCATCATGAAAAAAAAAAAGAATAAAACAAATTTTGTTGTTGTTATTTTAAATTTTTTTATTTATTTTCTTTGATGTTAGTTAGTGCATGATATATATATATATATATTAAAGTTATTCTTTTTAATTTGTATGACCCGATATATTTGTTTTTGATATTTTTAAACATCGATGTTTTTCTTCTTGTATTTCTTTAACATCATGAGACAACTCAATTTTAATTTCAAATTAATTTTAAGTACAAAAATATATATATATATATGTATATATATATTGGTTGAATACCTATATACCTTTTATACCAGATGGCACAGTTTGTGTTACCTATATAGAGAGAAAATAGTTTGTAAATATAAATCACAAATTTGAAGTTATGTAATAGTGTCATTCTTTATAAAAAGTTTCGTTAAATATTCGTTAAACTTAATTAAAGTAGGCGATGCACTCAAAATAAAGTTTTTCAAAAATATGTTGAATGATACATATTAATTGCAAGCGGTGATGTAAAAAAAAATCTGTAAATTCTAAAATGAGGTAAGATGGTGAAGGTTTAAGTGGTTAATCTGAAACTTTACTTAAATTCTAAAAATTACAAAAAATAACAAAAAAAACTGTACGGGTTGGTAGAGTTTGTTATATATCTTTGACAACACTAGACAATGCATTAAAACAGATTTACATAAGATTTAAGTATAAATATATACCTACTTTTATTTATTTATTGTAACAGTTGATCCTACAGACAAATCTGCAGGCAACCAACTTTATAGGTCCTTTTCCGTTTTCTAAATGTTGACCTTTACCTACTTTTATGTTATCATAAATCAAGCTAAACTAAGGTATTTTAACAGTGTATAAATCTTTGGGACTATAAATAACCCCTAAAAAGTTTAAAGAGAATTGACCATAATATCCCTTCCGTGGCCTAATCAGTTAGAGCACAGAAATGTGTTTGAATTACGATGTGGTAGTCACGGGTTCGATTCCCGTGGGGGCTATAAAAAAAATATAACTAAAAAAATATTATATATAAAATTAATAATCAATAAAAATAATTAATATAATTAAAACTTAATATAACTAAAAAATATTACCTATATCAATATCTATAACAATACTCATATATATCATACAACACAATAACCAAACAACAAAATAAATAATATTGGACAAACACTAATAATAATAACACAATTGTCAACAACTGATAAAAGTATGTGACATGACGTACCCAGTAAACATAGTAACGTCAGGCATCTTAACGTCAAAGATGGATAAAATCGCAGCGATAACTTGCAGAAAAATATGGCGTCGTTTTACCACGTAGCCGCAGATAAAGTTATCAAAGTAGTCTTCTACAGTAGGCCAATCCCCTACTTAGACAATACAAACAGATTAAAAATGAAATTAGACTTTGCCTCGGCAATACAAGTGAAAATAGCAGCTAGAAATCGAGTACGATGGAAATGTCAAGTGGAATACCTATGCTCCCAAGAGGAGTACGGAGAAAAAGAAAAAAAAGACCATAATAGACCCTTTGTTTGATTGAAATACAAAAATTTAAGTTATGTAATAGTGTCATTGTTTCAAAAAAAATGCTGTTCAAAATTTCGTTAAATATTCGTTAAACGTAATTAAAATAGGCTATGTACTCAAAATAAAGTTATTCTTAGAAACATTACATGCCACATATTAATTTCAAGCGCCAGTGTAAGAAAAATTTGTATCGTGGGCGCACTGAAATAAGATGGATAAGAGTTAATTGGTTAATCAGGAACTAATTTTACATTCTAAAAATTGAAAAAAATAACAAGACAAATTGTACAGGATGGTAGAGTTTGTTATTTATCTTTGACAATACTAGACAATGCATTAAAACAGATTTACATAAAATTTAAATATACCTACTTTTATGTTCTTATATTTTACTACAATTAGACAAGGTATTTTGATAGTGTATAAATCTTTTGGATTTAATAACCCATACAAGCCGTATACTAATGACCCTACTCCTCATACAATTTTTTATTTCTTCAAGCTCTCCATTTACTTGCATAGTCGATGATATGAAACGCGATGATACACACACAATGATATGATTATTGTATTACAATATTTTAAGACAAAATAATGTTGTAATAATATAAACTTTAAATAATGAATTTTTGAATTATTGTGATTTGTCAGAACCTATATATGTTTGAAGCCATATACTCGTAATATCATAGTACACATATGTCTTTACAAGTTGAAAATATATCCCCTGCTTGTCATACAATTTTTTGTTTCTATATAATCACATTTAAACCAAGTATAAAAATACAAATAGAAAAACATGTCACAGTTCTACTAGTCAAAAATGGTTCACCCTGTATAATATTATCTGTTAAAAACAATCTGGTTTAAATAAGATTAGTACGAATTGAAAATACAAAATTTTTATCAATGAAATATCAAATTTTCTTTAATTAATTTTTCTATTTTACTAACTATTCTTGGACATTATTTTGTTTTCATTCATATATATATGTATATAGTTTATGTAAATGAATAAATAAAAACAGTGTAAAAGCTTATCAACAGGTTAAATTCTAAACTGTATAATTAATGATTATCTGCTGAACAGGGAAAATTAATTATAAAATATTTATTTACTATCATTACTTACAACTAGTAGTAATTGATGATGAGTACATGTGTACTGTAAGTACTTACGTATCTATATTACCTTCCCATTGCATTAAAAATATGTACAATATATTAAAAATTTAAGTTACGTAAGTTGATTATAAAATCAATACTATATACAGGATATAAGGTGTGTTTTGTGTGTTGTACTAATATACTCATATATACACATAGATAGATATAATAATTCTTCTCTAATTAACACATAGTTTGTATAACAACTAGAAATTATTTATTTTATATTTTTTGCTTTTTTTTAAGTCGTCGTCGTCTTACCTAATGCAATTAGTCAATAACTAAAAGGTGCTATTAATCAATTTGAATTCGTGTATGAATTTATTTATAAAAAATAATGCATATTACTTTAAAAACAAAAACAAAAACAAAAAAAATATATATATATATATATATATATATATTTTTTTTAGAAAGCGCAATGAATGAAATTTTATTTAAAATTAATTAGTAAAATTGTAATTGCTACATTATACTTAAATAATGGATACGTAAATAAATATAGTACATCCAACATCGCTCTGCGTTTTAAGTTTGCTGATGTTATTCGAATTTTTCATATTAAATATTTTATCATAATTTTTCTAAAGTATAAAGTCCTACCTACAACTAGTAAATGTTTATGATTATGGGAAGAAATGGATTAGAAATTGATTAACAACTGTCTACAGCTGTTCCTATACATATTGAACAAGTTTTATTTATAAATTAGAATTGTCCTACAGAAAAATGTAATTTTTTTCAAAACAAAAAAAATGCATTTTTAAATTGAAGGTAAACAAAAATAAAAAATGGAAGACAGACACGATATTTTTGAACACAATATTAATAATTAAGCTGTAAAAGTACTCTTGCTCATAAATGCTATTCTCAATTATGTTTTTTTAAATTCATATCTCTTTATACAAAAAAAAATATTGTTTTATTATTGTTATTGCTTGTTTCCAAATGTCAAAACTGTCCATTTTGCTCTATAGTGTGAAGCTTTATTTTTGATACTAGTATTCTATTGTGGTTTTTCATTGTGCCTATCTTTAACTTATTAACTCATTAAAATTGATGTATTATCATATATTCATAAATATTGTGAAATAGTGTATATCTTAAATAATAAAATAGTGTTACTTTATTTATCCAGTAATTCAGAACCTGTTTGAGATAATAAGTTATATGAATAAATAAATAAAAAATAAATAACATAGCAATTATTTTACTTGAAATGAAATGTCAGTTTGTTTTTTAACATCTTGCAACATCTTGCAAGAGGTTGTAAGTACTTGCAACTGTCAAAATTATAAAAAAGAGAAAAAATTGGTTTAATTTGATGGTTAAGCAGACAAATGTGTGTCTTGCAAGTCATTTTTTTTTTGTTTCAAAATAGAACAAAAACTATTACTTTGTATAACAGATTGAAATAGGCTTTGATATATTTTACAAGAAGTAAATTTATTTTTAAATTTTACCGTTATTGAAAAAATCCAAAATTTCTATAAAAGTCACATATACTTGTCAAAAATTGCTATTTAGATAGAAAAAAAAGTTTTATTATACCTTTAAGGTAGATAGTAGTGGCTGCAAACAGTACGCCGACACACTTATATCACTAAGGTTCATTGTGATTAATAACTGTTACTATATAAATTGTTAAACATCGTAAAAATTTATTATATTATAGTCCATTGCCGAATTTATTTATTAATTTCAAATTACATTTTTTTTATTAATTAATAAATTAAAAATTTTATTTTTCTCTTTCAGTGATAATTCTGGAAAAATTCGAGTTTTTTCAATAAAAGTTGCATTGGCAACAATGTGCGCTGGCAAATTAGTTGACAAATTAAGATGTAAGTGCATAATTTTAAATTCTCTACTTTACATATTAATTTTGAATATTTTTTTTTTTTATTATATTTTTGTAGATATTTTCTCACAAATATCAGATGGAGCTGGTCAATTAGTACCTTGGAAATTAGGTGAATTTTTACGTGAAGTATTAGCATTACCAGCTGCTGTCTATGAATCTCCAACATTCCATTATAAAGAAAATTTAGAAGAGGAAATTTTTCCAGCTGAAAATAAAGTAACTGTTAATGATTTTATGGCAACATTAATGTCAGAACCTGGTCCATCATGTTTAGTTTGGTTACCATTATTACATCGTTTAGCAACAGTTGAAACAATTGTACATCCAACAATATGTTCTGTTTGTCATAAAGAAAATTTTACTGGTTTTCGATATCGTTGTCAACGTTGTCATGCCTATCAATTGTGTCAGGAATGTTTTTGGCATGGCAAAACATCATTAAATCATCAAAATGATCATGAAGTTAAAGAATACTCAAGTTATAAATCACCAAGTAAACAAATTGGTCATTCATTAAGAAAAAGTTTTCGTTGTGTACCAGAAAAAACTAGTCAAGTATTGCCAAGATTTCCAGAACAACCAGAAAAAACATTAAATTTATCACATATTGTTCCACCATCACCATTACCATCCCATAATGGTTTTTCAGATCCAAGTATGTTAGGTGGTGGTGTTGGTGGTGTTCATGGTGGTGGATTTGATCGTAGTAGTACATTAGATTCACGTGCAACTGGAAGAAGTTTAGACAGTGCTGGTGCATCATTAACAAGAGTTCAATCAAATAACGATGAAGAACATAGATTAATTGCTAGATATGCTGCAAGACTGGCTCAAGAAAATCGAACGGTATTAATTTTGAAAAATTTATATAGAAATAGTATTTTTTTTTTATTTTTAAATTTAAGTTGAAAAATAATAATATTTTGCTTTTTTTTTGTTTGTCCTTTTTTTGTTTTTGTTTTTTTTAGCCTGGAGCCGGTGCTAATCAAAATGATAATGCTTCAATTGCAACAGATAATTCACGTGCCCAACGTGAATTAATAGCCCAATTGGAAACTAAAAATAAAGAAATAATGCGTGAAATTGCCCGTTTGCGAAGACAACAAGAAGCCGAACAATTAAATCAAGAGAGTCCAGCTTTAATGAATGAATTGAGAGCATTGCGACAACGTAAAGGTGAACTAGAAGGACATTTAGGTGCATTACAAGATTCTAGACGTCAATTGATGGTACAATTAGAGGGTTTAATGCGTATGCTAAAAAATCAACAAACATCATCTAGTCCAAGATCAACACCAAATTCTAGTCCACGTTCTGGTAAATCACCACCGATTCCAACAAATCAACAATTGCAACAACAACAACAACAACAGCAACAACAAGGATTAGCAAATTCATTAAGAACATCACAATCGTTACAGCAACAACAACAACAACATTTACTTCATCAACAACAACAGCATCATTCAACGAATAATCAATCAATGCATCCAACGAATTTAGATAATAATTCTGGATTAAATCATTTGGGTGAAGTACGTTCTGCATTCAGTGGTAGTAATGGTACATCAAGTAAGTAAAAAAAAAGAAAATAAAAAACTCAAAAAAAAAAAAAATAAAAATTATACTATTTATATTATATATTGTTAGAAAGAAACAAAAGATGTAGTTTAAATGAATTATATATTTTTTTCTTTTCTTTTTTTTTTGTTTTTTTTTTTTTATTCTTCCTTTTATGTTTATAACCTTTTTAATAAAAATTAAATCGAAAAAAAAAAAATTAAATAAAATAATTATTTATTTTAGTAGAAAATTTAAGGGGAATGCAAGTTTTAAGTATAAAATAAATACAAAATTCAAATTATTCAAATAAGAAATTGGAACGAATTGTAAAAATTGATGAATTGAAATAAAAATGAATTAAGATGAAATTCAAAATTTTTTTTTTATTAAATTATTTATTTATTTAAACATTTTATTTCTTATTATTATTTTTTATTTATTTGTTTTTTCTTTTTTTTTTTTAAATCATTTTTCATTTAATTTTCATCATACAATTCATTTTATCATAATATCAAAAATCAAATATTACCCATTTTAATTATCAATATAATAAAAATAAAATATTTAATTATAATAAGTTGCAGATTGTTGTGTTGAGGTAATTACAGGAAAATTATTATATAAATGATTAAATCCAAGGTAAATCGTAAAAAATTGATTGTTTAGTTTCATTCTGAGCTAGTTGCAAATGAAACCTTTCAGAGTATAATATTCTATCAAAAATATGAAATTCAACATTCAAAGTTTAATAATTGTGTAGGAGAGAAGTATTCTGTCAAAAATTAAAATTTAACTATATCAAGTCTTGATTTTTTTTACAAAATTTACGTACCCGATTGGTTGGTTAATAGGGTGGAAATAAGAACCGTCAACTGGTTGGCTTATCTCCTATAGGTACTTAGGCTTTGCGTTGTACACCTTTGAAGGTGTGCCATACCCGATTAGTTGTTGAATACGAGTGTTGTAAAAATTTAATTGCCGCATTGTGTTATGTATTGCTGTTTCTTCAACGTATGATCATAATTAATCCAATTTGTAAGATGACGCCAGCGCATAATATGTTACATCGTTGTTAATTAGAGTTTTAATCTGTATTTTAGCTGAAATTGACTACATAGTATTACAAATATTTCATTTTAAGTATAGACAGTAGATTTTATATGTTTATTGTGAATTTTATTGATTGTGGACAAAATTTGAATTTTATGCTTATTGTACAAGTCTATGAATTATTAAATTCATAGTATTTAAATAAATGTGAAGATAAGTATAGGTTCCAGTATTTGGAATAAAAATATTATATGAAAAAATCTGATATAATTAACAGATGCGGTAAACCTTAAAAATTACATTAAATTTTGCTTTGCGCTTTGCGGTTTGCGCTTTTGCATTTTATATGTTATATTTTAATACATTTTTTTTACTGTGTACTACTTATTTAATAACATTCCACAATTTTTGCGCATTAACACAATTTCAATTCAATATACATATGTATTTAATTTATTAAAAATGTAAAATACTTCATACTTATTTGAACATTTCAATTGTGACTTTATTTTCAAAATAAAAAAAATTGCGATTAGTTATTCTTTTACAATAATATAATTTGATTGTATTTTAAAGTTGTCCAATCATTATGACAAAAAAATATTATGCCAAAATTATTTTCGAAACAAAATATTTTGCCTTTGATTAAGAGGAAAAATCGATTATATTTACTCCGTCAATATTAACTTGTCACAATTATTTAAAGTGAATGGGTAACTGGAATACATACAAATTATTATGCTTTAATATAATTTTTTGCCTACAAAATTAAATTTAATTGCACGTCAACTAACTATCAATGTCATTTCAAATTATATTTGCATAAATTACAAGGCATATATTTCATCAATAAAATTTTAATTTATTTTAATTTATATTTTATTTTATTTTTAAGTTGCATTTTTTTTCTTTTTTTTTTATAAATTTTATTTAAAAAAAAAAAAATAAAAAATTTAAATTAATTAAATTAAATTAATGAAATTACAGTACTTGCATCCTACTGTGAGTTTTATTTTTTGATTTACATTACAAACGATTAATTTATATATATTTGCCCTTTCTATTTCTTTTTTTCATTTTTTTTTTTATTTATTCCTATTATTCTTGTTTTTGTTACTTCCTTACAACTTAGTTTTAGAGAAACTGTGGAAAATTTAGCTTTTCTTTTTTTTTTTTAATTTAGTTGTTTGTTTTTTTTTTTTTTTTTGTTTTTACCGTTTTAATTGTTGGATTTTTTTAAGTGTTGATTTTCTTGTATTTTAATCGAAAAAAAAAAATAATTCTAGATGGACAACAATGTATAAATTCTAGAAATATCAGTACAGATTTACATTTTGCAACTGATTCAATAACATCGGCAATGTCATCATTAGTTCATGAATTGAACACAGGTTAGTATTTTTTTGGGCGGGATTTATTTATGTTCTTGTTGCAATAAGGAAAAATGCAACAGTACAGAGGCAATACTATAAAATTGTTAAAATCAATTTTGCTTTTAAGAAATTGATTAGGATGCTTTAATGTTTGT
Source organism: Argyra leucocephala (assembly GCA_963942445.1). Lineage (NCBI taxonomy): Eukaryota > Metazoa > Arthropoda > Insecta > Diptera > Dolichopodidae > Argyra > Argyra leucocephala. The sequence goes on from OZ012681.1 coordinate 16,269,451, forward strand.
ATGTTTTTTTAAATTTTTAAATAGTTCGATTTTAAATTATATTTTCATATGCACATTTACAATTATTATTATTGTATTTTTTTTTTTATTTTTTTAACTTTTTTCTTTTTGTTAAATCGATTTTAAGCTGTGGCTTAAAAAAAAAATTGCTTGTTTTTATTAAAGTAAGTATATTAAATAAATTTTTATCCCTATTTCGAATTATCCAAGATTAAAAATATCTATATACTTCAAATTATCCATATCTTTTGTTTTTTTTTAAAGATCCCTTCCCGAGTTAATATAATTATCAGAATAAATCGATTTTAAAATATATAATTTTTATTTTCAATTTCCATGTCCACTCTGTTACAATGAATAAAATATAAGTAAATCTAAATAATAAATGTTATAGAATAAGTAGAGTTGTATTTAACAATGCGATTCATAATATTTGTACTTTTGCAGTAATTTGAAGCATTTTTACAATATTTATTTAATGACAAGGTCTTTTGATAATCTAATTTATTTAATATTTATTTAATGACAACGTCTTTTGATAATATAATTTATGTAGTTATATGTTTTGTGGCAATGGCTGGGATCACAGTAATATAGATTTAATATTTTTGATGTAATCAAACGTCTTCTCTTTATACAATGGGTTTTATGATTGAAAGCTAATCAACATTTTGAAATTTATTATTAGAGCATCTAATCACGTAAAAAGTCCTATTCAACGAAGTGAATGATGTAATATTTGGATAAAAAATCGGGAAGGGTTGTATATTAAATTTGTATTGAAGTTATTAAATTTTTTGAAATAAGACAAATTTTAATTTGACATTTTATTATTTGTTTGTTATACTATTTTTTTGTTGCTATTCAGCAGGCTGGTTATGTTATCTGACTATTGATTCGAAAATGATAAGTTCAATCCTAAATCAACGCAAAATTAAAACTTTCAAATTAGCTAGTTAAATTTAAGGATGAATTTTTTTTTTTTTAATTATGAAATGTTGACTACGAATTTACTTTTAAATTTTCAATTATTTTGTCTGTATGTAAACTTTTATTTGCAAAATTATTATTTTTTTTTTTTTTTTTTTTTTTTTTTTTTTAAGTTTTCTAAATGCAAATTTTATTCTTATAATATAATACAATATTATTTATTGTAATTGCAGATTACGTTATATATAAAATTAATCTTTGAGATAAAATAATTCAGTTTACAAATTAAAACTCACCAAATGTGAAAATAAAATTGATCATAAAATTCTGCGAGAATAGTTAAAATGTTCTCTTTTGCAAACAAAAGTAGACATACACAAAATTTGAATAAATTTTTCCAAATTTGTTCATGTCAAAAATAATTGATTTTTGAGTTATGAAATTTTTTTAAATTTGAATTAATTTAGTAATTTTCTGAAATGTTTTGTAAAATTATTGAATGTTTTTGTTGAAAAAAATTAAATTAAATAATTTTTCGTGGTTTTTGGTCTTTTTGTCGGTAAAAAGTTATATAAATAAGTTTTCAGGTTAGTAATACAACTTTTATTTATTTTAGGTTTACTACTTTTTATATGAAAAATATTCTATTGACATTTAAAACAACAACAAACATTAGCAGTAAATTTTTACAAATTTTTGCAAATAGAAATTTTATTTGCAAAAATTTATTTAACAGAGACCTCTGACTTCTCACGTCGCCTGCAAATAAAAAAATTAACATACAAAGATTTGGATAAATTCAAATTTAAATAAATTTGCGAGTTAACATACAGACCAATTGTCATCTAAGAAACGTCAAATTTTATTATTATGGCTATATAATATACGCGAAGTGATTATGTTTTTAAATTATTTTGTCTTGTGAAGTCACATTTATTTCCAGAAGAGCATTACAATTAATTGATTTTTATGAGATGCAATTATTTTATTTCAACGGACTTAAATTATTTGTTAGGAGATTTATAGCCTCTTTTATAACAGCATATGTTCATAGTTAAGTCAATCCATCTTAATTAGCACTTCTCTATACATTTCAACTAACCTATCTTTTAAGCGAATTTGAGAAAACTCTATTAAACATTTCTTCAATTTTCAGGTATTCACATATTAGACGGACAAAAGTTTGACTTATTGAAAGTGAAACAAACAAAAATTGAAACTGAAATATAAAGTGATTTACAGGTTTCTAGATTTGGAACTCAAAATAAAATGTTGGTGTGCAACTAGATTTAGTGAGTAGCGTATTAGAGTGTAATATGATATAATTGTGTTATTATTGCACTTCGCGTATATTAAGCCATACTTTCCGTTACTTCGAAAATGCAGTGAAACCGTATAATCTAGAATGTAGCATCTTCCAAAATGTATTTCAAAAGCTCTTTAGACTTATTCCAAAATGTTTAAAATACGTAGTAGAAATGTAAAATAAGAGCATAGTGTGTATCTAAAAAATTTAGACTACATTTTGTATACACTGTATTTTTTTTTTTTTGCGTGGATTAGTGGAAATCTTCATAGACACAATGAGCCCCGTAGCTTCCATTGTGTGCCAGATTTTTACTGACTAAACCATACCCCTCCCATTAAAACTAGTCCGACGGACCAACCATTATTTTATTTCTATTGTTATTTTCTTAAAGAAAAAGTTTACAAAATTCTATAGTATTTTGTACAGATGTCATTGAGAAAGTTACCAGAATCAATTAAATTATAGGTTAGCATTATTTTTTGACGAAAAAATAAGTTTTATGCCAAATTGTAGCAAAATATGTTAATACAATGTATTTTTCCGCCGAAAATATATGGTGACCAATGGAGGTGTGGCAATATTAATTTTAATGTAAGGAAAGATAAAATATTTTAGATTCAAGTTTAGCAATAGTTATTACACTCGTTATTTAAACTAACTAAATTGTTGGCTAATATATTAATAAAAACATTCATTTTCAAAATTATTATTATTATTGTCGTTTTATATATATTACAAAACCACAGAACGATAATTTAAACGTCAAAGTCAAAGTATATTTATGTACATATGTATTTTATTTTTAAAATAGTATCCAAAATGTAGCAAAAGCTTTAATTTTTACCTTGAAGTCACTCTTTGTGTTTTATTACATTAAATTCCTGACATTTATACTTTTATTATCGTGGAAAATCATAATAATCAATTTAAATGTTCAGGAGAACTGCGAATGAACCATGATGTGCCATATTATTGGGAAAGCATAACTGTAATCCGCCTTTAAATTGTAGTAAACTTAGGGTTGCCAGAAGGGAAAAGTTTAAAAAGAGAGTTTTTTCGGAAAAAAAGAGGACAAAAAGAGAAGGGTATAATATAAAATTAAAATATATATGTATACAAAAAATATATACCAAATAATTAATATTATATATATATTATTCTGCATTTATCTGGATGTTTGTATGTTCGACGGAACGCTACAACACATATACAAATTGCATATGTATACAAATGCATATATATACAAATTGGTTTGGTGCTTCTTTTTAACCCCTGTCTACCATGCTGAACCTTTGCAGGAAAAATTGATTGCATGAACTATATTTTTTTATTTAATGTTAGTCTTCTTCGCAAATAATAAGGAAAAATAAAAAATAATAATAATAATATAAATAAAACAAACAATTTTTTTGATTTATAATAATAAGAACTAATAGAAATTTAATCAATAGTTTAATATGGTATAATAACCAAAAGGCAAACAGCATTTAACACAAAAAAAAAAACATAATTCACTCAAAGGTTGTTCTTATTACTTAAAATTATACACAATAATATACATGTGTATCAGCATATTTGTATTGTATAATATTATACATTATACTACTTTATTGCTTCTACCTTTTATTTTTGTCGTTATTGTGTGCGTAACTCATTTCACTCAAAAAAAATTATTTTTGTTTTTTTTTTATTATTTGCTGTATCTGTATTCTGTGTGTTCTGCATGCTCCATTCCAAAAATATTATTTTATTTTCAGTGTTAAGTGTTCACTGTTCACTTCACTGTTCAGGTTCACTGTTCAATCAATAGAACTTGATAGAAGTAGAGTAGGATAATAAACTCTACTTCTACGTCGGATAATAAAACATTGTTTTTTTTTTAATTGAAAATTATTGATGAAAATGTTTTTGTATTTTTTGTAAATTTTACCAATTTAGATACAAAATTTTGAATTATTTTTTAAAAATAACACAATACCATAATAACAGTTTATTCATATAGCAAAATAAGATCCCTATACATTATACAAAAGACAAAATTTATATGAAAATAAGATCCCATTTTTAAATTTGCTCTCTCGGAGGCCACAATAACGCTAATACGGTATAATTTATACTAAATGGAACCCAACTAACGAATTATAACTAAATGGAAGTGAGTACGAGTATACCATACAAAAATACAAACATTTTATACAAATTTGTTGGTATGGTATTTCTTTTTCTGTTATATAAAAAAAAAAAGATTAGTGTTAGGCCAATATAAACATAAATAAAAATAAATAAAAAGTGATATAAACATAAGTACTGTAATTTCGGAATAAAGAATCTAATGAAAGAAAAAAATAAACTAGGATTTATTTTGCTTCCGTCATTTATGACGGGTTACAAAGCTAGTAATTTAATAAAAAAAGGCCCACACTTCGATAGGGAAAAGGACCTATAAAGCTGACATGCAGATTTATCTGTAAGATCACATGTTAAAATAAATTAATAAATAAGTCTTTATTTCATCAGTTTTTTTCTTCATAAAACCAGAACACATAACATTAAAAATATTTTATATAAATTAATTATACTTTATATTAAACATAATATAAATTTATTTCAGCAACAAATCACAATATTTCAATTTTACAAGCCTCTGTTTCATAATTTGTCGTTTGATTTGAGTTCATTACTTCTATTAAAAATGTCTTACCACATTTTATTTCATTGTAAAATTCTTTGCAGTTTGTATATTTATACATAATTGCATGTGACGATCTTACACTATCTATATTTAGACGAATTCTACATTTTTGCCTTTGAAATATTTAATTAATTTCAGATTTAAAGGTTTTTCCTTAAATTCATCGGAGGAAATATTTTTTTCAACGAAGATTTTTGACATTTTTGCTCTTTTTCTTTACAAAAATAAGATAAATTCAGTTTAAGAGAAAAAGAGAGCAAAAAGAGCTACAAAAGATCCGAACGAAGAAAGAGAGTGAACAAAAATATCGTGTTCAAAAAAGAGTACATGTTCTCTTTAAAAGAGATATTCTGGCAACCCTAAGTAAATTTACTAAACTACATTTGGATAAATTCTTCAAATTATTTTCAAAAGCAGAAAATTGCATTAGATAAAGCTAAAACTTTAAAAAATGAATAAATAACACAACGTTCAAATTATTTACTTAGATTAGTAATCGAATATTCAATTTTTAAAGTTTAAACATTTAAAATCTCTTTCAATTAATGCGAAATATTCCTATTCATCTCCTCTAGTTTACATTAAAATTCTAATTAGTATTTTAAATTACTACTTATACCTATACATTATTATTAAACCAAATATTCAATTCAAAATTTTCTTTAATAAACCATTTTACAGAAGACCGTTTAATGAATAAAAAGTACATACATACATATATGTACATTCACATATTATGTGCCCATAAATATTTTAGTTAAAATTGCAGCAAACATTCCCAAAAGATACTCAACTCTGAAAATGTTTCCAATGCAATGAAAGGATTATTAATTGGAACAAAAAAAAAAAAAAAATCCCATTTCATTTTTTCTGTTTTTTTTTGTTTGTTTTTTAAATTAGGGCATAAAATAATAAGAATTTAAAGAGACAGGAGAAGAACAAGGTTAAGTGTTAATATGATGGTTGGAATTTTAAATTAAAATTTTTTTTAAATGCAAAATACTATAAAAAGGATGCATATATATATATACATATATATATATATATATGTTGTTTTATTTTTAATTATACAAATTTTTATAGGTCAGTGTTTTTTGTTTTTATAAATTTTAAAATAAAATTCTTTAAAGAAAGTAAATACAGTAATTTTTTTGCTTTAATTTTTTATTTTCTGAAATTTTCTTTTTTGCAATTTTTTAATTCAAATAAAGAAATTTATATACGAAAAGATGTCCAATGTAGGAAAAGCTTTTATATTACTTTGACAAATCGAATTATTTATTTATAAGTGACTATTATATCAATTAGACTTTTCATCATTAATGTGAAACAATGAAATTCTTATTGCTGTAAATCATAAATTATTTCTTTGTATTCAAATAAAAAAGTGTAATTTTTTGTTTTATAAAATATGAAAGAGGTTTTTAGGCAGCGTTTAACTTGTAACTGATATCCAAATCTAAGGTTAAATTAAATATTATAATTTTTTTTAACGCTTATAGGTCAGTTAAAATCTTGTATTGAAATATAAGGCGTTTTCGTTTTTTAGTTCAGGTCCCCTTCCGTGTATTCCGATTTTCATAAAACGAATTTCGTATTCAAAAGATTGGTACTATGTAATACGAAATTCGAGTTAATATAAGGTGCCTATTATATATTTCGATAACGATTACGATTTGATCGAACGAAACGTCAAAATGCAAAATTGCCATTATGTATTACGATATCGTTCAGTAATTGTCGACGAAATCGATAAAGTTTATCGATGTAAAATTTTACCACGAAAGAGACATCGAAAGAAAGATTTTGTACAAATTATTTCAATTTTGAATTGAAAGGATAATATAAAAGAGTACGCTTGGACACTTGGTGTTTTGTTTTATATTTATGATATATTTTGAAATAAAAATAAATTTAAAAGTTGAAATGAAAGTAGGTATTTTACTTTGTTCTTCATAATAGTTTTTGATTGAAATAAATTTTAATAGGAATGAAAGGCCAGTTACAAATAAACTGCAATATGAAAAGTTAGTGTAAATAATGAGAAACCATTATAAATTTTCCAAAGAGGTACCAGGATATCTTGCACTCACAAAACCAAATACCTGATTATGATCATATATCTAAAAACAAAAACTGTTATAATAATGTAAACTAATTACAATAAAGTATAAACTTATCAGAATTGCATTAATGCTAAAAAATCCCTTTCTACTATAACATAAATGTTGTACGTTTTGCTTCGGTGATTTAATTTGAATAAGCTTTCAATCTACTACTCTAATTATTTCAGTAACTCTACTTTAATCATAAAAATAATACTTTTTTCTTCTAGTGGGCAATGGAATTTCATCCATTTTGGACATAATTATAAGCTGCAAAATACATATAAAACTTTTTTAAGCACAACAGAAAAAGTTAGCTGTGCTAGTCGGACATGAAAATCATTTCCTTGGTACAAACCGCACAGAATCTTAATACACTGCCCAATTTATTTATATTTGGAATCGACGTGTTATTGGCTTTTTCAGTTTTTGCCCTAATTTAATAGTTTTAATAATGTAGATTATAACTCATCAAATTCATGTGTAAATAACATACGTATAATTTTCCAAATCCAGTGGATTAGAATAATCCCGAATATATTATGTTCGCTCGTTTTTTAATTCTGAAATTTGATAGCGTTTTTCAGCACTATCAGAAATTGAAAAATTAAACTCTGCTGAAATCATTTTATTAATAAAAACTTATAATATTGTAATTATATTTTATTTAAACACTTCAACTTATTTTCAACTTAAAAATTTCAAATATAACACTATTATTTTGTTTTTTTTTCCGTATAATAATTTGATCTAACGATAACGATGAACGATTCGATTAATTTCGATCGAAATACATAATAGGCACCTAAGTTTGACAACTTGAAAATCGTATATACGAATCCGAATGTAAATTTTCGTACCATGTAATGCTACTTTCTAATATTTTTAACATATTTTATTAGAATGGTTTTTTGTCCTCGAATGGAGGTAAAACTTTGTTTGTTTTAAATTTAAGTGAGTTATTTAAAAATATAATTATACTTAATATTACAATAATAACTAATAATATAAAAAAAATACATTTATATTTAATTTAGTATTTAAAAAAATGTATGTTATTTCATATTTGTATGTTTTATAGATTAGGCTTAAACAAAAAACAAAACCATCTCAATTTAAAATAATGGTAATCAAATCGAAATACAAATGTAATGAAATTGATATAATTTTAAATAATACTTTTCAAAATAATAAACACACATTTTCAAATAAATGTAAAGTATACAAAAACATTAATGACAATTTGAAATTCGGCAACTTACGTTACCAACTTAAATGACGTTTATTTCCTTTCGATTTTGATACGTGGTACCAATTAATTTTACATTCGAATCGCAAATTCGGATAATCGTTCGAGTCCGAATTTCATACACGGTAGGGGGCCAGAGCATAGATCTGAGCGCGCTCTGCCTCAACTTTCTGAGCAGAGCATGTACAGATAAGTTCGAAGTGCTCAGATTTATTTAAAAAACACGATTTAAGTAAACTGTCATTTTTATTTTGTTGTTGTTCAAAATGTCAATAATCGAATTTATACTTCAAATTTTGAAATTTACAAAAGTTTAAGATTTACAAACAAAATGTTTCAGTTTGTAACAATAAATGGAGAAGCATTTAATTTGCTTTTCGATGAAAGTTATTTAGAAGAGGACATATCTGAAAGTAATGGGGATGTGTGCGAAAAATAAAAAATCAGGATTATGCCGAAAATATTGTGCCAAGGTTTTCTAATAATACTTTTGAATCGCACTTCAGAATGAATACATTTAATTTCTCAACATCATGCGGTCGGACGAAATGTCATTGATTATCCAAAGCAATTGATGATTATGGTTGTGGTATCTAGGAAAGCAGGAATGTATATGAGGTATATTTTTTATATATTGAATTCGTGTTAAGTTAGCAAATTGTCATATCCAATTTAGATCAATTGCTAATAGATTTGGAGTGTCGATTTCCACTGTGTGGAAAATAATAACATCGGTAAGTCATATACTTATTAAATCGACAAAATAAGTATATCAAATGACCCACGCCTGAATCTGCCCAAAAACCATTTCAATATTATGCCAACAAGTATCGGTTACAAGGATTTTTAATCGATTTGTTGATATGTAAGGCTTTATTTGCCTCACTTATTTCCTTTGCAATTTCAATGTCTACTTTTTTATGGACTACGTTTTTGACTGTTTTCTCTACTCTAAAAATAACCTTTTCTATATTAAATCTATTAAGAGGAGCGTTGAATTCTTACTCTACTTAAACACTAAAATTCAATAATCAAAAAATATATTTTAAAAACGTCCAAACTAAAACATTTATTCTTGATTAATTATTTACCATCACAGCTTATATCGTCCTCCATTATTTCTTAAATTGTAAGAATCAATGTTGATATCTATAATTATAATTGACAAGCATTTAAGGACCTGCGCAGTAGACACATTTCCATTTTATTTCGATTCTCCTCAATGAACTTCTAATATAATAAATAAGTTGTATATAAAACAATAATGCGCACACAGTTGGAATTTTTTTACTCATATGATTTTATTATTCAGCAAATACATTATGCATATGTGAGATCTTATTAAAATAATAAACAAAAACAAACAAATCAGTTATTATAATTTACATTATGTACTTGCAAATGAGTCTATGTACATATGCCAAAAAAATACAGAAAAACAAATTCATCTAAAATAAAAAATATAAAAACAACAAAAAAACAAATCACTTGAATTCTTCATTTTTATCTTTTTAAGTAATTGTTTCTAAGTTTTTGTTATTGGTAGTAATAATATAATTTTTAATAAAATTATGTATTATGTAGGTATATACATACATACCTCTTTAAAGACAAATTTTTTTTTTTAGGAATTTTATCCACTAAATGCCACTTACTATAGGGTATCGGTAACGAAGCAGTATTTGAGGGACGTGTATCTATGTGTCCTAAATAAAACTTACTAACCACAAAACTTTTTATTAAACACGAGTGATTTCTGCTATATCGTGCGAAGTCTATGTCAGTACGTAAATTACTGTTTTTTTAAAAACTTTAAATTTGACTTCAACTTGAAATATAATTACTCAACAGAGGCCCGTAGTTTATTTTAGATTTTAATATGGTTTATTTTTTTACTATAGCGTACAGTAGCGTCATCTATTTGATTTTAAAATAAAAATCACTTTCTGACTTTTATTATTAAAGTGCTCTACGTGCTCTGTTAATTTAAGGTAAGCTTTGAGGGCACTTTGAACGCATACAAAAACGGATTTCAAGCAAAAACGAATCTTTTTTTGACAGTTCGTACTCTGCTCTGAACTAAAAATCGAAAACGTCTATAATTATGTTAATTGTCATAATCTAAAATAAATAAATAAAATAAAACAAAAAAGCTGATAAACTTATACGTGGTTCTGTTCTTCGCTTTTATAATTCCCTAGACACCAAATGGACAAACTAAATTGACAATTTATATGTTTTTCAATTAGAATTGAGCTGTCATCAATTAGAAACACTTCGAGTTGGATAATTCCAAGACGCAAATCAGGAAAATTTCAAATTACCTACTCTATTCTAATTAACATTCTAATTTATTTATGAATATGTCTCAAAATTAATCATTTTATTAGACCTTATTATCAAATCAATTTATCAGTAATGACAAGTAACAGGTATCCATTTGTGTTTTTAAACCAATTTGTGTAAAAAATATGAATAAACATATATATTATTTTAATTATATAATTTTTTTTTACTTATTTTTATATAATTTGAAATCAATAAACAAAATATTCTAACCTCAAAAATGCTTTTTAATTTAAATTAATTTTTAGGTTTTATTTTCTATATCCATAGTTAGAATTCTGTAGTTTTTTAATTTTCTGCATACATTTATCGTTCCATTATAATTTAAAACTTAATTTTATTTATTTGTTTAATATCAATGTATGTATATTAAAAAATATTTCAGGAAGTTCAGGTTACAATAATAGGTTTTATCCTAAATCTGATGGTATATTGCGGTCATTGGGTGAGTATTTCTAACTTTTTTGTTTATTTTTCTTTTTTATTTTTTAATTTTGTACAAATTTTGTAAATATAAAATATTAGTATTGAATATCTGTAGATGGCAACCAATTTGTTTGTATACATATGTATATATATATATATACATATAAATATAACCTTTATCCCTATTATTATATTTTGAAAATCCTATGTATAAAATTTTTCTTTACGTACCTATAATTTTGTTTTTAATTTCTGTTCTTTTTATTTTAGTTCTTTAATTTACCGGTAAAGCGCTGTAGTAATTTTAAAAGAAAATTTTTAGTAGCTATAAAAAGAATATTTATATTTTTATAATTTTCTTTTAATTTTTAAAACAAAATATTTGATTTTTGAATATAATTATTGTATTTAATAAAATTATTCTTTTTTTTTTATATTTTGTATCTTTTTCTTCAAATTGAATAAAAAAAAATATAATAAAATAAAACAAATTGATTTAAATTAAAAAAAAAAAAAAAAAAAATGTATTATAATAATAATATGTATATATAAAAATATTTATACTAAAAAAAAAAAGAAAGAGAAAAAGCAAAAAAAGAAAAAGAAAATCAAAATAAATGTGATACATCATTTGATATTGATGATATATCGATATTGTATCCAACTGATGATATTGATGAAATTCATTTACTACTACAATTCTACATTCTTAAATATTGTGTTAATTGGTAAACCAATAAAATTTATATGTATAAATTTAAAACTACATGTTAATTGTGTGTGTGTATATTATTACAAAAATTATCAAATGAAAGGTAAAATTATTTTTTGATAAATTTTTGGTAAAAAATGTTTTTTTTTTTTTTTTGTGGTATTATATATGAAACCGGCACCATTTATTCCTTTTAAATAATTATTTAGAATAACAACACAATTTTTTAATTTTTTATAATTGCACATAATAATATAAGATTTTAGTATTTTAAATATATATTTTAAAAATATATCTATGTACATTAAAACATTTCATATATGTTTAGATGTCATCCTAAATTTAATTGTCATTTTGCATTGAAATAATAATATAGTTGAAATAATAACAAAGATATAAAGATAAGATTATTTATAAATATTATAGAAAATTATTAATATTATAATTTAGACCAATTTAGTTCTAATAAAACTCCTTTTATTAAATTAATAAGTAGAATAGTATATCTTCTGATTTTCTATTAATTTACAAGGCATTCATTATACTAAGGTTTGAATATGTAGCTCGGAGAGTTTGAGGGATCCACGTAACAGTGTTCTACAGTTACACAAAATCCAAAAGCCAATTAGTTCATATTTATCAATGTATCTTATTAAGGTTATCACCGATATGTAAAAATAGTTACAATTTTATTTATAAATAATCAGTGTTCTGTCAAAATTAAAAATATCATACAATTTAATGTGAAATCAATCCAATATAATACTTGCAATTCCTTATTATCAATTTTGAAGTATATAGTCATTGCGAACTAGAACTATATGATATATAAAAATAGAATATTGTCTATACTAGGTCTATATCTATACAATATGGTCTTTCTTAAATTTAATTTGCAGTCAATATGAAATATTTGAATTAACAAATAGGGATCGATTTTATTCTATAAAAGATAATTTATCAAAACAAAAAAACAATGCCTTAGTTACATTATAAACTTAAATGGAAATGCCGAAAATGTAATCAAATTTAATAAAACAAAAATAAGTCAACTGTCAGTAAATTAAAAATTTCGTTTGCATGTTTGACATTTATTTTACACAATAACAACAAGATTTGTATTATCTAAATACATCAACTTATTTTAACATATTAATGTAACTTGACAGTTGCGTATCTGGGTTAGCGACCGATCGTATGTTATCCTGTCAATCCCAAGCCGCATCCCCATTCACATATTAATGTAATATGTCAAATTGATTAGTTATGTCAGATATAAAATGTCATATTCGTATAAATCACCTAAATTCTGTAAAACATAAATAATATGTCAATGTCAGCAGATTTTTTAATTTTTAGAAATGTTTCTAGTTTTGACTTAAATTTACATTTTTTCTGTCATTACATTTCATTTGATTTAGTTTATTAGGATCAAAATTGACGTTAAATAAAAAAAATTTGTATATAGAAATAAATTATTTATTTACCTCTCTATTGCATTACCTTAGCCTACATTAAATATGTGTCACGAGTATAGATTCCTTTTAAATTTAGAAATTATTATAAATTCACCGATACTTCCATCTTGGTGTTGACTTTTTCGGCCATTATTATCCAAAGATCATATTTGATGTGATGTGACCCAATGTTCAGATTTATGCATCTTAATTTGAAATTTTCAGTAGTTTCACATCTTAATTCAGTTATAATAATGCGGGTGTATATATACAATATTGTGCTGATATAAATAAATTAGATTTTAAATTTATCAGATAGACACTTTTTCATTTTGATTTTGGTACTCAGTTAGATATGTCAAAATAAAAAGGGTTTTTTTTATAGTTTTTTGACGCATTTTTGAATTTTCAAAATTAAATCGCATAAATTATGTTTGTATTTGTGTGTGTCAATTTTACATGTTTTGTTTCGAACCCCGAAAATTTTCAATTTTCCATTCACAATTAATATATGTATATATGTATATTCAAATATTGTAGGTTTTAAAATTCTAGTTTGAATTGTTTGTATTTTATTGTAATTTTTTTAAGCGATTCCCCTGCATAAAAACTAGGTTTAAATTTAAAAAAAAAATGTTTTTTTAATTAACTTTATATTTAATCGATTGATTTAAGAAGCTTTACAATGATTTTGAGAATCTTCATATTCAAATTTTTCACAGACAAAATTTTTGTATTACGTCAATTCCTAATTTTACAAGAACACCTAATTTTACATTTGATCAGACATATTTCTTAATAAGTACTTAACTTAATTTTTCGCCATATATCCCACAGATGGGGTTAAAGTAAAATTATGATGTTGAAGTGGTTTAGCATAGCTAAAATTTACTATTGTTCTAAAACTGTGTTTCTTGAAATCATTAATTTTATTAATACACATAAGTAGTATTAGTCTAGTATTCTACTTAATGTCGATCCCACGTGGTATAAAATTGCTTGTATTGTATAATTATCATTTAATATGAATTGAATATAATTTAACATTTCTGCCCTAATGCCCCACGGATGGGGTTACAGTACAATTATGATTATTTAAATTTTTTTTTTTTAAATTCAAATTAATTAGTGACTTTCATTTGATTGATCAGGGTTTTTTTTAAGCATTAATACTATTATTATTAAGTGTATTGTATTACACTTGCAACTTTGTCACTGTTGAAAAAAGCAAATTACTCGATTGCTCTCAAAAGATATGTAATTTTTGAAAATTCTCTGTTTATACCTGATTTTGATTATAATAAAAATATTCATAATATTACCAAATAATGTAGAAATCGTTCTCATGAAATAATCAAATTTTGTTGATAGTCAGTCCGCTCATCCACTCAAGTCGGTTATAGAGGAAAAAAATAATAATATTCATTTAAATTATTTCATTGTTGTAAAATGCATATACCAATCTACTGGAAAACATTACCCTCATATGTGTAAACTATAGTACCTTAATCCTTCTTATTGTACGTGTATATATCCTGTTCAGTCCTCATTTAAATATTTTTATTAAAAAAGAGATAACGCATTATTGTTTTACATTTAGTAAAAAAAAAAAAAAAAAAAATCAATTCATCAATATGCTACGTAACAATTCAAGACAATAAAACGTAACAATTTCAACATAAAACTTGCCAGAGATTAATTCCCAATCATTTAAATATACTAGTTCAACGTTTCTTTCTTCATTTAAATGTCATTTTCGTTGAAATTTCTTTATATCAATAAATATTGTAATATCTAAAATATTTAATTTAATTTTACAGATTTTGATGAAAATCAATCATATAATCATGAATGGAATGAAAAGGTAAATATTTTCTTTTTTTTATTTATTTAATTTAAAAAAATAAATTTTTCAGATTAATATTTAAAATTAAGGCAAGTTCGTAGTAGTCGCGCCTGCGCAACAAAACAGATTTTTTGTTCGTAGTTGCATACTATCAAAAATTCTACGCAGATAAAAAGCAGGCGCTTGTGTTCATAGTAATCGGTGTCGCGTCAGCGTCGGGCAGATTGTGCAGATATTTTAGTGCGCCTGCTTTAGAATGATTTTTAAAGTGCATGTCATTTAACATGTAATAAATAAGAATATTGTGAGAAAATATTTAAGTAAAAAATAAAAATTAATTATTAAAATAAAATAAATGTGTTATAATATAATATAATAATATAATATATAAATATAAACATAATAAAATAAATATATTGAAATAAATATATAATAATTATAATATATTTTAATATACAAGTAATATATATATTAAAATATATTAAATATTAAAAAAAATATATATATTTCAAAATAATATTTATAAAATGTATTTAAAAATATACATATATATTTAATATATTCAAATATATTAAATATATATAAAAATATATAATAATATAATTATAAATAATATAATATTACTATATAAACGAATTGTGCATGTGCTGCTTCTATGAACAAGAATGACTGCTAAACAATTTTCTGCGCGCCTGCGCGAGTTTTTTTATTCATAGTGACAGAGAAAAAAATCTGCAAGACACCGACGCATGTTTTACTGCAACTACGAACACGCCTTTTACACTTAATATTTTGTAATTAGATGAATTTGACAAATTCTTTTTTCTTTTAATTTAATTTAAATTTTATTCCTTTTATTTATTTGAATTCAAAGTAAATTTAATTTTGTTTTTAGACATCACTTATATATGTAAATCTTTAAGTAACTATGAGTGATGAAAATGGACAAAAGCCAATAATTATTTTATTATCATTCAAATTCTGATGTCATTTAAAATTCAGATTTTTATCAGATCAGTCGTGACTTAATTTTAAAGTATATGAATGATGATGTGTAAACGTAGACTAAAATTAATGAAACTTGACAATAATTTATTAACCATTTATATGTATTGGAAGTGTGGGAAAATATTTATGACTAAAATTGGCTTGTCAATAGTTTCACTCAATTATTGTCGACAACAGACATAACTTTTGAAGCTAGCAATTTAACATATAAATTTCTATTAAGATTGCAGTTATAGCGATACGCAAAGTTAATACATTTAATATTAATTAAAATATTTTTGTTTTCAATTTTACTGTTGTAAATGTTCTTTAAAAAAAGATTCTGTTACGAATTCTGTTTACAGTTCAATATTTAAGTTTTTTGTTTTTGAATTTTAGATTTATAACGTGTTCTTTTCTGAAAAGAAACCTATGGTTGCAAAAAAAGAAACAGTGTTTTCTCGTTTTGTTAAATTTTTATTTTCATAACTGTTGTAGTTCAAATTTTGTGCTATCACAATTGAAAAAACTGATTTTATTTGTCATTTTAAAACAAAAAGTAATTAAATGTAAACAATAACGTTAATATTAATTTGACATCCAATACCATACTGATTTGACATCCACTGATGTAAAAATATGTTCTGGGGCATTATTTTAAAATACGTAAAAATATATCAAATACTGTTAAAAAAAAATTTCAACTGTTAAAATACGTACATATATATACCGCCAATTACGAATTTATCGAGGTGACAGGTTATTTTATAATAAAAATTATTTTCATTTGCTGATTTTGTTACTAAATTTCAGCCATAAACATTTTACTATAATTAAACACAACGTCAGAAATTTGTTGAAAACTTTAAAAAAAAGTTGAGTTTGAACTGCTCTATCCTGACATTTGCTCAAATCAAAACTGTAAAATTTAAGCTAGAGAAAAATAAAATTGATGAAAAATAATATCCAAACTATTTTCTGGATACTATTATCTGGACTATCAATTAAAAACATTTTAAATTTAGAAAACATTATTTCAAAATATTTTAGAATATAATTTTATTACTCAAGAATACAATATTTATTTTGAACTAATTTATTTATTCTTATTTAATATAACCACATAATACATATATAAATTATTTATTTTATTTCTTTTAGGCAAATCCAAACACACAATGGCAAGAACAATTCGCCCAGTGGAATCTTAATACTCAAAAATAATAAATACAATAAATATATATTTTAAGGCTGATTAATTTGAATATATACATAATATAAAGTTTAATTAAAAATTCCAAAATAAAAGCAAAATATCTCATAATATAGAAAGACAAAAAGAATAAAGATATGAAATACAAAAAGACAAGATGGCGCCAAAAAAATAAATAAAAATTAAATAAACAAATAAATATATCCGCTTGCATTTAACGGATATAATTCTTTATGATATTTATAATATTATAATATGCTATAATCATATATAAACGTTTGACACAATTATATATATATATGTATACATATAATACATAAATGTATATTTATATATATATAGATATATATATATTTAAAATCAGTTACATTGAAAAGAAATTTAAAAACATTTTTATACATCTCTTAAAATAATTTAATTATTTATAAATATAAATTAATTATTAAATCTTTTTAAAAGAATCAGAGCCATTATTCGACGACTATGCAATTTTATATTTAAGTAAAAAAAAAAAAAAATAGAAAAAATAAAATAGCTATATTTTAATTAAGATGACGACTGTCCATTGAAATGTATTATTTTTTTTTTTCTGTTAACTTCTATTATAAACTAATCATTAAGAATTGAATTAATTTAATTGTTTTTATATTTATTGCTGTATAAAAGTAAATATATATGTAAAAGAAGAATACGCAATAAATTTAGATGTATATATGTTAACTTATCCATCTAGAAATATTAAAATTAGAAGTTAACAAATCTAAACTACATGGCAGTTTCAGTATGCATACATAGATTAATTTCATAATGTTAAATAACCTTAAAACTGCCTTGATATACCTATTAACATTGGTATTCCACAATATCAACTGCCAAAAATTACTACTTTAATTATATAACATTGTTAAAATGGCTGAAACAAGAGGAGGTATATTATAGAAAGAGATAAAAATTATCAAATAAATTAATATTTAAATAAAAAAAGTTTTAAGCAAATTGAAATCTGCGAATAAAAAACGAATATGTCAAATTTCAGCCAGTCAAGAATTGACAGCTTTTAAATTGCTAAATCAAAATTTGACAATTTCGAACTTGTTTCCCCATATTTTAATTTAAACAGTTTAACACAAATTTACAAAACAATTAAAATTTTCTGCTTTTAAATTTAAAATGTTGATGATTATAAATTTTCAAAGTAATTGGCAAGATGAATAGAATTTCGGGAATTTGAACTGTTTTGTTGTTTTGTCGTGACATTTTGTAATGTTTTGTTTCAAGATTTAATTTTTGTTTTATCATTTAATGAAAATGATTACATACTTTTATTCCAATCAATGTGTTGAAATATTAAATTACTTGACATAAATACAACGATTTACAGTAATACCATGTTCGTATTACACTATTTAATTATAATTAACAGCCTAATTTCAATCTTATTTTCAAACTAATTTCGTTAGTTTGACATATAAATTATTTTCTCAACTTAATTTCTGTGAAATTACTTTATTAATTTGTTGCTCATGCCTTTTTTTTTGTTTATCGTAATTTTTATCGTATATTTTTAAAAATGTACAGCCCTGACCATTTCAATTGAAAGACATTAGTATACTTGTTTCATATTTTTTTTTACTTGTAAACAATGAGTAATAAAACGTCAAACAAAATCAGAGGTGCCTATTATGTATTTCGATAACGATTACGATTTGATCGAACGAAATGTTTATGTTAATGCCAAATTGCCATTATGTATTTCGATATCGTTCAGAAATTGTCGACGAAATCGATAAAGTTATTCCGAAAGAGACATCAAAAGAGAGATTTTTTACAAATTATTTCAATTTTGAATTGAAAGGATAAAATAAAAGAGTGACGCTTGGACGTGTTTGGTGCACCTGGTGTTTATTTTATGTTTGCGATATATTTTTAATCTTGTACCCTATGCGAACATTTATTTTATTATCACCCATATTCTGTTAGACCCATCTCGCAAGATCGCGTGAGAATATCTCTGATGAGATAGTTTTGTTATTCTGTTAGACCTTTGACGAGACGAGATAGCCATTTTTTATCTCGTCAAAAATTGTAAGCGATAGAGTATCAAAGTATTTTGTGTTTTTTTATCAAAAATTTTAATTAAATAAATAAATTGAATAGATGAAATAGTTAAGTAAAGATTAATATGTAAACAATTTTTCATTATTGTTTTTGCATTATTATTGAAATTGTTTTTTTTTTTTTTTTAAAAAAAACCATCTTTACTATTACTGTCTTACTACTGTTTATGTACTAAACTAAAAAATATTTAAAACATAAATATATTTATATTTATTTTTCATTTAAAAAATATTTTAAAACTAATACTAAAACCCCACTAACACTTTCCAAGAATTTTATAAATCATATTTCGTTTATATACCAATAATAGTAAAAAATTATAGTAAAACATGATCAGTACTACCAACAAATAAAATGTTCTAACCCGCTTACAGTGTCTAACAGAAAGGCTTATTCAGCGAGACGAGACGAGATGAATTTTTTCTTCTCGTCAACTATGGGTTTAACAGAATATGGGTCTATAATTTTTAAAAGTTAATTTTGAAGCTAATTTCGTGTTAATACGAATATGTTGTAATATATAGAAAAATAAAACTTTTAGGTTATGTTTAACATCATTATTTTATAGTTTTTATACAATAAATAACAAATTTACTTTTTCTTATATTTATTTACATTTCATAAGACAGTCTGAATTTAAATTTAATTACATTCAATTCATTTCCAAATATTTAATTATATTATTTTAATTAATTATTACAAAAAAAGTAATTAAAAAATCTGTATTTATGATAAAATTCCAAATAGTGAAAAACATATTAAAAAAACAAACAAAATAAACGTCTATGAATTGTGAATTATTATTAAATATAAATAAATAAATATTTATAGACATTATAGAAAAAATAATAATGAATATTATTTTTCTTTCTAATTTTTAAGACTGTTTTTAAAAAAACTTTATAAAAAATTTAACAACAATCTAAAATCATTTTGGCATCTTTGTTAACAAAATCAGATATTCTTTATTAAAACTAAATCAAAAAAAAAAAAAAATTAAATTTTTAAAGTAAATATTCTTTAAATAATGATTTTGTTTTTTTGACTTTTAGAGTTAATAAAACGAAATGGTATTATATATATTTAAATTTACTTTTATCTATGTATAATATTATATGCAGTACTTATTATGTAGATAATTATTAAGAATGTTTTAAGTAATTTAATATATAGGATAATCAAAATAAAAATTCTTTAAAATTGGAAAAAAAATTTTTTTTTTTTAATTTGTCTTTTAATTTTTATAATATTTATTGTAAATTTTAAATTAATCATATATATATAGTTAACTTTTGTATAGCATATAAAATATTTATTATAAATAAATTAAAGTGGTAAAGCCAATTTAAAATATTAAATATTCTTTGACTTTGGGAAGTCTATTAAGAGAATTTTAAAATATCAAATGCAATGCACATAAATTAATTTTTTAATTTAAATAGCTTCGATCTAAATAAATTTCAAAACTTTATTGTGTTGGATTTATTAGTAAAAAATGAAGTTTTTGAAAAGATTTTTAGTACTTGTTACTAGTATTAAAATTGGTATTAATATTTTATGTTAGTAGATTTGTTGTTAGTTAGAGTTTTCGATTTCAATCATAATTTTAAGCTTGTGATTGTTATTTGATATTTTTTGAATCTCTTATTAAAGAAAAAAAAAATCATAGTTTTAAAATTCTATTCAATATAAAAAATATAATTTAATTTATTTTTAAATAATTGAAAATAATTGAGATTATTTTTCTCGATTAAATAAACGTATTAACATTTAAATATAATTTATTTTCAAAAAAATGTTTGTGAAAGCTCATATTAATTCTTTTAGTAATTTTCTACTCTATATAGCTATTAATTATTTATAATTTCCATGGAACTCTCAATTTGTAATTTGATTAATCTAGGTATGTACCTCAATTGATAAGATGTAATATTTTTCGTTTCTAAAAATAATTTGATATATGTCACTATAAATTAAAAATTCAGTGGTTTAAGAAAAAAGATAGAAATTTCAGTTAATTTTTGTAACAATAAAAATACTATGCTGTAAGCAAAAGTCAAAAAAATTTTCGATAGGTCAATTATAAATTACTTGCTTTGTAATGTCACTCAAGTTAAGTTAAAACGATTAGGTGTAATTGCTTCTGACATTCTAAATTATTGTATTCAAAATTTATCCACTGAATTATTACTAATAAGTATTTTTGTTGCTTTTCATCAAGTATTAAAGGTTTATTCACGTTTTAAATGTCAGTCTATCAATTTGAAATAAATTTTAGCAGGTTAACTGAATTGATGTATACATACGCTAACTATAATGACATAAAACTACATATGTAAAAGTCAAATTGTTTTATCCCATAATGACATATGTCATGACATATGTAGCTCGATGTCATTATAGTTAGCGCATTAAATTGTTTTTTGACAGTTTTAGCGTTTCCAACTAAAAATCATCCTTTATTTAAATCAATACTTTTTATTTATGTACTTATTTCTCTTAATACAATAATTGTGTACTCAAATTTCATATTATTTTAATAAGCATTACATACATACATATAGTGAAGAGCTTAAATTAATTAAAAATATATTCAAATAATCATATTTGAACTAAAATTTAATTTTTAATTTTATTATTTAAGATTTAATTAAAAATTATATGTTATAAAATAATAAAGTTATTATTTTATGTAATTTGTAAAGAAGTACATTAATATTATAAAAAAAATATATATATATATTATCATTATTATTATTACTATTATTATTAAGATTCTAATTAAATATATTAATTATTATTATTATTATAAAATTAACAAAAAAAAAAAAAATGATTTTAACTACAGCAAAAATTTTAAATTATATATTATATGAAAACAAAAGAAAACAACAAATAAATTAAAAATGAAAATATATTATATTGCATAAATAAATGAAAAAAAAAACTACAAAAACAACAATATATAAAAATAAGCTTTAAAGTGTGTTTCAATTATTAACAATATATTTTTTTTTCAATAATTTTTAGCCACTTTTTTAAAGTCTTAATTCTACTCGTATAAAAATATTTTCCCCAAGTCTATTAAAAAACTTTCATTATTTGCCGGTAAGTCAATCGAATTAGTGCAGACAAAGCTAATGCAGCTAATGCAAAAAAAATAAAATATTCAACTATTGTAAATGTTTAAGAAGCTTGCAAAGCTTGACAGAAACGTGAAATGCTAAATGCAGTGCGTTGACAGCTTCAATCATCAAAATAAATAGATATTATATATTGAAAAATGTATTTAAAAAAAAAAAAAGACAATCTAAGAGTACTACTACACGTTTCAGTTTGAATTCAATTATTCTGACATTTATGTTGCCAATTAATTTTTAATGTCATAGCTTCATAGAATGGCACCTCTATTTGTGTTGATCAGGGCCCCTACATCGTATTCCGATTTTCGTAAAACGAATTTCGTATTCGAAAGATTGGCACTATGTAATACGAAATTCGAGTTAAAATAAGTTTGACAACTCGAAAATCGTATATACGAATCCGAATGTAAATTTTCATACCATGTAATACTATTTTCGAATATTTTTTAATATATTTTATCCGAATGGTTTTCTGTTATCGAATGGATGTAAAACTTTGTTTGTTTTTAAATTAAGTGAATTATTTTTAAAAATATAATTATACCTAATATTACAATAATAATTAATAATATAAAAAAACTACATTTATATTTAATTTAGTATTTAAAAAAATTTATTTTATTTCATATTTGTGTTTTATAGATTAGGCTTAAACAAAAAACAACACCATCTGAATTTAAAATAATTATGGAGTTTCAAAACGAAATACAAATACAATAAAATTGATATAATTTTAATTAAAATATAAAAAATAATACTTTTCAAAATAATAAACACACATTTAAAGTATACAAAAACATTACTGACAATTAGAAATTTGGAAACTTACGCTACCAACTTAAATGACGTTTATTTCCTTTCGAATTTGATACGTGGTACCAATTAATTTTACATTCGAATCGCAAATTCGGATAATCGTTCGAATCCGAGTTTCATACACGGTAGGGGGCCAGTTTAAAATTGTAAACATGTATAAAATTCAGAAATGTCAAAAAATATTTATTTCACTCGAATTGTGTATCTGTGAAAAAAATTAATAACATAAACTAGTAACAAAAAATGATTGCATGCGTGCTAATATGCAAATTTCTTTGAACCAGTAATTTTGAACCATGTGGGGTATGGGGTTTTAATCTACACTACCTCGATTGGTAAATTCTATGTTTTTTTTTTTAAAGAAGTATATTTGATAGTTAATGTCAAAATTCAAGCCATATCAAAACATGTTAGCATGTAAGCGTTGCATATGCATTTGACATTGTGAAGTTGTTTGAGTTAAAACATCAAACGTATTGTATTATTTGTTGTCAATTTATTATGGCTCGAGTTGTCAAGATCCAATATAAGCTCTCTTTTAAATCGATCTTTCCCTTATTATATATCTAAATATGTATATGTATATCAATTTAAATATATTATAATCAATTTCAGATATCTGTTAGATTAACCAGTAATTCATTTCTCACTTCTTGCTTCTCTTTTGATTTGATATTGGAGAGTTGGAGGAAAAACTGAGGTGATTTTATAATTGCCTCTAGCAAATAACTTTTATCATTGATTAATAATAGTAAGTAGTATTATTAATCAATGCTTTTATATATTTAAATATATTTCGACTCTAAAACAGATATTTTGAATATGAAAATGGAGTTAAGGTAAGATTTTGTATGCAAAATATAATTTATTTTGGAAAATCGCAAATGTCAGTTTTCAGAATTTCGTGTTAAGTTTCAGAAGCTTTGATATGGTGTGATACAGAATTTCTACAGAATTTAGATTTTAGACTGTAAATTTTATGAACGTTACTGATAAATTGGTATTATGAAATTTCCAAATATTTGATATTTTTCACAGTTTTTATTGTAAGGTATTAAAAACCTTTACCGAAAAAATATGAAACACAATAATTGATCAAGCACCAATTATTGATCAAACACTCAAGTATCTAGATTGATTTGTTTTTGTTTTTATACATGAGGGTTAAGCTAGTTTTACTTAATAGTTTATTTTTGTATATTTAAATTAACTTTATTTTAGTTTTTCAAAAATAAAAACACAATTTTTTTCAAAAATAATTTTGTTTTATCATCACAGAAATGTCAAAATATCAAAATTCATAATAGCAAATTTTCACAGAAAACCAGTATCAGTTTATGATTTAATTTCTGATCAATTTTGTCAATTATCAGCTTTTTGTTCACTGGTCTACTTCATTGATAAAACTTAAAAATATTTGTTAAAATAAAAATCAAATCAAAATCAATTGCTTTTGACATTTGTAATACAAAATTTATTAAACATTTAAACAATTTCTAGAAAAATACTGATTGATACACGACACAGCACTCATAATACAATACGTGATAACTATTTTTAAAGATATATATAGATAGATATATATAAAGATGACTATTCGAATAGGATTCTGAAAAAAATCTGTGCATTTTTTAATAATAAATAAAAAAATATTTTTTTTTTATTTTTTATTGTTTTTTAATTAATTCTTTTTAATAAATGCATATAATATAAGAGTATTTACATAAGAAATAGATAAATGAAAAATAATACATAATTATGTTACATTACTTATAAATTAAAAATGTTTCATTATAAACAAAAAAAAAAAAAAAAATAATAATAAAAAAATAAAAATTAACAGTTAATTAATTATGGCAGAACTTTGAGATAGTTCAGAAATTTTATTAATGTATGGGATTTGTGTGTAACTGTTTTTATTATGTATGGATTACCATTATTAATTAAGAATTTTTATTATTCTTAAGCAATGGCAATGTTATCTATATAATATTAATTTCAGTTTTTGTGTACTTGGTGTCGCTCGTCTCTATTCAATTTTTTTTTTTGTTATTAAATTATTAATTTTAAAATATATTTTTTAATTCGCAAATTAATTGATATTCAAAATTAATAATTTAATATTTTTTCTTTTTAAATATAATAATGCCCTTAATGAAAATTTATCTAATTTAATTGCTAAATAATGTGTAAATGAGTATATACTTTCTTATATTATAGTATAGTATGTATATAGAGTATTTATTATATGGAGTTTTAAATGTTTTAATGTTTTTACTTTTTATATAGATGAGAGAGTTTTAATTTGTTTAAACATTGTATATGTATTGTAATATTATGTATGTACAAAACAAAAAAAAAAAAAAAGTAATTTAATTTTGTACAAAATTATTTTAAAATCAAACTAAAATTATAAAATAATAAAAATAAAAAAAAACATAAAATTTGAATAATTTAAATTTACAATAACTTTTCTCGCCATCTTTCTTTTCTGTACCCTTTTTTTGTTTTTTTTTTTTAATTAAAAATTATTTAAAATTTCTATAATTTAATAACCATTATTGTAATTGCTTTGTGCATTTCTATCATAACCACCAAATCCACCACGTCCACCACCATTACCACCAGCATTACCAGTATCTTCATATGTTATTTGTGGTCTATAACCATTTTCATCAGCTTCATAATTAACAACTTGTTTACGACCATCAGGTAATAAAACATAATAACGTCCTACAGTTTTATCACCATCACGTGATTCCATATGACCAAAATCATTACCACTTTCAGCATCTTGTACATCATATTGAAATTCATATTTTGCTGGACCATTATTTTCATCATCTTGATTACCATATCCATTATTACCACCATTTCTACCACGTCCATAACCACCAGCATTATTATCATATCCACCACCATTTTGTTGATTTGGGAAAATTGCTGTTGTTACTGCTGGTGCACCATATGTACTTTTTGGTGGTAAATAATTATTTGAGGGTTGTTGTTGTTGTTGTTGTTGTGGTGGTGCTTGATAACTATTTTGTGGTTGTTGTTGAGGTTGTTGTTGTTGTTGTGGTGGTAAATATCTATTTGTTGGTGGTAAATATTGATTTTGTGGTACTGGTGGTTCTGATTGAACTAAAGCTACAATTGTTGTTAAAAATCCGATTGCTAAAGAGATCTAGAATAATGAAAAAAATATAATTTTGAAATAGTTAATTAATATTACATAATAATTATATATACTTTATAATATTCTTGTTGTTGTTTTTTTAATTTGTATAAAAAATATGGCATAATGTGGAATAATTAATATTGAAAATATATTTTGAAAAGAATTAAGAGGTGTAGTGCAATTTTACAAAAAATTATTTGAATATTAAAAATAGAATCAGACTTCTGAGCTCTGATAATGGCGTAGTACCCAAAATCGAACAAAATATTAAATCAAAATAGTCAACAATATACCTATAGTTTTCAATATTTATTTTAATTATTAAAAATAGACGAAATACTAGAAATATAGTCTTTCATTATAGCTGATAGAACCAATGGTACATAATTTTACGTTTTAGACTACTTTAAATATAGATATAACAGTAATTTTTCGTGTTAGTTAAGGTACCTTATGGATACCGCAGTAATACACAAAATATTTTTAAAATCTTAAAAATATTTCAAGAATATCAGGTGAAAAGAAAATTCATTGTTAAAATAGAATGGTATTAAAGTTAAGAAGAAACATACAAAATTTTAATATACTTTGTGATAACATTCTGGTTTCAATAGTACCTTCCCCGTTTTTGTTTAATAACAAATGCAAACACATGCAATCTGAATTGCAATAATTGACTATATTTTTGAATTAGAATAAATTTGGAATAGTGTATTTTTAAATATGAAAAAACATTATAACAGTTTAATTATGTTAAATTTTAATTTCTATTTTTAAATACAGAAACATTTACTAAGAGTTCTGTTCAAAATGCTATCATTTTTAATAACGGCAAATAATTGTAAAATTTTTCATTAAAGCTTTAATAATATTAATGTTGATATAAATTATTTTTACATCGTTACAAAACGAATAAAAGGATTAATAATGAGATTTATATTCATTTATTGGAATTTCTGGGAGCCCAGTCAACCCATCTATTATCTATATTATTCTTAACATCATAATAAAATAATATTCTAAATTTATAACTTGTGTATAGAATATATTAATTTAACTACATAATAGGTTTTATATATTTAATTTTTTTTTTTTAATTTGATTAAATATAAAATTAATAATAAAACGATATAATTTTAGCCCAAGTATAGCTATAGAGATTTATCTAGATACATTCTAAAATATCATAGAGGAATAATCTTCTAAATTTAGAATTTGTATAGAACATGTAAATTTACTTAAAATTTTTTTTTAATATTTATAAATATATATATTTTAAATAACGACACTCATAGCCCTAGTATAATAGCTGTAAAGATACAAATTACTTCATAAATCAAACTTTGAACAATATTGTATTTAAATAAATGACATTTTGGAATTAATATTTAATTATATTAATTTATATAATTAATAAATATTAATTAATACTAAATATTTTTATATAAATATTTCAAATTTTCAACACAATCATTTATAAAATTGCAGTGTTTCCAGACATTTAGAAATTAAAACTAATTAGTATTGTCTATAATCATTTAGAAATTATATCTGTATTTGTAGAATCTAGAATAATAGAATCTAATCTAGAAACTATACATATTTGGATTCGTAGAACCTAGAATAATAGAATTTAATCTAGAAACTACATTTGGATTGGTAGAACCTAGAATAATAGAATTTAATCTAGAAACTACATTTGGATTTGTAGAATCAACAATAATTGAATCTAATCTGGAATATAAACTACATTTGGATTTATGGAGACATGCAGAAGATAAACCTGCACTGACCCAGATATGTGAAATGAAAATGGATAGTCCAAATGCTATTGGATAATATGGACAATTTATGTATAATATTTAAATTAATTTTAAAAATTAATTTAAAATTAAATATTAAATTAAAATCGTATTACAAAAAATTAATTTATTAAATTAATAAAAAATAAATAAGACTTGAGATAAAAAATAATTTTAATTCAAATTAAAATTTAATTTTTATGGCACAAATAAAATGGTTTCAATTTTATTTAAATTAAATTATTTAATTTTGTATTGTTTTCCAAATATTTAAAATTAAATGGTTATTAATACGAAATATGTTTGGTTTGAAGAACATTAAATATATTCTTTAGTAATAAATAACATAATTTTGAAAAAATAATTATAAAACTAAATTAATTTTGAATAATAAAAACAAAAATGATTAAAACAGATTAAAAAATAAAATTATTAATGTTAATTTTAAATATTCATTAATTTGAATGTTATTATAAAATGTTCGATAATTTTAATTAATTATTTTAATTAACACTTAAACTTTTATTAAAATAAATTTCCAAATGTTCTTCAGTTTATATCCTTTAAATTTTAATCACTAACATTAGGATAAACACTAACAATTTTTTAAAAATATTTCTCAATAGATTAATATATATATAAAAGCTTTTTTTTTTTTTTTTTAATTTAATAATAAATAAGGACACTATTAAATAAAATATTTTCAAATATTACATAATATACCTTCATTTTAAATTGATTTTCTTTTTTTATTTAAATTATGAAAATTTTGTATTTTTTTTAAATCCAACAGTTAAAATTAAACTGTACTTATAACGGTAAGTATAATTTATTATATTTTAGATTATTATATATTATTATTATTATTTCTTATTGTATTTAATAATGTTCTTCTTCGATTGACGTTTGAATGTTTTTTGATGCTGATCTATATCCAGACAGCGGTATTTATATATTTTAACAAAAATTTTTGGTACGAATCTTCTTAAAAATAATAATAACAATAATAAAAATAATAAACAACAGAAAAAAAAATTGGTAAAAATAATAATAAGAGTAATAGTAACAAAAGAAGAAAAAGAAAAAATAAAAGTAAAAACTACCAAAATAGTTGATGAGTACTCGTTGTAATATTTATAGTTTTTCTTTTTTTTTTATCTTTTTTTGTTTTTTTTTTTTTATTACTTGAAAATACAAAACTAGACAATTTTCAGAAGCAATTGGAACGCATTTGATGTAACAGTTAACATAAAAAAAAGAAAAACAAAAAAATAAAAACATAACAAAATAATGGCACTAACATTAACAGTATATACAACATACTACATTTATTAATAACAATAACAGAGATAAACTTTATTGGAAGCTTTTCAAACTTAAATTTTATTATTTTGATTTTTTTCTTCTAAAAATTAAAAATTTAATGTAAAGCTAGTTCAGATCAGATTTTTCCTTTCTCAATGGGTATAGGTAGGTAGGTACTCTAAATTTTGTTTGAAATTTTGCAGATATTTTGCAAAGAGTAAAACTGATGATGATGATTGTGGTGAAGAAAGAGAGTAAGAAAGAGAGAGAACTAGAGATTAAATGAGTTTAGTTGATTTTTATTAAATGAAAATTAAATCTTATAAAAGACTGTTAAATTTTTGAATACTTTAAAGTTATAATTCTTATTATGTATTATTATTTTTGTTATTGTTTTTAACACAAAATAGAAGTTGGTTTATTTTTTCAAATTACATACATTACAAAAATATATAATATTATGTATTAAAAGATTTTTTTTTTTTGTGGAAAATATCATTAAAATTTTTATTTTTAACCCATTTTGCATTTTTTGTGTACTTACTATAATATTAGGAAAATATGCCAGACGACTAAGTACAACAATATTATTAGAAAACAGCAGTTTTTCACCAGAAATTCAATATCTAATTTTTTTATAATTGAATAAATAAAATTGAACAATATTTATAATATAACTGAATTATTGCGAAATATGATTTCGCAAATGTGTGCAGGTCAATCTAAAAAATATTTTGTATTATTCAATATTATTGAGATGTCTGTTGGCTGTTTTAGTCTTACAAAATAATAATTGCTATATTTAAATAGAACCTAAATATGAGACAAAATTTATGGACCATCCAAATAGTTTAACAAGTGAAACGTCAGACTGTGATTGTCTTGAAAGTGATCGTCTCACAGCAGGGATATTGATTCAAAAGTCTTAACATGTTGAATTTTCACTGCTATAGAACCATTGTTTGACATTGATATTGATTTAAGACCTAAAAATCCTGAATTTTCAAAGCTTGAAAATACTGCTGTAAAATCAATTCAATTTAAGTAAAATATGAGGGATGATGATGACTAAATTAGTACATCTACGAATAATAACAGAAACAGTACGAGATAATTTGAGATACGTATAGCAATACTAAGTACAAGGTCAGTACGATGTATAAGGACAATAAGACGTACGAAGAAAGTCTATGACGTACGAGGTGCTAGATAGAAGTTCATACATAACAAGCCATATTTCATAATAACTATACTGAATTTCTATGAATTTCCTATTATACTAAATTCGATTTTGAAGAGTTATCGAAATCGTTTCAAAATGCTTTTGAACTCACAAATTTCAAAAATTACTCAAATATAATTAAAGCTAAGAAATGGAAATAATTTTAAGGAAAAAAATATAAAATTGAATAGCTTATTTAATTATTTTTATATATAAGAGGAAAGACATACGGACGTAATCACAATAATGCCATTTGCGACTGCGGTGATATAGGGGAAAGATACCATCCCGAAATTACATAATCTAATTTAATCGAAGGACATACAATATTTTCTATCTTTATGTGTTTTTCAGTCAACGAGTTGAATTGCTTGAACATAATAAAAATAAAATGAAATAAGCATAATGTCTACAAATGATGGTGGAATTGCAATTTTAAACTGTATAATCATTATAAAGTCTGTGATGTGCTGCAAACGGCTGAGCCCAACATTCAAAAGAAATTAAATTTGCATAAGAGCAAAAACGGAAATTTTTAACACAATCATGTATTAAGTTGAAGTTTATCCTGCCAAATCAAACCTAATTAGTTTTAAAATTTTGCATATATCATCATTTAGAAAATATATTGCAGAAGATTAACCTATACAGATTAGGCAGATATATAAAATGGAAATGGATAGGTTAAAATAAAGAACAAAAAGCCTTAGAAGAGAACTTATAAAACTTGCCGAAGGAACTGCTGACGATGCTCTACAATATTAAAACTTCTTACTGTACTTACCAGTCCTCATGCTCGAGCAACATTTAAAAACGTTTCATAATATACAATATTTCAAAAGAGGAGTGCAAAGGATATAAATTGTGTTGATCAAGACGAGTTTTTCATACACCGATTTACCGTCACGGTCGCTTTTTTCTGTAACGATTAGCTATCAATATCGAACGTGACCGTAAATCAGCACATGTGAAAATCCAACCTAATTAATCCATTATTCTATATACTTACTGTCGGTTGCTATACCTATTGTATAGCAGAAGAAAGTAATTTTATGTTTTGCGGAGTCGGTTTTGATTACGATAAACAAGGTAGACATTGACCGGTTGCTAACCTAATATTGTAATGCTTGCAGAACCTCCACGCGTTGATCATTGGAAATTAAATTTCTATACATTGACCGATCGCTGACCTTATATTTTGTAACTGTTTAATTCTTGGTCAAATGCTTGCAGAACCTGCACGCTGTGTTCATTGGAAATTAAATTTCTAATAACCTTTAGATTTTTAGGCCAAAACTGCATAGACTCAAGTCTTTCTAGTTGGGGGTTCGTCATGCGGAAATTTTGTTCTGAAATCATCACATGACCTTCGAATAAAGACTGATTTAAATTGATTAACGACCCGACAAAGAATTATGAATAACGATTTGATCAATTATTTAAAATTTGGAAATGGAACGAAAAGACCATATTTGAAGCTGGTAAAATAACAGAAATAGCAAACATATAGCTTTTAAATATAAGCTAGATAGACTTATTAGATTACAGACTATAAGATCTGTTGGTAAGGGAATTATGCAGCATTTTAAATCGAACTTGTCATGACGTTGGATTAATTTTGTTCTATTTTCGTACCGATTAGGCAATAGAGATATGTATGTAATATTACAGGACTTAGTTAATGAGAAAATGCAACAAAAAATCAATATCAAATTTACATAAAGACACTGTCATTTTCCACATATATTTTAACACAAGTCTAAGTGCAAAAAGTGCAATACGGGTGCTAAAAACAACAAAAAAAATCAACAGTCAAATTTTACTATTATTTTCATTAGCGATCTGATCTGTATCTTTATATTCATAACACTATTAATGATCGTAAATTGTAGTAAATAGTAAGTATAGGTATACATAATGATGGTATAACAAAAAATACAGCAGAAACTAATATTAAAAATCAGGAGATCTCAATATACACCAATTTATTTCATTTTACCTTGATACTTAATAGTACAATAATCTACCTACATATCAGTGACGGGGCGTGGAATTTTCAACTGGGGAAGCACTGTAAAAGAAAACATTAGTTTGTTTTGGTTTTCCTTTTCTATTGAAATTTTTGCTAAATTCGACAGTTAAAACTGTTCACATCTATTTCTCAAAGTAGTTTTAATTCTGTTTAGGCAGAAAAACGATCGCTCAACTGAAATAGTTGTTATAGAGGAAGTGTTATCAATTAACAAAGCTTAGACTATTCATTAAAAGAGTTGTGTAATTTTGTTTCAGTCAAATACTGTTTTTTTTGTTAAAATTTTAATCTGAAGATATAACTTTAATTTAAGTTCTGATTTTAAGAAAGCAATGTAAAAAAGTGTGAATATGAATTCTCTATATTAATGTTGGAAAAATACCTCGTATACGAATTATAAGATTTTATTGAAAAATGCTGATTACACCGTTTTATTGTTGTTGTTATTAGTAGATCAAGCATTGGTTTACCATCCTTAACAATTAATAATTTTTCTTCAAAACTTCTAGCAGAAAATTATTTGTTCTTTCAATAACACAATTACAATTTTCTATTATAATTATTTATAAATAATAAAAAACAAAATGTTTGAAATTTTTAAATTTATTTACAAATTAATTGTTTCAAAACTGCATCAAACAAAATTATGGCTGAAAATAAACAATGTAGCATTCAATAACAAAAAACTACAGAATTACTAAACACAAATCAATACTACTCTCTAAAAAAACCCAAAACTACATACATTATTTATATAAATATTAATTCTCCTTTAAGTCAACAACCACAATAATGCATAAAATTAATTCATTCCCTGCTATTTTTTTTATTTGTAATTTCATTTTCTGTCATGCGATATTTTGTTGTTGTTTCCCTAGATAATCTATTTTCTATCAGATATTTTCTAATTATATCAGGTAGATTTGGAATGAATATCAGCAACTCAATCAATTTTTTTTCCTTTTGATTTTTTTTATTGTCGCTTCTCTTATTATTTTGTTGCTGTTGATAAATAGAGACGTGTGTGTTGAGTGTATGTATATTGTAAATGAGGAGAATCAGAATGATATTTAATTTGTCATTATAATTATGCAATGTATAATTGTATAGCTATATTGGTAATAGAATAATGATTTTTAATAGGCATTATTTTCAAATATTTTAAATTTGTGGTTGTTGAATATCTCTTGTTGGCTTGTATGATTGAAAGAATTATAGTAATAGAAAATAATGATGTTTATATAGGCATTATTTTCTATACATAAATAATGTAGTTAATATCATTCTATGAATATAATTTTTGCTTGAAATTTTTTTTCATTCGATTTGAATTTTTGTAGTTAAGTAATTTTTATATCAAATTAATATTTTATATTAAGTTGTAAAAAATAATAAATAATATTTTATTTGGGGAAGCACTCATTCAACTCAATATATGGACGCTTCGTGCCTGCTACATATATATATGTATTTGTGAGGAACTCATAAAATTTCAATTTAAATTAAAAGTAGAGTTTATTTTTTTTTTCTTTTCACATCATATTCTCAATTATATAACCAAAAAAAATAACTCTATCTAGATTAGATTATATAGAAGATGTAATGTAATTTTTTTTTTCTTCTTTTATTCATTTTAATTCAATTCAAAGCTTTTTAGTATAGACTTTAAATTCAAGGAGTTCAATTCAATTCAAAAAAACAATAAAAAAAAAATTTAAGAATATAAAAATTTAAAATATTTTTTTTTTTAATACAATGTTAATAAAAAAAATTGTTTCTAAACATTGTTTAGATACAAAAATATAAAATTATATTTTATTATTATTAATGCAGTTTTATCATCCAATTTTAATTTATATTATTTTAATTTATTTATTATTAAAAAATATTATAAAATTTTTTATGATTTACATCGTAAAAAAATTAATTTACTTTTAGAATTATTTAATCAAGTTATTTTTTTGTTGTTGTTGTTAGAATTAATTAAATAATAAATTGTTAAAGTAATTAATGTGTACATATATAAAATATTATTACATATTTAGTTATTTATTATTATTTGTATAATTGTAAAATAATTGTTATATAAATAAATAATGTATAAAACAAATTGAAAATAATAAAAAATTTTAATTAATAAAAAAAAATAAAAAAAAAAATATAAAAATGATAAGAACCTTCAAATTTTATT
The DNA here is from genome assembly GCA_963942445.1 of Argyra leucocephala. Taxonomy (NCBI): domain Eukaryota; kingdom Metazoa; phylum Arthropoda; class Insecta; order Diptera; family Dolichopodidae; genus Argyra; species Argyra leucocephala. The sequence continues at coordinate 16,304,530 of OZ012681.1, forward strand.
ACAAATGTCATTTTTATTAAAATTATTATTGAAAATGTTGAAAATGGTATTTGTATTCCTTGTATTGAAGCTAAGTTAGCTAAAAATTCACAGATTTGTAAAATCAAAAATTAAAATTATTAAATTTTGTATATACAGTACTAAACAGATTCAAACTCGGTGCATTAAATTTGAAACAAAGCTTTCAAAGAAAAAATAGAGTTAACCAATTATGTAGCATTTAATTAAATTAATTTAATTTGATAAAATAATTTTTAAATTTTATATTTCTGCTCTATAAAATCAAATAGGATGTTGATTATTATTTCTATTTATTTAATTCATAATCATCTCCAAAAATCAATTTTGCTCGTATACAGAGTGTATATTTATAAAAATTAAATGAATAAAACAGTAGCAAATCAAAATAGTAGCTAGATTAAGATTTAGTATTAAGATAATTTTAGTTAATAAACGTTAGTTAAGATTTAGGCTAGTTTTACATTAGGTTTTATATTAGCATAAAATAATTAATTAAAGGTTTTTACCTGCGATTTTGTTCTTGGCAAATTTATTTATTCTAAATATTTAAGTCAGGTTAGTCTAAATAATTACAAATCAAAGGTGTAAATATTCTAGTAATGTAAACTCTTGAAATATAGAATTAAAATATATGAAAATAACATAATATTGTACAAATACATTAAGGCAATAAATAAAATAAAATAATGATAACAATAACAAAATCAGTCAAAATGTGTACAAAATTAATTAACACAGCTTAAGGTTATACAAGAATCAATTAAATTTAAAATTAGTACAAAAATAAAAAAATATAAGGCAAAAATTCTAAAATCGTAAAAGCCATTTAATATTTATATAGCAATAAGTAAGTGATTTTACACTCTTGACAGTAACTTTAAGTTTAGGTAGAATCACCTTTGCGTGCTTAATTAAGTACGGTACTACAATTTTTACACTACAGAATATCTAATTATGTTTTTTTCCCTTTATTAATCTGTGTTCACTTACAATTTTAATAATTCAAAAATAGTTCCAACAAATTAATTCAATATAAAACAATTTTAAAGTTGTAATTTTGACACACATTGTACATAAGAGTTTTATGACCGTAGCCGGAGCTGTCTGGTCTTATAATTTATTAATAATATAAAAATTCAATTGTTTGACAATAGTTTTTTTTTTCTTTTAATATAAAATAAATTCAATCAGTTAGAAATTTATTAAAAATTTACATTAATTCAAATATATTTAAAAATTGCACATTTAAACATTAAGAAGTTCGACGATTTTTTTATTTTGTATTGACAGAAATTATCAATTGACTTAATATTACCAGGTAGATCATTAAAATTTTTTAAACAATTGTAGAGACAGTTTGTCTTTTGACGGTTTGTTTTGAACAGTGATACATAAAAATTGCATTTGTTGCGGGTGTTATAATTATGCACATCTACATATCTTTGCAAAATGAAATAATGCTTAATTTGATTATTTATAATTTTAAAACCCAGAATTCAGTACAATTCACGCTTACATATATATCATCGAAACTAAGGTAGGTACTTATCAGAATAAATCATATACTCGTTGGGTGCAATATTGGGTAATTATGAATTATTTTAATAGATTTTTTCATTAGAATTTCGATTTTTTTTTAACTAATTTTAGGCTCTCCACTCCATATAGGGTTGATATAAACAACATTTGACAAAATATATGACGAGTATATAATAAAGAGCGTTTTTTTATCGAGAATTTTTTTTAATCTGCGTAGAATAAAAACATAAGGAGAATTTTTTTTGCAGACAAGATCAATATGATCTTCCCATTTAATTTTGGAATCTACAACGAGACCTATATAGTCCAACAAAACTTCCAATTTGTTAATTTGATTTTTACTTCTTTCTTTAATAAAATTTGAACAATTTAACTATGAAGAAAAAATAAAAAAATATAAATTTTTCTTCTCTTTTGATATTTAATTTTAAATTTAGTGTAATGAATTATTATATTGTTGTTATTTAGTCTTAATATTATTAGTAATAATAAAATACTTTGTACGAGCGACTTAGCTCCTTTGAGATACTGAAATGAAATAAAAAAAAAAAATAAAAAATTGAATGGTTTTTGTAAACAAAAATTTGAAATTAGATTAAGATCTGCAAGATGTAGTGATTATGTCATCCGACTATTAATTTCGGGTTCGAATCTTGGGTTGAGAATGAAATTTTATAAAATTTGTTGAAAATGGCAATTTGATATTCACTTGAATAATATCGAACTAATCTATGCTATTTAAAAAGACCTAGAATTAGTGATGGTAAAAGTAGCTTATCAGATTTTATTAGTTAATTATCGAGATAATATAAAAAAAAAAAAACAAATATTTGTTCACAAAAATTTCTAGCTCCATTAGTACTGTAAAATGTATGAAAAGTATTCTTGACAATATAATAAAAACAGAACTAAATTAACTTCTTGTAAATTAATTTTAACAAATTAATTAAACTTCTTGAATTTACCACATCGCGTCATTTGAACAACAGAAAGTGATAATTGCAAATTTACAAATATTTAAATAAGGAAACTTGCATGTCTTAACCAATATGTATAATATTTTGATAAAGTGACATATTTTCAGTCCAGTCCAGTTTTGAAAATACTTTGATTTATAATGGAGTCATATATCAGTTCTAACTATACCAAAAACAATTTTTCTATATTTAAATTATTACCATTCTACTACCGTGTATTATCTTTATTATTTACTTAGTAATAATTGTTAAAAATCTTAATTATGTTAATTAAGTTTTTATTGTCTCAGAATACACTTATGCATGTAGAAAATTTGTTCGTTGACAAAATAAATAAATAAATAAGTACATAAAGGCATATAAGTATGGGTGGGAAGGTAGAAATGACTATTACACACTCAGGGAAAAATTCTATAAAATTAAAATTATTTCCTATTAATTCAATTAGATTTTACTATTAAAATTCGTCAATGGAATATACAGTTTTAAAATAACAATTTGAATCTTATTAAATCAATATAGTTGAAATGTACCATTATTTTAATAGTATTGTCTTGTAAATATTATAGTCCATCTATAATTATAATTGACAAGCATTTAAGGTCCTGCGCAGTAGACACCTTTTCATTTTATTTCGATTCTCCTACTCCTTAATGAACTTCTAATATATATAATATATAAGATTGTATATAAAACAAAAATGCGCACACAGTTGAAAATTTTGTACTCTTATGATTTTATTGTTCAGCAAATACATTATGCATATGTGAGATCTTATTCTATAATTATAATTGACAAGCATTTAGGGACCTGCGCAGTAGACACCTTTTTATCTTTAATGACAAAATTTTTTATTTTTAGTAATTTTATCCACTAAATGCCACTTACTATAGGGAATATATCGGGAACGAAGCAGTATATGAGGGACGTGTATTTATGTGTCCTAAATAAAACTTACTAACCACAAAACTTTTTATTAAACACTAGTGGTTTCTGCTATATCGTGCGAAGTCTATGTCACTACGTAAATTATTATTTTTTTAAAAACTTTAAATTTGACTTCAACTTGAAATATAATTACTCAACAGGGGCCACTAGTCACATTATAATTTAATAGTATATCCCTATTATAATAATAGTTTCACCAATATTAATTTAATAAATCTAATAGTATACACACTATTATTTTAATAGTATTGTACTATAAATATTATAATGCATCACATTATAATTCAATAGTATATCCTATTATAATAATAGTTTTAATAATATTAATTTAATAAATTTAAAAGTATGCATACTATAATTTTAATAGCATTGTCGAAGTGGTATACTTTTTTTTTATAATAGGAGCATCACATTAAATTAATATTAAATACATATTTTTTTTTTTTTTTTCTTTATTTAATTCATATTTATTTACCTTATAACTTAACAATAATTTTACAATGTGATTTATAAAAAATAAATATTGACCTCATTAACATAAGTATATGAAACCAATTAGGTGAAAATATGAAGGATATAGGCCTTAGCATAAGCTGTATGGCCTTCTCAGTAAAAATTTAACTAAGTTAATCAAAAAAAGTTTGTTTTCTATGAAGACGTATAGTAAAATAAAAAAAAAATAAAACATATAATATAAATATAAAATAAATCAAAATCAAAATTTAAATTAAAATATACAATAGAAATAAAGTGAACATAAAAATTATAATAAAAAAGTATATAGTTATTTAAATAACAATTCCAAAATTTTTTTTTTAAACAGACAAATATTTTCGGTATCTTTAAATATCATTTGGTAATTCATTAAAAATTTTTAGGCAATTATAAACACAATTATTCTTTTGGTTGTTTGTTCTGAATAAGTGCAAATAGAAGTTAGCTTTATTACGAGTATTATGACTATGAATATCCATGTTTCTATTTAAAATGAAATTATGTTTAATTTTATTATTAATAATTTTAAAAGCAACTATGTACAACTCTCGTTTACAGATATTTTGAAAGCTTATATATATGTATTATTATACAGCAAATGGGTAGGATGTAATATATTATAATTATGAATGATTTTGATAGCTTTTTTAAACATGGTTTCAATTCTGATAAGATATTTCGGAGCAGCACCGTTCCAGATTGGATTGACGTAGGTAACTTGGAATAAAATATAAGAAGAGTAGATACTGAAAAGCGCCCTATTATTTAGAAACTTCCTTAACCTCTTCAATAAGAATATATAAGGTGATATTTTTTTTATAACCTGGTTTATATGCTCATTCCATTTCATCCTACTATCTAACAAAAGACCAAGGTAATTATATTTTTGAACTATTTCAAAACTAAGATTGTTATGAGTGAAAGAATTCACTTGAAAATTTTTTTCATAAGTAATTTATGGTGGAATAACCATTCATTTATCATCTCAAGATCATTTTTAATTGTAACAAAAAATTCATCTTCATTATGATTCGAGTACTTAATGACAGCATCGTCTGCATAGAGTTGAATGCTGCCAATTAATGGAAGACATGCTAAGTCATCGATATATAATTTAAATAGATCAGGACCAAGAATTGAGCCTTGCGGAACTCCTTTTCTGATACTTAACCAATCACTCGTATGTGATGCAACACGTACGCACTGTGTTCTTACGTATAGGTATGATTTAAAGAAAGCTATTTGCGATTCAGTAAAGTTTAAGCTTGAAAACTTTTCTAGTAGTATTTGGAAATCGACACAATCAAAAGCCTTCTTTAAATCAATGAAAACACAGCCCGTGTATTTTCCCTCATCCATGCTTTTAGTGATAGAATTCGTTAAAGCAAGACAGGCCGCCGTTGTATTAGAGTATCGCTCGAATCCATATTGATCCGGGTGTAAAATCGGATTAGAGTTAAAAAAACAGATTAGTCTTTTCTTAATAATGGTTTCAAAAACTTTTGAAAATGCTGGGAGCACTGAAATAGGTCTATAACTTGATGGGTTAGTTTTATCTTCAGTTTTAAAGATAGGAGTAATTATTGCTTTTTTTAAGCAACTCGGAAAATTATTTATCATAAATGATAGATTAATGAATTTCATCAGAATAGGACTCAATTCTTTGGTGAATTCTTTTACAAATTTTGTGGAAATTCCGTCATATCCTGTTGCAGCAGATGCTTTTCATGTATTAATTACCTCACTCACCTCTTGTATATTAGTTGGGAACAGATTAAAATTTGAGTATATATATTTCTATGAAAAGAAAAGCGGTTAAGGTAATTAGTATCAATGTCAGTAGAAGGAATATTGAGGGTTTGTGTAACATTAGTAAAAAATTTGTTCATGACATTAGAAATTTCCTGTTGGCTCGTTGTATGCGTTATTCTGAAATATAATGGAGTTGATTTGACTATTCATACTATTTGGATTTGTATTAAATATAACTTTTTTATATACATCCCATAATTTTTTGGGGTTTCCAGAAGCTTTAGCGACATCATGAATTACTTTTATAGTTTTATACTTGATATTAATTTAATGAAGTAAATTCTATTTTTTCAGTACCTATATTATTGTTACGTAAGGTTAAAGCAGTCCAAAATAAATGAAACAATATTTATTATTTATTAAATCGTTTTATTCCATAAACATTATTTATTTTACTTGTACTTTTTAACAGACTTGTTTGTACTTTATCATAAATATAGCTTAAATTTATCAAAATCACTAATAACAATAATAACTAACTAATATTAAACATATAAATATATTAAAATTAGATTAATCTTAAGATTAATTATTTGTAACAATTACAGCTTGGAAATGCTCGTTAAAATAATTATCATGCCCCTGTTTGTATAAAATATAACGCCCAGTTTTGTGTAAAACAATTTCTTCGATTTAATAAAGTAAAACTTTTTGAATATCCAACTTTGTTAAATAGAAACTTTTCCTATAAATTTATCCTCAAAATATTATTTTTTTGATACACTTAGATTCGGACAATTCAATGTTTTTGTTTAAATGAAATATTAGTTCTTTATTATGGTTAACTTAGCAAAAAATTGTTTATCACTATTTAATTATAATTGTTAAGCACTATTATGTGAATAACGTTTATTTTTATTTTTATTTTTAATGTCCATTCAAATATAGTATTTAGTTTATTAACTTTGAACTTTAATTTAGTCAACATTTTTTATAGAGTTTTTTTTAAACTATATTATAACATTTAACTTAAAAGCACTATTAAAGTTTATTTTTGTTTTTAAATTTCTACTTATTCTTTTATTTCAATTATTGCTAACATATTCTTATCTTTATTTTTAAATTTCCTTTTAATACTTTCATTTTTTTAATTTATTTATTTAATATTTAACTTTTTTTACTCCTTCAATGCAAGCAAATCAAGTTCAAACTGGTGATATTATCTCTTTAAACAGATTTTAATTTTTAAACAAATATTGAATTATTGGGTCCTATACATAAGTTATTTTTAGCGCGTTTTTTGAATGATTTCCGAATGGTATCGTTGATTTTATAGTATATACTATTAAATATATACTCTAAAAAATTTTGTTGAATTTTACTACAATTAATGTAGGCAACGTAACCACCTACTTTAATTGTAGTGAAATTCAACAGACCATAATTTTGTTAACTTTTACACTAAAAATGTGTAAAAATTTTACTATCTTAAACGTGTGAATTTCCCTACAAAAAAGTGTGATTTACTATCACATTTGGAGTGATTTTCAACAAAAAAAGTGTGACTTCTCCCATTTTCAACTATTTCAACGATGCTGTATTTCCCTCCTGCGAAAAAGTGTAATTCGAAAACAAATCAATTTTTTAATTATAATATATATTTTTCAGCTTAACAATAATAATTTACACAATTACTTAAAACTAATTCACAAATATTACATTTATGCATAATTTATTTTATAATTTATATATTAAATAATAAATTTTTTATAAATGAACATTAATTAATTACTTTGATTATCAATTAACTATTTCATAAATTTTGTAGAATTGTTGGTGATTTCAATTACATATTTCTTAAACTTAGTATCTTAATTAATAATAATTATAATAATAAATATATACAAACTCAATTAAGCTTCTTATTATATTTAGATATTACTAATATTATTAAATTCAAAATTATAAAGAATGATTTTAAATTTAATATTTTATTGAAAAATTGTACTTTATTAAATATAATTATATTTTTTTGTATCACACAAACAATTATATTACATATAATTAACACCACGTTTGAAATTTGACTGACTTATGAAATATGAATTCTGACGGTTATTCAACGTAAAATATTAAGTACGGTGTAGTGGACAACCTTGCCATATTTTCAATTATCAAAGTCTTAGTTTTCTTCCCAAAAATGCCAATTCCTTTAAGATTTTTACAGATTTTACAAACTTTTCTGAATTTATTATAAAAATTATATTATAATATATTTGAATCATATCCATTTATATATTTTTGATTTCGATGTTTCAAGTTTTTGTAAAAACGATATGGTAATACTAATAAATTATAAACTACATTATTTTTGTGTATTTCCACGCATAATTTGACGTAATTCCAGCAAACAAACCGAAACGTGTACATTTTCAATAGATGGCGTGGAATACAACATTAAATGCGTAAATATCAACAGCAAAATGTGGTATAATTCAATCGTGTAGTGCTAATTCACACATAAAATGTGTGATCAAAGAAATAATGTGAAATTACACATTTTTGTAGTGAAATAACACATTTTATGTTGAAAATTAAACATTAACGTCTAAATTAACTATAGTAAACTGATTTCACGCGGTTTTTTGAGTTATTTTAAAAAATACACTTCAAAAGTGTGGTTTCACTCGCTTGATCGGAATTCTCTACAAAAAAACGTTATAAAAAACTACATTGATTGTAGTTAAATCCACACCATTTTTTAGAGTGTAAGTGTCATTATTAAAAAAAAGCGCAGCAAGTACAGGACACACTGACAGTATTATAGTTTAAAACCATTAAAACAATAGTATGCGTACAATATTTAATAGTACATGTGGTTAACCATACCATTAAATTGATTCTGGCAATGTTATTAAAAATTTATTGAAGTAGTAGTATAATCGGGGATTATTTTCTTTGGGGATTATTTTCTTTGGGGTTATGTGAAGTCATTGGTTTATGCCGATAAATTGGAAACAAAAGATGCTTTAGAAGCTAACATAACCCGTATTATTGATGAAATAAGGCCTGAATTACTCGAAAAAGTGGTCCAAAATTGGTCAGATCGAATGCGGTTCCTCAGAGCTAGTAGTGGTGGATATATGCCGGAAATTATTTTACCTATGTTAAACCTAAATATCATAAAAAAATGTGTCTTCAATCTTAATTTAAATGTCTTTTATTTCAATTTAAAGTTCTATCACTCTAAAAAAAACACCCTCAATGTTATTATTGATAATTTATTTAGTATAATTTTACTATTCTTAACAACTAATTTATAAAATTTTATATTGTTTTTTTTTTTGAAATTATTTTTAACATAATTATGAATTTTTTTTAAAGATACTCAAATTGTTTTACAACTTTAATTCATTTGGTAAATTATTATACTGAAATATTATATATTGAAATTTTTTTGAACTGTTTGTACTGACCGGCTGGTCAATAATTCTAATATCGTATCTATATCTTGTTTTAAATCTATGGCCATGTCTTTGAATTGTGAATTTTATGTTATTCAAAAGTTGGTGTAAATTGACAATATTTAACTTCTTCTTCTGTTTTACAATCACTCATCGATGGTATAAATTCAAGTAAATAAAAATAATTGCAAATAACTAAACAAAAAACTTGAACACACAAATAAGAAAAAAATAATTTATTACGATTTTTTATCAAACTTCCTGGAATTTGGAGTAGCGAGCGAATAATAAATTGTTAATCAATAAATTATTTGCAATTTATTTACTTAATTATTATATTTTGTTTTTTTTTTTTTGTATTTTGAATTGTGTTTTTTGTTAATTGTTATACTTTGTGTTTTGTTTTAACTATTGACAATTTATTAAAATTGTACACAAAAATTAATCATAATTTGTACCTGACTTAACCTAAATTTATAAAATTTATTTAAATTTTACATTCAACCATACAAAGATTAACTATTATTTATATTATTTCAAAAAAACCACCACTTGTCTAAAAACGAAAATTTCAATAACATATTTTTTAATTTACATACCCTTACAAGGAATATTATTTTTAATATTTTTCGTTATAACAAAATTTGGCAATAATTTTCAAAAATTCATATTGGTGTCACATATTTTCACGAATTTTTAGAAAATCTATTTACCATTTTTAATAAATATATACGTTATATTTTGGCATATCATTTTCTTTCAAAATTTAATTTGAAAAAAAAAAAAAAAAAAAAAAAAATCGCATCATCGCAAAGAACCTTTACATATAAAAAATATCAAAGGAAAATATTCAAAAATGGAAATTTGCATTAAAATTTACATAAGTATGAATTTGAAAATATTTCAAATTTTAACACTTGTTTTCAATTTCTATGACACGATTTTTGTAAAAAAAAAAAATCAAAAATTAAAAATTATAATTTTTTTTTTTTTAATATCATTTTAATAAATATTATCATTTATCTTCAATCTCTGTGTAATCATCTTCAAAAATCAATTCAACTAAAAAATAAAAGTGTAGTAATTTTCGATTAAAATATTTAAGAGTCATTTGTTGTGTTTGTGTGTAAGAGTCATTTGTTGGTTAGTTGGTGGTGAATTGAAAAACACCGTTAAATGAAAATTTTTCTATTTGATGGCTGTCGAATATCGTTATTAGATTGACACAATTTTTTTGATTCAAGATGTTTATGTTTTGAATATGTACATACAAAAATATATGTGTATAGATTGATTGATTGGCCAAGAAAAATTTCCGACTTGATCATATGTGCTGTAATATATTTAAAAAAAAAAAAAAGTGTTACATATGGGATTACATAAAATTTGAAGGTCAAAATATTATAGAAAAAATTTTGCTTTGTATATTTTGATAAAAATATGTAAAAAGCACTTGATTCGCTCATTTAAAACTGGAAAATAGTTTTCACAGATGAATCTAGAAATGTGAGGATGGATAATGGAATGACATTTACCATTCACCAATAAATAAAAATAAGGGCTAATTATTGTGAAGTGTCAATTGTAAATTGAAGTGACAGCCAGATATTCATAATCGGTATTGTTATTATAAGCAAACTACTGATAAATTGTGAATACTAACAAAACTTGGTATTGTGAATGTCAGTAAGAGTCACTTTTTCTGACAATTTAAAGCAAATTATTTCAGTTCTAAATTCTAGGTAACAAAGGCCCTTATTGTGAAGTATCAATTGTCAGTAAAAATCGGAGAAAGTATCTGCAGATACTTAAAATCGGTATTATGATTATCAGTTGTCAGTAAAGCACTGATAGTTTGTGAATACTGAATGTGAATACGGAATGACATTCACAATTTCAGTTTTTCTGTCAGTTGACAGTCATGAATCAGTTTTTCTGACATTTTAAAGCCATTTTTTTCAGTTGTATATTTTAGTGTGACAAAATACATTGTGTTGAAGAAAAGCAATTTTTTACTTAAATTGTTTGTTTATTATTTAAATTGTTTGGTATTGTAAATATTTTTTATTTTATGTAATTTAAAAGTATTAAAAATATATATTTTTTTTAGTAAAATGGGGAAAACAGCCGTTATAAAATTCATACATAAAATTCAATTAAAGCGATTAGTATTAAATAAATAGTAATTATTATTATAAATAATGAAATAAACAAATTATTATACGAAAAAAAATTTATTTTATTAATAAAACACTTTAATTTAAATAATTATTATTTTTTTTTTACAAAACTTTAAAACAAACTACAAATTTAAAATAAAAACTTTTAAAAAAAACGTCAATTTTCTCAATATTCACAATAGAACCAAAAATTTTGTGAGTATCATTTCACAATACCAAATAAAATCTCAACTGACAAAATTTCTAAGTTGTCAGTCGACTGAAAACTGAACATCGCAATAAGGGCCATTATCACTCAATGAATACTACCGTATACTACTCTATTGCAACAAAAAATGGTCCATATATTGCTTGAATTTACCGTTTCAGTAGTGGCATAATGCTTTATCATTTTTAACATAAAATCTCAGTAGATGCTATATAATATCAAATCTTTTATAGATATAGACACAACATTTTTTATTGTCATGATAAGTTTAAAGTTGGGTTAACTTTTTTGCAATAGAATGGTATATACTATATAAATATTCGACAACAAACTGCAAGTTACATACTGTCGTTCTTGGAACTGATAAAAGTGCATAATTTGAAATGATATAGCCTTTCAGTTATCATATAAACTATTAATGGAAATTGGAACCGGTTGCCAGGTTAGTATATGGATTTCTAGGATCCATGGTATAATTAAAATGGTATTCCTGGGACGTGGGTACAATTAAAATCTGGGTATTTAGGTATAATTGGTAATTAAATTGCCAGCTTTAATAATAAACACGCAAAAAAATTACAGATTCACTATTTTTACAATAATAATAAAACTTATATCAAACTTACGGGAGCGTGTCATATGCCAGTATTTCATTTGCCTGCATTATCATTTGTCTGCATTCCATTTCACTGAATATGCTGGATACTGAATACGATAAATATTATCCATATACCTATATATATATATACCTTTATATACCTATATATACCAAAACAGGAGAGATTTTACAGTTGGATCCAAAATCAAAGTTCTACGTCTATTACAGAATATTTATATCAAATGAAATGCAGGCATGTCATAGTAACCCCAAACTTACAACTTTCTGGAAAACATAATGGAAAATTAAAAATTTTTATTGGATATAAGGGGAAACCGCACAAAGAAAGAAAAAAGTTGAAAGAAGGGAAATTTTTGTAAAGTTGTCTAACATCCATAGTAAAAAGAACATTGAATTGTGAAAACCAACATAACGTTCTTAACAAAATAAATACTGTAAAGAAATGTAGTAATTGTAATACAAAAAAACATTTTAATAGTAGTTGATCATATTTGCTACAAATACTTTAATTAAGAAGTCTGAATTTTTTCTTGACTACCCAACACGTCTTGAAGGTTTTGTTATTTCATAGGTAGTGTTCGCTGTGTTTTTTACACGATAGATCTTAATAATAATAAATAATCTATTCTTACTCATTGTAATTCAACTGGATATCTGGAATATCACAACACAACGAAATATATATATATATTATATAGCCGACTTTAATATTTTATCTAGTTCTAGGAATTGAAAAATTTGTGAATAACACTTTGTTTTTATTTCATCCATGGTCGCTGAATAGATCACGTGAAAATATATTCTATAAAAATACAATCAATTAAAAAAAAATTAAATTCTCTGGCAGTAGTTTTGGTTTGTTCAATTTCAAATTTATTTCCTGTCGGTAAGAAAAATCAAATAAGTGCTGAAGAACATCTTAATTCATCAATAGAACATCAACAATTTTGATTATCTCAGAAACAAGTAACTTTTCTTTTTTTTTATCATCATCGTCATAATTGTGGGCCGCCTCGCCTGGTTTTCTTTCACTTATCAATTTGTAAAGTCTATTTTCGGTTATTCTACTGACTTGATTTTGCTTGCAATTTTCAACTGCTTCTAATTTTATATGATCTCTAAGAGTTGTCCGACATTTCTTCTATTTTCTTCATTTGCCTCATTTATTGTTTGATTTTTGAAGTATTCGCTTTACAATATCATAATGAGTTTTACATGTATTTTTGTATATTTTCATACAAGTTTTATGAGTTTCTACATTACTGGTTTTTTTCATATTTGTTGTGTAAAATGACCTATTATATTCCTAGTGCTGCAAAAAATTAGCTAATCCAATTTGGCACACTTTGAACATATTCCCAGACAGTCAAAGATAAATTAAAATTACAGAAACTAGTAGAAGGTGTTGAAGAAAAGAAAGGAGCCAATCCCTCTTTGGAATACATGTTGGACAAGACAACTACGGGACGGGACGGGACAACCTGCCACAGAATCAACACATATGGCACAAAACATGTAAATCTACAAACAATACATCAAAAACGTAATGTTATAAAAAAAAACAATATTATTGATATTGACATATTGAAGAAGAATAGTGGATTATATCACTTCAGTTCTTAGATACTTGAAGCGTGTTATTTATTCAATGAGTTTGTTTTAAACTACTAGTTTGCATCTATAGGATCTAGTTTTTTTTTTTGTTTGTTGTTATTTGAAAGCTGGTATATAATTGTTGAATCATCTCGCACATCCAAATATTTGTTAACAAATGTCTGAGATGGATTCACCAAATATACTGGTCAGAGAATATTTCCAACAAGGAACTGTGGGAACGAGCAAGAAATGAAAGAATCATAGATATGACTAAACGTAGGAAATGGAAATAGATCGGAAATACAATTCGTCGACCTACGCGAGACTGTGCAAAAGCAGCTCTTGAATGGTATCCGCAGGGTCACAAAAAGCGTGGTCGTCAAAAAACAACTTGGCGACGAACAGTAATGAATGACGTTTACCCAAAACCGAGTTCAGTGGAGAAAGCTTGTTGATGCCCTATGCACCGACAGCTATGAACGAGCGACAGTATCAATGATGATGATGATGATATAGTTATTGGACTGCGGTGAAAGCTAACAGAAGTTTTTGAAGTTTATCTTAATTTTCCCAGAAATTAATGGTGTTATCTGTGTGTCTTGGTATTTTCATTTTATTATCACTCATGGTGTTTTAACTTCTATTTTTATATTTTGTTTACATTTTTTTTTATGTTTTAATATATTATTAAAATGTTTTATTATTAAATAGACAGGTGTTGAAATATTTCCTTAGACTGATAATTACTACATTGTTTACAAAATTTCATGACTTTCAATTAATTGAAATGACCAAATCAACAACACTAATTTAAACAAGAATGACAAATCTTTTCAGCACAAAAATATTACAATGTTCAGGAAGAATTTTCCGAATAAACTGACAAAATTTTACTTCCGAAACATCTTTTGAAACAAAATACAAATTTTAATTTTCGTAAATAGATATTATAAATTATATTTGAATATATATATATATATATATATATATATATTTTTTTTTTATTCTTTTTTCCAGTCAAATTTCAAGACAAGGTTGCTTCAATAAAAGGAAAAATGTCTATCTGTAATTACCTGTGTACCTACAGTTAGTTTAGATAATTAATAAATGACACAGTTGGTAATTGAATTTTTTTTTTTATTGTTTTTATGTTGGTACTTAATATCAATTTCAACAAGAAACAAAAAAATTAATTTGATTTGAATTTCCTATTAAATTTTCATGATGAATTCATTTATCACGACAGGTGGTCAAATTTGGTATTGTTTCCTTCAATTTTGGTTGATTATTTTTTTGAATTTTTTTTTTTTTTATATTAAAGATAAATTATTTTTATTATGTTTTATTTTTTTTTATTAGTTTTAATGATGATTTAAATTGTTGTTGATAAAATTCATATTTTCAAATTTTTAGGTGTTTTTTAATTTATTTCATTTCAATTATTTTGCTACCGTTTTATCTTATAAATTATTTCTTAAGTTGATTTCAAGTTAATTTCAATTCAATTGGTCTAATATTAAACAATTAAATTTGAAATTAAATATTCAAAACTCCCACATTAAATACAAAAAAAAAAAAACAAAAAAAGTGATTATTTTATAAATTAAGGTAATAAAATGTCAATACATGTGATATATGTATAGATTTACATATATAAATATAGATATAATTTCAAGGGCTTATCACTTGTTTATCCAAATAATTATTGAAATGTCAAAATAATTATTCAATTTAATAAAAATGAAAATTTATCCATTACATGTCACCACAGTAATCAATTCATATAAATTAATTTAGCGATTTATCGTAACTTATTTAGAGTAAGTACAATTTGAAGACTTATTGTCTCAATGTAGAGACTTATCAGCTCATGTATATGCACAAATTATATAATAAATAAATAATATAAATAAATAATTTATTTTACAGCTCTTTTGAGGCTTATTAATTGAAGAAAAATTAAGATCGGAATGACCAAAACTACAAAATGATAATCAATAATCAATCACGATCCTAATCGCGTAAAATATTACCATTATACATTTCGTTTGCCAATTTGAAATGCTATGCCAAAATCAAGAACAAAAAATATATATGTGTACAATATGTTGCGACAAATAGTAATACGTCATACGAAAATTGCGTAAATATTGGTGTCGAATGATATTCGTATTAATACCCTTATCATGATTCTCGAACCGAATATGAGTCGAAACGAATATGCTAGTCGAACGTTCGAGTAAATGTGATCAACAAATTTATATTATTTATTCGCGAAAAAGTCGTTGCTAACCTAACACTTGAAATATAAATATGTTGACAAGTATATTTAGATTAATAAAAAACTTTCAGTTGAATAAAAATGCATTATTTTATATTTTAAATTCAGTGAAACATAAATCGAAGCCTTAGAACAAATGTTTTTTATATTACCAATAGTAACATTAGTCTGTGCAATACGATGAAGGAAATTATCACTGGCAATAATTCAGAGTTTCGATTGTTTCGGATATATTAACTGCTATTTTTCATTTAAGGTTTCTTCAAGTGTATTTAACACTTAGAACGACTCTCTAGATTAATTTGGGTTCTCTGGATTTTGTTCTTTGCTCAACAGAGCATCGACAGCTTGTTCCTGCGCCTGTTGTTTTTATATATATTTTTTTTGTAATACCTGTAATCATATTATTATCAACACGCAGTACATAGACGAATAAACAATTAAACAATGATTTATTCCACTCTTTGAATTCATCCTAATACATTTAATTCGGTTGCAAATCGATTCCACAACACTTTTAATGCACTTTTATTCCAATTTGTTGTTCCTAATCATTATTCTCTCAATTGCACCAGCTTATCAAACTTTTTTTTTATAGCTGCAAATAATATCATATTATTATATTATTCATAAATTTTGTAAATAATATTCTCACATTTTTTTTTAAATTTACCCTCCCCTCCATTTTTAATCGAAAAACAACAAAATATTTTTTTTTATTTTTTTTTTACGATTGTCACTTAAATTTTTCATTCGACAAATTGTCGAAAGTATTTCATTCGCTTCGATAATCCTGATCGCATGACAGCGAATTCATCTACTTATACGTTCGATTCGAGAATCGTGATAAGGGTATTAATCTCTTGCTCTACTACCTGTGGATTAGAGGGTATCATAAAACACGAAAATGTGTTTAGTGATAGTTTTTGAGATTCTAGATTGTATAAATAATTACTGCAGGTTTCTAATCGTGTGTACTGTTAGACACCTGAAGTATATACGAACAATTTATATCTTAGTAGTTTAAACAAAAAACATTTAATAAATACAAATCATATCAAATTATTTATATAATTTTCAGTCTCATCAATGCCTAGATCAAATACTGGATTGAAGCACTAATATGCCTTACATTATATTCTGGCTAAATTTTTGATATAATATAAATGCGATATATTGCTACGCGAATTCATTTACAAATATTTGATATTGAATGCAAAATTTATAAATAATTTTTATTAATAAAACATTATCAAAGGAATAACCGTTTTAAATAAAAATCTAAACTATTTTCTAGCTTCTTTTTAAACTCTTTGTTCTGATGCACATTTTTAAAAAATAATTTTTGTACAATAAATTTTGACAATTTTTTTAGCTTATTGTTAAACAGCTTTAATTGGGGCTTCCTACAATAGACTTGAATTGAATTGAAATTGTATATTTTTCAACCAAAAACCAGGAAAGCCTGCTAACGACACCAAATCCTACAGGCCGATATCTTTGCTCCCTACAATATCGAAGTTGTTTGAAAAGTTACTATTGAGAAGGATTCAATCCCTCATAGAAAACAGGAATATAATATCTAATCACCAATTTGGGTTTAGGCAAAAACACTCAACAATAGGTCAAGTACATCGAATAACAGACATTATAGAAAGGGCACTGGAAAATAAACAAATTTGTTCTTCAGTATTTCTAGATGTAGCCCAAGCTTTTGATAAAGTTTGGCATGAAGGACTCATCAAAAAGCTAAGTTGTTTTCTCCCTAAAAATTATGTTCAATTATTTTCATCATATCTCTCAAATAGAGTTTTTCGAGTTAAAAATGAGAATGAATACTCCTCTCTAAGAGATATAAAAGCTGGAGTACCGCAAGGTAGTATACTGGGTCCAATTTTATATTTGTTATACACCTGTGATATACCCGATGTAGAAAATATAAAAATAGCAACCTTTGCAGATGACACAGCATTGATGACAGTTGGTTCTACTATAGAAGAAGCTACAAACAAACTGCAAAAAGCTAATGACGAAATTTCCAACTGGTGCAAAAAATGGAAAATTAAATTAAATGAAGCCAAATCTAGTCATGTAAACTTCACCTATAAAAACATAGTAACCCCTCTCTCAGTTAAAATGTTAATGATGTCGTGATTCCATACGAGAATAAAGCTAAATATCTTGGCATGACCTTGGATGCAAAACTGAAATGGAAAGAGCATGTGAAAATCAAAAAACAAGAACTCCAGTTCAAATATAGAGAAATATACTGGCTGATTGGGCGGAATTCTACGGTCTCGACCTATAACAAAGTTTTGATGTATAATCAAATATTGAAGCCAGTCTGGGCATACGGTATTCAAATATGGGAATGTGCTAAACAAGTCCATATTCAAACTATCCAAACGTTCCAAAATAAGGTACTGCGCAACATAGTCAATGCTCCATGGTATGTTCGCAATGCCGATATTCATCGAGATCTGAAGATCTCATCTATAAAAGACGAAATAATTAAATGCGCTATACGGCATAAAACTCGTCTGATCCAACATGTCAATACCGAAGCTTCTAGCTTAATTGACAATCAAAACTTTGTGAAGCGACTTAAACGAACAAGACCACTTGAGTTAGATTAAAACCTTTTATCTATTAAAACCTTATTGGATTTTGGTAGATCAAAGGTATCTATGTTTCTTTGAGTTAAATGTAAATTAATGGTTAGTCTATAAGACTATTTTAATGTTGCAATAATGATAGGAGTTTTTAGTGGGTTAAAGTCCCACAGTCCTTCAAACTGCCTTCCCCGGTAATAGGTAGTCCCTGAAGCCTCTTTCGATGATTTACTACTATCTGGAAAAAAAAAAAAAAAAAAATTACTTTTGATAAAAAAATACAATTTTTTTATACTTATTTTTTTTTTTGTGTTAACATAAACCAATTATAACCTGCAATACAAGACTAATTAAAATTAAAATTCGATTTCATTTTGAATATTTTATAACCTATATAGCTATTTGTCTTTATCCAAATTTGGTCTAGATTTCATCATCATTCAAATAATATTGTATTATACAATAGAAGATTTTCGTGAATTCATAAATTATATTTTACATACATACCTACATAATATATAGAGATATTCAAATTCTTTCAAATAAATTAGATCACAATATTACATGATATTAAAAATATGACCCTGTCAGTATATCAAAAATCAAAAACAATGATCATTATAATAAAATTCACAAGAAAACTTCAATTTCATCATTGAAAATTATCCCAAAAATAATAATAAAAAAAAAATATTTCTAATCAATCAATGAAAAAACATACATTCTAACATATTTAACGAACATCATGGAGTATTCAATATAGACATCTTAAGGTGATGACATTTTTTAAAAACAAAAAAAAAATGTAGTAATTTGCAACTCAAAAATTTTCTCATTTTTGTTGTTCAGTAAAAATGACTTTCAATTCATTTAAACTCTCTTTACTTTATTTTTTTTTGATTTAACTGTTTTTCCATCGTGTCACTTTTTTTTATTTGTTTTTTTTTTTTTTTTTTTTTTTTTGGAAAATCATTTTTTAAATGTGTTCTCCTTGTGTTGTGTGTGTAATTTATCAATATAATATCGAATACCTAATAATTTATTATTTCATAAGAAGATCTCATTGCTATTATTACAACATTTACAACATATAAAAATAAAAAAAAAACAAAAAAACAATAATAACATCGATCAAATTTAAATTGCAAACTAAAATGATATAACAACGAAATTGTAATTATATTATTATGAAAAGTAATTTATTTATTAGTATCATAAAAATTAACAAAAAAAAAAAAAAAGTATAAAATAAGAACATTTTTATATACTGTTGTAACTTGAGCTAGTGAAGATGCAAATTAATAACAATTATACTTCAGTTTTGCAAATAAACCTGAGATTAATTATTTTAAACAAAAACAATAACACTCTAGACAGAGATAAATGAATAATATTTGTAAAGTAAATTTTGTAAGTACGTTTATGAATACTTTAGATGTGTATGTAAAAATAAATTTATTGAAGTTTTTAAATCGAAGATGACAAAAATTTTAATTCAAATAATTTTGGCAAAATTTCTTATAGACGTACAAAATATATATATATACTCATTTAGTGCTGTTAACAAAATTATAATTGAATTAAAATTAATTTTGGAAATCGTAGGATAAATTTATGGAGAAAATTATGTTCGATTGAATAATGTTATCAGAAATTGGATAAAATTAAGAAATGGGGCAAAGCAATGTTCTAAATAAATAACTACATATAAAAATTACGAAAATTAGAGACAAAATAAATGTGCTGATTAAATTAAATGTCAATTGTAATTGTAAATGTCAGATTAAGTGTTAAATCGAAAAATGATAGTATATGGTCCCAAACAACCAGATGTCACAAAAAAGTGACCATATGTTGAAAAATTGTCGAAATGAATTGTCGACAAATTTTTGTGACAATTTTTATGGTAAAAAGGTGCACCAAGTTGACCCCATTTGTCACTGTGTCGATGACAATTTTGCGACCAAATTTGTCAATAATTTATTGATTATTTTGACAACGATATGTCATAAATTAACCAATTTGTAATTAATTTTTGTGGATAATTTTGTCATCAATTCATGGATAGTATTTTTAATATTATGTAAGGATTTGTAATAAATGAAAACAATTTGTTTTTTGTACTATTTAATTTTTTATTTTCTGTAAAAGTTATAAAAAAATATTATTAAAAATATTTTGTATTCTGGAATCTACATATATATTTTATTCTGGAATTAAACTTCACAAATTGAAATAAATTTAATTCAGAATTACCAAAATCTCGTGAATTATGTGACATTTAAATAAACATCAAATAACAGATTTCATTAAATGCCATCATCTTTCTGTCAAATGTAATGACATCATATTTCTGTCTTTGAGTTTGTTTTCTTTCATCAAAAAAAAAAAAACCAACTTTTTGGTAACTCTTAAATATACAACATGTATAGATTGTCATGATAAATATTTGTCATATCAATCATAGTTTTATCGACAAATTGTCATCAGAATTTCGACGACCAAAATTTATACAAAATTTTCTGCCAATATAGTGACAAAACCTTAACCTACTGTACAATGCAGTACTTGAATATATGTGGTCGTACAGAATCCAACACTGGGGCGTTAAAGCTTAATCCAATATTCATGTAATTCAAAGATTTCAGAACAAAGTTGTAAGAATGGTAGTCAATGTAGTTCGTGCCAAATAGTTTAATCAACAACGGTTTACAGGTTCAATCAGTACATATGTTCAAATATCAAAATATTGTACAAAATACAAAAGTAAATTGGATATAAAACAAAAAATCCTGGCAAATAATTTTATTAGAGACTCAGGCCCTAGGAAAGTGAAACGTAAAATTCAATGCGAACTGTGAAATTATGTAATAAATATAGTTAAGTGCTCTATCGGATACTCTTCTTAAGCCATTTAATTAATTCAATTGTAAATCATTTAGATTATAAATATTGAATGGGAAAAAAAATATTAACAGTATACTAATTATAGATTTTTTTTTTAAAAATAAGCACATAAGCTAGACGATCTACTCTGTGTAAACGTTTTGGCTTGTTGCGATTCGATTCATTTCAAACGAACTACTTTTCGGATGTTATAATCCATTGATAATAAAATTCACCAAGTAGTACTAATATTTATTGAAATCAAATTTGTATTCATTCTACAATCTTCAAACTGTGTAAGGCGGGTCTAGGATACTGTGATGTGTAAGTCGATTTGTCAAGTTCAAAAAATCAATTAAATGTGTTATAAATGAAAAGTGAAAAATTTATATAGGAAATTATTAATTACATGCGTATTAAAACTAAATCAATTCAATTAAAAACAAATAGAAAAAGAAAAAAATATAAAAAATAAAAACAAAAGAAAAGTGAAATATGTACTTTACAATTAGTACATTTACTACAAAAATGAATTCAAGGTGAATTGGTTAACATTGAATTGAAAATGTTTTTTTTTCTTTGTTTTCTTTCGTTTTTGTTTTGGTTGTCTGTAATGGTTTTTAAATTTGAAAAAACTTAACATTTTGAAGAAGATGTAAATTGGTTTTTTGTTTTTCTTGTTGACAGTGAGGATGCTGTTTATAAGCATCCATCAGAGTATCATTAGATTTATTATTAATTTATTTTTTTTTTGTTTTTTTTTACATAAATAATAATTGAATGTATTTCATAAGGTAATTTTACGTTTTGAATAACATTAATATTTGTGTGTTGTAATAATATAATTGGAAGTTATATGAATAACTAAATTTATATATCGTAAATATTATGTTAAAATTGAATTTTTGTATCGTACGTTTTAGGGTAAAACTGACTTTATAAGTCGTAATTTTCATGATAGAACTGAATTTATATATCGTATATTTCACGACAAAATTGACTTTATATATCATAAATTTCATGATTGTACAGAATTTATATATCGTATATTTCATGGTCAAGCTGGTTTTATATATCGTAACTTTTGTGTTGAGGCTGAATTTATATATCGTAAATTTACGTCAAAACTGATTCAATATATCGTATGTGATAGAACTGAATTTATATATCGTATATTTCACACTAAAATTAACTTTATATATCGTAGTTTTATTGTTAAAACTAAATTTATATATCGTACATATTGTGGCAAAACTGAATTTATATATCGTATATTTCACGATACAACTGACTTTATATATCGTATATTTCATGATAGAACTGACTTTATATACCGTAAATTTCATGATAGAATTGAATTAGAAGTTAATAAATGTAAGTCTAGGAAGCTTGCATTTCATAGTAATAATCAAAGTATAGATTAAGTTAATAATTTTGTTTGTATTAAAAAGAATTAATAAAAATAATTTAGAATAGAGTATATACGAGCTCACTAAATCAATGTACAATTTTAGTATTTTAAGCGAATACTTGAGAAGGTATACATCTGTGGCAGACCTATTCAATTTGCTGACAACTCTAGCAACGCTGCAAATACTACTAATCGTATATTTGTAATAATTGTAGTAGTAATTAGTATAGTAATGATAAAAATTGTGTTCGTGAAATACGAAATACGAAATAAATTAGTCAGTAAGAAAATATAACATACCAAATTGTGTAGGTTAATTTCTAAAAAGGCTGTTTTTGCAGAAGTAAATATAAAAACCATAAATCTATAACCTCTAAACATATTTGTTTCCGAGAGTAAGTATATGAATCTCGAAAGATAATTATATGACATATGACAAACTCACAGGCTTAACATAACAGTGTGGTATTCTAACCAATTAAAACTTATCTTGAGACTTGTCTCTTTAGGCATTTTAAGTTGAATTAAATAAATAAATAAATAAATAAAACAGCCTCTCTTATTATTTTTTTAATAATCGGATTTATTTTTAGTGATGTTCGAATATTCAATGTTTTCGTTAATTATATATATTTTTATTTTAGTATTAATATTTCGGACGATATTTCTTTCAGCAGTGCTTGCAACTAATTTTTAAATTACAAATTAGTTTCAAGAATTTATGAGTACTCACTTTATTGTAGAAATTACTTCAATAATCAATTTGTTTTTGTTCTTGCAATTTTGCACATTGTTACACCTACACCTCACTAATTCTTCTTGTACTAGTTAAGGCGTTGGTAGAATTAACTATTCCAATTGCTTCTGAAAAACCATCTAGCACTTAATTGTGTCTTTCTGATGCCACGATGCGACTATGCGTGTGACTCTTTTAATGTTGTTGGGCTTCATAGGGCTTTCTTGCCTGTAAGCTCAGTACTGAAGCTATAGTTTGTGCGATTGAGGAGGACAATTACATCACTGTATTTTATTTCCCGCTAAAATTCTACATTGTGGGGAAAGCTGTATAGCGTCTTAATAAAGTCTTAAATGCTTGTTCTATACAAATACAATGTCATATTTTGTATTGTCATGTTTCGTTAGTCCACACATTCGAACAAAAGCTATTTCAGATAAATAAATTCCAAACTAAGTTCAGTTCAACAAGTCTACAGGCTTAATTTTTGCATTATGAATCATAGGCGTACACTAGCATTAGAATTAATATGGCACAGTAGAATCAGCATGGAATAGTAGAATCAATATTAATTTTCTAAAATATGTAAAATCTATTTGACATTCAATAAAATCTGCTTCAAAGAAATTCTATATAATATTCTGTAATAGAACATCACGTAATATACCTATTTTATACAAACGTCAGAAACTAAAACAATACTTTACTCTTCCAGTCATTTATTATATGAAATTTATCGGTAGTATAGATTAGTAATGATCGACCTTGAATTGTTTTTATGCAAACATACATAATGTATATTGAAATGTTTACATTAAAACATGATATTAGGAACTGAACTGGTATAAAATTTTCTTCTTCCATACATGGTGGTATAAATCCATCTATCAAATGCTTAAAAATAAATTTTTTTCTGGTTGATTTGCTAAAACCAAGTGTGAAATTTTAACTTAATTAGTTTTTTATTTCAATTTTAATATTTTGATACTTTGATAAATGAATGTTATGACCGGTATTGATTATATAAATGAAATAATTTTGCATAAAGAACCATGAATTTTTTCTACAAATTGTGATGTGTTTTTTTTTTATTCATTTTTTATTTTATTGCCATCTCAACAATATCCAAAATCATTGCAATTATAATAATGTAAAACAATGCTATTCTATAATGAATCGGCATAATAATTATATATTTTTGAATGATTTGTCACGAAATTTTTAAATGTATTAATTTTGAATAGTATTTTTTTTGCGTCAACATGAAGATGAACTATTTTAAACTACAATGGTTGAATTATAAAAAAAAATAATATTTAGGACAATCTATTTGAATTTTGGTTATTTCAATAAGTACGAAATCTTAAAAATAAATGGTGAATAGAATTGTGAAGTAAGGTAAGCAAATAAGATCGAAGTAATACTGAGAACAGCATTACGAACCGAATGGCTCCTAACATGCAACAGGGTAATCATTAAATCAAACATTCTGAAGGACTTATGATTGCATTGCTAAGGGTAAGCACAATACGTTTAAATAATTTAATTGTTGCCAGGTTTCCGTTACCTAATAATTTTTAATATTTTATTGAAAATATCGATATTTCGGATGCAACATACCTCCTTCATCAATGCTTGTGACTACTTGATTTGCTTAATTTTTTTTCCCTTTTATATCCTAATCCCAAATAGTTAAACCTATTTTACCTGTACTATTAAAAATTTGTTTATATTAATTTAAATAAAGGTGAGTATCCATTTCCTAAATTATTGTTTAATCTGGTATGGTATGCATGTGTGTAATTTGCTTTTTTTATGTCTTTATTGATGATAAATGGGTTTTATCAATTTTTTGGTGCTCCTCAATTATATGTTTAGCAATTGCCGACTTATACAATTGTTAGTACCTCTTATTCTTGCTAATTTTGCTTCCCTTAAAAGCTTAATTAGCTTATTTGCAACTGATGTGTATCAAGAACCCAAACCTAACAATAATCAAATCTAATCTAAGATCCAAATTTTTCAGCAGAAAGATAAAGATAACTACTTTATCAATTTATATAGTTGAACTAAGTATTATATCGGTGATCGTTGATCTAATCTTAAATAATGGACCTACATGCTAGTATGAATGCGAAGTTAGTAAACAATAGATATAATTTTTCATATTTGATAAAGTAGGTATATCAAAAAATTATAAAAGAAAAATTTATTGTATGTAATTCTGTATGCCAAATCTCTGGATAAAATCAGTTAGGGTATATGTATGTATACGTATACTTGGAATTATATAAACACAAACAATACCGTCAAAACCAACTAAAGATTCTTTGAGTGGAACTGTCAATGGTACAGACTTGTATGAAATGTCAATGGTACAGAGGTTATTGGTACAGAGGTACAATCATGAGCTGTATATGCTCTTTACAATAACTTTAAATTAGGTTAAGTTAAGCATACATCAATGGATTTGACATTTCGAGCGCACACCTTAAACCATAATTTTCCAAAAACTATCTTTTGTAAAAATGTTCATGGAAATATACTAGTTGAACGACCCAGACTAAGGTGACTTAATAACGTATCAGCGGATGTAGAATCATTAGTAAACGTAACAAAATGGATAGCATTTGACAAGTGTATAGAAAACAATGAAAAAGGTGCAAATAATTGGCTAAAAGTAGTTTGCAGTGCCATTGGAAAAAAAAGAAGAATTCAAACATATAAAGATTCACTGGATAGGTAATGTTATATTAATAGAAGACCGATAAAATAATTTCCCAAATGGAATATGCAGCATATATCAACCTAAGCTTAAGTTGAAGGAAGGACTTTTCAAGTACTAGCCGATTAAAATAACACTTTCGGAACACAAAAACTCTGGAATTATAGATAGAGATAAATGGAATCTTCATTCGGACAGAGAATCATGATTTATATTGTAGTATTGAAAATATGTAAAATATGTATACTGTATGTTAGACATTCCTTGTTTTCATAAATGCAAACCTGCAGTCAATCTGCATATTCTGAATTTATGAACACACTTGTCAGATTTTCTGAATGCTGTTCATAAATACAGACTCAAAGTCTACTGAGCGTCAACTTGGCAGAATAAATTTTTAGTATGGATAAGATTTTTTGAAGTAGTTTTCTTTGTTGTTTTGAGTATTTTAGTTTTCGTTTATTTAAAAAAAAATGTTTTTCAAAATGTCAGTATTAATGAACAGAAACTTTGCAGAATTGTCAAGTAAAGGTAAAATATAGATAGAATTTGTATTCATTATTGCAAAGTACGCCAACTGGTGGCAAACTTGTTGTCAGTTTGCAGCATTTATGAATACACCCATTTCCAAATAGTACTAACCGGGCAATGATTCAAATGACCGGCTAAATGTAAGATACGAGATAACGATTTACAACGTTAAGTAGTTAACTAAGTTGGGGACTGCCCAATTGTTACCCAATTAAAACAGACGATTCGAAATTAAACAAAAAAACTACTGGTTAAATTACTGGCCACACCATAACGAGATTTGTACACACATGCTCACACATGGAACCATTTAACATCGAATATTTGTTGTGCAACACTTTCAAAAAATATATATCGGATTGAAAGAACATAATCGAGCTATGTGTACTATATTTGTTAATGATCTGAAGCAAACGAAATGGAATAAATCTGTTGAGAATAACTCGGAGTGGTCATTAATAATGATGTTACCCGAAATAATGTATTTATTTATAATTTTCTAATGTATATTCGATTTGATTTTTCGATTATTAACAACAAATTTGAATTTTGAATTGACCCAACATTTTTACGTATATAGGTAAATATTTATAAAGTTCATATACTAACATTTACAGCTTTCCAATTCTAAATTAAGAATTTATGAAAATTAATTACAATTTAATGAATTTAGAGCAATTTGGTATATGTAAGAAGTAATAAATAGTATAGAAATAATAATAGAATTGATTTGTTAAGAAGAGAAGTCAAGGTCAAATTTTTGTTATATAAAATGAAAAAAATTAAATTACCACCGGCACCGATAATGATACTTCTATATAGATATGAATTTAAAAACACCATTAAAAGCTTTTCGCTTTATATGATTATGTAACTTACGATTTCCAATCCAAATAACTTGAGAGGATGAATTGACAACAAAAACTAGGTAAAGTTTCTAACAGGATGAAATGTTATGTCGCACTTATGACACAGGGCAGATTAACCTGGAAACAGTATGTAAAAATTTTGACTTTCATAGTAACATTTTTATTGTCATTATATTCTGAATAGAGTAAACGAAATAATAAAAAAGTTGTGAAAAGTATGTAAAGACCATAATTTATTAAAAGAGATTTGGAAGGTTGAAACAAACAAAATATTGATAACCATGACGAGCTTTATTTAATGATTTTATTATATAAATCTTAACAAAACATTACGTTCATAGCTTAAACTATAGCTTACCCATAATAATATATATTACAGAAGATATGCAAAAATTGGTGACCAGAAAGAACAGAACCTGAAAAACAGGAAATGAAAAACTATAACTGTGAAAAACAGGTACCATGAAAAACAGAATATACAACTGAAATAAAACGGAAAAATGGAATTTTAATGAGAACATTTGTTATTTATAAATGTCTAGGTGTTACATTTTTTATAATCAAAGCTTTTATGTAGTAATGGAGATGATCCTGAAAGAATTTTCGCAATAATTAGAAATAAAGACCTGGTTAAAGAATTAAGTAAAAATATTATTTTGGAAGATGAAACTATAATAAAACACCACACATTTTTAATCAACTTTATGCATGGCGCACGATAAGGTCGGAAATTCATTTCCGCACTGTATAAAAGGAAGTGAATTTTACAAAAAAAAACAAAATTTAAAAACATTCTGATTTTCATAATTCTGTTTTTTCATTTTCATATTCTGTTACGTTTTGTTATAATCTTTTCATATTCTGTTTTTTCATCTTCAAAATTAATAAACGATATTTCAATCATTAAACAATATAAATACTGGCAAGTAGTAAAATAGTTCCAGTAGTAAAAAATAATTTCTGGTTCACAAATCAAGTTGAACCTTAACTGATTTTTTTTTTTTGTTTTTAATATCAAGAAAATGGGCTAAGAATGGCGTTCTGTTACCTAAATTCTACCCATACTAACAATTACATCACAATAAGTTTTTCTTCGTTTTGGCTTTTGGTTGTCACAAGTCATATTTCGATCATGAATCTACTAATTCAAAGTCTTATATCTTGTAATTTAAATGTGGAGAACTATGTGGTGAATCTATTGTAGAGCAAAGCCTACTTTATATAAGCATAGTTCCATTCTATTACAAATTCGTTTTGAACAAAAATTGAAAAAACTTTTCTTTTCTTTTATATTATAACCAAAATTTAGGTTGTGAACCTTTGATTACCGTTGACCACTTGAAAGAGAAAAGGATAGCTACAGGAAAGGAAAGAGAAGGA
This sequence comes from Argyra leucocephala, assembly GCA_963942445.1. Lineage (NCBI taxonomy): Eukaryota > Metazoa > Arthropoda > Insecta > Diptera > Dolichopodidae > Argyra > Argyra leucocephala. The sequence continues at coordinate 16,333,760 of OZ012681.1, forward strand.
AAGAAATAAGAAAAATGGTGTGGGAAAGAGTGAATGTTGTTTATATTCATCTTAAATCTCTATAAATCATAAATAAAAAATCATTCTCTCATTGGGAATGCTTCGATTGGCACCCGATTTCACAACCGGGATATTCTACCTATAAAAGAATTTCTGTAAATTAAACCATCTCGGAATTTACACTGTGAGGCCCTTGATCTCGTGTCATGCGATGGAATTGCTTTAGAAAAGGAAGAAGTGCTTCGATTGGCACCCGAGTTCTCAATCGGGATGTTCTATCTATAAAAGAATGAATATAACTTAAGCCATCTCGGACTTCCCACCATAAAAGAGTGGGCTCTTGGTGTCTCTCGTGTTATGCGATTTAATTGCTTCAAAGAATAGGAAGAAGTGATTTTAATTTCTTTGAACAAGGCCCAACACCAAATAGATACCTGAGTGACTGCTCCAGCAATACGACAATGACGAAGTGGTATAAGGAGAGTGAGATCAGATTTATATCGCCTATAAGACGAATGGCGCGGTTTTGAATTTTGTTCAAAAAATTTAAAGCAGTTTTCGGGGCACGTGCAAATAAATGTGAGCTATACTTCAGCTTGGATCGTATATATGTGTTATATATTTTTAAGAGGTCTCGAGATGAAAAGTAAGCTTTGCAGCGACTCAAAAAGCCCAAACATTTGACAGCGCTTTTCACAATATCGAAATATGCTCATTCCAGTTTTATGCGCTGACCGGAATTTAAGCCTGGGATTTTGATATGAGACATATACAAAAATATATATGCATTAATTAATCCAATTAATTAAACAAACTGTGTTATAACTTCAATAACTAAATTAACTGAAAATGTCTTCTTTTTATAGAATTAATTACAAAAGAAAGGAATTATAGAATTTCCATTCCACAAATACCTTTATTCGAAAAAAAAAAATGAATTCAAAGCTCGTACAACAACATAAAATAAAAATAAATGCAATAAAAAAATAAAAAATTCTCATTATAATTTCTAATTCACAATTTTTATTATTATTATTTTGGAATTCAGGTACATTACAATAATTCTCAAAATTTACGTGATTCATTAAATCTCTAAACACTCATAAAATTACATCAAAATAAATTGAAATAAAAATAAATCGCTTAACAAACTCTATGTATATATATATATATATAGATATATATATCATATGGATACACATATATATTCAGAAAGATTCAAACATATTATGTTAGCGAATACTCTTAGAGACCAATAAATAAATAAATTATTTAATGAAGAAAAATTACAATACAAAAAACAACAACAACAAATGGACTTTCAATTTAAACTCATCGACTTAAAAATATTTCTGTTTTTTTTTTTTGCAATTTCAAACTATTAACAAAATTCATCTATTTGCTTGACTATCTCTATATTCATGAATTCACTCACAGACTTCTTGTATGCATGAATATTATTTTTCTGAAGAAAATTTTACGCAGAAAAATATTTTGAAAAGAAAATTGCCTACACAAATCACCTCTATTAAACAGCAGATCTATGCAGGGGAGCTGTTATTGTTATAATGTTGTTTGATACAATACAATACAGAATATTAAATAAGCATGGTATGACAAATAGTCAAGAATTCCATCACAATCGATTAAGAGTAATATATTTTCTTAATAGTTTGTATATATATATATATATATATATATAATTGTGCATATATTTTTATACTATACATATTCTACTGCTAAACAATTGAATAGTAGTATTCACTATTAGTATACGTTATAATATTATTATCATTGGATCAATTCAATGAATCGATCGGTCTTCGGTTTTTATAATAATAAATATGTGTAATAATTTCTGTCTAAGGCTAATAATAATGATGAAGATGAAATTTTATGACCAATTATGTTATTGAATTGTTGACCAGATTATTATTATGTATATGTCTGTCTGTAAGTATTATAGTTATTATAAATCAAGTTTGATATGATGACTTGTTGTTGGTATATAATATGTAACATATTGTGTTGTTGTGATGTTATGTTGTGTTGTGAAGCGGGTTAAAAGCGTGGGGCAAAATTCTTTATTTTATATTTTTAAATTTGATGTTATCGTGTGTAGTATGGATGAGCATCAGCAAAAAGAAGAAAAAAGAAAATTTTTTGAAGGTCTAGAATTAAATAATGTTTGATTGAAATAACGTTTATAATATTGGATGGTGAAATTGTTTTGATGTGATGTACATACGGCATAGATTTTTCTGTTTTAATCGTTCGATGCTGATGTATACATAGTTTTCATACTATCTTTTTAATTGTCTTGTTTGTTGAAAATTTTAAATTAGGTATTTTGCCCTTCGTATCTACCTCGTGTCGCACAAAGAGCACCCCATGTTCTCACCCCATGTGCAAAAGACAAGTTATGGAATGGAAACATGTATAACCACAACATTTCGAATGGGAAGCCAAATTCCATCTTATGTGTTCCTCAAATATGATCATATTTAGGACCTACATAAATTCAAGACGAAAATTCACACCTTTGTTCGTAGTTATATACCCTTCTCATTCCTTAACTTTTCTCTGTCTACCTAGCTAAACGTACTAAGCGAGATAAAAGGTCCTCCACCTAGTTTTTTGGCTATGTATCAAAAATAGAAATCATTGCAATTTGCATTAAATAATCTTCCCTCATTCTGTGCATATGATATCCACCCAAATTTTTTTAATGAGGGACCAATGAATAACATTCTGTATGTCATACATCTTCTGGATATGCGGGGTAGTTGCGGTTTTTCTTCTTTTGAGTGTAACCGCATACTTGTCTTACGGGTCGAATTTATGTGTTGCAGAATGTTTATTTTGTTTTCGAAATGTTCGCTTTAGTTTCGACAGTGAATATAAATATGAGTCGGCTCAGATACAGCTTTCATATGTAACATTTTAATTTTGTATTCAATGATCATGCATTTATTTTTTCATATTAAATTTGATTAACTACGACTGAGATAATTTATTTCTGTTGTGCTACAACTTATCCTATTACTGCGATTTTTGTTTTTTTATGTATTTCGTTATTTTGGAAGCTGTTAATATTAACACTCAAATGCTTAACATTGAATAGTTCTTCTTTGGTAATGTATTTGTATACGAATACGTGAGAGAAAACAACTCTACAATCGAATATAGAAAGTATATGTTTGATTGTTAATGGACGGTTTACAATGTTTATATTATATTTGATATTTGGACCTAGTCATGGATTTAGTTTTAGCTATGGACACTTTCATATTGTGCATGTTTCTGCTATTTGTGTTAATAGAAGCAGACATTTTTGTAATTTATCTTTGTTTTCTTCAATATTTATTTTCTAACTAGGTTCTCTGAGTATAGATAAACAATTTGGATATAAATATGTTAATTGTAGAACTACCAACTAAAAGTAACCAATAAGCCATCAGAGATTTAGGTAGGTAGGTAGTTAGAAGTCGCCATTCGTTGCCTTCGGAAAACCAATTAGCATCTAATTGTGCCTTTTTGATACCACGACTCGAATGACCTATTTATTGTTGTTGGTTGTTATAGGGAATCATTGTCTCATTTTTACCATCAGATATTTACTTTAATTCATTTTCATTTTGTTCACCTCCTGCTAAATGACCCAAATTCCATCAAATTTTACATTTATTCCCGTCGAAGTTCTTCGTTTACAATAAATATTCATTGCTTCGATTACAATCCCATTATTTTCAGTGATAATCGATTCATATTAAATTTAAACAATATTTTGAAAATTTAATAATTTTTATAGTTTAATAATTTAATTTATTTTTTAATGAAGCTTCATTAAAATATTAAAAAAAAAAAAAAATTAAAAATTAAATTTTGACTACACACAATTTTTATTCTGTTAAAATAATAATTTCAGTTTATGTAACGTATAATTAGAATGTTTTTAACAGTAATTAAAATTATGTGGGAATTTTAAAAATTATGAAATAATTTAAAAAAAAAAAAAAATTATTTTACTGACAGATGATGTTAAAATTAATTTATTAATATTAAAAATTTATTAAAAACACTTTTAAGAATTTTCGCTATAACAATCAATCAATTTTAACGTAGAAATTATGTCAAATAATTATTCGAAATCCCACATTAACCAATTTTCTGATGTATTACATAGTAGAAAAATATTGTAATAATTCTAATTAAAAATTTTTTGGTGGTTTTTTGTACTTTACTTTAAAATGTTGACATTTGTTTTAACAATAATAATGATTATAATAAGCTTTAATCGGAAATGGCATAAGTAAAGGGTTAAACATATTGACATTAGGCTGGCTTAAATCAGCTTGAAGAAAATGTACGATTACATGTAAATTGTATTGCACCACATCCGAATATCAAAGAGTTTCGTCAAGTTTTCGTTCACTTTAGTTGGCTTAACATAGTGCATAAAGAGACTGTTGATGGACATATAGGTTCAATCTAATATCATAGTGGTATTAAATAAAAGTAAAATATTACAACCGTTAACAATTGTTTTTTTTATATTCTTAATTAATTAATTTATTTTAATACTATGTATTAAGAAAATTTTATGGCAACACTGTATTATAAAGCAACAGAAAACATAAAATAAATTTTGAATTTTTATACTGAAACAAAATAAACAACAATATTCATATTATAGATATCTACATGTTATACAATAAGATAGCATCAATACATCAAGAGTATATACAAATAAATAAAATAAACACTACCATATACATATTAAATGAGGTACAGTGTATGTACAGCAGCGTATATTAATGTATTATGATTGTATCCTGGAAAATTCATTAATTCATCATTAAACTATACGTTTTAATGGGATTGCTGGCATAATGCAGATAGACAAAATCCAAATGGATAAAATTACAAGTAGATCAAATCCGGAAAGACAAAAGTTTAAACATACAATATTTAGATGAATTCAACCCAGATACGACAAAATTTAGAATGGAAAAATTTTAAATAATGAAAGATGTCAGTAAAAAAATGGATTTTCTAAAAAATTTTAAACCAAAAGAAGATTATAGACACAAGTTTTTATTTTTTACATTCCATCTCAAACTTCCGCTATATTTTGTTGTCCCATTTTACCTGTTGTTGCCAAAAAAGATCAATATGGATCAACGCCCAGCAAGATGTTAGGATATTGCAAAAATAAACCCTATTCAAAATCTTGATTATGTCGTGGTGTGCCAGATTCTAAAAACGTATTTTAAATTTGGGTAAGAAAAACGCATCAGCTGAGGATTTTCCACTAAGCGTTCATTTAGTGTATGACCAATATGAGTAGCTGAATTTTGAAGCTTTAGAAGCAGGACGTATTTGCGTCAATAAAAATTTAGTTAAACATTGTGGCAAAGATCTATATTCGAATGAGGTCATATTCATTGTTCTATTACTAACCTATCCCTTAACCAATCCCTTTTTTTCTTCCAAATTTATCCTATCCAATCATATCCCAACCAAGCTTCATGTAAGTGTAGTATCTATAGTATTTTCATACCTAACGCTTTGGCTGTTTATAGAAAAAAAAAACAAAGAAAATTCACCTTATCCGAATTGACAGGATGATAGGCTTCAAACAGGAATATTAGGTTCTTTTGGCAAACCTTAAGGTACAGTGTTTTCTTCTTCATATTGGGCAACCATTTTGTCAGTTCGTTCCACTGATAAATGTAAAGCACAAAATATTCAAGTTTTAAGTTGCGCCAAATCTAAGTTTCCAGGTAGATGAAAAAATTTCAATTCCAAACGTTGGGGCTTACCAAAATATTATCATGAAAGTTTTGAAGAATTCCGTGATGGTGATCGTTTAGCTTCAGATCGTTTTAATGTTCAGTATAGACCGAAACGTGGAGCAATGGCATTGGATAAAGTACAACGTCAAACTTATGCTGCATAGGTGCAAGAATAATAATTTTTTATTTAAATGTGAAACAAAAAACTAATGATTTAATGAAAATCAAATTTTGTTGATGCTAAGTAAATTTAGACGGTAAAACTTTAAAAAAAATTTTAAAATAATTTGTTTTTTTATTTTTGCCCGGCCTGTTGCCGCTCTAGATAGTCACCCCAATTTATTGAAATTCCGTTTTTCCCGGTGACTAGTAAATTTATATAGAAATACATTAAAAAAATAATAAAATTTTTCTTGTAACTAATCGGTCGGAGCAAACCCTTTTCATTTTATTAATATCTTTTTTTTAAGCTTATGTAAATGTAGAGATCAGGACATTAACGAATAAAAAAAATAAACATTTATAATTTTGTCAAGTTATCCCATATCAGTTTATTGAAACACTAATAAGTGGAAAAACCCTATAGGGTAGACTTTCGTTTTCCGAATATCACTGACGTTCGTCATTTGGTATGACAAAAAACGAAAACGGAAAACGTTGATTTCGAAAATAATTTTTCATATGATTGATAACGATCGGAAAACGTTTGTAGTGCTAAAATCAAACGTTCAGTTGTTTTTAACGTTTGTGTGGAAAAAGTTAACAAACATAAAAAAAAATTAACTAATTTGGGTGTTTATATTTGTATTTTTGAATTAAAAAATTAGCATATATACCTACTTAGAAATTATTCTTTTATTTATTTTTATTTTTGTGAAATGAAACATTTAATTTCTGAATACAAATATAAAAACACAAAAAAAAAGTGAAATTTTAGCATGTAATGCATGTAAACAAAAATTCTTTTACAATTTAAGATTGATTTTTTTAAAAATAAATTACTAAAATAAATATGCATAATTTTATTTTATATCTTTACAGGAAAAACATTTATATTTGTTATACGCTGGTTATTTACTAATTCTTTATCGTCTCTTCGGAGTACTTGGCTGTACTATAGCAATCCCATGTTTGATAACTGAAAAAGTTGAATTGATGATGCTTGCCAGAATGTTGCTATCAGTTATATATGTTTTGATTATTTTCGGTATTTTTCTTTATTTTATTTAGAAGTTCTCAAATATATTCAATCAAATAAATTTGCTAATTCAAAATACATAATGCATATAATCATTTCTGGATAGGTTTTAGTTTGTATATGTATGCCTTGCAATACAGTCTCTTTACAAAATTTTTCGGAATACTAGTGATCGTCCAGCCAGTTATGGAGAATAGAAGAAATATAAATTCTTATATACATGGGTCTCTAATCATTAATTAATTTGGTTAGAATTAACAACATAAGTGATTTATTGGATTATATTACTAAACGAAATAAATATATTTTATTAAAATTTAATAAACGTTGGTCAAATGAATTTTCAGATCCCTATGTTCTTGAGTCATTGTACACTTCTCTTGTAGTAAGGTAAGAACGAATATTGAATATGCAAGTCAAGTTAAGTCCCCGTTTTATATGGTACACATTGATAGGTAATACAATTTTTTTTAGATTCACTTTACGCCACTTGTGATGGTCTAATCATATTATCTTACCATTATATGAGCAAAGACTAACTAATTGATCTGTGTATACAGTGAACTTTCGGCGTAAGGTTTCTTATGTTATTTTCATTACAGAGATTGTAAAAGGCAATTTAAAATTAACTTTAATTTCAAGCAATATCGTTATTAGAAATTTGCACCATCTACACTCATTCAATTTATTTAAAACATTGACTCTACATAATTAAAACATTCACAAACACAAAAATTATACAAACGCTATTTTTAGGATTCTTTTTGCTATTCTTTTTTGTTTTGTTGTTTTATTAAAATGTATGTAATTGTTTATTAAATTTTAATTTTAGTCAAATTTTTGATTTTAATTTGATTTGTATAGCAAATAGGTATATAATTTTGTTTTGTAAACTGTTTGTGCTAAGGAATATAAATAAATAAATAAATCAAAATAAATAGAAACACAACCACAAAAAATTAAAACATAAGTTTTTGACAACTGTCAGTTAAATTTTGAAAATCTTCGAAAATGTTTCAAATCATGTCCGAAAAACGAAAAATGAAACGATCATCACTATTACCTTCTTCACATTTTGATATGATGTCTAACACACGTTTTCAATCATATCAAAATGTGAAGAAGGTGATAGTGATGATCATTTCGTTTTCCGTTTCGTTTTCAATCATATGCCCCATAGTCTATTATGGATAAATCCATAGTTACAAAACCTTAGTTAGCTAGCTAAAAAAATATTTGATGTGAAAATATGTAATTGTAATCACTTGAAATTAAAACAAAAATATTTTTGTCAACATCAAAAAGTTTTATCAAACTACATGTTGCAAATGTATATTTTCACACGAGTCATCATCATGATGCCGACTTTGTTCTAGTTTTCCTAAAAGTGATTTAAATTTTCCATATCGGTAGTACTCTATTAATAAAATAGCTTCAATATTATCATGTGTTTTCAATATGTCAAAACGAACCATCAAAATTACATATTAAATAACTATATTTGAAAGCATATTTAAAAATTCAAAGGCATCACAGAAATTCAAGTTTAAGCTAAATTTTGTATGAAGGAAGAAGGAACTATTAGAATAAATTATCACAATAATTATTGCGCTATACGATTGAACTATGAAAAATAACGGTTAATAACGAAAATAAACCGGTTTCATTCTGACGTTGCTAAATGTCAGTTTTCAATAACAGATTTCCGAAATGGATCGCTTAACCATCGCATAACAATTCACACATAACAATTCTTTCCAAACTACAATGTATCGTAATTTACGTCAAAGTTATGATCAATTTAATCGTCGTACAAATCAAAAAATTTTTAATGTAAGAAAAAATTTTAATCGACTAAAAGCACTAGTGATAGAGTGATCTGACCTGTGCATCCTCCATCTGTTCAGCTTAAAATATTGCTACTTGTAAACTATACTATGTTATGAACTATATTGAAAATAAGCAGTTTTGTGCATTTATTGTGGCTCTATTTAAAGTATTTTATGTCCGAACTTGCACCAACATCCGTACACAATTCAGTTAATGGAATTAAAAACCAAAGATTATTGATTTTAAAAAGAAAAATATATTTTTTTTTTCAAATATCAGGCCCATTTCCATCTTTCTGGTTAAGTGGCTATGTTAAGAAACTGACATGCACCCAAGAAGTGACTATTTGGTGCTCATTGTGGTTAAGCGGGGTCATTTTATTCTATTTTAAGACGATAATGGCCAGACTTTAACAGTGAATAATGAGCGACGCTTGATTAGTTTGACAGTTTGGGCGCATAACAATTATTTTCGTCATAAAATCGATGATATTAATGTGGAAGACATATATGTGGTTCCAACAAGACAACATAACTTGTCACACATTGGATGTAAAGATTTTCAGACATTAGATTGTCAGACATTGGATGTAAGGAATATTTTGAATGAAAAATTTCCAAATAAATACCAGCATCATTTTACGTTTTAATAATGTTCACTGGTTGCCATTATCAAGTAATTTAAAATCGTTAAATAGTTGTGTCAATAAGCCTATAAATCTGAGCAAACATTGTCATTCATTTAAGTTATAAAATTTTTAACATTTATAATTATACGAGTACATAATTCTACTTAATTACATTCTGTCAACCATTTTTATTCTATAGATTTTCCGCTTTTCAAAAAATTATCATGTTATTAAAAACAAACATCTGTCAAGCTATAACCGAAATACCAATCGAAATTTAACATTTACAGTATGTATTTGTATTTTTTGAATATTGTATTTATTTTTTTCAAGTATATACATATAAAAACTCAAATTGGATCATTCTTTACATTACAGTGCTCATTGTCAAATATACTAAAATGACCTGATGATACCTAGATCATTTTAACTAGATTCATGAATTACACTATCAGGCTGTACATTATCAACACAAATATTGAAATAAAAAATTCAACAAAAATTAATTAAAATTCCATCAAGTCACATTATAATTTTATATACGTGAATTCTAAACTTGATAATTTCATAATTATTTATTTTAACTCAACACACATTTTTAGAAAAAAAAAAACAAAAAAATATTTCAATTATATTTTGAAAGGAAGATCAAGTGTTATTACCAATTTGTTTAACTATTTTTAAGATATGTTATGAAATTATTTCTATATATTATTATTTATATTAAATAACAACTGAAAGCTTGAAATGTAACCCTTCACTTTAGTCGTAAATAACATACATACACTGTGTTGTATACGTATATATGTATATAGTTGTACAATTATTAAGATATTTTTAAATATCATCCTACTCAAAATCTTTATCGGTCGGAAATAATGTTTTCCTCTCTCTATATATATATTATATATATACTTGCTATCTAATCAACCAACCAACATTGTCATTCATTCAAGTTATAAAATTTTTAACATTTATAATTATACGAGTACATAATTCTATACATAAATTACATTCTGTCAACCATTTTTATTCTATAGATTTTCCGCTATTCAAAAAATTATCATGTTATTAAAAAAAAAAAAAAATAAGCTGCTGCCGTTCAAACTGCAACTGTTATTGCTGCTCATATGCGAAGTCATGCGTTTTCATTTCAATATTAGAAATATAAAAAAATTCTCCTGAATTTCAAAAGTCAACGAACATGACATTCTTCCAAAATTGAAAAATATTTTTCTGAAAATAAATCTAAGTGTTTTGATTAAATAAAATAATATCAAATTGTGATGAACTTAACGTGCTTTTAACCTCTAACAAATTTTCTTTTAACTATATAGCTATATATGAATCCATTAATAATTATAATATTGGTTAATGTAATAAGAGTTTACGGTAACAAAAATCACATCTTCTGCTCAATTTAAAATGTAATAATACCACATATGGATATCGTGATATTATTATTGAATAATAAATACATTCCGAACGATCGCTGCTGACTAAACTCAGAGTATTAAGCATATTAAGAAAGGATGAAATTCTGTTTTACTATCACTTTTCACATAACAACCATTGATATAAAATTGGAAATTCGATTTTAGTAGAATTTTTTTTGTTTTGTTAAAATCAAAAAATCAATTTGTAGTTTTAAAATTCATTGAGTTGTTTTAGCTAATAATGAGATGATGCGGAAAATTTTTTTTAAATCAACAATAACGGTTGTAGAGTCAACCATGTACTGTATATAATAATATGGTATATATATAATATGTACTGGCTATAAGTAAGCGTTCTATCTTGCTTGACACAACAAAATAAATTTCTGCTCTTAAAAACAAATACTGAAATCAGTATGGTTATCTTGTCAAAATGTGTATAGCAAAAAATGTAATAGAGAAATTATTTATAGGTTTCAGAATAAAGTACTAAGAAACATTGTGAACGCGCAAATGCTATGCAAATAAAATCTGTAAATAAAAAAAAAAATCCAGAATTTTGAAAGAAGTCACGAAAAAAGGCTCCAACAACATGTAAATGTTGAGGTAATTCAGCTCCTGGACAATAGAGTTATAGTTAGAAATGTTTTACTCTTCCGAGTGAGTACAACAAAAATATATCAATAGAAATGTTAGATAGACATCGCTGGATGTAATTTACATTCAAAATTAAAATAAGCTAAAACAAAAAATTGCTCATTATTCCTATAGGATTAGATCGCAATATTGAAAGGGTGTGGTTTAGTGGGTAAGAATCCCACACGTAATATTAAGCTACGGAATATTCCCACCAGCCTACGTATATAAAAAAAAATTAAAAGAAAAATTATAATGTATGCTAATTATTATTAGACATTAAAAAAACATTTGAATGGTCATATTAAGCGGCAATAGATCTACCTAGTTTCGTATAATATCTGAACACAATGTTAAAATTTTTTGTATGCTCCCCCACACCTTGTAAAACTTTCTTTAATCATACCTCACTTATTATATTAAAAATTAACTCTTAACATCTGAATCTATACATTAGCAATTATCATCATCATATTAAAAAGGTTCAGCATAGTCAAACATTGTAGTTCTAAGATATTTGTTTCAGTTCAGATTCTTGTAATAATTTGTTTGTTCACTAAATAATTGATTAGAGTCTAATCACTGTCACTTGTGTCATCATCTGTCTTCTAGTAGAAGAAACATATTTTTATCTTTCAGGGGATTTTAAACTGCGCTTTCCACGTCGTAAAATTTCATTTCGGGGATTTTACCGAATAGGCTATAATATAGAGAAATGTAGCAATCGGTATATCTAATATAATGTGAATGCTGAAATGCTTTAATATCAAAGCCAAAAATATCACTAAATACACTTGGGGTTTCTTATCAGTTGTTATAAAGCGTACTTTTCTTCCCAGGATGTATTGAGTATCTATATGTCTTACATACAACCGAATATTGATATTATACTAACAAATATGGACCCTGTTAAGATTTCAAAAGCATCCAACTCATCTTATCTACAACTTAAATGTGATGTCCTTCTTTGTTTCATAACCTCTGACTTCTCTTATTTGTCGAATAATTGATTTAACAAATTGTTATAATGTTGAAGGTCTTACTTCCCTATCATCCTAATTGTCTAAAAATACAGAAATATAGCATGTTGAAAATTTACATTTTGTATAAAGAGGCTAGTAATTAGGGTAACTGTTCATTGCCTTCGCCATTTCTAAACCTCTGCGCAACTTATTCTACTTGTCCTTTTCTAGGAACTTACCCGTCTTATTGGAAAGTTGCACAAGTTTATCCTATTCCTAAAAAAGGTGACAAAAGCAATCCTTCGAACTATAGGCCCATTGCTATTACTTCCATTATTTCCAAAACGATGGAAATCTTAATCAATCAAAAGTTGAAGAAATATCTTGATAGTAAAGGTATAATTCATGATAGTCAATACAGCTTCCGAGTTCAGCGTTCCACCGGTGATCTCATGACATGCCTCTGCGAAAAGCTTAACACCACTCTTTATCAATCTGGTGAAGCTACTGTTGTAGCTCTGGATATATCTAAAGCTTTTGATCGAGCCTGGCATTCATTAAAATGCAATGCTGTAGGCCTCGGTCCAAACTTTTCTAAATGGATTGAAAGCTTTCTCTTAAATCGATCTATCATAGTTTCAGTTGACGGTAGTTTTTCCGACCAACTTCAAATCAATGCTGGTGTTCCACAAGGCTCCGTCCTTTCACCCACCCTAATTCTCATTTTCAATAATGACCTTCTCAAATTAACTTTCAATCCAATCCATAGTTTTGCTGATGACAGCACTCTAGTAGCATCATATGATTTTCTTAAAACAATGCTACAGCTTCAGCAGTCAACTCCAAAAGAACAATGATGGCTGGTGCACTCAATCACGACCTAGCCAAAATTGTCGACTGGGGTAGAGCAAACAGAGTCGAGTTTAACACTTGAAAAACTCAAAGCTGTCTTGTTAGTAACAAGCTAACAACATGCGAGTGAATCAAAATATGCACTGGAATGAGCATATTTTCGATATTGCGAAAAGCGCCGCAAAATGTTTGGGCTTTTTAAGTCGCTGCAAAGCTTATTTTTCATCTCGAGACCTCTTAAAAATCTATAAAGCATATATACGATCCAAGCTGGAGTATAACTCACATTTATGGGCAGGTGCACCAAAAACTGCTTTAAATTTTTTGGATAGTTAATAATTCAGTTTTTATTTTGTTTTATTTTTTCTATTCAATTGAGTTGAATTCAAAATGCCAATGCCAATTAATTGATATCGGGTAGCAAAATGTGGAGCAAAATTTAAAAAAATCATAATTATTGAAATCCTATTTTCCCTGTTGACAGTAAAATGTAGTTGGCATGACTTACCATCTTCAAAGCCATGGGTTAATTTTGAATGAATCCCATTTTTGCAGACGACAGAAAAATGTGACAGCTCCCGTTCTTTAATCCAAACCCCACATTTATTAAAATTCTGTTTTACCGGCGACAGTAAATCAGTATAGATGACAAGATCTTGAAAAATACCAACCCGAAACCCATGCATCAATTTTGTGGAATTCCGCTTTTCAAGGCAACAGAAAAATGTAAACATATACCTGTAAAAAAAAATAACAAAATAATACAATTTTTTTTTACTTACAGCTTTCAATAATTTAAAAGAAAGAAACATCTGGGAAATGGTCAAATTTTAAAAGATATAACATGTAGTAAAAAGCTGGATTTCCAGGATTGTCAGCAAAGATAGTATTTGAATTGACAGGGTATTAGTATTATTTGATTTTTATTTGAATAGCAAATTTTGAAATGTTGGTATTTTGATAAGCGGGCTTCTTTTGTCGGGATATTGTACGTCACACGATTTAGATTAATACTAAACTTTTTATCTTTGACTTTTTATTCTATGTACCAACATATTAAATAATTTTTATGATGAATTTGCATTCTTCTTTAATAAAATGGTAGAATGAGGTTAATCATTCAATTCATTGTGTAACTCATTGATACTAGTACAACACATAACTCATTGATTAACACTATTCTAGTTAATTCATCTTGATATCAAATATAATATTGAAACCAATGCTGAAAATTTGCTCAGCTGAACATTCAGATGAGCAAATGATGAAGATCTTCAATTCATTTGTTATTATTGTATTGTCTCAGCTTTTTCGGTAAGTAAACAATAGTATGAGATACACAGATTCATAGAATAAGTTTAAGGATCGATTTAAAATATCATCTGAGATTTTTCTACTGAAACTGGAACAAATAGAAAAAATTAATAAAAAGTTTTAATCGAACGTGTGTGATTTTGTCAAAATATTAAATAAAATTAAAATTATTGAATTATTGAAATCATGCTGATTTTATTTTGGATTTTAAAATAATAATTATGTTTATAAAACTGTAACAACTGGTATATAATATTAATATATCGTTAATATACCAATATAAAAATCACCACGATTACCATAAGATGTTCGTAAATCTTTTAAACTGACATTTATGCTGAAATTGAATTTGCATTTACCTGACCAGAACACCTTAAAAATAATCGAAAAATATATTCAAAATATAGCCTGTAATCATATTTTATATGTATGTATTTTTATATTAAAATATATATTATATATACAATTTTAAATGATTATTTATTAACTTTAATTTTTTTTTTTGAATAAATTAAAAAAACGATTTAATATAAATTATAGCCAAGGAAAATATAAGTGATTATTTCGTATGTAAAACCAGGTGTTAAAAAGAACAGATCACACTCAACTGTTTTATGCAAACTTCATTTTAAAAATAAATCATTCAATTTTATTATAAGTTTAAAAATGAAATATTTGTGAGGTATATTTTTATAGGATATATATAAAATGAGTGAGCTTAATCAAGTTTTTGGATCTAGATATTGGTATAAGAGAATTTTAAAGCTTTTAGAATACATTGACTTAACTCTATAATATGTTCTAACACTCATGAAATTCGAAATATTCAGCTGATGGATACACTAGATATCCTTTTGCTACCTGAATTTAATTTCAGCTTAGCGGAGGGAAACATACCCACAATACCGGTATACCCGTAAGAGAGGTTTATTCCATATAGACACGATCACCAGAACTCTACATTTAGATGTCATAAGATGCCAGAATTCAACAAAACATCCAGGGAATTGTGACGGGAAGTTGACAAAGAGAAAAACTATAGAAAATTGCTTCAGCTTAATAGAAGTAAGATTCGAACGATAATTGGTGTAGTGAAAGATAACTGTTTGCTTAACAAGCATAAATGCATTTGGAACTTGTTAATACTAATAAGGTTTGAATCAGATAGGGAATATTAACATTTAGAAAGACATCTGGCATATTCGATGTAAATTCCCAGGTTTGATGAACATTAGGTTCACGTGGTTGGGAGGGTATTTATTACATAACCATTAAAAGGTTTCGATTCAGAAGTTTCGATTCACAAATTTGCCACAAATTATTCTGCTAAGAGTAGATAATTCCAGTTCGTGTTTGTGATGTAGTGAAAGAGTACACTATGGGTCCACACACACATGGTCTATTGTCGTTGTGGCCACGGATTACTGTCACTGCGATCTTAATTTTAATTAACTAACTTATATCCCGTATACGATCAAATACAGAGTTTTACGTATTGAAATATTTCAGTTTAAAAGTTGAACGTCAATTTTACGACGATTAAAAACAATCACTATATAGAAACGAAATATTATATCTAACAGTAAAATTATTCTAGAGAATATTCAACTTAATACGGGCCCATACACGAAGCAATCGGTTGCAGCAATTTGCTTAGTTGCATTATAAATTGCTTTGTGTATGGTAGACTTGCTGCAACTACATTCAAATTGCTGCAACGACCGCACCAAAATCTAATTTTTTAAATTTTATGTAGATGTGGTGAAGGTTGCGGCAATGTGATGCTTCGTGTACGGCACAGTTGCTTAAAACTAGTATTAATTTTGTAGTTTAATTTAATACTTTGAGTTAGATTGATATATTTTACATTTTAAAAATATTTTCTATATAGTAATTTTCATATAGAATTTCATCAATTAGTATTATAATAATGGGATACATCCAAAACGTAGTATTATAATTTTGGCTACAAGCTAGTATGTCCCATAACGAACTATATACACAATATAAATAGTTATATATCATAATAGTTATAAATATTATATATATAGTATAAATAGTTATATATAATAGCTATGTATAATTGTATAAATAGTTATAAATAGTATAAAGTTTAGTAATGCTTGCATACTGCTTTAACTATGAAGGAAAAAATCGAATATAAACATTTTAGAATTAATTACGTTCTATATAATACGTTATGAAACATATTACATTGCAGTTAAAAATCTAATATTACATTTTCTATGTCACGCAATATTACTTAACTCCATATTTTAAAATTTTACTATTATTGTCAATTTTCAAACTTATTTTTTCTACAAACTTTATAAAAAAGTGTAGTTTTAGCAACAGTTGCTGAACTTGTTTCATCATGTGTGTTGAATAAGCAACGTGTTACTGCAATCGGTTGCTGCAACAAATTGCTTCATGTATGGACATAAGACTTTTACCAATTTTTTCTTATTTTGTTTTTCCAATTAGATTTTTGGAATAATTTATATCTCGTTTGACATACAAATGAATTGAAACAAAATAAACAAATTAAATCACATAACACATAATATCACACGTCACATATTTTAATAATAATTAAATAATTATGTTAATTATTTTAGCTAATTTAAAATTTTATTAATTTATTTAATATAAAAAAAAAAAAAAAAATTCCTGAATTTTGATTAAATCTAAAAAAGATATATTTCAATTTTTGTAATTTTTTAATTTGTATTTCTGACGAGTGGTGACAGGTGAAAATTCCATAAATATATTTATACAGTATTAAATATTTCAAATTTTCTTTTTCAATTGATTTAATAATTTATTCTGATGAATTTTAATTTTGAATTTATTCAGGTGCAGCATCCAATATTTTCCAAGCGATCTGAATTAAAAAAATTAAACAAAAATAAAACAATTTCTAGCAGACATTAAAAGTAGATATTAAAAAAAAAAAAAAAAAATATCGAAATTTTGACATTTAACAAAAATACAGAATCTGGTAGAAAAAGTTTTAAATTAAAATTATAGAGATTCAATTTTGATAATTTCTCGAGCCCTAAAGTCATAAATGTGTTCCAACAATTAAATATTTACGAATTTTTATTTTTCGAACATTCCTTTTAACTCATTTTCAAATGTCATTTGTTTTCTTCTATAAAATTTAATCATAATAATAATCTGTTTATCAAATCAAAATTACTGACTAGCATGATAATTTCAAATTGAAATGATTGCTTCTTCTTCATAATTTTAATGATGATGATGATATTGATATTGATGTTGATTGAATTAGAGTAACGCCCGATTCAAATTGAAATTGTTTTAATATTTTGCAATAAATAAATTTTAAAACAAAGTTAGCAAAAAAAAGAAATAAATAAATTCCATATAATATGAAAATTTTAATCCTAAAAATTACTTCTTCAGAATGTTTAATCCAAAAAGCCAAACAAAATTCGAATATAAAATATAAGTAAGTGAGCACGCTTAATTCTAATAAGTTTTACGCTTTTTTTTTTCTTTAATTTTATTTGTAAATATTAAATAATAATCGAGATTTGTCAGCACAACAGATGAGATGTGCTACATTATAAAAAAGTTATAACAACAACAAAAACAACAACAATTACAATAATAAAAAATGAAAAAAATGATTTGTTTCAAATGTCTGAAGCACGTTCTTGATAAGTATTTTGGAAATTAATTCAAAAAATTTGCACATTAAAAAAATAAAAAGAAAAATTGCAGTTTATAAATGTATGGTGTTCAATTGTGTTGTTCAAGCATAATTCACGACAATGTATGTATGTATGTTAATCTAAATATTAAATAATAGCTTTAAATGGTATATATAATGCATATATATAATAAGGGATTGTTATATTTTATTTTGAGCAAATTAGGTATAGGCTTTATATAGAGTGACCATATATCTTGAATTTTTGCGACAATGTGTTGAATTTTGACATAATGAGGTTGTGTTTGATGATATTCTACTGGCTTTTATTTATAAATTTATGACGTTTTCAAAATGTTTTCCATCAACCTAATTCAATCTAAGAACAATCTAATTTCCGAATTTGGTAAATTCAACTTCACTACAACTTATAGAATGTTCGCATTGCATTAAAATTACGTTTGTTAACTATGGTTGAAAAAAAGTGTTCGCATTATACAAACTATAGTTAAGTTTGACGTTTTGATTATTTATCAAAATAAAAAATAAATAATGGAGCAAACAATACTTTAATAAAACTGTAAAAAAAATTTTTAGTTGATTTTGTAAGTAATGCAAAAGGACAAAATGCTATTAAAAATGAAAAAAAAAATATTAAAAATAAATTAAATCAACATTATATTCATTTGTACAATTTACAAGAAATATCTGGAAAAAAGTTTTTTGTTTAAAAATTTTTGGTTTATGTTTTGTTTTTAGTTAGGCAAATATGAAATATATATGTATACATATTTCTTTCGTATATTTTAGTTTTTGGTGATTATTGTTTTTTTTTTTAATTACACAAATTTACTAAAAAATAATAAATATTAATTTATTTTCTTTTATTATTTTTACAATTAATTATTTTTACTATTAATTGTCTGAAATATATTTTGTCAAATATGTGGGTCTAGATATATTTTAATTTTGTTTACATTTTGACTTGTATGACACTTCAAAAATATTATTGTCAGGTTGCACAAAAATAAAAAAAAATACGATGAAAACTACGATATAACATAAAAGCAGGGTTGTGAATGTGAATTTAACATAATTCAAGTGTGATTTATTTTTAACTATAGTTACAAGTATGATTAGTTTTATATGGAGAAAAAAACAAATCGAACTTAAATTATGTTTATACTATATAGTTAGGGACTCAATCATAGTTAACTCTGTAAATGCGAACATAGTATATTAACATCTAATCAAAAATCAACTTTTTATATTTAACTTCACTTCAGCTATACATCAACTATACATGTATTTTTTTCCAAGATACTCTTGATTGATACTCTTGTTAGTAAATTTTCTAAATTTATAAATACAAGCAGTCAAATGTTTACCATACAAATACACGAATATTATTAGACTACTATAATTGCAAACTTCTTCAGTGTTTTGTACTCGACTAAAGAAAGAAATTTTAAATAGTTTTACTTCTAACTATTTTTTATAAAAACTTGTTTTCTAGCGTTAGAGTAAAATTTTTGTATAATTGTCGAAAATAGTTGAATATTTTACTTTTAATTTTGCTGATATGCTTGTCATACAGAAATCATGCATATCTGTATGATAAGGCATATCAGTAAAATTAAAAGGAAAATATTCGTCTATATTCATCAACTATTCTAATTATTGTAGCCAGTAGGACAGCAAGACAACAGACACTGGGTAATAATTTAAGTATATTAGTAGTATATTTATTAACTTCAATTAAGATAGCATAAGAAGAGGGCTGGTTTATATTTATAATATAACATTGTCATTATTTATAATATTATTATTAACATTGGAGTGACAGGTAGCGATGGTTTAATTGATTGTATTACGCTTTTCTATACATTTCAACATTAAAAATATTCATTGCTTTGGTATTAAGGAATGAGTAATTATTGGTTTTATATATTCTGATGTTTTCTAACGTATTTAATTATCAATTTTATGGTATCTGAACTAAATCAATGTTAAAAATTACAGTTCTTTGTTTTAGTAAAAGTGAAAAAAGGAAAAAACAGAAAATTGTACAGGGTATGGATATTTAATTAAAAAGTTTTTCAAACAGTCATTCCTTAGGTGGGATTCAAACATGGGACATTCTGATTAGTAGACAAATTTTATGTTATAACCATTCAATACCACATCAGTTGGCAGCTGTGGTATCTTAATTTGATATGACTTAAATTATATAGAATTAAAATGATCGAATTTGAGTGTTCTGGATTCTATACGCTCTGGCGTTATACCACAGGTTATACATATAAATATATAACATAAATTTTATCAACTTACAATAATTTGTAATATTTATAAAAATAGGACAAAGATACACTTATAGCATACAATAATAAGTAACATTGGATATTATGATATGATAAATTACTATTATTGTCATAATTACAAATTACAACAAATTCAGTCATAAGTTTCTGAACTTAGTTTTCATTGGACTTGTTTTTGTAATGAGATCTGATTTTATACATTTATTTATTGTATTTTATATATTTTATTTTATTTTCACCTCAAGTGAGCTAAATTATATGACTCGTACATAGTGTAATCCAAATTATTTTTTTGTTTTTATATTTTGTTTTTGTACATGCTTTGTTTGGTTAATTTTTTTGTTTTTTGTTTATTATTTTTATTTAGTTCATATAAAACTATTTACAATTACAATAATATTCAAACATTAATAAATAATCAAAATAAATTTACTTAATATGGATTTAATCTAATTTAATTCATTCAAAAATTATCTTTTACATGAATTTTAATTTTGTTTTTAAATCTACTCAAACAATTTTCCATTTTTAATTCTGTAGGAAGATTGTTATATAATTGTAAACCTTTGTAAATGATCATATTTTTTGTTTTTTCATTTCTATAAAAATCTAGTCTGAAGTTAGCATTATTTCTTAAACTATATTCATGTATGTCTCCATTATATACAATTTCATTACATAAATAATTTGGGTAAAGCCTGTTTTTTATTTTAAATACAATGATCAAAACATTCATTTTAATTTGTTGTTCAATATTTAGCTATTTTAATGTGTCCAACACATTAGCGATAGAAGCACAGCGATTCAATCTTAGAACAACTCTCATAGACTTGTTTTGAAGTCTTTGCAATCCACCAGTCCATCATAGAAGAACAATATTCAAAGTGTGGTTTGATCATTGTGTTATGTAAATTTATTGCACCCTTAATAGTTATTTTATTTCTAATTTGATTAAAAAAATTTACTTTTTTAGCGATCTTTTTACAAACATAATTAATTATGACTTTTAAAATTTAATTTACAAATCTATTATTACTCCTAAGTACTTTACCTCTTCGATTCTTTCAATGTTTTTATTATGTATTATAATATTACTAGGGGCCCCTGTTGAGTAATTTTATTTCAAGTTGAAGTCAAATTTAAAGTTTTTAAAAAAACAGTAATTTACGTACTGACATAGACTTCGCATGATATAGCAGAAACCACTCGTGTTTAATAAAAAGTTTTGTGGTTAGTAAGTTTTATTTAGGACACATAAATACACGTCCCTCATATACTGCTTCGTTTCCGATATAGCATTTAGTGATAAAATTACCAAAAATAAAAAGTTTTGTCATTAAAGAGGTACGTATATATATACCTACATAATACATAATTTTAATAAAAACTATATTATTACTACAAATAACAAAAATTTAGAAACAGTTACTTAAAAGGATAAAAATGAAGAATTCAAATGACCTACTATATCAAAATGAAGTACTCTAACTCTACTATATAAAAATAAATTTGCTAGTCATATGAACAATTCAACTGATTTTTTTTGTTTTTGCTTTTTTATGATTTTTATTTGAGATGAATTTGTTTCTTTGTTTTTTTTTGGCATATTTACATAGATTCATTTGCAAGTATATAATATAAAATATAATAACTGATTTGTATACTTTTGTTTATTATTTTCATAATATCTCACTTATTCATAATGTATTTGCTGAGTAATAAAATCATATGAGTACAAAATTTTCAACTGTGTGCGCATTTTTGTTTTATATACAATCTTATATATTATATATATTAGAAGTTCATTAAGGAGTAGGAGAATCGAAATAAAATAAAAAGGTGTCTACTGCGCAGGACCTTAAATGCTTGTCAATTATAATTATAGATGATTTTCATTTTCCCTTCCATTAATAATTAAACATTTAGTTTTACCTATATTTAATTTAAGTTTATTCATATTTAGCCACCTACCTAAACTATTTAAATCAACATTTATTTTATCCACACATTCACTTACACATTCTCCAGCAATATATAACAATGCATCATCCGCAAATTGTATCAATTTACCATAATTCACCGCTTTCTCCATATCATTAATAAAAATCAGAAACAATAACACACCCAAGACACTTCCTTGAGGCACACCATATGACACCTCGATTGGATCTGAGAAGGAACCATTGATTTTTGTTCTTTGAGTTCTTTCATTCTTTAAATAAGATTCAAACCATTCTAATTCTATATCACAAATACCATACTCCTCAAGTTTACATAATAAAATATCACGATCAACAGTTTCGAAAGCCCGCCTTAAATTTAAAAATACGGCCACTATTACTTTGTTATCATGTTTATCATATTTATGATAACCAGATTTATTAAGTATATAAAATAATTTTTATAATAAATAAACTAATAATAATATTTTATTAAATAGTAAAACAAAAAAATTACTGATAAGCATAAATTTCAATATATTAACGATTCCATTAAATATTTATTAATTTATTTATTTCAAAAACAATGTCTAACGAGAGTTATCTCATTACAGACTGTATAAGTTTACATTTAGGTTTTTAATATAACAATATGATAATTAAAATTATAAAAATATGGTTACAAAGAATAATTAATGAAAAATTAAAATTATAAAACTATAAAAATAAAAAAATATTCCACATATAACAAAAATATGACAGTTGATTTAATTTTACCGTTTTATCCATACATATATGTTTAAATTTAAGAAGACAAATTGTACCGAAAATAATATATATTTATCATATAGATGGTCACCCTAAATAAATATTATATTATTACTATGTGTACCTATATAAGTAAAATTAAAGATGCACCTTCCTTTTTTAAGGAAGAAATTTTCTTTATTCTTTGTTCGCAGCATTGGTAAATATTTTTAATTTTTGTTTTTGTTTATTTGTATATATTGCTGAAGAAAAAAGAAAGGCTGGTTATTGAAAATAATTTTCATTTAATTTCATTGCATTGCATTGCATTGAGTCGATCTATCTAAGTAAATTTGTGTCAGTTTTTTGATATATTTTTGGATTCTATTATTATGATGATGTAATAATAACGTCAAAGTAAGTATAAAATGAATGCAATAACGCCAACAATCATTATTGTACATGACTTTAACAAAATTAACAAAAGTTGAACACATTTTCGTTTTTTTTTTTGTATAAATATTATTTCTAATTGGAAAGTGGAATATTTCAGGTTATTTGATTTATAAATTGAAATTTTCTCACACTGTTCTTTTTGTTTTGTTTTATTTGTTTTTTTTTTATGATGTATAGTAAAAGCGTATTTGTAATTTTCTTGTATGTAATTTGAATGTTTAAATAATTTATTAAATAAAATTACGATATGATTGATGGTAAACACTTTGTGTGATAGTAACCTATATTTAACTATATTCAATTTATATTATTTTGTGCAAATCAAAATGATAGTAGATGAGAAGGAGGTGGACGAAGACTAGGTGGTTTTAATATTCTAGTTAGATTCATAAATAAAGTGAATTTAATTTATAGTTAGATTATCTAATAAAATTAATTGCGATAGTATAGGTATTCTAATGTTATTCTGTTCGATTATGTTTAAAACTAATGATCGACAATTGAATTTAAAATAATTCAAAAATAATTCTTTTTTTTTTTAATTGGTTTAACCCTTTCGTACGATTTGCACATTGAAATGTGTAGAAATTAAAACCTTTATATATTTACTATATATTGACGAATTTTGAATGAAATTCCTTTTAAATTTTTTTTATTTAAATATTTATTATCTAGTACTCATTTCTTTAATATTTAATGAAAAATACAAAAATTATTGCATTAATTGTCAGTCAAGTTGAGCATTTACATCACTGTTCAATTTCTTGATTTTTGTTTTATAAAAAAAAGCATATAATTCCGACCTCAAATTGTATAAAAGTGTATGAAATTAATAAGAAAAGTACTAATTTTTCAAATAAAATAAAATAATAACTAGTATCGTTTATATTTTTCGTAAAACTAATAAGATAAGTTAATGTACATTAAAATGTACATATTTCATTAAGAGTGTAAAATGTAACTGTTTTTCTTTGAAGTTATGTACATTATAATGTTCATTTCGTTCCAATTTAGAAAAATGAACACGAATAAAATAAAACTGAGTGAAAAAGAACTTGTAGCCCTGTAGGTTATTTAAATAATTCTGATGATGATTTAGAAGATACTATCGAATTGGAAGGTGAAGAGCAAAATAATATAATTATATTTCCTGCAAGGGTTATATAGTACATAAAAGTATGTTATTATAGTATATAAAAGGAAAGCCTTATCCTTGGGGCATAAAAGTTTATATTTTATGTGGGTCATCTGACCAGGGCTACAATTTTTTTCTTTATTAAGGAGCTGCTCATTTTGTGGATCCGTCAGATTGAAACCAATTTAAGCTTCCTAGCTGGCACAGTAAGGCTTAACAAATTTATTTGCAATCCTCTATTTGATTCCGATAGAGAAATGAAAAAAATTCCGAGAGTTGCAAGCAATCTTGTCACATCTTTAAATGGTAAGAATAGTATCACTAATATTTTTAAAGCTTTTAATAACAAGCATATATCCAGGTTCAATTGCATTAATTAAGTGGGAAGATAACAGATACGTTCATGTTGCTTCGAATTTTGTTGGAATTTGGGAGCAAGATGTAGCAAGACGCTTTAACAAAGCGTCCAAGTCCTACGAGATAATAAATCGCCCCGAAATAAGTAAATTATATAATTCTGGAATTCTAAAATTTTCTGAAGAAAATGGACTCTGCGACTCTTCAGTCATTTCCTTGATTTGGCAGTAACTTCGATTAGAGTATAAAAATTATTTTAAAATTTTCAGTATCCAACAAAAGTGTTGCTTAATAGACTTCTTAGACTTCCGCATTAATATTATCAATAACTTGATATACGTCGGAAAAGCAACCAGCGCGAATAGAGGTAGACCTCAGCCAAATTTTGTAATTTGTCCTCGACAAAATGCAATTGAAAAAAGATTATCTACGAATATTCCTTTAGGCGTGTACGAACACATGCCTCATATATATATATGATAAAAAGGAAGCGACTAGATGTAAAACTACGCTGGGCGACGCAGTATAAGTAGAGCGCCTGCCTTTCAACCGAAAAGTCTTAGGTTCGATTTCCGATGAAGCAACAAAAAAATGCTTTATGGATTTTTCAACCTGGTCCCTTTGTCATTGTTATAAAATAAATGACAAAAAACAATTGAGAGTATAATCTGGTAACAAATTAAATAAAATGGAGCTTAATAGTAGTTTTCCACATTTAATGGGTTAACCAGTAATTTGATAAATAAATGCTCGAAATATTGTAGAGTATTGTAGTATAAAACTTGCAGTGTCGCACTTAATTAAGCACGAAAAGGTGATCTACCTAAGTTACTGTCAAGAACATAAAAAAAAAAGAAAGCCAATGTGTAAGGGTAGAACACACACATGATGTATGACAAATGTATTATACATTTATGTATAACAAAAAGCAACGATTGTTTTAGAAAATGTCATCGCAATTTGCAGGTTTATTTCAATTTATATATTTATAATTTTATGTTTTATGCTTCTATGCTTTATAAATATTATATTTATAATATTTTATTTGTTATAGTAAAAGAAATCAAAAAAGAATATAATTAGAAATTAGATGCAAAAAAATGAAGAGTGCATTTTTTCAAGTAATATAAACAGAAAAATTTAAAGTACAGCCTTTGAAGAAAAATGTACATTATAATGTACACTTTGTATTACCGTTAATAAAAACTCCAAAAAAAATACATTTTTGTGCTATTTAAAGCCTAAATAACCCAAAAAATAGCAAAAAAAAATTTTCCATGCCATATCTTCCGATTTCGTACGAAAGGGTTAAGTTAAAATGACTGTTACTAGAATTGGGGAACAAATTTGAATGAGAGTAGATATAATATGTATGTAAGTAATTGGAAAAGGTTATACAAATTACTCCTTGAGACACAATTAGCACGATTATTTTTAAATTAAGGTTGTTATGCTGAAGTTCGTCGGAATGTGAAATTCCGATTACATTCCGCATTTGGTATGCTGAAGTCCGTAAATATTCCGCAGTCTGCAAATGTCATTATTTATCCGAAATTTTAAAATTTATGTATGCTGAAGTTCGTCGGAACGGAAAATAATTTGAAAATTGTACGCCGGAATTTCTTATTCGGAAGTATTAGAATGGTTCGGAAATGAATTATAAAGCATACAATTTTTGTATTTAGAATATTAGGACTAGTAGAAAATGTAATAACAGTTTTTTTTTCTTTTCTTTATGAAAAATATTTTGTTTATTTAGGAATAAAAAAGCGCTTCAAAAGAATAATATATTTTATTGTTTTTAATATCATAACATAATATGTATATATATTAAAAACGATACATATATATTTTACATTCTTTAGAGAATTTTAAATTTTCTCTGATGTAACAACAAATTACTATTATTTTAATTTGTATATATATACATACTACATATGTAATTAAGAAAGTTATATTTTTTACTTTTAATTTATGTATGCATATTGTATATATACATTATGTCAAATACATTATCTATTAAATTTTTTTTACAAAATAAAGAAAAACAAAATTTAAAATAAAAATTTTTGAAATGAATATGAAAAAAAAAAAAAAATCTTCCGAAACATCTGATTTTGATTTTTGTACAGAGTTTGCAGTCGAATGGACTTCAGCATACCGATTTTTTCGTATTCGGATCGGAATTTTTTTTCGGAGAAATTTCGCTTCGGTCTTCAGCATAACCACCTAAAGCTCTTAATCCAGTTCGGACTTCAAATTTAACAAATAGCCTTATATATTTTTTTAATGCCAGTTTTCTGTTTTCATTCCTTCACGTTGGAATCGGTATTAATGTACACCTAAACTTAGTTTTAAAATAAATTATTTTTTTCATATGGTTGCTTAGTAATGGTATAAATTACTCAATAAGTATAGTAAACGTTTGAGATGTGTCAGTAAAGATAACTGCCGAACCTGTGATAACATTGATGAACTGAAAGATATCGATCATACTTTGTCCGACTACTCAGGTCTGGTCACACCTAGATCCAGGTGGTTGTACAGCTTTATTTTTGATAATGTAAATTATATATTTAAGACCTATTTCAGACATTTTTAAATCTGTTATTTTTTTTTATTATTTCTGTGACAACAAGTCATAATCGCTTATGTCTGAAATTGATATTTTGAGTAAAATCAATTTTAAAGTTGAAATATAGCTAGTAACGGGACTTTAGCAATTTTCGGGTTTTTAAAATCATTTAAATTATGTGAGCATTTGAAATACAAACTATTTTGTAAAAAAATCTTGTACGTTGTGATAGGATGTTAATATTAATAAATAAAATTTTGGAAATATCGCTTAACTAAAAGAAGCCATTTAAACACTCAATACATTTGGAAATTAAAAAATTATATTCCAAATTTGTAAAAAAACGCTTATAAATTTATATATAATATTTTAAGTTAAATAAGCGATTATTACAAAAACATTTTTAGGTCATTTTGACATAAACGATTATGTACCCAGCAAAAAAGTGACTTCTAGTAGTAGGAATCAAACCAAATTTTGAAAGGAAATATTTTCGAAAATTCTGAATATGGTGGTTATTTTATCTCGATATATTCATATGTTGACATAAGCGGTTATGATTTGATGGCATAGATTTATTTATTCAAGTAACCCAAAAGAGCTTAATGGCTCGTATGAAATTTATATAATTAATATAAATTTAAAATTTAAAATTGACACAAGTGTTTAATCGTAAAAAAAGTACAGCATTCAGTTGTATTGCAGAAAATCGCTATTATCCCACATGTGGCGGGATATTGTAGCATTAAAGGATAAATTGAAATACACATATTTTATTGGGTTTTTCCATTGTGAATTAATTATGGATCATCGATGAAAAAAAAAAACGTTTATTTTATGAATATTTTGAATAATTAATTTCGTAAAAAAATTTCAAGAATTTTTCATCATTCTTTCACAAAAAAAAAACGAACAAAAACTGAAATTAAACTGTATAACATTCGTGAAAAACTCCTCCTTCCTCTACCTAAACTGTAATGCTACAAATAGCAAAGTACTTTCAAAAATTTTTTTTGATTTTGTACTTTTTTTTTAAGTATATAACCTTGATACACATTTAAAAATTCATAAACTTTGAAAGGTGGCCTTCATGAATTTTCGTTTTTATTTTACTTCTCTACTAATGAAAATTTGGCGATATTTTCTTAATCTTAAAATTCCGAACAACCTTCCATAATAAATTTAAACCTGTGTATAGAACCTATATTTTTAACAGATATTTTTTGTTTTTTTTTTTTTTGCATATTATTGGTATCAATGGTACCAACAATTTACCATAAGAAAAATAAAAATTATAAATAGTAAAAGAAAAAAAAAATAATAATTTTTAAAATAATACCGTTGTTGTCCCTTATCTTTGAAATCAAATCAAATTTGCATATTTGCAAACGGAATGAACTAATTTATTTAGTAACCCATTGGCTAAAATTTAGTCAGTAATGCAGGAAGGAAAAATATTATACCGTTATGATAATTTCCTAAAATGATAATAAACGATTTTAAATCTAAAAAAATTAATGGGTTTAAAAATGATTAAATACAATTATTGTCAATGGTATAAATTCAATATTCGACCCATATTGAATGGTTTTAGTTGCGACGTGACGTTGAAAATAAAGTCAAATAAAAAACAAAATCATTGCATTTTATTGTGGCACCGGTTGGAAGTCGGAAATAATTTTATGTCTGCTGTTTATATGTCGATTTGTATTCTAATACAGACATCTTGTATTTTCAGATTTGGATTTGTCTGTAGAATTGAAGAATTTTTATTTTCCATACTATCAGTCTGTCTGTAAATGAATGTTATTTTAATTTTTTTAAGTTATAAATTCAATAATTTGACCCTGTTCATTCTGTACTCTAATCCCGACATTTTGCATTCCCACGTTTGGATTTGATAATTCTTTGTAAAATTGGACAATGTTTTTATATACTATCAGTCTGTGTGTAATAACACTTGATATACTTTTTTTTTGAAAACTCTCGCCACCTTTAGTATACAAAATATTAGTAAATTAATATACGAACATGATAGTAGGAAGAGTAAAAATAGATGGTAGTAGGAAGAGTAGCCATAAATTACAATTAATGGTTAGGACTATGTTAACTTTAATAAAATAAGTCAAATAAGTATAGTCATAACACAGTTACTAGAATTTTGTTTTATATTAAGACAGATGTAAATAAAAATGGGATTTAAAAACAATAAATAAATAAAAACTTACAGGTAACACTTTGGCTACCGTGTTTGCCAGTGATATACGAATTTTCCTACTTCCAGCTACAATACATCACCAACGATCATTCCCAATGATCATTTTCAATATGTACCTAGGAAAAATAAAAAAAATTTCAGTATCACTATAATGATTACGGTATATTTATCAAATATTTATGGTTATTAAAGAAGTGAAAGTAATTTCTTGCGCATCTTACTCCTGGATTAATAATAGATGAACCGATATGAGTTTTCCAGTCATGACCACTCTATTTGCCATGAAACCACTCTACGTGTGCGCCCATGTCAATCGGTAGCACTGTAAAAGTTAATGAGGATTTGATTTTAAGTAACAAATTTTAGTTTACAACAACACATTTTGAAAGTGAATTTCTTAGTAACCGCTCAAAGCGTTAAAATTTCAATTGTTCTACAGAAATAATAATTCTGTGCTAACTGTGCATCGAAACTTACGGGAAAATTATGGTCAATTTGTTGTTGTTGCGCAAACAATTTGAAAAACAATAAAAAGATTTGAAGATAATGGAAATAATGGAGACAGGGTAAGACCTATGCTCATTGTGGTGTCAATTGTACGATCGTGAAGTGAAAATGTATTCAACAAGCGATGACTTGGATGTTTTATATTATCGTTATTGTAGGTGTAAGTCTTTATACATAACTTTGTAACATTTACGTATAAAATTCAGTGAACATATATAAGCTAAAGCACAGTGACCATGCGCAGCGAAAAATATATTTTAAAATTTGGTGTTAGCATCAAGAAATACAATCGTTACTATTACAAATCGTAGAGAGCCTTTTATCATTATATAACTTTAAGTTGATTATTTTAAGGGCTTCAAACGTATATACTTGAAGTTTATACCCTTCTTATTTTTATAAATATTGATTTTTTTTATAATAACCCGAAATATATAGTAAAAGTTACCCTTGTTTCGAACCCATTTTCGAACTTATAGTTCAATTTCCTTTTATTTTAATAATTTTTATCAACATTTTAATTTTAACAGTAAGTGAGTTTGAGTTATTTAATTCTCATCATTAAATGTAATATCAAATCCCCATCAATGATTTTCAGTTGAAGTGCAGAAAAATATTTGACTTGAAACAAAGGTGTAAATAGATTGACAATTCATTGAGAAAGCGACGGTGTTCAATGGTGATTGGCATAGCCATAAATTGTGATAAATTAAGAATGTTTATTGCGCAATCTACATATAACTTCTCTTTCAGACAATATCATCATCTTCGGGATCATTCATAGTGATGTTTAACCATTAATTTGTAACAAAAATAATTTATATCAATAAATTTTGCATAACAGTCGGACAAATAAAAATGTCTTAATCGAGAACTGATCGCAAAAACTTTTATTAGCAAATAATAATTTTTTTTTTTTTTTTTCATTTTCGTAACATCGTTGGCTTTCCACTCACTGAATTAAAAAAAATAAATAAAATAAATCAAAATAAATTGAATTAAAAAATGTTTTATTTATTATAATTATTATTTTACTTGTTGTTTTTCTTCTTTTTTTTTCTTAATACATAATTTATAAATAAAACAGTAAAATCATTAAAACGTTTGCGCATTTTATTGCCCAAGAGATGCAATAATAAGAACACATAAATATATATATATATATTACACTCTTTATTTATATATGCAATTAATTAAAATATTTCATCAGTTCAAAACTCTGTACATGGATTCTTCTTTAAAAAAAAAAAAAAAAAAAAAATTTTTTTACAAAATGCACCACATCACCACCATTGATAGTTAAAGACCGGTGCAGAAAAAAAAAATAGCTTCATCTAAAATTTATATAACAGAACAATTGGATCATCAAACCACCCAAAACATTTTAAGTTCAATTCATTTGAATTGAAGCAATGAAGAAGTCACAACGTGGTTGTTTGTTAATTTCATAAAATATTAAGTGCAGTTATTTTTAAGTAAAATTTATAATTACAGCATTTTTGCGCCTCTGAGCATATAATAAATAATAAAATAATTTTTTTTTTGTTGTTGTTTTTTTAATTTCTTAAAACACTTGATTTTAGTAAATAAGATTTCTTCCTCACTCTACCTACGCATAAATCATACTATACAAATACCCAACGGTATGGAAAAAAAAAATGTTGTGTATTGAGCTGATTATAGCAATGTAATTATTGAGGAATAAAAGATGGGGGGGGTGATAGCAAAAATAATGCAATTAAATTATTCTTAAAATTATATGGCAAATGGTTAAATTGGATGATGATAGTAATGTAGTTTGTTTAGAAGAGTTTGGTAAGTAAGATGCAAAAGGTGCATGATAAAAAATGCCATATTTTGCAAAAAAACATTAACACTTACTTACACTACATATCATGAGTAGAATTAAGAAGGAAGTGGCAAATTTGAATTTGGCTGATCTCATCATTTAAAGCAGCAGTAATATTCAATAATGCAATAGTTAATTAGTTTAAAAGCGGGAGCGTGTTTGAGCCTCAACAGCCCGTCGCATAGTGATTCGTTGAACAACACGAATTGCACCATTAAATATTTATTGAGCAAACCCTTAATTTTCCCAAACATTTGAAATGTCTGTCAGGTTATCAAAGTTATACCGTTTCAACCACGTGAATCTAGTTTTCGCAAATTAAAGTCAAATTTGCTTGTTGTTCTGCATGATTGATGATACTAGAAATATACATCTAGTAAAAAAAAAATTGTTAAAACATTATCGTCTATAATAAACGTAGGATAGCTTTAATTTATGTTGAAATTCTGTTTATTTTTTTTATTTTTGAAACACTTAGTTGTACAAAACTATCTTGAAATATAACGAAGAATCACAAAATTGCAAGTCGGTTAAGATGAATTTTATAGTGCTCATAACGTAATTTCATGTTTTTAGTAATTTTTTGATCATGTCAGGGATCGGATTTCGAAATCCGGAAAGTGTGAATATTTTGCCGTACACATTTTTATCGCTGCAAATTTTTTAAACAGTTCACATACAATAGATCTATTTTGGTGCACGTTTAGTTCAACCGAATATGATGCTATAATATTTGAATGCATACATCTACCCCATTTTTTTCGGGAATATTTTTTGTAACCTAGTCAAGTTTGGGGAGCACCAACCCATATGTGAGAATTGTACTCAATCTTAAATCAGATATAAGCTTTATAGATATTAGACATATCTCTTGAAGAAAATGAGGCTTTACATCGAGAAAGCCAAACATTTGGCAGCCTTCCTAGCTATATCCTTCCTAGCAGTTTTTGATTTAGCTTCATGCCTAAAGTACTTTTATAGTATTTATACTTTCAGACCGTTGTAGATTTACTCCTAGAAATCGCAGGCCGGGAAGGGTTGGTTTCTTTTACCAGAGAACAGCTTTGAGTTTTGGACGTGCTGAGCTCAACTTTGTTTACGTTACCCCAATCGGCTATTTTTGCTAGATCATGGTTAAGTGAGCCAGTCATTATGTTTCTATTCAAGCTGATTGATAAGTTGTAGGATGCCACCAATGTGCTGTCATCAGCAAAACTATGGATTGGATTGAAGGTTGTTCCATAGTTTTGCTAGATCATGGTTAAGTGAGCCAGTCATTATGTTTCTATTCAAGCTGATTGATAAGTTGTAGGATGCCACCAATGTGCTGTCATCAGCAAAACTATGGATTGGATTGAAGGTTGAAAAGGTTTATAAGACATAATAACAGGGTGGCGAACAAAAACACGACCAAAAACTCACTTATTAAAACCCCGACATTTCAGAATCAGTTAATTAAAATCCGTGCTTTATATTTAAAATATTTTAAATTCATCCAAATGTTTTGTTTTTTAATTATAAAAACTTGAGTTTATTTAGCGCATTTTTCAAAAGTCAGAATTTTAATAAGTTCGTTTATCTTTGTCGGAATATCGAGTGACGCATCCATAATAACATTATTATTATTATAGTATACTAATACCAAGTTTGTATAAGCAATTGAAATAATTTTGCTTTTTTTTTTGTTTGCAATTTTTCACATTCATTTTTTTCCTAGCGACACAAAAATTTGTTGTGGTTTTTTTTTTCTCA
The DNA here is from genome assembly GCA_963942445.1 of Argyra leucocephala. Taxonomy (NCBI): domain Eukaryota; kingdom Metazoa; phylum Arthropoda; class Insecta; order Diptera; family Dolichopodidae; genus Argyra; species Argyra leucocephala. The sequence goes on from OZ012681.1 coordinate 16,367,953, forward strand.
ATTTTTTTTTTTAAATTTTTTTTAAGTACGTGCCATTCCATGTAATTTACGTTTTGTTTTCTTTATTTTCTGGTGAAAATTATATAAGCGGGAATATTATTTTTTGTCTGTTAATACAGACTCACTTCATTATGATTTAATTTTTTTTTTTGTTCATTTTGGTAACACTAACCTAGTAATCGGCACGGGAACACGAATATACAATTAATTATTTTTGATTTGGAGGATAATTTACAATTTTTGGTTAACAAACAATCAACAACAAATCGGTTGATTTCATGAGAGAGGAATTTTTTAATCTGGTCAAAAGTGGTATGACATTGGTTAGAAATGCTTTTTTTTTTATTTGTTTTATTATATTGCAATAGACAGGAAGTACTCACGCAACACAGTAACATCGGTAACAACAAAAATAAGATCGTGATTTCAAGATCAAATTTGGAGAAGGAGAAAATTTTACTTATTCGTAATGAAAATTTTTAGAAAAGGTTTTGATAATGTGAAATATTTTTATAATTGATTTTATTGTCACGAAGATTGCAAATGTATGTAGTCGGTTAAAATAAAATTTGCACTTTTTGGTAGAATTGAATTTTCTAATAATTCTAAGAAGAACGTTATATAGGTAAATGACGAAGCGGCGAGAGGTGAATGTCCTAAATGTTCAAAGCCAATAAACTATCAATTTTGAGGCAGATTTTGATATATCCCGCAATATATTTTTGGAAGCTATTCCATAAAATTCTCTCTAATTGCTAATATAAACATTGGTCAACGGATTTACTATAATTCTGAGAAGAATATTATAAGGAAAAATGGCGCAGCGGCGGAAGATGGATGTCCTAAATGTTCAAAGCCAATAAACTATCAATTTTGAGGCAGATTTTGATATATCCCGCAATATATTTCTTGAAGCTATTAAATAATATATATACATTCTTTCTAATTGCTAGTATAAACATTGATGGACAGGTTTACTAATTCTGAGAAGAATATTATATGGAAAAATGGCGCAGCGGCGGAAGATGGATGTCCTAAATGTTCAAAATTAATAAACCATCAATTTTGAGGCAGATATAGATATATTCACCAAATTTCAGGAAGCTCTTCTATAACATATATATATACATTTTCTCTAATTGCACAAACAATGATCGACAGATTATCAATCATTATTGTTTTTTCTACCGAAGTCCATTTTTTTTACAATGTCTTTTTATACTGAAATTAAACACCAATTTACCTAGGCCATCATCATCACCATCCAATTCATTCGACATAATCTAATTATATTTAATTTGTTAACATAAACAAAGAAATATGTTTATTTCGGGAAATTTAAAATTTTTAATTTAATTCGGAAAAACATTTTAATTTTATCTAGAACAAAAAAAAATTAAATTTGTTAACATTTAAATAATTACGAAATGTAATATAATGTTTACAAATAATTACAAATGTAATAAATTCCAATAATTAAAATGTAATTTTTATTTTTTCTATTTTTTGTTTTAATTTTTGTTTTTTTTTTGTTTTGTTAAAATGTAAATTTATGTAAATTTAACGAATCATTAGTGAATAATTAGTTCCCTCGTGCAAAAAATCGTGCAACAATTTGAATTTTTATTTTTATGTTTTATTATATTGGTGCAAATTGATTTTTATTTTAAGGAAAAAATTTTATTTGAATTGATTTTATACATATATGTCAGTGTATATCTCATATACATATAGAATTTTTAGGTTTTGTATCAATAAAAAAATACAATATACATTAAATATGTAAATTTTAAATTAAATTTTTGATTAATGATCACTGATATTTAAATGAAATGTTCGTTTTCTTGGATTGATATTATTTTTATATACATACATATGTTACGTATATATACATATAGCATATATAGGAATGATTGATGGCATAGATTCGAAAAATTTAAATATTTTTGTTTTTGTTGTGGTTTTGCTTGGTGTGGTTTTTCTTTTAAATGGAAATATTTACAAATAAAAAGTCATCTTTTTTTTTGTTTCATTTTTTTCATTTTGTTGTTCTTTTCTTTCAATACAAATTAGTTAATATTTAAATGTTTACATTATCTTTAATTATGTTTAATTGTTTAGCAAATAGAAAAAATTAATTATGTCTAAACATGTTAAAGAAACAAAAGATAAATAATAATAAATTGTATTAGTATTTCAATAGTTTAATGAGGTGTTATTATTGTATATTATTATTTTAATTGTTTAAAAATTGATTTAAATTAGGATTTTTTTTTTCAAATTTAACTATATTAGTTAATTATTTTTAATAAATTTAAATATCAATTTTTATATTGTAATTTGTTTTTTTTTTTTTTAATTTGCCTATGGAAATAATTATGTGATTTTAATTATTTATTATTATTTATTTATTTTTTATTTTTATTTCATTGATTAATTAATTAAATTGTAAGCGCATATTGGTGTCATTTACAAGTTAGACAAGATTAAATCTAACATAAAATTTTAAAACCATTTACATGTCAGATAAAATTGCAGATTTTTTATTATTTTACAATGACAATCTAAAATTTAATAAAAAAAAAAAATACCTCCATACTACAATGTGTTTCTAAGGTTTTATAATTATTAATTGAGTTTTTTAATATTAATTTGTATATTATCATCCATGTTTGCTTAGACGCATCATATGAAAGCATTACTGAAGTGATATTTTTCTATTCTGTTAGACTAAGCCTGCGTCTGCGCTAACTATAATAACATATACCAGTATCACTCAAAACTTTAGCACCCCCCCATTCCAAAAAAAAATCAAATAATAATTTCAAATTAAAAATTTTCTATGTTATATTGGTCAAATGGTAAGAAAATATATTTTATTGTTTAGTTTTATTATCACTAATTTATTTTAAGTTAACATTTGTATCAACAATTCGTAAAATTAAAAAAAAAATAGAAACAAAAACAAAAAATAGTACAAGTACAACAATATTAAGTTCAAAACTAAAGCACCCCTCTGTAAGAATATCATAAAAATATTTAAAAACCGCTATTTTTATAGATTTAATTGACTGATAATATTTTTAGAAATGCATTTACGTCTTAAAACTATATTCCCAATTTAGTACATATTTAAAATTTAATAATGCAGTAACAATTAGTAAAATTAAAGAATTCAAAATTTATTCAAAATAAAAATTAATAATTTACTTAAAAATATCATAACATGGCCCGGAATAAGTATGGTGTTGAATTAAAATGGAAAATAATTTATGATTTTGAAGCAGGATTATCTCGTCATGAACTCAGTAAAAAATATTCTATAAATAGGTCAGTCATATCAAGATTAATTAAAAAATATAAGGAAAACCAAAAAATGTTGATAGTAAGCATTCTGGTGGCAGACAAAGAAAAACAACTACGAGAGAAGATAAAATGATTAAAAGAACGATTTTAAAACATCTTTCAATGTCTTCGCGACATATACGAAAGCATTTGAATTTGGAAATCAGCGACAGCACAATTAAAAGATGGGCTATTGAATTTAACTTACGCAGTTATCGTGCAGCGAAAAAACCTTTTATTTTTGAAAAAAATCGAAAAGCTAGACTGAAATTTGCTAGAGAGCATCTGAATTGGACTATTTCGAAATGGAACACTGTACTCTTTTCAGATAAATCCAAATATAAGCTGAAATCAGATGGTATAAGGTACGTACGACGACCAAAAGGGCAAAGATTAAACCCTAAATATTGCATTTCTACAGTAAAGAAACATTATGGTCTGGGGCTGTTTTTCTGGGTTAGGTATTGGACCAATTCATCACATAAAACAAAAAATGGATCGTTTTGTGTATGTTGATATTTTAAATAATGTAATGCTCCCACATGCTGAAGAAGAAATGTCACTGAAATGGCGATACTGATCTTAAACACACAAGTTGCTTGGCGAGAAACTGGTTTTAGAGTGGCCTGCACAATCACCTGATTTAAATCCGATAGAAAATTTATGGGAAATAGTAGATCAGAGCTTAAGTCGAAGAGACTGTGCCAATAACACTATGTTATTTAATGAAATAAAAGACAAATGGCAAAACATACCACAAACTGTCATTAATAATTTGATTTCTTCAATGGCAAGATGAATGACTGCTGTAATTAAAAACAAGGCCGGTTACAGGACGAAATATTAATCGTATTTTTAAACTCAAATCTATAAAAATAGCGGTATTTTAAATATTTTTATGATATTTTTACAGAGGCGTACTTTAGTTTTGAACTTAATATTGTTGTACTTGTACTATTTTTTGTTTTTGTTTCTATTTTTTTTTTTAATTTTACGAATTGTTGATATAAATGTTAACTTAAAATAAATTAGTGATAATAAAACTAAACAATAAAATATATTTTCTTACCATTTGACCAATATAACATAGAAAATTTTCAATTTGAAATTATTATTTGATTTTTTTTTGCATAGGGGTGCTTAAGTTGTGAGCGATACTGTATGTTACAGTTTTCTTTTTTTTTTTTTTTGCTTATTACTCCGCGTGGGAGCATAGGGCTTCGATAGTGAACCTCCATATCATCCATAATACCTTCGATAGCGAACCTCCATAATATCGTCCCAGGTATAATTGTTGATTGTTAATTCTAAATTAAATTCTAAATGTTACGGTTAATATGATAAATCTTTTATATCGTAATTATTAATAATAACCGCGTATTTTGGTAAATGTGATAAATAAGTAGAATTTATTACATTTACCGGTAATTAAAAATAATTACCTGTATGGATTGGTAAATGTGATTAAAATTAAAACTATTTCTTTTAATTTTCTTTTATTTGTTATGTTAAAATTATGACAAAAAAAAAAAAAAACATAAAAAACAAAAGTTATTATTTTTATGGTTAAATTAATCATTTATTTCTACAAAGCAAATTTATTTATTTTTACAGTAAAAACTTTTATGACATTTGGAATTACATTTGATATTTGACTTTTTATATTTGCAGCGATTTCAATTACAATCGAATTACAGTATTGAAATCCTTGACCACCTAGATTTGAAATTATTGATTTTTAAACATACAATTTTTTTGCAATATTTAAGTCTTTGGTCTCGACTTCCGGATCGCCGGACCTATTTAAACAAAATTTAAAAATTAATTATTAATAATCATTTTCAGAAAAATACAATTTAAACACGTGATATAGAGTTTCGGCCCAATTCCTGGAACCCCGGACATATTACCTTCATGGCGTTTAAAATCCATTTTACTGATGATAAAAAAAAATAAAATGTATGGCCTTTGATCCCGATTTCCGGACCGTTTAACCTATCCCAAAAAAATTATTTATAATATTTATTACATTTACCTAAGATGGGTGGAAATTATTAATAATTACCGGTTTATGTGATAAATTAAATAAATTCTGTCCAAATTAATCACTTTAACCTTTCTATTTGGTAATTATTAATAATAACCGGTTATTACCAATTTATTACTTTAACCGCAACATATACATATATGTAATAAGAACTATATTACATATTATGTAAATGTCAATTTTGCTAATGAAGTTGACAATAAATATTTGTCAAAGCATCGACCCATTAGAAAAACAACAACGAAAAGAAATTACATTTCGAATTCGGTTTGGATGGTTGTGTGTGTACTTGCTGTTAAATAATTCATATACGATGCGACACCAATTTTGAATAACTTCAAAATTTATAATCGATAGAGCTTCAAATTATTTTCCGTTGTTTATGAAATAAGTTAAATAGAAATTAATAAAACCGTTAAGTAAGTATTAATAAAATATTTTTAAGCATTTTTATATTTTTGTTTTGAAAATAAAAGACAAAAGCATTCATCTTTATTATTACTGTCTATGCTTTCAATATTTATGCATTATAATGGTTAATAAAAAACATATTTTCATTAATAAAAATTGGGCTCCACTAAAAATAAGACTTAAAATTAAACTGGAACTCCACAAGATTAAACTGGGCTAAATAATCTCACGCAACAACTAAGAAGATTAATTAAGGAAGTGAAAACAAATCAATTAAAATATAAATTTAGAAAAATTAACAAATGATAAAAGTACTGGCCCCCTACCGTGTATGAAATTCGGATTCGAACAATAATCCGAATTTGCGATTCGAATGTAATATTATATAAAAACCGCGTATCAAATTCGAAAGGATATAAACGTCATTTAAGTTGGTAACGTAAGTTTCCGAATCTCTAATTGTCAGTAGTGTTTTTGTATACTTTACTATTTTAAATTTATTTGAAAATGTGTGTTTATTATTTTGAAAAATATTATTTTTTATAAATTAATAAAATTATTTTAATAAATAAAATAAAACACTTGTTAATATTTCACTGATTAAGAAAATATATACAGATTTTCTTATATATTTTATTTTAATTTAATATTTTAATAAAAATAAAAAATAAAAATATGAGCCGACATGTTTCGTCCTTTTAAGACATTATCAAGACTAAGTAAAAAACATAAAATTTAAATTTAAAAGATGAAAAATTAACATGTAGTGCAAGTATACCAGTACAAAAAATAGTAACTGGTAAATTACTAGTAAAAATTATACATTTATTAAAAAACACACATATGATTTTAATATTAGCTAAGATTGACATGTTGTAAGCGACAAAGTTTGTAAAATACAGAATTTGATTTACAATTTAAAAAAATTACTATTAAGTAGCGGGCTCTCATTAGTTAGGTCTGAATGATTGTTTAATTAGTTGACTTTTTTTAATTTTAGTTTATTAATATGAAAAATTTCATATTTATCCAAAACTCTGCTACCTGCTACTTCCTCTACCAATTCCAATTTGTCAATTAAAGTGGTCTGAATATTTTAAGTGATGAGCTAAGCCTGATGACGGATAGGGAGAAGCTATCGATTTTATGTGTTCGGTAAATCTAGTTTGGAGGGTTCGTTTTGTTTTACCAACATATACTCCATCACATCCTCCAAACTGAATTTTATAAACTCCACTTTTTGTTAAAATATTATCTGGCTTCGGTTGTCTTATTTTATTGTTAACAAAAATATTTTTTAAAGTGTAGTTGTTAAAAAATACCGGTTGTATATTAGCCGCCCTAAGTGGTTTTGTTAAATATTCAGAAATGTTTTTGATATACGGTATTTTTCTATAATTAATTATTTCCTTATCAACATTATTTTTTATTTTTTAAATTATATCAGTTTTATTGTATTTGTATTTCAATTTAAACTCCATAATTATTTTAAATTGAAATGGTGTTGTTTTTTGTTTAAGCCTAATCTATAAAACATACAAATATGCAATAATATAATTTTTTTTAAATACTTAAAAAGTTTTACCTCCATTCGATAACAAAAAACCATTCGAATAAAATATGTTAAAAAATATTCGAAAATAGTATTACATGGTACGAAAATTTAAATTCGAATTCATATGTACGATTTTCGAGTTATCAAACTTATTTTAACTCGAATTTCATATTACATAGTACCAATCTTTTGAATAGGAAATTCATTTTACGAAAATCGGAATACGCGGTAGACCCCCTGATCTTTGGAAGACAGCTAAAAATCTGAAAACCCCTATTGAACAAATTTTTCCAAGTAAGAAATAAGTGGGCCAGAGATAACGAAAATAAAGCCAAAGTATTTGCGGAACACCTAGAAAACATATTTCAAACAAACAACGGACAAGAAGATGAAAATTTAAATATAGAACCGCAGTTTAGCAGGAAAAACGAAAATAACGAACATTATAACTGCTGTATTCAAACTTATCTACATTTAATGAGTAGATAAGCCATCAGTAATTTGTTAAATAAATACTCGAAATGTTTTATATGTTGTATAGTGTAAAATTGCAGTACCGTACTTAATTTAATTAAGCACGAAAAAATTATTCCTATACCTAAGATACTGTCAAGAGTGTGAAAAAAGAGGAAATCGCATTAACAACACCAGCTGATGAAGGGAAAAAAGATGATACGGAGATTAATTCTAGAAAAAACTCTGGAATATGATTTGATATACGGGGCAGATTCTAAAGCAACTACCAGAAAAGTTAATAAATTTAAATAACGAACCTTATAAATGCTGTATTTAGACTGAAATATGTGCAGAAGTTGTTGAAACTGGCCGAAGTCATCATGATATCCGAAGTAGGAAAACTACCGAATGAGGTATTATCCTGTATAGACGACCATTCATTTCATTGCTGTCTATAATGTCAAAACTGTTTGAAAAAATTTATCTAAGACTAAAACCGATTATTGAAAGAAAGAATAAAAGCCCGAATCACCAATTCGGTTTTAGAATACAAAAGCATACTACAATAGACCATCACTTACACAGAATAACAAACACTATTGAAAAAACTCTAGAGAAGAAGCACGTTTGTTCAGCAATCTTACTAAATGTGGCTCAGGCATTCGATAAGGTGTGGCATTTTTATTTAGTAAATATCTGAAATAGTTTAGCAAGTACCTGAACACATTTAGAAAATATCTCAATTAAAAACAAAATAAAAAAATAATTCTCATAACATATTATACTTTTTCATCCTTAGCCACATCCATCAATAATGCCTGATTCACTGATTCAGAACGTATGTTCCGAACCCATGCGCGCGCATATTTTTTGTATGAAAATTTTAATTCTCTCAATTTTCAAAAATGTTCGGAACAAAATGTTCTGAATCAGTGAACTAAGCATAATCAAAAATTTAACTAAAAATAAATTTTTACAAAGAATGAAATTTTAATCTAAATCCCATAATTGGCAAATTATTAATTTGTTTTTTAAAGTTATTTAAATTCTAACCCAAATTACATACCAATCAATCTGCCATTTAAAATATGTCTGCATAATTATTTCATTCGGTCAACAGTGATATGCAAATCTTAATGTGTTCAAATAGATAATATTAAAATAGCATCCTTCTTAAACTTTTTAATTAAAAAAAATATGAACTTAGAAATGATTTCAATTCAAATTTAATATTAAATTCTTCAATGTTGTCATCTTCAAATCAACAACGTTCTCAAAAAACAAAAAAAAACAAGACTAAAACAATAATAATAAAAAAATAAAAACAAAAAATATGACTTTTTTTTTATTTGCAACAATATTTTATTGTTTTTCTCAATTCCGCTAATAGCGCCACTTTATTTTTTTTTTTTTATTATTATCTATCTTTTTTTTTTGTTTTTGTTTTTATTTTTTTATGATTTGCTTTTTATTTTCCATAATTTTTCTTTTATAGTTTAATTTTTTCATATAAGATGACTCTTTGTGAAATAAAACAACATAATTGGAATATTAAAAGCTTTTATATGCTACAGCATAAAAAAAAAACAATAATTTGCTGCTAAAAACAAAAACGAAAAAACACAAAAAAAAAAATAATACAAAAAAAATGTTGCTAGTTTTAATTCAATTCAGGTCAAAATGTTGCAGAAAAAGATTTACTTAAGTATGTAAGTTAGTCGAATCAGTTAAGTACGTACATACAATATTTTTATGATCGTGTGAAATTGGTCAATTCTTCTTCTGCTCTCCCCGTCTGCAAAAACGATGATTTTGAAAAATACAAAATAAAAAAATTTTGTTTTTATTGTTGCCAGTTGCCACCTATTGATTTTGTTTATGTATTAATTTAATTTTGAAGCGTGTAAAATAATTTATTTCATGGAGATTTTGAACTACAAAATATTGCATTATTTTTGATTTTTTTTGTTTTGTTAAATTTTTTCGATTAATTTTGATTTGGTTTTAAAGATAAATTATTAGGATTTCAATTAACTGAGTTTCATTTCAAATAGAATTTTATTTGTAAGTACATAATTGATTTTGGTTTTTTTTTTTTTTAGATCACAAGCACAAGGCGTCGGCTATGCTATTACGAAATTAAGAAATCTATTTTAATTTTTGACAAGGTTTTTTTTTCAAATTAAGATGTTGAGTGAAATGAATGAATCTAAGTAGTATAAATATTAATTAAAATGCCATCTTAATTTAACATTATTTTAATGATAATTATGTGCTCTATATATTTGTTTCTGTACACACTTTCTAGATAATGATATTGTCATGGAAAATTGTTTAATGTATCCGCAATTGTGGAAGCATATAATAAATTACATTAATATACAAATTTAGAGAACAACATTCATGTTGACATTCTTCAAACCATATTCATTTTGTTGGTATCTTGCATATTTATGTATATTCGAAAAATTCTGAAACAATGTCGTACCTCAGATACAAAAACATATAAAATTAACTAAAAAATTACAAATAGATATTTAAAAAAAAATTAGAGATTCAAAAAATAGTGACCTGTGTGGACATGTGCTGTGAGCTGCGGAGCAGGCGCAGTGAGCTGCGTGAAATCAACCCTATTGTATAGTAGAGAGATATGACTGATAGAAATAAAGTGCAGGTTTACATTAACAAATGCTTGCGCATAATATACAAAATATTCTGGCGCAGAACAATTAGAAATAATGAACTGTGGGAAATGGCCAAACAAGAATCTATAAGCCAACAAATAAAGCAAATAAAATGAAAGTGAATAGACCTACGAATAATATAGCAAAACATTGGATTCAAATCCGCAGGGTAAAAGAGGAAGAGGTAAACCCCGGGAAATATAGCACAGATCAGTCCATAAAGAAATAGAGAATAACAAATAGAACATATGAAGTGAAATTAAAGCCAAAGCTCTTCCATCTGTGTTCACCTAAGAGCTCGACCTTATTCTTGATCGGCTTATTTTTGCTATACCTTCAACAAACTATTAACTTTATTTTATGGACTTAATGCAAGCTTGTTATATAATATCTAAATACATGTTGTGAAATAAAAATCAAGATGACATTTTCCCACAAAACTTTTTATCGTCATATTTAAGTCTAACACCACAATCTCATCATTTCATGTCAATCAAGAGTAAAACAACATTTTAAGTTAACTGAATACAATAAAAGCATAAAACGTCTTGTCTCACAAAATGTATTTGTTTAAATATTTTAGAACATAGGCTTGCGTTCACATTAAGTGGAAATGTCAGTCAATAAATTCTTCTTTCTCTTTCGTACTTGTACGTTTCGTTTTCATTTTAAAGCTTTATATAGGAGAAAAAAGAATTTTTTGACTGCAATTGCACATTAATGTGAACACAGGAATATATAAATATAAATATTCTCTTTATCTACAATTAGAATTTTTGACAATTTGATTGCCACATTTATTTGTGTTTTTTACGGTAATGTTTTTGATATTTTATAAACCTATATATGATTCCTTAAGGTATGTTTTAGCTGCTCAACATTTTATGTGTGAAAATATTTTGTTGGCTCTAAAGAGGTATAGATAACATAAAATGACATTATTTTATATGAGAACTCGAACTGAACTGAACTGAAATAATGCTAACGACAAACACAGTAAATATGATTTGCTGGTTATATTTATGGGGCCGGTCTTTTTGTCGGAAAATAAAAAGCTTAAAAAAAAATATGTCGAAGACAAAATGTTGAAAAAAAATGTTGAATAGGTAAAAATGTTGAAAAAAATAGTTTCAAGTTTGAAAAAAAAATTTTTTCAAAGGCATTTTACCTCAAATTCTAGGACTTGGACCTCTTTGATAATTTCTCTAAACGTTGTTCATTACGTGTGACATGTTTGATAAAAAAAATTTTCATTTCGACCGTCAGTCGCAATTTCTGCGACACTGGACCTCTCCAACAATTTTTCTATGCGTTGTTAATTACGTGAGGCAACTTTGGAAAAAATGTTGAAAGTGACATCTTTGGGTTTGAAAAGTTTGGATTTTGAAAGTTGGATTTTCCCACAGATCCAGAAATTTCATAATTTCTGTAAGTAATAACGAAAAGTCGCTTCGTATAATTTCTGAAACTTTTATGAAATATTTTTTACAATTTGCAGCGTTCGCATTAATAATGGTTAGGGTCGTATAAAAGTCGATCAATTGAATTTAAACAAAACTTATTTTAAATCTACATACAAGTATATTTTTATTTCAGCATTTTTTTTCAACATTTTTATTCAACATTTTGTTATTCAATATTATTAATTTGACATTTTGCTTTTCAATGGATGACACCCTATATTTATCCCTGACATATTTCACACTAGTTTGGCATATTACACTTTGATCAAAGGTGGATTTTAAATTTGAAAATATTTTGTTATCGTTACCAACTAAAACCCACCTGTATACGTTTTGTTCCCAGAGCAAATTCTTGAATTAAACTGCAAAATTTTATGCTCTTGAGGCCATTAATTGATTTTCAGGCAATAAGAAAATAAGAACAAAATTAATTTTTAAATGTTTTTTAAAATAATTTTATTTAAAATTTAATTTTAAAACTAGTATTATACATAACATGGTATATAATAAATAAATAATGAAATAAATTTTTAACAATATGTTTGAACACTAATAACAATCTAATAAATAAATGAAGCACAATCAAAATTCTATTACAGATTTACATTTTGATTTATCCAACTTCTGTATGCTGAAACTCTTGAATAAACACCAGGATAATCAGGACGAGCACATCCATTGCCCCATGAAACAATACCAATCAATGTTGGTACACTTCCATTTACAATTATTAATGGTCCACCAGAATCACCTGCAGACAATATAAAAACAATTAAAAAAACAAGAAACAAAATTATTTTATAAAATATTATTAAAAAAAAAAAAAATTCCAAATTTATAAATTAAAACCTTGACAAGAATCACGTCCACCTGAAGACCAACCAGCACATATCATACTCTCGGAAATTTTCGCTGGATAATATGCCTTTGAACATACACTTTGGCTAACAATCAAAACTGAAGCATAATTTAATGCTTGGGGTGAAGAACCACTTTCTTTTAAAGCACCCCATCCACTAACAAATGCAAGAGTACCAACTTCTTCAACTGCACTATTACTAATCTCTTTTAAACTTTTATTTTCATCTAAATTAATTGGTTGAATTCTTGATGAATATTTAAAGTTATCAGTGATTATAATAATAGCAATATCATGATCCTGTAATTTACTATTATATTTTTCATGTATAATAATTCTTGAAATACGATAATCACTGCCTGGATAATCTTTATATGTTGTTCCAGCTCTAACAATCATTTGATTTTTATTTATAGAAACAACACAATGTGCCGCTGTCAATACTAGATTTTGACCAATAATTATGGCACCACATCTATGAAAATTCTGATAACGCAACGAAACTTGATGTGGAAATTGTGCAATTGTTGTTGAAACTCCACCAACAATTCGACCATCTGGTAAATTTGTAAGTATATATGATTCAGATTTTTGAATATTTATTAAAGTAATTAATAGTCCTAGAACGGTACCGGCTATAATTTTTGATATAATCATTTTGAAAATATTTGTATGTATTTTTAAATGTGGTGTGAAACAATTTTGTATTGAAATCTGAAAATGAATTATTTTAAAATGTGATTTGTTGTGAATTTATATACAAAAATTTTTAAGGACAAAATTCTAACGGTAATTGAACTTTTTTTTTTCATTTTTGATAAAATTTAGAGAAATGTTATCGTTTCCGTATTTATTTTTACGTAATTGTTTTTTTTTTTTGTTTTTTTTTCTTTTTTGAACTATTTTGTACATAATTTGAAAAGTTAAAATGATAACATATAAGTATACGTATTTATTACAGATGACCTTGATTATTAGATTATTAGATTTGAAATTAGAAATTGCGTCTTAGTTGAGAAGTTTTCAGTTTTCAGTATGGTTTTGTTACTGATTTTTGCATATAATTTTATTTATTTATTTCTAACAGATGGATCCCAAATTTGGTATGATACAAGAACTGGTATGATATTTGGACCAATAATGTTAGAAACATACATTGACGATATCATACGTCGGAATCTAAGGGGAGGACTTCAGTTTTCTGAAACCACTCAATCTGAATGAATTCATGATGAATTTCATTCATTCAACATGATCTACATTTAATCGATAAATGGTCAAACTAATCATTGGCTTGAAAAAAACCTGAGTTAAGTTTAGAAATTTCCCCCATGGAGAAGTGCAGATGGGTATAAAAATTAGTATGGTATAAAACAATATAATCGAAGCGTACAGAAATTTTCTTCATTTGGATATTTTTTAGACCTAAATCAACGGTTTCTTAAACCTGATCGCATATTTGTGTGCATTCGACAATTATACAAAAACATGTGTTTTGTTCCTATCGTATTGTTTTTACTGTTGCACACTTCTCCACTCTATATTTCACAAGTATGAACACTGATCTTGTTACTTGTTGTTTGTATACACTCCTAATAACTTTCTTAACTAATAATCTTAATAAAGTACATGCTTATTTTACTATTATTGTACTAAATAATTTTTTAGTAAATAAATTGGGTTATTCTTGTTGACTTCTGTCATCATTATCACTAAAATGTGAATGAAAGCCAATTGATGAGACAAATTGGTGTAATGAATGAACCTTTCATTTTATTGGGAATGAGACAACTGTCATTTTACGTTAGTTAAATTTTTTAAAGTTTAACACTTAATAACATAGAAGTAGAATTTAAAAATTTGTTTCATTCTGCCACTGTCAGTAAAATATATTTTTATTTTATTAATGAATTTATTTAACTTCAATTTGCAAATTTTTAAAAAAAATATTTCCTATTACCAAATAAAAAGTCAGTGAATGATAAACAACTGTATTGATCATTTTTGTTTTATTCATAACGCCGAAACAATTTTCACATAAAAATACAATACAACAATGGTAACATTTTTTGACTTATCATTTTTGAATCATAACACGTGTTATGATTCAAAAAATTAATGATAGGTAGTGATACCATTTATAACCATTATTTAATAAAAAATTATAGTAAAATAAATAAATAACAAGTTTGAACCAATTATTAATCAATTTCTAAAAATATATAGTTCTTATATCATATTTGTTCAACAAATAGGTTTTATCAAGTGGTAATTTCATTTCGTTTTTATAACTCACATATATTTTCATTTTAAATCTATACAAATATATGCGCTCTGAAACTTATGAAACTAAAACTAGTAGGTGTTGAGTAGTTCAACACACAACACACTATACCTACTGATGTCTAATAATGTCTTCCAGTTGTTATTAGACAAAAGGGGTTTTCACTTTTCGTTTTTTAGTTCAGAGCATAGCTCTGAGCGTGCTCTGAGTCAAATGAGTACGCTCTGAGCAGAGCATGAACAGATAAGCTCTGAGCGCTCAGATTTAATAAAAAAACACGATTTGAGTAAACTGTAATTTTTATTTTATTGTTGTTTCAAATTGTCATTTGTCAATAATCAATAATCGAATTTAAACTTTAAAATATAACTATTTAGAACTTATAACTTTAAAAAACATAAATTCATTGGTGAAGATGAATGAAGATGGCTTTCATTATTTAAATTTCTACGGCGCCTTTTGAAATTTGTGCTGTAAAAGGGACTTGAGCTTGTGCTTGGTTAACTTTCATCTTCCGTAAAGCTAATTTCAACATTTGGCATTTCATCCTATGTAGATAAGGTCGCGGAAGGATTAATTTCTGGTGCATGCAATAGAAAATCATTGAGAACATCAAAATATTCCCAATATTTTTTACTATTTCCACTGTTAGTGTTTTCTTCTTTTATTTTTTTACTAGCTTTGTAACCCGTCATAAATGACGGAAGCAAAATAAATCCTAGTTTCTTTTTTTCTTTCATTATTTTCTTTGTTCCGAAATTACAGTACTTATGTTTATATCACTTTTTATTTATTTTTATTTATGTTTATATTGGCCAAACACTAATCTTTTTTTTTTATATAACAGAAAAAGAAGTACCATACCAACAAATTTGTATAAAATGTTTGTATTTTTGTATGGTATACTCGTACTCGCTTCCATTTAGTTATAATTCGTTAGTTGGGTTCCATTTAGTATAAATTATACCGTATTAGCGTTATTGTGGCCTCTGGGAGTGCAAATTTAAAAATGGGATCTTATTTTCATATAAAATTTGTCTTTTGTATAATGTATAGGGATCTTATTTTGCTATATGAATAAACTGTTATTATGGTATTGTGTTATTTTTAAAAAAATATTCAAAATTTTGTATCTAAATTGGTAAAATTTACAAAAAATACAAAAACATTTTCATCAATAATTTCCAATTTAAAAAAAAAAACAATGTTTTATTATCCGACGTAGAAGTAGAGTTTATTATCCTACTCTACTTCTATCAAGTTCTATTGATTGAACAGTGAACCTGAACAGTGAAGTGAACAGTGAACACTTAACACTGAAAATAAAATAATATTTTTGGAATGGAGCATATAGAACATACAGAATACAGATACAGCAAATAATAAAAAAAAAAAACAAAAAAAAATAGTTTTTTTTGAGTGAAGTGAGTTACGCACACAATAATGCCAAAAATAAAAGGTAGAAGCAATAAAGTAGCATAATGTATAATATTATACAATACAAATATGCTGATACACATGTGTATTATTGTGTATAATTTTAAGTAATAAGAATAACCTCTTTGAGTGAATTATGTTTTTTTTTGTGTTAAATGCTATTTGCCTTTTGGTTATTATACCATATTAAACTATTGATTAAATTTCTATTAGTCCTTATTATTATAAATCAAAAAAATTGTTTGTTTTATTTATATTATTATTATTATTTATTATTTTTCCTTATTATTTGCGAAGAAGACTAACATTAAATTAAAAAAATATAGTTCATGCAATCAATTTTTCCTGCAAAGGTTCAGCATGGTAGACAGGGGTTAAAAAAAAGCACCAAAGCAATTTGTATATATATGCATTTGTATACATATGCAATTTGTATATGTGTTGGAGCGTTCCGTCGAACTTACAAACATCCAGATAAAAGCAGAATAATATATATATAATAGGTTCGCTTTAAGCCTTTCCATTTGAATCAATTTGTTGATAAGTAAGGCTCACATTATTTGCCTCGCTTATTTGCTTTGCGATTTCAATATATACTACTTTTTTTACTCCTTTCTCTATTCTAGGAAAATTTTGTTTAATTAAATCTATTAAGAGGAGCGGTGAGCTCTTACTCCACTTAAACACTAAAATTTAATAATCAAAAAATATATTTTACAATAGTCTAAACTAAAAACTATTTATTTTTGATTAAATATTAATTATTTACCATCACAGCTTACATCCATTATTTCGTCCATTATTTCTTAATTGTAAAAATCGCTATTCTTAATATATATTTTAAATTTTAAAATTACTTTTTTACTATCGTATAGTAGCGTCATCTATTTTGTTTTAAAATAAACATCTCTCTTTGACATTTAATATTCAAGCGCTCTACGTGCTCTGTTAATTTCAATCGAGCACATAGAGCACGCTCTGAGCGCGCTCTGAACGCATAAGGAAATACAGATTTTAAGCTCTAAACGCTCTTAGCAAAAAAAAAAACGCTAATCTGTTTCTGACAGTTCGTGCTCTGCTCTGAACTAAAAAACGAAAACGCCTAATGATATGATTTCTCACGTAAATTTAACTCATGCTTGTTATGCTACACTGTTCTGTTATACAGATATACCATATCTTAACTGAGAGAACATACAAACTAAAACACAAAAATTCAACTTCTCCACTTCTCACAAAGCGTTCTAAGTATGTTCGGCATACTTTTCTAAAACATCAACAATTTGACGATTGTCTGTTGATGATTTTTTATTCGATTTTACGGTCATTGATTTGAGCAAATATTTGCATTTGCCATTGACGTCTTAGAAAAGTAAATTGATACAAAAAAAAATGTTTGAATTAAAATTTGAAAAGACTATATTTAATAAATCTATATTTAATTTAATTTTAGGAGGTTAGTTGTAGTAGTAGTAGACATAGTGAAGTATAATTTTTTTCGTTATAAAAATATTTATTAATTTTCTTTTACTGAACTATCACAAACACTAACACTACGTACTTCTAAGCTACTATAACTACCAATATTTTGTTCATTTAAATATTATATATAACGTTTAATTGTATATCGAACTAATTCTCTCATTGTATATCGAATACAGTATAAATAAATAAATTATAAATAAATGTCACAACGGTTTATATAACAAAAATGGTTTATATATATATAACGGTTCCAAAGATGCATTATTTCTATTTGAATTCAATTTCAAAACTAGATTTTTGGATCAACATTTTTTAGTTCTAGAACAACCATTCTCCACAACACGATATGCTTCCATTTGTAAATTGTTAATCACACTTTAACAGAATTTGAATTAATAATTTTAATTGGGCATTATTAAAGTTTTTAATCTCAGTACTTAAAAAAACAGATTTTATTAAACAATATCTATTATTATAATTGACAAGCATTTAAGGTCCTGCGCAGTAGACACCTTTTCATTTTATTTCGATTCTCCTACTCATTAATGAACTTCTGATATAATATATAAGATGTATATATAAAACAAAAATGCGCACACAGTTGAAAATTTTTTGCTCATATGATTTTATTATTCAGCAAATACATTATGCATATGTGAGAACTTATTAAAATAATAAACAAAAGCAAACAAATCAGTTATTATAATTTACATTATATATTTGCAAATGAATCTATGTACATATGCCAAAAAAAAAAAAAAAACAAATTCATCTAAAATAAAAAATATAAAAACAACAAAAAAACAAATCAATTGAATTCTTCATCAATATCTTTTTAAGTAACTGTTTCTAAATTTTGGTTATTTGTAGTAATAATATAGTTTTTATTAAAATTATGTATTATGTAGGTAAATATATACATACCTCTTTAATGACAACTTTTTTTATTTTTAGTAATTTTATCACTAAATGCCACTTACTATAGGGAATATATCAGTAACAAAGCCGTATATGAGGGACGTGTATTTATGTGTCCTAAATAAAACTTACCAACCACGAGTGTAGTAAGTTCTTTTTATTAAACACAAGTGGTTTCTGCTATATCGTGCGAAGTCTATGTCTGTTTTTTTAAAAACTTTAAATTTGACTTCAACTTGAAATATAATTACTCAACAGGGGCCCCTAGTTATAATTATAATATAAAAACATGTATAACAACAATCTTAGCCGAAGCAAAAGTACGCACCAAAGAACGTGGCCACAATTGAAGAGGTTAATTGCAAATAGGAGGCGGATGGTAAGATTTTATTTACACCCTATTTTCCACTGATGGGGTTACAGGACAATGATGATGATGATGAATAATTACATACATAGTTTGCTACATTTATCTGGATGTTTGACGGAACGCTCCAATACATATATAAATTGCTTTGATCTGTTTTTTAACATAAAACAAATATATTTCAGTACCTAGCATAAAGCGCATTAAATATTAAAAATAATTAGAATTTGAAAAAAAAAAACAAATAAAATTTTTCGGACATTAAAAATACCACCGTTATGAAATGAAATTAACTATTTCCGATGATTGCGAACATAAATATAGTTTTCCTTTAAAGTTGTGGCTCATTGTCAAATATTATTTGTTCAATATTCTATTCATACGTGTCAGTTAATTAATAAAATAAAATTTAAAAATTGATATATAAATAAATAACACAAAAAACTAAATAAATTGATAGCAACAAATCTAATATGACACTAATGACATTAGATTTGGCCAATGTCATTCAAAAACATAACAAAAAACAAATGACCCATATTGATAAGATCTCAATCGTTTTTCCAAACTTTGACGCTGAATTAACACAGCTATATAATGTTACCATGATTAACTTGGTTCTTAGTCATACGATAAAATTTTTAATGATGACAAATAAGATGTCGCTAAATTGACCGAGTAAATGACACTTAGGGAATAGAAAATTTTACACCTTATTATACAAATATTCTGTTTATATGGTAATTAAAATCGTTATAATAAAAAAACAAAGGTATGATAAATTAGTAAGCAATAATACGTATTTTTCTTAAATTTGAAATGGAAATTCTAATGAAGGAAAGAAAAAGCTAGAATTTATTTTGATTCCGTCATTTATGGTGATTAAAAAAGCTAGTATAAAAAAACTACGATCAAACCGTTTTAGAATTTATGATTGTGGCATCAAAAATGTTTATGAATTTATGATTTTGATCACTGTCATGTTTTTGACGTTTTAGAAAAGGCCCCTTCTATACAGCAAACCTACAAAACACTATAAATTAATTGGATAAACTTTAAATCAAAACTGGGTTCAAAAATACATAATTAAAAGTTAATAATTATATTAGTTGTCCACCCAACAAAGCTTCAATCTCAGAAAATCTTTCCAATTAAAAAAAAAAACACCAAGAAATTATAAGTTCAAAAGCATTATACATTTTTCTATACAGTTTTTATTAAAATATTTCGAAATTGAACAAGTTCAATGACTTTTTATCCAACTGAATTGAAAAATAAGATATCCATAAAAGTATTCGAACAAAATTATTGAATTGAGGACAACATTGAATTAAACAATTTATATAAATTCTAATTTCTTTTATCAACTTATTATTATTATTATTTTGATAGGATCAATGTTATTTATTACATTTTAATTTAATTTAATTATTTGCAATACTTTAATACTAATTATGACCATATAAAAATATACTCTCCTGTGGATATCAAATTTAACGCATCCATTATACATATACACACTGATGATGCACTGTGACGGAATCTTCAATTATCAAAAAAATAAAAAAATAAATTAAATTCCTAAAATTATTTCATTAAAATTTTAAAATAAAAATTTAGCAGAGGTTGTTAGAGTCTTTGAATAAATTGTTTGTGTTTCATACTTGAGGTAGCTCAATTTTATACTCAGTTTGTAATCTGTTCTTGTACATCTTGTTTTCTAATTTTATAGTCTTATACCTGAATTTTTAACAGATATCATATTAAAATATTTCAAATATTTAATGGGCTAGAATTCAAAATCTTTCAGTTCGGCTGAGCACTCATATAAATTATATCTCCTTGGGAATGCCTGCAATAGAATGCAATTCCACATTTTATACATTCTAACTAATAACAAACTCCCATATAACCATTCTTAAACAACCTTAACCACCAGTTTTTTTTTTTTAAATAAAATTAAATATTTACTTCCGAAAACTAAAAATGTTATCAAATCCTGTCTTTTCGACATCCATCATTATTGTTACGTATACAAAAACAAAAAAATAGTTCCCATCTTTACTTAAACTTATTTTAATTTTATATACGAGTATATTATGATCTGTTTTCTACCATTTTTGTTATTCTTAATCAGGTAAAAAAGCCTAAAATAAAAAAAAAATTAACAGAAAATTAACAATCAAGAAAAGATGAAAAGATCTAAAATAATGAATTTCAAGTATATAAAACAGAAAAAAAATATGTTTATGGCAACAAAACAGCAAAAACAACAACAAAAACAAACTATGAAAATTGCATATAGAACATAAAAAATGACTAGACTTTTATTTAGATTTCAAAAAATGATGAGAAAATTTCAATCAATCAGATTTAATCTAAATAAAAAGAGTTATACCATTGTCATCATCATTATTATCATAAAAAGAATTATCAAGGTATCATCAGCAAGCACCATCATCACTAGTAACATTTAAGTACTCGTCAGTATTGACAAAAAAAAAATCAAATTCTATTGTCAGAGAAAAATATTCCTCAATGGCTTTAGACATGTTGTTTTTTTTTTCTTTTTTCCTATTTAACTAACTTTGATAAATCTCAGTCATTGTTACAATATTGGAGGACGACAATAATTTCCAAATCTTTGATAGTTTTTTTTTTTTTCATCTTACAACAGTTATGTATGCAGATATTTAATGTTATAAGCAAACTAGACTACCTACATAGAGTTAAAAGTTATCTTCTTTAAAACAAAACAAAAATAGACAAAAATCAAAAAATTCGCACATTTAAAACTAAATTTATGATTACGATCAGAAATCACATACCTAGTTTTTGGATTCTTCTCTTTTGCTATAAATGTATATACATATATGTACCTATACTACATTTAATATAAATGCTAGTATGTGATTTACTTGTACGAATTAACGGTAATTTTAATTTAAGATTTAATTCATAATATCGAAAATATTAAATTCGAAAATCAGAAATAATTATTTCGTAAAAGAAATTTTATGCATGTTCGCATTACAGAACTTCATCATAATTTAGTAACATACCGTGATAATAACATAATTTAAACCTAATTTAGAAGATATAGGGGCTTATGATTGAAAACGAAAACGTTCAATCGTTTTCCGAATATCACTGACGTTTGTCATTTGGTATGACAGAAAACGAAAACGGAAAACGTTAATTTCGAAAATAATTTTTCATATGATTGAAAACGATCGGAAAACGTTTGTAGTGCAAAAATCAAACGTTCAGTTGTGTTGAACGTTTGTATGGAAAAAGTTTATAAACATAAACAAAATGCAAGTAGTTTTTTTTATATAACTAATTTAGGTGATTATATTTGTATTTTTGTAAATAAAAAATTAGAATATAAACTTAGAAATTATTTTATTTATATTTATTTGTAAAATAAAACATTTAATTTGTAAATACAAATAAATACATATAAATTACAAAAAAAAGTTAAATTTTAATAACCTGTAATGCATTTAAAAAAAATTCTTTCTATATAAAAGAAGAATTATTTGTTTCTTTTTTTTTAGTTTTTAAATTTTTTTTTTTTCTTTATTTTTCTATATTTAACTATTTTTTTCAATTTATAATTTATGACATTATACTCTACTTTACACTATTCTTTTTTGTTTTGTTTTATTAAAATTTATGTAATTGTTTATTAAATTTTAATTCAATTTTTAATTATAATTTTGTTTTATAAACTGTTTGTATAAACTGCGAAGGAGTACAAATAAAAAAATAAATCAAAATAAACAGAAACACAACCACAAAAAATTGAAACATATGTTTTTGACAACTGTCAGTTAAGTTTCGAAAATTTGCGAAAATGTTTTTATTCACACGTCTTCAATCATATCAAAATGTAAAGAAGGTGATAGTGATGATCGTTTCGTTTCGTTTTCCGTTTCGTTTTCAATCATAAGCCCCATAATTTCATATAAACCTTAATCATGATTAAAATTTAATTACGTTGTTAATCACGTTCTCAACCCTTGTATTTATTCTTTATCATATTTTTTTATCGTATTTTTCCAACTATATGCAAATAATATTTTTGAAGTTGTAAACAACAAAATATGTAATTGTTAAAATACATGCGTACCTATCTAAAAAAAATATTCAGAACATCATCAATTTTCAATTATTATTCAAAACAATCAAAAATTATTCTAAATTCATTCATTTATATTTTCAAAATTATTTTCTCCATACTTTTTGATGTGACAGCAAAGGAAAATACAAAACGTCAAACTTTATTTTGATATGTAATTTACTAACGATGTTATGTAAATATTTAACATTATTATATCGTAATGTGAATATAATAGATATTAATCTGAAATTTGCAAAGCAAATATTCTAAAAAGTATAAAATTAAAATTTTACGATAAAAATTACGATATTATAGATTACGTCTTTAATATGATTATTGTGATCCAATTTTAGTATTATATGTTGGCAACACTGTAAAGTACAATTTACCAGTTAAATAAATTCTATAATTAAAATTGAATTTGACGAAATGCAAAAGCCTATTTATAAATATTAAATATCGATGGAAAACTAAAAAGTTATCAGACTATTATCAAATTTTATCCATACTGTCAGATATTGCTTAGAGAAAGAAAATGAAACGTCCATTATAGACAAGAGCTTGCATCATGTTGCTAAGTGGTGAGATCATCATCCAGTGCGTTAATAACTCGTCACCGTTAGTAACTAATGTTAGTAAGAGATAAAAACAATTAGCTAACATACTGTAGTTCGTAGAATGTTAAAATAATAAAACAGAAAGAAAGTAGAAAAGACCAAATATCGATTAAAATAACTATATATTTATCGACTGTATACTGCTTTAATTTTAAGCTTGTTTTACAGGCTCAAATTTACCGTAGTCAGTAACATGGTTATAGCTTGTGGTCGATAAATAGATATTTCTAATCGATACTTGATCTTTTCTACTTTATTTTTGCATTTTAATTTATCTTTTTAACATTCTACTTTGGAACTCAGATTATTGAAATAAAATATGGCGGAAAATAAGTTATTTACTATTTTGAACTGTGATCAAATGATTTAGATTTTGTAGCTTTCAAATTTTTATTTTAATAAACCGTAAATTATTTCAAAAATCATTCTAAAAAATGATAATAAAAAGCAAACTCTCCTGTACAATAAAATCTTTGATATTATATGTATAATCTGAAATAAAATCTAGCCCAAAATATCAAAAATTAATCTGACATGACATCAGATGTTATCTTTTATTTAATAAGTTTGTTCAGTATAGATTTAGAACGAAATCGAACAGAACTGTTTTGAATAATGACAATTAAATGTCAAACACTTCAGGATTACTTAGAACAGAAAAATTTACTGAACACTTTTTTTTAATAATATTTGAACTATTTTGCTCTAATTTTTGTTTACTCCCAAATGTTTAATTGTCAAAATTTAAAAAAAAAAAAAACTAGAAAAAAAGTGTCTAAAAATAATTTAGAACAAAAACGATCATGTCACATCTGTTTCGAACAATCTACTGACCACCGATCAGAACACTTTTGGTCAAAAAAGTTCAATATGCTGTCTTTGTCGGACGTTCACTGTCTTTTTCGGACGTGTAAATGATACATAAGTTAATAAATAAATAAACACGTGTTTTCAAAGTGTCAAATGTCAATTCGCAACAATAATTTTGGTTCGTTCAACGTCGCGTTGACATCGCCGAATGAACAATTTTCAACGTATATAATTAAAAATTTGAAAAGACATAAGACTCCAACAAAGCATGCGTATCATCTTGGTGTCCGTTCAGTCGAAAACATTGCTGCTGTAAGTGAAAGTGTAAGCGTAAACCCATTAATCGGCAAGTTGTCAATTCATTGTCATTGATGAATTTTTTATCAGGACTTGCACATACAACCATATTTCTGTAAAAAAGATACCTCTGACCACTGCCTTATTAATGCACGTTTCACAACCTTAAACACATATCAATCAAAAACTTCCACCCAAACGAAAAATTTGGCTTTTCGGTAAGGCCAATTGGGTTGGCTTAAATTGTTTTAACAACAATTTTGATTGGAATAAAATTTTTCTTCTCAGAAATGTTAATCTCACTGCTAATTAAAATTTATAGTATTATACTACTTGGACAATCAGTAGAATGGAATGCCCCACTATATCTACTATTCATAGATTTTAAGAAAGCATTCGACACAGTCAAGAGATGCGCAATATGGAGAACACTTACAAAGAAGGGAGTTCCTGAAAAAATCATCAACATCATCAAAGCGATGTATAAAGATGCAGAGACAACAGTTCAACACAGAGGTAAGATCAGTGATCCATTCTACACCAATATAGGAGTTAGACAAGGATGTCCACTATCTCCACTTCTCTTCAACACAATACTAGACGACATTCTGAGAGAAGTTTGCACTGGAATAAACGGAATAGAATGGGATCTCTTCGGAAACTTAGAAGACTTAGATTACGCAGATGATGTATGCCTCATATCAAAAAATCAAAGGGACCTACAGAACAAAGTCAACAGATTACAGGAAGAAGCAAAGAAATCAGGACTGGAATTAAATATCGAGAAAACCAAAGCAATGAGGACAAACAATAGTTATAGTGAGCCAATAACAGTGAGTGGACAACAGATAGAATACGTAGAAGAATTCAACTACCTGGGGAGCATTATAACATCAAGAGGAGGTGCAACAGAAGATGTCAACAGCCGTATAAATAAGGCAAGAAGAACATTTGGGAGCCTAATGAAGATATGGCGGAGCAACCAAATATCGAGAACAACAAAGCTAACAATATTCAGAGCATGTGTTAAGTCAACATTAATATATGGCAGTGAAACATGGCTCACTTCGGTCAGAATCAAACAGAAGCTACAAGTATTCATCAACAAGTGCTTGAGAATTATATGCAGAATATTCTGGCCGGCAAGAATTAGCAACGAGGATTTATGGATGATAACTGGAGAAGAACCTATCAACAGACAGATAAATAGGAAAAAATGGAAATGGATAGGTCATACACTAAGGAAATCAGAAAGCGATATAGCAAGAAGAGCTCTAGAGTGGAATCCACAAGGACAAAGGAGACCCGGCAGACCATACAACACATGGAGACGCACAATCGACCAAGAATTAACAGTCAACAATTATACCTGGGACGATATTAAGGAAGTAGTACTCAACAGAGAGGAATGGAGGTTCACTATCGAAGCCCTATGCTACCACGCGGAGTAATAGGAGAAAAAAAAAAAAAAAAAAAATACTACTTGGAATGCACCTCTTGGAATGCACCTTTTCATTGCAAGTAAACACATGAGTATACCAAACTAACTGAAAAATATAATTAGTTCAATAATATAGATGTAAACAAGCAGTTAAAAGGAAAACAAAAGCTTTTCATTCATACAGACATACACTGGGCGAAACCAACCGAATAGTTTTCAAGCAAGCTATAGTAATAGCTGTAAACGAGTACTGAAACAGCAAATATTTCTATATGGTAGTCGTCTAAGACAAGAAATAATTCGCAGTCCAAGAGGCAGCAAATATTTCTGGATATTTGCTCAAATAGGAAAACAAACTTTTTCATCATCAGCACAACCTCCGCTGATTGATAATAATGCTGTTATAACAAATCCGGAACTGAAAACAGATCTGCTTTCAAAAATGTTCGCAACAAATTTTACATTACCCAGCAACAACAATCCCTCCACCTAAATATTTTTTAACATGTCCGTAAATTTTTGTACTAACTCTTCTATTCTATTCTAATTCTTTTCTAATTTTTTTTTTATTACTCTTTACTATCCTTCTTTTTCTTTCCATCATCTTTATATGGCTAAAGTTCTGTGAAGGCAGTTTGGTTTTTTTTTATTTATTTTAAATAAACTTTATTTTTGAAAATCTTGATTCCTTACACTTTAGTCGTCATTTGACTCAACATTTTCAGTTTGAAGTCTTTTAAAAGTGAAAACGGGTAATGTATGTTACCAAAGTGTACAATTTGTTAGGTGAATTTTCATCATCATTTCTTCTACGGGCAAGACGTACTCGAACACAAAATGGTGTGCCTCTAATACCCTTTGACTAGATGTGTTTATTTAAACGGGTATCAATTCTAACATCTACGGTTCCCCTTTTTTTCTCAACAAATTTCCAAATTCCCATAATAGCTCTTGGTGCACGCTTTTTGAAGCCGATATTATGCACTCTTTTTGATAAATGAATTGTGCATTCTCGTGTTTCTACCTCATTTATAACAGATTTATATCTTTTCTCAACCTTTATTTTGGCCATTATTAAAACAAATCAAATACTTAAATTTTTTTTGAGAACAAGTTTGACAGAAAAGCAAGTTTGACAGTTAGGGTACTTACCCCATTATGTTGACCTAGCTAATATAAAAAAAAAATGATATTCAGTTAAAACAAGGATCAAACCCTAGAAATCGTATATGTAGCAAAAAAAAATTTACGCAGAAAAATGAACGTAAAGGTCGGAAGGAAATTAATCATAAATTTTCAAAAATAAATTTTTCTTCTGTAATAA
Organism: Argyra leucocephala; assembly: GCA_963942445.1. Taxonomy (NCBI): domain Eukaryota; kingdom Metazoa; phylum Arthropoda; class Insecta; order Diptera; family Dolichopodidae; genus Argyra; species Argyra leucocephala. The sequence goes on from OZ012681.1 coordinate 16,395,879, forward strand.
GCTATGAAAAATGTTAGTACACACAAAATTTCTGATTTAGGCGATCAGGAAAATGCAATAATACCAATTCACAACACAATTTTTAGAAAATTTTGGGTACTTTAGCTAGATGAACTATCCCTTCGGTGACCTAATCGGTTAGAGCACAGAAATGTGTTTAAATTACGATGTGGTAACGGGTTCGATTCCCGTGGGGGGTACAAAATATAAAATATAACTAAAAAAAAAATATTATATATAAAATTAAGAATAAAAAAAAATAATTAATATAATTAATACTTTATAAATACTAAAAATATTACCTATATCAATATCCATATCAATACTCATATATCTCATACAACACAATAACCAAATAACACAATCAATAATATTGAACAAACACTAATAATAATTACACAATTGTCAACAACTGACAAAAGTATGTGACATGAAGTACCCAGTAAACATAGTAACGTCACGCATCTTAACGTCAAAGATGGATAAAACCGCATCGACAACTTTCAGAAAAATATGACGTCGTCTTACCACGTATAGGCGCAGATAGAGTTATCAAAGTGGTCAAAGTACAGTATGCCAATCCCAGTACGTAGAGTGTACAAACAGGTTATAAATGAAATTAGACATTGCCTCGGAAATACAAGTGAAATTAGCAGCTAGAAATCGAGTACGATGGAAATGGGAACGGGTACGGGGAAAAAAAAAAGAAAAAACTAGATGAACTGTTAAAGTTTGAGGATATTTTTTTATCTAGCTTATCAATATTTTCTATATATTCATTTTTGATATTTTTAACTAAAGCAAAATATCCAGTAATAAAATTAATTTCTTTGCAAAAAAACAAAAACAAAAAACATCAAAAGAAAAATTATTTTGAGACTTAACATCTTGATTGTCTTTGTTAAGATTTTTGAAAATTTTGAGATATTCTTAAATTTTTATTGTTGTTGTTATTTTTGTTTGTTTTTTTTTTCTTTTTTTTTTTTTTGCTTTTTCAGTTTTAATGGAAGAAACAATTTTAATAATTACTAAACATTACATTGCAGTCGATCGATTTTGCGCAAGAATTTATAATATAGGAAGAGAAGTACCTGTCATGATGGTATTTTGTAAAAAAAAAAAAAAAAAAAAAAAAATAAATAAATAAATAAAATAATAAAAATTCAGAAAAAAACTAATGATGATACTTCAGCCTATTAAAAAACAAACATCGAATTTTATTTTAACAAATTTTATACTACAGACAGGTATTTATGGTAGGTATGTAAGTAATTTTATCAATAGATTTAGGAATCGAAAGCATCTTCTTTTTTTGTTTTTGTTTTTGTTTTAAAGTGCATTTATAAGTTTGAGTATCGCACGATATCGAAATCAAATTTTAATTTAGTTTGTTTTTTTTTTATTTTGTTTTGTCTACAATGTATTTTTTTTTTTTTTTAAATATACTTAACGCCGTTTAATTTTTACAAAAACAAAACAAACAAAAAATTATTAAATGATTACAGAATTTATAAAAGCACAAAAAACAAAAAAAAAACAAAAAAAAGACAATAACATGAAGAAAAACTATGAGAACGCGATGGTAAATATTTAAAGAAACAATTAAGAAAATAAAAATAACAGAAAAGGTAATAAAATTCTTACTATGATACGACGATGACGACGACGACTCTATACGAGTATTATTTTAATTTACAATGAAAATTAACTTTTTAGATGTAGGACTTTAGTTAGGTACATAATATATTTTAATTTTATTTACACAAAATACTTACATACTATTATTAAATTTATATGTATATGAAAATATTTTTACTATTTACTTTAACGTCAATTCAGATTCTGTAGAAGTTAAGTAGAGCTGTAAATTAAATCAGTGAATTAAATGTTTTCAATTATGAAATATATAAGTATATGTATGTATGTAATGTATGTATATAATATGTAATGTATACATTTTGTTGTTTAAGAGGAAGTTCGCTACATTACTTATTCTGTGATAATTTCTTTGGTAATTTTGAAATTAAAAAAAAAAAACCATAATAATAATATTTAAATTGAAAATGTTATTGAAATGGAAGTTAGTTTGGTTTGATATGTGAATAAAGAAATTTTATGTTGTGGATTTACACAATAAAAACATAAATTATAATATTTTTAAATTAAATTTTTCGTTATTTCTACATTTTAACGGAAATAGTATAAAATTATACAATAAGAGTTTCCACCGGAATACGACAAAGCGACTTGTTAAGTCCTTTACTGTTCAACTTGATTATGCACCAAATAATATCAACAATTATAGAGACCATTACTGTTGATAGCCATTATGCAAGAGTTAATTATTTAACTATTATGCAAATAATAATGATTTTATGTCGCTGTTGGACCCAAAAAAGTGAATATCTGCCTTTTCCAGAGTATTTATTTTATTTTATTGTATGTAAAGCCTCTGTGTTGGACCCAAAAAAGTTAATATCTGTCTTTTACAGAATATTAATTTTAATTTATTGTATGTAAAGCCGCTTTGGACCCAAAAAAGTTAATATCTGTCTTTTCCAGAATATTTATTGTAATTTATTGTATGTAAAGCCGCTGTGTTGAACCCAACAAAGTGAATATCTGCTTTTCCAGAATATTTATTTTAATTTATTTTATGTAAAGCCGCTGTGTTGGACCCAACAAAGTGAATATCTGCCTCTTCCAGAATATTTATTTTAATTTTTTGTATGTAAAGCCGCTGTTTGACCCCAAAAAGTGAATATCTGTCTTTTACAGAATACTCATTTTAATTTATTATATATAAAGCCGCTGTTGGGCCCAAAAAAGTGAATATCTGCCTTTTCCAGAGTATTTATTTTATTTTATTGTATGTAAAGCCTCTGTGTTGGACCCAAAAAAGTTAATATCTGTCTTTTACAGAATATTAATTTTAATTTATTGTATGTAAAGCCGCTGTTGGACCCAAAAAAGTGAATATATGCCTTTTCCAGAATATTTATTGTAATTTATTGTATTTAATGCCGCTGTTGGACCCGAAAAAGTGAATATCTGCCTTTGCCAGAATATGTATTTTAATTTATTGTATGTCGAGCCGCTTTGGACCCAAAAAAGTGAATATCTGCCTTTTCCAGAATATTTATTGTAATTTATTATATGTAAAGCCGCTGTGTTGAACCCAACAAAGTGAATATCTGCTTTTCCAGAATATTTATTTTAATTTATTTTATGTAAAGCCGCTGTTTGACCCCAAAAAGTTAATATCTGTCTTTTCCAGAATATTTATTTTAATTTATTCTATGTAAAGCCGCTGTTTGACCCCAAAAAGTTAATATCTGTCTTTTCCAGAATATTTATTTTAATTTATTGTATGTAAAGCCTCTGTGTTGGACCCAAAAAAGTGAATATCTGTCTTTTACAGAATACTCATTTTAATTTATTATATATAAAGCCGCTGTTGGGCCCAAAAAAGTGAATATCTGCCTTTTACAGAATATTTATTGTAGTTTATTGTATGTAAAGCCAAAAAAGTGAATATCAGTTGGACCCAAAAAAGTGAATATCAGTCTTTTACAGAATATTAATTTTAATTTATTGTATATAAAGCCGCTGTTGGACCCGAAAAAGTGAATATCTGCCTTTGCCAGAATATTTATTTTAATTTATTGTATGTAAAGCCGCTTTGGACCCAAAAAAGTGAATATCTGCCTTTTCCAGAACATTTTTTTTAATTCATTGTTCAACCCAAAAAAGTGAAAACAAAAACAACTAAAAAAGCGGGCTTTTGAAAGAGCGGGATTTGGAAAAGTCGGCATTCGGGGCAGACCCAAAAAAATTTATAATAAAATTAACAAAAATTATAAAGACAGATCAAAGATTTACATTAAAATTTCATTTACACAAATGCAAATTATTTTTTAATGATTGTTTAGTTAGGAAAAAGTTAATGTGGGTCTATATGTATTACAGTGGAGACATCGTCCTATTAATTGGTTCATAATTACCATAATTAGTTCGATGAAACTGCAAGTTGAACATATTAGCAACTCTTAGCCTAGAATGCGAAGAAAAAATTAAGTTTAACAAACGGTTGAGGAGACGAAATGTTGCTTTACTTAATTCAATAACAAGGAATACAATATCAACAATTTTACGATATTTTTCAAGATTATTGAGATATAATAAATTTATTCTACGTTCATATGGAAGTAATATTAAAAGGAAGGAAGAAGACGTAAATCTAATATAAGAATTTATTTTCTGAACCGACTCAATTCTATGAATGTTAACATCGTTAACAGGGCACCATACTTGACTGACATATTCCAAATTAGGTCTAACCAATTCTATAATTGTTCTTATTCTCAATTCTATACTGACAATTTTATGTATTCTAGGTTTATTTTTACTCCAAATTAAATACAAATCAAAATTGCAATAATAATGATTTGTTATTTGTTTATTCTGAAATAGCCATTATTTCAGAATAAACAAATAACAAATCCAAGTCGTTTATTAGGTAAATGATGCGGTTATATTTTTGGTAAGGGAAGATAGACATCACAAAATAATCATCAACCAGGCAAACTAGTAAAATGTTTAAAGGATAGTTGAGACTACATCGCATACGGTTACAAACAAGATCAAACCTAAAACATACAATTAATGAATAAAAAAATCTTTTTTCATTATCACAATAATTCATATCCTGATGGAAAAGCTTATTCCACAAAATAGAAAAAATGTAACTTGTTTACAAAAAAATTAAATGCTTCGAAATCTATTTCGACAAACGTTGGAGAAATAATATAGAGTTGAAAAAAAATTTCAGATAAATTAAAAACCCTGTATTGGATTATTGGAGACCTTTCAATGATAAGTTTGCTATCACTTTCTTTGTGAATATTTCATTCGTTGTTGAATATTCATTTAGTCAATCGCTCTTTTTTATATAGCTATAAAAAAAAATGTATAGATAACAAAAATTGGTTTGGAGATTTATCTGTAGGTCAACTCATAAATAAATAAATAAATAAAAAATAGACAACTAATACCGTGTTCTTATTGTGTTTTCTGACACGATACCAATGATTCCATTTTAAATATTGTTTCGCGTAATTATGTGCCAATTACACACTTACTTATTTACTACTTAGGATTTCCTTACTAATAAATTTGAGAGTATAGAACGTACTTAGATGTCCATGCAGGTCAATGTAAGTCCTGAGCCTCTGACTCATCAACGTCTTCCATTTTATTCGGTCAGTACTGGTAAATTAACTGACAATTAATTGATGGAAGCAAGATTAAAAATTAATGGTTGACAGTTCTATTAACATCAATTTTCTCATCAATCTAGTGTCAAAATTAACTGAGTTAGAGGTCGTCGGTTATAGTGATCATTGATCATGAATACGTAAAATTTTCGTTTTCGACTTTACAACCGCTGCATTAGTACCGTTGACACAATATTTTAGTAATAAGTTATAGGAATGCTAAAGAATGTTTTACCAAACAAATTATATTCAAAATGTTTAACATTTTAAGATAAAATTTTAATAAAAAAAGCTATTTTATCATTTTGCGGGATCCGTGAAAATCATTTTAATAAAATAGTAATTGTATCATATTACGGGATTTTGAGATGTGATGAAATGTCACTGTAATACACCGTTGTAAATACACCGGTTATGTACCGTAAAATTCGAATTATGTAAAATCAATTGTAGTGAAATTTTTTTCGTTGGTCGAATTTTTGTTTTCCCAAAATAAAAGACTAGTCTACTAGTCTACTGTGTTAATCGTCATACAAATTGTCTTATATACGAAACAAATTTTATCTCCCAGGCCTTGCAACATTGTTGCATATAGGATTATGTTCTACACTCGTGCCGATTAGACTATATAGAGAGACTCTCTAGAAATATCTTAGATTTATTTAAAAAATCATTCATAATAATTATCCACGTGGAAATAAATAGACTATAAACACTGATGAATGATTCACAATACACACATTTATTCAAAATTAATATTATTAACGTTAAAAAAACAACATTATTATTTTTTTTAACACGCGTGAACTTTGTAAAAATTGCAAACAAATTCAAGTTCATTTTTGTACATTCAACTTAAAATTCATAAATCATATTCATAAGCAAATAGAAAAAAAAAATAAACTTAATTTAAATACAAATCATAAAATTTAAAACTATTTTAAATATTTACTTTAAGATTATTAAATAAAATTCTTTTAAAAATTGTTTTTGTTTTTGTTTTTAAGTTTAATATCAGTTAAAATGGAGTTCAAGTTCAAAATTTGCTTATTAATCAGAATTTAACAAATTACGTCAAGAGTTTAATGTTTAATTAGCTTAAGATTAAATCTATATTTCCGTAGAATTTGACTTTACCTCCTTTGCAGAATAGCAGAATAATAGCTGCACACAAATATGGGCGTGCAATCGGAAATATAAGAATAAAATCTTCAAATAAAATAATAATCTCATTAGAATACCGAAAGTTATTGAAATATTGAATTTATACATAAATTGCTTAAATTAAGGTAGACTTATCTTTCTGATGAACAAATGAAGTGATTTACAGTATAAATAGTATATAGATAGTGCTTTACGGCATATAAATGCATTATAATGCATTGTAGAATTTGTTCTTGATGAAGGCCTGATATATACCCTATTAAATTGCTATCAAAAATAGTGTAAACTAAACTAATAAATGATTTGTAAAAAAATTTAAATTAAAAAATGATTTTCTACAGAAGGAACAAAAAATAACTACTCCTACCTCAACCGTCAATTTGTTAATCAATCGCTTTTTTTTTATTTAGTTATGAAAAAAAAATTGTAGATAAAAAAAGTGTAAACTTGGTCTCTCTGGAAGATTTATCTCTATTTCAACTCATAAATAAATAAATAAATAAAAGAGTGAATGACTGCATAGGACGATAGAGTTCAAAATTTAAAAACCTATACCAAAATATTAGAAACTAGCAACTAATAAATGGCAAAGATATAGTTTGGTTGGTAAAGCAGCAAGAACAAAGATGTACAACATATTTTATATAAAATAGCTAAAAATATATAAAAATATATAAAAAGCTAAAAAAAAATATATTTTATAACCATCAATACCTTACTCATGCAAAATGAAATCCAAGTAAGTGAGTGAAGAGTATCATGTTGTCACTCAATGCTCGAAATTGAAGAACGATTGAACTGCATTGAAAATTATTGTGTAGAAGGCAAAACTAACCCAGAGTTGTAGCTGCGATGATTAAAATACCATACAATGATTAAAATACAAAGGTTAAAATGAACAGCGGTGCATTTGACACGGATGAATGATTAAAGGATATTAAAAAGATTATACTAGATGCAGCTGCATACAATACTAGAGCAAAGGTCAATTAAAATTAATAATTATAGGACCGTTTGGATATCGAAGCAAATAAATATATGTATACATATATTTAAGTGTTAAAACATCTAATTATTTTATTCTTACAACATTTTGACTTTTTTAACTGTCAGTTACTAGCTTTGTAAACCTAATAATTTTAATAACAAAATTATTATTATTTTTTTAAGTTCAAATTTTCATAATAATTTTAATAACTCTATTATATAAATAAAACAAATAACTATATACTTATACATATTATATTCTTTTATATTCTTTTTTTTTACCTTCATCATAATTTGTATATCATAATTTTTCAACATATTCAACAAACTGAATCATAATAGTTCAACAACAAAAAAATGTAAGTTAACCCATATTGTCTTGATGCATTTTACTTTGTGATGATCTAGAAAAAATTTCGCAACAAAAATAATATATATATATATATATATGTATATTTATGTATTATAATTTGAATATGCAATAAGTTCAACCGATTATATATTATGTTGCATAACAACATATATTTACAACGATCTTTTTTAATAAAATTCATGTTATAGTCAAGTTCTTGCATTCATAACTTTTTTAGTTTATTGTTTTTTTTTTTAATTCAAACTCTGAACTGAATATTTTGTATATTGTGAAATAATTATATGTGAACATTACATAATGAAATATATATATATATATATATATATAAGTGCAACATCGTCTTCAAATTACTCCTAAATATTGCAAATATTTGTAGCCTTGAAGTTTAATCAATTTTTATTGATAAATTTTTTTTTACTATTTTAAATCATATTATATCTATCCATAATCACAACAGTCACAGTTAAAATGTCAATAAAAATTTGTTTTATTTTTTTTTTTATTTTATAGTCTACTACTAAATAACAGATGGCTAAATACAAAGTGTCTATAAAATAATTATTAAAACGTTTAAAAATTAATAAAGAAAGATGGTATTGATTGAATGCGTTATTGCGCATGCGTGTTCACATGCATTTTATTAACAAAAGCTATAGCTGTCAAAATAGTTGATCTACTTTTGAGTTAGATTATTAAGTTCAGTAGATCTAGAACAGAATTGGACAGACAGTTTTGGACAATGACAATTAACTGTCAAACACTTTAGAACCACTAGAACAGAAATATTTACTAAACCCTTCTTTTGTTCTAATTTTTGTTTACTCTCATTACTCTCAAATTTCTTTGTTTAACTGTCAAAATTTACAGAAAAAACGACAACAAAAAAAGATGCTCAAAACTGTTCAAAATAATTCAGAACAAAAAATATTAATTTAGAACTGTTTTACGCGATCTAATGAACCATCGATCAGACCATTTTTGGACAAAAAAGTTCAATTAAAGAAAATTTAACATAAAAAAGTGTTCTTTTTATAATCTTAAGCATTCTAGAACGTTCTATAACAGTTTACTGAACAAATCTATTATAACAAACGCTATTTATCAACAGAAATATTGATCTACTCTTGAGTTAAATTATTAGATTAAAATTAGGTTTGTTCCGGTACAAAAATTTTAAATTAAGAGAATTTTGACATTTGAGATTCAAAAGAAGCATTAAAATGTTAGGATTTAAAAAATACCATATAGCAACAAATTTTTTACTATTTGCCCTGTGGTCAGACGAACGAGCACTACCAAAACAGAATATATGCTACTATGTGCACATTTTCATCAACACAATTATTATTTTTTCTACTGTCTTTTTTCCTCACTTCTTATTTTCGAAACAAATCAGTTGCAAATCAGTTGACAGCTATTAACATCAATTTTCTCATTAATCTAGTGTCAAAATTAGCTGAGTTAGAGGTAGTCGGTTATAGGGATCATTGAAATGAATAAGAAAAATTTTTGTTTTCGACTTTACAACCGCTGCATTAGTACCGCTGACACAATATTTTAGTAATAAGTTATAGGAATGCTAAAGAATGTTTTACCAAACAAATTATATTCAAAATTATAACATTTTAACATAAAATTTGAATAAAAAAGCTATTTTATCATTTTACGGGACTTTGCGATGTGATGAAATGACATTGCATTTGTACATACACCGGTTAAGTACTATAAATTTGAGTTATGTAAAATCAATTGTAGTGAAATTTTTTTCGTTGGTCAAAACAAATCAAATAAAAGTGAAACGTACAAATTCGGACTGGAACACATGATTATTTTTCACCCGCACCGATAACCGTCATTTAAATTAAAGCTTAAAACTTTAAAGTAATATTAATTTTGTACTCATTTTCAGACTATTTGGCAATATTTCGTTCAATGAGTGTTTCGTTTGTCCTAAAGTAGCCGTGTATCTTTATGTTTGGACCTCTGAACCAGAAATTTCTCTTGTCTGAACTATTTTTTTCCATTTTCAATATTTGATGAAACTATACTAGATCTTATATACTTTATTTTTACTTTTATAACACTCTGTAATATTGTCTATATATTAAATTTTTGATGCGTAATAGAATAAATAAGTAGGATTTATATGTTTATTCTTGATGAGTTGAAAATTAAACTGACTTAATTTTCACAAGGGTCAAGAAAATCATTTTTTTTTTTTTTTATTAGAAAATATTTAAATTTTTGCTAAATTTATTTTTTAAAAATACTGTCAAATTTAATTAAAGCACTTTAATTCTATATTTTATTATTTAACATTAAAGTGAATTCATTCATTTAATATATTTTTATGATGTGACAATTAATGTCAAAAACAATCAAATAAATTCAATTTATTCCAAAAATTGTTTAATAATTATAAAATACAATATTATGCATATTTAGTGGAACAAAAAATATACATATTATGAATTTATTTTAATTTATTTAATTTTAATTCTTCTTTTTATTTGAATTTTATAAATATTTTTGATAGATGCCGCTAATTAGATTTTTTTTTATATTCGATTCATTTAAATAATTAATTTAGAAAAAAATATCGAAAATTGAATTTAAATGACATTCTATAATAATAATTATTAGTAATTAGATTAATTTATTTTATTATTTGAAAATAGAACATTTTTGCAATAAATTTATTGTTTCAAATTAAAATTGTAAATATTTATTTATTTAAATATTTATTGAAACATTTTATTTGTTTAAGATTTATTATATTTTGTTTTTTTTTTTTACAGAATTCAGGTTAATTAATTTTTGTGTCCTTGGTGGAGGTAAAAAATGGTAACAATTTAAATTTAAACAAATGTATTTAATATTACCTATACAAAATCTGTAACGGACTACATTGAAATAAATAAATAAAGAATGTAAATATTATTTGATTGACAGCGCCGACAAAAATAAAAATTGGATCTATTTTCATGAACCAGAGTATGTATGACGTTTCTTTAATGACAAAAGTTTTTTTTTAGTAATTTTATCCACTAAATTCCGCTTACTATAGAGCATATATCGAAAACCAAATAGTATATGAGGGTATTATGAGTATTTATATATTCTAAATAAAACTTACTAACCACAAAATTTCTTATTAAACACGAGTGGTTTCTGCTATATCGTGAGATGTCCATCTCAGTACGTAAATTACTGTTTTTTCAAAAAATTTAAATTTTGCTTCAATTTGAATTATAATTACTCAACAGGGGTCCCTAGTATTTTTTTTAATTTCATAAAAATTTTAAATGAACCTGGAACTTTCATCAAACTAAAATCATGATTACTTTTCAATTTAATAAAATGTCTTTACTTTTATAGGTGCATTCATATACTTGTCCTGTGATGACAATCCAGATTTTTATTGTTTTGCTTTTCAGATTTAAAAATCTCAATTTTGTTTATTTTTGTTTTAAAATCAAAATTTATAGTTTGTAATTTAAATCAGGTAATTTACAAAATGTAATTATTTTTTAAATTTCGTATTGCCACGACAAAAATCACTTTGAAATTAACTAAACGAAATTATAATCAAACACCAGTTATCGTTAGAAGTTTCTACTCATTATTGTTTACAAAAAAATGGCAAATAGTTGTTGTGACAGTAATGGCAATTTTTTGGGAATAATTCAAAAAATTATTCTATTTGAATTTCGCATTAATGCGAAGAACAAAAATATTGAATATTAAAAAAACAAAATTTTAAAATAAAAATATTGAATAAAAAATTAATCCCAGATAGAATACACACACATATAAAATATTATGAAAAGTAAATATTTATGATTAGAAAAATTATGGTTTACACAAAATAAATAGATCAATAATGTTCGTATTTAACCGAGTTAACTATGATTAAGTCCCTAACCATAGTATATATACATAATTTAAGGCCGCCCCTATTACACATCAATTAATGGTCAATCTAATGTCAATATATTGTCCATATATTGACCGTTGATTAATGAGAAATGATTGATGGTGGTTCTATTCCCATCAATATTTCTGTCAAAATTCTCATCAATATTGCTGTCAAAATCAGCGGAGTTAAAAAAATGGCTTTTTGGGGAATGTTCAGATAAGGTTATAAAATATTAATTTATAATGTAATTCTAAAAAGAACAATTTTTATATTAATTTAAATAATTATAACAATTATTGTAAAAAAAAAAAATTGATACATATTTATTATTCAAATATGCAAAAAAATAATTTGTTGTTTTTTATAAACAACATTGACTTATTGCAAAATTCAATTTAAACTAAAGTCAAAAACATTCCTCCAGAAATTATATTTTCAATATTCATATATGTTTCGAAATTATAAATATATTCAGAACACTTCCACAATATGTTCGTGCAAAATGTCAAAATATGGATAAAAAGATTGATGAATGCATGATTGATGTGTAATCGCACATCATTCTTTTCATCAATATATTGTCAATATATGGACAAGAAGATTGATTACAAGAATGGTGTTTAATAGGCACCTAAGTGTAATTTTTTTCATATAAAGCGAATCATACTTGTAACACTAGTTAAAAATAAATCACAATTAAATTATATTAAATTTACATTAACAACACTGTTTTTTTGTTATATCGTAATTTACGCTTTTATATTATATCGTAATTTTTATTGTATTATTCTATTTTTTGTGCAATCCTGAAAAATAATGTTTATGAAATGTCAAACAATTAAAAATATGAATAAAATTTATTAAAATAAACTTTTAACTACCTAAAATCAAAAATGATTATAAATTTTTTTGTTGATTCAAAAATTATTCAAAAATTATTTAAAATTTATTTATTTATTAGTTTTTGGATTCATATAGTTTTTTCTTTTAAAAAATATTATCTTCATATTTTTTGTTCTGACAGCAAAAGCGAAGTTAAAAACAAAACGTCAAATTTAACTATGATTAAATATAATGCGACAGATCATCGGCGGGCAACATTTAACAACCAGAACCGAAATGTTGGAATATCTATTGGTAATATTAAACTATCAATAAAAAAAAACACCCTGAAGAGGGGAAGCAAACATTTTAAGGCAGTGAATTAAATATATATGCTCCAAGAAAGTCTAATATTAGGGTCACCTCCGTACGAGTAAAAAAATATATAATGTCGAACAATTTTTTCAATCGCATTTAAGAAACGTAATTTATTAAAAAACATATTAATTTATTTTACCTAAATCAAAAATGTCATTGTCAAGACTTCATAATATTTAGAAAAACAAAAATACGATATAAATTACGATAAAAGAAAAAGGCAGAGACGAGAACAAAATAATTAACAAAATAACTTCGCTGAAATTAGCTTTAGAAGATGATTTCGTTTCATATGAAAAAAAAGAACGACATTCGAAATTGACAACTGTCAAAAGTTTATATGTATGCTAAAATATCGTAACTGTTTCATTAATAAATCACAGTTAATATACCACGGTCTATTCATATATGTACGGGTACATGAATTGCATTTAGAACCAATAATTTTGATCTGAAATTCACTTTAAGCTCAGATTGTCACATCGAAAACATACACATACATACATATTATATAAAAAGTTAATTAAAAGTCAAATATTATTTTTAATTCAATAATACGACCCATTATTCGTTCTACATTTAGATCGTATTACTGATAATTTGTTAACTAATTGTACATTACTTATCAATCAGTTTATCGTTACTATTCTTAATGATCGATAAATCTGTATGACCATAATATCGGCATATTTGTACTAGTTTAATATTTTATTACAAAAAACAAACAAAAAAATTAATAAAAACAACAACATATTTCAAAAAATCAATTGAATTGAATCATTTTCATTTAAATTAATAACATTACTGTTTAATTGGATATAAAAATCTTCTAAAATGTTATTATCTTTCTATATATACATACATACATACATACAGAGTGCTAGAAGATCAACTAACAAAATAGCACCAATAAATTAATTCTCATCTCTTCAAAAAATAAATTTTTTTTGTTCTTTTTGTTTTTCTATATTAATTTATTTTATTATTAATCATAAATTACTTTCAAAAGATTTCCAATTACAAGTAGGCATTGATAAAATTACATAAAAAAAAAACAAAAACAAACAAATAAGAAAAACATAACTGATTTAAGTGAATCGAATTTTAGTTAGTTTTAGAAAATATAAGGTACAAAAAAGAAAAAATGCAACTCAAAAATCATAAATTGAAATTACAAATAGACAACGTAATAAACATTTTGTATATACAGTAGTTTTATCTATATAGAAAATTTATAGAAGCATCTCTCTGCTACATCAAAGTTTGTTTTTATTTTTGTTTTTATCGTAAAAAATCTAAGATATTAAAATTGATCTCTAAAAATATCATTTGAATTTTTATGAGCATCACTACCAATAGCAAATTTAATAATTAAAATACGTTTTTTTTAAAATAGACTTATTAAAATAGAAATAGAATAATTTACACTTTACCTATATTACAATTTTGTCATATAAATATTTTAAGCGTGCGAAAGTCCATAATTATTTCAAAAAAATAAATTTATTAAATTTACTAATTTTAAATCAATACGATCAGAAATATGGTTTGATTCGGGGCCGGTACTAGTGAATTGTTTTAGAAAGCAATTTTTTATATCACTCTGACTATAATTTGAATAAACTAACTTGAGTGTATTTATTATTTTAACCAAATATTAAACATTATCTGAAGAAAACCGTTGGATCATTGAAAAAAATGTTAATTGAGGGAGCACGGGTTCAAACCTAGTTTTTTAATCAAATGATTTATAATAATAATTTTGTATTTATTTATTTACAGGCTTAATTAAAGCGAGTTACATATATTCCATTTATACGATTCAAATTTTTAAATTAAAATATAACTAGTATTGGCCTGCTCCTCGAAATTCGAGGAAATTTAATAAAAAAAATTGTATTGAATTTCATTATGAATTTATTGTTTTTCATCGTCTTAATTTAAAAAAACTTGGTAGGTGGTTATAATATATTTTTTTATTGATTTATCTTAGACAACAACCGCATATGTAATAATTTATTTTTTAAAGAAATTCAAAAAAAAAATGTAACCATCTACAAAATATAATCAATAAAATACTCTTATATTTGAAAACTAATAGTTATGGGTTAAAGTTAGTACTTTGAGAAAAAATTAGCAACTATAAGAATATTGAAGCTAGATAGATGGAATCAGAATAAAAGGAATATAAGAGCTTCTTTATGGTATCTTTGGAGTGAGAGAAATCAATACAGTTCTTATATTTGTTACCCATAATCATCATTCTATGGATAGATTCTACGGAAGCGATTAGTAGTATTAATGTTGGCTACGTTTGAAGTATAAGGGGAGGGCACTTCAGTAATGAAGATGAAATTGACAATTTTGGGTCTTTTCTTTAGAGTAGCAAATTGGCTAAAGTTCAAACTATTTTCATATATGGTAGCAAAATTAAGGGATTAGACCACGGAAAATAATATAATATACAATATACAAAATATATACCAAATTATTATAAAGACCCACATTTATAAAGACCCACAATCCAAAACGGAAAATATGACGTTTAGTTGGCTTGCATATTTATCTGCAGATCCACTGTTATATAAATAAATAAAAAAATAATTAGTTAAAAATATTAGTTCGTTAAATTTTGTCCCAGACATTCTATTGTGTGAGGTGATAATGCTTTTATTAGAGATATATAAAATTTGTTCAGGAACTGAAGAGCTTTAAAGGGAGTGGCTGTGAATTGAGGTGTGATTGGATGGGCATTCTGCGAGGATATGTTTTATTGTGAGGCAGACGTTCGGGACAATGAATACATATTGGGAGTTAGATTCTGGTGTATAAAAGTTTATGTAGCCTATGGTGTACTGTGATGAGTTTAACATCTAAGACGCGGGATTTAATTTTTATTTTGAATGCAAATATATCCGCATTAGAGTTATGGGATCTGGCAAAAACGATTGAAAGAATTCCAGGATGTTTGGCAAATATTCACCGCGTATATAGCTATGGCATTTTTGGCATTGGCATATATTATTATTGTTCTGTCTATCTAAGAAAAAAAATGTCAGTATTTAGTTTAATTTTGTTGCTACGGTCCTTTTTGCATGGGCATAATTTGTTGTTATTTTTAATGTCTAAAAACAAAGCGATTACAGTATTTAGTTTATTTTTGTTTTTAATTTGTAACTCTCTTTTCAAAATACTAAAAATAGAATTCAATTTTCAATATAGCTTAAACAATATCCATTAATTAACTAATATTGATTTCTAATTTTTTAAATAATATCTAAATGAAACATCCCCAAGTCCCCAAGCAAAATATTTCAATAGGTATTTCTTTGTTGAGATATTTGGAGATATTTTCTGTTTTGTATTCAACAGAGGCTATGCAAAACCAAACTTCGGCCATTTTGTTTTTGGGCATTGTAGGTATCCGGCGTAAACGCATTGGTCATTTCGCAACATGCCATCGTTGGTCGATAATGTTTGAAATTAATTACATATGTATTTACCGGTTAATTACATATGTATATTCATATATATACACTCTGGTGTATATTCCATGATACAGTTAGATTAGATTTAAGTTAATATATTGTACATTGTAAGATTATTTTATTTTTAAATAAGAGAAGTAAGAGAAGAGAAGTAAAGTCATAAGAGAATACCAAGCGAGTGAGTTATATTTGATTGTAGCATGTATGGATACATTAAGTATTATGTACATATGTTATAGGTATTTTGTCTTTGTAGCTTTCGTTTTGGGGTTTTGGGAATTTTTAATTTAGTTTAAACTTTCTGATATTATAAAAAAAAAAATCCTGAATTAGGATTAGTTGAGAGTGGTTATGGCATTTTATTTAATTTTAATACTTTTTTCAGTATTTTGATTTTGTCTTTGTGGGGATTTTGTCCTTCACTCCAACAATATACAGTGCACTTCAAATATCAATCATTGTGTAATCAAATTACACATAAGAAGCTCAGCCATGCTAGTTTTCAATATAGAACACTTATAAAATATCACATTCATATTTTATAAGTGTTCAATACGAATTAAAAATATATACTAAGAAATGAGAAAATGCGTAAGCTGAAGACCAATAACACCTTTTCATTTTATTTCGCTTCTCTTTAATGAATTCCTAATATAATAAATAAGTTTTATATACAACAATAATGCGCACACAGCTGAAATTTTTTTACTCATATGATTTTATTATTCAGCTAATACATTAGGTCTGTATGTTTACTTTTATTTGAAAAAATTTGCAAATAAGAGGAAAAATCACGGGATCATAAAATTCTGCGAGAATAGTTAAAATGTTCTCTTTTGCAAACAAAAGTAGATATACGCAAAATTTGCATAAATTTATTCAAATTTTTTTTTTGTCAAAAATAATTGGTTTTTAGGTTATGAGATTTTGTTAAATTTGAATTAATTTAGTAATTTTCTGAATTTTTTTGTAAAATTATTGAATGTTTTTGTTGAGTTCTAAATAAAACTTACTAACCATAAAACTTTTTTTAAACATGAGTGGTTTCTGCTATATCGTGCGAAGTCTATGTCAGTACGTAAATTACTGTTTTTTTTTTAAACTTTAAATTTGACTTCAACTTGAATTATAATTACTCAACAGCGGTTCCTAGTACATATATATTATAGAATATGCTGTAGGCTCTAGATAAAGCATTATTAAAATTAAATAAAGATTAAAACTCTAGGTATGTTTCACTAATGTTTGTTAACCGATTTCGACTATTACACCATCATCAGAAGACTCAGTTAAAACTTTGAATAAAATTAGTAAAACATGCCTATAGTTTTTTTAAGTTTAATTAATTGAAGTTTAAAATTTAAATTAAATTACAACATCATTTTCAATTGTGCTATACTTTGAATTGTTCCATATTTGATTTTATAAAAGCGACTACCCTGGTTTCTTTGAATCAAAGAACATATAGTTACGTTCTCCAACTGGACACTGAATAATTTTTATGAATTGAAAAAAAAAAATACCAAAAGAGAAATCAATATTTACCGACATGGCCTTGAGATCATCAGCATCGTCTTGTTTTTGATTTTTATTCTTTTTTTTTCTTATTACAAAATAAAAAAAAAAAACGCATTTCTGTGATTTTTTCTCGTTTGATTAAATGAAGTTAATTCGATGACGCAGATTTTTATTCTTAAAAAACAAAAAATAACTTAAATGGGCTATCTATGTTAATCTTTGAAAATTTACAAGACACAATCTAGCAAATATATCAACTACAACTACTACTAACTATTTTAAATTGAAAAATATAACTATTATTACAGAATTCGAATAGAAAAATAATATAGGTATAAAAATTAAAAAATTTTATTCAGTATCGTTGATTACAGTTAAAATTACTATTGATTACCGCTGACACGAAATTCAACGAATTGAAAACTCGAAACGAAAGCTAAAAATGAGAACACTTAATTCATACGCATTAAAATTAAATTATGCAATTAAAAGATGGCCAAAATCCTGGAATAAAAACATACAAAACTCATTTTGACTCCACATAAATATGGAAATAATAAATTAAAATAAATTAAGTCACAAATGTCAAACAATATGAAGAATATACAGTAATAAGAGAATAGCAAGCAACGGTGACATCGGAAATACATCGACAACGCAGTCAACACATTGTCACATGATCGAAATGTAAACATTTTTTACATTGTTTCATGATCGGTAATTCATTTGACATTGAATTCCCGACTTATTTTTACAATACCATGTTGTTAAATTATGTATACAAAAATTTCTTGATAGTCAGTACTACAATTAATAGTGTTGATCTCATGATCTACTTAAATTGATATAAAAATGTGAGTATAATTTTTTGACATTTGATTTGACATTTACTTCACAGACAAACAGAATATATTGTGTTGTGTTTTCAACACAATGTAGTCAGTCAGTTCATAAAATTTGACATATTTATTTGACATACATTGTATCGGCTTGAATTATTTTGTATATAAATTTCCAATGTCACCGAAAATAACCATTGGCATTTTCGTATAATTGTCAGAAAGAAATTTATTCAGATAATATGAAATATGTCATAGGATTTAATTTACTTAAGCATATTGTTAGATTTAGAATATTGTACAAGTACAATTAGAGAGCAGTTGACTTTAATATCATTCATCAACTGATCACAAGACAATCGTCGTCAAATCTTTATACATATTACTCGCATAAACCGAAGCCCAGGGGAGGGGGATTTAAAAATCAATGAGAAAAAAATAAAATGTATTTTTTTCAACAAATAAAATAGATTCTCAACATTATAGCAATCAAAATATCATGTATAAAACATTCATTCTGCCAATTCTAAACTTCTAAACTATACCATTTCTAAAATTTATCCAAGGCAAATGAGTTAAAACAAAAACTTCACTATAGTTAACATAATTGCCAAAAATGTTCCAGATTCGAATTCAGACTAGAAGATATAAAATGAGGTAGACCAGACATTAACAAACCTAACAACCTAAACAAATTTTAGATCCCAAAAAGGTTTAAGATCGCAAAATTTGGAAAGTATTTATAAATTAGATTTGTAGCACTGAATAAGTTAGCAATAGATAATACGCAGTTTAAATATCTACGACACAATCAAGACTTCAAATACGAAAACCAAAAACAGATCAATCAACGACAATCTTGCCATCTGGATGTCTGAAGAACCATTATTTGTACTAATAAATTCTTGAGCTGAGAAGTAAAAAAACAAAATAAATAAACCATGCGTTCGATCAGTTATTAATGATGCCATAATATGCTGAAAAATAAGAGCTGACACTAGTAAAATTTTATTCTTCGCAATGCAGAACATATGAAGATTTAGCAGTATTATGGGTCATTGTATTGTTGGTAAACGTGCCAGAAGACTTGGTCTCCCCTCAAACGACTTTTGCAGAACGTGTGGAGAGTAGAAGGAGAAGTAGAGAGAGGAAGAAGGACTCTATTCAACACCTAATCTGTTCCTACCCTGGTCTTTATCGTAAAAGACAAAGCCATATTCACAGCCTTCATTCTGGATTCACTGGATGACCTTAAAGGCACTAAAATCAAAAATCCCTATCGCTTTGTAAAAATCTCGAATAGAGCTTTTACTAATAGAGTAGAATATTTAACTAATAGAGTCTTATGCGAGGAAAGTTTCCGGAATATCACAATGGACTGGTCTAAATACATCGACGTACTATCGGCAGCCACAACAACATGCTAACCTCATCAAATATACTGGATTAAGCAGGAGAGAGGACAAAAAAAAGCCTTGTTTAACTTCTGTTCTAAATTTTATTGTGTTATTGATGTTGTCATTGTGAAGGATTGTTGTTCTACGTTTACGTACATGGCCCTTATTATACTAATTAACCCTTATGCGGTGTTCCCTTGCACGATAAAGACCTGATTTTTGATTAACGAAGGTGATATATATTGTCTATAGGGGTGAGTTCCATTCCGCATATCTGTAAATAAAGAAGAAGAAGATTGTTTTAACTACTTAATATCTGTGACAATAAAAAAAAATTTGTCTCTTTTTAAACTACGCAAATTAAAGAATATCTAAATACATATTTTTTGTTTTATACTAGGCCAAAAAAATGAGATAAGCACCCTAACTGCCTTCGCAGAATTTAAGCCATATTAAGATGAAGAAAAAAGAATGATAGTAGAGAGTTAAAAAATTAGAAAAGAATTAAAATAGAATAGAATAGTTAGTACATAGAATAGTTAGAAAACTTACGGATAGGTTAACAGATATTTATTTACCCGTCTCTTGAAAACTTCTAAGTTATACGTTTGAGGGAACACAAAAGATGGTAAGGTGTTCCATAGTTTAGAGGTTTGGTTGATGAAAGAATTTTTATATTTCACAGTTCTAGCTCTACTACAAATTTATGAGCTAGGGCTGCCCTGCGAGTATTACGCTGGAATGGTTGTATTTTGGGCATAATACTTTTTATTTCGTCAGAACAATTACCCAACATATATTTATACAGAGTGGCTACTCCTATATTACTGCGATGACTTAATGATGTTAGGTGTTGTGTAACATCTCCATCATTGATAATTTTGATGGCTAGCTTTTGTACCTTATCTAGATACTGTAGGCTGGTATTTGGTTCACCGCCCCAAATATGCGAGTTATATTCAAGTCGAGGTCGAATGTATGCTTTATATATTAATAGGAGGTTGGAAGATGTAAAATATTTTCTACTTCTGCTTAAGAATCCTAAACATTTCGCAGCATCCTTTGCTACAGAAAAAATATGATCATGCCACGAGAATGGAGATCATGCTATTTATTTCCATTCCAAGAATTTTTAGAGTTTCAAAGTTTTCGATATTTACATTTCCGAATACAATATTTGGTATTGATGGGTTTTGCTTTGTTGATAAGAGGTAACTCTGGGTTTTTGAAGAATTAAATTTTACCCTATTTACACTTCCCTTGAAGTTCCCTTGAAGTCTGGGTCACTTTAACAGCTTAGGTTTATAGGTATATAAGTTTTATCTAAAATAATTCTAAGTAATACCTAAATCTTATTGTAAAAATTATTTTTTTCCTCTTTGTCTTAAATTAACCCACCTATAATATTACAAAAACGCAGAAAAGCAACACTTCAGTAACAAAAACAACAAAACACCTTCATGCCATCATAATTCATCGTTTTGTTCTTAATCAACTTCAATTAAATTCTACTAAACTGTTCTACATATACATACATAAGTTTTCATTTAATTAACCGATCGTGATAATTATCATTTATACTTTCAAATTACATAATAATATGATCATTAAAATAACAAAATTATTTTATTTTTGTTTTAATTTCAATTCTCACATCATCAAAGACCGATTTGTAATATTTTAATATTGTATTTTTGTACTGTGGTCATGCTCATAATATTATTCATGAGTCTCGCCGCGTTCTCATTTCATATCATAAAATACTTAAATCTATTATTGCTAACATTCGTAAATCTAAATCAGGTGCTCTTGATCAAATCACATCATTAATTATTTATTCATAACTTTAGATTTAATTTAGAACACTATATGCAATAGAATTTTATCCTACTCATTTATTATACTGATGATGATGATGATGATGATGATGATGGTTATTACAAGTGTAAAATAACTCTTTTAACTTGTGACGGAAATCTTATTGAAATAGAAAAACAACAACAACAACAACAACTAAAACAATTACCAAACAAATTGGAATTACATTCACTTCATTTTGGAATCATTTATTTTATTATGAGATGCACCAATATATGAATCTATCTATAATACAGCTCATAATAATAATTGTATAATAAAAAACGAGACCCATCACATATTATATATAGAGAAGAAGAAGAGACATCGTAAAAATTTATGATTGAGTAAAAAAAAAAAATCAAAAGTTTTTTTGGTTGTTTTTATTGTTTTTGTTTTTTTTGAGTCTTCTTGAATAATGATGTCAATTATTCACCATTTTGTATAAAATTTTTGAAAGAATTGTAATAATTGTGATCGGTTCGATTCATATATTGGTTGGTTTTATTTCAGTTTAGTTGGTATAAATTTTTTTTTTTTTTATTTATTTTTATATACTCGTACTCGCTCAGAGTTGGTCACGAAATAAATTTATTTTAATATGCCGGATACTAAAAAATGTATATATATATATATAATATGTAATATAAATAATTTAAAGATGCATTTATTTTAAAGTTTACCTATAATAAAATATTATTTATTATCTGAGAATACATAATTATAGGTAAAGAATTTTAAATACTTGTAGTAATATATAAATAAAAAAAAAAAACAAAAAAAAAATAAAAATATTTCGCAATAAAATTGGTACAGTTTTCATCATCATCATTGTTGTTAAATTGCGCAGCAGTTGTGTGTGAGCTTTGATCTTCTTCACGATTTTTTTTCGTTCTAATTTTTTTCGTGTTCTAATTTTGAATTTTTGAAAAGTCCATCCATCCATAGCATTCTCGGTCTTCTTCTGCGTCGATTAGAGTTGGGGCAATTCATAAATATCTTATATTTTGCTCGTTTTGAGTTTATTCTTGCTGCAGCGTCCCCAGTCCATTGTAACATATGTGCTTTTGAAAATCTGACGAAATTTAGGGTTGTCAACCAGAGCTGATTCAGACTTATCGCTACCAAAAGTTATGCGAAATATTTTTTTTTTTTTTTCGTCAAAAATTCGTCGTCTTCACCGTCTGTCGTCATTGTTTATTCCTAACAACTGGATGTCTGAAGAATAATAATTTAAATTAATTGAATTGAATAAATTTTTGAGCTGGGGGTAAAAGAACAAAATAAATAAGAAATGTGTTCGATCGGAACTGATTTAGCTGTTTCGCCACCAAATAGTTTGCAAAGTATTTTTTTTTTAAATTCGAAAAGTTGTTCATCGTTTGTCACCATGGTCCTATCTCTAGCAACTGTGTGCTACAACTGGTTGAATATTAGTTCTTCATATCACTTGTATATTTCAACATTAATTTTGATTGCAATAATATTTTGTTTGCGAAATAGATCTAATTTCCTGCTTGGATTCTATCTCGCATGTAGATGTGCATACTATTATCACTTCTTATTATTGCACCAAAATTACTGAAGTTTGTTGTGATATTTTAAAAAATATACTATTTTCTTCTCTCTTGACATGTTAATATATTTTGTTTTTATTCAATTTATTTTCAATTCAACTTTGATTGTTTTCACTTCGTAAATGTTTCAGTTATGTTTCGGAATTTTTGCGATGTAATCAATTTCGTAGGCTATTATTTGTGATGGATGCTCTTACAAAAACATGACCATCCATATATTCAATTGCTTGTTGTAGAAGAATATTTAAAAATAGCACAGAGAGAGCTTTTCCTTGCCTTTCGTTTGTATTAATATATTTTGCTTGTAGGTATTCATAATACTCTTAACTAGTATACCAAGTTTGTGTATGATTCGTAGCTTTCTTAGTTCTATAATGCACTATAGTGCACTAATCTTAGTGCTTTAATGCACTATAGCGCAATAATCGGTAAGTCATCCGATGCTGTTGTGAGAAAGATTGCGCTAATAGCCTCATTAAATTAAAACAAAAATCAATATGTTCATATCTACAGTTTCACATATCTCCCCAATTTTCAGAAGAGCTATGGATCAAGAGCATATTTGAGGTCAATTCAGTGCAATTATCACACAAAGTCAAACTTTGAATGCTCAGAACAAAACTCAAGTTGTATTACTGCCACAAATTAAATCATTCCAGATTTCACCAGTTACACGTGATACTAATTTCGCTGCCAAATTCATCGGTGTTGGGGAGACTACTGGTAGGTGTAGCAAGTCTTGGGTCTGGTATTGGAACAGTATTTGGCTCATTAATTATAGGTTATGCAAAAAATTCATCACTTAAACAACAATATTCTTCTCATATGTAATTTTGGGTTTTGTTTTATCTGAACCTATGTGTCTTATGACGGCTTTTTGAAAAAATAAGTCTATGAAAAAATATTTCCATTTTCATATATAGTCAGGTAATAATTAGATCACTAGAATGAGTAGTTGTCAACTCAAAGACTCTAATGAGCTGCCGCATTTCTTGTAGATGATAGAACCGGTCAAAACGGTTGTCTATATATTGAGTCTATATAACTTAAAACTTCAAATTTTAAAACAGAACAGAACTTGATTGAGTTACTTTACTTGTGGTCAAATTTTTTTTTTTATAAACATTCAAACGTTTTAATGTAATCTTCAGTAACTACTTATGAATCGCTTTGTTGAGATAAAACCGGATAGGAAGAAGAAAAAAACTGTTGAATGAAAATCCAAAGAATCCTTTAAGCATCCTTCTAGAGAGGAGCAATCTGTGGTTCAATTTAGCAGATGGTCTTCTTAAGGTGGTCAATCGGTCTGGTTGTGACTTGGAAGTCACAATACTCATGCAGATGGTCTTCTTAAGATGGTCAATAGAAATCATTGTGACTGGGGCGTTTAAACTTTCTATCGGTATATTTGAAGAATGTCCTGGCAGTCGGTGACCAGTTATTTTGTTTTTGTATACTATTTTTGCAATCCTATATGTGGCCTCCTTCTTCTTTCACTTTTTTTTTCTTTTTGCTTCTCCATCAAACTATATCTTGGATATCTCAGACATTTCCGATGTCTGCAATTCTGACGCGATATCTCTTTTCAGTTAGATCGGCTTCAAATATCTCATTTCTATAATTTACCAGCACATGTTTTGTTGCTGCTGCATTCATTAACCCAGTACTCTACGTTATATGTTAAGGATGGTCGAACACAATCTATGCTACATAGATATAGATTTAAATAGTATCGATGTTACAGAAATACATATACAAGTTTATGTTTTATTTTTTATTTTAATATTAAGACTTAATAGCATTTACTTTGTCAATTAATTACTCACTGTTTTTTTTTAATACATACTAAATTAAGTAATAATTTGACTTCGAATAATTTAATTAATTAATTAAATATTAAATTACCAAATATGTTTTAATTGATTCAATCTTGGCTTTCGATATACATAGGTGTTCATTAATCATTAGAATCAAGTTGTTGCAATTAATTAACACTTTAAAAAATAATCTGTGAACAATAAAAAATAATAAAATAACTTCAAACAGAAGGTCAATTGTAAAATTTATCGTCTTGTCTTAGAAAATAATAAATAAAAATTAAAAACAAATTCAAAATTTTATATTTCAATAATTTTTTAGAACAATTGAAATATTATTGATTTGTAAGTATATACTTGCATAGCCATAGGTATGAATTTATGTAATACAATTTTAATACCACAATAACATGTTTTAATTCTTGTTGAGAGAGAGATGTACTCTTATAAAGTTTAATTTAAATTTAATTTTTGATTTTTTAATTTTAAATACATCAGAAATCACAAAATTACGATAAAGAAGATGAGTAAATTTTGAAAATATTTTAAAAATTAAATAAATTTAATATATATTATAGAAATTGTTTTATTTCAACATTATGGAATACTCTTGCTTGCATAGATTTCTGAAAGATTCGTTCAAAAATTTTCATTCGTTCAAAAGCAACAAAAACAACTTAAACAAACAAATGAATTGAGTGGGTTTAAAAAATTTTAAAAAAAAAATTGCATAGATTTAGGATGAATTAAATTTTCCAATTGGAAAATCTGTTATACATATAATAAAATATAACAAAAAATCTTCATTTATATTATGATTTTTCTGCTATGTGTATTTTTGAGTATATTAGAGCCTGGTAGAAACAAGAACTGTTGAAATAGAAAAAAATTCAGTCAATTTGTAATGTAATCCTTGTAACTCGTTACTTTAACTTTTTTTTCTAACGATAAATATGAAATTTAATAAAAATATGAATTTCTTATTTTATTTAAATGTTTTTTCAATTCTTAAATAAAACTAAATATAATATTATATTTATGCAGTTTCAGCTCTCGTATTAGTTATTTTTATTTTCTATTTCTAAACAATTTATTTTGATTCAATTATTAATTGCTTGCTCTTAAATGTGGTTTAATTAAAATATGAATATATAACTCTAAAATAAATAACTAAACTATACAGAATGAATATGTCAATTATAAAAAAAATGTAGCTTATTGCCACTACCTAAACATTTGGCAAAATATTAATTTACATTTTAAGCAAGTTATTTATTCCATCTAACAATATACTATAATTATGTATTTATTAATCATCATAATCTATTGGTCTTACAGCTAGGGTAAATATCTACTACAAAAAGTGACCTACACAGTAGAACTTCTATAACTCGAACTCTCTAAATGTTCGATAATTGGTTCGAGTTAAAGAGAATTCGAGTAATAGAAACTTAGATCAAAATTAAACATAGCATACATATTTCAATTATATATTTATTAAATACATATTTTAGTAACAAAAAATACAAGAAAAATTCAACATAATTAAAATCTAAATATGTAATCCATTAAAAAAAAATTTTTTTCTATACGATTTGAAGTTAAATCATTTTATAAATTATATAAATGTACATTCGTATTGACAAAATACATTAACACTTATAATGGAATATGCATAATACTACCATAGAGTAATCATATAAGTAGAGTATTCACGTAGAACAATATTTGTTAATCATTTTCTTCTAAAAATGCCGTCCCATTTTTACTCAAAACACGAAAATGCCGTCCCATTTTCACTCAATACCCCAAAACACTCAAATATAATTTTCGAAACTCAATTATTTTTACTCAAAATTTTTTTTTTATTGAGAAGAATATTTTATACAATGCCACTATACTCCTAGCCTATTCACAGAATGATTTTTTCGGAATTTTATCGAATACGATTTCGTTTTAAGTTTTGTTTTAGTTTTGTGTATAAAGTTTTGCTCTCCCAGTGACTAGGCTAGGAGTATAGAGGCATTGTTTGATAATTTGAAAAGTATTTACATACGTATGTACTTTTGATTTATATGAAGAGTGTGTATCGTAATATCGTATATGTGTTCACCATGCATTTACATATCTAATTCAATACAAAAAATATATGTATATAGAAAAATGTAAACAAAAAAACACAATTAATCGCAAAGACAATGAATGAAATTCTATCCATACAATAATAGGTCAATGATAGCATCACATAATCCAGAAATTTTTTTTAAAAATAATGCTAATAAAAGAATAAAATTTATTAGTAATGCATTACAAATCGTGAACTTTGTACGGAATACCGTTTTGTTTTATTTTTTCAGAACTTGAATAAAAACAGCCAACAATCCATATAAAGAATAAAATGTCCAGTTTTATTTTTTTTACTTACTTTTTTAAATTTTGATAGCTTGTTTGTTTGTTTGTATTCATAATTATATTATGTATTCATATACATACTATTCATATTATTATCTACGGTAAGAAACAGACAAAATTAACAAAACCAAAATTGTTGAAAATTTAAAAATACATGTAGGTACCTACTTTTCAATAGAAATTAATTTTAATTATTTTTAATTTTACAAAACCAACATTAATTTTTTTGTCCCTTTCTTCTATAAAATTTGAAATCACAAATTTCATAAATCACATTGACCAAGTCCAAAACAAAATATTAATTCTTCAAATTTTAAAAATTAAAGCAAAATAACAACAAATCCAGCAATAATCTTGCATTCTTTCAATTTCTAAAAAAAAATTCAATACTTTGATTTGTAATATTATTTGTGGTCTATTGAAAGGACTTTAAATGCATGTATATATATTTTTATACACATTGTGTGATTTTTAATTTTTATCACATAAGTAAAGTAGAAATGCGAACAGCGAAATAAAGAAGTATGTATATACCGTAGCATGCACATTCGATATATACATTTTGAGTACCTATACATACAACTTTTATATCGTTGACACTGTTGGCAGCATAATAACAAATAAATATGTTCATAAGTAGTAGGTACACAAAATCTTTTTATTTATGAGTACAAAATACATTGCGCTCAACTTATAAGCAATTAAAAATTGAGTAATATAATTTTGAGTGAACACAGAATTTTGATATTTGAAAAAGTGACTAGCAAATTTTGTTCTACGTGAATACTCTACTTATATGATTACTCTATGATACTACTACTTTTTATTTTTTGAAATAATCAGAAATAGTTTTTTTTAATTTTCTGTGTTTTTGATTTCGTGCTGCTAAAAAAATTTCAATTTCATCCTCATACTTAAACAAATGATGAGGTGTATTATCTTCGACTAATAATGAATTTTTTATTGTCTTCAAGACAGTATTAATTGTTGATAAGGCAGGTTTTTCACTAATGAAATCTGTTATTTGTTAATTCCACAGAAAAGGTATCATCTTCACTACTTATTTTTTGGAGCTCCGTTGTTTCCGCAAGTGATTCTATAATATCTGCATCATTTAATAAATCATTCGTAATAATATCTTTATCGATGTTTAAATAACTCTGTAAATCAAAATTTGTGTCTTTGAAGTGTTTGTTAAAATTTAGTTGTTCTTCTTCAAAAGTGGATAATGGTACATGAAATGCTGAATGATTTATCATATTTCTTAATTGACAAATTTCATCTTCTGAATCGAATTGGTCATTTATGCTAAATCCGGCTTTCTGAAAGCAATTTCTAATTGTTATTGGTTTTAACAAAATTGATACAGTCAAGAATTGTAATTTTTCGAACTGGTTGATTTTCATTCAAATTATGTAAAATTTTAGAAAGGATTCTTTTACGATAGTAAAATTTTAAATTTTGAATCACTCCTTGATCCATAGGTTGCACTATTGATGTCATATTTGGAGGAAAAAATATGAGTTTTATTGCTTTTAATTTATTTTGCAAATTGGTGTTCATATGTCAATAAAATCAATAAAAAGAAGAATCTTACGATTCGGTTTTAAAAATTCGTAATCTAAATCTAGTACCCAATTATCGAAAATTTGAGTAGTCATCCAAGCTTTTTTATTACTCCTATAATGAACTGGTAGTGACGTAATTCCTTTAAAAGAGCGTGGATTGGTACAGCCTTTCCAATCAGTAGAATTCTTCTTAACTTCTCTGTTCCACTCATATTTGCAGCTATCATACAAGTAACTCTTTCTTTATTATGTTTGCCGCCGTGGCATTTATCGTTTTTAAAAGTTAAAATTTTGTCTGGAAGACATTTAAAAAAAAGTCCGGTCTCAACCGCATTAAAAATATCATTTTCATTGTAGCCTTCTAGAAGACCAGGTAACACATTTTCCTTCCAATTTATGCGCATCTCTTTATTTACATCGGCACTTTCATCACAGAGTTTTTTTTGTACAAATACCATGCCTTAAAAAAATATTTTGAAACATTTTTATTGCTCTAAAATTTTCGTTATAGCTACCTTTCCTTAAATTCATCGAGCCACCCCGTACTTGCTCTTAAATGAATAATCATGATGAAAAATGAAGCAGAATAATCTAACAAGTTCGTATGTTTTGTTTTCTATTTGATTTGAGAGAAAAAGTTCAAGTTAAAGGAATTTTTTTACTCAAAATAACATAAAAATTGTCGAGTAAGAGAAAATATCGAGTTATAGAGATTTTCGAGTAAGAGAAACTAATATATATAAATAATTGAAGGAAAGTTCTAAATGCAATAAAATAGTTCGAGTTAAAGAGAAGTTCTAGTTCGGGAAGGTACGAGTTAGGGAAGTTCCACTGTATAACCTGTACTTATTATTTATATTTAAAAATTTATTATTATTTTATTATTATTAAAATAATCCATTTATTTCAAATATCATTGACATAATGTAGTACTTATAAATAATAAATTAAACAAATTATTAGATTCTAAGAAATCATTGAAAATATTCAAACTAATAAATTTAATTATTTAAACGGTTTATTCAATTTCACTCAACTAAAAATTTTATTTTTATTAAATATAGGAATCAAGTATGTAACAATATAATTATGTATTTGTGTAGTGAAATTCTGTACTTTGAACTTAAAATAAAGTTCTAAACCGTTTCTAGTATAGGCCACTGATTTGGTGATAGGCTACCAGATGCCCATATGAAATAACTCTTAAATTAAATCATACTTCTCTTAACTCATAGCATTGACAAAATAATAAATTAAGTAGAATCTCTCTCTTTTGCTAGTCTTCTACTAGTGTCGATAATACCACATTTCCAATACTTCTAATTTGTTTAAGTAAATACACACCTAAAACTAATCATTTTTACATAATATATGTTGCGAAAAAATTAAATTGCAACCGTTTTACTGTACATATTTTACTTTACAAAATTTAAAAACCATTCACTAATTTTTATGTAAAAATGTAAGCAAAAACGAATGTCAAAAAAAAAAAAAAAACAATAACAATAAATTTCTCATATTAAATTTTAACCGACTCATCACAATTTTTTAAACCGAAAAATTTTTTTGAGTTCATGTACATACACTTATTATGTTTGTGCAATATCGTAAATTGTCTTCATCACTTTGGAAAAAACTTCAATGATGTGGGAAAATTTTATTATATTTAAATGTAGGCTGGTTTTACTGAATTTCAGTACATTTATTATAATTTAAATAATTGTATGTATGTACATAAATTTAAATTTTGTTTGGTTTGTTAACCAAATATTACAATAAGTTTGACTTTGAATTTAGTATTATAATTCACAGATGTAATTTTTCAAATTTTACATAAATTGTTTTGTAAAATATGCAATTTGGAGAGATAAGTTTTGATGAATCCGATAAATTCTAAGCTTTATTTATATTTATTGGACGATAGACATAATTATATCAAATCAATAATATCTGTGCTAGTGTGTTGTTCTGTGACTGGCTGCTTGTTTATATCGATTATATTAAGATAAAAAAGATATAAGATCAAAGGCAGCGGCTAGCGCTAAGCTAGGCTATATGTAATAATGTTATTTGTTATAAATATTCGGAATCGGAAGAAAATGTTCGTATAAAATAAAAATAAATATTTATAAACTATAAAGTGTCCAAATTGTATAAAAAAAATTAGATTAAATAATTTTTCACCCAATCTTCTGCAAAAATAAAAAAACTTTTTTTATATTTTATATTTAGAAAAATGTTTATTTATCAATTTTTTTCCTTTTTTTTATAAAATTTGTATATGTATATATTATTTTACTATTTAATTTACAATCTTCCATTATTTAAATTCTATGAACATGATTCTATATTACATTATTTTAAAATTATATGAATTTACATATTATAATTATAAACCTTATGAAAATTGTCTGTTATCATCATCAACTCATATTGTGATGATAAAAATTTCATTTAGAAGAATTTGAGTTCGTTCTAAATTCTTATATTACAAAAAATAAAAAAAAAATGTGATGTTTTTTTTTGTTTTAATACCCATTAACATATTATTTAAATTCAAATAATAAACAAATTATTTTTTTTTTTCTTATTATTACTGTGATACCACACCATTACCAAATTCTTCAATATCAAGTAAATCACAACTGAATTTAAAGAATTTTTCACATTTTTCTGTATTTTTTGCATCCGGATGACATTTAGCACGTACACAATTTGTTAAATAAGTACCACCATGACCTTCTAATTTTGGTGCTATTGCTGCATACACAATAGTTCTTGAACCTTCTTCAGGATTCTAAAATATAACCAAAAAAAAAAAATTTATTTAAATTATTATGATACGAAACAAATGCAAACAAACGAACAAAAAATGATTTTTACTTTGGTTCTTATTCGAAAGGAAATTAATTAAATACTATTATTAACCGTTTCACTCTCTATGTCTATTACAAAAGAAAATATTAAATTTTCAACATATGAATATTATATCAATACTAAAATAGTTAATTATTTGTACAATAAATCGGTAATGGAAGGGTTAACAACACATTCATATGTATAATTATTTTTTAAATTAAAAAAAATAAATTATCACCTTAAATAAGAATTTTTTAACAGCAGGAACTGATGTTGTACTTGTATGTTGAAATAAATCTGTATCAACTAATCCAGGATGAACAGCATGTAACTGAACATGTTCACCTGCTTTTTCCATTAAATTATTCACATATCTTGTATATAAAACTTGAGCTAATTTACTTTGATTGTATGCTGTTGGTGGGTAATATTTTTTTCTAAAATATAACAATATTTAATAAGAATGTAAATTGATTTAATAATGGGAAACTAGAGCAATTTATAATATGTAAACGAATAGATTACCGGTTGAATTTTTTTTTACATATAAAATACATACTTATTTTTATATTAACATGAATTTATAAATATATTTATAAAAATATGTACTTTAAAATTATTAAATGTCTATAACGTTGGCTTAAATTGCTTCAATTTCCCTAATAATTTATATTATGAAATATGAAAATACTTACAATCCATTTATATCATCATAATTAATTTTTCCAATCATATTAACAATTGATGAAACATTAACAACTCTTGCATTTAAACCTTTTCTACCGGCAGCTTTCAATTTTGGTAATAGCATATGAGTTAAAAGAAAATGTCCTAGGAAATTTATAGCAAAATGAGATTCATAACCATCTTCACTTAATTTGAATGGAGCGCACATAATACCAGCTAAAAAAAAAAAACAGAAAATAATTATTTTAAAAATATAATTATTTTTTTTTTTTATTAATATATATATTTTACCGTTATTAATTAATAAATCAATTTTTTCATAATTATCTTGAATTTTCTTTCCAAATTCTTTAACAGATTTTAAACTTCCAACATCAAGTTTTTCACATATCAATTTACCACGAGTTGTAGACATATCAACAAATTCATTAATATTTTTTCGTCCACCCTCTGGATCTCTGCATGCTAAAATAAATAAAAATATATAATTAATTATTATAACTATAAGTATACTAACTAAGTGATTTTCTTAAATTTAAATTTTATTTCTTCATGTTAGTAAAAAATTTATTTATTCAACAATGGTTTTTATTTTTTTTTTTTTTTCTTTATTTAATTCATATTTATTTACCTTATAACTTAACAATAATTTTACAATGTGATTTATAAAAAAATAAATATTGACCTCATTAACATAAGTATATGAAACCAATTAGGTGAAAATATGAAGGATATAGGCCTTAGCATAAGCTGTATGGCCTTCTCAGTTAAATTTAACTAAGTTTATCAAAAAAAGTTTGTATTCTATGAGGACGTATAGTAAAATAAAAAAACATATAATATATCATATTAAACAAAATATAAAATAAATCAAAATCAAAAATTAAATTAAAATATACAATAGGAATAATGTGAACATAAAAATTATAATAAAAAAGTATATACATAGTTATTTAAATAAGAATTCCAAAATTTTTGGTTAAAAAAAAGCATTTCAAACATTTATTATAAAATTCAATATTTAAAAAATAATTTAAAATTATTGTGAAATATAACAGTTTGAAAATGAAACAAAATTAAAGAATTAAAATAGAGCAGTTACAAAATCTATTTTTTTGTCATTATAACGGTTATAATTTTTTTTGTTAATCAAAAGTAGATTGACAGCAGCTCTTCGCAAAACAAAAAGTTGTGAAATAACATTACCTAGCTGCTAAATAATACAAAAAATATGAATGTTTGATTAATTCACAATTTCTTATAATAAAAATAACATTTTTTTTCTATTTTATTTGATATTTAAAAATTTTATTAAATTAAACAAAATATTTCTTTGCGCAAAAATTATTATTCTTTTTCTATTCAATTTTTTTATACGTACAAAAATATAAAATATTATTTTACAAAACATATTTTTAAAA
The DNA here is from genome assembly GCA_963942445.1 of Argyra leucocephala. NCBI lineage: Eukaryota > Metazoa > Arthropoda > Insecta > Diptera > Dolichopodidae > Argyra > Argyra leucocephala. Next base: position 16,430,238 of record OZ012681.1, read on the forward strand.
AGTGTGCACGCTTTGCAAAAATAATTTTTATAAAAACATCAAATAAAAATAAATTGAAATTTACTAACACTACTGAACTGACCAAGTCATGCCAACAGATATGTAATATCGATATCATAATATATTATGACCGTTCGTGTACGGGGATCGTAACAAAATCCCCTGTTTTCAAAATCTCTCAGTTTTCAAAAATCCATCGTATTAAAATCGCATTGTTTTGTAATACGCTTTTTAAAAATCCCATGTTATAATGGGATCCTAACAAAATCCCCTGCTTTCGAAATCTCCCGCTTTTGAAAAATTTTACACCCGAACGATTTTTGGCCATCCTAGTTTTAACAACAACATGATCTTGTGTTAATTCAGAAATGAGCTTGTATACATCCACATGTGATTTGCCGACAATGGTATTCAAGCGTCTGTGTCAAGCTTCTGCATTATTTTGTGTTCTGGGAAAATGACAACAAATTTTTCCGCATCAGCAATAGACCAAAAATTTGAATGATATCTTGGTTTGGATGGATTTTTTAGATTTTCCTGTATTACCTGTTATATAATTTATTTTAAACCAATTTGCAATTTTTCTGGCGTCATTATTAAGAGTTTTAAATAAATCTGAAAAATAATCAGAAATTTTTTCTGCCAGGACAAATGCCAAACTCTTGATCATTCGAATCTGTAGGCTTAATTTTTCATCATTTCCATATTTAGCGACCAGCCCTTCAGATTGCACTTTTCGCCAAATAATTTGTCCAAAGTGAAATAGACATCCCTTATATATAGCTGATGGAAAAAAATCGTTTGCGGCAGCTACACTAGCATTTTCGAAATCTGAAATAATTCGTATAGGATTTAAGTTTATATTCCATTGACAAGCTGTGTAACAGAAGTCATAAAAGAATTCTTGATAAGCTGCCTTACTTTTGGAGCTCATTAAGCACAATACCAATGGAACTATTTGGTTATTGGCTTGACCATGAATTGTAAATAGTTGTCTCATGATATTTGGAACTACATCAAACGTTCTATCCATCAACCAGCTTCAAACTTGAAGAATTTTGGAATTTTAAATGAAAATTGATTTTGATTCCTCCAATATAGCTTCAAACTTGAAAATGTGCCCAAAATTATAATTTTTTCATTATTATAATTTTTTTCTGCAAGAACAAACTGTTCGCCCTCCACAAATTTCAAATTTTCTGGTATCTGTATTTCTTCTAATTTTTATGGATTATTTCAAAGTATTTGATCGTGTCTTGAAATTTTTTGTTTCTGCGCTGAATTAGAAGGTAAATATATTCTACATTCTTCATTACATTCTACTATACTACTTCTAATAATTTGTGAAGGCTCTGAAGTAGATGTTTTCGCCCGAAATTACAAAAAAAAAATAATTTTAAGAACGAGGGATTTTGATAAGGGGGATTTTAAAAAAGGGGATTTTCAAAAACGAGATTTCGTATCCAATCCCGTGTACGATATAAGTTTTTACAAACTTGCGAAAATTTATCCATTACAATTAACCGTTCGAGTACTGAGAATTTTTCTGCAAATGAGAGGAAACATTAACTTCAGATCAGCAACACTGTTTGCAAGTCAAATTTAAACTTGTAAAAACTTATTCGTCACTTATTTTGTTGTTGCATTTTATTAGATTATGTTTTTATTTACTTTTGTAATACGATTCTGTTTTAATGGTGGTAAATTAATGATATTTTAACTTTAATAATTTTACTTTTTGAAATTATTTTTATTACATTTATAATTAAAAATAAAAACACTCTGTAATTTACCTCCGTAAATTCAAACTATTGTTTATTCTTTATATTAAATAAATGTCACTGGTTTGACAGCTGCAAGTTTTTACAAGTAAAGCGTTCTTGTACTTTACTTATATATGACAGTTTTCTACATTTTTTCCCCCTTTTTTTCTCCCAAGTTTTTGCAAGAAAAATACCCGAACAGTTTTAATGTAAAATGTGAGGGGAAATATTTTACGTTAGCAAAATTATCTCGCATGAGTTTTTGTAAGTGAAATTTAACTGTGTAAAAACTTACATTTCAAATTTTGTTACTGTTTTTTTTGTTTTCGTATTTTTTAAGTTTATGTTTTCATTTACTTTTCATATTGCTTATATCAAATTAATGGATACTAGTATGTTTATGCAAGATATGCATTCTTGTAATTCAGTTATTAGTAAGAATTTCCACTTAATATTGTCAATATTATTTTTGGTTATGTTTTGTTAATACGCAAATCTATACAATTTGTTCAAATTGTCTGTATGGCTATACTTTTTATTTGCCATGCTCTTTACATAGGAATTTTTAGGAAATTTAAAAGAATAACAAATAAAAGTAAATGTTAATAAATGAAATTTCAATTAACAAAAATTTACTGTCAATTTTGATGTTGTTATTTTATATGTTATTTTTGTGAAGGAAATTTTTAATTGAAAAATCCATTTGCCAATCAAATATACACCTTAAAATGTATGTAGACGTACATTATTTTATTGTTTCGAAATAACAAAAAAAAAAATAAAGGAGAATTTTCACATGAGCCGATTTATCGTCACGGCCTCTTTGTTCTGTCACAGTTTTTTCAGAACGATTATTCCACATGCGACTGATTTCAGTTACACATACATTGAAATATTTGACAAATTATCAAAAATATATTCAAAATTAAAACCATTTTTATAATATTTTAAATATATGTATATAAAATAAATAAATTGTTTGATTTATTTTAATCTTATATATAAAGAAGGATGTTTGTATGTATGTATGTATGTATGTATGTATGTATGTATGTATGTATGTATGTATGTATGTATGTATGTATGTATTTATGTATGTATGTATGTATGTATGTATGTATGTATGTATGTATGTATGTGTGTTTGTGTCAGAACTCCTCTGAGACGCATGGACCAATTTCAACAAAATTTTGCAGGATGGTTTTTTACTACTTGGAATCGAACCCGTGATATGTTGTTTTCCAAAATTCTGACTGGTTCGGGTACCTGTCATACAACTCCGAGCACCTGACAAAAATATTTCAAAAACCAAAGGTGCTACAGAGTTGAAAATTTGCACACAGTTACTCTCTCAAAAATAAATAAATATGACTTTGACATTTTTTCGAAATTTTGACTGGTTCGGGTAGCTGTCGTACAACTCCCAGTACCCGACAAAAATATTTCAAAAATCAAAGGTCCTAGAGAGCTGAAAATTTGCACACAGGTACTCTTCCAACAATAAACAAATGTGCCTTTCACATTTTTTCAAAATTTTGACTGGTTCGGGTAGCTGTCGTACAACTCCCAGCACCCGCAAAAAATATTTCAAAAATCAAAGGTGCTAGAGAGCGGAAAATTTGCACACAGATACTCTTCCAAAAATAAACAAATATGACTTTCACATTTTTTCGAAATTTTGACTGATTCGGGTAGCTGTCATATAATTCCGAGCTCCGCAGGTCCCTCAAATTTTCTAATAAGAAAAATAGTTTTCATTGGAACCCAACATACATATGTGTATTAAATTGGAACCAAATCGGTCCAGTTTCTGAGATTTGAATTTTCGTTCAAAAGAGCCTTGGCGGAAAGCAGGTCCAACAAATTTGGCAGAAACTGCCGTAATCGGGATCCAAGGTAAAATGTCAAGTCCCTAACTTAACAGGAAGTGGGTCTAAAATGCCTGAATTTCATATGTTATGCAGACCATATATAATTTTCTAATGGAGCTTGAATTTAGCTTATTTATTTGATCCTTTTTAGTGCAGTTAATATTGGTACTTTATTGGTGATAGTCATTCAAAAAGCAAGTTTTTAAATTTTTTTTTTATTTTATTATTTTTAGAGAGGAAGAGAAAAATAAGTGAACATAACAGCAAAACAAAATTCTCATTTTTATTTATAATAAAGAAAAAAATTTTTTTTTTAGAAATATTTGCCTTGAACTTAACCGTACTAAAACTACAAAAAAAAACTTTAGAATCGCAGCTTGATATAAGGTTTTACCAATACAAAGAAGCACGGACGTGTATTTTTTGTATTGGTTTTCAAACTTCCCACAACAAAAAAAAAAAAAAAAAAATTACATATAAAAACATTTAACAGTTAGCTTGCTAACAGACAAACATCACATAATACTTCCGTTTTCAAACTAAAAACGAAGAAAAAATTCTAGGAACTTTAAATTTTCTCGGGTAACGCCGGGTAACTCCGCTAGTTTATAATAAATAATAAAACAATTATTTAAACAATAAATTATTTATATTTTTAACATAATTATATTCATATAAAACTATTTTGCTGTAATTGAATTTATTGTCTGTCAATAAATTTCTTGGTAAGACCACTGTCAAGTATAAAGATAAAGTTCGTTAATAGAAAAATTATATTAACAGTTTTTATAGATCTTGAGAGAGATTTTGAGACAGTTGATCGCCATATTTTGCTAGAAAAACTAAAATGCTATGGTGTCAATTGAACATAAATGGTTTCATTCGTATTTAAGAAAAAGGTTGGTAATGCTATATCGGCCCCAATTGAAGTAAAGTTAGGGGTACCGCAAGGCAGTATTTTGGGTGTACTATTGTTCTTAATTTTTGTAAATGATATGTCTAAAATTTTTCAAAAGTCCAAGTTAGTTTTGTTTGCGGATGATGCTCTGTTAAATGTATCTGGTAATAATATAAATGAATGTAGCAATGTAATAAATGATGAACTGGATAAACTTTGTTGTTGGTTAAAGCAAAAAACAAACTTAAATTAAATACCAAAAAAACTAAATTTATGAAAATTAATTGCAATGAAAGTGTTGAAATCAAAATGGATAATATAATGATTGAAGAAGTGAATGAAATGTAGTATTTAGGAATAATCTTGGATAATAAAATGAATTTTAAGAGCCACATAAACTATTTAGAAAAAAAAATTGCCAAGAAGATATACTTCTCTTCTAAAATCAGATGTAGAATGTCGTATATGAATGCTATAAAAAAATTTAACGTCATGATAAAGCCGTATTTTGAATATTGTTCAACTATTATATTTATGACATCGCAAGAAGATATAAAAGCAGATTACAGAAACTACAGAATCGTGCAATGAGAATAATTTTAAATCTAAACAGATATACTGCAATAAGTTTTATGCATGAAACCCTGGTTTGGATGTCGGTGTACCAAAGAATTTGTATGAATGTACTAATTATTGTTTTCAAAATGAAGAATAACTTATATCCTGAATACCTGTGCAATAGATTGGTGTATAATGGGGACATTCATCATTATAATTTAAGAAATATATTTAATTTTAGACTTAATTACTTTTAGAAATGAAAAAACCAAGAATATGTTACAACATAAAGGATTAAATTTGTATAATAATTTACCAAATGAATTAAAATTTGAAAACAATTTGAATATTTTTAAAAAAAACAACTGTTATTAATTATGTTAAAAATAATTTTTAAAAAAAACAATATAAAATTTTATAAAATAGTTGCTAAGAATAGTAAAATTATACTAAATAAAGAATCAATAATAATAATAACTAGTTAAATACCCGTTACTACGTAACTGTTTGCTACCATTATATATAGTGAAAAATCAAAATTAGAACATTCTAGGTTGTACTACATTATAAATTATTGAAATCAAAAATTCCCCTATCAACAATATTTTAGTAATAATACTTTAGTTAAATTAGTAGATTAGCAGACAGACTATGTAATTGGATTGATATAGATTGAAATATTTAATCAACTAATATTTCATTAAAAACTATATTTCTAACAGTTCTATTCTCTTCGTTTACAATTTTCAAATGATTTATATTCCCAGTAGTGCGCGAAATCCCGACATATAGTTGTCCATGTGAAAAACCTGGTGCATCAAGTAAAATACCAACCTTATTGAGAGTTTGACCTTGCGCTTTGTTGATGGTCATTGCAAAGGCAGCTCGGACGGGAAACTGGCTTCTTACTGTTTATTTTTTTTAGCAAAACAAAGACTTTCAGGAAAACCAAAATATTAAAGACTACTGTTTTTTTATTTTAAAATACAAAAGACTACAATATCAAAATATCAATAGATGGATATAGGATATATTCATAATTACATAGGTACATTTATACCTACTGTTTATTTTTTTTAATAATAAAAAACACTAAAATATTAAAACTAAAGTAAACTAATATAGCTATTGTTTTTTATTTAAAAAATAAGGTACTCACTATTAGGTACCGTTTAGACATCAAGATTTTGTTTATACTATTGAAAGTTTGACTGTCCTGTAAACATTGTTCCACAACTTTTGACATCCGACTTTGTTTAATGAAAAAATAGAATATTATCCTATTATCATCAAACATTTTTGAAACAAAAAATGCTGGAAACTAATTTTTTCCTTTAAATCGAAATCGACTCTTGTCATTTGTTAAACTTTTTGTTTAATGTTTGTTTGTGTTTGATTATTTTTGTTGTTATATTGATTGTTATAAATAATAGTATTGATAATAACAATTAGTAGATACTAAACTACCTACATTTATAAGATTTTTTCAACTTTTTCTTAATTGTATTTTTGAATTTTTTTTTTTTTTTTGATTTTGTTGTATTTTTTATTTATTATTTTATTTGTTTATAATTTTAAATTTCTATATTACAAATCAATGTTTTTTATTTGAGCCAAACAAACCTTAAATAAATAAATAAGTAACTTTTATCAAATAAAATCTGATATGTAAACGTTGCCCTAAATGCTATTGCGTCAACATTTATGTAGTTGATTATATAAATTGATTAAAGTTTTTTTAATTATTTTTCATAAAAAAATACGTAATAACTTACGCCAATCAATGTAGTCAAAAAATTATTTTAAAATATATTTTCAAGTAAATAAGAACGTATTCAATAGCTCTGAAATTATTATTCTAAATATTTTTAATCCATTTTGTTTTAGCAGGGGAGTAAACAGAAAGAATTATGTGCTAATTCGACATTTATTTGATTTTTTTGTTGTTACCTTTTTTTTTGTTGTTCTCTTTCGTTTGGGTTAAAGAAATGTATCCATAAAACAAAAACAATTCTCAGTAGATTGAAATAAAAAGGGGAAAGATTATGTACATAAATTATTATATAATATAAAGCCGCACACGCATCTACTATCAAATGATATCTATTAATAAGAAAATGCACTGGAATAAAATTTTATAATTTGTAAATTTTTGGTTACCATTCTAGTCGATTTCCAAAATTGTAAGAAATAGAAAGTATGTAATAAGAATTTATTTTTTGTGAGAGAGAGATAAAAATTCAAAACACAAAGTGGGAAAAAAATTATCGAACAAAGATCGAGATGTATTATATATTATATATATATATACATTTAAAAATGCATAGTAATAAGAAACATTATTTATTCACATTATTAATATTTAAATTTCCTTCCTAAATAAATTCTAATATTATTATTAATAATTAATAAATTATCACTAATTATTACATGGCAAATTTTAATTTTGAAGGAAATAAAAATGCATCGAGTCATTCATAAAAAAAAAACGATTGATTCTTTTTAACTACCTGTTTCAATGCCTGAAAAATGTATATATTGAAAATACATCAATTATAATCGGTTTGAAATAAAAAAAACATTTTACTTCCCTTATAAGACAATAAAAGAAAATAATATGATGTTTAAGAAATAAGATATGTTTTTGAAACCAATATTATGTTATGTAGGTACCTGTAAAAAATCAATCATTCAAAATTTGTTTACTCTCATACCCTAATAAATTTAATACGTTGATTTCAGACGACCATGTACATTAGAAATCTCTTCTCCCGTGGCCCGTGGGCTATTTAAAATTAAATTCCAAAAATTAAATGGCTTTTTAAATAATTTATATCGCACTCTTTTTTTCTCACAACTTATTACATAAGAAAAATAATAGTTTTTTGCTTCTTTAACTAATGGAGTTTTTTTGTAAATGGAATCTTGACTTCCCCAGTGCATATCTTCTTATTAAAGAATATTCTTTTCTACTATGATGTATTAAGAAGAAAAACAACAAAAGAAAATAACAAAAAATGTGTACAGTACATTCCGTTTCATTTAAATCAATTTGAGTAAAATTTGATTTTTTTTTCTCCTATATTAAAGGCATTCTTGGTGTAAGAAAGAAAGAAAAAAATCTCTTCCAATTTGATTGCAAATACATTCTCTTCTTCATTTATGATAAAAACAAAATGTATTCATGAAACAGAAACAATATTTCTCTTTCAAACAAAAAATTATGACGGTACATGCTGACACCGGTGAAGAATTATATATAGATAATACTTTCAGTGCGACGAAAAATCGGCACGACGGTTGATTCTGATTGGTTATTCAACTATCAAAATCAACCGTGACGGTAAATCGTCAAATATGGCAAATACAGCCTGAATAAAATCCAGTTTTATGTTTATAAATTTGAAAACCGTTATATTAAAAATTATTTTTTTTATTTTAAATTGCTCTTCATATTCTATACTTTCTACAATAACATATTAATTTTTGTATAACAATTTTATTGTAATATATTTTTTTCATTGATCTGAATTTATTTTTAGTAATTTTTCAATTATATATTATCCTTTCACTATTTCACACCTTTCGGTTATGAATATTTTGAAAGCCACATAAATATGTATACTTTTGTCATCATTACGTCCGACTTTAATCAAAATACGATTTATGACATTTAACTGAAATTGTAATTTTGTATAACAATAATTATACAACATTTAAAATGTCCGTATGTATTCAAAAATTATTATAGTAGAACAAAAAAAAATAATAATATTTCAGTTCTATTATAAATGATTTATAATATTATTTAATAACAGAATATACCGCCAAAAGCGGAATTGAACGTTATTTTTCATGACTTAAATCTAAAGTATATTATTAATTCATAAATCAAAATTCTTTTTATCACAATAACCAATTCATTATACATTTCAGAATTTAATTTAGTTACAGTTGAATCATTAGTAAAGTTCTTCAAACTTTAACTACATATTTCAGAATAGGTATTCGTACATTATATGGTGTTATTTTAGTCATGTAAAGACAATTATTGTCACATCAGTTTTCAAATCTATGTTTTAAGTCACGTATAATTGTCAATTAAATAATTTAAAAAATTTTACATAACATATTATAACAGTGGTATCACGTTCGATTTAACACAATAAAAAAAAATTTATTTCGGTCTTCTTAAGGCGCTTTATAGGCATTAGAATTTGAAAATAGAATAATTTTATAAATAAAATCAAAAAAAAAAAAACATGAGATAAATATAGAAAAATGTAATAAAGTATGAACTCATAATTAAATTTTTTTTAAATTTAATTTTATTAAGTTAATTTTAACAAATAATTTTTAATTTTAACAAGTTAATCATCAAAATTTCAACTGATGTAATAAAAAGTAAACTAAATAAAGCACTAAATACAATTTTTTAGTACAGATTTTATGAAATCTGAATTCGTATTCTGTTAATGAGTGTATATGAATAAATAAATTCTCATAGGTTTGGTTATGAAATTTTCAAATTTTTAATTTAACTGTACAAAAGTCTTTTCCACGAACCCAAACTAATGACAAAAACAGACTACGAAAGTTAATGATCATTTAAAGCTCAGATCGTAAAAATTTTGTCTAAATTATATTTAATCACGTTATTTAACTTTCGAAAATGCATTTTTTTAACGTTTTAAAAAAATCTAACACGTTTACTGACAAATTCAAAAAATTTAATTTGGACTTCTGAATTATTACTTAACGGTCTTCTTTAATTGATTTCAAATTATACAATATTCTATTTCCTGTTTCCTGTTTTTCCACTTCTTTTTTTTTTTTTTATTTACCACACAAACACTAAAACATTTTTTTTTTTTGTTTTTCTTTTTTTTATTAATTTCATTTCTTAAAAATGCAATTCTCAATAAAATATTGTCTATGGAAATAATATATACCTATTCATAAATAAATATTGAATTTATAAAAATAGAAATTTTTTTTTTCATATGCAAAATTAATTCAACCATAAAATAAAAAATTAACACTTAAGTATTAAATAAATAAAAAAAAATCAAATTTATAAAAATACTATGTACATAGTAATAAATAATTTTGAATAAAAAAATATTATTAAATAAATAAATATTTACAATAAACTTACCCATAATAACAGTCATTTCACATTCTAAAAGTTTTTCAACAATTCTAAGTCCAATACCACGATTACCACCTGTTATAATAGCAATACGTTCTGGTTGTTGCAATATTGCAACATTATTTTTTTGTCTTAATGTAAAATCTTGAATTAATCCAACAATGCCCATATATTGAAAACGAAATTCAGTTTTCCATTCATACCATGTTTCGGGCATTTTTTTTGATGATCTAAAGAAATAGAATCCTAATATCATTAGAATTAATAACGTTAAAAATAGATATGTAAAGAATCCCATTATGTATTTTTGTTTTTAAAAAAAAAAACAAATTTAAACTGATCGACACACAAAAATTTTAAAATTTTATTATAAATAAAATTTTTTAACCGTGCCTATTATTACTTGTCACCCAATCGATTTGATAACTAACTTTCTACTGATTTGTGATTTCTCAATTCTATTTTTGTTGTTTTTGTTTTTTTTTTTTTTGTTTATTGTCTTTTTTTTTTTTTTTGTTTCTTGTGACTCTCTATGTTAATTTATTTGGAATAGTTGCCATTTAAAATATTAATTTGAATTGCGCTTATGAATGAATACCTGTAAAAAAAAAAAAAAATAATAAATAAAAATAAAAGATTTTGAATTGAAACAAAAAAAGAATGAGATTTTAGTTAATATAAAGTTTTTAATATGAATTTAATTGCTAGATAAAAATATTTAAAGTGTTATATAAAAAAAAAGATATATTTGATTGAAGAGAGGGACATTTGTGTTTACACAACAGTTTTTAAACAATCATACTATTTGTCAGTTTTTTCTTATTTGGTGAATATATAATAATATAAAAATAAAATTTTTTTAATCAAGTACCCTATGAATATAAAACAAGGTTCAAATAAAAAAAAAAATACAAAAATTAACATATTATGAATGTTTCTAAGTTTTTCATTATTCGCCATATTTAATTTTGTCTCTCTCAATATATATTGACGAAAATAGGATATTTTCTATTTTTTTCTTCAATATATATTGATATCAATATGTGTTTACACATCAGTATTTCTTCAATATTCTCTCTCATCAGTCTGTCTCTCAATACTGTCAATATATATTGATGTGTAAACGCTGCCTTATATTGACGTTTCATTTTGACGTTTTGAGAGATAAATATTCTATTTACATTTCCACAATCTTGCGATCGTATAATACAAATACTTGATCAATATTTTTTATTTTACCCACACATGTATGATTCTCAATTTATTTTTAATTATTAATATCATCAAAACCATTTAAAAAAATACAAAATATTAATATTTATTTCTCTTTTAAAATTTTATATGACAATAGTTATATTTTTTTACCTAGCAAATAATATTATACATTTTTTTCTCCAACTAAGAAAAAACTCTGACAAAAAAAAAAGTTAAAGTTAACAAAACAAAAAATAACAAACGAGACTTGCATTTCAATTCGGCACTATTTCAGCCTTGACCATTGTATTTTAACTAATATTTCTCCTCGTTTTAAAGGCATGAAATTTTTAATTTAATTTTTCATAAAATTATTATGAGACTTACGAAATTTAATATCTACGATATTACAAAAAAAAAATTTTTTTAATTTTTAAATATTTTATATTTTTATTTATGTATTAAGGTAAAAATAGAATTGTGATTTGTGACTATCAAAACGAATGTATATGTATTTGATTGCAATTTATGTTGCATAATGCATCGTCATGTTAGGTCATTGTATTTAAAAAAAAAAAAATTAAGTTCTGACTTCTTGTTTTTTAGGTTTATTATTTTTTGAGAAATTGTCTTTTTTTTTGTTATTCAAGTGTTTTTGCATACGAGAATATGAAAAAGACAACGAATGATGGCTAAATCTATTATAGTTGGTTAAATTAAATGTCATGTTGGAGTTCGTGTACAAAATCATGTGATGTTCTTATGATAAGTGATGAATATAGTTAGAAAAAAGATTTTTTTTTTCATGAAATGAGTAGAGTATGAGATAGAGAAGAAGATAGAGGTGTTTCAAGACTAGGATATTATTAATTGCTTTATTAAAAACCTAAAACAAAGTAGATTTAGTGCAGATTCAATAGCAAAACAAGTGGTATTACGAGGTCTTGTCCATGTAGATGATACCATTTTTAGCAATGAGCATTAGCAATGTACCATTTTTGCATTATGTTAAGAACTTATACCAGTTTTTGAAGATCTATACAGATTCATTGAATAAATAGCAAGCCCTTTTAAATAGATTCGAATGTACGTTTGTACATTAATTAGTACGTTATATAAAATCACTATGAACACACTATACGTAACAATTTTGGCTAAATGATTTTTTTTAAATTTATTAATTTATTTATTTAACAGCGGACCTACAAAAATAATCTGCCCTTTTCTCTTTCGGAATGTGGTCCTTTATAATATAAAGATGAACGAAACAATATTTAAAAATTTACAAAATATAACACTTAATATCTAGGAAATATAACAAATAATCTAAAACAGAAAAAATTAAACAATACAATATAATTTAACATCAGTTTAACAACTTAACAAATGCACAAATTAACCATTAAACAATTCAAAGTACAGATACAGACCAAGATAGAGATTAATTCAAGCCAATGAGGCGCTCACCAGGAAGTGCAAAAGTAGCATTTACACCTCCTGGTCTGCGCCCCATTGGTTGACTTGTAATCCAAAAATACATTTTTAAATTAATTTACAATATAATATTATAAAAAATTGTGTATTTGTGTATTTGAGTACTTAGTCTTAAATAGTATAAAAATGAAGTATATATATAGATAAACTTACCTATACTTATGCAAATAGTAAGTAAACAATAGTATTAATGAATGTAAATGGTTGCTAGGACTTATCCCTACCAAGTAATACTTGTAATAGTAATATGTTAGTAGATTATTAGAAAAATTGGTAATGATAAATTATATTTCATCCCAGATGTTATGATGTAGTAGGAGGTTTTTTATGAGAGTTATGTGTACATTATGTATGGAATTGTAGGGCTTGCAATGGGGTGAATGTGAACTGAGATGTAATTGTGCTATTTGAGCGGCATTGTGTTAGGATGTGTTTGATAGTGTTTTTTTAATTTTCCAACAATTTTTTCAGTACGGCATAGGACAAAGTAAATTTATTTAGCATACTTCAATTTGTTTATTTTAAAAAGCCGAACTTTAGTTGATTCGTTTTCCTCTTTTGCCCTGATTTTTTTTTCCATGTTTATTCTGATAATAAATTATATTATCTGGCAGCAAGTGCTTCAATCACTATTGTGTATAATTTAAATTATATTCAATAAAAAATAATAATAGTATAGTAAATTATATTATATTTTATATATCCGTGTATAGTGTTGTTACGTATTTTAATTAATTAATTGTTTGTAATCAATTACTTTACTTAAGTTTTTTTTTTCAATCAAATTTTAATACAAATTAGTATGACATCACAAAAATTTTGAAAAAATATAATTTATCAAATACTAAAAAAAAATTAGTGTAAAATTGAAATCAGAACAAATTGAATAAATCAATAAAAAAAAATGTAAAAATTGGAAAATGTTAAAAACAAACAAAACTATTTCAAAGAGAGGGAGAAATATTATTACAAGTTTAATACCAATTATATACCATTATTATAATATTATAAAATAAAATTTTAACAGTCAAATCGAAGCGTTCAAATGTGCTGAACATATTAAAAATTAAAAATGTTAGCGTTCAAAAGCTTTATTATTTGTTTATTTAAGTATTCAGACGCCTATACGCACCCACTACACTATAATGGTTTTCTAACACGAAAGTAGTAAAAAATTATGTAATGCAAATATTATTTGACATCAACACAGCTTCGAAAACACTTATTTCAATTCTTATGGAAATTTTTTTTCATATTTTGTTCTTTTTTGTTGCTCTTCTGAAATTAATCCTAGTTTTATATAGAAAAACAGTAAAAAAATAAAATAAATGCTTATATCTTCTGAACTATTCGACGTAGACATAAAGTATGTATGATGTATGTATGAGTTATAGAACCAAACGAGACCTTTCTAACATTATATAATTATTGTGGATGTTTTATAGTAAAATCTTGAGATATTTGGTTTTTCAAGAAGTATACAGAAAAATACAATCTTTATTTTCCAAAATTTTCTACTTTGAACTACAATATCTCCATAACGGCAGCACCGATCATAATCAAATAAATACTAAAGTATGCTCCACACCGTTCATCATCAAATAAAATAAAATGCTAAAATATGCTTCACACCGTTGTCTTCTAGAATATATAACCGAATATATAAATACTAGGGGTCCCTGTTGAGTAATTATAATTCAAGTTTAAAGTTTTAAAAAAAAACAGTAATTTACGTACTGTACTGACAGACTTATCACGATTTAGCAGAAGCCACTCGTGTTTAATAAAAAGTTTTGTGGTTAGTAAGTTTATTTTGGACACATAAATACACTTCCTTCATATACTGATTCGTTTCCGATATATTCCCTATAGTAAGTGGCATTTAGTGGATAAAATTACTACAAATAAAAAAAATTGTCATTAAAGAGAAGCGAAATAAAATGAAAATGTGTCTACTGCGCAGGTCCTTAAATGCTTGTCAATTATAATTATAGATATATATATATATATATATATATATATATATCTAACAGATCAGCAGATATAACGGTTTTTATACAAACACATCAAAAAAACAACAAGGATACTTTCAAATGTCATTTTCGTCCATAAAGGATAAGATGCACCACTAAAGATATATATTTTTGGAATTCCTATTCCAGCTATATGGTCATTAGGTCCTACGCCGATACAACACCTCCCTCAGAATCCCCTGTTTTATTTTCGGTTCTTTATTTTGAAATATGATGCGAATTTCATATACTCGGTTAGACTCCACCATTCAGTGGCCACTACGTATTAAATTTTTAAATTATTTTACTGCATATTACAATGTTTAAGTTCATTGTTGAAGTTCTTTGTTTCAGCAATTTAGACCCTAACTATATTTTTTTTATTTTCTTTAAGTTAAGCCAAAAAATTGCGTTTCAAACGATACATTTATACACGAATACACATCAGCTTGGCCTAATTGAGGATTGAGAAAAGAAAATGTCCCTATAGATTAGTAGGGACATTTTGAAAATATTTTTTGAAACAATCTATTCTTGAACTTTTGTAAATTATAAGTAGGTATATTTTTCCATTGGGGAAACACGTAACACGTTTGTTGGTTCGGCATTCCAGAATTTAAATTTGACTAAAAACGAATTTTCATAGTCAATTTTGAGGCACCTAGGAATTTGCATTGAGTACGAGTGGGTAGGCAGGTAATGCCTCTTTTTCTGGTGTTTAACATAATAAAAATTAAAACTAGTTTTCAATTTTTTTCTTTTTAAAAACATAATTCAAATGTCAGGCAGTAAATTGAGTAAAAATTACTACAGAAAAAATACTTTGAAATTCCAATACAAGTTCTGAATAATATTTGCCCCACTACAGAAGAGAGAATAAAATTTACCTATAGCTGAAAAATGAGAGAGTTAAAATTTCAATACAAAATTTATTCATCCCACCCACATTAATTCGGTATTAAATTAATTAAGTTACACTGAAACAATGAATCCACTACATTAATGATGTTATGAGGGATTTTCCCATAGATAAATCTCTTGAATTCAAAACAATATCACATCTCAACTCAAATTCATTATTCCTAGTGATTTATTTGCTCAATCTCAGTAATCTGCATTTTCCTAATATCAATCACGTACAACTGTATTTGTAATAACCGTAGTTAACAATATATAATTATTTTCGAAATATGATTCCTACTTTCATCTTTTAACTAAAACTAATCCTATTTTCTTAATGGTTAGTTAATCTTCTGTTATAATTTTTATTTTAAACATGTTAAAAAAAAAGTAAATTAACTCTTCAGTATTTATAAAGGTATTATATTAGGTAATTTAATTTTTTTTTTTTTTTGTGAACAGATTTTTAATCTTTCAAGGTATAAAACAAAAAAAAAAATTGAATTTTTCATGAATATTCGAATTTATAAATTTAGACCAAAATCAAAGTTTAGGTCAAGGTCAAAAATCTATGGTAGTTGTAATTTATCATTATTTTAACCGGCTTTTGATAGAAAACTTAACTGGAATATTTTTTTTTTATCTTATGAATTTTTATTAGTCATTATGTTTATTATTTTACCTCCTCTCTCTTTCTTTCCCTGATTTAAATTTAAATAATTTAATATAAACAATTTCGACGTATTTCAATTTGTATTCAATTTTTAATATTTTTTACTATAATTTATTTTTTATTATTTTTTTATCTTTTTGCAAGAATTGAATATAAAATGAGAAGTTGTGTACAAGATAGGGTCAAATTAGGGTACCAACAAGTACATAAAAGATATTTTGCATATCGTAAGTAAATTTCTAATGGTAAATAATATATTTTCTACCAACATATTCCATAAGCTAGCAAATACTTAAAAGCTAAATGTGGATAAGTTATTGTATCGGATGAGATATCGCGAGTGTTATAATTTTGCAGAAAAAAATGCTTCAGCATCGTGCACATATTTTTACCTGACAACTATATGAACAAAACACTTGCGCAGGTGAGTAGGAGTTTTTTCTGCAGTAATTTTTGCTCATAAAGGCAGTAAATGGAAAATTTGTTTTGTCTTTTTTTATTCCGTTTGAAAGTTTAATGAAATAAGAAGTTTTAAGTGAAAAAAAATTAGTTATAATTAATAATAAATGAATTCTCTGCTTTGTGAATTTTATTACAGAATCCCACCAACTTTCTACATTAATTTCTCTGATATATATTTACTTTATACATAAAATTATTTCTTAAAAATATTTATTTTTTAAAATACATAATTATATTTTTTTTTATTTCCATTTAATTTAATTTAATTTAAATTAATAAATTTTTTTACATGTTTTCCAAAGCCATTTTCTATTTCGAAACAAGCGTACTATAATAACTATTAATGCAGGCGCAGTAAAATACATATGCTTAATCTGCACGACGCTGATACAACACAGGCAACTATTAATACTAGGGCCTACTTTTTAACTGTGCAGATTTTTTGACAACATGCGACTATGAACAAAACATTTTTTTTGTTGCGCAGGCGCGACCACTATGTGCACGCCTATAATACGAATTTGTTAAGATTACTACTGTATCAGTAATTAAACTATTAACAATTAAATTTAAATTATTAACAAAAAAAATTTAATTAAATCTACAAAACGAACTATGACACAAATTAACCTTTGTAACTATTTCAAAATAAATGCCAAAACAAGCATTAGTGACTTCAGAACAATTAGTTTGATGAGCCAACGTGGCTTAAAGTCTTTATGCGCATTATTCATCAGAGAATGTACAACAAATTGGCTGAACCGGTAATCAAATCGAAAAGTAAATCAAAAGTCAATTATCTACAATTCGATTTTCATAAACACACCAGAGAAGTTGTATATGGAATCCAAGTACACCGTTACAGAGATATAAGCCACGATGTGTATATTTGTGCTTAATTAACTTCGAAAAAATATAATATACAACACGAGAATTTAATAATTAAGGTTCTACAAAATACTCAAATCAATGAAAAATACCTTCGGATAATATAGGTCTAAAAAATTTATATTGAGAACAAACTACAAATGCTTGAATGGAAAATACATTGACTTATTATAAGTAAAATGCTTGAATGAAAAAAAAGATGCAGTACCATACTTAATTAAATCACGAACAGATACTACCTAAACTACTGTCAACAACATAGATATGTTCCAACGTTGTTCCAATTTATAACTTACATTATGGTGATGATTACTGTTCTGATAGCAACAACAAAAGAAGAAATTCAGCCAATTCTATAGCGGTTAAAAACAACAATTACAGGTTAAAGCTAAATGCGAAATAAAACTAAATACATCATTATAAGTAAAACACCAATATCCAATACAATTCTGTTTGCAGACGGAATAAACATAAGAAAATTTAATATATTGGGAAATTACATGAGCAATGCCACATTTCAAAATAGATTAAAGATGATATCGAAAATATTAGGACGACGCTCTACACCAATGATCTAAACTGAAAAATATACGAACTAAAATTATAGAAGAGTACATTTTCTCAACACTTTTATAGCAGTTTTAATCTTAATTTGTTTTTGCAAGGTGTCCTGAAAACAATATTAAACGCCTTTTAAATTGTAATTTTACGGTAAAATGCTGAAAATCACTTCAACGGAGAGTGTAAATAATAAAGAAGTATAATTGTTAGAAATAATGAAAAGAAGCAATGAACAATCAACATCAAATCCAGAAACATTTAATAATTCGGTATGTTGTTCGGCATCCAGAAAAATATGAACTAATGAAGAAGAAAGATATCCTAGTCCCCGGAAGAAGAAAGATATCCTGGTTGAAAATTTTAAGTCATTTTGGTTTAATAAAATAACAAAAACCTTTGCTTAGAGTTGCGATCATATGGTTATCTCTAACGTAAACGTAACGAACAAAGCATACAAAAATTACGATAAAGCATACAAAAACGAAGAAGACTAAAATCAAAGATAATTATAATGTGTACTATATATATTTAGTATTATATAATATTTTTTAATTATCTGTGACATCGGAATTCCAGTATTAAAGTTTTAACTGCGATCTAGTATGTTCCATAACGTACTATATACAGGGTTGCCAGGTGTCCCGATTTCGGCAGGAATTTCCCGATATTGAATCTCTATTCCCGATTCCCGATATGTAATCGCTAATTCCTGATTGTCCAAAAATCACCCACTAAATTTGTTTTTAACAGAAAAAAAAAATTATTTTCATAACTAAAAAAAAATCGTTTTTCATTTTAGCCTCAAATGAATACATATTCCAATTCCAATGTTTATAAATATTTTGTTTCACTTGTCATGTCAGTATTGCGAATTACAGTTGTCGCTTAAGACAATAATATGAAAGTGGTCGGAACAAGTTAATATTGAAATCTTAATAGTTTTTTTCTTATTAATTATTGACATTTTTGGTCAACACGCTTACGGTTCGTTTTTAAAATTTATAACTCGGATATTTTATAAATTTCGGTGCTTGCAAATATTTTAGGTAAATATATTATATACAAGTTAATTATTATAATTGTAAAATATTTAATTAAGTTTAATATAGCCACATTTATGTGAGTACTCCTTTTAAATAAGTATTTTTTTAAATTTTAAGTGTAAAATGTCAGAATATGAAAGTGAAGAAAACAGTAATAGGAGAAAAAAAGTAAAACAAATGGTCAAATTTAATCAGGAATGGAGGAAATATGAGTGGGTGCGACAATGTGGAGGACATCACATTACATGCACAATTTGTAATAATTTAAAAATTTCAATTGGACATGGCGGTGAAAATGATTTAATAAAACATATGAGAACTGTTGGCCATAAATCGAATATGCAATCTTCATCTAGTTCTTACAAAATTTACAAAACTTACAAAATTCTTCAGCAGTACAACAAGTAAAGATGAGGAGCAAGTTATCGTATCTGAGGTTGCTTTTACATATCCCACCGTTATGCACTTCCATAGTTATATTTCTAGTGATTGCGCAGGATCATTATTTCCTTCGATGTTCGGTGATTCAAATATAGCACAAAAATATAGATGCGGTAAAACAAAAATGTCTAAAATCGTTTCTAATGTGCTCGCGCCAAAATCAATAAAATTTATTTTAGAACATTTAAGTGGCAACGTTCCATTTTCTATTTGTACTGATGCCTCAAACAAAGGAAATATTAAAACTTTTCCTATTATTCTGAGATACTTTACTAAGCAAAAAGGAGAAGTACAAAATGTACTACTTGCATTTTATGCTTTAGATAATGAATTATCTCGGAATATTGCTGAGTCAGTCAAAATAAAAATTGAACAGAATGGCCTGAATATGAAAAATGTTTCTTGCTGATAATGCGGCAGTAAATTTTGGGAAAAACCAAAGTGTTTTTACGGAACTAAAAAAAATAAATAGTAACATAATACCGGTTGGATATAACAGTCATATCCTGCATAATACTTGTAAAAAGGCGACAAATCAACTGAAAATTGACATAGATTCAATTGTGATGAAAATTTATAATGAGTTCAGTTCATCTACAAAGAGAACAACCATATTGAAACAATTCTTTGATGAGCAGAAATCGAATGGACTGAAATATTACACCACGTACCAACTAGATGGCTTAGTCTGCTTCCAGCTGTTGAGAGACTAATCGCTAATTTTGAACCGATAAAATCGTACTTTTTATCTCAAAATTCAATATCACAGGTGTTTACAAATTTTTTCAACGACGACCTCTCATTAGCTTATTTAGGCTTTGTTATGAATACCTGTACCATTTTTCAGCCATCTCTTAAAAAATTGCAAAGTAATTTCATTCTTCAAAATCACTTATTGATAGAAAAAAACAACAATTTTTTGGTTCGACCGCAAGAACAGAATTGTTGAAATGTGATAATGATCCTGCAGTAAACAGATTCCAAGCAGACGCTAACTTATTTTTTGATGTTGCCATAAGTTATCTAGAAAAATGGTTTGATTTTGACGATAATAATAAGTTAAGCTTGCTTAAACCATTGCGTTTGAATGAAGCTATAGAATTTAACACTATTGCAAAAATAATTAAAGAATTTAATATTGCTTCTGTAAATGAAAATTTATTATTTGAAGAATTACATAAATTAAATTCCTATATACTTGGCGAAAAATGGATTGATTTTTTTAAATTAAACGAGAATACTGAAAATATAGGTATATAAAATCGTTAGTTTCATTTTTTCAATTCCCCATTCGAATGCCACATCTGAAAGAATATTCAGTTTGATGACTACCGCTTGGCGTAAAGAGAGGAATAAATTACTTATTCAAAATTTAGAAGTCGAGTTGAGGGTGAAGGAGAACTATAAAATGAGCTGCAGAGAATTTAAAGTTTTTTTAAAGACTGAAAATGTTCAAGGAATATTAAAAAAAAGCGTCTCAAATGAAAAATATTAATAATTTAATTAGTTTTCAGATGAAATTTATTTAGTTTTTTAATTTTCTTTTTTTGTTGCCAAAGAACTCGATGCAATTTTTATTTTATTATATTTATGGATTTTTTATTATAACAAATGTTCATTTTTTTAATATTAAATGTAATTTAATTTAAATAATTAAAAAAGAATATGCCGCTGACTCTATAAATTTGAATTGAAATACTGAGTTTTTGTTTTAAATATGTAGTTAAATATTTTTTTTTTTTTATTTTTTCTACTATCCATTCTACCGATATGCCATTTAGAAAAACTGGCAACCCTGACTATATACAATGTATTGTATTAGTTTAAAATTGACTGCATATCGCCTTAGCTAAGCAGAAAGAAATAGAATATATCGATTTCGGTATTAATTAAGTTCTACATTTTTACTGCATTTATGTACTGCATTGTCGATGTCATACATTCTTCGTACACAAAATATCGACGTATAACAATTTTATATAACTAACTTTGGAATAAAACCACCCAAAATGATATTTCCAATTATGACAGTTGATAATAATTCGATAATAAATCAGATTCGAGAAATACAAAGTACATATAACAAAGTTAAGTATATTAAATTTGGATTATAATGTTACACCTTTTATATGTTTTGTAATTATCATGTAATGTTAACGTACTGAATTTTATTAGAAGCCATTATTTTGTATAAAATTATAAATTTATTTTACTTAATGCAAAATAATAATTTTAGAGATTTTTGATTAAATACATTATTTATAAATATTATTATAAGATAAAAGAAAAATATTATTATTAATTAAAATACGAAAATCAACTCATACACTTCTTCATTAACTTTTTTTACTTTTCCTACAAATGTTTTCAAGATCCTTTTTTTATTATTATAAAACTAAATACAATTTATTTAATAAATAAAAAAAACTACACAATAGCAGAGCGTAGTTTCGATCTACGGACCTCTGGGTTATGGGCCCAGCACGCTTCCACTGCGCCACTCTGCTTGATAACAATACTGATCAAAAATTTGTATATAAATATATCATAATAAAAATAAATATTAAATATACACACACACACACTTACTATAGTAAGTGTGTGTAAAAACGAGTTAATCATTTTAATTATGAATTATATCTATAATCTAAAATATAACGTCCAGCAGAGCGTAGTTTCGATCTACGGACCTCTGGGTTATGGGCCCACCGACGCTTCCACTGCGCCACTATGCTTCTTGTAATAAAATTAAGAAATTACATTAAAAAATTTACTAACTGTAATTAAATATTGTAATGTTATTAGTACACATACACATACATATTGTGAAATATCAAATTTATGAAATAAAATTCTAACACCGGTTGTATTTTTTTTTATTTACATATAAAAAAATTCCAAATTTAGATAAAAAAAAATAGGAATATTTTAAATACGTATATATTTACAAAAAATTTCAAACGAAATTCAAATAAAGCTTTTTATTTTTGTTTTTCTTTCTTTTTAAGATGAAAAAATCATAAATATCAAATAAATTACTCATTTTACTTTTTTAACGTTTATTTTCGTTTATTTTTAACTACAAGGTATATATAAATGTTTAGTTGATAGTAATTTAAGAGCAGAGTGGCGCAGTGGAAGCGTGCTGGGCCCATAACCCAGAGGTCCGTAGATCGAAACTACGCTCTGCTAAAATTATTTTTTTTACAAAATGATTTAATAAAAAATATTTAATTTTTGTTTTTAATATTAATATTCATATTTCAGGTATCCATATATAAATAAATAAATAATTTTATTAGAAATAAAAATATAAGAACATTTGAAATGTTGCGTATAATGTTGCTGATGATAGTAATGTTGCTAAGCCAATGCAAAAAACCATTTTAATAAAATTTATGTCACATTTCACATACCTAATTAAAATTTTAATTGTAGAATTTTTTTAGCTATGCACCTATGTACTTAACTTATGATAGACACAATATAATTTCTATATTTATATACATATATGAATAAGTATATATATTAAATATTTAATTGTGACGACGCCCTGGTGAATAGGATTATTTGATTTAATAAAAAAATTTTTATTTATTTTTGCTTTTAATATTAATATCCAAATTTCATGTATGTATGCATACATAAACAAATAATTATTTTATTAGAAATAAAAATATGAGAACATATGAAATGGTGCGTAATGTTGCTGATAATAGTAATGTTGGTAAGCAATGTAAAAAATTTTTTTAATGAAATTTATATAAGACGATTATAATTAAAATTTGAATGGTAGAATTTTTGCGTATTGTTGTGTTGCTGATAACAGTAATGTTGATAAGCAATGTACAAATTTTTTTTTTAATAAGATTATAATTAAAATTTGAATGGTAGAATTTTTTTTTGCTATTTAACTTATAGACATACAATATACTTTCTACATGTATGTATTTACATGAATATATATTTAATTGTTACTACACCCTGGTGAATGAGGTTACGTGATTTAATAAAAAATATTTAATTTTTGTTTTTAATATTAATATCCAAATTTAAGGTATACATAAATAAATAAATAATTTTATTAATAAAAACATTTGAAATGTTGCGTCATGTTACTGATGATAGTAATGTTGCTAAGCCAATGCAAAAAAAAAAAATGTTAATGCAATTTATGTCACATAGCTAATTTAAATTTTAATTGTAGAATTTTTGTTAGCTATGTATTTTACTTATGCAATATAATTTCTATATTTATATAGATATAATATGTATATATATTTAATTGTTACTACGCCCTGGTGAAAACGATTATTTGATTTAATAAAAATTATTTATTTTTTTTTGCTTTTAATATTAATATCCAAATTTCATGTATGTATGTATTACATAAACAAATAATTATTTTATTAGAAATTAATTGAAATTGTGCGTAATGTTGCTGATAATAGTAATGTTGCTAAGCAATGTACAAATTTTTTTATAATGAAATTTATATAAGACGATTATAATTAAAATTTCAATTGTAGAATTTATTTTTGCTATTTAACTTATGATAGACATACAATATAATTTCTATATATATGTATTTAAATGAATATATATTTAATTGTCACTACGCCGTGCTGAATAAGGTTGTGATTTAATAAAGATTATTTATTTTTTGTTTTTAATATTAATATCCAAATTTCAAGTATGGATACATAAATAAATAATTATTTTATTACAAATAAAAATATGAGAACATTTAAAATGTTGCGTAATGTTGCTAAGCCAATGCAAAAATAAATGTTTAATGAAATTTATGTCACATAGCTAATTAAAATTTTAATTGTAGAATTTTTGTTAGCTATGTATTTTACTTATGCAATATAATTTCTATATTTATATAGATATAATGTATATTATATATATATTTAATTATTAGTACGCCCTGGTAAATAGGATTATTTGATTTAATAAAAAAATTTATATTTTTTTTGTTTTTAATATTAATATCCAAATTTCAGGTATATGTAGGTACATAAATAAATAAATATTTTATTAGATATAAAAATAATATAAGAGCATTTGAAATGGTCCGCAATGTTGCTGATAATAGTGATGTGGGTACACAATGTACAAATTTTTTTTTAATGAAATTTATATAAGACGATTATGATTAAAATTTTAATAGTAGAATTTTTGCGTATTGTTGTGTTGCTGATAATAGTAATGTTGATAAGAAATGTATAATTTTTTTTTAAATAAAATTTATATAAGACGATTATAATTAAAATTTGAAGGGATGAATTTTTTTTTTGCTATTTTAACTCATGATAGACATACAATATAATTTCTACATATATGTATTTAAATGAATATATAATTAATTGTCACTACGCCCTACTGAATAAGGTTATGTGATTTAATAAAGATTATTTAATTTTTATTTTTAATATTAATATTCAAATTTCAAGTATGGATACATAAATAAATAATTATTTTATTAGAAATAAAAATATGAGAACATTTGAAATGTTGCGTAATGTTGCTGATGATAGTAATGTTGTTAACCAATGTAAAATTATTTTTTTAATAAAATTTATGTCATAATTAAAATTTTAATTGTGGAATTTATTTTAGCTATTTAGCTTATGATAGATATACATACAATATAATTTATTTATATATATACACATGTGCATTTACATTTAATTGTCACTACGCCCTGGCTGAATAGGATTAAATTAAACTTAAAAAATAAAGAAATTTTGGAAATTGTTAGTAGGTATTAACAAAAAAATTATATACCAGTAATAAAAAATAAAATAATAATTTTTGTTTTTATAGCACACTCTCCCCGCAAAAATAAAATCAAAATACAGAATTAAAAAATTATAAGTAGGTGTCGTTTCGGTGTATATAAACAAAAATTAACTGCAATTCATAAAAACAAAATAGGAGTTTTAAAATTTTTGGAAGAGGTTTTAATATTTTAATTAAAGTTTTTATCACTATTATAAATTTTATTTAATGCTATTAAAGTATATATAAAATCTATATTTGTAGTTTAATTGTAATATTAAAGATTTAAACATATTTAAGAAAGTGAATTAAATAAAAGATATTAGAAAGTTGTAATTTAAATAAAACATTTTTAGGAAGATTGATGTGGATGTTCCAGTAGATAGTAGATTTCTACATATCAAATGAGAAATTACTTGAATTAATAAATGCTTATTAAAAAATTGTTGTATAACAGTGTATCAAATCAAATTCAAACTATAATTTTTATTAATTTTGAAAGTATGTACACCCACCCACCTTCGATTGTTTCAATTGTTTATTGTGAAAAATAATAAACGATATACAAATTTTAATTATCATAATAATGTTAATTACTGTAAAATAATTGGTATAACAGTTTAATCTTGTATCAATATTTTTCTGTTATAATGGTATACAAATTTCTAATATTGAATTTTATCTAAATGCAAATTATAAGTTGATAACAACTAATGTACTTATATCAAAGATAAACTATAAATTTTGTGTGAATTGTGATAGTGTACGCCAAGTATCTATGCTGTTCTGAAGAATTACTCTACAATAGATATTATAGTTTTCCATGTTTAAATTAGTAGATACAGCATAATAATTCTTATATTTGTGTATGCCAAATCTTTGTGTAAAACCTTTGTTAAGGGTATTAATCTTATAGACTTTGAATTATATATAAAAAAAAAAAAGTTTTTGTAGACCCCAAAAGTTAAGGTTGTGAACAAATTAAGAGATTTAAGCTTCAACTTACTAGATTAGGATAAAATGAAATGAAATAATTAAATTTATTAATATTTAATTATCATAGTTATTAACCAAAGAAATATGAGATTGGGCAATTTACGTAATCTTAATGTATGTAGATATATGTATACAGTAATTCGTATTTGATATTTTTTAAATTTTAAAAATCTTCATGAATTGTGTCTACATATCTGTTTTAATTACTGTTACATATAAATTAATTTTAACCACAGCTATTAAATATATAATTATACAATAATGTATAATTAAATATATTTAATGTATTTCATGTAACGTTAAAATTTTTTTCTTGTGGTAAACATATTGCAATAATACGAGTAACGATAATTTTGGTCTAGCATTTATTAATATAAATATATGTATGTATGTATGTGTACATAATTTAATTTATTTTTTTCAACTGGACACAAATGTGCAACAAATTATGACTAAATATGAATAAATGATAACTTAAATAATGTTTATATAGTTCTGAAAATTTTTTCTAAGTGCATTTCCAATTTAAAAACTGTTTCAATTTCTTTACAAAAACAATGAATATGGTCTTTACAAGAATAGGCATGGTAAAATTTATTTTTAAATTGTTTTATTCGCATCTAAGTAGATAAACTAGCATGAATTATTTTACTTTAAATGCAAAAAAAAAGTGTATACAAACCAAATTTTATGTCTCATGTGCATATCTTTTTCATCAAAACTTTTTTCAAAATTTTTTTATATTAATTTTAATTTTTATCGCTGCTCTCTAGTAAAAGTAATTATGTACAAAAAAATATATTACAATAATATTATAGAGTAGAAGATTAGATAGAAACAGTAATTATGATAATTTTAGAAATAAACTTAAATTATCATTACTAAGTACTCCAAAATATATTAGTTATCAAAACTTAAATTTTTAAATGGAATTTCAAAGTTTACAGAATAAAGTCCAATAGAAATTTGACGTATTTAATAATGAATAACCATTTTTCTTATATCACAACAATGACCTACATATTTAATAATTCTTACTGAAACAAATCAAATAAAATGTAGTAAATGGTATGTACTTATTTCTAATAGTTAAAAACAATTTTTTATACCCAAACCAATATCATTATAAATAACAATTTAAATACGATTTTATCTTTAAATTTCCTATCTAGAATTTTTTGAAATAAAAATTTCTACTATCATACATTGTAGTAACCAAGTATATAGGAAATACGTATGCATACATTATGTGCCCTAGTTACTTTTTAACTACTAGTACATTCAAAACTTACTTTCTTTTCATAACAAACTTTAATTAACATTCAATTAAACTTATTGTATAATCAAACCAATTTGTTACACAAATATATTTCCACAAATAAAACAGAAGCTAAATAATATATAAATTCAAATATTTATTTTTACTAAATGGATTTGCATATGAATATTCATTCCAGTACTACAATATTTATTTACTCACAAAATTATTTACCACCACAAATATTTTTTCTTTTACTTTTTAATAAATTGTTCTTCTTAAAAGTTAATCCAAAATTTTATTTAGCGAATTTCTTAGCTTATAGAAACTCTCAACCGAATCAAAATTACTTGTTTAATCTTCAAACAAACATTTAACACTGATGGATTAGAGACAACTGGTTAATAACACTAGAGGAATACAATTGGAAAAAAATAATAATAATAAATTAAAGATGAGATGAAATTCAAGAATAATAAATGTGGAATGACCATACCTTCTACATCAAAAACTACTATTTATTGTATTCAAAATACAACAAAAATATGTGTATGTAAAACTGTTTTATTAGTAAAGCTTAGTTTTTTATTTGTTTTCTTAATTCAAATTAAATAATCGCCGAAAAACGAATTTATAATATTGAAATTTTATTTAAGAGAGTAGAAAAACAATAATAATATTACTTTAGTATTATAAGGAACACGTCATTGAATTAAATTAATTTTCAGCAATCCAATTCCAATAATCTTTTGTTTTTCTTCAAATTCTATTTACTCAATGTAAGTAAATACCCATATGCATATGTATGTGAAGTAAATTGTAAACAAACAAATCCATGTGTTTAAATGTCAAATAATTGAAAGATTTGACTTAAGTTTTGATTTGAAATAGTGATTTTAAGTGACATCTGTGAGGAAAAAAACTAAGCACAAGCTTAAAATTAAAAATTTTTTTTTAAAAGAAATCTTTCGGTTATTTTTAACATTAAATTTAACGGTTCTTTTGGTTAAAAAATAATTTTTTAAAATGGAGGGAGATCTGTTTGCTTTTGTTGTACTGAATCTAGAATAATTTAATTAGAAAATTTGAATTCCGGTTGAAAAAAAATATTTTTTAACTGTCAATGTGAACTTTATTGAACCAATTTTTTTGTTTACTTAAATTTATACTTATTAAAAATTTAGAAACATTTAAATATTTAATTTGGTAAGTGATTTGATAGAAGAGAGATAAACACAAATATTTTATGTACATATACATAAATGTAATAAATTGTATAAGGATTAGGAATGATTTGTATAATTGTACGGTTTATATTTAGTAATAATTTTGAAATTTTTAAAATTTTAAGTTCGGGTAGTTTATAAATTTTAGCAATTTGATAATTCAATATTAGCTAATAGTCAAAGAATTAGAACTAGCTAATTAATAGCAATGACTATAATATACATAACATCCAATCCAGATAAAAAAAAATTTGTAATTAAGTGCTAATAGTTAACATTTTAACAAAAAAATATTTTTATTTTACATTGTAATCGAATTTATTTATTTTTATACTTCTTTTGTAAATATAAACTTAAATTATAAAAATAACAATGAAAATAAAGCCCCTAAAAAAGAAATTGTATATTTGAGTGCATTTGAAAAGTTCAATGTTTTAATTCTTCAATTGAGTAAATATTTAGTTTGAATTCAAACCACTTAAAATAATTTTCTATAAGATTAACGTACTTACTTCCTTTTCTGTTTATTTTCTTTATAATTGATAAGACAATTTGACTTAGGTTCACCAACAGAAATTTTATATTTACCAAACACTTCAATTCTTCAACTATAAAAGAAAATAACTCTTTCGATTCAAATTCATTGACCGTTCAAAAATTAAAACAATAAGTCATATAACTTAAAATACAATAAACAATTGTAAAAATGTTTAAAATTATAATTTGTTATTTTGTAATTATTACCGTGATAGTTTCACCCTCAGATAATTTTAATTCTCAAATTGAAACAAGTATAAATATTATAAAAAACATTGAAGAATTTAAAAAATTAAATGATTCAATTGAATTGATACCATTGAAAAGAATTGCAGATTTAAGTACTAGAGGACAAATTCGTTATACACTTGGTGACCGAGTTTCAAGTAATAAATAAAAATTTAAGATAATTTCAAATTATTAATTTTTATTTTAAATTTTCTAGATGATAGATTGGTGGCAGTTGGTACAGATCGTCAATCTTGGACATCACCTCAAAATATTCGATTAGGACTTCAATATCCACAAAGTGGCACTGGTGCATTACTCTCATATGTTCAAGTACTTGTTGATCAAAGTTCAAATGTTGGACGTGGTTATGTAATTAATGGTGGTATTGGACAAAGACAAATTTCTATTGTCATTGAAGCTTATTCTACAACACATTTTATTTATGCGGCACAATTTTATGGTCGATAAAAATTTATTTGATAAAGTTTATGAAAAACAAAAATATTAATAATATATATTAAAATTAATTAAAATTGAATCGATTCAATAAATATATAATAAAAATAAAATAATAAATTTAATAAATATCAGTTTATTATATTGCACTACAAACATTGTACATTTTTTTTTTTTCTTGTAAAATCCTCAATCTTATTCAATAAAATTTTTTTCTAATAGAAATAAATATCAATTTTTCTACATAACCAATTTAAACTAAGGTATTTTACTACTATCAACATAACTAATTCTTTAGTTAATGTTTTTGAACTTTTTTTTTATATGTAAGTCTGATGTTTAGTTTACAATTTTTCAATATAAAACTATTTAACAAAATATGTTAGATAGAGATTAGTTAACTCTTCCAAAAACATAAATGTAAATACATTTCTTGGTCCTATACGAAAAAAATATGGCATAAATCCTGTATAAACAGTTAGAAAACCTTCGGTACGTGTAACTTTAAAAATAACATCTAATGTTCCTTTATACAATGGTTTGCCATCAATAACTCTCATATCTTGTATTCTAGTTTTGGCAAAATCCATAGGTGCTGTTACTACAGCTGATAAAAGACCACATGTTAATCCACAACAAAAATGTAAATATCTATTCTCTTCAATTTGAAATTTTTCCATTAGAAATTCTTTTGTTTCATAATAGGTTCCTAATTGTACCATATTAACTATAATTCCACGATTAATTGTGGGTGCAGCACCTCTAAATAAAGTAACAGCACCTTCTTCACGTATTATTCTCTCAAAAGCATTAAAAACATTTTTATAATTTCTTCGTTTTTCTGGTGGTAGTCTACCATCAGCTGTCATACGAATTAATATAATTTCAGTTGGAGTGCCAAGAAATGAACCAACAGCACCAGCTACCATACCCATAACCAATCTAATTGCATATGATGGTTTAGTTGCATATTTATCCTTATAAGATTCTTCAAGATATTTAAATGTACCAAATCTACCACCAGAATATGTTAATTGTCTTAATAATGCTGCACCAAGCCCAGTATATATCGCTAAAATACCTTCTTTAGCCATAACTTGACGAAAACAATCAAATGCACTTTTATACATTTTAGTTTTTCCTTGAGTTTGCATTCGAGTTTTAATTAAATCTACAGGTTGTACTATAACTGTTGCACCCATACCAGCAATAGAACCTAATATATAATTTGTTCCACCAGAAATTTTTTGTACTTCTTTCTCCTAAAATAAAAATATTTTGGAATTTTTTTTTTCAATAATTTTTCTTTAAATACACTAATTAAATAGAAATTTATTTTCTTTTTGATTTATGGTTAAATTTTAATCTAAATTCAAACAATGTTACAAAACATTTATAATGTACATATGTAATCAAAAGATAAATTATTATTAAACTTACTCCCATTTTAAGTTTTTTATTTTAATAAATTATAATATTTCTGATTTTGAATATTAAAATGTTTTCTAAATAAATAATAACAAATTAACTTAAAATAAAATAAAAAATTTAAAACTTTTTAAAAATACAAAGTAAAAAGTCCTTAAAATTATTTAATAAAAAATTTGGATAAATAAAAGTAAACAAAAATGACGTTAAAGCAGTTAATGATAAGAATCAGCTGTTTATTATATGCGTCGCTGCAACTTGCGCGACATCTGTTGTAAAAATTTGTATAAAATTTCAATCAAAGTTAACTGAGCTAAAAAAGTGAGTTAATGTTTGAGTTTTAATAACGGTTTTAAAATAACGGAATATTAAAAACAAATAAAGAATTTAAATATTTTCTTAAAAATATAACTTATATTTACTTTTAAACGTTAATAGATGAAAATAATATTATAAATTAAGAATTAAATTACTAAATTTTGTAAAATGTCATTAAAAACATAAATACGTAAATATAAATAAATAATGAATAACATTGAACCATTCCTTACAAATTCTCAATGAATATATTAATCCTTGAAAATATCAGAATCCTTGAAGAGGATTACTATTTTTATAGTTTTTATTTCCTTTTGCTACTTTTTTCAATTGTGTCTTTTAGAAAAAAAACACCTAGTTTTTATAACAACTTAAAGTAAAGCAAAAATAATAATTTTGAAATTTTCTTTAAAAATTACTCTTAATAATTTTTACATTTAATATTAAAAATAAAATTACAAACGAAAAACTATGCAAAATACATATCGTAAACAACGGTAATAGATGAGCATTAAACAAAAAAGGAAATATGCAATTAAATGTGAAAAATTAGAAAAAAAATTAATAACCTAGAGAGTATATGAAAACTATTAAACGAAACGACCTTTACGATGAGCTCAATGCACCTAAACAATCTAAGGCTGTGTATATTAACATAACATATATGGATGACTTTAATTGTTTCATTTATGTATATATTTTTTGTTATTTTTATGTCAATTACGCTCTCGCGATTTTAAACAATACCCTACAAAGAAAAAATAAAACTAAAACAATAATCTGGTATTGATTACAACATAATTTAAAATTATTTTAATGCAACCGTAATCATTATCCACATAACTATTTTATAATTGAAATATAATTTTATTCTTTTTATTTTATTTTTTTTTTTTAATTTGACATTTATTTTTTATTTTATTTATGGTTATTATTTTGGGATAAAATTATTTTATTTAATTTAATAACAAAATAATTTTGATATTGGAATTATTAAAAGTACAAAAAAAAATTTATTTATGTTTCTTAGAACTCCAACTCAGTTCTTATTTATTTGACAGTAAACTTAATATAATTTATTATAATAATTGTTACTAATTTATACTAGTTTGTAATCTAATAATCAATACTTACACGTGCCAATCTATTGATTGGAAATATTCTGAAAATTTGCTGGGAAAATGTTTGCGTATGTAAATCTTCAAAACTTCAAAGGAAGATGATATAAATAAAATGTCAGAGGAAATCTGATTAAATACCACACTGTTCACACCACTTTCACTGTATGCAAATTGCAGAGTTTAACATTATGCTGAAAACACAAAATAATGAGAAATTTTTTTATTGATTTGAATGTAATTTATTCAATTCTTCAGTTTGGTATATCGAATGCTCTGTAGCTACATAATAATGTCAAAATTTAATTTAAGAAAATTTTGGAAAGTTAATGCAAATCTTACATAAATTTTATGAAATAAATCAAATATTTTTAATTATTATACCAAATTAAAGTTACTCAATCCAATATACGAACAGAGTACTTATAAATCAAAGCATTAAACTCTCAAATTCGTTTCAAATAACTGTAAATTACTATACCCAAAACTGTTAAAGATAATTATAAAAGTTATAAAATAACTATAAAAATAATAATTATTTTTTATATTTACACCCACTCTGCACTTATACTACATCTACATAATTATTTCATTAAAATTATCCAAAACGGAAGCCCAAATTACCAAATCTTCAAGAAATTTTAAATAATATTAAATATTATTTATTTAATAGACTAAAACCGTAAAATAAATACCAAATATTTAAATCTTACAAGTCAAAATTACTCTTACATAATCTCAACAACAAACAAACAAACAAAAAAATATAAACAAACAGCAAATATTTTTGATGCCATTAAAAACATGGTGAACCTTGAATTTGCCTAAACATTATTATTATTTTATCACACCTGACTGCATCAAAAATAAATTTATATTATGTATAATGTATACCAAAAAAAAATATAAAAAATATTTAGCTTTTAGTTATAAATTGAAATATATTGGCATGTAAAATTGTAATAAAATTTATTAAAGAATTTTATAGTATTCATTTTAATTAATAAAAACTATAAATATTAATTAAATTATTATATTAGGATGTAACTACCTTATATACAGTTAACAATTATCTAAATTTTCAATAAACAAATAACTGAAAATTGACGTTTGAATGACATTTTGAAAATGTGCGTGCATGTAGATAACGGTTCAAAATAATTCTTAAACGCCAACAAACTTATTTATAACTGTAAAATTATAGACAAAACTTTCATAAATTAATTTTAGATTGCAGAAAAGATATAAACTGTTAAAACCGATATTTTTATACTAAATCTATTTCTTCCTTTGAATTTTTGTGATCCCATGAATAGAGTGTAAATTGTTCCTGAAGAATCATTTAAGGATATTCTATAAGAAAAATGTTTTTATTTATTTTTTCAAATAAAATAACATTACTTACTCAACATAGAACAAATATAATGTAAAAAAATATCAGTATTTATTTAATCGTAAATTAAAGAACAAATAAAAAGTTAAAACAAGTTTCAAATTTTAAAGATGGTATGTCAAAAAAGAGAAAATGATAAAACCATTGTAAGTTTGTTCAGTAGATTTAGAATAGAATCGCACAAAACACTTTTGAACAATTGCAATTAACTGTCAAACACTCTAGAACCACTTAAAACAGAAAAATCTAATTCTATTCTTAGATACAGTTTACCTAATAAACTTTATGATGTCTTACAACATTGTGTTTAAATTAATTGATTTGCACTCTTCTTAAAATTTCAAGCTCTGTATTTGATTGATCAGCTTGAAAATGGCTTTAGTTTGACATAATGTATTTTTGGTTTTAAATAAATTTTGATGCCTACAATTTGTAAAACTTTATATAAAACTTTATATATGTATTTGATACTTATACCCAGGGAAAATCATACTATTAAATGTTTAATAGTACAATTATTGATTCAATAGGACTGGTATCAATAGATTTTTACTATTAAAATAATAGTTTTCTGTTTAAAACAATATGTTTTGTAGTTTTGATTTAATAAGATGCATACTATTATTATATTAATAGTAGACCGCTTTAATGTAATTAGAAATACTATAAATTTAAAATTGTTCTACTCATTGTATTTATTAGATTATACTATTACTTCAATATTATAAAATAGTTAATTTTTAATAACATTGCCAGAATCAATTTAATGGTATGGGTAACCACATGTAAATATTGTACGCATACTATTGTTTTAATGGTTTTAAACTATAATAATGCCACTGTGTCCTGTACTTGCCACACTTTTTTTTAATAATGACACTTATATTATCTCACCTGGCGGACAAAAGCACATAAGTCATTTTACGCAATTTTACAGGAGAGCGTTATTTTTAATTTTTAAATTAATTCTTTCGATTAGAAAAAATTGTGGTACGCAGTTTAATTACTATTTGCTATAGTTTTCAACGCGCAAAGATAAAATTTTGCAATAATTTAGAAAATAATTGACTTAAGTGCTTTTGTTCGAAAAAGGTATTTGACTTATGTTCTATTTTAGTAAGTAAAAAAAAGAATAAAAATGTTGTAATAAACAAAACATTTTATTATTTCAGTCTCAAAAAAGTTAAAAAACACAAATAAAACAAATTAAATATACTTTCTTATGTTAAAATTAAAATCAAAAAACAAAAATATCAACAAATTAAACATTTCTTTTGTTCAAAATAAGATGAAAACAAAAAATCAAAAAATAATCACAAATAAAATATTTTCCTTCTATCAAAATTAATATTAAAAAGAGAAAACTCTAAGCTTCCTATCCATTTCAAACTTGATCTTCATCAATTTCAATCAAATCAAGATCGATATCAAGTTTAGTACTGGTTGCATCAGGTAGAGAAGTATAAAATTGATGAAAAATTTGTGGAATAAAGTCAAGCAAAGATATTAGGTCCTTCTTTTTATCAGCACTTATATATATCAAATTGTTTGAAATAACAGGAACCACAATCGTAGTTTTGTTTCTTCCCCTTCTGGTTAAATCAATATTTAAAAATTTTTCTATCTTTCTATGTAAATTATTTTAATACAATATTTCCCCAAATTTGTTCTTAATATCATATCCAAACCATTTCACATCATGCCATTTAAATCACCCAAAGTGATTCTGTTTCGAATGACCAAAGGCCCTTTTAAAATTGAAGCAAAATTTAAGAAATCATTTGATGACATTTCAACTACTTTAAATTTAGAACTACACGATCGAACATGCTGCATCCAGTCATGAGGGTGAAATATTTCCAAATTAGTTTTCTTTTTCTTTTTTTCTATGATACTATGATCATCGTCAATTTCCATATGGCTGTGACCTGGAACCATAAACTTGTGCTCAATAACCTCAATATTGGTTGATTTTTCTTCTAAGAACATAGAGAGCATTGCAGTAAAATGTGAATTTTTATTCTGCCCACCACAAGTATCAGAATAAAGAATCACATGTTTTACCTCGGCTGTCAAATTTTTTAAATGCTTGTACAAACAAGAGGCTATTTGGTTCGCTCCTCTGCCTGAAATACACTCGTGCCACATATAATGAGTTGAGTTGCCATTTGCGTTATCGTGAACCGTCAAATTAAAAGTCCAGAGTTACCTTTTGTAAAATGCGAAAGCTGCCGTCAGCGATGGTGTTGGCAAACATTGCTGAAGGTCAAAGGTGAAACATTAGATTTGGTTGTTTGATTCTTTCGATAGTTCTTTATCAACGCGCTTTTCGCTATAGGCTAATTCAGCTTCAATATGGTGTTGATCTCTTTTATTTTCGATTTCGATTTTCTCCTGTGAGTTATAATGTTATAATAAATTTTGGACCCAACAGGGTTACTTACTAATTTACAGTACAAATTATACATTTTAGATACTGTTAAATCAGAACTTAGATATCTAGTGTTGTTATCTTTACGTGCATAATGACTTTCGTACGAAGGGAAAGATAGTATATGTAAACGTACTTCTTCTATTGATTTTGATGATTTTTTATGTTTTGGAGAATGTTTGCCTCGCCAGATATGGTTGAATAAGTCCGCTAAAAGTTTCTCTTTTTTTTTAATGCTACAGTTAAAATTTTCGCTTACATTCAAAGTTTTTAAAAAACAAGTTCTACATATCGGAAGCCTTTCGCCATTATATTCGAGGGAATAGTTATAGGTTTTAATTCTGCACTTATCTCCTGTACGTGGGCGATTTGATTTCTTATCTGAAACTGTCATCATAGCATAAATGAAAGCCGCACGGTTATTGTAGTTACCCATGTTCCAGTATGCATCGAAAACTGCTTTTTGCATTTCAAACGAAAATCTGCTATTACATTTTAAACGACAGTTTTCTAATGAAACGCCTTCTTCGATGCTTTTATTTTACCAGTAATTGTAATTTTTAAAAAAATTTTACGTTGATTATTATTTTTGTAACTTTCAAGACGAAATATGTATATTTTGACTTAGGTGTTTTTGTGAGAAAATGGATATTGAGAAATGGTAAATGGATCTTGAGAAAATGGGCATGCGATTGAGTCTATAAAAAAAATCGGATTTTTTTGACTTATGTGCTTTTGTCTGCCAGGGTGAGATTTAATAGTATATACTATAAAATCAACGATACCATTCGGAAATCGTTCAAAAAACGCGCTAAAAATAACTTATGTATAGGACCCAATAATGCAATATTTGTTTAAAAATTAAAATCTGTTTAAAGAGATAATATCACCAGTTTGAACTTGATTTGCTTGCATTGAATGAGTAAAAAAAGTTAAATATTAAATAAATAAATTAAAAAAATGAAAGTATTAAAAGGAAATTTAAAAATAAAGATAAGAATATGTTAGCAATAATTGAAATAAAAGAATAAGTAGAAATTTAAAAACAAAAATAAACTTTAATAGTGCTTAAGTTAAATGTTATAATATAGTTTAAAAAAAACTCGATAAAAAATGTTGACTAAATTAAAGTTCAAAGTTAATAGACTAAATACTATATTTGAATGGACATTAAAAATAAAAATAAACGTTATTCAAATAATAGTGCTTAACAATTATAATTAAATAGTGATAAACAATTTTTTGCTAAGTCAACTATAATAAAGAACTAATATTTCATTTAAACAAAAACATTGAATTGTCCGAATCTAAGTGTATCAAAAAAATAATATTTTGAGGATAAATTTATAGGAAAAGTTTCTATTTAACAAAGTTGGATATTCAAAAAGTTTCACTTTATTAAATCGAAGAAATTGTTTTACACAAAACTGGGCCTTCGATTTTATGCAAACAGTGGCATGATAATTATTTTAACGCGCATTTCCAAACCTATGTTGCAATTGTTGTAAATAATTAATCTTAAGATTATTTTTTTCTTTTTATTAAATCTAATTTTAATATATTTATGTTTAATATTAGTTAGTTATTATTGTTATTAGTGATTTTGATACATTTAAGCTATATATCTATTTTTATGACAAAGTACAAACAAGTTTGTTAAGAAGTACAAGTAAAAGTAAATATGTTTATGGAATATTATGATTTAATAAATAATTAATATTGTTTCATTGAATTTGGACTGCTTTAACCTTATATAACAAATATAGGTACTGAAAAAATAGAATTTACTTCATTAAATTAATATGAACTATAAGACTATAAAGGTAATAATATTTAATATTAATGTGATGCTCCTATTATAAAAAAAGTATACCACTTCGACAATGCTATTAAAATGATAGTATGCATACTTTTAAATTTATTAAATTATTATTATTAAAACTATTATAATAGGATATACTATTGAATTATAATGTGATGCATTATAATATTTATTGGACAACACTATTAAAATAATTGTGTGTATACCATTAGATTTATTAAATTAATATTATTGAAACTATTATTTTAATAGGATATACTATTAAATTATAATGTGATGGACTATAATATTTAAAGGACAATACTGTTAAAATAATGGTACATTTCATAAGATTAAAATTGTTATTTTAAAACTGTATATTCCATTGACGAATTTTAATAGTAAAATCTAATTGAATTAATAGGAAATAGTTTTAATTTTATAGGATTTTTCCCTGAGTGACTTGAAGCTATCATGTATACGAGGTTGTCAAAATTTCACAAAAATAAAAAAATACGCTAAAAATTTTGATAGTACATAAAAGCAGGGTTATGAACGTCAATTTAACATAATTTAAGTGGGGTTTATTTTTAACTAGGGTTACAAGTATGACTAGTTTTATGCATATGAAAAAAAAATACTCTTAAATTATGTCCCGTGAGTTCAAAAAGTTTAATATTCAACTTTTTGAATACAGTTTTTATTTCAATTTTAAAATGCGACTTCAACCAATTTATTTAGGATTTCCACAATTGATCTACACTATACGTTCAATCTCTGTGAATTGACAAACAAACTTATAGTACAAAATAAATTGATATTTTGAATATTAGGTGATCTTTTGAATCTGTTATGTTTCAAAATCACAGAATTTACATCAAAAAAGTTTTTCCATTACTTTTTTTGTCAAAAAAAAAATAATTTGTTTTTGCCAGACAATGTTAGTAAATATTTAAAATGCAAATATAATCAAATTAATTGTTATTATTCAATCAATTATAAATATTATTTTCGAAAAATGGGAAAGAGTACCGGATACTTCATTAGAGGAAAGAAAACTTATTCTATATACTTCAAAAAAATCCGTTAGAAAAATTGGTGCAAATATTGGAAGTAGTCAAACTAGCGTAAAAACAGTTATTAGAAACTACGGAAATTCAGGTACACTACCAAACAAAAAGGCACAAATTGGTCGACCAAAAATATTTTCTCAGAGGGAAGAATGAGCTGTCGTCACACTGGTAAAAAATGAACCAAAAATTTGTATATAGAAAAACCAATAAAAAATTCTGTAAAGAAAACATTATACCAACAGTAAAGCAGGGTGGTGGTAATTTAATGGTTTGGGGGTGCATGAGTGCTGGTGGTGTGGCAAATTTAAATTTGATAGAGTAAATAATGGATAAACAATATTAAACATTTTGAAAGAAAATTTAATAACAAGTGTAGAAAAATTGGGGCTAAATTAACGACGTTTCACATTTCAGCAAGATAATGACCCTAAACATACGTCACAAATCGTCAAAGAACGGTGTATTTTCAACATACCAAATCAATTACATTCACCACCACAGTCCCCCGATTTAAATCCAATTGAAAATTTATGGGGTATGTTGAATCATAACATTCGAAAACACCGTATGACATCTAAAGAGACATTAAAAAGTGCATTATTATAATCATAGTTAACTCGGGGAATGCAAACATAGCATTACGTTTTTATCTTTTTATTAAATATTTTTGACATTTTGAAAACCAAATACTTAAACCAAAAT
Source organism: Argyra leucocephala (assembly GCA_963942445.1). NCBI lineage: Eukaryota > Metazoa > Arthropoda > Insecta > Diptera > Dolichopodidae > Argyra > Argyra leucocephala. Next base: position 16,470,903 of record OZ012681.1, read on the forward strand.
AATTAAAGAAAAAAAAAAACGCATAATTTTATTTTCTTTTCACTAAATTATTTATTGGTCTTTCTACTAATACCGATATTTATATTTTTGAGCAATAATAATAAGTTGCCTTTGATTCAAAATATACTTTTTATAACATTAAAATTTGAAGATTTTCAGCATTTCCTCTTAGCTTAGACCTCAAAAAATTGACAAAAAACTAAAATAAAAACTTTAATCAAAAATACCCTCCTTAGAGGTATGACAATTTTTTATGTAATTATATCTTACAAGAATACTTCGTAAGTTAATAATCATTCCATATCCAAAATTATATAAAAATATTAATCGAAATGATCTTGAATATACTAGGAACAAAAATAATTATATTTACCGCCTTCATAAATTGGTTAAAACACAGTTTCATTCCTTATAATGTGAGCGCCAATTAAAAAAAAAAAAACTAAAAATTTAATTATTAAAGAAACTATTTTTGGTTTGAACTGATCTTTAATGTTTCTTGTCATCTTAACACGATAATAAGAATTAATATTTACAAAAAAAAAAAAAAAAACAAACAAGAGAAAATAAATAAAAAATAATAATTAAATTAAACAAAAAAAAAAAAATTTAAATTACCTTTCTCACTTCCTCTTACACTATTAAACTATCGAATTCACCATTTAAATCGAACGATTTAAAATGAAACCATAATTAAATGAGACCTATTTTAATCATAGTTGCGTTTTGTTTTATTTTTTAGTTGTTTTGATTTAATTTTCTCTTAAAAAAAAATTAAAACACTACAAATGAGGTTCATCATCTGATACTATGTGCTATGTAGTATATTATGTCTTTATTGAGTGGGCAATTTCCGGATATGGTATCATTATAGTAATATATATGTATCACTCACCACTATACACAATGTAATGTACTACAACTTTGTTCTCTCGCTCTTGTGTGACAATGAAAATATAATGACTTTGCGATGGGAATCATATTGGTCTAAAACCGATAAAAATTATGTTTGACATTTTTGTTTTGTTGTTTTTTTTTTTGTTAATCTTTGGTGGTTCCCAAAAAAGATTTTCTTTATGATGCCATAATTTAAACTTTGGTAATATTGATAATAACTTTAAATGAAATCGAAAAACATTTTTTTTTTTTTGTGTAGGGTAAACAATATAATTTGGTTAAAATAGTTTCTGAATGTGTATATATAAAATAGACATGGGAATTTCAATTATTAATTATTTTAACTCGTGTTAAATTATTGAAGTAGATTTGATATATTTGAAAGTTGTTAATTCTGTTATTTTTTGCAAGTATATACACATTCGATTCTACTTTCGAAAAACTATATTTTTCGAAAGGTTATAATTTTATTATATTGGACCATTGAACATTATTTTAATACAATTAATGTAGATGCATATATTAACATCGAATTTGGTATACTTGTTATATATGAGTAATATATAACATAGATAAGATAGAGCAACGACTATATATACATATATGTAGTATATATATAGTCTGTATAGTCATTGCATAGACTAATACAGTTATACTTAAGATATTGATGCCTTATTATAAATCAAATATAATATGGGTACAAGAAAGGAAGCTGTTGTTTTGGAAGCATTCTTTCTTATATTTAAGAATTATAAGAGATCTAGCTTGAGGTATACTAAGTCTATATATAAGAATTATAAGAAAAAAGGTTTTTAAAAATTTATTTTATTTCTTTGTAATGGAATGTGAGAAAGCAAAACTTCAAATACATATTGCAAAATAAAGTTATGAGTGTGATTTTCAAATAAATGAACAAATATAATAAATAAAAGTCAATGTACTAGTATTTGTCTCTTTGCTGTTGCCTGAGTAGTTGTCAAATTGTGTAAGAAGCTCTGCAACTACAGCTGAACTATTTAGAATTTTTAAAAGAGCAAATATATACAATAAATAATATGTTTTTTTATAGAGGATTGGACTTATTTAATAAACGACACAAAAAAACATGAATTTAAATGAGGCCCCATGCACCATGCACAATGCACCATGCACAATGCACCATGCATCATGCAGCATGCATCATGCATCATGCATCATGCATCATGCATCATGCATCATGCATCATGCATCATGCATCATGCATCATGCACCATGCACCATGCACCATGCACAATGCACCATGCATCATGCACCATGCACCATGCATCATGCATCATGCACCATGCACCATGCAACATGCATCATACATTATGCCCCATGTACCATGCATCATACATTATGCCCCATGTACGATTCACCATTTTGCTAGATTCTAAACAAATCCACTATGAAATGAGAATCTATTCTATTATTTCCCTAAATATTCACAATAATTTTGAATAGAACAATTTTTTCAGTAATTTTTTAATCAATAATTCTATTTTTTATTATGTTTTTGTTGTCATTTTAAATCCATTTTTGTTTATTTTACGCACTTGCAACATTATTAATTTGACATATTTTAATATTTTTGTTTATTTTTCTTATAAAATTCAAGTCAAAATTACTTAATTTAAAAATAAGAATTAATTTACGATTTCGATTTTTCTTTTCATTTCCAATTAATCCAAATTTGTAAAGTTTAAGGACAAATTAAATTTTATTGTCATTTGATCTTGGTTTATCTTTATCCATTTTTAATGAGCATGCTACAGGTGGGTATTATTTTCAATATTTGTATACATAATGTGTGTATACATAGTTTTAACCCATTATTGGAAATATTTTGGAATTAGAATTTTAAGGTGGTACATTTAAGGTGTTCTTTTTCAAAACTTCTATATGGTACATACACATACATATACATATTGTATATATTAAAATTAGAATTTTACAGAATTAAAAATTTTATTCACGCCTTCTATGGTTTATGCATAAAAACAAAAATTATGGAGTTAAGTTCTTATCCACCTTGTTGTGAATATAGAAATGAAATGATTAAGACTTGTTTATGTTATATACAAAATATGCAAACTATTTATTAAGAACTTCATTAGAATAGTGAAAAATGAATAAAAGAAGGAAGAAATTACACTGATAGAAAATAAATTTTAATGAGAATTTGCAAAATATTTAAATATGTTAGGTATGGTGTAAAAATCACAGAAATAAATTAAACCAATGTACATGAAAAGAATTTTAAAAATGAATGAAGTTTGAAGAAAAAAAAATTATGCGATTATATCCAACATCAACAGAGACCACCTAAAAGATTAAATACTTGATAACTGGCTGAATACACTACAGTTATAATAATCAAATGAATCTTTTTAAATGAATTTGACAAAACAAAAAGTATATAAACAAAATATTGTTCTTATTTAAAGCTTTATGAGCTACATATTTTAATATTTTGTTCATTAGCTGTTCACGATCTATCTAGAAAGATCTAGAGTAAAAAAAAAACAATATATTGTGTTCAGTAGTTTCCATTAATTGAACTTTTCTATACAAAAGTGTTGTGATCGGCGTTCAGTAGATTGTCCAAAATAGTTCTAAGCTGTTATGAACTGTTTTAACAACTTATTTTGTTTATTATTTTTATTTTGACAGTTCTCAATTGAATTAAATAAACAAATTTAAAAGTAAACAAAATTTAACTTTAAAAATGATAAAAAAAAGTGTTGTTCAGTAAACATGAACATCTATATCTCCTTTTGGTTATCCCTTGCAAACAAATACTTGATCGGTATGACACAAACTGTCACGATTAAATTTGTATCCGTTCTGAATCTCTGAAAAATTATAAATCGCTTCTGTCACAATTTTGCTATTAGTTAATTTTTGTTTATATACACAATACTTATACTTGTTTGCTCTGACAATGACTGAATACCATTATGATGAATATTGCAAATTAATTATTGGAAACTAAATACATTACGATAATCATTTATTCATTACCTTTAAGCTTTCATGAATTGTAGAAAAATTCGAAATCGCAAAAAATAAAGTCATTTTTTTTTCAATTATAATCCAAAAAAAAAAAATTACTTATATTTAATTTCTATAATAGTGGATTTATAGTTTATAATTGTTACAACAGATTGTGGCAATACGATTGCAATGACTTTTGAAATTTACCCTATATGTACTTTATATGATAATTTTGTCCATTTAATACTTCTAAAATAATTTAAAATGACTATCTAAAAAATAGAGAAATATGACATTATAATTTTACTGCAATCAAATACGAAATAAAATTAATCTTCAACATTTTCTTCATTTATGTCTGCCTTACAACATTTTATTTCCCAACATTATATCATAATCTTTAATTTTAATTATGAGTATAGATATATCATATATAAATATAATTTCAAGTTTATTTTCACTTGCAATTTAAATTTAAAATTAGCTCTAATTGAAACGATCCGACATAACCTAAAAAAGAAATATGATATTCTCTTTTTTAATTTTTACATACATACATAATATATAATGCTTTTACTCTTTCTCGGCATATTTTTTTATTACATAAAAAATACATAATCTGTGTGTATGACCTTTATCTATCAAAAACTTCATTTGTCACCACCGAAATGTTTATTTCTATCATAATATTATTTTGTTTTTTTTTTTTTGTAAAGTGTCATTTAATTACTTTAATGACTTGTCAAAATTAATTTTTAGACATTTAAATGAATGAGTGTATTACAAATTATATACATCTATTATCAGGTCTATTCTTTCTTTCTTTCTCTTTCTAACGTTTTGTAATAAAATAACACAAAACAATTATAATTTTTTGTTGGTTGAAGCAGATAACCTACAGAGTAGAGTAGGTACAGGTAAAGGTATAATTACATACATATTTTGTTTCTGCTTAACCTGTCAATTTATTTCAATCTCTTTTTCTGGTTTATATACCTACATAGGTACGCTAGTCTCGTTTATTTTTTCTGATTATTTCGTTTATAATAAATTAATTTAAGTATTTCGGTCACGAATTATTTCGTGAAAGAAATTTTTTTATTTTTGTTTTATTTTTCTTTTATTATTTTTGTTATTTTATAACGTGGAATCTATTTTTTAAATCATTCTTAGGATTTTTTTTATCATAATATTTTATTGTATAACCTTAGCTTAATGTTTTCAATAGTTCTATACAGACAGTACTGTCGAAAATAATAACAACGTTATGTAAATGGAAAATATGTAATTTTATATTTTAGGACCCCATAGATTTAGTTTTAACTGCCACATATTTGTGTATTATAATACTAATTGATAAATTAAATGAATTATTGTCTATTATACAATATTTGTTGTGTTCAATAAACTGTTCTAAGACGTTCTAAAACATTCTAGAGTAAAAAACAACACGTTTTTCTCTTCATTAGTTTCCGTTACTTGTTCTTTTTTTTCCGAAAGTGTTCTGTTCTCTGATCATTAGATTGTGCAAAACTGTTCTAAATTGGTCTTTTTTGTCCTGAATTTTTTTGAGAACAGTTTTGGAAAATTTTTTTTTGTTGTTGTTTGTCTGTAAATTTTGACAGTTAAACAAAGAAATTTGACAGTAATCAAAAATTAGAACAAAAAAGATCATAAAAGGTGTTCAGTAGTTTTTTCTGTACTAAGTGGTTCTAAAGTGTTTGACAGTTAACTGTCATTGTCCAAAAATATTCTGCCGGATACTGTTTTAAACCTACTGAGCACTACTATTAATCGATTTACATTTTTTAATTGGTTGCCTATTTTCTAGCAACCCTTATCAATATTGAACATGTTTTTATTCGTAAGTGGGAAAAAATATCTATTACAGAAAAATTAATAACCCAATGGATGCTGATGGTGAGTTAATAACAGTATATAATTAACAAAATATAAGTCAAATAATCATAAAATTTAAATTTTATTTTTATCTTAGTTTATACAAACAATATGTTTTTGGAAAATAGACACAAAACTTTTGCGAGAATCGCACTTAATTGGAACGCATAAGGTAACAAAGTATCAGGGATAGACTAGTCAATATCAACAAAAGAAATATACTATAAATAAATCCCAGGTAATGATGATAATGAATTATTTCTGTACTTTGATAAACCATGTTAGTTTTCTAACATTAAGTTCTACTTTCCCTGATTGCCTGATGTACGTAATGGTTTAAAGTTAAATTTGAAAATGATTTTAGACTGTGTGATCCATACGGTATTAGGTTTTTTTAATTTCACAATTGGAAATAGTTTTTTGTAGGTTGATGCGTTCAATGCTGGGTAGTAGGTCTAAAAGTTGACTCATTGCATTTTATTTTTGTTTTGGAATATCTTGGTTTTAGTTTTTTTTATACAAATTGACTGAGCTTTTTACTTTCTGATCCCAGCATCATTTCATTTTACAATTCCGTTATAAAAATTGACTGAGGCTTTTGTTTCTGATCCCAGCAACGTTTCATTTTTGAATTCCAGTTTTTTTAGTGAATTTTTATTCCATTGATAAAGTATGAAAATTAGAATTTATTCAAGTAATTTATTTACCTAAACATTCGCAAGGTGGTCCATTTTAAGTCTAAAATTATTTAAGTGGTGATTCCTTCCAGTATTTCAGAAATTGTTCTAAACAGAGTTGATCTATTTTTAAATTTGACATACGGCTAAGCTACTGTAGGTTAAAAAAATCGGATTGAAAAAATAATATCCAATAAATATTCACTACAGCTGAATACAAGTTTTTCTATTTCACCCTAAATGATTAAAATAGAATTTATAGTTTCTAAACCAGCTTTTATATTTCATATTACAATTTGAAGAGGAAAATAGAAAAAACTGCACATAATGTCATAATGTTTTTGTAAAGTACTGTAGATATATATGCATATTATGCAGAACAAATTAATTCAATGTCCGAAAGGGAGTTAGTTATGTTTATTTTGAAAGACAATTAAATGATCAGCACCCACTGTAGACAGTGAGTCCCCTTAATGGAATTATCATATTTATATATACATACATATATATGTATATATATATTGACTTAAGAACGGACAATTATTATACTATAGTAAATAGGAAAATAGCTATGCATGAAATCGTTAGAATTCCTTGGCGATTATTGAACTTGATTGAATGACCTTTGTGTATGGATGCATTGTAAAAATAAATGGTGCACAATTGTGGAGGTGAGTTTTGTAATTTTTATTTTATTGAACATAATCGATTTTTTTGTTGTTAAATAGATCCAAAAAAAAAATGGTTTTTTGACCCACAATTTTTCATTTTTTTTTATTTTATTTATTAATTTTTTATTATCTTAAAAATTGTGTTTTTTTTGTGGAACATTATAATAGTTTTAATGATTTAGTAGAAATATTATTATTATTATATTTTTCTGTTGTTATAATTACAAGGTAAAGTTAATGATTTTAATCTTTAATTTTAATTTTTATTATTTATGTTAATAGAAATTTAATATCACTTGATTTTATCTAATTCTGCTTGGCTTACAAATGAATTTACAAATTATTTAAGTTTTTGACATAATTGTATTTGAAGATAAATTAAAAAATATTTAAATTTTAAAGTAATTTGACTCGAGTTCATTAATATTATGTTTAAAAATTTAATAATATTTTACACATTTAATTATATTTGTGAAGGTTATTGATAAGACAGATGGATGAGATTTGTTTTGTAAACTTTTAATTTAATATACTTAAATTTTAAATGCGTAAATCGCATAATTTGTTTAAAAATGTCCAATTAGAATTACAGTTAACACAATATGAGAATATGTCAGTGGAAATCGGACATATCAAGTTTGAACATAGCTGTGGAAATGGTGTAAATCATGAGGAAGGCAAATAATGAATGAAATCGTGAAACAAAACTTTAAATATAACCCTCAGGGAAATCACGCTTTACGAATTAATAATAAAAATAAAAAATAAGAACAGGAAAATAAACAGTTTATATATTAGAACAACAAAGTAAAACAATTAAATATTAGAACCACTAATCTGCCACTATATCTGCTTAAATATAAATTCAAAATACTTGTATAAATATAAATGCAGTCCTCTCCTAAATTCCCCTAAGGGAAATTAACATGTAAGAATTAGTCAAAAAAAGCTGAAGTAGGATCATTGAGGAAAATATTATTGAAATAAAGTCTGGCCATTGAATTTTTCATCTATATGAAGTAGTTTGTTTTTGCGCAATGCCAAACAGATGTTCAAGGATAATTTAAAAGTAATTAAGTAAATCTCTCTATGGCAATTTTTTTTTTACCAAATTTTATTTAATTGCACACAGTAAAAATAAACAATAAAATTTTCAGAAATTTTTGCCAAATCCAATTTGTATGGACAATGACAAATTCAAGAAACAACTGAGTCCATCCATCTATAGTCTTTTTGTCAAATTTATTCTTATGATATAAAAATGGATTTAAATTTATTATTTACTATACATAAAGCTTATATATTATTATCAGGAAGATTATATTTGATTGAATGTTTTGCGTGAATTTCTTTGTCTTTACGTGTCAAAATGGTTCACCCTGTCCATGTTTATACGAGGCCGAAATCTACGTAGATCTGCCGCAAAAATATACCTTCATGTTCATATAAGTAAAAAAAATCTGGTAGATATCTTCCATTGTTGCTGTCAGATTATTGTATAATGTCAAGATGGCTGAAAATGAAATTATAGGCAAAAAAATAGATAAATATATTTTTATTATTATTCTAATGTAAATCCAACAATATTATTTGTATTATTTCGATTTTTTTTTATTTTATCACAACGTCTTCTGATCGAATATTAATAAAATAAAAAAAAATATAAATTATATAAATAATAATATTTTCTATTTTTTTGCCTATAATTTAATTTTGGACTATCTTGATATTTCAATAATTGTGACAGCTACAATGGCAAAAATCTACCAGTTTTTTTACTTTATGAAGGTATATTTTTTGCGGCAGATCTATGACCAAAAACTGTCAAAGTGACATATTATTTTTACACTTAGATGAATCCTGACAAATTAATATACCATACTAAAAATCAGATATCTTTGAATAAATCAGATAGACTATATTGAATTTTGTAAAAGATGTAATAAATTATTCAAATTGAAATCGACGGGATTTTTTAAAGAGCATAATTTAATCAGATTTACTTTCTGATGTATCACAGAGTCTAAAAATATAATTGGTTGGCTATTTTATTTCAATAAGTTACACATTTTGCTTATTTTTCTTTCCGTATTCAATTTCTATCATTTGGTCTCTATGTTAACTCGCAATTGGATAAGTTTATATAAATTTATATAATTCCTGTATGTTGACTTTTTTATTTGCACGCTCTTTACAAATTTTTGAGAAATTTAAGAGAATTTTATGATTAAAACGTGACGTCAGAGGTCTCTTTAAATAAATTTTTGCAAATGAAATTTCTATTTGCAAAACTTTCTAAAAATTTACTGTCAAATTTTTGTTGTTGTTTTAAATGTCAATAGATATTTTTCATATAAAAAGTAGTATACCTAAAATAAATAAAAAGTTGTAAACCTAACCTGAAAACTTATTTATATAACTTTTTACCGACAAAAATACCAAAATCACGAAAACTTATTTAATTTATTTATTTTCAACAAAAACATTCAATAATTTTACAAAAAATTTCAGAAAATTATTAAATTAATTCAAATTTAAAAAAATCTCATAACCTAAAAATCAATTATTTTTGACATGAAAAAATTTGGATAAATTTATGCAAATTTTGCGTATGTCTACTTTTGTTTGCAAAAGAGAACATTTTAACTGTTCTCGCAGAATTTTATTATCACGTGATTTTTCCTCTTATTTGCAAATTTTTGCAAATAAAAGTAAACATACAGACCTATTATTATTTTACCTCATCGTTTGCCAGAGATCCGATTAATTAAAAATCTCTACCCCGTGCGGTTTACTTTAACTTAGACCCATTTTTGAAGAATAGTTCTAATTTTTTAGTTTAACTTTTTAAAATTTATTTTTTTATCCATATATCGTCGGCTGGAAAAACGTTTGTTGAATGTGCATTTTTGGGCATATTGAGTTATTAATTGATACTTAGGTTTTAAAAGTTTCTCTTTCATTTCATCCAATCGGTATTTTAATAGCAGTTCTAGTTTTCGAGATTTTGAATCATGCTTTTGTCGAATGTAGCCAGTAATTATCAAAAAATAACAAACAAATGTCGTATGTGAAACATTCAACAAAGTTCTATGTTAAAAACTGATTTTTTCGTTTAGGAAAACGATTGTTGAATGTGATAAAATCCAATCACATTCAACAAAATCATTTCTTTTGTGTACAGTTTTCAAATGTTGAATGTGAATAGTAGTATTAGATACATACATCAAAATACAAAGTAAAACGGAAAACAAATACTTCGTACTTTTTTTGTTAAGATGGCGCTTTAAAGGCCATAGAAAAATTTCTTATATAATATATATTTAAAAAATGTATAAAAACTTGGTGTAATATTTTGATGAATAATTATTGCAAAAATAAAAATAATGATAAAAGAATTCATCAAAAAAATTTTGTCACATTAAATTCATTTAAATCCATTAAACAAAGAAAATTGAACACTTTAAATTAAACATTCATTTCTTAACTTTTCATATTTTTTTCTATTAATCTAAGCATGAACAAATTTGTTTTTCTTATTAATATTAAACATTGTAACTTTTATACATAAGTAATGTTTTTTTTTTGTTAATATAAGCATAAACAAATTTGTTTTTCTATTTAAAATATATTTTAAAATATAATATAGTCTTTTAAATATATATTTAAATTATATATTTTTTATTTGCTTTTTTTTATTCTTCACCTAGATTTTGATTTTATTTCTGTATGTTGATATATTTTTTGATTTAATAAAGTTAAAAGAAAATAAGCCGGTGTTTTTTTTACTTTTAAGAAGTAAATTATAGGTATGTAATCAAGGCATTAAATAGGATGAATTTTAGAATTTAGGATGTATAATGATATATATATACATATAATATGAGTAATAATAATTTAACAATAATTATTAAACCACATTTTAGAGTAAGCGTTTGTTAATCACATTTATTTGTAATTTTTGCATCATTTTCATTTATATTTTACTATATAAGCATTATTTTGTCTTTATAATTATTCTATTTTGTTTTATTTTTAATTTTCCCCACTTTATTAAATATGTTATTTCTTTTAAAGGTTCTTCGTCACTTATCTTTAGTTAACAAATTGAACCTCAACTTTTTCCACAACTACCTAGGCTAGTTTTAAATTTTTATTTTACTATATTTAATATTTTTTGTTTTTATAAATTTTTAAGATAATTCTTCAATATTTAATGTAAATTAGCTTTTGGTTTTGATGAAATAAATTCTGTTTTATGTTATTATATTAATTGACAATAAATAAATTTAAAAAAAAAAAACTTCTAATCACTCCAAAATTCTTATATGAACTGAAATATCTCATTTAAGAAATTTCTTTGTTTACATTTTCAAGTGACCTTTATGACGCCATCTTGAATTGAATGTTGCAGCCTGTCTATTTAGGATGCCTTGTCTGTGCCTTCATGTTTTGATCTTCAGTGGCTATGCTGTACTTCAAATTTCTTAGAAACTTTATTTCACAACATTTACAATACATAATATTAGATACATCAAAATTGTCTTTCACATAATTAACAATTTTTTAAAATTTTAATGACTTAATTTCTTGTTTTAACATATTATTGGTAAGTCATTATACATTTTCAAACTATTTTATCTATTACAAACATTAACATAATATTATGCGTTGTTTGATTTGTCAAAGAAATTTAATTAAAAATTAAAAATTTTGTTTTAATTACATTCCACAGATACCTAGATAGATTAATTGATAGATTATAATTAATATATTAACTACAGTATCAAATGTCACAAGTTTAAATTTTCAAATTAAAAATAAAAACAGAAAATAGCTAGTATACCATGGCGAAATTTAATTCCAAAAACAAAATCTAATTTTTGAATTATTTGCCATTTTTGTTTTTAAATTTTTGCCCTGAATTTTTAAAATTCATTAATTGAACATATAGTTATATTATATTATTATGTATATATATCGGATTACAAAATCTATTTCCTTTCTCATAGTTTTTACTTAACTGGATAATTACAGTTAAACGGATACTTTTACTTTCATATGAATAATTTAACTTATACCTTTTTTTTTTGTAAAAACCGACATCTGTTTAAATTAGTTCCACATTTGTTAATACAAAACCAATTTAATTTCTAACCACTTAAAGTAAATAATAATATGAAAAAAAGGTGGAACTAACTATTCATTTCTTTCAAATAGTTATTTAAAATACGAATAATTTTTTTTTTGTTTTGTGATCAGGTATTTCCCATGATTATATAAGGATTAAAAATTCATAATTTCAAAAAAAAAATATATAAGACAAATTAAAAAAAAATAAGGACAGCAAAATAAACAGTTAAACTCACCACTAATATTTTTTGTAAGTGTAACGTAATCTCTTCAAATATTAGAACCACTGCTCTGACACTGTTGTATCTCTGCTGTATAAATATAAATTCTAGAGAAGAAGAAAAAAAACCAAAACTAAGCATGAATATTCACTTGAATACGCATAGTATAAATTTGCAACCTTGAACTCATTGCCGCCAGCGATGTTATTATGTAAGAAGAAATGAAAATAAAAATGAAAATAAACAATTTAATCACCAAAATCAGACGCCGGCGTTATTTTATACTCAAATTAAAGTTCGCGACATCATCAAATTATTACTTAGTTAGTAGATGTAGATACATATTGTTTGTATGGTTTGGTATGTAATCAAAAATTGTTCGGATTCATATTTTTCTCTCTTTTGTGCAATTCTTCTTCCCAGAGATTTTTAGCAGTTTTGATAATTTTTTTTTTTTTTTTTTGATTTTCATATCCAAAATAATTACCGAAAAATCCTATACTTATGAAAATTACCATTAAAAAAAAAAGAGAAGAACATAAACATCATTTGTTCCAACATAAACACATAAATGTGAAAAACAAAAGAAATCGATCGTTTCTCATCACTCTTTTCCGTCACTAAAACTAAATTTTTCTCTTCTTATTTTCATTTTTTTCTGTTTTTATTTTATTTTGTTTATTTTTGTTTTCAAGAAGGTTAACAGAATTTTATTATTATAAAGAAGAAAAGTAAAAATTATTTGGAAAATAAAAGAGCAGCAATAAACAGATAAATGAATTTTCATTATTGAAGAATGAATCAAACATGTTTTAAATAAATTTTTTTGTATGAAAGATAGTAATAGAAAAATTTAAAATACACACGCACACACATATACAGCATTTGTTTTAGTGTTTGATTAAGATTTTTCAAATTGAATTGATTTTTAAGGTTCAGCTTTACTAGTATTTATATAAATAATAATGACTTTTGTCAAAAATGAACAAACACAACATGTAATATTATTATACGGTACAGAAAGCGTTAATATATCCTGCTATTAAGAAAGTTTCGTAATATTTTTGACATTCCGATTTTTTTTTAATTGTTCACAACATATATTTTTCAAGCTGTGTCAAAAATTTTAAATTTTGTGTATTTGTTTACATAGTAAGTTTATGCGGTAGATATAGAAGAGAACCGGACAGAAAAGTTTTGGACAATGACAATTAACTGTCAAACACTTTAGAACTACTAATTAGAACAGAAAAATCTACTGAACACACTTTTTAATCTTTTTTGAACTTTTTTGTTTTTACTTTTTGTTTATTCTCAAGTTTCATTGTTTAAACTGTCAAAATCTCAAAAACAGAAAAAATAGTTGTCCAAAACTGTTCAAAAAAAAAATTCAGAACAAAAAAGATCAATTTTGAACTGTTTTACACCATCTAGTGAACACCGATCAGAGCAGTTTTGGATAAAAAAAACTTCAATTAACGGAAACTAATGAATACAAAAATGTGTACTTTTTTACTATAAAACGTTCTAGAACCATTTACTGAACAAATCTAATTTATACAAAAATACCAACAAAAATGTCAATCAAATGTCAACTTTAACTTGAAAAAATTGCAATTTCTTTTCGGAAAAAAAAATTTCTAAAAGTTGTCATTATCAGTTTTATGCCCATGTTTATACGAGGCAGAAATCTGCTGCAGGTCTACCGCAGAAATCTCTACGATCATGTTCATACTTAAAAAAAAACTGGAAGATTTCTGCCATTGTTGCTGTCAGATTATTGAAATATCAAGATTGCCGGAATGGAAATTATTGGCAAAAAATAAATAAATAAATTTTTATTATTATTCTAGTGTCAATCCAACATTATTATGTATATAATTTATATTTTTTTATTTGATTAATATTCGATCCAAAATTACGTTGTGAACAACAACAAAAGTTTTTTGTGAATAAAAAATAATAAGAATATTTTGACACTCACATATTCCCAGAAAAAAAATTTAAACGTCAAAAACCTACCAGAAATTTAAAATGTTGGTAGATTTGCTTACCCCTTACCGAAATCACCAGTAAGCAATAAATTTTGGTAGTTATGTTATTCGTAGAACAATTATGTTATTCGTAGAATAACTATTTTAGTAGTATTAGGATACTTTGAATAGTCTGATAGCAAGTTGCTTTAGTAGTAAACTTCTGCATTATTTTTCTTAATTTTTTCCTTATTGATATAGCCGGTGTTTTCATGTCAAATAATGACAATAATTCACTGCAGTCGATCGATCCAGATTTTATATCTGTTCTATATTAGAGGCATTGATTTGATATCAGATCTCTTCAGGTTGCAACATCAAGAAAAATAGAAAAATTTGTGGGCAAAACAATTTTTTTTCTTTTCTTTATTTTTTAATGTGATATTTCACATACAATTCATTTATTATGTAATTTTGTAATTTCAATTTATAATAATACTTAAAAAAAATGTTTACATTCTAAATCGATCTGGTCTGGTCTTATATATTCGGTCTACACTGTGGTCTGGTAATCGGTCTGGTCTTATATATTTTTGACTTTAACCAAAATAAATTCTCAACAAAGATCGTGGCGCAGCAACTGAAACTATTTGCAGTAGGAACTCATTGCAAGAGTTCATTGCATTAAAAAATCGTCGATTCAAATATAATACGTACTATTTGTGTTACATAATAAATTATAATATATATAATTTGTACTAAATTCATAAACTACTTTAAAAAAATTCAATATCCAAATAACCAAATAAAAACACAACTTTATCCATCCATACATTTTAATCAATTAAGTTTGAATTTATATCGAACTGCAACAAAAATGTGCATTCATTTTTAAACACTTATCATCACACTAACCCATTATTAAAATATAGTTTTTATAATTCAACCGTTATTAATAATACATTCATATATATAAATTATATTGAATTTTCATATTATATACTTGTGTTAGTAATTTGTTTTCGTGCAATACAATAACAAAACAAACACAACAAAAACTAATACTCAATCATGGTACGGTTTGATAATATTTTTATTCGTTTGTTTATTCATTCGTGCCGTGAGTATTCACTTGAACGGACGTTAGTTTGATAGAAAATAAAGTTTTTATTTAATTTTTTGTAGTTTGTTGTGTTTTTGAATATTTCGAGTTAAAACAAAAAAAAAAAAGAATAACTGTCTGTTTTTGCTGACTGTCAAATTGCAATTAAAAAAAAATTATTGTTGTTTTTTTGAATTCAATTAAAAACAAAAAAATAAACGAAAAATTGCAATCAATGTGCGCTTAACTATTTTTAAATAAGTAAAACAAAATTGATTTTTTATATTAATTGAAAACAATTTGTATTTTTTATTCTCTTATTTGTATTGTTTTTGTTTTGTAAGCTTTATTTTAATTCACGTTAATACTGTCGAGTCTTGTCTGATAATTCTTATTTTTGTTATTTTTTTGTTCATACAAAACAAATATTTTTAATCTCAGTTTCAGTTACAAGGCTATCCAGTGCACCTGTTACCTATAATGTGCTTTTTTTTTGTTATTTATAAATAGTAGCAATTGTTGTTGTTTATTTTTATATTAAAATTTAAATTAACTTGCATTTTTTTGCAAATTTAACAAAAAAAGAAATAAAGTTGAATTTTTGTGAATTTTAAAATTAACAAAAACATAAAAGAATTTGCAAAATATTTGTGAAAGAATTTTTGGAAAATTTTTATACAAGTTGATTTAAAAAAAATTAAAACGAAAATATTAATTAAAACAGTTTTTCTTATATCAATACTTTAAAATAATTTTGATAAAATTAAAGAATTAAATAATAACAATATTAATTACAATATAAATAATTGATTAAATTTATCAAAAAATTATAATATATGAAAAAAAAAATTGTAGTGTTGCCGTGTAATTCTAAATGATTTGGATTATAAGCATTGGATTATAACTGTTTGTTAATTCTAAAGAATTAATTCTATTTATACATGCAAATATGTATGTATTAGTATAAAATAGAATTAAAATAAATTTCGTATTCAAATTTTATGAGTGAAATTGTGTTAATGAAAAAATAACAAACAAAAATAATAAAAGAAAAAACAAAATAAAGAGCAACGAAAAAAAAAAAAAACCATTATTCGTAACTTATTCTTTTATTAATACCGTTATTTCATATTTTATGTGTCAATAAATAAAACGGTGTATTTTGTTTTTTGTGTGTACCTTGTGTTTTGTTATTGTTTTTGAGTACAAATTCGAATTTTAAATTCAAATTTGTTTTTTTTTCTGTTTTGTTTTCTGATGATTCGATATCGATACAAATTTGAATTTTGAATTTCTGTTCTCGTAATTTTTTTATGTTTAAAATTTAATATTGATTTATTTTATAAATTAAAGTGAACTCTTTTTTTTTTTTGTTTTAATTTATCACATCACACACAAGATGTGCAGAGTAAAAAATTATGTGATGCTATATAACTAGAGTATCAAAATATTTATAATTAATTGAATGAAAAAAATGAGCAAATATTTAATCGAAAATTGAATTAAATAAAATTGAATTTTTATGATAACGATTTTACGTAATAATACGACAAAAAAAAATAAATGTGTTAGAGAAAATAAAATATTTAAAGTAAAATAAATAAATATCTTAATCAAATATAATATTGATGAATTAACTGTGATTAAGGTGTGAGTTAATTTTTATTAATTTGATTTCGTATAAAAATGTTGGTATATGATATGAATTTAATCACAATGTGATATGACAACTTTTTACTCACAAAATAAAAGTAAATTTTAATAAAAGTTAAAAAATCAAGGTTATTGAAATATATTTCAATTTTTAATTTATTAAACAGGTAATTTATGTAAATTTTTCTATATTTTGTAAAACATCTTAAAACAAAATTTTATTAATTTCTAATAAAAATAAATAAATTATTATTAAAAAAATATTTTAATAATTTAGACATTACAACAAAAAAAAAAAAAACAGAAAATAAAAATTTATTATAAATCTGTAACCTAACCTAAATTAAATTTAAAATTTGTTTTTTTCCATTGTTTAAAAAAATGAATGCAAAAATTTTCAGATTTTATTTCAATTTGAAATTTTTGCATAAATAAAAAAATTATTTTTTTTTATTACATTTATCAATTTTGTTTTTCTTTAAATAATAATAAAAGTATCAGTTTTGTACAATAGAGAAATAATAATAAAAACTGGTAAAAATCAAGAAATTATTTATTTAGGAAAATTTTAATTGTTTCGGAATGACTTATAATTAATTTTAAGATACTTTACTTTTTGTTAAGATGAGAAAAGATAAAAATAATATATTATATGTGGTGACATTGTCAATGTTACTTGCATTTTATTAAAAACATACATTTTAGTAAATAAAAATTTAGATCTATGTCCTAAGGTTATAAAAACATTAAAGATTATGTTAAATTAAGATTTAAATGATAGTTAATGTTTAAATTTTTAAAATTTAGTGCATTAATTTGAATTTATTGAATAATTTGACATGACAAGCCAGAATGTAAATACATTTTATGAATTGTAAATACAAATTGTAAATACAAATAAACCAAAAACAAATTTTTTTAAATTTTTTTATTCCAAATATTGATCAAATTCTCGAAATATAATCAAAACCATAAATTCTTTTAAACTGTAGCAAATAATTAATTCAATTGCTTTGAAAACATTTTTTCATTTGGAATCGAAAATGGTATGAAATGTAAAATTTATGCATAGAATGTGTTCGTCCATATTCGTATTATGGATATATGCACTACACTTTACATGCAATCGTTCATTACCTTAAGTTGGCTTAAGCCAGCTAAATTTTATTATGGTTGGGCCTTCCTTAACTCAAAAGTGTTTATTCATCGATTGAGTTGTTTGGATACATTTGGGTTGTTCATAACCTAATTGTGTTGTTCATAACCATTCAAATAACCCTGATTGTGCTTTTCATAACCATTCAAATGACATTTTTGTATTTTTGGGTGCATTTTTGTGAAATTTTTTTAACAGCAAATTTAGATGTAATTTCAATATATAAATTATTGCTCCTGATGAATCAGGGTGCATTAAAAATGTTTTTTAAAATAATTTTTTTAAATTTATAAGTATATTAATAATTAATTAATTATACATGAGTTGATTTTATTTAATCAATACTTACCAATCTTCTGAAATTAAAAATTTAAGATAAAACAATCCCTATAGAAAAAAAACTATATTTATAAATGTACCACTTCCTCTAATTCTATTTTTGTTTATTTTGAATAGTCTATAAATTTCTAGTCTTTAACTATTAGAAATTTAAAATATAACTTTTTGAGTTTATTAAAAGTAGGATAGTCTGAAGTTCAAGGTATTACACTATAGTTATGTAATGCAAATTCACCCATTAATTAAAGGTAAGATTCTTTTTTAGAATAGAAAAAAAAAATATTAATATTCGTTCATACATAACTCATTCTAAACCGAACTTCTGTAATGTACTGAAAAAAATCAACCTGTCAAAATCTGTCAAATTTTCTTTTGAAGAATATTTATTAATTGTGTATTAATAATTTTACTTTGTTAAATACAATGTTTGTTCAGTAAACCGTTCTAGAACGTACTGAGCGATCTAAAGTAAAATAAAAACACTTTTTTGTGTTCATTTCCGTTAATTGAACTTTTTTGTCCAAAGTATCTAATCGGTGTTCAGTAGATTGTCCAAAACAGAGTTCTAAATTGATCTTTTTTGTTCACAATTTTTTTAGGAGCAATTTTGAGCAACTTTTTTGTTGTTGTTTTTTCTTTAAATTTTGACAGTTAAACAAAGAAATTTCAGAACAAACAAAAATTAGAACAAAAAAGTTCAAAAAATCAAAAAAAAAAGATAAAAAAAATTTTCATAAGATTTTTCTGTTCTAAGTCGTTCTAAAGTGTTTGACAGTTAATTGTCATTGTCCAAAACAGTTCTGTTCAATTCTGTTCTATAATAAATTTTATTTATTGATATCTATTTATATTTGATATATTTATTGAGGTATTTGTTAATAGTTATGAGCCAAATTAAATAATTAAAATTAAATAAACCAATAATATTTATTTAGTACATATTATCTACACCCACGTTTTATCATACTTCATTCCTAAATGAATTCTTTATCAAAAAATTTGAGTGAATCATAAAAATAAAATATTATTTCTATATAAAAAAACAAAAATTTAATTAAACCTTTAATGAATATAATAAAATTTTCACATTTTGACATGATTATCATAAAAAAAAACGTCATTGTCACGTAAAAAATTTCGAAAACTAATAACAAAAAATTTCTAAGTGTCATTTTCAAAAACTAAATTTAATAATTTTTATTTTTTTTTTTTTATTTTAAATTGAATAAAGGTAATAACATTTTAATGACAAATTTTAAATTTTATTATGTATTTAAAAAAAAAAAAAAACTTTTTATTATTAGACCAATTTTAATGCAATGATGTGTCCAAATTAATGATCCAAAAATAGTTTGTAATAATTTTTTTTTTTTTTTTAAGTATTTAAATCTTCAAATTTTCTTCAAATTATTTTTCGCTATAAAATAATTTATTTTCCACTTTATTTTATTTATTTTACTTTGTTTTTTTTATTACATTGAATTAAATTTTTAATTTTTCACCGCAATTTATTTATTAAAATTTGTTTCATTGAAAAAACTGTAATGTCAACTCGTAATTTTTTTTTAATATTTCAAAAGATTTTTTAATGACTTTTTTTAGTACATATTTTAATTTTTATAAAATAGTTTTAAGAAGAGTTGATAAATTAAACATTTATATTTTATGGGAAATCATTTAATTTAATTACGTTATTAATTTGGTTAAATAGATTACAATTATTAACCTATTTTGTAAAAATGAATAAAAAAAAATTAGTTTGTAAATATTAACTTTTAAAGCAAAGCTTTAATAAAAAAAAAAACTTTATAATTAAAATTTTAAAACCTTGAAAATGATAGAAATTCAAGTTTAAATTAAATTCATTAAAATTTTTAGGGTTCAGTTGAAGCTTAGACTTAGGCTTACATTTTAAATTTGATTGAATTATTTTATAAAAATTAAAATTTCAGGGAAATTAGTGTATGGTGCATGGTGCATGGTACATTTTACATGGTGCATGGTTCATAGTGCATGATGAATGATATCAAAATAATCCGAAAGTGCATGATCCATACTTCATAATCATAATATATGAAGTTTGGTGCATGATGTATGCTAAGTGTTATAATTTTTAAAACCTTGCCTTTTCATATTTTATAATAAGATTTTTGGATGCACGTACATTCCAAAATATAGTTTTTAAAAATAAAACCAAACATGCGCTTAGAAATTCTCCTATTTAAAACGTTTCGTTCGATCACGGTAAAAATCTTGATTTAAAATTTATGTTATTAATATGAGTATGAACAAACCAAGATTGAATTAAACATCATTATGACATTTAAATAAAAAATTATTATATTGTTTATTTCACATTATTCAAATAAAAACTGAATATGTTGTTTCTTCTAACATAAAGCATTCACAAAAAAAACTTCACAGATATTAATGAAGCAGTAGTATTCTAACTAAACGATTGTATTCTGGTCAGTTGCATAACCACTATACACAATATCGATACCAAAGACATTTTTTTTTTAGATTTTACAAAAAGTGCGACAATCAATTAAGCTAATAAGGTCATTAAATTTTTGAGGTTTTTTTTTTAAATTAGTTTTTAACAATATGTTTCATTCTCCTTTCATTTTACCTCGATCGTTGGAATATCTATCTAACATTAAAATGTTGAAAGCTATATACGATTTCCGCTATATAATTAATATTTTATGTGTATACAGTGTGTGTACTAACATACGTAATATTGCCAATAATTTTTAACTTAAAAACCATTTTTATTTCATACAAACCATATTCTCAGTAACTCAGTAAAAATTCAATCAATAAAAAAAAAATATCCATTCAAATTTAAATTAATTTTTGAACAAAGAGTTTAACGTCTTCTTAATTTGATTCATGTTCACAAAAATAGTTTTTTTAATTTGCTTTTTGTAAAAAACCAACTTTTTTTACATTTTTAAAGCGATTGGTGTTCATCGATTATCACACATTCTTTACAAAAAAAAGAAAAAAAAAAAAAAC
Organism: Argyra leucocephala; assembly: GCA_963942445.1. Classification (NCBI taxonomy): domain Eukaryota; kingdom Metazoa; phylum Arthropoda; class Insecta; order Diptera; family Dolichopodidae; genus Argyra; species Argyra leucocephala. The sequence goes on from OZ012681.1 coordinate 16,492,660, forward strand.
TCAAGAAAAATCAAATAAAAAAAAAGAGCGCGTAAAATCATGTTCTACGAATAAAATTCAATATTAACCCCCCTACCTACCTACCATCATCAACATTATCTTCATTTACACTCTAAGCGCATAAATTTATATTTTATAAAAATTGCATATACACGATATTTTAAATGTACATATAGACATATTTCTTGAAAAGAACAGTTTTGGAACGGATCTAGAAAAGCAATCATCCATGTCCTAAAAAATAAATCTTTTTAAAAAGCAAAACAACAAAAATAAAATTAAAAAAATTAAAAAAAAAAAAACAAAACGAGCTGATTTTGATTTCAGTATTAAAACTAGTTAAAGCTACTTGTGTATAATTATTACGGTACAAAATTTATGTATATATATATATATATGAATCTATTAGATATATAGTATATGTATATAAATACAAATTGTCTAATGATTTATCTAAATATAACGTAGAATAGTACAATGTATAAAGGTACAACTTGTGTAACATGAATAGGAGCACTGACAAATATTTAAATTTAAGTTAAGTTTTGATCAATTTAATTGTTTTATGAAACAATATTGGAATTTTCTGTACAAGTCAATCACATTTTGACTTATTAAAAATTTGATTTGCAATTAACTATAGTTTACATATCTGATTTTTGAATTTATTATTTAGTAGCCCAACAAGCAGCTTATAAATGTTCATCGCTCCATACAAATAACATATGTTACAGAACAATTTTTAAAGCTATGATTATAGGCGAGGCATTTTACACATCTCCTAACATCATAACTCTCATTCCCTTTAGATCTATCACAAACTATTTTCAATTTGCCTTCTCTCAACACATGAATGTAGTTATCACTATTAAGTTCAACAACTGCATGAAATATATTCAAAATTTTATTTGACTTAAAATTACGAATGATTTTGACATCAGCTTTATGCTGTGCCAATAATTTACTCAACATTTCGTCACAACTATTACATTTATACATTTTCGGATGACGATTCTTTTGTATAACATACTTGTTATTCAAAGTCAGATTATTTTCTATTTGCGTTTTAATATTATTAGTAGAATTCACATATTCACAATTAACAGCAATATAGTCCCATATTTTCTGTTAATAGACCCCAATATAAAAAGTAAAAGTTAATAAGTGTAAGGAGATATAGATTAGATAGATAAGCAAGTCCATAACCTGTTAATAATCACAATAATATCATCATTGTCCTGTAACCTCATCCGTAGGGCATTAGATTATTCAATAATATAGAGATTTCACTATAATATACCGTTATATATACACTTTTTGTATATATCAGTCTGTAAGCGATATTTATACGAGTTTTTACTTTTAATTAAAAGTTCTAATCCCCTTTCACTAATAAATTAGTGAGAAAAAATAAATAAATTAGTCAGTTATATATTGCCTAACTAATAATTAAGAATAGTCATAGGTGTAAATAAAATAGTATAAGCTCTAAAAATTTAAAATTATTAAAAAATTATGAATATGTAAACATCATGGCAATAAATCAATAATAAATTAATTTTATTCTGTAGTAAACATCGATATTTCGGTAGTAAATTACTTTCTTGATCATCAGTGTTCGCGACTAATCAAGCTTTTACTGTATATTCCATGCTATTTCAATAAACAAATAAATTTTTTTTTTTTTTTTTTCTCCTATTACTCCGCGTGGTAGCATAGGGCTTCGATAGTGAACCTCCATTCCTCTCTGTTGCGTACTACTTCCTTAATATCGTCCCAGGTATAATTGTTAACTGTTAAATCTTGATCAATTGTGCGTCTCCATGTGTTGTATGGTCTGCCCTATCTCGTTTGTCCTTGTGGATTCCATTCTAGAGCTCTTCTTGCTATATCACTTTCTGATTTCCTTAGTATATGACCTATCCATTTCCATTTTTTCCTATTTATCTGTCTGTTGATAGGTTCTTCTCCAGTTATCATCCATAAATCCTCGTTGCTAATTCTTGCCGGCCAGAATATTCTGCATATAATTCTCAAGCACTTGTTGATGAATACTTGTAGCTTGTGTTTGATTCTGACCGAAGTGAGCCATGTTTCACTGCCATATATTAATGTTGACTTAACACATGCTCTGAATATTGTTAGCTTTGTTGTTCTCGATATTTGGTTGCTCCGCCATATCTTCATTAGGCTCCCAAATGTTCTTCTTGCCTTATTTATACGGCTGTTGACATCTTCTGTTGCACCTCCTCTTGATGTTATAATGCTCCCCAGGTAGTTGAATTCTTCTACGTATTCTATCTGTTGTCCACTCACTGTTATTGGCTCACTATAACTATTGTTTGTCCTCATTGCTTTGGTTTTCTCGATATTTAATTCCAGTCTCGATTTCTTTGCTTCTTCCTGTAATCTGTTGACTTTGTTCTGTAGGTCCCTTTGATTTTTTGATATGAGGCATACATCATCTGCGTAATCTAAGTCTTCTAAGTTTCCGAAGAGATCCCATTCTATTCCGTTTATTCCAGTGCAAACTTCTCTTAGAATGTCGTCTAGTATTGTGTTGAAGAGAAGTGGAGATAGTGGACATCCTTGTCTAACTCCTATATTGGTGTAGAATGGATCACTGATCTTACCTCTGTGTTGAACTGTTGTCTCTGCATCTTCATACATCGCTTTGATGATGTTGATGATTTTTTCAAGAACTCCCTTCTTTGTAAGTGTTCTCCATATTGCGCATCTCTTGACTGTGTCGAATGCTTTCTTAAAATCTATGAATAGTAGATATAGTGGGGCATTCCATTCTACTGATTGTTCAACTATGACCCGTAAAGTATTTGCCTGGTCTACACAGCTTCGGTTTGGTCTGAAACCTGCCTGCTCTTTCCGTAGTATTGGTTCTAGTACTTCTTCTAATCTTTTCTTTATAATAATTGCTATTATCTTATGAATAGTATTTAGAACCGTGATTCCTCTCCAGTTGCTGCAATTTGCCAAGTTTCCTTTCTTAGGTATCTTGACAATCATTCCTTTCTTTCATGATGGTGGTATATTCTGCTCTATCCATGCTTTCCTGATGTGGGGTTCAATTGTTTTTGCGAATAAGTCAGGGTCCAGTTTGGCTATTTCTGCTGGAATTCTATCTTCACCTGTTGCTTTGTTGTGCTTCAGGATATTGATTGTAGCTTTGATCTCTTCTATATTTGGAGCTTGAGTAGATATTGGCAGTCCCTCAGTTGGGTAGATATTTGCATTGTCTCTGTTTCTTATGTCTGCTTCATTATTTGTACTTTCTTCGTTGCTCAGTTCTTGGAAATGTTCTCTCCATCTCTTTAATTGATCCTCTAAGTTTGTGATAAGCGCACCAAACAAATAAATAAATAAAATAAAATCAAAAATGCAAATATTTAGTTACTTACTTCTTACTATTACAGTTCGGTACGCCCAATACCTGACGAAAGGGGTTAGAGGACAATATTAGTGGTTGACGAACTTTAGCATCACTCACTATATTTATTACAAAAACCTACATATTTAATTATTTTTTTCACTCCTATTTATAGTTAAGTGGTACATTGTGTATGTTTATTAATTTCATAAATTAATTATAAAAATGTACAACATTTGGTGCAACTTGTACCACTAATATTGTATTAATACTAATACTACTGCTGTTATAACTATTACTTTTACTACTACAATTACAGCTATAAATTTTTTCTTAGATATCATCGTATTAAAATAAAATTTAAAATATATTACTTATATTAATGGAATTTCTTCGTTCTAGATATTTTACTGAATTGGGGAATAAAGAAAAAAAAAAACAAGAATAAAAAGAAAAGAAAATTTTCAACATTTGAGTAAAAGATATAATGAAAATTCTACTTCTATTTTCTATTAAGATATATACATATATATTCAAAACTATGTTTATAAATATAGATAAAATCGGTTTAGATAAATAAAATTCTAAATAGGTAAATAGTTCACTTCAATTCATTCAGTTTATTTTGTTGTTTTTCATAATTTTATTTTATTTTGATTCAATATTTTCTTTAATATTGTAAATATCAACTATGAATTTACCAATAATGATGATTATACAAACATAAATTATTTACAATAATATAGACAAGATAGCTAAATTATAGATATTATGAAGATCTTTAAATGTATAATAATATGATTGACTGTTTGAATTCGAATATTATTTGTTTTTTCTTCTAGATAATAAATATTTAATTGTTGATTGGAACATAATAAATTAAGTGAGAATAGGTCAATTGAAAACGAGTTACATTTTCCGATCATTAATAATTTAAATTGAAAAAAAAAATTTTTTTTTTTTTAATTAAAAATTATAATTTGAAAATTTTAATAGAATTCTAAAGATTTTTATTTTATAAGAGTATAGCGTTATTCTTAAAGAATTTTTTGAAAAAATAAAAATGATCAATAACTATAATATTTTTTTTATATTAATCCACATACTAAATAACAATTGACCGAATTCAAACAATTCACATCTAATGTTTAAAATTGTTGTGAGAAAAATGTTGTATACATTATAAATAAATGTCGATTACAAGTACATATCTTGGAAATTACTAACAAACTATGTAATACATTATTAAATAATTTACTTAAAAAATTACTTAATATTGTATTGTAATTATACTAGGCGCCCCTGTTGAGTACCTAATTATAATTCAAGTTGAAGCCAAAATTAAAGTTTTTAAAAGAACAGTAATTTACGTACTGACCGTAATAAAATATTTTTGTAATTAAATTTGTATTGTTTAAATTAGTTTTGTTTAATAAATTCAACATTTTTTCAAACAAACTAAACAGTTTTTCATTCAAATTCAACATTTTGTCAAACAATTTGTTTGAAGTAAAGTTGAATTTGTTTTAAGAAATGTTGAATTTGATTAAAAAAATGTTGAATTTGAATAAAAAAAAGTATACATATTTTTAACCAAAACTATATGATTACTAAATATAACCAAAATATAGAAAACAATAATTTGAGACAGTTACTTAAAAAAAATAATAGAGTAAATTTCCTTTAATTATGTATAAAAATAATATTAACATGTTGAATGACACAAAATGGATATATATATTTTATTTAAAGTTTGGATATTATAAAACCAAATAGAAATTTTTTCAATCCATATGCGCATTTCTGTGGTATAAGTATAAGTATACAACTTATTTACATTTTAAGAGTTCATTAAGGAGAAACGAGATAAAATGAAAAGATGTGCTGCGCAGGTCCTTAAATGCTTGTCTAGTTATAGATAGTTATAGATATTATTGTTAGAACAATAAAATAGATTGTAAAAATAAATAAATAAGAAAAAATATATATATATAAAAAAATGTATTTTGGAAAACTTAGATAATCATAGAGAATATTTTTTTCCCAGATAGAAGAAAATCATCAATAGAGATTTCAGCTTCTGTTCTATGTGCCGGGAAAAAAATAAGTGAAGGACTGAGCCGACATTAATGCACTAAAAACTCCCATCGTTTTTTTAAAATTAAAACTAATCTTTAAAACTAACCATTAAATTACAATTACAATTTAGAAAATTACATAATACAATTTTGGCTCTTTTCTTCAGATATCTTTAGTCAATCAAGATTCTATTAGAAACACTTGAGAGATAATTTTTACATAACATAGTTTAAATGGTTTCGTTCGTTTAAATCGTCTAACAAAGTTTTGATTGTCAGCTAAAGATGACTTTTATGGCGTACAGCCAACTTTTTTATTTCGTCTTTTATGAAAGGGATCGTGAAATCTCTATTAACAATGTTTTACAAATACTTTGTTTTAGACTACTTTGAATATGTAATTGTTTAGCACAACCCCATTTTTGAATACCTTATAGTCTGGCTTCAATATTTGATTGTAGATCAAAACTTGTTATATGTCGAATGCGTAAATGTCCGTCCAATTAGCCAATATAACTGTTTGTATCTCACAGTCTTTTTGTTTTTATTGACGTGTTCTTTCTATCGAAACTTTGTTTCAAGCGTCATATATTTTGCAGAATTTTGATATGGTATTATAACATTACGTCTGCAAAAGTAGCTACAGTCTCTTCAGTCTCTCCACTCCAGCTCTGGAATATCACAAAGAATATACGAATAATTTTTTCAATTCATCAATATTGTTGTGCATCCTAAAATCTGTTCGTCTCATAGTAAGTGATAGATTTTTTTTGCGTAGTAGTAAAGCTAAAGTTTGAATTAATTTATATTTTATCATGACATACAACTTCATATTAAAACCCATGTGGCCATAAGGATGCTAACTATAAAAAATTACTTCTAAATCTAATGTGGGGATAATACAATTGGCGTTTTCACAAAGTAAGCCGGAGCATACGTTCCGAGCACTGTCAAAGCACACAGAATGCAATCTGATCTGAACATACTCAGAGCACTCTGATTTAATATATGAACAGCACAGATTTAATTTTATTGAAAATTTGTTAAAAATGCGAAAATACAACACCTTTTTGTTATAAACAAGTAAAAACACTAACTAAATATAGTTAGTTATATATATTTTATAACAAAAACAAAATATATTTTTTAAAATTGGCAAAAGGCAATAATTTAACTATTTTTATTAAACTTCAACAATTAAAAATTTAAAGATAGTAATTTGATATACTATGCTCGACAATTTTATAACGAACATATAGAAATCACGCTCTGAGCGCATTCTGATGGAAAAAACCAACACAATTTTTACGTTCTGAGTGCTCTGAGCTACAAAATGAACATATTTTTTTTTTGAGACAGCGTCCTCTGCTCCGGTTTACTTTATGAAAACGCCCAAAGAATGCAATCAAAAATCTTAAGAGTTATAATATATATTGTGAAAAATAGAAAATTACACAAACACCTAAACATATCAACATAAAAAAAAGATCTTGAAAAGCATCATCCAAGGTCATTGGCATAAAACATATTGAATATTCCAACTAGCAGACTAAAAAGAAGACCTTAGCTGTCTAGCTGAAAAAAAAACATAGACAATTAGTATAATGATATAGTATACTTAATACAACAAAAATCATATAGTATAATACAACCACATCGGTTCTAATATAATATAATAATTATTAAAAACTAATATATAACAAAATCTAATTACTATATATAAAAAAGACCCACATTCCGAAGAAAAAAAGTATCTGTAGTTAGTTGGCCTGTAAATTTATCAACAGATCGATTATTATATAAATAAATAATTCTTTTATCTAAGTACTAGTTGATATAGTTTAACCTTGACAATATAGATTATTGCCAGTGCTTCAATTGTATCGAAAGTGAACTTAAGCATTCTAACTAGAAATTGTAGAATACACAAAACACAAAAAAATTGCCTTTCGTACCAAATTTTATTCTTGAAACTATAGTAAACATCCCTTCACCACAATCATTTGACTATCGTATCAAAGTATATCCAAACGTGTATTAAAAATTTTTTACTCAATACATAATCACTTATTTTCTATTGATTAAATCACTCCAATAAACCGAATATATTTTTTTTTTTCAATTTGAAATTTATTTTTCGGATGCAATTCAGTTTTTTTTATTTCTATTTTTGTTTGTGTAACTGACTATCATATTATTTTTATTATTATAAGAAAATAAATTAAATAATTTTTTTTTAACAACTCGAACATCAGGAAATAGATCAAAGAACCACTCAAATTATTTCAAGTTTTTTATTTTATTTTAACATTTTTTTTTTTTAAATACCAATTATTATAAAATTTATTATTTCCTTTTTTTATATAATATTTTTAGATCAATTTATTTTAGTACAATTTTTTTTATTTAAATTGATATGCATTAAATTGAAAAGATGTGACAGTTAAAAGTATTTCAGTAATTATTTACATTATTAAAATATAGAACAATTATTGAAATTTAGTGGAAAATTTTTAATTTAAAGAACTAAAAATAGAAAGAGAAAAAAAATTTGGGTTTTGAACAAATGATTTAACATCCTATTGTGTAGAGTACATTTTTGATTAAGTGAATTTTTATTAAGACTATAATATAATCGTATATATAGAGTAGAGTGCATTTTTGGACATAACAGCATAATAAAAAAATCATTCATTCAAATTATCATTTAAAGATTGTTATCATCTTAGATACAAATAGCTTAAATATGAAAATTCATTAGAATAATTGAAGAGTATTATTATTAATACAACCGTGACATCGGAAATGTTGGAAAAAATAATTGCAACCCGATACAATACAAAAATAGGTAACACAAATGTAAAATTGATGAATGTTTTGTTTACGATTCTGATCACTTTCAACACAATGTATCTGAAATAATTATTGTCAAATCATATGTTTTTTGACATTTGAAATATGATCATATGTTTTTTATTTTCTTATTAATGCAAAATAAATATGGACAACTGGTTTTGACTTTTGCCAACAAAATATTTCTTTATAACTGAAAAAGTCAATTGGCATTTTTGCCAAATTAAACGGAATGTACTAGTTTTTTTTTCAAATCTGACAATACAATAATAATATACGTTTACGTCTTTGTGTATTAAAAATGAAAAAGAATTGACATTTTCCTCCTGAAAAAGAAGTGCAAAAAAAAAATCAATTTTTCAAAGTGTAGTGCTAGGTAGTAAACGACATTTTCAGTATTGCCATTTTCACAAAAAAATAATAGAAATCACACCATTCCAACACGTGAGCATGCAACATATAGTTGATCGTGTCAAAATACAGGAACTTCTAAATTTATGCCGCAAACTTGCAACGACTGTCCTTGAGCTTTATTAATGTTCATATTGCAAAAGCCAAACGAACGGGAAAATGTAATCGTTGAAATTCATATGGCATATATCGTTGAAATTCATATGGGATTAGCGGATATTGTAACGAATCATATAGGAACGTTGTTTTTCACTAACATTTTGGCCTTTCAAAATAATGCCATATCTATTGAATTCTTCTTCAACCATGACAATCGCTATTTCATCTTCAAATCTTGGTGTATTGAACGTTTTTACATTTTGGCCAACTGGAATTTTATCCGCATTTATTTTTATTCCATAATTTGTGATTTAAACATTCTAACCAATTTGTTATGTTCATTTAATAATATTTGTAACTCACGAATAATTGGTTGACTAAATTTTGGATTTATTTAATTACGCCGATCAATTTCTTCATCTCCATTTCCCATATGAAATAAATTTTGCAGAAAGCGACATTCTTGGTTGGCGAATGGCAATAACGAACCAATTTTATGGTACACCTGATGACCTTTAATCTTTATATCCAACAAATTGGTTAGAATTTTCGCATATAAATCAAAACATATATTAATGTCTGAATATTGGAATATACATTATTTACCTCAAAAGTTGGCATAAATCTATCACGAGGAATATGTTGTGCTACAAATGATGCCATTTGAAAGTAGCAATTGTAAGACTGAATGAATTTCAAGAAATGTTTGGATAGATTTGTTTTGTCAGCAACAGGAAAGAAAATAATGGCTCAGAATTTAATGGTGTTAATTTAGCTTTCCCGCCAGCACAACACATTCCATCGGTTTCAATTTCAAATTTCAAATGCATTGCATTTATTACAATTTTTATATCCATTTTGCCAATTTGAATGGATGGATGCGAAGCGTAATCAATGTTATGAACATAATTAAAACCTGCATGATGCAAATTTCTAATTGAATGGCTATACGTCTTCGTTGTTGCGCATGTTTTGATGGTTACATTGAGTGTTACGTTCACTATTTCTTCTGTTTCTAACTTCAGCACTTTCAATTCGTTGTTCTCTTTGTTCTTGATTTTGATTTGATTTTGATCGTACCATTCGTTGCCTTGCTAATTCATTAACTTTCTAATCGCTCTTGTTCATTCTGATTAGATCTATTTAAAGGTATTTGACTGCGGTTGCGTGCTCGTTTTTCGTCAAATTAGTGAACGACTTCGTCGCGGTATTGTTAAATAATTTTGCTCAGTTAACATGAGATATTGTCTTTATTTATTTTTTTTTTATTTATTTTTAACTGAATGATTACAAATCAATGATTAAAAAATGCCTGTGATCATAATGCAACACAAAGCAAAGCCTAGCAAAGCACAAGCAAAGCCTTTGGTGTCTATTACACATCAATGGTTTTAATCAATATTCAGACAATAATACTGATGAGATGAGCGATTACACATCAATACTGCACTAAGCAACTTTTTTATCCATATTTTGAAATTTCGTAATGACATATTGTGGAAATGTTCTAAATATATTGATAATTTCGAAACATATATGAATATTGAAAATATAATTTCTGGAGGAATGTGTTTGTTCAACAAATTAGTTTTTTTGCACATTTTAATAATATATCAGTTGTTTAATTACAATAATTGCTATATGATTATTAAAATAAAAATAAAAATTATTCTTTTTATAAATTAACATTACAAAAATATCTGAACATTCCCAAAAAATAAGTATAACATTATCTGAACATTCCCCAAAAAGCCATTTTCTTTTACATTAGCTTTTTTATTGATGAGATTATTGATGGATCAGCTGATTGAATTATTGGCGACAATAGATTCGCAATCAATAATTTCTCATCAATAAGTGGACAATATATTGATCATTCAATGATGTGTAATAGGACACCTTTGTGTTGTTTACCAATACCGATAAAATGTATTTCCCATAAGAAAAATGTAAATAAATTCACACATATTATATCAGTGAAAGTACACGTTTCCAACGTATGTATTGAGTTATAAAATGACATGAGTTATAAAATGACGAACATAGGACAATTTATTTTTATATATATATAGAAGAAGATTATCACAGATATAAATGGACAAATAACTTGAATAAAGTGGAACTATACTATTTGAGACGGCCTAGTTTTTGGATAATAATTATAACTTTTCACATTTAATTAGTTTATGTATCAAAAACACTCATAAAACATTACTCGTGTTCCACTTTATGTAATCGATTGCAGTACCATATTTAATGTACAAAAAGATATTTCTACCTAAACTGCTGACAATAAAAAAAATGTATAGTATCTATCTATAGTATATTATCACATCGTGTTCAATTATTCTTACCAAAATTAAAAACCAATTTTGTTTTCACAGACTTCAAAACTATAAGCTCATAAAATCATGTTATTTGATTCAATTTTCAAAACAAAAAATAAAACCTTTCATTCTACTTATTTTTTTTTTTTTTTAGTTAAAAAATTTTCAAAAATTTTGTTTTTCCTTAAATCCTCAAAATTTTTTTTTAATCTAAAGTAGAACGTTTTATTACAGTATACACACTGATGTGGTATCTCAATGTTATTTGAAATCAATGATTCATGCTGTTTTATTTATGAATAAAAAATAATAATAAAAAAAAAAATAGAATCAAAATAATAGTCAAGTAAAAGGTAACCCAATCAAAATACTTATTTACTATTATATTATTACTATAAAAATAGGTAGATAGATATCAAACAGCAGGTGATCATCAAATTAAAAATTTAATAAAATAGAATAAAAATTAAAAAAAAAAAAATAGAAGAAATCCTATCACATTTCAGCAGGTTTATTAAAAGAATGTTTATTTCTCTATAAAAAAAAAAAAAATAAAAATAAATAGTAACATTCGTTAAGGTTTGAATAGTAAAAATTAAAGCTTTTTAAATTATTATTTTATTATTATTGTTATTATTGCTGTTGTTGTTCTTGTTACATTAATATAGATAGAACATAATTTTGTGAGATCTAAAGATCAGTAAACATTATTTTTATTTTTTTTGTTTTAAATAATTGATTTTCAAATATTTTAGTTAATACGAAATGGAATCCTTATTTGGTGGTGTGAAATTATTAGTTATTATTATTTTTTTTTTTTATTGATGATATCGTGGGTGGTTGGCGTTTAATAAATTAATTCTTAAATAATAAAATTTTTTGAATAAATGTTAATATAAATTTAAATTTTTGTTATTCAAAATTTCTATCTATATTTAAAAAATTATTTTGCGATGATATTAATATAATTATAGTGCATATTTTACAAACGTTTCGTGATATTTGATCTAATTTCATTGATATACACAAAAAATAACTAGAATAGCTTGTTCCACCTACTTAAATATCTTCATAGACATTTTGATAAGCATCTATTTTTTATTTTAAATTTTGTTTTCAGTTTCATTGACAATACTGATGAATTTATTATATTATATTCAATAATAAATTAACTACAAACGTTTTAGGTATCGAGCCTAATTATTATAAAAGTTCAAAAGGTTTCATATTAATACAAATAACAATTTTACATTTTATTTAACATTTTTTTTAAGACATACGAACCGTAAATTGCATTAAAAAGTTTGTTAAAATTGTGCATTGAAATGTTTCTGACGACTTCATCCTTCAATCAGAAATTTAATTGTCAAAATTAACATCTTCTTACCATCTTCGACATCATCAATCATAACCTAATAATATAGTCTACATTTTTTTATTTCAAGAATATACTAATATTTTGATGTGTAAATATAATTAATTACAATCATGTAACTGGATTCGCTCAATTAAATTATGTCATTTAGCTTGAAGAGATCGATGTTCATTCTACTAAAACAAACAAACCAATAGTCAACACATTCCGTGACTACCAAAATGCAGTGAAACTGTAAAATTTGCAATGTAGAATGTTCCAAAATGTATTTATTTTATTTATTTATTTCAATTTATTCCAAAAAGAACTAAAAAGCTCGTGTAGAGTATCAAAAGATCTTGACTTTGTTATATACTATTCCAAAATGTTCAAAATACTTAGTGGAAATGTAAAATTAAGGCAGAGTGTGTAGCGAAAAAATTCAAACTAACATTTTGTATACATGGATATATAAATTTACCAAAATTAATTGAATTATAGATTTGCATATATTTTCGGTGGAAAAATATGTTTATTGCCAAATTGTAGCAAAATATGTTAATAAAATATATTTTTTCATCGAAAATATGTGCTGAGATATGAATATATGGCATAATTAATTTTCATGTAATGAAAGATAAACCAAAAGTCAAGTTATCGAAAGATAAACCAAAAGTCAGATTATCACCGATTTTTTTTTTTTTTTTTTCTTTATTTTGTTTTCAATAATACATTTTGTTTTATAATTCATGTATACCAAATACGTAATAGATAATTAAATTTAGTTTTATTGATCATAGCTTAGGCTTAAGTTTTCTTATTGTTTAGCACACAAAATTATAATTTAAACGTCAAAGTGTTTATGTGTATTTATATTGTCAAAAAAGTATTCCAAAATGTAGCAAAAGTTATATTAAATATTTTACAAGTAGTTAATAAGTAGATAAGCCAGTAATTTGTTAAATAAATACTCGAAATATTGTAGATATTGTGGTGTAAAATTGCCGTACCGTACCGTACTTAATTAAGGACGAAAAAGTGATTCTATCTCTGTCAAAACTGTCAAAACAATGTAAAACAATGAAGTGGTTATAAAAGCTTTAATCGGTAGTAGAACTATATTTAAACTCTAATTAAAACTTTTTATACTGCATTATGAACGTCATTCATTATTATTAAATAATTTTTCGTTCGGAAACATCCAAACTGCTTTCATAGTGTTTTGGAATTAGTGATACTTTTGTAGCATAAATAAATATGAATAGATGAGAGTCTATACAGTTGAAAATTTGTATGTATGTATATCTATTTCACAAGTGCTTTCTTCTTCTTTTGATTTCAGTTACTCGGTTCAGGGCATGGTGACATCAAAATTGTTTGTTAATATTTTTCAAATGTTGTTTGTAAGATATCAATTGCTTGCCAAGTCAAAATTAGCGCAATATTTTTCTTTTATTTTCAATTTCCCATCTGGCATTATTATTTTTCTTAAGGGCGACATCTAAATAGATGAAGTTTTTAACTATTTTAAATTTATATCTGGTAACAGTTACATGTTTTTCAAGAGAGCTATTTTACATAATAATAATACTCTATTTTGTCCTCATCCACCGTTAAATCATAACCGAACCTAATCATATACCTATATTAGCTTGATATTTTTTAATTCTGTTGATAACAGCAAATGTATGTAATTTTGGGTACTCCGACCAATAATATCGATGTAGTCGGTACTATTGTATTACAGGTGATCACCACAGCATCATATTAAAAATAGAGTATAAAAATCTTTTAATATAACGGTAATTAATAATTTAAAACAATTTCAACACCATTTTTCAGCCTCTTATTTATACATCTTTGCGTTGAGTGTTTTATAATTTTTTTTTAGGATTACAGAGTACCAATAATTTACTAAAATTACTTAACATATTTTTATTTTTTTTTTTAATTAATTTCATCAGGAATTTGAACGTAAAAACCTTAGAATAATTTTAGTTTTAAAACCAGCGTGCAATCCATTGTATATATATATATCAAGGCCACTGTTATTAAAATTTCATAAACAAAATATAAAAACATAAAAATAAATATTCAATTATTTCTTTAAATGAAGTAATTCGAAGTTATTGAACTCGAAAACTGAACTACTACATTGTTACATTTTTATAATTAATATTTTATATTTAAAAAATTTATCATAAATATTTTCTGGGCCATATAATAAACATTAGAATTTTAGTTTTTTTTTATTAAGTATATAAAAAAAAAATTTATAGAGTGGAACTTAATTATTATGTAATTATTTATATAATCATATAAAATAAAAGTAAATACCTAACTTACTCTTATTTTTATAAAAATATAAAATTAAAATTAAAATCTTATGAATTAATTTTATTTTCATTTATTTTTTTCTCAATTATTATTCTTAAATTATATATTTTAATGAATGGATTGACATCTTTATTAAAATTTTCATTTACTTCTTATATAACGTATTATTAATATAATTAAGGTATATTTACCTGTTTTGTGGGTTATATAATTAGATTGTGTAATAAAAACTATATTAAATAATATAGATGAGAATTTTAAAATGTTATAAAATTAAATGGAGGCTGTAATTAAATATTCTTTCGCTCATCAGTTAGTAATTTATAATTCTATACCACAAAGAATTTTGGTATAATAAAAAAGGTTAATTTTTAAATAATTTAAAATAGGAAGCTTTAGAGGAAATAACTTAATTAAACCATTTTGAAAATATTAAGATAACTACTTAATTTAAAGGTTAAAGTTTAATAAACTTTTAATATAATATAATAAAAAAACTTTTAATATAATATAATAAAAAAACTTTTAATATAATATAAAATAAAAATAAATTAACGAAATATTTTACGCCAATTCTAAACTTAGATATACTTAGAAAATAACTTAACGAAACAAAAAAAATATATATTGTATGTAGTAGAATAGAAAGTTTCCAAATTGGTTCGATCAACTCAACTAGACTAACAAATCCTCAAGTTTTTTATATCAGTTCTAATTCATCTCTGCTTAGAAAATAACTTAACGAAACAAAAAAAATATATATTGTATGTAGTAGAATAGAAAGTTTCCAAATTGGTTCGATCAACTCAACTAGACTAACAAATCCTCAAGTTTTTTATATCAATTCTAATTCATCTCTGCTTAGAAAATCACTTAACGAAAAGAAAAAAAAATAATTGCAAACATAGGAAATTATATATTGTATTTTAGATGAAGAAAGCTTCCAAATAGGGTCGATCACCTCAACTAGGCTAAAATTTTATTAAATTTTTTACGACCTAAAACTCAGTAAGTTTTTTTTAAGTATATTCTAAACTTCTCTGCATAAAAAAACACTTAACGAAAAAAAAAAAATAATCGCAAACATATAAAATCGTATTTGTAGTAGAAGAAAAAGGCTTTAAACTAAATATCAATGAAAAATTAAATATTATGGCTCACTTATATAGTTTGATAAAATCTAAATTGAACAATAACAAAAAAGTTATTTATTAAGACGCTTCAATAATAAATTCTCTTATAAAGATAACTTAACGAAAATAATTTTTAATATTAAAAAAAGAGAAAACAGTGTAGATACAATATGGAATATCGAATTTAATTTATTATTAATTTATTTATTTATTTTAACAGTGGATCCTACAGATAAATCTGCACACCAACTTATAGGTTCTTTTCTCTTCCGAAATGTGGGATTTTATTTAATAATTAATTGTATATATTTTTGTATATTATATTATTTTTATTAGTTTTTAATTATTATATCTTTCTTAATTATTTATTCTTTATTAGAAATTACATATAGTTTTACATCTAAGACAGAGTAGACCCAAATAAATGTAAATCTATATTATTTTATGTATAAAATAATGTGAAATTGAACTATTGTCAAGTGGGAATTGTCGATGTTTTACTAAACCTGAAAATTAAACCCGTTAATGCAATTCAATAATGAATCAAGCTTTAGTCTACTAACACATTTTATTTTTAATTACTTGTTTTAAGTACTAACCTAACAGTAATAAAAATATGTCCACGATCTTCATGCTTAATTATCCTCGGTTACACTCCTCAAGGACTTGATTAATAATCGCTTTCAAATGTTCTGTCGGTTCTGAATATTTATTAAATATATACATTGTATTTATTTGTGTCTAAAATTTCAAAAAAAAAAATTGATAAGTGATGATAAGGGTGTGAGTGTAAATGATATTATTGAATTGCACAACTTCATACAATCATACTCACAGTTTCATGACTTATCGTATTTTTTTTTTTAAATTTTAGATTAAAATAAATATAGTTAGTATACATAATAAATATTCAGAATAGACTACAACTCAAGACGATTATAGATCAAGCCCCTGCAACGTTGGATCATTAAGTATAAAAATTGTGAACCTATTTTTTTATTACTGTTAGATTTGTGCTTAAAACAAGTACAACAGGTGTGTGTTGACACTTTGACAGTAGACTGAAGCTTGATTCATTGTTGGATTCACAAATTTGTTGGATGTAACACATTTAAATATGTAGCAATTATTAATTTTTTAAAAACTACCCTTAATTAAAATACGATTAAAATAATTACAAAATTTTATGATAAACAGTATATCCGCAAACTTTATTCGAAAAATCAATACATATAAAAATGATTTGAATTAACAATTTTAATAAACTTTATTTAATAATAATTGTCTTATAAAATTGCCTTTTAACTTCAAATTATCGAAAAAAATTGTTATAAAATATTATTTTACTATTGTTAAACTTCTTGAACAATGACAACAATAATAAAAAATAATAACAAAAAAAAATATTTTAATAAGAAAAACTTTTAAATCAAAATTTTACATATAAAATGAAAATTTCCGGCATTCAACTAGAATTCCTAGTTTCTTTTAATGTCGTATCTACATACTCGTACATTTATACATAACTATACATAAATATATAAACATATAATTAAAATATAACAACAATTAAAAATAACTTAACTTGATTCACGTTTACAATAATAATATTATTAAAATTTTACTACCTTACTAAAGTCCATATAGTTATTTTTCATGCCAAAAATTACAAACAAATGTTTTCAATATTAAAAATTTTAATTGTTATAAAAAAAAATTGTTGTTTTTGAATAATTTATGTATTTTAGTTTACTAAAAATTGCTTAGTTTTCCAAAAGTTTGTTAATTATTTGTTATTATTGTTGTTTTTTTTTTATAGTATTGTCACTTGAGAAACTTGTTTTTTTGCTTTTGTTTTTCTTATTGTTTTTTAAGTTACAAGATTTAAAATTTTTGTCTAATTTATCATGAAACAATAGAAAGTAATAAATAAATAAATAAAAAATATATTTCAAAATTACTGAATTTTTATTTTATTATTATTTATTGTTTAAATAAATTGTTTATAAATTACAATTTTTATATTAAATTTATTGACCTTTTAATTGTAACTGTTTTCAAATTGATAACATTACACAAAATGGAGAGAGTATTCAGGTGAAAATCGTCAGTATTATATTTTACTTATATATGTATTTTCAAACTGTCAATAAACAAAAATTAACATTGATTTTTATCAAACAAATTTCAGATCGAAAAAATAGTTTGGAAGAGTAAATTTTCTATTTTAAAAAATTAGATCGGAATATAGCATGTTAGTAATCCATCCATTTAAAAACAAATCATTTGATATAAAATAAAATTAATAACTGAATTGTTGTCAGGTTTACGTTCACTAATAATTGTTTTAATGTTTGATTGATAGTTAATCACAAACACAGATAAAGGAAATGTTTTGCTTCCGAAATACATGTCGATATTTGAAATCAAATATTAAAATAACTAGCTTTGTAATCCACCATAATTGACGGAAGCGAAATAAATTTATTACATAAAGATCATCGTCAATATTTATTTTATGTTAAAAAACAGACCAAAGCAATTTGTATATGTGTTGCAATTTGTATATGTATTTTAGCGTTCCGTCGAATTGACAAATATATATATATATATATATATATATATTTATTATATACACAAAACTATATTATATATATTATTATTATTATTATTATTATTTTATTTATTACCTTAATGTATTTGTACAGTATGTTATTTTCATATATTTGAATTCTATATTTCAAGAGCTTATATTACTAGAATATTTACACCTTTGATATGTATTATTTAGACTAACCTGACTTAAATATTTAGAATAAATAAATTTGCAAAGGACAAAATGGCAAGTAAAAAGCCTTAATTATTTAGTTTATGCTAATATAAAATTTAATGTAAACCTAACATAAATCTTAACTAAGTCTATTAACTAAAATATTACATATATAATTATTAGTGAAACCGACAACAATTAAATTATTTAATTCAAAATATCACTAAAAACAAAAATCCAATTAGTAAATTAAAAAATAAAATTGTGACACAGTTTTAATTAAATTTGTATGCCAATTTTGATGCCATTAAGTAATTTTTGACATTATGTATTGTGTGATAACTGATATCGGTTTACATGTTTGATATCAGTTTACATGAGTTCGTCACAGCCAATATTTAGATTAAAATTTTTAAAACAAAAATGTCAAATATGATTCGTTTTCTGAAGCATTTTTTAAAATTGTATAAATACTATATTATTTTATATAATTTTCGTTAAAGTTATGTTTATTTATATGTGTTTTGACTTAAATTGTAATAAATAGCTAATTACTACACAGAACAAACTTACAACTTACATGAGTGGATTTTGGGTCATTATGGTAATTCTTCTTCACAATAAACCTGAACAATAATAATATTAAAAACTGTCTGCTCTGAAAATCGAAATGTTCTTACCATTTACGGTAATATTTCATTTTTGTCGGATAAAATTGACTGATTGATATGCAGAGTAAAATAAAACACAGAATTTTTTTTTATTTTAAAATTGACATAATTAGATACAAGAAAATTCTCAGTACTACCAACATTCTTTTTTTTTTTTTTTTTTATGATCTTGACAGTAACTTAGGTTGAATCACCTTTTCGTGCTTAATTAAGTACGGTACTGTAATTTTACACTACAATATCTACAATAATTTGAGTATTTATTTTAACAAATTACTGGCTTATCTACTCATTAAATGTGGAAAACTACTACTATTGTCAGGAACTAAGCCTTCTTAAATGGTAATAGTTTCATTTTATTTAATTTGTTACCAGATTATATATACTCTCAATTATTTTTTGCCATTTATTATATCCCAATGACAAAGGGTACTAGACCAGCTCGAAAAACCAATGAAGCATTTTTTTTTTTGCTTCATAGGGAATCTAACCCGGGACCTTTCGGTTGAAAGGCAGGTGCTCTACCTACTGCTCCATCCAGCGTGTAAAATATCTATAATGTAAAATGTTCTATCATCTACATCTATCTACCCTACAGAATCTTATAGAAATACATATTCAACTTTTTTACAGCATCAGTGATTCGTCTAAGAGAATACGATTGATAGTTGAAAGTTCAGATGATTGCAGCCGATATAAAAAACTCAAAATGACACGAAGAACAGACATTAGAAATTTATTATAATGCTTGTAATCTATCATGTCTTATTGGAAATGAAATTTCGCTAAAATTCAACATCGAACAAGTAGAATTTGTGAGTCTTCATTAACAAATATTTTATGTTGCCAGAAAACAATAAGTAATCATAATCTCTGGATACTAACTGATAAATAACTGATGTATTGAAGTAAATCAAATAAAAAAACAGTTATAATGGACAAACCAGATACACAGAAAATCAGCAAATAATAAAGTGAAATCTCAAGAAACAAGCAAGTACGTGTTTAGTTAAGTTAGCTTAAAACTATACTGTAATAAGTTTACAAACATGGCTTTTTCTAATTTGCGATAAAAAGCAAACTGTTTATTTGTTTTAATTCAGAATTGAGTACATACAATTTTAAAATTACATCATCTGAGCATTATCAAAGAACTCATACACTAGACAAACACCTCAATTGTTCTTTTCTGGCTACCAGCCCACGCCCACAATATTATTAGCAATGAGCAAGCTGATAAAATTGCCTAAAATGCTAGCAATTGATGGTATTCAACGATTAACTATAAAGGATTGATTAAAAGAAATATTTCACACTCACATAAAGGCGTAGATAGAATAACGCACCCACGACTAATAAATTAAAACAAATAAAAAGATAAGTCAAACAATGAAATCAAAATTAAAAAATTAACTTTACTTTGTGCAATACAATGAGTATTACCAGACGCTGGCTAAATAGGCAATACAATGAATACTGTTTTTAGAATCTATACGTAAACGTAATTTTGGAAATTCAGATTTATTTTGATGTTTTTCTGCTTTACTAAATTTGATTTAGATCTAGTTTTAGTCGTCCACCGATTTCATATTTCCCAGCCATCGTCCTGCATATTTATATCATATAAATGTCCTGATCAATTTCTATGGCTGGACATTCTTTTAATACTAGTAATATAAAACTTAACCTGATCTAAATAAAAAAAACAAATGACTTAAGGTTAAACCAAGGTGTATGCAAAGAGTAAAGCAAAGGGTAAACTAATATTTTTATTCCAAGATTTGTTATATAACATAATAATATTAATTTTATTATTATTACCATCATCCATAAAATTTCTTAATAAATAATTTCAAATTAAAAAAATTCCTTACTTAACCCAACTGATACCATTTAGAAAAACAAAACTAAAAAGAAAAAAACATCAGATACTAAAATAAATGGATTTTTTATATACCACTTACGATTAGTGATTCCATTAATCTATCAAAGATTGGAAAAACAAAAAATCTTAGAGCATTATAACTTCTTATAAATCAAAACCTAAATATCAAAAAAAAAAAATATACTAAACTGCAACAAAAACAAAATGTAACACTCAATTAATACTCCCCAAATCAGAAGTCAATTACCTAAAAAAAAAAAACAAAAAAAAAAAATTGGTAATTTACGGGAAAGAAAATTTTGTTTTCAAATTAAAAATAACTTGCTTTCAAAATAATTTCAAAGTTATTTGAATGGTTAACTGCTTAAATGCCCATATATTTTATAACCATATTTTATTCTACACACATTCAAACATACCAAAAATATTTTCTAATAATCATGTTCACAAAAACACAAAAAAAAAAAAAAAAAAAAAAAAAACATTGCACTTTAGAAGACCACATTCTTAAAGTGTAAAATATGTCAGTAAAAACATTAACCACAGCACCACAGTACAAAACAAAAAAAACAACAACAACAAAAAACACCAATATTACTAAATTTGTGCAAATAAATTATTTTTTCTTCACCCAAAACACGATCAAAATACATTAAAAAAAAAACAAAAAAAAAATTTTTTTAATAAAAACAAAAAAAAAACCATCTGTATATTAAAATTTGAAATTACGTAAATCATAATAAAAATAAATAAGATTGTTGTAATGCAAAAGCCTGTTAAAAGTTCAAAAAATTATTTTTTGAAAAAGTTGAAAGTTTACAATATTTACTACATTATATCCAAAATAGGATTTTATTGCCAGAAACCAAATTAAAAGCAAAAAAAAAACATTAATAATTTATAAAATTAAAATAACACTTGCTAAACTAGCTAGACATAACATAACACTGGTACAAGATATTTGTTCACTCACAATATACTATTTCATTTCCAGTCTATACAGATAAATAAACCCCAGCTGGGTTAATAAAAATTCAATTTTTTTTTTTTTATATTCTGTAATGTTTGTTACTGTTACTGTCACAAATAGAATCTGGAAATGGTTTGCACTGTATACCGAGTTTTATGTATAGCTTTTTACATTCATTTCATTTTAAATATTTAACAAGAAAATTATTTTTAGAGCTCGTGCCGCTGCCACATATCTGATTTAAATAATAATAATAAAAAAAAAAAAAATTAATAATTTGAGGAAAAAATTAAAAAATTTGATGATAAAATTATCTCAAATAAATTCAATTTCAGTTGTTCCATATATAATTAGGACAAAAATATTGCGGAAGATATCATTATTAATGATGGTTTAAGGAAATGATTGATTATATTTGGACAATATATTTGATAAAATTTAAAATAATTTTGAAATATAATAAAAATAAATTTTTATTAATTAAATTAGAACACAAAACAATAAAAAAAGTATAACCCACATCCACAGAAATATCAATCAAGAACAAGTATGTAAACTTATTAAACATATTTTAAAAACTTCAATGAAGAGATTGTTCCATTCACCAATACTATTAGAACTGTTTAATATAGATATAGTTGTGTTGGACTATCTATGCATCTCCTAATTTAATTCTGATTATGATTATCCTTTAACCCCATCAGTGGGGCATACTGATAGGAAAATAGTTTACATTAGCTTAAATAATCTAAAAAAATACGATATGACAACAAATGGTCTACTCGAACCATTAAAAATGCACTACCTAAGACTAAATATTTTGCAGAAACTGACAAAAATATCCACTTTCACCTACAGTAGCTTGATAATTTAAATGCAAAATTAAAGACAAGAATTTGAGTTAGGAAAATAAAATTTGAAGTATAAACATATGTGATCACTAAAGACTACTGATTTAGAAGAGAGGTTTAAAATGCAAAACACTACAGCAAAATATTAACATTTTTTTAAACTTTCACACAAATCATCCAAGAACAAATTTTAATATTTTGACACAACATTAATAAGAGCAGGGTATAAAATAAAAGTATAAAATAAAATTTGTAAACAAATACTTTTATTCAAACAAAACTAGCCTCTTAAAAATGATAAAATGAAACTATCCAACCTAGCCAACATACTTTGTGCTTCGAAAAACTTGAATAACAAATAAATAGAATTATTTATAGGAAATTGTTTTGTTCATCATAACACAATTAGAACTCATCAGTAGGTATATTTATAGTGTTAGACTATACCTATACAACTCCTATTTTCATTTTGATTGATTTTATAACTTATTAGAAGACGTCAATAGTACATCTGTGAGTTATAAAATCAACCAAAATTTCAATGCAAAATGTTATTTTTATAAAATAAATTTGTGTAATTATCAATTTTTTTAAGTGTAAAATGACATGGAAATTTTAATATTTCACACTTAAAAAAATTTATAATTACATAAATTTAAACAGAATTAATTTTATATTTTAAAATATTTATTTTTCTTATCTTAATAATAAATCATTAACAGTATTGATGGTGACACCATCATGTTCATGAACGAAAAAATGGTTTTACAAGTCCTGAACACGCTACATATAATGGGGCCATGAGAAAAACACGGATTTTCTATAGATCCAATCAGCATATGTTCATTATTTGTCCTTGCGATTTTTGATTGTTATCTCAAAAACCAGACGCATGGGAAATTGAAATCGCTTGAACTGAAAATGGACATCATTGGAATTATTGGCAATAAAACATTTTCTCCTTGGAATTTTCCGTTCAATATTGTATAGCTTCAATGAGATTTCCCATTAAGATTTTTAATAACTAATCTCATTCCAGTGCAAAGTTTTAGTACATTTAGAAGCAAAATAATTGATTAACCAATTTTCAACCGTAAATTATGTGGTGAAAATCTTGATGGTAAATCGAGTGAATTCAAGAATTCAGTGGGATAATTTACGACTTGATCTTCTTCTAACACTGTGTCTTCTATCACAATTGATTTAAACGAATTCATTTCGCCCGGTAGTATATTTCCTATATTATTTTAAATTGATCTCATTAACATCAAGATTTGTAGCAGCCAAAATCGCTCGTTCTGTAAATATAGTTACGATACGTCTAATGGCTTAAAAGTTATTTTTATTTGGTTATCTTATTTTGCTTTTAAGAATGCTGCTACTCAGTCCATTTTGCATTTAATTTTTCATTAAATTTTTTTTTTATGTTTTAATACGTCAACACAGTGATTTACGATGCCACATTAAATATTTTTTCGCTCAATTTTTCACTGAGCCATTGATGGTTAAATTGGCGCTTATATTGGAAAATACGCTTGGTATTAATGTATTTCTCGAATCAACAATATTGAATAAATTTGCTGACAATCTTATCAATTAATGTATTTCCTTGGAAAGTAATTTTTCCATTTCCAAAATCCAGCAATTGTTTTGAAAATACTTCAGCATGTTTTGGAGTGTAACACGCATGTTTGTATTAAGTTGCAATTTTATGGATGCTTCGCCATAAAAAAAAAAGATGATCTTAAAAATACGGGTCTGTAACATTTTTGGTTTTTGAAATATTCCTGATAAGTGCTGGGAGTTATATGACAGTTAACTACTCAGACTTTTTGAAAACGGCAAAAGGCATGTTTAGTTATTCTTGGGAGAGTATCTGAGCATCAATTTTCAGGTTTGTAACACATTTGGTTTTTGAAATGATCCTAATGGGTGCTAGGAGTTGTATGGCAGCTATACAAATCACTCAGAATACCGGTACAAAAAATAGACATAAACCAAGCGCAGTATCAATTCGACCTATGATGTAAATATAGTTACGATACACGTTTAGTGATTTAAAAGTTACGCGCTTACAAACCAAAGTGCTTAGAATTTTATATAGATAGATTGATAATGAATTTTGATCATTTAGAACTGTTACCAAATAAATGAAACTTACTGGAATAAATTGTTACTGGAAATCTGGAATATTTGCGGCTTGAAAAAAAAACATGATTATTAAAGTTAAACCACGCTAACAGTTTGAGATTTCTATTACAATAAATATATTATATGTTACTAACTAACTTAGCTTTGCTTGTATATTGCACACTTCGATTAAATTTATTTTTTATGCTCTTTTGATTTTGATTTTGGTTATCTTTTTTTGCTTTTTAATATTGAAAAACAGAATGACAAACAAATTACCAAATAAACAAATATACAAACAAATAGACACCGGCAAGTTATTAAAAATTAATAAAATCATTACTGTTATAAGAAAGTGAAATGTGGTGGATGTCAAATACAAATTTTTTCAAAAATATTTCAAAACAATATTTTCAAACAGTTCTAGCTGAGTCAATTTACAAAACGAAAAACTTCAGTTGTTTACGAAACGATAATTAAACACCAACGCAAACAAAGAAGTTTAAGATGAAATAAAAATTGAACTATAGTTTGTATACTTCCACAAACGGTAAAAAATATGGGAAATAAAAATTGTGCTATACAATTTGTATACCTTCAGAAACCATAGAAAACGTTTAAATCAGCGTCATTTTTCGTTATGTTTTGTGTTTTTGTGTTAGACGTATTTACTGAACTGCATCTTTCTTTGAATACATAGCAAAATATTCAGTTTAAATTTCGACGTTTTTGCGTTTTTGCATGTCTTATGGAATAAGTACTTTAAAGTCTAGTGATCACTGGTTGGTGCGGCAAAAACTGAAAGTAGTAGGTTAAATTAGTAGCAGATATTTAATTAATTTTTTTTAAATGAAAAATTAAATTTTAATTAAAATTTTAATAAAAAAGCTTTTTTATCATTTTACTGTTTAGAAAAAAATAGGTTAATGTTAAAATTTTGAACAGAATTTGTTTGTTAAAACATTCCTTAACATTCGTATAACTTTTTACTAACATTTTGTGTATACAGCGGTTGTAAAATCTAAAACAAAAATTTCAATGATCGCTATAACTAAGATCGCAATGTCAGCACAATTGTTGCCGATGTGCGGTCGCATTAAAAATTTCCTATCCGGGATATTTATTATTTTTTTTAAAAACATTTCAACTAATATTTCTGAAATCTGTTCCATAACACTCTATTAAAGTGTACTATACGAAACATAAAAGAACAAAAAAAAAGAAACAATAAAATTAAAATCAAAATCGAAAAAATAAAATATTTATTTTTCGCCTCAGGATATACAACAGTAAATTTAATATCTCTTCTAGTCTGGACAACCGCCACCACCATCACCACCACCACCATAAAATCACTTTTCCTTTTCGCCAAATCAATGTTTTTTTTTTTGTATTTAATAATTTTTAACTATTTTCATACTCCTATTAGATTAAAATGTATGTCTGGCTTATATGTGTACCATTGACTCTTTCATTTTTTATTATTATTATTATTTTTTTTTTTAATAAGACAGTTTTTTTTTTTAATAGAGTCTAGAGAGTAAAAATGGAAATTGTTTTTCTTTTTATTTTTAATAGAAAGTGGAATTAAATAATAATGAATGAATAGAAAATGTATGTTTTTTTTTTCTTGTATGTCTTCAGGTAATAGGTCTGTCTTTCCTGATTAGTTTCCTTTATAATTTTTTATTTTTATTTTTATATTCAT
Organism: Argyra leucocephala; assembly: GCA_963942445.1. Classification (NCBI taxonomy): domain Eukaryota; kingdom Metazoa; phylum Arthropoda; class Insecta; order Diptera; family Dolichopodidae; genus Argyra; species Argyra leucocephala. The sequence goes on from OZ012681.1 coordinate 16,519,622, forward strand.
AATAAGAAAATCACTTTTATTTATTTTAAATGCAGGGACAAAAATCTGGTTCTCTTTTCAATATTTTCAATATTTTAACCTGTTTGTAATTTTTTTTCCTTTTTTTTTTTGTTTTTTTTTTGTAAATTTTCTTCTAGCTAAAATTATAAAATTAAATAAAAAAAAAAATAAAAATTTTCACTTTCGAAATTTTCCAATCTCATCAATTTACGAATTGTTATGAGCATTGGCAATGCACAAAGTTAATACCATTATATTGTGTACAGATTGTGCAGTTTTGACTTAATAGGTTTAAGTTATATTATTTGGATATAAGTATAAGTAGGTATTTTGTGTTTAAATTTCGATTTGGCAATCGATATGGGTATCTGATTAATCAAAAGAATGATAAATAGTAATAGTGTTTAGCGTGCACATAGAAAAAAAATTATTATAAAAATGGAAAGTAAAAGGTGCCAAAACTTTGACCATCTTAAGGTATTTATAATAAACATATATATATATATCTATAAAAATCTATACGGTTAATATAGCTTTGAAATTTAATGGATTTCCTTATAGAGTGGTTTTTTTCTTTTTATTTTTGAATTTACATATGTATGTATTTAGGTATGTAATATGGTAATGATAAAGTTAAAAGTTAAAAAAATTGCATTTATTTAATTTTTTTTTTGCCAAGGAAAATTTAAAAATAAAATTTAAAGCTTTATAACACCGTTAAATTATCATACTTAAAATGTAATTAAAGTTTATGGATTTATAATTTTTTTTTATCTTTGTTTTTCAAATTTTGTAAGGATTACCTTTTTTTATTGTTTTTTTATTTTTAATTTTTCTAATATTTATGAACTTTTGAAAAATTTGAAAGTACTTTTGAGGAAGTCAAAATTTATAAATTTTATAATTTTTTTTTTGTCCATCAATAAAACTTACTGTGAATATCAATAAAGTTAATATATTGGTTGTAAAATCTTTAATAAAATTTTTATGATTATAATTACTTAGTTATTTAACTTAAAATTGAAATTATACAAGAGTTATATACCATTAAATGGATATTAGGTGGTCAAAGTTCAAAATGGAATGTCTTGTCAATGATGGTGATGATGATTGCTATTTGTATATTTTACTTGTCAAATTTGATCCCTATACAATAATTTTGATATAACCATTGAAACTGTGTAATACAAATTTTTACGCTTTTCGCACTGGATTACCCCTTGAAATGCTCAAAAATCAATAAATATAAATCCCAGATTACAAAATTACTTAAGATACCTAATCCCCAAAAATTAAATACGAAAAACACTAATTTTTTTCTGGAAAGTGTACATATCTGTTTTTATACCGATCGATGGTAAGTAAACGCAGATGGCAAGATTTTTAAGACCCTGCTATCCATTTATTGAAACAAATTTTGCTTTCATTTGTTTAGGTATTCCACGTTTTGGCTATTTTGAATTTTGTGATTTTAACTTATTTTTGCATTCAAACCATAAAGTATATAATTGGCTGAATATCATCAGAAACTGTGTACCAGAGAAAATTTAATATTAAACCAGTAAATATTAAATCTATTATATAGAATTTAACACTTATGCGCTAACTATAATGATATAGATACGCATACTTATGTCATATGACATATGTGATATTCCGTGACAAATCCATATAACTACCCACAATCGATATATGCAGAAAATTAAATTAAATATGGCAATTCGTTAAGTCTTCGTTAAATAATAATTCTTCGTTGAATTAAGTTAAATATGGCAATTCGTTAAATTTTCATTAAATAATAATTCTTCAATAAATTATTATTTAACGAATATTTAACGAATTGCCATATTCAACTTAATTTTCCGTTAAATTCCATTCAAACCGAATTCTACATATGCAATTTCTTTTTGTTATTCTTCTAAGAAATATTTTCTTATGTTACATTGTCATTATGGCTCGACATATGCTTTAACAAATATCTATGTCAGCTTCGTAGGGAAATTTGACATTTACATATATGTAATTCTATTGTTATTATTAGTTGGCGCGTAAGTGTTATTAAATGTTTAAATTGAGATAAATAATTTGTTAAATTTTCATTCAATATAGAATTCTTATGTTAAATTTGATCCAAATCGAATTCTGATTTGACATTTACTAATGCAGTTCTACGTTATTATAGTTGGCGCGCGTAAGTGTTATTAAATGTTTAAATTAAGATAAATCTAACAATTCGTTAAATTTTCGTTAAATATAGAATTCTTATGTTAAATTCCTTCCAAATCGAATTCGATATAATATGTAATTTCTTTTTGTTGTTGTTTTACTAAGAAATATTTTCTTATGTTACTGTGTCATTGTGGGTCTACATATGCTTGGACAAATATCTATGTCAGCTTCGTTAGGCAATTTGACATTTTACATAATGTAGTTCTATGTCATTACAATTAGCACATTAGCGCATTATATTCACCGCTTATTTCTCTCCGAAAAATATATTGTTTTCCATCAAAGATAGTGCTTTTTTGAATCTGTCGATGAAATAAGAGAGAGAGAGAATCAAAGTTATATTACACTCTAAGATTGGAAAATGAACTGCTGACTTTTTCTTTCATCTTTAAACCTATTTATAGATAATATCTTAAATTGTTTATTAATTAAATTTTATATATACATATTATTATGTTTATTAAAATAAAAACAAAAAATCGAAAGTTAAAAAAATTAATTTATTTAAATATATTTGATATTACAATTTTTATACATATGTATATATTTATTAATTACTAAATCAATTTCGCCTCTGTATAATATTTTAATGTCATCGATGACAACCTTTAAAAAAAGAAAAAATTATTTTTTTTTTTTTTTGTATTTTGTATACTTTTTTTTCTATTTTTGAGTAAAATTTCCGTAATGTCACATTGAATTGAAGATAACAACAACTTAATAATGTTATATATACACAAGCCTACATATTTCCATATTCATGTTCATATTCAATTAAAATATCGAAAAAAAAAAAAATTTATAAACGAATCGCAATGCGATCCAACGTTAAAATGTCAAATATGGAAAATATTGAACGTGAACTTTTTATTCATTGTTGACATTTTTAATTTAATTTTTTTTTTTTATTTTGTTTTGTTTTCTTTTTAAACTAACCAATTTTATAAAAATATACGTCTAATAAATTTTGTATACCTATATGTATATACAGTCGAATCTCGATATTGTGAAAGAGAAAAAACTTAAATTTAAATTATAAAATCAGCATAATATTGGTGCATTGGTGCATGTTGTGTATTAGATTGAGTTCAATATTAAAAAATTAGTCAAAATCACCATGATAAATAATTCATGACTCTGTTTCATTAAAAATTTTCTACTTAATAATTGAAAATCAATTTATAACAAATTTCTTTGAAATAACAATTAGTTTGCGTACAAATATTTTCATAAAGTTTTATGAAATTTCATGCAAGTTTTGTGTACTGAAAAATTGAGTGTTTTTTTTTAAATATTTCAAAATAATAAATTAGAAAAAGACTGAAATATACAAGACTCTCAATTTGAAAAATTTAAAAAATAAATGTTTTGTTATTGTTTTAATAAAACGTCAAGCCTTTTGTTATAAGGTTTTCTATTGTTTGAGTTTAAAATTTTTGTAAAAAAGCGATTCACATATTTTTACTTCTTACTAAATTTTGATGTTTTACTTTTCCTCTCAATTTGAAATTATTTGCAAAATTTTGTATGTACCTAATAAATCTGCTGATCCTACAACGTATATTTTTTTTAATTACATTCAAGTCATCGTTCGACTCTAATGTTGGACTAATGTTACCCAACGGTTGGGGCTACAGGACAATGCTAATTAAACTCAAGTAGTTTACTCCGCTAGTATGAGAGAACTCAAGATATTAATGAACTCAAAATTTCAGTCAAATTCAACCGTGCTACATTCTGTGTCTCGTTTTTTTGAATTAAGTAATATGAATTATAATCGAGACATCATACACCAAGAGTTTTCTGTCCCTAAACTAATATATACGTTTTATTTAATTTTTTCTTCGTCACTTGCTTTAAATGTGCATACACACGTGCTTTAATTTACTGAAAAAAAGCGACAAAAAAAATAAAAATAAAATCATGAAAACAAATATCTGAAATCAAATTATTATTTGCTTATCGTGGGTATATGAACTAAAACGAGCGACAAAATAGAGAAAATATTGAAAAAAAAAACGAATGAACAACAAAAAAATAACAACGTTTTGATTTCGAATACAATTTGGAGATCAAATTTCACAGTTTTGTATTTATGCTTGGAAAATGTATATGTATATAAAAACAAAAAAACAGAATAAAAACAACAATAACGAAAGCATATCAAATATTTTTTCCGGATATTTTTTTTTGTTTCTTTATAAAATAGAAAAAAAAATTAAATAAATAAATAAATTATTAAAATTCCAGAAAATCTAATTTTTATACTTAAAAAATATAATATAAGCTTCAAAATTCATATTTTCGTTTGTAATGCTCTGAAAATTTTAATATCATTTGAAAGAATATAGATTCAGTGTTAATGATTTTGTTTTAATAAATAACGTAATTTTACTATGAAACTGATATTTCTAATATGAAAAAGGTTATGTCTATTACCCCTCATAGAGTAACATCATCAAATCTAGATTGGTGGGAGAATGTTCGGAAGCCCTAAACCTCATAGGGCTCCGAAACAAGGTACAACTGATCTGGATACCGGGTCATAGTGGCCTGACTGGAAATGACTGAAAGGCTGACGAACTAGCCAGATCATCGGCGGGAACCTTTATGGCCCGGAACCAGCAGTTGGTATATCTATTGGTAATATTAAACTATCAATAGAAAACACCCTGAAAAGGGAAGCAAATATTCTTTGGGAGCGTATGGAAGGCCACAGGGTCTCCAAAATATATGCACCAAGAATAAACACCAAAATAACCAACTTCCTGCTAACACTCAATAGAGAAGACTGTAGGAAGATGGTGGGCATACTTACTGGTCATAACCACATGAATAAACACATGTGTAGACTAGCACTAAGTGACGACCCAACCTGTAGACACTGTCTGGAAGAGGAAGAAACCTCCACACACGTTGTAGGAGAGTGCTTAGCTCTTTCAAGGCTGAGACTCAGGCTGCTGGAAACGCACTACATAACCTCAGAAAACTTCTGCAGGATGAATCCCTCAAACCTATTGGCCTTTATCAAAAGGGTCGACTAAGTTGAGGGGTGGAGGACGGCATAAAGGGCTAAAAAGCCTACATGCCGGCTCTGACATATTAGGGCCACCTCCGTGGAAAAAAAAACCCCTCATAGAAGGGTAAAACTTGTATGTCAATTATTTATTTATTTATTTATTTATTATCACAATATTCCACATTTTAGTATTAAAGCAAAATTGAAAATTTTCACCGATAAAACCTGAAGAAGCAAATAACATACATACAAATGAACATTAGTTATATGAGTATAATAGACTTAACAGTTCTTTAAGACACTTTAAGACTATAACTTAAGTTTTTGTATATATACATGTTCATATGGGTAGAAAAGTGGTAGAAATCTACCAAAAATTGATGTTAAGAAGCGTGATTTCGGTAAGGGGTAAGCAAATCTACCAAAATTTAATAATTCAGGTAGATTTTTGACGTTTGCATTTTTTTTTTCATATGTCAGTGTCAAAATTTTTTGATTACTTTTTGTACACAAAGTGCAAGGAAATTGTTGTTGACCACATAGATTTTGAATCGAACATTAATAAAATAAAAAATGTAAATTATGCAAATAATATTTGACATTAGAATAATAATAAACATTTTATTTCTATGCCAATAATTCCATTTTCGACCATTTTAATATTTCAATAATCTGACAGCAACAATAAGAGCAATCTACCATGTATGAGCATGAAGGTAGAATTCTGCGGCATATTTCTGTCTCGTTTAAACATAGGCATTTGAAGCAATATTGATTGTGCCTCTGAACATTGGTATTTTCACTGCCGCTCGACTCGAGTGTACATTGGTATTTTTAATAACAATCAAGGCTTGAGATGTTTGAATGTATGAGTGAGAATTTCAATTTAAATTTGTTTTCAAGAGAAAAACATCATTAAGTACAAAAAAAATATTAGTAAAAATACAAACAAATTTGGCTTTTTTTAACAAGTAAAGTTCTTTTTCCAAAAAAAACTCTCATGTTTGTAGATTGAAAAGTGTGTGAGAGTAAAACAGCAAAAGGTAACTGGCAGTGAAAATTCCAATGTAAACAGGCCCATTCAGTGTTAATGATTTTGTATATTACGTTAATTTACTATCAAACTGACATTTAATTACGAAATATATTCAGTCAATCATTATACACTTCGATGACACATGTCAATTATATATATGTAAATACAATCAGAATCCTGTAATGTGTCATATATGTGTCACAACATTCAACATTTTAATACGTAATACTGACACATGTCAATTATATATGTATATACATACAGAATGCTTTGATGTGTCATACATGTGTCACAACATCCCACATTTGTAAACAAAATTGAAACTTTTCAACGAAAAAACTGAAGACGAGAATTACATACATATAAATGAATATTAGTCGTGACTATAATAGACATAACGGCACTTTAAAATGCTTTAGGCTTCTTAAATTTTTGTACGACTGTATGAAGTTTCATATTGATAACTGTAATTAAATAAAGTTATCAATTGTTATGTTCAGTAAGTCCAGATTGTCCAAAACAGTTCTAAACTGATTTTTTTTGTTCTGAATTTTTTTTATTGTTGTTTTTTATTTTGACAGTTAAACAAAGAAATTTGACAGTAAACAAAAATTAAAACAAAAAAGTTAAAAAAAGATAATAAAAACATGTTCAGTAAATTTTTCTGTTCTAAATAATCCTAAAGTGTTTGGCATTTAATTGTCATTGTCTTTTGTCTACTTACTTAACAAACACTTATCTTTCGTTAATTTAGTGCTACTTTTCGTTGTTTCTTAAAGTTAATTTCTAGAACATAGAAAGCTCAAGCAAACTTGAAATAAATTATGTATTTGAAAAATGAATAAATTATTAAATTTATAATTTACTACTTAAAAAATCTTATTACAAATAATATTTTCATGTTTTATCATTATCGGTCATCTTATATGTCAAGATAAATTCCTATGTTATCTTCGTTAAGAATTTTGATATTGACATTATTACAGTTATATGGAATTATGATTGGATCATTAGGCATTAATCTATTGTAGTTAGCACTACTGACATAAAAATATAACATTTAAATATTATCTACCATTGACACGTGTACAACATGGAAACAAACAAAAAATTAAAATCACCATTTTGGAATTTCCACATTTCAATTCATATTTTATTTTTATATGAATTGTAAATATCCTAAAAAATTTCAGTCCAACCACTTTGCGTTTTATTATAATATTTCTGTCATTTTAATTTTATTTTATAATTTAAATATTGTGCATTATATATACATGTATATATATGTAATGTATGTATACATATATAGATGCCCATATTTAGAATTTGTGATATTCGATATTACTATAGGAATTCTTAACTAATGAGTTTTTAATTAAATTTTAGTAAAGTTGTTTTACTTTTTCAGAAATTGATTCAAAATTGAGATAATATAAGAAAATTATTTATTAAAAAAGAATTCTATTCAATTAAATTGAAATTAAATATATGTATAATAATAAGAAAATAAGAAAATAATAAAAATAATAATTGAAATAAGAAAAGAAAAATATTAAATTTGATATAAGTAGGAACAAATTGAGTTTATTAATATTGCAAAAAAAAAGACAAAAAATAAACAAAAAGAAATAAAATTCAATAAGAAAATTTTTAGTAGTTCTGAGTGATACTGATACAGTCTATGTAGATACGGAAAAATATCAGATTTTTAGTAGGGATAACAGAAAACATTTTAGTAAAATATTAACGATCGAAATAATAAGTGTTTCAGCAGCAATTCTAATTTAGTAATGAACAAATTATTTTAATTAGTTTTAATTCAACTAGAAATTTAATTTGTATATAAAGCTGAATTATACTGTCAGATTAATACTTAGAGCAATCACATCAGACATCTATTACTAGACAAAAGCTTGCTATACATTTGATTGTGCAATATATCATCATCCAGTAGAGTTAGTAAAACCCAGCCGCCACCTTTGATTAGACAAATATTAAAATAAACTAAGCATTCTTAAGTAGAAAAGTAGAAATTATAAGTTAATACCTATATCAATAACTATACATTAATTAAAAATGGTTCAAAAAGTTAGGCCGAACTATCAAAGCTAAAAAAAAAACAACAGTTGTTAGTTATTGATGTTATATCTTATCCAAATCAGAATTATTTGAAAATTTTATAAATTAAAATTCTGCTGAATTTACCAAAAACTACTTCAAATGTTTGCAATCTAAAGGTACTACGGTAGCCAATTTATTTGTAACCGTATTTCACTCTGGGATTCCTTATGAGATTATATTGTTTTTTCTACTAAAATATTAATTCGATATCCGTCATCTGAGCCATTTTTATTTTTGTAAATATGTACTACATTTTTATTTGTTCTCTCCCAATTGTTAATCCCACGTTTTTTTTTTAGTAGCAGATAAAAAAGCAGGCTTCACATTTGTTTCCAAAGAACTTGATTATGCTTAATAATATTATATTTAACTGTCATATTGACGATAACATACTAAAATCAGAATATGCTTTATTACACGCTGAATTTAGAGTAATAGATAGAGCGCATGTCTTTTAAATTAAAAGACCCGTGTTCGATTCTCGACGAAGACATACAAAAATGCTTGGGATTTTCGATCTGCTCAAATTACCCTAAAATGGATTTATCATATCACTCTTACGTTCATGAATGAATTGCTTGAATGAATAGCTGAAATTTTTTACAAAATAGTTATTAAAATTATATTCGTTGGCTTGAATTGAAATAGGTAGGTATAGGTTGGTAATAGTGGCTGCCGACAGTACGCCGACACACTCAGGCCAGTAGGGTTCATTCCGATACCACGGAAACTTTCCTCGAATAACACTCTATTCGTTGAACCATTTGAATTAAAAATTGAAATAAGAATTTAACTATTTATAACGGTAATTCATGTACACAAATGCAAAAAAATGTTTTATGGGTTTTTTGACCTTCTCCAATTATTTTGCCATTTGGATAAAATAAATGATAACAAATAGTTTAGAGTATAATTTGGTTATCACATCACTTATCACTTACTATAAACAATGGAAATATGATATTATGAAGTTGTTAGTCTACAATAGATATAATTTTCGACATTTAATATAGAGTAGATATATCATAAAGACTTCTAAAGAAAAAACTATTGTATTTTTTTCGGTGTATGTCAATTGTTTTGCTTGGTATAATATATGGAATTGTGTAATGCATACCAAATCCCGGCATAAAAGGCTATAGACTTGGAATTATGTAAAATAAAAAAAACAATTAATAAGTTTTTAAATGTCCAGCTCAGGTCAGTTTCTTTGATCGATAATTATTACATAAAAATTGTTTGTTGGATAATTTTCTATTCTGATGGCATGGTCTATTCGATGCTGATTATATTCAAAATTGAATATTCTCGTCTACAATTAAATTTCTATTTTAATGTCATGGGCCTTAATACATGTAGATTTTTTATTATAAAAAAAATTATTTTGGTTTCCGCACAACTCTAAAGTAGGTATAGTTTTTGTTTTCAATTAAAATTATTTTTTTTTGTTTTCGTAATTTTTGATACGCCTATCAAATCCAATTGTATGCACTTATACATATTATATGATTTATTAGTGATGTACGATTGAAATAAAAAAAAAAATGCAGACGATCAGCAGACCGAAATATACATAATATATAATTATATAAAAATTAAAAAGAAAAACACAAATAATCAATCGGAAATCAACCCATGAATCGAATATAGAGCGAATAAACTGTACTTGGAAAATGAAATGAGAAGCTTAAAGTACCCTAAACTATCTAAAGTATTTGTAAAATTGTAAAAAAAATGTAAATTACATGTCTCTCTTAATAAAACTGCATACTATACTTGACCTACAAATTCATATACCATCAAATAGAATCACTATTTATAAATAAAAAATACTCATTACGTTTATCTACTATTTTTAAGTTAAAACAATTTGAGAGCACTTTATAATATACATTTAATAAATAGAAATTAAATATTTACTTCAAATCTATTTTTCAAAATTTTTCAACAGTACCATACCATACCTATTATTTACAATTTCACTTCACAATCCTATTATTACTTCAAAATCTAATTAATCTACTTCGAGATGGATAGTAAAAATCGGAAAAAAATAACTCAACAATAGAATATGCAATTTTCCACAATTTCCATAATTTTTTTTTTTTTTTAACAATTTTCACCACAGATAATAATTTCCTATTTTTCCATAAAAAAAAAATTTTTAATATCCAGAAAGAATTAAATTAAAATTTTAAAAACTAAAATTAGATTAGAACTTCAACTGTATATAATTTTTAACTGAGACCATCAAATTAAATAACAAAAAAAAAAAAAGAAAAAGTAAAAACAAAAAATACAAGAAAAATTTAACCTTAAAACAGCAGTTGTAAAAAGTGAGGTTATGTTCCATATATAAAAAAAAAATTAATTTCTGTTTTTTTAATTTTAATATTAAAATAATTCTAAAAATGGTGTTGTTGTTGTTTTTTTTTTGTTTTAGCATAAATAGAGAGGAACGGGGACGGTTTAAAATAGTTTGAGAATATATATATTTTTTTTTTAGATTTATTTTTTAAACACGCTATCAACCGACCAACCAGACCGACCATATTAAATAGATTAATTTTCACTTAAATTCATTTTTTTTTTTTGTTATTTTAAATTTTAGTTACCATAAATATCAAAATTGTAGATATATATAGAAGTTATCTAGTAGTTTATATTTAAAAAAAAAAAAAAAAGTTGTAACGTGATCTCTTTTAGTTAAATTTGAATCCAATGGTTAGTCGGAATGGATTTGCATTAGTTTTTTTTTTTTTTTCAATTCATTATAGCATAATTTTAGCTCCGCCATTGCGCATAAATGGAAATCATTAGTGGTAGAAGAGACAGCATAAAATTTACTACATAAATTCTGTTGTTTCTGTATCAGTTGTCATAAATGGAAATTTTTCTGACAATGATGGTCATCTAATCCATAAAGATATATGTTAAGAGAAATTTTTTTTTTTCTGATATTTTTATTATTTTAATTTTTTTTTTTTATGTTTTGATTTACTTAAGATTTATTTTAGATTAACTCTATTTATGTATGTAACTTTAGAGTGTTTACATTTAAATTTTGAAAAATGTCATGAAGGTTTACATATATCTGCGTTCATATCTGTGTACAGTGTATGTATATTTATGCAAGAGCAGTATAAGAGATGAAATCGAATGATTAAAAAAAAAAAAAAAAAATTATCACTATAATTAAGGCATAAAACGTTTTTGGAATTTTGAAGTTAATTAAAATTTTCTTTGAAAAATTAAAAAATTAATTTTATAGAGAATTTTTTTTGTTGTTTTTTTTGTTGCTTTTAACTTGTCAATTTAGAGAAAATGATTTGGAATCTGGAAGAATAGATTTCAGAAACTATTTAGTTCATTAAATGAGAACTTAAGCTTATTTTAATGAAGCAAAAATTTTAAATTAAAAACTGTCATATTTATAGTTTTACTTTTGCTTTCGATTACATACCATGTTCAGACCCGTGTGATATCCATTTTTAGTTAGTTTTAAGTTTTTTGATTCTAAAAAAATGTTGTTCTACTTTCTAAGCGGCGATTGCTATTTTGTTTGGATTAGATTAGGTAAATTTTGGGAGGTGATCTGGACCCTATATCACCGCAAATGGTCTTATTGTAATAAAAATACAATAAAAATTTAACCTTAAAACAGCACTTGTAAGAAGTAAGGTTATGTTTCATATATAGTTATATTTAAAAAAAATATATTATTTTTGTCCTCACATCATTGCATCTGCAAATGAAGTTATTGTGATTACCCATGTGTTATTTTATTTAATTGATTATTAATTTCGTCTCAAAAAGAGCTTAAAACTTGTACTTTTTTCTTTCTAAGCTGCCTTAAACATTCGATTTTGGCTCGAAATGAACATAATTTATATTTATAAATATAAATTATGTTCATTATTATACAACAGTGACCAGCAACACTTGTCTTGGAGCAATGTTTCAAAACAAAGCAATCTGGATTCCAACCAAGTAGATTTAATGTATCTTCATTACCTAAGTGATACAGGTTCATACCTGAACAGTTAGCAGAGTGGAAACCTTGATTATAAATGATATTCATTGGCTTGAATTGAAACAAGCTTTTGACAATTTATAACGGTAACTCATGTACACAATACTAAATGAAATACTGTATATAAAAATAATAAAGGGATTGAACCAAAGAACATATAATAATAAGATGTCTCATCTGGATATTTTTCAATATTTTCGACTTAGGTACGTACGGGCAGGTAAGAAAATGAAACGAAAATAAAAATTGAAGAGTATTATTTTGTAAAAAAAAAAATATAGTAACGAACGATTATCCAATATTCATCCATGTAGATATATTTCAATATTTTGTCAAATCAAAGGTTCAAATCACTGGTATATTTGCCACTGTAGATCTGACTTGATTTTGCATAAAATCTTAAGAATACGGACCTTCTTCCAAAATTTGTACTTGTAAACTTAACCGCAGAAAATGGGTATTGAAATTACCTATAATTAACATACTGTTTTGTTGATCTTCAGTTTCAGACGATATTGTAAACATATAAATTAAGATTAGAAATTGAAAAATTAAGATGAAATCAAAGAGATGAATTTGAAAAGATGAAATTGAAAGATGAAATCAAAGTCAGGAAAAAAGTGGGCGACTGTAAACTCTTAATACGAAAGCAAACATAATGGTCAAGTAAAATATTGAAAAACTTAGTTGTCTTGAGTAACAACAACAAATCCAATGACAAATTTTGAAAACCTTATAGATCAATATTAACACTATCTAATTTTTATTTTTCAACATTTAGGTACATTAAGTGCATTTAAGCAGTTTTATACTTATCTTACTTATTAACTTATCAGCGTTGATACATACTTTGTAAATTCTACGTCTATGTTCCGTTCAGTTTTATAAATTGATGTAGCTATTGTTTTGTGAAAAAATATTCTATTATAATACCAATATTTTGTCTCACTAGACTTAAAATATCTTTTTGTATTTTCAGATTTGAATCATAAGCAACTTATTAGCTTGTACATTTTCCATTTTTCATTCAGAGCTTCTACGGTAATAAAATTTTTAAAATTTACTAATTATCTACATTAAACAAACCAATTATTAAACTGACATTTCTAAACAATCAACATATATACATTTTGGTTAAATAAAAATACTCTCTCCTAATTAAAAATATATATTTTTTTTTAATTATAATTAAATCTCAATTGATGAATAATTCCATAGAATTTGTAAAAAGTTAAAAACTACTTATATGTTATTTCTCTAATGACTGTACGATTACAATTCACTATTTTTAATCATTAAGTAGATTTACAAATCTATTTGTTAGTTTCTGATAAAGCCTATTTACTATTAGATACATCATTAAATAATTTAGATTGAATTTGTATTTTTTTTCAATAATTAATATAATCCAATGGAATTTTGCTCTATGAAATAAATTCCAAATGAATTATAACACAAAAAAAAATTTCACAAAAATTTAGTTTTTATTAAGTTGCTGGTAAAAATGGAAGTAAAGAAGTAGTAGAAGTATTACATATAGGGATTAGTTTCAGACATTGGCATTTTTTTAAATTGAGCATTTTGAATTTAAAAAAATAAAAAATAACGTTAAGCTTACTGAACTGAGATTTTACAAGAGATGAGTCATTAGATTAACATGTCAGTTCTCGTTACAGATCTATTTATTTATTTAATATCTTTAATAATACTATTTTTATTATTTGTTAATAAGACTGGTCCCCAAACACCAGATTGAAACGCACATGTCTTTTAGATTTAATTTTACATACATTTATTTATATGTATTAATTGAAATGTTACATAAAGTTATATAAAAGTAGTAAATATGTTCCGATTATTCGTATTTGTATTCGTATTCACAGATATTCGCCAAATTTCAGTATTCGTATTCGAATACGCATATGACAAGTTTTTCGTTATTATAATGTCTAATTTTATATTTTTATCACATAAAAAAGGTATTTATTGATCATATTTCCAACAGGGTTTCCTCTAACTTACCCAAATTGTGGAAATTTTCATTCTATCTAAACGATTGGATTAAGAAAAAACTAGTATAATCACTTATAATACCACATTTCCTATATGTATTGAATATTGCTTACTCCGGCATGAATGTAGGCGAGTTCAATACTCTAAAAACTCTTTTTAATGCATGTTTACATTTTGTAATGAATAGACGTAAGCACAAGAGTGTTGGAGATATGTCGAAAATAATACTTAGATTAACATTCGGTAGTTTTTTTAAAGTTCCGTTACCTTTGTTTTAGGAAAAAAATTATGCTAAAATTATTGCAAGAATACTTAAATGATAATTTTTTTTTTTTTTATGATTTTGACAGTAACTTAGTTAGAATCACCTTTTTGTGCTTAATTAAGTACGATACTGCAATTTTACACTACAATATCTACAATAATTTGAGTATTTATTTCAACAAATTACTGGCTTATCTACTCATTAAATGTGGAAAACTACTACTATTATCAGGAACTAAGCCTTCTTAAATAGATTAGTTTCATTTTATTTAATTTGTTACCAGATCAATTATTTTTGTCATTTATTATATCCCAAATGACAAAGGGTACTAGACCAGCTCGAAAAACCAATGAAGCATTTTTTTTTTTTGCTTCATCGGGAATCGAAACCGGGACCTTTCGGTCGGCAGGCGCTCTACCTACTGCGCCACCCACCATATAGGATAATAAGATAGTATTTGGTAGATCACCTCGTAATTTAAATTTAGTCATCCCGCGTCACAAAGATCGTATCAGACATTTATCATATTTTGTTCGAGTTCCTAATATTTGAAATATGATGTCAAACTATATTCGTTGTGTATCAGTTGGTATAAAAATTTTGTTGAACTCTGCAAAGAATACTGTAAAAATCAGGCGTGAGGTAATTTTATCGATAATCAATTTAATTTCAATCAAATTTTAATTTAACTAATTTTTTTATTTTATTTTGCTTTTAATTTTTTTTTTTAATTTATATTTTTTAGTTTTATTTTTAATTTAATTTTTTTCTTTTATTAAAAATCCATTTTGCAGATTGCACTCAATTAAGGAATTATTTCATTTGGAACATATTTCACACAATCTCAAAAATTTAAAAGCACTACAACTTAAAATTAGAAAACCTTTTATAAACCTATATTAAAGAAATTATTTTACACGTAGGTACATACATACACGTTTATTATATGAAATAAGATAGTGTCTTCATCAGTTAAGGTGTACTATATTATTAAGTCAATTTCATTCCAACTATAACTTATATATATATATATATATGTATGTATCTATTTAATATAGAGAGTAGAAATTGAATATATATAGAAAATAATAAACCAGGAAAAATATATTCTATTTTTAATCTATGGAATATCATTATGTATTTCTATCTTTCTCACTCTTCTACTCTATTTCTCTTTCCAAATTGAACATCAATTGTTGTGTGTATATAATAATGTAAACCTGATGTTTAGAAAAATAAAATCTTCCAGAACTTTAATTATTATTTCCGTTCATTAAATTATATCCAATTAATATTGATGATGAAAAAGGAATATGGAAAATTTTTGCAGGTGCTATTGCCATATAAAATCAGTGAAAATTGATATTTGAGAGAAGACCAAAACAAAATGATAATAATAATAATACCTATAATAGTGTTGATAATGATGATGATTAAAAAAAAAGTAAAAAAATAAAACAAAATAAGGTTATTGACCAATGTATCATTTACACAAATAAACATATAAATAAAATATTTTATTTATACATACTATAGATTCTAGGAATAAATCTAGGAATTGATTTATAAAAGATTGAATAAAATAGATCATCATTGCATTTCATAAAAAGCAAAATGTATATATATCCATCTTTCTATCTATATATCTATCTATTTATCTAGAGATGGAATAAAATGCCAGGTGATTCCAATTAGGGTATATAATTGAATTTTTTTTTTCTATTTCATTTTCTTTTTTTTTTTTATTTCTTCTTCTTTTGTAAAAATTTCAATTTATAAATCTTAGATTATATTTTTGTATATTAAGTTTCATTTTTAAATAAAATTAATGTATTCTAAATAATCATCATCATTATTGAGATGATAAATGTGTACATAATACATAAATCCTGGACTTGTTTAAATCGAACAAGTTCTATATATATACGAGTATGTATAACAAAAGTAAATATACGACATCACTAACATTGTATACTATACATATTATAATATTCCATATAATAAATCTTAATAGATACAATTAAAATTCTATATAAATGGAGAATAATTTGATAGGAACTTCCGTAATAAATGAAATTTAATCTAAATTAGAAAATTAGAATTCTTTTGAAAACATTTTGTTGTTGTTGTGGATGTTTTAAACCATTTAAAGATGTAATATAATATCTAATAGAAGATCTACTATTATACATATAGATATTTTAATTAAATTTTATATAGAAATTATTTTCTGTTATATCTGCAAAAATGTTTATGCAGAATGCCAATACTAAAATTGGTACTTTTGAAATAATTAAACGAAAATTGAATGTATTTTTAAATAATTAAAAAAATTAAATGAACTTATAGGGATTGTAGAATAATATGTAAATAATTGTACAATTTTTAGATTTTTATGAAGTGACAGGTGTGAATTTAGAAAATTATTTCTGTTATTCGTATAGGAAATAGAAATGTAAGTAGATTGAAGTTATTATTCCAGTTGCTTCTGACAGTAATTTAGATAGAATTACCTTTTCGTGCTTAATTAAGTACAGTACAGCAAGAGTGTTTTCATAAATTTTGCAAACTGTTTGCCGCCAATTGGGGTACTTTGCAATAATGAAAACAAACGATTACCGATGTTCTACATTTATTCATACTAAAAATTTAATCTGTCAATTTGAATTATTGTCCAGTAGACTTTGACTAATTTGCATTTATGAACCACGTTTAGAAATTTGACAATTGTTTTATGAAAACATCAAGGCCAAGCTTTTACTACATATTTTACTACAATATTTTTCGCGTATCTATTTATTTATCAAATTTCTGGCTCATCAGCTCACTAAATTATTAAATTAAGTTTAGAATTTAGTTGCGGCACACAGTAGCACATTACTAGAGCCATTACTTTTACGACTAAAGAAGCCAATTAGATTACTAAGTTTTGCTTCGCGCAATAAATCCGATATTGTTTGGGATAGTGCTACCTGGATACCGGAGTCTGAGTTTAGCTAATGTTGGGCATTTGCATGAATAGTTCAAGACTTTTTATTTTGTTTGTACATAAAATGAATGAAATGCCAGATAAAATGAATTAATTAGGTCCCTGACTGCTCCGGAGGACTATTAAGATTGGAAATGCCAAATACCTACTCCGACTATTAAGATTGGAACTTTGAGCAGTTCATCAGTTCTTTCATTTCCCTTTATTTTATTTTGAAGACGAATAATTCGTAGAAATGTACATCACAAAATATTATTTATATAACGGTACATCATATAACAGTACAAAACAAACAAAAAATATTTTCAATTTTCAAAATATTTTAGTGGCTACTCTCCTCATATGCATGTGGTGGCTACTCTCATTACATGCATGTTCATACGGGAGTAGAAAAGTATACCAAAACTTGTTGGTCAGGGTTGATTTGGGTAAGGGGTAAGCAAATCTACCAAAATTGGAAATTTCTTGTAGATTTTTGACGTTTGATTTTTTTTCCTGGTTAGACTTTTATTATTACGTCAGTGTCAAAATATTTTTATTATTTTTTATACAGAAATTGCACAAAAACTGTTGTTGAAAACGTAATTTTCGGATCATTAATAAAATAAAAAAATATAAATTATCTACTTATAGTACAAATAATAATTTTGAATGAACATTAGAAAAAACTTTAATAAAAATTTATTTCTATGCCACTAATTTCATTTTCGGCCATCTTGATAGTTCAATAATTTGACAGCAACAATAGCAAAAATTTATCATTTTTTTCACGTATACATACGTATGGACATTAAGGCAAATTTCTGCAATAGATGTGCGGTAGATTTCTGCCTCGTATAAACTTAGACTTTTATATGACGTTTGACAGACGTCTCACTTATATGACATTTATTTCTTGTTAATTAAATTGATCCTATAAAAACAATATTAGATTAAAAATATTATTGTAAATTTAAATGTTTTTGATGTTTTTAAATTATTATTAGAATAATCTAAAAATAACATATAATTAACATTTTTGATTTTGACAGTATTTAACCTAAATTAATGAAATACTCTTCCTGATATTTTTTATTATTATATATTTATAATTACTTCCAGACATTTTATATTCATCTTTTTGTTTTTTTTTTTAAACAAAAACCTTACAATAATTAGTTGCGCCACGGTAATTCACTATAGTAAATCCGATTATGTAAAATTCACGCCCCTTGTTACAATATTCATAATTATTGTAAATTGTGACAGCTTATAAATAACAAAAAAAATTTGACAGAAATGCAAATTAATTGTCATAATACTCGAATAAATTCACTGTAAATTATTATTATTATTTTTTTTTTTTACCTTATGTTTACTAATTATATTTTAAGTTTTATTTAAAGTAAATAAAATCATTACGTTTAAAAGAACAAAAAAAAAATTAAAATTTGTTTTTCTTAATTTGATGACATGCTATTAAAATTTTTTTAAGATAAATCTGAAGAGATTAGGCGTTTTGTTGTTGAATAATTTCGACTAATGATGGCGCTTAAAAAATATTTTATTTTTTTTTTTGTGGAAATAATATAAGGAATGAAGTACTTCGTATTACATGAAATTTTATCATTTTGTTTTTATTTTATTATTTTGATTGAATTTGTATATGAAGGCGTTTAAATTCTTATTCTAAATTTGTAATTTGTATAAACAAAAACAAAATAGAATTGCCATAAAAATAAAAGGTATTATAATATGTCAAAAATATGTCAGAATAGTGGTTTGGTAATTTATGTGCCAAATATTTTTTTATAGGTAAATTTATGTAGTTTCGTTGTATTATTATTTTTTGATTACGTAAATTAAAGATAACAAAATAAATTGAAAGGTTAGCCAATTTACGTAATCGTAAACGTGAATGGGGTAACTGGAAGATGACAAGTTAAGTATAAAATAAAGTAAAATGTTCAAACATACCTAAGTATACAAAATAATATGTAAAAGTATGAGATTACAGAATTTTGACAACTTTGGGCTTACGTTTACAGAAATTTTCAAGCGCATTAGGGTTAAAATCTTATTCCGAGCACAACAAGAAAATTAGGAACAATTTTTATATGTTTTTTTTTGTGTCCGGACAAAATTACATTGGACAAAATTACATAAGACAAAATTACATAGGACAAAATTACATAAGACAAAATTAAATATGTACAAAATTACATAGGACAAAATTAAATAAGACAAAATTACATCTGAACAAAATTACATAAGACAAAATTACATATGGACAAAATTACATCTGAACAAAATTACATAAGACAAAATTACATATGGACAAAATTACATAGAGACAAAATTACATATGGACAAAATTACATGGAGACAAAATTACATATCGACAAAATTACATAAGGCAAAATTACATATGGACAAAATTACATAGAGACAAAACTACATATGAACAAAATTACATAGAGACAAAATTACATATGGACAAAATTTCATAGAGACAAAATTACATATGGACAAAATTTCATGAGGCAAAATTACATATGGACAAAATTTCATAAGGCAAAATTACATATGGACAAAATTACATAGCGACAAAATTTCATAAAACAAAATTACATAGGACAAAATTAGATAAGACAAAATTACATATGAACAAAATTTCATAGAGACAAAATTACATATGAACAAATTAGATTTCTGCTGCCTCGTATAAAAATGGGCATTGGTAGTAACTTTAGAATTAGACTCACATTTTCGTATTACATTAAGTATGATACTGTAAATTTTACTATACATAAAATAGAACAATTAATGCTTTCCGATTATTTATAACTTTTCCGATACATTGACTAATTAAATATGGAAAATTATTATTATTGTCAGGAACGTGCTCTTCTTCATTAAATTACGACTGGAATTAGTATCTGTCACCTAAAATACTTTGATGAACTATCAACACTATCAAACTTCTATCAACTAGATAGCAGATTGGTTTACGTTACATCAATATCAGAATACGTGATAATATCAATATCAGAATAAAATGTTATAAACTTAATTTCTATATTCTAATTCAACACAAGAAAAATCCTTCAAGTATTATATCGCAATGGTAACACTAATGGAAATAATTGAAATTCTTATAATTAAAGTTACCTTTTTAGTACAGAAACCGCAAAATCTTTGTAAAATTCCACCGATTGTCGTACTTAAAAAAAAAAAAAATTCATTTAAGTAGTGTTAATCTCTATTAAATTATTTTTATAACACCCACTATGATTTTTATAAAAGAAAAAATTTTAATTTAATTCACCTGACTGTTTGTGTAAAAATAGAGTCGGCGGCGTCTATCTACAGACATTTTTGTTTTCTAACTCTTTAAACTATAGACAAGAGTATGTAAATAGAAAAAAATGTTTTATTTTTTCATATTTCAGGTTTTCTGCAACCACCCGTAAATATTTCTTGAGGTTATAATTTTTTTTATATATATATATATAAATGGTAGCAAAATTAATTTTTCATATTCTTATTTCTTTTAAAACAATTAAGATTAAATAAATCTAATTGTTCGTAAGTAAACATGAGTTGGTTGTTTTCTTTGAAAGTACTTTTTTTTACAACAAAAATTACAAACTTTTCGAAATCAAGGTTAGTTTTGATGAAATTTAAAAACAAAATTGTTTGTTTTTTTATCATTTATTATAGTTCATGTCATGGTGATGTTATATTTACTTGTTAATCATTTTGACAAATAAAGTATTAAATTTTATAACGAAATTTGAAAAGTGTGTAGGAGAAGTTTGAAACTACAAAAAAAAAAAAAAAAATTGTGCTACCCTTCCTGATTTAATATTTGACGATTATTGCCATGACTTTTTATTTATTTTTGTTTGAAGTTTGTTTATGTTATGCTTTTAGTAAAATATCACGAATTGTCAAAAAATCGTTCATTGTCAGTCAGAGTACATTTTTAATATGTTTTAGTTTTTTCAAGATAAATATTTGCTCTAAATGTAGTATTAAAATTAAGGTTGGTTGAAAATTTGAAATTGAACTCTAATTTATGGGCAAGTTCATTACTAAAATAGAAAAAATAAAAAAAAAATATATAAATTAAATTAAAAATTAAATTGGGTTTATTCAATATATATATTTGTTTATTATAGCCTTCTTATAGATTATGTTAAAAATACAATCAGAACCACTAGTCTTTTTTATATAATATTGTTCAGTACAACAGTATTGCATTACATATCATCTCTGCATTAATGTAGTTCATAATAAGTCTTAAGTTTCTCTAATTTGTTCCATTCCTCTACAAATGTCTTGATGAGAAGCTATATATTCTTTCAATTGCAGATTTTTGTACGCATATTTTTTGTACACTTTACCCAGTTTTCTGTCTTTGACCGTCTGCTGCTCGTACTCTTACACTACTGTATTCCATTTTCTGCATGTTAGGCTTCTGTTTATTATTTGATAGTTTGTGGGCTGTATTTTGATGCCACAAGGTATGATGACATGTTGTTTCCACTTCAAACAAGGTGAACGGCTGGGGCAAGCTATACTGCTTAAGCAGTTCTCACATAAAAATTTGACATGACATGACATGACAAATATATACTGTTTTCAAATAATAGGTAAATTAATTATCAGAAATGTCAAAATTTAAATGAAATCAATACGAGATAATAAATATTTTTCAAAAAATATATCCAACTAATTATTATTATCGTAAAATAGTTTATAACATCCAAATATAATTGTAATTGTTTTTAGAAAAACTTCATTTTTAGAGTTAGAGTAAAATTTGTATAATTATTGAAAATAGTCGAATATTTTCCTTTTAGTTTTACTAAATATGCTTATTGTGTTTAGCCAAGACAAACACCGTTTATTTTTTTTATTTATTAAACTGATAGATGATTTTATAAAATGAATTATAAATGACTTTAACAGTGTTTGTTATGACAAAAACCAGATTTTTTTTTTTTTTATTATTTTTTATTATATAGACAACCACCATATATTTTTCTTTATTTATTAAACTCAGATGATTTTATAAAATGAATTATTAATGACTTTCAAAAAGTGTTTGTTATGACAAAAACCATATTTATTTGCAATATATATATCATGTATATATTTTTTATTTTAGCCAAGACAAACACCGTTTATTTTTTTTATTTATTAAACTGATAGATGATTTTATAAAATGAATTATAAATGACTTTAACAGTGTTTGTTATGACAAAAACCAGTTTTTTTTTTTTTTTTTATTATAGCAAAGACAACCACCATATATTTTTCTTTATTTATTAAACTCACAGATGATTTTATAAAATGAATTAGAAATGACTTTAAAAGTGTTTGCTATGACAAAGACCATATTTTTTTTAGCCAAGACAAAGACTATATATTTTTCTTTATTTATTAAACTGTCAGATGATTTTATAAAATGAATTATTAATGACTTTCAAAAAGTGTTTGTTATGACAAAAACCATATTTATTTGCAATATATATATCATGTATATATTTTTTATTTTAGCCAAGACAAACACCGTTTATTTTTTTTATTTATTAAACTGATAGATGATTTTATAAAATGAATTATAAATGACTTTAACAGTGTTTGTTATGACAAAAACCAGATTTTTTTTTTTTTATTATAGCAAAGACAACCACCATATATTTTTCTTTATTTATTAAACTCACAGATGATTTTATAAAATGAATTAGAAATGACTTTAAAAGTGTTTGCTATGACAAAAACCATATTTTTTTTAGCCAAGACAAAGACTATATATTTTTCTTTATTTATTAAACTGTCAGATGATTTTATAAAATGAATTAGAAATGACTTTAAAAGTGTTTGTTATGACAAAAACCATATTTATTTGCAATATATATATCATATATATATTTTTTATTTTAGCCAAGACAAACACCATATATTTTTCTTTATTTATTAAACTCATAGATGATTTTATAAAATGAATTATAAATGACTTTAACATTGTTTGGTTATGACTCGTTTTTGGCGCAAAAATTAGTTATGTAATTCTTTACATTTTCGTTCTTTATCATTTCTTTAAAAATCTTTTCATTCACAATTGATTTATTCCATCTCGGATACACTTTGGAATTATATTTAACTTACACAAACATTGAAAATAATTCCATAGTTTCGAGTTTCCCAATATTAAAGAAAATTATAAATTTAAATGAAATTTTCTTCCTTGATTTGTGTGCGTGTATGTCTTGTCTTGAAACTATAACAAAACAATTATTCATATTATATTATCGTATATTTTCAATTATATTCAATTTCCGTATTAATGCGGTAGAAAATTCATATTTCTTTTTTATTTTATTTTTTTTTTTTTTAATTATAATTATTTTTGTTAATAATAGTAATAATTTTAAATTTAAAAAAAAAAAAAATATTTTCTCATAACTGAATATAGAAAAAAAAAATTATTTGAAGAGATATTTTACAACACTAATAAATATCTTTCTTATTATTTTGAAACCGCAAGCTATTAATTATCACTAAAAGTAACAGCTAACTTCTTTCAACTCTTGTTTTTTTTTTCTTTTTTGTTATTTATATTATACAAATTATAATATTAACTGTCTAGCAATTTCCTGTTATATTCAATTTTGCGTTCAAATTTCAATATGAATTAGCATTTAAAATGTTAAAGCGAAAATTAAAATCTCAGACAATAAATGAATTAATTTAATTAATGAAGTGAATAATTCTATCTTTTGTCAATAATGGTATAGATTATTAACAAAAAAAAAAAAAAAAAAAATGAGTAATTCATTAATTTAAATGTGCCTGTATTTTATAATAAATTTATTACACGAAAAACATTAATTTTGTAGAAAAAAAATTGAAAACATAAATTTTACATCGGGTTGTAGAATAAAGATGTCGTTAGTATACATTTATTGTTGATTTATATTATGTATACATACACCATTCATCATATTTTAATTATCGAAGATGTTTTTAATTATGTTGCCGATTACCGAATTGAAATGTAATTGACTTAAAAGTGGTAATTGAATTATCTGAAGC
Organism: Argyra leucocephala; assembly: GCA_963942445.1. Taxonomy (NCBI): domain Eukaryota; kingdom Metazoa; phylum Arthropoda; class Insecta; order Diptera; family Dolichopodidae; genus Argyra; species Argyra leucocephala. Next base: position 16,544,413 of record OZ012681.1, read on the forward strand.
TGACCTGTAATAGTTAAACGTGTAGTTTCGGATGAAAACAATTTTACTGACAGAAATTTGTTGAAAAAAATCGTTTCGATATTAATAAACATTAAATGCTATACGCATTCAAAATATGTATAAATATACTTTGAAATGTCATCTTGGTTAAGAAACCATGTTGATATAGAACTGAAGAAAATCAGTAACAAAACTAATTATCTGTACAATGCACCAATACACTATTCATCAATGAGCTAATATACAAAGTCAACAGTACAATAATGCATCAATACATCAATACACCAATGAATATTATTCAACCAATATGCAGTTAACCGATGCACCATGCTCCAATATTCCAATGAAAAGAGAGAGTTAATATATTTTACATTCCTATTATATAATAATTATCTTGAAAGTGAGTTCATTCCAACGACAATAAAATAAACTCATTATTGGACAATGAGTAATCTAATTTTGTATGCCAAATGCTGTCAGAACTATATACCCATTTTGCAGTGAAACGGTGCAACAGTGCACCAATAAACCAATGCACAAAGCTACCTATTTCGATTATTAATTCCAAATTGCTGATGTCACTGCAGAATTAATTATTTACAATCAAATTTTATGTAAACATCAGGAAATGTTCATGTCATTTTTCGGTTTAAAAACGCCAGAACTATTTTAATATCAACCAACACCCAATGATTTTGTTTTATTTTAATATTATACGTACTCTTTCGAGTTTATTAAAATTTTCTAATTTTATTTAATATTTCTGAATTATCGAAGTGTCTTAATGCCCTTTATATCATAATGTAGGTAGGGAAATATTAAATAAAAATCATGTACCCATTTTTCCACCTATTTGAATTTAATACCTCTAAAATATTAACCTTTTCCACTTTATGCCTTGTTAACTTGTAAAACCTCTTCTAACATTTTCTATTCTCCAATTCTAAAAGAAAGTATAAGAAAATTAATAACATTTGTGTATACATTTTATCCATATATCAACAATGATTTTCAAAGCTTATTTTAAAAACTACATCACATAAATACTCGCATGTAAATAAATGCTTACCTGGAAATTTTATTCTTGAACAAATATACCCATCTTCAAATACCAATGAACCAGAATTACTTCCTCTTCTATTGAAATAGAATTGAAAAAACCAAAAATAATAAAAATAAAAATATAAACAAACAAACCATATTAAAAATCATGTTTGAAGCCATAAAATTCCATTTAGAATTGGTCATAATTACAATATTCTTAAATGTATAAAAAAAACATGTACATACAGCAGTATCTCATTAAATTGTGTTTCTATTTACATCATTATAAAATTTATAAAAGGGTTTTTCGAAGTAGAATTTTTATTTTAATTCCATGGTTTATTTTAAAAGGAAGAAGTAAGCACTGCAATTTAGGCCCAGTATCGGTATATAGCCATTTTTATAGCCCTAGTGTTGGCCTATTATCTATTCTTCGAACAGACCCGTAGCTGCAAATCTATGAATATCCTTAAACTGGAACCCTTAATATCTATATCAGGTTGTTAAATTTATATAATCCCAACTATACCGAGCCTAGTTTTCGCCAAACGTGGACAGTCGCAGAAAATATGCTTAATGTTTTTCTGAGTGTCAAGCAAGACCCTCCCAATCCGACAATTTTCAAAACGTCCATTTCAATTGTTTTACGCGTGCAGAATATGCTTGAAATCTTCTTGAGCCGTCAAGCCGCTCTCAATTCGGCAACAGTTCTCACCATATCCTGAAAGGGGTAATGGGAATTAGAAAAACAAAAAATGTATTTTGTCATTCGACGATATTTCATCACTGCAACGAAGATTTTCTTTTTAATTTAAGCCAAACATTAGCTTTCAAACAATACATCTTTACACGACAATACCCAGCTTGGACTAATTGAGGATTGTATGAAAAAAAAATGTGCCTTTGATCAGTAGCAACATTTTGAATAAATTTATTAATATTACCCTTTAAATTTCGTAGATTATACCTACGTAGGTATATTTTTGCATTGTGGAAACACGATTGTTGGAATATGGTTCTACATTCGAGAGGATTTTACTACAAATGAATTCCTATATAGCCAGTTTTGAACCACCTAAAATTATGTCTCGTTTAATCTCTATTTCCAAATATAAGATTCCATGAGAAAAATCATAAGCCCAAAATATTTGATTAATTTAAAGAGATTCGTGAATAAAGTATTTTCCATCCTTTTCTTATCATCACATTAAAATTTTACGAACAATTACCACTTGATCTTATTTCTTTATTTTTTTTTCATGTCCATGCCCTTTATCGATTTATTTTGCGTAATGTCCTTATATCGACACTTTCCTGTATATTAATTGAAATAACTTAACAATAATATTGTCTACCTTCCACCAATCTATACAATATACCTCATAATCATAGTCATCATGTATATTGAATTCAATTATGTTTTATTCTTATGTCAATCCCATCAAAAACCCATAATGTTTTCATGCTCTCTTTAAAAATTCACGAGAGTACTTTCAACTTTTCAATACGGATTTGTGTGTTTATTTTTTTTATTTATTTTTTTTTTTTTTTTGTTGAAACTATGTAATGTTGACAACAAATTTTTTGATTATGTTTATTTGTTTTGTTCATTGTATACTTAAGTTGTTAGTTGTTAGTTAGTCCACACAATTTTATATACCTTCCAGAATAGATATTGAAGAGTTAACCGTGTTTACAACAACAAAAAAAAGGCTTGTCGTCCCATTTGTTTCAATATGAAGATTCACTTTGTTGGTTATTGTTATTGTGGTTGTTGTTGTTTCTTGTAAGTAAATCAGAAAACCAATTCAATGGAAATTCTGTGGTTCTTATTTATTGTGTTCTATGTTCTTTCGTACGTTTTCAAATTTTTTCTTACAATATTTTTTTATTTTTATTTTTTTCTTCATCTTTAATGAATACTGAATACATACATATTCTAGTTAGAACAGATTTGCGCGAAATTATTCAGTTAGTCAGTTGTCGTTATGCATATTTTTAATTTTTTTTTATTTTTTTTTTTTTTGTTTTTAAAATATGAAAGGAAAATCATTCTTTTATAATAATATAAACATTATAAAAATAAAAAATTAAATTATATATTAAGAATAAATTTGAAATGGTGTTATAGAAGTAATGGTGTTGTTTATAATTCAGTTTAAAAATTGAATCTTTAACTCAGCTAAACTGAATACAATAAAAGCACTTGTTAACTTGTTAGACAATGATTGTTGACAGCATCAAAAGTTACAATATTTTTGTCGACAGCAAAATTATTTGACGTACATATGACATTACCGATTACAACTATATATAGATTTCACTTTTACTGTAATCTAATTACATGATTATGTAATGTATGCAAATACGTACGTACGGTTCTAATCAATTGATAAATTCAAAATGAAGATAATAAAACATTCACTATATGTAATTCAACCAAGTCGAAATTAATTTCCACCTCGACAATTTTTGACACAAATTTGGCATAAGAAGTTTAGAATATTTATATATATAATTTTCTGCATTTATCTGGATGTTTGTAAGTTCGACGGAATACTCCAGCACATATACAAATTAAAATATATATACAAATTGTAACATCATGTAATTGTCATAAACATAGTATCTGTTTTTTATTGCTTATTTTTATTTTATTTTTTATTTTTCATTTATTATACTTAACACAAGCATATTACAAAAATATTTCTTAAAATTAGAATAAAAATTAATATTAAAGCAACAAACATAATTTTTAATTTAAATATAAAAAAAGAAAAAAGAAATTAGACTATCATAATTTTTAAATATATATTCAATAACTTTTACTTATTTATGACGAAAATAAGAGGTTATGGTAACAAAGAAAATAAGTTAATTTTAAGTTGTTCCTTATTCATAGAAAGATTAATGTTGTCTCTGTACCTGTTAACTAAGAGAAACATTCTGTTAATGGGTTCGAACTCACCATAATTTGTACGATGATGAACAACATTGAATATATTTTCAGAACGAAAACGTGTACTAATATTACGATGATGATTGATCTTATCTTTGATAATTAGTGAATCAATTTTTCCAGAATTAATCATTAAAATAAATACGACGTCAGCAACTATTCTTCTGGATTCAAGAGTGTTTAAGTGTAAAAGTTTTAGTCTGTCTCTGTAAGGTGGTAAACGTATAGGATCAGACCAAGGAAGGTTTCTTAAAGCGAATCTAAGGAACTTCTTTTGAATAGCTTCAATCCTATTGATATGGTCGACGTAGTTAGGTGACCATACTGGGCTAGCATATTCTAGATTTGAGCGAACTAAAGAAGTGAATAGAGATTTAATTACATAAGGGTCATTAAATTCTTTTGACCATCTTTTAACAAAGCCTAGTATTGAATTTGCTTTATTGACGATAATGTTGAAATGTTGTTTAAATGATAATTTATCATCGAACATGACCCCGAGATCATTAAAACAACTAACTCTCTTGATAATCTTGTTATCAAGGGTATAATTCGAAATTATCGGAGAAGTCCGACGAGTGTAACTGATTTGAGCACATTTCTCCACGTTCAATTTTAATCCATTGACGTCACACAAGTTTAAGAACAAATTAAGATCTTCTTGAAGTAAAGTAACTTCATTGGGTGACTTAATTGCCTTAAAGATTTTGACATCATCAGCATATATGGATACGCTGCTATTTCTCAAAATTGTTGTTACATCATTAATAGATAAAATGAACAGTAGTGGTCCTAAGTGACTGCCCTGCGGAACTCCAGAATTAGCATTGTATGGATCAGAAATAATTGATCTAAAAAGTACATTATATGTTCGGTCAACTAGGTACGATTGAATCCAATTTATGAATGTTGGTGGAAAATTAAGGTTAGCAAGCTTCTTAGTAATAACATTGTGTGGTAGAATATCAAACGCTTTACTCATATCAGTGTATATTACATCAGTTTGAAAACCAGCTTCCATTGTGTTGCAAAAAGAAGAGCAACATTCTACTAAGTTAGTAACAGTTGACCTATTTTTCATAAAACCATGTTGGCAAGAAGATAAAAAGTTTGAACAGGTTTCATATATAGAATCATAAACTATCTTTTCAAAAACTTTTGGGATACAAGATAATTTAGCAATAGGCCTGTAGTTAGTAATCATGTTTCTGGACTCTTTTTTGTGCACTGGTCTGATAAACGACTTTTTCCAGTAGTTTGGGAATATGCCAGATTCAAAAGAACGAGTGAAAAGAATTGACAATGGCAGAGCAAGTGATTCAGAACAATTTTTTAACACGATTTCAGGCACATTATCTGGCCCGGGAAAAGAATCATTATTTAATCGATCTAAGTAGGATTTAATTTTTAAGCTTGAAAAGTCAGCTTCAGGTAACTCAATAATATGAGAATTAACAGCCATTAAAGAATCATAGCTGTCCGGCTCACAAGTGTTGTCTTCAAAACAACTTGAAAAAAAGGTTTTAACGAAATCTGCAATGACTGTCGCATCATTGGATGAATTATTATTATAAGACATTGACGCCGGAAACTGATCTGATTTGCGTTTGGAATTTACAAATTTCCAAAATATTTTGGGATCACGCTTTATCTGGATAGATATACCGGATAAATAATTTCTGTAGTTAAAATTCAGAAGACTTTTATATGAATTAAAAAGACTAACAAAATTATTATAATTTGAATCACTCCTATTTTTCATATATAAAATCCATGACCTGTTCCTTTTATTCTTCAGTTTTTTTAATTCTTGGTTAATCCAAGTGGGACTTGATTTTATATTCCTCTCACGAATTAAAGGAACAAATAAATTAAATCCAGCTAATAAGATCTCATAGAAATTGTTAATTGCAAGATCGAGATCTACTTGAGATAGTATTGTTTCAAAATTAAAAGACAAAAAATAGTATTGAGTGAAAGGTAATTAGCTTTTATAAAATTATATTTATAAGAGATTTCAGAACTAGATATAAGAGGACTATTAAAACAATAGGAGAAGCAGAATGGGGGATGATAATGATCAATAATTGAAAGAGGCATAAGAATATTATTGAAATACAAATTAGACCAATCAGATGTAAAAACTAAGTCCAATTGTCTGTTACAAGAATTTTTAATTTGTGAGACTTGTTGGATATTAAAAGAATTAAAACCATCAATAATTTCCATTTCAGAAGCCGAAGTAATTTGACTCGGTATTAAATATCCTTTTTCTTCATTAAAATCCCAACTTACATTTAGGAGATTAAAGTCACCTAATATAAATATTTCATCAAATGAATTCATTTTAGATATAATAGAATTAATTGCTATTGACAATTTTGAATAAGTATCAAAATGAGAACTAGGGGGAATATAGCAACAAACAACAAAAAGTGCTTTATTATCAAGTTTATTGCTTAGTTTGCACAAATTAAAGTTTAAAGTAATAATTGTAATATCACACACAAAATGCAATTGCACATTAATAAAGTAAAAATATATGTCATCTGTCATTTGTCATCTGTCATCTATGTCATTTGTAATTTAAATTGAAATTATCTGTTTGACTAACTTATATTATAATTAATTGAATACAATAGAATGTCTAAGAATACTGATTATTTAAAATTATTGGGGTCTTAGGATAATATATGTTTAAATTTCCAATGATGGCAAATAAGATATCGTTAAAATGATCGAGTAAATAACCCTTAGGGAATTGAAAATTTTGCACCTTGCTACAAATATTCTGTTTATATGGTAATTAAAAGCATTCTAATAATTCTAATAAAGGTATGATATTGATAAATTAGTAAACAATTATACATATTTTTCTTAAACTTGAAATGAAAACTCTAATGAAGGAAGAAATGCTAGAATTTATTTTGCTTCCGTCATTTATGGCGGGTTACAAAACATAGTAATTTAATATAATCTAAAAATAACGTAGTAACAATAAAATTGTCCGTAAACTGCAGTATGATGTAAATAATTAAAACAAACCGTTAAATAATACTAAAAATATAAATATAAACATAGTAAATTACAAGATAAAATAATTAAATCTCTCTGTGCAGTACAGCATAGAGAGATATGGTATTTTAACATATCCACCTCAACTTCAATATTAAAATAAGTAAATTACGAAAATTCCTGCTCAAGCTCGCCTCAATATCAATTTACCAAATTTTGAAAGTTCAGTTGATTCAGAAATTAAATGTCAAAATATTTTTTGACAATTAAATTAATTGTCATATATCTTTCATATTTCAAAAATACAATGTAATATAATGTCAATTGATATCTTTTACTGTAAGGAACAATCGTTAACAAACATTTTCCATTTAAATGAATGATTATTTCTTTAGTTAAACATTGAATTCCATTCTAAAGAAAATTATGACAGAAAAATACAATAACAGGAACAACAAGAATAAACTACACTAAGTTGAATATTTTTCTTTTCAAGTTGATGTGACTTGATAGCTTCGATTAATCTTCTAACATGAAACGTGCGTCATTTAAAATAACAAAATAAACTCTTAGAAAAATTATTATTATCTTCATCAGCAGAGTAATAAGCATATAGACCGACTCATGGATTTCTATCAACGAGTATACATATGAATGATGCAGTTTAGTTTAGTTCATATATGCCAACCATCTTTGTGTCAGAATGTTGTTATTCTGCCAATACATACGTTTAATATAGAAATTATAAAATAACAATAGCAAAACAACAAAAATAAAAAAAAATTTAATTTAACTTAGAAAATTGACTGTTTATATACTACTGACGCTTAAATGAATAGGTTAGAATAAACATTTATTTAATATTATATATAGAACTACACAAATAAATAATTATTCCTTTTGCAAACGAGCTTATAAATTTAAAATGCAATATAATGAGATCGTGAAATGAAAAAAAAAAAAATACTAAAATTTTTACTGTACCAAAAACAAAAAAAAATTGATAATTTTCTAAGGCACGAAGGTTGAATTGATTATTTTGACAGATTGAAAAGGAAACATTTCGACATGAACTTAACACATTCAATCAACATAATATATATACATATATATAATAGTTATTTTATGTAATTTAAATAATAAATAAAATTGTGAAAATATAGTTTTAATTTTGAGAAAAAATATGTACCTATCTGTCAAAATGTATAAAACTGTAAATCATTTTACAACCCTATTTATTTATTTTTCTCTTTACTTGTTGACTTTTCAACCAATTCCACCCAACTTTGACTTTGGTAATACCTCAAACAGTATAATCGCATAATCTGGAAATCACATATTTGTACTTTATCTAAATTTAACGTTAGAAACTATTTGTTTATTTGATATTCGTATTGCCAATAATGCCAATATAAAGGCATAAACATAAATATTTAACATAACAGTTAGCATAACATTAATATAATATTCATAAAAAAATATAATAACATTCATAAAACACTTTTATATATATATACATTTGTATGAGCAGTGTAAGTAATACAAAATAACATATTTTATAAAAAATAAAATTTATATAACCTTTTTTTTATATAAAAAATGTAAGTTCATACCTAATACAAAAATATAATAATATTTATTATAGCAGTTCCCATTACATTTATATTATTCATAAAAATTTATCATTCATAAAACACTTTTATATATATATATACGTTTGTATGATAAATGTAAGTAATACAAAAATAAGATAATTTTTAACGTAACAGTTAACATAACATTAATATAAATTTAATACAGTTAACATAACATTAATATAATATGCAGAAAAAAATAACATTCATACAACACTTTTATATATACGTTTGTATAAGAAATGTAAGTAATACAAAAATAACATAATATTTAATGTAACAGTTAACATAACATTAACATAACATTAATAAAAAATAATATTCATACAACAGTTTTTAGACAAATTTTGTATAAAAAATATAAGTAATACAAAAAGAATATAATATTTAACATAACATTAACATAACATTAATAAAAAATACAATTCATATAACACTTTCGTATATATAACATATTTATATACGAAATATAATCAATATAAAAACAACGTTATTACGCAAATGACATTATCTAAAGACAAAATTCGTATAACACTTTTAAATACATGTATAACAGTTATTCAACAATTTTATATATATTGAAATAACTTAATATAATAGAACAAATATTTCGAATAGTTACCAAACAATTAATAAACAATTGGGGCTTAGTTTTCGGTGACAACACATACACAGTGCAACAATGAGCCTTTAACATCTATAAACTAAAGTTAAAAAGACATGTTAACGACATTTTTGTATTTTCATACTATTCATTCTGATTCATACCACCCATATCATCTTATTTGACATACTCAATAAACAAATACTGCTATCCGAATTACTTATATATCTTCCACACTATAGTACAATTGTACATCTCATTTCAATAACATTTAATTTTTATTCAATTTTACTTCCGCAATAAACACGATAAAAAACATACCATAAAGAAAAAAAACATACCATAAAGAACATAATATCTATCTAGAATTTTTCAAGCACTTTATATTTATACTAGCTTAAATTATAATCATTAAATGGAACAAATTATTACCTTTCAAAATTTATTTAGCAAAAAAAAAAAAATGTTTTCTGTTCTCGTGACCAAAATTAAAAAAAAAAAAAAAAAAAAAAAAAAAAAAAAAAAAAAAAAAAAAAAAAAAAAAAAAAAAACTTCTAAAGTACAATCAAAACATACTACTGCTCTGTTAAAGGCGATGACTTTTAACAAATTGCTTTTAACCTAAAGTTTTTCAAATTGAACCTACCGCACAGTAGTCCAATAATTCACTTTTACATCCAACACATTCATATATGTTTGTAACAAAAAATTACAAAAAAAAAACAACGAAAAAAGGTAGGTAGATTTTTTACTTTACAGGAATTCAGGTTATAATTCTGGAATAGTTTTCAATTTAATACACTCTAAAAGCTAAATAAGTAAACTGAACTCCAGCAATTAGAAATATTGCGACTTTTTAATTTCCGATGAAAATGTGATGTGTTCAGCAGGAGTAAAACTGTTTTTTTTTGCTTTCGGAATAATTCTTCGAAAAGAAAGAAACAAAAAACTTCCGCCCCAAAAAATAAAAATAAAAAAAAGTTATAAAAACAAAATTTCAAAAATTTAAGGCGTTCTTTTGATGCTGAACATAAAAAAAAAAATTTAAGAAAAAAATACCTAACTGTAAGATTTGTTTTTTTTTGTGGTTTGGTTCCTGACCGATTCAAACCCCATCATTGTATGTTTTTCTTATTTGTTTTTTTTTTTTCATTCTTTTCTCTTCCATATCATTGCTTTCATAATGGTGATAGAACCTTATTTTTTTATTTATTTTTTTTTTGTTCTTGTTTTTGTTTTGTTTCAATATTCATGTTTCAATAATGTTACGAATTTAAGCAAATCTTAATTTTATTTGTATTTTTTTTTTCTTACGATCAAAAGAAAGAGTGAGAGTCCAATGAGTGTATAAAATCATTGAAACAACATCGCACAGTAGAACAAATACTTAAAATAACGGTAATATCAATATTTTCGTAAACATTTTTTTTTCTCTTGTAATACTCGAGTCACCAATCTTCATTAAATATTTACTTCTAAAATTATATAGACTTTAATAGAGATCTTGTTGCATAACATGGTCCTCCAGACGAGTCAAATACTTTGCTACATATTTTTTATTTCATTTGCTATACACAGAATTTTTAGATCTGTGTGCAAGTCGTTGTTGCGAATATACCAAGAGGCATTTACCATGATGCGCAAGACTTTATTTTGGAATTTTTTGTTTTCTTGAGGTGAACTTTTCATTTTTTTGTCCAGAGATATAGCTTGTCGCTTGCTTTATATTTTCTATTTGTGGTAAATCATTGGTGTAAAGCAAATAGGGAATGGGACCCAGAATACTACCTTTAGGCTCACCTGTTTTAATATCTCTGAAAGTATAGAACACTCTTCGTCTTGTTTAATTCTAAATGGTTTGTTTTCTAGATATTATGAGAGTATATCTACGATTGTTTAGGTAACATATGATTTAGTTTATGTATTAACCGTACTTTTTCAAAAGAGAAATATAGTTTACATCTAGAAATATAGTAGAGCATACCTGCTTTTCTTCTAAAGCTTTTTCTATTATCTTATTGTATTTGATCGATTATCGAGTGCTTAGACCTAAAATTAAATTGATAATTTGGAATCAGGTTACTATTTTCTATATCATCAGTCTCATTCGTTGTCAATAGTAATTTTTCAAATAATTTTGATATTATTGGTAGCAGAGGGTCTGTATGACTTCACTTCATTTATAGGCTTACTTTGGTAACATAATTATCTATGCTATTTTCCACATAATTATCTCTGCTAATAGCAGCGTTTATAACGGGTGTTAGCATTGTTATAGCTGTTTTCGGAAATTGTTTCAGAAGTTCCGATGTAATTATATCAAAACCTGGAGCTTTTTTATCTCTCCGTTTTTTTATTTCTTTAACTATTTCTCTCTTTGAGAATCATGGTGATATGACATTTTCTTGCCAATTATTATACGTCCGAATCTGTTCAATTAGTTTATATGAAAGCGCTCACATATAAAACCAGTTGTAAATTAATGGAACACAAAGTTGCAAAACTAAAAATCGCAAGACTGCGCCTAGTCTTATATTCGGTTGTCAGTGTCACTTTCTTTTAAATTAAACTAAATTAAAATATTCTATATATAACTATGTATAATAATTTTGTATATACCTACATAGTATGACATATACGGCCTGTATCAATATAATAAATTGAACCACTGTGCATTGTATCGTATCACCACAGTTCAGAATTGTGGCTTGAATAAAAAAAAAAACACCAACAGAAAACAAAAAATAAGAACTGTCCAATTCAATTGAATATCTAGACATTAAGTATATACTGTATCTTCCAAACCTATCTTAAATGATTAACATTTAAAGAGTGTACCATGACTATATTTAGTTTTTTTTTTCTCTCTCTCTTGATAATCATCATTAGGAAACCGATGAACTTTTGATTATAATTACAACGCGATGGTTTTAAGAAGTGTTGTTGAATATACATACATTTTTTTTTATTTGAATTTATAATTACAAAAAAAAAACCAAAAAAAAAAAAAAAATTTAAACCAGATTACATGATTTTATCAAATGGCATGGCATGTAATCTAATGTGATTGCATTTTATAGAAAAATTTTAGAATACGAAAATACTACCAGAGCTGTAAAGTAGTTTCATTAAAACTGTTTTAATTTTATTTAATTCCCATATGTACGCGTATTTATTTATTGATGTTTTGTTAAGTCTGATATATTATGAACTTTAGAACTTGGAATAAATTGATGGAAGTGTTGTGTAATTAATTTTCATATAAAAGTTTATGCTAAACATTTTATTGCCATTTTGGCATACTATAAGCAATCAGTTGGGTATACTCGAAAAAAATAAAGTAAAAGACATATTTGTAGATTTTTTTTTGTATATTTTAGTATGATTGTAGATTAGAGTAAATATAGTAGCTAGAGTAGTTGGATCAACAGTTGAAACTTGACCTGATCTGATGATGTTACTTAAATTTAAACTTTTCTGTAGAATTACGGCTCTTCTCAAACTTGAGTTTGAACAATTTTGAAAAAAAAAATTCAGATAATTGATGGAATATTGGTTTTACAGTTTTAAAAGTTTATAAATTGATAGACCATTGCATAGGTCAGCTATTTTAGATAAAATACATATTGAATATTCCAATCATAATCAAAAACCAAAAAATAACAAAAAATAATATAAGCTACTTCTTGAATGCTGACGATCTTAAAAGTCCAGAGATTTCCGCAATATTGCTTTCCATTGGATCAAAAGCGACATCTATCCAGTAGTAGATTGGAAATTTATTCATATATCCGCCGATACCTCATTTCTACGCAAATGCTACCTCGCTCGATGATGTGCTCGAAGTAGGTTTGAATTCATAGGATTCAATTCAGCACCATCATCATTGTATCATCAGTAATGCAAGCAGGAGAGCATAGAACGGAAATAAACTCTTTTCATGGTCTCCTATCAGCGACTAACGTCTTCAGTTTCGTCCACGTTCTCAATTGAATTTTAGCTTTGCCTAAGACTGTTATCCTACAAGTTTTTCTTGTTTTTCCGACGCGTTGTGTGTTCTAGGGTTTCCATTTATAACACTGTTATATTCTGGAAACCTGGCAGATGTTGTTGCCATGTTTTCTCACAGTATTTCCATTAAACCACATTTTCTTCGTCGGATGCATATTAACTTTTGGTTTGCGGCGCCAACGACCCGACCTTTAGAATGCGCTAAGATAGACATCTATTGATGTACGATTGAAATATTCTGGTGCTTTTGAAACGTTATATGTTTTGCAGGATTATAAAATTAGTTTTACACTTAACTCGGAAAATTTGTTTTTAGTGCACAGATGTATACGTTTACTGACTTCCATATTTTTATTGCATTTCGAAAGCAATACGGATTTTGTGAATACGATTTTCAATATTCATTCGATTATATACCAATGTGAATTCATCTAGAGTATTTTATTCCATTTGCTCAATATGTGTAAAATGGATTTCCAAATATAAATAATTATTTACCAAGTAAAAATCATGATTATGGTAACTACTGCCCAGAACCGACAATAAGCAAAGTAATACAAGCTGTACTAAAATATTTGACTACATATTGAAATAATTTAGAATCAATAAATTATCAAAAACAGTTCAGAGTTTCGATGATTTAGAGTCTAAATAGTATTACGAATATTTCTCCATTTTCAGCTCAAAATTTTAGTGAGAGAGAAATAAAATCTATTTGGAGGGAGTGTTATTATTGTACATCTTAATATTTCAATCTGATATAATTAAAGACTAGGTTCACACTATAACAATGAAAACCATATACATAACTGTATACAAAGGCGAATCCAAGCAGAGAATAAATGCTATCATGCTTACTAAAAATAATTGTTCAAATCCAAAACTATAATTAATAAAGTGTCTAAGATAAAAATGTACAATACTTTAGTAGGATCAGTTTTAGCATACCGTGCTCAAACATGGATCATTACAAACTATGATATAAGCCAGTTACGAATCTTTGAAAGAAAAATTTTATACAGAATATATGGCTCAAAGCTGAGTTGCAAACAAAATTTCTTAGCCTTATAAATGACATAAGCAAACTACAGAAATCCATATTTGAGGCAATGCGATACAGAAGCCGCCCTAGAAGGAGATGGATAATTAGCGTCGAATAAAATTAAATCTAAATAAAAAGAACAGGAACTCTCTACTGGGAAAATAAGCAATACAGATGATTAAAGACAAATCGTGAATGAAGTTAATTCCAACTCAGGACTGTAAAACCAATAGATGATAATAATGATAATTAAAGACTAAAAAAAATAATTTAGTTTGCGATGAATTAATATTGCAGTTACAATTTACGTTATTATATGTCCAGACATAAGAAATACGTTTATAATATAAGATGAAAACATCTAGAGGGATTTAATCTAAATATTTTGTTTTTTGTGTTCGCTTAAGATCATCATGTAGGGTTCCGCTTGATACTTAGTTACATATAAATAAATCGTAGTTAAATATTCTGCTAAACGAGGAATGAATGATGGTAACAACTAACCATTCCGATAAATCTTTGTACTTGTTTGACTGATTTTGGTGAAGAGAACTTGTGTTGACAAAGGCTGATCTCTTGCTTGGATATAATATGACTTAAAAATTTAACTGTCTTCACTCCAAAAATACACTTATCAGGTTTGATATTCAGCCCATGTTGATCCAATCTTTCGAATATTTTTTTTAAGTGTTCCGTATGTTCATCTGAATTTTTACTTGCGATCAATATATATTGTCTATATATATATAAACGCGTAATTCATGTCGAATGTCTGCGCTGCATTACTCAATCCAAAACTACATAATGGAACTCGAACAACCCAAAAGAAATGTTAATTGATATCTTGTGCATATCTTCTGGTGCAATGGGTATTTGCAGACCATCCAGTTCAAGTGCAGCATCACCATTACATCTGGTTCAAAAAATTTCAGAGTGGCGTCATGAGGGGGGATTACCAGAAACTAAATGCGATAACTATTCCTTATCGATATCCAATCCCGCATATACAGGATTTCGGCATGAAATTACATTAGTGTACAATTTTCTCAAAATTAGATCTTGTCCGGGCATATCACCAAAATCATCATTTAAAATATACACCAAAATTCAATTGCAATCAACAATTAACATTTCTTTGGTCATCATATTACTTAAATTACTTTTACAAAAAAAATATATATATATATATATATATTCCAAGAATAACTCTAACATTTAAAAATAATTTAAAATGACACTTGAATCATCATCAAATGGTCATCACCATGACTCTATGAAATTAAATGAAAATTAAAAAAAAAAAAACGAATAAAATTTGAAGATTATAAAGATTTCAAATCAAAGATAATGATGATGATGAGGATAAAGATAAGGATTATAATGATCATTAAACAAATCTTATATTTATGAAATTAAAGTTTTTTTTTTTTTTTGCCGACACGATATTTACTTGTAAACATCACAGATTTTTAATATAATCTAAATATTTTAAATTGATCTTCCTGCGTTTTTCTATATATATATATATATAATATGTATACATATATTACCATTAAAACGTGATTCCAAGTGCCATAATCAATACACAGTTTTATTTTTATACTATTCTATTTTTGTATCCTTAAAAAATGTTTAGGTATACATAGGAATTTTTATATTTGCAATTCAGTTCTCATCTTTTAATCCTCCATTTAATGTTTGATCGGTTTATTCAAATCCGCGACGTGATGTGCCAGTTCAGTTGAATTAAAATTTAATTGAGTATGTTTCACTATTATCTGATATGAAATTTATATACCTATATTATTGTAAAATTTTATATCAGTAATTTTTTGTATAAGCAAATCTATTTGTTAGAATTGTTTGGAGTCGATTTTTCTAATTGTTAGTCACTGTAGGAGCGATTTTCCTACTCGCGGAGGATCATTCACATTTGAGTTTATTTTGTTAATTGTTTTATTTTTTGAATATTAGATTTTGGTCCATTTTCCTACATAAATCCGATTGACACTCCATGATTTTCACTGGTCAAGATGATCGCATTAATAGGCGCATTTCAAAAAGAAAATAAATAAATTGAAAATAAGCTTGAGACTAACCCAAACGATTTAAAACTGACCCAAAAATACGAAATGAACTCTGAAAGTAATCTTCAGAAAATATTTAAATTGAATTAGATGCCAATGTACCACCATTCAATTTTTCCATTTTCAAGCTATGGTACCGTAATCACCAGTAAACATTCTAATTTTTCATTCTTAAGTACCGTAATCACCATTGATACAAATTCTAGCATTGTAAATATTATTTGGTAATGAAGGTACATTGGGATGAAAATGATGATCATTAGTGACATGAGATGACAAATTGTACTAATTGAAAGGTGAAAAATTTATGTATCACTGGATCATGCGGTAGTTAAAGTGTTAGTTAAATTTTAAGTTCTATAGAACGACAGCTTTCCGTAAGTGTGATGATCGAAAAGCTGATTCTAATTATGCTAAACATACATTTATTAAAAGTACACGAACCACTACCACTGTGGAAAGAAAATATACCACTGACGAAAAGAAAAAAAAATCATCTATTGCAGGTAATTAATTGGAAGTCGAAGATTTCAGTTGTTTCTGGTAAAACAAGTAGAACTACATTGTGCATTTTTGAAACCAATAACCAATAATTACTAGGATATTTGCTAGACTGGTTCAAAGACCCCTACAATACAATACATTTATACATCACGTATTTAAGCAGTTCAGCTTAAATCAATTTTTACGCTTTGCACTACGTGCCTTTTCATGGTCTGACCATTTTCAACTTTCTCCTTACGAAGATAGGTTGCTTTTAGTAGACCTGAAATTTCTGCAACAACATGGATTGGTGGCTGATATTACATTTATTCACCAAATTATTTCTGGCAATATCGTGGCACCTAAAATTACGGATTTAAAATAACTTTTAGAGAGAATCTGCGTAATTTACGTTCCGTTGACCTATTTAATATTACTAGGCATAGTATTGCCTAAGGTAAATTTGAGCTTGTGTCTAAAATGTTAAATGAATCTAACTCGAGAGCAGCTAGTTTTGATATTAACTTAGTAAAAGAAGCTGAAAATTAAAGCTGTGTAATTGATAAGTTGTTATTGGAATTGGTATTTGGTCTTTTTCTACTTTCTTTTTTTATTTGAATTTATCTTTTTAACATTCTACTAACTATATAGCATTTTAGATATTTATTTTTATCTCTTACTTACATTAGTTACGAACGGTGATAGATACTAACCCACTGATTGATGATCTCAACGCTTAAAAACATGATGCAAGCTTTTGTCTATAATAGACGTCTGATTTGCTTGCTCTAAGCAATATCTGATAGTATAACAAGTGGATCATATCTGCACTTGTTGTTATTACTGGTTATTTTTTATTGCTTTATTATTGTTTTAAAACCAATTTCAAATCGTCTTTTT
Organism: Argyra leucocephala; assembly: GCA_963942445.1. Lineage (NCBI taxonomy): Eukaryota > Metazoa > Arthropoda > Insecta > Diptera > Dolichopodidae > Argyra > Argyra leucocephala. Next base: position 16,562,192 of record OZ012681.1, read on the forward strand.
GTGTGAAAACAAACAAATCAAAATACAGTAAACCCCGTGATCCGAAAATTAAATTTACGTTGTCGAATTGACACCCTAAAGCAAAAGAACAATATAATCGTAAAAAACAAGCTTTCAATCAACATTCAATTCGAACGAAATTCTAGAAAAATTTGGGGGATAGAAAATATGGTTTGAAGAACCTAATGTCTGTTTTTCTACACCGCACGACCGGTTAAAAGATCATAAACAAAACTAGCAATCACTAAGTTTAGCAAATATCGAATAAGTCTTTGTTTTAATTTCAAAATATACCCTTCTCTCTCCGAATTAAAAGAAGTATGTATAAGAAAATTGAATAAATCATCCATAGTTTGAATTAATGAAAATATTAAAGTAAAAGGGTTAAGAATAAAGTTGTAACTGATCGACTTAATATCATAGAAAAATAAGAAGATGTTAAACAAAAACAAAAATTCTACATGAAATCTGAACGTAATTACCTATTTGGTAATTCTTGAGAATAACTCTCCGAAGAAATAAATCAATTTAAATTTAAAAATAAAAAACAAAACAAAAATTTTAAATAAATAAATTCAAAAAAATATTTTATCACGTACACAATTAAATTGTTGTAAAATGAGATTTGATCAATTTAGTGAAGATTACAGAAATATCAACAATCCAATTTAAATTAGGTATCTTTATATACGTTAGGTTTTTTTTTCAGATTTCTTGTGTTAATTGAATTGATGATATTCTCAAAAAAAAAAAAAAAAAAAAAAAACAAATTTCGATTAACAGACGTAATAGAGATGAAGAATTTGAATTTAACATGGTAAATTAAAAACAACATTTTTTTTTTCTGTAAATAATCTTCAAGAAGGTTACAGATTTATTTGTGAATGATTTATTTGGTTCTGAAGCACGTACATTTTGTTTTTTAAATTACCTGAGAAATTTTATTTCAATTTTAATATTTTTTTTTTTTTTAATTTTAATCATTGATGATATTGAAGTTCTCCGATCCAATTTATTTTAGACCAATCTATCAATTTATCTTCATTGAATTTACTTCATGAATTACACACATTTTTTCATCATCCTATCATCAGTATACATAATATGTTATAGATATACGATAGGTATATATATTATACTATATAATATATATGCATGTGATCTTTAAAAAGCTAATTAAATAAATTGATGAGTCCATTAGGAAATTTTCGATATTGTATTGAAAACGATCAGATGAGATGAAACAATCTTTATTTGATAGGTTTTTGTTTTTTTTTTTGGTTTTTTTTTTTAAATCAAATTGAAGAAAGTAAATTTTAACAGACAATATTCTAGAAGTATATGGCTTCATGTTGAAAAAAAAAAGATCTCGAGAAACAAATTTTTAATGTTATAAAAATTCTGAATTTATACCATAGATACTTTCGGTTTTTTTTTTTTTATAAAAAATCGCATGTGTGCTTAATTGCAAAAGGTTTTATAGAAAAATTAATAGATTTTCTTCTTTCTAGATTTTTTTCAAGATTTTATATCATTCGAGATTTTAACATTTTTGGGATTTTTGTTCAAAGTTTTAAATCATATGACATACAAATTTAGGCTAGACGCAGACATGCAATTTTTAATTTTGCTACTGTTTGATTACACATTTGTGTTCCATTATATAGTTTATATGAAAGCGCGCACACATACGATCAGTTGCAGATGTGCATGGCGTTGGGCTTTTATATAAACCAATGGTATACAAATGTGTAATCAAACAGTTGTAAAATTAAAAATTGCATGTCTGCGCATAGTCTAATTGTGAGAAATTAAATACCGTTTACAGAATGCGCAAACAATTTTCGTAAAATTAAATAGACTTTTATGTGCTCATGTGCAAATTTAAATCTAGATTATTGGATGGGAATGTTGAACTATATAAGAACGGTACTAATCTATGGAGTGGAATTTTGAAACATTTAGTTAACCATTTTTAACCACTGAGTTAAAATTGAATACCGTTTACAGAATGCGCAAACAATTTTCGTAAAATTAAATAGACTTTTATGTACTTATGTGCAGATTTAAATCTAGATTATTGGATGGGAATGTTGAACTATATAAGAACGGTACTAATCTATGGAGTGGAATTTTGAAACATTTAGTTAACCATTTTTAACCACTGAGTTAAAATTAAATACCGTTTACAGAATGCGCAAACAATTTTCGTAAAATTAAATAGGATTTTATGTGCTTATGTGCAAATTTAAATCTAGATTATTGGATGCGAATGTTGAACTATATAAGAACGGTACTAATGTATGGAGTGGAGTTTTGAAACATTTAGTTAACCATTTTTAACCACTGAGTTAAAATTAAATACCGTTTACTCAATGCGCAAACAATTTTCGTAAAATTAAATAGACTTTTATGTACTTATGTGCAAATTTAAATCTAGATTATTGGATGGGAATGTTGAACTATATAAGAACGGTACTAATGTATGGAGTGGAGTTTTGAAACATTTAGTTAACCATTTTTAACCACTTAGTTAAAATTAAATACCGTTTACAGATTGCGCAAACAACTTTCGTCAAATTAAATATGCTTTTATGTGCTTATGTGGAAATTTAAATCTAGATTATTGGATGGGAATGTTGAACTATATAAGAACGGTACTAATCTATGGAGTGGAGTTTTGAACCGTTATGTAAAAAATTTAAATCATTTGAAATACGAATATATCGTCGTATGATTACGCATTAGTATGCTGACACATAAGCCAAAACGATAAATGTAGATTCTACGAATTAAAATGGGGCGAAAACTATAAAAATACGATATCAAAATCTATTTTGGTCCGATAACGCAAAACTCTATACTGTATTCTAAAAAGTACTGAATTCTAAGACGAATAGCTAATTTCGAATATCTTAAACCAACCAACAACACACAGAAATAAGAGGGAACCAATAAATAAGAATATAAAAAATAAAATAAAAAATAAGAAGTGGATAAAAAATAATAACCAAAAAGCACTATCCTTCAGAATTACACTAAGTGTTCTTATCGCATCACAAAATGTCATCCCCTGCCAGGAAAATAAAATAAAATGGAGAAAAAAAATTATATGCAAAACTTTTGACAGAAATGAAAATGAAGAATGCATACTTTAATTACGTAATATCGTAATAAATACGTAAAAATCGGCCCGGTTAATGTAGTAGATACTATTAAAAGATAAAGACGATACTGAATTGACTCTACAGACAATACTGAATTAATCCTGAGCCAATGTTCATGAAAATCGTCAAGCAAAAATTGTCATGCCAAAATGATCGCTCAAGAAAACTAAAAATCTTCTAAATTTCAATAGGAAACAGGTATATCTTGGCAGGGATAGTAACAAGTCACTACTAAATGCCAAGTAAAGAAGCATTTTTATGTATTTAAATGAGCCTTACTGAAAACAAAAACTTTTGCAGAATATGTGAAATAGAGGAAGAATCTAGTGAACATATGCTCTGCGAATGGCTTATTTGTATTAGACTTCGCCACGTGGAAACAGCGTTCCCCGAACAATGAGAGGTATTCAGTATGTCATTGAAAAATATCTTCAGTGTTATTACAAAATTAGGTGTCCTTCAGATGATTAATTGCATTCATACGGGTAATCACCATAAGCTAATTTGCGGCTGCGGTGATCATAGTCTTTTTTAGGATACAATTGTTAAGTACATTGCAAATTTTCCTTTGGTCAGACCCAGCGATCTGTATTTTATTATTGAAATAATTTGGTTTTGCTTTGGATACTTCATAAGTTACCTTATTTTTTGCACTTTTGTATCTTGTTGAAATTACAAGGGTATGAGGATTTTTTTTTAGATTTTTGAACAATCTATTCCTCTTTTATACAATGTTTAGCAAATTATTGGTCATCCACAATTTGTCATTTCGAACTGTCATTTGCTTTCCTATTGTTGAGCTTACATTATAGCTTTTTGCAATGTATCAATAAGATCATCAACACAATCGCAAGTAGGTTTCTAACATTATCTTTAAATGTCATAGTTAAAATTACTCTTAAAAAAAAAGTTAAGTTTATTAAGAGGAGCCATTCTACTTTTGTAGTTATATAAAAATGTTATAAAGCGTATCCAAGCTGTTTAAATACAAAAATTTGTTGCTAATTCGTTAAATAAATATTTTCAATGAAGCTGTCATATTAAGAATTTCAATTATAATAATTGAACTAAAGGGCAACTTATAACCAACTGGGTTAAGTCTACAACAAAAAAAAAAATATCACATTATAGTTACTATACTAAAATTAATACAACACAAATTATTCAATTCGTATTTTCTAGGTTGAAAAACAATCAGTCCAAAATTATTATAATTTAAAATGCATCTTTTTCAATGTCTGCGATTTCAATTGAAAATTTCTATATTAACAAATTGTTTATTCTGACTTTTTTTTTTTACTGACATCCATTAACACTCATAAATATCAATTTAGTGTGATTTATTTATATATATGCATTAAAAATTATGATGCCTATCGCATCACAAAATTTTATCTCCTGCCAGGAAAACCAAATAAAATGTAAAAGAAAAAAAAAAAATTATTTGCAAAACTTTTGACATAAATGAAAATGAAGAATGCATTCTTTAATTAAAAAATGTATGTCAATTCAAAAAACAAAATAATAACAACAATAATATCATAAAAAATTATAAACGATTTGTTTTCTCTTTCTAAATTTTAAATTCATCCATGTCATTTGTCTTAATCAACAAATTTTTCTATATACTACTAATATTTATTCATATTTCAACTCCTTCAATTCAATGATCACTTAGTAACGTTTTTTTGTTCTTCTCTTTATTTTCGTTTTCTTTTCAAGTCACATTCCACAACTCAATATAAATAATAGATATGTATTTGAAAAAAAGTGATGAGATAAAATTGTAATGAATATCTATTAAAATTCTATGAAAATCGTTGCACTAAGATAGCCATGATTATTAGTCACAGTGAGGTGAAATTCCAATGCATTGGTCAACAATGTATTTTTTGCTTTTTTAGCACGCTTGCGAAAACAAAATAAAAATATCGTGTTAGCAGCTATTGGCTAGAATCTAAACGGTAACAGAACTAGGAATATACCAGACAGCATCTGAAAAGGCTTTATACTTCATGGATGCAGCTCATTTGATAAATCCTGTAACGAGGAGCTTTAAATCAGACGAATTGAATGTGAACAATGGATCTGTGCAATTGTCTGTGCCTGCGGAATGATAAGGTTCGGATGGTGATAATAATATAACACTACCAAATGATAACCAGTGTATAAAACAGAATACAAAATGTGTCAGTACATAAATAATGTACATAAATAATGGAAAATAAAAGCTCTTAAAGCCAACATTATAAAGAGAAGAGCAAAAACTAAATAAGCCACACGATACGAAAATTCATACAAAATATCACGAAAACAGCTCTTGGGTGGAATAAAAAAATAATACAGGGGATAGATAGTAACACCTGGAAAACAAAAATTCTTCGAATGCGACTCAATTAAAAAATACCGGAATAAAATAAAGCAAATAACTTTAAATTGCAACAGGTGAATGTGCACAATTGATTGCCTGATTTACTCCGCGGAATAATAACATCGACTGTCATCACTGAATATTACCTTCAATATTAAGCTTTTACACGTTTTTGACTTAAAATATACGTTCATTACACATCAGGTTTTAAGATCGGTTTATAAACTTTTCTAACAGATCAGAGTGCCTGATATGATGATAATGAGAACGATTTGAATGAATATAATATAATAAAGCAAAAAAATTTGCAATCAATTAAGAGCACTGCGGGAACGTATACGTAAAATATCCTGAGAATCGCTCTTAGCTGGAATTGCTAAAATGATGAGCAAGGAGCTGATCATGCGACAATTACTTCTCTTGATAAATCCGACTCAATCAATAAATCCTGAACCGAAAAGAAACAACGCACTTTAAATCCCACTTCATTTGGACAATCTACCGCCTATCCTACTCCGCGGGATGATAAGATCAGATAATGGTTATAATGATTAACATGATTATTAGCGTGTCCTTTAACTGTTTGACAGGGCTTAATAAGAGTGAGAAAAAAATACCAAGAAAATGAATCATGAGACTAATTTAGGCTTTTCAAAATGGATTCGTATAAATAGAAGAGGTGGTAGTAGTATGGCAAAACTCTGCGCAACCAACTTATGTATTTTTTTCCTTGTCCTTATTCAAAACTATAAATAAAATTTGAAATTTGTATCATTGGTTAATTATGTGCTCGTTTTTTTTTTGTTACATAAAGTAATTAGTCCGAACCCTGAAATGCTAAATTCTAGCAAACCGTACACACTATGCTATAATTTGTACATGTAATATTATTTTGACCAATAAATAGTTAATTTCAAATGGCTGTGCAGCAATGACGCGACAAAAAAATTCATTTAATAAAACGTGATGATTTTATCACTTTTTTTTTATTTATTTTTTTTTATTATTGATTATGCAATTCATTTTAATAGAAAGAAAGAGAACGAAATAGATTTAGAGGAAAAGCGCAATATATATACATAATATTTTTTTGTTAGTTTAGGACAAAAGCATTCATTGATTATTTTGATTTTGATACCTATATGGCAAATTACAAAATTTTTGCACAGCTGTTCTTCAAATTAAAATGCCACTTAAAAATTATTAAAAACAAATACGAAAAAAAATAATTTTTAACTAGTTTTGTTTTTTTATTTTTTTTTTTATTTTTGTAGGTAGTAGTTTTCATTGCAAAGTATTATCGATTGAGTGAATTTAAGTGTGTGTATGATTGAATATTGATTTCCGCTTTAGGTACACAACATTAAAAAAAAATGATTGAATGAAAAACTAAGCTCAAATATAAAAATGAGTGAAGCAAATTTGTTTTAATTTAATTATTATTGATTAATGTACAGAGGTGAAAAATAATGTATTAATAATATTATTTTGATATTATTTAACTAAAGACTAATTAATTATAATTATGAAATTAAATGAAGCAAATTTTGTCAACGTATACATGTTTTATATGAAATACAAGCCGATTTGATATTAGGTCATGATGTAAGAATTTAAAAGTTGAACATAGGTAAAGCAACAGGTATCTTTGCATCCATTATTCATCTTGATCCAACATCGATATGACAATATAGTTCATTAATCTTTCTGAAATAATGCATTGTAATCGCTATTGTTAATTACTCTGAAATAATTGCGCTATCGTTGTAATCGCTATTGTTAATCTCTCTGAAATAATTACGCAATAGTTCTTAGGTAACTTACCATGGCATCCAAATTTCAAATAAAAAAGTTTAACTACGGTATTAATACCACATAATACGATATTTATATTTTGCTAATGTACAATGTAGATTTTGACATTTTGGATCATAAATTTGTACATTTTCAATGCTTTATTTATTGTATTCATATACATTTTTTAAATAAAAAAAATGTTGTTTGGTATATTTGAAAATATATATACTTACACATACAAAAAACTCAATAAAACAATAAAAAAAAAAATTAATTTTATTTCTAAGTGTCAAAGTCAAAGTATTTGAAATCATATAGAAATTTTTTTAAGACTCGAAATAAACACTGTTATATACTTTTACATTAATTCGCCAGCATCTATTGGGTTGGTTGTTTTTCTGTTTAGATATATTTAGATATTTTGGTCCAATTTACGAATAAAAACAAATCCAATGTTGAGCCAAAGTTGTTAGAAATATAAAAATTAGGCAACATTTTTTACACCAATTTGTAAATGTGTTCAAGCCAATAAAAAAAAATCGGATTAGATTGTGTTAGTTAACTCTTTCAATTTTTCTCAATGTTGCAAGAGTTTTATAGAATAAAGATTTTACATGGATTTTCAAATAAACAAACATTACGTTAATGATATTAAAATACAGAACCTCAAAAGCTTAACATGATTCTTTTAACGTTCATGATTTTTCCAGCTTCAAAAATTCCAAATTTCTGAATGCCATTTATCTCAAAATTTGTAAAATCTCATGATTAACTACCATCAATTTTATTTTTTATTTTTTAGGGGCTAATTTTGTTTCGATAAAAGTATACGTATATATATTAAAAATGTTATTTTTACGTATTTTTAAGCTTTATTACTTAAACTTTAAAACTAAATTTCAGGTCAAGATGCTTTGTATAAAATGTTTAGTTTGCATTTAAGACCATATTACTTTTTGTATTTACTGCGCAATAATACTAAAATTTTGCATTTTAAATGTCTTCGTTAATTTTAAAATAACGTCGTTCACACAAGGCCTTCTGACAAACGCATAATGCAATACATTAATCTCATCATGGGTTCATAAATGATTTATACATTTGTTTACAGTTTGTTTATAATCATATTATGACACAAAATTCATTAGCAAAAGAAACTGACATCGAAAATGCAGTATTTGAGTTTTTTGTAACTATAATTTAGTATGGTCCCTACATACAATGCGAATAGTTTCAAAATGCTTGCATATCGTTTTAATTACGAAGAAATAAACAGAATGCAAACATTTTAGAATTAATTATGTTCTGGAACATACTATATTGTAGCTAAAACTATAATACTGCATTTTCAATGTCACGTAAAAAGTCAGCTACGCATTATAAAATTTCATACTGCACAAAAATTTTTCAGTCTTGTCAATTTTATTTTTTAAGTTTTTTGTTTTTTAGAGATAGATTTGTTTGAATTTTTAAAATGGCATGGAGGATGAAGGAAAAGGTATTATCAAAATAAATTGCTCCATTTTTATTGCAGTTATTTATTTATTTATTTTAAATTTTGTAACAAAATTAATTTGACATTGTAAACCAAATTAAAACCAATGAAAATTGTGAAATGCATGTTCACAAACGTCAATAAATTATTGTAGTATGACCGTTATAAAGTAAAATCATATGATTGTAAGTCAGCTATGTATAATGCAATTGTCCACGTCATACTGCGTTTATTGAAAATGAATAAGGAATGCAAAAAAATTAATGTATTTCAACTTTTAGACACCGTTAGATGCTTTTTCCTTGCAAAAAAAAGAAAAAAATAAAATTAAAATTTAAATGTCAAATATTGCAATGCCCTTAAACTTGATCAAAATTATAAAATTTTATTGTTGTCGTCGAGATTATATTTTGGATTGTACTGCTAATATTTCATTGATTAGTAGCGTTTTTATTTTTTTATATGAATACAAAAATTTTGTAGGGCTCGTACCTTATAGTAATTGAGGCAGATATTTTCGTATTGATATTATTGATAAAAAATGTATTAATTTCTATCACGAGCGGATTATCTCAATTTTGAAATTTGAAATTGTTGGTTTGTATTGATTGGAAAACCAAATCAATTAGACTTGATGCAATTCAAGGCAATCAACCTTAAATTAATCTATATTGAAATCATTAACAATTTTTTTTTTATTTTTCTATAAAAATATATTTTATTATTCTAATTTTAATACATCCTGTAACATTTATATCCAATAATGTATTAACAATTTTGCTAATTATGACTAACCATAAAAATTTCAGTATTAAATTGTCATCAATCTCAGTTAAATATTTAATAAATTTATCATAATTTATTGCAAATACATGTATGTATATAATGGAGTTATTAAAGTTTTTATTACACCATTAAAATTTGTAAGAATGAAGGTCAGAAGATTCAATTGGGATTAAAAAGAAACTTCATAAGACAGTGTTGTGTTTTTTTTTTATAATATGGCATTAATAATTAAGAATTTTTGATAAACAGGTGAGCAGTGATTACTATTAAATGATATTGCAAAATTTAAATATGTATTTTATAAGATCGTGTTATTATAAAATGATTGGAATTTAAGATAGAAATGAAGAAAAAAATGTTTAATTGTTTAAAAAAAAAATTCTTTGTTATTTTTATGGAATTCTTTTAAATGAAGGGCTTAAAAGATTTAAATTTAATATAATAAAAGTTACTTGTATTGACAAAAATAATACTACCAGTTCTATTAATTATATTTATTTATTTAAAATAATAATTATAATTTAAATTATTTATTTTAAAAAAAAAGCACTATCTACTAGACTATCTGTGCAATTTATAGGTTTTTCTGATTAAATGAAATCTTTTTCAAAATAAATTAAAAAATACAAATAAAATTTATTAAAAAAAAAAAATTAATTCATTTACAAAAAATAAAAAACAAAAAATTACAAATATTATAATAAAAACCTAGTATTGTGCAATATTATGCCTTAACAAACACAAGCTTTGATCTTGGTCTGATTTAATGTCCATTACGTAATTGGAGCAATCTTTTGATGTCAGCTGATTAACTTTTTAACATTTGGAAGATTATCCCCATTTTCAGGATCGCTCAACACTACACGCGCATATGCTTTTATTTTAGAAAATGCTTATTCTATCGGATGAATATGGTGGTAAAATTTTTTAAATAGAGCCACAATCAATAATCATCTCTTGAATTTCTCTTACTTTATAAAATTTGGCATTATCCATAATTAAAAAGTTATTTCTTAGATTTGTAATACTATCAATTTTTTCCAGTCGTTCTCGTATAAATATTTTAAACCGATCACCATTTACAGATGCATTAGATGTAATTGTGAAGTACACCATACCTAAAGTGACCATACGTCCCGGATTATGCAGGACTTTCCCGGATTTAAATCGTATGTCCTGCATTGAAAATTGTCCCGGAAAGTGTCCCGTATTGTACATCTGGTAACCACCCCAAATGTTCGCCTTGATTGAATATAAAGGATTCGAATTCATGACAAATATAAATAAAATTTAAAAAAAAATTTAAAAAAAATTAAATTAAAAAAAAAAATTGAAAAAAATATAATATCTATAATTATAATTGACAAGCATTTAAGGTCCTGCGCAGTAGACACCTTTTTATTTTATTTCGATTCTCCTACTCCTTAATGAACTTCTAATATATATAATATATAAGATTGTATATAAAACAAAAATGCGCACACAGTTGAAAATTTTGTACTCATATGATTTTATTATTCGGCAAATACATTGTGCATAAGTGAGATCTTATGAAAATAATAAACAAAAGCAAACAAATCAGTTATAATTTACATATGTACTTGCAAATGAATCTATGTACATATGCCAAAAAAAAAAAAGAAAAAAACAAATTCATCTAAAATAACAAATATAAGAACAACAAAAAAACAAATCACTTGAATTCTTCCAAATATCTTTTTAAGTAACTGTCTCTAAATTTTGGATATTTGTAGTAATAATATAGTTTTTATTAAAATTATCTATTATGTAGGTATATATATACATACCTCTTTAATGACAAAATTTTTTATTTTTAGTAATTTTATACACTAAATGCCACTTACTATAGGGAATATATCGGAAACGAAGCAGTATATGAGAGACGAGTATTTATGTGTCCTAAATAAAAAATAAAACTTACTAACCACAAAACTTTTTATTAAACACGAGTGATTTCTGCTATATTGTGCGAAGTCTATGTCAGTACGTAAATTACTGTTTTTTTTTTAAAACTTTAAATTTGACTTCAACTTGAAATATAATTACTCAACAGGGGCCCCTAGTAATAAATATAGTATAATAAAAAAATAAAATAATATTTAATCTATACTGAAAAAAAGTTGTAACATAAATTTTAAATTAGCATAAAAATTTCCACTGAGATAAATTCTCCTGAACATAAATAATTTAAGATGACTATCTATATTCTGCATTCCAACACCGCGTAATGATGATTTTAAAGACCTCCATGCCCGTTCTATATTATTAGTATATATAGATCTGTTATCAGGATCGACAAAATAATGTTTGTGTATCACTGTTAACAGATTATACTCCTGGGCTATTAGTTAGTATCCTCTCCATCCATCACCATAAACTATGGTTCCTTGTAAAACATAATGTGCAAAGACATATTACATAAAGTTCTAGCATCTCTACTATCAACATGTTGTACTATTAATTTTTTTGTACTTCGTGTTCTATTATTCCAAAAATCCATATTGATTCAAATGCTAATGTTCTTCCCCTGTAATATTTACTTTTAAATAGATGGCATTCATCTGTCTCGACTTCTACTTGGTCTCCACCACCCAATTTTATATCTTCCTGTTCAAATTTCTTAACACATAATTGTCGGAACATATCATAATATTTGTAAACTGTTTTAGCATAATGTTCGCCTTCTTTGATTTAAACTAGAGATCTTTTTATCAATACAAAATGCACCCAATATTGTAAGAAATGGTATAATGTTTACACGATGCATTTTTGTTCCTAGAAAAATTGAGTGAGAACTATACGGCAAGAGGGTAGCATGCATTTATACTTGCAGCCTACGTATGACTTATTACAATCAACTACTTTTAAAAACCCATAGTTACTTTTTGGGCAACGGTTTATAAAGCCATTTTCCATATTCTTTAGCGTAAATTCTATTAAAATTTCGGTACTTTTTAATAGTGACCGAAGAAATTCTTTAGTATAAATATTTCTTAAAAATTCATTGTATTTTATCTTCCTGTCGTCGTCCATTTAAGATGGGCATTGGTTCTATATGTATTTAAAAACACAGTTATTAATCAATTATTGATAATATTATTGGTTAAAGTTAAAGATTTAATTGATTCAAATATTTTAATTGGTTATTAAATGTTCTACAGTTCTAAAATTAATATAAATAAAAGAACTACATAGATGATTGTAATTATATTTTATAAAGAATATATTTTTAATGTATATTATTATACGCTATAAGTTTATTTTATCAGAAAAATAATGCCAATTTTTATTCTTGGTAAATGTTTTAAACGCCCAATCATTATAATATAGTTCGAATCTCAATACGACCGGTGTTTTATATTTATTTGAACTGGTCCCGATTTCAGCATAAAATATATGGTCACTTTACATACCAGATATATTTATTGCGGCAATTATAGTAAAACGTATCGTTTCCTTATAGTAGGGACCCCAATATGTACTTTAATAACAAACGAGGAAGTATAATAGTTCTAAAGAGTCGCGTCAACATAGAACTATCCATCACAGAAAAAATACTATCAATTAAAATGAACTTGTAATGAAGGAGTTAATCTTTATCTGGAAATTTTGCAGGTCATTATTCGAATGGACAGATTATTATTTCACATTCGTTAGGACGTAATGAATAAGCTCGCAGCCTGTTTTATACCCACCTTAGAATTTCAATAAGTCAAATTAAAATCCCTAACAAAAAATAAAATATTTATGACATCTCAATGATAGTAATTTACTAAAAACATAGTATTTCTATACAAATTTACCTGATATGTTGATCACTTTTTGTTATTTCATTATGTGAATTCTAGAATAGAATCACACCACCCAATTTGATAAATTTTTAAACAAAAAAGAATTTTTTAAATGATAATGGAAATAGTTTTGAAATATCCAAATTATTACGAAAAATATTTGTACGTTAAAATTCTGTCAATATTTAATAAAAAAAAAACAAAGGTTTGGCTTTCAACAATAGACAATATATAAACATGTAATTGTCTGCAATTAGTCCAAATATTTAGACATCACAAAGCGACAATTTAAAAAATGTGCTCTAAATTATGTAAGAATTTTATTTGTTTTTATTTTTTTTTTTTTCAACAAACAATGATATTAAAATGTTTTTTTTTAATAAAACAATTATTATATTCTTAAAAAAAAAAAAAAAAAAAAAAAAAAATTAACACCTGTACACCTGTACCTGTTTATTTTTTTCACATTAAAAATCAAAACAATCACATGCAATTACATAGGTATTTAAAGAAAAATAAATAAACTTTAGCATAACTATAATAATAATATGTATAGAAGTATTGCAGTGTGTATTAAAATTATCAAATTGCAGTGGAATTAATTTCATCATTTTCAATTCGGTTCAATTCGATTGAGCCGCATTCATGAAACGTATAATGCCGTTTTCCGGTATTGTAAATGATACATAAAAATTATTTTCATAAAATTATGAAACTATGTAGATGTATAGACTTGTATAAAGCTAATGCCACCGGTTGGCGTTTTAAATGTAAATTTAATGATTTTGTAAGATTTCCAACCCTATATGGCTTTTCTAACCGATTTAGATATTATGAAATTGGTTATATTAAATTTATAGTTCTGCACTAGCCAACACTATTTTTCACTCCTTTCATCTAGTTTCGCGTAAAATCAGTACCTACATCGAATTTGTTCTTCTATTTAAGCATCTAAATTTCAAATTTGGCTTTAATGTACACCAAAGTTCAATATGAATTCATTTACAAAGTTGTATTCAAAGCAAATTGAGCTATCTTGAGCTTGACATTATTTGGCTTACAAAGCCACTATACTTGATTGGCATTCTAATTTTCGTCCATAACTAACTGGGTTTTAATACAATTATCATAGTTTCTACTTTGAGAAGGTAAATACGAAAATTTATAAGTTAAGTTACAAAAGTACGGTGACCTTGCAAGACAAATAAAGTCATCAAAAAGCTCAAGATGGCTCAAGATAGCTCAATTAGCTTTAAATATCTTAAATATACCTTTATGAATGAATAAATAACGAACTTTAGCACACAAAAACGGATTTTGAAATTTGGATGTTGAAATAGAAGAATACTATTCTTTAAAATTCCATGGCCAACTTTGTTTTGCGCATTAATAACATTAACAGGTTTACTGAGATCAGCAGAAAATATTTCAGAAATTATGAGTAGAGACATACAAATGAATTATTTTAGTTCAACAGGCATAATATTGATATACATATATTATCTATTAAGTATGTAAATTTTTGTATATATAGCATTGATTATTTTATTTGTGTATATCTATATATATATATATATATATATATATGTTTTATTTTTATTAATTTAGTAATTTAATCTAGTTATAGTTTAAGCACTTTATATTTTTATATTTTCATTTGTTATTTTCTTTTTTCTCTCTCTTTTTTTTAATTTGTTTGGTTTTTTAGTTTTAAAAATTATGAATTTTAGTTACATGCTTAAGAGACTAATCATATGTAGCTGAATAAATGAAATAAAATAATTAAATAAAAAAGTACTGATACTCCCTGCTAACATTGTCTTCTGTTAACACCTTATTTTAATCACGATGTATATTTTAATAGGATTCTTCATTTCAATTTATTGTCGAAATTAATTTCTCTTATTTTTTGTTAAAATATTTTTTATTTTGATTAATTTTTTTTATTTTGTACAGCCTTAATAACAATATTATGGGCTGAGTATCAAATTTATAAATTTATTTACATATTTAAAATTCAGTATTTATCCAATTTTTTTTTTTTTGTTTTTTTTTTTTGTTATCTCATGGGATTTTTTGTTCAACCGTTATTTTTTTTATAATTCCAATACCATGAGGTGAACACCCTCACTATTTCCAACGCAGAGACTTGATATACACAATCACATATATACAATAGTTATTGTCTTTTGAATTTTTGATATCAAATAATTTGAATGTGGAAAGCTAGACATCTATTGACTTAATAGTAATAGTATACATTAAAATATATCATAGTATAGTTGCATTTTATTTTAAGTAATAATTAAATTATATTTCTAATTAATTACGAATATACCCATGAGCAGTATTTCAACATGGGACTTTCTGATCACTACTCAAATGACTATAAACAAAGACAATGATTCTTCCACTTATAATTTACTAAATCTATATATCGCTCTAGGCTATAGTAGAAGAAACAAATTTCATCTTGCACGTGATTTGAACTCGCCATATTGTTTGATTACGTTTTTTTCGATACTACTGCCAATTAGACTTTATAATTATAAACGGTTAAAACATTTGAAAAACCAATGTTATATTTAGCAAGATTGACACGTTTGAAGCGGTTGATATCACATAAAGTGCTTATTTTGATCAAAATCAAAAATTTGTGGGTATTTGATATATTCAGTAACTAATTTTCCATTAATTTCTCCATATATTTTCGTATTTCAATGAAATATTTCCCGAATTTTTATTTTACAGTAATAAACTCTAAAACATTTAAAATGCTGTGTTATTTGAAATAATTTAATTTTCAAGACATTATAGCAATGAATTTTATCACTGACTGTAGACCATAAAGATCTTTTTTTTTCTTTTTTTTGCCAAGTTCAAGATTTATTTTAACCTACCTTTATCGTTTGTTCTTTTTTTTTCATTTTTATTTTTTAATCATTTATTCAATTTTGCATATCTCTGAAAATTAATCTAAGCTAAGATAATCGGGTATTTATAATTTAACACAACAAAAAAACGGTATGAATCAGTGCTTTCCAAATGTCTCGTGATTTTAAAAGCTTGTATGAAATGAAAAGTGACAAGAAGAATTTTTTCTATGACCTCGATTATTGTTCTCATCGTTTTTTTCACCTTCTCTATACAACCATTTTTGTCACAAATTTTTAAATGACAGTACAGACAATATTAACAAGAGTTCATATTCAAAAAACCTTATTCTCGTGCATAAACATAGGCCCTTATCGCGATGTTCAGTTTTCAGTCGATTGACAAATTTTGTCATTTGAGATTTTATTTGGTATTGTGAAATGATACTGAAAAAATTTTGTTCTATTGTGAATATTAAGAAAATTGACGTTTTTTTTTGACAGTTAAAATTTTGAATTTGTAGTTTGTTTTAAAGATTTTGTTAGAAAAGAAATAATTATTTAAATTAAAGTGTTTTTTATTAATAAAGTACAAATATGTTGTCATCCGATTTTTTTTGTATAATAATTTCCCAATAATTCAACTAATCGCTTTAATTGAATTTTATTGCTGTAAGTTTTCGTCATTTTACTAAAAAATAAACTATATATTTTTAATTCCTTTAAAGCACATAAAATAAAAATTATTTACTATTTTACTAAAAATAAATAATGTAAATAAAAAACAAAAAATTTAAGTAAAAAACATGTTTTCTTTAAGACTATTATATTATTTTATCACGCTAAAATTTACAACTGAAAATAATTGCTTTAAAATGTCAGAAAAACTGACTCTTACCGGCATTCATAATATCAATTTCTGTCACTATTCAAAATTTATTACTAAATTTAATTTACAATATCGATTTTGAATATCTGCTGACACTTCTCAGATATTTACTTAAAAATGACACTTCACAATAAGGGTCATAATAGTTAAGTTCAGTAGATTCAGAACAGAATCGGACAGAACAGTTTTGGACAATGAAAAGTTAACTGTCAAACACTTTAGAAACCCTTAGAACAGAAAAATCTACTAAACACATTTTTTGATCTTTTTTTAACTTTTGTGTTCTAATTTTTGTTTACTCTCAAATTTCTTAGTTTAACTGTCAAAATTTAAAGAAAAAGCCACAACAAAAAAAATTATCCAAAACTGTTGTCAAAAAAATTCAAATTTGTTTCGTAAAATCTAATGAACACAGATCTGAACATTTTTGGACAAAAAAGTTCAATTAACGGAAACTAATGAACGAAAAAATATGTTCTTTAGAACGTTCTAGAACAGTTTACTGAACACAACAAATCTATTTTGTCAGATTCAAATGCACATTACCGTTTTAAGCTTAAAATGCTATCAAAAATGTAATCAAGTAGAAGAACTTTAATGGCCTTAAAATCTTTAGTGGCCTCTAAGTACCTTACTAAATTATTATTTATTGATAATAATACAAAACAAAAATATAAAACAAAGGTTGCAGACTCCTGCAAATAAATCAAATACCACAAACAAATCAAAACAACAATGTTTTATTTCTTTTTTAACTCTTTCATAAACAGTACACCTTAATCCAATAATTATGAGACATTGTTTACAATAGTTATTACAAATATGGTAACATTAAATTCAATATGAGTACATAAGTACCAAAACTTATAAAATTGCAAAATAACAATAAAAAATAAATAAAAAATTATTCAAAAATTTCCAATAAGAAAACCTTGAAAAATCCTTTAGAATTGTAACAGCCTGCATCCAATATGTTATGTTTGTTCATCATTATGTCGAAAAACAAAAAAAAAAAAAATGATATTTTTCTGAGATATGGTTATTATCTGTTTATAATTTATATATATATATATATATACATATAATATACCCTATCTAGGTATACACGAGTAACTTACAAGTATACTCAAAAGGTTTTATGAAAATGATACGATCTTTCTATCTCTCTATCTCTTTTTTTCTACCCGAAATTTTAACATTCAGCCCTTTTGTCATTTCATATATTTTATCATCACTGTCACTTCAACTCAAGGTATACTCTATATCCATTAAAGGTAAAATAAAAAAAAAAAATTACATAATCATAAGATCAACGACATTTGATCATTGCTATTTTAAGTCATTTTGTGTTGTTGTTGTTGTTATTGTTGGTTTTCATTTTTGGTTCTTGAATATGTCATTTATGAAGTTATTTTTATATTGCCATAATTTGTTTTCAGATTTGTTGCTCATAAAATATATACACATATATATATATAATATATCTATATATATATATATACAATTTTCATAGCATATAAATGAAAATGTTCATTACAACTCTTTAAAAACATCATTAATATAATATGTAGTATATGTAGAAAAACTTGAAGTCGATTGTAGTTGATTGTTGTTGTCTCAATTAGACCAATCAAAATCTGCATATATGTAATTTTACACAAGTACCGTATAGAGATACATTGATTCCCATTTACGTTAAATCATTTTTTATTTTTGTTTTTTATTTTATTTTATCTTGACTCAGGACAATTGAACATATTTATAACGTATAATATGTATCTATATAATGTTATGTATTTTAAAAAAGAAAATTTGTTGCTTATAAAAGTATATGTATTTACTATTTACTATAGTAAAGTATAATATAGAGCATAACAGCATAAGCAACATATACAGCATATGTTAGTAAAGTATTGTAATCGAGATTATGATGATTTTGATTTTAAGAGAGCAAAAACAAAACCGTAAATGGTAATACACTCAGATTGTAATAAGAGAAAATTATAAAGAAGTCTTTTGATTACATATGAAAAAAAAAAACTTTAACATCTGCTATATTTCATACAAAGTAAAGTTAATAAGTTTTGGATACATTTTTTTATTAACTTCATAAAAATTATTTTCAATCTATATTGAGTATAAATATAATAAGTAAATATTTATGATGTAATTTATTATATTTTGACTTGTAGCAGCGTTTTTCAATTGAAACTCAATTAGATGAATTTATAATTTAATTGAGCCTTATTAAACTATGTCAGCAGTTGTCGTCAATACTATATCAGCTTGTTATTACACAGTTGAATGTCAACAGTCAACGCACTTATCTATGAATTAGTAAATTTTTCTCATTTCGATTTTTGGCAAAAGGGTGAGAGGCTAAGAAAAGAAAATATGTCATCAGTTGACATCGTCTAATAAGGTCGGCCCATTGGTCTGTTTTTTTTTTCTGATGTCTTATAAATCACAAGGAATTCTTCTTTTTAGTTTTCTCTTATTTTGCATACTTAAGTGCACCACCCCTATAAAAATTTCCATATAGATTGTGCTAATTGATTAATTGATGAAGAAGATTATTTTACTATTTTTATGGACTAAGTTTTTTTTGCGACGATTTCCGAAAATTCACCATTTTATTGAAATTAATTTCAAGAATATTAGATCTAAACCAGATGCCCATAACAAACCTATCGAACAACGCATAACGTATTTCCATAATACCATGATAATAATAAAGTATTTCCATGATAATAATAAGGTCTGTCTAGTCAGTATATGCTTGCGCATGTTATGTCATTTGTAAAAGTTTTAGATCATCCTTAATATATAACCGTAGAGTGCAGGACTGACATAGCAACAATACAACAAAGATTAAAAATTAACCAAAAGATCAAATTTCTGAAAAAACACGAAAAATTTTCAATAGAATGATTGTAATAGCATGATTATAGAGATGATTTTGTCGTTTCATTAGAGTTTTACTTTTTCTTCTGCCAGTCTAGATATTAGCAATCATATTAGATATTTACAAAGATATTGACAAATTCTTCTTGGCTTCTGGGAATTCCGTTCCGATCCAATTTTTGATGTTACTGATCAGTTATGACGACATAATATGTTTTCTGCCGATACACCCTTTTGCTTAAATTTTTTCTTCAATGATATTTGGTAAACCATACTGGTAATTTATGTATATACCCAGCCTCTATATTTAAAAAGCCCCGCAACTTCGAATTTTCCCGAACTTTAATGATTTTATTTGTATGGAAAAACGAAGATTTACGAAGATTTTCCATACAAATAAAATATGTTTTTTAACAAAGCAAAAATTAGTTTCGAGGCTTTTTAAATATAGAGGGGTATCTGTACAAACTTTACAATATCCTCATTTTGTATTGTACGAGTATTATTGATTTCTTCGTTATTCCTTCTTTGGTATTTTCCTTTTTTGTAATCTTTTTGGCCAAAGACTTATCGGATTATTTTGCTTTCCAATATACTAGTTTTTCAGTATATTCTAAACAAGTTAAGAAATATATTTTTATTTTACTACATTTTAGTAATATTGTTACATTTAAAAATATAAATAAATTATTTAAATAAATATCTACCTAAATAAATAAAAATATTTTCAAATTTAATAAAATAATTTAATTTTTGATTTTTTTGTTTCATTTCAGGTAAAGAACATTTTATGGATGGCAAAATTTCGAATTAAGAATTATTGAACTATACAAAAAATATTTCCGAGAATTATTTCTAATTTAAAATTTAATTAAAAAATAAAATATATTGGTCCTAAATTCTTAGATTTCAAAATTTACAACAAATTTGACTTAAAGATAAAACCGTAGAATATTTACTTATAGTAAACTTCTGAGTAAACCATCGATTAGCATTCAAAAGACTGAAATTTAATTTTAAAAAATATACATATAGAAACAACTGATGATAGTGTTTAGCAGCTTTTCGAAATTATTACCAATGCGTTTAAATACCAAATTTAATGTTAGTATAGATAAATTTATTAATACTCTTCTTTTCATAATTTTTATGGTGTAAGTGCAAATAAAATTTTTAATAAATTATCATTACACCTCAAAAATTTAAGATTGCTAAATATCTAAATAAAATCTTAGGTTTTTGATTATAAATTCGATATTTAAGAAATCTTATTTGATATTAACTGAATTTTTTTCACAAATCCAAAATAAAAAAATTTAAATGAAAAATTAGATTAGATTTTATAAGGCCACTTAACTCCAGTGGGTTTTTGAACCACATTCTGTTATATATACAAACTTAAGAACTAAAATTTTATAATTCATTGCTGTTGGGGTCCAGTGCTTTCCCAGTATCTTCTCCGAGGATACTCAAACCATCGTTACTGTGTATTTCTCTTATATTTATGAAGCGCAAACATACCTCAAAAATGTGTTGAACACTTATTGGCGCCTGGCAGGGATATTCTGGTCGGTCCGTCAAATAGGTACTTATGCGTAAGTCGTGAATGTCCTATCCTCAGCCTTGTAATTTTACATCCGGTTTTCCAGCTTGCAGAATAGTTTTCCACTTGGCTGTTTTTTTTAACGCTCTTGACACTAACTTAGGTACTTTTCGTCCTTAATTAAGTACGGTACTGCAATTTTACACAACAATATCTACAATATTTCGAATATTTATTTAACAAACTACTGGATCTACTTATTAAATGTGGAAAACTACTGCTATTATCAGGAATTAAGCCTTCTTAAATAGAATAGTTTCATTTTGTTTCATCTGGCTTAATGTAAGTGTATACTACACCTTTTGATCAATCCTCTAAAATTTTTAATTGCTGCGAGTCAGGATTAATGTTCGAGGCAAATTTTACAAGCAAGTCAACTTGCTCATTTCCCCTGATACCAGTGTTGCTTGGTAGCCAGAAAAGAACAATTGAACCTTGTATGCCACTCAGGCAGTCAATACAGATCATGTACTTACCCTTGTTTTGCGTTGACCCGACATATTCAATTGCTTTCATGATTGCGTACAATTCTGCAGAGAAAATACTAATTTCGTGTAACATTCTGTCTTCGAATTTGAATTGTCTACATTTAAGGGCGCAAGCACATTATTATAGTTATTACTCGAAACGAGTATTTTGGATCCGTCTGTATATACCTGTGTGTTTTTACAATCAATGTTAAGTTTATTCAGTACCAATTGTTTGTATATGTCTGTCTGTTTCATTCTTGTGATAACAAGTCGAGCTCCTTATCAATTGTCGGTGGTCTTTTAAGTAATCATGGTGGAAATTTGTACCCACTTTGGTGCCGAAACCATCTAAAGATACTCCGTACTTAAATGAAAAAAAATCGAATATAGAAAATCATTTAGAAAACTTATTACCCCACCTTAGTATCATATATTTTAATATTTAGAATTAAAACAACATATTTTGCACTTAACAAAACTAATGCTTTCTATCGAATTACAAGAAAAGTAGAAAAAAAAAAAACAAAATATCTTTAAGGTCAATTTACCATCTATTATCACCAGTTCAATGAAATTAAAACTTTCAATCTATAGATCCGATTTAATTTTCTTCTTTTATTCTTATTTTTTTTAAAATGATAATTGAATAATTTGAACGAAGAAAACTTGAAAACTGAAAACAAAAAAAAAAACTTATATTAAACAAGAAAAGAATGAACGGGAACCGAGATGAAATGAAAATACGTTATTAGCGTTTGTTTTTACTTTTCTATATGTGCAATGAGTATAGACAATGTAAATTGTTGTACTTTTCCATCTGGTCAAATCAACTTTCCATCTCAGAGATTTCCATTTCTTTCTTTCTTTCTTTACATTTTCCTTTTTTATTATTTTAATTCTTTATTTTGAATCCCATGCGATTCAAAGTGATTTATAAATAAAAAAAAAAAAAAACATAAAAAACATTCGAACTAGAAAAACTGAAAAATTTATCAGAAAGTTAAGGCCATGCACAAGTTTTTTTTCTTTTGTTTTTGTTTTTTGTTTTTTTTTTTGTTTTGCATTTTTTTATAATACCCCATGAAATTTATTTAAACATTCGAATTATTGATAAAACATCGAACTCTTATAAGTTTTTCAGATATTTCAATTTAATTTCAATTGATTAGATGTACAGTGTGTGAAAAAAATTATTTTGACATTAATGGAAAAAAAATTAATTCTAGCCAAGCGTTAAGATGTAACCTTTAGTACTTACGTACGACTTGGATGGAATAAAATAGGATAGGAAAAAAGAAGAAAGCTATTGGAGGAATTGATAGGAATTTGCAGAATGAATTTATTGATATTTTCCTTTAACTTCTGCAAACTATACACTATGGTGTTATTTGAATGTGGAAACACATTAGAAGGGATATGAAGTCTGGACTATGGACGAATTTCCGTAATCTGTTTTATGTCATTTAGGTATTTCTACTGTGCAGAAATAGGCATCTGCGACTCCTCTTCTTTGACGATGGAACTGCTTAAAAGGAGGGAGTAGTACTTTGATTTTTATTGAGCATTTGTCCACATCTATACGAAGTATGCACCATAATAGGAGTATATGGATCAGTAAAAGGGAATACATATTACTTAAGTATTTTTGGTACTTCTTCAATTTGACAACAATATGTACATAATAGTTTTTCTATTCTACAATAGTGTAATATAGTTGTATACATTCTGGCAGGTAGTACCATCACATTCTTGTATAAATTTAAAATTTTAATTTAATTCTGATATCAAATTTAAATTTTTTTTAACAAATTTGATGTTAATTTTTATAACAAATAAATTGTTTTTATGCTTGACTACAATATCAAGCCTAAAAACAACTTATTTGTAGAGCTCATTGCGCATTATCAGTAAAAATAACAAATTATTAATTAAGTTTAACCAACAACTCTCAATTAAACTTTAGGACGTTGCTCCAAATATTATTCAGTATTGAAATATCCACCAGTCCAAAATTGTAAAATAAGGTTATCTAACAAAATAAGGTTAAATTTTAATATTTCATCTGCAAAGGACAGAATAAAAATAATAAATTCGACTGCAGATCCATTCAAATCCATTTTACACTGTCAGAAACAAAGAATCAAACGAGCATAAGCTACAGCATTTGAGAACTACCATGGTTTACTTGAGTTTGGGCAAATTAATCAACTTAAATTTTTTGCCAATAATTTTTACTTTAAATGTCAATTTCTCTCCAATATTGACCTCAACAATATGTCTGTAAATAAATATATAGGATGGTTGTATAGAATTGATATTAAAACAAAACAACATATTTTTGATACTCACTGTATAAATGTACATAATATATCATATTATTATATTTAGTTAGTTGATAATATTATAATGTGTCCAGACATGGTCTGTTACCAAATATACTCATAATACAATATAGGATGAAAATTGAGCTTGAAAAAATAAAGATTAAGATGAAAAAAAAAATAACAAAAAAACAACAGAACGACTATACAAATGACATGATGCGTATGTTGCGTGTCTTTATTGTATAAAAATGGAATTTTCATGATATATATATATATTATATGCATATATTATATACGATTAGGTATATAGTATGTGTGTTGAGAATTGTTTTTTTTTTATTTTTTTTTTATTTTGAGGTGTAATTATGTCCGCGAAAACTTCAATTTCTTATGATGAGATGATGTTAAAAATACCAAAACAATAATTTGTTGTTTGCTGTTATTGTTATTGTTGCTTATAAATAATTAAATATAGTAGAGAGAATTTCGTTTTGTATATATATATATATATATATATATATATATATATATATAGTTGATCTGTTTTGAAGCTATTATTTCTTATGGGACATTTCTTGAAATTTTCATTTAAAGAAATATTTTCATAAAACGAGTTATCAACGTACCATTATAAGTTATTATTATTTATTAGTAAAACTATTTTTGGTATTAAATGTAAAGAGTTGTATATTTTTCTGAATAGAAAATACTATAAGTTAAAATAGAAAAATTTTAAAAATTAATACAAAAAATAAAAATAGAAAAAAAATATGATATACATATTATTGATCAGATAATTAGGGTGGTTCAAAATAAAATTTAATTTGTTGTTACACGAAAACCTGAGTTTAAAAATAACAAATTTATATTTAATTTTTATGTTTTTGATACAATTTCTAATCTCATCAGATTTTTTTGTCTTTCTGACAATCTCACAATAATTACATTAACTCATTGAAATGTACAAAACTACTATCTAGCTATTCTATCTAATGGCAATGCCTTGAGTCAACGTCAACCATCATCCTGAAAAATTCAAAATCGAAAATTAAATAATAATTTAACAAATTTTGTCAAATGTTAATCAATAATAATTATAATACAAAGTAAGAGCATTCTATCAGATTGAATGGATGATATAAATGCCTATACTCATATAGTAGTTTTTGTTGTAACGAACTCAAATTTGCACCCAACTCAAAGATCAAAGTCACTCTTGGCTAATATGTTGGCTTTACACATTGGGTGGTATTCCCATTCACAACAGTATTTAGTTGAGTTGTCTCTACACAACTCAACCCAATAGACAACACAACCGAATTTTGCTATTCTGAATGACAACTTAAAAAAAATAATAATAAAATATTACTACATGCGCCTCCTTTTCTAATATTACATATACAATCAACTACCTACCTACAAAATATTAACAGAAATAAAGTTTTTAAAAATAATAAAATATTACCTCTCCTTTTCTAATATTACGTCTAAAAAAATCAACTACCTAGAAAATATTATTAACAGAAATAAAATTTTTAAAAATAATAAAATATTACTATACATACCTTTTTTTTTTCTTTAATTCTAACAATTTAATATAAACACAACACAAAAACAACTGCTCTTAACCAGTTGTAACGTTTTAGTTGTCTCATACAACTTAAACTTAAACTGTTGTCAATCGAAATAGCTATATTTGCAGACAACACAACTTAAATATTATGTTGTGTAGTTTTGACAGATAATTAGGTTATGTTGTGAATGAGAATAGAGAAAGACAACAAAGTTGTCAATTACAACCTATTTTTAGGTTGTGTTGTGAATGGGAATTGCACCCATAGTTTAGTGAACGAGTTGCTCATTTGAAGTCCAACTTTTTACTCAAATGCATATTATATTTACTACTTGTAATTTTTCAATTCTTATATGCATGTTCACACGGGTAGAAAATTGGTAGAAATCTACCAAAATTTGTGGAAGAGAGGTGATTTCGGTAAAGTTTGAGCAAATCTACCAAAATTTAAAATTTCTGGTAGATTTTTGACATTTCTACTTTTTTTTCTGGGAATATATGTCAGTGTAAAAATATTTTTAATTATTTTTATACACAAAGTGCAAGGAAATTGATGTTGACAACGTATGAAATTTTATGATGCGTGATGCTGATGCTTTCTTGAATTTCCATAATTTACCTTCTTAGCGTGAACTTTTATAATTATCTTGAACCAAATAACATAAAAATTATTAAAATCTATAATTATAACAATTTAACAAAATCATTATTAAAATTTTGATAATAAACAATTTTTAAATGGCAATAAACAATTTGTTTGTTTTGATTTAATTTTTTTTTTTTTATTTAAGAACTATCAAATATTTGTCAAAAAAAGGAAATTTATAAATTTCCCATAATCTGTATAGAGATCCCGATAAAAAGCTAGATTAGTGAATTTATATGAAATTCAAAAAAGCTCTTTGATCTATATAGATCCGGATCATTAAAAAAACACAGCTTAAATAAAATATATATAATGCAAATCATTTTGTTGGATTGACATTAGAATAATAATAAAAATTTATTTATTTATTTTTTTGCGAATAATTTTATTTTCGACCATTTTGTTATTTCAATATTCTGACAGCAACAATTACAGCAGAAATTTACCATTTTTTTTTAACGTATAACCATAAAAGTAAATTTCTGCGGCAGATCTACGGTAGATTTCTGCCTAGCAAATGTCATTCGACTTGCTGACATTTATGTTGCCATATCTAATTATTTCATTTGACATTAAACATATATGATAAAAACGTAAACAAATTTATTTTGACATCAATAATTTGACATTTAAAACGAACAGTATTGAAGTAAAACAAATTATAATTATTTGTATGTATGAAAAAAAATCAAATTGATTGATGATTGTATGAAATCTAATACAATTGATGAGCAAAACATTTTCCCACTATATAACTACTATACTATATAGAATTAATTTTAAACAAAATTATTAAACCACTCTAATCTAAATAAATACGCTATAATTAACAATATTGTAAAAAGTTAAATGCGCACACTGATAGAATATTCAATTATGAATTTGTTTTTTTTTTACTGTTTTACTGATCCAAACTTAAATAATGTAACTTTTAAGAAAATTTAAGAAATCATCGATTAAAGAAAATTATAGACTACTAACCATTAAATATTATTTATTTACCAGCTTTCATTTTTTTCAATTATAAAAATTTTCTAACGATCTGAACGAAATTGTTTACACATATTAAATATATAGCTATTTATATGATATAAAACTATATTATTTTTCTAGATATAACTATATAATATATTATTAATTTACACGAGTGCATTGCATTCACTATAATAAACAAAACGTTAAATATGCAACAACTGTTAACAACTTTTTCTTTAAAAATTCAAAAGAGTAATTAAAATTTTTCAAAAATAAATACAAAAGACTAATTATCATCATACAATCATTTTAACAGACTAAATTTATACATATATGTATATATATTTGTATGTATATAAATATTAATTACGAATTAAAAATATAAAATATGTAATTGAAAAACAAAAATTCTGACCGACTTTAATTTAGAAAAAAAAAAAAATTAAAAAATGGAAATGAAAAACAAAAAATAATTCAAAAATAATTAAATAACAACAAAAAATCCGGAATTGCGTGAGAATTTAAAAATATGTAATTAAAAACAAAATATGTTGAATTTATTTCAACTTTTTTGGAGGAAATTTTTTTGAGAAAATCGATTTTTGAAATTCTTTTATTCTTTTTTAAGTAAAGGTTTTTAAACTATTTTTGAATGTTATTATTGTAAGTTGACATACGATACGAGTACAAAAAGAACCAACCCTTTTTGATTTTTTCGTTTATTCTTATGTAAATTCGTTAAATGTATTGAACCAATTTTCCAAATCTAAAATCTAAAATTGATCCTTTTAATTTGGAATAAAACCTATTTTTAGATTACACAAATTAAAAAATACTACACTATACAGTACATAATATATATACTATATTTATGTTATTCTATATAATATTGTATATTATTTTTTATTAGTTATATAATAACTATTATATCATACTACCCCACTGACCAAAAAATATCATGAACAGGTTTTGTCAATATATTGTCAAAAAATTGTGTACACATTTTGTCGTCAAAATGATAATGACAATTTGTAGAACAAAATTTGTTACAAAATTATGATTGTAAGCCTACCCACATTTGTTCCACAAATTGTTTATAAATATTTGTCATAACAATTTTTTGTCCACTTTATGACAATTTCTCGTGACAATTTCTTGATAGATATTATATTAAGTTTTTTTTTATTTATTTTTACATGTATGTTATGTTTGCATTCAGTTTATTCGTGTAAGCTTTATATGTTTCTTTATTCTCTCGTGCACATCAGTTTAAAAGAACAAAATAATAGGGGAACGTTAAATTTAAGAATTACTTCCAATTGATATGGTGGAAGATTTTATCTGGGATCCTATGAATGTTGTATATATTCAGTAACTGCCTAATAATATACCTATATATAACCTAAATTTTACAGAAAATAAAAAAATGAAATAGTACAAAAAAACAATTGCTTTCATTTATAAAAACTATTTACAAAATACTGAAAATACTACACAAAAATTTATAACAAATTGTTCACAAATTGTTGTCAACAATCAACAAATTGATGACAAATAATTGTTCACAAATGGTTGTCAAAATAACTTACAGATTGATGACAAATTATTATTCACAAATTATTGACAGTTTTGGTCACATAATTGTCATCTACATTGTGACAAATGAGGCTAATCCGGCAGACGTTTTATCAACAAAAAATTTGTCAACATATGGTCACCTTTTTGTGACATTTGGCTGCACGGGTAGTGTTTTAATAGCCCGAGCAGCCAAATATCACAAAAAGGTGAAAATATATTGACAAATAATTGGTGAATTGTCGACAGTTTTTGTTGAAAAAAGGTCGGTAGGGTTGCCCCATTTGCCACAATTTAGATGAAAATTTTGTTAACAATTTTGTCAACATTTTGGTATCATTTTGTCGGTTATTTTGTGGACAATTTCTCATCATTTTGTGGAAAATTTTCACAACATTTTTTTTTTTTTTTGTTACAGACTGTCCTGTCTTTTTTATGGTAATTTAGGGGAGGATTTTTAATAATAAAAACAATTTGTTTCTTATATATTACATATTTTATTCTATATCTATAATTTATTCTATAAAAATAATTCAAAAACAAGTTATATTTCCATTGTTTTTTAATTACAAAATTCATATCAAATTCATATTAAATAAACTTTGTTGTGTTTTTCAAAACACAAATGTCAAAACAATACCGATTCTCAAAAGTGTTGAATAGACTAATTAATACATATAAAAATAAATAAAAAACTTACAAACCCTGTCAACCAATTGTCACATATTGTTGACCAAAAATTGTCATGACAAATATTTGTCAACATGAAAAAATGTGAGTGGGTTTACAACCACAATTTTGTAACAAATTTTGTCAACAAATTGCCATCATAATTTTGACGACAAAATGTGCCTAAAATTTTCTGACAATATGTTGACAAAAACTTGTCATGACAATTTTGGTTACTGGGGTATTTATTATATCGTATTGTCAAACATCAAAATTGTTAACAATACCGTCAACTGTCAAATCGCATCGGTGGGCTATTTACGTAAAAAAATATCTGAAAATATTTAAAATGTCTATAACTGGAAAATTTGGTTAAATAGTGAAAAGTATTATAGGGTAGGTAGGTACACAACATTTCTTAACTAAATCTAGAATCATAAATAAAATAGATTTTAACTGCTTAGGAATCCTATAATTTTATAATTTTTCATAATTAAAAACAAATTTGCTACTATTTGCAATTTTTTTCTTTTCTTTTAGAATAGAAATTGAGGTGCAGATGACAATCTTATTAACCGCTGCAAAATAATTTTTAATTTATTATTTGAAGTGGTCATATTGAATATACTTTCTTATTTTCAAATAACAAAATCAAATTTCATATCTCAATTCAATACAAATTTTGTACAGTTAATGATCCTATATACGTATATTGATATAAAGTGTCAAGTTACTCTTAATAAATTTTATTTAACCTTGTTCAGAAGTTTTACACTTTATACATAATATTATATATCATGTTTATAAGTATGTACTAGTAGCGGTTAAAACCACAAAACGAATTTGATACAATAATAAATTTTTTTTTCTCCTCATCATTTAAAGAATTTAAAACCACTTCAATTAAATTACATAAATGTTTCTCAGATATATAGGTTCATATCTATTATCACCATAAACGTGATAAAATTACACTTGCAAAAAAAAAACACTTATTTTAAAACTGTAAATTCGTTTGATATAACATTCTTTAAATAATTAATTTAAAATTAAAATTTTTTAATAAAATAATGTCAATTTGATATTTATGTATGCCCTTTGAATTGTCAAATTTTTTGACTTTTGAAGATTTATAATTTTGTTGTTATTAGTTAATGTTGGACTACAAATTAATAACACAAATGTACATTATTATTTTGTGGTTGGACATAAAGCAAGTATTTATTTTATCACTTAAATGCATTAAATAATTTACCTGTCAATAATCTGTCAATTTATGACTTTTAGGTTATGTAGGTATTTTAAACGAACAAAATTTTGCACAGAAATATATTGTATAACACTTTCTATTTATTTAAAGCCTAACTAGACATTCTTAAGGGCTAACGATAATGACATTTCGTTGTTTTAAGTCAGATTAATGATATGCAAAATTACATGTAAATTGTATTACACGCCCATATACACCCATAATAGGAATATCTGTGATTTCATTCGTGTACGGAAATTTGACATTTTGATTTCGGAGCTGTTATTCCTGATTAAAAATATGTAATATATGTAGCTATAATAAAATAATCTACTTTTTTAATAGCTTTTTTTTTTTTTATTTCAATCATACATTAAATTTGTGTTTAAGCCGGCTCAATGTCATTATGATTAACCCTTTATTCTTAATACAACTAAAAGAAATGTCAAAATTTGATAACGTGATTTGAAAATACACAAGCCTACATAAGTACGATTAATTTGAATTTTCCTTAAAATAATTACTTTTCATTCAAATTTAGCATATACGACCTAGTTCCTACAAAATTTTGTTTAAATAAAATTACATTTGATTATGTCAACATATATGTTTAGTATTTTTTTTTAATATAAAAAAATAAATAAAAAGTTGTTGTATAAAATATATTATTTCACATCTGCTGTCAAATTTGAATGACAAGTTGGTTAGTTTATTTTAAGTGACTTTCACTTTTGACGTAAATTTAATAGAATAGAACGAAAAATATATTAAGTTGTATTAAGTACACCTATAATCAGGCATTTACAAATTTAATATCTATCAGTTGTCAAATATTTAACGAAATTTAGTTAATTATTACCATCAGGTCATTTTAGTTAATCATAATTCTTGTAGTTAATTATTTGACAATATTGGAATATCACTGAAGCAAGCTTAAGACTAAAGACTGAACCATATAAAAAGTTGTTATTAAATTAATCAATATCAAATTTTTTGTAATAATATAAATATTTAATTTAGTATTTTACTTATTATGAACAAGATACATATATTTAAATTATTTTTGCAATCGTATAACATACATATATACACAATAATAATGTATACATAAAGCAAATAATATTTTAATTTTCCACCACTGCTAATGAAAGTTAATATTCTTCATAACAATAAATAAAAAGAATTAACCGGCTATCGCTTGTTTAGTGTAAAATTATTAAATTAAACTCATATTTGTAATGACCGCGACAGCAATAGTATTAAATACAACAACAATAACAACATAAAAAAATTTCATGACTTATTGATGACAGCAACTATACATATTAGTGCCTTATTGTGTAATTATGACAACATGTTGAGTACTTTATGAATTTCACTTTATATATGAGCATAATATAAAAAAATATATAAATAAATAAAAATGTGTAGTTGTTGTGGCAATAGTAAAAAGTGACTAAGTCAAAAATCTGCAAAAGAAAATCTTTCAAATTGGATTCTATTACTTTCTATTGTCTATTATATATGTAATACCTTAGCTTTTCTTAATAATCCATTATATTTTTTTTTTTGCAATGTGGAAATTGGTTGTTTATATAAAATTGCAAATTTATTAGGCTTCAAACAGCTTATGGAAATTCAGTCATACTTCAAACTTTAATAATGTGAAATAATAATTGTCCTTATGTGTTTCCACAATCAACATACAACTTACAGAAATTTAAAGCTAAAAAAAAATATTAATACCATCATGCATTAAATTCTCTTACTACATTACCTAATACCTATCCCCATTATATTATATTCTATCAAAAGAAAATACTATAAAAGTATTTTATATCCAAACGCTTATAAAATCATTAAAAAGTACAATAGTTGGAAGATTGGATAAAATATCGTACTAATATGCAAACTATACTTATCTCTACACTCTCTACTATCTCTCCAATTATTCTCCAATAGAAATAACCTTTTTCATAATATTATTAGAATTTTATTTCAAATTAAAAAATCTAAATATCTCAATATGAAAAACATATGAGTTAAATCATTTCAGCAATCAATCATCATCAGCCCAACACAATAAATTATTATTAAATTTTACTTTAAATGGTCATGAAAATTTTTGCAATGATGGTAACATTTTATTATTAAATTTTACTTTAACTATGTATTTTTTTTTTTTTTTTTACAACCGGATAAAAAACTAGCGGTTTTTTCAAATTCAATTTTAAAGTGAGTTACGCTGCTGTAAGAGTGAAAGAATTTTTCACAATAAATTGTTTCTTATATACCATCATACATAATTATCAAACAATGTGTTGTAACGTGTATGAAGGTACATTTTCTAAGAAAATTTAATAAGACCGAGAGAGACTTTAATATTATATTTAATTTAATTTTTTTTATTTTTAATGATTATAAAATTTTTTTTAAATGTTTTCATTTTAATTGTACATAGTTACATGTAGAGAACATGGTTATTATTTAAAATATTTTTAACGGTATATTTAATTATTTGTATAAAAATGTAATATTTGTATATTTTATTTTCAGTTAATTAGTTTGAAAGGTGGTGACATGTCACAGAAACTCGTCACTTCCACAATATTAATACGCGTGTCGACTAATAATAATCCACTTCAACACAAACTTAATTTTTACCTTTTTCCATGGGTAAGTCTGTCATCAAGCCGTTAACAATTCTGTCATCAAGTCGTTAACAATTCTGTCATCAAGTAAGTCTGTAGTAAGTCTGTCATCAAGCCATTATTGAATCAATAAATTCTGTCATCAAACCTTTACAATTTGTTAACTATCTACCTCCTAACCACCTGAACCTAGCTCTAATTAGGCCTGAACATTCGCACAGAATATATTTGATTACTTCCTGTACAATGCAAATATTAAATTAAATTATGTCCTTATCTGAGTAATAAATGAACGACTTATGAAATGTGTTAAATAGTGATGATCGACAGGAAACAAATAACACAGTTACTGAATATTTGACAGTCAACAGTTTTAATAAGCTGATAAAATCAATAAAGGATATTAGTGTATTCAGGGGAGAGGTGAACTGGTTAGTTATGTGACATCGAAAATATGCAGTATTAGAGTGTTAACTGCAATGTAGTACGTTCCATAACATACTATATATACAACATAATTAATTCTAAAATATTTATATTATGTTTCTCTCCGCTGTAGTTAAAGCAGTATGCAAGTACTTTGAATTTATTTATATTGTATATAATATAGAAATTAATATACATATTAAATTGTAGTTAAAACTCAAATATGGCATTTTCGATGTCACCATTACACATTAGTCGGAGTAGAAAAAAAAAGAATGAGTTGTTAAACTGAATGAAACTAGATCATAAAATAAAAATCAGTCAAGTTATAATCATTTAAAAATGAAACGAAAAAACAATTGTATCGAGACACCGCATCTTAAGAACCTAATAATATATTTCTGTAGATTATAGAATTGTATTATCGATTCTATTTCATGGAGCATAATACAGTTATAATACTTAATTAATTACATTAAAATATTAATTGAAAATACTTTGACAAATTCAATTTGTCAAGATGTGGGAAAAAACAACAATAATTTCATGCGTACGAAATTTATCAAACTAAAAAGTCACAAAACGTGAAGTCCAATATCATTTTCTATAGGTGGATAATAAACAATCATTCAGTAAAATTTATATAAATGTAGCTTACGCTATTTACAGTCTCTATCACATTTTAAATATTTTATACATATATATATATACAAATTTTCTATTCCAAATTAATATATTGATTTTTTTCAATTGGTCGAATTATTTTTTAAATTGAATTTTTCATTCAAAATTTACAAGAGTACATTTGCAGTCCAGATTACACCTTAATTTTTTATTTAATCAAAAATATTTTTAATCAGAAAATTTGTATAATATCAACCGTTCAAAAAATAAACTTTTTTAAAATCATCATACTTACTAAACTATGTATGTACAATAATCAAAATGTTCACAGTTCAATTAAATGGCGCTGTAAAATACAATTATTATTAATAATCTTCTGCATTCAAAAACAAAACAACACAAAATTAATAAAAAAAAAAAAAAATACTCCACTCAGTCATCTTCAATTTCACCATTTATATTTTATTTGTTATTTTTATTTTGTTTTTGTTTTCCTTACTACCACTCCTTTTCAATTTTTCAATTTTATGTGACAAGTTTGTTTGTTTGCTTATTATTTTGTTTTTTTTTCTGTTTGAATTTTCTTTATGAGATCGCATGATTCCAATATAAAAAGTGTTTTTGTCACAAATTAGTGTTCAACTGAGCGCAGAATGACATCTTGATAGAAGAACAAAGCCAACAAAACAACAAATAACATAATTTTTGTGTTGAAAATGACGCAATAAAAAATCGATTGCAGTGAAAATTATTTTTTCTTTTTTTTTTTTTACTTATCATTTGTTAAAAAATGAAATGATATCAAGTCTGAGATATTTTTAAAAAAATATGTTATAAATCTGGAACGATTTGAAACACAAAAATGACATTTATCATATTATATATGTATGTATATATATGTATATAAGTATAAGAAAAGTAATAAAAGTAAATATGTACTATAATTGAGATAATAATAATGATAATGATATTGATGATGAAATTAATTTAAAAAATTTTTGAGATAAATTCTAACCTGTCAGTTATCAAAATAATAAATTTAATTAGATTAAAGTGACAGATAGAGTTGATCAATTTTAGAACATTAAAAACACTTATTTATGTGGTTTGTGTTTTTTTTTTTTTTGGCTGACCAAATTTAAATGTATGAAAGCAGTGTTTTTCTGTCAGAATTGTAATTTATTGATCTGATTGATTTTTCGAACAGCACAGGTTGGACTCTATAATTGCGATTAAGTGAAAAGTAAATTAAAATAAAACAATAACAAATAAATAAGGTATACTCGAGTTGTGGCAAGCGCAATATAATTGTGGTAATTGTTTTTGTAAAAGTAGATATAATGAGAAATTCCATCGACCAATCTTATATTTTTTTTTTATTATATAATTCCAAGTCTATGGGATGAACGTCTTAACTGCTTTCACATAGATACATTTAGGTTTTATGCTTTAGTTCACAATTTGGACCTACCTATACATACAAAATAATTGGGTCAACGTTTGAATTCCAAGATTATAGTCCGAACAATTCTTTTTTAATTCCAAGATTATAGAACGAACACCCCATTTCATTTTACACAAAGTTTTAATACTAACAATCACATGCGTTTTGATTTCTTCAACTAAATTTAAATGTGCAGCACTCTTAAACGGTAAAATACAGTACCACCGCACAATAACGATTCTCTACAATACAAACTGAATCATTAACAATTCTTCAAGCAGATCCGTAGCTGCAACAAATCTGTGAATATCCTGAAAATGAACATTTGAGATGTCTATCAGCTTACAAACCTGCATCTTCCAAATTATTTGAGCCTTGTTTTTGCCAAATCCGTGTTATCTTATACCTGAAAAATATTCATACACTTGGTACTTTTCTTACTATAAAAAGTCTCGCATATTCGACAGTAGTTATCAGTACTGCTTGGTCTCAGTCGTATTGTGTGCTTGTTAAGCAAACAGCGACCTATCTTTAAGTATCATTTTATTAAGCTCAAATCATATCCTAGTTTTCCCATTATTAATGGTCATAATTCTCTGAAAATTTTACAGAAAGTTTGATGATAGTCAGAATTCACCTATATCTTCTGGTAACCGTTGAATATTACATCAAACCTCTTTTATGGTGATGGGTATCCGGATTGTTTCATTCGGTCAGCTGAGGCCGATGTTAACTCTCTCTCTATAACTGACCACATACGTTACTTCATGCTTCATATGAGCTCATTTATCCGCTACTTTATTTGCCTGTATTATAGAATATTATTATGTTGGAAGTGAACATAGTTTTACTCTGTATATTCTACTCAAATTAACAAGTATAGTATCCGGCATTTAACTTTCAACATAATATTAAACATAATAGCATACGTTTCAGTTCATTTGATTTTATACTAATAAACCCAAGATGTATTGTCAAATAATTTCAAAGCTAAATTGAACTGGTATTTGAACCGGAAACCTTCTAATTACTGGTCAAATGACCTAACCACTGAACTCAAAGCTGTCAATATGAAAAAACAGATATGCAGAAAATTTGCTAATTACAGTATCTTATAAGATATTTATTTTTATCAATAAAGGGTTGGTTCATTGGTTGGGGAGGAAATTATGATATATAACTCTCGACATTCATAATGTTGTGAACAAAGTCAAAGGCATGTTCAAAATCTTTAAGTGGAAAGTGCTATATACAGCTCTTTTTATTACACATACCTTTATGGTATAAAATCGATTATTGCTCACCTTTCCTAGCGAAGATTTTTAAACACCTTTCACTTGAGCTGTAAATATAATCATAATTAATTATAAAATTATCACTTGCATCAAATTGAACACACTATCATATCATTTCATCGTGTTAAATATAAGAAAATATTCAACAACAAATTATTTACATTAATTTTTGTTATATTTGAAGAAATATTATCTCACTAAATAATCTTCCCTTAGGCTTCTCTTTCTCTCTCTTTCTTCATATATAGCATATCAAGATCTAAATTAAAAAAATATATACAAAATAAGCCTAGTGGTGCTAAAAATAAATTTGATGAAATCTAATAAAACCAAAAAAGTAATTACTCTTATAAATTTTATTTTTCATCATCATGATTTTCTTTGTAACGAAAAGACAAGCCATCAGCAAAAAACAAAAAAAAGAAATAAACGCAATCATCAAAAAATAGAATTAATAAAATGGCTAAAAAATAATACGTTTTAATAAATCAATTGGCGATTTGGTTAAACTAAAACAAAAACAAAAAAATTAAAAACTTGTAACTTAGCCACCAATTATTGAATTATGACATTTGTTTTATGGAAAAGTAAGCCATTTAGTAGCGCCAACGCTTTAATACACTAATTCTACTAGTGTTGTCGTCGATTATGAGTAATATAGATGATTTTTGTTTTTTTTTTTTTGCTTATCGAATGAATAATCTAAATATACATATAATAAATGATAAATACAGGGTGTACCATACGAAATTTATCTAACTGTGTTTTTGACCCTTGATATATTACAAAATTATCGAAAACCGTTCCATGTTTAAAGCGTAAAAATTTGAATAACTCAAGTATTTTAACCATTTGGTTTGTGTTTTCACTAAAAATCTCAAGATTATTAACTAAATCTTGTCTCAGTTGGTAAAAGTGATTCTTCGTCTTTGTTTCACGAATAATGAGAACAGAAATACTGGATTTCAATAAAATTTAGCTTGAAGGTTGATACCGTTATTAACTTAAATTTCTAACGGTATAATTTGTATCATCACATTGTGATTTATTTTATATTGGATGATGTTTTACATGCAAATTTGAAAATACTTCAGCCAGTTTATCCCATTAAAAAAAATACCTTAAATATCAGTATCAGTGTGTAAGGGAACACATCACATTTTGATATAATATAGATTGGGCATAGAAATGTTACCTATACTTATTGAATCCTAATTTTGAATAAATTTTGTAAATTCGTTAATTACCAAATTTATGACACAAAATTGATTCAATGAATTTAATTAGTCGGAGTGGAACTTGTGTGCCGCAACCTTCTCACTAGTAATTGCAATTGCAATACCGTATACTATCGCAAGTGCAACAAGTGGTGCAATCGCCACCTATTTTTGAGGCACCCCCAAATATTAAATACATTAGAAAAATTTCTGCAACATGTACCAAAAAAAAATAACATGAATTGAAAGAAAAAATGAAAGATGAAAACTCAAAATTCATTTAACGTTCAAACCTAATTTAGTTGTGTACGATTTAATTTG
Source organism: Argyra leucocephala (assembly GCA_963942445.1). Lineage (NCBI taxonomy): Eukaryota > Metazoa > Arthropoda > Insecta > Diptera > Dolichopodidae > Argyra > Argyra leucocephala. The sequence goes on from OZ012681.1 coordinate 16,601,348, forward strand.
AAACAAATATACCTAATAATTCAGTTGGTTTTTTTGATTCAAATTGTTTTCTTCTGTCCCCTTTTATATCATCTTATTAGACGATATAAAATTATTTACGGTCTACAATGTCACAGGAAAGAACACTTTCTGAATTAGCAATACTTTCGATTGAAAATGCAATAGCCAGAACAATTGGCTACAATGATATAATTGATGAATTTGCCAGCAAAATGAGCTAGAAAAATGTCTTTGTATTATTTTTTCTAATTTTTTTATATATTTTTTAAGCAATAATTTTCAATAAAAATTAATGCAATAAAATTTAATGTCTTTTATGTCTGCATAGGACCCCCAAAAGTTACAACATGACGCTGCAATATTCATTAAACATACTAAACGTAGAAATACAGATAAAGACGTACGAACTACGATAAGATTAATTATTTCATCCTTTTAAAACCCTTTTTTAGGTCACAATAAGTTTTAGGAGTTGTTTCATTCATCACAACACTACTTGAACTCATCAGTAGGTATTTGCAGTGTTAGACTCGCTATACAACTCCTGATTTTCGCTTCAAATGATTTTATAACTTATTTATAGATGTTATTAATACATCAGTGAGTCATAAAAATTGACCAAAACTTATTTTTCTAGCTATTGGCAGAATTAAAGTATATTTTCTGAGTGACCAGGTCGCTTTCGTATAGCAAGCTACCTAACGAGATAAAGTATAGTCTCCTTTTGCACGGTCAAAAACCTTTTGCGGGTTAAAAATAATAAAATAAAGAGTTACAGAAAAATTGATAGTCAGTAATTTTTGACTATAATTTTTAATCACCAGCCTTTACTAAGTAATTAGAAGACTTCAACCTCAGTATAAAACCAGTCTCTGTTTTTCTTTTGACAGTTTTCTTCAGCTTTAAGACAAAAAAAAATATTGTAAAGTATTTAACATATACGAAAAGAAATTGATGACTAGAGAACATTTTTTCTTTACTTGGCTTGAATAACATCGGAATTATAGACACCCTATACTTCTGTATATATACACATATTTATTGTAAAAGAAAAACCAATGATTAATTATTTAATTATTTTATTTTAAAGTTGACCCCATAAATGACTTTTGCATTTTATTTCTGGTTGATTAGTATGATAATTTTCATGATAATATATTTTTTTATTGTGGTTTGTGTCCCAGATAAAATTATTTATGTAATTTTTAATTTCATAAAAAACAAAAAAAAACCAAAAAGAAATTGAAAGTTTTTAGTCATTAAAATAAATTTTATTTTATATTTTGTCATTTAAAGTTTTTATCATCAACTGAGGTTAATAATAATACTAATAATAATAATGTTAATCATAAGAGAAAGCTCTTCCTAATGTAATATAAAATTTCGTCATTAAATTAAACTTTTCTATTTAGACTTCCTACTATGTATACAACTACAATCAAATGCAAAATTTTAATTGTTAATTTATTGCATAATTAAATTTCTTCGATAAATTAATTTATTAAAAATTTTTTAAAAAGTTAGTTTATTTCCCATCAGTTGTCGCCAATCGGGTAATGCAAGTTTACAAGTTGAAATCGCTTCCGTTCTAATTGCATATGAATTTCGTGGTAACAAATTTTTGAAAACGAGATTCGGTTGTCGAACAGAAACAAGATTTAATTATCAAAATTAATTTATAGGAAATTTGGAGAATTTAAAATTCTAAAAGATATAAGAAAAAAATGTTACGGAATAAAAACGTTTACAGAAATATAACGGAAAAATTCAAAAACCGAAATGGGTAAAAATTACAAAATAAAGAAATCGTTTAAATAAAATTTTTTCTATACAACTATCCTTCTCTAATTTCTCAACTAGTAGAAATATTATAAGACACTGGAAAAAATAAAGTCACATTAATGTAGATAACAGGGCATTTTCGCATTGCAAGAAGCGAATTTGCAAACTACCTAACAAGGTAAGTATCAGCCTGTATGGCCAAACCAGTTTTGCAGGAGCCAAAATGGCTTGACTACAGCTAAATGAATATCAAAAATGTTGTTAGAATGAAGATTTGAGGATTTCTAGGCTAGCATACCTTTTCAAAAATGCTTATTACAACACGCTCACTCAAACAAGCAAAATACGTTCAACATAAGCCAGGTGCGCATCTTGGTTAGAATGGGACATGCTAGAGTACTAATCGGGGGAAATGCTAGAGGTAATAGAAAATTTCCCGAACGATTCTATTCTACGTTTTCCGATCGACTTCCCGTGTACGATTTATTTTCTACGTTTCAACATAAGCCAGGTGCGCATCTTGGTAGAAAGGGACATTCTAGAGTACTCATCACGGGAAATGCTGCAAAGTAATTCAACATTTACCGAACAATTCCCTTTCTACATTTCAACAGCCAGATGCGCGTCGAATAATAACCAGTCACTACCTATAATCAAAAAGGAATATCTGCATACAATATTGGCTTCGGTGAAAACAACCTATTAACTAGAATATGTGAAGTAAAAGAATAAGCATATATCGAAAATCTGAAAGAGTACTCGTAATAGAACATTTCCCGAACAATGAGAATTACCCAATATCCGATTGAAGAATTTCCTGTGTGTAATTAGAGATTTAAAATTCATGAATCCATTGCTACGAATAATCGCAATAAATATATTTGCAGCCGGAGTGATATGTGACCAGAATTCAACCCTTCCCTACTAAAATCTAATCTATAACGTTTCAACTACCTAATCTATTCCTATCTAACAATACGAAAACATATTTGTTGTAAATACAAACAAAAGGAAAAAAGATTGTATAACAGAGATTGGCGGACTCACACAAAACCACAATATATTCGTTGACAGATTGACATTTCATTTATACAATAGGTTTGTTCAGTAATCTGTTCTAGAACGTTTTAGATTGAAAAGAACATTTTTTTGTGTTCATTACTTTTCGTTAATTGACCTTTTTTTCTCCAAAAGTGTTCTGATCGGGGTTCTGTAGATTGTGCAAAACAGTTCTAAATTGATCTTTTTTGTTCTGATTTTTTTTGACAGTTTTGGAAAACTTTTTTTGTTCTTGTTTTTGTTGTAAATTTTAGGTTAAACAAAAATTAGAACAAAGAGGTTCCGAAAAGATCAAAACAGACCACTCTGTAGATTTTTCTGTTCTAAGTGCTTCTAAAGTGTTTGACAGTTAATTGTCATTGTCCAAAACTGTTCCATTTAGATCTACTGAACAAACTTAATATGTATATTTATTGACAGATTCATTAACAGTAAGTTATCATCTTTTCCAATAAAAAAAAATTAAAAAAACAATTTTGGAAATTACAATTCCAAGAAAACCTAATTAGAAAATTAGTAATCATATAAAATTTAAATTAATAATTAAAACTACCTAATTCTAACACCTAAATATTAATAATTCTTTTGATTAAAAGACTTAATAGTCAAATTTAGGTGTTAATCTTATGGCAAATTTTTAAAACAAATAATAAAACATTTTATCGTAAAATATAACACCTTAATTTTTAAATTTTACTTAAATTCTAATGATTAAAATACATTTTATTTTAAATAAATTCTTCTAACTTCAATTAGTTTTAAGCATTCATTAAATTAGCACTTAATAAATCCAACCCACTTAATATTCAAAAAATCGGATATCTTAAATAATAAAATCTGTTAGTTCTAGTTGTATAAATCTATTATTCTATAGATAAAAAAATAAGTATGTTCTTTTTCAAATTAATAGATATTCAAAAGAAATGATTTTTTTTTTTTATTTAATTCAAACAATTAAGACAAATTTAATTTAATTCCACTATATTTATACAAATAATAAATGGAATGTAAAAGTTAAAAAAAAATTGCGATAAATAATTCCGCGAAATTCTTCTAATAAATCTTTTATTTGCTTTAATAAAATAAAATTTCCTCGTCATATTATCATTCTTCATTGGTGCTGTTGTTGTTGTTGTGTTTGTTATAGGTTCTTTGTTTACTTATTTAAAATACCATCAACCATTTATTTAATGTGATAATAAAAAAAAAATTGTTGCTAAATACATAATCGCGTTTTTTTTTTTTTGGATTCAACAAATATTACACATGTATTACGTATGGAGAAAATACATTAATGCAGTCATTAGCGATGCTACCACAATCAATATGGTGGGCAATGTTCAACAAAATTATAATTTACTATGAGTTTATTTTAATTAGATTAGATATATGTATATATGTTGAATTGGAGTATTGAAAGTTCAAAGAAAACGTGAACAACATAAAATCAGTAGACATCAAATACTTTTAACGGAATAAAGTACAGTTAACTTAACTCTACACAAAGTTAAATCAAATTTCTTCCCAGTATTATCAGTTGTTAGTACTACTAATATTTTTAAGGCATTTTGTTCATAAACAAACAAATTTTTCATAAAAAAAAGTATTAAATTAAGTTTTTCGACGAATGTTGCTAACTTAGATAAAAACTGCAAAATTATAGTTCGAAACGCAGTACAATCAGCAACACAAACGTTGTTAACCTTACAAAAAAAAATTCAAAATTATATTTCAAACCGCAGTAAAATCAGGTGCCCTATTTTTATAATTTTATAAGCAGTTAAATAATTCATTTCAATTAAACTGACAGTACTGCAATAATATACAAAATTACGGGGCAAATAAATAAATAAACTATTGGCAAGCACTCACAAATGTATTAAATCCTTATATTTGTAAATTAAAAAAACTGGCGGTATTAAATGGTATAAAATTTAGAAAGCTTAGAAAAAGTCCTCAATATTATAATTAAAAACAGTAAAAAGAAAGTCTAATATTATTAATCTGTTATATATCTCAACCATCCCAAAACTGATTTTCATTATTATTCTTTGAAATAATAGATATTTAAAAAGAGACGTGGGAACTCAAATATTTTTTTGAATTTTTTTAATTTTAAATTAGAAATTTCAATTTAAAATTTCACCCCAAGTCATTTTAACATACAAAAATTTTAGTTTATCAAATTACCGCAACAACACCCCCGATTTAAAGTTCATTTTTATATTTTTAAATAAACCATTACGTATAAGGTTGTTGTTTAAGATAAATTAATAAGGAGACATGGTTAGTGTCCACGATAAATTGAAATGATGAAAAACAATTCATATATCGAAATATTGTGTACAATTTTTTATCAAACTATTATTTCGAGGAGCGAATACTTGTTACTATTTTCAAATGATGAGAACAATTTGGAATGAAGCAAATTTATCGGTTATAGGAAATTCGGCTATTATTACATCAAAAGGAATGTCTATTCTGAAAATCAGTTTTAAAGTAGATACAAGATAAAGCTGAATTTTTAGTCCTATTTTTCAAAAACTTAAATTTTATATCAACATTTTTCATTCTCGTATTATGCACCGTTGTGCATTTTATTTATAAAAATTATAGTTAATTATATCAGTAATAATATTCTTAATTTGAAAATATTTGATGTTGAGTAAAATTTCTAAATAATCATGAGTCGTTAAAATTGTCATTTTTAAATAAAAAAAAACTCTAATTCCAACTCATAGTTCTTCATTCTCGTATCATGCACCGTTGAGCAGATTATTTTATTAAATTTTGACAAATGCTTCCAATGAGTCAATAAGAATATAATAGTTTAAAAACATTTGATGTAGAGTAAAAATTATAAAGAATCAATAGTTTTGCAAGTCGTTTTACATAGCCATTTCTCAATTCTAACCGATTTTTCAGCGGAAAATAGCTCACAGATTCCATTAGAATTATAATTTTAAGATTAGAGCTATCATCATCATAATTGCTCTGTAATCGCATATGTGTAGCGTAGGATGGCACAATTTGTAAAATTTTCAATTCGGTTATCTCTACTACATGAAGTATGCTGCATCTCCAAATCCGATGTGCGGCTTATTAAAGCCGAAAATATAAGAGAATTTTTCCGAACTCGATTAATTCATTGCAATGTTTTGTAAAATGCTATCAATTGATTGATCATTTAACACTTTCTGAGATAAGTGTGATAAGACCATGAGTTCATATCTGACAAACAGTTTAATGGTCAGATATTTCTTCGATCATTATGGAACCGTCTGAATGTGGAGACAAACACTGCCTAAATGGTTACGTACTAGACCGAAATGAACAACTCTAATTTATAGATCTATGTTTTTAATTCTCAGCTAAAAAAAATTTTAACAATTGCAGCATTTACAAAGCAATCAACAAAATTGTAAATTAAAACGATATATAACAACACAATCATTTCGTAGGTACCAGAAATAAGTAAGCATTTGTAATTAAATATATAAATAATAAAGACAAAAATAGTTTTATTTTCAGACAAAATTTTCCTAATTACGTCACTGATATTCAATTTTTGAATTCAACTTGTCAATTTAGTTTTTAACCATTCGCATGAGTCTAAAGAGGTGAAATGCAAAAGATTACATTATCTCAACAACACACACACACACACACCTTCGTACAAATCTAAATAAATATTCGTATTTTAAAATATTCTACCAATTCTTTTAAAGAATATTACGATTAGCGACTGTTCAACTATAATAATTTTTAAAAAAAAAAATTAAAGATTTTCATTTTTAGTATTTTAGCGCGAAAATAATTATAAAGAGAAGAAGAGTAGCAAATAAAACAAAAAAAAAACAAAACAAATAAAAACATTTTTTTTTATTAGCAACCACCAAATAAATATTTAGTTATTATTATTAATATTTAGAAATTCTTTGAATGTTCATATTTAAAGTGAATTTACAAAAAAAAAAGTAATGTTTGAAGACTCTAATAGACAACATACAATTCAGTGTTACCATATTTAATTATTTGAGTATAGAATTCTCGAAAGATGCAGAATCACAATTTACGAAGGAATCAGTTAATTTGTATGTATAGGCTAAATCATAATTTGTTTAATAATAGCGGGTCGCCCTTAAAATTGTTCGGATTAATAGAATAGAAAATAAATCCAATAAAAGTCAAAAATATTTCGAATTGAATATGTATATATAGTTATAGGATTGCAAGTGCAAACCGCATTATTTTTGTTTCTTTAATCCTTGTTAGGGTGTAAAGAATTAGCATACGTCTTACAATTACATATGGATATTTTATTTGAAAACATTTTTCGCTCTGTGACCTTGTTCCAACTAACATCACTTTTTTCTACGTTTTTGTTTATATATTTTTTTCCACTTTATGTACTAGTTTTTATGTTCCACTTACTTTATTAGTTTTGATTTTCAATTTATTCATATAGTGTTCCTACAACTTGGGGTGGCCCTTAACGTCAATTATAATTTCACTACATTTTATTTTGTCTTAAGCATGTGCCCTACAGTGTCAGTTAATTTCATCAGTTAATATTCCAGCAGTTGCCCTCGACTTCATCTAGCTATGTTGACATTCCTATTTATATTCCATTCTGTTCGCTTCTTAATCTCATGCTTAACTATTGCTTAATTTATTTCGCCAGCTTTATACTGCATTTTTTTTATATTCTAGTTAGTTAAGAACATACATTTTTGTCTTTATTGAAAGCACGTCGCAAAGCAAAGCAAAGCAAAAATCCCTAAAATTGTATTTTTAATCTAATTCAAATCAACAGTATGCAATAAATGACACAAGATTTTTTCAGTGATCTACACTTAAAGTCTGAAGTCCAATGAAAACGACACGACATTGTCATCCTAGATTGTCGACATAGAATGTCGTATAGCAAACAACCCTATGAATGCGAAATTTTCATATTCATTTTCAAACAATAATTCAAAAACAATAAGAAAAACATTTTCAATTTATTGGTTTAGAACTGTCAAAATTAAATGTCGCAGTGCAACAGCGAGAAATTTTTAATTTTGAACAAACTTTTGTCGTCGACTTTGTCGTGTCGTACTATTTGCTTACAATGAATGCCATTTAAACATATTTATTCAAAACATAATTTGACATATTTTGTCGACATACAATGTCGTGTCGTTTTCATTGCACTTAAGGCTTAAGTATGTACGGTATTTTCATATGTTCATTTGACATTTTGTTGTTTGACAGGATGTTAGGGATGGAATTGGGATCGTTAATGAGGGCAATTTTGTATATACAACATTTGAAATAAATTGATTTTAATCAAACATTATACAAATTTTCATATTTATTTGGCAACACTACAATAACAATCATAACATCATAATGTTATTACAGTTTATTTAAGTTTATTTTAATGTTAATAATGCAAAAATAAAAATACCATAAAAGGTTTTAAATTAACAATTTAAATATGATTTTATTTATTTATTCTTTAACTTTAAGAATTTCTATTATCCATTTTGTTAATTTTTTTATATTAAAAAATGAAAAATAAAAAATTTCAAATTATTATGTATAAGTAATAAAGACACTTATAACCTTTATGGATATTTTTATATAGACAATATTCATTCATTGAACAAATATAGAATCACTACTATAGGTGTACTAAAATTATTCAAAAAGAGTTATCCACTTATTACCATTATATCTGAATATGATGTTTTTTTGTTTTTTTTTTTGTTCTATCTATGGTGGATTTCATTATAATATAATAATTACAAAATCTGATGGCTTCGGGTGCAAATATTTAATTTACATATTACTAGCATTTGTTTTCGCAATTAAAGTCAAATATTTTATAAAAAAAAAAACATATTTTTTTTTTAATATTTTATTTTCTCATAAATAAGTTTTAATGAATAAGATAAAAATTAAAATAAAAAAAAAAAAACAAAGTTTAAAATGTATGAAGGTTCAAAAGTTTATAAATAAAATTATTAAAGTTGAAAAATTAAATTGTGTCCATGTAAATTGATATCTTACGCCGGTGTATTGACAAAGAAATGAAAACATAATGCTTATAGAATTTTTTAAATTCTGAATTAAATAAAAGTAATTTTTTTTTGGTTCTTCTGCCATGAAAATTTTAAAAAATTCGTGGCAGAAGAGCCACAGACCAAATAGAAGAAAACAAAATCTACTTAAATGATTTGCTCGGTCTAGTATTAGCTCTACTGTCGAAATAAAATTATAAAGACAAAATGAAACTACTTTCAATAACAAATACCAAGGTTCAAGATTTTTCTGTAAATCTATCTTATTTTTTGTTTATTTTTTTTCAAATCTTAGAATTACACCCTAACTATTTTTACGAAGAGACTTGGCATACACAATTATTGCTTTATAGTTTTTTTTCATTATATTTCATCTGTCTTTCCGGAAGCGCATCTAAAATGTCTTAAAGACTTGCTACACGTTACATTTTGCATAAAATTTTTATTTGAATTTTTTGACACTTATATATTATGTCCATCTCATTTTTTCATTTGAAAAAAAAAAAAAACAGTTAAAAAAACGTCAAATAAAATTGCCTTAAAATGTTCATGCCATTTTTTGACGTTAAATTTTTCATTCAATATTATTGACGTTTTATATTTTAAAATTTTTGTTATTCTTTGTTTTTCTGAGGATGTAAACATTTTCTAATGAAATTAAAATATAGATACTCGTAAATACTTAAAATGAAGACCAAATGGACAAAAGAAACTCTGCAAATATAAAAATATTAAGTGTTAAATTTCTAGATCTGTCAAAATTCTTGTAAAAAAATTTCAACAAAAAAATATTTTGACGTTTTAAAAAATCAAAACAAAATTATTCAAAAAATTAAAAATTAATAAAAAATTTAATACAAAATTTCGTCGTTCGACATTCGTCTGATAGCAGTCAAATATACAAACTATTGCAGTCTATATTCTATAATACATTTCCCATGTCATATCCAAAAATAAAATAAAAATTAATTATTATTTGACAGCAAGACCTTAATATCGTATAATTATGTTTTTTGTTTGTTTTCAAACTATTTACAGAAAAAATATTTCCTTCCAGTGTTACGGTATTTTTTCCAAAATTTGGAGTTTTTTAATTTGAAATTGCATATTATTAAGCCAGTAGTTGGAATTATATAATTTTGAAGTATTTTTCTTTATGTTTTGGAATTTTTGTATTTGGAATACGATATTTTTTCTTCTTTTCATTTCTATGAATAAGCCCTTTTTGTTCTCTTTATCACGAACAAACCTTTCAATTTTTATACAAATTGAGCTTTAAACTGCGCGTAATTTGTCGAATTGTAACTTTTGGTCAAATCGAGGAGTTATATACTATGTTATGTTATGTTAATACCCAACAAAGGCAAAATCTGAGCATACTACTTAGATGACTGGTATTGAAATTATTCGGTATTTTGTAAGGTGATCATTTTTAAAACTAGCAACATTAAGCAACATCTAAAAATGTATATTAAATCCAAACAACACATAAAACTATGGTAGCGTTCATCGAAATTAACCATTGGATCTAAAATCCACCGTTCCATGGATCTGTTTACTGAACGGTGTGGTAAATGCACCAGTTAATCTATCGCGGTTAATGAAAATGGATCTAAAAAAATTCTAGATACATTTCATATGTACTTTTTATATGTAAAAACAACAACAATAATTTTTATGTTGAGTGTTGTGACATCTATTGTAAGAAAAATTAAATTTTTATATTTTTTATGAAAGTTGTTAAATTTAAATCGCCATTATTTTTTGAATTAGTGTGAAAATTTAAATTCTTAAGAAGATTTATGTACATAAAACTTGAATTAAGAGTTATAAAAAATAAATTATATATGTATGATAATAAATATTATTCCATTCAAATTTAATTTATTTTTAAAAGTACTCATTATATTTTCCGGTGATGGTGCTAGTATTGCGGTAAATTTTTGTGGTGAATAGCGTTCAGTGGCCAGATATATGGTACATGGATCCAAAATGGATTCCCGATCTACCGGTTAATGCTACTGAACGAAGCCTATAATAAAAAAAAAAAACACATACACACACACAAATATGACAATTGAATGAAATTATAGTTGCATAAGAAGGGAAAAATTAATATTTTGTATGGCGGTGAGGTGAAGTGAAAACGGTTTTGTTATTACTCTCAATTAACAAAAAATGTTACTATCGCAGTGACAAAAAATTTCCAACATGACAATTTACACTTGTCTGCTGTATGCTTAGTTTGAACCGGCGTAACTTCGAATCAGCTATGTTTTTGCTTCAAAACCAAAATGATTATCCGAAAAACGAAGAGTCAGTATTTTTGATGTGGACTCGCCTATTGAAATCAAATGATATTTTGGTACTGGACTTCGATATTTCTAAGCTGTGGAACAACATGGCTACGCTAGTCAACATTTCCAACTGTAACTTTAAATCAAAATATTGATTGAATATTATTGACCAAAATTTGGAGGCAGAACCGAAATGTGCATTTAACGGGGGTTTTATACCAGATTTTAAGATTTTATATAATTATTTTTAATATGACAAATGGAGTTATTTTAAAATAGCGTTTGTGGCTACAAACCAATTACTTTTGTTGCACACTGCTGATTTAGATAAAAAAAATTAGAGTTTCAGAAACAATCAAAAGCACATCATCATACTATCAAAATATTAGATTTTTGAATTCAAAAACAATTTAATATCACTACGTTTCATTTAACCAATTCAAATTTCTCTGATAAGATTTCATTAATTTATATATAATTAGTTAAAGTAGAGAATTTAATAATTAAGGTAGAATAGTAGTCGCCAACTATCTATTTGAATAAATCAAGAAGAAAAAAAAATATTATTAAAATAAAAAGTATTTTTTTTTTTTTTAAATTATGGAATAACATAACCCTATTTTATATTAAAAATTAAATTAATTTAATATCAAAAGTAATTTTTTTTGTTTATTTTTTTTTTGTTTTTTGTTATTATCTTTATGTTATTTTTAACAAGAAAAGTATCTTTTAATTTAAAAGTTAAAATGCTACTGATATTTTTAAATTATTCTGGTATGAAATATTTTTTTTTTTTTTGTGTTAAATTATAGCAGTTGATTTCAGTTAATATACGCTAACAGCAACAATAACTAATAATTAGGTTCGGTAAATGTTTTTTTTTTTTTTAAATAAGTTTCATAAAAGATAATTTAGGTGCAAAACAATTTATTTTTGTTTTTATAGGTACTTTATAGAAGGGATATAAAAATGTTTTAAAAATAGAATGCATTTTTGTTTTTATGATCAAATTAAAATTATTATCTTCACCCCTTAATATATAATAAATAATATAATTAATATTTATTGGCCAAGTAATGATAACACTTGTAAAAATGAAAGATAGTATAAATAGAATTTAAAAGTTATTTTAATTTTAAATTGAATGTAAAGTGAAAATATGAATTCTAATTTTGTTATAAAATAATTTGTAATATTTAATAATAATTGATAGAATTGGTTACTTTGAATTTTTGGTTTATGTACGAATATGCAACGTTGGTACACTTTTTTATTTTTGAAATTCTTCACTTTGATGAAGAGAATTACGTGTGCGTTACTAATGCAAGTATAATGTCAAAATATATAGGTATAAAACAAAATTTATTATTTTGTTTGAAAATTTTGTTTTTATTTTAAAGTTAGCATTGTTTGATTTATTTTAAAAATAGTTAAAAATATTTTAAAAAATAATTTAATAAATCTATCAATATTACTGTAAATACGAAAATAAAAATCCGAATTTGACAAATTTTTTTTCGTTTTACATTTTTTAAAAGAATAGATTTGTGTAGCAGCTTTAGAAATTTATTCACCAGGTACCGAATCACACCAAATAAATTTAAAGAAACTTTAATAATATCAGAAAAATTATTAAAATATTTAGAGAAAGTCAGTTCATACCATTAGTATTTGACGCAATCAATATCATTAGCCTTTGACACAGCCCTAACAATATCAGAAAAAAATATATAAAGAAAGTCAGTCAATATGCATGTTTATATGGGTAGAAAAGTGATAGAAATCTACAAAAATTTGTTGGGGAGGGGTGATTTCGGTAAGGGGTAAGCAAATCTATTTCTGTCAGTGTCAAAATATTTTTAATTTTTCTTATACACAAAGTGTATAATTTTCGAATCGAATATGTATTGATAAAATAAAAAAAATTTAGATTACACAAAATAATAATAAAAATGTATTTATTCATTTTTTTTTTCAAATAATATCATTTTCGGCCATCTTGATATTTCAATAATCTGACAGCAACAATGGCAAAAATTTACCTAATTTTTTTTCCGTATGAACATGAAAGTAGATTTCTGCGTAGATTTCTGCATCGTATAAATATGGGTCATTACACAATGTCATTACACAATATTTGACACAATGACCCAAACGTAAATTATTTAAGTGTTTTAAATAATAATTTATAATATTTCCATTGTGTCAAATATAACTGATTATGTTAGACAGTAGCACTGCATATTTACTTTTAATGGCAAATATTTGCAAAAACATACCCATATTTATAGGAGTTAGAAATCTAATGTAGATCTATCGAAGAAATATACCGATGTATGTACATATATATAATCACCGTTATATTCACATATATACAATCACCGTTATATTCACATGATTTCTACTATTTTTGCTGTCAAATTATTGAATTACTAGAATGAATGAAAATATTTGTTTAATTCCGAATTAATTAAAAAATTTAATACTACGTTATTAACATCATGCATATACTTATAGATTATGAAAAATATTTTGACAATGACAGTACATCAAAAAAAAAATTTAAACCTCAAAAATCTAACAAAAATTTTGAATTTTGTAAAATTGGCTTATCCCTCACAACTAAGCAGCAAATTTAAATATTAGGTTTTAAATTCTCTTAAATTTCTCTAAAATTTGTAAAAAAAAACATGCAAACAAAACTGTAAATACACAGGAGTTTATAGAAATTTGTTGATAGTGATCCACTTGTCAGTATAACTTTACAGTAGTACCGTTTGACAAATTTATGCGTTAACTATAATGACATAATAAATGTCAAATTTTCTACCGAAGCTGACATAAATATTTGTCAAAGCATTATGTTGCATAGTAACATAAGAAAATATTTTTTAGAAAAACAACAATAAAGAGAAATTATGTATGTCAAATTCGGTTTGAATGGAATTTAACATAAGAATTTAACGTAAATTGTGGATTGTGAGCAGTTCCATGTATTTTTCATATACGGAATATTTAAATTTTTATTTTTTTATACATTATTTACAAGATTTTACAATTTAAAAATTAACAATTTAAATAAATTTAATTACATATATGTATGTATATATAACAAAAAAAAAATTTTCTTAAATAAATTTTAAACCAAACAGTTTTTTTTTTTAAATAATTTTAGAACATGTATTTACAATAAATAAAAAAAATAAATTCAACCATTTTTTTTTATTTCAAACTCCAATTCAATTTTTTTTTTTTAATTTGGGATTTAATTTACCAAACATTATTAGAACAAACCTTATCATTAATTTCTGGGCATATTGAACTTAAATTAAAATTTGGTAAATTACCACCAACTGATGTCGGAGATGAATGTGAATTCATTGGAGCTTGTTCTGAATTCATATTCGAATTTGATACAATTTGTTGTTATTGTCATGTCATGTCATATGTGATATGTCATGTCATATCACATATGACATGACATATATGAGTCTATATGTCATTATAGTTAGCGCATTAATTTGTACAGTATTTAAGGACAGTAGCGGTTGACAATTTTAGTTGCTCACTAAACATAGAAGGAAATATCATATATGACATGACATATATGAGTCTATATGTCATTATAGTTAGCGCATTAGTTTTTACAGTATTTAGAATAGTATCGTTTGACAATACCATTTGACAGTAAGTTTGGCAAATTAGTTTGTTAAGTACCAATGACAATACCGTTCGACAATATCTAGTTCAATATTTAACAACAACGATAATATGTATAGAACATAGAAATACAATTATCGGTGGTAGGTGAAATTACATAAATTGGTTATTACAAATGAGTAAACAATTTAGAAAATATGTAACTTTAAAATTTGCTTGTTTTTTTTTTCAATTTAATAAAACATACTTAAACAGAGCTTTTTTTATGCAATATTTAAAAATAATTTCGAAACTGAATCGTTTATTTCTCATTCATATTTTATTATATTAGAAAATAATAATTCACATCTTAGAATTATCTAGGTATAAAATTAAAGAATAATTTAATTACAAAATTAATTCGAATCGATGAAAACAACCGAAAATTAATGAGTAATGTTATAGCATTATTAGTATTAATTTATCCAGGTTTTTAACCACACTCAATCCGATTGACATTATTGGCAATCAAACATTATATAATTTATTATAATAACATTTTTTTTACTTTTGATTAAAATTAATTTAAAAGTTTTTTTTTATAATTTAAAAAAAAAAAAATGTTTTAACATTCCTTTCTGGTACCAATTTTCTTTTTTATTGTTTGTTTTTTATGCCTGCAATCCAAAACCAAAACATTTTTTTTTCTTTTCTTATTTCAAAATTTAAAATTTTAATTTTCAATCTATTCATTAAAGTTAACCACAATCGATCTAAAAAGTCAATAATTACGGAAATTCTTTTGAAGTACATTCTTCCCCTTTATTAAATACCTTTTTATCCAGATTTATTTTATGTATAAATGTGTAAATATCTTATCATATCACCATTCACAATTTAAGATAGAATATTTTCTACCTGAATTATTTGCACTTACAAACTACAAAAAAAAAACATTTTAAAAAATGGACGACGACAGTTAACAAAATAAATAAAAAAAAAATACGACTAAAAATCAGAATAATTTAATTAAATGTCTTTCGTCTTATTAAATGCTGTCTTTGAAAATTTATATAAATATATATATACATGTATATATATACAAATATTTTATGATGTCTTATCTAATTAAAGCTTAGGCATCACATGAAATTGTGGGTTTCTTCTTCTATATAATTTTTTTTTTTTTGTTTTTTCATTTATTATTTTTGCAATAAATTGGAATTTAAAACAGGAATATAGAAGCCACTGTATTCTAGGAATTTCTATTTAAGTGGCGTCCATATAAATTCTTAATTCATAGTTGAATTACAAAAAAACAAACAACAAAAAAAAATTGAAAGTTAATGCTTGGCAACCATAAAATTTCTCAAAATGAGTTTGTAACCTTCATTGCTTAATATTTTTATAGATTGCTTCCTTTGCTTACTATTTTCTTACATTGTATTTTTTTTAAATTATTGCGTTACTTAAACTATTTACAAAAATATAATTTAATTTTTTTCTTATTATCTTCCACATTTATAGGTATTCTAGATTTTCTCTGTGTAAATGTTCGATTCCCGATGAAAGTAAAAATGCTTTATTAAGTTTTTGACTTAGTCCGCTACCTTTTTGACATTAGGAAAAAAATAAATAATAAGCCCTATGAACATCCTGAAAGAGAAAATAATTTGAAATTAATTGTCGGCATACTAATATACCGGTATACAGATACAATAAATAAATTTTATCTATAACTAAATTCAATTTTTGAATTTATTACAACTGCAGATTAATAATATTCCCCAAGATATTTTTTTTCCTTCTAACAGTAATTCTATTATAATTAAAAGATATTCTCACAATGAATCTAATCTTTTTCAATTATATTTTTTTATTTTTGTTGAAACAATCTGTTTTGATATAACAAAAATAGGCTCTTAGGCAAGCATTATAATATTTCAAAACAAACTTAAGCAGACATTTCAATATATTTTGAGACTAGTAGTCCCCTAAAATGACCAACAACAACAAACAGATGACATAAAAAAGGCGCAATTAATACTAATTAGTTTTCCCACAAACAACTGGAATGGTCAGTTTTACCTACTTACTTACATATATACCTATATAAATTGAACTGCTTAACCCTACATACAAACGGTATATTTTTTTTTTTATAACTTTATTTAAGTGGCCTTTGAACACAATATAGGTTTTTTTCAGGTCAGGTCTTTACATTTTTTTTTTATTTTTCTTATTTCAAACGGTATATTAAAATCATCATACCATAATAAAAATGAATCACAAAAAAAATAATATAATAAAAATAAAAGTTAAAAATTATTATAAATACATGTATTATAGAATAAATTCAATTTCAATTAAAGATTGTAGTGAACGCAATTAAATTGTGCATATCTTCTACTAATCGCATATTACTAATGATGGAGACTTTCATAATTTCAAATATTAAATAGACAGTCTGTGGTACTTAGACATGTCATCAGCTAATGATTTTTATATTATAATTTAATATTAAATGGTTATTTTAATATACATAAAGTCTCTAGTTAGAGTCAACCAGTTGATAGTATTTTATTATATTTTACATCTTAATTGTTTATAATTTAATTTTTTTGATGTGTTTAGGAAAAATAAGAAAAAAAAATAATAATAATAATAATCTGTAAATATGAATTTATATGTAAAACTATATTCTTACAATAATTTTTAAATTAAGTCAATTTTAGGATAAATAACAATTATAGAAACTAATTTTAGATAATTTTAATTTTTTTTAATAATTATTTATAAAAGAGAAATCTATTTGTAATTATTAAATAGAAGTGAGATTGAATTGAATATATTACTGTATAAAGAACATAATATGTATAATGTAACTATTTGCCGAAATTTTTTTATTAAATGGAAATGTCAAAATTTATATAAAGAAGGCTTCAATTAATTAAAACTTCAATGATTGGGTTTTAAAAGCTATTAATTAACTTTGGGTTATTAAAATCTAAATATCTAATGCAAAATATAAATGACATCATTAACAAAAACCTATTTCCAATCTTATAATAATATTCAAATAATACAATTTAAATACACTGATCCATTCGATTCAATTTAATAAATCATAAATTTAGTTACCATTTACTTTAGCAGATGTCCAAAAGTACAAGCAAATCAATATTATGACAGGAAGTACATATAAATCTGAGACTAACAGAACATATATTAGACCAATAATATTTGTATATAACCAATAGAATGTGACAAACATCTAAAACACTGCAACATTGAACAGATTGTACAGATAATACACAATTTTGAAACACAAATTTAAATTGCATAATAGAGTACTATTAATACTTCATGAAACTTAACATAAACTAGCCCTATTTTACAAAATCAAAAATGTATAAAAATAATATAAATAAGTATTTTAATTTATATTTAATTGAAAGTTGTTAGGTACTGTCAAATTTTTTATATTGTAATACAATAATACTTCTATACAACAGTACAACTTGTTGGAATGTCTACAAATTTTTCAAAAACAAATTTTTAACTTTATGAAGTTACTAAATAAAAATTTAAATATATATTTATTAATATAACCACAATTAATTTTGTTTGATTAAAATGTTATATTATTGAATGATTTAGTATAAAGTTTCTCGCTTCAGTCTTTCGTTCTTATTATGATAATTTGTAACAAATTTTAATGTGCTTCTAAACTAAAATATTGAAAGAATTACACATTTATCTGAAACGATTATAATAAAATTAAAATAATTAATTAATTAATTAACCACAAATTTGTTTTCTTTAATAAATGCCAAAAAAAATAATATTACAAAATTAATTTTTTTCAATTGATAAAATATTAACCATTATTGGGTATTGAATAGGGATTCTTAATTTTTTTTTTTTTTTTATCCTATTGTCAGAAACCTAGGTAGAATTATGCCGTTTCGTATTTAAAGTACTATTATTGTAATTCATTACATGAAATTGAACGAGTACTATTTTACAAGTATTAATCAGTTTTCTGCTACATTTACTAATTAAATGAAGAAAACTGCTACTGTTGCCATGAACTAAGCCTTCTTAAATAGCGTAGTACTATTTTAATTTGAAATAAATTTTAATTAAATCATAACCAAATTATATTTTCAACAAATATTTAAATTGTATTTAAAGCATTTTGTTTGGTATATATTTAAGCTTGTATATATAAAAATATGTGTAGGTCCATCTTTTTAGAGTCTTAAATGAGCATTTCGATAATTTGCCTATACGTCTGGTGCTGTTGGTTTTTGTAATTTTTGATTTCAAGTAGATTTGTATCTTTAGTCAAGTCAAATAAAATAAAACCTACAGGGAGACCCCTGAATGTAAATAAAAAAATGTTTGACACAAAATTTGAAAGAAACAAATTAATTGAGGTAAAAGAGACTTCAAGCCTAATAAACGAAGATGAAGAAAATTTCATACATATTCAGATTAGACATAATAAAAAAAATAAAATTTGTATAAGAACATTTTGCAATCTATATTGAAGTATATTTAAAATTATATTCTAAATGAACACAACTACTTAATTAGCACACAAAAAAATGTTCAGGTTGAAAATAAAAAACAGAGGTGGTAAAAAAATAGAAAACAAAATTTTTATTGATAACATCGTTTTTACGGGTTCCTATTCAAAAAAAAATATCATAACTAATACAACTGTTTAAATTTTAATCTTAAAGCTAATATCATTTTTTTTTTTTTTTATTTTTACAGGTATATATGTATACAAATTCCAATAACCAGATGGAAAAAAAATAAATACCTACCAATTAAGAAAAGTTAAAGAAATAGAAAAAAAAAATTTAATAAAAAAAAATGCGAATTTTTAAAACAAGAAAATCTGGCGATAGTATAAATATAACACCATTAACGACAACAACAAACACATCAAATGGAACATTTCATGGAACATGCCGTTCAGCATCTGCATCTATTTTATCAGGTGTTGGTAATAGTATAACAATATCATCATCATTACCCGATTTAAATGATTCACCTGTAATGATTTTAAGTTGTACAAATTTAACACAAAATAGACAAAATCATTATAATCATTCAAAACAACTGCAACAACAGCAGCAATCACAACAATTAGATCAATTACATCAACAACATCAACGACAGCAACATCTTAATCAAAAAAATCAATTTGAATCGAATTCAGATAAAATTGTAATTAATACTCAATATAATAATTGTATAAATAATAATAATAATAACAATAATAACAATCAATTAATTAATAATAACAATAACAACAATACTATAAATAATAATAATAATAATAATAATAAAATTATAAATAATGGCAGTAATAATGATAATAATAATAAATTAATATCAAATATTATAATTGGAAATTTTCATGATAAGACTGATATAAATTTACAAAATAATAATAATAACACAACAACTACAACAATATCTTCAACATCTTCAACATCTTCACCATCAACAATGAATAATACAAATTTTATTGGAAACAATAATAATAAAAATAATTATGATGTATCTACAACAAAAATAAATCTTAATGGAATAACAGCAGCATCAACAACAACAACAACTACTACTATTACTACTCCAATAATATCTACAATCAATCGAAAATCGGCAACATTAAATAATCATTATCAAAAATCATCAATATTATCATCATCAACAACTTATATTGATGGATCGAATAAAAAGGATTATAGTGAAAAAAATGGTAAGTAAAATTTTAGGAGAATCACTTTTTTATGGCTTGGGTAAGATCAGCTGATGATTCAATGATACATTAGGTTAGGTGAGGTTAGAAATTGATTATATAATTTAATTTTAGCAATTAAAAATCGAATTTGACACTTTTGTTTTTCATTGATGCAGTTAATTCTTCTTTTCGCTTCCATTCACCCAATTTAGGACGAGGATGACAATAATTTTAAATTTTTTTTTTAATTTTATAACATCAGGTTTTTTACATGATATTTTCAGATTAACCTGTCTGCAGTCAATCAACAATTCTGTCGATTAAATTTTCAATTTTAATATCGGAGACATAGATAATATCTGGTTTATATATTAATACCTAATATCACCTAATATCTAATATACCAGTTAAAAATATATGTGTAGATAAATATTTTTAAAGATTGATAATAATATGTTGGCTTTAAAAAGCTTTATTTGTAGGCGTAAATATAAATCTTAAATCATTTTAGTTTCAGACTTAAATCAATTAGACTTAAATTAAATCAAAACTTCACTTAATTCATTCAATTAAAAAAAAATATATAATAATTTTCTAAAATTAAAATTTTTAGTATAAATTTTATTTAACAAGCATTTCTAAAAAGACCACAATATTGAAAATCAACCTAATACAAGGTGAAATTTGTTACAAAACTTAACAGAATCTCGTCTCTCAATGCCTTTTAACATTGGCTTTAACCTATTTTAATTTTTTTTTTTTTTTAATACATAACTACCAATTTTTGTTTTTGTTAACGAACGTGACTTTATTTAAAAACAATTTAAAACAACAACAAAATTACATGAAAACAAAAAAAAATTTAAACCACAATTTAAAGTTTGATCTTTGTTGAAATTTTCATTCCGAAGCTTAATCTTTTAATTATCCCATAATAAATAAAAAAAAATAAAAATTGTTTTTTTTTTTGTTGTTGTACCAAAATTTCACACCATCTTTCCATTGCCATATTGATCAAAACTATATTACATTATTCGTTCGTTCTGGAATTCATTACAAAATTTTTAGTGATTTGTTATTTTTCCTTTTAATGAAATTATTCCCAGCGAGAAAAGTGTTAATTGAACGTGATTTAAAATTGAATATTGTAATAAAAGTAAAATATATATATATTATATAGGCAAACCAAATATTGACATATAATTATACAAGTTAAAAAAAAGTTAAGTATTGAGGCATAAAACTTGCAAGCCAAATTAAAATTATTTATTTTTAAGCTTCAAATTTCCTAACAGTTTAAATTTTAACGAAAATTATGGTGAAGAAAGATAACAAAAAACATATTGCTAACTAAAGAACACACATTTGGATATAAAATCTAAACTATGTATGTATTCCTGTTCCAAAATGCATTGAAATTGTCTTTTCTAATTTTCTAAAACTTCATAAAAATAAATATCAAAAAAATTTAATAGCAAGGTGAATATTACATCTTAACTTCTTGATTCGAAAATCAACATAACCCCAATAATGGTATTTGCCAAAGACATATTTCAGTTTCGAACCATCGAACGAGGAAGTACAATAAATCTAAAACGGCCGCAACTACGCAGAACGCCAAACCTTAGCAAAAAACAAGTACATAGACATACAAATGTATAGACATAATAGAGTTTACTACTATAGAGCAAAAAAACTAAATACATTAAATTTCAGAGTATATACAAACAATGAGTCAACGAAAAACATTTTTCGGTTGAATTTCGGGGAAAAATGAGTAATTAGGCTTGTATACATTGAACAAATTAAGCTTTTCTAATAATTCACATTCCTATATACATATTGTTTGTAATAAATAGATTTTATACTTATTTTATTATATTTGCTTCAATAACTCGTCTGGTTGTGCTATCTTAAAATATTTAAATGATAATATATTCGCAAAGAAATTGTTTAAATAAAACCACTTCTGTACAACTGCACAAGGGATACACTAGTAAATAATAAGAGTATCAAAACAAAAACAAAAAACAGAACAATAATTATGATTTTAATTTGGAAAGTATACGAAACTGTAAATTAAAAATTGTATTATGTAACAGAAGAACTGATCTATATAACTTTACGAATATTCAATAAATAAAAGTGAGGAAATAATTAAGAAATAAAAAACAAAAATGCAATTCAAGGTATTCAATCAAGTAATTTGATAATATGTATTAAAAAGCTATATATAGACAAAGTTTTTGAAATTGCATCCGATTTCATTAAATATTAATTAAAAAAAAAAAAAAAAACGATTTTATTACATTTTAATTACATAATTCAGTATTGTAATTAAATATTTTCAATAACATTAAATCATGTTTTAATTTTTTTTTTATATTCTTTCATATTTTCATTTTTTTGTTTTTAATTTTGTTCTTAATTAATTATGAAATTTTCATATAATTTTCAACTGTCTTTGAATTTGCTAGTATACAGATAATTGAGATTTGATACTATGTATAGGATCTGTAACGGGCTTGATATAAATTAGGGTATTAATCATATTATGTGTTATTGCAATGAACTAGGGAGAATTAAATTCAATGATTGGAGAAGTAACCTTGGAGTTCGGGTACTCTAAGTTATCTATTTTAGATATCTAGAATTTGATTACGTTTATTACTGAAAAAATCTCAATATCAGAATTTCAATTCCAAAGCAACCTAAAGCTTTCAATTGTATTATTCCATCATGATTTAAATTCCAAACGAACCTACATTTTTTTGTTTTTTTTTTATTCTAATTCCATTGCATGTGTTCCCAAAATAATGAAAACTTTATTACATATTACTATTAAATCGAATTTTGATATTTAATTCCTGCTCTCATTATTTTAATAAATTTATCAATTGAATATTTGAATTTCTTTCCTATTTCAGCACTTCTTTGATTTATAATTTTTACATAATTTCACTACATCCAACATGCAGTAAAATGCAAAATGAATCTAACTCATTCTTACCACTCATTACTAACTGTAACTTGATTCATACCGTTTTTTCTTGATTTTTTACGTCAGCATGCATTTTAAGTAAAAATTCACCATTCTTGAAAACATATGCATAAAAAACTAATATTCACCACATTTAAAAATATTCACCACGATTAATCAAATTCACCACATTTAAAAATATTCACCACTAATTTTTTTTTTACTTATAATTATCACTTTAAAACTAACTTCAAAACATTAGAAAAAAAAAATTTTTTAACCTTTTTGATTCAACTTATCATTGTACATATTTAACATCACTCACTGTACGTTCAACATACTATTATCTTTTAAGATTCTTTTAGCAAACATTTCATACATAAAACATTATTATTGTTATGCTCAGATTATGTCGCCAAATTGCAATTAATATGTAGAAATCATCATCATTCAACATTCAATATAAAAATTTCTTTTTATTTTCATTTGTTTTTTCTTTATAAAATTTTAGGTCATTTGCCAGACTATAAACTAGTCACAGCTGTGCCAGTTGTTGTACTTGATGATGAATCTCGTCGTGAATCAAAAAACAGTAAGTACATTTTTTCGTTTCGTATTTTTATTTTTTGTGATTATTTAAGCAAAACAAAAAAATGTATATATTTAAAAAAAATTGTCGTAAAACTTAACATATACATACATTTGTATATTATTATAGAACTTGTGTAACATTATTAGTTACTATGTTAATGAATTAACAACATACATATATTATTACGTATATATAAAAATATAATGGTTAAAGTATGTCGGAGGCTCATGTTTAAATTTTAATCTTTTACTATCCAACTGTTTCAATATTCAAAAAGAAGAAGAAGATAAAAATAAAAATTTAAAGAACGTGTTAAGAGTACACAATTTTTTTGGACACAGGTTCTCTTAACATCTGTATGTTAATATGTATGTTCAAAATGAAAATAATCAAAAAAAAAACAAAAATAAATATCGAAGATGAAAAGGTAAACTCTTCAATCACTTCTTTTTGCTGTACAAAAACAAAAAAAAAATGTATTCTGTTCTTCTTTCAAATGCAACTAACTAAAGAGGTCGACACTGTCACATGTAATTAGTAACTGATTAGAATTTTAATTATTGCTGTCCTTTTTAATTTTTTTTTTGGTAGGTACTCATTGATTCAAAAGAAATATTTTTATTTTAAAATTTTTAAATCTGATTCGGATGTTAAAATTTAGTTAACACCATAAGCAGTTGTTGGCATTATTTTTTCATCTTTTAAAAAAATTAAACATCTATTATTATGAATTGAATTCAATGATTTGAAATTAATTTTAAGAAAAATGAATGCGACTAAAATATGAATTGAAATTTTGTATGAATATGTATTTTTAAACAATTTTTTTTGTTTATTTTGATTTTTTTTTTTTTTTGCATTAAGCTACTTTAGCCCAAATAGCATTTTTTCTATATAATAATTTTTTTTAGATTGAAGCTAGAGCAGCTGATGTACTTAGTTTATTTCGATATATTTTGATTCTTAGACAAACTCAAATGGTTTGACCACTGATCAGATTTCTTTACTTTAGCAGTTTTGAAGCTTAAACATTATTATTTGTTCTTGCTTGGACAACCCTGTAGTGGAATGCTATACTTCCATTTTGGCTTTGTTATTTGTTGATTAATATTTTGGTTTGAATAATGAATTTGTAAATGTGTTCAAGCCAATAAAAAAAATCGGATTAGATTGTGTTAGTGGATTCTCTCATGTTTCTCAATGTTGATAAGAGTAGGTAGAGACATACAAATTAATCAACCATTTAAAAAACTAGTAACTATCAGTATTCAATATCATCATATCAATTCTCAACTCAAATTACTAAATTGATTCGATAGTAAAAAATAATTCACTTACTAACTATCGATAGTCAAAATCATTAGATAGTGTTCCAATCCAACCAAAATTTATGATAAATAAGCTAAAGCAAGCTGTTATTATTCGTTAAAAATATTCCAAACTGAAAAATTTATATTTTTGACAACAAATATTTTTGAACTATGTACATGTATCAACCTAGCGATACTAAGAAATTTGTTGATATACTTTTTTAAAGCCGATTCTATTGAATATCAATAGACTGCCGCAATTAACCCCAAAATGTCATAAAAATCGTTTTGAAAAGAAATTAATTTTGCAAAGCAGAATAAAAAATATATATATACTTTTCCATAACCCAGTGAATTTGACTTTGAACCTGAGAAAGTTTATTTATTGTTATATATATATATATATGTATATATGTATATAAAATAAAATAAAAATAAAATAAATATAATTCAAAAACTAATAAAATGGACTAATAACGAATTTGACAGTAAGAACAAGCCATATGTTATTTATGGCTGACTTTCAGACACATGACCATGTCTTATATTAAACTTATGACGACACATTTGTATTAAGCGTTTTGTGATTATTTCTATATTATTATGATTTCAGTTTTTTCTAATTTTATTCAACATTTTCATTCCAGAGTAAACTTTAGAATTATTAAAACAATTCACACCTTTAAATAAATTAAAAATATCTCTGAAGAAGAATCTTGTCAAAAATATTATCTATGTTTTTTTTTTTTTTTACCAAAATACCTAGTCAAATTTTAAGATCAAAGACCTAGAAAATTGTAAATCATAAATAATTCATTGAATAATAATAATAATCAAAACATGAATTCAAATTAAATAGACAAATTAATTTTTAAAAGCCTACTTTTTGGTATTTAAACAAAATTACAATAATTTAAATTCAATTTAAAAAAAAAAAATAAAAATTTAAAATTAAAATTAACATTATGATTATTATTAGACCAAAGACGATTTAAACTATGGATCACCTTCATAAACGATTAATGCTATCATCATCATTAATATTATTATTTGACCATCACATTGCATCGTTCCTATTTAAATACTATGGAATTTTGATTAAAATTAATTGAATAGGTACTGTACAACTATAGGATATTTATATATGGTATCTAGTGGTTGGTAAAAGATTCAAGTGAAAGTTAAAGATATATTTATGATCTAACTGAATTTATGTTATGTGGTAATGAATAGGCATAAATTTTTATTTTATTAATTTAGAAATTTTAATTAACCCTTTTGTATTTTAATTGTTTGGAACGTAATCTGTCCCTTATATCATCGCAGTCGCAAAGGTGGCTTGTTGTGGTGGAAATAAAATTTTAATAATAAGTGTTATGAACTTTATACTGAATAATTGATTAATTTTTACGGGGTTGGATTGTTAATTCTAAAATATGAAATTCTCATTTACAAAATTCTGGATTACAAAACTCTTAGTTATGAATTTTTATATTACAAAATATGGCAAAAAAAGCAAATGTTTTGTTTTTTTTTTAAATTCAGTAACAAAACAAAAACCAGCTGTAAACTTCATATTTCATTGTTTCATTTCCTTCATTTGTCATCCATCTGTCAATTTGACTAATAGGCTCAACATAATTGCTATGCATTTCCTACACCAAATGGGTGAGCATAAACATCAACATTTCCCCAAAACTAGTATCGTATATAGATCCCCACAACTGATAAATCTTATTAACGTAAAGTTTCAACTTAAATACAAAACTTGAATATTGTAAATACATTAGAAATTATAATTAACATAAATTCTTTACCATTTAAGTTGTTATCATACCATACCTAATAATTATAAAAATTAATTATAATTTATAATAATTTTTAGAAAAAAATAAGCCAACCGTGTTGTGGTGGCGGTGATGGTGGGTTAACATATTTTCGTTTTTTTTTTTTTTTTTTTGTATAATTTTCTTCGATATGCAAAATTAAAGTGAAATCAAATAATTATTTGCATAATTTAACATGCAATCTTTCGCGAAATTTTCATTATAGCCATAAAGTATAATTTTTCTGTTAAATAAAATGAATAGCAGGTGGACTGATGCTCATTGAATTCTGATAAAAATAATTAGGTAATAAATTCTATTCACTCACAGTACATAGTAATACTAGTATTGGTAGTAATAGTAGTAGTAGTAGTAGTAGCAATAAGTAGGCTTTTCATTACAATTAATAAATCCTAATTATGTATTTAAGAAGTGGTGAGTAGAGTACAATAACATACAATGTGTATACAATTTGATGATAATGCAATAAAATAAAAAACAAATGATTAAAAAAATTCATTATCATGTAGGCATAACCGTTCTTCAATTTACTTCGAAAATCATTAAATTTGATGTAAATTAAAATTGAATGTTTTTTAGTAAAAAAAAAATGAGTTTTCATCAAAATCACTTATATACTTTGTATTCTTGGAACAGTAATAAATGTCAATTTGATATATTTTCTGTATCAAAATATAGGTACCTTACTAAATAGTGAATGGGTGACGTCCAAAATGCAGTATACAGTATAGCTAAAAAGTTTTAATACAGCTTGAATATTATATTTCTACTACCGTTTACAGCTTTTATAACCTCTTTATTTTAAGATATGTAGTAAAACTTTTTTGACATTTTGAAATACCATTTTGATAATACAAATACACATATACATTTGGACATTTAAATTATAACTTTGTGTTTTTGTAATACAAATCGGTAATAATCTGACTTTTTGTTTATCTGCCTTATAAATTTACTTTTGGTTTATGTTTCGTTATATTAAAATTAATATTGCCACATCTTAGATAGGTCAGCACATATTTTCGGCGGAAAAATATATTTTATTAACATATTTTGTTACAATTTGGCAAATAAACTTATTTTTCCGTCGAAAATATATTCTAACTTAATTAATTTAATTAATTCTGGTAACTCTATATATGATTTGTATTCAAAATTAAGTTTAGTTTTTTTCGCTACACGCTCTGCTCTTATTTTATATTTCTATTACGTATTTTAAACTTTTTGGAATAATATACAAAGTCAAGAACTTTTTATATACATTTTGGAAGATGCTACATTGTAAATTTATTTTGGAAGTCACCGAACATGTTATTGGCTCGATATATTAGAAACTGATACAATTTTTAAATAATAGACAAAAGATGAAACTCTTATGAAGACTTCCCAAAGGAAAACTGCTGAATACTTCTAAAGGCGATTAAATAAACGAAAAGATAAATACGAGTTGTGGAACAAACATTTTTAGATTTTTGAAAAAAGTTGAAAATTAGCCACAATAAATCTTTTGATTTTATTTTAGATTACTACCACGTTTACATTATTCTTTTGCGTTAACTGGAGCCGTCAACAGTTGAATCTAAGCTATAATTAAATTACAATGTCATAAATTACATCGTTTATGTTAAGATTGAAATAACGCTTAAAAGAAAAACAACATTGAAATTTAACGAACAAAATATTGTCACTTAACGAAAAAAAAATTTGTTTCACATGACAATAAAAAAAATTGTGCGAAATTATTTGACAGGTTAAATAATAATAAAAAAAAAATTTTAATATCAAATAGGACCTATGTAAATTGCAAATTTCTTAACGAAACTGACATATGCCGTGTTTATACCGTAGCTAATTTAACTATAGTTACTAACGTCAAAACGAGTTTGACAATTGTAGTAAGTGTTCTTACCGTACTTAGTTACAAATGTCAAAATAGTAATTGGATTTGAAAACAAATCTCGTCACGCATTTCGTATTTTCGTATTTCGTACATTTACGAATGTCAATTTTGCGTGAAGAGTAAATTTGTAAATTTTGTATTTTTCATTTTGTAAATTCGTAATAACAGCTGAATCCATGCTTCTAGAAAACATTTCAAAAGTAAATACAAATGTTTATTTTAATTGAAATTTTTATGTTTATAAAAATTTCACTTACACATTTAAATTTAAATTTAAATTTATTTTTACTTTAAATTTTGCATGTTTAAGTTTGTTAAGAAAAAATTAATTTGATTAATATTATGTTGATAATTTGTATTTGTTTTTGTTTATTATTTATATTTGACATTAACTGTCAACAATACGAAGATACGAAGATACGAAATGAAAATTAAATAGCTCAGAGGCTTCTTATTTTTCTTTCGTAAATTTACGATTTCGTATTTTAGCAACCGTTCGTTTATAAAGCTTTTGTATGAAAGTGTAGCAAACTTTTTTGGTTTTTAGTATGAAGTGTAGCAAACTAGCGTTATAAAAGTACCAAAATAATACGAATCGTAAATTTACGAAATTGCGTGAAGGGCACTACTGATTTGAATAAATACAATATTTTTTTATATAATGGAAAATTGATTGTGTCATTGTGTTGAGAAAAATGATTTAAGTCCAAACCCTAATTTTTGTTTGCAATAGTCACCAAGAAGGAACAGTTGAAGAAAAGGTCGCAGTATTTTTGCATTGTGTGGAAAGTTGCTGTGAGTATCAAGTTCTTTGCAAAGTGTAGTCAACAACGATTATAAGTATGTAATTAACGTAAAATATGACTTGTATAAAATTATTAAGCAAATTATTATTATTAAACAAACTAAAACAAAAATTAAAACATTTCTTATTTTAACTTTTGCTTTCAAACAAAACAATCAACAAATTTTAATTCGAGCGAAATAAAAGCAAATTTCAAAAATGACATCCTTAGCAACAATTATGACATTTGTAGCAATAATATGGTGTTTATACCGTTGCTACGTAACTCTACCTATATTTAACTTGAGCTAAAAACCTGCAGCTAATTTAGCTAGCTTAAGCTAAAAAAATGTAGTGATTATACCGTTGCTACAAACGTCAAACCATTTAACTCGGCAATAGATATGTATGCAGACATAAGTCGACCCATAATGAAATATCAAAAGATAAGACAATATTGTTTGTCAATTCGAAAATAATATGAAAACTAATTTTTTGATTAATTTATTGGAAAATTATTTCATAGACACGTTTCCAATAAAAAAAAAACATAATAAATAAAAAATTAGTCAGCTAATTTTTTTTGTGCAGTATGGATCCATGGAAACCTCGATAATTAAACTATCTTCGAAATTTTCTTCAAATTTTAAATGTTAGAAACAAACACTATATAAAAAATTACATAATGTTGACGAATTTAGCTTGAATTTATTAAGTTTTCTTATGCTTAACGAAAACTTAACGAATTTTCTGATCACACAATTTACAAATGTATGTAGTTTTTATGCTTGTCTTTTGAATAAAATAACTGGATCCAGAAAATGTTAGCAATACAACCGTATATGAATCTATTTTCTTGCAGTTTTAAAGTCTAATTCCGTTTAGAATCGGATTATTTTCAAAAATTGTCAATATTATACTTAAGTCAAAAAATCTACTTTGAAACTAAGTAATAATAATACTTTTGTAAACAAATCTGTATAACATAATATGTACATATGTATATATATTTGGTTATTCAGAACTCAATCACAATAAATAACAAAATAATCAATAAAGTTGTCACATAATCATAATAAAAAATATTTAAAACACCTTAAAAATTATCTTCTTAAATACATAATTTGAAAATTGAAACAATCAATCACTAAATTTATTTTCATTCTCTATTACCAAATTAAATTTCAACATATTTTAGGTTTGACGTCAATCATCATAACATTTAAAATAGTTTTAATATCGATTTTAAGTGGTTGTTTCAATGCAAATTCGATTATAACATCAAAATTTAACTAATTGAGATTATGAAATGTCATAAAATAATTTGACAAGAAAATGAAATAGTTTGAATATAATTATGATATATTTAATGTAAAATTGAATATATATTTAATGATATTATGTATATTAGCATATTTATTAAAAATGTGTAAGCGGATAATAATGTTATCAATAAATGATAACAAAGTTGAACTATAATTTTTTTCGTTTAAATAATAATTTAAATGTAAAACTTATATGTAACTAAGTTTGTTAAATTACATAAATTTTCAGTATAGAACAGTTTTTGAACTTTAGTGATCATTTTTATTAATTATAAAGTAATGGAAGATTTGTATGTTTAAAAATTATTTCATATTTCAAAGTGTTATTAAAAACAGAAATTTGCAGTTGAATGTAATAATTTTTTGGATTGAGTACTTAATAAATAATTTTGAATTTATATATTTTATATGTATTGCAAAATTTGGTTTAAATAATTTTGAAAAAGTTTCAAATTCATTTCATGAATTTATTTGCTAACTATAATAACATCAAACTACTTAAGCTGTCATGACATAATAGCGTTGACTATAATAGACTTAATTTGCCTTAACTTAGCAGCTTAAGTCTGTTATAGTCAACGCTAATGTTCTGTTTATGGAAAATACATGTCCGCAAGCGACATATGCAGCAATTAAGTTGAATCTGACAATTCGTTAAATTTTCGTTAAAGATAAAATTCTTATCCATCTAAGCCGAATATATATATTACTATTACCCCGTATACATGATAGCTTCAAGTAAACTTCAAGAAAGCTTCAACATCATGTATACGCTATTTTTTTTTAAATCAACTTCACTCATGTCAATCATAAAAATTTACTTACTTGACTTGAATATTACAATCGAATAGTCAGCTTGAGAGCTTGAGAGTTCACATTTAATGTCAAAAATTTATAAAGGTTTGTAAAAATATTTAGAGTGAATTTAAAAAATAGAAGATTTAAAAAATGATAAAAATTTATGTCACTATAAATAAAATATGTCAAACTCAAGCCATTTTTAAGCTTGAATCGAAGACACACCTTGAAATTTTAAGAAGTATTCAAGTCAAGTGCTCAAGCTATCAAATACATACATGTAATATATGTCATTATGGGTTGTAATCGAATATACTTTGACAAATATATATTTCACCTTCGTTAGGCAATTTGACATTTACATAATATGTAGTTCAATATCATTATAGCTAGCGCAATAGATTTGAACAAAATCAGAATTTTATAATAAAAATGTTGAAAACGAACTCAAGTTTCCATTATAGAAACAATGATCTGTCTCTTTAGAAATGTCAAAATTAAATGTCAAATTTATTTGATTTCATTAAAAACTGAAAAAAACAAATTGTCAAATCAAATTTTCGACAACACATTACATTGAAAATTTGTTAGTGTGACAGCAGAGAGAGAGAAAGAAACTGTTGAACACTTCAATTGTTTACAAACTTGTTTGCAAACTTTAATTAAGGTCTATTCGCAAAGGCATAATTCAATAAATTAATGTCATCATGTGTTCATAAATGATTTATACATTTGTTTACAGTTCATAAACTACATTGCAACAATCATATTATGACACAAAATTTAATAGCAACAACAAACAAACAAAATCAGCTACGCAAAAATGTACAAAAATTTTTTCTCTTGTCCGTTTTGTTTTTTAGAGCGTTGTTTTTTAGAGATAGATTTGTTGAAATTTTTAAAATGGCATGGATGGTGAAGGAAAAGATATTATCAAAATAAATTGCACCATTTTTATTGTAGGTATTATTTATTTATTTTAAATTTGCAATTAATTGTAAACAAAATTAAAACAATGAAAAGTAAATTTTAAAATGCGTGTTCATAAACGTCAATAAATTATTGTAGTGTGACCGTCATAAACTAAAATCATATGATTATAAGTCCGCCATGCATAATGCAATTGTCACGTCATATTATGAAAAAGTCTTTATATTCAAACTCTAGGTAAAGCCTATCCAAACAGTTCAAGTGATATATCTGAAAGAAAAATGATAGCTCTGATGTATCTGACGCATAGAATTAAAATTGAGTCTAAACGAAAAAAATTTACTAACAATAAACAGTCAGTAGGAGTGACTCGTTTGATGGCATTAAAAAAAAAATAACCTAATATTAATTGTCTTCTTCCACCTACTTACCTAAAAAAAATTACCTAAAATTATCCAAATTTCAAAAACATTTGTAAATTTTCATAAATAACAATGAAGAATTTGTAAATGTATTAAAAAAAAAATATCGATAACTAGTTTTATATTAATATATTCTAAAGCTACCACTATATATAGTTAATCTACCCCATCTTACTTCTTTTTTTTTTGGAATAAAAACAAAATAAATTGATTTAAAACTACACTAATTACGGGCAGACAGTGTTGTAATCAAAACAAAATTTAAAAAAATATGTATACACATATATGTACATATATACAAAGTTTTATTTCTTCTAATTTTTAATTTTTTTAAATTGTTAAATTAAAAAAAAAATTAATTTAGATAAGCCGATCCTAGGCTTATTAGTCTTTATTTAAAATTTATGGAATGTACACATATGAAAAGAAATGGCAAGTTTTTTGTTTGGGTAATTCAATTTTTTTTTTTTTTTTTTTATTTGTACTGTCGCCATCTGAAGTCTGTCTGATATTGGTTCTGTTCTTAAATTTAAATTCAGAACAAAAACATCAAGAAAAAAAGGTGGATTTGGAAAATCAAGAATTTGTGTTTTTTTTTTTGGAATTTCATTAACTGATTAACACACTTTTTTATATTATAGTGTATGAGTATGTATATTTAAATATTATGGAGGAAGAAGATTTCATCTTATTTCTTTAAATCAAAATATTTTAAATGACTTTTTAAAAGTAGATTTAAAAAAAAAAATTGAACGATTTAACAAACAAAAAAAATGTATATTTAAAAAGCTCATATTCAAATCACATTAATAAAAAGATTTATTCTATTTTTGATTTTTAATATTTATAAAAAAAAAATTAGTCTTCTTTTGTTTTGATTCGAATATTTTAGAAAAATTAAAATTAATTGGATGAAATGTATATATATATACATAGAAAATTAATATATGCAATTTTAACCAAGCCCTTATTTAGAATTTACAATTAATACAGAGCTGATTTATTATAATATGAATATTTATATATCTAATTTGAATGTGCTTGTAAATGATGTGAATAGTAGTGTTAAATTTTATTATTATAAAATTATTCAAATCATATTTCAAGTTATACAGTTCAGGGGTGCATTAACCTCGGTTAGAACTTTCCTTCATTCTACTTGATATTGTGCAACTATCCTGCATCCGTTAACTCAAATTTGTCAATAGCTGTACTCAAAGCCGTTTAACTATTTTGATTTGAGGTACCTTAGTATCATACGGTACTACGCCTAATATTCTTTTTGGCATCCTTTGATCATTCATCGTCAATACATATTTTGTCCATCTTACTTTTTGAGCCTTAATAAATTGTTCAATATTAGGTATGTTTTTTTGGTGATCTATATGTATACGTCTGTGACAAATTTTTACATTAAAACCAACAACAACTTATCATCGATGAAAACAGCATAGTTATCCGCGTCAAATCATAATCCCCAATAAAATGTTCAAATATTTAATATCAAAGACGCCAGTGATACTGTAATAAGGTAATTTTTTTTTGTTATGTTCATATATATGGATTAATATTTGTATTAAATGTTCGTTGACGCATATAGATCACCAAACACAGCAATTATGACCAAAACATTTAGCGCTTCTAGCTGCATGTTTCATCTTATTTAGCATTCACTATCGTCATTTGTTTTGGGGCCAAATAGTTTTTTTCCTGTATTCTATTTACAAATACTTTTAATTTATTTTCGTGAATAATTATTGTCATTATCCAGGCTTCGCAGCTATAGGTAAATATCGGTTGTATTTATAGTCTTATATACATTCTTATAATTTAATTCTCCTGTTTAATATTTTAGATTTGAAAACGCAAGCATGTGTACACAAAAATATATTTATGTTGCTTGAATTATATCATTAATTGTCAAATTCATGCCAGTTTTATTTTATTAAGGCCATTATAGATATATTATATGAAGCTGTTTAATCCTTCAAAATTGTAGTCATTCATAATAAAGGTATCCACTACATAGAATAGTTAAAAATACAATTCAGGCTTTACAACACAACACAATACAATATATCTACAAATACATTTCTTTCTATCTTGTCATACCCCCTGGTATTCCAAATAATGGTAGTAAAGTGAAAAAATGGTCCAAAAAGTGTAAAACGGTACGTAACTGTTATATCCGAACATTTTGGCTATTTATAAAAAAAACGGAAGACTAAGCACTAAGCTACAATCCATTAGGACTCAATAAATGTTAATTCAATAACAGAACTAATGTACACCTTTATGTATCTTTATGTATCTTATTAGGTCCCAATATACTGTCTTGTAATTTTTTTGATAAATCAAAAAAAGAAACTATAATTTTTGTCAATACAGTTACATACTTATTGACTTTTAATTTTTATCCACAGTCTAATTCAAACATTCTACAAAAAATTAATTAAACTTAAGTTTTATCATCATTGATCCTGTCGTTCCTCGTGGGTGCATAGGGCGTTAACAAACACCGAACTCAATTTTGGGCAAGCGACTTGACTTCCCTTCAAGTTTTTCTACATGTACTTGTTTCGTTCATTGCTGTTCGGCGCCACCTTGTTTGACCCTGCGGACTCCAATCAAGAGCTATTTTTCCGAAATATCCTACAGGTCGGCGAAGTGTGTGGCCGATTCATTTTTTGCGTTTAATAATTTCACTGATTGCTTCAATTTTTGTTCATTCCCACAATTTCTTGTTAGAAATTTTTTCTGACCAAAATATCTGAAGAATCTGTCTCAAACATTTGTTAACAAATATCTGAATGCGCGAGAAGATTCTTTCTGTTGTTTTCCATGTTTAACATCCATATAAAAGAACTGATAACTTATATCTGCAGAATTGAAGCTTCGGGTTACGTGATCTGTTCGGAGATCTCCAAAAAAAATTTCAAATGCATATAATCTTGCAGCCTTATATACATATATTGCATTGGTTGCATATAATCTTGCAACCTTGCAATATAGAAATCACTCCGGATGCATGTATTTTCATAAAATACTTTATGGTTAGACATTGCCACCTGCTGCCTTCAAAACTGGCAATTAACTTTGCCCTTCCATCGTTGATTAGGCTCTCAAAAAAAATATAATACATGCATTATATACCACCCTCGCACGAGATAAATATCACAGTAGCATATGCTGAGCTTACCTTTCGGATACAGCTTTCAACATCCACGTCCACAGTAATAGCACTGCACACTGTAATTGCCAAGATAGCAGAATGACTTAGGTTTACTAAAGATTGAAGTAAAATATTTTAGAAACGTTTATGACAAAATAAAATTTAAGAGTGATATAGAAGCCGAAGGTTCTTAGTATTTGGTATACCAGACAATTTATAACTGTAATTTAACAGTATTCTAGTACTACATATTCTAGTACTATTTCAGTCTTCTAGTTTTATTTTCAAAGAGTAAAATAAATTCTATTCATTACAAAGAATTATTTTAAATTATTTTTTTTGCTATTTTTATTTGTTTTAATAACAAAAAAAATGTATGTCATCTATGTAATAATGTATCCCATATAATGTCAACTACTTAACATCGTCCAACTGTCAGAATAAAAATATTTATACCTACATCAAAATTTCATTATACTTACCTTTAATGCATTCAATTTCTAAAACTGCTGTAGCATACTTTAGCATCAAAATAATAAAATTTGATTTAAGTTGTTGTCCTACTGAAAATGAAGAAGAGAAGAAGAACACCAACAACAACAAAAACTATAAAAATAAAGTTATTATAACCTACAAGAATTACTACTCTTTCAATTTTTTGCATTGTTCAAAGCTTCTTGTCGTCCTTTGATTATTTTTTTTTTCTTGGTTTTTTACTCAACTCTCATTTGTCATAATAAACTTGTTTAAATCCGAAGGTCATAAAAATCATATATCCAGATAATATAATCATTTTTTGTTTTTAAACTGAAGTCTTCAACTAATTACAACAACAAAAAACAATAATTTAATTTCCATTATAATAAAGTATAATTGTAGAAATAAAAAAAAATTAAAAAATTTCTTTATAAGGATATCTCCTTAAAAATTTGAATATTTAACCGGAATATAATTTTTTTGTAATTTAATGCAATGTGCAAGATACAATGAAAAAAAAAAATGTTTAAAAAATGAACTGAAGGTGATTTTAACTAATTGGAATCCATGACACCAATAAATGAAAATAATATATTACATATCAATATTGCAACATTGTAACAATATTCTTGTTAAAAATTGTTTTTGTTTTTTTGTTTTTTTTTTTTTATAATGTAGGATTCAATATTCCAGTTTTTTTTCCTTTCATCAGAATGTATATATACATTATATTATTATGTTATGTTAAGATATACCTACCTAACATGAAAATAAAACGTTTTAAAATTTTAATCGTTATTCAAATCTATTTAATCGCTTTCGCAAAAAAAAAATATATATATATATATATAATGTATATCTATTAAGATTAAGTATCCCTTCCTTTTAGTAAAGTCATATATTTGGTAGTCATGTCCATCTCAGTAAATAAAAATTATTCTCCATACAATATAATCTGTTCTATTCAGTTCTTCACATCGTCAATCAGAGTTAATTGTTCTAAACGAAAGGAAAACAGCTAGTGCTAACAGCTAATGAGTGCTAATGAGAGCCTGTGTAATTTACACATTTTCAATGATAATGTAGCGAAAAATCTACTTTTTTGTTAGCTTAATTGGTAGACGTGATTGTTTGAAAAATGTATTCGAAAGGTGTACTAAGGATAGGATGGTACTCTACAAAAACAGTTAAAAATCACTCAAAATGTAAAGGAATTTGAAACAGTAATTCATTGAGGCTGCTGAATTGAGGATGCTCAATTGAGGCTGCTCAATTGAGGCTGCTCAATTGAGGCTGCTCAATTGAGGCTGCTCAATTGAAGCTGCTCAATTCTGTTATATTGAAACAAAATATCATCTCATGCATTCAGATGTTCATGTTCATAAAATATCTGAGACACATTTTGTAATTCTGGCTATGAAGAATATTTTTCAACAAGAAACGGTCAGGAATAAAAATACTCAGTATGCATAAATAATTTATTTTTTTTACACACTACCCAAACACTAAGAATGTATTTTTCTTTAAAAAATTATTATAGATTCGGATAAGGAGGATAAAATTGTGTGAAATTGTTTGATTGCAAAGATTCTGCCACACTAAAAGATTGTAAGTTTGGATAAGGAGGATAAAATTGGGTGAAATTGTTTGATCGAAAGAATTCTTCCATACAAAATTTTTGTAGGTACGTACATATATCATTTTCAATCTCTGATTAGGCCATCTAATTACTTTTTTCAACTGTTAAAACCATTCATTGCAGTTCTATTTTTGTTTCATTCTCTTTGGGAGTATAGGGTTTCCACAAAACTCTTCCGTCTGACTCTGTTCTGCGCTACGTGTTTGATTTCACTCCATTGTTATTCTCTATTTCCTTATGGACTGATCTGCACCATATTTCTCGTGGTTGACCTCTTTCTCTTTTACCTTGCGGATCCCAATCCAATGCCGGCCTTTCTATATTGTTCGTAGGTCTTCTTCGGGTGTGGTCTATTAATTTTCTTTGCTTTATTTGTGTGGTTATAAGTTCTTGTTTGGCCATTTCCCAGAGTTCATTGTTTTTAGTTGTTTTTGGCCAGAATATTTTACATATTATTCGCAAGTATTTGTTGATGAAGATCTGCATTTTCCTTGTATAATTCTGATTTATCAGCCATATCTCATTCATTGCAGTACTCTACACATAATTAATGAAAAGCTAATTGAACCTATGTTACTGAAAAAAACATAATAAAAAAATGTATTATTTTTTTCAACTTATCGTGTGTACTTGTTCTATTGTTGCATGTTGATGCCTAAAACCAAAATGATCATTTGGTATTAACGACTTACTTGGGAGTACAGGCTTACTCAATTTTGTCATAAGTTATTTTCAAACACCTGAAAGTATTAGTAATAATCTGATCCATCTATAGACCCTATATATTCAAATAGTGTTCAAATTTTGCTATTAATATGATTTTTGACATTTTAACAAACTTAAATGTCGAAAAATCATCATAATTTGTCATAAATTGAAAAGTCATCATAAATATCCTGTAAAAATTACCCGGATATAAATCCTACATTTAAATTGTTTTCATACTATTTATTCTAAATACTCTCTTTATTTTCAATCGTATTTCTTTAGAAATTCCTTAAATTTATAATATCACTTTTAATTAATGTCACAATAAAACAAAAAATAAAAAAAAATACAATAATAATAAGATCGCCTATTTTAAATGATATTTACTAACTTATTACATACTTGTTAATATCACAGATAAACAGGTTCTCTCTCCTGGTTCAATATTCAAAAAATAGAAAATAAAACAACAACAACAACAAAACCAAATAAAATACATATTCCACTTACCCATTTGTCCATAATGGTTACAATAATGGTATTTGGAATGGTAAATGGTAATTATTATAATTATCCGCTGTTGCATATATATATATATATATATATATATATATATACAAATCTTTTTGAGTTCGATTGATTGCAAAAACAAAACAAAAAAAGATAAAATAAATAAATAAAAATGAATGCCGGTTCTTTAAACCAATAAGTCATTGCCACTTAATATTACCATTAATAATTACAAAAAAAAAAAAACAATAATAAGAAAATAATAACAAGAAAATTCAATAAAATTAAAAAAAAAAAAAATTAAACAATAAAAAACAAGTTCGCAAATAAAAATTTTGTTTTTAAATATACTCGTGTAAAGTACATCATATTCCTCTACCTTAGTATAAGTGAAAGTGCGAAAGAGATGCTAGAGATTAGTTTTTTATAATAAAAGAACCCATAATCGATTGGTAGAAGTTTTGTTCCATCTCTGTTTCATACAAAAAGAATGACGATAATAATTTGATATTTTTTGAGCTTTTTTTATTTCTCTTTGTTTTGTTTTGGTGGTGTACGACTAAATTTTTGAAGGCTAACATCGTAATACCAAACATACAAAACCTGAAATATTAAGATCTGTCGTCTTGAGAGTTCTTTAAACTTCAAAGAATTCTAAAATACAGAACAAGTGATTATCATATTGAGATTTTAGTACAAGTATTTTTCATATAGTCAGAATTTATAATGAATGTATGTATGGATGTGTATATTGATTGGTATGTTATATGAAGTATTCGAAAAAAAATCAAAATATTGAGATGGTGCTGTCGTTTTCATTTTATCAGAGTATTTATACTACACAGAATTCAATGAATCATTTGTATTTTTAATAACCATTTTCCATCTAATATCCACCATGGTCCGGAAAATGATGATACGATCTGGAGAAAATGTTATTTATTTATTTCACATTTATACAAGTATAAGTGCAGTTTCATACACATACTGATATACGCTGGGTGGCGTAATAGGTAGAGTTCCTGTCTTTTAACCGAAAATTCGTGTAACAACATGGCAACACACAAGGAAATGACTTTCTGAATTTCTTTTCGCTCAGTTTGCTCAATTGATCAATGTGCTGTCATTTTATTAAAATGACATCCATCATTTTTTTTTTTCAAATTAAGTCTCGCAGAACAGTTTCTTTTTTTTATTCGGTAATTTTATAAACATTATAAAATCTAATAGGTCCCAAGTCCGATTCCCGATGAAACAAAAAAACTGCTTTATTTATTTTTTGACTTTATCCAACACCCTTTGTCATAAAATAACAATCATACCCCTTATAGTCGTACATATAGTTATACCCTCTTTTAGGATAAGATAAATGACAAAAAATAATTGAGAATATAATCTAGTAACAACTTAAATAAAATCAAGTAATCAATTTAATAAAAAAAATTATTTGGAGTTATTGCGAAAATAATGCCGAACTACATATTAAACTGTATAATAAGTTAAGGTGGAGGTATTTATGAAAATTAGAGTTAAGGAATTACAATAGTTGGCACAGGCATCTAAAAAGTATTGATGAAAATATGTTACAGTTAAAGAGATTATTGAATTTAGATCCTGCTCCACAGCAGACCAAACTCGGCCGAAATTTTTTATTTTTATTTGTTATTAACAATTAAAATATAAAATAATAAAAAATTAAAAACATGTAGAGTAGATGGAAAATTATCAGAATGATGAAATATTTCGAGACTAATGATAATTTCGGCCTAATTTGAAAACTATTACGACCTACATTTCAATCAAACTAGAGAAAGATTAAGATAAAACGCTAATTATTGAAAACTATTCGCTACAAATAGCTAGCTAAATTAAACTAAAATGCAAAGATAAAAGATTCAGCACAAGACTAAAGCTTACCCTGAACCGTAGAGTTTTATATGATAATAAATATGACTATACTTATTTAATTAAAATATTCATTATTTATAATTATTTACAGAAATTAATATTTATCTATTCATTAATCTATTCATCTATTCATAAATGTCACTTTCAGAACTTCCATATTTTGTAAAATACTAAAATATAGAATTTTGACAAATAACGTAGTGTTAGCTATCGTACGTAAATCTAAAAAATAACGTGTTAATTTTGACAGCAAGGTATTTTTGACAACACTTGCATCATTCATCTGCCCAAACTACTACATATTATAACTTTTGATAATTCTAATTAAACTGTCAACGATAACTAAGTCCAAATTCTACTCTCTGGTCATTTTATACCAAATTATCATTTTATACCAAAATTTAAATTTTACTGTATAGTGAACTGTCACAGCTCTTTCTGTCTGAATATCCATTTTCTGCATTGTAAGAATTTAATATTTAATTTTGCTTAATAAAATTTGTGACATGTAACTATTGAATTTTTAGATTGTACTGTCATTCTATTCAAAAAAATAACAGTAATCATATTGCAAAACGTCAAATTTAAAATTTAGAAACAAAATAGTTCTCAAATTTGGTTTGTTTGGATAAGAGAAATTTTATAAAAATTTTAAGAATTCTTTAACATTTTCTGACAGTTATGCTCTTTTATTTATAAGTAGAAAATTATAGATATATTATTGTCGTTTTGAAATGTCAAATTTAGAAAACACTAACAGCAAATAGCTACATTTAAAATGTTGATAACCAACCCGTTTGAATACATTTTACTACAAAATTCTAATTTTTAACTTAATACAATCCTCTTAATCTAATTCTTCTAAATTTAAAAAAATTTGTAAATTTATTTTACCCGAAAAAACCAATTATGTACATATGTATTAAAGTAAATTCGAAATTAAAATTTTAATTGCCAATTTCTACTTTTTTAAAAGTAATATTAAAGAAATTTTTTCATGTTTTACTTTATATTACTTTATATTATTTATTTTAAAATAATATAATTGTAGG
Organism: Argyra leucocephala; assembly: GCA_963942445.1. NCBI lineage: Eukaryota > Metazoa > Arthropoda > Insecta > Diptera > Dolichopodidae > Argyra > Argyra leucocephala. Next base: position 16,644,314 of record OZ012681.1, read on the forward strand.
TACTAAAATACTACCACCATAATTGGAGTTTAACGCATTGACATCTCTATCAATATAGTATTAATTAAACATAAAGCAAGGACATTTATTTTAAAATACCGGGAATTATATTCGCATATCAAGGACATCACCATTTTAAGAAAATAAATCCAATTTCATGTTGAACTAGAATTCGAAATAAAATTTTTTACTTTGTAAATAATTCAACAACTACTATCGTTTTTATATTTTAATTACTTCATTATTTTTTATAGATTTTTATTTTTTAATTATTAACAAAAAAAAAAAAAAACACACAGAAAAACAAAAGGAAATCCTTCAATATACATTTTTTAATAAAATCTTGTTAAATAAAAAAAAAAGACTTTAAAAATCCTAATATGGCAATATAGACTACTAAAAAACAATCAAAATAATGGATGAACATTTTTTTTCTAATAACCACCACCACCACCACATGAGTTGAGTTAAAGGTGAAATTATTCACTACAGGTGATTATGTACATTAATATATATTTTGTATTCATAAAAATATAAACGTATATGTATATTTTAAAATAAAATCATTAAAAAAAAAATTTGTTTAATAAATTGGTAGTTTATAAATAATGCCATAATTAAGTTCAAATAAATAAAATAAAAATATCAGCAGGAAATATTTTACAATAAAAAAAAAAAATTAAATTAAAAAAATAATGCCAAATAAACAATAACCAAGCATAATAATAATTGCTTTTGTTAAATTAGTTCAGACTCAAACCAAAAATTTTTTATTTTTGGTTTTCTTTGTTATTGTTTTTTTTTTATTTTTACACTTAATTTAATTCCGATATTTCTTCTTTTTGACTTTATGTGACTCGGAAAAACTTTGTTACCTATATGATTTACGTTATATAATAGGGAGTGTTCATCTATAATTCCAATACGGAATTTGAGCAATTGTTTGCAACAGTTTGTGTTTATGTTTTGTTGCAGGGAGATTGTGCATGACTTTAGTGTCGTGGGATTGATAAATTGCTGTCAACTTTTAAACTAAACTAACTAAACTTGAACCATTTACATAGTATTGTTGCAATAAATGTAGTGTTTCGGCAATGTAGATACAATGTTGTCAAATATATACGTAGCTGTCAAAATTTACATGTTATTTTCTATGTCGACGTATGTTTGATATTATTTTGTTAGACTATATTTACGTCCACGTAAATTTGATTAAACTCTCTAATATTTCATATTTTCTAGTATTTATCTTTTTCATTCTGGATTAGACTCCTACATATTGATTTTTCGTTATTTTATTTTTATTTATATTTTACAAATTTTAGTTATATTCGTTTTTTTATTGTTTTATCATCACACTTTTTCGTCGTTTGTTCTTATTTATATTACTAATAATCTGTCTAATAATCTCTACTTTATATTATTAAAAATCTGTTAAGGAGAGATTTGACATTTGCTTACACCGAAACATTGTGATTGTCAAACATGTCAAACATTGTAAAACATAAATAGGTATAGAAGAAAATATACAAAAGTATAGACTACGGTACGTCTACGTTGACATGAATTTAGAAAATTCTATATTAACTAATCGCATAAATTCACTATGATTATCTATTCTGCTGATGTTTATATGATTCTATATAAATTGCTAAGTAATAATAATAAGGGCATTCAGAATATACATTCATTTTTTTGAATTAAACTGAATCAGACATTTTGGTCAATTTACTAACAGTGGCAACAACAATCAAAATATCAATGTATTTTATTTGACAATTATAATTAATGTTTATTAAATGCTGATCAATATGCTAACATGGATCGTTAGTATTATGTTTTTGCATATTAAATAATAACACAATTTTTATTTTCCCTACTGCTCTTAGGAGTATTAGAGATTCCATTTGGCATATAATTAATAAATTTAAATTTAAATGTGTTTGTAAAATTTTATACAATTTCAAAAAATATTCAGTTTGAACAACGTTTAGCACTCTTCATTTAATTTAATATACTAATTAAATTAATCATCCTACTAAACGGTAATAAACGGATTTAAAAGCTAAAAGAAATTTCAGAACTACAATTTATTAACTGGTTTTTAGGAATATTATTTCCGATTCGCTAACACTAATATTTTTCTTGATATGACATGAAATTTTTAGCATCTCAAATCTGATTCAAAACTTATTTCATGCTACTGAGTCTAGAAAGTAGCTTCCCAAATTGATTAATCTGCTTTGTATCTCTTTAAGATTGCTTAATTTCACTTTATACTGTTTTAACTATCAAAAACTTTTTTAATTTAAATTAGAAATAACAAACAAATAACTGTAAAAATTTCAATTTTATTCAATAACATTTAGCAAAGTTATTAACAGTTAATTTTTATAAAAAATAAATAATGCTCGTTGTATTAATAATTGTGCACCAACTATACACAATCTATATGTTATATTATACAGTTTTGACATTTATGTATATAATATTTAATATTAAATTAATCCTTAATTTCAATACGACCTTTATTTATACCTACCCACATGAATTTCTTTGTTGTTTCCATTTTAATCGAACATATTTTTTTCTTTTTACAGTTATATTATATTTTTTTAATCTTTTGTATAACGGTTATAATTTAACGGTACTTTATTAATAGGTTAATTCTTTTTTAACATTAATGCATTACAAAAATAATATATTTTAAATAATGTACACATCCATACATACATATATGTAACAAATATGATGTAGAATAATAGGTTTTTATAAAAATCACTTCACACTTTGGATTACTAAATAATAAAAATACTAAATTAAGTATTATTATTGATAAAATATGTAAGAGTAAATTAGAACATTCACCAACTATGTTAAATAACATTAAATTAAATTAATTTATATATATTTTTGTATATATATTTTATATTATATACATTGGGTTTTACACTTTAATCTTTTATTTATTGTTGAATAGCACGTGCACAAATGAATTTTATGAAAGACCGTCATCATAAATTGATACAATTTTAAAAATTTAGATATCTTAATGAACAATTAAATTTATATGAATGAGTTTAACTTTTTTTCATGATCATATAGGGTATTTAAGAAATAGTTCGAGTTGATTAAATAGAAGATTGAATAGCAAATCTGATTTTTAAATTTGATATTCCGTTCTGCTTTGGATATTTGTGAGTGACATGCATTCGTTTGAATCCGATATTCAACATTCTTTTGTATATTGGGGAAACCGTCAGATAATAGTGATATTCTGGGAAACTGCCAAAGAAGAGTTTGCTATAAATAGTTGCTGTTAACAATCTTAATGACATTTCGGAAAAAAAGTATTCTGAAATAGGTGAATCATCACACTTCACACTGAAATCAAAACTTCCAATGAGATAATCCAACATATCCAACTATAATATTATATCTATAGACACACGTAAGCCAGATTGGATCACAGAAACATTCTTACAACTATCGTTAAAAAAACTAGATTTCAGCAGTATGCTACATTTTATATGTATATGGGATATATAGTTGACATAGCTAACCCAAATTGTATCAAAAATGTTCTTACAACTATCGTTAAAAATACTAGATTTCAGTATGACAATACGTGTTATATATAGGACATACAGCTTTATTGGAAAGTATGATAAAAGATTTGAATTTAGCTCAAACGATTTTTATAAAGGCGGATAGAGAAGAAAAAGAAATTTAAATTATGCTGCACCATCTCGAAATCATTGTATAGTTTTGCGGATATCAATATTCAGAACCTTCATCACTTTCTAAATTTTATAGTATCTCCATGAACCTCTCAATGTGTTTCATTGAACCTCTTGTATGTAATGTAATAAGTATCTCAACGACATCTCAATCAAACATGTAATAAGTATCTCAATGAACCTCTTTGATCTAACAGTGCCAGATTGACATAGAATTTATTTACTAACCTGATTACATAATATTACTAGTACACCAATTAAAAGCCTTCATCGCTTTATCATAACTTAAAATTAATTTAAAGAGATCAATGTGGCGAAATTAGATTTTGTACTATTACTACAATGCAATTACTTTGGTTTAACTGTATTAAATGGGCAACCACGGCTACCAACATACCTAACAATATTTCCTCTTCATATTCGGAAATCCTGAAAATTCGGACAAAATCATTTTTACATTTTAATTTATGTATTTAAAACTACATAAGCATTTTGTTTTATGACTGAGGACTGACATTACACATTTGACATTTAAAAAAGTTTTTATAAAGTCATTTTTAAAATGTTTTAAAAGTATATGTTTTTAATCAATTTTTTCGAAAATTGGTATTTATTTAAAATAATGTAAAAAATTATGATACTATTAAAAACCTTCAATTTCCATTTTTTTTGTAATTTTAAAATTTTTATTCATTTTTTATGCAACCATTTTAAATACGACAAAACACGACATGATATATTAATGACAAGCCGATAGCCCAAGTAGCTAGAGCTTATAAATAAATTTGTTATAATTTTAATTGTAGTAAATGTAAATATAAATAAATAAAAAAAATATTATTGACATTTGTTTGTCATTGCATTTGTAAAACGCTTTTATTACATATCAATGTTTTCATCAATACTTGTCAATATAATTTTCAATGTATTAATCAGAAATGGATTGGAATTTAATTGATGGTAGTTCTATTCTCATCAATTTTCCATCAATGCTGTAGTGCCAAAATCAGCTGACTTAAAAAATTACTTCTTTTTTGGGAATGTTCAGATAATTTAATAATGTTAATTTATAATGTAATTCTAATAAGATTAATTTTTATATTAATTTCAATAATTATAACAATTATTGTAATAAAACAATTGATATATTATTAAAATGTGCATACAAATAATTTGTTGTTTTTTATACATAACATTTACTTTCAAGATTTAATTCGAGTTGAAGTCAAAAACATTTGACCAGCAATTAATTTAATTTAATTTTTATTCATTCCAAAATATAGTTTACATAATATACATACTAACATTATCGACTTGTATTAATTTAGAGCTTAGATTAAATAATCTTATCAACTACAATTTACATATTCCAGAAATTATATTTTCAATGCCATTCATTCTGTTTTAATATATTCAGAACACTTCGACAATATTTTTTTTTTTTATTTATTTATTTAATTTAGTTAATTTAACTATTTATAATTATATAATTCAGTATTGTACAATATAATTTTTATTATTACATAAATTTATGTTTAATATATTCTATTAATTTATTTTTAAATGCATTTATATTAGTTTCACTACTTATTTCATAAGGTAAATCATTGAAAAGTTTTAAACCATTGTACAAAATCATATTATTAGTTTTTTCCTTTCTAAATAAATTTAATATCTAAAACAATTAACATTTCTTAAGTTATAATTATGAATATCAGATAAATAAACTAGACGATCACATAAATAATTTGGATATTTACCAATTTTCATTTTGTGGACAATTACTAATCAATTTTATGTCAAAATATGTAATTGCGAAATGTCAAAATATGGATAAAAATATTGATAAGTTCAATATTCGTGTGTAAAAGCTCATCAATTTTAATTGACAATAAATTGACAATTAAATTGATGAAAACCAGAATATTAATAGGGGTGTATTGTGTAAAATAACCATAAGCGAAATAGGTATAATATATTTTTTTTCTAAATTATATAGCTATCCTTTTATTTTACTTCAGTCTTCAAACGAAAGTTAAAAAAAATTTAACTCAAATTTGTGATGAATAAAAATCTCCGAACAATTTATTTTGTGTATATATTTTGTGTAAAATAAACAATTCTGAATGGTTAAAAAGTTGTCCGGACCATCGGACATGCACATGACATGTCTTACAATTTCTCTTTCACTCTCTTATTCTTTTAGTTTTCATTTCACAACAACCCTGTATTATTTTATATTTTTTAATACAAGTAACAGTTCTTTTATTATAGGAGATACCTGATAACCAGAATAATATAAAGATTAAATTTAGATTTTTAATTTGTCTTTTCTATTCGGTAACTTCCTAGATAGATTTCAAATTTAAAATTTATATAACATTTACCATTCTATTATACTTCCTATATATACATATACCAATAGATCTTATATAATAAATATAAATTAAATCAAATCAAAAGAACTAATCATAAATAACTTAAGTAAATCACAATGGACATCACTTCTATATAGAATTATATTTAGGATTAAATCTTTTCATCAAGTATAGAATTTGTTTTTTCTTTTTTTTCTTTTTTTTTTTTTTTTTTTCTTTTTTTTTTTTTTCTTTTGGATCCATACAATCAACAATAATTTAACTTTGATTTTATAATTTTTTTTTCGATTATTAGTATACCATTGAATATACATATGTAACATTATATTGTATACTATCCTATTCATGATTCTATGGTTCTAAAAAAAAAAAAAAAAAAAAAAAAGTTAACTATAAAAATAAAAAAATAGATTTTGAATTTTCTATTAAGAACTAATAAACCTCAATCAATTTTTTTATTTTTATACAACGACGAGTACATTCAGGTGTATATTGGATATGCGACTTTGGAAGAATGAATATATTTTTGTATATCCAATGAAATAATACAAGAAATGAATATTAGCGATTGTTAAATAAAAGTGCTAATTTAATTGATAATTTTATGACTTCACTTCGTATTTGATTTGGATAAAATATTATGCAATAAAAATTGTTCTTTTATGAGCATACATGTCTTAATATACAACATATTTTTTTTTTTTTTTTTATGACATTTTCTCTTTCATATAGTTGGTGTTTTTTATTTTATTATTTTTTAAAGAAAATGTTTGTAATGCATATTATATTGCTTGGAACTGCAGTAATCAAAAAATTTAGAAAATAAAACCAACCTCTAAACAGTTAATGTATATTATATTGAATCGATATATTTTTTTAATAGTTTTTTAATCCCGTATTTGTACTTCTCTATCTGTCTAAAGTCGATAGAATTAGAATGACAGAAAAATGCAATCTAGTTATGTGACCAAATTTGTCTCTTCTGCTGGATGATATAGGTGATCGAAGCTATAGGCCTGAATATAGCCATACTTAAATTAACTTAACACTTTTCGTTAAACTTACGTCAAAACTTATGCTCTAAATGTAAATGTCAAATTGTCTAACGAAGCTAACATATGTAGATATTTGTCAAAGCATATATATGTCGACCCATAATTACATTGTAACATAAGAAAATATTATTATTGTATAAAGGTATAAGTATTGTAATATGATAGAAAAAACTAATGTAAAACTTCATTTATAAGTGTCGTTGTAAATGTAAATGAACTTCATTTATAAGTGTCGTTGTAATGAATAACTAATTAAATAAATTAAATGAATTAATAATAATAATATTATTTCTTAGAAAAACAATAACAAAAAAATTACATATGTCGAATTCGGTTTGGATGGAATTTAACAAAAGAATTCTATCTTTAACGAAAATTTAACGAATTGTCAGATTCAACTTAATTGCCGCATATACATGTATTTTCCATATGCGGAATATCACATATGTAACGATATATGTAGTCTTATGTCATTATAGTTAGCGCACTAAAGCTACTTAAATAGTTAACTTTAATAACAACTTAAGTTAGGCCTGGTAAAACTGAATTTTAAATGAAGCAAGAAACACCATTTTAAATTTTATTTATATTGATTTTTATCCACAAATCGAATGTCATTTCATTCAAATGTCATTTTATTTAAGTAACCTACGAACGGAATCGTACCAGTTTTAAGTTGAACGAAAAGTAAATATTTTAACGAAACTGAAACTTAAGTTGACTTAAGTACGGCTAGTTGTTTATTACATATAATGTTGTATATTACATACATTACCCCATACATAAGTTTGATTTTTACTTTAAGTATCCTATAATAGGCCTATAACAGTAAGTAAAATAGGAACAGTTGACTTTTTGAAAATAATAGGATTACTGAAAATGAAGCACAATCTAAGAACTGTCATATCTGAGTTATTTCGAAACTTTATACCCCCCAAAGGAATCGAAATAGATATGAGAGAGTGATAGAAGAACACTGATACATTCATATTGCAGATTAATTGGAATCATAAACTAATGAAACAAGACCACGATAAGTCTACATCTCAAACGCTTGAAATTTGTTTATCATTACTGTTACTATAGATGTCCATGATTCTTCACCATACAACAGAACTGACCATACAAGTAGCATTGAAGAAACGAAACTTCACTCCAATATGAAAGTCACTGAACTGACAAACACGTTCGTGACATTTCAATTCTGCATTTAATCTCTTTGCTTGTGGATTCTATTTCTTTATCTTAACTTTTGAAATCATTCAGATTTCTTACAAGTTTGTTAACAAAAATCGGATATGTTTGTATTGATATTTTCTTTTATTGCCTATCCATAATTGGATATCACGGGTCATATAATATTGCAACGATGTACTGATAGATGTATCGATCCGTTGCTGAATGGATTAAATCACCAATGTTTCTGATGTCTGTCCAGTTTCTGCAATTGCGGAAGCAATTGTTGGATCAGTCTGTTTGCATGTCTGTTTTTACATTTTTCCAGTTCTTCTTTAATTATGAGTATACTCAAATCTTTATATAGAGTAGACTAGTACTTCAAAGGTACCAAGTAGCTTGGTTTCGGGTACGTTTGATTTTTGATTGCATCCTTTGAATATTATTCCGATGCTACTATTAGAAGCAGTTCTCCTTAACTGACACCCATAGGACCAGATTGGTTTCAGAACTACTTTATATAGCAAAACCTTGTGTTCCAGATCTAGTGTAGAATTTTTTCCAATACATACTGTTCGTCTTGAGTTTTAGTTACTCTTTTTTGCGGTAATGTGCTTCTCCCAAATTAGACATTTGTCTAAGTGTACTTCCAGATATTAAACTTCGTTAGCTTGCGGTATAGTTATCCCATTTATATCAACTGGTGAGCATAATTTAATTATTTATTTAAATTTAATTAAAATAAAATAAAACAAAAATAAAGAAAAAAATTATAATAAATCAAAATACTAAACCCATACATTTTGTGGACAGAGCGGACTTAATATAGATGTATGAGGATCTTCCGGTGTAAAATAATCGAGAAAGTTAAATATACTTTTTTATTCTCATTGAGCTTCATTTCCACTTATAGAGCCATTTCTGTGTATCGGCTGCAAATGTTATTGCAGATTTGTAGATGCTGTATGTAAATTTGGATGGCAGTTTAAAATTGCAATATCGTTTGCGAAGGTGGATGTTAATATGTTCCTGTTCTCCGGCATAGATCAGACGTATATACTAGGTATAAAAATGATCCTAGTACACTACCTTGTGTCGGGACGCCAGTATTGATTTCATATTCTTCTATTACATAGGATTTGAATCTAACTCTGAAGCGTCTATTGGTTATATGTATAGGGACCTAGTATTAGATGAGACTATATTACTGGTAGCTTTTGTTGTATTTTATGGATTAATCCATCGTACCACACTTTGTCAAATGAATGAATAGAAGATAGCTGAAATCCAAAAATATTGTTGAATAGAACTTTCTTTCTTAAAATTAATTTCTATGACAGATTTTTGCATACCCTCCAGACTGATTTTTCAAAAGTCATTTGAGTAATTATAATTAACATGGTTAGAATTATAATCGAAAATGCAATCAATTTGAAAATTTAATATTAATTATAAAAATCTTAAATTTCCAATCACAATGCTTCTTGATACATTCTCAACTTTCATATTTGTTGAGAACAACTGCTACAAATTATTTATCGAAATCGGAAAAAAATGCACTTCGACTTCTTCTAAGTAGTAAAATTTCAATTATTGCATTTGAATTGCAATTTTAAAAAGATTTTAAAATGTAATTTAAAAATATTAAAAAATTGATTCTATTTTCAAGTCGTGAAACTGCAAATAGTAATGTTCTGTTTTGCCAATGTGGATGTGTACAACAATATTATATAGTCATATATTAGGCTATAGTGTAAATTAATAAATTGATTGCTAAAAAAAAAATCACAATTATGACTAGTTAAAAATCTATAAAATTTGAATGATTTCATTATGTATACATACTTATATTTATGGTTCTATTAAAAAAAGAAAAACAAAAAAAACGAATCACCTAAAATTTAGAAAATTCGAAAATATTTTCCAAATTACCAATTCAAAAATTTTATAATTTGTTCAATTATTATATCATTATATATAGAATCTTATTTTGAATAAGAATTTCTTCTTTACATTACAATATTTTGTTAATTTAACAACAGTAAAAATTTTTAAACATTATTTAATAACATTCACACAAAGTATATTGAACTTTTTGAATTAATTTTGAATACTTGAATAGGGTTCAATAGATTTTAGGAATAGAAGATGGTATGAATCAGAAATTAAAAAAAAAAAATAAATAAATTGGTAGAAAGAAACAGAAACAAAATTAACAATAAAACAACATAATGGAAATTAAAAAAAAAAAAAAAAAAATTTATATGTTTTTCGTTATCAATGACAATTGATGAGATGATGTTAATTTAATGAGTCTGAAAAAGAATACAAAATAGTTATTACAAATATTTTTGCTGATGTCTACAGAATTATTTATTTTTATATTTATTACAATATTAAACTAACTTATAATGACATAACTATATATTGGTGACTGTTTACAATCATCATCATTGTCCTGTAACCCCATCCGTGGGGTATAGGGCGGACAAATTTTGTTTGGCATGTTAACAGTTGACTTTAGTATTATTACCGACCATTGCTTACATGTCAAACAAAATTTGAAAATAGATACAAATCTGATGAAAATCGAACATGTAAACATGACATAAAATATCGAAGCTCTGGATATATTCGATAAAGTTCTATTTTATACATTTATTGCCTACTTCCACACGCGTCAACTTTAATCACTTTTTTCCTTTCGTTTCATTCCCCCTCTTCTATAAACTAATTTTGCTAATAGAAAAGGGGGAATGAAATAAAAGGGAAAAAGTGATGAAAATTGACCCGTGTGGAAGTAGGCATTTACATCATCATTGTTCCTGTCGCTTCCCGATGGTGCATAGTTCATCCACATATTTTCTGCACCAAACTCGGTTTTTGGATGATTCTTAAGGTGTTGATGTGATCTGACACTATTTATGTTCTCTTATAAACTCCCAGACTTCTTCATGATGTAGAACTTTGCAATGGCAACCTTTGTATTGTTTTCGAATAAGTTTAAAAATTCTGTTTAATACACCCTCTGATTCTTAAAAAATCCCATATCGAATTGTTATGAATTTTTTACTATATTCAATAACATCCGTAAGTGTTTCATACAATCTAATAGTCAGATTTAATACGTAAAGCAAGCACATATCAAACGTCTATTAAAGAGGATTAAGTCCCTATCATCATTCAGTGTATTTAGTAGAAACACAAAATAATAATATATTATTATCACCGTTAGAAAAGTTGATTGGATTTAACAACACTGTTTATTATTACAAATATTAGTTTACATAAATGTAATTTTATCTGTTATGTTAAATGTAATTTTACTTTAATTTAAGGAAATTGTACATATTAGTTTTGATAATTATAGTGTATTATAGTGTATAGTATTACAGTTAGAATATTCTACATAAATATTAGTTACATAGATCTTTCTAGAATAATAATTTTGTTTATAAATAGCATTTTCACATTTTGATAAGACAACTAAAAAAATATATCTGTATTTCAAAATCAAAAAAAAATTTTAAAAAATTAACACAAATTGCTACTCGGCAAAACCAACGATTAACAGAACTGAGAATTGTTAATTCACCAAAACAATTGAGGATCCAAGTAAATAATGTAGTGCTGTCATTTTTGGTATGAAAAAATAAAGTTAAACTACAATTTATTGAGTATTAATGGACAGATACATATGCAACAATATTTTTGATTTCTATTTCTGACAAGCAAAAGTTATTTGTCATAGTACTGATTGACGATTGCTACTTCACATTTCAGAGTATAAGTTCAAACAGAGTTTATATCAATTATATTTAGTCTAATTTATAACATATTAAGGCCGTTTCCATATACTTATCGCACTTCACACTAAATACTACATAATCGCTACATTTATACCGAAAAACTGCCAATATCAATTATTAGTGCATTCAAAAACACTCAATTAGTTTATTGCACTTGATTATCTGTCAATATTTTAGTGTGCAGTACATGCAGTACTATATAACACTTACATATTAATTAATACATATAGATAGGTGTAGGTAAACAGGTACGAGTGACTACAAATCTCAATTGTTAGTGCATTCAAAAACATTGCACTAAATTACATAGTTTATTGTTCTTTATTATCTGTCAATATTTTAGTGTACACTCAAGTACTAAAAGAGTATTCATATATAATTATACATACAGATAGGTGGATAAATGTCAGAATATACTTACACCAACGAGGTTAATTGTTATACCATATAGAATCTCATTTCTTCGCACCAATTCTACTTATTAAAACAAATCAGTTTCAAACTTAATATTGGCAAGATCAACCAAAGAGCCCAGAAAGTGGGCTCCTAGATTAGTTTTCTTTTATGAATTAATGTTGAGAAGATTCAGATAAATTGTACGATTGTTTCGTCATCTTTGTAGACCTTGCAGAAATTATTTGAGTCGTAGTCTTGTGCCGTACTTGCCTATACTGAATAGATAGCACCCTAACAATAATAATTTATATAATAAATAAAAAAATATTATAAACGAAGTGTGTCCATACTAAATACACATAAAATAAACATCATCTAAACCGTATGATACAGATGTTTTATGTTTAAATTATATTATTTTTTACCTTCTGAATCATAAACATCATATTTGAATACAAATCTTTTTTGTTTTTTTTTTTGGAACACTGTTACATCAAGTTATTTAAGGTTAATTAAGTTAATTGTTAAACATGCATACATTTGTATTATATATATTTTAATGTATATATAGTGATGTTTCTTATTTATGAGCGCCCTTTTTCGATTTGAATGAAAATCTGAATAAAATTATGATTTTTTTTTATATTCATTCAAGTCCAATCCTATTCACACAAAGGTTTTCTTCTTCTGTTTCTTTAATTCTACTATTTTTCTTTTTTCTAATTTTGATGTACTCTTTGTTTATTCGGTTTTAAAAATAAAAAAAAAGAAGACCAAATCATGACCACAAAAAACTAAAAAGTGACAATTTTTTGTTTTTTTATTATTGTTTTGTACTATCAATGCGTGTTCATTAATCGGTCTGCATACTCCTATGTTGAATTTAAATCTATTATGTATTTAGTTTTAATATTATTAGCTATTAGATACAATCTACATTGTAATAAATGGGTTCATCGTAAGTCACGAAATTAAATGTATGTAAATATGAAATGCAAATACAAAATGAGAAAATTAGTATGTACCTAAATGGGTTATTTTTTGGTTAGATAATCTTTCGAGAGATATTGGACCATTTCATTCAAATATTTCTTCTAAATCATTATTTTTTTTTTTTTTAGTATATTTTTGAGAAAAATTTTAAAAGGGTTTACCATTTTTGACTATAAATGCACACAAAAAAAAATTTTTTTTGTGTTTAATTAAAATTCTCTTCAGGGTTTTGTTATTGTTGAATATTCACTTTTTTAGGCTTAGGTTGATTATTTAGTTTTACATACTACCAAAATATATATAGGATATTCAATTCAAAATAATGAAATGAAAAAAATAAATAAATGGTATTAAAAATTAATTGTATAAGATATTTGCAAGATGAGTGCTGCCACCCTATGGAGTTTGAAGATGAAATAATGAAAATATAGAAAATAAAATATTTGTTGAATAATGTTATATATGAAATGTCCAAATAGAGGTCAAATTAAGAGTATATATACTGTGAAAAATGACACTAAGGGGTCAGTCATGAAAGTTTACTGGGCGTTTGACTTTTTTCAATTTATTTTAGGAAAATGTCAATTTTTGCTATTGTGAAAGTCTACTGAATTGTTATAAGTCCACTGGGTTGACAATTTCAAGCAACCAAAATTTTTCTGTTGAAGAATTAAGAATTTATTGTATATATTTTTTTTAATGTTATAAAATTTATTACTTAAATTATATAATTAATAATAGATTTTTAGGGGAATTTTTAGTAACAAAAAGCAGTTGGAAAAACTAATCAAAATTTATTATTTAAATACACAAAATTTAACAAAAATTTTTACATACGTATTTAAAACACAATTTATAATATTAAAATTAAAAGAACAACTATTTCTATTATAAATAAAATATCAAATCACCATTTAAAATATTAAAATATACCTACCTCAACGAGACTTATGTTTTTTGACAATGAAAATTTTTCCTACACTGGCAACATTTTTATAGACAAGTCAATTATATGCAGTAGACTTTTATGATTGCGTGACTAATTTTTTTGTACTTTTTTTTATTAGAAAAAAGTCTAATGTCATTGATTGACCCCTTAGCTTAAAAAACTTATGTTCATTCGTTTGTGGGTGACACAACTATCCGCATATTATCTATTAAAGAGTGAATAATAGCGCGAGAGATAATAATAACGAATATTACAAATTTTGAGTATGTTCTGATTGGAATACGATAACACCCGATGGCATCGCTTTCAAACTGTGTATAAAATTTGAATTCGAAAGATTTTCCGAGTATGCGATCCAAATGTGAAATTTTAAATTAAATAAACGTTTTTATTAAATTCGAAAGCAAATAAACTTCATTTAAGTTGTTAACGAAATTTTTTGAATTTCAAATTGTCATTAATGTTTTTGTTTACTAGTAATTTATTTTAAAATACTAAATTTATAATAAATATCTAGTATAAAAAATATTTTCTATACTAAATTATATTGGTAATAATAATATTTATAATTTTAAAAATTTTCTTAATTGTAATGTTGAGAACACAATCACGACGAATGGCGAGTGACGAATGACCAAAATTCGCCCTTAGAGATACAATCACGGCAAACTATTCGCGACGAACAAATTTTTGTGTTTTGAAATTTCAAAATTTATTTATAAAAAAAATGGAGGAAAATTTTAAAAAAAATTAATTTAAGTCGAAAACACAATCACGACGAATGACGAATTTTTCGCTTTCAAATACATGAGATTATATGTAAAACGTGATGAATGACGAATAACCAAAATTTCGCGTTCAAAAAATAGATCTATTTCTATTTTACTAGTCGACGAATGCGAATGACATTCATTGATACCAACATAAATTGGTCAAAATGGTTTTAATAAAATATTTTTAAAATTCAAATTCAAATAAAAAATTTTTTAAATTAATTTTTTTAAGATTTTTCCTCCATTTTTTTTATAAATAAATTTTGAAATTTCAAAAACACAAATATTTATTTATTTTAAAATTCAAATTCAAATAAAATTTTTTTTTAAATCTTTCCTCCATTTTTTTAATTTTTTTTATAAAAAAATTTTGAAATTTCAAAACACAAAAATTTGTTCGTCACGAATATTCGTCGTGATTGTTCTCTAATGGCGAATTATGGTCATTCGTCATTCGTCATTCGTTGTGATTGTGTTTTCAGCGTTAAAAAAAATTTTATTTGGATTTGAATTTTAAAAATATTTTATTAAAACCATTTTGACCAATTTATGTTGGTACCAATGAATGTCATTCGCATTCGTCGACGAGTAAATTAGAAATAGATCTATTAGAAATAGAACGCGAAATTTTGGTTATTCGTCATTCGTCACGTTTTACATATAATCTCATGTATTTGAAAGCGAAAAATTCGTCATTCGTCGTGATTGTGTTTTCGACATAAAACGGTCAACATAAATATTTTTTTTTAATTTAGATTTTTAGAACATTGATATTAATATGTATATAACTACGTTAAATATAGTTATTTAATTATATTTGATATAATATAATGTATTTTCATTTTGAAATAGTTATAAGTAATAATAATGATTATGTACATATATTATATAATAACTATACACTTACGTTTTAAATTTACGTATACCTCCTACCAAAGTTTTATTTCCATTCGATAACAAAATAGCATTCGAATAAAATATGTTAGAAAATATACGAAAGTTCACAAAATTCGTACATACGATATTCGAGCTGTCAAACTTCCAAATCTCGTACATATTATTTTCGTATTACATAATTACCAATCTTTCGAATACGAAATTCGTTTTGTGAAAATCGGAATACGCGGTAGACCCTGGAATTTCAAGCATACAGTAAAATGATATATGCAGTAATTTTGAATGATGATAGATCGAACGTGAACTAAAATTTTCACTTTGAATCTTAAAGTAGCAAAGTCTTATGGTTACCCTGAGGGTTACTATCACATGCCTGAATGTCATTTGCCTTCGTTTCATTTGCGTAAGTATTTTTATGAACATTTTATGGGCTGGCTATGAAATCCCAAATACAAAATACCAATTACAAAACAGCAAAATACATAAATTCCATAATTCCAAAATACCAAAATGCCGTGTTCAAAATTCCAAAATCCGACTTTAATTCATTTAATTTTTTCATATATAAATATTTTATTTGCATCCAACAGCGACTACGCATAAAAATTATTATCATAAAAATTCGGTAAAAAGCTTAGAACTTTGATTTTAAATTCAATTCTGAAATCTCTCTTAACTTAGAATCTAGCATACATATTCATATGTATATATATATATACTATATATGTCTAACTATTAGTATAAGATGTATCAAATCCAGTATTCAACATATTCAGTCAAATGAAATATACAGACAAATTGCAATAAATACAGGCAAATGATACTACGGGAAAATGAAATACTGGCACATGACACGCTCCCTTTCGCTAAATATACTCTCCCAATTAAAGAAATTCTTAAAATCCATAATCAAGTTCAGAAAATCAAAACAAAAGTTCCGCTATAGAAGCTTTGGTCTTTGGTCTCATTATTTGTTTCGAATTAGTAGAACAATGCCGGAACAAATTTGAAAACGTAGCTGGCTGATTACTGGTTAGAGTAACACAGAAGGGGAATGAGACATCCAATAAACTATTCAATTAAGGTTCTAAGCTTATCGGGCCTCTCCGTCTGTAACTTCGTAGTTAACATTCATGGTGGCTTCATATATTTTAAACCATTTTTAGTATTTTTTTGTTTTATCAGCGTCGACAGGAAACCACAAATAAAGAAGCTTTTTATTAGTGAAATGAAAATTTATTCAATAATTATAATAATTAGACAAACCAAATAATAGATAAATAATAAAAAACTAAAACAACAACAAAAATTATTTAACAAAATATATTCGGTTTAATTATCATTAAATCGACTTTCATTATACTTAACAAGAGTAGAATTTCCTATCAACATATGCAAGTAAATACAACTTAAAAAGAAAAATTAATTTGTTTTCTAAAACTCATTTATTTAAAATTAACATTAAAATTATCCCAGCATTAAAAATGTAATTTTTATATTACAGCATAACAGAATTTCAAAAAATCATTTTTTAATTTTGGGTCATTTGCAATTTGCCAAATAATGAAAATTTAGATTTAAAAATGAAAATATAATTTAAAAAAAAAAAAAAAGACAAATAAAAGCAAAATTAAAAAGTTAAGAATTAAAAGTTAAAACTTAATGTAATCCCATAATAAATTTGCAATTTGCAAAATAAAAAATAATTTCTTTTTTTCTCTCTCTCTCTCTCTATGTTTTTATAAAATTTCCTCATTAATTTTTATTTTTGGTTTTTAAAGAGAAAAAAATTTTTCCAATAATCAGAAATAGAAATTTAATGTACCATAAAATTAATCGGCTCAATAAAATCTAAGTTGAAAGATATTATTTTTTTTATTTGGTTTTTTTTGTGTTTATCTTTTAATGAGCTAAATAACAAGTGACTTAAAACGTTTTCTTTTTAATTATAAATTAAAATCTACAAATTTAAATTAAACAAAAAAAAAATCATAACAGAATAGATAATCAGTTTTGGATCGTAATTAAAATTGAATTAATAAAGATTTTAATATTTTTGAGAAAAAATTTTAAATAAATTTTATCTTTCAAGAACCCTAGATAGTTAAAATAACTTTTATAAGATAGCTTTAGATTAAATCTCAACAACAGAAATTAATGTAAAACTAGTATTCTCTCGCTCTTTGAAATTCGAGGAAGCTTAACAAAATATCGTACTCAATTTCATTATGAATTGTTTTCCATCATTGGCACTACATAATTTTTTTTATTGCTTTATCTTAGACAGCAACCGCATATGTAATAATTTATTTAAAAAGAAAAAAATTAAATTGAAATTGAATTAGAAAGAAAAAACTCTGTACATTGGTGCGTTGTGACAATTTGATGAATTAAAATGTTTGTATGTTAATAAGTATATGTATACCAATACATCATAGCGTGAAATTTAAATTAAAATTGTCTAATATAAGTGTCGAAAATAATCTAATTGAAATGTAAAAACATTTAAAAAAATATTTAGTTTCGCGCTACGTCTCTTTTTTAATATCTATCCTTTAAAAGAATAATAAATGAATATCGGTTGTGAAATGGTTCAGATATTTGTACCATACTTTCTTCAATTTGCAAATTAAATATGATGATATAACAATTAATTAATTAGTTTAATTAAGCAGAAATTGTATTTCCAGACCTCAAGTTCTAAAAAAAAACCCTACAATAAAGTCTACAATACCGATTTTACAAACTATAAACTAAGAAGTAGCTGAGACAACACCACTTTTCTATTCTTCTTCTTTTTCATCTTTATTATTAAACTTCAGTTCAAATTGCTTTTTGAATTCTGGCATATCACACTTTCAATTTAACTCGATCGAAAAACTACATATTCTCATTGCTAATTTCGTGTATGTAGTTAACTTAATATTTGAACCGAATCCATATTGCACCACATTTATGTCATCACCCCTTCATGTATATCTTGACAACCAAATAAAACCTAACTTTGCTTAAAACATTCCGTTAAAGTATTTTAACAGACTGAAACTATGTAATAGCTTAAATTATGCGAAGGCAGTTAGGATAATATTATCCTATTACTTTGCCTTAATATAAAAAAATTTAAAATACATAATTTATATCTAATTTTTACTATATTGAAAATTTCCTCTTCAAAACTATTTGATTTTTTTTTTTTTTTTTAATAGAATTTTGCTAACCCCAAATTGAGATCCACATTAACAAACCCAAATCAAATTGATAAAATACAATTATACTAACATGAATTTACCATTTTCTTTTAATTAAAATAAAATTAAAATTGAAAACAATCAAAAAGGTTTAACAAAAAAAAAACATTCTTTGGCTCAACAATTATGTAAAAATAAAACATGACACTTAATTTTACGTTGAGTGCTCACTTAAAGTCGGCATCACGTTAAAAATAAACCTAATTTTTTAATTAGCCGTTATATTATAATTTTTTATACGTATTTATTTTTAAAAAACTTAAAATTCGATTTATTTTTTTTTTTTTATTAATTACGAAAATAAAAAAAAATAAAAATAATGCACCTGTAGCAAAACAAAAAAATAAAAAAATAAAAACAAATTTAATTAATTAAAAAAAAAAAAAAAAAAATCAGTTTTTGTTAGACCTAGTTTCCCAAAAAAAGAAAAATCAAAACAATGTTTTTGGCTTCTTTTTTTGTTTTATTTCTATACTTGAATAATTATTGTGATGTTGGCGACGTTCACTTACTTTGCGTGTGTGTATGTAGTGATATTATACGAGCACAATTTAAAATTTAAATATCAAATTTTACTTTAGAATTGCATAATAAAATATTGGAATTAAAAAAAAAATAATTGATAATTACATAGTTTTATATATATATATATATATATATACACATTATTAATTTGCATTATCATCATATCGTAAAACCGAAACGATTGCATTACATTATGTATTACTTTACTTACTTATATGTAGGATTGCAGATTTAAAACAAAAAAAATTTAATTATTATGCAATCATAAAATTACGTTTGTTCCTGACACTTGTAAACTACTAGAATTGTAAATTACTGTATAAACTTGGTACAATTGAATTCAACAACCTCAGTACTGATGACCATTTGATTTATGTTATTTAAACAAAATTATTATTCTTGATTTTAAAGTTATTAATTTTTATTTCTGATTATTAATTCCAATCAACGAATTTGTATTCTAATTCGTTGATCCCAAGGAATTAATTTTTTAATTGTTTTCTAATAGCATCTCTTTCAATCAATACTACTACGTTATTACAATCGAACACTACTACCGTTATTTACGTACTATTATACGTGATTTTCCTGATATCTTATAAAATATTTCTGATTTTTTGTTTTACATCATCATCGTAACATTGAGTTATTCCATATCAGTATTCTTGTATAGATCCAAAAAGTCAAGAGAAATGCCTAAACCTTTACTTAGTGCTCATCTAGAACATCTAGATTGCCCAAACATTTTTTCTACCAAATGTTAACAATAATCCTGTCGCTTATATATTTCTAAATGTTATCCACTGCTAGACATATTAATTCTACTACATTATTGTCGTCACTATATTATTGTCAAACGCAAAAATAAAATAATAATTATTAAAAACTAAAAATAATTTCAAATTACAAATAAAATAGTTTCATCCATCTTTTTCGTATGCACTCCTCAAAAACATGTTCAAAACGAAATAAAAAAAATTCAGTATTCATTTTTCATATAATTATTCATATAATTTCATATAATAAAAATTATTTTAATATTAAAAATATGTTATAAAAATGAACATACAGTTATTTACAAAATTATTTGTACAACAAAAATAATTTACTCTTAATTGTAAATAACTTTGACATCTATTATTAAACCGAGCTCAAATTCTTCATTATTTCTAGTAGATACGATTAACAAAAAAAATGTTTATAATTAAGAAGTTAATTTTTACTAAGGCCATAGCTCACAGAAGATAAAAATATTTTCAGGTATACCTGATCTGAAAATTGACATTAAAGTAATAATAAAATTAGTCAAGGTATAGTAATTTGGTAGGTAATTATTTCGTAGTAACATCCCACCATCAAACAGAAGAAAATTTTTTATAACCTGTCTATAGAAATGTATGTCAGGCAAATTATAAAAGTGCTCCTAGACGTTCCATTTTGCATTTAATTTTTTTGAAGTTTTAAGTTGTCAAAATGTTTATAAGCTATATATTTAATACTATATATTTTTTTTGTTCAGACTTAAAATTACCTACATTATGAGAACTAAATGAACAAAAGAAGATCTGCAAATCATATTATATATTAAATTTCAATATCTGTCAAAATTCTTGAATGAAAAATTTATCGGAAAAATATTTCATATATGTACATGTAAAAATGTAATGTATGTATTAATGTATGTAAAAATATTAATAATTTGGAGTTTAAAAACTTCCAAAATATTGATTCAAAAATTGAACGCGATGGTCTAACTTTTAATCTTAGATTTTGTCTGATATGCAAATGGTGATTTTAGAATAAAATATAATGTATAAAATTATTCATTCCATATCAGTTTGAGCGACCTGAAACAAGAATTGCCATACAGAAAAGTAATACCAAATATTAAATAATTAATGAAAGCATATCATTGCCAGATCTGCCGCCGCAAGAATCTACTTTCATATCAACACATTCGGCAGCATCTCGACGAGACATAAAGTCACACAGCAAAAGTGTCTGCAAATGTCAATAAAAGTCAGACATTTTTTTTGCTGGATAAATTATGTCAAAACACTTCATTGGAAGGAAAACAGTGCAAAAGAAAAGATGTTAATATTTTATACATAATCGGAAAATGAATAGAAAACAAAAAACCGCAATTCTCGTTTTAAATGCATTAAGAGAATTACACAAATTTCAGGAAAAAAAAGAATATCACCGCAATTCTGGGTGAATCCATTTTTGGGAAAAAAGGGGATCTTCATAATATTGAAGTTCATCTTTTAAAAGATATATCGTGGGAAAGATCAGAAAACTTTAAAAAATTTTGCCGAATGACGATTGATAAATTTGAACATATTCTGGCATTGGTAAATTAAACTATTAATATAATATAATATATTCATGAGATAAAAATTAAATTTAATTCCAAAGGCATTCATGTTGTCTATACATATTTATTAGTTCAATAATATCGTCTTTTCTTAATTCATCACTCATATTGTTTATTTAAAAATTTAATTTAATTACAAAGTTAATTACAAATTTGTTGCAGTAAATTGTTAAAATAAATACTCGGATTATTGTAGATATTGTAGTGTAAAATTGCAGTACCGTACTTAATTAAGCACGAAAAGGTGATTCTACCTAAGTTACTGTCAAGATCATAATAAAAAACAAAAATTAACAAAAATATATAACAAAAATCAATTTTTAACACTACTTATTCACTTTTTTTTATTTATATTCTACATTTAAACGAAATATCAATCTCCGCAGAACAATAATTTACAATAAGAGTCACAAATAGTTAATAAAAAATACCTAAATATGTATGTTATCTTAAACTGACATTTAAAACGTCAAAAAAGTGTCTTAACATTTGTGTTAAGACATTTTGTTAAACTTTTGTGTCTTGACGCCAAATATGTATGGTTTTCACCCGTCTCGACTAGAGATAACACAAGTTAAGACGCCAAAAATGTCTCATCGAGACCAGGAATTACAAACATATTACATTTTTGCAGTCGTATTATTGAAATATCAAGATGGCTGAAAATTAAATTATTTAAAAATAAATTATAAAATATTATTATAATAAAAATAAATTATGAAATTATTCCAACTAATAATTTATTTATTTTATTAATATCCAAATATTAAGTTGTTCACAACATTAATTTTCTTGTGAATAATGACATTTATGTTGACATTGACAGTATATACCCATCCGATTTGCTTATTCCTCACATCGAAATCACACCACGCTTACAAATTTTGATAGATTTCTATCACTTTTCTACCCGTCGTATTTCACGAATTTTAATATGATCATCATTCATCACATCACTTTAGCTGTCAGGTTTATATTACAAAGCAATAAAGTGAAAATTATTTTGTTACCCTAAATTTAAATGAAAATGATTTTCTAACTTATACTTTTTAAAAATTTTTATTTATTCATTTATTTATATATTAACATTTATTACAATTAAAATTCCAATAAATTACTTTTTTATTAAGCTCTTTTAGTTGCTTTGACTTTATTTTTAAGATTTTGTTTTTATGCAAACAGTACTAAAATAATGAAGAACAAATTGTTTATTTCATTTTCAATAGTATCGAATTTGGTTCCATATAATATTTGTCAAATTTATTTTACAATTTTCTTACATGTATAATGTATGTGCAAATAATTTTGTGATTGACTGTACACTGCCATCTATAGGTAGACTTTATGCTAATATTAAATTTAAAGTTAATTAAAATGCTATTATGTATATATTAACATTTTTAATACCTGTTCAATTGACAACCAACCATCATATTATTATTATACCTAACAATATTGTTACTTATATAACATTTTATTTTAATGGATTACATTTAAATATGGGATGCAAATCTGCACTTATTAAGTAATAATCAAATAATGTACCTATATAGATATGTATTTTGTAAATTCGATAAGTTAAATTGAAAGTTGATATTCAACACTGGTTACTATACATATATATACATCTTATTCTGAATATAATATAAACCTAATGGTATGATTACGATAATATTATTATTATCGTTAACAGAATTATTCAATCTTTACGGTATTATTTACGGTATGTTACGGTGACTATATTTCACCACTAATAAAAACAATAAAGAAAAATATTAAAACAAAAAAAACTTATTATTAATTTTATGAAGACTTAAAAATTCTTAACCAATTCGGTCTAATAAATTTTTAAATTAAATATATTATGTATATATATATATGTATGTATAAAAGAAAAATAAAAGCTTATTCAACATTAATACCTACAGGTGAATATTTAATTTATTAATATAAAATCGTGCTTCACTGCATATCACTTTTAATTTTTGATTTTTTGTTATTTCTATTTTTATTTTTCTGTTTTTTTTTATGTGCACTTTTTATTTTAAATTAATTATATTATGTACACAAATTGTATATAAACATATACAAAACAAAAAAGTGTGTAATGAAAGAATAAAAGATTCGATTTCATTAAATTTTACATTTGTAATTTACAACTAGTTATCGTATAGAGAAAAATAGACATGACAATGCTTGTATGTTGTACATGACAAATTGTTAATTATATATATTTAATATAAATAGTTTATAATAATTTATAATAATGAATAATACTTTCATTAATATAATCTATAGTCAAGTGGATCGATATAGGATTCTGTAATTGAAAAAGCTCAAATACAAAGCTAAAAATTATTTTAAGGCGAAATTGCACTTACAATTTCATTCTATAGAGTTAAAATATCAGGTACATTATATATATTCCAGTTGATTTGAAATAGACAATTAGTACTTAATTGTGCTTTTTTGATTGCAACTCGAGTTATCAATTTGTTGTTACTGTTTATGTTTTTTAAAACTGTTTGTTTCAATCAAGTTGAGTTGATGTTCATTTTTGAAGCATTATTTATTTAACTTTGATGTTAGAGTTAACCATTATGGCTGAAAAAAATCAATCAATCTAATTTTTCTCTCTGGCATATATTCTATACTATTTAGAATGGTTTTATCTACATTTAGGGACTCCATAGACCACATGTTGTATTTAAGGGTTCTAAAAGTTTCAATCTCATCTACAATGTTGCTGCAACAGCACCGATAATGAGAAAATAAATGAATGCTTAATTTGATTGTATTGTTACTTTCATCATCATCATCATCATCAATCCTATTCCTACTCATGGGTACGGTCATCTATCTCAGACACCTGAAGGTCTATCGCGTATTCCGACTTTCGTAAATTTACCTTTGAAACCGGATTTGGCACTTTCTGACTTCACACCATGTTTTTTCGTTCGTTAGAATTAACTTATATACATTTTGTTCTACGATTTTTTTCTTTATCACCTAATCCAGAACTGATATGAAGAGTAAGGCGGAATGAAAAAGATATGGGAGATTTTACTATGAGATATCTTCAATAAACAACACTGGACTTTCAAATGAATAGCTTTAGCTATATATTTAAATAATATCGTCCAACTAAAAATAAAAACGTTCACAATAAATATTTAATTTATTTCAAATATTTAAAACGGTCAAGTCAAACTGAGTTGATGTTCGCTACCGTATATAAGAAGCTATTTTCTCATAAACATTTCTTTGCAATAATTTAAACTTTTTTTTTTTTTTGAAATTTAATAACCATTTTAAAAATAATTACCACAAAATTTATTACACCTGTATCATAAATTATAAACTTACTTATTCCCATCATTAATTTGGAATTAGAAACAAAAACAACTAAGAAAGCAAAAAAAAAACCAAAAATAGAAAATCTAATTGGATCTATTCGAAAATCAAAATAATATATACATATTGTATACCATATTGGAATAAACAGAGTGTGTCAGTTTAGTACTAAGTAGTGTTAAGTTAAGAAAGAAATTATGATATAGTTTGTCGGTTTTAAAGAGAGTTTAAGTGATTAGACAATTTTTTTTTATTTATATAATTTTGTACTTTATTTATTTATTATTATTATTTACTTTTTTTTTCTTTTTGTTATACTTAAATTATAGTATATTAACTTATAATAATAATTATATTTTATACTATACTTTATTTACCAACTATTAACTCTGTAAGAGCTTATAAGCCCATTTGAGAGGAACTATAATAAATAAATACATAAAATAGTCTAATTAATATTTAAATTGCACCCACCTAAATTATTTATTCTACTACAACGGTAACACTGAAAAAGTACTCTTTTGACCTCCTGTATATTGCTTATGAATATTTTACACTCGAACTGTCATACCTATAATAGTCTAATTACTATTTCCGTATTTGATTTAAATTTGAACGGAAATACTTTCTTACATATTTAAAATGGTGCAATGAGATTCATGAGCCACTGACCAACTGAATAAATTATTTAAATGGGTCATTTAGCTGAGGCAGCTGTGGTCTATTATGTATTTCTTTTTCTTAAAACAAAATTCTTCGTTAGTACTGTAAGCTGAGAAGTGTGACCTGAACGCTTGAGCATTGGCCCTTCACTCTATGTTACGTGCACCACCATAAAAATACAATACAATATACAAAAAGGACAAATATGAATTGTCTGATGTTAAAAAAAAATGCTTGAAAAAATTATTGTTTGTCAAAAAAAAATTGTGCGATTTTGGAAAGTAAGACATCTAAAAGATGTAAGAGATCTAAAATTTGTACCTTATCGAAATCATTTAGATTGAATTATTCAAAACTATACAACTGGATCTACATATAGAATCCACCATCGCTCATCTCTACAGTCTGATATAAAAAGAAAATAGATTCAAATCAATGAAAGTAAATTCCATATATGAATGAGCACACCCTGTGTACAATATTCATCTATTATCATCTAATTTAGAACTTAATGAGTTCTAAAAGTCAGTTCATTGCACCCTTTAAACTTAATCGAAATTAAAAAAGAGTTTAATTTTATTTTTAATTTGATTTCTCAAAAATTATTACGTAATCTAATCAAATTTATGTATATACATATATATATATATATATTTTAACTAATTTGCGGTACTTTTATTAATATTCCATCATCATAATCATTAAATTCACCACCATTCATTCATGTTTTTTTCAAAGAAAAATTCAGTAAAAGTAGAATAAAGAGTGAACGAGAATAGAAATACATAATAAGAAGCATACCAGAGTTTTACTTAATTTCATTGCGCATCCAAATTCTATACATTAGAATCATTTATGAATAATGTACTACTCGTAAAAATATTATTATATATTATAGAGATAGAAAGAGATAGAGAATATAATTTAAAAGGTAAATGAGATATGTAATTGTTATGGAGCTCATTAAACAAAACAAAAAAAAAACATTAAAGAACTTTTTTGAAAAAAAAAAAAAAAAACACAAACGTTTTTTGTTTCGGTATCTGGTTAATATACATTCATTTTTTATGACATATTTGAACTTTTTAATAAATTTCAGTAAAATAACTTTTGAAACTTCCGTTCATCATAATATTAATGTCAGCGACCCTCTCTATATAATTTATATGTACAAACAATTAAATTGTTCGTGCAATTCTTTAGAAGTGTGCGCTGCTAGGTTTCAGAGGTTCATCGATTTAAAAAAAAAAAATAATTTAATTTTGCGAATCGATTATTATACTCATTTCGATTTTTAAATAATAATTTTGGTGTAATTGAATATCGAAAAAGAAATTGTCTTAAACTATCAAAATATATTTTTTAAGATTATTAAAATAAGAATATAAAAGTTATATGTTCTTTTTATATTCAATTTAAACAATAAAGTTAATGATGTGGAAAATTGATTTTTTTTTTCTTTGGTATAAAATTTGAAAATAACTGTTTTATTTTTTTATTATTTTATTATTAAAAAACGTATCAAATATCAAATAATCTTTAATTGTTAATTATAATGCATGAAAAGAAAATTATAAGGGACTACGTTAAATTTTTTATTAAGTATTTTCTCCATCATTAATTTACAACAATATTATGACAAGCCGCCATATTTAAAATTTATACATACATATATGCAGAAAAAAAATTAAGACATTTAAATTTGAAACAAGCCTTAGTGAACCAAAAATAAAATAATATATATAAATATAAAATATTAGACCCATAGTTCGAAAGGGAAAATGACCTCAAGTTGGCCTGCAGGCTTATCTCCAGACCCACTGAATAAATAAATAAATATAAAATATAACTACATTTATCGAAACAAAACTACCCTATAAAAAGTAAAAAAAATGAAATTGGTAACGATTTTTGAGCATATAAAACTGTTATTATTAAGATAAATGAAACTTACTGGAATATTTTCAATGGAAATCTGGAATATTAGGTGGGAAGGTATGTAGATACGAAGAGCTGTCTAAGTTAAAACACCTTGACATCGTAAATATCTCAACACACAAAGTTGAATACGAAATCTGCAAGATTTAAAATGTCAACAAAAACTCACAAAAGCTTAAGACATTGTCTTATGATCAAAATTGTTGTCGACGATGTCTTTGCGACCGGCTTGACAGGTATTTGAGTATTTAAAAGTTTTAAATGTTACCATGCGTATCAGCTTTTTAAGAGGAGAAGGAGCCATTATTTTAAAAGTAAAAATTTTATTAACTAAATCGAGAGTTCTCTATTGATTGGTGATATTTTCAACTTCCGGCAAAGAAGGGAAATCGGTTTTTTCAGACCAAAAATCGCCGAAATTGGCCGCAATCGAGATTTTCAAATGGGAAGGAGTACTTTTTTATGCAAATTCGAATTATACGTTAAAAAATAAATAACTTTTGTAAAGTAAATTTTTTTTTTTGTTTTTCTTTTTGTTTAAATTATGTAGGGACCCAATACTGAGATAAAAAATATGATAACATGAAAAACAAATTTATTTGTAAAAATTATTTTCATTAATTTTAATTTACCAAAGGAAAATATTGAACATTTTTTTTTATTGTTATTAATTTTAAAGAAAAATACTAAGAAACCAAAAAAAATCATTTATCATAATTTTATTATTTTTTGTCGTAGAATCTTAATTTGCATTAAAAAGTACCCCTTCCCATTTAAAAATCTCGATTTCGGCCAGTTTCGGCGATTTTTAGTCTTAAAAACCCGATTTTCGGTCCTTTCCGAAAGTTTAAAATACCACCAATCGATAGAGAACACTCGATTTAGTTAACAAACTTTTTTTTTAATTTAAAAATAACGGCTCCTTCTCCTCTTAAAAAGCTGATACGCATGCTCTGGACCACCCGGTATATTCAACGTCAATTATAATATTATTTAAAATAATGCAAGCCATGATTATATATTTAGCAAGTTGAATATTCTTCAAATCTACATGGTATAAAATTCTAAAGTTTAGTTTTAGAAGACCAAAAGCTTGTTCTACATCTAGGCGTAATGAACTCAGGATGGTATTCTAACACGATTCTTTTAAAGGAAGCCATTATTTTTGTAGAGCATGTATTATGATCTTTGTTGATTGTTGTTGATGATGTCTTTGCGATCGGTTTGACAGGTATTTGGTTTTACAAAAATGTTTAATAACCCAATGTTGTAGTGTGTTTCCTCAACTTTCTATTAATTTTGCTTGATTACAAATGAATTAAAACACAGTGTCTCAGAAAGCTCTCATTACACAATGTTGCCAACTTATTTTATCGATAAAATTGACAACATAGTATTTTTTTACATTATAATAGGTTGAAGTTTTTTTTTAAGCAATTTACGATATCACCGACACTTAAACCAAAGATGTCCATTGTGATATCATCAGAATCTCGAATCCTTCGTGTGAATCAAAACCAATTTGTGCTATTTACAATGCGATGAATGCACTTAATTTAAGTACCTATTAGGTTCAACCAGAATAGTAGGCATGGATTTTTCTTTTGTAAATTCATTCGGGTCAAGTACAAAGACGCTATAGGATTGTTATAGTCTTCTTCTTCATTTTTGCAAGCTTTACTGAAACATTTGAGTGGCAGTGGAGAGCAAGCATTCTGGCATATTTGTCTATAAAGTAGTACCCAGCGATAATCTCCAACATCGTTATCACATCTAATCGTAGTAAAATGATCAATTATGGTGCAGTATGGCCAAATAAGTTTAACTACATTGCAGTCAGAATCTGGAATATTAAAAGAACCTCTAATGTGTACAGCAGGCAGCGCATAATATTAAAAATGCTTTAGGGCATTATAACAAATCTTTAGAATTGTCAAAAATATATTTTCTTTTACTACTGATAGAACCGACATATATTATCTATCAATCATAAAATCAAATTTTGAAATAAAAAAAAAAACAATATTCACTTTAGAATTAAAATAAATTTGATACTTGACATTTTGAAAACAAATTATTTTTATCTTCAATTACATATAATTATTCAATTTGACATTTAACTAAATACATTTTACATCTTTAATACACACACACACATATTTTGCATTGATTTTGTCTATTTCTGTAATAAAAAAAAA
Source organism: Argyra leucocephala (assembly GCA_963942445.1). Classification (NCBI taxonomy): domain Eukaryota; kingdom Metazoa; phylum Arthropoda; class Insecta; order Diptera; family Dolichopodidae; genus Argyra; species Argyra leucocephala. The sequence goes on from OZ012681.1 coordinate 16,674,783, forward strand.
ATTGTTCAACATTTTTATTGATTCGAAAGCAAAGATATTATACTCGTAATATGTAATTGTTAGCAGTTGTCAATTCGACTTATTACAATGTAGAAAATAAATGATAATAAACAATAATAAATGTGTATAAAAAAGTAACTTTTATAAAAAGATTTGATTTTTTAAATAAATTAATAAAAAATAAATTTATTTAAGACATTTGGCACACGCACCCACTACAAAAAAAAAATGTTTATGAAAAATATGAAATGCCATTCATATATTGAGGAAATTCCATTTATTTTTTTGTTTTTATTTTTTTTTTTTTTCTTGTTATTATTTTGATAATATTGGACACAAAGCCTCCAAGCTTCCTCCTATATATTCAATATATAAAAAATTTGATAGCACTACTCTTGTAATTTTTGTTGTTGATTTTATTGTTAAAGAAAGAAATTAAGTTAAGTTCAGTTCGATTGAAGCCGGTTTATTAGTGAGTCAGAAAGAAAAGAATTTAAATTAAAAAAAAAAAAAATTGAATAAAGAGTCCATTACACTTTGCATTCACGATTCAATTGAATTGTTTTGAATTGTATTGAATGAAATGATATCGAATGGAATTTTAGTTTTATTGTTTTGTTTTTCTTGTTTTTTTTTTTTTTGTTTTTCATTTTATTATTTTGATATATTGTCTAACACTTTATAATGCAAAGCAATGATTTTCAAACTTAATTCAATCGGTGGTCTGTGATCAATTAATTTCAATTTTTATTCATGCTTTTTTATACTTTTTTCACTTCACTTGGAAGAATAGAAAGCCTTGGCATAGCTCAGAAATTGTGCTTCCATAACATTAACTTGTGCTTTTATCATTACCAGGATTTAGTTTGTTGTTTAAACGCTTGTGAAGTGGAGGTAATAAAAATTTAATTTACACTGAGCCTGTACTCATGCCTATGAAATATCTATAAAATAGGTGAAGAGCAACAATATATAGAGTAACATTTGAGTTATTGCTGCCGCTTTTGAATTTTATCCAAACACACTACCAGTTATGTGCCAGTCCATATATGGCAAACAATTGATTGCGTTTTTTTGCAATATCAAATATCTGATCATCATTTTTCGATTTAAGTGCACACCTAAATATGTCTAAGCTTTTCCAGACACTGTAGCAATTATATTCTTGAAACGAAAGATTGACTTTTGTAAAGCATTGGATTCAATTAAAGTTGTTTTGAAGCGAAGCATTTGTGCTTGTCATATTGTTTACATGTCACCCATAAATTCGATAAAAAATAATTTCTATCAATTCCAATCGAAAATTGAACTTAGATTATTCTATTTTTGATATCGTAAACTTTTTGATAACATAAACTATCATGCGATTACTATCCACTACTATATGGATGTTAATGAGTTCAACGAAATTCAATGGCAGTAAACGTATATCAGCCATTTAGATTACACCGATGATATTGATGTCACATATATGAACGGAAATTTGTATGACACTGGAATAGTGCATGTCTAAAAGTCAATCATCTAAAACCGAATTCATCCGAACATTCATATCGCACAACAATTCATCCGGTTCTCGTTAAAGGAACACAATTTGCAAAAATGTGTGCCCATTCAGTTGCCTGAGTAATATCGCATCATCACATTTAGGTACCCAGCTGGATATTGAAGATCGAATTAGTCTCAAAAATATGGCAATCAAACTATACATATCTCTATACGTAATAAAATGAAACTTTTCGAATCGAATGAAATTTTAATCCTTTTGTATCACATTGAAAATTTCTACAAACATCACCAGAAAACTTCAAACGTGTATCAAACAATAGTGTGCCCGGCGTATTTCAAAATATCGTTTGTCGTAAACAATTTCCAACAGAACGTTTTGTGATAGAAAACAAGACAAAAGTTAATAGAGGTGGAAGGTAGATAGATAGATATAGGTAGTTGTACCTTCCGACACACTTAAACCATCAGTAAAGTCTATTGTGATACCACAGCAAATTTCCTCTCATAAGACTCTATTCGTTGAACCAATTCGAACTTTTTACAAAACAGTGGAGATTTTTGATTTTAGTGTTACCAAGCGAGTCCAGAAAGATTGCTTCTAGGTGGGTTTTCCTTTTATTATAAAGATCAGGGCAGGAACAGAGTATGGGTTGGACAGTTTCATCTTCCTCCTCCTCTCTACACGTTCTGCACAATTCGTTTGATAGGAGTTCAAGTCTTCTGGCATATGTTTACCAATAAGACAATGACTCGTAATGACCCCTACCACCATAATTCTAATGTAACACCTTTTCAGATTTAGTAGGTTAAAGGAGCACTTCAGGTTCAGCTTAGGCCAGAATTGCTTGGTAATGTTCTACATGTCTGGTTTACCTGAACCTACCTGAAATTTGAATTTTTTATTACATCTTTCCAAAGCTAGAGGTGGTGCGATTTGAAGATTTATTGCATCTTATAGATAGCTAGAAATGGTGGAAATTCGATAGCAAAAAATGACATTGAATAGAACATACTCTAAAAAAATTTAGCAACAAAATAATATTCCGAATTAAGTACCGAAATAAAATTCGCCGAAATAATATTAATATAACGAAATAATATTCCGAATTAAGTCTCCCCAGGCTGCATGTCGCATCGTTAATTCTAGAAAATTGTTGACAAACACAGTTTTAACTGAACTAAATACCGAATAGAGAACGTGACGGAAACAGAAGAGGTTTGTTAGCATTTTTAATGGAAATTTTTTATTTCTACCCTCTGCCTCGATGATGGGGGGTTACATGACAACGATAATATAGTAATGATGATGGTGATGATATGATTGTCGTGAATCAAATAATAACTACATAATCAAATATTCCGCTATTCCATTAAACAAAAAAAAAAATTGTGAGGCATTTTATTTAAATGCTGGTCCTTCATATCTAATATATATATGTAAACATTTATTACCGATTCTACTTAAAATAAAGTAAAATTTATTATTAAAATACATTTTTGTTGTTTTTTTTTTTTTTTTTTAATTTGTGATTTTGAGATATTGAGAAACTCTTTAAATAATTCAACACCGTTAATCTTTACGACTTTTTGAGTAGTTTTTTCGCGTCTTATGATGATGATATGTATTTTATTCCCCTTTTTTTTTTGTTGTTGTTGTTGTTCTTCTTTGCATATGCATATTTTTTATTATGGTTAACATTCGTGCGCCATCACAAATTCCTATTTATTAGTGATATTTATTGCAATTGTAATAAAAAAAATATATATATATATATATATATATATATATATATATAAAAGAACGTATTCTATACGTATATGTATTATCGTATATTATGAAATGAATAAGCATTTCATATTCTCAAACATAATCTAAAAACACCTACACAAAATCCATCGGGTATCGTAAATAAAAATAAAAAAAAAATAAAAATAAAAAATGAAAATTCTATGATAAACAAAAAATCACTGTTAATCCTTTTGGGGTGGTTCTTCTTTTAGTATATGCATTCCTTTCTAAATTAGTTTTTAATTAATTTTGAAACATTGAATCGTATCGACTGACTTTTTGGTTTTTTTTTGTTTTTTTTTGCAGCACAACAATGTATGTGTGTTGTGCCAAACAAAAAAAAAAAAATTGTAAACCGAAAGACGACTGAATTTTTTATGTTTTTTTTTTTTTTGATTTATGTAATATAAAAAATATTGCTTTCGGCTATAAATATACTCGTATATACAATGATTAACATCGAAAGAATAAATCACGAATTGAATTTATTATTTCTGATGTGCGAATTGTATTTCGTTAATCTGTTAATAAAGATAAATAACTATAGGTAGATATTATTTTACATTATATTGATTCCAAAAATAGATTGATTTGATTAGGCGGTTTTATCTCAAAGCTATTTTCGGCAGCTGAAAGATATAAATTCAGTTATTTTAATATTATACCTCCTCCTCAAACAAATAATATATAGTATTATGTAAGTGGTAGCTGATAGTTGCATTTTTCCCGCTTTTAATTAAAATTAATTATTATTTTACATTACTCAAAAATTTAATTTGAGGATTTTGAATGTATTGTTTTTTTTTTGTAATTATTCCCTGAACACAATAATTTTTCCCCTGAAAATTTAATTTAATTTTTAGTTTTTATTTTTTTATTGGAAATTACTTATATTACGGTAGGTTACAGAGCTGACAATAGAGAGTAATAGAACTATTGAAATGTGATAATATGTAAGGTTAATTACGGCCATTACAGGAAGATGTATGATGGTATGTCAGCATAATAAATCGTACTATCGTAATCGTACTAATGGATATCGTTTTTATTTTACTTTATGTTAAAAACTTGTTTTTACTTCAAGTGAAGAAGTTTTTATTTTAAGCGAAAGAATTGCTTTTAACCAAATAATTTACCAGAGATGGTTCAAAAATAGTTCAATACATTAAAAAAAAGTATTGCAATATTTTGTTTATTTAGGATTCACATTGTCAAAATTGCGTTCATATCTGTAATCTACAAAATTTTACGAATTCATTAAAAATAAACCATGATTAAAAATTAAATGAGTATTTCATTCACCAACAACACAATGTTGAACTTATACAGCTCCTAGTTTGAATTTGAAAAGTATTTAAAACTCACATATAAATTTGATATCAAAAACAAATCAAATTTCAATTAGAAACAAATCAAATTTCCACTTGGTATAACCAATACTAAATGTTAAAATTATAGTAAAATTATTTTTATTAGTTAATTTCTAAATTAAATATTAATAGAGAAGGTTTTATAACGGCCTTACTTCCAGGAGTTTTAGTATGGCATAAGGTTCAAATTGAATGCGGCACTTGGCACATATCACACTGTTTTTGAAGTTGAAACCATGCAAGTATCAGCATTACAGTGCAGTAAAAGAGGGCACAAAAGTGCCAACATGTACATAATTTCAAATAGCCAACAAAGCTCTGGCTTTGAAAACAGTCGAGTTACTTTTATGTGGACCTCTGGGCATTAAGGGATTCAAGACAATGAAGAAGCAGATGTCCTTGCAAAAACAGGTGCGAAGAGTCATCTCTGAGGACCAGAGCGAAGTATTGCTCGTTCAAATGCCTACTTACAAATAATTTTTTCCAAGTGGGAAACTACAGAAATTCAAAACATATGGGATAGTTGCCATCAATGACTTACTCAGTCTAAAGCGTAATCAAACTAAGTATCCAAAGACTGAATCAGATAATCAGGGCGATTAGATCTAATGTCAGAATGCTGACATTGTTTATCACATTCAACAAGCATCTCATGTATTCTGAATTTGACATCAAAGCAATAATAGCGTTCATCGAGGACATAGACCTACAGTTCTGAGATAAACGGGGAAGTACAATAAATCTTAAGATGTCGCGCTTACATAGAACTCCCCATTAAAAAGATAATTTAAATATAGTTTTTACTATAATTTTAACTCACGATTAATTGAATTGGGTTAGTATTTAAGATGACATACGCAAGCACTAGGAAAGCTATGCATGGCTCATATTGAATAATGTGTTTATACACAAGACCCATATATGATTCAAAAATTGTAAATTATACTTCATACACCTTCAATCATCTTACTTTTCGATCTTCAATCCGATAGAACTAGATATTTAAGTCAACAACTTGCTAAGATCTTCTCATAAACACCATTGCAAATGTTCATTTTAGCAAATATACAATTTACATTCTATTTTATAGCATCTAAAATCTGCGAGAAGCATCTTAATCCTCTATGTTGACTATTCGCCCTGGGGTGGCTATTAACTTAAGTATTAAATTGTGTCAATTAGTACTGAATCAATCAGTTTAGTCTATTTTTAATTCAAACTTTTTTTAAGTTCACCGAAGAAATTGTATCAGAATACGTAATAGTAACAGTATGAAATTTTACTATTTCTGTGTATTTAACCAAATATTATACAACATTAAAACTCTATTCATTAACTTAACTATAATGTATTTTTCTACATTAAAAACCAATTATAAATATTTCATAATTTTTTTTCCCCCCTCAAATATATTATTATTAAATCAAAAATAAATTAACTAATATTATCTATTATTATTTTACTATTAATTTCAGTGTTCACATGGGGAAGAAAAATGAGCAAAAAACTTGATATATTAAAACGTGGTGATATATTAAAAAATTTTGATCATAATACAGATCAATCAATGACCCCATTAATTATTGGTAAATCATGTACATTAACAAGATCATCAACAATTAATCCATTAAAAAAAAGTAAATCTGGACCAATTGATGCTCAATCAAAAGATTCAACAACAACAACAACAACAATAGCAACACCAACAGTTATAAATAAATCTGCAACATTAACAAGAGATCGTCACAGTTCAATTAAATCATTTTTCCATCGAATTGGTTCAACTGGAATGTTAAATCATAAATCTCATAATATAACAAAAATTACTGATTCAAATATAAATTGTAATAGTAATAACAATAATAGTAATAATAATAATAATAATAATAATAGTAATAGTAGTAGTTTGTATCGAAGTAGTTCAACAAGTCAATTAAATAGCAGTTATTTTAAATGTGATGATCCAACAGATGGTATTAATTTAATTAATAATAAACAACCAATTATTATTAATTCAAATACAAAACATAATATTCATCATTTAAAATCATCAAGTTGTGATGATATTGCTAGAGTTGGTAATTTTATTAATAATTCAAATTTAATAAGTGGAAATTTCATTAATAATAATAATAATAATAATAACAATGCCAATAACAATAACAATACCAATAATAATACCAATAATAATAATAATGATCAACAACCAAGACGTGGTAATTTTCCATATGCATTTTTAAGATCAAAATTATCTGTATTACCAGAAGAAAATGGTGGTTCAGTTATAAAACAACAATCTTATACAAATTTAGAACGTATTTTGGATTCAAATACATCAGATACAATTTCAATAGCAAGTTCAACAAGCCCAAAAGCTTCAATTGGTTCAAAAATAATATGTCATTCTAATAAAAATGGTGTTATAAAAAGATATTCATCAGATGATAGTGCTATTAGTAATTGTTCACCATTAATTGGTGATGTATCTAGGCATAGTAGTATTTCATCAAAAGATTGGGAACCATTTTATCAACGTTTAAGCTCATGTATTAGTTCAAATGAATCTGGTTATGATAGTGATAATGGACGTCATTGTGATGAACCATTAAAAAGAAATAGTTTAGTATCAAATTCAATTCGTTTATTTGAAGAAAATATAAATATACAAGAAAAATCAACAAAAAAATCTCAACAATCACAATTATCATCATCATATGAAACAGGAACTATACGTAAAAGATTTAAAGAAATTAAATTAATAAAATTAGATTCGAGTGATTTTATTGGAATTATAGTATCACCTAAAATCATAATAAATCAATCTAATGAACAACAATATAGATATGTTATAATTGAACTTAATCCATTTGGATTAGCACAAAGGTAAAATTAAATAACTACATACATACATACATACATACATGCATATTGCATATACAATTTAATAATTAATTTTATTTAATTTCAGAGATGGCAGATTAAGAATAGGTGATGAAATTGTATATGTTAATGGAAATTATTTGCGTACAATGAAATCATTTGATACAGCACAAAAACTTTTAACAACATTCATTGATAATAGTATCGATTTAGTTATATCACATGATGAAATATCAATAATTAATCCAACTGGATTAACAAATTTTAGTACAAAAATTCAAATTGAATATGATCGTAATACAACAGCAACAACACCAACCAGACAATTTAGAAATTCACCAGAACCATCCCAATTAAATGGATATCATTTGAATTCAAATAATTATAATAATAATAATCAGAATGGAGAACATCGTAATAATAGTAATAATTGTGGAATTAGAAAACGTCTATCATATAACCAAAGAACTCATAGTAATGATAGTATAAATAGTTTTGATTTAAGTGGAATTCAAATAGTTTTTAATAATGAAAATTTAAATCATTCACAATCAGATAATGATTCTATTAAACATATGAGTTTAATGCAACCACATCAATACGATTACAGAAGACGTCCAATAACAAATCGTCAATTAGAATTAACACCATTATATAGTACGTCAACTGAATATACACCTGTTTATGCTAATAGAATAACAACCCTAACAAATACAATAAGTGATGATGAAAAATGGCAATTACTTAGTCGTAAAAGAACTGAAGCTTTAACTCAAATGGAATATTCGCAAATTTTAGGTTCAAAAAATTTAACATATTTAAATGAAAATAATAATAATAATAATTGTGGTAATAGTAGTGGTAATAGTAAATCAATAATTGATTTAACAACATTATCTAAAGATGAAACAATAAATTCAATTGTAACAACAAATAATAATAATGCCATTAATTTAAGTAATATTAATAATTTAAATAATAATATAACATCAAATCAAATTGATAAAAAACAATTTGAAAACTTATCAATACACCAACGTACTTCTACTACTGACAGTAACAGTGACAGTAACAGTAACAATAACGGTAACAATGACAGTAATAGTAACAATAATAATAATAAAAATAATTTTAATAATAATGCATATAGATCATTAAGATTAGGAAACTATCGTTTGAGTTCATGCAGTTTGAATTCAAGTCGATTAAGTTTGTGTTCACAAAATGCCACTGAATATTCGTTAATTGATCAAGGAATTGAAAATCGAAATAATGATTCCATGACATCAATTGCAACAGTAAATACAACAACACCAACAACAGCAACAACAACGACAACAACAACAACAACAACACCAAAAATAATAACTAAAACTGAGGATAATAATAATATTGGATTAGAAAAATGGTTAAATAATGAGACTAATAAAAATAATAAATTAAATTTAACATCATTATCAGCCATAAATAATAATAGTAATAATAATAATAATAACATTGAAAATAATAAAATAATTAATAATTTTAATCAAGATAAACAATTAAAATTATGTAATAAATCTAACAATGTTTTCAATAATGCCAATAATAACCACAATAATAATAATAATATTTGCAATAAAATAAATGAAAATAACAATGATAAAATATGTAAAAATATTGTAGTTGGAAACTATGATTTAAATGCTATTGCTAATATTACTAAATGTAAGAATTCTAACAATAATATAGGTCATGATACCACCGAAGAAGATGGTAGGTTTAAATTAAATTACATTTAAATTAATTAATTTTGTAAATTTTAAACGAGTTCATGCATTTTTTTCCCCCCCAACTTCTAGAATTTTTTATTAGCTATCTATTTTCATATTTATAAACGTCCAAGATCTTATATTCTCAATGTTGATTCTTTTAATTTCTATTTGTTTCTTTTAATTACCATGTTGAAATAATTTATTTAATATTCTGGATGTTTTTGAATTTGAATGAATATATTTTTCGAATTGATATATTTTTATTTAATTATTTTTATTTAGTTCCATTTCTATGGGATGATTATGGGGTAACTGCTTTTACCCAGAAATTTGGCATACATAATTATATACAATAGTTTTTTCTTTAAAATTTTTATGATATGTACAATCTACTAATTTCAAATATGGAAAAGATTGTAGAACACCTTCATATACTCATAGTTTTACACTATTTTATTCTCGTTTTACTTCTGAAACTATTTTTTTTTATAACTTTATTTTAGTATGTATTCAAATAGGGGGGAATTATTTTTAACTATACAAATAAAATTTTGTTTGGATTGGTATGGTAGATCTACCTTTATGAACTCTTTTTTTCATATCGTATCAACTATGTCCATATATGAAAATATTCTAATATTAAAAAATAATAAGACCACATACAATTCTTACAGGACTTGCACGCTGTATAGTACAAACAATTACATTTTTCAAAGGTCATGGTATGAAATCATTAGGATTCAGTATTGTTGGTGGTAGAGATTCTCCCAAAGGTATGATGGGTATTTTTGTCAAAACAGTATTTCCATCAGGACAAGCAGCTGATGATGGTAATCTTTTAGCAGGTACAATTTATTTTTCATCTTTTTTTTTAATATGGATAATTTTTTAATTTTTTTATAACGAAATTCTTTGTAGGAGATGAAATAATCGAAATCAATAATATCTCAGTTCAAGGTATGAGTCATGCTGATACAATTGGGTTATTTAAAAATGTCCGTGAAGGATCAATTATTTTAAAAATTTTAAGACGAAGGTAAATTTTTTCGTTATAATTAATAAAAGTAATAATAAAATTAAATTATAATTTGTAGATCACAAAAACCAAAACTTACAGTATCATAGAAATCGAAGAAGATCGTAATATTACACAACAAAGAAATAAAATTTCTTCATTTCAATTGAAAATTAACTTTTATTTAAAAAAATAAATTCATTTCTGTATAAAAATAAAAACTTTTAAATTAAAATATATGTATTGTAAATTAAAATTCTTTAAAATATTGTTAAAAACTTTACTATTGTATTTTTAAGGTTTAGATAATATATCTAATATATTTTAATATTTGTCAATTTTTCTTTTTATATTTAATATACATAATTTAATTAAAATAAAACAAAATATTATATGTTTAAAATCTGTATTTTAATAATAAAGTCTTTCGAATTAATTTTTAATATAATTTTATATTATTCTGTAATTTTTTCTGTTTTATAATTTTCAGTAGCTATTAAACGTTGTTTTTTCACATAATGATCCAATCTATTTTCTAAACTTTCTAAAATAAAAATCTAAAGTTAAAAATTATATTAATGCAAATATAAACTTAAAATTTACCACATCTTTTCCTATTCATAAGTTTTTGATGTTGTTTTTGTTTAGCACCTTGCAGTAATATATTTGCTTGAAAGTCCAAATCATCTGATTCAAATTTTTCACAATAAATTTTCTCTAAATCTTTTAACATTTCATGAATCATAGTTTGCCTTAAATTAGAATTAATATTGTTTTTGAAGAAAAAAAATAATTATATTAAAAATTACTTTATACTGAATTCACTCCATTGAGTTTGCATATTTTGAATTAATCTATGGAGATTATCTTTACTATAAACCCATTCTTTTATTGGAATTTCTTCTGAGCAATTTTGCTCATCTAAATTGGTATTTTCTAATATATTGTCTTCGCTGTCTGATTTATTTACATATGAAATCAAGTCATTTTCACGAAATTCACAATCGTATAAATTCAGAGAAATACCATTAGCTAAACTATATTGTGGTTTACTTTACATCAAAAAAAAAATTTCCTTAATTAACTAAATATAAAAATTAATTTTTAAATCTTGTCACCATGGATTTTTTTCCACATTCAACAACTCAGATATAATTGATGGATCTTCTTTTTCTTCACCTATTAATATTAAAATTGCCATTATACAACGTATTTGATGCCATAAGAATGCTTTAGAAGTAATTTTGAAATAACACATAATATATCCTATAATAAGTTTAAATTATTATAAATATAATATAAATATGAAATAATTTCAGGAACCTGAACTTTTATCATTTTGTGATGAATTACATAAATTAATTTCAGCATTGATTACTGTACGTGTGAAATTTACCACACCGTTACCAACATCCATTTTACATAAATTTCGAAAATCATGTATACCAATTAAAAATTTACATCCTAAACGCATAGCCTATTTAAAAAAATTACAATCAAAATACATAATTCCAAATGAATATAGGTATGAATAATTTTAAAAACTACCTCTATATTTAAATTCCCTTTTGGAAAGAAATACTTATAAGTTCTTTCGAGACAATCAAACCTTGCACTAAAAGATTTACTAGATAATGGCGCCCATGAAATACATTTGATATTTTTTGGTAATACTCTAGAAATTCAAAAAATTTAGTTTACATTGAAATGTAAATAAATATTATTTAGATTACAACCTATTTAACATATAACAATAATCAATTTCATTTTGTATATTATCTGGCATCATTTGTTCATGCTCTGGAAATTTACTTCTCAAATCAATTGAGATTACTAAAATAATAAGATGAAAATGTTTTTTGTTATTTAAATATTAAATTCTACTTAAATAACTACCCACCTTGACAGAATGCGCTCACTTCTTTATCTGTACGGCCACAGCGATTATAATTTGAAGATTGACGACTTTCAATTAAACATGTTTTCTGTAATGCTCTGAATAAATGGAATTCTATTGTAGCAGTTGTATCTTCCTGTTCAGTAAATCCTTGATATTCCCAACCGAAATACAAAAACTTTAAGAGAACGTGTCTTTTATGTGATCTAATACAATAAGAAATTTTATAATTCATCTGAGTTTTCTTAAATATTTATATAAAATATAAATAAACACTGACTTGTCAAAATCATGTTTTCGTTTATTAATTTCATTTCCTAATCCTTTTTGGTTTAATTTTTCAATAATATTTTTCAGCTGAGAATTGTGTGCTCGTAGTGTAATGATTTTCTTTATTAAATCATCTTTTGTTAATTTATTTAAGTCTTCTTCTAAAATATTTGGTTTTTTATTAATTTTAAATGGCTTTTTCTCCATTGCTCCTTGCTTTTTAAATAATTTTTTCTTTTAAATTTAAACCACAATTCTAATTGAACTTTAAAAATATCACAATTGAAAAATGAAAACAAAACTTGAAATGTCAAATCAGTTAACATGTGCCAAGTTTCATTTTGAGCTGGCACTTTATACAACTAGCATATCTATAAATCCAAAGAATTAGAACAAAAATTCTAATTCATGGTATTTTAATAAAACAAATTTGCACCTAAGCAATAAGTTTTAAACCACTTTTTGTCAGCTGTTTTGAAGCATCTGATATGAATATTGTAGTTTCTTTTAAGTCTTTTCATACTGCCAAATCGTCAAATCGCCATATGGTACATAAATCTATAGTGTGGTGTGAGCCATAGCCCGCAGTGTAAGTAGCCATGACATTCAAACATTAAAATCTCAAAAAAGCTAACAGAGTGGAAAATATAATTTATAACATACAAATTTTGAAATAACGCAATAACAACCGACTTTGTTCAAAGGGACAATAAAATTCCATCTCTTTTACATCATTTAGTAAAAATTTTTAAATTTATTTTTCACATTCTTAAACATGCATTTGAAAATTTTTATTTTTCTACTAGTAAATTTTATTTTACTAGAATTTCTACATATTTATAAGAATATTCCATAACAAAAACTTTAAATTAAAATTGGTATAAATCAACTTCTTTTTGTAAGAAATGTCAGAAAAACAGGAGATCTCGGTGTGAATGCCCATATTTATACGAGGCAGTAATCTAAAAAAAAAACTAAAGAAATCTACCTTCTGCAATTGTCGTTGTCGGATCATTGAAATATCAAGATAGCCGCAATTGAAATTATTGGCAAAGAAATATTAAATAAATTTTTATTATTATTCTAGTGTCAATTCAACATTATTATTATTTTTATAATTTATATTTTTTTATTTGATTGATTAATATTCGATCCGAATATTACGTTGTCAACAACAAATTTCTTATTTTTTGTGAAGAAAAAATAATAAAAATATTTTAACACTAACATATTCCCAGAAAAAAAATTTAAACGTCAAAAATCTACCAGAAATTTTAAGTTTTGGTAGATTTACTTATCCCTTACCGAAATGTCCCCTCACCAAAATATTTTTTTAGCTTTCTACCACTTTTCTACCCGTATAAACATGCATTACGATAGCTTGAAGGCTTGACTTGAATTCTGTTTGAAAATTCAAGCTGTGTATTCGATTGTTCAGCTTGAATGGCTGTCAGCTTAAAAATAGCTTGAGTTTGACATATATGTTTTTGGTGACATAAATTTTCACCTAAAATTTATAAAATTTTCTATAAATTTAAAGATATAAAATATATAAAAAATATGAAAATAATTTTTTTTATTTATTTACTCTTTTAAATCTTCTATTTTTTAAATTCACTCTAAAACAAACCTTCATGAATATTTGACATTAAATGTCAATTCAAGTTCTCAAGCTGCGTATTCGGTTGAAATTTTCAAGTCAAGTAAGTAAATTTGTGTGATTGGCTTGAGTGAACCTGATTTCAAGAAACTAGCGTATACATGATATTGAAGCTTTCTTGAAGCTTACTTGAAGCTATCATGTATACGGGTATGTCATAACAAGCTTGACATTTATTTAATTTTATTTTTTTATATTTCTATTTAACTATCCCTGATAAAAATCAAATATATACTTTCTTCTTCATCAAAATATAACTTTCCAAAGTAGTGTGAAAAATATCCCAATGTCAGGGATAAATTTGCTCAGTAAATTATATTTACTGTTCTTGTCGTATAAATTGAGTTCTCATCTCATATATAAAACAAAGTCATTTCATGTTATTTTATTTTCCTCTTTAGATCTAATTAAAACGCTTATCCAGCCCAGCTAAAATTCGCATTTGCTTGCGGACTTGTGCCTTGTGGTTTGCATTATTACCACAATTCCACACTGCAACTGCATTCCCTGTAATGAAATTTAAAAAATTTCCCACCTATTTTGATGATCCAAAATTTTGACGTTTCAGTCGTCACAAAGCAAAATTTTACATCAAACATAGAATAACAATTGAAAACGCAGACAAGTGGAAAAGTGAAATTTCAAAAAGTAAACAATAAATAAATAAATTAATATGGATAAATATAAATACAAAACAACATTTAAGAAAAAAAAATGTGTTTTTGATACAGCTGAAAAAAAAAAATTAGCTAAATTAATTGAAATGCGTCCTGGTATATGGGATGTTAATTCAGGAAATTATAAAATTGGTATTGTTCTTACGAATACATGGAATGAAGTAGCTTCAGAAATGAATAAATCAGGTACATTAAAAATTTTTTAAGTATTTAAAGTAAAATATTTAAAGTAAAATTTTATAGTTGATGAATGTAAACGCGCTTGGAGATCTTTAAAAGATGGATTACGATATAGAAGGAAAAAAAAAATGAACGATACAAATATAGAAGATTTCACCGATGAAAATTCAGATAATTTGGATTGGGATCTAAAAGATAGCTTGCATTTTATGGAATCATTACAAATAAAGCGGTATGTATATATTGAAATTCGTATTTTTAAATTTAAAAGTACATAATATTATTTTTTTTAGAAGCAATTCCCCCTTTGAAGAAGAAGAAAATATCCTTATCCAAAACGAAGACCCAGGCATGAATGAAGCTTTTGACTATTGTGTAATTTTTATATAAGTTTGAATGTATATTAATTATTTGAAATTGGTTTTTATTTGTTTTTACAGACACCTTATATTGAAGAAGTTTTTACTTTGAATAATGGTAATGGGACAGAAACAGAACCCAGTACTGAAACGTCACAAACTAAAGAGAACGAAAGTCCAACTACAGAACTATTGTATAATTTAAATGAATATATTAGTAGTAAGACATCTCAAACAAAACACCCAAATTTAAAATATTATGCAATGTATGCTAATATGGATGAAATGTTAAAGAAATTGTCAGAAGAAGATGTTTTTGAATTAAATATAGAAATTTTAACATTAATATTTAAAAAAATAAAGCAAAAAAGTAAATCTTAATTTCAAAACTTTATTAATTTTTTTGTTTTATTAAGAACCTATAAATTAATAAGATAAAATTTAAAATACTAATAGATTGGTGTAAAAGTCAAATTAACGAAAATAAGCCAAACTCAGAATAAGATTAAAATCGGATGGCTAGAGTTTTTGACAGATAATTATTTAATTTTGTCTAAAATAATTTTGAAAACAATTTCGGATAAATGCTCAAATGTTAATAAAAATTTTAATTTTATTTTAAATTTCTGGTCAAAATAACTTTTTGCATTAAATTACCCATACATATTTAATATTTCAATTTCAAAATATATTACATTGCGGTGAGATGAGATGCATACAGAGCATTCATTTGCAATGCAATCAACAATTTTGTTTATTAATTGATTTGAGTTTTGAAAAAAAAATGCCATATTCAAATCTTCTTTAAAAATATTAGTTTTTACACTGATATAATATATAATTCACTATCTTCTATAACTAACCTATAATTAAAAATATATAATTAATTAGAAATCAAATTAAATTTGAAAAAACAATTTATAAAAATTATTAAATTAAAACATTTGTCTTTTTCAATTAAAACGCAATGTACATTTAAAAAGCGCCACTGTCGCATAAAATATATTAAAAACTAAATTCGAAATCAATTTCGAAATCGACACCAAGTATAAATTGAATTTGTTTAGCCCTGCAATATTTGTGAATTTTTACATCATGGACGCATCTTTTTAAAAGTTATTAAAATATAAATCGGTTCTATTACTGTGAAAAATTTGTTAAAATTACATAAAGTATACAAAAATTACAAATATATATATAATATTATTAAAGGCGTATAAGTAATGTAAGAAATTTACTGAAAATAATTAGTTTTTTTTAAAAAGAAAAAATCAGTATTTGGTTTTCGTACATTTTTTTATTTCTTCAATACTAAAAAAAAAAAAAAGTGTTGGCATCGACATTTTGCTACGTTTTTGGTTTTTGAGTGTTAAAATTTTCTTAATTTTTAATTGCCTTGTAATTAAAAACAAGAAAATAATATTAATAGTTTTTTTATTTGTATTAAAAAGTAATATATAAAGAAAATATAATAAAACTTTTCAATACGATAATTTTATATTTAAGGAAAAAAATTGTTGGAAAAAAAAGTAGATAAATTTCATTAAGCATCGATCTGTATATCTATATATAAAACATTTATGCATATATGTATATGATATAATATATATATATATATATATATATATAAGAAACAATTCTATTATACACACATTCTAGATTATTTTCTTACATTAAAATATACATTATAAAAAAAAAACAAAAATTATATATGCATATTCTATAATAAATATATATATAAAAAGTGGGTCGGTAATTGTTCTTATGTTTTTTTCTAGTACAGAAATTTTATTAAAAATAAAAAAATATCATTGGATACTGTTTTTTTAAATAATATGTGTGCATCAGTTTATATTGAAAAACAATTTGTATTTGTTGAAGAACGTGAAATTAAAAAAAATTCAAATAAATATATAAAACCATCAAAATCAATTAAACTTGATTATAACATGATGGCAAATGTATCATCAGCAACATTATCAACAACATCGTCATCTTCAGCTGCTTTGCCAATGAATTCGTTGTCAAGTTCTCTTACTACACCTTCAATAAAAAATTTATCTTTAAATAATAATATTAGTTCCAATTGTGGTATTACTAATAACAATCAACAAATCATCGGAGATGATAGAAAAATTTCTTCACCAAACGCAACTATAACAGCTGCAGTAACAACAACAGTCTGCAATAATAATTTTGAACAACAGTGCCGACTGCTTGAAGGTATCTAAAAACTAATAAAATACAAAAAAAAAAAAAACAAAGAAAACAAACTATTAATATATATATATATATATATATATACATTATTATTATTTTTTTTTTCAATATATATAATATATAAACAATAAACTATATATACTTTTATTTTGGTTTAAAATTCAGTAATTTCAATATATATAATAAATTTTATATACCTATGTATATATAAATATATATATATCTATATATATATATAAACATATTTATGTATTTTTCACACATACTGTTTTGGTAGTTTACAAATAAAAACAATAACAAAAAATAAATAAAGTTAAAAAAATAAATATGATGATGATTTACAGTCAATTAATTTTATTAAAAAATTAAATAAAAACAACTTTTTTTTTTTTATATATAATTTACAAACAAATATATATATAATATGTAAAATTTGAACTTAAAAAAAAAACAATTTTTCTTTTTTTAAGTTTAACTTTAGAAAACAAAATTCAAAAATAGAAAACAATATTTGATTTGACTATTCGTGAAGAATTTATTCAAGTTTTGTACTATTATTAATTAATATTCTTATTTATTTATATTATAAAAAATAATTCTATTTTATATTATTTATAATATCGCTATATACCTAACTTACCAAATAAATAAAAAAACAAAAACAAAACAAAAACTTGAAAACGGTAACTTTTTTACATTTCGAATTTCAAACAATAATGAAGAAAAAAAACAACAACAATAAACCAAAATCGCGTTGTTTATGTTAATTTATTTATTTATTTATTTTTTTTTTAACTTTGAGACTAGGATTAAAATAATACATATTTTTTTTATTAAAATATTATTATTAGAAAATAATAAAATAGAAAGAAAAAAGTGCTAATAGTTTTTAATTACATATATATATTTCTAAATTTCAATATTTAAGATATACCTACATTAAAAAAAAATGTATTTTAAAATAATTCCAAATTACTATTTACATACTTATTTACCTAATAATAAATATTAATATACATATATATCTATATATTTTTTAGTGCAAAAGTGCTTTAATTGTAGGGGTCTTAAAAATTTCTCTATTTATTTGTTTTTATTCTTTCTTTTTTTTAAATTAATTTACATAATTTATAAATATATATATATTAAAAGAAAATGATTTGCTTATTTCAAATAAAATTTTAAAGGAACAATTCATTCAAAAATAAAAAAAAAAGAATGAAAAAATTAAATATAAAAAAATATATAAACTGTGGTTAAAAGAAAGTAGAAAAAATGGTGTTAAATAAAAATAATAGAGTGGAAGAATATCGAATTAAAAATATATAAATGCATATAGAAATAAATATTAGACTTTATTGATTTATAAATATATAGAAAATTTTCTCAAATAAAAAGTATTTAAGAATAGAGAAAAAAATGAACAATTTTCTTTTTCAAATATTGAATGTGATTTAATTAATTTAAATAAAATATATATTTTTTATTATAAAATATTTTTATTTAATTTTCATTTTATACATATTTTTATAAACATTTAAAATACTGTGAAAAAAAGTGTTCTTAATTTTTAAAAAAAAATAATTTTTTTTTTTTAAAAAAAATAATTTTTTTTTTTAAAAAAAATCTACACATGGGAGAGTTTAAAAGCAAGAAAACAAAAACAAAACAATATGCTAAGTTTTAACAAAAACAAAAAATTGAAAATTTTTATTCATTTTCATAAAATAATATTTATATTCTTTTACATAAAATTCATTTTAAAACATAAGTTATTTATAAGTTCACACATACCTTCTCATATTATTAATTATATATTTAAATTATATGAACATTTATATATATAATAATATATGTAAGCATAAATTTTCTAGTCTATTATGCTACAATTGAAACCTTTTAAAAGACGTTAACAAAATAATTTAAAACAATAACTACTTTGATGTATATATATGTATATAAATGCAATTCATATCCATATACATATATATATATACAATATAATGTACCAGTGACGGATAACTCGTGTAAATTTAAGATTTGACAAGGGATTTGATGTTAAATGAAACAAGACTGACTTATGACTAGTAATATTTTTTTTTCATTTCAAAGTGTTGAAAAATTTGAAAGTTTTCATTTGCTCAGAAAAATAAATACTGATTTATAATGATAAAACTGCTTTTATATGAAATATTAAGCTTCAAATTTAAAATTTGGAACAAATTTGATTTTATACAATTCCTATTACTTTATATTAAAATTAATGTTATATGTAATTATCGTGACAGTAAAATTCAAATCAAGAATTTTATATATTGATTCTATAGATCTCTCTATTTTTGTTATCTGAATATTCATTTCAGATTGTTTTTTTTTTTTTTTTTTTTTTGTTTTGTTAATTCTACTTAAATAGTTTAATTTATGGAAAACTTCACTTATTTATTACAAGTTTAACCATTATTAACCTACGACGTGCCTTTGAGGCACATATCATTTAATTTAAATTTAATTTCATTAAAATACCATTCCAAGCGTTAATTTAGCGTAATTTGTTGTTTTTCTAACAGAAACTGTAATGCAAAGTACCGTCAGTATTTTCGTATATAGTTATAAACAAACAATAATAAAAGTCACAAGCACTGATGAATGAAGTATATATGTTGCTTTCGAAATATCGATATTTGCAATGAAATATTAAAAATTATTAGTGAATAGAAACCTGACAACAATAAAATTATTTAACGAGAAATAATGTTATACAAAATTAACTGTACAAATGTTTTGTTTATCTTTCATCGAGTTTCTTTCAATTTGGTAAATTGAAATTTTATTGCTGTCTAGAAAATCAATTATGAAAGAGGAGGAAATACGACAGACAATAGTTATATGAATCTGATGATAATTTGATCTTTTATTTGGTTATTTGGCAATTTTTGAAGCTACCGTGTCCAAGGATAGATTTATACGGCTATCAAATCGAAGAAGTAAAGCCATATCAAAGGGCTTTGGGATCATATAAAGAAAAATCTAAAAAAATATGTATACCTAGGGAAAATTTGACTGTGGATGAACAATTGGTTCCGTTGAGAGGAAAAGTAAAATATTGACAACATATACTTACCATACAAACATAATAAATATGGTATCAAAATTTGATGGGTTTGCTACAACAAAAATAGCTATCCATTATTTGGCATATCCTATATAGGAAAAGAGTATTCTAAAAGAGGTGAATGTCGTACTGAAATTATGCAAACAATCTTTTATAACTAACCGAAATTTAACTTTTGACAACTTTTTCACTTCACATGAGCTGTCCAAAATTTATTATCAAACGCGTTAATATGTGTAGGAACTTTACGTAGAAATAAGACATATGTACATCCCCCAATTTTATGCTGAAAAAACATCAGAAGCAAAGCTTTTTAAATTATCAAAAAAAATGTTTGTTTACTATATGTGAATATGGCGTAGGTGGCCTACTGGTTTATTTCAAATTTGACTAACAACAAATACATTCTAGCACATTGAACAGTCACGTAATATAATGATTGAAAATTGATTTAAAAAAAAAAAAAACGAATTTAGAAAGTAATTTTAATAAAAAATTCATATGGAACTTAATATACTTAGTCGTATGCAAATTGAAAGTGCCATAAAGTCCCTTAATCCACACTTAGACTTTCAGTATTACAAAAAACTACTTAAGTCATTCTGGTTCTGTGTTTAATTAAGGGATAAGCACAAAAATATTAGTATCTTATTTTTGGTTCATTATTTAGAATTATTTTACCCCTAGTCTTAGACCAAAGTTTTTAAAATTTAAAGAGATTTAAAAAAAAAATTCCAATTCAATTCAAATTGATAAATGATTATTAGTTTTAAAATGTACTTAGTTATTTTTTACATTTAAAAACATTGGAATTAAAATAAGATTTTTTCGCAAAAAAAAATTAAGTTTTTATTGCATCTATAAAGAAATATAGAGCATATTATAAAAAAAAATGTTATATACTTAACTATAAAAACTAAATTGTTGAATTATATTTTCTTCTACTACTAATAAAATTAAAAGGAAAATATTTGACTATTTTCAGCGATTAGTTATACAAATTTTACTCTAACGCTGAAAAATAAATTTTTCTAAAAAATTAAAATTTAATTTAATTTAATTATATTAATTTAAAAAAATATGTTTTAAAGTGAGACAATGTTACCGATCATCTCGTTTATGCTTCGACACTGTAATATACAAATCCATAATAAGAAACAATGTCATTTAATTTATAGAAATAATATCTTATTAGAAACATGTAATAAGTGTGCATACCTATATAACTATTACTTCAAATGTTAATTTTTTTTTGTATCAACTTCTATTTTCTTACAGTACAATGAACTTTAATGTAACGAAAGAAAACAAAAAAATTAATAAGAAAAAATTCAAATTTCAATATGACTTTATAAGGTACTAATAAAAGATAAAATTGAAATTTTGGTTTTAGTTTACATAATTAACATTTTAATATTAAAGGGTATTAAAAATACTTATACCAAATAAATATGAATATATATATATATATATATATATATATATAGTACATATATTCACTAAATAATGTGCAGCCTTATTTATATAAAGTGTAATATTCCAAATTAAGGAATTAATATATGCAGACCTACATACATACACATACAATTCTGTATTGAATTACAATGAAAAGAATTGTCAATTTATTTTTGTTTTTATTTTTATTTATTTATACTATAATAAGCTAATCTGTATTAAAAATTAAAAAAATAAATTTTTTGTTCAATATTTTGCTATCAATAATAATATTATTTATTTATATTTTTTATATATATGCATAAAGAGAAAATTTAATTTTTAATTTAGATAAGAGGGCTGTGTATGCACGTATAATATAAATGTTTTTTTTATTTTTCTGAGTCACAATTAAATTTTAAAATAAAAATTAATTTAAAAAAAATTAAAAAAAAAAAAAAAAAAAATCCAGAAAATTAAATATTGGAATTTTTTTATTTTCAATTTTATGAGGGCAAGAAAATAAAATTTTATGAAAATAAAAAAAATTATTCGTACAAAATCTATCAAGTTAATGAAATTGATCACTTGTAAAAATCAATCAATACTTAGTTATAATGTTAAATAAATGGGGTACACATTTATTAGGGCAGTCGTCAATTTCTTTATTTTAAAACTGGTAAATATTAAAAATCAAAGTTTTTTTTGATTTTCATTGCCTTAACTGACACTTAAGACACTGACATCAAAACTGTTAATAGATGTGTTCTTTTTCATAAGGTTCATGATCTGTGATAATTATTTAAAATTGTCAAACTTTTTAATTGAATTCCTTGAAACAAGCTCCCCTTGTGGCAAATATCATTACTAAATATTTGAGGACTGTATAAAAACCAAATGTTGTTATTGTATTTTCATATTAAACGATTGATCTAAACATTGAACCGGATGAAACGAAGTAATATATGGGTGAAATACTGCTATCAATCAATACAAACAAATCAAGTTAACAATTTTTTTGTAAACTTAAGTTGATTTATTATTGGGTCTGTTCGGTAATTCAGCACGTAGCGCAAAATTTAAACAAAAATATTTTTTTTTTGTATAACCGCAAACACTTTTAGAGCTACAAAATTTATCAAATTACAATTGCAAAAAGTTCGCAAATCTGCAAACGTTAAAATTTAGTTTGATTTGTAAAATTTGTTTTGACAAATGAAAATGAAAACAATTTACACTAAATTTATTTATTGTATTTTTTTCTTAAAACTAATCGTCATTTTCCAGAAGAAAAAATAATACTGCAAGTTTTTTTTTTTTTTATAAATATTTATCTTATTTGCAGTTTACCATTTTCGAACGTTCTGTTTTTTCAAAATATTCATTTTAGAAATTTCGAACTTGCTGCTTTTGCAGAATGGTATTTTTTTTTATTAACGAACGTGTTGCTTGTATGCTTTAAAAATGAATTTACGAACAGACCCATTATTCTTAATTGACCACAATTTAAATTTTATGGTCTATTATTAACACTAGTATATACCCAACAAATGTACTTCGTTTTATGAAACGTGTTAGTTGGCTTGACGATGGTCTGATGGTTATCAGAAGTGAAATTGTTGAAAGGGTACAACAAGCATTTAGATGGCCACCCATTTAACCAATCTTCGACTTTCGGTTTGTTTACATGTTATATTATTTGTAATTATTACTTAGTCTTGATAAATTGACTTTTTACTTGTATTTGATGAAGAAAAATTAATCTGATAATTAGATATGTTTCTGTTGTCGTTCCTTTATATTTTTTTTATTGTTTGTAGTTTTGTTATTTTTATTAAATTGCATTTTTAAAATGTTTTTGGTATGTCACTAAATAAAATAATTGTAAAAATTTTAAATAAAATTATAAATTTTTGACACAAAAATTGTTATTAAGCTTTTCTGAAATATACATAAATTTCTGATGACAGAATATAGTGCAGACAATTTAATCAGCAATTTCTGATATTTAATACGCAGCTTTTCTAAAAATTAATATTTTCTTGGAGACTGACTAATTTATTATAATATTAAGTTGGTAGTATTTATGTGCTTCTCTTCTCCGTTTCCATTTACCCTATTCAATGCGTAGTAACATATTTATGGGTATTTATGTACCCTTAACTATACATAAATTTGCCCAGAAAATTTTGACAATTGTTTTTTGTTTTTAAAATACTTTATGCAGATAAGTGTTAATAAAAATACAGAAAATTTTGTTTGATAGAACAGCTAAAGTAATATAGTTAGAATTGTCAATAGAAACTTTATAATAAGTTTGTTCAGTATATATCTAGAACAGAATCGGACAGAACAGGTTTGGACAATGAAAATTAATTGTCAAATAATTTAGAGCCAATTAGAAAATTCTGAAATTTCTGAAATTTCTGAAATTTCTTTGTTTAACTGTCAAAATTAAAAAAAAAAAAAACCAACAACAACAAAAAATTAATTATGAACCGTTTTGCACAATCTAAAGAACACCGATCAGAGAACTGACACTTTTGGTCAAAAAAGTTCAATTAACGGAAACTACACAACACAAAAAACTGTTCGTTTTTACCCTAGATCATTCTAGAACAGTTTTCACTGAACAAACCAAATATAGAATTGTCAAGATGTATAAATTAAAGCAACATCGAATTCTTGCCAAAATGGAAAGGAATGTATTTGTGATTTGTTAAAATTGTATGAATTTTTTTAAAAAAAAATTTCAAAAATTTGGTACGCAAAAAACTGTATCTGTATCTGTAAAACTATTCGTTAACCAATATAGTAAATTATAAATTAAACTTTAAAGATAGAGATATTAACTTGTCATAACAGACGTCAGATTAACCATGGAATTAGAAAAGAAACACACCTACA
Source organism: Argyra leucocephala (assembly GCA_963942445.1). Lineage (NCBI taxonomy): Eukaryota > Metazoa > Arthropoda > Insecta > Diptera > Dolichopodidae > Argyra > Argyra leucocephala. The sequence goes on from OZ012681.1 coordinate 16,699,816, forward strand.
CACCAAAAAAAATTCAAAAATTTTTTTTTTTTTTCATAATACCTAGGTAAGGTGGGATTTTAATCAATTTTGACGACTGAAAAGAGTTTTGAAAAAAAACTACCGTATAACTAGTTCTCTGTAAAAAAAAAGGTCGAAATATTTTTCCTCAAAACTTTCAAACTTAAAAATTATTCATTTATTATTATTTTACAAAATGAAATTTTATTTCCATTTTGTTTTTCCGGTTTTAAGTTGATTTAATATGAAAACTTACTACCTTTATTTTGGCACGTCGTCAAACACGTGTAATCATTTAAAACCACACATTGTCATTGAATAAGTGTGTGTGTATAATAAAAAGATAAAAGAAAAAAAAATATGTATTCTTAATTTTTGAGATGAAACGAAGTTCAATGACATGACATTTCTTAGATATTTTTTCTTTTTGTTGTTTTATTTTGTTTTTTATGTCTAAAACAATTTATTTTTGGTGTTTTCCAAAAAAAATATTTCTAAAATGAAATATTCATTTTAGCTGTTTGTTTTAACGGAGTATGTACATCATATTGTTTATTATAAAATTTTTGAAAAAAAAAAAAAAATAAAAATAGAATTTTTTTTAATGAGAAAAATAAAGATAAAAAAATTTGTATATACACTATCAATGTAAATATATGCATAGCTATATTGAATATTTTTAATTTCATTTCGAAATAACTTTTTTTCTATTAAATCAATATTATTGAAAAAACAAAATCTATGTTAAATTTTAGTAAGTAAATAATATATTAAAGGTTTGAAATGTAAATAATTGCAATTTAGATCGTAGAATTTTTTGCCAAAATAAGAAATTAATTATTCGATGAAATACTTGATCAATCTTTAATCCAAATCAATACTATTTACATTCAAAATCGTATAAGAACGAAATATAAAATATGGATATGCCAAAGGGTTCGTTATCATCAAATCGTAGTATATTGATAGTTATATTAAAACAAATGTTATATGCTTGCAGGTCTCCTATATATGCTATTCCCGGAAAACATATGTTATACTTTATACATACAAAATTGCTATAGTTATAACACCTTCTAATCGCTGATAACATGTTATAGAGCGTAGTGTGAACAGGATTAGTGTTTGTAGCAACAAAAATATCCAATCAATGAAATAGTCATAAACGAATTAGATTTATTAACACAATATAGAATCTAAATCATAAACAATTACAATATTCGAACGTTTATATCAAGCATAAACGCAAACCTATTATTTTAGGTATACATATTATGACTAAGGGCGTTTCCGAACCTTTCGCACTTGCACTTGATACTCGCACTTCGCACTTGCACTTTCCGAAAATACTGATTTATCATACTATTTTTCATACTAAATTTTTATACGGATTTAAAAATTTATGACAGTTTTTTATTTTCCGGATTTGATGATTTAAAAAAAATTAAAAAAAAAAAAAAAAATCCAGAAAATTAAATATTGGAATTTTTTTATTTTTATTTTATGAGGGCAAGAAAATAAAATTTTATAAAAATAAAAAAAATTATTCGTACAAAATCTATCAAGTTAATGAAATTGATCACTTGTAAAAATCAATCAATACTTGTTATAATGTTAAATAAATGGGGTACACATTTATTAGGGCAGTCGTCAATTTCTTTATTTTAATACTAGTAAATATTAAAAATCAAAGTTTTTTTTGCTTTAACTGACACTTAAGACACTACTGACATCAAATAGATGTGTTTATTATTCGGATTTAAAAATTTATGACAGTACTTTATTTTTCGGAGTAAAATTAGTATTACCAAAGCTGTGTTTTTTTAATGATCCGGATCTATATAGATTTCAGATCATTAAAAAAACGACTAGGGAAATATTTTTTTTGACATAACCAAAACTTCAATTTTAAAGCTTTATTACAATTCAAAATAGCTTTTTTAATCAAGTTTTGTATAAAAAAGATTTTTGCATGCATAATTATAGATTGAGGAAATAAATAATTAATAAATAATTTACAATATAAAAAATAAGCAAAAAAAAAAAAGAAATAAAACTAGTGAGCTATTTATTCCAAATTACTTAATAGTTAGATCTAGATGTGTTAGTTACAGTAGTTGTTACAATTCCTTTTCCTTTTCTTGTCCTCACAAGACATGTACTTATATAGGGATTTTAAGGTATAAGCACGTATAAGGGTCATCGAATTACTTAGAGGCCATTTAAAGAATTATAAATAGCTTTATAAAACCTAAATCTTTTGTAGTATAAAATAAATATTTTTTCACTTTCAGTAGTTTTTATCTTTTTATTACTATAGTTGTCAGTCACAGCTGAAAATAAACTTAAATTTAAAGCTGTAAATTTAAATTTTAACTCAGCATATTAAAATATTATGTTTAAGAAACTATGTATGTTAAGGAAATAAACTTTATTACTCTTATAACTGATTTACATTATACATTTTTACAGATGCATTTTTGAATTTATCTAATTTACTTTTTCAGCTGGTAAAAATATACTAATAGTAAAACACTACACGCCACATTACGATTATTGTTTTTTTTTTTTTTTTTTTTTTTTATGTTCCCAAAATCAAAATTCAGCTTATTTCATTTATTTGAAATTACATTTATTTAAATAAAATGTAAGCATTTAGCAATTAACAATTTACTTTGACGTTTTATTTTGTCAAATATAATTGTCGAAAAAAGGAAATTTATAAATTTCACATAATCTGTATAGAGATCCCGATAAAAAGTTGGATTAGCGATTTGTATGAAATTCAAAAAAGCTCTTTGATCTATATAGATCCGGATCATTAAAAAAACACAGCTTTAATACTTGTTTTTTTTAACTTTTTATGTCAAATTTATTTTGAAAACAGCAAAAAAGTGCTTTATTCCAGCAATATTTAGCAGCATTTAGTAATATTTATTATTATCATGACTATGGCAACGATATAAATTTTAATCAAATGTCATTATTGTCATTTTATTTCAGTTTGTTATGAATTATTGTTTGGTTAAAAGAAAAAAATGCAAAATATAAAGAAAATTTTATATTATTTTTTGTTTGCATTTAGATAGAAAAAGTAGAATTAATACTTAGATAGAATATAAATTTAGATAGAAATAATATTGTATGTAATTATTATTTGTTGTTTTATGAAATGAAATGTTTTTGTTTATATGTTGAAGTTAATTTGGTTTTTCTTTTTGTATATATATGTAGCTACATACATATTTTTATAAATAAATTGTTTGATTAATATCTATTGTAAATTTTATGAATTGATATTATAATAAACTTCATTGATTAACTGTGTGCCATTTAACATATCCGTAATGTCACGGTTATTTATATTTCTTAAAAATATCCTTTCTGAAATTTGAAATTTTAGAAAAATTTAGAGTACATTTTTCTTAGGCAGAAATTATTTAATGCATTCGCCAAAAATGTGTTAGCTCATCAAATAACATGTCCATATTATTTTGTATGATTTTATGGATAATTTTTATCATATTTCGTTGGTTTCTTCTTTGAATGTAATTTTATTTTTATTTTTTTCACTTTTAATAAATTTCATTTTGCGATATCTAGTGTACTTGAGACTACACTAAAATTTTGATAACAAATCAAGTGTACTTGAGACGCACTAAAATTTATTCGAAATTTTTCGGAAACGCCCTAAATTTATTGTCAACTCTATCATAACCAATATGAAAAATAATGATTTCGTATTTTCCTAAATATAAAAAAAAAAATAAAAATAAGTAATGATTTATTAAAAAATCGCATAATTTTTTGACATCGAATCATTTTTTTAGTCCCTTAAATCTCTTATTGTATATATATTTATACTTAATAGCAAACTTCATTCAAATATTTTAAGTACATAATAAATAAATAAGATCAGAATCAGAAGACTGATGATGGTGTAATAACAGTAATCGATTACGATATTTAATAAAAATTGTGAAACATACCTAGAGTTTTAATATTTTTTTAATTTTAAAAATGTTTCACCTAGAACCTACATCATATTTTATAAACTATATATATAATAAGTACATACTAATTATACTATATATATATAAATCATGATATAATTTATACATTGGAATTATTCGTCGTATTTTACAATACTGAACATACTACAATACAACGTCGTATACTACCACACTGTAGTTAGCAGTCAACGTAATTTTACTTACTTATTTATATATAGGGACGATTTTATTCAAAATTTTCCCATTCTCAGATTCGTAATTTACAACTTTTAATATTCAGATATTTATAATTTTAAACCCTTTCATATAACAAATTTCTTCCAATCCAAATTAAGTTCGATTAAATTGCGTAAGCTTGAATATTATAAAGCAAAGTCAATTTTGATCTTAGTCTTTTACTTTTTCGGGATGTGGGCCTGCTATTTATTTGTTTATTTTTTTGATCATTTATTTTATCCCAATGCCCAAGGGGTAATAAACTAGGTCAAGAAATCCATAAAGGATTTTACTTCTATCGATAATCGAACATTAGATCTTTCGATTGAAAGACAAGCACTCTTTTTACAGGGCCACCAATCGTATCGTCAATCTTTTAAAAATTGAAATCGTAAATTCAAAATTAGAAATTGAATTTCCGAAATAGTTAATACATACCTAAATTTTCTATTCAAAGTCTATTATTATTTATTAACTTAGATTTAGTTGGTTGGTTAGATGGGTGGGATAAGTCTTAATCCCTCGAATTTGGGTCACTTGCGGTAATCACCAGACTCCGTCGGTGAGTCATTTAACACCTTTCCTATCAACTTAGATTTAATTAAAAAATTTCAAATCTTCGTTTTAGAGCCTATGACAGAAAATGTAAATGTGAGTGAATCGTTACAATTACTACTAAAAGAACACTTATTATGTACGGTGAAATAAGACCTATATTTTTTTCTAATAGACATCTTAATCAAATTTCTAAATTTGTAAATTCTATATTTAATTTCATTTTATTTTGTGTTTTCATTATATGCTTTGATTCAACTGTATCGGTCTTTTTTATGTAATAATTTAGTCAAATCAATCATGAATGTCAATTATCAAAATTTCCGATAAATTTTAGAAATTTTGATATGTTCTGCAGTAGTTGTCAAAAATATCACAGATGAATTGTTGAATGTAATCAGAATTTTCGATCAGAAATTCTAATTGTAGAATCAAAAATTATTATCGTTATTGTTGGAACTATTCTGTACATATATATATATATATATATATATATTTAACTGATAACATTTTTTTATGTAAGTATGAAAAAAATGTTGAAATTTATTAATGAGTTGTATTGCACATGCAACATAATATACACGGATGCCATCTAACTTCTTCTATTGTTAATTCTCTGCAATGTTCGAATGATGGAACAATATTGTCTGTATAGTTATAATTCCTGAAAAAAATTTTACCTACCAAGACAACTTCTCTAATCACAATCGTTGATTATTACTGAGTCGTTACCCTTACTTTCCTAGTATTTACTTAAAAATGTCCCAATTCAACTTGGTGTAATGTCAATTAAAAAAATGTTGATAGTAAAAGCTAATTGACATTTTGTAAATTCGTGTAATCTTAGATTATTTTACACGCTGGGTGTGGCGCAGTAGGTAGATCGCCTGCCTTTCAACCAAAACGGTCCAGGTTTGATTCTCGAATAAGCACAAAAAAAAATGTTTTATTGGCTTTTCGAGCTGGTTGAACCTGGTCTAGTACCCTTTGTCATTGGAATTATAATAAATGACCAAAAATTATTGCGAGTATAATAATCTGGTAACAAATTAAATAAAATGTGGCTATTCTATTTAAGAAGGTTTATAGTTCCTTACAAAGCAGTAGTTTTCCACATTTAATGAGTTGATAAGCCAGTAATTTGTTAAATAAATACTCGAAATGTTGTAGATATTGTGGTGTAAAATTGCACTACCGTACTTAATTGAGCATGAAAAGGTTATTCTACCTAAGTTATTGTCAAAAGTGTAAAAAAAATTTAGATTTGTAAAACTTCAAAATTTTTAAAATTTCATTTATATTAACTCATTCTTTGGTATGTCAACTTTTATTCCAGTATTTGTTAGTCAATTATTACACGGTAATTAGAAAAATTCTGTTTAAAGTAATTGGATATAACTAGCTCTTTTAATTGCTTTTCTAATAGGCCAAAAACAAAATAGAGCTTTTCATTTTTGGATGCAGTATTTTAAAAATAGACATGAAGGTTGTAGATACTGTAAGTCGATTACAACCGAAAATAATTCAAAGTGCTGTATAGCAAAAAAATTTTTATTAAAAAAAATAACAATAAATTATTTTGTATCAAAAGTTTTTTTAATTATTTGACGTGAATGTGACGTGAACTACACCCTTAGTAACCATTTAATAATTAATATATATATATATATATATATATATATACTTTTTTTCATTCAAATTCAACATTTTTTTCTCTGTATAATCATACTAGGGTACGTATATTCCGTTTCATATTTTAATGCATTCAAACTTGTTCATTCTCTTTGACAATCTATGAAAGCTTGAATCTCTTCATTTTCTATATTTTCTATATTCGTCAGGGAAAGATATTTTTTTTTAAAGCTATACATTTTTAAGATGTTTCATAGCTTTTTTTGAAATTATGATTTTTTTTACCCCTATGGAAAAGAAGAAATATTGAAAGAATATATGATGGAAGGTTCTCACAAAATTCTATCAAGGCTAAAATAAAATAATTCCAAATCCCTTAATAGATAAAATTCGCTTCTTCTACAAGATAGACGATAGGTGTCGCAAATAACACTAATAGCAACTGTACTTATGTCAACCACATTTTGTGAAAATAATGATGATTGAAAACTGAAGCATAGTCTCAGAATCAACTAAATATCAAAGCTTTGTTGAAGGTCGCCCCGAAGTGTAGTAAAAAAAAAAAAAAAAAATTTTATTTCATACGCTGGGTGGAGCAGTAGTTAGAACGCATAATGCCTTTCAATCGAAAGGATCCAAATACAAATCCGGACGAAGTAAAATAAAAATGCTTTACGAAGCTTATCAATTTCTGTCATTAGCTGTGTGACTTTTATAAAACTACTTTTATTTTGACAGTTATACTGTCTATTAGTAGATTTGAGTTTATTTAATTTATTTTTATATTTTTTTGGCATAATATTGTCGAGTTCTGTGACAGCAGATTTATATTTCTTCGATTGATTAATTTTTAATTACTGTCTTCTTAACATTAAAGAAAACTAAATTTTCAATTTAAAGTTTTTTAATTAAATTAAAAAAAAAAATTATTTAAATTTACTTTATTGAAGTTATAAATGAATTTAGACTTTAAACTAGAATAGAATAACTTCCAATTCCAGAGTCGATGTTATGACTGAATTTTTTACTTACTTAAACTTAAGCTAATGCCTGAAATACATGTGCAGAACTATGCATGCATCGCAGCAAAAATAAATTAGAATATATAGTTTTATATGGAACCAATTACATGTAATTTTGCATGCAGCGAATTTGGATGCAAGATATCTCTATTTCTAATTTTTCCTGCGCAGCGGTAGAGCTAATAACACGAAAGATTGTAAAAATTGTCATACTAATAAAAAAATAATGACAAACGTTATAAAAATTATTTAATATTTACATATGTATTATTGTTTTTTGTGAGAAATAGGTTATAACCAATTTTGTAAAAAATTATTTTAAATTAGTTAATGAAAGAAAAATTAATTAATTTGAAATGAATGAAAATTTCCCTTGTCCATAGTCTAGATTTTCTTTCTTTTTTGTTGCAATATTCATCATAAATTGTTAAAATATTTAGATATAACAAAATATATGCACAACAAACTAGCATTAATTTATTCATATAATTATATTTTGTTACAATCATGATAGCTAACAAAATATGTTATTAAAATTTGTTCAGAAATTATCAAAACTTTTGTTAAACACTTTTAATAACTTTTAACTTTAAAATTTTTCAAAAATTATTTTTGTATTTTATTACTATACAAATAAATTGTATGTGTATCAATGGCGGCAATTATCTACATTATTTCAAAACAAAACAATTTTTGACAGATAAAATATGCACATGTATTTCCCAATTTACTTGTCAAAAAAAAAATAAAAAAAATATAACAAATTTCAAGAAGGGTTAATAACTTTAAACGTTAAATGATTGTGTTTTGCATTAGTTGTTTTATGCAAACAATCCCAACAATTATTGAAAACATAGATGTCAGCTTCTTACAGTCACATTCATAATGCTAACATAACTTTTGTCAGAATTAATCTTATGTCCATACTTAAGTAGTAGAAATCAACCAGTCGAAATATATACATTTATGTTCGTATGAACATAATATACATTTATGTTCAAATTTCTACCATTTTTGCTGTCAATTTATTGAAAGAACAAGATGGCCGAATAATTTTATAAAATATAATAATAACAAAAATATTATCATTAAAGTATTCCAACTGTACTTATTAATTATTAAATATATTTGTTATTTTATTAATATCAGAATCTAAGTTTAATATTGTTAACAACAATTATCTTGTAAAATCCAATAGTCCTGGCAGCCACTCAGCTATTGCTAATGTAAATCATCATTATAAATACATTTAAATTATATTAAACAAAATAATAATAATAATGATGTTTCCTTGTAAATAATGAAAAATATTTTGACACCTGACAATAAAAATTCTTAAAAACAAATTTAAAATGTCAAAAATCCACCACAAATTACTAATTTTGGTATTTTTGCTTACCCTTATCTACCTATAACTATACAGTACAATATACTCTGACAGAAATGTCAAAATATCAAAACTAACAATAGTAACAAATTTTTATCAGAAGATGTATCAGCACACGATTCGAGTCTGATGAAAAAAAAATGTTTTTATTGAATTTTTGATAACTAACATGCGTTTATAAAAGCATTTAAGCTGAATAACATAAAAACATTTGAAGTTATTGTAAATTTTTTCTGAATAATTTAAGATTTTCTTAAGCTTTAATTGGAAATGTTAATTTGATGATTTATACATTCTACAACATGAAATTTGTTGAAAATTTTACCAAAAAAGTTTACATCGCAATTGCATTGTAAATGATTAACTATTGTAATTATTTTGATCACGAATTTTTTACCAATTAAGTATTTATATTAAATTTTACAATTTTATTTTATATTTAAATATTTTATTTTACTTAATCAAGATTACTACTTTTTCACTTTTTAACCCAAAAATTGAATGCAATGCATTTAAAATTATTTTTTTGAATTAAGTAATAGAGTTCAAAACCTTCAAATGCCATGCAGATGAAATTTTGGATTAGATAATTTTTGTCTGACTAAATAATGGATTACACTGCAAAAATAGTTATGTATCTAAAATTGACATTAAGAATTACATTACCTTAATAAATATAACATGACTACTTAGGACGTGTTCCTAATGCTCATGTGTATACGAGACAAAAATGCAGATTTGCGCAGAAATCTACCTTCATGTTCATTCGTAAAAAAAAAAACTAGTAGATTTATGCCATCGTTACTGTCAAATCAGGTGAAATATCAAGATGGCCGGAATTGAAATTCTTGGCAAAAAAATAAATAAATAAATTTTCATTATTATTATTATTTGTTTAATTTATATTTTTTTATTTGATTAATATTCGATACGAAAATTACTTTGTCAACAAGAATTTTCTTGTTTTTTGTGAATAAAAAATAATAAAAATATTTTGACACTGACAAATTCACAGAAAAAAAATTTAAACGTCAAAAATCTATCAGAAATTTAAAATTTTGATAGATTTGCTTACCCCTTACCTAAATCCCTCTTCGCCAATAAATTTTGGTAGATTTCTACCACTTTTCTACCCATATAAACATGCAGAATGCATGACAAATTCTAATTGTGACAGATATTCATATAACTAACTTAGTCAACTTGAAATGTTATTAATTGATGACAGCTCAATTCTAATTGAAAATATAGAAAAGAAAAAGAAAATTAATTTATTAATATTTTTTTTAAATTAATTCATGTAAGGACATTATTTTTAATTGATAATAATAATATAAAAAATTTTATATTGTTTATTACCAGCTTAAATTGTCAAAGAATTTGTTGTTTAGGGAATTAAGAATTACTTAGTGTTTGAATGCATTTCATCTTAGTTTGACATTTCTAACTATACCTTTATTATAAGAGTATATATATATATAAGACATTTTAAGGATAGATAATATATACACTGAAAAAAAATTTAGTTCCTAAACATAATAAGTAAATTGAAATTAAAGAATCCTTTGATAATGGTTATTTTATGAATTGATTGAATTTTTAAACTATAAAAACATCCAACTCGTATATATAACTCCTTGACAATATGTTAATATTTATAACAAATATATTTAAATTAAATGTTAAATTCTTAAATTAATAAATTATCTTAAGTTTATATTAATTTAAGTAAGTGTGCAACTATTTGAAATATCTCTGTTTAAATTTAAATAGTTTTGGGTTTGGTAAATAAAAATGTTTTTCTACTAACATTCATTCGCTTTTAAATACCAAATATATATTACATTATTTTTTTTTTTAATTAAATTCATTTAAATAATTTAAGTATTACATTTTTATAAATTTAAAATATTCCTACATAATATGAAATTCAATGTGTCATGTAAATAAGTGTCTGTCTACAAGATAAGTCTACTTATTTTCAATAATGTGCTGTTATAGGTCATTGGTAAATTAGCATTTGGTAATTTTATAAACAAATATAATGCCATCAATTTGAATTATTAATTTATTAAATATTATATAATTGTGTTAATTTAAGTGCATTAAAATTTGTTTAAAATTAAAAAAAAAAATTTTAAATTAACAAAATTTAATTTATAGCATAGCATATTGATTTTGTTTCTCTTCCATTTTTTTTTTTTTTTTTTTTTTTTTTTTTTTTTTTTTGTCTTACAAGTCCCTATAAAATTAAATTGTTAAATAAGTGTTAAAAAATAATAAAAAAAAATTTAAGAAAAATAGAAGTGAAACTTTTTTTGAAAATTAATGAATTAAATTAATTCAAATTTAAATAAAGAAGGGGGGTTAAAAAAAAGTTGTGATGAACTTTTATAGAGATCCCAGTTAAAGAAAGAATAAAATTCTAATAAAATAATAAAATCGTTTTCTTGTTATATAAAGAGAATGTGTTTTTTTTTTTAATAATAATAAATAAAAATAAAGAAAGCAATTAAATTTAAATAAATTAATTCTGTTTTTTTATTATAATACCTATATTTAATTTTTTTTTTTACTTAAAAATTTTATAAAAAATTCTTAAAATTAATATTAAAAATCCAGTCTCAACTTATAATCAAAAAAAAATATTGTTCTCTATATATATATATATACTAAAAAAAAAGATAAAAATCAAAATTAATAAATTAATAGATACTTAATAAATACATTTAAAAAAAAAAAAAAAAAAATTAAACATCCTGGATGAAAGTGGATGACTGTAAAGCAATCTCTTGATCATTAGATATTGGTATGATTTAAGAAATAAGTTTCGGTTTAAATTAAATAAATAAAAAAAAAAAATTAATTTAAATATATATATATACATAATAAATATCAAAAGAATAAAAATATATATATATACATACTTAATATATATACAAAAATATATATTTTTTTTTCAATTCTAATTTTAAAATTAAGACAAATAGAAAATGCGTGTTTCAATTTTAAACTATCTGACTAAATTAAATAATGATAATTAAAATTATATTAATCAAAATTTTTTTTAAATATGTATACTAATTTCAAATTCAATTCTATCAATTTAATTAAGTCAAATAGTATGCATTTTTTTTTTCTTCAATATTAACTTTGCTTATTTCGTTTTTAATTTTTCATCTCTCTTTTTTTTAACATTTTTAATACTTTTCATAGTTTTTTTTTTTTTAAATATATTTTTTCCAATATATATATATATTTGCAAAATAGCGGCTATGTCCAAAATGTAATTTAATTTTTTTCTCAAAGAATCAAACAATTGAAAATATCAACACATTTCTAATATTAAAAGTAGTAGGTATTTTAATTGCAAGTCACAACTAGATTTATCTTTTGAGTAGAACTGAAGATAGAAGTAGGTATGTAGGTAATTTTGCATATTGAAAAATTTTATTTTTTCTGTTAATACTTAGAACAATAAAAATATTAAAGAATTTGGACAATTTACGTACACGTAAGGTATGTGTAAAGTTGTCAAAAATACGGACACGTATAAGATAATATAAAAGAAGCAGAATATGGTATTATGGCAACTGTACATATTAGGTTTGTTCAGCAAACTGTTCTATATTGATCTAGATAAAGTAAAAAAAAACTATTAAGTGTTTGTGTTCATTAGTTTCCATTAGTTGATTTTTTTTTTTGTTCAATAATTTGTTCACACTCTGTTGTCAATTAAATTAAATAATGAAACTGGAAAGTAAAACAAAAACTGAAACAAGTACGAAAAAAGATTTAAAAAAATGTTTAGAACCGGATTTTCTGTATTAAGTAGCTTTAAAGTGTTTGACATTTCATTGTAATTTTTTCAAATAGATTTTGTTCTAAATTTACTGAACAAAACTATTATGTTTATGTAAATCACTGAAACTTCATACTTAATGAATTGTCTTTTTAGAATTCTTATAGTGTATGCCTAATGAAATGATTAATTGTAATTGTGACAAATGTTCATATTTTTAAATTAGAATTTTAATTGACTAATTTGAAATTTCTCTGGTTTGTGTCTTGGAATTAGTCAACTCGAAAATTTTTCTTATTAATGACAGTTCAATTCTAATTTAAAATATTTAAATCAAAGATAAATATTGTCAAATTAAATTGTCTATTGGATGTGTATGGAATTAAAATAAGAATTAGTCTGTCATTAGGCACACACCCTTAATATAAATTTTTAGCCAAATAAACTTTTGTATATTAATTTTCATTTCTTATAACTAAATTTAGGAATATATTTATTCAGCACTCGCATTCATTCATTCAGACAGATTTACAAATGTTAAACTTTTTTTTTAAGCATAAAAAACGAATTAGCTATTAGACTCAATGTACATAAAATTAAAATATAAATTAAAATGTTGATATTTTCAATAATTTGTTAATTTAGTTAAAATAATTTACAATTTGTACAAAACCTTACAATCTCCTAAGAATAATTTAACTAATTAAAATATGTTTTCTTTTCTTCATTCAATTTCTTTTAATTGTATAAAAAAATAATTAAAAAAAAATAGCTGAGAATCAAAGTTTAAAAGATATACAAACTCAATTGCAACAACAATGTTCTGATGCCCAAAGACGTGAAAGAATACTCATGAGAAAATTTACAAATAAAGAACAAGAATTTCAAGATTATGTTGTAAGTTTATTAATTTATTTATTTAGAAAATCATAAAATTTTCCTATTCCATATACATATTAGGATGTTATTTATAATATTACTATATTTGTATTATTATAATATTACTAATATGTATTACTAATTTTCCAACTTATTTTCAAACAAAAATTTTGTTTTACAATTTTGTTTTAGAGCCAAATTGCTGAATATAAAGCAGCCCAGGCACCTGGACCAGCAGCATTACGATCAGCATTACTTGATCCAGCTGTAAATTTATTATTTGACAAATTAAAGAAAGAACTTCAAGCAACAAAAGCAAAATTAGAAGAAACACAAAATGAATTATCTGCATGGAAATTTACCCCAGATTCCAATACAGGAAAAAGACTTATGGCCAAATGTAGATTACTATACCAGGTATAAAAATATTTTTATATATTAAATTTAGTAATTTTATGTTTATTTAATAATTTCATTATTTTGTTCACTGGTCTTGTTGTAATCCCTTTATAACAGCACATATTAGTTAATCATTTAAATGAAATTAATTTATAAATCAAAAAACTTTAAAATAAAATTTCGTTATAATTTATTATTAGGAAAATGAAGAACTTGGTAAAATGACATCAAATGGACGTTTGGCCAAACTTGAAGGTGAATTAGCAATGCAAAAAAGTTTCAGTGAAGAAGTTAAAAAATCACAATCTGGTTAGTATTATTATAATAAAAGATTTAAATCTATATTATATTATTATTTATAATTTTTTTTTGTTTTAGAATTGGATGATTTCTTACAAGAATTAGATGAAGATGTTGAAGGTATGCAAAGTACAATATTATATTTACAACAGGAATTAAAAACAACTAAAGAACGTATACAATATTTGGAAAAAGAAAATTATCAATTGAAAAATGGAATTAATAATATAAACAATGATAATATTATAACAAAAAATTTAAATAATTTTAATATTAAAAATATTATTGATAATAATGAAAAATCATTGGATTTAATAAATGGTAAAAATAATATAAATGATGATGATGATAATGATAATGAATCATGGAAAACCACAACAACAACAAATACTATAATAAAAGCAACAACTAGTGAACTAAATGATAAATTAAATGATGAACGAACTACAACAAATATAAATAAAAATAATATTAATTTTAATTTATATAATAAAAATAATAATAATAGTAGTTGTTGTGATAATTTAATTAATAGTGATAATAATAAAATCCCCCCATTTCATTTTAATAATATAACTAGTAATAAAAATAATAATTGCAACGATTTATTAACAACCAATGAACAACAACCACTTACAAATGGTTCCACAATTAAAATAGAAAATAATAATAATAATAATAATAGTAATGATAATGAAAATATAAATTATGATTTGGAACAGTGCAATGACAGTATAGACAATTCAACAAATAATAAAAATAATACAAAAATAAATTTCAATTCTAGAAAACGTAATTATGAATTTAGTGATTCGAGTGATGAATCAAATAATTGTAATTTTAATGATAATAATAATTTACAACAACAACAACAACAATCTGAAAATTTAATAGTATCAACAACAAATAATAGTAATTGTAATAATAATAATAATAGTGGGCTTGGTGCTGGCATAATTAATATTAATAATAATAGTAGTTCTGTTCAAAATTCAAAATTAAAATATAATAAAAAAATTAAAATAAAAAAATCAAGAAGATCATCACAATTAACTGTTGAAATATGTGGTGATGATGATGTTATAACAACAACACCAACAATCACAACAGGAACATCATCAGTAATAACAGCAACAAATAATTTAGGTGTAACATCAACCACAGTATCATTAATGAATAATATAAATCAAGATGGTTTAAATAGTAGTGACGTTGAAGATGGAAACAGTAATAATGGTAATGGAGGAGATGGACAAATAATTATTACGCGCCGAAAATCGGCAAGAAATCACCAGAATGGTGAATAAATTTTTTTTAAAAAATTATCTTAATTTTTTGTTTATTTATTTTTAATATTTTTTTTTTTTTTTTTTTTTTTTTGCAGATTAAAATAAGGACTATTAATTTCCTTTTTTTTTTTTTTTATTATTATAATTATGTATTTTTAAGTTAAAAGAAATTAATAAAATTACATATTATGTATACTTACATTAATAACAAAACAAAAAATAAAAAAAATTATAGAAAAAGAAAAAAATAATATAAAATGCAATTAATTATTTTTAAAGGTAGTTGAAATAAAAATAAATTAAAATACATATGCATAATATTTCAATTAAGCTGTAGAGTAACAAAAACAAAAAAAAAAAAAAAAAAAAAAAAAAAAAAAAAGTTTGCAAGGTTTTAAGGTTTTTATTTTTTATTAATTCTTTTTAATTTTTATTTACAATTATAGATTTAAATCTTTAACAGCCAATCTATATTTTTCAGAATTATTGTAATTTTTAAAAATAGTTAATAATAACAGTTTTTTTTTTTTATTAAAATTTACATTAAAAAAATTGTTGATCTAATTTTAAATTTTAATATTTAAAAAAAAAATTTAATCTTTTACTTCTGAATTTTATTTATTTTCTTATATTTAATGAATTCTTTAAAACTCGTGTGACAAAAATTTATTAAACTGACAGATAAATAAATTGCATATATCACAACTAGAAGATCTACTAACACGGTGATGTAAGCAACTCATGATAATAAAATAGTTTTTAAAATTGAAACTGCAGTTGCTTTTAATAATTTTTATTTGCTGAATAATAATAATTTATTTGTTTCATATACCTACAATATCCTTTACAAAATTTAAATCACAAATTTAAAAAAAAAAATCTTATATTGTGTAATGTTCAAGCATTTATATCTATAGGATACAAAATTTGCTAGAACTAAAACTATAATATACAAAATAGAAAGTATTGAGTTAGAGAGGCTATTCAATGGAAAAAATATTTTTGTATTTACTTTATTTCCTATTATCATGTTTTCTCTAGTTATAAAGATCTAACAGACTGAAAAAATATGATCTTTTCCGATCTTAGTGCCTTTATCAACTCGATGAGAGCACAAATTGACGTTCACCATAAGGCGATGGGTAATCCTTTAATAATTTTGCAACAATATTTTGAACTGAGTTTTTTTACTCTGCCTTTGCAAAAGTCAAAAAATCTCGGGGCCAGATCTACACAGAACTATAACTCGCTTACATATTTATAGATCAGTATATTTATAAATAGTACCAGTAAAAAAAAAACTACTTTTAATAAACAAAAATAATCACATTAAATATACATACATAATAGATATATCAAAACACATTAGTAAAGCGATGTATAATAATTTGTAGAACAGATTATCAAGACAAAAATGTGTTTCGATCAAAAGGTGTTTGTTTACAATGTAGAGAAATGTATACAAATAAAAAGATAGAGCCAGCAATTGAAATCTATGGTGTAACTCCATAAGTTTTTTTTTTTTTTTTTTTTAATATCTACCGAAGTTTGTCACTTCTGTACACCACAAATCTTAACAAAATACTGATATTTTATCGGCTTTAAGGATACTATTAAACATTTTTATGTTTTGTTTATAACTTTTAAATAAAATATGAAATACATTAAATTATTATATTTTTTTTTTTTTACAAATTGACTTGATTGTTGAGATCATCAAAAACAAAAATTTTATAGAAAATTAAATAAAATAAAGTTATTGAAAATGCGGGGCTAAAATGTAAATGTAAGCAAATATTTTAAACAAAAAAAAAAATAATTAGTTATTTAGGCTCGAAATTTTTATTTCAATTATTTCAACTACCTACCTAGCTTCGTTTTTTTTTTTTTTTTTTAATACATATAAAAGAAAATTAGTTAAGAAATTGTAGAATATTTTGTTTTTTACAGAGTAAGTTACATAACTGATATGTAAATAAAATAATATACAAAAACAAAATAAAACAATTGAATTTTTTAATTAACTATTAAATTTAAAAATAAAATTTTGATATTTTAATTTTTTTTTTTTTTTGTGTAATCTTTTTAATTAGATATTTAATTTTAATACAAATTATGTAGAACAAAAACAAAAAAAAAATATATATATAAGATAAAAAATATAAATTTAAATTAAAAAACTCAAAATAAAAACAAATTATATTCATGGATACGAATTTAACGTGCGGTGCAAATGCGATCTACCTTCAAATTATTTTATATTTTTTTTTTATTTATTTATTTAATTAGGTGGTACATAAAGCAACCCTTTTCCCTCCCTATTTGTTGGGCCCTTTATCTTTTGGTATATGAAGTAGCAAAATTGTTGTGTAATTGTAAACAAAAATTTTAATTCATTTCAATCCATATATTAATGTAATTCTATTATCATTTTTGATATTTGGTAATCGATTTTGTGTAATAATAAATAAATAACTATAGATAAATCGCACGCTAAATTATTAATACAAATGTATCAACAGAAAAACAAAAAAACCCACATAAATTTACATAAATACATATATATTTAGAAATTATTCTATAGAATATAACATAAAATAAAAATATTTTGTACAAAAAGGACTAAATTAATTTAAAAGAGAAAAAAATATATGAATAATAAAATAATATTTTATGTTTTTACTTAAAAAAAAAAAAAAAAAATTTGAAAAATCTAAAAAAAAAAAAATTTAAAAAATAGAAAACATTTAAATACTCTTTTTAATGTGTTTGAATTGAAAAAAAAAACAAAAATTAAAAAAACTATGTATAAACTGTAATAAATTAATTTTCAAGCACTTTAAAACAAACAAACAAAAAAACAAAAAAAAGAAACGAAAAATATAAATAAAATTATATATGAAAAAAAAAAAAAATTTAAATAAATATTGTTTTATTTAAAAAAAAAAATTTATATAAGTGTTTAATTATTTATTTATGTTTTTCAGATTAAATAATTTCTTAAAAATTAAAACATCCTTTCTATTTGACAGCTAGATTTTGTATATTATTTATTTAGTTAATTTAACTATTTATAATTATACAATTCAGGGGTGGCAGCACGTAACTTGTTACAAACATGTTGTCATGCTATTTTTGAAAAACGGTAGCACGTAAAATTGTTTCGCCACATTTAATTTTGTTTCGCTACTTTTGGCAGCACGTAACATTTGAAACGCCCAGTTTTACTGAGCGTCTCAAATGAAAATTTCCTGTAAAAATAGTTGACGTGTGTTAAAAAAAAAAAATTTCCAAAAATGTTTCGTAATTTTTTTTTTATTTCAATCCCAAAGTAGCATTTCAAAGTACATGCTGCCAAACAAATTTTGTGACGCTGGTGTTTTGTTACAAAAAAAAACGTTTGTAACAAGTATTTGCTGGCCCAAGTGCCCTAGGCAGCTTCCCTTAAAATTAACTGCAAGATTTATTCCTGTTGGATAATAAATGTTATATTTATGTTTAACATAGTCTATTAATTTATTTTTAAATTCATTATTGCCAGATGTTTATTTGAATTCTATTATTGGATTACAATATCTCAATAGGGTTAAAAGAATCAAAAGTAAAGTTAAAATTATGGGATCAATCGTGTAAGTCTATTGATATTCAATACACTTCATAAAAGTCTATATTTTAAAAAAATTTTTGTAATGCAGAAGTCTATTGAAACTAATAGACTTATTAAAAAAGTTGCACCTTTTTCCATTTCTACATTGTTTTCCATTCATCATCATCATCATATCAGCAGGACATTTTTTTCTTGGAAAATATTTGTTTAATTATTTTCTTGTGAACGAAGACGTGCATGTTGATTTGTTAACCTGATTGATAATTTTTTTGCACGTTTAACAATATTTTATGTTGGTTTGATGATACATGATGGGTAATTTCGGTGCAATATATACGATTTCGTTTTCATTCTTTAACAATGTATAACAAAAATTTTTTGAATCCAGTTGGTAACATATATGTTTTGATCTTTTATTTGAACCATAACCAATACTTGGTATTTAATATTGTCTCATGAAGCGCCTACGTAGTCTATTAACAATACCCTTTAATTTTCGCCATTTGGCGGATAATTTTGCATATCTATCCGATTTATGATGGATGAAACGTTTTGTACGTTTCTTAATAATTTTGGGTCTACATGCTGGGCGAATAGTCATTTTTCACCTTTTCAAAAAACACTCAAAGCATAGGGTGGCACAATAATCAAACATGTGAAAGATTTAAAACAAATACTTAACAAACTCAAAGTTACTCTGTTTTGTGCAATTAGTCGTAGACTCGAACTAACAAAGCTTCAATTCCTTATGATTTATTTCTATAAAAATAACATTTTTGTTTTTACAATTTAACTTCGGTATTTTCAATCTATAAATGTTGATTTTAATAATTATTTTACAGTGATCATACTATATCCCATCACACAGGATACATTTTCCTAAAAATAGACAGAATATGAGGGTGGGAGATGTATCAAGATTGGGGATTGTATCAACATATCTTCTTTCAAATTTTGTTTTTTAAATTAAATATTAATAAAATTGTAAAACGAAGAGAATAGAGCATGGATATAGATTTTTATTAATTGATGTACATACGTACAAAATTTATTAAAACTAAAACTTGAATATTGTTACATTTCAAATTCAAATCAAAATTTTATTTTCACATTAAATAACCGATGTACTCATTAAATTAAATTATGTTCATTTATTGAAATAAAAAATTGTATTTATAAAGTTTTAAGTTGAAAGTTTTAATTATTAAATTTTTATATAACTATTGAGAATAAAAGTTTGTGGTAAATAATCCAAAGTAAATTTATTTAAATTAAAAAAAATATTTTTTTTTTAATTACGATGTATATATATATAATTACATAACAATTTATTTTTATGGAATAAAATAATCAACTTTATTGCTTTGCTTTAACGAATCTCTCATGAACATCATTCCAATTGATAATTTCGAAAATAGCTTCAACATATTTTGGTCGAACATTTTTATATTGTAAATAATATGCATGTTCCCAAACATCAATACCAAGTAATGGTACCAAACCTAAAATTTAAAAAAAAAATATTTAAAAACAAAAACTATGTAAATTATTATATTTTTTATTAATATACCAGCTGTAGCTTCAAGTGGATCTTGATTAGCACATGTAGCTAATTGTAATTCACCAGTTTTTTTATTATATCCTAACCAACCCCAACCAGAACCTTGAATTCCAACTGTAATTGTTGAAAGTTCTTTTTTAAATTTCTCAAAATCACCAAATTTTTTTGCAATAGCATTTTTCAAATCAGATGATGGTTCAGTTTTGTCTGGTGTTAAATTTTTCCAAAAAATTGAATGATTCAAATGACCACCACCATTAAATTTAAGTGCACCTTGTAAGCTAATCATTTTACTAACATCATTCTTTTGAACAGCATCTTGCAATTGTTCTTCAGCAGCATTCAAATTTGTAACATAAGTTTGATGATGTTTTGAGTGATGTAACTACATAATTATAAATTGTTAAATATTTATTTGAAATATAAATTAAAATATATTTACCTCCATTATCTCACGTGAAATGATTGGTTCGAGTTGTTTATAATCATAAGGAAGTTTTGGTAGATCATGTTTTCCACGAGAACCGACAACAACGGGAGCAACTGTTTGAAGTCTGTATTAGAACATAAGTTAAGTAAATCAAAATTTATATTATATAAAACAATTGTTAAGAATTTTTAAAGCTAATTATAATAAATTGAAATGATAAATATAGTTTATATATATCAGTATTTATTGGAAATTTGAAATGTTATATTTATTTTTAGATTTTGTTATCATGGCCGGTCAATCGAAAGTTCTAAAAATATCAAGATTTAATGCTTGTAATACTGTACACGTTATATTTTTCTGTCTTTATATATATGAGGAATTAATAATGTCAGAAGTTAAATTTATTATTTTAATTTTACTTCTGAAAATTATGATATTTAATCTACTTTTTTATGCCTATTTTACCGATTTTACTCAATTTTTTGTTTATGTAATACAACAATGTTAAAAACGAAACCATACCTAACCGGTTTTTTGCAATATTGTATATATTTTTCAAATATTAAAACAATAAATTTATATAAATACCTGCACAAATTTCTTGTCAACGAAATCATTTCTGATAAATTTGCAGTAAAATGATAGATTATATATTAATTTATCAAAATATTTTTTTTTCTTTCGAATGAATGCCGACCTGACAGTTCAATTAAAAATCTATAGCAGTCAAGATTCAAAGATAATTAACTAATTTCTGTCTACTTAAGCAGCATCTTGTGTGAAATATAAAAAACTTTTTTTTAATATTTTTGATAATTAAACATTTTTTTAAATTGATCTCTTTTTTGCTTGAATAAAACGTGGTTTAAAGTGACTAAGATTTAAAATTATTGTAATAAACTTTAATCACATCAGAAATTTAGATTATAATTATTATAGATTCAATAAAAGACTAATTTTGATTAAATTCAATTCTTTATTGAAAATATTAGTTTTAGATTCTGCTGTTTGATTATTGTTTAGAGCCTCAGTCGACAAAAATATATTAATATGTCAAACTACAACCATTTGGAAAAGATTTGTATGAAACGGTTTACAACTTCCCTGATTCAGAATCAAACAAATTCTACCGGTTAACCGCTAATTAATAAAATTTTAATAAAAGTCCAAAGGTGATAAAACTTTATTTTTATTTTAATATTTGTTGTTCGACTTGCACTTTGCAGTTCAGTTAATTTTGTGAATTTGATAACAAAAGATTAATAATCAAATATGCTTAAAAGTACTGTAGCACTTGTTACCGGTGGAGCTTCTGGATTAGGCAGAGCAACAGGTTTGTTGAATGCTTCCTTAATTTTTAATATGAAGTTACATGCTAATATTTTTAATTTGATCTAATTAATTTTGTTAAGTGGAACGTTTGGCTGCAGCCGGTTCAAAGGTTGTTCTATGTGATTTAAGTACATCTAAAGGACATGAAGTATCAAAAGAAATTGGTGAAAATGTTGTTTTTGTTCCAACTGATGTTACATCTGAGAAAGGTATGCTCATAATATATTAAGACTTTTAGGTTAAATTAATTATAAATAAAAAATTGTAGATGTAACTACAGCAGTAGAAACAGCTAAAAGTCAATTTGGAAAATTAGATTTATCAGTAAATTGTGCTGGTACTGCAGTTGCTTTTAAAACTTATAATTTTAATAAAAAAATGCCTCATAGTTTGGATGATTTTACCAGAGTTTTAATGGTGAATACTGTTGGAACATTTAATGTTATTCGTCTAACAGCTGGTTTAATGGGTTTAAATGAACCAAATAAGGATGGACAACGTGGATGTATTATTAATACAGCATCAGTTGCAGCTTTTGATGGGCAAATAGGTCAAGCAGCTTATTCAGCATCAAAGGCAGCTGTCGCTGGAATGACTCTTCCAATTGCTAGAGATTTAAGTACACAAGGTATTCGTGTACTTACAATTGCTCCTGGACTTTTTGATACTCCCATGTTACAATCATTACCGGATAAAGTACGTGCATTTTTAGCTAAAACTATTCCATTCCCACAAAGATTAGGAGATCCATCCGAATATGCACATTTAGTGCAAGCACTTTATGAAAATCCTTTAATGAATGGTGAAGTTATTCGCATTGATGGTGCCTTACGAATGATGCCGTAATTTGTTTATAATTTTTTTGTTTGCATTTATGTATTTTTAAAATTTCCTTTTTAAGAATAAAGTAAAAAACTTTTTTATACTCTACCAAAATCAAATTGCATTTTCTTTTTAAATAAAACTTAGGTTGCAAAAAAATAAAATAACAAAGTTTTTAAAATTAAATTATATTTTATTCATCACAAATAATTTTAAAAAATATTTTTTCATACACAATTTATATAATTAGATTTCATTTCTTAGTTTTAATTTTATAAATGTAAAAAATGTACAACAATTAAATGAAGATGAAAAAAATGAAAACCTATTTTTGTAACTTATCTTTTTAAATCGTATAAAAATCTAAATCAAATTTTATAGGAAAGTGAAGTGCAAGAAATTAAATGAAATCCTAACAAATAGAAGTTGTTGAAAAATTTATATTTAAATTTTCTTTAAAAATAATATAAATTCAAATACTTTATTTATCTTCCTTTTGATTTTTTTTTTTAATTTTTTGAGATTCATTTTTAGCATGTAAAATTTCTCACATCAATTTCATAAATTATTTTATTTGGCACATCCATAGAAATTTGAAATGCAAAATGCACCAAATTATAACTTTTTTTTTTGTTGTTGTCATCAATTCATGAAGACTTTTAATCTACAAATTATCTACTGTTTATTAAAATGTATCAAAAAACTTAGTAAACATAAATGTAAATATAATAAACAAAAACTAACAGAATAAAAATATTATTTCCAACATTCTTTAGTTGAAACCTACTATCTTCTATATAAATTAACAGCTGATGCTGATGCTTTAAAATTTCTATAATCCTTATAAACTTCTCTTAATTCTACTTTTAAAACCATTGGAATTTCTAGTTGATCTATATAAGTTGGTCGAATTAATTTGGCAATAGCCCACAGTGAATTTTCTCTTAGTGAACGTAATGGAAAATGTATATCAATTTGTTTACGTTTTTTACCTGGTATACCATCCATTAAATGTGAATCAGAGAAAACAGGTTTTGGCCAAAATACTTCACTATTTTCTGCATGCATTCTTTCACCACTATTTGAATCACGAAATATCCAAGGATGTGTTGAAAATGTATTTACAACTGTTCGATCACCTGGTTCTAATTTTTTATATTGAACAAATCTACCTTGATAATCAACCCAATATACATTGACTTCACGTTCTGTTGTATTTACAAATAATAAAAATGCACTATGTATTGATTCCCTAGATCTTAAACTTGGATTGTACTTCTCCATGTCTAAAAGGGTTTGCTCAATGGCTTTTTTAAACTTATCCAGTTTTTTGTCTTTATGATCACTTATTTGGTGGTAGAAAAAAAAATAAATAAATAGGTGTTGTAGTAGAGTAGTATACAAAAAAAGTCTAAAAATATAAATTTTGAATTTTTTTTATTTTAAATAAAAAAAATTTATTTACTGTATTGATAAACACGGCAGCTTTATGTATTTTACATATATATAAAAAAAAAAATAAAATATAAATATTTGTATATTTTTAATTTATTATTTTAAACACTAAATTTTTCTTGTTTTATTTATTCTTCTGTTAATATTTTTTGTTGTTGTAAAAACATCAGTATTCGATAACATATTTTGACATTTTAAATTCGCCGCAAATTATTCAATTCTCTATTTAATTTTTATTCTGACATCTCGTCAAAATATTAAAAATTGAAACGATTGTTTATCAAACAAAATAATTTTTTTGTGAAATATAAATCCACTAAATGTTGTTATTGGATATTTGCAACAGATAGATATGTACATATACGGATAATAGAAATTTTATTTTTTTTATATAAATAAATATTAAAATAAAAAGATCTGGATGAAACAGGAAATCGATTTTTTCAATCTTACCGGATCGAATCACACCGAAACCGAATGTACTTGGTAAAATAGTAAGTACATGTACAGCACTAATAGTAATAATGAATGTGGGCATGTAGATATTATCGAATCTTTGCTATAAGAACTTCTGTTATCGAACATTCTCATTTACATGAATACAGACATAAAAATTACATAGAACTCTACTTTTAATTTAAGTGTGTCATTTTCTACAAATCATGTAAATTTCTCAAACTCCTTATAAAATGTTAAAAACAAAAATTTGGTAGTCAAATCTATCAATTAATATGCATCTGTAAAAAGTGCAGCAAACTTTTTGTATATTGTTTTTGCAATTCTCTGATTGATCGAGAAAAATGTTGCACATTAAAAAACGAACGCTATGAGAAATCAAAATGAAATGTCAAAAATAATAAATTAAGTAAATTTTATTTGTCGAAGCTGAGGCAAGGAGGCCTATAGGCCCCATACACGATTTAATCTGTTTAAAAAAATTTTCCACACGCTAAGAAACTTTTGCTTAAACAAGCAGAGAAACTTCACTATTTTTATAGGCAAGATATTATTAAATAAAATAACGGGTTATATTATCGCATTAATAATAATTGTAGAAATTTATATAAAAAAAAATGATTAAAAGATTGGTTACAAATCCATATAATGAAAAATATAAGCTACTTCTAACAAAAAAACATAAACAACTGATTTTATGTACATTTTGTTTTCGAAACCACACCATACAAATAAAAATGGACTCCGCCCATTAAAAATCCAAAAATTTTGTATTTTGTCTACTACTTGCGGACTTCTTCAGTGTTTTGTACACGATTATAATTTAAAAAAATTTGATTTTGTAAAGTGTTTATGAAATTGTTTCGAAACAGCCCAACACACGATTAAATTTCACAAATTACGAAAAAAGTTTTTAAACAGATTTAAACGTGTATTGGGCCTATAATTGGAAAACAAACACTATTAAAATTTGCTATACCAAATATTTATAAATTCATAATTTCTGTTATCTGGGATAATAATTACGGCGAATTTTAAATATCTCTCAAAACCTCGCTATCAAAAATGTCATAAAAGTCATTTTTTTTATCCGCGGCCATTGCACATTTTTACATTTGACATTCTTTATTTGTCATACAGAAGATTTGGAAATATCTCCGTGTACGTGTTTGTACGTTGTGTTTAGTCGGATAAATTTCCTATTTTAATAATTAATAAAATTTATTTTAAGTAAAAATTTAATAATTAAATGTTATAATTGCTTAAAGCTAATTTATTTCATTTGTAAGTGCTTTAAAATATTGAATAGGAATTAGTAAAAAAAGAAAAGGAAAAAAAACCAATTTATACATAAAAAAATTTATTAATATTGAGAAAAAAAAAAAAGAATCCACCATCATAATAAATTAAAAGTCTGCCGTATTGCCGCTCCCGCTGTAGTTAAAAAATATATATTCGAGAATATTTCATTTTTTTTTTTTAAATGAAAAATATATTTAAGAATTGAATTTATTTTTAATTTTTTTTTTTATTTTTCTTTTTTAAATATAAGTGTAAATCAAAAAGAAAAGTGAAAAGTTTTTATTTAAAGAGTGCTTCAATTTTATTTAATAAAAATATTTTATATACAGAGAAAACTTTATTTAGAAATAAATCATGGAAGCTGTAGCTAAGCATGATTTCACAGCAACCGCTGATGATGAATTAAGTTTCCGTAAAGCAAATGTTTTGAAAGTAAGTAACAAAATTTTCTTTTTTAATAGAGAAAAATCAAGAAAAATTAAAATTAATTTTTTTTTTTAAAATTGATACCTGTAAATCTTATAAAATTACTCATATTCATTTATATATATACATATGTGTATGTATATTCTTTTGAACTTAAAAGAAGCCCTTCATAAAATAATAACAACATAAATGAGTCATTAACTAATTGAAATACATTATTGCCATAATTATAAGGTATTTGATATTCATTAATGAATTTAGAACGGTTGAAATTATTTAATTTTAAAAAGTGAACATTCAAATAATTGCATCTATTAATGACATTAATGTACATTTTTTTCCCAATAAGTAATACTTTTGAAAATTTATGAATTTTCTCCAAATATGTATGTAAATAAAATATTTATATTTCTAAAAATATCTTATAAAATTTTGAAATATGTATATTCCAATGGACTTGAATCATAAAAAAAAAAACATTGTAAATGAATAAAATAAAAAAGTACATAGGAAAAACAAAAAAAAAAACCAAAAATTGCCTATTATCTGTCTCATTCCTCATCATAATTAACACAACTTCGATAGCCGACTTGACCCAACAACAATAAAATAAAAACAAAAAAAAAACATTATTTTTAGCTTACAAGTGATAACTGCTTTTATCATTATAATGGTGTTGGCGGCGGCGTTACCGGCGGCTGCTAATATTTATTTTTATGTTGATATGTACATTAAATATTTTCCTTAATGAACAAAGGGTTTTTTTTTTAGATTATTATTATTATTATTTCTTTTTTAATTTAGATAATTTTAAGCAAAGAATAATATAGATAGTTATAGTTTTTTTCTTTTATATTCTAATTACTCATAAAACTATACAACACGACTTCAAAGCTAATTTTAAAACTTTAAAATTCAAATATGGTTATATATTTAGCTACAAAACATACATACAATTTATACTACCTGTTTTGTTATACTTACCGGTTAAAAGGAGGATTCGGTGTAATAACCTTTAATCTTTTTTTTTTTGTTTTTGTATTTTATATTTTGTTTTATTGCAAAATAAAAAATAGATACCTAGTTATATTTAAATGAAATAAATAATAATAATAGATTTTTAAAACTATTTAAAGTACATATTATAAATTAAATAAAATATATATATTTTTGTTTATATTTAAATTTGTTGATAAACTAAAATTTTTGGAAAATTTATTGCAGTAGAAATTATACATAATACTTTAGTGTGCAACTTTTTCTTATTGTTGATCATTTATCAATAAAAAATTTTAATTATTTATTAAAAAATTAATAGATAGTAACTATATAGATGTAATTATGTATATTAATTTTAAATTTATTTGGGTAGATAAGTATAGTCACATTTTAATGTTAATGTGAATTCAACGTATTTTTTAGTGACTAAGTTGGTCACAAGGACTGATAAAAAATTTTTGTACCGTTTCAGAAGTATCGATACTTGCTGATCAACTAAAATTATTAGTGTACAAATTATTAAATTTAATGCTGATATTATTCATGCATTTTTAAGATTTTTTTATCTTTTAAATAAAAAGACCTGAAAACTACAATCAAACTACAAACAGAAATTGAAATTTTGTATTTTTTTTATTCCTTAAAATAATTTGAAAGAGGATAAAATTAGAATTATAAGTAGGTACATAGTTAATATTTTAGCTTGAAAGCATAGCCCAAAAACTAACAGTAGTTATTCCCAACAGACTTAGTTAGGAGTTTTTTATTTTGAAACGATTTAAAAAGTTTTAAATATAGTTATGAAAAATGACTTTCAGTTTTTGATATAAATTTACAAAATAATGAATTCTGTGGTTTTACAACGAAAGATGATAACTGCAATTTTGTCGAATTTTACTTATGAATGCCACTTTATATAAAATGTTAAGCTCTTTCAAATAAAAAAAATTAATAATATTAAGTATGTGTTATGAATTAAAAACTGCACAACTAAAAAAAAATGTCATTGTAAATTTTTCTAACTTCACTTATGCAGTTATATAGGCAACACTTACCGAAAAGTACAAAACAAAAAAATGATATTATGCTAAGATAGTTATACATTTTTTTGCATTTCAATGTATTTTGAAAATTTTACGTAAATATATTTAAGTATATTAAAAAACATTATGTCAATACTTCTATTAGTTATTTCTTCTTTCAGCTCTATCATGTCTCATTTCTAAATATCATATCTAAAATAGATAAGTAATGCCATATTTATTATGAAAATAAAAATGTTGCTACCATTCAAAATAAAATAATCCCTAATGCTAATCCCTAATTACTAAAATGTCTATAAGAGAAAAAAAAAATAGAAATTAGATTATAAAAATAAATAGAAAAATATTTTTTTTAGCCATTTTAATTCATTTTCCAGAAATAATTTTTGCCTATTTGTAATTAAAAAGTTCAATTTGCAACTGAAGTCTGAAGCACTGATGAATGAAGGAGTTAAGTTGCTTCCAAAAATTTATTAGGGAATAAGTATTTAGGTAAATTTGATTTTTAATTGTTTTACAATAGCATAACCAATCCTAACCTTAACTATAATTGTCATAACTAATCATATCAAGACGTCAAAACGAAAAGTTAAAAGAAGTGAAAAAAAATATAAATTCTATAAATAATTTTTTAATTTTTTTTATTTTGAGTTTTGAATACAATTTTTAGTCAAAAGAAGAAAAAAACCTTCCTTTTAGTTTACCTAATTATTTATTTCTTATCTACAAAGCTGTAAAAATTACTAACATGTTCATACGGGTAGAAAAGTGGTAGAAATTTATTGGTAAGTGGTACTTAATTTCGTAATTTACAATTTCTGGTAGATTTTTGACTTTTGCATTTTTTTTCTGAGAATATTATGTCACTGTCAAAATATTTTTAATTTCTTTATACACAAAGTACAAGCAAATTGTTATCCAGCATTGTAGATAAAAATAAATAATTTAGTAAACTAAAAGGAAGCTTGGGTTTTTTTTTCTTTTAACAAAAAAATTTATTCAAAACTCAAAATAAAAAAAAAATATTTTCGGGGCTTTTTAGAGACGTTGGATGACTTAACGAAT
Source organism: Argyra leucocephala (assembly GCA_963942445.1). Classification (NCBI taxonomy): domain Eukaryota; kingdom Metazoa; phylum Arthropoda; class Insecta; order Diptera; family Dolichopodidae; genus Argyra; species Argyra leucocephala. The sequence goes on from OZ012681.1 coordinate 16,729,811, forward strand.
GATTTTAAAAATACCACGAATGATGGTTTATGTTATGTTATGACTATTATAGTTGGTTAAATGAAATGGCATGTTGACGTACAAAATCATATGATATTATGACTAGTTATATAGTTAGTGATATATGTATTTATATCACTAAAAATAAATCTGATTATCAAAAATAATTAATTTTAACGTAGATACTTAATATGATAAATAATTTATTGTATATTTATGTGTACACACAAATAAATAATATTTATGTTAGTCACTGTCATTACGTAGGTGACAACAATACTGTATTCAATAAATTTAAACAACAACAATAACAACTAATAAATATATATTTATTGGTTGTTATTTTTGATATATTTTTTGTTCTACTTAAGAAATTGATGTTTTACATATTTTATACTGAATGTTAGCAGATTTTTTGAAATCATTTGCCTTAATCATTTGCTAAAATAAATATTTATACCTAAATACACAAGTTTATGTGTATTAATAATATTTTTCCGTATTCCTCTTGCGAGCATATCATTTTCCTTAAATTGTTAATTTTTTTATTAAGTACATTAGTTGATAAATCTACTGTTAATATTTTAATTAGTATCGCTTATATATATAGTCTATGGAGGATACGAATTTTATGTCCAAAAGAATTTCATTTTTTGTTTGTGTTTGAGATTGTATTTTTCCGTCATCTTATCAATTAAACTATTAGAGAAATACTTAGTATTTAATTACAATACAAAAGTAAACGTAGAAAATTATATGTAAAAAATATTTAGAATATTACAATATTTTGACAACATAAGTTTACGTATTCAAACTTTAAATTTCTAATAATATTTATTCTTGATAATAAATTTAAACACAATTTTCGAAGTGAATTTGTCCAAAGTTTAAACATTTGCAACACACATACTTTTTTTCGATCAATTGTAGTAACTATAGTTTTCGACACAATTTAAATCTATGTATTTATATTTTTTATATATTCATACACGTTTATATAATATACAGTCAATCACAAAATTATTTCAACAATAAAATTAATTTACTCTTCATGCAAATTAACAGTAAATAACTTTGATAAATATTGTTGAGCAATATTACACACTGTTGTAGTTGCTTCATTTTTCATCTTGTCTTAAAACCTTTTTCCACCTTCAAAGTAAATTTAATGTTGAAGGAAAGAGAGTGAAATACAAAATGAAAGAAGATGTAACTGTAATAGCGTTTAATATAGTATTTTGATTCGAATCGAAATTTTGAATATTAGTGGTACATTATTTCTAGTATTATAATTTGCAAAAATAAAAACTGAAATAATATTTACAATTAGAAAGATACAACACACTTAAAATATAAATTTCAAAAATTATTTTCCTTTTCATTTATAAAAATAATTATTTTCATTATTTTTTAAATTAATTCTAATACTAATTATAAAAAACAAAATATATGATATCAAAATGAAAACAATACCATCGATGTGATTTGTATTACAGAAACTTGATTAAACGTTGTGCAAATCAAATATTTTAATTTTTACATTTACAATTCGTATTATCGTTTCAGATTTCAAAAGAAACCCGGTTCGAATAAAATCAAACGTTTTAAATGATTTTGACAGCAATTGTAAAAAAAAAGTTACAGTAAAGTGCTCGTACAAAGTACACTGAAATAAAATATCCATAATCAAATCTAAAATATTGAAAAATTTCATCCACAAAACTTTTCTTTGAAAATTCGTAGGTCAAATAATTGATAGAAAACGTATAGCTCATGCAAAATGTTTCAATTATAAGCTAGTATATGTGATATAAACGAATTAGTTACATAAAAACGAAATTTGATATTGCATTTTTAATTCTCACGAAAAACCAATGATAAGCAGTAGTTGCATCAGTCACGAGTTGAAATACACATACAAAAATGCTAGTTAAGTATAAGATATTTTCAAAATATCTTAAAATGAGTAAGTACTAGCTTGAATGAAATTCAGCCGCATCGGTGAATTCGACTGAGTAAAAATCGATTAATTACTGATAAATTTGATAACGGCGAACTTGATTTGAATATAAATCAAATAAAAAATTTTCCGTTAAAATTTTTAGAAACACGATAGAGTTAAGGACTAACCATAAGTGATTTAACAGACTTAAATGATTTTGACATTTAGGAATTGTCAATGTAAATAAGAATACGTAGATAAAAAAAATTTTTAAATAATATAATATATAGACAAATTTTTATTGAGTAATAACAGCTCTTAAATCAAATGTCAAATTTCCGTACAGAATGTATGAATAAAATCGAACTTTGTTAAGTCAACTAACGTGAACGAAAACTTGACGAAACTCTCTAATATTCCTATTATGGATGTGCAATACAATTTACATGTAATAACTACTATACGTATACATTTCCTTAAGCTCTTTTGAAAGTCGACTGAATGGGATTATGGTTGGCCCTTTATTTATAGAAAAATAACATCAAATATTAGAAAATTATATTTCAGATGTTCTCAGATGGGAAGTTATATAAAGCCAGATCATTTTTAACTGTCAGATTTATATAACAGAGTAGCAAGTTAAAACAATTTTGTTATCCTAAATGGAAAGAAAAATAATTTTGTAACTTATGTATATTCTATGCTGTAACTATAGGTGTAATCGATAATGTAATATGCGCGTCAAATTCTTTTGCATGTTAATCAATATTACAGTCGACAAAAGCATTGCAACTTTTAATGCTGCCAGCACTGGCCACATTTGTAGTGTAGCCAATAATGCAAAAAACAAATATCACGTAATCAATAATGTTTATATGCAGGTTAAAATTTTAAGCATATGTGTAGATAAAAATATTCAAGTGCGAAATATGTTTTTGTCGAAATTTTTTTTTGAAAAATGAATTTTGAAGAGGATAAGTAATTATTTAATGTAAATGCATTATGTATATATATATATATATATATATATATATATATATAGATATATGTATTTTAAATTGACGATTAGTTATTTTATATATTTAATTTAAATATTTTAAAACAGCACAATTCAAAACAACGTCAAATATCTAAATTCTAACATTAATTTGTTTCTAAAGTAGTTGTCAACGGGTTGTATGCAAAAGTTGTATACGAAAGTTTATATGCAAATGTTCTTTTAGCATAAATGTTAATTGCCGGTTGATGACCGTCAGATTTAATTGTTGTCGACCGGCATGTGACATTATCGATTACACCTTAAGTATGTTCTAACTTTGTAAACATTTTTAATTGCTTTATTTTTGTAAATTATACAAATGTCAGAATTAAAATTAAAAATTTAACTTCAATTCAAAAATATTTTTAACTAATTCTCACAAAGAATAAATTATTTTCATTGTGCAAATAATTTTGTGTTTGACTGTATTATTATAAAAGATAAAATAACAAAAAAATAAAAATATGATTTTAGATAAATTTTTAAATTAAGAGAAAAATCTAATAAATTCAATTATAACTTTTGTATCTTCTTCACTTAAATACTAGAACCCTCATTGTTTTTCAAAACAGAAACAAAAAAAAAATCTTGTACGCATGCGCTTATTAATTAAGCATAACTTTGACTATTGATTTATCGCTATATGTGGGTTAAAAGATTCTTCTTTTTCTATACAATATACGTACATATATATTATTATGTGCATATGTATTATAGTATAATCATATGTTGCTATTATATATTTAATTTTAGCAAATAGTAAATAAATGAAAAAAAAAATAAGAAAAAAAAACATAAAATATTCAAAACAAAAAGAAGAACAACACAAAAAAAAACGATATCATTGAAGAAATTGTTAAACACGAGAAAATAATCTTGAAAATCATGAACAATCTTTTTTTTTTGAAATATTTTAGAATTTTTTATTTCTTTTTTTTTTTTTTTTATAAAAATTTTATATAGCTAAGTATTATTTTCAGAAGTTTTTCATCAATTTAGAATTGTTTAGTTTCTTTTGTTTTTATTACCTAAATACTTGAAAAGCAAAAAAAAATTGAATTTATAAGTTTTTGCTTATTTTAGTTTTAACACAAATCAATTAATTTTCAAAAATAATTTTGATTTTTTGATTTGTAATAAATAAATTTTAGTAATTTCTTTTGTATAAATAATTTTGTATTGATTGATTGAATAAATACAATTTGCAGTGGGATCCAAACTTTAAGAACCTATTATTAGGGAAGACAATCGATTGATAAAGCCAATTTAATTCGTTTAATTAGCACAGTTCCAATCTCATATTTGTTATGTAAATTAAATGCTCTCATGTATATATATATATATGTATATTAGTTATATACATATCATAAAACTATGTTATATACTTAAGAATATATTTTTTATTTAAAAAAAATATTCTATAAATAGAGGTAAGCAATCATTTTTTTCAGAAATCAATTAAATTTACGAATTCTGAAACCTACGCAAATCTTGTTTCAAAATACCTTCTGTAAGTTTCCAAAAAAAAAAAAAAAAAAAACAATTTTTTTTTACTAACTAATGAAAATTAATAAAATTAGTCAACATCAGTTAATTTATTTATTGGTAATATTGTTATTATATCAAAAAATTCTACTATTTATAAAAGAAATAAATAATATACAGGGAAATTAATATTTTTTTTGCAATCTAAGATTATCCCTATATGGGTCAACTATCTGATATAACAAAACAAAACGATTCGCGTCAAATAATTATTATTTGTTATTGTCGAAAACCATTGGAACTTATGACTTAGGACTTACTTAGAAATTTCCTAGTTTGAATTTAATTTGATTTGAATAATTTCAAAATTCATAAGTTCATATGTAAATAGATTTGAAGAAATCAATGTGTGAGTTATAAAAAGCAAACAAAATTTCCATTTGCATAATTGGTAAAATCTAAATGTTAGTAGAATTATAGTAAAATATTATTTTATCTTTAAGTCTGAAGTGCAATGAAAATGACATGACATTGTATGTTGACAAAATAACTATGTCAAATATGTTTTATTGAACAAATGTGTTTAAATGCCAATTAAATGTGTTAGCAAATAGTACGACGCGACAATGTCGGCGACACAAATTTTATCAAATTTTATCGTTGTTGTACTATACGACATTTCATTTTGACAGTTCTAAGTTATTAAAATCAAAATGTTTTTCTTGTTGATTAAAAATAAAAATTAAAATGTTGAATTCATTGTACCAGCTATGCGACAATCTTGAACGACAGTCTTGGATGACAATATCGTGTCGATTTAATTAGACTTCAGGCTTTAAAATAAATTTTATGTACGAATTTATTTAATTTTTTTTTTGATTTATACAAGCCCAAAGTATTGTTTTTTAATTAAAAAATATGATTTTGATAACTGTCATTCATTTGGTAACATGTCATTTTATTTCGTTTTAATTTCGTTTCCGCAAGACAAATTTTATTGACATATTGTAATGTTTATAGTTAAACATAATTATATAAAACAAAAATAAGTTTGTTATTATTTTAACATCAAAATAATTTACATTCATGAGTACATATAATGTAATTTGTTGTCTTTTTGAATATTAGTACTTAAAATATAATTTGTAGATGACTTTAATCATTTTAAAGTCAATATATTTAAAATAATTTTTATTTTGCATAAAAAATTTCAAATATATATATACATAAAAGCTATAAATTATGAATATTCGAATTGAAACTGAACGATTATTATAATCAGACAATCGAAATGATATTTATCTGACAAACGTAATCAGATTGATTATAATTGTCACTTAATTTCGTAACAGACTTGAATTAGTTGCAAAAAATATTCTGCTCAATTTGACCTGTCAAAAAAATAATAATACACATCATCATGTAAAAAATAATATTGTATAAATGACATTATCTAAATAATTTTTATTGATTTAAGTTTGAATATTACTATTGCTAAATTTATATTATTAGCTAATATATTATCATCATTCATTACAGTAGAAGAAATCAATATAATATTTAATTATTATATATTCATACTTAGTATGTCATCTTAGTAGTATTTAGGGCGTTTCCGAAAAATTTAATAAATTTAATTTTGCGATATCTACTGTACTTGAGACTACACTAAAATTTTGACAACAAATCAAGTGCGATTTGACAGGTTTAGTTCATGTGCAAATGCGAGAGGTTCGGAAACGCCCTTAGTTATGTCATTTGACTAGTTATGTGAAAGTCCTGAATTCAATTCCGATCGTAAAATTAATAATAGTAAATGGAAGTAAAATGAAGTTATAGTTATGACTGAATATATATATATACAAATTTTTGTTATCAATTTTACTGTAACAGTGTACGTATGTGGTATTGAAGTCGTAGAAATGATAAAAGATGTTCTACAAAAGAAATTATATTCCAAATTTCAACATTTGAAACTAATAAAAAAATTGAAATTACATAAAAAAAACTGAAATTACATAAAAAAATTGATTTATCCGTTTCAACGGAACTGTAAAAATTCGACAGAACAGTCAAATAATAAAATAGATTTTATATAACATATAAAAACGTTCATTATTGTTTTTCGGAACCACTTTCGGAGCCTAATCAAACACTAATTCAAATTTTAATTCCCTAAACACCAAATGGACATTTCATTGGCAATTTAAATTGTCAATGAACAATACAAAATTTTCAATTATCAAATTAAAATATAAATATAATTAATTTAAATGAAATATGTGTACATATAAATTAGTTTTATTTTTGATTTATACTATATTAACTGTCATTGAAATAGAAACATTTGCTAACTTGACTAATTCCAAGCCACAGACCAGGGAAATTTCAAATTAGCTAATTCAAATTCTAATATAAGTATGATATATATATATATATATATATATATATATATATATATATATATATATATATATATGCATATGAACATCTGTCACAATTAGAATTATGTATTTAGTTATTTAATTTGACTCTAATGGTATACCATTAGCATTTTAAAACTTTATACTAAAACTTTGTATTTACCTTTGCAGTAAAATTGAAAACAAAAATTTATTATTGTATTAATTTTACGAATCGCTATATCAAATAGCAAAAAAAAAAAAAAAATTAACAAATTATTTATTGAGTCAGGTAATTTTGTTTCATTGTCAATAACTAATTTAATTTTTCCTTTTTTTTTTTTTGATAGGTTATGATAGGTCAAAATTGAACTCTCTTCACTGTACAAATTATTTATTATTTTAAGATTTTTGTTTTTGTTGATATAAGTATACGTATGTATACATAATTCTATTTTAAATTATGAGATAAATTAGAAATTAGTGAAATGATATAGTTTCTATATTATTTACTTATCCATACATATGTATACTTATATAATGTATGCATATATGTACATATGCATAAAAAATATCACTTTTTTATATATTTTTGGCAACATTTATTAGATTTTTTTTTTATTTTATTTTTTTTTTTTTGTAAATATATTATGTAGAAATTTATACATAAGTAAATCGAAATTAAAATAGAACCTAAAATTTTTCAAAAATATTAACAGACAATCGTTGGTGTTTTTCTTCTTGTTGATTTTAAATAAGGCCACTGACCACAATAAAAAGAAAATAATATTTACTTTATTATATAAAAAAAAAGTGTTTGTATTAATTTTTTTTTTTAATTTTATTAAATTAGAAAAATTAAAATGTGGCTATTTCATAAAAACAAATTTTTTGTAAAAAGTGCAAATTTATTGCATTAGTAAGTGTTTTGCATTTTGTTTTTGTCTTCTCTGATAATGTAAATTTAAATTTAAAAAAAAATTGTGAAGCTATTTGGAGTTTTCGAAGAATTTTTAAATAAAATTTCTAACTTATTAGTTTTTAATAAATATTTATATAAGTATAGGGTGTTCTATATACGACTTGAGTTGTAGAAGCTTAAAGAAATTATTGAAAGAATTAAATTTTATTAAAGCGGAACTTATTAAGGCGGAACTATTCAAAAATTAGTTTTTAAAGGAAAAGCATTAGGGTTGCAACAAATTTGGATGAGGGCTTTTAGCAATCTTACCATCATACTTATATCATCATACTCATACCATCATACTACTGATACCATCATACTACTGATATCATCATACCCTGATACCATCATACTCATACCATCAGGTAAAGCAAAAGTTGAACAAGAACTTGAAGACCATGCAAATTTTTTTTTTAATTAAAATGTCTCAAAGCGTACAAAGCCCGAATCGAAATTACATAACGATTATCCAAATCGGCTAACAATATTTTAATTTAAGTTAATATAATAAAGTGCTATAACAGACATAACGGTCATTGTATTTAACATTAGCAGCGTTCATGCCGGTGCTAAATTAGCAATGTTATAAATGTCAGAAAAATTTAGAACGGGTTCATACCGCTCGTTGTTATAAATGTCAAAACGAAAGTATTTCTATAAACAAAATAGCCTGATAACTGGTCCGTGCTACAAAATAAATTAAGTCAACTATTAAAATATTGTGTGAATTTACTTAAACTATATTAAATTAACCTCTATTTTTTTGCGTGGCAATAGATTTTTCAACAATATCCACAGAAACACTTGAACTATCTGAGGAGCTTTCAAAAAAAAAAAAGTTGTGGATGTTTGGCAAGCTAATAAAACAATATTTAATAATTAAAAAAAAAAAAAATATTTATAATCCGCCAAGTAAAAAAAATAAATACTTACAAGTATATAGAATCGAATCCAATGTTGTGAAATGCTGTAGCTGATCGATACTGAACAAATTCAGATATTTTGTGAAAGAACTGTTATTTTGCATATATTTGGTCTTCAAATTCACAAATTTGTATTTAATTGGGTCCTCGTCCCGATTATACCCTTCAGTTTTCATATCGGAATAAATCATACTGTAAATGTCTTGGGACCTAGTTTTCTGATCGTCAAATAATTCCATTACTTTCCTGATAAGAATTATCTCAACTAATGTAATTATTTCCCAATCTGTCCATATTGTGTATTTTCTTCTTTTCTTCATTTTCATTCTATTCAATTTTATATAAATTAAATAATAAAATAGCATACAAATTTTCATTTCAATTTCTATTTACAAAATTTCTCCATAATTAAACTAATATCGAAATGAATTTATTTTAATATTTTATAAAATTATACTTACTTTCTTTTATAACTTTTTAGCTTGTAATTATTTTTATTTTGACGTTTATTTTGACATCTGTAGCAATTTGGCGTTTATATTGTGCTATATTAGCTCAGTCAGCTATACGTTTGAAATTAAATTTGTTTTGCTATTTTAGCTAGCAGTGCTAAAAAAACGTTGCATTCATGCCGTTGCCACAAATGTCAATTTAGTTTAGCATTGCTACTTTAGTACCAACATGAACTCAGCAATTGATAAAAATTAAAATAAAATTAAAATAAAAAATAAAATTTATATGTAGCTGAGTTAAATTTGTTTTGCTATTTTAGCTAGCAGTGCTAAAAAAACGTTGCATTCATGTCGTTGCCCCAAATGTCATTTTTGCTTAGCAATGCTACTTAGTACCAACATGAACTCAGCAATTGATAAAAATTAAAATAAAATTAAAATAAAATTAAAATAAAATTTAAATATCAATCTTCACTTAAAAATCTAAATCTTATATAATCAAACCAATCTAGTTATATCAGATCAAATATACATACTGTAGTTACCCATTATTATATATCCATATTATTCGTTACGAATCTGAAACCTATTGTTTTTATTTTAAACATGAAAAAAATTTTAAATTTCGCAAAATATATCTAGAAATAGAATTATAAACTAAATGTACCCACACTAAAATAAAATCCATTTTTTTATTTTATTTTTTAAATTAAACCTAATTCTTCTTGACTTAAGTCCAGTCATTTGAATCTGTATAAGTCGAGAAGTACCATATCATTTTTATTATACCTTTGTAAATAGTAAATTAGCGTTGGAATAAAAACTATAAAACTTAACTACAAAAAAAAATTGCTTAAGAATATATAGTTAGTCAGAAATTAAGACTGGAATTGCTATTTTAATTTATGAATATTGAATATTTTCAATTTGTCTCTAATACGGTATTGCTGTATTGTTTTCTAAATTGATTCCATTTTTGTTCTAAGTATAATATATACCATATACCAAAATGAACGAAATTTTCATTAACTAATTTTTAAATTTCTATTTACAAAATTTCTCCATAACTAAACTAATATCGACGAAATGAATTAATTTTAATATTTTATGAAAACAGAATAAATTCTAAGCTATATAAAAAACTTCAATTCTATAATTGGCAATACGTATTTAAAGAATAAAATCTTCCAAATTCCAAATAAAAATAAAACAAAAACTTTTTTGCTTTAATTTTTTTTTTGGAAAAATATAAAAATTTTAAATTATATATATATACTTAGTTATATATATACATATAAATAATTAATCATAGATATGTATATATATATTTAAATATGTATTTCAAAAATTCTATATCGTAATTATAGTTCTAAATTCTAATCATTGAGAAAGTAATCTTTATCTTATATATATATATATATATATATATATATATATATTTGAATGTAAATAATTTATCAAAATTCTCTAAGTAACAAATTTTATTAAAACATTTTAATTTTTTTAATTGATAAAAGAACTAAATAAGTATATTTTATTTGTTTTCAAATTGTATTCTATATTCATACACATAATATATATGTATATTATGTATTTAATCTATTGAAAATACATAACTATAACTATATACATATTTATATAAAAATAATAAGTATACTGATTTATGATAACTAATTTATTTAAATACTTACTCGATGTTAAAAAAACTTATATGTAGACCTTTGATTTCATTTATCATCGTCTTCTGTAATTTACAACTGCTCTCAAGCGCCTTCTCGAAAACAACACATATTCTATAAATTTAGTACACTTTTTCGTTCGGCTTCGTTTTTGTACCTGAACCTTGAATAAATTTTATGACGTGTTGTAATTTGACAGTGACATTCAAATCATCTATAATTATAATTGACAAGCATTTAAGGACCTGCGCAGTTCATTTTATTTCGCTTCTTCTTAATGAAGTCTTAATATGTAAATAAGTTGTGTATACGACCGAAATGTGCATAAGGGTCAAAAAAATTTCTACTTGGTTTTATAATATTCAAATTTTTAAATAAAATATAGCCATTTTGTGTCATTCAACATCTTATTATTTTTATACATAATTAAAGGAAATTTATTCTATTAATTTTTTTAAATAACTGTCTCAAATTATTGTTTTCTATATTTTGGTCATTTGTAGTAATCATATATAGTTTTGGTTAAAAATATGTATATGATGTATATATACCTTTTTAGTTACAAAAATATTTTATTTTTAGTGATTTTATCCATTAAATGCCACTTAGTATAGGAATATGTCGAAACGAAACTTCAACTTAAATTATAGTTAATCAGCAGGGACCCCTAGTTCATATATATTCTAGTAACCGAACAGTAGTAATTAAAAAAACATGCTATTTGTATTTACTACGATTCATCGATCAATGTTCGTTCAAATACTAAATTGAAAAAGTTAATCTGATATAGCAATCTGACTTGACGTAAATCATGACAAAATTTATTTGACATTTCAATGGATCTACAAGGTACGTCGCTTGCTCCCCGAAACATATGTCGAACTGAACTCATCATATTTATCGAATCGAGTATTTCAAATTTAGAGAAGGAGAAGATTACTCTGCTCTACAGAATATACACGCACAGGAGTGCCAAAAGGTAGTATGGCCCAGTATACTTTACTGTACAATACTGATATTCCAGAAGCTAACTTTGCAGATGATACGGCTATATTTATTTTTTATTTCAATTTTAATGCCAAAAGAAAATGAATCTCGTAATAGACTATAATATATAATGTTACAAATTTCATTTCATCAAACATTTTTGTAGTATATAAGTGTTAAGTAAGCACTCAATAAAAATATAAATGAAGCTGCAAATAAATTGCAACAAGCCCCAATAACAAAATCTCCATTTGGTGAATTTCAATGGATCAAATTCCAATTTAGGTTTATTTGAAATGAAATCCAATTTGTTCTGTTCTAAATTTTTATCTCTAGTCACTTTTATTTATTTAGTTTTATTTAAATTGTTGTTGTTAATTGTAGATTTCTTGTCGTTGCTGTTACTTTTAGACATTTTGTTTTTAATTTTAAGTCATTAAGTCAATATATATTTTTCCTTTCACGTTCAAACATTCGGAACACAATTATTTTTGACACTATTAAAATTAAACATACACAAATCCATTTAAATAAATATAAAATAAAAGTTTTTTCATACATCAAGGGATGCGTTCAGTAGAATTTAGTGCTGCAAAGTTCTTGCAGCGTTCGAGCAAATTTTCTACTTAATAGTGATTTTATGCAACGCTAAAGTAAATCGCTTCATAAATTTTGCAGCAAAAAAAATCTGCTATATTGAGCAGCGACTTTTTAATGACGATTGTATGTTAATATTATAACAATAAAATAAATAATAATAATAAATAAATAGTACTTAGATAAGTTTTAATATAACTAATTAAATTTGAAAAACATTTTTATTTTTAAAAAAATTTATAATAATTATTATTAAATAATATTCGTATTAAAATAAAATAAATATTCATGTAACTAATGTCACATACAACAAAAGCTATTTAATATTTTCCAATAAAACATTCAATACAACAATGCAGCGCTAATTGCTACATCGTTGCTATTTATTGCAGCGCTGAATTCTACTAAACGCACTCAATATAAAATTTATATTTTTTTTAAAACAATATAATTTATATATTTATTAAAAAATTATAAGTATATCTGTCCTCTTCTTTTACTTCGAACTTCACACAGAAGTTAAAAAAATATTTAACTCAAAAAATAAGATGAACTAAAATTGTTCAAACAATTTTTTTTTTTTGCGTTAGTTTTGGTGTGATTCGAACTTTCGATTCGAACGTGATTGTTCGACTTTCGCAATGCACCGATAGAGAAAATTGCTTAGAAATATAATTTGTCTTCCATTAAACAATCAATTTCCATTAATCCATTCTTCATTTTATTTATTTTAATTTACGATTTTGATTTGACAGATCGCCTGAATACCTAATTTGCTGAATTTGTAATTCAGATGGAATGAATATTTTGCTCAATATTTTATGTAATTTTTATTAATAAATGACAGTATTTAGTATTATATTTATTTCATGTATGCAACCATGAGGGGGGGAGGGTCAAATGAAATTATTTAAAATTGTATAAACATATAATATGGTTATTCTATATATCAAATATATAAATGTTAAAATTCATAAGAGTCCCAGTAGTAATAAGTAGTAGTATTTTTATAAATGAGCAGCTATATTTTGAATTTAGAAATTAGTCATTTTTTTTCTGTTTTTTTTTTTTTTTTGTTTATTAAATTTTTTTAATTAAAAATAAATTTTTAGCAGAAGTTAATCTAAAAATATTTCTTTAATAATCGGACTACACGAGATATACGTCTTCCTCATATTATTTTTGTGTAATTTTGCAAAAAAAAAAAAAAAAAAACGCAACATAAAAATCAAAAAAAAAATATTATTTATTTATATTTGTTTATATTTGAATTATAAAAAAAAAAATGAATATTTTCTCTTATATTATATATAGCTAGCTAGCTATGTTATTAAAAACAATAAGAAATCAAAAAAAAAAAAAAAAATTGTAATTAAAATTTTAAAATCATGAAAACGTAAAAAAAGACCACTGAACTGATGTATGGGTACATAATATTATTTATAATATGTATGAATTGTAAAGGAATTTTTAATAAAATTTGGCGCCAAAAATTTCTTTGTAAAAGTGACGTAATTTTGATATTATTTTTTTTTTTTTGTTTTTCACAATAAATAAAATAACTATGTATGCATGTGTATAGGCCATAGGGAAAAAAACCTCATTTTCTAGTTATTATTTTATGATAAATTCTTCTATTTTTTTTTTTTAAATATACATAATATATGTTTGTAATTATTTATACGTATTTAAGAATTTTTAGGGATTTTCTAAGTTTATTTGAAATTAAAATATCAAATTTCAATTTGAGTTGAATTTGTCGTGCAGATATTTAACTAATTATATTTAAATGAATATATTTTGTGTTCGATGCTAAAAATATTTAAATTTTTTTTTTTAAATAAATTTAATCTTATTAATGAGTGTTTATAACTTATTCATTCAGTATAATAAGTATAGTAGGATTAGAAATTATTTCCAGGTTAAAGAAGAAATTGCTCAACTATTTGAATTGTTCAAGATAATTTATTCACTATGATGGGTATTGTTTGAACAATTGGGTTGGGTGTTGTTACTTTTAGAATTGTTTTTAATTTTATTTTGTTAAGTTAATTTATTTTTTCTTTCACTTTTTCTTTCACTGACAGAAGTCCGAAATAAAATAAAATGTGCTAAAATACTTAAAGGCTCGAAATGACATTGAGTTAGCTTAAGCTAATGTCAAAACTAAACCGAAATGTCCCAAATCCAATTCTCAATGAAAATAAAATGCTTTATAGGTTTTTCGACACTGATTCATTACTAGAAAAAATAAATTACAATAAAAAAAACTAATAAACTAACATTTCAAAAGAGAAAATAAGTCCGAAGTCCATTCTGAAGTGCGAAGTAAAAGAAGAGGACAGGTACAAATACAAATTATTTAATTTTTTAAATCTAAATTTTATATTGATGGACCAGATGGACCAGTGTCGAAAAACCTATAAAACATTTTATTTTCATCGAGAATCGAATCTGGGACATTTCGATTAAAAGACAGGCAATCTACTTTCTGTATCACACAGCGTATCTATCTACATAAGTAGATAATATAAAATGTACAAATTTATTTTATAATTTTTTCTTTTAATAAATAAATAAACAATAGAAACATTTTTTTTTAATATACATATTTTAAACTATAATTTGTAAAAAAGAAAATTTAACTTAAGATAAAAAATTGACTGAAATATGGACTTAAGTTAGTTATAATATTTCATTTCAATTGACAAGTTAACTTAAATCAATTTCAATAAGTGACATTACAACTACGTTGTGTCAATAATATCTTATCTTATAATACAAATTTTGTTTTGCCGTCTGAAGCCTTAGTTACAAAATATTATGTAACCAAACTCTTTATATATGATATGCGTATTAATATATTCGTATTTGCACATAATTTATTAAAATGTATAGCAAAAAATATTAACTATAAGGGTGAGATCGAAAATACAATATATATTAGAGTTTTAACTACAATCTAGTATGTTCCATACAAACTTAATACGATATATAAATAGTTTCAAAATGCTTGCATATCGGTTTAACTATGAAGAACAAAATAGAAAATAAATATTTTAAAATGAATCATGTTGTATATAGCATATTAAAGAACATACTACATTGTAGTCAAAACTCTAGTATTGCATTTTCGATGTCACGGTAATTCAATCATACAACAACAGCAATAATAATGAAAAAACAGTTATTTATGAATAAAACATTCAATTTTTATTATTGTGTGTACCTCTACAATTATTCACGTCTGAAATAGGACTAAAACACCTTTTAATTAGTAAATACATAATAATTTCTACAATATAGCGGTGTATATTTGTTTAAACTGTACGCAAACTTTACTAGATTAGCAATGGCATTATACTAGTTAATTACAATACAAAAATTTACTGTTATACTTAATATGTATGTACATTATATAAGATTTGATGTTTTTTCACTTGTTCGATAAGATAAATTTAAAAACAAAAAATTTAGTGACTTTTAGTTACTGTCAAAATTATGTTAATCATAATATTTAATTTTTCATTTGTATACTTAATTGTAATATACATTTTTCCACCTTGTATAAATATAAAGAAGCTCAAATGAAATGTAAATGTAGTATTTTGTAAATAAGTTTAACTTTAAGTTTATCACATGTCAAATTTAACTAAACTAACTATTTGCTGTGAAATAAACTAACTAAATGTCAAATTTAACTGACTGTGTTCATGCCAGCCAGTGCTTAATTAGCAATGTTAATCTAAATTTACATTTGTGGTGACGACATGAACATGAAATTTTTTGACACTTAGCTAAAATAGTACGAATAAACAAGTTCAACTTAATTATGTAACTATCTTAATTAATATATAGCATGGTGTAAACGTCAACATTGTGACAGATGTCAAAATAAACATTAAAACATTATAATTTTGTTTGTTTTAGTTATTATAAAAATAACCAAACATCATTTTTAAAAGAAAATAAAAATATTTTTGCATATACATACAAAATTTAATAGAATAAATATGAGAAAAGGTTATGTTACATAAATATCGCATTTCTTATGTTGTTAAAATTTCGTATTTACATAGTACGTTCTGCGGTATGAACCCGTGCCAACTTTTTTTTTGACATTTAACTATATCATTGCTAGATAGAGCAGAATGGGGAAAAGTTGTAAACGAGGTTAAGACTGACCCCGAGCTGTGGAACCAACGATGATGATGATGATGATGTTGTTGATGACTATATCATTGCTAATTTAATAATAACAGTTAAAATTTTTAAATTAATTACTATTTTTAGTTTAAAGTATTAACAAAAAAAAAATATAGCTTCAATTTTTCTATTTAATCTAAACATTTATTTTTTTTTTTTTTTTCAAATTTATATTTTAATTAAGTAAGTATATATATATATAGAAACGAGATTTAGATTAAATTAAAAATACATAATTCTATTCTAAGTAATTTTTTTTAATGTTAATGTTAAATAAACATAAATTCACGCGATTTTAATTTGAAGGAGTGCTGCTGCCAAACAAGAAATAATTATACAAACAACCACTTTGTTTGTTTTGAAATATTTTAAAACAGGTTTAAATTTGTTGTTATATATATATATTTAATTTGTGTTAGTGTATTTAAACTTCAACTAAATTTCACCTAAATGATGTAATTTATTAGGTTTTAATTTGAAAAATTATTCCACTAAATATTAAAATGTTAACAATTTAACCAACTAATGAAGTTGCAGTACAGTAATGCATCATTATTACTGTACTCTAACTTCATTAGGGGATCTTAGGGCGGAATGAATAACTAATAATAACAATATGTATTTTTTTGTCCTCTACAAACCTTAAAGGATTCTATATCTGGCATAATATTATCTATTATCAATATTATACATTGACTGAGTGATGGGGGGATTGATTCTAACCATGTTGGACATTTCTAAAACAAACGAATATATGTAGCTATATATATACACAATTTCTTTTAGTTATGTACTGAATGTAGTTGAAAATGGTTGTTAAGTTGATTTAAAAAAAAAAATTGTCCTGAACAGAATTACGAAAGACAAAATCTCGAGCAAAAAATTACCTTAATTTTAATTTTGTTTTTGCCCAAGCTCTTATGATATTAGAACTTTGTAATAAGTAAAGAATAGACTTGAAAAACATCTCAACTTTAAAGAGTTTGTTTTAACTTGGTAGAGACTTATTCTGCTGTATGGTATCCTAAATATCACATTCATATAAATAGAATCGAAAGAGTACAAAGATTTTTTACTAAATTTACCATGTACAGTATGAATCTTTCCTCCTCACCGATTAAGTATGAAACGAGGTATAACTAATCTTTTCACACTTGTCAATAGAAGACAGGTATTTGTAAAATATAGGTGCTTGTATTTGATGAGTTTGTTTTTAATGTATTATTTTGTCATGTGCTTCCAAAAAATTTAAGAACTGTGACAGATGATGGGTTTTTTAAACAAGCGAATTAACAGTAGTTTTATGACGAGAGGAAGACGGGAAGTGCTTTTAGAATGCTAACTTTATATACTTTGATTTATGCGGTATACTTAGCTATCTTTATTATTCAATCTAATCAATTTTGATAATTTTTAAATATATGTAATAATTTCAAAATTTGTTTAAATTAGTAAAATCTGAGTGTTAAGATAAAGATTTGAAGTATTATATTCATCCATCTTCGCAGTATCGTAGGAAAAATCACTATATATATCAGTAATATTTTTCTATCCTGTTAAGCGCATACGTGACAGTTTTAAATTGACAAAAGTAATAACAAAAATTACTATCAACAATAGAAAAAATTGCTATCACTCATATCGCAGGATCTTACAGAAATCCATATGCAGCTAAACTGATTCAGTAATGCTATGTTCGCATATAACCAGTTAACTATGATTAAGTCTCTAACGATAGTATAAACATAATTTAAGGGTGATTTGTTTATTTTTTTTTTTCATATAAAACTAATCATACATGTAGCCCTAGTTAAAAATAAATCACACTTAAATTATGTTAAATTCACGTTCATCACAACCCTGCTGTTATGTTATATCGTAATTTTTATCGTATTTTTTTATTTTTGAACAATTTTGACAATAATATTTTCAACAATGATGACACTTAAATTATATTAAATTTACGTTCACAACCCTCCCTTTATGTTATATCGTAATTTTTAACGTATTTTTTTATTTTTGTACAATTTTGACAATGATATTTTTAACAATGATGACACTTTCATTATATTAAAGTCATGTTCACAACCCTGCTTTTATGTTATATCTTAATTTTTTATTTTTGTACAATTTTGACAATGATATTTTTGAACTTTCAAACAAGTAAAAATAAACACTATTTATTCAAATAAATTCATAACTATCTGTAAAATTATTGATAACATTTACAATAAAAAAATATTCTAAATTTCTTTTAATTTAAAATCAATTTCAAATTTATTAATTTATTAATATTTGGATTCATATTGTTATTTTCTTTTCAAAAATATTTTCTCCATATTTTTTCTTTGTGACAGTAAAAGCGAAATAAAAACAAAACGTCAAACTTAACTATGATTAAAGTATAATGGGAATTGGGAACATTTTTTGCAACTATAGTTAAAACGTAATTCAGACACAATGCAAACATTAAAATCGGTGGGTTATTGTTTTATTGTTATTATTATTATTATTAACTCAAGTGTGATAGAGCCTAAACCGTTAGTGTTGAAATGATTAATTTTATGCTCCTAGTTTGTTCCTAGAATTTTATACCCAAATATTTAAAAAAAAAAATTTTATTTGGGTAAATTTCAAAAAAATTTTGATAAGCGATTAGATCCAATAGATAACCAATTAATAAGAAATAAATAAAAAATATTTTAAAAAAAACCAATAAGTATGTACACGTACAAATAAATATTTTTTTCGACACATCTAAGTACATAATATAATCTAAGTTATAATATAATTAAATTGAATTTATAAATTTTTTCTAAAAAATAAATTGTTTTGTGTAATAAGAAAAAAAAAACCAGCTCGTGAGAGAATTTTATGCAATAGTTAACTATAAATGACTTTTAATACATTATAATTTTTTTCTTAAATTTTTTTTGTATTTTTCAAAAAGAAAATTCATTTTTAATTAAATTGTTTGTTTTAAAAATTTTTGACATGTGAATTAAGGTTTTATAATATCATCGATACTACTTTTGTTTTTCCTCTAAACATCTCTTAATCTAATTTGTTTGTTTAATCCAAATAATCATTGAATAATCAATACAATTCTATCCAATATTATCATCATATAAGCCTAATATTATCATCATCATCTCTTTTAATCATATTACCAGAGAATTTAAATATTTCATTAACTATACCTAAAAGTTGTTGTTGTTGTTGTTGTTTTCATTCATTGCAATGTTTTGACCTATTTCCATTCAGATTGTTGTTGTTGTACACATATTTCAATAAATTGTGTTATTATGTATTTAAATTTTTAGCTTACATAAACCAAAAAGCAAATTTGTATTTTTGTAATTTACCTAGAATTGTCATGAGTTAAAAAAAAAAAGAAAAAAAAATTAAAAAAAAATCCAATAAAAAGCTCGAATCAATAAAAAAAAACATTGTTTGATTTTAAAAAAAGTTTTGGGGGAGAGGGAATATAATAATATATGCCAATTGATATTTTATAATCAATACAAAAATATTTCATTGAAAAAAAGACTTACTTAAATTTATTTATCAAATAATACATTTAAAATGTGTGATTTGAATTTAAGTAAATGGCATTTAGTTATACTTACTTTATTATACTAAATATAAAAAAATAAAAAAATTTACTTAAATATGCTTATCAAGTATAATTATTCGTGTGTTATAAATTAATAATATATTTATTTAATTATTATTTTATTTGAAATTAATAATATTAATCAAGTTAGTTACTTAGTTAGTTTAAAGGTTGGTGGGAGACATAGAAAAGCATCACCGTAATGATATGAGGTATTGTGTGAGTCGATGAAGATCTTTACAACACAACACGAACGCAAAATGAATGAACATTACTCTCCGAGTATACTTGTAGTTTTGACAGATCTCTCAACAGACAGGTTGAGGTTTTTGACAGGTTGTCAAAAATATTCCCAACCATCTGAACTTAATTTTTCTTACACTTGGCAGTCGCATATAATATGCTTGACGTTGTCCTGAGTGTCAATATCCAATTTGTAAAGTTGCCATTACTGATAAGTCATCAAATCAAAATTAATAAATTCGACTGTTGCAAAATTTATTATATCACTAAAAACAAATCTGATTATCAAAATTGAATAAATCTTAATCGCATTATTTGCTTTTGGAGCAAACATTGACCTGTCAATCATTTTAATCTTCCTTCTATTAAGCTGAAGCAATTTTCTAGTTTTTCTCATATAAATTTCCGATCATATTTTCCTGTGATCATAAGATCTAATATTATGACAGTTAGAGTTCAACTGTCTTCTGATCATGTCAAATTTATCAATTCAAGTTTAATTTATATAACTAAACAATCATCTTTCTTGTATATTCTTGTATGTAAGAAATAATTTTCTGTTTTATAACGTTGCAGTTTGAAGTGCATTCAATGCAAGTACCATCACTTTTGCATACAGATTAATATTAAATCGTACTTACGCCATCTATTTCTGGATTTTTGGACTGCTCTTTCGACATATAATATTTTTTTTGCTCATCGTTTTGTCAATTTGAACTAAATTATCAACATATTTCATCGATGATGTAGGTAGACTATGTAAGTAGTTAGGTGAAACATTTTTAAATAATATGAAAAACTCTAGGTGTGTTCTATAAATGTTTTCTAAATCCTCATTTTTATTTTATATTTATTTTAAAAATAATAAAATCTTTTTAAACTATGTCCTGACATTTTTGTCCTTATCACATCATCTCTAGAAATATAGTATTGATCTAATTTATAAAATAAATCTCCTTTACATGCCAATATTTTGGATAGTAGTTGTCTCTGTACATTGGTATTTTCATTGTCTGTTGTTTTACTGCTACTCGAGTGTACATTGGTATTTTTAATGACGGTTGTTTAAATGTGTGCGTAAGAAAATTTCATTTTAAATTTGTTTTCAAAAGATAAAAATCATAAGCCATGTGTACCACCAAAATATTTGTATTGCTCTTTTGTATGGATTAGAGTAAAAACTGCCCGAGAATACCATACATTTTATGATTTAAAAAAAAAAAAGGCTCTTATTTTTGTAGATCAAAGGGTGTGTGAGGGAAATAATAGCAATGTAAAAGGCAGTGAAAATACCAATGTATATATTACATGGCCCATTAAAACTTGAACCCATTGTTTCATACAAAATATGCACCTACTAATGAAGATCTAAATGGCATATGGGAGTGTACTGCAATGCAAGAGACACTGTGTAAGAATAAAAATTAGTTAAATAATTACTATAGAAAAGTAAAAACTCAAAAAACAGTTTCGTCTATCAAAACAAATTTAAAGTGTTTCTCCAATTGAAAATATAACGCAACATCACTGCTTTTTAGGTATATGGTTGATTGCCTTTGAAAGGGAGTCAGCTTATCGATACGTTCTATTTAAGTTAAGTTAAATAATTTGTGAAAATAAATTATTATTATAAACATAATTAACACTCCAAGTAATTAAAATTATCAATTTTAGCTTGAGAACACATGAGTTCACAAGATCTTGGAAAAAATTTCAATGTAATATTTAGAGACTCTTGGGCATTACAACAAATTAGTTCTGAATCATTGTGATAGAATCGAGTTTGCTTAGATTAATTTTAATTGTAGTGCATCAAGAGATATAGATATATATTAAAAAAAATTAAACTTAAATATGTATAAATGTGTTGTTAAAAAAAAAAATTTAGAGCTTGTGAGTCAAAACTAATTAATTGTATAGATGTTAGCTTAGCTGGCTTGACAATGGATTTTGGTGATTTTCAAAAGTGAGATGAACGTTAAAAGAAGCGAGCGTAATACAACGGACCATGAGGTCTAAGTGTGAGAGATAAATACTTATCCCACCCATTTAATCAATCAACCAACGGACCATGAGGTCTAAGCGTGAGAGATAAATACTTATCCCACCCATCTAATCAACCAAACAATCAATTATTTGTACAGATACTATGTCAGAATGTATATGTAATATTTTTTTAAGAAATATATAAGAAATAATTTTAGTGGTTAATACGTTTCGAATTACTGCATATTTTGAATTATTAAGAATTAATTTTTGTGGTTTTTTCGAACTATGTAATACGTCACAAATATAAATTTTTAAAACGAACTACGCCATTGTATTTCAAGCTGGTAATGTCAATACAATTTATTTCAAATAAATAAAACGATAAGCAAAACAAATCAATGTGTCTTAACTAACATTAATTTTTTTTTATTTTATATTTAAGAAAAAAAATACTAATCCAAAATGTACACAATCCAGATAAATTTTTTTTTTTTTTTTTATTAAATATTGTCATTTTATTTTTGTAATGAAATCGAAAAGAATATCTTATAGTTAACAAGTAATATTTTGAATTATTTATAGTTTTAATATTATGTAATATAAAATGTTATTGCACTGTTATACATGTAATATATATATACATATATATATTTTGTATATTGCACTATTATATATATATATATATATTATATTTTGTATATATGTACAAATAAGTTGTTATTGTATATAAACATTATAGAATTACAAATATTAGGAATTCAATTTATTTGAAGGTAAAATTGCACTGTTCACAATAAAAAATTGTCATAACAAAATTTTTATCTGTACGTATGTACTTTAATATTAAATAATAAAAAAAAAGTAAAAAAAAAAAAAAAAAAAAACGGGAAATGAAATAAATTCGTGTTAAAATTTTAATTTGTATTAGCTACCTAATTGTTTTTAAAAATTGAATGAAATATTTATAAATATTTTTATATAACTATATATTTTTATTTATTTGTTGTCCGTACTTATCTTGGGAGAGCACAGATTTTTTACTTGAATGTTAAATTTTTAACAAAGTTAGTTATTATTCATTATATTGTTATTTTACTGTGTGTGGTATGCGATAACTGTCGTGTTAAGGTAGAAAAGATGAATTTTATTTGACATGAACTTGAACTGGAATTTGCAACGTCGTTGCATTACATTTTACTTTATGTAACGACGCTTATAAAAACGTGCCTCAAGAAAACATGAAAATCTATCGAATAAGTTGTTATAATCAATGTGTGAGATTTTTTTTTTTTATTAAATTTATCCTAATCAAATTCATATAACTACCCGAACAGTCAAATGTCACAAAAAGGTAAACTATATGTTGACAAATATTTGGTGAATTGTCGAAAATTTTTGTTGAAAATGGGTTAACCCTATTTGTCACAGTTTAGATGACAATTCTGTCAACATTTTGTTGATAATTTGTTATCATTTTGTGGGTTATTTTGTCGACAATTTATGAACAATTTGTCATCATTTTGTGGACAATTTTCACAATTTTTTTTTTTTTTTTGTACAGACAGGACCGTTTTTTCAGTAATTTAGGGTGACATTTTAATAATAAAAACAATTTGTTTTTGTATATATATTACATATTTTGTTCTATCTATAATTTATTCTATAAAAATAATTAAAAAACAAGTTCTATTTCAATTCTTTTATATTTCAATTCTTTGTGTTTTTCAAAATAAAAATGTCAAAACAATACCGATTCTTAAAAGTGTTGAATAGACTGATGAATATAATACTATTACATATAAAAATAAATAAAAAAAACTTACAAACCCTGTCAACCAATTGACACATATTGTTGACCAAAAATTGTCATGACAAATATTTGTCAACATTTTGTCGAAAAAATGTGAGTAGATTCGCAACCACAATTTTGTAACAAATTTTGACTATCAATTGCCATCATAATTTTGACAATATGTTGACAAAAACGTGTCATGACAATTTTTGATTACTGCGGTATATGCATATAATTGTTTACTTAAACTTTAAAGTAGGAGTTATTTTCGCTTTTAAATTTAATTAAATTAAAAACAATTATAAAACAAGATGTAACTATGAATATTCAATAAAATATTGGGAGGGGGGTATGTTCATTCAGAATTTTCATCTTTTAATCACTATATCTTGATGTGAGCATTAGTCATCTTTACTATATTCCTTCAAAAACTTGGTCGATCTTGCGCAACTGTTTTCCGATTTCTTCTCTTCTGAATTTTAATCTACATTATCAGAATTCTATGTTTAACGAACATAAGAATTTTATGTTTAACGAAAATTTAACGAATTGTCAAATTTATCTTAATTGCCGCATATGCCGATTGTGGGCATTTTTATCCATCCTACAGAATCGTGAATTACAATCGTGGGCGTATTATCCATAATACTGAATATGACATATATCATGACATATGTAGTTTTATGTCATTATAGTTAGCGCATAAAGCTTTTTCCAGGAGAAACGTATAAGTGCGAAAGAGAAAGAAGAATTTGTTGATTGCAATTGCAATTTAATGTAAACGCAACCTATCACAATTACACACACATAACTTAATTATTTTTACAGCTTAATTAATTTTTATTTTATTTTTATTTATTTAATTATTTTAATTAATTTTTATATTTATTAACACTTACTACATTAAAAATCTATAATAAATTTTTATACAGTCAAAATAAAAATTAAATTTCGAAGATTAAAATAATGATTTTTTGTTTTTGTTTCGTTTTCGTTTTTGTTTTTTATTACAAATTAATTGTTTTCTTTCGTTCAGAGAATATTGAAAAGAGAAAAACTACAAAAATACAATTAAAAACCATGAAATCTGTGTTTTCATCTATAGTGTTTGTAGATGATAACATTATTTTTTGTTGTTGTTTGTTTCAAAGTTAGGCTAGCTGGATTGACTAAAATTCAGAAATTTAAAAAAAAAAAACCAAAATGAAAAATAAATATCATATGAGTAATTTTCAATTCAAAAATGATTCGTCATTCATCAGGGATTTTAATAATTTCCAGTTTATGAAAATAATAAATTTATCTATAAAAAATTATATATTATATGTATAAGTACATATATATTTACATTACATATGTATAATGATATAGAAAACATGTGATAAATGTCTAGTAGATACATTAGTCTTACAAATATTTTTTAATAACAAATTATAGGTTAACATTTTTTTTTTATTATTTTTGTATAATTACAAATTACAAATAGTTATAAAATATAAGAGTTGCCTTGCCATCAAAATATTTGTAGCAATAATTTTGTTATCTAATTTTTTTTCTAGAACATGGTTAAGAGAAAAAATTTGTATACGTATAGTTTATACATATATTTGTGGACAAAGTGAGATATTATGTCGATAATAAAAGAAAACTAAGCGTAAAAAAGCACTTAATTGTCAGAAATGTGCCGAAACGAAATGAAAATTAAATGCTTAAATTGTTTCATTTTCTCAGTTTTTCAAAATGAACTGTCATAAATATTTTACATAAAAGGGTTTTAAATACGATAAAAAAAAAATGTTGTAAAATATGTATGATATATATATATGTATGTATACATAAAAAGTATATCTTTTTTCTTATACATGTTTAATATGTTAAAATATATTTAATATACAATTCTACGATGTCAAGATGTAATCGTCATTTGCTTTAACCGTAAAATAGGTACATATGTGCTTCTTTGAATTTTCTAAGAAAGACTAGCTAGACTAGTAACTATTTGTGCACGTGCATTTTATGTGTACTAATAATATTATCTCAAATGTCAAGTTTATTGTAAACAATCAAATACACAAATACAGTACTAGAAATGTAGAGAAGATATGAATCACATCGTCATTAATTAGATTTAACAACCATGTTACAATATACAATAAAACCTTTAAAACTTATAATGAACTGGCCAGTAGAGCTTAAACAAATAAATTATATTAAAAAAGTAATATTAATACAAATTATTTATCCAGATATTTTTACTGAACCTAGTTGTTAATTATAAACTTAAATAATAATACTAATATAAAGATTTATTTATTGATAGTCGATTTTGAATTAGTTATGTTTTGTAATAATATATTAGACTAATAGATTTAATAATTAAAATAAATTATTAAATCTATATATTTAAATATAATTAAAACAGATTATTCTAAAAGTTACCTATACTAGAATATTTAGTTATTAAGATTAATTATTTTCTTGCACATGTTATTGAATTACATACTGAATTATGAACTCCCATACTTTGAATTATTATACTAAAACTCTGTAAGAGCTTTATAAACTCTCCAAATAGAGAAATAAATAAATAAAATAAAATATAGCACTACCGAAAGCTATATTTTGATTTGCTATATCGAAATAGGAGCTTTGAAACCACTTGTATATACAAACCGAAGTAGCAGTGATTTAGAAATGGTAATTAATTCAATATTTTATTTTTAATCAAGATGTAATCATTTGCATTTCCGCAAATACTAATTTATCACACTATTTTTCGCACTAAATTTTGATCCGGTTTTAAAAATTTATGACAGTACATCCTATATGTTTAGAAGTAGAATCAGTATTACCTTAACGCATATTTTTTTAGCATTTTTATGTCAAATTTATTTTAAAAGCAGCAGAAAAGTGCTTTTTTCTAGCATTAGCAATGTTTATAAATTTATGACTATGGCAATATTAGATAAATTTTAAATTTTATGCACATGTCATTTGTGTTATCACAAATAAGTATTATTGTTGTTTTATTTATTATTTGAAAAAAAAGGAACCTACGAGAGAAAAATTAAATATAAGTAAAAAATAATAATATTTATGTTCTTAAATTGTATTTGTTTTATATTTTAAATATTATTACACATTTGTAGTTACCATATCTTATAACAAATAGTCTTTGAATATTCATTTTAATGTACATATTTTACAAATTAAAATTTTTACTTTTCTTATTTTTTATGGGTTAAGTGCGATATTTAGTGTGGTAAAAAACAACACTAAATTTTGACAGGTAATAAAATGCATTTTGACAGGTTTAGTGCGAGTACTTTTGAATACAACAAAAAAAAAAAATCGGAATTTTTAGAAATAAATATAGTGCCATTTGACAGGTTTAGTACGAGTATCAAGTGCAAATACGAGAGGTCCGGAAACGCTTTTAATCGTTTAATTCCAGCATTATATAAAAGTACAAAAATCATATTATTTTTCTTAAGGCAAAAAAGTATTTTTTAAATATGGCATTGTTGTATAGGAAACTCGTGTAAATGACGTTTTTGTATTGTTATTGTATGTAGTAGTTAAGTGTCTACTTAATTAATTTTGTCATTAAAATAAGAATGTTTTGAACTCAATATAACTAACTATAAATAAATTATTTACTTATTTACAAAATAAATATTGAAATTTTTTTTTTTTTTTTTCTAAATTACAACAAAATTTTATTAGCACCTATGTATCAATCTGTATAATGTTGTTTTTAAAATTGAATTAAAAAGCACGTCTCCAAGATTATATTAAAATATTCTTTTGTAACGATTTTTTTTTTTTTTTTTTTTTTGTCTGATAGAATTAATGTAGTATTTTTGAATTATTTTCAGTTTTGAATTTTTTGTGTTTAGCTTCTTTGTGTTACTTAGGTGCAGTAAAGATAAGATTTTCTGTTTTTAAATTAATATTTTTTTTTTTTTTTTGAGAGATTTACTATTCCGAAGAATTTTTCTTATTTAAATTTAATTTTTGTTTTTTTATTATACATAGTCTAGAAATATTATTTTTATGGAAATTTTTATGAAATAATTGATGATAATGATCTTTGAATATATACAGTAAGTTGTATATATATATATTGGTTTTGTTTTCAAATTAATTAATGTGTTATAAAGACAAAGACTCAGAAATAAACGATGATGTAGTGATATCAAAATTGAAATATATTGGTTATCTATAAGTTGAATCAAAATATAAATTTGGAATGATTAAATATTTGTGTTAATAAATTAACACAATTATAAATTAAATAAATTAAAAATAAATTAAAAAATTGTTGAAGCTCCTTGTATAGAAAAGAATCAAAGTTTAAATGGAAAAAGACAGTTACTTTTATTAGATATACATACATATTTTATGTCAATGACTTTAATGACTTTTATATTTACTAGGGGCCCCTGTTGAGTAATAATAATTCAAGTTGAAACCAAATTTAAAGTTTTTAAAAGAACAGTAATTTATGTAATGACATAGACTTCTCACGATATAGCAGAAACCACTCATGTTTAATGAAAAGTTTTGAAGCTAGTAAGTTTTATTTAGGACATATATTAAATACACGTCTTTCATATACTGTTTCGTTTCCGATATATTCCCTATAGTAAGTGGCATTTAGTGGATACAATTAGAAATAAAAATTTTTGTCATTAAAGAGGTATACTCACATATACATATTTTTAATAAAAACTATATTGTTACTACAAATGACCAGAATTTAGAAGCGCAGTTACTTAAAAAAATAAAAAATGAAGGATTCAAGTTTTTTTTTTGTTTTTTTTTTTACATTTTTGTTTTAGATGTATTTATTTTTTTGTTATTATTTTACATACGTACATAAGTTCATTTGCAAGTAATAATATAGTAACTGATTTGTTTGTTTTTGTTTTTTATTTTAATAAGAACTCACTATACATAATGTATTTGCTGAATAATAAAACCTTATGATTAAAAAAGTTTTCAACTGTGTGCGCATTATTATTTTATGTACAACTTATTTATATATTAAGAGTTCATTAAGGAGAAGGGAGATAAAATGAAAAGGTGTCTACTGCGCAGGTCCTTAAATGCTTGTCTATTATAATTATAGATATTTACATAAATAATGTCGCCACGCCCTGAACAGAGTGACCGGAAGGAGAGTAAACAAAGAATTGACTTAAAAAAATAATTTTTGACAGTTTAGATAAAAGCTATCTGACATTTTGATCTATACTGAACTGACATTTTTTCTTTTTTTCATACTTAGTTTTTTATTTTATTTTCATAACAGTTACAAATTATAATTATTTTCACATAACAAAATATAAACTAAGTGAATCACATAATGTGGATAACGTTACATTCAATATGTCCCTCATTAGAGAACTCTAAATGAATAAATTTACAAATTTAGCTATGAGTTTAATCAAACTTTATCTAATATCATGCAATATCTGATGTATATAAGAAGTGTTTAAATTAAATTAACGTATGAATTGAAAAATATTTATAAAAAAAAAAAAAAAAACAATTTTAGCTTATTTTAATAATTTTGATAAAACTTAATACTAAGATGGGAATTTTGCGAAGGATTGTTAGGAAAATAGAAATAATAGGGTGTAAAAGTACATCTAGTGTACTATTATAGTACTATAATAGTATATGTATTAGTTTTTCAATGTGATTTTAACAACCAGTAATTGAATTTATTAATGTGCTGTCTGAAATCTTTATTTGATATAATCTGTATATACTAAATGTTAAGTCAGTAATATTAATTAGGCTGAGATTTTGATCAATTTTTTTGTTTGTGGCTCTACTGTTGAAATAGTAGACAATCAGCACCATATTCTCATTTTGTATATGTATTTGTATTTGTCTAAATATAGAAAATCTTCAGGTGGAATGTAACTTGAATTAAGTGTTTGTGATGTTTCTTCTGGATAAATTGAGTGACAAATAAAGCTATTTTCGGTAACATTTTATGCTCTAATGCCTGATTCATTGATTCAGAACGTATGTTCCGAACCCATGCGCGCGCATATTTTTTGTATGAAAATTTGAATTCTCTCAATTTTCAAAAATGTTCGGAACATTTTTTTCTCTCCGGAACAAAAGTTGATTTACCTTTAACTTTGTGTTGGAACAATTTTTTTTTGCTGTAATTTTTAATTTTTTTTGTCATTTCCCACATTACAATTTACAAAGCATAAACAAAAACAAAGCAAACAATTCATAAAAATATTGAAAAATCAATATTTATAACACTTCTACACAATTTTGTATTTATTTTATATATTAACAATTATTTTATATTAAAAATTATTGTATATTAACAATATTATTTTATTTATTATTTATAAATTTTATTTATTTGAATAACAATGATTTGATATATTGAGATTGAAATAAACAAAAATTTTAAAATTAATTCAAATCAAATTCAAATGTTAAAATCTGCTATTTAAATTTTTTTTGTTCGGAACACAATGTTCTGAAGTAATAAATCGCAATCATAAGAATTCTCTTTTAACAAAATTGTTCGGAACAAAATGTTTTGAATCAGTGAACTAAGCATAAAAAAATAACAGTGAAAATAGTCGAATATTTTGTACTCGTACTCGACTACAAAACACTGAAGAAGTCTGCAAGTAGTAGACGAAATACGCGTATCTGTATGATAAGCACATCAGTAAAATTAAAAGGAAAATATTCGACTATTTTCACTGTTATGCCAAAATTTTACTCTAACGCTGGAAACAAGTTTTTATAAAAACATAAAAAAATGTTTTCTATTTAATGAAATTATAAAATTATCAATTCTTATATGCATGTTTATACGGGTAAAAAAATGGTAGAAATCTACCAAAATTTATCGGTGAGGG
This sequence comes from Argyra leucocephala, assembly GCA_963942445.1. Lineage (NCBI taxonomy): Eukaryota > Metazoa > Arthropoda > Insecta > Diptera > Dolichopodidae > Argyra > Argyra leucocephala. The sequence continues at coordinate 16,761,038 of OZ012681.1, forward strand.
GGCGATTTCGGTAAGAGATAAGCAAATCTACCAAAATTTTAAATTTCTGGTAAATTTTCGACGTTTAAATTTTTTTCTGAGAATATGTCAGTATCAAAATATTTTTTTTATTTTTTATTTACAAAAAACAAGAAAATTGTTGTTGACAACGTTATTTTCGGATCGAATATTAATCAAATAAAAAAATATAAATTATACAAATAATGATAATGTTGAATTGACACTAGAATAATAATAAAAATTTATTTATTTATTTCTTTGCAAATAATTTCAGTTCCGGCCATCTTGATATTTCAATAATATGACAGCAACAATGACAGAAATCTACCATTTTTTTTTTACGTTTGAACATGATGGTAGGTATACGACTTCCTCGTATAAACTTGGACTATGACATTCGCTTTATTATAAATATATTTATTATAGATAAATAATGTTTATATTCACTATTTTCTTTACGGTATTCTTCTAGGCGAAAACTCTTATTTTTTCCATTAACGAGGCCGTAATATTGTACCAGATCAGACATCCGTAGGTTATAATTGATCTAATGATAGTTTGGTATGCTAATATTTTGAATCTTGAAGATAAGTATTTTGAGTAGAATAAACTTTTTGACATAAAAACGCATTTGATGCTTTTATGATTTGGACTTTTTAATGTTTAGAAAAGCTTGGATTTTTACTGATCCCATTGCAGTTTTTGATTTTATATAATTGTTCCATCTTCTATTCCAATCAAAAATTGTCTCCAATTTTTGCAAAAAGAAGAGTGACATTGGGAAAGATTATCTCTGAAAATAATTATTTTGCATTTACTAAAAATTTATCTTCAGTCTCCATGAAGAAACATATAGTTTTCTACAATATGTAACATACATTTCAGATTATTTGTTATATATCAGTTGAAACATAGCAAATTAAATCATTTGCAAAATAGCAATTTTGTATTTTATCTGAATTTATAATAAATTAGTTATATACGGACATTTTGTTTATCCAAGTTATATGAAAATTATATTCATTATTAATTTTGTTCAGTAGATCTAGAACAGAATCGAACACAACAGTTTAGTTTTGGACAATGACAATAAATGTCAAACACTTTATAACTTAGAAAAATCTACTGAACAATTCTTTGCACTTTTTTGTTCTAATTTTTTATTTTTACTCTCATTGCTATCAAATTTCTTTGTTTAACTGTCAAAATTTGAAGAACAAATAGCAATAAAAAAAATTGTCCAAAATTGTTCAAAAGTGAAAAAGTTGTCAAATAGTTGTCCAAAGCTGTTCAAAACTGGAAAAAGCTGTCAAAAATTCTACAAAACTGTTCAAAAAACTCAAAAAAATTCATACTAATTTAGAACTGTTTTGCATAGTCTAATGACACAGATCAGAACACTTTTTTAAACAAAAAAAAAGTTCAATTAACGTGCTGTTTTTTACTCTAGATCGTTCTAGAACAGTTTACTAAACAAATGATCTACTATTTTCATCTATATTTACAACATATTTAATTCATTTGTTTGATCGGTAACAAATTTTAGTTGGCTTTCATATAAAAATTTATCCCAGACGTATTAAGGACAATATTCTTCCTAATCAGCTTTTCACATTTAAAATACAGACATTTTTTTCGGAATTTACAAAACTGCATATTTTTAGTTTTTTGAAACATGTTATAAACATTATTATAGTCCTGACAATTACTATCTTTTACTAAACGCTGTGTAATTTTATCTAAAATCATTGTAGTAAAATATGTAGTAAAAGCTTGCAGTACCGTACTTAAATTAAGCACGAAATGCTAATTCTACCTATGTTACTGTCAAATACAAGATAAAAAAATATATACAGTGGACCTAAAGGGACAAAATGAGAGAAAAACAATTAAGAAATTACTGTACAAGTACTCAATAAACTGATTTAAAATACAAACACGATAGTTCAACTTTTTTTTTGCATTGAGCAAAATATGTAAAGCAAAGATTTAGCCTTTATATACAGGACACAATAAAATACAGTTAACAGAGTAATTTTTTTTTTATTTTATTTTAATTAATAAAAATATAATAAAAGTATTTCTAGCGATCCATATATGCTCTACATTAATTATGTATTGTTATTATGAGATGTATTTCATGTTTTTAATATCGTTTAAATTATAGATTGATGCTCGAATATTAGAAGTAACATATCCTATTGACTTTTGTCTGTTGAAGATACTTCAAATCTTCGAATAGACATTAAGAGATTTTGAATCAATAAAACGAAAGTATACACTAACCAAAACAAATGAAAAATGATATGCTATCAATGTCAGACAGAATCTTCAAGATCTTGTCTTATATTACGTTCAACGAGTAAATAAATAAGAAATAATGTAAATGATGAGAAAATATATTTATAACATTTATATATTTATGTATGTACATATATAAATATATTATCGAAGAAGTTATAAAACAATTTTTTTTTTTTTAATTAAAGCCACAAAAAATAATATAATATTTTTATAATTGTATTCGATGTATAGTAGGTTTTTTTTTGGAACTACATATCTATATATTCTACCTACTAAGTAATAATATGCCACATTTACGTCAGCGTATTAATTTTCAAATCAAATGAAATTTTTTTTTTTTTTTTAATCCAAATAGAAATAATTTTTTGTGGTTATTTTTCCAATAATTTATTTTTAAAACATATTATAAAACCTATAAAATTTTATACAATTTTTTTTTAATTTTAAATTAAATGAAATAAATCACAACAAAAACATAAGAAAATGAACAAAAAAAAAACACACATTTTTCCATTTGTTTTAAGAATTTCAAAATTTGAGTATTTTTGGAAAACGACGAAATGATTTTTTTTTTTTTTTTTTTGGCTTATTTTTTCCGAACTTACTGTTATGAAATATTTATTTATTAGTGAAATTATTCAAGATCAAAAACCAAATTCTTATTATTTACTTGTAAATTATAAAAATAAAAAAAAAAATAAAACAAAAATGTATGATCATATATGACGTCATTTCATCAATATAAGCCTTTTCAAAATAACAAAAAAAAAAATTAATTATAAAGAAAGGGTGATTTTTTGTTGAAAGTGATAAAACTGTAAATTGAGTTAAATAAAACATCTGTCAATTAAGTTTGACGTCATGATATATATTTCTTAAAAATAATTTCTCGTATAAGTACGTTCATCACGATTAAAGGTGATGTTTAAATGCATATTTTGCTTCCTTTATTTTCCATCGAATATATTGACAGCTGAAATGAATTGCATTATTTGTTATGCAAAAAGAAAGTTTTCAAAGTAATCAAAATAAGTAAAGCAGTGGGATTGATGAATTTTCATTTTGATGTTGTACTTTTTTTTTAATACTTTTACTAAATAATATTAAAACAAGTATAATTATTCATCTGTCAAATAACAGTTATATATATCAAAAATTATTTCATTCGCAAAAAATCACCCTTTATAAGAACAACAAATGTATCAGGTGAGCGTGAATCAAACAGACGAAATTTTATTGATGTTATTATTGGATTATGTAACTGATAGTTATTTATGATGAAATATAACTTTGAAGTATAACTACATTTTGTTAATCATTATAAATCACGTTGCTTTTCGTGGGAGTGCATAGGGCAATTGTTGGCTTTCTTTTTTCATCCTATTCACTATGGATTTATATATATGTATATGAATCCTTACTGATCAATATATGAACAGTCGTTTTAACTAGAACAGTATCAACTATGTTAATTATATCTAATAACAGTAATTTGGTGTTAATATATAAAGACTTATTTCGATAATTTATTTGAATTGATAGATAAGATAGGATTGCAGCATTGTATTAAAAACTAGTATTTAAGAAAAGAATTGCTGACAACTTTTTCTGTACGTCTATCGTTTGCAAGAAGGAAATTAATAAAATTACTGGTCCATGACAGTGATTTAAATTTTAAAACCAATCCTTACCTGAAACACATTAATCGTCTACGTTTTCCTGTACGTGTGCAATAGTGCAATTTTTTTTTTTTTGCACGAAAATAATTGAGGGAGGCTGAATTTCATCAACTATAACGTAGAGATTGGAAAAGTTATTGAAAATGAAAAATTAAAAAAAAATTAAAAGATATCATTCTTGTAGCTGTACCATAATGTATTTTGTCTTATTAAGTTTTTGAGGCAATAACAAATTTAAAACAAATGTTGAAATAATAGTTGATTTCAAAATTTTTATTGACATTTTATGAACAAATTTTTACTGCTGTCCTGCAAACCAATTTCTATTAATAAATAAAAGAGAAAAAAATTTATAACAGTAATGACGCAAAAATTTTTATAGTTGTATTTATGAGCTCATACTTACTTTCTTTTAAGACTTCTTGCTTTGTTATTCATCGTTTATAATAAAAATTTTAATTAAAGCTTTTGCTTTTAATAGTTTTTATTCCCTTTTATCATTATTAGAATTTTATATAGAGTTAAAGCTGTATGAACTCTAAAACAGGTAACTTAATTTTCTGAACTCTATTTAATTTTAATTCTTTAGATATTGTAATGGAATATATTGTATATATACATATATATTTAGTTTATATAATATGTATATCGATTTGTAATAATTTAAAATACATATTATCATTTCATTTATTTCATGTAACTACATTATATACATACGTGTATATTTATTGTAGTGTAAATAGACTTCAATCCGGCTAATAAACAATGAATTTAGTTAAATAAATTGACATTCCAAATACAAATTTATTTAAAGTAATAAATTCTTAATTTTATTTCAATTTTCGTAATTATATATTTATTTTTTAAATAAACAATATTTAACAAGTTTTCTCTCTACTTAATATTTTCAGATATTAAATATGGAAGATGATATGAATTGGTATCGTGCTGAATTTGAAGGCAAAGAAGGTTTAATTCCTAGTAATTATATAGAAATGAAAAATCACGAGTAAGTTGTTAATTTTAAATATTTTTATTAAAAAATTATTATTGCTTTTATTTTTGTTTTAATATTTATTTTAATTTTTAGTTGGTACTATGGTAGAATTACACGTGCTGATGCTGAAAAGCTTTTATCAAATAAACATGATGGCGCATTTTTAATAAGAATTAGTGAATCTAGCCCAGGAGATTTTTCACTATCAGTCAAGTAAATAAAATGAAATGAAAAATTAAATTTACAAAAATATATATATATATATACTTATATTCATATATAATTTTATAGATGTCCTGATGGTGTACAGCATTTTAAAGTTTTACGTGACGCACAAGGTAAATTTTTCCTTTGGGTTGTTAAATTCAATTCATTAAATGAATTAGTTGATTATCATCGAACAGCTAGTGTATCTAGATCACAAGATGTCAAATTAAGGGATATGGTGCCAGAAGAGGTATAAATTATTAAATAATTAATTTAGATTTTGTAATAAATAATAAATAAATAATAATTTATTAATAATAATTATTTCATTATTTGTATTTTTTTTTTTTTTTTCAATATTTTGTAGGTATTGGTGCAAGCCTTATATGATTTTGTGCCACAAGAAACTGGAGAATTAGAATTTCGAAGAGGTGATGTTATTACTGTTACAGATCGATCAGATGAACATTGGTGGAATGGTGAAATCGGTAATCGTCGAGGTCTCTTCCCAGCAACATATGTAACGCCATACCATTCATAATAATAGAAATTAAAAATAATATATATAATATACACACATATATATATATAGATATATATATATATATACATATTTTTAAAAATAATTTTGTGTTTTTCTCTTTTTTAATAATTTTAAGAAGTAAGAAGAAAAAAAAAACTTTTCAAAAAAGAAAATCAAAAATATAAAAAAAATTAACAAAAACAAAAAAAAAAATACAAAAACAGAGAAAATCAGGAGAAAAAATGTTTTATAAAAATTTAAAATGAAAAAAAAAAAAACAAAAAAAAAATGAAAAAATGGAAATTTTTTATTCTTTAATAATAAATAAAATAGATTTTAAAATTTTATTTTATTTAATTATATCTGCCTTGGTGGTACAATCTTGTAGTATGGTATATACACACTTATGATGACAAATAGGTTCGAATCCTACCATGGCCAAAGAAGAAAAACAAAAAACAAAAAAAAAAAAAAAAAATGGAAAACAAAATAAAAATTGTGAACTGGCATCACACAATTTTTATGGGAAATATGTAATACATATTTCATATTAAAATATGCCATGAAACCAAAATAACCGATTCGAACCAACTTCGAAATACAAAAAATTGTGGTTATTTCGGTGCTGATCCCCTAAATAAAACTACTATCGTAGTGATCAAAAGGGCACAATAGTAAATAGTTAATTTACAAAACAAAAAGAAAAGAAAATATATATACATACACATTTTTATATATGTATAGATATATATTTAAAGACCAACAACAAAAAAAAAAGTGGTAATTTTTCAAATGTATTCAATTTAAGTTTTTTTTTTTTTTTTTTTTTTAAACTTAATTTGTGAATAAGTTTGTTTTTTATTTTATACTCTTAAAACATAAGAATTTTTGCAATAAATAGTCTCATCAATAAATAATTAATTAAAATAAAATATAAAACAAAACAAAATAATATAAAAATCAAATAGAAATCTAGGGAATATCTCTGAAAACGCACTTTCTCAATTTTTAAATTATATTTTCGGGTACTAGATGTATACTTATATATATTCAATAATTGGTGCATCAATTTAAAAATTTAAAAATGTATTGATTTAGTAAATAATATATATATATATATATATATTTATAGTGATCAGGACTAAATAAATATATACATATATGTATATATTTAGTTATTATTATTTTTTTTTTTAATTAAAAGCTTTTTCATTAAAAATATCATCTAGCAGCTGAAAATATTTTTTTAAAAAAATTTAATATGAATAAATTGTGTTTCGGAAAACTACAAAAAATAGTAAAACTTACATTAAAATGTAAATTATATAAAATATCATCTCAATCGTTATAAAAACAAAAAACAAATTTTTGTTTTTAAAAAAGAATAAATTTAGATGTTCATAACTCATTTAGTATTCTTAGATTATTATTATTATTATTATATCATAATTAATTACATATATATATATATATATAATATAATAAAAAAAAAAAATTAAAACAAAACTAAAAATTTTAATTTTTTTGTTTGAAATATTTGGTTATTTTTTTTTTTAAATTTGAAATTTTTGTTTTCAAAATTATTGAGTGAATCAAATTTGCATTTATTTAATCATTATTTGTTTTTTTTTTTGTTTTGTTTATACTGTATATTTTAAAGACTGTCTTTTTTTTCTATAATCTTAATTTAAGATGAATATTCTAGTAGTTAGGTACTAAAATTTTATTAAAAACGGTGGATAATTTACGAAAAAGTAGACGTATAATTTTCATAGTATCGTAGTGCTTTACATTTGTATGTTTATTTTCTACGTCTACATTTTATATCAACTGTCCAAACTCTCTATTATCTATTATTCTTATTCAATTTTTTGAATGTTAATGTGTCAACTTTGAATTTGATTTTTGTACAATATGAATACGTAGGTATGTCTAGCTTAAATTGCCTTTTAAATTATTTTAAAATATGTTAATTTGGAAATATTTTCACAGTTAATAGTAACTAGAACTAGCTAATTCAATATAATAGAGGCTTAAGTTATATTTGTGTTATTAATTAAAAAAAAAAAATGAAAACTGATTTAGAAAATAAGAAAATTTTAGTTCAAATTTAAAGTAATTTAAAATAAAGGATTTTTATCCTTTACTTTCATAAACTATGTAGGTTTTTTTCACCAAATTTTATTCAAATATATTTTTCTAATTCGATTATAACACCGTCGTCAGAAGATTAATTTAATAACTTAAATTTGTATTTGATATTTGAATGAAATTTAAAGAAATAAACCTAGAGTTTTTTATTTTGTTATTTTAAAAATGTTTCACCATCTTAAACTCACATCATATTAAATTAAAAAAAAAAAAAAGAGTTTTTTTCAATAAAAGTGAATGAACAAAAAGCATATACAATTATCACTGATATTTTTATTTTAAAAAGCAATCGATATTATTCGATAATTGTAAATAATTTAATTTAAATTGTAAAATTTTAAAATTGAAGCTTTAAAACTATTATATTTATTTAAAATCTAGTGAGAGGATTGAAAAAGCTCAGACTATTCAAGTTTTTATAACAAATCCAACACTGAAAAAAAAACAGTACCAACAGATTCACTTTTATTTTACATTTACTTGTAATTTACTACGAAAAGTTGCTGTTTGATAAAATAATTAGGTTCAATAAAAAGAAAGAAAAATAGGATGGAAATCATGCTTTATCCACTTACCTATTGGCTTTAGAACTCAATTTTCAAGTAAATACGAGGTGATACATTTGAGAAAACATTTTTCAATGTTATTGAAAAACCTTTTTTTTTTGTTTATTTTGATTTTTTTTTTGTTTTTTTTTTTTTTTTTATTAGGACTTAAAAACAAAATGTGCTATATTGAAAAGATATTATCATAGTTAATATCAAAATTATTCACTTGTAAATAAAATTTAAATACACCAATTAGACTTTGAAGCACAGATCAATTATATTGAAAAGCTACATACTATAAAATTAAATAAATTTTTGCAAGAATAGAAGAAAGGATTATCAGTCAAAATATGCTGCAGTTAATCTAACGTCTGCATTGAATGTTATTCTAAAATTACACTTTTTCAATTTTAATATTCCAAATACTCAGTCAATTGCGACTCAGATATCATTTGCAAAAAAAAAAATTTTTTTATATATTTTCAATTGATTATTACTGAATTGAAATTGACTATTGGAAAAGTTTTACTATCATCAAATTAAAAAGATATCAAAATTAGACTGACAGGTACTGTAGAACAAAAAAAAAAATATAAGAATTAACTTAAATAATTATAAGTAATAGTGGAACAAAAATATTTATTATTATTATGGAATTTATTATTTAAATATTTTATTTAAATAAAGAAAATCAAATGAACTGAATTAAATTGGGTTTTCTAAAAAAAAATATAATTTTTTTTTTTTTGTTTTAATTGCTAATAAAACTGTATGTGCCAAAATTTGAAATAAAATATAATTAATTTTAAAATTTCAAATCTTAAGCAAATTACAATTTTTAAATTATTATAATTTATTTATATACACATATATGTACATATATAATATATAATATGTTTATATTTAATATTTATTGAAAATAATAAAATACTATCAATTTATAATAAAAGATGATAATAAGATTCACTCAATAATTTTTTTAAAAATTTAAAAAGCGCAAAAGTATGGAACAATACAAATGTTTTTGATATGTAATAATTTCAAAATGCCAGTTTACTAAATACTATATAGATATTATTATTAGATATTATTATTATTATTATTTTTAACTTATAATCTTAACAATCTATACATTTTTTCTAATTTTTCAAATGTTTTAAATGTTTTATATATATATATATATATATATATATATAATATGGTATAAAAATTTACATGCATGGAAACAATAAACAAAAGTAAAAAAAAAAAAAAGTTAAATAAAAAATTTGTATAAAATAAATCTTTACACGGTAATAAATTTTTACTTTAAAATTATTTTGGCTTTTATAATTACATAATAATTATATTATTTTCGATATATTAATATAACAAAAAAATCATTAAAATATCATTAATTTTTATTCGATAGCAAAAAAAAAATTTTCAACAATTAAAATCATGAACTCGTGAAAATATTATAACAACAAATCGGCTAAGTAGTTCTTATAATCAATATACAATTACATATTATATAGAAACAAATTCGTATACCGTATATAATTGAGTATAAGATAATTTTTCAGATCATCCTAGTTACATAAATAAAACAAATATTAATTTTATTTTCAATTGTTTATCAATATAGAATGTAGTGTAGAATAATAGAACAGTAATCTCTACTTTTAAAGTGACATGTCCATTTGAACAAATTTCTCTTCATTTTTCAATTTATCGGTAAAATTATAATATTGATTATTTTTTCCCCTTTTATAAGATAATAAATTCATTTTAATTTTTCAATCATTAATCGAATTTTTGTAGCCGTGATATCACAATGAACCTCACTGGCTTAAGTGTATCAATGTTCTAGCAGTCACTTCTACCCACCTACTAATTCGAATTTTATTTTAAGATATATTTTAATTAAATATTTCGGTTGTTGTTGAGTTTACTTTCACCATTCTTTTTTTTTTTTTTCTATTTTATAATTAAAATTATTCAAAACTAGTCTTAAATATAAATTTATTTAAAAGATGAAGCTTTTTATTTAATATAATTTACCATAATTTTTCATAAAACCAATCAGTTTTTTGTTTTTTTCTTTTGTTTTGCTAACAATCTATATCAGTTAAGAACAAAATAATGAAATTTAGTTTAAAAAAACTATAATCTCGGTATATGCGGTATTATTAAAAAAAAATTTATCAAATTATTATGATGTTTTAGAAAACTACAATACCATAACATTTACATTTAAAAATAAATAAAAACAAATATACAGAAAATTTAAAATAAAATAAAAAAAACTACAAAAAAATGCAATCAATAATGACCTAAAGCAATTCAGAAAAGACCTAAATATAAACATTTTACACAAATCTTTTTTACAATATAGACTCGATTTAATTTTTGATATTAAACTGATATTTTTTATCAATTCAAAATTTTGATTATAGAGAATTTTTCTGTTTCTTTATTTATTTGGGTAAATTTTGAAAATTTTATAAACCAGGAACAAAACCAGTGAAAGTAATGAAAATTTTTATACTTAAATACCAAATAAATTAATTATTTCTAAAGAATAATTAACGAAAATGGTTGAATATTCTATTTTATCAAAATACCTCGATACAATCAAAATTTTTAATTTTTTAAATTTGGTTAATGTAATTTGAAAAAAATATTAAAATGCATTTTGTTTTTTCAAAACTTTGATTTTGAACATTCATTGTTTTTGTACAAATCCGACGATATTAATTTACTTTTTACTGAACATTCATTGCTTTTGTAAATATCCGACGATATTAGAAATTTATTTTCAAAATATACTGGAGCATTAAACCAAAGGCAGTAAATATATATATATATATATTTGCTATCTTTGATTAAATATTTAAAAAAAAAATGTAAATGAACTCTTTGCACGCAATGTCCAGAAAGTACTGCTCCTCTGCTGATCTGACCCTGGCCTCCTGTTATAAAATTAGTTTGAGCTGCACTTGCTAGTTTGCATATCTTCTCAAAATGAATCATTTTAATGTTAACCATTAATTCGGAACTTCCTCTGCCTTCTAATGATGACCCTATTTCTCTTCTGGTTAAGAAATCATGACCAGTCATCCACTTCAATAATGACAAATCTTCATAATGAAATCCAAACACTGCATGACAAACCAATTCACTCAATACCCTAGTACTAGCCTTTCCTGCCTTCATTGAAAATGTCTTTGTGGAAATGTGATTCCAGAACCCCCATAAACCATGACCAGAAAAGTCTAAATTTTGAATTTCTTGGGTCAAACATGTATCTTTTATAACTTGACCATCTAACATACTACCAGAAACCATTCCAGTATAAGTACTGTTGTCCCTGAAAGCAACTAGCAACATTGCAACAGATAAATGGGCCTTATGACTTGACCTTGTCAATCCAAACAGTGCTACATCTGCTAATGCACATAATAAAGATTTATGAGTGTCCCTTGAACCTTTGAGAAATCTTGCAATATCTTCATGAAATGGGATTAACCTAAAACAATTGTTAAATGCATCTATCCATGACTTAGCATACAGGTCATTGTTGTTCATGCATAAGTTAATAGCAGTAGTCATGGGTCCAACAGCTTGTCTCATACTAGCTTGCAATGCAGGAGTGAAACTTGAACCACTTAGTAAGATAGAATGGTGATTCTTCAACCCAAATCTTAATATAGACACCTCCTTTCTGGAATTGGCATCTCTGCCTATTGTGATTGTATTGTTTCCAACTCTTACTTCGCTCATTCTTGGCTTCAATGCAGCAAAAAGTCCCAAAATTGAAGTGAAAGTTCCCATCATTGGTGATGTACGGGAAGCACTGTCATATTGAATTTTATAAAAGACAGCTATTCTATCATATATAGCTGATATTTCTTTATATGTCTTGATTTTGCCATTCACTGTCAGGGGAGTATTGTCATCTATGATAGAGCGAAGTCCTCCCATATTGTTCATCTCCTGCCTTTTCTTCTTATGAATGGTAGACATTATAGAGGTTACATCAGCTACAATATCAATATTATTGAAGCTATCAGAAAATTCATATTTCTTTAAAACAGCTTCATGAAAATGAGCAATGAAGAATATTGAATTAATTTTCAAATTTGTATCTGGTGTTGCACGACTACGTTTTGGATCAGAGACTTCAATTCCATTTAGATCAGTAGCTACTCTTTTTGTTCCCATGTGTCTAGCTACTTCAATAGGTTCGTCAATTTCAATTGGAATTGGTGCGTTTGCCATATTTGTTTTCTTAATTTTATTTGAGATTTTTTTGTTTTATTTTTAAAGAAAATAAGTTTGTCCAAATCAAAGTATATGTATGTGTATGAATGATGAAAATTGATAATTTTTATTATGATTAAATTTTATAAAAAAACTTTTATTTAGGAGTTTCTTACCTCAAATAAATAATATTAGAATAATTTCATTTGTTTCATTTGTTTTTATTTTCCCTAAATAAATTATGTTTTAATGCTACAGGCAAATTGTCTGTCCACTCTATTCTCTTCAATATAAACATTAATAGTACGCTGATTTTTTATTACCTTATTAATATTATTATGAATCAGTTAATTCAAGTTCCTTCAAGTCATTAAAAATTATTTAATTAGGTATTATTTTTTATTAAGATTTTGCATATGTGTATCTAATTAGGAATCAGTAAATTAATTTTTTTATAGCAATACGGGGTAAATTCAAAAATGTAGTTATGCGATTTTAATATTTTACATATGTACTTGCATTATAAATCCAATTCAAAAACCAACCATATTTTGGATTAAATTTTCATTTTTTTTGCATTATATAAATATTAGCTATGAAAATGAGCTATAATTTCATAAATTAATTATATTATATATTGATAAAACATTTTTTGATATCACAATCGCTTTACTACATTTCTCAAATTACTCAGCCAATATAACTTAAAACAAAAAAAAAAAAAAACAAAAACAATTATATTTCAGTTATCAGAGAGAAAGATTTGATATTGTTCTCGATACCACCAAAATACTTTTTTTTTGTTTCAAAAATTAATCAAATTTATATACATATAAAAAAAAAAAACAATAAAAAAATAATTATTAAATTTTTTCCCTTTTTTTTCTAAATAAAAAATTTTTAACACCAATTTGAACATTTTAATAATAAAAAAAAACAAAATATTTTTAAAAAAGTCATACATATAATAACTGTGCATTAAATTTACAAAAAAAAAAAAAAAAAAAAAAAAAAAAATGAATAAAGTAAAAAATGTCATTTTTTTTTTAATTTACCTCAAAACATAAATTAATTAAAATAAAAAAAAAAATGAAAAACTAATCACACAAAAACAAAAAAGAAATAAAAAATCACAAAAAACTTTATATGAATGTGAAATATATTTGAGTATACTAAAAAAAAAAAAAAAAAAAAATCTTAAAAATAAAAATATGATTTACAGTTTAAAATAATAATTTATAATGTTTTATTTCTAAATAACAGCAATAAAAAAAAATTATATTCAATAAATTTCAATTCTCAACAATTAAATTTTTAATTTCTCGAAATAAGAAAGCGGACAAAAAATTGCAATAATTGCAATAAGAAATAAACTTAGGTTGGATTTGGTATTCATAAAAAAGCCCGGAACCTTTTTTTTCTTTCTATCCTCAAATTACAACTGTAGACTAGACGACTGGAATACTAGTGTGAAACTGTTGTGAACCCTATTATATCAAGCACTTTAAACTTTACATCGAAATGTGCCGAATGTCACCGAAACAAACAACGAAACGAAATTGCAGAATACAACCTACTTCTACGGAAGCAATTTAACACCTTTAAAAAAAATCTATTGCACAAAGGTGCTTTCATTAAGATCAATCTTCCAAAAATGAATAACAGAAAACAAAGAATTACATTAGTAAAGATCAAGATAGGTTGACAATTAACGACATATTGGGATTTTTGCACCCAACCCCCTCAAAATTGCAGAATCGCAGAAAATTGAAGCAACTTCTATTATTATTATGCAGTGTAAAAGCATGGTCATAAAAGTAGCAGACATCGTTTTTAAACAAAAGAATAGCCGAAAGAAATATTGTTTTTTACACGGATAACCAATGGGCTACAAAGCATTGCACAATGTAATAACAAAATCGAAAACAGTAGAAGGGTGTAAAAAAAATGTTTACTCCTCTAGGGATATCTAACAAAGTATTCTACTTTAATAAATTCCAGTTCATATAAAAATAGAGGGTAATACCAAAACAGATCAACCCGGAAACACTTCAGGCCGTTTAAAAGAACTCACACAAGAGTGGGAATGAGTGACTGGAGTAAATATGCTACAAGTCTAGTACTTGTGGGAAAATAACCTCTGTATTTGGGATGTAGAGAAGAGAAGGACAAAATAAGAAACTTGTGGGAAAATAACCTCTGTATTTCGGATGCAGAGAAGAAAATGAAATAATCCTTCATAGTAAATCTCCGATACAAAGAACAAGAAAGCAACAATTCTTGAAGAGTATACTATTGGGGGAATTTCTCAGAAGTAAGATATAATAGTCGGGCCCAAGTGGTGAAGCATTTAAGCATTTATAAATACTTAAAACTAGAAGAATAAGATGGAGCATTCTATTCAATTATTCAATATAGAATTCAATATTGCGCTAATTCAATATAGAAATATTGCAAATTGGATAATTATAATAATGTATCTGGGGGTGATGCCATATTAATTTATTATCGAAGGTAATATAAGTGTGCTACATTTTATCATGGCTTAAATATATGGGTGAAAATGAATTATTTGAAATTAAATTAAAGTAAAAATCAAGTGAATCAAGGGAGTCAATTGGCTCTGTTACTATCATTCACACCCCGATTTGTTTCTATCATTCATTTTCGCTTTCATTCACATTTTAGTGATATGAGTGACCTGGACCAATATTAAAAAATAGTATAGTAGAAATTAATAGTCAAATTATAGAAAACATTTCAAGTATTTTGGTGTTACCACTGGTAACAAAATGAAATTGAACTTAAAGTGCTTATAAAAAATATCGGGGAAAAAATAAATTAGAGTCTCAATCACTGATTGGACTGGTAAGTATATTCCTCTAAAATATCAATATTTGCAAAATAAAAAATTAATTAATAAAATTTAATTTGATTTTCACTTAATAAAACGTTAAATACATCACTATTAAATAAATGAAATAAATGCATTTAAAAATAATTTTTACATGTCATCATTTCGCAGAAAGGTAAGTACTTGTAAGTAATCCATAATACAATACAATAATAAAAATAAAATTTGGTAGATATAGTATTAGAATATATACATAAGTACTAGGGGCCTCTATTGTTTAATTATAATTCAAGTTAAAGCCAAATTTAACGTTTGTAACAGATTAGAGATTTCCATGGACTAATATAGAATTTTCACCATCAACCAGTTTAAATAAAAAGTTTGAACAGTTCAAAAAAACAAATATTTTGCCTTTTCTACAATTTCCCTATAGTCAATATAATTTAATTTTTCCACCGTTAACTTTTACTGTATTATTTTTATGTCTTTTTTTTTTTTTTGGTACTCATCTATGTTAAATTTTAGCAAAAAAGGAAGCAAGCAAACTGTTAAAAGCCTAAATATTAAACTCATTGTATATTGGGCCAAGATGATCAACAATCATTTGCCAAATATATACTGTTTTAACCTACTACCAAAGATAATTTACAATTTATGTAGATTATCTTTGCTACTACTTACTTATGTACATACAATGAAGAAAATAAAATTCATATGCACTCTCTGATATTCTTTGTAAATAGAATGGTGGTTTATTTATTTAATTTTCTCTTATTTTTGGTGAATAAAATTTTTATTGTATGTTAAAAAGAGGGATGAATAATTACATCAATTACATTATAATTAAGATATATATTACATGAACTGTTAAATAAGCTATGAGATGAATTTTGAGGTGCAATTTTGATTTATGTTAGTTCTAGTGCCATAATCCAGTAAACTTCGAAAAACCAGTTAAGAAATAATTCAGAAAAAATCGTGTTTTTCTTGATAGCAATAAAGTGTAGACTACAAAATTTAAAAATAAAATTAAGTTTTTTTAGTGGGTATCAGACGGTCACTAATCACTTCAATTCTATTTTTGTTTTGTAACTGCAGATATTTTTTTAAAAAGTATAAATATGAAAACAAAATTATAAATTTTTATTTACAATACTTTTTTCTGGGTTTTATACCACACTCCTCTTAATTACCTAATTTAATGTAAGCATTATTTTTTATGTGGTCTATTTAAATAACGAGGCTAAGCAGTTTTGCAGCCTCAAACTTATTTTAGAAAAATTTTTGAATTAAAATATATTAAAACCAGGTGAACCTGAACTTAATGTACTGATTTTTAAATAAAAAAAATTATGAAATATATAAATATAAATATTCAAATTGAGGGATATTAGCTTCTTCATAATATTTCATATGAATAACACAAGAAATATAATAAATGAACCACAAATGTTTTTAATTGCACAATTTATTGTATTTTTAATTTCATTTCAAAGAAAAAATAATATTTATATTTTTTAGTTAATTTTATTTTTTAAAATAAAAATAATAAATTTAGTTTAGTTTAGTTTTTTTTTATTGTTTTTAATTATTATTATTACATATAGTATCTAAGTTTAATAACACGATACATAACATATTAAGAAAATCTTATAATTTTATTGTTTCCTTTTTTATTCTTTTAACTAAATTTCACCATTTATTAAAAATAATAATTAAGAAATATCAAATATTTTTAATCAATCGTTCAACTAATTTAAAAAAAATTATCTAAAATTTCTATTTCACATATCGCAAACTATAATACATACACGGTAAAAGAAGTATGAAATTGAATGTTGGATATTTACCGATTTTGTATTTTTTTTTTTGAAATCGTTTCAAAAAATTTGAAACATATTCGAGAATACTTTAAAACAAAATCAAGAAAATATAATTTTATAGATAATGACAATAATAACATAATAAATATTGATACGAGTATGAAAAATTATAAATAGAAATTCTGAAAAAAAGAAACGATTAGATAAAATAAGAATTTTCCTTATTTTTATGTTAAATTAGTGTAATAATAGGAAGTAGTTTGAACAATTGACGTAAACGTATCTACATAAAAGTTGAAAACACATATATACGTTTATGTAAATTATCCCAACTTCCTAATGGAATATCTGATAATAATCTAATTCTAATACATTACTCTATACTTTAAAATCGTATTATTCAAATTTGATTCTTTTATAGAAGAATACAAAAATTGCATTTTGATAAGAGAAATTAGACCTACTTAGCGTGGTCTAAAAAAAATTAAAATACAACAAAATAAAAATTTAAAAAGTATTTGAAAGAATTTTAAAATAACTCTATCTACATGCTACATCATGAAAAGTCATCAGTTCAACAATTTGAATACATTTAAAAAAAAAAATATTTTAATTTTTTCAGTACATTTTTAATAGAATTACTATTTATATTGTTATTATACTACTACTTATTGTTATTTGAAACATTTTTCCATTAAAATTACACTTAATTTAAAATTTATAACTGTTTTTGTTATAGATTTTGATACTTTAAAGATTTCTATTTTACATTTTTTTTTTTTATTTTTAATCAATTGATTTTTATCATTCTTGATAGATTCTAGAAATATTTCTGATTTAATATGTACGTAATTTGTAATAAAATACAATCAAAATTTTAATAATTACAATAAAAATCAAAATTTTATTTCAAAAACAGATTCAAATTTATTTTGAAATGATTTCTTTTGTTTGTTTAGAAAATATTTTTGTTTATATGAATAAAAACTTATTATATAATTAATTATTCAAATTAATAAAAAATTAATAATAATTCTATTAATCTGTTATATAAAACTAACATATTCAATATCTTATATTACACAAAAATTCAATTAAAAAATGACTAAAAATCTTAATAATATATTTTATGATACAATTATAATAATGTATGTTATTTATAAAACATATATGTAGGTATTACCAGTAACAATTAAAAAATAAAAATAAAATAATATTATATGGGATTCATTTTTAAAAAATGAAATGAAAATAAATTAAAAATGGGTTCTTCCTGCAAACAAATTTCTAGAATTTGCATATGCACATGGAAAAGTATTATTCATTGAAAATGGTGCACGAATAGCTTGAAATCGTTGATTAATTGATAAAGTGTTACCATGAATATTATTAAAATTATGAACTTGACTATTATTAGAAATTGAAACATGTTGAAATGTTGGAAGTTGTGGTGGTGGTGGGGCTCGTTGTGGTTGAGATAATTGTCCTCTAAAATTTAATCTGCTATTAAAAATTTGATTTTGTGCTGCTGCTGTACTTGATGTTTGTTGAGCTTGTGTATTTGATAAAAGTATTGGTATACCTTTTGGTGGTAAAATGCTTGCCCTTACCGATTGTTGGGTAATTGATGGTGCTGGTGGTGCTCCTCCTGAAATATTCGATTGTTGTACACTAGTTGCTCTAGATGCATATGATGTATATGCTTTTGAAAAATTAACTTGTTGTTGGGGTAAATTTGTATTTTGATAACGATGATGATGATGATGATGATTTTGTTGATTATTTACGAAAACATTACGAAATGAATTTGGATTATTTACATTATTTCCTAAAATTGGAATAGACATATTCATTTGTGTTGTTTCTCTATAAGTTGTAACATTTAAAACTGGATTATTATTGTAACGATTCATATTTGTATTTATACCTAAAATTGATGAATTAGGTCGATTTAGATTTACAAATGTCTGACCAATATTACGATTATTAACACGAATTTCATTATTTATAATGTTACGACTATTTGAAAAATTTGATGAATAATTTTGTTGTTGATTTGTTTTTATATTATTTGTATTATTTGATTTTCCATTTGGTTTTTTAAATTTACTACTAAATGGATTAGGTAATTTTTTTAAATTATCATTTGTATTTGTTGAACTTATAAATTCTGGTTCATCATCATCATCAATTGTTAATACTTCTGAAATAATTAATTCATTTGATTCAATTCCTTCTTCCATCGATTCAACTAGAAGAGTAGATCTATCTAGTATCTTATTAATTGCTATCATTCTTTCATCTAAAGTATTTTGATCATTGCATTCAAAAGCATTCTTTAATATTTCCATAATCTTTTTAAAAAAATTTAAGTACTCAATGCTCTTCATTAATTCAGTTATATTTCCATTAACCTAAAAATAAAATTATTAGTAGAAAATTTTGAATAATAATATTTAGGTATTTACCCTTTCCATTTCTACAGCATGCGAGAGTAGTCTATTGGTTTCTGAATTAACTTCTTTTAATTCTGGTGAACTTTCAATTAATTTTAATACTGTTATTAAAGTAATAGGAACATTATCAGATTCATCCATTTTGATTCTGTATTTGGAAAAATAAAATATGTTTATCAATTTAATTAAATACCGTTCCTTTAACAAAATTTACCTTTTTGAATTCTGAATTTCAAGAGTTTCGTCAATAGAGTCAGTGTTTAAACGTTTACAAGATTTTGAATTGTTATAATAATCAAAAAATCTTTGAATTAAACCTTTCAAAAAAGTTGTCCGTTCCCCTTTATCGTTATAAACTGATATGAAAAACTTATCATCAAAATGTTCTTTGCTTGAGCAACATTTTTCAATGTAACTATTGAAAAAATCACTTTTAGAAAATTTTTTACAGCTAACTCTAAAAAACTGATTTAAACATTTATTAGTACGTTTCATTAAGCGTTGACATATTTCTGAAATCATTTGTGCAATTATGACATCTTCTTTTTCTTTATTAAATTTCAGTTGATTTAAACATCCTTTTAAATATGATTTCAAAATTGGAAAATGTTTATTCTAAAACATAAAAAATTGGATAATATAAGTTATAAATTTAAAAAAAAAAACCACTTACAATATACTGAATTCGATGCATTCTTGACGTTGTGTGTGGCACTATCAAATTTGTTAAGAATTTATTGCACAATGCACATTTTAGTTTTTCTTGATTACTATCGCAATATTTAAAACGTACTATATATTCAAGACTAAAAGTAGCTTTTTCCCAATAAATGGGAGCCTCTTCATCACATATAGGATCTTTGAATATTTCTAAGTCTAATTTTTAATCAAAATACGAAAAATTTTAAATTTTCAGTATAAAAAGATATCTAAAAATTTTAATTACCTGAAATTACATCAAGTTTTTTAAAATTATCTTCTGCTTCAACAATGTAAGAACTTTCTTCGTCAAAATTAAAATCAATTATTTCATCATCTCGTCTGAATTTTTCTTCTTCTTCGTCTTCTTCAATATTTTGAATTATATCATTTTTATCGGAAATTATTGTGATATCTTCTGAAATATTTTCTTCTGTTTCTACTTTAAATACAATATCTTCATTGTTTTCTTCTGTTTCTTCTTTTGATAGAGATACTTCATTATTTTCTTCATTTATAATGTTCTTTAATAAAAATTTATGATACATATACTAAATTTATACAATAGTTGTTTAAATTTACCTCTGAGTTTTCGTTATCAGGTTCATCATTAATTAGAACTAATTCACTATTGTTATCACACTCATATAACAAATCCGATTTAACATTTTTGCATATATCTATATATTTATTAGTTAGAGATTTTATTTCAATTTGTGAAACGAGATTATCAGAAAAATGAAAATGATTACACACAATTTTGATAAAATAATTTCTAAAACAATTAAACATTTTCTGTTCTATGATATTAATTTTTCGTAATTTATGTTTTTTCTCCAGAATATTATAAATCTCTAAAAAAATGTCCCCATCTATTTCTTTATTGAAATTATTCAATTTCCTCAATAAGGTTGCAATTTTATTTTTTGTCAATAGAAAATGCCTTACCTAAAAAATATACAAAATAATTAATTTTTTGTAAAAAAAAAAAACAAATTAACTTGATCAGTACTTACAATAAAATTATTAATATGAGTTTTTCCAGCAAAATGACACAGTGGATCTTTTAAAATGTGTTCACTGCACAGAACACAATAATAACTGTAATTGTTAGTAAATTTTATGCAATATTCTAAGCCAAATATTGGTTTCTTTTTATTAATTTCATTTAAAATATCATTATTTGCTCTATTCAATACAATTTTTTGCAATTTTAATTTATTTGTAGTTTTACAAAAGTAAACTAATCTATTTTTATTCTCATCATGTACTAAAAAAATTTTAATTTAACACAACATTAATAATTTTAACATTTTTTTTTACCTTCAGGTATATTATCCCCACCGAATAAACAAATCATTATTTTAAATTCTTTTGGAGTGCTGTCATAAAGATTATATACACTTTGTTGACTTTTTTCTGGCGATATATTCGAAACATTGAATTTATGTTTCTCACTATTTATATGTAATTTCATTTCATCTAAATAAGTAGTTGTAAAACAACAAGCGTGACAATTAATTGGTCTAACCATTTTCTTTTCTTGTTGTTGAAATGGACCACATGAATGTAAATAAATATAACTTCCATCTTCAAGTTTTTCTTGATATTTAATTAATTTGTGAATTTCATTTGCAAGTGAATTATTGCTTATTTCAATAGGATTATCATTTTTACTATTATTATCTTCAGTTTCAAGAGATTTTTCATCAGTAGCTACAAAATTCTTCTCTTGTTCACTTTCATTATTTACATGCAAGTTATTTAGTCCTTCTACCTCAGTATTATTTATCTCTTCTTTAATTGTGTCGTCTTTTCCAACATCAATATCCGAATCTGATTTTTCATCACAATGATCTGACTGAGTATCATCGTCAAGAGTTAAGTCAATTTCTTCACTCTAAAATTAATATAATACATACAAATATTGCGTTTTGATTTAGTTGCAATTTTTTTTTTTTTGTCAAATAATTTTGAATTATAAATTTGAAATTAATTAAAAAATAGTACCCGCATTACTTCCATTTAAGATTTTTCTATTACGAACAATTTATTGGAAATTTTTAAATAGTAATTTTTTAATTGGAAAACTTCTCAATTTCCACTATTAAGTTTTATTTTAAAAAATAATATTCCTAGATTTTTTTTTATCGATAGAACTACCAGAATTCATTCCCTTTCTTTTGATTCTAAATGAAATGAAATGAGGTGACATGACATTTGACATTGACATACGAGAAATAGACAAATGTGACATTAAAAACTTCACACTTGTTCTAAAATACGACTGCGGTTTTAGAGCTGTAAGCCATACACATACATGATAGCTGAGTTTCAAGCTGTGTATTCGATAGACCACAGCTTGAGTGGCTGCCAGCTTCAAAATAGCTTGAGTTGGTTACATATGTATTTTTGGTGAAATAAATTTTTCGTCTAAGATCTGTAAAATGTTCTATAAATTTACAGATCTAACAAAATATAATAAATATAAAATTAAATTTTTTTATTTATTTACTCTTTTAAATCTGCTATTTTTTAAATTCACTCTAAATATTAAAAAACTTTGATGAATTTTAGACATTAAATGCCAACTCAAGCTTTCAAGCTGCGTATTCGATTTTCAAGTCAAGTAAATTAATATTTGTGATTGACTTGAGTGAAACTGGAGTGGCATTCTGTATTGTGATAAACGATAGTCACCCTTGTGACAGTCAAAGATGACACTAAAATTTTTTGGTATTCTGTATTGCGATCATTTAAATAATTTAATAAAACGGCAGCATTTTAAAAAATACAATTCGGAAATGGCAACACAAGTGATTTATTAAATGTCAAAGTGTCAAAACAATAGAAAACAAAAATAAGTTGAAAATTTTATTAGAGCTATTAATCAATAAAGTGAAATTATAAAAAAACAAGATTATATATTAAAAGAGAAAAAAATTAAAAGTAAATTTTATAAAATGTTTTTAATAATGTAATTTAATAAAATGTATATTTAAACCAAAAATAAAATTTATTGCTGACTAAGATACTAAAAAAAAACATAAAGTGAAAATCATTTCAACTAATTTAATAAAATGAAAAAGAAAATTATATTCACATTTGAGTAAAATTCAGTTGGAAACTTATAATTAATTAATATAAATATGTATATATGTAATTGAAAACAAAATAAAATTCAAACTTATTAAAAAAAATTAACACATAATCACAGCATTTATTATTCAGTTCCATTATTTTTAAATCATTTGCAACTTTAGCTATTTCTAATAAATCATAATAAATCTTAAAAAACCAAAACATAAAAAATCTAAAAGTCTAAAATCTTAAAAAACAACCAAATTTTCATTTATTTTTATCATGAGTGACACCAAATTAGCTGTCACCCTAAAATCACAAAAAAAAAGCGACTATCACTGTGACAATCACCATATAGAATACCAATTATGAATATGCGACAGTCGCAGCGTGATTATCACAATACAGAATACCACTCCTGAATTCAAGAAACTAGCGTATTCAATCATGATGCTTTCTTGAAGCTATCATGTTATACGGGGTAACAGATATTTTCAGCAACTTAAAAAGTAACCAATTCATTAGTGCAATTTTTTTGGTGTATCGAAACGCTATGAAAGGCAAAAATTAAAAGAAAGGTTGTGTGGGTAAGAATTTCCATTGAATTAATAAAAATAATAATTATAACTAAAATAAAGGAAACACATTGAAATGACTGCGTAAATTGTGTTTTACTGTTAAAATAAGTTAAAATTTATATATTTATATACATTTTTGTAATTGATAATTTAAAATTTTAGATTTTTTATTGTTAATTTAAATTGTTCATATATATATATATTTTTAAATTAATTTAGAATTGTCTATTAAATGAACTAAGGATTAGTGACTAGAATTAGTGGTTGATTAGCACACACATTCAATCTGTTAACCATAAATTCAAAACTAAAATAACTTTAAAAAGCACGAAAATGCAGTAAATTGAAGCCCTAATTAAGCAAAGTAAACAAACTTTGATAAATAAAGACTTGCAATAAATAATTAAGGTTTATAAATGAAGATTGCAATAACTAAGTGAAGTTTCTATAAACAAAACTAGAGGAAATTAATCAAATTAAAAACCAATCTCCAATCAGATTGCCTACAATTTGCCTACAATTGCCGACGTAAAAAAAAATTAAATTTTCGTTGGTAGTTTCTTCGTTAGGTTTGACATTTCAGACGGGTGTTTTCATAAATGCTGCAAACTGATAACAAGTTTGCCACCACTTGCCGTACTTTGCAATAATGAAAATAAACTCTACATATTTTCTACATTTGTTTGATAATTCTGCAAAGTTTATTTGCATTTAATATGTCTTTTATTTCGAAGGTTTTCTTTCATATTTTCACTTTTAAAATCGTTTTCCATGGCAAATCTAGTAGAAATTAAAAATCTTAAAAGTGATCTTGGACCATTCATTTATAGTCAGATTTATTTCGGAATAACTATAAACAATAAAGTTAATCAAATATTACAAGTTTTTGTATTATATTAAAAATATGGAGTACTTTCAGTTTATATATATGAACAGCTTTCAAAAAATCTGACAACTGTTTTCAGAAATTCAGAACACAATTCAGACTGCTTTCATTTATTAAAACCAATAATAAACTACATTTTGATATAACTATAATTTGTATTTGAAATGATCAATTTTGTTTTAAAAAAAAATTGCTTTTATTTGAATTAATTCTGGCCCAAATACTAATTATTTAAAGAAATGAATTTTTATCGTATCGACATGCCAAGACATATTGTATAAATTGAAAACATGAAAAAAAATCTGAAATCAAAAAATAAACAATTTTAGCGAAACGAAACAATTTATACTTTGGGCAGAATGAGCGCAGTTATCACACAGTCATAACACAGAAATACTACTTTGAAAATTGAAACATTAGCATATGAAAATGCACACAAATGCACAGAATGAAAACAGTCATCGCAGACATCGCGCGAGGGTTGAAAAAATTAATATTTCTTATTTTAATGTGTATGTTAAAATAAAATTATTCATTTCATGCCATAAGATATTTAAATCATATTAAAATTAAAATAAAAAATAAAGTTACAAGTTAACGATAGCATTGGAGAACGGCTTTTAAATCTGTTTAAAAACTTGTTTCAAAACTTGTGAAATTTAATCTTGTGTGGAGTTGTTTCTAAACAGTTTCTTAAACATTTTACAAAATCAAAAATTTTTAATTTTTAATGAGCGGAGTCATAAGTTTCTGGATATGTTTAAATGAGTATGGTGTAGTTTCGAAACCAAAATGTAAATAAAATCAGTTGCTTATATTTTTTGTTAGATGTAGCAATTATTATATTTTCTACAATTATTATTAATGCGATTATTTTACCGGCCATTTTTTTTTAATTATATCTTTTGACTTGAGTTTCGAAACAAGTTTTTAAACAGATTTAATCGTGTACGTGTCCAGTAAGATCAACTAATTATTGTACAAGACTGTACAAGTTTCATAAAATTACGGCGCATTTCCATTATTTTTTATTTGACAACTTTGTTGTGACGTATGTCTTTAATTTAAGGAATGCTTCACGTTCACGATATACTTTGTTATTACATACGTATTGTATTCGTATCGTATGTCATGTCATGTCAGTCAATTGAGTCGGTACGGTAGTTCGATACTTTTTCCGCGAGTGTGGAAGTGAAAATTGAAAATATTTAGTGATTACGTATTATAATATAATATATATCGGGTATTATAATACAAAATAAAAATAATCAAATTAAAAAGAAAAATTGTATAATTTATATATAAATAATATATTATTAAAATATAGATATAATATTTCATGTAAATTTTTGTGATAAATTATAAATTTCAATTTATATTAATTAAGGATACACAAAAGAGAGAGAAAAAAATATAGTAAATTTTAATAAAAATACGCATATATATAATAAATTGTTTTTAAGTGAAATAATATATATATATAAGTACATAATTATAATTAAACATTCAATTAGATAATAATATTAGAAAATGTTTTCGATGAATCGAAAACAACGAATTTTATCACCAACTCAATTAAAAAGATTATCGGAGCACAAATATTCTTGTACAAACATCAGTCTTTTAGATCCATTTTTACAACCATGGTGGTGCTGGCTGGTTTCAAAAACACCACTATGGCTTGCTCCAAATTTAATAACAATTGTTGGATTAGCTGTTAACATAATTACTACTATAATATTAATACTGTAAGTAATAATAAATATAAATAATTATTATATTAAATTTTTTATTTTAATTATTTTACTTAAATAAGAAAAAAAAAAAACACAACAAAAAAATAAATAAATTTTTCTCATTGAGGTTAAATTTTTAGGTATTTTTTGTTTTTCTTTTTATTTATTATTTATGTATAATTTATTGTTCACTTACTTTTGAATACTGAGTCATTAAAATATAATTATAGAAATGAAATGAATATGAAATTTAATTTTTAACAGAATTTACATTTATATTTCTTATAAAGGAACAAGTACATACAATATAATCTGCATAGTTATTAAACATTTTATTAATTGAAAAATATTTTTCCTGTCAAATTCAAATATGTTATTTAAAGAAATAACATATACTTATTATAACATTGATACGACCTCCTGACAAAATAAAAAATAAAAAACAAAAATAAATAAATTAAAAACAAAAAGGAAATTAAAGCAAAAAAAAAAAACAAAAAAACATTTCTACGGTTGTTTTGTTAGGTTATAAAAAAATCTTTTTGAAAATGAAATTAAAAATTTATGCGTAAATTATAACCTTTGAAATATACATATAATTAAACATTTTCTAAAGTGTGTATTTTATAATATATAAGACAATAAAATGAAACTATTATCTGTTATAATTATAAAAAATTTACTATAACTAATTTAGTAGTATTTTTTAATTTATAATATTATTGTTTAAAATCACATAGGTGTGTACGGTTTAAATTTATCTTCGTTTGCTTTATGATGAACTGATATACATATTATATACTTAGTGTAGTAAAATATAAATAGCTATATATTCCATAAATGTGTAGTTAAGTATGCCTTAATTAAATACATATAATTAAAAAAAATTAATCTTTTTATTTGGAAAATATCAATTTAAGTAGCAGGTATTTTAAAAATTTAATATGTAATACACAGAAGTAATTGAATGTTTCATTTTGATTGGTACCAATCCAACTACAAAGTATTAATTTTTTAATATATAGAACTAAAACTGATTATTTCTATTTACAAATATTATAAATTTTTTGTATTTGTATTTGGCATTGTGAATTATTAATTAATTTTCCAAACTATCAAATTTCGATATACTTACTTATGTAATGTGTGTTTTCATAGCTTTTTGAATTCAGGTCCATATTTTGTATATTTGCCTCATTGTTGCTTTAATAAATATCGGATAATGTCACAACTCGCTTATAGTTAGTTAGTCACAAATTTTCATTGCCCGGTCAATGTGCTTTTAAGAGCGAGTTCGACATCGACTGTACACATTCACAACCTTCTTTATTTATTGTAATAAGTACTATGTATATATATAATTATATGTATACTAACTATATATTAGCAAAATATTTTAAAATGCAAACTCCTTAAGTAAGTACCTCTACCTAACTAAGTATACTCATTTTTAATTTATAAAAAAAAAAAAAATTTAAAATTTTGTATGAGAGATCATCTAGTTTTTTTAATTTTTTTTTTTATTATAAGAATTATAAGTTATAAAACCCTTTGACTTAATTTTTGGTAAAAGATAAAATAACTAGCTAAGGGTCTATTTGTACATTAATTTTCTTATTATATATATATATATATATATACAAATTGCACATATATTAAGTATGTTCTCTCAAAATTTCCATTTGAAATTATCGAAGAAAACAGTTACATAGTTACAATGTTTAATAAAATTATTGTTTTTTGTTTTTTGTTTTTACTGGAAGATCGATAAATTAACTGCTTCTATATTTACCTAACTAAAATTTACATTTTTGTATATTTTCTAATTATATGTAAGAAAATTCAAGAATTTAACGTAACCTAATAATTATGGTTAATATATTGCAACTAAAAATGAATGTAATTATCTAAAATCGTAATCGTAATTCATAATACATACGTATTTTGACGTATAATATAAATGTTGTGACTTGTGTTTTGATGTGGTATAATAACCGTTGTTGAGTAGATTTATATAAAACTGTTTTGGGCAATGAAAATTTCAAACACTTTAGGACTAATTAGAACAGATCGACTGAACACTTTTTTTCACCTTTCTAATTTTTAATTTGACATTTAAACAAATTTCAGAGTAATTGTTTAAATGTCAAATTAAAAAAATACAACAATAAAAAAAGTTGTGCAAAAGTGTTTTAAAAAATCAATTCAGAACTCTTTTGTACATTCCACTAAACACCGATCAGAACATCATATTGGAAAGTACAATTAACTGAAACTACTGAACACAAAAAAATTTTTGTTTTTACTCCATATCGTTTTAGAACACTTTAGTGAACAAACTTGATAGCAACAATATTGACAAAATGTATTGGATAAAAAACATTTTAAGAACAACTATATAATTTGATTGCAAAATATTTTGATTTGATCCTTGTTATTGTAGTGGTGTTATTATGATTCTGTTAAACTATTATGAAATTACAGTTTTATTTTATTGAGTATGTGAAACCAAATTATACTTTTAAACTATTTAAGTACCAATTTTCATTTAATTTTACTAATTTTACTACCTTAAACTATTTAAATAGTTTATTATTTATTTATAAATTTTTAATATTTAATATTTATGAATTGAGTTAAAAATCTGTGTCATTAAATATAAGTAACAGGATCAATAATACTCCATCATCATCATTGTCCTGTAACTCCATTCGTGGGGTATAGAATGGAGTAATACTCCATACCTGTCAATATATTTTTTAATTAATTAACTATGTAACTATAAGTTATTTATTACTTAAAAAACTTAAATTTTTAAAACCAGTTCAAATTCTTATTCACAGAAACCATTAATTTTTTTTGAGAATGAAGATCTTCCTAGCTCCTAATAATAATTGTATATTATGTATCTGTTTTATTTACTAAAATTAAATTCTCATAATAATGGTGGATTACTTGATTTGTAAAATTTGTTCTTACAAAGATTTTGTTTAGAATATTTGAGTAATTTTAATTTAACGCATTTATTTTTAGTTCTTTACTAAAGGAGGCATAATTGATTTCAAATATTAATATTATAAATTTATATATAACTGTATTTTTTTCGATTGAATAAATGAATAATTGAAGCTTTCCTTATAATAGTTTCATGTTCACTGAAAATATATATATACTTTTTCATTTTGATGAAGGTCAGGAACTTTAAAATAGAATTAATTTAATTGAATTATTCCATGATAGTGTATTTTGTATATTGCTTTTTTTATGATTACTTACAGGAGACACTTAAATAATAAAATAATTTAATTTTTATATTAGATACAGTTTTTGTTGTTGTTTTCAAATAGGATGACATATTATATATTTTTGTTTATTTTGAGAAATTAGATAAGTATATAGTGAAATTTTTATTTATGAAAATATATTGCTTGTATATGGACCATGAAAGATTAAATTTTTTCTAATCTGTAATCCTAATAGTATTTCAATTCCTAATTCTTTATTACTTATTTATTATCCTCTTATTTCCTCCTATTTTAATTTTTAAATCTTAGTTTTATAACTATTTAATACTAGTCAGAATCACAATACTTAATTGAGTCAAAATTCTATTAAAATGGCCGGTCTAAAGCAGGCTACACGGTACAATATTGTATCAATATTGAATCACCACATTGTTGCGTGTACTTAAATGTTTTCATTCAATATTGAACCAAATATTGCATAATTGAATGGTCTTGATCGTAAATTTCACAATATTGTATTTGTATCAATATTGCTCCATGTAGACGCATACCTAAATAATGAATCAATTTCTGTCGTTAACAACGCACCACATAACAATATAAATTTTTTCTGCTCAACTAACATGTATATCAGACATGTTCATGAAAATCTCATTGAATAAAATATTGTTTATTATATAAATTGTAGTTATTGTGTATATATACGCTTTCACATCAATATTGAAACAATAGTTATTGTATGAAAATTGTTTCATGTAAATGCTATCATGCAATATTGCAACAAAATTGATTCAATCGAAATTGATACAATACTGCCTAATAGTAGAATAGAAAGCTGTCTAGTACGAAAATGTACACTAATATTCTTGAAGACTAATTGCGATGCTGCAATGAATCAAAACAGGTAATAATAAAAAAATAAAAAAAAGCAAACATTTTTTCAAGAAAATTAAATTTTTCCGTAACAAAAATATTGATTTTTTATACGGAAATATTTATTTTGGGCAGCAGATACTTGAAAACCTCAAGTTTGATTACCTCTCATAAGCACTGTTAGTTAGGTAAATTAATTTAAAAATAAAAAAAAATGCACTTTGCTTCAATTAGATAACGGAGGTAACTTTATATAACTACATACATAAATACGTATATAAATATAACTATATATACATAGGTATGTAATTTTATTTTTGAGTTAAATATATAATATGTTTTAAATTAGAGTTGAGATTTCATCAATTATAATTATTTTGGCTGATTCCAAGACACAAACCACAGAAATGTCAAATTAGTTAATTTTAATTCAATGTTTAATACTTATATGGATATAATGTCATAATTTCGAATTAATCTTTTTCATTAGACACATATACCCAATTCATTAATATTCTGATGAGTAAATATTCTGTAACCAATATCGAATATAGAAAGAAATGAATAAATAACTTAAATAATTTACTTAATAAATTGAAATAAATCGATAGGTAGTTAAGTAGTTAACTATTCATCTCATTTTCTAGCGATATGTAACTATTTGTTCTTAAATTAAATTTAAGAGATTTTTATCACTCATTTCGAAGTGATATCAAAGTTAGTCCATTAAATATATATTTAAGATATAACTAAGTACTTATATTATTTTCTCACATTTCTTAAAATTTCGATTTAAATCAGATTCTTGGCACTAAAGTTTAAAATACATATATAAATATATTATATAATATAATATAATATATTGGATCAAAGTGTAAAAATAAATTCACCTTAAAAATTATTATAATACTTAATTTGATATGAATAATGAGTGTAACTACAGCTTTAAACTGTCTTTGCCCTAAAATTTTATTTTTAAATAAGATATGCTTGTGATATGATGATTTTTATAAATGCTACACATATAGTGCTTACTTATAGTAATAATTTAAAAACGAAACGATTAATATGTACTTTATTTTTTTTTTTAATGAAGTTCAAATTTTTATTACTATAAAAAATAATAAAAAAATTGTTTATCTTATCTGAAATTTAATTTATTTTTAACATTTCTATAGTACTTCACTTAACATAGAACTTAGAAAATTTATTTCTAACTACTTAGGTATTTACTTTTAAATGTGATATGATGTTTAGCGCATACTGAAAAGTTCAAAAAGATATGATTATTTCAAGTGCTTAAAATCAGTGCTAAATTTTTAGATAATTTTAGTATACTTCTATTTTAAAAAGTAAAATAAAATAGTTATTTTCAATTTAAACTAAGTCAATTTAATTTATTTATTTAAGTAAGTATTTTATTTTATTTAAAATAACTAAGTATTTGCCTGAAAAATACATAAAATTACATGTAGTTACATATTAAGAATATACGATTAAAGTAATAGACATAACTATTGTTTTTTTGTATACATACTAGTTAATTATGAAACTGCAAATTTGTAAGGATTTTGATCCAAATTAAATGATGGAGATTATTTTTAAATTTATTTTAAAATTTCTAAAAATATATCATTAGAAATGCTTTAATAAATTGAAATTTACACTTAATTTATTGACGTAGTATCAATTTTTGACGTATATTACTTCTCCACCAATATTATGGGTGAAATATATAAAAATATTTGTAAGCTTGAAATAGTAAAAAACACGTTGATTGAATAGAACAATTTTTTATTTCTTTAACTATAAATTTAGCCAAACAATAGGTTTTAAATTATACCGTTATACACAAATGCACTGTGAAGGACTATGGAATGTATAAGAAAAATGTTTTGGTTACAGAATCCTTTACACAATCGGATAACATCATTATTCCGGATAAATTTTAGTTTTTTTTTTTAATATAGATAACGTAAATGTACCAATTTCCGCCCCCTAAAGAAAAAATTAGTTTAAGTTGACAAAATAAGGAAAATATAAACTTTTTTTTTTTTTTTTTTTTCAAATTATAATAAAAAATTAGTATTTTTTAATTTAAAGAAAAAATATTTACATCTAATTATAATTTAATTTTTTCTAAATAAATAATAAAATATTATAATTGCCAAAAAAAGTTTGATTGTACGTATTTCCGCTCGACAATTTCAATCTGAACTAATTCCGCCCTCATATGAACTGAATTCCGCTTTTTGAACCTATTTGCGATTCACAGTACCTATTTACGATTTTATTTAAAAAAGCTATTTAAAATAATTATTAAGAGCGAAATTAAATTTATAGGTCGTAAATAGGTCCACCTTAATTTGTTCAATTTCAATTTAAAATTGTCCAATTGCATCCTTATATGGGCCAATAACATTTTTCGTAGCCATTGAAATTTGCTGTACATCTCTAGACAATAACACTTATAAAATTTTACAAAAATTTTTAGTTTTACTTTTATTGTCAATTTTAAATTAAGAAAACATTGCTACGAATTTGCAGTCAAGGTAAAAAAAAACTAATCAAATTAGAACGATGAAAAATTTGGACACAAAATTTTTCACATGACAAAAATCGTCTGTCCCCAACTGAAGTTGATTAGCAAAAATGCTTATTAAAAAAAATACAAAGTTACTGTAAAACAAGAAATCACATTACTTTCTTCTTAAATTTTAGTTTTTTGATTTACTGTACATAAACTTTTTTTAAAATAATAAAAAATATCATTTTTTTTCAATCAAACGATGTCTATGTAATGTGTCCGCTAAGTCA
This sequence comes from Argyra leucocephala, assembly GCA_963942445.1. NCBI lineage: Eukaryota > Metazoa > Arthropoda > Insecta > Diptera > Dolichopodidae > Argyra > Argyra leucocephala. Next base: position 16,794,740 of record OZ012681.1, read on the forward strand.
CTAAAAATTCGTTACAATAATATATATCCCAAAAAATACACTTTAAATTTCCAACGCAATTTAAAAAAGATGACGTAATATTAGAACTATATTGCAGTAAATAGGAATTAAGTTTTTGTGAGTATTTGTGAGAAATTAGGACTTGTTAACCCACTGAAGTCAACGCGTGTATTAATTGTGCTTCTGCTGTGTCACAAAGATTTTTCGATAAGTAATTAAATTTTTGCAATTTTTTTTTATTATAATATTAACTTTTATAATTTAAGCTGGACGTACTAATTTTAGGAACTAAAATATATTTTACAATATGCAGATAATAACATTTTTACGACAATTTTCCAGTTCGTCACGTCTAATTCGTCACAGTTAAAAATGTGACGTAGTGGACTCAATTGTGACGTAGTGGAATTCAGTAATTATAAATTACTTATTTGCTACTTTTTAGTTTTTATTACTTTGCTTTATTATAGCAATATTTTAAAATAACTACATATTATTGACTTTCTATATAAAAATTTATAAAGATACCACCTGTGTAGAAGTAGTTTTTTCATTTTTGTTTGAACAAATCAAAATGGCACTTGCAGCTGCAAAACGGCACCGTCGAAGCCAAGAAAAGCGCAAAGAAAATAATAGTAAACATGAAAATACAAAATGTTTGTTTATAGAAAATTATAAAAAAAAAAAAATTATCTATGGTCACGTTTTGAGTTCACAGCGTCACAGTTTTTGACGTGTCCCTAAGCAATTATTATAAAAATTGACTCAAATTAAAATAAATTTTTTAATACATATATCAAGACATAATGATGGTTTTTCTTGGGGCTACAAGTTGCAATAATTTTTAGTTTCTAAATTATTGTACTTCTATATTTAAAATTGAATGTCAGAATTTTTATTTTAAAAAATTGTGACGAAGTGGAAAAATGAATCCCAAATATTTTAAAATGAATAAAATTATAATCATATGGCAGGTATTTTTGGAACTGCCCGTGGATAAAATTAATATCGACAATACTTAGTAAAAGTTAATAAGTACGTATGAAGTAATAAACCGAGGTGCATAAATGTTACTTAGTGGACTTTTTTTTCCATCTTCTCAAGATATTAGCGCTATAAAATAGAGGTTTGGTTGAGTTGGTTACAGCAGACCACACTTATTTACCATCTCAAATGCATAATCTATGAATTTATTACATTAGCAATCTAAATATCCAAGCCAACTCAAATTTTTACCTTTGGTCACAGAAAATGTTATTGGCCCATATAATCAAAAATAGGCGAATAACTTAATTAATTATTTCGATATATCATTTTCCTAATTCCGCCCGGTCGATCGTAAATACGTACAACATAAATTTACGTGTACCTAATTCAAGCTCAAAACAAATTAGCAATTTAAAATATTTTTTATTTTCAAATTGAAGAAAGTATGTATTAGAATCTATTTAATAATATATCTTTTACAATTATTTGAATAAAATAAATAAATGAACATCATAGTTTAATTATTATGGTCTTAACAAAATAAAAAAAATTTTAAACGTTTGAACCAATATTTTCGTTAAAATCTACCTAGTTTAGGTGCCTATTATGTATTTCGATCGAAATTAATCGAATCGTTCATCGTTATCGTTAAAGTTATTCGATTGTGATCGTTAGTGTCATTATGTATTTCGATGAAAATTTGATCGAAAGTGTTTAAAAATGCTGCCATTGTAAGATTCAAATCTACGATGAAAATGACATATGTGTCATTCTTTAACTGTCAAATTCAAATTATTATACGAAAAAGAAACAAAACAATAATGTTATATTTAAAAATTTTAAGTTGAAAATAAGTTGAAGTGTTTAAATAAAATATAATTATAAAATTATAAGATTTTATAAATAAAATGATTTCAGCAGAGTTAAATTTTTCAATTTCTGATAGTGCTGAAAAACGCTATCAAATTGCAGAATTAAAGAACAAGCGAACATATATTCAGGATTATTCTAATCCACTAGATTTGGAAGATTATACGTATGTTATTTAAACATAAATTTGATGAGTTATTATCTACATTATTAAAACTATTAAATTAGGACAAAAATTGAAATAACCAATAAGTAATACGTCGATTCCAAATATAATTAAATTGGTTAGTGTATTAAGATTCTGTGCGGTTTGTACCAAGCAAATGATTTTGAACGTAGGAAATGATTTCCATGTCGGACTAGCACACCTAATTTTTTTTTGTTCTTAAAGAAGTTTTATATGTATTTGCAGTTTATAATTATGTGCAAAATGGATCAAATTCCATTACGCACTAGAAGAAAAAAGCCAGGCAAACATTATTTTTATGATTAAAGCAGAATTACTGAAATAATTGGAGCAGTAGATGGAAAGCTTATTCAAATTAAATCACCGAAGCAAAACGTACAACATTTATGTTATAGTAGAAAGGGATTTTTTAGCATTAATGCAATTCTGATAAGTTTATACTTTATTGTAATTAGCTTATATTATTATAACAGTTTTTGTTTTTAGATATGTGATCATAATCAGGTAATTGGTTTTGTGAGTGCAAGATATCCTGGTACCTCTTTGGAAAATTTATAATGGTGTCACATTATTTACACTATAACTTTTCATATTGCAGTCTATTTGTAACAGGCCTTTCATTCCTATTAAAATTTATTTCAATAAAAAATTATTATGTAGAATAAAGTAAAATACCTACTTTCATTTCAACTTTTAAATTTATTTTTATTTCAAAAAATATTATAAATATAAAACAAAACACCAAGTATAAAAAAAAAATAAAATAATATAATGTCCAATATAAATAAAATATATTTGTGTCTCTTTTATTTTATCCTTTCAATTCAAAATTGAAATAATTTGTACAAAATCTCTCTTTCGATGTCTCTTTCGTGGTAAAATTTTACATCGATAAACTTTATCGATTTCGTCGACAATTTCTGAACGATATCGTAATACATAATGGCAATTTTGCATTTTGACATTTCGTTCGATCAAATCGTAATCGTTATCGAAATACATAATAGGCACCTTAGTTTTCTATCAGTAACTTATTTGTTAATATGAATAGAAATGTGCATTATTTTGCATTACAACGAGGAAATAATATTCTTTTGTTTAAATTTGAAATATAATGCGTGGAAGTATTGTATTTACAAAAAAAGGACTTGGGCGGCATAATGTGCTAGGGCGGTGATAGGTACATTTAAGTTATACTTAGTGAATTGTCATTCAAAAACAATCGTGTTTTTTACTTCCTATTAGTTAGTCATAATTATTAGATATTGTTATAAAATCAAAAAAACATCAGATCTCTAACTAGAGCGATCGTTCGCTGTGGTTAATATTATCTTGTTCACAATATGTCAATAAGCTATATATAAGTTATGCAATTCATTTAAATAATTTATTGTATTCGAATTTATTTGCTAATTTTTTTTTTCCCTAATTTCAGTCCATCAATCAATTAGCAAATTATAGTCAATTTACCGAGATTATCTATAAATTAAAAAAAAAAAAAAATTAAATAAAAATCGTTTCAATGATGATAATAATAATTGCTGAAAATTTTTATCATATATAATTTTGTTATTATTTAATTATTAAATTAGCATACAAATTTTCAATATAAAATATTAAATTTAAATTTTTTATTAAAGATCTAAAATAAGTTCTTAATTGATAGAATGTATATGTAACTATATAAGTATATATATAAAAGTATTATAATTAAATTCAATCCAAATTATATCATTCCATTCTTATACATATTATGTATTTTAATTTGCGATTAGATTCATTTTTATAAATATGTACATGTATGTGATGTACGTATATTTTTTTTTAATTTATTTATTGAATTTTTATGTTGTTTTGTTATTTTCTACTTACTACCTTTTAGAATATATATATACAGATTCGGTACAGGTAGGACTACCGTTAACAGTTTTCTGAAAATCTTTTGTTGGACATATTAATAAAAAATTTATTTTCTATACTGTGATTTTCATTCAGTCTATATTTATCTCATATTTTAATTGTTTTTAATGGAAGACGTTTCCAACACCTGGCTAGTGTAATCCATTGTGATTCTGAAGCTATGCTTACGTCCCGTAAGATTATATGTTTCACAAATCAATTAATTATTGCGAAATCTCTAAAAGAGCTATATTAGCTCATACAGAGTGTATTTAATATTATAAGTATAATAATAAAATAGTAATTACGTGTTAATCGACAAATGTAGTTAGAATTCAAGTGTAGTTAATAGTTATAGTGCAAATATACAGAAATTATAAATTGTATGTACAAACAAAAGTTATAAATACTATATAAGTATATGTATACCAGGAGCCCCTGTTGAGTAATTATAATTCAAGTTGAACCCAAATTTAAAGTTATTAAAAAAAACAGTAATTTACGTATTGGCATCTCACAATAAAGTACAAGCAACTCATGTTTAATAAAATGCTTTGAGGTTAGTAAATTTTATGTTGGACACATAAATACACCTCCCTCATATAGTGATTCGTTTTCGATATATTCCCTATAACATTTAATGGATAAAATTACCAAAAATAAAATATTTTTTTAATTAAAAAGATATATATATATATACATTATACATATTTTTAACCAAAACCATATGATTACAACAAATGACCAAAATATATAAAACAATAATTCGAGACAGTTATTTAAAAAATTTAATAGAATAAATTTTCTTTAATTATGTATATACAAATAATAAGATGTTGAATGACACAAAATGGATATATCTTATATAAAAGTATGAATATTATAAAACAAAATAGAAATTTTTTCAACCCGTATGCGCATTTCTGTTGTATATACAACTTATTTATATATTAAGAGTTCATTAAGGAGAAGCAAGATAAAGTGAGAAGGTGCTTACGGCGCAGTTACTTAAATGCTTCTCAATTATAATTATAGATAATAAACTGACAGCTATTGAATGAAATAATAATTTTCCAAAAAGTAGCATTACAGCTCATACATTGTAATTAACAGTTATGTCTAGATGCAATTTTATTTATTTTTTCTTTTATAATTTAAAAATTTAAATAACATTTTTTATTTTTTTTTTTTAATCCTTATACTAATAGGCCCCCTTAACACATCAATCAATGGTCAATCAATGGCCAATATATTGTCAATATATTGACCGTTGATTGATGAGAAATGATTCATGGTCTATTCTCATCAATCATGCTGTCAAAATTCTCATCAATCTTGCTGTCAAAATCTATGCAGAATTTTTATATTAAATTTAATAATTATAGCAATTATTGTAAAAAACAATTGATATATTATAAAAATTTGCAACAAAATAAGTTGTTGTTTTTTTATACACAACATTTAACTCCTTTAAAAATTCAATTTAAATTGAAGTCAAAAACATTCGTCCAGAAATTATATTTTCAATATTCATATATGTTTCGAAATTATCAATATATTCAGAACACTTCCACAGTTAATATGTCCTTGCAAAATATCAAAATTTGGATAAAAAGATTGATGAGTGCATGATTGATGTGTAATCGGTTATCATTCTTTTCATCAATATATATGGTCAATATATTGACGAAAATATTGATGAAAAGAATGATGTGTAATAGGCACCATACAGTGGTTAAATTATATTTGTGCAGTATTATATTTAAAGTTATTCGCGAAGACTAACTATTTGTTTTTTTTATATACTGCTAAGATATAAATTTTTCGTATTTAAGACTAATCCAGCACAGAATTGCTTCCGTAGAAGAAATGAATTTTATCTTCAACTAAATTTGAGTACGCGTGCTTGATTGTATTACATTACTTTTGTTACTACTACCCTAAACAATGTTATTAATTTTTAATTTATAGATAAACAATCTATATAACTGTAAAATTAACTTTTCGGAATATTTCCGCATGTCTGGTAGTTATATTTTTTTGCATTTAAAATTATAGTTTCTTTCGATTAGATAAATACTTCACAACAAACGTGACCTAGTTATATCTTGAATTTATTAAATATGTATCAATAATTAAAAGTGTGTCAATTTACTAACTAACACATTTTTACTAACACTTTAGTATTAAAATAGAATCAAATTTCACAACAAATGTGTTTTTAATGTCTGTTTTAAGTTATAGTAAACAATTTCGACCACAATTGAATATACAATGTATGTCAATGAATCAAGTAGCATAACGTACAATAATTCAGCATATTTATCAATTCCCTTCGTTGTTGTTTATAGTTGTTTATAGTTTACGTTGATAGTTTTTTCATATAACGATGTTTTCATCCTTTTACGATACATCTTAATATCAAAACGTTAGTGCATATGTATGTAACGTCGTAACGCCTAAACCGCTAAATGTATCGTATTTACACCATGCATTTATTTGCTGCTCTTATTCATGTAACCCAATTTGTTGATCGATATAGGCTATATACATCACAATCCATCATGAATATTTCAAAAATCAAAATTGTTACAGACCTGGAAATTTGTACTGTATCTCAAAAATATGCAAACCCACCATTTTCAAAATTCTAATTGTTTGAACATTACCATAATTGTATCCAGAGTAGTAAATTCGAAGATGTTTTACTTGTGAAACAGCATTAAAATTTAAAACTTTTGAATATATGCAATCAAGAATTTATAATGGATTCCATTAGCTCCGAAGTTAATACACTACATCTTAGTCATAGAAGAATTTTTTAGGACTTAAAGAGTAAACTTGAAATAGTGACGATAAACTTGTAAATATCAATGGAAATTAATCTGTTTTGTTACTAAATTCGTTGGATTTCAAATTTCTTCATCACCAGCTTGAACTAAAAGTAGAACATTTTCCAATAATGCTTTTAAGAAATTTCAATAAGTCAGAACAATTGATACAATGGTTGATACCATAATAATAATAATCAAATCATCTTCGTGTTATTGAGGAACAAATTTAAACAAATTCAAACTTACTACTGATTTTGAATTGGCCCGGATGTGTTAGAATGTATTCACCCATATTCTTGAAGATTCATCCAGTCACTGATGGAAAATTTACCCACGTTCACGTCTAAATAAATTTGTTTTTCTGAGACTTGGGGGGGAAAATTTGGTTATTTTGGCTGTCACAAGTCTCCCAGAAATACAAATTTATTTAGACGTGAGCGCGGGTAAATTTTTATGCAATTTCTAGAATATTTTTTTGATTCGGGTGTTAAATAAAATTTAATTGAAATAAATTTTATGTAAATATACATATGTTGTGTTGGATCCGGACAACATCGGGAGATTTTTCTAGTACTCATATAACTCTTAAACTATTCATAGGTTTTTCAATTCAATATTTTTCAACCGAATGAAATTATTTCATTATACTTAACACATGATATTTTGATTTCCTACAATGTTTGCTCATATTTGGGAAATCCTCTTTATTCAATAGTAACTGATTCATAATATACTATATTAAAATGTATATATATATACAACTATATATATAGTTAAATAAATATTATGAGAAAAATGACACCATATTTTAATTTTCTTTGTTTTTAGATAAGGTGGTATCATATAAAAGGTTGTTGTATCGTATGATTTGATTCAGATTTTTGTTTTTATTATGTTTATGGAAGTGATATGAAACATTGTGGTTGGTTATTTCATTATAATTTTTTTTTTTTTGATAAATATTTATAAATCTCATATAGTGCCAATAATTATGGAACTAGACGTGAAATTTTATTTATTTTATTTTTTTTTTGGTAAAAAAAAAATGTTTGTGCTTTCACAAAATAACAACAAAAATAATCAAACCAAAAAATTGTTGGTATAATTTTAAGGTTAGAGACCTTTCTCAAAAAAAAAAAAAAAAAAAATTGATTAGTGAAATTTTTTAAATTGGTAGTAAATCTTATCAATAACAAAAAAATGTTTCTTTTAAATTTCGAAATTAATTTTTTTGAAAATTATTTTTGCATTTAATTTTAATACGATTTAATGTGCGTATTTATAATTAAGTAAGGATTAACTTAATTATTTGATATATATTTAGTTACTTAAATTATTGGAATTTAATTGTTTTAAAATAATACTTATATGTATAGTTGGTATTGATAATTTTATTTCATTATTATTTCAATTATTATGAATTTAAATAATTTAATATTAACTGTGTATAGGTATAAACATACATTGCATACATACGAATTCCAAATTGATACACATAATCTTTTTAACGATTTTAAATCTGCCTATGATTAGCATAGGTACATCGATTTATACTTTACGAAGTAATTTGGTGTCCCAGCCAAGCTTATCCGTTTGTCCAAAATGACTGTGATGATTGGGAAGCATATTTCTGATTCATTTCAAACGTGCTGCGAATTTCGACAAGCCGATGCACTGTCATGTAATTTCTTTAATCTAGTGTTGGAGTATATATATAGTGCGACGTTCCGGTGTGAACACACAGGGCACTATATTTTACAAATTGGTGCCGCTCCTGGGTTTTAATGATGACGTTGATATTATCGGAACATCACGACGAACAGTCATCGAAGCCTTTACACAGATTAAAGAGGAAGCAGATAAAGCGGGTAAAGAGAATAAAACGCAATATATACTGTCGACAAGTAAAATGTCCTCAGAACATCGTATAAGACACAAAATCACTGTCGGCTCATATAATTTTTAGGTAGTTCAAAAGTTTATCTACTTTCGAACTAACATCAATAACATCGATGTTTAAATAAGGCGAAGAATAACTATCCGCGTATAAAACCGTTGCTACTTCGATTTATCCAAACAACTGGTTTCAAAGCTCTTATCCCAAAATACCAAGGCACAATTATACAAAACGCTCATCCTAGCTCCATGCCGGTGCTGCTATATGTTTCTGAATCGTGAATATTACCAAAAGAAAAGAAACATTCTTCGTCGCGCTTATGGTCCTATGTCTATTGAATTGGAGAAGCAGATACAATGCCGAACTATACCAGCTGTTCAATGACATATGGACTAAGCCAAAAAAAAGTCAGAATAAGATGTCTCCATTGGCTCCATTGCCTATGCCTATACTCTTCGAATCCAAACCCCGTGGAATGCGTCGTCAAGGGAGGCCACATTTTCGTTGGAAAGATGAAGTATCGGCAGATGTGAAAAAACTTCAAACCATAAACTGGAGAGATTCTGCTCTTCTGATCGAAGTCAGTGGAGGACAATTTTGCATCAGGCCCTTCAAGATATACACACACATACATACCTAAATCTCGCAGGAGTTGATACATATGCTCGGAAGAACTATAATCACCACTAAGCCACTTATGAAGTAATTCCTCGACGGATAATAGAGCCTGCCAATGCTCACCGTGGAAATATAAAGATAGTTTTCGGATGGTTATGGTAAGTCGTTCAGATTTAGAATATCTAGAATGTGAAATGGCATTCAATTTCAAATATTTCCAAAAAGGATATAAGCAGTGTTTACGTGTGAACATTAACAAATTAGTTGTTCTCTGTTCTCCTACTTTTTTCCACTTTTTCTATCTGTTAAATTTTTTCTAGCCAACGGTATGAAACTATAGAGGTTTCTCTAACCTAAGTTTTGCCTATCAATATAAAATTAAAATTGATGTTAATTCTCGATTATATTGTTAATATTAAGAAGTTAGAGAGAGTAAATAAATAAATGAAAGATTATTTGATTGGAAAGAGTTCAGAATTTGGTACATATTTTGAAATTTAATATTCTAGCTGTCAAAATCAAAATATTTTCATTCTCACTTTGTTTGTTTCAATTTCTGACATTTAATTTGTTGTTACGTAGTTTAGTTTTATTTTTATTTTCAATTCAATGTAATATAGGGTGTCTCCGATACATTAGTTTTCACATATATATTTAACTCTGAATAATCGAGTTGATGAAATCATTAGAAAATCGTAAGTAAGGATAGAAAGTTGTTGCTTTCGGAGTTAATACGATGGTTTTACTTTTTTTTTTTTTAAATTAAAAAATAACAAATTACACCTAAGTAAACTAGATTAGATTAGATTAGATTAGATTAGGTTCTGGTTTCACCGCAGTCAATCAGAAATGGACTGATTAAATGAAGCAATGCAATCAAAACTACATCTGAATTTATTAAAAAGCCTGATTTATTGATTACAAGGGCATCCGTCAATGGTACGTTGGTAACTTTTATCGTTCAAGAAATTTTGTTTTCAGCGGGCTAAGTCTACTATGCGTGAGATCTTTAAATTCACAGATCAAATTTATCAAATCAAATCTACCTTACTGCACATATACTCTGCACAGATTGTTTTTTTGGTAGGACAAATTCAATGTATGTGCTTCTTAATCGAAAATTGATCAGCTATTATCCCTATAAGTATTATTATGTGTAATTCACTACATTTATAAATTAAAAAGTAATTCATTACTGATATATATATACATCTTAGTAAGTATTAAACAATAAAATAATATCAATGTCATTCATATTTAGTTTGTTGTGGTTGTCAACATTGATCGTTCAGTTTGTGATACTTTTTCCTTTTCAACCTCCTAACCATATTCAGATACTTTGTAGTGTTGATAAATGATGAAACATGATCGTTGACGAGAGTAGTTGGTAGACTTACAGTTTTACCGTTGGTTAAGTTTATGAACGTAGATTTATTATTATTTATATTAAAACGCCTTACCCACTATGATTAATGTATATGACATACATATAATTTCACTATGAAAATTTATACTAGTGTGATCAGTGAGCATATTTAAAAAAGTAAAAACAAAAAAAATTGAAATGAAAGTAAAAAAAAAAAATTAATAAAATATAACTCAAAATTAGTAAAACTGCTTCTGTAACTTATTTATGAAGATGAGAAGATGAAGAAGAAAAAGAGAAAGTATAAAATATGTTCAAAAGGTTGGTTTTTAAAACGCTCATTAACAAATTAATATACGTATGTATCCATTTTGTTTTTATAATTCGATACACTCAACATCCATAATTCTGGGATGAGATTTGTTGGTAATGAATGATAAATTCTATTTAAAATTTCTGATTTAGTATATTGAAAGCGATTTTATTATAAATAGTAAGAGTTATTAGGTAAATATGACGTATATATATGAATAAAATAAAGTTTGACAGCAAACAAAATCCACTGTCATTCATACGTATGTCATGTTAAAATGTCAAATAAAAATTAAAAATGATTATGATTCTTATCATTCATGATTGACATACATTATCATCCATTGTATACCATCAATCATGAATTGTTCACTTATTGATCTTGTATACTTATAAATCATTTCTTGTAAATATTTATTGACTTCCTACTCATTTCGTACCAACAATATAAACTGATCAAATGTTTTCTTGACATTTTGTGTAAAATCAAAGCTAAAAATTTAATTTCATTTTAGTATATTACTATGTAACAAAGTTATTATACAAGCATGTAGCTTAGCATCACCATATTTCCATAAATAATTAATTCATTTTTATTATTCTATTAGCAATGTGTGTAACTTTATATTGAAAAAGTATTCAATAATTATTAATCATTAGTATTAGTACATCCATACATATTAATTTATTTTTATTTGAAATTGAATTAACAACCACCTACATCTAAACCCCTTTTATTGTGTTTTCCCTTCTAAATCTGTTAATCACTAAATCAATTATAATTAAATTTGAAAAAATAATTTAATGTTTACATAATATTATGTCATAATATTTAAATCTAAATAAAAAGTACTTATATTTTAATAGTTAAAGTACACAAGTACTCAAATTTATCAGTTTATCTACATTTTCATATGTTTAAATAAAATTTCCCTTTTATTCAATTCCCCCCATTTTTATTATATTTAAAAAAAAAAATCATAAATAAATCCATTTAAAATTGCAAACAAAAACAAAAAATACTAAAAATGTTTAAAATTTCTACATATATTGCAAAATATATGTAGTTTCAAAACTGCATAACAACTTACTGAGTAAAAAAACAAAAAAAAATTAGCACTTCTATAATGACATAAAAAACAAAAAAAAAAATTTAAAATTTATGTAACTAATAAAAGAAAAATTTATAATTTACAACTTTCTCTTCCACATTTCTGTTTTTGGTTTTTGTTTTTTATTAATCTTTTAACGGTTTGAGGTTCGTTAACTTCTTTAAGTAATACTTCGCATGCACTGCAATTCACTCTGCATCAATTTAATTCTATCGTTTACTCTATTCATTATCTAAATTTATTATATTTTGTAATCAAATCATTGCAAATATTTTTTTTTGCAATATCATCTCAATGATGATGTAAATAACTATATTTATTTAATCTTTCATATTTCTAGCTATAATTTTAGTACCACTGTTAAAATTACTTTTAAAAATAAATATGCAGTTTTTATTTTCTTTTTGTTAATTTTAGTTACTTAAATTCAGTATGGCCAGTCGTAGTACACACCGTGCATTCAACGTTAAAATATTTATGCTGTCACATTTAAATATTTTTTCGTTAAATTTTTATTTCCAGAATTTTGACAGATATCGAATTTAACATTATTAATAGTTTTTTTGCATAATGCTTCTTTTATCAATTTAGGTCTCATAATATATAGACTAGATAATGTTTATCTACATTTTAATTTAATGTATTTATGCTGTCACATTCACATAGGTAACGTTTCGTTAAATTTTTCTTTCTAGAATTTTGACAGATATGGAAATTTCACATTATTAATAAATTTTTGCATAATGCTTCTTTTGTCCATTTAGGTCTCATAATATATAGACTAGATAATTTTTATCTACATTTTAATTTAATGTAATTATGCTGTCACATTTACATAGATACAGCTTCGTTAAATTGTTCTTTCCAGAATTTTAACAGATATCGAAATTTAACATTATTAATAAGTTTTTGCATAATGCTTATTTTGTCCATTTAGGTCTCATAATAAATAGACTAGATAATTTTTATCTACATTTTAATTTAATGTATTTATGCTGTCACATTCACATAGATACAGTTTCGTTAAATTTTTCTTTCAAGAATTTTGACAGATATCGAAATTTAACATTATTACAATATCTAGTATTATTACAATATACCTAGTATTATTACAATACCTAGTATTATAGTTAACTATACATATTATTAAAATATAAAAACAAACATTTTTTTTTATAACATAAAATGACAAAACGTCAAAATAATTGAATGAAAAATTTAACTAACGTCAACAAAATGGAATGAACATTTTTACATCGGTTTTTTGAAGTTCAATTTTTCGTTAAATTTTTTTGACATTCACTTTTTCTATTTTTATCTCAAATTGGAAAATGAAATGACAGCATCAGATGACAATGTCAGAAAATTGAATGAAAATTGCAAATTAGAACGTATAACAGCATTCTTAGACTCAATTTTCAAAAGTATTGTCATGTGAAGTAATTGCAATACAATATTAATATAAAAATATAATAAACTACAATAATATAAAAAAAACTTATTAGTTATGTGACAATTATAATTTTTATGTAAACGAATATTCAGATTGTTATATGAATAATAATTATTATAACGCTTTCTTGAGCTTTTTATAAATCTATCCACATTACACTAGCAGTAGTTATACTACCGTATAATCTTACTTAGCCGAAATTCGTTGTTAAACCACGATGTTTGCTCATGAAACGAATTTCGTCTTACGAAAGTAGGATTACTTGGTTTACCTCCAGGAATAGCTTAAAGTAGAAGTTTCACGGACAGAGATATTTACTCAAAGATAACTGATAAAAATTCATCTTTAATGCTAGTTGTTATGTTGTAGCTATAAATTTAAGTCTAAGCATTAAAGATGAATTTTTATTAGCTATGTTGTACCGTAAAAAGTTTATGCGATTCACGAGGCACCATTAAATGCCTAAAATATGATTGTTCCATGTCCAGTGTGTTTAGGTAGCGTTATTGAACTTTATTTCTTTGAAAACGATTATGCTTGAGCTGTAATAGTCATGGCTGGTTTGAATTTTGTGATTATGATGGCTGGAACAAGGCAATGTTTAATATTTTATGTATCAAATTCTCACGTTTTGGTGACATTAACTGGCCTCCAAGATCATATACACTTTAACTCTGTAACATTTTTTTGTGATGTTACGCTAAAAGTTGTGTCTACGTAAAGAAACTGGAAATGTTGGACCAACTTACAACTGCTATCAATTATGGACTGGACAGCAGTTTACGATTTAGGCTTTAACATTTTTAATTAATAAAAAATCTGAATATTTTCTTAAATTCGTGTTTTTTAACGTTTAGAAGCCCAAATTGGATCACCCTTTTCTTGAAAAGAAAAACCAACTCCAAGTTCGCATATACTTATATTGAATGTACGGCATTTATTTAATTAATATTGATCCAATACTTATACATACTTAGTTAGTTGTTTTACAGATGTTTACTTATTTTATTTATTTGATATTTGAGTTGTTCGTTACTAACTATTGATTCAGCAGTTCGCTATTCTATTCAAATTCAAATGTATCTACTTAAATAGTTACTTGATGTATTTTATATTTATGTACTTTTGCAATATGTTATTGTCACCACATTGTTTATATTTACAATTAAATATGTAAATAGGAATTTTGCATCCCACAATCATAACTACTCGTTGCAATTACATACTTACTACTGAAAAGCTTCTGAACTTCAAAATTTTAAATAATTTATGTTTATTTAATACAAGATAAATAATATAACTTACTTAATTAATGTACAATTTTTGTGAATGATAATTTGATGTGTAATAATAAAATATGTATAACTATATTTTTATAGTATTTTCAAAATTGTTTTAATAAAATGAAATGATTTATTGGAAAACAAAACAACCCAAATACCAGCATTTTATTACTTCTTTAAATTATGTAAAGTACATCAAGCTTATAAACACTACAGTAAGGAAAAGTCTGAAAGGAAATTCAATTTTGTTAAGCTGGATTTTCAATAAGTTTTAGGAGTTGTTTCAAAGCACTACTTGAACTTTTCTGTAGATATTTGTAGTATTATAGAGTACCTCTACAACTCTTGATTTTTCTTTGAGTGATTTTACAACTTATTAGATTTGAATTTTGAGTATAACATCTATAGTTATTAATACATCTGTGAGTTATAAAAATCGATTAAAAAGATTTATTTTTTTAAATATTTATATAAGCAGTTATCAGATAACTAATAAACGGAATCTTAGGCCCATTTACAGGTCAGACAATATCGATGATTAAACTTTGACGTGTAAATGAAAATTTGACGTGTAAACATGATCTGACATTAATTTTAACCTGATTAGGAAAATATAAATTTGTCCTATTTTCGTTAGATTTTTAGTCCGTTTTATAGTATAAAACAATTAGTTTAAATTAGTTTTCTATAGCTACAATCAGCTGATTTTAATTGTTCGATTTTCATTTTTTTTTGTAATTGTTCGATTTTCATTCATTTACACATTGTGTTTGGGAAATATTATTATGTAAAATATATATTATTAATATTTAGAAAAAATCTTTATATTTAACATTTAAATAAAAATAATTAGAATTAACTACTTATTATTAATAATTAAATAAAAATAATTAGAATTATTATTAGAAAAAAAAAATAATACATATAAATATACAGTTTATAACTAATTCAAGCACACATTTTATGTAGATATTTTATTTATTTATTTTTAGGTTATGTTAAGTAAAATAATGACAGTTAAATTAAAAATTTTATTTCGAACGTGTAAATTGTTATTAAATTTTATTATTACCCAGAACATTTACACACATTGCACGATTATGTTGAATTTAATGAAAATTGAGTGTTAATCGTACGTGTAAACACTTCCATTCAATTTAATTATTTATTAAACTAAATTGAGTAGTTATCTAATTTTGATATACGATTAAATTTGACAATTCATATAATATTAAAATATGGCGAAGTATGAATTTTCAATTGGCTTTTATGTTGTTATCTATAGCTTGGCATTTCTATTTATTTATGTACAGGTTAATTTCGGTTGTTTTTATTTTGCTTACTTTATGTCAAATTTTAATTTAAATACATCAATATTAAAGTTAATATTAATTTTTCTTTATTTTTCACAACTCTCGACTACAATAGAAATGCAAAAAATTTAAAATTAAATAATAAAAATTGATTGTAAAATCAACCTGTCTTTTTTTTGAAACAAAAAAAAAATAAATAAAAAAAATTAAACGATGAATTTGATTAAATGTCATTTAAATAATTGGTTGGACTTTGTTTGATGAAACATGTACATATTCTGTTTTATCGTATAACTGAATTGGACGTCTATATAAATGGTGTCATAAATTTAATGATAGATTTTTTGACATATAGATAATACACAGAAGGAACCCGTTGTGAATTTTTTTTTTAAATTGTTTGCACCAAAAAAAGTTTCGATTTGGTGAAATTTTGACAGTTAGTTACGTATATTTGATTTTTAGGCGGCATTTACCCGTAGGATTCAATTCAAGGCAAATGACAATTAAATTCATGATGAAATCCTTTTAGCTTTACAAGTTAAAAAAAAAATTCAAAATTTTTTTTTTTTAAGTAAATGTCAAAACTTTATGACGAAAGTACAGTGTGCGTTAAGTTTTTAGAAAATCAAACAAATGTTTTGTATATATAAAATAAAAATTAAAAGCCACATACATTTTTAATTTCACAAAAATGATCTGTTCTGAAAACGTTTTTTATTTTTTGTTTCTTCCGTACTAAAATTAAATTTTACTATAATGTATTCGTATAGGCTTTGATTAATTCAATAATAAAAACTATCAGAGTACTTTTAAATAACCGATTTGAAATAATAAAAAATACTTTGTTATCAAAATCAACCTGTACACAAACAACGAAAAAAATTAATCGTTGTTCAAATTCAGCTAGAACACATTAGGATTGAAATAAAAATTTACGAATTTGTTATATGTATTTAATTCATGAACTGTCAAATTTGATTGGATGGAAATTGGATTAGATAGAAAAGAGCGTTTACACGTACGATTTTTTGACATTTGAATCAAATGCACGCAAAAAATTTGAATTATGAATTAATTATTAATGTGTGTTTTTTATTAGTATATAAATTAATTGTTATTTAGTATAAGTTAAAAATGTAATCTGAATTATTTTAAATACTAAATTTTTGATTTGAATTAAATATTAATTTAGATTAAGCATATATATATATATATACATTTGTATAAAAAATTAATTAATTTGTATGTATTCAAAATTTGTTACTAGCTTTGTACTTCTGTTGAAATAGAGACCATTTTATTATTATAAGTATATATTATTTATTAAATCCTACGTTTAAATGTCGCCTAAAGAAATTAAATTGAAAAATCGAACTTTATTAAATATTTTTTGAATATTATTTTGTTGCTTTAAACAACTTAAACTACTAAGCAAATCGTTTAAAAAAAAACTCTTTTTACAAATCTGGCAACATTTTTTTCAATTATTAATCAGTCAAATTGTATTTTAATCCGCGTCATCATAAAAAAAGCAATATATTAATAAAAAAAAAAAATACTTAAGAAATAGAGAATAAGAAAATATGTACATAAAAATGTATTTCTAAACCAATAATTCATTTCATTTAGAAAATTAAAAAAAAAAAAGAATAAAATATTACTGATGGCGTGAGTTATTAACCTACATTATAATTTTTTTTTTTACCATTTTCTCTTATCGTTTTTGAAAGTTTAAATACTATAGGATGACAGTTGTAAATTCGCAAAAAAAAAAAACCTGATCCATATAAGAAATCTTTAATCAAATATTACCACAACAATATAAGTACTTGTGGGACAAGTACATTTTGAATTAATTAAATTGTATTTGAATTATTTGGTTTGAAAAAAAAAGAAAAATAACAACAAACAACAAACAACTGGTATACAATCACAAAGTTTATCAAAAAAATTTAAATAATAATTTATTAAATTATGATCTATCACATTATATTTCTATGTAATTATGATAGTTTACGGTAATGCTTTATAAACTTGTTATGATGTCAGGAAAAACTTTATTTTACACCGGTAGTTATTTAAATTGGAATAGCTTTGATATAATATAATCAAGATGTATCTATAAAAACCATTGATTGAATTTTCTATAGGTAATTCATGATTCATATATAATTAGTTAATTTTTTTTAAATGATTGAAATCACAAGTTATGTAATTCGTAATAGATAAAAAATGACTCTTCTAACTATAAAAAAAAAAAATACAATTTAAACGTGTAGTTGCATTCAATTTCTAAAATGATTAACGTTATAAATTTAAATTAATCTCAAACATTTATTTCAGTTAACAATTACTTTTTCTAGCTTTTATTGTTGTCAGATTTAATGCTTAGAGCAAGCGCATCACACGTATATTAAGAGACGAAAGCTTGTTACATTTTTGTGCTATATATCATCATTTCGTGGGGTTAATAAAAACTAATACTGGTAGAAAATAAAATAAAAAATATATTTAATTACTGTTAGGAGAGCAGTTATATCGTACTGTTAGCAGAATAGATATAACGTACTGTTAGAAAATTATTCAAATTAAAATTTATTAAAAAATTAAGTTGTTAATATAGTTTTAAAATTAAAAAATAAATAACAAAAAACAAAATAAAAAAGAATTGGCCGATTCAATTGGTTTTTTGAACCAGAAAATTTCAAATTTCAGGGGTTCATTGTGTAACTTGAAGTTAAATTTTAGGTTAATTATAATCCCGACAGAGTTGGCTGAAATAAAAATACTTTTACACTGTATTTGAAATAAAAAAAAAAAAAAAAAATCAAGTCAAACACTTTTATCCAAAAATAGTATTTGAAATACGGTTTTTCAAACTGTCTATTTATGTTAAACAAAAAAAAGTAGTAAACGCGTATTTCGTTTACTACTTGCAAACTGCTTCAGTGTTTTGTACTCGATTGAACAAAGTACGCGTATCTGTATGACAAGCATATCAGTAAAATTAAAAGGAAAATATTCGACTATTTTCGGCAATTGTTGACAATTCTGCAAAGTTTCTGTTCATTAATACTGACATTGTGAAAATAACAAATTTTTTTAAATAACAAAACAAAAATTAAAATACTCTAAACAACAAACTTCAAAAAATTTTATGCATACTAAAAATTTATTCTGCCAAATTGACGCCCAGTAGATCTTGAGACTGCATTTATGAACATCGTTTAGGAAATCTGACAAGTGTGTTCATAAATTCAGAATATGCAGATTGACTGCAGGTTTGCATTTATGAAAACAAGGATAGTTAATTATATATATACGAAAATCTATTCATCTCATTATTTTCATTTTGCCATTTTTTAACGAAGAATGTGAATTGATTGTCAATTTTCGTAATTATTTATTAAAGTATTTTAGACTAAAGCTACGTATGCTGTTAGTATGCTATGCAAAAATTTAAAATTATTTCATGTACTTAATTTGTTATTGTAGAAAAATTTTGTTTTGTAATAAGTACGCTGTTAGTATGCTGAGCAAAAAAAAAAAGAAGTTCTTGTTTTGACCGCCAGGCTTTAAAATTTTTGCTCCTCATTTATATACCCGGGTACATATACAGATTTTTTTTTGCTCTGCAAAATTTTGACATTAGACAATGAACAACGTTTTATCCAGTAAAGTAAAGTGAATAGTCTAAGTATACATAGTAAAATAAAATAATTCTAAGTAGAATAAATTAAATCTTAAAAAATATTATTTAAAAATACTATTTTAAAGGTTCCAAAATTTAAAAATATTATTTTAATGGTTCGATTTTTAAATAATATTTTTTAAGGCTCCCTTTACTTTACTTACGATTTATTTATTTTTTAAATAGTTTTATTTAAGATAATAGATATATTAAGAATTGATAGATTAAATAATACTAATGTCCATGTTTATACGAGGCAGAAATCTGCCGCAGATCTGCTGCAGAAATCTGCCATCATGTTCATACGTAAAAAAAAAACTGGTAGATTTCTGCCATTGTCGCTGTCATATTATTGAAATATCAAAATGGCCGCAATTGAAATTATTGACAAAGAAATAAATAAATAAATTTTTATTATTATTCTAGTGTCAATTTAACATTATTATTATTTGTAAAATTTAGATATTTTTATTTGATTAATTCGATCCGAAAATTAGGGACAGCCAACAACAATTTCCTTATTTTTTGTGAATAGAAAATAATAAAAATATTTTGACACCGACACATCTGCAGAAAAAAAAATTAAACGTCAAAAATCTTGCTTACCCCTTACCGAAATGTCCCCTCACCAATAAATTTTGGTAAATTTTTACCACATACCCGTATAAATGGGCATAATAGATTTATTTAAGATAAATATTTAGATTTTATTTTCGCACGTTGTTGATTGTCAAATGAGCTAATAATGCCACCTCTTATTGATTAAACGAATTTCTGATAAAATTTTACCTGTCAAAAAATTAATGCAAAAACTATTTCGAAATCGGTAGCAAAATTTTATCAGATATACGTTTAATCAATAACAGGTGGCATTATTTGCTCTTTGACAATCAACAATGTGTGAAAATAAAATCTAACTATTTATCTTAAATAATGTATTTATTATCTTAAATAAACCTAATTTTAAATAATATTTTTTAAGATTTACTTTATATATTTTACTTAGATTTATTTTGCTTTACTATGTAGGTATAACTACTTCGATTATTCACTTTATTTTGCTGATTGTCTAATGTCAAATTTTTTCGAGCAAAAAAAAATTTAAGTCTAATGCCTGGCGGTCAAAACAAGAACTTCATTTTATTTTTTACTCAGCCTACTAACAGCATACGTAGCTTAACTACCATCGATTAAAAAAAAATAAATATAAATATTATGGATGAAAAGGATTTCCTGTAACACTACATAAAACTCTATTTTTAAGTAATATGTAATTAGACAGTTTAAGACGAATAAAAATAAATTTAAATCTAAACAACGATTTTACTTTTTAGGATAAAATTAACAAAAATACAAAGTTAGGTGATTTTGAAATTTTAATTATTTCTTTTTTTAATTAGATATAGTCACAGACATTATTTATTTATATGGTTATTGAACTTTGCTATTTGAAAAGCTGCTCTCTGTAAGTCGGTATAATTAAATACGTCATTTTTAATGTGTTTAATGACACGAAAATAAAAATTTTATTTGAACAAATTTTTTTTCTTATTTTATATTTTTTTTTTGTTAATTTAAGAAATTTACTATTTTTTTTTAATGAAAAAAATTTAATATTATAAAAACTGAAAATGGTACTTCTTCTACGTATTTAACCTTAGTTGTAGTAAGAGTAAAAAAGTTGAAAAAAATTATAATTAACTAAGTAGTCTTGCTTACATTTACTTAATGAGATTTTTACTTGTTTATTGCTTTTAAACGATCTATAAAATACACAACTACTATTTTTTTTATAAATTTTGTGTACATTTTTACTTGTTTGAAACTTCAAAAATATCATTGTCAGGATTGTACAAAAATAGAAATCTACGACCAAAATTACGATATAACATAAAAACAGGGTTGTGAATATAAATTTATTATAATTAAAAAGTCATCGTCGTCAAAAATATCATTGTCAGAATTGCACAATAATAAAAAAAATACGATAAAAATTACGATATAACATTAAAACAGGATTGTGAAAGTAAATTTAACATAATTTAAGTGTAATTTATTTTTAACTATAGTTACAAGTATGATTAGTTTTAAGTATATGTACATGAAAAAAATTACACTTAAATTATGTTTATAATATGGTAAGACACTTAATCATAGTTAACTCGTTAAATGCCATTAAGGACTTACACTCAATTCATATCGTAAAATTCTTGTAATTTAATTGAATCACGAATTAAGTGTAAAGTATATCAAAAACATTTAAACAAATAACTCAATAAATCTATTATTAACACTTACTATACCACAAAATAAAAAGTCGATTATTTAAATATAAAACTAAACTTAATTACATAAAATTTAAATCTCTTTAAATGACTGATATATTAATATTTGACACTCTGTTTGTTTTTTTTTTTATATAGGTGTAGCAATTGTTCTCTCAATACCTCTTTACATTCATCAACTTAGATTGAAATACATCAGAAACTCACAACAAAACGCTATTAATTTGGTTTATTTGTTCTCTTTTTGTAAAAAAAAAAACTCAAATTTTCAGTAATAACATGTTCGCATTACCACGAAATTATCTTCGAAAATTAACTTCGAAATCTATACTTATATAAGGGAAAGTTTGTTTGTTTGTTTGTTTGTTTGTTCGCTATACACGCCCACAGTTTTAAAAAATAGAGTTCTGAAATTTTGCACAGTTATGCATGGTCAAATAAGGTACCGAACGCGGTACTTTACAAAGCCATCAGATGACAGGTTCGTTGCTGCCGTACAACTCCTAGGAAGACTCAGGATTATTTTAAAAACCAATTGTGTTACAGGCATGAAAACTTACACTTAGATACTGTTTCACAAATAAAGAAATTCGACGGTTACCTATTTAAAAAATTTGGACTGGTTCGGGTTGCTGCCGTACAACTCCTAGCACTTATGTCTCGCAGGAATATTTCAAAAACCAATAGTGTTACAGGCATGAAAACTTACACTTAGATACTCTTTCACAAATAAAAAAATTCGACTGCCACCGATTTAAAAAATTTAGACTGGTTCGGGTTACTGCCGTACAACTCCTAGTACTTACGTCTCGCAGGAATATTTCAAAACCAATAGTGTTACAGGCATGAAAATTTACACTTACATACTTTATCAGAAATGGTTCAAAAAAAAAATTGTGTTACAGACTTGAAAATTTATTCATAGGTACTCTATGAAAAATAAAAAAACATGTATTGTCCTGAAAAAGTATTTTCGAATTCAGGAATCAGTATAAAATTTTTACATGACTATGTGAAGTGGCTATGTAAATTAGCCACAAAAATTTGACGATTCGTTTTATTAATCAGAAAATACTGCAGAGTGTTCCAGGGGGTCCATGTGCACAAATCGATAGATACAGTTATCGATGAAAATGAAGTTGTTGTTCCTCTACGAAACTTGAAGAAGCTAAAACTACGGTACTAGATTGAGAATAAGAACTTGGCATCCTAATTTCATTTAAGTACAAATTCCAATTGATTGTTGAAAAGTCGAACATATCTTTATTTCAAGAATACCTCACCAGCAAGGAACGTATTTGCTTATAGTTCATCAGAAAAGACCACAGAAATATTGTTTACACAGAAATAATTTTAATATAAGTATAGTTTAAGTTGTAGTATTGTTGATATGTTTTTATCGTAGTGAAAAAAAATATTAGAATATTTTTGATAAACCAATTTTTTTCAATTCGATTCATAAATGAAACTTGATTGAAATAAATTCGATACATTTTGTGGTCGACCCGAACAACGTCGGGTATCTTTGCTAGTTATAATAATAAAACAAGTGTTCGCATAGCACCATTTCTAATTACGCTTGATGTTTTGCTTTTACTTATTGTTTACCAAAAACAAAAAAAAAAACAAAAATGTTGAATAATTTTGAGAATAATTAAAAAAATTATTTTATTTGATTTTCCCCTTAATGCTAATTATATATTTATTGAATATTAAAATTTTAAAATAAAATAATTGAATAACAAATTAATTTCAGATACTTAGAATATAATAAAATATGATAAAAAGTGTATAATTTTTATAAAAATTATTGTTTACTAAAAGAAATATGGTAATATTAATGACATTTTTTATTAAAATTTGTCAGGGCTGCACATTTTTGATAAAATACGATAAAAATTAGAGTAAAACAAAAAAATATAGCGTTGAGAACTTTAATTTAATTCAATTTATTTATATGACAGGAATATTCATTCTTTGTTATCAATATTAAAACCGGCCTTGGAAATTCGGGTCATAGTTAAGAACTTAATTAACGATATAATTTTACTGAAATCTGATTTAGAAAATAATTTCGTTTTATTTGAAAAAAAAATTTGATCTTGAAATTAGATTGAAATTAGGAGGAAATTTCTATCAATTATCCCATTCGGACCCACCTAAAACAAATGTCAGATCTGATGAAATGCTTTGATATTGAGTAATAATTGATATTTCGTTATAAAACCCATAAGCATCGATCCATAGCAAAAAAATATTAAGTTAACTGGTAACATATTAAACTTGAATTTTTAGTTGTGTAAATCCAATTTTTTTCCTTGGGTCTAAAAGGGTTATTAATTAAGTTGTAATTACAATGCAAACATGATAACTATAACATAAACGATTTTTTTGAACAAATTTTATATATTTTTGTTATATTTTTTTATTTATGAAATTATTTAATTCTTTGACATATTTTGTTATATATATATATATATCTGTCACTTTGACAATCATTCATATATATATATCTGTCAGTTCAGACAGTCATTTAATTTAAATTTATTAAGCAATTTTGAATTTTTATTTATTTTATTTGTATTTCCAATTTCATTATAGTTACAGTCCTGATGGTAAAGATTTACCACCCAGATGGGCTAGTGCATTATGTGCTCTTGGCTTATTTATATATCAAAGTTTAGATGCAATTGATGGTAAACAAGCACGTAAAACAAATTCATCATCACCTTTAGGTGAATTATTTGATCATGGATGTGATTCTTTATCGACAATTTTTGTTGCATTATCTGCCTGTATATCCTGCCAATTAGGAAATTACCCAAACTGGTTATTTTTTCAGGTAAAATATATTTCAAATTATTAAATTATAAATTTACAAAAAAAAAAAAAAAAACAAAAAAACTATTTGTACAGTGCTTTACAGCCATCACATTATTTTATTGTGCTCATTGGCAAACATATGTGTCTGGTACATTAAGATTTGGTAAAATTGATGTGACAGAAGCTCAAATAACAATAATGGGTATTCATATGATATCAGCTATATTTGGACCTGAAATTTGGTTAACAAAGGTAATATATATATACATATAAATATTTATAATTTTTTTCTTATAATATTTCATTTATCATCATAATATACATATATATTGCAATTAATTTAATAATATTCAATTTTTAATTATGATTTCATTATTTTTTTTTTTTTCAAAAAAGAAAGAACACAAATTTTGTTTTTTTCTTTTTACGTTTTGGAAAATTTAAAAATATATTTTTTTTAATTTAAATTATTTTGGTTAAAAAAAAATTATTTTTTTAAGTTCAATATTTTCTATTTTAATTATTATAATTGGCGTTAAATTTTTAGTCAAATTTATATTGGCGATATTCCAGGACAAATTAATACTAATTTAAAATATAAATTTTTCTTCATCTTAAAAAGTTAAGATAATAAATAATGAGAGTATAATATATATATGGGAGATTTTTTTTCAGAAGAACATTTCTAATGAAAATATAAAATTGTGAATACTGTGAAAATATTTCTATGATAATATTGATAAAAGTGAAATAAGTTTTTTTTAAATAATTAAGTAAAATGTATGCATGTAATTTTTTTTTTTGTTTTAAAATATTTAATCACAGTTATTATATTTTTGTTATTTTTTTTCTTAATGCAATTATTGAGAATGATGAGCTTTAAAAATGCAATTAATTTTTTTTTTTTTTTTTGATACATTTTGATATAGAAAAAAATTTGAAATATAATTTTTTTTTTGTTTTTATCAAAATAGATTTTTTTTTTTGATTTTGATTATGAATAAATAAATATAGATACATACATGTTGTAGAAGCAAGGAAGGGGAGGGGTGTTTTGATATTTAAAATGTTGTTGAAGAAAATACTTAAGCTGATGTACCAAAAAAAAAAAATTGTTTATTTAATATCTATTTATTAATCTATGTGTACGAATGATTTTGTGCTAATTTTAGCGAACCAATTCAAAAGGAATAATTTGGAGACAATCAAATTCGTTTTACTATAAGAAATTTTTTTTTTTTCGTTTATACTATTTTTAGTTTTTCTATTTTATTCCTTTCATCTACATTCCTTTTAAAAAATTATATATTTATTTTCAAATAAGTAATTCAATTTTTAATTAGATGAAATAGTTAAAGAAGTTATTAAAATATTTTATTGATTTTACAATAATTTTATGTTGTACCATAAGGCGCAGAGCCCTTAGAATTAAATTCTTACATTTATGTAACAATAAATCCAATCAAATCACATATTGTATCGTTTTAAATAACTAAATCGGACTTGTACTTTTTATTTGTTATGTTCTAAAATCTGTACGAAGTTTTAATAATTTATTTATTTTACCTAGTTATAAATAGGTTTTACTTTAAATTTTTGGTTGATTTTTTATAACTCACAGATGCATTTATAACATCTTGGAATAAGTTATAAAATCAATGGAATTAAAAACTAGGATTTGTGTAGGTATAGTTAGTTTATCACTAAAGTGACAATTATATTCAACTCGGCCCGTTCCGTTTCGAGTAAATGTCAAATTTGTTTTTAACACATTTAAATGGAATTGATTATATTAATCGAATCGAAACGGAACGAAACGGAAAATAATTTTCCGAATTGTATAACCTGAAAATATGTAACAGCAGCTGTCATTCAAATTTATTGTCATTTGAAAGAGTGTAAGTGAGTTATTTATATTTATAAAAATATATTATAAATATAAAATACAAAAATATTGTGGTTTTATATAATATATATACGTTAAATATATATATATAGAAGTGTTTCAAGCACTTCCATTACTTCAGACATTACAATGTAAACAAAAGTGTTAAAATATTGTTATAATTCGAAATGGAACGAAACAAGCAGAATGATGCATTCGAATTTTTGAATTGGACCGGATCGAATTGAATATAATTGTCATTTAAATAAATACTTACTGATGAGTTCAAATAGTATTATGTAGAACGAAACCACTCCTTTAATAATTATTGATAATAGGTAAATTCGGAAATGCAACATTGCCAATCATGATGAATCAATGATGATCATGTCACATGTGATACCACTATGGTATAAGTTTAAAATTCATGATGCAATTTGACAGTGATGCTTTGTGTTACTGATGTAATTAATACATTTTAAAAATATCAGAATTTGAAAGTGATGCTTTGAAAATTTAATTAAAATTAATAAAATATTATTTAATATTGCCTTGAACATATTTTGAAAAATTTTGAACCATCAGAATATTATGATATCCTACAAGAATATAAAAATTTGTTAAGAAAGAAAAAAAAAAATCGTACTTTTGTTATAAAATTAATAGAAAAAAAAAATTCAGCAGTATACCTAAAACAAAAAATTATTTAGAAATAATTAGCATTTTCACACAAAATGTATTTCAATCAAGTGAAACAATGATGTGAAATAAAATGTTAACCAGCTGTTTATTACAAACAAAGAATCAAAAAATTCTATGATGTGAAGTTTGCTCAAGGTTTGGTATCACAAACAGTAATGTTGCTAACAAATGCTTTTAGCAACATTTTAATGTTGCATTTTAGAATATGGAACTTTAACGATTCGTAATACTGATGCATTTTCGAATTTACTAAATGTTTTAATGATTTTTTTTTATCTTATGTTCTTGACAGTAACTTTGGTTGAAATACCTTTTCGTGCATTAAGTACAGTTCTACAATTTGGGAAACTACCATGTTATTCTAGTATTATTTGTTAAACTTGACATGATATAAGTTCAAATGACCTTTAAAAAAATTTGTTTTTTTTTTTTATAAATCTCACTCTATAAATAACACTCTCTTTCTCTAACGAATTCTCTCAAATAAAAAAAATTATTTTTAACTCTTTATTAATTTCTTAACAATCTGCTTCTATTCATTTATATTTTTTTTTATTCATACTTTATAACAAAAAAAATATAATTATTAGTGTAAAATACCAAAATAAAAACATATTTGATTTTTGTTCATGTTGAGCATTTCAAATGTTCTTAAAAATCGCAATTATGTAAAATAAGACAAAAAAATCTTTCTCATCATTCCCAAAGCATTTTAAATCATTATTCTAGGTTTCTTTAATCGACAGCTATATGAGAAATATTAATTTTTTATTAGTAAAATATCATTTAATTATTATTAACCCTTTCACTACCGAATTATAATGCAATAAAAATATTTTTACCATTCATTATTTCCTTATACAATATGGAACACAAATAAATAAAATTCTAGGTACTTCGATCATACCTTTATCCTTTATAGTGTACATAGGCAGTAAAAGGGTTAACATAAATATTCCATCGAATCATCATATTTTTTCCTTCCCTATTCAACATAATTTCATGCTCATAGTTCAAAATTAATTGTGAAATAATAGTGCAAATACAAGATTTTGTAGTGAAATATTTTGTAAAAAAATTATGAGACCCCAGTTCAACCCTTTTCAAATTAAAATTTAAAAAAAAAACACAAAATTAACTTTAAAAATATTTTTTAAATAATTTAAAATTTTAATTTAAATTTTACATCACTCTTTCTTATATATATATGATACACAAAAATTTATAATAAGAAATTTTTATCCATTATAACTAGACTGTCGTACAAAAAAAACAAAAATAGTTTTACAAAAAAAAATTATTCTAATACTTTGCAAATTTAGAAAGTAAAATTTTCTTAAATCAAATCAATAATAAATAAAATTATCGCGACAATAACAGAAAAAAAAACTAAAAATATCACAGTAAAATAAATCAATTTAATTTAATTAAAAAAAAAAAAAAATAAAACTTTTACGTATTAAATATTTAAATAAAATCTTATATATTGGAATTGATAATTTAAGAAAATTTCTTTCAAAGATTTTTTTTTATTTAAAAAACAAAATAAAAAAAAAAAAATTTAAATAGAAATTTGAATCAATGCCAGAAGAGATTGAACATCAAACGATAATAACAAAAATGGAGTTAAATTTTATTCTACGGTAAAAATTATTATATTCGCTATTTAGTAAATTATGATCATATTTGTTTGTTGTTTACGCTGTCATGACAATTTGTATTATATCGTGAATTTTGACATTATTATGGGTATTCAGATTCACGTTGACCGTTAACTTGTCATAATAATTTCTTTTTTAGAAATTAAAATTAGCAGCTATACTAACGAAGTATTTAAATATTGAAACAACGAATCGATTAACGATAAACGATAAAAATATATCGATAAATTGTATTTATATTTTCGATCTTGATATTTTTAGTTTAATTTTTTTAATTAATTAAAATTAATTTTTTTTTTTGCATTCATGTTATATTACATAACTACAGGTCTTTTCGACTATAAATACAAAAATTGGAAATTGTTTTATTTTTTTACTTTCGAATTTATATAAAAAAATTTACTAATATTTGGAAAAATTTTATTTTTGGAAATTAAAAATTTAGTTAGTACAAATTATTTTTAATGAATGGAATGCATTTAAAAATTTACAAGTAATATTTATGAAGCTAAATTTGATTATGTAATATTTCAATTGAGCTTATAAGCCCGCCACCACAGTTCGAAGATATTAATTATTAATGTTAAAATTATTTGATGTAAATTTTAAATTAATATGTACAAAATTTGACAATGACAATTTGTTTTAAATAAATTTTGTAAACAAAAAAAAAATTAAAAGTTACATTCAATTTATTTAAGAAAATTTTCATCTGGGGTACCTACCTAATGTTTTTTTTTTAAATAAAAATGCCAGGCTTTTTACTAAAGAACTGTCAAAAATTTGATAATTTTATTTAGACTAAAACCATGTCTAAGAAATTGGTATATTTAGAAAATGAAACATTATATTAAAGAGCTGTCAAAAATCTGATAATTCTATTTAGACTAAAAAGCTGTCAAAAACTTGGTAATTTTTTAGACAAAACAAAATTATGAAATTTTTGACAGTTTATTATTAAAATTTGACTAAAGAGATTTCGAAATTTTGATAATTTTATTTGGACTAAAGAGCTGTCAAAAACTTGGTAATTTTATAGACAAAATAATTGATTTATAGATTTTTGACAGCTCTTTGTTTATTATTAACATTAGACTAAAGAGTTACCAAAAAACTGATAATTTTATTTAGATCAAAGACCTGTCAAAAACGTTTAATTTTATTTAGACTAAAGACCTGTCAAAAACGTGGTAGCTTTATTTAGATTGAAAAGCTGTCAAAATACCTGACAATTTTATTTATAGAATAAACATTACACTAAAGATTTGTCAAAAACGTGTTCATTTTATTTATACTAAAGACCTGTCAAAAACGTGGTAATTTTATTTAGACTAAAGAGCTGTCAAAAGCCAGGTTATTTTATTTATAGAATAAACATTAGGTGTACAATTAAATATTATTATTTTTTCATTTATTGACAACTTATTTTCAATACATACTATAAATATGACAGTATTCTAATATTATATTTTCGTTACAAAACAAATATTATGTAAAATTTGTTTTGTAATTAATCTATTTTATAATTTGACGTATTCGGTATTTATACATTATGTATTTTTTTTTTTGTTTGTATAGCTAACTCTGAAACCAATTAATTATCACTGTTAATTTAATAACAAATTTTCACTAAAAACAGATATAATCACAATTCTAAAAAAAACAGCGACCATTTTTAATGAATTATCAATTTACAAAATGTAACAGGAGCTGAAATTATTTCAGAAATGATAAGCTTATGTAAATTTAGTTACAAATTATGTACATAAACAGGTTCTCGATGAAAGCAAAATGCTTTATAGGTTTTTCGACCTAGTCCAGGGTATTCAGTCATGGTCAGTGAGATAAAATAAATGACAATAAAAAATAATAGACCCACATCTCGAAAGGGAAAAATGCCAGAAATATGTATATATATATATTAATATGCAGGTAAACTGATATATAAATATAGAAAAGGAAAAATATATTGTATGTATTAACTATTTACCTTCCATTTCATAAGATACGAGCCCTCTATATTTTCATCATCATTTTTAAAGCTCATACATTTAATTTACTGATCATTTTTTTTTTTTAATTTAAATTTTTTTTTATATAATTATCTATATAAATTTTAATATTTTATTTTTATTTACTAATATATTTATAAATAAAAAATAAAACATTTTTTTTTTTACTCTTAAAAAATCTTCAATACAAATTGAAAAAAATATAAAAAAAAAAAAAACAATTTTTTTTTACATTTTTTTTTTTTTAAATACGAATAAAAAACAAAAACAAAAAAAAATATCTACTATGTTACATACTTTAGATACTTGGTAACTTTGAATTATGGTCAACATTATCACTAATGACCATTGTTTGCAGTACATGGTCATTAGCCTATATTATTTCTGTTATATTAGCTGGAGGTGTTGGCAAAAATGGCTCAACAGTTGCAGTAAGTTATTTTTCCATCAGAATAAAATTGTTTCGCAAAAACAAATTAAAAATAATTAAACTATTTTTAAATTTCAATACAATCTTTTGGCTATATTAAAAATTCAAAACCAATGGAAAAATTATAAAAAAGCTTATATTAAAAGGGTTTATTTATTTTTTATTTTATTTATTTAATTATTTTTTTTTTTTTTTGTTTTTACATTATTTAGTTTTGTCAGTTGAAATAAGTTGAAATTTTATTTATTATAATAATCAATTGAATTATTAAATTAAATAAGACAATTTCAATGGAAAAATATAAAAAATAAAATTTAAAATCAAAATCAAAATTTTAAAGGAATGCCTATTTGCCTGCCTGCCTGCCTTGTTGCCTGTACTGTTTTATTTTATGTTCTAAAAAATATATTTTTTTTTTTACTTAAAACAAAATTTTGTAATATTTGAATTAGAAAAAAAAAAAAATTTTTTTTTTAGTTTTGGAATTTGAAATATTTTTTTTTTTTTTTAAATTAATTTTAATTCACTGTTTCTAATAAATTTTTTTTGAACTATAAAAAAAAAATGGTGTTTTTAAGTTTAAAAAATTTAAAATAAAAAATGTAAAATATAAATTCAAAATTTCTTTATTTTAATATTAAAATTTATAAATTGAGTTTTGAATAGATGTGTATTCATTCTGTACTGTATTCATTCTGTCTAGTTTTGTTTTCATTTTATTTATATGTTGTTTTAAATGCATTTTATAATGATAGTTTTTAAAATGCATGGGGAAATAATACTAATTTTAAAAATAGTTTTATTAAGTTTTTTTCTTAGTCAATAGCGTTTTATAACGAAGTTCTAAATAATGTAATTTGACTAAGTTTTTGTTAATTATTTTATAATGTTCGTAAAATGTAGACTACGAATGATATAAGCTATAATATGATGTTGAAAATAGTCGAATATTTTTCTTTTAATTTTATTAAGTAAGCCTATCATATCCAGATACGCATATATCGTCTACTACTTGCAGACTTTCTTCAATGTTTTGTATACTCGATTCCCTATAGTCCTTTTTCTTCTTCCGTTTACCTTATTTAGGCCGTATTGACAATGTTTTTAGAATAGACTAACATTTATCACACTTATTGTGTAATAAATCAATACAACACATGATTGTTTAATAGATTTGTGTTTGTTTGTATAATTGATGTTCGAATAGATAAATTTTCTATATCAACCGATAATCATAAAATATATAAAAAATTATTAAATTTAACAATTATACGTTGTCAATGCTAATAATTTTTTATCATTTATTTTTAAACATTACACATTATTGTACATTAGTACATTAGTTAAAAAGAGAGAGGAATATTGTAGACAAATAAGTGAAAATTTTCAAGGTTAAATTTTCATTTTTCACTGTCAATTAATGCTTCCCATGGCTGATTGACTTCTTCAGAACAGGTTGTTCCGAACACATGCGCTGCGCGCGCATTATTTTATAGGAATTTTTGAATTCTCTCAATTTTAAAAAATTTTCGGAACATTTTTTTCTCTCCAGAACAAAAATTGATTTAATTTTTTTTAACTACCATTTTTTTTTTGCTGTAATTTTTTTTTTTTTTTTGACATTTCTCACAACAAAAAAATATTCAGGCTATAATTTTGTATTTATAAATTGTAAATAATTTTTATTATGAACAAGAATGATTTTATTTATTACAATTAAAACGTTACCAGACTGAAATAAACAAATTTTTGAAAATTAATTCAAATGTCAATTTCAGCGGTTAAAATTTTTTTTTTTGGTCCGGAACACAATGTTCTGAAGCAAAGAATCGCAATCGTAAGATTTTTTTTTTTAACAAAATTGTTCGGAACAAAATGTTCTGAAGCAGTGAATTAAGCTTTACTTCTCGTTTAATGTAATTTGACATTCACCATCGTCATTTATATTTTGGGATCCAAAATGTTTTTCTCAGTATTCTTATATAGAGTATTTTTAATTTATTTTCGTCACTAACTGTCATTATTCATGCTTCGCAACTTGTCCTAAATCAGTGCAAATTTTTAATCATTATTTACCTAAATATGATATTTAAAAACGTAAATTTCTACATTACATATACATAGTTAACGTTAATTAGTTGTTAATTTTTTAGTTAATCTAGAAAAGTATGACGTTAAAATTGACTTATGAAATTTAGAATTTACTAATTAGAATCGATTTATTCGAATTGAAATATTCCTTAAGTTTATGTAAATTAACTTTGAATTTTAATATAATTTTAATTAACTAATACCAAATACTCACTAGTTACAAGGGAAGTTCAATATGTTTTCTGTATTCATATTAAAAAACCGAATCGATTCAATTATGTACAATAATATTCTGAAATTACTGTTTCTCCTTTTTCAACATAGTAGATGAATATTATATCAAGTACATTCCAAAAACAAACATTTTCCATAATCTTTCCTACTGATATTTTTAATATTTTTCTTTCTTTGACGAACTTTTCCCAGGTTCCTTGATATCGGAAATATATCGACAATGTCGCCAATACAATGTGTCAAGATCTGAAATGTAAAAAAAAATATTGCATTTTGTCTCATGATCGGAAATTCATTTGACAATGTATTCGTGGCATATTTTTAAAACTCAGGTTGTTAAATTGTGTATCAAAATAAATCACAATACACAATATATACACATATCGAAGAATAGTAGAATACACGCATATAAATGTCATTAGAAAAATTTGTTTTGAAGTTTGTTCTTTAGGACCGGTTATTGTATTTATAAAGGGAAATTTAAGTAAGTTTTAAAAATAAACTATTTTATTTTTACTTATATATATTATAAAATTTAAAGTAATAAGAAATGAACATATGCGAGAACAATACTTTTCCTCACGGTAAAATTACAGCACGAATCCAGCTTCAATGATAAAAAGCAAAATTGCTTTAGAAAGTTGTCCATATTTATTTTGCATTAATAGGAAAATAAAAAACATATAATCATATTTCAAATGTCAAAAAACATATTATTTGACAAATATTTCAGATACATTGTGTTTGAAAGTGATCAAAATTGAAAACAGAACACTTTGTGTTTGCGTTACAATGTGCTTGAACTCATAAATTTTATATTTGTGTTATTTTTATATTGCATTAGGTTGCAATATTTTTTACGACATTTCCGATATATTACAGGTTCTATTCCTTATTTGATTGATTTTTTTTGGAATATAATAATGAATACAGATCTCATCAACAGTTATTATAGTTGACATACAATTCATTTGAATTACACTGATATATCGCCAAAAACT
Source organism: Argyra leucocephala (assembly GCA_963942445.1). Classification (NCBI taxonomy): domain Eukaryota; kingdom Metazoa; phylum Arthropoda; class Insecta; order Diptera; family Dolichopodidae; genus Argyra; species Argyra leucocephala. The sequence goes on from OZ012681.1 coordinate 16,829,689, forward strand.
CGTGCCGTCCAACATGTCCAACAAATTATATTTTGTGACAATGTTAACGATGAAGCCAACTACATTCATCTTTCTGAAAGCTTCCAACACTATTTTTATGTCAACAAGCTAACGAATTTGATAATTTGTCACTGCACCATGTAGTTTTTTTTTTATAATTTCCATAAATGTAGTTAATTTTGTATAGATGATCAAGACGATCAAGTAGTTGAAGAACAAGCATTTGGTAATGAAAGTAATTGATTATTAGTATTGTATATTTATTTAATTAAATAAATAGGATTATATCCATAATGACATATAAATCAAATAAAAAAAATTGTTCTTTCGAATGACAATCATAATTTTCGTAACAGAAAACATATTGAACTGTCCTCGTATACATGTTACATTGTAACTTTTATTAGACCAATGAATTTTTCGTGCATTTTGTATACAGTTAAGTGTATACATATATAAGTTTTAGAGTTAATGAATATTTGATAAACATTGAATTTTTTGTTTTTAAATAAATTCTTCAATATCTATCTAAGAATTGCACTGATAGTTGTCCATCGATCTGATCAAAAAATTAATCGATTTTTGCCCATTTCGTTGGCAATATTTTGTCAAAAATTTTTGTACATAATTTTTGAAAATATAAATTTCTAATTGGAGTAAATTTATATATTTTTTTTTGTACTACAATTGGAATCATAACTTAAGAACACCATTTTATAACTGTATAAAATCGCCGAATTTTTATAGAAGCTTATAACATAAGTATATATATATATATACACATATTATATATATATATATATAAATTACAATTTTTAAATTAATAATTTATGAAAAAAAAAAACTTTAATAAATAATAAATTTTTGAATTCGGTAAATAAAAAAGAATATACATAATATATTATATATACATTTTATATATATTATTTTTGAACATATAACAAATATTGAATGCATGTTTTTAATTAAATATGCATGTATTTTTTATTTTGTTTTTAATATTTAAATAATTTTTTTTATGATGTAGATATTATTATTATTTTTTGAATAATTAACTATTTTTTTTTTAAATTTAATAAACACGTCATATTTTTTAAATATTGTTTTTTATAGATAAAAACAATTTTTTTTCTTTAAGAAATCAATAATAATAAGTTTTAATTTAAGTTTTAATTATTAAGTACATAGCTATATGTACTTGCAAACTTTATAAATTTAAGTTTTTTTTTATTAGTACATACATATATAATAATTATTAATGTTGAGAGATTTTAAAAATTGGAAATACATATAAAATATTTATTTAAATTTTCTCATTGTATTACAATCTTTTTGAATCATATCCTTTTTTATTTATTCTTGTATAATACCTGAATATTAAGCCGACATTTTTTAAATTGACATTTGTTTTAAGTGGGAAGAATATGCTATTAATAATATTTTATATTTACATTACATTTGGTCTTATAAACCCAGTTGGAGATATACATATATGTATATAATAATGTACTGGTAAATAATATTAATTTTAATTAATATAATAAGAGCTAGCTTCTAGTGTCTTTTAAAGTGTAATAATATGTCAAAACTGAATTGATTTGTTTTAACGATTTGACCGTTATACATTCCATAATAATATAAAATACTTCCCCTAATATGTACATACATACCTACACAAATTAACTGAACTATAAATTAGTTGAATTACTTAGACGCAATACTATAATCCATTTATTTTTTAGAATCGAACATTAAATTTTGGTTAATTATAAAAGATTCAAGAAGATGTTCTAAAATATTTTCGTTTTCAACATTAAATTGTTAAATGTTTTTATTTAAATACTGGTAAAACTGGTGAAGTAATCAGCTAATAAAACGTTACTATAAATCATAATTTTATATTCCGTCATCTATTTAACATCAATATTTTACGAATATTGAACGTATTAAATCGATACGATACATATTAATATAGTTGACAGTTTTGTCAAACATATTCTATACAATATTCAATTTGAATTTAATTTAAAATCGATTCAATATTGTTTATTATGTCAACATTTTGTCAATAATGAATACCAAGCTTAAACAATTTACTTGTACCAATAGTTGTCAAACAAATGCAAACAGAGTAAATATTTGGTAAAATGTTTAAGGTTATAATATTTTTTTTATGATATTGACAACTCTACTACACGTTTACACATTTACTTAAATTGCTCAATCTCCTTATTTATAGTTGACAGTAATGTTGACACAATAGCGTTTGTTCAGTAAAGTCAACTAGATCGATCTAGAGTAAAAAAAAAGTTTTGAATAACTTTTTTTTATTATTATTTAATATTGACAGTTGTCAAAGAAATTTGAAAATAAACAATAATTAGAGCAAATTAGTTCATAAAAGCAGTCCTAAAATATTTGACATTTCATTGTAATTGCACATAACACTTCTATGCGATTCCGTGTTCTCAATCTATTGAACAAATCTAATAGATAATGTAATAGATAATGTATTGAATCAATTTTCAATTTCATTATTTGATAATGTTTTTATTTTATTTATTATTTAATTTAATATAAAGATGTATTAATTTGAAGTACTCTATGTTCTGCGTATTTTTGGGCGTTTTTGCTTCGATAATGTCAAAATTGGGTTTGTTATTTAAATTCGATATTAATCGATAGAATAGTAAGTGAATTTTTCAATTTAATGTGGACATTTAAGAATTTTAACTTAAACACAAATATATATAATTAATATATCAGTGTTTCTACAACTAAAATATATGTTATTTATTACACTTTATTTACCGAATAATTTGGGTATTTTTTTTTCGAAATTATTCATTTTTTTTTTCTCTCATTATTTTATGTTTTATTTTTATTTATTTATTTTTTTATAATTTTCAAACAGATTGCGTATACAAATTATGATTGCACATTTATAACAAATTTTATATTCTGTTCTGGATTTTTGAAAAATTTATTTAATTTTATCCAAATGTTTTCCACTGGTGGAAGTGGAAAAAATGGATCAACTGTTGCTGTAAGAATTTATTCAAAGTTAATAATAACCAATAAATATTATATGTATATATATTATTTGTAATACATATATATATAAAAAAAAAATTGTTTTGTAAATAAAATAAAATTAATTTAGGATATTTTTAAAATTTATATAAAGGAATGATTTTAATTTAATTTTGTAGGAACTTAGAAAAATTACAAAAAAACAAAAAACCATACATATTTTTTTTTTTTTTTTAAATAACAAATCTATTTATGTAGAATTATTAAAATGTCCTGTTTGCTTCAAAATAATATTCAATAAATATTTTAATTACTAAAAACAACACGAAAAAATAAATCCCAATCATAATTTTTAATCTATGTTCACATTTAGTTATTTAATCTGTTTAAATCAATTTAATTGGTTTTTGACTGGTGTCTTGATGGTTTTTGGAGATGTTTTTTTCATAAAAAAAAAAACAATTTAACATGTTTATAGAAAAACATCTCAAATCCAAGGGTTGATCATACTAGTTTTAAGAAATAATCGATAGATTTTATAATTGCATAATTACAGGGGTATGTAGATGCTATGTTTGCATTAAAAATGTTTATCATGATCAGCTCATCAATTTTGATTATGATAAAAAAATGAATGTCTATATTGTGCATAGCTTAATTAATTTTTTTCAACTTTTAATATTTTTATTTTATTTAATTTAAAAGAACACTGAATTTTCTATTTTAATTATTTTAAATTGAGAAATTGATTTGACAGTTTTTTTTTTGACATTTTCTTTGAATTGATTTTATCATGGTTGCACAAATTTCAAAATAATCGATTTAATGATTATAAAGTTATGAGGACATAATTATTTTCTCAATTAAAATTTATCATGATGAAAAAAGTTGTATGATGAGCCAAGAAGTTATTATGATTAAAAATTGTAATGCAATCATAGCACAATTCATGAAATAAACAGAAAATGTTTGCAAATAATGAGTGAGATCGAGAATGCAATATTACAGTTTTTTTAACGAACTATACAATATAAATAATTCCAAAATGCTTGTATATCGCTTTGACTATCAAGAACGAAACAGAATATAAACATTTTAAAATTAATTCAGTTGTATAAAGCACGTTATGGAACATACTAAATTTTAGTTAAAACTGTAATACTGCGTTTTCGATGTTAAGGAATTTCACTAACTTCTAAGTTAAAATTGCGAGTGAAAATCGAAATTTTTGATATATATATATATATATATATTATAGAAAAAATTCCAAATTTTATTATAATATAGAATTTGATATACATTATGTATATGTATTAATATTTCATTAATAAAATTTTGTAAAAGACATAAATGGAAATTTTTTACAAAAGAAAAAAAAAAGTGAAAGTACACAAATCTCATTTTTAAAGCTTAAACAAATTTTTATATATTTTTTCTGTTTAAATTAAGCAGCTTATTTTTATAGTGTAAAATGCATTTTATTTAACCTATTTTTTTTTTTTTTTTTTAAATATCTAACTGTGAACATAGTATTATTAAATAATTAATTCATCAGATAACCAATTGGCTTTTTAAAAAGAAAAATTTACAGTTCATATGAGTGGGGGGGTGAAAGTTCAAAAATTTAATAGGAAATAAAAATACATAATTTAAATCATCTTTTTAAATTATTAAGTACCCAAAACTATACATATGCGAATCACACAGTTCTAAATTGATTAAAGTCATAATTTCGAAATTAAAATCAATGTGTCAAATTTTATTATCATATTATTCAATATAATGTAAAATATGCAACTATGAATACGATAAATTGGTGATTAATTGATTGATTGCATACATATTGATGACTGTGATAAGTTTGACGGTATTAATCAAATTTACCACTAATTATACTTAATGACATATGCCTGTATTTACAAGAAAATAATCTTTATTTTTATAAAATTACTTAAATTTATCAAATTTATCTATAAATTTATTAAATTTATCAATATACAGTGACAATTATGAATCAGAATAGTTAGTGAATTTGATTAATTTGTTATACTTATGATATTCACCATATTTTTGGTGAATATGCATATTCAACGATGAATACATCCGACATTTATCGAATTTTTTATAACTTATATAGTATGTATGTTTCTTAAATATCATTTCAGCATAATTTTAATGTTTTAAAACTAACATAAAGTTATAATTTTCTTAAGAAATAAAAAAAAATTATTAAATGATAAAAAAAATGATAACAAAAAATTATTAGTGAATTGAAACATTAATTTAAATATAATTAATAAAGATTTGTTAAATAAATATTTTTCATTTGATATTCCAATTTTCCGAACCAAAACAAAGTCGGTATCACCATTCAAGTTTCATTTCAATTAATTATAGTTTACATACTTTTCATTTTCATAAATGTCAATGATATTATGACGTTCATATGATTGAATTTTACACAATATTTCTACATAATTGAGCTGATTTTCATAATGTCAATTGAACATCATAGAATTTATTATGACTTGGTGGTATGTTATATATATTACTGATGCTTCAAATTAATAAATTATGGATTATGAACGATTAAATTAATTTTTGTAATATTTTATACTTAAATATATAATTTATAATTAAATTTAAAATAAAATAATAATTTTTAATTATAAGATTATATTATACAAAGCTCAATGAATTTAATAAATCGATATTATTGGTTATAAGATTAACAAAAATCTTAAAATGCTTTTATTAATTTGCTATTTGGTGAAAATATCCTTTTTAAATGTCATACACATTTAGAGAAGTAAAAGAATAACATAACTACCAGGTTTCTAAACATAAATTTCATGCTATTTTCAAGATTCATTTGTATTCATTTTACAAATTATATTATTTAATAAAAATATATTAAATACATATACTTATTATTGATCAATAATAATTTATCTTATACATAATTTATATAACAAAATATAATTTTGTTTTTTTTTTGTTGTACTGTACTTTAAAATTAGAAAATTAAAATTTTATTATTTCAATTTTCAAACAAATTAATTTAGATTTTAGAAAAGTGAACAAGCATGATAAATAAATTATTTTCTTTTATAATAAATTATTTATTAAAAAAATATTTTTATTATTTATTTAAAAAAAATATATATATATTTATTACGAAATAATTTCACAATACTACTTTTTTAGCTCTAATATATTATAAAATATAAGTTTAAAATGTTGAGTTTAGTAAATTTTCTACTTCAGTTATAACTAAGCAAAAATATAGGTGAACAATACGTCATTTCTATTTTGAATTTGAATTTTTTAAAGTCTTTTAATACAATAAAATTTAAAAATAATTTAGTGTGGTGAGGTGAATAGTTAACTGAATGTTTTTTGGTAATTTATACTCATTTATTGAAGCTTTATGCCTTGAAAACAATAATTGCGTTAATTTAAGTCTTTCAGTGTAGTAGTTAGTTGTAACTAAAATAACAAAAATAAAAAAGCTACTCCAATTTGACAGAACGATAAAAAAAAACTACTCCAATTGCCCATGTTTATACAAGGCAAAAAATCTACCGCTGATCTGCCGCAGAAATCTACCTTCATGTTCATATGTAAAAAAAACTGGTAGATTGTTGCTGTCAGATTATTGAAATGTCAAGATGGCTGAAAATGAAATTATTGGCAAAAAAATAAATTTTTATTACTATTCTAATGTCAATCCAACAATATTATTTCTATAATTTATATCTTTTTTATTTTATTAATATTCGATTCAAAATCTTCTTTCCACTTTGTGTGTAAAAAATAATAAAAATTTTTTGACAATGACATACATTATATTCCCAAAAAAAAAAAATTCAAATGTCAAAAATCTACCAGAAATTTTAAATTTGCAAGGTAAATTTCTACCACTTTTCTACCCGTATACACACGCATATTAACTCTTAAAAAAAAACGTTAAATGTTGACAAATATGTCATTTAAAATCCCAATTACTTATTGTCTACTTCCACACCGGTCAACTTTCATCACTTTTTTCCTTTCGTTTCATTCCCCCCTTTCTATTAGAAAAATTAGTTTATAGAAAAGGGGGAATGAAACGAAAGGAAAAAAATGATGAAAGTTGACCCGTGTGGAAGTAGGCATTAAAAAAAAATATTAATGGTTAACACATCTGTCATTCAAAAACTGTTATTGATTTAAAACTGTCAATCAAATCATTTGTAAATCAAAATTAAATCATTTGTAAATCAAAATTACATGATTTATTGTATTTATTTTTCCTATCCGACATGACAACAAAAATAAACAACAATTTAAAATAAAACAAAATTTTTTTCTAAATAACTTGCGTCAGCAACGATTGAAATTTATCTTTATAATTTTAAAGAAAATAAAAATTTATTTGAAAAATTGGGGCATATGCATTTGTCATATATTAAAATTCATAAATAGGAATAGTTTGAACTGGAGTAAGCAGTTTCGTCACCTAGCTACTCATAGAAAGTTTAAAGAAACGCAATTACGTCAATATTTGTATTTTTGACATTTCATAAAATCAAGATGGCTATGTTATGATAACTTTTTTTTTTTCAAATACTTGCAAATTTTCGTCAATTCGATATTCTATACTTTATACTTGGTACATTATCAACTTTGAATTGAAATCGTATTATTTATATTTTAAATATCATATAATATTGGGTTGTAAACAATTTAAATTTTAATTTAACTCTAGTTTGTTAAGCCTACTTCAATTTTTTAATATCACTTATACTTTAAGTGTGTTTATACATCATATCGTATTCCGATTTGATTTAAGAGCAATTCAGATCAATACAAATTACTATTTCATATATTTTATTAAATATTGAATTGACTCATATCTAGAATTCGGCTAAACTTCTGTTTCAGAATGTCAACGTATGAGAGGGTCAATATTTCAGTTGAATAATGAGTTGATTTGATTACTGAGACGGACAGCCCAGCCCAGTCCTGCATATTATATGAATCTCAATAATTTACTCATAATTTTTTGTTTTTTTTTTTGTTTCAAATAATTATTCTAAATTTCATTATTTTTTTCATTTTTAATAAGAAAAGAAAAAAATTATAAACAAAAATATGCAATAAAATTAAAAAAAAAAACAAAAAAAAAAAACTACTTTTTGTAGCTGCCTTCTTCTATTGGAGATTATGAGCTTAGACATGTACCAATTTACATTGCAGTAGCAGTAGATTCACTGTTATCTTATCGTTATTCAGTTGTTATTATGACAGGAGGATGTGGAAAAAATGGATCAACAATTGCTGTAAGGATTTTTCACCAACAAAATACATAGAAAAAAAAGGAAACAAATACATATATAGTTGTCTAAAAAATTATATAAGCTACAAATCTTAGAATATTATTTCAAGAGTTATTTTTTTTTTGTTTTAAATTTTTCGTTTTGCTTTGTTTTTTTTTTCAAAGTCAAATTTTAAAGTTGAATTGTTTTTTTTTTACCTCAATTTCACTTTTTTTTTTTAATCATTTGTCTCTTTTGTTTTTCTCTTAATAGTTAATTTTATAATATACCAGGAGGTACATTATTGGCATTTTAATATATATATACATTTGCTCATACATAACGTGTATAATGTCTGATTACAACTAGGATTAAAGTAGAGAGCATAAAATAAAAAAAAATAGAAATTTTATATCGAAAATGAAACTAGTTAAAAATTCTAGTTTTTCTTTCAAGTTACGAAAAATTTGATTAAAAAAATTCTGATATGATTACTTTAAAAAAAAAAGTCATGATTACTTTAAAAAAAGTAATGATTAATTAAAAAAAATGTAATTATTACTTTAAAAAAAGAAATGATTAGAAAATTTATCATAAAAACTCTGATATGAATACTTAAAAAAAAATAGTGAAAGTACTTTAAAAAAAAGTAATGATCAATTTAAAAAAAGTAATGATTCATTTAAAAAAAAGTAATGATTACTTTAAAAAAAGTAATGATGAATTGAAAAAAGTAGTAATTACTTAAAAAAAAGTAATGATCAATTAAAACAAAGTAATCATTACTTTAAAAAAGGTAATGGTCATGAAAGCTCTGACATGATTACTTTTAAAAAAAGTAATAATCAATTAAAAAAAACTAATGCTTATTTCAAAAAAAGTAATGGTTACTTTTAAAAAAAGTAATGATTACTTTAAAAAAAGTAATTATTAGTGATAAAAAAAGTAGTTATTAGTTTAGAAAAAGTAATAATTACATTTAAAAGTAATTAAATTTTATATCATATCATGACTTTGACAATTTAACACCTTTTTACAAATATCTATCATGTTATAATTTGTATTTTTGATACATGTCGTTACTGTCACTGTCATATCATTACTTTTTTGTAAATTCTTGTAAATTTTTTTAGCTGCGTAATTCCATGTTACGAAATTCGACTAGTTAAAATTGAATAACTCGTAATCAAAAATGGAATTGTTTTTCCTAAAGTAACTAAACTAGAATATTCCACCGAAAATAGTCTATTATTAAACAAGTAATGGTAGTTTTCAAATGATTGTCAAATTTTAAGTTTCCTAATTTAGTTAATAATTTAATTAAATTTGAAAAAAAATATAGAGATATATATTTCTAAAATTTCGTAACTTGAATAGGATTAAAAAAAAATATTGTAGCTCATCATATTTGATGGATATACATCATATATATTTAACGTCTATGCTTGTTTTAAGCTCGCTTAAGAACTTTCTGTAGTCTTGTTGATTGATCTTCAGACATATCATATTAAAATGTAAACACATTTATACTGAAAGCGCTAAATTGTATAAAAATTTGAATTAGATAATCTAATTGGTTTGAGTCTTTGCTAATTGGATTTTTTTGTATAAAATGCCAATGTTTTCGTCACGTTTATATTTTTTTTTGTGTAAATTTTGTTTTAATTATATTTTTAAGTTGTTGTTTTACTATTTTATTTAAATACTAGCTGATTTATTCAAATTGGAAATCAATTTGTATTTTGAATATATATTATTTTTATTGTAAATTTTATTTCTTTGCAATGATGTAGAAAAGGGCACTGTATTAAAAAAAAAAACATTCGAAATTAGTGTAATTCATATTTCCATGTGATATTTTCATAAAAGTCCTTTTTTCGCAAGAAATAATTTCAAATATGTTTTTTTTTTCGATTGAATCATTTCATATCATTTAAAAAATATAAAATAAAGTCTTTCATTGCCTTAATCAATTCTAATTCACTTTGAAATACAGAAAATATACGATGTAAAATTCACTCTCCTAATAAAATTTATTTGTTTTAATTAGATTTCATTTCATTTATAGGAACCAATTTTAGGTAGTTCAAATTTTTTTTTTTGTTAATTTATAAGGAAAAAAAACTGACTAAATGCAAGAAATTGTAAAAAAAAATTACAAAAAAATCTCTAAAGATTAATTTACGTTTAGTAGAGGTATGAATAAAAATTAAGTAATGTATTCAAAAATTCCAACTACTCTTTAAAATATTTCAATGGTCTACGTTTTTTCTAATTGTAATTTAGAAGTATTAATTATATACTTTTGAATAGTAATTGATTGATTCTGAATTGTAATTAATCACTTTTGAATAGTAATTGATTACTTTTGAATTGTAATTATTTACTTATTAATTGTAATTAACTATTTTAAATTACAAATTACTAATCTGAATTACAATTGGAAAAAAATGTAGTAACTAGTAACATTCCAAATTTTTTTAAATACATACACAAATATTCACTAAGTACGAAAATTATTAGAAAATGTCATATGATATGCAAATTATTCTATAATGTAAGTATAGGAACACAAAGAAACACATTTGTTATTTAGCTTATGCACAAATGCTTAAATTTTGTATTATTACTCTATTTTTAGAATATTTAACAAACCAATACACAAACTCATAATCTAAACTATTGCATTTCATGTAATGATGTTTTCTAATATGATATTTAAAAAATTAGAATTTGATAAGTAACTAAACTCAAAGGATAATATGAGTTAGATAACTGTAAAACAAACTTATTAACACTACAAATAATATAAATTAAATTACATATTATTAGCATTACTTTTAATACATTACCATTAAAAATAATGCATTATTTTATCAAATTGTTACTTTATGATTTTTTAAAGTACATATATTACTTGTTTTATTCTTAACATTACAAATTATGTATAAAAAAATTAATTAATATTAAAAATTACTTACAATGTTAGTTCAACTAAAAATCATTTCTGGTTTTCTTATTTTTTGTATTATCTTATCAATTACTTTTTGAATTACTAAAGTATGTAAGAGTGAAGAATTACTACTTTACTATTGTACATTACTTCCTAGTAAGTTCTTATTACTTCCAAAATTGTTTTAGTATAATGAAATTCTAACAATATTAAAATATCATTAATCTTTAGTTAATAATTATTTAAAATTTCGATATTAAAATATCAAATTTATTAATTTTATTTAAAATAAAATAATGCAAAGTAATCAAAAAATAATATAAAGTTAATGCTAATCTATTTTAAAGTAATCAATACAATAATATAATGCATTACTGTTAATGATATTGACTTAATTTCGAAATGTCATTATAAGCTAAGTTTAGTTTTTAATGAGACAGCGACGGTTAGTTGTTTAGGATAACAGCTAATTGTCGCTGTCATAATCCTACAGACCATAAAAAATGAGCCCATCGTAATTTCTTAAGCAATGTGTACAAGTAATGCTTATGCCAATTAATTAATTTGACATTATTTGTAATGATAATACTTTAGATAATGCTCTGGTATGAATGCATTATAAAAAATTGATAAATCATACTAGAATCTATAACGTTAGATCATTCTTAACTTTAGAAAAATATATAAATAAAGTACTTCAATTTTTCGAATATATACGCTATCCATATGGCTTATAATGATTGAAGAATAAATTTCGAAAAATTATACTCTTATATTTTTAATGCAATTTGGAGGTTTTTTTTTCTTAATTTTTCTGAAAATAACAAATTTTTTCTATATAAGAAGAATCTCTGTATTTATAAAAAAAAAAAAATATTTGTAATTATTGCATTTGGTCAGTTTATATACTGGATCACATAATATTTTGTTTAATGTGCATCACAAAATTATTTGCATATATTTAGGAGAATACAAATTTTTTAGTTTTTATTTTGAAAATAAGCCAAGCTTAACTTTGTTTAATTAAATTTAATTTATTTATTTTTTTTTGTGAATACATAATAGATACATATTTGTATTTACAGTGTATAATTTAAATATGATTTTTAAAAATTAAATGGAGTTATATACAATACATATTTGGAGTTGTACATGTAATTATTCGGTGTTATATACATTAACTAATTTAAAAAAAATTATGTATTTATTTTTACATTAATGTTTTATGTTTTTTTGCATGGGAAAAATTTGTAATTAATTATTCAAAATTTGGTTGTTGCTTTTAATTAAATTTTGTTTTGTATTATACTAATTGTTTACTAAATTTATTAATTTTTTGTTTTTTTTTTATTATTTATTATTTTTTTATTATTTTCATATTAAGCCAAAAGAAGTATTTTAAATAAATAATTAATTTTATGTTAATTGAAAATTATTGATTTATTTAATAGAATGAAAATGTTTAAGAAATTTTATGAACATTGAAATAAGAGGTGAGTTAAGGCAAATTGTTTGAAGAGGATATAAATTGGGATTAAAATTGTTCTTTTTCTTTCGATGATTCTATAACTCAAATCATATCTTGGCTAAGTCAATCTATTTATCTCGTACAGTTTTATTTTTACACAAATTAATATAATTTATCGTTTTGAATTCATCATAAATTATAATCTGTAACGGCATAGCCGGCATAGTAGGTTGATGAAATAAATAAATAAATATATATTGATACATTTGGTAAAATTCAATAGAAATAATTTTGTTGAGTAAATGTTAAATTGAATATTTTATGAATCAAAATTCAAAAGATTGAAATTTCAATTGATTTTCAAAAGCCGACTAACATCAAATTTATCAGTGTGAAAAATAACGGTTTTAATTGATCTTTTCTATTTCGATATTTTTTTATTTTGATTTTTAAATTTTATTTGTTGTACAACAAAATTTTCAAAATGAATAATTAAATAATATAACTAACTATTTGTTCCAAAAACTTTCTTACCCACACCCACACCTCTTATTTAAATCAAACAATCGGAATATACTATATAAATTTTAATTTATATAAATCAATAATTTAATTTGCAATTATTTACATTTTTTTTTTTGTATAATCTAAATTAAATTCGTAAATGTTTTTAATTTGTTAAATTTAAAATATATAGCTTAATAATACAAAATTAATATATTAAATTTAAAATAAGAAATTTTTATTTTAATTAAAAACATTTACGAAATTAAAATTTATATTATTTTAAAATAATTTCTAAATAATAAATTTATGTTTTTACATTTTCAACAAAAATAGGGTACAAGTGTTCTTTCACCAGTAATTCCATTGGCATTAGTTGTTGTACCTGCTTTTATAATTGCCCAAAAATCAACTGAAGATATATTTGGACAACATCCATCGTTATATATAATGGCATTTGGAATGGTTGCTGCCAAAGTTACCAATAAACTTGTTGTAAGTTGAATGTTTGAAATTTAATAATTTTATTGATATTTAAGACTTAAATTGGAGTGAATTTAATTTATATACAAAAAAATTCTGTTTTTTTTTTAGATTGCTCATATGACTAAAAGTGAAATGGAATATATGGATTGGAGTATGTTCGGTCCATTATTATTATTTTTAAATCAATATTTTAATTCAGTTTTACCAGAATATTGGCTTTTAATGTTTGCTCTTATTTGGAGTTCAATAAATTTAATGAAATATTGCCAACAGGTATATTAAAATTTGTTTTTTTGTTTTTATTTTCTATTAAATGTTATTAATAATTTTATTCTTTATTTTAGGTATGCTTAGAAATATGTGATCATTTGCATATAAAATTATTTAAAATTCCCTACCCACCCCGTCGACCATCAACAACATCAACTGGTACAAATGCACCACATTTAAGTAGTTTAACTGGTATTAATCCATCAAATATAACAACAACTGGTGGGGGTAGTGGTGGAATGCCAAATGCATCATCCCATGACAAGAATGGTAGTACACATCAAGCCCATCGAAAGCAATTAAGAAGTAGTAAAAGACAACAACAACAACCACAATCATCAACGCATTAATATTGTATGTGTAAAAAATAAATTTGATTATTTTTTTTTTGTTTTTTTTTTTTTTTGTAATTTTGATTAGAACCTATTTTTTTTTTATTAATTTAAGAACAGTATTTTAATAAGAGAATCAATTGATGTGTTGTTAGTTAATAATATAACTAAGTAAACTAAAAAAAAAAAAAAAAACACAAAAAATAAAAACAAATAAACTAAGAAGAAAAAGGATAGATATGGGTACTTCAAAAACTTATTACAACAATTGCATCATCACCACTTACAAAATAAATTGTATGAATAAAATAAATAATAATTATAACAACACAAAACGAAGAGATTATTTTGGCAACATTTTTAAAAATAATATCCTGCTGAATGATGCAAATCAAATTTCAGATTATTTTACATACATATCAGTAAATAAAAATGATTCAATTTGTTATGGGGTTTTTGAAAGTATACGCCATATAGATTAGAAACAGGAAAATTGTGTGTTAAGACAAGACAAAATTGTTTATTTTTATTTTTTTCGCTTTATTTTGAAATTTTAATAAAGATACATACATATATATATCTTCGCATATGTATATATATATATATATATATATATATATTTCTATAGATATAACTATATTTTGTGAATTTTTGTATTTAAAAAAAAATACAATTTGCTAGAACAAAATAAAAAACCTAACTTGTAATTTACTATACTAAATGCAGACGATATGATATAGAAAAATTTAAAAATAAAAAACTATAAAATGAAATTATTTAATGTAATAATAAATTTAATAAGTAAAAGTAATTATATTTAAATAAAAAAAAAATAACAAGAAACAATGAAAAAAATTTTTAATTTTTGATAAAAAGTTGAATAAAATGGGTGAAATCAATAATTAATAAATATTGCGTAAACATATTACTAGAATGTTGTCGATCTCATATGGATATCAAAAAAAAATTTTTTTTTTGATTATTAAACTAGCCATTTTAAATTATGTACTAAATTTGAAAACATTATCAGAAATTTGCTGATCTCAAAAGAACAGATCCAAAGAAAATTTATTTACTAGCCATTTTTAATACTAACCAAAAGCTAGATTAAATACGAAAATGTTAAATGTAAAAAAAAAATCATTTAAAAATAATAACATTAAAGTATCGCTTCGCAACGCAAGTATGTAACGTTGCTAACATTTTTCCAAAATATTTATGCAGTATTGATTTACATATTTTTTATGTTTAATTTTTGATTTCACACAATTCTTTCATAAACGTGAATAATTTTGAAATTATTAATTTGTTCGGATACCAGTTATTCTTTAAAATTTCAAAATTCTTTGAATTTTTTTAAGTTTGAGTTTTTAGCACTAAAACATTTTTACAGAAAAGAGTAAGTGTATGTGTGAAATATACAGAGTTCTGATTTTGAACTAATTTTTTAAATTTAGTAAATTTGATTGCCATTTTATTTTTTACAAATAATAATTTAATTTTTTTTTCTTCTATAAATAATTTTTTAACTACAATTCACATAATATTTTTTGGTTGACTAATTTGTCAAATTTTTTTTACCCCGATAAACCAAATATCTATTACTTTTTGAAATAATTAAATATAAACTGTGACCCTCAATTCGTTGGATCAATTTTGATGTGCTTGCTATTGTGAAATTTAGTTATGATTTGAAAAATGAATTGTGGGGATTGTAGCAAATATTTTAGATTCTTTTTTAAAATTTATTTATATTTTGCAGTCTTACATGAATGCCAATCTGGGAAACTAAAACAATTAAGAAATAATTATTTTTATAATATATATTACAATTTTTTAAATAACACCTGTTTGGTGCATTTAGGGAATATTAAGAAAAATTGTTTTTAAGTATGTACGTAAACTTTCTCATAAAGTGAGACAGCTAAGATTTAAAAAAAAGTTCTACAACCTCTCCCTAAATAAGAACTTTTTAAACTTAAATTAAATTATTAATTTAATTTAAATTATTAATTTAATTTAATCAATTTTGTTGCAATAAAGATATTTTTTTTTTCTAATTTAAAATCAAATTTCCGTTTAATTTTTTTTAATAGAAAAGTTAAAAATATGAAACACTTCAATTATTTTTGATGAATAAATTTTAAATTACATTTTTTCTTTTGTGCAATTTGTATAATTATGTTTTTATAAATAACTCTTTTCTTTTAATTCATACATGATGATATTTATTCATTGTAATAAATACATACAAAAAACTTAACTATACAAAATTTCCTAAAATTTTTAAATACCTACATTCAATATACTGTTTATACATTATATTATATACATATATATATATATACATATAATAAAGGAGAAAAATAAATTTGTAAATTTTGTGAATAACTTATTATTTTTTAATTGAAATAAAATAAAACTTAATAATATAATAAAAATCAAATATTAAAAAAAAAAAAAATTGTAAATTATTTTTGTGTTTGTTTGTAAGTAAAATAAAGTTATAGAAATGAATATGTGAGAAAAGTAAACGAAAAAAAAAAAACATTAAAATTAAAAAAAAAAAAGAAAAATAAACAAGAATAAATACTATAAGTAACATGTTGATTAATTAAATATTTAATTAATTAATAAAAAAAGAAAAACTATTTATGGACGTTTTTATGGAACTAAAAACAAATGCATTTTTATTGAATAATTTTATAATTTCAGTTTAATTCAAAATTTGTTTGTAAGTTTGAAATCGGCAATTTGCTAAAATGCTTCGATTACAGGGGTGACAGTAAGTATCTTTATGCTTGGATACAAATGTGGTAAAAATCTACCAAAACTTGTTAGTGAAGGGTGATTTCGGTAGGATGTAACCAAATCTACCAAAATTAAAAAATTCTGGTAGATTTTTGAAGTTTGCATTTTTTTCTGGGAATATACATATGTCAGTGTCACAATTTTTTGATTATTTTTTTTACACAAAATGTAAGGAAATTGTTGATAACAACCTCATTTTCGGATAGAAAAATAATAAAATAAAAAAATATATATTATACAAATAATATTGTATTGGATTGACATTATAATAATAATAAAAATTGATTTATTTCTTTGCCAATAATTTCAATTGCGGCCATCTTGATAACTCAATAATCTGACAGTAATTAATAATGGCAGAAATCTACCAGTTTTTTTACGTATGAACATGAAAGGTAGATTTCTGCGGCAGAATTCTGACTCGCATAAACATGGTTTTTAGAAATAAAATTTTATTACGAAATTGAAACGTTTTTGAAATATAATGAAAAATTCTATTTCATTTTGAATTGATTTGCCAATGATGATTTTGATTGCAGCTAAACCCAGTATCTTAGAATAATACTTTTTGTAATTTAAAAATATAAAACAGTTCAGTATAAGAATACTGAGAATAACCAATTATAAAATCAATTCCATACTCCATAGCAAATTTAATTTAAAATCTTATCGCAAAATTTATAAAAAAACGCAGTATAGATTTTGACATATAGTTGAACCAATAGTATATGACATTATTTAAGACTATATTCATATTGACATATAGTTGAACCAATAGTATATCACATGATAATAGTATTATCACATTATTTAAGATTCATCAGATATCAGTGATGAAAAATTGACCCGCACACGCGAAGAAATAAATTTGTGTTTCTGGAAGACTTGCGAATCCTAGAAAAACAATTCATTGATTAAACATTTACCTTATCGTTGCAGTGAAATTCTGTTTATATTTTGTCTTATCGACTTTTACATACTGCTTAAAACACTGATAAAAAAAATTAAATGTATTAAAAGGAAAGTTCGGAAGAGCGCTCCCGTATTGCTTTTCTCTTGCATATAGAATTGTCGAAAAACTGGAAAATTAATAAAGTTTATATTTGTATTAAATAACTTAAGAAAGATAGATAAACACAATTTGTTTCAATAAAAATTTGAAATTTAAAAATTGCCAAAAAATGGTGAATTTCTTTTCTCTAATTTTTTTTTCTTAAAAAAAAAATCTATAGTTATGTTTACGCACATAATAAAATTTTTATAGTTAGAATGGTAGAACAGGAAAATTTAGTAATAATAAAAAAAATAATAAAATTTTAATTTAATAATAATTCATCACCATGTACATATATAATTTTTCATTCATTAACTGCATTATCACATAATTTAATTTGAAAACTTGTTTTTCAACTGAATTGATTACAAAATTCCTTATATTCAAATACAGATGTCGCCATATAATTTGACATTTTGTAAAATAAACTTCATTAGACACAAGGAGAAACATAAAAAAATTAATTTTTTAGTTGGTACCACTTAATCTATTATTCTGACAATTTTCAAGAATAATTTGACATCATTTTGGTGTCATTCATAGTTTGACATTCAAACATATCGCACTGATAAATTTAAATGTATTGCGGTGAATTTATAAGAATAAAAAAAAAAATTTGTAATTTTTGTAAATATAAATAAAATCAGTGTTCTATTATATTCTATATATACAAATGTATATACGTATATTAATTTAAAATAGTATTTGATTGATACTATTATACAAAAATAATTATTATTAAGAAATATTTAACATAACAAAAAAATTAAAATATTACTTGAGAAGTTATAATAAAACATATTAAATAAAGTTATTCACAATTTCTGTAATTTTAAAAGTGTTGTGTATAAATTTTTTAAATTAAAAAAAAAATAACAAAGATCAAAAAGTGCCGAAAAATTTTGTTTGGTGTTGTGGCATACGTAAAGAGGCTTTGTACGAATAATTGTGTGTAGTAAAAACAAAAAATAAATAAAAATAAAGTAAATTCTAAAGATTTATTTTGTTTTTTGTTTTAATTTTTCTTATGTAGATGTTAAATATTAATAAAAATAATTTAATTTTTTTATTATTTTAATTATAAAATTACAAGCTATATGTTGTTTTTTCTTATTTCTAATATATATTTACATAATATTCAAATAAATTTTGTATATTTGAAGACAACAAAAAATTAAAAAAAAAAAAAAACAAAAATTCATGAATTGAATATAATTTTTTTTCTTTACAATTGAATTATCGTGGGTAGTAAATTTTTTAAAGAAATTCTCTTGTTTTCATAAATTTGTATATACTAGATCCATATGTATATTCTTATAAATTAATATATGTATATAAATAGATACATATGTTTACAAAATTTCAATAGTATAGTTTCTATAAAAAAAATTATTTTGTTTACATTAGAAACAATAATAATGCAAATCTAAATTTTTTTTTTGTTTTATTAATATATCTAGATTACAAATTAAGAAAAAATAATTATAAAAAATATACAAAGCACTTACTTAAAAAAAAAAAAATAAAATATAAAAAAATTTAAATGATTTAATGTATAAAATCTTAGTTTTTTAACGAGATGGCTGTACGCCCTCTTAAAATTATTAATGGAATTTTACAACTACGATGGATTTTATTAATTTATATCATAAATTTTGTATATAAAGGTAAGTTTATATTCTTAATAACAAAATAATATAAAAAAATTATTATTTTTATTTTAGAAATGAAAATTAATATAGAACATAGGTATATAAAATAATATACAAAACTTGTTGCAAATTGGTAATTAGAAATTCAAAAGAATATGAAATTTCCATACAATTCTGTCATATCAAAACTATTTTATTTTTGGGGAAAGAATTTCTTTAATAAGTCAAACATTATATATATATATATATATATATCTATACATTTTTAATTTAACAATCCCAACGTTATCTGTATGTGTTTAACTACAAAATTGATCTTGATAAGAAAACCTTTTCAATAAATAATGTTTTGTTCTTGGGTACGTGATTAGAATTATTGGCGCCTTTTTAAATAAATTTAGGATTTTCATTTGTAAATTTGAAAATATAGGTACAAATAAAAATTTCGTTTGATTTTGAGGTATTACTGTAAAACTCAATTTGATTGAAATTGTAATAATTTTTGATAAAAGACTAAATTTCTTACTACTTACTTAATTAATTTGAGATTTCAGAAAAAGTTGGTTTGGATATCAAGAAGATTTTTATAAATGAATAATGCTCATCAAAATTTAACAAGAATATGCATCAACCCTATATTAAATAAATCTGATAATAATAAAAATATCTTACATACTTATTTACTAGGATTTCCTAAATCGTAATTTTTCGGTTTGGCAAAGGGAAAGCTTAAATTTTTTAAAATAGTTACAAAAAAAATTAATAAGTATAGTCGTATAGGTATAAAGCTAAAATGTTTATTCTTCCAATAGTTTCATTCCCTTTCGGTATAGTTAATTTTTGGTTCTGAGACTTCGTACCTATATAAGTAGTTAAGTATTCAATTTATAATAATTATTTTAATAAAATAAATAGGTTGTTATATCTCCAATAGATATAAGGTAATGAAGTAATTCGTATTTGGCAAATAATAGTGTTCTTAGGCTGTATGAATTCAGAAGAAATATCTTATGCAATCAATGGAAATTATAAAGAATTATAAAATTAAAATTAAAGAAAGACAAAACAAGTATTGTACATACCTAATTTGTGAAAAATCTGATAAGTTAAACAAGAACAAAATTATTACCCATCTATGAAAGAACTCGTAATAACTATTTCTAATTATAAATATTTACAATTAATACCAGAATTGAAGAAGCGCAAAAATAATTCTATGCTCACTTAGGTATTTTCAAATCTAAGATGTTAAACAGCACATTTAAGTTAAGAATGTCTAACACAATAATAAAATCAGTATTCTTAACCTATATTTGCGAAACCTGGACAATAACGATTAATGACGAAAAACAATGAGAAGTATTCGAAACAAGCATAGTTACTTAACTAATGATAAATATTTGGTTCCAAAATAAATTATGGGTTGAATACGATACCAAATGATGAAATGCAAAATTATATCAAAACGAGAATCTGGAAGCCATAATTAAAAGCCATATATTGTAAAATTTATTAAGACACAAAGATTAAGATGTACAGGACATATATGGTGAAGATGAACGACCAAAAAATGCCAAAAATAATATTAAATATCGCACTGTATAATAATACTACAGGTAATAATATCAAGATGGTTGGTCGTATAGTCGAGGACTGCTGTTAAGATATTGAGCAGAATATATAAAACGTTTTAAATAAGGTAAGATGACGATGATTTCACTGTATACTTAGATTTATATCGTACCCATTAAATAAAGTATGTATTTATTTATTGAAAAGCCAAAAAATTGGCTTGGCTATAACTATAATTAGTTGTTACGAAATTAAAATTGTAGCGACGAAATTATGCACTACGGAGTTTATTTAAAACTATAATTGACAATTTATTTTCTAAGTACTGGATAAAAAACGAAAGAACAAAAACCTAAAACTAGTGTCAAATGTTTAATGTCACACCTCTACATAATTAAATGATTATAATCAAATAAATGCAGCATCTAAAGCACTTTCTGATGTTGGATGAAGGAATGCGGAAAATGAAAATGATAAAAGTTTAATACATTTTATTGGTGGAGTTGACAACAAAAACTTTAAAAGCTTATTAAGAATTAAACATAACTATTAGTCGTTATTGTACCTAAGTATCTGGAAATAATTTGTTTTTACATTGGTAGTTAATCAACGCTAATTTTGTATGATACTAGGAACTTCTAGTCTAGAAGATTGAATGACATTTTTTTACACGCTACGCGAATTAATGAATAGAATATTTAAACAGCTGTTTAAATTGTTTATAATTTATTCAGTGGTCTTTTTTGATTTTTTATCTTCATACTTAGATTTTTAAAAACACATATGTATAAATATTATTAAACTCTTATGTATAATTTCAAATACATAAGTCAGTAATAGGTATTTATTAATTTTATAATATAATAAATTTTATATATAGGTACTTAGTTAATTTAATAATGTTAAATTAATTTTGCTAAAAAAATATTCATTTATGTAAAATCTAGTCATGACAGCAAGGTCACTTATATTTGAAATGTCGCAATGTCAAAAGCATTTTTGTATTATATTGCTATTTTGTATTGTTTTTTTAATTTTTATTTGAAATTGTTATCATTTGAGAATTCAGATTAAAAAGAATATAACTAGGTATTTGTATTTCTTTAAAGTAAGTATATATATATATATATATATAAGTATTTACTTATTAATTATTATTTTCATTATTTCATCAAGTTATTATGTTTATTTCTATGCATTGCTACACTTATTTTTTTTTTGTTTTATTAATCAAAAATAATAATTTAGAACTTTATTCTTAATAAATCAGACAATAACAAAAACAAAAAAAAAAAATGTAAAAATTTATCAATTTTAGATTAGCGAATATTTTATAATATACTGTATATACTTTTATATATAAGTATATCAAAATATACTCGTTGTTGATTGTGTATATTTTCTTGTGAAAATTAAGTTAATGGTGTCATGTCATATTTATTATTTAAAGCTTAGTTTTTATTCTTTTCTTTTTTATATGAAAATATCCAAAAATAAAAATTTCAAGAAATTATAACTAATAACTTAAACTTTTTTTTAAAATGGAATGGAATGTGTCACATTTAATCATTTTTTTTTTATCTAATTTTTTTTTTTTGGTAAATTTTCAATTAAATTGTGTATTTGGATAAATCTTATGAATTAATAAAAATTTCAATTTTTCATTCAAAAACATAGATTTGGTCTAATTCAATGTGAACATAGGTTGGTCTAATTCAATGTGAATAAAGGTTGTATAGATATCTGAGCAGGTAATTCTACTTCTTATCATATAAATATGTACGAATTGTTGGTAAACGCTAATCACAAGCTCAACATTTGTAACTGTTCAATTTTCCAAATTTAACACTCCTGTAATACTTTACTTTAGAATTTTGAAAAAGTATATAGGTATTAATAATGTTTATTAAATGTAGGGTGTATTCATAAATGCTGCAAACTGACAACAAGTTTGCCACCAGTTGGCGTACCCTGCAATAATGAATACAAATTCTACCTATATTTTATCTTTACTTGACAATTCTGCAAAGTTTCTGTTCATTAATACTGACATTTTGAAAATAACATTTTTTTTTCAAATAACAAAACAAAAACTAAAGTACTCAGAACAACAAAGAAAACTACTTCAAAAAACTTTATGCATACTAAAAATTTATTCTGCCCAGTAGACTTTGAGTCTGCATTTATGAACAGCATTCAGAAAATCTGACAAGTGTGTTCATAAATTCAGAATATGCAGATTGACTGCAGGTTTGCATTTATGAAAACAAGGGTAGTTACAGAAAAATCTGGATTTATTTAAATTGAATACCTTGAATAATATTCAAACGTCAATAAGTAGGTAACTACTTCAAAATGAAAATAAAATACAAACTTTGATTGAAGGGGTATAATCGTTAAGTAACAGTAATGAAAATAATCAATAGATATTATTTTGTTGAACTACTACCTATGTCTAAATACCTCAGTTTGAATTTTATTATAGTTTCATAATCATAACTCATAGTTATATAGTTTTAAAATAAAATCATATGTGAGTTATAAAAACTAAACAAAATTTTCATTTGAATTAAAAGGATAAGAAAATACAAATATTTGCATAATATTTTAAATTTGTTTATTTATTTATTTATTAAACAGTGAACGTGCAGATAAATCTGCGAGCTTCAGACCCTTTCCCCCTACCGGATGGCCTTTAAAATATAAAAGTAAACTTACAAAATTTAAAAGTAATTTAAAAGCCTTTAAAATATAAAAGTAAACTTAAAAAAAAATTAAAAATCTAGAGAAGTATATAAGTATATATATATATATATATATATATTTATATATATATATATATATATATATATTTATATATATATATATATATATGTACATATAGTTAAGTCAGAAAATGGAATGATTAAATTTTTGTTAAAATTCAAATAAATAACTATGTTATAGCTAGATATAAAATAATTTATACTTAGTTAGTACTTACTGATGAAAGTTTTGCAATAGAAAAATTGTTATAGTTATAATAAATATTCAAATAATCGTATCAAAAAATTTCTTGTATCAAATTTCATGAACATAGATATAACTAATTATATTAATATTAATAAATTTATTCAAAATGTCCCTACTGATCAAAGGGATATTTTTCTTTCTACAATCCTCAATTAGTACAAGCTATATATTGGTGTATAAAGGTATAGTTTGAAACCTAGTGTTTGGCTTAACTTAAAACAAAAAAAAAAATGATTTTGGTTTTAAAATCTACATTTTTGGATCACCTCCAAAGTCATTTTTATGTAATCGAATTCCTTGATTTTGAAATCCCGTTATACAAAAAGTGGCTACAATCAGTTCTTGTTCAGCTTGCACTGCTATAGCAATAACATTCCCATTTTTTATCTAAATATGATACAACAAACTGTAATTCATCCAGATTTACTTAAATTTTTATTTTTACATATAACTATTATCATATCCTAAATAACGGGATGATTTGTCAAAAATCATTGTCCAGAAAAATGGTATGTACTTACTTCTTTTAATTCCATTTTATTATCAGCCATATTAGTAACAAAAATTTTACCATGATACTCCACTAACATATAGTTATACGTCATGAATTTTTGACATCAAGTAACTATACTTATCGGTATCAATAGATTCATTTTCATTTAGTATAATATCGGAATCAACCACAAATTCGGTATCAAACTATCAGTTCGCATAACTAATATGTCATACGATAAATTGGTACTATTTTTCTGCAGAATTCAAAAGACATAATTTTACCATCACTTCCAATACATTTTCCAGTTCCACTATTCATAATCATATTGACATTATTATCTTCAAACATCTTTTTTTATTCTTGCTATGTTATTCTCCAATAACACTAATAGATTTAACTTTGCTAGCAAAATAAGCTGCAACTTCTAAAGCTATAGAAGTTGATACAAGGCATATAACATTATCGGTATTATCAGTAGTATTCACCAAAAAAAATTATCGGAATACTAGCGCCATTATCGGGAAGTATAATAAACATTTTTAAAAATGAATTAAAATTTAATGAAATAATAGATATTTATTATCTCTTAATTTAAGTTTTATTTACATGAATCTTCCTCAAGAATTTCAATTTTCATGCTAATTCAACAAATAATGGCGATTTAAATTTAATAAGTTTCATAAAACATTTAATTTTTTTTTACAGTAGATGTCATAACATTCAACATACAATTTTTTTGTTTTTGCTTTTACATATAAAAAGTCAGATCCATGAAATGTATTTAGAATTCTTTCAGATCCATTTTCATTAACTGCGATACATTAACCGGAACATTTACCAGACCGTTGAGTAAACAGATCCATGGATCTGTGGATTTCAGATCCATTGGTTAATTTCACTGAACGATACCATTGTCTTATGATCGGTTATTAATTTGACAGTGTAAATTATGTATCCAAAAATTGATTGATACACAGTAAAGTTTGGTACAGTTGTGTTGAGTTTTTTGTTTATTAAGCAACCAATAAATAAAAAAGATGGAGGAAGAAAAAGTTTTAAAATTAAAGAGAAATAAGTATATATATAAATTTTTATTCGTCTTTTTAAAAAAAAAATTTAAAAATGTTTTTTTTTTATTTTAGTTTACTTTTATTTTAATTGGAAAGATTTTTATCAAAAAAACAAAAAAAAATTTGTACGAAATTGTCCATATTAAATTTTTCTTTCACAAATATATTCAATTCAAATACTTAAGTATTTTATGTAATTAATATATTAAAGGCCAACATTTCGAAAGGGAAAATAACCTGTAGTTGGACTGCAGATTTATCTGTCGATTCCACTATTATAAATAAATAAATAAATTAAAAATTTATCCACAAATCAGTATAATATTTTGACATTTGATTTGACGTTTTTTTAAGAGACAACCCGAACAGCCAAATGTCACAATTTAGTTGACAATTTTGTCAACGCATTTGTCCTCATTTTGTTGTTTATTTTGTCGACAATTTTGGCAACATTTTGTGTATAGTTTGTCATCAATTTGAGAACAATTTTCACAACAATTTTTTTTTTACAGACAGGACAGTTTTTTCAGTAATTTAGGTGTGGATTTTTAATAATAAAAACAATTTGTTTTTTATATATTACATATTTTATTCTATCTATAATTTATTCTATAAAAATAATTAAAAAACATGTTTTAATTAAATTTTTTTTTAATTACAAAATTTATTCATATTTTTAAATAAACTTTGTTGTGTCAATCAAAATACAAATGTTAAAACAATACCGATTCTCAAAAGTGTTGAATAGACTGATGAATAGAATACTATTACATATAAAAATAAATAAAAAACTTACAAGCCCTGTCAACCAATTGTCACATATATTGTTGACCAAAAATTGTCATGACAAATATTTGTCAACATTTTGTCGAAAAAATGTGAGTGGGTTTATAACCACAATTTTGTAACAAATTTTGTCGAAAAATTGCTATCATAATTTTTACGACAAAATTTGCCTATAAATTTCTGACAATATGTTGACAAAAACTTGTCATGTCAATTTTTGGTTACTGGGGAATGTTTATTTAAGAGACTGATCGGAATCGTAAAGTATCATGCAGATTATCATTTCAGTCCGCCACTGTCATTTAAAATAATGGTATAATAGTGTTAAATGATGGAATGACGGTTGAAATGATAAAATATCAAAAACTTTTGATTTAAAATGACAGTTTTCTAAAAAAAATGATGAGAAAACTGAAATGATAGTTTGCATGCTACTTAAACAAAGTACATTATGCTGTCAACACAGTGTTGTCAGTTCAGAAAATTTTACATATTGTATTTGTATGTACATTGTATCGGGTGAAATTTTTTGTATACATTTCCGATTCCGATGTCACTATTTGCGATCGTATCGAAATTAGGTATAGCGGTGAAATAGATAACGATTCAGTTATGTCACCAATGTTTGTTTTGTCAGTGATAAATAGACTTTCAATCCCAATTCAAACGAATTCACTGGGCAGCATTTGATTTAAACTTAAAATAATATGGTATACTTAATTATAAAGCTTTGTTATAGAATAAAAAGGTGAAAAAATAAGTTAGAATTTCATAACGTTATGGTTTGGTAAACTTAATTAAACTTAATTCGTTATTAAACTATTTTCAGCTTACCATAAAAAAGTTAGTGTGAAACAATCTCATCTATAATTCTCCATTATAATCGTAACTAACTTCGTAAAAGATTAAATAAGTAATTGGCAGGAAATAACCTTCGGATAAATGCAATCAATACACTAATAGTTATATTAACTACTTAAGTAAGTATATAAAATTTAATAAAGGACGACATTTCATAGAAGTATAAATTCTTTTTGAACCAGGAATTAATATAGAAAAAAAAACTTCAAACAGAAATTACCTTTTTTTCCAATTAAACACTTACATAAGTAATTACTTAAATTAAATCAAAATAACAAAAAAAAATAAAAATAAAAACAAAAAAAAACAAAAATAATAATAAAATAATTATACTATTCATTATTACTTATTTGCGGTGGTGTATCATTATGATAAGTATATTCAAAAGAAAAACAACAACAACATTAACAAAAAAAATAAGAAGATGAAAATTATTTTAAGGATATAAATATCTCATATTACGTGCATCATCATCCTTTTGAATAGAGATACTTAAAGTAAATGAATTAATTTTGTGACAACTTTTTGTGACAATTATACTTTATTTAACTTACTTTATTTACTTATATATTATAATACATATTTACTTATGTAGATAATATTATATAATATGTATCTCAAAGAAAATTTAATATTTAAATGTTTCTATAGGTGTACGTAACGTACATATTATTAAAAAAGAAGAAAGAACATTCGACTCTCTTAATGGAAATTGAGTAAAAAAAAAAAAAAAATATCTGAATTTTAATTTCAAATTGTCAGTGAAATATTAAAAAAAAAATTCTTTAATCTTTGTTGTTATTTTTTTATTTGTTTTAATGAAAGACTTCGTTGTTTCAAGAAGAAAGAGAGAGTCCTTAAATATTTACATACAACTTACATATGTATTTTTGTAAATGAAAGTATTTAATTTAAATATTTAAAGAATTCAGTTAAAAGTAAGTAAGTACATTTTTATAACATATATATATATATATATATATATATATATATGTTTTTTCTTTTAAATAATTTTTATATTATTTATGATAAATTATCAAATGACAGTTGTTCGTAAAATAGTATATAACTTTTAAATAGTTTTGCCAAATTTAACTACTTATTTAATCAATCGTATCAAAAGGCGTTTTCGTTTATTAGTTCAGAGCAGAGCACGAATTGTCAAAAACAGATTCGTGTTTTTTTTTTTTGCTCAGAGCGTTCAGAGCTTGAAATCTGTATTTTTTTATACGTTCATCAGAGCGCGCTCAGAGCGTGCTCTATGTGCTCGACTCAAATTAACAGAGCACGTAGAGCGCTTTAATATTAAATGTCAAAAAGAAATGTTTATTTTAAAACAAAATAGATGACGCTACTATACAATAGTAAAAAAAGTAAACAATTTTAAAATTTAAAATAAATAAATATCCACAGTGATTTTTACAATTTAAGAAATAATGGACGACAATATAAGCTGTGATAGTAAATAATTAATATTTAATCATAAATAAATATTTTTTAGTTAAGACTTTTTATAAATCTTAACTTTTGTAAATTTCAAAATTTAAAGTTTAAATTCAATATATTATGACAAATGACAATTTGAAACAACAATAGAATAAAAATGACAGTTTACTCAAATCGTGTTTTTTTGCTCTGCTCAGAGCGCGCTCAGATCTATGCTCTGTACTAAAAAACGAAAACGCTTTAAATGTTGTCAGATGTCAGCACATAGAGTAAAAATATGAAATCAAACTGCCACTGCCTTCTATCGATTGGCGGTGTTTTGAATTTCCGGAAAGGACCGCAAATCGGTTTTTTAAGACCAAAAATCGCCGAAATTGGCCGAAATCGAGATTTTCAAATGGGAAGGGGTACTTTTTTGTGCAAATCCTCAAAAAATAAGACAGTGACATCGTAAATGTATCGACAACGTCGCCAACATATTGACGTATGATCTTAAATGTAACAAAAAAAATTGCTTACATTGTCTCATGATCGGTAATTAATTTTACAGTGTATCCGTGGCTCATTTTCACGACGCGGGTCATTAAATTATGTATCCGAAAATTTGTTAATACACAGTATAATTTGGTACAGTTATATTGAGTTTTTTTTTATTAATCAAGCAATAAGTTTTAAAAATTAAAGAAAAATACTTAAGTATAAATTTTACTTCGTGTTTCAAAAATAAATTTAAAAATGTTTTTTTTTTTTATTTTAAATTACTTTAATTTTAATAGGAAATGGACTGACGAAAGAAAGATGCTCTTATTAAGGCACAAAGAAGATTTTTCTTCAAAAAAACAAAAAAAAAAATTTTTTTTTACGAAATTGTCCATATGTTTGGATACATTTCCGATGTCACCGAGAATGACAAAAAAATTGTCAATTACAACTTCATTTTAGGTTGTGTTGTGAATCGCAATCGCACCCTTAAAACAAACTGAAAATATTATAAATTTTTTTTGTTTTAAGGGTTAAGGGTAAATTTAATTGTCAAAAAAAGTCAATTTACTCAGTAGTTATTGACAATAGAATAAAATTTTGTCAGCATCAATTCACAATTACCAAATAAAATATCAATTGAGAAAATTGCTCAGTTGTCAGTCGACTGATATTAAATAATAAAAAAGACAAAGCTCTGACAGCTAATGTTCACATTTATTGTAATTTTAATTATGGTAAATAACGAAATAATAGGTTCATTCAATAACATGTGATTGCAATCAATCACAATCAAAAGTAAATCCAAAATGTTCAAAATATCAGTAGACAATCAAAATCCTGTTCAAAAAATATCATTTCCAATCACTTACAATCCATTTTTCTTATTGAACAAATTTTTGTGTTTTTGAAATTTCAAAATTTGTTTATAAAAAAAATGGATGAAAATTTTTAAAAAACTTAATTTAAAAATTTTTTTATTTGAATTTAAATTTTAAAAATGTTTTATTAAAATATTTTTAATTTTTTTTCTCAAATCTTTTTTCAAGAAAATAAATATAATTAATTTTTGCCGAATACTTTGTGCCAGAATAATTTTCAAAATTAAACTTTGACATTCAATTCCAATCAATGATTGTGATTTTAATTCTGAGCGCAATCAGAAACAGAAAATATCATTTTCAATCACGTCTATTGAACAAAAAAAAATCAGTTTCAATCAAAAATTTCCCCTCCAAATCGTGATTGAAAGTGATTGAAAAGTTATTGAACAAAAAAACATGAATCGAAAACAATTTGCTATTGAATGAACCTAATAATAATAATAAAAATGACATGTATTTGACAACTAATAACAGAATTCAAGCAAAAATTATTCAAAAAAATACTTCAAATCTGAAATGCTAAATAGAATGATTAAATTAAGATTCTATATAATATAATAAGTCCAATCTGTCTTAACATATAGTTAACAACAGTTAGTGAGGAAAATAGATTGAAAATATTTGAAACAAAAAAATACTGAAATATTTGGTTCCAAAATAAATGACGGTTATGAATACCAAACTGGCAGAAATGAAAAGCTATAGAAAAGCATTAATTCAAAATCAAAATAGCTCAAAATTTATAAAGACAAAAAATTGTGCCCTTATTGATTTAAAGTCACTTATTTGATGATTTTCATCTAAATTTCCGCTAAAAAAAAGAAATACCGATGAGTAAAAGCAAAAAATTGAATTCAACAAAAAAAATGTTCTCAAAAAATATTTTAAACAGTAAATTTTATTTAAATTTTATTTTATTAAAGTTGAATAAAAAAATGTTTAAAAATATGTTTTTAGTTTAGAAATATTTAAACTTTATATTTTATTTCTAAAAAATTTTTTTTCAATCTCATATTTTTTTGTTTTTTTTTTTTTACTTTTGTTTTTATTATTCTAAAATTACAGATTTGAATTTTATGTAAAAATTTTCTCGCACAATAAAAATTTTCTATGTTTTTTTTTTGTATTTTTTGTTTTTTAACATTTGTACTTTTTTCTTTTTTTAATTTTTTTATTGTTGTGTTCTATTTTGACCTCAAATGAGAGAGGAAAAAAATGAGATTTTAATGTGATTCCGTTCTATAGTGAGTGATATTTTATATTGTTTATATATTATTATTATATATATATATATACGTATACTTATAACTACTATTCATCATAATTTTTTATTTTTTTTTTATTTCTTTCTTCCACTATTTTAGTCATATTCAGTTTTTCCCTTTCTCTCTTTACCAGTTTTATACATTTTCTGTTATAGTCTATATGCATTTTCATAATTTTAGTTGCTATATGTATACTAAATAATACTTATCCTGCACAGAAGTTACTAGTGATGGTAATGGTATCCTTTTTAATTCTTATTTAGGTTTGAGGATCGCAAATTTGAACAATGATATTTGTCAAAGGGTGGGTGTGGGGACAAGAGGGTGATTTTCAAGTATAGAAAGAAGATGTGGTATAGAAAAGAGAAATGTGAGGAAGGATGAAAATAAAAAATTCCAAGGTAAAGTGATTTTAATGGTTGGTTTAAATACCACCAAAATCAACCGTTTTAAATTGTTTTTTTTTCTTCTACAAGTTACATTTTTCTAATGTCATACCAATTTTATTTTTGTCTACATAACTATTCTTTCTTATTTTTATTCCATCTTTTCCTTTTTCCTTCAAATCAGGACTTCCCACCACTTTTTAAGAAATTAATTTCCTAGCTGGGGTAAATATATTTTTAGTTTAGCTTGACTTATGGATTAGGGATTGCATAATTTCACTAAATTTAAATAATTTTGTTGTATCTGCTGAAGAAAATAACAAAAAATAACTTCCTTTTATGAATTGAGGAAATTTATGGTGTAGTTATTATACTAGTTAGAAATAGTTAGAAAATATAAATTTTGTTTTAGTTGTAAAGAAGTGATTTGGAGAGATATTTAAAATAGGGGAGAGAATTTATTGAAAAGAAATTTATATGTGCATATTTTTTTTCCTGATTTAGACCTCGATTCTAACTTCTTATATGCCCTTAATATGATTCTCAAATCGAACGTATAATAAGGCGAATTCACTGTCATGCGATTCTGGTGATTCATGATTAACGAAACGAACACAATACGTTCGAAAACGTTTTAGTTTTTATCTACTTTTCAAAATATTCAATTTTTGATTGTTAAGTTAGCAACGGCTTTCCAAAGCGAATAAATTTATTCGCGAATCGTGATCACATTTACACGAACGTTCCAATAGCATATTCGCTACGACTCATATTCGCTTCGAGAATCATGATAAGGGCATTAATTTCTATTATAAAATATAATGGTTCCAATAAAGTAGAAGTGTCGCCTAATAGTGTAAGTACTACTTTTACTTTTTGTAAACAATTTTTGAATTTTAAAATTTGGTGCTGTGTGACGCAAAAGTAGTAGGAAAATTTAGTGGTAGTAGCATATAACTATTCAATGCGAATATCATTTGACAACAACCCGATTCGATCGAATAATAATTAATTTGACATAAAAATTTAAATAACTGGCCGGTACCGCGTATTACTATTTTTGATTCATGTTTCACATATTTTGCTCTTCATTTAACACTGTTGGATTAATACAAGTACATCAGACGGCTATTACTAGACAAAAGCTTGCTTCAATAATTGATTGTTCAATATATCATCATACAGTAGTGTTAGTATAAAACATTGCCATCATTGATTAGAAAAATTGACGGAAAATTTCGCATCGTATCTCAAATTAGTAAAGACACAAACCCACAGAAAAGAAAACGTAAATGGTAAAAATATTGATCGACTGCCTAAGTCCTAACTGTGTCCTGATACTAAACGATTTTCGTATTTTAAAATTTAGTACTCTCTATTAAGGCGAATAGGTAGAAATTTAGTAAAAGTAGGAAAAATTCAATGTGAAAACTTAACATTTGACAGCAATATATTCGCATAGAATTTAGAATAATTTTTAATGTTAAGAAATAATTTGTTTTTATGTTTTGGAAATAATTTTTAATGTTAGAGATTCGAATTTTTAAAATAATTTTGATAGTAACATTTTCATAGTAGTACTGGTGTGTATCAAATCAAAACAACATATAATTTTTGTATCACATCTCAAATTTACAAATTGAAATGCAAATTGCAAATTTCTGACATGTATAAACATCATGAACAATGTGTTGAATTTAATACCTTTCGTCCTAGATCTAGTAATTTTTAACCTTGGCTACTAGGTATTACCAGGTCTTCATAATTTAATATGACATTCAAAATTGTAGTTCGAAAATTATAAAAATCAATGGTTTTTTTATACTGTTTTTTTGTTGAGTACAATTGTACAAAAAAAAAAAAAATAAAAACCAGTGGCCTATTTCATAAAAATTTTGACAATTGACGCGATTGTCCGACATTTTTTTATACATAAATTTACAAATAAATATTAGAATTAGAAATAAATATTATTATCTATATAAAATAATATAAAATGCAATGTTAAAAACAAAGTCATTATTTATTATTAAAAAATTTTTTATTTTTATTACGAAATAAGTTCTATTGAAATAACTTCGATATTAAAATTAACAATATTTTGTCGAAGTTATGTCATTTTTAATTTTAATAAATTTCTCGAACTTATTTCAATATGACATTAAAATAAATAAATTAAAAATTACAAAAAATCGAAAAAAAACCAAATTTTATCGAAGTTATTTCAATCGATAAAATTTGTAGCGTGTTTATAATGCAATGAAAAATGAAATTTACAATTTTACATATTTGAAATCGTATGTCATGAATTGTCCGACAATTATAACAATTTTGTAAAATACAATTTTATTTTTAGTTTAATAACAAAATTGACATAAAAATTACTGTGGGCAAACCTTGACAAATTTTCTAGATTTTACCTTTGTTTATGAAAGAGGAATTGACAATTTACAATTTTGTCAATTTTATTTTAAAAGCAAAAATTTGACAATTGTCGACCTGTAATTTACAAAATTGTTACCTGTCAATTTTTATGAAATTCAGTTCTTTTGACAGCTAAGTTGATCCATTTTTTTTTATTACTTTTAATTTCTTTATATATCCTTAATCATACAATATAGTTGAAAAAAACACCCATTTTTTCAACTCATGAGATAACACCGGAACCAGATGTTGTACTGCCATTTTTCAATTAAATTTTAAATTAGACTTAAGTAATTAGACTTAGTTTAATTAGATTAAAGTAATATTATTTAACGGGCTTTGTGTAAATAATATAATCTATAAAATACTTATTATAAAATCATTGATAAAGTAAATAATCTAGTAACAAATTTGCAACAAATTTAATACCTTTGGATACCAAATTTAATAATTTTGGATTCTTTCCGACACACTGATCGTGAATTCATTACATAGTTTAAATCCAGCTCATTTCATTTTTTGTCGATTTTAAAGTGAATCGCATTAACTAGTTATCTACTACAACAGAAAATGTCTTTACTACTATAGCAAATTTAATAATTGACTTCTATTCTTCAATTTTACATCTGCGAATAAACTTTTTGTTAATGACAAATTATTGAGAACCACTGTTTTCTGAGTGGTGAAATTTTTATATTATTTACATACATTAACATTTTTATTTCCGTTCCGTTTGTTGCAGTTAAATTTTTCATCAAATTTTCTTCAAATAATATTCCAGTTGAACTCTACTGTTTTATAGTTTAAGTTAAAGTAGATTTACGAAGGTAATAAAAATTTTACCTTTTCTATTAAATTTCATTTTGTTAAATTTTTAATATTGCTGTACTAACTACAATAATAATAATAACAATATGTACGTTACTCCTTGTTAAATTTTTGTGCAAAACTATAGGTATGGATATTATAAAACATATTCAAGTAGTGTACTATGTTGTATGAATGTATTTTACCTGTATTTATATACATATATTAACATAATATGTACTCATACTTAGTTAAAATAGTATTTTTTTATTTTTTAACTTGTAAACTATTCGTGACGTTTATGGAAACATAATAAGGAAAACTTATTTAATTCTTGTTATTATTGTTTTGATTGTTTGTTGCTCTGTTGTTATTATATTCTAAAATAAAAAATAATTATATTAAAGTAACTAAGTATGTGTATATATATATACATATATATGTAGGAAATTCATATTAAGTAACGAGTATAAGTTGATAGAGAAATAATTCAAAATAAAAAATATAACAAAAAATCATAAAATAAAAAAAAAGTAAAAAAAAAATTGTCGCATATCGGATATCTCACATCTTTGTTTTGAGTCCTTCTCTTTCAATAATATGCAATTTTACTGTTTGCTTACACTTGAATTTTTGCAGCACAGTAACGAATATTATTCTTATCCGAAGAGTTTTGAAGTAAATTAAATATTTTTTTTTTTATATTTCTATCTCTCTTTCTCTTTTTTTTCCCCTTTTGTGAAAATTCAAAACAAAACAGAAGAAATTCAAAACAAATCCATGATGAAAGGATTAAGATTATCGAGGATTGCATTTATTGACCTGAATGCTGGTTTACTGTTTTTTTTTTTTAATTTTTTTTTTATATAATAACCATCATTTTATTTTAGCTGGGATCACGATATAATAACAACAACAACAAATTTTGCTTTTGTTAATAGATGGCATTGTATTATGTATTGTGATTCCCTAAGGTTTTTAAATAAAAATAAATAAAACCAAACAAAAACAAAGCAAAAAAAAAAAAAAAAAAAGAAAAATGGAAACATGAACACCTGGGCTGTATTTAAGTTATCGTGAATTAGATTTAAAATCAGTAAAGAAAAAAGTAAAAAAAAAAAAAAACAATAAATAAGGTTAGGCAATGGTAAAATAATGTGAATCCGTAATTTGAAGGTATTTTTTAATAAGTTACACTATTTTATAAGCATTTAGTAGCCTTAATACTATGATATTGTAAGTCTTATGTTCAAATAATGTATATTGTTGATATTGTATGATTTAAAAAATCGATTTATCGATTATATATAAACCATTTTGTATCACTATATTGGATTCTAGACGAATAATTCTAATTCATTCTGTATACAGACAATTTTAAAAACTATGAATAATTCGAACTAAAAAGCTATAAATTCTATTTTGTTCAAAACAATGTAAATATTAATACATAAAAACAAAAAGAAAATGTGTATTTTAATAGCGGAGGTATTTTTCGAGCTTACCATACGACCAATGATCTGATGATATCGCTATATGACAAATTTTACATCAACTATGAACATTTAAAATGCTTTTCGGCCGGATTAGACGATGTATAAACTGTTGCATTTTTTTTCATTGACTTTAACTTTCTTGTCAGCAAACTAAATTAGTGGTGGGGATATTTGTGTTGACACCGAGAGAGAATATGCATACAAAATATTATGTGCCGCTGCTGCACGGTATGAATTTCACAAATGCATAAACAAAAGCAATAAAATTTGTTGTTTGCTTCAGATTTTTTTTTGTTATAGTTACACAAAATTAATCGTAAAAGTAAAATTCTGATAGCAAACCCCAGCTAAAACTAAAATCGAACTGAGAAATATTCCCTAATACATAGATAAGTGTTGGTGACTGTTAACATCCAACATTGTTGTATTAGCAAGCTGATGTAATTTTGACTTGAGCTGATGGTGACTGCTGATATCGTTTAATAAGGCCATTTGATCGTGTTTGACATAGGGTTCTAATAGCAAAATGTCAGGTATGTAGATAGAACATAAATGTCAACTATGTAGGGCTGTGTTCAATCTTCACATAATTTGTAGAAAGTTTTCTCTCGAATTGGACTTGAAAAAAAAAAATATTTTGAAGTAGTTGGAATATGCTAGAAAGAACTAAAATCACAATTTCGATCAAAGCAAATTCAGCTGAGGAACACTAAATTCAACAAATTCTAATTTCTACATCGTGGAAGTAGTGAGATTCAATTCTATTGTTCAATTCTATTTATTGCTAGTGAAAATATTTAAAAATCCCAGACAATCCGGCCGAACAGTAGTTTATTTTTAAATGTGTTTGATTTAAAAAATTTATAACAGAAAATATCAACAACAAAATGTCTGCACACAACTTTTGAGCGAACATTTTTTTTTTTTTTCATAAAAGTTGAGTATGAAATCACCAAGACAAAATCCTATAAGAAATAAAGAAAGTTTTTCTTTTCGGGGATTTTGTCTGCGGTGGTTTTTGGTAATGAATTTTGTCCTCTTTCAATATAAAACAAGTCAATTTTATTTATTGAGGTGTAAAATCATTAAAAAATTTTAATAATTTCTTTATATCTAGGGTTTTATGTTTAAATTTTTAATTGATTTTTATAACTCACAGATGTATTTATAATATCTTGTAATAAGTTATGAAATCAATTAAAGTAAAAATTAAGATTTTTTTTTTTATTATTAGACAAAACTTAGGTCAGAGAAACCTTTGTAATTTCGTACCGTTGGCTTTTGGAAAAGAAAGGAAAAGGGATAGTTAGAGAGAAAAAAGTAGAAGAAAGTTTGGACGGGGAATTGTGAACTATATGATTGATGTTCATTTTGAATTTTTGTAAATTAAACAAATAAAAATAATCTCTCTTGGGAATGCTTGTAGTGTAGTGGAATGCGATTCCACATTCTAGAAGTTCTGACGATAAAAAAATTTCCATAATCAGTCGTGAACGATCTTGGTATTTCCACGGTGTAGGCGTGGGTATTTGCAGCTTTTTTAGTGATTTCCAAAAGTCAACAATATTTAGATATGATGAACGAAATCACTTCTTCAAATAATTATTGACGGGCTTGATTAATTATTGACGGGATTCGGTTTAATAGGCCTTAGAAAAATAAATTATGAATAAAATAATAAAAAAATATGCTTAACAATAACAATAAAACAAATTAATATAATTTAACTATTTGATAAAATAATTTCACAATTGCTTTATTGGCTTGATATGACATAGGGCTTCCAATCCCGGACATAAATTCCGATCCCGGGATTTCGGGATTGCATTTTACAAATCCCGGGATTGATCCCGGTATTGAGTTCCTCTGCTGAAAAAAATAACATAAAGTAGAAAATAATAAAAACTTGCAGTTCTTTTTTAATTCAGTATAAAATTAATCTTTTTATTTAAATTACTAATAATAAATATATAGTAACTATTAAATTCATATATTAAGAAATTCATATTAAAATTCTTAATTAAGTATTTTTTTGTTGTTGGAAGTGGCATCTGAGGAAACAGAGCTCGTCTAGAACCTTATCGCCCAAAGAATTTCGTAATTTATTATGCTGGTTGATTTTGAAGACTAACGATTCGCATCGATGTGGTATCACTTGTGGACGTGACATGCCATCATTTATTAATTTCTTCTGTTGTAGTTAACGGTTGTACAGAAATAACTTCAGCAATTTCCTCCTGCACAGAAACATCTTGAAATTCATCAACTTCTATTGTAGAACATGCTGTTATGGAAGTTGCATTCAATCTTTCAAGAAGATCTGCAATTAAATTACGGCACTTAGTCGGTGTTGGTACTATAATGAATTCTTTGTCGAAGTGAGAGATTCCATTCAAGCCATTATGTAGATAATACAAAAGTCCGCTCAAATCCGTACGACGTTGCTTCAATCGAATAGGCTGTAAACAGTTTTTGACTAATAATATGATCCGCATCTTCTAGTTTCTTCAACGTAAAACTAATAGCGATATCGGCTGTAATAAGGTGAGAGCCCATCTAGTGCAGTTAAACGTGACCGGGTTGTAGGAAGCGATTTTTGTTTATGCTCCAAAGCAGGAAAAAAATTAGTTAATGTTGTAGTTTTTTTCTTCGGAAGTTCACCTGATGTACTTGCGACATCAGAATCGTTTTTATTCTTTAGTTGGATTTTGTGTATCGAAAATAAGTGAGTGTGTAGACCTATTGTCGTTCCACCACCAATTTTTAAAATTTTTTTGCAATCGCTCACCTTACACGTTGCAGTCTCACCTTTTTCATCGCGTAGGAAATGTTTCCATACTGCTGAATTACTTCCTGTGAAATATTCTTTGTAGACAGCCATTTTAATAAAGCCCTATATATATTAATATTAATTAAAAATACCGCATTCAACTAACATCATTTTTCAATATACTTACTTACAGGGTATTGCAATGCAATTTAGAAATACGATAATACGATTAATTCAATATAATATTTACTAATTATAATTGCACAAAGAATACAAAACTATATTTTATTTTAAATACTATTTTCACTTTGTTAATTCGACTACTTTAACTTTATGTTCACAAATTCTCATACTATTTGATAAAACTACGTTAAGTATGTGAATCCCGGGATTTCTATAACATAATCCCGGGATCTCGGGATTGTAAAAAACCTCAATATCCCGGGATTTCGGGATCCCGGGATCCCGGGATTGGAAGCCCTAATATGACAGTCTTCCTGTATATTTTTGTATTTACACGACAAAATTCGAATTTCTTGGAAAATACATTTCAAATTTTTAATAGAAAATTGACCAAAATATTATGAACAGTTTCTATAAAACATAAAAAAATAATGATTTTGTAGGTAAGTAATTTTTTTCTCAATATTTTGACTTGATTAATTCCTCTTCTAAAAAATATGGTTTGTTTTATACCATTTGGCCATTGTTGTAGCTCAAAATCAAGAATTTAAATTTTTTTGAATAGTTGGTTAATTATTCCTGAATAATGACTTATATTTATTAATTAAAGAACAAACGATTAATTTATTAGATAAATACTTGCTAATGTAAGAGTAATCCGACTCCTACATCTTCCATAACATGATGATCAAAGAAATTTCGTATCATAAATTAACATTTAATAATCGAAACACTAAAATTGAGTAATTTAGAAATGTCAAATTATTAGAATTGAAAATATTTTAGTATAAACAATTCTAAAATTTTAATTTCTAGTTTGTAGGTATTCAATTAGTTGTAATAAAACACAAAGTGTGTGTGTGTGTGTGTATATACTATACAAGAATATTTGTAATTTCATTTAATTGAACTGTAATGTAAGAATGGGGATAGGGGAAGGTAAATTGAATTTGAAATCAAACAAAGAGAAGATTTTTATCTTTTTTTTTTTTACAAATGAAAATTTTAAGAATTCTTTTCCGTTCCATTTTCTGTTTATCTCATTTTACTGATTGAAAATTAAATTCTAAAAATAGAATCTCTCTAGTAGTTCGCTAAATGCTTAATACTTAAGAAGTGAGTATTCTGGAATTAAACAAAGTAAGAAATGGAACATATGATGATGATGATGATAATAATAATGATGGTTCTATGGTGGACTTTCTGTTATTGTTATTTTTGTTGTTGTTGTTGTTGTTGTTGCAATTGTTGATTTAGTTGATCAATTGATTTTCCATTTATTATTTTTCCTATATGTAATAAAAAAAAAAATTATTTCATTTACAATTGATCTGATCATTTAAAGTACTAACTGCACACATATTGGATATGATTGAATACAATTAAAGTACATATTCAGGATGTATACTTGTGTTTACTGTATATCTATCTAATATATATGTATGGACACATATATTCTATAATTGAAATTAATTAAATTGTATATATAACTAGTTAAGTATTTTATGTATAAACATAAATATAATCTTTGTTTTTTTTTTTTGACCATTTGAAGTTGAATTAGAAATTTTGGTATTAATTTTACAATTGTAGGGCTTTTGTATATCATATATATGTACATATTTTGATTCAATTTCGAAAGAAATTAAGGACACAGTGGGCGGTGATATTATGTTTATAATGCTTATAAATATAGATTATGTTTTTTAATTTCACAAATTTGGAAATTTAAAACTTCAAAATTTAAAATTTTTCATTTTAAATAACTTTATTTTAACAAAACAATAATCAAACAGTGGTTCTCCAAATTTTGCAAAATGTATACATATATACATATATGTAAATTTTTATTGGTTTATCTAATTGTGATTTTAATATTGATCAAATTTATTGTAGGCATATAAATGATGGGTGATTATCATTATCATAATCATTGTCCTGTAATCTTATTATAGTAACATAAGGCGAAGAAGGAGGTGTTGTTCGCACAGATTTGAATTTTTTTTTTTTTGTTTTCAGGAAAAAATCTAAAGTTTTGAAATATTTAAATAGTAGTTAAGTACCTATTTAGACAAATTTTTTGTTTACTGTGTTGTGAGTAAAGAAATTTTTCATGTAAAAAATTATCTCGGAATAAATACATTTATATACATATGGGTCATTATTTTTTTTGTTGCACATTTCAGAATTTTTAAATTTTAAATAATTTTTTTTTTATATGAACCAAGGTATTTAATTCAGGAAGTTGCAAGTTTTCGTTACTATATTCTGAAATTAT
The DNA here is from genome assembly GCA_963942445.1 of Argyra leucocephala. Lineage (NCBI taxonomy): Eukaryota > Metazoa > Arthropoda > Insecta > Diptera > Dolichopodidae > Argyra > Argyra leucocephala. The sequence continues at coordinate 16,871,768 of OZ012681.1, forward strand.
TCGTACACTTTTTTAAAAATTGCAAATTTTATAACAAAATCAGTGAATTGTAATCAGTCAATTTGTCTCCTGCGTTACCTGAATGTTTAATGTTATTTAAATTTAAAAAAACTAAATATGAAAAACATTAATAATTTTTTTATATTTCATTTATTGCAAATAAAAAACCTCTATTGAAAAAATAATAAAAAAGATAATATAAATAAAAGAAATTAACAAATTTTAGTCCACTGCGTTACTTTTTATTAATTTATTATCAAATAAAATTTAATTTCGCTGTTACAGCAGGAACGTATAGTTTATTATATATCACATTATAATACAAATATTATTTATATATCACTTCAATTAACAAAACTTAAATAAAATATCTTAAAATTAAATAAAAATAAAAATAAAGTCTTCGTGACTAGGGACAAAAAGTAACATAGTGGACCAAAAAGTAACTTAGGGGAAATTAATATAAAATTATACATAAATAAAATGTTTACAAATACCAAAATATTGAATTATTTTTCGCAAACATCAATTCTGTTTCCAAACTCATAAAAAAGACGATCTCCTTTCATTTTTATGTTTGGATTGGGCAATATTTTAATTATTTGATTCATGTTTACATATGAAATATCATTGTCTTGTGTCTTAAATATTTTTTTCGTTTCATCCATAGATTTTAAAAACATAACTTCTATTTCATCTGCTTCTTCTAGTTTCTGAATAACGGCTACATATTTATACTCAGTTTTACGTTCTTTTTTTTCTACATACATTTTTAAAAATATAAAGGTCCCGGTTTTAATTTTTGATCCATCAGTGACTGAATCATCTCTTTCAGGCAAGGATTCGATGTCAGATTCAAACTCATTCTCGCTGCTTGTTGGAGTATATACTAAATCGTAGACCTCGGCTCGCGGCTTAGGGGAATTTGCAAGTGAGGCTACGTATAATTTGGGATTGAAACAAGCACAAAATCCTCTTTTGACACAGGAAAAACAACTTAAATCCCTATATTTCAGTAAACCTGAATCTTCTGTTATTAGTTGATGCAACCGCATTGTACCCGGCAAGATAGGAATAAGCTTTGGTAGAGATTTCCGCACATCTTCAATAGCTTCAGTCTCAATCATGAATAACTTAACGGAAGTTTCATTCTGCACAAGTTCAAAAAAATCGGTGGCGTTAGTAATATCTTTTCCGTGTGCGACAATCCTATCTGCAATTCTTTTTACAGTACCACCAATTCCGTCAGCCGTTCCTTTCCCATGCCCTGATTCAAAAAATGACCATGTTCCACTTTTATATTTTTTTTCAAAAATTTTGTGACTAAATAAATAAAAATTTTGTTTTTGTCGATACTGAGTGCACGGACCATCTGAAAAAAAATGAAGTGTATCTATTCCTGGTTTATTTTTTTGAATCATTTTAAGAACCGGATCCAAATGAGCCCAAATTGCACTTGGGCTGTGTTCATTACTTGGTGAAATTGTGCAGAATGATACCGTATCATTATCGAATAAATATATTACACCTACGATATAAATAAATTTGGAATAACCAAAGAATTATTATTAAAATAGAGATACCTGTGTGAAGAGTTATTTGTTTTCTGGACCCTCCGAAATGATGCGATTGGATCTCTTCAGTGTATTTGCAGTTGTAGTTTTCACTAAAATCTACATGAATTGCCGCTTCATTTTCTGTTAAATTATCGATGCAGTTCCGGTAAGCTTGATATTGTGTTTTAATATTAAAATGATGTTTCTTCAGAAGTATCATCTCTTCATTAAATTTTTTGATTAGTGTTGAAATTTTCCCTTTAATCAATTCCTTTACAGTTTTAAAAATTTTATTTGTATTGCCATCCTTTTCATAAATTTCCTCCCTTCGTAACCACTCCATCCAATGAACATCGAGGTTAGAATCTTCAAAATTTAATGGGACTGTCTGATTTTTACAGGAAGTACATTTGTTATACATGCATTCTATTGATTGTGTGTCGCAGACAGCCATCTGAAGTAGAAGAGGCAAACTTACCGTAGAAATAACGTTAAGTTTTTTCAATGTACATGTTTTCAGCATTATATTGCAATGTAGCTTGCAAGCACATGTATCGCGGGATTGAATTGTTGGTTGAACAACATAAAATGGACGATTTAATGTAAATATGAGTATGATACATAGTTTTCTGCTTCACTATTATATTTTTTATGAAGATTCATCAAAGTATCAAGCATGTATCTTTTTTGTTCCTTAACTTTATTTTTGGTTATTGTTTCTTTTTTGCCAGCGGTCGCACAACTGACATCATCCCTTAAAAAGAATTTATGAATGCACTTTCCAATTTCAGGCAATTCTTTTGGTTTATGTGCTCTTTCACGTCCTGCTTGAATGGCAAGAGCCTCATAACCAACTTGCCGAAGAACTCTATATTTTCGTAGTAAATTACACACAACGACAGACTTAAATGTTTTTTTTTCAGACGTTTTGTTTAACTCTGAGTATTTAGCTTTCAGAGAATGGGTTAAAATGTTCTAGTTGAATAGCACTCTCTTAATTTTGTGAGCTGGTGCAGATCTTGAATTAGAAAAACATTCTTCAATTAGGCTATTAGTTTTTGCAATTGGGGAAAAGTTTTGTTCCAGCAGCTTCTTGTTTTTTTGTTTGTTTCTAACAGCTTGTTTTTTATATTTTTCGACTTTTTTTTTCAATTCATTAATTTTTTCATTAAGTTCTATATTCTTTCTAAATAATTTAGTTCTGTGTAGCAGTACCTTTTTCCTACCCCGCGACCTGTTGTTTTCCGCATTTAAGATGTTTGCAGTGGTTGGCGTAGATGGCGGAGTGTTTTCAACTACAGTTTGGAGATTTTTTTAGATTTACGTTGATTTTTTTTGTTTGTCCGCCAGTTTTTGCGTGTCTGTCTTTTTTCGCGAGGTGTTTGATTTTCAATTAATGTTTTGGTTTTATGGTATCTTTCACACGCCTTTTTTTTATATTCATTTTCTCTTTCCAAGTCAAGCTTTCTTTTTTCTCGATACCTTCTCTGCTTTTCAGCAGGAGTTAAAGATTTTTTTGCCTTGGGTGGCATTTCCTATTAACAAAAAATTATATTCTAATATTACCCTTATGAAAAGTACCACTTTGTTACCAATTAGTCCACTGCGTTACTAACTTGTCCACTGTGTTACCGTGTTCTACGTAACATAGTGGACAGGTAACGCAGTGGACAATTTTACTGAATTTTTGAGAAAAACCTTAATTTATTGACCAAACAATATTAAAATAAGTTTTTTCTAAAATTTCCCTTTACATTATTCACTATTTTATATAATTAAATAACTCAATTCATTTTTAGCTTCGAATAAAATTGGTAACATAGTAGACAATTAATAAAAATACATACTTACAGGTTTTGGAAAATTTATTTTTTTCAGTTACGACCTATTCACTTGAAAAACTTTAGTCAACTGAATAAACATATTAAATAATTTTGAACAAATTACAAAAGCGCGCCAAAACACTTGAAGAAAAAAACGGTTTTAATTTGAAAAATAAAGCATCGGTAACACAGTGGACAAAAATATAGGGACATCTTTTATTTTGCTAATAAAATGGTTAAAATACATTGTACTGCTTTTAAAAAGTAAACATTGAAATTATAATTAGTATAATTTAAAGCTTTGATTTTCCAAGTAAGCCCAAAGCCACTTAAAAAGAGAAAAAATCAATTTCAAAGTCAAAAAAGTTGAGCTGGGGACATAGGATTTTGGGGTAGGCAGTATAAGTTTTTTTTATTTTTAAGAAAAATTGTTTAAGATAAAATTTTCAAATCAAATGTGACAAACAGAGAATTGTTTTTAAAATTAATATTAATTATTGATTTTTCTGTATTTTGTTTATTTAGAAAATTATAAGGTAATTAAGTCCAGGACAGCAAATGTGCAAAAAAAAAAAAAATGACCCATATACATACCTACATATATTTTATTTGGGTTTTTGAATTGAGTTAAAATCATTTCGCTTTTAGAAATTTCTGTATTTAGGAAATTTTTAATATGAACTCTTTACCTCTGCAATTTTCTATTGACAGTACATTTAATATTGACAGTAGAAAAAATGCATCCGAACTTATTTACATTGAAAGTATATTTAAAATTGACAGTAGAAAAAATCTATGCGAACTCATTTACATTGACAGTACATTTTTACAAACAGTAAAAAATTACATCTGAACTCATTTACATTAATAGTACATTTAAAACTGAAAGAAGAAAAAATACATTCGAACTCATTTACATTGACAGTACGTTTAAAATTGACAGTAGAAATAATACATGCGAACTCGTTTACATTGACAGTACATTTAAAATTAACAGTAAAAAATTACATTCGAACTCGTTTACATTGACAGTACGTTTAAAATTGACTGTAGAAAAATTACACCCGAATTCATTTACATTGACAGTACGTTTAAAATTGACAGTAGCAATAATACATCCTAACTCATTTACATTGACAGTATATTTGAAATTGACAGTAGAAAAAATCCATGCGAACACATTTACATTGACAGTACATTTAAAATTGACAGTAGAAATAATACATACGAATTCATTTACATTGACAGTACATTTAAAATTGACAGTAGAAAAAATACATCCCAACTCATTTACATTGACAGTACGTTTAAAATTGACAGTAGCAATAATACATGCGAACTCGTTTACATTAATAGTACATTTAAAATTGACAGTAGAAAAAATACATCCGAATTCATTTACATTGACAGTACATTTAAAATTGACAGTAGAAAAAATACATCCGAATTCATTTACATTGACAGTACATTTAAAATTGACAGAAGAAAAAATACATTCGAACTCATTTACATAATAAGAAAAACTAAAGATCTAATAGAATACTTTGGAGTATGGGGAAACAATGTAGTCTAACAACACTAACCCTAGAATTAAAAATAAACACAAAAAAAGTAAACACTAATAGAATAAACAAAAATGTAATGATGGCCTACATATCATAAGGTAAAGAGCCAAAACATATTATTAGGTATATATATTGATATACATTGACATTACATTTAAAATTGACAGTAGAAAATATACAAGATCATCGAATGATTTCCGCTACTGTCAAAATTCATTTATATTGCAATTGTTTTTATGAAAATGGACAGAATATGAACTGATTTTTACCGACAGATTTTCAGTAAATGAAATTTTTTTTTTTATTTAATTAGCTGTTATTAGTGTTCATTCAGTTTTGTTTGCAACATTGTAACTGATTTTTAGTCGGTGAAATCAGTTTTTGTCTGGGTCTACAATTGAATTAGTCGTTTTCTGTTTTATAGTCTGTTTTCATCTTAAACGTTGATTCTTCATTGTTCAAGAGAGAATTCAAAATTGTATACATTTTCATTATTGGTCAAAATTGTATACACATCTTATATGAGCTCAGATTAGTTTGAGACAAAATTGCTGAGCAATGACTCCATATTAGGACTATGTATGTGACTTGTTATAATAAACATTTCTAAAACAAACTCCGTTATTATGTCATTTTGTTGAATTTTGAACATAGTTTTTCCACATCTATCAAATGTTTGTTTTCGTCAAGTTATTTGTGAGCTTTAATGACTCATTTAATGCTCTAGTTTTATTTTTATTATGTTTTTATTTTATCCAATTCACAAATTTGTAAATGCACTGAAACATAGATTTAATTACAGAATTAATAAATTAAAAAAAAAAATTTTTTTTTAGAAGAAATACAATATTGTAAAATTGTCATATGACAGCAGCACCCGTCACCAAAAATACAATTTAAAGAAACACAAAATAATTTAATTATGTGAAAGGTCAATATACTTTTTGGTTTATTTTTGTTTTTACATTTATTGATTGGCATTTAGTAATCGCCCAAACTATGTAGATCAATTTTTTTTTTTAAATTCCGTTTATTGTTTTTTTTTTGTTTTTACATCTTAAGCAGAACTCGTTTAAATTTTTTTAATTTTCTATTTATGCTTTTTTTTTATATCTACATTTTGTTAGTATGTATATAAGTTAGGTATATGAATTAATAATTGTATGTTAAATGTGATTTAACTTCCTACGCTATGTAACTTATAAAAAAAAAAAAAAAACAACTTTCTTAACATAATATAATACACGTGTTCATATATATTTATATTTATGTTCATATATACTTAACTACATAATATATTAAAATTATTCTCAAATATCGAGGTGTGTTATTAACATGGTTTTTTCAGATTTAAGAACAAATCAATAAAGTGTTATTGCTTCGGTAACAAAATAAAATTGAAAAAAAAAAAACAGGTTGGCAAGAAATTTATAATATTTATTTTGAAAGAAATGGTTGTAGTATTAACTAAATAAAAATAACATACTTTAATTATTAATAAAGAAATAATATATATGTATATATAATATATATATATCACCGGTAACAGGTTTCAACGAAATTGTGTTGTGATGTAATTTTTGATTTTATAAAAACATTTGTAATTAAGCGTTTTGAAACTATTTATATTATTTCTACAGCAGTGAATGGTTGATGTCTTGGCTAATTTTTTTTTTTATTTCTTACGTAATTCGTTATCTTTTATACTTAAAAAATTTATGTTAATTTTAATTTAAACAATTAAGTAATAGATTATATATTGTCTAGTTTTAATGTTAGTTGTACAATTTATATGAACATAGAGAAAAACGATTTTTTTTTGCAAAAATCTGAAAACATTAAAGTTTAAATTATTTTATCATATATGAAATTAAAGAGAGGGAACTGTTAAATTTCAGTTTGTAATAGGTTTTTTTTATATTCCGTTACGGAGGTGATCCTAATATGTCAGGACCGGCATGTAGGCTTTTAGCACTTTATGCCCTCCTCCACCACTCAACTTAGTCGACCCTTTTGATAAAGCTCAATAGATTTGAGGGTTTTATCCTGCAGCAGTTTTCTGAAATTATGTAGTGCGCTTAGTCTTAGCCTTGAAAGAGCTAGGTACTCTCCTATAATATGTGTGTTAAGTTTCCTCCTCTTCCAGACAGTGTTTATATTTTGGGTCGTCACTTCGTGCTAGTCTACACATGTGCTTATACATGTACTTATGACCAGTAAGTATTTCCACCATCTTCCTACAGTCTGCTCTATTGAGAGCTAGCAAGCAGTAGGTAACTTTGGTGTTTATTCTTTGTGCATATATTTTTTTGGCCTTCAATACGCTGCCAAAGAATATGTGTTTCCCTCTTCAGGGTGTTTTCTATCGATAGTTTAATATTACCAATATTATTCCCAGTTCCGATTCATAAATGTTGTCCGCCGATAATCTGGCTAGTTCGTCAGCTTTCTCATTTTTAGTCAAGCAAAATATAAGATCAGTTGCACCTTATTTCGGAGCCCCATGAGGGTTATGGCTTCCGAACATTCTCCCACAAATCTAGATTTGATGAGGTTACTTTCAAGAGCTTTTAAGGCAGCCTGATTATCACTAAAGATACTAATGTCTTTGTTATTATATTCACTGCTGAGTTTATAGCAAGACTTCAGCCTGGAAGACTGTGCAGTGTTTGTCAAGAGGAAACTGGAGTTCCAGTTGTTCTTTTTCAAATAACACTTCAGCTCTCGCAATTGCTGGTTTGCAGTTTTTGGTAGTACATATGAAGTCGAGTGAAAGAATGCAGGGCAGAACATTTTCAATTAAAAAGATGCTCTTTTGAAGCAATAAAAAAAAAAAAATTAAAACAAAAAACGCATGTGTCCGATATAAAAGAGACAGTTAGAACGGGAAAGATATGCTGGCGTATATTTTAAAGATTAAAGAATAGCAATGTGTCCACAAAGAAAAAAACAAAAAAAAATTAGAGCAATAAATTCATGCTAACGGGACAATATGCAAACTATGCATATTTATGATACCGAATTTATATTGTCCCGGATTGAATTATTTTAATATAAAATTTTTATTGAATTGTATCTAAATTTTCAAATTACTTAAGATTATCCGTTGAGACGGAGAGAGAGAGAATGCAGTAAAATTACGAACTTCGAAAAATACGATACTTATGAATTGTCAAATTTTGAATAATTAAATATGATTAAGTTAGATTTGGTTTAATTGATTTGACTGTTGATCTAATGAACATACCTATACAATAGTACAAGAGAAGTGAATAATTTTAACGCTATCGAAATTAGTTAACCAATACGTACACATACTCTGCGTTTGTCCAGAGAACAAGCAGAACAAGAATCCCAGAAGGGTACTATTGGGAAAATTTCTCAGAGGTAAGGTCGCAAGGTCTGAGTGCGAGAAATGAATACTATCCGCCCCCATTTAACGAATCAACCAAACCAATAAGTACCAAAAACACAAATAAGACAGATTTCGAAAATCTTTCGGACATCTTCCTCTCTCTTTCACTCATCTTTCTATACATCATCTTTAGTGTTGGAGCATCAGCATTTCAACTATTGTAGAAAATTACAAAAAATAATAATAATAATACTTACCTACAAAAAAAGAAAAAAAAAAAAAAATGTACAAAGGTGAAGAAAACCAAAGCAACAGCAACAATCATGAAATTATAATATAAAAATGAATGTAAAGTAAATGGGAGGGAAATTTGAAAATGAGTATGAGAAGAATAAAGTAACAACAAACAGCAGCAACAAACAACAACGGCAACAACAACAACAACTAAAACCAAACAAAAAAAATTCAAGAACAACGTAACAAAATATCGCAGTAAATATACACGCGCTCTCATCTTACCTCGTTAAGGTGATGATAACTAGGTGGGAAATGTAGGTTTGTATGAAAATGATTTTAAGATGCTGGTGATGCTGATGAATTTTTTTTTTTTGTTTTTTTTTTTTTTGTTTTGTCAATAGTAGAATAGGATTCTTTATGTTTTCTTTATATCTCAAGACCTTAAACTTAACGAGTCTAAGTTGAATCCAGGGATTTTTTTTTTTGCTTTTTTACGAAAACTGATTGCTGTAGCTGCTGCTGTTGTTGTTTGTTGAATCTATATATATATATATATATATATATATTAAAAAAATAAAAACAAAAATGAATGTTGCATTATGGGATTTTTCATTTTTGTTTTTTTGATTTGTTTGCATCGTAAATATTTACTGGATAGACGGATGCTTTTTAATTTAATTTTGTTGTTGTTTTTCTTTTGTGTTTTTTGTTACGTTTTTTGCACATCGTAAGTTTGCTAAAAGAAGAAAAAAAATTGAAATTTTATACAATAGCCCCTCTGAAATGTTGTTCTTATTGTTATTCATTATAATTTTTTATGTTTTTATATTATTTTAAGAAGAGTTTTTTGATAGAAGAGTATTGAGCTGATATTTATGTTCATGATGTACATTTTAAGCAAATTTTTTTTTTTATATTAACAAAAAATTTAATGAGGGTGGGAGGAACAAAAAAAAAAGAGAAATTATATTTTTCTCATATTATTGTGGTTTTTCGTTGGTTGACAGATTGTCCAAAATTAAACAAATCATTTGAAATATGGTACCACGAAATTTTGAAGTGTTTTTGTTTTCCCTCAAGTACATAACACACATAAATTTTGATAATAAGGGTATTCACGATTAAGTGTACAAGTATAGTAGTTCTCCAACGATTTCGTGAACACACCCTTGCATTTTCAATGTTGTACTCGATACAGATTTGTGACAGCGGTTTGTTTACATAGGCTTTTAATTTAAGTGAAAAACAACTTTCTTTTTTTTCACTTGTAACTACATTCATAAAATAATATTCAATTAACATTTTTTTTTTCAATTTAAATTTTTTATTTAAAAATTTACCTTTGCTTTTATCTCAGTATTGACTTTACAAATGTCAAACTTAAAAAGTACAATTTCAACTAAAGTACAATACTAAAGCAGAAGAGTTAGGGACAAATTAAAGAAACCTAATCAAAATGAGGTATCGAATAATTTTCCAAAGAGATCAAATACCTTAAAACCGTACTTGATGATGACTGGAGTGCTCATCTAGACAATGCTCTAAACAAAGCCAGAATTTCACTGTGGACATGCAAAAGCCTGTGTGGCCGTAAATGAAGACTAAATCCCAAAATGGCTTATGGTTATGTACCGCAATAGTGACGTCAACCTTAACCTACGCATCCGCAGTTTGATGGAAAAAAGGTACGCAAATCACAGCTTAAAACAAACTCAATAAACTACAACATTCAACTTGTTTGATGATAACTGGGGCTATGCAAACAATATTTACCGCATCATTAGCAACTATGCTTCACCTAGAATACCTTCATGTTTTTATACAAAAAGAAGCTAAGTACAATACTAATCTAAAGTACAATACTAGAAGTACATACAATAGGTTTCTTACAGAATATTTTTATATCAACATTTTACAATGGTACTACGCTTCTACACCTAGTACAAGACTACACCTTCAATCTACACCTAATCGTGAATACCCTTAATATGAAGTATACATATACATACAACATAATTGTACCTTTTGCTTCAGTGAATTTTACATATTTTCTTCATGTTCTTTAGTTGGTTAGTTTTAGAGCAGTATTGAACATATAAGGCGAATTCATAATTGTAGTCATCAGTGGCTACTTTCTTTACATTTTATGAAACAAAATTTCTTTGCAATAAAGTATGAAAAAAAAATTTGTTTGGCTTAGTTGTCTAAGACTGCGGGCTTTCTAAACACAAAAAAAAAATGTGGATTTTTAATTTTTTTACCGTGTTTTATAAGCTTCATTAGTATTTCATAAGTAGTCAGTGCTTGAATCCCAAATTTCTAAGACAATAGTCATTTTCTTTAATATGCACCATGGCATATGGCAAAGTCTGAAAATTCGAATTTTTTCAACAAAACTGAACTGATCCGAGAATCTTGATCTCAGCCGGTTTAATTTTACTTAATAAACTTTACTTCAACTTACACACTTCCTTACACTTCGTTAGATGATTAACAGACTATAGAATCACGTCTTCGGACTGATTCTTCAATGCTCTCTAATTCTGACATTCGTATATCTGACATTCTATATCTAATAAAAAAAAAACAAATATTATTTTCGGAGAAGCCAAGAATTTGTTTATTTGTCTCGGGTAGCTTCAATGATTCTGATTTGTAGAACAAACTTAAACTTTTTATATATTTGTACTGTGATGTTTCGAGATAAAAGGTATGATCCGAGATGTTTTGAAAAACCAAGATGACAAAGATGTATGTATGCCAGTGTTGTTTTTCGCCGGACTTGCACATTTATGTTGTTTTTGGAATTGATGCTGGTTCCAAGGTAGACAAACTTCTGAACTACTTTGCAAATATATCTGTACAACAGTGATTTTCTGACCAATATGATGCTGGTAGATCTTTGTGGTGACAATATCCATATCAGATTCATTTGTTCTACTTTGTTTTCAACCTAGGTAAAAGATTAAAGAACTTGCATGATAGTGCATCTAATTGTCGAAATATCTTATATAAACTAATTTTGTTTTGTTGTCTGAAGCCTTAGTTACCAAATATTTTTTTTTTATTTTTATTTTTTTTTTCTATTTATTTTATAGAAGCAAAATATAGTGAGAAAATAATATTAATGCATTTTGATGAGAGATGAAACATAATATTTACTTTACATTGTTGTTGGTGTTTTGAGTTACGTATAATGTGTATATTTTTTTAAACTGCGCCCAAACTTTACTAGCTTAGCAATGGCATTATACTAGTAATTATATATTTTCACTCGCCATAGGCAATATTGCCAATATTGCTTGCTTATGAAAACCACTAGTGAGCCTTACAATCATAATAATCCTATCTTATATTCTATTGTCCTATCTCTTTGTATAAATCGGGTCTTACAGTTTTTTTTTTTTATTGCATACACGTATATATAATTTATTATTACTTTTACACTAATACATACGTATCAAATTTTTTTTTTTTTTTGTTTTATCTAACAATGTGCTGCCCTTAGCTAACAGGAAATTTTATTAAAATCTTAACATACAAAAAAAAAAAAAGTCCTAACGAGTTGTGCGACATAAAAACGAAAAAAATAAAACCAAACAAAAAGCAAAACCTTTCAAAAAAAGGGAACATTTTAGAAGGAGAGAGAATAAAATGTATAAAAAATATAACAACAACGAGCAAATACAATTTTTTTTTTTTTTGTTTTTAATTTTTTTGTTTCTTTATTATTCGTCTCCTCTAGACCATTATGGTGTTGCTCAAGTTGTTCTGGCTCAAGTTGCCTTTTTCTAAATAAAATACCTTACTACCTATGTTATACAATTTACTATATGTATGATGATGATGATGATGGTGATGATGATTGATGATGCTGCTGCTGCTGTTGATAACAAAAAATATAATAACAAAACGATGATGATGATAGTAATAGTGATATTTTGATGCAATATCTCGTAGATTTCGTTATACACGAAAACGTTTTAAACACTCTGTTTTTTTTTCTGAGTTGTGCAATTTTTTTTTTTGTATACTAACTTACTTACTGTTATTATTTGTTGGTGTTTTGTTGTTATTGTTGTTATCGTTGTTGTTACCTGTTTTTTATAAATGGGTAAGATGATTTACATTAAGTTAGTTGTTTGTAAGAGGAAAACCTTCATCGTTTTCTTATATGTATATATATATATATCACACATATATATATATATATATATATATATATATATATATATATATATATATATATTTATATATATATTTATATATGGGATAGCCTTTAGGGATATTTTATTTATTTGTTGTTGTTGTTGTTATTTATTTTGAATAAAATTTTTACAATCTTAGATGTTTTGTTTCGTTGTTTTTTTTGTTTTGTGTTTTTTTTTTTTTTTGCGTTGTAGTTGGTGTATAAGTTGCAGGTAATATGTTATTACTATTATAATGCTGCTGCTGATATTTAAAGGAGTTTCGCATTTTTTTTGCTTCTCTTTTTTTTTTTTTTAAGTTCAGCTCGTTAACAATAATTTTTTCTATAAATTTAGGTAGAATTTCGTTTTTTTAGTAAAAGTTACCGTTTTTAGTTAAAGTTTTTGGGATTTTAGGTAGAAAGTTTCTATTTCAATGAATTTTATTTACAATGAAAATATAAAAAATATTAAATTGAATTTGATAAGCTTTTTTTTGCTTTTTTATTATTTTTTTTATTGATTATATTATTTTTATACAAGTTATTAAGTTTGAATCAGTATTGTAGGAACCAATTTTTTATTAGAAATTCGAAAATAATTTCGAAATTAAATTGTGGGCATATTTTTTTTTAATGTTCTGTTAATTTATATCGAGCATGTTTTGAACGCATTCTGAACGCAAAAAAAGGGATTTCAAGCTCTGAACGCTCTGAGCAAATAAAAATACAAACCTTTTTTAACAGTTCATGCTTTGCTCTGAACTAACAAAATAATACACCCTGTGGTATCCAGGCTGTGACATCGTAAATGTCATACAAAATATTTGCAACCCTATACAATATTAAAATAAGACAAATGTTAAATTTATTAGTTCAATTTTTCTTTAATCATTGAAGCTTGATTCGTGCCGTAATCTCACCGTGAGGGGCCTATGTGTCATATCAGATCATATGTGTCAATTTCTTATCATTTTAAATTTAAAACTAAAATTATTTAAAAAAAAAATACTTTAAAAATATATATAAGTAAAAATAAAGTACATAGTTTATTTTTTAAACTTACTTAAATTGCATCTTTCCTTTCCAAAACAACAACACGTAGGTTTCTCTCTATATATATATATATATATATTTTATAATGACATTTCTATCTGTGTATTTGTATTCTATTATTCTTCGATATGGATATTGTTTATTGTGTTGTCTATTGAGCTTTGTAAACATATGTAACGAATACATTGTCAAATAAATTTCCGATCATGAGACAATGTCAAATCTTTTTTTTACATTTCAGATCATGTTACATTGTATTGGCGATGTTTTCGATACATTATCGATGTCAAAGGTTTAGTAGATTGATGCATTGGATAACTTAAAGAATTTTATTTGTTTTAATTCTACTTCATTAAAACACAAAATGGTTGTTGTGATGAATACGTTACTGTTTACTTGTTTATTTTTGGTTATTAAAGATTAATTATTAGAACATTGCCTTGTATATTGTTTAACAGGCCAGTAGATTAAAAAATTTGAGTAAAAATAATATCCAGTTTATGTGTAAATCAAATGGACATTTTTCTTTTCAAAAGATAAGTATTACTTCTGGCAAAGTTTGGACTAAATTCACTTTACCAATATGGAAGTGAGCCTAGTGTGTAAACTATTAATATCTAGAGCCGCATTAAAAGATTTTAATGCTTTCATTCATAATTTTACAAATTAAAAATATCCATAAGCAAAATTATTCTACATCCAGGCTTTCACTTCAACTTCTATCAGAAGACTAAAAAAAAATCTCTTTATTTTGATTTTAGTTTTCATAGAATTTTCAAAATATCTCACACACCAAAGCTTGCTGTGTTCAATAAGTTTAATTTGACAAAACAAACATAATACACATTAAACTTATTGAACACAGCAATCCAAAAATAAAATGAGAAAATATAAGAACAAAAAATAAATCGGAAAAAAGTTAACGGTCAATTGTTATTATAATTTTAGACGAAAATAATACGAAATGTAATGTTCGGAAAAAAAATTTTAATATGTAAAAGCCTGATACAGTAAACAAATTACAAAGCAATGGTTAGATATAATATAGAACAGTAACAAACGTTTTTCAACTTGCACGACGATAACAAAACGTTTTATTTTAAAATCTGTGTTCTTCTATAATACCGTTTCAGATCTGCACTGGTATTATGTTGTGAATACATGTATTAAAGAAGATGTTCCGTGATATTGAAATTGTCAAAACAACAAAAACTTTACTCATAAAATTTAATATAATTTATTAAATTTTAACTAAATACGATATAATTTTAATCCTTTTTAATTAAATATTTCGTATTATTTATTGATTAATTATATTTTATAAATTACATATTGTATCAACGCAGACACCATCTATTAATTTAACATAATCGATGCTGTTGTTCTTTGGGAGTGCAAAGTGTTGTGTGTTACGTTGTTGAGTTAACACTGGCTTTATTAAAATCATATCTTATAACTAACAATGGCAATAGTAGACTAAATATAATAATGGCAATAGTAGACTAAATAAAATAATGGCAATATTGTAGCTTGCGACATCACTACACATAGTGTTTTTAGGTGGGCGCTTTGCGTTCAAATTTATTCAAATACATTTGTTTCGTTTATGAATATTCGACGCCACGTTGTTTTTGGTCAACAACGCACCACCTGTGTGACTTTTCAGATTCCATTCAAAAGCTGGTTTTTCTTGCAGATATGTGAAGCGTTTGGGCTTATTTTATACGCCTCATAATTTTACTGATTTATTCAATTCTAGTAAATAAAAAGTTTCTTCATGGACTTTTTTCTTTGGCAAAATATCTGTAGAATTCGTTTCAAACATTTGTTAACAAATAATTGGATGCGTGAAATGATTTTTTTCTGTTATTTTTTATGTCTCACATTCGTATAAACCAACTAAGTGAACGTTTGTTTTGAAGAATTGAAGTTTCAGAATCTGTAAGATATTGGGAAATCCTGAAATTTGTATGAAATTGCTGTATGCTTTGCATGGCTTTCGGATATAACTTTCATTATACATTTCTGCGTCGCCATCCACAGTAATAAAATTTGCCAAATTGATATGGGATAGCAAAATGATTTTACCAGTTCTACATTTTCATCATCAATTTGAGAGTTGCGCGGAACTGATTGGTTTTCATCAGATTGGTTCAAATTTATTTTTCATTTATCAATAATCATACTTGCGGATAATCAATGGAATAGGCTTGTTTTCTATATTAGATTTGACGTGGGTAGAAACCCAGTAATTAGAATATGTAAATTAATTTTTACTTTTGTAATTTTGTTGTGAGTAAAATTTAAAATGATTTAATGCGTTGAAATATAATATGTATTTATAGAAACTGCAAACCCTATAAATCAATTGAAGTTTTTATTTTGTCTTACAATATTTTTACAACATTTATTTGTTTACGTTAACATGTTTTGATTTTTTTTTTTACCATTCTTTTAAATTATTCATAGAAATAATAATAAAAAAAACTAAAATTGATTTATTTAAAAAGAAAAACCACTTACAATGATAGGCGAACATTAGAGAAATGTCATTATTCATTAACCATGTTACCATAGTTGAAAGTTAATGTTTTGTTACTTTTTAATTCCTAAACCATCTTGGAATGGTTGTTTAATTTTACATTTTCTGTGGTGTAGGTTTTCTCATATCACTTTTCTACGACATTTGTTTTCATTACGATTTTCATTACGATTCTTATATTTTATTTAAATTTGTTTGATACTAAAATAATGTAGTTAATTTGTATGCTGTACTGTACATATTTATTACAGTTTTACCTCGACATTTAGAACTAATTAAAACTAGAATAGTTGTAAATACCGCAAAACTTGTTATTTTTTTGTTCTATAACAAAAGTAGGAAGAAAAAATAGCAAATAATTTTATTTATATATGAAATCACTACATATGCCCTATGTTTCATCGAAAAAAGTAACAACGATTGATATCAGTGAAATAATTTTTATTTTTACAAACATATTCTATAGGTTGATATAGCTTATTCTATTACCGAATACAATGCAGAAATTTGGCTAAATAGTCATAAGTATACACTATAAAGTCTACTTTGAGGGACTGTCTATACTAGTTATGTCTAATATCTACCCTAAATATTTACCTGGGAAAACGCTTTAAAATTATAATTAACAACTAATTGTGTAAAATAAATTTATGTGGTTATAAATTTTTTAAATGTGAAATATTAAAATTTCCATGTCATTTTACTTTTAATAAAAAGAACAAGTTTGATTTATTAATTAATATTGATACATAGACGTTTTATGTCACCATTGTATCTATAAATATTATTATTATTTGTGCTAACAAACAAAATATTTTTAGAAAATTGTTTCGTTCATCATAACACTATTAGAACTCATCACTAGGTATTTTTAGTGTTAGACTATACAATATCCTATCCCTATACAACTCCTATTTTCATTTTGATTGATTTTATAACTTATTAGAAGATGTCAATAGTACATCTGTGAGTTATAAAAATCGACCAAAATTTCAATGCTATTTTTATAAAATAAATTTATGTGGTTATAAATTTTTTTGGAAACTAATTGTGATCTTTAATCTATGTTGGCAAATCAGAAGAATACCAAAATTGTTTAAAACCATTTTGCGGAGACTGACATGTGTAGACGATATGACAAAGTTTTTCTGTGGGACATGACAGGTATTACTGTCAAAATTTATTTTATTAAAAAAGTCATATCGTCTATAACCGTCATGAACTATATTCATGAGTTTATATGAATTGTTTATGTTAAGTGTCCCACAGAAACTGCAAAATTTCGTTTTACTATCCGTTTAAATTAAAAAATAATCACAACATAGATGATGATTTAAAAATATAAATTTGGGGATTTCCCAGAATGACATGTCTTTATATCGTTAATTTTAAATGTAAGTTTCTCTAGTGTAGAAACAAGTGACTTTCTGAAGAGACGTTTTTGTGAATACTTTTCATTTTTAATTTAAATAATTTGTAAAAGGTAAATATTGACAGTAGTTAATACATATTACAATAATTGCATTTGCATTAATAAAATAAAAAATAATTTGTTGATCAAATAGCAAAATGTCCTATGAAGAGGTTAGAAAAAAGATAGAAAAATTATTTGAATAAAGGGCAAATGAAAGCTACGATGAAACTGCTTCTGATTCAATAGACACTGAATTTTTCGATTTACTCTGGTCGTGTTCTCAATTATGAATCATCTGAAAAGAACAGAAATTCTAGTAGCTCAGAAAATAGAACCCTGCGATATTACTGAAAATTTAAATTTTGAAAATTTATCTGAAATTGTAAGTATGAGACCCGTGGGAAGTGGGAGACCGATACTGAAAGCATTTTAGAATTTTATTCTGGAATAAAAATTGATATTACTTCTAATCCTAAACCATTTGATATATTTTCTAAAATTTGAACTCCAGAGATTGTAGCAACATTTGTTGATAAAATTAACACATATGACAAAAAATTATTTAAAAATTTTGTTTCGAAAACTAGAAGTAATCGTTTTAAAACATTTAAAGAAACCGATATAGAATAATTTTATTTTTTATACTACAATATTGACATTTATTTCCATCACTGTCCGTATTGATAAATTTTTTATTACAGAAACTAACATGTCTATCAACGTCCTTGACCCAAGATATCTCAAATATATATCTCAAAATGTTATGACGGGAATAGACGTAAAAAATTAAATCGTATTTTTAAGAATGGAAAATATTTGTTATTAAATTTCCAGCAGATTGATTTTATCACTATGTTCTCTCTTGAGAGCAGAGTGAGAGCTGCTGTTTTCTCTGCTGTTTTCTCTATACGATTTCTCTATCATTAAAAATGACAAAAATACAGCAAGTTTCCCACAGTGAACCAGCTAAAAAGAAGAGTGCTCGTCAAAGGGTTAAAAACCCCAAGTTCACCATGTTTGCTAGTTAAGAGATTTGCAGAAGGAAGGCAAACGATATAATATTGCTTCAATATTTGGGGAAAATGAATCTAACTCTAATTGTATTAAATCCGGTTCATCCAGTGGAACGCTTCTGCTTTCCAAGAGAAATATGGACAAAACTAAATAAAATTAGAATTGGTTATGGTCAATACAGATGGGACTTCATTGCATGCCTCTAATGCGAATGCGGTTTGCCTACCCAAACAAAGAAAGATTAAATGGACTCTTCAATTCAATTATTAGTAAATTAGGTTTTAATTTTATTTAAAATGTTCTGCTAACAACAAACTACGAACTCAATTCAAAGGCTGTTTTTGCTCACTTAGCTTACTCACCATCTTAAGTAGTATATTTTTCAATAGATTTTTATTTTTACTTCAATATAACTTATTTAGTCGTATATACAAGTTTTTAATTGTCCAAAAGTCCCCAACTTAAGAGACCAAAATCATTTAATTTCGAATTTCTCATTTTCTAGCATTTTGGAATTTAATATTATATCCTGTATGGCAGTATCGAGAAATTTATTTTAATGAAGTAGTCCGTTCCATTCATTGCCTAGTTCCAGACGGGTCAACTTTCAACACTTCTTTCCTTTCGTTTCATTGCCCCTTTTCTATAAACTAATTTTGCGGCAGCTATTTTCGTTCATCACTTTGTTGACAAAATTTTAGCTGGTGAACGAGAGAATCTACTAATACAAACAAAACTTACCTTTCAATAAAATTGTATTTTATAAACTTCAAAAATATTTTTTATGTATAATTTAACCTACTTGTACAAATTACATTAATAATTATTAAACAATGTCGTCAAATACACAACAAAAATGTATTTTAAGGACATTCATACGTACGTAGTACCGATAAATAAATACGTACGTAGTACCGATAAACAAAAGAAAAATTTGTACTTCTCGCTTCAATTTTTGTTTTCATATAAAATATTTACATACACATATAAAAGTGATACTACAGTTTTTGATGAATCGTCTGGAAGTAAGGATAATTATGTTGAAAGTTGAATCGTCTGGTTAGGTCCATTCGTTTTTTTTTTTACATGATTGATTGGTGTTATTTGGGTTCTGATTTCTTCTTTTTTGCTATTTTCCATACGGGTAAATAAAAAAATTGTATTGAATTATTGATTCTTTTATTATCAAAGATATTTAAATTATCAAGTGTTGTTATTATCGATAGAGTACTGTAAATATTTTATTATTAAAGACAAAAAAGTAATTCTAAATAATTACTGTTTTAAACTGCATGTCATACATTCATACACACATAATATAACTAATTGTTTGTAATATTTTTATTACGAATTTATTATTACACTTATAATGAAAAACAATAATAATAATAATAACAAAAAAAATATCCAGAACTCATTTAATGCACCCATTTAAATGTGAAATCGTGAGTCAAGTCATTTTGTAAGAAAATATTTTGTTTTTTCAAGAAATTTATTTTGTTTATGAAATTAACGTAGGAGAATAAAAAAAAATTTTGTGTGAGAATATAACACCACCACCACACTTTAGTTATTTGCTTGCTGCTGCTTCTGTTTTTGTTGTTGTTCTTTTTTTTTTTTTTTTGTTAAATATTCTTATGGATATGATATGATGTAATGTTGTTAAATGCAATATACATTAAAAAAAATTTGCAACATAAAATTACTGAGCACCTACTTGAAAATAAAATATATATATATATAAATGCATATAAATATTAATAAAATGTGAAAGAAAATACAAATTTATGATGGGTGAGAAGAGAGGAAGTGTTTGTGTGCTGGAAAAGAAAAAAAAAATATATAATATAAGTAATATTAAAAAACATTAACAGGAACAACAACATTTTTTATGTTCTTGTTAATTTTGTTGTTGTTCCATAGCAAAAAAAAAAAACAATGTTCATGTTAACGATCCTACAATATATATGCATCATAAATTTTCAATTTTATATATTATATATATAATATATACATATATATATTATTATTATCTAAAATTTAATTATATTTTTGTAGTTTAGTTGTGTAGGTTCTTGTTTTTTAATTTTGCATAATTTGCGTAAGTAATTTGGTATTTGGTGAATGGCGAGTGTACTTTTTTTTTTTATTATAATTAAACATAAGTAAAGCACAATAATAATAAAAACAAAGTAACAACAAATACAAAATAAAACTATAACAATAAAAAATATTAATTGAATATTACTGGGGTTAACGAGAAGCGATTACAATTAACTTAGAATTGAAATTAATGTTTAAGTTAAAAATATTTATTCTATTATTAATTAATTTTGTTTTTTTTTTGTTTTTATTCTATTAAAATATTATACAGTATTTTTTGAAATCATAAAAAATAGAATATACCATTGTTAATGATTTTTTTAATGCTGCTGAAGGCTAGATTCAAAACATATTTCATTAAACTATACTCTAGTATTTATTGCTTGAAGCAAATCGTGTAATTCTCAAAACGTCAATCTGCAAATAGTTATTTTTTTACCGGTTTGATTTTGAGATCAGTTTGTGATCAATTACATGAGTCCTCAATTGTATCCGATTTTTTTTTTGATTTTGGAAAAGAGAAGTGAAGGGAAGTGGAAAAGCTCTCCAACTTGCATTGCGTTGAAAACCAAACGTGATTTTAGCTGTTTAACACATCTGTCAATGACAATGCACAAAAACATCTGACAATTATAAAAGTAAAAAATTTTCAAGTGACAGAAATTGTATGGGAATTTATTCGTAGAATTTGAAAACCAAACGTGATTTTAGGTGACATATGATCAGTGGATATTTTAGCTTTTTGCAAAATAGACAGTTAGCAAAAATACATTTAAATGAAAAGATGCTAACTGGTCGCTTACGCCTATTCATATAGAAACTGGTTTAATGTATAATTTGTGTAAAAGCGATACTATTACGCAATAACATTGAGTATCTGATGCAATTGATGATTCATGTAGTTTGCACTTTCGATGCTTACTGAATACTGACTGCTGATCAACAATAATTAGACTGCTCGTATGAACGTAAAAAAAATGTCATACTTGTGTCAAATTGGTAGATTAGGGTTTTTTTTAATGTGCAGAGAAAAACAAATGTATTGATATTGATCTTATTGTTTACTGTTTTAAGAATGTCTATAAATTTTATATAAAAATTCAATCAATTTGGGTTACTAATATAAAAATACATTTTAAAATCAAACTAAATAAATAAGCATGATATTTTTATTATAATTCTATTTAAAATGGCTATAATTTATATTTTTTTTGTTTAAAAAGATTGTGTGAATTAAAAAATTAATTTAAATATTGTTGGTAATATTATTTTAAATATACTATTACTGATTTACAAAGTTCATCTTTTCATCCTAAAAATGTGAAAAAAAATAATAATTACAAAATTTTTTTACTTTGTTTTATGTTTACTTTCTTACTGAATTATGCTTACCTACTGAATTTTATTGAACTGTTACAAAAAATTGAATAAAAAAAAATTTTTCATCAAAATTTTTAATAAAAATTCCCTTAAATATACACCTTTTGACATTCTTTTTTAATTTCGGTATTGGGAAACACCGATTGCAGTTGATTTTAAAAAATGTGTGCTAAAAAATTTTTGCTGCTGTTATTTTACTCTATTTCTGTCTCTATTTATAGTCTACTATTTTACTAAAACCCATACCAAACATTTCTGATCTCAAAACATTGTCAATTTTTTTTTTAAAAACATTTTTGATCACAGTACATTGTAAATTTGACGTTTTCATTGGATTTTTGATGTCACAGATTATGCCAGCCAAATGTTAGTTGTAGTAGTTTAATTGACTTATTAAATTGATCACATGACTGAATTCGGCTTTACACAGGGTGGGTCTATATTAAATCCCTGTTCATTTATACATGTTTGGATTTTTTTATTTGCATTTAATATGTCAATAAGCGGTTTTATTTTGGGCATTATTTCATTCGTTTTGGCAGTTAGGCCTTTACTTATACTTCTACAAAAAATGATGCAACGTGTAAAAACTTCAGTTTGTGTTAATTCCGTTAGTTTTGAAATTATTGTCAAAAAAACTTATAATTTTTGTAGAATAAACCCGTAAAATACATTTTTAATAAATTTTGGACAATAGAATTATATTTTCGACTTTTGATTTCGATTTAATGGCTTACAATTGGCTACAACTAATTATCAGTTAAATGATAAGTTTTTAATAAATTTTCAAAATAAACGAAAAATATAAAAAGTTTATTTAGGGCCAGTTTTAAGTGAAAACACGTAAAAATATTTAATGCGAACGATAAAAAAAATATTGACAACTTAACTATAATTAATTTAGTTCCAATAATATTAATTAAAATTTCAAATCAATAAATAAACTTCGCAGTTTCTATATCCTTCTGTTGTCCCATTCAGGAATATAAAAAGAGTGGAAAAGAAATAAGGAAATAATGATTTAAATTAATATTTAAGAAATAAAATTTAGAATAAAAAAAAAACAACTTTGAAAAATACTTAAATGGAATAATTTTAAATTTATTTTCAAGAATTTCTAAATATCCTTGACAAACCCTAATATTTTTTTTGCTTTTAGGTTATTCTCAGTTCTTTAGACTGTTTTTGTTTAATACCTTTTTTTTTTAATTTTTTGGCAATTTATCTTAACGTGTTTATCAAGGTTAAATATTTTTTTTTTTTTTTTTTTTTTTTAGTTTTCTGGGTGTTTCTATAATTTTGTATTTGATTAAATATTGATGTGATAAGAAACAATTTTAATGGAATCGATTTTATTTTTTGTTATCCTTTTTAAAATTAAAAAAAATTGTAATAAGAACTTTGAATAAAAATAAAATTATAATTTCTTAAAATTCTGATTACAATAAGTTAAAATTGTATTTTTACAATTTATATTTCCATATGAGAATTCAAAATCCACTCTAGGTTTCACAGTAGCGATTAATTTGCACTTTGTAAATATCCAATTTGAAATGAAAAATTGAAAAGAGGTCATATTTTTTTTTTTTTTTTTAGATAGATTTAATATAACTATGGAAGACAATAAATTATTTTAATATATTTTATCGAATATATGTTGTGCAGCACTCTAGAAGAAACATTTTTTTTAAATGATAAAATTAAAAACTATAAATATTTTTCACTATGTTTTAAAATAATATCTTGATCGATTTCGGAATATAATGTGTAAAAAAAAACAGTTGGATAAACATCGCTGGATGTAATCTATGTATTTAAAATTAAATTAAACCCAGAAAAATGAGCTGTTGTGGACTAGATTGCAATAGAAAAAGGTTATATATTAGTGGATATAATAATTTCATATGCCATATCAAGCTACAAGACTCATTGTCTCTTTCTGAACAATTTCACCATCAGTCTACAAAAAACTATTTTTGGACTGTATTTATACTGTACTGTACTATTATTATTGGACTGTATTTCTTATTACAGTCCAACAGTCAAATTTCTTAATACTGTAAATAAAATTAAATAAAAATATTATCGATGAAAAATAGTTTATATGATGAATTTTACTGATAATGGTTTTCCTGGACGAATAATATCAAATTATTAAATAAACTGCCTATTTGAAAATTATTGCGATAATAGTTAATCCTTCTCCAAAACAGTTGAGATCGATTGAACGGAGAGAAAAAAAATATTAGTCAACATAACGATATTAACGGCTTTTATCACAGATGGATTTTGTGAGTTCTAAACTATCAAAAAATTTCGTGCCATTCAGATTTTGCCATCTTTTGACGTCATTGACTTGTCATAGAGCAGTGTGTTAATGATTAAATAATTAGATTTTTGTAATCTTTTGCCGTTGAAAGTTGACCCGTGTGGAAGTAGGCATTGACTTGTCATAATATGAGATGATTTGCCATGGATATGGTGGTAGTGATTTGATAGTCATATTTTTGCAATTTTTGCCTTCATTGACATGTCATAATATGAAATGATTTGTCATATTGGTAATGATTTAATAATCAGATTTTTACCATTTTTTGCTGTCATTGATTTGTTTCAATATGAGATGATTTGTCTGTCATGAACACAGTGGTAATGATTCAATAATCGACTCAGAATATAAGATGATGTGGCATAGACACAGTGGTAATGATTTAATAATCAAATTTTTGTCATCTTTTACTATTATTGTCTTGTCATAATATGAGATGATTTGTCATGTACACAGTGGTAATGATTTAATAATAACATTTTTGCAATCCTGTGCCGTCATTGACTTGTCATAATATGAGATGATTTGTTATGGATACAATGACAATGAATAATTAAAAAATTCTACGGTGTTTGATTTTTACGAAAAGAAAAATAGTTACAGAATAATAGAACAGCCATTAGGAATTAATAATAACAATTTTATATAGTAGGACAACAATTCGAAATTACGGAAATAAAAATTAAAAAAATACATTAAGAAAAATTTAAAATATCTATACCTGATTAATTTATGTTGTAAAAATGTTATGAGACATTTTGATTAAAATAATAAATTTAAAGAGATGTCACTGTTATAATGAGATCTAGATATACTATATGAATATATGACGCAATTCTCTGTAGTGAAAAAATTCTCTATACTTAAGTAATTTCTTATTAATCTCTTGCTACAACAGGAAGCTCTATATCCTTTCATTAATTTTGAAAAAATGTACATATATATCTATACATAATTCAAATATTAAATACAATTCAATATTGCTTTCTCTTTCTTTCTACTATATTTGAAAATTTATATTTTTTTATTTACATATTTACAATATAAAAAATCAATGTATATGCAATAAAATTATTTGATATCAAATAAAATTAATTTTCTTATGATACTCCTAGATACATTATCTTGTGTTATGTTATGACACATGGTGTACCTACGTAAAAAATAACAGATGAAAAATAAACAACAAAAAAAAAAAAAAAAAAAATCTGTAGTGAATATAAATTATGCATGTTAAAATCTACTATTATATTTAGTAGATTGCAATATGTATAACGCGTATTTTAGGATTGCCAACTTTTCAGCTTTTATTGAGTGAAAATATTTGTATGTAATCAAAAAGTAGTTAGTTATCAATTAAAGAATTTCTAAGTTTACAGAAACTGTTCATTTCTATTCATTTCTGTCATTTCATTAAATGACAAGTTCATCACTGTCATATATGTGTAGACAGTTAAAATGAAATATGTTTAATGTTTAAATTAAACCTCGATTTTGAATATTAGGTAGATCGACAGATTGATAAAAGCAGGATATTATATATTATCAATACAATAAAATCAATGAAATGATTCATATAAATGCATCTGTAATGAATCAATTCATTATTACTGATTACGCACAATGGCAAGAATTTCTACAGAAAACTGGTCACGCACAATGGCAATGACAACGACACCGACAACTTGTACATAAAACAGAAGCAAACTGTCGTCGTATGTTGAATTAAATTAAATTTTAATTTTGTCGTTGTGGAACATAATTTTGATTTCACAAAGTGGAACTGAATAATATTTGGTTGTCATATTATAAATCATCATAATAATATGTATAGATTTTTTGTAATTTCGAAAACAAAAATATATCAAATATAGAATAAATATTTGTAATCGTAATTTTTAAATTTATTACGTTACGAAGCATTACGTAAATTATTAAGTAGAATTAGTTCAAAATATGTTTACTTTTTCATTCATACTTTGTTAACCAAACTAAGTGATTTCGTAGCAAATGTAGCAAA
Source organism: Argyra leucocephala (assembly GCA_963942445.1). Taxonomy (NCBI): domain Eukaryota; kingdom Metazoa; phylum Arthropoda; class Insecta; order Diptera; family Dolichopodidae; genus Argyra; species Argyra leucocephala. The sequence continues at coordinate 16,898,348 of OZ012681.1, forward strand.
CTAGACAACATATACGTAACAAAAGTATTTAATTTTTTTTAGTACTTATTTTGAGTACTTATATTTATAAGTATACTAAAGTAGTTGTTATCGATAGTCAATATCGAAGTTACATAAACATATGCTTATGGAATGTAAATACTTAATACAAATGAAACCAATATCGAAATTCCGTAAACATATGCTTGTGGAATGTAAATATATTAAACAAATTAAACCCACATTATTTCTACGATTAGAGGGTCAGTGTGTAATATTTTAGTACTTCTTTTTAGTATTTATATTTATATACTAAAGTAGTTTTCATCGAGGGTCAAACATATGCTTGTGGAATGTAAATATAATAACAATGACATGTAAATACAAATGAAACCCACATTATGTATACGATTCCAGGGTCAGTGTTTAATATTTTAGTACTTGTTTTTAGTATATTTGTACTAATGTAGTTTTTGTTTAAAATAGTTTTTGTTTTTCAATATTTTTGTATAAAAACAATTTATGTGTATACATTAGTTGATAAATTCTAATTTTGTTTATGGTTTATTCAAGAATATAGTATCAAGAAGAAATTTATATCACTTTTTAAATTTAAATAAATTAGGGCTTTTCATAAACAGATCTGCAATAACAAAGTACTGCAGAATTTTTTTTGACAGAATTATTAAAGTTGGAATTTTCTACGTTTGAAGTTTTGTGTTATAAATAAAAGCAGCAACACAATGCGCTTATGCACTTTCTACTATAATTATGCAGTTTTCCTGCTAAGTTAGAAATGTTTATAAACAAACTTCATTTGCAACATTTTATTTACGATCAAAATACTTATGCAATTTAAACAATACTAGGGGCCTCTGTTGAGTAATTATATTTCAAGTTGAAGTCAAATTTAAAGTTTTAAAAAAAACAGTAATTTACGTACTGAAATAGACTTCGCACAATATAACAGAAACCACTCGTGTTTAATAAAAAGTTTTGTGGTTAGTAAGTTTTATTTAGGACACATAAATACACGTCCCTCATATACGCCTTTGTTTCCGATATATTCCCTATAGTAAGTGGCATTTAGTGATAAAATTACTAAAAATAAAAAGTTTTGTTATTAAAGAGGTACGTATATATATACCTACATAATACATAATTTTAATAAAAACTATATTATTACTACAAATAACAAAAATTTAGAAACAGTTACTTAAAAAGATAAAAATGAAGAATTCAAGTGACCTACTATATCAAAATGAAGTACTCTAACTCTACTATATAAAAATAAATTTGCTAGTCATATGAACAATTCAACTGATTTTTTTTGTTTTTGCTTTTTTATATTTTTTATTTGAGATGAATTTGTTTTTTTGTTTTTTTTTTTGGCATATGTAGATAGATTCATTTGCAAGTACATGTAAATTATAATAACTGATTTGTTTGCTTTTGTTTATTATTTTCATAAGATCTCACTTATGCATACTGTATTTGCTGAATAATAAAATTATATGAGTACAAAATTGTCAACTGTGTGCGCATTTTTGTTTTATATACAATCTTATATATTATATATATTAGAAATTCATTAAGGAGTAGGAGAATCGAAATAAAATAAAAAGGTGTCTACTGCGCAGGACCTTAAATGCTTGTCAATTACAATTATAGATTGGCAATATTACTTGTTTATGAAAACCACTATTAAATCGATTTTGCAAGTTTACCAACATTTAAAATAGAAAAATACATTTTTTTCCAACCCTTACCTTTAATAGATACAAAGCGCAGCTGTAATGTATGTATAAATCAATAATAGCTTTGATTACTAAGTAGACTATCAAAAAAAGGTCAAAACGAGAAGAAATAATTTTGAATATTCAAAAATACATTTTTTAAGTTTTAATACCCATTGGCAATCCTAAATACACACATAATAATATGTAAACATGTTTGTTATTAATGTGTCACAGTCATATAATTAAAATTTATGTCTCCTGTTTTTATAGGTTATGTATGCAAATTTTATTTTATTTCCATCATTCGGTGTACAATGTGAAGTAGTAGGAGATTTTGAATTAATCTGCTTCGTAAAATTAATGCAGTTTTTATATACATACTATTATAAAATGTAAATATTTATTCGTAACTGACATTCATTATTATTACACAATTTTTTGTTGTTGTTGTTAACTCTACAACATAAGTAAAAAAGGGAAAGGAAAAAATGTAAAACTGATTTTAAAAATTTGACAGCAATCATATGTTATGAAGTTTATTTTATTTAAATACATATTTAGTTATATATTATGTATTTGGTATACATATATATACATTTTTTATTTTTACAGAATTTAAGAATAACTACGTTTTTTTTTTTTTGTTTTTGTATAATTTATTCAAAACATCAGAAAGTTATTAAAAATTAAATGATATGCATTAAATGTAGATAAAATGCATTTGAAGGCTATTGGCACAACAGATTGGTGTTTCAGAAACCAAACAATTTATTGCATAAATAAAATGTTTAAGAAGCTTTGCTTAGTATAAGACTAGCTTGCTGAGAAAATGTTTAGTTTTTTTTAAACAGTAAGTATACACAAAATATCAAAAAAAGATCATTAACCATATCTGAAATGGATAAGAACTAGATACGGTGTTTCGAGAAGAAAATTCTATATGAAAAATGTTTGGTTCTGTAAATATCCACGGTTTTGGTTGGAATACAGAGATATAACAATGAGCTGAGTTTAATAGTTTAATATTAGACAACTATATAATAACGAAATGTAGGGTAGACATGACCTGTTGTAAAAATAGGAAAAAATTGTTTTTGAATCAGTACAGGTAGCCGAGGCTAAAATGCAAAAAATCGATTAAAAGCAACTACAACACTTTTTGACTGCTGGTAGTCTATAAATTATGGACTAATACTATAGAAAACCATAACACGAGGTAGATATCAATGAAGACGATGTTTTTCAGCTCGTCAGAGATTCAATAAAATCAATGCGTCATCTAAATAAGGTTCAATGGTCCAAAATAAACCGTATTCAATTCAATTCAATTCAATTCAATACGTGTATATAAAAAAATATATTATTTAGTTGGTAAATTACTTAAATTAATAACAAAATGTTGATGCGGATTTGTTGGTACCACAAAAAAAAAATTTAAATATTAATTGAACTTAGTTTAAGCGATATTGTAGTTGAAGTCGAACTTTCTTTCACTATTTATAATATTTTTTTTTAATTGCAATTATTTGTGGCTTAACTTAATACTTCCTTCATTATTCAGTGATTGGAATATTGGGACAGTGATTATTGAATAATGTTTTCAATTATTGTATTTACGAGATGGGCTTGATTAAACAAAAAAATATATTTTTAACAAAAAAAAAAAAACTCTGATCAAGAGATAGGGTTACCAATGTAATTGTGATTTTAACAGTAAAATAATTTATATTTTTTTTATGTATTTAATACAAAATTGAATAATTATACCAATCAAATATTAAATTTGCTGAATAATATGACTGATGACACAATTGGAATGACTTAATTATAACAACTAAGTTATAATTAAGTCAATCCAATTGTGTAAATATACCTTACTATTTTCTGTCAATCATAACTGTCATACAACAATAACATAAACTGTCAAAAAAAAAATCTCAGCTTAAGATGGCTGTTATATGGATCATTAAAATGAATACGTCTAATTTTTTATTTCAATTTTATTGCCGCGAATTATTCAGTTCTAAGTTTTAACAATTCAGTTCCAAATTTTAACATTTTAACCTCAATATTTTATATAAAATTAATTCTATCATTTTACGGATAATTATTTATTTTTCTGAACAGATAAAACAAATTAAAACAAAATTATTTTAATCTACTATGTTTCTTTTTGTTTCTGTTTACTGAAGTTATATTTCAATGTTTTCACTGTTTAATTTGATCGGAGAAAATGAAATCGGATGCAATCTAAACCGAAATGACAACAAATTTTATTGAAACAATTTTTATGATCATCATTTTGTAGTAAAATTGAAATATTTTGTCACCGTTTCATTTTTAAGTATTAAGCCTGAAGTCCAATGCAAACGTAACGACATTGTCGTAGACAAAATAAGTCAAATTATGTTCAAATCAAATGTATGATCAAGTGTGTAAATCATTTGTAAATCATAACAAATAAAATTTGATCAAAATTCAAAATTCGTTATTGTTGCACTGTAACATTTAATTTTTACAGACAGTTCTAAATCATTAAATTAAAAATGTTTTGAAGTGTTGTTTGAAAATGAAATGTCGAATACATTAGGCTTGCTATGCGATATTCTATTTTGACAGTTTAGGACGAAAATCTCGTGTCGTTTTCATTCGACTTTAGACCTCAATTTTCCTGATTGCTATAACCGCAGCTTAATATTTAAATGCTTACTATTTTTTTGTTATTTTGCAAAGCCATTCACTCATGAGTTAACAGAAATGATATGGTAGTATAATTGTTTTGTATTACAGAATTAACACTTAATAAACTAATAATAGCACTAATTAACTATTAACAAAATAAAATTTAATTTTTATTTTGAAAATATAATTTAATTATTATTTTGTGTTAATTTAATTTTTGTTATTTTAATTTAATTATTATTTTATTACAAAAATTGTAAAATGTATTGTTGTCATAAAACTGTCAAATTAAATTGTTTATTACATAAGTATCTTAACAAAAATAATGGAGTAGAGCACACAACTGTATTTTTAATAATAAACAAACTTTTATTCTGTCACTTTAACAAAATTTATATTTTTCATTCTGTTCAACTAATTTAGTTAGTGCTTGCGTTTTTGACATTTTATTACTGTAATTTTGTGTTATGATGTAGCATATTACTATCATATTTTTGTTTCAGACATTATAGTAAACATATATTATGACAGTGACTATTTTAAAAGTAATTTGTATAATTGTTATTATTATTATTATTATTTTTTTTTGGGTGATTGAATTAGAAGATTTTTTTTTTTGTGTTTTTTTTTTTTTTTTTGGTTTATGAATGTGTATACTATAAATGTGTATTTTATGTACATACAAATAAATAGATGTATGTTAAACAACATCTTTCATCTTTTTTTTCTTTATCTTCTTCAATCGTGATATGTGCTTTTGAAGAGAGAATAAACTTTTCTTTTCTGCAATTTATAGTAAATAAAAACAAAAATAAAATGAAAATAAAAAAAAATAAAAAGACGGAAAAATCAAAAATAAGCTGTGAGTAAAAAGAAAATAAAAATGAGAACGTAAGCACAAAGTTTTCGTAAACGTAAAATGTATTTTTTTTGTTTTATTTTTTTTTTTTTTTGTTTTATTTTTTTTTTTTTCTTTAAAAACAGAATAAATAAGTAAGGATTTTTATGTAAAGGAAACTTGTTGACTTCATTTTTCTTGTTTTTATTATTCTTGTTCTTCCTTTAATAGGTTTGTGTTCTCCGTAAGGTTCAAGTTCAGTCAACTGTCTTTGAAGCAATAATGTTTAAGGATTTAAAGAACAAAAAAAAAAAAAAAAAATAAATTAACAAACAAAAATAAAATAAAAAAAAATTCGTTTTTTCTCCTTTGAAAATTTTTTCTTTTGTAAATTCAATATTTTGAATTTTTAGTACGAAAATTATGTGTTTAAAATTTTTTATTAAATTTTTATTTTTAAATTTTACGAATAAATATTGGAATTTTTGGAATTTTGTTTTGATTGAATAATTAATTTTCAGTATAATTTATTTCATATTATAAGTAAATTTATTTTTGTTTAGTTAAATAATTAATTTTTTGTTAAAGATAGAAAAATTATAAAATGTAGTTTGTAAGGAAAACATTTTCGAAATTTTTCAATTCTCTTTTATAAAATTTTTATTTTTAATAAAAGGAGTTCATTACTACCAAAATTATATTTTAATATCTATAGTGATTGTGTTTTGTTTCCGATTCACTTTTATCAATTCGATCTTAGTTAATAATTTGATATCTGAAATGTATATAACTGCTAATTTGAGAGTTAATTCAAGTCGATTTGTAGTTATTGATAATTACAAAAAATCTTACTTCTGCAAATTTTATGACGTCATGGTGGTTACAAAAGTTGAATTTTGAAGAGACTGATAATCTATTGCAGGTGTAATATCATAATCAGTTCCATCTAGTTAAACATATTTAATATCATTCTTGATTTTATTGTAAATAAATTTGTATTTTAGTACTATTTTTAATTTACATTAATTTAGTTAAATACTTTAACTCTTATTGATGTAAGTGTAGTAACTAATATATTGTATTGTAAATAATTTAAATTATTTCCCGCAACTGTGTATGAATTGTGTATGATTATTTAATATTTTGATTGTTTGCTTCTTGTATATTTTTGTTTTATAACAGAACGATTATAACTATTTCGCCCTTTAAATTCGTTTTCCTTGATTTTTTTTTTAGTATCAAAGCTATATTTTTTATACTTTTAGAAATGTAACATCCCTATTACCACTAATACATCAATGTTTTCATCAATTATTGTCAATATATTGATGAGAAAATTTTGGCATATTTCTCTTCTCATCAATAATATTCTCATCAATATTTGTGTCAAAATCAGCTGAGGTAAAAAATGACTTTTTTGGGAATGTTCAGATTTTTTTTTTTTTTGGAATGGGAATGTTCAGATAATGTTATAATGTTAATTCATGATGTAATTCTAAAGATACCAACTTTTATATTAATTTTAATAATTATAGTAATTACTTATATGGTAATAAAACAATTGATATATTATAGAAATTTGCAAAAAAATAATTTGTTGTTTTTTTATACACAACATTGACTTATTGCAAAATTGACAAATTGACAAATTCAATTTAAATTGAAGTCAAAAACATTCGTCCAGAAATTATATTTTCAATATGCATATATGTTTCGAAATTATCAATATATTCAGAACACTTCCACAATATTTCATTGCAAAATGTCAAAAAATAGTAAAAATATTGATGGGTTCAATATTGATGTGTAATAGATACCTAAATTGGACCCCAATTATATTCAATTCATTTAGTGGTTTTCTTTGGCCTTTTTTTATATCATTGTAAGTAGTCCAATCCTACTACAACTATATACTGACAAGTTTTAGTAGTGTTGGTGAACAAAACACTACTTTTATTAAGTCATAGTTATGCTTTCCGAATATTTATTTATCACTTTTCTGGTATATCAACTAAAAAAATGTTGAAACTATTATCAGGAACTGTTATAGCCTTCTTGGTTATTTGCCTTTCTTAATTAATATTTAGTTCTATTTTACTAAATTATACACTTTGTTATCACTTATTAAATTGCACCAGTTTATGAATAATGAAGAAAAAAAAAAAACAATTAATTCAAAATGCACTGAGCGAAATTCGACACCAGAATTTCGTAATTAATAATCAGATGACATAAAAATTACACCAATAATGGGTGATTAAACACTAAAGCATTTAAAATCCTACATTTAGAGGGATTTTTACCTTTAAAACACTAAACTGAAAATGTTGAAGCAACTGCAAACTCAAATGTAAGAAACGAAAAATTAGAGAAATAACAAAAAAATTGTTATTTTAAAAAACTCAAAATATGTCACAACAACAATGTTATTTTTTGTGTTACTCGAGGGAAATTTTTTTTAACTTGACTGATTAAAAATAGTTAAACTTTCAATAGGTAATTTTTATGTTTGAGCTTTTTATGTCAATTTTTAGTTAAATTTTAATTTATTTAACTATTTTTTTTTTTTATTAATAATTAAGTAAGAGTCGTTTTCAAGCCTATTACAAATAATAATAATAACAAAAAAAAAAATGCATTTGAGATTAGTTTTTAAATAAATAAAATTATTAAAAATTTATTGAATATTATTTTCATGCTAATAAATTTACAAAAAATTTAAATTTATCTATACCATTTTGCCATAATTAAAAAATAATTATATATATATATATATATATATATTTAGGTATGACAAATTAAAATATTTGTATATGAACTATTAATTTGACAGATCCGGAACTTATACAGGGCAAGAAATTGTTAAGAACGAAAAAATTTAACCAATTTGAGAACGTGTTAATAATTTCGGGACGAAAAAAGAAATTCTATACATTATGAATAAATTTTACGTGTACATGAAAATCGGAGAAGTTTGATAAAAATTTATACTCAATATTTCATTGTGAATTGTTTTTCATCATTTTAATTTATTCTTGGGACTAGTTATAAAGTTTTTTTTATTATTGATTTATCTTAGACAACAACCGTATGCGTAAAAATTCTTGTACGTAAAATATTTAATACGTATTTATTTACAAAAAACAAAATTGAATTTATTTTTGATGCTGTACTTTGGTAAATTGAGACAATTTGATTAATTACAATCTGTGATTTCCAAAATACAGTGAAACCGTAGTATTTACAAATTAGCATATTCCAAAATGTATATATATCAAAAGCTCTTGACTTTATACGCAATTCCAAAATGCTTAAAATACGAAAGTGGAAACCTAAAAGAAGAGCAGAGTGTGTAGCGAAATTATTTACACTACATTTTGAATACATGTCATAGATGAAGTTATCAGAATTAATTAAACTATAGGTTAGCATGTACTTGCGGCTAAAAAATAATTTTATTGCCAAATTGTAGCAAAATATGTTAAGAAAATATATTTTCCCGCGGAAAATGTGTTGATCTATGAAAATCTGGTAATATTAATTTTGATGTAACGAAAATAATTTTATCGAAAGATAATCAAAAAGTCAAGTTATTATCGATTTGTATTACAAAAACACGAAATTATAATTTAAACGTCAAATTGTATGTGTGTGCCAAAATGGTATTCTAAAATTATTATATATTTTACAATGAAGTGGTTATAAAAGCTTAAAATGGTAGTAGAACTGTATTTAAACTGTTTTAAAAAATTTTATACTGCATTTTGGAAGCCATCCAATATTTCTATGTTAAAATGTATGTGTACACTTATACCATTGAGTATATATATCTCAATGCTACATGGGTTAAAATTTTAAATTGAAATTTCTAGTTGAAAATTAAAACTTTTTGAAAAAATATTTAATTTCGCTACGTTTCTTTTTGAATATCTATATTATTTAAAACATAGTAATAATGAAAATCGGTTGGGAAATGGTTCAGACATTTGTTTGTATCGTACTTTTTTTCAATTTACAGATTAGAGATAAAATTTATTGGAGGAATATCTGCTGTGAAAAAAGTTATAACAACTCACTAAGGGTTATCACCATCATCATTATCATTGATGATGATGATTATTGTGATATTGATAAACCGGAAAGAAACCAATGACTGATACTGAAAAAAATTAAACGCTGAAGTAAATGATAAGAAGAGAAAAATACGCTGTCATATCGATATAAAAAATCACTGAATATTTTTGTGTTTGTATAGCTTTTATTTTAGATTTCATAACTGTTTATTTTATATATTAATCACAAGAACATGAAAACAAAAAACTGCAAAACATTATTTATTTTATTTTCCTATGTTAATCTATTGTTTTCCATACATTCAGTAGCTTTTCAATAATCATAGCGGGTCAATTTTAATCTTATGAAAATTTTTGGCCATTCTAATTATGTTGCATTTTATATTGACATTTTTTTTCTCTTTTTCGAACTTTAGAAATTTCAAAAATTTATTAAAGGCATAAAATTTCTCTGATTCGAAAAAATTCCACCTCTGGCTTTACTGATTATTTATTATTATCATTATTAATTTGTAATTTTGAATTGAAATTATTTTTAATCCTTCAAAATATATATGTACATAGAAACATCAATTAATAATAAATAAAAATTGAAAATTTATTTTATTTATTTATTTAAGTATATATACATGTACATTATATAACATTATTATTTACATCAACATCAGAATCAGCAACAAACTCTTAAATAAATCCCTAATAAGTAAATAATAATAATATCTAGAGGGTAAACAAGAAAAAAAAAAAATGAAGGATATGCTTAAAAATATATTTTAACCTATTTTCTAATCTTTAATAATGTGAGTGTATTTCATTAAGTATGCTTAGAGAAAAAAAAAAAAACAAAAAAACAGCAGTTATAATTGCATGCGTGTCTATTTACACAATTCAGTACTTATTATATAAATATACAAATTATATACACATAATAGAAAATTATATTTACATATATGGTATACATATATATATATACATCGTTATAATGATTTTAAAATAAATATAAAACTTATTTGCTTAATTCACTTAATATGTTCCTCTCTACTTTTCTACATACAAACAAGTGATTTTGTAAAATAAGTGATTTAAAAAAATAATAAAATGATCGCGAATATTATAACAACATTCAGAGAAAAAAACTCATACTTGGTATATTTACTAAAAAAAAAAATATAACTAGATTAAAACCATCCACCATTTCTATTGCACTATTGAGCCTCAGTTTTATTAGGCAATTTAGCAAATTATTAAAAAAATTGTGATGTATCGCATGATAGATAAACTACAACAAGCTTCTAGTTGATAGAATATGAAAGCAAACCGAATAGCATTAAGAGCATAAAATAAAAAAATACGTTTATCGTTGTATATTTACTAAAAACTAGTTTATGAGTTTGAAACGTTAATCAAAGTGAAAAGATCGAGTTCAATTAAGAATGAAATATCTATATGTACTTATTTAAATTATAGCGTAATAATAAGTTTCGAACGAAATTTAAAGTGCAACCATTGAGTATTTATTAAGTAAGTCCTACTGATTTTAAAAACTTGATTAATTGAGTAAACTTGATTCACTGATCATATTGATTCATTGATCAAACTTGGTTCACTGATCACATTGATTCATTGAGTAAACTTGTTTTACTGATCATATTGGCACATTGAGCAAACATGATTCATTGAGCAAATTTGATTCACTGATCATTATTGATTCATTGAGCAAATTTGATTCACTGATCATATTGATTCATTGAGCAAACTTGATTCACTGATCATATTGATTCATTGAACAAACTAAATTCATCAATCATATTCATTCATTGAGCAGACTTGATTCATTGAGCAAACTTGATTCACTGATCATATTGATTTATTGAGCAAACATTATTCATTGATCAAACTTGATTCACTGATCATATTGACACATTGAGCAAACAGGATTCATCAATCATATTGACTCATTGAGCAAACTCGATTCACTGATCATATTGGCTCATTGAGCAAACATGATTCATTGAGCAAATTTGATTCACTGATCATATTGATTTATTGAGCAAATATGATTCATTAATCAAACTTGATTCACTGATCATATTGACACATTGAGCAAACATGATTCACTAATCATGTTGACTCATTGAAGAAAAATCGAAAATTTTAATTGGTACTCTATGCACGTAAGATAGGGAAAGATTTTGTTCTTATTACAATATTCCACATATTATGATAAGATATTTGTTAATGAAAACTTAAAACTATTGATCAAAATTGTTTGATATTAACCAAATTTCAGTGCTATGTTTCAAGATAAATTTCCTACATGATCGGAAATTTCTGAATTTATTTGTTTAGAATATTAAACATTTTCTTTATATCGGCTACAGTCATCTGAATCTTGCTTTTGTTTTCTTTAACCTGTTTTCTATCATTCTGTATAATTTAGAATGATGTAAAAAAAATACGTAGTTATACATATATTTCAAAACTACATATTTATTGGTATGCTGGTTTTATTATTAAATAATATAAAAAACCGCAGACTCAAAAAAAAAATTACTTTTCTCGGTAATTTCATACTCTTGGAACAAGAAAATGTTCTCCATTGAAATTTTGGTATTCTGGTTGAATTTAAAAAAAAACTTCTCCAGATTTTCTCTTCTCTTTCCTTTTGACCTACTCAGAGCATTTTGACACGAAAAGTTAATGTTTATGCAACGATTTATAATATGTATATAGGTCTAGTCTTCAAAAAACAAAACAAAAAAATAAAAAAATACAGGATCTTAATCAGGATCTCGATAAAAAATAAATTTCAGTTAAAATTTAATAACAATAAATAAAAATAGGGAATGAAAATCCTTCAACATTATTTTCTTAACACACCTTCTTACCGCTCCTCAGTTCAACTTTTTTTTTTCTTTCCCACTTTCTTTTATTCTTTAAAAAAAGGAAAAAAAAATATTTTTATAATTAAATTCATAAATCTTTTCCTGCATAAAAAATGTTCCAGAATTAAATGTAAAAAAAAAATATATAAAACTTTTTTATTTTATATTTAAACCATATCTGATTATAACGAAAACACACCAATACATTCAAACTAAATATACAGACGTATTATATGTAATTATATTCATATGTCGTTATAATTTAATATATTTTAACTTAATATTTTAAAATTATTTCTAAAAAAAAAAAATACTAAATAAAAAATAATAAAACTTTCTTAATTATATAAGTATGTATATATATATATATATATATATATAAAAATTGCAACAAAAAATTAAAAAATATATTTTCTTCCATTCATATAAAAATGCAAGCATATAAACATACAATTAAAAAAAAAATGGTTAACAAAATGTATTTTGTATAAATCTACAGATAGTTAGTATGAATAGGTTCTTTGGTCTAGCTTTCGAAACTATATATATATAATGATAATAATTTAAACTTAAAAATAATTCAATATTATTAGTATAAATAAAATAATTAATGATAGCGATGTTAATATATATTCCCGTTTAAGTTTTTCTCAACTGAATAGTTTAAATCGGAGTTTGATATTCATTATTTTTAGGCTTTAACGTCTGCATATTGATTAATTGAGCAAACTTGATTCACTGATCATATTGATCCCTTTTGTTCTAGACATATCTTTTTATGAAATGAAATTTAATAACCGAACATCTGAGCTCGGAAATGAATTTTAATTTATAATTGCAGTTACAAATTTTGAATACAATTTTTTTATAATCCTGATTAAGGGAGTTGTTGAAGAAATAAAATGGAATATGTAGGTTTTGAAATGTTATGCTATGTAGAAACAACAATAATACATGATCAACTAAAACACACCCGACGAAGAGCGATGCTTTATCACGAATTCGATGTCTTATCACGAATTTATCAAATGTAATAAAATATTTAAGGAAACAAAAACAACAACTTTAAATAGATAATTATAAGAAGTTGTTGAAAAAATAAAGTGTTATGTTATGTAATGTTATTTTATGTTATGTTATTTTATGTTATGTTATGTTATGTTATCTATTTTCAGTTATGTTATGTTATGCTATGTTATGTTATGTTATGTTATGTTATGCTATGTTATGTTATGTTATGTTATTTTATGTTTATGTTATGTTGTTATATTATGTTATGTTATGTTATGTTATGTTATGTTATGTTATGTAATGTTATGTTATGTTTATGTTTATGGTATGTTATGGTGTATTATGTTATGGTATGTTATGTTATGTTATGTTATCTATTTTCAGTTATGTTGTGTTATGTTATGTTATGTTATATTATATTATGTTTTGTTATGTAATATGCTTTTTTGGGTTTTTTTTTCATTCATTTTGACAACATATTCAGCATTGTTTTAGTTTTTAGGTTTTAAAAATCGTATACCACCTTTTAACCTTTGATTAGTTATTTAAATTTATATTTGGGAATATTTTCTTAAATATTCTTCATTTTGCAATTTTCTTCGTTTAAAAATTTTTCAAAAATATTTTTATCTCAAATATTATACGAATTATCATTTATTATTAATAAACGAAGAAAATTTGGAAAATAAAATATGTGAAAGAAGCAGCAAATATGAATTGAAATAAATAATCAAAGGCCAGGACGTTAGGCAAAGCTTAAAAATCATTTAATAAATTAATACGCTAATAGCCTCGGTGAATTAAAGCAAAAACCAGTGACAGGAATCAAAAAATTTAAATCTGAAGTTTTTCAAAATATTACCGCAAAAAATTACCGATTAAAAAATAAAAAAAAAACTAATAACTATACTTATTATTATCTATCGTGTAATTTTTTTTTATACATATTTTATCAGTAAGTTTAAATTGTTCAATAGCTTCTTATTTGCAAGGTAACATTTATTGCTTGTCATTATATCAATTATGCATATAAATACTGTTATCATTTCGGATTACTGTTTCAATATAAGTACATAATTGGGTTCAGTAATTCATTCGATAATATATTCCGCTATTGTTGTATTATTTTATAGACAATCACAATACATATTTTCCTTCTACTTTGCTAATTTTTAAAATTTTGTTTAAGATTTGTTTTATACTTTAAGACCCATTTTAAGATCCAATTGTTGTTAGTCTATAATTTGTTTGATATTAGTTGTCTGCCTAAATTATTATTTCATATGATTTGGTCAGAATATTTTCGGCAATTTCAAATTTAAAAATAATTAAGGAGCTCTAATGCTTCACAGTGGGGTAACAACAACTTAATATGTATTTTTATTAAATTAGTATGAAATTGAATTTTAATATTTTAAATTTTTTTAAATCTTCTATAAGTAGCTAAAGTTATTAATAGTATTAAAACATTTAATTTAATCATAATTTTGTATAGTATTAACTGTCGACAATACTACTACGTTAAAATGACATTATGACAGTTAAAGTTATTAAATTCTGTTAACTTAAAAATCAAATTAAAGTATAATATTTTATTACATATATTAATATTACAAAATATTACAATAATAATAATAATAAAACAAAAAAAAAAAACAATAATCACAAGAAAAACAAGAAAACAAAACAAAACTTTTATTATTTTCCCTACAAATTTTTCAGCAATTGTCCTAGAAAAAAAATATATACACACTCTCAGCTTTACATTTATTTTTATACAAATTCAAAGTATAGGGTGTTTATATTGTTTTTTTTGTGATTATTATATTTAATAATTAATAACGATTGGCATAAAATTGAATTTACGTTCCTGCGCAACATTTAGAAAAGTAAAATCAAAAAATACAAGACGACGTCTTTATTGGATTAAATTAAAACGTCTTCATTGTGTGATGGATGAGAAAATATTCCAACTAAGAAAATATTGTTAGCACCTTTATTGCAGAAATGCAGTATTATCGAATATAAAAACAAAATTCAAGGATCTCCAACTGGAGAGAATCAGCTTATAACTGAATTCGCTTGAGTTTGGGATTTGATTTCTAATGGTATTGCAGTACGCAATATCGTTTTAACCATTTTAATATCTACAAAACGAAAAATGTTCAGTATTTTACTTTTTTTTATATCTTAACTGAACGAAACTATGTTTTTTTTTTATTTTATTACCTTAACACCTCTATTCATGAAATTATTGTCATTATTGTCATTATGACATTATATTTGTTCTTACTTTATTCGCCCTATGCCCACAAATGGTGATGTTACAGAACAGAACGGATGATGATTTTGTAATTGGCAACTAGTTTCTATCTTATATGAATTGCTTGGTCATGACAATAAATTTCGTTTTTGGCACAGTCATCGCCATATTGTGCTACTGTTAAAAAAACTGATGTAATATTTTTAACTTTCGTAATTTATAACAGTATCAGTTGCGGTATGCATATTATTTTCCATTTTTTTGTTCTAAAACCACAGCCTGTCTCATAAACTCTTGTTATTATTTGATCCATAATTGGGTTTAATAATAAAGGTCTTAACAAATCATCATCATATCCTTTCAATTTCTATTGGGAGTATATTGCTGCGGTATATTGTGAGATTGATTGATATTGTCATTTTATGATTGATATTGTGTATTCTGAAATTATGCTTCAGTTTTTTGTACTCATTACTTTCACAAAACTGTTGATTAGTCACTTTTGACATTCTGATTAGACTTTACTTATCTACTTCCTATCTATACTTAGTTATTTATTCTACTTACTATCGGTTTCACCATCTATTGTCTAGTGGAAGAAACGAATTTTATATCGCAGGGAATTTGAACCATTAAAGATTCCCCTTACCAGTATTTTGGTGGAAATTTTTATTTTTTAAGATAACTTGTTTCCAACAAGTATTCCGAAAATTTTGACTTTAAATATTTTTTTTTTCATTTTCAATGTTTTTAGTGTTCTTCTGATGTTCTAACACGATGTAATGCTTTGGTTAAAGTAGTTTAATATTTTTAAGTTTTAAACCATAACAAAGAAAATCTAAGTAGAGTAGGTAGAGATCGTGAATTGTTATTAACAATCAAACGCAGAAAAACAATTTATCTGGGCCATATGCTGCGAAATGACAAATGTTCCACAACTGATTCTGCAAGCAGAAGATGTGTTGATAGAAAACAATTGTCCTCCTCCAAACGGTGGGAGAATTAATGCATGTAGCGCATGATACAGAGAGCTTCAGAAATGTGACCAGTAGTGGATATGCAGCTTAAGAAGAAGAATTATTAAACAACAATAAAGTTGGTTTATCGAATGGGACAAGGCTGAAAAATAAAAAAAATTTTACAGACAGGAAGATAGTGTGGGAACTTATAAGCTTCTAATGTGTTTGTAAAATATTTCCTTAACAACATATGGGCCTTATTAGTTGATGTCAACTGATGTACGTATTTCCTTTTCCCTCTTGCTAATAAAGTAAATTTGTGATGGGGATATTTGTACGGAGATAGAGCTTGCAGACAAAAAAATATATGTACCGCACCGCCCAAATTTTTTTTTACTTCAACATTGTTTTTTGTGATACTAAAATTAAAATCGAAATGAGAAATATTTACTAATACATAGATAAGTGTTGACATCCAACCGTGTAATAGCAAGCTGATGTAGTATTGACCTGATATGTTGACGATGACTGCTGATGACATCGTCTAATAAAGGCCTATCATTGTAATTAATATTTATGAAAACACCCTGTATACATACAAATATATATTAATTTATTCATATATACATACTATAATATAACAACAGTTCATATTATTTATTTTATATTAATACGTCATATAATATTGTGTACTTTTTATATACAAAATCATGTTGATATGAACTTAACTGCAACTTTCACGAAATGTTTAAAAACAAAAAAAAAAAAAAATGCAAATCCTTAAAAATAACAAAAATAAAAGTAGGAAAAAAAAATATATATATCTTGATTTCTCCTAACTCTAACATATGACATTAGAGATTTGATATTTAAGTGCATGTTGTTATTGTTGTTGCTCGTAAAATTTTGTTGTGATTAAGTACGAATAAAATATAAAAAAATAAAATAAATCTAAATAGTATTATGTATGTATACATATATATGGTTATGTTTGTACATATATCCTTTTTTTTTTTTTGTTATGTTTTGTTATTTAAGTAGAAATATGAAGCTTATATGTATGTATAAATATATATATATATTTAAGTTAAATAATATGCAAATGCATTAGGTTTATTTATTTTGCATGTAAACAATTTACATTTAATCATTTTTAAATACAATATTTTTGTTTTTACCCCACTCTTCAATCTATTTATGATTACAGTACTGTGATTTACAGTGTTGTTCTGGTATAAAATCTTAATATTACATTTATACACGTATACGATATGCATTTTGTGTGCCATTTAATACATGAAAATAACCATTATTGAAATTTTATTTATTTAATAGAAGTTGGGAAAGAGACGTAGCGGTGATAAGAAGTATTTGTTTCCCCCCACTTAAGTACTAATGTAATTCGTGGTTTGTTTTTTTTTTATTATTAAGACTTTCAAAATTTCAAGTTAATTATAATTGGATGAGAAGAACAAAAAAAAAAAAACGAAAATAAATTTGGAATTAGTTTTTTTTTTTATTTTTTTTTTCTATATGAATTGTTTGGATTTGACGTTTATACATTTTACAATTATACCATGATAATGAGATAAACCGCATAACTGCTTGCCCAATTTTGTAGCATTTTAACAATCATACGATTCCAATCGGCTGGATTAAAACTTAAGAATATTTTCTGTTACGTGGTCTCTATAATTGTAAAAGGTTTAGTATAAGAACCTAGACATGCAAATTTAATATACATTTGAGAATAAGAGTTAATTCTTGTTAATTCTAGTGTAAGGAATTATTCAGTTATTGCGTTAGCATTGTTGTGAATTCATTGCAATGGAATTAGTGGCTACAACCCTTGTTTTTTTTTTTAAGTTAATTAATTAACAGATAGCCATCCAAACCTAACTTAACTATGTTCTATTAAAAATCTAACCAATAACTATTATCTATTATAATTTGTTAGAATGGAGGAGAGAGTTTAAATTGATATACATATAGTAAATATAATTATATATGTATATAGTGATAGTATGTTGAATTCAACATTATGGTTGAATAAATTTAATTTTTTTATTTATTTTAGTTGACGACTATAATATTGGCTTACTAAATAAAAACAATTGAAAATAAATAATTTTAAAATTCAGGTGAGTAAAGTAAACAGAGAAAATAGATGAGAATTTCTGTTTTTTTTCTTTTTTGTGTTATAAGGTAGAAAAATTGTGGGGAATTTTAAATTTATGTTTTACCTATTATACATATATCTATTAAAAAAAAACAATTAATGGATGAATGAATAAATTTAGCTGAGGATAAATAGATTTTATTCTCTAACACTGAATGGTTGAGTTGATTGGATGGTTGGTTAATTCGTTGATGAATGATAATATGACAATTTATACTATTACAGAATGATTGGTGTATTAGTTAATGTAAAAATAAAAAAAAAAAATAAAAAAATATTAAGATGTTGATATTACTCTTAATAATGATGATTATCATGATATAACAATTTGAATTTCAATTAAATAAAATTGAGAACAAAAAAAAATAAAAAAAAAAAATGCAACAAAAAAAAGGGGAAAAAAAGAGGTTAAGTTGATCCAAACTGATGATGATGATGATGCTGGCAACAAAAAAAATAATTATTAAAAAAATTTTTTCTTCATTTTTTTGTTTTGTTTTTGTTTCATAACCCTCATCTCATCTCATACACTTGTTACCAAGTAGGGGATGAATTGCTTTCCTGACTATACTGAAAATAATGAATTGTATAAAGTAGTTATAAAAATTTATCCTCTGCGTATGTATATATATATATATATATGTACATCCATTCATTTTTACAATTTTATAAATATATATATATATATATATATATTCTTTTCTTTAGCTGGGGGCTTATTTTATTTTATAAAAAAAAAATGTGTATTAAAATTCGAAGCCTGAAAGGTATTCACAATATAAGAATGTATACACATCATATATATACATATCCTACCATCCATTTATTCATCCATCCATCCATCCATCCATCCATCCAACCATCCAACCATCCATCCATCATCATTGCATCTAGCCAACCTATTCAGTAGTATAGAATTTAAAAAAAAAAAAAATTGTATTTATTTTCATTTTATGCACTTTTCACTTAACCTACCTACTTAAAGCAAATACATAAATATATATATATATAATATGGATATGTATATATATATATTTAGTTATGTGTGTATGACTATTACGTAGGGAGTTAAATATTATATGCTATAGAAAACAAAAACAAAAAAAAAAGGATATGCAATTTAGGTGGTGTTATACTTGCTAATGATTTAAATCCTTGAATACTAAAAAAAAAAAAAACAAAAACAAAATGAAAAAAAAAATGGTTATTATGAATTTGAATTAAAGTTTTGTATATTGATTTATTTTTTTACTTTCTATTTTTCTATTTAAAATAATGTTTTTGAACTGTGTAGGCTTAGAGGTAAAATTAGATTTATTTTAGAATATGTAAATTGCTTGATATCTGTGGTGTGACTGTGGTGTGACTGTGGTGAGTATGAGTATCAGGTATTTACAATCAAAAGGTTAGTTTATATTGGACAACAATTTATTGAATCAGAAGAACTTTTCTTCTCAATTCATTGAAATTTTCTGATTTTCGGCGAACAAATCAGAGATGATAGAGATTGGAACTGGTTTAAATAGGCTTAACGACCGACTGCTTATCCGATTAAAATCGAATCAAATCTAATGTAGGCAATATTATTTTAAGATTAAATAATATTTTAAGGTCTTTTAAATTATTATTCCTATTTTATCGTATTTTAAATTTTTTTATGATTTAAGGTTGTTTTGTATTTTAACTTTTGGAATTGGAATCTAACAAAGGTTTGGCCGATATATTATATTTTCAGGTCTGAATTTAAATAGAGAAACATCGTCGACCTCACAGAGCTGTACATACCGATAATTGACGATGATGATAATGACGAACAATTTCTCCATAATTTAAAGATCTAATCCTGAATATAAATTTATATGTAAAACTGTAATATGTAAAGTCATAGTCAGAAAAGGACATTGAAACATTTTAAATTTCACTTTTTCACTTTTCACATTATCACTTTTTGTTTTTTTATTTTTAAAGACATACCTATTAAAATTTTTCAATTTTATCGAGATTTTGTTTTTTCAAAATTTTAATTTGTTTTTTTTTTTTTTTTAACTTTTTTTTCAAACATTTGATCTTTTTGATTTGAAGATTATCGATGATTAATTCAGATTTCAACTCAAAATTTGTGAATTATGGTATTGCATTCAAATTTTGTTAATTTGTTTTGA
Organism: Argyra leucocephala; assembly: GCA_963942445.1. NCBI lineage: Eukaryota > Metazoa > Arthropoda > Insecta > Diptera > Dolichopodidae > Argyra > Argyra leucocephala. The sequence goes on from OZ012681.1 coordinate 16,919,118, forward strand.
ATGGTTTAGACTTTAAAATTTCTCTACTATATCCTATAATTTCTAGAAATTAATTAGTATGATTTATTTTATTATATTCAGGAATTTTGTATTTTTGTTTTTTGTTTTTGCTAACTATTAAAAGTTCTTGAAGCATTAACGAATAGTAGTGAACTCTAAACGTTATATATATATATATATATATATATATATATATATATATAGTTAGCTACGTAAATATATCCAATTATGGTATGAATATTAATATCCTTATATTCGTGAATATATATATATGTATATATATATATATAAATATATCCTACCTACATTTTTCCATATCCTTCTTCTTACTAATAATATTATATTTATAAAAATTTAAATACCTATATTATTATTGTACATTGCAAAATATGCAATCCAATGGAGTACTCTTGTTAGCTACACTGAACTCCTATAAATATTATAAAAAAAAAAATAAGAAAAACAACAAAAAAAATAATAATAATAATAAATAAAAATCATTGAAATATTTCCGGTCAATACAGAATTGAAAATTAAAGAAAATATAATATTTTCCATCATTATAGATGAAAAATATAAATTAACACACATACACACACACTCACATCCCACACCAAATCATATATTGTATTAATAATTTGATGGTGGGTGATGTTGATAATAATAACAATAATAATAATAATAATAATAATAATAATAATAATAATAGTAATAATAATAATAATAATAATGATGATGATGATAATGATGATGATAATGATGAATGAAAATTATGATGATTGTAATGAAAAACTAAGTGAAGAAAAATTCAACTGAGCAGAAGATTATGTTGATTTTATGTTTTTTTGTTTCTTTCTTTCATTTTCAGTTGTTTTAAATTACAAAAAAAAAAAATTGCAATTCAATTCAAACAATAGGATATAAAAATATGTATATATTTCTACAGGGTTAAATTGAAATTTATTAACAAAAACTCCAATAATTGTCCAATACATTTAATTATTCATTATTTTCGTTTTATTATTTATATTTCACAAATCACAATAATAAATACATGGGTGGGTCTTCAGTGAAAACTGACTGAATAACTGAACGAGTCATCAGTGCCAATGAATCACATAACATATAAAACTCAATCGCAATTGCAGATTAAAAAATACGTAATAACAAAGTGTTATCTCACAGTTATTGACAAATTTTGACAAATTTCTAATACTAATGTATTTCTAATAGTAATGCATTACAAATAGTAATGTATTACTAATAGTAATGCATTACTATTACTAATAGTAATGCATTACTATTTACAAATACTAATGCTTAAAAATTACGAATTCCATGTATTATTTTGTTTTAAAGGTCGTTCTCAATTCATTAAGTTCACCTGATTTAACCTATTTGTACCATATTTGTGATACAAAAATCCAAATTCAAAAATAATTCTATTGGTATGAAACGTTTTAGTAATGTTTTAGCAATAGCAATAATTTTCATGAATTACTACTTCTATATCCAAATCATTTTTTAAATTTTAATTAAAATATTGTCTCGTAGCTGATAATTACAACTTTCGAATACATTTTATGAGTATTGGATGTCTAGTTTGAAATGGACCGAGTGTTATGAAAACAAGAAGAAGACGAAGTAAAAGACATGTGTTAGCGGGTATATCAAATAATTTTCAGTTGTTTAAAATTTAATAATTTTGCTGTAAGAAAAACAACAAACAAAATTTTACAAATTTATTTAACAGTGGACCTACAGATAAATCTGCAGACCAACTACAGACTCTTACAAATTGTATTATGTGACAAATAAAATTATTTAAAAGCCTATAATTTATAAAACGATATATTAATATCATTTATATATATATATATTTTATTTTTGAACAACCCTGTACATATAAATAAATATTAATAATCCTGAAATATAGTTTGTAAATTGATTGTTTATATTTCGTTTTAATAATTAATGTATAATTATTTATATTTACTAATTTAAATATATAACAATTATTTTAATGTAAGTAAGGGTTAAAGTACTTCAATTTAATTCAATTGAATTAACTTTATAATATTAATTTATTTATATTATGAAATTTCATAAGAATAAAAAAAAAACTTTAAAAACATTTTTGTTAAATTATTAATACAAAAAAAAAAAAAAAAATAATTTAAATTTTTAAGTTTTCTAATCCAAAATATTATAAAGCGTGAAGTAAGAATATTTAGGTTGATGTCTTTGTTAATTTTATATATAATAAAAATTATAATCAAATAAGTTGTACCATAATGGGAAATATCAATATTGATGTAATGACGTTAAGCGAAAAATAATTCGAACGTTGCTTCACAAAATTTTGTGATGATGTTAAAACGTTATGTCAAAAATAAAAACGTTAGTAAACTGTCATAAAATGTTAATTATAAAGTTGTACACTAAACAACTAAACTGTCAATTTAAAACCAAATTTAATGCCAATTTTTTTCTAGATTGTGTTTGTTTCACAAAGTGGAAGATATGTATAAAATATAAGTTTTTAAAATCGAAATTATCCTTGAGAACATATGCATACATACTCGTATATATTAATTGAAATTCTGAATTTGAAATTTAAAAAAGTGAATATAAAATGCTTCTCTCTGTAGCTTTAAAGTAATTTCTAACGTCATTTGCATTAAAATTTGTTATAAGAAAATTTTGATTCGAAATGAAATGGTTTCAAAAAAATACTTTTGTTCAACTTGTAACAATTGTAATTAAAATTTTGTATGCTTTTAATAAACTGGATTTTCTGAAAAAATGTTGAAACCTGTCAAATTTCAACAGTTTAAATATATTTTTGTTTTTTCATTCATAATTGACAGCTTTGAATTTTTTATGCAGATGTATTATGTATTTTGGCTTTATATAACTAATTATAATAATATGTAAATTTACATTTCAACGATATTCCGGAATTCAAAAATAGAATACAAAATGTTAATAAAATACAACAAATACAACAACAAAACAATATGAACATGTATAATATTTTTCAACTGCTGTTCTAAATTACTAAGTTTTGTTACGCCATTTAAAATAATACAAAATTGTAATATCACACGTGTAATGAGAACTATCGTAGAAAAGTCGAGAAAATTTATTCTAATAGCTGTAGTAACATAATTTATAAAATAGATTAAGTATATACTCGAATCAGAACCACAATGTTAATTTGAAGTAAGAATTAAAGTCAAAATACATTTATATTATCGTTTACAAAACTGTCAATTAACGAAGTCTATCATTTTAAATTTCATCGTTATTGAATCATATTGCAGATTGATTATATTACATTTTTGATCGTATATTTTATATTACATTTCATGTATATAAAGTAATAGGTCGAATTTTGTATCGCTTTGTATTTATATTTATAGTTCCCACTCACTCATGTCACGTTGATGACAATCCTTTTATTTATCTTTATAAAATTTTTTTTTTTTTTATTCTCTTTAAATTTAATATTTAAAATTTTTATTAATAATTCATAGATTTTATTTTTTTTTTTATTCAATTTTTACTGAACTTTTGAATCATGATTTGATTCTTATTACGATAAATACGGCTTGTGTGTGTTTTTGTCAAGCAATTTTTGTATAAATTTATATGCTTGTATAATATTATTGTACTTGATGGTTATAGATATATGGTTATTGTAATAACAGCAACAAAATGAAAATTAAATTTACCCTGAAAGTTAAGAATAACAACGCCCTCAGAAAATTTTCTTTTACTTCAATGTTAACAATTTTATTTTATTATGTTATTTTTTTTTCTCTTTTTTTTTGTGAAAATTCATATTACCAAGGAGAAATACACTTCATCATAATGTATATGTACATATATATATTAATAAATATATGTCAGTTCAATATAATATGCAAGGCAATTTCGTTTTTTGTATATATGTATATTTAGTTAGAGATTGCATAAATTAGATAAATTCAATATACAGTTACTTGTCAAATTATTAGATGTATTTTATTTAGCGTGTAATTAGAAATGTCAAAATACTGTCTGTGGATATTGTGGCATTTTTACTAGCAAAATATTTTTTTTCACATTAATAAAAATAACTAAAAGTAAGTACCTAATTAAGCAATTGACACCGACGCGATGTCATCCTTATCCATTATAAATACATTTTTAATTATTTTGAACTAAACGAAATGCAAATTAACCGTTAACTTACTATCAAAGATAATATCAAGCGACCTGAAATGGCATTAAAGAGCTAACCATAATGACATTAACCTGACTTAAGGTAATGTTAAAACTAAACGAAAAGTCAACTAAAGTTTTGTAATTTGCTTAAGTTACTCATAATAGATTTTAGCTAACTTAAGTGAATTTGACATTTACGAATTGTAAATGTTAATAAAAATACGTAGATAAACATTATGTAACAGTTTCTAAATAGAAATGTCAAATTTCCGTACAGAATAGACGAATGAAATTGCATTTTGTTAAGTCAACAAAAGTTAACGAAAACTTGACGAAACTATCTGATAATACAATTACGGGTGTGCAATACAATTTAAATGACTTAACCCAGCTTAATGTTATTATGGTTAGCCCTTAAGACAGTAAAAAAAAAATTTATTTTCAAAAATGTGCATATATTTGATGTGTACTACCTCTGTAGTATTTGAATAGATCTCGCTTGTCTGTGAACGAGTTTAATCACAATTTGTTTATTTCAAATATTTGAGTTTCGAATAATAAATAGGATAAAAATTGATATTGTTTTTTTTTTAATTCTACAAATTCGTTAGTAATTTAACTGTACTGTATCTTATTACTTGAAATTAGATCCTTGAGGGTTTGTTTTAAAATCCTAATGCAACTTCGGTTGTCAGTTCTATATAAAATAGGTTTATAATATGTCTTCATAGATCTAATTTATGTTTTAATGAATGTGAAGACATTTTTCACTGAATTGGATAAGAGTCTAACAATTTTTTTAATATCAAATATCAATGACAATTAGTATTTTAGACATGCGTAGAATTAGTGTTTTAGACATTTTGACAACTGTCAATATTTTCCAAAAACGTTTTGAACATAAATTTATTCACGTGTTTTGATGACGATACAAAATTTCAAGTGAAGTGAATAACAATTAACAAGCATTGCCTTCGCTACGCGTCTTTGACAATAGACCTCAATATTAATCCTAAAATGAAATCAATGTAGTACAATAATTTAATCAGAGACTGTATTTTTGCAAAACTTGTATATATATATATATATATATATATATATATATGTTATTTGCATTTTCCTTAACAAGCTCATCTCTCATATTTTTTTTTCCAATTTCACGAATATTGCTTTTTGTTGCTTTCTCTTACAATAACAAGAAAAAAATTAAATTGTACAGGATTGCTTTTGAATTTTTTTTTTTTTTTTTACTCACCATCAATTTTGGTAATTCTTTTGTTTTAAAGAAAAGCAAAAAAATCCGTGAATATAATTTATGAACATTTTTTGTTAGTTCATCACTTCATTTTTTATTTCATTACTTCTGCAAAAAAAAAGACTATACCATGATACCATCAGTAGGTATTGGAAATCATTTAATATTGTTTTCAATTGTATATAATGAAAAAAAATATATATATTTTAAAGCATCAATTGAATTATTGTGTATTGTGGCTTCTTAAATTTATATTACACTGTATTTATGAGTTTAAAGCAAAAAAAACGATTAAATTTAATTTATTATTTGAAAATTTTGAAATATTTTAAAACAATGACAGAATTTAGTATAGTTAATATTTATTTATTTAGTTAGACACTTCTAATTGTATATAATTATGTAAGTATTTACTGCGGGTGATGTAATTTAATTTTTAATTTGGTTTGATTCTGAACTAATCATTGTCTACTGAAAATCTTCCAGTAATATTAAAAATTAGTGGTGACAAACAGTGCTTATAAGAGTATTTATTTGTTTTAGTTGAAATATTTTTAATCATTTATCGAACATTATTTGAGCCAACTACGGTTTCATTCCGGAAATATCTATGCCTCAGTGTAAATAAATAAATCGGACTTGGCCTTTTTATTTATTAAATTTTAATATTTTCTAAATAAATTTATTATTAAATTTATTTTTATCTAGTTATAAATAGATTTTACGTTTAAATTTTGATCGATTTTTATAACTCACAGATGTATAAATAAGATCTTGCGGTAATAAGCTGTATGTAATGCGGTAATCAATAAAAATAAAAATTAGTAGTTGTATATGTAGTCTAACACTATTAATACTTTAAGTACTGTTATGATGAGCTAAACTTTGTCGAAAATAAATATTGTTATAAAGAAAAATGGTTTAAGATCCTTTTCATGAAAAAATTTTGTTTGGAGACTCCTTCATATTGTCTTAGACCCATCACGAGTGATCGTGTGGAAATATCGCTGAAGCGATAGTTTTGTATTCTGTTAAACACAGGCGTAATATTTTTAAATTGGTGTGAGGCCAAAATGTCAAAACTAATTTTTCATAGGAAGCGAAACCATTTTTTATATTATCAAAAATTGCCAAATTATTTTGTGTTTTTTAATAAAAAATTTTATTAAATAAATAAATTAGGTAAATGGATAAAATTGTTCAGTAAAGATTAATAAACAATTTTTCATTAATTTTTTTTACATATTTATTAATCAATTGTGATTTTGTTTTGAAAAAAAAAAACAACAACATTTTTTTTTACTTTACTATTACTGTTTTATAACAGTTATGTATTATAATTTTTATACTGTTATCTGTTAATTTTTATTTAAAAAATGTTTTAAAACTTTCAACAAATTCCACACAAATATATTATCAAAAAATTTTATAAAGTATATCTTTTTTATATACCAATAATCTTTTTTGACAGTAAAAAGTGGGCAGTACTACCAACATAATAAAATGTTCGATCACTTCGCTTGTTATGTCTGACAGAAATGTAAATTCAGCTAGACGTGGCACGATGAATTTTTTGACGCGTCAGGAATGGGTCTAGAAGAGGATATGGGTGCATGTGTAGAGAATTTTGTGTTTCGAGTATTTGGCATTTGGAGATTTTGTAATTGGGGATTTTAAACGTAAATCATTTAAATTGTTAATTTTTGATAATTATATGTTGTCGATCATTTGAACTGATTCAACTGAATACTGTTAATCAAATTGAATTCTCTATCATTTCACTCCAGTATTTGCTAGTTCGTCGATTCTGCTGAAACTAGATTATTTTTAAATGTTTCTTAATCTGTGTTCTTCCAACACCACCGCTTTTCTTGACTTTTTTTTATCTTGAAGGATTAATTTTAACATGTTGTATTTTGGATTTGGTATTATATACCTGCATGACAGAAATAAACCGCTTTAAGATGAATGAGCAGTAAATCTTGATTTTTTGTTCGGGTTTTAAGTTTGTTGTTGATTTTTTACGTTACGCTAACGTCATTGTACGCCTGTAATAAGCTTTATGTCATTTTTTCAAAAACTGTTTCAGAAAAATCATTAGATTAAAACTTATTTGAAAGTAGTTAAACACAATAGAGGATTTGACATAACTAAACTCGTAATGTTTAAATTAAATTTGCTAATGCTAATTGCTAATGAATTAAAACGAATTTATTGTTATTTTTAGGATGTCAATAATTCACGATTTCTATGACAAATTAAAAATAGCAAAAATGTATTGTAAATAGTTTAGTTAATTTCATTAAATTCAAAAACAAAGAAAATATTGTCCAGTAGTGATAAAAGTTCTTTAATAAAATGTGTAAAATTATATTTGATTATTTGTAACTTAAATATAAACCAGTATTCGCCCGCTTTTATTCATTGAAAATTCGGAAAAGTTTGATAAAATATCATACTCAATTTGATTATGAATTGTTTTCCATCATTCTAATTTGTACTTGATACGTATACTATATATTATATTTTGGTTTATTTATTTATCTTAGACAACAACCGCATACGTAATAAATAATTTATTTAAATAAAAAAAATTAAATTTAAATTTAATTCTGGGAATGGGTGAGTTGCGGCAATTCGATAAATTAAAATTTTTGTATGTTAAAAAGGTTTATACAATGGGGTAAAATTTTAAAGTGGAATTTCGGAAAAAAATAATTAGTTTCGCTACGTCTCCTTTTAAATATCTATAATTTAAAAGAATAATAAAAAAAATCGATTGTGAAATGGTTCAGATACTGTACTTTTTTCAATTTATTCAGATTAAAAATTATGATGTAAGTGATGCTGAAATGAGTAAAGTACATAAATTAAAAAGAATATAATAAAATAGAGTAAAATAGATCAGAATATAATAGAATAGTTAGTATACATAAAATTAGTTTACATAATAGTATACATAACAGACAGTTTAAAAGATATTTATTAACCCGTCTCTAAGTTATATGTTTGTGGAAACGCAGAAGATGTTAGGATGTCCCAAGTACATTAAATTATTTGAAATTAAAATTCAATTGAATATATTTTATGTTTGGTTTTTTTAATGTATGCTTAACTATACTTTATAATAACAGTAATAACCGTAATCATTATATTTTTATTATTTTCATGCAATTCAGTTTCAAACTATACAGTTTTATAATGAAATATCTTCAATTTTTTTGTTTTCACTGAACATTACTTAGCCTGCAAAGTTCCATTTAAATTAAACCCATAAAATATTTATCCTACTGGTAGAGAAAATAAGGAGAAATGAGAATATCCAATAATAATTTAAAAATTTTCAACTATATATAAATTTATTCATCTCATATTAACCGTTATATTATTATTATGTATGCTGAAGGATTATATATGTATGTCCTTCAATATAAATTTTAAGTAAACAATAATGGTGATAGTAGTTTTATAATATTTTTATCTTATATTATCGATTTTTTTTTTTGTTTTGTTTGCTTCTTCTCTTCTATAAATTTTTATTTTTGAAATTTTTAATTAAAATTCTCTAGGACATTTTAATTAGTGTGGAAGAAATTTACATATAATATTATATTGCATACCTATATACACGTATAAAATTTAATATAATAAATTAAAATTAAAATTTATAATTAAAAAAATAAAATATTAATTAAAATATTTTTAATTAATTATATTTAATAGGAATTTGATTTTATTAAATTTTTTTAAATGTCTATTTTAATTTTGATGTCTAAATGAGACTCGAGCTTTGTGTTCTAAAAATGTTGCAATTTACAATTCAAACTCATTTACTACAATTTGAAAATACTGAAGTGACAACACTGATTTACAGTAAATAATGACATTTAAGGTTGTTTCGGTTTTCATGTTCGAACGTTCGAACAACTTACTACAGTGAAAGAAAATTTTATGATTTCATCTAGTTGTCGAAGTACTTCTATTTCTTAAACAAATTTTGACGTTTAAAGTGTTGTTTACATTAATTGATTATTATTGAAGAACTACATAAAATTATTACTTAAATAATGAATGACATTTCAGTATTGACTTGTGTTAACATTGTAGCTTAAAATAATTTTTGTATACATACATACTTATACCTGTTCTCTTTTAGTTCAGACTGCAGACAAAAATAAAAAAATTTTAACTGGGAAATTGACAGAACTAAAATGTTCGGACAATTTATTTTGTGTGTGCTTAGTAAAATAAAATATTTTATTGTTTAAATAAGCTGCCCGGTTCGGACATTCGAACATAAAAATCGCTAATTCATAATCGCAAAAAAAATCCTGAAGTTAAAATTTATATAAAAAGTAGATGATCTACTCATTTGGCTAGTAATCAAATGTAGTCAGTCAAAATAAGATAAAATCACGAAAAATCAATGTCAAATCAAGAATCATCATAGTAACAAAATTGTTCATGATCAGATGTTGACAGTTATGATTATGTCAAATAAAACATATTGGCAGTACTCTAGTAATAAATTTATGTACATATATGATTCGGTGTTGGTTGGTGTGAAATGAATTTTCGATTTTTATAGTTGGCATAGTTCCATTTTATTTTACTGATCAAATTATTTTCCAAACTGATTTTAAGAAATAAATAAAATTTTTTTTTGCAATTCTTTACTTAAGCCAGCCTTAATCGGTACTCGAGCCCACGACCGTGGTATAGTTTATATATCAAAAAGTGAGATTGGAATCAGCAACCTTGACATTACTAGCCAAATGAGTAGATCATCTACTTTATATATAAATTTTAACTTCAGGCTTTTTTTTTGCGATTATGAATTAGCGAACTGAGTTATGTTATGAATTGAATGAATAAATTATTGTATAAACACTCCGTACGAGCTTTGCTAGCTCTTTTGAGTAAAAATAAATAAATAAATATAAAAAATAAATAAATGTTAGTTGAATAATTAATTGATTTGACAATTAAATGATCTAATTACTCAAATCAAACTAAAATATTAAATCAACTGGTAATATTTTACTATAAGTAAAAATATGAGCAACATCAAGTTATGAAGGGACTCAATTTTCAGTTGAACTTGAATTCAATACAAATTTCTATGAGTACGCGTCTTTGCTGTGAAGTATTTGCTGTAAATTTTGATTTGACAGATTTAACCGTTAGAATTTAAAACTTAATTTGGCAATGATTCAAACAAAATATGAGCAACTTCAAGATATGAAGGGACTCAATACATATTTGAGTTGATCGATCAGTTGAACTCGAATCAACCAAAATGCAATATAAATATCTATTTATGAGGAAGTATTTTTGCTATAAAATAACTATGAATTAAATTTTGATTTGACAGTTAAAATTCAAAATTTGATTTGACCAACGAGCCAGTTAAAATATGAGCTACCTCAAGATATGAATGTAGTTAATATTTGAGCTGTTTTCTAATTGTGAGCAATTTTTTTCGCTATCAATTATTTATTAAATTTTGATTTGACAGATTTGACAGTTAAAATTTAAAATTTAATTTGACCAATGGTTCAGTCAAAATATGAGCTACCTCAAGATGAATGTAGTTAATATTTGAGCTGAACTCGAATCAACTAAAATTCAATACACAATTTCTATTTAGTATTGAAGTATCTTTGCTGTAAAGTATCAATTAAATTTAACAGATTTGACAGTTAAAATTTAATTTGACCAGTTTGTTTGACTTGAAATTTGAGTTGTTTATCATCCTGAATTCTTATAAAATTATTAGATATTATCTAATGTATTAAAATGGTTTTCATTTTTAGTTGATCTCATAAATTCTGTTTTTATTATTATTGTTGTTTTTTTATTTATTTTTAAATTTATATATACCATTAAATTTTAACTAACTAGGTTGAACAATTTTTTTTTTTTAATTAAGAATCAACATCAACATTAAAATTGACTGGACTGAACTGAACTAATATGTAGAGAGTCTTAATTATGTTTTTGGTTTTTTATAAATTTTTATCATGTTTTCTTGAATCTCTGATAAAAAAAAAAATCTGATGTCATGTTGCAAATAACTATTTTATATATGGGACATTCAGTAAATTTAGAATAATTATATGAGTTGAGTCTGTGTGTGGTTTCTTTTATTTTGTTTTTTTTGTTGTTGTTTGTTGGATGAAAAAATAAATATAATAAAAACTAAACGCCAATTGGATTGGATGTGTGCAGGTTTATTTTATGCACGAAAATTTTTGTACATGAAAACATGAGAAATTTTGCTTCTGTAATTTTTTTTTTTTGTTTTTGTATTTTTTATTTCGTATTTTTATTGTTTTTATTTTCTAAAGGATCAATCATAAATAATGCAAAAGAGATATGCAATATGTTGATTTTTTATACAACTTGTTAATTTGTTAAAGTAGAATAAAAAAATATGTTAATAATGTTAATTTGAAGGTTGTTTTTTTTTTTTTTTAAATTTTGCTCTTCTTCTTTTGTTTTTTTCATTATTTTGTTGTAATTTAATTGTTTAACGATTACAAATTTTTTTTTTTATAAATTTTATGTACGTACAATATCATGAACATGATTTACAGAAAACAAAAAAAAATAATGCAATATAATATGGTTGAATAAATTTCGTATAGTGATTCAGTAATTATTATACGAAACATCAAACTGTAAATACGAGTAGGTAAATTACATAGTGTTGTAACTAAATATGTTAAAAATGTCAAAATATTGCAATCGTGGTACTGCTGGCTGCTTTTTATTTTATTTTAAGAGCTATACAGGAACTTCAAAACCTACAGGAGCTACACAACCATATCGCATAAAACTTTGGTTCAATTGATTGATTTTTGAGAATTTTACTTTCAATCTCATTGTTCAAAGTTTGGGGTCTTCCTAAAACTTCTATTTTTATATCTCTCTTCTATTCCACGGCTTTCCGAGTAAACGTTCAGTTAATAAATTAAAAATAATGACTTTAAATAGCCATTGCAAACTATTTTGGTTTAATTAATTGATTTTCTACCACTCTCAATTTAACTGATCTTATTTTTGTTAATTTTATTATTGATAGTTGAAGTGTTATTGTACTTCTGTTTTTACTCTCTTGATTTTATTTCAATAAATTAAAAATATGGACTTCACATAGCCATCGCAAACTATTTTGGTTTAATTAATTGACTTTTAACTATCTCTCGTGACATCGTGAATGTATGGACAACGTCGCCAATACATTGACGTATGATCGTAAATGTCAAAAAAAAATTTTACATTGTCTCATGACCGGTAATTAATTTGACAGTGTATCCATTTTCACGAAATGGGTTGTTGAATTATTTATATCCGAAAATTTGTTGAAACACAGTACAGTTTGGTACAGTTATGTTCAGTTTTTTTTTATTAAACAAGCAATAAATAAAAAAGTTTAAAAATTAAAGTAAATAAGTATAAATTTTAATTCGTGTTTTAAAAATAAATTTAATTTTCACACATCATTCAATCCATATTACATTTTTCTTTCAACAAATATATTCAATTCAAATATTTTAAAAATTCCATCCCAAAATAGGTATCCACAAATTAGTATAATATTTTGGCATTTGATTTGACGTTTATTTCAGAGACAATGTGTTTAGAGTGATCGGAATTGAAAACAAAGTACATTATGTTTCCAACACATCAATATGTCAAAATTTGACATATTGTATTTGTATATGTACATTGTATCGGTTGAAATTTTTTGGATACATTTCAGATGTCACCGATTCTCAATCTCATTCTTCATTAATCTTCTCTTATTTCTCATTGATAGTTAGGGTCACTTTAAACTTTTTTTTTGAATCTATCGATTCTATTCAATAGCTTGTTGAGCAATAATTAAAGCGTCTTGCCATAGATGGGATAAGTTGAAATGATTATGTTTCTGTCACATGTCCATGCAGAAGATTTATTATTATTGTCACAACAAATCCTCATTTATCATTTTCACAACCTTTGGGAGTATTTGGGCTTCGTCTCAGATATCAGAATTCTTATAAAAATATTGCAGTCATAATATTAAGACTTCATTCACTACATATCACTATTTTACTTAGTGTCGCTTGTACACCCATCATCTATTAGACGATTTATGTCTTTCAGGCATCCCTTTAAGCGATTGTAGGATATGATGAGATACATCTTTATTACATAATAATTTATATATTACGATTTCGATCGAAATCATCTGTTTCTATACCTAGATTTTGTTTAACTGATGTAGTAAAACAAAATATTAAATTCATTGGTTATGTATTCAATTTTAGTTGTGTAAAATCGAAGTTAAATTTACTTTAGCTTGGGTTTGAAAGGGTAATATACTCAAAAAAGAAGAAAGGTATTATGAATATGTAGTTAAATTTTCATCAAACACAAAACTTCATAAAGAAAAAAAATAAAGAAAATAGATATATTAAAAACTTCACAAATGATTCGTCCTTCAAAACAACCAAATTTAATATACTTGTGTACATAATTTGTCGTAGTTGCATGAACCAGATGAAACAAATTACACAAAATAGTACACAAAATTGTAGAAAATAATTTTATTGTGATATTTGTTTTTTTTTTTTTTTATATCATTACAATAACAAATGATTAGTAGTATCCTAATTTGCTACTACTTTCTGTGACTACTGTTTCTAAAACCTACATTGAAGTTGAGATCAAAAAAATTAAGATCTGCCATGCATGTTACAATAATAATGAAAACAAAATTAAAAAAAAAAAAAAAAAAAAAATTATTTAAAAATTTCACATTATGTTGTTAATCTTTCGTGACGTCTCACTTGCATCAGTCGTGATCATGTCCAAATCCATCGTGTTAATCTAAATGGTGGCGTAAAATTTATCTCTTTATTTTTTTTTTTTTTTTTAATTCAAGATTTGTTTGCAACATGTTATCTTCTTTTCTGATATAGAACATACATAATAATACATACTCTTTTTGTTTTGTTATGGTTGCTTCATTTTAAAATTTACCTACCTAGTTAGCAAAAAGAATGATCAAAGAAACCAAAAAAAAAAAAAAAAAAAACGGTTATAAACTGAAATTTCGTCCGTAATTTAAATTTTTTTTATTTTTTTGTTTTTTGTTTTTTTACCAACATGGAAATTTGTTCCAGACTTGTTTTTAAAAAATGGTCATATTTATTTCTTTATTGCTTCTCTCTTTTTCTATCCAATTCCAATCTGTTGCTTACGTTATTTTGTTTTGATTTTGATTTTTTTGTTTTACAATCGAGCGTAAAAGTGACTTTGTTTGCATGTACGCTTAGTTTAAATTTTTTTTTTTAATTTTTATTTTTTATTTTTTTTTTTCTCTTTTTCCTGATTTGGATATTTTGTGCAAAGGAGTTGCTTGGTTGAATTATAATATGTGATTTGGCCATATTTCGTACATTATTATGATCAGTTAAGTAAAATTTATTCAGGTATAGGTATATTGATAATACAGAGTGTTTTCATCATATTCTGTTATTTCGTTTTACTACTGATTCTGGTAGTTGGAAATTGGATAAAAAAAATATATTATTTTGAGCTTAAGTGACTTCAGCATTTGGCGGTTGGTATTTGGAATTACGATTAATTTGTGAGTTTTTTTAGTTCAAAACTATGTAGCTTAAACTACTAAGTATTAAGATATTAGTATAATGGCATTGCTAATCTAGTACAGTTTGGATACAATTTAAAAAAGTAGGTACATTAAAACTCAAAACACCAACAACAATGTAAAGTAAATAATAAATATATGTTTTATCTCTCATCATAATGCAATAACATTGGGTTCGTTCAGTAGCATTAACCGGTAGATTTGGAATCCATTTTGGATCCATCAACCATATATCTGGACACTGAACGCAATTTACCACAAAAATTTACCGCAATACTAGCACCATCACCGGAAAATATAATGAGTACTTGTAAAAATAAATTAAATTTGAATGGAATAATATTTATTATCATACATATATAATTTATTTTTAATAACTCTTAATTTAAGTTTTATGTACATAAATCTTCCTTAAGAATTTAAATTTTCACAGTAATTCAAAAAATAATGGCGATTTAAATTTAACAACTTTCATAAAAAATATAAAAATTTAATTTTTCTTACAGTAGATGTCACAACACTCAACATAAAAATTGTTGTTGTTGTTTTTACATATAAAAAGTCAGATTCATGAAATGTATCTAGAATTTTTTCAGATTCATTTTTATTAACCGCTATACATTAACCGGTACATTTACCAGACCGTTCAGTAAACAGATCCATGGATCTGTGGATTTCAGATCCATTGGTTAATTTGACTGAACGCTACCATTATGTTCTCACTATATTTTACTTCTGCCTACATTTACTTCTTCCATAATACATTAAAAAAAATTGATTTATTCTCTCAATTCTCATTCTTTCATTCATTTCATAATGAACTGTTTTTTCATTATTATTGTTGTTGTTATAAAAGGCTTCAGACAAAAACGAAAAATTAGTATATTAAGATATATCAAGATATTTGCCATCATTATGTGGTTAAATTAATTGAAGACAAGACATGACAGATTTAGAATCTATCCACATCTATACGAATTAAGCCACTTCTTTATGTTCTACTATAGTTTTTTGATTCAATCTGATATACAATTTTGTGTTGGCAACCTTGTTTTGTCAGAATATTTTCTATATTCGGTGATGAAGAAGTTTTGCATTTTGTTATTAAGTTCATTCGTTACTAAGCAGGTTTAATAATCATATAATAGATCAAATTTGACATTAGAGTTAAATGTTTTGATCTTGATTTCTCTGGACAGATATTTAAATCAGTGTTGTGCAACAACTTGTTTCAATTTATTTAGATGCAGTATCATTTCATGCTACCCCATTGGAAATTACAACATTTTAGTCTGTTAAAAACATTATTATTTCTTCGTAGTTTAATTTCATCTTTATTACTTTCGTTTGTTCACGTTGATTTTTAGGATTATGATTTTTTTTTATTTTTTTTATTAAGACTATTAACCATAGAAGGTTCTTCGGAGTAATATTTTATGAATGTTTGACAGATCTCAGTGAAATACTCTTACCGTGCAGTTTTTCAGAATGTGTTTAAATGGTGTGTGAAAAATGTGTCAATCAAACAATCACATACAATTTGTAAAGGTATAGCATTTAAACATAGCTGGTACAGCGATAATGATCATAACTGATTTAGTTGAGTTTCGATGAATATGCTTGAATTTTGGCTGTGTTCTAAACTGATTTATTTGACTTATTTATCCTGAACGAGTTTTTGATAGGATGACCTAACTAAAACTTTAATTTCGAAAGTTTTTCCACACCCTGTATATGTGTATCTATGTTCTTATGTACTTAAATGAAAGTGTATAATATTATAGTATACTAATGTATATAATATGATGTATAGTATATTTATACCATTTTCTTACCTTACCTTGGTACCTATTATGTCTACAGATAACTACAATATATTTTTTATTTTAGTTTTCATTATTTAATTCTGGTTCAAGTTTTGAAACTGGGATAATTTTTTTTTTTTTTTGTTTTTTTTTTTTTTTTTGTTATTTATATATTCTACTCTAAAAAGGAAATAAACTAAAAATAATAATAAGGTAAAGAAAAAAACCAAACCAATAGTAATTGAGAGTACAGTAAAGGTAATAAAAATGTATGGATCATTTTAAAACGTTCATTTTTTTTTTTTACAATCACGTTAATTGAATAAATAACATTTCTTTAATAAATTTTAAAAAATTCAAATTACTAATTTACATTTTTTATTTTTATTTATTTTTAGGTAAGAATTATATTTCAACATCTTGTAGCATTTTGTAAGTATATATGTATTATGTAAATAATAAAACATTTGTAATAATTCCATAAGGATAACTTGCAAGACAAAAATTGTTCGTATATAATACTAATCCGTCACGAAATTGCTTCTGTGTTTGGGGTTAGTTTGTTAATCAAAAACATATTATTTTTTTTAAACTTCTAAGATATATGTAAAATGGCCTTATATACTAATCCAGTTTATATAACATAGACATGGAATATCGATATTATGTTACCAATATTCTAATATTCTAGTCTATATCATAATGTCAAAAATAGTATAACAGACACAAGTGTAATATTCATATTTCATATTATGACAAGTAAAATAGAAGATGAATTAAAGAAAAAAAAAAATGGGTTTTTTTAAAAATTGTATTTAAAATTTGTCCCTTCTTTTTATTTTCATCCATTTTTTTGACAATACAACAACATTTGATTTGAAAATAAAACAAAATAAATTTTTTAAAACAAATTTTTGTTTAATTTTTAAAATATGTCAAATTCAGTACTAAAAATAAAAAAAAGACTGATGTACTTGCCACCAGACTGCTCTGATGAACAGGATTGCCGTGTTGATTCGTAATGTTATGCTTGTGTTCGTAATTGCAATACTATGTTTATATTACAATATTATTGATTAATATCATGATATTAGGTGGCACACATGTAGCGATTTCATGATATAAGCCATATTACATGTCTGTCAGTGGTATAAGTAAGAAATTAAATCATATAAATTAAAGTAAAACATTTAAAATGACTCAAGCGGGTTCTAATATTGGCGGTATGATTTATTCCTGTCGTATAATAAAATTTAAATTAAATTTAAAATGAAACTACAAAATTTATAGTATATGATACCATTTACACTTCAGATAAAATTTATTATTAAATCTAGATAGGTAGATGGTGGCCGGTATAATACTATAATACAGCTGCTAATAGTTATCCTGCCATTTGGAATGTTGAATGTCAGGGGGTTTTGATCTTGATCGTTTTTTTTTTATTTATATTATATAAAATATTTTACGTTGAGCTCTATTTTCATTCAATTTTATTACATATTGCACCAATCGTAGACATCTTGTACATGATTTTCATTTTTAATTAAATTATTTAATTCATACTCCAAAATAAGGTACTGCGCAACATAGTCAATGCTCCATGGTATGTTCGCAATGCCGATATTCATCGAGATCTGAAGACGAAATAATGAAATGCGCTGCACGGCATAAAACTCGTCTGACCCAACATGTCAATATCGAAGCTTCTAGCTTAATTGACAATCAAAACTTTGTTAAGCGACTAAAACGAACAAGACCACTTGAGTTAGGTTAAAACCTTTTATCTATTAAAACCTTATTGGAATTTGGTAGATCAAAGGTATCTTAGTTTTGTTGAGTTAAATGTAAATTAATGGTTAGTCTATAAGACTAGTTTTAATGTTGCAATAATGATAGGAGTTTTTAGTGGGTTAAAGTCCCACAGTCCTTCAAACTGCCTTCGATAATAGGTAGTCCCTAAAGCCTCTTTCGATGATTTACTACTATCTGGAAAAAAAAAAAAAATTAATTCATTATCCTTTTTTCATAATTCCATTTTTAAGTTTGTTAGTGGCAAAAATTATTATTTTTGAGTATTCTTAATGTGTTTTGATCCTATTCTGTGTATGTTTTACACTTTTACGTTACTACAGGGTGTGTAATAATTATATTTATATTGTCAGTTTTATTTGTTTGGTTAACAATTTCGATCTTGCAATTTTTCAATAGCTGTTCTTCTCATCTTCGTCTAACAATTTTGATTTTTGTTTTTTATACATAGTCAAAACACTAGAAGACCTTTTATACCGATTGGTACGTTTGACGGGAAGAAGAACAATTACGAACGAAGATGTTAATATTCGTCTTGAATTTATTTAAGTCATAAATATAGAATTTATGATGTTTTGGGAACACATAAGATGGAATTTGGTTCCACATTTGGGATGTTGACGGTTATAAACGAATTTCCATAACTTGAGGTTGGAGGTTGGACGTAATATACATTTAATTTCCACTGAGACCAAATCATGACTGAGGGCCATGATGTCTCTTTTGGTGGATACAGCGATCGATGTAGCTTAAATTTTGATATGGATTTACTAGAGTGTTGTCGTCTGCGAAGCTGTGGATTGGATTGAACGTGGTTTGAAGCAAATCTAAAACTATAAGGAATGGCGTAGATGATAGAACTGATCCTTTGGGAACACCATCGTTTATTTGGAATTGATCGGACTTATATTCATTAATCGTACGATTCGAAAGTAAATTTTCAATCCATTTGAGAGAAGAGGACCCCTATATATTATAGTTTGACATTTTGCTAATAATCCACTATGCTATACTCGATCGAAAGCTTTAGAAATATCCAGAGCCACAATTTTTGCTTCATCCGATTTGTGCAAACAGATATTTAGCTTGGGTATACAAGGTATGCCATTAAATCACCATTAAATCCATATTGCTTATCGTGGACAATACCTTGGCTGTCTTATTTGGTCAGTTTTTTATTTATTAAGACCTGTAGTTCTTGTTGTATTATTCTTTGATCATTCATTTTAACATTCTTAATTCATTCATCCTCACCACCATATTATATTCAACAAATGTGTTACCTACTGTGCATTACTAAATTTCATAATATTTTTTTTTATTTACTGTACTTAAATGTCAGAACACAAAAATAACAAATAAACAAAAAAAAAAAAATCGAATCCAATATAACAGAAAAACATTAATTTCGTTCTTAACGAGATGGTCGTGTCCATGTTTCTTTTCTTTTTATTTTTATTATTTTTATGTTTTCTTGATCATTTTGATACTGCTCTGTTGCTGATTATTATATTGATAATGATGATAGTAATGGTTGATAACTAACGAACCATATACGGGTTAATAGAGGTAAGATTGTTACAATAAAAATCTTCTGGAGTCTGGAATGAAAATAGTGATTTTGTTGTTGTTGTGGTTGCTCGATAATGTCTTCGTATTTATTATTATTTTTTTATTTTTAAAATTATTTAAAAGAAAACAGAAATTCTTTTTTATTATTAAATTTTTTTTTTTATTGTTTTTAGTTCTTCTGAGTACATACAACAGTTGAATTGAAAAACAAAAACATTACCTACAATTTTGTTTGACTTGTTCTTCCACTGTTACGTCACATGTTATTTTTCTCTTTTTTTTTTACATAATATTTTACAATCTTTTTATCATATTCAGTCAGAATTCAGATATGAGAATTTTTTATTCATTTTTTATTTTTTTTTATTTGTATACATATAGTGTTTAGTGTGGATGTGTGTGTGTCTGCATTTATACGTGTATGAAATTTAAGATTTAAATATTGTTGTTGTTGTTGTTTTTTACTATACTGTTTGGAGTTACTTTAGGTTTGTTGCTTACTGCTGCTCTTGTAGTTATCTTTTTTTATTGTTGATTGTTGCTTTTTTGCATTTCAATTTGTTCCGTTTGATGTTGTTTGTTGCATTGCATGCAAAAAAACACAAAGGAAAAATATGTATTGGTTGGTATCGGTGGAAAAGAGAAAGAAAATGTTGACTGGCTGCTGGGTTGATGAGCTTGTTGGCATTATAGTTATAGGCATGAGAGATGAATGATGGTATATTATATATATATATATATATATATATATATATATGGCTATGGCATCATGGCAATGGCAATCAACAGGTCTGATAAAGAAATAATAATAATAAAAAAAATTGTAAAAGCAAATCGCTGAAAGAGATTTTATTTTTCTCTTTTATGTTTTTTGAATAATTTTTTTTTTATTGTTTTTGTTTTATTTTGGTGATGAGTTTTACGCGAATGGGTGTTTTGACGTGAACAGTGATTAGAGAAGTCACTTTAAGACTTTCTTTTTTTCTTTTTTTGTTTTTAAGAGACATACATATGTATAAATAAATATATATATGTAAATACAAAAAGGAAGTCTGACAAAAATTATGGCATTGTTGGATTTAAATGTTTTGTAAAAAAAAAAAAAAAAAAAAAATGTAAAAAAAATATATTTAAGGATGTTTGTAAAATTAAAAAATTTTTTTTTATTTTTGTCGTGTATACTAACCAACGTCTACCCCATGTACTATTTTTAGTACATTCAAGACTTAGACGAATATTCGTTTTAGTAATATTGAAAATTAGGTCAATTGCACTTTGAGGTACGAAATGAAGAAAAAACAAAAACAAAATGTTTACATTTAAATAAATAAATAAAAATGAAATCAGATTATGATGTTTTTTAAATAGTTTTAAGGAGTCCTTGACGTTTACATAAAAATGGGTTTATATATATAATATATATATATATATATATATGTATTATATTTATATATATATATAGGTCTCAAGTAATTGTGCATTTTGTAAAATTCTTCTATTCTAAAGAATAGTTTTTTTTATTTTACTTTTTTTTTATTTACTTGTGAAATTATGTTTTAATAAATTTTTTTATTAATTTGTTTAATTTGTGTCCTGAAGTGGTTGTACTTTTTTATTTTTATGTTTTTAAGAATTTAATAAAACTTGGTAGGTAGGTAGGTTCTAAGACTAAATTTTGTTGAGTGTTTTTAATTTAAAAATATTTTTCGCCCTTAATACATCTAGTTCGGGTTTTAATCGTATTTTAATTTGTATTTAAGTCAATTTAGACAGATTATATGTATATCAATGTAGTTTCTTACTAGTTTAGATTTTTGTTTTAATTTTTATTAAGAAATTTCGTTGCTTAAAATTGGAGAATCCGTTTTTTTTTTCAGGGCGATAGAACTTCTTTTTAAAGTATAAGACATATACCCTATATAATCGCCGAATATACATTTCTGCTAGACACTGTAAGTGAATTGATTGAACATTTTATTATGTTGGTAGTACTGACCATTTTGTAGTGTCAAAAAAGATTATTGGTACCTATACATATAAAATATAGTTGTAATTAAGCTGTAATTCAAATTTTTCTTTTATAACTGTGTAGGTGGTATTGTTTTATTGAAACGCTTTAATTCTTTTCTCTTCGACTTTCGTTTTAAGAAGAAATCTATCACATTTTATTTTTATGTTACACATTAATAGCTTTCCATTAAGCAGTGTAAACGAGTAGATTATTAAAGGAACGTTAATTTTATGCGCATGAGCAAAACATAACCCAAAAACATTGATATTAGTTTGCTTTGTTTTGGAAATTTATTTATCGAAAATAATTTATCAAAAAATTTAGTTAAATTTAGTTTTATATGTAATTATTTTTAAAATAAAATGGTTACTTATCATATTTAAATTATTTTTTTTGTTGAAAAATATTTCAATTTAAATTTTTGTTTATTTAAATGTCAATATCAAACTTCAAATTATAAATATGTCACTTAATAATTATTCAGCACAGCAAAATTTTATTCAGCACCTAGCGGAAAGTAGATCGTTACTAACCATTTTCTATACAAAATAACAAGAGGTAGTGTAGCTGTGTTCAAAAATGTGTAAAAATGGTTAGTTTACACAGCAATTTCTATATTTTTGACATATTATATTTTTGACATTATGTATTGTGTGACAACTGATATCGGTTTATATGTTTGACATTTAGTTTACATGAGTTCGACAATAACATTCATTTTTTAACAATAATTTTCAACATATTTTTTTCACCAGGGTTAGGTATATCCAATAAATCGCATTCGATTGGTTTAATTTCTGTATTAGAATGTGTTATGTTGATGACTCATCTTGATAAAAACAAGTTATATTAATAACTCAATTAATCGCATTCTATTAGTCCCTATTTTCAAATAAACATTAATATTCAAATGAGTTTAGAATTATTGCTGACTTATCAGCGTAAACTAGTAATGTCAAATATCCCCTGTGGAAAATGTCAATTCAATGGCATACTCATATTCGTACTTTTTGCATTGTATAGACTTACAGATTTATTGACTTATAGACAAACCATTGTATAGACTTACCGTCATGTATGTGTACAAATAATTGCATTGTTATTATTAAATCATAATGTGTTATTGGAGGTCAAATTTACCCCATTATTTCTTAGAATAATGTTTTCATGAAATTTGTATATCAATAAATTAATTGCTGGGATTGTAGTGTATGAAACAACATTTTTGTGGATACCCAAAGTCTTCCATGTCAATCTTAAGCAAATTTGCAAAGCAAATAATCATTTATTATGGATCTGTCACTATTACTATTGACAGTAAAATAAACTTTTGCATAAATTTTTAATGAAGTAGGGCAAAATGATGCCTGTAGCATGTAAACCACACAAAATAGCACATTTTTGAGAATGTAGTTAAATGTTGTGAAGCCTTTGCTGATTATTCTCATTCTATATACCATTAATCTCGTTTGTTAATGTATCAATTTCATCGTTGAACAAAGTTATTTAAAACAAGACAAAAAAAAATGCATCAGCTCACAATTGACTTTCAGCGAATTCACAAAAAAAAAAAAACGGCGCGAACCATCGTTCTTGGCTGTTGAGATCTTTAATCAATGGGATTTTATATGAGTATAAGCTTTTTATGTAAAATTTTCCAAGTAGTGATGGGATAACATAATATAACTATTTGAGACCAACTGCGAATAGATAAATTTGGATAATCATCAAAGCACTGGTATTTTTTCTCAAAGTACATTTCGTGGTGTTGTTGTTGTTATGTTGCATCAAGTATTATAAAAATCAATAAATAGCACAGATCAACAGATAAACGTCAAATCTGAGAGTTTAACAGTTATCCGAGTAGATAAAAGTTAAACTTTAATATTAATACCAATACAAATGAGTCGAGAAAATCACATACCTATTTGGTCTAGTAAGTTGGTTTCTATAGATAGATTTCTGATTTTTAAACGTATATATACTAAATCGATGAAACTGCCTATTTTTGTTTTGGCACATTTTCAGAACCATTTAGCTCAAGCTAACATTCCTGTGTTGCGGTTTTAATACAACCATACTTCTATGATATATTAGAAATCAAAATTTTACATTATAACTATACAGCCATTGTTTATTTTGAAAATTGAAACTATTTTATATGTTAAAAATGGTCGAATATTTTCAACATTATACAAAATTTTACTCTTAACTATAAAAAACAAGTTTTTCTAAAAACTATTTTATATGATTTTGTTATGATTGAAATATTCTAAAGCTAAAAATCAATCAATATTCTTTTCTCTTTAAAATCAATAACATTCAACTACTCGTATAATATTAGAAAAAAATTACGTTTCAATAAAATGAGGTTCAATAATAAAAAAAAAGGTATGTAAAATAAAAAATAATAAAAATTAAGTTTTTGAAATTATATTTTGTTTTCTAACACTTTTTAGCGCAAATAATATTTTCTTTTATTGTGGTTTTGTATTGTTTTGAAACCAAAAATTCTGTTTTGCGTATCAAGAGGATTTCAATTTACAGGGTGGGGTGATTCGAAATCATCGAATTATAATTTATTGAAAGATGATTGAGTACATTGAACCAAATAAAAATTGTATGAGAGTATTTTATTCTTAATATTTGAGGAGTTATGAGGTTTTAGAAATTTTGCTCACGATATAAATTATTAATGTAAATTTTTTTCATTATAAATTAAAATAATGACAAATATTCTGTTGTGAAATGAACATCAACAATTCTTATAAATTATCTCAACATACAAATCATCTCTGATATATGTAAATCCCGTCTCACGAAATTGAACCCGCTCCCTCAAACTTCAATTCAATTCAATTATTGAGCATTAAGTTTTGCTCAAAATATCAAAGTGGATTTCCCATTTATGTTCGAACGTCCCCGAAAGTTTTCTATCCAATTAAATCTTTTTATTTTACCGACACATACACAAAATAAATTATCCGAACATTTTTCGTTATTCAATTTTTTAATTAAAATTTTTTTGGTTGAAGAAAGCTGAAAAAAAAGAAAAAGACAGATATATAATTTATTATCAAATATTAATAAATAATAATGTTGTTATCTTGCTTTTTGTGTAATCACATTCACACATATTGGGCGTTTTAAAAAAAAAATTGTGTTCATTTTGTAGCTCAGAGCACACAGATCGTAAAAATTGTGCTCAATATAAAATTTCCGAGCATTTATCTCAAATTACAATCTCTCAAAATTTAAGTCGTTGAAATTTAATAAAAATTGTTGAATTACTGGCGTTGGTCAATTTAAAACAAAAATATTTTGTTTTTTGTTAATTAATTTATATTCTTTATAAATATATATTTTTAATTTAGTTAGTATTCTGTTAAATATACATAAGTACATAGTTAAATTAGTGTAGTACCGAGAAGGTATTATTGTTTTGATATTTTTAAGTATTTTTACTTTATATGAGAGGTTTTTTATTTTGACATTTTTAACAAATTTTCAATAAAATTAAGAAAAAAAATGGTTCTGTTTTTTTTTTTTTTAATTTTAATCTGTCATATTTAGCTCTGTGTTGTTCATTTATTAAATTAAAGTATTTTAAGTGTGCAGATTACACTCTGTACGCTTTGACAGTGGTCGCAGCGTATGCTCCAATTTATTTTATAAAAACGCTCATAGAGTTGTAACAAATGTCAATTTGTTTCGTTAAGTTGGTTTTAGTCATACTTAAATATGTTTCGAATTTGAAAGGTTAAAGTCAAAATTTGTTTGCAAGTCGTCAGTTTTTCATTGTGAGGAAATTTTCCTTCAGTACAGTTGTCTTTCAATTATATAGTGTGAAAACAGAATTGTCCAGATTCGGTTCGGTTCGGTTCGGTTCGGAAATTCACCTTCAGTTGATTGCAATAAATTGACTCTAATTTCAGTCGTCTACAATTATTACAGTGTTAATTATATAGCAAATAGAGTCAGAATGTATCAAAATTATTAATCAATTTTTTTTTTGTACAAATTCATTCGTATTTTTTTTTTGTTCCAAATTGATTCAATACAAAATTCTACAATGAATTATTTCGAATGCGACTACAATACAAAAAATTTTAATATTAGGAAAGAAAATAATAATCTAAATATGGAAAACAAAACAAAATGAACATAAGTTATATATATACAATAATATGTATGCATATACATTTGAAGAGATTTATATGCATAAATAAACCACAAAGTATAATTTATGCCACAATTATTATGGTTCAATGTACAAATATATATATATATATATATATATATATACATCGTATAGACATAAATATGTAATTATATTATACCTGTTTGGAATAATAAAAAAAAAATTGTAAAAAATAATTCAAAGGTGTTCGACTCCAAAAATTGATTTTGAAAAAAAAAAATTGGTTTTTATTTGTAGAAATTTTGGTTGCGATTGAAATTTGCATATACACAATAATATTTTTGTGTAAACAATATAGACATATATGTATCCTAATTTAAATAATTGCATCTTACAATAAATTATAATCTAAAAGTCAATTTAGACTTATTTTGTGGTATAAACCATTTAAAAATAAATTGAAAAATATAAGTACAAGATTGAGTATATACGGATCAAACTGATCATACTGATCAATAGAAAAATACGGATGATCATACTGATCAATAGTAAAATATGCTAGACATTTATTTTATTTCTAACTTTGTCAGTTGTACCGATATAGCCAATAAATAAATTTTTAAATAATTTGTTTGCATTATTCCAGTTTTAACTAAATTCAAAATTAATTTTGTGAACTCAAATCAAAGCCAATTCAAACTTAATAGAGGATATTAAAATTATTGGTCTATTGGATTTTCTTGACACCACTACAAGTTAGATCTATATTCGAAGTTGAACAAAAAATTAATTCAAAATAAATGCAACAACAAATTGGAAATTCTAAAATAATAAAAATAATAAATTTATAAAGCAAAAATATATTGTATAGAACTTGTTAGTAAAACAAAAAATGTAGGTTCAAATTTAATCTATATCAAAAGACATGGTTCTAATTGTCTTTCCACAAGTAAAATAAAATTTTCAAAATACCTACCAGCAAAATTGAATTTTGGTGAATGGTAATTTTTAAAAATAATTTTTTTCAATATATTTATAACCTTTACAACAATTGGTGGGTTTTAATTATATCATTACAATCCTTGGTGAGTTTCACTATACTTTTCTTCAAAATATTTCTTTAATTACCTCTGTTTTTTTTTATTATATAATATTCTTGCTTTTTTAAATTTTTCGAATTTGATATAATACATTATCTTTCGATATATTTCTCGGTCTGCCTCAATTTTTTCACAGTCTGCCCACTGGTTTTTTTCTGTACCATTTTCTATTACATTTTCAATCTTAATCATTGATTTTTATCAATATAACAATCATAATATGTACATTTTATGTTTTTATAATAATTATTTTACTATATAAGTTTAGATTTACGTCAGCTTACGTTATCAAATTCAAAACGACCGCAAATTTAAGAACCCTAGTGTTGAACTATATGAACATATTTGAACTATTCGTATAAATGTTTTGAAGCCATGTCATTCCAATTTTTACATTTGACTAATTCGTATAAATATTTTGAAGACATGTCATTCCAACTGTCACATTTGAAATATTGGTATAAATATTTTTATAACATGTCTATCCAACTGTCATATTTGAATTATTCGTATACATATTTTTATGACATATTCCAATTGTCAATTTGAACTTATGGCATAAATGTTTTGAAGACATGTCATTCCAACTGTCATATTTGATATATTCGTATAAATATTTGTTCAAAGCTGTCAACATTCGTTAATTTAAAAATAAGGTATACACTAAAACATTTAGAACTGTCAACACTTATTAATTATATACGTATAGGATTTGTTTGTTCAATAACGAAAAAGGTCATAAGTTACAAAAACTTTACAAAATTTCATGAAATTTACAAATGAGTGAAATTTAAAAGGGTTCTTCCAAAAATAAAATTTGACAGAAATTGTTGTTGGTGTTTTAAGAAATCAACATTTTATTTTAAGTGTGAACTAAAGTACAATTTTCAGCATTTAAATTTTTTGTACAAGAAATCGTTTACGTGCTTATAATTTGAAAATTTTTCGTTATATACTTGTAACAAACACTTTATAATTTTAAATGTCATTCTTTCAAATTGAAATTTTCCCAAATTATTGTAACCCGAACAAAGCTAATATGCCAAATGTTTTCAATAATTTAAAAAAATATGTAAAATTAAATTAACCTTCTTCAGTTTAACACTACCATTAGAAAAGTGTTGTAACTGTTATCGTTGAGTCGATTTATAAAATAATTTTAATGATGTCACACTTTCACAAATCACATTTCAAAATACATCCCATCCCATCTAATTAAAAAAATTATTTAAATAAATTTTTTATCAAAAATGTCTGAAATAATTTTATCCATTGTATCTATTCCAATAATAATATTCTTTCATTATTTACTCATTTCATTGTTTTTATATTATACTATATATTCATATTTTCTATCTCTTTCTATATTATTTAAAATTATAATTTTTTTAGAATATTGTTTTGTCTCAAAAAACAAAAAAAAAAAACAGAAAAAAAAAACGAAATGTAAACAAAAATTGATTTGCCTTTTGTATGTTGTTGTTTTTGGAGTGGCCCAATTGGAAAAATGCCAATGTGTATTAAAATGTCTGTGATGGTGTGGTAACAATAGATTGTAAAGAAGAAGATGAAAATCCAAGGATATTTTAATCACAGAATAAAAATAATGGTTCGAAATTTAAAAGAAAAAATTTATTTTATGTTAATTTTTTTGATGCCAACTTTGATGATGATGATGATGATGGTGATGATGATGTCTGGAATTATACAATAATTCGTTTTTGGGCAAATGCATATACATATATATATATATATTTGTAATTTTGTTTTCGAATTGAAATTGGAAAGAAAATTAAATATTAACCTAATTTAATATTGGAAATTGATTAAATTTTCATTTAATTGTTAAGTTTTTGTGAGGCTTTTTGCCAAACTGTATAATTAAATTTAAAGTGATTGGATAACGAAACTATAAAATGTTGTAAAAATATGACAAAGTTGGGAGTGTAATTTATATTATCTATTACATGTAGCCTTAAAAACCTCAAAAACTGCTCTGAATTTTCTTGACAGATCGCAAAAGTGTACCCTTCGTCTGATGATGTCAAAGCTTCATCAAAAATATTTCAATTTGGTTATTGTGGGGTTGTAGTAGTATTAAAGAACATATAATAAAAGGAAGTCTCCTCCCATAAAAATCATCCCAGTCAATTCCATTTATTACTATATTATTGGTAGTACTACAACTACATTTCATCATTTTTAAAAGGGTTTGCCTATTTTTTTGAAGGTGAGATGTTATGCGTAGATACGACCTATTCAGACACGTTTCTTCAAAAATGCAGGCTTATGTCCTTAGCGACCGTTATTATTGCGGTTATGTCAATTTCCGAATAAGGACGTCGGAATGTGTATACCTGAAAATATGTATTTCCATTTTTTACTAGTTATAACATCGCATTCAAATACGAGGTGAGAAGGCGGATTTTTCTTCTAGTAGGCAGAAAATCTGTATCTGTTTTTATTCAACTTACTAATCTTGAATAAGCGTTTGTGGACAATGGACAATGATAAAATCCATATATCAGTTTTTAGACATTAAATTTACCTTCCCTAATTTCCGGATTTATCCAGCTAATGTTTAATGTGAAAATGGTTTGAAACTGCGGTAGTCTTCGGCACATATTTCGTATGGTATTAGTGTCTTTAATTTTCCAATTGAAATCAATTATTTGCAGATATGAGTCTTACATTGCAACAAGCAAAAAAATTAATATTTCGATTTGTTATTCAGTTATCCTCTACTTCTTGGAAATATAAAAAGATGGCTTAGAATTGGTTGGGGAATTTTCTTGTAGATAAGAATTTTGGTTATCCATTTGGTGTTGCAAAATTCTGATTTTGCACAATTTTAAATTTATAAAATTCTGATTTACGAAATTTTAAATTTTGTTTAAAAATGATTTTAGATATATTCTAGGCAATAATAACGGTAAAATCAACCCATTTTTTTATTCAACCCATATTGTAGCGTAGCTATTCATTGCTTTATTTATTTATTTCTTTCAAAACAATTTTACTCTAGTAGTTTTCCATTCAATGATTGATGGAAGATAATTCTTGGCAAAAATCATAATTTCGTAAATTTTTTAATTGAAAATTAAGTACTCAACCCTTCTTATGTAACATTTTAAAAATCTTGCAATGATGGGGTCATAATATTTATAGAAAATTTTTTACATGCAGATATGGTGTTTTGTCATTTTCAAAATTAAATTTATAATTGAATAACAAATCTATATATATATATATATATATATATATATATACATATATAGAGTAATTTTAAACGTATTATACATTTTACTAGATAATCTGTAGATATTAATTTATATATATTTTTTTTTATTTAATTTTAATTATTCCAAATTATATAAAATTATTTGTTTTTGTTTTCTAAAGCAACTTACATCCTTAATATCCTTCATTTAATATTTTTTTTTTTTGTTTTTACTATTGAATAATTACAATTTCAACCATATTCATAATAATTTAAAATTCAAATATGTATATTTTTTTTGTTTGTTTTTTTTTGTTTTTGTTTTTTTTTTTTTTTTTTTGTAACAAAAATTAAACCACATAATAAGTTGCACTTCATTTACAATGAATAGAATAAATGGGATGTATATAACAATATGAGAATGAGAAAGAAGTGGAATTGTGATGGGTAGGAGTGGGTGGTGAAAAGAGACAAGGGTTTGGTAGTATTAAACTATTCATCACTATATTATATAACTACTATAGTATTAAATTGTTAACATTTCAATCTAACTATCTTTATTTATTTATTTTTTTTTGTATTACAGATTTTTTTTTTTTTTTTTTTTTGTTTTTGTCTTCATTCTATTTAATTCCTATACCCCCATTAAATTTCAGGATAATACTAGATGATAAGGTTGTTTTGTTTAAGTGCATATAATAGTAGCAGTATAGTAGCAAGAAGGAGCAACATCAGCAAACTATATTATTATATGTGTCTATATATTGTCATTAAAAATGTGCACTGCAAATAACAACAACAATAACCCTCTCATAATAACAACATACAGTCAGTATAGAAATTTTCTGAATAAGTTTTTTAAATTAAATTTTCTTTCTTTCTAGCCTCTTGTTTTAAACACATTATTTTAATCTATTACAAGATTTTATTTTCCATTCCAATAACAAGGGGAATAATCTAACTAAACTGTTACAAGTAATTATTTTAAAAATCATATTTCGATGGAGATTGACATCATTTGTTCAAACAAATGTCCACCCCTATATCGTTAGTTATATAATAATGTTAATTATATCTTTAACTATTCATTAAACAATAATTTAATATGTACATATATTAAGATTTGATATTTTGAATTGAAATGTAATTAAAATTTCATATCACTAATTCTATATTATAAATATCTTGGTAAACCCCCTTTAATACTCAAAAGAATTAAAATTATTATTTCCACCTCTTAAGTAATTCCATTAAAGAACGCGATGGATTGCAAATGCCTACTCGCTACATCGTGTAAATAAAACTTGATATGTTGAGTTAAAGTGTAATTAAAGCTTAATCATTATTAGAGTAATAAACGAACTGTGCGTGAGCATTAATCAGAAGCTTTGGAAATGGAAAAACTGGCATTAATCAGAAACTTTCATTTTGAAAAGTAAATAAGTGAATAAATTAATTTGACAGTTTGGAAGGATAATTTGCTTGAACACTACTTGAAAATCATCTTAATTTCTATATCATATTGTCTAGTATATTCATAAAAACTGCCCTCAGAAAAATGATTTCATCAATTTATTTTAGCAGTGCCAAAGTCTGTTGTGTACTCAACATTCCAGGTATATTATGTTTGCTAGCATAACCTAATCGATAGGAGCGGAAATTGCAATTTAATGATGTGGTAAGAACGGGCTCAAACCTCTTGAAATATAAAATGTGTCTGTTTAGGAAGAAAGGCTGCATGAACGTTAAAATAAATACGAACGATTTAAAAATAAAAAAATAGTAACGGTAAAATAAAAACGATAAAATAATAACGGTAGAGTAATCTATTGTATGTAGTGCAACAACGTTAACGAATGCGAGAGATTACAAAAATGTCCACTGATGAACGATAAAAATAATAACGGCAAAAAAAATACGAACGGTATAAAAATAAAAAAATAATAACGGAAAAATAAATACGAATGGTATAAAAATAAAAATAATAACAATAAAATACTTATGAACGGTATAAAAATAAAAAAATAATAACGGAAAAATAAATACGAATGGTATAAAAATAAAAATAATAACAATAAAATACTTATGAACGGTATAAAAATAAAAAAATAATAACGGTAAAATAAATACGAACGGTATAAAAATAAAAAAATAATAACGGAAAAACAAATACGAATGGTATAAAAATAAAAATAATAACGGTAAAATACTTATGAACTATATAAAAATAAAAAAATAAATATGTACGATATAAAAATAAAAACATGATAACGGTAAAATAAAAACGATATAATAATAATGTTAAAGTAATCTACTATATTTTGTGATACTTTTTTTTTGTTTTTGTGAAGAGTTATAATGAACACACGACCTCTTAAGATCTATTGTACTTGTCCGTTTGTAATCTTAGAATTGCAGGTATATATCCTTGATGAACACTATTATTGCTTATAATACTCTAACGGTAGCTTGTTTTTTTTTTATTTCAATCCATGTTGTAGCATATCTATATTCATTGCATTATTTACCAATCGTATTCAGATCATCCATGGTCTTTCAAAACAACTTTACCCTATTGGTTTCAACAACTTTACTCTATTAAATGTTTGATCGAAGATAGTTCTTGCTCCTATTCGAAGGGTATGTGCAATTCAACACTACACAAGAATTTGAAATACAATGTCGAAATCGTAATGTATCTAAGAAATTTTTTTTACAATAACGTCGAATTGTTAAAAATGGTAAGTGACAGAAGAAACATAACACGTAGATTAAATGAAATTACATTAGATGAGATATATCGAGTTGGGTTCTGACCCCATATTACCTCAGCTGCAAATAAGTTTATTCTGATTACCCGTAACAATGCAATACTGTATTTGAGTTCATAATGATGCGTAATTTAATGATTACACTCAGGATATTTCTTCAATCGTATGTTGGAGAGTTCTCATCGTTCGTGTAAGACTATTCCAAAATGCCGAAGTCTACTATATGAGTAAAATTCTCGTATTCACAGATGTTCAGTAAATTCTTCCACTATACTTTACATATTAAGCATAAGTTATTTTCGCCCAATATAAATGATTCTTGACAACCTAAAGAAACTCTCCATAATTACCTTTTTAAAGTCTCCACTTGTACATAATATATACGTGATGTAATCTATATCTTTAGTTGCGCTGTCTAAATTAACAAAAAATTCTATTATAAATTGTCTAATAAATAAGTTTTGCCACTTACTGTTCAAGATATAAAAATAATGATACTGATATTGATGATATGATATGAATACTGATGCTTCTGCTGCTACTGCTACAGCTATTCGAGTATTAATTTTTTTTTAATAATTTTTGAATCTCATATATATGCATTTTCTATGCACATGTGTATATTCACATATGCATAGAAAGAAACTCGGTTATGAATTAAATAATACTTTAAAAAAATTTACAAAAATATAATAAAAAAATAAACAAACAAAAAAAAAAAAAAACAGAAACAATTTATGCATTCCAATGGTGGAAATTATTAAAAATCATAAATGAAAAAATAAATACAATACACTCACACATTCATATGGTTTTTGTTTTTTTTTTTTTTTTACTATGCATTCTTCGACTGCATTATATTTCAATATATGAATATATATACGTGTATATGTTAAATAATATCCAATCAAGAATGTTTTGTTTTTTTTTTTTGTTTTGTTATTATTATTATTATAGAATTGAAGAATCCTTGTTACAATATGCATTATAAAATTTAACTATGGTACATATATAGGGGGTATGAATGTGTATATTGTGAATTAGATTCTCATCAACGTTAAAATTCAGGATACAAAATATTATTATTTTTTTTTTATTTTTGTATTATTTCACCCCCTATTTTGTATTTAAAATAATACATATATGTACAGAGTGTAATAAAATTTTATGGTATTGTAAGCGCTTTGTTGAATGTTTATATCGAAATATGTTTGCTATATATGAAAAATGTTAACGTTCACAAAATTAAAATACGTACTTGCGTATGTTGCAATATTAGCTTTTACTAGCTTTGAATATCTTTAAATATCTCATCTCTCCAACGAAAACGTAACATCATATTTCGAAAGTGTATTTTCAGTATTTTAGATTTTGAAGATCTAACGTGAAATTTGAATTGTAATCAAAAAAGTTTATAAATAAGGTAAATACCGTACGTAAACACAAAGTATAAATACGGTATTTATACTTTGCATATCATATAATACAATGTTATATTTTATTTTTGAAGTAACTTGGATTCGAATATTTAACGTGACAATTGAATTGCAATCAAAAAAATTTAACTACGGTATTAATACCGAATATAAACACAAAGCATAAATACGGTATTAATACTTTGCATATTATATATAAATACAATGTATATTTTGTGTTTCCAGTAGTTTGGATTCGAAGACTTAACGTGACAATTAAATTGCAATCAAAAAAGGTTAACTACCGGTTTTAATACCGAATATAAACACAAAGCATAAATACGGTATTAATACTTTTCATATTATATATAAATACAATGTATATTTTGTGTTTTCAGTAGTTTGGATTCGAAGACTTAACGTGAAATTTGAATTTAAATCAAAAAAGTTTAACTAAGATATTGATACCGTATACAAACACAAAGTATAAATACGGTATTAATACTTTGCATAAAATGTATAA
Organism: Argyra leucocephala; assembly: GCA_963942445.1. Classification (NCBI taxonomy): domain Eukaryota; kingdom Metazoa; phylum Arthropoda; class Insecta; order Diptera; family Dolichopodidae; genus Argyra; species Argyra leucocephala. The sequence goes on from OZ012681.1 coordinate 16,954,619, forward strand.
ATACAATATAAAATTTGATTTTTTCATTGATTTTTACATTTTCAAGTGTCAAAACGAAAATATTCGAAAATTTTTAGATGCACTGAATGCTCAAAATATGTTCTAGTCAAACTTTAAAATTGCATTTACGATCACAATACAAATATAATAAGATTGTAAGTTGGAATCTCAGTTTAGTTCAATGTAGAACGAGTATGTAATTTTTCATTTTATACATTTTAAATTAATAAAGAAAACTGAGCTGAATAAGATATTTATAAGGTAAGTAGTTGGAAATGATTATTCCAGTTGCTCTAGCAAAATCAATGCAGCAAACACTTAATTGTGCCTTTTTGATTCTACGATTCGAGTGACCTAGTGGTTGAGGTTGGTTAGATCATTACTCAGTCAATTTACTCAGTAGTAGAGCCGTGACTGATTAAATCAGTTAAATCATTACTTTGCTCCCCGCAATGAACTTTATTTTATTAAGGAATATTTTTCTTGATATATCAGTATTAGACTTGGTTAAAAGTTGTTTAACTTTGTTAATGTTATACAAGGATCCTGCTTTACTGGATGTTACGGAAGTATAGTTAAACTACTTTGCTCTGGTCAGATAATACAAATGAATGTATTGCTTGATGGTTTCAGTTGTGTGAACGTCCTCTTCGAAAAGTCGTTAAGATTGGAACCATGTTGGTCAAATTCATAGAGAAGAGAAATTCAGGTTCGTAGAAAACAGAAGGTCAGGTTCATAAAATATTGTGAAGTTTGATCAGTTCATAAAGAATATAATAAATTGCCATATGTATATAAAATTGAAATTGGGGGATAACAGTGTACCTACATAACAAATAGATTATCATTTTTATTAACTTACTGTAGCAAGGATGTTGCATGGATAGGTATATGCAATTATATTAGAGTACATACATATATATCTAAATTCATGATGCATCCTATTTTGTTATTTTTATTTTTTTCTGTTCTACCACTATTACTCACTTTTGTATTAACCAACAATCTAAATTTCTACAATATATTAATGAATAGAATTTGCATATATCGTTACACTATAATCATCATATGTGTATCTCAATATAGGATGGAGTAGGGTAGAATATAATGGTTTCGCTGTTCTAGTGGTTAATATACTTGTACCTTATACATTTATATTATATAGTCATGTATAGTTATATGATTCTAGTATACATGTTTATTATTAATCTTTGGAGCGTACCTAGAATTTTTTCTAATATTCAATTCAGGTCGTACCTAATGAACATTTCTACATGTGTATATGGATATATGTATATGTATATATAGAATCTTCAATGACGTAAAATCATCATAATCAATTTTGCAACTTGAAAATTAATTTTTCTGTTTTTTTTTTTTTTTTATTCTTGTTCTCACATACTATGTACACATTTGTACATGATATGTAGATTGCAGTGGTTGAATAAATGTGGTTTTTTTTTTAAAAATATTAAAAGGGTTCATGTACAATTTTTCGAATTTCTATTATTCAGTTATTCTTATCCTTTAATGGCTGTAATCCAAAAAATTTGAATAATTAAAGTAAGTTATATAATTATCCGATTTATACTTATGTGCATTTGTATATTAGACATCTGTTGGTAGAGAAAATCTTTGGTATATTTATTTTAGCAAATGTGGCTCATTATCAAATAAGATTAGTAAAATGCCGATATACCGTTATAAGTAATGGATTTTATGCACAATAGACTTGGATAGATTACGATGTTATATGAAGTCGGTGATGCTACCTCTTATATGTATGTATATAGGAATAAATGTTAGTAAAATAAAATAGCAACATGCTGTTAGGATGTCTGTAATATGTATTTTATTTTTGACATAGCTAAGGCATTAGGTGGTTGGTAAAATTTATGCTATGAAGGGAAAGGTGGAAGTGTATTAATTGTTAGTTGAACCGGATTAGTAAATTGGTTGAAATGGTTAGCTTAAATTTGAATTAGTTGACGGTGTTGTTAATGTTCCTATTGAATTAACGCAGATTCGTTATTATGCTATTAAATATTAATGTCCTATTGATGATTTTGCGGTTACAAAAGACATTCATTGTAATAAAAATTATATTTATATTTTACATATACGTATTCAGAACAATTTACAGTCAGACAATATTTGATAAGTTATTCTAACCTCATTAAACTAAATAGAAAATAAATTTAAAAGAGGAATAAATTCAAAACTAAACTTTATTCTTAAACTTTATCAATATAATCAAATCTGCTCAATGGCTCAATGAATGGATAGTGCAGAATAGTAAACAAAAACGAAGTATATATTAAATGTATAGAAGCTTAAAATTATCTTAAAGAATGAATACACTTTAAAAAAGCATCATACCGCTCATAACAAAGGTTTATAGTTGCGCTTATAGTTTGTAAAACAATTGTTGAGTGACCTGTGATGTTTTGTGAAAAAACAATGGTCTAATCATTGATGAAAAGTTGTATTTTCAACATACATACATATCCACATGCATATGCTATATGTATATATATATATATATATTTTAAGTTTAGCCAAACATTAGGTTTCAAACTATACCTTTACAAACGAATGTACACAGTTTAAACTATTGGAGGGTGCAATGGCCATATAAATGCAAATTAATATTACTCTTGAACTTTTCTAGATTGTATGTTGATATATTTTTGCATTGATAACCTACCTATTTATTTAAATATGGTTCCACATTCTAATCAAATTTTGTTATACAAACGAATTTCCATATCCAGCTTTGAGTCACCTACCTAAGAATTTGCAATCAATCTGTGTATAAAGATGAGTACTTGGTCATATTTTTCATTGTGGAAACATTTTCAATCGTTGGAAACAAATTTCCATAGCTAGTTTTGATATGTAATTATTGGGTACTCGTAAATCAAATATATTTTAATATTACAAATATTCACTGGGCTATCATTTTCATAAATTAATTAAATTTTTTGAGGCATAATAATATAATGGTTTCTAATATTATTAATATATAAATACTATACTCCCTACTAACTACAACACATTCATTATATAATATGTACGTTTACCAAAGGGGATGTTGTAAGTAGGCTCATACCAAGAGAGGTAATATCATATGTAATATATATATGTGTAAAAAAAATTTATCTACTTATATCCAACTTAAGAAATTATTAAAATTTTACATTTTTCATATCCTTAAATTTTTTATTTATTATTATTATTATTTCTAATTTAAGCTTGTAGATGTCACTCTAGTATACCAACTAAATGTATATATATATTATGTACAAGTTTTATGTGTATCAGAGTGTATTAAATTTATTTTAGAATTAAGGGTTACATATATATATATATATATATATATATATATATATATATATATATATATATATGTAATATCAGAAAATTGTATCACCTTGTTATATGATTTAGAATGATATAGACTGTAGTAGTCATATATAGTATATGGATGATGGTATACTATATATAAGAGATGATCCTCTAGATTATATCTATATATATGTACATGTTTATATTGTATTTTATATCTCTCTAAAAACAATATTGATAATGATGATGATAATTATATATCAGATACGTGTATATTTATATATATATATATGTATATATGTGTATTTAAAAAACTAATGTGAATGTTGATTTATTCGAATTTTAAATATTATACATACGTATACATTATAGTTCATAGTTCATTCAGGCATATTACTAAGCCTTAAAATAATATTCAATGATGATATATCAACTTTATGATCCTGTTTCTTGTTGATGCTGGCTTATTTTACTGTTTCTGTTCTTTTTTTTTTTTGTATTATTATTTTGATTCTCCAACTATAGCATTAAATAATCTTCCTGCATTTATATAGTGATTATACTTATATATACACCATCTACTATACATTTCATTTCTATTTTATTTAGGGTATTTTTTTTTTATTTTTTTTTTATTATAGTCTGGTCCATACCATGTTGTAATTATTTTTCATAAGATGAACCAAGAAGCGTTTTAAAAAAATATATATATATATATAATTTTAGATTTACACACCATAAAGATTCTGTTGCTATACTGTAAAAAAAAAAAAAAACAGAAAAACAAAAAAAAAATGTCCTTAATAATTTAATTTGAAGAAAAGTTATAAATAGTCCTGAATAATAGTATGGATGGATGGATGGATGGATGATTGCAGCATGAATGAATGGATGGATAGCTGGATGGATGGTTGGTTGGTTGGATGAATGAATGAATGGATGAATGATGGTGCAATATTGTGTTACAGTAGTAGATTTTAATTTTTTTTTTTTATATACATGCAATTATCCTTATAATAATGAAATTCAGACAAACTTTTTTTTTTTAGGTTCATTCATTCATTTTATACTATTATTGGAATCCCTATGGGTTTCCCATGCCTTAAACCATTCTTATTCAATTTTATATTGTTTTGTTTTAGTGATTATTGAGCTTATTTGCGTTTTTTTTTGTATTTTTTTGTTTTTTTTTTTTGGTATCGTGTGAAGTAGATATGAATCGTGTCTATTTTGTTTTTGGCTAAGTTTGTTTTAGATCATTTTTTTTTCAGATCAATTTTTTTTTTTTTTTTTTTACTTAATTTACTATAAAAATTTTTAAATCTCGTTGTGTAGCAAAGAGGTAACAAAACGCTTCGAGTCAATTCGATGATTTTAGGTAGATACTATTGGCAGGCGGTAGTACGTCGCCGTACTTAGACCAGTAGTGTCCTTTGTGATAAAATTGATTCGATGACTTTAGTTTCTATTCATGTTTCCATATTACAATCTTGCTTGTTGAATTTTTTTACATATCATGATTATATCCGTTTTTTGGTGATGGTGTAACAACCGAAATCAATTCAGATATTAATTGACATCATAAACATATCCAGAGTTAGACCTTTTGATTACTTATATAAATATATTACCTAGAGTTTACAGCATATTCGATCAAATATATTATTTACATACTCACGCAGTGTAAAATACTTTTTTCTAAATATATATGTACATCCGTTTCAATAATTCAATTAGTATACACATACCGCTTGATTATAATATAATCTAATTTAATTAATTTATTCTCTTATGTGTCAAGTGAAACTGTTATTAATAGACTTCGTTCACATTGTTCAATTCTTTCGGTTTTATACTTTTTATTTTCGTTTTAAAGCTTTTTCTAGGACAAACGCATTATGAGTGCGAAAGAGAAAAAAGAATTTGCTGACTGCAATTATAACTGCAAATGTGAACACATGGATTAATTAGTTATGTAATAAAGTAAATTTTATCAATTAATTGACTGTTTGGACATTTTCTGAAATATGAGTGATAAACTCATATCTGACACATCGGTCGAATGATCAGATTAATCTTCGTTTAGTTCATTAATTTTGAATATCACTTGAATGTTTAACAATGAGCAACACTATGTTTAACATTGAGCAACGATATATTTAACAATGAGCATCACTTTGTTTAAAAATGAACAACTCTATATTTAACAATGAGCAACGCTATACTTAACAATGAGCAACACTATGTTTAACATTTAGCAAAGCTATATTTAGCAATGAGCAACACTATGTTTAACAATGAGCAATGCTATACTTAACAATGAGCAACACTATGTTTAACATTGAGCAACGCTATATTTAACAATGAGCAACGCTATGCTGAACTGAACAGGTTGCATAAAATTGCTAATAATGACTTGTATACGTTTATATCAAATAATTTATGGACTCAATACTGTATTTTCGGAAATTTTAAATATTATTGATACTTTAATAATTTTGTTTGTGGGCTTGATATACCTCAATAACTACTTGGTGATAAATTCTTTCAAAAAATGAATTAAGAAAAATAAAAATGTGTTTATTTGGTAATAATATCAACAGATGCCTGGAGGGTGGAGAAGAAGATTGGTGCAAATAATTGGAGAATATATGTGTTGAAGATCGTATTATCTGGAAAAAGAATCTTGAAGAATGTCAAGGCTCTCGAAAAACTATACTGATGAATTGCCATATTCATGCGTTCTCATGTAAATTTTAAATATCACTTGAATGTTTAAGAATGAGCAACACTATGTTGAACGGAACAGGTGCAGAACATTGACAATCATGACTTTTATACTTTTAGAGAAGAAGAAGAAGTCAATAGATGAATGTTGTCATGCATGAACATGCTCTTATATAAATTTCAATATCGGTTTGTATAGTGCAAAATTTATGGTGACAAACAGAAAAATATGATAAAATAAACTCATATAATCGTTTTCTTTTGTTTCAAGAAATTTTTTATTTAACTTGGATTTTTTTTTTTTTTATTTGGCAAGACAAAGTTCAGAGTTTGGATATAAATGGTGTTACCATGATCCATATATTCATCATCGTTTCTATATAACGTTATTAAATGCATGTTTTTTTTTTTTTTTTTTTGTTTGTTTCTATCCAATTGTTATTTTAAGGATTATAAATTGAAGAGATCTTTAAAATAAAAAAAAAAAATATATATATATATATATGTATAATTATATATTTCTTCGTCGTTGAGTATATTTAGAAAGTTTAGTTACAAAAATATATCCATTAAGGATTTATTATTATTATTTTTTTTTTTTTATATATATGATAAAAATGTTGAATGATATTATTCTCATACCCACTCACCCACTATACACTGTTATACAATTATATTAAAAAAAAAATTGCAAGTTACATTTTCAATTCTCAAGAATTTAAATAATGGTAAATATCATTAAGAGATGAGAATTTTATAAGTACATATATTTATATAATATTCTCTAAAATATAATATATATATATATATATATATATATACTATATATCTAATAAAATAATATGTTGTCACTGAATCATCATCATCATCATTATTATATGGCTCAACATAGCAGCAGCTATAAGAGGGTTAGATTTGGCCTTATGCACAATATAAATGTCTTTATATTTAATTTGAAACTCATTATTAGAGTTCATATAAGTCATTGAATATACATTTATTTACCTATTATTATAAAAATATACATTTTAGTAGATATAAATAATGTATGCGTATATGTGAATGTATTTGATTGGTATGAATGCAAAAAATTGGGTTTTTAAAAATTCAAGATGATACGTGACAATTTTTATAAAAAAACGTGATGAATATTTGATTTTTTTTTTTTGTTTTTTTTATTTATTTTATTCAATTTATTACAAAATTTATTGACACAGGATTAAATAAAATATTCATCTTTTTGGATTGGATATGAAGATATTAATAATAAAAAAAAAAAAAAACAAACATAAACAACAAATTTTGATTAAATGATTATATGATATTGGATATAATAGAGAGAAAATAGTATTAAATTGAAGTGTTGATGATTGAATATAAAATTTTGTTTGTTTTTTATTATACTTATATATATATATATATATATATATATATATATATATTTAGAAAAAATAATAAAAAATTTTAATTGAATAAAAAATATAGAAATTGTTTTTTTCGTCATTAACATATAAATTTAAATATAATAAAATGGCAAATATTATTTTGAATAGTAAATAATTTAATTTAGTATTTGGTATTTTGTGGTTAGCAAAAAAAAAAAAAATTTAAATTTTAATTTAACATCTTTGAGAAATTCTTTGAAACAATTCGTGAACAGAATACAATATTTGTTACAGGTGATAATCAATCAGAGTATACATAATTATTTTATTGTTAACCTGTCTCAATACGGAATTTAAATTTTCAGTTGAAAAAATGTATTTTAGGTTGTAGGTATAGGTTGATATGATTGGCTGTCTGAAATTGGCATATTTTTTATTTCAAATTTCAAAGAAAATAAATAATTTTCAACATTATAAACGTCATATGACATCATTACAAATCTAATTTTTAACAAAGTAAATTTATTATCAAAGCATATAAAAAAAAAACACAAAAATTCAAAATGAACTTCTCTAACCAATTCTTTATTTGGTAAATTACTATCACATTTACAAATAAACAAAACCATTTAATTAACATACTTAATATGTAGGTACATATCGTTTTAATATACTTATTTGTGTATTTAAATTCAAAAGTAACCTCAAATTATATTTTTAAAAGGGGTTTTTTTTACTTTTTTTTTTTTAAATAAATTTAATTTTGAATTCAAGAGTCATATTTAAAATAAAACCATAATTCAATCCCACACTTTGTAAATATATATAATATGTATGTATGTACTTTATTTTAAATTTTCTTAAAGTAATATAATTAAAATTGATTTATTTATTTATTTAATATAATTATTTATATGTGGGGTATATAAGTTTTAATTTAAATATTAATTTTCTATTTAAAGTAAAATATTATTTGAAAATTGTGATTAGAATTTAGAAAACAAAAGATGAAAATTTGAATAAAATTATCTGATATGGTAACTAGAAAAAGTTGTATTTAAGGAATTTAGAATTGTCAATTAGTTAATGACAGCTTACATAACATTTTATTTAATTTTATTAAATTATTATGTAGTTACTATCTTTATATTGAGTTATTTCACAAATATTCTCTAAATTTAATGTTTTCATGTGAGAGTAGCTATAGTAAGATGGTAGGTTTAGATACATATACAGGGTGGGCCGCTTTAGAACAAAAATATTTTAAGAGATGATTCTCTGGAGTATTTGAGAAAAAAAAATTTTCTATCTTTAAATTTAATCTGGACTACAGAGGGATAGATCGAAAATCGTATTAGAAAAATTATGTCTAAACAATATCCACCGTGTACATATATTTAATGTTTTTTTCAAACGGTCTAAAAAATTCTATTTCTAGGCCAAATGAATCATTTTCCAGTAATCTTCTTAAGAAGGTTTCTTTGAATGTTGTTGATGTTTTATGTTATATTTTTAATACTAGTGTCTATAATGGAATTTTTCCAAATGATTTAAAAATGGCAGAAGTTATTCCGATTTTCAAAAAGGGGATTTCAACTGATCCGAACAACTACAGACCTATATCTTTATTGTTGTCCATTTCAAAAGTTTTTAAAAAGGCTATGAAATATATAATACTGAAATTCCTTGATAAAACAAGTTTCTTCAGTGATGTCCAATTTGGCTTCAGGGAAAAAAGATCCACTGAAGACGCCTTTTTGAAATTCTGTTGTGAGATATACAATGGTTTAAATAAGTCCAATCTTTGTAGTTGTTTATTTATAGACATTACTAAAGCGTTTGATACGGTAAAACATGACTTACTGCTGAAAAAAATATACAATGCCGGATTTAGAGGATTTATATTTAAATGGTTTAAGTCTTATCTTAGTGATAGGAAACAAAGAGTCAAACTGAATGGTATTTTTGGTGATATTGAGAGTTTAAAAGTAGGTGTCCCTCAGGGTTCTGTTTTAGGTCCAATCTTGTTCCTAATTTTCATTAATTCCTTATTTCAGCAATCTTTTAAAGGTATACCTACAGCTTTTGCTGACGACACTGCATTCACGTACATTTACAATAATAATTTGGATCTTTTTTGTGATATAAATTATGACCTGGACCTCATAAGGAAATGGTTTTATGTACATAGCTTAGTTATCAGTAGTAAAACAAAGATTATGCACTTTGGTAAAAGTAATAATCATTCCAGTGAAAACTCAGCAGTTAATTATCATTCTCCTGTCTGTAAAAAATTTCCATTGATTCCGTCCCTAGATGGCAACTCTTTTGACTCAAGTTTTTCTTGTAGTGAATCATGTTTTATGATTGATAGTGTTGTATTTTTCAGGTATCTTGGCCTCGTTCTTGATTATAAATTAAACTGGGCAGAGCATACTTTTCATTTACATAAATATTTTAAAAAAGTTATAAGAAATGTCTTCCATCTAAACCAATATTGTTCCCTGAGAGTCATGAAAATGGTATACTTTGCTCTTTACAAAATGCTTTAAATTGCTCTAAATTACAATATGAAATTAGCTGCTGGGGGGGCTCTGACTTCAACAAAATTCGTCCCCTACTCATTGCTCAAAAATATTGTATTCGATTGATCATGAGGAAAAATAGACTTACACCTAGTTTTCCACTATTTAGAAAGCTGGATATACTACCTATTAGACAGCTATATGTATTCAAAACACTAAAAATTTATTTCATTAAATCAGGTTGTTTTGCCCATCGATTTAGCTCTCACTACAATCTGCGAGTCAATAACCTATTTTTAATAAATGTTCCTAGAGCATATTCGCCACATTTTCGCCACTTTTATGACTTTCTCTTTAAGATCGGATAGAACTTCTATTACTTTTATCAAAAATCTTAGATCTCACTTATTGAATCTTGATCACTCTCAAATTGAGTTGTTGCTAACTTAACCAAAATTCTTTTATATCTTTTAAGTTTTGTTTCTCAGGCTTCTATTATTTTGTTGTAATCGTTTATCTCGAATTTTAATTTTTTCTCTTTTTTCCTATTTTATTTTCTTTCCTTGTTTAATTATGTTTAACTAAATTTAATTATTTCTAATGTATATATTGATATTTAATAGCTATAAGTTTGTATTTTATTTTATAATTTTTACATTTTTTGCGTTACGTTTTTCTTTACTTTATTACTTTAATACTGAATTTTTTATTTTTATTTTTGTATTCCTGTAACTGTATTACTTTTAGCTCTGAATTATCAACCTAATATTATTTAATTATATAATTCAATTATTTCTACTCTTGTTATTTCATTCATCACATATTCTCAGGAATATCAGAATGATCTTATCATTTATCTAATTTAAAAATTAGTGTTTTGGAAATTTTTTAATTTAATTTATGATAATGTACTAAGGTATGTAATATGTAAAATGGTATAATAAATAAACGAATTTTAAAAACTAAACTAACTAAAAAAAACTAAACTAACTAATGTTTGGGTAACCCGTGTTTTAGTAAAAATTTTATTTTTTAGTCAAAATCACTGAAATTAGTCTAGGTTACTAAAATTTTATGATTTTACCTAAAAAATGGCAAGTCTGATATGAAAATTTTGTATGCAAAAGTTGTAGGGGATGATGTAACGAATTAGCACAATAAAAAAAAAATATCGAGTTTTTTTGAGATAATCAACGTTTTTTTTTTTTACAAAATGTCCATAGTTGTTGAAAGCAACATTTTAAGTTTATGCAGCTATTATTCAAAAACGGTAAGTCTGATACTCATTCAACACATACCGTGTTAATTAGGTGTATTAATTTAAAAAAAAGTTATGAAGTAGATGTTGCGCTCTAGTTTCAATTCCTTCAGAGCTGTAATGGATATTGTTTAGACATAATTTTTCTAATCCGATTTTCTTTAAGCCTCTGTAGCCCAGGTTAACTTTAAAGATAGACCCCTTTCTAGAACAGTGTTTTTTTTTTTTCAAAAATACTCCAATAAATCACTCGTTAAAATATTTTTCCTCTAAACCGGAATAACACTCTGAAGTGGCAGCACGTAACTTGTTCACGTTCGTCAAAAAGACGTATTAACACTTTTGGTAGCATGTAAGCAACGTTGACGTTGATTTAATTCCGAAAACGTCAAGTATACATTTTTTCGGTAGCATGTAATCAAGTTGACGTTCGTTGATTTTAACGTATACGTTTATTTTTAAACGTCAATGATTTTCTTACCGTGTACTAAAATTTATACGAGAAAGATAGTTTTTTTTTAAATAATTTTGTGTTATTTTAATAATAAAAATATAAGATTTAAATATTTATATATTATAGTTTTTATAATTTTTAATTTCTTTTGATAACATTTTATTTCTGGAATAATTGAAGTATTTTTGTTTGCAATAAAAAAATTATTTTATTTCTGTGATAATTAAGCATTTTTTATGTGATAATAAAATAATTTTTTTTTAAATTTCTTAATAATTGAGTGTTTTAATTTATTTAAATAAAAAACTACATTTATTAGTTCATTGTAAATATTCTAATTCATTGAAAATATCATATAAAATATCAACTAATTTGGTTTGTTTACATTTATTTTATTTATTTTTTTTTTGATTTTAGTCTTTTATAAATTCTATGTCTATTGAAACGGGCACATCGTTTTTATTATTTTTGCGATTTTTATATAACAATTTTGTTCATCAAAACAGAAAATAATAAGGCGAAATACAAGAATTAAAAAAAAAAAAATTCTAAAAAATTTAAATTCATTTCATTTTATTTCAAACCTCCATTAAATTTGAAAAACATATGTTTTTTGAAGTTTTAAATAGGTTAATTTGATTGTCAAAATAATTTTCGAACATTCGGAATATTTTTTCGAGTTTTCGAAATAAATTTTCAACGTTATGTTTTACATGCTACCAAAAAAAATCTTTGACGTTAAAATACTTTACGTTGATTTTTGAACGTAAACGTTTTACGTGCTGCCACTCCTGTATAAATTGTCAAAAAATGATTTGATTAGATATTTGTAACATAGTTTGGACATTTGGTTTGTTCAGTAAACTGCTTTAGAACGATATAGAGTTAAAAAAAAGAACACTTTTTTGTGTTTAACAGTTTCCGATAATAATAATTTTTTGTCCAAAAATGTTCTCATTGGTGTTCAGTAGATTGTACAAATCAGTTCTAAATTTATATTTTTTGTTCTGAATTTTTTTAAGAGCAATTTTGGACATTTTTTGTTGTTATTGTTTTTTCTTTAAATTTTTACAGTTAAACAAAGAAATTTGAGAGCAAATAAAAACTAAACAATAAAGTAAAAAAAAAAGTGTTCAGTAGGTTTTTCTGTTCTAAGTTATCCTAGAGTTTGACATTTAATTGTCATAAAGTATAATTGTCATATTTTTTTAGCATTTTTATGTCAAATTTATTTTGAAAGTAGCATAAAAGTGTTTTTCTCTAGCATTATTTAGCAATGTTTAGAAATTTATGACTATCGCAATATTCGATAAATTTTAAATTTTATGCATATGTCATTTGTGTTAAATATCACAATGGACCTTATTAGTCTAAGTGTGTTGGCGTACTAGTGGAAGCCATCATATCATCACAAATATTAATTATTGTTGTTCAAAAATTTATTATTTAAAACAAAAAAGGGAACCTACAATATCTGAAGAGAAAATTGAATTCAGTTAAAAAATAATAATAATTATTATATTTTTAAATTATATTTGGTTTATATATCTTAAATTATTGTTACACATTTGTAAGTAGTTACCATATTTAATAATAAATAAAATAAAAGTCTTTGAATATTCATTTTAATTTCATTTACAAATTTAAATTTTTATCTTTCTTATTTTTTGTGTGTCTTACACTTTTAGTGCGACATTTAGTGTGGTAAAAAAAAACTAAATTTTGACTGGTAATAAAGTTCGATATGACAGGTTTATTGCGAGTATAAAGTGCAAATGCAAGAGGTTTGGAAACGCCCTTAATATACAGTTTGACTGTTTTGGTTCGTTTTATTCGTCTGCGAGTTTATAGAAATGGGTAGAATAATTTTGAATTTATGAGTTTTAACTGAAACAATAAATTAATTATACCAGAAGACATATGAGTATTGATAACATGATTATCTACCTATATGTACAATAAATAAGTTAATTGATAATTTCCTAGTATTTAATTCTTATTTACAATATTTATAATATTTACAAAAGTATAAATTAACAATTACGGTATTTTGACAATTGACACTATTCGCATACAGACTGACATACAGTTATGTTGATATGCATATTATTGTTTTCGCACTTTTCTCTTACAAGAAAAACATAAATTTTCTTGAAGTAATTTTCAGAAAGAAGTGAATTAAGAAAAACAAAAAGCTGTTGACAATTCTAATTACTGTCAATTCGTCAAATAGTTTGTCAACTATAATGTATGATATGATAGATAACACTATTAACTTAAGCGACCGTTAGATTTTTTGAAAAGTACCGTTTATAATATAATCTATATTGATTACTATTTATATGAGGTGATTTTTCTCTTTCTGCTTTATTTAGCGCGACATTTCATTGTCAAGCCATGGCCATCATTAATAATTTTTTTCACTATCTACTATTCCCAGCAGTTGACTTCATACAGTGGACTTAATCTATGTTTTGTATGTTTTATTTTATAATTTGTTTGCTTGGTTTGTTTTCATGTTTTCTATATTGAATCCAAAGCTTATATTTTGAGGTTTCATGACATCACTTGCCTTTACGCGGTTTGGGAAATCAAATGACTTTGTATAAATACGTTCTAATCATGTCAGACGATATAAAACTGTAAATTTGAAGTTTGCACTCGAGTTCTGTAATTCAATGCACTCGAATGTAGTTTTGCAACAAATTCAACAGTTATTTTTACTGTTTTGAATTTAAAGTAAAACTAGAAATCAATTAAAATTGGAAATTGACATTTTGAATAAAAAAAAATTTTTTTTTATCATTTCTTATTGGAATTCAATTGTATAATTGCGTACCTAAATTGATATAGCCATTTATTAACGTTATTCAATGGTATTTTTTAAATGGGGGGCGGTCTTTAAAAATTTATAAAAATTTTTATGATTTTTTATGTTTTTTTTTTTTTTTTTATTGAAAACACACAATCCATTTTTGCTATTTTTCAATTTCAATCAATATGTAAAAAACTAAAAAAAAAAAAAAAAAAAAAATGTTTTCTTTTGATTTAAAAATGAAAGAAATAAAAAAAAATAAACTCTTTTATTATTTTTATTATATTTTTTTTCTTTTCTTTAAAATAACAAAGTAGAAAAATCTTATAGATAAAAAAGCAAAAAAACAAAATACTTTCTCATATAGATCAAAAGATTCCGATTTGGACAAGATGGCGTTAAGTCAATTAATTGATTAGCACAGAATTGTTTTTGTCACGCCGCCGTCAAACTATTTTATTGTCAAGTCGACTTAATTTACATATCATTATTTATGTTTTATGCTATTTTGTTTTTAAATAATTATGAATATATAATTATGTAAAATAAAATATTATTTACATAAATAATGTACATTGAACCGTTATTTTGAAGTGTTTTTTTTTTGATTTTTTTTAATTTTGGTAGATATATGATGTATATACCTATGTATGGAAAGGCTAAACTTTTCTTAGATATAATATATTTAAAAATAATATATTTTATTTTTGATTTTATATACTTACTTGTATTGTTTTTTAATCAACTTTTAAATTTTTTTTTTTGTGTGGTATAAAACTTATAATAATTTGTATTAAATACTCAACACGAGCTCTAATAGCTCTTATGAGACCATGAATAAGTTAAAAAAAAAAATTTCGTTTGCTCATCATTGATTGATTATTGATAGTCGTCGTAGTACATACTAACTTATCTCATTACGAATATTATGTTTCTTTTATTTACAACTTTGCACCACACTACACTATTGATTATTGTAATAAGTACCTTATTAATGAGTATGGTGTCTTTACTTATAAATTTGCTCATCATTACATTTTTGATGTACCATTCTTATGTACGTATTAAAACTGTTATACAGTACATATGATCAGTGACTGTTCATAGAATTGCTCATTAAATAAAATCGAAGTACAAAAATGAGTTTAGTGAGAAGTAATTATATTAAATTAATATAAAGGCTCATGATGAGTTCATTAATGAACTAGTAATTCTATTGTGACTATGTGTTACTAGAATAGATATATTTATTAATATGTAAAAGAATTTTTAAAAAGATTTGTAACATTTTTATAAACTTTAGGTAAATTATATTGAAACTATAGTAAGATATAGATATAATGACTTATATTATAATACGCGAAAAGTATTGCATAAAATATTGAATTTTAAAAACAATTTTAATTTGTTTAGTTTACGCTTAAAAAAAACTAAACAAAAGTTTTTTTATTTATTTATTTTAAAACTAGTTTTTTTTTTTTTTTTTTTTTGTTTTACTTTAAAATTTGTTAAGTGTTTTTTATTTTAGTTAACGAAATAAAATTAAAATCAAAATTAAAATAACAAAAAAAAAAATAACCGGTTGAGTGTGTAAACTTTGAATTAAATTAGCATAAATTTTATTTAAAATATTCAATAATAATATTAATAATAATAATAAGAATAATAAATTAAAAAAAAATAAATTGATGAAATTAAATACTCTAAACTTAAATTCTTAAACAATAAAAAAAAAAAAACATTATTATAATATTTATAACCATTTAACAGAGCTATTCAAAAGAACATAACATAATAGGAAAAAAAATAATAAAAAAAAAAAAACATCTGAATATGACACCTGATCTAATTTGGGGTCAAAGTTAAAAAATAAATTGAAAAATATTTTTGTATTGTAGATTTATACAGATAATAATTTGTCATTTATATAAGTTTTAATTAATCAATCAATAGAGATTAGAAGGTAAGAAAAAAAAATTTATAAATATTTTTTTTCTTAAAATTATGCAAAATTAATTTGTAATCAATTTATAAAATTTGAAAATTTTGAATTTTTCGAATTCAATTTTCGAATTTTAGAAAATATTTAACGAATGTAATAACTATGATTGATCTAACACAAAATGCTAGAAGTTTTTGATTACATTTGATTGTATTCATATGAATAATTAATTGGTTGTAATAATGTTAAAAGTATGTGCATTCTGAATGTCAATAACTTTTTGCATTAATAAATTCTTTTTTTAGAAAGGTGTGTGCCTAGTGAGTTGATTAATTCTAATTGTTACATGTTCACATACAAAATTTAGTCATTGAATAGAAATTTACTAAATTGAAATTTCTATCATGGTTTGTGGCCTTGATATATATTCCACATATATTTATATAAATTTAGTCATTGAATTTGAATTGACTAATTTGAAATTTGTATCCTGGTTTGCGTCTTTGAATTAGCCAACGCTACAAATTCATATATTTATAAATTTAGTCATTGAATAAAAATTGACTAATTTGAAATTTCTATCATGGTTTGTGCCCTTGAATTAGCCAACGCTACAAATTCATATACAAAATTTAGTCATTGAATAAAAATTTACTAATTTGAAATTTCTATCATGGTTTGTGTCTTTGAGTTAGCCAACTTTAAATGATAATAATTGATGACAGCTCAATTCTAATTAAAACATGTCAAAGCTAAAATTAGTTTATATATATTTTTTATATTAATTTATACATTTTTAAGTGATAATTTAAAATTTTGTATTGTTCTTGCCAATTTAAAATGTCAAAAAATTGTCCATTATATATTTAGGGAATTAGAATTGAAATTAGTGTTTGTACCTAATAAATTTTGAGTTGTCACACCACACACTTTAAGAATTATTTCGAATAATTTAAACAGTAATAATGTAGAAAATTCGTATTCGATTAAACTAAGTTTTGAAACGCAGACTTTTTCGTTTTATTAGCATTTAATTGAGTTCTTATAAATAATTAAGTAGTTGTCAAATTTTTAACGGTATAGTTGTTAATTTTTGATTAAAATTAACTCGAATAACAAAAATTGAATGATGAAGAATTTGTAATTAAATTATTGATACTATCACCCATATTCTCTTAGACACATCACTTTATATATAAATTAGCTAATATAAACAGATTCGATAATTTTTTTATCAATCTGATTCATTCGTAGGCATTTCGATAGAGCAATGAGAAATACAGCAAATGGCTTAATATCACATGTATATTATCATAATGATGAATACATAAAACATAGCCTACAGAAAGGTTTTGTGTCCCCAGAGTCCTTTATTTATCTAGATAAGAATGGTTATATACAAAACCAAAACTATGTCCCTATATTATTTCATTATAATAGACGGGCTACATGTAAAATTATCGATTTTGATCCTCGAAATTTAATTCAGGATCAATTAAAATTTGATATAGTCATCCCGGATAGGGACAAAAGATATAAAGTGGATTACTGGTGGTTGGAGGAAGTTCCATTAAATAGATTAGGATAGTTTAACTATACAAAGTAGTTTTAAGTTTAGGTTAGAATAAGTTAAGTTTTATTTTAGTTTATAAGATTTTTTTTGTAAGAATTAATTTGGGTTTTAGTAAAATTTTGCCAAAAATAAATATTTAGCAAAGATTAAAAATACATAAGTTAAGTGGAAGCTTGGTATAAATATAAATTATAAGAAAAATATTAAAATAAAAATCTGAACGAAAATTAACAAAAAATTCATTTAAAATTAAGTTAGTTAAATAAGGAAATAGCCACCGTTTTTGTAAATAATTTTTTTTCTGTGTAATATTTGATGTTAAAAAATAAATAAATAAAAAAAAAAAAAAAAAAAAAAAAAAAAACACACATTACTTTTGCGGTTACATCATTTTAGTTGAATTTGTGTTTTAATAGAACGCTCGAAGACGGATGATAGAAAATTTTGTTATGTTGGTAGTACTGTCAATTTGTTTTGCCATTATGTCACTTTTAACTGAATCAAAAAATATCATTGTCGTGATATTTTCATACGATATACGTCTAAGAGAATATGAGTGAATAATTGATTCTGATATGAGTATGAGTATGATATGACATGTTAAATTAGTATGATAAGTTTAAGTTGTATTGCATAAGTTATCAAAATTTTTTGACTTACATATAATACATATAAAAAAATTTATAAACTTACAAACCTGTAGATAAAATTAAAAAAAGTCTTAAGAACTATCATCTACCATCATGAATCACGTGATAAATCAATACTGAAATGTTCAATGCAATGCAACAAGTATAAATAGGGAATTGTCTATTGCGATCTGTCATATCATTTTATTTTGAAATATTTGATATATGTATTGACTTTACAAATGTCAAACTTAAAAAGTGCAATGGCAACTAAAGTACGATAGGTTTGAGTCTTATATAAAAGTCTACAAGTCTTGTAGAATATTATTTCATATACAAATTTTACAATGTCAATACACTTCTACACCTTCAGATTGAATACACCTAATTGTGAATACCCTTTATATACAATTTTCTTATGCTTTGTAATTGACAAACTTACAAGTTCAACAATTTGTTATATATATGTATATTTTATAGAATATAATGTGTTTAGGTGAAGGTGTTCTAGGTGAAACATTTTGAATAATAAAAATTAAAAACTCTAGGTATGTTTCGCAAAGTTTAATTAATATCTTGATCGTATATAGTATAAGTATAGTATTCGTAAAATGGATATATTACATTACATATACATACATGATTTTAAATATTCGAATAAAGTAACAAATTTAACAATTTTCGGAGCATTAATATTGACATTTTGCCAATTTATTATTATGTCAATTGTTTTTATTGATTTATTTTGTTTACATATATTTTGATTAAATCTACGTAAGTAATGTGAAAAAAATAAGGGGCACTAACTACATGGTCTTTGGCTTGTTAATTATCATAATATCATCAAATTAATAACAGCTTTTCAAAAAAAAGCTTGACTTTCTCTACATTAGAAAAAAATTATTGCAAATTTTAAATTTAAAGTATTTCCTCTTGTGCAATTAAAATTAATGAGAAATTATTGAAAAACTATAAAAGTATTATTCAAAATATGTAATTTAAAACTTTAGGTAAGCTCTAATGAAGCATTCGAATTCAATTTCAAAGTAAAAAAACAAAAACTATGTACTCAAAGAAAACTAATGCAAAAATTCAATATTCAAATTTGAAAAAAAAAAAAATAACAAAATAAAGTCATTTAAAATGTATTTTTTTTTATTTTCTAATATTATTTTGTTTTCTTGTTTTTTTCTAAAGACCTCAAGTCATCAAAAAAAAAAAACAAACAACAACAACAACAATTATAATAACTGATGTACCATAATTTCTTATATCAAAGGAATGTCTTTAGTTAAAGTAAATATTGAAGAATCAAATAAAAAGGATTTTCGATTATCAAAGGACATTTTTCAATCTCTCAAGAGTTTTCACAATTTGTTTCCGTTCAGAATTTTACTCCTTATATTTACATATACATTCTTAAATTAAAATACACCAACAAAAAAAAAAAAAAAAAAAAAAAAAAATTTGCATTTCCTATTTTTTTTTCTCTCTTATTGCACTTGTCATGTACTCATATCTAAATGGACCTTGTCTTATGAAATAAAGCAAAAAAAAAAAATTGTATATCCTTATATTATAGAGTAGGTATATATGAATAATATCCCAAAGTAAAACAACTTCAATTATGAGTATGTCCTTTTTATGGGAATAAAAAATATGTTTTTTTTTTTTTTTTTTTTTGATTTTTCAAAAAGAAAATTATAAAATTTCCCATCATAATAAAAATATTCTACAGTTTTGTTTATTTTTATTTTTATTTTGCTTCCTGAACTTCATACTACTAACATAACACTCGATGAATTCTTATTAAGGATCGGAAATATTTCATTTTGTACAATTAAGTTGTTCTACTATAGCTGTTCTGTTACCCAATTAACAATTTTAAAAAATTTTTTTTTTTTATTTTTAGAAAAAGCTCAGAATTTCCAGTTTTTTTATTTAGATGTTGCCATTTCAGTTACTTCTGGAAAATTAATTAGCACTTAATTGTGCATTTTTGATACTACAACTCGAGTGACCTATTTCTTGTTATTGGTTGTCAAAGGGGATCATTTTACTCAGTACTAGAGCCGCCTTGTATGATTGAGAATGTTAATCACATTTCCTATTTTGCTTTCCGCGATAAAACCGATTTTGCTGGAAAAAGCCACACCTCAAGTCCGGAGTTTGACTCTAGCTAATGCTGGGCAATTGCAAAGAATTCAAGAGTTTTTCATTCTCATCTTTGTAAGTTGCGACATTGGGGATTGAACGGAATACCTAGCTTGACAGTGTGGCTAATTACCCGTACTGATGGCTACTACTCTTGGTTGCTACTACTCTCGCAACAAAGTAAATTGTTTTCCGACAGTGCTTGCATTTTCAAATAATTTGCTTCAGATACAATATTGGCAAATCTATGGATTCTAATTTGATTTTAATGGTTGAAAATTTCAATCAAACTTGGTTATTCATTGTTTTTGACAGTATAGTTGTATCTTGGTTTACATTATGCCGATAGTATAGAAACAATACGTATGAAATTTATTACATTAAAATTTGATGTAGTGGAAATGTGTTTTAAAAAAAAAATTCAAAATTTATTACCTTTAATAGTCTGTTGATGTTATTAATATCTGAGCAGGTATTGCTATAGTTATTAATTTCCAGGATTGTCTATTTTAGTACATTATTTCCTTTCAATTCACTTTGAACAATTTCTTTTTCTGCGTCACTCAAATCTTCTACAAAGTTCTGCCATCTTACTCTGCTCTTGCTAGGTGTTTAATTTCATTCAATATTCTGTTGTTATTTTCTATTTGTATATTTCTTTTCCTTATGGACTGATCTGCGCCATTTTTCCGTGCTCTACCTATTCCTATTTTGCTCTGTGGATTCGAATCTAATGTTTTTCTTGCTATATTAGTCGTAGGTATTTTAGTATTTAAAAATGTATTCAAAATATCCCTCTTGATCAAACGGACATTTTTCTTGCCCCAAGCCTCTATTAGTGCAAGCTGTGCATTCGTGTATAAGGGTATCCAAACCTAATGTTTGGCTTCTTAACTTAAAATACATACATATGTCATCCATGCTATTTTTATTTTTGTCTGAAGCCTTTTATAGCAACAACAATAATAATTAAAAAACAGTTCATTATGAATGAAAGAATGAGAATTTAGAGAATAAATCAATTTTTTTTTTATGTATTATAGAAATAGGTGTGTGTATACTGTATAGGTAGAAAATAAATGTAGTGAGAAAATAATATTAGTGCATTATGATGAGAGATGATACATATTTACTTTACGTGGGTGTTGTTGCTTTAATATAGTTGTAATGTGCATACTTTATTAGATTAGCAATGATGAACTTGTATACATATATATATATATATATATATTATATATATGTTTAGGATAGAACGCCAATAAATTTAGTACAGACTTCAATAACAATCATTAACAGTTACCGTAATCCATACAAATTATTTAAACTTGTCTATACCTATAAAATATTTAAATGCTACATGGGTGAATTTCGAAAATCTATTTTCTTGTTACTGTATTTTTTTTTTATTTATTTATTTTGTTTAATTTTTAATTTTTTTTTTTTTGTGAATGACACAGAACAAGTTAAATTCCTTCCATATACAATTTTTTTTTACTCTTCAGAATTTAAAAAAAAAAAAAAACAAAAAAACCCTTTGATGTTAACGTGAAGAGAGAATAGCAATGTACAATATTGTGGAAAAAAATAAAAATAATACAAAAATAAAAATAAAAAATAGTCAATTCGATATTTTGTCGATTCTCAATAAAAAAATAAAATAAAAAAAAAGACAACAAAAAAAAAAAATATTTTTCTCAAAAGAAATTAAAAAATGAAAATTGCGAACAAACGAAAGCTACACACTCGGGCAATTTCCTATTAAAAAAAAAAAAAATTAAAAACAAAAAAAAAAAAAAATGTTTTTCAAAATCTCCTGATATGATGTGTATATATGTACGTGATGCAGAACTTTATATACAATTTCCGTTGTAAATTGGAAAATCCAGTGCTCCATTCTAATTTTTATGCAAATTTGAAGTTTTCAATTTAAAAAATTGAGAATATATTTTCATCATGGGTTTCTGTTGCGCCCACTTATCTATATTTTTTTTTCAAAATTTCCAAAACTGATTGTAATCAAGCATTTTTACATTAACATACTATACTTAGGTGGTCAACCGACTATGTAGATTCTGGGTTTGGTCACGGGTAGCTTCTATCCAATTGAAGATACGAAATTGTTTCATATATGTCGATATTTGGTCGCTCCAACGATGATTTGGTCTACGTTTTGTACCTGGGGGTTTAGATTCCAAAATTCTATAGGATGGAGCATTTTCTTTCATCCATTCTAGGTTTTTCGAGCCTAAGTAGTTTCTTGATTTTAATTTTCATCTCATTATACAATTCATACAGCTCGACATTATATTATCTTCTCCTCCAAACCCTATCATCTCATTTACTCATTTTCATGTTTATATTTAATATCTCGCACCAACAGATTCAATTTATTTTACTTTTTGATTATTTTTTCGGCCTTGCGAATCCAGTTATTTATTTTTGTTATTATTTCCAGTTTTATTGCTGATATTTAAAAAATATTCGTGACGAAAATTCACATGACATGCAGCGGATTATTCTCTGATGTTTCTTATCTCAACCCAAACATTTAGACCTACTAATCGTTTAAAATTTACAGTTACTAATCTCTTTTACAAATATATAAAGTATTTGTCAATCATATCAACAAGTTTTGAATATAAATCTAAGGGTATGAGTTTGCGTTGTCTTGCTTCACATGAGTCAATATAGAAAAGCTCTAGTTCATATTATAAGGCCCAGTATATATAAAAATCTTAATTTTATGTCATTTGGTTTTTTTTTATGGTTTTTGCGGAAAATATGAACTGCAGGATGAAATGTGTATACAAACAGTTAAACATCTAATAAATATGTTTTTGGCATGACATGTTATAGAATGCAAGTTGTTAGTCCAAGTTTGTTTCAAAATATTTGGTTGCATCAGCTTGTATAGTCATAATTAGTTAAGTTATATATATATCTCTGTATCCCATTAATTATTTCTGCAGGATTTTTGCAAAAATGAAGGGCTTGTGAATGTTCCGATTTAATTTTTCATTTTTAAAGTCAAATTTCGAATCCCAATAGAAAAAAAAATTATATTTTGAAATTATTATACAGGATATCTATAGGTGGAAACGTTCCCTCTAATTTTTTTTTTAGCTGAGCAAAAGATAAATAAATTGCGCTATGAAAAATAATAAAACAATTAAACAAAAATTTGGTAAATTAGCAATATTCAATATTCTGTTAAGACATCATAATTCCGAATAAACGGAATAATCGCAAAATTACGAGAAAGTCAGCGTATTTCATTAAGAAGCCGGAACATCAAAACTTCACAATCAATTAAACTTGCCATTTCTTCAAAACAATGTTTCTTATGTCTCTTCAATTATGTTTCTAGCTGAACGATGGAACATGGTATAAACTGCATTTAATTGCATTACATTTAATCGTATTATACCAACAAAAATAGTTTTATAATTAAAATTAAAGCGGTATTTTATATAAATAATTAACATTTTGTAAACGGAAATATGAATACTTTCATCCACTATTAAGCAATAGAATTGTGTCATTTTTATTTCTTGGACTGAGTTCATTAAAAAATTCATTTTAATGGCAAGAACAACATTATTTATTAAAATTTTTATGTTATTTTTACCAACTTTTGTTCTAGAAATGGTTTTTGTACAATTTTCTCGATTTTGCTGATTAATTTGGGTATACTATTTAAATCGATAACAATTTGCACAGCCTACTAAGGAACTATTATTTTAAATAACTAATATTTACAATAAAATTTCTAATGCGCAATTAATAAAAAATCCGTGCGCAATTGCGCACTTGCGCAGCTTAGAGGGAACGTTGATAGGTGGTGATCACTATAGGTCATAATCACTATAAGTGAATCTTCTGACTGAGATGCTTATTTTCTGATCCGGACATGATATTGATATCGAGTTATATGATGACAATATTTATTTTTTAACACAACAAGAATAATAGAGATTGAAGTGGACTTGTACTTTAATTACCAATTTTTTGATTTGTCTATACACATTGTTTTATTTCAAACTCTGCACTTTAGATCGCTATGTTGTATAGGTTAATTAATATTTTTCAATCAAAAATTTCTAATTTGTTTTTAGCAAAATACAATTTATAAATTGATTCTCATAAAAAAAAACACTCATTTCAAGATGTTTTTAAGTACCAAAAATTCTTTAATAAATGGTTCAACACTGTCCTAACAATAACAACAAGGGTTTGTAATAGGAATAGAAAATATTCAATCTCTTCTATTACCGGATCTGTATATATGATGTATATATGTATTCATATTGTGTAGGAAAGGTTTTTTTTTTTTTGTATTTTAAGGAAAACATACACACCGGAACTACCTTAACGAATTGAATGGAATTTAATATTATTTTTTTCCCTAGATTTTTCATACAAACGTTTATTATTGTGCTCTCGATATTACTTTGATGCTGGGCGGAATTATAAGAACACAAATAAAAATAATAAAAATTTTTTTCTAATAGTACATTAAACAATTCAAAGAGAAGAGAGAAAAGTCGTTTTTATTTTTTATTTTTTTCAAGGCGAAATAATGAAAAATATATTAAAAAAAAGGAGAATTTGATGAAATGAAATTTAAAGAAAAAATTTTCAAATAAAAAAAATTTCAAATATTTTTATTTGGTTCTGTTATTTATAAGGTAATCTAAAGCTTTGAGATACAATATGCATACAATTTGCAATCTTATTTCTAGGTATTATGGTCCAGAAGAAACTCTGTAGTGCAACGTTGCTATTTTTAAGTCTGTAGTGATCATCATTTGCGGTTGCGGTAATATGAGACCAGTGTCCAATAAATTTGAATTATAACAGAGTATATGATAAGATAATATAAGTGCCATACAAGGCATATAATATTACCAAACTTGTGAGAATACAAAGAGCGGCAGGAATTGGATTCACAGGTGCTTTAAATTTTGTTCTAAATGTGATCCTGAATCTCCTTTCTCCCGAATTGTACTTAAGATATGTTGCATCCTTCAGTGCAGTCAGACTAAGGAAAGCTGGCGTCTGGTATTCCAGACCATATAGCTAATTTCCAACTGAACTACTGCCAGACACAACCGATTATATCACTCCTAAACTGAACTTCAACAAAAAGTCCGAGATAAGTTTTCCTGTTAGGGCCGATTGGAAGCGTGGTTTGAAGAAAAAAGGGGAAAAATATATAGTATCTAATTTTTATTGATGGATCGAAAATGAACAGAAGGCTTAAAAATATCCAAGTCTTATGGTCTCCTCAAATATGCTGGTGTATTTCAAGGAGAAGTACTTGCAATTAGGGAGCCCTCAAAACCCTTCACCATATTCATACAACCAAAATAAAATTCATCATCTTCACGGATAGTCAAGTTGCTATCAAAGCTGTCGGGCACTATCTGCTCTAAGCTGGGTGAACAATGACGAACGAAATTGAAAGCGTAAGTAGCCGTTTTTCGTTATCTCTACTCTGGGTTCCTAGTCACAGTAACATAGACGAGACTAAGAGAGCCAAAGAACTGGTTAATCAATGTTCCAATCTTGACAGTCTCCTTGAAGAGGACGTTCAATCTTCAATGAGAGTCGTCAAGGAGCGCATACATACGAATGAAAGATGGGATAGACTAAATACCTGTGCGAACTCGAGGAAAACATGGTCATATACATTTAAAGCAAATAACTCTTAGCCAGGTCCCGTACTGATATATTAAGAGTACTAGCCATATCAGTACTGTTCACAGGTCGATAAAAAGCCATGCTACCAAGCTAGGTATTCCGTTCAATCCTCATTCTTGTAGCTGCAAAAATGATAATGAAACAGAAAGGCTTGAACACTGAAGCTTTGTAGTTGCGCCCAGCATTAGCTAGAGTCAGTTAGCGGAATTTAGGTCAGGCTTTCCCCAGCAATATAGGTTTATCGCAGAAAGCAAAATATTAGATCTTATCAAACTTCTCAATCACACTCTAGTATACTGAGTCCCTGGAGAGAGTAAAAATGAGAAATGTGGTTAGCAAATCAGAGCATCAAAAAAATTTCTTCCAACGTGTAACGGCGTTTTTTTCTGTAACTCGGACTTTATTTAAAAAACATTTTTTTAACTTTTCAACTTTTTCGCTTCGTGTCGATAGAAGCACACATGCATTATATCACAAACAATTGTGTATTCTGACAAGCGAATGATATGACATTTTATAAAACTGTCAGCATTGTACGTTGAACCCTTTAAATTTATACTGAAGTTGGATGAAATCAAAAAATAAACACTGCGGCAGTGTTTAACAAATATTTAGCATATGCTGAATTGTTGAATATTGCAGCTTTGTTGTTAAAAACTTTAATTTTAATATTTTAATTTATTCTGCCATACAAATTTTATTGCATATTAGTAGGCTGATATTTATTTTATGATAAATCTTTAGATGATGAGGAAAATAAAAACACAAAAAACTTGTTTTACACTTTTCTAGAATTAAAAATATAAAATAATATTTAATAATTAATATTAAATAAAAATATATGAAAAAATTAATTTAATTAAATTTTTTATTAATTTTAAATTTTATCTTTTACAAAAAATTTTCTTAATGATAAATTTATTGACATTTGATTAACAGCTAAAATATATAAAATCGTTTCTGAGAATACCATCAATATCGAAATATTGCAAAAAATACTGATAAGTTGTGCTATTTCGCTTCGTAGAACACCAAAATTGCTACGAAACATATTTTTCGCTACGTATCAAAACATTCGCTTTTCAGAATAAGGCCCATTCCATTGTATACAATTTGTAGTTTCGTTGGTGATACTTGCGATGACTTGCGGTGACTGTTCAATGTCCATATGTTTCAAATACTTTAGTCATAAGTTTATGATTTAGATTTTTAACTTCCAAGAGTATAATAAAATACAATTGACATTGATTTCAGATAACATTAGCTTTTGATGCATAATAAGTCGTGTTTTTATATGCTGAGCAAACTACTTATAAACAATTGTGAGCAGTTTGTAAAGAAAACGAAAAATTGAAAATTTTGACGAAATGATAGTCTCAGATATTATAAAAATTTGTAGTTGCGAATTTTCAACTGTACTCACAACTCTGTAGTACTACTCTGAATTCTGAATTATTTTGCCGATTTGCTGACAGAACACTTCTAATACATTCATTTTTATAACACCTTTACGTTAAGTGTCTACATTTTATATTATTTAAATTTATCAAAAGTATTGAAGTGATATTATACAATTGGACTGATCCCTATGTACATTATGATGAGAATTCAAATTTCAAAGTCAAAAGAATTCATTATTAGTTTCATTGAAATAAAATTCGTTTCTTAAAAATTTTTTTTATTTGTTTTTTTTTTTTTTTTTTTGTGTTTTTGTTCTTTTTTTTTTATCATTGTTCAACTTTGAAACAATAAAATCATATTTTCTTTTTATTTATTTATTGTTTTGTATGTTTGTGTTTGTATCTTGAAATGATATATTCGAATCCTTATTATATAGTAGATATTTTTCTATATTGGATTTATAAAGAAGAAGCAAAAGATAAAAAAAAAAAAAAATTTAAAATTCATAAAAATAGAACTTAAAAGGAAATTGAATCTCATAAATTTAGAATTTCAAAATACATTTTAAGAAATTAATAAGCCTTCGTTGAGTAAAAATATCATCCAATTGTTAAATACTTGAATTATAAATAATAATTGATTCGAAAAATTGAAAATTAAATTAAAGCAATCCAAAAAAATGTTCATCTGTCAATATAACCAGTTATACAAACCTGTCAATATACCCATTATAGTTTTGTACTATTAGCTGAAGTAATTTCCTAATTTTTCTTTTATAAATTTTCCGGTTTCCATTTAAACCTCTCTGATAGTTTTCAGAACTTAATCTTGTGCCAGTAACAATTAGGATTTTTCCTACTCCCTATTCTTACTACCTATGAAATCATAGGTATTTGATATAGCTGAAATGTGATTCTGTCCCGAGCCTGGACTGTAATTTCTCCAAATCATTAATTTTCAAAAAAGTATAGTTGCGATTAGTCTACGTTAAGTTACTTGAATTAAAATTAGTTAGTAAAAGTTAGCCTAGCTTGTAAATTTTTGTAATATTTTTTTTTTCTTCAAAATAAATTTCTCGAACATTTTTATATCAAATCTCTGGCTTATCAACTCATTAAATGTGGAAAACTTATGTTATTATCAGGAACTAAACCTTCTTAATCGTAGTTCTATTTTATTTGAGTTGTTACCAGATTATACAGTCAATTAATTTTTGTCCTTTTTTTTATCTCAATGAGTAACAAAAGATATTGGACCAGGTCGAAAAACCCGTAAAGCATTTTTTTCTTCACCGGGAATTCAAATTGGGACAGTTCAAGGAACTTGTAAAGGCAGGCTTTATACATACTGAGCCATCCAGTGTGTCAAACATTTACAAAAAAATTAAATGTTAACCAAAAAATAACCAAAATTAAATAATGGAGTTAGGTATTAAAACAGTAATGAGCAAGGGTTTTTGTAAGGGGTTAAAACAAAATCGATTTTATATTATTTCAAATATTGAATTAATATTTTCGATAATTTTATACAAATCAAATAATATTTCCGTATTTTCCATATATTTTATAGCGGAACGAATGCAACTTGCTATAAGCATAGTGCATAAATGGTACAAAAACGTGGGTCTGAGTGCGGAATAATACTTGGCAGTAAACTGTCATGGAATCCTCACATAGATTGCTTAAACAAAAAACCAAGCAAGACATTTTTGGCATAAAGTATATTTGGCAAAATATGGGGATTATTTCCAGGGATGATTGTATGGTTTTACAAGTATATAATAAGACCTATAATATCTTACGTGACATTTGTATGGTGGTGGAAAATAGAACAGATGAAAGCATATGCTAAGCTTACTAAAATACAAAGAATAACATGCCTTGAGACTACTGGAGCACTTAAAATGTGCCCTATTCTAGTCCTATCAAAAATTGTAGAACTCCCACCAATTCATCTATATTTGATGAAGATGGCAGGAATGACAGCAACAAGACTGCATCTAACAAACAACCTCAAACACAAAATACCAGGACACAGAATGATCGTAAATTAAGATAGAAACCGAAGTAATTGCAATGTAGTAGAAAACCAAACGCCTACACACAGAGAATTGTTTCCAAGTGGAAAATTGCAAAGGTAAACGCAAAGGTATAGTTGCCAATGACTTACGCAGTCTAAAGCTTTTTTCAAACTAAGTATCCAAAAACCTAATTATGTAATCAGGGAGACTAGATACAGGGGGGACTAGATACTTATTATTGAAAACGAAAACGTTCAATCGTTTTCCGAATATCACTGACGTTTGTCATTTGGTATGACAGAAAACGAAAACGGAAAACGTTAATTTCGAAAATAATTTTTCATATGATTGAAAACGATCGGAAAACGTTTTTAGTGCAAAAATCAAACGTTCAGTTGTGTTGAACGTTTGTATGGAAAAAGTTTATAAACATAAACAAAATGCCAGTAGTTTTTTTTATATAACTAATTTAGGTGGTTATATTTGTATTTTTGTAAATAAAAAATTAGAATATAAACTTAGAAATTACTTTATTTATATTTATTTGTAAAATAAAACATTTAATTTGTAAATACAAATAAATATGTATATATAAAATACAAAAACAAGTGAAATTTTAACCTGTAATCCATTTAAAAAAAATTCTTTTCTATATAAAAGAAGAATTGTTTGTTTCTTTTTTTTTAGTTTTTAAATTTTTTTTTTCTTTATTTTTCTATATTTAACTATTTTTTTCAATTTATAATTTATGACACTACACTCTATTCTACACTATTCTTTTTTGTTTTGTTGTTTTATTAAAATTTATTTTAGTTAATTGTTTATTAAATTTTAATTCAATTTTTAATTATAATTTTGTTTTATAAACTGTTTGTATAAACTGCGAAGGATTATAAATAAAAAAATAAATCAAAATAAACAGAAACACAACCACAAAAAATTGATTGAACATATGTTTTTGACAACTGTCAGTTAAGTTTCGAAAATTTGCGAAAATGTTTTTATTCGCACGTCTTTAATCATATCGAAATGTGAAGAAGGTGATAGTGATGATCGTTTCGTTTCGTTTTCCGTTTCGTTTTCAATCATAAGCCCCACAATGTCAGAATGTTGACATGGCTTATGCCCATTTAACAAGCATCTGTTCAAGATTGGTAGATCAAAATAGGAATCCTTTTCTCATATTATATTTGTTTGTGACGCCATAGCTCGCAAAATACATAAATATTTCCAAGAATATCCATTACCCGATTCTGAAATTGACATCAAAGCAATAATAGTGTTCATCAAGGAGATAGAGCTACAATTCTGAGATAAACGGGGAAGTGAAATAGATCTTTAAAGGTTGCGCTAACATAGAAAAGAATATTAAGTTAAGTTAGATTAAAGACAATGTTCTAACTGAAGAAACTAGACAGATAGAAGACGATAAAACGAGTTGATTTCTGCGCTATTGAATCTAGCGGTTACACAACATTATTAAAGAAGAAAAGGTTGGTTATCTTTAGAACACCAAGGGCTTATTGACAGTATTTTAATATATCATATTATTATCTTTCGAATATATTATTTTATCTTAATTTCGAATATATTATATTAAGTATTTTTATTCAAATTGGAAAAACGGAAATTATGAATATTTTATTGTGATTAGATGTTTAAATTATAGAATACTATTCATTTGCAAAGCAATAGTACCAGGTACAGGTACATATATGTTTTTTTTCCTTGGTATAAAAAACAAAATATGAAAAAATTGTAGAAATTTTAATTTTATTATGTAATTAGAACATCTTGTCAATTTCTTTATTTTCGAATATCTTAATCATATATGCATCTCAGAATAGTAATATTCTAAACGTTTTTTTCCTTATCTTCTATTTTTCTTCTCCTACTACTTCTTTCTTCTTCTTCTTATCTTATTAAATATTAAAATAAATTAAATTTTATCTTTCTACATCGTCGTAAGTTTACTCATTATAATAATGAGTTTTAATTTAAATTAAATTCATCATAATTATGATGTCATTATATATTTGTATGATTGTATGTATTTTAGAGTTTCTGCATACTAAATATGCAGAAAACATTTTAAATTCATCAGTTTTGTATACATACATATAAACAATAAATTAGATGGAAATTCTGCATTGCATGCGACAATACTAAATTCATTTCTAATGAAATCCTTAATAATATATATCCATATATACTTATATATATATATATATATATTTTTTTTTTTAGAAATAAAATAATTTTAAATTTTTTTATTAAATTTACATAATAAGTGTTGTCACTTGTCTGAACATCTCATTAAATTAAGTGTTAATTTTTTAATAAAATTCTTCTTAATTCTCAATCTCTTCATTTCTTTAGTTTTTGGATGGAATTCTAATGTAGGTTAACATACTAGAGACATCTCTTAACTATAACATGTAATTTTTTGTTTTTGTTATTGTTGTTTTTTTTTTTATATTTTAAATCTAATGAATTAAATTTGTATATATTTTATGTACAAGTACATTATTATGATAAATAAAACACTTTAAGAGAAACGTAGAGAGAATTTATTTTCATTTATTTTATAATTATATTAACATTAAATCCTTCATAAAAAAAAAAAGCAAAAAATAAGGACGATAAAGATGATGAAAACGACAATATAATAATAAATACTGAGAGACTAAATATGAATATTGTAAATTTAATTGCATAATATTTGGGTTATAAATAATAAATTAAGATTTAATTATAACCCAATTTAAATTAAATATATAAAAAAAAATTAATTATAGTATAGATTTATATTTGTAATATCCATGTAAAAAGATAAAAATAATTCTACCGTAATACTAATTGCCTATAATTTATTTAATAATAAATTCAATATATAAACACTTTAATTAACATGTAGACACTTAATTATGTCGGATCGATCGATTATTTATAATTGAATGAATTTCTGGATGAACATTTTTTTTTTTTACATAGTTGATTTTTTTAAGGTTAATATGTAATTTTTTTTGTGATTAAAAGCACTACTGTGTACCTACTATTGTGTACGCAATGTTGCCAGTATATTTTTAATTTATTTCAAATCATTTTGTGTTTGCTTGATTTCGAAATTTTTTAAACATGCATTAATCGAAATACCGATTCCAATGTCAAAACAGTGACACGGTCCTTTCAACAACAAACATCTATTCAAAATTGACAATTCCACATTAAACATTCTCAGAATTAACTGATAAACATTAAACATTCTCAGAATTAACTGAAATTGAAGATATTATGACTCTTCATAAACACATGCTACCATACTGCAAAAACAAAATACTACAGACATTTTTTTTTGACAAAGTTATTAAAATTTTAACTTTCTACATTTCCAGTTCTGTGTCATAAATAAAAACAGCAATACAATTGATTGTCATGTGCAGTCTAATATAATTTTGCAGTTTTTCTGCTAAGTTAAAAATGTTTATGAACAAATTTCATTTGCAATAGTTTGCTTATGAACAAAATACTTGTCAATACTGTCAATAGGTTAAATGCAATATTGTAATTTTTTTTTTTCTCCGTACTCTTCTTGGTGAGCATAGGTATTCCACTTGACATTTCCATCGTATTCGATTTCAAGTTGCTACTTTCACTTGTATTTCGGAGGCAATGTCTAATTTCATTTTTAATCTGTTTTTATACTGTCTAAGTAGGGGATTGGTCTACTGTAGAAGACCACTTTGATAACTTTATCTGCGCCTACGTGGTAAGACGACGCCATATTTTTCTGCAAGTTGTAGCTGCGATTTTATTCATCTTTGACGTTAAGATGCCTGACGTTACTATGTTTACTGGGTACGTCATGTCACATAATTTTGTCAGTTGTTGGAAGATTGTGTAATTATTATTAGTGTTTGTTCAATATTATTGATTGTGTTATTTGGTTATTGTGTTGTATGAGATATATGAGTATTGATATAGATATTGATATAGGTAATATTTTTAGTTATATAAAGTATTAATTACATTAATTATTTTAATTGATTATTAATTTTATATATAATATTTAACCATCACGGGAATCGAACGCGTGACTACCACATCGTAGTTCAAACACATTTCTGTGCTCTAACCGATTAGGCCACGGAAGGGATTGTCAATATTGGTGGCTTATGAAAGCCACTAAATGAAATTTATGATGGCCTTTAACTGTGAAATTATACTGTTATAAGGACTAAACCAAAAATTAATAAATTATTAATAATAAAAAATATATTTTTATTTTTGTTTACTAATTTAGTTTGAATTTCTATATTTAAGACTTAAGCAACATTATAAAATAATGCTTATAAAAAATATTAAAATTTTTAACTGAGGTATTTTAGTTGAAGTAATTTGGAATGCAATATTATACTAGGATATTATTTTTATAATATCTCAAAGCCACATGTCTCACAACAAATCTCTTCCACTTAACACGAAATTGCGCAAGTGGTTTAATTTCGCTCCAGTTTTTTCAAATACTCCTCACTGTACTTAGATCCACAACAACCGAATGACGACAAGTAGTTTTAACTGATTTTTATATTTCCGCGTAATTTACATTCCGTTGGCCTGTTTAATATTGCTAACGATAGTACTGACTGCGGTGAATTTTAGGCTGCGTCTAGAATATTACGTGAATCTAATTCGAAATAGTTATTGTAATTGATATTTGGTCTTGTTCTACTTTATTTTTGTATTTGAATTTATCTTTTTAACATTCTACTAACCATAACATGTTATTTCTATCTCTTACTAACTTTAGTTGCTAACGGTGATGGATACTAACCCAATGAAAGATGATCTCACTGCTTAGCAACATGATGAAAGCTTTCGTCTATAATAGATGTCTGATTTGATTGCTCTAAGCAATATCTGACAATATAATAAGTCATAATAGTGAAATATAATACATTGTTACAAAAATATTTAAATAAATTATAATAAAAAATATATGTATATATAAAAAAAAAATTATATTCAACAAATTGAAGAAAACATAAAATTTAAAATAATTTTTCTTGACTTAATTAGTTATTGAATCAATTTGAATTAAAATATGATTATTATAATTTTTTTTTTAATCTTTGAAATTATAATTTTAAATAATAGTAAAAATCCAGTAAAACATGATAACTACTCTAAAACATCAAGTACATAAATATAAACATATAGCATTTTTTTTCATGTAATATAGTTATGTATAGTTTAGGTTATGTTTTAGAAAACAAAAATGTGATGGCAAATTTGTTTAAAAGCAATTTCAATTCAGTGTTTGAACTCCACAAGACGACACTGTCAACACATTTATTTATTTATTTATTTTAACAACTTATAGATCCTTTTCCATTTCGAAATTGAGACAATTATTTTTTTTTATAAAATTAACTTCACACAAGATTAAAAATAAAAAAAAATGAACCAAATCAACATTATGGTGAGAGTTTTGAGATCCGTATGACACTGGCTTCAAATTTAAAAAACAAATTTTTTTTACCCATTATTTTGAAAAAAATCCTAATCGTTAAAAAATTTCGATTTTTATTGTTTCTACACCCTTGTTGCGGCAAAAAACCCACAATACTGTAAAAACAAAATCTGGATTGCTAATTATCTGGAAGTTTGGATTTTTTTTATATATTTTTGACAATTCAGAATTTTTTTTAAAGATATTTACAACAAATTAGACTTTTTCTTCAGCCGTATCGGTGAATTCGATCGAATAAAAATCGAGTACTCGTTCGTAAATTTTCAACCGGCGAATTCGATTTAAAAAAAAAATTCGAATATTTTTGATCGAAAATTTTCTCGTTCAAAATTTTATAATATTTTTTTTTTTTTTTTTTTATACGTGTGTATGTGTATTTTTATAATTTATTTCTAAAACAGCAATCTAAATTTATTTTTTTAATTTGAAATTTGAACTTATTTGACATAAAAGTCATTACATTTTGTTATATTTCTTATTTGATTACATTTTTTGGAATGAGTACAAAATTAGTCTTTCGATCGAATTCACCGTTAAGAAATTCTCATCGAATCGAATCGAGAAATGCGAATAATTTTATAACGAATCGAATTCACCGGCACGGCTGAATGATATTCAATTAAAACAAAGCAATATAATTTTCAATATTGTTCAGAATTTTCAATATTGTTCAGAATTTTTCTTGACAGTCCGGAATCGTTTAATAACTGTTTTTTTTTCTTGTTTTCTTTAATAACTGTTTTTTTTCTTGTTTTTGAATTTGAACGGACATGAACAAATAAAACTTAAAATGTCAATCAGCGATTTATTACAATACAAACAAAGCTTTAAAAAAATTCTATAATTCAAAGTTTGCTCATCAACAAACAGTAATGTTGCAAAAACAAACTTGATTCTTTCAGCAACATTTCAATGTTCCATTTTAGAATATGGATCTTGTGCGTTGCGTGGTGCTGATACATTTCCGAATTTACTAATAGTTATTGATGAATTTTTCATTTTGACAATTGTGTATATGCTCGTATAACTGTCAAATGTTACTGTCAAATATAACTGTCAAATTTTATACATATGTAGTGTTGCACATGTCAAAAAATATACGAAATTGTAATTTATGTACTTTTAATATTGGAATTTGGTATTCAAAATGAAAGAGATAATTAAAAAAAAAAAAAGAGAGGGGGAATTTATATTAATAAAATTATCTATTTTTTTTTTTAAATTTTGGTACAATTAAAAAATTATATTTATTTTTTAATTTTTTTTTTTTAGAAAATTTTATAAATACTACTTCAAATATTGTATGTACTTAATTAGTTGTTGAATTGATAAAAAAAAAAAAAAAAATTAATTTATTTTTCAATTAAAAGGAAGTTTTCATAAAGAAAAAAGAACGAAAAAATAATGTAATTCAAAAGTATGTCAATTTAATGAATACAAATTAAAAAATAGAAAAAAATTACTGTAAAAAGACTGTCATCTTGTAACTAAATTTTAAATTAAAATTTTGTAATTGTTTTTTATTTCCTTGAAAATTTCTTAATAGTTTTTTATATTTAGTAAATTTTTCTGATCTCAATGACAGTTTATTTGTTGTGTCTTTAAAGACATTTTTCCAGTAAGATATTTAAAAATAATGTGTTTTTTCACATTTTTTAATTTAGTTCAATTTGAAGTGAATATTTTTTAATTTAGCAAAAAATTTACTGTTAAAGAAATCTGTTGTGTATGAATGATTAATATTGTCTATATCATCCGCAAGTAGTATTTGGTTGAATGGTATTTTTATTTTATTTATAGTTATAAACATTTATTACAATTAAAATTATAATAAATTACTTTTTTATTAAGCTTTACTAGCTGCTTGGCTTATCGGCTAATGATATTTTTATATGCAACTAAATGTACAAAAAGAAAAATTTGTTTTTAATTATAGTATATAATGCACTATTTAGTACTGTATTATCGTTTTCTGATGTACTGAATCAATAACAAATGATCCTAGTTAAACACTTACAATTGTGCAACTATACTCGTGATCTGTATACCATTAATCAAAAATTTAACCTAATCTATAGGTAGGTACCTATATACAATTTTCTTAGTTAAAAATGAATTAAAATTACTTTAATAATTAAGTAGCAACCACATACGAGGGCAGTCCGAAAAATTTCCTGTATTCATATTAAAAAATTGGTTTTTTTTTGGATTTTTTTTTAATACGTCTGAAAAATACGGATTTTCAAGACCTTCGAAATATGCTTCAGTTTCAACTATAACCATTTCATTTGATGTGAATCTATTTCTGGCAAGCAAATTTTTTTTTAAATTCGGAAACAAAAATTAATCACTTTTGTCAAGTCTATTTTTGACAGATCATAATCAACCACGTAATCAACCAGTTTATCGTAAACACCATGTTATGCCATATCTATTGATTAACACTATATATGATTTGCTATTATTAATTGTAATAATTTTCATTTTTTTGTTAAATATTAGCTTAAGTAAAGACTCAAAGATATTAAATTTGTTTCTCTGATATTATTATTTTTTTTAAATCCTCCATATTTTTTTTTTACTTTATTTATTTATCGTATGACCAATTATAATAGCTTAAGTTCTACACTCAAAGATAATACAAAAAAATTTTTTTTTTATATATAAATAATAAATATGTGAAATTAACAGATGATGGTTTTCCAAAAAAGCTTGTGAACACTTGACATTTGACTGGTTTATGAGCTAGTTGATTAGCCTGACATGAGCTTGAAAACGTACTTTTAGACAATTTTCTAATTTATTCCTGTATTTATGTGCCTATTGTAGATGTAAGACTGATATATTGATCATATACGAAATCTATTTGATTAAGGGCCTATTATGTATTTCGATAACGATTTGATCGAACG
Organism: Argyra leucocephala; assembly: GCA_963942445.1. Taxonomy (NCBI): domain Eukaryota; kingdom Metazoa; phylum Arthropoda; class Insecta; order Diptera; family Dolichopodidae; genus Argyra; species Argyra leucocephala. Next base: position 16,992,998 of record OZ012681.1, read on the forward strand.
AAATGTCAAAATGCAAAATTGCCATTATGTATTTCGATAACGTTCAGAAATTGTCGACGAAATCGATAAAGTTTATCGATGTAAAATTTTACCACGAAAGAGACATCGAAATAAAGATTTTGGACAAATTATTTTAATTTTGAATTGAAGGGATAAAATAAAAGAGAGCGCTTGGACACTTGGTGTTTTGTTTTATATTTGCGATATTTGTTGGAATAAAAATAAATCTAAAAGTTGAAATGAAAGTAGGAATTTTACTTTATTCTTCATAATTATTTTTTATTGAAATAAATTTTAATATGAATGAAAGGCCAGTTACAAATAAGCTGCAATATGAAAAGTTAGTGTAAATAATGAGACACCATTATAAATTCACCAAAGAGGTACCAGGATATCTTGCACTCACAAAACAAGATTATGATCACATATCCAAAAACAAAAACTGTTATAATAATGTAAACTAATTACAATAAAGTATAAACTTACCAAGATTGAATTAATGCTAAAAAAATCCTTTCTACTATAACATAAATGTTGTACGTTTTGCTTCGGTGATTTAATTTGAATAAGCTTTCCATCTACTGCTCTAATTATTTCAGTGACTCTACTTTAATCATAAAAATAATGTTTGCCTTACTTTTTTCTTCTAGTGCGTAATGGAATTTGATCCATTTTGGACATGATTGCTGCAAATAAGCTGCAAATACATATAAAATTTCTTTAAGCACAACAGAAAAAGTTAGCTGTGCTAGTCGGACATGAAAATCATTTCATTGGTACAAACCGCACATAATCTTAATACACTAACCAATTTAATTATATTTGGAATCGACGTATTACTTATTGGCTTTTTCAATTTTTGCCCTAATTTAATATTTTTAATAATGTAGATAATAACTCATCAAATTCATGTTTAAATAACATACGTATAATCTTCCAAATCTAGTGGATTAGGAAAATCCCGAATATATGTTCGCTCGTTTTTTAATTCTGAAATTTGATAGCGTTTTTCGACACTATCAGAAACTGAAAAATTTAACTCTGCTAAAATCACTTTATTTATAAAAACTTTTAATTTAATAATTTTTATTTTATTTGAACACTTTCAACTTATTTTCAACTTAACAATTATATATATATTATTCTGTATTTATCTGGATGTTTGTAAGTTCGACGGAATACTACAACACATATACAAATTGCAATATGGTATACAATTTGCTTTTGTGCTCTTTTTTTTTAACCCCTGTCTACCATGCTGAACCTTTGCAGCAAAAAATACCATTGCACGAAATATATTTTTTTAATTTAATGTTAGTCTTCTTCGCAAATAATAAGGAAAAATAATAAAAATAATATAAATAAAACAAACAATTTTTTTGATTTAAATAAGAAGGACTAACTATGGGGTTACGTTTTAGTTCTGCTGATTTACACATAAAAACTATAACAACCTATACATTTTTAAAGAAATTAAATGAAATTTTGTACTATTATTTTTTATTTCTTTACTTTGTAAATTTATAATTTTTAGGTATATTTGTTTTCTTCAAGTGTGTAGAAATGTATGTTGTAGAGAGTAATGAATTTTTTTAATATAGTAGGTAGGTATATATAGGTATCGGTTAAACCATATTGATTGTTATTCTTCTTTTTAATGCATGTTATAAATAATAATAATTATGTGTGAATTTTAACATGAACAGTTCGATAATGAGTTTTTTGAAATGAAATAAAATTTTAAATGGTCAAAAAGTTATGAACAGTTTTGTAAATACCTATTTATTTGCAGTAAATTTTTTTATTTTAATTTTTTCTCCAACACAAGTTTTTATTTTATTCATCAAAATAAATATTATGTGTACCTACAATATTATTGTTTTTTTATATTTACAATTTTATTTTTTTTTTGTTTTTAAAATTGTTTACGTTCAAAATTGTGGCTCATTATAAAATATTATTTGTTCGCTATAAACTTTGACGCAAAGTTTACGCAGCGAATGCTATTGAATGTTAACAGGATTAACTTAATTCTGAATTATACGATAAATTTTGAATGTTTGCAAAAAGGAATAGGGAATAGAAAATTTTGCACCTTACTACAAATATTCTGTTTATATGGTAATTAAAAACGTTATAATACAAAAATAAAGGTATGATAAATTAGTAAGTAAATACGTATTTTTCTTAAACTTGAAATGAAAACTCTAATGAAGGAAAGAAATGCTAGAATTTATTTTGCTTCCGTCATTTATGGTGGGTTACCAAGCTAGTTTCAAATATAACACTATTATTTTGTTCTTTTTTTCGTATTATCATTTAAATTTGACAGTTAAAGAATCAAACATATGTCATTTTCATCGTAGATTTGAATTTTACAATGGCAGCATTTTTAAACACTTTCGATCAAATTTTCATCGAAGTACATAATGACACTAACGATCGCAATCGAATAACTCTAACGATAACGATGAACGATTCGATGAAAGTCGATCGAAATACATAATAGGCACCTAAATTTTCTCAATGATTCTAGACTTCTGTATTTATTGTTTAATCACTCTAATTTATTTATGTAATTCTATCAACTCTAGTAAGACCACATTCAGTCTGATTATATCAATTTCTTGCTCATACAAAACAAATTAGAAAATGATTAAGGAATCGTTTTAACAGCTTAAACAATACTAACTGACAAATTCAATGCCATATACATTTCAGTTTAACTAAAATGTCTATAATTATTTTTGGCTCAAGAGTTAGTTTTTTTTTTTTCTTGTAATTAGATTTATTAACTTTTTTTTTTTATTTACAAGTATTCTATTCAATATTGTGTGTAGGTTTTTTTCTCTTTTTCATTTTCATAAAACCAATTATAAGTATTTTCAATTCTATTAAATCTTCCAGACTTTTTTATTCAATTATAAATACATGAATTATACAATTTAATTGAAAATATTAACAGTGAATAATAAAAATAGGAAAATGAATTTATTTAAAATGGTTTTTATTTTGTTGTTATTGTTGTTGTTTTGTTATTTTTAGATTATTCTTGTATTGAAAAATTTAAAACAATAAACTAAAGAATTTAAAATAAAAAAAAAAAATAAGACAAAAAAAAAAGTAAATAAAAAACTTTTGAAAAGAATTTTCAGTTCAACAGTGGCTTCTCTCTATGCAATTCAATCTTTTATTAGGATTTACAACTCCTAAAAAAAAAAAAAAAACAAAAAAATAATTATAATAAAAAAAAAAAATTAAAAACAAAATAATAGTTAAGTTAGGGAATATGACATGAGAAAAATGGTGAATAAAAAATCATCATATAATATTAGAAAGAACAAAAAACTATAATAAGAAAAAAATAATAATAATAATAATAAGAGAAACAAAAGATGGAAGATGATGGTTACCTCGATGATGAGAATCATGATGCAAAATGAATCATTGTTGAAAGTTTTATTTCTTTTTCCATGAATAGATTCTCAAAATGGCAATGAGTATTCTTAAAAAAAAAAAAAAAAAAAAAAAAAAAAAAGAAAAAAAAAAACATTATATTATATGGGAATGTATATAATATAATTGTACACATAATTATATATACACTTCTATATAAGTAGGATATTGTAGGTATATCCTTGCTTATTCATAAATACACTAATAAGGACAATTCGTAATTTTAATATATAAGTATACTCTATATGTATATATATATATAACACATTGTATACATTTCTTGTTGTTTTTATTTTTTTTGTGTATTAATTGCATGCTGCTCATATTATCGTCATAATTGTCATTTTAACTTTTTTTTTTTTTTTTTTTTTTAGTCTTGTTTGTTTATTTGTTTTGTGTGTTTTTTTTTTGTTTTTTTTTACCAAACCAACAGTTCTTTTCTATTTCTACTCAAAAACTCTCAAACTTGTGATTCTCCCTATTCCGGTATTTCTCTTCAATATTTTTTCCTGCTTCAATATCCTTGTATAGTTTAAAAATTTGTATATCCTATGTTATTTGTAAATTGTATAGGGTGTTTCAATGAAATTGATTAGTTTAAGAAAATTATTGATAAATTTGAGTAACAGTATTAGAAATTGAATTGGTCTAATCAGCATGAGTAATTCGTGACAGTAGAAAACATTCGATGATAAGAGAAGTGGAGTTGATTGTATATGAAGAACATAAATTTTATTTAATACGTTGACTTTCATTACAACTATTGTGCCTATTACAGGTATCACTTATTTTGTCGGATCCGAGTAATTTCAGGTGACAACTCTAATTACTATTACAACTGTCACGCGCCGACTGAAAAATGCGACTCAATTGTCACTTGCAATTTATATGTGACAGGATTCCGTTTGCCTGTAATTTTGTAATTTTTTGTGTCTATATAAATTTAAATAATGGATTCTGAAAAGAAAGGGTATGTAAATATTTACAAATTTATTGAAATAATTTATATAATATAATATATATTTGAATATATTAATTCACAAATTGAATGATAAACATTTTTGTTTATTTTAGTTTAAAAAAAACAACAAAAACACAATTTCAAAAAAAAAACATAAATAAACACATCAACCAATTTTGTATTCTTATAAAAATATTTTTTTTAAATTCAAACGTCAAATGAGTTTTTCTGTCAAAGTACATAAAAAATACGTTCAGAAATTTGTTGCTGTCGGATGAGACTTGTAATACGAAAGTAAATTTCATTCGGGTGACTGGGAAAAATGACTGGAAAAGTGGTGTGACACATGTAATAGGCACATATTGGTTTACTTTACAAAAATTGTCTTGAAATTGGTCGTGACAACTATATAGTTGCCGGGATTAGTATAGCACTGAACAAATTAAAATATATACAAACAAATATATACATATTTCTATCAGCATGGCCTAAAGCTCGTTGAGAGACATTGTCTCTATAAATAAAAAAAAACAAACAATAAATAAAAACATCACATTGAGACTATCATTTTTCACAACACCAACAATCTTGAAATTATACCTAAATATATATTAAACCTACAGTTTTTATTAACAGAATGAAGTGTATTTGAAATGATTTTTAATAGTTAAAAAAATTTATTAAAAATTTGAATACTTTGAATATGGTTTTGGCTTCAACAACCCATCCAAGATAAATTTTAATTATACAATGTTTTGGTCTATATTGTTGGTACTAATTTTTTTTTTCTTATTTCAATTTACAATTAAAAAATAAAAGCTTACAAAATTAATATTCATTCTGATATGACTTTATGACTGAAACCCTAATACTATATTTTAATTATTTTAGTCTACGTCTGCTGATAATTACTATTATTTTATTATATTTTTTGTAATTTTTAATATAATTTTAGAAAAACCAAAATTTGTTTTACTTTTATTTTATACATAAAATTTATGCTAATCTGAAAATTATACACTATATGACTAAACTAAATTTAATCCTATCTAACTTAATCTATACTTAACTCTATGATTAATTGTTTTTTTTTTAACTAATTATTGTATATTTTACGAAATGTTCAATCACCAATATTTCTTTGATATTCGTTTATCCTTGTCAGAAACAAATATATATCGTATTTCAATAAACTCGTCTCTATATGTTGTATGAGTTATTATTGTTGTTAGTACTAGCTCTTCGTTTGATCTAGTTTTTGGTATTTATTTAAAATCGACATTTTGAGTCCTTGTCACTTAACTGAAGAAAAGACTCCAAACGAAAAAATATCAAATCAAAACAATCCCGAATTCAATTTTTTTTTATACAATGCGAATATGAATGTCCATATCAATGAAACACCCTGTCATTTTAATAAAAAAAAAAAATAATTTTCTCAAGATATACGATGCTGTGCAATAGTATATATGTATAATTAATTCCGTTATTATATATTTATGTATATATATATATATATATATATATATATAATATATATATATATATTTATATATATCTACATAGTGCGTTAATTTATTTTTTCTCTTGTATCCTTGATTCAATTCAGAAAATTTCAGGTGAATCTAGAGTAAGTTTTCATTATAAGTACATAGCATCAGTATTGAAAATACGAGTAAAGTCCAACAACAACAAAAATAATAATAATAATAATAACAAAAATTAGTACAGATTGAAGAGATTTTTTTTTTTTTTTTTTTTAATATTAAAGTTAAATTTAACAAAAAACCAACAGAAAAAAAAACAATAAAAACAGGAAAAAAAATGTTTAACTCAATACATACCGTTATTTTGTATTATTTTTGTTGTTATTATGATTATTATTGTTTTCAGAATTTGTTTTTGTGTTGTTTTTTTTGTTCTTGATACTATTATAGTGAATTTTTTTCATAGTACTCTAGTACTCTGTTTGGGTCCTTCACCCATCCATTCATCCATCCATCTATCCAGCCATCCATCCATCCATCCATCCATCGTATATTTTATAAGAATTCGGTTACATGCTACTGTTGTTCATTTAAAAACAAAAACATTTTTTTTTTTTCATATTTATATACGACTATATATATATATATACATTATTATTTTATGTGTATATAATATGTAGATGCGAATGTACGTATGTTTCATTGAGTTCAAATCATGATTTCCTGCAATTTAAATATATACAACATATATATATATATATATAAAAAACTTTAAATAAATATATAAGTATATGTACATCAGTGGGATATAATATACAGTTATATATAATTAATTATAGCAGCACTCCTGAAAATGTTACTGCATTTACTGTTAGTATAGTAGGTATCCTGTAAATAGGAATAAATAACTGAAAAAAAAAAAAAATCAGAATATTGTATTTGGATTTGGCTTAAGAACATTAAAGATTTATAAAATAGTAAGGTAATTGACCAATAAATGACACTATGATTAGGTAATTGATCAATTAAATCTAATTCATCGTTAAGAGATTTTAGAGAACTTGAAATATATTTGATATGTGACACAATCAGTCAAACAGATAAAAACTGTGTGTTTGTATAAAAATAAATTGTGTATTTACAACTATTTTTCGATATAACTATTATTTTAATTTTAATCATTGAATCTAATCCAAATAAAAATTTGAATGGTCTTTCCATAATTGATTTTCAAATTATAAAACATCAAATTTTGTAATTAAAAGTTGAATTTCTTTTTTTTACAATAAATTAAAATATCGGTATTTGGGAAGCAATTTGCATCCTTTATCAGTGCTTGCTACTAATTTTACAAAATATGATAGATAAATGATACTTTAATATACACTATTGTATTGTGTCCACATTTCCTGCTTTTCATTCCATTTTAAACTAAACAATTTGATGCTATCTCATACCTTCTTACGTTTTTATTCTATTTAATTTATCAATCTGTTCAAAACTAAAAACCAAATTACAAGACTACCAAATAGAAATCAAATTGTTTTACTAAATATTGTCTAATTTTGGTAAATTTACCGTATGTTTGAAAAAAAAAACAAAAAAAAAAACAAAAATATTCATTCCTCATTCCAAATGTAATAATAATTATCATCATTTAGTATTCATCATCATTGTAATTATCAATATCATCATTGTGGATAAATAATGATGAGGATTATCAAGTAGGAGTTTTGTGTTAAGATGGAAAAACAGAAATGCAAGAGCCCCACAGCATTGAAAAGAAAATAATAAAAAACAAAAAAAAAAAAATAATATGAAAAAAAAAATGTTCTGATTTGAATATTTGTTGCTATAAAAATCATTAAATCAATCAATATCATCATTGCCAACATCATCGTAGTTTGTTTTAATATTTGTTTTAAGGACCACATCATTTCCATCAACGTCAACACTGCAACAGGGATTGTAATTACAAGGTTGAATTTTTGTTTTCTATTTTTTTCTTTTGGTTTTTATTTTTTATTTTTGTGCAAGGATATTATTACAGAGTGTTTCATTAAAGTGATTTTTATATAATATTTCTTTTACCATAAAGTTTTTTTAAAGTTTGTAATTTTGGCGGATTGGTTTTGTGTGACTTTTAAATGTTTTTCTAACTTCCCAAATGTTTTACTATGTTTAATTCTCTTCTTATATTAAATGTCAGTATTGTTTTGACATTTATTAAATATCGTTATTCTTTTGATTACAAATTACGATATTATTTTGATATTATGTCATCTTTTCGTTATTGAAATACGGTATTGTCTTACTGTTAAATTAATATATTATTTTTATATTAAACGACGACATTATTTTTTTGTTAAATTACGGTATTTTTTCGATATTAAATTAAAATATTATTGGTTTTAAAATTACGATATCATTTTTGAAAACATTAAATTTAGATGTATTTTTTTTCAAATTTCATTATAATTTTATAAAAACGGTTTAACTGTTTTTTTTTTTTATCTATCATTCATTCAAAAACAGTAAATATATAAAGATACACAAAAGTCGTTTGTTCGTATGATAATCAGAGTTGAAATGGGACATTTTTACGATCTTAGAGTGTTTCATATTCAAAACATAAACAATCACACACAATCATATAGAACCAATATTGGTTTTAATATGAAATAGTAAGATAGTAAAAATGTCAATATTTTCTCATCAATATATTGACAATAATTGATGAAAACATTGATGTGTGATAGGGGTGTAAAGTTATGAGAACATCGTATTGTTCTACACTTACAGATACTATGTATATGTTTTTACTTCTATACATCTGTTTTACTATATTCTACATTCACATTTACATAAATTGACTAAAATTTTATTTGTCTCGATGATATTGTGGCAATCTAAAACTTAAGAATCTATAATTCTAAATTATATTAAATCAGGATTATTTTTCAGGAACCATATTATGATGAACACCTTGTAATAAAAATATTATCTATAAAATTTTTATAAATAAAAAAAAATGAAAAAAATAAATTTTTCTACTGCTAAAATATTCATATAAAGTGCACTGTATTGTTCCATTACCATCATCAGTTTTAAATAAAATTTTTAAGAAGGACTTCTCTATACTATGCTTCTGTTATTATTCTGGAAGAAAAAAATAAATAAAAAAAATAAAAAACAAGAGGAGATTTTTTATTTAAAACTATGTTGCAACCATTTCCATTTTGTAATCGTATCCCTCAGCAAAACTAAATTTACATTAACGTATATAAATAGAACTTTTGAATTATTTCTATTTTTTTTTTTTTTATTTTTATTTATACATTTTTATTTTTGTATAAAGAAGCTCTCAACAGAGTTAAACTAAAAAAAAATATATATATATATATTATATATATTCATCAGCTCACCAAAAAAATCTACCAAACAGACCAAACATTCATTCAAGCAATGGATCAACTTTATATACAGTTATATATATATATATATATATATATATATATATATATATATATATATATATATATATTTGTATAGGTATCCCCCAACCATTTTGATATACCTATAGTATTCATCCATCAATTGCATTCACTCACCTACAAAATGCATTTATAGTATACATATATATATAATAGAAACTATAATATATATATATATATATATATATATATATAGCCTATAATTGTGAATTCTGATTTCGTCAGTTTTTCCTATTGGGGTGAAAGATATTCAATCCTTGGATTTTTTTATAGACCTATTTTACATTTCATTATAAGAACCTAAATACAAAAAAAAAATCTGTTCTGATCGTTGCATTTTTTGTTGTTGGAGAAACAGAAAATAAAAATAAAAAAAAAATATCTTCCAAGTCCTTGTCCCTTTTTTTATCCTTTAAATTTGTTTTTTTTTTTTTATTATTTTTATTATGAGTTTTATTTTTAATGCAAATACATATTTGATAGCTTGCTTCTGCTGCTGTTGTGCCAATAGTATGAGTATTTTATATAATTTGTTGTAGTTGCGTTGAAATTGTGCATCTGAGTTTCTTAAACAATTTGAATTTACTATATTCTCTCACTCTCCACCACGTCTTTTTAATAATAAAAAAAAAACAGGGGTTTTTATTTGCTCCTATAAAAACAGAAAAAAAAGCTGCAATCTAAAATATTACCATCTAAACTTGTAGTTGGTATTCTTAAAATTTTTAGAATAGGAAGAATTTCCGGAGAGCAGAAAAAAAAATTGGGGAGCAAATGGTACTTCAAATTTGAGATTTTTAAACTTTTATTTAATTTTCTATGTAGCATAAAAAAAAGAAGAAAAAAAATGGAGGTTTCTTTAGTTTACACAGGTTTGGAAAATATTAACCATTATTTAATTAAAGGTTAGGTATGATTGCTATGTGGAATTGTACAATTCATATAGCATAAGGGTAGATGTTAGAAACTGTTGAAAGGTTTTATTTTTAGTTTTTATTAGAAAAGAAAAAAAATATATTTTATTTATAATATAGTATATATATATATATATATATATATATATATATATATATCATACAGTTGTATCAAAAATTATTTGTGCATAGAAAAATGTTGGTGATAAATACATTAATACACAAAACTTCAATTACAATGTGCAGAACTCTGCATGTAACATTGAAAAAGTTATTTATAACATGCTTGAATGTAACTAACTAGATGTAATCCTGCAAGTAATGGGCATCTCAACATCGATACAACTAATGTTCGATTTCAATTTCAAAATATTTGTATTTTATTTCCTCCATTTCATAGCTTTAGAATTTTTGTAATATTTAAAAATAAACTATATACTAGAAGAAAATGGTAGACACTTGTGGTGGTGGCAGTGGCAGTTCTGCATAGCATTTCATCTACACATCAGCTAATGTATAATTAATGTAATCGAAAATGTTAAACTAAAATCAAATGTAAAAACATTTGACGACCAAGCAACAAATGTTTGACAATGGTAGCGTTCAGTGAAATTAACCAATGGATCTGAAATCCACAGATCCATAGATCTGTTTAATGAACGATGTGGTAAATGTACCGGTTAATGTATCACGGTTAATGAAAATGGATCTGAAAAAATTCTAGATACATTTTATGGATCTGATTTTTTTTATGTAAAAACAAAAACAAAAAATTTTATTTTGAATGTTGTGACATCTACTGTAAGAAAAATTAAATTTTTATATTTTTTATGAAAGTTGTTAAATTTAAATCGCCATTATTTTTTGAATTAGGGTGAAAATTAAGGAAGATTTATGTACATAAAACTTAAATTAAGAGTTATAAAAAATAAATTATATGTATGATAATATAATATTAAGGCTTATGATTGAAAACGAAAACGTTCAATCGTTTTCCGAATATCACTGACGTTTGTCATTTGGTATGACAGAAAACGAAAACGGAAAACGTTAATTTCGAAAATAATTTTTCATATGATTGAAAACGATCGGAAAACGTTTTTAGTGCAAAAATCAAACGTTCAGTTGTGTTGAACGTTTGTATGGAAAAAGTTTATAAACATAAACAAAATGCCAGTAGTTTTTTTTATATAACTAATTTAGGTGGTTATATTTGTATTTTTGTAAATAAAAAATTAGAATATAAACTTAGAAATTACTTTATTTATATTTATTTGTAAAATAAAACATTTAATTTGTAAATACAAATAAATACATATAAATTACAAAAACAAGTGAAATTTTAACCTGTAATCCATTTAAAAAAAAATTCTTTTCTATATAAAAGAAGAATTGTTTGTTTCTTTTTTTTTAGTTTAAATTTTTTTTTTCTTTATTTTTCTATATTTAACTATTTTTTTCAATTTATAATTTATGACACTACACTCTACTCTACACTATTCTTTTTTGTTTTGTTGTTTTATTAAAATTTATTTTAGTTAATTGTTTATTAAATTTTAATTCAATTTTTAATTATAATTTTGTTTTATAAACTGTTTGTATAAACTGCGAAGGATTATAAATAAAAAAATAAATCAAAATAAACAGAAACACAACCACAAAAAATTGATTGAACATATGTTTTTGACAACTGTCAGTTAAGTTTCGAAAATTTGCGAAAATGTTTTTATTCACACGTCTTCAATCATATCAAAATGTGAAGAAGGTGATAGTGATGATCGTTTCGTTTCGTTTTCCGTTTCGTTTTCAATCATAGCACCATTATTCCATTCAAATTTAATTTATTTTTAAAAGTACTCATTATATTTTCTGGTGATGGCGCTAGTATTGAGGTAAATTTTTGTGGTGAATTTTGCGTTCAGTGGCCAGATATATGGTACATGGATCCAAAATTGATTCCACATCTACCGGTTAATGCTACTGAACGAATCCAATTTAGATGAAAATGCTTTTCATACAATTGCATTGCAAGTTATTATTGCAATTTGACATTAGATGTTTGTTGCAATTTTTTTTTACAGAAATTGATTTTAAAAAAATGAAAAATGCTTACATCTGTTTACCAATAAATATTTACAAAAAAAATATACGAACAAAAAAAAAAATTAAAAAAACAATGAAAATACAGAAATCGTATATTTAGAATATACACGTATGAAAAATGTTTTGATAAGCATAGTGTCCAACTATACATTAATGTGTTCCGTGAGTTTGATATTAAAGAATTTAAATCATTTTCGGATGGGTAAATAAATATTCATAATAATTATTATTTTCCTACTTATTGTTATGTTATTAAGAACTACTGTATAGAAATTTCAAAATCAACTACAACTATTTGTGGTTAAACATGAAACTAAACTATTGGTCTGTATGTTAACTCGCAAATTTATATAAATTTCTGTATGTGTACTTTTTTATTTGCACGCTCTTTATAAATTTTTGAGAAATTTAAGAGAATCTTGTGCTTAAAACGTGACGTCAGAGTTCTCTCTTAGATAAATTTTTGCAAATGAAATTTGTATTTGCACAAATTTCTAAAAATTTACTGACAAATTTTTGTTGTTGTTTTAAATGTCAATAGATATTTTTCATATAAAAAGTATAGTATACCTAAAATAAATAAAAAGTTGTGTACCTAACCTGAAAACTTATTTACGGAACTTTTTATCAACAAAAAGACCAAAACCACGAAAAATTATTTAATATAATTTTTTTCAACAAAAACATTCAATAACTTGGCAAAAAATTTCAGAAAATTACTAAATTAATTCAAATTTAAAATAATCTCATAACCTAAAAATCAGTTATTTTTGACATGAAAAAATTTGGAAAAATTTATGCAAATTTTGCGTATGTCTACTTTTGTTTGCAAAAGAGAACATTTTAACTATTCTCGCAGAATTTTATGATCACGTGATTTTTCCTCTCATTTGCAAATTTTTGCAAATACAAGTAAAAATACAGACCTTATATCAGATCAGATTAGGTACATTTGTACAATGAAAATAATAATAATAAGTTTTGTTTAATATAAATTATATTTTGTTTGTTATTTTAATTTTGTTATTTATAAGTATATTTTAATTTTTATTATTAATCGAATTTTGTTTTTGGTCTAATTTTAGTTATATTCTAATTAATGTTTTTTTTTTCTCCTTTTATTATTATTAGGTATAATTGATTAGTTATGAAGTATGTTAATAATTAAATAATTAGATTTATAGCTATATGACAAATTTATCTCAAGTAAAAATAGCTTCTAAATCAAAATGTCAAATTTCCATACAGAATTTTCGAATGAAATCGCACTTTCCATAAACCAACCTTAAAGTTAACGAAAACTTGACGAAATTTTCTGATATTCATATTTATGGGTGCACAATACAATTTTCATGAAATCGTACATTCTCTTAAGTTAGCTTAAGCTAGCTAAAGTTCATTTTGGTTGGCCTTAAGTAATTTTTTACTTACATCAATATTTTAGCAAGGAACTGAAAACAATTCAGATTTCTAATTAAAATCAGACTGTGTGTGTGTGTGCGTGTATTATATTAGTCGATAACAATTCTAAGTATTTTTTTACTTACTGAACCGAAAACCATTCAAATTTCTAATTTACAATATTCTAGGCATCCATTTTGATTTATAATTTAAAAAAAAAAAACTTAATTGTTGATGTAACAACGATGTAACAGAGAGTACAGAAACTGTGGGAGTTCAGATGGATAGAAAATTACTGAAAATTAATTACAGTTTTTTCTTCAAAAAACAATAAACATTTTTTTTTACGAAATTGTCTATATTTAAGTTTTCTTTCACAAAAAATGTTTCTCAGATATATATTGATTTCTAATATTTTCAAAATTTATCCACAAAATAGGGGTAATCCGCAAAATGGGTATAATATATTGACATTTAATTTGACGTTTATTTCAGAGTAATCGGAATTTTAAGCAACTAACATTATGTTGCCAGTTCACAGGGTTGTCAGTTCACAAAATTTAACATATTGTATTTGTATGTCCATTGTCAATCATTATCACCGTCAATCATTAGGTCGTAAAATCTTTATACATAAATGCACACTTTAGACTATCAGAGGTAAGAAAATATTCACAGTTGTCAGTCAATAGCGATATTTTTAACGAAATTGATTTTATTCTTCTTGAATCTTTGAAGATTTATATGTGAATTGATTATTTGATTTTGGGGAACACATCTATTAGAGTATAGTTCCACATTCGGTAAAAATTTACTACAAACGAATTTCCATAGTCGATTTTTTATTTTTTATTTAGGCTCTATTTTCTTAGAAATTCATAAACATTCATAAAAAAAATATCTTATAACTAACACAATCAATGATTTACATTAAAAATATTATTTTGACCTACCTATAGGAACTTCCATCAATTTGTAGGAATGATCACTTGAAACCTCTCTTTGCACTAACGTTTCAAGTTCTTCAGAGCAAGTGATGAATATCTTTTTATACGATACAATAGTCTATAAAATAGGCTAAGTGCTCCAACCGTACTATGATTTTTCAGTTGAACAATAGAGGACACAAAATTTGGGTTGTCAGTTAAGTGACATATATTTAAAAAATTACAGATTAAATACTCGAAAAACATTATTCGGTCAATTTTTTGTTGTAAAAATTTCGATACATTACTCAATGTACAAAAAAATAGTTCTACCTAAGTCCGCTGTCAATAACATAAAAGCAAAACAATTTCCACATTCTAACACAATACACCTTTACACACTTTGTTTAGTACATATATAGGGTATATACTTACTCCGAGCAATGAAAAAAAGAGTGCACAAATAATTTTTGTAATTTTTTTTATCTCTTTGACTCATTAAAATTATTATTTTTATTATTTAATAAAATTTTGTAAATTTTTTTTGTACTATCAAAGTGAATGACAGTAAATTTTGTTTGTGTTATTTACGAAATTGTTCTATGCACAAATAATATTATCTTTATTGGTCGATTCATTGTACCGAATATATACGATTTGCATAAACGGAATGTCCGAATACTTGTTTACTTGTAGTGTAGGCTGTCAAGTAGTTTTCAATCATAACTTGATTAGTAATTGGTTTGTTTCGTATGCCTTTTTATTAATTAATTCTAGCTAGTTCGGTAATTGAAAATTATAAATGAAAAAAAAGAAACTAATAATGTATGTAAGTAAAAATTTATCTGTTTTTTAATTAAAAATAATTTCTACAATATTTGGTTCAATATAATTAAATGTTTCAACAATTGGGATTAAAGAATTAGAAAAGAAGATTTATTTTATTTAAAATCGTAAAAAATCCAAAAAATCTGTGTCTGTAAATTGTATTGTCAATTAGACATTTAATTAAAGTATGTAACGGTCAAATATGTTTTTCTTGTTTACAGTGTAAAAAGTTAATTGCAGTCAAATGTATTGTATCGATAATCGTGTAATGAAATGGATTTTAGGCCATTACAACTGTCAATTTATACAAAATTACTAAAGATTAAAAATGTAACATGAGCACAATGTATACATAAATGTATGTACTACTACCGTTAAAATGTCAAATGAATTTTTGGAATACGTACTTAAAATTTTGTTTTATAAGTTTTCTTTAAAAAAGAAAAAAGAGGAAAAGGAAGAAGAAAAATTGAAATTGGATTAAATTAATAATACCAAAGCAATGAAAAATATTTCAAGGAAATTTCAAATTGCAATTAAAAAATTGCATTGCATTGTGTTTCTCTTTCTCTCACAATCAGTCAATAATCAATCCATTTCAATTCAATTATCATTTTGTTATTTTTGTTTAAGGTTAATCTTATTTATTAAATTTCTCTTTTCTTCTCTATTTACTTAATTAATTAAATAATAATTTAAATAAATATTTTATTTTTTTTTCTTATACAAATTTCCCTTGAACTTTTTTTAATTATTAAATAAAAAAAAAAAATATGTTTTTTTTTTTTTTACAAAATTTTCAATTTTTTAATAATTATTTTTTTTATTTTATTTATTTATAGATTTTGTGGATTCAATTAAATCACCAGCAATATTATTATTTTCAACATATCATGATATACGTGTAGCAAATATAACACCTACTGGTTCACCATCAGTAGATATATTAGCCAAAGATTTAGCTGAAGGTTCAGCTATAGATTTTTTTTATGAAAAAAATTTAGTATGTTGGGCTGATTCAACTCATGAAACAATTGAATGCATTCATGTGAATTCAACAACAACAAAAACTTCCAAACATAATGTGATATCATCTGGTTTAGATAAACCTGAAGGAATAGCAATAGATTGGTATACAGATAAAATATATTGGACAGATGGTGAAAAAAATCGTATTGAAGTAGCAACATTAAATGGTAAATATCAAAAAGTTTTATTTTGGACTGATTTAGATCAACCAAGAGCAATTGCATTAATACCATCACATGGCCTTATGATATGGAGTGATTGGGGTGAAAATCCTAAAATAGAACGTGCTGGTATGGATGGTGATCCACAATCAAGAAAAACATTAGTTAATGATAAAATATTTTGGCCAAATGGTTTAGCTGTTGATTTAGAAAGAGAATTAATTTATTGGGTTGATGGTCATTTGAAATTTTTAGATGAAATGAGATTTGATGGTAGTAAAAGGCGTACATTAAAAGATAATTTAGAATATCCGTATAGTGTAACATATTTTCAATATTCATTATATTGGACAGATTGGTCAAGTGGTGCAATAAATACATATGATATTGAGAAAAAAGTTATGAAAGAATTAATTGATACACCAGAGGCACCGATTGCAGTAAGAGCATGGGATAAAAGTTTACAACCATATAAAGATAATCAATGTAAACATAATAATGGTAATTGTTCTCATTTATGCTTATTAGCACTTAATTCACAAGGATATAGTTGTTCGTGTCCAACTGGTGTTAAATTAATTTCAAATACAATATGTGCTGATGGTCCACAAGAAATGTTATTTTTAGTACAAAGAACACAAATAAGTAAAATATCATTAGATTCACCAGATTTCACTAGTTTTCCATTGCCACTTGGTAAAGTAAAATATGCCATTGCTATTGATTATGATCCAGTTGATGAATTTATATATTGGTCGGATGAAACATCACATGCTATTAGACGTGCTAGACCAGATGGTTCTGGTCAAATGGATATAGTAACATCTGAAATTGAACATCCTGATGGATTAGCAGTTGATTGGTTAGCAAGAAATTTATATTGGACTGATACTGGTTAGTAATGTTTTTTTTTTTTTTTTCTTTTCTAACAAATATTTAATAATTTTTCATATTTATTATTTTATAATACAATAGGAACTGATCGTATTGAAGTATGTAGATTAGATGGCAGTTCAAGAAAAGTTATTATATATGAACATTTAGAAGAACCTAGAGCTATAGCATTAGCACCATCTTTAGGTTGGATGTTTTGGAGTGATTGGGATGAAAAGAAACCAAAAGTAGAAAGATCATCTTTAGATGGTTCTGAACGTGTTGTACTTGTTTCTGAAGATTTAGGTTGGCCAAATGGAATTGCTTTAGATATTGAAGCGAAATTAATATATTGGTGTGATGCTAAAACAGATCGAATTGAAGTTGCAAATATGGATGGTTCTGATAGAAGAGTTGTTGTTAGTGAAAATTTACCACATGTTTTTGGTTTAAGTATATTAGATGATTATCTGTATTGGACAGATTGGCAAAGAAGAACTGTTGATAGGGCACATAAAACAACAGGAAGTGATAGAATTGTTGTTGTTGATCAATTTCCCGATTTAATGGGATTAAAAGTTACTCGATTGCGTGAAGTTAAAGGTGATAATCCATGTGCTAAACAAAATGGAGGTTGTTCACATTTGTGCCTAAATAGACCAAAAGATTATGTTTGTCGTTGTCCAATTGAATATGAATTGGCAACAGATAATAAAACATGTGTTGTACCAGATGCATTTTTATTATTTTCAAGACAAGAACATATTGGAAAAATGTCAACTGATTATAATGAAGGATCACATAATTTAGAAATAATTCCATTTAAAGATGTAAGAGATGCAAATTCATTAGATGTTGATATAATTGATAGAAGAATATATTGGACTGATCAAAAATCAAGATGTATATTTAGAGCATTTTTGAATGGATCAAATGTACAACGTGTTATTGATTCTGGTTTAATAAGACCAGAAAGTGTTACTGTTGATTGGATTGCACGTAATATTTATTGGACTGATTCAGAAGCTAGAAGAATTGAAGTTGCACGTTTAGATGGTAGCAGTCGTCGTATATTGTTATGGAAAGGAATTGAAGAACCTAGAAATTTAGTTATTGAACCACAAGAAGGTTATATGTATTGGACAGAATCACAATTAGATGCAATACAAAGATCAGCAATGGATGGTTCTGAATTACAAACAATTGTATCACAAGCAAATCATCCAACTGGATTAACAATTGATCCAAAAACAAGAATATTATATTGGACAAGTCAAAGTCGTCCAACAAAAATTGAATCAGCTAAATGGGATGAACATATTAGAAAATATACAAAACATGTTCTGGTTAGTAATGATATCGATGAACCGCATGCCATTACATTATATAAAGATTATGTATATTGGAGTGATTGGAATAATGGTGAAATTCAGAGAGTACATAAAGAGACTGGACAAAATCGTAGTATTATTCATCGTGGCTTAACCTATATTAGTTCATTATTAATTTATTATTCGGCACGTCAAACTGGCACAAATTCATGTAGTATAAAAAATGGTGGTTGTGCATATTTATGTTTAGCATTACCAGGTAAAAGAATTAGATGTGCCTGTCCAACACATTATACATTAGCAAAAGATGATAGTTCTTGTATACCACCAAAAAATTATATAATATTTAGTCAAAAAAATTCATTTGGTCGTTTAATGCCAAATACAACTGATTCACCTGATTTTCCATTACCAATATCTGGAAAAAATATTAGAGCTGTTGAATATGATCCAATATCACATTATTTATATTGGGTAGGTTTATAAAATTTTTTTTTTTTATTGACATTTTTATATAGTTTTTTTTTTTTTTTTTATTTCAATAGGTTGAAGGACGAAATCATCATATTAAAAGATCATTAGTAAATGGTACACGTACATCAGTATTTGTTGGAAATGGACCACAACCATTTGATATTGCTTTAGATGTTATTGGACGATTGCTATTTTGGACAAGTTTACATATGAATACAATTAATGTTACAAGGTGAGAATTGAAATAGTTTTTTTTTTTTTAAATTATTTTAATAAATTTCAACTGACATTGCAAATTAAGCACTATTAAAATTAGTATCAAGATGAACTTGTATTTGAGTTTAAATATTGTTTAAATTTAATAATGTTTAGTAATGACGGTTCAATTTCTTTTATGATGTGTTTTGTAATTAAAAGAAAAAGTTGATGATGTGGTGAGTTAAATTATAAAAGAAAACTAAACAATAAAAATGAGGAGAGTTAAAATAAAAAACGTGTTTAAAAAAAAATTTACATAATTTCTAAGGTCTAGAAACAACAACAAAAAAAAAAAAATTCGCATTTCAAAGAAACATTTTTTTGTTTTTGTTTTTTTTTATCAGTGCATAATTCATATATATTTGATGATAATATGTCGGATTTCTTATGACTAGTAACTTCAAAGTAAATGAATATTTTTTGCGAAGTGTTGATTCGAATACAAAAAAAAAAAAACACAACAACAACAACAAATAAACAAAAACTTCACACATTTTTCATATGTGATAGTCTTTAATTATATGTGTGTTTCAAATTTATGTTAAAAAATTACAATAAGGATTACAAGGACATTATTCATTATCAAAAAAAAAAAAAAAAAAAAAAAAAAAAAAAAAAAAAAAAAAATGAATGAAATTTATACAAAATAAAGTTATAGAAACGACGGCAACGATTTAAGTTATTCTTGGTCCCGGCATGAGTTCTCCAATTTGTTCTTCAAATAATACATGCATATTTGTATAAATCAAAAGTTGAAATGACCAACTCTAGGATATTTCAGTATTTGCAATTTTCATGGCTTTTTAGAATCATTCTTAACCTTCTTGGTTGTTCTTTGATTGAACATCGTGTAATCAATAATTTTTATTCATAATATTGTTCGGAGGTGAGTGAATAAATGTACTGAATCCTACTAAATTATGAGATGAGTATAGGTTAAGTTGAATTTTTAGTTCAGTTCAGTTATGGTAAGTATGGACGAATCGGGGAATATATTTTCAATTCATTTGATTTGATTAGATCTCAATTGATTGAATTAAATTAATTTGTCTATGCGCTTCCAAGTGAATTCAACACAACATGTAATACATGTTTTGCTAGTTTAATGCTATGTCTATAGTCTATCATCCAATTGTGCCACATACCACAAATTAGCAGGTTTCAATTTTAAAATATAAAAATATGAGATTAACAAAAAAAAAAAAAAAAGTTAGAATGTTAGATTTTATCAATATAATATATCAAATTTAATTATGATTCCAATATATTGTGGTATTTAAATCCTGGTAAATTCAATATCAATAAATTTGACATTTTGTCTAATAAAACCCTTTGAACCTAATTATTATTGATTAATTTTTATAACTAACATTTATAGGTCTTTTAATATTTTCATTTATAGTCTATGTATAGTCTAACACTACATCACCTACTGATGGTGTTCCAGTAGTGTTAGATGGACAAAAATTTGTTCAATAAT
Organism: Argyra leucocephala; assembly: GCA_963942445.1. NCBI lineage: Eukaryota > Metazoa > Arthropoda > Insecta > Diptera > Dolichopodidae > Argyra > Argyra leucocephala. Next base: position 17,014,174 of record OZ012681.1, read on the forward strand.
ATCTGATTTGATGAAAATTGAATATAGTCCGTTTTGGTTTTCAATTTTTAATTATCCATGTTCATACACTTATTGTATCTAATTCATGATGAATTTTAAGTGGTTAGTTTTGAAAGTATGTAATTTTGAGAATTTAATAAAAACAAATGTACAATATTATGTGAAATAGAAGTTCTGGATTCAGATAATATTGAAAAAAGTCCGTCGAACATTAAAACATATTGTGACATTCAAAAATGCAAAATATTGGTATTACTGCACAGTTAATACAAAGTATTATGATATTAAACGCAAAATTGAAAGCTTTTATACAATGTATTATGTTTCAAAATATAGTTTTAAAATTTACTTACCGCATTTTATGCTTATTTTTATTGTTTTATTAATTATTGTGTGTACGTACATATTCTGCTACTAGCTCTAATGGAAACAAAAATTGGCCCACCTTTAAATTAGTCACAATAAAACGAGTATTGTATATATGCAATTATTATCTATAAAATAATTTTGATTTTATCATCTACTGAGATTTATGGGCAAAATGAGAGAGAAAAAAAAATAGGAAATCATTATACTAGTTCTGAAACGGATTTAAAGTACAAACAAAATGTGTAGATAAACATTTTTTTACCATAGGGTGGTATTTTGTTTTACATGTGCACAATTTTTTTAATATTGATAAGCAAAGTATAAATACCGTATTTATACTTTCTGTTTATATGATGTTATTAATACTTTAGTTAAACTTTTTTGGTTATAATTTGGATTTTATGGCATGGTTATAAGAGTATTTGCTATCAAAATGATATTATTATGTTTATTAGAATTCATTACAGAAACTGATATAATTCACGTCCCCTTTGAACTCAACCAACAAGAAATTTATATATTAAAAATGTGTTAATACGTTCGTAACGTATTCTAAAATTTCAACTATAATATTTACATATGTATTAAAAACGGAGAATAAGTTCTATGAAATATTATTTCAAAAATTTATGATGGTAATATAAACATGTTTGAATGTGAATTAAAAGTATACTTTGTTGTTTCTAAATATTGCATAAAAAAGGATAATGGATTTTATAGTCTATCTTTATTTAGAGATAAATTTACTTGGTAATGCCTATGAGGTTTCAATTCATTTCTGAGAACTGTCAAGATAACAATAATACTCGAACTCAACAACAAAAAGAACTTAAAAAGCTGCCGTCATAAACTTTTTGGTTTCTTATTTGTAGTTTATTTGTCTCTTCTATATAACTCCAGGCAATTTTTGTTGTTGTTGTTTTTTTTTTTTTTTCAAAGTTAAAAAGGAATTATTTTGTTACTTTTGAAGATGACATTCTTAACAAATAACGCCTGTTCAAATAATAACGTGTTAAATAAGGAGAATATTTTGAATATACAAGTGTCAGATGAATAATGAATTTTTATTAAATTTTAGATCTCTTAGAAAAGTTGTTGAGAATGATTTAGAAGGATCGTAAAAAAAATTTAAAGGAAATTTTAAAGAGATTTTTTTTTTTTTGTTTTTTTTTTTTATTTTGAATAATGTATACGTATATAATGAGTGTGAATTCTTATTAATTTTTTTTTTTTCTAATTTTAGTCTTGATGGAGATGGTGTTGGTATTGTTGATACAGATTCTGAACAACCAAGAAATATTGCTGTACATTCAATGAAACGTTTATTATTTTGGACAGATGTTGGTTCAAGACAAGCAATATTTAGATCAAGAGTTGATGGAGCTGAAAAAGAAATATTAGCTTTTAAATTGGAAGGTGTTACAGCTTTAGCTGTTGATCAACATGCTGATATGATATTTTATGCTCATGGAAAACGAATTGATTCAATGGATATTAATGGAAAAAATAAGTGAGTACTTAATTAAAAAAAAAAAAACTTTCACTTTAATTATTTTTATATTTTTTTATAATAATTAAATTATAGGGATACCCTTGTTAAATCACATGTTAGTCAAGTAATATCAATGGCAGCAATACAAGATTTTGTTTATTGGTTAAATGATCAAGGTAGTATTGAACGTATAACACATACAGGTAAACAGAGAAGTCCTGTTTTATTTTCAACTTTAGTAACAGATATTGTGGCAGTTTGGACACCAGATGTTAAAATTTATAAAAATCATACATGTTTTCAGAGTCGTACAAAATGTTCACATATATGTGTTGCTACAATGAGTGGACGTAGTCGTGATATTTGTTCATGTCCACATGGTTTAATGTTACTTGAAGATAAACAAAATTGTGGTGCATTACCAGCATGTGGACCTGATCATTTTACATGTGCAGCACCTGTGCCTGGTAATGGTTTAACTAGTGATTTAAATAAAGATTGTATACCGGTGTCATGGCGTTGTGATGGTCAAAATGATTGTCCAGATAAATCTGATGAAGTTGGTTGTCCATCATGTCGACCAGATCAATTTCGATGTCAATCGGGTGAATGTATTGATAAGAGTTTAGTTTGTGATGGTACAACAAATTGTGCAAATGGTCATGATGAAGCCGATTGCTGTAAACGACCACAAGATTTTCAATGTCCAATCAATAAAGTTTGTATTCCAGCAACATATTTATGTGATGGATGGGATAATTGTGCTGATGGTGCTGATGAAAGTCCTGAAATATGTAGTCAACAAGGGAATACAAAACGTGTTGCACCAGCATCAGATAAAAAAGCTTTCATTATTGTTATAGTTGTTACAATGATAATAATATTTTCTGTTGTTTATTTATTACAAATATGTCGTACACGTTTGGGTAAAAATCGTAATGAACCAAAAGATGATCAAGCTTCAGATCCATTATCACCTGGTTTAAGTAAATCGAGTCGTGTATCAAAAATAGCATCAGTTGCTGATGCAATGCGTATGTCAACATTACATAGCTGTAATAGTATGAACAGTTATGATCGTAATCATATAACAGGTGCATCAAGCTCAACAACAAATGGTAGTAGTATGGTTGCATATCCAATAAATCCACCACCAAGTCCAGCAACAAGAAGTCGTCGACCATATAGGCATTATAAAATTATAAATCAACCACCACCACCAACACCATGCTCAACAGATATATGTGATGAGAGTGATTCAAATTATACTAGTAAAAGTAATAGTAATAGTAATGGTGCAACAGCAAAATTATCACAATATCAATATGATAGTGAACCATATCCACCACCACCAACACCAAGATCACATTATCATAGCGATGTTAGAATTGTACCAGAAAGTTGCCCACCGTCACCGAGCTCAAGAAGTTCAACATATTTCTCACCATTACCACCTCCACCATCACCAGTTCAGTCACCGACTAGAAGCTATACGTAACCAATAATTTTTGAAGCGTTCATTTAATTTAATCTTTTCATATATATTATGTATTTTTGTTTTAGTTGATTTTTTTTATTTTGTATAATTTTGTGAGAGATTTTTTTTTTTTTTTTTTTTTTTTTACTTGTGTTAATAATTGATAAATTTTAATTTCTACTTATTTTTTTGCATACAAAAATTTTAATAATAAATAATTTTTTATTTGAACATTTCATAATAAAATTTATATATATACATATTTTATTAATGTATTATAAATTATAAGGTTATAATGTTACTGAAATTAATTATTTTTTAAATTAATTACAAAATTATATATATATATATATATTTTTTTTTAGATAAGTGTAGATTTTATTTTTAATAACTATTGTTTAATGTAAACTTTGATTCGAATTTTTTTTTTTTGTAATTAATATATATATATTTTCTTTTTAAAATTAAATTAATAATTGAAATTATCCATCGCATATAATTAATAATTATACATATATATAAATATATTTATATATAAATTGATTAATTTACATCACAATAGTAACTAAAAAATTAAAAAAAAAAAAAAAAAACAAATTTTAAAAGAAGAATATTCTACTTGTATTTTTATATTCCAATAGACCAAAGAGTATGCGAAGAAATTTCGGTGTATTTTGACATTGAATTTTGAAATTTTATTATTTTGCAATTTTTTTCTTTTACATTTACATATCACAATTTTTAAAGCTTTATTTACATTTTTTGTCAATTTCTTAAAATTAATTTTTGTGCCATATTAATAATAAATCTTAATTAATAATATTATTAAAACAAATTTTATTTTATTATATTAATAATTTTTTTTAATGTCATCTTCCAAGTTTTATTTTCTAACCAAGTGCCTTAATATATTTGTAATTATTTATTTATTTTAATTGTATGTTAATTTTAACTAGCAAAATTTTAAAAATAAATTAATTATTGTATTCGATTTTTAATTTAGATTAATTCTATGAAATATACTCTTAAGAAATATACGCCGCTGTCATCTTAAGAATACTCTTGCGGTATTTTTTCTTTTTAAAAAATTGTGAATTAAAAAAATGTTTTGATTGATTGATATTTTGACAGCTGTAGAGATTTTTCTGCAGATTATTATTATGAAAAGCCATCTTAAAATTTAATATCTTATTGGTTCTATCTTTTTAACAAAGTTGTTTTTTTTTATTTTTTTTTTTGAGATAACTGCTCTTTAGTTTACTTGAAATGTTATTTTATTTTATGATAAACTTTTAAAATTTCAATGTCAAACTCCATGATGATTTTTTTGTGTGTAATAAGAGATAAAAAAAAATTCGATATCAAAGAAATATTTTTTACTTAAAAATAATTTGTATTTAATAAAATTTTATAGTATAAGTTATATAAATATTATTAAAAATAAAAAAAAAAATATAAAACAAATTATATTAAACATTAACATTCATGTCATCTTGCATTTATATTAAATTCATAAAAAGATTTATATTTAAATAAAGACAATTTATAACAATTTTTTAAAAAAACAAACATTAATTTTAAATATTAAAAAAAAAAAAAAATAATTGTAAAAAAAAGCGCAATATTTTGTCAAATTATTACCTTTTATATTTCTAACAAATGAATTTGTTAGTTCTATAACGAATTTAATCATGTGATTAATAAATAAATAAAAAAATAATTGTGCTTCTAATTGAAATATTTTTCAAATATACATACATACATATAAATATTAAACAAAATTAAACAAAAATTATATATTAATATAATTAAATTAAAAACAAAAACATTTTTTTTTTTTTTATTATTAAGAGGTGACTTGCATAGGAATTGTTATAAAGATCTCATTTAAAAATTGAATTGTATAGGATATTCAATTTAGATCAAAAACAGTAATTTGGATCAGAAAATGATTTTAATTTAGATTATATTTATTGTTATGTATTTTGAATTTAATTATAATTTTGAAAAAAAAAAAAAAAAAAATTACTAATATTTTTTATGTAATCAAATATCCGGGAAACAAATAATTTTATTTCAAGTGAGTTTTAGAATTTGTATTTGAATTTGATAAAAACTTAGAACAAAAATTATTGTAAAATAAATAATTTTTTTTTAAGTAAAGTTGAAAACACAATACGGGGCGGGCGGCACAGCAAAGTAGTAAAAAAAATATTGCTCGCTCCAATGTAATTAAATACACACAATAAGGCTGAATCTACAATGCACACAATAAAATTAACAAGAGATTGGTATACGAATTTAAGGTAATAGAGCTGATAAAATTACACAAAATCAATAAGTCATTTGGATTTTATTGCAACTTAGAGCGATAAATTAGAATTTGCATTAGAATTGATTAATTTAAAATTTCCCTGGTTTGTGTCTTTGGTTTAGCTAACTTGAAATGTGTTTAATTGATGACAGCTCAATCACATACAAGTCAAAAATAAAATTAATTTAAATTCATTTAATTATTGTTCATTTATTGTCTAAATATTGTGTATAGCCGAAAGATTCAGCAAACATCAAAGTAGATGAAACTAAGTAACAACAACAAAATTATAACAGTGAAAATAGTCGAATATTTTGTACTCGTACTCGACTACAAATCACTGAAGAAGTCTGCAAGTAGTAGACGAAATACGCGTGTCTGTACGATAAGCATATCAGTAAAATTAAAAGGAAAATATTCGACTATTTTCACTGTTATACCAAAATTTTACTCTAACGCTGGAAAACAAGTTTTTATTAAAAAAAAACAAAATTAGTTTAATTTCTAATGCTGTTGCTGCTGCCTGTCAATATTTATCGGTTTTAAATTTATGTAACAAAAATTTGTATTAGACATTAAGTTTAATCAGTAGATTTAGAACAGAATCGAAATATTTTGAACAATGACATTTAAATATCAAACACTTTAGAATTACTTAGAACAGATAAATCTACTGAAAACTTTTTTTTAAATTTTTTTTGAATTTTTTTGTTCAAAATTTTTTTAACTCTGAAATTTGTTTGTACTCTCAAAATTAAAAGAAAAAACAACAACAAAAAAAGTTGTCCAAAATTGTTCTAAAAAAAAAAATTGAAACAAAAGAGATCAATTTAGAACTGTTTTGGCCAATCTACTGAACACCGATCAAAATACTTTCGGACAAAAAAGTGAAACTATTGAACACAAAAATGGTTCTTATTTACTCTACTGTTCTATATCGTCCTAGAACCGTTAACTGAACCAAAAAATTATACATATTGATGCTTTGAAAACGTGATTTTGGATGCTTTGCTGTGCTGCCTTATACACGAATTACATCAATCGTTTTTTTTACGTTCTGTATATCTTTTTTTAATAAGTTAAGATTAGAGAGATATAGTACATTTAATTTTGTTTTCTTTATAGATCTAAAATTTAAATAAAATAATGTTTGGGTTATGTTTTTTCATAATTTTATAGTCTGTTGACATCGTTTATGATTAAAAAAAATATAGACAGATATATTTTATTTTTTGTACTCTCACTATGATTTTGTAAATTAATTTATACATATTTAAATAACTAAAAATGTCACCTCTTAAAATAAAATAAAACAAAATAAAATAAATAAAATAGTTTAGAAAACAATATATAAACATATATATGTACTTATATATATTTTTTTCTAAATAATTGACCAAAAAGTGCCTCAGATTCAAAATGATAGTTTTATGTAATGAATCTGATTTTTAAAAATAAAATTAAATAAGTTTATTGTTATTTCGTTTAAACATTTAAATTATGTACGTATGTGTATATATATATGATATAATTTCTATATATATATATATATATATATATATGTATATAGTATATGTATATTGTTTTAATTTTGTAGCAATTTGTAGCTAGCCCATATATTCAAAATGATTGTTTTTGATTACATTTACTGAAGATCAAAATATATGGTATTGTAAAATAATGCGGACCAGCTCCAGCTCTAAAATATTGCTATAGCAATAAAATAATTTTAAATTTATATAAAAATATATTGATTTTCTAAGTTTATATCATATTTATTTTGTTATAATAATAATATAGATAGATTTTAATGGAATGTATACTTAAATTTTGTTAATTATTTTAACTATTTGATCAAATTAATACAATATAAATTTAAAATGTCATTTAATATAACAAAGAACAAAGTATTCTTGATTCTTAAGTCATTCTTGAATTTTAATCTTAATTTTTTTTCTATTCTATATCTTTATAATCAGTTATATAAAAAAAATATATACAATGATATAATTTTAGAAAATCTAATAGAATAAAACTTCCAAAAAAAAAAAAAATGTTTTTCTGTTACTTAATACCCTTATTAGATAGTTATTTAAAATTATTTAAATATGGTATTCTTCATGCATATCAAAATAACGATTTTTAATATTTTATTTTTTAAAAAATAATACGACGAACTATTATTAAATGTAAAATTTTATTTTTTTATAAAATCTTCAATTATCATAAATTATTAAGTAATTAAACGACATTGAAAATTTCAATGATTATAAAACAAAACAAACAAAAAAAAAAGTTATTTCAAAAACATATTTTCATATCAAAAGAAAAATTAAAATATATATATATATATATATAACATATTAAAATATATATATTTTTATAGTTAGCTCTAAAGACTGATTTCTTAACTATATACATATTACATATTTTGTTTTATTATTTTCTTTGTTCGTAAATATTCGTAACATAAATTTAATTTAAATAAGGAGCAAAAATGAAATTGAATGTGTATTATAATTACAAAAAAAAAAAAAAAATAAAACAAACAAAAACTAATAAAAAAAAAATAAAAAATAAAAACAAAAAAATTAATAACATTAAATAAAATTATTAACAAAAAATATAGGAAATAAAATAATTAAAAATAAATATTTGAATACAATATTATGTATAAATAAAAAATCAAATTAATATAATGTAATTAATATAAGAAAAATTTTAATTTTATTTTTGAGAATTATAAGATAAAAACATTAAAACAAAAAAAAATAAACAAAAAAATGTAAAAATAACATAAAAATAAAATATTTTATATCAAAAATTATATTACTTTGTTTTTATTATTTTAGAAATATTTTTTTTTTTTTGAGATAAAACTAATTGACAAATAAATAAACATTTGTCCTTTATTCTTATAGGCGAATCACTTTTTCGTTACATATCGATAGAGTGAGAGCCACACATCGCATTAAATTGGCAGCATTGTACCTGTATGTTGAATATCTTAAATTTTAGCGCTAACTAATGACATCAGAATTTGCATATATCATGTCATAGCAAATACATGTAAATACCCATAATCGACATATGATTGGGTAGCATTATAGGACCGTTCCCGTACTTTTCTGGTAAAAACTTGCAAATGAGAGAAAAGAGAGAAAAAAAAAAAAAAAGAAAAAAGAGTTAAAAAAACTCTCATCTGCAAGTAAAAGTACTGGAACGCAATTCTTGTAAAAACTTGCAGCTGTCAAACAGCTGACAAGCAATCTGACATTCTGAAATTAATTTATAAACAATCATTTTAAATTTCCGGAGGTGTTTTTTTTAAAGAATTGTACATAATTAAATTTAAACGAAATGGCAGCGGAAGATATAAAAAATATATATTACTAAGTAGCGATTCGGATTACATTTTTATTACATTTTTTTAGTGAAAGCGAAACTGAAGAGTTAAGGAATGTAATTCTAAAGCAAGTGCTGTTGGAGAACTTTTTACATAAAAACATAAGACATTGCATTCGAAACTATTTGGAAGAAATAGTTCCAGGTTATTGTGAAGAGGAATTTGTAAGACATTTTCGTGTAAGCAAAAATGTTTTCAAATATTTATATGAAGAACTGCAAACATTTGAAAGTTTTGCAAACCTACGTGCAGATAAAAAATGTAGCTCAGAAAAACATATAGCTGTATTTTTATGGTTTGCGGGTCATGAAGCTTGCTGTTATAGAGACTTAGCTGACGATTTATCCTTATCAAGTGTATCCGTATTATTAAATTAAATAATATATGTATTACAATAATAAAGAATTATGAAATTTATCCTCCACTAAATTATATTTTTCATTTTTTTTAATAAATTTCATTTAAAAAACAAAATTTTGCATAACAGACACATATGAGAAATTACAAAAGTAAATAAAAACATAACCTAAAAAATACAACAACAACAAAAACAACAACAAAAATTTAAAGTATAAGTTTTTACAAGTTAAAATTTTACTTGCAAAAACTTATTCGAGAGAATGTTGTTGAACTTTGTTGAACGAAGTTGAAAACATATGTTTTCTCTCGTTTTTAGAAAAAACTCTCAGTACAGGAACGACTTCTGGTAAAAACTTGGAAAAACTTGGATAAGTTTTTACAAGATGTGCGTACGGGAACGGTCATTATGTAACTTTGTTTCAAACATTTCGGTCGAAACAAAATGTTGTCGAAACAAAATTTGGATGACATTATGTAATTGGAAACGTTAATTTATTTTGAAACGCTCGAAAAAACAGTGAAACACTTTACATAATTCCATTTTTGATTTGTTTCTTTAAAATTTCAACAATTACTGCTAGAAAATAATATTAAAAAAAAAAAAAAAAATGGAACTAAAAGAAATTGCAACTAGATACAAATAAAAGAAGCTAATAATAATACCAACATTTTTTTTTTTTATTCTGAAAATGTTTATTCTTGAAAGAAAATCATTATAAATTTACTTAAATTTTTATTTTATTGGAAATTTTATTTCTGTGCGTTTCTAAAATAAATATTCCAATTAAAATCATGTATTAATTTATTATTTTTTTTAAAATTTACCTAAAAGCGCCAACTATTTTTCAATCGCCAAAATTTGGTCGTATCAAACGTAAAAAAAGTAGCGCTTCAACCTTACACAATACCAATATATGTCGTACCAATTTTGAAAAGATTGAAACAAAATAAAAATGGTCGAAACAAAATTATGCAATGCAACTTTTTGAAAATAATCGAAACAAAACGACGTTTCAAATTAGACAATGTCATCCCTTGTCGCATTAAGTTGAATCTGACAATTCGTTAAATTTTCAAAAAACATTTTTGTTAACATTCTTTTGTTTAATTCTATACAAATCAAGTTCAAAATGTCATTTCTTTTTGTTGTTGTTTCTCTAAGAAATATTTTTTTTATGGATTTACACGACATATGGATGTTTTGACAAATATCTTATGTCAGCTTCATTTGACATTTACATATGTAGTTTTATGTCATTATAGTTAGCACTTTATACATATTTCAGCTATCAGAGACTTCAATTTTGACATTTTATTAGAATGGAAAAAAATAATCCGACTCTTATTCATGGCATTCCTCGCTATTATTCATGGCAAGCTAATACATTTGCTTTTTTCGTACAAAAATTTTATCTAACAATAGGAGGTCTGTATGTTAACTCGCAAATTTATATAAATTCATATAAATTTATATAACTTTTTTATTTGTACGCTCTTTACAAATTTGAATATAAAAAGTTGTATACCTAATCTGAAAACTTACTTATATAACTTTTTAGCGACAAAAAGGCCAAAACCATGAAAAATTATTTAATTTAATTTTTTTTCAACAAAAAACTTTCAATGATTCAAAAAAATTATAAAAATAATACAAAAAAAATTCAGAAAATTACTAAATTTATTCAAATTTAAAAAAATCTCATAACCTAAAAATCAATTATTTTTGACATGAAAAAATTCGAATAAATTTATGCAAATTTTGCGTATGTCTACTTTTGTTTGCAAAATAAAAACATTTTGACTATATTCTCGGAGAATTTTATAATCACGTGATTTTTCCTCTCAATGGAAAATTTTTGCAAATAAAAGTAAACATACAGACCTAATATTTGCTTTAGCTCCTGCCTCAAATCAAATGTTAGAATTACAACCAAGCGTTGTTTGACAGAGCTTGAATTACCTAATTTATTTCCTTCTTTTTAGTGCATTTAAAGTTAAACCTGCCAAAATTGTGTAACCCTTCGAAAAAGCAATTTTTTTTTTTTTTTATTCTTCAAATTGAAATACAAAATTGTTAGATACTAAATCAAAATGTTTAAAAAAAGAAAAAATTATGTCGAATCTATTTTGTGGAATAAAAATGCGATGCTGTAAATTCTTACTCAATTGAAATTTTGACAGCGCAATCCGAAAACAGAAGAAGCCATTTTAAATAGAGCTTGACAAATGTAGGAAAAATAATTCTATTAAACCAATGAAAATATTTTTATTTAAAAAATACAAAATCTTGAGATGACTGCTCTGCAAATTTTTTTTTTGCAGGAAATTTCAAAAATCAACCTAGATAACGAAAATAATATACAGAAAAATAATTCTATAAATTCTAAAACAAGATTTTCTAAATAATAAAAATTATAAAAATAAATTAACTAAAATTTTATTATTTGCTTATATGTTCCGCTATCCAGAGAAAGAAATCTGAATTTCCGGCCCGTTTGGATTAACAGGGAATTAAAGTTATTAAGGAACAAGAAAAATAAGGCATGGTCAAAATATTTAAAAAACAAAAATGAAAATACATATCATCAATTCGTAATTCTCTTTAATTCTTATAAATCCCTTTTAACCACTAATTATACAAATTACCTTAACGACATGGCATTTGAATTTAAAAAGAAAAGTTATTCTGATTTAAAAGTTATTCTGAAAGTTTGTCAATTCAAAACGTAAATCAGATCAATTTCCAAATATTATGGCTTACGAAAACACAACTTCTAATAATTCAGAAGTAATCGCGAACCTTTTTAAAGATTTTTTTTCAAGCTCCTACATAAATAACTCTTATGTATTAAATATGAACAATTTTCATGATTTAGAAAATTTTCCTAGAATCCCGCTCACGACGATAGACTTTGAACCGAGACTTTGAACTGAAAAAATATTTGGAAAAACTTAACGATGATTCATTTCCTGGACCAGATAATGTACCAGAAATTATCTTAAAAAAGTGTTCTGAATCCCTCTGCACTCCTTTATCAATTTTATTCAAACTTTCACATTCTCAAGAAATCTTTCCTGATTTGTGGAAAAAATCGTTTATTAGACCAGTTCATAAAAAAGATTCTAAGAATGATATAAAAAACTATCGCCCAATTGCAAAACTTTCAAGTATTCCGAAACTATTTGAATTAATAGTATTTGACTCTATTTATGATCATTGTTCAAACTTACTGTCCCCTAACCAGCATGGTTTTATGAAAAAAAGATCCATAGTAACCAATTTAATAGAATGTTGTTCTAAATTCAAAAACTATATGGAATGGCTGGGTTTCAGACAGATGTCATATACACCGATTTAAGTAAGGCCTTTGATCTTCTTCTTCATTCTATCATTATACTAAAATTAAAAAAAATGGGATTCCCTCCTTCTTTTACCAATTGGATTAATTCCTACTTAATTAATAGGAGCTACAACGTATTATTTAGATTCGCTATTTCTGAACCTTTTGAAGCTAGCTCTGGCGTTCCACAAGGCAGCCATTTAGGTCCGCTTCTATTTATTATTTCCATTAATGATGTAACTTCCGTCATTAAGCATAGTAAAATTACTATTTATGCAGACGACATGAAAATTTACAAAAAAATTACACCAGCAAGGGACACATCCCTTCTTCAACAAGATTTAAACTCTTTTTTAAACTGGTGTAAAATTAACAATCTGACCTTAAATATTAATGTGCTTTAATGACTTTCTCTCGCTCTTCTGAATCATTAATGGTTGATTATACTTTTGAAAATAAATCTATTTTGAACAAGTATCACACTTTAAAGACCTTGGTGTACTCTTTGACAATAAATTATGTTTCAAACAACATTTAAACGTCATAATAAATAAATCTAACTCCATGCTAGGCTACATCAAAAGATTTTCTAAAGAATTTAACGATCCATATGTCCTTAAATCACTTTTTACGTCTCTTGTTCGATCTAATCTTGAATATGCCAGTCAAGTGTGGTCGCCTCATTACCTCAATCATATCCAAAGAATTGAAGCTACACAAAAAATTTACACTGGGCAAATCCAGTTATTCTGCCACCTTATACGAACCGGTTGAAGTTATTGGACCTTAAATCATTCGAATCCAGAAGGGAGGTAGCTGATATCATTTTATATTAAAGTTTTAAATAATGAAATTGAGTCTCCTTATGTTAAAGATATGATCCACTTACATATTAACAACAGAAACCGCTTTAGATCGGAAAATATTTTTCGTCCAATATTTCATCGTACCAATTATGGTAAATTTGAGCCTTATAGTTCTAATACGTTAATAAATAAATAAAAACACCACATCGATTTCACATTAAACGTAGCCCAACTAAAAAAAAAGCTGCACTTACATATATCTTAGAGTTAATATAAATTTATAATTTTCTAACATTCTTTGGTAATAATTTACAAAATGTATAAATATCAATATTTTAATATTAAGATCTAGAATAAGATTAAGCTTAAAATTATATTTTGTTTGTTTAATTTTGTACACTTATGATGTATATTGTAATATGTTTGTATTAAGCATAAATAAAAATAAATAAATAAATAAAAATTAAAAAGACTAACTGAGGTAATGAAATACAATTTTTAATTACAGCTTGACCAAATTTGACAATTTTATTTTTAATTTACATAATTATTATATTACACAATTACATGTGGGTCTTCAAATAATTTTTTTTACAGATAAAAAATACGCACCAGATATAAAAATTTCATCCAATCACAAATTAATAGTTTCGTATTTTTATCAACAGAATAGATTTTGTGTGTATTAAAAAAAAATATTTTGATTAATTGAAATTTTGACAATTGCATATTTTTATATGGAGAAAATTATTTTAAAAGGCAACGCCCTCAACTCAATTTAAAAATTAACAAATTATTTTCCAAAAATATTATTGATAAATTTTTCATTCCAACCGCTTTTTTGTTCTTTTCTTTCATTCAACAGAATTTTTTCTCTGTAAATTTTATATTCTTCTCGAATTTTTAAATCGGATGGACCCCATTTATCCTCAGGTTTAAGAGCTTCTTTAATTTTCTACAAAAGAAGATGATTTTATATGTTTATAATAAATTGCTTTCTTTTTTTTTATTTTAAAATTTTTATTTACCTTTCTTAATGTGTAGATTTTACATTGTTTTTTAATAGCGTAAATAGCCCAAAAAGGTAATTGCAATAAACCGATTATTGAAATTATCCAGCCAAGTACTAAAAATAAAAAATAAATATTTACCTACAGAATAAATTTTAACAAAAAATTACCATGAGCAATCATTGGATATTCTACATCTTTATACTTTATTAATTGAAAATCAAATAAAGTGTAAATTAAAACAGCAGTCATTAAAATTGGAGTAATCAAACCCCAACAAATTCTCCAATACAATCCTGTTTTCATACCAAACATAAAATTTATATCTTGACAAAATCTTTTAACACCTAAAATTATATAAAATTTTCTATTTAGAATGCAATAGAAAGAAAAAAAAATAATCTAAATCTTATAGGTACCATAAATCCATCCAATTGCAATTAATTCACCAATTGCCAAAATTAATGCTATAAAAGAAGCACCATAGAAATCAACAAGAGCTAAAATAAATTGACCTCCTGGTGTCATATAAACTATTCCAATTAAAAATCCAATTATTGATATTCCAGTTCCTAAATAACCTGCTTTAATATTTGGAAATTCATCTCGAATAACTTTTATAATGCATGATGCCATTCCAACTGTACTACCAACACCAAGCACAAATAACATCATAAAAAATAGAATACCGAATAGCTAAAAAAAATTTTTGCCTAGAAATACAGTGCGGGAAAGAAGAAAATTAAAAAATTTGTTTGTTACCTGTGGTACAAATGTAAATTTAGCTATAGCATCTGGATATGATATAAAAGCTAATCCAGCTCCACCTTTAACAACTTTACTAATATCATCTGTATTTGTTTCGAGGGCTAAATTTCCCAATATACCAAAAATTATACTACCAGCAATTATTGATGAACAAAAATCCATTGTTGTAATTATAGTTAAATCTCTATACGTATACGAATTTAAAATGAAATATTAAATATTAAGATTGATGGAGAGCAACTAGAATAGACTAGAAATTTCAAAAGGTTATAAATGATAATCACATTTAATTTAAATCATGAATTTTTTTTGTTAATTGGAAAAGTTAGTGAATGGATGTGGTAGACATACTGGTTATTAAAAAAGTTTATTTTTTAAAAAATTATGATTTTCATTTAGACCTTGATTTTGTAGTTATTTCAGTACTAGCAATTTACACAAATGGATCAAAAAATGTTGGACCGAGTTGGCTCTGAAATTGAACAATTTATACCAGCAGAAAGTAGCGTATTCCAAGCAGGATTCTGGTAAAAATTGTGGCTACGAAATTGCTCTTATCATTAGATCAAATCTCAGATACTGACATTATCATCTATAGTGATAGACAATCGGCAATAAAGGTATTAAAATCTTTTTCAAATCACTGAGTCGCTTTTGGTGGCAAATGTTACTTGAGCATTTCAGTAGAATATATAAAAAAATAAAAAATATACAAACTCTATTGAGTTTCTGGATATTCTAATATACAGACAAATGATGTGGCGGATACAATCGCTAGAGAAGGGATTTACATCGGCTTAGCTAGCGGCTGAAACCATTTTCATATACCGAAAATAAGGTGTTTGCAGTATTGAGATAGTTGAACTCTAACTGTCATTAAACTAGAGTTTGTAAAATTAACAGAGAGTCATGGCAGGAAATTGATAACAGGAAAATTAGGAAATTGCTTTAGCTTAATAGAAGGAAGCTTATGACAATAATGGGTGTATTGAAAAGTTACTTTGTCCCGAATCTTCATACAATAGTTGGATAGTATCAAACAATAGATAATTATTCAGTTATAGCATTCATGTTCGTCACCCAATGTAGTTGCGGCAATATATTTATTGATGGTACACCACCCACTTTACTTTTAAACTAAAGCTGGATTTTCATTGAGCAATTTTTAGAATCTAAAAAATTTTATTTGCTCTAAAAAGGGAGATAGCTTATTGAATTTTTATGTAGACCGATGCAAAGGATGCTCTAAATTTCAATTTGGGAAATTTATTTTATACACAAAAAAAAAAACAATTCAACCGTCAAAACCAACTGTTGAAAAAAATTATTTTTTTTTTGTATACATTTCTCACAAAATTGCTAAAAACAGTGTTGCCGACATAAAGAAACTATCCCCGATATTTTAAAAATATACTTTATCAAAGTACAGTTATCCCCTGATTTACACGGTAGATTGGTTCCTAAGAATTCCGTGTAAATCGAAACCGTGTAAATGGAAACAAAGGCAAATTGCATTTGTAAGGGATTGGTTTCAACATAGTAATAAACTCGAAAATCGGACCTAGAAATCAATGGAAACTGAAAAATGGACCAAAAACTGCTGCGGCACCTTCTCCTAGGATAAGTCGATCTAGTAATTTTATTTTTGTGTCCAACGATATAACTAACTTTTCTTTTAATTGTTTTTTTTCGGAATTTCTTTCGACATCATAAGACCTTTAAAATGCCGTATGTAATAATAGAAATTTTGTTTCTTAATAACGGTAAGTTATGATAATTATCGAAAATTGTATCTTCAAATTCAAAATAAAGTTTTACTTAACACAAATTGTTGTATAAATTAAACTCGATATATGAGTTACGAGATTGACTACTTAACACAATTGAACGGAATGGATACCATAACGGAATGGATAGCATACGGATAATGCAGGAAATAAAAAAATAATTTCAACAATAACCGGGAATATTTAATTCGGAGAATTCCCTGTTTAAGCTATTTATGTATTTTTTAATATGTATAGATATTGATATAAATGTTGCTAGAAGTGAATAAATATTAAATGCAGCCAACTTATGGAACCAAATGTCAAAAAAATCAACAAAAAAATCTATAATTTTTGAAAGCGTGTAAAAAAGGTACCGTGTAAATCGGGGGATAGGTGTATAATATCCCAAATTTTTTGAAAATATCCCTAATTTTTGTGAAAATATCCCCGGTAAATGATATTTTCTGTTCTTGTCGTACGCATTGAGCTCTCATATAAAATAACATCATTTCATGTTATCTCCCTTTTTAGAATCGATGAATTTTTTAAGATTTTAAATATTGATGAATGAAAATCCAGCTGAACAAACACATGACTTTAGAAGTTAATTTTGATTATCATTTAACTTTTGAAAATATTTCGTACTTGTAAACATTTCTTGTAAATGGATTATAAGATGCATAAGTCATTAGAGTACCAAAACAAATTGCTAATGAGAAAAATACTTGTGTTACTGCTGCATACCAAACCTAAAAATTTGTATTTATAATTTTAGTTGTTATAAAATTGTTTTTATTAATTTAGTAATACCATTGGATTAAGTAGCTCCTTCCATTGTGGTCTAAAGAAATACCAAACACCATTTAAAGCACCCGGTAATGTAAGAGATCTTACCAATAGAACAAGCATTGTTACATAGGGGAATACACCTAAAAAATATGCAGCTTTTCCAGAACTTTGAATACCTAAAATTATATAAAAAAAAACATATCAGTATTGAATTTTAGTTTATTGATCATCAGAGGGGTAGATTATTATTTTTAACTCAAAATGTTATTCGCTAATAAAATATTCCAAACCATTCCAGACTAAGCGAATGACTAAACCCACTAAACCACAAATAAATGTCTACAATATTGTATTGTTTATATATATATATATATATATAATATGTAGATCGATCTTAAATTTACCTTTTATTAAAACTGTACCAATTACAAGCCAAGATATTGCAAGACAACAAACTAAATTCAAATTTGGATAACCAATGCCATCTTCAATTGAATTTTTTTCATGTAAAATTTCTTTTCTATAATAAAAATTATTTTTTATTAAACTGATCTGCTATAGAATTATTATAAGAGCTGAGCTGATCCGATCAAAATCATTTGAAACACTTACAAAAAATATAATTCTGCTGATGACATTATTGATGTATTCAAATTTCTATTTTCGTTGTGACTGATGAGCTCTGATGAGCTCAAATTTTTTACCATAGAATCTAAACAATTTTCTGTCCATTCTGGACGACAATAACTCCATGGTAATGGATTCATAAAAGAACTTATTAAATATCTAAAAGTTAATGCCATAATACTTGAATAATAAGTAATTGATGCTATTGTTATATAAACTTGTCCAGCTGTTACACCTATAATAAATTTTAATTATATTTAAATATATGTACACACTCTGTACGAGCTAACAGCTCTTTTAGAGATACTGAAAAATAAAAATAAAAAAAAAAAAAAAATTTAATTTAGATTTACCTTTCATTATTGGAGCAAATCTAAATGCTTGAAAACATCCTCGACTAGAAAATTGTCCAATTATAATTTCCAAATAATAAACAGGACGACCAACTAACAATAGAACTATAATATATGGTATTAGAAATGCTCCTCCACCATTTTGAAATGCAATAAATGGAAATCTCCATACATTTCCTAAACCAACTGATAATGAAATACAAGAGAATAAAAATTCAATTCCTTTACCCCATGTTTCGGGTTGATTTTGATTTTTTTTTAAATTTTCATTTGTTGTTGTAGAGAAATTTTGTTCCTAGAATTTTAGAAGAAAAAAAATTATATTGTAAAAATAGGATTTTTAAAAATTACTTTTATCGAAACAAAACTATATATGCTCCAAAGGAGTAGAAAATCAACTTTAAGGAACATCTGGAAATGTTATGAGATAAATTAAACTTGAAACAAAATTAAGCTAAAAACAAATCATGCTAAGTAATGTTCGTAATTTTTTTAAGCCAAAAATATTCCAGATTTTCATTGACTTTACTCCATCAGTTGGATCGCAGAGTACAGTGCAAGACATAATATCAAATTGAACTGTTTGATAAAACAAAAATCTAAATATAAGACTTAACATCATAGATAGGCCTAATATCTAACAAAATTATGTAATAATAAAGTACAGAATAAAATTTTCAATATCGTTCTCTATAATTGTTGTTTATTTATTTATTTATACTATTTAGCCCAAACAGTGTTTACTAAACTGTTCTAGAACATTCTAAAACGTTCTAGAGTAGTTCTAGTTAATTGAACATTTTTGTCAAATATTCATTAGGTTGTGAGAAGCTGTTCTAAATTGATGTTTTTTGTTCTGAACAATTTTGGACAACTTTTGTTGTTGTTGTTTTTTCTTTAAATTTTGACAGTTAAACAGAATAATAAAAGAGAGTAAACAAAAATTAGAACAAAAAAAAGCTCAAAAAAGATCAAAAAAGATGTTCAGTAGATTTTTCTGTTCTAATTGGTTCTAAAGTGTTTGACATTTAACTGTCATTGTCCAAAACTGTTTTGTCCGATTCTGTTCTAAATCTACTGAACACAACTAATATGTGCTAATAATGTCGAACAAGATACCTGAATTTTGAATGTTAAAAATTGGAGAGCAGTTACCTAAAATTGTCAGAATATTTGACAAGTATGCCAAAGAATGCCAAAGTCCACGTCGAACTGTCATAAGAAGAAAATATAAAGAAAACGTAGAAAAACAATGTTGTTAAAGAATAACTACATCAAAAACTACAGTGAAAAGTATAAAAAAATTTTTATTAATTAAACAATGGCAAGAGATAATTATTCCGCAAACGAAATGTAGTTTCTGTAAATAAAATTAAACAAAGCTTAAAATACTTTTCTTTGATGAAGAAGTAAACAAAAAATGACAGTTGTTGTTAGAAAAACAAGAAAAAAATTGTAAGGTTAAAATGTGATATTCCAAGGGTTCGAAAATACTTTACAGTTGTTAGAAAAACACTATCAGGCTAAAATGTGATATTCCAAGGGTTCGAAAATAATATTATACACCATTGAAATACTCGTTTATATTTAATAAGTACATCTTAACATCGTTAGGGTGTTACTCTGGTTCAAGCATATATTGATCGAATGGTAGAAAGTGTTCTAGCCATAAAATCTTCGAATCCAGTCTTGTGACTTCAAAATAAAATATTGGAAATTTTTAAATTATTTCGAATATAACTGAGGTTCTTGATACTTGGAAGAAGATTTTGAATTAGTTATTATAGGACTTATGATATTTAGTAATAAATGAGTAAAATAAGTACATCGTGAAATTATGTATCTATTCGACTATGTTGTAAAATAATAATCTATATATCCTATCCTAAAACCAAAAATATCGAAAAGGTAATTCCATTTCAACGTAAGTTACTGTCATAACATAAAGAAAATGTCGCTATTACAAAATTTGAAGTCTCTTAATATTTAATTATATTTTGACACTTAAGTCTGACTGTCAAGATAGAATTGCCTCGCCTACGTTACAGATATTTAAAAAATATTTCACAATTTTTACGTGTGTCGTGTAAAGTGTACATACATGATACTGTCATAACATAAAAAAATGTCGCTATCTCAAAATTTGAAGTCTGTTAATATTTAATTATATTTTGACACTTGACTCTGACTGTCATGATAGAATTGCCCCGCTTGCGTCACAGATATTTAAAAAATATTTAACAATTTTTACGTGTGTCGTGTAAAGTGTACATACATGATACTGTCATAGCATAAAAAGAATGTCGTTATCTCAAAATTTTAAGTCTGTTAATATTTAATTATATCTTGACACTTAAATCTGACTGTCATGATAGAATTGCCTCGCCTACGTTACAGATATTTAAAAAATATTTCACAATTTTTACGTGTGTCGTGTAAAGTGTACATACATGATACTGTCATAACATAAAAAAATGTCGCTATCTCAAAATTTGAAGTCTGTTAATATTTAATTATATTTTGACACTTGACTCTGACTGTCATGATAGAATTGCCCCGCTTGCGTCACAGATATTTAAAAAATATTTAACAATTTTTACGTGTGTCGTGTAAAGTGTACATACATGATACTGTCATAACATAAAGAAAATGTCGTTATCTCAAAATTTTAAGTCTGTTAATATTTAATTATATTTTGACACTTGACTCTGACTGTCACGATAGAATTGCCCCGCTTGCGTCACAGATATTTAAAAAATATTTCACAATCATTACGTGTGTCGTGTAAAGTGTACATACATGATACTGTCATAACACAAAAAGAATGTCGTTATCTCAAAATTTTAAGTCTGTTAATATTTAATTATATCTTGACACTTAAATCTGACTGTCATGATAGAATTGCCTCGCCTACGTTACAGATATTTAAAAAATATTTCACAATTTTTACGTGTGTCGTGTAAAGTGTACATACATTATACTGTCATAACATAAAAAAAATGTCGTTATCTCAAAATTTTAAGTCTGTTAATATTTAATTATATTTTGACACTTCACTCTAACTGTCATGATAGAATTGCCCCGCCTACGTCACAGATATTTAAAAAATATTTCACAATTTTTACGTGTGTCGTGTAAAGTGTACATACAATCAGTACCTATTAAGTTGCTAACTACTCTAACACATGGAAACACTATGCTAAATTTGATAATCATAATTTAATTTAACGGTTAACGGATATTAAAAACTAAATGAGTCTGTGTGCGATAAAAACAAAATATATTTTGAAAAAGTTATATTTATACTCACATGATTTCTATTTAATTCTGAATCTGATTGATTGTAGACTAATAAGACCTCATTTTGATTTGTTAATGGAATATTCTCTTGAATATTCGTATTTGTCATCGATTGTAGAAGAAAAGTATAGTTTTAAAAATTTTTTTACCAACAAATAAAATCGCCCGTCTTTGTAGTTGTTGTGAGCTGCTAATACTAAAACGGTGTACTTCCAATATCATTAATAAAATAATTTTTTTTTTAATGATTTATTTATAAATTTAAAACTGCTCTAATTAAATTAAAACAGTTTGAAATTTATTAACTACTGAACTTGCTTAATGAAATGCTTTTCACTTATTATTATTAAAATCTGAAAAAAATTATTTTATTCTTAGATTTTCGGAAGTGTATAATAATTAAATTAATAAAAAGAAAAAAAAAAAAAAGAAAAAAAAACTAGTTTTAAGTTTGCGTTTTTATTGAATAAGTGTTAATAAAGCACATCTCTGGGATTAAACTAAATGGTATCATAAAAGCTTCAAAATTATGTTTATTTAATTTTTTTTATGTTATCATTCCTTTGATAAAATTGAATGACAGCTAAGTTGAGAATGCATTCACCTCTCACATACAATATTTTGTCCATAGTTTGTTTTGTCTAAATATTATTCTCTTTGCTGTTCCGATACATTTTAGACCTATTAGCCTACACTAGATTTTTGTTACAATTATTATTGGTTTTTGGTGAATGCAAATTTCTTTTGTGTTGTGTTTTTTGAATTCCAAGCGCAATAAGTATCGCAATTATTTTAACACAGAGTGGTCTGAAATACTAAGTAAATATTTATTAAATTTTATCTAATTGTCATTTTATATGAATTCTCTTCATCTTTAAAGAACTACGTTCAGCAATTTTATCCCACAAGATCTGAAGATCCGTTGATATCTTTGGGTAGATAGCTTAAATATTATTTCAGACCTGGCTTCTAAATGTTTTGTTTTGATGTCAAATAATATCACTAGAAATATGTTGCTCATTGGCATCCATCCACATTGATATTTTGTCGTTAATGCTGTTTACTAATTTACGATATATGGTGGGTATGGTTCTATATTGAAATGAGCTCTCCTTCTGGTCCAATTATGTACGTACCGCTTGACAGCTGACATTCTCGTGGCGGTTACTACCGATATCTGAATTTTTTTTGTTGCTTACATTGCAGAGTGCAAAATAAAATAATGGACGAATTTGAAATAAAAACAGGAGTCAGACAAGGTGATGTCAACAACAATTTTCAATCTAATGCTTCCTCACGCAATAAAAGGTTTAGACAGAGGCCGACACATATTCATAAAATCATCTATAATAAGTGCGTATGCTGACGATATTGCTATTGTAGCAACATCCTTTGACGAATTAAAAGAAATATTTCTGACTCTAGAAAAAGAAGCTGCTACTGTAGGATTAAAAAGTAACGAGGCTAAGACCAAATATATGAAGATGGCGTGTACGGAAACAAGACGATCCGCCTAAAATATAACAATAAATGATTATAACTTTGAAGGAGTAAATAGTTTTATATATCTAGGTGCCTTAATAAATAATAAAAAGACATGCATCTGACAATTAATGATAGAATTCAAACAGCATAAAAATGTTTCTACGCACACAAAGGCCTTTTCAGGTCAAAAATTTTAACCAGGACAATTAAATAAAGAATGTACAAGACCATAATACAACCGGTCGTATTATACGGATGCGAAGCATGGACCATGACAATTAGTGACGAAAATAAATTGAAAGTATTCGAAAGAAGAATACTGAGAAAAATATTTGGCCCCAAAATAAATGACGATGGTGAATACCAAATCAGATCAAACGAGGAATTAGAAGCACTAATTGAAGGACACAATATTGTTAAGTTTATTAAGGCACAAAGACTAAGAAGACTAAGAAGGGCAGGTCATGTGGTGAGGATGAATGATCAAAGGATGCCAAAAAGAATATTAGACGCAGTACCGTACAATACAAGAGCAAGAGGTAGACCAAGATCACGATGGCTGGGCGAAGTCGAGGGCAACTGTCGTAAGATTGGAGTTAACGGATGTAGGATAGTTGCACAAGATAGAGCAGAATGGAGGAAAGTTGTGGACAAGGTTAAGGCTCACCCCGAGCTGTAGAACCAACAGATGATGATGACATTGCAGAGCGATTTCCTTCATCTTGATTATTCGATTATATGGTCAATCTAGATTTTAAGTCATCCGGGAAAATTCATATTTTCCTGTGACAAATTTTATCATATTTTTTACATTTTGTTTTCTTGTGACAAGCTTTGTGTAAAGTACACAAATCAACTAGCAGCTTATCATTGCCATTTTCTTATACATGTATTCCATGTTTTTCCATGACCCGGTTCCAGACCTGTATTTTCATATTCAACGTTGAAATCATCTAGAAAGATACAATTGTACAATTATGATGTACCGTACTTTGCAACGTGTAGAAAATTTCTTCATCATCTATGTCTTCAGTAGAAGCATAACATGATAATTATAATTACGGTGACACCCACATAATAGTATAATTAATTAGTTCAGAATTCATGTAAATCACATTTTTTGATTTATTATTATTTTTTTTCATTTAAATTCTATTAGAACGGAGGCACCAGAACATATAAGTGGGTCATTCAATTTTCATTAACTATATATGTATATTAGAATAAGAATTAATATTATTTAAAACCAAGGATGGAAACCATTGAAAAAAATATGTTAGTTTGGTGCAATGTTTTTCAAAAAATTCAAAATGGTTTTTGGTTGGGTTTTAGTTTTACCAAAATCGTTTTGTGATTCGGTTCTGGTTCCTGATGGTATTTATAAAAACTAGGTGTTTGTCCGGCTTCTGTGACTCGAGAAAAAAAACAATGTCTGAAGTTAATATGAAAGGACTTTGCATTTCATTATTAACAATATTTTTAGCATATTGAAAAAACCTAACAAGAATTCAAAATTAGCTAGACATACTTTATTTACCTTTATAAACAAAAAATAGCTTACATTTGCATTCAATTACGTACTCACTATATCTTAATAAGCATAACTCTTTCACGTGAAAAGGATATGTATTTGTTTAAGATTTTACGTGGGATATTTTTGACAGAATTGAGACAGTTGTTGTTTCATATAAAAAAATTGCGTGCACTACAATATCCTAGACATCAACCATTATGCTAATTTTTGAGTTTGGTTTTTGAAGTTTTTAAATTTTTTTTATGAGTTTGCGTTTATTTTATTTTTTTTAATTTTTTACTTTCCAATTTATATTTTTCAGTCGTTCACATAACATAAGGATTTGATTTACAGATTTTGTTTTCCTACTATTCTATTTTATATGAAGACCCTTCACATTTAAAATATCTATAAAATATCTATACATTGATTATTGATGATTTTCGTAAACTTAATAATGGTTCGTGGCTTTGGTTTTAGCTCTAAAAAATGTTGGTGTGATTTTTTAGTTCATTTCAAAACAGTTTCCATCTCTGTTTAAGACTGCAATTCAAATACAGTTATATTCAGTTTTTCTTATCATATCTTAGAAGATTTATCTCTATATTATATTAATATTTTTATCAGTTTACTTGTAATTTTATATTTTTTTTTTTTTTTATTATGATACTTACAAAATTTTTATTTAAAGTACCTACTTATACAATATATATTAATGAATGGAAAAAAGATATTTCTATTTATTAAAGGTTTATTATTATTTTTTTTTATCATTTTATTTATATTACATTACATACATGAATACAAATATTATATTAAGTTTAAATTAAAAGAAAAAAATTCCGTTAAAAAACTTGTTAATTAATAAAAATAAAGTCTATAAAAAAATTAATTAGCAATATTTATATAAATTTTAAACTATAATTAGAACCTTACCTGCTAAATTGTAAAATAATAGTACGCAGATATCTAAATTTATATAAAATAGCTCGATTTGTGGAAATGGCTATTTTAATTAATTTTAGAAAGACAATTTCCACCAAGTTATACTTTTTTGATCGTAGCATCATCAAAATCCATTTAGCCATTATTTCTTGTTGTTATTTAGAGGATTTTTTTTGATTCGAGAAATAATGTGTTCAGTTATAAAAGTAAGATTTCTAGTTTCAATTAGATTTTTATAACCTATATTCGGTCTTGATTCAGTCTTGATTAGCAATAAATTTAAAAAAGGAAGCATCATATAGAAAAATAACTTGAAGAAGAACTGTGTGTGAAAATTCTATGTGAAATTTTAATTATAAAACAAAGTTCATTCATTACTGATGATTTAAACTATGGTATATACATTATTTCGATAAGGCACTGTATATTCAATTAAAAACAATAATTGCATATTTTTAGGCGAATTTTGTATGAATACATCATACAAATTTTTAGGTTTTGTGGATTTCTACTTTCAAAGAAGTTTAAAATAGGAATTAATTTATTAACTATTTATTATAATATTAAAAATAATTTGTATGTCTATTAATTAAATATAATGTATTATAATTAATCAATGGTATACCGTGTACCTATATAAATAACTTGAATATAGATTCTAAAATACAATAGAATTCGTATAAAAAATTAATTAAGAAATATATTCAAGAAAAGTGAAAATTTATCAACTTTTTCAGTTTGGATTGTAATAACTATACGTTAAAACTTTAAATTTTTTTTAATTTATAGCAGATTAGTTAATTAAAAGTCAAATTTCTTTCCACTAAAAATTTATTTTTATTGTGCAAATATATTAGTCTCAAGCACTGAAGAACGAAGTTAGTTGCTTTCGAAATATCGATATTTGCATAAAAAAAAGAATAAATTATTAGTGACAGAAAATTCAACTTTTAATTAATAAATTTTGAATTATGTATCACTAAAACGAAATTTAATACACAATTTTTTTTTGGATTTATAAACGTCGAGGAAAAAAAGGTACGCATAGCCACGTTTTGTAATTATGAATATGTAAAAAATTTAATTATGTACATTTTATAACTACTTAAATATGTTAAAAAATACTTCTACATATCTTTACTATAGTTTTTTTTTTTTTCTTTATTTTGTTTTCAATAATACATTTTGTTTTATAATTCATTTATATCAAATACGTAATAGATAATTAAATTTAGTTTTATTGATCATAGCTTAGGTTTAAACTGTCTGATCTTATTGTTTTTTGTATATAATTTAATTTAATTTAAATAAGCTAACGAGTTTTTATTAAAAAGACGAAAAGGAAAATTATATAAAATTAATAAAAAATTAATATATATAAAAACAAAAAAAAAAAAATCAAATTTGTAGATAAATTTATAATTGCCAAGTTAAATAGTTTAATTTTTTCCTGTTTTTTTTCTTTTTTTTTTAATTATTACATTATAAGTCTTTAATTTTTTTTCACACCTGCTAACACAATTACAACAACAATATTGTTTCAATACGATTTTTATCATAAATCATAATCATTACCATTACATTATTATAATTATAACATAGTTTATTATTCCCTATTAATTTTGATTTATTGGGCTTTGATTTAATATATGTATATATTTTTATTTCATTTTTGAAAATTCTAATTGAATCAATTTGTTTCAATTTTGTTGGTAGTTCATTATATAACTTCAAGCATTTAAACAAACAATTATTCTTTTGTTGGTTTGTTCTAAATAATGATAAGTAAAAATTAGAACAATTTCTAGTGTTATGACTGTGTATATTTATCATTCTATTTAGAATAAAATTATGTTTAATCATTGATTAATAATACTATAAAGATAGACATTTTCATACAACAGAAAATGTTCAGCTCAATTTTTCCAAGTTTTCTTGATTATATATATTTTCTGGGATATAATCAATGTGTTGGTGCATTTTCTATATTCAATTTGAATTTTTAAATTTTTGAGCGTTTTATACGACTTTATTCTCTAAATAATTTGTATGTGTTTAGTTTCTCTATACTGTTCTTGAATATTATTGTTTTTAACTTTTTGTTATTTGAATTTGTATAGGTAATTTGAATTTTTTTTTAATTGATAGGTACAAAAATTTCAAATTGGATAGCATTTTTATCGAGTAGTCTTTTAAGAATATTTTTTTTTTATTTTTCTCTCAATATACATTGTAATACAAGGATTTTTATAATTGTTGATATTGTGCATGTATATTATTTGTAATAATAAATTATAAAATTATAATATAATTTTATAATGTTTAGGAAACGAAAATATTTTTCTTGTTTTAATTGAATAATTTTCAAAAATAAAACAATTTCAAAAAATTCAAATAATAGTGAACATTCATCCACGTAATGATTTCTAATATATATTCATACATACATATACGTATGTATAAATTAACAAATAGAATCAAATTTTTATTTTTAAAAGGCTTTCTTTTTGATTTTTTCAATATGTGGATATGTATGTACGCATGGATTTTAAAATTATAACAGAATTTAAAAATATTTGAAAAACTCATCATTAATTTTTGTAAAATTTATAAAAAATCTTAACGGTAGATTAAATTGAAAAGTATATTTAATATGTTTTTTTGTTGCAGTAAGCACACAATTTATTTTTAAGATAATTAAAGCTTGCAACGCACAATTTTACAATAACAACGGAGAATTTTTAACGGTTGTGAATTCAAAATTTTTAATTTTTTGTGTTAAAATTTGAAGAATTTGAATAATCAATCTCTTAAAACAAAATCAACAGTCAGATTGGCTTTATTACTCAATAAATTAAAAAAAATTCGATCAGTGTTATTTATTGCTTTTGTGGCTGCATATGTACTATGACTAAATAATTGTACTATGTACTATGTAATTGTACTATGACTACGAACTTTAGGTAAAATTGTTGAAAGCTAATAATATCATTATTCCAGTTTTCAAAATCGGGTTTTATAAAAGAATTTCTGACAGATTTTATAAGATGCCATATCAAACTAAGCATAAATTTTATTTCCATTCCAATCATAAAAAAAGAGTCTACCTTATTGACACCAAGTAATTCATAAGTATTTCGATTTGTACTGCATTAGTCACAAGCAGGTGCAACAGTTTTAGAACCAATCTTTGTTAGCTCCTTAAGATATTTTAGTAGTAAAATTGATAAAAAAATGAAAGGTTTTAAAGTTACTCTTTTCAAATTATTTTTGGATAAATTGTAACCCTATGCGTACTTATAACTTTCATGTAAACTTTGAGTCATAAAGAAATGTGCTTCTGTTGCTAGTTTTTGTTTTCTATCCCCATCTAAATCTTCCACACCATCTATACAATCCCTTTTTATACTGTAAGATGTTTCTTTTCCTTTATAAATTCATTTATATAAAAAATGATTTTGGTAACTGGTACATTTTATGAAATTATTAACTGAGATATAATTAAGAAAATTGTTTCCAAAGAGAAAAGTGCTCATCAAAAATATTGCCCAAAACTGGAAATACTCATATCAGTCCCAGTACTTTGCAAAAAATCTTAGCTGTTTTAGCTTTTCAATTAATTACATATGCAAATATGCAGCTACGAAAACAAAATAATTATAATTTTAATTTTTCCATATAATAATGAGTAATAAAGTAAACTTGCTGTTGTGAGTAATATGTACACTGCTGGTCTTTCTTTAAATTCTTCAAATATTTATACTAAAAATACGTACAAACATCTATTAAAAATTGTCCATATTTGTTCGTAGAGAAAATGTTAGATTATCTTAAAAAATTAAAAGTTCTAAACAAATCCACCTGCACAATAAGATTTTTACAAATATATTACGAATTTGAAGAATTTCATTTACAACAACAATATATTTTCAAAGCTGGAGTAAATCATGACAAGCCTTTGGATATTGATATTTAATGCTCTTGTTATGAAATAATGATAAAGTAGAAAACTCTGAATTTGAAAAATACCATTGTAAAATTGTGCGTTGCAAGCTTTAATTATCTTAAAAATAAATTGTGTGCTTACTGCAACAAAAAAACATATTAAATATACTTTTCAATTTAATCTACCGTTAAGATTTTTTATAAATTTTACAAAAATTAATGATGAGTTTTTCAAATATTTTTAAATTCTGTTATAATTTTAAAATCCATGCGTACATACATATCCACATATTGAAAAAATCAAAAAGAAAGCCTTTTAAAAATAAAAATTTGATTCTATTTGTAAATTTATACATACGTATATGTATGTATGAATATATATTAGAAATCATTACGTGGATGAATGTTCACTATTATTTGAATTTTTTGAAATTGTTTTATTTTTGAAAATTATTCAATTAAAACAAGAAAAATATTTTCGTTTCCTAAACATTATAAAATTATATTATAATTTTATAATTTATTATTACAAATAATACACATGCACAATATCAACAATTATAAAAATCCTTGTATTACAATGTATATTGAGAGAAAAATAAAAAAAAAATATTCTTAAAAGACTACTCGATAAAAATGCTATCCAATTTGAAATTTTTGTACCTATCAATTAAAAAAAAATTCAAATTACCTATACAAATTCAAATAACAAAAAGTTAAAAACAATAATATTCAAGAACAGTATAGAGAAACTAAACACATACAAATTATTTAGAGAATAAAGTCGTATAAAACGCCTAAAAATTTAAAAATTCAAATTGAATATAGAAAATGCACCAACACATTGATTATATCCCAGAAAATATATATAATCAAGAAAACTTGGAAAAATTGAGCTGAACATTTTCTGTTGTATGAAAATGTCTATCTTTATAGTATTATTAATCAATGGTTTAATGTTATTTTTTATAATTTTAAAAGCCGTAAAGTATAGTTCACGTATTCAAATATTGTGAAAGCTAATATATTTTTCTGAATATAGCATACCTTGTAGGAAATGCATTTGGATAAAAGAAAAGTGAATTATTTTGATAGCTTTCTTATGTAAAGATATCTAATTGAAGTAATATTTGCTGATTTTCTCCACTCTATATTGGGTTCAAATAAGTTATGTGCCATAATATAAAGGACGAATATATTTCGAATCCTTTTTGAAAATCCAAAGATATAATTGCAACAAATTTTCCACTATCAATATTATTTGTCACAAAGTTGGTTAAACTTAAGCACGCTACTGTTGTATTTGAATTTTTTTCGAAACCATATTGCTCTTCATGTAGAATATTATTATTATTTGAGAGAAAAATATTAAGGCGGTGTTTTATAACTTGTTCAAAAATATTTTGGAAAAACTGGTTAGGACAGAAATGGGACGGGTAGTTTAAATGTGTTTTTTTTTCTATGACCAAATAATTTTCATATACATCAAATATTATTATTTTTTTGTCAATTTTTACCAAATGTGTTCTATTGTTATCCACAATGTTTAACGTCATATAGATGAATACATAAAACAGCACAGAAGAAAGCAAACTAATTAAAAATGTCATATTTTCTATTCAATAAGGAGTTTTTGTTTTTTCAATTTAAAAATTGGATAATTTAAAAAAAATATATATATATATTTAAGTATTATAATCATTGTGCTTTTAATACATAATCTTAATTAAATTAGAAAAATAAAATATCTTATAATATTTACTTACATAATATATGCATTTATATAAACTAAATATTTTAATAAATTAATATTAAAATTAAACTTAACCAATAATATTATTAAGAATTTTCCGCCATATACTTATTTCTTCTAAATTTGAATTATTTAATTCTAAATTTAAACGATATTTTTGATATTCTTCAAAATTATGCTTTTCTAATGGACCCCAATTTTTTGTTGGTTTTAAAGATGATTTAATTTTTTTCATTAAAGTATTTTGTGGTTGTTTATATATTGTATAAATTGCCCATATTGGTAATTGAAGTATACCAATTGCATAAATTAACCATGCAATTCCTAAAAGCAAAAAAAAAAAAAAACAAATTTTAATTATTTTATAATAAAATATTATTGTGAAAGTGTGAAAGGTATTTATACATATTTATATGTGTATCATTTTTTAGTTATTCATAGTAAGCAGTTTAGCGTATATAGTTAAGTTAAATTGGCCGGTACTATGTGTGTCGTTTTGAATAAAATGACATAAATCATAATTGATAAAATTTTTTTGTTTTAGCTATTCTGTCTGTCTGTTTATAAATCCGAAAATAAATTTGAAGAAAGGTCTTATTTAAAAAACGAATTAACCTGAATTTCAAAATCAGTGGATGTACAAATTTTCCTATTTCCATGTACAATATATCAACAACAGTTATAATTTCCATTTTAATTCTAAGGCACCGTTATCATTAGTGATATTTACAACAATACCTGCTAGAAGGAAAATTTTTGTTCTTACATTGGTAGCCAACGTCTTAAATTCTGCAGAATTACATAAGAAGCTGTTAAAATTTAAACTAATTAAAATATAAATCGGTTGTGCATTTTTTAAAAAAAAATTCTGCAAAATACAATTAAAATTTGACAATTCTTCTTTTCTATTTTATTTCTAAAGAATTTTATTAAAAACTAACTAGGGTCCCCTGTTGAGTAATTATGATTCATGTTAAAGCCAAATTTAAAGTTTTTAAAAGAACAGGGATTTGCATGGACTGATATAGACTTCTCATTACAAAGAGACATGTTTTAATGAAAAGATTTGAAATTAGTATGTTTTCGTTAAAAAACTAATACCTATTCTTTCTACCTATTTCTTAATGTATTTGGTGAATAATAAAACCATATGAGTAAAAAAATTTCAACTGTTTGCGCATTATTATTTTATATACAACATATTTATATATTATTAAGAGTTCATTATGAAGAAGAGAGTTAAAATGAAAAGGTGTCTACTGCGCATGTCCTTAAATGCTTGTCAATTATAATTATAGACTAGGGGCCCCTGTTGAGTAATTATATTTCAAGTTGAAGTCAAATTTAAAGTTTTTAAAAAAACAGTAATTTACGTACTGACATAGACTTCGCACGATATAGCAGAAACCACTCGTGTTTAATAAAAGTATATTATTACTACAAATAACCAAAATTTAGAAACAGTTACTTAAAAAGATAAAAATGAAGAATTCAAGTGATTTGTTTTTTTGTTGTTTTTATATTTTTTATTTTAGATGAATTTGTTTTTTTGTTTTTTTTTTTGCATATGTACATAGATTTTTGCATTTAGACATTTGCAAGTATATAATGTAAATTATAAAAACTGAATTGTTTGCTTTTGTTTATTATTTTAATCAGTTCTCAGATATACATAATGTATTTGCTGAATAATAAAATCATATGAGTACAAAATGTTCAACTGTGTGCGCATTTTTGTTTTATATATAATCTTATATATTATGTATATTAGAAGTTCATTAAGGAGTAGGAGAATCGAAATAAAATGAAAAGGTGTCTACTGCGCATGTCCTTAAATGCTTGTCAATTATAATTATAGATTGTTTGATAAATTTAGTTTTTGCTTTTTCAATAGTTTGTTTATTTTTATTAACAATTATTTTTAAGTATAATTTACTTTTCATTTTTAAATTTTACGCAACCTTATATAATTTGTTTATTTTCTCTCATATAATTTTTAAATTTAATTTTTTCTACAGAAAATTTTAAAATCAACTAATTGGTAGCGTTCAATAAAATTAACCAATGTATCTGAAATCCACAGATCCATGGATCTGTTTACTGAACGATGTGGTAAATGTACCGGTTAATGTATCGCGGTTAATGAAAATAGATCTGAAAAAATTCTAGATACATTTCATGAATCTGACTTTTTATATGTAAAAAAAAACAACAACAATTTTTATGTCGAGTGTTGTGACATATACTGTAAGAAAAATTAAATGTTTAGATTATTTTATGAAAGTTGTTAAATTTAAATCGCCATTATTTTTTGAATTAGGGTGAAAATTTAAATTCTTAAGAAAGATTTATGTACATAAAACTTAAATTAAGAGTTATAAAAAATAAATTATATGTACGATAATATAATATTATTCCATTCAAATTTAGTTTATTTTTAAAAGTACTCATTATATTTTCCGGTGATGGCGCACGTATTGCGGTAAATTATTGTGTTGAATTGCGTTCAGTGGCCAGATATATGGTACACGGATCCAAAATGAATTCCAGATCTACCGGTTAATGCTACTGAACGAACCCATTAACTGTAACTCTACAGTGCTGTCAAGTTTTGATTGATTGAAATTTTGACAGTTTTGTACTTAATTCTGATAAATTTTTAATTTGGAAATTCAGCTTTATTTCTTCGTTAAAATAGTGGTCTACTAAATGCAATCTGACATTTTGAAAATAACTACAGTTAACTTAACTTAACCTGTCAAAACTGTCTGTTATGTATATACGAAAATGCAAAGGAAAAATTCTTCTTTTTTTCGTAATTCAGAATTTTATACATAAATTACAAAAAAAAAACTGTAAATTGATATTATAATATTCCAATTTAATTAAATTTATAATTAATTTACCCATAGCTAATGGTGGATAATCAATATTTTTATATTGTATTGGTTGATATTCAACAATTAAATAAATTAGAACTGTTATCATTAAACTTGGTGTTATAATTGCCCAACATAAACGCCAATATAACCCTGTTTTTATACCAAACATAAATTCAATATCTTTACATAATCTATTTACACCTGAAATTATTTAAATAAATTAGACATATTACGTTTAAGTTAGATATTAAAATTATGTATATAAATTATATTTTTCAAAATTTACCATAAATCCATCCGACAGAAATTAATTCAAATATTGCCAAAAATAATCCAATAAATGAACAACCAAAGAAATCAACTAAATTTAATATAAATTGTCCACCAGGTGTCATATATATAATACCACAAATAAAACCAATAATTGACATTCCAGCTGCCAATATCCAATGTGGAATATGTTGAAATCTATCTTTAATAACTGTAATAACACAAGATGACATTCCAATATTACTTCCAATACCTAATACTAGAAGCATTGAAAAAAATAGAACAGCAAAAACCTATTAAGAAAAAAACTTATTAATGTTATGATAATCATAATGCCTATTGCAGAAGTCACTTTTTGAATTATTAACTTTTTTTCAAAATTAACTAATTAAATATTTTTAAAAAAAATATCTATATAGCTGTCAAATTTTGATTGATTGAAATTTTGACAGTACTTAATTTTGGAGAATTTTATTATTATTATTATTTTTATTGGATACAATTTAAAATTATATACAATAATAATTTACAAGCACTAGTTATCATGGCTATCGGCTTTGGAGAATTTTATATTAAAAATTTAGCTTTATTTCTTCGTTGAAATAACGGTAATGAATCAAAATATACTTTTAAAATTTTGAAAATTGATAGTTAACTGTCAAAACTGTCAAAAGTGATTAAAAATATATATAAAAAAAAAAATGTGAGTAACTCAAAAATTAACTGTTGCAATACAAACACAAAAAAAAATTTTAATACTTGTGGAAGCCATTGAAATTTTGCAATTGCATCAGGATATGATATAAATGCTAATCCAGCACCACCCTTAACAACATCTCTAATATTATCAATTTTTAATTCAAATGCAAGATTTCCTAAAATTCCAAAAATTACACAACCAGCCAACATTGAAGTCATTGAATCAATTGTTGTTATTATAAGAACATCTCTAAAAAATATAATTTAAATTTTATAATTTATTATTATTTAATACTCATTTAATTTTTAATTACTTGTACACAGGTTTTCTAAAATTATTATATGAAGCATACATAATTAAAGTTCCAAAACATATTGCTAATGAGAAGAACACTTGTGTTATAGCATTGTACCATACCTAAATAACAATTTTATTATTAAAATATGATTTTTTTTTTCTTATATGTACCTATTAATTTACCTTTGGATTTAAAAGTTGATTCCATTGAGGTTTTAAAAAATATATAATTCCATTCATAGATCCCGGTAATGTTACAGCTCTTATAAGTAGAATAAATAGAACAAGGTAGGGGAATATTGCCAAAAAATATGATGCTTTTCCAGAACTTTTAATACCTTTCCATAAAATAAGTCCAATAATCATCCATGCAATTGCTAAACAAAATAATAAATCTTTACTGGGTGCACCTAATCCATTATTAAGATTATCGACTTCATTGAGTACAACTCGACTGAAAAAAAATAAATAAAAATTTGAAATTTAATTTAATAATAATAATAACCGGAAAAAAAGTAAATGATTTGGCTTAAAGTATAAATTAAAAAAATGCCAACACTGAAATCGCGATATCATCGAAAAAGTTAAATACTTAAAGGTTAAACACCGCAAAATAAACAACAATGCTAATAAAGATAAGTAATAACAGTAACTGTAAATTGTTATGGTCAGAGGAGCGACAAATACCCACCCCTACAAACAGTGTAAATCTTTAAATGGCAAAAAAACTGGCTTTGGCTGGCTTATTCATAGTTCGAGCTCCGCAAATGTGGAACCCCATTACTTTTCCCGTGTTGCCATTGTCAAATAAAAATAGTCCGTCATATATTAAACCTTCTGATATTCAAAACAAACATTAACGGTTTTTACTCCAATCCCCATTCAATTTGTATAACACTTTTCTTTTTCCCCACCCTTTTCTATCCCAAGCAATACGTATAAGTATTAAAGTCTATGATATCGCGAGGCTGTTCATAACAAAACAAAATAAAGAGTTATATACATACTTCGACTTTGACTTGACATGAATGATGGACCGTATGCAGCTACGTATGCCGTATGCAGCTACTTTTGAACCTACTTTTGATCTAAACTAAGGTTTTTACATTTTAAAACTTGATATTCTTTACGGACGAAGGAGAGTATTAGAAATTTAATTTGAATATCATTTCACTGCAATAACAATTACGTAACTTTTGTACTGCGTATTTTTAATTTTTCATCATTATATTTTGTATTTCAAATACGAGAAATTATATGCAATGCGGATTGCTTACCAGGTTATGAATAAAGGACTTCTGGAAACTTAAGTAATTAAATAAATAAATATAGTTTATTCCCCATATTGTGTTTCTACTATTTTCATATCTACTATTGAGGACGTAGGTATAACACACACACACACCCCCCTGGTTAAGAATATCAAGCAATGATGTATGGAGATCATGGATTGATTATGGGGATCGGCACGGATTATGGGAATCAATAAACTGCCTGTATTAACAACCACCACTGCTAAAAAGGGCTCTCTTTTGTCATGGAAATAAGAAATTGCCTTCGAAGGCGGAAAAACTACTCAGATGAGGTTAACGGCATAGGAACAGGCAAGCAGAAATCACCTTATTATTTTTCCCAAGAGTACTCATTATTGCATTAACATTTAAAAATAATCTTTTTAAAAAAAATCAACTTACTTAAAATAAAATTCAGCTGATGATCCTCGTTCACCACCACCAATTGTTTGATTATGCTGAATCAGAGCATCATTACTTGTTGAATTAATACAATTTGGACCCCATTCAGTTAAACAATATGCCCATGGTAATACCGATGAAAATGATACTAATAAATATTTTACTGTAAGTCCCATAATACATGCATAATAAGTTGTTGCCAATGCTGTTGCATAAACTTGACCATATGCAATTCCTAAATTCAAACAAAATCAATCAATTTATTAAATCAATGAAATTTAATTTAAAAAAAAATATATTTAGATTTTATTTAATTTTTACCTCTCATCATTGGTACCATGTCAAATGCTCGAATACATCCTCTACTTGAAAATTGTCCAATTATTACTTCCATATAATAAACAGGTCTACCAATTAATAATAAAACTATTATATATGGTATAACAAATGCACCACCACCATTTTCTAATGCAATAAATGGAAATCTCCAAACATTTCCTAAACCAACTGATAGGGCTATACATGATAATAGAAATTCAATTTCTTTACCCCATTTTTCACGAACATGATTACCAGATTCCTATATTCAAAAAAAAAAAAAAAAAACCAAAAAACAAACAATAACAAATTTAAATTTGTACTTAGAAAATAAATTGTCCTTGACTTACTATATCTTTAAATTTATTCTTTCCAAGTAATGGTGGACTTTGTTCTGTATACAATTTTGTATCTAAAACAGTCATTATGCTTGTCGAGATCTCTTTTTAATCTCTTGTTAAATCTGAAAAAGATAATAATGAATTTTGAAATTTGTTAATATTTTTCAAATGTATTCTATTCGAAAATAAGAAGAATGCATCACAAGCAGATTTTGGCATAAATTTAAATATTTCATAAGTATGTTTCATTGAGTTAGTTATCAGTATGTGGAGTGTAGACGGTAAATAAAAAAAAATACTTATTTTTATCTAAATTAGTTTTGTTAAATTTTTTTTGGTGATTCTTTATTAAATCGCTGACATTTTAGTGTTTTATTACTTTCTCTAAACATTTATTTGAGTAATTCCAAATCGTGCGCCTTTATTTATTTATATAAAATATGCAAGAAAACTCGTTGACCATGCGATTTCATGGAAACTCATTTGATTTTGTTCGTTAAAAAAAATTTACGGAATTTTGAGATACCCGAATTTATTAAAATTCTAGTTATACTCTTATAGCTCCTATGAGACATACAGCTATCATATATACAGTTACATATTACCGATTTCTTTGCATTAAGTTTTTACTGATAATTACAAAATATATTAACATTTAGGTTTGAATAAGTGGGAATTTTTGTTTGACTTTTATAACTCACATATTGGTTTATTTGAAATCTATATGGTTTTTAAATTATTTAAATTCAATCTGGGAACTGCCTAGGTAGTTTCTACATTACAATATCTACTAATGAATTCAGTTGTATTAAAAGAACGAAACACTCCTTTAATAAAGTGTTGATTAAGAATAATTAATATCATAAAGATCCATTAAACTCTTTAGCGTTGGAAGAGGGAGATGGAATATAAAGTGGAAGCAAACTTTAGCCATCGTATTCCTCCACAAAACTGCCTCATGAATTTTTTCAACCAACTTTTTATTATATTATATAGATCAAGTATAACTATCTATGTTATATAGATCAGTAAATACAAATATAATCTGGTGGTAACAAAACATTAAATAACAGTTAGCTTTTGATATTATATAGCGATACTGCAAGAAAGTTTGTTCGAAATATAAACTAGATAATGGAACTGTTCTACTGTAGAACTTTAAACAATACAGCACATGCTGGATATAAATGTTTATATGCTGAATTGGCAAAATATCTAAAAATCCACATAGATCTATGCTTAATTTCCTACATTGAAAAATGCATACATATATATTGATTTAATGAAACGTACTTATATACAAACACAAATACAAATACAAAAACAAATACAAATACAAATACAAATACAAATACAAATACAAATACAAATACAAATACAAATACAAATACAAATACAAATACAAATACAAATACAAATACAAATACAAATACAAATACAAATACAAATACAAATACAAATACAAATACAAATACAAATACAAATACAAATACAAATACAAATACAAATACAAATACAAATACAAATACAAATCCAAATACAAATACAAATAGAAATACAAATCCAAATACAAATACAAATACAAATACAAATACAAATACAAATACAAATACAAATACAAATACAAATACAAATACAAATACAAATACAAATACAAATACAAATACAAATACAAATACAAATACAAATACAAATACAAATACAAATACAAATACAAATACAAAAACAAATACAAATACAAATACAAATGCAAATACAAATACAAATACAAATACAAATGCAAATACAAAATACAAAATACAAAATACAAAATACAAAATACAAAATACAACATACAAAATACAAAATACAAAATACAAAATACAAAATACAAAATACAAAATACAAAATACAGAATACAAAATATAAAATACAAAATACAAAATACAAAATACAAAATACAAAATACAAAATACAAAATACAAATACAAATACAAACACAAATACAAATACAAATACAAATACAAATACAAATACAAGTACAAATACAAGTACAAATACAAATACAAATACAAATACAAATACAAATACAAATACAAATACAAATACAAATACAAATACAAATACAAATACAAATACAAATACAAATAAAAATACAAATACAAATACAAACACAAATACAAATACAAATACAAATACAAGTACAAATACAAATACAAATACAAGTACAAATACAAATACAAATACAAATACAAAATACAAAATACAAAATACAAAATACAAAATACAAAATACAAAATGCAAAATACAAAATACAAAATACAAAATATGGAGATCTAAGCTAAATATGTGGATCGAGAAACTGTGTGTATAAGCAACCAACACTGCTAAATAGACCACTTTTTGTCTGACACTATTGTCCTGGAAGTCAGAAATTGCTTTCGAAGGTGGAAAAACTATTCAGATGTGGTCAACGACAAATAAAAATACAAATTCTGTTATAGAACAACTTGCAATAGAAACATAGCCATTAAAGAAAGATTTTAGTCAACAAAAAAATGTGTAGAAACTTAGATATTGTGATAGATACAATATCACAATGGACCTTACTGGCATACTGTCGGCTACTACCTAGATGATGTAATAACCAAATACTTCTTGAATTCGTATAGGGATTCAAAACAAATATACAAATACATATAATGTTTAGTATGGCGTATACTGGAACTACAGCATATCGTCTTAATGCCAACATAAAAATAAATCGAGTCTATTTTTAGGTCGCAATCATTTTATTTGTGCTATTTGCTGCAATATTATGATTACTTTATTAATTTCAGAATGAATTTGAATTCAACAATTTTGTATTTACTTTTATTATCAAATTTTCAGAATTTATATATGTCATCTTTGTTTTGGGTTTAAATAAATATTTTAATCTGTCACAAGAGACAAAAAAAAAAAAAAAAAATACAGTCAAGAAGAGATGAAACGAAATTTATTTTTAAGTATTTTATCTGTTAAAAGTGAAGGTTGCAAAAAAGAACGAACTTTTATTAAATCTTTATGTAATTAAATGTTTTGTTATTTAACATAAAGCGCCATCTTATTATGTAGCGTTTTATGTAAAATATTTTGTTTTTATAAAGTTTTTCTTCTTTGTACGTTGTTTTTTTTTTTTTTTTTTTTTGTTGGCGTCGTTAATTTTCTTTGTCCTGCTCACTAGATGATCACAAGTAGATGAACGTTCACAAAGTGGTAGTAACAGCAAATATGCACCAATACACTTTCCTCGAATAAGCCTACCCGATAAACCAAATTGAGTTTTTTTATAAAGCGGTACATTCTGGATTTCAGTTCCTGCGGATCATCCAATGAGTTCAGAAAG
Organism: Argyra leucocephala; assembly: GCA_963942445.1. Lineage (NCBI taxonomy): Eukaryota > Metazoa > Arthropoda > Insecta > Diptera > Dolichopodidae > Argyra > Argyra leucocephala. The sequence continues at coordinate 17,055,865 of OZ012681.1, forward strand.
AAGTTTTGCTTTTATGATGGGGCAGGTACAGAAGCGATGTAGGACAGTTTCATCCTTTTCCTCATATTTGTACAGGCAGGCAAAAACTTCTTTGAAAGGAATTCAAGCTTTCTGTTATGTCTGTTAATAGCCAACTAGACCATGACCATTATCATATCTGCCATTGTGGAAATGCCACATCGTAAACCTTCACAAAATTTACAAATTTTTCACTGTTGTTATTCTATTTATTATATTGTTCTTGAACGTAATATACAGAATTTCGACTCGTCTTTTTAAGTATTTGGATTGCACTTCTGATGTGCTTGGGCCACTAAATGCATTGAAAATAAAATTTCGAAAATTAGAATATATTCAAACATTCAAATTCCTCAGCTCAATATGTATATACAATATGTATATTTCAAATTCAACTACAGCATTATACATATTATTAAATTCATATTTATAGATTTGCGATTGAACAAAAACAAAAAAAAAAATATTAATGAAATTAAAGTTATAAAAATAAACATGAGTATTAACAAAAGCGTTAAAATTGTGCCATTCGTATTATCGACAACCCTAATGTGACACTTTCTTGTAGCATTTGTAAGTCATCTTATTATTGTGACATTTTTGTTTGTTATAGTTATCTCGTAGGTCTTGCCACATCAATACCACTTCTAACATTTCCGCCAAAGAATAAGAAAATTCAGTACCCACTCCTACACAGTGGAAATATCAGCATTGCGAACATACCAGCAGGTAGCATTGAAAATGTTTGTAACACTTTCTTTTAGTTTGAATATGAAGTTGTTTAGCACAAACCCTTATTTGATTACCGTATGCCGAGACTGACTTTAAAATTTGATTGTACATCAAAACTTGGTGGGTAGCGTAGAAGTCCTCCCAATTAGCCAATATACAGCTGAGTTCTAACTCTTTTTTTTCACTTAACATATTATTTCCATTTGAGCTTTGTATCAAGTGGCATACTAAGGTATTTTTCAGAATTTTGACATTGTATAACGACATTGTTTATTGCGACAGGAATAGGCGACTGAAATGAGCGACTGTATTTTTTATTTGTAAAATTAATATGTGTCGATTTTGACTCGTTTAGTTTAATTCTCCACCTTTTGCACCATAAGAAGATTTTGTTGTTTGCTAACCTAAATTAAAATATTTAATTTAAATATAAAATCAACATTTCTGTATGACTATATGTACGGAACGTGATTGGTCGAATTGGTCGTAGACAAATTCTTTAAATGTCTTAATCAGTGTTGCCATTTTAGCTACATATTTCAACAAATCGAATGCTATGACTTTTTCGGATGGCCAGCTATTAAAATAGTTATTTCGATATGAGTCAAAAAGCTTAAGATGGAACCAACAACAAACAACATTAAAAATAATCCGTCTTAAATTTTGTTAACAAGTATTAGAATGAAATTTAGAAGATAAGATCGACGAATCGACAGAAATTACAAAATGAAAAAAATCATGGAATGAAATTAAACTGACAACATGAAATTCTACTAAATGACAAAACTTTATTTGAATCTCTTTGTCCCAACTATAATAGGAGATAATGAAAATGAATAGTAGTAAATTGAATAATTTTCATTGATCAAGTGCAAGGAATTTTTATAATTTTATAACAGATAACTAATCTAAGTATAAAATGAATTTTTGCCGCACAAATGCAATTTATACATACCTAACAGTTTTTTTTTACGTCACCCGCACTACTGTCTATATGCATATTGAATAAATTAATTTGATAATCTTTTTTAGATTATGTTCAATAATTTTTTAACATAATTAATTTTTCTAATTGTTGATAATCAAAATGTTTTTTTTTTGTTGTTGTTTTGAAAACATTTTAAATCAATCAAATGAAAGTTTTGATTTTTCCTCATACGAAAATTTTAAAAATTAAAAATGGCGCCTGTCTAATAACAAAAAATTTATAAATAAAAAATATGCGCCAATATTCAGAGATTTTTTATGAATAACATAAATTTTTTAAATTAATAATTAGATAATTTGAGCAATTTAAAATTAATATTTTTTTTCGTATAATAATATTAAGAGGCTGTTAGAAATTATGTCTCAAAATTCAATTGAAAAGGAAAGTTTATATATAGTGCGGGTATTAATTAAAACGTTCTAACAAGTACAGCTCGTCATAGTTAATATCATGTGGTTTAGTTTTGTAATCAGACCATAGTTATAAAACTAAGCCATGTTGTGGTTATAAAACGAGACCACATTTGGATGTGGGCTCATATATTGATACCCTGTAAAACAACTGATGGATAATAACATTAATTAAGAGTATAAGAACTATTTTGAACCAATGCTAAATAATTATATGGTATATAGTAAGGAGGAGACATATATATTTTTTTAAAGAACATATTGAAAATATTGTTTAAAAAACTACTTACGGAATGTTGTTTAGGAAAATCTTTATTAGTAATTTTGCAACTATACCGGGTGTACCAGAGCATGCGTATCAGCTTTTTAAGAGGGAAAGAAGCCGTTAATTATTTTAAAATTTTAAAATTTAACTATATCGAGGGTGCTCTATCGATTGGTGATATTTTAAACTTCCGGGAAGCACCCCAAACCGGTTTTTTAAGCCCGAAAATAGTCGAAATTGGGCGAAATCGAGATTTTCCAATGGGAAGGTGTACTTTTTAATGCAAATTCTAATTCTACGACAAAAAAATAGAAATTTATGTTAAATGATTTTTTTTTTATTTCTCAGTATTTTTCTTTGAAATTAATAAAAATAAATAAAAAAGGCTCCATATTTTCCTTTGGTAAACTAAAATTAATAGTTATCATTTTTATAAATAAATTTTCATATTATCATATTTTTTTATCTTAGTTTTGGGTACCTACAAAGTTTAAACTAAAAAACAAAAAAAAAAAAAACAAAAAAAAAAACTAAAAAAAATTACTTGACAAAAGTTTCTTATTTTTTGACTTTGAATCCGAATTTGCATAAAAAAGTACACTTTTCCATTTGAAAATCTTTATTTCGGAAAATTTCGGGTATAAAAAGCACATTTCCGATCCTTCCCGGAAATTGAAAATATCACCAATCGATAGAGCACCCCCGATTTAGTTAATATTTTTTTTTTTAATATTAAAATAATGGCTCCTTCCCGTCTTAAAAAGCTGATATGCATGCTCTGGAACACCCGGTATAACTATATGATTTTTTCGTCCACCAAAATATGGTATAGTACTGGCAAAACTATTTAAACCAAATTTCCTTTAATCATAAGCCTTCCAGTTGACTAAATATATTCAACTGACTTATTGAAAGATCAGAGATAGATTCTGGATTACATATGCATAATGCATATAGCTATAATAAAATCACATGTACAGATACATCAGTGCTTGTCTTATTTGTATATAGAGAACCCTTAACATGTAAGATTTTCAAATCGCAACTAGCTTGCCAATTAAGGATTCTGAAATTACTCCCTTGAGTAGGGTGTTTATTCTTCGATGGTTCACGATGGTCAAGCAATGCATTAATTCGCATTATGGGTTGAATAAATTCAAAGTATAGTATAGACTAACATCCTCTCTAGTCTGTAGAAAAGACAGCCCTCGTATATAATATAAACAAAACTAACAAATTTTCTGATCAGGTACGATTTTATATGTATATATAGGACGTTACACAGCCGAGTTAGGAAACAGGTGAAATGATTTATACAAGAAAGAAACTCTTGAAATCATATTGCTAGAATTCAAACTCTAGGTAAAGCCATTTCAAGCAATACAGGATTTATTTTGGGAAGCAAAATTATTAATCTAATTCACTAATTGTTTTAAATAGAAGCACACTTCACATAACTATAATAGCCACTTCCACATACGTATCTAGCAGTATATGTATAGCGTAAATGTAAATGCGAGTTCAAAGTTGCATAAATATCGTTGACACATGATAACCACATGAAGTATGTACCCTTTTCACCGTTATGTTTGATAGTGCAAAATTTGCTAAAATCCGAAAATCATTTAGAAAAAGTAAAAGTACGGGTATTTAGAAAGGTATACATTAATTACTTCTCTATAGCTTAAGCTGAACTATAAGAATAGAAAATTGAAAAATTCATATATATAAAACGTATCTATAAATTGTTTTTATAGAAAATATCTTCCAATGCTCTCACTACAATCCTAAATATCTAAAGATTTGCTATAGGACATGATATAAGACTCGATTTGGACTAAATGTCAATTAAAACAAAAAAATTTACAAAAAATGTAGTCGTTATAAAAGTAACAGTAGAAAGATTCGCTTAATGACCACTAATAATAAAAATTACTATGATAGTTCCAAAATAAAAATTTTATTTTACGCACGCTTGTTTACCCTTGATTCTTTGACACAGATTCTAAACATCACAGACAAAATGGCAAATCTTCTTAATAATCAAGCGTTTTTCAGAAATGAGTAATTTTTTTTGTTGATAACCCGATTCTTATGAATTAAATTTTCTTATAATAAATAATATTTTTATTATTGTTTACAGTACAGTGCGTTTGTAAACAATAATTTTACGTCAAAATGTTTACATTACTTTATATCATGTATATATAGAAAGAGATAGCTAGATAGTAAACAAATAAAATTCATATAAAGTTGTAATGGTAGTAGAATTAATTATCAGTAGCAGTAATATAGTTACAGTAGGACATATATTTTTACCGTTATATCTTCTAAAATTAGTTGTAATAAGATAGAAAGTATAATATTATGTACTATACGCCTACCTATTTGTTAAATAAATATAAATAACAATGATTGTATAAAAAAATATAAACGAAAAATAACAAAAAATTATTTTACAAACCCCTTGCAAGTTATTTTAAGCCTTTATTATTATTATTGTTATTATTTAATTTTAAATTTAATTATCATTATTATTTTGTAAATATTTTGAAATTAATTAAAATAAAAATTCTTTATAAAAAAATATATATCGAATGTAATAAGTATATTTGGAGACGAGTTGGTGAAAAACAAAACATTTAATTCATAATTATTTAAAGATGATTTTTCGTATTAAAAGATTATATAAAAAATAAATAAATATTTATTTTGAAATGCAAAATAAGTTACGTGTTAATGATATGAGGGTACATCGTAAATTCAATTGTGAAGCCATAACGCCATAACGCTTAAAATAAGATTTTTATTAGCTACCATACTACTATGTTCCATATGGCATTCAAGCAATTGTAAATAAACACCCATATTCTCTTAGACGTATCGTAGATGTAAATATCACTCTAGTAATATTTTTCTATTGTGTTAAGCGAAGACGTGCCAGTTTTAAATTGACATGATTACAAAAAATTTTCTCAGTGTTACCAACATTGTAAAATTTTCTATTATCCATTTTGCAGGATCTTACAGAAATACATATTCAGCAAGAGTGATATCACGTCGTCAGTCATGCGTCTGAGGGAATATGGATGAAAATGTTTTAAATGCCGATAAGCATACGACGCCTAAAAGTAGTAACGATAAACAGCAGTCACCTCACCACCTTGATGCAATTATTTGGCGTTTCGGATCATATATTTGACATACTATATTTATATCTATAAAACTTGAAAATATTTAAATTACAGGGTGGTACGCTCCTTCAAAGAAATTGTTCTAGCAAGTCTATTTTGAAATTTAAGATGGTTAAAGCGGATAGGAACAATAATGTTTACCAAATATTCACTAAATTTTCTAATATATGAAAACTGGAGCAGTGTCCATTCTTCAGAACTGATTTAAAATTGATGTAGCTAACTAACGGGTATTTATTTCGCTATATATCAATACAGTTTTCGAGTAAAAGTTAGCAAATCTTAAAATTTTGGAATAAAAATTGAAATTTTTGTAAAAATTGTAAATTATTTCTAAAATGTTCATTTACATTTTTTTTATTAATTTATTTTGTTTGTGTTTTACAATTTTCATGTCAGACTTGCCGTTTTTTAGGTAAATAGAGAAATTTACATAATAAATTTATTAATTTAAGTAATTTTGGTTATTTTTTGACTCAGTTTTTATTTTTCAACAATGATGAAGTAAAATTACAATGAACAGGAATGTAAATAAGCTAATTTATTTTGTCAAATCTACTTATCGTTCAACTCAAATATATTATTTGTTCGCTCATATCTTGAGTTTGTTGAATTTGTTGAACCCGTCGTATCTTCATAAAGTATATGAGTTTATTCAAAATTGAGATAAAGCTGATGAGTTGATTCAAATCAAATTTAACCAAAAAAGTTAAAAATGAGTGTAAACCAAATTTACACCATTCTACTCCGATTTCAATATGTAAAACTAAAGCGATAATTTAATCAGACAGACAGAAATCGTTATAAATGTTAAAAATTATTGTAAAAAAATGAAAACAATTTAAATTATTTTTTTAGAGGATTATTATTAAATTTATACTATTTCTTTTTATCACACTGTCTTTGCACACTTGCACTTACTTGCATTTATTTCTATTTTATTTTATTTTATTTTTAGATTTTTTTTTTCAGAATTATTAAGATAGGGAAAATAGAGAAGAAAATTAATTGAATAATAAATAAATTTTATATCAAGTTTAATAAATCAAGTTCAATGTTTGAAAAATTTATTATTTACAGTTAACCTTTGATATATGTTCGAGTATATATGAAAATAAATGAACCCTTTTCCAAAACTAAAAGAGATTCAAGAATAATTAAAGGGTTATTAGAGAGACCTTAGAGAATTTTTTTTTTGAAAAAAAATAGATTGAAAGAGAAAAAAATATCCCTAAAACTGTCTTCGTAGTTATATACTATCTGGGTATCTGGGTATCTGGAACCGTGGTTATATACTATTCATTAATTCATTAAGATATTCTTAGGTTGGCCGCAGGCATTTTACAACTGTTTGATTGCACATTTGTATCCCATTAGTTTATATGAAAGCGAACACACCTGCAATTAGTTATGTGTGCGTGCTTTCATATAAAATGGAAACAACAGTGAAATCAAATATGTATTTGCAAAACTAAAAATTGTATATCTGTTGCGCCAAGTCTAAAATGAATAAATTGTATGCGAACCAATCATTTTCTCTATAGGTATTGTTTTCGGAATTATATCTGTCTTCAGTTCTGTATGTAATGTTATAGTGAATTCAACAATCAAAATTGCAAAGGCAAATTAAGGGTGTGTGGCAAATCAAACAATAATTTCAATTCGCTACACACCAAATGGACAATAATTCTTTGACAGCTCAAATTGACAATAAACATTACACAATTTTAAATTGTCAATTATAAATACATAATAATATGTACAAATACAATTATGTGTTCAATTAGAATTGAGCTTTCGAAAATTAGAAATATTTCGAGTTGTGTAATTCCGAGACACAAACCAGTGAAATTTCTATTTATTCTATCCTAATTCAAATTCGAATTTATATAATAATATTTGCCACTATTAAAACTAGTCATTTCATTAGGCCTCCGGTGTATGCTAAATGTATTCACAAAGAGTGGTAAAAAATGAATCAAAAGTAAATAGACGTGAACATCCAACAGAGGAAATGGCGTTGAATCGGGTATACTCTAGGAAAACCTAATAACAACATCGTGAAATAATGTTTCGAATGGAATCCTCCGAGTCGGACGGTCGACAAAAACATGGAGAATAACAGTCTTAGTCGAAGCAAGTATTCAACAAAGAACGTATAGCCACAATTGAAGAGGTTAGCCGCATATAAGAGACGATGGAAAGACTTTATATCTGCGTTATCCTCACGGACAGGGTTACAGAATAGTTCATGATCTCATTAGACACACATTCTATGTATTCAATAAAATGTTAAGAGAATAAGAAGAGGGCTATAAATCAAACATTTTATTATAATATCCCCTAACGGTATGCAATAAATTACATTGCATGCCATATTAATAAATACTTATGTATTTGTAAAATCGTGTTAAAATCGACTGAAGGAACAAACAATATAGCGATTTCGAAATAAATTCTCTCATTCCCATATTTTTTTAAATAAAATTTTTTATGTCACTTTTATTTTTATATTATTTAATTAAATAAAATTAGAACTTATATGCAGTGTGCTCCAGAGCATGCGCATTTAAAAATGTGAAAAAAGCCGTTATTTTAAAATTTCAAAAAAAAATTATTAACTAAATCGAGAGAGCTCTATCGATTGGTGATATTTCCAACTTCGGGGAAGGACCGGAAATGTGCTTTTTAAACCCAAAATTCGCCGAAATAGAGATTTTCAAAAGGAAAGAGGCACTTTTTTTTATGCAAATTCAGTTTCTACGTCAAAAAATAAGAAATGTTTGTTAAATAATTTTAATAAAACAAAAAATATGATTTTACAAAAGTTTGTTAATTTTCGACGTAGATGTAGAATCCCAATTTGTATAAAAAAAGTACCTCTTCCCCTTTGAAAGACTCGATTTCGGCAAATTTCAGTGAATTTCGGGTTAAAAAAACCCTTTTACGATCATTTTCGGAAGTTGAAAATGTCACCAATCGATAGAGAACCCTCAATTTTGTCAAAATTTTAAAATAACTACTCATTTTTTCCTTAAAAAACTGATACGCATGCTCAGGAAGACACGGTATATACATATTAACATAGCGGAAGCAATATATACATCCTTCGTCACTGCTTATGGTCGGTGACTAATCTTATTCTTATTTGTACTAAGACTAAACGAGATTTTAAATTTTTAATTTATATTTATTTATTTATACTTATTTTAATTTATATTCATAAGAACTAAGTAATAATAATATAACAAAATATTATACTATAATTAAATTTTAAAATATTAAATCATCATAATATCAAATCAAATACATAGTAAATAATAAAAATAATTTTGCAGAAATTTTATTGTACATATTCAGTTTATGATACAAAACTTAATTTTAAATTACTTAATTATAAAACTTCGGTTATTACTACGCCTAAAATATTTATTTGAAATCGTGATTAAATTTAAACGTACACGTACACAATCTTAACTTCCTATACATACAATTTAATAGTAAAATTTTATTATCTCAAATATTGTTCAACTGATTATACTTAGTTCTGCATAGTTATTTGTTATTTCAGTTATATTATAAAACAAAAATTTAAATATTTTAAATATCTAACAACAAAATAATGATATTTTAATTAATCGTAAAAAAAAAACAAAATAAAAAAATTAAATAAAAATGAGACGAAAAACAAAATTCAATAATGGCCAAAACATACATTGAATAATTAAATAAAACTATTAATATTTACCCTCAAAATCAATTGGATTTTCTCAAATCTTAAGTATTTCAAAAGTTTTAGATAAAAAACGAAAAGAAAATAAAAATTAAACTTCCTTTTTTTTACTTTTAAAACTTTAAAGTTAATTTTTTAAGAGTTTTATAATGTATTTTGCAGTTTGAATAAACCATTATTCAATAAATTCATTATTAAATAAATAATATTGTAAAAAGATGCTATTTATATGTTCAGAAATTTTGAATTATAGTTTCAACGCCAAAATTCTTAAACAAATACATAAATCATCAACTTCCTGCTAATCTCTCTAATACTTCCTTTCTAAGGAACACATTTCGAAAGGCAAAAGGACCTATATAAAGTTGACCTGCAGATTTATCTGTAGGTACAACTGTTAAAATAAATAAATAAATACTTCCTTTCTATCATATCTTATCCGGTACATATACGTTCATACATTCCAACGAGACATCCCTACTGAGTGAAATCACACACATGGACAAAAAATGACAGCATGCCATACGACGACCAACAGATTGGTAACTATATTTATCATTATTAAAGGCTAACTTTGTAAAAGAAAGATGCTACATAAAAAATACGACAAGAAAAAAAATGGCTATAATGAAGAAATCATAGACCTAAGGATAGGGAAGAAACTGCACCGTATCGAACTCAATAACATGATGAGCCAACAACATAAGTTTTGTTCCAACAAAATAAGGATGCAGAAAAACTGATTTGCGTAATGCATTCAACATTCACTGACAACTTTAAAAAATGTTCAAAAAACACAATTTGGAACTAGTAACAACTAGCAAAAGTAAAAAAATGAATAGTATATACTTGGATCAGCAAAGGATAAAAAGGATAAAAATGAGATGGAAAAAGTTAACGGGATATATAAAATATCATCAAAACGGCAATCAAAGCGACTATAATAACGGTGGAATTCCAATAACATTTAAGGGAAGCCGAATTAGCAAAAATAAAAGGTATACTACCAATTTTAGGTCGGCAATTGCTAAACACATAATTGAGGAACCATGATAGTTAAAAAAATCAATTTATCATTAATAAAGAAGGTACTCAAAATAGCCAAATTATAGACACATACGAGAGTTTAGCAATTTCGAGTGTCCATATAGATCGAATAATAATGATATATAGAGAATGGATATACTTTACCGCTATTTAAATTCATAAACGCTGGGTGGCACAGTAGGTAGAGCGCCTGCCTTTCAACCGAAAGGTCCCGGGTTCGATTCCCGATGAAGCAAAAAAAAAAATGCTTCATTGGTTTTTTGAGCTGGTCTAGTACCCTTTGTCATTGGGATATAATAAATGACAAAAAATAATTGAGAGTATAATCCGGTAACAAATTAAATAAAATGAAACTATTCTATTTAAGAAGGCTTAGTTCCTGACAATAGTAGTAGCTTTCCACATTTAATGAGTAGATAAGTCAGTAATTTGTTGAAAAAAAAATACTCAAATTATTGTAGATATTTGTAGTGTAAAATTGCAGTACCGTACTTAATTAAGCACGAAAAGGTGATTCTACCTAAGTTACTGACAAGATCATAAAAAAAAAAAAAACAATAAAGTACAGGTAAAATAGGTATCCGGAAGGGAAATGGATATAAAATGAAAAAAAATAGAATTGAGATATATATAGTTAGTCACAGGAAGTATGTTGCTTCCGAAATATCGATATTTTCAATTAAATATTAAGAATTATTAATGAACGGAAACCTAATGAATGGTGTTTTTTTTTTTTACCACTTTGCAGTGTAATGCTATTTTTTCAATATCGTTAAAATTAATTTAGTATGTAACAATGGATAATCACAATAAGCTCATTTGCGGCTGATATAAGGGACATAATTCATCTCGAAATTACACAGTTTAATATAATCTAATCTAACTTCATTATAGTGAATGGTGGCATAGACTTTAGCATGGAAAGCAATATACTACAAAACATAATATATTATGGTATGCTGCAAAAATATCTGCAGAAAGTTCAATTATTCAAATCAAACAACTTCTCTGTTCACAATAATTAAATTGTTTAATCTTATTTTATTCGGTCCCATCTCAATGTCTGTAAGTGTTAAAGGTGTAATTGGTAATATCCAATTTTAAGAAGATATCTTGATTGATTGATGATATCTTGATATTTATTAAGCAGATATCTTGATTGATTTCGGTTGTTATATCATCATTATTACCAACCTAACCTATCATATTAAACCTATTAGACAGCTATATTTAATCAAAACAGTAAAAATTTATTTTATTAGATAAGAATATCTTGTCAATCGATTTAACTTTCGCTACCAATCTGAGGGTAAATAATCTATTTTTAATAAATGTCCCTAGAGCATATACATCACGTTTTCGCCATTTTTATGATTATTTGTATCCCAAAATTTTCATTAAATTACCATTCTTTTTAAATTCGGATAGAACTTCTGTTACTTTCATCAAAAATCTTAAATCTGACTTATTGCATCTTGATCACTGTTAAACTGAGTTGTTGTTTAACTTAATTTAATTCTATTATAATATTTATTATTTATTTATTTTAACAGTGGATCCTACAGATAAATCTGCAAGCCAATCTATATAGATCCTTTTCCCTTTCGAAATTTGGGCATTTTTATTAAATTATAGTAATTATTTGGAATATATTTTTGTATTATATATGTAATATGTATTATATATTATATTCATAGACTGTAACTGTTATAAGTTTTATTAAAAAAATCATGCTGAAAGAGTTATTCTTTAACTTTTTTTTCCATATTAATTATTTGTAATAATTATTTTTGATAAAAAAAATTTTCAATCATATAAAATAGTTAATTCTCAATTTTTATATTTTTCTCTTATTTTTCATAGTTACGAAATAATTTTTATTTTTTTCGATTAAAAATAAAAATCATTTTCTAATTGTGAAGCTATTTCAAAACAGTTCTGCACTAAAATTGGCATCAAAGTAGTACTAAGTATCTATTTTCATACAAACCATGTCCCAGAACTCTACTCTGCCAAACAAGGGCTAGATGACCCCCCGAAGTTTTTAAAATTAAAGTACTCATTTCTCGAAAACTACAAACACTATTAACATGGGACTTGATTTGTATGAAAATAGATACTTAGTAGTACTTTGATGCAAATTTTAGTGCAGAGTTATTTTTGCTTCTATGTTTGCAAGTAGATATATTTTGAATTTGATATGATTTTTATTTTTAATCGAAAAAAATAAAAATTATTTCGTAACTATTAAAAATAAGAGAAAAATATAAAAATTGAGAATTAACTATTTTATATGATTGAAAATTTTTTTGATTAAGAATAATTATTATTTTTAATTTTTATTATATGAATTGAAAATTTATGGATCTTTTGTGAGATCGATAAAAGACCTCTCACCGATCACATACATATACTTTATTCGATATTACGATAACTCCTTATGAATGATTTTTTTCATTAAAAAATTGATCGATAATAGCAAAGAATATCTATAATAAGAAGGTTCACTGGAAGTCAAAGCTATTTTCACAAATACATTTACAAAAAAAAAAACCATTAGTTAAAAAAAAAAAAACTAGAATCAAAGAACTATTGTAAATATTTTCTTATGTAAGAAGTTGTGAGAAAGAAAGAGTGCGATATAAACCATTAAAAAAATCACTTCATTTTTGCAATGTAATTTTAAATAGCCCACGGGAGATTTTTGTTTATTTATTTAGCCCACTAGAGATTTTTCATGTGTACAGTCGTCTGAAATTTTGTGTACGAATTTTTTTTTAAAATAAACGTATTAAATTTATAAGAGTATGAGAATAAATAAATTTTGAATGATTAATTTTTTACAGATCCCTATATAAAATAATATTCGTTTCAAAAACATATGTTATTTCTTAAATATCATATTATTTTATTTTATTGGCTTATAAGGGAAATATATTTTTTATCATTCATGTATTTTCAATATACAGTTTTTCAGGTATTGAAATAGGTAGTTAAAAAGAATATCAAGCGGTTTGTTTTTTTATGAATAATCCGATGCCTTTTTAGTTTCTGAAAAATTAAATTGTGCATTTTAATCATCAATGAACTAATAATACATATTATATTATAAGTAATATAATGCATTTAGGTACCTGTTAATTTTATAAATAGGTAACAAAGTTGAATATTAATAATATGAACATTTCAAATTTGAATAAATAATATTTTTTATTGATATGCATTTTTAAAAAAAAATTAGTATATAAGAAAGTACTTAGAAAAAAAAAAAATGCAGATTATATATGAAAATTAAGCAGTGTATGTTATATTTAAAAATAAATCAACTATAACGCTTAGAAAAAGTTTTTATAAAAACTATTCTATACACAATTTTTTAAAAATGTTTCGAAATTGAGAAAACATCATCTTGTTAAGTGTTTGGTGTGCGGTGCTAAAAATTTTAATTTGGAATTAAACTAACTAATTAAAAATAAAGACAATATTTTTTTCATACAAAAAAATTGTTCGTTCACTTTTTTTTCCACTTTGTATTTTGAATTTTGATCTCTCTTTCACAAATTAAATTCCTATGACTATCTATTTCTTACAATGTTGGAAATCGACTGGAAAAATGGTGACCAACACATTGACAAATTATAAAATTTTATTCCAGTGAACCTTCTTATTATAGATATTCTTTGATAATAGTTATTTGCAGTCACTGATTATATTATTTTTATTAGTTTTTAATTATTAAGTATTTGTTTTCTCTTTCTTTTTCTATTATTTTGTTTATAATAATATTTTTTATTATATTCTTTATCTCGCATATTAATTTTACTCTTTCCTTATTTTATTTTTCTTTCCTTTCCTAATTATTTAATTTCTTCTAATGTATATATATATTGGTATTAATTAGCTATAGGTTTGTATTCTATTTTATATTTAATGAATTTATTATTTTTTCATTTACTTAATTTTAAATTTTTGGCGGTACATTTTGTTTTACTTCATTACTTTAATATTAAATTTTTTACTAAATATTTTTAGTTTTATTTTTTTTTTGTTAAATTGTAACTGTATTTATTTTTTGCTTTGAAATATCAACCTAATATTGTTCTATTATATCATTTTATTTTTTCTACACTATTATTTCATTCATCGCATATTATTGTCAGGAATATCAAAATGATCTTATCATTTATATAATTTTACCATTACTGTTCTGCACAAAAATGGTTAATGTTCTTATGATCATTAATTACTAAAGCAATGGATATGTAACATTGATTATGGTATAATAAATAAATGAATTTAACAAATTAAAACTAAACTAAATCGACCAAGATCAAAATCTATAATATTATTAAAAATGTTTTACCTACAAATGCATCATATTCTATAAAATATATTTAAATTTATATACAAATTATTTTATATGGCTTTTAAAAAAAAAATGCACAATATAGGTTTCCATATTTCTACTGCTCATTAGACAAAATATTGAAAGGATAACTTCCATGTATAGCAAACAAAGTAGTATTATTATAGTTGGAACAATATCAACATTTTTATCCAACAATTCGGTTCAGATAAACTTTTTTTTAGCTTAATTTTGTTTCTACACAATTATTATCTTGTTAGTGCTACTATTTTGGCAAATTTTTTTTTTTTTTTTTTTTATGCTTTTATTTATTATTATTACTTCTATTTACAGTATCCAGGAAAAAGTTTACAAAACTAGATTAAATTCTAATACTTATTAACATAATATAAAAAAACATATAATGTTTTTTGTTAATTTTAATATCATTTTTTGTTTTATGAAGCTTGATTATTTTAGCATTTAAGTTTCAATTTCTATTTTCAACTATTGTAAAAAAAAAAATTTATAAAAAATCAATACATTTTCTTTTAGTTTGAGAGATAAAAACTTAAATTAAAACTTAACAGCTAACTTAACCTACTATAACCCTAAAGTGTAAAAGTTACTAAATTCTGTTTAATTTTTTAACCACCAATAATCTTTGTAATCAAACATATCTTTAATAGGAATATGAGTATCGAATTTTAAGCTACCGATGTCAATATCACTTGGTTCATAATCTATTTTAGTGCACGTAGTCCGTCTATTATAGTGAAATAGTATGGCTTTGGGGACATGGCTTTGGTTTTGTATGAAGCCTTTTTTATTTAGATATGTTCGGGTGCTATAAGCCCTGATTTTAATGTTCCTTTTATATACTCCTCATTATGGTAGAACATATGAGATATTAAACCATTTTCAGGATTTTGGCAAACTATTTTCACACAATACAAATAAATCTCTTTCAAAATACATCAAATTATTCTAAATATCATTTTTAATTATTTTATTAGCAGAAGAAGTCTATTTTTCATCTATTTTTTGTTTGCTTTAAAGCCAATTTATTTGAATTTACTCCGAAATATTTCGTATATTCATTTCCAAACACACTTTGGATTTAAAATTCATAAAAATTAATACTGTATTTGAAAAACAGGTAATTTGTAATACAATAAAATACATTTTGTAATACAATATTTTGTAACACAGTTTTTTGTAAAAATTATTTTCTATACATACTGGATTTTGTGGTACAGTATTTCGTATCCAACCCATGAAGTACGAATACAACAGTAGAAAGTAGTGAAATTAAGAATGCATTTTAAAAGGCATGAATCAGACAGTAATATTCAAATCTTACCTATCACAATATTATCACCGACTTATTTATATTTATTAATTACATATACAATTACACATCAAAAATTTATAAATAATTTTAAATTAAAAAATTTAATATTTAAGATTTATTCAAAAATATTATTTTATTTCGATGATTTTTAATATAAATAAATTAAAATAGAATCACTACCATTAAACTCTGTATACACAATATATAAAATATGTACCTACTATACAAAAATAAAAGAGGATATTTTAAAACTGCAATTATATTATTAAAAAAATTAAATTAAAATATTCTTAATATTATTATTTAATAATACCAATACATAATTTCATTTTTAAAATATCCCTTTTATTAAATTATTTCCTTTTAATTTTTATTAGCAATAATATAAACTTACTTTTGCACAAAATTAAATTACTCTAAAAATTTAAATTTTTTTATTATTTATTTTTGGTTTTATTATTATTTTTTTAAAACTTTATTATCTTTATTAAATAATATATTTTAATACTCTCTATTTATCTTAACTCAACTTATTTATTCAAAAATCAAATTTCAACTGATACCCAAAGATGTTAAGTGATCCCTTAAAATAATGTAAAAAAAAAAAATTTCACTCAAGCCGTACTAAAGCCGTACAGTAAAATCTCGTTATTAAAAAAATTATCCATTTAAATAAGCCGCAGTCGTTGTGTTTGTCGCCGCCGTTTTTAATCAAGTGAATTTACTTTGAAAGTTTATTTTTGTAGGTTATTATGAGAAATATAAATTTTAATATCATTTTTTTTGTGTGATTAGAATTTTAAATTATTAAATTAATAATGGAAGTTAATTTACAGCAAATTAATTATTTTATTTAGAATATCCTTTTATTTAATTAAAATATACCTATATACTTATTATCATTAGAAAAATTAATATTTTGTTATTATAATATACAGCAAAATATAAAATTTATTGTCAAAAAAAAAAAAAAAACAAAAACAAATAGAAAATTTATTTACAAATTAATTTAATTTATTTAATTTAAGAATTAAATTATAAATTCTGATTAGAATATTTAATTAAATTTGAAACAAAAAAAAAAAATGAAAATGAATTAGAATATATTGTTTAGTTATTATTTTTCTATTTACTACTTTGTATTTCATAATTTTTTTTGAGTAATAACAGAAATAGTTTTAAATTTATTTATGTATAGTTTTTTTTCACTACTTTGCAGTGTAATGCTATTTATATTACTGTTTATTATCGTGTTCAGTAACATTAAAATTAATTTCGTATGTAACAATAAGCTCATTTGCGGCTACGGTGATATAGGGGACAGAATTAATTACACAATTTAATCTAATCTAACTTCATTATAGTGAATGGTGGCGTAGACTTGGGCATGGAAAGCAATTATATAGGACAAAAATAATATATTATGGTACTCTGCAAAAATATCTGCAAATCTAACAACTTTTCTGTTTTTTGTTTTTATATGAATGGAAATGTTTGTATGAATGGAAATTTTTGTATGAATGGAAATAAAGAAAACAGACAAACAGAATTATGTATTGTGTCTCCAGATTTTTGTTACAAAAGTCTAAAATGGTTTTTTATTTTTACTAACATTAATATTTTAAATATGTTGATTTTCCAACAAAAAATTATGAGAACGAACTAAAATTAAAAGATCAGAATGATATGATCGAACGGAGAAAGTGTAATTAGATCGGTCATAAGCTCCAAACCGGAATTAATTTCACATTACTTCAAAGTTGGGCCCCGTTTGTTGAAGTTGGACAAAAACGTTTTTTCTTTGATGTTTTTTAAATATGTATAGAGGATTTACTTTGTGTATAGTATTACATAGTTCTATGTATTTAGCTACTACATTCCATTTGTTTTCGATTTAAAGCATTACATTGATTATATTTTCTGGTGTAAATAATTCTACTGTCTATGGCAGAGTTGTTCTTTCTGATTCCATTTCTACATATTCAAAGACATCAAAGAATGCGTTGCGGTGGGTACCATGCGTTGTTTACCTTGCCCATCTTATAATGATAGGATGGAATGCATTATATTGATATTATTTTCTTTATTGATAATACTTCTAGTGCTTATGCTAGAGTTCTTTTTTCTGGTTCCGTTTCATCATATTATAATATTCAAAGAATGTATGATCCGTTTTGTTTTCTGTTGTGTTGGGGTAGGATGTGATGCGTTATTTTCTTTGTCCATATTATAATGATAGGTCGTGTCCAGATAGGAACTGTGTAATATAAAATTTGTCCGTAGTTCCGGTTAATCCAGATTAAATTATTGGATTAACAAATCTTGCAAAATCTGTAAGATAAAAAATATGTGCGTTGTGCAAAAAGTATATTCCTATTATGTATACTCAACAAGATTTCAACAAGCAAACCCATTTCTATATACTGGCATTTTGCGATCTGAGGTAAGTAGAGGAAATTGCCAATTTCAATTACTTCTGTAAAATCAATTACTTGTGCTTATTGGTTGGCACAACTCAATTGACCCATTTGTTATATTATTGGTTATTTTATTGAGAAAGTCTATTAGATCACTAATTTTGCATTCTGCAATGAACCACCTATTGTTAAGGAAACCCCTATGCCTAAAATCACGAATCTTGGAATCTAAGCCTGATGGGGTAGCTACAAAGAAAGTATTGAAGAGTTTCTGCCTCGTCTTCATCATTGCCGGTTGTGCACTCATGTATATACAAAAAAATTTCGATATATTTACATCGTTAGGAGAAAATTATACTAAGCAAATTCAGTAGTCCATTTCTTTCTATCTATCTATTTTCACCAAACCAAGCTTCGCATCTATCCCAGTTAGTAGGATTTTTGGTTGAAATTTAATTTTGGAAGTGATATAGCCGGTTGTGAATTTCAACAGTTCCTTTGCAAGCTGACCGAGGACGTTACCGTTACCATATAATTTAATATTCTACACGACAGCTTCCCTAAGTTTGATTGCACTACAGGAAGGAAAATTCAGAGGAAAACGGTTACAAAAATCGTATCTGTATCATTTATTTGTTATATGGCAATCAAAGTATTGAACTATACTTTCGGATTTTACAACTTAACGATTTCTATAAAGGTACCATTCAAGACTATATGGTGAAAATAAACAATTAACGAAACTTAACGAAATATTAGTTAATGACCGACATATTGACTTATACTTATACTTACAACATATTGAACTATACTTTCGGATTTTACAACTTAACGATTTCTATAAACGTAACATTCAAGACTATATGGTGAAAATAAACAATTAACGAAACTTAACGAAATATTAGTTAATGACCGACTTATTGACTTATACTTATACTTACAACATATTGAACTATACTTTCGGATTTTACAACTTAACGATTTCTATAAACGTAACATTCAAGACTATATGGTGAAAATAAACAATTAACGAAACTTAACGATTAGTTAATGACCGATTTGAGAAGCGGACAAATAATATGTGAACAGGCTAGATTTTACATTTTTGGTAATATTTGAATTGACTTTATAGTAAGTAAACAATTTTAACGTCAAATATTAAAATAAGTATTGCAAATATCGATTTAACTAATTTAACGATACTTAAAATAATATTTTATTGCGCAATTTTAACGTTTTTTTTATAATAACTATTTAATGTGATAGTCATGAATTTATAAATTTAATAAATAAAGCATTTTTAAGGCAGTCTTTAAGACAGTCTTGTATTAAGCATATTATTTAAGACAAAAGTCTACAATCAGAAAAAGTGTACGTGAAAATTAAATTGTTGTAAAGGGAAGTCAAATAGTTAGATGATTGATTATCTGTCGAAAAAAAATTTTGAAGTGATTAAAAATATAAATTGGATCAATGTATAGTGGCCCAAAAAATTTAAATTACAATTCAATGAAATATTTTTCTCTTATAAAATTTACTCAAATTAATTACAAATAGTAAATATTAGTTATATGTACATATTTAATTTATAAAACATTTCAATTACAAATGTAGCTATGCATATTTAAAATTGCATCAATTAAAGTTACAATAATATTTTTGTACAAATAAAATTTATGTTTTATTGTTTCGGCTCCCATATTTTTAAATATAAATTTATACATTATGAATCCAAGTAATGCAAATTATGTATGTATGTAGATATGTAGTATATGTTGCATGTTGTATGTAAAACAAAATCATGAACGATTTTTTTTTATTTTTTTTTTTTTGTTACAGTAATAGTTTTTGTATTGATCCCATCAAAAATCGGTCACATTAATTTAATTTTTACTTTGATTTGTAAACGCCTAAATTGACAGAAACTTAGAATTTTCTGCATTGCATTTAACATTACAACATTATTGTTTTTTTTTCTATTTTTATTTAAAATTACAAAATTTAATGAAAATATACATATGTATCTATTATATATATATATATATATATAAAAATTTGCTATTCGGATCCTTTAATATTTTAATTTTTGATTGCAATGCAATTGAACTATGCTTGACACGTATTTATATAATTACTTATTTATTTATTAATATTTACTATACTTAAATGAATATACAGGAAAGTCTCAATATGTGTACGTTGGCTCAACTGTACATAATAGCAAAAATAATATAAATTAATTTTGTATTAATTTTGATAATAGAAAATTTGAGCAATTTATGTTAAGCTAAATTAAGGTAATGTAGTAAAAAGTAGTATGGATTGAGAAATAGAAGATAACGGTATTTTCACAATTTGTATGTGTATGTTTAGGGTCACCCCGATCTCTTGAAAAAAAAGATCTCGAACTAACAAAAATCTCGAAAAAAAAAATCTCGAAAAAAAAATCTCGAATTAGAAAAATCTTAAAAAAAAAGTGTCGAATAAAAAAATCTCGAATAAAAATTATTAGGTATACATAGTTCCAAAAAGATATCTGAACTGAATTTTTTTGAAATTTTGAAGAAAGATGACGTCGCATTAAGTTTTGCAAAGTGTCGGTTAGCGATTATGGCATTAAGGGCTCATTACGTCACTTTGACAGTTTGGGGCCTAAATTAACTTAAGTCAATATATCTCCTAAACTATGAAGACTATTAGGGCGTTTAAAGGCTTAAAAGAAAGATATTAACATACTGGGTTGGGTACGTTATTCCATACAAAAAATTCCATTTCCAGAATTCAAAAAATAAATAAAAAAAAAAAATTTCTAGTTTTCTAATTTAAAGTTACAAAATTTCAAAGTTACAAAATTCCAAAAATAAATATTTAACGCAAGCTTTTTTCTAAACAACATAAACAACAGATTTAAAATGTAAATGGATTATTTAAGTTTATTACAAATCAATTTTATTCCCCTAAAGAGTATATAATATATTTCTCTTTCTTGATGTGTATATCAAATATAATGCCTTACTATAGAGCATGTAAAATTAAAAAAAAATATGGTGATATGGTTTATCTTGTCGAAAAAAAATTGTCGAATTAAAAATGTTGAATAACAAAATGTTGAAAAAAAAATGTCGAATGCAAAAATGTTGAAAAACTAAATGTTGAATGCAAAAATGTCGAAAAAAAATGTTGATTTTCGTGAACTTGGCTCACGTAATGAATAACGCTTAGAGAAGTTTTCAAAGAGGTCCCAGTCCCAGAATTTGAGGTCAAAGGCCCCAGAAAATTTTTTTTTCCAAACTTACCAGACATAATTAAGGCGCTTTGGAGACATTATTGGAGATCCCCCTTTTTGCATCCAACAGGGGCTATGAATAAAAATAATTAAGGTAAATATTCTGGAAAAAGGGATATATTCCACTTTTTATATCCAACAGCGGCTATGCATAAAAATAATTAAAGTAAATATTATAGAAAAAGGGATATGTCCCCCTTTTTGCATCCAACAGCGACTATGCATAAAAATAATTAAAGTAAATATTCTGAAAAAAGAGAATAACCTTATTTTGAATCCAACTCTAAAGTCTCTCCTAGTTCAGGATCTTGCATATACACTTGCATAAATATTCTGGAAAAAGGGAATACCCTGTAATATTTTGATTGGCTTATTTTGAATCCTACTCTTTAATTCCCTCCAATTATTTTTATTACATATAGATTTCCTGTCACCCCACACCGCCGCTAATTTTATTATTATTGAACTTTTATGTACATATTTCGTGAATGATAAAAGCTGATTTATGTAACTAGTTATAAAATATACTGCTTTAAAAAAATTTCGAAAATATACTAAAAGTCATAGAAGAAAAAGAAGAAAGATCGTTTATTAGCTTTTTAAAAGGAATAGCCATGAACATGACCTTATAAAGTATGTAAATACGTACATAGATCTAATTTATATTTAACGTTTAAATAATTACTTTTTCAGATATACATATATATTTGTATTTTCTTTTCAATCTGCTTATATTATAATTGGAAAACGATCTTATTCTGTAAATAAATGTTATTAAAAAATCTCGAATTCGAGATTTGAAATTCGTGATTTTTTTTTTCGATATATTTTTTTTCAAGATTTTTACTTTCCAGATTTTTTTTTTCGACATTTTTTTTTCGTGATTTTTTTTTTACATTTTTTTTTTTCGAGATTTTTTTTCGTTCGAGATTTTTATTTTCGAGATAATGGGGTGATCCCACATGTTTATCAAGATCATAAAAAAAAAATGTGTTTGTTTATTTCTTTGAATTAGCCAAATCGAAATGTTTCTAATTATGATCACAGCAGCTCAATTCTAATTGAATATTTAATCAAAGATGTAATTAATTTATATATGTTACATGTGTATGTAATATAGGTATTTTTTTCAAAATTGATAATTTAAGATTTTGTATGGTTTATTGCCAATTTAAATTGTCAAAGAAATGTCCATCTGATGTCTAGTGTTTCATTAGGGATAAGGACACTTGTTTGTGTTTGATTAACCAAACAAAAATTCAAATTTTTCCTATCAAAAACAACAACCCTTCAATTCAAAATAAATGATAAATCATTGTTTTAAAATATGGTTAGTCTTATGACAAAGAAATAATGTATAAAATAAAAATGTTCAATTTTTTATCATTTTTTGGGTTATAATAAATTTATGTATAGATTATAAAAAGGTTTTGTATTATTTCTTTGGTATTGTCTAGAGGTTTTTATTAGTTTTTTTGTATTCATCAATTCAACTTTGTATGAAAAAATTACATTTTAAGAAGAGTGGTGATAAATAAAATGGAGAGCAAAATAATTACATGTGCGGTTGTGATCTTTGATAAATTAAAAAATGTAGTAAAAAAATAGTTTTGTTCCCTCAAGTGTGGTCAATGAATTAATTTTAAAATTTAATTATAACACGTTTAACTGTATTTCTATATTGTACTTCATTATGAAGAAATAAAATGCAATAACAATGATATAGAGTGAATAAGTTGAATTCTTAATTTCAGTCATCGAAATTTTATTGTAGCGACAAAACAATTGAAGTTGCATTGAATTGAATTTAGTTAACATCCCTCTAACAAGTTGTAATTACCCTATAACGAGATTTTCCTGTTATATTTTCTTTCAAAGCAGGATTGTTGATTAGTTGATTGAATTGAAGCAGATGCGTGGATTTGAAATTTTAAATACAAAACTGAAGTTGTATACATACATACATAATAAAATAAATTTTTTTAGATAAGTTAATTATTATGAATTTATTTTTAAATTACCAAATTGTTTAAATTTTTTTTATTTTTATTTTGATTTAATTATGCGCATATAAATAATAAAAAGAAAATCAATTTGTATTGCATTGTGAGAAGATTGTAGGTTGTGAAGTTCTATTAAGTTAATAAATGATCCACAAAATTTGAAAATAATTTAAAAAATATAAATTCTGATATTGGATAATTCATAAAATTAACGAAAATGTTTTTTAAATGTTATTATATATATAAAATATATATATATGTGTATGTACCTTTACACATAAGTATGTTAAATATTTAATAAAAACAAATATCAGTTAATACAATTTTTTTTGTAATTTTCAAGCTGGTATATAACATTTTTGAATATCCTATATTTTAAATTTTAATTTTTACACGTTGAACACATATTTAATTTTAAGAGTCTATTGCTGAAAAAAATTAAAATAAAAATTTATGAATCTAAGCATGAAAAAAATCACTAAAAATTTCAATTTATAATTTACATTTAATTCTTTGATTACATTTTTTATTATGTATGTACATTGAGTAAGGTGCTTTAAATAATTTTATTGCAAATTAAAACAAACATTTTTTTTATTGTTTTTTTTTTTTTTGTTTTTGTGACAAATTGAATCGATAAAATACATTGTAATACATTCGATATAAAATAAAAAAAAAAAAGTTCAGAATCGTGCGAGCTTCAAAGTTTTAAAAATTCTAATAAAAGTATTTATGTATTTAAAGTAAGTATATACAAATAGATCAGAATGGGAATTTCGATATATTTTTATATTTTGTTCTTCCAAAACGTTTAAAGTCTTGTAAAGTTATGGAAAAATCTTAAATTTTTTGAGTTTGCTCTGTTGAATTTGATTATTCATTTTTGAATCAATTTTGATACCGGAAATTATTATACTTTTTCTAAGCGATTTTCTAAATTGTATATGTAAATTACAGTTGAAATTTAAATTATGTATGAATTCGATTTTTGTATTATTTCTACAGAAGGTTGTTACAACAACCTCTTTATTTGTAATCTTCATACTTTTATTTTAATATTTTAATATCTGTGTGGGGTGTAGTGAAGAGAATAATATTTTAGATTTTTCTGAAAAATGTTCACATCCATCCAAATTAAAAAAAAAAACCAATATGTATATTGAAAATCAGAAAGGTTTACAAGCAATATACAAATTAATCGTGTTACGGTCTATTATAAAAAAACTGTAATTAATATTTTTTTAAAATTTAATTTTTCGAATGTGTGCTTGTGTTGCAATTTAATTTCCTTTTTTGTTCTTATAAATTTTTCTGTTTATATATTAATAAGTTTTGAAATTATAATTCACTGATGTTCTAACCCGTGATTTGATTAGATCTAATCTACGTTAAATAACTTAATTGTATTTTTTTAATATAAGATAAATGTGCCTACATAAAAAATCAAATTATTCTGAATTCATCCCTGGTTAATTTGATTTGATTTAGTTTGTGTAGCCAAACTTATGTTAAAATTTTAAATTAAATTAAAATTCAAAGCAAATTTTACTTCCACATTTTGAAATAATTATTTTTACTAAAGCAGTTCTTAGAAAATTTTAATTTCTCTAACAAAAAAAGAAAAACCAAAAATAAATTAATAAAAATTAAAAAAAATATATATTTTTGTTTTTACTTTGATATTAAGAATTCTCTTTTACAAAAATTCGTGATTCAGTTACTAAGAGCAAAACACTTACATACTTTTGTTTATAAGTACTTATAAAATTTTATATACTCGCCACATATTCAAATAAATAAAAGTTATTTGCAATTATTGTATTTTTTTTTTTATTTTCTGTTTATTTAAAAAAAATATTTTTTCTTATCAAATTCACAACAAATTAATTAATAACATATTGATTTAATAAAGTAAATGATCCTGTGCCATTTTTAACTGGTAAACCAACCATTAATCGGCTAGATGGTGAATTTAGACCATCAGAACGTCCTAAAATAATAATTTTTTTTTTATTTTAATTTATTTATACAAGTTTGTAAAAAAATATTTACATAAATGTATAATTAATTATTAGTATTTACCTGCTATTGTTGCAACTTTTAAAAATTGTAAACATGATTCAAATGACATTTGTTGTAATGGTGATGCTGAAAATTCCATTCCTTTACGACTTAATGGTTTAAATGTACCATCAAATGTCATATAATCAGCAATTAATAATAAATGTCTTGGATTTACTTTAATACCATAAACTTTGAAAACATTTTCAATTTCTTGAACAATAACTCTTGTTGCAGCTTCAATTCCATATGTTCTAGCAACTGAATGAATGTCATTACAATATAAACGATTTAAATCTAAAATTTGATTATATTTAAACATTTCAACAATATTAATTCCATCAGTTTTCAATATAGTATCATTATTATTTTTATATGTTATTGCTCTTTTTATTTTGGGTACTTCATATATTATAGATTTTTCAGCTAAATTTTTTAATAATGTTGATAGATCAATAATTTTCTCTTTAATATTTACCTATAATTTAAAAATAAATTTAAATTTTTAATTGTTTTAATGAATACAATATTTTTATTCTTACATTAAATGTTAATTGACACCATAAATGATTTTCTTTGTCGATTATATAATCTTTAACCATTTCATTATTTTTTATTATAGCTGATTCTTCATCTTCATTATCATCATTTTCATTATTATCATTTGAATTTTCTAAATTTAATGAATCTGCATCATCGTCATCTAAAATAAGTATGTAAGTAAAATAAAAAAAAAATATATTAAATATAATTTATTATTAATTAACCATTTGCATCTTGAATTTCTTCAATAACTTCTGGATCTTCATATTCATTTTCATCTTGTTTTTTATTTTTTAATTTAACACCGGTAGCATCATCGTCACTCTTTATTAAATATATTAAATTAAATTAAAATGTAATATTTTTATTTTTCCTATATACTTACAAAATCATCATCTGAAGAATCATTCGCATCATTTTGTTTTTCGGTGTCTTTTTCTCTGTTATCATCTTTTTCAAATGCATCTGTTTCATCATCATTTTGATTTTTTTTACCGTCATTTGTTGATTTTTCTGTTGAAATTTCAATTCTTTAAAATAAAATAAAATAATTAGTAAATATTCTGAATTATAAATTTATGACATACAAAACTTTACTAGATTGAGTCCTTTTCATTAATTTAAACATATTCTTAAAGAAATGTTCATCCATATATTTTAATATTTGTTTTGGTTTAATACAAAATTCATCTTCATAAGCTTCTTTTGGTAAAAATTTAAATTTCAATTTATATACATAAGATCTAGATGGCCTTAAGACTAGGCAAATTTTTACATTGATTGTTTCTAAAACATTAGCTAAAGTTATACGATTTAATTTTACACGAAATTTTTCAGATTTTTTAATTTGATTTGATAAAAATGGTATGTCCATCGATGGAGTTTTAATATTTGACGATGCTAACATTAAAATTTCTCTTAAGCGTGGTATGCCCAATGTTACATTCATTTCACCACGACCAGCAAAATGAAAAGTATTCAATGTCATTTGTGTTGAAGGCTCTCCAATGGATTGAGCAGCTAATAAACCTACTGGTTCACCTGGATCAGCTAAAGATGTAATATTTTTACAATACAATACATTTCGAATTCTTGTTTTAGCTTCAGGATTTTTTTTAACATATGTATTCATTAAATTTTCAATATATTCGGTGATAGCACCATAATAATTATCAGGTTTATATTTGGATACAATGGGATCTGGACAATGAGAATATTTTTTATGGTATTTATCTTTTTTATCCTTATCAGCTTTTATCCATAAATCAACAACTTGTGAATCAATTTTTAAACGACCAGTTTTTTTCATATGTTTATTTGGTTTATGAATTTCAATTTCATCTCGTAATTCCGATGAAAATTGTTGAAAACTAGAGCACCTTTTCTTTTTTAATGGATCACCATTTTTCTTTCGCCATGATTTTATCTTTTTATGATGTTTGTTGACTTTTTCTAATGATATTTCATCTTTGATCTTATTTATTTGTGCAGCATGTAAAATTGTATCTGCATTTTCATCAAGAAATTTAAGGGATTTTTCATTTAAATAACATGATTTTAATATATCCAATCCATCTTCCCCATATAGAAACTAAATATCATATCCAATAAAAAATATTTAAGTATGGAATTTTAATTTGAAAAAATTATTTAAAAAATTTATTAAATTACTTGTACTATACTGTTGTCGCTGTCCCTTACTGTTAAATCATAATTAACATTTAATCCTTCTAAATGTTTAATTAAACAACGTTGAAGATATCCTGAACGACTTGTTTTAACAGCTGTATCAATAAGACCCTTTATTTTAGAAAAAAAAAAGAATAAAATAGATATAAAACAAAATAAAATTATAATAATTACTTCACGACCAGCCATACAATGGAAAAAGAAATCTTGTGGTTGAATTCCAGTCATAAATCTTCCATCTATAAAACCACCAGATTTTGGGGATGTTTCAAATGATGGAAAACTTGGCAATGATTTACCAGATATCATTAATGGTGGTCTTTTACCTTCCAATTCTATTTGTCCAAGACAACATGAAATTTGCATTGCATTCACCATAGAGCCTTTGGCACCGGATAATACCATCAATTGCAAGTTATTTGAAGGGAATTGAGTTATTAAGCCCTTAGGTAAGCAAGTCCTAATACACGAAATAATTTAGTAATTTTTTTACAAAAAAAAAAAAAAATACAGTTAAACTTAACATACTGATTAATTTTATTCGTATATTCATCTAAAACTGATTTGTATTTCCGATCCAAGATAGTACGAAATTTAGGATTTTCTAAATATGCTTCTTCAATTTTATTTGCTAAAATATCTAAATCAAGTACTTCGTCTAATTCTAAAGCATCAGCAACAATAGGAATTCCAATTTGTCGACTTTCCTTTATAATTTTTCGTCTTTGTGAATCAGCTGCCGGTGCTACTAATATATCTTTAACACCTAATGTAAATCCTTCATATTGCAAAAATGTTGTAAATAATTTTGTTAATGATGTTAGTAAACATATTGAAACATTGCCACCATAAAGCTAAATAAAATTTGATTTATTTTGTATGAATTTGATATTTTTTAATATTTAATAATTTTTTTACCTCATACATACAATGAACAAGACCAAACGCTGTTGCTCCATATTGCTGTTTATCTAATATACCAACTAATAGTTCTCCATTTCGAATAATAACTTCACTTTCAGTCATTTCGATATTTTTTAATTGTGTCCCACCGTATTCCCAATCTTGAGCAGGAAATGTGTTCCAATTCTAAAAATTGTTTAAAAAAATTAATTTATAAAATTTTCTTAAGCTTTCAATTATATACATTTTATTTTACCTTGGCACCAACTTTTGCTGTAGATGTCAAATTAATACCGCTATAACCTTCCGGAATTAAATTTTGAATAATTGTAGAAATAATTTGTTTTCCAGACCATAATTTTATTGGTTTAATAATAGCTGGTTGCATTAATTTAATGTTACCTTTGACATGTGATAAACCTTGAAAAACCAATTGATAATAATCTTCACGATTAAAAAATCGACCACGCATTGAAAGTTTTACACCAGAAATTACATGATCTTGAATTAAACCACCCAATGGTGTGCCATCTTTCGGAACAAGATATTGATTAGCAACATTAACTAAATTATATGCTTCAGCTCTAGCAACTTCACTTTGTGGCAAATGAGCATTCATTTCATCTCCATCAAAATCGGCATTATAAGCTTTGCAATTCGAATAATGTAATCGAAATGTTTTTTCACCTTGTAATATACGGGCTTTATGCGCCATAATACTTGGTCTATGAAGTGTCGGCTGACGATTCATTAAAAGAATATCACCATTTAATAAATGCCGATGCACAACACTAATACCATTTTCTGGATTTGAAAATAGTAACTTAGCTAAACTTTCCCGTTTTGCTGCATCATTTGCTGGAATCATTATTTTATAACCTTTATGATCAATAATATAATTTGCCCTAAAATATGTTAAAATATTTTAAATAAAAATAATTAATAATTAAATTATTCATTTTTTATACCCCGGATGAATATCAGGTCCATTCATAACCATTTTTCTTAATTCAGAATAGTTCCATGAAGTAACCGGTACAGGATATGATAATCTTTTAGCAAATATATCAGGAACTCCGATTTCTTCAACATTTATATTAGGATCAGGTGTAATGACAGTACGAGCTGCATAATTAACACGTTTACCCATCATATGTTTTCTAATAAGTCCATCTTTTTTCTCCAAAATTTGTTTTAAACCAGATGATTTGACATTCTCACGGCCAAAATTAATATCTAAAAGCTGATCTACAGATGTTTGTAATTCTTGCCATGCAAAGTACATTTTCTCATGTGGATTAGTACCAGCAGCTCGTTGGTATACAGATTTAGCTTCATCTTTTAATTCGCTGTCACCCTTCTTAATATTTAACATAATTAGACGAAGAACACTATTGGATTCTAAAATTGATCTGTACATTGCAGTATGTGGATGTTCAACAATTTGGTCTCGAAGATAATTACATGGTCTAGTACATGGTGGTGTAACTAATATTGTATCCATGAAAAATATATCAACAGGATGTGAAAATGAGCTTGAGACAATTTTGAAAATTGGAAACATTGCTTCCAGAATTTCAGAATTTTCATTATAAATTTTTCTTAAATGCTCCTGGCACTCGTCTGCAAAAATTACTTTATTTGGCGAGCTGCTTTTTCTAGATTCTTCATTTTCTAATTCTGTTTCGCTAAAAAAATTTAACAAAAGTTCAGTATCATTTGATTTTAACTTTATAATGTATATTCGTTATTCTTACTTTAATTTTGTCCTATCCACTTTTTTCACATACATCATCAATTTGCGATAAAGTAAGCGAAACTTTTTCAAAGGTTTTTGGCAGTAAATACATTTTGAATTAGAATGATTTTGTAAAAATGCATTTATTATTTGGGATCTTATATTATTTGTAGTCTTTGTTGATTCGATCATATTATTTTCACCTCGATCTAGGATTTCATACATTCTAGCGATTTCAGGATGTCTTAGTGGTCCACTTTCACTTTTAACCATTTTAACTGTTTCTACGTTCGCAGCAACTACTTCTGATCTAAAATTATCTAGTTGTTGAGCTTCAACTACATACCCAGCATCAATTAATTTGAGTTGCAGTTGCAGGATTTCTTGTTCGTGTTCTATCAATAATTTTTTAAAGATAAGTTATAGTAATTAGAAATTTTCGAAATTTTAAAGACTTACGTTTTATTTGAATTTTATTACATTCAATACAAGAAACTCTTAATATATCATAAACCACTCTAAAGAAAAATGGATTATAAACAAGTGCATTCATTTCAATGTGACCAAAATGACCAGAACAATTTGATTGTCCTAGACATGTTTGACAAACATCGAAAGTTTTTCCACTAACTCCCATTGAAGAATCATATAAACCACCAACTAATGGATGTCCTAACTCATTAAATGTTAATCCAGTACATATTTTTACAACACTCAAAGATTTTATTTCATCTGATGAATATACAGCAAAATGCAAATCCCTTGGTATTAAATCATATTCCTCATAATTAGCACCCATTTTTACTGAGGTTTACAAAGTATAAAATAGGCTTAATATATTTTATTTTATAATTTTATTTGATTTTTTTTTTAGATTGAAAGTAAGTTTTTTTTTTATTTTTATCACTGTGTAGTTACTTCTATTAACAAAACACGTGCGAATTCCATAAAAAAAAACTATCGAAATTAAACATAAACAAAAACAACTGTCAACTTTTCACTAAACATTTTAAGTAGTAGTAAAATTTTGTATGTAGGCATCAGAAAAAAATTGTAGTAGATTCGTGTGTAAAATTTTATAAAAAACTAAAACACAACAAAAGGACCTGCAGATTTATCTGTAGGATCAACTGTTAAATTAATTAATTAATTACTAAGATACAACAACTTTATGACTTTAAAAAACAAAAACGATTAATAAATACATAAAAAAAAAACAAAAACAAAAACATGAACAATTTCAAGAGAACACAATAAAGTTTTTAACTAAAATAAGGACTTTCTACTAATTTAAAGAACTTTGCAAATTTTATTAGGTCATGTAGTTTTTTTCTTATGGCGATTCTAAGGTAAGCATTTTAATCTATTGATTTTGTTGGAAACATTAATACTTTGTTCGTTGTGTAAATAATAAACTTTAAATATCTTCTAAGTTCCTTATTAGTTTTGATTACAAAAATTGACAACGCAATACTGAGGTGGAAAAGTTCACACAAAATTAGCATATGTAATAAAAAATCTGCTTCTTCTAAAAAAACTGCAGAATCTTAACTTATTTGAATTTCTTGTTTTTTTAATTTAATACCTGAAACCTTATAAAGTTTTCCCCTCTCAATTGGCGAAAAAGTTATAACAAAAGTACTATAAATTTTTACTACCACGATATATTCAGAACAGGTCACCCCGGTGCAGTTGTAAAATTTTGACATTTGTTATCAATTCTATATATCTGACTGAAATCATCTGTTTTTTTTTTATACAATTTATTAATTTAGTTTAAATTTGATTAAACTAAATTCACTAGACAAGGCACTAAAGTAAAAGTAATGTAATCGAAATTAATTAAATATTATAAAAAGAAATCTAAATTCAATTCTTAGAAATAAATGTTATTTAAGTAATTATATATTATAAAAAATGGACGGTATTCAAAATCAAATTGAGCATGTTACTCTTACAAAAATTGGAAATGATAAATCTGGTATTGGTGTTACTCAAGGTAGTGGACAAAAAAGTCTACTACCAAATGTTATGATAATTGCTATAATTGGTGGTGGTGTTCTTATTTTCGTCATATTATTTTTGTTTGCAAAAAGGCAAATAATGCGATTTACATTAAGATCTAGACGTGGTCCACATGCACCTGTAGGAAATGATGCAAACAAGGTTAATATTCGAAAACAACATGTATGGATTCTAATTTAATATTTTTATATTTTAGAGTATTCGTCGAGAAATAGAACGACGGTTAGATTGTATACAAAAAATAGCTCATGAACCAAAACTTTTATGGGATGATGATATATATGATACAACACAAACTGATAAACAACTACCTCCATATTATTATAGGATGAGAGCGATTGATGATGTTAAAATTCTTGAAAAAGAAATAATTAAAAATGATGGAACTATTCGTCATCCAAGAGATAGTTTGCGAGCTTATCTTTTAACAACATTAGCTCCTCCGCTTAATGGAGCTGGTCAAAGAATGATTCATCAATTTATGGATATGTAAGTTGATGTATTTTTTTTCATTGTTATAACAATTGGTTAATATTAAATAAATAAATTGATAATACATAATCAAGATTTTTAATTTAGGTATGAACATGCTAGACATGATCCAAATGAATTTGGTAATGAAGAATATGATGCTTATCATCGATTATTGATGAAATTAATTGATGCGTAAGATTTTAGTTTTCTTAAAATTTTACTGAAATAATAATTTATGTTGATTTTAGAGCAAAAATGTTAAAATCATTTTCAAATAGTCGTAAGGCTTCTCCGTCAAGAACACCATTAAAAAAACAACAGACAAAAACTTTATTAGATCCATCAAGATTGAGACCACCACCCTTGCATATTGGAATAAGAACATCAACAAATCCATCAATTGGTGCTAATACAAAATTTTTAGATCAAAGTGTTCTCTCACGTAATATTCAAAATTCATCAAATACAATTAATGATGATGATAACAAAAGTTGTGTTGGTAGTGATGATAGTGGTGATATACAAATGATTGATGATGTTACAAATAATGAAATAAATTCAAAACAAATTATTAATGAAAAACAACCTCATAATGTTGAAGTAAATGAAGTTAAAATTGAAGATATTGGTGAAGATATTGAGGAGGATGATAGTAGTTCAACTCCAAAAATAACACGTTGTTCAACTGTTGGAATTCGTATTTAAAATTAAATTAATTAATTAAAATCAAATTCAATTAGTAAATTCAAATTATTGTTAATAATATTTATTATGATTAAAATAATTTATTAAATTTTAAAAAATAGAAAGAATAAATAAACTAAATAGTATTAAATAGATACTCTAAAATCAACGGTGTTTAATAAGTTGATATATAAATCTACATACATAATATTAATATCGAAATTTTTATTAATAATTATTTATTTTAAAATACATTCCAAATAAATAAATTAAAATTTACATTTAATTTAATTTTTTTAATGCTATGCTATTGAAAATATTTAGTTTTATTTGAAATTCAACCATAAATCAAACGTTTTATTAATCTTGCTGTAAAGAAATATATAAATTCTGTGAAACTTAAAATGCTACATCCAAGAAAGAATCCTGCTAAACCTCCAATGTAAACTAAAAATGATATAATTTATTAAAATACAAAATATGAAAATTTTATTGAATTAAGAACCTAAAACATCAGCAAAAGTAAATAATATTTCACGACGAAGTTGCATTTTTGGATAACTACTGATACCCCATTGTAGATTAGCACCCAAAAACCATATACGAGATTTCTAAAGGAAGAAAAAAATAAATATATATGTAATTAAATTAATATTGGATTTTTTTTTTTGATTTTGTAGTATCAGTATTTACATAGGATTGAACAAAAAAATTTGAATCATCACAATTTGGTTGACAATCACATTCGATGTTCATGTAATCTGATTTTAATGCAATTATTTCTTCTGGAATTTTTTGTTTTAAAATATTATAAATTTAGTTTTTTTTTTATTATTTTCTAGTTAACTGACTTTTTATTTTAGCTAAACATGCGAATCCTTCAATTCCACAAATAGGTAAAATTTGACCACTTCTAACTACAAACATAAATACAAAAATTTATTTATCGGTTTAAGTTTCAATTTTTAAGTACATTATAATTTAGTATTGTATACCTTGATTCCTATAGAAATGTGGAACACATTTACATATTTTTAATGCTAATTTCATACGACATTCAGTTCTACATAATCCAAAAGTATAAATTGGGCTTGTTATCATTTCATCAGCTTCATAATGAAATCTACATTTTCTTTGTTTGATTGCAAAACTAAAATTTAAATATGTAAATCTTTATTATAATCTTTATTATATGGTTTGTATGTGTACCATAAAGTAAACATATAATTTACTTTATAATAAAAACATACATTTTTTATATTTGCTTTGTTTTATCTGTAAAAATGTACATATAGATAGATATCTTTAATGATAATATATTTGACGAACGCCTTGATGAATTACATGAGAGATTACAATCCTAAAATCATAAATTCTTAAACTGCAATAAGTATTAAGGTTAATTAATCTCCCTATAATTTCAGGGATATTAGATATTATTATATCGTATATTATTCGACATAAGGGTGATACTTCATATCCTGAACCGTCTACATATCCAGATCACTATATACATACATGTAATATTCGTAATTTGGTCTTTACTAAGTTGCATTAATTAAAATTTGCAGATTTTTTTTTTAAAACGTTACAGTATTTTAGTATTTGACTTTTTTTTTGCTATTCCCTATCATAGTTGTGTACCATATATGTAGGTATTAGTTAGAGTGTGAAAGGCTTTATATAGGAGCATTGTCGTAAGATTCTGTAAACTGATCGGAAATAGTTATCAAAATTACATTGATTTGAACCTCTTTGAACGAATAATGAAAAAACGAATAATGAGTACTGATTAAATCGAACCTTCGTTTAAAAATATGAAGCATATACATATCGGTTTTAAATCTATTTTCTTAGCCTTAGATTAGATTAGATTAAAAAATTTTCGGGAGGGAATCTGTTCCCTATATCACCGCAGCCGCAAATGAGCTTATGGTGATGTATTTATTAGTTATTATGTTCTTTGTCTTAAGACTATTTCGATTTTTTTTTTGGTCAATATTTTATTTAATCATCTCTGTTGAATAAGTAATTAGCTATATAGTGTAGATAGAGTTACTGAATTGTAAATAATGTTGTTGTTCTAATAATAAAGGCTCAATAATATTTTTTAAAAATATTTTTTTTATGTACTTATAAATAAAACAGCCAAAAAACAAAAGAAGAAATAATGACAAAAACTAGGACATATAAAATTATGTACTCGTCCATAAAAATTATTTTTCTATTATCCTTAGACATAATATTTTACTAACAAAATATGTATACTCTTGTTATACATGGTGGGGTAAAATTATTTTTCATATTGAATAAAGCTGTATTGCAAAATAAAGTACATTATAAAACAAAAATATTTTTATTTAAATTTAATACAAATTAAAAATTTTATGATCGTAAATTAAATTCAAACTTTCCATTAGACACTTACGATCATCATTGTATATATATATAAACAAAATTGATTAGTTATTTTTAAATCATTCTGTATTATAAATTTATTTATACATTACCTACATATTCAATATACAATCGAATTATCACTTACTCTCTAGCTTCTTCAGCTGTAAAAATTTCCAAAGCAGTCAATTCGACTGTAGTATAATCAGTTTCTGGAAATGTATATTTTTGCTTTGATATATCTGGTACTTCCATGGCACCATGAAAATATACATCATAAGCTGTTGATAAATTTATTATTTGTGCATAAATTTCACCATCTAATGGATGTACTGTAACTTTGTCACCATGATCAATTGGATCCCAATTATTGTATTTCCAGTATCTAATAAGACAAAAAAAAAACAAAATAAAATAAATAAGAGAACCCAGAAATGAGAATTGTGTGTATGTATTTTAAATACAGGGTATTCAAGAACCCATCGTTTCTATTAATCACAGTTAATATATCAGGAAATTCCGAAATAATGAAAAAAGAACATAACAAAAAAATTGGATATTTTTTGTAGTTTATGTAGCAGTTCATAAAATACCGTTACTCTTTACTTTTATTGAGCATTATTTTTTGTTTGGATGTTTATGTAATCATGATGTTTATGGGTTTTTATGCGTTTGTATGATTTATAACATCTGTGTTTTTTTCACAAATCGGAATTGTATCTCATTTCAAACCGAATTTATGAATTTTGCTCTCAAATTTCTAAAACTGTTATAATTTAAAAGAACTGTGTTACATTACTAACACTATGATGAGGACCTCTATAATCAAATATAGTAACTATAACAAAACTAAGTGAAAAATCTAAGTTCAAGTGGTTGTTATTGTTTTTGTTGGGTTTTCACATATCATTAAATTATTCTAAATCCAAATTAAAATCCGATTTGAATTTGTGAAACAAAAAAAAAAACAGAGCTCTTATTGGAAAAATGTTTGATTGCACATTTGTGTTCCATTAGGCTAGGCGCCCACATGCAATTTTTAGTTTTGCAACTGTTTGATTGCAACAACTCTTTGGGCGCACACATAAGCAACCAAACTATTTGATTTTCTGGTACCGCGCACACATAGCAATTAAACAGTTGCATTTCATATAGTTTGAAAATTAATTTTATAAGGAATTAGCATGCATTTGTGCTGTTGAAATTGAAAGAAGAAAAAAATTAAGGAAAAGGACATTGCAGGTTCACCTTTTATTAAGCCATAGATTAATAGCCTCATTCTGTATCTCACTCACTCTCACTTTCACGTAAAATTCTTCACTCACTCTTGAAAATATTTTATATTCTGCATCTCGAAAAAATTTAGGTGAGAGTGAATGGATATGTGATTGGAAACATACATATGTCCAAAAGGTTTGTTCAATATTATAAATAATTTTTAAAAATTTTTCGGGTTGGTTCGACAGTCACGACAGACACGACAAAAGGACCTTGAACAAAAAAAAAATGTTTTTTATAGTCGTCTTGATACGTAATGAACATTATTGACATTTTGGTTTTTGGACAATTTTTTTGTTCAAGGTCTTCGGTCCCGACTTCTGAAACGCGGACCAATCCGAACAATTTTTAAAAATTATTTATAATAATTATTAATAACCTTTTTTCAGACAAATACAATTTGAGCAAGTGAAATAGAGTTTTGGCTCCAATTCCTTGAACCCCGGGCCTATTGTTTTCATCACATTTAAGAGCCATTGTACTGATGACAAAAAAAAAAAATCAAGATCTTCGGTCCCGACACTTGGGACGCCGGACCTCTTGTTTGCATCGTGCTTATGAGCCATTGTATTAAATACAAGTTAAAAAAACAACAACAAAATTTTTTTTTCTCATTCAAAATTTCAAACAACTTACACAAGAAAAAATAAATTGCAACTGGTTTTAATTTCAAGTGTGCGCGTTTAAAAATTGCATGTGTGCGCCTAGCCTTAGTTTATATGAAAGTGCGCACATCTGCAACTGGTTTTATGTGTACGCTCTTTCACATAAAATAATTGAACAGAAATGTGCAATCAAACAGTTGCAAAATTAAAAATTGCATATCTGCGCCTAGCCTTAATTTATGCAAATGTAAACATATGTAGTGTTATTGAAAATATGTAACTCTCCCTGAGTTCTGTATTGTAAAAAAAATCGAAAACTTTGACAATGTTTCGAGTTCCATATTATGTATGTCAAAAATATTTTACAATGTTCCAATTTTCGAATTGTAAAATATTGGTTTTTGAAACGCAGAAAAAAGTAAATCGTGCATTAAAAATTTTTTGGATGCTTTCGTAACATTTTTACACGTTACAGCTATATAAATTTATTTTTATTATTATTTAAAAAAAAATATTATTATTAAATTCATTTACATATATTATTAAGTTTTATCTGATAGCAAAATAAAAGTTTATTATAAAATTAAAAAATTATAAAATAACTCAAAGAAAAAAATGGCGGAATCAGTGTAAGCAATTGACGACAGTACATATTATAATAAATTTATATATGTATGCATGTAGGATACCTATAGGTACATTAGTTTATATTTTTGGTAGGACAAAAAAGTGGACACACAGCCAAACAAATTTATTAATTATATATAGTACGAATGGAATTTGAACGGGATTGAACATCAAAAATTTGCGTTCCGAAATATAAAAAATACTTTGTATTTTTTTTACTTAGTATTGTAATAGTTTTCTATTTTAAATTTCAGTTCGGTTTAAAGGCGGTTGAAAAACATTTGTTTTTACCATTTTCTATCAAAATTAACATAGGTACTATTTTCTATACGTATACGTATGTTCAATAACACTGCGTTTACAATTGGTCTGTATGTTAACTCGCAAATTTATATAAATTTACGTAAATTTATCCAAATTCCTGTATATTAACTTTTTTATTTGCATGCTCTTAAACTTTTTTATTTGCGGAGAGTTCCCTCTTAAATAAATTTTTGCAAATGAAATTTCTATTTGCAAAAATTCGTAAAAATTTACTGTAAATTTTTTGTTGTTGTTTTAAATGTCAATAGAATATTTTTCATATAAAAAGTGGTATACCTAAAATAAATAAAAAGTTGTGTATCTAACCTGAAAACTTATTTATATAACTTTTTACCGACAAAAAGACCAAAAGCACGAAAAATTATTTAATTTAATTTTTTTCAACAAAAACATTCAATCATTTTACAAAAAATTTCAGAAAATTACTAAATTATAACCTAACCTAAAAATATAACCTAAAAATCAATTATTTTAGACATGAAAAAATTTGGAAAAATTTATGCAAATTTTGCGTAGACATACTTTTAGTTTGCAAAAGAGAACATTTTAACTATTCTCACAGAATTTTATGATCACGTGATTTTTCCTCTCATTTGCAAAATTTTTGCATACAGACCTAATATTATGCAAAATTTTTCAAACTCTTTAATACCGAATTTAGACTGCAATTTATGCAAAAGTAGATGTAGTAGTGTAAAATTTAAACGAATTCGATCAAGTTAAGTGAACACATTTAAATATATATTTATATTAAATTGAACTTAATTTAAAGTGGTATTCTATTGTATGTACACATATAAAAAAGTTCTGTGATCGCCTGGACCAATAACGTATTAACTTTTCTTCGAGCAGACTTCGAGAGTATAGTTGTCATGTGAGACAAATATAATAATATCCTGAAATGTCTGTTAAACATAATATATTCAACCAAACGACGACCTGAGTCTAGTCTTCGATAGACTTGTGCATCGCAAATAATATGCATAATGTCATCCTGAGTGTCAGGAACACTTGCAAATTTGACTGTTATCAGTATTGTAAGCTTCAGTTGCATTGCGTGTTTGT
The DNA here is from genome assembly GCA_963942445.1 of Argyra leucocephala. Classification (NCBI taxonomy): domain Eukaryota; kingdom Metazoa; phylum Arthropoda; class Insecta; order Diptera; family Dolichopodidae; genus Argyra; species Argyra leucocephala. Next base: position 17,096,070 of record OZ012681.1, read on the forward strand.
TAAGCTAGTATAAGTGGTTTCTGATGAGCATCCTGTATATTATATATTTACTATATATATAAATGTTTGTTTTTTTTTTTTTACTATTTTAATTTTAAGGATAAAAAATAAACAAAAATTTCTTAAACAAGGATAATTCAAAGTTTCTTGTAATGATATGATTTTTTTTTGTTCTCGTTTTTGTTTTTTTTTTTCATTAGAATTAATTAAAGTGTATTTTTAGTACTGTTATAAATGTTTATCTTTGAAAATTTGTAAAATTAAGGACTTTGATCTGATTTAGTTGTTAGTTTCTGGTTTAATATTAGAAAAACAAATTAATTAAGGTATAATTTGTTAATTTTTTTGCCCAGCGTTTTTTCTCTCTTCTAAACAACACATTTTTCAACTGTAATTTTATTTATATGACTTTTCTTAAATTTTTGCATATGGTAAATGACAAATTGACCTCGAGGCAGACCAAAACTTTTGTTGGAGAGACGTAGTATCGGTAGATATGAAACAATTTCGTATCTTCAACTTAAAAGACACCGCCCGTAAAGAAAAAGAAATTTAAGACGTTGATGAGTCAGGAACAGGACCATACTTGGTCTGTTGACCACCTAAGTAAGTAAATATGACAAATTGAATGCGTTTTAGTTATTCTTAGAGTTAATTTATAATTAAAATGTACAAATAACATCATTTCTACATCTCTGTTGGTGCCGAATAATGCCGGTACTATAATTTTACATGTAAGTTGTTTTTATTTTGTAAGCCTGAAATTTGATACGTCTAGTTTTGCAACAATTGAACGTATGAAATATTAAAATAAATTTTTAAAAATAATTTAGTAAATTATGATTTGTATATATATATATATAGATGTAGGTTATTACTTACTCATAAGAATTATATCGAGCAATCATAGAATTAACAGCATGACAAACTCCTAATTCTGTTATTGTTTCATAAATATGCATTTTAACTGGTGTACCACTGCTCATTTCTGGTGAAAAATTCCATTTTACATCATGTAATAAATCTCTATATTTATTACTACTTAAACCAAATGTTTTATTTATAATTAATGTTTCAATATTATCATATGATGCATTAGCCAAATTAATAACAAATTCTCGAAATATTAATCGATCTTCTTCATTTTCAAAGAATTTCAAATTATTCCTTCCGTAGATGATTACATGAAATAAATTGAATTTTGTATTTTAAATTTAAAAAAAATAATAAAAATAAATATTACTCCATGTATTCCTCAAGCTTGTTATCATCTACTCTCTTATAGGGACAAACTGTTAAACTAGGAAAACTTGTATTCCATACTAATTTATTACGATCCATTGTTATTACCATTGGTGATGTTTGAAAACGATTCCAAATTCTTTGACCAAGTGATATAACACCAAAAATTGCTATCGCTATGAAAAAAATCCAAATAATTCTATTGAAATAAAAAAACAAAAATAAGTCATTGTAACACTATCAATTTATTTATAACAGGATCTTTAATCTTCATAATAATATGAAAAATATCGTGAAAAAATTTTTTTTTCATCTTGAAGATGAAAATGGCAATTAAATTGGTGGAATTGAACAAAAAATGAAAATATGAAAAACTTATATTGAAAAACTAATTGAAAGTAAGTAAAATCAAGCTCATAGCTTTAATAATATTCCAGCGATAACAATTGATGACATCACAAATGTCACTGAAATAGCTAAATGTGAAAAATTGGTTGGTCCGATTTCAATTGATACCTAATCCGGATGATACAACTTCGAACGGTATCTCATCCGGATGAACAAAGTATTAAACGGTTAAAAACATCTCTTAATAAAACCTATTAAAACCGGCTATATTTAAAAATAACTGGCTCAAATCAATTTTTGTGACTATTCCAAAGAAAAAAAAAAATGCCGAAAAATGAAGTGACTTCAGAAAAATTAGATTAATGAGTCACGTATTTTAAAAATTTTTATATGGACTATTGACCAGAGAGTTATAGATGAACAAATCGATTTTACACAATTCGGTGTTTGTAAGGGATTTGGAGAGAGATTTTTTCGCCCTATGTCCCATGGATGGGGTTACAGGACAATGATGATGATGGCGGATAAAGTATTTGGAACTTGACAAATTTTATATGGAGTCCAAGTATTCGTAAAGCATTGTGGGGATGTATAAACCATGATATTTATTTGTGCTTCATTGATTTCAAAATATACTTTGATGATCACACGATAAGTTAATTTAGATCTTAAAAACTACTCAAATCAATGGAAAGGAAACTACAGATAATAACAAATTTATGTTTGGAAGAGTTTGCAAATCTTCGAGTGGAAAATAAATTGATAGATGATGCATATCAAAACACGAAGAGCAGCATGTGCCCAACCCTACACCGTTGAAATCCCTAGGTGGCAGAAGACAAATTATAGAAATTAGTTTATAGCCTCAACACCCCGAATGTGAAACCAAATTCCATCTTAAGTGTTTCCAAAACATGATAAATTCCATATTTAAGACCTAAATAAATTCAAGACGAACATTAACACATTCGTTCGTAATTTTCTTCCTTTCCTAATTTTCCTTTTCCAACCTAGCCAAACATAAAAATCGGTATAAAAGGTTGCCATCTTGTGTTTTGGCTATGTATAAAAAAAAACGTATAAATAGAATGGTACACTTTTTGTTTAACACTTTTATATGGGGTATGAATCTTGGACACTTTCCTAAGCCTCCTAGAAAAAACTAAAAGCCCTGGAAATGTGGTGAAACCGGATAATGCTTAAAATTAGTTGGACACAGAGGATAACTGATAAAAAAGAAAGTAATTGTAAACATGATCAAATCTAGAAAAATTGATTCTGATATACACTGGGTATCCAAAGAAATTCAAAATTATGCTCGAAGGCAAAATTGAAGAAAATCGAGGCCTCCGATGTAAAAGGAGAATATCGTGAATGAAAAAATTAGGTCAGTGGTTTAATATTTATTTCTAGCTGTCCAGTTCAATAAAGTGAAAATTGCTATAATGGCATAGCTAACATCCGTAATGAAATTTTGGGTAAACGAAGAAGAAGAATATTAAAGTATGGGTAATCAAAGACAGTAAATATATATAAACTAGTATATCTTAAAAAAGTATGCACATTACATCAAAAAAATCAACAACAATATGTAAAGTAAATATGTATCATCTCTCATCATAGTGCATTAATATTATTTTCTCACTAAATTTTTCTTCTATACCTATACATATATCGGTAATTCCATAGTTCCATTTCCATAATACATAAAAAAAAAATTAGATTTATTCTCTCAATTCTCATTCTTTCATTCATAATAAACTGTATTTGATTATAATTGTTGTTGTTACAAAAGGCTTCAGACAAAAACAAATTTAGTATATATAAGATATAACGTATATACATATAACATAGAAGTAAATATATATATATAATTTATACTGGTATAGGATAGCTTTAATAATATCTCAAAGTTAAATATTGTAATATAGATTAAGCTTAAATATTGAATTATGGTGCTTTGCTTTTATGTTGAAGTTTCAATAAGTTGATGAGAAGATAATATGTACTTTAATTCGTTGTTCATTAATTGTTATATATGTTATTTTGATCTTTCGATGAGTTTGAAGATATTTGTCAGTAGTGTATCGGATAGAAGTTATTCTAGTCGAATTACTATTCCCATTCCAAAGTGTTCATTTGTTTGCCAGCGATTTATACTCACACAAGAGGTATTGTGCCATTTCTTCTACTTTACCCGTGTTATGTGCATATAGTAATCAATGATTTACTTAGACTGTGCAAATATTTTATCATATAAGAATGACTCATAACAAAGTTTTTTATGCGAAGAATTTCTTCTCAATACGTCTATATAGAGTATCTTTCTACTGGTTCCAATTTATGAATTAAACTTTTAAATAACCAAAAAAATAATTAGAAATATCAAGGCGGGTTCGAGAAGAATGTCTACAAAATATTACCACTTTGTTTTGATTTTAATTTATTGATGTAATCTTATATAGCCAAACGATGTGGTGTAGGTGTTGTCTACTAATCAGAAGATCCCAGGTTCGAATTCCGCACACGCCATGGATAATTATGTAAAAAGTATATTTTTTTAATTATTCTTTGAACTATGCTATTGCGAAGGTGAATTTTATTTTCCATATTCAAATTAGTTGATTGTTTATGGCAAGTCTAAAAACAGTTGTGTATTACGAAAAAGCACGAAGGTAGGTCGATAGGTAGGTCGAAATGTCAATTCCTGTTGCTTCCGGAAAACTGAATAGCACTTTATTGTGCGTTTGACACTGTTTTGACCACAATGCCACGTCAAGTGACCTATTTGTTGTTATTGGTTGTTTAAGGGGATTACTAGCCAAAGAAGCTTAAGTAGTAACTCCACCCTGTGCGATTTAGAAAGCCGATTACATCAATAACTTTGTTTCCCGCAATAATTTTTATATTGTTAGAGAAAGTCTCTGCTAAAGTCTGCAATCTGAGTCTATAGCTAAAGCTCGGCAGCTGCGAAGAAAGTGTTCAAGATTTTCTGTTTCATTTTCTTTGTTGCAGCTGCTTGTAGCGTAGTTTTTTTTTATCGGTCAGAGACTCGCAAACATAATACAAATGAAAGCGTTTCTTCGGGCAGTGAACGTCGCACAAAGGTACATGAAAATATATATGATTCAAAATTACAAGTACATATATTAAGATACTGAACCTCTAAAACAATTTGGGGACAAGTTGTAAAGTGCATGCCCATGTTTAATTTACAAAAAATAAATAATCTACCATCTTCTGGATTTAATTATTTCCTCTTTTTAAGTTCAATATTCGTAGACTCTATTTAAATGGCGCCATTTTAAAATTTTAACAACTCACTTATATTATATTTATTTATTTTTGTTTTTCAAATTAAATTTTTTCAAAAATCAAATTGGAACAATTCCAAAAATTAAATAATTCATAAAAAATGCCCATTAAAAATATTATACTCAAATATTCTGTTGTTGTTGTTGTTGTTGTTTTCATTGGGTCGAAAAAAAGGACATTTGGGCTATTTAACGCCTTTGGTATTATTATATAGAATTGTTATTAAAATTATATAAGTTGTATATTCCTCGAATGCATATTATTATTTATTTAAAATATAGGATGAATTTCAAAATAAATAAAAATATTAATCATTTTAAGGATTTAACTACAGAAGCGTAAATAGAACAGGTCCGCAACATCTATTTGATTTCAATAAGTTTTGGGGTATATTATAAAAAGCTATTATGTGTTTGTTTGTTGAAAATGTTTACATCTGTTAAATATTGGCTTCTGACAGATTTGCAAGAACAAGTATTTAGTTCCCTATACTGTCTTTTAAAACATGAGAATCTGAAGAAATGTGACAAATTTCATTATGCTAACCCTCAGAGGCAAAACTGTAAATGATGTGCTAATTCAAAATATATCAAACAAAATGCTGTTTTCCCAACTTCAATATTCAATCATAAGCTTCACCATCATCATTGTCCTGTAACCTCATCCGTGGGGCATAGGGCGGAAGCTTTACCAAGCCATACAGAATTGATACAGAAGTTAATACGTGTTCATCGGTTTATATTTATAATAAACGTACAGTTGGCATTTTATTTGTAACATAATCATTTAACAAATTAAAAAAAATATGTTTGACCCTAGAAAAAGAATCTACTACTGTTGAATTACAAATTTACGAGGGTAAGACTATATATAACGAGGGTAAGACTATATATAATATATATGAAACAAGCCAATCCACTCTAAGCTTAACGAAAACTTTGTGGGAATAAATAGCTTTATGTTTTTAGCTAGGCGACTTAGGGCGTTTCCGAACCTCTCGCACTTGCACTTGATACTCGCACTAAAAATGTCAAATCGCACTTGATTTGTTGTAAAAATTTTAGTGTAGTCTCAAGTACACTAGATATCGAAAAATTAAATTTATTAAATTTAGTGCGATTTGACAGGTTTAGTGCGAGTATCAAGTGCAAGTGCGAGAGGTTCGGAAACACCCTCATACATTAATATACAACAAAAATGACAAGCTAATGACAATCAATAATGTAATAGTTCAAACAGCATACAAAATTTAGCATATTAACCAGAGCAATTGAATTAAGAAAGCAAAATGTTTTATAGTTCGAATTTATAGTTCTGTGTTTTGGCAAGGATTTGGAAGAGAAAATATAACGCCAAATTATATAAGCTATTTAACGATATGAACCTAGCCCAAAAAGTCAAATTTCCACTGACTAGCAAATTGAAGAAAATTCTCCAGGTAATTGAATCTAATTTCTTGGCAATGAGTCCGTGACGTAGACCAGATCTTTGTTGAAAAGATGAAATATCGGGTAATATGAAACAACTTTATATTTAAAACTGAATAAAATATACTCATAAAAGTAGTTGGTAGAAGAGTTTGTAAATCGCTAGGAGTAGTTGGTCGCAATCAAATCGAAGTGGAGTAGTTGATAAATTGTCAGGACCTAAACCTTTAAGATTTGTTGCGTACAAGAAGCAAGTAAAAAATTAAAATACAAATATGTAAAATTGTAATATAACCATTCTTATAAATCTGTAGCTGGAAAAGTGGAACGATGCCAATCAATGATTAAAATAATTTTAAAGTATTGGAAATTTGAAGAATTTGAAGAAAAATATTTGCTTTCAAAATAAATTACGATGTATACACATCGATATATACACAAACTAAATTAAACGAAAATATTGAAAAATTTATCGAATTAAAAAAGTTAAAATGAAGACTTAAAGTAGATGGCTAAAAATAATACTAGATATAAAGAAGAAGTAAAACTAAAACTTCCAGTCTAAACGAAATCGAGAACAACCGAAAAATTCGTCGAAAAATTGAAATTAACGTTTATGAAGGATTATATGCCTAAGACAGATTAGAATAGAAAAATATTATGAATGCCAAGTTTACTCCAAACTGTAGCAGAAGTAAATTATTATAATGATTATTTATTACTATTTTTATTTCGATTTGTTATGAATGAAGACATTGAACGGTTTGCAAACACTAAGATAGGCTGGGCACGTAAATCGAATGTACGAAACTGGAAAACAAGTACTAAAACCAAATAGAAATGCCGTGGTATAGTAAATAGTGGTAGAAGAAGATCAAAAACCAAATGAACAAACAACCTTGAAAATGATGTGAAAACCCTATACCAATCCCAAATTGGAAACAAACAGTTCAGATTAGCCTTTTTGGAGGGTCAGGATCATAGTAATGAAAGCCAAAGCTTACTCAGAGAGAACTGTAGTGCTATAAGATGAAAATAATGATGACGATAACTTTAAAAAAAATATATCTACTCATAATCGTGTAAATTATGTTGCCAATTCAATTAAATTCATCTTCAATTTATTAAATTTAATTTTAAAAATTTAAACAATTTCAAAACAATAGATTTCATTGTATAGAAAATATATTTTGTTTTTGACATATTTTGAAATAGTTTCTGCAATAAATATAAAATATGCAAGAAAATATATATTCAATAAACCGGGACCATTCCAAACATATTTCTATCAAATTTTATTCATATTTTTAAATAATATTAAACCTGTACTGAAATATAATTTTAATTTTTTTAATATTTTTCTTAGTTTTAATACATTCAATTGTTTAAAATTCTATATTGAATTTCATATTGTATAAATAATAACAAAAGCATAATAAGAAAAAACAAAAACAAATATACAGTACTCTCTCGTTATTTACACTTTAATATTATTATGATTTTGTTTTTTATTTTTTTAATATAAAAAGCATAAATTTGTTGTACAGGAGGAGGAAATAAAGGGGGCCAGAAATAAATAATTGTACTACTCGAGGTGATCTTACCACTTTTTACCCATGAGTTCTCTACTTTTTAATTTCACTACATATTACTTTTTGTGCCTCACCTGAGTATTTTGATTGCTGTTTGCTTCTGTATACTGATTTTATATTCTCCTCTCCTAGCTTTACTCCTATTTCTTCAGCAACTTTAACCACTATGTTGTTCAAGGTCTAAATGTTATCTGGTTAATTTTTGAGGTTAGGAATACCAGTTAGCTCAATAAATTTTTCGTAACGAGTTTGTCTAGTCCTTTCAATCAAAGTACACGGTTGTACTGTATTTCTGCCTTCAATATACTGTTTTCACTTCATAGAGCAACATTTTCATCTATCAAGCTATCTAAAGCTTCTCTGTAAATTCGTTGCTCATTCTTTAGAACCTCAAATTTTGATTCAAATTCTGATTGACTATTTATGATACGATCAAGTTTTGCAATGATAGTGTCATGACTTTAATCAGATGCTTTGTTGTTTATCTCATTGCTTGGAGTTCTAATGCTGGAACTTGATGTTGTTGATGAATTAAAAAATATTGATTTCCTTTTTTGCCTGACAGTACTGCAGTTTCGACAAAAACAAATTTTCTCGTTTGTTACTTACATAATGAGTGAAGTTCTCATTATTTAATCCGGAGCAAGTAATACAAAAGTACTTTTTGCAGTCACCATCACATTGCAATCTTAGTTTTTTCTTTATATTTAATTTTGTTTTGCACTGGTTACAAAAAACACCTTAATTTCTTTTTGACATTTTGACATTTCGGTAGAAGTTATTACGGGGCATTACCCCAAAGACAATCGTACTAGAAGGCTTGAACTTCCCTAAAATGATTTTTACTATGACTGTCTCAATGAAACAATCCTTCAATTTATCTGTATTTGCCTTGCATTAGTTTATAAATGAAAATTTACTTTCTAGACTAACTCCAGGTATTGATATTAAAATGCCTCCATTTCTATTTTAAAAAGATCGAAATGATTTCAACGAGTAGGATTCATTTTAGAAATTTTTTTTATTTAACAATGGATATCTTTAGTGTTACCTATCGTCCCACAATTAACTATTTATTAACATTTTATCAACAATAACAATATTAATGTATAAATTTTAAATAAATATTAGTAGATAATATGTTGTACACAATAATTGTCTATTTATTTTGTCGAAAAAAGATGGAGGAAACTGAACGAAATATAGTGATGAACTCTAACCCATCAAAACAATTTTATTTACACCACTGTTTTCATTAACAACTAATTTAATTGTTATGTTTTGTTGACCACTCTCTCATGAACAATGTCCAATGTGAAAAGAAGTTATTTGTTTTTTGCAATTTTAGACTGTTGAACCTTCTAATTGCCATACTAAACCACACAGTACGATGTGAAACATATTAAAAAAATAAATAAATCGGATTGTAGTGCTTCGTAAAGTTCTATAAAGTTTTTCTTTGATATGAAGTATTTTTTTTGTATATAATTGTGTATATGCATTTCCTCCCCCTAAACACCGCCCCACGTCATACATTTGCAGCATTATTGTTTTATTATCATTATACTTTTTACTAGCTTGGTAACGCGCCATAAATGACGGAAGCAAAATAAATTCTAGCATTTCTTTCCTTCATTAGAGTTTTCATTTCAAGTTTAAGAAAAATACGTATTTGCTTGCTAATTTGTCATACCTTAATTTTTGTATTATAACGCTTTTAACTACCATATAAACAGAATATTTGTAGTAAGGTACAAAATTTTCTATTCCCGAAGGGTCATTTACTCGATAATTTTTGCGACAACCTTTTTGCCAACATGGAAAATTTATCGTGTAATTCAGAATTAAGTTAATCTTGTTAACATTCAATAACATTCGCTGCGTAAGCTTAGCGTCAAAGTTTAGCCACAACTTTGAACGAAAACAATTTTAAAAACAAAAATAAATAAAATTCTAAATATAAAAATAAAATAATATTATACATAATATTTATTTTGATGAATAAAATAAAAACTCGTGTTGGAGAAAAAATTAAAATAAAAAAATTTACTGCAAATAAATAGGTATTTACAAAACTGTTCATAACTTGTGAACTATTGATCGGTTATTTAAAATCTCATTTCATTTCAAAAATTCATTATCGAACTGTTCATGTTAAAATTCATACATAATTATTATTATTTATAACATGCATTAAAAAGAAGAATAACAATCAATATGGTTTAACCGATACCTATATATACCTACCTACTATATTAAAAAAATTCATTACTCTCTACAACATACATTTCTACACACTTGAAGAAAACAAATATACCTAAAAATTATAAATTTACAAAGATAAGAAATAAAAAATAATAGTACAAAATTTCATTTAATTTCTTTAAAAATGTATAGGTTGCTATTGTTTTTATGTGTAAATCAGCAGAACTAAAACCTAACCACATAATATGTACTAAATATTATATACGATCATAAATTTATATATCATATAGATATCTATATATTAAAAAAAAAGAACAATAAACAAAAAAATAAAAATAAATAACAATTTTAACTCATCATCGCATCACATTTCTGGCTAGAGTATATATATATATCTATAGTACTATAGTACAGGCAATGCATACGGTAGCAAAACTATGATGCTATGATCATTATCATAACAACAAAAAAAATAAAAAATAAAAAAAATATGAAGACACATATGCATATTGTGTATAATTTTAAGTAATAAGAATAACCTTTAAGTGCATTATGTTTTTTTTTGTGTTAAATGCTGTTTGCCATTTGGTTATTATACCATATTAAACTATTGATAAAATTTCTATTAGTCCTTCTTATTATAAATCAAAAAAATTGTTTGTTTTATTTATATTATTATTATTATTTTTTATTTTTCCTTATTATTTGCGAAGAAGACTAACATTAAATAAAAAAAATATATTTCATGCAATGGTATTTTTTCTTGCAAAGGTTCAGCATGGTAGACAGGGGTTAAAAAAAGAGTACCAAAGCAATTTGTATATGTGTTGGAGTATTCCGTCGGACTTACAAACATCCAGATAAATGCAAAATAATATATATATATATATATAATTGTCATATTGATAGGTGATGCTATTCAAATTGATATTTTTGCAATTTGTGACCCTGACGAGTACCTGCTAGATCTGTTAAAGGTTTTAGGTCTATATAATATGTTTAGCCAAAAAATTGTACTTTACATTAATTTTTAGTATAAAAACCTATTAAATGCGTGACATCGATTCTAATCAAATTCAATAGTCAAATATCGAGTTAAAACTGTATTTGTTTAAAACTGAAGTATATATACTTACATAATGCATATTAAATGTACAAATGTATGTACATTTTTAAAATTCTCTATCATATGTCATAGTTATATCATAGATTATCAGTTCATATATTATACGAAAAATTCTTATACATATTATATTATTATCGAGATAAAGTCAGAGACACATTATAAGTCCATTGAATTTTTTATTAGATTCATACAATAAAAAAAAAAAAATAACAAAAACAATAAAAATAAAAAATATAACAAAAAAAAAAAATTTTCTTACCTCTCTATAATATGTAATCCACTTTTAGCTAAATATGCAAAACCATGAGCTGACACCTCTTCTAAAAATTCAATTATAAATGCCCGTATCTTTGTTCTAATATTAATTTTCTTTCCTTTAATACCATCATTATCATCATCATCATCATCATCATCAATATCCTTATAATATGAATCTTTACTATTATAATCATTATCACTATCATCATCATCATAATCATCATTATAATTATTATATTCATTATTGTAATTGGTATGATGATGAATTTCAGGATATTCTGCATCATTATAGTTTCGATTTAATTTTATATGCCTTGGTATTGCTCTTATTGATGATGGTGGTGGTGTTGGTAGTTGTATTAAATTCTTATATGATGTAAAATTCTTTATTCTACTAATCAAAGTTTTTGGTTGTTTATTATTATTTTTGGAATTGGTATTGTTATTATTAACATTACCATCATCACTATCTTTATTGTTATTACCGCTATCATAACTACTTGCAGTATCAATGCGATTTGGATCAATGGAATTTTTTTTTTGATTAAATGAAAATGTCCCAAATAATTTTGGTTTTAATGGTTCATACTTCAATTGCTCCCGTTGCTGCTGTTTTTGTTGATGATGATGATGATGTGGATGATGTTGATCATGATAAATTGATTTTCTTTTTTGTATTTCTTTTATGATTTTTCTTTTATTATTATGATTATTATTAGTAGGTCTTTCAATAGCATCATTTAAAGGATTCATATTGTTAAAGATAAAATCATTTTTCCAATTGATATCATCAGTAGTAGTAGTAGTAGTTTTAGTAGTATTGCCAACAATACTATTATCATTTGAACTATTATAAATATCATGATATGGATTTTGTTGATGTTCATATGATGGTGTTATTTGATTTTTTTTCATTTTAATTTTTTTTCCATTAGTTTGTATTGGTACTCCTATTACTCTTGCTGCTGCTGCTGTTGTTGATGATATCGATAATATTGATGATGGTGGCTGATAATGTTGATTTTTCAATTCAGTATTATAGTTGTTATAATATTCATAGTTACGAATGTCATTGTTTTGACGGTTGCTATTGTAATTATTGTTTTTATTTTTTTTCCTACTATTGTTATTTGTGTTACTTTGACGATGACGATATTGATGATATCCTTCTGAAAAAGGATAAAAACGATTATATTGATCGCTATCGAAATAATAATGGTCATCATCTACTACAGTATCATCATCATTATCATCACCATTCATATTAAAACCATATCTTGTTTTTGAAATATTCTTATTGAATAGCATTTATAATGTGTGCTATGAATATAATCTATGGGTGTGTATAATTTTAGTTAAGCTAAAAAATGAGAAGAAAAATATCTTTATATATTTTCTCTTTCATATAATTTACTTTAAAGTTTCATAATAGAAAAACAAAAAAATATTGTAATGTTATTTAGGAAAATATGCGAGAGTCTATTTAAGACCGCAAAAAAAATAATTAAAAGAAAAATTCAGATTTTTAATAACTGTTTGAAATATGTATAGATGGAGCACTGAGCTTTATTTAGAACAGTATTATTGGATTTTTAATTGAATAGAAATTAAAAATAAAACAAGAAAAAAAAAATAGATTAGAAAGTGTTGTGTTGGAAATTGTGGTAGAATTGGTTATTGATTTGTTTATGGATTAATAGTTTTATTAATTCATTTAACAATAATGTTCATATAGCATAATTAGTGAGATTTATATCTAACTTAATTTATGAATTCTATATGGTTTTAGGATTCAAATTTAAATTTAATTTTTTTTTTTGTGTATTAGTTTTTTAGATGTAGGGTTTTGGTATAGTTACAACACAAAGTAGATGATTAAACTGTTGTTGCTTTTCAACTGAATGTCATTTGTTACTAATTTTTTGTTAAGTAATTAAATTCATTAAGTAATTTGTATCTAGTGTCATGCATTACCAATATCGCGTCTATTAGCAGTAACAAAAATCTCACAAGATTTGAAATAATGCTTGCCATATAATAACGATGTCTTTGATTTATGTTGATCTACCAATTAATATAAAAAAAAATTTATTTTAATAATTTTTTATAAAATTAATCTGATGTCTAGGTTAAAAAATGTATTTAAAGACTTGGTTTACTACTATTGGCCTAATTTTAATGCCCTGGCTTACTACTGTTGGTAGGATAGAACATCATCAGCTATCTGTATATATAATGGTAAATATGGATTTTTTATCATTGTCATGTATATGAAGAACGGCAGAGATTTGTAAATTAACAACGGATGCCATTACGTAACGAGATAAATAGTGGAAAAGAATTTAGAATTTGATAAAATCACCGTATCTGTGCTGCATAGATTTAATTAAGTCTATTCTACAGCGAATAAATAAAACAGAATCTGAATCATTTGCCATGTAGATGCTGCTATACCGGGTTTTGACCAGAGCTTATTTTATGTCGTAGAATCCAAATTTGCATAAAAAAGTAGCCCTTCCCATTTGAAAATCTCGATTTCGGACAATTTCTGCAATTTTTGGGCTTAAAAAACCCTTTTCCGGTCCCTGCCGGAAGTTGAAAATATCACCAATCGATAGAGTGCCGTCGATCTAATTATTAACATATCTTTAAATTTTTAAAATAACGGCTCTTTTCCCTCTTAAAAAGCTGATACGCATGCTCTGGAACACCCGGTATAATTAGTTATAATTTCCGTTAGTAAAGAATAGGCTTTGAAAGATTACTATATTAGTTTTGTTTAATAACAACGCAGAATACACCATTGTGATATTCGAGCCAAAAATGAAAACTATCGCCACTAAGAAACAACTAAAATGCAAACTAGCTGTAAATGACAATTTAGTAATATAAATAATGTCATTCAGGTACCTAAGAGTAGAAATATTTGCAACTCAAAATTGCAAATACGAAAACTAGAATTAGATCAGCAAACCAGCTGGAATATCTGGATTGAGAAGTCTGATTTGAAAAAATAAATTAATGAACTGAAAACATAAGTTCAAAATAAACAAAATATGCATTCGGTCAGTTTTTACATATACGTAGCAAAATCCCGAACTGATATTAGGAAAACAAAATTTTGTACTGCTGAAATGAAAAATGCTAACTAAGAAATACTTTGTTAGAAATGTAATCCCAAATCAACAAAATGCACCTTTGATTTGATTAGAAGTAGAAAAGTAGCTTGGAATGATCATACATCCCAAATGGCTCACCAAAGACTAGTTAAGATTTTACTTCAAACCATAAGATAACTGTTAACCATCAGACAGATCATTGAAATGTTGGAAGGACGGATTTCTAACTTTCTATGTCTCAAAATGTGTAATATGGTTATAGAGCCAGGCATAAGTCTATAACATTGGAGGAAGAAAGGAGCAGAAGCAAGAATAACAAAAGGTAGACTAAGGGCGTTTCCGAACCTCTCGCACTTGCACTTGATACTCGCACTAAACCTGTCAAATCGCACTAAATTTAATAAATTTAATTTTGCGATATCTAGTGTGTACTTGAGACTACACTAAAATTTTGACAACAAATCAAGTGCGATTTGATAGGTTTAGTGCGAGTATCAAGTGCAAGTGCGAGAGGTTCGGAAACGTCCTAAGAATGTTCTTCTTTTCACAAACACCATCAATAATCTAGATCTGTGATCAGGACTTTAAAATATTATATAATTATCGAGATTAAACGTACAAATTATATAAATAAAAAAAAATATGAATTGATTCAACATAATTTTAAAATAAAATTAACCACAATTCATCCCCAATTTTGAATTGAATCGCTTTTACTCTAACAAGCTTAGGCAGAATTAGTTTTACCTAAAATAATCTTAGTTAAAACTAGGTGAAAATAAAAACGAGCATGATTTAATGTTTAACAAGTGTACATCAAATCAAATTTTATTTTAACCAGCATTGCATGTCTTGTACGTATGAAAATATTCTAATATCTCCGATCATATATGAGTGAATTATGTAGCCCACCAAGTGAATTATAAAGTCTATGTAGTATAATTATGAATTATCTAGATTTGTTCTATTATTTGGTTAGCAATATATAATGTATATATATATGTATATAATGTTGGCATACAAAATATGTCTAGTTTTAATTATAAAACTAAAGTATGCACTAAAAGTATGTATCGATAGGTATAGGTAACAGTGTTTGTCGATCCGGTATATTTAAACCAAAGAAGTATATACCACGAGTGATATCGTGAACATTTTGAGTATATTTAATTTTACATTTATTCGTGAATACCCTATATTTTTGTAAGTTAATAAAATTATTGCATAAGCGAAAGTAATACATAATTATTAACAATTATTTATTTAAATTTTAGAAAATTTATTATATACATATTTTTAAATGTAATAAATATGATTATTAATATGAATTAAGATAATAAATTTATTTGTATTTAAAATATTTATTTTAATTTTAATTGAAATTTAATAAATAATATTTTCATAATATATTTGATTTAATATTATTTCAAATTGAATTGTGCATAGAATTAAAAAAAAAAAAAATAATTGAATTAATTTTGTGTTAGCGGGTCAATTACATAATATTTATGGTGCATATATACTCGTTGTGTAAACGTTAGAGCTTTCAAGTATTCAATTCTATAATAAGGTTTTTATTTTTATTTTTTGAAAGTATAGCGTATTTAGTTTTTGCTTATTCTGGAAGTTTCTAATCTCTTAAAAACTGAAATTCATTAATCATAATCATTTTGTAACTCATACAAATCTGGGGTTAACTTTCATCCCTATATAGTCTAACACAAATCTACTTTCAGTTGTAAACTTAGTACTGAGATTCATTAACAAATAAAATGAGCTGAAAAATTCAGATTTAAAATTATTGCTTTATTTAAGTCTCACTCTCACATAATATTAATGATAACAGTACACTAGAAGTTATCACAATTCAAAAATTATTCTAATTAAAGAAGTAGAATCACTTTCACACTTCAATTTAACGGTTTAGAATATATAATTTGTAAAATTAGTTTGAAAGAGGCGATAACAACATTTATTCATCATGTTAACAACAAATGAAGGTCCAATATCAATCCCCTACAACGTAAACTGAACCGTTATCTATAACATGAGTAAGTCCGTACCCGTGACAAATTCGTTGGTATCTAAAATTGGTGGTTATTAAACATAATATCCTCCTAGTCATCGGAATCTACTTAGGTATAGGTCATTTATAGGTTCGCGGAGTGGAGGAATCATCGCAGAGAATATTTTGTATTACCTATACATGGTTTTGATGAGAATACTTTGATTACATGGTTTTGTATTATTTGGTTTTGATGTATTACATGGTTATTGGTGGTTTTGATTTAATATTTTCATATATGCATATATCAAGTTTTAACAGATTCGACAAAAATAACAAGTGACAACTTCAAAGGTTCTTATATTATATATTTAAATTTGATTATTAAAATCATCTTGCTCTCACAGAGAGTAATAAATATTCTGAATTGAAATTTCAATATTGAAACTTGAGTACAAATTGTTAATAAATTGTACTAAGATAGAACTGAGAAGAGACTCCGACTGTTCAATTGTAAAAAAATATTTTAATTAATTTTAATATAGCCAAGATTTCGATAGGTTTGGGTGGTTGTAGATAATATATTTAATATTTTCCTGAACATCAAAATTCCACCAAAATATATCAGTATTGACAAGTTTCAACTTGTTTATGTGCGTATTAAACACTCTAATATTATTTCATATACAAAATCGGATTGTAAAGCTGTAAAAAATTATTAATTTAGGTTCAGAATCAACCTCAGGCTGTAGTATTACTATAGAAGAGTCAAAATTTTTGAATGAAAATCGAAGAAAAATGTAAATTTAAAATTTCGAATTTCATCTATAACACTTTTCAAATCTGTAATGCTCTCTAACTATATGGAAATGTAAATGTGGTAAGTAATTAAGTAAGTATTACAAAACCAAATTCTATTTAATTCTATTCATTATTAAATAAAATTAAAAATTTCTATATTTCAATTGAATTCATATCAATTACTAAAACTTTAATATATTCTAAAAACAATTAAAAAAACAATTGAATGCAATTATTTTAAATATATGAAGCCATTTTTTTTTTTTTTTGTATTGAATAAAAAAATAGTAAAACTGTAAAATAATTTATTATTAAAATATAAATCTATGTATCTATTAAACAATTAAATTTTATATTATTTAAATTAAATAAATAAATAAATAAAAATTAAATTTAATTTAAAAATAATTTTTAACTATAGAATTTAAATAAAAAAAAGTACATAGATAGTAAATAAATAAACCTGAATTATTATTGTTATTTTTTTTGTAGAGATTTAAAAATTCTCATACTAGCTGCTATCAGTAATATTCATTGATTGAATTTTTGTTATTGTTATTGTTGTTTTTATTGATTGTATATGTTATTGCAATTCAAAATAATTTATTAATGTTAGCAAAAACATAGTTAAGCGTATAAATATGTATAAATATTTAACTGAAATATTTGTAGACAATTATTATTAAAAATATAAAAAATTATTTATTTTTATTTAATTTTAAAATATAATTATTGAATTTTTTATTTTAAAAATTTATTATTATAAAATGGTAAAATATTAAAAATAATAAAAAAAAAAAATTTAATTATTGATAATTTTTATTATTTAAATATTTTTTTTTTTGTTAATAAAAATTACAATAATATAAGTTACATTTATTTTTGATGATGAAATTAAAACAAAATAAGAGGCTTAAAATATATTTATTTAGGTTTAGTATATAAATGTATGTATATATGTATTTTGTATCACTTTATTTTTTTATTCGATGACATATCTGGGCAGTATTATGTCATCAAGTGAAAGTGACGAAGTGAATTTTTATACTGCTTTTGAAATACTCTTAAAAATATTTCAGTCCAATCCAACAACATATTACTACAAATTATAATAAAACCGTTCGAATTAAATGTCAAATCGGTTCTATTATAAGCTTGTGAAACATTGAAAATGACATTTTCAAGACTTGCTTTTACTTTATGCTTGATAATCGGATTAAAAACAATAGACTATGGCATAAGTAATATTGGTAATTGAACATGCTGCAACAAATCGAAAATAATACAACAATATAGGTAATATCATTCAATAAAATATGTGATCGGAAACTTCCAGTACTAGACATTAAGCCGTAGAGAGAAAGAGCGATCGAAACTGAAATAAAAATGTGATTTCCGAAATTTGGTGGATTGTCTAATTGAATGTAGAAAAAATTACAATATCGTCGAACGAATTTCAAATTAAATTGGTCATAATTTAAAATAATCGATTGACACTACACTATATTGATCTTGATAGTATAGACATTTACTTGAATCATTAAGCCTTCACAAAACAGTTAATTATTCAACACTGTTGTTATTCTGCTTAGGACTATCATTCTGTAGAAGAAAATATAATTTTATCTCATACTGGATTTAAACTAGAGTATTCCAAGTTATTGAATTTCATTTTTGTTTGACTTTTTGCTAATGGTATAGAATAATATTTTTTTACTTCTATATTTACTTTTAATTCATTTTTTTTTTTACTATTGTACCGTATATGTTAGAAAAAAAGCAAATATTTTTAAGTCCATACCGGAAGGAATTGTCTTGTCAGAAATTTTTAGTCCTATCTCCCACTGATGGGGTTACAGAACAATGATTATGTTGGTGATAATGATAACAGATCCTATTCCATTTTACTTCGTCTTGTTAGATTATTGCATTGATAAGAGTTATATGACAAATATTCACTGTTACATGACTTACAACTCAGTCTATGAGTAATATTTGCACTTAATAGGAGACAATATTCAATTATGATTTTCAGATTTTACATTTTTTCAATTTTGTTTTCGAACAAAATCTATTTTTGAATCAGCTTAAATATTATATGTTTTCTCTAGTATGGTACATCTAACTTATACCATTCAATATAATTGAATTATAGTACATAATATATTTGAGTTCTAACATAATATAGATTTTACCAAGAAAAGGTATGTATTCTGTTTTTATTTAAGAATTATTTTCTCAGCATTTTTTTTTTTTTTGTGACATCGGAAATATATAATAATTCCTTGAAATGTTTACTATTTAATTTCCATTCCAAGGACTTTTTTTTTTAACAATTTTGTGTTTTAAATATTTACATACATTTTCTTTAAAAAGGATATTTGACATTGAATTTATTTTTTTTTTTTTTAACTTTGTTTATACAAAGAAGCTATACACATTTAATCCCGAAATACTTGACGACTGAAACATATTTATTTGTTTGTGTAATTTAAAGTATGTTGACGATTAAAATGGTTGTTGAATTTAATTTAAACATATTTTTTTCAATAATAAAAACAAATTGCATATATTTAGGAATATATTATTATAATTTGTTTTAAACATATTTTTTTAATAATAAAATAAAAATTGCTTATATGTAGGAGAATACTATTGTAATTTCAATTAAACATATTTTTTTTAATAGTAAAATAAAAATTGCATATATGTAGGAGAATACTATTATTGTATTTTCATTTGTATTTCAATTTGAAAAATATGCAAATTTAATAAATTTTTTTTTTTTTTTTTTTTTAATATAAACTTTTATTATTTGCCTTTGAGATAAACTTAAAACTATCTTAGCCTAGAAAAAGTTTAAGAAAAACGGCTTTACTATAACTAATTACTATTAACATTTAAACTTATTTTAAATTTTTATGTTAATTTTATTTTCTTACTATTTATTTTGTTTCGCTCGTAATTATTACTGTATGTTAACATGTTTATTGTTATATTATATATTGTAAAAATAAGGCTTAAAAATCAATATTAAATCTTTTTTTTTGTTAAATAAAACCCTAGACTAAATTAACCTAACTTAACCTAATTATTAAGCCTACTTAATCTAACTTAACCTAAATTGTTAAACCTAATATGTAGTAGTACCTAATTCTGGTTGAATGTGTTTTCTAACCACCAATATTCTCTTTTAATTTTTTTGTCTCTATCTGGTATAGACATGTTGTATTTTAAGTTATCTCCATTTATGTGGCCCGGATTGTAATCAATGATCTTACATGTGGCCCGTCTACTATAGTGATATAGTATAGGGACATGATTGTGGTCTTGAATATAACCATTTTGATCAAGGAATATAAAATGCTCGGGTGCAATAAATCCCGTGAGCATTGTTTTTTTTATGTACTCCTCATTGTGGTAAAATATATGTGATATTAAACCATTTTCTGGAGTGTTTAGTGCTCTATCATAATGTTTTCGAATCAATTTTATTAGAAAATTGTCGATTCTGATTATGTTTGCTTCCTTATACAAATATTTATTGGAGTAATAATATTTGTAATCGGACTCGGGCTTTCTTGATATATTAGTACAAACTCTTATGCATTTTCTTTCAAACTTGCGCAATTTTTCCATTAGACTTGCATTGATATTGTACCATATGGGCACACCATATGCAAGTGTTGGCCTAATTAATGTTTGGTAACAGATTATTTTTACTTCGTTACTTATATTTTTATTGTAAAAAAGCTTTTTTGCTGCCATAAAGGACTTATTTCCTTTAGCGATTGTATATTTAACATGTTCGATGTAGTTCAAATTACGATGTAGAAGAACACCAAGATATTTGACAACCTTTTTGTTTGCTAGGGACGAGCCGTTAGGAGATTTGATACAGAAACGTTTCCAATTCTTTTTAATGTCTGAACTTGTTTTATCGACCATATTACGGAATAATACAGTTTCACATTTGTTAAAGTTCACTTTTAATTTCCATATTTTGCAATAGTCCAAAATGATATTGAACATTTTTTGAACTTTTGTTTGAATGGTGCTTACTTTGCTATCCGCTGAATAAACTATTATGTCATCGGCAAAAGCCAACGTGTAGCTATTTCCTTTGACACTGTCTAATAAATTCATTAAATCTGCTATGTAGATGGAAAAAAGAAGAGGTGCATTCACCGTACCTTGTTGAAGGCCATTTTCTATCAAGAATTTTTTTCCGGTCGAAGTTGATTGATTCGCAATCAGGAATGTGTTATTATATAACATGTTCTTGATAATCATTATTAAGGAGGTTGGGAAGCCATATTGCATTAATTTATAAATTAAACCATCCAACCAAATTGAGTCGAATGCCTTTTCTAAATCTATTAGACAAGCACCGATGCCGAAATTTTTATTAACAAACCAACAGATATCGGAAGTCAATTTAGTAATTGTGTGATTAGTACTATGTTTATACCGAAAACCAAACTGGTTTTGGGGTATAATATTACGCAAGGTAGCTAGATATTGAACTTTGTCGTAGATTAGGGTTTCAAAAATTTTACTAATATTTGGCATCAGACTAATTGGTCGATAATTATTCGGGTCAAATTTAATAAATCAGTATTACAATTTTTCTTAAATGTTATTGCATACTTATACTTGCATATATTTTGCCTAAATATATGTAAATAATATAAAAAAATATTTCAAGAAAATTATTTTTAATTCAAATTAAGAAATTTTTACTATGACTATATTTTTTCTAAAATAAAAATATGAAATATTTAAAAATAAATTTAATTTTTTTGTTTTTTTAATAATAATATGTTGACATTTTTGACAAATATTTGATATATTGTTGTATTTAAGAATGAATATTGAGTTGTATATTCATTTGTAGTATGGGCAAATTTCATTTTATATATAAAAAACAAAATGTTTCAGTTTTTTAAGCCTACATTAAATTTTTTGAATTTATATTTCTATCTATTTTTATTTATTTTAATATAGAAAACACTCCAAAAATAGTTACACAAAAAAGGACAAAAAAAAAAAAACAAAAACTGAAATGTCGGTTCTATGAAATTTTTATTTTCAGTTTCCGTTTTCAGTTAATTTAAAAAAAAAAAAAAAAAAAAAATAGCTACAAATACACAAAATATGGATAGAAGAGGAGCAAAAATTTGAAAGTTACTTATTATATGAAATTATATATTTTATTTACAAGATGTTTCCAATGAGTGATTGTACATTTATGATTGATTTCATTATAGCAATAATTTTTCGTACCATATTCATTTGAACTAGGCGATGGCGGAAGGCATATGTAAATTGCAAAATCAATTAATAAATTCAGGTGATTTATAACTTTGGTATGGATTTATGGTACTCAGTGGTAAAGATTCAAAAACAAAATCTTTGTTATGTATTAGTAGTCACTTATAAATCACCAAATAGTAACTATACGCATGGTAATTTTATAAATCATTTAAATGACTTAATGGAATATCTTTTTGAATTGAACGAAATTATAATAATGATGGGTGATTTCAACATTGACTGGACAAAAAACACCTCGTTTAAGTATTGCGCAAATTTTCAATGATTTAAATTTTAAACAAATTATAAATGAGCCGATCAGAATAGCTAATACTAGTAAAACTTTGATCGACTATGTGGTAACAAATTATAGAAATAAGATAACTGCTGAAATTTGTGAAAATAATAAAATTAGTGATCATCAAGGAATTAGTATTACTATAATGGACAATGATGGAAGTGAAAACATAGATACTGTTACATATCTTAATTATGATAAAAGAAGGTTTCGTAACTTAATTTTTGCTAGTCAAATAATGTCGACATATTATGCAATAAGTGTAAATGAAAAAGCAAATATATTTAGTAATGAATTACGAAATAGTAGCCAACACCTTGTGAAAACGATTAGGATAAATAATAAAAATAATCCTTGGTTTAATAGCTTTCTTCGTAATATGAAAATTAGAAAAATCAACCAATATAATGAAGCAATTTGAACAAATTCTTATGATGACTGGGTGAAATATAAAATCATACGAAATAAATATAAAAACCAGCTAAATCAGACTAAAAATAACTTTATAAGTAATAAAATTCTCAAGAGCAAGGACCAATCGAAAATGTGGAAAACAATAAAAACGTTAGTAGTAAAAAAAAAAAAAAATAACATTATCGAAGTCAAGTTTAACGGTTTGATTTATAAAAACAGTATGGGTATAGCAACAAATTTTAATGTACATACTTTGTAAATAGTGTAGTAGAAATTAATAATAGTATTCCAAGCATACCATACCAAAATTTAATATTAAGAAATAATACAAATCAGTTTAATTTTAAAACAATGGAAGAAGATGATTTAAAAGGTATTTTAAAAAAAATAAATAATAAAAAGGACTTTAATCATGTAAACTGTAAAATGTTATTGGATGTTTTTGACTTAATAACACATAATTTGATTGAAGTTATAAATGGCTCGTTACATATGGGAATTTATCCAGAAGCATGGAAGGAAACAGTAGCAATACCAATAGAGAAAGTAAAAAACTCAAAAATATGCAGGGAATTCCGTCCAATTAACACGACAAGCATAGCGTCAAAAATAATTGAGAAGTTTGTAAATATTCAACTTGAAAGGTATTTGAATGAGAACAATTTAATATCTAAATTCCAATTAGGTTTTAGGAAAAACCACAGTTGTGAAGCAGTTCTGAATCTGATTGTAGCAAATTGGAAACAGCTTGTATAAGAAAAGCAATAGTAAAAGCGATAGTAGCGGTCTTCCTTGACTTAAAAAGAGCAATTGAAACAGTAGACAGGAATAGAATATTCTATTATCGAAATTAGAAGCAATAGGCGTTGAAAATATAGAACTTAATTGGTTTAAGTCATATTTAAGTAATAGAAGTCAAAAAACTAAAGTCAACGGTGTAGTCTCACAAGCAATTGAAGTTTTGTTGGGAGTTCCACAAGGATCTGATATGGAGATAGCTGTAATTTTTGCGCAACTGATCTTGTTTGCGGATGATGCACTTCTATATGTTTCAGGAAAATCAGCTGATGATTGCATAGAGAAAATAAATAATGATTTGGAAAGTAGAGTCAACAAGTGGCTAAGAATGAATAAATTAAAACTAAATATAAATAAAACAAAGTTCATGATAATTAATGGTAGTTCAGAATACCAAGTAAAAATCGATGATGAACCTGTTGAAAAAATAAGCGAAATTAAGTACTTAGGGTTAATACTAGATGATCAATTAAAATTTCATAAGCATCTTGATTATACATGCAAAAAAATCTCGAAAAAAATATACTTCTTCAACAAAATCAGATAAAAAATGTCTCAAAAATGTGCAATATCAGTATACAATGTAATTATTAAGCCTAATTTTGAACTATATTCGAGTTTAACAGCATTTTTAAATAATGAACAAATAAGTCGGTTGCAAAAGCTACAAAATAAAAATATGAGAAGTATTTTGAAATGTAATAGATTAACACATATAGACAATACGTGAAAATCAATAAATTGGCTGAATATTTAACAAACATTAATATTTAATACACTAGTGCTCATCTTCAAAATTAAGCACAATATGATGCCGATATATTTATCAGAAAAATTAACATATGTAGGTGATGTTCAACATTATAGTTTAAGAAACATCTCCAACTTTAGATTACAGTTTTTTAGAACGGATATGGCTCAAAAGAATTTAATGTATGAAGCAGGGTTAAAGCTATTTAATAATTTACCTCCGGAAATAAAAACTGAAACTAGTATTGAAATGTATAAAAAAAAACTTATTAAAAATATATAGATATAGATGTTTATCTTATTTATTAAATTAAAATTAATGTAAAAAATATTGTAAGTAGTATTGTAATAGTTTATATATTTACATGTATAAAACTAAATAAATTAATAAATCTAAATCTAAATCTAAGATTATATTGTAGCATAGAAAAATAACAATTTATTTTTTCTACCATATTCGTGTTAACCACGCACTCCGAATTCATATCTAAATTACAATCTCCAGATGATTGTACCCTAGCATGAAAACACATACATATCTTCAGAAGAATAAAAATCATAAAATTCAATTAATGTGCCAATTCTATCCTGATACATGGTAATGAAATTTGGTAAATATCCGAGACGAAAACGTATGTATTGCAAGTATTTATTAACAATTTTTGAATGCGGATCATTTTGATTCAACTGCATCAGAAACTAAGACTTATATATAGCTTAGGCTTAAACTATTTAAATTTTTTTTTGTAAAATAATAAATATATCAATGGATAAAATTTTGTTATACAAATATATATGGGGAGTTCTATGGGAGTGCGACCTCTTATTGCACTTGACAAATATATACATATGTAAGCATGAATTTTTTAATAAAAAGAAAAAAAAAATTGCAAAAGAGGAAACAATATACTGAGGTAGATACGAAGATGGAATTGAGAAAGTGGATAAGTCATATATAGAATACAACCTACAAGCTTTGTTAAGACTGTACCGTGAATGAAGGTTGCCATTATAATATCAGAATTTAGTCAATACAATTTATTGGTGCTAATATTTTTTTCATATTAAAAAATTCAAAAATATTAGAACCAAATTGTGTAATATTTTCTTGTGGTAAATTTATCACAATACACGAGCAAAGTAAATTAAAAATAGTAAAAGTTGCATCTAACTATGGCAATACGAAATTATATATACTTTCAATAATTATACCTACAATTATTTTAATAAATAACAAATTTTAACAAGTGTACCTAGTATAAAATTCTAGTAGAAGTAGTTACTAGGAGTCTTCTATACCTATCTACTTACCATCTATTAAAAAAAATTTATATCAGAAGCCATTCAAATTAGTATAGTGTAGTTGTGCTGAAATTATAAAATGATATAAAATATGTAAAAGAAAATGTATTTCATTTATGACATTATTTATCTAGCTTTTTCACAGAGAAATGTATTTCATTTTATTTAAATAATTGAGTTAATTTCCTCCTTTGACTTTCAATGTCAATGACAATATTGTTGATATAGTATTTATATGTTGTAAAGTATAACTGTTATACAGAATATTTAATATACGATATGTGGTCAGTGCTGCCGTTCCATAATTTGTCAGGGGAGTAATTTTAGAATTTTCAGGGGAGTATCAGAGGAGTACCACATAAAATTTTTTTTTTACAATTCTTACAAATTTTATGTAGTTTGAAAGCTTATTCAAATTTTTATTTTAAATAAAAAAACATTATATATATATTATTCTGCATTTATCTGGATGTTTGAAAGTTCGACGGAACGCTCCAACACATATACAAATTGCATATGTATACAAATGCATATATATACAAATTGCTTTGGTGCTTTTTTTTAACCCCTGTCTACCATGCTGAACCTTTGCAGGAAAAATTGATTGCATGAACTATATTTTTTTAATTTAATGTTAGTCTTCTTCGCAAATAATAAGGAAAAATAAATAATAATAATAATAATATAAATAAAACAAACAATTTTTTTGATTTATAATAATAAGGACTAATAGAAATTTAATCAAGAGTTTAATCTGGTATAATAACCAAAAGGCAAACAGCATTTAACACAAAAAAAAAACATAATTCACTCAAAGGTTATTCTTATTACTTAAAATTATACACAATAATATACATGTGTATCAGCATATTTGTATTGTATAATATTATACATTATACTACTTTATTGCTTCTACCTTTTATTTTTGTCATTATTGTGTGCTTAACTCACTTCGCTCAAAAAAAATTATTTTTGTTTTTTTTTTTGTTTTTTTTTTTATTATTTGCTGTATCTGTATTCTGTATGTTCTATATGCTCCATTCCAAAAATATTATTTTATTTTCAGTGTTAATTGTTCACTGTTCACTTCACTGTTCAGGTTCACTGTTCAATCAATAGAACTTGATAGAAGTAGAGTAGGATAATTAACTCTACTTCTACGTCGGATAATAAAACATTGTTTTTTTTAAATTGAAAATTATTGATGAAAATGTTTTTGTATTTTTTGTAAATTTTACCAATTTATATACAAAATTTTGAATATATAAATTATGAATATTTTTTAAAAATAACACAATACCATAATAACAGTTTATTTATATAGCAAAATAAGATCCCTATACATTATACAAAAGACAAAATTTATATGAAAATAAGATCCCATTTTTAAATTTGCTCTCCCGGAGGCCACAATAACGCTAATACGGTATAATTTATACTAAATGGAACCCAACTAACGAATTATAACTAAATGGAAGTGATTACGAGTATTACCATACCATACCATACAAAAATACAAATATTTTATACAAATTTGTTGGTATGGTACTTCTTTTTCTGTTATATATAAAAAAAAAAGATTAGTGTTAGGCCAATATAAACATAAATAAAAATAAATAAAAAGTGATATAAACATAAGTACTGTAATTTCGGAATAAAGAATCTAATGAAAGAAAAAAAGAAACTAGGATTTATTTTGCTTCCGTCATTTATGACGGGTTACAAAGCTAGTAAATAAATATTTGCTGTCAATACATATTAAAACAAAATAACATTAAATTCAGAATTTTTCAATATAAAATTAAAAAATATATATTTTAGTATACAATTTAATAGAAAATAAAACGTTAGTATCAAATCAAATTTTAAAACATCAACCAGAATGAAATATTACAAGCATATTTTAAAAGTATCACAGCAACTGAAGCTACTACAACCAGACATATAAAAATGGCATCAAACTACTGGGATACTACTGGGATTGGTACCTCTACTACTTGTTTGTAACTCCAACATAGTTATCTTCAAAAACCCTTAACATATATATAGATATTATAGATCCTAAAGAATCTCAGGATAGAAAAAAGAAAACGTTGAAAGTAAATGAGAAGACGATGAATTTACCATGTATACCATTTAATTTAGTTGGACAAAATCTATTACTAATGTAAACTATTTTGGCCTGGAAATGTTATAAAAATATACTATAATAGTAGCTTGACAAAAAAAAAATCGAAAAAGCAAATGAATAACATTTTCAATATTTATAATAGTTTTTTAGCAAATTTTGAGAAGGCAGCCAAGAAGAGGCATCGTTTGCTTGATAATAATTCTTTGGCAGTCATTAAAGCAGCTACAGTTTCGGTTTCTAAACAGTTTCTTTTTTTATTTTTTATTAAATTTACCTGTGAGAAAATGCTTTCAACAGTAGCACTACTTTGTGGCAAATATAGTAACGACCCTATAAATTGTGTTACTTGTGGAAACATTTGTTCTCTTAATCCATTTTTCATTTCAAAAATTTTATTCTAAATCATCTGTTTTCAAATTTGGTAGCATAGCTAAGGTTCTATATTCATCATCTAATACATTTGGATCTAAACTTTCAATCGAATTAGGAAATAAACTAATAAAGATCAATATGACAATTTATGACACTTGAAAATTACTTCATATTAATAAAATGTAATAGAACACAAAAACGAAGCAGTTATAGATTTTTATGGTAGTTTGAAATTTATTTTTTTATTTTGTTTTTCACTTTTCATAATTTTATAATTTAGAAAAATTTTATAATCTATTGAATAATAAAAAAAATGTACAAAAACCGGAAGGCAGTACCGTAGTACGATTTGATTTGAAAAGGAGTATAATTTAGTACATGGGAGTACAAATACTCCGATCGGAGTATCTTCGGCAGCACTGTATGTGGTAACATTATTTTTAAATAACAGTTATACTTTGCAACATTGTTTAAATTTCAATATTTAATTTGTTTTAGTTTTGGTATAAAATACCCTACTGTTTGCAGTATTATTATACATTTTCAAAGGATATTAAATCGTTGACCATCGAGCTACTGGGTTGACCTACCTATCTCGTATTGACGAATGCAAATAAAAAAAAATGTTTTTTTCTTTCTCTGACTTAGTATGCAATCACCGATCAGTTTGTTCTGATCAGAAACGTGTTATTATAGTCCATTTTCCTACACCAATACATGTATATGTTATTTATCAATTGCAAAAATTATTTAAAGACTTGACAACAATTTCTCATAAGTTTGAAATAAAATCTATTTTTCCAAATTATTAAATACAAATATTAAAAATTAACACTCTGTTAAAATTAAGAAAATATATTTAAAAAAAAAAAAAAAACAAAAACTATACAAAAAAAAAAAAATACAACAAAACACAATAATAAAACGAATGCCAGAAAGCTTTAGGGAATATAGTAAGACAAAATCAAAAAGAGTAAACGAGAAAGAAATATATAGAGAAAAAAAACCCTTTATCATTCGGCTCCATACATCATGGCTTTGGATAAATTAAAAAACAACCAGCAATATATCTTTTCCTCCTAATACAGTCATCATGGTGGAAACGCGCAATATACAAATACAACAAAAACAACAACAAAAATTTCCTCGGTTCTGTTTTTTTTTTGGTTTTTGTTATTGTTTTTTTTTTTTTTAATATTTGAGATTTTTTGTACAATTTGGAGCTGAGCTGCTATTCAGTAAAGTGTATTTTGTATGAATTTTTGCCAACTAAATAAAAAATCGTTTATTTTATTTATTTATTTATATCTGTGTATTTTTATTTTTTGTTTTTTTTTTTTTTCTGTTTTTTACCAGTTACCCAGGCCGACATTTCATAATAGAAGAAGCGTGAGTAAATTTTTCGAAAAGATATCGCCGTTTTTTTTTTTGTATAATAAAAAAATAACTGTGTAGGGATGTCAATATTCTTATGTATGAATGAATTATACAGTAAAGGAAATTAATAATATTGTCTCGTTGTGAACCGTTATTATTTGTAGGTTCACTTGATATTTATTTATGTATGTAG
This sequence comes from Argyra leucocephala, assembly GCA_963942445.1. NCBI lineage: Eukaryota > Metazoa > Arthropoda > Insecta > Diptera > Dolichopodidae > Argyra > Argyra leucocephala. The sequence goes on from OZ012681.1 coordinate 17,126,459, forward strand.
GTTAGAATATAGTTATAAATAAAATAAAATTTAATTATTTGGAATTACAATTTAAGAAGTAAATTTAAATAAATTGAGTAAAATGTATTTTGAAATTGTAATTTTTGTTTCAATTAAACTACAAATCTAATTTCGGACTAGACTTGTATATTTTATTTATCAGATGAATTGTTTTTTAAGCGTTTTTGAGTAAAAGGTTATTTTTGGTTCTAATCATTTGATGAAACGGTTGACTGTCGTACTTTTTAATTACTAAATATATTAGTTATGCGTTATTACTTAATTTAAATCTGCTTAAAACAGAGAAAAAAGATAACTTTTTATCATGCTGAGCTATTTGTTGTCTACCTGGAAATGTCGTTTATAGATATAGGTTTACTTTGGTTGGAAATAGAAATAGGTTTACTTTGCAATGTGCTCTTTTTTTATCGCATGGTCGTGTCACTTCAGTTTTTTTTACATTATTTTTTCTCTGATGTTATTGATATCAGTAAAGTGTTCGTTTTTTTGTCTCATCGCATGGCTCACGCCTCAATTTGATATTTGCAAATATCCTCTTAGGTAATAATTTTTTAAATTTTTATTTTTTCTAACAGAGACAACGATACAATCAGTTCAGTACCACGAACTTACATTTCATAGTTTTTATTGGAAGCTCAACATTTTGCACCATAAAGTGGTGCAACTTGTTTTATACATTTTATTTTTCATTTTCATTATCATTACTCTTTCTAGTCACTAGTGTATGGGAGGTATTTCTGCCATGTCACTATTTTGTGTTGCCAAATAATGTTTGAGATAAAGGGTGAAGATTTACTGCCTTTAGGCCTCATTTAGGTAATAACGTGTGTCATTCTAAATCTAATTTCATCCAATTAACTTTACTAGTTACAAATGTGTGCCTATTGCAATGAATACTTCAATAGGCATAAATATCCGAAAAAAGTTAACAATCAAAAAAGTTGATGAGAAAAATTTATTCAGTATAACGTGAACCATCTTAGACATATAGACAAATTGTGTAATTTTGGGAGGGGATTTGGCTACTATATCACCGCAACCGTAACGTGAACTACCTTAAATTGCTCTTAAAATTAGAATTGTGTTGTTTCCTACTTGGATAAATTAAAATATTACCCCAATGTGTTGGCTTAAAAAATAAGTAATGGCTTAATTGGTGTTGTTGTAGGGGTTTCCTATTTTGTGTGGCACCAGCGGATAGCTGTCAATCTTATTTTAAACTAATAAACTAACTAAATTTTAATATTGAAATTCTGCGAATGAAGTATATTAGAAAAAAATCAATTCTGAAGTCAAAAATTTGATTTTGTCAATAAACTACAAGGTAATAGAAAATATTTCAATGTCATCTCTAGAAAGTAAAGACTAATATTTTTTTTTCATTTTAAATCCAGGTGAGATAATTACAATTTGCTTCACTTCACTGTATCCAGAGTTTTATGACAGTATTGTCATATATTATATGGAACTGTCACAACATAATTATGCCACAAATGTTTATACAAAAATAAAACAAAAAAAAAAAAATAAGTAAAACTCTATATATCCTTTACCGATCTCGGGTATGGGAAAATATCCTACTAAAAAAACCAACAAATAAAAAAATAAAACGGGAATGTATTAAAAATGATAAAAAATACAAAAATATCAAATGAACGTGTAAAATTTTTTAAATTAATTTTAAAACAAAAAACAAAATTATGTTTCTGTATAGAACTATTTACTATACAGGGGGTAGTATTCTGTCACATAATACTATCATATATGATACTATTTTGTTACAAAGTAGTAGATGGAATCACGCATTGGGACACTTTTATTATTAGAATAAGTAATTAAGACACACCAGATAAACTTTTTGATAAAACAAAAATACACAAAAACCCCACCATGGATGCTTAGACTACCACGCGTTGATACAGATCTTAACACACACAAAAAAAACGAAACAAATAACACGCAATACCAACAACTATTCAAAATCAAACTAAATACTACCTATAAAGACTACATACCGATATACACACATGGATCGAAACAAAACAACATAGCAGGATGCGCATTTAAATGTATGCAACATGAAAAAAAATACAGACTTAACGAACATACAACAGTATATTCGGCGGAACTATATGCCATAAGCAGGGCAATTGAGTATGTCAGCCGAAGCTATAAGGGGAGAAGGTTCATAATTTGCACCGACTCCCTTAGTAGCCTACAGGCTCTCTCATCTGCTACCTCAAAACACCCGACAGTGGTTGCAATCCAAGATCAGCTGCAGGTATGTAAAAATCATATAGCATTTCTATGGACTCCGGGACATGCCAATATTACCGGTAATGAAGAAGCAGACAGACTGGCAAAGGAAGCACTTTTAGAACCACTTTCCGAACAACAAAGCCGGTACTACAGGGATTATAAAGAGATATGTGATCGAACTTTATGGGACACACACAACACAAGTTGGGAAAATGAACCCCTCACCAACAAACTAAGGCACATTAAAAGAAATGTATCCAGATGGAATAGTTTAGACCAGGCCAGTAGGAAAATCGCTGTTGTTCTGACTAGACTCCGAATAGGACACACACGATACACTCACAGCTATCTCTTTGATGGACCCCAAAACGCACAGCCAACATGTCACTGTGTTCCAGATACCCCAATTATATACAGCACATATTTGAGGTTTGCCCTTTATACACTGATGTAAGAGCCAGGCTTGGAATCACGGGACTTGATATACTCACCCAGGATACTATAGAAGCAACAACTAATATCATGGCATTCCTTAGAGAAACTGACTTTTTCAATAAAATATAATAAAATTCAATAAAAACCATTAAAAAAATTTAATTTTTCTAATATATGTAATATAAACTAGGCTAAAATCAAAATTGTAAACTTAAAGAGGAAAAAAAAAAAAAAATGAATTTGAAATTACAATACAAAAAAAGAAACAAAAAGTAAATCAAAAATCTAAACTTAAAACAACATTATGTTTAAAAATAATAATGAAATAAACTTAAGATAATTATGTAAAAACCTTTAAAGAATGAGGGCTTGACAAAACCCACGTGGTTGATAAGCCCATAATAAAGATCTTATAAATAAATAATAAATAAGTAATTAAGAAAGCTTTAAGACTAACTAGAGATATTAAGACTAGTGGTTATAATTAATTCTAATCATTCAACTAATTTCTGACTTTAAATTAAGCTAGAAATATCTTTAAGACTAGCCTTATGCCAGATGTACGGTATTTTTTCAATTTCATTTCATATAAGTGATATCTTTAAACGATAAGTATCAATATTACGAACATATACCATGGATCATTGATTATATTCATCATCATCATCAATGTCCTGCAACCCCATCTATGGGGCATAGGACGGGAAGAAAGTGTTTCCATCGACTCCTATTTTCGGCTAACCTTTTCAATTTGTGGCCACGTTCTTGCTGGGTACTTGCTTCGGCTGAGACAGTTGTTCTTCATGTTTTACTTGGCCTTCCGACACGACGCGTACCCTGAGGATTCTATTCGAAACATTGTTTCGCGATATTGTTGCCAGGTTTCGTCATAGTATGCCCGATTTAACGTGATTTTCTTTGTCGGATTTCCACGTCTATTTGTTTTTGCTTCGTTATTTGCCACAGCGTTCTGTTGGAAATGATTAAGGTGTGTGTTAGGATGGAGACATCTATTGATGTACGCTTGAAGTTTGCTGGTGATGCTTGCTGGAATTTCCCATGTTTCCAAGCGCCCAAGATGTGATGATTCGCAAATGTTACATTTGCATTGAGTATTCTTATTTTTGTGCACATGGATATGTTGCTTGTCTGTCATATTTTTGAGAGCAGCAAAAAGCAGTACGAGATTTGTTAATGTGAGCATCAATATCCAAATCGGCACCTCCATATGAGGACACGATGCTGATGCCGATTTGGATTGAATGTATATTCACCTCTTCGATTCGCATTTCTTTATGGAGGATCGGTTGTTGTGTTGTGTGAGTTATGAGCATGATGTTGGTTTTAGCTATATTGCCTTTTAAGCTAGCACTTTTTCCAGTGTCATACAGCTTTTTGGCACATATCATTTAAACCTCCATTCGTATGACATCGTATATCATGATCATATCATCATCGTATTTCATCGTATATCCATTAGTATGATATTTCGTATCATTTAAACCTCCATTCGTACAATAAACACACATTGTCGGCGTAATTTAAGTGGCTAATAAGTTTCAAAAAACGCCACTGGATACCGTTGCTATCTCGTTTACATTGATTTGATTATATTGTTACATGTATTGACATGATTGACATGGTTGAGTAGTTATACAAATATGTACTTAATAAATTGCAGCTCAAGTTATTTTTTATTTGTCAGACACTTATTGATAGACTAATCAAAACTGATCCTATTTCAAAATTTTGCATTACATTTATGAGACGGATAGTATGTAGATTTTACAAAATCTTGCTTTCTTGAAACCTTACTTTTGAAAATTCTGTAGCTCTTTTTTTTAATGTACTCAAACTGGGTTCAATTTCAAATTGTATATCAAAATTTAATTGCAGGTCCTAATTGTAAATTTTGCGTTCAATTAGTCAATATAAATTTCTGTATTTGATATTTAATGTAATTCTTCACGTGCTTTTTCCACCTCAGTTTTGTTTCCAAGGTCTTGTCGAGATATTTAGCATTATTTTCGTATCCAAAATCATTCCAATAAAAAATCTTAACAAAAAAACTTAATGATAAGTGAAGCAATGTTAAAAATTTAAATGATTTGGATGAATTCAAAATTTGTTACTAGCTTTGAAATTCTGTTGAAATAGAGATCATTTTATTATTTATTATATTTATTATTATTAATAAAATTATTTCCATCGAATTAATTCTGACAACGAAACTATCAAACCTAGAAGTCTGCAATTTAATTTCTTGCAGAACAAATAATACTTCATAAATATATAACCTTGTATTATTATTATGTAATATATATTAATATGAATGGTTGGTTTGGTAGTGATATTGCCTGTATGAATATTGAGTAATATTTTTGTTGTACGCACCACCATTATGGTAACAAACAGTAAAATTCGAAATTCGATTTTATAATAATTATGCAAAAGTTACAAAAGAATAATTATAATTTTTTTTTTTTTTTTTAAATCATATTTGGGTGTTTATTGCAATATCCTTTTTGGAGAAAAGTTAATTTTCCATGAAATATGTATATATATATAAAATTTTCAGAACATTTTTATATAATATTTTTTGAATAAGATTAAGTACCGCTGTGAATTAAACAGTTTTTTTTATTTTTATTTTTGGATGACTGTTTTGTATTTTGCTTTGTAAAAATTATTCACTTTTAATAACGCATAAAAATGTGAGAAAAATAAAAAAATTAAATATTATATGCACATTTATTTTAATTTATTAAAAACGAAAAAAAATAAAACAAAAACAAAACACAAATAAAATGTAAGTATGTATGTTGTGTATGCATTTCAAATTTGTAAAAGAATATTAAAATAAAAAGAATTGAAACAAAATAATTTGGTTTTGCATATTTATAGGAGGATAATTATTTAAAATTCATAAATTTCAACTAATCATTCTCCTATCGATATGCAATAGCAACTGTAAAAAAGTGAATATGAATTCAGAGTAAAAAAAAAACTAAATTAATGTTGTAATGCAATTTTATTAATGATGAATGAATAATCATTAGGGAATCAATAATAATTATAAGAGATGAATATTATGTTTTTTTTTTTCTATAAGATATCATAAAAATATTTTTACCTCATGGTATAATGAGGATCAGTAAAATTCGTTATTAGATTATTTTTTTTTAACCGCTGTTAGATTGAAAATTTTCAAATATTTATTTGAATTTTATCTCATGATTGAATGACAATTTTAGAAAATGTATTCATAAATCATAATTAAACTATGTCCATTTTGTTAGAGCAACAATTATATTTTTAAAATATAAAAATGAAAATATTTGCCATTTTCCCAGTTGACCAAACTTGGAATTTTTGAACCAGTACCAAGATGTGCAACGTATATTTCCTAACTCAAATTGAGGGCTTTTAGTTGGAATTTTTTCGAACTTGTACCAGTACCAAATGTACCGCATAAATTTCCAGATTCAATTTAGGAATTTTACATGGATTTTTTCAGAATTTGTACGACAAGGAATTTTTCCCACATAGTACCAATAATTTTTACTTATTTTAATACAGAAAAGTAGTGGAAAGTAGTGGTACGAGTACCCTTTAAAACTCTGTATGACGTCATAAAAAAATTTTATTTCAAAAATACCGTATTCTTTTCCTATAAAAAATCTTCAATTACGTCCTATCCAAAATAAAAGATTTTCACATTAATTATACCAGCAATGTTTCTATTCCTTGTACTGGAAAAAATACTGAATTAGGTATCCAATAATATTTCCAATGAGTATTCCAATGAATAAGCAAATACCTTTTACCAACGGGAAAACACAATGGAAAAAATATTGGTACAACGATTTACACGTATACCAATACTATTTCCAACAATTATTCCTCTTACTTAAAAAAGAATTAGTACCAAGATAATGGAACAATTATGGGAAAAATTATAGCAATAATACAAGGAAAAGATGGTGAAATAATATTGGAAAAAACGTAGGAAAAAGTATAGGAAAACCATATGAAAATTATAGGAATAATGCAAGGAAAAGAGGGTAAAATAATATTAAATAATCATATCGAATGATTATCATATCATCATATCAATGAAAAATCATATGAAAATTATAGGAATAATACTTGGTACAAAGTGTGGAAACATTGTTGGAATAAAGTATAGAATTCCTTTAGGAATAATGACAGGAATTTATTACGGAAAAATAGTAAGAAAACTTCATTAATTTTTATTAGGTACATTTAAGGTTACATGTTCAGATAAAAATTCCGACATTGGTACATTTTAAAAATATTACCACTTTCATAGGAAAAAACATTGGAATTTCAATTAATTTTCATTCAGCTTTTCCGAAAATATATACCATTCTGTACCATTGGTACGTGATACAATTTTGAAAAAAAATATTTGGAAATCCAATTGGAATTCCTACTAATTTGGTCTAGTGAGTATGGAAATATAGAACTAATGATCGGAGTGATATTGGAATCAAAAAAGCAGGTCTCAGTTAAGAACCTAATGTACTGAAACAATTCCTAGTTTGAATTTCAATAAATTCAAAAGTTATGTATAGATTTCAAAGAAAAATTAAAACTAAAGTTCACCGTTCTAATAACCCTTACTTTTCTTAACATATGTTGGAGCATAGTATAATAAATAAATGAATTTTAAAAACTAACTAACTAACTAACTAAGCTCTTTCTCTCTTTTATAGATTTATTGTTGGAAATTACTATTGTTGTATTGAACTAAAATCAATGAATCAATCAACCAATCAATAATGCCTTCAAACAATTCCAGCTTAACAGTGGAAACGCTTAAAGTGTTTACTTCAACATCGCGTTGAAATACAATAGGAGACAAATAATGGTTAACATGATTAGCCATGACTAAATGTGCTGACTCGGGCAAAAAAAAAACAAAGTTGAGTTTAATTCGTCCAAAACTGTAAACTGTCTTCTTTCAGACAAACCTTCAGGATTTGAATCTAATCTCTCCTTCCAAGACGTGTTACTTTACAAAACACAAACAGTCCAAATATTTTAGGTATGTGAATCAAAAAATTTAATTAGAACGATCATATTGTTGATATAGCGATAAAATGAGCTGCCAAGTGTTTAGGCTTTTTAAGTCGATCTTAAGCTGTCTTTTCACCTTTGGAACTCTTTAATATCTATATAAATCATTTATACGTACCAAGATGGGCACACATTTGGGCTGGTGCTTCGCTTAATGCCTTAAGTTACTCTGACCGCGTTCCAAATTGCGATATTCTTCTAATTGACCACCCAAATGTCATGAGATAACTTCATCCGTAACTTCTCTTCTTGGACATCGACGTGTAGTCGAAACACTTTCCCTGTTTTATAGATACTTCGTAGGTGTGAACACATGCTGAACGGAAATCAAAATACAACTTTCTCTCTTTGACAATTCCAACTCCTACACTGTGAAAATCCCTAGATAGCATAAAATAGGTTATGGAAATCCATTCGTAGTTCGCACTTCAAGCATGTGGAATCATATTATGCTTCTGTTATGTTTCCACGTTCAACTTATAATTTGCAAGAGTTGAAAGAAAATATTAATACCTTTATTATTCTTCAATTTCCTAATACTAATCTATCTCCCTTTTTTTCTTCCTAATTTATCATATCCTATTCTATCCTAATGACGGTACGTAAGGGCTAAAGGTATTTCCTTAACGCTTTGGCTGTTTGAGGGTTGTGTTAAAAAAGCAAAAAAAAAAAAATATTTCAAAATAGGTCTGTATTGATATAAATTTGCTCAAATTTACCCAAATTCCTGTATGTTTACTTTTTTATTAAGTTAAGTTTTATTTAAGTTGAGTTTAAAACGTGACGTCAGAGCTCTCTCTTAAATAAATTTTTGCAAATGAAATTTTTATTTGTAAAAATTTCTAATAATTTGCTGTCAAATTTTTGTTGTTTTTTTAAATGTCAACAAAATATTTCGCATTTAATTTAACCAGAAAACTTATTTATATAGTTTTTACTAGTGAAAACACCAAAATCAAGAAAAATTATTTAATTTAATTTTTTTTCAATAAAAATAAATCTACAAAAAATTTCATAACCTAAAATTCAGTATTACAATTTTGCGTATGTTTCCTTTTTTTTTTGTAAATAAGATTATTTTCTCTGTTCTCGCAGAATTTTATGATCACGTGATTTTTCCTCTCATTTGCAAATTTTTGCAAATAAAAGTAAACATACAGAACCAATGAAAAAATGAAATGGGGCATGACAACATAAGTAATGTCAGAAAATGTAAAGAAAAATTGAGCGTGTGGGAGGAGATTAAGTATAAAACATTGATTTACTCTTTCACTCTTCTATGTTGAATATAAATTTCAAAATTTTTATTAAGAGAACCAAAATTTGACATTTATAATTTGATTATGTCAAAAATTTACTTAAATTTAGTGTAATTTAAATAAAAAAATAAAATTTAATTGTTTTTGTTTTTTTTTTGTTTACAGAAAATATTCAGAAACATTTTTTTAATTAATTTATTTTATGCAAATTATAATATTAAAAAATAAATTGCTAAAAACAAAAATAAAGAAAACTATTTAATAATTAAATATTTTCAATATTATAATATCCTTGTGGATTATCTTTTTAAAATTAATTCAGAATTTACATTACAATAATAATTTTATTATAATTTATATATCAAAATTTTGTTTTTCATATTTATATTTTATAAAATCAATATCAAAAATTATCTGCATTAAAATAAAAAAAAAAAAATAATAATAATGTGATAATAACAATAATAACAATAATAATAATAGATTTAATAACTCAAAGAATTATGTCTTTTATGTTATTATGTTATTTGCTTGCATATATAAATATTTCTTAATTAGGTATTGTATTATCAAAACGAATAATAAAATTTATATTTTCATTACTAGTATAATATCATAGTGTGTGTAGGTAAATTTATAGAAGTGTGTGTATGTCTTAATATAATATGAATAAAATTATAGAAAATGTTCTCTTTAATAATTCATTTAATTCTTATATCAATATACATATTTCTAGAATATCAACTGTGTCGTATGGACTAATGTGTGGTTGACAAGAAGAAATGTATGTACACAACAACAAAACGTAAAAGAGAGGTTGACCACAAAACACAACACATGCAAAATAACTATCTCCATGAAGGCAATTCAATTAACATATCTGCATCGCAATCAAAACGATCGCCTTGAATATCACTATTTTGAAGATGTATATTTATTTGATTATCTATTTGACTCCGCGGAATGATACCGTAATTCATATTATAATTGAATATAAAAGAAAAAGTAAATAGCCATTGAGTTATAAAGAAAAATTATAAGGTCTTGGTAACTAATTTCAAAAGCAACTGGAATGTTCATTTCCATCTATAGTAGCTAAATAATAAATAATTGTTCAACTTAGAACTCCTGAAGCAATGATATATAATTTATCTTCAACAGAACAAATAATGTGTGTGCTATGAGTAAAATTTCCCTCTGCAAAATTCAAAAAATTACACAATGGATATAAATTGTATACCTATTATAATAAAATGACACCTTTGGCACCTGCCTTTCAACCGTAAGGTACGTAAGGTTCGATTCCCAAAGAAGCAAAATTAAATCCTTTATGGGGTTTTTGACCTCAAGGCCCAGTACCCTTCGTCATTGGGATAAAATAAATGATAAAAAATTATTTAAAGTATAATGTGGTACTAACTTAAATAAAAACGGGCTATTTTATTTAAGAACGCTTAGTTTATGTTAATAGTAGTATTTCTCTGGATTTAATGAGTTGATAAGTCAGTAATTGGATAAATAATATAATATGTTATAGCAAAGTTAATATTAACATCTTGAAATTGCATATATTACCTTGCGAATAAAGCATTATTGGATCAAGGTCAGTCTGTGTAGTATCCCTAAGCACAGCAAAAATGTAGACAAAAAAATCTGAATATTTCTGGTTCAATATTTAAATGGCAATCGACTAACAAAAATATTTATGCCAAGAAAACATATTTTTTTCATAAAATTTACGTGCGTTAGGTTCTGTTAGAAATAATAACCTACCTCTACGTAGTGAAGGGGAATATACAGATCTGACTGAAAATAGTCTGTGCAGAATATTAGGCAAAGTAGATGAAGAATCTATTGAAATTCTGTGAATGCGAATGTTTCACTTGTAGTAAATTTCGTCATTTGGAAGCAGTGTTTTCCGCACGATAGTACTTGCTCAATATACAACTGAAGAAGGTAATGAATGTAATTAATAAATCATATATACTTTGGGATTGAAATGCATTATGGCATTGCTACGAGTAATCAAAATCATTTGATGCTGCTGTGTACTAAACTCTAATATGATCTAAGCGATGCTAAAAGTAACAGTAATAAATAAATATATTATCTAGTTGGTTTAGAGAATTTTCTTGATGAAGATCGACCCAATTTTAAAATTAGAATGCAAGATCGACTAGAAATTAAAGTAAATTTTTCGGAATATTTATAATTTATTCAGTTCATAATCATAAATATTAAATATGAATTTAATATTATTGTCCTTAGATGTTGACGCATGACATTGCATGTTGTCAGCAGGCTGGTCAAACGATGACACGTAACTGGTCACTGGCTAAGTGTAAAGACATTTTTAAATAGTAAGTGTGCTGCGGTATTTCGATTTTATTATTTTCATATGAGAAAATGCCGATTCACATAGATAGATGGAACCAAAGTATGCGGTCAATTGCAAAGCAAAAAATGTGCTATTGAATTGTATGTGTATAATTATAATTAATGAATAAGAGGCGTATAATTTGAGCGTACATTTTTTCAGCAAGTTTATCTACTATCTACTATCCATTGGTGCTTGTCCTGAATTTTTTCTTGTGTATTATTTGTCATATAAACAGCTCTAGTTGATTTATTGAGGTGATCATTTCATAATAATCTTGTACATGTCAAGTGTAAATAAAAAATAAAATGAAATTAACCGACAACAACAAGGATTTGCAACATCTTGTGATCCAATAACCGGTCCATTAGTTTAGTTCATGCAGTGTGCGTTGTATGTATGCCAAGCGCAGAAAAGAAAGAAGAGATGAATAAGAAAATAAAAATGATAAGAAAAATAATTATACATCAGTGAGGGGTAAAAATAAAATGTATTACTGGCTCACTAATCTAATTGGGTTGTATTAAATTAAAAAACTTACTTTGGAAAATAAACCATTCAACACAATCAAAATATACCTATCCATTCAAAAATGAATACTTATAATTTGTTAAACATTTTATTGACCTTAATTAAGATAATACTAAAGCCTAATTATAGATAGTAAGTCTAACTACAAATATTACTCCATAACAAATATTACTTTATACTTATTTATAATTAGAGGATTACGTAAGGTCTTAACCGATAGCGCTATTTTTACTATGTATTCATTATTATTCGATTTTGGACTAGGGACTAGGGCTTCCCAAATTTACCTAAACAAAAGCTTGATATAGTACATAAAAAATGCATAAAAGTAGCTTTTCTATATTACATCCTACTAGCAGTTTGTATATAATGTATGCGAGCTTATCAAACATTATTAAATTTGAACTTCTAACATTTACATTCAAAATTATAAACAACCGAATTAAGTACATTTTTCCTATTAAATAGAAGTTCCTATACATAATACTATTACAAATAAAACTAGATTTTATCTGTCTGTCTTTAGACATTCGAGTCATCATCACTATATTGTAAATAATATTTTAGTCTAAATTATAAGACCCATACGGGTATATGCTAGGGTCATGAATAAAAAAAATTTAATAAATAAAGGAAAAAAAAAAATGTATTCCGGATTGTTTTGCGTATTTTATATTCTTCAGAATTACGACAGAAATACATACATATATGTTATGGAAAATATAAGAGGTCTGTATGTTTACTTTTATTTGCAAAAATTTGTAAATGAAACGAAAAATCACGTGGTCATAAGATTATGTGAGAACAGTGAAAATAATCTCACACTCTGACGTCAGGTTTTAAACTCTAAATTCTCTCAAATTTCTCAAAATTTTGTAAAGAGCATGTAAATAAAAAAGTAAACATACAGATATTTGTAGTTAACATACAGACCTAAATGTTTATTATTATTTGTATGACATTTCCATAGTTGTCAAAATTTATCAAGATATGCACAAAATGAACCACTGTTTTTTTTTATCACGATGAAAATTGAGTTTGTAATGCGAACATGAAAAACTGTTAAGTAGCAATATAAATGTATGTATGTCGAATATGCTTCGATTTGTATATTTTCTTATTTAACATACATTTACTTAGTCATAGAATTAATTCAATATAATATACTTAATAATTAAATTTTTAATTTTATTGTAAACTAGAACATAAATTTATAATTAATTTTCAATACACAATGTATATCAATATATATAACTTCTTCAATGTATTAAAATTAAAACAAAAACAATAACAATTAAAATACACATACACATACATATATAAATATTTAAAATTTCATTTACCTGTTTTGCAAAATGAAGCTTCAAAGTAAACTTTTTAAAATTAAATTGAATAAAATGATTAAAATGTTGTATGTTGTGTTGATTTAAGGACTTTACTAATACAAAATTTTGATTCAAATTGAAATTACCTAAAATACTTTATAAACTGTATACATTATATACTTTGACATCTGTTTAATTCACATGAAAGTTTATTCAATTTTACTGGTCGATTTTGTACCTACATATTTTATTGTATTATTTTTTTTTTTGTATAATTTATTTCAAATACAAATGAATGATATTCAATAAATTTTTTATATTACAAAAAAATTATTTATTTAAATTTGATTAAAATGATAAGAATTACAATTGTTGTTCTTGTTGTTGTTGTTCAACAACAATTAAATGAGATTTTCGATATTATCCATTACAATATCTTTTTAATGTCAAGGATAATAATTATATGTATGCATATGTAAATCTGAAAATAATCAAGAAATTTAAATATTATTCTGGATCAAGAATATTTATATTAAGTCCTATAGACTTGTATTAATTGTTTAGAACTAAATATTATTAAACTGAACGTTTGTTATGTGTGTAATATATATGTATGACATGTATTTAGAATAAGATGATAAGTTTATTTTTTGATTTGCGTTTTTATGAAAATTTTATAATATTGAACTAGTGGGTATAAATATCTAAGCAAAAACTTACTTGGGTTAATCTATTCAACAACAGGCAGTCTTAGACAACAGAACCGGATACAAAATGTATTTTAGAGGGTTCTGAGGGAGATGGTGTACCCATGTAGGACATAATGACTATATTCCAAGAATAACTGGTGTTCCTAGCTTTCCAAAAATATATTTTCTTTGCATCTTATCCTTTAAGGACGAAAAGGACATTTGAAAGTATTCTTGTTGTTTTGACGTTTTTGTATACAAACTAATCTATTACATATATATATATATATATATATTCTATTACGTATTATATATATACGATTATATTTTAAAATTCAATTTTGTAATGTTAAAACTCACAAAACCATATTGTATTTGGCTTAACGGTTAATTAATTTACCTGAAATGAAAAATGTAATGATAGAAAAATATTCGGTTTTATTGTACAATCACTTTCAACAATTGTTTATACAATTTATTCGTATATCCATCGAATTTATGTATAGTGATTATGCCAGTGATCATACCATTAAGCAAATGCCCGCGGTTTTAAAAAAATACAATTTCGAATATAAAAAATTCGTGACAAAATTAATCTCTTCAATTAGCAAAACCTTTTCATCATGCAACCCGAAAATCGGCAGCGTGGCATTTAAATCTAGCGTGTTTGTTTCTGAACGAGAACCATTTGTTTATATATAACCCGGTATAAATTGAAGATGAACATTAACATCTTCATACGAATTCATATCGTCTCATCATCCTTTCTTCGCAATTTCCTTCCGTACCCCAAAACAACATTTCAACCAGTATAAAATATCTTCACTCAATATTTTAGCTATTTATAAAAAAACAAAAAAGAAAACTAAATTCGAATATTTTTATTTCAGAATACATTTGTGCAGTGCCATCCACCATTAATGTTTTGTTTTAAGGATTGTTGAATTAATTTAGTTGTATATTATAATTTTTATTTTAGGTGCATAATGGCTCATAGTTAAATTAACAATGTAAATGCGGTATTCTGAGCCTCGCAATTTAGCCTGCAAACGGGGATGGAAGTTTTTGAAATAACCAAAAAATTGATTTGGATTTTACAGGATATTTCCAGCTCAGTGGCATTGATATAGTAGTTGATGATAGAAGTAATTTATTTGTATATTATAATTTTTGCTTAAGGTGCATAATGGCTCATAGTTAAATTAACAATGTGAATATCGTATTCACCACCTCGAAATTTAGTGGCTTAGACTTCAAAGGGGGATAAAAGTTTTTGAAATAACCAAACCATTGATTGAATAACGGATTTTACTGGACATTCCCTGTTTAGGGAATGCATTAATAGTAGTAGATAATAGAGGTAATTGAAATGAACAAAACAATTTAATTTTGTTGAAATAGAATAATGACTATAGAGAAGAGGATTTAATTAAGTTTTATATAATATAATAGTAGAAAAGACAGAAGACTAAACGAATAAATTTAAAAACTCTTTAAATCCCGTTAATTCGGAAATAATTTAAAATAGGCAATCGGTCCCTCAACGATTTTTTATTCCATTATTTTTCTCATATTCATCATAATTATTCTCTCCTGGAACTTTTATTGCTCAGCTGCAGAGTTGGAATCCTCTTTATTATTATGAATTATTAAATTTAGTATGAGCCATCGTGCACCTATTATATCTAAATCTGTATAAACATAGTCTGGATCTAGTTGACCGTTCCTTGAGTTAATCTATCTATTAAAAATTTATTTTGACTCCTACATCGCCCAATAAAATAAATAAATAACAATGCAAGCTAAAGAAAAGCAAGTAAAAAAATGGTGTTACTCAGGGAAATCAATACCACTTTAAGCTCATGGCCCCCTCTATGAATAATTTGTTGTTCTTCAAACAAATCCTAATTGTTCAGTGCAAAGAATACCGTAGTGTTGCAGATCGTTTTGTTATTATTAGTTATTAAATCCATTATGAGTCATCGTGCACCTAAGATATCTAAATCTTTGTACGCATATAGTTAAAATATTGTTGACAAATTGAATTAACAGATATTTCCCATTAGTGTACAGTATCTTTTCTTTTCCTTTTTGTTTTGCAATTCTTTAATTTCGTTTAATTTTAATTTGTTTTGCTTTTTAGCTCTTTAATGAGGACAATCGTCTATAATAATTATAACCCTGACATAAACTCTTAATAAAAAGCAAAAAGAGAAGCAGCTCAAGATACAAACTCTTATAAAAATCTTCAGTCAAACTAAAATGTAGATTGATAAAAAGTAAGAACGAAAAATAAAAAAATATAAACGAAATAAGAGTCGTGACGATAATGACAAAGTTTTTTTTTTTATAGTGATTTTTGTTTTTTTTTTGTAGTGATTTCTTTGAATTCAAAACTTTTTACAACCGCATACTCAATTTCTTTTGATAAGCAACAAACAGAAAAAATAAAAAAAAGAAATAAAAATACATTTTATAATGAAATGGAAACATACACGATGAAATGAGAGTATCCTAGACGTATTTTTGTATAAATTAAGCCGCATACTCAGTAATTGTAATTTGTTAACATTTAAACTTAAAAATAAAATAAAAAAAAAAATAAAGTTTTTTTTGTTTTTATGTCCTTTTGAGAGTTACCTTTCATTGTACGAGTGGTTTTCTATATGAATCAAATATTGAAATGATGAAATGAAAATACCTTCGATTCGAAAAAGAATGTACAGTAGGTGAAATTTGTGTAATAAAAAATATAATTAAAATGGTACTTCTTTTGCCGGATCCTTGTAAGTACTCCCTCGATTCCGACTGTATTTATTCTTATTTCGCATAGCAGGAAAAGAAACTGCAGATTATGTAGCAAGAAAAGCATCGGATATGCTTTTCATAGGACCAAGTCCGTTCTGTGGGATTCACATGAGCACGGCTAAAATGCAATTAAAAGCCTGGGTAGAGCATAAAGCTCGGTTCAACGGTCCTGGAAATCGTCAAGCAAAAATGTTCATTCCTAAACGCTTGCTAAATTAAACCAAAACTTTTTTAGGTCTCAATAGGAAGCAGGTAAGTATCTTAGCAGGGATAATAACATGTCACTGCGTATTAAAGAAATACCTTCATAAAATGGGTCTAACCTAAAACAACTTGCGCAAAAAATATATGAAATAGAAGAAGAATCTATTGAAATACTGCTCTGTGAATGCAAAAGGTTTACTCGTAACAGACTTCGCCACTTGGGAACAGCGTTCCCTGAACAATGGGAGCTATCCAGCATACCATTGCAGAGTATCCTGAGTATTATCACAAAATCAGGTATTCTTAATGACTCACAACATAACTAACAAATACGGGTTATCCCAATAAGCCCATTTGTGGCTGCGGTGGTATAGGGGACAGATTCCCTTCCC
This sequence comes from Argyra leucocephala, assembly GCA_963942445.1. Taxonomy (NCBI): domain Eukaryota; kingdom Metazoa; phylum Arthropoda; class Insecta; order Diptera; family Dolichopodidae; genus Argyra; species Argyra leucocephala. The sequence goes on from OZ012681.1 coordinate 17,143,862, forward strand.
AAATACAGATATCAGCAGGGGGACAGATATCAGCATACCATTGCAGAGTATCCTGAATATTATCACAAAATCTGGTATCCTTAATGACTCAAAACATAACTAACAAATACGGTTTATCACAATAAGCCCATTTGCTGCTGCGATGGTATAGGGGACAGATTCCCTTCCCAAATTCACAACCTATCTATCTATTCTTATTTCGAAGCAATTGTTCTGCCACGTCTGCCTTCGAATTTTTTCTCAATGATAATTTGCTGAGTGTTATTTCGTTTTGCATAATACGAACGAGTGGCTTATTTTTATTATTCTGATAGAGTAAAGTAGCTCTCTTTGATTTCTTTTAGCATTTAAAGGAGTGCGATAATTGTCACTCTGCCAATGCATCAAAAATTCAGTGCTCGTATGTAACATAATTTTTCGAATGCTTCTAGTTTTTTAATACTGAATATTTTTAAAATAATAGCGACCTTAACACATGTGTCTCATCAAGTTACATAACTATTGGCAACAATTTAATTGAATGTACAGTCAAGTGCAGTAATCGGTAAAATAAAAGTAGTGAAAAAAAATTGTCTAAAAGTATTGAAAATGAGCAAGACATCAAGCATGTATTCTCAACTACTCGGGTCTGGTAAAAATTAGGCTCAGCTGATTTGTAGAGTATATTATTGCCAAACTGAAGACCACTATAGGTTTATTCCTGAGAATATTCAAATTAATTATAGTTTGAAACTTGGTAATAGTCCGTAAATGCTTCGTATTGTAGGAGATCGCTATGGACCGCTCGTTGTCTTGTATTGTGGTGGAGACAGATTACAGTGAGTGAACTTTCAAACAGTTAGTTTAATTAACTAAGATAGTGGTTATTGATTATGTTAGTTATTGACCAGAGGTTTGCAGGATAGAAATTCACTTAGTGTGATCAGATTTGAGAATCTTGCACTGTAAGTACTAGAGATTCTAAAGCGAAAATTATGTTAAATAAGATGTGTTGATAATAGTTAATTGGTGATTGGTGAATGTAGTGAAAATAGTGAAATTCACCAAAATTGGCTTCCTTCAAACTCATAAAGGTGCAATGTCTGACGACTGCATAGAAGGTGACTATTGCTTTCGAAAATATTTCTTTGTTACTTAAAAAATATTTACCTAATCTACAATTTGCTATCAAGAATTTTAGTAATTTGTGAATGAAAATAAATCGGATAAGCTTAGATATTTGAAGAAAATTTTTTATTAAAAAATGCTGTAGTTTAAAGTTTCTACATCCTTTCGATAAAAGTTTTGATAGAAAAATATCTTTGTTAAACAGCTGTTATTATTTTCATCCTTAGGAATTTTGAGCTGATTGTAGCTTTAAATACGATTACTATTTTCACTTTTTCAGCGATCCCGTCAAGTACTCAGGAGGCAGCAAGAAGCAGTAAATACCCAGTCTTACACCATGCAAATACCAAGATGGATTAATATATTGTTATTCGCGCGTGGTTAAAACGTATAAATGGCGGAGGACATTCCCAAGGAGCGACAATTTCTACGAATTTGATTTGATTTACGAAACTATCTTCTTAAACCATTTCCTAATCAACAGCATGAAAGTAAAAAGGTTTATTTCATCCAATTTTAATGATAAGTCTAAGGGCCAGTTTTCAGGTGAACACTTAAGTATCAAATCAAACTTAAGCTACACTTAAATCAAAAACTGTGTTTTTCCGTTGGTGTACTTAAAACAATACTTAAATGGCACTTAAGCTTGGCAAAATGGCCGCTTAAGCTACACTTAAAATTTTGACATATAGATTTGACAATTGTCAGTTTGTTTCTTAAGGTTACACTTTATTTGTCACTTGTATTGCATTTTAAGAAGTGCTGCCATTGCAAATAACCGAAAACACCAGCTGAAAATCAACACTTAAGTTTTAAAAGGAAAACTGAATTTTTTTTTTAAGTGGAGCTTAAGTGTCGAATGTTACTTAAACTTATAACTCATCTGAAAACTGGTCCTAAGTCTATATGTAGAAAAAAAATACCATTGTAAAAAATTTACGTCACACCTAAGCATGGAAAGCAATGTTCATGCATACTTATATATTGCACATAGCATTTTAATATGAAGTTTTATTATAGTACTTATTCTTTACTTTCCAGTACTGTATATATTTGTTTATTGATGTGTATGTATATATATACATATTTATATATGTTTAAAGATGTCATTGTTCAAGATTCTCTTAAGCTTTGTGTGTTTCATATAATATTTTATTCTCTTTATTAAAATATTGTTATGTATGTTTGTGTTATGTGTGTGTATACATATATTTGTAGAGGTCCTTTAAGCTTCTCCCATTTTCATTTGGAATTTAAAAAAGAAATAAAAACAAAAAATAAAAATAATTATTATTTTATTATGACATATTAAACGTGTGAAAATTAAATCAGTGAATATAAACATGTAAAATTGCAGCAATAAATCAAAAATCAAATTAAATTAAATTATTGCTATAATTTTTCTGTATTTTCAGAAATTTTTATTGAATTTGTCGAATAAATATCTATAATTATAATTGACAAGCACTTAAGGTCCTGCGCAGTAGACACCTTTTTATTTTATTTTGATTCTCCTACTTCTTAATGAAATTCTAATATATATAATATATAAGATTGTATATAAAACAAAAATGCGCACACAGTTGAAAATTTTGTACTCTTATGATTTTATTGTTCAGCAAATACATTATACATAAGTGAGATCTTATGAAAATAATAAACAAAAGTAAACAAATCAGTTATTATATTTTATATTATGTACTTGCGAATGAATCTATGTACATATGCCAAAAAAAAACAAAGAAACAAATTCATCTCAAATAAAAAATATAAAAAAGCAAAAACAAAAAAAATCAGTTGAATTGTTCATATGACTAGCAAATTTATTTTTATATAGTAGAGTTAGAGTACTTCATTTTGATATAGTAGGTCACTTGAATTCTTCATTTTTATCTTTTTAAGTAACTGTTTCTAAATTTTGGTTATTTGTAGTAATAATATAGTTTTTATTAAAATTATGTATTATGTAGGTATATATATACATACCTCTTTAATAACAAAACTTTTTATTTTTAGTAATTTTATCCACTAAATGCCACTTACTATAGGGAATATATCGGAAACGAAGCAGTATATGAGGGACGTGTATTTATGTGTGCTAAATAAAACTTACTAACCACTAAACTTTTTATTAAACACGAGTGTTTCTGCTATATCGTGCGAAGTCTATGTCAGTACTTAAAATAACTGTTTTTTTAAAAACTTTAAATTTGATTTCAACTTGAAATATAATTACTCAACAGGGACCCCTAGTTATTATATATTTTAATAATTTGAATGAAATATCTCTAAGGAGTGAACAATTAATCAGAAGAAGACTTTTGTCGAGCAAACCAATGTTCATTGGGCTTCATAATATAGAGATATTTACTTCATACTGATTATATTTTCGTTGCAAAGGGATAACCGTTTTTATACATATGATAAAAGTGCAGTCAGAGATGAACCCATCAATGAGTCGATGACGATGAATCGATAGAAGCTTTTTTCTACATGGTGTGGGGTACCGATGAGGTAAATAAGTAAATAAAAATATTTATTTATAGTTTGAAATTCTCTGGTCCTATTTCCTATATAAATTACATATTGTTAAACTTTGTTTCTTTAATTATGAAAATATAATAAAATAAATATTTAAAAATTTTATATATATATGTGGATGTGCGTACTTATTTTAGTTTGTTTTTTGTTGTATTTTATTTTCCACTGTTTTTGTTTTTTTATTCTTCTTAATTATGAATAAAAAATCAACATAAAAGAGATTTTTTTTTTATAATAGTTAGAAAGAGAAAGAGGGAGTATAGAGATCACTAACTTAACATATTATATAAGATTCACAATACAGTGAAATTTTCATTATGTACGAATAGTTATAATAAATTCAGGAATTATATACAAAATTAAAAAAAAAGGATACAAGTGTATCCTTAAGAAAACATTCCTAGAAATAACATTCCGTCTATAGTATACAATTAGGTTATGTACCATTACAGTACAGTACAGTACACTGAATAAATTAAAAGGTCACATGAATCAAAATATTTTAAATGTAATTTTACAGTTTTACATGTTCATACAATGTATGTGTATGCAGTAGGTTCTTGATATATTGAATTTTGATGTACGTTGTTTTGTTTTAATTACGTATAAATACGTAATAATGGATTTTATGAAACAATTTAATTTGCAAACATCGACTTTTTTGTTTTTTTTAGAGATGATAGACTTTCGTTAAGTTTCGTCAAGTGTCGTCATGTTTCGTTAAGTTTAGTCAAGTTTCACTAACTGTGAAACTTATGCAAAGTGCGATTTTATTCACACATTCTGGATCTAAGTTCGTCACATTTCATACAATTTTCAAATTAAACTTTGCCTTTTATAGAAAATATATTTTTTTAAAGTATAATAATGTATTTTATATTATATTTTATATCTATAAATGATAATATGTGTTGCTCTATACTAAAAATGGATATTTTGAATAATTTTCGGCCATATTTGCATGTAGCAATTAATTAACGAAAGAGACAATATAAAAAACATTTCAAATTCATACACGAATTGCTATTGTACATACATATTTTCTGTTCGTAAACAAAATTAATAATAAAAGATGGAGAAATGGAATTGAAATAAGGTGATGTGTAAAGACTAGGTCTTTATAAATGCTTGTCTATTATAATTATAAATTTTCTAAGTTATTTATTATAATTGTATATCTCTGAGCTGTAACATAAATCAAATAATTTGTCACAAAATTTTATCTTGTTTGATTTACGTTCCTAAAATTTATCATTATAGAAATATAACGGGACTCTCTGTTTTTTGTTATAGAAATAATTTTTATTTTATATATATATACCTACATATAAAATAAAGAGTAATATTTAAAAATGATTCCATTCTTTAACATAACATTTCAACAAAATTAATATATACTAACTATAATCTAGGATATTTTAGTCCTTAAACAATATCTATATAATAATGATATTGATGATGATGTTGATGATATTGATTAAAAAAAAAAAAATATTATGAAAATATTTCATAATAAATTTTGTATGTGTAATTTAAATTGAAATAAGAGTGTTAATATTACTAAATATGTAAACATATACATATACACACTAATGCAAACAATCTAATGTAAATATTTAGAAACTAAGGATATAAGAAAAAAAAAAAAAAAATTCATATTTCCAGTTGAGTGATAGGAAAATGGCAAAAGAAAAACAAAAATATGAATCAAGTGAAAACATCAAAGCGTCCTTGATCTTTGATACAAAATATATATAATACAAATTTATATAAATATATGTGTATGTATATTATATACAAATATGTAAATAAATAAAGTATGTAAATTAATAAAAAGGAACCGGAAGGTGAGAATGGAAGTGAGTGTATTTACAATATAGAGGAAATCCCTAAGGTATTTATTTTACATTTTTGGTTTAGTATTTAACACATTGCAAATGAGCATTAATAACATCTCTAAAATATTTTTTATATATTTGTATTATAGATAGTAATATATATATATATATATATATATATTGGAAACTTATTTTGTTCCATATAACTATTGAATATATTTTCAGTAAATTAAAAAAGGTTATTACATATCTTTTTTTTTATTGTTTTTCTTCTTTTCAAATATATTTAACTATTTTTTAAAATAGTTCGGTTCCATGTTGTTGCACAAAGATTTTCTATCATATCATGGTCTATAATACATATACAGGGTGAAGTGAGAATAATAAAATAATTTTTGAGAAGATATTAAGATGAACTGAAGATGATAAATATTATTTATTTCGAATAACAACATTAATTGTTAATATTGAAACTGTATACCAAAGAAAAAAGTCTATATAGTGAAATGATGTTGATTTTCATGAAATGTTTTTAGACTGCAAATTAAATAATGCGGGTTTTGTTATTAAAGTTATGATTTGCTGGAATTATCAAAATTATATACATGCGACGTTCGACTTGAACAATTAGTTTGCGTAGCTATAGTGACTAAAATTTTATTGTGTACATTATTTAATTTTTCGTGAAGTTAGAATTATCGTTTATTAATATAGGGAAATGAAAAATTAGTTATCTCATCGTATGATATATTATTATCACATTATCACATTATTACTTTATTACATTATCACAGTATCACTTTGTCACATCATCACATTATCACATTATCACATTATCATATTATCACATTATCACATTATCACATTATCATATTATCACATTATCACATTATCATATTATCACATTATCACATTATCACATTATCATATTATCACATTATCACATTATCACATTATCATATAATCACATTATCATATTATCAGACTATCACATTATACATTATTACATTATAACATTATCACATTATCACATTATCACATTATCACATTATCATATAATCACATTATCATATTATCAGTATATCACATTATACATTATTACATTATAACATTATCACAGTATCACATTATCACATTATCACATTATCACATTATCACATTATCACATAATCACATTATCACATTATCACATTATCACATTATCATATAATCACATTATGATATTATCACACTATCACATTATACATTATTACATTATAACATTATCACAGTATCACATTATCACATGATCACATTATCACACTATCACATTATACATTATTACATTATTACGTTATAACATTATCACATGATCACATTATCACATTATCACATTATCACATAATCACATTATCACATTATCACATTATCACATTATACATTATTACATTATAACATTATCACAGTATCACATTATCACATTATCACATTATCACATTATCACATTATCACATTATCACATAATCACATTATCACATTATCACATTATCATATAATCACATTATGATATTATCACACTATCACATTATACATTATTACATTATAACATTATCACAGTATCACATTATCACATGATCACATTATCACACTATCACATTATACATTATTACATTATTACGTTATAACATTATCACATGATCACATTATCACGTTAGCACATTATCACATTATCACATTATCACATTATCACATTATCACATTATCACATTATCACATTATCACATTATCACATTATCACATTATCACATTATCACATTATCACATTATCACATTATCACATTATCACATTATCACATTATCATATAATCACATTATCATATTATCAGACTATCACATTATACATTATTACATTATAACATTATCACATTATCACATTATTTTATTACATTATCATATTATTACATTATCACATTATTTTATTACATTATCATATTATTACATTATCACAATTATCGTAATGTCGCATTATCACACTATCACTTTATCATATAAATTTGGAACTACAGTCCTGAGCTAGGTTAAACCTAGTTCATTATTTAATTCCACAAATCTTTGTTATGTGTGTTAATTCTTCATTTACTACTACAGCCAATATCAAATTCAATTACAAAAAATATATTATAAAAATTAACATAGCATAGAAATATGTGTTAAAAAACATAGAAATATGTGTTGATATCTGAATAGAATGATGGAGATAGCGGATGTTAATATGAATGATGACATAACATTTTTTATTGATCTTCATATTGATACTTAGATTATTGTCATATCATGCGTTTCTACACGTTAAATTGAATTAATAATTAATGTTAAATAGATACAACATTCACTTAGATGGTCAAGAGACCGTGAAGGTCCTGGCCTAAGATACAAAATTTTCTTATACCAATTTTTTGTAATCTAGTTTAATTTGATTTCTTCTTTCGTAACCTTATTTCATTTGCTTTTTAAGGTCTGTATATGATGGATGACCTTGGTTCTGTCTCAAATATTATTTTCTGCAGTTTTTTTTTGTCTGAAGCATTTAATGTTTTTAAAATTTTTGTATATGAATACAGGCATTTTTCTTCGATATACTCAAGACAAGAAGCTTTAATAAAAATCGCAAAGTATTGAAAGCAAATCAAAAGAAGAAAAACAGTGTATTAAGGCTATGTTTTAAAAAAATATGAAAATTTTCAACTGGTATTGCAGGAAATGATTGAAGGTAGGGTGGGTATTGGCAAAACGTAAATATCATGGTTGCAAACTATTTAACAATTAGCTTAATTCATCGAACTGATTAAAGCGGTGGTGCAGAATGTAGGTGCATTTAGAAACATCACTTATATAGCATCATTGAAGAGCCAATAAATTGCTTGCGAATATTCGAAGTAGGATCAAAATTGAAAAAAAGTCTTAATATAGTTTTGTGTTAAATGAAACAAGAAGAAATGGTCAGTATTCAAAAATTCTAAAAGTTAGATATGAAACAAAATCATATTCAGGCAACATCAGGTATCTTAATATAAGTATGTGTATAGATTAGAGAGGTTCCGAACAAATTCACTTTCAGGTAATTGTTTATGTAAATATTAATTAAAAAAAAAGTAAATCTTATTTTTCTTCTCTTTTCTTAGAAATAATATATTTATAATATTTAAAAAAAAAAAAATATATATATATATATATAAGGATATTTAATACAAAATACAGGAAGTCTTATAGGTGGGTTATATGTGTATGAAAATTATATTTAATTCTTTTTCTCATAATTACCGTGAATGTGTGAAATTTTTCTTTATGAAAAGTTTTATTTTTTTTTTTTTTATTATATTTTTGTTTTCTCAGAAGGATTTCAAAATATTTTTATATATTAATATTTTATTTATATACCATAAATGATTTCAGTAGAGATTTAATATTCCAAAAAGAAAGAAAAAAAAAAAAATTAAAAAATTTCTCAAGATTTTTTAAATTTTAATTTTTTTTTTTTTTTTCAAAAAAAATAAAGTTAAAATTAAAAATTTAAATTGAAATCTCTTTGGAAATTTTTTTTTTTTTTTTCATAAAGTTTTTTAATTTCAAAATAATTTTTAATCTTATGATAGTAATTTGAAAAGATTTTTAGATTAAAAATTAATTATACAATTTTATATTTTTAACATTTTAGAGTTAACGCAAAAAAAAAAAAAAGTAAAACAAACAAAAAAATAATTGTTTTTAAGAACTTAATTAAAGTTTTTAAAAAGTTAAAAATTAAATAATATATTTTTAATTTTCTTCTGTAATTATTACCTATGTTACCTAATTACAATTTTTAATATTTATTTATTTATTATTATTTATAATTATGCAATTTATTTTTGAATTGTTGTAAAACAAAAACATTTTCATTGGTCAAAATTAGTATGTTTGTTTGTTATAAAAATGACAATCCCAAAGTGAAAGTAAAAAATTACCTTAGGATTGGATACGAAATCTTCTTTTTGAAAATCCTTTTTTTAAAATATCCCGTATCAAAATCCCTCGTTCTTAATATTATTTTTTTTTCGGGCGCCCGAAATTACAAAAAAAAAATAATTTTAAGAACGAGGAATTTAAAAAAAAAATAATTTAAAAAGTTAAATGAAACAAAAATGTAGTATTTTCATATTATTAAGAATTTAATTAGAGTGTAGTTTTTATGAGAGACGCTAATAAAAATAAAATGAATTTAATATTGGCAATTGTCATTCATTATAATTAAAAATAGGACATACATAATATAACTTAAATAATTAAAAATTATAAATAATTAAGATAATCAAAATTATATATGTAATTAAAAAAATGAAGGTTGAAACAGTGAAATCAAATAAGGGGAATGACAAATTATTTGTAGATGGGTACGATTACCACTTAAGTAGTAAAACTAGCAAAGCTTTTAGGTGGTCGTGTGCACAATGCAAGTCCTTATTGTGCTCAGGTCGAGTTCTAACAGTTTTGGTAGATGAAAAACACATAGTCAAGCCATCTGCACATTCACATGATCCGCAGGCTCTTAAAAGAACCATTTGCCAAATTAATACGAAAGTAAAAAGTATTGCTAAAACATCTACTTCAAAGCCTTCACAAATTATTAGAAGTAGTATAGTAGAATGTAATGAAGAATGTAGAATATATTTACCTTCTAATTCAGCATAGAAACAAAAAATTTCAAGACAACGATCAAATACTTTGAAATATCTACAACGATCTTCAACGATATTATGATATACAACAATCAAATACTTTTTATGAACTCTGTTAGACAGCTTGTCAATGGAATATAAACTTGAATCCTATACGAATTATTTCAGATTTCGAAAAAGCTAGTGTTGCTGCTGCAAACGATTTTTTTCCATCAGCTCTATATAAGGGATGTCTATTTCACTTTGGACAAATTATTTGGCGAAAAGTGCAATCTGAAAGGCTGGTCGCTAAATATGGAAATGATGAAAAATTAAGCCTACAGATTCGAATGATCAAGAGTTTGGCATTTGTCCCGGCAGAAAAAATTGCTGATTATTTTTCAGATTTATTTAAAACTCTTAATAATGATGCCAGAAAAATTGCAAATTGGTTTAAAATAAATTATATACATGTAATAAAGGAAAATCTAAAATAGATATCATCCAAATTTTTGGCCTATTGCTGATGCGGAAAAATTTCATTTGCCCAGAACACAAAATAATGCAGAAGCTTGGCACAGACGCTTGAATACCATTGTGGGCAAATCACATGTGGATACAAGCTCATTTCTGAATTAACACATCCTAGTTTTAACAGATCATGGTTGTTGTTAAAACTAGGATGGCAAAAACTCGTTCGGGTGTAAAATTTTTCAAAAGCGGGAGATTTCCAAATCAGGGGATTTTGTTACGATCCCATTAAAACATGGGATTTTTAAAAAGCATATTACAAAACAATGCATTTTAATACGATGGATTATGAAACGGGGGATTTTGATACGGTGGATTTTTGAAAACTGAGAGATTTTAAAAACAGGGGATTTTGAAACAGGAGATTTCGTTACGATCCCATTACCTTACCATTCATTATCTTGAACACTTGAATTGTGTATTAAAAATTTGTTAATTTATGAAAAGCATGACAATCAATACAAAAGAACTGACTTAACGTTTAGTGTAGCGAAATTTAAAACTTTTTGGAGTTGATCACAGATTTATTTATAGTTTTATTTATTCTCAATATTGATACTCTTATTATTGTACTATCCATCATGTAACTAAACTGTACCACTATTTAAAAATATCCATAGTTTAAAAATATTATCCGTTATTGCATATATTTTCATTTTCTTAGTATTGGCTATATATTTATACATAGACCTCTTCTTTCGTGCTAAATTTTCAAATTTGTAAGCTTTATTTCATATTGCAAGTGTTAATCTGACATAGAATACACAAATGATCACTACTACTGGGGACTCACTGAGTGACTACGTGAGCAGGAGTTGATTTTATATGATTAATTGAATGGATTTATTGAGTAGGTATTTGCGAGGAGAAGAGTTGATATTATGCACAACTGACTTTGGCAGCCACTACTAACTACCTACCTATATACCATCTATCTACCACAAATACCATAAATTCGATCTACAAAAACAACAGAAAATTATTTTTTTGTAGAACTGTATCCTGTATGTTAGCAGTACCATCTGCGAATATTGCTATTAATGTATTTTGTTGTTTTAATATGGCGAATATCGACTGTATACATAAGATATAAAATCAGGCCCAAAGCACTACTCCTCCCAAAAAACTATTCCTACTTTTAACATATATAATTATTCAGACTTATATTTACACCAAAGAAATAACGATGACTTAAATAACTTTGTATAATTAGGTGTAATATTCCTTTGGTAAGAAAATTCTAAGTTGATGCTGCACTCTTTCAACCTAGACTTTGTCAATGGATTTACATATTGAGATCTGAGCAAATATGCACAAAACAAAATATCATCAATATAAAACACCAAAATACTCAAATTAAATTATGTTATAGAATTTGCACGATATGTCAGCATCAAGGATCATTCCAAAACTAAAGGTCACATCTGTAACCGTTTTTCTAAATTTTGAAATGTTAGTGTAGCTGTGAGTGATACCATTATGGTTTGCCCACCGTGTTTAAGAGGTTTGTACTATAATGAAAATTAGCTTAAGTAACATTCAATCATTTCAGGCTTGATTTCAATTTTACCATAATAAAAAGGACTTACGCAGGTAATCAGGAAGACTAAATCCAATGTCAGAATGTTCACATGGTTTATTATAGGTCATGGCCCATTTAACAAGCATCTGTTCAAAATTGGTAGATTGAACATAGACAGATGTAGATTCTGCTTAGAAAAAAAAGAATCGTCCTCTCATATTCTATTTGTTTGCGACAACATAGCTATAATATTTCTACGAATACACATTGCCTGATTCTGAAATTGACATTGGAACAATAATAGCGTTTATCAAGGATATAAACTTACAATTCTGAGATAAACCGGGAACTACAATAGATCTCAAGAGGTTGCGCTTACATAGAACTTCCCATTAAAAAAAAAAAAAAAAACTATGACATTTATACTACCGTTAACTGTATTTTCGTTTTATTGACTAATATAATTATATATATATAATAGTTATATAATAATTAACTAATACAAATCTAGTTTTATTACGTTTTCGTTTCTCTTCTTTTACAAGACGTCAATTTTAAGAATGATTTTCGATATGTCTAATCGACTTTATGTATATCCATACAAAATTTTAATTTCTAAAGAAGATCTAAGCAATGGTATAATATAACTGCAGTACACTAATATATAACAAACATCCTGTATAATAATATAGATCCGAGGTGATATAATTTCCTTTTCATTTGAACTTAAATCTTATGAGAAAATTTCCGGTGTATAAATGTCATTTTGTATATTAACGCACAATTTGGAATAAAGAAATGTATCGACTGGTATTTCCTTTGAAATTGTTTAAGAATTTTATACTTTTATAAAATATTTTATTTTTTTTTTTTTTCAATATTTTTATAATTTGCAAATGTTATTAATATTTAATGCTACATAATATTAAATTAATATTCAAGGACAATTTTAATCAATAAATTAAAATGTTTTTAATTACTCATCCTGAAATTTTATAAATATTTTTTTTTTGTTTTAAATTTAGTATATTAAGTTTATTATAAATAAATTTTATTCCATATAACTTTACGTAAATTGGATACGAACAAAAAAAAACAAAATATTAGTAAATAAATTCATATGGACATACCTATGTAAAATTTAATAACTATAAAAAACCTCATATAATATTATTTTTAAATTATACATCAATATACGTGTATATCTGTTATAAAATATATACATTGGAATAAATTTTCATATTAACTATTATATTTTAGTCTGGAATAAGTTTAAATGGCAACACAAATTATGTAATATGAAATTAATAGCATAAATTGAACATAAATTTTATTTCAATCAACATTAAAATAACATATACAATCATCAACATCAATATCAATATCAATATAATTCTTGTATGACATCTATATTCTATATAAAATAAATAGATACTATTTGACTGATACTATGTAGATAGATATATATTATTAAAAATAAAAAAAAATAAAATTTAATATAAAATGATATTAACCCCATCTGTTAGTTTTGATTAAAATTAAGAGTATATATATATATATATATTTTTGAAAATATTATTCTTGGTTGTATGTAGTGTTTTTAATTGGTTTACTCTATTAAATTATCCAAAATGAAAATATAATAAATGTACTATCGTATGCATAAATATATGTACTGGACTGGACCTCAATTTTATCATATAATTATAATATTATGTACCTACACTTATATAATACTTAGAGAATACTAAAATCAGATCGACTGAGTATTTGAAAATAAATTTGAATACATTTTCTATAAAATTTAATTAATTTATTATAATTTTGTTTCAATTTAAATCTTTTTCTAATAAATTAACTTTAATTACACTTTGATATAAATGCTTTAATCTATATTTTTCTTCCAATGGCTGGATCAGATGAATTTTAAGAAGAATTTGTTTTGGGGGACAGCTTTGTTTTTTATTTGCAAATCACATGGGATACTGAGTTAAATTCGCACTATAAAAATCGACTAAAACGTTGAGTTATTGAATTATAAATTAAAATGTTTTGTAATATTAAACTCTGAGCTTTTAAAGCTCTTTGAAAATTCATCAATTTGAGACATTTAAATCAATAAAATAAAAAATAAATTGTGACTACAACAAATACCTGTTATTATACCTGTATACCTGTATTTTTGTTTTAAAATCGTAAGTTTTTGCAGGCTAATTTGTCTAATCATCATTGCCTACTTCTAGGGGTGCAGAAATACAAATTTCAGTAAAATGATATATTTTTTTTTATGTTCTTAACAGTAACTTAGATAGAATTATATTTTTGTACAATAGATATTGAAATTTTTTCATTATACAAAGTGAAGGAGAAGTGTTATTCAAGTAATTTTTGTGAAATATTGACTCATTTAATGTGTAAAACTACTAATCCTTCTTCAATTAGTGTAATTCCATTTTATTTAAATTGTCACATTAAATTATATTATCAATTTTTGTATGTCCTTTATTGTATTCCAAATGAAAAAAAAATAATGGTTTATTCAGGTCGAAAAACCCATAAAGCATTTGGTTTTCTCGAGAATTGAACCTTCATCCTTTCGGTTGAAAAACAGGTGCTGTATACCTACTGCGCTATCCACCGTATTAACTAAGGACAGTATAAACTGGAATAATAATTTAATAAAGTATATGTAATAAGATTGAAATGACAGTCACTCTAGGTGCTACACAACCCAACGTTATCAACTAAGAATGTTATAAAATGGAGTAATAATTTAGTAAAGTATATATGTATGTAATAAGATTGTACCATTAAAACCGGTCATTAAACAAAAATTATCTATTATGATAAAATTCATTCACTTTCAATTTATTGTCATGTACAGTGTGACATCAGTGTGCAAAGAATATACCATACATAAAATTCAATATTCAATTTAATCATTAAATTTTAATATTTAAACGTAATGTAGGTTAATTAATGTAGTTTAATTTCATCACAATGTATTAAGATTAATTTGAGAAACCCAACCTTCCATAAGTTTATTTATTTTTATTTTGTTTTTATAGTTATAATTCACTACCCATAATAATAACATACAAACACTATCTTGCTGGATTTCATTACGTTATAGCTTTTACTCTACATTGATGGTTTTTGTTCAGGATTTAATTACATCAAATAAAAATTCTGCCAAAACAAAATTTGTAGTAAAGTCAAAAACTATTTTGACAATTAAATTTAGGCCAACTAAGTTAGCTCATCTTTATGTTTAGCTACTTGCTATACTGGAATAAAGAAGTAAAATAATATAAAACACTAGAAACGTAAAAAGAAAGCATAATATTGATGTATTATATATTCGGAATCCACAACTAAACCATCAAGGGGTTGCGCAAGAAAAACCAATATCGAAATGCTGCAAAAATTTTAAAATAAAGTGCTCCGTAGTATGGTTAATGCATCATGGTACGTACGTAACAAAATTTTCCACCGTGATTTACACATATAGAAACGGTCGCGGATGAGATCTAGAAACATGCAGTAAAACACGAGCAGTGACTGCAAAGCCATGTAATCTCGGAAATGGCAGCAGTTTTTGATATCAAAAACAATCAGAAACAGCAGGTGCTGGTCACTACTTAAGATGAAGAATTTTATGAAAATAGTTTCCTTTACGGAAATTTTCATATCAAAAATTGTTCTTTGTGTAAACTTAATATATGTAAATAATCTTCCCACGCAGAAACTATTGCTATGGCTATTTTCTTCACGGGAAATATCACAGTGATAAGGTTTCTTTAATTATTATTATGATAGCTATCCTCCATGAAAACTATCATTTTTCATATTAAGCATGCGATCCGAAAAATTTACAAAAAAAAAGCATTAGTCGATTTAACGTATATACCGAAAATGATAGGTGAGCTTTTGCGGGTTCGATTCTCACACAACCAAAAGGCACACGCGGCTAAAGGTTTTGATGTCCTTCGGGGATTACCTCCTATATTTCGAAAAAAATAGTTTAAACAATGGAGGTGCATTGTGATCCCAGAAAATGATACACGAATACAAAAGTTATTATATAGGAAATATTTATTATTTAACGGAATAACAGTAAAGGAAGTTGTTCATTTAAACATAATCTATATTTACAGATACAGTGGGTTAGGGTTTTAGCAAAATAGCGAATAAAATCTATTGAACTCATTATAGAAATAAAGTTTAAAATTTATAAGGTTAAACAATGCAGTCTTAACGACAAGCTACTTATCGAGCTACAGCGATAATTTTAGATAAGATGATAATCCCACGTCATTGACTGCCATAAACATTGGTATTTAAAATATTTTATTTTACTACAAAATCTTACATTTAAACACATTCTTCTGCTTCTGCTGATGCACTTTTGAATGATAGCGATCGCATTATCATACATTTACAATGATATTGACATTGCGTCGCTTGATTAGTATTTTGTTCCATACACCAATTTTTATATTTTCAAACTAATAATGACATTTTAGGTTTTAAAAGCTGCTATGTTAAATGTGCTTACTCCGGAAACTCTATCTGCCATGGTTTAGTGTTTACCTAATTTAATTTTGTTCCATATCCAATTTTTTTAAAAAATTTATCGACTTTTGGGAAATATTCAAATTTATTCCATTTTTGGTACATATCGAAGCAAAATCAGTTAAAATGTTTGTTATTATCATTTTGTTGCATGTTTTGTTGCACAGCATTAAAAATTGGCGTTTGGCACAAAATTTTTATTTTGTTTATTTATTTATTTATTATGCTCCATAATTGTACAATATCTATATATGAACCAAAATAATAATCAACCGACGATTTTGTCAGTCTGACTTTTCTGCTTCTGATTATGTGAATCAAATCACAGATTGTTCTCATTTTTATTCTAATTAAGTTTTTATGTTACACATTATCAAATACAAATAACCGTTTTCTGTCGACACTCTGTCTGCATTCAATTTGTATTTTAATAATAAATGAAATACACTGTCCTTCCTTCTTAATAAAATTAAATAATTTCTAAATAAATTAGAAAATCATAAATTCATAAATATTATACAATTATTATAAATATCTACTAAGAAAATTTGTAGATTATTGTATAGTGAAAACTGGCGGTCATATTTTCAAAATATTGTTAAATAGGAAAATATGAGTACATAGAGATAATATTAAATTAGGTTGAAATTGAATTTGATGAGAGAATATCAAAGGACGTGTAGCAATGAACAAATAATATTTATCATATGTTATGATAATTTTATATAAATAGATGATATTTAAATATATTTATCTATGTAGTGTGTAGTTATGTATACTCATATATATGTATAATGTCTGTAATTGCACTATATTTATTGTTATTGTATAGTAAATAAAACTTTAATATAAATTTTGAATATTTACCGTATAAATGTTAAAGAACTATTGTAGTATACATTAATGTAGGATAGTAATGAAATAATGTGGATGAGATTTGTAAATTTCAGAGAAATAAACTTTAGAGGTTAATTAAAATTAATTTTCAGAATCTGATTGTATGGTTAACAATGTAATCATCCGGAGGGCTCTCACATATAAAGCAATAGAAATGAACTAAAATGTCAAATTGTTTTGTTACAACTGATTTGAAAATTTAAATTAAAAATCCCCTAATTTAGCTTTGTTTACTATCTACCATACTATATAAACCATCTGATATGCATATTAATAGTTTGAAAGCATAACACATGTAAGATATCTTTTATTAAAATTTTACGGAATATACAATTATTATTATTGGTCCAATAAAGATATTATCTGTAAAAATAAATTAACATTAGACAAAATTTTTTACAGTTAAATAACTATCTGGTTGTGAACTATGATAGTAAAAATTGGACACTAAATCATGAATCGGGAAAAAAAACGTAATGGTGCAAAATTCAAATATATCCGAATTTTGAAAATAATGACTGGGCAAAATGATAACCATGCACTGTCTGTATCGAAATATATAAAGACTCAACAGACAACGATGGACAGGACATCTAGAACTCATGCTTGAGAATCGAATTTTCCGAAAAGTCCTTCATGAGAAAGTTTAAGCTAATAGACGGTTTGGAAGACCTTAACTGAGATGGGTTGATTTGATAAAACTACAATATTCACGAACAGAAATTTTATAATTACTGTCAGGCTTAGGAAACAATGGATGGGATACACAAAAGAGCCTCAAACTTAATTTGAGAAGAAAATTTTATCCAGTCAGAACAATATTAGCTATGTTTTTTTAATCCGGTTCACGGTCTAGGTCAATAATTTAATATTAAATTACAATAACAACTCAAAATCCAGATATTTATCTGGTTTTTATAATTTTTTGATAATTCAATTAACAGGTTTGCCGACTTAAAAAAACTATCCATATCATTAACTTATATCGTTCTTTGGAATTTAATAAAACCTAGACCAGCTATTGATCAAAAGATAGAGTCATTTCTAGTTTGAAATCTTTGAGCTGACCTGTGTTATTTATTTGATAGATATTATAGAAATTTAAAATTCTGTTAGTAACAAATATAAGTATGAACTCATAAATAATTTGCATAATGTAGATCCGCCACAGATTGGTAAAAGGACAATGATGATGAGTTATGAGTGTTATGACATAAAAATATCAATCAATACTTGTTAAAATTATAAAGTACCTACACTGTGATTTTGATAAAACTCAATATTTTTAATTTAGATGTGTCTAGTGTAACGCTATAGATTTTTTTAGGACCTTTGAATTTTGATTTGAGTTGGTTAGAGAATGTTTAAAACAAATTATTTGAAGCACAATTAAAATTCTTCTAATAAATTTAGGAATCTTAAAATTAGGAACTCTAATTGTAAATCTGTCAAATTACCGTTTTTGTTGTAATAGATTATATTCCAGTTTAGAGCTTATATATTATATCTATATAAAGATCCTACAAATAAAAAAAAACAAAAAAAATATTTTTAATTAACAATATTTACATTTCTTAATTTTTTTTCTATCACTGTTGCATACTAATTTAGTACAACGCCTATCATAAATTTTATTCTAAACATTTTAATAAGCATGTATAGCAAATCAGAGAGGGGGGGGACTAGGAAGTGAAGATATTAATAATGTAAAAATATAAATACAATTTAACAGAGAGCAAATAATAAAATATTTTGGTGGTGACATATTCAATGTCCTGTCAAAATCACTGTGGGAAACATTTAAAATTGTTTTTCGTTTTTGTTTTTTTTTTTTATACAAAATCATTTATATAGTCATGTATACAGGAATATTAATTACATTTTAATATACAAATCAAAAATTATTTTGATTTATTGACCTTAAACTTTTATAATTCTATAATTTTTTTTTTTATTATTATTTAATGTTTTGATTTTTGTTTATGGTAATGAACTAATTTAATCCGATAGTTTATTGTAAAATGAGTTGTGGAGATAATATTATGATAGTAAAGTAATATAGTATCGTATAGAATGGAAATTAGTTTTTTGTTATTTCAATTAAATTTTATTTTTTATTTGATATCATACTGATTGAATAACAGTACGACGAGGCATGATAGAAATTTGTATAGTATATTTAAAAGGTTTAATACGTCACATTTGATGGAAGACTGTATTTGTTACCTGGGTTAATATGTACATTACGAATTTTAGTGTAGGTAGGTGTAATTATGCAGTAAGTTATATAATTCCTGTTAAATTGGCTTTATATTAATAAACAGGCAAATTTTCAGGCCATGAGCGAGACTAAAAAAATATTTATATTGTTTTTCAAACTGTTAAAATTTAGAAGCTAAATTTTGAATAGTCATTAATTTGTAGGAATATAATTATTTTGACATTGTATATTGATGTACATTAATTTTAATAAATATTTTTGTATATATAATAAAAGGGGAAAAATATAAATAATTCCTTAAATAGTTTGGTTTATTGACATTACATTACTATGTATATAATGTATATTTTTTTTTCATTATTTATTTATTAAATTATTACTTATAGTAACTAAATTATATATAAAACTAATTCTATTTTAACAAATTATATTAGATTTTAGATATTCATTAAAATGCTTCAATTTATTAAGTATAACGTAATAATTAATAGATTAAAATTAAGACCTAGCTAAATGCTGTCTGGTCATATAGAGTTATATGATAATTGTTTGCTTATAAATATAATATTAATGTATGTATAAGAATGAGTGGTCTACTAAAGATGGTTTAGCATATTAAAGAAGAATGAATAAAATACATTATTGTATTTACACAAAAATGATGATATAATATTAATTTTAAATTATTTTATATAATAAAAACTATAATTACACAAATATTATTTAATACAAAAAAAGTGCTAACATATATCAACGCTTTGAGTTTGTGAATTATTTGTTGAATTTAAGCAATTCCTTGATTAATAGAACAGACTTAAAAATCTTGAAAAACAGATATTCAATCATAGTAAAAACCTTATTATTATGAGTGTGATAGGGTGATTTACAAAAAAAAATAACATGCTAGCATCAAAAATCTTTGTTTAGATTAATTATAAAACGTGCCCAACTAGAATACTAATGTAAATTAACGTATAGTTGAACGAAACCATATGGTATGTACAACATATAGTCGTACCTGTCAAAACAAGAAATATAACAGTTTTGTTACACGTTCGATTTTGCATTAATTTTTTTATTAAATAGTTTTGATGTTATAAAATGTCAAAATATTTATTCTACCATATTTAAATAATGCTTTAATTCATTTTTCCTGTGAATTATTTTGTTTTGACAGCTATGGAAATTTAAATTTTTATAACATTTGCAGAGCTTCTTTTTTCCATTTAATATTCATAATGTACGTAATTTTAAGTTTTGATGGACATTTTAATTTTAATATAGTTAGCAAATACTTGTTTAAAATCTATAATTATAATTGACAAGCATTTAAGGTCCTGCGCAGTAGACACCTTTTCATTTTATTTCGATTCTCCTACTCCTTAATGAACTTCTAATATACATAATATATAAGATTATATATAAAACAAAAATGCGCACACAGTTGAACATTTTGTACTCATATGATTTTATTATTCAGCAAATACATTATGCATAAGTGAGATATTATGAAAATAATAAACAAAAGTAAACAAATCAGTTACTATATTTTATATTATGTACTTGCAAATGAATTTATGTACATATGCCAAAAAGAAACAAAGAAACAAATTCATCTTAAATAAAAAATATAAAAAAGCAAAAACAAAAAAAATCAGTTGAATTGTTCATATGACTAGCAAATTAATTTTTATATAGTAGAGTTAGAGTATATATAATTATCCTTATTGAACTTCTAATATAATAGTTGTATATAAAACAATAATGCTCACACAGTTGAAAAATTTTTAATCATATGGTTTTATTATTCACCAAATACATTATTCGTGAGTTCTTATTAAAATAAAAAACAAAAACAAACAAAAATATAAAAAAACAAAAACAAAAAAAAATCATATGACGGGCAATTTCATCTTTGCATAATAGAGTCAAAGTAGCTATCTATTATAATAATTGACAAGCATTTTAACTTTATATTATTTTTTCAATACCAAAAATATTCTTCATTTATAAATTTGGTTAATGAAAATATAGACCCAAATTTTATTAATTCTCTTGCAGAATTGTGAGCTTAATCTGTTTCAGAATTATCTATACATATATGTAGATATAGGTAATTATATTTAAAGTTTGTCTTTGCGGTGGTTATGAGTAAAAGAATCATCTATAAATATAATTGACAAGCATTTAAGGTCCTGCGCAGTAGACACCTTTTTATTTTATTTCGATTCTCCTACTCCGTAATGAACCTCTGATATAATATATAAGATGTATATATAAAACAAAAATGCGCACACAGTTGAAAATTTTGTACTCATATGATTTTATTATTCAGCAAATACATTACGCATATGTGAGAACTTATTAGAATAATAAACAAAAGCAAACAAATCAGTTATTATAATTTACATTATGCACTATGTACATATTCCAAAAAAAAAACAAAAAGACAAATTCATCTAAAATAAAAAATATAAAAACAACAAAAAAACAAATCACTTGAATTCTTCATTTTTATTTTTTTAAGTAACTGTTTCTAAATTTTGGTTATTTGTAGTAATAATATAGTTTTTATTAAAATTATGTATTATGTAGGTATATATATACATACCTCTTTAATGACAAAATTTGTTACTTTTAGTAATTTTATCCACTAAATGCCACTTACTATAGGGAATATATCGGAAACGAAGCAGTATATGAGGGACGTGTATTTATGTGTCCTAAATAAAACTTACTAACCACAAAACTTTTTATTAAACACGAGTGGTTTCTGCTATATCGTGCGAAGTCTATGTCAGTACGTAAATTATTGTTTTTTTAAAAACTTTAAATTTGACTTCAACTTGAAATATAATTACTCAACAGGGGCCACTAGTTGTTGAATATAGTCGAATATTTTAATTCTAATTTTACTAATCAGATACGCTTATTTTGTCTACTATTTCCAGACTTCTTCAGTGCTTTGTACTATACTAACATCCTCAGTAAGCCGATAGTCCTAGCAGCTAGTGCTTGTAAAATACTATTGTTTATAATTCAATATATATTCGATGAAAAACAACAATCATAATAAAATCTTAAGAAATACAAAAAAAAAAAACAAATTTAAAATGTAAATATAAAATGACGAAACGTCATAATATCAAATGTCAAAAAAATATTAAAAACATTTTTCGGCCATTTTTTGAAGTTTAATTTTTTATTCCATTTTTTGACATTTTATTTACTCCTTTATCTCAAATGAATAAATAAAATGTCAAATATAAATGTCAGAAAACATGACTGAAAGCTGGAATTTAAAATGGAACGTGAACCAGCACTCTAATTAAAATACAACAAAGTATAATGAAACTATTTCTAAATAAATTAAAGTTTATAAATTGTATACGAATTCAAGATGAAGAAAACATATTATTTTCACTGGTTGTATATACAATGAAATCAATATAATATAACTGTTGCTTGAAGGAGCTTCTTGTTTAATTAAATTTAGATATTTACCAAAAATTTTAAATAAAAGTTTATATTTAATTTTAAATTCTCATATTGTCATGTACCTATTATGAAAGTGTTTAATAAAAATACTTTATCTATCTATGACTATATCTATATATGGACCCTCCCTACAATACTTTTGTAACTATATTTTGTATTCCTTTATCACAAGATAGTTAGTTATAAACTTTTACTTTAAAACTACTCAAATTTCAAACTTTTTTTTATTTATTTTTATTTTAATTTAACAGAATTATGAAAATAATATCTGTAAAAGCAAAAAAAAAAAAAAAACAATGAAAATAATATAAAGTAAAAATTTATATTAGAAAAGAAAAACTATAACCTGATAATTTTCCAAATAGAAGTTCTAAAATTATTTTATTATATTTAATATTATATTTTTCTATTATTATTGTTATTATTGTAGTTTTTAAGGTATTTTAAACATTCACCTACAAAACTAATTTATATAACAATATTGTTTTACCAAAATTAAAATTTTTTATTTTATCTTTGAATGATTTATTTTTTAAAAAAAATATAATTTTATTATGTATGATAAAATAAATTTTGCATATAATTTGCATATTTTTATAAAATTATTTTTAATTTAAATAAATTTCAATGGATCATATTATAATTATACCATATATAGAGTTATAAGACACAAAGAAATGAAATTTAACTGATAAAAAGTCAATATTGACTAAATAAATGAATTAATCGCAGTAGTCGTGTTGTAAAATATTTGGACTTTTGATGTTTTAATACTAATAACACAACTTACTAAATAAATACTCGAAATATTGTAATGTAAGTTTGTAGTACTGTACTTAATTAAGCACGAAAGGATGTTCTAACTGCGTTTCTGTCAAGAGTGTAAACAAAAAAAAACTGAAATAAAACAACCGATATTTGCTTTTATTTATGACAGAACTACATAATTCTGTGATATATATTTAAATTATATGTACTAGTCGAATGTCCCATGCACATACACGGTTTAATTATTTAAATAAAGTTGATCGTAAAATTATATTTTAACTTATCTAAGCCCACTCTCTTTCATAAAAGAAATAATAGAATTATCATAAGGAATGAGGACATAATATATCGCACCATAATTGAAAAAGCCAGCTCTCAGCGTTTATATTATGTCAAAAATTGCAATTGCATTTCCATATGTGTGTGTAAATGTTATCATTCCAATTTTTTCATTGGTTCATCATTGGCTTGAGCCTTGTGCGCTTAGAACGTCCAAAACAAAATAAATATATTATAAAGATATGCAAAAACAAAAAATATTTTCTATTTTGACAATTTAAAAAATTTATTTTGAAGTATAGCAAAAAAAAATATTTATTTTCGTAAATCATTGCCACATAAATTAAATTTAATTTATAGACATTTTGGCAATTTTATGAATTTTGAAAAAACTTTTCACTATTTTATTTAATCCTATACTACTATCCTATACTAATCCTATCCTACGTTTATTTGAAAATATGATTTAGTTACCCTCCAATTAAATAATTTTACATCATAAATTTGATAAATGACAAAATTTCTAATGATTTTTTTTATTTAGATTTGTTTCCAGCCCAGTTGTTTTGAACAAACCAATTTAATATATTTTCTTAACATTAAGCATAAACAATTTTCTGACCTGTTAAAACATTTTATGGCTGTTTTAAGTCCCATCCCATAAGGATTAGCTACAACAATTTGTGAGGCAGCTAAATTTTAGTTGAAAATCTCACAATAATTTTTCGTATAATTAGCGTAGTAGGCATAGCGAAATAATAATATGATCAAATTGAAATACATAGTTTAAAAATTTGTGGTTCATTCTCCTAGTACATAAAAAAAATTCAGTTTCGATTTTGTATGTTCATTAGAAAAAAGCCATAACAAATCAAGTATAAAAGGTAAAGTAAATTATAAAAAAAACCTATGATGCGTAAAAAATAATATGATGCGTACCTACTAAATAAATAATATGATGGCTACCTACTAAATTACATTTTTTTTTTTTTTTTATGAATAAAATAAAAATTCGTGTATTAAACAAATGTAAAAATAAATGTAAATAAAAAAATTTACTGCAAAAAAAACAGGAAGTGTGGGAACTAAATAACTTCATAACTTTTGAAGCACTGACCACCGTATAGCCTTTCGAAATTTTTTTTTGAAGGAAATTAAATTTTCTTTAATTATGTGAAAAAAAAATATTATTTTAGGATTTTCGCTATTGAATTATAAATTTAAAAAGAAATAAAAAATAGTAGTAAAAAATTATTTTTTCAATTTTCTTAATTGGTTTGCTTGTTTTTCGCTACTCTCCTATTAGTTTTGTTTCATTAACCAACGTCACAACCCCAAACTATCTATGCATTCAGATATAATTTTTTATATGTCAAAGATAATATTGCCGCCATATATAAAAGATATTCTTATAATTGTTGTGTTCAGCAAACTCTTTTAGGACGTTCTAAAACGTTCTAGAATAAAAAATAAAAATGTTTTTGTGTTCAATAGTTTCCGTTACTTGTTCTTTTTTGTCGTAAAGTGTTCTGTTCTGTGTTCATTAGATTGTGCGAAACTGTTCTAAATTGATCTTTTTTGTTCTGAATTTTTTTGAGAACAGTTTTGGACACTTTTTTTTGTTGTTGTTTTTTCTGTAAATTTTGACAGTTAAACAAAGAAATTTGAGAGTAATCAAAAATTAGAACAAATAAGTTCAAAAAAGATCAAAAAAGTTGTTCAGTAGATTTTTCTGTTCTAAGTGGTTCTAAAGTGTTTGACAGTTAACTGTCATTGTCCAATACTGTTCTGTACGATTCTGTTCTAAATCTACTGAACACAATTAATGTTGCCTATATAATTTTGAATACTTCAACAGATTTGTATCGATTCAGTGCAAAATAAAATTTTCTATAAATTTACAGTCAAAATATGTTTAAAAAAAATGGAATTATAATTGAAAATATACTTACTAAATATTTCAAAAAGTATTAATGTTGAAATTTTCCAATCATGATAGAGTGAAAACACCTGACTAGAAGTACCTAATATAACTTAATACTTTTCTTTAAGCTAACGTCAAAACTTAAATCTACTTAAGACTTACTATCCAATTTAAGTTACGCCTGTTAAAACTTCATTTGATTTGACACATTGAAACACCATTTTGAATTTTATTTATATTGATTTTTATCCACAAAAAGAATGTCATTTCATTTAAACGTCACTTTTACGAACTAAATAATGCGCTAACTATAATCACATAGAACTATGCCAAATTAACTAACAAAGCTGACATACATATTTGTCAAAGCATATTATGTCGACCCATAATGACATAGTAAAATATTTTTCAGTAAGACAACAACGAAAAGAAATTACAAATGTCAAATTCTGTTTGAATGGGATTCTATGTTTAACGAAAAATTTAACGAATTGTCAGATTCAACTTAATTGCCGCATAGGTCGATTGTAGGCATTTACATGTATTTTTCATAGATGGAATATCAAATATGCAATTGCTTGTGCTTAGAGTTTAACTCATGCATCAATGGTTAGCATACGTTGCATATCTCTTTACCTATAAACTAATTTTGTAGAGGGGATTTTTTTCACTCACGAGAGAGACAATTTTCGAGAGAACTATTTTTGTCGAACGTCATGTTTTTACTAAACCATAGAAAAGGGCAATAAAATATTTCTTTTGGGTTTGAATTTTTTTTTGTGGCATACATAAAAATTTTCTTTTTTTGTCTTTTATAATTTTAAATTGTGTATAAATAAAAATATTTATAACTTCTGAAAAATTAACTGTATAATAGCTTAAATTAAGCAAATGTATATTTTTTTTTAAATGTAATTTTTTACATTTTTTTAAACTAATTGCGATACGAGAAAACACCAAACGACTGAAATAAAAATATTTTTTATTATTATATATTTACAATATTTTATATATTTATATATTTATTTATATTATTATATATTTATATCGCCATTATTTTATTTCTTACAATCTAATCTCTTTCGCATTCGCAAAAAATGTTTACACACACATGTAAAAGAGAATCAATTTCATGAGTTAAAGTCTAAACGTCGGTGCTTCAAATCTCATGAGTCAAGAGTCAAAGTCTAAGCACAGGCATTCTATGCCATTATAATTGAGTTTGACATTTACTTAAGTAAACTTAAGTAGGCCAAAAATTCTAATCTCTCACATGTCAATCAATTCTTTTAAGTATAGAAAATTACTGCCACTTAAAAACACTATGATTGTAAAAAAATTTAAAGAAAGAAAAAAGGATATTTATCCTTTTTTAAAAATTAATAAATTATATTAGAAAAATGAAAATTTGAATATTTTTCGAATATTAATAAAACTTTAATCACATTAACAGCAATTCAAAATTATTTTTTCGTCTTTAAGTAAAAATCTCTTTAACATTTTGAATTTAATTTATTGCCTTTAAAAATTTATTTATTCTATAAAAAGTGACCTGTATTTTTTTAATTAAGATCCTTAATATAATATATTCTTTTAATATTCTCTATCCTGTAACTATAAATAAATTTTAAACTATTTTCGTAACAAATATTTAATATCTAGTTCTTATAACTTTTAAAATTAACTTTATGAAGATGTTTATATTTATGAATAAAATATTATTTATATAAATTATTTATGTAATAAATTTAATTAATTGTATAATTTTGATTCAGTCCGGATAATCTTTTATTGAAAAATTAAAATTTTTATTTTTAACAATATTTTTTATTGTCTTTGGTTCTCTATTATTAAAGCATAGAGAACATATGTTTTATAGAGAAGTGAAGTTTTTATTTAAAAATTGTTATTGCTCGGTTAGTTAAAGGCATGTTATTTTGATCTAATACTGTAAAATTACATGTTTATTTAGACCTAAATTAAATAGGATCTTATATTAAGAAACTAATATACAATTATATTCCAGGTGATCAAATAGACCAACATTACTAAGAAAATCTGACGTATGGTGAAGCTGAAGCGCTTGTTTAACCTACTATCGTTGAAAAGATGTGAGACAAGCACTATGGTAAGGGTCATTACGGCCATTACGGGTCATTGTCTCAAACGACTTTTGCAGAACACGTAGAGAGGAGAAAAAGGATGAAAGTGTCAAACAACTGCTCTGTACCTGCGCTAGTTTTTATCAAACAAGAAAAACCCATCAAAGCGTTTTATTTTTGGATTCATTGGGTGACCTTGCATGTACATTAAAATCAAAGACCTTCATCGCCATGTAAAAAGTTCGAAATTGTTCAACGAGTAGATTCTTATGCTAGGATACCTCCTTGTGGTATCAGAATTCATCTTGCTGGCCTGAATGTGTCATCGTACTACCGGCAGCCACTACTATCTATACCTGCCCATACAATTATATTAATCGAGCGGGTTTTGCTTTCTTAGATAGTCCTTGAAAATATCCTAAGACGGTGAAATCGGTCCGGAAAATTAACCAAAGGATATTTATTTATGAAATAAAGTGATTAATTGCTTCTACTGTTCGAAGATGACTTAATGATGTTCGATTTTTTGTAATTTTTTTATTATTATTTTTGAGATGACTCTGTTTAAGAGCTATTTTAATTTAATAAAAAAACTTATCCCAAATTTTAACAATCTAAGTGAATTCTTGTTTTTTATCCTACACTAACTAAACTCTAGGAAAAGATTCCTTTATACATATTTTCTCCTCAATTTTGTGATCACGACGTTCAGCACTCACATTATCTTTTTGGAGGTTTTCCTGTAGATGTTTGACATTGATTTTACAATTCATTATTACCTTCGCTAGTAGAACTTCAGCCATTCTATTTACATGGCTCTTCACTCCAGTTTATTCGTCTATTTCGACTCCAACGGCCAATATCTTGAATGTTGAATGACATTTGACTTGACATTTTATTGTCTTAGTTTTTTATTTTAATTGATTTTATTTTTTATGTCATTGCTACGTTTCTTATCTCTCAAATGCCTACTTCCACACGGGTCAACTTTCATCACTTTTTTCCTTTCGTTTGATTCCCCCTTTTCTATAAACTAATTTTGCTAATAGAAAGAGGCGAATGAAACGAAAGGAAAAAAGTGATGAAAGTTGACCCGTGTGGAAGTAGACAATGTGTATCCACATTATTTGTATCAGAATTCACATTTTCTGTTTTGATATAGATGTATTTGTGATTGTCTAAATAGCGTACATTAGTATGGTCCGAATTCAACTTTTGTATATTTGTATTTTGTTTTCTATTATGCATTATGCACAGGCAGAAAAGTGGTAGAAATCTACCAAAATGTATTGGTGAGGGGTCATTTCGGTAAGGGGTAAGCAAATTTACCAAAATTTTAAATTTCTGGTAGATTTTTGACGTTTAAATAGTTTTTCTGGGAATATGTCAGTGTCAAAATATTTTTATTATTTTTTATTCACAAAAAATATGGAAATTGTTTTTTTATTCACAAAAAATAAGGAAATTGTTGTTGACAACGTAATTTTCGAATCGAATATTAATCAAATAAAAAAATATAAATTATGATATATAATATTAATAATATAATAATGTTGAATTGACACTAGAATAATAATAAAAATTTATTTATTTATTTCTTTGCTAATAATTTCAATTGCGGCCATCTTGATATGTCAATAATCTGACAGCGACAATGAAAGAAATCTACCAGGTTTTTTTACGTACGAACATGATGATAGATTTCTGCGGTAGATCTGCGGCAAATTTCTGCCTCGTATAAATATGGGTATTAGCATATATTTTGTGTTTTTTGTGTTTCTCTTCTTCGTTTCTGTTACCATCCATTTATTTTGTATATGTTATTTCGTATTACTACAAATAATATGATATTATCGGTTACATGACAAAATTACATAAGACAAAATTACACATGGACAAAATCACATAAGACAAAATTACATATGAACAAAATCACATAGAGGCAAAATTACACATGGACAAAATAACATATGGACAAAATTTCATAAGACATAATTACATATGAACAAAACTTCATATGGAAAAAATTTCATATTTAAATTTTTATTAAAAAATTTTTATTAATAGAATTAAATTTTTTGATTTTATTATTAAGTATTTTTTTTCTTAAAAAAGGTAAGAATTTGCGTAAAAAGGTCTTTGGTCCCGACTTTCGGACCGTATAATAATTATTAATAACATTTTTTCAGAAAAAGACAATTTAAGTACGTGATATAGAGTTTAAGATTTAAAGATTTAAGATTTAAAATTCATTTATTTTCTTAAATATATAAAATTTTTTACAAACTACATCAAATTAAAATTGAATATTATCAAAACATAAAGCTCTTAAATCTAATAAACTAATATAATAAATTCAATAAAATTAATAAAAGTAAAAAAAACTATAGTTTATTATAATAGTTAATAGGAACAAAAATAATAATATAAAATTCAATAAGAAATAATTTAGTAAAAATACCAAAACTTTATATATGTAAGAAAATAAGTAGGATCATTCAAATATATTCCAAAGAATACGTGTTGAATGAAACAAACATAAATGAAAAAAAGATATAAATTTAAATGTTTTAGCGGGGTACTAAAATCATAAGTAATTACAAATTAAGATTAGACAAAATAGTTAAAAAAAAAAAATAGAATTAAAAATAAAATTAAAAATAGTGTAAACAAAAAATGTAAAGAAAAAAGAAATAACAAATAAAAAATGTATGAAAAGCATAATATTAAAGCAAAAAATTTACAAGTATACTATAAGTTCAAGCAAAATTAAAGAATATAGTATAATTGAAGTATGAAGAGAAAACAACATTTAATTATAATGAATATACAAAACACTTATTTAATACAAATTTCCACCATCAAATAGTGATTCAATTTGAGAGTGATCGAACTGAAATAACCAGATTTTCAACTGTCTAAAAATGAGGAGAGATTTCGTTCACTTCTGATGTGAATTGGTAGGCTGTTAAAAATTCGTGGTGCCATATTAACAAAGCAATGCGTAAATTGTGTTGTTCTGGGACAGCAACATAATTCAAATAATTAATACGTAGGTTGTAAGTTGGCGTTAACCTTTGATCGAGGTAACCAGATCTATTGAAAAAAATTTTCATAGTTTTGTAGATATAGAGATGTCTGAGTGGCAAAATACAGACTCACATATAGAGTGGCAGAATACAGACAACGTACTACATTTTCTCAAATGGTAGCCGTAACGAAGAACAATTTTATTTAAATATTTTTTTAATACTCATATGTTCAGACCAATTTAATTTATTATCCAATATAATTCCTAGGTATTTGAAAGAGCTAACATTTTCAATATAAAAATAGTCATTATCGCAGAGGACAGAATCAAAGTATGACATGTTTGAGGTTGGAGAAACAAATAAAGGAAAACGTTTACAAACCGGCGAGTGATAAGATAAATCGCTAATTTCATTACTATTACAAGAAGTTTTGAAAAACATTAACTTAGTCTTATAGGCTTATAGTTAAATGATGAACAAAAAACCAGTTCCTAATAAGCTGCAAATCGTAGTTAATCTTAATTACAACATCCATCAAATTAGAGCCACTATAAGAAAAAGCAGTGTCATCTGCAAAAGCAGTCGACAGCCCATTATAATTTTGATTTAAAAGAGAGTTAATATAAATAAGAAATAATATCGGCCCCAACACTGAACCTTGGGGAACACCTTTGTTAATGAAAATCATTTCACTAACTTTACATTCAACTCTGACTTTTTGCTTTCTATCTCTTAGATACGACTCAAACCATTTGAGAATAAAGCCTCGGAAACCAGCATTATGCATTTTCCTTAATAGTAAGTTGTGAGATACTGTATCAAATGCCTTTGTGATATCAATGAAAAGAGCAGCACAACTACTATTCTTATTCAGACTGTTATAAATTTCATTAGTAAATTTTAGCAAGGCATCTTCTGTGCTCCTATTCTTCAAAAAGCCAAATTGACTAGTACTAAAAAAATTTATTTTAAATAAAAAATTAACTAATCTAAATTTAACAGCCTTTTCGAAAATTTTTGAAAAAGGTGATAGAAGTTTCGGTCTCAATTCCTTGAACCTCGGATCTATTGTCTTCATCACATTTAAGGGCTATTGTACTGATGACAAAAAAAAAAAAAATTTTTTTGTCCATGTGTAATTTTGTTCATGTCCATATGTGATTTTGTCTCTGTGTAATTTTGTCCATATGTAATTTTGTCTTGTGAAATTTTGTCCCGACACCGATATTATCATATCATTTTATGAAGTGTGTAAAACTATTCATACTATGAAACTAGTCTGTTTTGACAGTTTTTGTTTCAAATAATTCATTGCTAATATATGCTGCATAAGAAAATGTTGAGTAAAATTATATTTTTTGATATAACGAAAATTAAATTAAATTTCGAAATTGTAAATTGTTGATTTATTTGAATTGAGCTTTCTGTCACAACGTTTAGAGATAAAAATCAGTTTTTGTTTAAGATAAAATCTAAACCTTGAGTTACTCTGACAGGTTGTTTTTTGTATCTGATGTATGTAGGTATGTATTGTAATAAAATTAACTAAGTCTTAACAAGGCAAAAAAATTTTATTCTAAAACTAAGAAGAATATAATAAAATAAAAATTGTATACTACGAAAGGTTATAACCCAGACTCCTTGACTATATATTGAAGACAATATTATATTCACAAACATTTTAATAATTATTTGTCCAACATTATAAATATAAATATTTACCATAAATATATTATGTATATAATTCTTAATAAAACTTACAAATCTTTTAATTAAACTTTCATATACCCATAAGAATATTTATTCATAAATTAAAAAAAAAAAAAAAAAAAAATAACAAAAAAAAATTATTTTAATTTTTAAATTTTTTATTCTTGTTGTCTTATTTTATTTAGTACTTAATTTTATATATTTTTTTTTTCTGTTTTGTTATTTACACAAAATTCCAATTTTTAATAAATTCAAAATAAAAAAAAAAAAAAATACAAAACGAAAGAGTCCTGTACTCCTCCCACCTTCAAAAATAAAAACAGGAACAACAATAGCATCATAGCATTGGATCAGAAAAACCTAAAAATTTTACAAAAAAACATTACAAAAGGACTAAGGAATGTTTTTTTGTTTGTTTTTCTTATTTTTTTTTTTCAAAACGAAAAAAAAATATTAAAGAAATTCAAAAATTTACAAACAAAACTTTTCAAAAAAAAAAAAAAAACAAAAATAAAAACAAAGAAAACTTTTCAACTTCTTTTTCGACTTTCAATATTTTAATGTGGTTAAATAGGACAATAAACATCCTTTCTATTAAAAATGAACTAACAGAATAGAGTGTATTTTCTATTCTTTTAAGATATATTTATACACACACACACGCATACACACACCCAAATAAATAGATAAACATCCATTTAGCCTTTTTAGTCAAATATTTTCCAAATAAACTTTTCTTCAGTTTTACTCTCTGAACATCACCATAAATGACCCTTCGAAAAACGTTCATCGGTTTTTTGGTTTAAAAGTTTGGCTGTTTTTGTTCTTGTTGTTGTTATTATTATTTTCATATAATATCCCTCAAGCAATTCCAAAAAGAAAATGAAACAAAAAAGTTTCCAAAAAAACAAAACAAAAAAAAAAAAAATAATAAAAACAAACAGAAGATAATATTTTCTCAAAAAAACACTAAAATCGGAATATCCTTTCCTAAAATATTACAAAAATAACAAAAAAAAAAATTAATAAAAAGAAGAGACGTGAAGAAGTAGGAGGTGAATGAAAAAAGTGTGTAGTAGAAGAGAGAAGGTATAGATTATTAAAAGAAATGTCAAAAATTGATAATAAAAAATAAAAACATATTAATGGAATCCTATAATATAGGCAGAGATTTTTTTTTTAAAATTAGTCAAAACATTATTTTATGTTCGATGGTTTTCTTATAGCAAAAACCGAATAAATTACATAGCCATGGTATTTGAATGTGGTCTAGTAGATGTTGATTCGGAATTTGATCATATGAGATAATAACCTATTTATGGCAGTATAGAGTTTTGATATTTACAATTCAGTCATTGAATAAAACTGTTTTCATCGATTAAAAATACAAATAATATTATGTTGTAATAGATTTCGGTTGTTACACCAGCAACAGAACACTCACCAATCAGAAAATTAAAATGTCAAATAAAATGTAAAATATTAAATTTATTAAAAATAATGCAAAAAAAAAGTGATTTGTGTTCGCTGCAGTAAAAATATTAACTTAAAAATTAATAATCACATACAGTAGTGTGAAGAAAACTGTAAAACAAAATCATTTTCATAGTAACGATTTTATGTTATCAGGTGAAGATTTTGATAATAATTATTATAAGCTGAATTTCTGAACTCAAGATATAAAATATTATATTGTACTAACTTGTACTCATTTGCCGTGTTTATACCGTAGCTAATTTAACTAGTGTTAAATGGTTTGACGTTTGTAGCAACGGTATAAATACCACATTTTTTTAGCTTAAGCTAGTTAAATTAGCTGCAGGTTTTAGCTCAAGTTAAATATAGGTAGAGTTACGTAGCAACGGTATAAACACCACATTAATGCCACAAATATCATAATTGTTGCTACAGATGTCTTTTTTGAAATTGGCTTTTATTTCGCTCGAGTTAAAATTTGTTGGTTGTTTTGTTTGAAAGCAAAAGTTAAAATAAGAAATGTTTTAATTTTTGTTTTAGTTTGTTTAATCATAATAATTTGCTTAATAATAATAATTTTGAAAATGGAAAGTTTAAAAACATCTATTGCAAACAAAGTTAGGTTTTGGACTTAAATCATCTCGAACACGATTACATATATAAACAAAATGTTCCTTCGAAATTCTAAATTCTTTTGAAATTCTCTCAGTTTAATTTTGTCAACAAATCATTTCCTACTTCTGAAGTACGATAATACTCTTAAACTATACTATACTACCTTCTCCTTCTCTGATTTCGGAATCTGTTTTGTCTTAAACTTGCACTTCTTCTAATATTGTATACACTTAAAATTTTTAAATAATTTTCCATTATTTAAAAAAATATTGTATTTATTCAAATTAGTAAGTTTATTGTTTTCAAATCCAATTACTATTTTGACATTTGTAACTAAGTACGGTAAGAACACTTACTACAATTGTCAAACTCGTTTTGACGTTAGTAGCTATAGTTAAATTAGTTACGGTATAAACACGGCAATTGATTATTATTTTTTTTTTTTGTGAACAAAATCACTCTTGTATGTTCTCTATGTTTTGTATACTCTCTCTTTTGCTTCTACGAATTTAAGAGCTATGTTACATCACATAATCACAGATGAAATTATAAAAAGCCAGACAGAATGAAAAATAAATAAATAAATAAAGAAATCGACACCGTGAAGTTATTTTTTTATTTTTTTATTTATTAGTTCTGTATAAAACATTATCTATAATTATAATTGACAAGCATTTAATGACCTGGGCAGTAGACATCTCTTCATTTTATTTCGCTTCTATTTAATGAACTCCTAACATATAAATAAGTTGTATATAAAACAATAATGCGCACACAGTTGAAAAATTTTTACTCATAAGGTTTTATTATTCAGCAAATATATTATGCATATTATATATGTGAGTTCTTATTAAAATTAAAAACAAAAACAAACAAATCATTTGTTATTATTAGTTACATACAATGATGAAACTTTAAATTTGGCTTCAACTTGAATTATAATTACTCAACAGGGGCCCCTAGTATAAATATATAATTAAGATTATTAATAATTCACTACTAGATCAAGTAAATTTAATTCAATTTAGTTCTATATTTTAAAAAATAACTCGAATAATTCAAAACAATCGACAAATTAACACTTCAAAATTAACAAAAAATATTTTTTTACAAAATAAGAAAATATTGAAAAATTGTTAAATAAAAATAACATCGTCTTTAACGTTAAAAAACTAATATTTTAAAAAATTTGTGTAGTATACTTTGAAATAGGTTTTTTTTTTAATCCAATGGTATCTCTTACATATGTAATCTCAGTCGGCAGTGAGTTAAAGAACTACAATCGTTTGTACAGCAATTGGTTTTTACATGTTGTTCAGTAGAAGCGTGCAATTCTTAAGTTTTATTCATCCTTTTAGATTATACATCAGTTGACATTTACTAATCACTAACGAGCTGTAGGTATCTTGTGCGAAATAGTGAGAGTAAGTTGTGTTTCAACTAAAAATAAAATTAAAACCTTAAAGTGAATTTTTTGGATTTTTTTTAATGCTCTTGAACACCAGCCAGCGTGTATATGTAGAGCTTTAGCCCATCCAATTTAGTTTTTGAAGCATCTCTTCAATTCGTGTTCTATTATTACATTTGAGTATGATTCTCATTCACTTGTTTTCACAATTGTTGCATCCTATTTTTGGGTGTTCTAATGACCCCGAAAACATGATTGCTGTATAATACTCAAAATGAGGAAATATATGTGTATTATACAGCATTTTTACTGTGGAAAATGGAAGACTACTTTGAATGCGGCGTAGAAAGCCATTTTTTGTTACTAATTTTTCTATATAGAAGCAGTGTAAGTGTTATCGAAAATCCATCGCTGTATAATATTCAAAATGAGGAAATATATGTGCATTATACAGCATTTTTACTGTGGCAAATGAAGAACTGCTTTGAATGCGGCGTAGAAAGCTATTATTTTACTAATTTCCGCATACGAAATCTAAGTGATCTCGAAAATTCAGTTTATTATCTATTATCCGCTCTATGCCCCACGGATAGGGTTGCAGGACAATGATGATGATGATCTATTATAACCTAACGAGCTACCTAATACTCATTTTAATACTCGTAACCCGTTCAATGGTCTCATTATTAATACAAACAGCAGTAACAGTAGAATCTACACAGAACTAATATTGATATGCATAGATTTTGTTTTAGTGACATTAAGTTAATATGAAAAGTATGTACAGTGTTGTGAAAAAATGCTCTTTTCGAGCCTTTAGAGCTGCAAACGAACTTATTACTTCAGAATAGTCAACATTTCTTGTAATATCGTAATTAATATTTAGCGTCGCCAGGCTATTTACATTCGTTTGAATATACTAAAACTACTCTCTGCTTCTGCTACGCTAACTGGCAACGTTAAAAATATTCTGAGTGCAATAACAATATTTGGATATATATATTTAAAAACCCCCATTTCAATTATCTCTTTTAAAAGCTCACACGGTTTCGTACAGCCTTTAAAATTGGATTTATAGACTCTTTTAAGAAATCTAAATTCTTCCAGTATTTCTGCACTTATTTGATTTTGATATTTTGTCTGTAAAATACTTGCTCTTCTCTTCCATCTCATTAAAATTCCATAATATGTTGGAAATAGCTTTAAACCTGCGCCAAAGTCTATATATTGTAGAATCAATGATATCGTTAAAAATGTAGTTGTGAAAATATACTTCTGCAGATACTTGATCTTTTATTCTGCCATTTGTAATAAATTCTGTAACAACGTTATTAGCTGTTGCAATTTTCTTTGACTCTGAAAGAACCGAAACCCATGAATTTTTAATTTCCTTTATATCTTCAATAAGTTTATCAATATTAATTTTTTCTGTTGTCAATGTTGATTTCCGTGCTTGGAGAATTAGATTGGTTTGATGCAATAGAACTAAAACCTTCATCCAAATTGTAGACATCTAGACAAATTCAAATGTTGATAAATAATTTTAAAAAAATTTATTCTGAATCTGAGCATCAGTCAAAAGACTGCATAGCTCAAATTCGTTTACGGCTTTACACCAAAAATAAGGCCTCCTATTCCTTATATTTAAATTAGGTTTTATCTTAGAGAAAAATTGTTGCCCTATGTAAAGTGCGAAATTAACTTTTTGATCGTTTGGTATAGTATCAAATAGTGTTGTTGGGGCCCCTAAAATTGAAAACAAAAGACCCTCCTGCCCCCCCCCCCCTTCCGGGGCCTGATGTCCCATAATTGTGAACTTTTTATAAATATGAAGATAAATAATTAAAAAAATAATACTAAAATTAGCATATTTGTAAAACTTTGTTTTTTTTTAATAGCAGTGCGTATAAAATCACGAAATTTAAAATATTTTCCAAATTTCCTAATTTCAACCAACAGAAATCTAAAATATTGAATAAAGGCACGCGGAGAGGCACTACTAATTTACTTCATAAAAAACTTGTCATATATCTAATTACAAAATATATATATATATAACAAAATATATATATATATATATATATATATCACTTTAAATATACTTTTTAAAATTTTTTTTATGTTTTTTGTTTTCTGTTTTTATTGCCACCAGACCAATCTACCAGACAAAAGTTATTTAAAAAAAAAAAAAAAAAACCAATTAATACTTTTGTACCATTTTACTACAAGATCTACAATCATCTCCAACTCCAACCCCATACTCTTTGGTCTATGTTTAAATGTTAATTACAAATTTTATTATCATTTAGAAACCTTAAAAGTTAAAGGAAGATTCACTTTAACACTAATACCCTATATTTCTATTATTAGACAACAAACAGAGTTTCTATATACAACAACAAAATAGATTGTTTTGTTAGCTTTTTGATAAACAAAAAAAAAACAAACAGATTATTGGGTAGGAGAGGAATCATTTTAGGTTGAATTTAAACAAAAAAAAAAACAAAAAGGGACATTAAAGCAATAATACAAATAAAATAGTATAAATAAAAAAGTAAAACAAAAAACCATTAAATGGAAATGTTTATTAAATGGTTGAAGTGAGCCTTAAAGTGTTAACACTTCTTAACATATTTATAGTTTTGTAATCCCAACAAAACTTTTTCTATTTATCCTTTATTCCTATTATATTTAAGTTTTTTTCCTCAACAACTATAATACATACAACAAAATGAACAAAATAATAAACAAATAAAAAGGATTTATTAAGAAAGATATTCTTAAATTTTATTGTTGATGATGGTGTGACAAAGAAAGGATGTATATGTGTACAGTATAGGTGGTAATATATTTTAAACTTTAACTAAGTTTTAAGAGTTAATAATACTATGTTGTCATATTTTTGATGATTGTTGTGTGTTTTTTTTTTTTTTTAATTCTAATAGATATATAAGATACCTACTTAGAGCAGGAAGACTATTTTAAGATCCGGTAAATCTCTATCACACTCTCAATAAAAAATAATAAAAAATAAGAAAAAAAATTTATTAAGAAAGTAAAAAGTCAATAATATAAAATCAACTTTTTAACCTCAGTAGACCTTAAATTTTATCCTGAGGTCATTTTAGGTTAAAATATACACAATATATGTATAATATTGTATTTATATATTTTCTATTAAGTAGTAAGAGGATTGAATGAATAGGAAAGGATCACTATTTTTTAGGTTTAGTTGTTTTTCTTTTAAAATGGAAAAAAAATCAAAAATAAAGAAAAATAAAAATATTCCTAAAGAATCCTTATTTTTGTTTTCTTTATTTTGTTTAATTCGAGGGCATAAGTCATTGAAAAGTTATTCTGGGGGTTCTATTTTTCAAAATAATTTTTCAATTTTTGATATTTAAAGTGTCATAAAGAATTTTAAAAAATAATAAATATTTTATATGGAATTTGGATTTTTGAACTTGTGAAGAAAAAGATTCTTAAAAGATTTCATTTTACGGATTTCATCAACACGTTTTCAAATCATAATTCTCACACTATTGATACTAGTGGCATATTATATATTTTGACATATTAATATTTTCATAAAAATAGTTATATGAAATTATAAAGGCGCATGTAATGTCGAATGTTTGAAATATTACATAAGAGTCAAAATATATCAAAGACAAGTATAAATTCTGGTTAAACAAGGCAACAAATCTCAAAAGAAGAAAAAGGGAAGAAAGTGACGATAATCGATTTTGAATGGCAGATGATGACCCCAAGAAAAATTGGCGCTCTATTAAAAATATAATAAGCAACAATGAAAGAAAAGTAAACGAATTTTAACGCCGATAGTAAAAAACTCAAAAAACTTGAAAAATTTAATAAGTTTTATGCCACAATCGGTGAGAGCTTGACAAAAAACTTTGGAAGTATATATTTACCCAAATTAAAAACAGATAAGCAATTTAAACATTTTTTAATGTAAAAAACTGATAAATGGATTATCTAATACGAATGCGTCAGGGGAGAACTTAATGTCTACAAATATATTGAAAATGGTAAAAGATGATATGGCTGTTAACGTTATATCAATATATAAGAATGTAGATAATCTGAATGATATTGATAACTTCAGACCTATTTCGATTTCTTCAGTGTTTATTAAACTGATTGAGACTGCAGTCAATAACAAGTTTACTGATTTTCTCCATAAAAACAAATTAATGTGTAATCAACAATATGTACTCAAAAATAAATCTAGTACCCATGCAGCATCATTTAATGTAAAAACGCAAATTCAATCGGGATTGGATAAAAAAAAAAGAAAGTGGTAGCTGTGTTTTTTGGCGCTAAGAACGCCTATATAGTAGATATAGTGATACAGTAGATAGAAATACACTTCTAAGAATATTATATGAACTCGAAATAAAAGGGACGGAATACAACTGGTTCAAAAGTTACTTATCGGAAAGAATGCATTATACAGAATGTGATGGGTTGAAAAGTGAAGCCGTAAAAGTTGAATATGGTGTAATACAAGGAAGTTCACTCGGACCTACGCTATTTTCTTGTTACATATATGACTTATTATGCACAAAACTGAATGGCAAGCTATTTATGTTCGCTGATGACCTGGTCATAATCTATAAACAAAAAACAAACAAAGAATTGGAAGAATTAATCAACATGGACATGAGTGAAATTCAACAATGGACGGAGCTTACAATAAATACAGCTAAAACAAAATATATGTTATCTAAAAGAAAGATAGGTGATTCCTTAAATATTTATTATAACAAATGTAAGTTGGATCACGTAAACAGTTACAAATATTTGGGAATATTATTAAATGAGAACTTAACGTGGAAACAGCATATAAAAGAGCTTATAAAAAAAGGAAGAAAAATTGCAGGACTATTCAAACTAATAAATAAAAGGGTACCACTAAAAAATAAGAGATAAATTTATTACAGCTTATTCCATAGCGCAATTAAGTACGGAATTCAAATATGGGAAAACACTGTATATAATCATTTAAGCACATTACAGAAATTGCAAAATAAAGCGATAAAGAACTTGTTTGGATATAAAATTCAAACTTTAACACAGGAAATTCATTAGAAAGCACAAAATATTACAATTGAATCACATAACATAACATCTTCAACAAAAAAATTTAATAAAAATGACACAATATACAATAGAGCATACAAAACGTATAATGAATTACCAGTTGTGATCAAAGAAACTACTCAAATATCTGAATTCAAAAGTAAAATTAGTGATTATTTTCATTAATTAAATAATAGTAATAATACTTAATATTATATATATATAAAAACAAATCAAATTTAAATACCTTCTATAAAAAACAAAAAAATTATCTATTTTAAAATTAAAATTGCGCTGAATTAAAACTTATTTAGTCACAAGTAAAATTGTAAAAACTAAGAATACTCTATACGAGCAATGGAGTTTATTTGAGCAAATAAATTAATAAAATAAAATAAAAATAATAAATGATTCATTGTACACATATCATGTGCAATAACGACAAATATAACAGTTTAGAATTAAGCTAGAGATCACAGACTATATTTTTTTAACTATATTTAGGGCGTAGTAGCAGGTACCACTTTCCATCGGTACTGATAGATTCAATATAATTTTTATTTTTTGTTTTATTTGATACCAAAATAAATGGATATCTAAACTGTTTACGTAGAATTCAAGCCATTTATTAGAACAGAAAAAGAAGTAGGTATAGCAAAGATAAAAATAAATAAGAAAATAATAAAGTGAATGGTATAGAAAAGGTTTATTAGAATTAAAATTAACAGACAGTTTATGAGATATTTATATTTAACCGCTTCATGAAACATCAAAGTTGTATCTTTTTGGGAGCATATGAGACAAAATTTTTAAATTTCGCAGTTGTGGTTCAAAGAGGTTTTACTACAAAATTTGTGGGAAAGACCTGCTCTGCTAGTACTACACTGTATGCATTCAAGTTAGAGTTTCCAAATATCCGTTTTTTTTTTTTTTGTAACCGATGTTATCGGATAGTAATTTCAGAATTGTGTTCAGAAAATGAATTATTTTATTAAAAAAGTGATTTATATATTGCCTTTTTCTTTTCTTTATTACAAATATGTAGATATATTTTGTAATTACACAACAGAATTGCTATTTATGAATTAAGAAAGTTTAAAATTGTTATACGAAAGATATTTTATTGAATGTGATTTTGTTTATAAAGATGCAATTTATTTTTTACTACGCCTATAGTCACAAAACGGTTACAGTCAGAAATATTACTGAAATTTTGCGAATGACTATAACCGTGTTTTACTGTATATATTTTTTTTAGATGGCAGAAGCAAATGAACTAACATTTATTATACCATTTTTGAAGATTATGATCTGATTTTTGTTCTTATGTTTTGTTTTCAATTTTTGTTTGTGTTTTTGTTTTTGTACTTTTTTCCATAAGTTTCTGTGTTTAATTAAAATGACAGAATTTTTATGAAGCCTTTTTAAAAATTGTCCATGATTGAAATTTATTTTATAGTATTATAGATGTTGCTCAACTGGGAAATAACCGTCACTATTTGGTGTAACTATTTGAAATGTTTTAAGTATTCAGCACCAAGAACTTGCTAAAATTTTAATATTTTTGTGGTGTAAATAATTTACTATTCAATTATTCTTGCTTTTTTACTCAACAAGTCATTTTTGTGTATTATAATATAATATATTGAATTTCAAGATGGGTTAACAAGACAGATTATTAAATTCGAAATTTTGTCATTTTTATGAGAATCAATGCGCTTTTGAATTGACTGCAACAAACCCCGACTTATTTCTGAATTGAGTGCTTGCTTCCATTTTTTTTTTTAAAAAGATAAAACACCTTCAGCTAGTTTTATAGGCTGTAGAAAAGAACTGACATTTTCCATTAGCTCCAAATCAACTTTTTCCATCAAAAAATAAGTTTTTTAGAGCTTGTGAAATGTACATTTTCAGCTTCAAAGACGAAAATGTCATTCAAAGCGAAATTGATTCCATGGCACCTTTTTTTTTATGTCTAGCAGCAGTTCACACTTATATTGGAATTCATTTTTAACATGATTTTGCAGAATACTATTTCGTACAGGAGAAAAGTATTCATATTTAAAGAAGCACACAATTTTCCTGACTAGTTTCAGCTGTTTAAAAATAGTGATATTTTCCTCTTCATAATTTTCGATCCCGACT
This sequence comes from Argyra leucocephala, assembly GCA_963942445.1. Classification (NCBI taxonomy): domain Eukaryota; kingdom Metazoa; phylum Arthropoda; class Insecta; order Diptera; family Dolichopodidae; genus Argyra; species Argyra leucocephala. The sequence continues at coordinate 17,187,827 of OZ012681.1, forward strand.
ATACTACTATTACAAGAATCATCAAAATCATCTTCATAGTCGTCAATATATCTTCTTTATGCAATGTTTGAACAGATTCATGCTTTTTGTAAAAATAATCACAAACACCTAAGTGTGTACTGTGATTTAAACATATACACCCATATTCTGTTAGACCTATCTCGCGAGATCGCGTGAGAATATCTCTTACGAGATAGTTTTGTATTCTGTTAGACCTTTGGCAAGACGAGATAGCCATTTTTTATCTCGTCAAAAATTGTAAGCGATAGAGTATCTTGTATTTTGTATTTTTTTATCAAAAAATTTAATTAAATAAATAAATTGAATAGATAAAATAGTTAAGTAAAGATTAATAAACAATTTTTCATTATTTTTTTTTGCATTATTATTAAAATTGTGCTTTTGTTTTGAAAAAAAAAACACCATATTTAATTACTGTTTTACTACTGTTTATGTACTAAACTAAAAAATATTTAAATTTGTCATTTAAAAAATATTTTAAAACTAAACCAAACATATACTTTCCAAAAATTTTATAAACCATATTTTGTTTATATACCAATAATTTTGGTTAATAGTAAAAAATTATCAGTACAACCAACAAATAAAATGTTCTATCGCGCCGCTTACAGTGTCTAACAGAAATGAATATTCAGCGAGACGAGACGAGATGAATTTTTTCTCCTCGTCAACGATGGGTCTAAGAGAATATGGGTGATAATTAGTTTAGCTGGCAAGTTCTACCGTACTTTAGCATCATTGGAGCACCATCATTAGTAGTACATACTACATCACTGTCGAAATTAATGTCAAACAGGTAATTTTTAACGTTATCAATCATTTCATCTGCAGTACAAGATCCTACGATTGGAACTAGCCCCAGATTCATGCATTCGTCGTTTTTTCCATAGCCATTTTTGTCGTTTCTTAACGTTTTCTTAAACTTGTCCATTCATCAGTAGTGATATTGAATTTTTTTCCAATCATTTTAATCATCTACGCTTTCTTTACTTCGAAATTATATTATTTCGATTTCCTTATTGTTAAGACAACTAAAGTAGGTTGAGAAAATTAAACAAACTTAATTCAAAAATATAAGATTCATAATCGTGAGATTTTTCGCCGATATCGGATACGATTAAGAGTATAAATAACCGCAGATGCCGGATACGGGTATATCCATTTTGGAAACCCTCATTTTTTTTTTTATAACTTGTATGTTATATGACTTTGAAATTTAGGTTCGAAATGTATCACCGGTGACTCAACGGAGTCTGGGGATGAAAAAATAAAATATTCACTGGTGATTCATTGGGTTGTAAAGGAAGAAATATTGACATGCATCATCGGTGACTCACTGTGATAATCAACGTGTTAAGGAGGTTCCCAATTAGCTTGCGTTAATAAAAAAGAGTGAAAGTTAGTAAATGAAATTCATAATAGAAATATTGCAAATAGTCATATTGTCATAAAAAATAGTAGTGAGCTTGTTTCTGATCCTTTAGATGTTGCTAATTTATTTAATAATTACTTTTCTACAATAACAAATTCACTATTAGATAATTCTCCTTATGTTGTGTCATCATGTAATTGTAGTAACTATATCGTTCCAGAATCATCTCAACAACAAAGTTTTTTCTTTCTTCCTTTTTCTTCGACAGAACTACACAAAATTATAATATCTTTAAAATCTTCATCTTCTTCTTCCTTTGATAAAATTTCAAATAATATTCTAAAAAATGTTTCTTTTCAAATTGTTGATGTTCTATGTTATATTTTTAATTTCAGTATACAGAATGGTAATTTTCCACATGCTCTAAAAACAGCTGTTGTTATACCTTTGCATAAAAAAGGAGATACTTTATTATTCAACAATTATAGGCCTATTTCTTTATTATCAGTTTTTTCCAAAATTTTTGAAAAAGTCATTAAATTTAGAATCATAAAATATTTGAATAACATCAGCTTTTTCAGCTAATTTCAATATGGGTTTAGAAGTGGTAAATCAACTGAAGATGCCTTATTAAAATTATGTAGTGAGCTCTACAAATCCTTAAATGACTCTGAAATTCCGCCTGCTTTATTTATAGATATCACAAAAGCTTTTGACATGGTGGACCATACCTTATTATTAAACAAATTGTTTAAAGCTGGATTTAGAGGTTTTATTTTGGATTGGTTTGGTTCATACCTTAAAGATCGGATGCAAATAGTAAATTTTTACAAATGTATACAGTTCCGAAAAATTGATAAATATCCAATAGATAAGGTCCAATACTTTTTTTAATTTATGTCAATTCACTTTTTGCTCAAGCGTTTAAAAGAAAAATTACTGCTTTTGCTGATGATACAGCTCTATCCTATATTCAAATGTAAATTATTTTAATACTTTTACTGATATAAATTTTGATTTGGACATATTAAGGCAATGGTTCAAAATGCATAAACTAATAATAAGTAACAAAACAAAATTTATGTTTTTTAATCTGTCAGGAAAAGTATGTGAAAGTATTTCTGTAAAATATCACTCTCCTAAGTGCTTAAAATTTAGTTTATGTAATTTATGTGTAAATGATGTGTCTGGCATTTTGTTTAATGAGAACCATAACTGCTCAGAAGATTGTTTCTATGTTGAACGTGTGAATAGCTTCAAATATTTAGGTATCTCGTTAGATGCTAGACTAAACTGGAAAGATCACACGTCTTATCTAAAAAGATACTTGAATAAAGCAGTTAGGCAACTGTATCATCTAAGTGTGTATTGTCCTTTCTCTGTTTTAAAACTTTTTTACAATGGCTTGATTAAGTCTAAACTTCAATATGGTCTGTGTTGTTGGGGTGGTACCCATTATAATAAAATTGAGCCTTTGTTAATTAAACAAAAACATTGTGTACGTATTATTTGTAAGGTCAGTCGTAGAACTCCCAGTTTTTATTTTTTCAAAAATCTAAAAATTCTTCCATTAAGACATCTAGATACTATTTTAAGGTACTTAAACTATTTTTTTTTAAAATCGGGCTATAATAATTCGAGATTGTTGGTGTATCACAATTTGCGTGTAAATAATAGAAATGTTGTAAATGTACTCAAAGTTAAAAAATCTCATTTTCGTCACTTTTTTACTGTAACTGCACCTCAGCTGTTTAATAAGTTACCTGAATCCTTTAGAACCGAGAGAATACAAATTAGATTTATAAAAGAAATAAAATCCTGGCTCTTTTCATTTTCTCATGCTCAAATTGAATCAATATTAATACCCATAATTTAAACTTACTTTTTATCTGTTTTCTTATTTCCTATTTTTTTATTTTATTTTTTTTCTTTTTGTTATTTCTAATGGCTTTTATTCAGATCGTAATTCATTGTACAATCCTATATCTTATTTTATTTTTTATTAGAAACTTCAAATCTTTTTATATTTTACAATTAAATAAAACATTATATCAAATAATTCTACACTAATTTTATATTGTTTTTCCCCATTAATACTATTACACCTGTTATTTTAATAAAGTAAGACATTCGTCTCTTGCACTATGGCAATAGAATGTCTTTAACTATTTCATTCAGAACTTGAAGCTTAAAATTGACTAATTAAGGATATATTATGTACAAATTTTTTGATTTTTTTCATATTTTCTAATATGTATATATATTTGTAGTTTATAATAATTGTATTAATCTTTTACTATAATACATATATAATGTACATTTGTGAACAATTATTAATTCTTAATTCATAATTCAAATGTTTGTTTTTATTTTTAATAGTATATAAATTAAATGTTATTTAGTATAAGTTAAAAATGTAATCTGAATTATTTCAAATACTAATTTTTAATTTGAATTAATTATTAATTTGATTAAGGATACATTGTACAAAAAAAGAATTTAATTTGTATGTATTCAAAATTTGTTACTACCCTGGTAATTCTGTTGAAATAAAGATTATTTTTATTATATTTATTATTATTTTTATTATATTTATTATTATTTTTATTATATTATAATTAAAAAATATACAACCTTATACAATATTATGTGACTAAAAGCTATACAATGTTAATTCAATTAATTGGATAGTAAATTATTTAAAAATAAATAATTTTTTTTTATATTTGATTTTAAGATAATCTGTTAATGTAAATATTTGTCTTTAAGATTATTATAACTATTCTCAGGGCCGGCCGACTTCTATATGTACAAGTTGTGCAATTGTATACGGCCACGTTTGATAAATATCATATTAATATTTCATTAACAAGTTTATCTGAATAATTTCTCGGTCCTGGTTGACATACTCAATTTCTAAAAATGCCATTTATTTATTTCTGTTGTTGTATATTCTTTAAAAAGAGGATGCCCATGCTTTGTCTGATTCTGGAATTTAATATGGGAGCCATGTTGTGCACATTTTTAAAATTAAAACTCCATTAAAATAGCTTACCTCATTGGGAAATTGCTTGCAGCTAATCAATTTTTACTTAAAATAATTTTTTAAAACTGCACAATGCACCAAATCAGATAGGACCCCGTCCCTGACTATTCTATTTGTGGTGGAAAATTATAGACTAAATCTTTAGAATATATCGCAATGGCTTGTGACTGGCTTGTGATCGGGATTTAGCATAAATTGATTAGCTGCAGCCCATTGAGAGCTGAAATAGCTTCCAGCTCAACATTCAGTTTGGCTATATAGTTTATAAGGAATATGAATTTGTATATGAATGTACAAAATTAAAGAGCTCGAGAAAGTAAAGAGCATAACATAAAGTCGATTTTTAATAAAAATTTCATACTATTTTTCCAGACCTCCACAGAGGATGCTGAAGTTGAATTAGAAACCTAAATTGAAAGAAATTTTATAAAAACAAATAAAAAATAAAAATTTGATATATTGTAATTAGTGACTTTTGAACATTCTAAAAAAATAATATATACACAATTCATGATAATTTTAAAATTTTGTTTGAAACACTGCTATTCATCCTTTCGCTTTTAAATAATTTAATTTATTTTAAAACAAGAAACTTTCTTAAACTATAACAAAAAAAAATATAATAAAAAAAATTTGATTTGAACTACTTTCAAAAATGTTTCATTGGTTTTTTTTTTTTGCAAAAATAACACCGGGTGGATTCAAATAAATACAGGAAATTAAATTTTCAATTGTGGTATCATATAGTATGTAGATATCTATGTATATTCAACTAAAAAAATAAAACAAAAAAAAATAAAATTTTCTGATGCTCTGAACTTTTAAATTCTATTGTGTGGTAATTTTTCATTTCATTTCAAATTCAATTTTTCAAAAACGCACACTTTTATTTTTATTTTTTATAATAAAATTATAATATAATTAAATTGAATTGAAATAATTAAATAATTAAAAATAAAGAAAAACAATTTTCAAATTTATAATAATTATAATCAGTTTTAATTAACAGAAAATTATTATCATAAATAAAATATAATATGTAAGTATATCTAAATACGTAAAGAAATTGTATTTTCCAAAATAAGCAATACCATTTCCACAATCCAAAAATATCAACTGAAGAAATCAAAAGTCGAATAGCGACTAAAATAATTTTCATGACGTACAGAATTATTTGTGTACAAACAAAAATAATAATAACAAACAAAAGAAAAACAATACTGAATATGTGAAACTGAGAGCTGATGGGAGAAATCTTTTTCATGAGAGTTAAAATAAAATGAGAGAACGAAAAATTTTTATCAATGGGATATATTCTCCTATTAAACTGAGTTATTTTATTTTGTTTTGTTAAGAGGAGAATATTATGATGAGTGGAAATTATATTATAGCATGAAATAATTATTTTTTTAATGATTTTGTAGCAGCAATATTATTATGTCACGACATATATTTACTCTATTTGATATGAAATATATTAATACATATGCATATACATATTTTTGTTGTATTATGAATTGAAAATTGTTATTTATTCTGTCATAAAATATATTTGTGTATTATATTCCACTATTTTTCTCACAATTTATTTTAGATATTTTTTCACTTATTGTTGTATTCATTTGTGTCAAGCGATATCATTATGATAATATATTGCGAATTATTTATCATGAATGTTCATAAAATTGAAAACAAATGATGAAAAATGCATACCTTGCTATACATATTTGTAAAAAATAAGAGCTATATTGTTAAAATGACTAACCTATTAAAAAATTAAATAATAATATTTTTTCACTTATTGTTGTATTAATTTTGTTTCATGCGATATAATATTGATATAATATTACAAAATATTTCATGATATATTTGAGACTGCATTAATTTTGTTTCATGCGATATAATTTTGATATATTACGAATTATTTCATGATATATTTTATATTTTATTTTTTAAATTTTCTTTAGTTTTATTTTTTATTATGTTATATCGTTATCTCTATCATGATATTTTCGTAAGTTTTTTTTGTTGGGCAAAATTTGTTGTACTATGTGTGTGTGTCGTTTTATATTCTGTAAATAAATTTCAGAATTGATGAGAAAAATATTTTTCAAGAAAATGAATGTCCATTAAACAAAGTGATAACGAATGATAAGTAATATAATCAATGGTTCAAGATATAATATATATATATACTCATGATAGGGTCATATACTGCAATTTATCCTAATATTGAAAGTGGTTCAGTTTTTTGAAAAAAATAAAAAAACAACTTGGCATGCAGATTCAATTTGTGTCATTAAAGTGAGAAATTAATGATTAGATGATTAGAAATAGGTCGATTTAGTAAAATTCATACATGCTTATATCATATTTATTTTGTAAGTTTTAGAGAAACTGTTGTGTGATGTTTAGATAGTATCAGCCTATTTTTAAAAAAGTAATATAAAAATGTTGATTGATACATAAAATCAGTAAAGTGCCGATTATAATCAATTCGATCCGATCCGATTCGAACAACTGTTAAATTTGCTCTTAATCGGTTATATTAATCAAATTATATTGAATCGGATCGGAAAAGTTGAGCAAATTTCAAATTTTTTGAAAAGCATAACCTAAAAATAGTGAAAAGAACATTAATAATATAAAACAAGAATAAAAATGGAGAGCACAAATAATATTTGTGAAAATACTAAATTAGGTAAATATTTTGTATAATTACAATTTTATAAATATAATTTTTTTATTTATCAAATATAAAAGAAATAATAAATAATATAAAAAAAATAAAATATATTTATGTTATAGATAATTATTATATTTAAAATTTAATAACAGTAAATATCTAGTAAGTAGACTTGTCAATGTAAATACTTATCTTCTAATAATGCCAAAAATGTAAATAAAAGCGCTGTGTGAATGATCAATATTCGAATCGGAATTGGAAATGTTATTGAATCGGATCGGATCAAATTGATTATAATCGGCACTTAAGTACTAAAAGGAGTTATTTTCCGAAATATTTTTTTAATATTGTCAAAAATTACATGAAATTTGAAATTTTGAATTATAAAAAATATGTTTGAGAACAGAATGAAAATTTTTTCATAGTGGTTAAGATTATGTGAAAGAGATGGTATGTGGAAGAGAAACGAGTAAAAACTAATTATTGTAATCTAGTTCTTTTAAATTGAGACGGATATAACTAGTGCTGGTAAATATAAATTTTCATTGAAGAGGTGCATGAAACATGTTGAATATTATAAAATTTATTATAATTCAATCGATACGAAGTCAAAACTATTGTATGTGGTTAAAGGCGTCTTTAGAATTTTTTCTCACCTGTGCTAAACACTATAATTGGCCCTAAAAAAAACACTGTTTTGCAAAAATATATTATTTTTATTAATAATATTATACATATATTTCACATTCACATATATTAACATATTGCAATAAATCAACAAATCATAAGGTTAACAATAAACAAAAGTTTATGAAAAATAATATTGCATTAAATTAACATTAGCGCACAAAAATTCAATAGGCTAATGTTTTTTTTTTTTTTCAAATAAAAAAAACTAATCAAACATAACATAAAATAAAATTATTAAAATAAAAAAATTAAATTATTAAAATAATAATAATAATGAAAAAATAAATGCTATAAACTCTCAATTATTTCTTCACAGTCAGTATTTGCAAAAAAATCAGACTCAATGGCTAGTATACTTAAATTATAAACTTTTGTTGTCCCAAGGAAGAACGAAGATGATTTTTTAATTTTATAAGAATCGAAAACAATTTTACGGCTGAACAGTTAGTTAATCCTATACTGAAAAATATTCTTAGAGCAATTTCTATGTTCGGAAAGGTGGATTCGATATTGGAGTCAATTATAGTTTTTAATAAAATTTGCGATTGTGAATTTTGAATATCAGTATGGACAGTAAAATTTTTAAAATATAGGAATTCTTCAATTAAACTGTTGTCTAGAATCAAGATCATGCTTGTATATTTCACTTAATTGAGAAGCCTTTCCCTCATTTCTGTGTCTTCTAAATTTTTTAAATCGAATAAAAATCCGAATTTTAAATGAATTTCGTTATAACTACATTTGTTTTATTATTTATTTCTAGGAGAAGTTTATCGAGAATTGCGTAATATAAATTTATGCGAATACAAAAAAAAGGTTCTGGTGTAATGCTTTCGTCGAATTGTTTTTTTCTTTTATGTTTTCTAGCTGTTTTAAAATCTTCGCCACCCAGTGATTAAAATTCCCTCTTTTCTATATAAATCGTAAGATTTTAAATCTCGTTTGCTCTGCAAATATTTATATAAACTGTTATATAGTTTAACACCTACTTCAATGTTAATGTCAACTTTTTGAAGTATTTTATTTGTCCGATTAATTGCATTTAATATATCATGCCAAAATTATACCATTACACCGGTTAAAAGAAAATTAAGTTGTTTTAACAACCTCTGGGCCTCTAGTTTTTCAACTAGTTTTTTCAACTAATTTTTTAATGATTTTTTAAAAGACTCGTAGCCTATTTTAAGTGCTTTAACTGCATCTGCTCTAGCAGACCAACGAGTGTCACATATTTTTTTTTAAACAAATCTTTTTGGTCCTAATTCTTTCTTTAATAATTTCCACCTAAACGTTGACGCTGAAAAAAAAGTGTACAAATTATTTACCAGCATAACGAGTTTACTCGCTCCTTGACAACATTCTGCTGAACATTCATCGATTAAATTTAACGAATGTGCTGCACATAAATAAAATATATAAGTTTTGTTTTTTTGTAAATTTGCTGAAAAAAATTTGGAATTTACAATTTTCGTGGGAAAAAAACAATTGTGTGGCAAATAACACATTATGTCTTCTATGAGTAAGGGTTAGTTATAAAAATATAATTTATTAATTACTTGCCAACATAGTTTAAGAAAATATAATCGATTATCCAGAGGCTTATCGCGGAAATTTTTCAAATTTAGAAAATAAAAATAAAAAATTTATTTTTTTGGAAATACCTTTTTTTTTTCATTGTTTTGTAATGTGAAAATGTGACTAACAAATTTACGGCGGGTGCGTCCCTCAATCCACGGTGCTCCTGTGCTTAGCACATTTAGTACTATGGAGAAGACGGCGTTGTATATGGTTGTATATGCTAAGTCTCTGTGTTTATATCATAGCCTTCGAATTAAAAACAAAAATTGACAACATTTAAAATAGAATGTGAGTAAGGTAGAGAGTCTACAGCAGATTTAGAAAATGCAATTTTCAAACTTTAATAATGTGTTCAAGTTTTAAACTTGAAAAATTAATTTCACAGCTACTGTAATTAGATTATTAATTAGAAAACTGCACTGTATATAGTGGTGGTTAATTAGAAAACGTAATTCAAGTAAATCAAATTGGAATTATTATTATAGTGACACTGACAAATGAAAAAAAATTATTTGGAGCTTAATATTGTTTTAACATTTTTTGTTCAATTTTTGAACTTGATTAGTTTTTGAGCACTTTAGAGTCAACCACAAAGTATTTCAATAGTGAATAAATCTTCAAGGTTATATAATTTCTAAGGAGTTAATATTGGGCAGTTTTTTATTTGTTTAAACATTAACAATCAGTTTTTGTTTTATATTTATGTCTCTTTATGTACATTTATTTATTTATTATGCTTAAATTAAACATAATACAATGACTTAGTTTAATCAATAATTAAAAGCGATATAAAATTAAATAATTTAATTGTTGTCAGGTTTCCGTTCACTAATAATTTTTAATATTTGATTGCAAATATCGATATTTCGGAAGCAAAATACTTTCTTCATCAGTGCTTCTGACTAACTGTATATATTAATTCATTTTTGCCTTTCTTATATCCTATTCCCTCCATACTAGATATCTATTTTACCTGTACTTTTTCAAATTATTTCATTAATTTAAATAGCGGTGAATATCCATTCCCTAAATCATTATTCAATCTGTCATCTACCTGTACCCTCGAAATTGCTAAACTCTCATATGTGTCTAGTTTGCTTGTTTTGTGTACAAGCCTCCTTTATTGATGATAAATTGGTTTTATCAATTTTATTGTGTTCCTGTATTATGTGTTTAGCAATTGCCGACCTAAAATTCGTAGTACCTCTTATTCTTGCTAATTCGGCTTCCCTTAAATGTTATTGGAATCCCACCGTTATTATAGCCGTTTTGATTGCCTCATATAAACTTTTGAACAATTGTGGCATGATATTTTATATATCCCATTAACTTTTTCCATCTCCTTTTTATCCTTTGTTGATCCAAGTATATACTATTCATTTTTTGACTTCTGCTAGTTGTTACTAGTTCCAGATTGTGTTTCTTGAACATTTTCTTAAACTTATCGGTGAATGTTGAGTGCGTTACGCAAATCCTTCTAGGTTTTTCGGTATCCTTATTTTGTTTGAACAAACTCATCATGTTACTGCGTTCGATGCGGTGCAGTTTCTTCCTTATCATTAGGTCTATGATTTCTTCATTATATCCATTTTTCCTAGCCGTGTCTTTTATGTAGTGCCTTTCCTTATCAAAATTAGCCTTTGATAATGGTATGGTTACCAATCTGTTGACCATAGTATGGTATGCTGCCTTTTTTTGTCCATGTGGGTGATTTGACTCAGTGGGGATGGTTCGTTGGGTAATAGTGTTTTTTCTGTACATATCAAATTCTATGGTTCCATCATTATTTATTATTTTTATGTCAAGAAATGGTATTTCCTTGTTTTTTTCCTTTTCCATAATGAATTTTATATTTCCATGTATTTTGTTGAGTTGATCTAATATAGTTTCAATTTTATCCTTTGAGACTGCTGCGATGATATCATCTACGTACCGCATCCAAATTCTCGGCATAAGTCCCTCTTCCTCTATTCTGTCTTCAATATGACTCATGAATATTTCACTTAAAACTGACGAAAGTGGTTTGCCCATAGCAGTTCCTCTTGCAGTCTTATAATATTCGCCTCTAAAAGTGAAATAACTTTCATTCATGCATATTGAAGCTAGAGTGCTGTAACTTTTTACTTTTTTCCTCCAATCATTCGAGTTGCTTATTTCATTTAACCAGTTGTCTAGTTTAGATATGGCCTCTTTCACTGGTATGCTTGGAAATAATGCTTTAACATCGAAAGAGACCAAGGCTTCATTGTCCCCTATCCTTACTTCTTTTATTTTGTTGATAAGATCAGCCGTATTTCTAATTGATCTCTTGCTAATTTCCTTATCTAGGCTTTTGAATTCTTTTGTCAACCATTTTGCTATGTTGACAAAATGTTTGTATGCATTAGTAGCCCTTAAACATTCTATCATAATATGTACCTACACCAGTATGATGAGCCAGTTATACTTCCCATCATATTTAGTTCGGCAGATTTAAAATTTTATACATTTTCTGATCGGAAAGGTGTATTTATATTTAAAATGGGTGTTAATCAATCGTTTAATAGCCAGTGAATCAATTTCTCTATTCAAAACTTGCACTAGAAATACAATATTAGCCACAGTTCTTTTGCATTCACACATTATTAATTGTATTAGTGTTAAGTGGTTTGGAGGAGGGAGAATTATAGGATTGAATCATGGTAAGGTACGGAGTGCAAAACGAAGATATTTTTTTTTGGATTGTTTCTAATCTATAAATATGATTACGATAAAATGTTATCAAACAAGGCTTGCATATTCCGAACAAAACATGGAACGAGATGACAAGTTATCAAACTCTTTGGACAATCTTTTGATGAAACCTATAGCAAGGAGTTCGATTTGTTAGTGATCGCTTATACTTAAGTCCTTAAACTTAAGACTTTTTAAATGTCCTCAACTTCAAAATGTTATACGAAATTGACGCCGTCTTTATTGACATATATATGTAAGGCGTTTGACAGAATTCTTCATAGTACTTATCATTTTATTGAAGCACAAAATTATAGGTTTTCCACCATATAGCCTTTATTGGCTTGAATCTTATCTCTCTTCTCGGTAATATTCAGTTTTATTTAAAACTGCGATTTCTGACTAATACTCAGCGTCTTCTGGTGTACCTCAAGGTAATGATATAGGACCCTCTAGTTTTATAGTTTCAATAATTGGTGCTCCTACAGCAATAACTTTTTCTAAACTTCTTAGTTTTGTAGATGACTCAAAGCTTTTTACTACTATTTCTTCCTCACCGGATTGCTTAAAGCTACAAAATGACATTAACTATTTCGCTTCTTAATGTTCAAAAAATTGACTTGAATTGAATACTTTTAAATGCAAAGTCATTACCTTTTATAGAAGAAATTCTACTCTGACAATTTGGTTAAACTACCAACTAAATGGCTATTTGCTTTCAATAATAAATTCTATTATAGACCTCGGGTTAACACTTAACCCTAAACTGAGCTTAAAGCTACATTATAATAAAATAGTGAGCCAAGCCAATTCTTCTTTAAGTTTCATTAAACGATGGTCTAAACAATTTTCTGATTCCTACCTCACGAAATATCTTTATGTTACATATATAAGGCCAGTGAATATGCCAGTCAAGTGTAATTGCACATTACTTGACTGACATTAAAACAATTGAATCGGTTCAATAAAGGTTTTTATGTTTCGCTTTGAGTAACTTGAACCATTTTAACTTCCACCTAATTCCCACCTTCTTAAACTTTTTGACTTACAGTCATTGTCTGATCGTCGGTTAATTGCAGATATCCCATTTATTCAGGGGTAAGAAGTTAACACCTGGAAATTTTAAAATTATTTGGATGAAAGAACCAATCGGAATTAGAAATTATATTTTATTTATATTTTGAATTCTGTTGATGCTTTTAATTTAGTACTATTATTATATTTGTTTATTTTCTATTTTTAAGTTTTGAATTTTAGTTTTAATTAATTTACTATAATTGTAATGAATTCTAATATTTAATAAAATATAATAAATGAAAAAAAAAAAAAAAAAAAAAAATCTCAGAACCATTGAGTTGTTCCACATTCGATTCCACCCTCCTCAATATGGTAGATTCAAGCCAATCACTAGAATACTTCTTGAAGTAAATTCTAATTGTAATCTTTTTGATCGACAACTAAGTGTTTTAAGTGTAAAAAAACGATTACGTTTTAATGTACGTACAACTGAGACTAACTGACAACTGTTGTTCGATTTAGCTTTGAAACTTACTAATTCGGCCAAATTTTTGGAATTATTTTTAATTGATGTATAGTTATTGACATAGGTATAAACTTACGTTTCTACAAACAGCATATAAATGTTTTAGTTTATTTATAGATTTTTCTAATCAAAGGTGGCGGTGTTTTAGTAACCCTACTGGATGATGTGATATTGCACAATCAAATGTAGCAAGCTTTTGTCTAGGAATAGACGACTAATGTGTAAGTATTAATCGGATAGTATTAAAAATTAATCTTTGTATACTTTTCGGTATTGAGCAAAATGCTACTTAATTTGCACCAATAAAAGGCTCAAGTTTTATGATACGTTATTCCCAGTGCACCTTTTTAGTAATCCTCCGAAATAATAATTATTATTTTTTAATCAAAATTCAAATTTTATTCAAGATCATTTTTATATATTTTTTTAATTTTCATAAATTATTAAAAATATAATTTAGTCTGAAATTGAAAATAATGTCCTGAGGCTGTCTGCATAATATCTCCTATTTAGAAATTGTTTCATAATTAAAATCTATTCTTGACAAAGGTAAATTAATTTTATAATCTGTCATACTTTATTAATATGTTCCAAAAGTAATTATAAATTTTTTTAATATTAATTTTTAATTTATTATTTTTTATCAACCTCGAAATAGACATAAAATATATTATCATATTGATTTGGTTACATCAATTTTCATGGTTATTGGATCTTAAAGGGATCTGGAAACAAACAAAAACAAAGAATACGAAAACAAAACCTTCAACTTAAAATCGGTTGATTCTGTGTCTGTCATACAACCTTAGTTTAAATTTTTGTTTTGTTGTTTTGATATTTTTTGTTAATATTTTTCTTTTGACATACACTGTCATTATATGAGCTCGGATAATGTCATATGAGCAAATTACACAATTCATTTTTTTGTCATTTTATTTATTACATTATTGATGCCGGTGCAATGAAATATGAATGCACGTATAATTTTTGTTCATGTGTGTGTATTTTTTTTTTTTTGAGTTAAATGAAGTTTCAAAGTCGTAAATAAAAAATTACTTAAAAATAAATTTTTTATTTTGATTTATGATAATAGGAATTTTGCGGGAGTTTATATTATATACTCTCTCTCTTTAATTTTGTATTTATAGTACAGTACAGTGTCCTTACCTTATAAATATAATTATAAACAGGCAACAATAATACCAAAACACTAGCAATAAATGTCCTCTTTAGCAGGGAACTCTTTTTTTATGTTTTTTTTTTTTTTAAAGTGAAATGAACCTGCATTGAATAAATTGCAGAAGAGAGAAGAATTTTTCCCGGGGAGGTAGAAAACTAAAGATAAAGATCGGTGATATAGCTAGAGGGAGAAAAAAAAATTAATTTTCAATTTTTTTTTGTTCTTTGTTTTTTGTTTTCTGGGGTTTTGGTTGTTACAAAAATTCCTTTTCGTTTTTTTGTTTTGCTTCTGAAACCTTAGCTTTGTGAAAAAAATCGTAAACATATAAAACAAAATAAAAAATCGGGGGGGATACTATTAAAAAAAAACTTCTAAAGAAACTAAAGAAAAAACTGAAAAACCCCAACCAAATATGTGACACTTTGAATTTTATTCAACTTTTATTTTTTATTTTTATTTTTACTATAAATTGTATGAAGCGCCCCTACTGTCACTGGTATTATACATAATGCATGCACACACGAAACATATGGAATCACATCGGTGCTATAATTAATCAAAGTCGATTTAAAAACAGCATGAAATTTACTATTCTATACTAGGGGACAGGGTAGGATTTTATGTATATGCATTGACATTATATATATATATATATATATATGATATATATACAAAAATATAAAATGGAACATAAATATAAAAAAATATGTATTTTAAAATTGAAAACAAGAATCACATAATATTTATGAAGCATGATGATTATATGAAAATGAAAGAAAAAGACAACAATACTGACAATAAAATCAAAATTTCAAAACAACAACGAAAAATATAAAAAAAATTACTAAAATCTGAAATTACGTATGATTTAGAGATGATGCCTTTCAGGAATTCTGATTCAAACTGATAATGATAATAATGATGATAATGATGATGATGATGATGAAGTTGTCGGATCTTATTTTTATTCAATTTTTTAATGTTTTCTTTCAATAATTTACATTTTGTTGTTGTTGTTCTTATTGTTGTTGTTATTGTTGTTGTTGTTGTTATTGTTGTTATTGTTGTTGATGTTATTGTTTTTGTTGTTATTGTTATTACAGTCTATGTTGAAATGAAGGATTCATTTCTTGTTACAATTTGAGATGAAGAACAGATTTATTTTTTTTTTAGTAAAGTTTGAGTTAATGAAGCAAGAGTTATGCATGGAATCTTGAATTGTCATTAATTTGTACGATATTTTTTTTTTTTTTTTTGAATTAATAATGATGAAAACATTTTTTTTTTTGTAATGTTCAAAAAGAATTTATAAAATATTTTGTGTATAAAAAATACAAAATTTTTTAAATTAAGATTTTAAATAAAGACATAAAACTTGTTTGAGTCATGTTTAATAAATTTTTTGACAAATTAAAATTACAGTAGGATTTTTATAAAATTGAAAATATTTTTATATGAGTGGGGTCTAGACTAAAATTAATATATTAGATCTCTAATCAGCTACTGTGATTTTTTAAATTAATAATTTTTCATCACTAGGTTGTACTGAGGTAGGTCTTTGTAATTTTTAATTGTCACTTATGTTAAAAGTTAACATTATTTTATGATTTTTTTTTTTACTAATGGGGAGTTCTATGTAACCCATTTTTATTAATGGGGAGTTCTATCTAACTGTCTTAAGATGTATTGTACTTCTCCGCTTATCTCAGACTTGTAGGTCTATGTCCTTAACGATAAACGATTGCAATGTGTATTTCTGGAAATATTTATATCTCTTGCGAGGTATGTCGTCGCAAACAAATAGAATATGAGAGGATCCCATCTCTTCAAAGCAGAATCTGCATTTGTCTGTGATTTCTCGATCTACCAATTTTGAACAGATCTGTGATAAGCCATGTCAGCATTCTGACATTGATTCTAGTCTACATGATTATCTGATTCAGTTTGTGGATACTTAGTTTGAAAAGGGATTTAGACTGCGTAAGTCCTATACAACTATCCTATATGTTTTGGATTTCTGTACTTGTTATAATTCCCACTTTGAATCAATTCTTTGTAAGTAGGCGTTTGAAGAAGCAATACTTGGCTCTGGTATTAAGAATTGACTCTTCGCAACTGTTTTTGCAAAAGCATCTGTATCTTCATTGTCTTGTCTTGTATTCTTTTATGCCCACGAGTCCAGTAATTCTATTCCGCTAGCTTTGTCAAGCTTCTGTAACAGCTATAGATAAGCAATTTCAAAATTGGGAAAGCTGAAATTATGTAAAAGTTGGTACGGTTGCTTTTGCTGCACTGTAATGCCGATGCCTCCGATTGCATAGGTTTCAGCTTGAAAAATAGTGGGATATGTGCCAAGTGCCGCACTAAACTTGAACTTTGGTACAAATATTCCGGCACCGATTTTTTCCCCAATTTTTGAATCAGTATACCATACTGAAGCGCCATATTATGAAGCGCCATACTGAAGCGCCATATTATTAAACCTTCGGGTTCTTCCCTTTTAGGTATTAGTACAGTGAAGTTCCTGCGACAAACAATTATGCTTTTGTCATATAGTTTGTTGTTTGTTGTTTCGGTTCCTAGCTTAATTTTCTGCAGAATCACATTGTATTCGGGTCTTTGGAGTTATTGACATAATATCGTAAGATATTCTATGATTTGGAAATTTCAGTGAGATAATATATTTAATTTAATAAATGTTTGATATAACTTCTATGTGGGAAGCTGTGGGAAGTACTGATGGCTGAAATTATGGCATAGTAGATAAATTTATTTCTTTTATCGGACGATGCTATGGGCATTGTATTAAATACAAGTTTGTAAAAAAAAAATATTATGATTGAAATGAAGCATAAGTTAAGCAATTGCATTAGAGGATCATCACTCAACTTAAAATCTAATTCAATCTACTATAAATATGCGTTAATAATATCCAATCTACTGCAAATTACTATAATTGATTTTTCGTGATTATTCTGATGGACGAAAACTTTTGTAATTCAAATGAAATAAATTTAATTCAATAATTTTTTTAGCCCTATCGTATTTAGATTCGTTTAATAAACAAAATCTTGACTAAAATCTTAAACGATTCCAAACGGCAACATAATTCTATATAGTAATAGGTAGGTAGGTGGGAAGGTATACTTAGACCAAGGTGATTCACATTGGGCGAATCTTACATGTCAAAACTAATTCAAACATTTTAGAGAGCGATTGAAGCACATATTTTCCATACCTGCCTAAAAAGTAGACTCATAGATAGATTTAACTTTCTGATCCGATGCAGATGCATGCACAAAATATATGTACGATTGTTTCGCCCTCTTTAAGCTCTGCAATTTGTATAGTTATAAATATAGTTTACTTTAGACGCAAATAAACCTTAACTGGTATACGGTAAACAATTCAGAAGTTATGGTCGTAAATCGATGCGTGGAAAATCATGAAATTGTTCAATGATCAATTGTTCATCGCTTGCTTAATTCCAATTTAAAGTGTAATGAGTTTAGACACAAATGGGGTCTGATCCCTAATGATAATTTGATAATTTGAACTGTAAAAGGCAAACATAACTCCACGGAAAATGTAATACTACCCACATACTATTTCTATGTAAAATTTGATGAACATTAATTTAATTATGATGAATTCTTGTACACATTATTTTACAGATTAAAAGTAAATTCAATTATTCTATTTATTTTCTAATAAATTGAATTTTTATTTATCGAATAATCATTTATTTTTATGCAGAAAGGGGGGCGGAAAATTGGATTACATTACAATATACAATATAATTTATTTAATAAAATTTAATTGTTTAGAAATCTCATGAAAAATATTGACCTGGATGAGAGCGAGACTATAATAAATAATCGATTCAATTTTTTAATTGATTTATTTTTATTAATTTTAGATCGTATTTTTATTTTCAATATGGTTTTATTGCAAATTTTAATTGAATTTAATGGAAACTAATAAAATATTGAAAAGCGATAATAATATTTTGCTATTAAAACTGATTTTTGAATTTTTATGATGAGGCTAGAGATTACTAATTCTTGAATTATATTTAATTTAATGATTTTTAGACCTAATTTATATAAATAGTTTATTGAAGTAAAAAATTTTAATTTATTAAAATGAAATTTTTTAATTTTATTGTTCAAGACTGAATCGATTGAAATTGAATGATACCTAGAAACACCTTTAGGTAAGAAAAACGTGAGAATAAAGTAAATTAAAGAAATTTTTATCCTACAAAACAAAAGAACCAGTTTATTTATTAATATTAAAATTAGTATGATAACAAGTCATTTTCCGACTCGATATTGTAATAAAAGGGGGTGGCAATTAAAGCAATCCGTCGTCGTTACAACAATAGGTCAGGAATAAAAGCGGTATTGTGATAGAACGATGGCGAATTTAAAATTAAACATATTAAGTCAAATCACTCTTTCATTTGTAAATACAGTATAAACAGTCTGGTTGGGATTAAATTGAAATTAATTCTAATATCGATTGGATCTTGCTTTGAATATGCAACTCACAACCCATCTGGACCACATATAAAATGAGGTATGAGTTTTAGTATTAAATTTGTATATTTATTTAATCACTTCATAAATAAATCTAATTCTATAATAGATCTATCTTGAGGCAGTTATAAAGTTTGCTAAAACATAGTCAGAATTACACAAAGGATATGAAATTATTGTATATGAAAGTTTGCCGATGCAGGCTCATTATTAGTATATTATCCAGTTTCTTGCGAGGAATATGAATTAAATGAGGACTATTGTTGCATCGTCCGTACCAATTGCTGTTATCTCATTCAAACCAATTGAGTGAATAATTTAGTTGTTTATGACGGGATTGCTATGGATCAAAAAAATACTACTAATTCGCGCAATGAATCCCCTTGGTCTAAATGTACCTTCCTATCTATCTACCTATCACTATTGAACTATTGTATCGTCGGTAGTATCGAGTATTATATCCTATCAAAACAAACCTCATTTAAAAAAACTAAGCCAAGAGTTAAAATGTTGATTGCGGGGGTATTGCAACGAGACGAATGGCGGAAGGAGAATATTGTATTAAAGACCTTATTACCGGCTGTCAACTGCTTTAAAAATACAAGCATAAAATATTCCATTTTTAAATTCTAACTAACTGTAGCAATTAAATAAATGCAAGCTACAAATTTTTAGATATTAAGCGATTCGAAAATAGGTCTAATTGAAAGCAATCTATAGACGAAATCTATTAAACTAACAATGATACGTGGTCAATCAGTGGTCAGCAATATGTAGGTCAATAATAAAGGTTGAAAAAATTTAAATTAAAAGGTCCAATTTACAAGACATCTAGTCCTGATGTAATAATTAGAACTTAGTACAATATTCTATGATAGAAAACTCACTCTTTTCAGTTCAGTTTAAATATCGTTCAACTCAACATTATATTCTGATGTCATATTACAAAGTAAGCATTTACTAAAATATCGTTTTTGAAATATCTACTCTTTTTAAAATTTGTATTATCTCAGGTTTTATGTTTTTTTTTTTTTTATTATTTCTTTTAATTGTCATCACTAATTAGTCAATTCAAAAAAGTAAACAATTTTTTTTTTGTTTAATTCATTAATCCTTGAATGTCCTTTCCATTCTTGTAAATGAAATAAAAAAAAAAAAAAAAAACAAATATGGTTCGGTTTAATTACCAGAATATACCTACATTTTTTTTTTTATTTATTTATTTTACTTTGTTTTATGACTTTTGTTTGTAATGAAGAGTGTCTGTCGTCTGTTCACGAGATTATTTGACAAATTAATGAAGTGGTTTATGTCTTTGATAGGCTTTTTGATTTTTAATGACATATTTTATATTTTTTTTGTTTTGGTATTTGTTTATTATTTTTTTTTTATAATCAATTGAAATATTTGAAAATTATGAAAATAAAACAGTAAATTTAGGCATGTCTGAGAGATTAAAAGAGATTAAAAAAATAAATTGAGGTTATAATATTCATGCATTAACAAAAATTATGAATCCCAGGTGGATTCTGTGAAATGTAAAATCTTTATAATAAAAATATTATTATTCTATTTGTTAATCATGTCTGATTCGTTTTAAGATGATACTAAAAATATAATTTTTAATTATCATTAAACAGATAACAACTTACAAAACATAGACAGCTTAAATATTTTTATTATCTGTTTTACGAAAGTTCGGATTTTGTAGGCCGTACTTCACTATGTTAGGTTGTAGGTTCATCTATTTTTAGCCGTCAAGATCTTTGGAATTATCGAATTAAACTGGAATTTGTTTTTCTTTAATTTTGGTAGGAACATGTTGCACCAAGTAGCTACTGCTTACCTTTTTTAATTCTAAGTTATCTTTTTCCAATATTTATAAACTCATTGTTCAAAAAATTTTTACAATGTACTTAATACATACCTTAGTACTTATCTTAAAAAATATAATGGTACAGCTTCCTCAATTTACATCAAAAGAACAATAATGGTAAACCGGCATGGTAAACCATGACTTAGTTAAAATTTCCGACTGGGGTAAAGCAAACAGAGTTGAGTTCAACACGTTCAAAACTCAAAGCTGTATAGTTACGCAAAAAACTAACGTCATTCGAACCTATTCTAAAATTTCAAGATGAAAGCTTACAGCGACTAGAAAACTTAAATATTCTCCGAATGCGAGTAAATCAAAATATGCTCTGGAATGACCATATTTTCGATATTGAGAAAATCACCGCAAAATATTCGGGTTTTTTAAGTTGGTTTAAGGCATATTTTTCACCTACAGATCAGCTTAATAAATACGACCTACAAAGCCTACATGGAATATAATACGCATTTATACGCTGGCGTATCAAAGACTGTTCTAAGCTTTCTTGACATAGTACAAAAACTTGCCATTCGCCTCATAGATGATATAAATGTTTCATCAACATTTGCTTCACTTGGTCACCGTAGTATCATTGGAGCACTAACTCTATTTTATATATATCTCGTAGAAGTGGGCACATACTCGGAAGAACTAAAGCAATTCCGTCGAAGAACGCGAGAGCCTGCAAATGGCCACCCCTACACCGTGGAAATACCAGGATAGTTCAAGACTAGTTTTTGAAATTCTTTTATAGCCAGAACTTCTAGAATGTGGAATAGCATTCCAATACAAGCAGTCCCAAGAAGGGGTAGTTTTAGCTAATAATAATTAGTTATGATCTAAGTTTTGGCTATTATTATATAAAAAAAAAACTGGTAATAAATTTTTTAATTTTGTGTTAATTAATTATAATTTTCGGCAATGTAATTGGATTTGTCAATTCTTTATCAGCCGTAGGTTTTGCGCTTTGCATGTGGCTTTCATTTTTTGTCCAGATTTCTATATTATATATTCGTACAATTTGGTGAACACAGAAACTGAAGCTTGGGATTATGAACAGCGAAGAATTTACGCAGATTGTGTTAGATTATGGGTTAGAGTAGTAAGAAATTGACTAGGACTTTTCAAAGAAAATCTTCTTTACTGATGAATTGATAACCGATTATTTTTGACTACAAATCGAAGATATTGATATGGAAAACGACAATTGGTAGCAACGCTGGTTACATTTTTTTCTATATTATTATATTAAAACTGGTGTTGTGGACCAGCCATTAATTTAATACTAGTTTTTTAAAATAAACAAATAGCTTAAGATCACCCAGCGGTTTAGTATTTTAACTAGATATTAATTAATATTATTTTTCATATGTCTTTTAAAATATTAATTTTTCCTGTTCTATGACACCAATTCGAAGGGTTGTGAAGCTATGACACCCCTTTCAGCTTTTGTCTCCAAGTTGATGATTTCCAAGAGCTAAAGCGCCTCGGCTGGATAAATTAACAAAGGTAATTGGGTGAAAGGTTGGATGGCCAATTCGGTACAATTAAACCAAAGAAGTTGATTGTAATATTGCAGATCCAAATTTTTGCATATAGCTCTAAAACCCCACTTTTGGCTTTTAAAAATGCGATATAGGGTTTTAATATTAGTACAAAAATTTATATCAGTGATTGTTGCTGGATTATGCCGTGCGTCTAGAAAGGTTGGCTTTTAAGTGGAATTTTATTTGAAACTATCGAGTAAAAAGGTAGTTGCTGATGGTTTGATGTCTTCGAAATTTATCGTGTAATACAAATCATCGTTTCTAAATGTCAACTTCTAGCAAATAACTCAATTTTTAGATACTCTTCGATTAACTTCGAATTTTTCTTGACGAAGTAAAATCTTAATTCCCTTTTTGTGAATTTCGATATTGGGCTTAATTATTAGGGCATTTATTTATTACTATTTGTACTAGTTTCAATTACCGCAGTTGGATTAACGGGAAATTCAATCACTCTGACACTACCAAAATGCCTTTTATTAATCATGTTAATACAATTTTATTTTAATCTCCATTTAAGAAGCATATAAATATTTACTTGTGTCTACAATACATGTGATATTTAATCTTACATTCCATTACTATTATATAAGTAAACAAATATAATGATCGGAAGTCAATAATTCAATAAATGCATATTTAATTATTTTAATTCTAGAAATTTAAATTTAAAATGATTTTTAAATTGGAAATGATTTTAATGATCATTCCAGGATAAAAATTCAATTCTTTACCAATTTTAAGTACTTTAAAAATTGTAATTATTATAAAATTTAGAAAGAGAAAAAACAAAAAAAAAAAATGGCATAAAAATTCAATTAACAGTAGCTTAACATTCTTGAATATTACTATAGTAATAATGTAAATTTAAGAACATGAAACAATCATTTTTCTTCTTCCTTGTGCTAATATTTTAAAATTACCAATCGTACATACGAAAAGTAAACATAGTAGTAGTAGTAGAGTAGCAGAGTAGTCTTTAAAATAATCAACTGTTTCATTATAATTTCTGTTTACATTTTTTTTTTTGTACAGCCATAAATGTTGATGTAAAAATCATTAAATGTAGAAAAACCAAAAAAAAAAAAAAAAAAAAATTAAAACCAGTAAAGAAAATTATATTCTGAAGAAGTGATGGAACTAGTACCACCATCATCACGACTAATAACAAACAGTAATAGATGATGATGAACATCAATAGAGTAGAGTATATATTTATATACATAAAAGTAAACAAGATTTCAATATTCAATCAAGTCATTCATATACATTCGTCGGGATTAATTATAAAGAAGATTGTCGGTTATAAACAGTAACTAATGAAAGTATATTGTAGTGTGCTTACGTTGAATTAAAGTAATTGAATCAAAATTGTTTTTTCTTTATAGTACCATGAACATTTTTTTTTGTTGAATTATGGGGTGGGGTGCGCTAGTCTTGTCCATAATTTTGTTGTTTTTATTATTTAGTTTGAAATAATATCAGTTATCCGGCGATTGCCACGTGCAGATATAAAAAGCACTTGGCGAAAGTTCTCTCACAGTTGCTGTGTATAGCAAACGGTCAGTACCCACCACTCGACTAGCAATATTTAATATAAAAATCAAATGACTCATAAAAGATAAAACTGGAATTTTACTTAATATATTTAAAAAAATAGGAATTCTACAAAGCTTCAGACTTGATATCATGAATTCAGAAAAAAAGTTAAAGCTGAATTGAGATCAATAAAAATAGACTATGCTAGGGAATTTTTATTGGTGATATGATGTATGATTCATAACGCTAATATAACCTATGATTCGTAACACAAAACTAGAAGTCAATTAAAAAAAAAAAGTTCTATTACACTCTAGCCATGTCAATAGAATGAGGCCATATTTTTGTCAGTATATATAATGCAAGCTAACAAACAGGAACAGAAACATTCCCTTAGCGCCTCGTTACCACCTTCTATTAGAATGAATTTGGTACAGATAAAAGTGTTATTAGCAAAAAATAGAATAGAAATAGGTTCTGATGAACTTCACAGTGGACTCATATAGAATGGAGGATATGATTTGGAAGTACAACTAATCATGCTATTTCAAAGAATAAAAAATAGCGGAGGTGTACCAGAAGATTGAATGAAAAAGATAACCATTCCGATATTCGGAAAAGGAAATAAAATACAATCGCAAGAATGTACAGGACTAACGTAAATTGGTTGGGATGGATTAAAGATGGATGAATTTAGTGCATTCGACCGAAATTTATGTTTTTGTAGTCTACCTGTACACATTAATAATGTGACATTATTATGTTTGTAAGCTGTATGAACTGGTATAAAAGCAGGTTTGAAAAACTGTATCAAAATTAAAATATGTTTCGAATACATTGGCTCACGGTTTTGAATCTGACGCTAGTAATATTATTTAGGTAGGTAGATAGGTGCAATTAACCATTTAAATTACTTGTGGAAAAATGAATTAGTACTTAATTGTGTAATATATCAAATTTAAAGTATGTTCAGAATAAATTGGCTGCGGTTTTGAGTTTGACTCTAGTCTTTAATAATACCACTTAAGGTGGTAGATATGTGCAATTGAACATTTTTATTACTTCTGGGAAATCAATTGCCACTTAATTGTGACTTTTTGATGCATCGACAAGTGTATTTTATTTGCTTCTGTTGGTTGTTTTATAGAAATCCTCACTCAAGGAATTGAATACGAGAGCTGCTTGGTGCGATTGAGAAAGTCAATTAGCTAGTACCACTTAAATTAATTGATTCTATTATTCGATAGACGTATACAATTAATTTTAAACTTGGCATATTTTACAGTGAATTTTTTGTTTAAATTTTGAACTGTACTGATTTCTTAAGGAATCCCACAACTATTGTAAATCACTATTGTACGTATATAAAAATCCTATTAACTTAAATCAAAGAAACGAAGAGAAATAAAAATATGTTTTTAACCTGTTCAATACTTGTATTTTCTATTTGAGTTAATCGTCTTTGATTCCCATTAAAAAATGTTAATAATTGTAAAATAGAATAAGAATAGCCCACCAACTAGAAAATTAAAGTCAAGTTAATGGAAAAACATTATCCCATGTTGTGTACTCAAAAGATGATCAGATTTAATCCGTTTTTAATTTTACAGTTTGGTTATAAGAAATTTAAGAAAATTTTTATTTGTTTTATTAGGATACTAGGATCCATATGTAATTGTAGTAGGTGATGTAAAATTTTGTACTCTTGATTCAATTTACAAAATGCACTTTTATTTATGTTAGGAATTTTTATGATTTATAAATCAAATATTTCAGATTTAGATCAAAATAATTAATTTATGTGTTGTAAGTAGCGTAAATTATTTTAAAACGACTCGTCCATTACAATTCACCTTTTTCTCTTTCATTTGTAATAATTGCCATTTAACAGTAACACTCTATCCTCCCATTACATATATTAGTAGAAGAAAATAGATTTAGGATTGGCTTGAAATTATACTAGTTTTCTGTCCAATCCATTCTAACATATGGTAGTGAAACTAGATTTACATACAACAGCCTGAACTAGAAATTTGGTAATATATTAAGGTATATTCAAGTACAATAATTCATATAGGCACCTCTAGATATTTAATAGTGAACAAAATAAATAATAAAAAAATGACAATGGAAAATTTATTCATATATTCTAAAAACTAGCAAAAAAAATGAATCTAGAGCGGTCTGCACAACAGCTGGCGAAGGTCGATACTCATAGAACTGGTCAATGTTGAAACGAAAATAAAGTATACGATCTAGAACTTAATTGAAATAGCTATGCTTCTAAAAGATGAAGGCGGGATTTTAAATGGCCAAATTTTGATTGAAAAATAGTTTTTGTCGGTTTATTTGTATTTTGTAATTAAATTAGTTAGCGGGATTTTATTTGTCGGGATACCTAATATATATAATATATAATATTTATAATTTAACTGAAGACAAGGTCTACTTTAGAGCAAATATAAAATTAATGTCGAAGACTAGTATCTTCATTTATCTGTATATTATTCAATTAGAAGCAAATCATTGTAAATTACTTCTTATGATTTGGATATCAATTGCAATGTTAAATAACACATATAAAAATAATATTGGAAACTATCTTTCTTCATAAATAGGCATAACACTAGTGCAAAAGGTATACCAAGAGGTAAATAATACAAAATAGCTGGATGAAGTCAATAACAACTATCTAAATATTCGGATTGTTACCCAAGATAGAGCAGTATTGAAAAATGTTGTAAACAAGGTTAAGGCTCAACTCTGATGAGCTATAGAACTAAAATATGATTGTGATGCTACTTTTTTATTCCAGCATATTTAAGTTCGAAAGTAAATCATTGCAAAATTTTCTCTTATGAAAATCAATTTCACCGTTATACACTATCGGCAAATATTCTTCTTCATTGAGTGGAATACAATTGGCAATCTTTAGATTTGATCGGAGAAACATTACATAATTTTATTAAACTAATTTAATTGAATACCGTTTGTTACCCGATTCTGTTAACTATTGTGAATTAGTGTTGACTATCATTATCATTATTCATAAGGCATAAACAAGCTTTCTTCACTGAATTCGGTTTTGAGCAAGCGACTTGATTTCACTCACAATTTTTCCACATGTGCTTGCTTCATTTATTATCGTTCAGAGCCGTTTTTGGACGACCACGCTTTCTTTGACTCTGCGGATTCCATTCAAGAGCTTTTTTTTGCACAGTCTCTGTTTATCACAGTCTAATTCCTTCAGTCACAGTTTGATTCCTTAAATTCTTGCTCGATTCCACAGTTCTTTCTTGGAAATTTTCTGCGACCAGTATATCCGGTCGTCAGTCCATCTCAGACATTTGTTTACAAATATCTGGATGCGCGAAATGATTTTTTCTGTTGTTTTTCATGTTTCGTATCCGTGTAAAAGAACTGAGAGAACGTAAGACTTGAAGAATGGAAGCATAAGATTTTGTTTAATGTTTGGAGATCTGCAAAAGTTTTTCAAAATACCATATGATGAGCGAGCCCTTCGGATACGGCTTTCAACATCCATGTCTGCGTCACCATCTGCAGTAATAAAACTGCCAAGATAGCAGAATAATGCCACCTCTTCTACAATTTCATCATCAATCTGTAAGTTGCAAGGGACTACTGTGTTAATTCGCTGCAGTTTTGTTTTGCTTACATTTTATCAACAATCCTAATTGCGCCGTATATTTTATTAGTGAATGCAGTTTGTTTGCCATTTCGACTATTGTGTGAGTGAGCAAGTAAATATCATCTACAAATTCGAGGTCGTGAAGAGCTCTTGTAAGGGTCCATCTAGCTTCACGATTTGTTTTCTTCAAGGGAAGAGTAAGGGGGATAAAATACAGCCTTGTTTTACCCCGGTGTGAACATTGAAAGCGTCCCCAGTTTTCCTCTATGTGACACATTGCACTTAGCGTTCCTGTAAAACCTTTTTATGATGTTGACTATATTAATGGGCACACCATAGCAAGCCATAATGGTTCACATCAAATCTCACTGTAAGCTATCAAAGTCTTGTTTGAAAGTTGACAAACAGCATATATAATTCCACGACCTATTCAACGATGGTTCTTAAGGTGTTTATGTAATCTATCTTAGAGCGCCCTGGCCTGAAACCTGCTTGTTCGTTCCAAACCTGCTTTTCAAAGAATTTTAATAATCGCTTGTAGATTATGATTGACATTATGTTATTGATGACATTTAGCAGTGTAATACCACGAGCGGTGTTTGACTGACAGTGAGATCTCCTTTATTAGATATTTTAATAACTAAACTAACTTTCCATTTTTCTGGAATTTTTTCTGATACCCAAATTTCTTCAATTATGGGTGACAGGATCTCAGCAAACAAAGTTTGTTTAGTTTGAAGCAGTTCGGCGTATATTTGATCTTTTGTGATTATATAATGGTATATTTGATCGAGTGTTGACTATAATGGTTAGTTATATGATAATCCAGTTTGTAGAGGTAATGGAAATTGCAAATAATTGAGCCTGAGCTATTTTAAGTAAAGGTAAACAAATTAAACACATTCGAATTATTCTACTTGGTTCAACAATTCCATTCTCTCATTTTACCTGTTACTGTTTTCAAAATTAAATTTTTTTAAATTACTTTAAATGATTCCACTTTGAATATTAAACTACCATTAATGTTAATGATCTATGTTATCAAAAAAATGACAACAAATCTGATTTTAATTGTGCCTTCGTTATACTTATTTTTTCCCTATATAATTTTAATTTGACTTATATCAAGGTCATAAATACACAGATAGATATATTTGATAAGCCCTTCGAAACTGGATAACAACAATTTAAAAACTATATATAAGAGCGGAATAGATCTTACTGATCACAATGATTATATTAATAGTATAGTGATATGCAATGGAATTTATATAATTTTAAAACTCAATAATAAATATAATCTAATCGAGCTAAAACTATACTTTAAGTTATAATTTGAAAATGGAAATAAACACAAAGAAATGAAAAATTATCAAAGTAAATAATCCACCTTTAATTTTTTATTGTTTTTTTTTTTGTTTTTACAATGAGAATGATAATCAAATCAATTTATTGATTAAAAACAACATCAAATAACCATATATGAAATAATTTCAACACACAGGTTTATTCCACCACCATTCACTATAATATTATGTATCCAATTTTGATATTACAGTCGATCGGTATTATTGATTCGAAGTTGAGAGCTGTAGAACAACTTTTTAATAACAAAAACAACAACCGCAACAAAATAAATTAAAACAGAAGAAAATCAAAAAAAAAATTGGCAAGCAACTGTGGCAACAATTAATGGGATGTTCATGTAAAAGTAAATATTGGATAACGGCTGAGATCTTAAGATAAATAAATTGAATGTTGGTTTGGGGTTCTACCACTAATATTCAACGAGACTAAATTTAATTTTTGTATTTTTGCATTACAAAGTTACTGATTTTGCGAATATATATATATAATATATATATATATATATACATTAAATTTTTGATTCTCTTAGAGTTTTATTTTATAATGTTTTGGATTTTTAATAACGATTACGATAATGTCGTTTCCATTACTGATTTAATTTTTAGATTATCTTTGTATGTGAAATATCTTTAAGATGACGGCTACTATTTTTAATTTAATTTAAAAAAAAATGTTGTTTTTTTTTTAAATTTTTTTTTTGTTTTTTTTTTGTTTTTTGTAAGTCTTTTGTTTGTGACTGACCATTCGAAATTATTACAATATGATAGGAGATCAGAGCATAACTGAACTGAGTTAAGTTAAGAGTTAAGTTGAATTGTATTGAATTGAGACGCATTCAAAGATAATGACTACAACAAAAAGGGGGACCATACCATATGATTACGATCGTATATATTATAAAATAGTTATCTGAAAGAAAATGTACGGTATATTTATGTACAGAATGGGTGAAAAATAATTATTAATAATGAAATCAACTTAAATTTTAAATTTTTGATGGATAATTAATTTATAAGTAATATTTTGACTTAAAAGAATTTCTTTGCTACAACTCGAATCAATGTATTGTGGGCTATATTTATTTTAAACATATTTCTGTGGGGTATTTCATGTAGACGCGACCTTTAAAGATCTATTTGACTTCCCCGTTTGTTCAACAATTTTCTTGTTGAAGTATAATTTCTTTGCTAACCTGAAGCAATGAATTGGGTGTTGTATTTGTTTATTTATTATCTGTGAGGTGTTATATGTAGATGCGACCTTTGAAAATCAACTTTACTTCACCGTTTAAAATTCCAAGCCCCTGGCAAACTCTATTATTGTGATAACGTTCTGAATCAAACGATGTGCGTACCTGGAAATATTTATATGTTTTGCAAGCCATGGAATCAAATAGAAGAGAAGGATTCCTCTTCGTAATAGCTTGGTCTGTATCTATTTGTGTTTGACTGATATTTGAAAAATGAGCAGTGTTCTTTGATAAGCCATATATCAGTTCTTTGATAAGCCCTGATTTAATCGATTAGTATTGAATTTAAAGATGGTTTTAGATTTCAATAGTCTTTGGCAACTATTCAAAACGGCAATGACTAATGGTTGCATTGAACAATAAAATTAAAATTAATAAAACACATTAATCAGACGTCAAATTAATGAACTTTGACTAATTCGAAACTACAACTATAGTAAAATTTGATTGACAGACAGTTTCATCTTATGAAAATATTCATTTTATAAAATTGTTTAATTTAATTTAAAAATGTTTTAGTCGTTTGTTTTTCTACAACTCAATTCGTAGAAGCGTAGGGAAAGAATGCATTCCAACCGAATATGGTGGGAGATAAAATTCTTCACCATATTCGACTTCTTCTCTTTTACCAATGATAAGTGGCGCAAACTACATTAGGTAGAATTAGAAAGAGCTTAGACGCGCTAGCTAACCAAGTGAATAACTCAGGCTCAAATAGCAGTATTTTGAATTAAAATAATATCAAAAAATAAATTTCGGAAATTACAATCCCGGAATTGCAAAAATTGCTTTAATTTAAATTTAATGTCTTGATGGCAGAGAAAGTATTAGTCGAATAAATTGGGTTCATAATAATAATACATTGAGTACATAATAACTTTTTCTTTGCTTTTAAAGCTTTTTCGTGCACCTCTTCCTGCTGGAAGGACCAGTAGGTTTCTAATAAAATGGGATGGGAGTTAATGGTGGTAAATATAAAAAAGTAAATATTTTTTTTCGCTTACAAGTGCATCTACACTTTACAAAGTTTGTAAGCATGTTAATCTACATTAAAATATGATGTTTAGTAGATGGTGTTTAGTAAATATCCATGTTTAGTAAATGGTTTGAGCTGCGCCTCTACCATTTTTATTATATTTGTTATCCATCTGATGACATGATGCTGGTAATTGAAACTACTTACTTCTTCTATTCGCATTTCTTTATGGAGAATCGGATGTTGTGATGTGTCAGTTGTGCGCATGATTTGTTTGTTTAAGCTGTATTGACTTTTACCTCGCACTTTTTTCACTATCATACTGCTTTTGGCACATATCATTTAAATCTCTATTAATATGTGACAATAAACAAACAACTTCAGCATAATCTAAGTAGCTAATATACGTTCGAAAGAACACCACTGGATACCGTTGCCCTTGTTTATACTCACGTTAGTAGTTATTATATCATCCATTACATAAACAATATTAGTGAAGAACGGTAATTTATATAAAATACAAAATAGTAGATAAAAACCACTAATTAAGTAAATATAATGTAGTGTAATACAAAATGATCGACCTTAGCCCCTACGAAGAGTCATATGAATCAGGGGTTATTAATATTTTCAGACTATTCTGCGAAAAGTCTGAATTCACTAAAAAAATGGTAAACTTGTTATTTACACAATTAAATTCCGTCGATACATTTTCAAGACATCTTTTACACATATTTATATATATATATATATATATATATATATTAAATTATTGACTGTTGTAGTTAATTATCTCATGCAAAAAAAAAAGAAGAAGGTTGATTATTTTATTTTGGATCTTATCTATAGTTGAGAAAATTAACAACTTTATTAAGAATTCGTTTTTCATTTAATGAATTTTCATTTTTACTTTGAAACACCATCACATACACTAATGGTTCCAATGTCTTTTTTTTGTTTTTTATTAAAGTAAATACAAAATAAATTTAATTGGTAGATAAGAGGTTAAAAGTAAGTATTTTTTAATTTTATATATATATATAAATAGAAAACCTCTTAATGACTTTTACTTAATTGGAAAAATCATAAAATTTAGCAGAAAAAATAAACGAAAAATGAAGAAAAATTAAAGAAGCTCTAAAACTTCCTGTAGATTTCAAAGAAGATTCTAATATGAATTCCTGCTGCTTGTTTTTTTTTTGCCAGGTTTTATGACTATATTTAAGAATAACTAAATATTAGATTTTAATGTCTGATTTAACAAAAAAAAAATTTAACTTACACCACATTCACAATATAATATTTATATTTAAAAAAAAAAGTTTGGTTCCAATTAGTTGAAGCGATTGGTGGACTGGCTTAATTGATGAAAATTAAAAGATTAGAATATTTGTTTTGTGTCATAAAGATTAAAATTTAAATTTAAAATTACATTTTTTTTTTATGATTCCGCATAATCACCTATAATTGACATTAACATTGTATAATAGATGCGCAA
The DNA here is from genome assembly GCA_963942445.1 of Argyra leucocephala. Classification (NCBI taxonomy): domain Eukaryota; kingdom Metazoa; phylum Arthropoda; class Insecta; order Diptera; family Dolichopodidae; genus Argyra; species Argyra leucocephala. The sequence goes on from OZ012681.1 coordinate 17,220,895, forward strand.
CTAAAGAAAATCCGCGCAAGTGGTATATAGTGTAGTGGTTATGTTATCTAACTACTAATTAGAATATTAAAGTTCGAATTTCGCTTAAGATATGCTTTTTTAATTAATTTTTTTTATTTTTTTTCATTTCTAGTAAAAATATAACTTCGTCATAACTGAAATAAAATGGATCTATACTGTAGACGGCCTGGTATCTGATAATAGTTTTCCACATTGAATTAATTCATACACCAGATAAAATTTATATAAATAAATAAATGCTAGTAAATATTTATTACTCGTTCCATTTTAAATAGTAAATTGTCGAACTACATGATCTATGTCATCTGATGACTACTAATCAGAAGGTACCGGGCTTGAATCCCGTTTAGTGAATCAATATGAAATTGAGCTTGTTTTAAACTTATTATTTATTAAAATAATTAAATTTTGTAATACTTATTTGTGGGAATATAGTTATAATTTAACTAAAATGGAATTATGCCATTTAAGAAGGCCTTATAATAATGGAAGTATATATAAGAAAATATAGAAAACAACACTTTGATCCACTTTGTGCAATAAATAACAGTACCTATACCGTGCATAATGTATGAAAAAGTATTTTACCTAAAGTTATTGATAGTAAGATAAAAACAAAAATGTATGGAAGGATATTTCAATCCCTAAAAACATTTAGAGGTTCAACCGCATGTGTATTTTGATGCCTTTATCATTTTAATGGTGGCAATCTTCTTATGCAATATTGCGTCGGGTGCACAATTTTTGAGATTTGTTGAACCCAAAAAGAAAAAATTAATACGGGCAATTTCTCTTGTTGTATTTCGTGTCATCATTATTGTTCGAGATCCAACCAGTGAAGGATATATGCCGAAAAATTTATTTTCTATTCCGTTATCTTGATGTTCCGCTCAACATCATCAAATGAAATATGCCTTATTCCAAAGTCCGAAGATTAAATCTTGGTGAATATATGAAAAATTTCCAACTGGAATGAACTTGAGCTTGACTGAAGTCACGGAAAAGCAACATTGCGTCGGGTGCACGATTTTTGAGATTCGTTGAGTACAAAAAAAAAAAATGAATGCAGGAAATCTTTTTCTTTGTATTTTCATTTTAATGTTCTATCATCATCATTATTACCCTGCAACCCAATCAATAAAACATATTGTGGAAAATTTATTTCCAATTCTGTTATGTTGATGTTGCGCTCAACATCATCAAATGAAATATGCCGCATTCCAAAGTCCGAAGATTAAATGTTAGTGAATATATGAAAAATTTCCAACTGGAGAGAACTTGAGCATGACTGAAGTCAAGGAAAAGCAATATTGCGTCAGGTGCACGATTTTTGAGATTCGTTGAGTACAAAAAAAAAAAAATTAATGCAGGAAATCTTTTTCTTTGTATTTTTATTTTAATGCTCTATCATTATCATTATTACCCTGCAATCCAATCAATAAAACATATTGTGGAAAATTTATTTCTAATTCTGTTATGTTGATGTTGCGCTCAACATCATCAAATGAAATATGCCTTATTCCAAAGTCCAAAGATTAAATGTTGGTGAATATATGAAAAATTTCCAACTGGAGAGAACTTGAGCGTGACTGAAGTCAAGGAAAAGCAATATTGCGTCAGGTGCACGATTTTTGAGATTCGTTGAGTACAAAAAAAAAAAAATTAATGCAAGAAATCTTTTTCTTTGTATTTTTATTTTAATGCTCTATCATTATCATTATTACCCTGCAATCCAATCAATAAAACATATTGTGGAAAATTTATTTCCAATTCTGTTATGTTGATGTTGCGCTCAACATCATCAAATGAAATATGCCGCATTCCAAAGTCCGAAGATTAAATGTTAGTGAATATATGAAAAATTTCCAACTGGAGAGAACTTGAGCATGACTGAAGTCAAGGAAAAGCAATATTGCGTCAGGTGCACGATTTTTGAGATTCGTTGAGTACAAAAAAAAAAAAAATTAATGCAGGAAATCTTTTTCTTTGTATTTTTATTTTAATGCTCTATCATTATCATTATTACCCTGCAATCCAATCAGTGAAGCATATTGTGGAAAATATATTTCCAATTTTCTTACATTGATGTTCCACTCAACATCATCACATGAAATATGCCTCCCCAATCCGATATATTTGATGAACGCAATCATACTCGTACTTTTAACAAAGCGAAGTCGATCAAGCGTATATTAGTATTGATAACAAAAAACAATAGGCTTTAGTAAGTAGGCTTTAGTAGGGAAGTGGTAATAGAGTGTATGGAGGTCTTCAAAGCTACAATTTTTTTTTGTTGTTGTTCTTAATTGTCTTTTTGAGGTAATACTAATTTTCTTTAGTTCCTAGTACAACATAAAGTTTCTGACAAACTATCATTCCATCTAGATGATTACGATGACTTAATAATCAATTTAAGTCTTTAGCGCTCATCTTCAACTAAAAATATATTCAGATCTATGTGTATGTTGTAATAGTTTAATAGCCAAGGAACTTAAGGTCATTATTCTTAATATTTTTGATTATAATTTCTACTTTTTTATGTATATTTTTTGTTGTATTGGTTTTTTTGTACTAGATTTTTTTTTAATTTACAGCCGATGCACATTTACCACATATGTAAATTATGTTATTTAGCTCGCAAAGACGCATATCAATAGCATTACTATCAATAAAAATCATTAAATTTCAAAACAGAGGAATTTCACCTAATCTATTGTAGTTTAATTCAAAAAATTTAATTAATTTCAATATAAAAATTTTGTTGAATATTCAAATATCTAATTTTAATTTATCTAAATTAGAATATTGTTTTTTAATTTAATTCTGATCACAATGACTTTACTAAAAAACTTATATATATATATATAAATTTCTTTTATTTATTTTCTAAAAAACCATTCCCATGATTTTTTTTTTTCTTTTATCTTATCCAATTAATTTCAAAAAATTGTAACAAATCGCAACCCTTGAAAATAATTTCAGTCATTATGCTAATTCAATAAAAATTTAAATTTTCTATTTTCAATTTTTTTTTTTTTTTAAAACCACAACGCCATCAACAATGAATTAAGTAAAATGAAATTTTCAGGTGAATAATTTTCATTATCTATAACTATTATAGTTAACCAACATTAATGGACACACCACAGTGTACATCTAAGTAAGTACATACATATATAAGCAGTACCTATGTACTTGCAATAATATGTAAATGTAAAATTTAAATTTTGAAGGGTGCGGTGCTGATGAGTATAAAATAAACGGCGTCTAGTAAATTCTAATAAAGTTTTTGACATTTTTAGCTTTTTACAGGTGAGTATATATGTATATAAAATGACACAATGTAAGAGGAATAGAGATAGAAAATTAGAATACATTGTCGTTTAGAATGCAATCAGTATCTATACATTTAAAATAGCCTTTGGGCACAATTATTATTATTATTATGGTGGCTAATAATGTAGATACATACCTTTATAGTATACCCTATATAAAATATTTAAGGATGACGAAGTTATTTTTTTTTTCTAAGAATATCTACTATAGAGTTCATGAATGGTTGTAATGGTTGATGAAACATTAGTTGTTTTTTTTGTTTTTTTTTTTTTGTTGTCTGAATTTATTTTAAAGTTTCTTTTTTGATAGTTTTCAAGTTTTGAGGTGATTTTAAATACAAAAAAAAATAAAATAAAAAAAATAGGTGATTTGAAATGCAAATTACCATGTTTCTATACAGTTAAATTGATCGGATATGGTTATGTGAGATAGAAAGAAGAAAAATTTATGTTGAATGAAAAGTTTTTGGGTGTTTTTTTTTTTTTTTATCTAAAGTTAATTCAACCTTACTACTTATAAAATTTATACAAAATGGTTTTCAACAAAAGTCTAATAACTTTATTTTATTATAATATACCTATACAATGAATCTGGAAGCAATGAGAAAATTTTCAAATTTAAAAATGACGAATTTCATATTTTAAATGGTTGAATGGAGGTGGAAACTGGAAAGTGGAAAAATAATTACTATAGACGAGATAAGCTATTTTAAATTCTAGTACATTTTGCATATTTCTAAATATTGGAGGTTCGTACATTATTCCTTTACTTTAGAATTTTTCTTGAGTTGTTTTAAATAAGACTATGATTTTCTAGTTCTGTTCATTTAATTTTTTTTTTTTATAAAAATGTCGAATCTTAACTTTTGGTCATATTAAAATTAGTTGTATGAAAAGCATTACAAATAAAATTTAAATGAAAATAACGTACTAGTTTAAGAAAGCGTAATAGTCAAAAACTGTTATAAACCAATATTTTAAACTATAGTGTAAAGAAGCATAATAGTGAAAATCTGTGCAAGCAAATATTTTAATCAGATACAGATAATTTCTAACCGATAAATTATTGCTAAACAACATACTAAACATTTATCGAATATAATGTGGCTTGAAACTTCCATGCACATATATAGAAGTTATACCTTGTTTAGAAAATATGATAATAGTAAGCTATGTTTTTTTATTATGACCATTATGATCCGCAAATTAAAAAAGTGGTACACCCAGAACGAATTCGTATACTTCAGAATGATGATACGCTTTCGATAGCATTATCTACTGCTTGTTAAAAAATATTTTTGAGAAACCTTTCAATATCATCATTCCAAACAGAGAGATTTGGAAAACATGCCCACACTCTTTTGACAAAGAACTATTAATATGGTATACTGACGGCTAAGAAAATGAATGCAGTAGGATTATATGGAGTATATGGAAAAAGCATCAAAGCCCATATAAATTCAAATCAAACCTATGTAAAAACACATATACAGTGGTAGGCAGAATTAATTACACACTCAAAGAATTTTTACATTTTTTTTTTGTTTTTCTTTTCTAAGCACGGAATTTACAAATGTGTTAAAAGAGCTTTGGGAATCAATTTCACAAACTGTTCTTAATTTAAATTTAAATTTTCGGCTGAAAAAAATCTCAAATGACTCAGGTAGTAACAGGTTTCTTTTGCTATGCCATCCGGCGAAAGTAATTACACATTTGGTTTCATACGGCATAATTAATTACACATTATTGCATTTTGATCTATTGAAGTGAATAAGTGTATTTTTTGATAACGTTTAATTAATTTTTATTTTTGAATTTGTATTCTAATATTTAAAAGTGACGAAGAGCAGCTCTTAATAGTGTTTCAAATAATTTTATTCTGTTAAAATTACTGATTCATTTTTCAATAATTACGTAAAAGAAACGAATTAAATATTGAAAATCGCGCCGAAGTTGTTGCTTAACACTAGCTCGATTGCTAGCAGAAATTTATGGAATTTTCATTTAAAACTGTTTAAAACCTTGAAAAGAAAAAAGACGAATACGTCTTTTTTAGCTTGAAAAACAGGGAAGGAACTAGTAGGAATGAAGTTTTTACTAAGAGACCGAAAGAAGGCTATTACAAATTGTTAAGTAATTAAAAAGAAAATCCTGATATAAGCCCAGTTAAAATTGCTTTTGGGTCAGCAAAAATTATTAGAAAAAAACTAGGAGTGAACGAACAATACGAAAAATATGTAAATATTTTAATATTGAAACTTATGGGGTGCTTAAAGTAGTAAATATTTTACCATCAAACTATTCAAAACGTGAGACTTTTGCTCAAGAATATGTTAATGAGTCATTGGAGTACTGATATAAAGTATTGTGGACAGAGGAAAGTTAATTTACAATCCACGGAAGCTCTTGGAAAAAAATACATTCATCGTCCAAAAGAATTAAAGTATAAAATGGTTTAATCATTTGATTCCCATGGCGATGGAAGTGTTATGTCTTGCGGATGCATTTACTACTATGGCTGTGGAGCTTTGTTTCTAACAGATGCAACATTATTTCAATGTGGATATATTAAAATATTAAATAAACGTGCTTTCACTTAAGGAGGCGGAATATTTCCTGATGATAACTGCTGTTTCCAACAAGATAATGCTTTTGCGTTGTAAAACGATTTCTTGAAAGTGTCGGACTGAACATTCTAACTTGGCCAACGAAGAGCCCTGAATTAAGTGTTATACAGAACATCTGCGCATTTATGAAACAACGAAAAGGAAACAAATCGATAAAAGCAGAAAAAAGCTGAAAGAATTGAGAAAATACTGAATATTTAGATAAAATTACCTATGGAATTAATTAAAAATTTAAGAACTTCAATATGAAAGTAATTGCAAGCTGTTATTGATGCACAAGGTGAAATAACTAAACAGTAATAATGTAAAAATCCTAAAACAAAATTATTTAACTGTAAGCAACATTTTTATTCAAAAATTAGCAATAATTTTTTAGTTTTACCTGATGTGTAATTAATTATGCCGTATGAAACCAAATGTGTAATTACTTATACCGGATGACATAGCAACAGAAACCTGTTACCACCTGAGTCATTTGAGATTTTTTCCAGTCCAAAATTTAAATTTAAATTAAAAACACTTTGTGAAACTGATTTTTTTTTAACACATTTGTAAATTCCGTCCTTAGAAAAGAAAAACAAAAAAAAAATTGTTTTTGATAATCAGATTTGTTTTTAGTGATATGTTTAGATTTATGGAATAAAAGTCGAGTTTCCTTTCACTAATTTATTAGTCGCAAAGCACTGATGAAGGAAGTAAGTTGCTTCCGAAATATCGATATTTGCAAAATAAATACAAATGATTAGTGAAAGGAAACTCGACTTTTATTCCATAAATCTAAAAAAAAAATGTAAAAATTTATTGAGTGTGTAATCAATTCTGCCTACCACTGTAAAATAAATTTATATAATTATATATTTTTAAGTGTGAAATATTAAAATTTCCATAACATTTTACTTTTAATAAAATAACTGTTGTACAAACACAATTTTCTAAACTGAAGTACATGCCACAGAACTCTGTGTGCGAGAGAGTTCAAGAAGAAAATACAAAAAACGTAAAATTTCTCGGATATTAAAGCAGCCATATTACCTATTAATTCATATACCATCACAACAAAGCTAGTATGGGATTGCTTAAAAATACTTAAAATTCTGACAAAAACAAATAAAGCCACAATAATGTGGGTACCAGGGCATTCTGGCATAGCAGGAAAAAAAGCTGCAGATTATTTGCAAAAAAAAGCATAGGATACACCTTTCATAGGGCAAAGTTTGCTCTGTGGGATTCCACAGCTAAGATGCAATTAAAACCTTAGATAGAGCAAAAATCTGAGAGATTTCTGGGCCAACGTTTTTGGATATGGTAAAGCAAAAATGTTCATGGCTAAACACGCTCGCTCAAGAAAACAAAATCTCTTCTAAGTTTCAATAGAAAACAGGTATGCATCTTGGCATGAATAATAACAGACCACTGCTTAATAAAGAAACACCTTTATAAAATGATTTTAACTGAAAACAATTTATACAGAATATGTGAAATATAGGAAGAATCTATATCTGCTCTATGAATGCGAAGGTCTCTCCCGTAGCTGACTTCACCACTTGGGAAAAGCGTTCCCCGAACAATGGGAACTATCTAGCATACCTAAGCGTGATCACAAAATCAGGTATCCTTAAGGACTCACGAACTAACTAACATACACAGGTTATTAAAATAAATCCATTTGCAGCTGTGGTGATATAGGGGACATGTTATCTCCTGAAATTCATAATCGATTAGATTAGATTAGCTTTATATTAAATTATAATAGCTATATCAGAATGGACCTTACTGGTCTAAGTGTATCGGCAGCAAGTGTATCGACACCTTACTGGTCTAAGGTGTATCTAATTAACTAAATTTAGTTTTTGAAGTTTTATTAACATGATTATGTGGCTTATAACTCAGAAGTTAGTGTAACACATTGTTGCAAGCTTTCTCAATTATATTAGTAACCCATTAAATTTTCACCATTCAAATTATTGATTTATTTAATGTATTACTGCTTTGTATAATAGATTGTATTCTGTCTGGTAATAATTTTTCAAGATAATAATTAGCTTGGCAAATTTCTGTACTTGGAAATAATTTGTGTAATATCAATCGTTTCCAAGGACTAATTTTTTAAATTGATTTGTAAAATTGATTAAAAGTTATCTCTGTGTCCTGTAGGACTTTATAATTTCATAAGCTAGAGAATTCACTGTTTTAATCTATTTTTAAATAATGCACTTCTAATTAAAAATTAAAAAACATTCACTACACATTAAAAATCTATACCCTTGCAACAATATTTTCTTTACCTGTCAAAAGTTTAACTCTTAATTTTCTATTTTTAATTTTTATTTCTTATAATTTTCTACTTACATATGTGTATATGAGATACAGTATAATAGAAAATAATTCTAAAGATTTAAGTAAAATTATTTAAACTCCATTATATAGCAATTTATCTGTCAATATGTCAAAACTTTGTATTCTTTGCAAAAAAAAAAAGCAATTTGTAACATAACCAAAATAATAACAATAATAATCGAAAAATGCCGAATATTAATTTATTATTATTATTAATATGTTCTCATAAAACAAAACAAAAAAACAGTATAACAAAAAAAAAGAGAGCAAAAATTCAGAGAGTTGCACTCAATTTTCAAATAAAAAGAAAATGCTTTTTTTTTGGAGATAAATACAAGTTTAAAAACCAATTTTGTTTTTGTTTTTAATTTTTTTTTTTAAATTATGAATCGATTATCGCTTCTAAAAGCGTCATAATTTACACGATCTCCTGGCGTTTTTCCAATTACATGATTGTGAAATTTGAGAATGTTATCGAGAATTTCTAGACTTTAGTCAGACTCACGATTTCAAAATATTCAATTTATTTTATTTTATAGAGTATATTTTAATATGAAGGCAGGAGTTGAGAACGTTTTATTACAATATTTGGAATTTGCCATTGATATCCCACGTAACATTTTATTGTTATAAAAACAAAATTAGTGCTACAAGACTTCTATATGACTCCCGATAAGCACTTAAGGTGTTATAATGATGTTTTTATGGGAATAATGTGATTAATATTGCTATAAGAAGGTTCTTATAGCAATTGCGGGAGTTGTTATAATGGGATTTTCCGCAAGTGATACAGCAATGTTTTTGTAAATCTAAAAGTGCGCAACCCTATATTAAGATTTAAAGTGTTGTTATAAGGATAAAATTGCTGTAATAGCAGTAGTGGTGTTATTATTTTACTGTATTCCTATAATGTTACTAATAAACTTACTGTAGCTTTTGGATAAATATTTTGCGACGGGCATTATTTTCTACAAACATGGGAAATTTTTTTTTTATAAACAAAAACTGAAAGGTTTTATTTTGCATTCTTTTCGCAAAAACATCATTTTTACTTAAAAGAATGTTATGCATTAATTAACATACATTATTAAATATTTTAAAGATGCAATTTAAAAATATATTTTCTTTTATTTATTTAAAAATTGGTTATTTTTGAGGGCATTGTATTTTTTCGAATTATTTTTATAATAAATGTCAATGAAATTTCATTCCCAGGCAAATTTTGCATTTTGGTCACAATAATTATAAATATTAATACAATTATTTTTGACCGTAAAATATTATTTATTAGTAAGACATTTTTTATATTATTAACTAATATCTGTCTCCCTTTCTCAGGAAATAAACATAAACTCCATAAAATTATTATTTGAAAATAAAAAATAATACCTTTCTCACTCTCCCATAACATAAATTATTTCAAATGGATATCATTTCAAAATAAAAATCTATACACTAATACATGTATACTAATGCTATAACAATATTACAGCACTTGCTCCGGTGCCTTATAGGATTCTCCATTTTAGTGCTATAACGTATTTATAACCTTTCGTAGCAATTGCGGAGCACTCAAATTAACACTAATACTGCTATAAGAGTGTTTATAATAGTGTTATAAGAGTGCGCAAGAGTCTTATAGCAATAAAATTGTTACGTGGGATAATTGTAATTTTTTTTTTTTTATTATTTAATTAAAATTGATATAATTTATCAGTATGTTATAATATTATTTGAAAATAAATAACTCAATATATTATATAGAATATTTCGATTAAGGTAGAAAGCTTTAAGTAGTTTCAAGCTTTAGAAATCATAAGAAGAGCCTATATAGCAAAGCATATAATAAGATATTCTTTATGCTTGAGGCAAACTCGACGCCGCAGAAAATTCTTTAGGCGCAGAACGGCGAAAGTTAATTTAATCAGGAAAACTGAACGGCGTTAAATGACATTTAAATCTATATTTTTTAAGATGTCAAATGTCAATTGTAATTTTTTTACTTTATTATGAAAATTTTCTGTGTTTCCGCTTCCTAAAACTAAATATTCTGTTTTTTAAAATTTTTGGATTTCTTTATAAATAAATTATGTTTTATAAACATTTTGTGGTTTAAATTGTGTTTTTTAAACATTGATAAACATTTTGTGGCTTAAATTGTATTTCAAAATTAAATATTTTGGATTTTTTAAAATAAACTGTTTTTTTTTAAACTTTTATAAAGGTTTTCTGCTTAAATTTTTGTGTTCTAAAATTATATATTTTTGAATTTTTTCAATTGTTTCTTAATGGACTATGAAAATGTAGTTACAATTTCATTTATAACAATTAGCACTGTATATTTAGCATATTTTTGGCTACATGAAGCAAACAGATCAAGAAGATTTTACGTTACGAATTTTTTTTTATTTAAATTAAATTTTGATAAATATTTATAAAAGTAATTTTACAGTTTATTTAAAATAAAGTTTTAATAAATATTTACTTAATAAATATTTTAATAAAATATTTTATATATGTATCAAAAACCAAACTCCATAAACTATATTTATCTAACTTTTAATTGTTTCAAAATACTTATTCAAAACACTTATTTCCATTTTCCAAATACTTACTAATTTAATTTTCCAAACACTTATTAATTCTGTCAATTACATTTGTACCATCAAATGTCATTTAACGCCGAAAAAGTTAAGCTTGATTCAACTTTTTGTTTCTTCGCCGAACAAACGCAGTAGAACGACGTCGAGTTTGCATACTTATATTATATTCATATGATTTAACTTTTTTTTGACAGTTCGCAGATCATACGCCGTACAGATGCCGTCGAGGTTGCCTTGAGCTTTAGAATTAAAACTGAATAGGTATACAATGTAAATTAAAGAAGTCGAGTGATTTACTTGATATAGAAAAATTATTAATTCTAGTGAACTCAGTTTATATGTGGAGATACAGCGATTTTCACATCAGATGTAGAGGTGTGCAAATTTTATATTATACATATCAAGAAAATTAACTGATGGGAGAGTGAATCATCACAGATTATCTTAATATTTTGATTTAATAAAATATTAAAAGTTAGGTTAGTAAGGCCAACTCAAATAACTTTAGTTAATATTTTTGTTTTTAACTGTAACGTCATTATTATTAAAATTTGCAGATTCACTCAATTTCAAAGCATATTATGTCAATTTCATTATTACTAAAGGTAACTATTCATTCTAGGATTTGTCATTTTTTTTACAGAGTACACATATAATATATTTTTTATATTTATTTTAAAATTAAATAATGCGGTGGTGGGCCAATGACTTTGCAGGTCCTTGCATTACAAAACATTTATATATCACATCGTAGACCGATACTTCAATATGTTTTTCAAGTTTGATCTCCATGTCGTAATGTTGATCAAATTTCATATCGTATTGAAGCAGTTCAGCATAAATTTTTACGCTTTGACCTACGTGTTTTTTCATGGTCTGACCTTTTTCAAATTCCTTCATACGAAAATAGTAGGTTGATTTTCATAGACCTGAAATCTTTCCAACACTATACACGTATTATTATGGTAATGTAAATTTTTTTGTGAAGCGTTGTGTATACCTATTGAAATAATTATATCTTTTCCGAGCTATGATATAACATTCAAATAAAAGGTGAATTATATTGAAAATAATTTCCTAGTCGGTTATTCATATTACCGTCTTAAGAAGAAGTCGAATAGAAATAGAATAAAATATTATTTGGTATTTATTTTGGATGGAACACGTTATTTGTGATTTGTGATTTGTGATTGTGATTTGGTTTTATGTTTTAGAAGTAATTAATTGGGGTTACTATCACATGACTGCATTTCATTTGCCTGCATTTCATTTGTCTGTATGTCATTTGTTTGTATTTCATTTCTCTGTGTTTGTATGTAGAATTTATGCCAAATACAAAACCCCTAAATATCAAAATTCAAAATACAAAATACTAAAATTCCAAAATCCGACTTTAATTCATGTAGTGTTCGAATTCAATCATTTTGTTTGTATGCAACAGCGGCTACGGGAAAAAATAATTCTTATAAATACTCTGTAAAAAGCGTAGAGAATTCAACTCTAAAATTCCTCCTAAGTCAGAATCTCACATCTATATATATTCATTATATGGATGCGTATGTATAACATTTATTATCTTCAGTATCCAGCATATCCAGTGAAATTAAGTACAGGTAATTGAAATACAGGCAAATAACATTCAGGCAAATTGCAAGAAATACAACCATATTATGACCATCAGTTGATTTCTTAAAATATTTGTCAACAATAATGTGCTTTGTAATTATGGGTTTGCAACTCCTGAATTTTAAATTTTCAAATTTATCGTATTTTTCTGTACCAGTTCTTAATAGTTACTTATGAAGTTACTTATGCTGGTTTGTTTTTTTGTTGTTGTTTCTTTTTTTTTGACTGGTGCACACAAAATTGGTATTGAGAATTGTTTTTTTGTTATTTTGTTTTTAGTTAAATTAAACTAAATTTGTCTTGAATGACTTGATGTTGTGCGGTGTGTGATATTTTGTATCTTGTTTTGTGAGATTCTTTTCATTTTTTTTTTTTATAGGTATCAAGAGTAAATTTTTTTTTCATTTTTTAAAGATAATTCTTAAAAAATTATTAGGCACGATCAATTTACATTTATTTTGGTTTTGACTTGTTAATTTATTGCAATAAAATTGCTTTTGAAGTCAATTTTTATTTTTTTGTTTTAGTTTATTATTTTTGTTTGAAGGAAAGCAATTTGCTTGTCTTATTGCTTATTTTTGGAATTGCTTTTCGGAATTTGTTAAGTGTTTGAGCTTTTCTAAATTAAGTATTTTCTGTTGGCATATATTATTACATTAGTTAATTGTCAGTCTTAGGTAGTTCTTTTATAGCCTTACAGTTGCTTTTGTAATATTACTTTTGATTTCGATTGAAGTTAGTAAAGTACTGTTTCGAATGCTGAGAAATATACACCGCTTTTATGAATGAATAATAATTTTTTATTGCTCAAATGAGCTTTGCGATTTTGATTTACTTATTGGTTTGTAAATTACTTAAGACATTTGTTTTGCAGTGTTCTGTAGTACTCTAGTTTTTGATTATAATTAATATTTAGTAAATTTGTCAAGAAAATAAACCAAATTCTATCCATTTCTTCTGCTTTACAAAATTATGTCTTGTAACTACTAAATGTAAATAAAAATAAACCAAAAAAAAAAATAAAAATTAATCTTAGTCATTGTTATGCTTATTTTTAATTTTTCTGGCAATTGCAGCTGGAAATGCTTTAGCTAATATCTTCTACCATCTTCTGCTAAAATAATTTTGGCATTCTATTCTAGTATTAATTCATCTGCCATATCATGCTACAATTGTCGGAATCGGAGAAATGCTGAGAAATAAACTCCGCTTTTATGAATGAATAATAATTTTTTATTGCTCAAATGAGCTTTGCGATTTTGATTTACTTATTGGTTTGTAAATTACTTAAGACATTTGTTTTGCAGTGTTCTGTAGTACCCTAGTTTTTGATTATAATTAATATTTAGTAAATTTGTCAAGAAAATAAACCAAATTCTATCCATTTCTTCTGCTTTACAAAATTATGTCTTGTAACTACTAAATGTAAATAAAAATAAACCAAAAAAAAAAATAAAAATTAATCTTAGTCATTGTTATGCTTATTTTTAATTTTTCTGGCAATTGCAGCTGGAAATGCTTTAGCTAATATCTTCTACCATCTTCTGCTAAAATAATTTTGGCATTCTATTCTAGTATTAATTCATCTGCCATATCATGCTACAATTGTCGGAATCGGGTAGCCTCTTTAACTGAACTGAATTTAACTTACTTATAAAAAAAGGTAATCCCATTAAATTTTGCAGAGAGTTATGTAATACTTATGATGTTATTCTAAAAACGGTAAAAATTTCGATCTTATTTTTAAATTTTTAATGGATTCTGATTTATTTATTTTTTGTTTTTTTTTTTCTTTTAAAAATCTAGAAATAATATTGAGTTTGAACATAGACTGTAGTGTAGACATCTTCTATTCCAGTGATTATATTTTCCTTTTATATTCAAATCCATTGAATTGAATGTGAATAAAGAATTGAACTTGAAAATCCCGATTAAGTTGAATATGTAGTTCTATATTATACATTCATATATACATACATATGTATCCACATATCATGTTATTGGTGGTGCTTGTAGGATTCAATGAATAATTTATAGTTAAATTAGAAGTGTTGTCATTTGGCATGACATTGATCGTTGTTTAATGATTCTTTTAAAAAATTATTGTTTCATTTTTATTTATTTATTTATTTTGTTTTTATAAGTTTCGGATACCATTTTTAAGAAATGGAATCGTGAGTATAGAAGATTAATGAAACAAATTAGTTAAAAAAAAATTGCTTTTGAATAATTTTTAATAGATAAAAATTTAAAAAAATTTATAGAGTATCTTTTATATTGTATACCTACCTATATTAATGGGACATAATATTGGCATTGTTTTATGAAATTCATTTTTATTATATTATAAAGAGAATGGAAATTTGACTTTACCATTGCACGATTTTAATGATGAAAATAAAAAGATCAACCTTTTTTTAATAAAACTGGATATATTATATATTTTACAGGAACCCAAATATGTCTATTCAAACTTTTCATGGATTTTCAGTTATTTCGTTGTATGCACTATACTTTTATTGAGTCAATTAAGCACAAAAATGTTATGTTTATTTATTAATTTGACAGTTATTTTTTAGAAGTTTATTAGATTGATATTTTTTGATCATGCGCAATACTCCGATGAACAGTAATTTTTTTTTTTTTTAAATGTATAATTTACTTGCAAATTTTTAGTCTATTTGGTAAGTTAATTTTTATTGAGCAGTTTATTGAGACATAATTGAGGCATTTGAGTTGAGTCCGACTTGATCAATAAAAGTTGAGCGAAAATAAAATGTGACATGATCTAATATTTGAGCGAAAACACTCTTTAATAAGTTGATCGAACTGATGATATACGATGAAAATTCAAAATTAGCGAAAATTTGAGTTGTTTGCAACTCTTGTAAATTATACTAACGGTAACATCGGATATGTATCCATAAAATTTCAACCGATACAATGTACATACAAATTTTCTACACTGTTGGCAACATAATGTATTTTGTTTACAATTCCGATCACTCTAAACACATTGGGCCTTATTCTGAGAAGCGAATCACTTTTTCGCTACGTACCGGTAGGGCATCACATTGCATCACATTTGGTATTCTGAGAAGCGGATGATATGTTGCAAAACTGGCAGCATTGCTCGTTAAAACTGTCAAATTTTTGTTTTTTATGTTGTGACATTTTTTGTTTTAATTTTTTGTTTGAAAAGTGAAATTAAGTGAAGTTAAATTAAAACTTTATAGTTATTAAAAAATGTTTTTTCATTTATATTATAAATCAAAGTATAATAAAAAAAATGTGTTCAATTATAATAAATAGACAATAATTTAAATCCTGCAATTGGTCCACATTCAGTAAAACTCATTATAAAATTTGTTGGAACATTGCGCTTCCTTGCTGAAGGAAGTTATCAAATAGGTGTGGGGAGCGAGTTTTTGGTAGGTTAAGCTAAATCAACTATTTCTAAAATATTAGCTGAAACATTGTTAATATTAGAGACGGAATTGTGTCGCGAGTATATAAAATTTCCTGAAACCGAAGAAGAAAAATCATCCAAATTGGGATTTTATAATAAATTTGGATTCCCAGGAATTATTGTATGTTGATGGAACACATGTAAAAATCATTGCACCAACAAACATTCAAACTGCCTCCTATTTGTAACATTTCTATAATTAAAAATGTAAAATAATATTTAATAATAATTTTTAAATATTAATATATATAAATAAAATTAATTTACTTTCATTTTACGTTAATTATATAGTTACATTTTCTCATTCGCGTTTTTTCACTACCTTTTTCTATAATGAAAATACGATACGAAAAACGATAAATATGTTTTTTCTGACAGCGAACAAAAAAAATCGATTCTCGTAATACCATGAAAATCGAAACGTTGCGATAAAAACATCAGTATCGCTATTTCGCTTCACTGAATATCAAAAATTAACTTTATCATATTTTTCTGTACGTACCGAAAAATTCGCTTCTCAGAATAAGGTCCATTGTCAGTGAAATAAACGTCAAATCAAATGTTATACTCATTTGAGGATTTGGATACCTATTTTGTGGATAAATTTTTAAAATATTGGAATTGAATATATTTTTATAGAGATATATTATTTTGGGAAAGAAAAATTTAATATGAACAATTTCGTAAAAATTTTTTTTTGTTTTTGTTTTTTTAACAAAAAACTTTTTTGTGCTTTAGCTTTATGGTTAATAAAAGCATCTTTCTTCCATGAGTCCATTTCCTATTAAAATAATAAAAAAAAAACATTTTTAAAACATTAATTAAAACTTATACTTATTTTTCTTTAATTTTAAAACTTTTTCTTCCTCCATCTTTTTTATTTATTGCTTGTTTAATAAAAAAATTCAACACAACTGCACCAAACTATACTGCAGTATCAACAAATTTGGATATACATAATTTAACAAACCAGTGTCGTGAAAATCAATCGCGGATACACTGTCAAATTAATTACCGATCATGAAACAATGTAAACAAATTTGTGTTTGACATTTCAGATCATACGTCGATGTGTTGGCGACGTTGTCGATACATTTACGATGTCACGGTAGTTCGATCGCAATCAAAACAATTATTACGTTTTATATGGTATTTCTTTATTTCGTTTACTTTCGGGTTTAATGCACCGATATCTTTGAGTGGTCGAAAAAAAGTCTTCCAAATTATTTTAAAAAGTTTGAACATTTTGAAAGTGTATTTTCTCTCTTCTACACAATCAAAACTATGATGGTTACAGGTATATATGTATTTAAAAATAAATTTTGTAATTCACTTTTGAAAATTTTCTATGAACTCAATATCCATAGGCGCTACAATAATTATCTATTCTCAATTTGAAATTTTTTGCAGACCTGTCAAAATAATTTATATAATTTTTTTCGATGATGAGTTTACCTATTCCACTTCGTTGTAATATTTTTCTATACCGCAATATTAATTAAACTTAAATAAAAGAAGGATGTAGTTAAATATAAAAACCAAAAATAAATAAAGATAGTTATACATTTTAAGATTTGACACTTATAATATTTTTGTTTTGACTTAACAACAAGTCGAAGCATAGTATATATTGTTTAATATACGATATCGTATATTATACCCCTTTCATTATACCACTTGATTATTACTCACTGTTCTGATGTTCAGTGATTAAAGTATAAAATTTTTACTCAATACATTTATTATTTTTAATAAATAATTTTCAAGTAGAAATTACAGCTGATATTTGTTAATTTTCTATCATAAACAATAGCTAGAAAGACCACATTAAAGAGCATTTACATGTAGTAAATATGGGTATCATACCGATACGTGTATTTCGTCTTCTTCTTGTAAACTTCTTCAGTGTTTTATAGTCGACTAATAGTAGACGAAATATGCACTAATAGAGACAAATATGCATGTATGTGATAACCATATTTAATAAAAATTAAAATTAAAAAATATTATTCGACTAATTTATGTAAAATTTTATTCTGACGATAAAATGCAAGTTTTTCTAAACACTATGTGAACCTATTCAAATTTTTGCCACTATAATTTGTGTAACAATTACATAAGTATGTATGAACATATATTATATTGAAATAGTTAATTTGAACATCGTAAGTCCAATTATAATTATTAAATTTTTCCAACACTTACAATCAAAAATTAATAGTTTTTTAATGTTAATAATATTGTGTAAGTCCCGACAATAAAAAAAATATTAATACAATTGTATAAAAGTATAATTTTGTTATTAAAATTATTTATGTAGGTACAACTTGTAATTACTAAAATGACATATAATGTGTAATTATAAATAAAATAAATGTAATGTTATACAACACACTTTTTCATACAATAAAAACTCAGAACTGTTTCATTCATATTTATGTCTACTTCTTAGAACATCTACTGTATATTGATTCTTTATAATATTCTTATAAGAATAATATTTTGCAAATAATAATCCTATCTAAATACCCTTAAAGTAATTCCCATCAGGTATATACTAATATAACCTTGCATTTATTTATTAAATTAAATCATATATTTAATTAAAAATAATTAAAAATAACATCTGTTTCTAAAATATGTAATTCAATTGAATGCAATTACCATAAATAATTTAAGTATATACGTAGATACATATATATGTATACTTAAAAAAATAAAAAATTAATTTACATAAATTAAAATTTTTACATATTATCCAGTCTGAGTTTGACATATAATTTTTATTTTTACTTAACTATATACAATTTATATTTTTATAACCTATAATTTTCTTTATATGCATGTAATATAGTATACATGTACATATTATTTGCATTCCTGTTAAAGCATGTTTTTCTAATTAATATAAAACTACATATATGTAAATGAATAATTTCCACGTAAATTTTCAACCTTGAATGTCATCTTTAAATCATACAAAGTCTTTATTAACTTCATCATAATCAAGTTGATAATAATATCAATATCATCAGTCATCAACGACATTTCTTAAAATTTCTTCAATTCTGTATAAATAAAAGGGTAATGTAATTGTATTCTTTATATCATATATATATATATATATATATATATATATATTTAAATATCAATATGTATTATATATGTATGTAGATAGACATTTTACAATATAATTTAATAATTTTATTTACTTAAGCCTTAAATAAATTATATTTCATAATAGGCGCCTCTCCTTATAATTCTATCTCTCTCTATCTTTATATTTTTTGTTTTTTCATTTCATTCATTTTCATTCTTCTTTCTAATGAAATTTTTATATTTGTTGTTTTTCTCATATTTAATATTTTTATTAATTTATTCACTATATTTCAATTTAACATAAATATAACATAGAATGTGAACAGTGTTTAAAAATGTATAACATAATAATCTAAACATATGCATTTATAGATGATGACATCTTTGAGCCAGAAAAAAAAATTAGAAAATAAAAAAAAGAAAAAGAAAAAATAAAAGTGAAAAATTAATAATTTATTCCCATGGAAGACTTCTTAATAACTTGTCAAATTAATTTAGATTCTTATCGTAAATTGATTAACATATAAATATATATATATATATATATGTATACAATATACACATATATTTATATTTCCACAAGAATAATCCACAATTATTATTTATGTAAGTATTAATCTCATATATTTTATGTTATTATCCAGTATGTATGAATATCAGTTTCTGTATACCTATATGTTTATAAAAATATTTTTTTTTTTAAATAGAAATAAAACACAAAAAAAAAAAAAAAATTAGAAATAAGAAATCCATAAATTCAACCAGCCATTCATCCATCCATCCATTCATTTATTTTTACATACATACATTCATTCATTTATGATGCATTCAATCCTTAACGAGATCTGTCAGTGAGCAAATTAAATTCATAAAGATATCAAATGATGATTATAACCTCACTTCATATTTATATGCATGTATATACATGTGTACCTATTCATATTTTTTCTTTTTTCCTTTAATTTTCTTTTTTTGTTTCTCTTTTTCATATATTTTTCATATTTTTCTATTCTTGTCAATTATTATATTGTTATTATTTATTTATTGTCTCGCTCTAACAAACGGTTTATACATACTTATGTTTGGTATTATTAAATCTGGGGATTATAAAATATTCTCGTCTCCTAATATGATGTGATGATGACACAAAAAAAAAAAAAAAAACAAAATAAAAAAAAAAAACAAGAAAGAGAAAACACTATAAAAAAAAAAAAAAAAATGAAAAGAAAATCAACCACTTTTATAGGAGTATTTATTTTACTAATCGTTAAGGTGTTTTATTTTGTATATATTTTTTTTGTTTTGTTTTTCTCATTTTAAATAACATAATTACATAATTTCATTTAACGTTTATAACTTTTTTCTATTTTGCGTAAATTCAAGTTGGTACAAAAATTGATATTCTAAAAGTTATTTTATTTTGATTCGCAATGGAATGTGGAAAGAAAATTTGTAATTTGTCTGGAATTGCAATAACGGTTGTCTCGAGATTTGTACTGGATTAACTCAATCAGTATTTTTAAATGTTTCTCAGCAAGAAATATAAATGAATTTGCTGAGCTCTTGCATTTTGTATATGGAAATTGTTCAAACAAGGCGGAAACTGATATGTAGCGGTTTCCTTCAATCGACGACGCTCTGCCAATCTTACAAAATCTAATAGCACATAGCATAGTAAAAACATAGCACAAATCAAAACTGCACATAGCATATAGTAATATAATAGATTTTACTTTAAGTTTTTGATCGATTTTTATAACTCACAGATGTATTAATAACATCTATAATAAGTAAGTTTTAGAATCAATCAGAGTAAAAATAAGTAGTTGTAAAGGTAGTTTAACATTACAAATACCTACTGATGAATTCAAGTATAGTGTTGTAATGAAAGAAACACTTCCCAAAACTTATTGTTATTCATATAGCTACTTCAGATAAATACAAACTTTTAACTCATCATTTCGATGTCCTAAATGCTAGAAAGAAAAAATGTATGTCGAAATAAGGAAGACAAAATATAGACACATGTATTTCGTCTTCTACTTACTTACGATAAACATATTTAGTAAAATAATATTTGACTATTTTCAACATCTATTTCCAAATTAAATTAAAAAACGAGTATTAAAAAGCGAAAACAATGTAAAAAAAGAGATTGTAATCTTTGGTACTATCAAAACAATAATTTGCATATAGACTTGCTAGATGGAAAAAGAGTAGAATCAAATATTAGTAGAATAGCTAATAAAATGCACGAAGAATTTTGACATATTTTAATTGAAGAAGCATTTTAGTTCCGCTGCTACCAAAATATTATAAGACATTGAACTGGTTTGAGTATATAAAAGACAATAAAATTGTTTATTGGTTTATATTGTCTAAATAGCAATGATAGCAAATAAAGAAAGTTGTTGGATCAAAAATTCCACTTACAATGTCAAGCTATGGTGCTCATTATATCTTTTAAAACATTCCCACTATCTTTAAACTATTTTAAAAAGTACAAATTTTGTTGGAAATAATATTGAGTCGGGACATTTAAGAATGAACATAATATCAAAAAATCGAATATAAAATTAAAAAATCAAAATTGAAATGAAAAAACGCCTACAAGTGTACTAGACAATTGTGTAAGACTAAATAAAATGAAAATTTTTTTTTTTTAAAATTATCTCTTCTAATATTTTTCGTTTAAGACAGTTAATCCTGAATAACTTCAAATCTTCGTATGAAGTGTAATTTAATATCAATATAATATGGTATAAATGAAATATTTAAAAATTAAAAATTTGATGAAATCAAATAAATGGAAATATTTTCTTAACTCCTACTACAGCTTTTAAACTCCTACAGTTTCTTGGTACAAATTCTAAACAATTTCTATTTTATTTATCCCACTCCCCTAATATTTTATCTTTACTAATCGAATTAAACTTAAAATACCATATAAAATCCATTTCATATATTATAGTAGATTAATATATAGAATTAATGGAATGGATTTTGATTTCGATAGAAGATGTCATCGTTGTCGTTATTGTCAAACATGTAAACACAACAATAATAACATCAATTTTTTTTTTTTTTTGCATTATATCAGAAAGGAAGAGAAAGAGGAAAAATTATGATGTCTGAATGTCATTTCATCATATCACCAACCAAAAGGGAGAAAATAACTCATCATAATTTCATCTTGTGAACTTTTTAAATAACATAAAACCAATTCTAATGTAACTATAGATTTATATTCATATACTACAGATATATACATATACATTTATAGGAGTATAAGAGTTAAACTCATGATGCATATTAATATTTTGGGTGGGTAGAGGGAGATTTTTCTAATACTATTTTGTGACATTGACTTCGACATATATTATATGATAATAAATTCATAACAGCCGGAGGAGAAAATATATATATATATATATATATATATATGTGTATATTTTTTATTAGAGACTTTATTTCTTGTAACCTCTTGTAACCATTGTACATGAATAATCTTGGATGTATATAAATGTATTTGTATATTAAAGATGAAAATTCATTCATTTTAGGTATTGTTTAAGAACTCTATGATATGAAAAGTCTTTGGATATCATGCTGTGGATTACTAATGGTATAGTGATTCTCTAGTGATAGAAATAAAATTGAAGTAGGAACGAGATGAAAGGGAACTGGTGAGGATATATACATTAACAATGTAAGGATGGTAATATTAAGGAATTTATTTTAAGTTAACATAAAATATTACAAATTTTTTTTTTTGTTTTTGTATTAAATGCGAGAAAACATTTTTTTTTTTTTGTTTTTTTTTAAACATGAAAATTAGAATTTCATTTTATTAATTGAACAAGACAAGACAAAACCCATTATAATAAACATTGAATACATTTTATATACAAAACTGAAATTATGCTATTATAAAAATTAATATTTCATAATATGAAGATGAGTAAACTATACTTTAAGGTCCATTCACGCATATTTATATTTTTGCGTCAGTGATGATTCCATAATTGGTCTTGTTACAGAAATGGTTGGTAATGAAATCGTCATTGATTTAATATGAAATATAAAAGAGGATGTCAGCTACATCAAACGACCATCAAAAGACCTCATTTCAACATAGAATAATTACATATTTGGAAATTGTTAAGCAGGAGAGGTAAGCATGGTTTTTACAGATAAGACTGTAGGAATCATTAAAGAGTTGTGCAAAGATTCATACAAAGAAAGAGACACATCACTTCTTACAACAGTTGATAAATTTTTCAAGTTGTATCAGGGTAATGGTAGGTAGGTAAAATTGGTTATTTCAGTTGCTTCTGGAAAACCAATTAATAATTAATTGTGTCTTTTTGGTACCACGACTCGAGTGACCTATTTTTACTTGTTGGTTGTTAAAGGGGATCATTCTCTCATTTGTACTCTCCCCAGGGACTCAGTAGGGACTATGTGGTTTATCAGATCTCTTATTTGGTTTTCGGAAAACCTGTATTGCTAATGCTGGACAACTGAAAAGAAAGGGTTCAAGAGTTTCTTCTCTTCTTTGCAGTTGCTACAATGGGTATTTCACTTGACATTTCCATCGCACTCGATTTACTATGGTATTATCATTTCTATTTCGGAGGCAATGTCTAATTTCATTTTTAATCTGTTTTTATACTGTCTAAGTAGGGGATTGGCCTAATGTAAAAGACCACTTTGATAACTTTATCTGCGTCTGCGTGGTAAGACGACGCCATATTTTTCTGCAAGTTTTCGCTGCGATCTTATCCATCTTTTACGTTCAGATGCCTGACGTTACTATTTTTACTGGGTACGTCATTGCACATACTTTTGTCAGTTGTTGACGATTGTGTAATTATTATTAATGTTTGTCCAATATTTATTTATTGTGTTATTTTTATTGTGTTGTATGAGATATATGAGTATTGATATAGATAATATTTTTAATTAAAAGTATTAATTATTAGTTATTTTTTATCAATTATAAATTTTATATGTAATATTTTGCTATTTTTTTTAGTTATATTTTTATGTCCCCACGGGAGTCGAACCCATGACTACTGCATCGTAATTGAAACACATTTCTCTGCTCCAAACAATTAGGCCACGGAAGGGATAGTTACTACTCTTGATATATCAGTAGGGGACCTGGCTAAGTCTGGGAAAGAAAAGGAGATACATTTTATCACCCATATTATTTTCAGTGGTAATGAATGATATAATAACTAATACAACTCCTGTCATATAAGGACTGATCTAATTATTACTGTTGTAGTGTAAATGAGAGCATTAGTATTCAGTGGGATTCATTTGGAATGTATCAGCCAATTAGACTACACCGTCGATGATTATTGTTACATACAAATTGAGACTTAAAGGATATACATATGCAAAAAACTATATGTAACAAGAAAAAAATATGTATTTAAAGGTGAATATAACTTAAAACAATATCTTTATCAATAGAGCACAACTTCCTATTCATAACATCCGCCATGAAGGCGAACAAATTTAGAAGGTGTGGTAGTATAATTAGCTGCGCAGCATCGTGTCTTGAGATCGATATAACAAACTAGCTATTGAAATTCTTATCAGCAAAGCCCGAACTATTTTCGAAATACTCTTAACAATATGCCAATCGAACAACATATTGTTAGACTTAATTAAAATCAGACTTTTCTAGATAACTGTTAAATCAGTCCTCTTGTATGCCTACGAAGCATGAAAAATTTCAAATAATATTACCAGGAAACTTCAAGGGCTGTTCAATTCAAAGCCGAAAACCTTCAGTGAAAATGCCCATTCGATAGCGGAAAACAATATCCAACAGAACGCTATGGTAGAAGACGAAAGATCAGTTAATATACTCTTGAGGGAGTTGACAACAAAATCGCAAAACAATATTTAAATAGAATGTACATGTCGCATCGGAATACTAAGAATAACTTGGAAAATAACTCTCAGAATCCAACACCCACCAGAGAATATGCTGGCAATTGAAAATACTATTCAGAATACTAGATTCAGATGGAAGGAGATGAAAAGAGTTTATTTACGATCTGTGCCATTCCAGGTACAGGTAGAAATTATATATTTTTATCGCCTTCAAGAGAATAAAGAAGAAAACCTATTTTGTATGGAAACGTAACATGGAAAATTCCAGAAATCATTGGTCCTGCATACACATTTTGTCTAAAATAACTCTTCTGGCTTGAAATATTTTCTAATAAAACTAATGAGCATAGAAAATGTAGCCGTAAGAAAAGAAAAAGAAATGGTTGGTAAAATGTTGAACTGTCGTACCAGAGACAAGCGCTGCAGAGAATGTGGTTGGTAAAAAATTGTATTATTGAAGAATTTTGCTTTATGGAAAAATTTTTAAAATTCAACTTTGGATTGTAGATTTTTAGGTGATATTGAAATTGCAACCCATATGATTATGATTACAGAAATCTTCCGCATTTAATAACTAGTTGGCACTGAAATATTTTGAAAATCATAATAAAATTTTTAATTACGAAAATTAAATTAGATTGAACCGAGCTATAGAGGACATGTTATATAAATTTGAGTTATCACAGGCAATACCAATAGAAATGATGATTTCATCCATTTCATTCATTAACATCATTTTGCTTTACTAAAGTGTATAGTTTTTCATTAGGATTTATATTTTTGATGCTTTTTACTATATTATTTGGAATCTAAACATTATAACAATCCCAGATATTTTCACTAAATAATTTCATAAAAACTAAACAAATAATATTTCACCCTTCACCTATGTAAATATCAAGTGTTTGACAAAATGTTGTGTCCGTCCAGTTAATACAATTTTTTTCCAAGTAAACATTAGTAGTATTCAACCTTCCTATATGTAAATATCTGCTGTTTGACAAATCCGTACGATTAAAACAATTTCATCTCAAGTAAACTTTTTCTTTTACTTATATTTTGAAATAATGTTCACGAAACTGAGCTGGCGCATCAGACGGATATGTGTGAATAAACCATAATAAGCATTTAATAATTTCCCCAACTGATGCTATGACGTAAATTTTCTTTTATATGATCCAATTTATGAAATCTACTCGCATCTAAATTACAAATATGAAAAGTATTAAAAATCTGGTAATATTTGTGGGGTGAGCTTATTTTTGGCGTTTTCGTTTTTTCTATCACTAAATTTTAATTTTGTTTTCGTTGTTGTTGTTTTTGGTATAATATCCAAGAATTTGGTGAGTCTTCTCTAAATTGCTTTAATTTTATGTGTAAATGAAATTAAAAAAAGAAAAATATGAAATATGAAAGAGTTTTTGTTTTTGAATGAGATAATTATAGAGTTCATAAAAAAATCTTAAGGAAGACACTAAGACATATTTTATTACATATGTGAATATATATTGTATGTATATTATGTAGTATGAAGAATAAATTAATGAGGAAAGAAAATAGGGTAATGATGAAAATGGGGTAAAATTAACTAGAAGTAATTTTTTAAAATAAAAATTTGTTAACATATTATTCGTATCTATGGTAACGGAGCGGCGGTATTGCATTGTTAAGTAGATGAGTTATTATAGGTATTTTGTAGTGTATATTATAATGAGGAAATTAAGATTATATAAGAAATTAATTTTTGAAAAATTATTCTTTTTTTGATTAATTTGTAACTTTTTTTGCTACTTTTAATTTGAAGAGGGGATAAATTGATTTTTGATATACTAATGTTTTAATTGTTTATTAAATGTTTTGGTACTGCTTTTTACGAAGTAGGGCTTGAAATACCATGATCCCGGTATTACCGACATTTTTTAATACCGTTCAATACCGGTATTAAATTTTTTTACTGTAAGTTATCATTCATATCATTTTTATTTAACTATTTTATGTTTTTTAAGTAATTAGCATATTTTTAGGTGTTTTCATGTTTAAAGATTAAATCTAATTTTGAAATTTTTTGGTTTTTAAAAAATATTTGTAATGAAAATCTTTAAAAAGATATGATCTTTGAAATCATTTCAATAATTTTTTTTTTTCGTAAAATTTAAAATTTTTTTTGGATTTTAAATAGAAAAACTAGAAATGGCAATTTCCAAGAAAGTTAATGTGATGAAGACTGCGAGTGGATTTTCAAAAACGATGAATTCTAAACTATTTTATAAAGTTATAAAACAGGAACTAGCATACTTTGAAATAGAACATATAAGAGGAAAATATCTTCAACTAGTATATGACTGCCTTATGTCCATACCATCCGAAAGAGCCTTTTCAGCACCAGGGCTGTTGTGCACAAAAATTCGATCTATAGCTTAAGCGACAAAACTTTTGAAAATTTAACATTTTTGAGGACATAATTTAAAGGCAAATCACAGCAATAGGACATAGGGCTTATTATACTTATATATTATTAATTATTTTATTACTCTTTTTTTATTTTATATTTTTCCTCTCTTTTGTGGCACTTTAAAAAAAGTTTATTGTTTTGAATTATAAATTATTGAATGAAATATTTTATTTTGTTTATTAATTTTTTTTTTTCTATTTTTTGCGGTGTAGTTTCACTTTTTTTTTGTTTTTTTTAATACCGGTATTAATACCGGTATAATAAAATACCGAAATACCGGTTTTGAAAATATGGTCCGGTATTGCAAGCCCTACTTCGAAGTTTGTCTTTAATATAAATTTAATCAAAATTGCTGAAAATTTCAGGAATTGATTTTTATTTTTAAGCTTAATTATACTGTTGGATTATGTTACAGTAGATTACAGGGACTGATAATGTTATTAATAGCTTTAGATTTGTTATTATTTTTGAAAAATTCTTTAACACTTAAGTATGGAAATACAATATCCCAGATTTTTTTCTTCACTTAAATTTTTTAATTTTTTTTTGCCATAAATAGAAAATGGATTTGAAATAAAAATTAGTTTGTAAATTTAAAAAAAAGTTTAACCGGAATATTAAATATAAAAAGTGAATTCTAAAACTTTAATACTAGTTCAATACAAACCTGGATCTATATATAGGCATCAGATGTCAATAGTAAAAAAAAACACAAAAAACATGGTGATGAACGTGATCCCATTCTATTGATAGTCAACAAATAACATTGGACAAGTCATAAAAAACAAATATGCGGTTGTCAACTGCATTTACGTAATTTAGGACTGAAATGAAATAGCAAATATATAAAACCTGATCAGTCTATAATTTTTTGCGCGACGCATAATATAAAATAATAAATACGGGTACACTTAAAACAAAATTTAGATCTATAAGAGATGTGTGGCGGCTTGTTATAATTTACGCCATTGGCCAAATAGTCATCAAACTAAAAATTAACAAAAACTGAAATGTCTCTGAAAATGAAAAACCTGATCAGTCTCTGGTGATATTGCGTCATACCATAAATATAAAAATAACAAATAGAGCAATACCCGAAGCAACATTTAGATCTACAAAAAATGTGTGCGGCTTGTTATAATTTATGTAACAGATTGCACTCTGCTCATCAGTCACAAAACTAAAATTAATAAAAACTGAAATGCGTCTCAGACAAACAGTTTACAAGAACTAGAATGTGTGAATATGTTCGTAGTGATGATATAAAAAAACATATGATATCCAAAATGTATAGGTCGATGATGAAAAATTAGGATAAAAGAATTGAGGGGGACCCACATAAATAAAATTAGTAGAAAAAGACTCGAATAGATGTGACAAAATAGATGTTTTCTGTGACAAACATATATATTTATTATATATTTAATAATAATGTAAGTGTTATTCATGATATATACTAAATATTATTGTTACTTTTATGTACTCATAAAAAATTATGGAATGAATATCTTTGACTTTTGTTAGTCACCATTCGATTGAAAACGGTTTCATTTTAATAAAATATCTATAACCAAAAATATTTAAGATTTATTAATTAACCAAGAAGTGGTCATCGATTACTAGGATGATGATCGATGCACATTAAATGCGACGTTAGAGCTCCCAATCCTAACAGTTAATTTTTGATGAACAATAAAGAGAGTAGATTAGATTATCTAATTTTGGGAGGGAATCTGTCCCCTATATCACTGCAGCCGAAAATTGGCTTATTGTGATTACGCATGCTAGTTAGTGATATTGTGTGCCTCTGAGTCATTCAGGACACCTAATTTTTTGATCATACTCAGAATATTCTTCAATGGTATGCTGAATAGCTCCCATTATTCGGAGGATGCTGTTCCCAAGTGCCGAAGTCTGCTACGAGTGAGCCCTTCGCATTCACAAAACAGATGTTCAATAGATTCTTATTCTATTTAACATTTTCTACATAAATTGTTTTCGGTTATGCCCGATTAATAAATAGGTAATACAAAGCAATAATCATCACATTAATCTTATAACAAAAAGAACAAAAGCAAGAAAATAAAGTGTTAAGGAAATCATTATAACAGGTAATCAGTAAAACGCTACAATCATTGTATGTGCAAATAATAACGGTGTTCAAAATGTTGATTTTAAATCTTTGTAAAGTGGATAAAGCCTTAGGCAAGTTAATAAAGGCAAATATAATAAACTATAACGCTTGTCATATATTATAAATTAAGCTTGTACTTAACTTCACTACTGTCTATGAAAATACTACGCCAGGATGAAAAGCTCTTCATCATTTATCCTTTTAAATTCCTTAGGGAATAAAGGCATTCGAAATTGCTCTACGATATTGACATTAGGGCTCGCAATATACCGAACCATTTTCTAAAACCGGTATTTTGGTACTGTCAAAACGCCAATACCGGTAATACCGGTATTTTTAAGAGCTTAAATTTTGAAGAAAAATATGGGTTTTGAGCACCTTTTTAATGGGACTATCAAAAAAAGAAATAAAAGAACATTTTTTTTTAAATAAAATAAATAGCATTCCATTTTTATTAAAATAAATAAAAGAAAATTAACTCAAATCACAATTCATTTTTATTTTTACATTATTTTTTTATGTATCTATTTGTATTAATCATCGATGAAGTAAGCTCTCAAAAATTCTATAGCATCTAATGTTTCATCATTTATCGACGAAGGTATTTTCGTGCAAATCACTGCAGCTGCAGAAAAAGCTGTTCACTCTGAACACTTGTTGGAGGAATGGTCAACAAATAATTATACAATAATTCTAAATATTCTACTCGAACACCTTCTTCTTCAAAATAGCTGATTTATTTTCTTACTAGTTTCTGGTAATCTGTTTTGCTTTTATTTTGACTAAATCGTTTAATGGTCGTTTTATTAATGGCCATCTCAAGCTTTTCTTGTAAAAACAGGCCCGGTTGCCTGTTATACAAAACTTTAATGGCGGCTAATTGGATGCCGTGGGCTAAACATAACTGCTGTTTAGCTTCGATCAATCTTCCTAATTTTTGCATTACTGAAGCACCATCAGTGATTATTGAAATTATGTCTTGGTTGATTATTGACTTTTTTCATGTAGTTGCTTCGTATTTTCTTTCGATTCACTCTAGTGTTGATTTGATTGATAAAGTGTTGATTGTGTTGATTGATAAAAATATAAATCGACGTTGCCAAAAGTATTAATGAAAAAACATGTACCCACAAGACCAATACAGATATTTTTGTATTTATTTATGAGTGCAAATGTGTATTTATAATTTCATATAATTTTTTTTTATGAAATATATTAAAAAATTTAAAAAATGCTTAAAATATATTGAAAATTAAATTTCAATTTGTCAATAACGAAATACCGGTATTTTAATGATACAATATCGGTGTTTCGATATTGAATTTTAGAGGGCAAATACCAGGATCCCGGTTCTGTAATACCGGTATTGCGAGCCCTAATTGACATATTGTGTTTCTTCAAGTTCAGTAATAATTATTTTCACAAACTAGTTGTTTATATTGGAGTTATAGCAAAATTGATGTGCTTTAAAAACCCCCCATTTCTGAAAATTAATAAGATCTATTAATACCTATCTAAAATGTTTTTAAACGAAGCACAATAAGAAAGAAAATAAGCTTTGAATCAAAATTTAGTCATTACAAACGAAAAATTTATTTTTATTTAAAAAAAAATAAATTCTATTTTACGGATTAATATATTAATAAAAGAACTCAAATCTAAAACAACAGAACAAAAAATTTAAAATGTAAATCAAAAATTATCCCTATAATATTTTATTCAGAGTTCACAGAGAATTTAATATTCATTAAGAAGTCAATAAAATTCAATTTTCGGTTCTCTTCAAGAACAATAACAAAAAAAAAAACTTTTGTGACCTTTTTTTTTCTACTCTTCTTTTTCTATTGCTTTACTCTTTTTCATATTCTTTGCACAAAAACTGTCATAAAAAATTAAAATTTTAAGGTATCTAAAGATTTTTCTACAAATATAATGAAAATTATCATAATTTTTTCAATTTATTGCATTTTAAAATACAAAAAATTATTTGGCCTATTAGTACATCATTAACTTACGCACCTTTTGATTCATCTACATCCTTTATCTATATTAAAATAATATATCACAATAACATTTAATTAATTCATTTGCAAAAAGAGGTCTAAATTCAATCTGAGCTCTTACATACATTTAATATATTTACAAAGTATTCCCAAAAACCCTTTAGCTTCTTTGTTGTGTACTTAAATAAACTTTATCAATTTACTTACATATACAATATACATACACAAATATATGTACATATATTTATGGTTTATGAAAAAACAAAAAACAAAAAATTACTTTAAATAAAAATTTTCACAATATTTCAGCTTAAAGTCAAAAAGAGAAGAAACATTTTTTTGGTGCAAAAAAAGAATTTTTTTTTTGTTCTTTCCATTTCATACCACTTCCGAAATCTGAAAATAGTCAAACAAAGTTAAGGAGTAAAAATAACGCCTTTTCTTTTTCTTAATATTTTGATATCATCGCAAACAAGTCAAAAAATGAATGACTGAATTTGGGTGTATATTTTTTACATAAGGAAAAAAAGAAAAAAAAAATACAAATCAACCCTTTTTATTACTTTCATTTATAAGTATAGTAAGTAGCGTGCCCAGATTTTCTAAAAAAATTCAACTAAATTAACCAGATTCTAATGACGGTTAGACTAAATGTTTGGTGAAAGAATAAAATGAACGTAGATCTGTAAATTCGTGGGGTTATAAACTAGAAAGGGGTAGTTTTTTTGAGTGGGACTTTTTGTTTTTCTCTTAGGAGCATAGGGCTTCCACTTCACATTTCCATCATTTCGTACCTTCATTTCGTACTCGATTTCTAGCTGCTAATTTCACTTGTATTTCCGAGGCAATGTTTAATTTCATTTTTAATCTGTTTGTACTGTCTAAGTAGGGGATTGGCCTACTGTAGAAGACCACTTTGATATCTCTATCTGCGCCTACGTGGTAAGACGACGTCATATTTTTCTGCAAGTTGTAGCTGCGATTTCATCCATCTTTGATGTTAAGATACCTGTCACATACTTTTGTCAGTTGTTGACAATAATTGTGTAATTATTATTTGTGTTTGTCCAATATTATTTATTGTGTTGCATAATATGTATGAGTATTGTTATAGATATTGATATAGGTAATATTATTAGTTATATAAAGTATTAATTAAATTAATTATTTTTATTGATTATAAATTTTATACATAATATTTTGCTATTTTTTTTAGTTATATTTTATACCCCCCACGGGAATCGAACTCGTGACTATCACATCGTAAGACACATTTCTGTGCCCCAACCGATTAGGCCACGATTGAGTGGGACTAAAATCTATTATAGGATCATCTAACTGCGTAGTTATAAAGTTGAATAACATACTTAAACTACTCATTTGAGCCGGTATCAGTTAATTGTAATAGTTGCGAACAATTAACTGATAAGTTACAATTCGTTTAAAAATGACATACACAGTATTGTGCGATAAAATGCGGACCGCTAAAATTTGCTTAAATAATTGATTTTAAAGACTATATTAGACTAAAATAATATATTTCTTTTATATTAACGAATTTTGTAAAATAGGCAAAAAGCAAGAAGAAAATTAAGAAAAATTGAATTATTTTCGTTTTCAGCATATTTTTTTTAATGACCACCAAAGAAAATTTTGTAGCAAAATTTTATAAAATTTCGAAATTTTAAATTACCTTATTATAATCTAAGTCTCATATTTACTATTTAGTAGGATTTGCCTTTTTACCGCTTTCCGCTTATTGTTCATAGAGTTGATCAAATTTTCAATGATATTAACTGTAATGCTTTCCCAAGCTATCTGAATTTCCTCTCTTAGAGCCACAATTGTCTCAGGGTTGCTTTGCTGGGGTTTTTTCTTCATAATACTCTCAATATTTTCAATAAGATTAAGATCTGAACTATACGGAGAACATTTTATAGTGTGTATGCAGTTATCACTTAATTACTCTTAAATCCACAAATGGAAATAAACCCGGATTTAAAATTCGATAACATTTTTAACCGCAATTTTAATCAAAATTTTTAAATAGCTAAATGAAAATTAATATTTTGTTCTGGTGCATTATCTTGTTGAAAAATTAATCTCTCAGTTTCCATTTCATAAATAATTCCAAAATTGTTGATTTCAGGTTTCTGCAGTTACTTTTGAGTTTACAAATTCCATTCCATCTAAACCACTTCTGCTGAAGCAGTCCCCAACCATTAGATATTCGGTTTTGATGGGTACTTCTTAAATGCACATATCACTAAAGTGTTCTCCGAATATTTTACGCATCAGTAACCTCCAATCTCCGTCATGGAGCTTAAATTTGAACTCTTCAGAAATCATCAAGTGACTACACATTTTTTAGTCCAACTCGAGTGTTTTAGGGCCGAATGAAGTCGGGAAAATTTTTAAGTTGCCTTTAGACTAGGCTTTTGTATTGATCGACGTATTACAAAATCCTCTTCTAATAGTCTTCTTCGACCAGTTGATGTTGATATTATGGTACCCTTTGCTCTGACAATGTCTGTTCGCATCTGTATCAATGTTCTAAATCTATTTCATTTGGAACGAAGTACTAGAAATCTATCTTCCATTGCTGAAAGTCTTTCGTAGTCTGCCAGATTCTTTACACCGTTCTGTATTCCTAGTAATTTCAAATTTTTTAATGTCATCGACAACAAATGATTTTCCACGTTCTATTTTCTGACCAATATCACGTGACAGCGCTTCCTCCAGCGCTTCCTCCTATGAAGTGATTACAACGCTTTTTTTTCACCATAACTTAATTTTGATATTGATCTACACTTGTTCGATTACCTATGAGTCTTATCATTAATTTCTCCTAAAAACTAAGCAATTTGCAGTTGCATAATTACCTAAGTTGCACAAAACATTTGAAAATCGATGAAGAAGTCAATAATACTACCAGTAAAAAAAGAATATTCTAAAAATTCAAACTGTCCGGATTTTATTGCACACTACTATCTGGATATGATTTTATTATTTATTTTGTCGATTTCGAGGGTTACCTTACAACTAACATCATATTTGTTTTTTAATTTATATATTTACATGTGCTCAGTTCATAGCCTAATTGTGATAGATGACAATGACTAAACAGTGTGAATGTTTAGTAGCCTTTTGAGATTGTACAATGTACCTGTCAACATTAAGTGTTTCTGTCCATATTGTACGCGGTATTCATAATTTTGTTATTTTGCTTAATTAATTTAATTAAGTACATTATAATAAATATTTAATTAAACAAATCAAAAAAGTTGATTTAACCAAATAAATAAACCAATATATTTGTTTACAAGGACGTACTTAAACAATGAAAGAAAATAGACGCAGTCTTGCCAGAATAAAGAAAATATGAATTTTTTGAAAATAAGAAGAAATAGGCACATTTTTTCAATACAATTCAATTTGTACAAAATTCAAACATAATATCATCAGGTAATATAACAATTGTATAAATGAGCCATTTTTAAAATAATTGACAGTAGTTTTACTTTCAAATCCAATTTCGATCAAAAACAAATTGCTTAAAATTATCCAAAGTATCAACTAAATTGGTAATACTGTCATTTGTATTAATACTTCTATATATCATTTTCTTAACATTAGACGTACTTGTTTTATTCGCTAAAGAATAACTAAAAATGTAAAAAAGACATTTGTAAAAAAAACAAAATTCAGTCTGAAGCAGGATACATCCCTGGAGCGACAACCGACAAGCAATTCATTTCCACATAATTTATGACAAACGACATCCTTTGGTTTGTTTATGTAATTTTTATTTTCTAAGATTCACTCGATTTTCCTTATTTTGGTTTTATCATTTTCTTTTTTTGATTATTTTTTTTCTTGTTATACTCTTTTTTTGCGTTACCAAAGAATTCCAGATTGTCAAATAAGAAAAAGAAATAATTTTGATTTAAGACATAAGCGGCAATTTTTAAAAATGTGTGCGGGGAAATATGCCAAAAACTTTGAATGTTTAATACTAAATAAAAATGGGATATTCTTAATGGATATGAAATTAGGAAGATTTTGTTGCAAAATTTTAATAGTGTTAGAATAATGTAAACGTGATTGTAACGTACATGTAAAATTTTTTATGTGAGAATTCTGTCAAATGCAATTTCCCTGTGCCAAAGTTCAGTTCAATCTCGGTTTCAAAGTATTGACATTTTCTTTGATCACATTGGTTGAATTATATATATACTGCTTAGATCGAAAACGCGTCTATAGCGTAAGTAGTTGCAAAAAAATACCGAGATTATGAAACTCGGTAGCTATAGATGGTAATGATAGGAGATATTCCCAAGGGATGCTATAGAAAGAGGACGTATAAAACGGAAAATAAAATAATGTAAAAAATGTAAAAATTGTGAAGCAATTCCCATTTAAAAAGAATAAATATTTATTTATTTATTTCGTCTACAAAGTAAGATCTTACAGACAAGCAATACAACAAAAAAAAATCCAATACTTAAGAGTAAAAGTTGTAACACAGTTCTTGGTTAGTCTGAAGCGTTTATTCTCTTCATACTGGCAAAAAAATATTCTACACTACTTAACAGAAAGTTTATTTGTTGCAAAGAACATTGAAGGTCCTGGACCTAATGCAAAATTGTCCTATAATGACTTCGGTCACGAGCGAATCTCCCCCAGTTGGTAAGATTTCGTTTCCTAGCTGGAGCGTTTTCACCCATACGGTCTTTTTTGGCTAGGTCCATGTCGTTGAACAGTTGGTATAGCTCGGCTTTGTATTTTCTTCTCCAAAACCCTTCGCCAGACACAGGACCATAAATGCGACGAAGAATTTTTCTCTCGAAGATTGTTTTGTTGCTCGACAATGATATTGTGTCCTATATGATGTTGTGAGGACATTTTATTTGACGGCACCATATATTTTGTTTTATTCTCATTATGACATCTTTCAGTTTTGATCTCTTCAATCTGCGTAAAGGCTTCGATGACAGGCCATCGTGATGTTCCGATAATATTGACGTCATCAGCGAAACCAAGGAGCTGGAATGAATCAGGAATGTGCCTCCCAATCACCACAGCATATCGGGTGTTTTCTAATGTCATTTTGAACAAACGGATAAGCTTGGCTGGGAAACTAAATTCCGAAATTGCTACTACGTTTTGCTACTACATATTTGTGAAGAATTTTTTGCCGCTTTAAATTTTAACTCTCTGAGGTCCTACATCTAAGGCATTAGAAAATGAATAATAAAAATGAAACGAAATAAATCGTTTGCTTATGTGAAAACTAAGATTCCAGAATTTTTTAAAATGATTTAAATGATCATAAATTAGATTCAAATACAAATGTTTACAATTCTAGTACATATTTGACATAACTTCCATTGTTGAGAAAGAGGTGACAAATTGATAAAGCAAGTGAAAGTCAATTCATATCTTATTTTTATTTTGTGACTTCCACAATTACTCGCCATAGAATATTAAAATTACCTATCTATTATTCTTCATTTGATTTATACTATTGGGGACCAATTAAAACTTCATCATCCATATTTTTTGCTCCAAATAAATCTGTGTATCCCAATCAAAAAAATACTTTCATGAAAATTATTTAACATTTTTTTTTTTTTTGAAGAAACTTATACCATTATAAAAATTGCCTTTAAGGAAGTTCAAAATCAACATATAAAACCAACAGAATACAAAAAGTTAACAATCCTTGACGTCAGATTCTTTTTTTTCTAAATTCTGAAGCACAACCAAAAATATGAAAAAAAAAAAAAAAATACACAAAAACTCCATATATTTTTAGGAGAATAAATTCCTCTATATCACTATATGTGTACGTGTATTTACATCTAACATACAGAAAAGTGATAGACCTGATATCCTGTTTGTATTTTTATTCTTTGTACGATGATATTATTTACAGTAATATCTCGATTAGAATTACTCCGGGGATACACGGATGATGATTATGGTGTTTAATTTCTAATTTAAAAATACTGTGTTGGAAATACGATTTATATTGTGTCATTCTCTCTCTCACTCTCTGATGTATTGAAATACGCTGGTTTTTGATGTTATAAAAATGTCACATTCACAATGATGTCTTTAGTTTTGGTATTGCTATATTCATGCATAGCGCAATTGATAAGATGGCTGCAAAATGGAATTTAACAATGTGGCAGACACAGATTTAAATCCCCTGGAAGCGGATAATATTTGTTTGTTCTACTAGATGATTGCTGGCACAAGCTGCACTAAGTAGAATGAGTAAGAGTAGACTAATAAACAACAATGAACTTCGTTGGGAAAACATCAAACAATGGAATGAAACAACAAAAACTTAAGCACAATATCTGAATTTTGTTGAAACCATACATCCCCAAGTGAAGTAAAGAAGGATGTGAAAAAAAAAAATTATATTATTTCTAATGTATCACCATTATCAGATGCTTTTCTTATATCTTTGTTTTCATTCATTCTGCGTTCATCTAATTTGGAAATGCATTGACTGCAAGGCATACTTTAACTTTCTTTATATTAGCTTTGCCAAATTTCTTTAATTATTTTTTTGTAACTTACTTTTGGTGATAAATTGTAGTCGTTCACTGAGATATATTCTATTGTTTTTTGTAGATGTATAGGTCATTCATAAGCATTCCCCGCCAAGCTCAAATTTTGCAATACCACCCCATACTTCTTCATACGAGATTAAAATTTGATCGATGTGGGAAGCTACCCAAACAGTAGGGAAGAATTTTTTTTACACAAAATTATTGTAGGTGTAGGTAAGAAGAAAAAGGATTAGGAACGAAATAGAATGATAGAGTAAGTTGATGAGTAAGTTGAAGACGAACCTGAAGAGGTTCTTTTTGAAAAGCTCCAAATTGTATAATGAGCATTTCTATCGTTCCACATTTTAGCAGTTCTTAGAATAAAAAGAATTCTGAAACCAGTTTTAGACCACCCAGGTATTTCCACAGTGTAAAAATGGGCATTTGAAGTAGTGTTACGCTGAAACTAAGGGAGGCATTATTGATTTTATTTCATTAGAACAAATGCGATTTCCAAGAAGATATCTCAAGCTTCAATGTTTTGATGTGTGTTAAGAGGAGTAAAGCTTAACTGAACTGTGGGTTCGCCAATTGAGCGTAAGGGGTTTTGTTCAAGTAATCAAGTAAAGTTTGGGGGGTGCCGGCACATATTTTAGAATTGTACTTCATCTTAGGTCGGATATATGCTCTTTAGATATTTAACAGATCTCTTGGAGAAAAATAGGCTTTACAACGAGAAAGAAAAGCCAAACTTTTTGCGGCCTTATTAGTCATATTCCACTGCATTATTTGATTTAGCTGCATGCCTAAAATATTCAGACTTTCAGATCGTTGTAGATTTTCTACTTGAAATCGCAGTGTTGGGACGGGTTGATCTTTTACAACAGCTTTGAGTTTTGTACGTATTGAACTCAACCCTGTTTATGTAACTCCAATCGGGTATTTTTGCTAGATGAATGGTTAAAAGAGCTTATCATTATGTTTCTCTTCAAACTGATTGAGGAACAGGTGACGTTCGATTTCTTTAAAAAGTCGTAGGATGCCACCAATGTGCTGTCATCAGGAAACTATGGATTGGATTGAGCTTTGAATAGAGTAAGTCGTTGATGAAAATCAAGAAAAGTATAGGTGATAAGACAGAGTGTTGTGTAACGCCAATATTTATTTCACAGATGTCGGACATAAAATTGTTGTTCTTTCAATAGTTGTTTATTTCATAGATAGTTGATTAGGATAGGATTTATTTCTAATCACTATCTTAGTATTAGGGTAGATAGTGGTTAGCTTTTCAGATCTATCATACTGATCTCATTTACTTCGGTGTATTAAAATTATAAATTAACTACGTTTTATTACCGCGTTGAGTTTTTTTTTAAATATTTTTTTATTTAGACAAGAAAGCTTCTAGCTTCTTTCCGCAGTATGTGGGGATCGTCGTTACAGGTTATTAAATGCAATAAAATATTTGTTAGATCGTCTCCTAAAAACTCCTAAGCTGTACAAAAGAAAACACATTGTTTTGAAATATAGCCAAGACATTACTGTTCATATTATTATGTTCTTCCGCTTCATCTTCTTTTGCTTCGTTTTCTTCTTCTGAATCACTTGTTCCTAATCAAAGAATATTTATAAATTTTTTAACTTTTACTTAACCTTTTCTGTTGTGTTTGTTTTGGTTTTTTTTTTACATATTGGTGTAAATTTTTCAGTTTCGGTAAATAAGTTATCCTTCGAAAAGAAATAAAAAAAAGTTTCGAAATTTACTGCACATCATACCAATGTAACTGTAAGCAAGAAAGAATGAAATAAAGGAAATAAGGAAATCATACAATGAACCCTTTTAACCAAAAAAATTGTAACATAGTAAATACATATATAATAAAAAAAAGGATACGAAGTGAAGATTCCTTTTTTTATTTCTTTTGTTTTTGGTATTCCTTATATATTCCTTAAAAATATCCTGAAGGATATTTATTCATGAGAAAAATAAAAAAAAAATGATTGGAAAATTATTTTGAATGAATTGAAGAAAATTTGTTTTTTTTTTGTTTTTGTTTTTGTTTCTTATATACTCGTATCCTTTATTTCAGTTGTTATGCCCCTTATTTTCTATAAGAAGAAAAGGTTATTAAATTGAATAATAAAAGATTATTCATTTGTGTTTAGAGTAAATGGAGTGGGGAAAGAAATCTGTATAGATAAAAAATTATCGGAGAAGGAGGGAAGAAAAATAGATAAGACAGAGGAGATACAACTTAAAACAGAAGTGTAGAACGATTTGAAGATTTAGTAATTCAACACTTCTGTATTTGAAATTCCATTTTAATTAATTAATTTTTAGTTTTATTTTAAATGGACAAGTCCAATTTTTTAAACTAAAGGATGCCGAAATTCGGTAAAAAATTGTTGTAGTATTAAATGCCCCATTCCAAGAAAATATGGAAAACAGTAATTGGGAAAAAATTAAGTTCAATCATATACAAATCAAAGAAAATCAATTGGGTTTTGTGAACACAAATGAGCTAAAGACGAAATTAGAATCCTAGTCGGAAATTGTATGAAATCGACAAATGAACCACTACAAAAGGAATCCACTTATTATGGTCATAATAGATTTGAAAAAACCTTTAATCGACTATCCAGAAACATTATTTGGCAAATTATGGAAATTATTAGAGTGATGCAGAGCGAAATAATAATAGCTACAAGTTAAAATAAACCAGTTTATTGCAATCGCAAGTGCGAGTACACTAGGGTTCCAGTTTTTTTAACGTATTTTGGATTATTAGTCAGTTAACATTTACATCATCTGTTGGGTTCCATTGTTTATAATAATAACAACGTCGCTGCTTATCTGAAGAGTTAAATTCAGAAGACTTTATTATAATTTTCATATCTATTTACTTATACTAATTTATAAATTACTTACAGCTATAATATTATTTGTAATTGTTTTTGGGGTGGCCAAAGGCCATTTATATCTCTGAGATCGATGGCGGGCGTATTTGCATTCTATCCATAGCCTTAATTCAGAGCAGTTTTTGAAACTACCTCCGTACATGTGAATTGCACTCCATCTTGGTACTTATGTAGGTTTTATAGATACTAGTAAGAGCTTTTAATATAGATGCTTGATATAGATACTAATGAGATACTAATGAGAAGTATGCTTTCAACAGCTTTAAAAAGTCAAACATTTAGCGATGGTCTTCGCAATATTGAAAATATGATCATTCCAAAGCATATTTTGATTTATTCGCTATTGATTTATTCATTATTGATTTATATATTTAAATATATATACATATATTTATTTTAAAAATATTTAGGCTTTCAAAGCGTTATAAGTTTTTATTTCGAAAGGAATATGTTTAGAAGCCGTTAGTTTTTGCATACCAAGACAATTTTTAGTTTTGAAAGTATTGAACTTTACACTTTCATTAACGTCAAGAATTTGTTAACGGAAATATTAACATCAGCAGTTTTGGCTAGGTTTAGAATACAGCTCATCATTATTTCTTCATGCTAATAGTGGTAATTATATCACTAGATTTTTCAAAGAATTCGTACGATGGTACTATAGTAATGCCAAAACCAAAACTATCAAATAGATGGAAGCAGATTATTAAATTAATTTGAAGAAATACCTTTTGTTGAACATTAGTATTAATTTGAAGTTGTTCAGATGAAGATCCGTCAGATAAAGATTGTCCGGTTCGTAAGAAAACTTCTAATCTATTTTGTGCAGATTGGAGCTATATTATGACATTTTTCTAATTAAGCGGCATGGTATATACTCGACCAAAAGCTTATGAAATATCTTAAGCCACAATAGTCAAACCAAAATTAATAATGTTTTGGCGGCTCGCAAAGGTAAGTTATGAGATAATTAGGGGAGCGGTAGCCTTGGAAGCCATGTTGGCTAGCGGAAAGAATACATTTGGTGTTAAAATATTTTACTGTTTTTGTGATCAAAATTTCCCTTTGCATTCAAAATAAAATGGAGCCATGCTATTATGAAGGCAAAGTAACTATATACTAGATTGAGTTTTCCACATTTAAATTAGTTGACAAATTAGTTGATAAATTGAAAAAAATATTGTATGTGATTGTGCGTGTCAAACCACTGCGTAAAAGCTGTTACGGTATTCAAATAGTTTTTGAAATAAAAAGCAAATTACTTATCACAAGTAGAAGAAATTTTTTATTAGTGGTCACAGTTGTCGGCTCAAGCTTTTTGATATCGATATTAATAGAGTAGGGTAGAGTAGAGTAGTTTTCAATTTCGTCATTTTTATATTCTACGCAGAGTAGTTGGCTTTTATTTAATATTTTCACGCATGCGCTTAACCATTTTGTATTTTCTCACCTTCTGAATATTTCACTATATAGATTGTAAGAGCCCAATTGATGTCCTTGTTTTGCTGAGTTTAACTGAAATGTTTGTCAAGTCAACCTTTTTAGTGTGTCAGCATTATTGATCAATAATTGATTAGCTGTATTTGCAGCTGTGGGTCTCAAGTCTTATACTTTAATTCCTCAATTGCTTGATCACATTTGGGATAACAAAATTTAATTAATTTCACTAGGTTCAGTAGGTTTGTTTTTAAATTTATTAAAGAATGTGAACCAAAAGAAAAATATTGAAATGAGCCGCTCATGTTTTCCATTTTAGGTTTGACACAAAGAAATTGGTTCTATTATTTTGAATGAATTTCTTTATATTATAAATTAGTATTGGAAAATGTAGGAATCGGAAATATATATTTTTTTATTTTTTGTTGTTCTTATTTAGGATTCCTTGGATATATTGAATATTAAAGATAAAATATATTTAAAGATTTTCGAATTTTCTAATCAATTTTATAATAAATTACATGAGGTTAATTCAAATTTAAGTGGATTTAAATTGATTCTATTTTTGTTATTTATTTTGTTTTGTTTTGTACCTTTGATTTAGGAGCTCTATTGTATACTAGAGAATCATAATGATAAATTAAATTCTAAGAATTGAAATTTTAAGAAAATAAAACTGTTAAAGTAAAAGAAAAATCGGTAAAATGATTAAAGAAAATCTGGAATTAAAAAAAATTTAATTAAAAAATATAAAAGAGTAGATTTTTTCTTTTTGATGATGTTTAGAAATGAATTATCGGATTAGAATCGTTAGTTGATAATGGCTTTTTAATATTAATAATATTCGCTGATTTATTTTATATTATTATAATTCTAGTATATTTTATATCTCTGCAGCGGGTTGGGGTCGAAATCTTATTTTTTAAAATCTTATTTGATCAAAATCTAATTTTGTATTTTTTGTTTTTTTTCTAAATAGGAGCACATAATAACGCATACGACACAGTCTTATTAAAAAAATGTGTTTAAAAAAAATATTTTATTTTTAGATCCCAAACCCCCGCTACTCATTTATTGGAACCCTGTTTTGGCCGGCGGCAAGTAAACGCAAACGCAACGCATGAAAGCAAGTGATATTAAGTTTCGACCCCAAATTCTGGGACCCCGGACTTATTGTCTTCATCACATTTAAGGGCTGTTGTACCAATT
Organism: Argyra leucocephala; assembly: GCA_963942445.1. NCBI lineage: Eukaryota > Metazoa > Arthropoda > Insecta > Diptera > Dolichopodidae > Argyra > Argyra leucocephala. The sequence continues at coordinate 17,264,645 of OZ012681.1, forward strand.
CCATTTTGTGTATAAATTAAATTTCACAACAAAAAAAGATTAATATGGACGAGAAAAAAATTTTACAGGATTTTAAGAATTTCGTTGAAAAAAAATAATATTTTTGGAAAAAAATAAGATTTTGAAAAAATAAGATTTTCAGAAATAAGATTTTGCAGCTTATATCTACTTTTCATGTATCAGTTCATTCCAAGGTAGATGTATAAAATATGTTTGCTCAATGTTAATTCATATGTTGTTTTCAGAAGTATTCAGGCTTTTGTTGCGTATTTTTCAATGTTGTTTCAAAAAAAGACTTCGGCCTTATTTTTGGATTCCATTCATATTTATCTGGTATGTTGTTCCAAATTCTTCATGTTGTTTCAGATAATGGTGTCATTAGTCTTGTTGAAGAAAATCAATTTATATTTTTCTGGCATGTGAAATTTGAAAAATTTTTTGCATTTCAAATGTTTTTTTAAATTAGTTGAATAACTGGACCTCATCCGAATAATAGAGTGAGTTTTATAAAATATGCTACCAAGCTAGAATTTAGTGTGATTGTTTTTTTTCTTGTTTTTGTTTTTCATGAACAACCAAGTCTTCGGATGTAACCTTTAGTACTTACGTACCGCTTCGATGGGATAGGACAGAGACAGGATAGGATGAAATAAGAAAGTTCATGGCGGAATTGATAGAAATTTAGAGAATGAAGTTATTGATGTTTTTCTTCAATTTACGCTAGTTATACACTATGATATTATTTGAATGTGGAGACACATAAGAAGAGATATGATTTTCGGACATTCTTGAAGTCCGGATAAATTTCCACAACCTGTTTTGTGCCATCTAGGTATTGCTACTGTATAGTTGATTTTGGACATCAGTTTTTATTCTCTATTTTCATTGTTGTGCTCATCAATTCGTACTAATTTTTTTATATTTTTGATGACATCATTTTGGCCGGTTAACTGTAATCATTTTTTAAATAATATCGACAGTTCCAGAAGCCAATACAAATTATTTCTTGTTAAGATCGCTTCGATTAGTTAATGATTTTTTTGTGTTGAAAGACGAAAGTACTTTGATAGAAATTAATTTTTAGTTTGATATTTCATTTAATTTAATTCTACCAAATGGCTTGAAGCTGATTTACATTACAATCTTCTTAATTGTGGCAAATATCCGTTTGACATTTTCTGTTCCAGTTGTTAGTCAGTTGGTTTAAAAGATTGTGGCCGCAATTCTCACCTTAAAATGCCGCGTAGTGATTCTTTACAACGCGAATTGAAGTATTATCTGTTTTCTGAGCAGAACCATTGCCATCATCATCATTGTCCTAAAACGCCATCCGCGTCGCGGAAAGCAGAACCAAAGCTACAACAAATTTTTGGATATTCTGATATGGAGTTTTTGAATACTTGATAGATTATTAAACGTATACCCTCACAACCGCCTAAGGTTAGTTTTGCAGATCTGAGTAGTCGTAGAAAAAATGGTTAATATTTTTTGAGTCAGGAAAATACCTTCATGCATTTTATACCTAAAATAACAGTTTATCCTATATTTTTATTTTATTTTTTGTAAATAGAATATGATTGTGGTAGAAAAAGTTCTGTGGGAGCTAAAATACAATGCCTCATAGTCATAATTATACCCTAAAATATTTTAAATGGGTAATTTTATAACTTACAATAAAGTACATAAAGGTAAATTAACTTGATCCATTATTGTAATGTTGCCAGTTTATTATGTATTTATCGGAATATGAAGTATGCATTTTGGCAATCATCACAAATAAAATATTCAACAAGAGATGATGGTATGAATCGTTTTTAGCACTAAAGCATGCATTGTATAACTTTTAAATAGTAGAATGCACCTTTGCAATGCACCATTCATTTTAGTCCTTGTAGTATACATGTTAATGTGTGAAGAATTTTTTATTTTTAAAAATATTGTTAACTAACGCTTACCCAAATTTATATTTATTATGTTTATTTGCATATAGTGCCCAATATTGTTTTTCTCAAAATTGTTTGTGTAAATGAGATGAAAAGAGCTTAAGACTAACTCAGTTCATATAAAACACTACTCGTCGTATCTTAAGAGTATTACTGCGAACTGTGTATGTATAAGAAGAATTTAACACTATTTTAGAAGGATTTAGCAATATCTTAGAATATAGAAAAAGAAAAAATGAATCAGTAAAAATGTTTTAAGTTAAAATTTTTCTATATGGCTTAAAGAAGAAATTGTTCTATAGTTTGATAAAAACTGTATAAATCGAAAAATAATGTATCATGTAAAATTATCATTTAAAATAGTTTAATTTAAACAAATTTTGAAATTAATTACTATTTATTTTTTATTTTTCAAAATCACTCTATTTTTTTATTTTTATTTTGGTTTTTAAGTTAATCCAATTACGTACATATAAGAGTATAATTCTTAAATCCTCAATTGAATCAATATTGAACATAACTTCAATAATAATTATTGAAACGTCATCATTGAAATTGAAATTAATTTTCAGTTGAAATTTTACCAATTCATTTACGAATATTTACTATTATTGTCTACTTATAGTATGAGAGTATGATGCAAAAAAAAATAAAAATTTTCTGTTTCCTTTTGTTTTATTACCATATTGATAAAAGAACAAAAAAACTGATTTGTTTATTTTTGATGAAAAATTTGGCATTTTTAAAGTAGTATGAAAGTTGATAACGAAAGAGAATTTGAAAAAGAGTGCTGAAGTGGATGTGAAGTAATTCAGTTCAATTAAGAAAAGTTTTTATTGCGTCTATAGTAGACGGTTAACTTAGATTAATTCTTTAATTTTTAATAGGGTTAATTTGTCAGGCCCATTCAAAATTTCTATATAAAATATAAAATAATAGTCAACGGTCACGAGTACAAGTAAGAGAAGATTTTATCGAATCTATAGTATGTAGTAAACTTAAATTAATTCTCTCATTTGTATACTCTCATTTTTAATAGGGTTAACATGTCATTGCTATACAGAAAAGCCATACAGGCGTATTGAAAATTTTTCTCAGTTGCATTGAATTATTTAAATCACATTTAAATCCATTTCGGTACTTTCATTTTAAATAAAATTAATTTTTGCAATTTGGTTGTATTTCTTATATGACCAAAATGATCGGTTAAACATTATAAATTTCATTTCGCTGAATTTTAGCCAAATATTTAAAATGAAATATCAGAAGTATTGAAAACTCTCCCATATGTTCTTCATAATTTAAATAGATTATATTCGCATCACTCGTAAGTCCTATTGTAAGAAGTTGAAATTAGTTGAAATTTGTGAGAAGTAAAATCGCTAAATTAAAAAAACAGATGAGAGGGCACCATACCGATGTTTTACATAATCAGAATTGTAAAAAACAATATTTAAAATAATGTTAAGTAATGGTTGGCAACCTGCAGTTGTAACACATTGACGATTACATTGAATAGATGATTTAAGAATTGTACCGACAGTTTTGGACGGGATGTTGAAATAAACATGAAAAATACGAAATTGGGTAAACGTAAGTTAACAATATTTTTGAAAATAAAAAAGGAAATGTTAATTGGACAGGTTCACCTTTTTTTTAATGCATTGGGGTCGGGGTTATATTTGTATATTATATCTATATTATAATGCAAATATATAGTTTCAGATTGTGTCGTTGGTTCATGAAACGAAACTAACAGGAGAGTAGCGGAAAATGAGCAAATTTGTTACTACCATCTTGTATTTCCCTTTAAATTTTTAATTCAATAGCGTAAGTTCTAAAATAATTTTTTTTTTCACATAATTAAAGAAAATTTAATTAAAAAAATTAATTTAAATTTTTAATTCAATAGCGAAAGTCCTAAAATAATTTTTTATTAACATAATTAAAGAAAATTTAATTTCCTTCAAAAAAGAACTTCGCGAAAGCCTATACAGCGATCAGTGCTTCAGAAGTTATGAGCTATTTTGTCACCAAGTTTCATGGTTTTTTGAATCAAAGTTTTTTATTTTATTTTATTTTTAATACACGAAATTCATTGAAAAAAAAAAACAAAATTCATTTAGTAGGAAGGTAGGTACGCATCATATTTTGTGTATGGTTTTTTTTATAATTTACTTTACTTTTGTATTTGATTTGCTTTTTTTTTTTTCTAATGAACATTCAAAATTGAAACTGAATTTTTTTCTATGTGTGTTAAGAATGAACCACAAATTTTTAAGCAATGTATTTCAATTTGATCATAACCCAATCATATAATACCATTTCGCTCTGTCTACTACGCTAATGCTACGAAAAAATTGTGGCGAGATTTTCAACTAAAATTTAGCTGCTTTACAAATTGTAGCTCATTCCATCCACTTACTTAAAAAATAGCCATAAAATATTTTAACTGGTCAGAAAATTGTTTATGTTACACACGAAATTATTCTCATATTAAAAATTTAAGAAAAAATATCAAATTGGCTGGGCTAAAACAACTGGGCTGGGAACAAAACAAAATTAATTATTGCACATTTTTTCATTTGATGAACCGATGAAAAAATTGAAATGATAACATTTACACACACTTAATATGAAGATGTAATTGCAATTGATTTATTTAAATGATTAAACGGTGCGTGAACATGGGATGTTCGTTAGTTATTAAATAAAATATTATTAAAATTGGAGTTCTATATGTAACTGCGGGCTCTTAAGATCTATTGTACCCAACTAAAATCTAATGCCATAACTGTATTATGGCAAAATTGTAAATGAGTATACATATGTATAAATAACCGGTGGTCTACATTAGCCATTTTCACATATGATCGACCACCAATGGTAAATTGCAAACTGACCAATTAGTTGTGGTGAGTTTTTACCTACACATCCAAAATCTATAATTGTGCTAAGCACTACATTATTAACCACATACAGAATATCTGAAATAAATCAAGGATCGGAAATTTTATTTGCTTTTAGTATCAAATATTCACCAAAAAATTTCTTTCAATTTCGATTCAATGGTTCACAATCTTTTACGATATGTTCTAGAATTAATTTTCAAAATGAATCTTCAATAGTTTACGCTACAACAAAATTTGTTTATTTAAATTTTTTTTTTCTGAATTTTGATTAAAAATGTTTTTTTTTTTTTTTCAGATTCTTTTACGTTTCAATTTCCCATATTCATATTCAAAATCCAATAAGTAGCTATTCACTTTTTAGATTTACTATTGATTCCAGATAATAAGTTGAATATGTAGCACAGAAGTATACAGTTTTTTATTCTCTATATTTTTCTACTTTGTTCATCAATTCGATATCAGATATAATGTCAATTAATCTTATTGGGGTGGAGATAATCATCATCAGAAAACTATTAACCTAACCACACACTGTATAATGAACGAACATGAAAATAAGAAGAAAATAAAAAAAACAAACGTAAAAGTTAAGAATTACAAATAGGTAAATTAGAATTAAAATTATAGGTAGAAAATCCTTTTTATAGAAGTACCTAATCTTAAGAAGTTCATTCACATTTGTTCGAATTTATTTTACTTTTTTATTTTAATTCTATCAAGATAAAGCTTCGAACGTAATTATGTGAAGTACGATTAGATTTGGTTTGTTGAAATAAAAAAAAATAAATTGTTTGTTATTAACAATTTTTTTGTTAGATTTTAATCTCAGTGGCGACATAGGTCTGTTTAAAAGGCTGTTTTGTTCCACAATTTTGTAGTAATAATGAACAAAAATTTTATTAAACGTTAAGTTCCTGAGCAGGATTCAAATCCGAGATTCAAATCCTTGTCGGTAAGTAATTCCGTTGAGTTTTCGTTTATTTTTGGACTATATAGTCTTTAATATTTTTACTAAGAGTTCCAATGTACCGCTTTGTAAGCTAGGAAGCTGTAATAAATAAAATATATATATATCTCTATTGAGATAATAAATTAGTTTAAACCAACAACCAAAATACTAAAATAAAATTAATTTTTTCGTTTTTTTTCACGTTGAAACCCGAAGCGAGAGCTCAATGTTATGTTGAGCTAATTAAAAGACATTTCTTACATAATTCATCATCACTGCTTTGAAATTACCTATATATAAAAAGCAAAAATTAACATGCTATTTAAATATTTTTTTCTTCATTTAGTGATAGACAATATATTTGTCTGTTTGTTTCAAACTCTAGTCCCGTTTTAACTCGGCGATGCTGACATCCATATTTCTACGTCTTAATTTGCAGAATGGTAGAAAAATACAGCCAAATGATGTGGCAAGCACGGGTTTTAATATCATGGGAAATAAAATTTGTCGCTTCTATTAGATGATAGGCCACTGAATCAAAGCTAAGTACAATAATAAATTAATCAATTACTTTATAAACATAATGGTTATTGAAACTGTTGCAAAGTCTAAGAACCACCGTATCTGAACTATAAGCCGAAGCCTTGTCAAAGTAATCAAAGTGGACAAATGATTAAATGATGTTCAAATTGACTGGAATTTCCTTGTTGGAAGTTTTGAATTTAGTTCGTCATCCACTGAAATTTTCTGCAAAACTATCTTCACCGTGCATATGGTTCTAATAATTTCTTCGACTTCGTATATAGTGTTCTAGATTTGATGAAGAGCTAGCTTTTTTTATATAATGTACAAAATTATATTTCAAAGATATTTTAAATTTCAATAAAAGAAAATACTTGACTATAACTTAGCTTTCCTTCTTTGTAACCATTTTATTTTTTCTTTCTTTCTAACTTAGCATAAAGTTAACCAATCACATACGGTATGTTTATCTTTTTGAATTGAATATGTATATGTTACGTATATATGAATCATGTATGAAGTTTTTGAATATCCAAAGTACTATTTAAAGAACATACAACATCAAGAAACAAAACAAATTGTAACCAGGTTCTGTATTGACGTATAAAGAGAAATGGCGATCAGTACTGGTCACTGGCTCACTTGAGACTATGTATTCAAAAAGAAATATTTAAAATTTTCATTGTGGTTGGCAAAATGATGTTGAAGAAAGAGATATTTTTGAATAATTATTTTGCATTTGCCAGGCCTTAACTAAGGTCCAACGAGATTAATTCTTTTCAAATACTGTGTATCGGATATTTTGGGGATATTTAAGGTTTAATTGGCTTCTTCACACAAATTGGCTCTTATTGAGTTAAAGATTACTCACCAAAAACAATATGAAAGATGATATTATATTATGTTTAAAAACTACTCGATTTTATCACGCTTATCTCGTTGTGGTTTTATTTTTTAACTGAATGACCACAGTATACATTACGATACGTTATTCAAGAAATATAATAAAAAAAATAAAAAAAGTTTATATTTTTTTTTAGTCGAAAAATTTCTGTACGTCGTTTGGAAATCTAAACCTTTCTACAATATTATAAATTGATATTTTATGTCCGTGAAATATACGAATGTAAGAGAAACAAGAGAATTAAAATTGAATCCATTTATAATAATTGCATTGCAATAAAAAGCAAAAACCCAGGTAATAATCATTAAAAAAAAAAGCAAATTCAATTAATTTTAGAAATTCAAAAATTATTTACTTTTTCGTGTCAGATAAAATCTTCAAATAATCATTGGGATTAGTAATTTCTATTTACACACACACACTCACATAGGTATACAGAAAACCAAATAGAACACTATGATTCAATATAGTAATAGTGATTGATGGTTTAACCTTACTGATGGTAAGTGAAAGCTCTTATTACATATCAAAATTATTCAGAAATTCTAAATTTAGAGTTATTGATTCATCATTGGTTAAACTATCGTGGAAAATAAACAAAAAAAAAAAAATATAAATTAATTCTAATTACTTTTAGATTTAATCTTTGTAAATAATTTATAGAATTTGACTTTAAGGATGTAATAAAAGGTATGTATAGTTAATTTCAATTTTTTTTTGTATTGCAAAAATTTACTAGTATAATACAATAAAATTGGAATTAATTTTAATTTTAATTAATTTGAAATGAATTTATGATTAAATCAATCATTTTGAAAGGAAAGGCGTTGAAATCCAACGGGGTGAATGGAACCAAATACAAATAAATTAATTATAATCTACATTTTTATTACTCCGAATTTACTTACATCTTCACCTCCCATCAAAACTTAATCTTCCTACCATATACAATTTTTTTTTTATTGTAGGACATTCATAGCGTAGGGGTAATTTCTTCAAATCTATCTTACTTCTCCATTTGATCGTTAAAAACTACAGGTCCAATCCCCTGGTGAACGCTATTATTGCGTTAAAAAATTTCTGAGTCAAACGATGTGTGGAATATTTATTTATTTTTATTTATTTATTTTCGAGCTTAATTCAAGCAAGTTAAAATAAATCATACTTAAATTAAATTTATAAACTAAAAATTAAACATTCAAAAAAGAATTAATAAAAAAAAAGAAGAAAATAACAAAATTAAAAACGAAAACAAAATCTTATATTTAATAATAATTAATAAATAAAAATGAAAAAAGCTTCAATTAAGAAGACAGGTCAAAGATTCATCAAAAAAATCAGTTACACAAATACAGATTATTTTTTAATGATTGTTTAGTTATTTATTTATTTAAGTAGTTTATTTCAAACAAATTACAATAATTATTTTCCTTTTTCTATTAATATAAGGTTAAAATTTAACAGAATCAAAATTTTAGAAAACAGTAAAAATTTACAAAACTACTTAATGGTTAGAGGGGTTAGTTGGAAGGGTTCTGATTACAGAGGTATAGCCGATTCTTTAACACATCTTTTGAGAGTGATAAGTCAATCACGTTTTTATATTTGTTCCCTATTATCATCATTCTGTGGATAGGCTCATTCATACCATAGTTGGTTCTATGAAATACAAGTGTGAAAATATTCGGTGATCGAAGTCGAGTGTTATTGGAAATTCGGGCAGAATTCAATATAAACGGGGGATGTAATATTCCCCTTCACTACTTGGATGATGAAAAGAACATCAGCAACTTCTCGCCTAGTTTTTAATGTTGCTAAATGTAGCAAATTTAATTTGTGTTCATATGGTGGCAGGACAAGTGGATTGGACCAAGGAAGGTTGCGAAGTGCATATCTTATGAAGTTCTTTTGAATAGCTTCTATTCTTTTAATATGAATTTCGTAATAGAGTGACCAGACCTGACTAGCATATTCCAGTTGTGGCCTCACAAGACATGTATATAGGGATTTTAAGATATAAGGGTCGTCAAATTCTTTAGACCATCGTTTTATAAAACCTAACATTGAGTTAGCTTTACTAATAATATTGTTATAGTGGAATTTAAAAGACAGTTTTTCGTCGAAAGTGACACCTAAATCTTTGATCAACTTAACTATTTCAAGAGCATGTCCATTAAGTGAATAGATATTTGAAAAGAAGTTGGTACGTCTATGATAATTCATCATAACACATTTATTCGTATTAAGCATAAGGTTATTGCTACGGCACCATCCTAAGAAATTATCGAGATCATTTTGAAGCAAACTTGAGTCTCGAAGTGATGTGATTTTCTTAAAAATTTTCATGTCATCAGCATAAATTTGAACTTCACTATTTTTTTATTACTGTTATTTTTTTATTACCTTTATTTTTAGTACTATTTTTTATTATTTTTATTATTTTTTTATTTTATACAACGTCATTAATAGAGGTTATGAAAAGAAGGGGACCTAGATGGCTTCCTTCAGGAACTCCTGTATTTGCTTCGAATGATGTTGACGTAGCTTCTCTGAATCGTACAGTATACTTTCGATTAGCCAAATAAGATTCAATCCATTTCACAAATGACGGTGGAAATCCAAGTTTAATTAATTTTAAGAGAATGACGCAATGTGGAAGAAGATCGAAGGCTTTACTAAAATCTGTATAGACTACATCAGTTTGAAAACCTTTTTCCATATTATTAATAAACTGAGAGGTACACTCAACCAGATTCGTGACTGTGGACTTGTTTTTGACAAACCCAAAAATATGAATAATACATGTTTTGTGACCTATGATTTAAGATTCAAACAGAAGATGAGAGAAAGCAGAATCTGCATCTACCAAGACTAACCAATTTTGAACAGTCACTAAATAAATCATGCTATATCAGTGATGTGGGTTAGTATTCTGACATTGGATCTGCTATCCCTGATTACCTGTTTTAATTGGTTAGTATTGAATTTGAAGATAATTTTTAGATTGCGATTATGTGCTTGAAAACTACCCCATTTTATTAGTTGGTATTTATTAGTTTTTATAATTTATCAATTGGTAACAATTCTCTGTAGGTATAGGTGTTTGAGTGTAAAATGCTTCATTCTGATCCTAAAAATTGACTTAAAGATATCTGATTTCTCATTAACTTGTATTCCTTCAAGTCCGGTAAATTCACGCAATAGTAAATCTGTTTTCTTCTGATAATTTTATTAATAATACTTTTGTAATAGCTATTAACAATCGTAAAATTTTAGAATTGAAGAAGTTTTTAGGGTAGCTTGGCTGTTTGAGGTTATATATATTTTAGTACATAGCATAGGTATAGGTTTCAGCTTCAAGGACATTGAGGCTTGTATTAAGAGCAGCGCTGATCATGAATGTTGGCCCAAGAACACCGATGTCAATTTTGTCCCTCACCTTTTTCTCTTTTAAGTATTGGTACAGCATAATTCCTACTGCAATCAATTATTGTTGTCATGTAGTCAGACAACACAATTTCTTTTTTTTCTAGTTTAAGTTTTTGTGGGATCATGCTGAGCCCTGGTGTTTTGTTTTTGAGGTTGCTTGTTAGATATATCCTAGTTGCTGTTATTCCTGCCGTCTTCATCAGGTGTAGATAAATCGGTGTTAGTTAAAGAATATTTTGCAGAGCTAGAGAAGGATATGTTTTATATGGTGTAGTTGCCCCAAGATACGCCAGTCTTTGAATTTTAGTTATCTTGGTGAATTTTTTAATCTGTTTTATTTTTTGCCACCATACAAAGTTCACGTACGATATTATATTTTGTTTTATTATACACCTGTAAAGTCTACCGAACATTTGTTTGTTGGCATGCCAAGAATACTCAGCTCATCTTTTTGTTTATCTAGCGTATATGAAGTTTCCAATTTACTGTCAAGTATTTATCTAAGTATTCTTCTTGAAATTGCAAATAACATGAAAATTCAATTATTTTTCTAAATTTGAATGTTATAAAAACTGCAAAATTTAGTTTACAGCCCTGTAAAAATTATATTAAAAATTAGAATTGAAATTGAAAGACGTAAATGAAGTAAATCAATAATAAAATTCTTGAAACATTATAATTTGAAATAAAAATAATAAAAATGATTGTTGAATTAGATTATCGTTAATAAAATAAAAATTAATTTTATAGTTGAATGAAAATTAATTGCAATCTGAGATTTTATTACATTAAATGTTGCTCAACATTTTATTAATACGATATGGTTAAGGCACTTAGAAAAGTTAACGTTCCTACTGATGTGCGATTTAGTGTGTTGTTGGCTGATTGATTAAAATTTTGCGATTAGAATATTTTTGTTGTTCGTATTTAGAATATTATTTTAATGATTTGAACTCACACCTAACATTTAATGTTATTTTAAATGTGTTTTAATTCTAATAAAAGTGATAAATAAAAACTGGAATAGAATTTTTTTTAAAGATTAGTAAATGAAAATGAAATTATTTTTTTTTTGCTAACTTTGAAGTAATAAAAAAAATATTATCATTTGATCATAATGTACAGTTACAGTTCGTTAATTTATTTTGTTTTTGTATTCTATTTTTAAGCGAAAAATATTTTTTTTACAATATTAGATGATGTGGTTAGGATATTGAAAGATCTAAATACTATAATTTAGTATGAATTAAATTAACTTAAACTAAGCATATTATTAGATTTTACTTAAAGTCCAATTACAGTATGTTGACATATAAAATATTTTATCCTACCTTAAAAGGTATTGTATTCAATAATGTTGTTTTCAAATATCCGAACAAAATTTTGATTATTTTACCATTCTAATGGCGAATTACAGTTCCAATGCAAGATTTGGAGTTTCAGTCATTTTTCACTTATTTTGATTTACTTAAACTGCTACATAATAGAAACAAAACCTTACCTTTTAATGCTGCATACAATTTTATATTTCCTATGGATGTAGTTTACCTACAGAAGGAAACTTTTACCTAAATAATTTAAGAAATTAAAACTACAACATTTGTAATCAAAATATCAAAATATTATCTAGGTGCATCCCCGTGCCACACTTTATTTTTGGAAATAGCTTCTTGTATAAAATCTTTATAAAGTTTTACATTTGTGAACATGGTAATAAATCCATCAGAACAATATTTATTCATATCAATACCAACACTTACAACACCTAACAAAAAATACCGCAGTTGACCTTCAACATACTTTTCAACAACAAACCCACCCCCACTATCGCCTTGGCAAGCGGCCCCACCATCTATATTTTTAGCACAAAATTTATCACCAGTAATATCAGATCTAAACTTTGGGTGAACCAGTTTCCTACATTCACGATTATCCAAAGTATCGAAACTTAACTCCAATAATTTTGTGCTTGATGTATCGTTTCTCGATGTTGCACCCCATCCTACAACTCGACCACTCTCAAACCTTACAGTAGTGTCATACTCATCAATTGGATCCCAGTGAACACATACTGGCTTAATACGTGGACTGTATTCGAAATGATTTTGAAGAATTAAGACGGCAATATCATTCCTCACTGGGGCTGACTGATATCTAAAATTAAATTAAATGAAACAAAAAAAAAATTATAATATAAAATTAATTAACTGTAACGGAATATAAATATTTCTGATGTCAATGTACGAAGCAAATTCATCAGAAGCTCCAATGCTACGATATGTTTTTCCAGCTCCAATAAGATAATTGTTAGGGCTATACAGTCTACTGTAAGCATCATCATAGAAACAATGAGCTGCAGAAAGAACAACATTCGACCGAATAATGCTACCACCACATATTTGTTCAAACGTTGAATAAGTACTAGTATTATTAGCATAAATAGCCACATGCCATGGTGCATTTACAATATTAGTTGAATTTCCTTTATACAGTAATTTGGATGAATAAGGTTGAATGTCTTCTACAATTTGACCGCAAATTAATTGACAATCATCTTCAACTCCAAATACTTCCCACTGTCCCCACATACATTTACTCAAAATATCATTGTTAGGATCCAAGTTATGATTTTTATAACCCATCTGACAACGTAATTCTAAAACTGGAACCTTTATTCCACTTCCCCATTTAATGGATGGTAACTTTTTACCATTCATTTGAACTTTAATATTATCAACATTCGGAACATAACACGTACCTGGTTGACGCGTACTGTATGTTAAATATTTATAGAAAGTCAATTAATAATATTTTTTAATTTTATAAAGCTTACTATTTATCAGCTACTTCATCAAGTTCTAAATTAAAAAGTTTAGGTATTTGCAAAATGTCAGATATATTTTTACAAGCTGGTTTCGTATCTGCGTCATATTTGATGCCAAATTCAATATAATAGTATGTTCCTAAAATATTATATTTGCTGTGGGCATTGACACTTCTAAAATTATATTTTAAAAATGTTAGAAAATATTTTTCAACAACATAATATGAGATGAAATACCTTTCATATAGCTCCAAATCATATTTTTTGGATCTGTTTCCAGATTTATAGATGATAAGATAAAATCCTTCGCCGTATGTATATTCAAAATTGGTTGTTAAGATTTGTCTTTCTGATAAAATAATTCCAGGAAATTTATTTATTTTACCTTTGACTGGAACTTTCCTAGAAAATTCTACATAAGCCGTCGGAAACTTTAGTTGGCTGTACTCGAGCAGTTCAAGTTTATTGGAAAAGTCGGTGCATATTGGTGTACATGATAGTGGTATGTCAGACCACTCGCCATTATCTTTGCAATCAATGGTTTGTAATGTTATATTTTCTTCGTTAAAATAACCAGTTTTGCATTGCAGATGAGCTCTTTTGATATATGGACCTATACAAGAAACTGATTCTTCCATATTTGATTCGCAAAGAGTTTTAACCCCAAATATTTGTAACTTTTGGATATCACATGGTTTTATAACCGATTCAATAAAATCTGATTTAAATATAATAAAAATTAATAGAGTAAATAAAAAATTATAAAAATGATTTTCCATTTTTTAAAATTGTGAATTTAGATTTTGAAAGAATAAAATTTAAGTTATTTCTAAACGAGAAAACACTCGTAACTGATTGAATTTAAGAATTTTCTAAATAACTCAGCTATTGAGAAAATTCTAAAAAATCGTATGTCACCTTAGAGATTATTTTTACTAAAAGGTTATTTTTAAACGTTATCTTTATTAAACGTAACCACATTGTTCAGCACAAAAATTAAGCTTTTCCTTTGTAACTGCTTTGGTCGGCAAATCAGCCACCATCGATTTTGTTGAAATATATTTATTTTTAATATTTCCGTTCAATACTTGTTCGCGTGTATGATGAAATCTAATATCGATATGCTTCGCACGTGGTCTGTACCCATCCTTTTCGGGCAACTTCATTGTACTTTGGTTATCGCGAAAAATTGTTGTTGAAGTTTTAAACGTTTTGTCGATTTCCTCTGCGATTCTGATTAATCCAAATTACTTCTTGGAATGCTGTAGAAAACGCTATATACTCAGCTTCGGTACTATATAAAGCAATCATGATTGTTTTTTGTTGCACTAAGTTATAGCAACACCTGAAATTTTTACTAAATAAACTGAACATGATCTGCCCAACCATCATCAATAAAAAATGAATTTTACCAGCATTTATCTTTGAAAATCTCAATTTGAACTGCATATTTATTTTTAGAAATCATAGACTAACTAATAATAGACTCAATTAAAAAAATTTCACTGCTCATATCTTTGGTTGACAGCTTCACACTCGTATCAGTTGGTGTAGCAACAGGTTGACAATAACTCAATTCAAATTTTTTTTAAATTTGCAAAATATATGTTTTTTGATCTCGTTCAAAAGCATTTTTTAACTTTCATGTTTTGTAATTGAAATACAACTTTTAGCCCTTCCTAGGTATTTCACTGCAAAAACGTTATTTAAATATTTTTTCAAACCATCTCTAGATCATCATTTTTTTTTGTAAAATATTAAAAAATCGTCAGCATATATTGCAATAATTAAATTTCTGTTTTCACTTAAATATATGCAGGGGTCGGCTTTAGACTTTCTTAACCCGTATTGTAAAGCCCCGTCTAACTTTATGTTCCACTGGCGACTCCCGCTTGTTTTAATCCATAAAAAGGCGCTAATAACATCCATTTGATGAATTTTCATGTCCTGTTTTGCAGCCAATACTATCAAAAATCTAATTGAAGTATATTGAAGTATATATCTAACCACCGGTGAGTAGGTTTCATTGTAATCGATACCCCACTTTTTTTAACATCCCTTTCCAACTAGATGTGTTTTATACTTTACAACTTCACCATTTTCATCACATGTTTTTTTTAACACCCATTTAGCATTTATTTTCGTTTTTCCTTCTGGTAAATCAATTAATGTCCAAGTCTTATTTATTTGATGCGATCTTATTATCTATTTCATGGCAAGTTGCCTTTTTTTCAACTAATATGTTGCACTTCTTTTATTGAGGACGTCTCTGACAGTAAGGCAAAATACAAAAAATTTAATGGATTGAAATAGTTACTTTTTTAACGCGTTGATGTAGCTGGACCACTAGTGACACTACGAAATCTTATACACTGTTGTGAAATCGGGGTCGACTAACATTTCTATTTCATATCTTCAAAAGGCTTAATTTTGTTGAGTTCATCTTCATTTTATTTAATATCATTTTGGACACTATCGATTTTAAATTCCTCGACTGGATCTATATTTGAATCACTATCTTTATCAATCAAGATTTTGCGATTAAATTTGCTTTCATAAAAGGTTACGTCAGGACTTATTGTCAGCCTTTTGTTTTCATTATTGATAAATCCAAACCCTTTAGTTTCATTGTCAAAACTAATAAATATAATTTTTTGTGGCTTTTTGTCTCATTTTTGTTTCGTTTTTCCTTAGGTATGTGGACCATTACTGGACAACCAAATAATTTGATATGACTTACATCAATTTTATTTCCATAAAATACCTCATCTGGTATTGTATTCTCAGCCTAATATATCTTGCAGCTCCTTCCAATAGTTCAGATGCTCTTGTTCCAATATTATTAAAAGGCAGTGTAGACGATTTTGCTTCAGCACATACTTCATACTTTCCACCATCGGGAATTTTTTATAAATTTTGATAGTTGGTGTGACCCAAATGACGATACCACAACATTGCGTTTTCATTTTTCTTAGACAACACATTTCTGCACATACCACTATTGGAAGCGATTTTATAGGCACCATTTTCTGATTTACACTTTGCTATAATATGATTTTTGCATTTTTAATAATACAACCATTTTTATTAAACACAGTATTCCATTTTTCAACAATTTTGGTGACGGATCATAAATTTCCAACTAGATTAGGAGCATACAAAACTTCATCAGCCTGAATTTACCTTCATTAATTTGCAGCATCAAAGTTCCAACTTTATTGCTTAGCATTTTTGAATTGTTTGCACTATGGTCAATATTGGAAGTTTTTAAATTTTGAAGTAACTTTATGTGTGGTGTCATGTGATGTGATGCACCGCAGTCTATGTACCAACAATCCGAAACATGGTCTTTATTTTGACTTAACAAGGCGGTAAACGCATTGTTTCTTTTATGATTCAAAAATTTATTATGAGTTTTTGATTTGTTGAAAGAAGCATTGAGATGATTCTCAAATCCGCAATTGTAACATTTAATTTTTCTTGTAATTGTTAAATTTTTTATTACCTAAGAATGCTTTACCGCTTTTCCCTTCACTCTCATTTGAGTCCAATAGTTTTGTAGTAACTTTTGCATCAGGTGCTTCGATCCCGATAGTAAACGGCTTATAATTTTCACTCAACCCGACTAGTATGAAAGCACCTATTCATTCATCGGTTATATCCAAACCTATTCCAATCAATTTGTTGGAGTTACAAATAATTTTGTCTATCCTTTTGTGTATCCCCGTACAATGTTTTTAAAGTTTTGATAATTTTTCTTCTTTTGTTTTTCTTCTTTGATTTGTTCACTAATTCAATTTAGAAAACCTTTGTAGGTTAATAAATCTTGTATAGCGAACGATAAGGTGTGACAATTTTCAGCTCGCTGGAGCTTTTCAACATCGAAGTCTTTTGTCATTATTGTTATATTTTTAAATAAACCCCCAGTATAATAATGTGTAAGAAACAATTATATTTTAACAGTAAGCCATAATTATCATTATAGAAATAACGAGTCTACGTGGGCTAAAAAAACGTATCTGTTAGCGTTCATGTTTGTAAACACTTCACACGTTCATGTTTGCAAAGATAAACGTTAACTCCGAAATATTTAGATTCTAGACCACTTATCTTTGATTTGAAGCATCAGGATGGAATTGGTCTTGTCTAAATTAATTTTGAAGAAATGAACAAACAAACAAAAATAAATAAGTAATAAAACTATGTTTAACCGAATAAAAGAATTAATATTTAAGAAAAAAAGTACCTTCATTACAAAACCAAACAATTTTAAATTTTTGTAAAAACTTAAATAGCTATTCAGTTTTTTTTAAATATGTAATTTTGTCTTATATAATTTTGTTCCGACATCCTATACATCATCATAGTTATAAAATGTAAATAATGAGTTATTTAATTGGTAATTTTTTTTTTTGTTAATATTTCCCTTTAATTAAACTGTAGCAAAATTACAAAAATAACCTTTAGAATCGTAGTTTGATATTAAATTTTCAAATAAAGCGATAAACGTAATTACACCAAATGCAAATTGTCCGAAACCTTATGACTTCTTGGTTTGGAATAACTATTAAAGACACTGAATTGATTTTAAAAAACGTAAATATGGCAATGATTCTCTTTATACTGATTACCGCATTATAAATTAATTTTCATCCTAATTTTGATCTTATACACCGTTAATCATCTCTAAATAGTTTTGAGTTACTTCAACTGTTACATAATAGAAATAAAACCATACCTCTAAATGTTGCGTACAATTTTATATTTCCCATGGATGTAGTTTACCTACAGAAGGAAACTTTTACCTAAATAATTTAAGAAATTAAAACTACAACATTTGTAATCAAAATATCAAAATATTATCTAGGTGCATCCCCGTGCCACACTTTATTTTTGGAAATAGCTTGTTGTATAAAATCTTTATAAAGTTTTACATTTGTGAACATGGTAATAAATCCATCAGAACAATATTTTTTTATATCAATACCAACACTAACAACACCTAACAAAAAATACCGCATTTGACCTTCAGCATACCCTTTAACAACAAACCCACCCCCACTATCGCCTTGGCAAGCGGCCCCACCATCTATATTTTTAGCACAAAATTTATCACCAGTAATATCAGATCTAAACTTTGGGTGAACCAGTTCCTTACATTCACGATTATCCAAAGTATCGAAACTTAACTCCAATAATTTTGTGCTTGATGTATCATTTCTCGATGTTGCACCCCATCCAACAACTCGACCACTCTTAAACCCTACAGTGTCATAGTTATCAATTGGATCCCAGTGAACACATACTGGCTTAATACGTGGACTGTATTCGAAATGATTTTGAAGAATTAAGACGGCAATATCATTCCTCACTGGGGCTGACTGATAACTAAAATTAAATTAAATGAAACAAAAAAAAAATTATAATATAAAATTAATTAACTGTAACGGAATATAAATATCTTTGATGTCAATGTACGAAGCAAATTCATCAGAAGCTCCAATGCTACGATATGTTTTTCCAGCTCCAATAAGATAATTGTTAGGGCTATGCAATCTACTGTAAGCATCATCATAAAAACAATGGGCTGCAGAAATAACAACATTCGACCGAATAATACTACCACCACATATTTGTTCAAACGTTGAATAAGTACCAGTATTATTAGAATAAACACCCACATGCCATGGTGCATTTACAATGTTAGTTGAATTTCCTTTATACAATAATTTGGATGAATAAGGTTGAATGTCTTCTACAATTTGACCGCAAATTAATTGACAATCATCTTCAACTCCAAATACTTCCCACTTTCCCTTGATACATTTACTTAAAATATCAGTGTTAGGGTCCAAGTTAAAATTTTTATAACCCATCTGACAACGTAATTCTAAACCTTCAGCTTGTGATAAACATTTGGTTCTTAATATATCACCCCTATAATCAATACAATTCACTTGAACTTTAACATTATCAACCTTCGGAACATAACACAAATGCGGTTGACGCGTACTGTAGGTTAAATATTTGTAAAAAGTCAATTAATAATATTTTTTAATTTTATAAAGCTTACTATTTATCAGCTTCTTCATCAAGTTCTAAACCGAGAAGTCTAGGTATTTGCAAAATGTCAGATATATTTTTACAAGATGGTTTCGTATCTGCATCATATTTTATGTCCACATACCAGTATGTTCCTAAAATATTATACCGTTTGTTGGAACTGTAACGTCTAAAATTATATTTTGAAAATGTTATAAAATGTTTTTCAACAACATTATCTGGGATGAAATACCTTATAATTAGATCCAAATCATATTTTTTGTATCTGTTTCCAGATTTATAAATGATTAGATAATATCCTTCCCTATGATCAAAATTGATTGTTAGGATTTGTCTTTCTGATAAAATAATTCCAGGAAATTTATTTTGTGCACCTTCGACTGGATTTTTCCTTGAAAATTCTACATAAGCCGTCGGGAACTTTAGTTGACTGTAGTCGAGCAGTTCAAGTTTATTGGAAAAGTCGGTGCATATTGGTGTACATGATAGTGGTATGTCAGACCACTCGCCATTATCTTTGCAATCAATGGTTTGTAATGTAATATTTTCTTCGTTAAAATAACCAGTTTTGCATTGCAGATGAGCTTTTTTAATATACGGACCTACACAAGCAACTGATTCTTCCATATTTGATTCGCAAAGAGTTTTAACCCCAAATATTTGTAACTTTTGGATATCACATGGTTTTATAACCGATTCAATAAAATCTGATTTAAATATAATAAAAATTAATAGAGTAAATAAAAAATTATAAAAATGATTTTCCATTTTTTAAAATTGTGAATTAAGATTTTGAAAAAAAAAATTTGAGTTATTTCTAACCGAGAAAACACTCGTAACTGACTGAATTTAAGAATATTCTGAATAACTCAGCTATTGAGATAACTCTGTAAAATTGTAGTTCACCTTAGAGGTTATCTTTACTAAAACTGTTATTTTTGTTATAGATTTATTTTATTGGGAAAAATAAAATAATTATTGAGAAAATATAATCGTTATTATTATGTAGGTTTAAAACATATTTCGGACAAAGACCAATTTTAAAGATTTTAAGCTAAACGTTGTTTTTGCTATCTTAAAAGGATCTGGTTTAGAATTTCCTATGCGGTGAGTTGTACTTACCATAGATTTAGCGATATTGGGTAATAATTTAAAAAATATTTTGATCTCATTTATTACAAATATATGGACATTTAGCACATATATAATATCAGACGTTTAGTTCCTGGGTATTTTATATTTCTTGTCGTAATTTTTACCTTTTCTTATGATTTTTCAATGTTAGTGCTCCAACTAGGACATTTTTTTTGTTCACTAACTAATAGCGGGTTACAGCGCTAGTTTGAAATTTGAATAATTGAACTTTTAAACATAAAACAAAAGTGTAGATATGATATGGCTTCCAATATGAGAAAATTTAACAAAACAGAGTTGAATTCTGGATTGGACCTATTATTATATTTTTCTAGAATTGAGTAAGCTATATTATCATTGTCGACAAACAAAGTAATATATCTACGTGGACCATACAAAATATATAATAATATATACAAAAATGTTGCTTTAAATACTTGCAGTAAATGGTGTTTGAGCCATTACTACGTACATGAGTTCACCTTCTGGTACGTCGGATTTTTTTTTTTTTGTTTATATTATTGAATTTATTAATTTTTGTTTTTTAAATATTTTTTATTTGCGTATTTTTATTACCATTTTTTTATTTTATATTTATTTCCACACATAAGATAAGAACACACTTATCTTTTATTATTATTTTTTATAAACAAAATTTTCTGCATTCGAATTGACGGAATTGATGAACTGAATTGAATATATCACTCGAAAGTGAATTGCTGAAAAAAAAAATTACCGTACTGGAAAGTCCTAAATTTAATAGAAAATCTTTTGAATGTAATGAATAAAAATAAGATGGTCTATGGTCCCTCGGATAAAAGATGAATTGAATCATAAACTGTCGAAAATTTGGTCTGAAATAATACCAGAGAATTATCAAAAATTGTACCAATCTTTACAAAGAATAATGGGCATTGTTAAAAATAAGGCTATAGGCTAGTAATTTTTAGCTTTACAGCTGTTCGGAACACAAATGTGCAATCAAACATATTATCAAAGAACATATAATAATATGAAGTCTCATCTCTTTCGACTTAGATGCGTACGGGCGGGTAAGAAAATGAAACGAGAAAAGTAAGAGCGTAAAAAAGTATAACTTTGTAAAAAAAAAACAAAAATACAGTAACCAACGATTCAATGTAGATATATTTCAATACTTTGTATATTAAGGATTCAAAATGAAATATATAAAAAAAATGTAAACACATACGTGAAATAGGTATATTTTTAAATTTTCAGCAAAGCAATTTTTTGACAAACAAAAATAACAAACAAACAATCTATCAAAAATGGATTGTTATCTGTTTTATTTCTTCAAAAAATAAAAATACCAAAATTGAATAATTCTTTTATTACTATTATTTTTACAATTTTTTCTAGATTCTGTGATTCTATTACTATTATTATTTAGGTATGTTTCTATCTGTATTCATATCAGTGTACATTGTAAATTATAATTATTTCATAAAAAGATGGAAAAATAAAAATAAATAAAAATGAGAATTTTGTTTTCGTTGTTCACTTCACTCCTTTTTCCCTTGCCCTGTGTGTGGGTCTAATATGCCAACCCACAGTACAAAAATTTTTCTTCAAAAATTTATATGCTATGAGACTTCTTACTCTTTATACATTCTTTGTACTATATTATTTACCAGACTGAAATATTTTACTCGTCTGAAATTTTATATTATTTTCTATAAGAATCAGAATTTTCACTTAAATTTAATAAGATTTACTCCTTTCTTGTTGCCTTGTCTCGATGTCGGCACTTACTACACCGTAAGAGATTTGCCTTCATTTTAATGAACCACAATATTATTGAAAAGCTATCTTTTCATGCTTTATTAAAAAGTTCACTTCTAATTCATCTACCTTCTAGGTCCTATTTGCTTATTGTTTGTATTAAATATTTTTTTTATCTATTTAAAATATCTTCCATAACCGAAAATATTTTCCATTTCAAATTTAATTTTATAAATAGCCATATTTTAATTTTGTTGCTTTTTTGTTTGTTGGAAAACAACATTTTCTACAAGAACAAAACAAATTAAATCAATTTGAAATCCTAAAATACAATCATGTTAATCCTGTTTACACAAAAATAAATTAACTGCATTTTATTCTATTATTGAACTTCAATAATTATTTCTTAATCATTAACATTATTCCTTGTAAGATTTTTAAATGTAGAAATATTTAATCTTTACAACATAGCAAGTTGTAAATATAATTAGCAAAATAATTCACCCTTTTTTTTATTTACAATTATTAACCTTTCTTTACAATACAACGACTTTCTCTCATTTACAATTTAAATTGTTGTAAACATTTTGAAAACATTTTCAAAGTGTCAGTCCTTGTTTTAAAAATAAGTCATTTTTGATGTTAAATGCAGTCAACAACCCTTCATATGCATCATTTGATTTTGTTGTAATAACATGAAAGTAATTAAAAAATATTTTAATCTTAATTCGATTATGTTATTGTGTACTATGTATATCTATTTACAATGTGTGTGTGTAGGAATGTGTTAATTTGTTAAAACATTTTGGAATCGATGCGTTGTGATGTTATTTCTGTTTTTTTTTTTTTTTTGTTGTTACCACTGCAGGCGATGAGAAAATGTAATACAGTGTAGGACACCAATAGTAGAAATTTAAATGTTGAGATATTTTTTTCTAAGAACAATATAATAATTGGTTCATAGTCCGAACTTGAAGAATGGGAAAGTATATTTGTTCTTCACAACATATAATTTCTAGTTGTATAGAAGTTCAATATGAATACTAACTTCTTTTTACTACAACTTCGGTTAAATATTTATAAAATCTTTTTTTCTCTTTCTTCTATTTTAACTCGAGCAAAGCGTTGGGGTATTTCTTAATTATTTGTATTATTCCTGACATTTAATTTTTATTATGCGTTGATACTTAGCTACAGCGGTTGCTATTGTCAAGCTTTAATACATCTAGATTGGATTTAGAATTAATTTTATTTCCTTAAATATAAAATTTTTTACAAACTAAATCAAATTAAAATTGAATATGTATTAACAAAATATAAAAGCTCTTAAATCTAATAAACTAATATAATAAATTCAATAAAATTAACAAAAGTAAAAAAAAAAAAAAAGAAAACTATAATATAGTTTATTAGAATAATTAATAGGAACAAATAATAATATAAAATCCAATAAGAAATAATTTAGTAAAAATAACAAACTTTATATAATGTAGGAAAATAAGTAGGATCATTCGAATATATTCAAAAGAATATGTGTTGAATGAAAACAAAGATATAAATATAAATGCGGGGTACTAAAATCAAAAGTAATTACACATTAAGATTAACCAATATAATTAAAAAAAAAAAAAATAAAATTAAAAATTAAATTAAAAAGAGTGTAAACAATGTAAAAAATGTGAAAAAAATAAATAACAAATAAAAAACGTATGAAAAGCATAATATTAAAGCAAAAAATTTACAAGTATACTATAAGTTCAAGCAAAATTAGAGAATATAGTATAATTGAAGTATGAAGAGAAAACCACATTTAATTATAATGAATATACAAAACACTTATTTAATACAAATTTCCACCATAAAATAGTGATTCAATTTGAGAGTGATCGAACTGAAATAACCAGATTTTCAACTGTCTAAAAATGAGGAGAGATTTCGTTCACTTCTGATGTGAATTGGTAGGCTGTTAAAAATTCGTGGTGCCATATTAACAAAGCAATGCGTAAATTGTGTTGTTCTGGGACAGCAACATAATTCAAATAATTAATACGTAGGTTGTAAGTTGGAGTTAATCTTTAATCGAGGTAACTAGATCTAATGAAAAAAATGTTCATAGTTTCGTAGATATAGAGATGTCTGAGTGCCGAAATACAGACTCTTTTGAAAAGTGGGAAACAATATGATAGACGATTAACAATAAACATGGTTCTTAAGTAATGTTTTTGGGCTAGGAGAAGTGGGCGAATTATGTTATTAACCATAATTTAACTTGGAATTGAAAAAGGCGTAGTAAAATATATTTAAAATTTCTAACGTACTACATTTTCTCAAATGGTAGCCGTAACGAAGAATTTTATTTAAATATTTTTTTAAATTATGAGTACGTTCAGACCATTTAATTTAAGATCCAATATAATTCCCAGGTATTTGAAAGAGCGTACATTTTCAATATAAAAACAACCATTATCGCAAAGGACAGAATCACAGTATGACATGCTTGAGGTTAGAGAAACAAATAAAGGAAAACGTTTACACAACCGGCGAGGGATAAATCTTAGATTACTTATACTAAATTAAATATTGGACTGCCACCTATACATACAAGTTCTATTTTTATTCTGAGTGGTTTAATACCTCATAATATATAGATTAAAACACATTTATCTGTGAGTTATAAGAATTAAACAAAATATCAACCTGGTGAAACCACTTTGTTAAAATATAATATTGAAATTAATTTAATTCTATAAACTTCCATCAATGATACTAATTTCGCAGAACCAACCGTTTTTTTGTTCACGTTATTTCAAATTACTAAAATCCCAAGACGTATTTAATTGTCACTAACAATTCGAAAACTTAGAGTACTAGGTCGGCATAGCAATATACTCTCTCACACAAATAGTTTTCACATTGCAATGCGAGAGAAGGTAATTACATGCAAAAACAAAGGTTAAAGATATGTTAAAGAAGTTAAATATATTGCAGAAGAAAGCGCAGTAAGTCCAGCGATTTCGATGAGAAAAAATACAATAATTAAATATAAATAGGCTAAAACTAGGTAGTATAATTACATGAAATCAAGGGGTAAAAAAATCAATTTGAATGAAAATCAGAAGACTACAACTAACATATATAGGTCTCCAGACTTAAGTGAAGACATATAAATCAAAATTTCCGACATTTCTATAATATATGAGTTTCATTGCTTATGGAAGAAAAACATTTTTTGTGAAACAGTCAAAAACCAAACAAGTCCCGAAATTTGTAAATAAATATCTCAGAGAAATATGTAAAATCTTCTGGTTGAAATAAATTATAAAAGCAGAACTTTGGGTGATTATGATCCATAGTCATATACAAAAAGAGAAATATAAATGAAACCAGATAGGACAAATAATGCAAGTGGGGGACAGAAACTATCAACCAAAAACTGTCTACTACCTGCAAAAATTCCCTCTACAAAATTAGTTTGTTGGCAAAGGGGTATGAAACGTATGTTAACCATGGCGTTAGCACTCTTTATGGCACATTATGTACTAGAGTGAAATCAAGCCAATCAAACTAAGTGAATATGGAAAAATATGAATTAACATTACACAAATATCCAACAAATTGAGTATGACAAAGAAGCGTTGTAGAAATCTAATTCACTCAAAGAGTCATAAACATTTTATAAATTCTTTTTTCTCAGTTTTATAATTTACAGTTACTTATTTTTAAATTCAATTATATTTTGCTCGTTCTTCTCTATATGTAAATATGCCTAAAACGATTGTTTTCCACAAAATCAATTATTTCGGAATTGAAGAATTGTTTAAGATAAAAAATAAATTTTGAAAATCATAAATGGTTTTGATACGAGAGATAAAGAAATAAATAAAATTGCAAGCTGCGAAAAGGATAAAGAGAGAGTCAAAAAGTAAAAGCAAAGTCTATGACCAACTAAAAAAATCTTATTAATTTATTCGATATGAAATCTTCTATCTTGGCAACGCTACTCACTTCAGACTTTGTGAATCAGAAATATTACAAACACTTTTGATTTTTCTTTCCCTTCATCTGATCATAGCCTTACTTCTTTGTCATTATTACAACGGTAGTTAGATATAAAATAATTTTCATATATAAAAATAGAAATTCATGTCAAATAGAAATTAATAAATATTTCCAGTTGTCAAAAAAAATCTTTTAAAATATTACATAATAATAAAAATAATTATAGTTAGAAGATTTTAATTAAAGTGTAAATATACAAAACAAAAAAATACATACTACATAGATATGTATACATAATATATAAAAGTAAAAATTAATCCGATTTAAGTGAATAAATCCTTTATTCCCATCCCATCATTTTTCCAATTTAATTTTTAATCTTTCTCTATGCAGTTTAAAACTGCTGATTGCTACTAACTCGATTACAATTTTTTTTTTTGTTTTTTTTTACTATGGTTAATAATGACTTATTTTTAAAGTTTTTATTTTTATTTTTATAATTTGCTTATTTTTTAATATAATAAATTATCTATTTATGCAATCTCGATTAATAAAAAATTAAATCGAACATTTGAACACATGAATTCAATAGTAAAAAAAAAAAAAAACAAAATAATAATAAAATCAAATAAAAAAAATTCTTTCATTCGAATTCAATGCATCTTTAGCCGCCGCACATGATTTATTCTTATAGTCGACTTAAAACATTCAAAAAACTTATAAACTATTAAAAGACGTTAAATTGCAATAATTTATCTGATTTGTTAGCTTCTTGACATTTGAATGAGACTTTTATGCAGATTTTCATTTATTATTATTTTTTATTACCAGTTTTTTTGTTTTTTTATATTATTTTATTTTATTCATAAATAAATCTAAAAAATAATAAACATAAAAGTATAAAAAAAAAAAAAAAAAAAAATTAAACGGCTTAAGTTGCTCATATGAAAAACAGTATTTCAATAAATCCTTTATTTATGTTTAACTGTACAGGGTGTTGTCAAATAATAATTAATGGTTAATACTAACTTTCGTATGGAAATAAATACGAATGGGCAGTTGCGAAAAACAAAATATTTGTACATATTTGTCGGGAGTTGGGATGAGTGAGTATTATTTATATTATACTTACTTTATTCGTTTTGGTTTTTTTTTTTTTATTTCCAAGCCCAGGGAATTGAAACTCTAATTACTTTACGCAGAGTTTTGCAATACTAACAATCACACTAACAAATTTTTTTTAAAAATTTTTGCTTAAAAAAAAATTTGAAAGACTATATTTATTGTAGACTAATTTGGCCTTCAAAATAGCAGTTCCATTCTATTTTAGTGATAACTAACTATTCACTTAACAAAGAAAACATTCATTTTGCTGTTCAATATTATTGTAACCCCAGACTTTTTTCATTAGTAATATTTATTTATTTATTTATTTATTTATTTATTTACTATTTAGTTCAAACAGTTTACAAAATATAATACAATTTAATTATTAAAATTTTGAATTAACACAATGTATCAAATAAGATTTATGATTTAAAGTTTAAATTACTTTGAAATTTAATACAACATAGTTTTTATAAAAAACAAAAAACAAAATTAGATAAAATAAATTTCATCAGAAAAAAAAAGAGAAGAGGAAAAGTTATTAAAAGTATTAAAAGTTAATTATAACACTACAAATTAGTTAATATTAGTAGCGGAAAAACAAGATTAATTAGGAGGACTAAGGAAGCAAGTGAAACAAGGTTTTCTTTAAACTGGTTTTGTTCAAAGAAAAGTCAACATTGTTTTTGTATTGATTAACTGCCATTAACATTCTATTAATTGGCTCAAATTTACCAGAATTAGTTCTATGGAAAAGAAGATTAAAAAGATGTTCTATACGAAAACGCGTACTGGTGTTAATGTACGAGTTAATCTGATCTTTTATAATTTTGGAATCAATTTCACCATTGTATACTTGGGATATGAATAAGATATCTGCAACAACCCTTCTTGATTGCAATGTGTTCATCTGAAGAAGCTTCAGACGATTTATGTATGGAGGTAGGATTATTGCGTTAGACCAGGGAAGATTACGTAGAGCATATCGCAAAAAAATTTTTTGAATAGATTCAATTCTATTAATATGAGTGGAATAGTGAGGTGACCAGACAGGGCTTGCGTACTCAAGGTGGGGGCGAACATGAGTAGTGAATAAAGATTTAGTAATGTATGGATCATCAAATTCCTTAGACCATCTTTTAATAAAACCTAACATAGAATTTGCCTTGTTAATTATGCTATTAAAGTGAAGTTTAAATGTGAGTTTATCGTCAAAAAGTACGCCAAGGTCTTTAAAATGAGAAACTCGGTTGATTAGTTTAGAATTAAAAGTATAATCAGTTATTATTGGAATCAATCTACGATTAAAGGAAATAACAGCGCATTTATCAATATTAAGGAGAAGATTATTATAGCCGCACCACAAAAAAAACGAATCAAGATCGTTCTGTAGTACAGTACAATCATTATATGAAGATATTTTTTTATAAATTTTCATATCATCAGCATATATGATCACGTTACTATTGTTAATGAGATTGTTGACATCATTAATTGAGATAATGAATAGTAAGGGACATAGATGGCTGCCTTGTGGTACACCAGAGGTGGCAGAAAATGATTCAGATAAAGCTGATCTAAACATTACACTATAAGATCTATTGGATAAAAATGATTTAATCCACATTATAAAAAATTTAGGAAATCCCAGTTTTTTAAGTTTTAATAAAATAACACTATAACAAATAAAATAATAATATAACAAACACAACCTATTAAGGTTCTGTTACCATATCGATTGGCAAACTATATTGACTTACTTACTTCATTGGCGGTACAGATATTTTGGTTCTGATACAATCGTATTGTTCACCATTGATTTTGCTCATGAGTGAACTCTCTCCGGTGTTGTTTACTTTATTCCATACTTTTATTTGTAATAATTGGTCTTACTTTATTTGCTTCGTTAATTGTGTTAATCTTCATATAGTTTATTTTAGTTGAATTTTAAGTTTTTTCAGGATATTTCAAAGCATATTAGATGTCCGAATAAAGTAATAAAAATCGTGCACTTTATAAGAAAGAAAATTGAGTTCGTATTTACGATCTTAGAAATAATTTTAATGAAATGGCTTGTTCTTGAGATACTTCTCGTTCTTTATTGTGAATTTCTGGATTTTGTAAGTTATGAAGGTCTCAACGCTTATTATTTATGTTATATTACAATTTTGCGTTTAAATTTTGATACCGTACAGTTCTTTGATTCGTTTCACCTCGTGACGAATTGTTCCCAGTTGTCTACGGTATATTGTAGTTCACGAATATTTCCATCTTTCGTACGAAAATGTTTACGAAGCTGCATTTAAAGATTCAGCATTTGGATTATTTCCTGTCGATTTGGATTGAACATGGCGGATTGTTTCCTGTTACGTATGTTATTTTGTAGTTAAAAATATTGTCGCAACAGCATTTACAAATTGGAACATTCTGTTTAATTAATTGTGTAGAAAAAGTTCAATTGAAGTTGTAATTCAGATTGTTCATAAAAAAATGCAGAAAATAAATCTAAAAATTAAACAAAATGAGTCAAATTTAACAGAATTAGATGTGATCAACGTGCCATGCTACTATGATTGTGATACTCCACGAGCAATAAATCACAGTTACGAAACTCTGTAAAGTCTTTTTTTGCATAAATATTTTAACCACTTTTTGAATAATTTACTATACATCTACTAAACACCCTGTCTAATCTCAAATTAAAAAAAAAAAAGAAGAATACTTACCGCTTTTTTTTTTTGTTATAAATTTTTGACTTGCAATAAGTTGTCCGTATAGTTACTTTTACAAGAGCAACAGGACAACACTATAAAATAAAAAAAGAATGACAAAAAAAGCATATGAATAGAAAATACCTGCATTTAAAGAAATTTTACCGCCGCGCGCTCGCGCTTAACAAAAATCTTTTTGAATCAATGCGACCTAACCAATAATACAATTTAGCGGCTTAATCGACATTATAGACCATAACTGAGGTACAACACAAAAAAACAAAAAAGTTATGGACAGCATAATAAAAATTATTACAAAAAGAATATCCCAAAGAGTGGCGAGGAGTGGCGAGAAATTAACCCAAATAATAAAATTAAGCAAGAAAACATCAGTGAGAGAGAGTGAGAAAGAGAGGGAGGGAGATTTGCCATTTCTTATTTCAATACTTAGTACTGCTTTTTTTCTTATGTTGATTCAGTTAGTTGCTTGTTGCATTGAAATGGTTTTTTTTTGTTTTTTTCAATTACATCAATGCATATTTTGAACAAAAACAATAAAACAAAAAAAAAAAATAAGAAAAATAAAAACAAATATTCTTTTAAAAGATTTGGTAGACCAGTGAAAGATTAAAATCATTTTTGTTAATGTAGTTTTATTTTTTTGGGTATAAAATAAATCTACATTAAATTGAAGTCAATTTGACTAAATGATGTTACAATGAACTGGAGGTTTTCAATTTGAAATCACTACTTTTATATACTAAACAAATAAACATTGTCTTAAATTGGAGGGAGACTATATATAGAGAGAGAGAGAGAGAGGAATATCACCCTACGCTTTTTGTATATGTATATTTTACCTGATACATTCTAAAATATTTAAATTTTATTTTATTACTTTTAATTTTTGTTTTGGCGGCTTCAACAGTTTCCTCTCTACTTATAATATTTGTACGCCAACTGCTATTCATTTTGAAATGTGTCAAATTAATGTCAATTTAATGCCACCTATTTTTCTTTTGTTTCAGAAATGAATTTTTTTTTTATTTTTGTTGTGTTCTTTGGTTTTTATTTCTTTTTATTTGATAGTGTTTTGGTTGAATCGGAATTTATTCCATATTCAGTGTTTGTTTTTATTATTTTTTTTTTTTTTGTATTTTGAAATTCAATTGTTTTTCATTTATAGTTTACTGGGATTTTGAAATCGGAAATAAATTTTATGTTTATTATTATTATTATTTCTTTTATTCATTTTTATTGTTAAAGTTAGTAAATTTATTTTTTTATAATAATATAATAAGAAATAATGATAATTTATTTGGTGGCATAAAATAGTGATTTGTCTTCGAATGTGTTAAAGAAAGATAATATAGAATGAAAGTATAAGAAAGGGAAAGAATAAACTCGTAAATAATTTTTTTTTTTTATTTTTTTTTTTTGTAAAGGTGTTAAATGTCAAAATAAGATAGAGAGAGGAAATTTCATGTTAACATATTTAATTATTAAGGATTGTGATAATACATAAATTTATATATATATATATATATATATATATATATATATATATATATTTATGGACGTGCGTGGATTTAACATGTTGTCAAAATATAATTTTTTGAAGGTTATAGAAATAAATGTATAATAAAATGTATAATTTGTGGATTTAATTTGAATTAATTGAAAAAATATATGTTTGAATAAGTCTAACTTAAGATAATTAAAATTCATCTATAATTGGATAAGTACAATTGGAGCGATTGGTGATTATTAAATGTTGGTATTAAAAAATTTTGGTTTAAGTTAAAAGTGGTCAGTTTTTATTCAAAGTGTTTCTTTTAACTTTTAAAAATAGTTCGGTGTAGTTCAGAATATTAAAACTGCCGCACCAATCTATTTGTTTTTTTCAACAAAAAAAGACTTGCATACCTCTGTGCAACAAGTGCTTTTAGAACCATACCTACAGCGGCTATGCAAATACTTTTTGGGCTTTCATTCTTGAATATTTATGTTAGAATGAAGGCCCTCAAAGTTGAAAGAAGGTTGAAAATTTTTAGGAATACTAGAGGATGTAGGAACAAACATCAGAGGCTATGGAAGGATTTAGAAGAGAAGCAGAAAGAGTTCGTCATGGCAACAGATGACATTCCTAAAGAAGAGATACGAATTAGAAAACCTGACAAGAGAGACCTGGCGTGCTTAGAAGAGAAGGCTAGGCCCTCAAACACCTCGGAAATTTTCACTGACGGATTCCTTACGGTTCTTTGAAAAAGAATAATTTGAAATCCAGTTTCCTCTTGACAAATACTGCACCGTCTTCCAGACTGAAATCTTTGCTATAAATGCAGCAGTAAATATAAAAAAAGAGCAAAGATAATCTAACAAAGTCATTAGAATATTTAGTGACAGTCAAGCTGCCTTAAAAGATTTAAAAAAAAAAAAGATAGCCTACTGTTGAATTTTTTTTCCGTTTTATCCATTTCTTTAGTTTTTATTTAATTTCAAATGATTTTTGAGAAAGTTGTTATATATCATCTCTGCATCTGCCACGGCGTATATCATAAAAGGAAAAAGCCATCTAAGAACTTGTTTTCTGGACTCACTTGGTACCCTTGCTAAAAAACTAAAAATGCGATTCTGCGAATGACGAGAATACAATTTTACAAAAACTGAAACTGAAAAAATTTCTTTATACCATAATTTATTTTATTGGTATAAGCATGTTGACCAACATCGGAAGCCACAGCTACTTACCTGCTTTGTTAACTTTAAAAAAAAAAGATAATTTCAAATAAAATTATAATTTTTTTACATTTTTTGTGTTAGTGATAATTTTTTTTACAGCTATTTCTCTTTATAGTGAATATTTTCTAACATTGAACTCTCAATTAGACAAATATTTCGAATGGACTGCTCTGAGTAATATGCTAAAATTTTTTGTTTCCAAAAATGAAAAGTTTAAGTGTAGTTATAATTATTTTATTTTTTTTTATATTGCCAAAATTTAGGTTATATAAATAAGTCTTTATATACTTTTGTTTCGTTTTCTAGGAATGGCGGAAGAGATAGTTTGAGAAAATAGAAAAAGAAGAAGCAGATAGGTTCGGCGGAAAGTTGCGAGCAATGTTTTAGATATTAATTTTAAATATTTTTTAATCAAATACGTATAATGATGCTTATATGTGAATAATCTTCTCACGCAAAGAGTATTGCTATGATCATTTCCTTCACAGGAAATATCACACTGATAAAATTCCCATATGGAAATTATTATGTTGAAGACGATCCTCCACAGAAACTATTACTACAATAATTTCATAAACACGTGATCGTAAAATTTACGAAAATAAAGTCACTAAATAAAGTCGACCTAACGAGTAGACCTAACAAGTCATTAGTCGACCTAACGAGATCGGTATAACGGAAAAAATATAGGTGGGCTTTGGTGGATTCGATTTCTCACACTAGCAAGGGTCCTTCGAAGATTACCTCATATCTTTTGAAAAGAAAAAAATCCGTAGAAGCCATTCCTCTTTAAGAATCGCATATTCGAATGAAATTCCACTACAGACTATTTTGTAGAATATTTATGGTTCATTCTATTCCAAAATTCCAAAAATCAAGATATTCTGGAAAAAGGGGACATTCCTGAAATAACGAAATTTTGAAATAAAATTTAATTTTAGCTTTTGCAATTTACATTTTTGTTTGTTTTTGGATCCCGCTTTTACTGCGGCATCACAGAAATGTATTAAATATCGTTAGCGATATTTGTGTTAAAGAAAAATCGAGTGTTGGAGATTTCGGTGGTTATGCCTTTAATTTAACTGTATTATATATTTTCTAGATGTATTGTCGTTGTCTTCTCTGACTTACTTGAAATAAAAAAAAAAAGATATTCAGGCTCCCCTTCGAATTTTATTTTTATATAAATTTTCATTTTTCTTCATTTCATAATCAACCTCTTTAAAGTCAAAGCAAATGTCAAACATGAAATTCATTAATTTACTCCTCATCATTCAGTTTTCGCACTTAATTTAATAAACTTCATATTAGAGAATACATTTTTTTTTTGTTTTTTATTATTTTATTTACAAAATTTTTTTATTTTTGTACATGGGTTCATATGAATTTCCAGTTAGTAAATTTTCACCCATTGGCAAAAATAATAAAAAATAAGTTTTTGTTTTTGTACAAAATAATTATTTCCTTTTAAAATAAAGAAATAAGAATATTTTATGTATGAATATCCTTTTGAATAAAATTTTATTCCCAAATGGTAATTATCACCATCTCTAGAAGCCAAGTAGATTAAATAACCAAAACAAAAAAAAAATATAATAAAATAAACCTAAAATAAATTAAATGATCCATATATTGATAATAACAACAACAAAAACAAAAATAAAATATAAATTTCTTGACCACTAAATTACCAAAAGTTTTGTAAGTTAGCCAAAAAACAAAGCAAAAATATTTAAACGTGTGCGTAGAGGTTACAGTTAATAACCGAAATTTAAGCAAATCAAACGAAATTTAACGTAATTAAAATAAAAATGTTTACATTAGTGACAATTTGCATTGTTTTAACTGTTTCATTGTACCGTAATCAAATATACCGTAATCCCTTCCGTGGCCTAATCGGTTCGAGCACAGAAATGTGTTTGAATTACGATGTGGTAGTCACGGGTTCGATTTCCGTGGGGGGTATAAAATATAACTAAAAAGAATAACAAAATATTATAATATAAAAAATTAATAATCAATATAAATAATTAATATTATACTTTATATAACTAAAAATATTACCTATATCAATATCTATATCAATACAACACAGTCACCAAACAACACAATAAATAATATTGGACAACCACTAATAATAATTACACAATTGTCAACAACTGACAAAAGTATGTGACATGACGTACCCAGCAAACATAGTAACGTCAGTTATCTTAACGTCAAAGATGGATAAAACCGCAGCGGCAAGTTGCAGAAAGATATGGCGTCGTCTTACCACGTAGACGTGGATAAAGTTATCAAAGAGGTCTTCTACAGTAGGCCAATCCTCTACTTAGATAGTACAAACAGATTAAAAATTAAATTAGACATTGCCTCGGAAATACAACTGAAAGCAGCAGCTAGAAATCGAGTGCGATGTCAAGTGGAATACCTATGCTCCCAAGAAGAGTACGGAGAAAAAAAATCTAATATAAAACCAACATTCATTTAAAATTTAAAATTTTTCTAAATACAATTGCAACATTTTTGATGAATACTCAAAATGGCTGACTAAGGTTAGTATAAATTTTCGTTATGTATATTTCCGTATCTATGTTCTGAAACTGTTGTATCAGATATACTAAGCCACTTAGGTATTTTCAACAAATTTGTTTAGATTATAATTAAAGACATTATTGTTAGATTACAACAAATTTGATATCGCTAAGCTCACAAAGTCTCAATATAACTTCAACCTTCATAAATATTGTAAAATATTTCCATTAACTTATTTTATGTTGTCTTTGATGTTTCGATAAATCTAAACACACTTTTCAGTTATTTGAGTAGCAGCGTTATTAATTCCACGGTGAAGAATTGATATCAAAAGGCATCAATATAAAAAAGAACAAAAAATAAAACGTGTAGGGAAACAAAAGTAAAAAAAAAAATCGTGGACAGATCACATTACAAACGAAAAAGTTCTACGTAGAACAAACACAGAAAGACAAGTGCTTGTAAGGCTAAGAAAACAAAAAAAAAACAATTTCGAATTTGGGAATGTTATGCGTGGAAATAAAGACGAGCTACTTTAGTTAATAAAAAATTGAAGAAAAAAGAGGTAGAAAACAATTAACATGGTTGCACAAAATTAGAAACTGGATATCAGGCATTAGAAATTTTGGCGATTTAATCCATTCAGCAACGGATTGAAACATCTATTAGGACATCATTGCCAATATCATATGACCGCTGACATTCAATTATGGAAATAGGCAATAAAAGAAGAAAAAAGAAGGGAAACAATATTTGTTAGCAAACGTATAAAAGAATGTGCAAAATCAAATTATAATTCCAGAATCATTCTATGCTTCGCGTTAAATTTACGTTAAAGCTTGTTTTTCCTAACGATCATAAAATAATTTAAAATTTAAATAGAAACATTTATTTTTTGTTACATTAGTTTTTGTTTGACTGCTTTTTTTCAAATACTATGATCCGAAAAGCCTGAGTGGACTAAAATAAATTGTAATTCAATTAAATTATCAGCCATATTCTTGAAGACTCATCACTGACAAGATGAAAAAATAAATCGCTTTACGTCTAAATAAATTTTTAATTCTGGAAGATTTGTGAAACATTTCGTTATGTTTTAAAAATGTAAAAAAAAAAAATATTTTTACAACTAAATTTGAGGCTTGTTTTGTAGTTTTATTAGTGTTTTTTCAAAATATAAAGAAAGAATTGTAAACAAATATTTTTGTAAAAGTTAAAGTAAAAAGAAAGGACTGGAATAAATTTTAATTCATCATCATCATCTGTTGATTCTACAGCTCGGGGTGAGTCTTAACCTCGTCCGCAACTTTCCTCCATTCTGCTCTATCTTGTGCAACTGTCCTCCATCAGTTAACTCCAATCTTTCGATAGTTGCTTCGTCCATCCTGCGTGATCTTGGTCTACCTCTTGCTCTTGTATTGTACGGTACTACCTCTAATATTCTTTTTGGCATCCTTTGATCATTGATCCTCCCCACATGACCTGCCCATCTTAGTCTTTGTGCCTTAATAAACTTTAATTAAATAAATTTTAATTAAAAAAAATTATTTTGTGCTACATCTACAAAATAAATGTAAACATAAATACAAATTATTATATAAGTTATTAAATATAGCAAAAATAAAAAATAAAAGCACCAATCAATTCACTACAATACAAACAGATTTTATTTATACTTACTTTTCTACTCTATCCATTTTTTATATTAAAAATAACTTAAAAAACTAAAACAAAAAATAAAAACAAACTTAACTACTACGAATACCTTAAACTTCAACCTTATCGTTTGACTAATTTGAAGTGAGTTAAAATGGCTAACGCTTCGTAGAAAAAATCTTCCCGAAATACCACACACACGAAGCGTTTGACATTTGTCATCGAGTCAAATTAAAAATATCGTTTTAGCGTCTTGCAGAATAACAAAGCGTCGCTGTCAGTGATTGTATTCGTATGAATGGTTTTCAATAATATGAGTGTATATGAGAGAAGATAAATTAAATGATATACCAATGAATTGGTGATTTTCGTTGTTTTGAATTTTTCGTTGTCCTGAATATGTTTTCAATATTAACAGGTTGATAATCCTTGACATCGTAAATATCTCAACACAAAGTTGAATACAACTTCCGCATGGTCTTAAATATCTATAAAAGCTTACAGAAGCTTGAGACATTGACTCCATGATCACAATTGTTGTTGACAATGTGTCCGCGACCGGCTTGACAGGTATTTGGGCTTACAAAATTTTTTAAAAACCCAATGTGGTACAGTGTTAATAAAAATTGTCTGTTCATTTTGCTTGATGTCTCAGAAAGCTCTGATTACGCTGGTTGCACTTGTTTTACGGTTAACATTGACAACTTAATTTTTTTACATTATATCAGGTTGAAGTTTATTTTAAGACATTTATCGAATGGGAAACTTTTAAACGTATATTCTATATCTATTGTTAATTTTAGTTTTAACTAAACTATTTTTAGTTAAAACTAGAATTACCAACGATGTACCGAATTTTTATTGTTGTTTTCGGATTTAAACTGTAACATAAAATAATTCTTAAAAATATTAAAAATATATACTTTTTAAGTTAAAATATCACAGAAAGTTTCACTTCTCATCATCCCAAAAATCCATCCCACCTCTTCCATTCTTTCAAATTTATGTTGCAGAAAACAACAAACTTTATATTTTCATGTTTCCTTAATAAAAAAAAAAAAAAAATAAAAACAAAAAAAACAACATAACATTTTGATATAAAATCCCCAAAACAGTAATTAGTTTTCACTTATCACATTTAATTTTATCAAAGCAAAACAAAACAAGAAAAAAACCCAAATTCCTCTCCTTCAAATGATTCCGTTTCATATCTATTGGAACTATCAATTTAAATCCATCCAATTTACAAGAGATAACTTGGGTCTAAACATGTTATTTTTTTTTGTTTTTGTCTTTTTTTTGGTCCCTTTAAAAATTTTTTCAATTTTCTATTTTCTAATTCTTTACTCTCCGCTACTCTTACTCTACAATTTGTAATCAAAGTGACAAGAGAAGCTATTTGTATTTCTTTTGAATGGTCTTATGGGTATCTTGGTTTTTTTTTCAATGTATATATTTACCCTTTTACTACTACAGCTACTAGCATATAGTACTGATTCAATATTACTGTCTTTTAAATATAAAAAAAAAACGTTTTTTTTTTTTTTGTGTAATCTCAGAACATATTAAATCCCTCATCATGTTCAAAATTTCCGTTCATTAATCGGCCATTACATAAAAAAAAATTAAAAAAAAAAAAAAAACAACACAACACAACAAGTAAAAGAAAGTATGAACCGAATGACATAACACGACACAACAAAAATACGAAGAAGGAAATATAAGTGAAGAAATTGTTGTTGTTGTTTTCATTTTTCCGATTCGGTTAAACGACCATATTAAAACGGTACAACAATAAGAAGTCACGTGCTGTCAATAAAGAATAATAATTTTATCTTATTTTTACTTCTTATGTTTTTTTTTTTTTTTGGTTTCATTCTATCACACCCCTTGTATTAACAACGTTACGTTGGTCGTGTCAAAATCGAATTGAGTTGGAAGAAAATTATATGCAATAAAAACTTTTTAAATTAGATATCCAAGTGAACGCGCATCATCGCGATTAAAAAAAATTATTATTATTTTTCTACTAATGTTTTTGATATTGAAGAATGCCTTTGGTGTCTTTGGTTCTCAATTACTTCTCAATCTAATGTGATAGTAACGGTATAGAAGACAAGTCTAATTGATGCAGACGAAAATGATTTTGTGTTGTTGTTGTTGTTGTTGTTATTTTTTTTCTCTTTTTTTACAATGGTTCTATTTATGATGTTATTTTATATCATCATGTACCGGTACTTTAGAAAATATGAGTGTTCAATTGAAGAAAAAACAAAATATTTTCATTTGTACGTTTTGTCTCAATTGGTTTATAACCATTTTTATAATGGTGGAAAATAGATTGACCATTATGTCATATGCATTAAACAGGATAACTTAGATTTTGTTTTTAAATACTAGTATCAGTGTTTAAGTGGCTTGCGGTATCAAAATTTAATACAGAAGAAATATATTGAATTCTATTTAGGTGTCATTGTGACAGCGGGATGTTAAAATAATAAATAGAATCTAATTGGCTGCTCCTTTTATAGGACCAAGCCCATCTGTGACATTCCCTTAAACACAACCAATTTATAGAATAAGACTTGGTTTGACCAGAAAGCTGAGAATTTCTTGGCCACCATACCTGCAATCGTGAAGTGCAAATGCTCATGCCAAAACAATCTCTCAACACAACTAAAGTTATTCTAAGTTTAAACAGCAAAAAAATGCTAATAATGGCATTAATAATTATTGGCTAGTGCGTAGTAAAAGAAAAATTTATGTATATAAAACCGTCCACCGAAAATAAACTCGTACATAATATGTGAAGTAGAGAAAGAGTCTATTAGAGAAGAACTACTCTGTGAATGTGAAGATTTAACTCTGCTACGAGTTAAATCTTCACATTCACAGAGTAGTTCTTCAATATGGAAATGGAAACGGAAATGGTATTCGCTGAACAATCGAAGCTTCCTAGCACATCACTGCTAAATAACCTTTAAGGACTCATAAATAATTACATTAATCCGGGCAGTCACATTTTGCTGCTGCGGTAATAGTGGAGATATACTACAGGTATATATAACTAATCCCGTTACATTTATATATCTAATCACATCTACATGTATTAAAATAACACCAATAATTGGTGAAATATGTTTTTTTATCTAATATTTTCATAATAGAATTAATGTGATTAAATTGATTCCAGAGAAATTCACTACAGAATTCATGGCCATCAATTTGAAGCAACAATCCCAACAATCCCAACAATCCCAATACTAATATTAATTATTTGAACCACTTTCCTTGAACTTTTTCTATCGGTGATATTTTCGAATATATTAATATCGTCCTCACTACTCATCAATCTTCGAATCAATTCAAATTAATGTTGGTGATTGTTATTTTTAATTTGATATTGCTATTTTTATAATCAACGTCTTGTGCAAAGCCATATACATAAAAATGTTTTGGTGTCTGTAAATGTTTAAATCAAAGCTTATCTGTAGCTGTTACAGAAGTTTAATAAAGCAAGCGGAACGAAATAGAATTGTTTTTGTGCTCTTGTGTACAAGGCAATACAAGGCAATGAAGAGGCAGATATCCTTGGAAAGACAGGTGGGAAGAGTCAATTCTTAGGACTAAAGCCAAGTAATGCTCGTTCAAACAGCAAAAACAGCAACTTACAACAAATTGTTTCCAAGTGGGAAACTACAGAAACATATTTATTTTAACTTAGGTAGAATTACCTTTTCGCGCTTAATTAAGTACGGTACTGTAAGTTTATATTACAATATCTACAATATTTCGAGTATTTATTTGTCAAATTACTGGCTTAACTTATTAAATGTGGAAAACTGCTGCTATTGTCAGGCACTAAGCCTTCTTAACTAGAGTAGCTCAATTTTATTTAATTTGTTGCCAGATTCACTTAAATATTTTTTGTCATTTATTTTATCCCAATGACAAAGGGTACTAGACTAGGTCGAAAATCCCATTAAGCATTGTTTTGCTTCATCGGGAATCGAACCTGGGATCTTTCGGTGCAGAGACAGGCGCTCTACCTACTGCGCGATCAAGTGTGTCAGCACAGATTCTACTTAGAAGGGGATGAATCCTCCTCTCATATTTTATTTCTTTGCGACGCCATATCTTGCAAAAGATATAAATATTTTCAGGAATATGCATTGCCTTATTCTTAAATTCAGAACAATAACCAAGTATATCAATAATATCGTTTATCAAGGACCTACAATTCTGAGATAAGCGGGGAAATACAATAGATCTTAAGATTTCATGGTTACATGGAACTCCCCATTAAAAAAATATATACATATAAATGTAATGTTAACGTCCCCCCGCTTGTGATTTATAAAAGCAAAAATTGTGCATACTATTTTAAAACCGTAATCAATTCAGTAATCCCTCCCCGCTCCGATCATCTAAATTCTTGGACCTATTAAACAAAAATTTACCAATACAAGCATTGGATAGAAAAATAAAATTTATTAATAACAACCTAACCTACTAAAACTAGTGCGTATTATATTGCAAATACACTCTATATGTACCGCATTAGAATACATTTTAGTAGTTTCTACTTTCTTTTTCCACGCCACAAAATAAAAAAAAAAAATTTTATATTTTAAATAGGTCTTTATAATTTAAATTCTATATGTACCGCATTAGTTCTATCAAAATATGAATACCCTAATATCAAAAGCTAGAGATAGATAAGAGTTTGGAAAATTTTCATTTAAAATTACTTAACTATTTCTATATAGGAATTTTTCAATATTGGTAAAGAAAAAAACAAACACACACACTTTAGGCTAGTTTGATATAATTTCAATTGATGGTTTGAATTTCATTTTCAATTTCAATTACAAAAAAATAAAAAAAAAAAACACTTCACCAAGCTACCTTTATTCCACTTCAAGGAATCATTCAAAATTTGTATTGTATGTTATGTTCTTGTTGTTGTTGTTGTTGTTGTGAATAGAAAGGTAGGAAGAGAGATAAAAAAAATTTCTATCAATTTCATTTCGCATCATTTCAATTAAATTTTCAGAAATTTTAAGCTTTTACCAGAAATTGGAAAATTATCTTACCACAATAAAAAAAAACAAAAATAACAAAAATAAACAAAATAAGAAAATTCTATAGTGATGTATAGAAAAAGAAGATGATAAGAAGGAGGCGGAGGAGAAGGAGGAACACATTTTAATAACCTGTGCTATCGGATAGTTTATATTACAAAAAGAATGGTAGTGATGGTATTTATGATGAGATTAAATTGGTGATAGTAATATTTGTGATGGTGATGATGAGGGCATACAGTTTATACTTACTATGGTATATAGGAAAACAAAAAAAAACAATATTTCGTGAAAAAATGTCGATTAAATTCGATAAAAATTGGTTGGGTCGGTTGTTTGGCTTTTCTATGTTATTTTTTTGTTTGTTTGTTTGCTCATCACAATTTATTGACTATAGACACGCACTTTAATAGCTTCTAGCGTGTGAATTTAATATACATTCAATATACATATATATATATATATATACTTATATATAATTATATAAATTAATCTTTTAGTTATTTAGATGTTAAAAAAAAATTATATTCGAGAAATTTTTCTACCACCTTAAAGGCCATTAAATAACCAGGACATTTCATATAATTTTATAGGGATTTAATTTTTTTTTTTTTTCGCTGTACTTATATATTGTATAATATGAACTACACTCAACCATTATTCGATCTATGAAAATAACAATTTATTAGTTTTATGGTCATTAAAATGATTTTTTTTTTCTCTAGAATACCGCAAAATAATACTCTGTAATTTTATTTTATTTATCTAGAAAGTGAGAAAGTAAAATTACTTCATTATTAATAACTTAATTCTGTGGATTGGACTTGGATAGATTTTTATAGGTCTGTTTTTTTTTTTTTTTATTATTTTTTTTTCGTGGTGTTCCGGTTGGTGCTTTTAGATATAAATTTGGATATATTATTATGGTGTTCAATTTCTGATATAAAAATAATAATAATAATAATAAGAAGAGAAAAAAATAATGATTACTGATTTGAACATGAAAGAATTTCTCCACTATGTGACTGAAGTAACTGGAATCGAATGGAAGTATAAGTGTTCAACGAGTTTTATTGATTTGATAAAGGAAATATTGCGTGTTATTTTAGTTTATTATAAAAATTCATGTACACCTTATGTGTCAAAATACTTACATGCGGGTATATATTATAATCTTATTAAAATTAAATAATTTAATAATATTGAAAAAAAAAGAATGTATATGTGATAGACATTGTAATTTGATTAAAATTTAAAGTAAAATTCTGGTTTTGTTCTAATTAAAAATGTGTTTGTGTGTGATGCTGAAATTGGTCTAATTATGATGATGCTAGGTGTTATGAGAAACTTATTATTTTTTATCTTGTTTAATTGACGGTCAATATGACATAGAGTAACTGCCTGTGGGTCTTATTGAATTTAATTATGATTAGAAATTCAAAGATTGTTAATTCAAAGATTGTGAAGTTTTAAATTCCAAATATCCAAATTGTAGAATACCGTAGATTTCAAAATTTCAATTTCATTTTACGATTAATCTCTACAATTGTATATGCAAGCATATGTTTAAGATGTA
This sequence comes from Argyra leucocephala, assembly GCA_963942445.1. Taxonomy (NCBI): domain Eukaryota; kingdom Metazoa; phylum Arthropoda; class Insecta; order Diptera; family Dolichopodidae; genus Argyra; species Argyra leucocephala. The sequence continues at coordinate 17,308,478 of OZ012681.1, forward strand.
CACAATTAACACAGATTAACACAGATTGTTCCAATATTCAAAACTAAAATTTAAAATTAACAAAACTTAAAAGAATATCATTGGTAGATCGAGTGAACAATAGTGAAGTTCTAAATAGACGAAGTAGGGACCGTGAGTTGTTATTAACAATCAAACGAAGAAAAAAATGTATTTGCCTCATATGATGCGAAATGACAAATATCTACAACTGATTCTGCAAAGTAAAATTGAAAGCAGAAAACAAATGTCATTGCTAAAGAAACATCAGGCATAGATGGGCCTCCAAACGGTGGGAGAACTAATTCACGAAGTGCAGGATAGAAAGAGCTTCAGAAATGTGATTGTGAAACATTCAGTAGTGAATATGCAGTTGAATAAGAAGATCGAAATTGCTGAGAAGAGGAAGCGGGAAAAATCAAAAATGTATTGATACTGGATATAACTTTTATTACAATATGGTGGAGGTTAAGTAGCCTGTTTAACATTCAATCCATACTAATCTAAATAAGTTATTTATTTGCCGAAGGGTATATCTAACGGATTTTCACTAATTTTTATTTTATTTTTATTTTATTTATTTCTTGTTTAGATCAAACAGATTACAATTAGGTTTTAAACTAAAAAGAAAAAAAAAATAAAAGAAAAGTAATTAATATTAATTTAACAAAATTATTCTAAACTAAAGTACTCTACAATTTAAAAGAAAAATAGAAGGAAATGGGAAAACTAGAACTACGTATTAAGAAATGGTTATTAAGTGTGATGATAAGAATATGTGTTTTTTGCGCGTAATAGAATAAATAAAAAGGGAAGTGAAGTGTAGCATGTATATAGCGAAACATTTACAATGTGCAAGAAAAATATTTACAAAATCAAGAATTCACTCATAGCAAGTAACATTTTTCTCTATGGGAAAAAGTTATAATTTCACACTATGCAAACAGGCCAGATAAAATTCTTGCATCGTGTGTTTCTGTATGAGTAAGTAGGAAAAGTGAAATATTGTTTTCATTAATAGGAAATTTTTATAATACTAGAATCATGAGTAAATTTATGAGTTAAATCACAGAAAAAAATAATATACAGTCCCATATAACACAATCTCATATAAAATTTTTGTATGAAGATAAAATTAACGATTTTATAAGAAAATCAATAGCTCCATTTCTCGTTCATTTACAAATCCACAAATACATGTGCAATGCATATGAATATGAAACGAAAAGATAGAAAATAAACAAAATTTGAGAGAAGAAAAAGTACCTTTATTTTCATTATCAGTTGTTACTGATATTTTATAGTATATAGGGTAGGATGTATGTCGGATAAAGTAACAACAATGTTTTTGTTGTTCCTTTTTTTTATTCAATTATTCATTATTATTAATTGACGAATAAAGACAAAAAGAAAACCAACAAAAAAAAAATTTTCCTTCATTATAAATGGATTTTTTTTGTATGGAAAAAGGAAGATTTACGAATAAAAATCCTTACAAATAAAATCTTTTTTGAACGAAGCAAAAATTAGTTTCGAGGCTTTTTAAATATAGGGACTTGTGATTATATGAATATAAAAAAACAAGAGCAAAACAAAATTTTGTTCTGATGCGTGGCTCTATTAAGTATTAAATTTTGTAATGTTGACAAAATAAAAATACAGATCACAAGAACTCAGAAATAATTGGACTGAAATGGAATATATCATAGAAAAAATATTGACTATAGTTACCCCTGTGCAATTGCGCAGTAGTGGTTTTTGGTTTAATAAATTGTTAAGAACAAAAATTAAATTTTTTCCAAGAGTCATACCAATAGTCTGCAGTAAAATAAATATATTTTAATAAAGTAATAAAACTGCAAACACAGAAATATTTATTTTACAGATATGTATATAATTTTAAATGGGTAATTCAACAGTAATAAGTATTTTATTCTTCAATATTGAATTAACTATTTAAATTTTTATATCTGTAAAATAAATATTTATATTCAGTAAAAACTAATAATATATTTATTAATATTAACTACTAATATTATTATATTACACTGTAGAATTTTTAAATAATACTCTTTAGGAAATATATGGTAGTCCTAAAAACAAAATTCTCTTTTGAATTACCAACACATATAAGGTGGAGCTATGCTTCTTGAATTTTTTCTGAAATTTTATAATAAAATTGTACATGTACTTTGTATGGACTTTACGCCTCTGTATATAAGTTCTCTGTGGTTAAATATAATAATTAGTGTGGGAAAATTTTGAATAGAAAATGCTAAATTAATCATGATTCTAGTATTATAGAAGTTTTCTAGTATAGAAGACATCAAGTGCCCACTCCTATTCGGTTCAACATCCTAGGTGCCTCAAAACTGGCTATGTGAATTCGTTTGTAGTCAAATTGTTTCTAATGTGGAACTATATTGCAACAAACGGGTTTCCACAATATAAAAATATACCTACGTAAAATGTACAAATGCTCAAGAGTAATATTAAAAGAATTATTCAAAATGTCCCTACGTATGGAATTTCTTTCTAAAATCCTCAATTAATTCAACCTGGGAATTCGTATATAAAGGTATCGTTTTAAACCTAATGTTTGGCTTAACTTAAAAAAAAATATTACTTTTTGACCAAAATGTTACTAGCAAGTTTGCTACTACTACTAGTAACTACATTGGAAATAGTTGATTATTTGTTTTATAATAATTTATTTCTTCTCCTATTTACAAAATTTTATTTTATAAGCATTTAGTGTTGCCATATAAGAACACTCCTATATATCCAAATCTACGAAATCATAAAAATCCTAACATATAAAGTGGTGAGGTCCAACTTGATAATCCTTTAATCAGGTGATCAAATTATTGTAGGGAACAAATTATTCTATACACGTGTATTTTTTAATTTAACCTGGACTGCAGAGAGTTAAAAAAAAATCAGATTTGAAAAATAACGTGTAACAAATATTCATTACAGCTGTGAAGATACCTAAGCTATAGCAATGTGTTTTTTCTAATGATACCCAAGCTAGTTTGTATGTGTTAAAAAAATTAATGTATCTAACGGTACCTGCTGTTAACTATTTTAAAAAGGAAAGGAAAGAAAAAGGAAGAAGAAAAGTTTTGTAGGAAAGAGTGAACAATGTTGTTAATATTCGTTTTAAATCTCTAAATCATAAATAAAAAATCCTTCTCTCATTGCGAATGCTTCGATTGAGACGCGATTTGACAATCGCGATGTTCTAACTATAAAACCACTTTATAACCACTTGGACTTAAACCATCTCGGAATTTCCATTGTGAAATATGGGCAATTAATATGCTTCTCCTGTAATGCTTTGGAATTGCTTGAGAGGATGAAAAAGTGATTTTAATTCGGAACGAGAGCCAACACTAAGTAGTAGTCGTAAATATCGATAGAATAGAGTAGATATCGATAGAATAGAGTAAGTGCTCCAATAGTAAGGCCATAATATCATGAAATTATAATACACGCTGTATAAGGTAATATAGCTCTTTTTGAGAAATAAATAATAATAGTACTAACAAAGTGTTATAACGGCTGCGATCCCATTTATGTTGCTTATAAGACGAATGGCGCAGTTTTGAACGTTTTCCAAAACATTTAAAGCCGTTTTGGGCGCATCTGTTCATAAATTTGAGTTACGCTCGAGCTTGATGGGTCGTATATACGCTTTATAAAATTTGAAGAGGTCTCGATATGAAAAATAAAATTTGCAGCGATTTGCAGAAGTCCAAACATTTGGCTGTGTTTTTCTCAATATCGAAAATATGCTCATTCCAGTGCATATATTTTGATTATTCCAAGATTGTTGAGGTCTTTGAGTCGCTGAATAACTTCGTTTTGAAATCAGAGAGTTAATTCAAATACTGTTATCTTGTTACTAAAAAGATAGCTGTGAGTTTTTGAAGTACAAACAAAGGTTGTACAAATTTCAAATTTGTAAAAATGAGTGTAGAAAACTGATATTTCGATTTTTTTATTATTTTAATATTTTAATGCAATGCACCCATCCATCCTCTACAATTTTTTTATATACAATTTTCATGTCAAACTTTCCATTTTTCAGATTTATAAGAATTTTTTTCCTAAAATACTTCAAGAAATCATACCTAAAGGATTTTAAGATTGGGCCGGATTACACCCTATATATATATATATCTATAAATTAATTCCGGCGTTAACAGCTCAAACTGAGGTAATTTTCACATGATCAAAAAAGGTAAATAAAAAATAAATATAAAATTATTCTATTGGTTATGGGTTCCATAATAATTAAGTCATAAATTTAATTTTATATATTTTAAATTTAATCACAATAGAAGTCTCCTTTAAAATTTTACCACTCACAAATTGAATTTAACTTCTAAATTTTATTTCAATTTTTCTTTTATATTCAAATCAATAGGTTCCACATTAAAAGCTATTTTTTACTATTCTTTGATTATTTATTGTACATATATAATATGTATTCTTAAAGTTTTCGTCATTTAATTTGTCAATACAACCAATTTAAATCTAATCCAATTGAAAATTTATTGCTTGTCAAAATTTAATAGTCTTCATCAATATTAATATGATAATTCAAATAAAAATGAAAAAAAAATATTTTATTGGTTGGACCAAGAGATCAATGGACAATATAATTGTATTAGAACAATATTCAAGAGTTCATCTCTTAATTGACACTATATTATTATATAACTAACAAAATATATTATAGCTAGTCCCAAATTAATAAAATTTTTTAAAATTTTCATGGATCATAAAATTAATTAAGTCATTTTTTTTTATACCTATAAACATTTTTTTTAACAATTTTTTTTTTGGAAATTAAATTTTTGTTACAAATCAATAAAAAATAAATATAAATATTAAGATTTTCATAAATCTATTTTAATTCGAAATTAATACAAAATTAAAAGTAAATTCTTACTATCATGATGGGGTCTTCCTAATTATTAATGTTATACACAAAAAACGAACTAATATTCGCTATATTCAAAATTCAAAACCCTTAAGGGTCGCCATGTTAACTGTATACATTAAAAAGAAGTGTTTTTTTTTCAAAATTTATAAAAAGTAGGTAGTAACAAAGGAAATGTCAAGAGAATTAAATGAAGTGGACTAACAATAGGAAACTTTTTTGTGTCTCTTATATTCACTTTATTGGTATTTAAAAAGCAAAAAAAAAACAATTTCAGTTAGTGATCTGATGTTATATTGACAGAATTGAATATGCCTACAACACTAAATCGATTTTCATTCAATCGATTTTTTTTCCAATCATTTTGAATTAATGGGTTTTGTTCTATGCGCGGATTATGTTTGTCTGTCTTATTTTTTAGTTTATTTTTTACGCATAATATTTGAATTTGCGTTACAATTATGATGTTACATCACATATATGTAACATTTAGTCGACAGAGAAAGCTTAGTCGACATTTTCTGGAATTAATTCATAATTGAATATCTTTTTAGTGGTGTTTGTTGAACAGTTTATGATACAAATGAAAGTGACAGCTGATGCAAATGAATGAACTATTTAACTATTTCTAATTATCATTTATTTTTATTGTTGTTTTTATTCAAGTCTCTCTCTCTCTTTCTCTTTTTTTCTATACCTATGTAGCTATGGATATGTTTAAACTTAATAGAAGTTGACAACTGACATAAATGAATCTGTTACGATTGAACCGGTTAAAAATTTTAATTATCATTTATTCTTCTTATTGTAATTCTCTCTTTCTCTCTCTTTTTCTACCTATGTAGTTGTGGATATGTTTAAAGCTAATACAAATGAAGTTGACAACTGATATAAATGACTCTGACACGATGAACCGTTTAAAAATTTCTACTTATAGTACGTTTTCAAGCTCATGTTTATGGATAAACAACTAGCTCATAAACCAGTCAAATGTCAAGTGTTCACAAGGTTTTTTGGAAAACCACCAGCTGTTTATTGTTTATATAAAACTATACTACTGTTTATATAAAATTTTTTTTTGTATTATCTTTGAGTAGAACTTAAGCTATTATAATTGGTCATACGATAAATGAATAAAATAAAAAAAAATATGGAGGATTTAAAAAAAATGATAATATCAGAGAAACAAATAAAATAATTCACATTTTAGTTTATTACCATACCCACTTTACTCACTTCAACATTTAGTTCTGAGAATCTTTCAAAAACGAAATACAAAAATATTCAATTTACAATTATATAAAAAAAATAATCATCATTTTAATTTATTATCTCTTTTTCCATTTGAATTTTTTACTTATATATAAAGCCTTATTATTTATACATTTTTAATATATAAAACTGATTAAATTAAGTGAATTAAAAATAAAAATGCATCTTTTACAATATCCTTTGTTTTAATTCTTCTGTTAACTCTCCATGTAAGTCTTGTAATTTCTCAATCACTTCTATAACTCCATATAATTTTTCTTCACTTTTTTCTATTAAAGTTATACAAGATTTTCCAATTAATCGTGCTGATGATAATTGAGAATTTATACTTGATTTTTCGTTTTTTTGATGATCATTAATTGAAGCTAAACTAATTTCACACAAATTCACATAATTTCATCTATTCTTTGTATTTTGATTTCTTTTTGTTTTTGTTTTTTTTTTGACAAATGACAAAATGAATTTATGATAAAAAAATCAAGGGTCATGCAAAAAAAAATTTAAAATCGACAAAAAATCGAAATTTCATGGATGGGTTACATGTTTTTGAAGTGGTTTATGATATAAACACCTCGCTACTTGTTTATGATTTTCAGCAAATTTGTATGGGAAAACCACTACGTAAACAACCAGTTTATCATAAACAACATGTTTATCCATAAACATGAGCTTGAAAACGTACTATTATCATTTAATTTTATTCTTGTAACTCTCTCTCTCTCTCTCTCTTTTGCTACCTATGTAGCTATGGATATGTTTAAAGCTGATACAAATGAAGTTGACAACTGACGTAAATGAATCTGTTACGAATGAACCGTTTCAAAACGTCAAATTTTCATTAATTTTTTTTTTCTTGTATCTCTCTCTCTCTGCCTTAATCGTAAGATAATCGCGACGGAATTGACAGTGTTGAAGCAATAAAATCGCCGTTTAATATTTATAATTTTAATTGAGATTATTTTTGCCAAGGAATTCATACTTAAGTGAAGTCTGCAAGATATGATTTAACTGTATTAACGCTGTTCAATTTTTCAAATTCCATTATAGGCCCCATACACTATCAAATCTGTTTGGAAATTTGTTTCGAAACTAATTTCTGTCTTCACCACACACTATTAATCTTTTGCTTAAACAAACAGAGAAAATTTACTATTTATATAGTTAAGTCAAGACAAGATATATTTAAAAAAATGGCGGGTAAAATTATCGCATTAATAAGAATTGTAGAAATTTATAAATAAAATAAAAAATAATATAAAAGATTGTTTACAAATACATATTATGAAAAATATAACCTACTTCTTAACAAAAATAATATAAACAACTGATTTTATTTACATTTTGGTTTCGAAACTACACCATACACGTTTAAACAATTTCAGAAGTTTATGACTCCGCCCATTAAAAATCAAAAAATTTTGATTTTGTAATTAGTTTAAGAAATTGTTTCGAAACAGCCTCACACACGATTAAATTTCACAAATTTCGAAACAAGTTTTTAAACAGATTTAAACGTGTATGGGGACTATTAGAAACCTAATGTACTCAACTTTTGACACTTAATGCTGTTGACGGCAGTCGAAAATATCTAAGCCATTAAAAATATGTTCAGTTCAGTTAAAATAATGATTTTCAAGAGTTGATTAATTGTCTGTAACTGAATAATAGAATAGAGAGGCGGAGAGAGTCAATTATTTTATGAAGTCAAAACTATACATTTATTATCACACGTTTAAATTTCTCTTTAATTTGTTGCATGAAATTGGTTTTGCCGATAATACTACTTTTTTATTTTATCGATGGGTAAAGTGACAATTCTTTAACTTGCTTTAATTTAGTTTTCATAAGCTTTTTATTTTTTCTCTTGCTTTATACTGTTAACTTTCATAGATTAAGCGTAGTTCAAGTACAATAAATTTACATGTTTTGCGGTATAATATTGTAGAGAGTTACCGTCTCATGTATATTTGTGCATCTTGAATAAATAATTAATAAAACTTCTGATAATCACATTTATATTATAATCTGATACAAACTAACCTCAAGTGGTCTCTAGCAACATAATTTGGATTGTTACCTAGTCAAAGATTTCTACTTTGTTTTCTAAACGCTTAGTCTCGTAAGTTCTAATAACAGTAAATTAATCTATAAAAACAAACTGTATAAAAAAATTACTGATGTGTTTTGTGAAGCACTGGTTACCAGAATCAAATTAGCCTCAATTAGAAATTTAATTTGAAATATTGGTAATTTTCATCTTTTCTCGAAAAAAAAAGTAACTTAACTTTGGGCCCGAAGCGGAAGAAATATATAAATAACGTAATAAAAAAAAAAAGTGTTGCCGTTATAAACAACTAGTACAACGATTCCCATTTTCTTTTTGTAAAATTTCATTTTATCTTTTCAACTTAATTTTGTGTTTTTATTAACGCGTGGATATCTAGCGGTTATCCAAGGCAATTTACTAGTAACAAAATGTTTTTTTTTCTTAAGTGAATCAAACACGATTCTTTTGTTATTGTAGTATTGTCGTTTTTTTATTTTTTGTTTTTTACAAAATTTTCAAGCCATCAGAAACAATAATGACGATAATTTTTCTGTTATTATTTTCTTATTTTTTTTTTTTTTTATTCTTTTCATAGAGTCGATTTAAATCACTTTTTGATAACTCTATTATGAACCACATTGGATTCCCCTAAAGCGTTTGTTGAATTTTACATTATTATACAAAGGTATTGAATACAAATGTGTACATAGTTAAATACGAGTATATAAAACGCAACTGTCATTCTTTTGTAATAAAAACAAAAACAAGAACAAAAAAAAACAATATAATAAAGACGCGCGCAGTTTGATTCGATTTCTGGATTTCGATTGATTTTTTTTTTTCAATTTATACGAATTTGAATTGAACTCAACTGGAATGATTTAAAATAAAATATAGGTTGCAAGAGAGTATGAGAGGATGAAGAGAAAAAGAATAAAAAAGAAAAACTGAAAAAACAAAAATTAAAAATTAAAATACAACAAAAACATTTAAATTGTTAACCATGACAGGAGCAGTTATTGTTAATGCTAATAAATCTTTAGAAGGTGGTTAGTTGAATTTCTTTTTTTTTTTACTTAACAATGTTTCCCTTTTATTGTTTCTTTTTTTTTTTTATTGATTACTAAGAAATTTGTAAGTTTGGTTTGTTTTTTTTTTTTTTTTGAATGGCGATCGGTTTTTCAATTGATATTCACTCATATATCATTTTTGAAGATTAAATTTTAGTGATACAATTCATAATAGTTTGATCAATTGTGATGGAAATAATAAAGAATATATATATTTTTTTAGATATTATTTTAAGATATGAATAATTATATTTAAATATAATTTTTATTGAAATAAATTCTTTCAAGTTAATTTATTGTTGTTGTTGTTGTGTAGAAGTTGATTTTAAAATAGTTTTCGAAAATCGTGATTTCATTGAAATTGAACTGAATTTTCTGGTTAATTTTAAATATATGTGAGATGTGGAGTGATAAGATTTAAATGGAATTAGTTTTTTTTTTCAAAGATTGTCACGTTATTGTAATTGTTAATAGATTGGTAATATATTTTATTTTTGTTTTATTTTATGCTAGTTGAAAATTTTTCTGCTTTAAGATTGAAAAACAAAGGTTATTTTTTATTTACTTAATGTTGTAAAACTATGAGTTATATTTGAATGTGATAGGTATAAATTTTATACATATCGCCTTATTCTGAAATAACAATAACATTCACAACCAAACACATTTTATGGACATATTCAATGCGATCATACGCACGACTTATTATTCCATCACGATGGAAGCTGTCTCAGATCATGATGACACCAAAACAAGGAAAAAGCATCACCCAGGTAGCTTCACACAGATTTATCAGTTTGTTGCCAACTTTACACTAAACTATTTGAGAAATTATTACTAAAACAATTACAATAAACACTCGCAATAAACCGAACTATACCTGACCCTCAGGTGGCTTCAGAAAAAAAGCATAGTACCTCAGAACAAATACATGGGATAGTCAGTCAAATCAGCAAAACATTGGAAGAAAAATAACATTGTTCTGCCATATTCCTCGATATATCTCAAACCTTCGATAAAGTGTAGGTCCTGGAGGTCTAATTCATAAAATAAGAAACTATATGCCATCTAGTGCCCACGAGTTATTAGAAAATTACATCATAGAGAAAAATGTTATGATAAAATACAAAAATTATTCCTCATTTGCACATCCAATTAAAGCTGGTGTCCTAGGTCCACTATACTTATTGTATGCGTCCCATATGTTTACCAACAATCAAACAACCATTCCTACTTTTGCAGACGATACAGCAATTTTAAGTTCTAACGCGTATCCCAAGATAGCTTTAACATATGTTTCGAATCATTTAGAAGAAGAAGAAAAATGGGGAACATACATATATTAAGATAAATAATAAAATTATACCACAACACAATGATGTCAAATACCTCGGAATGCTTTTGGACGGAAGACTTATATTGGAGGAAACACATTGAAACAAAAAGAACTCAAATGAAACTAGAAACCAACAAAACGAGTTGGTTGTTGAAAAGGAAATCGAAAGTATAACTAGAATACAAAGTACTTCTATATAAAAGCATAATCAAGTCAATTTTAACTTATGGATTACAACTATGGGGAATGGCAATACTCTCTAATGTTGCAAATATAAAAAGAGCTCAATTTAAAATATTAAGAACCATTACGGCTTCGTCATGGTATGTTAAAAAATGCTAACATACGCAAAGATTTAAACATCCCTATTTTTCGAAGAAGAGATAGATAGGATTGAAATAAATTACACGTCAAAGCTGGGAAACCATTCCAAGGCAAGAAACCTACTACATATTTGAAATGTGTGATATAGAATCAAATAAGATCAGAAAACTGTAATAAAAACTAATGATCTAGCAATGGCAGACATCATTTATTAAAGTTATAAATCATCAGATTAGAAACAAATTATTGTTAGTTTCTATATAAAAGAAAAATAAAATAAATAAAGGAAAAATGAAAAAAAAAACCACGAACAGATTTACTTTTTTAAACAATCGTAGAGGGGTGTACAATAGATCTGAAAAATTTGCTTCTACAAGGAAGTCCCCGTGCTGTAAAACACACAAATATCTAAAATTTGATTATAATATAATTTAACTAAAAAAGAGCTTCCGAAGAAACCTTTCGAATGCTCTGGAGAATTCTCTCAAAAATAGATTCATAACAAGTAGGGTAGATACCATAATCGGGCATTGATTGATTTTGATAGAGATACCATAATCGGGCATTGATGAGAGGTATGGCGTAAATTTTTTTTTTTTTGTATAAATAGTATTCCAAAATTACATCTGATTCTTTTTAATTTCAACCATCGAGTGTATCTGTAGGTTTACATAGGAAACTGCATTATTTTAATTTGTTATAGATAATAAATTTATTTTGATTCAAAATTTGAACATCTTTCTAATTAGATTACGAAATATAATAACAAAATATTTTGTCATGTATTGTACAGAAGAATATAATTGGGTTGATATTGGAATATGGCGTCAAAGAAAGAAAAAAGCAAGTATTAGAAGAAATATAAAGTCATAACAACTAATTATTATATAAAATTCAGACTATTAGCAATAAAAAAAATCTACCCTTAATTAAAATACAAGCAAAATATAAAGGAAGAGTTATTGAAAGTATATGGTTTAATATAAGTAACAATAAGATTGCTTAAAATTTTTTTTAACCCTTTCACGACCGCTTTCAAATCGATATATTACAGCCAAATTTTGAATTAATTTCATTAGAGATTAGAGGATTTCGTAGCTGTGCACTTTAAATGTTACAATAGACCATAGTGATTACGAAGGGCTTGGATTTGTTACACTGCTACGTTTTTGTAACCTAATCGCGTATACCAATAAAATTTTGTACAATGGAGAATCCTTTTTTTTTTTCAAAATTAGCTGTGTTTTACTTGCAAACATATTTACATTAAAAGACGAATTGTCCATTTCCATTTTTTCCTATTTATCTGTCTGTTGACCGGTTCTTCTCCAGTTATCATCCGATTATCATCAGATTATAAGTCCTCGTTGCTAATTCTTGCCGGCCAGAATATTCTGCATATAACTCTCAAGCATTTGTTGATGAATACTTGTAGCTTCTGTTTGATTCTGACCGAAGGGAGCCATGTTTCACTGCCATATATTAATATTGACTTAACACATACTCTGAATATTGTTGGCTTTGTTGTTCTCGATATTTGGTTGCTGCGCCGGCATATCTTCATTAGGCTCCCAAATGTTTTTCTTGCCTTATTTATACGGCTGTTGAAATCTTCTGTTGTACTTCCTCTTGATGTTATGATGCTCCCCAGGTAGTTGAATTCTTTTGTGTATTCTATCTGTTGTCCACTCACTGTTATTGGCTCACTATCACTGTTGTTTGTCCTCATTGCCTTGGTTTTCTCGATATTTAATTCCAGTACCGATTTCTTTGCTTCTTCCTGTAATCTGTTGACTTTGTTCTGTTGGTCCCTTTGATTTCTTGCTATGAGGCATACATCATCTGCGTAATCTAAGTCTTCTAAGTTGCCGAAGAGATCCCATTCTATTCCGTTTATTCCAGTGCAAACTTCTCTTAGAATGTCGTCTAGTATTGTGTTGAAGAGAAGTGGAGATAGTGGACATCCTTGTCTAACTCTTATATTGGTGTAGAATGGATCACTGATATTACCTTTGTGTTGAACTGTTGTCTCTGCATCATTTTACATCGCTTTGATGATGTTGATGATTTTTTCAGGAACTCCCTTCTTTGTAAGTGTCCATTCTACTGATTGTTCAACTATGATTCGTAAAGTATTTGACTGGTCAACACAGCTTCGGTTTGGTCTGAAACCTGCCATTAATTATTAAATGTATTAAAAAAATAAAAATAGGTAGTTTTTCATAAATGAACTATCAACTACACAACATGTTTCAACATTTTCTCAATATTTTTTTTCCTTGACACAAAAACTATACTATGTTATTCATTGTGACATTTATTGTACTATTTCATACTCTGTCAACATGCGTTAGAGACATACATTAATTTCTTTTCTATATCTTCTAAGTTTGTTACAATTTTTTTTTTCTTGAAATTTATTCCAAACTTTTGTACAAAACAAAAAAAAATTTTTTATCCATCTTGCCACACATTACCCTTTTTCAATTTATGCATTCCTTTATTCATTATCATATCAAAAGTTCGAATGTCCACTATAATTTTATTCCAATAAACAACCCTAAAGAAATATTTTTGTTTGAAAACAAAAGACAGTCAAAAATAATTTCAATTAACAATTTTTTATTAGATGTGTAGTCCACTACGATGGACATGAACAATGAAATATTTTAGAAAAAGAAAATAATACAAAGTTATTGAAGTCATCGGCCTGGCCTGACTTACTTTGTCTTCTATATTAACTTTATCCAAAATCTAACACTAATTTCATTTGATTTTCCTGTCAAATATTTTTATTACCATTCTCAATCACTTTTATGGTATCCGTTTTTTATAAAGAAACCGAATTGTTACTATCTAAATTATTATAACAACAACATTCATTAATTGTTGTTGTAATATTATGTTTGTTGATCTAAACAGTGTTCTAACCATTTATTTATCCTTTTTGTATATTAATACCATTTGTGAGGAGGAAAATAAAAAAAAATAATAAAAACACGCATTTTCCTGAAATTTATCTTAATACAATCTTATATAAATAAATTTCTCCCTCAACTTCTCCCACCACCGCTTCTTCTCAACAACCGCAATTGAAAGAAAATATTTTGATCGACAAAGAAAATTTAATGTTCTTCTAACTACCGACCGACCGACCGACTAAACTATTAAACATCTGTTTGGATAATGTTGTATAGATAAACTTTGAAATATCCGATAATAAATAACCGATGAAGAGTTGTCTTCGTGCTCTTTCATTTCAACTAATAAAAAAATTATTTTTCTAATAAATTAACATGAAATGAGATCCTTACCTAAGATTGTTGTATAGATATTTATTATGGTGTAGGTATAACGACGCAATACAACACAACAGAACACTACTAAACTATTATGAATCGTTCAAAAGAAACAAACTAAACAATATTGACTGTCACATAAAAACAAATCCAACACATTCCATAATTTCTAAAAACGATGACACTACATTAGGAGGACACACTAACCATTTAACTTCAAAATTGTAAAAAGAAAAGGTAAGGTATAATATTATTTTATTTTTTGTTATTTAATTTTTTATTTAATTTTTTTTTTTGTTTTTTTTTTTTTTTTTTTTTTGGAGAAAGACCGCTACAAGTGCTTTTGATATTAGGTATTTACAACAATACTATAAATTTTATATTCAAAACTCTATTTTGGTTATAATAATACTCTTGGTTATATTATATACAACTTGTGTACTGTACTAAAGTCTATTTGTAAAAAGTGATTTGTAGAATTTCTAGTTAAAATTGACTTTGAATAGGACATAAATTGTGTTCATCGGAGACAGAAGAAAGACATCAGAAGCGTTTTTTTTTTTTTTGTGTTTTGTTATAAAACTTATTACCTATCACTAAAATATAAAATGTATATACAAAACAATGCGTATCCCATTCTTAGATGTATTTCCATCTTATATTATTTTGATTCTGGGCAATGTTATATAATATATATCTATCTCAGTTTTTTTTAAATGTTACTGCTTTATACTTTTTTATTCTATAATAAAATGGGGATATGCTATATTAAGGTATTCTCACCTTATTCGTCGGTTGATTGCAGTTATTTTCAGTGGCGGGTCGAACAGTAAGTTTTTGTTTTTTGAATTATAATAAAATAATTGGGAATCGCTTAGTAGGAGAGGCATTTCAGAAAAATTTAAACCATAATTAAAGAATCTTACAAATATGTCGAGGGCAGCTAAAAAATTGTTTCGAGGTGTGTCAGGAAGTAAGGCAGGGCTGTGTTTTACCATCCATATTGTTTTTACTAGTAATAAATGATATAATGACTACTACTGTGGGTGTAAACGAGAGTAACGGTATCCAATGGCGTCCTTTCGAACATATCAGCCACTTAGATTACGCCGACGATGTGTGTTTATTGTCACATACGAATGCAGCTTTTAATGATATCTGCAAAAAGCTGTATGACGCTGGAAAAAGTGCGAGGCTAAAAGTCAATTCAGGTAAAACCAAAATCATGCGCATAAATCACACATCACAACATTCGATTCTCCAGGAAGAAACGTGAATGGAAGAGAAGAGTACGCTCAATTACCCAATTACCTGAACAGCATCGTGTCATCAAATGGTAGTGCCAATTTGGATATTAAAGGCCGTATCAGCAAAGCCCGTATAGCTTTCGGGATGCTCTCAAAAACATGGCGGGCAATCAGAATATATCTGCGCACAAAAATAAGAATATTCAACACAAGTGTAAGATCTTTTCTTTTGTACGCTTGCGAAACATAGAAAGTTTCAGTTAACATTCAAGAAAACTCCAAGCGTATATCAATAGATGTATCCGGCGGCGTATACTTAACATTCGTTCACCACAAATAATTTCCAACAGAACACTGTAAAAAAAAAAAAACGAAGCAAAAACAAATAGACGTGAAAATCCGACAGAGGAAATGGCGTTGGATCAGGCATACTCTATGAAAACCTGACAACAACATCGCGAAACAATGTTTCGAATGAAATCCTCAAAGTATACTTTGCGTCGGTAGGGCGAGCAAAACATGGAGAACAGCTGTCTTAGCCAAAGCAAGTACTCAGCAAAGAATGTGGCCACAATTGAAGAGGTTAGCCGCAGATAGGAACCGATAGAAAGATCTTATTACCGCCCTATGCCCCATGGATGGGGTTACAGGACATTGATGAATGATGAATGATAGTTATTAAAATTCCTCAAAAAAATATAAAATCTGAATATTTTATTTAAATTGGGTGATGTCGGTATGATTCAATATGATAGGCTTACTACTACAGATCGCTCTGTAATAGATCAAGATGGGCAAGATGCCATTTCAGAGTTACAACTGTATCGAATCTAATAAATGTATATAGCATCCAGATTTACAGTTAAATCTTAGATTGCAATTTATAGACATTATAAAACTGTTTTAATTAACGGAAGTAAATAAAACATCAACGTAGCGGTTAGTTAATGTAAAGTCTTATTTACAAAAATTTAATATTGAAACTCAGTGTGATATTAGAGAAAAGAGATTCATTAAAGTTTGAAACAAAAAAAAAACACATTAGATAGACCGAAAATTTTCATGTTTGGGCTATAAAAGGTATGCCATTATGTAAGTAATTTGAACGATAATTTGTTGAATAAGATTTGACGCTTTGTTTTCTATGCTTTTAGAGATACATGTAAAAGAGCGTGTTAGCTACAGAAATTAGATCATAGTAATCCGGTACAATACGAAATGAACCCCTACAACACATGTGTCCATAGCGATCGGCTACAACACGAATCCCCTACATTAATAAACAATCTATCTTTATCTAGTCTTTGAGAAGATTTCTGTCAGGTTATCAATATTTTGGCGTATACCCAACCATCTTTTCGCAAAGAACTAATCTAAACCATCTTTTCGCAAGAATTGAGTGTCAAGAATCTTGCAAAGTATTGTAAAAACTGCAGAAAATTTAACAGCTTCTTAGGCAAATATAACCTCTCAATATACCCATCATAATCGTCCTAAGTTTCTCTCTATTAAGCTGAAAAAATTTTCCAGTTTTTCTTTAATAACGTGTGATCATTAGTATTTAATGATTTTACGGGTTTAGTTATAGCGAATGTACGGATTTGTCACTGATGTTTATTTTCTTATAATTAGCTAGAATTTTCTCCTAAACTACATCTTTTATCCTATACAAATCCTTCTTTATTTATTAAAGCCATTATTTAAAAAGAAAATATTTGTGACGAATCTAATAATACCGCTTCTATTGACTAAACGAATTACTGGTAATTTTATTAATGTAGTGGACTCCAAAGTCAGATGTGGATTTAGTAAGTGTTATTGCAGAAATGAATAGCTGTTCATCTCACCTCCTTTTAAAATTCATTAATACACTCTATTTTTAATTCAATATTGAGGTTAGCTTCAACTGAAAAAATTCAAAAAACATAACACGACTCTGATTTCATACCAACCAAATAGATTTAGAAGATACTTACTAACAAAGGATTACAATCTATTTAGTAATTTTTCATAATCTCTACTTTTCAATTAAATAAAAAGAAGATGAAAATGAAGAAGGAAAAGAAGAAGAAAAATTGAATGAATAAATGAAAGACTACATAAGATTTTTTGAATTAAAACTTCTCTTTACTAATAATTTATCCAATACTGTCCAAAAAAAAAAGAGATGGGTTTGAATTTGGATGAATTGAATATAATAAAGAAGAAAAAAAACATGGAAAAATGAAATGTAAATGGTTGTGGCCATAAAATTAATTGGAAAATATACAAAAGTGTCAAAATTCATAGATTGGAAAATGGCATATGCAGCAGCAAGCACCCATGACTAATTGTCAAAAATTATTTTTCTTTATGAAATTGTTTTTTTTTTTTTATTAAAATTTAAATTGTGTTCAAATATTCATAGGAATACATGATATTATGTTAGGAGAGTCACGAGTGATTGAATTAGAAGAAGACTCTTACTGTTGCTGCACTATCGTGAATTGTGGTGATCAAAACTGTTGCGAACATAACTCTTGTGAGGGACATTTTTGTACAGTTTGAGAGAAGTGTAGCAACTTGCAACTGTATCGATGAGAACTGTATGAAAAGGGGCAAATTGTTAGGTACTGGAATATACGACGAAGTTTATACTAAAACGAATGCCTTTGTAAATTTATGTAAAATTAATAAAAAAACAATTAAGAAGAGAGCTGGATAGCTATATAGATACAGATAGATATTCTCTTAGACCCATCGTTGACGAGAAGAAAAAATTGATCTCGTCTCGTCTCGCTGAATATACATTTCTGTTATAGACACTGTAAGCGGCGCGATAAAATATTTTATTTGTTGGTAGTACTGATAATTTTTTAGTGTAAAAAAAAATTATTGGTATATAAACAAAATATGTTTTATAAAATTTTTAGAAATTTTAGTAAGGTTTAGTTTTAAAATATTTTTTAAATAAAAAATAAATATAAATATATTTATGTTTTAATTTTTTTTTTAGTTTAGTACATAAACAGTAGTAAAACGGTAATTAAATATGGTGTTTTTTTTTCAAAACGAAAACACAGTTTTAATAATAATGCAAAAAAATAATGAAACATTGTTTATTAATCTTTAATTAACTATTTTATCTATTCAATTTATTTATTTAATTAAATTTTTTGATAAAAAAACACTTTATATACTTTGACGAGATACTCTCTATCGCTTACAATTTTGGACGAGATAAAAAATGGCTATCGTGTCTAACAGAAATTACTCACGAAAATGTTTTGACATTTGTGGTCGCGGCAATTTGCTATTGCGTCTGTGGTGTCTAACAGAATACAAAACTTTCTCGTCAGAGATATTTTTACGCGATCTTGCGAGATGGGTCTAACAGAATATGGGTGATAGTTTTTAATTTAATTTTTATTAACGATATTATGAGAATATGCGGAAAAATCATTAAATCAACAATATTATCCCTTGATACTGTGTGAGTCGAACCAACCCGTTAAACTGCCTCTCTTTATTTCATCCTATCCAATCTGCATTATTTTATCTATTGTTTGTCTTATGGACGAAAATTACTACTGTGATAATTTCTTTTAAAACAAATAACTTTTCATATGGAACCGTCAGTATACCTTGCTGAATTATAAATATATACGACTAAGAAAACCAATCTGGAACAATAAAAAATTAATGCAAAAATAATTGCGAATAAAGTGCTGTGAATAGTCGAAAATACACCGTGACTTATACAGATATCTAAAGAGGCCAACAATGGGTGAAGAGTTAAAAAAATTGGGATAACGATATTCGATAATCGAGGTAATGTTGAAGCTTCAATGGTACTGGATCACAGAGATCTAACCAAACGACTGAACAATATCAAATCAATTGAGTTTAGCGTAAAATTAATTAACAAAATATATTAAAATAAAAAGAGTTATTTTTTTTTTAGATATATATTCAAAACACTAGGTTTACAAAGCATTTTTATACCGATTGCTATGTTTGGCTAGATTGGAAAGAAAAATTCGAAAAGGAGAAAGATAGAAGCGAAGAAGGACATTTATGAACGAAGGTGTTAATGTTCTTCTTGAATTTATGTAGGTCATATATAGAGACTTTATCATGTTGTGGGAGAATAAGATGAAATTTGGTACCATATTCGGTGTCGACCATAATCTGTCGATAACAAAATATACTGAAATTTGCAAGAAGTCACGAAAAAAGGCTTCAGCACCATGTAAATGTGGAGGTAGTCGAACTCCTGGACAATAGAAATATAGCCAGACGACTCAAAAGAGTAAAACCTTTTGAGTTAGTGCAGCAATAATCACCCACATTCTTGAGGATCCGTCGCGCTAGTGATCGGAGGTTGACCCGCTACCACGTTTAGATATATTTGTGTTTACAGGATTTATGAAGAATGTAGTTATGCTGACTGCCATCGAAACGAGGTTTTTCACAAGTCTTCCATAATTATAAATTCGTTTGGAGAGCTTGTTGATTTTTCGTCGTTGATGCGATGGGTCTTCAAGGTATTTTTTTTTTCTTTATTTATCTGTGTTCACTTAAAATTTTAATAATTCAAAAATAGTTACAAATTAATTCAAAATAATTTAAAAACCTATTGTACGTAATTGTGTACTCCAAATCTCTGTGTAAAAGCAGTTAGGGTGTTCATCCCATAGACTTGGAATTATATATAAAAAAAAAAAAAAAAAAACAATTTTAAAGTTGTAATTTTGACACACATTGTACATAAGAGTTTTATGACCGTAGCCGAAGCTGTCTGGTCTTATAATTTATTAATAATATAAAAATTCAATTGTTTTTTTTTTATATAAAATAAATACAATCAGTTAGAAATTCATTAAAAATTTACATTAATTCAAATATATTTAAAAATTGCACATTTAAACATTAAGAAATTCGACAATTTTTTTTTTTGTATTAACAGAAATTATCAATTGACTTAATATTAACAGGTAGATCATTAAAAAATTTTAAACAATTGTAGAGACAGTTTGTCTTTTGACCGTTTGTTTTGAACAGTGATAGATAAAAATTGCATTTGTTTCGGGTGTTATAACTATGTACATCTATATATTTTTGCAAAATGAAATAATGCTTAATTTGATTACTTCTAATTTTAAAGCCCAGATTTTACAGTTCAACACTTACATATATTATCGAAACTGAGGTACATATCAGAATAAATCATATACTCGTTGGGTGCAATATTGGGTAATTATGAATTATTTTAATAGATTTTTTCATTAGAATTTCGATTTTTTTTCAACTAATTTTTGGCGCTCCACTCTATATAGGATTGACATAAACAACATTTGACAAAATATATGACGAGTATATAATAAAGAGCGTTTTTTATCGAGAAATTTTTTTAGTCTGTGCTGTAGGACTAGATCGCAATATAGGAAGGGTGTGGTTTAGTGGGTAAGAATCCCACATATAATGTAAAAGTTACGGGGCTCATTGTGTCTTTTAAAGATTCCCACCAGCCTGCGTATAAAAAAAAAAAAAAAAACGGATGTTGAGGTTATAAATGAATTTCCATAACTTGTCTTCTGCACATGCTGTCCTTCGTGTTTTATCGGACGAACTCTTCTTTCAACTGAAAAATATTGTAAAGGACAGTTGGCTGCTTGGATAAAAAATATATTCAACCTTAAAGTTATTGATTGGCTGCAACAGCTAGTATAATAATAGTATTGCAATAAAAAAAAACTAGAACTTGTGTAAGTCTCTTCTGTTAACATCATCGCTTATATGAGCAATTTATGCCGAACGTCATAGTACAAATTGACTGCTAATACGTGGGTTATGGCTGGCTTCCAACCTATTGGGTGATGCAAAAAGATTTTTTTTTTCATTAATTCTTTCAAATTAGTTAAGAATGTAATTTTCTAATTATTAAAATGAAATGGAAGAAGTCAATTAAGTAGATGAAACTACCATAGAATATATTTTTTTATAGTTTACATATAAACAAGTTACTACACCTAAAATTCAGAAGTAAATAAATAGTGTATGATAGTTAGTGTTGTCTTACCTAACTGTTTCGGTTTATATTAGATTAAATTTAGAGATGTCAATTAACCGGACTTTCTGTTATCCGGATATCAAATAGCTTAAACATGAAATATCCGAAAAATATCCGGATAACCAATGTATTCGGTTTGCAAATTTCTTCTCCTTTGTTTTTTTCCTTTCAGATTTTCTTCTCCTGGAATGGCATACAATCGCCTCATTATATCTTTTGCATAGGCATAGAGTGCTGGTTTCGAAGCATATGTAAAATATCATTAAAATTATCATCTCGAGAGATTAATGAATTTTGTAGAAATTTCATTAAAGACACTACTTCTTTATTTCGTTTTAAAATTTCTGTTTTTTATGACGTCAACATTTCATTGCTCAAATCTGAATCAATATCGTTTAATTTTTTAAATATAAAAGTGTTACTTGTTCGTTACTCAACTCTTTTACACCTAATTCAAGTGGTTTTAAGATATTTAAACATACTTTATAGGACTACGAAATTTTGTTCATTGTAATATCCTTTTTCCGTTCCTAATAAATCAGATTATTTAATACATTTTTTTAACTTTAGGAGTCACTCAATCAGAGGAACCAATGAGCTCCACCTGGTTTTCCAATCCAACAGTTAATGTAATAATTATGGTATAAAAGTTCAAATTTTTGAAATGATAAAAATTTACTTTCTCGAAAATTGATTATCCGGATAATTGATTCAAAATATTCGGATTTCAAATTATCCGTAAATCAGAAAATATCCGGATAGTTCAAACAGAATATTATCCGGATTGCTATCCCTAGATTAAATTGTTAAGTCTGGGTTATATTCCCATTTTGTTACATTCACAAATTATTCATAAAATCATATCCATAGTATTAGCAGCTGAATAAAAAACCAAAGAATAGTTTCTGAATATGAATTTGGATCTTTAATGGTTGCCGATTGTTTATATCCAAACTCTTTGTAATTATTTAAAAAAAAAATACAAATTTTATTTTAAAAATTATAAAAAGCCTTGAAAAAATCGTCTTGCGGGAATTTTTAAATTTAAAAAATAAAAACTTTCAATTTCATATCATTAAATTTCTTAATTTTCATTTTTATATAAACAATCTCCGTTGAGCTTTAAAAAAAAAAAAAAAAAAAAAAAAAACATCTAAAAAAACTGAACATTAAAATTACGAATAAATAAATAAAAACAAAATTTTTTTTTTATATAATGTGTGTTACATTGTCAACCCCATTCTACTTTTACCATCTTACTTTACTCTTTCTCTCTCTTCTCAAATAAAATCAGAAGATAATTGCAAAAAATTTGCATAAAAGTTTTGTTTACATATTTAATTTAGCATCTCCACCCTCCCCTTCACAACCACCCTAGTTTTCTTAACTTTTTGTTTTTTTTTTGTTTTGTTGCCAGCCCTTTGAGTTAAATCTTGTGACAATATAGTGAAAGCACGAATCATATATTATTGTATTGTGTATTGTATATTTATATACGTATGAGAAAGAACAATGAAAGAATTTATTTTTGAAATATTTAAATAATATATGGGTATCAGGTAATGGAAGAAATTATGTATTCATATTGCGCGTATATAAATTTTTCTCCTGATGATATTCTTATGCTTATGGCATAAAATCTTATCAGTAATAACAATGATGATAATGATGATGATGATGATGCTGATGATAATGATACATATCTTTTGTTATATATAAGTATGTACTTTCTCCACCCAAAGTAGATAATATTATTGGTTATAATGGGATTCGTAAAAATCGACCCCAGATGGAATTTAATTGCTTAGAATGTGGCAGCAGAGTAGCAATAATAGTATTTAAACTAAAATAAAATTTATTCGTATGGTGAAATTGAGGAAGGTGGATGGGTGAAAGGTGTGTATAGGTATGTGATTTTATTTATAACATAAAATTTTTGTATTTTTGTTGTCACCAGAATTTTGGCTAAGGATTGTATGAAAATTATTTGGAGTTCTTTCTGCCCTACATACTTATGAATTTGAATTTCTTAGATTGCGGAAATAATGTATGCACGTGAACATTTTGATTTTCAAATAGATAAGTATTGTGAATTGAAATTTGTTTTTTTAATTTTGAATATTTTTGTATAAAATTTGACAAAAACTTAAGAATTTGAATATTTTATTGTTAAGATAATAACATTATGGTGTATAATGCAATATGTAGAAGGGTGATAGAGGTGAATTCTATTTTTAACAGTTAAATATTTATTAACATATTTTTTATTGTTCTGTTTTATATTTTTGGTATTATTTTATTCTATTATATTTTCTTCTTCCTTTTCTACTTTGTTTAAAGACTTAAACCTGTTTTTTCTTCGAAGTTAGGTTAAAGTTGAATCAGTGATCTGTGGAGTTGTCTGGTGTTTCATCGCCTGTCTCTTGCAGTTTCTATAGATTTTTCATTCTAACCTGGCCTCCTTGTCATGTCCCAACTTACACCATTTTAATGTGTGATCTGTAATTCATCATTATTTTTTCTATTAATACCTCAACGCGAGGTAAGATTTGGCAAACTGAATATTTCTCCATTCAGACTTGTCATTGACAATAGTTCTTCAATGCTTTTTAAAATTTTCTATCTATTGTCCATTCAACTACTTCTTGGACTATATACTTAACTTCTATTACACTAAATATATTTCTTTGAGATCTTTGTTCATCCATTCTGATGATATGTCCTACCCTGAGTTTAGTTTTTGCATCTTTCTAACCCGAGTTATATCTTCTTCATTGATAAGTTGGTTCTGTTTATTGTTGCTTCTTCTTTCTAATAAATTGATAATGGGTGTTTGGGGTTGCATTCCTTGACTTTAAAAAAAAAGTCCTTTCCTATTTTTGTTTAAAAATTTTTCGGAATATTCTGCACGCCTCAAAACCTAATGTTCTTACTGCCGTATAATTAATTTACATATTGTTAACTTGAACTGTTTTAATAACACTTTAGATTTTCTTTATTTGCAAAGTAGCATTTTTTGACTATTTGTAATCTACAGGTAAATTTACTTGTAATCTGTTTCGAAGCAATTGTTTCTGTGGAATCATTTTGAGAATTTTCCTTCAGCTGCACGTGAAGCGATTTAAATTCTATTCGCTTCTTTTAGCGGTGATTTGAAATAGACATTATTCTATTAACACTGTCATCGCTTACGGCTCATGTAAGGGTGAGTAACTTAGACGAACCATTAATGTTTAGTGTTGTTTCGTTGCATCATAATTTGGTAGTTAAAACAGAAGAGTTAAAACAGCAGTTTCAATCCCTTTGTTATGAGTTTTTGTTTTTCAATTTTTATTTGTGCACTAAGTCGAAGATATCCGAAATGAATAAAGTCAAAATTTACTTGTAATAAACCTGGGCTGAAAAAAACTAATTCAGATCCTTTTCTATAACTACAAATTACCCGCAAATAACTTTGATAAGTCGGCAAAAGATTTGCTTTTTTGAATGCGAAGAATACGACGTTACAATTTATATACGAATAAAATATGCACTTATACTGTCAGATATTGCTTAGAAGAACAAGCAAATCAGACATCTATTATAGACGAAAGCTTGCATCATGTTACGAAGCGGTGGCATCATCATCCAGTGGGTTAGTACCCATTACCGTTTCGAACTGATTTTAGTAAGAGATTAAAATAAATATCTAACATGCTGTAGTTGGTAGAATGTTAAAAAGAGAAATTTAAACATAAAAAGAAAGTAGAAAAAGACCAAATATGAATTATTTTATTAAGGTTCGTAAAGAAGCTACTCTGGAGTTAGATTTACGTAACATTCTAAGTCAGTACTATGGTTAACAATACTAAACAGGTCAAAGTAACGTAAATTATACGCGGATTCTCTCTAGTAGTAATTAAATCACTAATTTTAAGTGCTAGGGTATTCCCAGCAATAATTTGGTGGATAAATGTAATATCAGTCACCAATCGATGTTGTTGGACAGTATTCAAGTCTATCCAAAGTACCCTTTCTTCGTAACTAGGAAGTAGAAAACGTTCAAATGATGAAAAAGCACGTAGTGCAAAGCGTAAACATTTACGCTGAACTGCTTCAATACATGAAATATTGGGATCTGGCCATATTAGAGTAAGTTACACAAATCAGCTTTTATCATTAACGAAATAAACAATATAAAAAATTCAATAATAATGTTTGGCGGAGGTTTGGGGTGACAACCATCCTTGTTATAAGTGTTTTTTTGTGAAAATGTATACCTAATAAAAATAATTAGAGGGAATTAAAGAGTATGATTCAAAATATAGCAATTAAAATAGTACGGGGTAGTCCTTTTTTCCAGAATATTTATATAGGAGTGATTTTATTGTTGGTTAAAAAATCAGGATAATTTGCCTTTTACAGAATATTTATACATATATGCTTAAACGCAAATTTGGGGAGTTATTTCATTATGAAAATAAATTTTTTTTTAATGTTTGGCCAAATTTTGTGTCTTGTAGCCTATGAAGAAGGGATTCTATTTTATCTAGAATATTTAGCACAATTATTTTTATGCTTAGCCACTGTTGGATAAAAAACAGAGAATTTCACCTTTTTTCAGAATATATATCTAATTTCTGGGATACTGAACCTTTAACCTCAAATATTGGCATTTGGACTTCTTTGACAATTTCTCTAAGCGTTGTTAATTACGTGTGAACAAATTTGAAGAAACAAAATAATTTTCAACAATTTAATTTAATCAAGGGCCGTCAACCCCAATTTCTGGGACACTGCTCCTCTCCAACAATTTTTCTAAGCGATATTAATTACGTAAGCCAAGGTTGGAAAAAAATGTTGAAAGTTTGGATTGCGACGAATGTGGTGTAAAAAAATTTGGCTTTTCACGCAGATCCAGAAATTGCATAATTTCTGTCAGTAATAACGGAAAGTCGCTTCTTACAATTTCTGAAACTTATGAAATATTTTTAAAATTCACAGTGTCCGAATTAATCCATTTAATGTTATTCAACCCCGTCCCGCGCCACTTTTTTTTCTCAAAATAACGAATAACTTACATTTTCTTATAGAAAACTCAATCAAAAACATAGTCTATACATTTTTTTTATTGCACTTTCAATAGTTTTTTGGAAAAGAGGTTGTACTCAAAGGGGTACAATGGGAACACAAAGGACACAAAAAAATTTGATTATTAAAATTAAGTAAAAACTCTTTCCGACAAATTTCTTATTTCATTTTATTTTCTTATAATGAAAGGAACAAAAAAACTTCAATTTGTAGTACGAATAAATGAAATTGTATCAAACATTGTCTTTCTATACAG
Organism: Argyra leucocephala; assembly: GCA_963942445.1. Taxonomy (NCBI): domain Eukaryota; kingdom Metazoa; phylum Arthropoda; class Insecta; order Diptera; family Dolichopodidae; genus Argyra; species Argyra leucocephala. The sequence goes on from OZ012681.1 coordinate 17,335,399, forward strand.
AGTGTAATATTGCACTTTATGCAACTCCGTCTTGCTCTCTGGTGACAAAACACTGCACAATACAATTGTTTCATCAATTTTTTTGGATAATGACCATCTTGGTCATTCCCATTACTATTTGGGACATTTCTTGACTGTTTGGAGGCCTGACTTTTTAGAAAAGCTCTTTGTAATATTTCTAATAAAGCTGATTAAATCCATTTTTCATTACCAACTAAATATACTTTCAATGCGTTTACGACTGCAACTGATGGAAAGAATGTGTCCAACGAGGCCACCACCACTTCTTGCCTCTGATGGAAATGCGATAGATATTTACTGCCTGATTCAACAAATCAACACCTCCCATATGAGCGTTATAATTGCTAAAAAGGCAACGTTGCTGAATATTAATTTTTTTGTTTTTTTCTTCTTCAACTTCTAGTTTTACATTATCTTGGCGAGCTATATATATAGTAACTATTTATATTTCCTTCATTCATAGTAATATCTTGTACTTCATCAACTCATTCTGGTTCAATATCTTTCTGGATCAACATCTTTTTAGCTGGTGGCACTTCAGAAATACAATAGAAACAAATTTCGAATTCTATAGTGATGATTTTATATAATTTTTAAATAATGCTTTCGTCCTTGCATTCGAATAAGAAACATACGTTTTTTTTTTTTTTGTAAATTAATTTAAGTTGAAAATTACTCTCGAAAATTCTATTTTAGAAATTACTTAACAAATATTGAAGATACAACGAATTAAATTTGACACAATTTAATTAGAGTTGTGGTGCGCAAAAAGAATTTTTAAATTAGTTTTTTAGCTGGTGGCTCTTCGCACCTTCCCGATTTTAGTAAAAGTGATAGAGGAATATTGTCGTTATCTTCACTGTCAGAGTCACCTTACCAAAAAAAATTCAACTTTGCCAGGTAAATCAAAAGGAATAGTATCCGCTTTGATATCATATTCATCAATATCCTCTTCATCTGTTTGATAATAAGATGGATGGAGGTAAGATAACTAAATCTATATTTTGTTCATGCTCTTTAATATCTTCTATTGTTGTTTATAAATGTCGAAAAGTTCTTCCATAAAAAATTTTCGTATTTACAGATGTAAAATTCATAATTTTCCTAAAAATAAAATATTAATAAAATGTTCCCATTGGGCTCATACGAGTACACTTCAATAGAAATGCATAAAATTATGAACTACACTTATTTTTAAAAATATCTGAATTCACAGTTTAAAAATATGAATATCTTACCAATAAAATGCAATGTCAAAGATAAAAAATTTCACTTTAATTATTATTACTTTTAATGAAATTAAACGATTTACACACTAAAACTCTTTTTTTTCAAATGTGTCAGATATAATGTATTATATCTCCGTCTATTCGTACGTCAAACTAGATGAAATTTTACAAGTGAATTTCCCAAACTATGTGCCGCCAATAAGCATATACACGCCGATAACCACATCATTCACTTCTGTTTTATTTACAGATCGCCTCAAGCGAATCAGCTAGAAACTGATATGCTTATAGAAAGACTATCCAACCAGATAAACTCAATTCTGGAAACCAATCCCGAGTCTGAGATTATTCTGGCGGGAGACTTCAATATTCATAGCTATTACTTCCATTATTTCAAAAACGATGGAAATCTTAATTAATCATAAGCTGAAGAAATATCTTGACAGTAGAGGTATAATTCATGATAGCCAAAACGGCTTTCGAGGCCAACGTTCCACCGGTGATCTCATGACATGCCTCTGCGAGAAGCTCAACACCAGCCTGCATCAATCTGGTGAAGCTACTGTTGTAGCTCTGGATATATCTAAGGCTTTTGATCGAGTTTGGCATTCTGCTCTTATAGCAAAATGCAACGCTATAGGCCTTGGTTCAACCTTTTCTAAATGGATTGAAAGTTTTCTTTTAAATCGATCTATCATAGTTTCAGTTGACGGTTCTTTTTCCGACCAACTTCAAATCAATGCTGGTGTTCCACAAGGCTCTGTCCTTTCCCCCACCCTATTTCTCATTTTCATTAATGACCTTCTCAAAATAACTTTCAATCCAATCCATAGTTTTGCTGATGACAGCACTCTAGTAGCATCATATGATTTTCTAAAACAAACTAATGCTACAGCTTCCGCAGTCACCTCCAAAAGAACAATGATGGCCGGCGCGCTCAATCACGACCTTGCCAAAATTGTCGACTGGGGTAAAGCTAACAGAGTCGAGTTTAACACTTCAAAAACTCAAAGCTGTTTTGTTAGTAACAAGCTAACAACATTCGAACCGATTCTCCGGCTTCAAAATGAAGGTATCCAGCGACTCAAAGATCTGAACATTCTCGGAATGCGAGTGAATCAAAATATGCACTGGAATGAGCATATTTTCGATATTGCGAAAAGCGCCGCAAAATGTTTAGGATTTTTGAGCCGTTGCAAAACTTATTTTTCATCTCGAGATCTTTTAAAAATCTATAAAGCATATATACGACCCAAGCTCGAGTATAACTCACATTTATGGGCAGGTGCACCAAAAACTGCTTTAATTTTTTTGGACAAAGTTCAAAACCACGCCATTCGTCTTATAGGCGACATAAATGTGACCTCATCCCTTATACCACTAGGTCATCGTCGTATTGTTGGAGCACTTACTCTATTTTATAGATATCTGCTTGGTGTTGGCACTTGTTCCGAGGAATTAAAATCACTTCTTCCTCCTCTTAAGCAATTCAATCGCACAACACGAGAGGCATCAAGTGCCCACCCTTTCACAGTGGAAATTCCGAGATGGTTTAAGTCCGGCTATGGAAATTCTTTTATAGTAAGAACATCCCGATTGTGGAACCGCGTCCCAATCGAAGCATTCCCAATGAGAGAAGGATTTTTTATTTATGACTTACAGAGGTTTAAGACGAATATTAACAACATTGTTCGCTCTTTCCCACAAAACTTTTCTTCTTCCATTTTCTTTCCTTTCCTCTAACTATCGCTTCCTTTTTCAAATAGTCAACGGTACGCAAGTACTTAAAGGTTCAAACCCAAAAGTTTTGGCTATAATATAAAAAAAAAAAAAAAAAAAAAATGTTAAATAAGAATTATTTGCAGGGATGGGTCTCTCGTTCGGTTAATGTATCAAATTTTGACATTTAGATTATGATGTTTTCTGTACTCATATGAGTACAATGGTGCCCAATGGGATTAATAATGATTAGGGTAGTATGAAAGTAGATAAATAAAATTATTTTAAATCTACATACGAGTATATTTTTATTTCAGCATTTTTGTTTCGGCATTTTTGATTTCAACATTTTTTTGTTTTCAATATTTTGCTTTTCAACAAATCGACCCACATCTGAAATATCAACATTACTGAATGCATAATGCATACATAATGCATATTATTATTAGTCCATTTTACTGTTGCTAATCGAAGGGGATAGCTGCAGTATGCATAGTACTGCACAACCAACATTCACTTAATTTCCTTGAATTGCATTTAAAAGTTTTAAAAAAATTTTAGATTAAAATTTCGAAAATAATTACAAAACTTAATTATTATAAAAAAAATTTAGCGAAATTAAATTCGTAAGAAAATTATCGTGTTGAAATTTTAAACTAATTTTGAAATTCTTTTTGCGCACCACAACTCTAATTAAATTGTGTCAAATTTAATTCGTTGTATCTTCAATATTTGTTAAATTAATTTCTAAAATAGAATTTTCGAGAGTAATTTTCAACTTAAATTAATTTACAAAAAAAAAAAAAAAAACGTATGTTTCTTATTCGAATGCAAGGACGAAAGCATTATTTAAAAATTATATAAAATCATCACTATAGAATTCGAAATTTGTTTCTATTGTATTTCTAACCGCATCATTGACCCTCAAACTTTTAAAACTTTTATTTATTATGTACATACCTCCTATTCTATTTATTTTATAGTTTAAAAACATACTCTCGTATATCGAAAGTAAAATAAAAGTGTTTCCTTAAAATTAAATTAAAGTTTTTCTTCAAAATGGATGGTATAAGGTGAATATAAAAAATTTAGTTATAAAATTTTAAGGTGAAAATTTTCAATTTCAACAAAAGAAGTAGAAAAAAAAAAACAAAAAACTTTTAAATACATCTGAACATCTGTAGTTAAGTAAAAGTTATTCTTTCTTAACTTGAATAAAAAATTAATTTTCTTATTTAAGAAATAGAATCTATAGGATGTAGGTAGAAAATCTGATGTAATCGCATCTTTCATTAAACATCGCATCACTTTCATACGATAATATGATATTCGAATTAAGTTGTTGCAAGTATATATATACAACTGCAGCAAATGAGTTTAATAGAGGTGAAATTAATTACAATATAAATTTTATTTAATATTACATTTAATAAGAAACCCCAGAAGTGTATGGGGTGAGAAAATGATACAGAAAACCAGAAACAGGAGTAGTTTTTGTTTTTATTATCTTGTTCGTTGAGTATAGAATTTTTCTTATTATTAGCTACCGATAGAAATTATATAAATACAGTTGTTACAAAAAATTGTTTGTGCATAGAACAATTTCATAGAAATAGCACAAAAACGGATTTAATATCTATCCATATCACCCATTGATCTAATACTCAAAATTACAGTACTGTTTTTGGTTCATTTAATTCCCAGTTAGTTATTGAAATAATCACAAAAAAGGCTGAACATAGTGTATACTATCAACTGAAATATAAAGTGTGGCTGAAGAAGTTAGCAATGCAATTTATGCAGGGCCGTCTTTACAAATTTGGCCGCCATGGGCTTTGGTTTAATATAATGTAAAAATGCTAAGAGAATGAAATAGTTTTAAAATAAGTTTTATATTAAAAAGGCAAATTTTATTTCTGTAATATATATGCATGCTTAAATATAATAATTAATTATTACTTAAAAAACTAAAAAATACAATTTAATATTAAATATTTCTTTCCGGACATTTTATTATTGGCAAAGTTATTTATTATTTCATTAAAGTCTGTAATTTCTAATATGTCAGCTTCAATAGATAATACACTTAAATTATTTAGTTTAGATTGTCCTAAAGATGTACGTAAATAATTTGTTATCCTTTTAAGGGTCGAAAATGACCTTTCCCCACTGCGATTTGTAAATGCAATACTAAAAAATTACCGTAGAGCTGTTGTTATATTTGGAAAAGTGCATTTAATTTGCAACTCAATGATTGTTTTCAAAATTAATTGAGCTTTCGAAAAAGTCTTTAAGTTATCAGATAATAAGTTGATATGCTTGAAATGCATGCATTTCTCAGCTAACCCTTCTTCTAGATCTTCATGATATTCTTTATATAAAATATTCACCTTCTCTCTAATAACATTGTCATTAAGTTTCCCTAAATTCATCATAAATCCCAATTTTGCAGCAATGTTATCATAAGCTGATTTTCGTTTATCTATTTCAGCCAAAAGTCCATCAATAATTACATAGAATGTATTTATTCGAAAACCTGTAGTTTGATCAAATTGAGCATCAGCTGATGGCCCTTCATCGAATTACCTTTTCCTCTTGAAGGCTCTCGCAGTTTTCAATTCTTTAGTACCAGATAGCTCTTCTCCCTTTTTTTTTATAGTAATTAAACGAATTTTCATTTCGTCGTTCTTTTAAATATTTTTTTAAAGAGTTGTACAAACCGACCACTGTTTCAATTTCGATTTCCACTTTTTGGAGACTTATGTTCATTTTATTAGTGGTTTCCAAAATATCATTCCAAAATGATAAAATTATTGCTGTTTCCAGAGAATTGAACTGTATCTCAAAACCTTCTGCTTCAATTCTGGTTGAAAATTTCTGTGTCGCATCTATATATATGTCATTTAGATATATAATATAAGCGACGTTTCAAAATCCTACAACGGCCTCGTTGGTGCAGCGAAGAAATTATATATATTCTGGACAAAAACAAACAATTTTGTAGCTTCCAAATAACTTTCTACTGCACATTCCCCAATCAAATTCAGAGAATGTGGTGTACACGGTACATAAATTGCTAGATTGTTTTTTGATTTTATCCTGAAGACCATTGTAAGTTCCTGCCGTATTCGATGCATTATCATATAAGATTGTCCTCTACAATCCTGCATATTAATGCCAATTGGTGAATGTTTTTATTACACAGTTTTCCATTTCTTCAGCTTTATGTCAAACATTTTCAAGAAAAGTTAGTTGGGTAAAAATAATTTATGTGTGATGAAAAAAAAAATTTGGTTTTTTAGGTAATTTAAAATTTATATTTTAATATATTATCTGAGGACGCAATATATTGGAGATTAATATTATTGTATTTCAATAGATTGCGCCCTCAGATCACCTCAGATCAATGGCGTCCCTGGGCTACAGTCCAATTAGCCCTATGGATAAGTGGGGCCTGAATTTATGTTACAGCATTATCCGGAAGAATCATGTTTAAAGAAATTCTTAAAAATAAAATTTTTAAAATATTGAATGAAAACGAAGAAAGCGAATAACAACCAAAACTGAAAATGCCAAAATAATGAGAGTTGTTTTTAAATTGAATATTAGTTAAACATAAACAGCAGATATAATGAGGGAGTTTTCTAAAAATAGAAATCAAAAAATACAGGACCCACAAAACGTTAAAACCTATATTCAACTTAAAAATATTAAACTAAGAAATGTTTTCTACAATAACCTTGCCATTGGCAGAAATATGGTTTCAATTAATAAGAAGCAGCGATTTGGGATAGCATCACCCGACTTTAAAAATAAAATTGGACTTTCTTTGTATTTTTTTAATAAAATCTTACCGTTGGCGGAAAGAAGATTGCAATAGATAGATAGAACCGTTTGGGACGACAACTCTTTGCTTTAAAAATAAAGTTGCTTTTTTCTTAATATTGTTTTTTTTTAAAAGCTTGCCATCGGCAAAAACAGTGTTTCAATAAATAAGTAGCCAGCGATTCGGGATGGGATGGCATACCCCGACTTTAAAAATAAAATTTGCTCTTTCTTTGTATTTTTGTCATAAAATCTTTCCGTCGACGGAAACAAGGTTGCAATAAATAAATAGCACCGTTTTGGGACGATAACTCTTTGCTTTAAAAATAAAAGTGGTTTTTTCTTTATATTGTTTTTTTTAAAAGCTTGCCGTTGGCAAAAACAGTGTTTCAGTGAAAAACAGTGGCTCTTTCTTTGTATTTTTTACTAAAAGCTTGCCATCGGCAGTGCTTCAATAAATAAGTAACAGCGGTTTGGGATGACAAAAATAAAATTGGTGTTTTCTTTAGTAGTCTTACTAATAATTGGCCATCTTCAAAATACAGTGTTTCAATACCCCGACTTTGAAAATAAAATTGAGTTTTTTTTGTATTTTTTTAATAAAATCTTACCGTCGGCGGAAACAAGGTTGGAATAGATAGATAGCACCGTTTTGAAATGACAACTCTTTGCTTTAAAAATAAAGTTGGTTTTTCTTTGTAATTTTTACTAAAAGCTTGCCGTTGGCAAAAACAGTGTTTCAATAAATAAGTAGCCAGCGATTCGGGATGGGATGGGATGGCATCCTCCGACTTTAAAAATAAAATTTGCTCTTTCTTTGTATTTTTTTCATAAAATCTTAACGTCGTCGGAAACAAAGTTGCAATAAATAAGTAGCACCGTTTTGACAACTCTTTGCTTTAAAAATAAAATTGGTTTTTTTTTTATATTGTTTTTTTTTTAAAAGCTTGCCATCGGCAAAAACAGTGTTTCAATAAATAAGTATCAGTGGCTTGGGATGACAGCCCTCGATTTTAAAAATAAAGTTTTTTTTACTAAAATTTTGCCTTCAGCGAAAACACAATTAATGTTGTTTCAATAAATAAATAACACCGTTTTGGAAAAAATAAAACTGCCTTTTTCTTTATATTTTTTTTATTAAAATCTTACCGTCGGCTTGTTTCCTTGTTGTTGGTTGCAATAAATAAATAGCACTGTTTTCGGATCGGATGACAACTCTTGGCTTTAAAAATAAAATAGGTTTTTCTTTATATTGTTTCCTAAAAGCTTGCCATCGGCAAAAACAGTGTTTTAATATATAAATAGCAGCGGTTTGGGATAGCAAAAATAAAATTGGCTTCTTCTTTGTATTTTTTTTAATAAAATCTTACCGTCGGCGCAACCAAGGTTGCAATAAATAAATAGCACCGTTTTGGGATGGTACCTCCCCACTTTAAAAATAAAATTGGTTTTTTCTTTATATTTTTACTAAAAGGTTGTCAACTTCAAAAACAGTGTTCCAATAACTAAATAGCGGAGGATGGCAGCTAAAAATAAAAGTAGTTTTTTATTTTTGCTTTAAAGATTGCATTTGCGTTTTTTTGCCGTTCCTAAAAATGGGGTTTTAATTAATAACTACCAGCGGTTATTTTATCAAGTATTTATTTTGATATTTAACATCATATGGATGTTGCTGTGGGCTAACGACAAAATTTGAATGTCGTGCTTCAACAAATTAAGACACCGATGCATCAAGCTTCTCGCATTATTTCTAATTTTTAATTTTTCAGTCAAAGCGTTTATTTTAAACTCCTAATGTGAATGTAGTTGACAAAATGTTGACAACGTATATGAAAATAAGCTGTCTTTAGAAATTCGCAGACACATATATAGAAAATTACTAAGACACTAACTGCTTTTTTATCTTATATTATCCATACGCAATTGTTTTATGGACAAATAATTTGATTTTTTCGACAGGATTCCTACAGGAGCAAAAATAATTTCAAGTATAATTTTGTTGCTGTTTTTTCGGTACATTTTCCTATATAAAATATTTTTTGATCATATATGTACTACAGGGGAGACTATTAAAATTTTTTAACGTTTCTCATTCCTAGGGATTTATATTAGTCTTTTAAACAGAAAAAAAACGAAGATAAAAAAAAACTTTTTTTCCTTGACTACGCCAAAGATTATTATTTAAAATGAATATTACGGTTGAAAAGACTTTCAGTATAGGTATCGAATATGTACATACATTAAAATATGTTTCATCATATGTTATATAAGAAACATAGGTAAATATAATAACACTATAGAGGGCGCATATTCAAGATTTTTCTTTAATATCAATTTCATGGTTGGTTGTAAATTAATTCAAGCCGAAAATGAATTTAAAATTTGATTAACCTTTGGGAAATTTTTTTTTTTTTTTTTTTTTTTTTTAACTCATCATGATGAAAATTATAATTTTTATTTATTTATTTTATTTTATTTTTTAATTTTAATTTTTTTTTTTTTTTTTTTTTATGTTAAGGAATTTAATATGAAACTGTATTAATAGATAATTTTTCTTGGTATATTTTATTATACGTTGGGTTATGACTTAATGGTATTTATTGAATTTTTCTCAGTAATGAAATTCGTTTTTTTTTTAAATTAATATATTTATTTTTGGGTAATTTAAATAATTAATACGAATTATGTAGATACAATAATTAATCGTGCGGTAGCAAATAATGTTATGGTGGAAGGGGAACCGGTTGTGTATATGGGGGTTTAATATTATAAATTATTTATTAATTATTATTTCAGCGATTCAAAATAATGTTATGTGACTTGCAACTGTTCTACGAGATAATAACAGGTCGATATAGGATAGAGGCATATATTGTTAATTTATGTAATTGTTTTAAATATTCAACAACAAAATTATTACAGTATACTTAAATAATAGACCGATAGTTGATATAGATGCCAGGTTGATATATATAATTTCTACAGCTATTATGCCTAATAGCGTTCAGCTTGTATTTAATTACTTATTAAATAAGAGAATGACAAGTTAAATTTTTCTATTATTTGTGAAATTTAAAATTGCAAAATTTAGAAATTGTCCTATAAATTACCCTATAATACTTGAATTCACTACGCCGCATCTGAAACGAAATATAAAAAAGTCGGAAACGACTCATTAAAATCATTTCAGCGTTTTCTTTCAAAGTGGTGTATACGTTTTGATTTATTTCTCAGGTCAAGGTCCATTTAACAAACATGTGTTAAAAATTGGTAGAACGAAAACAGACAGATTCAGTATTTGCTTAGAAGACGGCGATCATATTCTATTCGTTTGCGACACCATAGTTCACAAAAGATATAAATATTTCCAGATTCTGAAATTAACATAAAAGCAATAATAGCGTTCATCAAGAACATAGACCTACAATTAATTCTAAGATAGAAAATGAGGAAGTACAATCTGAAGAGTTCTGGTAAGGTTTATATAAAGCCGCCCATTACAAAAAGAAAAGCTTTAAGTACCCAATGAGTATAGAAAAAGATTGCATATCATTTAGGAGCAGTAAAACTAACACAGAAGCAGTAAAATATATTAAAAATATTTTCATGTATACGAGTAAATATATGGTTGGTGGATGAAATGAAACAATATACCCCCCTATAGTCCTTAAAAATTGTGCAAGTTCCCTAACCGGACTACTAAGTAAACTTTTCTATACATCATACATTTTTGGATTTAGGTAGAAAAGGTCAACTGGTGATCTTCTGATCTTTATGACGGAAAAATGACACCGATGCATAGAAAAATACGGTGAAGCTAAAACTATAGACCTAGCATTAAAGTTTTTGTTCGCGTTTGGCATGAAGAAACTAGAAGCAGAATTCATTACTGAAGAAACTAGAAACAATTTAATATAACTCGCATATTTGGGGATGTGCACCTAGTACCTGCCAACAGTACCTAGATAAACTACAAAAGCAAGCTGTCAAAATTATCAATGACGAAGATGTTACTACACAACACCTAACATCATTAAGTAATTGCCGTAATGTAGAAGAGCAGCCACTCTGTTTTATAAATATCTGTTGGGTAATTATTCTGACAAAATTAAAAGTATTATGGCAAAACTAGAACCATTACAGCGTAATACTCGCAGGGCAGCCATCGCTCATAAATTTGTAGTACAGCCTCTTCGAACCATAACTGTAAAATTTAGAAAATCTTTCAGCAACGAACGTCTAAACTATGGAAAACCTTACCATCTTTTGTGTTCCCGCAAACATATAACTTAGAAGTTTTCCAAAGACAAGTTAATAAATATCAGAAATCTGCATTATTTTCACAAAGCTTGATCGTGCGGTATTAGTCTTTATAGTTTTCTTATGTTGTTTGATGTATTAAAAATGTCAATTATCCTTAATTATATTTTTAAATTTCGGCTTTGAAAAACTCTACGATGTGATTGATTCTACACCTTTAAGATTTTTGGCTCACTGATAATGTCTTAGCTAAAACCAAAAAATTAATTATTAATTTTTCATTTAATTTTAAAATTTGTAATAAACACTTATAAAACTTATTTAATCAACATATACTAAATTTTTTGATATAAGTTACATTAGACAGCTGCAGTGCAGTGACACTGTAACTACAAATCAGCAATAGGTACTCACAGATAAATTTAATCTAATCTAAATATTCAAGACCTGCATTGCATGAACGACAAAGTCCACCTTTCATTAACAATACCTTTAACTTTTTTTTCTATCCAGACATTGGTAATGTTCAAACATCATGCTCAAATGCCCAACAGTTATCCTTTAACGGAGATTAAATTAATTTCCCGATTTAAAATATAAAAGTTAATCAGTGTCAGACAACCAACCACCTAATCATATATTCTTTGTACAAATTTTTCAACTTGAATTATTGATTCTACTACCGCATCCTTTTTAAATACTTATCCATATTACTTAAGAATCAGTTTAATTTAATTCAAGGAAATTAAATCAATGATTTGTCACTTAAGAATAATAATATTGTTGTCGTCAGATTACACTTGGGTGTAACAGTTCTGGTTTTGTGTCTGTCATAATGTTTTTTTTTTGTTTTAATTTAATTTTTTTTATTTATTTAAAATCATGATATCAAGTCAACAGATTCCTGTCTCTTTATATTTTCATATGTACATGTACTTGTCTTAAATTTTTTCCTATTTATAGTCAAAGTTTCCGGTTTTTTAATCAAAGTCAACTGTATGTATTTACATTATCATTCTATTATCTATATATATATGTTTTCGTTTCTAGTCAAAGCAAATACATAATTTGAATTTTAAAATTTTTTTTTTGTGTTTGGTTTTTTTTTTTTTTTTTACTGATGTGTAGTTTAATTTTTTGCATGCTGTTTTGCTAACAGCAGAGATTGTTTTGTCCTTAACATTTTGTTCTATGCAAATATATTATGTATATTTTAAATTAAAAAAAAAAATTGCTTTCGTTGGCTTTTACCACATAATTGTAATTCACAAATACATAATAATAATAATGTATTATCATATTTTGCATATCTAAGCTTCTTAAAGAGATTTTTCCAAGTTTTTCTTATTATTTTTGTCGGTCTGCAATAGTCTCTTCTTTTGATTTCGCAGACAATTTTCTTCTTCTCAATATACAAATTTAATACGTTATTTCCGCTGTCTATATATATCTTTGCTCTTCCTTTAACATTATTATGTAATATGAATAAAAAAATATTTTTTTGTATAGTTTGACTTGAACCTAATATATTTTCTCTTAAATGCGAGTGTGTTAAAAAATTGTGATCGCCTCTTTTCCAATTTATATTTTCGTTTTTTTTTGCATTGTGAGTTCCTTGAAAAATTATTATAAATGATTTTCATTCTCTGTTTATATTTTAAAGGACTTAAAGGATATATTGACTAAAATAAAGCGTTTTATATCGTATATAAATGATTCTGGAATATATTACTGTTTGAGATGTATGAAAAAAGAAAGAGAAAAAAAATAAAAATAAAAATATTGTTAAGAAGAATTTAACAAATTCCATTTTTGATATTCATATATGCATGATTATTATTATTGCAGCAAATTTCATTCGCAACTCAAATATTCGCAGACATTGCGTTTAAATTTCGATTTAAATTTAAATTGGGTGCTAATTTATACTATAAAGTTTTTTGGCAGACAATTGAATCACTTAAAGATGATGTAACAATATATCATAATAAATGTATATGTACTTATATTATTGGAATTTTAATTTTGGATGATTAGAGTTTCGAAATTTGAAGTGAATAGAGTTGAGATTAACAGAAATGGATATACATATATATATTTTTGAAAGTATTTTTTTGGATTAAGAACTTTTGGTATTTTTGAAACAATCAACAGAAATAATTTTGAAGTTATTTATTTTGTTTATGGTATGGTGTTTTATATGTAAGGTAAATTTTATGAGCTAATTTGGAAATTCTTTAGACAGGTCATAATAATAGATTTCTAGCTAAAAAATATTTTCAATCTCTACGGTGTATGAGTAAATTGGATGAGCTATCGCGTAGATGTGTTTTATTTTCCGCTTGAATGTGTCGATTCCATCAGTTTGGTTGGGGAAGTTGTGTTTGCGTTAGGAAGATCTGGCCTAATTTTCCTTTCATTTACATATAATTTGTTTTGAATGAAATTAATAACTAGAATTAATTTAATATTTGCTTTCTTTTTCTTTAAAAATTAAAAATTTAAAATTAAAAATTAAAAATTAAAAATTAAAAATTAAAAATTAAAAATTAAAAATTAAAAATTAAAAATTAAAAATTAAAAATTAAAAATTAAAAATTAAAAATTAAAAATTAAAAATTAAAAATTAAAAATTAAAAATTAAAAATTAAAAATTAAAAATTAAAAATTAAAAATTAAAAATTAAAAATTAAATATTAAAAATTAAAAATTAAAAATTAAAAATTAAAAATTAAAAATTAAAAATTAAAAATTAAAAATTAAAAATTAAAAATTAAAAATTAAAAATTAAAAATTAAAAATTAAAAATTAAAAATTAAAAATTAAAAATTAAAAATTAAAAATTAAAAATTAAAAATTAAAAATTAAAAATTAAAAATTAAAAATTAAAAATTAAAAATTAAAAATTAAAAATTAAAAATTAAAAATTAAAAATTAAAAATTAAAAATTAAAAATTAAAAATTAAAAATTAAAAATTAAAAATTAAAAATTAAAAATTAAAAATTAAAAATTAAAAATTAAAAATTAAAAATTAAAAATTAAAAATTAAAAATTAAAAATTAAAAATTAAAAATTAAAAATTAAAAATTAAAAATTAAAAATTAAAAATTAAAAATTAAAAATTAAAAATTAAAAATTAAAAATTAAAAATTAAAAATTAAAAATTAAAAATTAAAAATTAAAAATTAAAAATTAAAAATTAAAAATTAAAAATTAAAAATTAAAAATTAAAAATTAAAAATTAAAAATTAAAAATTAAAAATTTAAAATTTAAAATTTAAAATTAAAAATTTAAAATTAAAAATTAAAAACTTTTTTACACTTTTTTAACAAATAGAGATATATTAGTGTAGATTTTGAAATATTCCATTTAGATCCCATATAAGATTCCATTTTATATAATATAGTAGCAAAAAGATATAAGTGAATTTAACTATTTTACTGACATCTATTTGTGAATAAAGAAAACTAGTGAACAAAGTGAAACTTTTGTTTGGAGGCAAAAAGATTTATGATCACTTGTACCTTTTTGCTGCTTAACTATAAAACGGTTAACTTCTAACTACATGCACTTGTCACGTTAAAGTAAAAATAGGGAAAATTCCTATTTGTGATTTTATTTTGTATATTAAATAATTGAATGTATCTATTATTAGGACTGCTTTTATTCTTTGTGTATGAACGGTTAGATTTAAAGGAATATTTAATTTTAAAATAAGCAATTTAAGTATTTAAGTTTCGAATTTCAATATGTACAGAAAACAGGAGCCATGTAAACGTAAGTAAATATAAAACTATATAAATAAATTATTTTAGTCAATTTTGCAATAGAGTGTTTCATACACCTACACATATTCAGCTAGTACAAGTAAGTATGTTGTTCAAGACGACGAACCAAATGACGCATTTGAAACAGATGGAGACACTTTGGAGTATAACCCTTTGGATTGTGATGATTATGTGGATAAAAGTGATGATAGTCATCGCGATTGTCTTGAAGAAAAAATAGGTATAGTGGCAGCTAAGGAGAACATGGACACGAATGGTGTTAAAATAAACTCTTCATGTTGTTTTTAGCATATTTCTTATTATCATTTCATATTGTAGCCCCTTTAAAAATAATTAGCAAAAGGCAACGAAATCAAATCGAATGGCAAATAAATAAATGAGCTAGAGTTCGCTGTATGCAATACAAAACAGAAAAAGAAAAGCTAATGAGAAACAAAGGCGAAATATATTTGATAAATTTTACAACATATTAATTAGTCCTATGATTACTGATTTAAATAAATTGAATGAGCGTAGACGGGGCACATTTCTAATTATGATTTTACTGGAAATCAAAGTTAATTTTAAATTGCGATTGAAAATAATATCAGAAACCTCATGCCTAAAATTCAATGTACAGTTATCTGACAACCGATTCAATCAAATGTGGCTCATTCAGTTGTTTTATTTCGACAATATTTTCTTTGCTTCAATCATATGGATACGAAGGTAGCTTAAAGCACATTTCAGTAGCACTTTAAATTATTATTTGATGTGCAACATATTGAAATAACAATTCTAAATATTTTTTTTCTTCATGAATACTTTTTTGAAGTTTTTTTATTTTTTATTGTTTTTCATTAATTTTAGTATTTTATTTTTTATTAGAAAATTCCCTTTGAAATTAACATACCGCTTGCTTGGTTGGGATAGAATGTTCCGTTGAACAAATCAATTTGAATACTCATTGTGGTGAACGCTTTAATATTCTCCATCGTTTTTTAGTTTGAATTTAGTATGAGTTGCTAGTAAATAACCCCAGCTGTTAACTTCAAGGGAGAGATTGAATGCTGTATTAATCTTAGCTTGGATCAGTTATATGTTATCGAATCTGTTATTTGTTACCGAATTTGTAATATACATATATGTTGAGTGCTCCGTGCCATGTTTGCGGTGAACTTCATGAGAACTGAAAAACAGTTAAATTGGCTAAAAATCCCTCTGGAAAGTAATAATCTGGGTATAGCATTTCTAGCCACTTGCAATTCATTGCTTCGTAAAAAGGCAATCTTAACTTATATTTTCAGATTGTCTGTAAACTTGATCGCACTATCGTCAAACATATTTGATCGATATTGAACTAGAACAGCTTTCTTAGTCTACAAAAAGCTAGATATTAGCATGTTTGTATATGTTATAGTAGAAATACTGCTTTAGTGAAATGCAAGCTAGAAAACATGGTATTTCAAAAAATGTTTTTTACATATCCTGTAGAGAAGATGGTCAAGGAAAACAGATTCTCTTAAATGTTTTTTGAGCCTATCCCTCCCTATATTAGGAAAGAAAAAGCCATATTTTTTTTTTTAATAATTTCAAATTGTGTACATTTGAAATAAATGGTTATAGTACAATAATTATAAAAGCTAACAATTTCTTGTATGGCTATCGAAATTGAAACTGAAATTGTAATGGAAATTGTAATTGAAATTGAAACTGAAATTGAAATTGAAATTGAAATTGACCATTGACATTGAAATTGAAATTTGAATAAAATTGAAATTAAAATCTATAAATTTTTCTTTGTGGATTCACTGGGTTGGCAAAACTGTTACAAAAATGTTGGTCCTCCAGCTTGTGAAGAGGTCCAACTAATTTAATGATGTAGTAGGTCATATGCATGGAAAATTTTTGATTCCTTGCTATGGTAATGCATCTGTTTCATCTGAGTGTCACTACCGGCACCCCATTGCTACTAAGCTATTCACGATAATAGTATATAAGAAGTATATAAACCTATTCACGATGCCAACTATGAAAATTAATCTGTAAAATAAAAAATCATCATCATCATCATCATTGTCATGTAACCCCATCCGTGGAGCATAGGGCAAAAAAATAAAAAATAATTAATACAAACTTATTTTTTACCAATTACCTCATAATGCCCCAAAGAATATTTCTTAAACAACATTATGTTAATGACCAAAAAAGGATTTGACAAAATAGTATTGCTTCGTTATACTAATCATCACTGACAAAACAAAGTAATTAAGAAATACAAAATTAAATTTACTTCAAACCTCTCACTGAGGAATTAAACTTGAAAAAATCAGATTATTACCTTACTTAGAAGTCAATATGCCTATACTCTAAATGTTATATATTAATCCTTCGAGAAGGATAACATTTTTGTTTTGAGCATCAATACTTAATATCATTTATTAAATGTCTCCATCGAGGATGGTAATGTTATTTTTTTTTTTGTTTTATATTCAGCGATAGTTGATTGATACCATGTGGCTTCTAATACAATTTTCTTTTGTTTAATCTAGGCATAAAATATAAGCAAACTCTCGATTTCATCTAATCATCAAGTGTGTCGTTAACCACAAAACTTTAAACTTTTTATTTTTCCATTTTACTTTATAATTTAATAATTCAAAAATTAATTTTTAATAAAATAACAAAAAAAATTATTTTTAAATAAACAGAAAAAAAAAAAAAAATTTCCAGAAAATTCCAATAAATAACTTTAATGGCCTCTAAAGTTGAAATAAAGTTAAACAAAAAAAAAAAAAAAAAAAAAAACTTAACTTATAACACCCCCATACAACAATACACAACAGAATCGAAAATGAAAAAGAGTACAATGAAATTCTTCATTTTCAAAGTGAATTTGTATTATGCTGTGGCTGTGTAAACCGAATCAAAATTAACAAGACCCAAAGGAGTAATTGAAAACGATACAAACATCTTATCAGCGGAAAAAAAAGTTTTTCCTTTTGGTAAACATTAAAAATAAAAAAAAAAAGAGTAACAAAATAAGAAAATAATATGGTGAAACTGCGAATGATTTGATATCGTAGGAGTATTTAATATTGAGGATATGGAAGCGGTTGATAGAGATTGATTGCAAGGTGGAAAGGGGTGAGTGTATTTAAATATGTATAAAAGTACGTTTGTATTCTATCTGTTTATTTATTTGTGAAGCTGTAAAATGTTTTATTACCGGCAAACAGAAGTTACATTTTGAAAATGATAACTTTATGGGTCTAGTCGTAACTCGTAACAGTATATTTTAAATATGAACGTTTTTTGAATTACAAATTTGAAATTTATATTTTGGGTGGAGAATTTTTTTTTTTTTATACTATAGTACGGTTGAAAAGAAAGAACCAATGGCATAAAGAAAATATAATGGTTAAATATTTTTTATTTTCTATGACAAATGAAAATTTGTTTTGAATTTGCCATTTTAAGAAATGCCATTGAAGAAATTTGTTATCAAATCGAGTAAATTTAAGAAATTCTAATTTTAAGAAAATTAGGATATATTTAACATGGCTAATGAATATGCGGATCAAGTTAAGCCTATTTCGAAAGTTTGTAATTTTAAGTGAAGAAAATTAATTGTATAATATAGTAGAAGAGGCAGGGATAACCCAGACTACCCCAGAAAGAATATACCCGCAAGGCAATGGCATAAAATCTGTTATGTAAGTTCATTCATAGTTCGTACTTCAAGAATGTGGAATCATATTCCAACTTGCATAATTTTCAAAAATTTAAGGAAACTATTAATATCTTTATTCTTCAATTTCCTAATATCTATCTCCTGTTTTTTCTTCCTAATTTATCATATCCTATTCCAACCTAATTTCTATTTATGAAAAAATTGAAAATCTGAAAATTTTCGTGTTTTTTTGTGATGCCAGCTATTCAAAAAGTTCGCAAAATATTAAAAATAAAAAATACTCTAAAATCGTCATTTTTGGACCGATTACCAAGTTTTTTCAACTGTTTTCCTTGTTTTAATGAATTCTCTAAAAGTTAGTAAAGAAATAAAGTCATTTTGAAAAAATTGAAAATCTGAAAATTTTCGTGTT
Source organism: Argyra leucocephala (assembly GCA_963942445.1). NCBI lineage: Eukaryota > Metazoa > Arthropoda > Insecta > Diptera > Dolichopodidae > Argyra > Argyra leucocephala. The sequence continues at coordinate 17,354,328 of OZ012681.1, forward strand.
TTTTTGTGATGCCAGCTATTCAAAAAGTTCCCAAAATTTTAAAAATTAAAAATACTCTAAAATCGTCATTTTTGGACCGATTACCAAGTTTTTTCAACTGTTTTACTTGTTTTAATGAATTCTCTAAAAGTTAGTAAAGAAATAAAGTCATTTTGAAAAAATTGAAAATCTGAAAATTTTCGTGTTTTTTTGTGATGCCAGCTATTCAAAAAGTTCCCAAAATTTTAAAAATTAAAAATACTCTAAAATCGTCATTTTTGGACCGATTACCAAGTTTTTTCAACTGTTTTACTTGTTTTAATGAATTCTCTAAAAGTTAGCAAAGAAATAAAATCATTTTGAAAAAATTGAAAATCTGAAAATTTTCGTGTTTTTTTGTGATGCCAGCTATTCAAAAAGTTCGCAAAATCTTAAAAATAAAAAATACTCTAAAATCGTCATTTTTGGACCGATTACCAAGTTTTTTCAACTGTTTTACTTGTTTTAATGAATTCTCTAAAAGTTAGTAAAGAAATAAAGTCATTTTGAAAAAATTGAAAATCTGAAAATTTTCGTGTTTTTTTGTGATGCCAGCTATTCAAAAAGTTCGCAAAATCTTAAAAATAAAAAATACTCTAAAATCGTCATTTTTGGACCGATTACCAAGTTTTTTCAACTGTTTTACTTGTTTTAATGAATTCTCTAAAAGTTAGTAAAGAAATAAAGTCATTTTGAAAAAATTGAAAATCTGAAAATTTTTGTGTTTTTTTGTGATGCCGGGGTCACAAAAATTTGTGAAATCTTAAAAACTAAAAACCACTCTAAATTCTTCATTTTTGGACCGATTACCAAGTTTTTTCAACTGTTTTACTTGTTTTAATGAATTCTCTAAAAGTTAGTAAAAAAATAAAGTAATTTTGAAAAAATTGAAATTCTGAAAATTTTCGTGTTTTTTTATGATGCCGGGGTCACAAAAATTTGTGAAATCTTAAAAACTAAAAACCACTCTAAATTCTTCATTTTTGGACCGATTACCAAGTTTTTTCAACTGTTTTACTTGTTTTAATGAATTCTCTAAAAGTTAGAAAAAAAATAAAGTAATTTTGAAAAAATTGAAAATCTGAAAATTTTTGTGTTTTTTTGTGATGCTAGCTATTCAAAAAGTTCGCAAAATCTTAAAAATAAAAAATACTCTAAAATCGTCATTTTTGGACCGATTACCAAGTTTTTTCAACTGTTTACTTGTTTTAATGAATTCTCTAAAAGTTAGTAAAGAAATAAAGTCATTTTGAAAAAATTGAAAATCTGAAAATTTTTGTGTTTTTTTGTGATGCCAGCTATTCAAAAAGTTCGCAAAATCTTAAAAATAAAAAATACTCTAAAATCGTCATTTTTGGACCGATTACCAAGTTTTTTCAACTGTTTTACTTGTTTTAATGAATTCTCTAAAAGTTAGTAAAGAAATAAAGTCATTTTGAAAAAATTGAAAATCTGAAAATTTTTGTGTTTTTTTGTGATGCTAGCTATTCAAAAAGTTCGCAAAATCTTAAAAATAAAAAATACTCTAAAATCGTCATTTTTGGACCGATTACCAAGTTTTTTCAACTGTTTTACTTGTTTTAATGAATTCTCTAAAAGTTAGTAAAGAAATAAAGTCATTTTGAAAAAATTGAAAATCTGAAAATTTTCGTGTTTTTTTGTGATGCCAGCTATTCAAAAAGTTCCCAAAATTTTAAAAATAAAAAATACTCTAAAATCGTAATTTTTGGACCGATTACCAAGTTTTTTCAACTGTTTTACTTGTTTTAATGAATTCTCTAAAAGTTAGTAAAGAAATAAAGTCATTTTGAAAAAATTGAAAATCTGAAAATTTTTGTGTTTTTTTGTGATGCCAGCTATTCAAAAAGTTCGCAAAATCTTAAAAATAAAAAATACTCTAAAATCGTCATTTTTGGACCGATTACCAAGTTTTTTCAACTGTTTTACTTGTTTTAATGAATTCTCTAAAAGTTAGTAAAGAAATAAAGTCATTTTGAAAAAATTGAAAATCTGAAAATTTTTGTGTTTTTTTGTGATGCCAGCTATTCAAAAAGTTCGCAAAATCTTAAAAATAAAAAATACTCTAAAATCGTCATTTTTGGACCGATTACCAAGTTTTTTCAACTGTTTTACTTGTTTTAATGAATTCTCTAAAAGTTAGTAAAGAAATAAAGTCATTTTGAAAAAATTGAAAATCTGAAAATTTTTGTGTTTTTTTGTGATGCCAGCTATTCAAAAAGTTCGCAAAATCTTAAAAATAAAAAATACTCTAAAATCGTCATTTTTGGACCGATTACCAAGTTTTTTCAACTGTTTTACTTGTTTTAATGAATTCTCTAAAAGTTAGTAAAGAAATAAAGTCATTTTGAAAAAATTGAAAATCTGAAAATTTTTGTGTTTTTTTGTGATGCCAGCTATTCAAAAAGTTCGCAAAATCTTAAAAATAAAAAATACTCTAAAATCGTCATTTTTGGACCGATTACCAAGTTTTTTCAACTGTTTTACTTGTTTTAATGAATTCTCTAAAAGTTAGTAAAGAAATAAAGTCATTTTGAAAAAATTGAAAATCTGAAAATTTTTGTGTTTTTTTGTGATGCTAGCTATTCAAAAAGTTCGCAAAATCTTAAAAATAAAAAATACTCTAAAATCGTCATTTTTGGACCGATTACCAAGTTTTTTCAACTGTTTTACTTGTTTTAATGAATTCTCTAAAAGTTAGTAAAGAAATAAAGTCATTTTGAAAAAATTGAAAATCTGAAAATTTTTGTGTTTTTTTGTGATGCCAGCTATTCAAAAAGTTCGCAAAATCTTAAAAATAAAAAATACTCTAAAATCGTCATTTTTGGACCGATTACCAAGTTTTTTCAACTGTTTTACTTGTTTTAATGAATTCTCTAAAAGTTAGTAAAGAAATAAAGTCATTTTGAAAAAATTGAAAATCTGAAAGTTTTTGTGTTTTTTTGTGATGCCAGCTATTCAAAAAGTTCGCAAAATCTTAAAAATAAAAAATACTCTAAAATCGTCATTTTTGGACCGATTACCAAGTTTTTTCAACTGTTTTACTTGTTTTAATGAATTCTCTAAAAGTTAGTAAAGAAATAAAGTCATTTTGAAAAAATTGAAAATCTGAAAATTTTTGTGTTTTTTTGTGATGCCAGCTATTCAAAAAGTTCGCAAAATCTTAAAAATAAAAAATACTCTAAAATCGTCATTTTTGGACCGATTACCAAGTTTTTTCAACTGTTTTACTTGTTTTAATGAATTCTCTAAAAGTTAGTAAAGAAATAAAGTCATTTTGAAAAAATTGAAAATCTGAAAATTTTTGTGTTTTTTTGTGATGCTAGCTATTCAAAAAGTTCGCAAAATCTTAAAAATAAAAAATACTCTAAAATCGTCATTTTTGGACCGATTACCAAGTTTTTTCAACTGTTTTACTTGTTTTAATGAATTCTCTAAAAGTTAGTAAAGAAATAAAGTCATTTTGAAAAAATTGAAAATCTGAAAATTTTTGTGTTTTTTTGTGATGCCAGCTATTCAAAAAGTTCGCAAAATCTTAAAAATAAAAAATACTCTAAAATCGTCATTTTTGGACCGATTACCAAGTTTTTTCAACTGTTTTACTTGTTTTAATGAATTCTCTAAAAGTTAGTAAAGAAATAAAGTCATTTTGAAAAAATTGAAAATCTGAAAATTTTTGTGTTTTTTTGTGATGCCAGCTATTCAAAAAGTTCGCAAAATCTTAAAAATAAAAAATACTCTAAAATCGTCATTTTTGGACCGATTACCAAGTTTTTTCAACTGTTTTACTTGTTTTAATGAATTCTCTAAAAGTTAGTAAAGAAATAAAGTCATTTTGAAAAAATTGAAAATCTGAAAATTTTTGTGTTTTTTTGTGATGCCAGCTATTCAAAAAGTTCGCAAAATCTTAAAAATAAAAAATACTCTAAAATCGTCATTTTTGGACCGATTACCAAGTTTTTTCAACTGTTTTACTTGTTTTAATGAATTCTCTAAAAGTTAGTAAAGAAATAAAGTCATTTTGAAAAAATTGAAAATCTGAAAATTTTTGTGTTTTTTTGTGATGCCAGCTATTCAAAAAGTTCGCAAAATCTTAAAAATAAAAAATACTCTAAAATCGTCATTTTTGGACCGATTACCAAGTTTTTTCAACTGTTTTACTTGTTTTAATGAATTCTCTAAAAGTTAGTAAAGAAATAAAGTCATTTTGAAAAAATTGAAAATCTGAAAGTTTTTGTGTTTTTTTGTGATGCCAGCTATTCAAAAAGTTCGCAAAATCTTAAAAATAAAAAATACTCTAAAATCGTCATTTTTGGACCGATTACCAAGTTTTTTCAACTGTTTTACTTGTTTTAATGAATTCTCTAAAAGTTAGTAAAGAAATAAAGTCATTTTGAAAAAATTGAAAATCTGAAAATTTTTGTGTTTTTTTGTGATGCCAGCTATTCAAAAAGTTCGCAAAATCTTAAAAATAAAAAATACTCTAAAATCGTCATTTTTGGACCGATTACCAAGTTTTTTCAACTGTTTTACTTGTTTTAATGAATTCTCTAAAAGTTAGTAAAGAAATAAAGTCATTTTGAAAAAATTGAAAATCTGAAAATTTTTGTGTTTTTTTGTGATGCTAGCTATTCAAAAAGTTCGCAAAATCTTAAAAATAAAAAATACTCTAAAATCGTCATTTTTGGACCGATTACCAAGTTTTTTCAACTGTTTTACTTGTTTTAATGAATTCTCTAAAAGTTAGTAAAGAAATAAAGTCATTTTGAAAAAATTGAAAATCTGAAAATTTTTGTGTTTTTTTGTGATGCCAGCTATTCAAAAAGTTCGCAAAATCTTAAAAATAAAAAATACTCTAAAATCGTCATTTTTGGACCGATTACCAAGTTTTTTCAACTGTTTTACTTGTTTTAATGAATTCTCTAAAAGTTAGTAAAGAAATAAAGTCATTTTGAAAAAATTGAAAATCTGAAAATTTTTGTGTTTTTTTGTGATGCCAGCTATTCAAAAAGTTCGCAAAATCTTAAAAATAAAAAATACTCTAAAATCGTCATTTTTGGACCGATTACCAAGTTTTTTCAACTGTTTTACTTGTTTTAATGAATTCTCTAAAAGTTAGTAAAGAAATAAAGTCATTTTGAAAAAATTGAAAATCTGAAAATTTTTGTGTTTTTTTGTGATGCCAGCTATTCAAAAAGTTCGCAAAATCTTAAAAATAAAAAATACTCTAAAATCGTCATTTTTGGACCGATTACCAAGTTTTTTCAACTGTTTTACTTGTTTTAATGAATTCTCTAAAAGTTAGTAAAGAAATAAAGTCATTTTGAAAAAATTGAAAATCTGAAAATTTTTGTGTTTTTTTGTGATGCCAGCTATTCAAAAAGTTCGCAAAATCTTAAAAATAAAAAATACTCTAAAATCGTCATTTTTGGACCGATTACCAAGTTTTTTCAACTGTTTTACTTGTTTTAATGAATTCTCTAAAAGTTAGTAAAGAAATAAAGTCATTTTGAAAAAATTGAAAATCTGAAAATTTTTGTGTTTTTTTGTGATGCCAGCTATTCAAAAAGTTCGCAAAATCTTAAAAATAAAAAATACTTTAAAATCGTCATTTTTGGACCGATTACCAAGTTTTTTCAACTGTTTTACTTGTTTTAATGAATTCTCTAAAAGTTAGTAAAGAAATAAAGTCATTTTGAAAAAATTGAAAATCTGAAAATTTTTGTGTTTTTTTGTGATGCTAGCTATTCAAAAAGTTCGCAAAATCTTAAAAATAAAAAATACTCTAAAATCGTCATTTTTGGACCGATTACCAAGTTTTTTCAACTGTTTTACTTGTTTTAATGAATTCTCTAAAAGTTAGTAAAGAAATAAAGTCATTTTGAAAAAATTGAAAATCTGAAAATTTTCGTGTTTTTTTGTGATGCCAGCTATTCAAAAAGTTCGCAAAATCTTAAAAATAAAAAATACTCTAAAATCGTCATTTTTGGACCGATTACCAAGTTTTTTCAACTGTTTTACTTGTTTTAATGAATTCTCTAAAAGTTAGTAAAGAAATAAAGTCATTTTGAAAAAATTGAAAATCTGAAAATTTTCGTGTTTTTTTGTGATGCCAGCTATTCAAAAAGTTCGCAAAATCTTAAAAATAAAAAATACTCTAAAATCGTCATTTTTGGACCGATTACCAAGTTTTTTCAACTGTTTTACTTGTTTTAATGAATTCTCTAAAAGTTAGTAAAGAAATAAAGTCATTTTGAAAAAATTGAAAATCTGAAAATTTTCGTGTTTTTTTGTGATGCCAGCTATTCAAAAAGTTCGCAAAATCTTAAAAATAAAAAATACTCTAAAATCGTCATTTTTGGACCGATTACCAAGTTTTTTCAACTGTTTTACTTGTTTTAATGAATTCTCTAAAAGTTAGTAAAGAAATAAAGTCATTTTGAAAAAATTGAAAATCTGAAAATTTTTGTGTTTTTTTGTGATGCTAGCTATTCAAAAAGTTCGCAAAATCTTAAAAATAAAAAATACTCTAAAATCGTCATTTTTGGACCGATTACCAAGTTTTTTCAACTGTTTTACTTGTTTTAATGAATTCTCTAAAAGTTAGTAAAGAAATAAAGTCATTTTGAAAAAATTGAAAATCTGAAAATTTTCGTGTTTTTTTGTGATGCCAGCTATTCAAAAAGTTCGCAAAATCTTAAAAATAAAAAATACTCTAAAATCGTCATTTTTGGACCGATTACCAAGTTTTTTCAACTGTTTTACTTGTTTTAATGAATTCTCTAAAAGTTAGTAAAGAAATAAAGTCATTTTGAAAAAATTGAAAATCTGAAAATTTTTGTGTTTTTTTGTGATGCTAGCTATTCAAAAAGTTCGCAAAATCTTAAAAATAAAAAATACTCTAAAATCGTCATTTTTGGACCGATTACCAAGTTTTTTCAACTGTTTTACTTGTTTTAATGAATTCTCTAAAAGTTAGTAAAGAAATAAAGTCATTTTGAAAAAATTGAAAATCTGAAAATTTTTGTGTTTTTTTGTGATGCTAGCTATTCAAAAAGTTCGCAAAATCTTAAAAATAAAAAATACTCTAAAATCGTCATTTTTGGACCGATTACCAAGTTTTTTCAACTGTTTTACTTGTTTTAATGAATTCTCTAAAAGTTAGTAAAGAAATAAAGTCATTTTGAAAAAATTGAAAATCTGAAAATTTTTGTGTTTTTTTGTGATGCCAGCTATTCAAAAAGTTCCCAAAATTTTAAAAATAAAAAAGACTCTAAAATCGTAATTTTTGGACCGATTACCAAGTTTTTTCAACTGTTTTACTTGTTTTAATGAATTCTCTAAAAGTTAGTAAAGAAATAAAGTCATTTTGAAAAAATTGAAAATCTGAAAATTTTCGTGTTTTTTTGTGATGCCAGCTATTCAAAAAGTTCGCAAAATCTTAAAAATAAAAAATACTCTAAAATCGTCATTTTTGGACCGATTACCAAGTTTTTTCAACTGTTTTACTTGTTTTAATGAATTCTCTAAAAGTTAGTAAAGAAATAAAGTCATTTTGAAAAAATTGAAAATCTGAAAATTTTTGTGTTTTTTTGTGATGCCAGCTATTCAAAAAGTTCGCAAAATCTTAAAAATAAAAAATACTCTAAAATCGTCATTTTTGGACCGATTACCAAGTTTTTTCAACTGTTTTACTTGTTTTAATGAATTCTCTAAAAGTTAGTAAAGAAATAAAGTCATTTTGAAAAAATTGAAAATCTGAAAATTTTTGTGTTTTTTTGTGATGCTAGCTATTCAAAAAGTTCGCAAAATCTTAAAAATAAAAAATACTCTAAAATCGTCATTTTTGGACCGATTACCAAGTTTTTTCAACTGTTTTACTTGTTTTAATGAATTCTCTAAAAGTTAGTAAAGAAATAAAGTCATTTTGAAAAAATTGAAAATCTGAAAATTTTTGTGTTTTTTTGTGATGCCAGCTATTCAAAAAGTTCCCAAAATTTTAAAAATAAAAAATACTCTAAAATCGTCATTTTTGGACCGATTACCAAGTTTTTTCAACTGTTTTACTTGTTTTAATGAATTCTCTAAAAGTTAGTAAAGAAATAAAGTCATTTTGAAAAAATTGAAAATCTGAAAATTTTTGTGTTTTTTTGTGATGCCAGCTATTCAAAAAGTTCGCAAAATCTTAAAAATAAAAAATACTCTAAAATCGTCATTTTTGGACCGATTACCAAGTTTTTTCAACTGTTTTACTTGTTTTAATGAATTCTCTAAAAGTTAGTAAAGAAATAAAGTCATTTTGAAAAAATTGAAAATCTGAAAATTTTTGTGTTTTTTTGTGATGCCAGCTATTCAAAAAGTTCCCAAAATTTTAAAAATAAAAAAGACTCTAAAATCGTAATTTTTGGACCGATTACCAAGTTTTTTCAACTGTTTTACTTGTTTTAATGAATTCTCTAAAAGTTAGTAAAGAAATAAAGTCATTTTGAAAAAATTGAAAATCTGAAAATTTTTGTGTTTTTTTGTGATGCTAGCTATTCAAAAAGTTCGCAAAATCTTAAAAATAAAAAATACTCTAAAATCGTCATTTTTGGACCGATTACCAAGTTTTTTCAACTGTTTTACTTGTTTTAATGAATTCTCTAAAAGTTAGTAAAGAAATAAAGTCATTTTGAAAAAATTGAAAATCTGAAAATTTTTGTGTTTTTTTGTGATGCCAGCTATTCAAAAAGTTCCCAAAATTTTAAAAATAAAAAAGACTCTAAAATCGTAATTTTTGGACCGATTACCAAGTTTTTTCAACTGTTTTACTTGTTTTAATGAATTCTCTAAAAGTTAGTAAAGAAATAAAGTCATTTTGAAAAAATTGAAAATCTGAAAATTTTCGTGTTTTTTTGTGATGCCAGCTATTCAAAAAGTTCGCAAAATCTTAAAAATAAAAAATACTCTAAAATCGTCATTTTTGGACCGATTACCAAGTTTTTTCAACTGTTTTACTTGTTTTAATGAATTCTCTAAAAGTTAGTAAAGAAATAAAGTCATTTTGAAAAAATTGAAAATCTGAAAATTTTTGTGTTTTTTTGTGATGCCAGCTATTCAAAAAGTTCGCAAAATCTTAAAAATAAAAAATACTCTAAAATCGTCATTTTTGGACCGATTACCAAGTTTTTTCAACTGTTTTACTTGTTTTAATGAATTCTCTAAAAGTTAGTAAAGAAATAAAGTCATTTTGAAAAAATTGAAAATCTGAAAATTTTTGTGTTTTTTTGTGATGCCAGCTATTCAAAAAGTTCCCAAAATTTTAAAAATAAAAAATACTCTAAAATCGTCATTTTTGGACCGATTACCAAGTTTTTTCAACTGTTTTACTTGTTTTAATGAATTCTCTAAAAGTTAGTAAAGAAATAAAGTCATTTTGAAAAAATTGAAAATCTGAAAATTTTTGTGTTTTTTTGTGATGCCAGCTATTCAAAAAGTTCGCAAAATCTTAAAAATAAAAAATACTCTAAAATCGTCATTTTTGGACCGATTACCAAGTTTTTTCAACTGTTTTACTTGTTTTAATGAATTCTCTAAAAGTTAGTAAAGAAATAAAGTCATTTTGAAAAAATTGAAAATCTGAAAATTTTTGTGTTTTTTTGTGATGCTAGCTATTCAAAAAGTTCGCAAAATCTTAAAAATAAAAAATACTCTAAAATCGTCATTTTTGGACCGATTACCAAGTTTTTTCAACTGTTTTACTTGTTTTAATGAATTCTCTAAAAGTTAGTAAAGAAATAAAGTCATTTTGAAAAAATTGAAAATCTGAAAATTTTCGTGTTTTTTTGTGATGCCAGCTATTCAAAAAGTTCGCAAAATCTTAAAAATAAAAAATACTCTAAAATCGTCATTTTTGGACCGATTACCAAGTTTTTTCAACTGTTTTACTTGTTTTAATGAATTCTCTAAAAGTTAGTAAAGAAATAAAGTCATTTTGAAAAAATTGAAAATCTGAAAATTTTTGTGTTTTTTTGTGATGCCAGCTATTCAAAAAGTTCGCAAAATCTTAAAAATAAAAAATACTCTAAAATCGTCATTTTTGGACCGATTACCAAGTTTTTTCAACTGTTTTACTTGTTTTAATGAATTCTCTAAAAGTTAGTAAAGAAATAAAGTCATTTTGAAAAAATTGAAAATCTGAAAATTTTCGTGTTTTTTTGTGATGCCAGCTATTCAAAAAGTTCGCAAAATCTTAAAAATAAAAAATACTCTAAAATCGTCATTTTTGGACCGATTACCAAGTTTTTTCAACTGTTTTACTTGTTTTAATGAATTCTCTAAAAGTTAGTAAAGAAATAAAGTCATTTTGAAAAAATTGAAAATCTGAAAATTTTTGTGTTTTTTTGTGATGCCAGCTATTCAAAAAGTTCCCAAAATTTTAAAAATAAAAAAGACTCTAAAATCGTAATTTTTGGACCGATTACCAAGTTTTTTCAACTGTTTTACTTGTTTTAATGAATTCTCTAAAAGTTAGTAAAGAAATAAAGTCATTTTGAAAAAATTGAAAGTCTGAAAATTTTCGTGTTTTTTTGGGATGCCAGCTATTCAAAAAGTTCCCAAAATTTTAAAAATAAAAAATACTCTAAAATCGTAATTTTTGGACCGATTACCAAGTTTTTTCAACTGTTTTACTTGCTTTAATGAATTCTCTAAAAGTTAGTAAAGAAATAAAGTCATTTTGAAAAAATTGAAAATCTGAAAATTTTCGTGTTTTTTTGTGATGCCAGCTATTCAAAAAGTTCCCAAAATTTTAAAAATAAAAAATACTCTAAAATCGTAATTTTTGGACCGATTACCAAGTTTTTTCAACTGTTTTACTTGTTTTAATGAATTCTCTAAAAGTTAGTAAAGAAATAAAGTCATTTTGAAAAAATTGAAAATCTGAAAATTTTTGTGTTTTTTTGTGATGCCAGCTATTCAAAAAGTTCCCAAAATTTTAAAAATAAAAAAGACTCTAAAATCGTAATTTTTGGACCGATTACCAAGTTTTTTCAACTGTTTTACTTGTTTTAATGAATTCTCTAAAAGTTAGTAAAGAAATAAAGTCATTTTGAAAAAATTGAAAGTCTGAAAATTTTCGTGTTTTTTTGTGATGCCAGCTATTCAAAAAGTTCCCAAAATTTTAAAAATAAAAAATACTCTAAAATCGTAATTTTTGGACCGATTACCAAGTTTTTTCAACTGTTTTACTTGTTTTAATGAATTCTCTAAAAGTTAGTAAAGAAATAAAGTCATTTTGAAAAAATTGAAAATCTGAAAATTTTTGTGTTTTTTTGTGATGCTAGTTATTCAAAAAGTTCGCAAAATCTTAAAAATAAAAAATACTCTAAAATCGTCATTTTTGGACCGATTACCAAGTTTTTTCAACTGTTTTACTTGTTTTAATGAATTCTCTAAAAGTTATTCAAAAAGTTCGCAAAATCTTAAAAATAAAAAATACTCTAAAATCGTCATTTTTGGACCGATTACCAAGTTTTTTCAACTGTTTTACTTGTTTTAATGAATTCTCTAAAAGTTAGTAAAGAAATAAAGTCATTTTGAAAAAATTGAAAATCTGAAAATTTTTGTGTTTTTTTGTGATGCCAGCTATTCAAAAAGTTCCCAAAATTTTAAAAATAAAAAAGACTCTAAAATCGTAATTTTTGGACCGATTACCAAGTTTTTTCAACTGTTTTACTTGTTTTAATGAATTCTCTAAAAGTTAGTAAAGAAATAAAGTCATTTTGAAAAAATTGAAAATCTGAAAATTTTTGTGTTTTTTTGTGATGCTAGCTATTCAAAAAGTTCGCAAAATCTTAAAAATAAAAAATACTCTAAAATCGTCATTTTTGGACCGATTACCAAGTTTTTTCAACTGTTTTACTTGTTTTAATGAATTCTCTAAAAGTTAGTAAAGAAATAAAGTCATTTTGAAAAAATTGAAAATCTGAAAATTTTCGTGTTTTTTTGTGATGCCAGCTATTCAAAAAGTTCCCAAAATTTTAAAAATAAAAAATACTCTAAAATCGTAATTTTTGGACCGATTACCAAGTTTTTTCAACTGTTTTACTTGTTTTAATGAATTCTCTAAAAGTTAGTAAAGAAATAAAGTCATTTTGAAAAAATTGAAAATCTGAAAATTTTTGTGTTTTTTTGTGATGCTAGCTATTCAAAAAGTTCGCAAAATCTTAAAAATAAAAAATACTCTAAAATCGTCATTTTTGGAGCGATTACCAAGTTTTTTCAACTGTTTTACTTGTTTTAATGAATTCTCTAAAAGTTAGTAAAGAAATAAAGTCATTTTGAAAAAATTGAAAATCTGAAAATTTTCGTGTTTTTTTGTGATGCCAGCTATTCAAAAAGTTCGCAAAATCTTAAAAATAAAAAATACTCTAAAATCGTCATTTTTGGACCGATTACCAAGTTTTTTCAACTGTTTTACTTGTTTTAATGAATTCTCTAAAAGTTAGTAAAGAAATAAAGCCATTTTGAAAAAATTGAAAATCTGAAAATTTTCGTGTTTTTTTGTGATGCTAGCTATTCAAAAAGTTCGCAAAATCTTAAAAATAAAAAATACTCTAAAATCGTCATTTTTGGACCGATTACCAAGTTTTTTCAACTGTTTTACTTGTTTTAATGAATTCTCTAAAAGTTAGTAAAGAAATAAAGTCATTTTGAAAAAATTGAAAATCTGAAAATTTTCGTGTTTTTTTGTGATGCTAGCTATTCAAAAAGTTCACAAAATTTTAAAAATAAAAAATACTCTAAAATCGTAATTTTTGGACCGATTACCAAGTTTTTTCAACTGTTTTACTTGTTTTAATGAATTCTCTAAAAGTTAGTAAAGAAATAAAGTCATTTTGAAAAAATTGAAAATCTGAAAATTTTCGTGTTTTTTTGTGATGCCAGCTATTCAAAAAGTTCGCAAAATCTTAAAAATAAAAAATACTCTAAAATCGTCATTTTTGGACCGATTACCAAGTTTTTTCAACTGTTTTACTTGTTTTAATGAATTCTCTAAAAGTTAGTAAAGAAATAAAGCCATTTTGAAAAAATTGAAAATCTGAAAATTTTCGTGTTTTTTTGTGATGCTAGCTATTCAAAAAGTTCGCAAAATCTTAAAAATAAAAAATACTCTAAAATCGTCATTTTTGGACCGATTACCAAGTTTTTTCAACTGTTTTACTTGTTTTAATGAATTCTCTAAAAGTTAGTAAAGAAATAAAGTCATTTTGAAAAAATTGAAAATCTGAAAATTTTCGTGTTTTTTTGTGATGCTAGCTATTCAAAAAGTTCACAAAATTTTAAAAATAAAAAATACTCTAAAATCGTAATTTTTGGACCGATTACCAAGTTTTTTCAACTGTTTTACTTGTTTTAATGAATTCTCTAAAAGTTAGTAAAGAAATAAAGTCATTTTGAAAAAATTGAAAATCTGAAAATTTTCGTATTTTTTTGTGATGCCAGCTATTCAAAAAGTTCGCAAAATCTTAAAAATAAAAAATACTCTAAAATCGTCATTTTTGGACCGATTACCAAGTTTTTTCAACTGTTTTACTTGTTTTAATGAATTCTCTAAAAGTTAGTAAAGAAATAAAGTCATTTTGAAAAAATTGAAAATCTGAAAATTTTCGTGTTTTTTTGTGATGCTAGCTATTCAAAAAGTTCACAAAATTTTAAAAATAAAAAATACTCTAAAATCGTCATTTTTGGACCGATTACCAAGTTTTTTCAACTGTTTTACTTGTTTTAATGAATTCTCTAAAAGTTAGTAAAGAAATAAAGCCATTTTGAAAAAATTGAAAATCTGAAAATTTTCGTGTTTTTTTGTGATGCTAGCTATTCAAAAAGTTCGCAAAAGGTATTTTCCTAACATACGCTTTGGCTGTTTATAAAAAAAAAAATTATATATATATATATTTCCTCATACTAAACGTTCTAATTATTTTATTTCGAAAGGTAGGAGATAATCCCCAAAGGACATCAACAGCTTCAACCGTGTGTATCTTTTGAGATTGTGAGAAACGAACTTACTAAAGCCAACCTATCTTTTTTCGATCATAACCAATCTATGTTAGATCGAATAATGAAATTTTTCTTTGTAAGAATCTTATCCCTGCGATATTTCCGGTGAAGAAAATAGCCATAGCAATAGTTTCTACGTGGGAAGATTATTTATATATAAAATTTTCACAAAGGAAAATAAAGGAAACTATTATCGTAGAATTTCCCATTTTAGGTAATGACTACCTCGTGGGGTTTCGCCCTCTCAAGTCGACGGACATTACTGTCGATATCAAAAACTTCTACCATTTCCGAGTTCACATGACTTTGTACTCGTTGTTCGTGTTTTACTGCACCGTTGTATGTTTCTTAATCTCACCCTCGACTGCTTGAATGCGCAAGTCACAGTAGAGATCTTTGTTACGTACGTACCATAATAGTACATTAACTATACCACGAAGTACTTTATTTTGAAATATTTGCAGGATTTCGATCCGTTTATATATTAGTATTTTATTTTGTACTGATAACTCAGAGTTACGACCAAGTAACTAGTAAAATTCGTTTTTTGTGTTTGATGTTTAGCTCTTCTTTTTCTTTCTTAAATGATTCTTCTATCTTAACTTAGCATTGAGCGTCATTCCCAAATACTTTGCTTTATTGGCATATTGTATTATTTTGTGATTGGGATAGAAATGATTGGAGTCCTCTTATAATGTAGAATAGAATTTGTTTTGCTTTTATTATGTCTTATACGCCATCCCACTGCATTTTGAAGTTTTGCTGTGGAATTTTTCATAGATATATCAACTGTAAGAATAACAGAGTTGTCGGTAAAAGTAGTTATGAAAATGTTGCAAATTGGGGGGGTTACCTCTTGTATATAGCAGACGTATAAAATATTGGGCCAAGAACAATTCCCAGTGGAACCCCAGCAGATATTACTTTAATTTCATTACATTAAGTCTTATACGCCGTCGCACTGCATTTTGAAATTTTGCTGTGGACCTTTTCCTTGATATGCCAACTGCAAGAATCGCAGAGTTGTCGGCAAAGGTAGTAAAGAAAATGTTGTCAATTTGCGGGATATCTCTTGCGGGATATATATAGCAGGTACTAGGTACTGGACCAAGAAGAATTCCCAGTGGAACCCCAGCAGATATTACTTTTATTTTTTTACCTTACATAAATGCATCTATACTGGTCATGTATGATTTTAGTATTTCATAAAATTGCCTTGATAAATTACGATGTGTTTTAAATTCAAATTCTTGGTGCCATGTACTTTGTGAAATGCCTGAGCAAGTTCTAACTATGAACAAATTTTAAAAAACAGTATTGAAGCACTTCCGTATTTTCACGATGTAGAAATGTTCGTTAGCTGTTTGTTGTGTTCTTCGGCAGAATTGCTTAATAGGTGCAAGTAGTTATTTTAGTTCTTTCGAGCATGTGCCAATCCCTACAAAATAATCAAACAAATTTATAGTAATGTACTGTCTGTTTCGATAATTTAAAACATTTTTTAATTCACCCACCCATAAAAGGGAATATGACTTCGTGTTTGTTAAGAATGTAAAGAAGGCTGATTAGTATGATATTGCTAATAAAAATTCGACTTTTCTGAAATACTGTTATAGAACGGAAAAAAAATTCCAGAAATAATCATTTTCTCGGTAATCATGGTCAATCATGACATAATGGAATTTTGGAATAAAATGTAGTTTTAATTTAGTAGTTTTCATTAGTTGTTAAAATGTAATGTTTTAACTAACGGTATTACCCCATGTAGAAAATGTTTTTGTTTTTGATGGCATTAGCTTTGGCTGCTGCTGCATATCTTATAAAGAAAAATTATACTTATGAGGAAGGAGATAGATGACTTAAAAACTTATTTCGAATCGAATATGAACATTTTTGACAATTTGAAACTTCAAAAAAATAATTTTACATTAACCCCACTTTAAACTCAATTATGTCGCACACAATGAGCGCAATTATTATTTTTGATAAAAATTATTTTTTTTTTTTTCAATTCATTTCAATTAACCTTAATCTTTTGAAATGAATTTCTTTCAATTTCACTTTATTTTAAAACTATTTTAGATACGTCTTCAAAAGATTCAACTTTATTTTTTTTATTTTCATATTTTTATTTTTAATTTCGTTATAGGAATAAGAAAAATTTACCATATTTTTCTGGTTAGTTTTTGTATATTTTTGTATAAGAGATTTTCCCAAGCAATGTACACCATAGAATTTTTCTACTTTTGAATTAAAGTTTCATCAAGGATATCGGTTATCTTTGTGATGGGGTTAAAATGAATAAAATAAAAACAGGTGGTCTTTATTGATGTTTTTTTTTTTTTTTTTTTGTATTTCCAACTACAAGATGTCCTTGCAACATTGCACATTTTATTTAAAAGTATCAGATTAAGCTTTATAATTTTCTTTAAAGATATTAAAAAAAAATTATTTTTTTTTTGTTTATTTTCTTTTTTGAGCTTCAAGATAGTATCAATGAACAGTTGTAATCCTTATAATATGAAAAAAAGGATTTTTTTTTAATAAATTTGGTTTTTGTGGTATTTATGCTATACTTTTTTTTTCTATACAATTTAATTTTACAGATTATAGCAAAAGGAGTGAAATTCAATGAAGAGCAGGAACAAAAAAGCAGATGCTGAATTCTGAAAAAAAAACAAAAAAATAATAAAATAAAAAAATAAATTTCAATGAATGTAATTTGAACGTTTATTTGATACTTGTTACCTAAAATTACTATAATAATAATTTGGTATAGATAAACTCATAAATTTAATTAAAATATTTCAAAAATTTAAATAAAAATATAGGTATATTTGTGAATTACAGTAATTAAGCCAGTGCCATTGCCAGTGCAGAGGAACTGGATTTAAATAAAAGTTGTTAAAAAGTAGATAGTTTTGATAGATATGCTGTGATTAGATACGGTAAATACTGGGCTTCGTAGTATTTAGTAGTTATGATATGGGAATAGCCATTTGTCACTTGTCCAGAGTTCTGCAGAAATTAATTTTTGAATTGTTTACAAAATAAAACTGTTTTCAAATGTTAAAAATTCAACAACATGCTTGAAGAAATCCATTTAAAAACTAAATGAAGCAAAATCTAGCATATAGTAATGAACACTATAGTGAATGAAGCATTAGTTAAAAAAATTAATAAAAAGTTAACAAAAATGTTAGAAAATATTAAATACCAAATTTTAACTCAGAAATCAAACAAACATGCACTAAACAAAGAAATCAAACATGTCAAATCTTTACAGTATTTTCAAATAACTTCTTTTTGAATGTGCAATGCACTTTCATCCAATCTATTTCAGGATACTTTTGAACATTTATTTTAACACTACATTCTTATTAAATATTTTCGAAATATTTATTTCAGCCAATTAAAATAACAATCAGTAGTTTTAAACTCATTTATATTTTTATTTATTTTCTATATACCAACATAATTAACATAGCAGTAAATATATCCTAAGTCACCGAATTTGAAATCCCTCAATCAGAAATTTCAATTTCAAAACTCCCAATAAATAAAATAAAAAAATCGGCAATAAATGGGTAGCTGAAGTTTGGGGGTGGCAATCCCCGACATTGAAAATATAATTAATTTTCTTTATATGTATAATTTTTACTAAAACCTTATTGTCTGTGTTTATCTTCCGTCGACAGAATTAAATATATATAATATGAAGTATTTTATACAATTCCAATAAATAAAAATCAATCATACTTATTAAGTTGTATCAAGCGGTATAATTAAAATAGTCCGCTTGACATTTGAATATTACACTGCTGTACTAATAATTGAACAAACCAACGATATAATTACAATTTTAATCTCTTTCTACTTTTTATAGTAGAAATGAAAAATATGTTGTTCTATATA
The DNA here is from genome assembly GCA_963942445.1 of Argyra leucocephala. Taxonomy (NCBI): domain Eukaryota; kingdom Metazoa; phylum Arthropoda; class Insecta; order Diptera; family Dolichopodidae; genus Argyra; species Argyra leucocephala. Next base: position 17,372,322 of record OZ012681.1, read on the forward strand.
ACATGTAAAGCAAATCTAATTCCAAATTAAATTTTATATAATCATCGCAAACTGTGGCTTGTCCACCACCCCCATTCTATTTTATTCGAATTCTACAGAAATATCGTAGAAGCCAGAAACCGAGGGAAGGCTGAAATAATAAAATATATTTTTTTTTTTACTTAACAAATGTATGACCTTTTGTATAGCATTACAAAGCAAATATGGTGTATGATTTAAAAATGCATCACAAGTAGTAAACGAATACAATAATATACAAGTCATATCAATACATACTTAAAATTTATATTTTTATCGCTCTTGTATATAGAGAAGACAACAACCAACAATCAGAAACATTCATTTAGGGCACCAACCACCCGTTACAACCTTCTCTAAAAATCGATTTGGATTAAGAAAAAAACATTAGCAGTCACAAATTTGAAAAATACAAACACACATATCTGATGGTTAGATATACGAGTCATAATTGAGCAGCTCACTTGAGAAGAACATGAAATACAAAAAAAAAAAATTAAGATAAAGAATTCTGAAAAATATTACCATACCGCTATTTCAAATTTAGTCGCAATATTTTCTATTAGAACGGTAGAATGGTTTGAAACTAACCTATATTAGATAAATATTTTACCTCTATTTTTATATCCAAGAACTAATTAGAATATTAACCTTATACTGCGTTCAAAACGCCTTGTGAAGTCATGAATGGAAGTTTTTGTGAATGTAACGGTATTAACATATATATTCAAATATGGTTTAATGTACCGTATATCACATATATATTTCAAGATCATAGTGGTTAACTACTAGTCTGAAATGGTTAACTACTAGAACTACTAGGATGTATAGTGGTTAACTATTTGTCAGAAGGATTTTGGGTTCTAAGACTGCTCGGAGGGATCGATGGCCTATTCAAGAACATGTTTTTTTTTTTTGTTTTTTATTTTGTTTTCAATAATACATTTTGTTTTATAATTCATGTATATCAAATACGTAATAGATAATTAAATTTAGTTTTATTGATCATAGCTTAGGTTTAAGCTTATTATCTTATTGTTTTTTGTATATAATTCAATTTAATTTAAATAAGCTAACACTTGATGAGATATGGATGGAAATTAGATAGAAATTATTTGATATATCATAAGATTATTACTTATTTACTTAGGGTAGTCTGTTACTATGTAAGTTCTGCGCCTGACTCATCAACGTCCTAATTTATTTTCATATTATAATTAGATAACAAAGTACTCCTTAAACATTACTCGTTCCACTTAATAGAGTGCAGTATTATTTTGCAGTACATTTGAAACCGTGCTTGCACATTCTTAAATAGTACACTGAAAAAAGAGACTAGGTAATATTGACAAAAATTTGGGTTAAAATGACAAAAACTAGGTAAATATAGCGCCAACAAAAATTATGAGTTAATATGACCAAAAAATACAAAATTTTTTTCATTCTGTAATATATGACAAACATTTTGTCTTTGTGACAATTTAAATCTGTAGGAATGACAAAACTAAATTTCTTAATATGACTAGAAATGAATTTTCGTTATGCTAAAAATTTTTGTCAATATAATAAAATAATATGTTGAAATGAAAACAATATTTTGTTGATTGGAGAAAAAAATATGTTAATTTAAATCAAGTTTTTATTAAATCAACAATTCTGTTTTGTCAAAATAACCTCTATTCAATTGTCGAATTAACAGAAACATTTTGTCAATAGGATATATGGCTAGTATCAGATCAACAATATTTTTTTGTCAGAATAATATCTATTCAGTTGTCGAATTAACAGAATTATTTTGTTAGCAAGATATTGTATGCATATACAAATAAATAACTTACAGATTAATATATCATCAAAAAATGTTGCTACTTTTTGTTTATTATATATTCTTAAACATATAATAAAACAAAAATTTTGGAGCTACTCCATAGAATATTTCTTACTTAAAAATAACTTATTTGATCATCATTATTGTCCTGCAACCCCATGCGTGGGGCATAGGGAGGAAGTAAATTCTTTCCAACGGCTCCTATCTGCGGCTAACCTCTTCAATTGTGGCCACGTTCTTTGCTGGGTACTTGCTTCGCCTAAGACAGTTTTTCTCCACGTTTTTCTCGGCCTTCCAACGCGACGTGTACCTCGAGGATTCTATTCGAAACATTGTTTCGCGATGTTGTTGTCAGGTTTCCTCAAAGTATGCCCGATCCAACGCCATTTCCTCTGTCCGATTTCCACGTCCATTTGTGTTTGTTTCGTTTTTTGCCACAGCGTTCTGTTGGAAATGGTTTGTGGCCAACGAATGTTTAGAATGCGCCGGAGATATCTATTGATTTACGCTTGGAGTTTCCTGGTGATGTTTACAGAAACTTTCCATGTTTCGCAAGCGTACAGGAGAACAGATTTTACACTTGCGTTGAAAATTCTTATTTTTGTGCGCAGAGATAGGTTGCTTGCCTGCCATATTTTTGAAAGCATCCCGAAAGCAGTACGGGCTTTACTGATGCGGGCTTCAATATCCAAATCTGCGCCTCCATCTGATGACACGATGCTGCCCAAGTAATTGAACGTAGTCACCTCTTCGATTCGAATTTCTTGATGGAGGATCGGATGTTGTGATGTGTGAGTTGTGCGCATGATTTTAGTTTTAGCTGAATTGACTTTTTGGCTCGCACTTTTTCCAGTGTCATACAGCTTTTGGCACATATTGTTCAAACCTCCATTTGTATGTGACAATAAACACACATCATCGGCGTAATCTAAGTGGCTGATACGTTCGAAAGGACGCCACTGGATACCGTTGCTCTCGTTTACACCCACAGTAGTAGTCATTATGTCGTCCATTACTACTAAAACCAATATGGGTGATAAAATACACCCCTGCCTTACTCCCTGACACACCTCGAAGCAATTTGTCAGCTGTCCTCGATGTAAAACGCGACATCTTGCATCTTTGTAGGATTCCTTAACTATAGCTATAATTTTTTCTGGAATGCCTCTCCTACTAAGCGATTCCCAAATATACTCTCGGTTTACTCTATCAAAGGCTTTCTCAAAGTCTACAAACATGAGATTCAGCGGTGCTTTAAATTCAGTGGATTGTTCAAGAATTATTCGTAATGTGTTGATGTGATCCACACACGAATGGCCACTGCGAAAACCTGCTTGGTGTCTTTTGAGTGTAGCTTCTATTCTGCCTTTAATCTTTTCGAGTATTATTCTAGCCATTAATTTCGAGAAAACTGAGAGTAGAGTGATACCTCGCCAGTTATTGCAATGATTTGGGTTACCTTTCTTTGGTATTTTGACAATAACTCCTTCCTTCCATTCACTTGGATATTTTTCTTGTTCCCATATAGCCTGGAACAAAGGTAACAAAATATCGGCTGATACATCTGAATCAGCTATTAGGAATTCGGCGGGTATCTCATCTACTCCTGCTGCTTTATTGTTTTTTAAAAGGAGAATTGCTGATTTTATCTCGCTTATACTTGGGGCTCCCACATCGATACCCCTAAATGATCTGCGCATGGTTGGCATAGGAGAGCTTGTGGATACATTTTGTTCTACGAATTGCTCGTTTAACAATCTGCAGAAATGCTCCTGCCATCTTTGCAGTTGATCATCCATAGATGCCAACAGCCTTCCACTCTCGTCCAAGATTGTTTGATGCTCTTTACTGTTACGTTTGGCAATTTGGTTCGTAATCTTGTAAAGAGTTTTGACATCTCCTCTGTTAGCAGCGCTCTCAGCTTCATTTGCAACATCTTCTATATTTTTCCGTTTGTCACGTCTTACACTCCTCTGTGCAGCCTTATGTGCTAATCTATTCTGCAAACGTAGTTCTTCTTATTTTTGCTGATTGGATTCGGCATTGATTTTCCTCTTTAAGAAACTACGTTCAGCAATTTTATCCCATGAGGTTTGTGATATCCATGGATCTCTTTGGGTAGATAGCGAAGGTACTGTTTCGGAACCGGATTCTATAAATGCTTTTTTCGTATTATCCCACATAACATCTATAGATGCATCTTGCTCATTTTCAACCATCCATGTTGTTACTTTGTCGTTGATGCTGGCTACTAGATTACGGCATATGGTGGGATTTTTTAATTCTTCTACATTGAAATGAGCTCTCCTTTCCGGTCCGATTCTACGTCGATTGACACCTGACGTCCTCAACTGCATACACGCGAAGACCAAATGGTGGTCACTACCGATATACGCGCTCCTGTTGTTTCTTACGTCGCAGAGCGATTTCCTCCATTTCTGTTGTACGATTATATGGTCAATCTGGTTTTCTGTACGACCATCCGAGGATATCCATGTTTTCTTGTGGCAAGTTTTGTGGGGGAATAGGGTTCTTATTATATAGGGTTCTTATAATAGGGTTTAACTTATTTGATATATTTTATTATAATATTTGTTACTGCTAACAAATTATAGCTATTGTATTTGCAAAAATGCAGTGTTGTAACTTAAAACTACATTTTCAAAAAAGCGTTATATGAACTATCACTTATTTTTGTTTTACACATTTTTTGATCATAAACTCATCTGTAAGTTATTTATTTGTATGCATACAGTACCCTACAAGTTAAATGTGGAACCATATCTTATATTAGCGAAACAAGACAACCCTTATAAACACTGTATAATATATGTGCGTCTGAATAATAAATGCATGCTATTGTTACAGCTAGAACTAGTAAAACAATAATAGTCTTGTTAATTCACAATTAATTTATTTGATAGCATTTCTATTGTTTGAAAACAAAAAAAAATTCAATTCATTATTATACATTTAAAAAATTTAAAATAAAATTTTTTTTTATTGCATTAAATTTTTCAAAATTATACAAAATTTAAAGTTTAAAATATTTTAAAAATGTTCAGGCTTCAGCTTCTGATTGTTCCAGCTCTTTGGTGTTCACACCGTTTCTTCAAATTATTTATTTAATAAAATAGTAAAATTTATGTGTTTCCTTTTTCAAATTATTTACTATTTTTAATAAATGTTTCAATTGCAAGATTCAAATAAAACTAACCAAATTCATTAACAATAACAACGCAAATACATAAGTAAATAAATTTGAGATTTAAATTTTTCATATTATTTAGTTTTTTAACTTAATTCTAATATCTTCTTTTAATTTAATTTTTCAAATGTTTTTTTTTTATTTAACTCTTCACTTTTTTTTAATTGAACTCTTTAATAAGCAAATTCAAAAATACAACTTCACATAAAACCGCGCCTTTACTTTTAAATTTTTTTTAACTAAAGTAGCAAAAAAAATTGTTGTATGAATAAAAATTGTTTGTCAAATGTTTAAAAATTTTTTTTGTTTAATCTGACTATGACAGCAACAAAAATTATAATAATAATTTTCTTATTATTAAAAATTTATTAATTGCAAACAACTGCATAGTAAAAATTTTTGTTAAATTAAGGTAAATTTTGTCAAATATACAAATACTAGTGGCCCCTGTTGAGTAATTATATTTCAAGTTGAAGTCAAATTTAAAGTTTTTAAAAAAAACAATAATTCACGTACTGACATAGACTTCGCACGATATAGCAGAAACCACTCGTGTTTAATAAAAAGTTTTGTGGTTAGTAAGTTTTATTTAGGACACATAAATACACGTCCCTCATATACTGCTTCGTTTCCGATATATTCCCTACAGTAAGTGGCATTTATTGGATAAAATTACTAAAAATAAAAAATTTTGTCATTAAATAGGTATGTATATATATACCTACATAATACATAATTTTAATAAAAACTATATTATTACTACAAATAACCAAAATTTAGAAACAGTTACTTAAAAAGATAAAAATGAAGAATTCAAGTGATTTGTTTTTTTGTTGTTTTTATATTTTTTATTTGAGATGAATTTGCTTTTTTGTTTTTATTTCGCATATGTACATAGATTCATTTGCAAGTATATAATTTAAATTATAATAAATGATTTGTTTGCTTTTGTTTATTATTCTAATAATGTATTTGCTGAATAATAAAATCATATGAGTACAAAATGTTCCAAACTGTGTGCGCATTTTTGTTTTATATATACATCTTATATATTATATCAGAAGTACATTACGGAGTAGGAGAATCGAAATAAAATGAAAAGGTGTCTACTGCGCAGGACCTTAAATGCTTGTCAATTATATTTATAGATGATACTTTTACTCATAACCACCGCAAAGACAAACTTTTAATATAATTACCTATATCTACATATATGTAGATGTCATATTTTCATATAAATGCATTTAAATATGTTACTCATCTATTCTATTATATAAAGATGATTAACATATAGTACAATAAAAATTGGCGGTTAGTTATGAATGTTATGTATTCAAACAAAAATAATAAAATATTGCCTGGTACATATATACATATTATGTACATAAAAATAAAAAAATTGATTTAAAAGTTTAAATCAAAAATTTTCAATTTACATTTATTATTGTACATCTAATAAATGCTGTTTCTTCTACTGCAAATGTACATATACTATATACCATGTATTTATATATGAGTGAAGTAGATTTATGTAGATACGTAATTTCATAAAAGTAAAAAAAAATTGTAGGTATATAAATATGTATGGATTATGTATGAATGTAATTCTGAAACAGATTAAGCTCACAATTCTGCAAGAGAATTAATAGAATTTGGGTCTATATTTTCATTAACCAAAACCGTGTTTATTTATAAATTAAGAATATTTTTGGTAAATTGTCAATTATAATTATAGATAGCTACTTTGACTCTATTATGTAAAGATGAAATTGCCCGTCATATGATTTTTTTTTGTTTTTGTTTTTTTATATTTTTGTTTGTTTTTGTTTTTTATTTTAATAAGAACTCACGAATAATGTATTTGGTGAATAATAAAACCATATGATTAAAAAGTTTTCAACTGTGTGAGCATTATTGTTTTATATACAACTATCATATTAGAAGTTCAATAAGGATAATTATATATACTCTAACTCTACTATATAAAAATAAATTTGCTCGTCATATGAACAATTCAACTGATTTTTTTTGTTTTTGCTTTTTTATATTTTTTATTTAAGATGAATTTGTTTCTTTGTTTTTTTTTGGCATATGTACATAAATTCATTTGCAAGTATATAATATAAAATATAATAACTGATTTGTTTGCTTTTGTTTATTATTCTAATGAGTTCTCACATATGCGTAATGTATTTGCTGAATAATAAAATCATATGAGTACAAAATGTTCAACTGTGTGCGCATTTTTGTTTTATATACAATCTTATATATTATGTATATTAGAAGTTCATTAAGGAGTAGGAGAATCGAAATAAAATGAAAAGGTGTCTACTGCGCAGGACCTTAAATGCTTGTCAATTATAATTATAGATTGATTTTAAACGTGTTTTTGTCAGGATACCAAAATTTTATTCACTTGGATAAAACATATTAGTTTTTTTTTGTCAATTTTACAAACTTATTTTTCCATTTTACAAATTATAAATTTTTGAAAAATTATAAAAAAATATATACAAATTAACAAAAAATTGTTGAGCAAACAAACGTTTTTGATAAAATACAAAAAAAATTGTTGTAGGAATAAAAAATTTTTGTCAACAGCTTACAAAATTATTTTGTCAATCTTACAAGGAAAAATTTTTTCAGTGTATATTTGCTTGCCATCCTACCGGACTACAGTAAGATATAAATTTGATTTGCATAAGTAATATTGTTGAAATGGTATAAGTATGATGCAAGAATCAAACAAGAATATAGTGAACAGCATCCAACTAATTATTATGTCTTACCTCCAGTAGTGAATCCGCTGCAGAAAAATATAATTTATTGTATTTCCATGAATATAACTATCATTATTATATATCTGTAAATGTGAAACGACTATATTCCCTAATTTCTATTCAATAATTAATTATTATTTAATTTAGTAATTAATTAAAAATTGAAATAAGAAAATATTTTAATTAAAAATGTTTGCCTTCAAGCAACACAAAAACGATAACTTCAAAATAATAAAGAAAACAACACTATACTTATACTTAAAATATTTTTATTTGATTGTCCGGAGGCAAAGTTTTTTTTTCCTATCAAATTATCATAACTAAAAACTCTGTTTTAAGTTAATTCAAATGTCATCATACATTTTTTTTTTTTTTTTAATTCAGAACAATTTTAATAAATAACTAAAATATAAATTTTGTATTTCCTTTAAGGAATATTTTCCTAAATATTTATTTCACTACTTTGAGATGACTAGTATAGAATTCAGAAAAAATAAGCTTAATAGAAAAAAAAAAATAAAAACAAAAACAAAAAAATCTGAAAATTTTACTGTGTATCCTTTTTGAAAACGATTACCGAAGAAACAAATCTTAAAAGAAAACATTTTGTTTATTTCCTATTTTGTTTCCATTTTTTTTGTTTTTTTTTTTGTTATTATTATTGTTTTTGTAATAATTAATACTTAACATCCTTTAAGATTTTTCATTTCTTGTTATTATTGTATATAATAGTTGTTGAAGCAGTCCTTTGAAAAACTTATAGGGATAAAAAAGAATAAGACTTGATGTAAAAATAATATTGATACGCTTTTTTCCTCTTTTATGTGCTTAAGAAGGGAATTTTAGATATGGCCATGGGTATTATAAATTTGTTTTTTGGATTATGATTCTCATAGTCAATATTTATATTGTTCTATCTATTAATATATTTTTTTAATATCTAATGTAATAATACGCTAATAATGTGTGTAAAACTTTCTACTTCGTTGAATTAAAGGAAAAAGCAGGGTTCCAGCAAGCAGGAATCCAAACATTTAAATGTGAAGATTTTTAAAAATATTACCGCAAAAATTTACCGATTAGGAAATAGAATTTGTTTTTGTACTTTTATTCTGTACAACTATCTTAACCAAAATAAAGATATTGAGTACAATATTTGATAATAATGGACATGTTTCTAAAGAAAAATTCTAGGGACTCTTAGCCTAAATTAAATTTTGGTTATTTATGGAAACTTAAGTCAACTTGAATTCAGGCTGGAAATAGATGCTACTATGCAGAAAGAAAGTTTTTTCAATCAAAACTAATATCAAGAAAGGCTAAAATGACGATATATAAAACTCTCATACGACCCATAGTGACGTATGGATGCAAGGTATATGAACTGTGAACGTGGTCGAGGAGAATAGCCTCCGCATATTTAAAAGAAAAGTTCGAATCAGAAACAACAGAAGCCACAGCGAGCTTAATAGTATGATCGATAGTCAGGACATTGTACGGTTTGCAAAGGCCCAAAGACTAAGATGCGCTGGCCACGTAAGTCAGTTGAATGCACGAAAGTTAAAAACAAGCAGTGGTGCTGACTAGAAAGCCCGATGGTAGCCGTGGTAGAGGAAGACTAAGAAACAGATGGGCAGACAACGTGAAAAGGGATGCTCAAACCTTACAAATCCTAAATTGGAGACAAGGTGGCATAAAATCGACCTTTTTGAAGGAGCATAGTGATGAAGGCCAAAGCTCACCCAAAGCTATAGGACTATAAGATGATGATGATGATGATGGAGATTCAAGTAAATCTGATTTTCAAATCCAGTGGTCTGAAACATTTCAATCTACCCTCGTTTGATGCTTCGTTATTGATTAATTGAGTCGCAAATGAATTTGGGTGAATCTTTAAGCGAAATATGAATATTTTACAGCTTTCTTTTTTATTGTGTTATTAACAGATGAAATATTAAAATCTAATTTTATTCTGTCGCTGTGCCAGCGAGTATTGAAGAGAGACATACCAGAGAGTATTGATATGACATACCAGAGAGTATTGAAAATGGATTTTAATCAGTACCTTGGACTGAAACTGATCAATTATTTCGATGTTGGAGTTACGAGAGATTCCCCAAAGCATGATGATTGCTTTATATTCTGCTAATTTACAATCTAAAGACATTTTGGAGTAGCATCCTATCAGACAGTAAAGTTGATTGAATTTAATTCTGCTTCTTTTTGCTTTTTGCCAAGTGCATACCTAAGTACTTTATTGATTCACTCTGCACCAACTCTCTGTTGTTTAATAGGAGGACAATAACCTTTACGGTTGATATAAGCAATACGGAGTGATTTGGATTTATTGGCTTAGATCCTCCAAGTTTTTAGCCAGTTTTGTATGTCTAGTAGGTTCTTCCGAAGCCCTTCATGCTAAGCTTTGTCGAAGGCTTGAGTAATCTTGTCAAGTGAGTTGTTTATCTGATTAATTACCCTATGAATTTGCTAAACTGATAACCATGTCGATCATGGCACGGCAATCTCTTATTCAATCTGCTGGCTATTAAAGTGAATATTGACAATAATTCAAAATAGTCGGAATCAAAGTTTAAGGGAACTTTTCGTAATATAACCATTCAGTTGTGAAAACTGCTATAAAATATTTAGGATTCTGAAAAAGCAGTAGAAAATTTAAAAAACTTCAAACTTTCTCTTAATATACAAATTATTCGATAACAATTTGAATACAATTTATATGTGTGCAGCCCTGCACTCTGCAGCATTCCACAGTATTTTAATTACAGAAGCCATAGAACATTTCTTTCTTCTCCTTCTTCTAGTTGGACTATGTTCTATTTTTTTTTTTGCTGCATTGAGTAATTTGCGGCTTCCTATAACTGAGAGGTCCAGGAACTATATTTTCTGTCAAATCATAATTTGACATATCGCAGATTTCTGACGACATCAGACACGATTTTTCATGGTTTTTGCTTTCGAGGTTAGAGATAGAAACTAGAGGGTGCGTTTAATTGTGGTTGACAGTCTCTTGAATACTGTGGCACTTCTAATCCACTGATTACTATTTAAATAACGTTACAATTGATTTTATACAACTCAGATAGAAGTCAAAACAAATATATTAGAAATTCAGCAAGCACATTATATTTATTTATTTATAACTCTGTATACCTGCGTATTAAAATGCATACAAACTTCGAACCCTATAATTCTTTTTATTACAATTTCCACACAAATATCCTATAGTTAAAGTGCATTCAAATCATATAGCATTTCACTGTTTGTTCTGTTTCCTCCAGCAAATAATTTAAAAACAAAAACATTTTGTTTTTGTTATGTTTTCCAAATGAAAGAGCAAAACCTTTACTGATTCTCTTTTTTTTTTCTCTTTTTTGTTCTGTTTTTGGTTCATATTTTCATTTAATGTAGAAAGGACGCCTTCGGAAAAACTCTGAAACTTCATTTTAAGCTTTTTGAATAACTTTAGTCTTATTTTAAGAAAAAAAGCATAAAAACAAAACCAAAAAAAAACAGAAAAAACAAAAACAATTCTTAGGAAATTAAAATAACGGACTTTGTTTTGTCATTCATAAATAAAACGAGAACGCAAAACGAAAAAAGAAAACAAGAAGCAAAAAAAAAAAATATAAGTAAAGAAGAAAATTTTAAAGAAATATTTTTTTTTTTCAAACAAAGTGAAAACACTGAAACAAATCGAAATAATCAGGTCTTGAAATATTTTGTTTTTTTTGGTATTCGTAAATTTAGTTTTAAATTTCTATATTAAATCTGTTGTGAATGGCATGGTGTGGTTTTTGTTATCATGTTTATAACACTTTTGATACCTAGATGTTTCTTTGGTTTGGTTTTAAGTAGAATACATTTTTTTTTATTTATTTGCACTTTGATTCCAGCAAATATTTTCGTCCAGTTAGCTATTTTCAATTTATTTGGCCATTTTATGCGATTTTAAGCAGTTTTATATATTGTTTTTGTTGTAATCTATTGAATATCCCTTATATCTTCAAACAGATTATTTAAACAAAATTTTAAATAAAAAAACTAATTTTAACATAAATATGATTCTCTACCGATTTTAGTAATCAACAGTTATACTTTTATTATGTATTGTAAATATTTGCCGTAATTAATGAAGATGGGATCCACAAAGGCACAAAACAACGCGGTGGTTTGAAGAAGTCTTGCTCGGTGTATTCGGAGATTCCCAAGACTAAAAAAAACACTAAATTGAAGCAAAGACATCACGCAGGATCGTATTAAGTGCAAAAATATCATTAAGGCTACTTGTGCTACATGTAAATACATAAATTAGAGGTAGTAAGGGTAAGAAATATATTATCTGCGAAATTTTCTAAATTAAATTGATTTTTAGTAAAGGGTTGTGTTTTTTTTTTGTAATTTTCGTGTTATATAAATAAGCTTTAAAATAAAATTTAAATATCTTTAAAATAAAATTCAAATAATAACGTATAATGATTCACAGAATCATATTGGTGGCTTTTATCTTTTTCCTCAATATTTCTGCAATTGCCTACGTTTCTTGCAGGAGTCTACCAATTTGTTAATTCAATTTCTTGCCGCTCATGCTACACATTTTTACATTTTTCAATATATTTCTCGGCTATTTTGTATGTTCTTTATTTATAGTGCGTCGAAAATATTCTAAGAAATTACCTCAATACATCCCGGGGCCAGCTAATTTTAGTCTTTGGCTTTTAATATATTTCATTAATAATCATTTTTATTTATGTAATTCGTAATTGAAGTTTATATTCTGCGTGTTATAATTGTTTTATTTTTTTGTGGTTTTTGGATGGTGGGATATTTTACGTAGACGCAACCTTCTATTGTACTTTCCGGTTGATTGTTTAAAGTTGAAGAGGTCTATATTCTTTCTGAAACTGACTATTGCGGTAATGTAAATTTCCGAAGTATGCGATTCGGTTTTTCAAATATTATGAAAATATGAATTTGATACAGAATTTTTCTTTTCAAGCTTATTAAAGTATTTTCTTCATTATTGACTTGTATGTAACCACCCCTTTTGTCAATCTACATTTCTTGATTTATTTTTAAATTGTATTAAATTGTTTTACACAGCCAGAAGCTGGGGACTATCTTCTAAAATCGTTGCAAATAATGTGATTGCTAACATTAAGAAGTAGAAGGGCAGAAGATGAAAATAATGAAAATAATTACGTAATAAAGCCAATTCTTTTATTCAAAACTTTATTATTATTTTTGGAAATGAAAACCTTTGAAAAGATTCTGCCAAAACCGTTAAAAAGAATGGATTTTTATTCATTACAGGCTTCTATGGCTTACCCTATTCAAACTAAACATAATTAACAATTAATTATTGTTCTCAAGTTTAATAATGTTTCAGATGTGACAAATCCCCAACCAATTTCATGTTTCCATTTTGGGCTTGACCAAACCCATATATTGTAACTGGTAAGACCGACAAGATCATAAAGACTGGTAAAACCTAAAATAAAGAAAAGAGAAAAAAATACGAATAAAGATTTGTCAATTGTGAAGTTTTACTACGTCTCGCTTCACTTAGGTAGGTAGGTGGATAGGTAGAAGTGGCCATTCCACTTACTTCTGGAAAACCAATGAGCACTCAATTATGCCTTTTCGATACCACGACTCGAGTGACCTATTTCTTGTTGTTGGTTGTTATAGTGGATCATTCTCTCATTTTTACTCTCTCCAGTCAATACTAGAGCCTCAGTATTAAATCTGTATTGCAAACATGCTTTCGGATATTCGCTATGTTTAGAAAAAATATTATTTGAAGAGTTTGAATAATTTGAATGTATTGTTTGCTTGACACAGCCTCACAATTGTATCCCATATATCCGGTCCACATAAACTAAAGTGTTTGAAATATAGAAAAAAGTAATCCTAAATTACTGGTTTGATTTACTGATTTTTTTTTTTTTTTACGTTCTTGACAGTAACTTAGGTAGAATCACCTTTTCGTGCTTAATTAAGTATGGTACTGCAATTTTATTGCGATTTGTCTGAATAATGAGAATTTTATCAGTTAAAAAATTTTCTATTGTTATAGCTGTCTTGTTTTAGTATCTAGATAACGATCTAAATTCGTAAGTGTAGTGTAAAACTTGTAAAAAAAAAATTAAGATTTTATTCTCGTTACGGTTTCAAGGTCTCATGAAATATAAGCCAAGCTCTGAATAGATCACAGTGCTTCACGAACAAATATCTAGTCATGTGTGCATGAGTGTCTAGGTTTTTGAATATTCTATTAACAAAACTTAATTATAGCTGTCAATTGTTTATTCAAATGTCAATTATCAGATTTCGTCTTCGTATAGTCTATAGAAGTAACCCTGTAACCAACAAATTTGTATTTATTTTTTTTTTTTACTCTATTTAAACGCGAAATTTGTACATCTGTAATAACAAGTTAAAGCAAGGAAGTATTTATAATCCTTCCTTTGTTCTTGTCATAATGCATATTTCCTAAAAAAAAAAAAAAAAAAACTAAAACAAAAAAATGAAAATTTCCCATCAGTAAAATTTGTGTTAATTTTTCTTCAACTCTTTGCTTTGTTCTCATTATAAAAAAAAATTTGTTTTGTTTTTGTTTTCGCTTTTAATTTTCTTCAACTTTTCTATTTAAAATTCATTTTTAATTTTTTTTATTTATTTATTTTTGTGTATTTATTTTATTTTATTTTTCAGAAATGTTGCTTAAGAAGTTTTTTTTTCGCAATTTTAACATTTTCTTTTGAAATTCTTTGTTTTGTCAAATCTGTATTTTTTTTTTAATTGTTAGTTTTTTAAAATGAAAATCTTTTTTTGTGATTTGTATGCCCTTCCTCTTGACAGATTTTTTCTTTAATACGTATTTTATTTTTGTTTTATTATTTTTATTATGATTTCATAATTATTTCAATTAGTTTCAATTGTTTGTATTTTATTTCTCTTTAGGTCTTGAGTTTGTTTAACTTTATTTATTGTTTTTTTTTGTTTGTTTTTCAACTCTGTTTCTATGCATCAGTTCGTGGGACGAAAGCATATAGCTTTATGTAGGTATATGCAAGACTAATAGATTAATAGATTTTTGTTATGCGTTTTGGTGACGGGGGGGGCAGGTACAAAATTAACATAGTCGATTCGTAGTCTACTTTTAGTGTATAACTAAGTTAGTTTTGGTGTAGTTATCAGTGGCTACCGTTAGGAGGCAAAAAAAAAGTTCAAGCCAGTTGCAATACCGGTATAAATTTTATTTAATACTTTCAGTATCTGGCTTTTATCATACTCTGACCATCAAACACCTGTTACAGAAGAAATAAATAATAGGCAATCATTTTTTTATAATTTTAATAGACCTATTTTAGTCTATTTGGGACTATATATAGTCTATTTAAAAATAACTCAACTATGATTTAGTAAGTACTTTTCCGTTATCATAGTCCCTGCTATACATTTGGACAATAAATATTTTTAATTACAGTGCATTGAATTTTAAAAGTTGGCATATTCATTTAAGCCAAATATTTCAGATTTATAATCAAAATGTATTTATTTAAATTTAAAATCCCCTCTTGCACCGCCTTCAACAATACCTACCACTAAAGCAAATAGCAGAAAATGTTAATCAACTGGGATGGATCATTCATTGGATTTCTTAGAAGTAACTTGAAAGAAAATCCTTATTATAATGTTTGCATCATTTTCATTTCAACTGTGTATATATACGTATATGTGTATATATATGCAATATAAGTATTTGATGAAATTATTGGAAACGTTTTCATCGATACCAAATTCATTTAATCGCTTTGGAATTATTTTTATTTTTATATGTTTTATTTTTAATGTCACGACATTATATACTAATTTGTATGTTAGCTGTCGCATTAATATTATTTTATTTATATTTGTTTATTTGTCTCTTTTTTGTCAAGAACTTGTATTTTTTTTTATTTTTTTTTTTTTAAAGAAATGTTTTACTTTAGTAGTACATTTTAAGAAAATGAGTGAAGTTAGAAGGATGAGAAGAACAGAAAGTGATTTTAATTTATATTTTGTCCGTC
Organism: Argyra leucocephala; assembly: GCA_963942445.1. Classification (NCBI taxonomy): domain Eukaryota; kingdom Metazoa; phylum Arthropoda; class Insecta; order Diptera; family Dolichopodidae; genus Argyra; species Argyra leucocephala. Next base: position 17,388,249 of record OZ012681.1, read on the forward strand.
CATCTGAATGCAAGTCGCTATTTGCAATCAACAAATGTTAATAATGGTGGTTAGTTATTTACACGTTATTTTGATATTAGGAATGTTTATTTCTTAATCGAAATTCATTGTGTTCGAAACATATTACAGTTTAGGGGGTAAGCTTTGGTCTAGTTAACAAAGCATTTCCATCTTAACGGTAGTTGGTTTCAAATTGGTCTACCCGTTCTTAGCTTTTTGTTCTTGTATTGTGGGGCACTTCAATATTTTTAATTTTTTTTGTTCTTGTATTGTGGGGTTTTCAATATTTTTAATTTTTGGCATTGTTTAAATGTTTCTCACCGAAATTGTAATTCAGAGTAGAAATGTTTGATATTACAAAAATGTCTAGTACAATTATGAAAATATATATTGTAGAATATACAGTTAAAAATAAAAAATAATACATGAGATAAGAGTTAAAAAAAAATATTATACCTAGTTAGTTATAGTTTAGAAAAATAAGATCTTTGATTGCTATCCCGGGACTAGACAATATAAGTGCTTATAATGATTTTCTATAGCAAAAGGTAGATCTCTACATATTCCAAGAACAAGCCCGTGACCGTGATAAATATATCATCATCATCATCACCTTATACTACACCTCTCGACGAGTATTGGCCTTCATCACAATACTCTTCCAAAAGAGTTGATGTTGGGCGGCTTGTCTCCAATATGGAATCATTTGGAGCGTTGTCTTCCCATCTTCTCATTGGTCTTCTTTTCGAGTTTTATGCATTTATGATCAGGCAGTCTTTGGGACTTTGCAAACCTTACAATATTCTTTATTCTTAATAATTATATTATTAATTTGGCTCTTATTTCTAATTAATGTATTCTTCATTCTCCATTCTCCAATATTTTTTGATCGAGTATTTTTTGGAGAAATTTTTCATTAAAATATACGTAGACTGTTCTCCTCTGCTACATTCACGATCCACACGTGATAAATCTATAGATAACTAAAATCTTTCGTAAATATCATAGAATAACTGACAAACACATGCAGTATGAAGAGCATAATATGTTTGTCTGTCTAGCACATGCTAGTTTAGCTTTCGGTAGGTTCAAATAATTGTAGAGTATGTACTTGATAAATTTCTGTGTGTCAAGACTGTTCGTAAGTAATAACCTGTATTAATTTGGGCAATTTCGTAATGAATTTAAAACTCACTGTCACATTTATTAAATTAACTTTGAGCTGTAATGAGCAAAATGAGGTAGACATTTTGATGATTTTTTTTGAAGATGAAAGATTTTGTTAAAGAATTCATTTTATATAATTGTAAAAATTAAAAATTAAATTTAATAAATAGTATATAAATACTGTAGTATTAAAAAGCCAAATTTCAGGTGATCTAAATTGTGCTCATAGTGTGCTCATGATTCTCATTTAAAAAAATTACGAACAAAACAAGAAATATGATAATTTCAGTTCTGTAATTTTGTATTTTCGAAATTGTATGCGTTAGCATAATGAAAAATTGATGTATATAAATATTTTCGGAACTTGCTCAATATTGTTTTATCGAATTTGAGTTCAGCCGTTATTTTATTAATATAATATTCTTTGGTAATGCTCAATCTATATAATATTATGAGCTTAATTTTTATTTATTCGTTTTTATGTTTAACAATTAACTTTTTTGTTTTTTTTTTTTTAAATATTTTTTTTTATTTCAAAAGTTATAATACAATAATTCATTAGATAGTTTCTTCGTCTAAGTGGCATTGTAGAACCATTGATGTGACCATACAATTATTTTAAATTTATATATATATTACTATATGTATAAGAATTCTAAACCTATACTAAACCCATATAGATATATATATAGAACCTATAGCTGATTTTATTGATCTGATTGACATTCTCAATCGTACAGAATGGCTCTAGTACTATTAAACTGTTAAGTCTATCTCTATTTAAACGAACGTTTCTCTTAAACAACCAACAAAAATAAATAGGTCACTATAGTCTTGAAATGAAAAAGGCACAAATAACTATTTCATTTTCTAGAAGCAACTAGATGGAGTATTTACCTAGTTAGTACTATATACTATCGCACCTATATGTATATATTATTACTGTTATTGATAAAAACGATAAAAATTCTCTTTCAAAATCATGTTATTTGTTTTTTGAAATGTAGATATAAAATTTTTCGCAACTTCTTTGTAGGATACGTATGTACATATTTCCTTGGATTTTCATTGCATATTAAAATTTTATAAATATTTTTCTTTTATTTTGTTTGGAGCATTTAATTGGAAACTTTAACAATATTCTTAGACTATGGCATACGATTTTTTTTTTTTCATTTTTACTTTTATCTCATGTATTCACTTCTTATTTCAAACTGTATACATACTCGTATGTATTCTATAATATAACTTTGACAATATCATAGCAAAATATCTTGAAATACAATATAAATATATATACAAGAATTGTATAAGGTCTTAAGAAATGTTTTTATTTTGTTTGCTATATTTTTTTAATACTGGAACCGAAATTTAAAAGACAAATAAGAACAATTTTGAACATTATAATTCTATTTTATTTTGTTATTGGGTTCATAGCAAGAGCTATGAATATTATTGTACTTGTATATTATGGTTTTAAACTAAAAAGAGATATATTTTAAAAGCATGAATTGTAGAAGAGCATATAAATTTAGTATATATACTCAGCATGCATATACACAACATATGAATGAATACATAATTATTGTACAAGTATGTTGTATTGTGAGACTATTTAAAAGAAATAAATACTTCGTGATATACGCATTTGATAGATTTATTAGATTATTGGACTTAAATAGATGGAAATTTGTTTTAAATTTTTTTTCTTTTTTAAATTTATATCTAATATTATTGTGTAGATTTAAATATTTTAGGATATATCGTTATTGTCGTTTCGTTTATTTTATTAAAATAATTCTGGATTTAGTGTGGGGTTAGGGAACGGTTTAATGATGTAAAATGGAAGTTTTTCGTATAAAAGTGAAGTTAATTTTGAAATGGTATTGTATTATGAGTCTTTCCACAATGAAAATATAGATTAGTAGTACTAATAAGTTTAGAGCCAAATTAGGTGTCAACAATTTGAAATCAGTCAGTTTATCATGACAATTTTGTAGCTTTAGGTGCCTATTATGTATTTCGATAACGATGGCGATTTGATCGAACGAGAAATATCAAAATGCAAAATCGCCATTAAAACTATCATCCGTCCCTCGGGTCTATTTCCACCCAAAAGAAAATTTACTCTAAAATATCTCATTAAATATAATAGTTACAAATATATAGCTCAATGACTTTATCAAATATGTTGAAAACAAATGTTACACAAAATTTGAATAAATTACGATTAACCGTTATACCTTTTTTGTAATAAGTAACACAAAAGCTCCTTGGGTCTTAAATGACCTATTGTAATTCCTAGTACTAGATATGCATTTATTCATAGCATTGTGAATGTAAAATATTTATATGCAAGCATCTAAGTAGGGAAATCCCCGAATTGTAATTTTTGTTTTCAATTCGTCGTATAATCGTAGTAATCATAAAGTAAATATACATATATATTTTAGTTCTAACGAAAAACTGGTCAGTTTTTTTTTTGCTTGTGAAAGTTTTATGTGCTACGTTTAGAGTTCTGTAAATTTTAAAGTATCGACATTATTTTTGAAAATTGTTTTACGAAAAATAATATAAAAATATATATTTTACGAAAGGTTAAGTGTTTTTTTTATAATTTTGATTTTTGCTACAACAAATAAAAAATTTGTGATGTTGCGGAACGAAGATAATATATGTGCTGCATTATTATCTGAAAACGATACCTGCTCAGAAACTTCAGATCTTGTGGAATTTGATGAAAGTTGGTATGATACCGACGATGATATTTATTCAGAACTACCGTTGCCGCTACCACTGGCATCATACTTATCCAAGGATAAAAATATTCAATGGTTTTCTGAGCCTTTTAGGTCAAGCTTCCTCTTCAAATATAATACATCTTACTCCAGGGATTACAAGATACGCAGCTAGTCGTATATCTGATGAAATTTCAGCTTTTCAATTGCTTATTACGAGTATTGAAACAATTATAATTGACAATACAAATTTTAAAGGACAGCGAGTATATCAAGAAAAACTGGAAACCTTTAGATACCATAGAAGTGGAAGCCTTCATTGGTCTTTTTGTATTAGCTGGTGTGTTCAAACCACACAATGAAGCACTTGAAAACTTGTGGGACGAGAAAAAAGTCCGAGATATTTTCCGTATCACTATGTCCCTCAAGAGATTCAAAGTTATTTCAAGAATCATAAGATTTGATGATCACAGCACACGTTTGAAACGACACCGAAAAAAAACCACAGATAATTTTAGATTATAATCAGTACATAAAAAGACTCAGTAGATAAAAAGATAGCTAGTTATACTTGTAAAATGAAAACAAACAGGTGGCCATCATAGACGACGACTTTTATCGAAATACTGGGGGAATCTTTGATCAAAGAACATATGGCTAGAAAAGCTTGTCCACCACCATCTTTAAACTACCGAAATTTGATAGCAAAGCTTACAACAGCTAACGCAACAAATTGTTCACCAACGACATCTACAAATAAGCAAACTGAAAAGAAAAGAGGCCGTTGCAATTTTTGCCAAAAATTTGACAACAAGCACACATCAAAGTGCACCATTTGTAATAAATTTATCTGTAAAACTCATACCAATACCATGTGTCACCAGTGTATGAAATGAGATATATTTATGTAGCATAGCAAGTTTTTTTCTTCAATTTATGTACTTTAATCGGATTGAATTTATGTGGAATATTTTGTTTTCTTTTATTTAAACTTATTAGCAATAAATTAACAAAAAAAAATAAATTGATTTTTAGTATAAAACCAGATATGGGTCCATTTTTACCCAAGGGCATTTAGAGTTACTTTTTTTTTAGGGATGGTTAGATATTTGGTTCCTGTTCAAAAATTGTCGACGAAATCGATAAAATTTTCGATGTAAAATTTTAGCGCGAAAGAGAGATTTTGTACAAATTATTTTAATTTTGAATTAAAAAAAAATTACGTTGTTGTTGGCTTAATGTTTTTTTTTTTGTGTATTTATAATATTTTTTTGGAATAAGATTGAAGTAAATTTAAAAGTTAAGATCAAAGTACATATCTTACTTTATTCTTGACAATTATTATTGTGTATTAAAATAAATTTTAATACCGATAAAAAGCAAGTTACGAATAAATTTCAATATGAAAAGTTTGTGGAAATAATGAGAAAAAAACCATCATAGTTCAAAAGGTGTTTATGAAAAAACAGAGTGCAAAATAAAATGAGGAAAATATATTAAAAATCTGAATGGTTTAGGTCCTCCAATAAAATCTCTAACATCACTATCAGAACTTGAAAATTATAATTCTGCTGAAATAATTTTATCTATTAACTTATAATTTAATAATTTCTATTTATTTCAGCTATTATTTGATTTTTTTAAAAATAATAATTTGAGTTTGACATTTAGAGAATCAAACATATGTCATTTTCATCGTAGATTTGAATTTAACATTGGCAACACTTTTAAACACTTTCGATAAAATTTTCATAAAAATACATAAAATGGCTCTAACGATTTCAAACGAATAACTCTAACGATAACGACGAACGAATCAATCAAAAAACATAATGAGCACCTTAAACTATAGTGTCTTGTCGTTAAGTCGACGGCGGATTCATTTATAGTTTCAAATGTGGCTTTTCTAACTTATTCAATATTATTTCTGACTTATTCAATACTAAGACCTTCTATGTCACTTCATTTTGTAATTTGCGTTGCTATTTGGTCATCAAGAAATTTTGTTATTGCTTTTTCATACAAAATATAAACGCCTACAATATCAATTTGATATGCTTGAAATTCGTTATCAATTATCTTCTTAATTCAGTTATTTTTATTAAGGGTTTTAAGCTGATCTCAAGGTTTTTTGTCTTTTTTCATTCAAGTGATTTTTTCAGTATTCTTTTGCACGTGATTTTTATAACGTCATCTTGAGAGGTCTTGTGTTGTGACTCCAGCTAAACACATATTTTTATAGTTCTGTTATTTTTTTTTTTCCTGTTACTCCTCGTGGGAGCATAGGGCATCAACTTGCCTCATCCATTGTTCTCTGTTGTACGCAATGGTCTTTATCTCCTCCCAAGTTCGTCCATATCTTGTTATCTCAGAAGTGGCAGTTCGACGCCAGGTGTTGTTGGGTTTTCCTCGCCTTCTGCTCCCTTGGGGATTCCATTCTAGGGCCATTCTTGTTATACTATTTGATGGTTTTCTTAGAGTGTGTCCAATCCATCTCCATTTTCTGCGCTTAATTTGATGCATTATCGGTTCTTCACCTGTTATCTGCCATAAGTCCTTATTGCTGATGGTGTTGGGCCAGAATATTCTGCATATTCTCCTTTGGCATTTGTTCGCTAATACTTGAATTTTTTTTTGACTGATATTATTTGTCGTCATCCAAGTTTCACTGCCATACATAAGTATTGACATTACACATGCTTTGAATATTCTAATCTTTGTTTTTCTAGTTACTTGGCCATTCTTCCATATTGGACTTAGTTCACCGAACGCAGCTCTGGCCTTACGTAGTCTGTTGTTGACATCTGCTTATGTACCTCCGTTTGTTGTTAGAATGTTACCTAGGTAAGAGAAGCTTTCCACATCTGTTATTACCATCAGGTTATTTAGTGCTACTGAGTTGAGAATAACTTCTTAATGAATTTCATTATCAACTTCTTATTTTACATTACTCACTTCTTTAATCAAGTGCATGTTTAATTGAAACATTTTTTCCTCCACACGGGACTAAACAAACGGGACTATACCTGTTTTGGAATTTGATTAGTTTTACAACTCATATATTTAGATTTAAAAAAATTATCAGTGAATTATAAAAACAAAATCAAACTCAATTTGGTATATTTACGTATTTATAATAGATTTTAAGTTGATTTCAAACTGTTTTAATTTTTCTGATTTTTTTCATGCCTGATTTAGATATAATTTTCATCACACCGTCTTGGGAAGGCATTCTCACTCTAGCTTAATAATTTTTCACAGTGCTGCCATTATCATTAACTCAATAGTAAAGCTACAAATAAAATGTTAAACTGAAACAACACTTCCCAACAGAACATCTAAAAAAGATTGGGATAAACCTAAAACCTGTTAAACATAGATCGTTCTACAATACAATTTAAGGACGAAGCAAATATTCCAAGTTGCTAACAACTAAATTCGCCTAACTGCATCAACCGTAGATTTCCTTTGCATTCAATACTAAGATATACAAATTTCCTAGTACTTAATATAAATATGTAAAAAGTACAGTAGTGCAGCGTATCTTATATCTAAGAGGTATAACATTTTATTCCTATATGATGCAGAGAAACGACAGTAATATTATAGTAATAACAAATAAATGTCTATTAATTTTATTAAAAAACAAAAAAAAACATAAAATTTATTTAAAATTAAAATCTTTGAAAGGTATTTTATTTATCTCTATTGAAATTTATTTTCTATTGCGATTTATATCCATCCATATTTGTCATCAAACAGTTCGTTTTATTCATTCGGTAAATCTTAGTTGTATAAAAAACTAAAATATAGGTTAAAATGTGTCACGTGTTAAAAAATTTAAATTTACATAAAAGAAAAAAAAATTGTAATTGGGCGTTAGTGTAATGGAAACTTAATGTAATACGCGTACATATTGATGTCACTCATGAGTGTACATATTTACATTTCAAATAAGCACGACAAAGGATTTACATAGTTTTAATGATGAGCTACAGAAATTGACTATTTTTATTTGTAATTTGGTGATTAGAATATTTTTATGAAATCTATCTATGAAATGTTATTAGACTATAGTTAGTTAGTGAGTTAAAGGGTAGAAAGGTCAACAATTTCAACTACTATGGTGCTGTGGTTATGTTATCTTCCTACTAATTTAAGCTAATGTGGTGCTATGGTTATGTTATCTGCCTATTAATACCGGATTTTAAGCACAGGGTATGGCTCCTGAAATCTTTTTTGTTTTACATTTTTCTTTCAAATTAATTTGGGATATATTTTGGTATTCTATTTTTGGAATATATTTTGGGTTTACCTACTAATTTAAGCTAATATGTAGCTGTGGTTATGTTATCTGCCTATTAATACCGGATTTTAAGCAAAGGGCATGGATCGTGAAATCTTTTTTGTTTTACATTTTTCTTTCAAATTAATTTGGGATATACTTTGGTACTCTATTTTTGGTATATATTTTGGGCTTGCCTACTAGTTTAAACTAATATGGTACTGTGGTAATGTTGTCTAACTAATAATTCCGGATTTTAAGCACAGGGCATGGATCCTGAAATATTTTTTGTTTTACATTTTTCTTTCAAATTAATTTGGGATATACTTTGGTATTCTATTTTTGGGATTTTTTTTGGCTTGCCTACTAATTTAAATTAATATGTAGCTGTGGTTATGTTATCTGCCTATTAATACCGGATTTTAAGCACAGAGCATGGATCCTGCAATCTTTTTTGGTTTTTACATTTTTCTTTCAAATTAATTTGGGATATACTTTGGTACTCTATTTTTGGGATTTTTTTTTTGGCTTGCCTACTAATTTAAACTAATGTGGTGCTGTGGTTATGTTATCTGCCTATTAATACCGGATTTTAAGCACAGAGCATGGATCCTGAAATCTTTTTTGTTTTTTACATTTTTCTTTCAAATTAATTTGGGATATACTTTGGTGTTCTATTTTTGGGATATACTTTGGGTTTGCCTACTAATTTAAGCTAATATGTAGCTGTGGTTATATTATCTGCCTATTAATACCGGATTTTAAGCACAAAACATGGATCCTGCAATCTTTTTTGTTTTACATTTTTCTTTCAAATTAATTTGGGATATACTTTGGTACTCTATTTTTGGTATATATTTTGGGCTTGCCTACTAATTTAAACTAATATGATACTGTGGTAATGTTATCTGCCTATTAACACCGGATTTTAAGCACAGGGCATGGATCCTGAAATCTGTTTTTTTTTACATTTTTCTTTCAAATTAATTTGGGATATACTTTGGTTATCCTTATCACTTAAAAATAAAATCGAACTATTTTCTTATGAAGACGAACTTACTCTACAATGTATTTAGTTTTCCAAATTTCGAAATTGATAGGTTATACAAAAACAAAAATCTTATTCTATTAAATTTTTAATATGTCAAAAAAATCAGTTACAGCAATTCATCCTATAGTTTTGGTATCCTAACAAACAATAAAAAAGAGCACAGCAATTGGTCGGGGTGACTGTGACAGATCTGTAATTATTTACAAAATTAAGATGTCTCCTAAGACGATTATCAAATATTTGTCTTTTAATATTTCAATATAGCACATTTATTATCATACAGGGATTATAATTTAATTTTCTCAACACTCCGGCAATTGTTGACAATAGCTTAATATTTTAAACAACATCAAGGCCTTACATGCTCAATAGAAACAACTTTAAGGAGTTTTACTTGTTGATTAAGATTTAAGAACAAGGTGGAAAATTTATTTATTTAGTTTATAATATTTCATGACTGTGTCTGCGTTTTAATAGTACCTCAAAATCATTGTTTGAGCTGCAGGCGAGTGCAATAACATGTAAAAAACTAGTTTAGTTCATTTAACAAAATTTAGAAAAATTTAATTTGGAAAATTCATTTGTCTTGTACGTACTAAGATTGACCAAAACGTACGTACTAAGATTTGGTGTCTGTTACTCTACTGGACGTATAACGAATAAGGTTCCAATATCCTTCGACTACTATTTAAGCTAATATTTCTATATAATTTTCGTTTTTTTTTTGTTTCAAAATTACCGTTTTCTTTGTAAGTTAATTTTTTTTTTTTTTTTTTTTTTTTTGTTTTTTAAAGGTTCACTTACATAATATATCTTAGAGTTAGTATAAATTTATAATTTTCTAACATTCTTTGTATCAATATTTTAATATTAAGATCTAGAATAAGATTAAGCTTAAAATTATATTTTGTTGGTTTAATTTTGTACACTTATGTATATTGTAATATGTTTGTATTAAGCATAAATAAATAAATAAATAAATAAAAAGTCCAAGGTTCAAGTATAAAATCTAGAACGTTTTAAATCAAAAATTAATTAAGTTGACTTGATTTTTGTCTTTGAAATTGTAGTTTCTGATACAATAATTTGCTACCGGCAATATTATTATTTATGCAACAGGACTGAAATTTGTAGTACAGTATCGAGCTGACTTTTATTGTTTTGCTGATATTTATTTAATTTTTAGTAACTGAACTTGGTGCAGTTTCAGTTTGTTTAGTTGTTTTTACTGATTGCAGTTGTTAATGTACTCAATATTTTATCGAATATGTTGGCATAACAGTGTACTGCATGAACCCATTCATATTGTGAATACTTATGAATATACTTGCATTTGACAATATACAAACAATACAATACAAATAAAAAGTAAGTGAGAATATCAATTATCCTTCTTCTGTATCTATATTTATATTGTATTGTGTTCTTTGCTAAAATGAATAATAATATTTTCAAGTATAGTGAATAGGGAAAATGTATTGAGTATAATTTAGTGTATTAAATATTTATTATTATTTATTGTGTTTTTGAACTAATAATTTAGTTTTTTTTTTCGGTTCCACACATTATCTATATCTTTTAGGTGGTGGCTGGTGGAAAGTTCCAAATTCAAGAAATTGAACAGCCTCCAGCAAAAATAGGTTCGGATCCTGTATCACAAAACCCTCGAAAATTTTTTTTTTTGTTTTATTTTTTAACTTGTCTTAGTACAATGGCTCTTAACCCATATGGTCCCGGACCTAGATCCAGTTCACCCAGGTCATAAAAATTTATACATAAAGTACTTTTAACATAATTAAGAAAAAAAAAATAACTTATTTGATATCACATCCTGGAAAGGAGATAATACATGTTTCGAAAACGAAACTTCAGGATCAAACGATATAATTTTTTCAAAAAAAAAAATATTTCTTCAAAAATCTACTTCAATAAATTCCTGAAGTGAATAAATTTTTTCCAGAAAAAAAAATAACAATTTATTTTATGAAAAGAAATAATTTGATTGTTTTAACAAATTTTAATCTTAAAAAATTATCAGATCTTAGGCAAGCTGTGATATGGTAAAGACAATTTCGTATGCATATTAACGCCACATTTGGTGCATGAAAAAATAGTTTGATTTTTGCAGTGACGGCATCGAGCTCGTTTCTCACTATGAATGATATTGTGATCCACACGGTCATATCTAATTGAAGTATCTGAGCTTTGTCCGCTCAAATACTCTTAGTGCTAATACTTTTTTTAAAAGTATTTTCGCGGATTTCACTAAGCACTCGAACAAAAAAAACTCGAAATTCAAGTTGGTGTATAATGCTTTTTTTCAACTTTTCTTAGTAAACAACGCAGTTTCCGAAAACCTAACCAGTTGCAAAATAAGCAAGTGATGAAAGACAGCACATAAGTTTGTGTAATGTAAAGAAATTATCGAACGTAACGGTGTGTTGGTTTCGATTTTATATATTTGCTAATAAGCGCAAAACTACGTTTTTTCCTCCATATAGGCTAACATTAGGTCCATATAGGCTATCATTTTCCTATGAAGCTCCTGCATACGCTATAAATGAGAACAAGTAGCCTTCGCCAGAATTGACCAGATAGATATGACCAGATAGAATTGACATGATAAGACCAATACTTGAAGCCAAATCGAATAGCAAAATAAACAATCATTTGCTTTACTATAGTTAAATTGTGAGAAAATATTCCAAATTGCATAAACCGTTTTTTCATAAATTCAAAGAAAACAGGTATTAAATTCTTGGCTTGTAAGCTACCTACTGACGCCGATTTTAGGGTGTCTTGCTATTGTGTTTCCAAGAATTCAAACTCAGGTATCTCTTATCATCAAGCTATTAACCCCGATTTAGCATAACTTGTTATTTGATTTCCAAGTAATCTATCGAAGAATACATTGTCCGTAATAAAAAAAGACAGTATTTTGTATAATTATAGCTTGGAAGAGGAAAAAACAATAAAAAAAAATCTAGCATTTTTTTTTTATATGAACATTTTTAGATATCGTTTAAACCTGATGTTTCGTTTTCGATACACTGCTTGAAAAAGTCACCCTGTAGCTACAAATTTTGTTGGATTTGTTTTATATTGTGATTAAATTATTAGTGTGGATTTGAGCTAGTTTATTTAAAAGATTTTTTTTCATTTTTTTTTTGTATTGTTTTTTTTTTATTTTAAAAAGAATGAAAAAAAAGCTCGAAATTTGGACTTTTCAACCCATCGGCAAGCATGCATTTTGTCGTCACGTTTCAAAAAAAAAAAAAAAAGGTAAATTAGATATAGATTGTTTTAAATTAATAAATTTTAGTTTGATTTAAAATTCACACCGGGTGACTACTATGCCGGAAAACGTCATATGTTTCGTTTTCGACACTTTGGGTTTATATGGGTTAAGCACGATGCAAGCAAGAGGTCCGGCATCCCAAGTATCGGGACCGAAGACTTTGGAATTTTTTTTTCTTTTTTTGGCATCAGTACAATGGTCCTTAAATGTGATGAAGACAATAGGTTCGGGTTCCAGGAATTGGGGCCAAAACTCTATATCACGTGTTTAAATTGTACTTTTGTGACAAAATGTTATTAATAATTATTATAAATAATTTTAAAAATTAATTTGCATTGAAATCGTGCATTGAACTAAAGACAAGTTAAAAAAAAAATTGTAAAAATCAATCCCAATGTAACTTTTCAAAGTTCATGCTAAAAAATTTTGTGGCGCTGGTGTTTACACTATACATTATAATTCCAATCGATGTATTGAATATATTGTAAAATCGTCAATTATATTCACTACACAACTTACACAATAAGTGAATCATATTCAATTCAGATTAAGTATGATTTTTCATAAATCAAACTAAGTATGAATTGTTGATTTGTATGAAACAAATCCAAGTAACTCATACAAAATATTTTATATTGTATTGCATTGTATTATGATTTAATGAATGAGTTATTTTTTGTTTTGAAGTGGTATTATGCAGTTCTCTGTGGCATAACATAAGATCAGTATATTATGTTATGCCAACACGTTCGATAGCATACTTAGTACATTAATTAAAGCATTTATACAGGGTGTGATTATACCTGTGGTATTTATTTCGAACATAGTTTTTTTATATATTTAATAAAATAACAATATAATGAATCGTAGAACTGTTTTGAATTGTAGAGACACCAACGGAAATCATATTTCAGCAACGTTAGAATAATTCGCTTATCATCACTGTTAGAGTTACAGGAGCAAAATAAAAAGTGAAAATCTTTACAAACGAACTGATTGTCGTATTAACAAAAGAAATTATAATATATTCTAATACTCTCTATAATATAAAGGTAACACAAATTATTCAAATCTCTTAATTCAATGTTTTCTTGTAGTATCTGTTAGTTCAAAATCTTAATAAGTATTAAAAAAAAAAAAAAAATTTTTGTTTTGTTTTCAAATGAATTGAAAAAAATTAACAAATTTTAAAATTCATAAATTTTTTAAAAATCGTTTTGTCATTTTTACACTCCGTTACGGATCTTAAGCTTTTCCAAAATTGATTCACAAAAATCACACTAAAAGCCGATTAAGAATTTTTCTATTTTTTTATTCTTTTTTATTTTGAGATTACCTTCTTCTTCCTTGTATATCATTTGGTTATTCATAATTTTTTTTCTTCTATCTTTTTTTATCTTTTTAAACTTTATCTCACCTTACGATCTGTAAGATTCACAAAAAAAAAAAAAAAATTATAAACAATAAAAAATTAAGAGCTTTTGTTTTCTCATTTTGTTAAATACAAGTATTATAAAGTAATTCACATCTACAATTTGTATACACCTGTAATAATAAGTAGTAAATATGTGCGTAATTATGTTGCATGTATAGTGGTGGAAATATAAATAGGAATTTTAAAAATGATCCTTCACTTCATCAACCACAAAGATTAACTCAAGTGTCGAGCTTCAACAAATAATTCTCTAAAACAAGCAATAGAAACAAGTGGATGAGTCAGGACAGAACTAGTCGTCCAGAATGATAAATTGTTTCCCATATAAGCAACACGAACAGCAATTTCGGTTTACTTACTTTAAAAATATTTGTTAATTATGAATCCATACTAAATTATGTAAAAGCAAATCGGTGGTAGTAGTCCTTGCATTATCTTATCAGATTCAATTTTCATTTTTAACAACTTCAAATTAAATTTCAGCTTTGTGAAAAATTTCCTGTATCTGTATTTGTATGTGCATTTTCAGTTCAGAAAATCAGTTTATTCTGATACATATTTCAAAATTATTGAATTTATTAACTCAACATGATAAATTCTATATTTATAACCCAAATAAATTCAAGACAAGCATTTTTGTGATTCTCTTGCTTTCCTTCTACTAGCTACCTTCCTGCCAAACGTACTATTCGGTGTAAAATTTATACTTAGTTTTTTGACTATGTGTAAAAAAAAAAAACATAACTACTACACCGAATGTCGGGATAATGGCTGTGTAATGTCGATCTGGTTTGAAAATTCATTGTAGCTATTTTTGAGTGTATATTAGAAAACGTTATTAAATTCACTTACCTACATTGCTTTCGAATTCAAGCCATATGTCACGAATACCGAAAATATGTCCAATAGAATGTAGTTGATTTTTTTTATCATGCATTAAATTTTAATATTTAAACATCCGTACCCGAGAGCGCGATTCGAATCCTAGACCTGATTAGTAGTGAGGTAACATTATAGTCTTCGCTATTTCAAAACGATTACGCAAGTTATTCCATTTATCCTACTCTACAGGAGTATACCAAACACAATGGAAGATTGTGCATATTAATCCAATTTCCAAAAAAGGTGACAAAAAGCGATCCCTCCAACTACAAGTCTATAGCTATAATATCCTCTCCAAAGTAAATAATCTTAATAAATAAAAAGTTGATCATATATCTAGACAGCTAAGGTACTGTCCACGATAGGCAATATTGATTGAGATCCCACCTATTAACCGGTGATTTAATGACATAACTTAACGATAAGCTAAACATCTGTTCGCACAATTCGGGTGAAGCAAGAATTAATGCTATTTTTTTTGTTGTTGTTTTTTTTTAAATTTGCGAATTCGAAATTCGACCTAAATAATATATTTTGAAAATTTTTATCTTTATTATTTTGTATATATATATAATTATATTTATATTTTATGAAATTTATTAATGCTATGGATATTTCTAGAGCTTTCGATCGGGTATGGTATAGTGCATTATTAGCAATATGTTAAGCTATAAGTTTGAGTTCCGTTTCTATCAAATGGAACCAAATGTTTAGGTTTTCTTAGCTGCTGTGAGGTTTAGTTCTCCTCCTGTGATCTCTTGAAAATCTATAAAGCTTTCATACGACCCAAAATGGAGTACAATTCTCACATATGGGCTGGCGGTTCTAGTATTCCGTCAAAGCATTTGGATAAAGTCCAAAAACGGATTATTCGTATAATTAATAATCCAAATATCACTACTTATCTTGATCCTCTTGGACGTGGTATAGTCGAAGCTCTCTCCCTTTTTTGTAGATATCTCGTATGCACATTCTCAGTGAAAATTAAATCTGTATTATCTCCACTTAAGCGCTTCCCATGTGAAATACAAAGGGCAGAATGTGCTCATTCCTACACCGTAGAAATCCCTAGATTGCAGAAGACAAGTTATGGAAATTCTATCTTATGTGTTCCTTAAACATGATAAATTCTATATTTATGACCTAAATAAATTCAAGATGAATATTAACAACTTCGTTCGTAATTGGCCTCCTTCCCTTCTACTTCCTTCGTCCTTTCCTAATTTTTCTTTCGCATCCTAGCCAAACGTACCAATCGGTATAAAATATTTACCGATAGTATTTTTTTTTTTTTTTTTTTTTTTTTTTTTTTTGCGAAAGATAGGAGGTAATCCCCGAAGGACATCAAGAGCTCCAGCCGCGTGTGCATCTTGATAGTGTAGGAATCGAACCCACTAAAGCCCACCTATCTTTTTCCGTTATAACCAATCTACGTAAGATCGACTAATGACTTTTTTTTTCGTAAATTTTCGGTCGCGTCTTTAGGAAATTATTATAGTGATAGTTTCCGTGGAGGATCGCTAACATCATAATAATTACCGTGTAGGAACTTTATCACTATGATATTTCCCGTGAAGGAAATAGTCACAGCAATAGCTCCGCGTGGGAAGATTTCTTAGATTTTTTCGCAAAGGAAAATTATTGAAATAAAAATTTCCGTAAAGGAAACTATTATCGTAGAATTTTCCATTTTAGGTCGTGACCAGCTCGTGGGGTTTCGTTCTCTTGAGTCGACGGATACTGCTGTCGATATGAAGAACTGCTGCCATTTCCGAGTTCACATGAGTTTGCAGTCTCTGCTCGTGTTTGACTGCATGTTTCTTGATCTCTTCCGTGACTGTTTCAATGCGCAAGTCACGGTGGAGATCTTTGTTACGTATGTACCATGGTGCATTTACTATACCACGGAGCACTTTATTTTGAAATTTTTGCAACATTTCAATGTTGGATTTCTTTGCACAGCCCCATAATTGGATACCGTACGTCCACACAGGTTTTAATATCTGCTTATATATTAATATTTTGTTCTGTACTGATAACTCAGAACCACGCCCAAGTAACCAGTAAAATTTTTTGAGTCTAATGTTTAGCTCTTCTTTTTTCTTTCTTATATGTTCCTTCCATCTTAGCTTAGCATCGAGTGTCATTCCCAGATACTTTGCTGTATTGGCATATGGTACTATTTTGTTATTGATTGAGATAGGAATGGTTGCAATCTTTTTGTATGTAAAATTTATATGAGTTGATTTGCTTTCATTAAGTTTAATGCGCCAACGTTGGGTCCATAATCATATTTTATTCATTGCATTTTGAAGTTTTGCTGTGGAGTTTTCGACAGATACGTCAACTGCAAGAATCGCAGTATCGTCTGCAAAGGTAGCCATAAAAATGTTGTCAATTTGTGGGATATCTCTTGTATATAGCAGGTAAAGTATTGGACCAAGAACACTTCCCTGTGGGACTCCAGCAGATATTTCTTTTACTTCTGAATATTCTTTGGCATAACGTACACGAAAGCATCTAACCGATAGTATAAAAAAAAACATAACTACTACACCGCAGGTCAGGGATAATGTCTGGGTACATCGTTCAAAAAATTAGATTAATGCAAGAATTCGAAAAAAAAAGATTTTTTTAAAAGAAGAGACACAGTATTATTTAATCGGTTTATAAATGACTTATAAATGATTAGATGAGCAAGGACTGTATGAATGAGTAGCGGTAGAATTAAGAAAAAAGAACTTAGAATTGTGGAAAAATAATAAAAACTCAACTCTAACTTTTTTCAAATATTTTTTCTTAAGTGAATTCACAAATTTCGATTTTATTGAGGTACTGTTGTTTTAGCAGAGTTTTGTAATTTTGAGACTATAAGACATTTAATGGACCTTTGATTGACACATCATATAATGTGTTATGTATTCTACCACATAAATACTATACTCCACAGTAAATATTGATTGGAACATATATACATACACATATGTATTATGTGTGCTACGCCATACTATACTCCACATGTATGGTGTGTTGATTACAAGTATAAGTACAAATGTTAAACATACATGTATAATACAACAAAGTGTACTTCACCACATGTGTGGTGTATTTATTCTAATTATAAGTACATACTTATATATTTATGTGTTAGTATC
This sequence comes from Argyra leucocephala, assembly GCA_963942445.1. Taxonomy (NCBI): domain Eukaryota; kingdom Metazoa; phylum Arthropoda; class Insecta; order Diptera; family Dolichopodidae; genus Argyra; species Argyra leucocephala. Next base: position 17,406,260 of record OZ012681.1, read on the forward strand.
GGATGATCTTAGTTTTGTTAAAATACACTACTTGAGTTGTAATTTCAATTTTTAAATAGTTGTTAGATTAAGATTAGTTCCATTGCCATTGTTAGAAAAAGATTAAATGAAAATAAATGCAAAATAAGCATTGATTGTTTTATTTGATATTCTTACAAGACGAAATTTGATTCTGAAGCTGCAAAGAAATTACGCTAAAGTTTGTATTGATAGCCAGATGCCTTGTTAATCGCTACATGGTATAGTGAGTCAAAAATAATTATGATTAAAAAATTTTTTTCATTTCAATAACATCATTTCTATAAATTTCCACCACTGTGTTGAATATTTTCATATATATTAAATTATTATTTTTTATCTAATAAATCTTAAGATACTGCCTATTATTATACATAATATACAAGTTTTAGATTGATATCTTTTAAGTACAATTCTCATAACCTATTCTCAATAACACCTGAAATGAAATTTTCATTTAAAAGAAAGAATTATGAAGTTCTATGGCTTCTGTTTTATTTTGTTGTTATTATTTTCTTTTTTATATGTACATAATATTCACCTTGATCTTTTCTCATCATAAGTTTAAATGTTTGTATGTGTACATTGGAATACCTGAATTTGAAAAAAAACAAAAAAAAAATGTAATTAGAGGTTTACAAAAAAATGTTTTTTACAATTTTAAATAACTCCAACAACAGAGAGTACAACAACATTAGATATTCTCATTATGATGCAATTTATTATTTGACATGGTTAACGAGTTTGTCTTAATGGGTGATGTTTTTGACACTGATGGGTTGTAATTATGTGGAAGGTGTAAGACCGCGAATAAAATAAGAAAAAGAAAAAAAAATTGTTAATAAGAATTTATTTAGAAAATATAACAATTCTAAGAGGGTTATGATGTTTTTATGAATTATTTAATTGTATGTGAGTATATAAGAAAAACTATTATAGAGTTCAGGGAATAAATGAGAGCAATGTTAAGATAAGTCGGCTTTTAATTATAGCATTTTATTATATAACAAAAAAAAAAAAGAAGAAAATTCTGGAAACGTTATAGTTTTGTTGTTGTTGTTTTGATTTTAATATGCGGAAAAATTTGTCATGGTTAACTGTTTAACGGTTTGATTTTAATATATTAGAGATTAATCTAACGGTAAATTTTTGTTTTAAATATTTTTAAACTTTTGATGCCAATACTGATGTGATGTTATCTAAGTTCAAAGCGGTTTACTGAAGTTTAACTTTTTAGTAGAACTTTCAAGCTTTTTTTACAATTTTGTTAACAGTATTGTTAATCAAATGGAAGTATTTTTTTTTTTATCACTAAATGCATATTTACAGTTATGGTAATAATAAATAAATTAGTTTGTTACTCTATTAAGACCATAACTTTATTGCTTCTTTTATCCGGATAATTACAGTGTTCTCAAGCACAACCGTTGAACAAATATACCTATTCGACGACCAAACTCGTAATCATGACAAATCTGTGGATATCTAGAAAAGGATATTCTTTCAGACATCAGTTCGAAAATATATCCTCCTAACAATCGTAGTGTTCGCTAGGCAGTCGCAGAAATTCAGTTTAATGGCTTTTCACGGATGTCATGAGTCCATTCCCACTTATTGAGAATCTATTTGCCATTACTGGATTAGTCAGTATTAGCAAGACTTAGATACTTTTCGTGAATATTATACGAAAAATTTAAATTATCGGAATACCAATTATTATTCAAAGTTATTTTTTACTAAGCAGAAACAATTTTCTATTCATGTTGTTATAGATTTCCAGCCATAACTACTTGAATAAAAGATGAGAATCTCATCTTTTCAAATAAAGTCTTATGGAAATATAGCAGTCCATCACAATACATTTTTCTGTTGCTAATTCTATCCATCTCATTATAAACATTTTTAATGAGTATACGGATAGTTTTATCCACCGAGATAAGTTCGATATCAACACCAATTCAAGCAAGGCCATTCACTACCTTGCTTACGTGTATGGAACCATGTATAACTTTTAAATTTACTTAACCCGTGATAAATTTTAAATTACATAACATAATTGAAAATTTATGTTTATTTATTTTCATATTATTATTAAAAGGAGTAAAAGTTATAAATCGTTAGGCCTATACCAAAATTTTTCAATAAATTGAAAAAGAAAAATTAAAAAAAAAAAAGATAAAAAAGAAAATATTTTAAAAATACGTGACTTGTTTTATTTAAACAATTAAGTTAAAAAAGATTCAAAACCTAAAATTTATTATGAAATAATTTTCAGTAAAAAAAAAAAAATAAATTTTTCCACCTACTGTTCCTAGAAAAAATGTGAAATATTTTAAATTACTAAGAGCGATCTTAGTAAAAGTGTTAAGAGACATTTAAATCTTTTTATTGGTTTGTTCAGGCGGAATTTTAGTTAAATTAAGTTGAAAACGAATTTTGTATTACTTATAAGTAGGTACTCATAATACAGATTTAGTATATAACATATTTAACGTCTCCACTACGTATTTGAAACATATTTATAAATATAATAATGTACAAAATAACGAACTTTTAATATACATTTTGGAAGATGTTGCATTGTCAATTTTACGATTTCACTGCATTTTGAAAGTCATGGTATATGTACATTTTTAAAATAACTTAGCACTATATATAACTATTTAGTTTTATTTTCTTATCTAAAAGTTCATATCTTTGCAGGTCTTAAATCTATAGGTTTAAATGACAAAACAATATGAATTAAACTGCCAATTATTACTGAAATTATCGAACCAGGATTGTGAGTATTACCAACTTCCAAGATAATGATATAGATTGCAGGAATGCGAATCCTGCTGCATAGAATGTGTGACTGTGAAGAACAAAAACCGCAAATAGAAAGAAGAGTTCGCTTCAAGCACGCATTATCATTTACAAAAAGAAGAAAAATTAATTATAAACGTGGGTGATTACTTAAAACGGTTATTACTTTTTCCTATCAAGCATATTTAGTTAGTTAACATATATTTTTTAGCTTGAGTTAAAAACGTGTGCATGTACAAGAACTGGTATCATTGACCGCTGCAAAGCTAGGTATTCCATTCAATTTCCATTGTCGAAGTAATCCCCCTTATCGCAGCTGTAAAAATGAAAATGAAATAAAAATTCTTCAATACTTTTTTTTGCACTTGCCCGGCTAGAGTCAGGCTCTGGACTTTAGGTGACGCTTTCCCCAGAAATATAGGTTTTATCGCGGAAAACAAATTTTGAGGTCTGATCAGCCTTGTCAATCACACACGGCGGCTCTAGTACCGAGCACCTGGGGAGATTAAAAATGAGAGTATAATCCCATATAACAACAAACAACAATAAATAGCTCACTTGAGGATAGGGGTGTCAAAAAGGCACAAAAAAGTGTTAATTGATTTTCCGGAGGCAGCTGGAATGACCATTTCTACCTACCTACCTACCCTACAGGATCTGGTTCTGATAAGCACACATTTTGTGAACACATGCGAATTGTATTGTGCATCTTTCTTTCGTCGTTTTTTTTTTTTTTATTTCAATTGAATTATAAAAATGTACGGTATCTTTTTATTTTTATACAGCACTAAAGCCTAAGACAAACCTTAACTACATTAAATATTCCCATTAAAAAATAGTTTGTTTTTGGCAAATGAACTTGCATGGTAAATTGAAATTTTAAAACGCAAAATATCTTTTTTTTCTTCCAATATAGCTTAAGTTGAGCCTTGGCTATATTTTCTGAGTAAAAATAGTTTGGGTTTTGGTTCTATAACTTTTTAAGCATAGTTCTTCTTCAGTTGACTGAAATCTGCTTACTTACTTTCTAATCGACAACTTTACGTATTTAATCGTTTCATAATCAGTTTTAACTAGCCTCTTCCAACTCTTGCTTTTCTGTATATTTCAGAAAGTTTTTTTGGCAACAACAGAATCGTCAATAATGGTAATATTATTGCGTGTTTGTTTCGTCGGTCAAAATCTATCGGTGAATTAATTCGATTCGAACATGATTTGACTATTGTTTGTGCGAATTGTAATTCACGTTGTTGTTACGTGATTGTTATTCCATGTTTATTGAATTGAGATTTAAAAGACAATCCCTGTTTAAAAAATAGTGATATAATGCAATTGTTAGTGTACGTTGAGTATCAATAAAAAGTGTATTCCGTATTGAGTATCAATAAAAAGTGTATTCCGTTGGCTTAATTTTCTTCATTATGCTATCCGTGCGGAATATGTTTATTTCACCGATTCATTCCTCTTATTATATGATATTCTCAGGTCTTGTTAGTTAGCTTTTTAAATAACTTAATAACATAATACGATTTGAAGTAAAAACAGACAGAAATTACATGCTACGAACGGCTTCCGGCTTAATTTTCTTCATTATGCTATCCGTGCGGAATATGTTTATTTCACCGATTCATTCCTCTTATTATATGATATTCTCAGGTCTTGTTAGTTAGCTTTTTAAATAACTTAATAACATAATACGATTTGAAGTAAAAACAGACAGAAATTACATGCTACGAACGGCTTCCATATAAAGCACATTTGTTTTAAATACAATTTATACTTATTTTGAACAAATTCCCAAAATTCATATCCTATTTTATATCCTATTTCGTGCCAACCACCTAGCAGTAGTTGGCACGAAAAATTTAAAACATTAATACTCCTTCTCAAACAGTTCCGCGGATGAGCAAGAGAGGCTTTAGGTACGTTTTGTAGAGTAGAAAATAAAAATGTTAGTTCAAAACTGTCTATTCAATTTCTTTTATAGTCACATTGTGCCGAATATGGAAAAATCCAATAAGTGTGTTCCCAAAATCAATTAACCAACGCACGTATACGAAATATTCAAGAATAAAATAAATTGCTTTGTCAAAATATGCCTATTTACTTACCCTAAGGAATATTTTCTTTCTTCCCAACTTTCGTTGGTTAAAATTGTACATTTACGTATGACCTAATGTTAAAAAAAAAATCTGAAAAGCTGAAAAATTTATTAATTAAAATGAAACTCGATTTGGACCATAATAATGTAATATTATCGATCGTCCCAGTAAAAACGTACCGTTTTATGTATCGAATACGTTTTAAAGCATTTATTTAATACAAAATATTCTAAACGGTAGACAAATTATTTGAAATTTCACCCTTCGTTTGAGAATTCAATTACTAATTTATTAATTTGATATCTTTTTGAACCCATAACGGACTCAATTTCTTGCTCATTAAAAAATACCGAACATTTTTTTTTTTTTTTTTTTTTTTCGTGTTCGAAATGAAATACGAAACTATCCAAGTGAAATTATTATTCATATATAAATGATTGAAACTAAGAACATCGTTTACACCTTTTTAAAATATACCTGATGTTAAAATTTAAAACACCTTTTACCTAATTTTAAGTTAACACTTTACAGATGAATACTAAGCATTTTTTGTGACACATAAATCTAGGTATGGTAATTTAACGTTAGGTAACGAAAAAAAAATAAAAAAAAAAATAAAAATTAAGTTATGGTCTTTTTACCTTTGGTATTGGATCCAAAAAAAAAAAAATAAAAAATTAGAAGATCTAGTGTTGAGAATAATTATCATAACATAAAGTTGTTAACAATGAAATTAGGTGCCCAAGTCATGTATCTTTTTTTTTCTCTCTCGAATGATTAATGATCCTTTTTTTTCGTTTTTTCATTTTTGTGGCACTAAAATGTAGAAAATTGTAAATACATAATTATAATTTTTTTTTTAAATAAGTTTTTCTTTTATTGAATTGTCTTGTGTTATTGAACCTTTTTTATGAGTAGTTGTAGTTGTAATTGTCATTGTAATGAATAGAAAAATGCTATATGAATTATTTTTTACATAACATAAAATTTGGAAAGGTTATTGTTCACCTGTTCAATGACTTTGACCCGTATTACAGCATGTATTATCAATGGATAATAATATTGTCTGGGATATTTTGTATTTTAACATGAGTTCCAATATAATCTTAAATAGTTGAAACATAAATATTATAAATAATTTTGAAATGGCCGATGTAGTTGAGTGTTGGTATTATAAAATAGTTGGTATAGAGGGGTTTGAAAGAGGATTAAAGCTGCAAATCCAACATTGTAAAATACCTAATATGAATTGAACCTGATGGGAGTTAACTAACATTTTACCTTCATTGGAATGCTGTCTTAAATATATATATATATTTTTTTTATATTAATTTTTCATTGTAGACAATTGGCACCACAATTATAATTTTTTATTGTATATCCAAAACCACTTCAAGCAGTGAATTTGTATCTTCATTTAATTGATGATGACATTTGTCAGTATCAACAGTCAACAGTCGTAGTTTAGCTTTCTTTTATTCATGTTATTGATAGTAAATTTAATAGAATTACGTTTTGGTGCATTGATTACGGTACTGCAATTTTTACTACGTTTTATTACGTCTAACATTTTCTGAGTATTTATTTATAAAATTTTTTGCATATCAACTTTTTTTTGTTCCAGATAGAAGAAAATCATCAAAAAAGGCTTTTGCTTCTGTTCTATGTGCAATAGGAAGGGCTGTGTCGACTTTATATAAACTTCAATCTATTTGTTAAAATTAAAACTGGTTTTTAAGATAAACCATTATTAAAATTTGGGTTCTATAACTTCATATATTTTTGATCAAACCAAATTTTCGTTTAGGAATTATTGTAAGATATAAGATTTTATCCTAACACAGTTCGAACGGTTTTGTCCGTTTAAATCTTCTAACAAAGTTTTGACTGTCGGCTAAACGTGAAACTTCGACATTGACATGTTAAAAAAGACGAACTTTATGGCGTACATCCAATTTTTTTATTTCGTCTTTAATGAAAGGGATTCGGTGATTTCTATGAATATCATCATTGCGAACCAATCAGGGGGAATTAAAAATGTTTCGCAATAATTTTTTTTTGGAACGTTTGGATAGTTTGAATATGTAGTTTTATTGGCACCACCAATATTTTTTTTTTTTTTATTATTTCAAAAGTTAACTATAATACAATAATTCATTAGATAGTTTCTTCGCCTAAGTGGCATTGTAGAAACATACATATTTGAATGCCATATGCCCAGACTGGCTTTAATATCTGATTGCAGATCAAAATTTTCTTATAGGACGAAAGGGTAGATGTCGGCCCAATTAGCCAATACAAATGTTTGTATTTCAAATACAGTTTTAGTTTTTTTTTTGACGTATACTTCCCATCTAAGCTTTGCGTCAAGCGTCATTCCAAGATGTTTTTTAGAATTTTGATATATGGCTTGACAACATTGTGTAATCTTTCTGGGATGTGCATTTCAATTTTCTTATATGTTAGGTTTACGTACGTAGATTTTGCTTCATTCAGTTTAATTATCCCACCTTTTGCACCAAATGGAGATTTTGTTATTGACATGTTGCAATTTATTTGTAGCTTCATTTATATTTTTACCGACTGCTAATATAGCCGTATCATCTGTAAAAGTAGCTACCGTCGCATCTTCTATCTTTGAAGTGTTTAGATTAGTTTGGGGCCCAGTATACTTATAACATGGGGTACTCCTGCATGTGTATTGTGTAGAGCAGGGTAATCTTCTCCTTGCTTAATTTATAATGCTGAGTGATCAGGGTCCAAATCAAAGTTTTCCTCGATATTAATGAAATTTGCTGATATCTTCTTCGTTATCAAGAAATTTATAAGATCGGGGGTTTTGCTTCTATCTGTTGATTGAGACATTACGTTTCTTTAATAGCCTGGCTGAGCTCTCTACCTCGCGTGTTAGTGTTATCATGGACATTTAGATCACCTCTATCGCCTAAATGTTGAAGCATATCTTTAAAGAGATGTTTCTTAATGGCATAATTGGACAAAAATGCATTTCAACTAAAAAGAGAGTTGATATCGCGCCATCCAGCTTATGAAAACGCCAGTGTTTTGATGTGTAGGAACTACTAATATCATAATAAGTTGAATCAAACGAGCGAACAACACTTTTGATGTTGTCAGATTGTGGATGAGAAGTAAAAGAAAAGATTGAACAGAATATAGGAGGGATCTGCAGTGATCATATGCCCTGAATGGACGATTGAAGACAAATAGAAATAGCTCGCAATCCCATCAAAATGGGATAACTCTTAATTTAAAGTAAAAATGTTGGGAGTATAATAATTATCATTATTAAGATTGCCTAGTTCTTGAAAGACATTCCTACCCTCTGTAACACATTGCTGTACCGTACTTATTCTACGCAAAGCTGTTTTATCGAATTTACAGACTATAATATAAAAATAATAATAGGCACACTATAATAACATTAGAGAAGTGATCAGACCACGACGTCGCAAGTCTTTCAATATGAAAATGATCTGGGTTAATCCTAAAAAAGTAAAAAAAAAAGAAAATAGTACTAAATAGTACTAAAGTGCTTAGTACTAATGCTATCTCATCAGCGCTCTAGCAATAACAAATGAAAAATATATGGTAATTTAGTTATATGGTAATTGTCATCTTCAATAAAATTTTGTACCAATTACTAGAAGGTTTAATGACCTAATAAAGATTTAAATGTTTCCATTTGAATAAATAGATGCAAATAATGGTTCCGTAAAATGTATTTAGAATCACACAAATTAGATGGTATTAATTATTTCTAGTTGGTTAATTTTAATATTGACCATAAAATATTTTTCTATTAATTTGTATTTTTCCAATCAGGATAGATAATAATTTAATCCCATCATGAAAGGGGTATAATTTGATTTAAAGGTAAAATATTCTGTTTTAAAATTTTCTAATTGCAAATTTTTGTTTATGTTAAAAAGTTTTCGAATTCAATAAAAAGCTAAAATTAATGTTTTTTTTTTTTTTTTTTTTTATTTGAATGAATGCAAAACAAATAACATTGGTGATAATTTTGAGAGATGAATGTACCTATATTAAAATGCATTACCTAAATGCATAACTTATACATCTAATTGACATTTTGATATATGAATGTGATAAATTAATAATATGCTAAAACTAATTTGAAATTATTATAGGGCATTTACAGCCAAAAACAGAAAAATGGAGTATAAATTTAGATTTGATTTGTTAATCTGTCCATCAAATATATTTATATACCTTTAAGTGTTATATCTCAAAGATGGTAAGCGGATCAGTACGAATCGCTTACCGATAGAAGGCAACGTAGTCAAGTTAGGCATTCTGTTTAAATTACAGTATTGAATCTGGTAAGATATGGCGGAGAAAAAAACTCTTCAAACACTTTCTTTACCACTAACCTTTAGCTCAACTCTAAACTGTAAGTAGGGCTTTCTCAAATTATATATACTTTATATAGCAGGAAGTAAAATTATTAATTAACTTCCTTAATCACATCGGTTGGCTTTACTATTGAGTTCAGTGAATAGTTCTCCAAAACGACTAAATGATAGCACACTCAAGTCGTGGCATCAAGAAGGCACACTTAAGTGCTGATTGATTTTTCAGAAACAACTGGAATATATACTTCCATCGCTACATACCTAAGTTCTAGCATGATTGTTCGGTTGTGTAGGTTTTATTGTACACCAATACGACATATTTCTTTTTTATTTTCTTTCAGAAAATTCGAACTATAATTAGTAACATTAGTTTTAGTTCCAGGAGATTGGACAGAATTAACAAGGTATTATCAACAACAACCGCGGGACTTTATAAACATCATTGCTAGGTGTAATATTAGTTTCAACAGTCTTAGTAAGGCTATTTAAGCTATTTACAATAACTTTAGTACTAATAATAATGTTGGCAAAGGTTGGACCATCATTACTAGGTTTATTGACAGAAATTCTGGGTGATTTTTCTTTTTTTGTGTCGCTTTTGAGTGATGCTGGAGACTTCGGTTGACTCCTAGTATTGACACCAGCTTGTATTTTTCTAGACTTTAAGACGAATTACAGAACTAATCAAGTTAGAGGAATTAATAATGTGTTTGAAGTTTTTCAGATAAGAAGAAGCTTCAGAAAGGCAAGAGAAAAATTTGATTGGAAGGAACAAAAAAAATAAGAAAGCTTAGAAAAGTCCTTATTATAATTAAGGACAGTAAAAAAGTCTCATATTATATGTATTATATAGTAATGAAATCATTTTTTGAAAATCTCTGTTGATTTGATGAAATTCAGCTTTAATCAGTGAAAACTTAGAAGTTAAAGCACTGAATGGGATATTAGACTTCAGATTCCGTTCTTATCTTATCAAAGAGGGATTCTAACAGTCGGCCGCGCTTAGCATTAAAGGATTGTTTACAAAACCTAGAGCAAGAAATGATTTCTGATTTATTATCCCGCAAAACTTCGCTAGAAGAGGTATGGTAAACAAATTTAGATATTCATTGTGCCACCATAAAACCAAATTTCCACAAATGGACCATATGTATTGATAAGCTATTTTAAAGCAATTATCACCATCGTCCTAAAACCTCGGAAGGGCGGAAGCAATGGATTCTTGATATTCATATGAGCAAGATAATTCAGTAAGCTTATGCCATCTTACATGTTCTTTCAAAGTATAGAGAATAAGTTCAAGGAAAGTGCAGAATATTGTTGTCATCGTCCGCATCCTCTAAAGTATATGAGAACATTATTTGGCGGGAATTTCAAATCTTCTGTCATGCTTAGCTGAGTTTAGTTTAGGTGGCTTACTTTAGCTGAGAAATCAACTAGGCTTAAACAATGTTGCCTACCAAATTATTTTGAGCAGAAGGGTCTTCTGATAAGCAAACTAGATATTCTATTCTAAAATTGATTTTCGGAACGGATTCATATAAGTTGACTTTGTTTCAACAACGTTTAAATAATGAGTGATGTAAGACATAATTTTGTTACTATTGAACTCGTATGATCAGATGATACGGGTATTGAGGTTAATATCGAAAGTTTAATATTACCAATACATATACAAATTGTCGATTTTTATAAAAACTTGTTTTCCAGCGTTAGAGTAAAATTTTGGTATAACAGTGAAAACCACTCCTACCTGTCACCCTAACGTCGGAAAAATTATTTTAAATACCAATAATAAAATAAATAAAAATATTTTTATTCAACCCCCTACCTGTGCTAATTCATTGGATAATAAACAACCATGCAGCTGCGAGAAACATCAAATTGTTACCTGTACGAATAAAATAAATAAGACAATTTTAGATTTCTTTCCTCAGTCGAGTACAAAACACTGAAGAAGTCTGCAAGTAGTAGACGAAATACGCGTATCTGTATGATAAGCATATCAGTAAAATTAAAAGGAAAATATTCGACTATTTTCACTGTTATAATTTGTCGGTTCTGGTCCATAAATAATGCCCTTCAGTGATCTGCGCAGTTCTTTAGCTTTCTCATTTCGAGGCACGCCACCATGTCACGGTATCCAGATTAGTTGTACCTTATTTCGGAGCCCTATCTTTTTAAGTCCCAAAAATTTTCCTTTATCCGATTGTTATGAAATTTTATACATTGTTTGAATATCTTATATCTAAAATTTTACGGACCTGCAGCTAGCCGTTCAGAAGTAAATGGACCTTAATTAAAATAAAAGAAAAATAAATTCAGTATAATGTTTTATTCAGTTTATATTATATATTACATTTTTTTTTAAACTAAATTACTCTTCTAGTTTACCAAACTTAAAAAATTCATTATAATTTAACGGAAATTAAAAAAATTATAACATAAAGAAAGAACAATAAAAAAATAATTAAAAAAATCATTAAAAATAAAATAATGTCAATATTTTAAAAAGATTATTCTACAGAAAACAAAAATCGGACTTCTTAATAATACAACTTACAATTAAAGTACTCAAATTAAGTACAACTAAGTACTCAAGCGTCTGGTCGAATTGCGAACGTCGTTTAACTTGTTGCTCAGTATTTTTTCTAAAAACACCTGAGAGTGCCATCCCAACGTATTTGTGTCTTTTCATTTCACTGAACTTATTTTATTTTCAGTCCTTAAAAGCTGAACATATTCTCCTTGTCCTTGTCTTTGGAAAATTACACATTTTTGAATCTATTCGCTTGTATTTGTGTGGTTCCATAAAGCTTCATATCGCTAAGTTTTTTCAGAAGCGGTAAATCGGTGATTATATTTCAAAATAAATACAACTATTTTCGGGAATAGTTTTACTTAATTTAATATTACTACCACTCCCAAACCCAAATCTTTTTCTGGCAGAGGCGTTGATGTTCCCTGGTATATTTCAAAATTGAGTACCATACCAGGACACGGTTTAATCAGGACACGGTTTGTTTTTCGCATATTGTCTCAAGGATGTTGGACATTGCCCTGTAAATGAAATCATCTGTTCATCCATGGAATAATGTGTGTGATGTCGAGGTAAGGCAAACTAGCGATTTCTTACGTCGCCTATTATTGGTCTTCCCATAATCAAACCGATAGTGGATTATTCAACAACATAGTGTATGTACTTTTTCAAATCGAATAGACGATTTTTGGAAATTTCTTAAGCTACCATATCTTGTCTAAACAGATGTTGCCGGTAAAGTCTCATTTTGGGAAGAGGAATACAACCAAAGTACAAATAAACACCATAAAATTTGCATTTATTAAACGAAAAAGGCTTACCATCTCTTTCGGATCAGACACTGAAATGTTTCAGTTAAAAATATAGAGAAAAACACAACCCATATAGAAAAAATTCCAAAATTAAATGTGAACGAAGTTAATATATAATTGCGCATTTTCATATCTATTTAAAAGTATATGCAAAATCCCAACTAACACAATCGTGTGGCTACAAGCAAAAAATATGTATTTAGTATGTCCTAACCCACCCAATCGTGTTACTTACTTTTTTCTGCCATAGTTCTGCTTATTTGTACAAATTTTGGAATTTGCAATATAGCAAACAATTAAATTTAAGCTATTTTCTACCTAAAAGCTACACAATGTTTAAAAAAACATATTATTTAAATAGAATATATAAAGAAATACTTTATTACTTTTAATGATTCATGTCCTGCTGCACTTCAACACGCATTAAACCATACTAAACTACGATATTTTTAATTACTATATGAAAGAGAAAGTAAAAGAGAAAAGATTAACAAAAAAAAAAAACAAGATCAAAATTATATTTCTATGTGCATCTGGTAACTTTTTATTGTAGTTTGAATATTACCCACACAAATGTGTGGGAGGGGTCTTAAAAGGCTATTCCGAACTTTCTCCCACCAATCAAGATTTAATGAGTTTACTTTCAATAGATTTTAATTTTGGTATATTGGGATTTAAGTAGCTGAACTCCACAGTGATATTATGTTATTGAATTTTTATCATTACATGACAGTCTGACATCACTAACCGCAGACACACGAAAATCCAATCAATCAGAGACCGGAACGGTATCCCACTCTCTAATACGGATGACCAACGCCAGAGATGGAAAGAATACTTTCAGGAAACAAGCAACATCAACAACATCCCAATAAATAGTTTCCGAAGTAGTCCGAGTAGTCCAGAACTGAATATCCACACTGAACCACCAAGCTTACAAGAGATTAAAGAGGGCATAATAACGCTAAAACGGAACAGGGCTGCAGGTATAGATGAATTTCCATCAGAATTGCTACAAGCAGACCCGGAATTAGCCGCTGAATTATTAGAACCTCACATCACGAAAGCCTGGGAGGAAGAAAGACTACCTAAATTCTGGAAAAAGGGCCTGATTGTAAAACTTCCCAAAAAAGGAGACCTAAAAAGCTGTAATAATTGGAGAGGTATAACACTGCTGAACATCATATATAAAGTTTTCGCAACCATATTGAATCGGAGAATACAGCCTAAAATTGAACAAAATAGAAGGGACGAACAGGCAGGATTTCGTCCAGAAAGGAGTTGCACAGATCACACCAACACACTACGGCTGATCATAGAACAATCTGTAGAATGGCGCTCTCCGCTATATCTCTTGTTCATCGATTTCAAGAAGGCTTTCGACACGGTTCAACGTATTGCGATATGGAATGCATTAAGAAGAAAAAGAATTCCAGAAAAATTAACAAGATTGTCAGAAGCTTTGTATGAAGATGCAGAATTAGCAGTTCTCCACTGCGGACAAATAAGCGACACATTCACCACAAATTCTGGAGTAAGGCAAGGATGTCCACTGTCACCACTTCTATTCACGCTGGTAATAGATGAAATAATGAAAGAAACGGGTTCTTCCGGAAGAGGTATAAGGTGGGATCTCTCAAGGACACTTGAGGACCTTGACTATGCGGATGATATATGTCTGCTAGCGCATAGATTCTGCGACATTCAACATAAAGCAGACCTACTTCAGTAAGCATAGATTAATTAGAAGCACAGAAATTAACATAGACAAAACCAAGGCCATGAGGATAAATAACACCAATACAAACACCATAGCCATAGAAGGTCAAACAGTCGAATATGTGGAAAGCTCCTCTTACCTAGGTAACATTCTAACAACAAACGGAGGTACATAAGCAGATGTCAACAACAGACTACGTAAGGCCAGAGCTGCGTTCGGTGAACTAAGTCCAATATGGAAGAATGGCCAAATAACTAGAAAAACAAAGATTAGAATATTCAATGCATGTGTAATGTCAACACTTATGTATGGCAGTGAAACTTGGATGACGACAAATAACATCAGTCAAAAACTTCAAGTATTTGCGAACAAATGCCAAAGAAGAATATGCAGAATATTCTGGCCAAACACCATCAGCAATAAGGACTTATGGCAGATAACAGGTGAAGAACCGATAATGCATCAAATTAAGCGCAGAAAATGGAGATGGATAGGACACACTCTAAGAAAACCATCAAATAATATAACAAGAATGGCCCTAGAATGGAATCCCCAAGGGAGCAGAAGGCGAGGAAGACCCAACAACACCTGGCGTCGGACTGCGACTTCTGAGGTAATAAGTAATGGACGAACTTGGGAGGATAAAGACCATTGCGTACAATAGAGAACAATGGAGGAGGCAAGTTGATGCCCTATGCTCCCACGAGGAGTAACAGGAAAAAAAAAAAAAAAAAAAAAAAAAACATGACAGTCTGATCATGCAAGTTTTTAGATTCAACTTCAGTAGAAGACCTCTTTATTTCTAACACTAAATTCAATTTGAATGAAAATTTTTAGATAAAGTTTGAAGTATAATTTTGGCAATTCAAACAACAATTCAACATTTTTATTTATTATTTTTAACAAAAAAATCAAAATTTTGCGCTGAAATTCTCATAAAAAACTTTTCATAAATGTATCTAGAAAGTTTTTATTTTTTGTTTTTGTTTTATTTTTTTGTTTTATTTTTTTTTTTTTGAATCTGATTCAAATCATCATATATGGAAATTTTCATTTATTATTTTCCGTTATATGGAAAATTTTAAACAATACTTAGGTTTTGTTGATTTTTTGCTTTTTCTTTTTTTTTTTTTTTATTTTTTTTTTTTTGGTTATTATATCTTTGAAATATGTACTAAAGAGCAAAACAAACGTTAATGAATCTCATATTTACTGTTATTTCGTTGAATTTTTATTTTTTTGTTTTTTTATTTTGATGATTTATTATTGAAATATGAAAAATTATGATAAATGAATTTAATACATGCATCCGTTGCCATCATTATAATGTTCTAAAATGTTAATTTCGAAATAAATTGTATATATATACGAGTATGTGTGTATGTGTGTATAGAGAAAATATGAACGTTGATTTTAATTTACAAAATTTGCAAAATATTCAAGTCAAAAAATATAAATAAATTCATTGAAAAATAAAACAGTGATTAGAATGTTTTACTGGGGTAAATTTAATTAATGCGTTGCTGAAAATCGCGATTTTTTTTACTATCATTATCGTAGGATTCAAATAAATTTTAATTTTCTAAAATCAGTTAATTCAGTTTGATGAACTCCCTTGAAGAATTAAAAAAACTTCATTAAAATTTGTTCAGAGTATTTCGAAGTAGTTTTTATTTTTTTTTCGTTATTATTACAAAACTTTTAGCCAAAAAATTTGATTTGCTCATGTTCTTTCTTGTATTTAAGTACTCTGAAGTCACTTCAGAGATTTTATGAGAAAAATGCAATAATATTATAATAAAATTTTGATATTTTTGTTTTTTAATTTTTGTTTTTAATTTACATTTTATAATGTGTGTTGTAAAGTGGTCTCAAGTAGAAAAGTTTTTATTTTATTATTACAATATTATTGTTCTAGTTTCGGTTATTGGGTTGTTTAATTAAATTTTTTGCATTTAATATTTTTTTTCTTTTCTCTCACTCTCTCTCTCTCTCTCTCTCTCTCTATTTTTGTGGAGTTCTGCTTTACTAGTCTTGTTGAAAACAGTTTGGTTTTAAGGATTTGATTGTTCTTTTAGGTGTCCAAAATGGATGTGATTGGAATAATAAAAAATGTTATTTTTAGTTAGTCAAACGTTCACAAATATGGGTTGGGGTTAAATAATGGACCAAAAAATAAAATAGAACATACCGACTTAAGTTATTAATTTATTTATTTGTTTATATATTTATTTAATAGTTTAACTCAAACTTCATTACAATTATTTTTTTGTTTTTTTTTTTTTACAATACAACACATTCAATTTACAAATTAAAGCGAATTAGAGCCCTGTGTTGCCATATGGCAACAGCTAACATATGGGTATTTATGCTTTATTAAAATAAAAACCGTTATTTTAATAAAAGTAGTATTTCACTATTTATAAGTACTTACTCATATATTAGGTTTTGAAATTAAAATGACATAAATAGAAATAGTGCAGTATATAGTTTTAGTTTAGTGAAAAAAAAATTGTGAAAAATGAATGACATGAAAAAATAAGTTGCATTATTTTTCAACATATTAAACCATAATTATTAAATTTTATATTTGGATAATTATTTTAACTAAATGTAGCTGATGTGAAAACTTTTCAGTTCAAAAAGTACGTTATGCACATTTTGTCATTAGTCTAAATTTGTCTGTTGCCATATGGCAACGCTGGGCTAATCTATTATAGAAAACATTTTGTTCAGAGTATATTTTTGTATGTGATTTATTTTTGTGATTTTATAGAACAGTAAAAAAAAGCATTAGATTATTTAGAAGAGATTTCTTCGGACGTACCTGAGTCTATATTTATTGAACCATCAAATGAAATAGTTGTGGAGATGTAAGTGGTCTTCCACCCTTTCAAAAAGATCCATTCCCATATGCTATACTGGCGAATATAATAAATACATAAGGCGTCGATAGAATGGATGAAAACATTAGTTTATATCGGGTTGGGATTCAAGAAAAGAATTGATGGAACAGCATATTTACATGATCTCTTGATGTATCAATATACAATCCTTGACAAATTAATATTGTTCACAATCCGGAAATGCGTTAATTGTAATTTCATTGACAAATTGTTATATATATTATTGTGGTTATTATGGCACCCAATCACTATCTGCTAGAAATATAAAATGTAAAAGATCCCTCTCAAAAGCTTTATGTTATGGTAATATTGGACACTTTGAAAATTCTGTGGAGAAGAAACGAAGATGTGCTGGCGATTATTGTAAAACAGTTGGCAGAAGTATATGTATCAAATGTGATAAAGGACTGTGCATACGGTGTTTTGAATCTTATCATAAGCAATAATATTGTGTTCCATTATTTAAATATTTTTTTTTATCAATTTTTGGTATTTAAAATTTTACTAACATATTTTATTCCAAAATCTAAAATGTATATTTCATATAATTTTTTTCTCCTATGCATAACTCAGCGTTGCAATATGGCAACATGCCTCCTGAACAGAAAGGCTGCTCTGCCATAAACCAATAGAATTACAAAAATATGTTCTTTTACTGAGGACTAACAGTTTTTACTAAATATAGCCTCAGAATTAAAAAAAAATAATCTGGGGTAATTCGGGTTAATATTATTTCTAACTTAGAACTAGTTAAAACAACATTGAATAAATTTCACACATATTTTAATTACGACATAATATATACAATTTAAGTTTTTGAGTCTATTTAGAAAGTGTGAAGTCAATATAGTTTATGTGTTTATTACCAATTAGTAACATTCTTTGAATTGGCTCATAATTGGTACTCATAATCGATACTTACTGTAAAGAAGTTTGTATATTGTATATTGTATAGAGTTTGTATAGAAGTTTTGATATTTTATGTATTTCGTAGGCGATTATTTGACTTCATGTTGATTTTATTCAAAATCTGTGGAGAAATAATATTTCCTATTATAATTTAAGGAAAAAAAATAACATCCGCCACTTCTCGTTTTAATTTTTAAAGTTTTCAAATGGATTAAGTTCAAGCCATGTTCATTTGGAAGTAAAATTAATGGATTGGAAGTTACGCAAAGCAAATCTGAAAAAAATTACTTTTTACTTTGCCTCAATCCTATTGATTCGAACATCATAGAAAGTTGACCAAACTTGACTTGTATACCATAAATTTGGTCTAACGAGACTAGAACACAAAGATTTGAGAACATAGGGATCGTTAACTTCCTTTGACCAATGTTTAACAAAACCTAGCATAGCTTTATTCATAATATTATAAAAATGTGATTTAAAGTTAAGCCTGCCCTCAAAGCAAATCCCTAAATCTTTAGTTGAGCTCGTTTTGGATGAAAGGCTAATATTATTGAAAAAGTAATTAAAACAAACCGTATTAAGTCAGCATATGTAACACATAAGTGCACATTTATATTCATATTAAAAAAAAAACTTATTATCCTTACGCCACTTAAAGAAGTTATCAAAATCGCCTAGTACGAGTAAAGTGTTTTCTAAAGAAGTAATTTTTTTTTTTTATGATTACAGCGATAATAAATGGAATCATACAAAATACTAACTCCAAAAGTTTAGGAATAGAGGTAAGTTTCGCGATTGGTCTATAATTAGTGATTTAAATTTTGGTGTTCTTTATCTTAGAAAATATAAAATTTTAATAGGACTTTTATTCTTTACTCGTCTACCTTGAATCAAAAACTTTATTGGAGCTTAAAGCGAAGCCTTTGTTTTAACAATCAAACAATTTCGTATCTTCAGTTAGAGAGAAGCTGTCCGAGACCGACAAAACAGGAGGATGTTGATTTGGTTAGGACCCAGGGTCTGCATGGTCTGCTGGCTACCTAAATAAGTAAGTAATATGAAGACTCAAATGAACTTAACAACAAACTTAAAAGAAGTAGTGAGAAGACATAAAACTTCGACTGGATAAAATCCTCAAACCTTTATCAAAATGGTCAACTAAGTTTAGGGGTGGAAAAGGGCTAAAAGCATAAATGCCAGACCTATCATGTTAAGGCCACCTCCGTACGGAAAAAAGTAAATATAAAACGTAGTGTGTAGGGAAAATATACAAAAAATTTCAGGGTTTTTAAATTAAACCAACTTCTTTGAGCTTGCCGACTTAAAATTTGGAATGGCAATCCAGTTTTGATCACAGATGTTTAGTTATTGTAGTTTGAAGACCGGTATGAACCAGCGAAGAAATTAACTCAATTCCTTCGAGCCTGCCAAAAATTACTTTGAATTTATAATTATAGTAAAATTTTGTTTACAGAACAAAAGATCTGAAGGAGATCTAAACGAAGGAGTGATGAGATATTAAATGTAATGGTTTGGTTGTAAATTTTGTAAATTAAACAAAGTTCTTTGAACTTACTAAAAAGTGTTTAGAATCCGCAACGGTAAATTAAACAAATAATTCAAAATTTTTATATTAAAGAAAGTGATTTGTGTTGGGGCAAAGAGTTTAGAATTTGGATTCGCAAGCTTCGTAGTTTGGAAACTAAAGGGAAGTGATGAAGAAATTGCACAGTAAGTGCGGATATGGAAATATTCAAAAAAATGTGATGATGCACGAGCTGTATTTATAGTAAAAGAACTGTATATTTATTTGGTTAGAGTTACTCAAGTTAAAATAAGTAGACATGGGTCTCATAATTAAATTATCTTCTCAATTATTAATGAGTAAAGAAAGAAGAACTATTTATTTCAATGATAACGTTAGAAAGGGTTCAACACATCGGTATAATAGCATTGGGTGCATATTATATAAGGTTGAGATATAAAAACAATTGCCACAATAAATAAATAACCGTTAGTTTTGAATACAAACTATATTATATTATATGCAGTGGATGTTCCAGAATAATGCTGTCAGCTGCAGAAGATTATTGAAAATAAAATTAATACAGAACAATTAAATTATATTTTAAAATCCTACAAAATGGATGATAGTATTATAAATTTTGAATAATTAAAATATCTTCTTTTAACTCTCTTTATAGCCATCTCTTCATATAACTTATAAGATCTAAGCAATATATTATAAATTATTTACTTCAATTTATTATACATTAATTTTATTAATTCAATCGTTCTTACCGTTTTGATACTTAGATAATTCTAATTTCTAATCTCTTCTCCACCCATCCATCCCTTCATTATTATTATCATCACAAATATCATCTTCAGTATCATCATAATTCAAAGAATTAATTAAAAGTAAACTTTATTGTGATTTAAAAGAACCTCACACTTCTATATCAAAACTGTAAAAATTTAGTGTTACTTTCAGTGTTATTAGATGTGGATTTAGATGAAGAAAAAAGATTTTTATTATTTGAAATTAAAACATTGATCTGTTGCTTTCTGGAAAAATATTCGTGTTGTGATCCGAATAGCTAATGAGAATTATATTAACGAACGGAAATCTAAAATAAATATCAAAAATATATTTTTGGTGATCACATCAACTTTAGGATATTCATATGATGTGCGAAATGTATTTTGTATATACTAATGTGTAGGTACAAAATTTCATTTTGAATGTACTCGACTTTACTGGCTAATAAAAACAAAAAATGTTTTACAAAATTTTATATACATTCAAAGTTGTATACGTTTTGAAAATATTTGTAGCAAACTGTTATGACTGTTTATTCGTATATTATGTACAAGGATTATGTCTGAATTTAAAGCATTATAAGTGATGAAATTTTTATATTTGCTTCTTTGAACAATTTTTAATAAATAACCGCGCCACATTAGAGTTTTTATGACTTACAAAATGCTGGACTGGCATTGTAAAAGATTGAGAAGAAGAAAATTGATGTGTCGAATAAATGGGATTTGAAGCAAAAACCGGTTGATGTTTTTCTTGATTTAATGGCGTTATGGATGGGTGTTGGACTATTTATGTTTGTGCTCTATGAAAATATGATTAGAATCTGATTATCGCGAATAAATATGATTGCATCCGTATAGGGTACGAAGCTCGCTTTGACTATGAACATTTTTTCAAAGCCAGTATTTTGCCATCATTCCTACTCTGCTCGGTTCAATTTATTTATTTAATATTAATAATCAATAAGTTATAAGTGGTAGTTTTAATTGGAATATTATTTTTGATAAAATTTATTATAGAGTCAATGAAGAACAAATTAAATGTCTTGGATCTATAGGAGTCTGTAATCAGGATATAAATATAAACACAAACCGAATATTAATGTACATTCAAAATATATGAATATATATATATTAATCAAAGCTAAATTTTTACAATTCCAATAATAACAATCATGTTGAGGTTGCAATTCTAGTTCAATTTCACTGTTTTTGAAAACAGCAATATTTAATTTCACTTTTAAGAACTAATCGAGAAACTGCGTATATATTATTTAGTACGTTTTTCTATTTTCTTGTTAGGTATCATAAATTTCTTAACAAAATTAATTATACCTTCCGAATTTTTTGCATACACCAGATAATATTATAACAAAAATAAAATTAATAAAATATATGATATCTACTGTATCTTCAAGGATATAATAGAACGTGGTAACATCAAATGGAAATTAATTCAATAAATATATGCTTTCCGGATCTATTAATTTCTTGCTTATTTGATTTTTTTCCTCTTTATTTCGTTCTTACTTTCTGTTTCTGTTTTATTTTCTACTTAGAAAGTGATATGAATAGGATGAAGTTCATTACTGTTTGAATTTATGAGATTCTAGATTGTATTTATGAATGACTTAAATTTAATAAGGAATAATTTGTAAGGTAATTAAACTACTACGGCATTAGGGATTTAGAGTAGAGCTCTAGCGGTAATACTGCCACTGAAAGTTGGTCTATTATGAAAACAATGAAATCATGCATCTGTTGAGTCGGTGATCTGATGCATGATTTGATTATTATACTCAGGAAATATAGAATTCCAATTACGATTGGACTCACCTCCTCAAATATAAATCTGTTTATTATTTGATATAATATTTGATATAATTATGTTAACTGATATTATATTTGATATAATTATGTTTTATATATTTATGTTACTTGATGATAAGAAATAAATTTAACAGCTGTTTTTGTGAAAATTTTATTGAGTGTTATGAGCAACCGACATAATATTTTACTTGATGCGGTGGCAATTTTCTTTTTTGCCTTTTTATTAGGTATTCTTTAATCGACTTACTTTGCTCCTAGGTCTATTTCCATTAACTGTAATAAGAAATGTTTAAGAGCTGTAAAATATTTGATAGAGCATTACGAGCATACGCAATAACTGAAATAAAATGCTTAATGATCAAAGATCTATATTATGAACTGTCATAATATCACAAATCACAACTTTTACTATTTTGAACTAATTACGAGGTTATTTATAGCATATATATATAACATAAGTTAGTTGTAGTTAATATAAGATAATTATTAATTAATATCAGTAAATATAAATGACAACTTTGTTGATCGAAATGAATAATATTCAGAAAGAAAAGTAAAAAGTAGTCGCTAACAGCCTACATCAATATTTAATTTGAATAACGGATACATTCATTTACTAAAATTATAAATGGATTTAACCAAAATTTGTTTTGAGGACAATCCCTCCAAGTAAATAATATGATTGGTCGAAAAATGCATGAAAATTCGAGCAGTTTTTTACTATACAATAAATATTACAATAAAATTTATCTCGCTCAAATTTTCCCCTTTTAGTTGTCATACACCAATTTTATCCAAATTGAAATAGTATTTGAATTAAGTGGGGGACTAGTCTTGTTAATGATTTCGGTTTGCGATTTGAGTTATTGTAAAACATAATACCATCGTCAACTACTTCGCTTAAATCATCCGTCATTCTTTCAAACCTTACAGAGAATTAATTTGAGGTATTTGACTGATTTGGAGACTTATACAGTACTGCAATTAAAAAAGAACATTTTTTATAAAATACATGATTAGATACCATAGATTCAAATTGATTTATTTACTATTAATGATCATAGACAAGACGACCATTTGTTTTTAACATAGATTAATACTCCGCCAGTATGCCGTGAAATTGTATTAACTCTGGAGATATTATAACCATTTGAATAAATATATAAAATAAATAAATATGTTTATTTAAATAAAAATAAAAATAAATCAGTAAGAACTGAACTGGCACGGATGGAACTGAACGGCCTCTTCTAATTTGAAATTCAACGCTTTCTACTCTTCACAAAGAATTTAAAACTCGTCATTATCAGTACGAATTCAGTAGAAGGACAAACAAAGTCAAATTTTTTTGATGAGTGTATTTGTTCAAGTTCATATTAATAATTATTATTTACAAATTGCACCTATGAGTATAATCAATTCAAACGTAGCTAATGCATTATCATTTGTTGATTAGTTTCACAGTTGATT
Organism: Argyra leucocephala; assembly: GCA_963942445.1. NCBI lineage: Eukaryota > Metazoa > Arthropoda > Insecta > Diptera > Dolichopodidae > Argyra > Argyra leucocephala. The sequence goes on from OZ012681.1 coordinate 17,430,090, forward strand.
GTTGCTAATAAACTATCAGTCTATCAATTTTATGTTTTAAATTTTGCACCAATAAATTGTAATGAGGTAAATTATTGAATAACTTTCTATAGCCCGGTAGGTGCATAGAAACAAAAAACGTTAACCAGCGATGTGGTAAGCACGAGTTCTCGTTAGAGACGAAAAAATTCGGTTAGAGATAAAAAATTTGGAAGATAGGTCTTCTACTGGAATATAGGTGTCTCTTAGAGAATAATTCAATTTTATTTGCTTAGGTGCATGATTGGACGCTAGGCAAAATTTGTCTATTTTTATGATGTTGGTAGTATTTTATTATTTTAACAATTTTTTGACATCATTAAGCCTTTAATAGAATAGAAAAGTATAATTTTAATGACATTTCCATACGGTACATTTAAGAGAACATGGATGATTTATAATTTAAACTCAAACTAGAGTAAATTTGCAGAGTTCAGGAACACAATTAAATTATTATTCATTTTGCATTCTTATCAATCATGAAAATAGTTCACTTAGAACAAATAAACTGGAAATTAGTTATATTAATTGTGAAATTATCCAATTAAGACATCGAAACGATTAAATTATTATCTATAAATATTTCTTCTATTGCAGAAAATATCTACTTATTTATTTCATATACAATTTAGCACAACTCTTCTTCAAAAACTCATATGTCATTTACAATATTTGCATGTCTCTTCTTTAATAATAGAGCGTGAATATTTTCAAAAATAGATTTACCTAACCTATATAGGAATGCATGAATGAATGAATGAATAAACGAACCCAAACAACTTAAATTAACATTAACTTACCTTTCATTGACTGATTAAAAAAATTAAGGCAAAATAATAAAAAAAAAAAAAAATAAACGAAATGAATTTCTAGTGAAGAAGACATGGATTTTTGAAAATTAAAAACTATAAGCCTAACTGACAGGTAATTTTGTAGTTATTTTTGTTATTTTACTTTATCCATTATAAGTAGACTGACTTGTACAACATTGAATTGTGGAACTGGAAATAATTACAGTATTGAAATGGTTTTTTTTTTGTTGTTGCAATTTTAATGGTGTGATGAAAATAATTTACAATGAAATATTACCAAAATTTTTCTTTGGTTTGCTATCATTCATCGTATTAGGGGAAATCAGTTATATAATTGAAATTATTGATTCGAGATCAATACCATATGTTTAAACATTATTATGTTGGTATTTCCGCTTTTAATTTGAAATACTGAAAATGTTAAAAAATGGAATAAAAAATTTAAAGTAAAAAATATCACAAAATAGTTTTAAATATTCAAATTTTATTTCTAAATTCCGAGAAGTCCTCCCTGTAGTCACTTTCTAAGATGTTTACTCTCCTTGGCTTCTGCGTTTGACATATGCAAAGTACGTGAAGCGTGCCGTTTCCACCTCTTCTCCACATCCTCTGCACAGATTATTTTCTGTAGGGCCTGTTGTAGCCGCATGTCCTATACATAACCCTACATATAGCCTGAAGTCGGCTTTATTCAGCGACAGAAAGACCTTCAGTCTTTTCCGCATTCAGTCTAGATTGCCCCTTCCAAGCTTCTCCAAGCATTCTGTTGTATGGTTTCTTCCCACTTTATTGTATTTATTTTCATGGCCTACATTGTTAGTTCTACCACTAACTCCGCGGGCTTCTTGTTTATCGCACCTTCTTTCGCAGGTTTGTCCGTTTTAATGTTTCCCTATAAACCAGACAGATCAGGTACTCATTAGAGTGAAACTTTATTCAATACTGCTAAGAAGCTTAGTGCTTCTCTACAGTAAATAGTCGTTGCTGTTTTTGTTTTTTCGTTATTTATGGCTTCGATGGCTCCCTGGCTATCTCAGCAAAAAATTATGTTTTCTGCGTTTATACATCTCTTTAGAAGGATCACTGCTCCTCTTCTAATTGCCATGATTTCAGATTGGATAATTGTGGTAATCTTGCTCATTTTTGTTTTTTGTTTCTGAGAAGGGATCTTCACAGTAGATACCTATTCCACAGCTCTAACCTTTCATAGCTCCATCTGTATATATTTTTACATGATTGTCCTATACCTACTGTGTCGAAGATTTTACTTTTTCCATTTCGTGATATTTTATTTTATATTTTCTATCCGGATATTGTTCTTGGAGTCGTAATGTCCCTCCTCTGTGAACATTTTTTGGAACTTTGAAATCCATTATTTTTTCATGTGGTGTTTTCCAATTTGTTACCTTCCACTCTCCTGTTCTACATATTGTTGTATTCATTGCCATACGTTTTATATGAATTATAATAGGTGTTATATTCAGCATAGTGTATTGGCTTGAAGGATCTTGTGGATCTTATAGATGTTGGCTTTGTTGTTCCCGCAATGTCCAAACAGCTTTGGCGTTATACCTGTGTAAGTATTTTTATCTGCTTTTTTTTCTCTCAAGCAGTCCACCAGATTATCGACCCGTACGTAACCATAGGTTTTATTATGCAGGTATATAACGATAGGTTGGATAATTCTGTCCCTTAGTAGGGACTTAGTCCATCTCACTAAGTATTTTCAAATGCCTTTGTGGCTTAGGCTATTGATTATGCTTTTCATTTTTATGTTATTGAAGGCTTCTTCGATATTGATGAAACATCCCAGTGCGTATTGCTTTATCATAAAGGCATTTTATATTATTATGAAATGCAGAGTCTACTGATCTTCCATTAATATAGCCGTATTGATTCATTTCCAGTTCAACAATTATTTTTAAACTTGCTAGTAAGAAGGGTGTTAAACTTATTGGTCTGTATGCGTTAGCCTTACTGTAACTGATGAGAGCCTTACTGTACTAACCCTGCTGGGCTTCTGTAGGAATACTACACTTTGCCTATTTAATTAGGGTTGGAATTTTGCTATGAGCAAAATCGTTTGGAAAGGAATCGAATTCGATTATAACATGGAAGACCGTCAAAGGAAAAATCAATTAAACCTCCAATAATAAAAACAATAACAGTGACAGGAAGAAAATAAAATAGATTGATCCTGTTGCCCCTCAATTTTAAATTTATCTTCATAAAATCTTTTCCACCTAACATGATTTTAACCTTCAATTAACATTTTCCTTGCTACCACTTCGATCAAATTTCAATGAAATTTTAATATTGTTAAAGTGCAGGGTTTTTTGCGAAATTGTCTGCATTTGAGCCTGCTATCAAACTATTCTCATTTACTCCGTATAAGCATGACAGTGACATTTTCATTTTATCTTGGTTGTTTATTGGAAATTATACTGTGCATAACCATACCCGGTACATTTTATCTTTGTTGTTTATTGGAAATTATACTGTGCGATACAAACATACCCGGTACGATAATTCCATTTTGTATGTTATATTTTTGGACTTGATTTCCTTCCCATCTCCATTTTATTATTTTGATATTATTATGTGCAAAAAATTGTCAGTAAATTATGGTAAAATTAAATTGCAATTCAAATTAAGAAAAATTGTTCAAAAATTTTAAATTGAATATTTGAATAAGCATTTTAAGAATTGGCTCTTGAAAATCGAAGAGATGAAAAATTTCCATAAATGAATAAAATAGAATATTCTTTGGAAGCACAGCCTATCCTCATTGATTTTCTTAAATGACATTTAATAAAGAATATTTTATGTTTTTTATTTTGTTTTTTGTTTTTCTTCTTTTTTATTAATTAACTTGTCAAAGATTTTTTATTTTTATTTTTGAAATTTTATAATGAAATTCCAATAAATTAACAAAGTTTTATAGATACAACAAGATATTTTGTAAATATTTTTAGTTGTAATACTTGTAAAATATACTTACAAAGTTGAATAAATTAAAGTGGAGTTTTTCTAAAGTACTTAAAATTGTTATCGTAAGGGGAATTACCTATTGCGGTAATCATTTAATTTATATAATACTTTTATTTTCCGTCTCCAGCCATATCCTATCAGAGCGGTAGCTAAGTATAAATGTTTTTTCGCCAGCGCGCTGCGGTAGATAGTTTGATATTTGAAGCAAAGACCGAACAAAATATTTATCAGTTGATTCTGAAGTTAATCCGTTGTGATGCATAATGAAATTAAAATTTGGGTTGCTTACGCTGATTTATGTTTTAGATCTAGATGATTGAATTAAGTAGATTATTTTCTAAAACTCTTCCGAACCAACAACAATATCATTTATTAAAATTAGGTTGTGAGCTCGTTCAAAACTATTTGATGAAATTAACTTGTTCTTCTTTCATTTGCATTGATTCTGGTTGTAGCTCTATTATACGTTTTGAGATTTAGAGGTTCATTTGTTTGGTTTTCTATTTGCAATGGTATATCTTGTAATTATTTTTCTTAACATTTTCAGTTATAAAAGCTATGGTTTCTGTTGCGTATCCCATAATGCGATCTTTGTTCTATTTTACCCTATTCATAAAAAAACCTGTTATAAAATTAACTATTTCATTAGTATTCGATAACTCCCGCGCTAGACCATGGGGTGGATAAAAAAACTCCATCCATCGTCAGGTATTGGCGGCTTTAACCTGTTCAATTCCAGCCAAGTTCTGTGTTAGATAAAAAAACTTGTTGTATTTAGTAAGTTTGCGTCTCTGAAAAAATAGAATCAACAATTTCATCAGTATGCGATAACCCCATCATTGGAGTATAGGGTGGGAAAAAAATCCATTTATCATCTTCCATCGATGGGTTTATTCTCTTATATTCCAACCATTTTTTTTTTTTAAATTTATCTTATCCTCTAAATCAGTATTGTGATTATCTCATCAAAACTGATGATTAGCAGCCCAAAAGAAGAACAGTATTGGGAACTAGTGAGATTTCCCTCTATTTTAGATTAATGAGAGTATGAGTGTGCAAAAGGAGATGATAAACAACCTACTTACTTACTTACTTACTTAGGTGGCCAACAGATCATGTAGGCCCTGGGTCTGACTCATCAACATCCTCCATTTTTGCCGGTCATGGGCCGATTCTCTCCAGTTGAAGATTCGAAATTGCTTTAAATCCGCCGATATTTCGTCTCTCCAACGAAGGTTTGGTCTGCCCCGACGTCTTGTACCTTCGGGTCTGGAATCGAATATTCTCTTGGCTGGACCATTTTCGTCCATCCGCTCTAGGTGTCCGAGCCACTGTAGTCTCTTGACTTTAATTTTTGTGACTACGTCCACCTCATTGTACAGCTCATAGAGTTCGGCATTATATCTTCTCCTCCAGACCCCATCGTCGTTTTCAGGCCAATATCCGACGAAGAATTTTCTTCTCGAAGACACCAAGTGTATGCCCACTTGCCTTAGGCAGTGTCCATGATTCTGATCCGTAAAGCAAAACCGGGAGTATGAGCGTTTTGTAGATTTGCACTTTGGTGTTTCGAGAGAGGAGCTTTGACCCGAGATGTTTTGACAAACCGAAGCAGCAACGGTTTGCAAGGGTTATTCTTCGCCGTACCTCCACATTGATGTCGTTTGTGGGATTAACACTGGTTCCAAGGTAGGTAAACTCCTGAACTACCTCGAAATTATATGTGCCGACAGTGATGTTTTGACCAATATGATGTTGTAACAACCTACATTGGCAGTAAAAAGAAGAATTAAGCATTAGGTGGCTGTTTTTTTTTTTTTTTAATTTATCTTATCCTCTAAATCAGTATTGTGATTATCTCATCAAAATGCTCACTGATGATTAACAGATAACTTACGCCTGTTATCTTCCTCAAAAGTTTTTCTCGGTAATTGAGGATGCCATTTGAAACAATATTTCGCGATCATTGTTGTTAGATTTACTTAGAGTAAGTTTGATCTAAAAAATGTTTCAAATGGAATCCTAAGGGTACACGTGGCAGCGGAAGATCGAGAAAAATATATAGAACAATAATATAACAGAATAAATAATATAACAGTCTTAGCGGAACCAAGTATCCTTATTAGGCGTAATTAAATAGGTAAGCTGCTGATGGAAATATTTTATTTCTACCTATGCCACACGCAAGGGGTTTAATGACATGGGAGCGGATCAAAATTTTTTATTTCCGCCATATGCCCACGGATGGAACCAATCAGATGGGAAGATATCATTCAATAATCCAATGTCCATTTTCTTCAATGCTGTTTTCCAATGCTATTTTCTCTGTGGGATTTTAATCGCTTTTAACTTTTAGCTGGTTTTCTTGCATATCGTTGTGTTGAAAATGGTTTGTTGTCACCTAGTAAATGTTTAGCGTGCACAGGAGGAAATTGTTGACGTAGGCTAAAACTTACTTAGTTTATTTACAAAGATATGAGTGCCCAAAAGCAGTGCAATTTTTAAAAATTAAAATTGTTTAATTTACAAACTAATCACAGAAACATTTCTTTCGTTAATAGTGTACCGTAGCTTAAAAACTAATGGCGATAATCTCTTTATTTAATTCCAAACACTATTTACACTTATTTATCTACATTAAAGCAATATATTGAAATATTTTAAAATTAATTTCTTTATTTCACCAAATATTATCTTTTTCTATTCGGAAGTTGTCAGGTGGTGTTATTTTATTTTTATGATAAACAAGTAAAATATATTGATGGTAACAAACATGTAGTAAGTAATCTGATCTGTTTGGATTTTAATAACGAGTTGAATAAAACAGAAGTTATAAATTTTATTTTTGTATCTTTCAAAATTCTAAATTAAAAATATAATTTGTACAATTTGACGATAGTCATAAAATTAAAGAACAAGATTTGTTGATTAAGTTAAATTCATTTTTGAATTAGGATTATTCGAGTTTAAGAAATAATAATAATAAACAAAAAAAAAAAAATATTAAAATGGGATCAGGAAAATGATATTTAACGTTTTAAGATTATTGAAATGAGGTTAATGAAATTTATAACCACCATCTGGTTTTTATCATTGTACATAATAACTGCTTTATGAATTTTATTAATTCGTTTTCGAAACTATTTTGAGGTAAAAAATTTTTTTTTTTGTTTTTTAATAAGTAAAACGATAACTTTAATCAATAATCCAATAAAGGTAGTACTTATGAATTAAAGAGTTAAATTTAATGAAGTTGTTTTAGGAGAAAGAAACAATATTTTTTTTTTAAATAGAAAAACTATGTACTTAAATATAGGTTTTGTGCTGGAGATAGTTTTTTTTTTTGTATTCTTAATATTAAAATAAATTTTCAGTTGAAATAAAGTAGGTGACTTGAAGATTTGCAACAAATAATGTAAGTATGAAAACTAATAGTAATAATAAATTGGCATTAATCTCCAGAACATGAGAGCCAGAGCCGTGCCTGGCCAGCGTTCATTGCGTGCGTAGTACGCAGGCGGCCAAATCGACAAAAGGAAATTATTTTAAAAAATAGTTTAATGAATTTGTAAAAAACATTTGTTAATTAAAATTTTATATAAATACTAGCCTTGTAACCCGCCCATTCAAAATGTGCAATTATTGTATCCGAATAATGAAATGGGAAGATCATTTTCAAAGATTTATTTATACATACCTTGAGCTAATTTTTAAAGCTTCTGTTGTAAAATATTTGGAAAACAAGAAATAAAACTAGTTAATGAAGACTTTAATGATTGGCAACATACTTCTGCAAACTTATCTCGCCACGAAAAAAGATCGCTGCATATTGAAAATTGCAGCAAATGGAAAAATTTGGAATGAAATTTTTATAAAAAATGTACAATTGATAAGAAAATGCAACGATACTATAACACAGAGAACTGAAACGATGGTATCAAATAGTCGAACGTATGATATCTGTGGTACAATTCCTTTCAGGACAGGTTTTAGCTTTTAGAGAGGCGGTTCATGCAAATAGTATGAAAAAAATAATGGAAATTTGTTAAAATCAATTGAAATGATAAGGAAATTTGATGATATAATGGCGGAGCACATTAATCGTGTAAAAAAATCAATCTCTTTAAAGAACCACATGCCACAGTATATGGGAAACCGCTTCCAAAATGAAATAATTACTATCCTTGCAAACCAAATTAAAAAATATGTTTTAACATCAATACAAGAGCAACATATTTTCAGTCATTTTGGACTGTACGCCGGACATGTTGAGCAAATCGCAATAATTTTCAGGTATGTGCATATATTCAAAATGATGAAAATGAAGTAAGAGAAAATTTCATTGGCTTTTCTGAAAATAGTACTATAGAATTTTTTTGATGACTTTTGAATATAAAAATTAAAGAATCTTGAATTAAATATTAACTATATATGCGTAGCCAGGGATACGATAATGGCTCCAATATGTCTGGAAAACATAATGGATTGCAAAAAAGAATTTTGGAAAATTATCCATCAGCTTTGTTTATGCCATGCAACAGTTGTGCTAACAGTTGATTTTTTTTTAGTAATGTATCAGCAATATACAATTTTTGTGCTAGTTCTCCATTTAGATGGCTAATTTAAAAAAAAAATTTAAATCTTTAAAAGTGAAGCATTTTAGTGAAACTCAATGGGAAGCAAGAATAAAAGCTATTAGACCACTTCGAAATGAATTAGGTGAAATTTAGGACAGTCTAATAGAAGTAGCTGAAAATAGTTCAACAGCAATATCTCGACATGAAGCTGAATGTTTGTCAATGAAAATTAAATCTTATAAATTTATTTGTTCAACAATGATATGGCATGAAATCTTGGTGAAAGTTGATATTATTAGTAAAATAATGCAGAAAGTTTCTTTGTTCATTTGTTGCATAGCAGTTCATGTCCTGAATCAATTAGTGAGGTTTTGAATTTTTTTTGAAAAATATCAGAAATGATAAAAGTTTTGAAAACTATTTGAAGCTTTCTGATAAACTGTGTGAAAAAGTTGAAACTGAACCAGATTTCCTGCTGATGTTAGTGTACGTCATGGCAAAGAAATGGCATCCAGAACTGCAATCAGGCTAAAAGCCAATTCCCAGTGGAAACCACAATTAATTGGCCACTCTTCTATTATGGAATACAAGAAATTTATTCCAGAGAACCTAGATCTGACTCTTACAGGGTACTTCTTTGAGAGATCATATCGTACCGATATTCCGTCTAGGGAAAGTTGGAAGAGTAGCACGGTTCTAAACAAGGAACACGTACACCTCTACACTGATGATTCCAAATTGAATGACAGAGTGGGGGGTGGAGTCTACTCGAAAAACCTGAATATTAGTCTATCCTTCAGCCTACCAAGACATTGTAGTGTGTTTCAGGCGGAGGTAATGGCAATAAAAGAAGCCTCAGACTGGCTGAGATTCAGCGTATTATCTGTTAGAAATATCTGTATACTCCTAATTAAAGCACTGGAGTCGGTAGCCATCAACTCAAAAACCGTGTTGGCCTGTCGAAGTTCTTTGGACGAACTAGCGGATAGGTTCAACATATTATTACGATGGGTGCCAGGACACAGTGATATTCCGGGTAACTGCATGGCAGATCTACTTGCTAGAGAGGGTACTATATTAGAACTCCTTCCGGAAAGGAGGAATCTGGGTGCACCTCTTGCCACCTGTAATTTATTGCTTCGTAATGATGCAATAAAAGCTTCAAACTTCAGATGGTCAGCTAGACCAGACTGCAACATCACCAAGCAAATCTGGCCTATGTTGAATCTGAAGCGATCCCTTAACCTACTAACCATGAAAAGATGTGACATTAGCACTATGGTAGGGGTCATTACGGGTCATTGTCTGATTGGTAAACATGCCAGAAGACTGGGACTCCCCTCAAACGACTTCTGCAGAACTTGTAGAGAGGTGGAGGAGGATGAAACCGTCCAACATCTACTCTGTTTCTGCCCTGGTCTCTACCATAAAAGGAAAACCCATTTAGGAGCCTTCTTTCTGGACTCACTTGGTGATCTTGAAAGCACTTGTATTAAAAACTTCCACGGCTTCATTAAAAGCTCAAATTGGTTCAACGAGTAGGGTATTACGCGAGGAAAGTTCCCGTGGTATCACAATGGACCTCACCGGTCTAAGTGTGTCGAAGTTTTCGGCAACCACTACTACCTACCTACCTACCTAGTGTACGTCACCGATGTCATCGGAAACAATTTGACTATGAAGGAGATGAAAATATTTAATTTAGTCCGAAAAGAAAATTTCAAAATTAATTTTTTCTATATAATACCAGATACAACTATTTCATCGCTCACCACTCAATTTTAATCTCTATCATATTTTGAACAAACTTTTGGTTTTCTAATTAAATTTATAGAATATGGATCATGAGGATATAAAAACAAGTTGTTTGGATCTCCATAATAAATTTAAAGATGGTGATGAATCATGTGATATTAGTGGTGAAGAATTGTATGAAGAATTGCTTTCTTTGAAAATTATCATAAAAGATAGAAAGCAACCTTAAGATTTATTAAAATATTTATATAAGCACAACTTGGCAAATTCTTTCCCAAATGTAGCAACAAGTTTAAAACTTTTGCTAACAATACCTGTATCTGCTGCATCTGGATAGCGAAGTTTTTCAAAACTTAAGACAATAAAAAATTAATTTAGAACATCAATGAAGCAAGAACGCCTCAGCAATCTTTCAATAATCGCAATTGAAAATGAAATTGCTGATTCTTTAAATATACATGAAGCCATTGAAGACTATGCTATGCAAAATCTGCTTTTTAATTTTTAATTTAATATACATTATAATGTATATAATATTAATATAAATAAAAATTAAGGTGCCTATTATGTATTTCGATAACGATTAAGATTTGATCGAACGAAATGTCAAAATGCAAAATTTGCCATTATGTATTTCGATATCGTTCAGAAATTGTCGACGAAATCGATAAAGTTTATCGATGTAAAAGTTTACCACGAAAGAGACATCGTAAGAGAGATTTTTGTACAAATTATTTCAATTTTCAATTGAAAGGATAAAATAAAAGAGATACAAATATATTTTATTTATATTGGACACTTGGTGTTTTGTTTTATATTTATGATATTTTTTGAAATAAAAATAAATTTAAAAGTTGAAATGAGAGGCATTTTACTTCATAATAATTTTTGATTGAAATATAAACTAATTACAATAAAGTATAAACTTATCAGAATTGCATTAATGATAAAAAATAATAGTAGAAAGCTATAACATAAATTTTTGATTGAAATATAAACTAATTACAATAAAGTATAAACTTATCAGAATTGCATTAATGATAAAAAATAATAGTAGAAAGCTATAACATAAATGTTGTACGTTTTGCTTCGGTGATTTAATTTGAATAAGCTTTGCATCTACTGCTACAATTATTTCAGTAATTCTACTTTAATCATAACAATAATGTTTGCCTGACTTTTTTCTTCTAGTGCGTAATGGAATTTCATCCATTTTGCACATAATTATAAACTGCAAATACATATAAAACTTCTTTAAGAACAAAAAAAAATTAGCTGTGCTAGTCCGACATGAAAATCATTTCTTACGTTGAAAATCATTTGCTTGGTACAAACCGCACAGAATCTTAATACACTAACCAATTTAATTATATTTGGAATCGACGTGTTACTTATTGACTATTTCAATTTTTGGCCTAATTTAATAGTTTTAATAATGTAGATAATAACTCATCAAATTTATGTTTATATAACATACGTATAATCTTCCAAATCTAGTGCATTGGAATAATTCCGAATATATGTTCGCTGGTTTTTTAATTCTGCAATTTGATAGCGTTTTTCAGCACTATCAGAAATTAAAATATTTAACTCTGCTCAAATCATTTTATTTATAAAAACTTATAATTTTGTAATTATATTTTATTTAAATACTTTCAACTTATTTTCAACTTAAATTAATTTCAAATAGTTATAACACTATTGTTTTGTTTTTTTTTTCGTAAAATAATTTGAATTTGACAGTCAAAGAATCAAACATATATCATTTTCATCGTAGATTTGAATTTTACAATGGCAGCATTTTAAAACACTTTCGATAAAATTTTCATCGAAATACATAATGGCAATAACGATTACAATCGAATAACTCTAACGATAACGATGAACGATTCGATGAAAGTCGATCGAAATACATAATAGGCACCTAAGAATGCAAACTTGATGCACAAATTTTATTTTCAAATTAAAAATACTTATTTTTCTATTTTTTATCTTGGAAACGGCCAAAATACATTGGCACTCAGGCACGGGTCTGATGAGAACTACCTACTTACAGCCTAATAAATTTATCAACAAAAAAAAAATTTAAAGCAAATGAATTAGATTATATCCTTACTCTGTATTATATCGTAAGCTTTTAATAAGAGTACTCTAGAAGTATAGTTGTATATTAAATGTTAAAAAATACTGGGCGCATATCAAAGTGTTAAAGTTTAGATTACAACCTTTATTCAGCTGGAAAGGTACACCTGATTTTACTTTGTGCATATTTTCGATACAAATTGACTTAGAGACTTGAGTCTCTGTGAGAATTCATTTTTTATCAATATTTATATTTTTAGGCTTTTTTGGAGGAAAAAAATATAATTGGGGGTAAATCAGCCATTTTTTTTATCTACGTGGTCATCATTCAAAAAAAAAAAAAAAAAATGGAAATATCTGGAAATATGGTATGAAAAACAATGAATTGAAACGGTTTTGAGGATTTTCTAATTGGAAGAACACAACGGACTAAAATTAACAATACTTTTTCAAGTGCAAAAGAAGTGCAATTAGGAGTTCCCCAAGGGTCTGTGTTAGGAGTATTACTATTCCTTATCTTATATATTAATACGCTTAAACGTCTGTTAAACTTTTACAACACGAAGCTTTTTTCAAATAGATTAGACAACTTTATTAGAACTATTACGAATTACGATAGTATGAAAATTTTTTATTTAAAGTCACAAACCACAAAACGATAACACCAAATAAAACCAAAAACAAATTAAAATTAACCTAAAAACAATTCACCTATTGAGCAATAGCATTGGCTATATCTGATTATATGAATTAATTAAAAAAAAAAAAAACAAAGTAGCAAAGACAAAAACCGAATTATCAGAATATTATTATAATAGCTTTGTTAAAATATTACGATATTACGATATTACAGCAAAAAAACTTACCGGTAAAACAATTAGTAAATTTAGAAAATATATTTTTTACCTCACCCAGACCATGTTCACAAATTCCACAAATTGAAGTTCATTTATTTTATTAACAAATAATTCAAAAGTATAATTTCAAATGCGCACTAGCATTGAGTAAATATAATATTTTACATGGAGAATCATAAACCAAAATTTACGATATGCTAAGAACAAGAAAAACAAAATATGTTATGACATTATAATCAAGTTCCAATTCAATACACGGCAAATTTAGTAAACATAAAAATGAAAAAAACTTTAAAAAGAAAAATTACAGACTACCCTTACCTACATCAGAGACCCTAGCGGGATAGCAATGAAAACTGAAGAATAAGAGAAAAACCATAAGTATTGGCTTTACCCCTAACTATAATAGTAATAAGGCGTCATATGATGTCATATGATACTTCGTTAAATGGCCTATATGATTCGATATGATTTAACAAAGTCGTAACCAATCATAACCTTTACTATAATGGTCATATCGTCATACCTAATCATCAAAACGTCAAAACCAAAATTTAAAAGAAGTGAAATAAAAATATAAATTCTATAAATAAATGTTATGTTTTTTTATTTTTAGTTTTGAAATAGTTAGGGCTATTATGATAAAAAAAAAAACACAAAAAACGTATCTATGGCTATTTTAATGTGTTTTCAATGTGGGTGTGGTATGTATTTAGTTTAAATGCATTTAATTTCATATTTATACTGCCAGCGACATCTCTGTTCGCCACATTTTGTTGAAATGTAAGTCTCTATTAATAGTATTTGTTAGCGAGCGTTTAGACATCAGATTTTATTTCACGAAAGTTTTATTTTACTTATTTTTATTACATTTACAAAATTTTATTGCAATTACATCAAATTTTATTTCAAAAGTTTTAATTACATATCTCAAAGTTAAACAAATATAGTTGCAAAGTATACTATATTTCTTCATGCAAAGTCCACTTTCTAAACTTGCAAAATACGATAATACGAATATGCGTGACAAGTACTAATAATAAATACTTATAAACAAATATTAATATTCAGTGTAATTTCAGAACATTTATGAAATATAAATATTTAAATAGTAAATCAATTATTCAAGTATTATTTGTATTGATGAATAATAATAATACTTAATACACATTTTTTGTATATTTTAATGTATATCTTTCAATATATTGGCATAACACAATTAGGAGTTTATAAATACCTTTTCTCGCAAAATCACTTTTTCAACTTGCGAAATACGAAAATACGTGTGGAGCACTATTATTTAAAAAAAAAAATTTAATGATATTCTATAACAAAGTCGGATGTCAAACTTTAATGAACATCATTAATACGTTATAAACACAATTCAAAAACGTATAAACGCTGCCTTATATAAAAGTTTTTCTTCAAAACTAATAGCGGTCAAAATTTTCAATTTGATTCTATGAAAAACAAATAAAATTATTATTTATTATATTATAGATATTAAGTATATTATAAATATTGTAAATTATAATTTTATTAATTTTATTATTATTATTTAAATAACTATAATAATTACAATTATAATAATTTATGATACCGCCGTCCCGGTAAACAATTTTGACGAAAGTGTTCCTAAAAAGTCGCGAATGTGTTCCGTGCCCATGGAACACATTCACGACACAAGTAGGGATAAAAATGGTGCAAACGGTCGCAAATGTCCAGGCACATGTGTCTCTCATTATAATAAAGTGTCGCGTGTATGTCGACACTTTTCGGACACATGTGTTTTTTGATATTTACAGCTCATGTGTCAAGCAATTGTTGACACTCTTCGCACACATGTGTTCCTAATATTTACAGTAAATTTAATCGATTAAGTGTCGCCACATTCGAGGAAGTGTCGACAGATTTCACACACATGTGCTCCTATTTACGGCAAATTTAGTCGATTAAATGTCGACACATTTCATATTCTCTTATAATATTTTCCAAAAATTAAACAAAATTCAATTCTTGTGCCAAGTGCATGATTACTGTACCACATTTCCAGCTAGAATATAGGATAAAAAGATGTAAAAAGTAGAAATAATAACTTTTAACGTATTAATTGTTTTAATTATTTAATTTAAATAATTTTTATAATAATTTAATTTTTTGACTATACAATAATATTTTTTTCATTTTTTGTCTTTCGTGCCTGTGGTTCCGAAGATTTCATAGCTGAACTCAATTCTGCAGATATTGTAGTAATTTCAGATTTTGACCTTTTAATGTACTACTGTTTCATAATTTGGGTGCAGAAAGTTTTAAACTATTTTGTTTTTTTACATTGATTTTTACTAATTTATAAATATTGCTTCAAATTCTAATTTTGACAAACCCTGCATTTTTTCTACAAACTCCGATTTTCTAAGAATCAAAATACGAACACAACAGAAACACTTTAGGGACACTGCAAAGAAGTTTCTACTGGTACAACTTATTCTTTTAGTCCACATTTTTGCTAACAGTATTATTTCAATTAGTTTTTGTTATCTACTTGAAAACACAATAAAAACAGTTTCAACTTAGAGCTAAAATTATTTCAAAAGTTACATTAATCTTGGAAACATACCTGGTATTTTAAACTTTTATTGCAATCCAATTTATAACTTTTATTTATTTATTTTAAAAATTATAAGAATAGTTTTATTTTTTATTAATTCGTTTTTTATTTACACACTTAGCTTAGTACTTACAAGAAAAGAAACAATAACAAACTAAAACGCAATAAAAAATTAGTTTGTCAACCGACCGAATACTATTAAACTTTATGGCATTCGGTCGTCATAGTTACCAAGCTATTTGCTATTGTTAGGATTTAAAAATTATGTTCTAGGTATGTAGATAGTTATTATAGAAATGAAAAATGAAGAAAAAGAAATACAAAAAAAAATAATTTTATTATTTTTCTCTTCTGCAGGGCACACAATTAGGAACACATTGTGTTCCTTCAACTTTCTACGACACATTTGGTTTATCGGGCGTACGTATTATAATACCTACCTACCTGTTGTGAAAATAAAATTTTTATACATACAGTGAAACAAAATATAAACCTGAAGTAGGCCTGCGGATTTATCTACAGGTCCACTGTTTAATAAATAAATAAATACCTAAATAAGAAATATAAAAAAAATAGATAGATCAAACTATATTGTAAATTACAAGCTATTGCCGGCGTAACATTCGTCGGTCTAGCATTAGCATTATAAATGAAACAGTTTATTTTATTTATTTATTTTCTTTATTTCCTTAAAAAAATCAATGTTTTACATATTTTTTTATTACATAATAAATAAGTTACAAATTGAAAAACTTAAAACTATAATTTACTTAATTTAATAAATTTTACGATGTAGCTGAATGCGAAAGAAAAATAAATGAAGATTTGGAGAAATTGTACTTATGGTTGAACATGAACAAATTAAAATTGCATGTAAGTAAAACTAAATGTATTTATATTGGCACATCATTAAGGAATTCAAATATTAGAATAAATAATGATGTTGTTGAGTGTGTTACCAGTTTCAAATATTTGGGAGTAATAATAGATAATAAATTGAACTTCAATGAACATTGTGATTATATATGTAAGAAATTGTCCAAAAAAAATTGCGTTTCTATCGAGAATCAAATCAAAACTATCGCGTTCATGTGTAATAAACATTTACAATACCATAACACTACCGCATTATGACTACTGTTCCACCATAATTTTTGTGTGCAGTCAGACGCAAAAAAATTGATTGCAGGTATTGCAAAATAGAGCGTTGAGAATAATACTCAAAAACGGAACACGAACACCTATTCGAGATATGATAAATGAATTAAAATGGATGGATATAAGAAGTAGACTTAAGTAAAATACATTTTGATATTGTTGTTCAAATTGAGAAATGGACTGTTACCGTGCTATATGGAAAGCACATTGAATATGTTGGCGGTTACCATTATTTGAGAAACAATGGAGATTTTAGATTACCATTATATAGAAAAGCTAATACACCGTTCTATACAAGGGAGTGCAAATTTTCAACGAATTGCCGGGGAATATAAAAAATTAAACTAGAATTAAAATATTTAAAAAAAAATTAATTGAATACATGAGTAGAATTTAAATGAATTTAAATGATTTTTTTGAAATTAAACTAATTAATGAATTTTTTACAATGATTTTATAAAAGTTTTTATTAAAAACTAAAAAAGAAATACAATACAATACAATCTAGAAGGGTAGACCTGTAACCATAATGCATTTTATATGAATTTTTATATTAAAATAACAAAATATTATTTTTTATATCACAGAAATAATTTATTATAACAAATTTTTTTTTTATATACATTATTTTACATTTTTCAGTAACATAAAATTTATATAATAAATAACGGTACTTGGGTACCCAAAGGACAGTTCATCATCAAGATATAAAATAAGAATAGTTCGATATACCGAATGATAATTTTGTTATAGGAATGAAATAAATTTTTCTGGACCTGAAACGTAGATACATCATCGTCAGTAAGTACATGAAAAAAAAAATTTAACGGTACTTGGGTACCCAGAAAATGTCTTATCATTAAGATGTAAAATAAGAATAGTTCGGTATCTAATGATAATTTTGTTATTGAAATGAAATAAATTTTTCTGGACCTTAAACGTACATCATCGTCGGCATGTAGATGAAAAAACTTAAAATTCTAACGGTACTTGGGTACCCAGAAAATGTCTTATCATTAAGATGTAAAATAAGAATAGTTCGGTACCTAATGATAATTTTGTTATATAAATGAAATAAATTTTTTCTGGACCTGAAGCCTACATCATCGTCAGTAGGTACATAAAACAAAAAATTTTAACGGTACTTGGGTACCCAGAAAATATTTTATCATTAAGATGTAAAATAAGAATAGTTCGGTACCTAATGCTAATTTTGTTATAGAAATTAATTAAATTTTTTCTGGACCTGAAACGTACATCATCGTCGGTATGTAGATGAAAAAACTTCAAATTCTAACGGTACTTGGGTACCCAGAAAATGTCTTATCATTAAGATGTAAAATAAGAATAGTTCGGTACCTAATGATAATTTTGTTATTGAAATGAAATAAATTTTTCTGGACCTTAAACGTACATCATCGTCGGTATGTAGATGAAAAAACTTAAAATTCTAACGGTACTTGGGTACCCAGAAAATGTCTTATCATTAAGATGTAAAATAAGAATAGTTCGGTACCTAACGCTGCATATAAAAATATTATAAAAATGTATATTTTATACGGTTTTATTTACAAAACCTTTTTTGTACTGTTTTTTTTTTCTTTTTTTGATTTTGTGTATTTTTTTTTAAGAAATTTGCAATAAAAAAATATTAATGAAAAAACCGGCACTTTTTTTGTAATTTCATGTATGTGGAACACTTTTGTTTAAATTTGAAGAAATTAAATAATATTTACAATAACATATATAAAATTTAAAAAATAGATTTTTTGATGAAAAAAACAAATTTTTAGCGTATTTTGTGTTTTTGCGACAAACCACGTAATTGACTTTCCTTGCTACCTGAGCGGCAAATAAAATTTTAAAGTTGTCCATCTGGTTACAGAACTTTATAATATGATTAAATACCTTTCTAGAACAATGTTTTTTTTTGTATTTTTGCATAATATATTTTGAATTAGATGCACTTTGTTTGTTTCAAGTCCGAACTTGATACTAAATACTTCGTCACAAACAGAAATGCTTAATAAACCTTCTTTTTCCTAAAATAGCGTTACCCACAAAAACATATTTTAGAAAATATATTCCCACAAGTAAAAATAGTAAAAATCATAGTAAAACCCATACAAATTGTTTGAAGGTAAGTAAGGGTTTTGAAATGCCAGCTAAAATAAATTAAAACCGTTCAGAAATTTCCAGATAGACTGACATAAGCATTATTAGAAGGAGAGTGATGTAGTGGTTCGTAGTATTAAATTACTAAAAAAAAATGTTACTGATTTCGAAAATTTGTATTGGTTCGGGTCGGTGCCATACAACATCTAGCACTTATTAGGAATATATCAAAAACCGATTGTGTTACAGGCATGCAAATTTATACATAGATACAATTTGACAAATAAAGAGATCCGACTGTAACCTATTTCGTATAAATAACATTTGCAATAACCTAATGAATTTGACACAGTTTGGTGAAGACCAAATTTCAGAAGACTTAAATGTCAAAATTGAAATAGCAACGATTAGTACAATTATACAAAGTATTGAAGAATTGACTGAAAAAGTATTTCCGAATTTTAGGAATCAGTATAAAAATTTTACATGGCTATATGAAATGACTATTTGAATTAGCTACAAAAAATGTGACAATTCGTTTTATTAAGCAAACAATACTGCAGAGTATTCCAGGGGGCCATGTATACAAATCGATAGATAGAGTTACCAATGAAAATGAAGCAGTTAACTACAATGGGTATGAACGGTATATTCCGTAATAAAGAAATACCTTCTAAAACCATTATATTGCCACGATTCGTGTGTCTTGTTCAAACTTATAACGTTCTATTATTCTTTTCAATGCTGGTAGAATGATAACATTTTCTTCCCTACGTGTGCCGCCTAATAAAAATAAACATTAATTTGTCCACAGTATGTTTTTCCAAAATTCAGGAGACTTATCTATAAGTTCTTTAACAAATTTTAATTTAAGGCGCTTATTTTCAGGAATATATGGCTTCTTTTGTTTAAAATATATTTTAATATACACTTTTCTCAATCGATTTAGTACACTTGTTATTCATATTTTTCGATGTTTACTGTTATTAAAGTTGTTCAGGACCTAGTTATGCTCGGGTGCCTTATTTTTTAAGCACGTTCTTTCTTTGTTGCCGTACATTTTCGGTCTCTGTCTATAATATTTTTTCACATGATAGCTGCATTTCTATGAATATGATATTTTCGTGATAGTTCTTGATCAGAAACTCCACGATAATCTATGCTATAATTGCACTTCTAATTTCAACCGATAATTCACATTTTTTGGTTATTTTGTGATGACTTTGGCTCTTAACAACACACTAGTAAAAACTGAAACTGTAGTTTTATGGATGAACTCGATTTTGCGATACGAGAACTCGATAATTAGTACCTTGTATGACAATTGATGTTATGCAAGATGTTATCCAGCGCCCAAATAATAATGCAAGATAGCTCGACTTAGGGTTTTCCAATGCTTATGGATAGTCGTGTTAAGACTTGCTAAACGCAGAAAATCTTTTTGTAAATTCACTTCACCACAACGGTAGAGTTATCCACTGCCATAATATGACACAGTTCTCTAAAAAGTACTATAATGAGATTATTTATGATTTTTATGCAAACTACGAATAGGTATAATAAAATAATAAATGAATTTAAAACTAAATCTAACGAAGCTTATCACATGCAACTTCAAAATATCGGTAATTCAATTTTAAACAATCCATGCAAGTTTTTTGATTTTGTTAAGATTAAGCGCAAATCATTTGGTAATTTTCGGTCAGATTTAATGACGCAATTTTATCATCTGCAGAATGTGCTTTTCTTGGGATTGATAGCTTATATATCAAAAAAGGACCTGGACTAAATCTTTTATCTCCTATATTTGCAAACATGTATTTTAAATTTAACCTTTTCACTCACTACTATTTTCAACAAATCACTCACCCTTGGTTTTTAACCTCTTTTTGGAAGACATCTTTGCTAATATAAAACTGAAAAGCGGGAAGACTAAGAGAAACACTACTCACTACGACAGAATGGTTCGATTTTCGATTCGACCCAGACCATCTGGTATTTGATGGTTCCATGGGTATGGGTAATAAAATAGGTAGGTAATCTTTAAATAGTTTATCAACTAATTAATAATATAGGTAAGTGGTACTTATGTGCGAGGGGCTGGCAAGGTAGGCAAACTTAAGCCAAAGAAGTCTATCGTTATACCATAGAATATCGGGGATTCTGTTTGTTAAACCAATTCTCGATTTTCACAAAGCTATGGAACCAAATTCATTTTGACAGTAGATTATTTTGGTTATGTGTGATCCAGTAAGTCTAGAAAACAGACTCATAAATGGATAATTCTGAATTAAATGAATTAAATTGGGATATGTACAGAGAAGAAGAATTGTCTTCATTTTTGCAGGCTCTGCCAGCACTATTAATATAAAAAAGTATAACTATATTCAGGAAATATGCTTTTGAATAGGAACTATACATTTATTTAAACTACGTAGTATAACCAAGTTACACGGACCAAATATTTATAAAATGTTTTACCTGAGCGGTATTCTAATGTATAATTTTTTGATTAAAAAACATAATCCTACCGGCTGGCATTATGTGCTTATCGATCTGAATTGCAATCGTTTTTAAAATATAACCATATGCAAATGAATCAATTTTTCATCGTTAATCTCATAAAATAATCTTATATTTATACACCTTTTGTTAACTCTCATAATCATTTCAATATTTGAACAAATTTATAAATACAAAATTTGCACCTAATAAATGAATTAAAATAAACAATTTAGATTTTGATAAAAAAAAAAACAATTTCTAGAAAATACGAATATAATCTTTTCATTTGGATGAATTCATGTTATTTTTTATTCCACACCATATTTTATTCCTTGATAATTTTCACTACAGAGAAACCACGAATATAAAAATTACCGTATTAAATTTTAGTTGATAACAAACACGCAAAAATGTTTTTTCTACTATTTACTTATCCTGTGGATGGATATTTTGTTGTTCTAGTTGTTAATTTAAATTTGATTTTTATTGTGGTCATGAAAGTTTTCAACCCTTCATCTTCAGTGTTGTTCATTTTTATTTTATAATATTGTAGCAAATAGAGTTGTTATGTATTAAAAATTTAATGTACATCTATTTTAAGACTAAGTAAATAAATATTTTTTTTTGTGAAATTCTTTAAAAGTTGATGAAAACTCTATAAAAATAAATTAAAATAATAAATAATAATTTTATTTATTATAAATTATTACTTAATTAGTAGTAGTATACAATACAGAATTCATCTGTGAGTTTTATATAATGAAGAGAAATTTGATATTAAAATTTTATTTTGATTTTTTGACAAAAATTATGTCCTTTCTCACGATAATTGTATAGAATTAGTTAATTAGAGAGACTGTTTGTGACAATTTTTATGAACGTTGTGCTGAGTTGTTCAAATAAGACAATTGGGCAATTTAAATAAGCATATAAGACATAGAAAATGACTAAAGGATAATTTGCATAAAAATGAACTTTGAGTAATCAAAATAGAGAGAAAGGACAGTGTTCATTTTATATAATTTTTTATTTATCTCAGATATTGACTCATGACATTTTTATTTAAAAATTATTTCATGTAAATAAGATCATGAATATGTACTTATTTTACCAATAACACAAATATTGTTGACTTTAAGATCATTGCGTGTTTGTGGTTTATTGGGTTCCTAAACACTAATTGAGTTATATTGCATGAGCTTGGTCACATCAGTATTTCTGGACATTACACTAACATTATAAATTTTCTATCAATAAATTGATGGTTTCACTAGATGTATGACATGATGCAAAATCTTGTTAAAACTATCTAAACTACTAAAACTAGTAATCACGTTTTTGTAGCATTCTGCATCTGCAGTCACAATGCAATGCCATATTAATTTTACAAAAAAAAAAAAAACGAATTATACCTTCAGATAATAAATCCCAATATAGTGTTACTGTTTGTAGTTGCAAACATCTTTCATAAATAGCATATAGCTTTTCTTCATTCCAATTAACAAGGACATTTAATGCGAAAAATGTAACACGAACAGATTCATTATTTTTGTAATAAATTTCTATACGCTATGTAATTATATTTTCATTTGCCAAACAATACTAAACGAAAATGTGAATTTTTAAGTACATTTGAAAAAAAAAAAACGCTGCTATTTATCCGGTAATGAGCTTAATTGTAATGCTCAAAACATAACACGAATATTATTGATTATATTAATAAATTTTAATAATTTCTATACGCTATGCCACCATGCATTTCTTCATTTGCCAAACAATACTGAACTGAAATGCCAATTTTTGAGTGAATCTGTAAACAAAAATGGTGGCTATTTAACCGGAAATTAGATTAGTTATAATGAGCAAAACGGTGCACAAATAAATTCAATATTTTTGTAATAAATAATTTTAACAATTTCTATACGCTATGCAGCCATGTATTTTTATTGGCCAAACAAAATTGAACACAAATATCAATTTTTTAGTGAATTTGAAGAAAAATGGCCGCTATTTAACGGTAAATGAGCTTCATTGTAATGCGCAAAACGGTGCACGAATAAATTCAATATTTTTGTAATAAATTTGAACAATTTCTATACGCTATGCCACTATGCATTTCTTCATTTGCCAAACTGAACTAAACTGAACTGAAATGCCAATTTTTGAGTAAATCTGAAAACTAAATGGTCACTATTTAACCAGAAATGAGATTAATTGTAATGCGCAAAACGGTGCACGACTAAACTCAATATTTTTGTAATAAATCTTAACAATTTTTATACGCTATGCCACTATGTATATTTTCATTTGCCAAAGAATGCGGAACACAAAAAAGTAAATTTTTGAGCGATTCTGAAAACTAAAATAGTCACTATTTAACCGGAAATGAAATTAATTGTAATGCGCAAAATGGTGCAAATTCAATATTTTTGTAATCAATTTTAACAATTTCGAACACGAACAAATTCAATATTTTTGTAATCAATTTTAACAATTTCTATACACTATGCCACTACATATTTTTTCATTGGGGAAACAAAATTGAACACAAATATCATTTTTTGAGTGAATCTGAAAAAATGGCCGCTATTTAACGGTAAATGAGCTTCATTGTAATGCGCAAAACGGTGCACGAGTAAATTCAATATTTTTGTAATCACTTTTAACAACTTCTTTACGTTATGCAACTATATATATTTTCATTACCAAACAAAATTGAACACAAAAATCGATTTTTGAGTGAATCTGAATAAAAACGGCCGCTATTTAACGGTAAATGAGCTTCATTGTAATGCGCAAAATGGTACACGAATAAATTAAATATTTTTTTAATCAATTTTAACAACTTCTTTACGTTATGCAGCCATTTATCTTTAATTGGCCAAACAAAATTGAACTCAAATATCACTGTTTTTTTGTGAATCTGAAATGGCAGCTATATGATATTTAAAAACTATCTAGTATACTAATTTGATCACCTATATAATATGTTATATCGACCACAAAATATAAAAGGTATTCACTTATTCAACGGGTTATTTTTAAAATTGTTCAGTATTCTTTAACACTAGTATTCTTGTAATTTTCAATATTATTTTCTTTGTCTATGTACATTTAATTACAATATACTTTATATACGTTTATGTAAATTGCCCATTCTTCTTATCACAAAATATGTTTCTTTATAAAACTTTATTTTATTGTTTAATTAAGTAACTGTATTTCATACAAAAACATATTATTATATTCAAGTAGATATTTATATATATAAAACAATTACAGTTAATATTTAACATTACTAAAATTCATAATTAATAACAAGTAACAGCAAAAAAAAAAAAAAAAAAAAAAAAAACATGGAATGTTAATTTTGAAAAGTCACGCAAAAAAAAAAAAAAAACTTGAAACGATGCTTAAAAATGAAAGAAAAGTAAATGTAATAGGGTTGAGTTGAGATTTGCAAATAGAGAAGAAATAGAAATATTAATATTTATGTAAATGAATGGAGTGGGGTAATCATTTTAGTGAAAACAGTGAGGCAATTTAAATAATGTAAAATCAAAATTATTCTTTACGCGTTTTATCGTGTTAATTTTTTTTTTTTTTTTTCATATAGACAAATATATATTTTCTAAAACTCAATTAAGTTTTAAATGAAGAGATTGAATTGTAACAGTTTAGGTATATTTAGTACTTTAAAATATCAGCAATAAAAATTTAATTTAAATACATAGCTAATAGAAAAAAAAAATAAAATAAAATAAAATAAAAAAAAATAGATAAAACAGGGTTATCAAAAGGAAGAAAATATTATAATTTAAAGATTTAAATCTATAAAAAGATATAACAGAACTGTTGTATAGGAATGAGTTCAGATATTGTTTTTATTTTTATTATTAAATATGAAACAAATGTTTGATGAAGTGCGCAATAATAATAAGAACCCTTGTTGTTTCATTATAAAAGAAAAGAATCTACCCCTCTTCTGCTCCGGTTCCATTTTGTTTTTTTTTTTTTTTTTTTGCTTGAAGAAAACTTTTTAAGAAAAGATTTTCATAAAGGATATAATAATGATGAGATGGCATAAAATGTCTAATGGAGTTTTAATAATGCACATTTATTATTATTATTATATTGTATATACCCAGAATTCTTATAATTTTTTTTTTTTTTTGTGCTTCTTTATTATTTGTTTTTCAGAGAGATGAGAGTTGAAATTTTAAAATTATTTACTTATTATTTTTTTTTTCTTATATTAAATATTCAAAAATTTTGTGTCTTTTTGGAAGAAAAATTTTTGAAGAAAAAGAATAATATTTTAAAATTATATTTAACTTATTAAATATTTACATTTGTAGTAAGAAGAAGAAGAAAAAAAAAAAATAAACAAACAAACAACTAAAAACTGTACAGACAAAAAGGTTAAGAAAAACGAAAAAAATTTAATAAATTTTTAAAAAACAAAAAATAAGAAATAAAATTTTAGGAATTTTTTACTACCTTATATGCGAGTTCTTACATTGTTAAGCTGTTAAAGGTAAATTGTCTTGGGGATGTACAAAAATTACCCATGAGAATATTAAAATATGAATTTCTATATGAGATGTCTATTAGACGATATTATTATAATATCAGTTTGTAATTGTAAAATAGAGTGGTGTACTTAAATTTGTCTATATGTTAATAATTTTAAATAATAACGTTTCAAGCCACAGTTGGAAGCCAAAATTATTATGCTGCAGTTAAATTTAGTTAGGAATAGTTTCGTGTAAAAAACGAGGCTAATTTTAATATAATTTATTTTATTCAACAGGATATAAATGCTTAGCTAAATAGTTGTGAGCTTTTCCGGTTTGGATTTGAGCCATGAGAAGTTAATACACGTAACAATTTTATTGCTATAAGACTCTTGCGAACTCTTATAACAATATTACAAACATTTATAGAAATATTAATGTTAATTTGAGTGCTCAGCAGTTGTTGCGAAACGTTATAAATACATTATAGCACCAAAATAGAGAATCCTACATGGCACCGGAACAGTTGCTATAGTATTGTTATAGGATTAGTATACACTTGTGTCTATTATCAAAAATATACGATGTACGATACACGATGAATTATCATATCGTTATCGTTTTATTTTGATGTTATGAAACGATATCCGATAAAAACGATAAACAAATAAAAAACGAAAAAGCTTTCCTTAGTTTTTTTTTATATACATGTGTACTTTTTTTATTTACATATGTACACGTCAAAACACTTGAAGTTTTACGTTTAAAATTATTAGTTTTCAAAATTGTTATTAGTTTTCAACAAAATACATAAAAAAAACTATAAAATATATTAAAAATATAAATAAAATAAGGAAAAAAAAAAATTTTTTTTAGAAATATTTGCCTTCAATTTAAGCGTACTAACACTACAAAAATAAACTTTAGAGTCGCAGCTTGATATAAGGTTTCCAAAGCAAGTTATAATTGTAATTACGGAAAAATTAGCTGAACTTTTTACCAAATCTCTTAATCTCATCTCAAGACTTCCTAGAATTTCGGCTAATTTGCTTTTTCCGTAATTACAATCATAACTTGCTATGAAAACATTATATCAAGCTGCGATTCTAAAGTTTATTTTTGTAGTTTTAGTACGCTTAAATTGAAGGCAAATATTTCTAAAAAAAAATTTTTTTTTTCCTTATTTTATTTTCGACTTTTTAGTGAAAATATTTTTTTAATGAAAAATAATATATTTTCAAAGAACAACACATAATCAAATGGCACTAAAATTCACTCTAACGCAATTTGGTTATTATTGCTCATACTTCAAATGTGTAATTATATTTTATATAACTGTAACAAATTTTATAAAAATATGTATATTTTTAAAAAATTTTTGGAGATTTTTGATAGATACCTTTGAGTTTTTTAATTTACGTATTAAAAAATTTTCACCAATAAAAAATTACGCACTTTATAAAAAGAAACCCTATTAAATACAAAAAATATTTGACGTAAAATCGTAGATTAAATCTGTGGAAAAGTCTGAAATGTAAACATTCATCCGACTTTATCTACGATAAAATTCGATTTTGTCCGACGTGTAAACGCTGCCTAAGCATAAATTGGCACATAAAAGTATAATATATAGGTACATGCATAAATCGAAATTGAACTTTTTTACATGCGAGAAGAGTAATTTGTAACTGAGTGATAGATAACTGATAGGTTCAAATTTTGTTTTTTTCCATCAATAATGTTTGCATTTTATTTTCAATTAAACTAAGCCATATGATTACGTATGTAACAAATGCAAGCCCTATATGACACATGTACGTACATTTACATGAACTTACTGAGAGAAAGAGATTAATAAAAGAAACCAAATTATAAACACAAAAAAAATATAATGAAAATTATGATTGAAAATAATTGAAATTGAATAATAATAGAAAATGATTGAAATATAATGATAATGATTTGTATTGCACACATTTATTTTATATTCCTTTTTTTGTTTTTTTTTTTTTTTGCTTCTTTACACCATAGAAATGTCAGTAAATATAGTGAATTTAAAGATAAACCAAATTTTAACTTTATCAAATATCCATATTCCATTATTAGTACACATACATATTTAAATTTCACCTTTGTTGAATGCAAAGAATATCTATAATCTATATTAACAAGAATACACACTCCCATTTTACGACAACCTAATTTTTAAGAAATATCAAACCGAGCAAAATATCATTAGTTAAAAGAGGTAAAATTTACATTTACTTATCATATACCAAATTTATTATGAGAGAGAAAAGGTACAAAACAGATGTTTGCCTTTTGCTTTATACTGTAAAATAATTTTGCGTTCTCATTATTCTCCTTTGGATTTGCTTACGTTTCCTCCCATTATTTATATGAGGCAGGCTGGCAAAAAATGTTAGTTCTAATTTAGTTTGTTCCCTTATACGATGATTAATTCTGATCTTTTATTATTTCAATATTTGCATTTTAAACATTATTATTTTCTTATATACCTATTAAAAATATTAAATTATAATTACATTACAATAATATAAAATATTATTAATATTTTTGTCAGTAACAATTTGTAGTTACAAACATTATTATTTTTTATTAATTATATTAGTAAACCTAAATATTTATTATATTGGTATACGATTATAAAATAATACTGAGGACAACATCTATTTACAAATCACAGAATTTAAAGAATATGGTAACGCTGTTTTAGTTAGGTCTCCTAAAAATCTTATACATAGTTGATACAATTTAGCAAATAATATTGTTAAATATTTCAACGAAATTTTTGTCGAAAATTTTTTTCAAAGTTATAAACTTTATTTATTTAATTTCAGCCAACTTTTTTTGTTACTCTCTTTTGTTTACTATATTTTTTCTTTTTCTTACACGTAAAATTCTTATTATCGTCTATTTCTGACAATGTTTATCAAATTTGCATATGAATTTCTGTGCAAACAAATGAATACATACATGAGTTCATACTCTTTTTATGGATATACTTTGGTTAAATGGTTATTGAAATGGGTATTTTGTTGAATTGAAGCAAATTGAAACAAACATATAAAGTCCAAGGCAAGTTAATTAAGGCAAATATAAAAAACAAAATATATAAAAAAAAATTTGATCAATAGAATTTTTTTTTGATGATGATGAAGAAGACCAACGGCAACAAATAGTGGCACGAAGAAAAATAATTAGAGATTCTTCGAATCCTTTGCAAGTTGGAGAATCAAGTGTAGATAAATGAAATTTTTTTTAAGAATTTTTTTTAATTTCTGTCTTTTGTCAGTTTTTGTATTCAAAATCTTAGAGTATCTAAAGATATTTTTAAATACTTGCTAAATGAAATTGATGGCAAGCTAAAAGAAAGCAAGACAAAACGAGCTGGTACCAAATATAATAAAATTAACAGCAACACTTAAATTTTTTGCACAAGGTAGTTATCAGTTGTCCGTTGGTAATGCCTTCAACTTCAATATAAGAATAGTTCAGTCAACAACAGTTTCAATAATTTTGAAAGAAGTTGTGGACGTACTAGAAAAGTACATCTGGCCCAAGACAAATAAAGTTTGCTTATAACGAAGAAGAAGAAAGAAGATCAAAGTTATATTTTTATGAAAAGACAGGAATACCTAACTTTATAGGTTGAGTGGATGGTACACATATTAAAATTATTGGTCCCAATCCCAATCACAGTCTTAATGCTATGATAGTAAGTAAATCTATTTTTTTTTTTTATCAGAAGATCAAAAATATTAGACTGTAATTTTATAGGTATGCGATCATATGATGATTATTATAGATGCGACATACCCTGGAAGTTACCACGATTTCAACATTTGGAATATGTCCAGTCTAAAAGCAAAATTAGAAAACGATTACCGAGAACAACGCAAAAACATAAAAATTCTTGGTAATTATACAACCATATTAATTGTAGTTTTTACTCATAACCAATAACCAATTGATTACAGGTGATTCAGGATATGCATTGCAGCCCTATTTATTGACGCCATATAGAAATGTGGAAGAAGGTTCTGTACAAAGCCGATTTAATTATAAACATGCTCAGGGTAGAAACATAAATTGAAAGACCAATTGGTTTATTAAAATTCAGATTTCGCTGCCTGTTGAGAGCTAGAGAGTTACATTACAGTCCAGAAAAAGTTGTACAAATAACAAATGTCTGTGCAGCATTACACAACATTTGTATCAAATATAAAGTTGTAAATCTGGATACAGAAAATGAAGAACCAGCATCAACTTCTGAAAATGAAGAAAATGACAGTACAATAGAAAGCACTTGTTTTGTAAGTAGTGTACAATTATTGAAAGCCAGGCGAATGCGAGATGCCCTTTTACGTTTTATTTAATTTTTTTATCATAATTTTTTTTTATTTCTTTTTAGTTTCTTGACAGTAATTTAAGTAGAATCACCTTTTCGTGCTTAATTAAGTACGGTACTGCAATTTTGATTTGCGTATACTTTTTAATTTTAAAAATAATTTAAGTTATAAATAAATTATAAAATCAATTCAAAAAAATTTTGAGGCATAAACTCTATATTTCATATCTGGTATGTACATAAAAAGATAAATAAAATAAAAATTAAACAACAATTCATTTCATTTAAAAATAAAAAAAATTTCAGACTTTTTTCACTCAACTTATATATATAATATCCTCCATATAAAAATATTAGTATAAACGATCTCTTTGATTTTTCTGTTCCAGTTCTAAAATTTTTATTTTAAGGTTTAATTTGGTTTTCCTATCTTCAACTTTTTTTGCAAAATTTTACTTAATAAGCTTTAACTTTTCCTCTTTTATTTTTAATTATTTTTCTTGAGTAACTTTTTATTTCTTCAATTGAGTTTTTTATTTTTTTAATATCGTTTTTCACACTTTCAAAAAATTCATTTTGGCCATGCATTTGTTTTTCGAGAAGTACCACTCGTTCATCAGTTATTTTAACAGAGGGTTTGTTTAATGGTCTATTTTTTGTTGGAGTTTTATTTGATGCTGTTACTTCTATTGCTGTTTTGTTTGGTTCGACAGAGTCTATTGTATTTTTGTTTGGTTCTGCGTTTTCTCTTAAATTATCTAAGAAGTAATCAAATTCATTTTCAACGTCTACGAAAATATTAAAAAAAATATTTTTCTTTCAAAACATATTTATATTTTATAGCTATGTATACTTCCATACCGTACCTGGCAAACCAAAATTCATACTACATGAGCTTGCTGGTATATCTAATTTTATAATTTTTATAATAGCATCTTCTATATCCGGAAATTTTGGAATTTTTTTAGGTCCACCACCTGCTGCAGATACTTTCTTTTTTATTTTAAATTTTAAATCGTTCCAAACCTAGCATATCATTTGTATTGAAAACAGAAATTATAAAAAAGCCGATAAACAACTTTGATAATGCCAAGACATTATTTTTCCGATAAACTATCGCGTATCGTACGATAAGCAGCGTTGATAATAGGCATAATTATGTATAATGCTAATAGCATGTTCGCATTGTGTTTAAATTACGTTTGGTTGAACAAAAGTGTTCGAATTATACAAACTATAGTTAAGTTTGACAGTTTGATTGTTTATCAAAATAAAAAATAAATAATGGCGCAAAAAATACTTTTTAAAAAAATTGTAAAAAAATTTTAGTTGATTTTGTAAGTAATGCAAAAGGACAAAATGCTATTAAAAATAAAAAAAAAATATTAAAAATTAAAAGTTTTAAAAATAAATTAAATCAACATTATATTCATTTGTACAATTTACAAAAAATATTTGGAAAAAAGTTTTATGTTTTTAGTTAGTTTACTCAACCATAATTTAGTTAGTGACTCAACCATATAGTTAACTCAGTAAATGCGAACATAGAATTAGTGTACATATTTTTATTTTGAAATGAAATTCATTTGAAATAGTTTATGTTATGCGAGAATGGGTATTATTTTTTATTTTGAGATAATAATTATACTTATTAAGTTAACATTCGCTGCGTAAATTTAGCGTCAAAGTTTATAGCGAACAAATAATATTTTATAATGAGCCACAACTTTGAACGAAAATAATTTTAAATACAAAAATAAATAAAATTGTAAATATAAAAAACAATAATATTGTAGGTTACACACATAATATTTATTTTGATGAATAAAATAAAAACTCGTGTTGGAGAAAAAATTAAAATAAAAAAATTTACTGCAAATAAATAGGTATTTACAAAACTGTTCATAACTTGTAAACCATTGATCGGTTATTTAAAATGTCATTTCATTTCAGATAATTCATTATCGAACTGTTCATGTTAAAATTCATACATAATTATTATTTATAACATGCATTAAAAAGAAGAATAACAATCAATATGGCTTAAATCGGTACCTATATATACCTACCTACTATATTTAAAGAAATTCATCACTCTCTACAACATACATTTCTATACACTTGAAGAAAACAAATATACCTGAAAATTATAAATTTAGAAAGATAAGAAATAAAAGCTAATAGTACAAAATTTCATTTAATTTCTTTAAAATTGTATAGAACTAAAACCTAACCCCATAATATATACTAAATATTATATACGATCATAAATTTATATATCAATATATTCTTTTCAATATATATTATCAACAAATTTATATATCATATATATATATATTAAAAAAAAAAACAATAAACAAAAAAAAAATAAAAGTAAATAACAACTTTAACTCATCATCGCATCACATTTCTGGCTAGAGTATATATATATACCTATAGTACTATAGTACAGGCAATGCATACGGTAGCAAAACTATGATGCTATGATCATTATCATAACAATAAAAAAAAAACAAAAAACAAAAAAAAAATATGCAGACACATATGCATATATTGTATATAATTTTAAGTAATAAGAATAACCTTTAAGTGCATTATGTTATTTTTTGTGTTAAAATGCTGTTTGCCTTTTGGTTATTATACCATATTAAACTATTGATAAAATTTCTTATCAAAAAAATTGTTTGTTTTATTTATATTATTATTATTATTTTTTATTTTTCCTTATTATTACCGAAGAAGACTAACATTAAATTAAAAAAATACATTTCATGCAATGATATTTTTTCCTGCAAAGGTTCAGCATGGTAGACAGGTTAAAAAAAGAGTACAGAGCAAATTAAGGAAAGATGAAAAATTACAAAAAAAAAATAATACTATACCACATTACCCTGCCAGTTATACTACATTACCCATGCATTTGCAAAATAGCAAATTTCTGACTATTTTTATGATTTTAACAGTCTTTTCTCCTGACTTTTGAAAAGTATACTTCAACAAATACAAACAAACTTACTGTAAACAAAAATAAGTTCCAGTTTTCTAAATTTTGAGCAAAATAAAAAGGGCATACTACAATACCCGCACTTACTCTACATTTGCAACTATATACTTTTAATTAGGACTGTAATATTTTTGATTCGTACTGTACCAGGTTACACAATGTTAAATATTTTTTTTTTTTAATTTTAGTCAACAAATGGTAAGTAAAACTCTTGTGTTTAATCACTTTTAATATTTTTATTAATAAAACTATATTCTACATTTTTGTTTTTATTTTGGAAAATGTTTGGTGGGCGGGGTTGTTTTTTGGTTTGGTTGGTTAAGATTGCATTATAAGCACAATAATATTATACTGTATGACCTGTAAGTTTTAAAATTTTCTTTATTAAAATCGATTGTATAAAAGGGTAAAGGTAATAAAAGAAAATAAAGAAAGTTTCATTTCACCTGGGAGAAAGTCATTACAAGGTAGGTAGGTATATTAATAATAATAAAATGTTCATAATATATGGCAAAAAGTATATAAGAAGGTACTTGATGTGAAATTTTAAATTTTCTAAGTTTGACTTGTTAGTTATTTACCCTTTTAGTAAATATTTTTTAATATTAAAAGAAATACCTAAATTTTTTCGGGGTCGTAACTTTAATTAAGAAAATGGTAATAATTTTTTGATTATTTTTCATATTAATAATGTTGGTTGCTGCAAAACAGAAATTTTAAAATTAAAATTAAAATTGTTGAAAGCTTCTGATAATAATTGCCGTTTTGGTGACTAAACATCAAATTTGAAGGAAATACTTTGTAAGTCTATTATTATTTACTTAAACAACTCTTACTTTGAATTGGCACCACTTATGTTTGTTTATTTTATAATATGTTGATTATTTAAATAGTGGGACTTAAAGAGGGAAGTTGGAATTCAGTATGTATTGGAGTAAGCAGAAAATTCTATGTTAAATATTAAGCTGAAAAAAATGTGATCAAACACAGATTACTAAGCAATGTTATCGCTGTGTTATTTCCCGTGAAGGGATTTTTTAAGTAGAAAGATAATTTAAATACACTTATTTTGTGCAAATTGAAATTATTGAAATTTGTAATAATTTCGATTAACCTTCACTTGGGCAGGATTAACGTATGTTAATATTTACTTTTTTACTTTTGCATAAAAACTTCATTATTTGGCCGATCTTAATGAAATCAGAGATCAGTGCCTAATTTTTTGAATAGATATTGAATTTATAAAAAAAGTTCAGAAAAATGTGTCTATGCCCAATTTTTCGGCAATTTAATTTTTTTTTCTTCGTTGTTGGGCCAGATTAACATATCGTCGGCTGGAAAAACGTTTGTTGAATGTGACGAAATATGGTTTCCAGAAAAACGATGTTAAAGGTTTGAGCTGTTGTTATTAAAAAACTGGACTATAAATTTCAATATTTTTTTTACAACATACAACGTATCAAATCAGCTTTCGATTTATAGTTGTCGAATGGTCCGCCCACGCTTAGTTTCAGACCTAAAAGCTGTTAATTGCCGGATGGATTTGTCGTATGTGCAAAATTTTTTGTTTTTAAAAGTTTTTCTGTTGTCGTATGTGATTTTCTCATGATAGTTGTACGTCCATGAATTTCCATTTTAAACCTTCCAATTTTAAAACTTTTAAGATTCAGTAAAAAAGCATAAAAATTTTGTAATTTTTGTGCTTCGAGATGAGTGAAGTGAAGATGAAATGAGATGAAGTGAAGTGAAGATGAGTGAGATGAAATTAATATTAAAGATATCTCTCAGTAGGTTTCAACCTTTAAATGCATTCGCGCCATTAACGTTTAATTATGTCGTATAACGGATTGAACTGAAAATTATAACAAGACTTTGTGAGCTGCAGATTTGAAAAGAATATATAGGATTAAATAAAGGTGTGATTTGAGGGTTTCTGGCTTTTCTTTTACGCAATAAGTATTAAGGTATTTTACTTTTTGATTAATTTTGGTAATGATATCGTTGTTTTTTCCCTTGGGAATCTTAATATTTAATCTTAAAATATAACGTAAAAGGGAATAATAATTTTTGAAAGGATTAAACTTTATTACCTGTGTTTAAATTTGAACATAAATTTGTTTTTTAGAAAATATTATTTATTTCAACAATAGCTTATTCTGTGCTTCATAATTTAAACGAAAAATTCCAGTATCAATCTTCTTTGTACTACTGTAATATTATTAATGTTAAGTTAAATTAGCTTATTACTAATAAAATAAATAAAATATCACCATAAATTCAGTTTTTTTAGATTTTAAGTAAACTTTTTAAATAATCCTTGTCCGTTTCGGGCAAGTATGGCAGCATAGATTTTAAATCACCTTTCTTTTCTCGGCTGATAGATTTTACTTCAGAATGCCTCAAGGGTGCAGATAATATCTTTTCAATATCAACAGCATTTCGAGAAAGTAGTTGTTTTTTTTTATTAATGTAATTGAAATAAATATTATGTTTAGGATGTAATTTGTATTTAATCATACTAAAATCTCTAGAATACTCAATTAATTTTAATTTGCTGAATGGAACCTTTTGAAAAGAAAGTTCTGACGATTTGCGACTGTACGAATAAAAATCTTTAGGTTGCATTTGAATGATATTCAAATTAACGTTTTTGTAGTTTATATTTTTGAGCAATCTTATTAAACTCAAAGGGCTGTGAATGACGCTATGAACACAGTCGATTTCCTGGATTTGCGATAAAAATACGTCCCAGAGCAAAGTTGTTCAATTGATTTGGCAGGAATAAGTTTCCCTTGTCGGTTTGTATATTCTTGCCCACCTTGACGTAATTTCTTTTGCATATTAGCTTTCCAAAGAGCGGAGCTACGCTTTCTTTTACGAGAAATTTCAGTGGAGTTGTGAGATGAGCATGAAATTGAATATGGTAATTTCCTTTCATCACTACAAAAAGAGGTTCTGTCATCGTTGGACGGATTGAAATTTTCCACAAAATCGCTGATATTTTGTTTAGGAGAGTAATTTGGATCTCTGACATCATCATCATTACTGAAATCTGAACTTGTTGAAACAATTTGAAAATCTTTTTTAATAAAAATGTTGTTTATATAAAACTTTTTCATTTTATTTACGTGAAACACTCCGCCTCGGCACTTCCCTCTCATCGCATCCAAAAATTATATCTTGTAATCTAATACAAAAAAACCTAATTAGAAAAGGTAAAAACCTCAAAATATTTTACTAACAAACCTTACAAGATTTTCTGTTAGACTCGGTGGCGACGACGAATAATCCGACATATTGATCTTCACTCAACCAAAACTGAAACACATATGAATTTGATTTCCGTTTTACTTTGTATTTTAATGTATGTATACTAATACTGCTATACACATTCAACATTTCAAAACTATACACAAAAGAAATGATTTTGTTGAATGTGATTGAATTTTAGCACATTCAACAATCGTTTTCCTAAACAAAAAAATCAGTTTTTAGCATAGAACTTTGTTGAATGTTTCACATACGACATTTGTTTGTTATTTTTTGATAATTACTGGCTACATTCGACAAGAGCATGATTCAAAATCTAGAAATCTAGAACTGCTATTAAAATACCGATTGGATCAAATGAAAGAGAAACTTTTAAAACCTAAGTATCAATTAATAACTCAATATGCCCAAAAATGCACATTCAACAAACGTTTTTCCAGCCGACGATATGTTAATATTTTTTTTATTCATACAAAATGTATGGTATTCTATAAAATTTTTGTAATTATTTCGATAAGAGTTGAAAAATAAGATAAAAGGTTCTGAAATATTTTAAATTGAAATAGAAATATACTAAGATTAATATATTTTAAGACATAAAGTAAATAAAGCCTCAAAGGTTTTTCGAAAAAAAATTTTGTTTTGAATTTTATTTCTGGTATGTTAAAAAAAAGAAAAACTCTCTTACGAAGTTAAATTAAAAATTTATGTCAACCATTGATGTATTGAAAATTGCGGCAAATGTTTCACAATCAGTTATACTTTTTGTTAATGGATATCGGACCTATCGATTTTTGTCGGAAAATATTTTGTTGTCTAGCACTTTGATATGTTGATGGAATTTTATTCAACTTTGTGCCATCTTTTCCAATAAAATATTGATTTGAATCAACCATGATGTGATTATTTTCTTGTTGTAGGTACTTTTGATTCATCATCTAGTGATTCAGCCTCAGAATCATTACCATCACTTACGTCTAAGATGCATTCTTTGAGCATCTGGTTCTTCATTTTCATCTTTGTCATCATTATCATCACTTTCGACTCTTGAGGAACCAGCAACTGGTTCAAATACTATTTCTTTCGGTGGTCCTACATCAGCATGTTCATCGTCTAGCACATGTTACACCAATCTAGAGAAATCTGCTTGTTCTTTCTCAAACGATAACCTGTAAGGTTTTTGTATCTTTTGTGTGCATTTTTTTTTTTTTTAATTTTTTTTGATTTTTTGTGTTTCTCATAGTAAAACTCAATAAAAAAAAGTGTCATATACCTGTAACGGCATTTTTTTTTAAATTTTATATATTTTTAATAGATTTTAACTTGATTTCGAAGTAATTTCTTAATATTTACACCAAAATATATTTTTGAAGAAAAACACCCATTTTTTGGGTTTTTTGCACTTTTACTAAAAATTACAAAATTTACTTACCTGACTACCTGAGCGGCACACAAAATTTTAAACTCTTCCATATTATTGCAAATATAGAAAATTCAATAAATAATCTTTCCAAAATATATATATTTTATTTAATTTTTTTTTATTTCACTGAAATAGACACATTGTTGTTGTTACAACTACTAACTCTGTTATAAGTACTTTGTAACAAGCGGAAGTCCCCAATAGCAATTTCTTTTTCTAAAATACCGGTATTTCCAAAACCATATCTTAGAGGATAGATATTGCTAGGTAATAAAAACAAACATAAAAGTAACAGTAACGCACATACAAAACCAATCATAAAAACATAAAAATCACTTATTTTTATCAAAAAATTCCCTATGCAAAATAAACGGAAAAACCAAAAATATTAACATATGTTAATCTTGCCCGCTTCCGTACATTTCATTTGCCGCCCAAGCGAAGGTTAAGGATGCCATTTTATCGTAGTATTATCCATTTAAAGTAATAACAAAAACTTATGGGATTTCTCATATTCATGAATAGACGGACATTATTGTTTGTATCAACAATTATTGCTACCATTTGTGAGTTTATATGAAGTCGCTGCTCGTTACTTAGAATATCCATATTACATACATTAATCGAACGCACGGTTTAATACTCATTTACATTATCACAAAATTATATTTTGCTTATTTTAAATTACATATTTTAACTAAACATAAAAGAAATAATAGAGTTATCATAGAGAATAAAGAGATCGCGCGGTAATTGGATGTATTCATATTGAATTGCAATTGCAGTTAAAAAAAATCTGTTGCTAAAGCCAGCTCATAGCGTTTAGTATGTTCACAATTGCAATTGCATCTTCAATAATATTATGTGTGCAGTATAAATGGTATAATTCCAATTTTTTTATCGGCTCATCATCGGTTTGAACTCTGTGCGCTTAGAATGTCAAAAACAAAAAATATTTTCTATTTTGACAATTTAAAAATCAATATTTTGAAGTGTAGCAAAAATCTATAATTATAATTGACAAGCATTTAAGGTCCTGCGCAGTAGACAACTTTTTATTTTATTTCGATTCTCCTACTCCTTAATGAATTTCTAATATATATAATATATAAGATTGTATATAAAACAAAAATGCGCACACAGTTGAAAATTTTGTACTCATATATGATTTTATTATTCAGCAAATACATTATGCATAAGTGAGATATTATGAAAATAATAAACAAAAGTAAACAAATCAGTTATTATATTTTATATTATGTACTTGCGAATGAATCTATGTACATATGCCAAAAAAAAAACAACGAAACAAATTCATCTCAAATAAAAAATATAAAAAAGGAAAAACAAAAAAAATCAGTTGAATTGTTCATATGACTAACAAATTTATTTTTATATAGTAGAGTTAGAGTACTTCATTTTGATATAGTAGGCCACTTGAATTCTTCATTTTTATCTTTTTAAGTAACTGTTTCTAAATTTTTGTTATTTGTAGTAATAATATAGTTTTTATTAAAATTATGTATTATGTAGGTATATATATACGTACCTCTTTAATAACAAAACTTTTTATTTTTAGTAATTTTATCACTAAATGCTTCTTATTATAGGGAATATATCGGAAACGAAGCAGTATATGAGAGACGTGTATTTATGTGTCCTAAATAAAACTTACTAACCACAAAACTTTTTATTAAACACGAGTGGTTTCTGCTATATCGTGCGAAGTCTATGTCAGTACGTAAATTACTGTTTTTTTAAAAACTTTAAATTTGACTTCAACTTGAAATATAATTACTCAACAGGGGCCCCTAGAAATTATTTATTTTCGTAAATCATTGCTATAGATTTAAATTTAATTTATAGAAAATGTCTAATGATTTTTTTTATTTGGCTTTGTTCCCAACTCAGTTGTTTTGGTCCAGCCCATTCGATATTTTTTCTTAAATTTTTAATATGAAAATAATTTCGTGTGCAACATAAACAATTTTTTGACCGGTTAAAACATTTTATGGCTGTTTTAAGTAAGTGAATGGGATGAGCTACAATTTGTAAGGTAGCTTAATTTTAGTTAAAAATCTTGCAACAATTTTTTCGTAGTATTCGCATAGTAGACAGAGCGAAATGATAATAAATGATATGATTGTGATCAAATTGAAATAATTTTAAAAATTTTGCTTCCTTCTAACAACATAGAAAACAACAATTCAGTTTCAATTTTGCAACAATTTTTTTTTTTTTTTAAATGTTTTATTTATTGTCAATTAATATTTTAGATAATTCTTAAATAAAACTAAATAGAATATTATATTATTGTCTTATCAAAATATGACTGAAGTTTCAGCTCTCGTATTCATTTTTTGTTTGTATTATGTACTTGCTATTTCTAAACAATTTATTTATTATATCATCAAATGTTTACTCTAAAATGTAGTTTAAAAATTATTGTTACTTATATTATATGTTTTGGTAAAAAATGTTTTGAAAAAAAAAACCATTATTTATTGTTTGTTTTAAATATAGAACTAAACCTACTTAACCTAACCTAAAATTAACTAACCTATAGACTTAGACTACATTTTTCCAGAAATAAGGAATTTTATATTTCAATTTATTTTTGTTAGGAATATATTTATTAAAAACTGGTAAATTTGATTATTATTGCATTCATATGAATCTAAGGGTACTATAATTTTTTTGTCCGAAGCATTTCTTTTGTAGTGATATGTTTTCGGTATAAAGTTATTGTCTTCCACGTATCCGTTTTTATCAAGAAATATGAATCTTTCAGGAGGAATAAAACCTGATAATAAGGTATTTTTTAAATATTTTTCGTTTTCATACGATGGGGGATTGATTAGAGAATTACTAGTTACATTTGCGCTTCTTTGAATGTCGTTGCGAATTATAAAATTATCTATTCGAATTATCCCTGCAGCATCGTAAAGCTTTTTGTTTGAATAAAATTTAACATAGTTAGATGCTGGTGTTCTTTTTAAAGTTGTACAATGTCTTAGATATTTTCGTTCGACCAATCTAAGTTTTTTCATAACCGATGCACTAACATTAAATCAAATTGGGTACCCATAAAAACAAAAACAAATTAAGTACAAAAGTAAAGTAAATTTAAAAAAAAAAAACACAAATGATGCGTATGATGATTTGTAACTACTAAATGAAATTTGTTTTTTTTTTTTCTTATGAATAAAATAAAAATTCGTGTATTAAAAATAAATTCAAATAAAAAAATTTACTGCAAAAAAACAGGAAGTGTTTGAGACTAAATAGCTCATAACTTCTGAAGTACTGATCGCCGTATAGTCTTTCGAGGAAAGATTTTTGTCATTTTGTCATTGGGATATAATAAATGGCAAAAAATAATTGAGAGTATAATCTGGTAACAAATTAAATAAATAAACGGAAATTAAATTTTTTTTAATTACATTTGTGAAAAAAAAAATATTTTAGAACTTTCGCTATTGAATTATAAATTTAAAAAGAAATAAAAAATATTATTTTAGTAAAAAAAAAATTTTTCAATTTTATGAATTGGTTTTCTTGTTTTCCGCTGCTCTCCTATTAGTTTCGTTTCATGAATCAACGATACAATCTCAAACTATCTATTTGCATTAAGATATGATAAGACGATGAATATTTTAAACTGTATACAAGTGAACATAATTATAAGATATTGCCAATATTGCTAATATAAAATTACATACTTAATTTACCTATATAACTTCACTTACTGACTCATTTAAAATTTGTTTGCAAATCATAGAAAATATTCATAGGTACAGTAGAAATATCAATGAATAGCGACGACCGAAATCTGCACATCGACCAGGTATGTGTATTAAAAAATTGCAAAAACACATAAAGCAAGACTGATTCAACACGTCAACACCGAGGCGCTATATAGCTCTTGGAGATCACCAACTTGACGCGTAGGCTGAAGAGAGTTAAATCCTTCGAATTAGTGTCATAAAAAGAAAACGAATTAATATTGTAAAATATATATAGAAATTTATACTTAATTACAATATTAAGTAA
Organism: Argyra leucocephala; assembly: GCA_963942445.1. Taxonomy (NCBI): domain Eukaryota; kingdom Metazoa; phylum Arthropoda; class Insecta; order Diptera; family Dolichopodidae; genus Argyra; species Argyra leucocephala. The sequence continues at coordinate 17,472,207 of OZ012681.1, forward strand.
TATATCAGAAATATATTACTTAACTAGCTTTGTAACCCGTCATAAATGACGGAAGAAAAATAAATCCTAGTTTCTTTTTTTCTTTCATTAGATTCTTTATTCCGAAATTACAGTACTTATGTTTATATCACTTTTTATTTATTTTTATTTATGTTTATATTGGCCTAACACTAATCTTTTTTTCTTTATATAACAGAAAAAGAAGTACCATACCAACAAATTTGTATAAAATGTTTGTATTTTTGTATGGTATACTCGTACTCACTTCCATTTAGTTATAATTCGTTAGTTGGGTTCCATTTAGTATAAATTATACCGTATTAGCGTTATTGTGGCCTCTGGGAGAGCAAATTTAAAAATGGGATCTTATTTTCATATAAATTTTGTCTTTTGTATAATGTATAGGGATCTTATTTTGCTATATGAATAAACTGTTATTATGGTATTGTGTTATTTTTAAAAAAAATTTCCAAAATTTTGTATCTAAATTGGTAAAATTTACAAAAAATACAAAAACATTTTCATCAATAATTTCCAATTTAAAAAACAAACAATGTTTTATTATCCGACGTAGAAGTAGAGTTTATTATCCTACTCTACTTCTATCAAGTTCTATTGATTAAACAGTGAACCTGAACAGTGAAGTGAACAGTGAACACTTAACACTGAAAATAAAATAATATTTTTGGAATGGAGCATGCAGAACATCCAGAATACAGATACAGCAAATAATAAAAAAAAACAAAAAAAAAAACAAAAATAATTTTTTTTGAGTGAAGTGAGTTACGCGCACTATAATGACAAAAATAAAAGGTAGAAGCAATAAAGTAGTATAATGTATAATATTATACAATTCAAATATGCTGATACACATGTATATTATTATGTATAATTTTAAGTAATAAGAATAACCTTTGAGTGAATTATGTTTTTTTTTTGTGTTAAATGCTGTTTGCCTTTTGGTTATTATAGCATATTAAACTATTGATTAAATTTCTATTAGTCCTTATTATTATAAATCAAAAAAATTGTTTGTTTTATTTATATTATTATTATTATTATTATTATTATTATTTTTTATTTTTCTTTATTATTTGCGAAGAAGACTAACATTAAATTAAAAAAATATAGTTCATGCAATCAATTTTTCCTGCAAAGGTTCAGCATGGTAGACAGGGGTTAAAAAAAAGCACCAAAGCAATTTGTATATGTATGCATATGTATACATATGCAATTTGTATATGTGTTGGAGCGTTCCGTCGAACTTACAAACATCCAGATAAATGCAGAATAATATATATATAATAATCCTTTTATATAGAGCCCATAATTTTTTGCTATTGCTAGGATCGCAAGAATTGGCTCGAGAGTAATAGTTAAGTTTAGCTTGTCTGATTTTTTTGTCAACAATTTTTTTATATTTTTCAAATAAGTTAGAAGTTTTAGTATCATTAATTTACTTTTTTTTGAATTTGAAGAAAGATTCACGAATCTTTATTTTTTGTAGAATTTCGCTGTTCATCAATTTTTGTTGTTTTTTATTTATTATAGGCTTAGATTTAGTATAAGATTTAATCTTAAGTGTTAAAATTCCGACTAAATCATCAAAAGAATCATAATTTTCTAGGTCATACCAAAGTCTATCATCACCAAGTTTTTCATAGCTCAGAATTGTTTTGGTGTTATTGTTTAACTCTTTCGTTATTTTTAAATTGGTAGTTACAAAGAGCATTTGATAGTCAGATAGAGTTGTGTCGACAACGTGTAATTTATAGTTATAACTAACTAAGTCAGTAAAAAAATAATCAATTACTGTTTGTGTGGTTGAACTAATCCGAGTTGCAAACTTTTTCGTTAATTTGTTGTATACAACAACGCCATTACAAAAGATTGTATTTAGGTAATTCTTAACATCAAAATTATTTTTATCTAATTGATATTATTATTATTGATAATTTGATATTAAAGTCCCCTAAAACTAAAGAATTTTTATATTTATAAGTAATTTCATTCTAGTTTACTGATAAAATTATCTAATTTGGTTTTTTGTGATCTATAGAAACACATTATATTCACATTTTGTTTTGATGGTCTTACCATAGAAAAAGTAGTATAATAGAAGTTCAGCGTAGAACAAATTTTTCTGCCAATTTTTTTCAATAGCCTGCCTCGCCACTCTCTTGCTTTTTATTTATTCTCTCGATACTGTAATTATAATTTATTAAACAAAATTTCTTACTGTAAACTGTTATTTTATTATAAAAGCAAAAACAAAAAATAATATTTTTTATTAGAAATCAAATAATAATGAGAATTTTCTTTTAATTTTTCATTTTTGGTTATTATTGTGTTTGTGTAATTTGAAATTTTTTTCAGTTAATATCTAACAAAATTTCAAATTTGGTTATCATTTTTATCGAGTAGTCTTTTAAAAAAACAAATATTTTATTTTTCTCAATCCATGTATTGTTATAAAATAATTTTATAAATGTTGAATTGTGCGTTTACATATGCATGTATATTTATAATAATAAATAATTTTATAATGTTTGAAAATCAAAAATATATTTTTTTAACTTATTTGAATAATTGTAAAAATATAAAATTTAGAAAAATTCAAATAATAGTGCACGCACATTCATTCACATGATGATTTCTAATATATGGATATGTACATAACTACATACATATTACATATAGCAATGTATGTATAAATTTACAAATAGAACCAAATTTTGTTTTTAAAATTTTTTTTTGAAAAGTATTCAATGTTTTCTATATGTATGCATGAATATACATATATTGGAATAAATTATAACAGATAACAAAAATATTTAAAAAATTAATTATTGTAAACTGTTGTTTTATTATAGAATATTTTTTATTAGAAAATTAGAAATCAATAACAATATATTATAAATCTATACCTTTTTCAGTCAAATTCAGCGTTTTTCCAAACAAATTGAACATTTCGTCAAACAAATTAAACAATTTCTTTTTCAAATTAAACAATTTTTTTTAACAAATTAAACATTTTCTCAAACAAATTTAAACAGTTTTTTTTATAAGTTTTTTTATTTTTGTAAAATGATACAACATTTATTTACATTTAATAAATTAAGTTATCAATTTTAACAGAGATTTGTTTTAGTAAAAGTAAATAATTTTTTTAGATTGCAAAATTTAGTTCTTCTCTGAAAATTTTTTTCAAAAAGATAAAAAAAGGAAAAAAAGTGTCTAATTTGAAAAAGAAATTGTCTAATTTGTTTGAAAAAAATGTATAGTAAAAGAGTACATGCTCAATTCATAATCAAGTGGTTATTTAAAAAAAAACATGATATTTGCTCATCTAAATTTTTATTTCTTTCTCAAATTTTAATAAAAAATTTTAAACTATGGATTGGATAATATAAACAAAACACTAAACATATAGAGTTTCGTGGACCCAAATTTTACAAATTTTTTCCTTCTTTTTCATTGTTTCTTAATATTGATCTGAAGGCACCAAAGATGAATTTTGTTGGTGGAAAATTTTTTATTTTGAGCAAACTTTCTCGACTTAAAATTTTATTGATTTGTATGGATTTTTGTTAAATTTAAAGAACAAATCTAAACAGGGTAATTTTTTAAGAACTTTGTTAATACGCCACAAAGTACAACTCAAAGAAAGATTCAAAAAAATTTGTTGAGTATAATAAGTCAATTGATTTATTAAAAGTATGTATGTATTAACAAAAATATTGCCGAAAATTAAAAATACTCATAATTCATATCAATACCAGTACTTTTCAAAAAATGGCCATTTCCCACCTATTTTTCCTCTTCAATTATTTAGTCATAGTAGGTAAATATGTAAATGCAGCTATGAACGCAACAAATAATTGTAATTTTAATTTTTTTCATATAATGAGTAATAAGATAATCCCAACTGTTGGTTAATTTAATTCAATTTAATTAAATCTTAAAATTCTTCAAATATTTATACTATAACAACTATCAAAAATTGTCCATATTTCTTCGTAGAGGAAATGTTAGATTGTCTTATAAAATTAAAAGTTCTAAGAAATCCATCAGCACAACAAGTTGGAAATATTACGAGCATGAATTTTTTACACAACAACAATATATTTTCAAATGGTGTTGGACATTATTGTTAAATTCTCGTTATGAAAATAATGACAAACGTAGAAAATTCTTAATTTGAAAAAAAAAAACAACAGTAAAACTGTGTATTTCTAAGAATATTCAAATAAGCGTTACCGTAATTTACCGTTAAAATATTTTATTTATGAGCTTATCAAAATTAATAATTAGTTTTAAAAATATTTTTAAACTCTGTTATAATTTCAATATATATGTACATATATGCATACATATAGAAAACATTGAATACTTTTCAAAAAAAAAAAAATTTTTAAAACAAAATGTGATTCTATTTGTAAATTTATACACACACTGCTATATGTAATATGTCTATATGTCTATATATTAGAAATCATCATGTGAATGAATGTGCACTATTATTTGAATTTTTTTAAATTTTATATTTTTTAAAATTATTCAATCAAAAAAGAAAATAAGTAAGAAAAATGTATTTTTGATTTTCAAACATTATAAAATTATATTATAATTATAAATATAAATACATATGTATGTACAATTCAACATTTCAACATTTATAAAATTATTTTATAACATTACATGGATTGAGAAAAATAAAATATTTGTTTTCTTAAAAGCTTAGGCTACTCGATAAAAATGATAACCATATTTGAAATTTTGGTAGATATTAATTAAAAAAAATTTCAAATTACACAAACACAATGATAACAAAAAATGAAAAATTAAAAGGATATTCTCATTATTATATTTAAATTTAAAGGATATTCAAATTAAAGGATATTCTAATAAAAAATATTATTTTTTGTTATTGCTTTTATAATAAAATAGCAGTTTACAGTAAGAAATTTTGTTTAATAAATTTTAATTACAGTATCGAGAGAATAAATAAAAAGCAAGAGAGTGGCGAGGCAGGCTATTGAAAAAAATTGGCAGAAAAATTTGTTCTACGCTGGACTTCTATTATACTACTTTTTCTATGGTCTTACTATTAGAATGTTCGAATTATTGTAGTTTTCCTCTAATACTAAAGTACTACAAATATTGTTAGAGATATAAATTGCGGCACCACCATAAGCTTTATCGCGATTTGAAAAGTACGCTTTGTACCCTGGAAGATTAAAAAATTGATTTTCATGCTTTCATAACCAAATTTCAGTTAAAACAATAACGTGGATATTACAATGAAGATTATTAACCAAAATTTCTAAATTATCTATCTTATTTTGGAGACTTTGCATATATTAGATATATTATATTAAAATTTTCATTGTATTTCATTATTACATTTTAGCACACCCAATGAAATGATTGACATTTATATTCTTTTCAATATTACACATCATTACTTTTGCACACAATAATAGCATAAGTAAACTACTGAGTTACCTTAAGCCAATATGGAAAATTATATGGCAAAAAATTAATGTTAAATTAATGGTGTCGTCCACAAGATCAGTTTTGATACCATAAATAAAACTTAAAAAAAGATATTCATGAAAATGTTGAAATAAAAGTCTTTTGCGGGTCTTGCTTTGTCAATCTCATGTTTTTGAATACATTTTATTTCACTAAAATTGTTAAGATGCAATTAAAGGCCTGGAAAGAAACCTGCAAAGGTGAGAATTTCTGGGCTAACATTCCTGGAAATCGATAAGTAAAAATGTTCATACCTAAACGCTCGCTCAAGAAAACCAAAACTCTTCTAGTTCACAATAGGAAAAAGGTACGTATGTTGGCAGGCGTAATAACCGGCCACTGCCTAATATATAAAGTACAACTGCTAAAGTATAACTATATAATACGATTTTGTCTACGAAAAAATCTCTGATGTGCTTGTTGTAATTATAAACTTGACAGTTATTATTAAAACTGCAAATTCAATGACAGATATTTGAATATCGGGTCGGATAAATATTTGATGTTTTAGCGCATGAAGTAATATTTACCTTTATTACACCCATCACTGTAATAATATTTGGGGATTGGACATATTTTATAATTACATGCAATTAAGGAAAATTTTAAATAAAATAGTTAATTGATATATGTTTTAAAATCATTTATCTTCAACGTTTTTATATTTTCTGAAAATTCAATTTAAAACAGCAGTATATGTAACTGATAACATTCCGATTACCTAATTGCTTTGTTTGAATTTTCTACTTTGACATTAACTTAACTATATACCTTGCATATAGGTAAGATACTTGAAACGTTTTTCAGTACTGAGAATGAGCATGGTATTATCCGTACTATAATTACAATATAGTACAGATGAATATAATAGTTCCATATCAGATAGTGGGTCCAGTTCATTGTCACTAGCTATTACTCAATAGATTTTCTGTCCATCATGTTTAAAATTTAGCTTTTGATCTTGAAAAAAATTAATTGTTGTAGCTTCCAGCTAAGTTAAATTTATAAAAAAAAAATAAAACCAATTAATCATTTTCAGTAATGAAATTAAAATTAAAAAAAAAAAACAAAAACAAAAATTAAAAACCATAATTTATCAATTTAAGGGTTACGTTACGTGTGCTTATCATTTTAAGTGACGTATAAAAGGATTTTAAAATGGTATATAAAAATAATTTTCATTGTTATTTTTTTTTTAGTTTATTTTTGTTTTTTTTCTTTGTAAAGGTTCAAGAACAATGACAACTACACCGAAATAAAAACGAAAAAAAAAAATAAAAACGAAAAAAAAAAATAAAAACCAAAATTAAAGGACTTGTATGGTTCCTTAAACAAAATTTACATATTAAATATAAAATGAAATTGGACAAGACGCATATTTTAAAAATTCAAAATTGGGATTTATAAACAGTACCCCAACCAGGGTTACCAACTTTTCAAAATGACTGGTGAGGATATTTATTTGAGAACAACTTTTTTAAAATATCAAAAAATTGTTATACATTACTATTTTCTTGAGTGCCTTACTACGCGACTACCCAGGTTATATTTATTAAGTATAATTGTTAAATTAAATCAAACTAGTTATTAGTTAAAAAAACAAAAGAAAAATAACGTAATTTTAAATAAAGTTCTACTTATGACATGACATTTCCTTAAATTAAATCAGATTACTATATGTTATAGTAGAAAAAATCTAGTAATGGAACGTATAGTACGACGAGCGGGAGTAAACATTACTGGGACTATATTTTCAGATCTGTCCATCTACTAGAATATGCCGTCGATAGTGAGATCATCGCTTGGCTTTTCAAGTCATTGTTCAGACATTTGCCAAGATTGAAGAGAAACTAGAACAAATAGGTAACAAGGTAAATGAGGAAAAATTAAAATGAATATTGTGGATAAGTAAAAAGACCTATCAACATAATTTTGGTTAAAACATAACTCACAAAGAATTTTGAGGTGAGTTTATCTGCTTTATATCTAACGTCAATCCTACAAACGACATTAATGTGGAGATACGATGAAGAATAACTATTATAAGCCGTGGCTGCTTTCGTTTGCTAAAACATCTCAAAGCTCAAAAATAGAAAACGATCATACTTCCGGTTCTGCTCTATGAACCAAAATCATGAAAACTATACCCAAGGTAATTGACATGCACTTAATGTCTTCGAAAAGAAAATTCTTCCGCGGATGTATGGTCCTCAAAACGTTGATATGGTCTGAAGAGAAGATATAATACCGAACTCCATGAAATAGCATGAAAGTCAATAGACTACAGTTACTGCAAAATTAATAAATTAACAAAATTTACAACAATAATTTGTGAAAAAAATTTAATAAGATAGCTAATATGAACATCAACATCATTTAAAGCCATCGGCCTAGAGCGGATGTATGAAAATGCTTCATCTAAGATAATCTTGACCAAACATAGGCATACCAAAGCTTCATTGGAGAAACAAAATATCGGCATAAAATTTTGTATCCTCAACTGGAAGGAAGCCGCACAAGACCGACAAAAATGGAAAACACTGATGAGTCAAGCCTAGGATATAAATTATATTTTGGCCAGTTAAGCAAGTCGGTAGTTAGGTAGAAGTGACCATTCCAGTTGTTTCTGAAAAATCAATCAACATTTAATTATGCTTTTTTGATAGCACGACTCAAGTGATTTTTTTTAGTGGATCACTCTTCCATTTTTCCTCTCCTCAGGAAATCACTACTAGAGTGTGCGATAGAGAAGCTTGATCAGATCTCCAATTTTTCTTTCCGCGATCGATAATACATATATTGTTGGAGAAAGTATCCTCTAAAGTCCGGAATCTGACTTTAGCTAATGCTGGGCATCAGTAAAGGAGGGGTTCAAGAGCTTGTGTTGGCCAACCAAGTAAGTAAGTCAGTAAGTCAGTTAGAAAAACAAATAAAAGTTATATTATAGACTAGTATTCTTGAAAGATATAAAAATTAAGTAATAAAAAATGTAATTACGTTTAGTTTTCTTGATAAATCAATTGAAATATTCTGATTTATTTTTTCATTAATATAATCTAAAGTCGCATCTTTAAAAAATTGTTATATTGAGTTTCTAATTTCTGTTATTTTTAAATTAATCAATTTTATTATAAGCATTCGAACTTCATAACTATAAAATTTCTCGTTACTTACCTGTCTTTCGGTTGTAAAATGAAATTTGATAAAATTTTAAGCAAATTTAATAGGTACTGAAGTTTTTTGGCATTCTAGTTTTGGATGTAGCTTCTTTAAATACATTTGTAATATGCCGAATAATGGTCCTATAAATTTGAAGAAGGTTAATATAAAAATTGTACTCAATTTCATAATGAATCATTTTGCATTATTTCAATTTATTGTACTATAAAATTTTTTTTATTGATTTATCTTAGACAACAACCGCATATTATGTAAAAATTTATTTAAAAAAAAAAAATAAAAATAAATTAAAATCTGTCGGGAAACAAGAAAAACTGTACATAGGTGTGTTGTTGCAATTTGGGGTGCAATTTTAAATTGAGTTTTGTTATTTTATAAATATTAATTTCCATTGAAAATTTTTTTAAAAAGTATTTAGTTTCGCTACGTCCCCTTTTAAATATTTAAAAGAATAATAATGAAAATCGTCTGTGAAGTGGTTCAGATATTTATACCGTATATTTACAGATTAAATATAATGATGATATATTGACAATTGAAGCATTTATTTTGTTGTCTTTAATATTAAAAACATCGTAGTACAGTTTTGGTAGATTTTTTCATTTGTTTTTACCGAAAATTGTTTTTGCTTTAAAGGTTTGTAAGTATAAAAATAAAATCTGTGATAATGAAGTCATAAACAGAAAATGATAAGGCTGAAGGAACAATTTTCGTGATCGATTGCGTTCTGCAAGAACAAAATTATTAAAAGAAGACAATCCTCGCGAAATGAGGACGGTTGACAACATTGACCTCAATTCACAATATAAAAATTATTATATAAAAATTTTACACTATATATTATACTGTATGGTGTATGTATACATAATCTTTGAAAAGAATGATATAGGATGTAAAAATTTAAATGTTTCAGAAACACTAGGTATATATTTGTATGTGCCATACCTTAGTTAAAAATAAGAAGAGAATATTTTTATTATGACCAACCATATTCGCTGTATCTTCATCCACAAAAACCTCAAAGTCAACCACATAAAAAGGCTTTAATTATTTTGAATTTTCTTTGTTGGTTTATTTTTTTATTTTATTTTTTTTTTATTTATGTTTCTGAATTCTGTTATCCTACAGAATATAAACACTCGCATATACATATATGGTCATTGGGTATGTAAATGTTTGGTAATGTCATTATTTTTGGTGCCCAGCAGTAATGTAATTTGTCATCCTCAAAAGAAAAAAAAAACAAGCAAACACAAATATTGGACAGAAAATGAATTTTAAAGAGGGTGTGATGGTTGTTGTGTCCACAAAGAATTAAGTGATTAGTGTTTGTGGGGTATTTCCTTTTAAATATGTTCTTATAAGGAAAATAAATTTTCAAAGTTCTAACAAAATACATAGAAAATGTTGTAGTCGTTCACTGACTGAGATTATATTCAAAAATAGATGTCACTGGTAGTTATATCGGTACAACAGTTATGCTGTTACTTTATTTTTCTATATGTGTTTATTGTATAATTATTTTAGTATTTGATATTAATAATTTATTTAAAAATAAAATAAATATATAAAAAAATCAATGCAAAATATTGATTCATACAAAGTAAAGTAAAGCCGTTATATATTCAATTTGTGAAACTATACAAATCCGTTCTCAGTAAATCCAATAATGGCTAAAAATAAAACCAAATAAATTAAATTCAATGTGTTTAATATTAACAAGAACAAAGGGTAGCAAATTATATTACATGGGGAAATTAACAACGAGGGGCTGCATGGTCAAATATGTCTTAGCCAAACTTTTTAATTGGGATTAAGTACTGAACTCGGTTTACTTTAAAAATTCAATATTGTTTAGTTACGTTTCTATATACGTTGATTACGTCAAGAAATGTAATAAGGGATTGAAAATGCTCACCCCTATGCCGTTTTTTTTTTGTTTTTTATTTTTTCTTACTCCTCTTGGTAGCATAGGGTTTTCACTTGACATTTCCATCGTACTCGATTGCTAGTTTCTATTTTCACTTATTTCCACGTTATTTTTCTTTTTTCTAATTCTTGTTTTGTGGTCCTCCGCCGGGTCACCGGAACTTCTTGAACCTTATGGGTCCCATTCTAACCTCATTCGTGCGATGTTGTTTAATGGCTTTTTGGCCATTTCCTTCTTCTGATTTGTTTCGCTATAGGTTGTTCGCCGGTTAGTATCCAGAGGTCTTTGTTGCTTATTGTGTTTGGCAAGATTATTCGGCATATTATCCTTACACATTTATGAATGAAGACTTGTAACTTGTGGTTGAGAATTTTTGACGTTCGGACATCGGATTGATTTACCCAAGACTGGTATATTCTAGGTTTAGATTTTCTTGATATTTGGCTGTTCCTCCATATCGGTTGCAATCTTCCAAATGCTGCTCTTGGTATCTTTAATCTGTTTTCTATATTTTTTTGAACCCCACTACTAGTTGTTATGATACTTCCGCAGTAGTTGTTAAAAAATTATATTTGTTCTTCTTTCAATCCTAGATGCTCCCTATATCGTGGATTATGAATATTGGGTTAGGGAAGTATCTTTAAAGTCAGAATATTTAGAGTAAAGAACCGCATTCATTTTTTACGATTTTGCAGTGGAAAGTAACAACACAGTTCGTAGCTTTCTGCTGAGTATTTCTCCAACTTCTTTCACATTTTCCTATAAATATGCATTTATAGATTTTTTGCAGTTAAAATAATTTACAACAGGGTATCGCAAGTATAAAGGCTTTTCTAACTTAATGTTTTGGCTTTTTGTATAAGAGAAAATAACGTAACATAACGGTACCGGAAGCGGAATATAAAAAATGCCTAGATATACATAACTAACATGACAAAATTATATATTTATTAACAGTAAGCAACAATGTTCGATCAACGTAAGATTTCAGCTATATTTATAATCCATAAAACCATATATGATTTTACTAAAATTGATACCGAGTTAAACTAACTAACAATAAAAATTTATGATATTATAGAATCATTTTTTGTTTGGTATTTGCTTCGGCTTAAACTGTTGTACCTAAAGTATTATGTCATTTTCCGATTACACATGTATTCTGAAATGTTGTTTAGTTATTTAATATTATTGTCAAGATTTATCAGAGTATGTCTGAGCAAACTCAGTCGGATTTTCCCGTTTAATATCTTTTGGTAGTTTTTCTGATACATTGTTTTGAATATGGTTTGAACATCTATTGAACATATATCTATCTATATTAATGTATGCTTGCTAATGTAGATGAACATTTTCTATATTTCAAGAAGACCAATTTCATATTTAACTCAAACGATATTATTTTAATGATGCTCAGTAATATGTTGTAGGACTGCTATATTTTTAATAGAGTTCTAAAAACGTTGGACACTATATTGATACATACTTTGTTTACAAACTCAACACCACCAATCATTGATATTGCCCAAGCTTGCCTTTCTGGATTTTTTACTAATTCGGTATTCATATTGTGTGCATTAGTCTCATTCCAGCTGAATTGATCTCTACAGACAAACATTTTCTTCAGTTTTATGTACCAAAACCTATAGAAAATCTAGATTTATTACCAATTGAATTAGCAATAAAATGTTTAGGAAAAATATTATTTATTAGTGAAGTTTAGTTGATCTCTGGATTTAATTTTTTACGTATAAAATTACAGGCCATACAACGATTAAAAATTGAACATTTATCATTATAAAGAAGACAAAGTGTTTATAAGAATTGAATTAAATCAGAAAATGGCTGTTCCGACTTCAATTCAATCAATTTGAATTTTCATAAAAATTACTTCGCTATAAATTTGAATGTCCTGATACGATTCTCACTTTGCATTACGATATTCGGTGTGACTAAAAATATCATCTTTATAAGATTTAACGTACTTCGTTCTTATGAAGCTACACTGCTGTACATTTTTTTTCATATCAATCAAATGAATTTTCAATTACCAGCTCATGATGGAATAACGGTATTATATCCAACCTTGTTATAGTTTTTCCTCCGATCTTTTGTTCTTTTTTTTGTTTTTTCTTATATCACTATACGAAAATTCAGCACCATATTATAATCTATATACAGTTGACGCTTGTAAATTTAAATACAATATTACAATTTGAAAAAAAGGATTTAAATTAAAATTGTCAAATTGTAAAATTATTTCCAAAGAATCAAAACAAAATATAAAAAAAAAAAAAATAAATACAAATAGTCCTGATTACAACTGAATTGTTGAAGGAAAATCTGAAATCAATTAAATTAATGAATCCACCATTTTTTTTTTTTTTTTATTTTTTTTTCACTGTTTTCACAATTGTAATCAAAATTAATATGTATATGAAATCAGAATTTTTAATTTTTGAATGTATTGAACAATAAATACTGTACAACAATATATAAAAAAAAAAAATGATAAAATTATAAAAGGATATGAATAAGGATATGTAGACAAGAATTAAATTATAAATGAGTAATAATTAAATTATTGAATCCTTTTAATCCGACTCACTATAATTATTTTGTAAATATTACATTACATTACATTGCATTACATTAAAAATGTAAATATACATATACAAATAAATTTATTTAACTATGTATATGTATTGGGTAAAAATATTGAATTAAAAAATTTTGATTTAAGCTTGAAATAAATTAATAAAAATGTAAAATAAGTTTGTCGATACAAAAAACAGAATAAAAAAATGTTAAAAATTAAATCAATTTTGATAAATATGAAATTTTTATGTGTATAATTTGAGAGGTGTTAAGAGTTAGGGCTATAGTTGAGCAGCTGTGTAATGTACATTATCATACGGCACATTTTACAATTTCGAATTGTGTGTATTGCGGCCGGTTGCGGTAAAATGAAAATTGTTATCAAATACCGCACAGGTTGTCACACTTCAAGACCATCAAAAGAAGATAAATTTTGTATAGTTGGAAATTGTAGATTATAAAAACTGGCATATCAAAATTATATTAGCATTAGTACTACTTTTTCATCACAAATTTTTATAATCAATAGAAGAAATATAAAATAAAAACATATTACGTATAGCCTAGATTAAAACTTATATTAATTATTTTTGTGCTGCATTTTATATAACATTCGTTTGTCCTAGTCATTATATAGACAGATAACAGTTTTATTAATTTCATGCAAAGTTCTTTTTAAAATTCGTAAAAGATTCATTTATAAATCCGGACGAGTACAATATTTCCAAACAAAAACCTGAATTTTGCCGTAATAGAACCTACATTGAGCAGATCAACACATAACAAACAGTTTATTATAAAGCAAGATTAGAAAAAGACTAAATACAATAAAAGTAAGACTATAATCAGACCCAATGAGGGAAAATTTAGATTAAAATCATCTTTCGTTGGCATTAACAAGTAATATGGACACCTTGAAGCAAGTCGATATTCATTATTATCTGCTGAACTTATACAGGGTATTCACTTAGGGAAGTTCCCTAAAAGCTTACCTGAGTACAATGCGAATAATTTAAATATAAAATTTTACATAATGAAGGATTCAAAGAGAATTAATTCAAGCAATATAATAAATATTATATTTGGCCAGCTTCTGTTCAATGTCCCACGCATGGGGTTATAGAACAATGATAAAATATGGTCAATTATAGTCATAGTAGAATTCTGTGTTTTAAAAATTCTTTATTTAATTGTGATCGATGATATACCAAATCATAATATTTACAAGTGCAAAAACAGAAACTCCACATAGCATATAAGCACAAAAAACATTACGTCAAATCAACTGCAATTCTGTAAAAAACTAACCGGAGCTAAGCTCACGCAAAATGCTAAAACTTGAATCAAATCTCTCTTTCCAAGGTGTTACTTTACAAAACTCAAGTAGTCTAAGCATTTTAGGTATGCACGTGAATCAAAAAAGGACCTGGAAAAATCTTATTTTTGACATTGCAAAAAAAGCATTTAAATGTTTGGGTTACTTGAGTCGATGGAAAACTCTATTTCCACCTTCGGAATTTCTTAATATCTATAAATCATTTATACGACCCAAGATGGTATACAATTCAAATATTTGGCTGACGTTTCCATTTCAGCATTAACTTCGTCCTTAACATCTCTTGGACATCGTTGTTTGGTAGGAACAATTTCTCTGTTTAATAGATACTTTGTAAGTGTTGACACATGCTCATTAACTGAATGCACATGAAACATTTCCAAAGCAAAACAAGAGCTCTGTCCTAAACAGCGCAAATGGCCACTCCTACACCTACTACAGAAATACCTAAATGACAAAAAAACAGATTACGGAAATTCATTAATAGTCCGAATTTCACGAATGTGGAATCATATCCGTCCTACCTCTTCTCCCTTTCAAGTTCAAATATCACTTTAATTTTATAATTGAAGAAGAATTTAATAAAACAAATATTTTAATTACTAAATTAACTAACCATAACATAAACATTATTGGGATATATAGATCACACGAAACGCGTGTACCAGATTTTATTGATAAGCTGGATGAAATTACTACAACCTATAAAAATTCTGTTATTTTAGGTGATATGAATCTAAACTTACTTGACACCAAAAAGGAGCAAGTCTTAACATATACAAACACTTTGCTTGGTAATGGGTTCTTAATATACAATAAAATAACTCCTGAATATGCAACTAGAATTAGCAACTCAACTAGAACTGTTATTGATCACCTTGTTACCGACTTGGTTGAATTCAAATATAATTTTATGATAATGGGTACCCCTCTTTCAGATCATGAAATGTTTCTCATTAATATGAATCTCAAACCGTTAACCATAGAAAAAACCGAAAAGAAAACAGTTTTGGATTACGACCAAATAAAATTAGATAGCTTTTGGTCGAATCTTGATTCTTATGACGAGTTTGATCCTTTTGTTCCCGATTTACAGCAGATTATCATAAAGTATACTAAAACGATCGAGGTAAGAATGGGGAAATTAAAAAAGAAATGGATGACGAAAGAAGTTTTGAATAAAATAAAGATTAGAGACTCTTATTACAAGTATTCTTGTAAATACAAAAATAATATACGGATTCTTGACTTATATAAAAAAATGAGACTTGAAGTTAGCCAAATGATTCTTGAAGCTAAAAAAACCTATTTTTCAAATGACATCCACTCCGAAATTTCAAATTCTAAAAACTTGTGGAAATTTTATAAAAGAATAATTCATAACACTGATTCGCGTACTTCTAACACAATTATTAAGTCCTTAGACTTTAATAATGAAACTATCAGTGATGAAAGCAACATAGCTAACAAAATAAACTCCTTTTTTGTGAATGTAACTGACGAAATAAATATCTCTCATTTCCAAATAGATTTTACATATATAAATAGTACAAGAAGAACTATCTTCAACAATTTCTGTCTAGGTTTAACAAATGAAGAAGAAATCAAACAAATAATTGATGAACTAAAGTCGTCAGCTGCAACGGGCCATGACAATATCTCCTCTAAATTCATTAAAAAATTCTCATCTCAATTATCACCATTATTAGTAAAATTAGTAAATAATGCAATTCAAAATTCTGTTTTTCCTAAAAGTCTCAAAATAACAATAGTAACCCCTATATACAAATCAGGTTCAACTACAAATCCAACAAACTACCGACCGATTTCTGTACTAAACGCTTTGTCAAAAATTTTTGAAATAATCATCAAACGCCGCCTTAATTTATTTTTTACAAATAACAGCATTTTACATGAAGAACAATATGGTTTTGAAAATAATTCTAACACTACATCAGCATGTCTCAGTTTAACAAATTTTATATCCAATAACATCGACAATGGGAAATTTGTTGCATGTATATTTTTGGATCTACAAAAACCATTTGACTGCGTTGACCATGAGATACTGTTATTAAAATTGATTAATCTTGGTTTTAGTCCATCCAATATAAGCTTTTTTAAATCATATTTCAATGATAGGCTACAAAGAGTCAAAATAGGAAATTCTCTTAGTAGTTACCTTACTATTAAAAAAGGGGTACCACAGGGATCCATCCTAGGACCAGGCCTTTTTAAGCTTTACATTGATGATATATCCCGACTAAAGCTGAAAGGCTCAATTCAACTGTATGCTGATGATGCAGTAACACGATATTCAGCAACAAGCGAAATCGAATTGAGGAGGGATATTGAAAACGATCTAAATAATATTGAAATATGGATTACTAATCACAAATTAAGCCTAAATGTAAAAAAAACCAAAATTATTTTGTTTGGAAATAAATTATATAACTCAGAAAATTTCTTTTATAAATCTAAATTAATAGAAACTGTAGATAGCTTTAATTATCTAGGGTTAATTATCGATAAAAAGTTGAAATGGACTGACCACGTGCACCATATTATTAGCAAAATATCACCCTATCTTTTCATATTGCGTAGATTACGGAACTTTATCTCAACCAAAGCATTATACGCAATATATTCGTCTTTTATAGTGTCACATATTGTATATCTCAATCCCGTATGGAACGGTGCGAGCCAGCAAATCTTAAGTCAGCTGGATATCATTCATAAGAAATCAATAAAAATTATTCACTTCTACCCACGTATGTATCCAACAAATTTATTATATTCTGATAAATATTTAAGTTTCACTAATATTTGTAAACGAGAACTATATCTAGTAGCGTTTTAAATTAATAATAATAAAATCAAACATAATTTGATTTTGAGTAGAATGATAGACATCCATACACACAACACACGAAACAAATCCAATTTCTACCTGTCCTTGTTTAAAACAAAAAAACAATTGTTTGTATAATTGTTTGAAATTGTTTAATGACCTGCCGGTACAACTTAAAGAAATTGATTCTTTTAGAGTTTTTAAAACCGGAATACAAAAATTTATATTAAATATTAGTTGACAATAAAAATAAAAAAACAAAAATAAATAAATGGAAAAAAGTAAAAATAAATTATAAATAAACAAAAATAATTGAATATAAGAATATTTTGTATTATTACAACAACAATAATAAAAAATTAAAAATGTTTGATAGTAGTAATTGCAGTAAAAATGTTAAAGTTAATTTCATAAGTAGTTTTAAATAGTCTTTATATATAATTTTTATAATAGAATTAGTACTTTTTTGTTTTCTTTTTTATTTATTTTTTTTTTTTTTTCGTTTTATAAATTTAAGCATTGAAGTTTATCTTATTTTTTAAGTTTTCCTATAATGTAATTTATTTTATTTCATATTATTGACAGTTCCATAGCTTTTCTTTGTATATTAACTTTTATTTGCACTTTGATATGTATTAAAAGTAAACTATTAGATTAAGTATAGCCTGGTAAGCCTAATTATAATAATTGATAATTTGTAACAGTTAAGTTAGATATATATTAAATATTATAAGTAAACATGTTATTTTAGTTTTAAGTTTGAACTCCAATAAAGAACACATTAATTGGCGACGAGGATGAAAATGAAACAAAAACATTATTTATTTGAAAAATGGTAGAAAAAAAAATTTTTCAAGTTTAAATTAAAAAAAAAAAAAAAAAAGAATAAAGAAATAAAAATTAAATAAATAAAAGTGATATGAAATAAAATATGAAAGAATTGGAGGCGCAGCTGAAATTAGTAAACACGTGGAATAAGTAACCTAAATAATTAACCAAAAAAAAAAAAAAAAATTAAAGAATCAAAATGGAATTATTCTACTTATACATATGAACGAATACATATAGATTTTTTTAGTATGGAAGGTTTACATTTTTTATTGTTAGTAGACAGTTTCTCAAAGTGGATAGAACTTAGTGAAATGAAAAGTACCACAGCAAGTAAGGTAATTGAAAAATTGCGCAATTGGTTTTCGGTATTTGGTATTCCAACACAATTGGTGTCAGATAATGGACCTCCTTTTCAATCTGGTGAATTTATTGGATTTTGTAAATCTAATGGTATTAAAGTTATGAAAAGCCCACCTTATCATCCGGAATCAAACGGGCAGTGTGAAAGATACGTCCAAACCGTAAAAAAATCATTTAAAAGTTTTTTGTTAGAAACTAATTCCTTGAAACATAATTTAAATTTTAAAATTGATAATTTTTTGTTGAAGTATAGAAATACTCCTTCAACTGTAACTTGTAAAACTCCAGCAGAAATAGTTTTTAAAACAAAACCCAAAACCTTGTTAGATATTATGGTAGCTAAAAATAAAAATAAAGAACAAAAATTTATTCATATAACAACTGATGAAAGCGTACCGAATAAATTATCGATATTGAAAAATAAAACAAATAATTTTAAAATAAAATATGAAGTAAATGAGGAAATTTATTATAAAAATAATTTCAAAACACACATTAAATGGATTCCAGGTCGTATTGTAGAAAGGTTAACTAATTATTTGTATAAAGTAAATGTGAATGGAAATATTAGAGTAGCCCACATAAACCAAATAAAAAAAGGGCATAAATCTGTAAAATTTTATAATAATATCTGTACAAAAATTGTAAATTCTCAAGATAATGTAATTTGTTGTCCATCCTTTTCATCATCAGAATCTGATATATCAGATTCAAATTCTGATGACGTTTTCTATAGTCAAGATTCAGATGACACAGAAAGGGATAGGATTAGTAATAAAGTTAAAGAAATTGAATATAGTAAAAGTAAAAATAAAGTTTATAATAAAAAGTCTTACGATGGTCCTGTAAGAAAATCCGAAAGAATAAAATCAAAAATATCAAAATTAAATAAATTATAATAAGAATATATTACTACGTACTATTTAAGAGAAAATCGAAGTTAATTATAATTTTTATTTAAGTGGAGAAGAATTGATATGTATTAAAAGTAAACTATTAGATTAAGTATAGCCTGGTAAGCCTAATTATAATAATTGATAATTTGTAACAGTTAAGTTAGATATATATTAAATATTATAAGTAAACATGTTATTTTAGTTTTAAGTTTGAACTCCAATAAAGAACACATTACACTTTAATTTTTTTTAAATTTTAAGATCAGACGGCCTAGGCTAAGATCTACAACTTACAATTTAGTTTTAAGTTAATGAATTTTTATATTAAGTATGATTGAAATAAAGAAAAAAAAAAAAAAAAACGTCAATAAATTCATTCTTCAAATTCCTATCAATTCCTCCAATAACTTTCCTCTTTCTACCTATCCTTTTCTATCCCATCCAAGCGGTACGTAAGTACTAACGGTTATATATATCCTAACGCTTTTGACTGTTTATAAAAAAATCATAATTTGCTTTTTCAATGAAGCTTAAATTTTTATGAAAGTAACTTGCTAAAGTCCGAAGTTTGACTTTACCTAAGCCCGGGCAAGTGCAAAGGAAATTTTCAAGAGTCTACTTCGTTTTCAGTATTACATTAGCCACTTATTTTTTTATACGTAGGCTTGTTAGAGTCTTCAGAAGAAGAACAATACGCCTCGTTCTGTAACTTGACATTGCGCTTGGGATTCTTAACCACCAAAGCACAACATTCCTATATTGCGATCTAGTTGTATATGACTAATGAGCAATTTTTTTCTAACTTAAATTTAATGTTGAATGTAGGCTACATCCAGCGATGTCTATCTAATTTTTCCTTTGATATATTATTACTGTACTAACTCAAAAGGTTTACTCTTTTGAGTCGTCTGGCTATGTTTCTATTGCAGTAATCACGGTGCATTTTTTAATACAGTTGATTTTTAAAGTACATTAAATTGATTTTTAGAGCATGAGACGATTGTAATTTGTTAAATTTTTTTTTTATAACTGTTCTTATCTCATATTAATATATAATTCTTTTATCACAATAGCCTATACAATTATTTATTTCACAGAAGGTAATTATACTCATCCCATTAGGTTAAATAGAATTTATTCTATCATCTGCACTGCATTTCTGGTCGTTTATTAAAATTCCTTAGTTTTTGTTGTTGTTTTTGTTGTTGTTTTTGAAAAGGAAATAAATTTTTAAAAAGAAGTACCGAACTCTACAATAAGTAGATAATTACAAAAGATTTTGAAACCAAAAATTTCTCACCTTTATTCGTTGCTAAATTTCTTCTTATATATTTGTAAAGGTATACAAGTTACTACCAAATACTTACAAATAGGATACGGCTATAATAATATAGTTTATGGTGAAGGTGTTAAATTGTTTAACCACTTTAAGTTTTTTTTTGTCTTAACTGTTATTAAGAAAAAAACAAAAAAACAAAAAAACAAAAAAAAAACAATAAAAAATTACCTTTCAGTTCTTTTTTCTTAATCTAAATTGCGTTTTGTTTTTTGTTAAGATTTCTTTACACTTCCTTGTAGGTAAAATACCGCGTTTATCATTCACAACAATAGATAATCTTATAACAATAAAAAAAAAATAAATAAATAAAAGACCATTCCAAATAGGTGGTACCATTATTACAACTCTTCTGTAATATTCTGTAGAAATTCTTGGTTAATAATTCTTTTTCATAGTTCACAGGTATTTACCAATTTTAATGCCCAGCATTTTCATCTTCATATTATTATTACAGTGATGGCCAAGAATTTGTATACAAGGTTATTAAAATTATATTATTATTTTATTGACTGAAATTTTGAAGTTGCCAAAAAATTTAAATTTTATTTGATAAAGGAAATAAAATGTCGTATGGGTATAGTATCAGACAATACCAGAACAAGATAACGATCAAAATAACTCAACACAGTCGATGAAAATAATATTTATTATTAAACTAGCTTTGTAACCCGTCGGACGGAAGCAAAATAAATCCTAGTTTCTTTTTTTCTTTCATTAGATTCTTTATTCCGAAATTACAGTACTTATGTTTATATCACTTTTTATTTATTTTTATTTATGTTTATATTGGCCTAACACTAATCTTTTTTTTTTTTTTATATAACAGAAAAAGAAGTACCATACCAACAAATTTGTATAAAATGTTTGTATTTTTGTATGGTATACTCGTACTCACTTCCATTTAGTTATAATTCGTTAGTTGGGTTCCATTTAGTATAAATTATACCGTATTAGTGTTATTGTGGCCTCCGGGAGAGCAAATTTATAAATGGTATCTTATTTTCATATAAATTTTGTCTTTTGTATAATGTATAGGGATCTTATTTTGTTATATGAATAAACTGTTATCATGGTATTGTGTTATTTTTAAAAAAATATTCAAAATTTTGTATCTAAATTGGTAAAATTTACAAAAAATACAAAAACATTTTCATCAATAATTTTTAATTTAAAAAAAAAACAATGTTTTATTATCCGACGTAGAAGTAGAGTTAATTATCCTACTCTACTTCTATCAAGTTCTATTGATTGAACAGTGAACCTGAACAGTGAAGTGAACAGTGAACACTTAACACTGGAAATAAAATAATATTTTTGGAATGGAGCATGCAGAACATACAGAATACAGATACAGCAAATAATAAAAAAAAACAAAAATAATTTTTTTTGAGTGAAGTGAGTTACGCACACAATAATGACAAAAATAAAAGGTAGAAGCAATAAAGTAATATAATGTATAATATTATACAATTCAAATATGCTGATACACATGTGTATTATTGTGTATAATTTTAAGTAATAAGAATAACCTTTGAGTGAATTATGTTTTTTTTTTTGTGTTAAATGCTGTTTGCCTTTTGGTTATTATACCATATTAAACTATTGATTAAATTTCTATTAGTCCTTGTTATTATAAATCAAAAAAATTGTTTGTTTTATTTATATTATTATTATTATTTTTTATTTTTCCTTATTATTTGCGAAGAAGACTAACATTAAATTAAAAAAATATATTTCATGCAGTGGTATTTTTTGCTGCAAAGGTTCAGCATGGTAGACAGGGGTTAAAACAGATTACCAAAGCAATTTGTATACATATTGCAATTTGTATATGTGTTGGAGTATTACGTCGGACTTACAAACATCCAGATAAATGCAGAATAATATATATATAATAATTAGAAATGACAAGTTGAGGATAATTATTGAAAAGAAAAGTATTAAATGAATCAATTGAGGTTAAAAATAAAGAGAAAATTAGATGACAGTGATATTTGGCATCATAGTCAAATTATTTCAACGGTATTAGAGGGATCAAAATTATGCGATCGGAGATGTTGTTTGATGTTCAGATCTGATATTCTCACTTTCTTTTCCATACACTTACTTTCCGCGCCCCGCGTCTCATATATTACAACACATAAGTTGATTTCATCGGAGATGCGGTTTGATGCTTAAATCTGATCTAACTTGCTTTCCCATACGCGGTTCTTTTTTCTTTTCAACACCAATCTTACTACACTGTAGTTGATTAACCAATCGATTAAACAGATTGCTTGGGTCTCTATTATCCTGCAATAAACTATTTTTTTTATTTTTTTGTTTTCATTCAAACCACAGTGTATTTCGACATTTTTGAAAAATTAAGGCAGCTTATGTGTCGCAATAAACTAAAATGGCTGGCAAGATGATCAAAACTAATTTTACAAAAGTAAAAAAAAACATTGTACCTATACGGATGATGACTAAATATATGTGTTTCAAAGAGACTATATAATAAATTTAGATGTAAAGAGTTCAGAAAATAGATGCTGTGAGAGCTAAGAAAGTACGTGATGATAATATCAAGTTGTTACGGCTTCTGCATTGAGCATGCTTAATTAATTTTTGTGAAGAAAATCGCAATATGTTCACAACAAATCTAATATATTTTTTTTTCCCTAATTTATTAATCGGATTTGTATTTTTTTATTTATTTTAATATTTGTTGAAAATATCAATATTTCGGATGCAATATTATACTTCCCCAATCAGTGACTAACTAATTTTCTGAATTCTTTTTTTTCTATTTTATATCGTAATCCCTAACAGTTAAATATTTTTTTTATACAAATTGGTTTATTCCCTCAATTCTGATTCTTTAATTCATTATGAACTATTTTTTCGTTATTATTGCTGTTGTTATAATTAGGTTAGTTAATATGAAAATAATATGAATATGAGTATTGTATAAAGAATTTTCTTGCTAAGAATATACATGCGTAATATTAGGTAACTAAGGCTTCAGACAGCAAAAAAAAAAATTATGTAAGTTATACAACTAGGCTTGCTAATTTTTATAGTAAATATAAATAAATTAAGATAACCTGGTGGATATTTTACCTGCACTTTTGCAAATTAGTTTATATATTAATTTAATAAGTGGTTAGTATCCATTTGCTAAATCATTTTTCAATCTTTAATTACCTAAACTGTTAAACTTTCGTTGGTGGCTAATTTGCTTGCTTTTTTTATTGATAATAAACTGGTTTTATCAATTTTATATGATGTTATTAAATTATATGTTTAGCAATTGCCAAACCAAAATTAGTAGTATTTCTTATTCTTGCTCTATTGCGGCTTCCCTTAACTGTTCTTGGAATCTCACTGTAATTAGTCTCTTGGTTAGTCTTATATATAATTTTTGGATGATATTTTATATATGCCGTTAACTTCTTCCATGTTCTTTTTATCCTTTGCTAATCCAAATGCTGCTGCTAATTTTTGATTTCTGGTAGTTGTTCATCAATGTCCTATAATCCCAGCCGTGGGACATAGGGCGGAATAAAATTTTTTAATCTAAACTCTTCAATTGTGGCCACTTTCTTTGCTGGGTACTTGCTTGCTAAGACAGTTGTTCCTTATGTTGGTCTCGGCCTTCCGCACAGACGCGTGTACCCTAAGGATTCCATTCGAAACATTTTCAGGTTGCCTCAGAGTTGTTACCAATTCGAAATTGTGTTTTTTGATAATTGTTTGAGTTGTTTCGTTATTCACAATACCGCTTGAACTCATCAGTAAGTATTTGTAGTGTTAAACTACTTATACAACTCCTGATTTTTGCTTTGTTTGATTTTATAACTTATTCATAAATCTTATTAATACATCTGTGAGTTATAAAAATCGCCCAAAATCTTAATGTAAAATCTATTATATTATAAATTTATTCTAAGTGAATGTTGAGTGCGTTGAATTTTGTTTGAACAATCTAGTAATGTTATTCAGTTCGATACGATGTAATTTCATCCTCATCATTAGGTTTATAGCTTCTTCATTGTATCAAATTTTTTTTGCCGTGCCTGTTTTGTAGCTTCGTTTTTTTTCATAGTTAGCCTTTGATAACAAGCTAATCTGTTGATCACCGTATGATATGTATCCATTTTTTTCCATATAAGTGATTTGATTCAATGGGGATGTTACATGGGTATAGTGGTGTAGTTATCGAATTTTATGTTTCTCTCTTTATGTATTATTTTTATGTGAAGAAACGGTATTTCCCCTAAAAAATTAGAATGTCAATCTTCCGATCATCACTTTTGGTGAATGGCGAAAAATATTAGTATAATCCGAAGAATTTGAATATAAGCGGGGTCACTAGTTCTGAGACTCTAATATAATTTAAGTGACACAATTAGCAAAAAGGAATAATTTGCCATCCGAGATGTTCAGAAAGAGCTTATTTTGAAAACAATTAGTAAAATATTAGAAACCACTTATCCTTGGAAGCTCTAAACAAAAAAAGAATGTGCAAAATAGAGAGTGACAGTAACATTGAAAAGAAATTTTATAAAAATTAAGAAAGAAATTTTAAAAAGCTTTGTACAAAATGAATGTTCACATCCTCCATAATTTAACTGTCGTTTAGTATTTCTAAAATCGTTTTTTGTTTTGAAGAAATATTTTTAAGAATGAAATTCTGTTCATCGTGTCATATCTAAAAAAAAAAAATTAGTTAAAATATTTAGTGAATACTTACACAATAAGAACAACAATGAATATATGAGTATGAGAGAGATAGATATATATATAAAAGCTAAAAGATCTTTGAAACTATTTGCATGGCGTCTAGACATTCGCGTGCGTTATTTATTTACAGATAAGCCTTACGGGTCCTTTCAAATTCTTTGTCAAAAAAAAAAAAAAACTTTTTTTTTTCTCTTTCTCTCTCTTTGTTATTTTTGTTGTTTTTAATTTTATTATTATTATTATTATTTGCATTTTATTTAAATAAGGAAATTTTTTTATATTACATATACAAAATTGTGTGCATAACAATTCATATTAAATGATTTAATGGTAGAGTATATAATAACTATCCGTAACTGGTGTAAGTTGCAATAAAATTTATTTTAAAAGGTGTAATGTTTTTGGGATAAAGCGTATAACATACTCTTTTTCAACTGGGTGTATTCCATTGAATAAATCATCATTTATCCATTAGGCCATTCGATATTGTGATTCTGACATGTGCTTCAGTTCCCAGTAATCATTATATTCACAAAAAAGTTGTTTGATCTACTCTGCTCGGTGGTTTGCACTACCTAGTAGTCAGGTGGTAGATAAGATGAATTTTCAATGCCAGCGGGCTTGAACCCGTGCTGTAGATTTAATTTTTCTGCTATCCTACCGATTAGACAGAATATTTAGAGAGACAGGCCATTGATGTATCGCATTGCCGAACATTGGTGATCCAATTTATTTTATATAATTAATTTAACATCAAAATTTTTCAATTTTTGATAATAGAACAGCTGGATGACAACGGTATTGAAAGAATATTATGTAATCAATTAATTTGTGAGACTACGATTAAAAATTCTCTTATTGAAGAAACTTTAGCAGAATTTTGATAACTTATTCAAACTGACATAAAAGAAACCGTAAGGAAGGAAGCGTTTGCACAAATACATGTACATACACTGTCAGTTGTAATCAAATAATATTATAATTTGAAGACCGTTCGTGCGAAAATTCCGTTATTCAAATAAACATTGTAAAATTCGGATGACAAATTCAAATTGATATGGGAGAAGAAGAGAGATTGTTTTAACTTTCACATTTATGTGTGCTGTGGTTAATTAAATAGTTGAATTTTAAGACTGAAGCGAAAATACCGTTATTTGAATAATTTTATCAGATCATATTACAAACAAGGAGTTCTACGTAGAAAAAACATAAAAAGATAACTATTTCTAAGGCTAACCATTATAAAGAAACAAAAAACTTCTACTTTGGGTATGTTGTGCGTGAAAATAAATACGAGCTACCACTGTTAATAGTTCATGGAAAAATTGAAGCACAAAAAGGTATAGGAAGAAAACAACAAACATGGTTGCGCAACATTACAGGCTGATACTTAACTGAACAGGCATCAGAAACATTGGCGATTTAATTCATTCACCAGCGGATCGTAACATCCAGCATGACATCGTCATGCCAATATCATATAACCGATCAAATTATGGATAGACAATAAAAGAAGAAGAGACTAATCTTAGTAGAAGCTCAAAAACTAATTCACATTTATACAAAGACTAAAAAAGGAAAAGAAAGGGTATTTTTAACACCATTGAAAGGTAGCAGAGATATTGATTAATTTTTGATCATAGCACACTCATACTAATTGTTATAATAAGCACCTGAAAATTTCGATTAGATATAGGTATCGATTTAAATAGGTTGTAATTGGGTGTCGATTAAAACTAATTCCAACTGCATTGATAACAATAAGCCTTACATGTATTTAAGTGCTAGTCCTACATATCAAAAAACCTAAATATATATACCCCATAGTAGTTATTAGTACAAAACTATGCAAAAATGATCTAAAACATTTCATGCATAGACATGAAAAACGGACAGATGGAATGGTTTTGAAAATAAAACAAAAAAGTTTTGAAATATTTTTGATTAGTTCTTTTGTATACGACCGCGTTTTTGTTGTTCCATCATCAGATGAGGATAATAGACAATCATTTATATACATATAATATGTACATAAAGAGGTAAAAATTTTGTAATATATTTTCAAGACTGGAATGTTAACATTAAGAATGTTGAATTAAAGTTTTTTGAATTCTATTTCGAAAGAGTTAAGAAATTATTTTATTAGAAATAAAAAAAATATTGTAAGAAATAAATTAGAATTTCCTTAATTTTAAATATTTTAGAATAGATATTTGTGTGATTTCATGAGCGTAGAAGCGGAAGCAAATTATAAGAAATTAAAATTGCCTCAGACATTTTTAAAATTTCGTTAAGATAAGGTTAATGTAAATTCAAAATCAATTTTGTATAGTTTTATTTAGTAAATTTTTGCCAACAAAATAATACGAGATACACTGTGCGGAGATATAAAGGCTGGTTATATTCATAATGGTAGTATTTTTCAAAGTATTTTATTAATTATAGGGTAGTAATCAAGATCAAATTAAAATCGAATAAAAAAAATTAATAATTAATGATTTCATAATAATTATTGATACATTATATAATATTTCAGTTTCAGTAAAATGTCTGTCGTTCCGTAACGCTTTTCTTATTCTGAATATATGCTGTATATGATAATGTACTTAAATGTTGAAAACTCATACGATTAAAAACAAAATCAGACATTAAAAAACAATTATTTAAAAAACAATATCAGCTTCTACGATCACTATAAATAAGTCACAGGGTTGATGCTGGAATTCTTTTGAATGAAATATTTTGCTACCATAGATTTTTTACTGCTAGGCCAGTTTTCTCTCACAGATTGGGTTGTTCTGCCCTTTTCCACTTTAGGTACACACTAAACAGAATTAATCCATTTTATCCTAGTGTGACCATATGGTCACAGCCAATTTAATACAACCTAATTCAGATTAAAATAGGTTTTTTCAATTACGCCATAAAAACAAATTATTGCATCATATTTTTGAATATGCAAGTGGTTATTTTTTTGAATTTTTTGTACATAATGTATGTGCATAATTTTAGTAGTTATATTGAGAAAATGTCAAATCAAAAGTAAGTAATAATTTTTATTCCTTCGTATATAATTTTTTAAATAATATTAAATAATATTAATAAAAAGGTTTAAAAAAAATAAAAATAATATTTTTTCTAGAAATTTTTTTTTTTTTTTTAGTTTTAATTGAAGCGTAATTATGTGTTACCATATGGCCACTCTATGATAATAATAGATACAAAATTTAAAAAAAAATGATTTGCGGAATATGGCTGTGTATGAGTCAATGCGAAGAAACCAGTTTGAAACAATTATGAAATGCTTGCACTTTCATCCAAATGATGCACTAGATTAGAATGACAAGTACTCAAAATTACGTCCTCTGATTGATCATATACAAAACAAATTTATGAAATACTTTGTGCCAGTTGAAAATGATGTTTCTTGAATTTTCATCATGAAGCAATGGTGGAATACTTCGGCAAGCACAATTGTATGCAAGCAACAAGATGTAAGCCAATCAGATTCGGTTACAAAATATGGTGTCAAAACACAACACTAGGATATCTAATTGCATCCATACCAGGGAAAAACTTACAAAAGCGATCCCGACAGTGAAATAAATTTTGGAAAATGTACTTCAACAATACTACATTTATTGAAACAATACACCGAGGATAAAAAATACTTACCGTACCATATTTATTGCGATAACCTTTTCACAATTTTGCCTTTGTTAGAAGAAATGAAACGCCAAGGATATAACTGTACTGGTACTGTAAGAGAAATCGCCTCAATAAAGAATGTCCTTTGACTGATACAAAAACATTTAACAACAAAAATAAACGAGACTATATGCAATCAGTAATAGCAACTACAAATTCTGGAAATTTTAATGTTACACGTTGGAAGGATAAAGCCATACTTACTGTCGCTTCTACGGCATATAATCAGAATCCTATGGCAAAAGTTTCCAGGTGGAGTCGGTCTGTAGGCAAAAAAATAGCTATTCCAATTCCAAATATAATCGACACCTATAATAAAAACATGTGTGGAACTGATCGAATGGATCAAAATACTAACGGTTATCGGATTGGAATAAGGGGTAAAAAATGGTGGTGGCCTCTATTTACGTGACTGCTAGACGCCTCCATTCAAAATGCTTGGCAATTATCACGACTTGAAAGGAACGATTATGACCAACTTTCCTTCCGTGTTGATATCGCTGAAGCTTACTTTGAAACTTATAAAGTAAAACCAAAATCAGCTGGAAAAAAACCTAAAGAAACTGAAGGAGACCTTTATATGCGTTATGATGGTAGAGACCACCTAGTACAACCTACTGAAAAAAGAAGAAGATGTGTATATGAAGAATGCTGTTCAGTCGGAAGAACAGAATATAAAAAATGTAATGTTGGGTTATGTGTTCCATAAAATATCATACTAACTGATTTATAATGTTGACTTTATATCTGCATTTTTTGTGATACTTATTGTTTTTAAACTTTGTTTTTAAATGTTCAATTAATATTTTTTTTTATAATTAAAATGAATACGTTTAGTTGATATTTTTTTAGGTTAAAATAACTAATATCTTTGTCAAAAATAAAATTGAAAATTTTTTATTATTTTGTACTCACATTATCCTAGCGTAACCATATGGTCACGGGCTAAAACTCAGAGACTAGGTACTTCATCCGACAAAAATTGATATATTTCATTTTATAGATCCAAAAGCAACGTTCACATAAAATTTCAGCCAATTCAGAAAACTTTTTTTAATCTGGGATAAAATGGGTTAAGGCAAGCTCAATCTGTTTTTTTTTTACACCAAATATGATTTATGTAAAAAGAAGCGTTTCATAGATAGGTGTAATAAAATATTATTGTTCATCTTTTTATTCTTGATATAGCTAATAATTATATTATAGTTATAATGCTATATTGATAATTTCCAGAAAGAGGTTATTATACTATTATACCATGAACAAAAAGTTACATGTGTTCTCTTAATTAGGCAGTATGTCTCAGACATTACGAATTTAATTATTAATTTAGAACACCAACAACAATGTAAATATGTATCATTTCAAATCATAATTCATTATTATTTTACTTCAGTATAGTTATTATATTCTACCTAGCCTTACTTACATAATACATACATTAAAAACAAATTGGTTTATTCTATCAATTCTCATTCTTTCATTCATTATGAACTCTTTTTCCATTATTATTGCTGTTGTTATAATATTATGTTAGTTAATATTCTTTGGTGGACATTTTTATAACGCATATGAATAATACTATACGAATATCAAGAATGTGGTTGCTACGAATAAACAAGCATAATATTTGGGAACTATGGCTTCAGACAACAAAACAAAAATAGTATAATACTATACGAATATCCAGAATGTGGTTGCTACGAATAAACAAGCATAATATTTGGGAACTATGGCTTCAGACAACAAAACAAAAATAGAATAATACTACGAATATCAAGAATTTGATTGCTACGAAAAAATAAGCATAATATTTGGTAACTATGGCTTCAGACATATATAAAACTTTTGGTTTTTTTTATATATTAGGCCAAAATAAAGCGCAACTACCTCCACAGAATTTTATCCATATAAAGATGAAGGAAAGAAAAAGAAGGATAGTAAAAAGTAACAAAAAAATATTGAAAAGAATTAGAATAAAATAGAAGGGTACAAAAATTTACGGACAGATATTTATTTACCCGTCTCTCGAAAACTTCTAAGTAATATGTTTGTGGGTATACAAAAGATGTTATGGTGTTCCATAGTTTAGATGTTGGGTTTATGAAAGAATTTTTACAGTTTAAAGTTCTGGTTCGAAGAGTCTCTACTATAAATTTGTGAGCGAGGGCTGCCCTGCTAGCATTAAGTTGAAATTGTTGCATTTTGGGCATAATACTGTTAATTTTGTTAGAGCAAATAGCCAACAGATATTTGTAAAACAGAGTAAAAATGCTCCTACATTACGCCGTAACATCTCCATCATTGATAATTTTGATGGCTCGTTTTTGTACCTTATCTAGCTACTGTAGGGCAGTACTAGGTGCACCGTCCCAAATATGCGAGTTCGAATATTCAAGTCGAGGCCGAATATATGTCTTACATATTAATAGAAGGTTGAAACATGTAAAATATTTCCTACTTCTGCTTAAAAACGCTAAAATTTTCGCGGTATTCTTCATCGCATAAAAAATGTGATCGTACGACGAAATTTTGCTGTTTATTTCCATTCCAAGAATTCTTAGAGTTTCAAAATTTTCGATATTTACATTTCCGAATAGAATATTTGGTATTAATGGGTTTTGCTTTGTTGATATCAGGTGACTCTGGGTTTTTGAAGAATGAAATATTACCTTATTTACATGTCATATATATTTTGGGCGTCGATACAAAAAAACCCCTGGTTACTGGTTTTATAATAATAATAAATATAAATAAAATAAGATAACATGGTGGCCAGTCTTCATAGTCTGGTCAATCTCAACAGTGTCGCGTCGCAAATCAAAAATTTTGGAATTTTGTTCAATTGGAAAATTTTAAATCATACTAAGATACTTATCGAAGAACTTCTTAAAGCCAATTTGGAAGTAACCCAACAAGAAGATATTGATAATTTCATGATTAAATTAGATGGCACAGAAAATAAATCCAAATTCGGTGCTAATGCTATTTTAGGCGTATTATTGGCTGTATGCAAGACTGGTGTTGCCAAAAAAGGTGTGCCACTTTACAAGCATGTTGCTGATTTAGTTGGCAATAAAAATATTATTTTGCCAGTACCTGTTATTAATGGTTATAGCCATGCTGGTAATAAATTGGCTATGCAAGAATTTATGATTCTCGCAACTGGAGCATAATCATTCACTGAAACTATGAAAATTGGCTCAGAAGTATACCATCACTTAAAGAAAGTTATTAATGATAAATTTGGTTTGGATGCTACAGCCGTTGGTGATGAAGGTGATTTCGCTTCAAACATTTTAGATAACAGAGATGCTTTAACTTTAATCCAAGCTACTATTAAAAAGGGTGTTTATGATGGCAAAGTTGATATTGGAATGGATGTTGCTGCTTCAGAATTCCACAAGAATCATTTGTATGATTTGGACTTCAAAAATCCCCACAGTGACAAAGCTGATTGGTTAACACCAGAAAAATTAACTAATTTATATCTTGAATTTATTAAAGAATTTCCAATGGTAAGCATTGAAAACCCCTTTGATCAAGATCATTGGGAGGCATGGAGTCAAATGACTGCTGCAACAAAAATTCAAATTGTTGGTGATTATTTGACTGTAACCAATCCATCATGTATTCAAACACCTGTTAAAAAAAAAGCCTGCAACTGTTTATTGTTGAAAGTAAATCAAATTGGTACAGTTAGAGAATCAAATTAAAGCACATTTATTGGCAAAGAGTGCTGGTTGGGGTACAATGGTATCACATCGTTCAGGTGAAACCGAAGACACATTTATTGCTGATTTGGTTGTTGGTCTTAGCACTGGTCAAATTAAAACTGGTGCACTATGCCGTTCTGAACGTTTGGCTAAATATAACCAAATTCTTCAAATTGAAGAGGAACTTTGTGCAGATGCTAAATTTGCGAAGTAATACAATTATTATAACACCTATTGTTATTGTATTTTTTTCCCTTGCTTAAAATTTAAAAGAAACCATTTCAAAAAACACAAAATAGCAAAGTAACAATTGTATTAATTTATTCTAGAACATGTAACTAGATGAAAACTCCCCCAAAATAATCACTTTAATAAATTAAAAAAAAAAAAAAATTCTAGCTTTGCTTTTATGTGTTTTAGATGTTGTGTATTGTTACATATTAGAGTCTTTATAATCATCTACACAATATATAATATATATATATATATATATAAGGGTAGGCATTGTAGCCAATTGCCTTGCGGTTATTTTGGATCATAGAGTGGCGTTATGAATTATATTAAATCGTCAACTCGTGGCACACTGATAACACTAGAATGGTAGACAATACGAATATACAAAACTACTGATGTGTGATCTGAACAGTTTACAACATTATTAATAAAAAATATTCATCAGTTACAGATTCTTAGAGATTACTGAGCAAAAACATTTCATAAATAATCCATAATTTTACTAAATTTACTTATTAGGTACCAAATCAAATTATCTTTTTTTTTTTTTTTTTTTCAAAATCCATTTCAAATAACTGATTACTTTGGTATCAATAAACCAGTTTCAATTTCAAAGTTTCTGAAATTATTTTCTTTCCTGAATATTTAAATTAAAATATTTTGACAGATAAATTGATTTGTTTGTTAATAGCGTTTCATTCGTGAATTTATTATAAAAAAAAAAAACAAAAAAAAATAAGATACCATCAGGAAAAATGTAAATAAATACAATAAATAAACCAATTACATTACATGATATCACATCACATCGTATTGAAAGATCATAACCTAACTATTTTTTTTTGGTTTTTTTTTTTTCAAAGAAATCTTATATATATATACCAAGGTAAAGTAAAGCTGAAGTTTATATTCAAATAAAAAATGATTTAAGATAAATAATTTTATTTATATTTAAATGTATATTGTATATGTGTATGTAGTGATATGCGACTATGTACAATAAATTAAGAAATACATACATATGTTTAGGAGTTTATATCAATAATAATATATTGGGAAATTGATTTGGCCTCAAAGCATTTTGTTGAAAACAAATTATTATTTACTTTATGTTTATTTATGAAATTGATTTGTGAATAATATTTCAAAATAAAAAAAAAAAACAAAAATTTCTTTAGTATTTCAAATGATCGCGAAATCAATTTAAATTACATTAGTTATTTTTTTTATTTTTCGTTTGTGAGGTTGATTTTTTATGGAATAGTATTTATGTGTATCAGTGCGACTGTGAGTTATCAGTACTGATAATAACTGTTGCATTTGTGATGAAATGAATATTCAGAAAGACATCAAGCATATTTTCAGTTACTTGCTGGGTCTGGCGAAAACTTGTAGTGATTCAGAGGGTATACATTGCTGCAAAGGGTGTGCAATGAAATCTGGACAGCTAAAATTTTCTTAAATAAATGATGTTCTGCAAAATATTTTTATTAATATTTTTTTTATATCATTGCCATATTTATCTAAAATATTAGTTAACAGAATATTTGCTCTTAAAATAACCGAATTTTTCCAAATAGAGAGCAAAATTCAGAAAAATTGCATTATTTTCATTTTAAGCATATTTTGTTTTTGTAATGACCACCAAAAAAAATTTTGTAACAAAATTTTATAAATATCGAAATTTGAAATTATTTTATTACACTATAAGCTTAATATTTAGTATGACCGCCATTTGCCTTGCCTTTGCTACCGTTTCTCGCCTTTTGTTCATGGAGTCAATTAAATTTTCAATGACGTCATCTGTAATGCTCTTCCAAGCTATATCTGAATTTGCTTTCTAATAGCTTCTATTGTCTCTCAATTGCTTTATCGGACTTTTTTCTTCATAATACCTCAAATATTTTCAATAGGATTAAGATCTGGACCGTAAAGGGAGCCTTTTAATAGTTTGAATGGAGTTATCACTTAAGCACTTTTTCACCTACAAGTAGAAATAGAACTGGACTTTATTAAGTCGAGAACATTTTTAATCTGAATTTTAATCAGAATATAAATAAATATTTAAATAAAAAATTATTATTACCTTTGTCGTAATGTGCACTTGTGGTGCATTATCTAGTTGAAAAATTAGCCTTTCAGTTGCAACAAATAGTTCCAAGAGTGATGGTATCTCCAGGATATCTATGTATAAACATCTATAGTTACTTTTCAGTTTACAAATGTCAACTTATCTAACTCAATCCTACTGAAGTAGCTCAAAACCATTAGATCTTCACTTTTGTTATGTACTTTTTAAATGCACACATCATCAAGCGACGTTCGTGACATTTTCTGTGTATCAGTAGTTTCCCGTCGTCGACATGAAGCTTGAATTTGGACTCTTAAGAAAACACCAAGTGACTCTACATTAGCCCAGTTCGATAGTTTCCGCGCCCCATAAAAGAAAGTCCTAGAAAGTGTTTAAGTTTACTTTAGAATAGTCTTTTGTATTGATCGATAAAACCTGCTTAGTAGCCTTTTTGGAACATTTAATGTTGATATTATGATTCCTCTTGCTCTGACAATGTCTGCTCGCAGTTTCTTGGATCTTCTAAGTCAAATCCCTTTGGAACAAAGCACCAAAAATGTATCTATCACTATTGCAGTCTTTCGTGGACCACCAGATCATTTACATCATCCTGTATTCCCAGTACTTTCAAATTTTTTAATGAGATCAGCAACACATGATCTCCCACGTTCTATTTTCCCTTTCTTCCCTAAAGCTATTATAACGCTTTTTCACCATGATTTAATTTTGACATTATTTTACCGCGTCTTGGTTTTTATCTACATACATTGGTTGAATTATTTTGTGACTATTAAACATTTTTTCTTAAAAACTAAGTACTTTGCATGATAATCTGAGTTGCACAAAATAAATAAAAATCGGTGAAGAATTTAAAAATACTAGCAAAGAGTTTTCTAGGAATTCAAATTGCCCGGATTCAATTGCATACTACTGTGTATTGGACAACCTGGAGGATATCGCAAAAATTTTCTTAGTGATTAGATCACTTGAATCAATTCTTGTTTTTCTCTACTATTCTCCAAAAGGAACACAAAATAAGTGTACTTTTGAATTTCAGCATCAAATAAACCCCCCGGTGTAACAAAATTGTTTTAAACTCGCACCTAAAGCACTCACTTTAGATGGGTACCCAATTGTGTAGTTTGAAAGAATGTATTGCCAACAACTAATTTCCGGGATATACAAGTAATCAGTTTCGCTGGACACCAAAATATTATCGTTACTTTTTTTTGTATCTCATGATTGAAAAATCACTCATATTGTCGCTAGACAGAGAAGAGAGAAAGAGATATACCAGAAAATTATTATAAAAAAATTTTAATTTTCATATTGTAGTAATTGGCGTACGTTGGATATGCGTTGGAGGACAGGTGATAAGTTTATTTATTCCATTTTAGAGAATTTAAAGACTTACATTAATCTGAAGTAGAAAAAAAAATATTTATTAGAATTTTAGATACTTTCAATATCAAAGAAGAGATAATTTGATTAATTTCAAATAAAATTGTTTTTATTTTTTTTTTTTATTGTTGTATAGGCGGCTGTCAATATGTCAAAATTTTTAATTTAATAATTAAATTTTTATTTTATTTTTATTTTCTTAAGATTTTCTTAATCGATTTTGACAGAGTGAAGTTTTTATGAGATTTTTTTTTGCATTTTAGTAGAAAAACGTATTGTCTAGGGTCATATTTTTATTGCGTGATGTAAAGCATAATTGGAATTAATGATTTGTTTTCAAGAGTTGTTGTAAATTGAAAAAAAAAAAAATTCAAATAGATTTTTTTGTTTTTATAGTTGATATACAAGTATATTTCTATTGTAGTCTAAACATATCAGTTGAAGTTTCATCAAGGTATACAATATTGTAACGTTGTCAACGTATTAAACTTATCCCACTATGAATAAATTAGCTATGTTAAAATTTAAATTTGAAGTGATATTTAAAACTATATTTAACATATAAAACTGCACTCTACCCTCAGTTTTCTCAAAATTAATGGCTAGAACAATTCTCAAAAGGATTAAAAGCAGAATAGAAGCTATGTGCTCGAAAGACACCAAGCAGGTTTTCGCAGTGACTATTTGTGTGGGGATCACATCAATACATTACGAATAATCCTTGAACAATCTACTGAACTTAAAGCACCGCTAAATATAATGTATGTAGATTTTGAGAAAGCCTTTGGGAATTGGATATTTGGGAATCACTCAATAGAAGAGGCATTATAGAAAAAATTATAGCCATAATTAAAGAATCCTACAAGATGCAAGATGTCGCATCTTACATTGACGACAGCTCAAAAATTGCTTCGAGGTGTATCAGGAGTAAGGCAGGGCTATATTTTATCACTCATATTGTTTTAGTGGTAATTTACTTAATGACTACTACTGGGGTATACCACTATACCACAGTCGAACCTATTAGCCATTTAGATTACATCGACGATTTGTGTTTATTGTCACATACCAATTGTGGTTTAAATAATATGTGTGAAAAGCTGTATAACACTGGAGGAAGTGCAACCTTAAAAATCAATGCAACTAAAACTAAAATCTTGCTCACACATCACGACATCCGATCTACTATGAAGGAATGCGAATCGAAGATGTGAGCACGTTCAATTACTTGGGCAGCCTTGTGTCATTAGATGTAGGGGCTGATTTAGATATTGAAGCCCACATCAGCTAAGCCTGTACTGCTTTCGGGATGCTCTGAAAAATATGGCAGGCACATATCTCTGCGTACAAAAATCTCAACGCAAGTGTAAAATCTGTTCTCTCGTACGTTTGCGAAAAATGGAAGGTTTCAGTAAACATCACCAGGAAACACCGAGCATACATCAGTAAGGTGTCTCCGATGCTCCTTAAGCATTGGTTGGCCACAAACCATTTCTAACAGAACGCTGTGGCAAAAAATGAATCAAAAGCAAATAGATGTTGAAATCCGACAAACATCGTGGCGTTGGATCAAGGATACTCTGAGGAAACCTGACAACAACATTGCGAAACAATGTTTCGTGTGAAATCTTTAAAGTACACATTGCGTCGGTAGGCCGAGAAAATATGGAAAACAATACTGTCTTAGTTGAGGCAAGTACCTAGCAAAGAGCGTGGTAACAATTGAAGAGGTTAGTTGCAGATAGGAGGTGATGTAAAAATTTTATTTCTACCATATGCACCACGGGTAGGGTTACAGGACATTGATGATGATGATGAAACAGTGATCGCTAACTGTTATAAAACTATTTTGCAATAAGTTAAAAGTTGTGAGATTGAAGGTTGATTTTAATAAATTACATAGTACAACACTCATCAAATAGTAAAATGCATTAGATCCAGTTTGATTCTAGTTCATTTTTGATTTTCTTTACAGTTAATATAATTTTCGTCAAATCATTGCTAACCGTCCTAGTCATTATATTTGTGCCATATCTTCAGTTGTTCCATTAATTTTCGAAGATCGTGGATTTCTATCACAGTACAAATCATTTGAAAATTTATGAATTGTATTGAACATTGATTAAAATAAGCTGCTGATAAAAATCAAGAAAGTAATTAGATTAATTCGAATATATTTTGGTGTAAAAGCAGAAATTTTGTAATATTTTTAAAATGTATATCTGTCAACTAAGACCCAAATCAAGCAATTCTGAACAAAATCTTCAACCTATTTAGAACATACAAATTGGAACAAATAAATATTTTCTATTTAGAACAAATAAATATTTTTTAATGCTGGACCAGCGAATTTTACGTCGGGAATCACTAGTGTATGTAATAAAACAAGTAATAATTATTATTTAGACCTATAGTTTGGCATTTTGATATTAAAATCACGTGTTGTACTTGACTCGAAAATATACTATTCCAAATATATTCAAAGTAATAATATAAAATTCTTCCAGATTATGTTAGCTGGTATTGAGTTAAGCTGTCAGTGACAAAATTCATAATATCACTGAAAATATCACAAAATCGACACAATCAAGTTGTAGTCTAATTTAAAAGTGATAGCATCTCCATGATATATATGTATACACATCTCCACTTACTTTTCAGTTTACAAATGCCAGCTTATCTAACCCAATTCTACTGAAATCCATTTAGCTGATATTGAGTTAAGCTGTCTGTGACAAAATTCATAATATCACTGAAAATATCACAAAATCGACACAATCAAGTTGTAGTTCTCTGATTGTTAAAATTAAAAATTCTCAAAACAAAATGTAAAAATTTATTAAATACCAATTCAACTTAATAGATTTCAAAAACTAATTTAAAAACATATAAAAGCTTAGAAATAAATATGAACCTATATTCATTGCATAGAATAATATTGTCATTAATCCAGATAAGTCTTCAGTCATTCGCATAAAATTTTAACTAGAATTTTGTATGCAATATTTACTAATTATATTCCTCTACAGTTTT
Organism: Argyra leucocephala; assembly: GCA_963942445.1. Classification (NCBI taxonomy): domain Eukaryota; kingdom Metazoa; phylum Arthropoda; class Insecta; order Diptera; family Dolichopodidae; genus Argyra; species Argyra leucocephala. The sequence continues at coordinate 17,511,954 of OZ012681.1, forward strand.
TACAAGGCATTTTATATGTCTCCATCCTTCTGATGAATGGGACATAAAGAGTTGATACTCCAGTCATGAGACATATACTTCTAATAAACCTGAATCGACCTGTTAAAATATCCTAAAATTCTCCAAATTTGATTTTTAATTTCATCTGAATTTAATGAATGAAAAAAAATTTCATTTGTTCTTTCACGGTAGTTTCCATTGTTAAAAATATTCTATTAAATTATTTATACATAAATTTCACCTTTGTTTATTCTCACCACATCTTTGTTAAATAAAAAACAAACAAAAAAAGTGATTAAAAAAACCCATCATTAAACCATATGATTAACGGTAAAAATAGGATATAAACTTTGTATAATAATATCCTTTATTTTTTTTCTAAGTAAAATTTCAATATTTTAACAACACTACTAATACCAATACAATTTAATTCAGGGTTAAGTTCATAGCGTATATAACCTTTTAATACTGAACAACCCCCAATTCATTCTCTCTCTATCTTTCTCTAACAAGAAATCATCAATAACACAATTAAAAGAACTAACGGAATTTACAAGAGTATTACTATTTACAGTCAGGAGCAAAAATTCACGACGAAATATTTTTAGTTTTTAGACTTTTAGATTTGAATCAAATTTCCGTAAGACTTATTATAGCTTATACTCCAAAATGTATATGGGACATCATAAGTCAAATAAACGTTACGATCTACTGAAATGAAAGCTATAAGGCAACTTATAAGCTAACTCTGGGCCATTTTGTAGGAAATGGCAAAATTAGAATGAATAACAGAGACCTGGTTCGATGAAGAAGAAGCAGTAAAAACAAATTGCGAAATGTGAGTTTAATGAATAGAGACAAAAAATGCATGTACGAGATTAATCCAGGTGACCGATTGCAACGAAGACGTTCATCAAATAAATATAAACAATAATGGGGCTCGAAATTATAATGAATACCTTCTTAAAAACAAGAAAATGTCCAACATCAAAATCGAAGAAGAATGTATACCAATAAGTAACTTGTAATAACTATGCCAACGACTTGGTTAATATCTATATATTTATAAAAATTAATTTTATTGCAGATTATCCATGGAAATATTCGTACTACAAACAAAATCATGTTGTTTTAATGTCTACCACTGAGTTGAAATTCAGAACAGGGACTTTTCTGGTTGGTTGTTGAAACTAAATTGAAATCCAGAAAAGCCCCTGGTGCTTACGGTATCAGTAACACCGACCTAAAAATGCTTCCAAAAAAGGCTCTGTATCTGCTCTTCAACCTATGTCTTAAATTGCGTTATTTTCCAAAAAACCTGGAAAAATGTTACATCAGTTATATGTATTCCAAAAACCAACAAACGTATAAATAAGATTAGTAGTTACCGTCCAATTATCCTACTAAGTTCGATCGGCAAAATTTTCGAAAAAGGACTCCAACTTAGGGTGCAAAACTTTGTGTCGAAAACAATAAAGTTTTACCCAATGAAAAATTCGGTCTTCGACCTGAACATTTTGCTGATCACCATACAAGTACGAAAATATATCAGAAAAAAATTTATTAGAAATATATCAGAAAAAAAATTTTAAGAAAATAAGTCTGTTGGTATTTTATTTTTATGATATAGAAAAAGTATTCAACTCTGTATGGCACGGCGGTTTGATCTACAAAGTATCTTCTTGATCTACGCAGTTTCCCCTATACGTAGTCAAAATAATTAAAAATATTTTCTACAAAATAGAACTTTCGATGACAATCACTCTTCAAAACTTCAGTTGCCAATAGCCGTACTCCAAGGACCAATTTTAAGTGCTATCCTGTACAATATTTTTATATCTGACATTATCATCCCAAATTCATATTATATTGATTTGTTTGCCAATGATAACAACCTGCGTAGCACTAATGCAAATACTACAGTCATCACACAAAATTTGGTTCACCAATACTATTATAAATGGAAAATTAAAATCAATCCTTCTAAAACGGCAGCCTGCTTATTCTCAAGTAAAAAAAAGTCATGCAACTTGCCAAGCAGAAACATCAACCTAAATGGTACTACTACCGAATGGAGTTCTAGGATTATCATTGAGGATAATCAAAAAGAAAACTAATTTTAATAAAATTCTCTATGGTTTAATAAACAGAACATCCCTATCAAAGCAAAATAAAACTTTAATTTTTGAATCAATATTTCAAAATTTATATTTATATGGATCTCCAATATGGGGAGATTGTGGCAAAACAAGGTTCTAAAAATTATCATAAATCTGATCTGAAATCAAAAAGTCGGCCAATAGCTGATAAAATGGCAAATAATCAATTAAAATTTAACAATAAATGCGAATATTCAAGTGATTGCCTAATTCGGAGGCTGATGGTTCATTATTGATCATTGGCACGCTACACTGGTCTAGTTTTATGCTTTACATCTAGAAAATGCATTATCCATACTCTCAAGAAACCACAGAATCGCTGAATAAGAAAATAGAAGATTATCTTGATATACCACTTCAGTTTGATCTACCAATAAAAAAACATAGCTTAAAAAACGTAAAAGTCGTCATTAAAAATGAAATAAACCCAAAGAAAGTGTAAGCGTGTGATCAAATAACAGGTAAAATGATAAAAGAACTTCCAGAAAGAGGTATAAAGTACATCACATATCTATTTAAGGCTATCCAAAGGTTAAGTTGATTTCCAGATCATGGTAGAAAGCCCAAATTATCTTATTGCCTAAACCGGTTAAAGATCCAAGTGTTTTAACCTCATACAGGCCAATTACTTTACTACTTATACTGTAAAAGGTTTTTGAAAAATTATTGACGACAAGACTAAACCCAATATTGATGAAAGAAAACTTAATACCATACAACCAATTCAGGTTTCATTCAATCATTGAACAAGTTCATAAAGTAGTAAATGTAATAAATGACATTTTGGAAAGAGAAAACTATTGCTCAGAAACGTTCCTAGATATCGCACAGATGTTCGACAAAATGTGCATGAAACAAAGGTTGCCTCACGAGTTATATCTTCTCATAAAATCGTACTTGGACAGTCGTAAAATTATAATAAAATATAGACGAGAATACATTTCGGAAAAGATGATAAAATCAGGAGTGACTAAGGGTAGTGTGCTAGGGCTCATTTTGTACCTAATATACATGGTAAATTTGTCAACAACAGAGAACACAGTTACTGCAATATTAGGCGATAACACAGTGATATTAGCAACAAACACAAGCCCAATTATTTCTTCAAATAAATTGCAAAAACAGTTTATCAAAAATTGAAGATTAGCTGAAAATATGGAGAATCAAGGCCAATGTAAACAACATTAATTGCCCGGCTGTAACTTTAAATAAAATCCCATTAACACATGCTAATTCCGCATAGTAAATTGGTATGCATTTGAATAGGCGTCTAAATTGGAGAGGGCATAATTCCAACAAAAACAAGCAAGTCAGATTGAAATTTAACAGTCTATATGTGGTTAATAGGTCATTATGCAAAATCCTGTTATACAAGACCGTCATAAAACCATCTGGTATTATGGTGTACAACTGTGGAGTACCATAAGTAATTCCAACATTGAAATACTGGAAATATTTCAATCGAAAGTACTGCGATCGATAATAAATGCACCATGCTTTGTCACAAACGAAGAAATTAGAAATGATCTAAAAGTTTTTTTTTTTGTTATTTCTAATGGCTTTTATTCAGATCGGGATTCATTCTACTATCCTATATTTTATTTTATTTTTATTAAAAACTTCAAATCTTTTTATATTTTACAATTAAATTAAATTAATTCTTCTTCAATTAAATAAAACATTATATCAAATAATTTTACACTAATTTTATATTGTTCTTCTCCATTAATACTATTACACCACCATTTTAATAAAGTAAGACATTCGTATCTTTCACTATGGCAATAGAATGTCTTTAACTATATTTCATTCAAAACTCGAAGCTTAAAAGTGACTATTTAAGGATATATTATGTACAATTTTTTTTGTTTTTTTTTTATATTTTCTAATATGTATATATCTTTAATTATTATTGACAAGCATTTAAGGACCTGCGCAGTAGACACCTTTTCATTTTATTTCGCTTCTCTTTAATGAACTTCTAATATAATAAATAAGTTGTATATAAAACAATAATGCGCACACAGTTTGAAATTTTTTTACTCATATGGATTTATTATTCACCAAATACATTATGCATATTGATGTATTGAACATACATATGTATGTGAGTTCTTATTAAAAAAAAAAACAAAATCAAACAAATCAGTTATTATTATTAGTTACATACAATGAAACTTTAAATGTGACTTCAACTTGAATTATAATTACTCAATAGGGGCCCCTAGTATATTTGTAGTTTATAATAATTGTATTAATCTTCTACTATAATATAAATGTACTGTACATTTGTGAACAATTATTAATTCTTAATTCATAATTCAAATATTTGTTTTTTTTTTTTAATAGTATTTAAATTAATTATTTAGTATTTAAGTTAAAAATGTAATCTGAATTATTTTAAATACTAATTTTTAATTTGAATTAATTATTAATTTGATTAAGGATACATTGTACAAAAAATGAATTAAAAATTTGTTACTAGCTTTGTAATTCTGTTGAAATAAAGACTATTTTTGTTATTATTTATTTATTATAAGTAGGGAATCCGTTAAATAAGCCATAACAGCAAGAACTTCAAAATAAACAAAATTGTAATTCAATTACATACTTAGCTTACAACTAAATTACATTTTAATATTGGTTACAATTAAAATAGGCTCTATTGCAGCATTAAGGTATTATACAGATTTTCAAATACTACAAAATTTGTTCATTCATTTTCACAACTCAATGTAATTTTTCATAGGTAAGTAATTGACAACACACACACACTTATTAGATATACGTGATATGTTAAATGTATTCCTTAACAACCTTTTATTAAGTCTAGATACTAGATAGCATATTTAACAAAAAAAAAAAAAACAAAAACAATATTTTTTTTCTAATTAAAAGGATGTCGTGTCATGCTAGACATTTTTTTATTCTTCAATCCTTTAGATATGTACATACCTACCCTTTCGAAAAAAATATTGTCTAAAACCAAAAATATATAATTTAATTAAAATTCTATTATAGAAAATTCTCTTGAACTCATATGAAGTCACATGTTATTCGAAAACTTTGAAGAACGATTTAAAAAAAAAAAAATATATCCAAGACACAAGCAAAGAAAAATCAAAACAATAAAAAACAATAACAAAAAAAAAAAAAACTTTTATTTTACTGTAGCGATTAATCCTTATACGGATATTTAGTTTTTCTCAAAATTCTACAAAAAAAAAAACGGAATACAAAAAAAAATACAGTAAAACAAAAATGAGTAAAACTTCAAAGAAAATTGAAAAGAAAGGATATTAAATAGGATAATGAATAAAAAAAACTATACAAACAATATTAGAAAATTTGTACACATACCCACCAACATATATACATGTAAAAAAAAAAAAAAAACAAAAAAAAAAACACTTTTATTTTTTTTTTCTTAAATTTTAATCTGTCCACCACCACTACCGGTCCAGCTACAGGCAATATACAAAAAGCTTTGATCTGATATTTACCTTTCATTTTTTTTCTCTCTCATTTCATTTTCATCTTTTGTTTTGTGGGAAATTGTTTTATCCTTTTTTTTGATATTATTTTGGTTTTTTTTTTTTTGTATCCTTTTATTATATAAACATTCATACCTTTCCGGTTAACTATTGTTTTTTATTTGTATATATTTTTTTGTAGCAGGTAGGTACAGTTAATGTCGAAACTATTTTTGCACAATGCAAAAAGCCATTATGATGATAATATGAAGTTAAATTGTAAAACCATGACAAATAAAGAAAAGTCAAAACCTACACTGAGCTAAAAAATATGTTTGGCTCAACTATAAAATTAAAGAACAATATAGTTTCATTAACCATATTACATCATGTAACTATAGGTTTTATATGAAGCTAAAATGTTTCTTATATGGTTGAACGAATTATAACATGGTTGGAACAAAAATAATTTACTAGTCAACACAACAATCTATAATTATAATTGACAAACATTTAAGGTCCTGCGCAGTAGACACCTTTTTATTTTATTTCGATTCTCCTACTCCTTAATGAACTTCTAATATATATAATATATAAGATTGTATATAAAACAAAAATTTTGTAACCATATGATTTTATTATTCAGCAAATGCATTATGCATAAGTGAGATCTTATGAAAGTAATAAACAAAAGCAAACAAATCAGTTATTATAATTTATATATTTACTTGCAAATGAATCTATGTACATATGCCAAAAAAAAAAACAAAAAAACGAATTCATCTAAAATAACAAATATAAAAACAACAAAAAAACAAATCACTTGAATTCTTCCTTTTTATCTTTTTAAGTAACTGTCTCTAAATTTTATATATTTGTAGTAATAATATAGTTTTTATTAAAATTATGTATTATGTAGGTATATATATACATACCTCTTTAATGACAAAATTTTTTATTTTTAGTAATTTTATACACTAAATGCCACTTACTATAGGGAATATATCGGAAACGAAGCAGTATATGAGAGACGTGTATTTATGTGTCCTAAATAAAAAATAAAACTTACTAACCACAAAACTTTTTATTAAACACGAGTGATTTCTGCTATACTGTGGGAAGTCTATGTCAGTACGTACATTACTGTTTTTTTTTTTAACTTTAAATTTGACTTCAACTTGAAATATAATTACTCAACAGGGGCCCCTAGTATTATTATATTCACAAACATAATTATGTTTGCAGCAATATTATTTATAATTGAAACAAAAATAATTATGTTTGGAATAAACACATTATAGTTACTTTCTACAACACGATATTTTGTTCTCAACTATAATATTGTTGTTTTAAATATAATTCACTAATATATAATCTTAAAAATAAATATAATATGGTTGAATGAAAAATATTTATGTTTACACGAAACATAATTTATAATAGGTTCAATAATAATATTATTCTCACAAACTTGACATTAGTTTTAATTGAAACAAAAATAAATATAATTAAGGTAAACATATTATACTTAAAATAATAACACAACACAATATATATTTAATATCTATATAGGATTATATTTTTCTGTCAATTACAAAATGGTGGTTTAAATTAAAATATATATTTGCAACGAATGAATTCCAATGAGTTCCAATAAGTATTTGGTTAAATTGTTCCTTCTTTCTTTAAATCAGAATTGATAATTTTTATTTTTAACTGAAAAAAAAAACATATTTAATAGTTAAGATTATCCTTCAAATTAAAAAGTACTTATATTATAGCATTTTACAAGAGACTCTAAAGAAAGCCTCAACTTTCGTAATAAATTGCCATAAAAATAAGTAAGTTTTGGATTTAAACAAATCATTAAATAATCATTATTTAACCAACCTGTTCTTTTACTTCGTCTTAGTTTTACACTTACGAACCTAGATAGTTTATACGCTTGCATTTATAAACACGTTTTGACTTCGTAAAGAGGAACAGTAGACTGAAAATTACAGTGAATTTATATTTTTGAAGGATTTTATTTTAACGTCAAATATAATATGACTAGGGGCTCCTGTTGAGTAAATATAATTCAAGTTAAAGCTAAATTTAAAGTTTTTAAAAGAACAGGGATTTGCATGGACTGATATAGACTTCTCATTACAAAGCAGAAAACACTCATGTTTTAATAAAAAGCTTTGAAATTAGTATGTTTTCGTTAAAAAACATAAATACCTTACTTCTAATTTTCTGTTTAGTTTCTACCTATTTCTTAATGTATTTGGTGAATAATAAAACCATATGATTAAAAAAATTTCAACTATGTTTGCATTATTGTTTTATTTACAACTTACTTATTATATATTAAGAGTTAATCATGGATAACAGAGATAAAATGAAATTGTCTACTGCGCAGGTCCTTAAATGCTTATCAATTATAATTATAGATTATTTCAACCGTAATATGATTACTTCAACCCCAATATTATAGTTACTTTAACCATAATATGATTACTGCAAACATAATATGTTTGCTTCAAACATAATATGATTACTTCAACTATATGAGATGATTGCTTCAACCAATATTATAACTACTTTAATCATAAGGCAACACTATAATATGATTAATATTACTACAAATATTTTTAAAACAACTATAATATGATTTATTTAATCAAAATATGTTTGTTACAACTATATACTGGATTATGAGCTTCTTAACCATATTATGATATCCACAACCATAATATTTTTGTAAGCAATATAATTTAAAGTTGGTTTATATTTTTTTTAAATATAGTTGTAGCAACCATAATTTATTACAACGTAGGTATATATTTCGATTAATTGTAATATTTTTAAGACAAATATAATATGTTTCTATCAACCATAGTTATATTCATCATTAACATATCAAATGTTTGTTTCAACTATATCTAACATAATAAGTTTAAAGTAACCATAATATGTTTACCGCAACCATTGGATAAACATATTATTTCTCTTAGTGTAGGTTAACCTTCACAATCTAATTGGTGACGTCACCTTCCAGATAATATTTACTCTATTTGACATACGTCAAAATGTTTATAGTCTTGTTTGAAGGTATTCCTTATAATTTGGAGTGCCGGTATTGTTTCTATCGTTTTGGTGGTTGTCTTCGCTGTAAATTTTTGTCTTTAGTCATTCAACTGACTTAATTTCGCAATTTATTTTTAACTGCTTTTTCTCCATTGAACCAAGTCTTTGTCCACATTTCACATGATATCTTTCTCTTTAATAGACTATCAGCTTGGATATGATACTTACTTGTTCTTTTGAATTAAAATGAATAATACGTCAATTGTAAAACATAATAATTATGTACACCTTGTACGAGCCATTAGGCTCTTTTAGGTTATTTGAATAAATAAATAATCAACAAAAGGTGGACTCATTTAGAATTCATATTTCTACTACCATGGAAATCCCCAAGATGATTCAAAATGAATTACGGAAATTCATGTATTTTTAGATTTTCTAAGACTTCTAATGTGTTCAATTAAATTAATTTATTGCTCTACCACAGTCTACCATAAACCTAAAATATTATATAAACGGTATAAATGGTCGCTATAGTGCAAAATCAGCATGTGTGCATCGTAACGAAATTTACCAAACATTACATTTTGGAGAGAAAACTACCAGTTTTCATAGAGCTGAATAAATTTTAGTCTTCAGTGTGTACTTAGCTTAAAATAGGAAATAAAAATTTGCTGCATAAAATGTAAAAAAAAAAATTTATAAGAGACCAAGGAAAGGTATGGGATATTTTTACTAACTTGGGAAATTTACTAAATTGTTACTTAAATGTAAATGTAAGAACCCTGCCCTGCGGCATGTGCACCAGCATGTTCAGATCATAAATCTTTAGTTAACAAATTCAGATCAAATAGTTGGAGATATTCATCTACTTCTTTTGTCCGGTCTCCATTCTGCTAGACTTTTGATTCACCAAAATATTGTCCTTTTATTACAGTTTATAGGTATAGTTATCGAATTAAATAAGAACGTTGAAATGTCAATTTACAAAATTCACAATAGTGTTCTTAATTTCCTTCAAATTTATTCAAGATCTAGATAGATGTAGATTATTGTGACGTTGTAATGTCAATTTACGAAATTCACAATAGTGTTCTTAATTTTCCTTCACATTTATTTAAGATGTAGATAGATGTAGATTGTTGTGTAATTTCGGCAGGGAATCTGTATCATCGCAGCCGCAAATGCTCTTATTGTGATAACCCGTGTTTTCAAGATGTAATTATATAATTATATGACAAATGATATAAATATCTTCAGTAATTAACTATCAAGCTACAATAGATGATAAAATTTATCAAATAACTGAAATTCGAAATGTAAATATAACATTTTACAACATAAGATAAGAATAATATGTCTCATAGACTTCACATTTCTTTACGCCGCATTGCGGTACTGCAAACAACTTTCTACTATCAATAATCATTTTTTTTAAATATTAAATCAACAGTCATCAGCGGGACTTAATTAGAAATTAAAATAATGCTCAATTACAGGTAATAACAATTTTGAATTTTGATGTAGATCGAGATCAAAATCAATCTAAATTTATGTGAACATCTAAGTAATTAAACTATTTCTGACAAGTACTGTAAAATGAATGAAGTATGCTTGTCAAGCCACCAACTATCACCATAACCAACAGCTGTGAATATAAGTTTGTGTAAAATAATGTGTTGAATTAAATGAGAAAACTAACAAAAAAAAAATAAATAAATAAAAACAATAAAAAAATAACAACAAAAATACGCATAAATCTTAGCTTCTGGCTATTTTGTTATGCTGTGTGACCAGACAAAACCAATTTCTTATTTTATTTTTTTTTATTTGTAGTCCTTTATGTTTGCTTTTTCAGGATATAAAATTACAATAGAATATAAAATGATTATACCACCACTACCACACATTCAAAACTAATAAAATAATTTTTCATGTTCATTCATATATTGAAATCGACCGGATGATGGAGTGTAAAGGACATCATTTTCATAGACAACATAATAAGAAAAAAAAAAAAAATTAAAACACTCCTTTTCAGTTGAATATTAAATTTATGTATTAATATATGTATATGTATGTGTTGAGTATATTTTAAGTAGTTTACCTATATGATGATGCATTCAATATCCATATATAGAAATGGTAAACTATTGTTATATAGGATCAGGACAATATATATAAAAGGACAATAATTTATACAAAATATAAATATGATGTGTACACTATATGTGTTGTATAGGTATATGTTCATTTCATTCTATACTCAATTGTGTTAGGTGTTATTTTAGATATATAGTATAATAATATAATATTTTGAAAGCCTCTAGGATATTGAAAGTTATCCTTTTTATTTTTAATTTTTTTTTTCTGTTCATTCATTCAGGTTGTTAAAGTATGATGATGGGTTATTGAATTTTTTTGTTTACAATATTTTTTTTTTTTTTGTTTTGTTCTTGTTTCGGCTCAGTTTTTGCATATAAAATGAACTTTATCAAATTTAAATTACAATCATTGTTTTGTTTTTTACTGTTTTTAGCCAATGCAATGTCTGGAATAAATTGGAATAATGTTAAGTTTTTTTTTTTATGGGTCTAGATTAGTGTGTTGCATGTTATTTTTATTGTTATTTTTTTGGAATATTGGAATTTTGTAGACATATAAAAAATAATTTTTTATGATTTTAAAAATTTTTTTATATATTGTTTTTTGTAGTTTTTACAAAAAGTGTATAGAAAAAAAAAATTAGGTTTTTTTTTTGTTTTTGTTTAGATGTTATTAAAATAAAACGGGATCTTGTTTAGCAGAATATTTATTAAATATTTATGGTAAATTAATCAAATAAAGGAGTTTTTAGGTTGTGTGCATATAGATTGACAGTGGCTTATATTATAATAAATTTTTATAGAAATGTTGTACATTTTAAATTGTTATTTAAGGGTTCTAAAATTTAATATGAAATTGATAAGATTGTATTTTTATTTATTCTAATTTGTTTGAGACTATCAATTTCTGTGGGGTGAAGAAATATGTTGTAAATATGAATTGAAATTGAAATTCAAATTTATTAAAAAAATATTTAGCTAGACTTTATTTTTTTTTTTGTATTTTTTGTAAGTTATTTACCCTAAACGAAGAAACTTTGGTCGTCAAGGCTGCTAAAGAATGTCCTCAAAGAGGGGTACTATCACCTATCATGTTATCCCTTGTAGTGGATGACCTGTTAGCGTAGAAGCGCAACGCTACGCTATTCAAGTATTCTTGTCAGAGGCATATTTAAGTTTACAGTGGCTGAATTAACTCAACAGACACTAAACATGATTACCAAATAGTGCCAAAAGGTTAAACCCTCTATAAATCCAAATAAAAGTACTATTGTTGCTATCACAAACAGAAGAGTCAGGGACAAATTAAAGAAACCTGTGACCTAAATGGAATAACGATTGGCTTTTCCAAAGAGTTCAAACTGGAATGCTCATTTAGTGAATGCTCGAAATAAAGTCAGGATTGCACTCTGGACATGTAAAAGCCTATATGGTCGTAAATGGAGACTAAACCGCATAATGGTGTTATGGGTATATATCGCAATAGGGAGGCTAACCTTAACTTACGCATTCGCAGTTTCGTGAAACAAAGTTACGCAAATCACAGCTAAAAACAAGTTCAGCAAACTCAACAATCTACAGCATTTAGCTTGTTTGATGATAACCGGAGCTATGCGCATAACATATACCACATCGTTAATGCCTCCGTTTCACCTAGAACCGGAGATATAGAAAAATAAATAATTGTCCACACGTACAAATGCAGTACTGGTGATGATCAACAAATTAAAAAAGTGGTACACCCAGAATTAGTTCGTGTACTCCAGGGATGATACGCTTTCGTTAGCATTATCCGACTGCTGCTTGCCAAGAAATAATTCTAAGAAACCTTTTAATATAATCTGGCCAAGCAGAGAGATGTGGTGAACCTGACCACTCTCTTTCGACAAAGGATAATTAATATGGTATACTGACGACTACAAGAAAATGAATAGAGTCGGGGATATATGGAAAAAGTATCGGTGCCCATATTTATTCAAACCTAGACTCTACAAACACAGTCTTTCAAGCCGAAGTACATGCCATAGAACTCCGTGTGCGAAACAACTTAAGAAGTAATTACAAAAAACCTAAAATCTACATTCTCTCTAAAAGAAAAGCAATTATACTAGCTATTAATTCAAATATCATCACAACAAAGCTAGTGTAGGATTGTTTAAAAATACTTAAAATCGTGATAAAAACAAATAAAGGCATAATAATGTGGTACCAGGACTTTTTGGCATAGCACGAAATGAAACTGCAGGTTATCTAGCAAAAAAAGCATCGGATACGCCCTCTGTTGTGCCAAGTCTGTTCTGTGGGATTTCCCTGAGCACAGTGAAAATGCAATTAAAAGCCTGGGTAGAGCAAAATGGTTTCTGGGCCAACTTTCCTGGAAATCGTCTAATCAATAGGAAATCGTTATGTATCTTGGCAGGGATAATAATAGGCCTATGCCTAATAGAGAACACCTATATAAAATTAGTATTTAGCAGAATATGTGAACTAGAGGACGAATCTGTTGAAAATTTGCTCTTTGAATGCGAAGAGCTCACTCGTAGCAGACTTCACCATTTGGAACCACGTTTCCCGAACAATGGGAGCTATCCAACATATCATTGAAGAATATCCTGACCATTATCACAAAATCAGGTATTCTTAATAAAACAATACAATCTGGTCAAGGAGACATTCAGTAGTTTGTATGACATTTTTTATATGTACGCAACATATAATGGGTAGCGGATGATAAACCCCATAGTTATTAACCACCTATGATGATAACATTATACTTTATTGTTGGAACCTAACTTCGCTGCTCGAACTGATGTCTCCTGGGTAGCTGCAGAATGGTGTGGTGCTTGAGACGAATTAGACCTCTTGCGTCTAACAATCTGTTTGCTAGTCTATTTGGATATGTAGCTAATCTAATTTGGTATTTGATGCTAAAGCTATTAATTTTCTTCTTAATGGTTCTTACCTGTAGACCACAATGTATTGTTGTGCCGCACTTATTAATCGTAAAATATTTAATTGAAATCGCTGTAATACTTGAATTTCTAGTTTCTCCCCACAGTTGAATAGTGGGTTTAATATAATGTAAAATAAATTATTAATAACAAATTAAGTTTGATAGTATATTAATATTGATAGTACCATCTAGTTTTATTGTATATAGATAGTATTAAATCAAATTGATCGAATAATAACTTATTTTATAACAGAAAATTAACTTAAAGAAATTTAGTTGTTAATAATAAACTGTTATTGAGTATATAATATAGCGTATTCATAAAATTTAATAATAAAAATCGATTTTCTGCGATAAGAACGATTTTCGATTATCTCTCATCAATATGGAATTTTTCTATTTTCATTGCACATAAATAGGTAAGTTACATTGTATGTATATTCTATTTATTTTTTTATTCTAATATTCATTTTTGTTTTTTTTTTTGTATATTATTAAATAATCGTATAGATGACGAAATTTAACTGAGTATTATCGTAACATATATTAAAATATGTCATTTTGGGAAAAAAATTCATGTCACATTCAAGAAGTTATTGCTAAAAAGTAATATGAAGAACATCAAACTGAAGAAAAATGACTTTACAAAGTTATAAAGTAAGGACATTTATACTCATCTTTTCTTTCATATTTACTGTTATTATATTTTCTTTTTCTTTTTAATATTTCTTTCTTTTTGTTATAAATATACATACACATACATACTTTTGTATTTTAGCTGTAATGATAATATTTTATATATAGTGTTAAAATAGTACAATTGGCTGTTTTTCTATATAGTTGAAATATTCAAGTAAATTATATTAAAACTAAAAAAAAACTTATACAGTTAACTTGGAAGACTGTGGGGTATAGCTTGTGATATAATTTCTAAAAAATTTCGTATAGAATCTATTCTATTTGGGAACAATCTTAGAGCATTAGAAGTAATGCTGTAAAATTGTTGCCAAAAATTATACATAATCGACCATACAAAAAAATGGGAGGTTGCAATTGGGAGCACATAATATGGCTTCAGATCAAAATCAATTGTATAGACAAATGACTTGATCATTAAAATGATATGAATATTAAAAGCAAGAATATACAACAGAAACCGTTGTTGGCAACAAACTGCAGAAAATTAAATCAATGACACCGTGGAAAACAATTTGAGAAATTAATCGAGTGGTCGTTCCTCGAAGCCTGCATTCTGATTGGACTTTTTTCAATTTGGGCTCGTTGAAAAAAATGATCTGCTGTACTATTGTTGATGAAGTTAATTATTACAGTCAACTTCACGGTTTTGTAACTAACGCCAAGAGACAAGAATTATTACAGTGGAGTACAAAAATCAATTTCCGCTTGAAGGGGATCGGAATCTGTCAAAAAATGTCATTTTGGAAATATGAAAAGTACTCACAAACCGTGACATAATCATTCAACTGTGAGTGGGGTTACATAAAATTCTATATTTGGTCATTAATTTGGTATGTTGAAAAGCTTGAATTCTAAATATAAAAACGATAAATAAATTGGAAATGTTTGAAAATGGTATTTTCTATATTCGATTAAAATAAACCATATAGACAGAATTTCACAAAATGTGGTTCTCAGAATAATGGAAAATATTGGAAAAGTACTGAAAATTCTTAACGGCATCAGAAACAAGAGTTACTTTGGTTAATTTTTTAAGAAAGGTCGTGGTAGGAATAAAAGACATTAGAAATAATGGCATATTTAAGAAACATCCGAAACTCAACTGATAGCAATACAAAAGTATTTGAAGATTTGCTCCTCATAGTCAGAGTAATTATTCGGAGTAAGAGAAATAAATAACTCTAAGTGTCTGTTTAGCTTCTAGTAGCAATATGAGTGATTTTATATGTTATTTTACATTAGAATGTCTTATGATTATAGTTCTGTCGTACTTTTAAAGTTGATGACGGAGAAACAATAACAAAATATTTCATACATTCTCTCTTCTTCTTCCCCTTTATCTCTTTCTTTCTCTGTATCCGAATGCATTTGTTTGCGTAAATAATAAGCAGCGGATAGTTGGTATTTAATCCTCTGCATTTCATATTTACTTGCATTTATTTCATAAAGAAAAGTCGGCGTTACGGAACTGCTACTACTAGTCTTACACTGAAATTCGTTGAAACGCTTGAACCCTACGATTTAAGATATCTAAATTTATTTAAGATAAAACGAATGCTACCAATGCGGTTACACTAGACTTCGTGTTTATAGATAATACCGTGTTTTGATTTAGATTTTTAATTTTACCTAATTGCGCCATCCTTTACACACTGGGTGACGAAAGGTCTCCGGTTCGATTCCCGACCAAGAACAAATATTCTTTCTGGATTTTTCGACATGGTCCCAGTACCCTTTATCATTGGAATAAAAAAAATTATAAATAGTTGATACTTTTGGTTATCGCTAAAAACTAGATAGAACTATGCTATTATGAAGGGGAAGTACTCTACAGTAGATATAGTTTATAAAAATTCTAAAGAAAATCTATTGTATGTGATTGTATATTCCAAACCTCTGCGTAAAAGCATTTAGGGTGTTCATCACATAGACTTGGAATTATATGTTGTCCACAACAAAATATATGCAATCAAATGTAGTGTTATTTTCAATTATACATGAAAGTCCTTAAAAATACGTTTTATTTCATTTAATGGTTTCTTTCTACTTCTGTAAGGCTACTTCTCTGTTGATGATGAGTTAAATAAATGTTTATAAGAATTCATTATTTTAGGAATGGGAAAGAGAGAAAAAATGCATTTAACACCATTAGAGCTTGTTTAAAGGGCGAGATCTTCTGACTTCCCAATATGTACGAATCATTATATAACTTATATTTACTTCTTCTTATTGGTCCTACCATGCCTCAAGGTCGGATAGTAACATAATATTATTTCTATTCATTTTCCATTTAACGGTTCTGTCATAATGCCTCAAGGTTACATATTATCACATAACTTCTATTAGTTTTTGCAATTATTGAATTGTAATCTATACACATAGAAACAGGAAACGGGTTAGATTTGTATTATTCATTAAAACAAAAAAAAAAAAAAAAAATTTCAAGGATGTTAAATTTAGATAATCAGTTTTAGAATTCCCTTCGGCCTTTCTCACATACAAAATAGTGTAACATCATTACAATTTTAATATCAGAATAAACAGTAGCATCTTTCTATATTGTAACAAAGAACACTTATAGAGAAAGAAAAATATATATAAAAAAAATAATAGAAAAACTTGAATCACGTAACCATCAAAGTTAAATTTACGTGAAAAATAAGAATACAAAAATAAAAACAAAAAAAAAAATGAATATGGAATAAGTATTTCGTTCCTTTATCACTGCAACAGGATCAGAATTTGAAAATTTTTTTAACAAAAATAGTCACGTCTCACAAATACACAACATTGTTATTATTTACATCCCAGTTATAAAAAAAAAATATATATAGATATATCTCTCTCTCTCTCTCTCATTCTTTGTGTATCAGGATAAAAAGATCTGCAATATGAGGTGAAAGTAGATAGAAAATCTTTAAGGAAATAATATAACAGTTAAATTTAAGAATTGAAGTAGCGCAAAATATACCGTAGAGTGTGTAAAATAATACCGCAACACAAATCATAAGGGGATAGAAATATATAACATTCTCTTACTCTATAATATTAATATAAAATGGAGTGGGTGTAAAAATTTGTATTATAAATATAAAAAAAAAAATTAAATATATATATATATGTATAATATGTAGTAGAGTAACTAAAATAATCACTTGATACCATTATAAAAAATAAGGAAAAAAAACAATGTAAATACAACATAAATAATAGAAAAGAAAATAATTTTAACCGTTATTAGAATAACAGATGGTTTAAAAATTTTAAATTCAAATAATTCAGAGATTGTGTTTGACCTACATTTTGTTTGTATTTTATCAAAATTAGATTGTATTTCAAATAGTCTACAATTATTGGGTAGTTTTATATATCGAAAAATTTGATATTGACCGAAAATTTCCGAATACTGAATTATGTAGGTATAGGTGAAATAAAACTAGATGCTGATGAATGAAAACGAAAATGAAAAAAAAAAGTTGATATCAAAATCGATGAGAGTTTTAATGCTGCGAGCCTAATTCGTTATTAAAATGAAGATGGAAGACAAATATAGTCTTAACTGAACAGTAGTGAGAATATTGCTGTAAGTGAAGCGTCTTGCCATAGATCGAAAAGTTTGGTAGGATTTTATTTGTGTCCTCTTCCCCAAGGGGGGGGGGGGGTTAAAAAATCAAAAGTAATTAAGTAAATGAAGTTAATTTTCTAAAATTATCGAAGTTGACAGAATTTATTGGTATAAAAATGCTAACTAAATGGCAACAAATATCACAGTATAAATCTGGTGTATTTTCATTTCGATGTCCTGGTCTATTTTCCTTTCGATAAGGTAATGTCAAATTAAAAACAAAAATTTGTATTCTTTTATAAATTTTTTTTTTTTAATTGGGACTTCTTTGCAAGTGCGACCTCTTAAGACCTATTATTGTACTTCCTCGTTTGTCTCAGAATTGTATATTTTATAAATTAAAACCGCTATAAGTAAAATTAGAAAAATTAGTGAATCAAAGTCATTCACACAATTTGAATGAACTATATTCGCGATTGCCTGAGCTGACATGTGAATAACAGAACAACCAGGATTAGGACAACACTGTCTGTTAAGTTGAAAACGTCCAAAAATTTCTATGAATTCATCCTATTTCATACAGCTCCGAAACAGAAGTTTGATGATATTCTGGACTTTCTTAAATGATTTTTTTTTCTTTTTAAGTATTGCCAAAAGTTCGAGAACATATTTATGGCCAGTATATTCATACATTTTTTGGATCCGTAGATATTATTTTCCCCAACTTTTTATGTTATTCTAAAATTCCAAAGGTGATATTTAGGAAAAGAAAATACCACTACGGGCAGTAAATTCCTACTTTTATGGTGTTCTTTGGTTCAATTATTGCATAATTTTGTCACTATTTCAACTTCTAGAAAATCTAAAATTTTTTTTTCATATTTATTTTGCAAAGGCCAAAAAAGACGCAAGTAAGTCTACATAATATTATATGAGATCATTCTGCCGTTACGAAATTTTGTTATAAAAGTGCTTTACTCGACAAGCAAAACCCAGTAGATTTTAATACGAATCGTAAATATTATTTTCTTCTTTGAATCAATCTTAACCTTCCCGAGAAGATAAAGTAAGTTTTAGAGTGAAAAAAAAACGAAATAAACAAAAATAGAGAAGAAAAAAGAACGAAAGATATGAATAGCACCTTTGGGAAAAATCTTTTATATTGTCTATGAATTTTCTTTTTTGCATATTTATAATTTTTTCGCAACAAACATACCCACATATATACATACATTTATAATATTCCGAATGTATATTTTTACAGTTGTTTTATTTCTCATGTAGGATTATAGAGCATATTTTCATATACACACACATCTGTACTGTATATGTATATACGAACTTGAACTTATTTATTGATATCACTTATTCTATTCAAGTAAAATAACAACAATAACAACACAAACAGTAAATAATAATATAATAATAAAAATAATAATAATAATAATAATAATATGTAATATAAAAAATAAATATTTTTATGATAAAAAAAAAATATACATAAGTATTATAATACGTACAATCATATTTTATAAAACAAAAATAAAAATATTTAAAAATAATACAACAAAACATGGAAAAATGATTTTTTGATTATAAAAAAAAAAGAAAAAAAAATTAAAATAAGAAAAAAAAAACGGTTATTGTTTTATTCGTTTATTTTACGAAATGCATAGGTTATATTAATGTTAAATTTAAACATTTTATTAGGTTGATTTGAATATTGACAGATTATGTATTATGTATGTATATGGAATTGTTGTTGTATTTATGTCTTTGGGTATTATAATATCACAATATTAATATTATATTAATAATATATGCCATCGTATTCACATGGAATACAACCTAAGATGATGTATAAACTAATGCTAGAGCGAGCTTTACAATTTGGGTTAAATTTTCTATACAAATTTTAAATGAATTTTTTTCGTTATGCCGATACCCATAATTGAGTACCCACTCTTTGTTTCGATGAAAAATTTTAAATTTAAAAAAAAATTGTTTAATTATTGGAAATAGTCGCTTAGCAGAAAAATGACAAATTATGTTGACAAGAATGGTTCTGTGAATATATTTACCATAAGATGGCATCTGCCAATTACATGATTCATCAATTAACAACCCTTTCTATCTCTCACAATGATTTAGTAAGACTGACCATATTTGAGATTGCTAGATTAAATGGATATCCAGAGCAAACCATCAATAACTTATTCAGCAAGTGCTGAAGAACTTTACGACCGGAAATCTCAAATCAACAGCACAAAAGAAGAGTAACATTGGAATTTATTAAAATCCCGCTTATATAGAAATTTGAAAAAACAACGATTAGATGTAGTATATAGCAGATGTAGTACTAGTCAGTTCAAGATTCTTCTAAAATAAACTTAGGCCCATTGAAATCCTATTAATGTAAAATCAAAAATATACTAGATGATTTGCAGTATTCATTGCAACATAAGTCTGTAAAGGAAAAGCTAGTAGGAACATTGTCGTTGCTCGTTGAATAGGGTGAACATGAAAACATGGAAACGAACATGGAAACGCGATTCAATAAAAATTTTAATGAAGTAAAATTAGATTTAAAGTAGCAGAACACATCAGCCAAAAGAGAGTAATAACAGTTCTACAGAAAACATTATAACGGTAAGTTACATCCGAAATTCGAAAAAACTAGTCTGAACTGAAAACATCGAAATATATAAAACCAAGAATGGCTCAATTCTGAATAATCTTACTGCAATGAATAAAACAGTAAGCTCTTCTGTAATGACTATTCCTACTAGTACAACAATTAATATTAGTTAATAGTTATTCTACTAATAACCTTCTGTAATTATTCTGAACTATTTAACAATTCTGAACCATTTATTTTATTTTATTTATTTTATTTTATTACCTACAAGGTATTGAAAAAAAAAAAAAAAAAAAAAATACATAATAATTATAACAATACATAGATTACATATATACAATAAATATATAAAAAATTATTTTAGATCAAATTAAATCTAGTTAATTTTGTTTTTCTTCTCTTCTACTTTTACCTTTTTTTTTACTTTAGCAGGAATTTACTTATTAAGAGATAAATATACTAATTATACATTTTATTGATTTGCATTATTTTAATATATTAGATAGAAAGAGAGAGAGAAAAAAAATTAGAAATTAATATTACATTTTATTTTAGTTAATTTTTAATATGAGACAATTAATTATTAAGTTAATGTTAGTTATAATTATATATTAATTTAGGATTTGATACATTATCTACAATTGTTTGAGACTGTTAATTAATTTAGATTTGAAAGCATTTTTTTGAAAGTGTGTCATGGAAAAGGGAGCTGAACTGATTAAATAGTATGCAACACCTGTTCATGGGTTCATTTTTCCCATATTCAGTTCTATGTGTTGTTTCGATTATAAATTTGGTGTGTCTTGTAGGTCTAACATCGTTATTGATTCTGATTCTTAATTTAATAAGGTCAACATCAACCTTATCAGATAGAACGTCGAATGTAAAGCAGTTTGAAAGTAAAATTCTACGCGAGTTTAAGCTCAGTAAATTTATAGAATGGAGCCTTTCAGTGTAAAGTGGAAGGTTATTAAAGTCTCTGGGATTATATAGATGTCTTAGGGCGAAGAGAAGGAACTGTTTTTGGATTGATTCAATTCTTGTACTATGGATTAGAAAGGTGGGATTCCAGATAATACAACCATATTCTAAGATTGAAGGCACTAGGGAGCAGAATAAAGTTCTTGTTACCCATATATTATTAAATTCTCTTGCCCTTCTTTTGATAAAACCTAGCATTTGTTTAGCCTTTGATATCATTGTTTCATAGTGGAGATAAAAATTTAATTTATTATCCAAGATGATTCCTAAATCATTAAAATGATCTACACGCTCTAAGTTGAGGCTATGCAAAGTATAGTTATATAAAAATGTAGATCTTTTACGAGTGAAGCTCATGACGTAACACTTACTAACATTGAGGTCTAGCATGTTTTCAGAGCACCATTTTTCTAAGCATTTAAGCTTAGACTGGAGGAAGCAAAAATCACTAAAATTTATTATTACTTCAGCTACAAATTCTACATCAATCTTCTCAAATGCAAGATATATTTAAAATATTACTTCTTTGGTTGCTCCAACTGTTTGTCAATCAAATTCAATAATGGATTCTATTAATATTCCACGTACTTCAGTTACGTCAATGATTGGGAATCTTGAGACGAATGCAACAAATTGTATTGATTTTTCTACGAATGGTTTGAGCAATGTGAAAAATTTTGTTGAGGCTGAAGCTGATGTCTCAGAAACTAAATTGGCTCCACCTTTCGAGACTGCGAAATGATGTTACTGAAAATGATTTACTTTATTTTATTTCAAAGAAAACTAATGTAGTTGATAATTCTATGATTTGCAGAACCCTAGTTACAAAAGAAGTTGATGCTTTACAACTCAGTTTCGTATCATTCAAACTTGGTGTTCCTAGCATTTATATGGGAGAGTTATTGAATTTTGGCCTTGTCAAAACATAACATTCGTCAGACACAATTCAAAAAACTAAATTCGGATTCCGCCAAATCAGCAATTTAAAAAAAAAGTCATAATGAGTAAGGGATGTTGTTCTGAAAACGTTATGCTGTAAAATAATGAAGCATTTAATAACAAAATTCTGTTCCCCGTATTGTGAATGTGTAATATCAAAATATAAATGGTTTAACTTTAAATTAGCAGTTTCGGAGAATGGCCTGATTTTAGCTAATTAACTTAACTGAAACGTGGTTTTTTCCAGATATTCTTTCATCTGAATTTCTAGCTGATAATTTGTTTTCAGTATTCAGACGTGACCATTGCCAAATACAGTCGCAAAAAGGTGGTGGAGTGTCAATAAAACGAACCATTCTTGTTCAACCCTAGTTAAATTACATATTATAAATAATAGCAATATAAAAAATAATTTTAGAAATAGTATAATAAATCTTTAAACTTTTCATCCTTAGTAAAATAATAATCTAAGATTTTACTTCAGTTTCATAATAGCCAGTAAAATTTTCTTAAAGTATACTGTCTCTCGATTGCTCTAGTAGAAGAGCTGCGGATCTTATTTCAGATGGAATTTATGGTTTGTGCTTGTACGTTAATTGTAAAAAATAAATTTGATATTTGATTGTTCCCTATGGCTCTTCAGATTCGCTTTCAGATTTCTGTTATCAGTCAAACTCTCTTCATATCTGCTATAAAAGTTCATTTTTATCTCAAATTGTTATAATTTCAGCTGCCGATCAAAAAATATTTTTTTTTAAGTATTTCTTACGACTTCCATCCAAAAAAAAAAAATCTTTTCTTCAATAAATTTTTTAAAAATGTGTCTTGAACAATCAATCCAAATAAATTTTTACAACATAAACATTTAATTTATATATAAACTATATTAATTTTATTTCAATTTCTTTAATTTTAAAAGTCTTGATCCTTTAAATATGATTTTTATTTTGTTGTTGTTGCATTAAAATGAAATCGCGAAATTTTTAATAAACTCAACATTACTGAAAATAAAAAAAATCGTAACCAATTTTATTAAAATTTACCTTTCTTCACAAGATGTGATCCATTTTAAACAAATAAAATTTAAACTAAAAAAAAAATGCTGATGGTACAGTGATGAAAATTAACATACAACAGAATCAACTGTGGTAATATATCGTGTATAGAATTTCGATATAAATTATATATTGACTTCGGAATGACCCTCATAAGCCTTCATTTTGTTCTTTGAGTTGCATAAGAGCCTAAATCGTGCATTGGAGATTTCTTTACTTTGAGCTTTTATTAATTGAATTGATTGGAAATGTATTGGCAGAAATTGGCTCACCCCGAAGTACCTATTGGGATTTTAAATTAACCTATTAAGTTCAAGAGTCCTAATATTGGCACTCTTAGGTCCAATATCCGGAACCAATATCCCTCAGCCATCCCGTGAATTTGACTATTTCAAATTTCGCCTTACACTTTTTCAAAAGATATACATTTTCATTTGTTCGCTAGATTGGTGTTGTATATTTCCAGATTTTGATAACACTGTATTAGTATTTCAGTGTAAAATACGAAACGAATTTTACCAGAAATTATATATACATAGATGATTCACGTAGAATAAAAAAATTAGACAGTTTTTGAGTTGATCGTATTTTATGTTAGTATATTTTTATAATTTTAATAAAAATTTTTTTTGTTAATTATAAGTTTATGAAGAATAAAGTAAATAATTAAATGTTATTTTTATTCTAGTTCTTGTTTTTCTTTTCTTTTGTTTTTATGTCATCGATGTATGTACATACTATGTACGTATGTACAATATGTATACAATTTGTGTTTACGTTTTTCATGTTTACTAAAATGTATGCACTTCAAACGTACCATCCACTGAATTTTTACTTTGAAATGAAATGAATTGAAATGAATTCACATTTACACAATTTCACTTTCTATATTAACACGTCATGTAGATACATACATAACTACATACAAACAACAAAAAAATAAATACCGTCAATTTGATTTTACAAAACTAAAAATACGGTCATATTTTTACGAAATTAAATGACCCCAAATACGATTTTAGGGTGATTTCAGATCAATAAAATTGACTAACATTTTTTGTTCTGCGTGAATGCTCTATGTATATAGTTGCTTTTTAATTTTACTTAAGAGTTTCGTTACTTTACTAAATAAATCAAATGTTTTTCAATAATAAGAATTAGATTTTTTTTTTTTATTTATTTATTTCTTTCAAATCTCAAAAGAACTTGCAGCTCGTATAGAGTATATACAAAATATTGTTAACATCAAAACTTAATAACTTAAGACTAATGAGTTCTAGTAACATTCATGTTTGACAAAGTTTAATTAATATCTTAATCAATTTCAATTGTTACACCATTCTCAGGTGACTGATGTCTGATGTGCAACATGGAGTAATAATCAAAATCGATCAAAATATTAATCAAACTTAGTGAAATATTTATGTACCTAGAAGTTCTAACTTTTGTTATCTAATAATTTTTCACCTAGAGTCTACACCATATTCATTAAAATGTATCAAATGCTTGTCATTATGTATGTAGTCAATAAAAATATATAACATTCTAATGGCACCACTCCAATAAGCTAATCTATAGTTTTTATAGGCTATCATTTAAATTTTTATCACTAATCGCAAGACCAAAAACGTTGTTATAAATTTGAATTAGATCTCATAATTTTATTTCTAATGTTATATCCTCTATATATTTTTACCTATAAAATATTTTCAAAAGGCCAATATTAATTTTTCCAACACTGTAATTTGAATATTTATTTTGTCAGACAGACATTTTATTAATATTTACTTTTCTATTTTTATAATATAGAAAATATGAAGAATAAAAATTAATATTGCCTGGTTGAATGATATGTCAACTGTTTGATACCAAAAGTAAAGTAGTACTATACATTAATAGATATACACTTACCATTACCACTATCACCATACTACCCCCATCATCATCTATTCAAAGGAATTTTTTTTAATTTTTTTTTTTGAAAATGTCTTATTATAAAATTTAAAGCTGATGGGTACTTCGCCTTTTAGTAAATATTTACAAACATTACAAACAACATCGGTTTAATTTTGTGTATTTGATGGCTTCTATGTGTAAGTAGGAAATTTATTTCGCTGTATGAAAACACAAAAAAAAAAAAATAAAATATATACGAATCAAAAATGAAAATCAAAAAGAAAATCCATCAAAATAATATTATAAATAGGATGAAATGAAATGAAGGAAATTGTTTACTTCTTACTTACTTACATAGTTGTGTAAGAACTCTTCATATTATTTCTTTAGTAGAATTTCTGAATTTTTGAATTTTTTTTCGATCTTAAGAACTTTGTAAATATCTAAACAAAATATAGTTTATTAATGTATATATATATATATATTATATAAATATATATATATTTATTTTATGTGTGCATTATAACTTAGGTATATACATCAGGTGAAATGCTTGAATCAAAATTAAATGATATAAAATGTACATTGATGGACATATTTGAATTGCATTACAGTGTGTAATGTGTTAATGTTTGGGAGGTTTATAGACTTTGAGTAGTTTTTATATTATAGCAAATAATTATAAGAATTTCAAGATCAGACAGAGTAGGCTAAGATTTACATTATAAATATTAGTTTAAAGTTAATAAAATTTTGAAACTGCAAAAATATTAATACATTTCACACTGTAATGCAATTGAAATATGTTCATCAATGTACATTTGATATCATTTAAATTTAATTCATACATTTTACCTCATCTACCGAAATTATTATTGAAATAAAGACAATAAAAATACTCAGGTACCAACTACTGTTAATAACAATATTAAAACAAAAATGTATATTTGTTTGACCATAAAAATGTGATTCTCAAATATAACAAAATATTTCATTTATAAGGTCTATTCTGGCTTTAATCGTATTTTATTATAGATGTTAATGTCTTTTTGGATAAATTTAATACCAAAATGTCCTCTTCTTACCAAAGTTTATTCAACTTCAAACAAAGGAATCGAAAAGTACCTACCACAATGAGTTACAGATTTTTAGATGGTTCCCATTTTTTGAACGAAAATAATTTTGGTTAACTTATTCTTAATGTGGGGTGACATTCCACCAAATGTGCACCAAACATGCTTTCAACATGCAAACATTCTTTCAACTGACATCCCAACAAATGTGGTCTTGAAAGCAAACGTTCTTTTAAGTCAACAAATTTCAGCATAAATTTTTAAAAATTCATACTATTAAAATCTATCTCTAGCCTTTTCTATAGCCCTTCTGTCATTAGTCTACATCCATTAATGATTGGTTATAAGATCATTGTATGTATTATATAAAATTTTTAATATAAATTTAATTTTTTTTTATAATCATTAATATTTCAATCTCTTTAAAAGTAGAGAGCTTTGGCCCAGCTCAGATTCATTGTAAAGACTTTGATTTTTTGTTAAATTTTAGTCCCTAGAAATTTCTACATCGTCCGTAGAAATAAAGAAGTAAATTTGGAAAAAATATATAAAAAATTTTTATTTTATCAAAACAGCATTTATACTACATGATTCTAAATGCGTAGTTTGACAGCTGTTAGATAGATAGATAGAAAAAATATATTGTGAATTTCGGAGGGGGTGGGGGGGCAATCTGTACCCTATATCACAGTAGCAGCAAATGGGAGTGACAACCCGTGTCTGAGTCATTACGGATACCTGATTTTGTGATAACACTCAGGAAATTCATCAATGGTATGCTGGGTTACCCTGGGTAGCACCCATTGTTCAGGGAACACTGTTCCCAAGTGGCGAAGTTTGCTACGAGTATACCTTTCGCATTCAAATGCAGATGTTCATTCTTCCCCTATTTCAAATGTTCTGCAAAAATTGTTTTCGGTTTAACCTATTTTATAAAGGTGCTTCTTAATTAGGCAGTGGCCAGTTATTATCCCAGTTATTACAAGATACGTATACCTGCTTTCAATTGAAACCTAGACCAGTTTTACGAATTAATAGCTAGTATGGCTGCTTTGCTGTCCGAGAGAATGTAGAATGAATCTTACGTTTTTGTAATTTTCTCGCAAAAACATGTGAATGCCCACAATCGACAAATGCGGCAATTAAGTTGAATCTGACCATTGGTTAAATTTCCGTTAAAGATAAAATTCTTATGTGAAATTTCATCTGAACTAAATTCGAAATAAGCCCTAACTAGCTGTACTTAAGTTAACTTAAGTAAATGTAAAACTCATGTACACTCTTATAGGTTTTCATATCATCAACTAGCCGTACGTAAGTTAACTTAAGTTTTATTTTCGTTAAAAAATTTACTTTCCGTTCGAACTTAAGTTGGTACGATTTAGTTCGTAGTAGGTTACTTGACGTTTGCTTTTTTGTTGTTTTTTTAAGAAATATTTCCTTATTACTTGTCATTATAGGTCGACATAACATGCTCTGACAAATATCTCAGCTATATGTCAGCTTTGTTAACCAATTTGACATTTACATAATATGTGGTTCTATGTTATTATAGTTATAGTATATAGCATCATTACTAAAAATGTTATTGTTGTTGTTTTCGAAAGATTTTTTCGTTTAGTGTTCATTTTGCAAAAACTGATTGGGACTGTCTATAACAGGGATGGCGAACCTTTTTTTGACTGCGTGCCGATACAAATTATTTTGATAAAATGAATATACTTACGTGCCGTTCCTTATTAAAAAATTGTATATACATTTATTTCTATAATTAGCTGACATAATTTTTAATGAGATTGTTGTTCTAGAATAGTTTTCGATAATGCATCAATATCAGGATGATAGTTTGACAATTTTATTGAAATACAAGCCTAGCCAGATTCGTCGGTAAGTTTGTTTCGTACATAAGATTTTACGTGCCCTTTCACAGCTTAACAGCTATACGTTGATGAAAAAATTGTATTAATAGCTAAAGACAATTTCTTCATCGCATTATATAAATGTCTCTGGGAGCAAACATCATGTCTTCAATTCTACAAATTTCTGATTACAAATACATTTTGATTCAAACTCTGCCAACTGCATTGCTAAATTCTCTTACTTTAATCTTAAACTTAAATTGATCAATTTTAGTAGTTTGCAAGTCGAACTTGTCTGAATATTTAATAAATGTAATGAATGGTTCAAATATTTTGAAATCTTGAAATCTCATTACAAAATTGTCTTGTATGTCATTTATAACTTGGCTATAAATATATATACTATTTTCATAGGCTCCATGAATGGAAAATTTTTGAAAATGATCTTTCAACAAAGGAAAATACTTAAAGTTATTGTTTTCAATATCACGTTTAAATATTACTAATTTGGCCTCAAAACCTTTAATAATAGCGAACATAACATCAACTGATTTTCCACGGTCTTGCAATTTAATATTTAATTCATTTAAATGGTTGCAAATATCCGTTAAAACATCAATTTTGTGATGCAGTCATTATCAAAAAGTTGAGGAAATTAAAATTTCTTATCATTAAGAACCATTATAATTTCATCAAAACATTCTACAAAAAGTGGTTACACAAAGCCGGGACTAACCCAGCGTACGTGATTGTTCATTAGCAGTCCATGGTAATTTTAACCAACTTCTTGTAAAAGCAACTGAAATGCCTCTCAAAGCTCGGGCTGCTATAAAATTTATTATTTTGGAAACAATACTTAAAATGTCATCAAATAATATAACGTTCAAGACCCCAGAAATCGGTGAAAATTCTTTATTTTGTTTTTTAAAAGCATTAAATAGAGTTCAATTTTATTCAAAATTAAAAATTCAGTTGGTTTAGTACAATAGGTTCGTCATCCCTAGTCTATAACCTTTGTTATAATCTATCTTAACGCTTAACTTCTTTAAAGTGCTACATTTTGTTGAATTCGATTTGCGAAATGAAGTTTGCCAAAGAGGCGATCACACAAACAATGTCTATTGAACCGAAAATAAGAATGTGAGATTAAAATTGTAAAACATTATCTACAATTTTTAGAAATAATATATCAATAAAAAATTTAAAAACATATTTTATATAGATTTAAAATTCTTCAAAATTTTTGTACAACCCTGTCTACAAAACCAGTATTTTGATGTATTCTAACTAGTTATTTTTGTTTTTTTTTGCTCTGAATTTTTGAAAATAAAAAGGATGTAGAAAAAAATATGTAATTTTTTTTCTATATAATAATAAGAAATATTGAATAAATATTTAATTTTTTGGGAAAATAAATTTATATAAATAAAATATAAATATTACAAATAAAAACTAACAAAATGAATTTTTCAAGGATATTTAAAAAAAAAAAAAATAACAAAACTTACAATCTTTTTTATTAAAATATTCTATTTACAATAAATATTTCTAAACAAAAAAAAAATATATATATATATATATGTTAAAATAATAAAATCAACAAAAAAATATATTTATAGAAATCCTGAATAATATTTTAAGGGATTACCTTTTAAATTATTAATGACACTCGTTGAAATAAAATTTATCTATTTCGAATTAAAGTTGAAAAATTTATTGTTTAGAATGTTATTTACCAAATTTTATTTTTAACACTCCAAAATTTAGGTATATATAGCTATATTTTGAATTTTATTAAATAAATCTTTTTTATAATATTAACGAAAAATAAAATTTTTTTTAAAAAAATCTGATATATAAATAAAGTACTAGAACGCAGTTCTTGTAAAAACTTGCACCTGTTCATTGATTTTATTTAATCAGTAGGAAAACTAAATAAAAACATAACCTACAAAAATACAAAAAACATAAACAAAACAACAAAACTTAATAATCCAAACTTATTATCAACTAGCTTTGTAACCCGCCATAAATGACGGAAACAAAATAAATTCTAGCATTCAAGTTTAAGAAAAATACGTATTTGCTTACTAATTTATCATACCTATATTTTTGTATTATAACGATTTTAATTACCATATAAACAGAATATTTGTAGTAAGGTGCAAAATTTTCTATTCCCTAAGGGTCATTTACTCGATCATTTTAGCGACATCCTATTTGCCAACATTGAAAATTTATCGTATAATTCAGAATCAAGTTAATCCTGTTAACATTCAATAACATTCGCTGCGCAAGTTTAGTGTCAAAGTTTAGCCACAACTTTGAACGAAAACAATTTTAAAAACAAAAATAAATAAAATTGTAAATATAAAAAAACAATAATATTGTAGGTACACATAATATTTATTTTGATGAATAAAATAAAAACTCGTGTTGGAGAAAAAATTAAAATAAAAATATTTACTGCAAATAAATAGGTATTTACAAAACTGTTCATAAGTTGTGAACCATTGATCGGTTATTTAAAATTTCATTTCATTTCAAAAAATTCATTATCGAACTGTTCATGTTAAAATTCAAACATAATTATTATTATTTATAATATATATTAAAAAGAAGAACAACAATCAATATGGTTTAACCGATACCTATATATACCTACCTACTATATTAAAAAAATTCATTACTCTCTACAACATACATTTCTACATATTTGAAGAAAACAAATATACCTAAAAATTATAAATTTACAAAGATAAGAAATAAAAAATAATTTCATTTAATTTCTTTAAAAATGTATAGGTTGTTATTGTTTTTATGTGTAAATCAGCAGAACCAAAACCTAACCCCATAATACATACTAAATATTATATACGATCATAAATTTATATATCATATAGATATATATATATGTATATTAAAAAAAAACAATAAACAAAAAAAATAAAAATAAATAACAAATTTAACTCATCATCGCATCACATTTCTGGCTAGAGTATATATACCTATAGTACTATAGTACAGGCAATGCATACGGTAGCAAAACTATGATGCTATGATCATTATCATAACAATAAAAAAAACAAAAAAAAAATATGTGGACACATATGCAGATATTGTGTATAATTGTAAGTAATAAGAATAACCTTTAAGTGCATTATGTTTTTTTTGTATTAAATGCTGTTTGCCTTTTGGTTATTATACCATATTAAACTATTAATAAAATTTCTATTAGTCCTTATTATTATAAATCAAAAAAATTATTTGTTTTATTTATATTATTATTATTTTTTATTTTTCCTTATTATTTGCAAAGCAGACTAACATTAAATTTAAAAAAAATATTTTATTCAATGGTATTTTTTCCTGCTAAGGTTCAGCATGGTAGACAGGGGTTAAAAAAAGAGTACCAAAGCAATTTGTATACATATTGCAATTTGTATATGTGTTGGAGTATACCGTCAGACTTACAAACATCCAGATAAATTCAGAAAATATATACATATAATATGATAATAATTTTTTTTTTTTCCTTTCTGATATATCAGATTATTTGTTGCTGTCAACAATAACTATTAATAGTTGTGAGCTAAAATAAAGTGTAAACGCAATTTTCTAAAAATTTACAATGTATATCTAAATAACTGTCAAAATTAAACATACATTACATAATTTATATTATAAAATAGTGTTATCTAATTTAAATTAATTTTACATAATTAAAGTGGATTTTCAAATTATTTTAGATCTAACAAGCAGTTGTCAAATATTTAACCTATCATAGTTTGACAATCGTAAAAGTGATTTAAAAATATTTATCAGTACATTTTAAAATTATCTTTTACGTTAGGTAGAAAACGAAAGGTTTACCAAAATAATATTTATCAAAATATGCCGAATTAAGTAACAGATCCCGAGTATTAGTACTCCAATAGGAAGCTCATCAAAATACAAAAAATAATATTCAGGCATTTCAACACTATGGATTCTTCATATTGAATATATAATAAAAATTTTATTTTATTTTTTATTTATTTATTGCCATTTTTTAACAATTTTAAATTTTTCAGAGCTTACACTATAATTGTATTTATACCAAAGATTACTCTTAATTATTATTTAGCCTAACTGACTAATTCATATAAACTAAATTAATTAAAACAAACAAAAAAAAAATCGCAAATAAAATTCAACACTTATTACTACAATTTTAAAAACAAAGAAAAAATGAATGTACAGTAAAAATAATAATAAATTTTTATAAAATAATAATAAATAAAAACAAAACTATATAGTATGTACCGAGTTGATTCTATACTGTATAAAAAATTATACTAAGCTGTCAAGGTATGATTGGATGCAATTTGACAGGTGTCTGTTTAAACATTTTAAAGAAAATAAATATAAAAATTCACATTTATTTTATTGTATTAATGTTTAACAGTTAAAAATAAGTAAGTTTAATAAAATCGAAAATATAATATTATGTTATCATTATTATATGTATATTAATTTAACTAGATTAAAAATATTTTGCTGTTAATAAAATTTTGATTAAAAACAACTGTCAAATAACAGTTTTAATTTGATGTCGCTTATAATTTCAATTTAAATCATTTTGGAAATGATGACAGTCATATGATTTTCATAATATGTAAAAATACATTTATACATACATTTAAAATACATTTATACATTCATGTATACATACATTTAAGATAATAATAATATGTAAATATATATTTCTTTACTACAATATGATGCTATGATCATGTATCACATATTATTATCTAGGTATGTATTCGTAAAATACAAGATACTGAATATTATACTATTTTGTACTTATACTATACAATTATATTATATTTAATTGTTTTTATGATATTTTTTTTTTAAATTTGATTTTATTTATTTATTTATATAGTATGTAGGCTCAAATATATAAAATGAATTTTAAATAAATTTAAAATTTAGGTAGCGTTTACACATCAATATTCTTCAATATTTATTGACAATTTTAGATTGAAGAGAGAGACATTTGTGTTTGCACATCAGTTTTTAAACAATCAAACTATTTGTCAGTTATTATATTCACCAAAACTAATATAAAAATAAAATTTTTTTAATCAAGTAGCTACCCTGTCAATATAAAGTAAATGTAAAATCAAAAAAAAAAATAGAAAAATTTACATATGAATGTTGCTAAGTTTTTCATTATTCGCCATATTTAATTTTGTCTCTCTCAATAAATATTGAAGAAAATAGGATCAACTCTATTTTTTTCTTCAATATATATTGATATCAATATATGTTTAGACATCAGTATTTCTTCAATATTCTCTCTCATCAGTAAATACTATCAATATATATTGATGTGTAAACACGCTGCCTTACATAATATGAAGTCAAAATAATTAACAAAACAAATATAGTTTGCGGGATATTCAAAATGCAAAATATATATATTATTGTGTGCATTAAAAGTAAACAAACGCTTTTATACATAATATGTATGTAAGTAGTATTCTAATTCTATTTTACAATTTGACTCTACCGTATAATTTGAGTATTGTGGGCGTTTAAAATGTTATTGACACAATTGAGAATTAAAAGTCAGCAAATATGAAAAAAAAATAATCTATTTTTTTGTTAATTTTTCATTAATTTTTGAATCTTTTCTCCATTTCTTATTTGTGTTTTAACATACATAATATAATGTACCTAAAAACAAGGTTGTTTTTTTTAATCCTTAATCTAATAACATATTTTGTCATGTAAATTCATAATGTAATAGAAAGCTCACCTTATAATGTAATAGAAAAAAAATTATTTTTAATAAATTTTGAATTTTTTATTTTAAATAATTAATTTTTATATGTTTAAAAATAACAAAATTAGCAAAATAAACGCTATGTTTTTGAAATTGCTGTACGAGATGGTGGTAATGGAAGCTTTTTAGTACTAGCACGCTTTTTGATAAGAGAATTTACTAAACGTTCACCTTGAGAGCTCTTAGAAATAAATTTCTTTTATTGGAATTTTTTTTGTCCAAATAATGTTGATCTTTATTTTTACTTGCAAGAAATTGGAATGTAAGTTTTATTTCGATGTAAAATTCCTACAATCGTCAATCCATTAGATACCAAACTTTTTGCAAGTTTTAACGTTGTGAAATAATTATCCATTATAAAATTCCGTCCAGTTCCAAAATATGGTGTACTCAAATTCTCCACTACATTTTGAGCAAGCCCTGTTCCTCTGTTATTATCTTCGTTCACAGTATATGGAATTCCTTTGAGTTGAGTTGATGTCGTCTGAGAGTTACACAGTCACCAAATTTTAATACCATACTTGTCAGGCTTTGATTGCATATGTTGGCATTAATTGTTCGTCTACGATAAGATTTTCTGAAGGTATATATAATATTTTCCCAAATTCTTATTTATTGCTTCAACATGTCTGGATTTGGGGCTAATTTGTCAAATCTACGTCGATTAATTCTTGTGGTTTTTTCATCAAATCTAATAAAACGTAAAATTTTGTCAAAGCGGTTTATAGTATAGCCCCTATAGTTTAGCTTTGAATATAATTGAACCATAGGCTCCTAAAACGATCGATAACTTTGGTTTTTTAATTTCGAAGAAGGGGTGCAATTGAGGCAAATGGTTTTCAGCGCAAAATATTAATTTAGACAAAGCGTTAAGGCCTTTGAGCCCATTTTTTTTACCATCTTTTGCAAAAAATTCTCACCATGAGAAATTATAATTTCATCGCTATTATCAGAATCATAAGTTAATTCATCTTCTGCTTCTGCAGTTTCGGATAAATCATCCTCTTCAGAGTCAATTGGCACATCATCGAATTCTATGTCGTCATCATTTATCATGTCAAAACTTGCACTATTAAGAAATTATTATGAAATATTATATGAGAGTCTCTAAGGCTCATGTTATGAATTTACGTGGCATTTTTTTTAAGCAACAAAAAAAAAAATATATATATATTTTTGTATTTTTATATATATATATGAATGAAGATTAGAAAGGAGAATTGTAATCAATATTACGAAAAATTTAGAAAACACGTAGTTTTGAAAAACAAATGAGCCTGATAGCCTCATGTTATGAGCTTTAGGGTTAAATGAATATGTTGACCAAAAGTATTGAAAATGTTAATATTTATAATCCAAAACGTCAAATTTTACATTGTATTTATATGCAAACTATTTACTAGGCGACGATGACTTTACCGTTATTTACCGAAATTACAATTTTGTTTTTGTGTTACATATAAATTGCTCTAGGAACCTCTATACTCCTAACCAGGTCGATAGATTGCAATTTATAATTTATTGAGCAAACTATAGTGCTTGTCACGTCGATTTGAAAATTCGTGGTTTCATGGTATTTTCGTATTTTGACACTAATAGATATTTTTTTTTGACAGTACTAAATATCTTTTTTCGTATTTGAAAACATGCTCCAGAGCGTGTTTTTTCGTGGTATTGTGGTATGGTATTTAATGTCAAAGTAATATTTACATTTATTGTTTATATTTATTTAGTTTTTGAAATAATTTTTTTTTTTTAATTGGCAAATAGAGCTATTATTTTAAATTTAATTAATTAAATTCACTTCAATTTAATTTTTTTTTGTCACAAAATTTGAATTATAACAGTTGTTTAGAAATATATTGTACAAAAGACGACAAAATACCAAAAAAACGGTTGTCACGTCGATACGAAAAAAAATATTCATTACTGTTAAAAAACAAATATCAGTTAGGGTGAAAATACGAAAATACCACGAAACCATGAATTTTCAAATCGACGTGACAAGCCCTTATAAATACGGTATTTATAATTTCTGTTTGTAATGTGGTGTTAATACCGTTATAGTTAAGCTTCTTGATTGTAATTTTCGATGTTACGGAAAATATGAAAGTCAAATATGTTGTGTTAATTTATTCGTAATAAATTTTTGAAATTGGATTAAAGGTAGTTTTATCTACCCTTAAGGGAGTTTTGATACTTGGGAATGCAATTTGACTGCTCACAATTTTTATTTTATTATAAAATCTGTGGCTTCAAACAATAATATATCTTATTATATATCTTTCGCTTATATCTAAAATGGCAGTTTCGAGTAAAAACAATTAAAAAAGGTTTAAATTAAATTTTGAAAAAAGTTTTTGAAGTAAATGAACCAATATTTGTAGATTTTCAATAAATTTTGACAGATAATTTATTTTTAATTCTCAAATGAGTAAATTAGTTATAATTTGAATAAATAAAGTTAAAAAAAAACTAAGTTAAGCGATTATTGCAAATTTAATAACGTAACATTTTTGATATTATAATGACCTAAGCTTTTATTGTAAAACACATTTCAGTAATTTTGGGAACTTACCTTGATTTAGTTTATTATTGTAAAATTGAAACTGGAGCATATAGTTTATATAGGCCAAAATGTAAACGTTTTGTTTATATTTTTCATATTTTATTTTAATTATAAATTCATTTATATAAAACTACAAATATTCCATGTGTATAGAAAATGAAAATGAACATATTTTAAATAAATAAAAAAATTATTTTAAATATTTAATGACGATTTTTAAAGTTTTTTTAGCAGTTGCTTAAACTTTGTCAAAGTTTCTTAAAATGTCAACAATTGATTTAAAATTAAATCTGGATGAATATCATGAGTATCTCCACTTGGTAGGGTTTTGTAGAATTGGTGAAAACAGGGATCAATAAAACGTAGTAAATCGTGAAGATCTTCTTTTTTATTTAAGGATATTTTTACCGTTCCTTCGATTATAGGAATAGAGTTAACATTTACTGAGCTAAGCCACGTTTTAAGATATTTAATATTTTGAATGGTTCTTGGTCATGTGGAGAGTTTTTATAAAATATTTTTCCAAACTCATCTTTGCAATACCGTCACCACTTTACGTTTTTTCAAACAAATTGTTCATTGTCATTATTGCGATCTCTCCAAACGAATTTATTTCTTGAAAAAAGTGAAAAATTTAAGAAATCTTCTTTTTTCATTTCAGCTACAATACATTTTTTTTTTGAGCCTACAGAGCGAACTAAATTATACCAGTCATGCTGATGAAATATTTTTAAATCAGTTCTTTTCTTTTTCCTTTCTATGGCAGCGTGATCTGAAACACACTCCATGCGAGTGTGTCCCACTTCTAAAAATTTATGGTCGATTATTTCAAGAATTGGTATGTGTTCAAAAGCGAAACATAGTGGAAACAAATGAATTTTTGTTTTGGCCAACGCATGAACCTTAGTTGGCTATCATTTTTAAGACTATTAACATGCTTAACATGATGAAATTTCCTTCCCACCACGATCAGCTAGAGCCTCGTGCCAAATGTAACAGATAGGCGTACATTTTACACAATCGTGCACAGTCAAATTGCAAGTCTGCAGTTTTCTTTTGTAGAAATATAATGAATTTTGCAAATAAGGAGTTGGTAAACATTGATGCAAGTCGAATGTGTATACATTAACAGTTGAATCTTCGGAGGCCAATACTAATCATTTTCAATTAATCTCACATATACAGTCAGCAAGGCCTTTTAGGGAAAAAGTATTTAACTTTACTCAGATTTCTCAGTATCTATCATTATTCACGTTCGTACATATTTCTTTTATATTTCTTTTAGTTGTTTTTGTCATTTTAAGTACAATGCGGCTTTGATTTGCTTTAATCAGTAAATTTCATTGAGAAAGAACTTTGAAATGAATATATTACCTATAAATCTCGTTCCCCTTCTTATTACAACCTATACTATTACAGGCAGTAAGAAAAAGAGAAAGTGCGACAAGTTAATAAAGCCAAATAATATAATAAAATTAATATTATTAGTAAATTCAAACGTGGTAAGTATGTATGTATTTTAATAATTTACCTTCATTCTTCAATATAATTCTAAAATTTTTAAAGTGCGTTTTGACATTCTAATAATGTTTTCCACAAAAATATCAAAAATATTTGCTTTCTCTAATTATTGTTATTTTAATAATTTATAACACTGCTAGTACTTCACTTCATCAGCAAAACAATAGACCTTATCACATTACAATAAAAGCTTAACTGAGATTTCGCTTTGACAAAACATGCGTTATAATAACTTAGTACCAGTTAAGAAACCGTTAGATAAAATCACAATGTATAATAATCTCTTAAGTTGAAATAATGATTTCATTAGTACAATACTAGGGGTCCCTGTTGTGTAATTATATTTCGAGTTGAAGTCAAATTTAAAGTTTTTAAAAAAACAGTAATTTACTAAATAAAATCTATATTTAACTACAAATAACCAAAATTTAGAAACAGTTACTTAAAAAGATAAAAATGAAGAATTCAAGTGATTTGTTTTTTTGTTGTTTTTATATTTTTTATTTTAGATGAATTTGTTTTTTTGTTTTTTTTTTTGGCATATGTACATAGATTCATTTGCAAGTACATAATGTAAATTATAATAACTGATTTGTTTGCTTTTGTTTATTATTTTCATAATATCTTACTTATGCATAATGTATTTGCTGAATAATAAAATCATATGAGTACAAAATTTTAAACTGCGTGCGCATTTTTGTTTTATATACAATCTTATATATTATGTATATTAGAAGTTCATTAAGGAGTAGGAGAATCGAAATAAAATGAAAAGGTGTCTACTGCGCAGGACCTTAAATGCTTGTCAATTATAATTATAGATTAATGTATTTATTACAATTTTAATTATGCAATAATCGCTTACTTGAGATAAGCGGTTATAATTTTCTATATAGTTATAAAATAATATGCCATATATCTCGTAAACAATAATAGCCTAAAACAAAATAAGCTAATATTGCAAAAAAATAAATACTTTAATCATAATCTTAAATTTAATTAAGTTATTATTGCAGGTGTTCTTCGATGCATCAATATTGAGATAAGCCATTATGCTATTGACGATAACTTTTGCTACAAGTATGGTACGAGAACCACACCAAGACAGAAATGTGTAAAACAACATGACAAATCTCATAGTGGTCATAACTCGATTCTTTCTTATGTCGACTTAAGCGATTATTGTTTGAAGCCACATAAATTAAAATTATGCTTTGTTTTTTTAAATAAGTCAAAATAATAATCTGTTAATAAGATGTTTGAGCTAAATTTAAATTTTGAAAATTCTAATAAAATTTCAGTTTTATGAAAATTTGTACAAATTATGCTTAATTTACCACTAACAATATATAATTCAAAATTAATAAAATGTTTTTCAAACTAAAATCATTTATTCGTGTAAAACACATGGAAAACCATTATTGTAAGAGTGATATTAAAAGTGTTGAAATTGAAAGAAATTATTTCCTAACTGATTCTAGTATAGTAATCAAAGGATACTAAAATCATCAAAATAATTTTTTTTAATTTCATCCTAGTTTATAGTAACATTTTTTTCTCCCCATTTATATCATATTGTGTATATCCTCACATATTTATA
Organism: Argyra leucocephala; assembly: GCA_963942445.1. NCBI lineage: Eukaryota > Metazoa > Arthropoda > Insecta > Diptera > Dolichopodidae > Argyra > Argyra leucocephala. The sequence continues at coordinate 17,551,944 of OZ012681.1, forward strand.
TTGATTTAATACATGGTGTTTGTTGTATGGGTATATAAATACACAAACTGAGACATGCAAATATATAATCTCTTTGGTATGTTGTATTTATCATCAGAGATTTATAATATTTGTTCGCAAATTTTTTTTTAATATCAAATAAAATAATTACAGATAGAATTGAAGAGAATATAAGGGCTGCTGTCAGTACTGATTGAAAGCTCAAAATTAATGTATATTATATATATGTATCTATAACCAAAAATAACTTATATAATAATAACGGTATATAGTAAGATAGTAATCTACCAATACATATTCAGATAAAATTCTATTTTATTGAAAAACACTGTTTTTCAAGGATTATTATGTATTTTACACGCAAGTAAGGTATATATATGAAAAAATAAAACAAAAAACAAAACAAAAAGCATAGAGTGAATTGTGATTATAATCATGCCGTAGACAAGCAAACTGTGGCATCCTTTGTTATTGTTATTGTTTTTCTTTTAATATAAATTCTGTTGATTTTGATTGAAAGGTATTTAAAAACAGATTTTCGTCCGGTGTCAAAATGAAAAATGTAAAATAAATCTATATTCTACTATATATATATATATATATATATATATATTTGTATGAATGTATAGAAGAAGGATATAAGGTTTGATGGGATTTAAAAATAATTTTTCGTTTTGATATGATTGAAATAACAGTTTATAAAGAATAATTTAAAAACAAAAAAAAAAAAAAACAGAACAAACCATCAGTTTCAGGATACTATTTACTGCCACCTTTTATTATAAAATATAAAGTTTTTGATTCAGTAAAACGCTGTCATGTTATTTGTGAAAAATTTCTGCTCTGATTGTATAAAATGTCAGTAAAGCTATGATTTAACAACTGTTAAGGGAGTGTGAAAACACATATTTTGTTTTTTTTTTTTATCACATTTCGTTGTTATAGCCGGAATCAATGTCATCGTAATTATCATCAAAGTCATCAAGATTAATAGTATAAGTATATATTGTATATTATATTATTTGGAATTATAAATATTTAATTATAAATTTAAAAAAATAATAAATACAAAAAAAAAAAAAAAATCATTTAAATATAAACTGTTTTATATAGGAAATTGGTGTAACAAATAAAATGTCATGTGTAAGCGAAGTTTTTTTTTTTTTTGTAAATCAAAATTTTTCAATGGCATTTAATTTAAAACAAATTTGAATATTAATAGTCAAATTTTACATTATTTTACACATGAATTTATGTTTAGTAAATTACTAAAATACTAGTTTTGTGCCCGCCATAAATGACGGAAGCAAAATAAATTCTAACATTTTTTCCTTCATTAGAGCTTTCATTTCAAGTTTAAGAAAAATATGTATTATTGCTTACTAATTTATCAATATCATACCTTTATTAGAATTATTAGAATGCTTTTAATTACCATATAAACAAAATATTTATAGTAAGTTGCAAAATTTTCAATTCCCTAAGGGTTATTTACTCGATCATTTTAACGACATCTTATTTGTCATCATTGGAAATTTAAACATATATTATCCTAAGACCTACAATAATTCTTAATAATCAATATTTTTAGACATTCTATTGTATTCAATTAATTATAATATAAGTTAGTAAAAAAGATAATTTCAATTTATATTAATATAGAAATACTAAATTCAAATAATTTTTTTACTGAAAACAAAATCCAACTATATAATATAAACTTACAATAATTTTATATTTTTACAATCATAGCAGCGTTCTACTGTAAAATTCAAATTGTAAAATGAAATTAATTAATAAAAGATGATAAAAGACATAATAAAAGTAAAAAGTTCTATGGCGGCATCTAAATTTAACACTTGAATGACATGACAATCATTATGAAATGATGGGCAAATGACACAGATAACAGATAACAGATAACAGATAACAGATAACAGATAACAGATAACAGATAACAGATAACAGATAACAGATAACAGATAACAGATAACAGATAACAGATAACAGATAACAGATAACAGATAACAGATAACAGATAACAGATAACAGATAACAGATAACAGATAACAGATAACAGATAACAGATAACAGATAACAGATAACAGAAATAGATGACAGATGACAGATGACAGATGATAAATGACAGATGGCAGATGGCATATATAAGCAATAAAAAACAGATACTATGTTTATGACAATTACATGATGTTACAATTTGTATATGTGTTGGAGTATTCCGTCGAACTTACAAACATCCAGATAAATGCAGAAAATCATATATATAATTTATTGATTTTATAGGTAAATATTTGAAACTTCAATATACCTTTAAGATCGACAGATAGCAATAGCAAACATATAATATCATTCGAATGCTAAAGACTAAGCAAAACGTCAATACTATTATAAATAATAGTACGTTTCAAATTTTTGGTCCAAAATTATTCTAATAATTATAAAATTCATCTCGTTCTGTTCACCCTGTTCAAAGTGCAGTACACTAAAAATATTGCCACAATCCAACAAAATAATTTAAAAATAATTGAGTATGATTTAACGCTATTGTGTTTTTAGAAGTAACGGAATATGCAGCTTGGACCTAATTAAACTACTTCATCTTACTACATCTTGGAGATTTATTAATATTTTGAATATAAACAAATTGTCATCTATTGACAGATCGAGTGAAGCGAAAAAAAATAAAATTTTAAATTTATTATCAACGAAGTTTACGTATTCGATTAATGACAACATATTAATATATTATTAATACAGAGTAAACATCTGGTCTAGAAAATTGTTATGATAAAATTACGAGAATTATAAACTAAAGAAACTGTTATGATTATTAGATATTTTCCTATTAATTTTGTAATTTTTGTTTTCCATTAGGTAAATTACAAAAATTAGTTTGAAGAAATGGTTAAATTTACTGGCATGGTATGTGCAAAATTCTGGTTCGTACAATTATTGTTTTTAAATATAAAACCTTTTTATTTTGATTTTCACTCAGTGAAAGATTTTATATTTATTGGATAACATAAACATCCTATTAATGGGTTCATGATTCCCGTAATTGTCCGATGATAAAGAGTATTAAAAATATTCACTGAGCGAAATCGTGTATTAGTATTAGTATGAGTATTCATCATACTTTTAATGTACTGTGAATAGATTTCGTCTTTCATAACTTGTACTTTGAAGATAATAATTGAAATTTTTTCTCCTAGATTCCAAAGAGATTAAGTTAAGTATAGCTTTAGGCGATTTTTATACGGAGGTAGAATAAGAGAGTCAGCCCATGACAGACTACGTAACGCATACCTAAAGAATTTTTTCTGATTTGACTCAATTCTATCAATATGAATATGCTACCACACTTGACTAGCCTACTTAAGATTAGGACGAACACTGGTAACATATGCACTGATCTGATAAAATATGGATCATCGAATTACCTAGCCCATCTCATTGAATTAAACTCAACATAAAATTAGTTTTATTAATATTTACGTTGAGGTGCTCATTGAAAAAGAGTTTCTCCTCAAACATCATCCCCAGATCCTTAAAGTGCGGAGATGATGAAAATTAAAGCATTCAGATGGAATTGCCTTGAGGAACACCAGAATTATAATTTAAGATTGTATTTTTGTTGTAAATTGAATTGTAAATTGCGGTTGTACATTAGAATGGATAAAGGGTGTCACATATGATGTACTGTATATTAAAAATATGCCACTTATTTATTTTAATTTTATATTCTTCAGCCTGAATCAAATTCATTGACGAACAAAGAAATTTCCCTACAATTCAGATTACAATTAATAGCGATAATGATGAAGAAATTTGTTGAAAACATTACGATACACACCTAATTGTGTAATAACATTATCATCAGATGACATTAAAACTGAAATTACGAAAAATGCATGACCCCTCATTACTATTATCGTTTTAATTAAATTATTTGGCTTTATTTGATTGTTGAAATATTTTGAAAAATATTTTCTTTCTTTAAAATTCTAAATACGAAAATTATAATATTAATTTGGGCTTTTCTAAATTATGTCGGCATTTAAAATTTTTTTTAAATTCAGTAACAATCAAAAAATATCAGTATACCTAATCATCATCATCATCTTATAGCGCTACAGCTCTGGGTGAGCTTTGGCCTTCATCACTATGCTCCTCCAAAAAGGTCGATCTTGTGGCGCTTGTCTCCAATTTGGGATTTGTAGGATTTGAGCATCGTTTTTCACGTTGTCTGCCAATCTGCTTCTTGGTCTTCCTCTACCACGGCTGCTATCGGGCTTTCTATTCAGTACCACTGCTTGCTTTCGGCTTTCGCTCATTCGACTTACGGGCTGGCCACCTTAGTCTTTGGGCCTTTGCAAACCGTACAATGTCCTCACTATCAATCATATTATTGAGCTCGCTGTTGCTTCTGATTACATATTCTCCATTCTGCAATATATTTGGGCCGAGTATTTTTCGGAGAATTTTTCTTTCAAATATGCACAGACTATTCTCCTCGGCCACGTTCATAGTCCATACCTCGCATCCATACGTCACTATGGGTCGTATGAGAGTTTTATATATCGTCATTTTGGCCTTTCTTGATATTAGTTTTTATTAAAGCAAAGATAAATATTATGAATACTGCATTGCATACTATTATCACTTCTTATTGTTGCTCCGAGGTATGTAAAGGTTGTAACTCCTTCAAAGTTGTACTCTCCAATTGTTATATTCTGAGTATTTCTTATTTGTTCATTTCTTGACATTTTTAGATATTTTGTCTTGTCTTCGTTGATTTTTATGCCTATTTTTTGTGTCTCCGCTTCTAATTGTACAAATACTTCTGCCTTATATCTGTAATTTTTTGCCATGATTACTATGTCATCCGCATATGCCACTATTTGTGTTGTCATATTGAATATACTGCCTTTCTTTTCTAATTTTCCTATGGCGTAATGTAGTATTAAGTTAAATAATAGTGCGGATAAGGCATCTCCTTGCCGTACTCCCGTTTCTATTTTAAATTCACGGGTTAATTGGTTTTGCATTATAATTTTAGCTTTTGATTCATGCATTTATGCTGTCAAATGCTTGCTTGAAATCTATAAAAAGCATGTGAAGATCTATGTCTTGTTCATAACATTTCTCCATGCTTTGTTTCATGACGAATATCTGGTCAATCGTTGATCTTTGGCTTCGGAATTCGCATTGGTACTCTCCCAGTATTTCTTCAGCAAAGTAAACTAATCTGGAGTATATGACATTGGATAATATTTTGTAAGCACAGCTTAATAACGTTATCCCCCTGTAGTTGCTGCATGTCATTTTGTCTCCTTTTTTGTGAATTGGACAGATTAGCACCACCTTCCACTTCTCCGGAATATTTTCTTGCACCCATATTGTACATATTAAGCTATGTATGTTTTTATGCAGAAATTCTCCACCTTTTTTTAGAAGCTTAGCTGTTAGCTTATCTTCTCCAGGAGCTCTTCCATTCTTTAATTTATATATAGCTTGTTTAACTTCTTCGTATGAAGGTGTCATAATTAATGGCTCTGCTGTATGCATTGTAATCTGCTGCCGTTGTTGTTCCTCGTTTCTTATATTTATATTTAATAGTTCATTGAAATATTCGTACCATCTATTCATAATATCGTCATTTTCTGAAAGCGTATTACCTTGTCTATCTTTGCATGCATTTACTCTTGGTTGGAAGCCTGTTGTCTGTTTTTTAATACTATTGTAGAATTTTTTCATGTCACCTTGATAATGTTCGTTTTGTATTTGTTCTATTTTTCTTTTTAGCATTTGTTTTTTCTTAGTTCTACATATTTTATTTGCACATTTTCTTTTTTCTCTATAACTTTCTCTATTTGTTCTTGTATCTCTTTGTAGCATTTTTAGTCTAGCATTGTTTTTAATATTTATCGCAGTTTCGCATTCGCTGTACCTAATACAAACTAAATATTCAATAAAAAAAAAACAGTCAATTTATAGTCTTAGAAACAATACCTCAATAGCTAGCACTATTACCTTCTTTTATATCTATATAAAAATTATCGGAATCAGTTTTGAGCTTTCGATTGTTCCTAATATTCATAATATTTCAATCAAAGTTTAAATCAATAAAAAATGTCTAAATCAGAATTCAGTTAGATAAAGATGATAATGTTTTAAAAAAAAAATTTTTTTCAATAGAATTAAAAGAAACAAAAAAAAAAAATTAACAATGAATGTCTTCTTACGGTTGACCAAATCGAAATTCAAAAATATTTAACGAACTAGAAAATATGCAAATTTTTCCTTTAAAGGTTCTTCTTATTTTATATTCATCGTCCTTTTTTCTTTTTAAATGAATTGTTTGCTGTTATTTGCTATTATGTTATTTCATTATTATTATTATTATTTATTATTTTTATTTTTGAATTGACTTGCATATATACATATATAAAAATTTAAAAAATTACTAAAATTTATATTTTATAATAGAAAAAGATAAATTGTGTAAAACTCAAAAGCACAATCAGAATTAAGAATATACGGATAAGGGTACGATAACTGTAGTATTTTTGTGAAAAATATGTAAATTAGATTTAGATTAATAGTCAATACTATATCTAACTATTCTATAATTATGGAAATATGAATTTCAAAACTACCATACCTGGTAATCGACATTCAAAAATTGTGTCCGCTGAATCAATACTGTCAATTCTAAATTTCTACGAGAGCCAAATACCCCTCATGGTGGATATAATAACTTTAGTCTTCTCTTCTTAACATTAGTTTGGTCAGAAAATAAATATCTACACAAAATCGACTTGTACGAAAACAATCTTTATGTGAAGTAAAGGTAAAATCTATTGAACATTTTGACCGATGAATTGGCCGGTCACTCACTAGTAATAGAATTAGCGATCTTGAAATAACCAAACGAAATGAAGTTACCCAACATGTTATTGAAGAGTGTTTTGATTAGTGATTTAGATGCAGGTTTGCATTGCGATCGCAATGAAAAAAAGGATTAATTTGTGGCTTCGACAAAATGAAGTCAAAACCAATCGCCGTATTATAAAAATTTAATTTAATCTAATCTAAACTAATTATCTACGGGATATTCTTTGATAAAAAATATGTATAATAAATATTGGTTAATGATTAAAAATAGGTATAAAATTTTATAAAAAAATTAGCTTAAACTTTTGATGAACTGTGACATCATGCATATTAAGTGTGTAATACTACTCGATGTACATTAAAATGTGTAATACTACTCTATAGCAAAAAAGTTCACTAATACATTTTGTATTTTAAATCTGTTTCAGTACTACCATAATGATTTGTCATTTTTTTCTCAATTTTTGGTCATTTTTCCATAAAATCTCAGTAATTGCGATATAAAATCAAATCTTTTATAGATAGTAAATTTCCTGCAAAACATTTTTTTATTCTGATGGTAAATTTAAAGATGGGCCAAGTTTCCTGCATATATCTTAATATATGTGTGGTCAAAATCAATAACCGCTTATGTCGAAAATCACTGTTTCGTGTAATTGCAATTTGAAAAATTTGCAAAATTTAAACATGTTTTCAAAAAAAAAATTGTATATATATAAGACAGTTATTAAATAAAGACTTTTATCAAAAGAAAAGTTCTTTAAAAAGGTTTTAGGTTTTTTAAAGGTTTAGAAAGGTTTATGTAGCTTTAAAATTAAAAGGAATAATATTAAAGAAGTTATTAAAGAAAAAAGGCTATAAGCGGTTATAAAAAACAACAAAATTTTATTTAACATTCCAAAGTTGATATAAGTCTTTGTTACATATGTAATAAATTCGTTTTCTCAGTATTAAATTGAGTTTATTAGCTTATTTTGACATAAGTTTTCCAAAAGGCAGTACTTTTAAAATACAATAAGTGCTTAACTCTAAATAATTTTTCATAAAGTTTTTGTTGAAGTTCATATATATGGTGAATGTATGTTATTATAAGCGATATGCAAGAACAACTTATGTCGATATAAACTTAAATTGTATAAAAAAAAAAGTCTCCATTATAATTCTTAAGTCATTTTACGCTTTTATTGTATGTGTAAATTGGTATATTAATGACTTAAGCGATTATGTTTTCTTAAATATCTTGGGGTCTAATAGAGGTTAATACTTCAATTTTTGTGTGTATATGAAAGGCAATAAGACGAACATAATGATGTTAATAACTCAATTCTTTCTTATTTCGACATAAGCGGTTATTGATTTCGACCACAGATATAAGTATTTAAGGTCCTGCGCAGTAGACACCATTTCATTTTATCTCGCTTCACCCTTAATGAACTCTTACTTAATATGCAACTTATTATATACAACAGTAAAGCGCATACGGGTTAAAAAAATTCTATTTTGTTTTATAATATTCAAACTTTTAAATAAAATATATCAATTTTGTGTCATTCAACATCTTATTAATTGTATACATAATTAAAGGAAATTTATTCTATTAATTTTGATCATTTGTAATAATCATATAGTTGTGGTTAAAAATATGTATAATGTACATACCTATTTAATTACAAAAATATTTTATTTTTAGTAATTTTATATAAGGCTATACGGAATTTTATAATATATAAGACAATAGAGAATATATCGGAAACGAATCAGTATATGAGGTAGGTGTATTTATGTGTCCAAAATAAAACTTACTAACCTTCAAACTTTTTATTAAACATGATTGGTTTGTGCTTTATCGTGAGAAGTATATTTCAGTACGTAAATTACTATTATTTTCAAAACTTTAAATTTGGCTTCAACTTGAACTATAATTACTCAACAGGGGCCCCTAGTAGTAGTATATTATAGAAATAGTATATGAAATTTCTGACACAACAAATGTATAACTTAGGCTGTAGAATAATATTAGAAAATTAATATTTTTATAGCTGAAAAAAATTATATAGGTTCAATGTTTCATAAGAAACTACTCTAGGTGTAGAAAATTAATTTAAGAATCATCAATAATAGATTTACCTACCTAATTATATGAATAAGACTATATTAAGTTTTACACTTTTTTTTATGTATAGCTATAAGCTATAATAATATTCAATATATATATAATATTGAACGTAATAATGATAAGGTTTTTTTGATAATACAGTCGTAAGACTTGTATACAGTCGTAAGACTGATTGTAGGATAACGCACATACGAAAGTGTAAGTAAATAACATTCTAAATATTTAAGAATATACTTGCTATTCCAATACAGTTTTTTGTTTTATACCACCTTCCAAACATCTTTTACCTTACGTCAGGTTTTTCCATTAAACATTATGTTCAGTAAGAACAGTGAGTAACTTAAGATATGACTGACTGTGATCGACATCTTAAATTAAAGTAAATCAAAATAATATTTGAAGTTTCTACTATACAATTCCAAAATTTGAAATGTTGATGAATTCAATTAAATTCCTTACAATTCTATTTCTATTAATTTTTTGTATTTTTATAACATTTTATTTATTTTTGTTTTTTTTTTCGACTTCATTCATTCTGGAATTCCTTTATTTTAGCTTTTTTTAATAATATTTCATTTTTTTTTTTTTATTTGTATAGCATTATGAAAGAAAAAAAAATTATCATATTTCATTTTTAAATATTAAAAAAAAAAATAAATAGTTTTCTGCGATGTTTTTAATTAAAAAAAAAATATATACATATATACAAAATAGAAATAGAGAAAAAATAATAAAACTCTCGAATCTACTGTTTGAAGTGAACTCTCTTCCTATTTTCTTCTCTTAACTTTACTTAAGTATTTACCCTATATATACTTTTAAATGTTTATGTTTGCATAAAACAAAACGAATATATAGCGTTAACTTATTCACTTACTATAATTATTTTTCTACTTTTGCAAAAATCAGATTAACACACATCCAAACACACAATAATAAATTCAATTAATATAGATAGTTGGACTGGAAAATTATAAGATACTGATGTGTAAGGGAATTTTTTTATATTTGGAAAATTTTAGATGTATGCATACGGTTCTAGTATTTATTTTCGGTTTTTTTATGTTGATGTTCCCGCTCAACACAAAAACATGAAATATGTGACACTCGCAAAACCGATTCGATTCGATCACCATGATTCGATTGGAAATATCTTTTTGATGCATACCATTCGTTGTCGTTTCATTGAATGTTATCAGTTGGTAGTCTTTGACTTTTTCTGAGATATGGATGATAAAACCATAATATCATATCTGACAGCGTTCCCGCTTGCCGGTTCGATGGATAGCAGGTTCATTTTCTTAAAGGTAAAATATTTTTATTGTGAGTACAGATGTGTTTTGTAGCCGCTCAAACGGGGAATGCTTAGTTCCAAACATGAATCTTTAGCCTGTTATTCCTACCGCGATTATGTAATAGCACATTTCCAAATTTCAGTAATTTTTTTTGTTTACACTCTTACAGTAACTTAGGTAGAATGATCCTTTTCGTGCTTAATTAAGTACGGTACTGCAATTTTATACTACAATATCTACAATATTTCGAGTATTTATATATAACAAATTACTGGCTTATCAACTCATTAAATAGAAGCAGTTAAGATGTTCATCACATTGACTTGGATTTATATAAAAAAAAATGTTCCAATACACTCCATACTTCTTCTTTCTTTTCTTTCCTTCCTTTCCTATTACACCTGGGTTGAAAGCCGACCGTTCGTTGCTAGTGTTAACAGGGTTCGCCAAATATGATGGAAAATAAGATGAAAGAAGATAAGTGGCGTAAGCTATATTCAATAACCATAAATGAATCACCACTCAATTAAATCGGATGAGGGTTTTGATTATACACTCACATATTGTTGTGATTTACTTACATATTGTTCTGAGTACTCATATATTGTTCACTCATTGTTGTGATTTATTGTAAAGTTTCCAAAATTCATTTTTTATATTATAGTTAAGTATTATATGCATATTGTTTGGAAAAAATGATTGATTTTATATAAGACCGAACTATTCTAAGCTTAGTTGCTCTGGATATTTGGCTGTTTCTCCAAGATCGGTTGCAATCTCCCAAATGCTGCTCTTAATTTCTTTAATCTATTTCCTACATCTTCTTGAGCTCCACCACTAGTTCACAATTGTTCACAAATTCTATTTGTTCTTCCTTCAGCCTTAGATGTTCTGTGGTCGTATTATTTGTTGTCACAGTTTTGATTTTCTCCAGGTTGATTTCTAGTCCGACATATCTGGCCCCAGGTGTTCTAATTTGCTCTGCAACTAATTTGTGCGAGTTAAGACAGGTATCACCTGCATAACCGAGGTGTTCAAGTTGTTGTATTAGACTTCAAGTTATTGTTCTCTTCATTCAACCTATGAATTGAGTTTTGAGAGCGGACATCATTGTTTTACTTCCGATGTGGTGGTGAAGTAAACACTTTTTTGTTTCCTGTGTATTACTGATAGTTCGGCTTCTTTGTATAATTCTTGGATAAAGCGGACTATTTTTTCTGATGCTCCTTTGTTCCTTAGTGTCTTCCATATCGCAACGCACTTGATTGTGTCGAAAGCCTTTTTGAAGTCGATCTTAAAGAGCATGTATCTATACTTAATTGATTGTTCTACTATTATCCAAAGTGTGTTTGTTTGATCGACGCAACTACGGTGAGGACAAAAACCAGCTTGCTCTGCACAAAATGTTTTCACCAGTTTTTTTTGCAAGCGACCTTGAATTATTTCTTGAATTTATGCTACGTTGATTGTAAATGATAAGAAAATAAATTTGCTAAATAAATGAGTGGGACAAATCACTGATAGATTGACTGAGAAAATGACAAACACAAGTCAAAAATTTTCTTATTTTCAATTATGATTTGTTCAGACAGAAGAAATGCTATTCAATACACTTGGGAGCATCTCTACATTTTATTAATATATTATGTTTGACTAAATCTATTTTAACGGGATATAGATTGAATCATATTATATTGTAGGTGTATTACGATATTATGTATATTTTTGTATTTATTTGAATCTATTTTATATTATATACATAATTTTCTGCATTTATCTGGATGTTTGTAAGTTCGACGGAATACTCCAACACATATACAAATTGCAATAATATATATACAAATTGTAATATCATGTTATTGTCATAAACATAGTATCATCTGTCATTTGTCATCTGTCATCTGTTATATGTGTCATTTGCCCATCATTTCATGATGATTGTTGTCATTCAAGTGTTACATTTAGATGGCGCCATAGAACATTTTACTTTAATTATGTCTTAATTAATTTAATTTTACAATTTGAATTTTACAGTAGAACGCTGCTATGATTGTAAAAATATAAAATTATTGTAAGTTTATATTATATAGTTGGATTTTGTTTTCATTAAAAATATTATTTTAATTTAGTATTTCTATATTAATTTAAATTGAAATTATCTTTTTGACTAACATATATTATAATTAATTGAATACAATAGAATGTCTAAGAATATTGATTATTAAGAATTATTGTTGGTCTTAGGATAATATATGTTTAAATTTCCAATGATGACAAATAAGATGTCGTTAAAATGATCGAGTAAATAACCCTTAGGGAATTGAAAATTTTGCACCTTACTACAAATATTTTGTTTATATGGTAATTAAAAGCATTCTAATAATTCTAATAAAGGTATGATATTGATAAATTAGTAAACAATTATACATATTTTTCTTAAACTTGAAATGAAAACTCTAATGAAGGAAGAAATGCTAGAATTTATTTTGCTTCCGTCATTTATGGTGGATTACAAAACTAGTACTTTTATATAAACTTGCCAGTGTCTGTTTATTTATATGTTTGTATGTTTATATTAATATTTACATTAAAAACCTTCTACTGGCTAATTTAATACTAATATTCTTATCTCAATAATCACATTTGAAGCCAAAAGCCATATAAAGTTGAACTGAAATCATCAGCAATTGCAGATTTTCATAATCTGCTTATATTCTAATTATACATTACAAGCGGAATTTTATTTAACATAATCACATTTTAATATTTTGTAATAAAAAATGTTCAGTGAGGGTTAGAGTAAAAAAAAAACAAAAAAAAAAAATACAATAAATTAAAATTTGCATAGAATGGAATGAACTTTAATTTGCATACTAATTTTATTGTTGACTTCATTCAGAGCGTTATTATTTTGGTGGAGGGGTAGGATTTTCCAATTTACTTTCTTTTGTTTTTATTTTTATTTTTGTTCCCTACTTTTTTTTTTTTTTTTTTTTTTTTTTTTTTTTTAGTGGGTTAAATTATGTCTTTAGTTGAAATATGAAATAAATTCAATTATAATGAAAAGAATAGTTTAATGAAGAAAATTGAAAAGAAAAAAACAACAAAAGAAAAATTGTAATGAAAACTCTGCTTAGATGAGATCTAAATATTTTTTTCTTCATTTTAATTTTATTTATTTACTCACATTTCTTGGTTGGAGTTCATAAATTTAATAAATTAAATTAAATTTACAGGTATAGAGGGGTGAGACAAATAAATATATGTAGAATTTATGAATTTGAATAGAATTGATTAATTATTTTCAATTACTTTTGGGAATATAAATAGCCCTCAGGAATATTTCTATAATAGAGTAGAAAAAAAAAAATACATTATTTTCTTAATAGAAGGTGGTTCGTTAAAATTAACTGAATATGAATTAAAATAATTTATATTTAATTATTATTATTATTGTTTTTTTTTTTTATTCGGTTTATACATTGAAAAATTATAATACAATAGATTTAATTTTTTGATAAAAATTTTTTATTTTTGAATTTAATTATTTTATTACTTTAATTAATTAAATTCATACCAAGAAGAGAGCATTGGTCTTCTTTAAAATTCGCCTCTACATAACCAGATCTGCTGCATATCTTTACTGTTACTTCGTCTTTGCTTCTTGATAACAATTCAAATATTATAGAGTTATTTTACTCAAATGTTTTCCAAAATCTTTTCACATGACTTTTATCAGCTTACCTCTGGCCGATTTCAGCTAACATAACATGTCAAATTCTATTTTCACCTTCAACTTGATGGATATTATTAATACTACTTGACTGACTGAATGATTGAATATAATGAATAAAAAGAATGGTATGGGATAAAAATGGCATGGTTGGACACAGAAATTTCTATATTAGAACCAATAAGGTAGGTATAATTGGTTAAAACTGTAAAATGGACATGAATGTGGGAAACACAGGAATTAATGGGCGTAATTTAAACATTCCAAATTCTTAATTTATTAATTTATTTATTGAAGAATTAAATTTATTTATTGAAGAATTAATTCAGGTGATTATTTATTGAAAAATTAATTCTTATAGGAAATCCAATTTTACTACCGGTTATAGTAAATAAAATATGGAGAATATTAGATAATAATTAAAGTAAATCAAATGTGTAGGGTGGCAGAAAAAACCTTGTTGAATCAACAATAGTCTAAAGCCAAGCAAAAATCTGCCCTATTCCCCAAACAGCGGCTTTGCAAAAGTAAGTAAATTATAAGATTAGTTTTAAGCAAATATTTTAAAAATTTCATGCTAATAGAGTTTTGATTTAAAAGTTGATGGTGCGGAATGTTGAATCTTCATTGAAAAGATAAAATAATTTAAACAGATTGGGAAAAGAAATATGTTAAGATTAGCGGAGAGAAATATTAAATAAGTGCCATCATGTTCTATACTTAGACGTGTAACTTTAAATAAATAAGTAAGTGAATAAATAAAGCTTTACCATAGTAAAAGCCAAATTCTAAAACATAATTGCGTAACGAATGCAACTTGCCATAAGCATATAGTGCATAAATGGTGCAAAACAACGTTTATCTGAGTATTAATCTACACAAAACTGCATTTTTTGCATGTCAAAGTATATTTGGCGAAACATGGGGATATCTCCACAGATAACTGCATGGCTTCAAAAGTTTATAATAACACCTATAATATCTTACGCGACATTTGTATGTTGCCCAAAATAGAACAGACGAAAGCATGTGCTAAGCTAACTAAAATATAAAGAATAATATATCTTGGAGCAACTATAAGACTCAAGACGCGCCCTACGCTAGCCCTACAAAAAATTCTGGAATTCCCATCGAGTCATCATCGATCTATCGACTCATGGCAAGTGGGAAACTACAGAAACCCAAAACATATTAAAAAAAAATGTCAAACTAAGTATCCAAAGACTGAGTTAGGTAAGTAGGAAGACTAGATCCAATCACAGAATACTGACATGGTTTATCACAGGTCATTGCTCATTTAACAAGCATGTGTTTAGGATTGGTATATCGAGCATAGACAGATTCAGAGTTTGCTTAAAAAAAGAGGAATCGTCCTTTCATATTCTGTTTATTTGCGACGCCAAACCTTGCATATAAGATATAAATATTTCCAGTACTTCACATTGTCTGATTCTGCATTAAAGCAATAATAGCGTTTGTCAAGGCCACAGACCTACAGATCATAAGAAGTAGCGCTTACATAGAATTCCCTAGCTTACATAGAAAATAAATAACTTAAATGTAGGTGCTATAAATAGAAATATTTTTGTTTAAACTTCTTTTTCGAATATATTCAAAATTATAGGAATGTATGTACAAATTGTGTGCATAACAATTACACAACTGGACATAATCACAATTTTTATTTATTTATTTTTTTTTATTTTTTTCTATTACAAAATATTTTGTGCAATTATCCTGTGTTCCTAAAATATACTTGATTAAATAAATTGTTTTATTAAGTGTTCTTATACCATTCTACTCCACTGTCATCATAATATTTTGTTTTTACTTGTATACAATATTGTGTATGTGCTTTTGACAGCTTTTTTATTTTTATTTTTAGAATTTTTGTAAACAAAAGAACATCCACATCCACATCAATATTTATTATGTATTATATTTTGTTAACAATATTAAAATTAATTAAAGATTTCATTTCGTAAGACGAATTGACGATAGTTAATTTTTGTTATTGATTTAGCAACAGAATGCTGTGTATATTATGTAGAAAAGGCATAGCATATAACATACATAGAATATAACATCGACTGAACTGGTTTTTTGAATTGAATTGAATACATCCTCATAATTGAATTACATATTATGCCCAGATGCGGTTTAATATTCGATTACACATTACGATAATTTTCAACATTTACAACAGTTTCGAGCTACGACAGATTGGTATTTAGTTTTATTATATGTTGAGATATTGATTTAATATAGTTATTTATTTATTGATCAGCGGACTTGCAAGTAAATGAGCGGCCTTTTCGGCCTTTTTAACAAAAACAAAAAGTAAATGCATTTCATTTGAGCATGGTTTAACATTATGCTTTGTACATTTCGATCTTAATGGCTGTGCTCATGTATTTGTTTTTCTATATGATATGATAGCATCCAGAGATTATACTTTGATTTCGAATTTCAGCCAACATCTCAGCTAAGAGGGTTATCATTTCGATATAATAAATTTCGACTTTCAGCTTCCTGTATATGATGTAACATCGATACCAAAGTATTTAAAGTAAATATCTAGTGTTTTTGATTGTTTTAATGTTTTTTTTTAATCTGCGTACGTCTCCATATCTACTATGTTGATGAAAAGAAGTAGGAATCTTTGGTGGACAACTTTTTTCATCCCAATTATTTTCAATTGTGCTATTGCGTATTGTAATTGCTTCGTTTTTTTCTCTTGTTGTTATCATAATTTCGTCCGTTATTAAATTGAATAAAATTAGGGCTTAGATTGTTGACTTATGTTATACCATTTTATTTATATTTATCTTCTTTTATTTGTATTTCTTATTATATTTTGCTTCGTTGGGAATCGAACCTGGGTTTTTTCGGTTGAAATGTAGGCCTAGTAGTGCGCCACCCAGCATACTAAATATCATATATATAATATATATAGATATTCCATTCTAAACTTCAGTATGGTATAGTTTGTTGGGGCGCTGACGATATGAAAATATTTAAACAAATTTCATCTCCGCGTGAATCTCATCTTCTTCAGAGTGACGTTAATAATTTCGCTATTTGGTGTTGTAATAATAACCTAGCACTTAACGCTACCAAATGCCAAAGCATCACCTTTTCCCGTAAAACGGCAATATCAGCGCGTTATTATAGTATCAACGACGGTATTGTCTCTAATGTCACATCCACTAAAGACTTAGGTATTCTATTAAACACCGAGCTAAATTTCAGATCTCATGTAGATAATATTGTCAGTAGAGCTAATTCAGCTCTTGGGTTTATCAAAAGATGGTCAAAAGAATTTTCCGACCCATATGTCGAGTAAAACCAGAGTTTTATATTTGACTATGGTAAGACCTCCTTTTCATCAAGTTCACATAGACAGGATTGAATCTGTTCAACGTAGATTCGTTCGTTTCGCTCTTCGTGGTCTTTCATGGATACACCCATATAACTTACCCCCGTACAGAGACCGCCTTAAATTTCTAGGTCTGCAAAGTCTTTTTAATCGTCGTGAAGTAGCTGATATTATATTTGTACACCAAATTCTCTCAGGTGCAGTTGACTCGGTTGGTATTTTAGAACACATTAACTTCAATATTAACTTTTGTTCTCTTAGGCATTCTGCCCTCTTTCGTTTAAAGTTTCATCGCACGGATTACGGAAAGAATGAGCCAATTACAAGAATGATGCGTAACGTAAACAATAACTCTAATGTCTTCGATTTTCACATTAGTAAGTCCAAACTAAAGAATCTGCTTTATTCAAACAGGTAATAAGTTTTTGAAGGGCATGTAATACATGTAGTATACGTAGTTGTTCACGTTGAATCAGTAGTACTTCATACTTTTAACATGTATACATAAGTGTGTATAAATTATGTTAATTTTTATTATTATTCTTTTTATTTTTGTGTCTTTGACTAATTGCGTTTTGCATGTGTTGTATTTTTATATAAGTATTGATATATATTTTTATTATTTTTTTCTTTTTTTTTAAATTTCTTTAGTTTATAACTAAACAAATTGACTAATGCTTCTTCGGCATAATTTAAAATCGCGAAATTTTGATTTAGCCTATCTTGAAATGTTGGAAGATAGTCTAAAACTATGATATAATTTTTATTTGATTGGAGATTTTAAATTGCTTCAACTTTTGACTTGTGAGCATTTGCTTATTGATTTTTGTTCTTTGATTTGCCTTGACATGTTGGAAGACAAATCAAAGTTACTAGATTTTTAATTGTTTTTACTGTTTATGGATTTTATTTTTGTTTGTTTTTAGTATTCTATCAATTTATTACTAATTTCCTTAATCGTGTTTACTAATTTCCCCCTTTTTTTTGTTTATTTTTTGTTTTGCATGCTTGTTTTAAGCATTTCCTGACCCAATTCTCTCCTTACTAACACATTCTTCATTAAGGGTTATCACGTGCTTGTATTGTTTTTGAATAAAATTCAAATATAATAATAAATATTAAAGTTTAATTAATGAAAATTCATTGAGAGTATGCTCGTCACAGTATTACATACTGAATAACTTAATTTATTGGAATCTTTCTATACTTTTAATACGAAGAGTTTTATTCTTCCAAGCACTGTGATGACCTTGTATACAACACCCCTAGTCATATGCTAAATGATAATAATAATGAGAATGGTGACTCCCCGCGTGCGCGGCACGGGAGGGGTAATTGGTCGTTGGGACATTATTATTATTATTACTCACTTTAACTCACTCACTAATATTTTAAAAGGATGCTATTAGATTAATTTGTAAGGTTAACCGTCTTACACACACTGCAAGCTTATTTAGTAGTTTAGGTATTCTTCCCATCAGGAATTTATAGCTCTATAAACCCCTGAAAGTATTTTTTATTAAATCAGGATATCTTGATGTGACACATACAGTTATTTATAATCTAAGAATTACTAGCAGGAATTTAGTTGATGTACTCCGCTTTTATAAGTATCTTATTTGTCATTTCTTTAAAATTATTGCACCGAGAATTTTAAATAAGCTACCTATTGATATCAGAAATATCAGAGTTTTATCCGAATTTTTAACTAAAACCATAGAGTAATCATATAAGTAGAGTATTCACGTAGAACAAAATTTGCTAGTCACTTTTTCAAATATCAAAATTCTGTGTTCACTCAAAATAATATTACTCAATTTTTAACTGCTTATAAGTTGAGCGCAATGTATTTTGTACTCATAAATAAAAAAAATTTGTGTATCTACTACCTATGACCATATTTATTTGAAATTGTAATTATGCTGCCAACAGTATCAACGATTTAAAAGTTGTATGTATAGGTACTCAAAAATGTATATATGCGAATGCGCATGCAGTATATGCATACATCTTTATTTCGCTGCTCGCATTTCTATTTTACTTATGTGATAAAAATTAAAAATTACACAATGTGTATAAAAAAATATACATGCATTTAAAGTCCTTTCAATAGACCACAAATAATATTACAAATCAAAGTATTGAATTTTTTTTTAGAAATTGAAAGAATTCAAGATTATTGCTGTATTTGTTGCTATTTTGCTTTAATTTTTAAAATTTGAAGAATTAATATTTTTATTTGGACTGGATGGTCAATGTGATTTATAAAATTTGTGATTTCAAACTTTATAGAAGAAAGGAACAAAAAAATTAATGTTGGTTTTGTAAAATTAAAAATAATTCAAATTGATTTCTATTGAAAAGTATACTGAAAAGTAGGTACCTACATGTATTTTTAAATTTTCAGCAATTAAACAACAACAAATTTTCTGTTTCTTACCGTAGATAATAATATGAATAGTATATATATGAATACATAATATAATTATGAATATAAACAAACAAACAATCTATCAAAATTTAAAAAAGTAAGTAAAAAAAGTAAAACAGGACTTTTTATTCTTTATATGGATTGTTGGCTGTTTTTATTTCTTCAAAAATTATTTCATCTGAAATAGAAATACGATTTTTAACCAAGTTCTAAGTGAAGAAAACAAAACGGTATTCCGTACAAGGTTGACGATTTGTAATACATAACTAATAAATTTTATTCTTTTATTAGAGTAGGTATTGGGGCGGTTGAGCCAGACATTGCTATCTCGCTCGCACTAATGTAAATTAGAATCTCAAGGTAGAGAAGCACTTTTGGGGGAACCCCTGACGTCATAGGAGTTATCTCAAGGTAGAGAAGCACTTTTGGGGGAACCCCTGACGTCATAGGAAATTCCGTCCTGTTATCTCAAGGTAGAGAAGCACTTTTGGGGGAACCCCTGACGTCATAGGAAATTCCGTCCGGTGAATCTCAAGGTAGAGAAGCACTTTTGTTATCTTGCCGCTTGTTATTGTTTACATTTCTGTAGGTCGTTGACCTTATCATGTTATTGTTATTGTTATCTTTGGCGCCATAGAATCTCAAGGTAGAGAAGCACTTTTGTTATCGTTATTGTTATTGTAGCCTTATCATGTTATTGTTATTGTTATCTTTGGCGCCATGGTAGATGACCTTGATTGAGTAGCTGGTGACGTCATAGGTAACTCCAGCTGGCTCATGAAAAATGTGTATGATGAATATATTATATATTACATGTGGGTGTGTGAATAATGAACATGAATTTTTTTTTTAAAAAAATTAATTGTTTGAATGAGGATTTGAACTCGGGGTCTGAATGATTAACAAGTGACCGCGCTAACCATTCAGCTACCAAGCCATTTACAAATGTTGATGTTAATTGTGTATATGAATGGCTGATATGATGTTAAAAATCTATAAATAACCTATGAATAATCTATGAATAATGAATAATGAAATTTGATGATAGATGTCGGTAGTGGTTAGTGAGGAGGATATGGTTGGTGGTTTGGATAGAATTATTGATTAATTAATTTTATAAAATTTTCATCCAAAATGGCACTTTTGATGACGGTGGGCGCCTGGCTGTGTAAGATCTCAAGGTAGAGAAGCATTTATTTCTGTAGGTCGTTGACCTTATCATGTTATTGTTGTTATTGTTATATATTTGGCGCCATGCTTGATGACGTTGATTGGACCAGCTGGGGAACACTTATCTGATGATGACGTCATAGGGAATTCCATCGGGATCAGGGGAATATTCTCAGTTGTTAATTATAAGTATGATTCCATGTTAATTATTATTTATGTATGTGTGTGTGTGGGCGTGTAATTTATGAATAAGAATGTTAATTATATTTTTTTTTAAAAAAAACTAACTGTTTGAAAGAGGATTTGAACTTGGATCTGAATGATTAACGAGCGACCACGCTAACCATTCAGCTACCAGGCCATTTAGAAATGTTGATGTTATTTGTGTATATATATATAAATGGTTGATATGGTATTAAGAAAAAATTCTATAAATATCTTTTAATATCTCAAGGTAGAGAAACACATTTTTGATGAAGTATTATGGAATTGAAAATTTATTTATAATGTAATGAATGTCATGTTGGTTAAAGGTCCGAGGTTGCCAAGTGCGAAAATTGGTTCAAGAACCCCAGCCCCCACACCCAAGTCGAAGTTCCCAAGTTGTGAACCCCGCCGAAGTTCCAAAGTTGTGGGCCGATGTGCGCCGGAAGTTGTTCCTGGAAATAGGAATGGGTATGAGATGTCGCCACCGCAGCCGAACTTCTTGGAAATAGGAATGGGTATGTGACGCTGACACCGCCGAAGTTCTAAAACTCCTCTGCCGAAGTTCCGCCACGAACCATCGAAGTTATTGGGAATGGGTATCCACCGAAGTTGTTGTTGTTGTTGAATTGGTGCCGAAGTTGTACCAGGTTGTCATTGAAGTTGTTATTAGAAGCATGTATCAGCGACCTTGGATTATGAATATATTGTTAAAGTATCCTATAGTAGTAGTAAATGTTTTATTTTTGTGATAAGAGAATAAAATTTTTAAAATTGAAAAAATGAAAACTTGCGGTTTTTAAAAGTTCTTATCAGTTAGAAATATTCATATATTATGAAATAATTATGACAAAATTGTTGTTTTGCCGTTTTTATTGTTTTAATGCTGAATAATTAGAGTTTGTAATGTATGTTCACGCAAAATAATGAATTTTTGAGCATAGTACCCTATGAAATTGTACGATTTTTGAAAAATTGAAAAATGAAAACTTGCGGTTTTGAAAGCTAAAATGTTTATATGAAAATAATTGATAATGAATAAGAATAAAAATTATTCTTTATTTTTATTTTTTTTTCATCAAAATATGTTTGTAGTTTGGAGATAAGACTATAAAATTTTGGAATTTTAGAATTTTGTTTTAAGTGAATAAAAGAATAATAATAGAAAAAGATAAGAACATGATATTTTTTTTTTTTTTTTTTTTTTTTTCAATTTTAAATGAAATGGTAAAAACGGACCTACATTAAAATCAGCTGACCAAAATAAAGTTCAAGGTTATTTGTATTATTCAAATAAATTATTTTTCTGTTTTGCCGTTCGCAATTCAGCATTAATTCAATAATATGAAATTAGAAATATTATTATTATTTTAATTGTTAAGAACTACTTTATTTTAATCATAAGTATTACATTTTAAACAAAATTAAGTATAGGTACCTAATATATTTTATAAACTAAAATGCCAAAGACCCTAAAAAATCTGAAATTTAATAAAATAATAAAACGGTAGACAATTAACATTATTTTACATATTATAAGTTTTTATTTTCAATTATTTTTATTAGTCAATTCTATATAGGTATAACTTAATATACAAAATTATTCTTAGTCAGATTATAGAATTATTTCCATAATACTATTACTTACACACCTACAGCAAAAGAAAATTATGAATTAAAATTAACAATACGACTTAAATTTACTTTAAAACAATTAAGATATAGTAATAAATATTAAAACATTTTATGATGGTCTCTGCCTTTTATATCCATACGGTTGTGAGCTGTGGTCAGGAAGAAATTTACGCTTCTCCGATCTTGGCCTATAATTTTTAACTTCAGGTGTTGTAATGACCTGGTGATCCTTTGTGCGCCGAATGTTCCGGGATAAAATCTGTATATCCTCAAAGTTTTCGGGATTTAGAACGGCCTCCTTAATCGTTTCAAAATTAACTAGCTGAGATGCTGCATAATTAAGGCAAATTCCCTTTACTTTACAGGAAACTCTTTTGATATCGTCTCTAGCACAAAATATTTCATATGCATAATTTTTGGGACCTCCGCAAACAAACTGTGTAATATAACTACCAGGTCCATAACATGCAAGCTCATCAGTCATATCGCCAATAAAATCTCCAGTTGGTGGATCATATTCCCCCTCTCGACTGATATAGATAATAGAATCAGTATCATAATATAAAACTCTATCACCCAAGGTTTCCAAATAGGTATATAATTTAAGCCGTGCCTGTGCTGTAGTATATGCTGCTATGCAAACATTCACCGTTGATAATATTGGTGCAGCTTCCTCTTTATACAGCCAATTCACTACAAGATTTTCCTCATTAATTGGAAGAATATGACACACATCTATAGCAGGATTTGTAAGCATAGCATACAATTCTGAAGGATCGTTTATAATAGAGGTTTTCTGCTGATTTTCTCTCTGTCCGAATTTTCCCCAAAAAGAGTTAAGCATTAATTTTGCAAATGATCTTAGCCCCGGGTTGTTGCAGATTTCGGCAAATTCCAGCCTAATATCCTCTCTATTTAAAAAATCCTCTACGTAGCGTTCTTTTTGTTCTTCGCTAGAACAACTGTTTGGCCACCCTGATGCTTGTTGTTTCATTTTGAGAAATTTATTCATCATGCCTGTGAATAATCCCTCAATGTTATCTGATTTATTATATTGACAAACACTGTATTCCCATATTTCATAAATGTGAAGTATGGTGTATCCTACTTCCAGGGCCTTTAAAATCTCATCAATAACCCATGTACCAGTTAAAGATCTTTCGAATTCAGTATGTGAACAAAATTCTTCTTGACTTTTCTGTTCACTACAGGTTCGACATAATGCAAACATCAGTTTGGCAGTTTGTTTTATTGGTAATACGGGGTGAAACACCCGTTCTGGCGGTAGTATTTTACATTTCACAAGTCCGTTAATATTTTTTAGATCAATATCGGAACAAATAGAGTTTCCGATATGAACCTTTGGATGACCTACGGGAAATTTTCCATATTTGCACACATACGGATACAATGAACACACATCGATGTATTTTATTTTTTCTCCTGTTTTACATCTATATTAATAAAATTGAAATATCAGTAATGTTGAATTTTAATATAATTATAAATAAAAACATACTTATAGAATTCATAGGTGTTGCCGGTTCTCCCTCCATAAAAAGCATCTCGAGGATTTAACGGGGTATGCTGCACTAAAGGATGGTCATTCAAATATTTAAGAGCGTCATCATCTAACTGTCTCTCGAATTCGCAGCTCCACATCTCAATTACTTCATACCCCATTCTTCTTAACCGCTCTGTTTTTTCCAGGGTTCTTTCATACCTTCTGTTTAAGGTGTCATTAGGGTCATCATATAAGGAACGG
This sequence comes from Argyra leucocephala, assembly GCA_963942445.1. Lineage (NCBI taxonomy): Eukaryota > Metazoa > Arthropoda > Insecta > Diptera > Dolichopodidae > Argyra > Argyra leucocephala. The sequence continues at coordinate 17,576,590 of OZ012681.1, forward strand.
TCTCTATTATGCTGTAAACAGATCGGGTGTCCGTGATAATAGCAGCCGTGAAACTCGAACACCTGTCTTGTTTCAGTACAGAAACCGTCAACTTTTACACCAGCCACAATAGATTCTCTTCCTTTAGCAGCATGCCAAATGTTGATTCCTCGTTTTTCTTCCTCTAAAATTAACCATTGAATGGCCTGTTTCGACTGGTTATCTGTATACCTATAACCATTTTTCGGTATCAATCCTATGGTATTCGGCTTTAGAAAATTACGTCTGAATACCAAATTGCATGCTGAAGCAACGGTAGTTGCTTCTAGGTATGGTTCAACTTTGCACTCATCTAATAAAAGTTTCCGGAATTTTAACGAGGCCTCTGTTAAAATTTGTACATCACTAATACAATACTCTACAATGTCTCGCTGCATATCAAATTCGTCGTTTTTATGGGTTTCATACCATTTGATAAAAACATCACGATCATCAGACTTCATTGTGTCAGGACTGTAGTATTCCATGACTGGTAACGGTCCAACATAGTTTTCATTTTCCAGAGTGTTGAAATAATGCGGAAAATAACCTTTTTTAAAATTATCTCCCAATTCGAATGCTTTTGGCAATTTATATAATGCCATAGGGAAATAATTTAACGAATCCAAAAATTTTATATTTCCGATTGACATTAAAATAATTTTTGTTCCTCGCATTATCAATTCAGGATTCAGGTCGGTATTCTCCAGTATATATTTTAATATAAATTGGTGATCGTACGCCTGACCGTTGTGAGCAATCACAATCACCTTTTTAAACAATTTCCTTTGATTAAGCACAAACTCCATAAACAGTGGAATACAATTCTGCTTCAGTATATGCTGTCTTATACCACACTTTTCACAGAGTTTTAAGCTGCTATCCATATTTAAACATAATGTGCATCTTTGTTGAAACACACATAAATTGGGTTCGTGTAGGTAGATAGAACCTATATTTTTATCATCTATGATTTTTTCACCAATAATTTTTTCCTGGCGGCTTTCCAAATCATAAAATACGTAAAGAACATCTTCTAATTTAGGGGTTCTTACATCAGGTTGTATATAGCACTGATGTTCCTGAGGAACATGAACACTACATACCTTACAATAGTATTCTCTACATATATGCTCCCTATTACTCTCATAAGTTTTGAGGCATTTGATACACCTTTTTACTTTTTGGCAAACTGAACTTTTTTTTCCGACTGACCCTAAGGCCTTATGCTTGTTCAAACAATCTTGCCCTCGAAAATTACGATTACACTCCGTACATAAAATATTGGCCCGGTCCTTCGGACATGCTGGTGACTGCTGGCATTGGGGGCATGTTCCTCCACATCTATGGTTGTTCGTGTGATCAAACGGTATATGGCATGACTCGCAATAGTAGCTGCAACAAAATGCTGCCGTTAATGATGTCACAACGTTGTAGTGTCCATTGTGATATAATAAGTTAAGGTGTTTTCCACTGTTGGTACCTTCAAAAAGAACCTCTCTGCCTTTAGTGCCATACGCGTAAACTGTAATTTTGTAATTTTCCAAAAATTTCTGAAATTGCTGAATTTCGAGTATACCACACCCCTCTCCAAGTATAATAACTTCTGCATCATTTATAAGTTTAACAGCCTTCGTAAATTGTAATCTTCCTGTATCCTTTCTTATCTTGGCGTAATCACTATCTTTTTCAACGCACGCAATAGCTAACACCAACGCTCGAGGTAAACACATATTATCGTTATTATTTATGGTGACGATACCCCTACGCATTGCACATTCTTCATCAAATGTGTTGTATTTCCGACCTCGGGGATTTCCCTGTCCTTGGGGAAGCTTCACAGATGTTACCCCAATGCAAAATGTATCTGTACTCAAACCTTAAGGAAATATTATAATAATATAAATACAATATAGATTTTATTTAATTTAGCTGACACACACCTTCTGAATTACTCTGAAATATTTTGCTGATCATCTCCCATACATCAGCAAATCTTACTTCACATGCGTTTCGGAAATTTATCCAGCCGGGGCCTTTCTCCTCAAAACCTTTTCCACAAAAGGTGATCCCTACCTTATCTGTGGGGGCAACATTTTCGGTTATGTGTTGGATAACCTCATTTATGCTGTTTTTAACCCATCCTATGGGTTCCTCATCCTGAGGTACAGGTTTGAGTTTAAACTCAATTTTGCGGCCGCGTATATTAAATCGTTTGACCATCTCAGATCTATCACGAACAATTTCCACGTATGGAAATATCACTTTCGAATATTTGTCCATTATTATTTTCTTGGACATTATTATTGTTTTTATTTTAAATTTATTATTATATTTTTATTTAATGAATTTATTTTATTATTTTTATTTATTTATTGTTATTTTAAGTTTTTAATTAATTTATTATTTTAATTATTATTTTTTATAATATTTTTATTAACTTATTTTTATTAATTTATTTTTAAACTGCATGTACTTTTTTAAACTAAGTTTAGCTCTGCATCTAGCTATCAAATAAAACTTTTCGTGAAAGTCTACATCTATTTATACTGTTTCATGTACAGATAAAAGATAGGTATGCGCAGGCGCATATAAATTAATTTCTAACATGACCATATATGGTAATAAACGTTATATTAAAATTTTTAGGTGACATGACCATATTATATGGTAATAAATTAGCTGATAATTGTAGATAAGAAAGGTCGATATATATATATATTAAAATCTATTTTTAGATGATGATGATCTCATCCAAAAGGAATTCCAAATAATTACTGATAAGAAGGTTACCAGAATAAAATTATTAAATGAATTGAACATAATAATAATAATCACATATTATGTATATCTGGGCTATGATTATAAAATGAGACTCCGCTAACAATTAGGGGCCCCATTTTAGATGAGTTGAACATAAAATTTGAGGTTATGATTACAAAGTGAGACTCCGCTGATATTTTTGGGGCCCCTATTCAGATGAATTTAACATAATATTTATATAATATGCTTGAGAGGAAATTACTTATAAGAAATGTGTTATATTACATTTTTTTTTTTCTAGGTGAGACTCCTCTAACAAATTGAGGCTCTTTGGGGGGATTTTGCAGATAATAGTTAACATTAAACAATAAATAAAAACAACTATTTTTATTTAATTTATTTCTATTTAATTACATTTAAATAAATTTTTAGTTTTACATTTTATGTTATTCCTTATCTCTTTTAGGTAAGATGGTGCCATCTGAAAGTATCTGGTAATATCTCCTGTTAATGCAACATATTCAAACTCCAGGATCATAAACTTATCTACAAAGCTGTCTGGTGAAGGGTGGTCTTCTATATATTTAAAATCCTCTTTTTGTATGACTTCACTATAAATATCTTTATTTGCATGATAAATGACGATATCCTGAGATGGATCATAAATAACATTGTCAAACTCAATCCAGAAATGCAGAGAAGGCGGCAATTTTTTATAAGAGTATTTACCCATGCAAAACTTCACACCGTGATATTTTAGCAGCTCAAAACAGATCAGGGCAGCCGGAAGACAAACAGCATACATGTTCTTCTTAATAAATTCATCGGCTACTATTTTACAGACTATTTTTATTAGACAATGTCTGTATTTTAAATCCTTTTGTAGGCTACTCATTTTTAAACAATACGTCTTAATTACTCTACAGCTAGTCTCAGAATGAAGTGTAGTTCCGTAATTATTAAATTTATGTATAATATATGTATAATATATATATTAATTGAACTATCTGATAGTTGTTCACACATATATATATATATATATATAGAGTCTGTTACAGGGTCGGTTGCAGTTGATAGTCGAACAGGTACAGGGTCGGTTGCAGTTGATAGTCGAACAGGTACAGGGTCAGTTGCGGTTGATAGTCGAACAGGTAGAGTTTTATATTATGATACTGATTCTATTATCTATATCAGTCGAGAGGGGGAATATGATCCACCAACTGGAGATTTTATTGGCGATATGACTGATGAGCTTGCATGTTATGGACCTAGTAGTTGTATTACACAGTTTGTTTGCGGAGGTCCCAAAAATTATGCATATGAAATATTTTGTGCTAGAGACGATATCAAAAGAGTTTCCTGTAAAGTAAAGGGAATTTGCCTTAATTATGCAGCATCTCAGCTAGTTAATTTTGAAACGATTAAGGAGGCCGTTCTAAATCCCGAAAACTTTGAGGATATACAGATTTTATCCCGGAACATTCGGCGCACAAAGGATCACCATGTCATTACAACACCTGAAGTTAAAAATTATAGGCCAAGATCGGAGAAGCGTAAATTTCTTCCTGACCACAGCTCACAACCGTATGGATATAAAAGGCAGAGACCATCATAAAATGTTTTAATATTTATTACTATATCTTAATTGTTTTAAAGTAAATTTAAGTCGTATTGTTAATTTTAATTCATAATTTTCTTTTGCTGTAGGTGTGTAAGTAATAGTATTATGGAAATAATTCTATAATCTGACTAAGAATAATTTTGTATATTAAGTTATACCTATATAGAATTGACTAATAAAAATAATTGAAAATAAAAACTTATAATATGTAAAATAATGTTAATTGTCTACCGTTTTATTATTTTATTAAATTTCAGATTTTTTAGGGTCTTTGGCATTTTAGTTTATAAAATATATTAGGTACCTATACTTAATTTTGTTTAAAATGTAATACTTATGATTAAAATAAAGTAGTTCTTAACAATTAAAATAATAATAATATTTCTAATTTCATATTATTGAATTAATGCTGAATTGCGAACGGCAAAACAGAAAAATAATTTATTTGAATAATACAAATAACCTTGAACTTTATTTTGGTCAGCTGATTTTAATGTAGGTCCGTTTTTACCATTTCATTTAAAATTGAAAAAAAAAAAAAAAAAAAAAAAAATATCATGTTCTTATCTTTTTCTATTATTATTCTTTTATTCACTTAAAACAAAATTCTAAAATTCCAAAATTTTATAGTCTTATCTCCAAACTACAAACATATTTTGATGAAAAAAAAAATAAAAATAAAGAATAATTTTTATTCTTATTCATTATCAATTATTTTCATATAAACATTTTAGCTTTCAAAACCGCAAGTTTTCATTTTTCAATTTTTCAAAAATCGTACAATTTCATAGGGTACTATGCTCAAAAATTCATTATTTTGCGTGAACATACATTACAAACTCTAATTATTCAGCAATCAAACAATAAAAACAGCAAAACAACAATTTTGTCATAATTATTTCATAATATATGAATATTTCTAACTGATAAGAACTTTTAAAACCGCAAGTTTTCATTTTTTCAATTTTAAAAATTTTATTCTCTTATCACAAAAATAAAACATTTACTACTACTATAGGATACTTTAACAATATATTCATAATCCAAGGTCGCTGATACATGCTTCTAATAACAACTTCAATGACAACCTGGTACAACTTCGGCACCAATTCAACAACAACAACAACTTCGGTGGATACCCATTCCCAATAACTTCGATGGTTCGTGGCGGAACTTCGGCAGAGGAGTTTTAGAACTTCGGCGGTGTCAGCGTCACGTACCCATTCCTATTTCCAAGTAGTTCGGCTGCGGTGGCGACATCTCATACCCATTCCTATTTCCAGGAACAACTTCCGGCGCACATCGGCCCACAACTTTGGAACTTCGGCGGGGTTCACAACTTGGGAACTTCGACTTGGGTGTGGGGGCTGGGGTTCTTGAACCAATTTTCGCACTTGGCAACCTCGGACCTTTAACCAACATGACATTCATTACATTATAAATAAATTTTCAATTCCATAATACTTCATCAAAAATGTGTTTCTCTACCTTGAGATATTAAAAGATATTTATAGAATTTTTTCTTAATACCATATCAACCATTTATATATATATACACAAATAACATCAACATTTCTAAATGGCCTGGTAGCTGAATGGTTAGCGTGGTCGCTCGTTAATCATTCAGATCCAAGTTCAAATCCTCTTTCAAACAGTTAGTTTTTTTTTAAAAAAAATATAATTAACATTCTTATTCATAAATTACACGCCCACACACACACATACATAAATAATAATTAACATGGAATCATACTTATAATTAACAACTGAGAATATTCCCCTGATCCCGATGGAATTCCCTATGACGTCATCATCAGATAAGTGTTCCCCAGCTGGTCCAATCAACGTCATCAAGCATGGCGCCAAATATATAACAATAACAACAATAACATGATAAGGTCAACGACCTACAGAAATAAATGCTTCTCTACCTTGAGATCTTACACAGCCAGGCGCCCACCGTCATCAAAAGTGCCATTTTGGATGAAAATTTTATAAAATTAATTAATCAATAATTCTATCCAAACCACCAACCATATCCTCCTCACTAACCACTACCGACATCTATCATCAAATTTCATTATTCATTATTCATAGATTATTCATAGGTTATTTATAGATTTTTAACATCATATCAGCCATTCATATACACAATTAACATCAACATTTGTAAATGGCTTGGTAGCTGAATGGTTAGCGCGGTCACTTGTTAATCATTCAGACCCCGAGTTCAAATCCTCATTCAAACAATTAATTTTTTTAAAAAAAAAATTCATGTTCATTATTCACACACCCACATGTAATATATAATATATTCATCATACACATTTTTCATGAGCCAGCTGGAGTTACCTATGACGTCACCAGCTACTCAATCAAGGTCATCTACCATGGCGCCAAAGATAACAATAACAATAACATGATAAGGCTACAATAACAATAACGATAACAAAAGTGCTTCTCTACCTTGAGATTCTATGGCGCCAAAGATAACAATAACAATAACATGATAAGGTCAACGACCTACAGAAATGTAAACAATAACAAGCGGCAAGATAACAAAAGTGCTTCTCTACCTTGAGATTCACCGGACGGAATTTCCTATGACGTCAGGGGTTCCCCCAAAAGTGCTTCTCTACCTTGAGATAACAGGACGGAATTTCCTATGACGTCAGGGGTTCCCCCAAAAGTGCTTCTCTACCTTGAGATAACTCCTATGACGTCAGGGGTTCCCCCAAAAGTGCTTCTCTACCTTGAGATTCTAATTTACATTAGTGCGAGCGAGATAGCAATGTCTGGCTCAACCGCCCCAATACCTACTTATTAGCATTATTTTTAAAAAAAATTTCTGGATTATGTGATTCTATCATTCACCTATTATTGTATGTACATATATTATTTCATTCATTATCTTTGCGATTAATTGTGTTTTTTTTGTTTTTTACATTTTTCTATATATATTTTTTGTATTGAATTAGATATGTAAATAATATATGGTGAACACATATACGATATATACTCTTCAATTAATCAAAAGTACATACGTATGTGTTACTCTTCAAATTATCAAACAGTGCCTCTATACTCCTAGCCTGGTCACTGGGAGAGCAAAACTTTATACACAAAACTAAAACAAAACTTAAAACGAAATCGTAATTCGATAAAATTCCGGAAAAATCATTCTGTGAATATAGGCTAGAAGTATAGAGGCATTGTATGAAATATTCTCCTCAATAAAATTTTGAGTAAAAATAATTGAGTTTCGAAAATTATATTTCAGTGTTATGGAATATTGAGTGAAAATGGTACGACATTTTCGTGTTTTGAGTAAAAATGGGACGGGATTTTTAGAAGAAAATGATTAACAAATATTGTTCTACGTGAATACGTAGGCCTTATATGATTACTTTATGCTAAAACTAAGAATTGGCCTAGGAATATAAGTTGGCATGAAGTTGAAGAGCTAATAAGAGTCATTAGACAATATACATATATATATATATATATCTATAATTATAATTGACAAGCATTTAAGGTCCTGCGCAGTGGACACCTTTTTATTTTATTTCGATTCTCCCACTCCTTAATGAACTTCTAATATATGTAATATATAAGATTGTATATAAAACAAAAATGCGCACACAGTTGAAAATTTTGTACTCTTATGATTTTATTGTTCAGCAAATGCATTATGCATAAGTGAGATCTTATGAAAATAATAAACAAAAGTAAACAAATAAGTTATTATAATTTACATTATGTACTTGCAAATGAATCTATTTACATATGCCAAATAAAAACAAAGAAATAAATTCATCTCAAAAAAAAAATATAAAAAAGGAAAAACAAAAAAAAATCAGTTGAATTGTTCACTAGCAAATTCATTTTTATATAGTAGAGTTAGAGTATATATAATTATCCTTATTGAACTTCTAATATAATAGTTGTATATAAAACAATAATGCTCACACAGTTGAAAATTTTTTAATCATATGGTTTTATTATTCACCAAATACATTATTCGTGAGTTCTTATTAAAATAAAAAACAAAAACAAACAAAAATATAAAAAAACAAAAAAAAAATACAAAAACAAAAAAAATATCATATGACGGGCAATTTCATCTTTGCATAATAGAGTCAAAGTAGCTATCTATAATTATAATTGACAAGCATTTTAACTTTATATTATTTTTTCAATTTACCAAAAATATTCTTAATTTATAAATAAACACGGTTTTGGTTAATGAAAATATAGACCCAAATTTTATTAATTCTCTTGCAGAATTGTGAGCTTAATCTGTTTCAGAATTACATTCATACATAATCCATACATATTTATATACCTACAATTTTGACAAAAATAATTTTTTTTACTTTTATAAGATTACGTATCTACATAAATCTACTTCACTCATATATAAATACATAGTATATAGTATATGTACATTTGCAGTAGAAGAAACAGCATTTATTAGATGTACAATAATAAATGTAAATTGAAAATTTTTGATTTAAACTTTTAAATCAATTTTTTTATTTTTATGTACATAATATGTATATAGGTACCAGGCAATATTTTATTATTTTTGTTTGAATACATAACATTCATAACTAACCGCCAATTTTTATTGTACTATATGTTAATCATCTTTATATAATAGAATAGATGAGTAACATATTTAAATGCATTTATATGAAAATATGATATCTACATATATGTAGGCATAGGTAATTATATTTAAAATTTGTGTTTGTGGTGGTTATGAGTAAAAGTATCATCTATAATTATAATTGACAAGCATTTGAGGACCTGCGCAATAGACACCTTTTCATTTTATCTCTCTTCTCCATAATGAACTCTTAATATATAATAAGTAAGTTGTAAATAAAACAATAATGTGCACACAGTTGAAATTTTTTAATCATATGGTTATATTATTCACCAAATATATTAAGAAATAGGAAGAAACGAAACAGAAAATGAGAAATAAGGTATTTATGTTTTGTAACGAAAACATACTAATTTCAAAGCTTTTACATTAAAACATGAGTGTTTTCTGCTTTGTAATGAGAAGTCTATATCAGTCCATCAAAATCCCTGTTCTTTTAAAAACTTGAAATTTGGCTTTAACTTTAATTATAATTACTCAACAGGGGCCCCTAGTTTATATTATATAGTTCACTGTTGCTGATATTCATCTATATTATTATTATGTAGTTTTGTTTACTCTTTTCTTACGAGAATTTTGTTATTGCTTCATTTTGTTTCTTTCTTTCATTTCTTTTCCTTTAAATTAATTTAAATATTAAATCTCATTCTAAAACATATTATAGTAGCTTATAAAATTTTTTAATTTTTTTATATTCTTTTGTAAATTTTCCTTCATTTCACATTTCTATATTCTACTTTTAATTTTAATGTTAATTATTTCTTAAATTTAATTATTTTTGTATACATAAATATTTAACCACATTAAATTTAGTATATTCTATTTTTCTTTAAGATTTTAATTTTCCAAATTAATATATTAACATTTAAATTTGTTACTCCACAAATATTGGCCCATATTTTGATAGTCATTTCACTGTCATTTTTTATGAAAAACAAATTTTGCGATTTCGATAGTCGGAAAAAATGACAGAAATCATAAAAAATGAAAACAAGCCAATTTCGATAGTCGGGTTTTATGAATATATTCGGATAAAATGACACATTTTGTCATTTTGAAATTATTAAGTGACGGCTATGTTTGTTTGAAAACTTTTGTTGTTTAAAATTTAAAAATCGTAAGTATTTTATTTTAAATTTATGGACATGAAAAAAGTAAAGAAATCTTCGAGATGGTGACTGGTGGAAAAAGCCAAGTTCAAGAAATTGAGCAGCCTCAAGCAAAATAGGTAATTATTCATAATAATTATTAATAGCTTTTTCCCAGAAAAATAAAATTTAAACTAGTGATATAGAATTTCGGCCCCAGTTCCTAGGACCTCGGACCTATTGTCTTCATCACATTTAAGGGTCATTGTACTGATGACAAAAAAAAATTAAGGTCTTCGGTCCCGACACTTGGGACCGCTTGTTTGCATCGTGCCTATGAGCCATTTTACTGAAGACAAGTTAAAAAAAAAAAAAAAAAAATTTCGAGGGCTTTGTGAAGTGGGACCCAGAACTATTTTGGCTAGAGGCTGCTCAATTTCTTGAACTTGGCATTTTCCACCAGTCACCACTTAGAAGATGTAGTTCATATGACACGGTCCCGTTGAATACACACACATTGGCTCTACTCTATTCAATCTTAATTTGCATATTGAACAAACCTTTTGGACATATTTTTTTTCATTTACTTCACTTTTTTCTTCGAAATAAAATTTCTTTCTTTATTAATTATATCCAAAACACGTCAAAACGAAAAGTGTTGCCCGTTTCAAAACAAAAATCATCTCATTTAAATTTCAAATTTCATTTAATTTTTCCCGATTATCGAAATCTCAAAAAATCATTTAAATGATATGACATTTGTCATTTTCATTTTTATGAGATTACTATCAAAATGTGGGCCAATGAATAATTTAAATTGTTTATTTCTTGTGATGGACCATTCGAAATTTGCTTTTGCAATAGAATGTTTCCTAACTTTTTTATTTTATTTATATTTTGAATTCTGTAGATGCTTTTGATTTTGTATTATTATTATATTTGTTTATTTTCTATTTTTAAGTTTTGAATTTTAGTTTTAATCAATTTACCATAATTGTAACGAATTCTAATATTTAATAAAATATAATGAATGAAAAAAAATATATATATATATATAATATGATATAATATATAATGTATATTTATTGAGTATAAATATTACTAGGGGCCCCTGTTGAGTATATATAATTTCAAGTTGAAGCCAAATTTAAAGTTTTTAAAAAAACAGTAATTTACGTACTGACATAGACTTCGCACGATATAGCAGAAACCACTCGTGTTTAATAAAAAGTTTTGTGGTTAGTAAGTTTTATTTAGGACACATAAATACACGTCTCTCATATACTGCTTCGTTTCCGATATATTCCCTATAATAAGAAGCATTTAGTGATAAAATTACTAAAAATAAAAAGTTTTGTTATTAAAGAGGTACGTATATATATACCTACATAATACATAATTTTAATAAAAACTATATTATTACTACAAATAACCAAAATTTAGAAACAGTTACTTAAAAAGATAAAAATGAAGAATTCAAGTGACCTACTATATCAAAATGAAGTACTTTAACTCTACTATATAAAAATAAATTTGCTCGTCATATGAACAATTCAACTGATTTTTTTTGTTTTTGCTTTTTTATATTTTTTATTTGAGATGAATTTGTTTCTTTGTTTTTTTTTGGCATATGTACATAGATTCATTCGCAAGTACATAATATAAAATATATAATAACTGATTTGTTTACTTTTGTTTATTATTTTCATAAGATCTCACATATGCATAATGTATTTGCTGAATAATAAAATCATATATGAGTACAAAATTTTCAACTGTGTGCGCATTTTTGTTTTATATACAATCTTATATATTATATATATTAGAAGTTCATTAAGGAGAAGGAGAATCGAAATAAAATAAAAAGGTGTCTACTGCGCAGGACCTTAAATGCTTGTCAATTATAATTATAGATATTAAATAATATACAATCATTTCATAAACGTATTTAACAAAACTTGAATTAATTTTTGAAATTTTGAAATTTTAAATTAACACGCTTCACTTTCAAAATCAGCGCCTAATATATTATATATTATTTTTATCATATATTTTATTCCAATAATACAGGATATTGAAGCTAGTGGAGCCTTATTGTGCTTTTATGAGTAATCAAACCTGGAAATTTGCATTAAAATACAGGCATTAAATCTACCGTGCCACCAATCCATTTTGTACCGGTATATCCTTTGTTAGCTTTTTATTTAACTTCAAATTTATCTAATAAAGGTTAAAAAAACCTTAATCACTGAATTTTGGGTTGGGCTATAATGACTGAACTGAATAAGAGACTGACATTAATAACCTTTAAGACAATTGTCACAAAATATGTGTATATCAAAATATCAAATTTATCGTACTTACTATACACACATTATTGTGTGTGTATCTGCTCATTCTCTTTTCAGATAAAAATATTAAAGATAAAAAAACAATAAGACTACTTCTACTAAACTTAACAATTTTTATTAATACAATATAATATAATGAAATATCGCATATTATTATTATGAACAGAATTGTTTTTTTTGTATATATTTCATTTTCATCCCTTCAATATTCAACTCAATATTATTACAAGAATATTGAGTTCTTCTATACATTTTTATTTTATTTACTTTTATCTTTAGTCTTGTAAATTGTTTCTTTTTAATACAAAAACAAAAAAGACTATTCTTAAAACTCATTCCATTTTTATATATTTTTTTTGAATTGGTTCTTTTTTCAGTACCGATGTATATACACCTATACTTATACTTACCTATATATATACTTTGGTATACTGCCTTCTTTCATAATGTTTATTGATTCCTAAAATCCTTGTTTTGTTGATGGAATCGCTGATTTTATTAATGAGTCTCTTGAGCTTATTTTATGTTTACCATTTTGATTTTTTGTTTTGTTATTTTATTGAGTTTCTTCGTCTCATATCATTTCAGTTCATTCATCTTTCTTTCACTTAATTTTTATGCATTACTCTTACAAAAAGGAGTTTCCTATTCGATTATTTAAGAGACGGAAGGAAAATATTATATTTTATTTACTGGCATCAAAATAAAAAGGATATTAATTTAGGTATTTAATTATTTTTATTTTTCTTTATTTGTTTTGATTGTTTTTTTCGTGATGAGGACTTACTTATACACTTTCAATCATGTTATATTTTTATAGAATTTTACTTTAAGACTTTTAGAAAACCTTTATGAATTTTATCAGCTAGAGTATTAGAAATTTGAAGAGATTACATTACTATTACAAATTTGTTATAGAAATTAGATTAGATTAGATTTGAATTGGGGTTGGATTTTATAATCGCTGCCTCCGTAAATGGAATTGTTGCGATTTATCCAGTTTTGTGGGAAAAAGATACGTAAATCACAACCCTAAAACAAACTCAACAAACAAGTTATGTTCAAACAATATTCAGTTTGTTTGATGATAAATGGGGCGATGCGGACAACATCGACTGCATCGTAAGACACTCGACTTCATCTAGAACCCATTAATCTCTTTACACAAAAAGAAGAAATTGTTCACACCTACAAATGTATTACTGGTGATGATCCGCAAATTAAAAAAGTGGTACACCCAGAACTAATTCATGTACTCCGGAAGGATGATACGTCTTTGATAGCATTATCCGATTACTCCTTGCCAAAAAATAATTTTGAGAAACCTTTCAATATAATCATGCCAAGCAGAGAGATGTGGGAAACCTGCCCACCCTCATTCAACAAAGGATCATTAATATAGTATACTGACGGCTCCAAGAAAATGAATGGAGAAAGATCGTGAGCCTATGGAAAAAGCCTCAAGACCCATATTGATTCAAGTCTATACTCTACAAAATATGGAAGAGAGTTTATGAAGACATTACAAAAAATTTAAAAATTTTCGGATAGCAAAGCAGTCACACTAGCTATAAATTCATATACCATCACATCATGGCTAGTGTGTGGTTGTTTAAAAACACTTAAATGCACTTACGAAAACAAATCCTGGCATAGCGGGAAATGATGCTGCAGATTATCTAGAAAGAAAAACATCGCATAAGTCTTTCATAGGGCCAACTCCGCTCTGTGCGATTTCTCAGTAAGCTAAAATGCTAAAATGCAATTAAAAACCTTTCGAGCCCAATACTGCGTTATGAGATTAAACTTTGGTTGTAAGTTCCTACGATTTAAATTTGTGTTAAGAAATTAATATAAAAAATTACAATAATTAACTAATATTACCACCGCCATACCAGGGTTTGCATTTTTATTAAGAAATGGGGAAAAAACCACGTTCCCGATATCAGTTTGTACTGAATTGAAAAAAAAAAAACCAGGTATCGTAGTTGCACTGCATTTTAGATGCTTTATCAAAGCAATTTTAGAACCCATATTGAGTCAATAATATAAAAAAATTTTTAAATAGTGTTTTTATTAATCTTTTTTATATATATATTAAATTAATCACTTTAAAATATGTATTTATCTATATGGTATAGCTATTTTATAAAAAGTATGTTTTCCATAATTTATTAAACAATTGTTAAATTTATCCAGACGCGATTCTTCAATTTCCATGTGACAATTTAGTTTTCCATGTGTATGAACTGCTAAAAAATCATAACAAGTCGTTTTATCTGTAAATATAGATAAAAAAAATTCGATTAATTCGATCATTAAAAGCGGTATTTGTCATCCTTTCACAACATTATTTGAAATATTTTCAATATATATATATTTTAAAACATTTTGCTACTATTATCGAAAACAGAGTTTCAATAACATAGAACAGCCTGGTCTGACAACAACAAATATTTATAGGGCTGTACTGGATTTCACAATAATAACACAACATTCAGTAGTGCATCATCAGTGATTCAGTAGTGTATCCTTGCAGAAGGTTTTTTGCCGTTTACAAGACGCTGTCGACCAGATATAGAGAAGCACATAAGAGCAAAAGTGGAATTCAAAAACATTCTGCAAATAGGAATTTGCCGACCATTCAGTTCAAGCGCAGCATCACCATTACATCTAAAGAAGAAGAAAAAAATAGTTCAGAGTGGCGTCTTTGTAGGGATTACAGGAGAATAATGCGATAACAACGTACGGCATACGTTGTAACGAAAACACAAAGAAAAAGATCCAAAAAACAAACTGAGCAAGATTTTTTAAAATAAGGGAGTACTGTAGGTCATCCCGCAAACAATTATTAATAATATTATAACTGTAAGTAATTTATAAATTAGTATAAGTAACTAGATATAAGAAAATTATGATAAAGTTTTCTGAATTTAACTCTCGAGATGAGCAAACTTTATCATTATAAAGCGGAACTTTACATATTCTTTTAAATAATTATTAACAAAAAGTTAAGTCTCGTTTAAAAAGTTGTAGAGAAACGAAATTTTGTGCACCCATGTAGTTGGCTCAGTTTTTATATTTATTTTGCTTTTCTTCTTCTTCAATGGCACTGCAACCCAAATCATCTTTAAACTTCCTTAGATTTTGATTTCCATCAATTTCTATTGTTGGATTGGAATCCATTGTCCGGTTAATGGTTTACATAATTTGTTCTGCATCATTTTGCATGCTTTTTGCTCATCTTTAATTAAGCATTCCGATTGAGCGGTTTCTTGTCGGAGGAATTGCTTCTATTATCTTAAGTAAAACTCTGTTATCGTTAATTCGTTGCATATGCCCAGAATATTAATGCAATTTTTTGGCTTAGATAATATTGAGTACTTTGGCTATGGGTAGAAGGCTTTATGATTGTGCGGAATGCTTCAAAATGTATTTTCATAAATTGCACCAAAGATTCGTTTCAGTATTTTTTTTTTTCAAAGACATTTTCGACGAAAGTGCGGTTTCATGCAACATCACCATTTTGATGATGGTTTTTTTTTATACAGTCTTATTTAATCTCATGATTTAGTTTTAGGGACAAGACAGGAACAAGTGAAAATCATGTTTTAAAATAACTCAAAATTATTTTGGTCAATGGTTATGTTTCAACTAAAACAGTGCTACTTTTTCTTACAGTGAATCAGCGATTTTTAATTTTTTTATTTTATATCTGCCTATACATTCTGTATAATATTCTACGGATAGAATATATCAGAGAAAATTTGGGTATCTATACTAAAAAAAAAAAACATAATATATTACTTACTATCCCCATTACAATCACAATCCCTCGTCCCACAGTATTTGGTCATGTATGCTTGAATACATTTTCCTGCACAAAATATATCATTTGCACATGTTTCAAAATCTGAAAAACAAAAATATTTAATTTTTTGGAAATTAAGAAGAAATAACTAAAAAAATGCTTACCTGTTTTAACATCATCCTGTAGTTGAGGTTCACCTTTGAGAGAAATTAAAATATTCAGGTAAAATATACATGTTAACCAATTCAATATAATGTTTAAATTTGCGGGAAAAGTGTAAAAAGTAAAAACAAAATCCCAGTACCACACTGTAAAATTATTAAAATTGCTATATACCTTTTCAAGACTTTGCTTTAATGTAATACTACAGAAATCATTTATTTCTAGGTAAACGTTAACAGATCAAATTGTCGACCGTTATGGTATAGTGAAGGTGCTCAAAATGCTGCAAAATAAATTTTTATCTAATACCTTCATTGCATCATCAGTAGTTTTGAAATAGGTTTGATATTATCAGTTAAAGATTTATTATACATAATGATTACTGATTTTAAAATTAAACTTAGATATGTGGTTACAATAATGCTGTATTTCAGTTTCAATTATAATGTTTATTTATATACAATATCATTATATTATATTTAGTCTGTAAATTGAAAAAAGTAAAATACAAAAATATATGAACAATAATTGATTTTCATTATTATTCTTTTAAATGGCAGATATTTAAAAAGAGACGTAGTGAAACTAAATTAATCTGAAATTTCAATTTAAAATTTCATTTTTTGTTGAAGTACACACGCACACCTTAACATACAAAAGTAAGTATTTTAATTTGTGGGAGTGTACCGCAACTGTACCAATGTTCACAGTTTTTTCTTTTTCTCGCCAGAATTGAATTTAAATTTGATTTTTTTTTTTCGTTTCAAACAAATAATTACATATGTGGTTGTTGTCTAAGATAAATTAATAAAAAAGAAAATAATACCAAGAATAAATTGAAATGATGGTAAACATTTCATTATGAAACTAAGTTTGATTTGTTTATCTAAATTAATCGAAGTCGAGGAATGGACAGTTCATTAATTTATAGAGGTTATTCTACGTCTTATAGTTTGCGGTACCTATCGTTCAATGGAAGTAACAATTTTATATACCACAAGATTTTGATCTGCGCTTATCACATCGTTGATTTACATTTTGAAACATTCATACGAATTAGGTTGTAGAGATCTTAATTCATAGCTTAACTGTATGCAAATAATATTTCTGATACTAATGATGTTACTGCAAAAAAAAATTCTTAAACAGGTTAGGCTTAGATTTTAAACGAATGTGTTATGATAATATTGCACTAAAAATAAACCTAGAAATCAGTCTAGACATTCATATTCTTGTTTTCTTTTTTTTTTTGTAATATAACTATATCGATCCATGTCCTGCGCCAACTATAGAGGAATATCCCTATTAAACGTTGCGTATAAGATCCTTTCCAATATTCTGTGCGAACGTTTGAAGCCCCATTGTAACGCTGTGATAGGAAACTATCAGTGCGGCTTCCGTCCTGGTAAATCAACCACCGACCAGGTGTTCGCATTAAGGCAGATCCTGGAGAAGGCCCTCGAATTTCAAATCGATACGCACCATCTTTTTATCGATTTTAAATCTGCCTATGACAGCATACATCGATCAGTGCTTTACGAATCAATGTCGGAATTTGGTTTCCCAGCCAAGCTTATCCGTTTGTCAAAAATGACCCTGGAAAACACCCGGTGTGCTGTGGTGATTGGGAGGCACATTTCTGATTCATTTCGAACGTGCTCCGGATTTCGACAAGGCGATGCGCTGTCATGTAATTTCTTTAATCTGGTGTTGGAGCATATAGTGCGACGTTCCGGTGTGAACACGCAGGGCACTATATTTTACAAATCGGTGCAGCTCCTGGGTTTCGCTGATGACGTCGATATTATCGGAACATCACGACGAGCAGTCATCGAAGCCTTTACACAGATTGAAGAGGAAGCAGGTAAAGCGGGTCTTCTCATAAATGAGAGCAAAACAAAATATATGCTGTCGACAAATAAAATGTCCTCACAACATCATATAGGACACAACATCACTGTCGGCTCATATAATTTTGAGGTAGTTCAGGAGTTTATCTACCTTGGAACCAACATCAACTCCATCAATAACATCGATGTTGAAGTAAGGCGAAGAATTACCCTTGCAAACCGTTGCTACTTCGGTTTGTCGAAACAACTGGGTTCAAAGCTCCTATCCCAAAATACCAAGGCACAATTATACAAAACGCTCATCCTTCCGGTGCTGCTATATGGTTCTGAATCGTGGACATTACCAAAAGCAAGCGAGCATGCACTTGGTATCTTTGAGAGAAAAATTCTTCGTCGCATTTATGGTCCTGTGTCTGACGAAGGGGTTTGGAGAAGAAGATACAATGCCGAACTATACCAGCTGTACAACGACATGGACCTAGCTAAAAAAGTCAGAATAAGACGGCTTCATTGGCTAGGCCATGTAAAGCGTATGGATGAAAATGCTCCGGCTAGGAAACTCTTCGAATCCAAACCCCAGGGAACGCGCCGTCGAGGGAGGCCACACCTTCGTTGGAGAGATGAAGTATCGGCAGATGTGAAAAAACTACAAATCACCAACTGGAGAGATTCCGCTCGTGACCGAAATCAGTGGAGGACAATTTTGCGCCAGGCCCAGGACCTTCAAGGTCTGTAGCGCCCAACAAGTAAGTAAGTAAGTAACTATATCGATACCTTTTTGGAAGAATGTACTAAGCGACATTTTGAAAAATGTTCACAAAACGAAAAAAACTTCTCACTCACTGGTTTTTTTTACAATTTAAAGTTATTATACTGATTTTAAAAGGATTTTTAATTACAAATATGTCTAGCCTTTTCAGAAAATTATATTTTGAAAGGGAGCTGAGTTTTTGTCGCTTAGTTCATTTTTCTTACAACGATTTTGTCGCTTAGTACAATGCAAAATGTCGCTTAGAACATTTATGCTTTAAAAAAAAAAAAAAAATAAAACAATTTTGTCGCTTAATTCATTATAGTTTATTTAAAAAAAAACACACAAAAAAGGCATTTAAAAATTATTTCAAAAATAAATTATGTAAATAAAACCAAACTCAACAAAATTAAATTCAAATATAATTTTAATAATTATAATATAGCTTTATTTCAGCTTCATCTAAATTTCCTCTCTCTCAGGAACTACATCTTCTTCATCAGTTTCTGGTAACTGGTCTTCTATTCAAGTTTGTAATATATAATAATTCAGCTACTTTAAAGTTTAGATGTTGTACCTGTTTACGGGTTAGACCCAATTCTAGAGTAGAGAAAGTTAGCTGACATTTGGCGGATTGAAACTTTGAATATTTTATACCACAAAATTCTTTAGAAAACATAAAAATATTAGCATCCGAAATTTTGAAATTGCATCCTTCCTTATTCTTTTTAATTTGCTTTGGAAAATATTTTAAGGTTTCAGTTTTCCAATCTCGAAAATCTTTAAAGGTTAATTAGAGGAATCACCTCATATGATTTGGGATTTGTTCTTGAATTAGCAATCATAGTGATCCATTCTGACGGCGTCCAAATCGTCCTTTTTTTCATAAACCTTTCAATATTTGCATGCACGGATTCAACTGGCATGTAAGTGTGACTAGGAAGCAAAAAAGTTAATTTAATTTCGTTATAATATTTTTAGATTGAATCTTCAAAAACAAGAAAATCATTACTAACATTTGGCGATTTTTATTTTGGTCAAGACAGCTATCACAGTAAAGAGAAATATTTGTAATATTTCCTCTTTTATCAACAATACTCAAATATCTATATAGTATTGAGCAAATTTCGTTTGCTCCTCGCATACCGTCTATTTCTCCCCAAAGAAAATTGTAAGCAGTTTGGGTTTCGCTTTCATAAACATTTTCATTATAAAAAGAATATTTTCTGGTATAATAAAACAGCATACTTTGTGTATGTGGAAAATTCAGTACTTTTTGCATATCAAAACTTACACACAAAAATGAAGACCTTTCCTGGTCTTCGATCTTTCCTGGTCATCTTTGAATAATTGTAGACTGTCCTTCTTATCTTTGATATGTTGTAAATATTTTTGATTTTGTTGCTTATCTTTTTCGAAATTTTTGTTGGCTTCACAAAATGCACATTTATCCTTTTTGGGAACATGTATACTGATATTATAAGTTTTAAATATTCGCCGAAAAATGTTTTCTGAAACGTATCTCTTATCTTCTTCTTTCTCTTTTTCTCTATACAGTCTGTATATGTTGGAAATGCTGTGGTAGTCTGATGGAAGGTAAGAGCGATTTGTTTTAGATCGACAATAATGTGAGGGGACTTTCGGCAAGTTTTTTATAAAACTATAAACTGATGCTGTCAATTCTTGAGAAGTAACATTTGCAGGAGTAGCTGAACCTCTATTATCCTTCGATATTGTATTTAAACAAGATGATTTTTCAAGAGTATAAGTTACAACTTGACTGGAAATATTTAAGGTTTTAAGCAAATACTGTCTGCAAACTTGGACTTTTTTCCCTTCAAAATTTATAAAAAAAGCCGGCACTTTTTTTTATAATTTAATGTATTTTGAACACTTTTGCTTAAATTTGAAGAAATTAAATAATATTTAGAATAAAATATAAAAAATTTAAAAAATAGTTTTTTTGATGAAAAAAACACTAGCTAATAAACATTTTTTGCGTGTTTTGGGTTTTTACGACAAACTATATAACTGACCTTCCTTGCTATCTGAGCGGCAGATAAAATTTCAAAGTTATCCATCTGATTACAGAACTTTATAGCATGATCGAAAACCTTTCTAGAACAATTTTTATTTTTTTATTTTTTATAATATTTTTTTAAATTAGATGCACTTTTGCTGTTTCAGGTCCTAACTTTATACCTAATACTTCATCAAAAACAGAAATGCTTAACAGACCTTCTTTTTCCTAAAATAGCGTTACTTCCAAAAAAATATTTTAGAGAATAGATTCCTTACTATAGAAAACAAAAATAATCACAATAATAATAACTAAAATAGTAAAAATCATATATCCATACAAATTGTTTGAAGGTACATGAGTACCTCTCCAGTTGAAATAAGGGTTTTGGAATGCCAGCTGAATAAAGGTTAAGTCTTCTGCAACCAAGAAGTTTCTGCAAGGTGTAAAAACTAAAATCATTTAATTTTTCACCAAAAAAAATATATGGTAACGCTAAGCGCCAACAATTGTATGAAACTTTTAATCGGCTATGTACTAAGCGACAAATTGAAATATACTAAGCGACATGTGTTGCATAAAAGTGTACTAAGCGACAGATTTTTTTTTTTTTTTTTTTTTTTTGTTTGTCGCTTAGTACATTTTTGTTACTATAAATATTAATAATGTATTAAAATGTCGCTTAGTATAAATTTATTTTGCTTATAACTTTTTTTGTTATTTACATAGAATAATTGAGATTAGGCGAAACTGTGGGATTTGGTTTAAGTTTTAAGAATAATGTAAAAAGTTAATTTTGAAAATTTTGTCGCTTAGTATACTCTTCCGATAAGGTATCGATATGTATTTTAAATATCAATGAGAAGGTACATCTAGTACATGTCAAAAAAGCAAAATTATTTTGAATATTTTTTAATTTATTAGAGAAAAGGTAAATAAACACTTTTAAAAATTTTATTTTGTTTGAACTTTATGAATAGCTTTCTGAATCTATGTATTCATCATTATAAATTAAATTTTATTAAATTTTGAATTAAAAATAAAATATATTAATACTTGCATCGGCCCAATAGAATTTTGTCATTCGAAATGGTCCACAAACGTCGTTTTCACATTTAAGTGATTCTCTATTACAATCACCCATAGCTTCACACATACATCCAATACACCATTGTTCTACTCTAGGTGCTGATGATATTCCAGTTAAATTTTGCTTTTCTTCCATACTTATGTGATGTTTAACAGCAGTAGTTGTAAATTTTACTTTCATTATGAAAATTATTACAACAAAAATTTCTTTAAGCTTAAAAATCATTTTTAATTAATTGTTTGAAAAAAAAAAAAAAAATTTTACAAAATAACACCTCGAAAGTTTATTACACACTGTGAAATATTTTACATAAGTCATAACAAAAATATTTGAAATTGAATTTGATTAAAAACTTAGTCACGCTTATTAATAACCCAACGTGTAAATAAATGTGGTTTATTTTGAAATTAGAACAAAATTTTATTATAAATAAAAAAGTAAATGCATGTATATATGAAGTTATATGATATTAGATTATATTCAATAAGAGAGATTAATCGTGTAATTCTTTTAAATGTAGATTCAGCGAAAAAATGATGAAGAAGCAATTTGTTAACTTCCATCTCGTACCATTTCAGGCTATTTGTTCAATTCCAAACAACGAATTATTAAATGAGTTGAATTCATGAAAAATTGTAATTTTCCAGTTATTGCATGTTTAATCCTAAGCTCTACCGCCTTGTGGATTCCAGCCAAGGTTACATGGGATTTGTTTTTGAAAAATATACCGAGTTAGGATCACCTTAGTATTGTTATTGATAGAACCAAATATTGTTCTGACGGATCTATTACCATGTTCTGGAATATGAAGCTTTATAAAAATTTTATACAACAGGCAAATGCTAAAAATAGAATGTGGTTCCCACCAAACGGATAAACGTTGTAATT
The DNA here is from genome assembly GCA_963942445.1 of Argyra leucocephala. Taxonomy (NCBI): domain Eukaryota; kingdom Metazoa; phylum Arthropoda; class Insecta; order Diptera; family Dolichopodidae; genus Argyra; species Argyra leucocephala. The sequence goes on from OZ012681.1 coordinate 17,599,675, forward strand.
TTAATCTTTTGAATTCTATATGAAAAACAAAATTTAATGTAATGAAAATATAAAATTATGTGCTGCATTAAAATATAAGACAATTCAAAGTTCTAAATTTTATTTCAAATTTCTAGCAATACAAGTATTTAAAAAATATTCAAAGACAAAATTAGGACAAAACAAAATTTATTATGATTTTCAATAGAAAGAAAATATTTAAAAATAACTTTTTCTAAGCTCAAGTCAATGTTAACCTCTTGAACAGAATGAACGCAGCCATCACGCAACGAACAAAGTTTCTAAATGTCAAAAACGCAGCAATCTAACTTTGTGCACAGAATGCAATACGTGGAAAGCGTTAACTGACATTGTTTTGTTTATTTTTTCTTATAAAATAAACTTTCAAGAATTATTAATAAATGTTAAATATATGTTATAAGATTATAAATTAATTTTATTATATTATATCTGAGCTCTGCCGCTTAATTTTTTTTTTATTTTAAAATTTATTTTATGATTTGATTACATGATATGGAAATTAATATAAAAAAAAAACAGTTCAATTTGTATTTTTTACTACTTAGTCTCGAGAAATTTTATTACTTAGTCACACAATAATTTCACTTTTACATACACATTCAAATAAAAAATATTTTTATTAGTTGTCAAAGTAGAATTTCTGCGTTAAAGTTAAAACTTTTTCAACTTCTGCGCGATGGCTGCGTTGACAACTTTTCATTGTGTGCATTTGCATATGTTTTCATATGTTTCAACTTTCAAAGTAGTATTTCTGCGCGATGACTGCTTGATGGCTGAGCTCATTCTGTTCAAGGTATAATGGACTGAATGGTGAATGTCAGTTATCAGAATTTGCTATAAATGTCAGAAATTCTGATATGCTTTATTGTGACTTTCAAATACCTGACCTATAAAAAAAACAACTTTAACAAGCGTAGCTTTATATGAGATTTTAAAAGCAAGTTGTGACTATAATACAGAAACATAAAATTAGCCGATATTTTAGGCATATAAGTTTTGACAATGTTTCGATTAAGAGATTTGACCATTTAATTTTTTGTATAAGAATTTAAATTTTATTTTAGGATTTCGTCGCTATGGAATTGTTTTGCCGCATACGCCACATGTTAGTTTTGAGTAAAACGTAAGTAAAGTTTGGACCTTTCTTTCTCGAAAACTGTCCGATACTTGTTTTTTTTTAATTTCACATTACGTAGCTTCTTTTATGTCGTTTTAATAAAATGTATAACATCAAGGATGATAATGTAAACATTTTTTATAAAATAGCTGAAAGACGGGTCAATTTTCACATGCAGCAAACCAACAATTTCGATTATTTGTTTTTCCCATATGTTTTTAGCGACATGCGGCAAAGTGAAGTATAGCGCACCGAAGTTGGTGTGAAAAATAGTTAAAAAATTTACATAAATTTAGTATTAATAATTCAAATGTAAATTGTAATTTTAACATATAAATTTTCTGTAAAATGAATAAAAAAAAAAACTATTTTAATTTAATTTATTATCAAAATTTATTAATTATCGCAAAATAAATAGACCCTCTTGGCTATCACAATATAATTTGCCTTCTGGGCTATCAAAATATTTGCTTAATAACTATGAAATTAATATTGAAGTTTCTTATGTATTTAAAATATCGTCACCTTCTTTTGACTATTACAAAATAAATTGCTTTTATTTGGCGAACTTCATGTAACTGCTCTTCACCAATTTTTTTCTTACAATATTTGCCTTTTCGTGTTGGTAGTGAAATACCATTAGAATTGTTGTGCAAAATTATAATAAATTCGTTTTTGATCCACATCTAAAGTTTTAAGAAAGAAAATTCTACAAACTGGTATAAACTCCTCTAGCTTTTGAAAACAATATTTATAGGTTATTGTTTCGTGCGACGGCAATTTGCTTTACAAATTCACTGTAGAAGCTTTGCTTTTCGTCGTCATTCATATTCTAAAATTAATTAAAAAGAGATTTACGATCATCTTCGTTGAAAGTTTTCGTACAAAGATAAAAGCATGTAGTTTTGCAACCAGTTTTTAGTTGCTTCTGCGGTATGATGTTGTTTTTAATATTTTTGTATTATTTTCCTTCTTTTCGTAGTTTTTTTCTAATATTGCATTTCCATAAATGAAGCGCACTCCTTTTCCGTTTGCTGGATTTTGGTGTATGACTTTCTGATAATTACAATTTTTTTTAAATTTAATATAATTATATACTATTTTTCAACGTTTACCAATTGTTGATGTATAACGCGATGGAATACTACGATCTTCATCTACCCAATCAGGATCTCTTGCTTTATCATCATTATCTACAAACGAAATAAAATAGTAATGGCAGATTCAGAACATAAAAAGCTTCCTATTAAAATTTCTTACCAAAATCATCTATAGGAAATATTTCCTCCATTACCCTAAAATAGTTTTAAAAATATTTCAATTAAAATTTTACTTTAATAAATTTTCCGATAATTCCGGGATCGGCGACGACATCTTCACCCTTTGACAATCCAATACACATACTAAATTATGTTTATTAATTAAAATACCAACTCACCTATCTTTTATGGAATAGAGAAATATACATAACAATACGATACATATGCAATAATGAATATGTACATACTCTTGTTGCTTCACATTGTATACAATATTAACTATGCTGCAAAACAATATCGAAATAAAAACTAAACTTATTTGCCGCATGTCGCTACGTATTTTGACTTGCAGCAAAACAATACAAACTTAAAACTTGAAAAATTTTGTAGTAAAATTCTGCTGTATATGCATGAAAATTTGACAAATGTATGAAGTGCGGCAAACCAATTCTAATAAATTTCAAAAACTTTGGATATGCGGCAAAAATTACACGTTTATCCGAAACTATTTGAGATAATCAAAAACTGATAGCAGCAATGCAATCTAAGGCACTTAAAACCTAAGAAACAACTTTTAACTCAAAATTGTCAATTTGGCGTATGCGGCAAACCAATTCCATAGCGACGATTTGATAATTTCAATCGAATTTATTTTTTGATGCCGTAAATAGATAAGAACTAAAAATTAGTAAAAACAGTTTTCAAAAAAACGAAATTATATTGAATAAATATAGGGAATTGGTTGATAATTTTCATAAAAATATGATTGTTTTTTGCTTTGTAGTGAGAGGTTTGTATCAGCCCATATAAAACCCGTTTTTTTTTTTCATTTATTTATTTATTTATTTTAACAGTTAATCCTACAAATATTTTCCTACAGATAATTACAGATAAATCTGTAGGGTAACTTTATAGGTCCTTTTGAAATATGGGTCGTTTTTATTAAATTATATTAATTATTTGGTGTATATATTTTTTTTTTTTTTAACTTTTAATTTCGATTTTTTTACTTGAAATTTAATTATAATTAACCAACAGGGGCTCCTATTAATATTAAATATGTATTTCAGTATTGACCAGAACTTTTTAGTATTGACAGTAAAAAACCAGACAGGTATCGCATAGTTTTGCTGTTTTATTTTGTTTGATTTTTATATAACAAAAAAAATTTCACCCAATTATATTAAGCTAGAAGATAACCATGATTTGGACTCAGATCACTCTGCAGTCATACTAAATCTATATGAAAAGGTTATTAAGAAACAGTCGAAACTTCTGCTAACGAACAAGACAACTGACTGGGCTAGCTTTAAACAAGAAATAGAAAACAAAATAAACATAAAAACAAAACTAAGATCCAAATGTGATATAGATTCTGAAGTAGAAAATTTTATTAAAATTATTCAAAATGCTGGATGGAATAATACAAAAAATTGTGAATATAAATCGGTAGGATTCAATTACCCTAGAGAAATATTAAATATGATAAAAATAAAAAGAAGAGCTAGACGCAGATGGCAACAATCGCGTGATCCGGCAGACAAAACTGTGCTAAATAGATTAACTCAGAATCTTAAAAGAAAAATTAAAGATCTTAAAAATGAAAATTTTGAAAAATATATAAAAAATTTATCAGCTAAAAGAGAAAATAACTACTCGTTGTGGAAAGCAACAAAGAGTACAAAAACCTCGATCTCTCAAATCCCGCCAATCAGAATGAAAAGCGGTGAATGGGCGAGAGATAATAAAAATAAAGCTGAAACATTCGCAGATCATCTTGAAGAAATTTTTTGTCCAGACGAGACAGAGTCGGATGATCTCACTGAAGAAAATAATAATTGGCAAGAAAATGTTATATCACCATTTTCAGAGAGTGAAATAGTGGAACAAATTAAAAAACTCAGAGATAAAAAAGCTCCAGGTTTTGATCTAATTACATCGGAAGTCCTGAAAGAACTTCCGAAAAAAGCTATAACAATGCTAACACGCATTATAAACGCTGCTATAAGAATAGGTATGTGCCGAATATGTGGAAAATAGCAGAGATAATTATGATACCAAAGCCAGGTAAGCCCATAAATGAGGTCAAATCCTACAGACCAATATCATTACTACCAATAGTATCAAAATTATTTGAAAAACTATTATTGATTCGAATGAGACCGATCATAGAAAATAGTAATCTGATTCCAAATTATCAATTTGGCTTTAGATCTAAGCACTCGACAATCGATCAAATTCATAGAATAACAGACATAATAGAAAAAGCTTTAGAGGAAAAGAAAGTATGCTCTACCATATTTCTAGATGTAGCCCAAGCTTTTGATAAAGTATGGCATCGAGGCTTAATAAATAAACTAAACAATATGTTACCTAAACAATACGTAGATATACTCTCATCATATCTAGAAAACAGACTATTCAGAATAAAACAAGACGAAGAGTATTCTACTATTAGAGATATTAAAACGGGTGTGCCTCAAGGTAGTATTTTGGGTCCCATACTGTATTTGCTCTACACCAATGATTTACCAGAAATGGAAAATATAACTGTAGCTACATTTGCTGACGATACTGCGTTGATGGCAGTAGGATCAAATATTGACGAGGCTAAAATTAAATTACAAAGAGCAAGCGACAAGCTATACCTCTGGACAAAGAAATGGAAAATTAAACTCAATGAGTTAAAATCAGTACATGTAAATTTTACAAATAAAAAATTAGAAAATCAACCACCATTGGTAAATCTGAATGGGGTCAATATACCCAAGAAAACAATGCTAAATACCTAGGAATGACATTAGATGTCAAACTTAGATGGAAAGAGCACGTTAAAAAGAAAAAATTTGAGCTTGAAAATAAGTATAGGGAAATGTACTGGCTCTTAGGTCGTAATTCTAAATTACCTATACATAACAAGATTTTGTTATATAATCAGATACTCAAACCAATATGGTTGTACGGCATACAAATATGGGGATGTGCCAAACAAACACATGTACTTTGTATACAAAAATTCCAAAATAAAGTCTTGCGCAACATGGTAAATGCCCCCTGGTATGTTCGCAACAGTGATTTGCACAGAGATCTAGAAATTCCTTGCATAGAAAATGAAATAAAAAGATATGCAACAAAGCATATAGCTCGTCTGGAGGGACATGTTAACGTTGAGGCCACTCAATTGCTAGATAATCAAAATGATGTCAGAAGGCTTAAAAGAACTAAGCCACTAGATTTAATACGATAGAATTTCGTAAAATTTTTCTTTAAGAAAATCAAAATAGCAATAAATTAATGGTTAGTCCGTTGGACTAGTATTAATGGGAGGGGTGTGGTTTAGTCAGTAAAAATCTGGCACACAATGGAAGCTACGGGGCTCATTGTGTCTATGAAGATTCCCACCAATCCACGCAAAAAAAAAAAAAAAAAAAAAAAAAAATTTTGTTTTAGATGCTTTATTAAAGCAACTTTAGAACCCATATTGAATCAATAATTTAAAATAATTTTTGAATAGGATTTTTATTAATCTTTTTTAATTATATTATATATATATATATATATATATTAAATTAATTTCTTTATAATATGTATTTATCTATAGGGTATAGCTGTTTCATAAAAAGTATGATTTCCATGATTTATTAAACAATTGTTTAATTTATTCAGACGTGGCTCTTCAATTTCCTTGTTACAATTTTGTCTTCCATGTAAGTGGACTGCTAAAAAATCATAGCAAGTGGTTTTATCTGTAATTAAAAAAAAAAAGGTTTTTAAATTGATTCGGTCATTTAAAGCGGCATTTTTAATCCTTTCATGATATTATTTCATATATTAGTCACATACACAAACATTATGTGAATAATTTGAAGTTATATAATTTTTTTAGTTTTGTAAAGGTTTGTGTCATTGATTTTGGAAGGTTTGTGTCATCGATGTTTAAATTCAAGTAAAAATTAAAAGGTTTTTATAAAAAATGGTTTTTTTCCTTAAAAAGTAAAAAAAAAAAATTCATCAGAACAAGTGTAGTTTCAATTAATTGAAGTGCCGGCTTAGAGCCGATTGACTTCAATCACAAAAAAATATAAATGTATAGTTTTTAAATCTTGTCCCATTTTTTATATTCTTTACAGTAATTTACTTAAAATCACCTTTTCGTGCTTAATTAAGTACGGTACTGCAAGTTAATACTCCAATGTTTTCCAAACATTTATTGTATTAACTTGCAGATACGCTTTTCGAGCATGTTATCAAGTCATTAAATTTGAAAATCTACAGCAGGTGTTGTCAGAAACTAAGCCTTTTTAAATAGAATAGCTTTATTTTATTTAAGTTGTTACGAGATTCTACTTTCAATTAATTTTTGTTATTTATTCTATCCCAATGATAAAAAGTACTGGACCAGGTCGAAAAACCCATTAAGCATTTTTTTTTCTTCATCGGGAATCAAACCTTTGGACCTTTTGGTTAAAAGGCAGATGCTTTACCTACTGTGCCACCCATCGCGTAAATTTAGACATAGTATGGCTAGGTTTGACAACAACAAATATTCTTTTAAATAATTGACAAAAAATTAAGTCTCATTTAAAATGTTTTAAAGAAATGAAATTTTATGCACCGTGCAATTATGAGGTTAGTTCAGTTTTTATATTTATTTTCCTTTTCCTATTCATTTTTCTTTTTGACACTGCTTTTGGACTTCCTCACTTTTTGATTTCCATCAATTTCTATTGTTGGATTGGAATCCATTGTCCGGTTAATGGTTTACATAATTTGTTCTGCATCATTTTGCATGCTTCTGTCCATCTTTAATTGTGCTTTCCGATTGAGCGGTTTCTTGTCGGATGAATTTTTTCTGTTATCTTAAGTAAAATTCTTTTATCGTTAGATCGTTGCACATGTCCAGAATATTGGTGGAGTTTTGGCTTAGAAAATATTGAAAACTTTGGTTATGGGTAGAAAGCTTTATGATTGTGCGGTCAAAATACATTTTCATAAATTGCGCCAAAGATTTGCTTCAATATATTTTTTTTTCAAAAACATTCAAAGTTATCTACATTGTCAACCATAATGCAGTTCCATGCGTCATCACCATTTTGATGATGGTTTTATACAGTTTTATTTAATCTCATAATGTAGCTTTAGTGATTTAAAGACAGGCACATCTGAAAAGCATGCTTTATTGGTAGCATTAATTCGAGAGTAGAATATCTTCATTAACCGTTGTTAGGGCCCAAATGTTTAAAGAGAGATAATAACTCAAAATTAAATTGGTCAGTGGTTATGTCTCAACTAAAACAATGCTCTTCTTTCTTGCACTGAATTACCAATTTTTATTTTTTTTATTTTTATTACATTCTATATAGAATAATATGTCAGAGAAATTTAGGTAGCTATATTGAAAAAACATAATATATTACTTACTATCCTCATCACAGTCACAACCCTTAGAACAGTGTTTGGTCATGTGTGATTGAACAGTTTTCGCTGCACAGAATATATCATTTGCACATGCTTCAAAATCTTTAAAAAAAATAATATTTAATTTTTCGAAAATTAAAAAAAAAACTTAAAATATGCTTACCTGTCTTGAAATCATCTTGTAGTTGTGGTTCATCTTTAAGAGAAATTAGAATATTCAAGTTAAATATAATCTGTATATTTTCGAAATATTACCGAATCAATATTTCAAAACAAAAAAAAAAAAAAAGTTGTAACAAGTAAAAAAACATTATCACAATCTAAATTTATTAATCCCAATCTTCCCAATATATGCTTTAATGTGATACTATAGAATTGGCTTATTTTTAGATAAACGTTAATATGTTAAATTATGAACGGATATGGTGGAGCGATTATATAATTAAGCCATCTTACTATTAATTTATTTTGTTTGGTTCAAACAAAGTATTTACATTCACTAAATCAATTTAGGTAAATGTAAAATTTAACAAGAAGAAAAAATATATTATAACAAATATAATATATAAATAGACGAACATAATGCTTTTGCAGTGATGACACTGCTTGTTCTTTTAGTGGCTCTAATTTGATGGATGTTGTAATTAAAATTTACTACGATTTCCAGCTTATTACCCAAGTAACACAAATAGGTTGTAACAACGTCGTACTATCGTTGGCTAAATAACTACTGGTCGGTTATATGAGGTTGAAATAACTTTCAGACAACGTCATTATTACGTTATTGGGGAATAATTATTGAGTCGTACCGTAGTGAAAATGACTATTATCCGACTACTCAACCGACTACGAAACGACCAAATTAGAATAAAAGAGATAGATAGATTATTATATACAGTGTATCTATTTATTTTTTAATGAAAAAAAAACTTTTATTTTAAATATTTTAACAATAATGTTGTCCTGTTTTCTCTCACTATAATTAAGTTATAAATATGCTAATGTATTATAATTTTATAAATATGAATTTATTATTATAAATTATAAATATTGTAAATATTTTAACGAAAATTGTGCAATATGACATCTTTTTGCAAACGAACAAAGATTTTTCGCGAAAATAAACATTTTATTGAACTAAAAATTTATGGGCCTTAAAATTTGTTTAAATTTAAAAATTTTTAAAATTAAAAAAAAATATATTTTTTTCTTATTATTATTTATTATTTGCTTAGATCCATTTAAAATTTTGTTTAAAACAATCCCCTTATTAAAATAATAAAAGTAATTTACTCGCATTAGTATTAAATTTGGAATTAAAAGATAAAAATTTTTTTTTTATTTTCTCATACAAAATATATTTTGCAATAATAATTTTTGCCATATATAAAATGGTGAAGTTATAAATATTCTAAAAATGACCAAGAAATAACCAAAAAGTAATCAAGAGTCATTATATAAAAACGGATTTCAAATACAGAGTTGTAAACTGGTTCTTTAAATCGAATGAAAATTTTTTTGACAGTTTTAGAAATGAAAACTAAATTACTTTTTTTTATATAATTCCAAGTGTAAGTGTAAAACAGAAATATGGTGTAAACGAGAAATTTAACGTCTTTTTTAATTTGGGACTATTCTATTTATTTAACTTAGTGTACTCCACCACAAAGAAAAGTAGTTCAAGTTTTCTATTATTTAAAAAAATTTAATATATAAGCTGAGGTATTTTGTACTAATAATAAAAGTTCAACGCCGAAGTTTTTGGCGTCTGTAAATTGCCTTCGGCTACCCTTGCTAAGAAATATTCATGAAAAATGAGAAGAACTTTCTCATGAACAAGCTGACATCATTTATTAGTTCTTTGGTGGCAGGATGGCATAGCTTTTGGTGGATGTCAAATTTTTAATGTCAATTGTTTTTAACACCAAAAAACAAAAGAAAACAAAAAGTTATGAACAGAAAACTTCATTATATAAAAAGAATCTCAAATACTACATCTCTGTATTGGTTCCTTAAATCGAATTAAAATTTTTTTGACAGTTTTAGAAATGAAAACTAAATTATTTTTTTTTTATATAATTCCAAGTTCCAAGTCTGTGCACAGAAATATGGTAAAAATAATTGACATTAAAAATTTGTTATCCACCGAAAGCTATGCCATCCCGCTACCATAAAACTAATAATTGATGTCAGCTTGTTTACGAGAAAGTTCTTGTTATTCTCCATGAATATATGTAGCAAGAGTACGCCGGAAACATGTCAAAGGGGCCAAAAACTTCCAACAATGAAATTTTCTTGAACAAAATAATATCCTATAAATCAATTTTTTAAAATAATAGAAAATCAGAGCTAAATTTTCTTTGTGGTGGAGCACACGAAGTGAAACAAATTGAATATCCCCAAATTAAAAGAGATGTTACATTTTTCCTTATACATTTCTTGACGTTTTCATTTCTAAATCAGTAAAGAAGTTTTTAATTCGATTTAAGGAACCAGTTTACATCTCTGTATTTGACATACGTTTTTATATAATGTAGTTTTCTGTTCATAACTTTTTGGTTATTTCTTGGTCATTTTTAGGATATTTATAACTTCACCATTTTATATATGTCAAAAATTATTATTGATAAATATATTTTGTATGAGAAAATAAAAAAAAAATTTTTAGCCTTTAATTCCTAATTTAATACTAATGCGAGTAAATTGCTTTTATTATTTTAATAAGGGGATTGTTTTAAAAAAAAATTTATATGGATCTGAGCAAATAATAAATAATAATAAGAAAAAAATATATTTTTTTTTAATTTTAAAAATTTTTAAATTTAAACAAATTTTAAGGCCCATAAATTTTTAGTTCAATAAAATGTTTATTTTCACGAAAAATCTTCATTCGTCTGCAAAAATTTGTCATATATTGCACAATTTTCGTTAAAATATTTCCAATAATTATAATTTACAATAATAAATTCATATTTATAAAATTATAATACATTAGCATATTTATAATTTAGTTATATTGAGAGAAAAAAGGACAACATTATTGTTAAAATATCATCTACCTATCTCTTTTATTCTAATTTGGTCAATTTATAGCCGGTTGAGTAAAGTAGTCGGATAATGGTTATAAAATATAAGATATAACGACGTTATAAGCAAGTCGTCGGTACAACGTTATTTCAGACACTTTTAAGTTTTAATAGTTGCGTCATAGTTATAAAATATAAAAAAAGTTGTGAAATAGATATAAAATAACTTTGTGACAACTGATAGAATAAAACATCGTATTGTAGTCAAAATGACGGATAAATTATAACTTTCACATTTTACACTATAAAGTTATTTTTTTTAAATTTACGACGTTATAACGACGTTGGTATGGAGATATTTAACTTAATAGTTATTTGGTGTTACTTGGATAGGAACTGGTTTTTTGTTCATCATTTAGTTATAAGCCCTAAGATTAAGTTAATGTTTTTCAAAACTTCTTCTAATAGTAATGAAATTAGCGATTTATCTTATCACTCGCCGGTTTGTAAACGTTATTTCCTTTATTTGTTTCTCCAACCTCAAACATGTCATATTGTAATTCTGTCTTTTGCGATAATGGTTGTTTTTATATTGAAAATGTACGCTCTTTCAAATACCTAAGAATTTATCTTGCTGGAGTCGTTCTTACAATAACAGACATTCGCCCACTTCTTCTAGCCCAAAACATTACTTAAGATGCCATGCTTAATGTTAATCGTCTATCATCTAGTGACCCACTTTTCAAAAGAGTTTGTATTTTGCCACTCAGACATCTCTATATCTACTATAAAAATTTTTTTTCATTAGATCTAGTTACCTCGATCAAAGATTAACTCCAACTTACAACCTACATATTAATTATTTGAATTATGTTGCTGTACCAATGGCCAGAACAACACAATTTACGCATTGCTTTGTTAATATGGCACCACGAATTTTTAATAGCCTACCAATTCAAATCAGAAGTGAACGTAATCTCTCCTCATTTCTTAGACAGTTGAAAATCTGGTTATTTCAGTTCGATCACTCTCAAATTGAATCACTATTTGATGGTGGAAATTTGTATTAAATAAGTGTTTTGTATATTCATTATAATTAAATGTAGTTTTCTCTTCATACTTCAATTATACTATATATTCTTTAGTTTTGCTTGAACTTATAGTATACTTGTAAATTTTTTGCTTTAATATTATGCTTTTCATACGTTTTTTATTTGTTATTTCTTTTTTCTTCACATTTTTTACACTGTTTTTAATTTAATTTTTAATTTTTTTTTTTTTAATTTATTTTGTTTAATCTTTATTTGAATTACTTTTGATTTTAGTACCCCGCTAGAACAATTATATTTATTTATTTTTTTTTTTTCATTTATGTTTGTTTCATTCAACACGTATTCTTTTGATTAAATTCTTATATATTTTCTTACATACATAAAGTTTTGTTATTTTTACTAAATTATTAGTTATTGAATTTTATTATTTGTTCCTATTAATTATTATTCTAATAAACTATATTATAGTTTTTTTTTCTACTTTTGTTAATTTTATTGAATTTATTATATTAGTTTATTAGATTTAAGAGCTTTATGTTTTGTTAATATTCAATTTTAATTTGATTTAGTTTGTAAAAAAATTTATATTTAAGGAAATAAATGAATTCTAAAAAAAAGAGGTGATACCAACTTATAATTAAATACTAAATAATAGTGGATAATCAATATTTATTTAATTGAAACGGTTCTGACACCAAATTGAATTTTCATACTTTCACAGTATTAGTTTTTCTTTTTTAAATTGCTTTGATATTATCATTTTAGAATTTATGTGTTACGGCTAGTGAATTCACTTAGAACTTTTCACTTCGTTTCTTCACTTCTTTGTAAGTATTGAGATTCGGTAAATTTGAGATATGTTGTTTTGATGATTGGCTTTAGTTTTACTTACAATCATTAATTTTCTACAATAATTTACAGCTGCTATTCGACATCGTGCAGTTCATCCTGATAACTATCGTTCCATGAAAGTAACTGATGAACTTTATATACCTGGGGAATTCGGTCTGGTCGTACTATATCGTTGATTTAGCAATTTTTTTTTTTACCCTTATACCGATTAGACTATAGCTTAAGTATATGCAAAATTTATACTTCTGACTCTAATGATGTTTCTATTCCAAAGAGTTTATAAGAGTTTTTTAACCTTCGCTTGGGCGTGTGTTAATATTTTTGGTTTTTCCATATATTTTGTATGGAGAATTTTTTGATAAAAATAAGTATGTATATTTTTGTATATGCATCACTGTTACTTTTATGTATGTATTGCTTTTATTACCAGCGAGTATCTATCCTCTAAGATATGTTTTTGGAAATACCGGTATTTTAGAAAAAGAAATTGCTACTGGGGACTTCCGTTTGTTACAAGGTACTTGTAACAGAGTTAGTAGTTGCAACAACAACAGTGTGTCTATTTCAGTGAAATAAAAAAAAATTAAATAAAATATATATATTTTGGGAAGGTTATTTATTGAATTTTCTATATTTGAAATAATATGGAAGAGTTTAAAATTTTATGTGCCGGTCAGGTAGTCAGGTAAGTAAATTTTGTAATTTTTAGTAAAAGTGCAAAAAACACAAAAAATTAGTGTTTTTCTTCAAAAAACCCATTTTTTAAATTTCCTATATTTTGGTGTAAATATTAATAAATTTCTTCGAAATCAAGCAAAACTATTCAAAATATATGAAATTTAAAAAAAAAATGCCGTTACAGGTTAGTGATATTTTTTTTCTATTGAGTTTTACTATGGGAAACACTCACAGAAAAAATTCACACAAAAGATACAAAATACTTATTTTTACAGGTTATCGTTTGAGGAAGAACAAGCAACAAGTTCTCTAGATTGGTGAAACATGTGCTAGATGATGAACATGCTGATGTAGGACCACCGGAAGAAACAGTATTTGAACCAGTTGCCGGTCACTCAAGAGTCGAAAGTGATGATAATGAAGACAAGGATGAAAATAAAAAATTAGATGCTCAAACAATACATCTTAGATGTAAGTGATGGTCATGATTCTGAGGATGAGTCACTAGGTGATGAATCAAAAGTACAAGAAGAAAATAATCACATTGTTGATTCAAATCAATATTTTATTGGAAAAGATGGCACAAAGTAGAATAAAATTCCATCAACATATCAAAGGGCTAGACAACAAAATATTTTCCGACAAAAATCGATAGGTCCGTCGCTATCCATTAATATAAAATTTAACTGATTGTGAAACATTCGCCGCTATTTTCAATACATCAATGGTTGACATAAATTTTTAATTTAACTTCGTAAGAGAATTTTTCTTTTTTTTAACATACCAGAAATAAAATTCGAAACAAAATTTTTTTCAAAAAACCTTTGGGGTTTTATTTACTTAATGTTTTAAAATATATTAATTTTAGTATATTTCTATTTCAATTTAAAATATTTCAGAACCTTTTATCTTATTTTTCAACTCTTATCGAAATAACTACAAAAATGTTATAACCACACATTTTGTATGAATAAAAAAAATATCAACATATGTTAATCTGGCCCAACAACGAAGAAAAAAAATTAAATTGCCGAAAAATTGGGCATAGACACGTTTTTCTGAACTTTTTTTATATATTCAATATCTATTCAAAAAATTAGGCACTGATCTCTGATTTCATTAAGATCGGCCAAATAATGAAGTTTTTATGCAAATGTAAAAAAGTAAATATTAACATACGTTAATCCTGCCCAAGTGAAGGTTAATAGATTAAATTTAGAAATTTACAGAACATCTCAATATAAATACGATCTAGTATATCAAAAATTCAAATTGATTTATTTCACAATTTATTAAAGTAAAATATTAAATTAATACCTACTTTTGAAATTTCTACTTTGTTACAACTTTCAATAACTTACTATGCCAGTATTGATAATAATAGTAAATATAATTTTAAATGAATTTTAAAACTAAAAACAAAGTATACTTGCATCTATCCAATAACCTTGTGTCATTTGGAATGGTCCACAAACATCGTTTTGACATTTAATTGATTTTCTATTACAATCACTCATAGCTTCACACATACATCCAATACAATATTGTTCTACTCTAGGTGGTCCATTTTGCTTTTCTTCCATACCTTTTTGAATTTTAACATAAGTAATTGTAAATTTTACTTTCATTACGAAAATTATTATGATAAAAATTTCTTTAAGTTTAAAAATCATTTTTAATAAAATTATTTTAAAAAAATTAAATTTTATAAAATAACTTCTCGAAAGTTGACATTACACTGTGATTCTGGTATAATAAATCAAAAAAAAAACGACAAAAATATCAAAAAGTCGAATTTTATTAAAAACTGAGTCAGAATTATTTTTAACTCGATGTATAAATATAAATGTGGTTTATTTTGAGGTTTGAACTTTAATCAAAATCAGTTTTCAATTATTTAAAATTATAATACTTTCATATTTTTATGTCTAGTAGTGAAAATAGTTTAATATGTATATGAAGTGGTCGACTAGAATAGTCATTTTTGATTTTTTAAATATGAAAGTAAGATTCATCGTCTTGCCTTATTAGACGAAAAATTCTATTTACTGCGAACAGAGAAATGTATTAAGCCAATAATATACCTGTTGGTTATTGATGATTTGTTTTAAATTCAAAATACAACTATATAGAAAACTATACGGAATACCCAAAAACTATACTCTTGCGGTGTTAAGAAAATTCATTAACAAAATTACCAGTTAGAACAAAAAACGCTGAAAATAGAAAAAAAAACGATAGAAAACCTCTATCGTTAATCAAGTGAAATTTTAATGAACTATATAGAAGAAAGAATAGTGAGTGGAAGATGGATTTATGTTTAGGATCTGAATGCGTTATGTGTATTATCTACAGTAGTTGATAAAAGTAAAATAAAAAATATAGATGAAGTAAAGGACATATATAGAGTAAGTAGCATTGCACAAAAACTTAAATAATGATTCATGGTTAATTAGAAGCCAATTGACATTGTAAGTGATAGTACCAGCTTTTTGTTAAACCCTAAAAGTTATTTTGTTTTCTTTTGTAAGCGTGTTGGTATTTGATTGTCAGCGATTGTCGGCGTGTTGAAATGGAATATTTTTGCTTTTTGATTACCAGATATATTCTGGTATACAGCCCAATAATCTTCGAATTTTCCTCTATTCACGTAGTAATCAGTATTTTGGCTGAGTTTAAAGATCAGATATAATAGTAATGGACTTGATATTGTAAAAAGTGCTACGGATGTTTTTTTTTCGTTAGGTCATCTGCAGCTTCATTTAAAGATTATCCTGATATTTACATTAACGTGAGTTTAATTTTTTACTTCAGGGATTGCAACACCACTAAGCATTCTAACCAATAGAATACAGTAGAATATTATTTTAGAATTGCCACTTATTCTATTGTATTGTTTTTATTTTTTATTTCTCTAGTAAACTGTACAATCGGTGTCTGATTGAGAAATTTAGTAGTTTGTATGATATTTGTATGTATATAAGCAATATTATAATGACTTGCGGATGTAGAACGCAATGGTAAGCTATCCAGGACAATCTAGTTATATCAATCAGTTTAGTTTCTGTTGAGTAGTTATAGAATATTGTTTAGTACGCCTAATGATGGGTACGCCAATTGTGCCAATTGATTAAATTAAAACTTTGGAGTAGTTTTTAATCAAAGATTTTAATTTTATCTTTGATTTCACCTTTGAATATTTATTTATTTTAATGTTTCTTATTCAATTACAATCAATTCTTATTTTTAATTCGATTTAACTTTCAGTATATTTCATTACATTTTCCCTTCTTTTGTTTATTTTATAAATATATTTGTTATCATTTAAATTTTAAAAATGATTGTTCCTTATTTAACATATCACCTTTGTTAAACTATCAATTTTTTTTATCAATAAACAACACCACTGTTTGAAAACTCTTTTAGAAATGAACGATTTCTAATCTAAAATTTTTTTTTTTTAATTTTTATCCAACGGTCTTCTTTTATGAGTTCATTGTCTTTTTGTCCTTGAAAAGTTATTATGACTTTAAATGACCTATATAATTTTACTCATAAAGTACCCAACAAACAAACTGAACGAAACTCGATTTTATTGTAAGTTAACTCTACTTTGCTAGCTTAACAAATGTGAATATGTCAAATTAACAATTAATCAAAAAAAAAAAAATGAAAAAGAATGAACAAAATAACTCTGCTCTTGTTCGCTAACGTTGGATTTTAAACATGCGCTGGATCTTGAGCAAATATTGTGCCGCTTAAATTGACTAGCACAATTTGAAATCAACAAATTATTTGCTAGGGTATTTGGATCAGAATCTATAAATCGGTTTTTGGTATTTGCAGCTTGTACTTCTGATTTCCTTCCTTATGATTTGCATCTGTAGTTCTAGATGTAAAATATCGTTACATAGTGGTGCACATGCAATTTTACTTAAAACTTTTGATTGGAATTGCTGTAATATTTCAATGTTAGAATTGCTGGCTACTCCCCACAGTTGGATTTCATAAGTCTATATCGGTTTCAAAATAGCTTTATATATCAGAAGCTTATTTTCCAGCGACATTGGGGAGTTACGACTAATGAATAATGATAATTTTATTTAATTTTAACTCAAGTTGTTTTCTTTTGCTTTAAATATGGATTTTCCATGTAAGTCTTCTATCCAAATGCATACCCATCAGGTGCTTGACTGTTTCTTTTTGTGGAACTACTTCGTTATTTAGCACCATCGTCGGAAAAGTTTTTCTCTTCAGGATAAATGTTAAATTTGTTGATTTTGCTCCATTGAGATACTATGATTCTCCACTTCTTCAGCCATTGCTGAATTTTATTTATGCTGTGTTGCAGAATTTCTGTAGCATGTACTGGATTATTATGTAATGCCAATATGGCCGTATTTTCAGCGAAAGTGCTGGTGGTTGTCTTATTTGTTGTTCGTAAGACCGCAGTATAGATAAGTTATAAAACAGGACCTACTGGTATGCCTGAAATCTTATATATTAATACGCTTAAACGTCTGTTAAACTTTTCACAAAGCTTTTTTCAACTAGATTAGACTACTTTATTAGAACTATTACGAATTACGATAGTATGAAAATTTTTATTTAAAGACATAAACCACAAAACGATAACACCAAATAAAACCAAAAACAAATTAAAATTAACCTAAAAACAATTCACCTAATGAACAATAGCATTGAATATATTTGATTATATGAATTAATTACAAAAAAAAAAAAAGTAGCAAAGACAAAAACCGAATTATCAGAATATTATATCGATTTATAAAAAAAGCTTTTAAAAATATTACGATATTACAGCAAAAAAAACTTACCGGTAAAACAATTAGTAAATTTAGAAAATATATTTTTAACCTCATCCGGACCATGTTCACAAATTCCAATAATTGAAATTTATTTATTTTATTAACAAATAATTCAAAAGTATAAATTCAAATGCGCAGTAGCATTGAGTAAATATAATATTGTACATGAAGAATCATAAACCGAAATTTTCGATCTGCTAAGAACCAGAAAAACAAAATATGTCATGACATTATTATCGAGTTCTAATTCAATACACGACAAATTTAGTATACATAAAAATTAAAAAAACTTTAAAAAGAAAAATCACAGACTACCCTTACCTACATCAGAGACCTTAGCGTTATCGAAATGAAAAAATTGAATAATTTTTATAATTCTGTTTATAAATCTTTGGTAAAATTTATTTTTCAAAACAATAAAAACTAAAGAATAAGAGAAAAAGCATAACTATTTGCTTTACCCCTAACTATAATAGTCATAAGGCGTCATATGATCTCATATGATATTGTACGACAACATGAAATTCCATTTAACCAACTATAATAGTCATAACCATCATTCGTCGTCTATTCAAAATCATTCGTTAAGTCATAAGTATACGAGAAGAAGCGTGCAAATCATAAGCAATCATAAGCAATTTTGACAGCAATGTAAATAAATGAAAAAAATTTTGTAAACAAAATGGAAAATGGCGATTTTTTTTCCTTTTAAATATCAAAATAATAAAATAAAAACATTTAAGAACTTTATTCAAAACTCAAAATAGAAAAACAAAAACATTTATTTATAGAATTTATATTTTTATTTCACTTCTTTTAAATTTTGGTTTTGACGTTTTGGTATGATTAGGTATGACCATTGTAGTAAAGGTTATGATTGGTTACGACTTTGTTAAATCATATCGAATCATATCAGCCATTTAACGAAGTATCATATGACATCATATGACTATCATATGACTATTTTATTATCATAATAGCCATATGTCATCATAAGGCTATTATAAATAATAAAAAAAAACACAAAAAACGTATCTATGGCTATTTTAATGTGGATGTGGTATGTATTTAGTTTAAATGCATTTAATTTCATATCTACACTGCCAGCGACATCTCTGTTCGCCATATTTTGTTGAAATGTACGTCTCTATTAATAGTCTCTGTTAGGGAGCGTTTAGACATCAGATTTTGTTTCATGAAAGTTTTGTTTTACTTATTTTTATTACATTTACAAATTTTATTTCAAAAGTTTTAGTTACATATCTCAAAGATAAACAAATATAGTTGCAAAGTACACTATATTTCTTCAAATATTTCACTAAAAACACAATTCTCTATTTCACAGTTATTATGTTACTTTGTCTAGAGTACGATCTTTTGATAGTGTTAATGTAGTATAAAATATTATGAAATGTTTGAATATGTATTAAAATGTTAAACTATTTTTAAGATATTAAATAAAGTGAATTTTAGTGTTAAGTAACTTATTTATTATGTAAAACATTGATTTTTTTTTAAAGAAAATAAAGAAAATAAGTAAATAAAATAAATTGTTTCATTTATAATGTAATGCTAGACCGGCGAATGTTACGCCGGGAATAGCTAGTAATTTCATTAATTTGTGTATAGGCACCTTAATGCTTCACAATTTCTATTGTATATGATTCTGATTGTGGGATATAGAAATTGTGATAAAAATATAGAGTTAAAATATTTTGGAAAGTTAAACACGCACAAATATTTCTAAACTTAAATTTTTAAATTATCGATTATTTAATTTTAATAAACTTGAAAAAAAAAAGTAAATGACACTCTAATTTTCTTTCTATCCAAAGGTGATTGATTGCCTATTTAAATTTTTCAATGAATTTACAAAAAAAAAAAAAAAAAATCTTATCAAAACTAAACATTCTAATAATTTGATTTTAAATCCGATTTCAAAAAAATTATTATTTTTTTAAAAAAAAAAATTAATAAAAGTCCCGACAACAAAATCCAGTAACTCGTCAGATTTTGTGTTTTCTTTAGAAATCAAGACATAATAATAAAAATTTCTTCTTTTTTAATACCTACCATAAAATAATTCATACCTACATACTATAGCTATATACAATTATATTTTTCATTAATAATACATAATATATACATAGATATATAATATACTTATCATCCTGATCCCACACATGTCACATATATTAAGTCTGGTCATTTCTATAGTGACAAAATCCAAATAATATGGTATGATGGTTACAATATGAATTTTTCTTTTGTATATAACTAAAACCATAATCAGGATCAAAAATTAAATTTTCTATAGTAGCAGACTAAAAATTTGATAGGATTTTTGATTTAACCAAATACAAAAAAAAAAAAAACAAAATAAAATAAAAAAGTAAAAAATTATTTTCACATCATCACTTTGAAGCTTTGTGAATGTAAAATAACCAAAAAAACAAAAAAATAAAATTGAAAATTGTAACTTTGCTAAACAAACACACAGACAAAAACACGAACTCGAACAATAAAGTTATAAAAATATGAACACAATTTTTTTTTTTTTTTTTTTTATTATGAAATTATCAACATTAAGTCTAAGATTTTATGATATCTCACCCACATTACAATCATTTCAATCATCAAGACTATATTATTTTCTTGTAGTCATCCGAATAACAATTGAAATTCGACTTCTTTATTCTTATGAAATTTTAACTTCAAATCAAGAATAAGAAATAATCTTTTTTTTTATTTCTTCATATTCTGTTCTCTTTGACAAATCTTTTTATCTCTTTATTTCTCTTCAGTTTAAATAAGGAATGGTAGTATTTTAATATAATCTTTTTTTGTTGGAACTTCATATACAATTGTTTTGGTCTGTTCATTCATTCGTTAGTCAGCTCATCATTATCAAATAGCATAAGAATTCTTACTTACTTACTTAGAGGTGGCCATCATACGATTTAGGTCCTGGGACTGACTCATCCACGTCCTCCATTTTTGTTGGTCACGGATGGATACTACTCTCTCTCTTCAGTTGAAGATGCAAAGATCTGCTGATGCTTCGCCCCTTCAACGAAAGTGTAGTCTGCCCCAACGTCTTGGTACCTTCGGCTTTGGATTCGATGATTCTCTTCGCTCAAGCATTTTCGTTCATTCACTCTAGGTGTCCAAATCAATGCATTCGAATTCTAGTATAGCTTATATAGTACAACAATTTGCTTTTGTTAGAAAAATTTTATTATTTTTTATTTCATAAGCAGCCAATTATTATGCGCTAACTACATAGAACTGCATAATATGTAAATGTCAAATTGCCTAACGCAGCTGACATAGATGCTTGTCAAAACATATCTGGACTGATAATGACACATACCATAAGGAATTCGTTTCTTAGAAAAACAACAACAAAAAGATATTACCTACATATGTCGGATTCGGTTTGGATGAAATTTAACCCAAGAATTCTATTTTTAACGAAAATTTAACGAATGGTCAGACTTAACTTAATTGCCACATATTATCCAAATACGAAATATCACATAATATGTCATGCACATCCGAATCTACTTTATTATAGATAGCGGATTTGGATGTAACCTTTAGTAATTAAATTACATACCGCTTGATTGGGATGGGATAGGATAGGAAGAAAGAAGAAAGTTATTTTTATTTACAGAATGAGGTTATTTATGTTTTCTTGAATTTATGTACAATATACATTATTAGAATGTATAAACACACCAGAAGGAATATGATATTCATATTTGTAAAGTTCGAAACTTGAATGAATTTCCGTTTAATGCCATTTTAAATATTTTTACTGTGTAGGGTTGAATATCTACGGCTCTTCTTCTTTTGCATTCGAACTGGTTTAAAAGGAGAGAGTAGTGTTTTGATTTATACAGAGTATGTGTCTATATTTGCCCCTTACGGAGTATCTATAAAAGAGAAAAAGTGCTATTACTATACGACGATGTTCAAGGGAAGTTAAGGATGTAGCTACAGTTGGGTCGCCAATTTGACTAACTGCGCGGCTAAAAGGGGAAGTTGCGGTCGTTCTTAAAAAATAAAAGAACATCTAGAATCCTCCGATCTATGTCTTTATAGTTGGCGCATTGTAATGTAGTTTTTAGTACTTGCGGTACGTTGGAAACCTTGGCTGAATTAGGATGTAAGCCTTCTTTCTGGAGTCATTGGGTAACCAAAAGGTAATTTGAAGACGATTAAGTCCAGGATATCTATACCCATCTGTATAAAAGGTTAAAACGAGTAGGTTTTTAAGCGAGGAAAAGTTATTGTGGCATCACAATATATCTCACTAGTATAAGTGTGTCGGTGTATGGTGTATGGCGCGTAGTTGTAAACAACGTTCTTTAACTCATTACAGCCGGCTCCCGTCTTACAATCATTATGAAATTTTCTAAGGATGGTCATAGAGGTCATAGAAGTGGCATGGAAAAAATTTAGACCTCTAGCTTTTGCTACGCCTAAGATTTGGAATGGGTATTTAAATACCCAATTGGCGTTAGCGCTACTAAATTTTATATAAATTTTTTAGTTTTATTTTTTAAAAAAAATTAAAATTTCATAGATATATTATTTCAAGTAGGAATAATCTACATGAAATAAAAGATCCATCTGTTATCTATTGATGGATAGTGGATTATATGACAAAATATATAATTTTTCTGTATTGTTAGATTTAAAATGTTTTTAACATTTTCACATTATCTCATGGTTTGAAGTTTGGTCGTTGTGTTTTCAGGTTTTAGAAATTCAAAACTGAATTGATAAAGTTATACAGTTTCAAATGTTAAACTAATTAGTAGGCTAAGATTTATATAATTCTGTTTAAATTACTATAATATCCAGCTTTTTGAGACATGGCCCAATGTTCCATACAAAGCGGTACGACAGAAAAAATCGTAAGATAACAATTGACCAGCCACTGGTCATTCATGAGTATAAACGGATGGATGCTGTTTGATATTGCTATGAACAATTATCGAATTAAAGTTCGTGGTAAAAAATGGTTTTTGGCCATTGCTCACAAATGCATTTGATGCCGCAATGATGAATGCATGGAAGTTTAATGTTTTCTGCGCAAGGTATGAAGGTGTGACTTCTATGGGTATATTTGATTAAATTCAATGTGGTGGAAGCACTAGTAACACTAGGCAACAGCCGTCCATGTGGGAGTGTACTTGTAAATGGCAAAACGCACAGATTGTGTCGACCATATAGTGGAAAAAATGCCTAAACGCAGTCGTTGTAGACAATGCGGTATTAAAACACAATTTGGTTGCAAAAATTGTTCGACTACTTTGCATCCCAAATGCTTTTTTGACTATCACATTGACATACCACGAAACCAATTAAAAATTAGAAAGCAAGAAAGCGATATAATTTTAAAAATTTAATTTTACAATATTATTATTTAAATACTTTACTTTTTTAGATTTCTTCAAAAAAACACTGTGAATTGTGCCTTACTTTCATAAAAATATAAATTTTTTTTTCACTAATTTTTATAACAAGTTTTTCATGCTTTAGACGGTTGGATATTTAAATACCCATAAAGGTAAATCATCTTTAGAGACGACGTAAGTACTCCAATCCAAAAAATATTTGTTTTATTAGATTGCGATTGTTTGAGGCTAAGTGATCTTTAGAAGTTTTCCCGATTTTTCCATTTTCCAATTTCCCAAAAACCATTTTTTATGGAAATTTTAAGGGCTTAAAAAATCCTTAGTTTTTGAGTCCCACTAACAATGACAAAACAATATAAATTAAATTTGAAAGAGTTGACATTTTAACTTAACGTTACAAAAGCTTATTAAGAAACGAAAAAACAAAAAACAAACGTTAAAACTTTAGTGTCTTTTCAATAATAATAATCTACCCTCAGTTTCTCTCATCTCAAATGTCAGCTCAAAAGAAATAAAGCAAATATATTATTTATCTTTGATAACTGAATAATTCATTCTCAAAACTTTTATTGATATATTAATGTTAGTATGTATATATGTATATTAGGATACATACATAAATTTTTCTCTTTCTCTTTCTCACTATAAAGTTGAGTTGAACTTTTTCATTTTCATTTTAAATCTTTATTTTGTATAATATTGGGTGGCAGAATTATTATAAATTTCATTTTAACTCCTTAAATTCTGTTTTACATTAGATCGACTACCATAACTGCAGAAGAAACAAAAACCGAAACAAATTCAAAAAACAAAAGTACAACAATAGATGACAACTAATGTGGCAATAATGATTGTAGTGTTATTAAGTTCGTCCGAAACGAAAGAATAAGAAGCTGAAAGTAACTGTTTCTATATTCTAAAAGAGAATAATATGAAGAATGTACATTCGTTACTCTTTAACCAACTGTTTTTGATTGTTGTTGATTACATTATTATTATATAATATTATGATATTGTTACACATCTATATTATAATACACAAGAGGACGATTAGTGAAGGCACACTTTTCGTGGTTTTTCGTGTGCGTTCGGTTTTTTCTTTATTCAATCAATCAATGGTGTAGGCTGTGGGATCGAAATAAATTTTTATTTTTGCTCAGTTGGTTGAAGCGTCATGTTAATATAAGGCATTTTTTTTTAATTCAAATTTTTTTTCATTATTGTTTTTGGATTGTCGCATTTGGTTTTTTGCACTTTTAGTAGAAAAAAACATAATTAGTAGGATAACATTAATATAGGTTTTAAAAGAAAATTTATAAAATACATATAAGTATTTCCTTTTCAGGTACACGAAATTTATAGGAATTTATATAATTTTACAGATCAACACGTTTTAAAGAAACGTATATTCACCAATACAAAAAATTGATAACTGAAATGATGAGATATATTATTATGTTTATTGAACCTTTATTTAAATTTTATTGTTCAAATTTATTTCACAGATTGTATAATAGTTAGTTTTAATAAAATGGAATAGCGGATATTTGATTTGATGATTATATGTATGTACATACTAGAAAATCCATGCGGTCAGCAAAAAAAAAAAAGGAATTTTGCTGTGAAACGTGTCAGCTCTAACCAACAATGTCAAGAGAAACAAAATCAACTGCTCTAAAAATTAAAATTGTAGCAGGAGCAAGACAGGGGTAAACTCCTGACAGGGATAGTGTAACTGACAATGTTGTATACCAGGAGGCTTGCTAGAATATTCCATTTTATCCAATTTTTTCTATATGATAAATTTTAAAACTCATAATAATTGGGAAACGGTATTAAGTGGTACTAAGCCATAGTTATGATTAATGGATTAATAAAATTTACGGAAACTATTTTTTAATAATATTCCAAAACATTTTACTTTCCCAATTAACGCAAAAAACCAATTAATCGGTCAATAACATCAGTTATGGTATAGGATTTCGGTGGCTTTAGTGGGTTAGAGTCCCACATAGCTAAGTGGTTACGTACGTGGAATGCTTAGTATTTTGCGGGGGTTTCACCTTCCCTCGCAAATTAAAAAAATAATAAAAACAAATTAAATTTTATAAAAAAAGTTTAATTATATCTGATAGTTTTGATATTTTATTTTATAAATAAAAGAGTTTATTTTATAAAGATTAATTTTGAACATTATTATTTTTTTATGGTGTGCTATTAGTATCTATTACTATTCTATATATATTGTTGTCAGATACTTCCAACATGTCAAATGCTTAATTTTATGAAAAATCATTTTATTGTGCCGTTTCACAGAAAAATTGCTTTCTTTTGCTCGGCTGAGTATATACCCGGGGGTTTCTTCTAGTATAATATAATATATTTGAGTTTAAGAGTTTAAGATTGTGATGTGTTCAGATTTTTTTTTATTATTATTTTGGAACAAAAGAATTTTTGACTTTTGTCACAAAAATTTTAACTCACACATATTATATACATGTATCGGTAAATGTACATAGTTATATATGAAATAAAAAAAATTATAATAATAAAATAACATTAGAAAATATTCAAGAAATTTGATATATTCAGAATCCTGGACTGTTGAATAATTTAAGAAAAAAAAAAATAATCAAAAATAAAAAGAAAAACACAATCATGAAGATAAATATTATATTTTATACATACATATATGTCCAAAAATGTATCCTTAAATTTAGTGATATGAACTTTCTTATAAAAAGGATAAAACAAACAAATATATATATATATATAGACATTATATATATATAGACATATATTGATAGACAAAGTACGATGTATATATATATATATATATATATATATATATATATATTTATACATCGTACTTTGTCTATCAAAAATTGTTTCAGTTAAGTTTGCATAAAAAAAATAATAAGTTAAGTTTTAGTTGATGCTGATAGTGATGATGATGATTATGATCATGATCATCAATGATTTAGAATGATAATGATACTACAATAGATTAATTCTTAATAATACATAATATTATAATGTAAGAAAGTGAATTTCTGTATACATATTAGAAAATGGACTTGAAGAAAAAGAAACCATTTTAAAAAAAAAAAGAATGCCTTCATTTTATTATGTTGACAGGCAGCATCAGCAAATCACAACAAAAAAATTTTTTTCAATTCTTTGGAATGTCATTTTAATTTCAGTTTTTTTTTTGTTTTTTTTTTTTTTTATTTCTTTTTATTTTGGAAATTGAGATCTCAGATGCATTCTTAAGATTAATTGATCTATAAAATACAGACTCTTTTTGTAGTATGTAATATAAAATGTCTTGTATATTGAAATTGATCGGAGTTGATGAATTTTATTCATTTGATATAAATAAAATTTCGTAAATGAAAATTAAAAAGTTATGGTTATAATTAATATTATTTTGAGTTTAGAAGACATGTAAGTGTTTTTTTCTTCTTCGGAATATTTTTCTATTAAGGATAAATGGCAGAAAAATTTAATTTAATAAAATGGCAAGCACGAGCTCAAATCTACTGGGAGATTAAAATTTGTTTATACTTCCAAACGATAGATGGCGCAACCTATAAAAAGAAGAACAACAGCAGTAATCTACTCAATTACAAAATAGTGAACACAAAAACTTGAACATAATATACTCTAAAATAAAATATCTATAAAAAAGGTTTACACTTGAAATTCTCAATTACAAAATGCCTAAATTAAAAATAGACAAACATGAATTGACGACGGCGGGTCGGTAATAGTAAAGCTTTAATAAAAAATAATTTTTAATATCTGGGGTTGCCACCGCCAAGCTCATTTGATAATTTTTTTTCTTTTGTGGCCCATATCTATGATGAAAATGACCTTTAATTTTGACTGCACATTCATGTGCAGTTGAAACAAATAAATTAAATTAAAATAAATTCTTTCTTTTTTGAGGGTTTTGTAATTGAGAATTTTGAATTTGAAGATTTAGATAGGTGCACCATATATACAAAAGCAGTGTAGAAAGAATAGAAGTGTTCTTAGGGCTAAGAGCCTTTGGCCTATAATGTATTGTAAAGGATACAATTATTCTTAAACCAGGTTGTATATTGACGACTTATGTTTTTACGTTATGTATTGACGATTTATGCCCTTAAACCATCGCTTTAGGTAAAAGATAAAACTGTTTTTGAGAACAGAAAAATACTATTAAGCCAATGTGTTGCAGGCATGAAAATTAACACTTAGATATTATTTTACAAATAAAGAAATACGACTGTCACCGATTTTGAAAATTTGGATTTGTTCGGGTTTTGGCCGTACAACTCCTAACACGTCTCAGGAGTATTTTAAAAACCAATTGTGTTACAGGCATGCAAATTTACACTTACATCATGCAAATTTACATTATCAGGAATGTTTCCAAAAAATAAACAAATATGTATTGTCCTGAAAAAGTATTTTCGAATTTTAGGAATCAGTAAAAAAAAATGTATATGGCTATGTGAAATGGCTATGTGAATTAGCCACAAAAGTGTGTGGCTAATTATATAATAATACCATTCGTTTTATTAATCAGAAAATACTGCATAGTGTTCCAGGGGGGTCCATGTGTACAAATCGATAGATACAGTTATCGATGAAATTGAAGTTTTTCCTACTCATCAATTGAAATTCAAAGTAGTAGCCTTAATATTGCTTCTACGAAACTTGAAGCAGCCAAAACTATGCTCCTAGATTAAGAATAAGAACTTGGCATCCTCATTTCATTTAAGCACAAATTCCAATTGATTGTGGAAAAGGCGAACATATCTTTATTTCAAAAATACCACAATAACAAGGAACGTATTTGCTTATACTTCATCAGAAAAGACCACCGAAATATTGTTTACAAAGAAATAATTTTAATATATGTATAGTTTAAGTTGTAGTATTGTTGATTTTGTTATCATAGTGAAAAAAAAATATTAGAATATTTTTGATAAACCAATTTTTCTTCAATTCGATTCATAAATCAAACTTCATTGAAGTAAATTCGGTGCATTTTGTGGTTGACCCGCACAACGTCGGATAACTTTGCTAGTACTATATAAATAGTAAATTGGATATGTATGGAAGTCTGGCGAACAATCAGGTAAACAACCGACTTAATAATGATGGTATATATGAAAATTTGGCTATATCCCGAGTACAGAAAAAACAATTATAGACTTAATAATGATGTAGGTAGTGGGTTTTTATATAGATTATTTTTAAAATTAATTTGTATTCAAATAGATTTAATAAAATATATATACTAGTATCATGCCACTATTAATCAGGTGTAGTGTGCAATTGTGTGCAGCTTAAAAAAAAACTATATACCGCTGTATTGTGGATGTTATTATTATTTATTTATTTTATTTATTATTTTTCATTTCATATTTTTCGCTTAACAATAAAAATAAATTACATTAAATTAAAAAATTACATACTTAAGAGAAAAACATAGGAAGACTCTTTATTTAATTTAAAAAATAGAATCGATTCACCTTGTTATTTTTTTAAAAGTTAATTTTGCTTACAAATATAATACTATTTTCTATTATGTGGGATATATTATAATTACAAATATATACTATATTAAAAAAAAAAATAATTTAAATTTATATTACAAAAACAAAGTATTTTTTTTTAATAATAAACAATTTTAGCAATTCCAAAATTAGGTTAAAATTAGGTAAAAAATTTAATATTCAATTTTTAAATTCATACCTTTGAGAGAAAAAAAACTCTTTGATTAGAGCTTGGTAAATAATGAGGGCAAAGGAAAATTAAGAAAATAGGAGCAAAGTATATTGTATAAATAAGTATTATAAAGTATTATTACAAAGTATTATAACAGGAACTGAGAACTTTAACTAAGTACATCAAAAAGGGATTCAACGCTACAATATTCTAAACATAATAACCATGATTTAACATTATATATACTAATCAAAAAGGAAGCCATTAATTTTAACAATAATAAAAATAAATTTAGGTTTTTGCTATTCAAAAAGTTTTACTTATTGATAATAAGTGTCTTTGTAACCTATAGATTGTAATACCTATAGATTGTAACCTACAGATTGTTTAATAAGATACACCTACTTTTCCGAAAGCAGAGTATTATACTGCTATAATACATTTTTCATTCTAATAGTAATTTTTCCTCATCTCTTAATATTATGTAATATAGCTATATGTCCCATACATTACTAATTTAATAATTAACTCAAAACACAAAAAAGAATGTAAAGTAAATATTATGTCATCATAATGCTACACCTATAGTTCATTAATATTATTGTAAATAAGTAAGTAATAATCTTTTGTAAATAAGTAAGTAATAAATTATACAACACTAATGGTTAGCCCATTACTGAATAGTTTTATAAAGAATTTGTCAATTTCAGTTTAATTAGAATTTTTGTTGTAATTTTAATTTTAAGCAAATATTGTATATATATAATAATTCAATTTATTGAAAAAAAAAAAAAAAATATCTACATAAAAAAAATTGATTTATTCTCTCAATTCTAATTCTTTCATTTTAAATGAACTATTTTGTTGTTGTTGTTCTTATAATATTGTGTTAGTTGATATTTTTTTGCTGTAAATTTTTTTTTAACTTATACGAATACGAATATATAAATAATATATACAGAATTGGGTTTTTACGAATATGAATGCATAATATTTAGTACCTAAGGCTTCAGACACCAAAACAAAAATAGTATTATATAACATGTATTAACTATTATATAGTTTATTATAGAGTTTATTAGACATAGTTAATTGTAAACTATTTTAGTTAAAAAATTAAAAAACCATTCCAGAACAGATAGCATAATAATTATATAGCAGGGAATATGGTGCGCAAAACTATAGATAGTAACTGTGTTTTTTTGATTCGATTCATGGTCTAGATCATTGATTTAATATGAAAATATAATAACAACTTAAAACCTAAATATTTTATCTGATTGTAATTGCAGGTCTCAAATCTTTAGTAATGATATTAATTGTCACGAGTGGCACTTGAATAGTTTTTTAATATACATTTTTCATAATTAAATTAACAAGCTTGCCAACTTAAAAAAAATTATCCAAATCATTGGTAGCGTTCATTGAAATTAATCGATGGATTTGAAATTCACAGATCCATGGATCTGTTTACTGAACGATGTGGTAAATGTACCGGTTAATGTATCGCGGTTAATGAAAATGGATCTGAAAAAATTCTAGATGTATTTAATGGATCTGACTTTTTATATGTAAAAACAACAACAACAATTTTTATGTTGAGTGTTGTGACATCTACTGTAAGAAAAATTAAATGTTTATATTTTTTTATGAAAGTTTTTAAATTTAAATCGCCATTATTTTTTGAATTAGTTTGAAAATTTAAATTTTTAAGGAAGATTTATGTACATAAAATTAAATTAAGAGTTATAAAAAATAAATTATATATGTGAGATAATAAATATTATTCCATTCAAATTTAGTTTATTTTTAAAAGTACTTATTATATTTTCCGGTGATGGCGCTAGTATTGCGGTAAATTTTTGTGGTGAATTGCGTTCAGTGGCCAGATATATGGTACATGGATCCAAAATGGATTCCAGATCTACCGGTTAATGCTACTGAACGAACCCATTAACTTATATCGCTCTTTTGAATTTAATAAAACATAGACCTTGAACTGTCTGCAATGAACACAGCTAATATTTAGTTGCGCAAGTACTGGAAGTAAGTTTTGCTTCCGAAAATACATTTTTTTAAAATAAAAATTACTTTATTATTACTAAGTGAAATTGAACTTTTTTAATAATGATATAACACTAAAAACACTTCTGATTATTAAAAATTATAGAAAAATATGTTTATTTTGTATTACGAGACGTTTTATCCTATAGTTTACCATTCCAACTATATTTTTTTCCGGTATATTTGATAAAACATTTATGTTTTTAAGTGAAAAAAAGGATCAAGATTTCATTTAATATTCTAATCTTATGCAAGAGATTTAGAGAAATGTTACAGCAACAACAACAACAACAAAAAACAATAAACAAAGGAAAATAAATAATTAACATTTTTCTTTGACAAAAATACATCTTAAGAAAAAAAAAAAATGTTATTTTTTTCAATTTTAAAATTTTTCAATTTTAATTAAAATTATTACGTAACAACATCAAAATGTAAGAAAAAATTTTAAAATGTTAATTTTGAAGATAAATTATAAATAGAATTAAATTTTTCAATAAGGACTGATTTTTGTTTTTGTATTTTATACATTTCTAAAATCTTCACTCTAATAATGTTCATTAATGGAACTTCAAAATTCTACCTTTGATTCTTTCCTTCTTACGATTTCAATAAAATTATTAATTGTATACAATATAAATCTTCAGAAATCATATCCTAAAAGACACAAAAAAAAAAGAACAATAAAAAAATATAAATAAAATAAGAGCTTAAAAAGTATACTCGTAAAATTCTTGAAACAATGTACTAAATAATTGAAAATTTCAATCTTAAAATTATTGCTTTATAAGGAGTAATAAAATTTTTTATGAAGATCCTTCCTCTCTAATACAATGAAAAAAAAATTTCATATAGATATAAAAAAAAAAGAAAAAAACAAATTGTTACAAAAAATTATAATAATCTAGACAAAAAATTTAGGTCCCGAAAAATTTCTCAACAAAAAAAAAAACAATATAATTTTTATAATAAAAATCATTGTCAATTCTACACACAGCCTAAAAAAAGTTGCTGCTATTATATTTTTGTATTATATATTGTTTTTCTGTGAGCCACTGGGAATAACATCTAAAAATAACACCATACCACAAAATGGATCAACGTTAGCTGCCGATGTATCATCAATGAACACTTCCTTTTTTATTTCCACCGACCATACAATCACCTGCAGTGTTGTACCGCGTAAACTACATTATGTAGATTACGTTATTTTCTACACGTCGGCAATACCTTGTAGACAATATAATGATGTCTACTTCATTGCGTAGACAATGTTTACAATTAAATAATAATGAATTACAATTAAGTTAAATGAAAATACTGTTTTTTTTTACAAAAAAAAAAAAGCAAAACTATATTATTATATAAATTATAGTTCCCTGCATATATCTGTCGATTCGACGGAACGCTCCAATACATATACAAATTGCTTTGATCTGTTTTTTTAACATAAAATTAATAAATTTCGCTACTAAAAGTGAATTGAATATTAAAAAAAAATAGAAGTTAACAAAGAAGAGCAAATAAATATTGTGGGACCAGTAGGACCCACAATCACATAAATTTGAAATGAAAATTGTAATGATTAGAATTTATTTTGCTTCCGTCATTTATGGCGGGTTATAAAGCTAGTTTTATATATTTATTATAAAATGTGTAACATAAATTTAATCCGAGTGATAATGTATATTAATTATGCAGATCTTCAGTTTCTTGAAACACTCCTACGATTGACAAATATTAATAAATTCACATAATTGGTACAAAAAACTTTATATTTTCTTTAATATGTTCTACGAATTTATCATAAAGTTTTCTATATATTGATTCAACCATTCCAAGATCACATGGCTTACTTCCAATTCTTACTTACCTCCAATTCTGGTTGATTAAGACCAACAAAATTTTCAAAATCGATTTGCTTAAATTCTTTTAAAATAAATGTCACTCTATCCATTATTTTGTTATTTGAAACATCTTTTGCAAATAGATTGCCGGCGTAGCTTGTTACAGTTACTATGAAGTGCTGGAACAATTTTCCCATCTGTTTATGCTACTTTCGAATACAATAGCATATTAAACAACAGTATGAATCTTTGTAATATCAACAGACTCCACAACAATTTCAGACCATTTCACAGCTGTTTCGGAATATCCTGTTAAGCATGTAAAAAACAGCTTGATCTCTGATAGCAGTGTATCTGCAAACATTGAATCAATCGTTTTATCATTGATCGAACAATTTTTCCACCGATCAATAAATAAAATGAATTCTAAACTCATAATAAACCTTAGCTGACTTAATACATTTGCTTTATCAAGCCAAGTTGATGACAGTGTTTTCCTACTTTAGGAATTTTATTTAAATACGCTGGCCGATTTTATTTAATAAAGTTCTTGAAATTAAGCGAATCTATTGGAAAAGTAATTGTTGTTTACATCATAGTTGAAATTGTTTTTATTCTATACAGTGTAGTTTACAGTAAATTGCTTATTTTACACTAAAGTCTACTTCAAAGTGTAGACAATTAAAAATTACGTGTAAGTAACAACACTGATCACCAGTGATACACAAATTTACCTAATTACATCAGGTACAAATGTATTACCAGTGAACATTCCTGTTTTCGTTTCTATGCGTGGCACTTATTTGGAAGAGTTAAGAATAGCGTAGACGAAAATAATTTTTACATATTAAATTATTGATAAAAATGTGTTTTTCCACCGTTATTCAAAACAAAACATTAAAATATTTTTTAACAAATTTTAAAAATATGAATAAATTTACTTTAAATTTAAAAAAAAATATGTTTTTAATTCATTTTATTGCAAAAAATTTAAAAAATAAAAAAGTTGATTTTGTTCACTAGTGTTCAATATTTATACGTGGAACGGAGAAAATTTTTGTGTAACAGGTGATTACGGTACATGACGACGATAATGGGAATGTTCACTACATTTGTATTTGGGAGGAGGATAAATCGTGTATACTATAAAATTCGTATATATTAGGGCGATCACGGTAGCCAACGTGTTAATAACATTTGACAAATCGATATTTCAATCCAATATCAAAGAGTTGCGGTTTGTACATGTTTTCTTCAAATCATAGTCAAATCGAAGGTGATACAGGAATATTGATTTACTTGTAAACAGAATTGACACCTGCCTGTATTACACTTTGTTTTTTTTTTTTTTTTTTTTTTTTTTAAATTCAATATTTTTATTTTTCAGTATTTTCTTAATCTATGATATAATATAATTCATATAGTAGGTATATACAAATAATAAAATTAATCTTATAGCTAAAAGTTATATTAATTCAAAATTATATCTGTACAATACAAATTCATTTAGTATTAATTAATAGAGAAAAAAAAATAAAAAATAAAAATAGTTAGTCACCATTCTGTTGCATACAGCAAGAATCGAATGATGCTTATTTCTTAAAAAAAAAATCAACAAATAACCTTAGTGGGGAAAGTGCAAAAGAGAAATTAAAATTTAAATACAAAGAGAAAATAAAAAATAAAAAATACAAAATTTAAAATAATTTTATGCAGTGCAATATTAAGTAAATATGATAAAAGTTGAAAAAAATTGTACTTAAGCTAATCATGAAAATAGACACCATATATAAATCGCAAGAACTTCAAAAATCTTACTCAGCTAAACAACTACTCTTAATAACTCCTCACTACTATCAAAATTAATTTCCAAAAGCCAAGCTTTCAATAATTTTAAGAAATTCGATAAAATTCTAATTTGCCTGATGTGGTCAGGAAGTTTATTAAAAATTCTAGGTACTACAATATCATAGAAACGACAGAAATGACTTTTCCTACAACGTGGAACATGAACCAAATTACGATAATTAACTCTCAAGTTATACCTATTAGTATATCTAACATCTAAATATCCAGACTTCATAAAAAACATTTTTAAAGTTTTATAGTAAAATAAATTTCTAATGGGAAGTATTTCTAATTTAAAAAATAAAGGAAAAGACGGACAAGTACGTCTTTTCCCGCAAATTATTCGAATAGCATGTTTTTGTGACACAAGTAATTGACTAATCTTAGTAAAGTATGCTCCTCCCCAACAAGTAATACCATACTGAATTTTTGAATGAAAAAGCGCATAATAAACGGAGCACATAATTTTTTCCGAACAGTATAGACTTAGATGACAAAGCTGTCTAATAATATTACGGAGATAATTCTTAAAATAGCAAGCGTGATCATTCCAATCCAATCTGGAGTCAACCCATAAGCCAAGATATTTGAACGATTTTACAAATTCAACTAAAAAACAGTTATTATCACATTGGATAGTACCACCAAAACAGTTATTAAGGCAGTCTATTGGAAATTTGGCGCAATTGGGAGCATGATAATAAATATCAAAGCTATAACAAGAAGGATTATAGATACCAAAATTCATATGCTTAGTTTTGCAGCTTATTACTAATTTATGTTTATTAAACAAGTGCCTAATTAAATCCAGATCAAAGTTCATGCATGCAGCTATCTCAAAATTGTTCTTACAAGTATAAGTAAACGCAGTGTCATCTGCAAATGCGGTTACCATCCCTCTAAAATGTTGCAAAAAAAGCGAGTTAATATAAATTAGGAACAAGATAGGTCCAAGCACAGAGACCTGAGGAACACCACAGGATAGATTAAGTATGGCACTATAAATATTCCCAATTCTGACTTTCTGTCTTCTACCAGCCAAATATGACCTAAGCCATTTATAAATAAAACCTCTAAAACCAGCATTATATAGTTTATTTAATAAAATATGATGATCCACAAGATCAAAAGCCTTATAGTTATATCAACAAATAATGCTGAGGATACTTTACCCTCATTTAATGCACCATATATCTCTCCACATAATTTAAGTAACGCACTTTCTGTTGATTTGCCTTTCAAGAAGCCAAATTGTAGTTGTTAAATTGTCAGCTACAGTAGAATTTCTTCTCGCACTTAAGCACTTGTTACACTTGTATCCCTGCTTACTTTTTCCAATAAATTCAATCTCATTTTTATCTATTTTGGCGCAATTTGCATGAAAGATTTTCATACATATTACACACTGGATATTCAATTCCAATCTTTCAACTTTTAAAAGACAAATGTTGCACTTTAACATTTTCAAATTATTATATTTTTGTATTTAAAAATTTTTTTTTTTTTTTTTATTTTATGTATTTTTTATTAATAGTAAAGAAAAGTTCGAGTATGTAAAATAATATTAAAATTAGAGTAAATCCTCGCACTTGTGTTCCCCACTAACACTTGCGAGAGAATTAATATGGATCAAAATGTATTGTCAATATGGATTAAAATGTTTGTTGAGAGTACAGAGTGCGCACTGTAATGAACCATTATTGTTTTGATATTGGATCTATTTTTCCTAATTACCTGATTTAATCGATTAGTATTAAGTTTGTAAAGCGCTTTAGACTGCAATAGTCCTTCATAATAGTTAATTTATATCTTAGCAGTTAAAAAAAATAATATGTATTTATTTAATAAACAAACCCCGGACACGGAAGCAATTTCATGCCGGACTAGCATATACGAACAATTTATATCTTAGCATAGCTATAGCTATTTTAATAGCATAATTCCCATTTGAAAAAAAAATCTATGTAAGTATAGTTGTTTAAGTGAAAAATGTTTGACTTTAATCCTATAAGAGTTGCTCATCGAACTTGATTTTACTTCTTCATTACATTACATTAATCTCACATGTCCTGAAGGCAACAGCTAACTCTATTTTATTGATCAAAATGTAAGAACCTATTCTATTTAAACATTAGATTTTCATTAGATTTAAAATTTAACCTCAAATTTTGATTGACATGTAAAATGGTACCTCTTAGTTAATTTTAATATACATATATATATGTATATGAAAATGCATTTAACAATTTTACATGGAATTGTAACATATGTAAGTATACATAAGTGTTTCTTAATTATTCAGAAGTATCAAAGGAGCTTGAATAATATTTTTTTTATTATTGTAATTGTTTCTATTTCATTTTTTTTTTGTTTTATTTGTTAAAGAATTTTCTCTTAATCAGGAATTCACACAGCCTTTGTCATCGTTGAATAATATTCGTACAAGAATAATAATAATAATAATAACAATAATAATAAAGTGTAGCATTTTATAAGAGTTTTTCTCTTCAGTGTCTCTTTTAATATATATATTATGTATATATAACAATATTATATAATGTCTATTAAATATGTACATATAATGTGACTGTATATATATATATGAATAGCTAAGTATATGTTTTGAAATTTTCAGTTTTATTGGCTTACACAAAAATACAATAATATAACAGTACGCAAAATGTTATGTACATCATGTCATATCAGAATGTGCTTACGTTTAACCCTTAAACGCATACTGTAGCAGATATGCATTATGTTCGTTTCTTCTCTGTAATTAAGTGGTAAAACTTCCAAAATTCATTCTGATGGGTTTGCTTTGCTGTTTCGAGCATCCTTGATCGAATTCTAGGCTTATGCGAGTCGTTCTGATACAATTGGCGCGTAAAATATTTTTGACAGATATCATAGTAAAGTTTCTCTAGTGGCAGAATTGGCTAAAATAAAAATGTTTTCTTTGGGAATAAATTGCCAACATGAAAATTACCAAAAAATAATCAACTGAAAGTATATAAAATAGGTAACAGTTTTGAAGTTTTTGCAAATGTTGTTACCGTAGATATTTGTGCGTTAACATGGTAGGATAATAAAGCTGAAAATGTGTTATAATTAGCTGTAATTCATTGGGTACTGTAAAACGATTTGATTGAATAACGCCGGATATTTTTCTTTTCGAAGACATCAAGTGCATATTCACTTGCCTTGAACTGTGCCATAATTCTGATTCGTAAATTAGAACCGAAAGGATGGGCGTTTTATAAATTTGAACTTTGCTGCATCGGGATAGGAACTTTGACCCGAGATGGTGTGCAACAATGTAAAAACAACGCTTTGCAATGGTGATTATTCGTTGTACATTGAAGTCGTTTTTGGGATTAATTTTCAAGATAGATAAACTACTGAACTACCTAGGAATTATATGTACCGACAGTGGTGTTTTGACCAATATGATGTTAATAGGACTTTTGGTTTGACAACATATTATATTTTGTTTTTTCGTCATTTATTTTGAAACCCATATGTTCCGCTATGTTCCGCTATGTTCTCTTCAATCTGGGTAAAAGGCTAGACCACTCGTTGTGATCTGGCGATGAAATCAATCTCGTAAGTATACCCTAGTAGTTGAATAGATCTTACAAATTCTTAAAAGATCCTAAAAATTGAAGCAGTTCTATATAATGAACCGTCATGCAATTAATAGATATAAATTAAAGGAATTTCAATAAATCATTATTTACTTTGATTTTTACTGAAATGGTTGTGACATAAATAAACTTAAACAAAATTTTCAAAATTTGGTACACCTTTTTTTAGCTTCAGAGCCCTTCCAAAGGTCCAATTTGATATTTTAAATACGATTTGGGCTTTTGAGGGAGTCGAAATCTACTCAAAAATATTGTTTTTTCAATGGGAAAGGAAAAATCATGCATTTAAGGGTTAAGTTTTTTTTAAAGAAAAATAGGAAATTATGTTATAAAAGTTTGGTTATGTTTTGATGGTTAGGTATTCTTAAAAAAAAATTTTAAAAATTCATTTAAGTAAATACAATATTTTTGAAGTTTAATTTTATGTATTTACATAATATACTGTAGAATAGAGTAAAAATATAGAGTAGAAGATAAGTTCATTGGATAATTAAAATTAATGGTAGCTAAAATATTAGGGCTTCCAATCCCGGACATAAATTCCAATCCCGGGATTTCGGGATTGCATTTTACAAATCCCGGGATTGATCCTGTCCTGATTAAGTCCTCTGCTGAAAAAAATAATATAAAGTAGAAAATAATAAAAACTTGCAGTTTTTTTTAATTCAGTAAAAAATTAATCTTTTTATTTAAATTATTAATAACATATATAGTAATTATTAAATTCATATATTAAGTAATTCATATTAAAATTCTTAATTAAGTATTTTTTTGTTGTTGGAAGTGGCATCTGAGGAAAAAGAGCTCGTCTAGAACCTTATCGCCCAAAGAACTTCGTAATTTATTACAAAATAAACCTGCAGAAGAAAAGGCTCTTTCTGACTCGATGCTGGTTGGTTTTATCGTTTTTAAATGTTTAATGCACGCTTCAAATAATCGCCATGTGAGCCGCCATTTTCAAATAGAGCCATATCTTTTTGAAGTTTGGAGACTAACGATTCGCATCGATGTGGTATCACTTGTGGACGTGACATGCCATCATTTATTGCTTTATTAATTTCTTCGGCTGTAGTTAATGGTTGTACAGAAATAACTTCAGCAATTTCCTCCTGCACAGAAACATCTTGGAATTCATCAACTTCTATTGTAGAACATGCTGTTATGGAAGTTGCATTCAATCTTTCAAAAAGATCTGCAATTAATTTACGTGTTGGTACTATAATGAATTCTTTGTCGGAGTGAGAGATTCCATTCAAGCCATTATATAGATAATACACAAGTCCGCTTAAATCCGTACGACGTTGCTTCAATTGAATAGTTAAGGCTGTAAACAGTTTTTCACTAATAATAGGATCCGCATCTTCCAGTTTCTTCAACGTAAAGCTAATAGCGATATCGGCCGTAATAAGGTGAGAGCCCATCTAGTGTAGTTAAACGTGACAGGGTTGCAGGAAACGATTTTTGCTTATGCTCCAATGCAGGAAAAAAATTAGTTAATGTTGTAGTTTTTTTCTTCGGAAGTTCACCTGATGTACTTGCGACATCAGAATCGTTTTTATTCTTTAGTTGGATTTTGTGTATCGAAAATAAGTGAGTGTGTAGACCTATTGTCGTTCCACCACCAATTTTTAAAACTTTTTTGCAATCGCTCACCTTACACATTGCAGTCTCACCTTTTTCATCGCGTAAGAAATGTTTCCACACTGCTGAATTACTGCCTGTGAAATATTCTTTGTAGACGGGCCATTTTAATAAAGCCCTAAATATAAAATAATATTAATTAAAAATACCGCATTCAACTAACATCATTTTTTCAATATACTTACTTACAGGGTATTGCAATGCAATTGAGAAATACGATAATACGATTAATTTAGAAATAGTAAACAATATTTTAATTTAACACTGAAGAAAGCACTGTAAATATAAAATATTAATTCAAAAAATATTAATCATATCGCATTACCTTTTCAATATAATATTTACTAATTATAATTGCACAAAGAATACAAAACTATATTTTATTTTAAATACTATTTTCACTTTGTTAATTCGACTACTTTAACTTTATGTTCACAAATTCGAAAACATAGTAAAAATATTAATATTTTCAAAATAATTATTGAAATTTAAAATTTCTACAGTTTCGCTGCTATAGCAACAAAAATAGTCATGGCTTACTAGTCGACAATAATTCTGATTTAACGTTAAAAGTTTTAAATGTACTTTTCTTTCAAAAACAATATTTTGAAAGAAGATTAGAATTCTCATACTATTTGATAAAACTACGTTAAGTATGTGAATCCCGGGATTTCTATAACATAATCCCGGGATCTCGGGATTGTAAAAAACCTCAATATCCCGGGATTTCGGGATCCCGAGATCCCGGGATTGGAAGCCCTAAGCTAAATTGAATGATTGTTAAAATTTAAAAATCTTGAGAACTTAATAATATAATGTTATGACAATTGACTTTAATATTCAGTTTAAATGTATAATTCTCTAAATAGAAATAACAACAACAAAATATGTTGGTTGAGTTGTGATGTGGCATTGGGTAATAAGTTGTTTTACTAGAAGCAAATGAAATAGTCTTTTGTACTTACCTTTACTTCGTAAACGAAACATATGTTTTCCTACTACTTAATAAAATATATTTAGCTATTTAACATACATTAATCAAATAGAACTACATACGTATATAATTTTTAAATATTTTAATTAGTGATTTGTATAACAGAATGTATAGCAGATTGTATTAAAATAATTCCAGACAGTGTTGCCAAAGTAAATTACATCTAGTTTTATACTTAGTTGTTTACATGTAAAAAACTTAGTAATTTACTAGGATGTTTATTTGTTGTAAGTGTGTAGAAAATATAAATAACGTAAAAAACTCAAAATAAATAATTTAGCTGCAACATTTGTATATTAATAAATGAAAATTTATGAATATGAAGTTATTATGTTCAAAAAATATTTAAAATAACGATTTGCTAAGAACCTACCTTGCAATTTATTAAAATATCTAACCTTACAATCTATATTAGAATATAGATTCTTTAATACAGCAATCATTGTCAAATTTATTTTATAGAATTGGTCTGTATGTTAACTCGCAAATTTATATAAATTCCTGTATGTGCACTTTTTTATTTTCACGCTCTTTACAAATTTTTGAGAAATTTAAGAGAATTTTATGTTTAAAACGTGACGTCGTCTCTCTTAAATAAATTTTTGCAAATGAAATTTCTATTTGCAAAAATTTCTAAAAATTTACTGTCAATTTTTTGATGTTGTTTTAAATGTCAATAGAATATTTTTCATATAAAAAGTGGTATACCTAAAATAAATAAAAAGTTGTGTATCTAACCTGAAAACTTATTTATGTAACTTTTTATCAACAAAAAGACCAAAACCACGAAAAATTATTTAATTTAATTTTTTTTACAAAAAACATTCAATAATTTTACAAAAAATTGCAGAAAATTACTAAATTAACCCTTTAACGCCGGCTACCAGTTCCCGTTGTACGATCGTGATGAATTTTCGAGAGTAGTCTATTTTTAGTCCAAGAATTACAAATTAAAAATTTTGTGGTGATAGTTCCGCCGGATCCGGAGTTGTGGTCTGTACTATATATAGTACAACCGGCGGATATGGGTGCAAAAATCAATATGAAAAAATATATAAGAATGAAAAAATAAAAATCTAATATTTATGTTAATTTATTTATTTTTATTGAAAAAAATATAACCATCATAAAACATAAACATAAATTTTTTAAAAATTTTACATATGATATTCTGCAAAGCATTTTCTTTTTATACATAATGTTTTTCTACATATTTTACAAGAGTACATACTTCTTAAATGACACACGACACATCTAAGTTGAGTGTGCATTTTTTGAGGAACATGTTGAGTTTTTTCTTTTTCTACTGATGAAGAAGGGTTCCTTTTTTTGATTATAGAAGTGCTTGCTCTGGCTTCTTGTAATATTTTGCGTACTATAAACCTCCGAAAATTAAGCTGAGATGAAAATTTGTCATTGCTATTTTCTGATTGAATGTACAATTACCATGCATTTATCATTGTTAAATCGATTAGATATGTGAAAATTACCCACCACCATTTTTTTCCTTTGATAGCAGCTCTATACGAATTTATATTTTGATCAGCATTGTCAACACCTCCCGTGTTTGCATTATATGTTGCATACACTTTTGGTTGACCAATTTGTACTTTTTTACGGTGTACTTTGTACCAACGTTTTACGTGATGCAACGGGATCACGTTATCAAAACTTGTTAAAATTGAACATACGCTATTACCTATCTATTGCACAGCAAGTAACTCGGTGGTACTATCATATCTATAATCAAATGTGCTACGAGGATTATTTTTAAATGTTTTATTTTTTTCAAATGGGCAATTTTTTAAACGATTTTCTCGAATGGTACCTGTTGCTTCTGTTGGTTGTGGTATTATTTTCAAAAAATCAGTTAGTGTTTTTGGACCAAGCGGAATCAACCGCTTATTTTCATAATTTTTTCCGCAATATACATCAAAATTGTAGCAATAACCAGAAGAGCTGCATAACATCCAATTCTTATATCCAAATCGAACAGGTTTTCTTTGAACGAACTGCCCAGCTGAATATTACCACTTTTAAATAGAACCTCTGCCTCCACTTTTAAATAGAACCCGTTACTTAAGTCATTATTAAGTCTGTCATTTATATGACTTATTATTCCCAATCCAATTCCCAATATTATTGTTGAAATAGTATACCTCTAAGCGTATAATAGTTTTAGTAAAACGTAGTAATAAATAATGTAAATCTTTTAATTAGTCTTAAACACATAAAAACAAAAATAATTAATTTTGAAATACTGATATATGTAATAAAATGAAATTATTCATATTATTTTGATTCCATATCCGCCGGTTGTACTTTATATAGTACACCAAACTTTTCACACAAAAAAAACTGATTAAATTTATTAATAATTTTTAATTAACATTCACGTTATTTTAGTTTTTATTTAATTAACACTTTTCAATTTAATTTATAAAATAATTTAAAATTTTAATAACATTTTTTAATAATTTTATGGTCAAAGGTACATTATTTTGCAATTTCTAAAAAACACACATTTTCTAATGAATAAAATTGACACTTAATCATACTCAAAGCAAGTGTTATGCAAATAAAAGTGTTGGTACATTCTTTAAGAATAGAATTCACAACAATTTGGCTTTAAAATCAAATTAGTTTCAGAAAAAAAAAATTAATTTGTACACCCTGTTTTGGTGTACTATATATAGTACAACCGGCGGTAAAGGGTTAATTCAAATTAAAAAAAATCTCCTAACCTAAAAATCACTTAATTTTTGACATAAAAAAATTTGGATAAATTTATGCAAATTTTGCTTATGTTTACTTTTGTTTGCAAAATAGAACATTTCAACTATTCTCGCAGAATTTTGTGATCACGTGATTTTTCTTCTCATTTGCAAATTGTTGCAAATAAAAGTAAACATACAGACCTAGTATTTTTGGTGTGGCGCATAGATATAATAAATATAGATTGGCAGCTTGGTATAGCTTTCTCTGTCTCTCTAAAACATTAGTTTGTTAATCATTTTCAGCCAAAAATGAACATTATATGTTTTCCGAAATTATAGATCAGTATGTACATATTTTAGTCAAGCTTACGTTTTGAGTTTTGTTAATATTGCGTTTCCGCAATAAAAAATCTAGCTAAACAAAACGTTGAGTCGAAGAAGGTCTACTAAAAGATTTGGATATGTTAGAAATTAAACCTTATGTTTTTACATACATCTTTTTATTTTGATTAAATATTGGAATAGTATATAGATGACACAGAAGCAGAAGAAGAACGGAAGCAAAGACACTTACAAAAATTTGTACTTAAATATAATGAAAAAATTCATTGTCGGTCAATGAATGTTCATTGAGACAACGAAAACTTTTTAATAAATTAATACTAATATTTATTCATCTATATTTTGTTCGTTATGTTAATGAATATTTCTCATTAAGCTAGAAATTAATTTCTTTCGCAGATTAATTAAAACATTTATAAATCAATGTAGGTACATATTTGTTGTTCTAATGAAAAG
Source organism: Argyra leucocephala (assembly GCA_963942445.1). Classification (NCBI taxonomy): domain Eukaryota; kingdom Metazoa; phylum Arthropoda; class Insecta; order Diptera; family Dolichopodidae; genus Argyra; species Argyra leucocephala. The sequence continues at coordinate 17,644,633 of OZ012681.1, forward strand.
TTTTCATAATTTAATAAATTTAATTTGTCAATATTCTGAATAAAAATTTAAGATTTATAAAACTTGTTTATTATTTTCACGAATAATATAGTTAATTAATTAAAATGTATAATAATTTGATCAGTGGAGTTATTAATATGTTCCTACCTATTATAAAAAATATTAATAAAGTTAATAAACTAATTTTTTAATACAATGAAAATATTTAATAGTTTGCATGAATAGAATGATGAAATATTGATTATGGTTCATAAATTAATAAATTATTCTTATTGTTATAATAACATTAAAAGGTATCAGGTTCACCGTTGAGTTCTCTTTTCTTTTTATAATCCATTACAACCATATTTGAACGAAATACTTTAAAAAAATTTGTCATACTGTCAAAAGCAAATAATTTCACAGTAGTTTACAATTGTTTACCGTTGTTTACAGTTGTTTACAGTTGTTTACAATTGTTTACAGTTGTTTACTTGTATTTTACTTTTCTTTACGTCAAATATGTAAAGAATCATAAGAAACTTTAATTTACGCGTAAAATGCCAACACTGATTCCGGAGCCATAGAAACATTTATTTTCATCGCCTTTTTGATTGAACTAAAAAAAAAGAAACTTAACGAAACTTAACGAAAGTTAATTTTTTGTACTAATTTATTTTTATTTGTTATTTTGTTGTTTTGTTACGACTGTACGAAATATCTGAATTGTTTAAAATTTCAAAATACAATTTATTAGAGAGTAACCCAATCTTGCCGCGTTTATATGGATTAAAGAAAGTTCATAAACCTGGGAGCAAAATGAGACCAATAATCAACAGAACTCAACATCAAGACACCCACATATAAAATAGCAAAGTGGTTATTCATGATTTAATTATTCAATGAATTAAGGCCACCAGAAGCTTTAAAATCCATAGACGAATTGTTACATATGCAAACGTAGTTTAAGTGTATTGCTACATGTAAACATAGTTTAAGTTATTGCTATTGTAACAGTAGTTTTAAGTTTGATAGTTGGAATAAAGAAGAACATGATATAACATGCCGCTGCAGCAGAGACGAATAAAAAAAAAAAAATAATAATTTTCTAAATTTACAAAGTTATCATTATAAAATATTAGGTTATTTAATTCCGATTTAGACAATAAAGGAATATATTTATTATCAAAAATGACGAAACTTTGTATGACAAAAAATCAGTTCCAATTTAGAGGAAAATTTTATATAATTAATTGGTAAGAAATCAGGTATCTACGTGGTAAATTGCATACAATCCAACAAAAAATACATAGGACAAAGCAAAGATCCTAGATCCTAGAGATGCATACAATATAATTATATATAAAAAAGAAAAAAAAAAGTTCTTTTATAAATAAATAAATAAAAAGTAAAGTCAAAAGAAGGTGTTTTATTAAATAAAATTAACGAAATAAATTTTCTTTTTAAATTTAAATTTATATGTATACTAAGAAATAAAATATTTTAACGAAACTTAACGAAAGCTTATTTTTCATATAATTTTTCTTTCATATTTTTATAAATTAAATTTCTGATAGCAGTTTTTATATTTTACTATTTACCTCTTTAAAACTAGAAAAACTAGATATTTAATTAATTTCCGCATCCGTAGTGGTTGGCTATAATAACTCAAATAAATCCTGAAATCATATAAAAAACAATTGCTAATTGATTTTGAGCCGTTGGATCAAAATGGAAGAGATATTCAGAAGTCTTCTTTTATAGGTAACTTGATATTTACCTGCCTACCTATAACCCTAATAAAATTTATATTTATATATTATGCATAATTTACAGAGATCATTAATATTATATTATTTCTTTTTTTTTTCCCCTACGGAGGGGGCCCTAATATGTCAGAGCCGGCATGTAGGCTTTTTAGCCCTTTATGCCGTCCTCCACCCCTCAACTTAGTCGACCCTTTAATTAAGGCCAATAGGTTTGGGGGATTTATTCTGCAGAAGTTTTCTGAGGTTATGTAGTGCATTTCCAGCAGCCTGAGTCTCAGCCTTGAAAGAGCTAAGCACTCTCCTACAACGTGTGTGGAAGTTTCTTCCTCTTCCAGACAGTGTCTACAGGTTGGGTCGTCACTTAGTGCTAGTCTACACATGTGTTTATTCATGTGGTTATGACCAGTAAGTATGCCCACCATCTTCCTACAGTCTCCTCTATTGAGAGTTAGCAGGTTATTTTGGTGTTTATTCTTGGTGCATATATTTTGGAGACCCTGTGGCCTACGTCCATACGCTCCCAAAGAATATTTGCTTCCCTTTTCAGGGTGTTTTCTATTGATAGTTTAATATTACCAATAGATATACCAACTGCTGGTTCCGGGGCATAAGTGTTTCCCGCCGATGATCTGGCTATTTCGTCAGCCTTCTCATTTGTACCTTGTTTGGGAGCATTAAAGATTCTAATGACTTTGTTAGACCATCTTTGCTCTTTTATTATATTCACTGCTGCATTTATGGCAAACATTTCAGCCTGGAAGACTCTGCAGTGTTTGCCAAGAGGAAACTGGAGTTCAAGTTGCTCTATTTCAAAGAACACTCCAGCTCCCGCGCCTAGAGCCGTAAGGGATCCGTCAGTGAAAATGTCCGAGGTATTTGAGGACCTATCCTGCTCTTCTGAACCACGCCAGGTCTATCCTGTCGGGATTTCTACTTCATATCTCTTCTTCAAAGATACGTATGTAGTGATAATTATATTATATTATACTAATTAATTTAATTACAACTGAAATTGATATTTATGTAAAGTTAGTCACAAGCCTAGATGATGGAAATATGTTGCTTCCGAAGTATCAATTTTTGCAATCAAATATTAAAATAATATTATTAGTGAACGGAATTCTAATTAAATTATTAAATAATTTATTTATTTTCTTAATTCTAAGGTTTTTAATTTTTTAGATTACGGCTTTCATAGAAATATGAGAAAAATTTCATTTAAATTAAACTATTACTTGCTATATTTTTCGTTAAGTAATTTTAGTTAATATATCATGAGTTTAATATTATAAAAATACGATAAATTTATTAAGTTTATTTGATAGAAAGTATTTTTGGAAGTAAATTTAATTCAATAAATTATATTTATTCTCAATGAATTTGTTTAATTTTTCGTTGGGTAATTAAGTAGATATTCAAAATAAAAATTTAACGAAGATGTTTCGAATTATATTTAATTTAAATTTAACCCAAAAAAGCTCTATTCATACGCCCATAATAAATAATAAAATTGATAATTCAAAAAATTTTCATTAAAATAACTTAACGAAATGTTTAATCAAGTCATTGAAAATATACCGTTGATTCAAATTCATTTCACTACATTATTGTTTAGGATCCATAAATTACATTATATTTTATTACATTATAGTTCATGTTGTATACTACTTGTGATGGTACTGAGTCAACTATTGTTATATATATATTATTCTGCATTTATCTGGATGTTTGTAAGTTCGACGGAATACTCCAATACATATACAAATTGCAATATGTATACACATTGCTTTGGTACTCTTTTTTAACCCCTGTCTACCATGCTGAACCTTTGCAGGAAAAAATACCATTGCATGAAATATATTTTTTTAATTTAATGTTAGTCTTCTTCGCAAATAATAATAAGTAAAAATAAAAAATAATAATAATAATATAAATAAAACAACAAATTTTTGTGATTTATAATAATAAGGACTAATAGAAATTTTACCAATAGTTTAATATGGTACAATAACCAAAAGGAAAACAGCATTTAACACAAAAAAAAAACAAAATGCACTTAAAGGTTATTCTTATTACTAAGAATTATACACAATCTACATATTTATTTTTGTTCTTATTATAATGATCATAGCATCATAGTTTTGCCATACCGTATGCATAGCCTGTATAGTACTATAGGTATATATATATATATTCTCTAGCCAGAAATGTGATGGTAGATGAGTTAAAATTGTTATTTATTTTTATTTTTTTTGTTTATTGTTTTTTTTTTAAATTATATATATATTATTCTGCATTTATCTGGATGTTTGTAAGTTCGACGGAACGCTCCAACACATATACAAATTGCATATGCATACAAATTGCTTTGGTGCTTTTTTTTAACCCCTGTTTACCATGCTCAACCTTTGCAGGAAAAATTGATTGCATCAACTATATTTTTTTAATTTAATGTTAGTCTTCTTCGCAAATAATAAGGAAAAATAAAAAATAATAATAATAATAATATAAATAAAACAAACAATTTTTTTGATTTATAATAATAAGGACTAATAGAAATTTAATCAATAGTTTAATATGGTATAATAACCAAAAGGCAAACAGCATTTAACACAAAAAAAAACATAATTCACTCAAAGGTTATTCTTATTACTTAAAATTATACACAATAATATACATGTGTATCAGCATATTTGTATTGTATAATATTATACATTATACTACTTATACCTGCTTATACCTTTTATTTTTGTCATTATTGTGTGCGTAACTAACTTCACTCAAAAAAAATTATTTTTTTAAGGAAGCGTGTGGTTTAGTAGGTAAGAATCCTACATACAGTGTCAAGCTACGGGGCTCATTGTATCTTTCTGAAGATTCCCACCAGCCTACGAAAAATAATAAAAAAAAAAAAATTGGCAAAGTTTTGACTACAAAAAAAAATATTTCTTTTATGTGTTTTAGAAAATTAAAAAGTGATATAAACATAAGTACTGTAATTTCGGAATAAAGAATCTAATGAAAGAAAAAAAGAAACTAGGATTTATTTTGCTTCCGGGTTACAAAGCTAGTATATATATATAATATATATATATATATATATATATATATATATCTATATGATATATAAATTTATGATCGTATATAATATTTAGTATGTATTATGGGATTTGGTTTTGGTTCTGCTAATAGTACGTTTTCAAGCTCATGTTTATGGATAAACAACTAGCTCATAAACCAGTCAAATGTCACAAGCTTTTTTGGAAAACCACCAGCTGTTTATTGTTTATATAAAACTATACTACTGTTTATATAAAATTTTTTTTTGTATTATCTTTGAGTAGAACTTAAGCTATTATAATTGGTCATACGATAAATGAATAAAATAAAAAAAAATATGGAGGATTTAAAAAAAATGATAATATCAGAGAAACAAATAAAATAATTCGCATTTTAGTTTATTACCATACCCACTTTACTCACTTCAACATTTAGTTCTGAGAATCTTTCAAAAACGAAATACAAAAATATTCAATTTACAATTATATAAAAAAAATATTTATTATCTCTTTTTCCATTTGAATTTTTTACTTATATATAAAGCCTTATTATTTATACATTTTTAATATATAAAACTGATTAAATTAAGTGAATTAAAAATAAAAATGCATCTTTTACAATATCCTTTGTTTTATTTCTTCTGTTAACTTTCCATGTAAGTCTTGTAATTTCTCAATCATTTCTATAACTCTATAGAATTTTTCTTCACTTTTTTCTATTAAAGTTATATAAGATTGTCCAATTAATCGTGCTGATGATAATTGAGAATTTATACTTGATTTTTCGTTTTTTTGATGATCATTAATTGAAGCTAAACTAATTTCACACAAATTCACATAATTTCATCTATTCTTGGTATTTTGATTTCTTTTTGTTTTTGTTTTTTTTTTGACAAATGACAAAATGAATTTATGACAAAAAAATCAAGGGTCATGCAAAAAAAAATTTAAAATCGACAAAAAATCGAAATTTCATGGATGGGTTACCTGTTTTTGAAGTGGTTTATGATATAAACACCTCGCTACTTGTTTATGATTTTCAGCAAATTTGTATGGGAAAACCACTACGTAAACAACCAGTTTATCATAAACAACATGTTTATCCATAAACATGAGCTTGAAAACGTACTATAGTTGACACATAAAAACAATAACAACCTATACATTTTTAAAGAAATTAAATGAAATTTTGTTTTATTATTTTTTATTTCTTATCTTTGTAAATTTATAATTTTTAGGTATATTTGTTTTCTTCAAGTGTGTAGAAATGTATGTTGTAGAGAGTAATGAATTTTTTTTTAATATAGTAGGTAGGTATATATAGGTATCGGTTAAACCATATTGATTGTTGTTTTTCTTTTTAATGATGTTATAAATAATAATAATTATGTTTGAATTTTAACATGAGCAGTTCGGTAATGAATTTTTTGAAATGAAATGAAATTTTAAATAACCGATCAATAGTCAACAAGTTATGAACAGTTTTGTAAATACCTATTTATTTGCAGTAAATTTTTTTATTTTAATTTTTTCTCCAACACGAGTTTTTAATTTAATCAAAATAAATATTATGTGTACCTACAATATTATTGTTTTTTTTATATTTACAATTTTATTTATTTTTGTTTTTAAAATTGTTTTCGTTCAAAGTTGTGGCACATTATAAAATATTATTTGTTCGCTATAAACTTTGACACTAAACTTACGCAGCGAATGTTATTGAATGTTAACAGGATTAACTTGATTCTGAATTGTACGATAAATTTTCAATGTTGGCAAAAAGGATGTCGCTAAAATGATCGAGTAAATGACCGTTAGGGAATAGAAAATTTTGCACCTTACTACAAATCTTCTGTTTATATGGTAATTAAAAGCGTTATAATACAAAAATAAAGGTATGATAAATTAGTAAGCAAATACGTATTTTCATTAAACTTGAAATGAAAACTCTAATGAAGGAAAGAAATGCTAGAATTGATTTTGCTTCCGTCATTTATGGAGGGTTACAAAGCTAGTTTAAACATCTTTATATACGTCCTTGAACAGACAGCTAAGTTGACTTCAAAATTAACTATCAATATTTAACTAAATTAGCTCAATGGTACTACACACAGGTTTTTTAAGGTTATTCTGAAGAAAATTATGTTAGTTTGAGCTTTGTGACTTTTTTTATTACTTTAAATTTCTTTTATCTTCATTTCCTCTGTCAATTCAAATTAAATTTCGTATTTTCAAATAACATATCAATTCATATTAATTCATTTCAATTTCTATTCCAAAAACTATACCAAATAAACTATATTTTATAATATTTATAATAAGCTATATTTACGTTGGCATTAGATTATATATATATTATAAGGTATACATCTACAACCTTTGAAACTCTATTTACATTTTTATATTTTTAAATTTTAATAAGCATATATGCTCAACATACATTCCACATTATTCTTAAAAATTTCACAAATGATTTGTAAACAGTGTTTCATTTATTCTAATAATGAAATAAAAACAACAAGAATAATAAACAAAAAAAAAAAAAAAGAAACACTAGAATAGTCAACAGAAAAGTAGATTAACATTACAGAATATAAGAGAATAAAAAAAAAAACACAAATTTATTAAAATAAACAACAACAACGAAAAGCTTTCTATATACTAATATTTCAGTAAATTCCAACATGGAACATTAAAAGTTAAAGTACATAGAAAAAAAAATAACAAGAACAAAAAAAAAATAATCAAAAGTAAAAATATCAACACTCTATAATCATAATCATCATCGTTATCATCATTATAAGCAGCATTGTTACTGTTACATCATTATAATGAAAACAGTAATAAGAAAAGAATAGAAAAAAAAGAAAAATAAAAATTAAGAAATCATACACAATTAAAATCCTTAAAAACAGTCACGGGATACAAACATTGAATATATGCTTAAAAAAAAGGATACAAACATATAACAAGAATAAAAATATTTGTTGGAAAGCGGTATGTATGTATATGTAAATTTAAAATAATTATTAAAACCATATTACCATGACACATCACTGTTGTCATTTTTATCATAATTATTACAATCATCATCATTATCACCATCATCATCATCATCATTATCATCACTATTATCATCTTAGAAGCAGCTCAGTAACGCTATTACATATAGATGTCATAGTTATAATCAATTCCGAATAGAATTTCTTCGTTGTCGTTTTTTGTTGTTGATGATTGTGTCGTCCTTTTGATATTATTATGAAAAATTTTACTTTGTATATTTGTGTATTTTTAGAAATTTTGAATTTTAAGGACAATCACTACAAATGAATGTCGCTTTAGTACACTAAGAATGCAAAACAAAAGATTATGCTTACATTTGATATCTATATTATAGCTATAATCTTATATATATATATATGTTAATTTTATAGTAATGTGGAAAACACAAACGATTTAATTTTGCGGGCTGAGTGATACATAGTATTGCTTTCTAAAATTAGTAAAATAATAAGGCAAATTTCTAATGTTTTTCAACCATTTAAAACAATCTATTTCTATCCCTCTCTCACACTAACATTTTTTTTTTTTAATTAATTTCAACAATTCATTTAATATTTTTTATTAACATTTAAAATAGAAATAGAAATTTCATTTATGAATTCTATGAATGAGAACAAATGAAATTTAATTTAATTAAATGAAAAAAAAACAAAAAATATATAATAGAAAAATTATAAAACAAAAGAAGAAAATTTATTTCGAGGACATTTTTTATTTGTGTACATTTACTTGGTGTAGTTTTGTTGTTTGTGATAATCAAAAATTCTATTAAGGATTTTGGAAATGTTGAAGTGAATAGAGGCAATTATAATTGAAAATAATTTGATGGTAAATCTGAGTCTTTACAATTATTATTGTGTCAGATGCAATATGATGTTATTTTTTAAATTTTTTATTTTAAATTAAAAGAAAATTGAATTTATTCAAAATTTAGGCTTGGAAAATCATTTCCAAGGAGTGTACGCAGTCAACCTCTTGAATGTTGGAGTAACCAGGCTCTGAAAACTTTTGAATTATATATTCCAAATTAGAATTCGGTTTTATTGTTCGCTTTTCCATTTTATTGATCTTTTTTTTTTAGCCAACCATCTTTTCACTCCAACGATTTCAGTACGACTGAAAACATTTTTGCATTGTCTTGTATATAGAAGTTAAAAAAGCTTTATACAAAATTTATTTATACAAAATTTATTTTCATATTGTTTCATATCCGTGAAAATATTCAGTAGATATAAAACTTTTGTAATGCACATGGAACAAACTAAAATGAACGAAGTAGTACAAAAATTTTGTTCTATATGTTTCTTCGTAATGGCTATGAGCCAAAACAATTTTGAATTTGTTTTTAAAGAAAATGTATGAATTTTTCGGTCCATACCCCAGAAAATTGGATATGGACCAATTGGTACGTAAATTGAAATGGTTGTTATTTATCAAACTATAAACTGGGAATCTCAAGACCTTGACTAGATATTGTCCCAAAACCCTATAATCAATTATTAAGTCAAAAAAACACGAAAATTGCGTATGAACCAAACTAATATTCGGGTAGCGTTATGTAAATGTACAAAAAAAAAACAAATTAATTTATTTTAATACAAATATGAAGTCGTTAGCCTTGGTAGCTAGTGCTTACTTCTATTATAATTTTAATAGTTTCAAGCATCTTTCAATAGTCTTGACTTACTTAAACTTTTACATAATAGAAATAAAACCATACCTTTAAATGTTGCGTACAATTTTATATATCCCATATAGACTTCATCTAAATAAGGCAACCTTTACCTAGAATATTATAATTCAAGAAATTAAAACTACAATATTTGTCCATCAAAATATTATCCAAACTGTCGTTACCACACTTTATTTTTGGAAATAGCTTGTTCTATAAAATCTTTATAAAGTTTTATATTTGTGAACATGGTAATAAATCCATCAGAACAATATTTTTTCATATCAATACCAACACTAACAACACCCAACAAAAAATACCGCATTTGATCTTCAGCATAACTTTCAACAACGAATCCACCACCACTATCACCTTGGCAAGCGGCTCCACCATCTCTATTTTCAGCACAAAATTTATCACCAGTAATATCAGATCTAAACTTTGGGTGAACCAGTTTCTTACATTCACGATTATTCAAAGTGTTAAATCTTAACTCCAATAATTCTGGGCTTGCTGTATCATTTCTCGATGTCGTACCCCATCCAACTCTATAGTAGTGTCATAGTAATCACTTGGATCCCAATCAACGCAAACTGGCTTAATAAGTGGACTGTATTCGAAATGATTTTGAAGAATTAAGACGGCAATATCATTTTTCCTTGGGGCAGACTGATAACTAAAATAAAATAAAATTAAAAAAAAGAAAAAATTATAATATGAAATTAATTAACTGTAACGGAATATGAATATCTTTGATGTCAATGTACAAAGCAAATTCATCAGAAGCTCCAATGCTACGATATGTTTTCCCAGCTCCAAACAGATAATTTTTAGGACTATATAGTCTACTGTAAGCATCATCATAGAAACAATGGGCTGCAGAAATAACAACATTCGACAGAATAATACTACCACCACATATTTGTTCAAACGTTGAAACGTTGATTTACTCAAAACATCAGTATTAGGATCCAAGTTATAATTTTAATAACCCACTTGACAACGTAATTCGAAAATTAGAGCCTTTGATACACATTTCACAACAGCTCCATAATTGTGACAATTCATTTGAACTTTAATATTATCAATTTTCGGAACATAACACGAATTTGGGTGACGCGTACTGTAGGTTAAATATTTATAGAAAGTCAACAATTAATAATATTTTTTAATTTTATAAAGCTTACTATTTAGCAGCTATTTATCAGATTCTGTAGTTCAGGTATTTCTAATATGTCAGATATATTCTTGAAAGCTGGTTTCGTATCTGCGTCATCTATCTGGAACCTCTAAAAATATATTTTAAAAATGTTATAACAACATAATCTGGGATGAAATACCTTATAATTAGATCCAAATCATATTTTTTGGATCTGTTTCCAGATTTATAAATGATAAGATAATGCTGCTTTAAAATGACAACCCCGTCGCATATTTCTCAGAAGTTATTGGATGAAAAGAGTAAACACTTATGGCAGAGCATTAACGCAACGGCTTCAGCTTGGAAGGAAAATGCTGCAGAAAAGAGGGCAAGTAAAAGTAAATATATTAGTATTAAAAAAAAAAACACGCTAATAAAACTACCACTGTACAAAATAAAAATATAAATATTTCAGATAAATATTGTAATAATAGTAAAAAAAAATAACACTATAAACACTTTAAGAAACAGTAATATTAATATTAATAATAATCACAATTTTAAAAACAATAACGACAACACTAAAAACATTAGTAAATATAATAGAAGTAGTAACACTAATCATAATAGCTCACGGAAACATATAACCACAACAAACACTGATCATAAAAAAACTTCAAACTCCACATATAAAGTTTCTAAAATTTCTAAAAATACTAGAATTAACCCAACCCCTGTATCTATCTAACCTCAATATCCACTGTGCCCCATTCAATCCTAACAAACATTTTTAAAAAAAAAAAATTAAATGCTCTTGTTAACTTCACAAAATCCAATTATGATCCATGATTATGACCGAAAGGTCTCTATGTCTACGTGTCTACTAAGTTTTTTTGTACCTATATTTAGAATGTATATGAATGTATGTATATATTAATAACATTAGTGACTCACAATTTAGCGTGACGCGAATTTATAACATTTTCCTCACCAACGTGTTAATAGTAAGTTTCACTTACAAACAAATCAAAACTGGGATATTGTAAACGAAACCAAAACATTCTGTCGTTGGCACTGTCCAACGTGTTTGAATTATTTTGTTTTCAGCATTTTGGTAAAATTGGAACCCTTTCGAGAAGAAAGCCTATCAGTTTTTTCTTGTCATTTATTTTACCATAAACAGAAGGTACTGAACAGATTCACATAAAGTAAATGGGGAATCTACGATCTTTTGAATGAAAACCCAGCGTTCTACAGTATATACCGCCCAATGTGTTTCATTTATTTTTTTTCAAAAATATTTCATTTGAGGTTATTTTAATAAGACTCTAATTTCATAAAGTCATTATAATATTACAAATGAAATTTCATTTAAAATATGCGATTATTTAAGATGTTCATAAAGAGAACAATGAACTATTCAAATTTACAAGTTCCAAAATATTTACAATTAAAAAAATTGTTTCATCCCAGAATTTCTATGAATTTTAATGAACCAAATCTATTACTGTATATGTAGAGTAAAACAAAATGCAGTTTTGTTATGCAGCTATATTTTTTTTCTGAAAGAATTTAATCAGGATTTTAAAGGATGAAATTATTATCATCATCATCAACTGTACAATCCATTGACTAAAAAGTAATTTCTTATACTAACAATATTTATAGAAATTATCCCTTGGGCTAAATTGAAATAAATAAGAAAAGGACCATCAAATTACTAACAACAACTGACGACTTTTAGTAAACTTGTAATAATTTCAAAATTTCATTAATATGAAAAGTAATTTTTGTTGAATATTTTGTCTTAACAGACTAACACTAATCAACGTACACAGATACATAACACATATTTAGATAATATGTATGGAAGTAAAATTCATGTACATAAAATAGATACATTGGTATACATTTATATATTATAATTATATACTTCTATATATACTAAAATTAAAGTAGTCAGATCTATTTTTTTCTGAAGAGAACACATAAAATTTGATAAAATATATCACAATCTCTTATGTATTAGAATGAACAACTAAAAATAACATAAAATTTACTACAATCATATAAAGCAGTATAATAATCTAAAGGATGAATTAGTCTACAATGAATTTTATTGCTTGCAGAAATATTATGTATAAATAGGTATATATACATATATATATATATATATATATATATATATATATATATATATATATATATATATTTTATATTGTCTATTCTCTTGGGGAGTCTTACGGTCAAACCCAAAAACAAATTAAATGAGCAAAATTTCTTTTTAAATACGCAGCACGGCCTAATGTTGTTAATTCATAAAAATTAGAAATAAGAGTAAAATATATGAAGTTACAAGTAATCTAAGAAGAAATAAAAGTGTTTGAAAATCAAAATTAAATGTGCAGTAAAGGAAAAAAATCTCCGTGGGGTAACGAACGATAAATATAATATTCTTTACTAATCGAAATTTCGATTCAAATTTCATTATATTCGCTTCTAATTAACTATGCTTAACGTTTTATATCTTGTTTTGAATATTGAAATGTGAAATTCGTCTTGACGCAATCATTTTGTATTATAATTTGTGCATTATGAAGATATATTGTACAGTACAGATATTGTTCGCAATCAAATTGATTACATTCTGTTCAACAAACCTTTTTAGTTCATCTAATAGAAATTTAGTACATATCCAGGATCTGATATGTTCCGTCTGAACCCAATCTTTTTTTTTACAAAAGTAAATATAAAATTATCCAGTGGTAGAAGAAGTAATCGGCAAAAAAAAAATGGATATTGAAAAACCAAAAATCAAAGGAGTGAAAAATCAATTGAGTAACGCAATCAATGATCAGTTACGTCTCGTCATAGAAGAAAATTGTAACATCTGGGAGCACACAAAAACTATACTAATAAATGAAATGTTCAAACATATTTTAGGTATAAAAAAGTATAACGCAAAGAAAAAATGGATGACAGCAGAGTAGAGATACTACAGTTGATGGATGAAAGATGCAAATATAAAAACAAACAACCTGCAGAATATTAACGTATTCATCGTTAAATAAGGTCAAAAATAAGCAAATCGTCGGTCGCACGCTTAGTTGATCCATACGCTAAAAAGTCATATTGAGAAAATTGAGTTTAAAGTTTGAAATACCATAAAAATTAAACTGTTCGATAGAATTTTTCCAAATTTGGCCTACTTATGTATATGCCCCAAAAATATGTTCATGCTAATTTTTAGACTAATAACTCTTGGTTTGTTCATTTTAAAAAGAAAATTAAATTTTCACCTTTGATCCATATCCAATTTTAAAGTGAATTTAGTTTTTCATTGTATGACGTGGATCAAGGGTGGTCCAAATGGATCAAATAAGTAAGCATTAAATTTTTCTTGATCGATTTCAAGAAGGCTTTCGACACGGTTCAACGCATTGCTATATGGAATTCATTAAGAAGAAAAAGAATTCCCGAAAAATTAATAAGTCTAACAGAGCTTTGTATGAAGCTGCAGAATTAGCAGTTCTCCACTGCGGACAAATACGCATTCACCAAAAATTCTGGAGTAAGGCAAGGATGTCCACTCTCATAGCACATAGATTCTGCGACATTCAATATAAAGCAGACCTACTCCAGCAAGCAGCGCGCATAGTCGGGCTAGAAATTAACATAGACAAAACCAAGGCCATGAGGATAAATAACACCAATACAAACACCATAACCATAGAAGGTCAAACAGTCGAATATGTGGAAAGCTTCTCTTACTTAGGTAACATTCTAAGAACAAACGGAGGTACAGAAACAGATGTCAACAACAGACTACGTAAGGCCAGAGCTGCGTTCGGTGAACTAAGTCCAATATGGAAGAATGGCCAAATAACTAGAAAAACAAAGATTAGAATATTCAAAGCATGTGTAATGTCAACACTTATGTATGGCAGTGAAACTTGGATGACAACAAATAACATCAGTCAAAAACTTCAAGTATTTGTGAACAAATGCCAAAGAAGAATATGCAGAATATTCTGGCCAAACACCATCAGCAATAAGGACTTATGGCAGATAACAGGTGAAGAACCGATAATGCATCAAATTAAGCGCAGAAAATGAAGATGGATAAGGCACACTCTAAGAAAACAATCAAATAGTATAACAAGAATGGCCTTAGAATGGAACCCCCAAGGGAGCAGAAAGCGAGGAAGACCCAGCAACACCTGGTGTCGACTGACGACTTCTGAGATAACAAGATATGGATGATTTTGGGAGGAAATAAAGATCATTCCGTACAACAGAGAACAATGGAGGAGGCAAGTTGATGCCCTATGCTTCCACGAGGGATAACAGGAAAGAAAAACAAAAAATAATTTTTTCTTGAAGTAAGAAAGTTCTATATATATTCACCAAAACATAAAAATAAAATACGATATTGTTTAATTTTCAGTTTTTATTAAATAAAACAAACAAAACTATTTCTAGCAAAAATTAAAAATTCCTTTCATAGCAAAATCTTATTATATTACGTGTTAACTGTCTTTTATTTATATTTGTTTAATAACATTCATCTTATTAAATAAAATCAAAAATAACAAACTCATTTACCTTTAAAATAATTTCAGATTTGTTAAGTAGCTTTAATCTTAACTAAGAAATTAATATTTTTGTACTTTGGTACTTAATTTTAATTTTTTAAAGTAATTACAGCTTTCGCTGCCCTTAGCTTGTGTAACATGATAGTACGTTTGAAATAGTATAATAATAATTTAAGGAAAGCAGTTAGATTAGTTACGTTTTCACGAGGAAGATATTTCAGCAAGTCTTTTGTGTCACTTATTTGATTGTTGTCAATTTTTGACGGGTTCAAAATAAGAAGTTGAACATTAACATTTTTTTCTTTGATTTATGCTAATGTAATTAGAGTCCAAACCCAAAAAGGTTGTTTTATATTTAATAGCAAAAGGTTCATCCTTTATACATAAGTCTAATTTTGCGGCAACGATAGACAATTTTTTGAAATCGTGATGTGCTGTCATCTGAATTACTTTCAAACAAATGCCTGCATACCGTTGACTGCATTCTGCTGTCTTTGACTGCATTCCGTTTAGTAACTTTACAAGATGCAAGGGGCTATGTACTTCCAAGTTTTTTAAATTTCTGTTAATGAAAGAAGGAACGCAATCAATCTCTTGAATATATATATACTTTATATATGCGCTCTTTATATATACGGTAAAATGGAGTATGCATATAAATAAATGTATATGAATCAAATTGACATTAAGAAAAACCGTTTATTTTTGCCCCATGTGGATTGCAAAATTTGATAGCTTATTACACTAATAATGGTTGTGGATCAAAATTGAATTGAAAAACAAAATTATAAATTAGTGACCCATGTGTATTATACAATAACGTGGATCAAATAAGCACATAATAATTTCAATAGTGGATATTTCATATATTTTGTTATACAAACGCCAAAATTTTGGATATAGATCAAAGTTGCATAAAAAATTATGAAAAAAGTGTATGCGGTTCAAAGTTACCTCTCGTTATTGCAAAAAGTATTAGATATAGAAGAAAACAGGTAAGACAGAAATAAAGAGCATGTCGCAAAACCTCAAGGAATGTTCTAATGCCAAAAATGTCAAAATGGAGTATGGATCAACCAAGAATGCGACCGACGAAATATCAAAATAAAATTTGTTTTTAATTTCAATCTAAACATAAACCTCAAAGAAACAGCAGGGTTATACAAAAAATCACATACCTGCAAACTTCGTAATGAAATCGGTCAAATAATCACTGAAATTATGAAAAAAAAAATAAAACCTGGGAAGAATGTTTTTTTCTGATTCTACTCGTCCCGGCGTGTTTAATATTAAATCAATGAGATCAATGATGAAAACCTCATTGCGCTCCAAAAAATTTTCAACAATATTTATAATACATACTGGAAATTTCCCACAAGATTGGCTAAAGTCCACATTTGTCATCCTTCCGAAAAAAGCTAATTCCAAAAAATACGATGACCACCGCTTAATAAGCTTAATGAGCAATGCACTCAAAATCTCCTTCTCAAGATCTCAACATCTCTTCAATCCAAGATATCTTATCTATATTTCTATGATAACTTCATGATTCTATCTTGCAATGATTGGTTAAATTTTTTCTTTACTATCTTTTATTTTATATTATTAAATTAACATTTTTTTGATATTATTATATTGGCTCAAAATATTATAAATGTATTTCAAAGTCATATATTTAATATCTATTAATGGGTTCTATACAGTTGAAACATTTTAAAATAATAAAATTAAAAACTCTACGATTACAGTTTTTACACCATCATCATTATCTTTTCGTCTGCATCAGCAAATGGTGTTAAAATACAAATCAATTTAAGTATTAATTAAACTTAGTGAAATATTATCATCATCATCATCATCATCATCATCATCACTACCCTGAAACCCCATCAGTAAATATTAAGACGAAAATAAACTTTCGTTATTTCCTAACTGCGGTTATAGTCTTCTCTTCACTTACTGTCCTGAAAGTGTTACATAATCGTATATATGCAACCTGTGAGTTGTAAATGGGCAGAATGTAATTTGAATTCAAACAAGGAAATAGAGAAGCCATTTTTTACTATTCAAGTACTAGTATAAAATTGGAGTGATGTTCATTTAGATATGTTTTCTTACGTTTTGCGGATTATGAAAAGCCGTTTGATAAGGTCAACGTCAAAAACCAATAGATGTATTAAATAGAATTGGCGTAAATAAAAATATCATAATGTGTATAGATAGCTTATATTGGCAACAACCAGGCCGTGTAAAAATAAAACAAATAGTGTGCTGACAGCATTGATGTTCAAAAAGGTTTTCGATAAGACTGTGTATTCTCTCCCTTTTACTGTTCAACATCTATGCTGAAGCTATTTTTCAAGAAGTAGTGAACGATTTAGATGTTGGTATAAAAGTAAATGGCACATATATAAATAATATCAGATAATATGCAGATGATACAGTTTTTATAACAGACAACCTAAGGCAATTACAACATAATATAGTCGATAAAGTCAATCATCATGGGGAATTGTTAAACTTAAAAATAAATATTTCAAAAACTAAATTAATAATTGTTAAGTAGAAAAAGAATACCTTAAACTGCAGCAATAATTAAAATAAATAACAGTTCAATTGAGAGAGTCTCCGCCTCCACATACAAATATCTTGGATGCTGGTTACACGAGAATTGGAGCTGCGAAAAGGAAATTAGATGCAGAATTGAAACTAAATTGAAACTAAATTAATTATTTTGATCCAAAAATATCCTTTAAATTAAACATTTCAAGATCTAGATAGATAGAAAAAACAAATTAATACTTAGTTGTGTATTTTTGATGCTAGGAGAGACATATTTGTTTTTTTTTTTTTTTTTTTTTTTTCATTTTATATGAAATATTTTATTATCTTATTTTCATTTATTATACTTAACACAAGCATATTACAAAAATATTTCTTAAAATTAGAATAAAAATTAATATTAAAACAACAAACATAATTTTTAATTTAAATATAAAAAAAGAAAAAAGAAAAAAGAAATTAGACTATCATAATTTTTAAATATATATTCAATAACTTTTACTTATTTATGACGAAAATAAGAGGTTATGGTAACAAAGAAAACAAGTTAATTTTAAGTTGTTCCTTATTCATAGAAAGATTAATGTTGTCTCTGTACCTGTTAACTAAGAGAAACATTCTGTTAATGGGTTCGAACTTACCATAATTTGTACGATGATGAACAACATTGAATATATTTTCAGAACGAAAACGTGTACTAATATTACGATGATGATTGATCTTATCTTTGATAATTAGTGAATCAATTTTTCCAGAATTAATCATTAAAATAAATATGACGTCAGCAACTATTCTTCTAGATTCAAGAGTGTTTAAGTGTAAAAGTTTTATTCTGTCTCTGTAAGGTGGTAAACGTATAGGATCAGACCAAGGAAGGTTTCTTAAAGCGAATCTAAGGAACTTCTTTTGAATAGCTTCAATCCTATTGATATGGTCGACGTAGTTAGGTGACCATACTGGGCTAGCATATTCTAGATTTGAGCGAACTAAAGAAGTGAATAAAGATTTAATTACATAAGGGTCATTAAATTCTTTTGACCATCTTTTAACAAAGCCTAGTATTGAATTTGCTTTATTGACGATAATGTTGAAATGTTGTTTAAATGATAATTTATCATCGAACATGACCCCGAGATCATTAAAACAACTAATTCTCTTGATAATCTTGTTATCAAGGGTATAATTCGAAATTATCGGAGAAGTCCGACGAGTGTAACTGATTTGAGCACATTTCTCCACGTTCAATTTTAATCCATTGACGTCACACCAGTTTAAGAACAAATTAAGATCTTCTTGAAGTAAAGTAACTTCATTAGGTGACTTAATTGCCTTAAAGATTTTGACATCATCAGCATATATGGATACGCTGCTATTTCTCAAAATTGTTGTTACATCATTAATAGATAAAATGAACAGTAGTGGTCCTAAGTGACTGCCCTGCGGAACTCCAGAATTAGCATTGTATGGATCAGAAATAATTGATCTAAAAAGTACATTATATGTTCGGTCAACTAGGTACGATTGAATCCAATTTATGAATGTTGGTGGAAAATTAAGGTTAGCAAGCTTCTTAGTAATAACATTGTGTGGTAGAATATCAAACGCTTTACTCATATCAGTGTATATTACATCAGTTTGAAAACCAGCTTCCATTGTGTTGCAAAAAGAAGAGCAACATTCTACTAAGTTAGTAACAGTTGACCTATTTTTCATAAAACCATGTTGGCAAGAAGATAAAAAGTTTGAACAGGTTTCATATATAGAATCATAAACTATCTTTTCAAAAACTTTTGGGATACAAGATAATTTAGCAATAGGCCTGTAGTTAGTAATCATGTTTCTGGACTCTTTTTTGTGCACTGGTCTGATAAACGACTTTTTCCAGTAGTTTGGGAATATGCCAGATGCAAAAGAACGAGTGAAAAGAATTGACAATGGCAGAGCAAGTGATTCAGAACAATTTTTTAACAAGATTTCAGGCACATTATATGGCCCGGGAAAAGAATCATTATTTAATCGATCTAAGTAGGATTTAATTTTTAAGCTTGAAAAGTCAGCTTCAGGTAACTCAATAATATGAGAATTAACAGCCATTAAAGAATCATAGCTGTCCGGCTCACAAGTTATGTCTTCAAAACAACTTGAAAAAAAGGTTTTAAAGAAATCTGCAATGACTGTCGCATCATTGGATGAATTATTATTATAAGACATTGACGCCGGAAACTGATCTGATTTGCGTTTGGAATTTACAAATTTCCAAAATATTTTGGGATCACGCTTTATCTGGGTAGATATACCGGATAAATAATTTCTGTAGTTAAAATTCAGAAGACTTTTATATGAATTAAAAAGACTAACAAAATTATTATAATTTGAATCACTCCTATTTTTCATATATAAAATCCATGACCTGTTCCTTTTATTCTTCAGTTTTTTTAATTCCTGGTTAATCCAAGTGGGACTTGATTTTATATTCCTCTCACGAATTAAAGGAACAAATAAATTAAATCCAGCTAATAAGATCTCATAGAAATTGTTAATTGCAAGATCGGATATAGGCGTTATTTATTGCTGAAAGCACATGAACAATTCAGTACTGGAATCATCACTAAATTTCATTCTGACATTCGCTATATTTTTAGGAAGGACATACAAAAAGACAAGAGTCTGACTTTTGCAAAGGAAGTGTGCAAAATTGTCTGTCTAGTCTTCATCATTGCAGCTACGACAGTGGGTGGGTTGAATGTCGAGTGCTTAAGAGCATGGCTTTCTATCGGTCAGTGATCTGAGCCTATATCTGTACTGGGTTAAAATATTTATGTTCTTCTAAACACGTTCAAATTTTATTAAATTTTATCTTACTTTTTTTCTTTAATTATTCTGTTATGCTGAGAAAACAAAACGGTACATTTTTAAATGCTTCTTTGTAGAAATGCTTCTGGTTGGGGCATAGGTTGACATTTTGAACTTTTGGAAAGTAAAATCTCGTTCAAAATCCTAAACCTGTAAATCACTTTTCATTTCAATGCAATTTATATCTTAATGTCTTAAATTGAAAAATACAATTATAAAAAAAAATGAATATTTGAACATGACCTATAAAAATTAATCTAAAAGTTAGTTTTTTCTTAAATATTATTTCAACAGATCAAGCCCATTGAATATATTGAATAGAAGTAGAAAAATCTCTATGATGAAGTATATTTTCGCATTCTAACTGTGGAAATTATCACTTATAACTGTCTAATTTTGTTGATGGTAACGGGAAGTATTAATGGAAATTTACGGAAAATCGGATCATTAACTGAAAAGATTTAGGTCAGGATGAAATCAAGTAGAAAGATTGAGATGTTAGGTTGTAATAATGTTTTGGGTTGTAATAATTGCGTTACGGAGTGTAGCGGTGAAAATAAGAAAATAACTAAAATTGAAATTCTCGAACAAAGAGTGTAGCACCGAAATAGTACTAGTAAATAATTAAATTAACTTAAATTCGAACTGTAACAGTCTGTACCAGTTTCTTTTGAAGAAAATCAATGAAATTTATGCACATTGTATCACTTTGTTTGAGTTTGTTTTCATAATCATTTTTTGCAACCCACCACCAACCACTGCTGTTTTAATTTTCATTATTTTTTTTTAATCTCAATTTTCCATTTTGGATTAACTTTTAATATTATTCTGAAGTATCCATTTAACTTTAATTGATTTATGAAATTAAATTGTTTGCAAATCTATTGTGGTGCGACTCAATAATATTTTGAATATCAATTATAAAATTTTCAATAATTAATGCCTAAAAATGTTGTGGTTCAATTCATATTATTATAACAACATGTATGTTGTGCAATATTTTGTAAATATTGTGGTAACAATCCTAAATTGTATATAGATAAATACACTTTTTTTTTTTTTAAATATTTTATGTTAAAACATTAATATTATCAAAAAAATATTTTATAAAGAAATTTTTGATTAAATGTGGTTATTTTTTTGTTTTCATCGTTAAATTGATTTGCCTGTTTAAAACTCAGCCATTTTTAAAATGAAAAAAATCAATAAAAATTATTTTTCTCGTTTTTAAATAATTTGAAAATCACTTAACATAATAATATTTATTGTCACACATTTTTGTTTGTATTTCACTTAATTCATTTCATTGACTTCATCTAATCAATATATGCCATAGTGGAAATAATTTTCTGCTTACATTTCTGCTATTTTATTTTCTTAATTTTCATTGATCGTTTTTTAATATCTTATCAAATAGAGACAAATAATGATATTTTTGTTGAGAGGATTCCAGGGCCGGATTATTATTCTTGACGAAGTATATAGAAAGTTGTGGGAGGTATAAATTTATTAGTTCTTACTTAATTTAAATTAAATTATGAATACGCAACATTGACTAAAAATGAATCTGCGTATAGTAAAAAAATTATTGTTTCATCTCCAGTTTAAATCAGGTAGGTTATACTAGTGGCTATCGACAGTAAACCAACACACTTAGACCAGTAAGGTCCATTTAAATACCACGGAAGCTTTCCTTCCATTATACTCTACTTGTTGAACCAACTTGAGTTTTTTACAAAGCGGCGTCGAGATCTTTGATTTTTAGTGCCTTCAACGTCACCCAGCGAGTCCAAAAATAGGACGTGTAGATGGGTTTTCTATTTATGATAAAGACCAGGTATTGGGCAGAGTTTCATCTTCCTCCTCCTCTCTACACGTTCTGCAAAAGTCGCTTGAGGGTAGTCCACTTCAATAATAAGACAATGACCCTACCATAGTGCCAATGTTACACTATTTCAGAGTTAGTTAAGAAAGCGCTTCAGGCTCAGCATAGGCCAGATTTGCTTGGTGATGTTGCAGTCTGATCTGTCTGACCATCTAAAGTTTGAAGCTTTTATTGTATCTTTACGAAGCAAAAGATTACAGGTAGCTAGAGGTGTACCCCGATTGCTTCTTTCCAGAAGGATTTCTGATATAGTATACTCTCTCCAGCAAATTAATCTGCATTGCAATTACCCGGAATATTGCTATCGCTATCGGATATGTTGAACCGATCGACTAGTTTATCCAGAGAACTACGACAGGCCAACACGCTTTTTGAATTGATGGTTCAACCGAGTCCAGTGCTTTGATTGCGGCCTGACTGTCTGTGAGTATACAGATATTTCTAACAGATAATAGCTGGATCTCAGCCAAGGTTTCTTTTATTGCCAACATGTCCGCCCAAAACACACTTCAATGTTTTGGTAGGCTGAAGGATAGACTTATATTTATATTTTCCGAGTAAACTCCACCCTCGACTCTATCATTTAGTGTTGAACCATCTGGGCAAAAGTATGCGTGCTCTTTTGTTAGGAACGTGCTACTCTTTCAGCTTTCTCTAGACGGTAAATCGAGCTGATATGATCTGTCAAAGAAGTAACCTCTAAGAGTTAGATCTAGGTTCTCTAGAATAAACTTTTTGTATTCCGTAATATAAGGGTGGTCTTTTTAATTGTCATTATTTTTTTTATGCATAGCCAAAACACTAGGTGGGGACTTTTTATACCGATTGGTACATTTGGCTAGGGTGGGAAAGGAAAATTTGGAAAGGAGGATGGTAAAAGGGAAGGAGGACAATTACAAACGAAAGTGTTAATGTTCGTCTTGAATTTATTTAGGTCATCAATATAAAATTTGTCATGTTTTGGGAACACATAAGATGGAATTTGGTTCCACATTCGGGATGTTGAAGTTATAAATGAATTTCCATAACTTGTCTTTTGCCATCTAGGGATTTCAATTGTGTAGGGATGTGCACATGCTGCCCTTCGTGTTTCGCGGGGGAAACGCTTAAGTGGAGGTAATATAGATTTAATTTCCACTGCATGTGCCGATGCCTACGAGATATCTATAAAAAAGTGAGAGAGCTTCGACTATACGACGATGTCCAAGAGGAGCAAGATGGGTGTCACATTTGGGTCGTTGATTAGACGAATAGCCCATTTTTGGACTTTATCCAAATGTTTTAACGCAATACTAGAAGCGCCAGCCCATATATGAGAATTGTACTCCATTTTGGGTCGTATGAAAGCTTTATAGATTTTTAAGAGGTCACAGGGGGAGAAGTAAGCCTTGCAGCGGCTAAGAAAACCTAAACATTTGGCTGCGTTTTTTGCAACATTAAATATATGATCATTTCAGATCATTTTTCAATTAAGGTGCATACCTAATATGCTTAAGCTTTCAAACCGCTGAAGTTTATTTTCCTGAAACAAAAGAGTAGGATCAAAAATGGAAATTTTTTGGGAGATTGTACAGCTCTGAGTTTTAGAAGTGTTAAACTCGACTCTGTTTTTTAAGCCCCAATTAGCTATTGCAACCAAATCATGGCTGAGGGAACTGGCCATGATGTCTGTTTTGGTTGACACAGCGGTGAATGTAGCTTCAGATTTTTTATGAAAATCGTAGGAGGCTACTAGGCTACATTTTGAATTGGCTTTAAGCATGATTGCAGTTCTGGATTGCCATATCTTTGCCCACCTTTGTACCACCTGGTGGTAAGAAAACCAATTTGGTGGTAAAAAGGTGGAGTTGTAAGCTCAGAAATTATATTTAAGGAGACGGATGTTTTTAATTAGATAGAGTTGATAAATGTTTTATTTAAATTGAAACAAGTTTGCAAACCATGCAATAACATGTTATAATAATAGAAAGTCTACTTTAGAACTATTAAATTATGTAGTTTTCTAACAATAATGTAATGCTATATACCTAAGCTGTGTGTTAAACTTAATTACTATTAGTAAAATCAATTCTGTGCTCGTAGTATCATTGCACAACACACACATAACAACAAGTTTGCAATAATATAACAAAAAATATGACTGTTAGCTCGCTCAGGGTTTAACTTATCGATGTGTATGACTTACGATGCGATGACTTATCCTTATTACGACTCCAATATTCAATTTTGCAAGCCCATTAACTAGACTAAAAAATAAAAAAAATAAAAAAGATTTAAAATTGAAGTCAAACGATAACCTGAAATTTTAACAAAAACAATTTTTTACTCTAGCTTTGCTATTCAATTCTACAACCCTGTTATAACCTAAAAAGTGATAGAAGATATTGACTAAAAGAATAACTGAAAACTAATAAAAATCCATGGGATTATAATAAAATCACAAGAAGAAATATTTTATCTATTACTACCTTTGACCTCGATTTTATTATGATTCTTAAACTATTGTCCTTTTCGAAAAGAAAAGGACATGAATAAATGAAATCTGTGTTAAAAATGAAATTAAAAAAAAAAAATAAATAAATAAATAAAGAAGATTTTTTTTGTTTTTTTGTTTTTGGCCTTTATTTAAGTATTACTATATTGTCCTATTATTATTGTTATCATGTTTGATCCTTTGATAGTAAACTGGGGTTGATTGTGTGAATTTCTTATAATTTAATATTAAATACTAACAAAACAAAAAAAAAAAATTTTTTTTCTTACTAAAATGATAACCTTTGATGATTTGACATTTTTCTTATTATATATATATATATATATATAATATATATATAAACATAATATATTATATTATATACTCAATATATGTATTACTTTTGAGATTTTGGCAATGAATTTTCTTTAAATTTTCATTTTTAACTGCCATTTACTAAGAAAACATGGTAATTTCCATTTATAAAGATGTGTGAGAAGAAAATAAAAATAAAAAGTAAAAAGAAAGAGAGAAAAAGTTTTTTTTTGTGGAGATAATTTAACAGTGAAAAGATAACTCAGTGATTTTTATTTGATTTTTATTGCGTACAAGGACTGTCTAATAAATATTTTAATTCCATTAAAGATCGTGGTCTGTTTCATTATATTATTTTTTTTAAAAGATAATAAATAACATATTAAATTCAATTGATCAGCTCAGTAGAAATCTAAGAACTAATTCTTCCTCTTAAACAGTTTCAACGAGAAACCAGAGGATTATACTACACAACTCTACACAGTTGTAATACAAAAATTTGCCATTTCGACCAAACAGATTGCGAAAATTGGTTCATAGTCCGAACTTTACAAATGTAGAATTATGGTCCTTCTGATCTTTTTCCACATTCAAACAGCACCGTAGATTATGATTTGCAGAAATTTAAGGAAAATATAAATTCATTCTGCAAATTCCTACTAATTGGCTTTCAATAGTTTTTTCTTTCTTCATATCCCAACCAAGCGGTATGTAAGTATTAAAGTTTACATCCTAACGTTTGGTTGATTATGAAAAACTTCTTATCTGTAGCTGTATTTATGACACTACATATTATGAAAATTGAAAGTGTAAAGTTACAGTTAGAATTACTGTTACTATAGCGAAACTAAAAAATGACAATATAAAAGACTGTTGTGACAAATTTTTTGTTTTTTTTTTTTTTTTTTTTTTTCCAGATAGTAGTAAATCATCGAAAGAGGCTTCAGGGACTACCTATTACCGGGGAAGGCAGTTTGAAGGACTGTGGGACTTTAACCCACTAAAAACTCCTATCATTATTGCAACATTAAAACTAGTCATATATAGACCAACCATTAATTTACATTTAACTCAAAGAAACTAAGATACCTTTGATCTACCAAAATCCAACAAGGTTTTAATAGATAAAAGATTTTAATCTAACTCAAGTGGTCTTGTTCGTTTTAGTCGCTTCGCAAAGTTTTGATTGTCAATTAAGCTAGAAGCTTCAGTATTGACATGTTGGATCAGACGAGTTTTATGCCGTTCAGCGCATTTCATTATTTCGTCTTTTATAGATGAGATCTTCAGATCTCGAAGAATATCGTCATTGCGAACATACCATGGAGCATTGACTATGTTGCGCATTACCTTATTTTGGAACGTTTGGATTGTTTGAATATGGATTTGTTTAGCACATCCCCATATTTGAATACCGTATGCCCAGACTGGCTTCAATATTTGATTATACATCAAAACTTTGTTATAGGTCGAGACCGTAGAATTCCGCCCAATCAGTATATTTCTCTATATTTGAACTGGAGTTCTTGTTTTTTGAGTTTCACATGCTCTTTCCATTTCAGTTTTGCATCCAAGGTCATGCCAAGATATTTAGCTTTATTCTCGTATGGAATCACGACATCATTAATTTTAACTGAGAGAGGAGTTACGATGTTTTTATAGGTGAAGTTTACATGACTAGATTTGGCTTAATCTAATTTAATTTTCCATTTTTTGCACCAGTTGGAAATTTCGTTATTAGCTTTTTGCAGTTTGTTTGTAGCTTCTTCTATAGTAGAACCAACTGCCATCAACGCTGTGTCATCTGCAAAGGTTGCTATTGTTATATTTTCTACATCGGGTATATCACAGGTGTATAACAAATATAAAATTGGACCCAGTATACTACCTTGCGGTACTCCAGTTTTCATATCTCTTAGAGAGGAGTATTCATTCTCATTTTTAACTCGAAAAACTCTATTTGAGAGATATGATGAAAATAATTGAACATAATTTTTAGGGAGCAAACAACTTAGCTTTTTGATGAGTCCTTCATGCCAAACTTTATCAAAAGCTTGGGCTACATCTAGAAATACTGAAAAACAAATTTGTTTATTTTCCAGTACCCTTTCTATAATGTCTGTTATTCGATGTACTTGATCTATTGTTGAGTGTTTTTGCCTAAACCCAAATTGGTGATTAGGTATTATATTCCTGTTTTCTATGAGGGGTTGAATCCTTCTCAATAGTAACTTTTCAAACAACTTCGATATTGTAGGGAGCAAAGATATCGGCCTGTAGGATTTGGTGTCGTTAGCAGGCTTTCCTGGTTTTTGGATCATTATTATCTCGGCAACTTTCCATATACTAGGTACGTGTTTAAGCTTAATACAGGCATTCATTATATATACCAAGAGTGTGAGAACTTTGTTGGGTATATTTTTTAGCACATTTGAAGTTATTAAATCAAAACCTGGGGCTTTATTTAATTTTAGGTTTTTTATTTCCTTAATTACTTCTTTTCGACTTACTAAGGGAATATTTATATCTTCATGGTTATATATTTCAGTTAGATCAATAACAGTGTTCATTTCATTGGGATGAAAAATTTCAGCGAGATGATCTGCAAAAGTGTCAGCTTTTTCTTTATCGCTTCTTGCCCATGAGCCATCATTTTTCCCCAGTGGTGCAGAATGCACAATAGACTTCTTCATTTTACTCGTAGCTTTCCATAAATAATAATTTGTTTCTTTAGTAGCTGTTAAATTGAGACACATGAAACAAATTTTATTCACATATTACAGTTATTAATCTCCGTATTTGTTTATTGTGAATCGCTAAAGTACTTAGGTGTGCACTTGAACAAATGTCCAATTTGGAGAACTCACATTCTCAGCAATTCAAAAAGTTTAATCAACTTTCATGACAATTGGACCCTTTTCTTTATTTTGCCTATTTGAGTGTAAATTTTCAGTGTACTTGCCAATCATCAAATCAATTTATAATTACGAATTGGAGTTTTGGTGAACTACTTTGTAACTTTAACATTGAAATAGACAAACGATTTCAGTCCCAGGTACTAAGATCTAACCTTAAACCAACGTTGTACGTGACAAGTGTAACGTATCATATGTAATAACAGAATAAAGCTAGATTTGAATTGCAAAGGACAAAATTAAGTTCTGAAACTTATCCATTTATAGTCATTTGAACCTAGAAATGGTGTACCTACTTAGAATACTAGAAATGGGCATAAAATACTAGAAATAGTATACTTGAATCTAGAATAATAGAAGTGGGTATAAATTAAAGTGTTCCACAACAGCTTGGATTAGATTAGCTTTGCATAAATCAATCAATTTTAAATTAAAGTCCAGAACATTTGCCATAGATTACAATACAATTCAATTTTTTTCAGATTATATTATAGTATTTAATATTTTTGTATATAAAATAATTAAGATTCGTTGGGTGGTGTACTTTAAGAAAAGTTGTAGTCATTATTAACTTTAATTTTAATTTTAATACTGAGAATTATTATTTGAAATAATGTTTGTTATGTCTGTTATGTTTAGAAGGTGTTTTTGTTAGGACAAGAAATTTTGCCTTCAATATATGTACATACATATACATTTTAAATTTTCTCTTTTTTATCATTTTTTCTGTTTCTATTTGTCTTTTGCTTTACTGTTAACTTCCATAGACTAAATTAGTTTAAGTACAACGAATTTACATTCTTTTTTATCATATACTCTTGTAGAGACTTACCGTCTCATGTATATGTACATAATGAAATAAATAAATAAATAAAACCTTCTAAACTATTATTCTTTACCTTCTAAATTATTTTTCTGATGACACAATTCAAATACTTGAAATTATAATTATTGCAAGTCGATCTTTAATTCATTGTAAGTCGATTTCCAACTTGATATTGCTATTTTCTTTTTCAGTATTAATATTGAGATTGTACTCAACCGTATTATAATCTATTTATTTATTAGTATGTACATATGAATATATACAACTAATTTTTGCGCCATTTAGCTTGTGATATATGAGCCATTGCATTAGAAGCATTTTTAAGTTGATGTGGTGCAAAAATCGCCCGTGCACTACATCTACTCTAAATATTGTAGAATGAATTTGGCTAATTAAATTTCATCTCGTAATATATATAACTAATTTTTGCGCCATTTAGCTTGTGATATATGGGCCATTGCATTAGAATCATTTTTAAGTTGATGTGGTGCAAAAATCGCCCGTGCACCACATCTACTCTAAATTTTGTAGAATGAATTTAGCTAATTAATTTTCATCTCGTAATATATATAACTTATTTTTACGACCTTTAGCTTGTGATATATGAGCCATCGCATTAGAATCATTTTTAAGTTGATGTGGTGCAAAAATCGCCCGTGCACCACATCTACTCTAAATATTGTAGAATGAATTTAGCTAATTAAATTTCATCTCGTAATGGTTAAAATTTAGATTAGCTCAAATAGAAAAGTATGAAAAAAATGTTTCTCATCCTAATAAAAACTTTCAAACATACCTTGTATTTTTTGAAAATCAGTTTTATTTTAAATGAAAATTATAGTGAAAATTTCCTCGAATTTTTCTTTAAGGTTTAAATATCTTTGGAAAAGTTGTTATTTTTTTTTTTTTTGTTTCTTATTCATCTCGATTTCTTAAAATTTTCATTTTATTGTTTTCTTTTCACATCCTTAAAGGATACGAATAAAAACATGAAGAAAATATAATAGAAAAAACAAAAAAATAACAAAATGTAAACTTATAAATGGTTAGCTTTTTTTATTTTCGCTTTATTGTATACACAATGTGTGTTAGTAAGTATGTATGTGTTTTAGTGTGTGTATTTTGTGCGAATTGTGTTAACCTGACATTCGATTAACTTTTAAGTATTGTGAAGGATTTTCTGCTTCAATTATCCAATGTTATCTTTATTGTTAGTCCTTTAAGTCGTTTCTATCTCTTTTTCTATTTTTTTTTCTCTTTATTTTTTTATTTTATTTTTCTTAATTTTATTTTATTTATTATTCATAGTTGTGTGTAGAGGTGATCTTACAAATTTTTACAAACGGTACGCTTTCTTTATATTTTGAATATATTTCTATACCTTCCATATTATTTGTTTGAACTTTGGAGGGCTATTTATATTCATATTCGTAAAATTGTATTCTTCTACTGAATACCAAATCTCTTAGATTAAAATGTATAACAATTTTTTTTTATTATGAACAGTTTTTCTGTAAAATTGTATTTTATGAACTCTAGAAATTACCTAGGAAGTATTTTTTAATTGAGACCAAAATTTATTTAATTATTTATTTACATTTTATATAGGCACATGAACAGACCAAAATAATAGGATACGACTTTTTTTTTTTT
Source organism: Argyra leucocephala (assembly GCA_963942445.1). Taxonomy (NCBI): domain Eukaryota; kingdom Metazoa; phylum Arthropoda; class Insecta; order Diptera; family Dolichopodidae; genus Argyra; species Argyra leucocephala. The sequence goes on from OZ012681.1 coordinate 17,675,393, forward strand.
TAAGTGAATTGTTAGAAATCTTCATAGACACAATGAACCCGGTGGCTTACATTGTGTGTCAGATTTTTATTGACTAAACCACACCCGTCCCATTAAAACTATAGTTAAATTTATCGTAAGTTTTATTTTCTTAAAATTTACGAAATTCTATCGTATTAAATCTAGTTGATTAGTTCTTTTTAGTCTTCTGGTTCCATTTTGAATTTTGATTGTCCCGAAGCTGAATGGCCTCAACGTTAACATGACCCTCCAGACGAGTCAAATGCTTTGCTGCATATCTTTTTTATTTCATTTGCTATTCAAGGAATTTTTAGATCTCTGTGCCAATGTTGCGTAAGACTTTAATTTGGAATTTTTGTACTGTTGGGAGCATTCCAATGTTGCGCAAGACTTTAATTTGGAGTATTTTTATATAAGTGTTTGTTTGGCACATCCCCATATTTGTATGTCATACAACCATATTGGTTTTATTATATGTTTATATAACAATACCTTGTTATGTTTAGACAATTTTGAATTTCAACCTAGGAGCCAGTACATTTCTCAATATTTATTATCAAAAACTTTGACGTACTCTTTTTCACCAAAGTTTGACATCAATGTAATTTCTAGGTATTTAGCGTTGTTTTTTTTGGGTATATTAACCCCATTAAGATTTAACAATGGTTGATTTTCTAAGTTTTTATTTGTAAAATTTAAATGTACCGATTTTAGCTCATTAGGTTTAATTTTCCATTTCTTTGTCCAGAGGTATAGCTTATCGCTTGCTCATTGCAATTTATCCTGCAGCCATTAACGCACTATCGTCAGCGAATGGGGCTACAGTTATATTTTTTATTTATGGAAAATCATTGGTGTAGAGAAAATACAGTATGGGACCCAGAATACCACTTTGAGGCACACCTTCTTTAATATCTCTGGTAGTAGAAAACTCTTCGTCTTGTTTAATTCCAAACAGTCCGTTTTCTAGATGTGATGAGAGTATATCTTCTTATTGTTTAGGTAGCATATGATTTAGTTTATGTATTATTTAGGCCTCGATGTCATACTTTATCAAAATCTTGCGCTACATTTATTAATAACGTAGAGCATACCTGGTTTTCTATTATGTCTGTTATGCTATGTATTTGATTGAATTTGGAATTAGGTTACTATTTTTTATGATCGGTCTATGATTATTGTAACAATAGTAATTTTTTAAATAATTTTGATATTATACCTGGCACATATTCGACATATTCAAGCCTTATATTCAGGCATATATCCGACCTTATTGTTTTAGCAGCGTTTATAATACAATAAAGTTGTTTCAGGACTTTCGATGTAATTAGATCAAGACCTGGAGCTTTTTTTATCTCTCAGTTTTTTAATTATTTATCCCTGTGAGAATAGTGATATGACATTTTCTTGCCAATTATTATTTTCTACAGTGAGGTCGTCCGAATCTGTCTCATCTAGACGATCTGCAAATGATCTGCAAATGTTTCAGCTTTATTTTTTATTATCTCTCGCCCATTCACCATTTTGCATTCTGTCTGATTGGTGGGATTTGAGAGATCGGGTTTTTTGTACTCTGTTGCTTTCCACAACGAGTAGTTATATTCTTTTTAGGTTATTTTCGTTTTTAAGATTTTTAATTTCATCTTTAATATTTCTCTAGGATAATTGAATCCAACAGACTTATATTTACAATTTCTTGCATTATTCCAGGCAGCATTTTGGATAATAAAATTTTCTAATTCAGAATCTTTATCACATTTGCATATTAATTTTATTATTTTTATGTTTATTTTGTTTTCTATTTCTTATTTAAAGCTAGTATAGACAGTTGCCTTATTACTTTTAAACTGTTAAAACTGTTTCTTAACCTTTTGATATAGATCTGGTATGACTGCAGAGCAGTGACGGGCGTGGAATTTTTAACTGGGGAAACACTATAAAAGGAAACATCAGTTTGCTTTGGCTTTTCTTTTTCTATTGAAATTTTTGCTAGTTTCGACAGTTAAAATGTTTCATATCTACTTCTCAAAGTAGTTTTAATTCTGTTTAGGCAGAAAAACGATTGCTCAACTGAAGTAGTTATTATAAAGTGTTATTATAAATTTACAAAGTTGGGAATATTTATTAAAAGAATTCTTTAATCCAGTTTCAATTAAAAATGTTAATATTTCGGAAATACTGTTTTTGTTATTAAAATTTTCATCTGAAAATATAACTTTAATTTAAGCTCTGACTTTAAGAAAACAATGTAAAAAAAGTGTGAATATATATTTTCTATATTTATGTTGGAAAATACCATGTATATGAATTAAAAGATTTTATTGAAAAATGTTGATTACATCGTTTTATTGTTGTTGTTGTTATTAGTAGAGCAACCACTGGTTTACCATCATTAACAAATAATAAATTTTCTTCAAAACTTCTTACCGAAAATGATTTTTTCTTGATCTTTCAATAACACAATTACAATTATCTATTTTAATTATTTATAAATAATAAAAAAAAAAAACATTTTAAATTTTTACATTTGTTAACAAATTGTTTCAAAACTGCATAAAGCAAAATTATGGCTGAAAATAAAGAAAATGTAGCATTCAATAACAAAAAACTAAAGAATTACTTAACGCATATCAATACCACTCTCTAAAAAAACCCAAAACTACTTACATTATTTATATAAATATTAAATCTCATTTAAATCAACAACCACAATAATGCACAAAATTAATTCATTCCTTGCTACTTTTTTTTATTTGTGAATTAATTTTGTGTCATGCGATATTTTGTTGTTGTTTCCCTAGATAATCTATTTTCTATCAGATATTTGCTAATTATGTCAGGTAGAATTGGAATGAATATCAACCACTCATTCAATTTTTTTCCTTTTATGATTTTATTTTATTGTCGCTTCATTTATTATTTTGTTGTTGTTGCTAAGAAACTAAATAAAGACAGTGTGTTTGAGTGTATGCATATTGTAAATGAGAAGAGAACTGAGGAGAATGATATTTAATTTGCCATTATATTTTTATGCAATCTATAATTATAATTGACAAGCATTTAGGGACCTGCGCAGTAGCCACCTTTTCATTTTATTTCGATTCTCCTACTCCTTAATGAACTTTTGATATAATATATAAGATGTATATATAAAACAAAAATGCGCACACAGTTGAAAATTTTGTACTCATATGATTTTATTATTCAGCAAATACATTATGCAAAAGTGAGATCTTATTAAAATAATAAACAAAAGCAAACAAATCAGTTATTATAATTTACATTATGCACTATGTACATATGCCAAAAAAAACCAAAAAAAACAAATTCATCTAATATAAAAAATATAAAAACAACAAAAAAAACAAATCACTTGAATTCTTCATTTTTATCTTTTGAAGTAACTGTTTCTAAATTTTGGTTATAATAATAATATAGTTTTTATTAAAATTATGTATTATGTAGTTATATATTTTTTTTTTTATGATCTTGTCAGTAACTTAGGTAGAATCACCTTTTCGTGGTTAATTAAGTACGGTACTGCAAGTTTATAATACAATATCTACAATAATTCGAGTATTTATTTTAACAAATTACTGGCTTCTACTAATTAAATGTGAAAAACTACTACTATTGTCAGGAACTAAGCCTTCTTAAATATAATAGTTTCATTTTATTTAATTTGTTACCAGATTAACTCTGAATTATCTTTTTGTCATTTATTATATCCCCATGACAAGGGGTACACTAGCTCAGCTCGAAAAACCAAAATAAGCATTTTTTTTTTTTTGCTTCATCGGGAATCGAACCCGGGACCTTTCGGTTGGACCAGCGTGTATATATACATACCTCTTTAATGACAAAATTTTTTATTTTTAGTAATTTTATCCACTAAATACCAGTTACTATAAGGAATATAGCGGAAGCGAAGCAGTATATGAGGGACGTGTATTTATGTGTCCTAAATAAAACTTACTAACCACAAAAATTTTTATTAAACACGAGTGGTTTCTGCTACATCGTGCGAGGTCTATGTCAGTACGTAAATTACTGTTTTTTTAAAAACTTTAAATTTGACTTCAACTTGAAATATAATTACTCAACAGGGGCCCCTAGTGTATATTGTATATTGTATAATTATTATAGCATATTGGTAAGAGAATCATGATTTTTACTAGGCATTATTTTTAAATATTTTAAATATGTGGTTGTTGAAAAATATCTCTTGTTGGCTTGTATGATTGAAAGAATAATAGAAAATAATTATGTTTATATAGGCATTATTTTCTATATATACATAATGTAGTTAATATCTATGCATATAATTTTTGCTTCAAATTTTTTTTTCATTCGATTTGAATTTTCGTAATTAAGTAATTTTTATATTAAATATAAATTTTATATTAAGCTGTAAAAAATAATAAATAATATTTCATTTGGGGATGCACTCATTCAACTCAATATATATAGACGCTTCCTGCCTGCTGCAGAGTGATCTGAGTTCAAATCATGGTTATCTTCTAGCTTAATATAATTAGGTGATTTTTCATTTTAGCAGATGGGATAAACATGCAAATTAAAATTCAAAATTAAATACTTTATACCAAACGTTCGGATAATATCAAGAAATATGTTAGAACATAATAAATTACACTTTCTCTCTCAAGTTTTTTAATTAGATCAATAATTGATCAATGATCAATTGGAAAATTATTTTCTCTGAATATTTTGTTTTAAATTATAATTCGAATTATCATTTTCCTATTCTATTTTGGTCTAGTGGTAAAGGTAAGTGGTAAAATAAACTTTCATTATAATATAGATACATAATAAAATACCTAAAGACCATCAGGGGCAACATCTAATTTTCAAAAGATAATATTCTATCCTAAAAAAAACTTTATTGCATTATTTTGAGTTATGATTCTGATAGAAAATAATCTTATCAGGGTCTAATTATTCATCAGAGAGGCCTAAGTGCTTAGAAAGTTGATTTCAATGACCACGTATTAAACCAACAAATCAACGTATAGTATAGAGTATTTAAATTTTTTTTTTATTTATATTAACATTTGCCTTCCATTGGATTTTTTCACACAAAGAATATTTCCAAAAAAATTTATTCTTTTTTGCAACAAAATAATTCTTAATAAATGATAAATCTGTTTTCTCTTATGTTTAATTGTATTTTTTTTATATCGTTGAAGTAATCTTAAATAATTTAACAAGCTAAAATTCAAAATAACTTTTTTATTTTCCATTTTTATTGTTTATAAAATAATATAAAAAAAAGTAATAATTAAGTAACTAATCTGTCACCACTTCATTAAACTTTACTTCATAATTAAGTTGAACTTCATAATGAGGTATAGTCTGTCAAGGGTATTAATTGTAAGTTATAATAATTTATTACATCTACCTAATAATACTTACTAAAAATTTTATTTAATTACAATGATATTTGACACAAATTTCAGAATTAACACACATATTCTAACTCAGTGTTTGCTGCATTCATTCAAAAATACGCTAAAAATTAAAAATATAACTAAAAGTTAAACAGATTAATAAAATAAATATTACCACTGCTGGCTTCGATTATTGTATTTTATTATGTTAATGTAGATAATAATAAATGTTTGTGTGTTTGTGTGTATAGATTGACGTAAGAATTCATATAAGAAATTTAAACATTAGATGATAGAGCTAGTTAACTTTTTTCTTTTATTTATTTTGTTTTTTTTTTTTTTTTTGAGGAAATAATTTCCAAAAAAAAAAAACAGAAAAAAGAAATGGAAATGGTGATGAAAATCGAAATGGGCAATTGTTTTGAAACAATACGAATTAAGGATAAGAAAATGTGAATGAAATTGTTTCAATTTTTATTTGTTGTTGTTTTTGTTTCTCATTTTTTTTCTCATTTCATTTTAACAGATTTTTAACTTTATTTGTCTCTCTTTTGTTTAAATTGTTGTGTAATCAGCCGACAGCGATGATGAGAAGACAACGATTGTTTTGGTTTTTTTTTTTTTTAGTCAAGCTTTGTTGAATTACATTGATTATTGTTTAAGAATTTTGTTATATGTATGGGTTTAGTAGAATTCTGTTAGGTCTAGTAACAATATAATATTTATGGATAATATTAGGAATGATCGAATTTTATTTAATTTCGATTTAACCTTAATCCTTAAATGGAAACAAAATAAATTTTTTCAATATTAGGTCATATCAAGAAAGTAATGAAATAAGTATGAAGCGGATATATAACAGCTGCCTGTAAGAAGTGCTAATAAATGAAAGAAAGTAAAATTCTAAAAGAAAATTTTTAGCACAAAAATTGATTAGTTGACAATTGGGTATGTTTTCAAATTAAATTTTATGTATAGTGTACACATTTACACTTATGTATATGTGTATAATATGTGAACTGTTATTGGTGGTGGAGTGAATTAGTTGATGAGAATCATGAAGGATTCTAGAACATGGTTATAAAATGAATATAAAAATTTTTATCTACAACAATTGAAAACATTTTTCGTATCTTATTTTTTATTTAAATATTTTAAAAATGAAAAGAAAATACAATTTAATGTGAAAATATAGAAATAAATCGAATAGACAACATAAATGTTATATTATTTTGATGAAGAGGGGTATTCATAGTATATAGTAACACACAATTTGTCTGCTTCGAATTGAATCAATATATTTTTGGCTTTTGATTATACATTAAACATTTTTATTTAATATATTATTATATATTTTTTGGATATTTAACCCTTAAATGCCCATGCATTGAAAAAAAAAACATTTTCCATTGAAAACAAAAACATTTTTGAGTAGATTTCGACTCCCTGAAGCCTAAAACGTATTTAAAAAATCAAATTGGACATTTGGAACGGCTCTGAAGCTAAAATCAAAGTATGATGGAGATTTGCTACACCATGCATTAAGGGGGAAAAAAAAGATTTTTGTTTAAGAATAATATTTTATTTATACCACAATCATTTCAATAAATATCGAAGCAAATAAATAATAATTCATTGAAATTTCATGGAAAAAATAATAATTATTAATTACATAAATTTTTTTTAATGTAGTACTCGGCCGTATGATGCGATGAGGGGGAGTAAAACTGACCGGCACTACATTTTTCAGATTTGTCCAACAATTAGGGTATATATACAGACGAAATTGACTTCATCGCCAGATTACAACGGACGGTCGTCGAGGTTTTTACCCAGATTGAAGAAAAGGCGAAACAAATGGGTCTGAAAGTGTCTACTTTGTACTAATATTGGTACTGTCGGTGCATATAATATCGAAGTAATTTAGGAGTTATAATTACATCTATCTTCGCACTAGCGTCAATCCCATAACCAACATCAATGTGGAAATAAAGGGGAAGAATAACAAACCGTTGATGCTTCGAATTGTCAAAACATTTTAAAGCTCCTATCCCAAAGCACCAATGTTCAAATCTACAACACGGTCATACTCTCCGTGATTTTGTTCTACGAATCAGAATCATATCGAGACTATCGAAGGCAAGTAAGCATGCACTTGGTGTCTTTGAAAAGAAAATTTTTCGGACGTATTCGATCAAAAATTATTTTATAGACCCATTAGATTACCCACAAATCAATCAATTAACATATAGTTGCAAATTTTTAGAAGTTGAATTCGATTAAGAATATCCGAAAAAAAAACAAAACAAAACTTTCAAAATTTTGTTCAATGAGTACGCCCGAATCTGTTTCATCTAGACGATCTGCAAATGTTTCAGCTTTATTTTTATTATCTCTCACCCATGCACCATTCTGATTGGCGTTTTTTGTAATCTTTGTTGCTTTCCACAACTAGTAGTTATTTTTTCTTTTAAGTGACTTTCGTTTTGAAGATCTTTAATTTTTTTTTTGAGATTCTGAGTTAACCTATTTAGGAGAGTTTTGTCTGTTGCACCACGTGATTATTGCCATCTGCCGTTAGTTCTTTTTATATTTCTAGTTTCTAGTCTAGTACATGATGAAAACATCTACAAGCAATTTTCAAATGAAATCCTCAGCAAACCCATTGGATCAGAAGACTTAGAAAAACTTGTAGGCCAACAACAATTTTAGCCAACACAAATACATGACAGAAAAAATGACTGCAATTGAAGAGGCTAACTGTTCTATCTACAGAGGATAGAAAAAGTTTTTTTTCCACTCGATCAATCACTAACATATTTGAGGACAATAATTATGAAGTAAATATATGCACAACGAAGAACATTACTGCAACTGAAGACGTTAGCCGCAGATAGAAGACGATGAAATGGGTCTGTTTTTTTTCTCAATACCTCACTAACAGAATTTTAGGAAAATTATCTAGTTCATAATATGATTGCTTGGGTTTTAAGGAATGTTTTTTTTGTGTTAAACACGCTGGGTGGAGTAGTAGCCTGCCTTTTAACCGAAAGATCCAAGGTTGGATTACCTACTAAGTAAAAAAAATGCTTTATCGGTTTTTTGGTCTAGTACCCTTTGTCATTTGAATACAATAAATGACAAAAAATAATTGAAAGTATAATCTGGTAACAAATTAAATAAAATGAAACTATTCTATTTAAGAAATCTTTGTTCCTGACAATATAAATAGTTTTCCACATTTAATGAGTAGATAAGCCAGTAAATTGTTAAATAACTACTCGAAAATATTGTAGGATATTGTATAGTGTAAAATTGCGGCACCGTATTTAATTAAGCACGAAAAGGTGATTCTACCTACGTTACTAACAATATAGTGTAAAAAAAAAATAAAAAAAAATGTAAATTAATATTACTTAATAAAATATGAGACAGTAGGCCCCTCTTACTGCCATATTTCTAGCTCTTAGCAAAAATCATTACAAAGCTATTTTAGGTATAAAATTTAATAATCAAAAAAATTAAAATTCACTATTAATCTATGACTTTCCAATCGCTTATAGACAATATTAGCTAAACAAAATAAACCTGAAGAGTAAAGGCCCTGATCCCTGATCATTAAAGTATTTATTTATTTATTTATGCTTAATTCAAACATATTACAATATCTTAATCCAGTAAAATAAAAAACAAAAAATTAAAAATTCAAAAATAACAATTAAAATTACATTAAATATTATTGCAAAAACTGAGCCTAAAAAAAATAAAATTAAATAAAATAAAATAAAATTAGAAAAAAAATAAAAAGTCTTAAAATACAGAAATTACTATAAAAATTAAATTACATACATATATAATTATTATTACAAGTAGATTATGATAGATGTAAATATGAAATTTTCTTTAATTTCAATTTACTGAACGAAAACTCAATAAAATCTTTATACTCATTAACAGCCACAAACATTCTATTAACTGGTTCATATTTCCCATAGTTAGTTTGGTGAAATACCAAGTTAAAAATACTTTTCGAACGGAAACGAGTACTTGTATTTAAATGGGTGTCGTTCAACTGCTTAACAGCCTGTGAATCAATTTCCGCATTTAGAATTTGCATTAAAAATATAATATCAGAAACAGTTCTTCGGGACTCAAACGTATTTAATTGTATTAGTTTTAGCCGGTCTGTATAAGGAGAGAGAATAAAAGGGTCAAACCACGCTAAACCACGAAGAGCAAACCGAAGAAACCTTTTCTGAATTGCTTCAAGTCTATCGATATGATTACGATAAAATGGTGACCAAACTGGACTTGCATATTCCAGATTTGAACGAACAAGTCAAATATTTAAAGCTTTAATGATGTATGGATCATCAAACCTTTTGATGCAACCTATCGTAAGTAGTATCGGTAAGTAGTATTAGTAAGTAATGTTAACCGATTTTTGCTCGTTTTGTTCAATTTTCCATTTTTTTTTACTTTATGCATTACTTGCTGAAGTTACTCTATTGCTTGTCTTTGTTAATCGCTTTTAGAGCCTTTGTATCATCTGCAAATACTGCTATTTATAGCTGTTGTGTTATCAGGATGTCGGCGGTAGATAACGAGTATAAGAATGCTTCCTTGAGGATTTACTGCTAGTATTCGGTATAAATAGGATCTTGCGTTTCCATGATAAGACTCCATGGTTTTTATTACAAATATTTCCTTGTAAGGTTTCGCGCATTTTATGTATGAGACCTTCATGCCATACTCTATCGAATTCTTGTGTAGCAAGCATCAAGAAATACTGCCGTACAGTATTTGTTTTCTTCAAAAGCCAGTTCTAATCATTTAACAACACGATGCACCTGGTCTACAGTTGAATGTTTTTCTCTGAATTCAAATTGAATATCAGGTATGTTATAAACGGTTGCAAACGTCTAAGAATAAACTGATATCTTTTGCTCCTGGTTTTAGTAGCATAATTATCTGCACCACTTACTGTATATATATATATATATATATATATATATATATATATATGCAGAAAATATTTGACAGTGAAACTTCTCACCGTACACAAAATCTCATTTATTGCATGCATATCTTAATAACATTAACACAAAACTATTCACATGATTAATTTCTAATAATACATTTTTTGTAGTGTTAATAAAAACAGTTTCAAAAAATTGTAAATATCTATTGAAATACGAAACTATGATCAATTATAGAATTACATATACATATATTCCGTCATTATTTTCAACTGACATAATTATGTACAAATAATTTTTATTACTATTGTTTCTACCAATGTAGAATTGCACATCCCTGAATTCATATACAACTTTTAATTAATATAACAAATTGTTAATTTGGAAACTGAGCATAATAATTAATTTGTGTAGATATTTTCGTTTCATTTGTAAATTGAATTACATACTATTTTGTTGCTAATTATGAATACTAATGATATTTTTTTTTAAATTGAGAAAAAATTTATGTACCAGGTATGCCACTAATTTGTATAAAAGGTTTTTTTTTTAATATTTAAGTTTTGTATTCTTTTAAATAAAATAAAGTATTGCGAGGAAGAGTTCGTATCTTATATTTTCCCAGCCTAGTTTAAAACAAAATTGAAATTTACATTTATAGTTATTAATTAATATGTTCTCTTGAAAGAGTAAATTACGTTTTTCTACGGTTAAATACCTCACTCTGTGAGAAAAAGTGATAGCAAAAGTAAATACGTCAAAACAAAAAAATAACAAAAAATTTTTTTTTTTTTTTTCTCCTATTACTCCGCGTGGTAGCATAGGGCTTCGATAGTGAACCTCCATTCCTCTCTGTTGAGTACTACTTCCTTAATATCGTCCCAGGTATAATTGTTGACTGTTAATTCTTGATCGATTGTGCGTCTCCATGTGTTGTATGGTCTGCCGGTCTCCTTTGTCCTTGTGGATTCCACTCTAGAGCTCTTCTTGCTATATCACTTTCTAATTTCCTTAGTGTATGACCTATCCATTTCCATTTTTTCCTATTTATCTGTCTGTTGATAGGTTCTTCTCCAGTTATCATCCATAAATTCTCGTTGCTAATTCTTGCCGGCCAGAATATTCTGCATATAATTCTCAAGCACTTGTTGATGAATACTTGTAGCTTCTGTTTGATTCTGACCGAAGTGAGCCATGTTTCACTGCCATATATTAATGTTGACTTAACACATGCTCTGAATATTGTTAGTTTTCTTGTTCTCGATATTTGGTTGCTCCGCCATATCTTCATTAGGCTCCCAAATGTTCTTCTTGCCTTATTTATACGGCTGTTGACATCTTCTGTTGTACCTCCTCTTGATGTTATGATGCTCCCCAGGTAGTTGAATTCTTCTACGTATTCTATCTTATTGGCTCACTGTAACTATTGTTTGTCCTCATTGCTTTGGTTTTCTCGATATTTAATTCCAGTCCCGATTTCTTTGCTTCTTCCTGTAATCTGTTGACTTTGTTCTGTAGGTCCCTTTGATTTTTTGATATGAGGCATACATCATCTGCGTAATCTAAGTCTTCTAAGTTTCCGAATAGATCCATTCTATTCCGTTTATTCCAGTGCAAACTTCTCTTAGAATGTCGTCTAGTATTGTGTTGAAGAGAAGTGGAGATAATGGACATCCTTGTCTAACTCCTATATTGGTGTAGAATGGATCACTGATCTTACCTCTGTGTTGAACTGTTGTCTCTGCATCTTCATACATCGCTTTGATGATGTTGATGATTTTTTCAGGAACTCCCTTCTTTGTAAGTGTTCTCCATATTGCGCATCTCTTGACTGTGTCGAATGCTTTCTTAAAATCTATGAATAGTAGATATAGTGGGGCATTCCATTCTACTGATTGTTCAACTATGACCCGTAAAGTATTTGCCTGGTCTACACAGCTTTGGTTTGGTCTGAAACCTGCCTGCTCTTTCCGTAGTATTGGTTCTAGTACTTCTTCTAATCTTTTCTTTATAATAATTGCTATTATCTTATGAATAGTATTTAGAACCGTGATTCCTCTCCAGTTGCTGCAATTTGCCAAGTCTCCTTTCTTAGGTATCTTGACAATCATTCCTTTATTCCATGATGGTGGTATATTCTCCTCTATCCATGCTTTCCTGATGTGGGGTTCAATTGTTTTTGCGAATAAGTCAGGGTCCAGTTTGGCTATTTCTGGTGGAATTCCATCTTCACCTGTTGCTTTGTTGTGCTTCAGGATATTGATTGTAGCTTTGATTTCTTCTATATTTGGAGCTTGAGTAGATATTGACAGTCCCTCAGTTGGGTAGATATTTGCATTGTCTCTGTTTCTTATGTCTGCTTCATTATTTGTACTTTCTAAACAAAAAAAGTAGTGTTCTATTTCAAGCTTACCACACAAACAAAACTGTTTTAACAGAATTAAAATCCTTGATCAAATATAACATCGGGGACAGTTTTGTTTTTTTACGTTCAATTGACTGTAACTTAGGTAGAATCATCTTTTTGTAAGCACGGTACTGGCACGGTACTGGTGTTTTTATTTAAATCCTCCTTTTTCCTTTTAAGTTGGAGTTATTTTTCTTATTTTATGGCAATACTAATTTGGCAACGGGTAGAAATAAAAAAAAAACTAAAAAATTTGATGGAGAAGTTGGGCTCCATATTTCTATATCGTAAGTCCATATACCAGTTTAATAAGTGTTTTGTACAGAAGAACTTTGTATTCTAAAGTTTCATTTTGAGTAACTAGTTTATATTGTTTTGCTTTGAGTTTTATTTGAGTTATTTTTGTTACGATATCTTTACTAAATGTTAACCTATGATCTAAATGAATAGGTATTTAATCTTGTTGCTCGGAATGAGAGTATGGTTGTTGATTTTTAACATTGTAAACGTTTCTCTTCATAGTATAAATGTTACTTGAACACATTTAGATTCGTTCACTTTCATCTTTCAATAATCTAGTCAGTTGTCAGTCATCTTTCAATAATCTAGTCAATCAATTTGAAGTGATCCTTACCGCTTTGTTGATAATGACATTATAATGGTGTTTACATGAGAGTTTTTCATCAAAAAATACACTTAAGTCCTTAAAGAGGATCACTTTTTTAATATCCTTGGTTTCAAAAATGTAGTTACTAGGTATAATAGAAGATCGCCGGGTAAAACTAATATGTGCACACTTTTCAATATTTAGTAGAAGATTATTTTATTGACATCAATCCAAAAAAGAGTTCAGGTCTTCTTGAAGTAAAACAATATCATTAACTGATTTTATTGTTTTATAAATTTTCATGTAGTCAGCACAAATTGAAATGTAACTATTATTAATAATATGAGTTACATCGTTAATTGCTATAATAAATAACAAGGGACCCAGATGACTTCCTTGAGGTACACAAGAGTTAGCAAAAAATGGATAAGAGATACTTGACCTAAATAGTACACAATATTTTCTATTTGTTAAGTATGAACGAAACCAATTAATTAAAAATTGTGGAAAACCAAATTTTACAAGTTTCAAGAGAACTATACTGTGTGGCAAAATATCAAATGCTTTATTTAGGTCTGTGTAAATAACATCAGTTTGAGTACCAAATTCCATTCCAATCAGTGTATTGGAAAATTTTACTAAATTGTTTACTGTAGATTTTTTTTTTTTCATAAATTGATGCTGATTGGGTACTAATGAATTACAATACCAGTTATAAATTGAATAATAAACAAATAACTCAAATAATTTCGGAATACATGATAATTTGGTAATTGGTCTGTAGTTTAATATTAAATTTTTTCTATGGATAGGTCTTACGAAAGAGCTTTTCCAATATAGTGGAAATATTCCCACTGAAAATGATAAATTAAATAATAACGATAATGGTGACACCAGACTCTCTGAGCAATTTTTTAGTATGATTTCTGGTAAGTTATCTGGACCCGGCGATAAATTATTGTTTAACTTATTTAAGTAGTTCTTTATTTTAGAGACCGAAAAATCAATTGATGAGATTGGAAATTCTGGAGAATTTAAAATATGATTAAAATTTTCTGAATCAGCTTCAAACAAATCATTTGTGTAGGAACAGGAGAAAAATTGTTTAAAGAGTTCAGCAATGAGTTGTGAGCCGGAACAAGTTATCTTATTATAGGTCATAAAATTGGGAAATTTCCAGAATGATTTAGGATAATGTTTTAATTCAGAGTTAACGATACCTAAATAATTATTGTTATCGGCTAGTAATTTGAAAAAATTAAATCAAATTAAGAAGTCTTGGTTTTAGTATTAGTTTTATTCTTCAGTAATTTTTTCCAAGCTTTATTTTTTTTATTTTTTAAACATTTTAGTACGTGAGCAATTCAAGGAGGGTATCAGCCCCCGATATTCCTCAATAAGTTTATTATATATTATATTATTATGCCTGGAAACTCAAGGGTACTGTTTGTCTGTTAACTATTTTGTTACAATTTTTTTTTTATTTTTATGTTTTTGATAGAAACCTATCTACTACCATTTTCAGCAACTAAGTTTTCTTAAATACAATAGTTCTATTTTATTTAAATTGTTACCAAATATTATTTTTATTAACAATTATTTTTTGTCATTTATTTTATCCCAATGACAAAGAGTACTGGTCGAAAAACTCGTGAAGCATTTTTTTTTTTTTTGTTCACCGGGAATCCAACCTAGCACATTTTGGTTGAAAGACATGTGTTCTACTTTCTACGCCACTCAGCTTGTAAATTATTAAGCTTTCTACATGCGTTTTACACTCTAAATTTCAAGTCAATCAGAAAAATGTTAAATTAATTTCAGTTAAGCCAAGCTTGTAGTCAATCGGTGTTTATTGTATATTTAGCTCTAATTAAGTTTCAACCACGTTTTAAATTGTTATATAAGTGAGATAAAAGGGATTAATTTTCTTAAGTACTTTCTGTGATGCTGTGTTCGGATTGTTTTATTAACAACAAATCACATATGCCGGAACAGTTTTAAACTTTACATTACTAATAATTATATTTGCCTTAATTAACTTGCCTTGGACTTTATATGTTTGTTTCAACTTGCTTCAATTCAACAAAATACCCATTTCGATAACCATTTAACCAAAGTATATCCATAAAAAGAGTAAGAACTCATCATGTATGTATTCATTTGTTTGCACACAAATTCATATGCAAATTTGATAAACATTGTCAGAAATAGACGATAATAAGAATTTTACGTGTAAGAAAAAGAAAAAATATAGTTAACAAAAGAGAGTAACAAAAAAAGTTGGCTGAAATTAAATAAATAAAGTTTATAATTTTGAAAAATATTTTTGACAAAAATTTTCGTTGAAATATTTAACAATATTATTTTCTAAATTGTATCAACTATGTATAAGATTTTTAGGAGACCTAACTAAAACAGCGTTATCATATTCTTTAAATTCTGTGATTTGTAAATAGATGTTGTCCTCAGTATTATTTTATAATCGTATACCAATATAATAAATATTTAGGTTTACTAATATAATTAATAAAAAATAATAATGTTTGTAACTCCAAATTATTAGTGACAAAAATATTAATAATATCTTATATTATTGTAATGTAATTATAATTTAATATTTTTAATAGGTATATAAGAAAATAATAATGTTTAAAACAAAAATATTAAAATAATAAAAGATCAGAATTAATCATCGTATAAGGGAACAAACTAAATTAGAACTGACATTTTTTGCCACCCTGCCTCATATAAATAATGGGAAGGAACGTAAACAAATCCAAAGGAGAATAATGAGAACGCAAAATTACTTTACAATATAAAGCAAAAGGCAAACATCTGTTTTGTACCTTTTCTCTCTCATAATAAATTTGGTATACGATAAGTAAATGTAAATCTTACCTCTTTTAACTAATGATATTTTGCTCGATTTGATATTTCTTAAAAATTAGGTTGTCGTAAAATGGGAGTTTGTATTCTTGTTAATATAGATTATAGATATTCTTTGCATTCAACTAAGGTGAAATTTACATATGTGTGTGTACTAATAATGGAATATGGATATTTGATAAAGTAAATTTGGTTTCTCTTTAAATTCACTATATTTATTGACATTTCTATGGTGTAAAGAAGCAAAAAAAAAAAAACAAAAAAGGAATACAAAATAAATGTGTGCAATACAAATCATTATCATTATATTTCAATCATTTTCTATTATTATTCAATTTCAATTATTTTCAATCATCATTTTCATTATATTTTTTTTGTGTTTTTAATTTGGTTTCTTTTATTAATCTCTTTCTTTTATTATTTCTCTTTCTCTCACTAAGTATATGTAAATGTACGTACATGTGTCACATAGGGCTTGCATTTGTTACATATATAATCATATGGCTTAGTTTAATTGAAAATAAAATGCAAACATTATTTATGGAAGAAAATAAAATTTGAACCAATCAAGTATCAGTTATCTATCACTCAGTTACAAATTACTCTTCTCGCATGTAAAAAAAGTTCAATTTCGATTTATGCATGTATATATTATACTTTTATATGCCAATTTATGCTTAGGCAGCGTTTACACGTCGGACAAAATCGAATTTTATCGTAGATAAAGTCGGATGAGTGTTTACATTTCAGACTTTTCCACAGATTTAAATCTACGATTTTACGTCAAAAATTTTTTGTATTTAAAAGGGTTTCTTTTTATAAAGTGTGTAATTTTTTATTGGTGAAAATTTTTTAATACATAAATTAAAAAATTCAAAGGTATCTAATCAAAAATCTCCAAAATTTTTTTAAAAATATACATATTTTTATAAAATTTGTTACAGTTATATAAAATATAATTATACATTTGAAGTATGAGCAATAATAACCAAATTGCGTTAGAGTGAATTTTAGTGCCATTTGATTATGTGTTGTTCTTTGAAAATATATTATTTTTCATTAACAAAATATTTTCACTAAAAAGTCGAAAATAAAAAAAGGAAAAAAAAAATTTTTTTTTAGAAATATTTGCATTCAATTTAAGCGTACTAAAACTACAAAAATAAACTTTAGAATCGCAGCTTGATATAAAGTTTTCATAGCAAGTTATGATTTTAATTACGGAAAAAGCAAATTAGCCGAACTTTTTACCAAATCTCTTAATCTTATCTCAAGACTTTACCTAGAATTTCGGCTAATTTGCTTTTTCCGTAATTACAATCATAACTTGTTATGAAAACATTATATCAAGCTGCGATTCTAAAGTTTATTTTCGTAGTTTTAGTACGCTTAAATTGAATGCAAATATTTCTAAAAAAAAAATTTTTTTTTTCCTTATTTTTTTATAATTTATTTTTAAGATTCACTGGCGACTCATCTAGTTTTGCAATTTCATCAGTTAACATTAATTGTATCTCTACTTGTTTAATTAAACACAATCATGCGTAAATAATAATAATAATTTACAAATTCTAAATTTAAATTTAAAATTCCTAATTTTTTTTTTTTTTTTTTTTTTATATAACTATTTTTTTAATTAATTTAAAAACATTCAATTCGTATTTTTTGCGAATATTAAATTTCATTTTAACGAAGAGGTATTCTATTAAAACTGTTGGTTAAACAACACAACCAATTAACGAAACTCTTATTCATGTATGTTGTTGTTGTTGTTGCTGTTTTCATGATGATATACCTTAGTTAGTTAGTTGAATTAAAATTTGCCCCTGGGTATTAAATTTGTATCGTGTAATGTTTTTTTTTTTTTTTCCAAATCTTTGTTTAGTTGTCTGACTTCAGTTTGTTTAGTAGTTGTTGTCATGCGTAACAAGTTGATTGCATTTTAGCGTAAACATTAAAATATAAAAAAAAAAATGAAGAAAATTCATTTCTTAAAATATTGCAATTCAAATAACACTCATATAATAATAATATGTATTTATTCATGGGAAATTAATTATCATTTCATTGAAATTGTCATAACTGGTTTCATTCAATTTCAAATTTAATCTCAGTATCTTTTAATAGTAAAGTAAATCTAGCATGGAATTTTTTATTATAAAAAAACAAAAAAAAAAACAGAAACAAAATTGAAAACAAGAGACAAACACGACAAAATAAAAGAATTATAGATTTTTAAAATTTTTGCGCCCACATGTGATAAATTTGAAAATCAAAAGAAAAAGAAGAAAAAAAAAATAAACAAAATTTCTCAGCCAATAATTCTTTGTTGGTTTCTTTGGACTCAACATTTAATGGATACAATTTAAAGCAGTTACTTTTGAAATTATTAAACCTACTTGACATACTTGACAATATTAATCAAGTCAATGGAACGTAAATTATGCGGGCTCTCTCTAAAAGTTATTAAGTCCCTAATTTTAGGTGCCAGGATATTCCTAAAAATAGTTTGGTGGATAAACATAATGTCAGCCACCAATCGACGTTGTTGGAAAGATTTCAGGTCTATCCAAAGCAACTTTTCTTCGTAAAAGGACGTAGTGCAAAGCGGAAAAATGTACGATGAACTGCTTCAATACGTGAAATATCAACATTACGATATGGAGACCAAAATTGCGAAGCATATTCAAGTGTCGATCTATGGTCTATTCAAGTGTTGGTCTAACTGGTCTATATCTTATACATACTAATTTTGTTTTTTGTCTGAGGACATAGATACACGTTACCTACCCTACTTACCGTACAGTTTGCATGTAAATTCATACCAACCGTATCATCAAATATATTATTGTATAGTTTATGAAACTATTACCTGAAGTAAATCCGAAAGAAATAAAGCCAAATGACATTTTCTAACTTTATTTTATATGGGTGTTGAAACAAAGTCAAAATTAAAAAGAAATAAGATTAAAAATCAGTTTACATACTTTTTGGCTTTATTGGAATACCACGTATGAAATAAAGCCGAAATCATGAACTTTTTACCATTTAAAATTAAAAATATTATTAACAGATGATAATGATAAATTTGAATTTTAATTATTTATTTTAGATTTGGATAAAAATCAGGGATAAATTCCATTTGCCAGAATATTTATAATATTTATACTGTATATGCGGTAACAGCTCACGCGCCAAACTTCCCGCCTAATATCCAACCCGCCAGTGTTCTTTAACTTTTTAAAATAATAAAACCAATTATCTGCGGTGTTAATGGTTCACTACCGATACGGTAGCAGTGGGGTGAATTAGGAGAAATTTAAGACTTGGACTCAAAATCAGGGTATTCCACTTTTCTAGAATACTCATATGCACGTATATGAGTTACACACAGAATTGATTTTTATAAATATTTGAATACTTATGTAAATATTTGAAATGGCCTTGTTGTTGGTTTTTTTAAAATAAAATAAAAACGAAAACAAAAATTATATGATTTCGGTTTTATTGCTTCCGGTTTTATTTCAAGTAACCTGATTTACCAAAAGAAAAAAATATTTTTTTTAAAATCCTCATTAAACGTATGTTTTTTTTTGTTTTTGTTTGTTTTTTTGTTTTTTTATTTTTTATTTTTTTGTTTGACGAAATGTAGGTACATTTTCAATTTTGAACAAACAACCAAACCAATACGCTTTGTAAGATAATTCAATACTGAAAGTCCTAAGATACTTTTTTTTTTTCATATAGCTAATTAAAGAAAATTTAATTTCCTTCAAAAAAAATCTGCGAACGGCTATACTGGTACCAGTGCTTCAGAAGTTATGAGCTATTTTTTCCCCACACTTTCTGTTTTTTTGCAGAATTTTTTTTTTATTTTCATTTATTTTTAATACAAGCATTTTTATTTTATTCAAAAAAAAAAAAAACATCATTTAATAGGTAAAGTAGAAGCATCTTATTGTAAGTATAGTTTTTTTTAATTATTTTTCTTTACTTTTGGCAATTACTATAAATTATCTATACATAGGTATTGTATATATATACAATACTAATAGCCATAGCTTTTGTACTTTATTTTTTTTGCTTATGAACATGCAAAAGTGAAACTGAATTTTCTTTTACCTGTTAGAAGAGTGATAATTTTTTTCATTTTTTTACATTATAAAGTAAAGTAAAATAAATAACTTTTAATAATAATATTTACCAATATTATGTAGTATTAATTAAAAAAACAATGATTTAATAAAATTTGTCTTTTGGATTTTGGAGTTTTATCATTGAATGTAATCCAAGAACAATGCTTTCGCAATAATAATATTATGGTGATCAACAAGAACCTGTACCTGAATAGTTATTAATATTTTACAAGTATTGTCACCTTTTTAATTTTCATTGCTAGCAACCAAACCTAAATTTGGAATATTTTTAATAAATTTAATTTCACAATTTTATTTAATTGGATTATAAAAGTAGGTGTATGTTGTAGTAGGTGTATTATGATGACATATTCACTTTACATTGTTGTTGGTGCTTTGAGTCAATAATTAAAGTAGTAATGTGTGAGACATACTGCGTAATTAAGAGATAACGCAAAGTTCTCTTGGATTAAAGAATCTGACTTTTTGTTACATAACAAAATAGTAGGTATAACACCACCCCACCTTCTCGAAATTACCTGAAGTTAGGTAGATATCTTATTTAACAGTCTCAAGGTACTTATTCTCTATAAGTTAAACTTCTTTATATAAATTTATTTTCATTTTTGTTTTTACTTCTTTTAAACATATGTCTGAAATAGAATTGAAACATTTTTGATTAGTTACACAGATTAGATTAGATACAATTCAGCGATGTATTCTTTTTAAACTGCACACAAACTGTACTACAGTTGGTTAGCAGGGGCATTATGCTAGTGTGATATATAAATGTTTTGTAATGTAGCGATCTGTATACTCTTTGGCCCAGCTTATTATAAATCCTAGCATAGAATTAGCTTTATTAATAA
The DNA here is from genome assembly GCA_963942445.1 of Argyra leucocephala. NCBI lineage: Eukaryota > Metazoa > Arthropoda > Insecta > Diptera > Dolichopodidae > Argyra > Argyra leucocephala. The sequence goes on from OZ012681.1 coordinate 17,696,685, forward strand.
TGGAATTGAAATGGGCTTTAAAACTGAGTCTATGATGCAGAATAACACCTAGATCACAAGTTCACTTTCAGAACGATATAAAGTTTGATTCCAATGATGGTAATCGAATTCAATAATAGACCTTTGAAGCTTGCTATTAAAACTAAGAACCTGACATTTCGAAGCATTTAAGTCCAGCTTGATGGTGTAGCACCATTCGTTAAAATTATTAATATCATTTTGAAGTACGATACAATCATCAATAGACATAATGATTTTGCTAATTTTAGAGTCATCAGCAAAACAACTCAAATTAGCTGATACCATAAATTGCGAGGCATCATTGAAATAATAGAGAAAAGTCGAGCCAAGTGACTTCTCCTGGATTCCCCATTGAAGCAACAAATGGAACGGAAGCAGACCAGATATTCTGTATTAGATAAATATAACCCCATCAATTTAAGACTGTGATCAGACAAATAGCCTTTATGTGTGGTTAATATTAAATCATAAAAAATTTTGTCAAATCCCTTGCTAATATCTGTAAATAGGACGTCAACTTGTTGCCCAGATTCCATAGCATTTAGAGTTTCTGAAACGAGTTGGCTAATAAATTGGCAACCATTGACCTTCCTTTCTGAAAACCGTGTTGGTCTACTAAAAATGAATAAAGATTGAATAAGAATTAAAATGATTATTTAGTTTGGATTCAAGAAGCTTTGGAATGCAAGAAATTTTAGCAATTGGTCTATAATAGAAAACCTCAACCCGTGATCCCACTTTTATAAACGGGAATAATATAATATTTTTTTTTGAATAGTAAAATCATTAATTTTGAAAATAGCATACATGTAGACTAGAATTGTGGTATAGTGACGAATAGCTGTGGCTATCATTCTTTTTTTTTTAGCTAGGTAACTATAACTAACTAATTTACAATAAGCCGTAACCGCTTATGCCTGAAATTGATGTTTCGAGTAAAATAATAAATTTTAAAGTTTAAAAATATGATAAAAGGACTGTACTAGTTTTTTGGTTTTTTTTAAAATCATTTAAATTATGTAAGCATTTACAATCAAATATTTTGTGAAAAATGCCAATGTTGTCGCAAGATGATATTATTAATAAATATAATTTTGTTAATATCGCTTATGTAAAATTTTACCGTTTAAACACCAAATTTGTAAAAACGCTTATCAATTTGTAAGTTTTTAGGGTTAAAATACTTAAAATAAAGTTAAAAAAGCGACCATGGCAAAAACATTTTTCCGTCATATTGACATCACCGCGATTATATACTGTAGCAAAAGTTTGACTTATAGTTGTCAGAAACAAACCGAAATTTGACAGAAAATATTTACTTTGAAAATTCGGAATACGGTGGTTATTTTATCTCGATTTTTTTCTTATGTTGACATAAGCGATTATGATTTGTTGGTGCAGATTTATCAAAGCACACCATGTTTGGAAAATGTCTGTCATGGGACATCTGAAGCTTAATGGCAGCCGACGAAAAATATATCAATTATGATACGTACATTCATTGTGCTGTATTTATGAAATTATCTTGTGGGAGTAGGCAGAACTAAAATCACTACTTCTGCGGAAATACCAAGATTGTTAAAGACTTATTATGGAAATTTAATTATAGTCAGAATTTCTTGAATGTTGAATCTACTACAAGCATGCCCAAGAACGGGTAATTTTTATGTATTTAATTGGAAAAAATTCAAAGCGAGCATCAATAACATAGTTCGCAACTCCCCTCACCGAACCTTTCTCCTACTTCTTTCTCTGTTTCTTTTCACTAACTATTCATTTCTTTTCTTTTCCAAAAGTCGATACGGTACGAAAGTATAAAGATTTCTCTGACCTATGTTCTGGCTAATAAAATAAAAAAAAATGACCCGAGAACATAATTTCGAAATAGACTGTAGTTATATTATGTTTGTATTATTTTATGTAAACAATTTTTTTTTTTTTAATTGGTTGTTGTTTACATGTGGTATGAAAGAGAGATAGAGAGAGACAAAGTTATTATAATATTTATTAGTTTGTATCGCAAGTTATAACACGATTCATTATTTGTTTTATTGAAATAAATATAGAAGGCGTTATTTAATAATTCAGCAACAGAATGTATGCGATGATAATTTAATAATCAAAACGATTAGTTTTAAAACAATTTATGATAATCTACAATATTATTTAAAGCTAGTTATTTTTTTTCTTTAGATTTAATTGATTTTCAAATAATTATGTGTATGAATATTTTACATGATAAATTTTGTGCGTAAACAAAAAATTAAAAGGATTCGAAAAACAATACTTAAACAAATAATTCATGCAACATTTGATTTAACTTGGTTCACCTACCTAGACCTACTGACATCTATGTAATCTCTATAAAATTTTGAAAATTTACCTTGAAAACAGAATGTTTTATATGAAGCAAGATAATGTATACACTGGAATATATAAAATATAACCTGGCGTTTCTCAAAGAAGTGTATTAGGGGCTATACTATATCTGCTGTTTACGGCTACAATATCAGAGTTAAAATTCAAAATTTTTGCCGATGACACCGCTCTTATGTTGCGACATCAGGATGCTAAAGTAGTATCATTTAAACTGTAAGCAAAAAATATTCAACAAAAATGGCTACAAAAATTGAACGTAAATGTAAATGAATCGAACTCAACACATATCACTTTTATTTTAAAGAAAGCCTTCAAGTCCTCTTAAATAATAAAATTATCCCACAAAAAAATTACGTAAAATACTTAGGCCGCATACACTTAGAAAAAAGGCTAAGCTGGCGTAATTGCCACTTAAAGAAAGCAGTTTGATATCAAATTTAGAAGTATGTACTATGAACTATGCCTATTGGGAAAGAACACGCAGTTATCATTAACAAATAAGATATTAATTTATAAAGTCATAATAAAACCTATTTGGACATCTAGAATCCAGTTTTGGGGTTCCGCAGCGTAAGCTAACATCAACATCATACAAAGATTCCAAAATAAGGTGTTAAGATCACTCGTAAATGCGCCTTGAACACGATTTAAACATTGAATCCGTCATCTGTGTAATAGCTAAATATAGCACCAGCTACACACTCAAATTGCAAGTTCATCCAAATAGCCAGCAACTTGATGACAAACAGAGGTCGTAGGAGAAAACTGATACGAAGAACTCTCTGTGATTTATAAGACAAAAAAAAAAAAATTTTAAATTGAATTTTCCAACATTGAAACATCGAAAATCTAAAAACAGGTCTTCGATGGAAAACGCTGCTACAAGCCAACAAGTAAATAAATTAAGTCTTAAATATTTGCTTATTATATTTATACTTAATATCGATTGTAAATAAATTTTAGAAGTAGGTAGTAAATAAAAAACAAAAACTTGGTTCCAATACTTCAAAATGCATGGTTTTTGGGTTTCAAAGATTTTTTGGTTTATTGTTCTTCTTTCGTGCTGCACCTATGCAATCCGGCTTTGATTTGTACTGTCCTGTATTGTGCGTAGAAAAATATTTACATTAAAAACTAACTTCATACCAACAACGTTCTAGTCAGTTATCATAATTCTAATTATTATCACATCTTCACACAATATCATACAAATGGTGCTTTAATTTGACATATGCAATTTCATCTTACCTATCCTCTCCATATGTCAGCGTTATGTAAATCAAACATGCTACTTAAATATATTTCATATGCGGTTTCCTTTCAAATTTTTGCGGCTTCTTCAAAATTTTTTGGAGATGAATTTTTCTCACCTACATCCGATTTCAGAGAAAAGCGGCATAGCACCTTAGAATAAATACATCGAAATGTTAGTCAATATTAGTAAAACATTTGAAGAAAAACTATACTGCTCGGTCATGTTCTTCGATATATTTCAAGCCTTCAATAAAGTATAGCATGAACGTCTTTAACTATCTGTCATCTAGTGTCCACGAATTATTGAAAAATTATATCACAGAGAGAAAATTCATCATCAAATACAAAACTACTCCTCATTTGTAGTGTCCTAGTGTCCTAGGTCAATTGCTATACTTATTGCATACATCAGATATGCCTAACAACAATCAAATGACTATTTCTACTTTTGCAGACGATACAGCAATTTTAAGTTCTAACGCGTGTCCCAAAATAGCAGCAACATTATGTTTCCAATCATTTAGAAGAACAAGAACAGAATGGCTAAATCTGATATGGAGAATCCTGGTTAACTAAACGAAAAGTTGCCAACACAACATTTACACTAAGATAGGAGGGCATGCCCTCCTATAAAGATAAATAATAAAATTATGCCACAACACAACACAATGATGTCAAATACCTCGGAATGCATTTGGACTTAAGATCTACATGGAAGAAAAACATTGAAACAAAAAGAACTCAAATTAAACTGAAAACCAACAAAATAAAATGGCTCTTGAATATAAAGTCTAAAATAAAATTAGAATACAAAGTATACTTCTATATAAAAGCATAATCAAGCCAATTTGGACTAATGGATTGCAATTATGGGCAACAATGCCCTTTTTTCACTTTTTTATTTTATGCTCTTTTAGCTTTTGTCAAAATGTTTGTTTAAAGAAAAATTTGATTTTAAAAACTTGGAACAGACTAATCTTGAAAAAGTATCATTCAATTACAATAGACCATAATAGAATGAAAATATATGTTATTTAGTACTTGTAAACAAATCGATACTTGAATAGAAAAAACTAAACGTACTTCTATTTAGACTTATGAATTACAATTATGGGGCCCTCTAAATTTGAAAATATAAAAAGAGCTCAATTCAAAATATTAAGAACCATAACGGGTGCATCATGGCATATAGAAAATGCTAACATAAGCAAAGATTTAAATATCCCTACGATCGAAGAAGAGATAGAAGAAATTGGAAGAAAATACACATCAAAGCTGGGAAATCATTCCAAATAACTAGCAAGAAATCTGCGGTTTGACATAGGTCACCACCGATTAAAGAGAAAAAATGTGGTAAAACAATCAAATAAATGTAATAAAAAATTAATGATCTAGCTTTGGTAGGGATTGTAGAAATTAAAGATTTAAAGATAGATCAAAGTTGGCAAACCATTCCAACTCACTAGCAAGAAATCTACTAATTGACATAGGTTAACACCGATTAAAGAGAAAAAATGTGGTAAAACAATCAAATAAATGTAATAAAAAATTAATGATCTAGCTTTGGTAGGGATTGTAGAAATTAAAGATTTAAAGATAGATCAAAGTTGGCAAACCATCCCAACTCACTAGCAAGAAATCTACTAATTGACATAGGTTAACACCGATTAAAGAGAAAAATTGTGGTAAACAATCAAATAAGACCATAAAACTGTAATAAAAAAACTAATGATCTAGCAATGGCAGGGATCATTAATTAAAGTTAGATTGTAGGATTTGAAAAAAGTTGTTGGTTTCTATATAAAAGAAAGAAACAATAAATAAATATGAAAAATGAAAAAAAAAAAAACCTACATCCCTGCATTGTTCTGATTATTGCGCAAATTTACTTTTCCCCGATACCCCTCCGAATATTTTGAAATAATAACATTTTTTTTCTGCCGACACCACACCTTGTCCATAACACTTTTCTTGCATCAATTTGATACATCACGTACTATTTTACACCATACGTTTATAAGCTATTTTGCTCTATGGTTGTTAAGTAGTTCCCAATCTTAAATTAAGCGTTTTTAAGACTTTTAAATTTTAAAGTTCAACCGACCAAAAAAGTTTGTTTTGTTAATATTTTAAAAATAATTATTATCAAATGCAGAAATTCTTTGAAAGCATTTTTATTACACCAAAAACCAAGTTGGGATCTACAGCAGCATTACATCTACTATAATGCGTTTTAAATTGTCATTTTCGGAAATAAACTTTTTTTTTTTTTTGGTTTGTCATTTTAACTGTTATGTTTAGTTAGTTTGTTAGTTTATTTTGCACTAAAAAACATTTACAGTATCATTTGAAAAATTAAAACCAAATTTTGCACCAAGTTAAATTAAAATTCATTGCATACTAATCGTTTACTTAGTAATCTATTTCACACTTGGGGGGGAAAAAAATCTAAAAAAAAAAACCATTAAAAAAAAAAACTAAGAAATGAATCAACAGGATCAGCAGTAATGTCTGTCTATTAAAGTTGACTACTTTGTGCGTGTTTTCCGTTGCACGAAAATTAAAATTAAATAAATTCACGTTGTTTTAATCCGTTTAATCCGTCTACTTTGATTCTTTTCGAAGATTGAAAATTCCATTCCAACCACATTATTTTTTTTTTTTTTTTTTTTTTTTTAGTTGTGACTTGTTAGCATTTCATGAAATCTCCATAATATTATATCCTGAAGGGTTTCTACTTTTTTTATTTTTTATTTTTTTTTTTTTGTTTTTCTGTTTTTGGTATGCATTGATGTTTTCGTAGATAATTTGTAATATTTCAAGAAATCATGTTCATTCATCTTTAGAGATGCTGTGAATTTCTGACATATTAAATATTTCAAAAAGAAGTTTTCTTTGTTATTATTTGTGATTTAAAAAAGTTGAAAATAAAAATAATGTTACGGCAATATGCAGTGTGTGATGTGGGGATTTTTAATTTTTTTTTTTAATAAATTAAATTAAAAAAATGTTGAGACAATTTTTAAATGTCGTTGGGAAAAATTGTTTTAAATAGTTGTATATATAGTTTACGGGTATGATTAAAAACATTAATATTAAATTGAAATTATCAGATAGGTGGAGAAATATATATATTTGTAATTATTTTAACTTTAGAATATATAGCTATATTATATTTTATAATGTAGAGTATATTAATTTGAGTTCGGTCAAACAAATTACATACAACAATATGTGTAATTTATTTGTGTGTAATTTGATTATTTTGAAATTTATAAAAAAAAAATTAAAATGAAACCGATTGCTATATCCAGCTCAAAACTTAATAAAATTAGAAGAGTTTTAATAGTTCTATCGAATGTAAGTATTATGGATAATACAGAGTAGAACTAAAAAATCACTTAAATCAAATTTTAATCTTTAATCGTTAACGTGACGCAAATTTTACCCGTTTGATTCTATTGCAGCTTAAAAGTCATACTTTAAATGTAGTCTGCTTCAAAAAAATTTAAACTTTAACTTGGGACGTTGTGATAAATTTTACACTATTTATAATCTTCTCTTTATTATTTCACAAGCTAATATAATTTTCATGTACATTCACAATTCAGTATATTCACAAGCTAATATAATATTCAGTACCCTCTAATTAGGTTGTAATCTTATTTTTATGTATTATTGAAATATTATTGTGTAAACAATTTTTATAAAATTTACTACCACGTCCCAGAACTATAATATCAAATTTTACCACCTAAGTTAAAGGTTAAGTATGCTCATATTTTTGTATAGTTTACATTTCAGTTGCAATTATTAGTTTTGCAATAGCAAAAGCAACTTAAATGATATCAAAATCTTTAATAAAAATAGGAGGTAAAATTTACATCACCTTAACGATTATGTGATTAAAAATCATCATAACGATTAAAGGTATATTATATATAACGCAAGCCAAATATTATTACGTACATTAAAATAAAATAAAGAGAGGCCAAAACGAACCCACAAGCTTATAAACAGGCTAGTAAAAGCGAGCATTAAAACAGCAAAAATTCCAATGTGATAGTCGCCTAAGACAACAAATTATTCCCTACCCAAAAGGTAATAAACATTTCTGGTCATTTGCTCAAATAGTCAAACAAAACTTTTATCATCAGCAACACCTCCGCTGATTGATAACAATGCTGTTATTTCAGATCCCGAACTCAAGGCAGACCTGCTTACGAAAATTTTATTAGCAAATTCTACATTACCAACAATAACAGCAACCTGCCTTTGAACCAACTGAATGCTCACTTAAAAAAGTTTACTGTCGTCCTCGAATCGTTGCAAAAGCTCTAAAGTATCTTAATTCCAACAAATTTACCGGGCCTGACAACATTCCTCTATTAGTACTAAAAAATTGTGCAAACACCTTAGCCAGACCGCTGAGCAAACTTTTCCACAAATCATATGTTTCTGGTATTTACCCATCCTCATGGAAAATAGCTCATGTCCAGCCAATCCCAAAAAAGGGTGATGGAGGTCATGGAGACTATAATTAACTTCCAGTTAAAAAAATATCTAGAAAGCAATCATCTTCTAACCGATTGCCAATATGGTTTTAGGTCAAAAAGGTCAACTGGTGATCTTTTGACCTTTTTGACTGAAAAATGGCACCAATGCATAGAAAAATACGGTGAAGCTAAAGTTGTCGCTCTAGATATCTCCAAAACTTTTGATCGCGTTTGGCACGCAGCATTACTAAAAAAACAAGAAGCAATTTGTCTAGGAAACTTACTCAATACGTGGATTGAAAGTTTTCTTTCAAACCCTTCAATACAAATTGTTTTGGTTTATGTCCCAAAAATTCAATATCAATGCTGGTGTCCCTCAAGGCTCAGTTCTTTCTCCAACATTATTTATAATCTTTATAAATGATCTCCTACCCACGTCTTCAAATCATATACATAGCTTTGCTGATGATAGCACCAGACTTCGGTAAATAGGGAACGAAATAACATCTTTCGAGCTCTAAACAGCAATCTCCAAAAAATCTCCAGCCTGAGAAAGTGATAATAGGGTAAAATTTAACGCTTCAAAAACCCAGAGCGGCCTAATATCAACAGAGCAAAGTCCTTCATTACCAAATATCCTTTTCGATAATGTAAATATTGAAAACTCCTAGACCCTAAGAGTTCTTGGAATGGAGATAAACAACAAACTTTCGTGGCAGGACCACATTTTTGCAATTGCAAAAGATGCCGCGAAATGTTTGGGATTCTTAAGCAGAAGTAAAAAATATTTTACACAATCCAACCTTCTTCTAATATATAAGGCATACATTCGACCACGACTTGAGTATAACTTGCATATTTGGGCGATACACCCAACAGTACCCTCCAGTACTTAGATAAAGTACAAAAGCGAGTCATCAAAATTATTAATGATGATAATGTTACACAACACCTAACATCGCTGAATCACCGTCGAAATCTAGGAGCAGCCACTCTGTTTTATAAATATCTATTGAATAATTGTTCTGACGAAATTAAAAGTATTATGGCAAAACTACAACCATTCCAACGAAATACTCGCAGAGCAGCCCTTTCCCACAAATTTGTAGTCGAGCCTCTTCGAACCTGAACTGTGAAATACAAAATTTCTTTCGTTAACTGAACCTCTAAACTATGGAACACTCTACCGCCTCATGTGTTTCCTCAAAAATACAACTTGGAAGTTTTCAAAAAACGAGTGAATCAATTTCTGTTAAGCTGTTTGTAAACGTGTGTTACTATTTCTTCTTATTTTCCGTATATGTTATTTATTTATTTCCTTTATACTTTCTTCTATTCTATTGCTATACTAACTGGTTAAAATTCTGCTTAAAAGCAGCTAGGATGTTTATCCCATTATTTTGATCATAAAAAAAAAAAACAACAACATATTAAAAAACATCACCTTAGATAACCGAGAAAAGAAAAATCGTATCGCTTCGCAGTTTAATCGGCTAAAGTGCAGCAATGATTCCAAATCAAATGTGTTGGGCTCAAAATTGGCTGAATATAAATTATCATACCCCAAGCAATACCAAATAACTATAAAGTTAAATAACTCAAAACCAACGTTGTTATAGCATCGTAAATTTTAAAAAAAAAATAACTTTTAATTTAAAAATCTAAAGTTATTAATTTATACGTCATCATGACTACACTACGACATTTTATTTTATCGTTGGCACAATGTTATTTTATATCGAATTAACAACTTTTTTTACATTTTAAAACTGTGATCCGACGTTATACATATACCAAGGACCTACTAATAACGTCGCAATTGGTAATATCTTATATCTATATCTTTAAACTCGTCATATAAAACTCTTCCTCTTCATGGACGAACGTCCGGACAATTTTATTTTACACTATAAATGAAACACCAATACCATTAAAGAAAATTTTATGATTTACTCTCAATGCGCGAAGGATTGACATTTGTTATGTAGTCAAAAAAGGTTGACGTTTGAGAAATTGTTTACATGCGTTGATATTATTTTTATTCAAAAAATTTAAAATTTTGTTAAGAGCAATATAATGGATAATAACATTGTAATATTCGAAAAAATAAAATATATCTTAAAATATCAATAATTTGTTAGAAACAAAATAATCTTATACTAAAAAACAAAAAACAAAAAAAATTACACTTCATGTCTTTTTCTTAAAAAACATATGAAATTCTATATATGTGAATGCGTTCATACATAAATCGAGATAGCAATAAATATTTATCAAATCATTATATATCTATCCTTTTCTTTTACTTCGTCCCTCAGCCAAAAGTTAAAAATATTTTAACTATGAAATTGGATGAAAAAAAATTGCCCGGAGATGATTTTTTGTGTATGTGTTGGTAAAATAAAATTTTTTGATTGGTTAAAAATTTTGTCCGAACTTTCGTCGATTAAGAAGAAATCCACCTTTAATATACGTCACTTCTGCTATAAGCTGGCTTATATGAGTTCAAATTTTGTGTTTACAAAATAAAAAAAAAACATTTAAACATTCAACATCATACTATCGTAAAGTCAAGGTCTACTTAAATCAACATTCAACCTTCAAAGGTGCAAGGTCTACTTAAATCAACCTTTAGAACATGATAACATTTGTTGATAACAATAAAAAGGTAACTATGAGGATGCATTTTAAAAAGCCAATCATACTTCGCCCAGCTGAATTCCCAAAATTTAATTTATTTAATTTTATAACAATCATCCAGGTAATGGTTCAGTAGGTCTACCTACATACTTATCTAATGATTCTGCCCTACTTAACCAATTTCTTTCATTGTCAAATAACTTCATTGATTGATACTGTGATGCTGTCAATAAACCATATTTGAAAATAATTGAGAAAATGCTGACCACTTATGTAACAATAATAGCAGTCGACCTACGTTGTTTGGTTGAGCCTTCACTTTCCCATTTTGTAGTTATTTCTGAATTTTGTTATTTCGTCTTGCACTGAAGAAATTCCCAAGTTTTTTGTAATTAACTTATTTGGAACGTAACAGGGTTCGTTTACGATTTTCCGCAAAAATATGTTCTAGTATTTGTAAACCTTTATATTTCTGTTTTTCCAGCTGTGGGGTACAGCTGTTTTCCGTATAGGTCCATATAGATAATTGTGATTTATCTGTTCTAGTAGCCAATACATATTTCTTAATTTCATTTCAAACTACTTTCGTTTGCTTTCAATATGCTTTCGCCAGTTCAATCTTCTATCTAAATGTATTCCTGGATATTTTAATTACTTCTTTTTGAGGTATAGAAATATTGTTTAAGGAGACTGGTGGGCACGTATCCATTCTCAGCGTAAATGTAACGTGCACTGATTTTTGTTGATTTGCTTTAATTTGCCATTTATCTAGCCATATTTGGATTTTATTCAGATACACTTTGGTAGTAGATGATGCCATGTTTCTAGTGTAGCTAATATGGCAATATCATTGGCAAAAGTTGCAAGTCGAACTACTGTTCAATCATATTATATATAGCCATATTTGGGTTTGATTCAGGTGCACTTAGGTAGTAGATGATGCCATGTTTCTAGTGTAACTAATATGGCAATATCATTGGCAAAAGTTGCAAGTCGAACTACTGCTGTTAGGGAGATCTGCTGTTTAGAATAAGTATAAAATAGGTCCAAGGACACTACCTTGAGAAGCTCCAACTTTGACTGTATTTGTCTTTTTGTTTTACATAATGTACGTTCTATTTTCCAAATAGCTTTTAAAAATTTCGTAATAGTCAGATGGCAACATTTTTTTTTCAATTTATACCGGAGTCCATGCAGGTGTCATAAATTGATAGCAGTAACGAGCACAATACATTAATTTTTTTTTAAATGAATGACAATAATTTTACGGACACAAGCTATTTATTTTTTTTTTATTATATTATAAATAGGCGACACAATTTTTGTTTGAGTTAACGATTTCCTGAATATAATTTCAATATAATCCAATTTCATTCTTCAGTTAAGTTGTCAAAACAATTAAAATCAATGTCACTGGATTATATTTTTTAAATTATAAGATTTCAGATTTTCTTTATACATTTTGTAAACTGTAACATGTCTTGTATTCGTTTCTTTCATTAAATACAATGTAATGTGTAACTTTGTAAGCCAATTTTATATCAAATAATAATAATAAATAATAATTTAAATTATCAAAAAAAAAAAAATTATACAATAATAACTGTTTATTTTATTTTTTCGATGTAATAAAAATTTCCATTTGTTATTAATAATTTTCTTTTCATCATTTTGAAATTTTCCTTGAAAAAAGCAAAGAAAAACCCATTATGAAAAGTTTTTGATGAAAATTTTTGATCGTCAAATCATTTATCAAGTAAAATCTGCTGTCTGATATTAATTTATTATATTATTTAATATAATTTTGAATTCATCCTTTTGACAATCCACTATAAAATAAATATTTAAATATCAATTCATGTCTGATGGATCTTTATTGAATTCATGTAAATTTTAACCTCCTGTTGGAATAATGTTGGAAAATACATACATACAGATTATATGCATATACATATTTATATTATGGTTAAAAGGAAATGTATGAATAATTGATGAATCCTTATTATTATCATCATCATTATTATTATTATGATTATTATGATTACAATAACGTTATTGGTTTTATGTTATTCTATGTATATAATAATTATATGATGATGGCATCCTTTTTTTTATGATAATATTATTAATGAATGCTAATAATAAAAGCTGGAAAAATGGAACTAAAGTGGTATGAAAATCCTGAATATATCTTGAACAAAATTTCAAAAATTAACACATATTAATAAATTATTAATCAACACTGACGTCAGAGAAAATTAATTAAAAATCTAAAATTCATAATATTAAGAGAATTATTAATAAGATTTGTTGTATATTTTGTGATGTACGATTCCGAAAAGTTGTAATTCAGGTTTATTGATATCAAATGGCAATAAATTTCTCAATTGATTGCTGAAATTTAACCTTTACATGCCAGTTGACGAACTTAGTGTTCAGTCGGCTGAGAATTATTTTATCTCATACGCCATTTTTATCAAATTTAAACTAATAACAGGATTAAATGTTTTTAGTGACGCGCTTTCAGAATTAGTAATCCATTTTTCTCTATCTCTTTTGGTTCGACAAATAATGAGCATGAAATTTGTTCCATATCCACATTTTTTACTCTTTTTTCTCGCATTTTGTTTCATTGACCATTGTTTGAAATTTTTATCCTATTGCCAAATTACAAAATTTTATTTTATTATTATGATTGATCCATATCCATCAATCTAGGAAAATTTAAAATTTGTATACTTTAAAATTTGTGGTTAATTCTTCTAACACATAGAAAAAAATTCAGTTTCGATTTTACATGTTTATTAGATAAAAACAAAAACAAATGCCGTACAAAAGTGAAGTATATTACAAAAAAAAACAAACAATACACTTAATATGATGTGTACCTACCTACTAAATAAAATTTGTTTTTTTTTTTTATGAATAAAATAAAAATTCGTTTATTAAAAATAAATGAAAATAAAAAAAAATTTACTGCAAAAAAAAAACAGGAAGTGTGGATAAAATAGCTCATAACTTTTGAAACACTGATTGCTGTATAGTCTTTCGAAAATTGTTTTTTTTAATGAGATTAAATTTTCTTTAATTATGTGAAAAAAAAAGTTATTTTAGTCAAAGTTCTAATCGCTATTCAATTATAAATTTAAAAATAAATATACTACTTGTATAAAATTATTTTATTTTCAATTTCGTGAATTGGTTTGCTTGGTTTGCTCAGCTCTCCCATTAGTTTTGTTTAATGTACCAACGACACAATCTCAAACTTAATTGCATTTTATATAGATATCGGTAGTAATTATTTCACCTTCATATGAATTTGATAAAACAAAGCTCAAAAATAACTTTTTATAAACTAACCGAAACTTAATGTCATTTTTGACATTTAATTTTAAAATCATAGCGAAAAATTGCAAATGAATTATTTTCTGGGGAATATTTTCACTAATTAAAAAAATAAGTCTTAACATTAAATTGCAATATTCAACTGACACATAAAAAATACACGTAAATCAAATCATTTTGGTTCACAGATCGTAGAAGCCCGTGTAATAGTTTATTAATGAAATTAGTATATAGCAACCGCATGTAGTTGAAAACAACTGCATAAAAGTTGTAAAGCTTGTATACAAATCATTATGGTTGGGCCAGATTATAAACGTATTTAACATCTTGACATATAGAGTCCTAACTGTCCATCTATAAATTGTTAAATTTCCTAGCAGATTCACAGTTATTTTGTGGCCTTAACTCGTATTTGACAATCTTCTTTCCCGTATACAGAATTATTACAAGTTCTTATTGTGTTTCCAATTTACTTCTCTACAACAAAATTTTTGTTTTTTTTGTTTGGTGGATTCGGGTGTTTGGTGTTCAATTTCTGATAGAAATAATTCTTATGTCATGAAAGGTAATCGAGAACGGAAAGGTGGATGATTTTGCCAAAATGGTGTCCAAGGACAAAAATTGATTCAGAACAACACCTAGAAAAATGATGGCACGATGTAAGGAAGTGAGCCAAATTATAATCCACATTCACTTCAGATCTTCTGATTTTTTTAGTTCGAAATAACAAAACTTTTTTGAGCAAAATCTTTGGCTCAATAAATGTCTTTCAGTTTTGGAAATAGACATACAATAGCAATCGTTCATGAAATTTAGAAATGGAGGTATAATCACAAACGCCAGTGAAATTTGTCAGTGAAAACAGAGGTCCAATCAAGAGCAATATACTCAAACAAAGATACAACGACTGCATTGGTTATAACATATTGTAAGAAGGAAAGAACAATGTTCGAAAAGGGTGATTTTTGAATTGAATCCCACCGATATATGCAGCATAGATAAAACAAAGTTTAATTGGATGGAAGGAGTATAGAAGACTACTATACAACTTTTGTTGAAGGTCTATAAAGGACAGCTGAGAGGATAGCTATAGATAGAGATAAATATAAAACAGTTTTTCAGTCAATAAGAGATTCATGAGTTTGTGTAATCAAACATGCTGATATTTATTCACAATTTAAGTGCGAATAAATGTCAAAACATCTACATTTAAACTGCATTTTATTTCTATTTGTTGTATATTGTTAAAAATGTCATCATCACTATTATTATTCATCAAGTAATGTTATATTTTGTCCCTATTTTTTTTATTTTCAAATAATTTATTTGTATAGATTAACAAAACCACTCCTTAATAGGTATATATCCTTAATGTTTAATAATAATATAAAAAAAAAATGAAGGCATGCATTCAGTAAGCCGTTTAGTTTTGCAGCTGATTTAATTTATCAAGTTTTCAAATAAATAGATTGAAGAATAGATCGAAGAGTAAAATATAGATATTTTTTAAACAAATAATATCTCCCATTTAATCAATGATCTATTAAAGATTTTAATATAATACAAAATTTAAAAACAATAATAACAACATTCCTATTATATTGTAAAAAATGAGCACTAGAAAATATTTCTTTCTTAAGATGTTGAATTTGAAAAAATAAGATGAATATTTTGTGTGAATACTACAATAATATTAAAAGTCCACCCCTATCATCTTTGAATTCAAAACCCCCCCGCCTTCCCTTGAAATAATATTGATTAAAAGTCTTTCAATATTTTATTATTCGTTTTTCTTCCTTATTGTTCTATTCCAATAACAAGGAAACAATAATAATAAATTCTTTTTGTTGTTTAGTTAATAACACAATCATTAATAATTTATCCTGATCTGCATTTTTAGTTCCATTTGCTTGCTGTACATAATATTATTTTTTGTTTCTTGCTTTATTTCAGTAGTCTTGGCGTTGTTCGCGTTATTCTTCTATAATGGATTAAATTCATCAATCAAATCGAAACATGATTGCTTGTAATAATTCGTTTTACTTTACGATGACGAGGTATAACTGAAAAATATTTTAAATTATTAAAATTAATTTTAAGGCAGGATATGTTACATTCATCATTCATAGAATTTTGTATCTTATATACAAAATCTATCTTACATAATTGCTTGCTAAATATCTAAATATATATAAAACTAGTTTTGTAACCCGCCATAAATGACGGAAACAAAATCAATTCTAGCATTTCTTTCCTTCATTAGAGTTTTCATTTCAAGTTCAACAAAAATACGTATTTGCTTACTAATTAATTATACCTTTATTTTTGTATTATAACGATTTTAATTTCCATATAAACAGAATATTTGTAGTAAGGTGCAAAATTTTCTATTCCCTAACGGTCATTTACTCGATCATTTTAGGGACATCCTTTTTGCCAACATTGAACATTTAAGTTATTCCTGTTAACATTCAATAACATTCGCTGCGTAAGTTTAGCGTCAAAGTTTATAACGAATGAGATAATGATAGTCTAGAATAAATTATATCATTTATAGATAATGAGCCACAACTTTGAACGACAACAATTTTAAAAACAAAAATAAATTGAAAATATAAAAAAACAATAATATTGTAGGTACACATAATATTTATTTTGATGAATAAAATAAAAACTCGTGTTGGAGAAAAAACTAAAATAAAAAATTTACTGAGGTATTTACAAAACTGTCCATAACTTGTGAACCATTGATCGGTTATTTAAAATTTCATTTCATTTCAAAAAATTCATTATCGAACTGTTCATGTTAAAATTCAAACATAATTATTATTATTTATAATATATATTAAAAAGAAGAACAACAATCAATATGGTTTAACCGATACCTATATATACCTACCTACTATATTAAAAAAATTCATTACTCTCTACAACATACATTTCTACACACTTGAAGAAAATAAATATACCTAAAAATTATAAATTTACAAATTAAAGAAATAAAAAATAATAGTACAAAATTTCATTCAATTTCTTTAAAAATGTATAAATTGTTATTGTTTTTATGTGTAAATCAGCAGAACCAAAACCTAACCCCATAATACATACTAAATATTATATACGATCATAAATTTATATATCATATAGATATATATATATATATATTAAAAAAAAAACAATAAACAAAAAAAATAAAAATAAATAACAATTTTAACTCATCATCGTATCACATTTCTGGCTAGAGTATATATATATATACCTATAGTACTATACAGGCTATGCATATGGTATGGCAAAACTATGATGCTATGATCATTATAATAAGAACAAAAAAAAAGTAAAAAAAAAAAAAAAAAATATGCATATTGTGTATAATTTTAAGTAATAAGAATAACCTTTAAGTGCATTATGTTTTTTTTTGTGTTAAATGCTGTTTGCCTTTTGGTTATTATACCATATTAAACTATTGATAAAATTTCAATTAGTCCTTCTTATTATAAATCAAAAAAATTGTTTGTTTTATTTATATTATTATTATTATTTTTTATTTTTCCTTATTATTTGCGAGGAAGACTAACATTAAATTAAAAAAATATTTTATGCAATGGTATTTTTTCCTGCAAAGGTTCAGCATGGTAGACAGGGGTTAAAACAGAGTACCAAAGCAATTTGTATACATATTGCAATTTGTATATGTCTTGGAGTATTCCGTCGGACTTACAAACATCCAGATAAATGCAGAATAATATATATATTGTAGCACTTTTGTTTGTGACCGTGTAACTTTTAAACCGTTAGACGAATAGTAACCTTATTTACATGATAGGTTGGATGGTCATACAAATCCCAGCACCCATCATAAATATTTCGGAAGCCAAACAGATTATAGTGATGTGACGATATATTTCCAACAAATACTTAATTGCTTTCATAAACTTATTATAAAAAAATATTATCCGTAGGTACTGAAGCATTTGAAAATGTTGCATTATTTCAAATGAAGCATTTTAAATTTAGATTTTATACAGCTTGGTTAAGCTCTTTCTAAATTTTGAATTGTTTCCAATTTTGAAACTAATACAAAATGGAATAATTCTGCAGGGCTGTTGTAGTCTAAAAATTACATTTTTCAAATTACATTTCAGTCGGTAATCAGGTGGGATGGGTTCAATGTCGGTGTATTGATATAGATTATTACAGGACATATAGATAAATCCAACAAACATCTGTTCAAAATGTGTAAGTTCAACGCAAACGGATATTTCTTTCATTTTTTTTTTTTTTTTTCTTTATTAAATCATCCATTTCTGATTTAATTTATAATGATACATTGATGTTTATACTTATAGACTATGAATAATTTTACAATTTTTGTTTTTTTTTATTTATATATAATTTATATAATTTCAGATTGATATGAGAAATTCGGTGACCTAAGCTTTCGCTGTCTGGTCTTATTTTTATGAATTTTACAGCATAATATCATACTTGTAAAATTTTTATATGCTTATAAAAAATAATGTTAAGTTAATGAGTAAGAAAAAGAAAAATTAAACAAAAAAAATTTAAAAAATAAATAAAATACAGAGTGTGGAGAGTTTGTGGAGCTCTGTTCCAAATAGAATTAACATAGATTACATTTGAAATAATATATGACGAATAAATGATGTATAGTATATTAGAATTGAAAAATCTTTTCAATCGTTTTAATAAGAAAACAAATGGTGTTATTATTTTGACAATGTAGTCAATATGCTCATCCCATCTTAAAAGTCATCGGATATTGCAGAAGAAAGGTGGTTGTCACTACTGTCGAAATATTTTATGACAGCATCATCAGCATAAAGCTGAATAGTTCCTAGTAGTGGAACGCGTGCTAAATCGTCTAAATAAATCAGGTTCTAAAATGGAGCCTTGAGGAACACCTTTTTTATCTCCATCCAATCGCTCTTATTGCTCCCATTACGAACACATTGCATTCTGTTGGTTAAACATGATTCGAAAAACATTTTTTGGCTACTATTAAAGTTAAGGCTGGAAATCTTACTTAATAACACCTTAGGATCTACACAGTCAAAGAAATAAAAACACAACCAGTCTATTTTCCTTCATCCATACTTTTGGTGATGAAATCTGTTAGTATTAGGCAAGCTGCCGTAGTATTTGAATACTGCTCGAAACCATATTGCTCTGGATGAAGAATATTATTACTTCTTAGGAAGCTAGTTAACCTATTTTTTGTTATAGTTTCAAATATTTTAGAGAGTACTGGGAGTACAGAAATTGGTCTGTAATTAGATGGATCTGAATTTGTAGGAGATAAATGAACATTTGAGAAGGTGTTTCGCGAGAAATTTCTGAAACTATTTTGATTAATATTATTTGAAGGAAGGTTTAGATTATGGGTAGCTGTGGTGAAATATTCATTCATCAAATTTGAAATATTTTGCGGTTCGTTAAATGATTTATTATTGAAATTAATGGATTTTATTTGATTGTCTGTATTTGTAAAGTCTTTGTTAAAAATCATTTTTTTTGTATAAATTTCATAAATTCTTAGGATTTCCTGGCTCTTTGGATAATAGATCAGAGCAGTATTTAGATTTAGCTTCGATGATTAAGGTTTTTACTCTTCCTATCCGAATGAGATGCAATTGCTGACAATAGATATAAGCCCGTCCAGAATGGCCTGATTTGAAAATCAACATAACCGCAATAACATTATTCGTCAAGAATATATAGTTCACCTGCAGTTTCAAACAATCAAATAGGTAAGACTTAAAATAAAGGTACCAGTTTTGTCAAATTTGGCCTTTGAAATTCTTGTGTTAACTATTCAACAGTATGTGTTAACTATTCAACCACTCCTTGTATTTTTAATTTTTTTTTTTTTGTTCCAAAGTTTTTTTTGCTTTTTATTTTCTCTTGTTGCATTTAAAACTTTTACTTATCCTTACATTTTTTTCCATATAAAATGGCGAAAAACTGCTTAACATTTTTCTTATTTGAAAAAAAAAAGACAAATTTTTTTTATAAATAAATAATATACCATACACCATAAAAAAAATCGACAACGACCTCTTGTGGGAAATATTACAACTGAATGAATTTCTGAAAAATTGAAATTAAAAAAAAATCAATGTTTCTTCAGTATTCTAGCAATAATAGTTCAAATTTTAAATTCGAATCATTTACTATTATATCTACTTTTTGTTTTTAAAGGGTACACAAGAAAGAGAAAGAAAGATAAAGAGAATTTTAAATAGAATTCAAACAAAAAAAAAAATAAAAATAAAAATGTAACGGAAATCCATTAATTTTGTAGAAATAAGACAAATATAATATTTATGCACATAGCTAGTAGCTATTATTTATTATGTTAAGTTGTATAGGATGAGTTTTACAACAATAAGATTAACCAGAGAATCAGAGAATCATTAGGGAAGCAAATAAGAGATAAATAAATATTAAATAATATTAAAATATATTTAAATAATTATTTTAAAACGTTATTATTAAATCAGAATCAAGCAAAATAAAAGTATTAAATTACTAGCATACTAACCCATCTGATAATCTAGGAACGTTGGGATGCAGTTTAAAAAGTATGCGCATCACAACTCAAAACACCAACACCAATGTAAAGTAAATATGTATCATCTCTCATCATAATGTATTAATATTATATTTTCTCACTACATTCTAGTTCTACTTCTACCTAGTAGGCTACGCCTACTTCCATAATACATTAAAAAAAAATTGATTTATTCTCTCAATTCTCATTCTTTCATTCATAATGAACTGTTTTTTCATTATTATTGTTATTTATTATAAAAACCTTCAGACACAATTCGTATTAAATAAAATATGTCAAAATTTTCTATGTTCTCAAATCTTTGTATTCTAGTCTCGTCAGACCAAATTTGGAGTATGCTAGTCAAGTTTGGTCACCTTTCTATGATGTTCATATTAACCGGATTGAAGCGGTGCAAAAATTTTTTTATGATTTGTTTTACGTAATTTCCAATGGTCAAATCCATTAATTTCACCTCCATATGAGCATAGATTGAACTTAATTCATTTGAAAACTTTGAAATTAAGACGAGAAGTGGCGGATGTTATTTTTCCTACTGAAATTATTAAAGGAAACATTGCTTCTCCTCCGATTTTGAATAACATGAACATTAATTCAAATAATCGCCTACGAAATACAAACTTCTTTACATTAAGTTTCCATAGAACCAATTATGGCAATTATGAGTCAATTCATAGAATGTTACTAATTGATAATAAACACATAAACTATATTGACTTCACACTTTCGAAACAGACCCAGAAAATATGTGGGCAATTTATTTCAATGTTCTAAGTTAGATATGATTTTAATTTGTTAATTGAAGGTGTTATGTTGTATTGTAAAAACAAAAAAAAAAAAAAAATAATAATAATAATTATTGTAATGAAGTTTGAGCTAAACTAAATAAATAAATAAATAAAGAATTCAAGAGCCGCAAAATTAATGTAATGTTCGAAGAATTCTAAATAACCGACGAATAAATGACTGAATGATAAACAAATTTTCGAATAAAAATTAATAACTATTATTGCAAAGAGATTTGATTTCGAATAATATAAAGATAATATTTTTAAGTATTATTAAGAGATGATTTATTTGACAAAATGTTATGAGTCTATTTTTACTATGGGTAAAATAATAGTGATAGATAAAGTTTTTGATTGTTAAATGAATCCTCAACGATGTAGGATTACGATATGACACTTTCATAGGTAATTTAGTTCAATAGATGTACTATATTGGTATTGAATTGATCAACCTCTAAAGACTCTCTGATAACTTCAACCATTTACATATTTTTAATACAATCAAAATTAAGACATTTAAATTGTAAGTCAAAAGCTTCCTAAAAATAAAAATACGTAATTAAATATAAGTAAGTAATTAAATAAAAATAATTCATAATTAAATAAAAATAATTAAACAGAAGTAAGTAATATAATAGAAGAAAGTTAATAAATATAATTGAGCTATTAAATAGTAGTAATGCATTAAAGAGACGTAAGTAATGAAATAAAAGAAACTTGTTAAATAGAAGTATGTCATTAAAGAGAAGTAAGCCATTAAATATCAGTAAGTCATTACGTAGAAGTAAGTCATTAAATATAATTGAGCTTTTAAATTGAAGTAATACATTAAAGAGAAGTAAGTCATTAAATATAAGTAAGTAATTTAATAGAAGAAAGTTATTAAATATAATTGAGCTAATAAATAGAAGTAATGCATTAAAGAGAAGTAAGTCATTAAATATAAGTAAGTCATTAAATAGAAGTAAGTAATTTAATAGAAGAAAGTTATTAAATATAATTGAGCTAATAAATAGAAGTAATGCATTAAAGAGAAGTAAGTCATTAAATATAAGTAAGTCATTAAATAGAAGTAAGTCATTAAATATAATTGAGCTAATAAATAGAAGTAATGCATTAAAGAGAAGTAAGTCATTAAATATAAGTAAGTCATTAAATAGAAGTAAGTCATTAAATATAATTGAGCTTTTAAATAGAAGTAATGCATTAAAGAGAAGTAAGTCATTAAATATAATTGAGCTTTTAAATAGAAGTAATGCATTAAAGAGAAGTAAGTCATTAAATATAAGTAAGTAATTTAATAGAAGAAAGTTATTAAATATAATTGAGCTAATAAATAGAAGTAATACATTAAAGAGAAGTAAGTCATTAAACAGAAGTAAGTAAATAAATAGAAAGTAAGTCATTAAATAGAAGTAAGTCATTAAATAGAAGTAAGCCATTAAATATAAGTGAATTATTAAATATAGAGTAAGTAATGAAATACAGATAAGTAATTAAATAGACTTACAGACAATTTAATAGAATTAAGTCATTAATTAAAAGTAAGTTGTTAAATACAAAGTAAGTAAATAAATAGAAAGTAAATCATTTAAGAGGAGTAACTTATTAAATATAAGTAAGTCATTAAATAGAAGTAAGTAATTTAATAGAAGTAAGTCATCAATTAGAAGTAAATAATTTAATAGAAGAATGTTAATAAATATAATTGAACTTTTAAATAGAAGTAATTCATTAAAGAAAAGTAAGTCATTAAACAGAAGTAAGTAAATAAATAGAAAGTAAGTCATTAAATATAAGTAAGTCATTAAATAGAAGAAAGTCATTAAATGTAATTGAGCTTTTAAATAGAAGTAATGCATTAAAGAGAAGTAAGTCATTAAATATAAGTAAGTAATTTAATAGAAGAAAGTTATTAAATATAATTGAGCTTTTAAATAGAAGTAATTCATTAAAGAAAAGTAAGTCATTAAACAGAAGTAAGTAAATAAATAGAAAGTAAGTCATTAAATATAAGTAAGTCATTAAATAGAAGAAAGTCATTAAATGTAATTGAGCTTTTAAATAGAAGTAATGCATTAAAGAGAAGTAAGTCATTAAATATAAGTAAGTAATTTAATAGAAGAAAGTTATTAAATATAATTGAGCTAATAAATAGAAGTAATACATTAAAGAGAAGTAAGTCATTAAACAGAAGTAAGTAAATAAATAGAAAGTAAGTCATGAAATAGAAGTAAGTCATTAAATAGAAGTAAGCCATTATATATAAGTGAATTATTAAATATAGAGTAAGTAATGAAATACAGATAAGTAATTAAATAGACTTACAGACAATTTAATAGAATTAAGTCATTAATTAAAAGTAAGTTGTTAAATACAAAGTAAGTAAATAAATAGAAAGTAAATCATTCAAGAGGAGTAACTTATTAAATATAAGTTAGTCATTAAATAGAAGTAAGTAATTTAATAGAAGTAAGTCATTAAATACTAGTAAGTGTTGTTAAATACAAAGTAAGTAATTACTTAAATATAAGTAAGTCAATAAATTTAAGTAAGTTGTTGAATATAAAACTAAGTAAATAAATAGAAAGTATGTTATTAAATAGAAGTAAGTCGTAAATTAAAAGTAAGTCATTAAAGAGAAGAGTATATCATTAAATATATAGATAAGTCATTAAATAGAAAGTAAGTTATTAAATAGAAGTAAATTATTATAAACAAAGTAAGTCATTAAAATAGAAGCAAATTATTAAAAATATTCTAACACTAAGTAAATTAACAGACGATTAATACAAATAACGGTGTAAGCTTTTTAAATACAATATTATATTGTTGAAAAAATTCAGAATTACAAAACTAGTATTATTTAATGTTATTAGAATACTATAGAAAAATAAATTCATTATTATTTAATGTTAATCGTGAGATGCCAAATTCTCTGTATATGGTCCGATTAATTTAAAAAAAAATGTAATGAAACAGATAGCATGTATTCTACAAAATTTATTGATCTATTATTAGATATCAATCTCATCAACTATTAATACATCCAAAAATATAAACTATGAATACATCCAGATGCAAGTACTATATTAAGGAGGTAGTAGTGGCTGCCAACAGTACGCCGACACACTTAGACCAGTAAGGTCCATTGTGATACAAGTTCAATTCAATTAATTCATCACATACAAATTTAACTTAGTGAGGCTCTACCTTTTAAAACGCACACTAGAAAATAAAAAGACTAACCCTGTGATTAATAGAATAACAAATTTGCATTCATTGAAATTAGAATATTTATGAGTACCGGAAATTATCTAAAAAATGATTTCACTTACATTATTACTTACTTTGACAGATTATACATTTTAATATTTTAGGGATCACCCATTGATGATTTTTCTTAGAGAAAATGAAAGACAAGGTTTTCAAAAAAAAATTTTTATAAATATGAAATAACACTGATTTAATATTATGTATTTTAAAGATGATGCAATTTCAATTATTAATAGTACATACTCAAAAGATATCCAACAATATAACAGGATTTGGTAGGAGTTTTTATTATTTTGATTTTCATTTTAAAACTAATCTGTGATTTTATCTGAAATAAATAAAAAAAAAACAAAAAAAAACAGAAAAACCAACCTATGATGTGAATATGAGTTAAAGTTAATGGAATAAGAATGTGATATTTCATATTTTTAGTCTTGCATAATTTTTCATAATATTTTCTCATCTTTTCTTCTCATCCAATTCATTAATCATGTTGTTAGTTGAATAGTGATGATGCGGTAGTAAAATTGAATGATTCATTCAATGACATTGTTACCAAATAAAAAAAAAAAAGAAGTAATAAAAAGGGAGAAGAAAAAATTGAATTGCAGCAGCGTTTTCTTTGTTATTGTGCGAATATTATTATTTTGGTGGGGATTTACAGTTTTGTAATAAAATAAAGTGGGATGAGGGAGGATATTTAAAATTTTCTTTTTCTGATAATTTTAATAATTATCCAAGATGTCAGTTGAAAAAGTATATTAAATATTTTATGATTTTCTGTTTTATTTATAATAAAAATAACTGGACCAAAACATGATTTACAGAAAAAAATGGAAATAACACTGAAATGCATAACATTTGTAAGAGATTTATGACATCAAGAATGTATTTGAATTAATAAATCTTCTTCTTTTTATAATGACATATCTTGGAAATTTTCCAAATTTTCCGAAAGTTTTTGAAGTTTTACGATTATTCAAAAAATAAGATATAATAACAATTAATAACTATCGTCGAAGTTTCTTCACTAAAATCTAAGAAATAGCAATAATATGCGGAATGATAAATATCATATCCTATAACTGATTCTGCAAGGTAAAATTGAATGCCAAAGACGTATTGGAAGAAACCGAATATCATGGCTAAGAAATATAAGGCAATGAACAGGCCTCCCAGCGTTGGATAGTGGTTGATATGCAACTGAAGAAGAAGAAGATTAACTGAAGAGTGGAAACTGGGTTTAAAAGGCTGTATTGGAGGGCAAATATGTTTGAAAAACTAACAGATATATCAAAGGTTTCTTTTCAGCACATCCACAGGTTCGATACAGCTACGAGTACGCTCGAAGAAGAATAATATCTTCTATAGTTTGCTATTTTGGTGTTTCTTCTTGGCGCATATATTTTGGATATTCTGTGGCCTTCAATACGTTACCAAAGAATGTTTGTTTAACTTTTCAGGGCGTTTTCTATCGATATTTTAATACTACCAATATCTATACCAGATGCCGGTTCCGGTCCTTGCCCGCTGATGATGTGGCCAGTTCGTTATCTTTCTCATTTTCAGTCAAACTGCTATGAACCGATATCCAGATTAGTTATACATTATTTTAGAGCCGTATGAGGTTTAGGGCTTCCGAACATTCTCGCACCAATCTAGATTGGTTGAGGGTAACCTGGACTTTTAAGGCAGCCTGACTGTCATTAAATGTTTTAGTGACTCTGTTAGACCATATCTGGTATTTTATTATCTTCACTGCAGCATTTATAACAAAAACTTCGAACTGGAAACTGTGCAGTGTTTTCCAAAAGGAAACTGGAATTCAAGTAGCTCTTTCTCAAAGAACACTCTAGTTCCCGCGCCTACATAAGGGACCCGTCAGTAAGGGACTCGTAAGGGACCCGTCAGTAAAAATGTCCGAGGTGTTTGAGGATCTAGCCTGCTCTTCTGAACCACGCCATATGTCTCTTTAATAAAAGCTATTACTAAATATAAAATGCAACTAAAGACAGTTATTGATGTTCTATGCTTCACTGAGGAAAAATAATAATTATGAACAAAAAAAAAATACGGTAAAATCATCAACATCACTTCAGATGGTCAGTAAGACCAGATTGCAACATCACCAAGCAAATATGACCTATGTTGAACCTGAAGCGATCCCTTAACCTACTAACTATGAAAAGGTGTGACATTAGCACTGTGGTAGGGGTCATTACGAGTCATTGTCTGATTGGTAAATATGCCAGAAGACTGGAACTCTCCTCAAACGACTTCTGCAGGACGTGTAGAGAAGTGGAGGAGGACGAAACTGTTCAACACCTACTCGGTTCCCGCCCTGGTATCTACCATAAAAGAAAATCCATTTAGAAGCCTTCTTTCTGGACTAGCTGGGTGATCTTGAAAACACTGGTATAAAAACCCTCCGCCACTTCGTTAAAGGCTCAAATTGGTTCGACGAGTAGGATACTACGCGAGGAAAGTTTCCGTGGTATCACAATGGACCTCACCGGTCTCTATATTTCGGCGTACTGTTGGCAGCCACTACTATAGGTAGGTCAAATATCTAATTTCATGAGCAAAAATGAGCAATTCATAAGAAAGCTTTATTTAAATTTTTTACTGCATCTTATCTATTTATTAATTTATGTTTAACTCAAACACGTTACAATCTGAGTTCTTATTCTAAATTCAAATTTCATTTGAAAGTCTTTTTTATAATTTAAATTAAATTAACAGTAAAAAGTAAAAAAAAAATAAAAGTTACAAAATGAAGAAAATAAGATGAGCTAAAATTAAAACTAAAACTACTAATAGAAATAGAATATTAAAAAGAGAAGAAAAAAAACAAACTATGGCAACTCGGATATAACAATATTTTTCATCTAGGAAACGGTCTGGGAAAAATTAATAAGGCGTTGGAATTTATTGCTGGCAATGAACATTCTGATTAATGGTACTGATTTCTCGTAATTGGTTCTGTAGAAGGTAGGGCTAAAAATATTATTTAAACGGAATCGGATACTGGAATTAAGATCAAAGTCTATTATTGTTGAGTGCTAGAATATAATAGACCATGTAAAACTTGAAAAATAAAAAAGAATATCAGTATTTAATTGCAAGAGCTTAAGGCGATTGATTTTTGGCGGTAAAACTAGTAGATTCGACTAATGTATGTGGCGGAGAGCAAACCGTGGAAATTTCTGGAATTGCCTCAACGCTATTTTTATGAGTAGCGTAATACGGAGACCAGGCGCAACCAGCATTTTTCAAATGGAGTCTCAGGAGGGAGGTGTTAAGAGATTTAAAAAAAAAAATTACCTACTTACTACTTCTTACTACCTTTAAGTTAGTACACAATTTTACTTAACTATTATAGACTTATCAATATAATATGGAGCTAAAGTATGATTATGATATAATGAGCTAAAGTATGATTTCAAGAAGTCGAATAAATTGATTCACTAAAATAATTTTATTATGAAATACGCATAATGTGTAAAAAACAGTTGGAATGAATTGATTTAACACAAAAATATTTTCTTTTACAAAACTTAGTGATATTTCGGCTCACTATAAAAATTATTAGTTATTCCAGAACTAACTGTATAGACATATAGAAATTAATTATTGTAACAGGATACCATATAATATAATTAAAAATGAATAAACAGTTATTTTTACATAACCGTTACTACTTTTAAATAATAGTGCAAAGTCATATTGTTCCTAAAATAACAGCGTTACTACTTTTCAGTTTTAAATGTTTTGGTAAAGGACATGATAAGAGTTGGGGTTTTATTGTGTAAGGCAATAGTGACAAAAAAAAAATGGTCTATATGCCACAAAGATTGCTAACGCCATGGTTAACATACTTTTCATACCCCTTTGCCAACAAACTAATTTTGAATAGGGGATTTTTTATGCTCACGAAAAGACGAATATATTCATCCAAAATTTTAACAGTTGAACCGGCGTCAAGGTCACACAATAACACAATATAATTTTTTTTTTTATATAATTCAAAGTCTATGGGTTGAACACTCTAACTGCTTTTACACAGAGATTTGAAATACACAATTACATATTTTAGAATTCTTTTATGGGATACCTACTAATTTTATATGTGAAAAATTATATCTATTGTACAGAATACTTCGGCTTCATAATAGAACAGTTCAATTTTATTTTTAGGATAACCAAAACTATCAACTAATTTTTATTATTTATTTTATCCCTATGACAAAGGGTACTGGACCAGTTCAAAAGTGCTGTTAAATAGCTAAATGTAATATTACACAGTACATCGTACGAACTTTAATAAATTCACATTTTTCGATCGTACGAACTGAAATAGATTCATTTTTTTTTTTGTGTGAAATTAGTATGTATTTTGCTAATTATTATGAATAACATTTTGTTTTAACATGAAATCTTAGTTGTTTTTTACTTCTTTTAATTATATTATTAACTTTAATACAATTTTTTGTATCACTTCAATTATGTTAGGTTCGTATTATATTTATGTTATCTACTGCAAAATTTTCTCAAATTAATTCACTAATTTTAAAATTTTATTATAATAATTATAATTATTTATGTATAGTAAGTCTTAAACATTTTGTTTTTATATATTATTGAAAAAACAAAAATAAAGTACAATAATATTATGTATATCATGTATATTTTGCTATTTGCAGGTGAATTTAATTTGCATTTATGTACATAAATAATTTGTATAACCAAATATTTAAATTTAAAAATTTACGGTCAATTTCCACAAAGTATGAATTTTTATTAGATACTTAAAATTGTAAAATTGTTGAAAGCAATGTTATTTAGCTGTAGTTTGTTTTTGTACTTGTACTATTAAATAGTTTAATTTACAGATTAAAATAATAAAAAATAAAATGAATAACATTAAAAATAATCCACAATATTTTTAGTTAATTATAATTATTATGCAATGTTAGTTAAAATATAAAAATAAATAAAATAACAATTCAATAATGAGAAAATTATTATTTTGTTTGGGAATGATAACAGAATTAATAAACAATAATAAGAAAAATACCAGGTACTCGAAAATATTAATAGAAAATAAAATTTGATCATGATTGGGATTGCATATTTTTAGATGACGAAATTTTGGTTTAATAAAACGATCGTTACTATCATTCGTTTCGTAAACACCGTTATGACGCACATTTATTATTTTGTTTTTCTTCCTTCAAGTTATCACATAATATGATTTTTAAAATTAATTTATTTTTTAATTTGTATATAATTTTGTTGATAAAAGTAATGAATATTAAAAAAAAAAAAATACCTACTTACTACTTCTTACTACTTTTAAGTTAGTACATTTTTAAATCATCATTAAATTTTTTTGACCATCACTTAACGAATCTTAACATTATTTGATTTGCTTCATTTACTACAACAGCATTTAAATGATGAACAAATGAAAATTTTATCATCAAAAATTACCCTCAGGTCCTTGAATTATTAGATAGTTAAACGTTTGACAATTTTGTTATCAAAGGTGTAATTAGCAATAGATGGGGTGCGGCGGCGAGTGAAATAAATAACATTGCATGTGTCAATATTCAGTGAAAGGCTGTCAACTATACACCAGTACATGAAGGTCTTCTTGAAGTAACGCTGTATCGTTAATTTTTGCAATTTCTTTAAAAATTTTCATACACTTTTATGTACATCTCAGGCACGAAGCGTCCATATATTGAGTTGAATGAGTGCTTCCCAAAAGAAAATATTATTATATTATTTTTTGCAACTTAATATAAAATATATATTTAATATAAAAATTACTTAATTACGAAAATTCAAATCGAATGAAAAAAAAAATTTGAAGCAAAAATTGTATGCATAGATATTACCTATGTACGCTTAGAAAATAATGCCTATATAAATATCATTATTTTCTATTATTCTTTTCAATCATACAATAAGAGATATTCAACAACCACAAATTTAAAATATTTGAAAATAATGCCTATTAAAAATCATTCTTCTCTTACCAATACAGCTATAATACATATACATTGCATAAAAATAATAATGACAAATTAAATATCAATCTCCTTATTTACATACACTCAAACACACTGTTTCGATTTAGTTTCCTAGTAACAACAAGAAATAATAAATGAAGCGAAAGCGACAACAAAATAAAATTTTAAAAGGGAAACAACAACAAAATATCGCATGACACAAAATTAATTCACAAACAAAAAAAGTAGCAAGGAATGAATTAATTTTGTGCATTATTGTGGTTGTTGACTTGAATGAGAATTAACATTTATATAAATAATGGGTTTATTTTTTCTAGAGAGTAAGAGTATTGGTTTGTTAAGTAATTCTGTAGTGTTATGTTACTGAGTGCTACATATCGCCGGGTGAGTTCTTAAGTGTCCAATATACCGAAAAATTAAATGGGAAAAAACGCATTTTAAATTTCAAAGCAATTTTTACGTATTTTTTTAAGGATATAGAAAATCAAACTTTTTGTGACATAATATGTAATTTGTTAGCTTTGAAATACTATGTTTAGATTTTTTAAAAAAAATATATATTTCTGTTGATATTCGAAATTTGAAAAAATAGCCCAAATGTATATTGGACAAAAACGTATGTGTGACAAATATTAAAAAACAAAAATATTTTTTTCAATGTCCAATATCTTATGGGGAATTAACACAGTTAATAAAACTTCATTTGATATTGGACACTTAAGAACTTAAACTAAACATTTTTCTCAAGTTTTGGGCACAAAAAATAAAACTAACAAAGACTTTCAATATTAAGGAGAAACATTATTTTATTCATTCAAACACATTTAATTAAATAATATAAACAAAAAAAAAAAAAACAGTCTAGAAAGTGCTAAAGCTAAAAAACAAATCACAATGTGTATTAAAAAAATTATTAAACAAATAATAAAAAATAAAACTAAACAGCCTTTCTTGCTTTATGTTATGACAAAGTTACAAAAATTATTAAATAAATTATAAAAAATAAACCTAAAATAAGTTATTCCATTTAGATAGTATTCTTGTTATTATTTGTTCTAAGGAAAGCCATCGAGCTTCAGCCAGTCTCAGAATTTTCACAGGTTTGGTATCAAAATTTTCTTGAAGCTCACGGAATTCTCCTTGGCGTTTCGGACTGTGAGAAAAAAAGTAATAAATATTTCGAACCAGTTTTTCTAAATTATTCGGCAGTTTTTTTGAAGCAGCAACAGAACACAAATTGATTGAGTGACAAATACATCCCATAGAATAAAGATTAGGATTATGTTTTTTAAATAATGCTATTACTGCAATTTTAGCTCCCATCATGACAGACGTATTATTAGCAGCGAATCATATTATCCTATCATATTTTCTTTATTTATACCATTTTTTTTTTCAATTCAAATTTTCAATACCAATCAAAATAACAATCAAAATTTGTTAGTTGAATTAAAGCTAGAAATTTGTGTTTTATTTTACCTATTGTGTAATCAAAAAATCTACACAAAAATTAGTAAACATTTAGTAAACAAAAAATTAAATAAAATTAATAATTTAAAAAAATTATATGTCCAAAAGCTACAAGTTGCTATCAACCAGGCGGCTCGGATTGCGCTGGGTGCATTACCGAATACAGCCTTAGAATCTTTGAGAGTAGAGGCAAACTTCCCCTCCATAGTGGAGAGAAGAAATGTACTGTCGACAAGGCTTATAACCAGGGCTAACTTTGATCCAAATCACCCTCTTCATAAAATTTACTCATACATTCTACAAAATAAATCCCCTCCAAATATAACTTCCTCAATAAATAAAATGACTCCTCTGGTTGAACCATTGGAGCTTGACCTATATGCCTCCCCAGAGTTATATAGACAAGAGCACCTTTGGAACAACTGGAAATCATTCATACATGATCACCTATCCTTACATCCCAAAAGCACAACACCTTCTGAAAAGTACAAACAATTGTACATCCAACTCAAACAAGCACTCCCAACACACTCCGATATCTACACAGATGGATCAAAAGGACCTCACGGCGTTGCCTGGGCGATAGTCAAGAACAACTCTCTCTGGAAGGCGGAAATCTTGCCGGGGGAATTCTCGATTCTCATAGCTGAGCTTACCGCCATATACAGAGCAGTCCAAGCCGCTGAAACACTATATGAGAACATTATTATATTTACAGATAGCCTTAGTTCAATAAAATCAATCAAAAACCCTTACAATAGTGAGTATATGTCATCTTACATCAGAAACTCCATATCATACAACAATGGCAAATTGCGGTTGGGATGGATTCCAGGCCACGTAGGCATAGCTGGAAACTATAGAGCTGACCTTGAAGCAAATATAGCGGCCAAAAGCCCTCTTACAAGAGATTCATTAATGTCCTACTCCCATGCTAAAAGGATCATTGCAATACACGCGGCGCACATCCGTCAATCAGCCTGGAATTCTTCCAATCGCTTTGCTAGATTACACAATCCAAATGCAAACATTCCTGGCCCAATAAAAAATCAATCTCGAGCCCTAGGTGTTAAACTTACAAGAGTGCGCCTAGGGTATACTCTTGCCACACATAAACATTTATTTGACAGATCCACTCCTCCGACATGTATTCACTGTCCAGAACTCCTCACTATCAAACACATCCTAACACAATGCCCCTCAAATAACACAATTACATCTCAGTTCACATTCACCCCATTGCAAGCCCTACAATTCCATACCAATACACACATAACTCTCATAAAAAACCTCCTACTACATCATAACATCTGGGATGAAATATAACTTATCATTACCAATTTCTCTAATAATCTACTAACATATTACTATTATTGCTTGGTAGGAATAAGTCCTACCAACCATTTACATTCATTAACACTATTGTTTACTTACTATTTGTTGGATTAAGTATTCTAGCGAATGGTAAGTATACTTATACTTAATTTTTATACTATTTTATACTAAGCACTCAAATACACAAATATACAACTTTTTATAATATTATATATTGTAAATTAATTTAAAAATGTATTTTTGGATTCCAAGTCAATCAATGGGGCGCAGACCAGGAGGTGTAAATGCTACTTTTGCACTTCCTGGTTTGTACCTCATTGGCTTGAGTTTATCTCTATCTTGGTCTGTACTTTGAATTGTTTAATTTGTTAGTTTGTTAAATTGTTAAACTGAAGTTAAAATATTGTTGAATTGTTTAATTTTTTCTTTTTTAGATTATTTGTTATATTTCCTAGATATTAAGTGTTACATTTTGTAAATTTTTAAATATTGTTTCGTTTATCTTTATATTATAAAGGCCCACATTCCGAAAGGGAAAAGGGCCTGTAGTTGGCCTGCAGATTAATCTGTAGGTCCACTGTTAAATAAATAAATAAATAAATAAAATTATTTAATTGAGTATTGCAGTATTTTGTTGATATTTAGAGTGAGGTTGCAGTACGGAGTACAGCTGTTAAGATTGCAACACAAATACTGCAATTGCAGTACTTCGGCAGCACTGCTCTCCGATTATTCTCATTCACATTCACACTGATAAAACTCTCTCAAGAAAAACAAACCTTTTCCTTGATCTATACAAAACCTTCATTTGAAATAGAACACTTGAGCACAAAATTTTAATTACTCACTCAAGCGTAAAATATTTTTTGACATTTTTTGTTCAATATCATATTAATTGCAGATTGGACACTTAAGCACTATAAATGTAAAAAAAAAAAAAATTCACTTTCTATGATATTGAACAAAAGCAAAATTAAATATCTCAACAACTATTATAGATAGAACAAAACTGATTAAAAATTTAAAAAGAGCGCGTCAAGTTTAGTTTAGATCAATAAAAAAATCAAAATGTATGATATTGGACACTTAAGAACTCACCCGGCGATATACATTGTTTATTTTTAGCCATAATTTGGTTTTATGTAGTTTTAAAACAATTAATTTGTTAACAATTGTAAAAATTTAAAACAGTCTTATTTTTTATTTTTTATAGATAACTAAAATAAATATTTGTAATTGTGTTATTGAAAAATCATTTTCTGCTAGAAGTTTTGAAGAAAAATTATTAATTGTTAAGAACGGTAAACCAATGCTTGCTCTACTAATAACAACAACAATAAAACGGTGCAATCAGCATTTTTCAATAAAATCTTATAATTCGTATACGAGGTATTTTCCAACATTAATATAGAAAATGCATACTTTTTTACATTGTTTTCTTAAAGTCAGAGCTTAAATTAAAGTTATATTTATTTCAATAACAAAAACAGTATTAGCTAAATATTGAAATTTTTAATTGAAATAGAATTAAAAAATCATTTTAATGAATATTCCGAACTTTTTGAATTGATAATAACACTTTCGCTCTAACAACTAGTTGAGTTGAGCGATCGTTTTTCTGCCTAAACAGAATTAAAACTACTTTGAGAAGTAGATGTGAACAATTTTAACTGTCGAAATTAGCAAAAATTTCAATAGAAAAACAAAAGCTAAAGCAAACTGATGTTTCCTTTTATAGTGCTTCCCTAGTTGAACTCCCCGTCACTGGTACATCTCCAATTTAATTTCTTTGGTACTATTAAGTACGCGTACACCGGCATTCTTATTTTTATTCTTCTAGAAATACTTACTAAATCTATAGTTTGTGGTTTTTGTACGGATTATCAATGACCTTAACATAAAATTATTTTCATCACATTTATTTATTTAAAATTCATTAAAGTATGTACGTTGTGTTGTTAATATTATACCTTAGAGATTATTTCTTATGTTATTCTAACGAAAAAAAAAAAATAAAAATATGTCTTAAAGAATTTCCAGAATTATTTTTTTTGTATTTTTTTTCTTTTCTTTTTCAAAAATAACACTAAATTTTAAATTAAAAACCCTGGTCAGTCATAATAACTAATTACAAAAACAACAAATCCATTTAAAATATTTTTTTTTTTTTTTTTTTGTTTTTGTTAAAATCTGGTAGAATAATTTTATAAAATATTCAATCCACAAGATAAGGCAATAAAGAAGAAATAAATCTTATCCTTAAAGAATAAACAAAAAAAAAAAAAACAGAATACTGAGTATAACTAAGTTGAGAACTGGTGTATTAAATGAGTAAAAAAGAAAGGAAAACTTAAAATGTGGAAAAGAAAATTTCCGTTTAGAAAAAAAAACAAAAAATAAAATAAACCATTCGGCACAATCAAAGCAAATATTACACTCAAAGGACTAATATTGCTCTTAAGTCGCCTCGTGTGAACACTAAATCTTACAGAAAATAAAAAAAAAAAAAATAATAAGAAACATTGGAAAATGTTTTTTACAACATAAAAGTTCCGGTATTTTTTTTTCTTCTTCCGTATCAAACTATTCGCAAAACACTGAAATTGGTATTACAACGTTCACGATCCCAACTGTTCTATATAGGTAGATTTTATTTTTAAAGAAATTTTAATTTTGATATTTTGATAGTTACAGTGTTATTATTTGGTCTTTTAACCCTTATGTCTATAACTATACATACCCGGGTATGTATTTTAACTTTGATTTTAGATAACTGTTAAGCATCCAAATTCATTAAAATTTTAGGTATTTTCAACTTAAACTATTTTCCATATTTTTTTTGCTACGACAAGTACAAATCGCACATTTTAAATGCTTCTTTGGAGCGTTAAACAAAAAACGTCATTGATGCCACAACCAACATACTTGGGTCTGTACACACGTACATTTTGTATGAAAAATATAGTTTTTCAGCTAGTTTTGCAAATAATATTTAGAATAAAAACATAAAATGTAAACAGCTAAATAATAAAATTTATTTCAAAACGAATTTATGCAGTCGTCAAATTCTTCCAAAGTTAGTACTTTCCATTCTTTTGCCTTTATTTCAGGATGCAAACGATTATATTCTTGTAAAGTTGATATGACTTTTTTTCGCGAATTATTATATATAATTCATCTAATAAGTTTTTAAATATTCAGCGAATGCTGATCATTTTAGTTCGTTGTACTGGGCTAATTCGTTCGCGCATGATCAAAAGACGATTATCACTAGATAACACAGGAGAATCACTTTGCCACTGAGCATAATGCTACAACCCTCTATAGATGTTGTCTGACTATTTTTTATCAGATGTTGTAAAAATGTCTTCATCACTGCTCGTATTATAATCTATTTGTACAGTTTCATTATCACACACATCTTCAATATCTTTGAGTCCTTTATTTGCATCCCTTTGCATCCTTAATTTGCATTCTTAATTGAGTATCATTTTTATTTATTTTTTTTATTAATTTTTAAGCATTTAACTAGAATTCATAATTTAAAACTAACAAAACTAAACATGAAAATATTAGAACATAACAATGAAAAATGTTAAAATGTAATAATATAAAGTGCTTTAACTATAACTACTTTAAATGACCAAATTAATAAAAATAAAACATATACATATTACATAAATAGAGATATAAAAATAAAAAAAAATAAAAACATATAGCATTGAAGACATATAGCATAAAAAATAAAAACATATTCATTTTAATTTGGGGTAATATAGATGTATCAACTTCCCTAGAATAAACAATCATTGCTTGCGATATAGATGCATTTAACTTTAGCCCATTATTTTTAGTCCAAAATAAAATAGCATCAAGATCGTCGTTAATTTTAGCAATGTAGGTAATGATATTGGTAATAGGTTCACTAATAAATATTTGGGTATCATCAGCATACAATCTCCATTTTGACTCAGATAAACATAGTGGCATGTCCTTAACAAACAAACTAAACAATAAGGGTCCTAATAGGGACCCTTCAGTGTCACCACATTTTAGCTCAACTATATCCGATCTCATCTCATTCAAATAAACAAATTGATTTCTTTTATAAAGGTACATAATAATTTAATAGCTAATAAGTCAAAGCCAAATGACTGCCTGAGTTTTTTGCATAGAAGTTCATGATTTACACAATCAAAAGCTTTGGGGAAATCCAAAAATAGTAAAACTGTAGCATTTTATTTATCCATTTCCATGCATATATTACCGGATATTTCAAACAAGGCGGAAAAGTCTGAATCCAGACTGCAAATTAGACAAAAGACTATTAGCTTCAATATATTGAGTGATTTGTCTGTGCATAATGTACTAAAACACCTTAGATAGAAAGGGTAGTATGCTAATTGGTTGTTTATAGAATTTGTAAATTATAGAAGGATTAGCCTTTTTCAGAACTGGGATAACTTTAGCACACTTCCAATTTTCCAGGATTAGTTACCGGTTGTTAATATATGGTTGAAAATATGTAAAATGGAGGGCAGGACAACAGGAGATATAATTTTTAAGAACTTCGAAGAAATTTGGTCGGATCCAACAGCATCTGATTTAATTTCATTTAAAGCAAAATGAACTTCATCAATGCCAACATTACGAAAAGCAAAAGAACATGATAAATTACGAGTTGGAACATTGCACAATTCAGGATTAGTTTCCATAGGAGTTTCAATGAATAAAGAATTTAGTTCATTCACATCAAAATCATCAATAATATCACAGTTCTTTGCTTTACTTATTCCTAATTTGGACAAGTTAGACCATAGCTGTTTAGGTGAATTGATTACACTAAGACAATATTTAAGAACGACAATAAGAGAATCATTAAGACCGCTCTGCCACAGAAACACGATATTTTCATCATCTAACCTTACATCAGAAAATTTATTATCTTCTCTTACAAAAGTATTACGTAAAAAACTTTGTTTTTATTGCACAGACAATCTAACAAATGAATAAATAATATATGGCGCGTAAATCTATTATACTTAAATGTAATTAAATTATTCAAATTAGATTCAATTATAATTTTACATCTATACCCATAAAAATTATCATAATTAGATATTTCATCCATGATATGAAAACAGAAAACACTTTAAACAATTAAATAAACACTTGAAATAATACTTCGTATCTTTTAGACAAGTTGTTCAGCAAAACTAAGCTTAATTACACGTAAAAAATTTCAAAATTGAAAAAAACTGAAGAAGGGAACTTCCCGAAATAATATTTTAATCAAAACGGCAGCATTAGTTTTAAAAATTGTTGCGAAACATTTGGCAACAAAATATTATATTCATTTTTACAATACAAATTGTATTACACACCCGAGTATGTTGGTTATTGACGGAACACGGAACGTATATTTTTTGGTTATAGACAGAAGGGTTAAGGTAATATCTTGTAACGGTAAAAACTGTAAGTAAATTAGCTATTCATAGAAGACC
This sequence comes from Argyra leucocephala, assembly GCA_963942445.1. Lineage (NCBI taxonomy): Eukaryota > Metazoa > Arthropoda > Insecta > Diptera > Dolichopodidae > Argyra > Argyra leucocephala. Next base: position 17,735,826 of record OZ012681.1, read on the forward strand.
AAAATCTATATTATAATACACAAGAGCACGATTAGTGAAGGTACACTTTTCGTGGGTTTTCGTGTGCTTCGTTTTTGTTTTTTATTCAAAACATAATACATGTATATTTTGGGTAAACAATTTTTATAAGATATTTGCTGGGTTGGTTAAAACATCATTTAATATCAGAAATTTTTCATTGTTGACCTATTGCTATAACAGAATTATGACTACAAATGTTTTTGACTATAAACGAATTAAAATACATCGTTCTACTACGTTGAGAGTAATGGGATTTTAATGTGTTAAATTATATTGAAATCAATATTAATTTCGTCATAAAGTATTAGGTATTATACTTTAATTTCATTATATATATATTCAATAATCAAGCGATTCAGAAAACAATTACAATTATACCAAAATAAATATTTCTTTTTACATAAAATTGTGTTTGAAAGAACTACTTCTGTGTAATTGCACAGGGGATCCACTATTGTTGGTTATTTGTAACATCAGATGTATTTTTTTTCCACCGCATGCCGTATGAAAATGTTTTTTCTTATTTTATTACCTATCTATAATTGGATGTCAGCGGTTATATGATATTGGCAAGGATGTCTTGATAGATGTTTCGAACTGTTGCTGAATGGATTAAATCGCCAATGTTTCTGATGCCTGATATCCAGTTTCTAATGTTGCACAACCATGTTAACTGTTTTCCTCCTATATAACTCTTTTTCCTTCAATTTTTTCTTGAAAACCATTACCTGAAGTAGCTCGTATATATTTCTACGCATAATATCCCTAAAGTACGAGGTTTCTCTTTCTTTAGCCTTAGAAGTAGTTTCTGTCTTTCTGTACTTGTTCTACGTAGAACTTCTTCGTTTGCAATACAATCTGTCCATGATATTTTTAGCATTTTTCTCTTCGTTTACGGTCCATGTTTCTACAACATATGGGAGTATAGACCAAACATAGCATTTAACGAATCGTAAGTGAAAGCCCAAAAGTTTATTTCATGACAGCAAGAAACTTTTTTGTGTTTAAGAAATGCATTTCGTTTTTATTTGTTAAATAATATCTGCGAATATATTTTCTAAAAATACATTTCGTCTCACAAAGTGGGTATAAAAAAGTGAAAATATAGTATATACGAACAATTTATATCTTAGCAGTTTAAAAAAAATTAAAGGAAGTTCATATATTCCGCTTAGCCTGTTTCAATTCTATCAAATCTATCTTACATCAACTGGCCAACAGAGATAAAGCGATAAATACAAAAAGGTACCTCAAGATCAGCTGGCATAACTTTTCTTTACAGATTTTCTCAACACACACACACAAGCGATTTTGTTATGTTATTATTTTCGAATTTCAAAATGTTTTCTTAAAGCCTTAAAAAGTAAACCAACAAAAACTAAAAAAAAAATGCAAAAGAAAAAAACAATTTCCAATAAACGAGGATAAAACAAGCACAAAACAATGTAACGGTAAAAAAAAAAAAAACAAAATGGTTTTAAAATCGTTTTTATTTCATTTTCATTAAAAATTTATATTTCTGTCATTTTCAAAATAACTAAAGAAATTTTTTTTGTTGTTTGCCAAAATAATAAAATCTTAACCTGACTTCAGCAAAGTCAATTGAAAAATAACTGATTGAACATACACAGGTTGTTAGATAAGGTTATGGAGTTTTGTGATATCAAAACTGATATAAAATTGAAATTATACAAACAAAAAATGTATAACGGTAATAATAAAATTGAATTTCATAGATCTAAAGTGTAAAACACTTACATTTTCAATGGATCTAAATTTACAAAATATTTAATTTAAATGTTAATGAGTTTTAGATGTAGGTATAGTAGAGTTTTATTAACTTCAGAATATGGGTAAGGTGATATTCTTCGATTTTTCACATAATGATATATTATAAGGTCGTCGTGTGGACTTTTGATTATTAAATAAAATGCTTCGAACAGGTCAATTTTCGATTAAGTCAACATCAATTAAAATTGGGTTTAATTATCATTATTAAAAATGTACAATTTTTATTGTTTTCATACTCCTCTACTGGGTAGCAAAGTGCTTTCCTTGAGTATTATAGAATCCTTAGGATTATAGAATCAGTCATAGTTTAAATTCAGAAACGTTGTTTAATACTAAAGAATGTCTACTAAGGAATTCCAATATTGCTGGAAGGAGTTGTATACATCTTAAATGTTATTTGAAAGTGTGCTTACGACAACTTTGGTTTGCATTTCTTCTCCGCTTCTACTACCGATGTATTCTACTATTCTACTACTACTCTACTACTACTCTACTACTGTTCTACAACTCTAGATATGATATAGTAAAATAGATTTTAAATCGTTGTGATATCAACAGAATATAACTTTTATCTACTGAAAAAACAATAATTATTTTTGTCATGCAAATGCGGAGAAAATGGGAGAAAGCGATATGAATGTTGGTCCAATATTTATTTCAGAAACAATTTATAATATTCTGGGAATGTCTTAAAGTAAATAATATGTGATTTCATTTATAATCATCATAATCTTTCGCCATACACTGCCCCAGAAAGGTTTTAATTTGAATTCTACGGTTAAAAATTAAATCAGATACCATCTTGAGCATCACACAGTATTTAATTTCTGTTTAAACCATTATCATAATTTTTCTCCACTCTGTTTTCTATAGATTTTCTATAAAATTTGTGCCTGTTTAAATGTGTATCTGATTTTTTGAATCTGAAACTATACTAGAAACGTAAAGTGTTTAGAGTAGGAATAAACATCTTCGTATCAGAGCAATAGAATAGCGTTTATCAAGCGATGAAGTACAATAGATCTTAAGAAGTCGCGACTACATAGAACTACCCATTAATAAAAAAAAAAAAAAACATCTTCGCAATCATATTTTTTATTTCTATTCAATCCTATTTTTTAATTCTGTTCAACTAATAGGACATGCCAATGATATTAATATCAAATCTCAACGTTGAAAAATGATTGAAAAGGAAACGGAATAAGCTTACACAAGATACATATATTAAGATACCTGATGTTGTCTGAATATGATTTTGTTTCATATCTAACTTTTAGAGTTTTTGAATACTGACCATTTCTTCTTGTTTCATTTAACACAAAACTATATTAAGACTTTTTTTCAATTTTGATCCTACTTCGAATATTCGCAAGCAATTTATTGGCTCTTCAATGATGCTATATAAATGATGTTTCTAAATACACCTACATTCTGCACCACCGCTTTAATCAGTTCGATGAATTAAGGTAATTGTTAAATAGTTTGCAACCATGATATTTACGTTTTGCCAATACCCACCCTACCTTCAATCATTTCCTGCAATACCAGTTGAAGATTTTCGTATTTTTTCAAAACATAGCCTAAATACACTGTTTTTCTTCTTTTGATTTGCTTTCAATACTTTGCGATTTTTATTAAAGCTTCTTGTCTTGAGTATATCGAAGAAAAATGCCTGTATATTTTATTCATATACAAAAATTTTAAAAACATTAAATGCTTCAGACAAAAAAAAACTGCAAAAAATAATATTTGAGACAAAACCAAGGTCATCCATCATATACAGACCTTAAAAAGCAAATGAAACAAGGTTACGAAAGAAAAAATCAAATGAAACTAGATTACAAAAAATTGGTATAAGAAAATGTTGTATCTTAGGCCAGGACCTACACGGTCTCTTGGCCATCTAAGTTAATGTTGTATCCGCTATCTCCATCATTCTATTCAGACATCAACACATATGTCTATGTTTTTTAACACATATTTCTATGCTATGTTAATTTTTATAATATATATTAATTATAATTGAATTTGATATTGGCTGTAGTAGTAAATGAAGAATTAACACACATAACAGAGATTTGTGGAATTAAATAATGAACTAGGTTTAACCTAGCTCAGGACTGTAGTTCTAAATTTATATGATAAAGTAATAGTGTGATAATGTAATAATATGATAATGTAATAAAATAATATGATAATGTGATAATGTGATAATGTGATAATGTGATAATGTAATAATAAGATAATATGATAACGACGTGATGATGTTATAATGTGATAATGTGATAATGTGATAATGTGATAATGTGATAATGTGATAATGTGATAATGTGATAATGTGATAATGTGATAATGTGATAATGTGATAATGTGATAATGTAATAATGTGATAATGTGATAATGTGATAATGTGATAATGTGATAATGTGATAATGTGATAATGTAATAATGTGATAATGTGATAATGTGATAATGTGATAATGTGATAATGTGATAAAGTGATAATGTGACAAAGTGATAATGTGACAAAGTGATCATGTGATAATGTGATAATGTGATAATGTGATAATGTGATAATGTAATAATGTGATAATGTGATAATATGATAATGTGATAATGTGATAATGTGATAATGTGATAAAGTGATAATGTGATAAAGTGGCTAATGTGATAATGTGATGATGTGACAAAGTGATACTGTGATAATGTAATAAAGTAATAATGTGATAATGTGATAATAATATATCATACGATGAGATAACTAATTTTTCATTTCCCTATATTAACAAACTATAATTCTAACTTCACGAAAAATTAAATAATGTATACAGTCAAATTTTAGTCAGTGTAGCTACGCAAACTAATTGTTAAAGTCGAACGACGCATGTATATAATTTTGATACTTCCAGCAAATCATAAGTTTAATAACAAAACCTGCTGTTGCTGTAATATGGAAAAATTTCGTGCCCAATATCCTATTTTGAAACATTAAAGCTCAAATTTACAAAACACTTATACTTCCGGCTATGTCCTGCTTCAAATTTGAATCATGGAAATTGGCCAAGAAAAGTGAATACAAAATTTGATGATGTCTTCGAGAAAACAAATTTTTATAAGATATATGGTTCTGAAACTGACCGTATATTGAGAATCTGGAATAGAAGATGTAATGCCGGCCTGTATGACGTTTATAAAGAGTTGAACAGTATAGTTATGGAAATTAAAGTCAAGTCAATACATTTGGATTCATCAAAAAAGAGAATCTTCTAGTTTAAATCGGAAGATTGAAGAAATCAGAGCAATGATCAACAGAAATAGATGATGTTGATGCGTCAATACATGAACCTACATGTCTATATTAGTTTGGTTTGTATACAGTTAGCCGAGTGTTAAATTGCAAAACGCCAATTCGCCTAATATCTTTTAACAAAAAAGACATTTCGCAATTTTCCATCTGACATATTTGATCATTTTACAAAAGGTTGTTTGGCATAATGAGACACTTCGCAAAAAGATATGATCCTCCTAATTTCGATTCTCTCATATACATAAATATAAATAAATATTCTGAAAAAAGGGAAAACTCTGATTTTGAATACAATTCTAAAATCCTAGTTGCAAAGTGTCCTATTTGATAAATAAACTATTTGCAATATGGTAATTTTGCTAAAATAAAATTTGTGAAATAGGAAATTATGCGAAATAGCATTAGGCGAAATGGGAGTTTGATTTATAGATTTTACGAACAGGACCGCTCCTATTAGTTTTGCCTAAACAAATAGTTCTATTGTTTTCGTTAAAATTTCTGGCTCTTTATCTGGTATAATTTGACATTGATATTTAATTTTGTCGCGCATTTGTAGTAGTACCGCACCGTATATTACTACTTTCGTTTTCATATCGTTTATTAAAATTTGGCAACGAAATGTGTTTGCGAATTTTTTACAATGTAAACGCAATGCAATTTTTTTTTCTATGTCTCAGCTCTCGATTTGATTTACATTGAAATCTGAAATGTATCATACAAATAAAATATTTTTTTTACAATTTATTTTTATTACTCCACCCATACTGAATCACTTAGTTTCTTAGTAACTGGGGATCATAACACAAAAATATAAATGAAAATGAAAACAAAGAATTAAAGTAGGAAAAATACAATTTTCAGAATCTCATCTTGAAAAAGTATCTCTTAAATCGAGATTAGTTTTTAAATTACACCAATGAATGCAATGACTAGAATTATTATTAAAACACGAATCCATATATACAGTTACAAAATAAAATGGCGCTCGTTCATTTTCTTTTTGAGTTATTTTTTTTTGTAAACAATAAGATAAGAAGATTTTCTTTAATTTTCTTTTATACTACACTTTTAAATAGATTTTCGCACACAATACAATATTATGAGAGTACTTTGATATGATGTGTGAATGAAAAGGCAACAAAAAGAATACAAAAAATAGAATTAAAAAAAAAAAATGCTTTCTTTAAGGATTTTCTTTGTTTTTTTTTTTTTTTATGTATTCACTTACAGTTAAAGTGTTTTTTGTATTCTGTGCCATTGTTTTCGAAATGGTAAAAGCAAAAAAAAAAAAATGATGATTGTAACGCATCTAGAGATCAAATTTGAAATTGATGAAATTGAAGATCCATAGATATTGTTGATGATGATGATAATGATGTTGATGATATTGATTATGAAAATAATAATAATGATTTCATTAAAAGATATTTATCTAAAGTATTTACACACTGAATTGTCATTCATCAGAATATAATTTTCGATTTTATATTCAAGGTTAAAAAAAAAAAAAAAAGTAGAAAAATAATTTAATATAATGTCTTAAAGTACCCGTTGTTGTTGTTATATGAGAAGGACAAGACAGAGAAATTTTTATATCATAGATGAAAACAAAAACGTGTTACCCTTGTAATTTCCTAAGGGAAATTTCACTGAGAAGGAGAATTGTTATTTTTTTTTTTTTTTTTTTTTTTTTGTGTGTTTTTGGTATGTGCTTTACATAATAAATAAGTTTGTTTTACGGAATAAAATATAATAAATGAGAATTTGAAATGAAAATAGAGAATGTATCTTGACTCTAATTTTTTTTATTTTTGTTTTTTTTTGTCTTTTTTATTTAATTAACCTTTAACTATAGAGGAAACTGTATTGGACCAGATAAAGAACTTGACTGATTATTTTGCTTCCTTTCTAGAGCTTGGTCTAACAAAAGAGTCTCTGATGACATAGAACTGCAGGGGGAATATATTATTTTTGTCACTTCAACAATTTAGTTTTGAATTTGTAAATGGAACAAACTTAAATAATTTAATTCAGGTTTCCGTTCACTAATAATTATTTTAATACTATCGGACCCAGTGTGCTCTGCTACACCCAGTTAAAAAAAAATGTTCGTATTACATGAAGCACACTGATACCTGTAGAAAATAAAATTTATTTCTCAAATTAAAAATCGTGTAAATTAATTCTAATGTTCTTTATTACAACAAACAATAATTAATTTTTATTTTGAATTTTAAATGATTACAAAGTTTGAAATCATAAGATATGTTACTATTCTATTGCAATGCTCTTTGGTGAACAATATTTTTTGTTTTTCCTTCGTGTGCAAATATAAATAATGCCGAAGGTTCACCAACACGTGAACATCCTACCTAAAATTGCCCATGTCGGGCAATCTTTTAAGATTTCACCCAGATACTTGTAGTAGTGATTTCTCTTCCGATTTACACAATGTCATTGCAAATTCTAAACGAACTGGAAATTGATTACGCTTAAATTTAAATGGCATCTATCTGATGGAATAATTGGTATTCGTGAAATTAATATAATTTTTCCTTTTATTTGGCAGTTAATATAGATGTTGCGATGATATTGTTCATTAATTTGTCCACTACTAATCATGTGCCGTTACATAACAGTGGTTGATTTTTTTTTTTTTTTTTTTATGTATAGCCAAAACACTAGGTGGGGACCTTTTATACCGATTGGTACGTTTGGCTAGGGTGGGAAAGGAAAATTTGGAAAGGAGGACAATTTTGAACGAAGGTGTTAATGTTCGTCTTGAATTTGTTTTGGTCATAAATATAAAATTTGTCATGTTTTGGGAGCACATAAGATGGAATTTGGTTCCACATTCGGGATGTTGAAGTTATAAACGAATTTCCATAACTTGTCTTTTGCCATCTAGGGATTTCAATGGTGTAGCGATGAGCACATGCTGCCCTTCGTGTTTCACGGGGGAAATGCTTAAGTGGAGGTAATATAGATTTAATTTCCACTGAGCATGTGCCGATGACTACGAGATATCTATAAAAAATTGAATTTAAATTGCGTAACTTAATTATGGGAATACCAGTTTTGAATGCAGAATATGTGGTGGAATTCCTGGTAAATCGAGTGAATTTAAAAATTCAATTGGGTAATTCACAACTTCATCAGGATCCATAACGCAATCGGTTGACTTGTACGTAATTGTTTGGCCATTTTGTTTTGAATTGAAATATATTATTTGTTGCCAATATAGTTATAGATTATTACTACTCATTTCAGGCATTTCAGGATATAAAAGGGTTAAAGATTACTCGCACATAAGTTAAAATAAAAAATAATTATTGGAATGCATATTAAAACTATTATGCAATTAATAATTAGCAATAGAACCTATTTATTTACAAATTTTATAAATTTTTTTATGTTTAATTGTGTTTGGTACATGCACAAAATCAAGTAACAATCAATCGACAAATTAGTCGCAGTCACTGATGAAAGAAGTAAGTTGCTTCCGAAATATAGATATTTCAAAATAAATATAAAATGATTAGTGAAAGGAAACTCGACTTTTATTCCATCATTTAAATATATCATATTAAATACAAATCTGATTATCAAAAAATATCATATTAGCAAATTCATTTAATTCCTTTTTCGTACAAAATTTTAGCTACCATTCTTTTATCCTGCCTGAGGTCAGATGTTATGACACAACGAATTTTTTAAAACAGCTTAAAGTTAAATAATTATCCCCTTATTGTTATTGGTACACATTAAATTTAGCATAAATTAACTAACTTTATAATGAATTATCAAAATGTATATTAGTTTAATGTAGTTATCCAATTAGAATAGTTCCTTTTGGATTCTAACACATTATCATTTCCACCTAAACTTAGGCAATATTTTAAAAAGAAACATTTTCATTCGTATTTTAATAATGAATTATGACATAATATTCTTCTAATATAAAATTACGCATATAAATTGAACTCTGGTTCTAGGGCCATTTGCGGGTCTTAGGGCCATAAAATCAGCTTATATGTCATAATCGGTGCAGTAGTTCTTCCGGAAAATTGTTACAAACATACAGTTTTCTTTTATTATATATAAGATAAGATAAGATAAGATTATTGATTGCAAATATCGATATTTCTGAAGCAACATAATAATATTAATTTCCGTTATCAGTGCTTGTGACTAAAAATTTAATTTTACTAATTTAAATGAACACTCAAAATAAAAAATATTTCTCTTGGAATTTCTTCTTTTGAAAAAACACCAAAAAATAGGTGTCTATCAAAATCAAAAGGTACTCTTTTCCATAAAATGAAAAAAAAAAACTTATAAATGTCACATTATTCTTCATGTACTTTTACGTCATCTAAATATTAATTCAAGCTCAAAATGGTACCTTTAGCAGTAGTTTTGCTCGTGTAAAATATGTAGTCAATTTCAAAAAGGGCTCTTTTTCAATTTTTGTCAGTTTCAAAATGTACTTTTTCCGTAATAAAATATAAGTTTCAAAAACGGATCTTTTCCTCTTAAAAAACATATGAGGAGAAAATGTAATTTTCAAATGGTATCTTTTCCATTGTGTCTTTTTGGCGGGAATTTTGACATTAATTTGAACGTGCTACTCATTGTTCTTTAAATATTTGGAGATATAAGACGGTTTTAATAATGGAATCAATCGGTGTTATTGAGGATTTATCAGGTAGTGGCAAAAAAGCAAGAAAAAGATCGGTCAATAAAATTCAGTGGAAAAGAGAGAAGCAAAAACTAGAAAGGTTTGTATTAAATTACTATAGAATAATGAATTAATAACTATTGCAATGTTATATTTCATTAACATAGATTAAAAGCTATAAACCTACCTAAATTTCCGACTTGCAAACACAATGGAAAAACTTTTAAATGTAAATCTTTGAGAGGAAGAGACATTATATATTTTTCCAAACTATTTTATAAATCCAAATCAAAACAGGAACAAGATTGTTTCATAATAGCATATAGCAGTATTGAATCTCCAAAACGAACAGATAGGCGAAAAGGAGGTACTTCAAAATCTTATCGTTGCCAACATTTCATACAAAATTTAAAAGGTATGAAGATTCGTGTGTGTAAAGACACTTTTATAAAAACTTTAATGATATCAGGAAAACGTATTAGCAGAGTTTGTTTAAATCATTTTAAAACTGGACTTTTGCCTCGAGAGAACCGTGGAGGCGACAGAAAGACTTCAGTCTATGCTTCAAAGCGGGAAGCAGTTATTAATTACATTAAACGTTATAAACCAATTGAAATACATTATTGTCGAGCAAAAATAGCTGTTAGACAATACTTGTCTGGAGATTTGTCTGTCAACAAAATGTACAAATTTTATACTGAGAACCATCCTTCTGATCTCCAAGTCAAAAACAGCTTTTTTCGAAATATATTTAATCGGCACTTCAATATTGGATTTAAAATGCCATCAACAGATAAGTGCTCAACTTGTATTTTATTTAATCAAAGATTACAGATTGAAAAAGATGTTGCTAAAAAAAATGAACTTATGATACAATCGAGAGTTCACAAGCTCCGTTCAAAAGCATTTTTTGATTTAGCGAAGGAAGAAAGTGAAAGTATGACCATGTTTTCATTTGATTGCCAAAAAAATATGATCTTACCAAAGATACCGGACCAGGCTGCCTATTACAGTCGCCAGTTTAATTTATATAATTTGGGTATTGTTAATGGCTCTTCAAAATCACAGCTAACCAAAGAAAATACGTATTTTTATATTTGGACCGAAGACATTAGTCCAAAAGGGTCTAATGAAATTTCATCTGCTTTGTATGATCGACTCTGCAGTACATCTTTCAATGATAAAATAAACAAAATTAGGTTTATGTGCGATGGATGTGGAGGTCAAAATAAGAACTGTACAGTGATTTTAATGTGTTCGTTTTGGCTTTGCAATATTGCTCCAAGAACAGTAAAAAAAATTGAGTTGATTTTCCCAGTGCCAGGACACTCATATATTCCTCCAGATAGAGTATTTGCTCAGTTAGAAAAAATTGCTCGTCAAAAAGAAGTGATTTTGCAGCCTAAAGATTATATTGATTTATACAAAGACCGTGGTGTAATTTTGAATTTAGGTACTGAACAATGTCCTGTAAAAGATTGGAGAAACCTAGCCATTGAATATTTAAAACCAACCAAAGATTGGCACTTTAAATTTAACAAAACTAAAAGATTTGAAATCAAGCGTACAAAATCAAACTCCTTCGTAATTAAAGGGGAAACAACATATAAAGCTGACTTGGGAGTTTTTCGATCAGTCTTAAAAAAAGGGAAAAGATTGAACAGTAATTGTACACCAGAATTAATTACTGATAAACCAATTATTAAGAACGCCAAACGCAAAGACGTGGATAAACTTTTACAAAAGCATTATGGAGAAGATTGGCGCACTTTGGAAGGCTTTGAATTCTACAAACATGTAATTGACAAACCTTCCACTGAATTAGAAACCGACACACCTGTAGAAGAAGAATTAATTTGTGATACATGTTGTGACTTTGATGACTTAGATTTTCATATTTAAATTTTTTGTTATTTTTTTGTTTTGAAGAAAAAAGTTTACTGAATTCTTTTCATTTTTGAATTTTGAATTTTTTTTTATTTATGTTTAACTTTTTAGCTTTTAAAAATATTATGTTTTTTGGTTATTTTTTATATTTTTTTATATTTAGTTTTTGTTTTATGAATAAAAATGTTGTTTGTGATAATTCAATTTTTCTATAATCAAAATATGTATCGTAAATTTTTTTTGCAAAAGGTGATCTTTTCCATAAATTTATTTTCAAAATAGCTCTTTTCCAGAATTTAGTTTCAAAATGGCTCTTTTCCAAATTTGAATTGAAGTTTACTTCCTTATTTCTGGTACTAGTTTTAAAACGTAAAGTGTTTCTTGATCTAAAAGCCATTTTTTATAAAACGTAATATTTCAAAATTAATTTGAACTTAAAATACAGAAATAACAAGTTTTTTGCATATATCTCAAAACAGTTTCAGATGACAAAGAGTACCTTTTGATTTTGATAGACACGATAAGCTTTGGAAAAACCGTATAAAATTTACATATTAAGTAGTAAATTTTGCATTGCAAAGAACTATCTACTCAAGTTATGCACGTAACATCGATTATAAAGGGTTTTCCAATAGAAATATGATACAATTTAAAAATTTAAAAAAAGGGTCACCCCCGATGTCTCGAAAAAAAATTTCGAATTAACAAAAATCTCGAAAAAAAAATCTCGAATTAAAAAATCTCGAAAAAAAATCTCGAATAAAAAAATCTCGAATTAGCAAAAATGTTGAATAAAAATTAATAGGTATACATAGTTCCAAAAAGAACTTTTTGAAATTTTGAAGAAAGGTACATTATGACGTCGCATGAAGTTCTGCAAATTGTCGGTTAGCGATTATGGCATTAAGGGCTCATTACGTCGCTTTGAAAATTTGGGGGCTAAATTCACTTAAGTCAATATATCTCCTAAACTATAAAGACTATTAGGGCGTTTAAGGGCTTAAAAGAAAGATATTAACATACTGGGTTGGGTACGTTATTCCAAACAAAAAATTCCATTTCTATAATTCCATTTCCAGATATTAAAAAATAAATTTTTTTTCTAAGCAACATAAACAACAGATTTATAAAATTATTTTATAAAAACTATGTAAATGAATTATTTAAGCTTATTACAAATATATATCCCTCTTTATACATCCAACAGCGGCTACGCATAAAAATAATTAAGGTAAATATTATAGAAAAAGGGATATGTCCCACTTTTTGCATCCAACAGCGGCTATGCATAAAAACATTTAAAGTAAATATTTTGGAAAAAGAGAATACCCTTATTTTGAATCCAACTAAAGGCTAAAGGCTGTCCTAGTTCAGGATCTTGCAAATACACTTGCATAAATATTCTGGACAAAGGGCCTATACCCTGTAATATTTTGATTGGCTTATTTTGATTCATACTCTTTAATTCCCTACAATTATTTTTATTACATATTCATTTCCTGTCACCACCACACCGCCGCTAAACATTATTATTGAATTTCTTATATTGTTTATGTACATATTTCGTGAATGATAAAAGCTTATTTATGTAACTACATAGTTATAAAATATACTGCTTTAAAAAAAATTTCGAAAATATACTAAAAGTCATAGAAGAGAAAGAAGAAAGATCGTTTATTAGCTTTTTAAAAGGAATAGCCATGAACATGCCCTTATAAAGTATGTAAATTCATATATCTAATTTATATTTAACGTTTAAATAATTACTTTTTCAGATATATATATATATTTGGATTTTCTTTTCAATTTGCTTATATTATAATTGGAAAAGGATTTTATTCTGTAAATAAATGTTATTAAAAAATGACTATTTTAGACTATATTATGACTATAAATGACTATATTAGACCAGATTTTATATTTCGAAATTTTATTTTTTCGAAATTTTATTTTTTCGAGATTTTTTTTCCGAGATTTTTGTTTGTCTGAGATTTTTTTTTTTCCAGATAATGGGGTGATCTCTTCAAATGACCACCACGACTTCTCCGTACGTACATTAGGTACGTGCATTCTGGCAACCCTTTTCACTTCTTCACATAAATTTGGTTGTATTTCAATAAAGGTGTTAAATCGCACGACCTGAAGCGATAATTAACTGACCCATTTCTTGAGATAATTTTATCAACAAATTTTTGTTTTCAATAAATCGATTGTTAAGGTGGCTGTGTGGCAGGTGGTACAGTCTTGTTGAAATCACATATCCTGCAAATTATTCTCAACAATAGTAGGAAAAAAAATATTAATTTAACATTGTTCTGTATCGTTCGTCAGTGACTGTTATTCTTTGACCATTTTATTCAAAGTAATATAGAGCAATCACTCCACCAGCATGAATGTGCACAAAAGACAGTGACGTTAGCTTCATCAATGAATAAAATTTTTCGCTAAAAATGTTCATCATTTTCAAGTTGTTCAAGAGCAAATTGATAACCTACATAGTTTGCTCAAAATTAAATGGCATAACCTATTGAACACAAATGTCATAATATATGTCAAAAAATAATACGCAGTGTTGCCAGTTTAATCGTTTTAAATTGTATAATCACTAGTCGCAAACCTTTTATTATAGTACGGCAAAATAGGTTGCGCAAATTATATACTTTTGTTTCTAAAGATTTGATTTTAGAGCCACATTATGTTTTTTTTTTTTTAAATTATAAAGAATGTATCACCCGTTTTGGGAGGATACAACAGTAAAATACGTGGCTATTTATTTTGTGATGGAGTATCAGAGTACAAATTTACAAGTTTGCAACACTTTTGAAATCTTATTGACGGATGCTGGGAGTTGTGTGACAATTAGATTAGATTTTTGTTTACTCGGACCAAATTTGTTCCTTGAGCCTATATAATATATTGTCGAATTCCATAAAAAAGTAATAATATCGATAAAAAAAAACATTTTAAATATAACTCGGATTCGGACCCGTAGATTATTAGATTTGCAGTTCAGGTTCTGTCACACAACAATCACTACACTATACCGTACGTACAGATAACATATTCTAGAATGAATTTAATAAAGTTATTGCTGATAACAATTGGCAAATTTTTGTCTTTATTATGGTCCTAGGCCCGGTAATTGTGCATAACTTTAAATTTCCAACAAACAATCTTACATTAATATTTATTAAATATTACAGAATGATCTAGATTTAAAAATTCTATAAACTTTGAATATTGGATATCAACACATTTTGTACAGAATAAACCAAAAAATGTTTTTTTTTTTAATTTGTCATTTACGTGATATCACCGATTCATCGAAGATATCCAATTTTTGTAATCGTAGCTATGACGTCTACGACAATAAATTTACAGCAAATCATACACTTTTTTTTTTTTTTTTGCTTTTTTGAATTCTGCTAAAGCTTAACAATCTCATAAGTCTTACTGTTTTTCTTTACTTTTTTGGATTGTTGTTTTCATTTTTGTAACAACCAGATTTGTTAAAAATAACTCCTCTCTTTCTCTACTAATTTTATTTGTAACAGCAAGTTAGCTACTATTAACAACATACAATTTTTTTTTTTTCGTATTAATTTAAGTAGGATACAAGAGTGTGGATTGTCATCCAACTCTTCAATTATTTGAAAATTTATTTATAACAACTTTGATTTTCCACTTTATACGGTTTGTTTATTGGTTCCCAAATCAACAGAAATTCAATGTAATTTTTGTTTTTATTTTAGTTTTAAGTAACTGGTTAGACATATCTGTTAGTGTTGAAGCAAGGGAATGAATATTTATTGCAAAATGTTTAATTTGAAACAAGATAAGTCATAATACCGTTATTTTGGATTTTGAATGGAAAATTTTCGTGTGTCAGTAAAAAAAATATTATTTGAGAAAATTTGTAAAAAACCAAAACTAATTTGTGATTCATTTTATTCTCAATCTAAACATTGTTATTGTTAGATTTGTCAAAATTGTAAAGTATTGGTCAAAGAACACTTTCTTGTACAGCTCTAGCAGCTAATTTATTTGTTTATTTGTGAATATTTTTTGCCATAACGTACACCAAAGCGTATATTTGATACTCACGAATGATGATCTCTGTGCTCTGATATATGTTTTACATATTTTTTATTTTATATTCTTTGGCCTATTTTAATCTTTAAAGAGCTAAACTTGAAGTAGAAGAAAATGTGTTTGTTATTAGTAGAGTAGGACAAATAACTTCGAATCGCACTTCATGAACATTTAAACAGGAATGCTCATCTAGACAATGGTCTAAAGGAAGGCAGAATTGCATTTTGAACATGTAAAATCTATGTGGTCGTAAATGTGGACTAAACCCCAAAATGGCATTATGGATATACCGCATTCGCAAAGTCAACTTCAACCTACGCATCCGCAGTTTGGTGGAAAAAAAGTACGCGACTCACAGCTCAAAACAAACTCAATAAACTACAGCATTCAGCTTGTTTGATGATAACTGAGGCTATGCGGACAACATCTATCATATCATTAGAGACTCTGCTTCACTTAGAACTTTTTCATCTCTTTATACAAAAAGAAGCAATGGTGTAGAGACCTACAAAATGCATTACTGATGATAATGCCCAAATTAAAAAAATGGTACACTCAAAACTACTTCGGAAGGATGATACGCTTTTGGAAGCATTGAGAGATGTGAGAAACCTGTTCACCCTCATTCAACAAAAGATTATTAATATGGTATACTGACGGAGAAAATTAATGGAGTGGGATCGGAAGTATATGGGGAAAAAACTTCAAGCTTCATATTTATTTAAGCCCAATCTCTGTTTTCCAAGCCGAACTCCAAGCTCAGACTCTATTTTTCCAAGCCCAACCATATTCTATAGAAATCTGTATGCGAGAAGATTTAAGAATAAATTACAAAAACGTAAAATCTATTCTCGGACAGCAAATCAACCATATTAGCTATTAATTCATATACCATCACATCAAAATTAGTATGGGATTATTTAGAAATACTTAAAACCCTGACAAAAACAAATAATGTTACAAAAATGTGGCTACCAGGACATTCTGGCATAGCAGGAAACGAAGCTGCAGATTATCTAGCAAAAAAAGTTTCAGATACGCACTTCATAGGACCATGTTCGTTCTGTCAGATTCTTCGGAGGACAACGAAAATTAAATTAAAAACCTGGGTAGAGCAAAAATCTGAGGATAGCTGGGCCAAGGTTCCTGGAAATCGTCAAGCCAAAATACTCATGGCTAAATACTCGCTCAAGAAAACCCAAACCCTGTTACGTCTCAATAGGAGTTAGGTACGTATCTTGGCAGGGATAATAACAGGAAACTAGCTAATAAAGCAATACATTTATAAAATGGGTTTAACCTAAAACAACGTGTGCAAAATATGTGAAATAGAGGAAGAATCTACTGAACATCTGGTCTGTGAATGCGAAAGGCTCCCATAGCAGACTTGACCACTTGGGAACAGTATTCCCTGAACAATGGGAGCTACCCAACATACCATTGAAGAATATCCTGAGTGTTTTCACAAAGTCAAATATTTGTATTATATTAAGACTAACAAAGACACGTTATCACAATAAGCGCATTTGCAGCTGCGGTGATATAGGGGATAGAATCCTTCCCGAAATTTTAAATCAAATCTAATCTAATCTATTAGCGTAAACACTCTAAACTAATGCAACAAACTTTTGCTATACCAAAAAGTCCTGTAACCCTTTTTGGCCTTATTGAATTCACCTCAGAGTGGCACAGAATTTGTGAGTGATATCTCAAATATGCACTTTTCACTTTTAATAATTATAACCAAATTGTTACATCGGCTTATATTTTGTAGGTATAAACAGAACTTTTTGAAATTTTTTTAATTGTAAAATTTTCTTTAATCGATGCATGAATGAAGAAACTTTACGCATAATCCGCAGCGGTTTATTGCTATTTCACGATCTCGTTTTTTCTTTTTTTGCATTTATTGTTTTTTTTTTTTTTTTTTTAATATAATTTTGTATTTTTTGCTGCATCAAATAATAATATATAGATATACATGGGCGGATACAATGTGTCGCGACTTGTAAATTACGAAAATTCAATGCGCCACGCGTAACCAATGTTTATTTATTTATTTATTTACTTACTTATTTTAAAATAAAAAAAAAAAAAAAAATGGAGAAAAAAAATATTAAACACACATAATATCTTATTTTATTTAATTTTTGTTTTTATTGAGTTGTTTGACAGATTTGTTTATTCTCAAAACATTATTTAAATGAGAAAATGAAAATAAAAAAAAAATTGAAAAAAAAAAAAAAAAAACAATTTGACGTGTTCAGTTTAAAAAGGCGTTTTTTTCTGCTTTTTGTTTTTGAAATCAAACAGAAAAAGAGTGAATACGAATGAATGAATACGAGTTAAAATTAAAATTAAAAAAAAAAAAAACATAAAACAAAAAGAAATTAATAAAAAAAAATATCTTTTTAAATATATTCGGTTGTCTTCCTCTCAGTGAATTTATGGCTCATTAATGGATTATTTATGAGAATGAGGAGTCACTAATTGTGTTTTCAGTTTAGATGTTTTTTGCTTTTAATTTTTTTTTTTTTTTTTTTTTTTTGCATAAATGATACAATTTCACATTCAAGCAATCACATTGGTATGCCTTTGCAATTCATTTATAGTCAAAATAATATTATATTGTTGCGTACACTCTATACATAAAATATAAATAGTCTACTCATCATTTTATTATTTTGTTTTTTTTTTTTCAATATGATTTCAGAAAAATATAATCGGTCTAAACTATAGTTCTTTTAATATAGTGCGATGTTTTGTCGAAATGTATTTATATAAAAAATATACTTTTGCTTTGTATAAATAGTCAAATAATTAAGGACTACGGCATCTTTAATTCCAGATGCTTCAATTTTGGGTGAGAAAATGATTTTAAAGTAATTAAGAAAAGAAGTGAATGTGAAAGCGGATGATGAAATCTTTAGTTAATTTTTGTTTAATTGTATTAGTATATTATTATAAATACTAACATACTTACTTTCTGGGCGCTACAAATTTTTAAGATCCTGGGTCTGACCAAATATTGTCTACGCCTTGATTACGAACAGATTTTCTCCAGTTAAAAATATGAAGTATTTTTCATATCCGTTTAAACTTAATCTGCCCAACAAAGGGCGGAGGTTGGTTTTGCCATTAACGAACTCTAAAAAATATAATAAATCAAAATACGAATTTTTATTCTACCTTGAACAAAGAAAGTTATCCCTCCACATATTCTTTAATCATCAATTCTAGCATAGTCAATGATCCTAAAATATTACGTAACTATTTCAATAAATATTTTGTCACAATATCTGAACAATTATCAACTTATCTATACAGCTTATCTTCTAATACCGAAAATTATATCAATCGTTTGATTAGAGAAACTTTCCAGAGTCAACTTTCTAATTCTAGACCAAATGAATCACTTTCCAGTAATCTTCTTAAGAAGGTTTCTTTGAATGTTGTTGATGTTTTATGTTATATTTTTAATACCAGTGTCTATAATGGAATTTTTCCAAATGATTTAAAAATGGCAGAAATTATTCCTATTTTCAAAAAGGGGATTTCAACTGATCCGAAAAACTACATACCTATATCTTTATTGTCGTCCATTTCAAAAGTTTTTGAAAAGGCTATGAAATATACAATACTGAAATTCCTTGATAAAACAAGTTTCTTCAGTGATGTTCAATTTGGCTTCAGGGAAAAAAGATCCACTGAAGACGCCCTTTTGAGATTCTGTTGTGAGATATACAATGGTTTAAATAAGTCCAATCTTTGTAGTAGTTTATTTATAGACATTACTAAAGCGTTTGATACGGTAAAACATGACTTACTGCTGAAAAAAATATACATTGCCGGATTTAGAGGATTTATATTTAAATGGTTTAAGTTTTATCTTAGTGATAGGAAACAAAGAGTCAAACTGAAAGGTATTTTTGGTGCTACTGAGAGTTTAAAAGTAGGTGTCCCTCAGGGTTCTGTTTTAAGTTCAAACTTTTTCCTAATTTTCATTAATTCCTTATTTCAGCAAGCCTTTGCTGACGACACTGCATTCACGTACAGTTACAATAATAATTTGGATCTTTTTTGTGATATAAATTATGACCTGGACCTCATAAGGAAATGGTTTTATGTACATAGCTTAGTTATCAGTAGTAAAACAAAGCTTATGCACTTTGGTAAAAGTAATCCCGGTAAACAATTTTGACAAAAGTGTTCCTAAAAAGTCGTGAATGTGTTCTGTGCCCATGGAACACATTCACGACACAAGTAAGGATAAAAATGGTGCAAATGGTCGCAAATGTCCAGGCACATGTGTCTCTCATTATAATAAAGTGTCGCATGTATGTCGACACATTTGGAACACATGTGTTTCTTGATATTTAAAGCACTTGTGTCAAGCAATTGTCGACACTCTTCGCACACATGCATTCCTCTTATTTACAGTAAATTTATTCGATAAAGTGTCGACACATTTTGGACACATGTGTTTCTTGATATTAATAACAGAAGTGTTGAGAAAGTGTCGGCACTCCTCGCACACATGTGCACCTAATATTTACAGTAAATTAATGTTGTCATAAAAACAAAGTGTCGACCCATTTCGTGCACCTCTCCTCCTAATATTTACAACACATGTGACGTATTATAATTTATACTGTCAGATTTATGCTTAGAGCAAGCACATCAGACGTCTATTACTAGACGAAAGCTTGCTTTATTTAATTGTGCAATAACTCATCATCCAGTAGGGTTAGTAAAACACCGCCACCTTTGATTAAAAAATTTAAAAATAAACTAAACCAGGTACATGCTGTTAGTAGAAGGGTAAAAAGTCATAAATTAATACCTACGTTAATAGCTATACATTTAATAAAAAGACTTCAAAAAGTTAGGCCAAAAAAATATCAAAGCTAAAAAGAACAACAGTTGTTAGTTAGTCTCAGTTGAACGTACATTAAGACGTAATCGTTTTTTAATTGTTAAAACACTTAGTTGACGATCAAAAGAACTAGAGTTAGAATTTACTTCACGGAGCATTCTAGTGATTGGCTCGAATCTACCATATTCGGTAGGGTGGAAGGGAATGTGGAACAACTCAACGGTTCTGAGATTATTCCGATTGGATCTTGCAACCAAATAATTTGAAATTTCAGGGGCTAGCGTTACACCCGAAAGGATCTGGTGAATAAAAGAGATATCTGCAATTATTCGACGATCAGACAACGACTGTAAGTCAATGAGTTTAAGGTGGTAATAAGGTGGAAGCCGCAATGGATCATTCCACGAAAAGTTACTCAAAGCGAAACGTAAGAACTTTCGTTGAACCGATTCAATTCGGTTAATGTCAGTCAAGTAATGTGGAGACCACACTTGACTGGCATATTCAAGGGTAGGCCTTACATAAGTACCATAAAGATGTTTCGTGAGGTAGGGGTCAGAAAATTCTTTACACCAACGTTTAATGAAACCTAATGAAGAATTTGCTTTGCTCACTATCTTATCATAATGTACCTTAAAGCTCAGTTTAGTGTCAAGCGTTAACCCGAGGTCTATAATAGAATTCGCTCTTGAAAGCTGACAGCCATTTAGTTGGTAGCTGAACCAAATTGTCCGAATGGAATCTTTCCTAGAAAAGGTAATGACTTGGCATTTAGAAGTGTTCAATTCAAGTCCATTTTTTGAACACCAAGAAGCGAAATTGTTAAAATCGTTTTGTAACTTTAAGCAATCCGATGAGGAAGATATAGGAGTAAAAAGCTTTGAGTCATCAGCAAAACTAAGAAGTTTAGAAAAACTTATCACTTTAGGAGCATCAATTGTTGAAACTATAAAACTAAGGGGTCCTATATGACTACCTTGAGGAACACCAGAAGACGCTGAATATTGGTCAGAAATCGCAGTTTTAAATAAAACTGAGTATTCCCGAGAAGAGAGGTAAGACTCAAGCCAGTTAAGGCTATGCGGTGAAAAAAAAATTTATATAATAATATAATTTTTTGAATATACAATAATAATTTTGGCTTTTTTTGTTTTTGTCTTTCGTGCCTCTGATTCCAAAGATTTCATAGCTGAACTCAATTCTCTAGATATTGTAGTAAATTCAGATTTTGATATTTTATTGAATATTTTTTTCCTTTAAATTCTTGCACTGATTTTTAATCAAGTTGATTTTTAATTTCTGCACAATGTTTCATAATTTGGGTGCTGAAAGTTTTAAACTATTTTGTTTTAAACTTTTTATCTTTTTTTTTTTTAAATATTTGGTCCTTTATTGATGAGTTGGGATAATCAAACATTTTCTAGTTCTATAAAAAAGTAACATAACATTGATTTTTACTAATTTATAAATATTGCTTAAAGCTTTAATTTAAACAAACCTTGAATTTTTTCTACGAAACTTGATTCAAATTCCGATTTTCTAAGAATCAAAATACAGACACAGTAAAAACACTTTAGGGACATTGCAAAGAAAAGTCGATAAAATAAGTAAAGTTGTAAGAGTAAAAATACGGACACAACAGAAACACTTTAGGGACACTGTAAAGAGAAGTTGGTACAACTTATTTTTTTAGTCCACATTTACATTAATCTTGGCAACATACCTGGTATTTTAAACTTTTATTGCAATCCAATTTACAATTTTTATTTTTTTATTTTCAAAATTATAAGAATAATTCATACTTAGAGGTAGTAGCTACAAGAAACAATAACAAAAACAAACTAAAGCAATAAAAAAATAATTTGTCAACCGAACCGAATCCTATTAAACTTTATTGCATTCGGTCTTCATAGTGATCAAGCTATTTGCTATTGCTAGGATTTAAAAATTATGTTAAACATAGATAATTATTGGATAATTATTATAGAAATGAAAAATCAAGTAAAAGAAAAACAAAAAAAAGTAGTTTTATTATTTTTCTCTTCTGCTGAGTACACAAATTGGAACACATTGTGTTCCTTCATCTTTCTACGACACATTTTGTTTATCGGGAATCATTCCAGTGAAAACTCAACAGTTAATTATCATTCTCCTGTCTGTAAAAAATTTCCATTGATTCCGTCCCTAGATGGCAACTCTTTTGACTCAAGTTCTTCTTGTAGTGAATCATGTTTTATGATTGATAGTGTTGTATCTTTCAGGTATCTTAGCCTCGTTCATGATTATAAATTAAACTGGGCAGAGCATACTTTTCATTTACATAAATATTTTAAAAAAGTCATAGAAAATGTCTTCCATCTAAACTAGAATTGTTCCCTGAGAGTCATGAAAATGGTATATTTTGCTCTTTACAAAATGCTCTAAATTGCTCTAAATTAGAATATGAAATTAGCTGCTGGGGGGCTCTGACTTCAACAAAATTCGTCCCCTACTCATTGCTCAAAAATATTGTATTCGATTGATCATGAGGAAAAATAGACTTACACCTAGTTTTCCACTATTTAGAAAGCTGGATATACTACCTATTAGAGAGCTATATGTATTCAAAACACTAAAAATTTATTTCATTAGAAAAGGTTATATTGCCCATCGATTTAGCTCTCACTACAATCTGCGAGTCAATAACCTATTTTTAATAAATGTTTTTAGAGCATATTCGCCACATTTTCGCCACTTTTATGACTTTTTAGCTCCCAAAATTTTCAATACGTTGCCTTTCTCTTTAAGATCGGATAGAATTTCTATTACTTTTATCAAAAATCTTATTGATCTGACTTATTGAATCTTGATCACTCTCAAATTGAGTTGTTGCTAACTTAACCAAAATTCTTTTATATCTTTTAAGTTTTGTTTCTCAGGCTTCTATTATTTTGTTGTAATCGTTTATCTCGAATTTTAATTTTTTCTCTTTTTTCCTATTTTATTTTCTTTCCTTGTTCAATTATGTTTAATTATGTTTAACTAAATTGAATTATTTCTAATGTTTATATTGATATTTAATAGCTATAAAATTGTATTTTATTTAATAATTTTTAAATTTTTTGCGTTACGTTTTTCTTTACTTTATTACTTTAATACTGAATTTTTATTTTTATTTTTGTATTCCTGTAACTGTATTACTTTTAGCTCTGAATTATCAACCTAATATTATTTAATTATATAATTTAATTATTTCTACTCTTGTTATTTCATTCATCACATATTCTCAGGAATATCAGAATGATCTTATCATATATCTAATTTAACCATTACTGTTTTGCAAATTTTTTAATTTAATTTATGATAATGTACTAAGGTATGTAATATGTAACATGGTATAATAAATAAATGAATTTTAAAAACTAACTAACTTATTTGCTTAAACTTCTTGTTTTAAAATTATGCACCCATATCTGCTGGTTGGCGTATTTATAAGACAATCCGTATTATCGAAACATACAAGGCATAGAAGAACCAAACTTGACTATGCCATATCTAGCCATATATTACTCTGAATTTAAAACATTATTTGCTTGAGGCAACGGAAAAGGGTAGTTGGGGTCAGAAAAGGCTATTTTAGAAATATACGAACAATAACCTTTTTCTCAAATTATGTTTTACTTCTTTCTATTGAAAATATTTTCATATTCGATATTTAAAAATATTTTTTATAGATTCATTTATGAAAATTTTTTAAATTAATATTATTGAATGATCTGAACTAAATACATTATCCCCAAATGAACAAAGAAATAAATATTATAATAATGAGCAATAAATGTGCATATCGGAGGGTATTTCAAAATTTATGCAAATTATTTTAATATTGAAAATTTTATTTTAAGAAAATTATAAAAAACACAAATAAACCTGTAAATATTTATTTAGAAAATTTTCAATTTAATATGGAAACATTTTTATTAATAATAAAATATTTATTTGCAAATTATTTTTCAATATTTTTAATATCAATAGGAACCTATTAACTATTTTGAAATTTTAATCGCAATTTATATTTCACAATATTGTGAAATAAAATAGAAAAAAAAAAGAAAAATAAAATTGAAAACGGTTATTTTTTTTTTTTTTGTAGTTTAGAAAATTTTCAAAAATTTTTCAATTCTAGCCTGTTTGATACTAAACAATTTATATATTTGTAAAATTATAAAGTATATTCATTATTATTTTTATTTTTTTACAGTTTAAGGTTAAATAATACAAACTCATTTCTATACCTTAATAAATTATTGCTACTTTAAAAATGTGATTATAAGCCTAACTTGTGTGGGATTACAGAAATCTGTATTTCTTTTTCCTTATATTTTATTCTATTACACTAGATCATACGGTTTTAAACTTTTCAGCCTTATTATATCATAAGATCTCTCTAATAGCTAAATCGGTTTAAAGTTGCTATGTTATAGTCAATCGATTTTTGTGTTTAATGGCATCATAATCACTAATTACGTCACCTATTTTTTTATTTTATTTTTAGATCTCTGTGAATATCTTCGTTTAAATCATAACGATATGCATTCGGAATAATGCATTCTAAGGAATTTATTTTGGCAGCGCTATATATAGCTAATTAATAAATTAGATATTTTTGTGCATCCCCAAAGTTGGATACGAGAATATAATGTAAAAGATAGAAGAAACCCTCGGGCACATACCCGGCCGAGCAAAAGAAAAGAATTTTAATGTCAAAAAATCTGCGCAGTCCAAAACCAGTTCATAATAATCAGTGTGGGTCCAAATTCATGCCTGTATTTCATTTGACTGAATTTGATTTGCCTGCATTTCATTTGATATATGTGAATATTCTGTAAAAGACGTAGAACTTTGATTTTGAATCCAACAATAAAATCTCTCCCAACTTAGAATCTCGCATACATATTCATTTGATATTTTTTAGATATCAACGCATCACTAGAAGCGGACACACACAGTAGTAATAGTTGTAGTTATTAGTAATAGTTGTAGTTATTAGTAATAGTTGCAGTAGTTAGTAATAGTTTTAGTAGTTGTAATAGTGGTAGTAGTAAAGGCAATAGACAGAGGTTGAGAAAAGAATTTTGCATGAGTCCACTTCAAAGGGAAGTGTAAAATGAATTTAAGATTAAAAGTATGAAATATAGAATTAGACAATAGAAAGTATAAAAATATAAAATGAAATAAAAGTGAACTGTAGGTGGAATCTTACATATCTAGATATGTGAATAATATTTATAATGTTCAGTATCCAGCATATTGAGTCAAATGAAATGCAGGCTCATGAAATACAGACAAATGAAGTTAATATAGGCAAATGAAAATAACGGCAAATAAAAATACAGGCATGTTGTAGGAAAACAGGCATATGAGACGCTCCAAATCAGTGTTACTTCAACGTCGGGCAAATTTTGCAGATTTTTTATTACGAATGCTTACATTTTTTTTTAATATAGTGAAAATAAATTTTTAAAATAAATCTATAAATTAAGTAATTAATAATAATTGTTTTCCCAAATGCCATATAAATTTCATTTTACATTTTCAAAGTGCATTTAAGTAGGTAAATAATTATTTTTATGCATTTACGGTCCAAATTTCTTATTTTTTGACGTAGAGTTTGAATTTGCATAAAAAAGTACCACTTCTCATTTGAAAATCTCAACTTCGGCTAATTTCAGCAAAATTCGACGAATTTTGAGCTTAAAAACCCCTTTGCACCCTTTTCAAGCATTTAAAATCCAATAATTTATATTGTGTCAAAAACACTAACGTAGTTGTAAGATGTTAATATTAATTAATAAATGAAAATTTTTAAAAAGTAAAATAAAATAAATAAAAATAAATACAAATGATTAGTGAAAGGAAACTCGACTTTTATTCCATAAATCTAAATATATCACTAAAAACAAATCTGATTATCAAAAACAATTAAAATAAGCCGTTTTTAAAAATGATAATCTTATCAATATTTATGTCTAATTGTAGATTCAATGGCTTCAATTATATAGGAGTATATTTAAAATATTTAAATTGAATAAGCGGTTGTGACGAAAACATTTCATATGCAGGACGTATTAACATAAACGATTATGTCTCCCAGAAAAAATGTGACTTACAGTTGTCAGAATCAAACTAAATTTTTAAAAATTGGAATATGATTATTTTATTTAGATTTTTTCTTATGCTGACATAAATGGTTATGATTTGTTGGTATATGATTTTTACTCAAAATACTATTTTTCATTAAAATATATTATTACAGGTGGTCCAGGGTACAATGCCTAGGTGTACTAGGTGTATCTTGACTTTGTGATTAATTCTCGATTTCAACTCGTGTTGTTCATTACATTACATTATTCTGTCATCCCACCGATTTAAGTCGGTTATATCCATACCCGATTTAAGTCGGCTTAATTTAATTATTATGTTTGACTATTATTTATTTATAGATCAAAATGTCAAAAAATTAAACTGGACTGGACCAAGGAAAAATTACTAGAAATGATTGAAATCAAAGTGTTTCGATACAATGGGCTGGTCTATAGAAACATTATTACGTCCAAGGTTAATAAAAATTACTTGACTTCATTTACAAAATAAAACAATGCAGGATCGTACTAAAATAGAAGACAATCCTATCGTGAAGTGTAATATTGCAAATTTGAGTAAAAAGAAATTAAGAACAACCGCAGTTAATATGGAGAATCAAAAAGAATATAATTCAAAGTAATCTACACCTGAGTAACATTCAAAATAAAAAAATTGTATCAAAAAATCAAATGCCTGGTCTAAAAAAAGCGTGGTGAAAAGTATTAACTAAATTGATGAAAATACATAAGTAAGTCATAATAGACTATAATAAGTACATACTATGTACGTCGTTGGGGAATTATACTTAAATATAATTAAAGCAAAAAAATAATTTAAATTTCAATGAATTGTCTAATATGAATTTGACTATGTTTCTATCTTTTATTTGCCTCAATCACAATTTTTCATCAAATAATCTATATGTTTAAATTAAATTAAATCAAAGCCCTAAAAACCACCTACTATTTATGCTGAAAATTTCAAATTTCAAATTTAAAACCATATAATTAAAATGTAAACATAGCCTACTATAAAGGTATTAAAAAAAAAAAAAAAAAAAAAAAACAATAACACACATTATTGTGTATACATTTAAAATACTATTTTTAATAATTTAACAAGAGTATATGGTATTTTTGTAGTTTTGGTTACAATTTTAAACACCAAAAACTATACCACAATCTATTAAATTTTCAAATATGATTTATTATGTATATAATATCTATATATAAATTCCGTACAATATATTTTGTATACTACTCCTACTTCTTCTTCTATATATAAATATTACTTATTGTATATTATTTATATTTACCACCACATTCAACAAAAATATTGAAACTTAACAGCATTTATTATAATATAATTTCTATTTCTAAATTGCAGAGTAATCTCAATGCATGATATTTGTGATATTTTTGGAACTCATCAGTCAATATTAGAACAGTCTAAAATCATTAAAGTATGATGTTTTAAAAGATATCAAACGAAGAGTATTTTCTATTTCAATAAAAGAGTGTCATAATAAAAAGGAAGATCTTAATTCTAAATACAGAGACTTGTATTGGCTAATTCAGCGCCCGATATCAAATTTGATAACGTACACAAAAATGTAAATATAAATTTAAATATTGAACTCATTCTGAGTCTATAGCACTCAATTATAGTCATGTACTAAACCGTTATATAACCAAAATAACCAACTTCTTTTAAACAAGATTTTCTACAATATAGGCAACAGCGTTGATATTCATAGAAGATTAGAAATGTTTTTTTAAACAATGCCAGTTTTTCTTAATAGCATCCACTTGGCTGAACAGAGATCTTCGGACAATGCGTAAACAATGTAACTAACTGTACAAAACAATAAAATCTAATAAGAACCCTGGTGATGATCTCCTAATCAAATATAAAACACTTGCATAAGAATCCAAAACCACGCAAACCAAATTCTATATTCCTAAAGACAATTCTTTTACCTCCAGCCCTAATGAAATTTGCAATCTCTTTGCAGAATGTTTCCAAAAAGTTTATCGTTTGTTACAGGAGGACTCCTACAATTATGATTTATCGGTCGAATGACACCACATCAGTCAATACTAATTTTATCTTTCGGAAAATGGTGTACAGAAGGTGGACAATACTTGATATCGGCATCAAGAAGAGTATGGTCACCGACTTAATTTCATCATGTTTTTTTATATATAACTGCACATGTAGTTGTTATGTCATTCGCTTCTGTCAATTTGTAATAAATTCCTATCAATACGAACATTTCCACAAGCATAGAAAGTCAAATTTCTTACATCTATTTATATAAGAAAGGTAATAAAACTGGTGGGGAGAATTATCGCGGTATTGCCATTTTTTCAATTATTCCCAAACTATTTGAATTGTTGTAAATAAAATAACATACATTTTGAATAAAAAATTAGAGGAACAACAATATCATGGTTTGTATATCAAATTGATATGCGATATCAAAACAAGTGGATATCAAATTGATGCGATATACACTACTGACTTCAGTAAAGCTTTCGATCACAACATTTAAATATACTGACTTCAGTAAAGCTATAGATCACGACATCTTAGTCAAGAAACTTGCTGTTTTTGGTATATCAGTTTCTTTCTTAGTATAAGAAAGTGTAAGATTTCAAAGCTTATTATCTAAAACTATATATGTATGTAATTACCTCGGAAGTACACCCCAAAGGTAGCCATTTAGGCCCACTCATTTTCAATATATTATTGCGGATCTCTGCAGGAATTTAGATAGTGTTAAACATATTGCTTTTTCCGATAACCTTAAAATCTACCAAGCTATTAAGAGTAGGTTTTTGGTTACTACCAGAATGGTTTTGCGTTCACTACAAGAATGATGCCACCCAAATAAGTTTTTTCCAGAAAACGGTATACTCTTCTCAACAATTATACAAATGATAGTACATCCCTAGAGAGGGTTATCCTGTCTGATATCCAAGGCTAGTAAAATGTTAGGATTTATTAAAAGAAGATCAAAAGAATTCAGGAACATAGCAGTGACTAGAACCTATTATTGTTCATTAGTTCGATCTATTCTAAAATATGGCTGCCTTTTCTGGGATTCAGCTTTCCATATAATAGATCCAGCTTTCCAGTAGAATCCATATTAGATTCAGCTTTCCAGTAGAATAGTATCCATCCAAAAGCAATTTCTTATATTCATCTTAAGACATTTTAGTTCATCGGATTTTTCTAATCTTCCAAGCTACTCCACTAGACTTAATTTGCTAAATATGCACACCTTATTATCACGCAGGAAAATAATCTCATCTAGCTTCATCTTAGATGTGCTAAGTAATCGGTCTGATGTACAATATCTTACTAATAATTTTAAAATCAATGAAATACCTAGGCCTATAAGAAACAATAAAATATTTAGTAGAAAACACATGTAGAACAGTTAACGGAAAAAACGAACCTATAAACTGATGTTCTGTGTTACTTTCAACAATGTGTTTCATCTTTTTTCACCCTCCATGTCGCACCTATAACTTTCAAACATAAATTGCATCAATAATTTTGATAATGAACAGGGCCAATAAACATTCTTCATCTACAACTAAGTATCAAAAACATACGCTCTATTGTTGTACTCAAAGAACGTATTAAATGAAAACTAACTGATAGTACCAAGATAGTGAAATAAATAATTCAATTCGTATATGCTGAAGTTGTAATATTTGCAAATGGAGATCGCAAATACAACTACAGATAAATAACATTAAATCAAAAAGATGGCAAGATATGTGGCTGTTATTTTTTTTAATATTGAATTTATGAAGATTGAAATTTATAGACCAAGATCAAAATACATAAAAAACATGCTTTTTTATTAATTAGGACATACACAATGGAAGTCATAGTATAGATACCAATAAAACTAAAAATATGTTTCTGCACATATAATAATGTCGAATTAGAAATCGAATCCAAATAATGAAATCAAACAAGTGTGTACAGTTTTTGATAGGTCCGAAACGATAGCTTACGGTCCGGAGACTATATCTCTTTTTGTATTGAATCAAAACCCTGACTAAAGTCAAGTGTATATGAGGTGTTGGGTTTTGTTGAATATTGCATTTCTTCATATTATCACGCCCGTATGAAATATTTATTGATAGTATGTAACATCATCAGTGATGTAACCCCATCCGTAAGGTATAGGGGAGAAAAATAAATATGTGTCTAGTCTAAATTCATTTTGATATTCTACCAGAATGTTTTCGAATATACCTCTATTTATTATATAAGACATTTTCATATATGCAATATTGCGTAACCATAAATAATGCTAACGCAATTTTACTTTTTGATAGTTATTTCAAAACTGCTGCTATTCTTCATTTGCATAATTGTGTTTATGAACAGAAATATTTTTCGAATGGATCGAAAAGTATTTCAGGTAATTCCAGTAAATATTAAAACTTTATTACTATTGTACACAATTGTATACATTTACAGTTTCTTCATAAAGAAGTTAATATTTTTTTGGAAACAGGAAAACCAACCAGGTAGACCAACTTAGATCTAGCTTTGTATGTAACTATTTGGATGTTGTGTAATCAAACAACATATAGAGATGTATCAGATAAATTTAATTTAGCGATTGGTGTAGTGCATAAAATCATTCTAAAAACTTGCAAAATTATCAGGAAATTGAAAACGAAATATGTCAAATTTCCAAATGAAAACGGACTTCAAATAATCAAAAATAGATTTGATAAACTAAGAGGGTCTAACAGTTTCCAAATGTTGTCGGTTGTATTGCGGAACACATATACCTATTCATCGGCCAAATGAAGATGCCTGTAGCTATTCATTTATAAAATTAATCACCTAAATAAATTCATCTTAACACCATAAAAATTTTAGGTAGTATGTGATGATCAATTAAGAGTGTTAGATGCCTTTTTTGGTTGGCCTGGCAGTTCGCATGACGCATGTGTTTTCCGTAACAGTACTCTAGGTTCAAAATTAA
Organism: Argyra leucocephala; assembly: GCA_963942445.1. NCBI lineage: Eukaryota > Metazoa > Arthropoda > Insecta > Diptera > Dolichopodidae > Argyra > Argyra leucocephala. Next base: position 17,767,627 of record OZ012681.1, read on the forward strand.
TAAATGGAACCCTAAATATACCGTCAGATTTACACATACTAGGAGATTCTGCTTATCCTCTTCATACACATACTAGGAGATTCTGCTTATCCTCTTCATACAAAATTTAATAGTTCCATATAAACATATAAAGATAATGGTTATTTATCAGAAAGCCAAAAACGATTCAAATATATATACATAGCTCAACACGAGTATGTGTGGAGAACTCAATTGGACTATTGAATAATAAATTTTAAATTCTGAAATTTTTGAATATGAAGAAACTGAGTAACATCAAATATTTCGTAATGTCGTGCATTGTTTTGCATAATAAAATCATCGATCATAAATTTATTGAAACTAATAGAATAAACGTAGAACCAAACAAATGTACCTACCTATGTTAAATTATCAAAACACTAAACAAAAACGAGACTTAATTTGTACCTCATTTTAACATCTGCAGCTTTTCTGGACATTTCGCAAGCCTTCGACAAAGTTTGGCACAAAGGTCTCCTTTACAAGCTTAAAAAACTACTTCCTCACCACTATCAGCAACTTTTGTCAACTTATTTATCAAATAGGAGGTTCTTCGTTAAATACAACGGGGAACAATCGTCACTAAAAGAAATTAAATCTGGGGTTCCTCAGGGCAGTGTCCTTGGCCCACTACTTTACCTGATATTTACAGCAGACCTCCCAACATCGCCGAGGGTACTCACTGCTACCTTTGCTGACGACACAGCGGTCTTAGTGTCTCATACTAATCCGAGATTAGCTTCAGAAGTTCTTCAGAACTACTTATTGGATATACAAAACTGGCTGAAAAAGTGGAGAATAAAGACCAATGAATCGAAATCCCTTCATATCACCTTTACTAATCGCAAGGGAAATTGCCCCGCTGTTCACCTTAACGACATGGAATTGACTTACCAAGACTCGGTTAAGTACTTAGGTATGCACTTGGATAGACGCCTCACTTGGAAAAGTCACATCATCAGCAAAAATAAACAACTACGATTAAAATTCAACCAATTAATTTGGCTAATAGGTCGTTTCTCCAATTTATTCCTAGAATGTAAAGTTGCAGTGTACAAAGCTATCATCAGGCCAATCTGGAGCTACGGGTTGGAACTATGGGGAACAGCTAGTAACTCCAACATCGAAATAATAGAACGCTTCCAGTCCAAAGTATTAAGGTCTATAGTCAACGCGCCTTGGTATGTCCGAAATGACACAATTAGATCAGATTTAAATATCCCATCTGTTAAGAAATTCATTAAAAAGAAAGCTGAAAAATACTATGTTCGACTGGAAAACCATCCAAATTTACTTGCTCCTCAACTCATCAATAATGAACGAACTAGCGAGCGCAGATTAAGACGCTTCAGACCGCTGGATTTATCTACTAGATTCATTTTACCTGAGACTCCATAAATATAAATTTGAATATTAAGTAAAGAATCAATGGATTTTTGACTTAGATTACATGTCAGTTACATCACGTCAATTTTAATTCCAACATTATACTCAATATCTTTTATATTTTATGTAGATAGTTGTATAGAATAAAGACAAAAAAAAAAAAAAAAAAAAATTTTAACATTTGAAAATAAAAATAACTAAAAGTTTAAAGAAAAAATTGTACTTTATAAAAATTGTACACAGCATTTTATAATACATATTTTGTATATTCACAGGTCATAACATAAAAAATCCAAATATCAATCAACTTAAAATAAACGAATTATAAAAAACCAAAAATAGCAAACTTATAAGAATTAAATCATATCTTTTAAAATTGCACTGAGATCTTTAATTGCTTGAATCTTCTGCCTCTCTATTTCTATACCTTTGTTTAATCTATCTTCTTCCTTTTTTTGTTGCTTCCTTCCGCTCTTCCTCTCTCCGCTGTTTTAAAAAGTTTAAAACGTCATCGAGATTTTTGTGTTCTTCGTTTTTTTTATAATTTGGTTCAACTTCTGATTCTATTTCTTCTTCCTCTATCTCTATTGCAACTTCATCCTCCATTGTGGAAATAAATAAGTCTTTTGGTGGATGCAAAGAATGCTTTGTTCCAAAAATTTCATAGAAATTTTCTTTAAATTCCCATTTAACACTATCACATCCACTTTTCTTTTATCTATCTTTAGCTCTTTTATAAGTTTGATATAAGTTATGAAATTTTCGAATTACATCATCCTTATTATAAGGGAATTTTGAACATTCTTCTTTTATATTCATTTAGACTTGCCTCCAAATTACTTCACTTTTCTTTCTTTTATTCAAAAATTTATTTTTCATTTGTGTCCGTTTTTGGTAATTAATAATTTGGTTTGCCTTCTCGTCCATATATTTTTTTTTTCTAATTCTAAAATTTCACTAAAAACAAAATTCTATTACCTCAATTCATTATCAGACGACATGTTGCAAATAAATAAAAAATATAAATGACATAACGCAGCTCAAATAAGTTTACTGCACTATAAATGATAATTTTGCTATTTTTTAGTTGCGCTATAAATGTTTAAGAACAGGATTGATTCTCAACATTTGTTTATGAACATTAATATAGCGCAGTTTCTGCTATATATCGCGATATTTTGCATTTATGAAAATTATAATACTATTTATTACAATATGGGGGGGGGGGATATAATTTTATATGCTGTGTTTAATAATATGATGAGTCTATAGTTGACACAGTCAAGTTTGTTTCTTTGTTTTTATGAATGCAGACAATCAAGCCTGAAATTGGATATAAAAAGCTACTACTAGAATACTACCTTCTTCTGTTTAGCTTTGTTATTTTTCATTTATATTATTGCTATTTTAATTTCAACTTGTATCAGAGTATATTAAAAAGGATTTCCCAAATGCAAATTAATACTATTATTATAAAACTAAAAACCATTTACTGGCCTTAACGATCAATGTTTGTACAATGTTTAAAATTCAAAAAACCACAGAGGAACCACATAAAGCTTCAAATTATTGAAGTAAAATTATAAAGGTGTATACTTTTATGAAATAAATGTTATGTATATATATGTTATTATCAGTGACGGGGCGTGGGATTTTCAACCAGAGAAACACTATAAAAGGAAAACATCAGTTTGCTTTGGTTTTTCTTTTTCTATTGAAATTTTTGCTAATTTCGACACTCAAAATTGTTTATATCTACTTCTCAAAGTAGTTTTAATTCTGTTTAGGCAGAAAAACGCTCAACTCAACTGAAGTAGTTATTATAAAGTGTTATTATAAATTTACAAAGTTGGGATTATTTATTAAAATAATTTTTTAATCCATTTTCAATTTAAAATGTTAATATTTCGGAAATCCTGTTTTTGTTATTAAAATTTTCATCTGAAAATATAACTTTAATTTAAGCTCTGACTTTAAGAAAACAATGTAAAAAAAGTGTGAATATGAATTTTCTATATTCTATATGTTGGAAAATACCACGTATACAAATTAAAAGATTTTACTGAAAAATGCCGATTATATCGTTTTATTGTTGTTATTGTTATTAGTAGACCAAGCACTGGTTTACTATCTTTAACAGTTAATAATTTTTTCTCAAAACTTCTAACCGAAAATGATTTTTTCTTGAGCTTTCAATAACATAATTACAATTATCTATTTTAATTATTTATAAATAATAAAAAAAAAAAACATTTTAAATTTTTACATTTGTTAACAAATTGTTTCAAAATTGTATAAAACAAAATTATGGCTGAAAATAAAGAAAATGCAGCATTCAATAACAAAAAACTACAGAATTACTTAACGCATCCCACGTAACAATTTTATCACTATAAGACTCTTGCGCACTCTTATAACACTATTATAAAGACTCTTATAGCAGTATTAGTGTTAATTTGAGTGCTCCGCAATTGCTGCGAAAGGTTATAAATACGTTACAGCACTCAAATGGAGAATCCTATAAGGCACCGGAGCAAGTGCTGTAATATTGTTATAGGATTAGTATACATGTATTAGTGTGTATGTTTTTATTTGAAATAATTTATGTTATGCGAGAGTGAGAAAGGTATTATTTTTTATTTTCAAATAATAATTTTATGGAGTTTCTATTTATTTCCTGAGAATGGGAAATAGATATTAGTTAATAATATAAAAAATGTCTTACTAATAAATAATATGTTTCGGTCAAAAATAATTATATTAATATTTATAATTATTGTAAACAAAATGCAAAATTTGGTTGGGAATGAAATTTCTTGACATTTATTATAAAAATAATAATTTCGAAAAAATACATTGACCTTCAAAAATAACCAATTTTTAAATAAATAAAAGAAAATATATTTTTAAATTGCATCTTTAAAATATTTCATAATGTATGTTAATTAATGCATAACATCAAATTTGATATTTAAATAATTATTTTTTTAAGTAAAAATGATATTTTTGCGACAATCGTAATGCAAAATAAAACTTTTTAGTTTTTGTTTATTCAAAAAAAATGTACCATGTTTGTAGAAAATAATGGCCGTCGCAAAATATTTATCTAAAGGCTACAGTAAGTTTATTAGTAACATTATAGGAATACAGTAAAATAATAACACCACTACTGCTATTCCAGCAATTCTATTCTTATAACAACACTTTAATTCTTATTATAGGATAACGCACTTTTAGATTTATAAAAACATTGCTGTATCACTTGCGGAAAATCCCATTATAACAACTCCCGCAATTGCTATAAGAACATTCTTATAGCAATATTAATCACATTATTCCCATAATATCGGGAGTCATATAGAAGTCTTGTAGCACTAATTTTGTTTTATAACAATAAAATGTTACGTGGGATATTAATACCACTCTCTAAAAAAAAACCCAAAACTACATACATTATTTATATAAATATTAATTCTCATTTAAGTCAACAACCACAATAATGCACAAAATTAATTCATTCCTTGCTACTTTTTTTCTTTGTAAATTCATTTTGTGTCATGCGATATTTAGTTGTTGTTTCCCTAGATAATCTATTTTCTATCAGATATTTTCTAATTATATCAGGTAGATTTAGAATGAATATCAATCACTCATTCAATTTTTTTCCTTTTAAGATTTTATTTTATTGTCGCTGCATTTATTATTTTACTGTTGTTGCTAGGAGACTAAATAGAGACAGAGACAATGTGTTTGAGTGTATGTATATTGTAAATGAGGAGAATGATATTTAATTTGTCATTATATTTTTATGCTATGTATAATTATTATTATTGCTATATTGGTTGGTAAGAGAAGAATGATTTTTACTAAGCATTATTTTCAAATACTTTAAATTTGTGGTTGTTGAATATCTCTTGTTGGCTTGTATGATTGAAAGAATAATGTAGTTAATATCTATACATATAATTTTTGCTTGAAATTTTTTTTCATTCGATTTGTATTTTTGTTGTTAAATAATTTTTATATTAAATTAAATATAAATTTTATATTAAGCTGTAAAAAATAATAAATAATATTTCATTTGGGGAAGCACTCATTCAACTCAATATATGGACGCTTCGTGCCTGGTTATTATGTATTTGTATATGTGTATATTCTATTTAAACATTAATAACAAATCTAACTGTAAATAAATTATTATGTCAATTGCAGTGCCACACATTTTTCTATATTCATTCATTCATTCATTCATTGATTTCAGTTTATACTCACCCTAATGTTTTTGTTGGCATACAATTTTGCAAAAGAAATGTACAATAATCATAATAATAATAACAACAGGAAAAATATAGAAACAATAGAAATTAATAAAAAATAATATTGAAAAATTTAAAATAACTGTACAGTGTTAAATAACGGTATTTTAGAATGGAATTCTATTCGAAAAAATTTAATATAAATTTTAAATTTTGATTTTTAAAATTGTAAACTTTTTTTTTCCATCTCATACAAAATTTTTCCATTTCATACATCTCATACAATTATTGTTCATTGGATGATTCAAGTAAAATTTTAATCACTTCTCTATATTATTTTTGTCCTTTTTCTATTTAAAAAAAAAAATTCTTAATTTTAACTTGATTTACTTCTAAAAAGCAACACAACCCAATAATAATTCATGATTTCGGATACGCATGAATTCAACAGACTCTATGTATTTATTTTTATTTATTGTTTTTGGAATTTTCAATCAAAAATCAAAATTGTGACCATAATCAATATATGGAAAAAACAATAACAACAATTGAATTTGATTTAATTTTGGTACAATTTCTTTCACTATTTAGGTTTATTTGTGGTGCTCGTTATATTTTAATAGAAAAATATCGATTCAATTCGAAAAAAAAATGTTTTCCCAAAATTGAAATTGAAATGTAAAATTAAATTTTCTCTCTCCGTTTTGTTTATTTTCGTTTGTTTTATATTTTGTTGGTAAAATAATTTAGATTGGACTAAATTTTTATAATTTTTCATTAAAATTTTAATAATATATAAAATCGTTGGTGCCAATGAAAATAAAAACAAAAACTAAATGTTATCATATTTGTAAGAATATTATTACTGACATCGTAACTTAACGTCTACTTTTTTTCGATAGGTTGCGCTGAGCAACTTAACATATAGACCACTTTTTCTACTCGATAGGTGGCGCAATTAAAATAATAGAACACGAATGCAAATATGTAGATCATTAATGTTATTATCATTTAACCGTATTGCATTGGAAAAATTTATATTGAAGAAATGGACAAAGAATGTGAGTGTTGTCATGTATTAAAATTTAAAAATGAAATAGCTGAGATATACTGTTGCTCCGGAAATTCGACTTACCAAAATTAGATCCACCAAAAAAAAAAAAAAAAAATAAGAAAATGTATATAATCAATGTTTTCAAATGACAAGTTTGAGATCAAATGAAATTGATAGGAGTCATACTGATCATCATTTTAATTAATTAGGTATTGTTATGGTTGGTGATGTATTTGAATTAAGATCAATTCAAATTTAACATAGAAATAATGTTTGTAAAATAATTAACGACTGGTATTCGCCTGTATTTTCTGTAAAAATATCGAGTATTGAATATTGATCAAGAATAAAATCTCTACTGTTACTATTGAGTATTGGTATTGTTTCAACTCGAAGTATCGATAAGAGTACTAACAATAAAAAATTTTTTTCTTGTTCAAAAAAGAGAATAGGGAACAAAACAGAATTGAAAAACTAAAAATGGGTATAGTGTATGTATACTTATTAATGTGACTACTACACCACATGTAGAATAGACTAAAAAATAAAGATATAAAAATATGTATACTCTGCTGCTGAATATCAAAACAAATACAAATGGTTAATATTGTATTAATGTTGTTATTGTGTTCGTTGATCAATACTTTAGAGGTAATCGAGATTGATAGTGTAGTGGATCTGGATACTCGATACCGAGTTCGTTGATCAATACTTTAGTGGTACTCGAGATTGATAGATATCGGGTTCGTTAGGAAAAATTAAATATCAGTTTTTTAAGTTACGATTTTTTTTTTGTTAATTAAACTGAACTGAGTTAAAGAAAAAAACTGAAATATAATATAACACCAAAGATATTAATTTTTTAAACTAAAATAATTATTATGAATAATGTTTTATTTAATGTTTTTTTTTTTCATAATTTAATAATTTTATTCATTATTTAATATAAAAACTATTTTATTCATACAAAAAAAAACCCAAAATATACAAACAAAAAATTAAATGAACTGAAGTAACGAAAAAAACTGAAAAAATGCATACACTATACAAATAAATTGCTTTTCATTTTTCCTTAATAAAATTTTCAGCTAACGAATCTAGAAGTATCGGTTAAAAAGTATCGAGTATTGATTACTGGAAAGTATTGAACATGCACATTCCTAGTACCTAGTTACAATATCTTATTTTTTTACCGATTTATCTTAGACAACAGCCGCATACAAAATAATTTATTTAAAAAAATCTACATTTCGGTTCGAACTTATTTTAATTATTATGAAAATTTAATTAAAATGCCTGCTTCTACTTTACTTTTTTTTTTGCCATGTGTTGCATTTGTGAAGATGTGTGTAAATATTTTTATATGGGTAAAATATTAAACCAAAATATCTAATTGAAAATTAAAAAAACTTGAAAATGTATTTAAAATTAAAAAGTATATTAAAATAATGAAAATCTGAGAAAATGAGAAATGGCTTTGGAAATTGAAAACAGCTCTATTTAGAGTACACAATATTGAAATGCTTTGGGAGCTATAAAACAATTAAAAATTTTGCACTAAAATATTACAAAATGTTGATTAGCGTTGTATAAATTTCTTTCGTAAGCAAAAAACAAAAACTGCAACAGGAATTAAAAAAAAAAGCGAATTCATTATAATTGAAGTTATACAAATCAAATTATGAATATACACAAACATAGTTTTATATCTTCAATCTTATATATTAATACGCTTAAACGTCAGTTAAACTTTTCACAAAGCTTTTAGAACATAAAGCTTTTTTCAACTAGATTAGACAACTTTATTAGAACTATTACGAATTACGGATAGTGTGAAAATTTTTATTTAAATCCATAAACCACAAGACGATAAAACCAAATAAAAGCAAAAGCAAATTAAAATTAACCTAAAAACAATTCACCTATTGAGCAATAGCATTGACTATATCTGATTATATAAATTAATTTAAAAAAAAAAACAAAGTAGCAAAGACAAAAACCGAATTATCAGAATATTATTATTATATCGATTTGTAAAAATAGCTTTTATAAATATTATGATATTACGATATTACAGCAAAATAACTTTCCGGTAAAACAAATAGTAAATTTAGAAAATATATTGTTTACGTCACCCAGACCATATTCACAAATTCCAGTAATTGAAATTTATTTATTTTTTTAACAAATAATTCAAAAGTATAAATTCAAATGCGCACTAGCATTGAGTAAATATAATATTGTACATGGAGAATCATAAACCGAAATTTACGATCTGCTAAGAAGAAGAAAAACAAAATATGTCATGACATTATTATCGAGTTCTAATTCAATACACGACAAATTTAGTACACATAAAAATTTAAAAAAACTTTAAGAAGAAAAATCACAGACTACCCTTACCTACATCAGAGACCTTAGCGGTATCGAAATGAAAAAATTAAATATTTTTTATGATTCTGTTTATAAATCTTTGATAAAATTTATTTTTCAAAACAATAAAAACTGAAGAATAAGAGAAAAATCATAATTATTTGCTTTACCCCTAACTATAATAGTCATAAGGATGTCATATGATCTCATATGATATTGTACGACAATATGAAATTCCATTTAACCAACTATAACAGTCATAACCATCATTCGTTGTCTATTCAAAATCATTCGTTAAGTCATAAGCATACGAGAAGAAGCGTGCAAATCATAACGAATCATAAGCAATTTTGACAGCAATGTAAATAAATAAAAAAAATTTTGTAAGCAATGGCGATTTTTTTTTTCTTTTAAATAAGACCTTTAGTCAAATCTCAAAATAATAAAATAAAGACATTTAAGAACTTTATTCAAAACTCAAAATAAAAAACAAAAACATTTATTTATAGAATTTAGGTATATTTTTATTTCACTTCTTTTAAATTTTGGTTTTGACATTTTGGTATGATTAGGTATGACCGTTATAGTTAAGGTTATGATTTTGTTAAATCATATCGAATCATATCGGCCATTTAACAAAGTATCACATGACATCATATGACTATTATAGTTAGGGCTATTATGATATTAAAAAAAAATACACAAAAAACGTATCGATAGCTATTTTAATGAGTTCTAAATGTGGGTGTGGTATATATTTAGTTTAAATGCATTTAATTTGATATCTACACTGCCAGCGACATCTCTGTTCGCCAGATTTTGTTGAAATGTACGTCTCTATTAATAGTATTTGTTAGTGAGCATTTAGACATCACATTTTCTTTCATGAAAGTTTTGTTTTACTTATTTTTATTACATTTACAAATTTTATTGTATTTACATCAAATTTTATTTCAATAGCTTTAATTACATATCTCAAAGATAAACAAATATAGTTGAAAAGTACACTATATTTCTTCACGCATAATCCACCTTCTAAACTTGTAAAATACGAAGATACGAATATGCGTGACGAACACTATTATTTAAAAAAAAAAAATAATGATATTCTATAACCAAGTCGGATGTCAAACTTTAATGAACATCAATAAGTATTAAAATGCTAAACTATTTTTAAGATATTAAATAAAGTGAATTATAGTTTTAAGTTTTTCAATTTGTAACTTATTTATTATGTAATAAAAAAATATGTAAAACATTGATTTTTTTAAGAAAATAAAGAAAATAAATAAATAAAATAAATTGTTTTATTTATAATGCTAATGCTAGACCGGCGAATGTTACGCCGGGGGAATAGCTAGTATTTTATTAATAGTATTATATATTATTATTAAATGAAATCCGTATCATCCGTATCTTAATATTGCGTGTTGAATTCTCACTATCATATTTTCATTTATGTCATTATTTTCTTTAGTATACATTCCGTTATTTTCAGTTTGACAACGTTTTTAGATTGAGAAGCGGTCACAAATCACATATAATACATCAATAATGTTCTTATTCAATAATCAATTTTTATTTAAGATAAAATGAATGAATGACAAATGAAATGATAGTAAAATATAGTAGACATTGCAAAACAAAATCTATCACTAGTTTCTATCACCCGAATCTATCACGTGATATAGATTTAATGTACATATGATCTTGATTTTCATTTTTTTAATAAATTTTACCTTACTTAACGAAGTTACATTAAAATTGAAATTAAAAACGTTTCATTCTGATACTGAAAATGCATATTATGATAAATAAAATGTATTAATACTTTGTGTATAAATACAATGTAAATTTTCACATTCTGCGTTATACATTTTTTATATTTTTAATACTTTGTTTTTATATTCCTACACATGAAATGAATTATTATCATTTTAATTAACAATTTTCCAGTGCTAATTCAAGGATATTCAATTGGCTACATGATATTATATACTAGTGTTATGGCAACTAGAGCGATTGTATAACTGTCACACAGTTGTAAATAAGTGTAACAGTGTTGTACATAAATTAAATCAAATTAAAATAAACTATGTAACACTTTACAAACAATAACAAAATTGTTATTAATATAGTTTTATTATCGATATTTTTTTATAAGTATAATTGTCCCACTCTAAGCAAAACGAAAAAGAAAAAACAGAAATAGCTAGTAATTCGAAAATATTTTCAATAAACTGGCAGTAAAGATTTTTCGGATTATTACGCAATAATTAATCAAAGAAGAATTTAACTTTAGCTTTTTTTCGCGTTTCTTTATTATGTTTTTCTTTTATTTCTGTTTTTTTTTTTTTTTTTTTAATTGTTTCATTTTATTTTGAATTTTTCCATGGTTGCTCTTTTACAGGAAAAAAAAAAAAAAAAAAAATACAATCATATTGTGATTTTAAAATGAAAAGAACAAAAATTTTTCTCACATTTGGTATTCTCATTGCGTTCTTTTATGAATGAATTTAAATGCAGGAAAACTGAATGATGATTAATAAAAATAGTTTTGGAGGTATAGCGGTAATCTTATAAAATAAATAAATACTGTTTTACTTCTAATCGAATTATTGTTCGCAATAAGTAATATTTTCTTCACTTATATAGTACACCAGTGTTAATATCTTTTATTTGTAAATAGACTTACTTTGAGTATCCCTAGTAATGTAAACTTGTATCTGAATGTCTAAGGATGTCGGACATATAAATGATCACACTCAGAATTTTTTTTGAATCCAATGAAACAATTTGGCAACTTTCACCTTTCATTCTGAAATGCTGTTCCCCAAATGGTTAAGCTATCGCTAAAAGTGAATCTCCCATATGCAAAGCAAGAGTTAAATATAGATTCTTTATCTACTTAACATATTATATTCTGCATGTGGTTTTTGACAAATCTGATTTTATGTATATTCTTCTTCACTAAACCGTCGTCAGTTACTATTCCTATTATTATTGCTTTTATGAAAATTGTTGTAGGATTGGTATATAGTAGGATTGTTGATAAATATAAGCAAAACAAAACTGAAGTGAATCAATACAGTAGTTCCTTGCAATTTACAGATGGGTAATGAAAATGTAGAAGAGGTGACGTCATTCTGCTATTTTGGCAGTTTCATTACTTTTGATGGTGAGTGGAGCGGACGTGGATGTTGAAAGACGTATTTGAAAGACAAGCTCAGCATATGCTGTTTTGAATTGCTGTTTTGAAGATCTCCAAACATAGTTCAAAACCTGAAACATCCATTCTTCAAGTCTAACGTTCTCTCAGTTCTTTTATATGGATACGAAACGTGGAAAACACCAGAAAGAATCATTTCGCGCATCCTGATATCTGTTAACAAATGTCTGAGACGGATTCTACGAATAAACTGGCCAGAGAAAATTTCCATCAAGGAACTGTGGGAACGAAACAAGAATTGAAGAAATCAGAGAAATGATTAAACGTATAGTAAATGAAAATGGATCGGCCACACACTTCGTCGATCTACAGCATACTGTACAAAAGCAGCTCTTGAATTGAATCCGCAGGGTCAAAGAAAGAGTGGTCGTCCAAATTCAACGTGGCGCCGAACAGTAATGAATGAAGCAAGCACATTTGGTTAAATTTAAAATGAAATCAAATTGGCCATAACCGAGTTCGTTGGAGATAGCTTGTTGATGCCTTATGCACCCACGAGGAGCGACATAATCGATGATAATGATGATGATGATTCCTATTATGATGAGAATGTGCTTCTTGTTTAAATCTAGAACAATTTTTGGTTTCTTTAGAAATGGTAATGTTGCCACAAATATCAATTGTTGATCAATTATGTGGATCAATTACCTTCGATTGGCTCAAAAGTTTATTTTATCAAGCCACATTCCGATATAGTACTCCGCAGAAAATGTTTGACCGTGTAAAAGGTACAGCTGATGCTTTCGTCCTCAGATAATGTTTAAGGTGAAAGTAAATGTTTCTTGCGATGCCAGAATGTACCAGGGTATTCACATTAATGTATTGTTGTCTGTATTGAACTGTATTGTTATTACAAATATCAATTGTTGATCAATTATCTGGATCAGTTACCTGCGATTGGCTCAAAAGTTTATTTTATCATGCCACACATTTTGATGTAGTGTCTCCCAGCAAAGGATTGACCCTGTAAAAGGTGCAGCTGATGCTTTTCTGCTTACTTAATGTTTAAGGTGAAAGTTAAATGTTTCTTGCAATGCCAGAATGTACCAGAGCATTCACATTAATGTCGTTTTAGCATCTCAACGTAGTTGCATACTAGCTGGAAGTAATTGTGTATTAATTTAGAGCTACTGCGGATGCTTCTTAACTGTATGAGAAAAATAAGATGATGTGTTTTAATCAATTTTAAAATTATAATGCACACAAAGCTCAATTGCTTGTACTTCAACTTCGCAGATTGTCGTTTGTAGAATCTAAGCTTGGGCAAATATGGGAATTGAGGTTTTTTCCAGATACTTCGATTTTCAAAAATTGCATTTATATGATTGTGATTTGTATATATATGTATATATATATATATATATATATATGATGCGCTTTGGATTTTTGATCTTAATTATTTATTTTAATTTCTGCGATAAGGTTCTTCAAACTGAGTCTACATTTAGGATTTTGCATATAAAATTCATATCGATCAATTGAAAATTGCATAATTTCTGTAAAAATAAAACACTCAATAGTGTCTTAATAGAAAATATTATGTAAATACGTCAAAGCAAATATCATTAATATAATTTTAATTTTATAGATTAATCAAATTTGCATCCTATTTGTTTTTGTTATAATGAATCAACTATTATTCCATTTCCATTCCCCTGTTATGGAATTCGCGTACAATTATGACTATGAGTATTTGACTAGTTATTTGATATAGGAGAAAGTCTTCAAAAAGAAAAAGCTTATTTACTTACTTCTCTACTTGGATAGTTCCATAACCGTGGCTATATTTTGAACCATTTACCGCGCGTTGGTGGCTTTTACTGGTTGCCAGTTAATTTGTTCTTGCAAAAGAATATTTTGCTTACTAAGCTAAACAACAGTATTAGTCATTCATTATCAAAGATTGATGAAAATAAAAAACTTTGGTAAATTAATCTTATTTTTCATTTTGATTGGATTTTGTGGTATGTTAAAAATTTTCAATTTCACATTGTTACACACTTAATATGCGAATGCAAAATTAAAAATATGTAATGAATTTTTTTATAAAAGGTATGTAATTTTGGTCACTGTAATCATTTTAAAATTATCCGCATTGCATTTATTTATAAATACAAACAAAAAATTACAGGACATAAAAATAATAAAAATTTAGCTGGGAAAACTTAAAACAACCTAAATTGATTGAAGTTCTTTTCAAGCATTTCAATTCTACATAGTAGTTGTGTGTGTGTGTGTTGTTGTTGTTGTTGTTGTTATTATAACTGTGACTGTTGTTTTTGTTAACGATTGGAAATTTTTCTATAATCACAATATATAGCTACATCCCTACTAAGTTGAATTGAATAGGTTGATTTGTTTGTTTCAATTTAACTTCATTGATTGCGGGATTTGTGCTGATTTTGATTTCCATGGTTTTTGTTTTTTTTTTTTTTTTTTCAATTTGTATAGTGATATGACGATGACGATAAAAAAAATTTACTATATTTTTTTGGTGGTGAAAAATTTTCTTTTTTTAAAAAATTAATAAAAACTACGGGTGGACTTCAGTGGTGTAAATTTTTCTATAAAGCAAAAATATTTCAAAAATAAAAAAAAAAAAAAAGCAACTCCAACCAACCAGCAATCAAAAATGTTAAATCAAATTTAACGTTCTGATAAAATATTTACAAATAAAAAATATTAAATAAGTTAAAAGACAATGAGGATTAAAATGGTGTTACTGAAAATAACAAAAATAACAAAAGTAAGAACACTATTCACAAAATATTATAATTTAATTTGAGAAATTATAGTTTTAACTTTTACAATGAATGATTGATATTCACATTGAGGATTCAATAATTTATACGCAATTTGTTTTAATATCGTCGCTATATGGAATTAGTTTGCCTCATTCGTCAAATTGACAATTTTGAATTAGAAGTTGCTTTTTAGCAGATTTTAATGCTGCGGTCAGAATTTGACTATCTCAAGCAATTTCAGAAATAAATAGTGTCACTTTTGCCGCATATCCAAAATGTTTTAAAATTTAGTAGAATTGGTTTGCCGCACTTCATACATTTTTAAAGCTTTCATGCATATGCAGCAAAATCTTTATACAAAAATCATCAAGCTTTAAGTTTGTATTTTTTTGCTGCAAAATAAATTCGCAGCGACGTGCGGCAAATAATGTCAAGTTTTCTTTCGATGTTGTTTTGACGCACAGACTTCTATAATGTGAAGCAAATAAAATTTGTTTGAACTATATAAGTTAATACAGAACCTAACGTAGTATCCAGCGATTGTTATCGAAATGTTTTTAACTTTCAATATATAATTTATCGTTTTACAAGCCTAAAAAGACAATGCGATCGACGTGTCAAATTCAAAAATGCAAAACATCCTTATCAGATTGAAGTTGTAGATAACGAAGTTCACACCAAAGAATGGAAGGCTCTTGAAAGTAGAAACGGATATTGCTTGTTATAATGCAGTGATCGTACACACGCCATTATTTCCTTCGGTTTACAGTTCATGTTTTTCTTGTCAAAAGGATTTGCGTCCATATTTTACTACAAAAGCAAAATACATACATACAATTTAACAGTAAATGCGCATGCTTTTCTAATGGTAAGAGCTTTACTGCGTTTTATGGGATGGAAAAAAAGCGATCGTTCACATGAAAACGATATGGCCAGAGTAGTTTTAGTTATGTTGAAAAAATATATGGATAATAACCATGAATTTAGTAGTATAAGCCTTTGGAGTGCTTTGTGTAAACCTCAAAACAAAAATCAGATAATAGCAACACTGCTCTCAAATATTTTTTACATCAATATCCCCAAATTAATCAAATTTATCGAAAATGTTCTGAGTCAGGTCTCGTTCGCTTATTCTTATAAAAATTTTAATTGTATACACAGAGCGTAATTGACAAATAAATAAAAAATGTGGAAATTATAGTTTGGTTTCACTTATCAGTGTTAAAATTAGTTAAAATAATAAAAGGCGAAAATCTGAAAGTGGTACAAATGACTGATAGACATTTCCTTTCATTTAGTAAAAATCATGTTCAATAAACTTTCAACTAATACCATTTCCAAAACTAAAAATTTTATTGTAGAAGAACGATGAGGTATTTGCTTGACATTATAAAGTAACTGCTATACATATGATGGAATTTAAAAATAAGTACATTTTACTCAAAAGCTACACTAGAAAAAGTTTGGGAACACCTAAAAATATATTTAGCTATTTATCTCCACCATTGGACAAACCAAAAATATTCGAAGATAAAACAAGAGATATTAAATATTTAATTGGGTTTTGAGATAATCAAGATCGCGAATATTATTATAAAACGGTATTAAAAATTAAATAACTTGTAGGTTGTTTTTATCATTACCTATAGGTTGTTTTGTAATTCATAAGAGGTTTTAAAATTAATAGTTATGAAGCAAACATTTTGATAGCCACAAGAAGGTAATTTATTTTGCGATAGTTAAGAAGATGACGTTATTTTGTGATAATTAATAAAATAACATAATTCATATTACAGAAAATTTATGAGTTAAAATTACAATTTACATTTGAATTATTAAAATTACATTTATGTAAATTTATCAAATATTTTTCGATTTTTCGCATATCGCACAAAATATATTATGCGATTACAAATAATCGAAATTATTGGTTTGCTGCACATGAAAATTGACCCATTGTTAACATCTTATAATATACAAGATGAACGACGTAGTGAATAACAAAGCAAGAATAATTTAACAGAAAATTACACCACAAAAATATTAAAACTTGTGCAAGTTCTTGGTGTTGAATACTTAAAAGCTTTTAAATAGTTACACCAAATAGTTACTGCTATTTCCCAGTTGAGCGACATCTAAACTCTAAAATAAATTACAATCTATAATTATAATTGACAAGCATTTAAGGACCTGCGCAGTAGACACCTTTTCATTTTATTACGCTTCTCTTTAATGAACTCCTAATATATAAATAAGTTGTATATAAAACAATAATGAGCACACAGTTTAAAAATTGTTACTCATATGGTTTTATTATTCACCAAATACATTATGCATATGTGAGTTCTTATTAAAATGAAAAACAAAAACAAACCAATCAGTTATTATAAAATTACTTGCAGTGAACATAATGTACATTGTACATAATGTTAAAAAAAAAAAAAACAAATTCATCTGAAATAAAAAATATTAAAACAACAAAAACAAAAACAAAATCAGTTGAATTGTACATATGACTGGAAAATTCATCTTTATATAATAGAGTTATAGCATTTACAATTATAGTTGACAAGCATTTAAGGACCTGCGCACTTAATTTTATTTCGCTTCTTCAATGAAATCTTAATATGTAAATAAGTTCTATATTCAACCGAAATGCGTATACAGGTCAAAAAAAATTATATTTGGTTTTATAATATTCAAACTTTTAAATAAAATATAGCCATTTTGTGTCATTCAACATATTCTTATTTTTATACATGATGTATATACCTCTTTAATTAGAGAAGTATTTTATTTTTAGTGATTTTATCCATTAAATGCCACTTAGTATAGGAATATGTCGAAACGAAACAGTATATGAGGGAGCAGTATGTATGTTTGTATGTTTCCTAAATAAAACTTACTAACCTCTAAATTTTTATGAAAACATGAGTAGTTTCTACTATAACATCAGAAGTGTATGACAGTTTGTAAATTGCTGTTCTGTTAAAAACTTTAAACTTGTCTTCAATTTAAATTATAGTTACTCAACAGGGGCCCCTAGTCTTATTTATACTTATAAGGAAAAGTACAAAAACGAAAACACATACAAAATTGAAAAGAAAACAGAACAAATAAAATCAGATAAAATTATACTCTTCAAAAGTGATATAAAAAATTTTAGTTCATTTGCTTCTGCTATTTAAAAAAAATATGTACAGTAAAACACGGTTATAGTCTGTCGCTAAATTTTAGTACCTAATATTTCTGACTATAACCGTTTTGTGACTATAGGCGTAGTCAAAAAAAAATCCATCTTTGTGAATAAAATCAAATTTAATAAAATATTCATAAATATCAATTCTGTTATGTAATCACAAAATATACATATTTGTAATAAAGAAACAGGTACAAGATATAAATCAGTTTTTTAATAAAATAATTCACTTTTGACTTATTTTTTTGTTTTATTGAAAAAATTGGCGTTATATTTTAATGCGACTATAAACGACATCGATTGTATGAACTTATGAAGTTTATTACTTCATTTCAAACAAATTGTTGACTATTTGCTATAACAGAATTGTGACTACAAATGTTTTTGACTATAAACGAATTAAAATACATCGATCTATTACGTTGAGAATAATAGAATTTTATTGTGAACCCTTAAAAGACCAACATGGTATTTTTTAACCAAAATTTATTTTGTGTGAAGGTTCATCAAAAAAGTATTTTTAATTCTAGGATTAATTTCTAATTTTACGATTTCGAGGTAGAGAATTAATGATTTCAAAAATGGTATCAAATTTGATACAATCAAGTTGTCAATATGAATGATTTTCATCTGTTTTAGCCAACATTTTGTTATTGTCGTTGAAATATAAAATTTTTTTAATTTTTTCGAAGCGATTTCTACTCATGCCTTGGTAATCTAAACGTATACTCCAATATGAACGAAGATTTGGCAACTGAATTATTAAAGTATATAGAATTATACCTATATATAACATTCTACTTCATTTTTTTTAAATTTTTGGTAAGTTTGTAACACATATTTCATCAACTTGAAATATAATTACTCAACAGGGGCCCCTAGTCATAATATATTTTAAAACTTTCTACTTATTTGTAATAAAAATATAATTTTTTAATACTTGCAAATTTTTTTACGCGCCAAAAATATTTAAAAATATAAATTATTACACTTATTCTAATTGCAACTTTGCTGTTCTGCAGTCAGTGACAAGCTGAATATTATTTTTAAATTTCTACTCAAACACACACAAAAACATAATTATGAGAGCAATTTTGAGTTAAAACAGCTCGTATTAAATAAAATACAATTGACTTTATTGCTATTAAATATATTAAAAAATGTGAGAGTTTCAATGGTTTGTATCAAATATGATACACGAGACGTTTAAGGGTTTTATGTTATATTGAATTTAATATTAATTTTGTCAAAAAGTATTAGGTATTATACTTTCATTTCATTATATATATATATTCAATAATCAAGCGATTCAGAAAACAACTACAACTATACCAAAAAAAATATTTCTTTTTATATAAAATCGTATCTGAAAGAACTGCTTCTGTGCAATTGCACAGGGTATTCACTAGTATTTTATAAAAAATTTTCACATTACCTACCATCTTTGATATTATAGATTTTATGGAAAGGACATAAAAGAATCTATGCGATGAAAGTATTAAAAACAAAAAGCTTGACTAATATTAAGAAATGTGGCAGCACAATATTTTTTTTTGCTCCAAGTCAGAATTTATTTGATTCACAACTCGATTAACTTGTTCCACAGTGTCAAGCTTTATTCGAAAACCTAACTGATGTTTTAGTATAAGTTTTTTGCTTTCTATAACAGGGTTGAGTCTTATTGAGAATAGTTTTTCAATTATTTTGGTTTATATTGGTATTAGGCTGATCGGCCTGGCCGATCTGGTCTTTTTCCAGCTTTATATCATGATTATTTCTGCTACTTTTCATTGTGATGGGAAGTATCTTTTCCTTGGTACTGCATTATGTTAGTAACTTTAAAGGTTTCACTGGCAATATTGCCGTAGACTTCTTCCGGTATTAAAATCATAGCCAGGTGATTGTTTGGGAAAAGTTATTTGTTGCATTTGACAAGATTTTTGACATGTTTTTTTTACACCAGAACTTAAACATTCAGTTTTTCTACTATGAAATTCCGGTATTTTAAAATACCAGATTAGCAATAAAGTACAAAAATATGAAAGTATTTTAGTATTTTACCCTTATGTTATTGAAGTACACAAACTCAAACAAATTAAAAATTTTTTTTTTTTTTTTTTTTTTTTAGGATATGAGTTTTGGGGCAAATTTTTAGTATTTATCGTTTTGGAATTTAAATTGAATAGCTGTTAGCTGACTGAAACCCTGATAGTAAAAGAATTGCAATTGATGAAAAATTCCACACAAGCATTTTTGCTTTTATATATTTTTATTGTACGCATATAATTTTTTTCGTATTTTATTTAAAAACAAAAATTGTTGGGTGATGAAATCAAAATTTGTAAAATTCTATTATTAAATTAATATATTATTATATGGGTAATATACATTTGACAAATTACATTTCACAAGTAGACATTTGGTTTTTAAACATAATATCGCAAAAAAAAAATTATTTGGAAAGCAAACATTTGGTAAAATGGACACTTAGCATTAGGAAGATTAGTATCAAACGGATATTTAAAATTTGTGCATCAGTAACTTGGGTGGAATCACCTTTTCGGGCTTAATTAAGTACGCCGGTGATGCAATTTTACACTACAATATCTACAACATTTCGAATATTTATTTAACAAATTTCTGGCTTATCTACTCATTAAATGTGGAAAACTACTGCTACTGTCAGGAACTAAGCCCTACTTACATAGAATAGTTTCATTTTATTTAATTTGTTAACAGATTATACTCTCATTTATTTTTTGTTATTTATTATATCCCAATGACAAAGAGCACCAGACCAGGTCGAAAAACCAATAAAACATTTTTTTACTTCATCGGTTGAAAGAGAGGCGCTGTACCTACAGCACACCTAGCGTGTAGTTTTAATATTGCATTTTGTTTTCTTTGCAAAACTGCCATAATGTGTTTTAGCAGTGTCTTTGCATAGGATAAACCCATATACAAACACACTACGCAAAATTATTTTATATGTAAGGAGTTTGTTTTCCGAATTCACAAAAAAGATTTACGATTTATTACGGGACATCAAA
Organism: Argyra leucocephala; assembly: GCA_963942445.1. Lineage (NCBI taxonomy): Eukaryota > Metazoa > Arthropoda > Insecta > Diptera > Dolichopodidae > Argyra > Argyra leucocephala. Next base: position 17,788,939 of record OZ012681.1, read on the forward strand.
GTTTAACAAAGAAATTATATTTTTCAATAGCTTTATTAATGTGCATCTTAAACTATAATTTTTTATTGAGGTGAATTCCAAGGTAAGTGAAATATTCTCTCTCCCAGAAAATCTCTATTTAAATATTAACCGAAATGTTTCTGTTTGGCAAAAAACTGGATTTCCTTCTTCTGGTAAAGAAAATCGCTTTGGTTTTTTCGTTATAATTTTTATTTTCTATTTCCAAGTAATAATATTGAATTCCTTTAAATGCATTTTCGAGATTGTTTGTAATTTCAAGATAGTTAGATGTTGTTAATATAGCGGTGTTATCTGCATATAACCCAAGAGTGCAGTTGTTGGCCATAGGCAAGTCTGCTATGAAAATATTATATAACATGGGTGATAATGTTGAACCTTGGGGACTCCTGAGATAAGTGTCACAGAATGCGATACAACCGATACCATTTTACCCAGAAATGATATATTTTTTTAAGAAGCTTGTACAATATTTATGATATATGGGTGGAACATTGATAAATAATTAATTTATGTACTAAGCCATTGTGCCAGGCATAATCGAATGCTTTTTAAGTAGTTTCTCCTTAGGTAATATTTAAGGTAAAAGTAAATGTTTCTTGCGATGCCAGAATACCCTTGTATCAACATTAATGTGAATTGGTTAATTTTCGCCAGCGTTTTTAGCATCTCTTCGTAGTTTCATACTGGCTGGATGTAATTGTGTATCAATTTACAGCTGGTATTGATTTTAAAATATTTGAGAAAAATAACATTATTTGTTTTCGTTGTCAAGCAAACGTTTCATAAAATGGGCTCTCAGCCAAAGGAAGATAATCAAATGGACATTTAATATTTGGACATTTTTGGCAATATTTATTTACTTAGTTACTGGTGTACGTAAATATAAATTACCAAAAAACGATCAGAAACAAAAAATCAAAATAGCTATGGTGATCTAGAATGTTTTATGCGAGATATTCCAGTCGATTATTTTTATTGGTGGCTGTCTGAAATTTCTAGGAGTGAGTCCAAAGGTTGCGCTGATTTAGTTGAAAACTTGTTTTCTACTAGAAAAGAAAAGAGAGACGTCATAACACAAAACCTATTAGAAAAGTAGCTTTCTGTCTTAAAATCTGAGGTTTCAATATCTCGTGGAAAAGTCGCATGTAATTCTGTCACGTAAACCTAATAATCCGGAAAAATGGAATACCCTTATTTTGAATCCAGCTCCAAAACGTATATTATAAGATGGTACATTCAAAATTGCCATCTATATTTTATAGGGCAGTTTTAAATAGATACTGAGAGTTGCCAAGTGTTTATTTATTAAATATTTAGTTGTGAAAAGGGATTTTTGATAATGGTTTATTTTGTTAAGTATAGATTTGGCAAAATGTCCATTTGCTAAGTGGAGTTTGCTAAAATAGCAAAATTACATAATTGACATAATTTTTGTTTTTTAATTTTTGTTTCTGATTTCTATGAGAATAAAAAAAAAATTGAATTTAAAAATTATTTTTGTTGTTCGAAAAATTTTTGAAAAGAAAATTTTCATTACAAAAATATTTTTATTGCAAAATTAAAACAAAAACAAAAAGAATCAATTTTTTTTTTTGATTGGAATTCAATTGTCGGCGACGGCGGTTCTAATAGATTTTATACTATTTCTTTCTTGTTACACCAATTTGGTTATTTTTTTGTTGTTAAATACGCGAATTGTGGTTATTTTATTTAAAATACTTTTTTAATTAAAAATCATAAAAAAATACAAAAAAAAAAAGGTATGTGGCAATTTTGTATTTTATAATTACAAGAGAAGAATTTAAATCATTTTTCAGGTAAATGATGAAAATGTTAACAGAGATTTGAGGAAATTATTTTGTTTTCGCATTAATTTTTTTATTTGTAAATTCGTAAATTCGACATTGTGACTAAAAGTAATACCACATTATTAGGTTAAATAAAAATTAAAAAATTTGAATGCTAATAGTTTTAACATGTAATTAAAAATTAAAGTATAATAATTGTAAAAGGTAATTATGTGAATCGAAAATTAGTGGCTTCAATTTTCTAAATGATGGTAAGGCAGAAGCCTCATCGAAAAATGTAAATATTGTAATTAGTTATTGATATAAATTAGAAATTAAATAAAGCCTATATTTCATCATAGTTATAAATATGTAAATAATATCGTTGATTGATAATACTATAAAGATAGACATTTTCAAACAAAATTAACAACAGCAAATTTTCAACTCACTTTTTCAAAATTCGCTTCATTGTATATGTTTTCCCCCGTTTATTCAATGTGTTAGTGTATTTTTTATTTTCAATTTGAATTTTGAAATTTTTGATTGTGTGCTTACTGCAACAAAAACACATATTAAATATACTTTTCAAATATTCTACCGTTAAGATTTTTTTATAAGTTTATCAAAAATTAATGATGAGTTTTTCAAATATTTTTAAATTCTGTTATAATTTTAAAATCCATGCATACATACATATTCACATATTGAAAAAGAACAAGAAATAGAAAACAAAATAAACAAGAAATAGAAAACAAAATAAACATAAAAACAAAACTAAGATCCAAATGTGATATAGATTCTGAAGTAGAAAATTTTATTAAAATTATTCAAAATGCTGGATGAAATAATACAAAAAATTGTGAATATAAATCGGTAGGATTCAACTACCCTAGAGAAATATTAAATATGATAAAAATAAAAAGAAGAGCTAGACGCAGATGGCAACAATCGCGTGATCCGGCAGACAAAACTCTACTAAATAGATTAACTCAGAATCTTAAAAGAAAAATTAAAGATTTTAAAAATGAAAATTTTGAAAAATATATAAAAAATTTATCAGCTAAAAGAGAAAATAACTACTCATTGTGGAAAGCAACAAAGAGTACAAAAACGTCGATCTCTCAAATCCCGCCAATCAGAATGAAAAGCGGTGAATGGGCGAGAGATAATAAAAATAAAGCTGAAACATTCGCAGATCATCTTGAAGAAATTTTTTGTCCAGACGAGACAGATTCGGATGATCTCTGGACTGAAGAAAATAATAATTGGCAAGAAAATGTTATATCACCATTTTCAGAGAGTGAAATAGTTGAACAAATTAAAAAACTCAGAGATAAAAAAGCCCCAGGTTTTGATCTAATTACATCGGAAGTCCTGAAAGAACTTTCGAAAAAAGCTATAACAATGCTAACACGCATTATAAACGCTGCTATAAGAATAAGGTATGTGCCGAATATGTGGAAAATAGCAGAGATAATTATGATACCAAAGCCAGGTAAGCCCATAAATGAGGTCAAATCCTACAGACCAATATCATTACTATACCAATAGTATCAAAACTATTTGAAAAACTATTATTGATTCGAATGAGACCGATCATAGAAAATAGTAATCTGATTCCAAATTATCAATTTGGCTTTAGATCTAAGCACTCGACAATCGATCAAATAATCATAGAATAACAGACATAATAGAAAAAGCTTTAGAGGAAAAGAAAGTATGCTCTACCATATTTCTAGATGTAGCCCAAGCTTTTGATAAAGTATGGCATCGAGGCTTAATAAATAAACTAAACAATATGTTACCTAAACAATACGTAGATATACTCTCATCATATTAGTATTCTAGTAGCGTATTCTACTATTAGAGATATTAAAACGGGTGTGCCTCAAGGTAGTATTCTGGGTCCCATACTGTATTTGCTCTACACCAATGATTTACCAGAAATGGAAAATATAACTGTAGCTACATTTGCTGACGATACTGCGTTGATGGCAGTAGGATCAAATATTGACGAGGCTACAATTAAATTGCAAAGAGCAAGCGACAAGCTACAACTCTGGACAAAGAAATGGAAAATTAAACTCAATGAGTTAAAATCAGTACATGTAAATTTTAGAAATTATTTTTTTTTTTTTTATTTATTTATTATGCTCCATATATTGTACAATTAATTCTTTTAAAAATTATTTACTTAGATACAGATATATAATTATCTTTACTACAGTTGATTTGTATTTTTTTATTTTTATTTAGAATTTTTCGAGTTTAATACTATAAATTTAAAGGAAAATTGGAGATGAAAAACCTTTTTGAATTTTTGTTTTGTAAAACTTAACGCTAACTTAAACAGTAAAACCTATCTATAGTAAAATCTATACGTACGAACTAAACTAGCGTAATTTTTTTTAACTTAATTTAAATTTCTGATCAGAATTTTCTGACATGAACAGTTCCGAGTGGAACTTTACAGTTAAATAACTTATTTTTTCTAAAATTGTATTCATGCTGGCTTTATTATGCAGCTTTTTGGTTGAATACCATCTGGGAAGATTGAATACAAGTTTCAAAAGTTTATTTTGTGCAATTTGCAATTTTTTGGTATGACTAGCTGCACAATCTCCCCAGACTGGTGCCGCATATAACATTATTGGTTGAAAAATTACCTTAATAAGTATCAATTTGTTTTCTGTGGATAAGATTGATTTTCTGTTAATTCATGGTTTTTGTTCTGAATAGATCTAGCATTCCATGTTAAAATATTTAGTTTATTACTAACATTCATTTTGAATATAAGTATTTAACCGAAAGTTCAGTTATAACCGAAAATTGTTCAGCCTTATTTTTACAATTACTTAATTTATTTAATAATTCATTAGTTAAATTTAATATTTCATCAACAGAAAAAAGATCTGAATTATTTCTTATATTATTACTACTATTACTATTGAAATTATTATTACTATTACTACTAATACTACCTGCTGGAATTTTATTGTTATGACAGCTTATACTTGCAGCAGTGTTACTATTGTTGTTCTCCCAAATAGAGTTTGATTTACATACAACATTGTAAGGTAATGAATATGTGCTTCTATTATTGTTGTTGCTGTTGTTACTATTGCTGTTACTATTGCTGTTTGTCTTGTAGTAAAGAGTGTTTGGAAAAAGTACATTGTAATTACTTTTACTCATAGTTGCATTGTTGTTGTTGTTTGACACTGAGGTATTTTGTCTTACTTTATTGTTGCGACCCAAAAGAGAGATATATGTTTTCTTATTATCACAAATACTATCAGTGGAATGATGTTCACCGTGACAATTAGCACATTTTTTAATTTGTTTGTTTGTACAGTCAGTAGTTGAATGATTGCCGGCGCAGAAAGCACATTTTGTATTTACGCTGCAGTTACGTGATCCGTGGCCAAACATCTGGCAATTGTAACATTGTGTGATTTTTTTATTGGTGGTTTTACGTTCCCATCTAACTTTAGTGTTGAATATATAAGTAAACTTATTACGTAATTCGTTTAACTTAATTGAATTTTTTTCTAAATATACAATATATAGTTATAAATCATTATATAAATTAGTGTTTTTATTTATTGATTTGATATCCAAACATTTTAAACCTTTTTCCAATAAGTTATTCTTCAAATCAGTGCAATTGTAGTTGTCCAATCCAGATAATACAAATTTTAGTGGCTTAGTGCTTTTCGATTCATATGTAAAAAACTCTAGATTGTTTATTTTTAGTTCGTCAAGTGCTTTTGTGTAAGATTCATTTGTGTTACAATACAGTTTTATACCAATTGAATAATGGATCTGACATAATAATCATTTACACCAATTTTTTTCATAAATTCGTGAAATGTTGAAATTTTTTGTTTTATTGTAGTTATTGGTGGTGGACCATTTTTCTTAGAATCAGTGTTTTCAACATTATTTTCGCACGCGTCCTCCATACACGTGCTTTCATTGTCATCGTCAATAGTTTGTAGAGGTAAGTAGTAATTACTCTCAGAAGTTTTCTTTTTTTTTTGTGAATTGTCAAAATCACTGTTATTATTTATTTTAAAACTTTTCGCCATGATTGTGTCTTTTTGCAAAAAAGCCACATTAATTTCATTTGAAATTCTTTTTCGAATAATTTTGAGATTTGGAATTCAAATAATTAATTTTAATGTTGTAAATTACAATTATTTTTCTATAATATGTTGTATGAACAAAATAATTTCTTTTAATAACTTTAGAAGTTTTCTCGATGCAAGCAAAGGGAATACTGAAATTTTAGAAATAAAAAATTAGAAAATCAACCATTGGTAAATCTGAATGGGGTCAATATAACCCAAGAAAACAATGCTAAATACCTAGGAGTAACATTAGATGTTAAACTTAGATGGAAAGAGCACGTTAAAAAGAAAAAATTTTAGCTTGAAAATAAGTATAGAGAAATGTACTGGCTCTTAGGTCGTAATTCTAAATTACCTATACATAACAAGATTTTGTTATATAATCAGATACTCAAACCGATATGGTTGTACGGCATACAAATATGGGGATGTGCCAAACAAACACATGTACTTTGTATACAAAAATTCCAAAATAAAGTCTTGCGCAACATGGTAAATGCCCCCTGGTATGTCGCAATAGTGATTTGCACAGAGATCTAAAAATTCCTTGCATAGAAAATGAAATAAAAAGATATGCAATAAAGCATATAGCTCGTCTGGAGGGACATGTTAACGTTGAGGCCACTCAACTGCTAGATAATCAAAATGATGTCAGAAGGCATTTCGTAAACTTTTTCTTTAAGAAAATCAAAATAGCATTAAATTAATGGTTAGTCCGTTGGACTAGTATTAATGGGAGGGGTGTGGTTTAGTCAGTAAAAATCTGGCACACAATGGAAGCTACAGGGCTCATTGTGTCTATGAAGATTCCCACCAATCCACGCAAAAAAAAAAAAAAAAAAAAATTTAACTTATTTATTATGTAATAAAGAAAATAAAGGAAATAAACAAATAAAATAAATTGTTTCATTTATAATGCTAATGCTAGACCGGCGAATGTTACGCCAGGAATAGCTAGTAACAACTTATTTGGGGTAAAATTATAGTTTTACTATAATTTTTGTGAAGAAAAATAACTTATGTTTGTTTTTTGTATCAAAATGATTTTCACATAAGAACTTATATTGTATCTAACTGCAAAAACTGTTTTTAGTTTAACATTATTCCATTGTTCATTTTGTATAACACAAATCCCGTTCAAAGTGTCACAATTTTTTCAGAAATGATTAAGAAATTTGTTTTGTGTTTCCTGAACAATTGACAAAATTCACTTAAGTGGTTATTACTTATTGCCACAGATTTATATCTTTTTATAATAAAACTCAATTTTTATTTACTACTATTTTACTACTATCTATGATTATTTAAATCAAATAAATCTATAAAACAAAACAAAAAACGAATAAAATATAAATAAATAAATATTTTTAGTAAAGATAACCCCTAAGGTGATCTTTACTTCTTTATAATATTATTACAAAAGCTCGGTTATTCAGACAATTTTTAAATTCAGTCAGTTACTAACTTTTGCTCGGCTTGCAATAATTTTAAAATTTTTTCACAATTTTCAAATGAAGAAAAATCGTTTTTATAATTTCTCATTTACTCTATTAATTTTAATTATATTAAAAACAAATGTAATTGAAACGGTTAGGAAAGTATGTGATATCCAAAAATTGGGAACATTTGGAGTTAAAATGCTGTGTGAATCAAAAATGGAAGAAGCCGTTTCTTGCGTCGGTCCACATGTCAAAAAAGTATATCTGCAATGCAAAAATAACTATTTTAACGAAGAGAATATTAGACAGCAAATTATTTACTGTAACAATGATGGTGTGTGGTCTGACAAACCATTATTGTGTACACCCAAATGTACAATAGTTCCAAGCAAACTAGAGTTACTCAATTATAATCGAATAAACTTCCCAACATCTTATATAGAATTTTCTAGGAAGAGGCCAGTCGAAGGTAAAATAAATACATATCCGGGAATTATCCTATCAGAAAGACGAATTTTAACAACAAAATTTGATTATGATGAAGGATATTATCTGATTATTTATAAATCTGGAAGAAAGTACAAAAAATATGATTTGAATCTGTTCAGCAGGTTTATATTTTTTATATTTTATTTAAAAATTATTTATTTTATGTTTAAAATATAATTTTAGAGATCCAAGTTTCAAAAGAGATTACATTATTTTAAGACCACGTTTCTATAATGATTTTTACATAAAATATGACGCAGATACGAAACCTATTTGTGAAAATATTTCGAATATATTAGAAATACCTAACCTTTATTATCAACAATTACATTATTTCTTTGATTATTAGTAAGCTTTTTAAAATTTTAATAAAATAGTATAAATTGAATTTTCTATAAATAAATATTTAACTTACAGTACATTTCAACCGGATACGTGTTATGTTCCGAAGATTGATAACATTAAAGTTCAAATGAATTGCATGGATTATCCAAATGGCATATTATCAACCAAATGTTTATCACAAGCTTATGAAATAGAAATACGTTGTCAGATTGGTTATAAAAATTTTAACTTGGGTCCTAAAAATAACATTTTGAGTAAATGTGAACAGGGACAGTGGGAAGTATTTGGAGAAGAAAATGATTGTCAATTAGTGTGTGGTCAAATTGCAGAAGATATTCAACCTTATTCAATGAAATTATTGCACAAAGGAAATTCAATTAACATTGCAAATGCACCATGGCATGTCGGTATTTATGATAATAATACTGATACTTTAGATTTTGAACAAGTGTGTGGTGGTAGTATTATACAATCGAATGTTGTAATATCTGCAGCTCATTGTTTCTATGATCATGATAATAGTAAACTTCATAGTCCTACAAATTTTCTCATTGGAGCTGGAAAAATATATCGTAACATTGGAGCTTCTGATGAATTTGCTACGTATATTGATATTCAAGACATTCATATTCCATTACAGTTAATTAATTTTTCATATAATAATATTTTTCATTAATTAATTTTTTATTATATATTTTAGTTATCAATCAGCACCAGTGAGAAATGATATCGCTGTCTTAATTCTTAAAAGTCATTTACAATACACACCACATATTATGCCTGTATGTATTGAGTGGGATTCAAAAGAAAAATATGAGACTAGTAGCAAAGGATTTGGAACAGGTCGAGTTGTGGGGTGGGGTGCTACATCAAGAAATGTTACTTCAAGCTTAAAATTATTGGAATTAAATTTCACAGCTTTGGATAATTATGAATGTAAGAAACTGGTTCATCCAAAGTATAGATCTGATATTACTGGTGATAAATTTTGTGGTAAAAATATTGGTGGAGGTGTTGCTTGCCAAGGTGATAGTGGAGGTGGATTTGTTACTAAAAATTATGTTGAAAATCAGTATCGTTATTTTTTGTCAGGTGTTGTTAGTGTTGGTATTGATTGGAAAAAATATTGTTCTGATGGCTTTATGACCATGTTCACAAATGTAAAAATTTACAAAGATTTTATACAACAAGTACTCTCTAAAAATAAAGGTTGGTCAGAGTTGGAATTTTATGATATTGAATTGAATTGAATTTGAAGATTGCAATTTTAGCTTTTACAATTATTTAAGTAAAATAAAGTTTCTATTTTTTGTTTATTTATTTTATATTAATTTAACACTTACAAAATATTACAAAAATTTTTTTTGTATATAAAACAAAAATGAAAATAATTTAAACTAAATTGACAACTATGATTATTATTTTATATATGTATACATATACATCTTACATTAAAAGTAAAAGTACCATACCACAAAACCTCCATATTTAATATTTTATTCATTTGCTAATATTTTCTAACTCTAAACATTTTTTTTTTGTACTGTCTATTACTAGAAGAAGGCTTGCTTCATTTAATTGTGCAATAATTCATCATCCAGTAGGAGTAGGGTTAGTAAATCACCGTCACCTTTAATTAAAAAATCTAAAAATAAATTAAACCATATACATGCTGTTAGTAGAAGGTCAATAACAGTCATAAATTACAGTTAATATCTATGTTAATAACAGTTGTTAGTTAGTCTCAGTTGAATGTACATTAAAACGTAATCGTTTTTTAATAGTTAAAACACTTAGTTAATTATTTTAACAATGGCAAAATGGCAAAAAATATGTATATTGTTGTGGTTGCGTAATAATGTCAATAAAATAAAGTATTTATGTATTGTTATAAACGAAAAAGAATATGTGGTATATATAAATAATAAATGTAAGACGTAAATGACACATTCTTTATGTCAGACTCACCGTTTTTCATGTCTTTTTTGCTTGAATTTCATTTTACTGCATTTTATTTGTCTGCATTTCATTTGATATAAATATTTTGTAAAACGTGTAAATATTCTGTAAAATATTCTGTAGAACTTTGATTTTGAATTCAACTTTAAAATTACTTCTAAATATAAGGACTAACTATATTTGAAGCTTGCAAATCCATATCACATGTACATGTATTTCTAAAGTGACACAATTCCAAAAAGAAAGTTTTTCAGAAATAGCAAAAAAACTATTTTTGAGCTCTGCAGACACTTATTCGTCATACATAATATCAACTATCAACATGCAATACATCAGTCGCTTTCGATTTGGAGCCCTTAAAAATCCTGTTTTTTTTTTTTTAGTTGTGACGATTTTTGTGTTTGTTGATCTTACACAGCAAGCAATTAATTTGAGTTGTGACATTTTGGTTTGTATTTTTATCAAAAATTTACTGTTATGACACTTTTTAATAAATAAAATAATAGAATAAACACTTTAATAAAATAATAGAATAAATCAACATTATTAACTTCATGAACCAATAAATTTATCTTTATTTAAGTAAAATAAAATTCAAATAAAAACAAAATATTTTCCATAATGTAATAAAATATTAAATAACAAATCAAAAAAGTATATACACTATACCAGTGATGGCCAACCTACGGCCCGCGGGCCGGATCCGGCCCAGCAGGTTTTTTAATACGGCCCACCAATAAATTTCCCATTAAAAAATAATATTAATTAAAAAAACCCGTGATGGAAGTTTTTTTTTATTATTATTTTTTCTAAGAATTTTAAATTATATTTTTTGAGTTCGGCAATGCAATATTTTGTGCTGATTTTTCTTGCTAATTTTTTTTCTTCAAAAAAATTCAAAGAAATTGAAAAAATCATCTAAGTTGGCTTTGTTAAAAAAAATTCTGTGGTTTTTTTTTTTTTTTTTTTTTTTTTTTTATGCATAGCCAAAACACTAGGTGGGAACCTTTTATACCGATTGGTACGTTTGGCTAGGGAGGGAAAGGAAAATTTGGAAAGGAGGATGGTAAAAGGGAAGGAGGACAATTACGAACGAAGGTGTTAATGCTCGTCTTGAATTTATTTAAGTCATAAATATAAAATTTGTCATGTTTTGGGAACACATAAGATGGAATTTGGTTCCACATTCGGGATGTTGAAGTTATAAACGAATTTCAATAACTTGTCTTTTGCCATCTAGGGATTTCGATGGTGTAGGGATGAGCACATGCTGCTCTTCGTGTTTCGCGAGGGAAACGCTTAAGTGGAGGTAATATAGATTTAATTTCCACTGAGCATGTGCCGATGCCTACGAGATATCTATAAAAAAGTGAGAGAGCTCCGACTATACGACGATGTCCAAGAGGAGCAAGATGGGCTGTCACATTTGGGTCGTTGATTAGACGAATAGCCAATTTTTGGACTTTATCCAAATGTTTTAACGCAATACTAGAGGCGCCAGCCCATATATGAGAATTGTACTCCATTTTGGGTCGTATGAAAGCTTTATAGATTTTCAAGAGGTCACAGGGGGAGAAGTAAGCCTTGCAGCGGCTAAGAAAACCCAAACATTTGGCTGCGTTTTTTGCAACATCAAATATATGATCATTCCAGATCATTTTTCGATTAAGGTGCATACCTAATATGCTTAAGCTTTCAAACCGCTGAAGTTTATCTTCCTGAAACAAAAGAGTAGGATCAAAAATGGAAATTTTTTGGGAGATTGTACAGCTCTGAGTTTTAGAAGTGTTAAATTCGACTCTGTTTTTTAAGCCCCAATTAGCTATTGCAACCAAATCATGGCTGAGGGAACTGGCCATGATGTCTGTTTTGGTTGACACAGCGGTGGATGTAGCTTCAAATTTTTTATGAAAACCGTAGGAGGCTACTAGGGTGCTGTCGTCTGCAAAGCTGTGGATTGGATTGAAAGTGGTTTGGAGCAAATCATTTATAAATATAAGGAATAGGGTAGGTGAAAGAACTGATTCTTGGGGAACACCAGCGTTTATTTGAAATTGATCGGATTTAAATCCGTCAACTAAGACTTGAATCGTACGATTCGAGAGGAAACTTTCAATCCATTTGAGAGAAGAGAGACCCAGGCCTACTGCTTGACATTTTGCTAATAATGCGCTATGCCATACTCTATCGAAAGCTTTAGAAATATCTAGGTTTGGTTGTTGATACAAAAGTTTACAATTATATTCTTAAGTACTTTAAAATCAGTACGTTACTTGCCTTGTAGTTTTGTTATACGTAATAAATATTTTGAATATCGAATAATTTTGCAAAATAAAATAATTATTATAATTTTTAAAAAGTATGGTAAAGCAAAATATGTTGAAAAAAAGAAAAATTGATTCGGAAGCTAGAGTATTTAATAATCGATGGAATGAAGATTATTTTTTTATTGAAAAAGGTACAAAAGCCTTCTGTTTGATATGTAAAGATACAATGTCAGTTTTTAAGGAATTCAATTTAAAGCGACATTATGATAGTAAACATAAATCGACATTTGACCATTTTAATGGACAATTAAGAAAAGAAAAATTTAATGCTTTAAAAAAAAACTTAGAAAAACAACAAAATGTGTTTAAAAAAAATCTAAACGAAAATGTGTCCGCTATAAGTGCTAGTGTTCAAGTTGCAAATTTGATTGCATCTGAAAGTAAACCTTTTAGTGATGGCGAGTTCACAAAGCGTTGTATGCTAAAAGTAGTTTCCGAAATGTGCCCAGAAAAACTACAAGCTATAAATCAGGTTAGTTTATCCCGACAAACTATTACAAGACGAATTGAAAATATCGGTCAAGATTTAATGCAGCAACTGTGTGAGAAATCAAATGAAACAACATATTTTTCTCTAGCGTTAGATGAAAGTACTGACATAAAGGACACTGCCCAACTACTTATTTTTATACGAAGTATAAATTTTAATTTTGAAGTATGTGAAGAATTAGCAGAGCTTCATAGTATGTACGGTACAACTACAGGTGAAGATTTATTTAAAAATCTTTGTAGTACTGTTGAAAAATTAGGTTTAGATATGCGAAAGTTAACTGGTATTACAACTGATGGATCAAGAAGTATGACAGGAAAAAATATAGGTATTTTGGGAAGACTTACTAAAAATCAAGAAGATATTGGTGCAAAACCACCAATCGCATTGCACTGTATTATTCAACAGTAATCTCTTTGTTGCAAAGTTTTGTATCTTCGTCACATAATGGACATACACCAACAGTAAATTTTATCCGATCAAGAGGCCTTAATCATCGACAATTTCGTAATTCTCTAGCTGAACTTGAGTCGGAATATGACGATATTCTTTTGCACAGTAATGTACGTTGGCTTAGTCGCGGAAAGGTCTTATACAGATTCTTTCAGTTACGTAATGAAATCGATTACTTGATGATTGAAAAAGGAAAAGAAATAAAAGAATTATCAAGCAAAGAATGGCTTTTCGATCTTGCTTTTTTGGTTTACATTACACATCATCTTAATTCTCTCAATACTAAACTACAAGGAAAACATAAGTTACTACCCGAAGTATATGGTTATATTATGGCCTTTGAAAATATGCTGATTTTGTTTAAAAATCAATTAAAAGAGGAAAATTTTTTTCATTTTGAATGTTGTACTGAACTTAAAAAAGTTTATATATTTGAAAAAACACGCTTTGTTGATTTAATTCAGATACTTGCAGATGAGTTTTCGCGACGTTTCACTGATATGCGTTCAAAAGAAGATGACATAAAGTTATTTGAAAATCCATTTTCTGTTGTTGCAAGCAACTACAATGCTTCCTTACAGCTAGAACTCATTGAAATTCAAGTAGCCTCATATTTGAAAGACAGGTTTCAAGAATGTAAGGGAAAATTACTTGAATTTTATAAAGATTTGTCAGTCAATGATTTACCAAATATCAGAGATCATGCCATGCAATTTTCCACATTATTTGGGTCAACTGAGCAAACATTTTCTCGAATGAAATTAAATAAATCCAAAATCAGAAATAGAATAAATCACGATCATCTTCATTCCGTATTGCGAATTGGTGTGTCATCTTTTCAACCTCGGTTACAGAAAATTGTTAAAGATATACAACCGCAAGTGTCTCATTAAATGTACATTTTTTTGTAATAATAAAAAATTTAAATTATGAATATGTTGTTTTACAAATTTTTGTCAATATCGGCCCAGTTATATATATATAAATATTATCTGGCCCAATTCCTATAAAAGGTTGGACATCACTGCACTATACAGTTTATAAATCAAAAACATTATTTTAAAAACTGAATCATAATAAAATTTCGGAATTGTATTTTTATTTACAAAATTTTGCATTTCGTTTTTTCCATTTAAATTTAGTGGTATTTTTTTTTGAATAAGCGTGACTCAAATCATACATTATAATTTAATTCTGGTAAAGCTTTGATTTTTCTTATATTGCGTACATCGACCATCTTATTATTATATTTATCTTCATAAGAAGTTTTATAAAAAAACGAATGAGAATATTGTTTTTCAATTCGAAATATAATATCATGTCACTTAAATTGATTTCTATCAGTGTCTATAGTGTAAAATTATTTCCCCAACTCATTTGCAAATTTTTCAAGTCATAAAAATCCTTGTATATTAATTCATGCACTCGGTATGGAGGACCGGTATCTTTTGGGGCATTCGAATTAATGTAATATGCTGCTGTGGAACGTAAATTTGACTTGATTTGAGTGGTTTTTCATCTGTTGATTCTATTGTGCTATGTACATTATCAGCTTCGTTTTGCGAATGCTAACTAATCAGGTATTTATGTGTTATACTGTGTAGATTAAATTAATTTACTGCTTATGAATAGGCAGAAAGTAGATATTTATTTGTTTGTGGATCAAAAAAAATATTATATGAATAAAAAATAATATTTACGTCTGTGTTATTGACGTTTTACTACAATATTTCAATAAAATGTAAGACATAACTTTCAATTTCAATATCATAACGCTTCCCTTCTGTTTCATCCCAGAAGTAACATTCAAAAAGTTTTGCACCATTCAATGAATCCATAGTTTATCCTATATCAAACATTTTAAAGTAACTCATTAGCATTATATTCCATCAAAAGTGACATAAATCTTTTTTTAGCACTAGATATGGTGTACCCAAACACATGTACGATAATAACTCATAAAATGCGATTTTTGAATTGTGTCGCTTTAAACATACGTGTACGATATATTCATTACATAATATTATATAAGTTTGTGTATATAGGTATATGTATAATATTTATCATATTCGATATCCAGCATATTCAGTTAAATGAAATACAGGTATATGATATATACGCTTCCGATGAATATTAATCAAACAATATAGTACCGGCGTTATTTTTTTAGATTTTGAATCCTCTGATTGCATGCTTAGTATACTTAAAATATGAATGTTAAAAAAATTAAGTTCATACTATTTAGCCCGAATATGCTGGCGGGTGTGTTTATGGGGCGATTTTAATGATTTTTAGTATTTTATGTATTTTAGAGCTAATTTGTACAAAAATAAAAATTAATAAATTTTAAGATGGTTTTTAAGGCCGTACTACTACCTGTAGTACGTTAGGATAAAACACAGCTATGAATGCAAAAAACTCAAAAGTATTTTATTATATATATATTATTCTGCATTTATCTGGATGTTTGTAAGTTCGACGGAACGCTCCAACACATATACAAATTGCATATGTATACAAATGCATATATATACAAATTGCTTTGGTGCTTTTTTTTAACCCCTGTCTACCATGCTGAACCTTTGCAGGAAAAATTGATTGCATGAACTATATTTTTTTAATTTAATGTTAGTCTTCTTCGCAAATAATAAGGAAAAATAATAAATAATAATAATAATATAAATAAAACAAACAATTTTTTTGATTTATAATAATAAGGACTAATAGAATTTTAATCAATAGTTTAATATGGTATAATAACCAAAAGGCAAACAGCATTTAACACAAAAAAAAAAACATAATTCACTCAAAGGTTATTCTTATTACTTAAAATTATACATAATAATACACATGTGTATCAGCATATTTGTATTGTATAATATTATACATTATACTACTTTATTGCTTCTACCTTTTATTTTTGTCATTATTGTGTGCGTAACTCACTTCACTCAAAAAAAATTATTTTTGTTTTTTCTTTGTTTATTTTTTGTTTTTTTTTTTATTATTTGCTGTATCTGTATTCTGTATGTTCTATATGCTCCATTCCAAAAATATTATTTTATTTTCAGTGTTAAGTGTTCACATTTCACTTCACTGTTCAGGTTCACTGTTCAATCAATAGAACTTTATAGAAGTAGAGTAGGATAATTAACTCTACTTCTACGCCGGATAATAAAACATTGTTTTTTTTTTAAATTGAAAATTATTGATGAAAATGTTTTTGTATTTTTTGTAAATTTTACCAATTTAGATACAAAATTTTGGAAATTTTTTTTAAAAATAACACAATACCATAATAACAGTTTATTCATATAGCAAAATAAGATCCCTATACATTATACAAAAGACAAAATTTATATGAAAATAAGATCCCATTTTTAAATTTGCTCTCCCAGAGGCCACAATAACGCTAATACGGTATAATTTATACTAAATGGAACCCAACTAACGAATTATAACTAAATGGAAGTGAGTACGAGTATACCATACAAAAATACAAACATTTTATACAAATTTGTTGGTATGGTACTTCTTTTTCTGTTATATAAAGAAAAAAAGATTAGTGTTAGGCCAATATAAACATAAATAAAAATAAATAAAAAGTGATATAAACATAAGTACTGTAATTTCGGGATAAAGAATCTAATGAAAGAAAAAAAGAAACTAGGATTTATTTTGCTTCCGTCATTTATGACGGGTTACAAAGCTAGTTTGAAATAATATTGGTTCATTTATTATTTTAAACATTATAAATAAAAAAACAAACAAAATATACTAAAAGAAATAGCTTTTAGCTAAAAAAAAAACAATTCATTATAAAAAAATTAACAAAAAAAGGAACTTCATATACTAGATAAATCATTAGGTTTCTTTTTTTAATTTTTTGTATGATATTCTATATTGCGTTTAACATGAAGAGGTACATCACATTTTAAACAACGCGTTGTTGTTCGATCGTGACAGTATCTATCCACGTAACTGCTTTGCTTTTCCATCTAATTGACGGGAAAATGTCTGTGAGCAAATGGTCTAATCGATCAAACCGCATATCATGTGGCATCGCTGCTCTTCCCGATGGTGGTGCAGGTGCTCCATAAGTTGTTAACAAAGTCATGGCAATACGGCGACGAAAAGTTAAATGATCCATTTTCCCACCCATTTCTCGATGTAATTGCCATGCATTGTGCTCAGCCAAATCAATACAATGTGAAAATATAGGAAAGTACAATTTTTTTGCCACGAATAGATATGCGATACAGACTTATATTTTCATCAGCACGGTCACCCCTTCCCATATAAAGGTTATATTTATGAATTAATTTAGGTTGTTTGACATTCACATTACCTTTTTCTTTCCGGGATCCTCGTCCAATTAATCGTGCAGGTTCCACTGAATGAATATTTGAGGCTACATTTACAGCACTGCTATCATTCCAACAACACACAATTAAATTTTCATCTTTAATTTTACGGTAATCATACCAGCCTCTTTGCTTTTTTTTTAGTTCTTTCTTCTTTGGCAAAGGAAAGTTACCCAATCGATTTTCACGTATTGTACCCGTGCCTTTCAATTGGCGCTTTTCCAGTTCAATTAATAAGGGTAATGTGGTAAATAAATTGTAAAAATAAAGATGGTAATTAATGTTGGACTCTTGTTGACAAATATTATCAGCATAAGTTAACACTATGCTAGGTCCCAGACCCATTTCCTTATAAGTGTTGTTGACAAACGTTCCTGCACCTTGGTATGGTTCCAACCAAATAATATATCCTTTAAAATTGCTCCAATACAAAATTTATACCCATATCTTATAGGCTTTCCATGGATGTATTGTTTACATACATGTCGACCGAAATATGGAATCATAATGCTCATAAATTTTGTCAAGTTTATCATTATCAATAAAATGTAGATATCGGAATATGAAATCAAATCTATCTCTTCTAATTGAATTTGATACCATATCGTTGTGCGAATCTTGTGATTTTTCCCATTACATACGACGTCGAGAAACAATATTATAGCCACTAAGGAGTGAAACACCTAAAACACATCTAATTTCATCCGAGGTTGTCTTTCCACTTGCATTGTTTTTAATGGCATACTTGTTCGAATGATGAACAATTTCATCAATAAATTTAGAAAACAGTTCAATAGGAGTCGGTAAATTTTCTTCAATGTAATCTGAAATTAAAAGCTCGTTCTCAACAAGATCTTCTTTTGTCCATTTTAGAGTAGCTTTATTAAATTTTGTTTTTTTATATTCTGGAAACAACACAACACGAATATTTTCATTTTCAGAATAGTCTTTGCGTTGTACTATCTCAACTTCAGCATTTAACAGTAATGGAGGCAAGTTATCTAAATATTTTGTTATTTTATATATCAATTATAGCAACAATTTACTATAAAAAAAACACTAACTTTTAAAAAAAAAAATTTTTTTTTTTTTATTATACTATATTCTTACCTATAACTCGCCATCTTCACTGTTTTGCAAATTCTATTAAATTGATTAATTTGACTTACGCAAAATCACTCAAATATTAATTTTTGACAAAACATTTCAATGCATGCTTTGTTTGTTATTAAATATTGTAACATAAACACTCAAACGTTTAAAAAACGTATGTACCGTTATTCCGCTAGATTCAAAAATGTTACTGTACTATACACAGTACATTTGAATAATTTGGGTTAGAGGAGAAATAATTACCTTTATCACCACTTAACCTACTCAATAATAGGTTTTCATTTTATCTATTCCAAAATTTTATGATCATTGAACTAAAACTAGCACTAAGACAATAAAATGACAATCGAACACAAATTGTTATAAACGTTATATTCAAAACAGAATTATTCAAATAAAACGTATTCCACCGCAAAGAAAGTATAGTGAAAATTATTATGTACAAAATATTATTTTAATTAACAAAATAAAACTCTTGTCTAGCAAAATATTTACATAGTAACTTTCTGCAATTATACTAGCAATTCAAATAATAGACATTTTAAATGAAAAACATACAATCATTATTTTAATAAACTCTAAGTGAAGAGTCTGCAGTGAGTTTTTTTTTAAATCCAATTACCTATACTTTTGATTTGTTCTGTTTTAAGCAAAATATTTACGATTTTTGAAATTGTTGGATATAAGTGAGTATACAAAATATGTCAATGTATGTATTCAGGATAAAATAAATTCAACGCTTTGAATATTATACACAGTACTTATAATATATTACAAAAGAATTGTACAATATTAATTTAATTGCTGCAAATAAATTACTACAGTATAAAATATAATTTAATCCGAATTTGAAAAATCTTATTTCAAAACTCATTCATATTTATTCTATATGAAGCTATACTGATCATACTAATAATGTTTGTAAAACATTTTGTTGGTCAAACATTTTTTTAAATAATAAAATATAAAAACACGTAAATTTGTTTCACTAAATTCAGTTGAGATTACATCATCAGAAGAAAGAAGGCTGTAAAAGATTGTTCTTGTTTGGGCAAAACATTCTTAAAGCAAATTCAATTCATCTTCCTCCTTTCATTGTAATTGGTTCGTTTTCGGGTATTGTGACATAGCTCAGGTCGATGATAATTTTTAAAATAAATTTACCCATTCACAAACCAATATTCAGACCAAAATGTGTTCGGTATCAATAAAGAAGAATCAATGATGATATATACCATAGGTTGTCCATAGCATGCGTATCAGATTTTTAAGAGAGGAAGGAATATTTATTTTCAAATTTAAATTTCTCTCTGAAACTGAGCTCTATCGATTCGTGATTATTTTCCACTTGCGGGAAGGACCGAAAATACTGAGAAAACAAAAAAAAAACCATTTAACATAAATTTCTTATCTTTTATTGTAGAATTCGAATTTGCATCAAAAAGTATCTATTCCCATTTTAAAATCTCGATTTTGGCCAATTTCGGCGAATTATGAGCTTGAAAAATCCTTTTCCGGTCCTTCCCGGAAGTTGAAAATATCACTAATTGATAGAGCTCCCTAGATTTAAATAATAAAATTTTTATTTAATTTTAAAATAACGGCTCGTTTCTCTCTTAGAAAGATGATACGCATGCTCTGCGATACACCCTGTATATATATAAACTATTATTTTTTTGTTTGTTTGTCTATGACCTTATTTATAGTTTAATTCCATTTTGTTTACAATATAATGACAAATAAACTTCTCTCAAAATTGGTTTAGTCGATCGCTGACAAATTTAAAACCTCCTTACTTATTTAGTGGAACACACTGTTGTTGTAAACCCAAATAAACATAGAGAGCAAGATTTTAAGCAAAACATATTATATTGCAAGCCAATCTTTTTTAGCTGGTGCTGAAAAACCTTAACCTCCAGTACCTATTATGTTATTGAAGCCTTGTTTTTATAGACCGCAGATGAGCGCGCAGAGGGAACACTTTTAATAAAATTTTATATTGTATACCAATTTTGTTTTTAGTCGACGGATGGCAAGCAAATCCCCGGAGTTATTTCTTATTTAATGAAACACTGTTCTTGTAGACTCTGTTAAATGCAAAGGGCAAGATTTTAAGAAAAACAAATAAATTTTAAGCAAAATTTTAAGCAAATTTATTTTAGCCGTAAGCTGGAAAATAAAAACCTTCTGCTAATTTTTTATTGAAGCCCATTTTGTACGAGTAGCTGATAAGTGTAGAGGACACTGCTTTAGTAAAAAGATATTCATTGCACTAGTTGAAAACGTTTGTCACAGTAAATGAAACCGGTTTTTTTTTTTTAATTAAAGCAAATATTAAGATTTAAGCGATACCTTCTTTGTACTAGAATGCACAGTTTGGATTGATTAAGGAATTGGGAAAGAAAATGTCCCTTTGATCAGTAGGGAATGAATAAATTTGTTAATATTACTTTTGAACTTTTGTAGATTGTATGTGGTATATTTTTGCAATGAGGTTACATATTATTGTTGGAATATGGTTCCACATTCGAGAAAAGATTAATGAAAACAAATTTCGATAGCTAGTTTTGTGTCACCTAAGAATTTGCAGGGGTGGGCACTTGATACCTCTCTTGTTGCTCGGTAAAAATGTTTTAGTGGGGGCATTTAAATTTTTATTTCATCTAAAAAATTGCCTAAACCTATTACAAGATATCTATTAAATAGGGAAATTGCTTCAAAAGTACGACAATTGAGGAGGGATTTCACATTAAGGTTGTCGATAAGATGTTTAGAAGTTTGTCAAAAAGATTTAGTGCGGCTCGTAATTACACGCTGGGTGGCGCAGTAGGTAGAGCGCCTACCTTTTAACCGAAAGGTCCCAGGTTCGATTCCCAATGATGCCAAAAAAAAATTCTTTTTGGATTTTTCGACCTGGTCCTGTACCCTTTTGTCACTGGGATATAATAGTGTGGGTTCTAAATGGAGTAGTCTTGCGCTAGGCTATATAGGTTTGAGTTCAGAAATTCATTATATTAATTATAATTATTGAAAATATTTGAATGTGCTTCCCAGGTTAGAATTTGATCGCTATAAGACTCTTGCGCACTCTTATAACACTGTTATAAAAACTCTTATAGCAGTATTAGTGTTAATTTGAGTGCTCCGCAATTGCTGCGAAAAGTTATAAATATGTTATAGCACTAAAATGGAGAATTCTATAAGGCGCCGGAGCAAGTACTGTAATATTGTTATAGGATTAGTATATACATGTATTAGTGTATATGTTTTTATTTTGAAATGATATTCATTTGAAATAATTTATGTTATGCGAGAGTGAGAAAGGTATTATTTTTTATTTTCAAATAATAATTTTATGGAGTTTCTATTTATTTCCTGAGAAAGGGAGATAGATATTATTTAATAATATAAAAAATGTCTTACTAATAAATAATATGTTTCGGTCAAAAATAATTGTATTAATATTTATAATTATTGTGAACAAAATGCAAAATTTGGTTGGGAATGAAATTTCTTGACATTTATTATAAAAATAATAATTTCGAAAAAATACATTGACCTTCAAAAATAACCAATTTTTAAATAAATAAAAGAAAACTTATTTTTAAATTGCATCTTTAAAATATTTAATAATGTACGCTGATTAATGCATAACATCAAATTTGATATTTAAATAATTATTCTTTTAAGTAAAAATGATATTTTTGGGAAAAGAATGCAAAATAAACTTTTTAGTTTTTGTTTATTTAAAAAAAATTTACCATGTTTGTAGAAAATAACGGCCGTCGCAAAATATTTATCTAAAAGCTACAGTAAGACTATTAGTAACATTATAGGAATACAGTAAAATAATAACACCACTACTGCTATTCTAGCAATTCTATTCTTATAACAACAGTTTAACTCTTGATATAGGATTATGCAACAGCTCCCGCAATTGCTATAAGAACATTCTTATAGCAATATTAATCACATTGTTCCCATAAAAACATCATTATAACACCTTTAGTGCTTATCGGGAGTCGTATAGAAGTCTTGTAGCACTAATTTTGTTTTTATAACAATAAAATGTTACATGGGTTATTGAGGTTAGGTAGATATTATATTGTTTACTCAGGCTTTGTCAGTTTCTGCGATTCACTATATCAGTCGCAGTATGTGTGATTGTTATATAAAAAATATAGATTCACCAAGAAAATATAAAAAAGGCAACTAAAACGATTTATAAACGATTTTCTTTAAGATATTCTAATGAAAATTTTACAACATTTTATTAACGTTGGTCCCCAAAAATATGCAACAGCTAGATAAAAATTCTGATTAACAAATTATCGTTGCTTTCACAACAAAAAACTATATTAGGGAATCCTTTTTTTAATTTTTTGCTTTCAAATAAAATCTTCTTTTCTTTTGAATTTCCCGTCCCACCGCTTCAACAACAATATCCATTTTGAAAAAACCAAAAAAAAAACATTTAGGTATATATTTAGAAAATATAGATGTTTAAAATGTTGTCCATTTCAACAACCAAAACGAAAAACTTTAATTACCAGAAAAGTTTATTTAGCAAAAAATAATAAAAAAAAAAATACAACAAAAGTAAAAAATTAAAAACTACAGAAACTGAAGAACAATGGAACCTGTTAACACAATGTGTTTTTCTTTAATTTTCACTATTCAAAACTAACTGAGCATACATAGCGTCATTGCCGGAAAATTTGAATGCAACTCATACAATTTCGTAACTTGTTATTTTTTTTTTTTTTTTTTTTTTTTTTTTGTGTTAAATAACAACAGAACCAGAAGAAAATAATAACATCATTCTTTACAGTTGAATCTTTTATTAGTAAAATAATAAAATTCAGGATGAAAATAAAACAATCGACCAAATTCGGGTAACATAAAGAGAGATTCTAGACATATTATATAGGTAGCATACAAATATTTATTATAGTGTATTTGTGTATGAATATGTATATGTATATTATTATTATATGCCTTCATGACGGATGTTTACATTTTTAGAAAACTCATTGAGATTTTTCTTAACAATTACTATCAGTACATAACACACAGTGTTATTCTCTTTCTAAAGACATTCAACATAATTTCTTGGCAATGATCCAAAATGAAGTTTTTATAGGACTATGAAAAGATTTAAGCAATAACAACAGCAATTATAAGAAGAAAAAAAATGGAGTACAAAAATTACCAAAAACCAAACATAATGATTAGGTGCAATTATAGGATACCGATGTTGCATAAAATGAATTTCCTAAAAGAAATAGAAATTGTAGAATTTTAGTAGATAGTATAGGGCCGAGCTATATAGTTAATTATTTGGTGGGCGCTACAGACCTTGAAGAGCCTGGCGCAAAACTGAATCTCTCTAGTTGGTGATTTGAAGTTTTTTTTACATCTACCGATACGTCATCTTTTCAACTAAAGTGAGGCCTGTTACCCGAGACTTGGTTTTTCGAAGAGTTTTCATCCATACGCTCTGCGTTTTCATGCAAGTTACATTTTTATCTATACTTTTTTTAGTTTAATCCATGTCGTTGAGCAGCTGGACTAGTTCGGTATTGTATGTTTCTCTCCAAACCCCTTTGTCAGATGCAGGATCATAAATGCGGCGAAGAGTTTTTCTCTCAAAAATATTAAGTGCATGCTTGTTTGCTTTTGATAATGTCCGCGATTCAAAACCATATAGCAGCACCGGAAGAATGAGCGTTTTGTATAATAGTATTGTGCCTTGGTATTTTGGGGCCGAGCAGTAGAACAAAAATAGTCAACGCACGAAAGAGTAAATTAAAATGTTTTCATTGGTTAGATTACGAAAAGCAGATAGAAGGAAATACAATCTACATCTCAGAAAATATTTGAATTCAAAATCACGTTAAACGCATGGCCGCGCATAAAAATGTTTCAACTCTTTTTAACTGGTCAGAATTAGTAATAGGTACTGAAGGTGAAATGTAGGATAATATCAAACTTCCAAAATTTAATTTTTTTCCTCATCTCTAGATTTAATATTTTTAAAAGCCGTCGAAAATTCTGCGTTGTCCATAAAGTAAACAAGTAAAATTATTAATCTTCTGCTATTATTTGAAAGCCAAGAGACTACAATATAGTTCGAACAGCAACAGTGGTTGAATAAAAATGCTCCAGTCAAGTGATGCTTCGAATGTAGACCCCAAGACTTTAATTAGAAAATTAAAGTCAAGAGAGTACAATTATTACACCTACATTGCGGATGGATCAAAATGGTTCGCAGTCAAGAGAATTTTGTCCAAACAAAGACAGACCAAATATTCGTTGGAAAGACGAAATAACGGCAGATATGGAACCGCCCGTGACTGAAAATTATCGAGGACGTTGATGAGTTAGGATCAGGATCTGCATGGGTCAGTTAGTCACCTAAATAATTAAGTATGATACTATTTTCACCATCAGCGGAACATAAGCGATAGATTGGGGTTTTTTTTTTTGTTTTTGCTTACACACCATCTTACATTTTGAACTATGTATTCTGGAAAATTGTTTGTATAGTCACCAGAACCAATTGTCCAAATATTTTCAATCGTGTTCATTTACTGGGTATTACTCAGCAAGAACATCTTCTATTTACAAATATTTTGTTTACATATTAATTACCTTCTTCGATAATTAATTAAAGAAATTCGTACTTTTTATTCGCCACTGTTTGATTCCATTATCTGAGCAAAATAAATTGCCTTTCTGTATTTTGATAAATTATAATTTTTCTAGCATTTTCCATCTTAGTGCAAAGTTATTAAATAAAGTGTGCTAAAGTTTAGAAATTGGAAAATATATTTTTACTTTTTCTTTGCATTGCTTTCCATTTAAAATCGCATAGCTCAGCCGATCATTAGGACATATTAATAATCATTGATGTGCTCGACCCGATTACACTTTAGAAATGTAGAAATTTTAATCAAATATATTTCATTTCGCTAACAATCAAACTATGAATTATTACTTAAGAATATGATGACTTGATTTAGATTGAAAATTGCAAACGTACTACTTCATAAGAAGCTGTGTAATCTAAGAAGCTGTGATCCTGTTCCAATAAAGTTTCAATCACTAAAAACAGTTTTGTGCAATTCTCTTCTACTTTCAATAAACATTTTTGAACTCAAAAAACGATGAAATATTTTTTAATTAATTATCGAAGAAATAATAAAATGTAAACAAAATATTTAATCTTGCTGAGTAATATCCAGTAAATAAACACGATTGGAAATATTTGGACAATTGGTTCTGGTGACTATGGAAACAATTTTCCAGAATATTTCAAAATATGAAAAAATATCTATATTATTTAATATCTCTAGTGGTATCAGTTTGAAACTGAACAAACGATATACGAATTTAACAACATCTATTTTTAACGGTAAATTAAGTCGGTATATATTAAAAGAAATTTTAATATAAACCAAAAAAACACACATACCTAAATTAAAAACTTTTCTAATATTATTTTTATGCCTCTTTTTCTCTCTCTCTCTCTCTCTCGTTCTCTACAGAAAATGTTTTATTATTGAAATAACGCCCAAAATAATTAAAATCCCTTGAGGGCTATTTTTTTTTTTTTTTTTTTTTTAAATTTCAGGAAAAGATAAAAAGACTTTATAATTAAAAAAAAAAAAAAGTTTATTTAAAAGAAAAATGAAGAATTTCTCATCATTATTATTTATGTGAATGTATGTATGTATGTATTTCTCCCACATAATAATATTATATACATAATATGTAGATAATATACATGAAAATTTTATTCACTTGGAAAATGTGATTTTTATTAATCAATTTCTTGGTTGGTTCTTTATCTTTGATTTTCGGCCCTCTGGTGACATCTTTTGAATTTTTAATGAATATCATATTATCAGAAACTAAAAAATAATATACATATATTATGTATATGTGTATATGTTTTCTTTAGTCTCCAAATGAATGGCATATTGTCATTGTTTAATATTGCCTTAAGTTGTTATTTTGTGCAATTGATTAAATAATTAAATAATATAAAAAATAAAAATTTTAAATAAAGTTGATTTAAAAAGAATAAATAAATATTTTTATTTAAAATAAATATCCTTACTTGAATTCTATCAGATTCTGCACACATTCTAATTATTGTTATAAGAAAGAGAAAATTAGGGTCTTACGGTCAATGAAATTAAATAGAATAAAATTAAAAATAGGCTAAGTAAATTTATAAACAAATCTGAGGGAAGTAATGGAATAGAAATTGACCATATATAATAATTAAGGAGTGAAAAGAAGAACTTGTACATAACTTATAAAATTTAATCAATGCATCACTATCAATGGATGAGAGATAGTGTCAAATTGTCGAAATATGAACAAAGTATAATATTAACATCTATTCAAGAATGAAGAAAACACAGAAGATAAGCAATATTATATTGGCATTAATTTCAATATGAGCTGACTGGATTTACGAAAATAATCAAATTTCTAGTAAATGAACAGCTACCAAACTAATTCATAAGAACACGAAAAAGCAACCGATTTCATATGGTATATAAAATTCATCGAAGATTTCATAATAACAGAAAAAAAGTGCAACCGCTATCTCTCGATTTTTGGTAAGCATTTGATTCTGTAAATAGAATTAGCTATAGTATCTAGGATATTAAGTGGACCTGGGTGAAAGCAAGGGTACTACTCAGTATTGCTCATACTAATCAAATAAAATACAATACTCAGTTCATACCACCCCCTTATATGCTAAAAATCATGATTATTTACGGCACCTTATTCTTAAAACTATTATTTTAAATATATTTTTATTGGTGTTGGTGGTGTTGGTCAACAGTGTTGAATACAATAATACGTCCATATTGGCTTTATTACTTTTTTTAAACATCAATTTTTTATTTTCAGGGGATATTTTTGAATTCTTATGCAACAAATAGTGCAAATTATCTATATTTGTTAATGTTAAGCATTGCTGTCTCAATTTGCGGCAGGTATTTCGAAATCTTTTGAACGGTTATTGCATACACAAATGTCAGTACGTCAGTACGTAAGTGATTATAATCTCTTATACGAATTCCAATCAGGTTTCAGAAAGCAGCACAGCACTACCTCAGCACTCCTAGAATTAACAGATAACATTTACTGTGAAATCGATAAGAAACATGCTGTATTATTGCTTCATTAAAACTTTTGATTGTGTTAATCATAACTTATTATGTTTAAAACTTAGCGCAGCTTTTAATTTTGAATATTCTGCTACTACTCTCATTCAAAGTTACTTAGATAATAGAAGTCAATTTGTGTTTCTAAATGGTATCAAGTCTAATAATCTACCTGTTGAATGTGTGGTACCCCAAGGATCAATATTGGGTCCCTTACTCTTTAGTCTATTTATTAATGACTTACCCCGTTGTTTGTCTGAATCTCATTGCCGGTTGTATGCAGACGATGCTCAACTCTACATCAGTGGTCCTATAGCTGATATTAACCGCTCTATTGCTAAATTGAATGATGATCTTGATGCTGTTGCTTTCTGGTCTCTAAACAATGGTCTTCGATTAAATCCGTCAAAATCCCAGATTATGTTAATTTATGTTCGTAATATATTGATACAACTAATCTCCCTAATATCAAATTAAATAATTCTGTGGTAAAATTTGTAAGTAAAGCTAAAAACTTGGGTGTTGTATTCAATAAAACTCTAACCTGGAATGATCAGCTGAATTAGTTATATCTTTAATCTTTCCACATTTCACTTATTTTGAAGTAGTTTATGCTGGGATGAGTATGGGCGAGTTTTCCAGGCTCAAGGTTATTTTCAATGCTTGCACTCGATTTGTAACTAACCGTCGTAGATTCGATAGCATCCGAGATGTTTCTAAAGTTTTGCTTGACTGTACTTTCGAAAACTATCTAAATTTTAAGTACATCTGTTTTATGAAAAAAATCCTATCTAAAAATACGCCGGTATATCTTCTTAAGAAAATAACCCCTGGACGATCATTAAGAAGTGCAAATTTAACTATTCCTAGACACTCTGGTAGATTAAGACATCTATCCTTTTTTGTAAGGACTGTCGGGTTGTGGAATTCTTTGCCGAACGTAGTCAGTTCTCTATTTCTAAATTCCTTGAGCTTTGTTGGGTATGTTTTAAGGAAAAAGTGTAGTCATTAATTAAGAACAATAAAAATTTTGTAGAATAATGCTTGTTAGGTGTGAGACGTCTGAAAGATAGTTTTGTTTGGAGGAGAGATTTTTTTTTTTTTTTGTTTTTGTTTTTGGACTTTTGTTATTTTATTACTTTATCTATATATTTTTTTTTTTTTAATTTTTTTTTTTTTATTTTATTTTTTTTTCCTTTTTTTTAAATTTTCTTTTATTAATTTCTTTAGGTTAAGGTTTAATTTAATTTAATTTAAGTTAATTTAAGAATTATGAATTTGCTACACATTATACTTTATATACTCCTATAGAGACTTACCGTCTCATGTATATGTACGAAATAAAATGAATAAAATAAATAAATAAATAAATAAAAAACATTAAAAGTATAATGCGGTTAAATATTTTTGGAGTAATGCATCAAGGTAGCCGTCTATGTGACTAGCTATTACCTAAGCTATTCCTTATATTTATAAATGATTTGTTGCCAACAACTTTCAAATCAATCCACAATTTTGCAGACGACAGCACTCTAATGACATCCAACGATTTTCATAAACAAATATTCTATCTATATCTATCGCTGTATAAACCAAAACGGACACCATGGCCACTTACCTCAGCCATGATTTGATCGCAACAGCCAATTAGAGAACTGTTATATTGATATTGAAAACTGTGTCCATTTTTGATCCAGATATTTCGTTTCAGGAAGATAAAATTCAGCGGTTCGAAAGCTTAAGCATTGTAATCTTAATACGGAAAATGATCTGGAATGATAATTTATATTCAATGTTGCAAAAGACACAGTCAAATGTTTGGGTTTTCTTAGTCGCTGTATAAGGATACTTAGAAAATCTATAAAGCTTTCATACGATCCAAAATGTAATATAATTCTTCATATAAAACACAAAAAGCATCATCATGTTGTAATTCCTACACCATAGAAACCCCTAAAAGGCAGAAGATAAGTTATAAAAATTCGTTTATGATTGGAACCAAATTTGGAATCAAATTCCATCTAATCAGTTCCCCAATTATGATAGATTCTATATTTATGACCTATGCATATAAATTCATTAAATTTGGTTAAAAAAAAACCAATGAACATAATAAATCTGAAATATTCAGAATAACTTATTAGAAATGGTTGAAAGTGGCACATGTAGAGATTTAGCTTTGTGCTCTGAGCGTTTTGTGAGAGTTTTCTGAAAATGTATAGGCCTTTAGAGAATAGATAACAGTTAGATTGAATAGAGGGTGTTTTTTTTAGAGTGATAGAACTTTAAATTGAAATAAAACACATTTAAATTAAGATTGAAGACACTTTTTTTTTTATTTGAAAGATAATTTTATGACATTTAGGTTTTGAAAAAAATATTTCCACCGCGACTGGCTCTGAGGAACCGCATTTGATCAGACCAATTTTGGACCACTTTTTCGAGTAATTCAGGCCTTATTTCATCAATAACACGGGTTATGTTGGCTTCCAAAGCATCTATTGTTTCTGGTTTATCAGCATAAACCAATGACTTCACATAACACCAAAGAAAATAATCCAGTGGTTAACACCGCATGATCTTGGAGCCAATTAATTGTATCATTTCTGGAAATAATATTATCACCAAATCTTTCTTTCAATAAATCAATTGCTGCCATCACCATCTTGTTGAAACCAAAACACTTCCGGGTCTATACCATTCAAATTTCGAAACAGAAAATCATTGACCATTAATCTGTAACGAACACCATTCACTGTATCACCATTTGCTCCAGCATCATTTTTAAAGAAATATGGACCGATAATATCTCCAGCGTGTAAACCACAGCATACGGTGAATTTTTCATGATGCAATGAAACCTGCAGAATTTCTTGAGGATTGTTTTCGCTCCATATACGGCAATTTGGCTTGTTTACGTAGCCGTTCAACCAAAAATGAGCTTCATCACTACTTCAACACAATTATTCGATAAAAAATTGGATCAATTTGAAGCTGTTCTAGGACCCAATCAGCAAACAAACGACGCTTATTATGGTCAAGTGGCTTTAGTTCTTGAACCAGTTGAATATTATATAGGTGTAGACTAAGATAGACAAATTTGGATCTTCATCAACACTAGCTCTTACAGCACTGATATTTTCTTCTGTACGAACAGTTATTTGTCTTGTTGTTGTTGTTGCATCGAGTAGAGAAAGTGTTGTCCGAGATCTATCGATAGTTCGACGAATAATCTGCTCTGATGGACGATTATGTAAACCATAAATTTTACGAAGTGCTCTATAAGTTTGGCGAATAGAACACTGATTTTGACCTACTTCGCTAAGAACACTATATGGCTTCTATCTTCTGTCAAATCACAGTTATCCCTATCAAAAGTTCTATCATTCTAAAAACAAACACCCGTTAGAATGTTATTTATTTAACGACAGCATTGTTCTGGCAAGCATCATCAGTTTTAAAAAAAATTGTTACAACATGGTTGTTTCTCTCCCAATTATCTATTTATTTGGTTTAGATTTAAAAGTTCGAGAGAGAATATGTCACCGCAGTCGCAAATAGGCTTATTGTGATAACCAATATTCACCCAGATATACTAAGCTTTTTGCTCTAGCCAGGCTTTTAATTGCTGTGCTCAGGGGAGTTCGACAGAAGTGACGTGGCCCTATGAAGAACGTATCCGATGTTTTACTTGTTAGACGATCTGCAGTTTCGTTTTCTGCTATGCCACAACGATTTCAACGTCTACTTCAAACAAAGAACATTAAATTAATTTATGTAAATTTAAATTTATTGCATTAAAGGTAAAGGTAATTCACAAAGAAAATACATTATAGCTCACAATTACTGATAGAAAAAAAATCAATAAAATATTAAATTAACCATAACTTGCCTCACTCTATTCGAAATTGTTGTCATAATATTGTAAAACACATAGTTATTGCATTTTTGTTTTGTTGGTTCATCAGTAGAATACTCTTAAATATTATTTCAGAAACTCTAAATAAAAATAGTAATTTTATTACTTAAAAATCAACTAATTTTAATGATGAAATTCAATCCAATCCACATTTTTGCACCATTTCATTTCAACTGACAACAAAAGAAAAATACCTCAGGCTCAAAAATTGATTTTTTATAATAATTTCTTTGTGTTCACTTGACACACCTTGAATATTAAAATCGAACGTAAACTTCACTAATGATTCAGTGAAAGTTTAAAATTTTTGGTATATTAATTTTGTGATCGGATTTGAAAACATGTTTCACTTTTAAAGGGTCTTGAATATTGTTGAATATGGCAAAAAAAATATATCAAAATAAATTAAAAAAAAAAAATATACAAATTTTTTTCTAAGCACTTTAAATAAACCATTAAAAAAAAAATTATATTATTGTTAACCTTTTATCTGAATTTAGTATCTCAGTAATAAAGATGTAATTCGTAACCTTTTTGATTCTTTTAAAAATTTATTATTAATTTTTTTCTTTGCTAATAATTTATTATAGTCTGTCAGTCTTTCTAGAGATGGTTTGCATTAGGTAAGCAATTTTATTTACTTCGGAGATATTCTTACGGCGGTATTACAGTAGGTTATGGGATTCATTAAGGTTCTGTATAAACTCTGTACAAATAGTTCTGTATAAACTCTGTACTCTGTACTCTAAACAAATTTATTCTGCATCTTGTATTATTCAGGGTGGTGCACGAATTATGGTATAAAAATAAATATGAATAACACTTTAATTTTTTTTTTTTTGTTTTATTTATTTCTTTAGTTCGATTATTTCATTTAACAATCGTGTAAAATTCGCAAAATATTCCTTCAACTAATACCTGCTGGCACCTAACCGTGCAACATAAGTATTTTAACGATTCGTAATCTGTTTTATATAAAATTTGCATCGATGTAATGCGAAAACCATTTTAAAACTACATATTAACGCATTTTGGACTACGTATAGCAGTTTGTATTGCGTGTAACAACGGTGCGAATACATTTCATATTCGCATATGCTATAGGTATTTGAATTTTTTACGCAGTTAGAAGCTTGTATTCCATGAAATTGATGTCTTTTTGAAATATTGGGATTGTCATCACTGTGCCATCACAGGCTGCTGTCATTCCAACAATGATCTTTGAAGTGTTTGATTTTAATGCTAGGGTATCGTTTAGACAATTCCATGTGCCTTGATTTTTTTTTGCAATTCGTATAATGGTTTACCAACTGTTTACCGCATCCAACTTTATTTGAATCTTAACTGCTCTCTGTAGAAAAATTGGAAAATTCAGTTTAGAATAAAGTTGCATCAATCGTATGAAAAAAATTATATATCGTCTTTAATTTTAAAAAAAAAATATATATATATATATATATATATATATAAAAACAAATAACAGAAATATGCACTTTTTTATTTGTAGCATTTCAACATTCGTGTCCAAGCCTGTATTTCAAAATTGTATATTCTGCCTAATATATCAGTTTGAAACGTTTGAAAAATTCTAATACCTTCTCTGACTTGATATAAGTTGGCAGAGTCAGTATAATAATTCATCATATTATTGACACGACATCTAATTTAGAACTTTGGGGCCTATCACTATATCAAACATTATTTAAAGTGATGCATTGAATTTACTTCCCCCTCCAAACTTAATTTCAAACAAATTGTATTTTGGAGTTAATTATTTTTAACTTTGTATATTTTAAGCCCTTATAAACTACAATATACGTCTGTAATAAAATAAAATAGATTAAAGGCCTGTAAAACTGCTCATTACACTTTTATATTGGTTGTGACAATCGTAGATGAAAACAAATTCTCCTATCGTTCTACCTCAAAATCAGAAAAACCTCTATACGCAAAACCACATGATATGTGCGTTCACATGTTACAATCATTGATTGCAAGCAAATCAATTAATTGCAATATATCATTATCATTCCATAGCATAATTGGTAGGATGATAAAAATGCAATCAAACTATATTATAAGCACCGACTCAAATCTTGTCTTCCTCTCTTTTACTAAACGATAGTTGACATAACCGACACATTAATTAACTATTTTGTGAAAGTAAAGATGATGGAAAATCATATAATACTAGCTATACCCGGCGTAACATTCGCCGGTCTAGCATTAGCATTATAAATGAAACAATTTATTTTATTTATTTATTTTCTTTATTTTCTTAAAAAAATCAATGTTTTACATATTTTCTTATTATATAATAAATAAGTTAAATTGAAAAACTTCAAACTATAATTGTAAAACATTGATTCTTTTTAAGAAAATAAAGAAAATAAAATAAATTGTTTCATTTAAAATGATAATGCTAGACCGGCGAATGTTACGCCGAGAATAGCTAGTAATTTAAATTTTTTTTTTGATCTATCTATAACTATTTTTTTTATATTTTTTATTTAGGTATTTATTTATTTATTATAAATTAATTTTCACCGCTAATAGTTTTGAAGAAAACTTTTATATGAGGCAGCGTTTATACGTTTTTGAATTGTATTTATAACGTATAAATGATGTTCATTAAAGTTTGACATCCGATAGAATATCATAAATTTTTTTTTTTTAAATAATAGTGCTCGACACGCATTTTCGTATTTCGCTAGTTGCAAAAGTGAATTTTGCTAGAAAAGGTATTTATAAACTTCTAATTGTGTTATGCCAATATATTGAAAGATATACATTAAAAAATATAAAAAATGTGTATTAAATATTATTATTATTTATCAATACAAATACTTAGAACAATTGATTTAGGTACTATTCAAATATTTATACTTTATAAATGTTCTGAAATTACACTGTATATTTATATTTATTTATAAATATTTGTTATTAATACTCGTAACACATATTCGTATCTTCGTATTTTGCAAGTTTAGAAAGTGGATTTTGCATGAAGAAATATAGTGTACTTTGCAACTATATTTGTTTATCTTTGAGATATGTAATTAAAACTTTTGAAATAAAATTTAATGTAATTGCAATAAAATTTGTAAATGTAATAAAAATAAGTAAAACAAAACTTTCATGAAACAAAATCTGATATCTAAACGCTCGCTAACAAATACTATTAATAGAGACGTACATATCAACAAAATGTGGCGAACAAAGATGTCGCTGGCAGTATAGATATGAAATTAAATGCATTTAAACTAAATTCATACCACACTCACATTAAAAACACATTAAAATAGTCATAGACACGTTTTTTGTGTTTTTTTTTTTGGTATCATAATAGCCCTAACTATTTCAAAACTCAAAATAAAAAAACAAAAACATTTATTTATAGAATTAATATTTTTATTTCACTTCTTTTAAATTTTGGTTTTGACGTTTTGGTATCATTAGATATGACCATTATAGTGAAGGTTATGATTGGTTATGGCTTTGTTAAATCATATCGAATCATAGACCATTTAACGAAGTATCATATGACATCATGTGACGCCTTATGACTATTATAGTTAGGGGTTAAAGCCAATAATTATGCTTTTTCTCTTATTGTTCAGTTTTTATTGATGCCTTATGACTATTATAGTTAGGGGTAAAGCCAATAATTATGCTTTTTCTCTTGTTCTTCAGTTTTTATTGTTATATTGTTATCCTGCTGGGTCTCTGATGTAGGTAAGGGTAGTCTGTGATTTTTCTTTTTAAAGTTTTTTTAATTTTTATGTGTACTAAATTTGCCGTGTATTGAATTGGAACTTGATAATAATGTCATAACATATTTTGTTTTTCTTGTTCTTAGCAGATCGTAAATTTCGATTTATGATTCTTCATGTACAATATAATATTTACTCAATGCTAGTGCGCATTTCAATTTATACTTTTGAATTATTTGTTAATAAAATAAATAAATTTCAATTATTGGAATTTGTGAACATGGTCTGGATGAGGTAAAAAATATATTTTCTAAATTTACTAATTTTTTTACCGGTAAGTTTTTTTGCTGTAATATCGTAATATTGTAATATTTATAAAAGCTTTTTTTATAAATCGATATAATAATAATATTCTGATAATTCGGTTTTTGTCTTTGCTATTTGTTTTTTTTTTGTGATCAATTCATATAATCAGATAGTCAATCCTATTGCTCAATAGGTGAATTGTTTTTAGGTTAATTTTAATTTATTTTTGGTTTTATTTGGTTTTATTGTTTTGTGGTTTATGTCTTTAAAGTAAATTTTGCACACTATTGTAATTCGTAATAGTTCTAATAAAGTTGTCTAATCTAGTTGAAAAAAGCTTTGTGTTGCAAAAGCTTTATGAAAAGTTTAACAGACGTTTAAGCGTATTAATATATAAGATTTGATAATAATATCTCAAAACTATGATATTTGAGCTATGTCGAATTTCGAACAGCTAGTCTCCATTGTGGAATGAAAAACGATAAAATAAAAACAACACATCTCCCAAAACAATAAGATAATCATTTTTGGTAATTTGTCTTACGATATCATATTTTATGTATATGTACTTAGTTTAGTTGTCGTGTAGAAAAAAAAACTATCTATTCGTTTTGTCTTAATTCTGTTGTGTTGTGTCTTCAATGCACAAAAAAACTATTCGTGCTTTTGCATCCCACTGGGCCACGATATTATTATTTTCATTTTCTTTTCTAATCTAAATGAATAATGGTAGTTTTATTCAAATAAATGTACATTGTACAGATACAATATAAGTGTACCGTATACCTATGTATATATAATTTTTAACTTTACTTTCAATTTCAGAACGATGACGACAATCATTATTACCTCTGTTACCTCTTAATCCATTTTTTTTTTTTTTTATTTTTGTCTTCTGATATCTACAGCAATTTTTTCATTACTCTAGTTTTTTCGTTGGATGATTTCAGGTAAATACCAAAAATTGAAGAATTCGCTTTAGATAACTATACCATCATAGTGACACACTGAGTGGTATTATTTCAAATATAAAATTGTTTATAAAATTTAAAATGAAAGAAACAAGCAAAAAAAAAATGTTGGGTAAAAATGCAGTACAGTAGCTATTAGAAATCACATTGAATATTTTAATCTATTCTCTATATAGTTTAATCTAATCTCATCATATCCCCTCCAAACATGTCACTGTGTTCCAGATACCCCAATTAATATACAGCACATATTTGAGGCTTGCCCTTTATACACTGATGTAAGAGCCAGGCTTGGAATCACGGGACTTGATATACTCACACAGGATACTATAGAAGCAACAATTAATATCATGGCATTCCTTAGGAAACTGACATTTTCAATAAAATATAATAAAATTCAATAAAAACCAATAAAAAAAAATTTAATTTTTCTAATATATTATGTAATATAAACTAGGCTAAAATCAAAATTATAAAGTTAAAGAGGAAAAAAAAAAATGAATTTGAAATTACAATACAAAAAAAGAAACAAAAAGTAAATCAAAAATCTAAATTTAAAACAACATTATGTTAAAAAATAATAATGAAATAAACTTAAGATAATTATGTAAAAAACTTTAATGAATGAGGGCTTGACAAAACCCACGTGGTTGATAAGCCCATAATAAAGATCTTATAAATAAATAAATAAATATCCCCGACCTATTGAATAAAATTACTAAAACTTTATCGAAACAAAGTGTATCTCTATTTTTGTTAGATTATTTAAGTCGACATCGTTTCTTCTATTAATGATGCCGTTTTGAATCAATTTGGCACCGAAATCATGATCCATTTTCATCTAATGTTGCTAGCGTCAAAGCTAGATGCACCAATACATAACTATAATGTTAGTTAGATGATTTTGTATAGTAATGTGAGCTTTATTTGACTTGTGCATAGTTTTGATCCGAAACGTATTTTGATGATCGCATAGCATATTGTGGTAGCAGATTACCGTACCACACCAATTGTCGTTTTCCACAATGAATAGATGTGTTCCTGTAATGTTTAATAGACAATAATATCGATTGAAAAATATTTTCAAAGAAAATTATATTTTCAAAAGAGGAAAATCATCAGGGAGGGGAGTGTAAATGAAAACTGTATTGTATTAACACAATATTTCTGCTACCGGTACTATGAATTACTTAGAATAGGTATCCGAGATAGAAGTCAAGGCAGAATATTTTTGTCATAGTCTGTCAAAGATTCATGAATTGGATTATCTCATCTAATTAAGTAGGTGGTAAATCTATATCTATACTATTTATATAAAATTGAATGTATGTTTATGTCCAAAAAGTATTTCCCACTTCCAGTTGACCTGGAGACTTGAAATTTTCCACAAAGTCAGGGTTTAAGGTCGTGATATAGGAAAAAATTTCAAAAAATTATCAGGGGACGGAGTTATTTTAGATTTTCTTTTCTTTTTTCATGACGTCACTGTGTGTTCGGTTGTATATGCACATAATTAAAAACTTATCATAATAATATATTGTCTGCTTTAAAGTTTTTAATTATGAATATTTTATTAACAATGAATTAGAAACAATGAAATTGTTATTCATATAAAAAACGAAACAATGTTTTAGTTCCATTCTCCCTTCCTTTGTCAAAAATTGTGAAAATGTATGTTAGTCAAGCAAATGTTCTTATTTTAAACTGTGAGAAATAGAATACGATAAAAAAAATGCACGAAATGTATGGGATAGCGAAAAGATGCAAAAAAAAAATGGTGAGATAACTAGGTATATGGAAAAATTCGAATTCCGAAGGTACAGTTTGTAGTATCAAAAAAAAAACTGCCTTGGGACGAGTGTACAATGGCTAATAGATTATTGTTTGGAGCTTCAGATAGAACCTTACGGGATTTACGAAATAATAACAGCATTATGAGTGGAGCAAAATTTTGATCTTGGTTTTAGGCAAATTATTTCTGTGGTTTAGAAAGAAACGACAACTGATGAAGTAAACGCTTCAGTTAAATGTTCTCGCATTTTGAATCATGATCACATACCTTTATCGATAAAAATGAGACTACATTTAAAAGATGATACATCAGAAAAAGCTTTTGCTGGTCTTCTTTTAAAAATTAGTGAGGGAATTATAGCGGAAGTTCCTGGAGAAATTGAGATCACTAGTGACATGGGATGTCGTGAACTTTACAGGAATTAATGTGTATTCAAACATGAATAAAGTTTAATTCAAATGCCCACTTTTGGATTTTCGAGCGGGCGATTCTAACATCAATAAATTATACTGCGGTATAAGTGAACGAAATTCTTTTAAATAAAATAAAAAGTGAAGAAATAATAATATCTGTGGTTTGTGAGTCTGTCGAAGAAAAGATGATGATACTATAAATTATCCAACAGAATTAATTTTTGCAGTTCCTTCAACCTTCTGGATTACCACTACACAAATTAAAGTCAAAAGTTGGAAAACCCATTATGTAATCCAACCTACTCCGAGTGCGCTCCTAAAGACATCTAAGGATGGTCTGCTAAGAGTAATGTTTTTATTTTTATAATTAAATCTGGACTACCCTTTCCAGTCTAAACGGCATCAATTTCCTTAAAATATGTATTGCTATTTTTATAAATAAAAACCAAGGCAAACTTTAAGTGTTTTAGCAATTGACTTAAAAGAACCATGTTTCTCTCATGGCAAATTTTTTGTAGCTTGCTCGACAGTAAGTAGCAAAAAAATATTTTTATTTCAATTCCTGCAAATAAAACAAAAGATATTGTCTATAAAGAAGCTTTAATTTAACAGAAACAATAATTGTGCAACATACACATAGGGTGATATATACATTACGAGCTTAGTCACTTTTAATAAACTTCAGGCAAAAAAAATTTTGACGGTGTCTAACTTATTTATATAAATATTGTTATTTGACCCAATAGATGATTAAATCAAATAGTTTTGGTATAAATATACTTTATCTTATCATGACCACGCCATCGATTGTTTGTGTGGATATTTGGTGAGCATGCAAAGTTCCATGCTCCATGTTCCATGTTGGTGAACATAAATTTGGCAGCGCACGCTGGGTCTTTGCTATATTATATTTTAAAATTCGAAATTTTATATATTTTGTGTTGAGCCCGAACAACGTCGGGTGACTTTGCTAGTACATAATATAATTTTACTGTTTTCCTCTTCATCATTTTACAGCAAAAAATTATTGTTCTTTCTTTTTCCAGTTGGGTATCTAGGGTAGGTAGGTAAAAGTGACCATTGCAGTTGCTCCTCGAGATGTCTCTATTTCTTTCAATGTTGATAACCAAAATTCGATACAACATTCTGTATAATATAAAAAAATTCCGTACCGTCTTTTGCAATTTTTGCAAAACGAGTGATTTACAATTTAGAGATACAGAAAAACTTCTATTTATTCGTTTTTAAATTTGAGCTGTGCCATCGGCAATGATGCTTTTTGTCACATTTCAAAAAAAAAAAAAAGGTAACTTAGATATTTGTTTTAAATTAAATAAAAAATTTTAATTTGATTTAAAACATTCACCGGGTGACCACTATGCCGGAAAACGTCATATGTTTCGTTTTCGATACTTTGGGCTTATATGGGTTATGATAAAATCGGGTATTCTTAATGACTCATACACTGGTTATCATAATAAGCCCAGTTGCGGCTGCAGTGATATATAGGTGACACATTCCCTTCCGAAATTTAAATTATAATCTAATATAATTTATTAATTCTATTATTTCACGACCCTAATTTAATTCGGAGTAATTCACATTGATGACTCGTTCTATGTCAATATTGTTTGTATGAAATGCATTGTTTTTCTTCTGATTTCTCAATTGCATTTGAGATTCGAATCATATTGATAATTTTATTTAGATAAAACTGAAAAAGATCTGAAGAATTGTCTTATTTTAATATCAATATCAGGTATCAGAATAACATCAGATAACAAAAAATTACATAACTAACTGTTACTATTTCTGAAAGGATTGTGCCATTCCAGACAATTTGACAAAACAATTTGAACTGAATAAAATAAGAGAATGTAAGTATATAAATTTTACTTTATTAAATAAAGCAAAGCATTAAACTTATTAAATTGCCTTCAATAAAAAATTTAAAACTCTAAAATAATTTAATTAAAAAAAATATTTTCAACTCTGAAATCTTTAAATAAATTACAATCAATTTCTCAAGCAACATCGTTTTAATCAAATTAATAGGATGAAAGTAAAAAGAAATAAATTCATTGATTAAAAATATAGCTACTTAATAAAATTATTTACTATAGCTACTTGTAAACTAGAGTTAATAGAAAAAAAAATTTCCTTCTTATTTATAATCAAATCAAAACTAAAACTATACAAAAAAAAAAATGTATTTTCATTTTGTCAAAGTTAATGATTTCAATTTTCTTTTATTGATTAGATCATCAATAAAAACTTGATATTTACACAAAAAAAAAATGTAATTCTATTTTCTACTATGATATCAAAAAATATTGTAATATACATTTTTCTTAAGGAAACACCACTAACGCATAACAACTTATATCATCAATACCAACCTATACCTCCTACCCATCATACCATTATCATTACCATTCACCACCATCACATTTGAAATTCATTTTTTCCCGAATCCATTTACAATAACAAAAGGATTTATTGTTTTCTGAATATTACTTCCGTTATTTCAATATTATATAACGGTATATAAAAAAATATAAAAAAAAAAAAAATATAAAACGGAAATAGAAAATGAAAACAAAAGATTTTTATCGATTTTTATTATACTCGATTTCTATTGAATCACTCTGTTTTTACTATTTTTTTTTTCTTTTTTTTTTTTTTTAATATAATTTGTAATTCAAATTTTTCATTAGAAAAATTTTCTTTTCTATTATTTTTATTCAATGATGGTCAATTTAAAATTAACTTTCTACTACATTTTCTTTTTATTTCGCAACATTAAATCAATATAAATTCACATTAAAAGGGGAAATTCCAGCACGATTACAATAATAAGAAAAAATAAATAAAAACAAAAAAAAAAAAAAATTATTCTAGGGAAACATCGTAATCTAATGTACTAGGCGTCACTAATCTTTTCAATGTATCCTAATAAAGTAGGCAATAAAATTCTATATAAAATATATATTTTTTTTTATTTTAAAACTGTAAATATAAATTCAAATTAACAGTTAGTTATGTAAATTAAGACTCCATTAAACAATTAATTACATAAATTATCTAAGTACTTATCTTTAGTAAAATAAAAACAAAAAAAAAAAATAACTAAAATTAAATAAATATAATTTTCATCGTACCACAACCATTAGAGGGTTAATTTCTAAAAGGCTAGTCATCTTGATAAATATGACAAAAATTTAATAAAAATTAGTAAAATATAGAGGGAAGAGACTTACTAACTTGTAATAAAACATTTTTTTATGTAATTTATTTTCTAAACAAAAACCCATCAAATTATTTTAGTTATTTTTTTTTTTTTTTTTTGAAGTTATTTTGGTCATTTCATTGTCCTCTATTCGAAAACACACAAAAGGACATAATATAAAATGCGTAGGTACAGCAAAAACAAAAAAAAAAAAAAAAAAATAGAAAATAAAAAAAAATAATGTCGTGTCTCGTAAATTTATGCTAATTATACAAATTCATCTTAAACTCTACAAAAATTGTATTTTTAAGAAATTAATCACAAAAACAAAAACTAAGAAATAAAAAATTAAAATAGTTAATTTTATTATTATTGTATTTGTTTTTTTTGTTTTTTTTTTTTTGGTAAATTCCTTTATTTTATTACAAAATTTAAATCTTCTCATATTAATATATTCAAAAAATATTTAATTAAATTTTTATAACACTTATGGGAAGCAAAAAAAGTAACAAAGTTGCCAAACTCTAAATATTTCTATAGGGAGAGAGAGGACAGAATTGCCAAGCTCTAAAGTAACTTTAGAGAGACATAGGCAAATTTACAAAACATAAACTAACAAATTTTAAATATATTTAAGACCAATTGAATGACAAGTGAAGTATTATTTGTATTTATAGTATTACTGATATAATGATATTGCTCATCTAGTAAAGTTTGGTGTAATTTAAAAAGGTATACCCAATACAACTCTAAACACCAACAATAATGTAAAATAAATATGTATCATATCTCTTATTTTAATTGATCTCTCACTACATTTTACTTATACCTACACCTACTTCCATAATACATTAAAAAAAAATTATTTATTCTTTCATTCATTATTATTATTGT
Organism: Argyra leucocephala; assembly: GCA_963942445.1. NCBI lineage: Eukaryota > Metazoa > Arthropoda > Insecta > Diptera > Dolichopodidae > Argyra > Argyra leucocephala. The sequence goes on from OZ012681.1 coordinate 17,832,290, forward strand.
TTTTATAAAAGGCTTCAGACTGAAAAAAAAATTAGTCTAGCATTTTAATATATATTATTCTGCATTTATCTGGATGTTTGTAAGTTCGACGGAACGCTCCAACACATATACAAATTGCATATGTATACAAATGCATATATATACAAATTGCTTTGGTGCTTTTTTTTAATCCCTGTCTACCATGTTGAACCTTTGCAGGAAAAATTGATGCATGAACTATATTTTTTTAATTTAATGTTAGTCTTCTTCGCAAGTAATAAGGAAAAATAAAAAATAATAATAATAATATAAATAAAACAAACAATTTTTTTGATTTATAATAATAAGGACTAATAGAAATTAAATCAATAGTTTAATATGGTATAATAACCAAAAGGCAAACAGCATTTAACACAAAAAAAAAACATAATTCACTCAAAGGGTATTCTTATTACTTAAAATTATACACAATAATATACATGTGTATCAGCATATTTGTATTGTATAATATTATACATTATACTACTTTATTGCTTCTACCTTTTATTTTTGTCATTATTGTGTGCGTAACTCACTTCACTCAAAAAAAATTATTTTTGTTTTTTTTTTTGTTTGTTTTTATTATTTGCTGTATCTGTATTCTGTATGTTCTGTATGCTCCATTCCAAAAATATTATTTTATTTTCAGTGTTAAGTGTTCACTGTTCACTTCACTGTTCAGGTTCACTGTTCAATCAATAGAACTTGATAGAAGTAGAGTAGGATAGTAAACTCTACTTCTACGTCGGATAATAAAACATTGTTTTTTTTTAATTGAAAATTATTGATGAAAATGTTTTTGTATTTTTTGTAAATTTTACCAATTTAGATACAAAATTTTGAATATTTTTTTAAAAATAACACAATACCATAATAACAGTTTATTCATATAGCAAAATAATATCCCTATACAGTATACAAAAGACAAAATTTATATGAAAATAAGATCCCATTTTTAAATTTGCTCTCCCAGAGGCCACAATAACGCTAATACGGTATAATTTATACTAAATGGAACCCAACTAACGAATTATAACTAAATGGAAGTGAGTACGAGTATACCATACAAAAATACAAACATTTTATACAAATTTGTTGGTATGGTACTTCTTTTTCTGTTATATAAAAAAATAAAGATTAGTGTTAGGCCAATATAAACATAAATAAAAATAAATAAAAAGTGATATAAACATAAGTACTGTAATTTCGGAATAAAGAATCTAATGAAAGAAAAAAAGAAACTAGGATTTATTTTGCTTCCGTCATTTATGACATAAAAAAGTGATTATGAAAAATTATGTGTGAATACAATATTTTATTTATATCTCTCTCTCTCTCTCTCTCTCTCTCTCTTACTTTCAAACTATTTTTATTTTGTTATTATTTTTATTAAATATAGTGCCTACAGTGTATTTGAACTAATTTTGACGTAATATCAAAAGGGAAGTAATATAATTAAAATGGCATACACTATAGTGGTTAGGTACTAATAGTGATCTATAATTTGATAGAAAAATGGTACACAGATCACACCTCAAAACAAGTTTAAAAAAATTCAGCAATCAACTTGTTTGTTCGTAATGATCAATATCATCACTATATGGTTCTTAGAGATTGCCTATAGAAATCTGCTTTATCATGAAGTAGTAATTATGTGGCTATAGTTCTGTCACTTTTGGTAGAAAAATTCATTGAAAAAAAATTATTGTTTCCGGTAGTACTGGTTTGGTTGTGTATACCGACAAACTTCTCGTTATCAACACACCTTAACGGCATTAAGCGTTGTCCAACCCATAACTCGTGAAGAAAAAACTATGGAAATCTTAATCAATCAAAAGTTGAATAAATATCTTGGCAGTAGAGGTATATTTTGTGATAGTCACCGCTTTGGAGCCAACGTTCCACCCGTGATTTCATGACATGTTTCTACAAAAAGCTCAACACCACCCTGCATCAATTTGGTGAAGATGTTGTTTTACTTCTGAGGTTATAATCTAAGGTTTTTGTTCCAGCCTGGCATTCCGCTCTTATAGCAAACGCTATAACGTCCTTGGTTCAACCGTTTCCTTTTCTCTTTATCTATTATAGTTTCAGTTGACGGTTTTTTTTCCTATTAACTTCAAATCAATGCTGATGTTCCACAAGGCTTCGTTATTTCACTCATCTCATTTTCATTAATGATCTTCTCAAATTAATTTTAAATCCATTCCATAGTTTTGCTGATGGGAGCACTCTAGTAGCATCATAGGATTTTCTTGTAAAAAATGATTGCTACAGCCTCCGCAGTCAACTTTATAAGAACAATTATGACGGGTACACTCAATCAATACCTGGTCAAAATTATAAACTGGGTCAAAGCAAACAGAGTGGAGTTTAACACTTCAAAAACTTAAAGCTGTCTTGTTAGTAGCAAGCTAACAGAATTCGAATCAATTTTTCGGTTTCAAAATTAAGTTATTCAGCGACTCAAAGACCTAAACATTCTCGGAATGCGAGTGAATCAAAATATGCACTAGATTAAGCGTATTTTTGATATTGCGGAAATCGCCGCCAAATGTTTGGGCTTTTTGAGTCGCCGCAAAACTTATTTTTCATCTGAAACATCTATAAAGTATATATACGCCCCAAGTTTGAGAATAATTCACTCGAGTGTATATGTGTAGGTGCGTAAAAAACAGCTTTAAATATTTTGGACAAAGTCGCGATATTCATCTTATAGGCGACATAAATGCAGATGCGGTTATATCACTTCTTGAAGCACTTTCATTTTTTTTATAGATATTTACTTGATGTTGGCATTTGTTCCGAGGAACTAAGATCACTTTATCCTGCTTTCAAGCAAATCCATCGCATAACGCGAGAGGAATCACCACCTTCCCCACCTTTTACCTCAATTTGACAGTTTTTTGAAATTCCGAGATGGCTTGAGCCCGGTTATGGAAATTATTTTATAGTTAGAACATCTTGAATGTGAAATCGCGTCCCAATCGAAGCATACCCAATGAGAGCAGGATTTTTTATCTATGATGTACAGAGATTTAAGACGAATATCTACACGCTGGGTGGCTAACAAATTGAAGGTGGAGCGTCTGTCTTTTAAACGAAAAGTCTCAAGTACCGATTGCTGACGAAATCAAAAAATGCTTTCTGGATTTTTCCACCAGGTCCACTACTCTTTATCATTGGGATAAAATAAATGATAAATAGTTGAGAGTTTAGGTTATCACTAAAAATAATATGAAACTATGCTATTATGAAGGCGAAGTACTCTACAAGAGATATAGTTTTTCACATTTAAATTAGTCTATACCAGAAAAAGTTATTGTATGCGATTGTGTATTTCAAATCTCTGTGTAAAATCAGTTAGGGTGTTCATCCCAAATACTTGGAATTATATAAAAAAACAACAACATTGTTCGCTCTTTCCCACAAAAATTTTCTTCATGCTCTTTCTTTCCTTTCGTTTAAAAACTATCCTGTCCTTTATCAAATAGCCAACGGTGTTCAAAAGTTCACAACCCAGCCAAAACTACGATTGTATTAGAAAACAAAACTCTCGAGAGTTTAACTGTGTCACTACGCTTTGAATAGAGGGTGTGGAAAAAGATAAAGAACACTTTATCGGTAAGTAATCGGTTAATTATACAAATAAATCTGTGTATTTTTGTTTTGCAGTAAGCAGAATTATTGCCAAGAATACAGCGTCAATAACAAAAAATAATTTAAATTTAATGTTTGTTGAAGTACTGTTACATATTGTTTTTATGAAGTTAGTGAACTAAACAAATAATATACACTGAAAAAAATTTTACTGTTAAATTAACAAAAATGTTATTAAATTAACAAAAATGTTATTAAATTAACAAAAATGTTATTAAAATACGTCCAATAACAAATCGTTATTAAATTAATCACCAGTGTTGTTAAATTAATAACAAATTAGAGAAAAAAGAGAGAGCATAAATGAATATGAATTCAACAACAAAATTGTTGATTTAATAACCTGAGTTTTTTATTTAACAGTATAAGTTGTTGATATAACAAAAAGCATTATAGCTCTTTAATAACTAAGACTGTGAATTTAATAAACCTTACTGTAAATATAATAATAAAAATGTTATTTTAATAGGCAAATAATTTTAATTTAACAGTAGAAGTTATCAATTTAACAAGAAGGGTTATCTTTTTAATAGCTAAAATTGTGGATTTAACAAACATTATTGTAAATATAATAATCAATCTGTTGGTTTAGCAACATGAGCTGTTATTTTAATAGCAATGACAATATTCTGCTATTAATTTTGCAAACTGCATTATTATTTTTATAATACAAGTTGGTATTTTAAAAATAAGTTGTCCTAACAAAAAGCACAATATTCATTCAGCTCTGATTCATAAACGGACCTAATCTTCTACATCAGCGGTGTCCAACACCATCGCCACTCGCCACATGTGACGAATAGAGTATGTGAATGTGACGAATGCAGCACTGAAATTTTTTTACGAAAAACTATTATATTTCTTTTCTTTGAGTAATAAAAAAATTTAGCTAGTTTCTAAACCAAATTTAATTATTTTTTAAACCAATTTCTTAAAGGTTTTTGTCACAAATTGTTTACCAGGTTTTTAACAAAAAAACACAAGAAATAAAAGAAAAACGAAGAAGTACGTTAGAAATTTTTTTTAAAAAAATCAATCATAGTAGGCATTTTTATATTTATTTTCCATTTATGAATTTTAAGTTGACTATCGCGCATTATTTCTTGCAATTTCTAGCAATTAATAGCTAACGAAATAAATCGGTTAAAGTCAAATTTAAATACGCAGCAAAACTTTTTTAAACGGTTTTTAACAACCTCCGAACTTGTAACTTTAGCCAGTTATAAAACGGCTTGGATTCTAGCACAAAAAAGAAAACCTTTTTCGGACGGCGAGTTAGTTAAAGAAATTATCCTGTCTGTTAGTGAAATTTTACTCGAAAATTATGAAGAAAATGTGCAAAATGACATAATACAAAAAATAAAAAATATGCAACTAAGCCACCAAACTATTGCTCGTAGAATGCAAGACTTGATGGAAAATATCCCTAATAACTTTTGAAAGTGTCGCTCAAGATTTTCAATTAGATATAACCAAATTAGTATCCGTCACGACAGATGGTGCTCCAGCAATGCTTGGATAGAAATCTGGATTTGTAGGTATTAAAAAACAACAAACTTCTATCTTTGGTAGCTTCATTCCATTGTATGATACATGTAGAAAATATTTGTGCTCAATTATCCAGAACTGAAATTTTGAAAAATGTGATGGACACAGTTTTTAAAGTTGTTAATTATATTCGAAGTAGTGCTATGAGTCAGTTTTTGGAGCTATTGAAAGAAATTAATGACACTGAATTCAATGGTCTTGTGTATTTTACAAATGTTCATTGGTTAAGCCGTGGTGGAAAAGTTTTGCAACGATTTTCTTCACTGATTAATCCTATTGTAGATTTCCTTGAAACAAAAGAAATGCTTACAAAATATTCTATAATCGAAAAAAATGAATAGCAATGCGACTTACAGTTTCTCACCATCATAACATTGCATATTAATGAGTTGAATTTAAAACTTCAGGGAAAAGAAAAGCCAATATGTGATCTAGCGCAGTATGTACGAGAATTTATGTCTAAATTAAAACTTTTTGTAATTCACATGGAAAATCTTGATTTCACGCATTTCGTTAATATGGCAAAATATAAAGAAGATTCTAATTTTAATAGACAGCGTTATGTCAGATGGTTGCAGGAACTGCAAGGAAAATTTGAAGATCGTTTTATTGATATTGAAAAATTCAGACCGGCTTTCCAACTCATGCAAGATCCTTTCCATTTTGACATCACCAATTCCCAATTATGTTCAGATATCGCGAATATGCTAAGTTTGGACCGGCGTAACTTTGAATCAGATATGCTTTTGCTTCAAAGCCAGAACGATTGTCATAGAAACGAAGAGTCAATTTTATTAATGTGGGCTCGCTTTTAAAAAAACGTTAATAAAAAAAACATATTTTTTATATTTATTTTTAATGTGGCGAATGAAATTATTTAAAAATAGCGAATGTGGCTACAATCGAATTTCTGTTAGACACCGCTGTTCTACATCAACAAATAAAATTGAATAATATTTATTAAATTTACAGTTTTTTATAACAATTTTTTTTTTTTGGAATGTCGTAAATGAAACATAATGCATTATATTTAATTCGAAATAATTTTTTTTGTATTTGCTAATAATTTTTATAATACATAAAGCACTTCATTTTAAACACATTACTTTATGGTCATCTACAGTTCCTGCTAGAAGTAGTAACCGTTGAACTGGCAGATTTTCTTTAATTCGTTTCTCTAACTCTAACAATTCTTTAAGTTGCTGAACTGTGTTTCCAATAATTACAAAAGAATTTTTTGAATCGCAAATCGAAATTTTTTTATGTATAGCTTTTCTTTATTTGCCACAATAAGAACAATTCTTGATGTGGGTACTAGTATGTGGTGCAGTAAGTAAAACTTTGGTAATAATTTCCCATCTGTAAATAAATAAAAAGAAATGGAGTAATTTTACTTTATATTATACAAAATAAGAAGATTAATTTTAATATATGTACCTATTATTATATTTATATAAATTATATTTTTTATGAAATCAATCTTACTTTCGTCGACCCGCAATTATAGTGCCATACATCACAAAATAACGAAAAATTAGTTAGGAATGAGGTCTTAAGTAATTTTTCAAGCTCTATCGATTAGCGTAATCGACGGGTTTCTAGCTCTTATAGGTTCCGAGATAATCAGTATTATTTTTGCCGTATACGCCACAAAAAGCTCTTTCATTACTCTTATCTTGCCGTAAACGCCAATTTTTTGGATATGCGGCAAAAAATCAATACTAAAACATTGAATAAAAAGCTAACATTTATTGTGCCGTATGTGATCATATTTAGTGATGTAGAGCAAAATAATAAACATTCAAGTAAAATGTTATTTTGCCGTACGTGTTTGAAATTTGTTGTTTTTTTAAGTACTTTCATACAAAAAGTGTAATTTTTGATCAGTTGTATTTTGATATCAGTAGAGTGAACATCGTGTCATTATGGAATCGCCAGATCCAGAAATTGATCCGGAATTTTTAGCGTAAGTTTTTTTTTAAATTGTTTTCAAATTTATTCTATATTATAATCAGATTAATAATTTACAAGTTTTCTAGAATCAAATAATAATTATTGATGTACAAACATTTTTTATCTTTTTTTTTACTAAACCAAAACAAATAATAAACAAACAAAAATACATACGTATACATGATTTCTTCTAATTCATTTACTACTCAATCTCAATACTACATTTATGTACATTATATTTTTTCCATAATTTACTGAAGTTATTACTTCGTTTTAAATTGTGTTTTTCCTTTGTATGTATATACATTTCATGTTAATATGACATGATGTTAAATTCTGAGAAAAAAAACTAACAACAATTCCTAAAAAAATTTTTGAGTATGTGAATGCATGTTCATTCAAATTTTTATGGTATCATCAATGGATACATACAAAAATATCTATTTAACTATCAGTTATTGTTGTGAAATCTATGTCGAAAAATAAATCGTATTTCTTTTTTAAATTCAAAATTATTAAATTAACTATTATTAAAAAACTAATACCTATTATAGTTTCAACAATAAAATATTAATTATGATTTCTTGGATGTTTCTTATTTCAATTAGTTTTCATTTTTAAAGTTTTTTATTAAGTAATCAATTATTATTAATATAATATATTTTAGAATGGCTGATGAGATATTTGGTGAAGAGACACTGTCAGATCATTCGAATTCACCGAGTAAGTAAAATACTGATAGTTTTAAAAAAAAATTTTAAAAAGCTACTATAATTACAGCTACCGCTGATGACTTTGAGTCCGACGACACTTTACAAGATCCTACCTTTGATTTTAGAAATGAAGCACATGGATCGAAACAAGGTTTTGGAAGCTTTTTTTCATCTGGTAATTATTTTTAGCAATTGAACTGGGAATAATTTATCTCCATTTATTAATTAATCTTGATTAATTTATTCTTCGTTTTCTAGAGTCAGATGAAGATCTTAGCGAAGTAGCGAAACTTGATGAAAATATAAATCCAAATATTCCAATTCTGAATGAAAATGACTTAAAAAGTTTACCGTCCAGTTATACATCAGGATCGGAATTAAATAATTCACCACAAATTAGTCGTAAAAGGCAAATTAATGCCACTACTTGGAAACAAAATGTCCGTAAAAAGCTTCGACAACAAGGGAAAGCATATATTTCATCTAAAGGTATTCCAGTTACAGAAAGGAAGATCAAATCTCCATGTGTAGCTTCTTGTTGTTATTTTTGTACCAAGAATTTTAACGAAAATGACAGAAAAGCTATTTTCGAAAGTTTTTGGGGGCTTAATGATGACTTAAAAAATACATTTTACAACAAATTTGTCACAAGAAAAGATGTACAAAGACGAAGAGTTGCAAAGTCTACAAAAAAAAGCAACACATTTTTATTTTACCTCCAAAAAGAAACTATGGTTTATCAAGTATGTAGAACATTTTTCTTAAATACATTAAGTATTTCAGATAAGCGAATTTACTATCATTTCCAACATCTTCGTGACAATATGACTGGAGTTGCTAAAAGCTTGAAAAGGGGAAAGCATATCAAGCGTTGCGTTTCTGAGGAATTAAAAGAAAAAATTTTAAATCACATTAAAAGTTTTCCTACGGTTGACTCTCATTATTGTAGAGCCAGCTCTTCAAGAAAATATTTGGAGGAGAGCTTATCGCTATCAAAAATGTTCAGTCTTTTTCAAGAAAAATATCCTGACGATATCATTTCGTCCACGACTTACACAAGAATTTTTAATAAATATTTCAATTTGGGTTTTTTCAAACCAAAAAAAGATCAATGCGATCGTTGCGTGATGTATAAGAAACTGGAAAAAGAAAATGATCTTAAAGACAACGATAAACAATTATATGAATCCCACAAAAAGCAAAATAGTTTACTCAAAATTGAACGTGATATAGATAGAAACAATGTTAATCAAAATACTTTGATAATATGTTTTGATTTACAAAGTGTCTTTATTTACTACCTAAAGGTTTCTCTTCCATATTTTATTATAAAAGAAAACTTACTGTTTTTAATATGACTGCCACTGTATGTTCAAAATCAAAACAGCATCAAAATTTAACATACTGCGCAATTTGGAGCGAAGTGCACAGTGGACGTTCAGGTAACGACATTGCTAGTTCGTTGATAAAAATTTTAAGAAGAATTATGATAGATTTTAAAGAGACCGAGCACATTGTACTGTGGAGTGACTCATGTGTGCCTCAGAATAAAAATCAAATAATGACTACTGCTATGCTTCAATTTATGTTTAATCATAAAAATGTAAAAACTATTATCCAGAAGTTTTCTGAGCCGGGACATTCACAAGTTCAAGAGATAGATGCTGTTCATAGTGCAATCGACAAATATTTAAAATATAAAGAGATTTATAGCCCTCTTGACTTAGTAAAAAAGTTACATAACTATAATTCTCCAAAAGTCAAGCTTCAAATAATTCAAATGATTCCATCTGATTTCAAAAATTATTCTGAAAAATCCCATAAAATGATTTTTCAAAAAATTCCATTTAGTAGAATAAAAACCATTAAGTATAGCCAAGATGATCTTTTTACAATTAATTTTAAAACTTCTGCTGATGAAATAATTTACAAAACTTCTAATTTGCTTAAGAAACCTAAAAAGGGAACTTTACCAAGACCGAAAAATATTTTTGAATTAAATTTGAAAATCTTAGATGTAAAAAAAATATGTGCTGACAAAAAAAATGATATTAAAAGTATTTACAAATTTTTACCAAAAGTTGACGTTCAGTATTACCAAAGCTTATTAAAATAATTAATTTAAGTACAAAAATTTATAAAATTATATTTTGTGATAAAGTTGTCATTTTTTATATAAATATTATATAAATAATATGTATATATGAGCGTTAAAGATTTTGAAGTATAAATATTTATGTTTGTTATTTTATTTTATTTTTATTTATTTTTTTTTTTTTAAATGTGATCGTTATTACACAGTGAAGTCTGAACATTTTTTATTTAATTTTTAATAATATTATGTTACTTATTAAATTTTGATATAATAATTAGTAATTACAAAAATAAATGAATATAATATTGTATATTTTTTAAGAAAACTTCAATATTAATAAATTTTTTTTATGAACTTATTCTTCTAAACGTGTATTTTTTATTATGAACTGCATTTTCTGATCAATTGTGTGAAACGTATGTGCATATCTTTTTGCCGCACGTGCATGTATGAAAAAAAATTGATTCAAAATGGCGTATACGGCAAGATGTTTTCGAACAAAAAGTCAGTTAACTCCGAATTTTAGTTTTAAAAAGGTTTATTTTTTTTTATTAACCTCAAGCCAATAAATACACTCATCGGTGGAAAAAATATCAAAACAAGTTTTTCGGTCCATTTTTTTTTTATCTTGCTCCAAACTTTAAAGTCGATTTCCCAAAACCGGATTTTCTGTATATGCGGCAAAATAATTTCGGGTCGACGCTTTGTTAAACACTTTTATATTCATACATATTCAAAAAAAACTTACTATGTGTTACTTTATCAGCTGCAATAAAATCAATCATAGATTTAACGGAAGATTCTTTAATTTTGTCTTTATATTTTGAAGGGTTTAAAAAACTTCGCAGTTATTTCAAGCTTTTACTATTTTTTTACTCTTGCTTTCTAACATCGATTCAGCAAAGGCATAGCAAAAGCTTTCTTTACGTAATTGTTTTGCTTTCGCTTTGCTGGGCATTTTTATTTCAAAAAGTAATGTGCAAGAATTTCATTATTTGTTTAAATAGCTACAGCAAAATGAGTTGAATACAGCTAAACAGCATTTGCTGTTGCTTTGAATTACTATTCAGCATTTATAGCACTTTACAATGCACTTTTGTTTTACTATCAGTACCTGTGCCTTTTTGTTCCTTGTTCGTTATCTTGTTGTGTCAAAGAATATCTATAATAAGAAGGTTCACTGGAAGTCAAAGATATTTTCACAAACACATTTACAAAAAAAAAACCATTAGTTGCAAAGAAGCAAAGAACTATTGTAAATATTTTCTTATGTAAGAAGTTGTGAGAAAGAAAGAGTGCGATATAAACCATTTAAAAAACCACTTCATTTTTGCAATGTAATTTTAAATAGCCCACGGGAGATTTTTGTTTATTTATTTAGCCCACTAGAGATTTTTCATGTGTACAGTCGGCTGAAATTTTGTGTACGAATTTTTTTTAAAATAAACGTATTAAATTTATTAGGGTATGAGAATAAATAAATTTTGAATGATTGAATTTTTACAGATCCCTATATAAAATAATATTCGTTTCAAAAACATATGTTATTTCTTAAATATCATATTATTTTATTTTATTGGTTTATAAGGGAAATATATTTTTTATCATTCATGTATTTTCAATATACATAGTTTTTCAGGTATTGAAATAGGTAGTTAAAAAGAATATCAAGCGGTTTGTTTTTTTACGAATAATCCGATGCCTTTTTAGTTTCTGAAAAATTAAATTGTACATTTTAATCATCAATGAACTAATAATACATATTATATTATAAGTAATATAATGCATTTAGGTACCTGTTAATTTTATAAATAGGTAACAAAGTTGAATATTAATAATATGAACATATCAAATTTGAATAAATAATATTTTTTATTGATATGCATTTTTAAAAAAAAATTAGTATATAAGAAAGTACTTAGAAAAAAAAAATGCAGATTATATATGAAAATTAAGCAGTGTATGTTATATTTAAAAATAAATCAACTCTAACGCTTAAAAAAAGTTTTTATAAAAACTATTCTATACACAATTTTTTAAAAATGTTTCGAAATTGAGAAAACATCATCTTGTTAAGTGTTTGGTGTGCGGTGCTGAAACAAATTTTAATTTGGAATTAAACTAACTAATTAAAAATAAATACAATATTTTTTTCATACAAAAAAATTGTTCGTTCATTTTTTTTCCACTTTGTATTTTGAATTTTTGTCTCTCTCTCACAAATTAAATTCTTATGACTATCTATTTCTTACAATATTGGAAATCGACTGGAAAAATGGTGACCAACACATTGACAAATTATAAAATTTTATTCCAGTGAACCTTCTTATTATGGATATTCTTTGGTTGTGTTGTAATTTGATTTTGTAAAATATATAATAAATATTACTTTTGTTAACAATAAAAAGTAAAAATGTCACGAAGAAAAACTAATTGTATTTGGAGATATTTTGATGAGAATGTTGATCTTGATAATGCGTCCTGTAAAATATGTAAAGCTTACCTTGAAAACAATAGAAATTTTAATTTAAAACAGCATATGATAAACATCCACAATTATAATAGAAATCAGTTATCAGAAGGAAACATTATTAGTATCAATAATCTAAGTAGTAAACCAAAAACAAAAAGTATTAAAATAGAAATAAGTAAAAAAGTACTTGTTTTTTTTATTTACCACGAAATTTAAATTCATTCAACACAACCACTCTGCATGAATAAATCAGAATACTAATACGCTAATACTATACAATATATTTGCTTAGAGAAACCAACACAGTATAGCTTTAATAGTTTACTCAGCACAGCAAATAGCTTTTTTTTTACTTTGACTTAAAATATTGAAAAGCATTCAGCAAAATTCTACTGTTACTACCAACGAATTAGAATTAAATGGAAGTGGCTATCCCATACAAAAATACAAACATTTTGTCCATATTTTTTTAGTACTTCTCTTTCTGTTTGGTTTGTTTGGGTTTCCAATTGTCAAAAAAAAAATTTTTTCAGTGTTAGGCCAATATAGTTCTTTTAAGTAGAAAATTAGTAAAATCTTTGAGTATGAATAAAATAAAAGGTATCAAAATATAATCTTAATAAAAATAACAATGTTTTTTCAATTTAAACTTTCTTTTACTTTATTACCGTATTCTATTATTACACAGAAAAGTATTGCTGTTAAATTATTTGAAAAAAAAAAATCATTCATGTTTCTGAAATATTGAAAATGTAGCAGTAGTGTGTAATATATGGATATATGAAATTTTCAAAAAGTACAAACACTAGCAATGAAGTAGGCAAAAATAAAATTTGTCAAATAAATATTAAAAAAAGTCAATAAAATTTTTGATTTTTATTATAAATTGTTAAAAAATTACAAATTTTAAGGAAAAATGGAACGTAAAAAGAAGATTTGTATCATTCCAGGCTGTAAGTCTCATTTGGAAAAAGAAAATTACGTGTCTTTACATATTTAAGTATTATATTTTACATCTTTTGAATTTTTAAAAACTTCTAAACAAAACAGTGTAGTATTAGGATAATTTAAATATCCGGACAAAGAAATTTTTTTTTTGAATATCATTTTAAATATTTATTTTGAATATATTGGACTATATATATATTTGAATATATTTGATATAATTTTAAAAAATGTATATATATGTTTTAGTTTCCCAAAAGACGATGGTTTGAAACAACGATGGATTGAAGGAATTCAAACTGCTTGTTTATTAATAAAAAGTATTGCAGAAATTTATTTTAATACACGAATACATTATTCCTTAAAACTACATAATGAAAGAAACAGTGTAAGAAATAAACTAACAAAATTAATCCATTTCAAAGGGCACTAATCTATATTTTCTAAAAGAAACTTTAAAAGTGTAAAAAATGATTGCACATAGTCCATATTGTAAAATGAAGTGGAATAAGCCTCTTGGGGAAACCATTTTAAAAAAAAACGCTCCTATTTCTTTACCTCAATGGTGGTGTGGAAAAAAGAAAATGTTTTGATACAAATATATTAATAGCATATTATTTACATATTTATAAGTATAGGATAGACAATCGGCAATAATAAGTTTGTATAATTTTATATAATAAATATCAAATATGTAAAAAATCAATCTATTGAAAAAACTTATAGAAAAGAATTTAAAATCTAAAAAAATATTTTAAAATTCAAAACTAGAAAGCGCTGTATTTCTCATATTTTTTTCATATATGTATTAATAATAAATTTTGATTAATTTATCCATTATTGTTAGATATTTTTACTCATCATATTTTTAAAAAAAATTTAAGTCAAAATACATACAAATTGAGGCATATTAAATTCAGAGCACTATCCTGTTTATTTATCAAAATAATTTCCATTAAAAAGAGAGAAAATATATTGAACGAATATATTCGTCTATTTCTGTTTTTTGACAATCGGAAATACCAAAGAAAGAGAGGAATATACCCAAAACATTGGACACTTTTTTTTATGGATAGCCACTTCCATTTAATTCTAATTCGTTGGCTAATACTATACAATATATTTGCTTAGAGAAACCAACACAGTATAGCTTTAATAGTTTACTCAGCACAGCAAATAGCTTTTTTTTACTTTGACTTAAAATATTGAAAAGCATTCAGCAAAATTCTACTGTTACTCCTATGTTTTGAAAAGCAAAAGCACATGCGTAGTATTTGTATGTGTAAAAAGCATAAAACTATTACTTTACTTCGGTTAAGTTGTAACAGCAAACCGCAGTAATAGTTTTTTTTTTAATTTGAAATGCTGTGATAGTCAGCAACAGCAATAATTTAAGTGCTTTTACTATTTCTGCTGTAGTTTTTTAAACCCTGAATTTGATGAATGATGATTATAAGTCAATTAATCTAAAACAAAAAAATTTCGTTAAGTTAATTTCTCAGCGTAAAATTAATGTAATAAAAAAAAATACATTGAACTTATTAAGTTTAAGTCAGTTTACCATTGAAATGCAAACTATATTTTTTCTTCTACACAATATAAATGTAATTCTGATAACTATTTCTCATACAATATAATTTATATATTAATCAATGCACTATTCCACCTAATTAATATAAAATAAAACTTACCTCTAGAAATTTCTTTAAATTTATTCCAATTATGTGTTAATTCAATAATTATTAAGAAATTTATATGTATGTACATTATATTAAATAAGTATTTTTTATTCAATATTTATTTATTCTTTTTTACACATTTTTATTCATTTTTAAATTAACTTTAGAAAAACGTTCTTTTTATCCTGCGATTAATTTTGAACTGAATAAAAATTTTTAAATTTGAAAACATTTTTTCTCATTTTAAGAAATGTTTGTTAGATTAACCCTTAGAAGATCAGAAGTGTCCATCGGACACATTTTGAATTTTAAAGAGATATATTTATATTATTTCTGATGATATATTTTAAAAATATTAGCCACCTAATTGTATGCAAGTAGTTCAATAAATTAGTTGATAAAAAATAATGATAAATTATTTTTAAAACGGTAGAATTATTGTAATTGAATTTTATAAAGTAAGAGTTCGCAATGTGTCCATCAGACACATGAATAAAATTTCAATAAATAAATAAAAATATTTTTAAAAGGGTATTTCCTATTCTAGTGGTATGTCAAACATATTTTATTCATCTTCAATAATTTTTTGATTAATTTTCAATAATTGATCATTTTCAAAATATTGATAAACAGGTTGAAATCAGGAAACAGCTTATTTGAAGTTTTGGATTTATAAATTAGTAATTTGGAGTTTTTTTTAGAATAATTCATAATAGACGAGTTTTCGACTTTACACTTTTATAAAATCTAATAAATAATTTTAAAAGGACTAACTGAAAATGAAATTAGTCGAGCTTTTCTAAATAGTGACGAAAGTGAAAATAAAGAAAATAAAATTCC
Organism: Argyra leucocephala; assembly: GCA_963942445.1. Lineage (NCBI taxonomy): Eukaryota > Metazoa > Arthropoda > Insecta > Diptera > Dolichopodidae > Argyra > Argyra leucocephala. Next base: position 17,848,214 of record OZ012681.1, read on the forward strand.
ATATGGTGATGATGAGGAGGGAGAAAAAAATGCAGCATTTGATAAGTCATCAGAAAACGAAGAAATAATTGGAAAAGATTCGGAGGTGGAAGATGAACAGATAGGTGATGCTTCCGCAGAAGATGAACTGTTCGACGAAATTTCTAAATTATTAGAAACAGAGTGGGAAAAATCTCGATAAGTTAGAAGTACAAGCATATTTGGGACTTTTATTGTCATGTGGAACAAACAAACAGAGTAAAGTCAACATTCTAGATTTTTGGGATCCACTTTTTGGAAATCCAATTTATCGAGCAGCAATGAGTAAAACTCGCTACAAACTGATTTAGGGATTTATCAGATTTGATGATCGAACCACCAGATCCGAACGTAGAACCAATGATAAATTGGCTCCAATACGAGACCTTTGGGAAATTTTCAATAAAAATTTGAAGAAAACATACATACCTGGAGAAAATTTACCTATCGATGAGCAGCTTGTTCCTTCTCGAAGTCATGTAGCGCTCAAGCAGTACATACCGATTAAACCTGATAAGTACGGCATGAAAATGTGGTGGATATGTGACAGTGCCACTAGTTATCCACTCTATGGTATACCATATTTAGGAAAAGAGGGTTCAACTAGAGGTGCAAACATAGCTCAGAATATTGTGGAAAGGTTGTGGGAATTGTACTTCTATACAAATAGGAATGTAACAATTGATTTTTTTTTTTTACTAGTTTGCCATTAGCGAAGTCTTTATTGTCAAACGGTTTAACTTCTATTGGCATATTACGCAAAAATAAAAAATATATTCCGAAAAACTTCCTTCCTAATAAAAACAGACCTGCGCAGACTAATATTTTCGGATTTCAAAAGAATGCCACTTTGATTTCATATGTTCCAAAACCAAATCGTGCAGTAATTTTACTTTCCACTAAACATATAAATGATACTGTAGAAAGAAGTAATAAATCAGAAATAAATTTGTTTTATAACAAAACAAAAGGTGGTGTAGATACACTGGATCAGATGGCCCATAACTATTTAGTACGTAGGAAAACAAATAGATAACCTTTGGCATATTTACAAAATTTGATTGATGTCAGGGGAATAGCTGCACAAGTACCGTGGAAGAAATGTCATCCAGAAAGTAAACTGTCTCGAAAACATTTTTTGAGATCAGTTGCTAGAAGTTTGGTAACACCTCAAATTAGGCGAAGAATTATGAGCGGCATATGTGCCGAGCAACCAAAAAAAATTATAACCCTATTTCAAGATAAGTATTAGTTGTAGATTGCAGTATTACCGATTTGGAACCTCCTCGAAAAAAGAAAAGATGTAATTTTTGTCCACCAAAAATATCCAGAACTTCCAAGCAAATTTGTGAGAACTGCTGTTTACCAGTTTGCATGGAACATTCGAAGAAAACAATATTATGTACTCAATGTATAAAAAAATGATTTACTTTTAAAAGATGTATATATAAATAAAATAAGGAAAAAAACATTTTTTTTTAGAAATATTTGCCTTTAATTTAAGCGTACTAAAACTACAAAAATAAACTTTAGAATCGCAGCTTATTATAAGTTATGATTGTAATTACGGAAAAAGCAAATTAGCCGAAATTCTAGGAAATCTTGAGATGAGATTAAGAGATTTGGTAAAAAGTTCGGCTAATTTGCTTTTTCCGTAATTACAATCATAACTTGTTATGAAAAGATTATATCAAGCTGTGATTCTAAAGTTTATTTTTGTAGTTTTAGTACGCTTAAATTAAAGGCAAATATTTCTAAAAAAAAAATATTTTTTTCCTTATTTTATTTTCGACTTTTTAGTGAAAATATTTTTTTAATGAAAAATAATATATTTTCAAAGAACAACACATATAATCAAATGGCACTAAAATTCACTCTTACGCAATTTGGTTATTATTGCTCATACTTCAAATGTATAATTATATTTTATATTACTGTAACAAATTTTATAAAAATATGTGTATTTTTAAAAAATGTTTGGAGATTTTTGATTAGATACCTTTGAATTTTTTAATTTACGTATTAAAAAATTACGCACTTTATAAAAAGAAACCCTGTTAAATACAAAAAATATTTGACGTAAAATCGTAGATTTAAATCTGTGGAAAAGTCTGAAATGTAAACATTCATCCGACCTTATCTACGATAAAACTCGATTTTGTCCGAGGTGTATACGCTGCCTAAGCATAAATTGGCATATAAAAGTATAATATATACATGCATAAATCGAAATTGAACTTTTTTTACATGCGAGAAGAGTAATTTGTAACTGAGTGATAGATAACTGATACTTGATTGGTTCAAATTTTGTTTTTTTCCATCAATAATGTTTGCATTTTATTTTCAATTAAACTAAGCCATATGATTATGTATGTAACAAATGCAAGCCCTATATGACACATGTACGGATATTTACATATACTTAGTAAGAGAAAGAGAAATAATAAAAGAAAGAGATTAATAAAAGAAACCAAATTAAAAACACAAAAAAATATAATGAAAATATAATTGAATAGTAATAGAAAATGATTGAAATATAATGATAATGATTTGTATTGCACACATTTATTTTGTATTCCTTTTTTGTTTTTTTTTTTTTTGCTTCTTTACATCATAGAAATGTCAAGAAATATAGTGAATTTAAAGAGAAACCAAATTTTAACTTTATCAAATATCCATATTCCATTATTAGTACACACACATATGTAAATTTCACCTTAGTTGAATGCAAAGAATATCTATAATCTATATTAACAAGAATACACACTCCCATTTTACGACAACCTAATTTTTAAGAAATATCAAACCGAGCAAAATATCATTAGTTAAAAGAGGTAAAATTTACATTTACTTATCGTATACCAAATTTATTATGAGAGAGAAAAGGTACAAAACAGATGTTGGCCTTTTCCTTTATACTGTAAAATAATTTTGCGTTCTCATTATTCTCCTTTGGATTTGCTTACGTTTCCTCCCATTATTTATATGAGGCAGGGTGGCAAAAAATGTTAGTTCTAATTTAGTTTGTTCCCTTATACGATGATTAATTCTGATCTTTTATAATTTTAATATTTTCGTTTTAAACATTATTATTTTCGTATATACCTATTAAAAATATTAAATTATAATTACATTACAATAATATAAAATATTATTAATATTTTTGTCAGTAATAATTTGGAGTTACAAACATTATTATTTTTTATTAATTATATTAGTAAACCAAAATATTTATTATATTGGTATACGATTATAAAATAATACTGAGGACAACATCAATTTATAAATCACAGAATTTAAAGAATATGATAACGCTGTTTTAGTTAGGTCTCCTAAAAATCTTATACATAGTTGATACAATTTAGAAAATAATATTGTATTAAATATTTCAACGAAATTTTTGTCGAAAATTTTTTTCAAAATTATAAACTTTATTTATTTAATATCAGCCAACTTTTTTTGTTACTCTCTTTTGTTTACTATATTTTTTCTTTTTCTTACACGTAAAATTCTTATTATCGTCTATTTCTGACAATGTTTATCAAATTTGCATATGAATTTGTATGCAAACAAATGAATACATACATGAGTTCATACTCTTTTTATGGATATACTTTGGTTAAATGGTTATTGAAATGGGTATTTTGTTGAATTGAAGCAAATTGAAACAAACATATAAAGTCCAAGGCAAGTTAATTAAGGCAAATATAATAAAGCTTTTTCTTACTATTTTTCATATATGTGTCCGTTGGACACAACCAGTCTTTTACGTTTTTTTTTTTTTCTGGTCGTCTAAGGGTTAAAGGTAAAAGTTATTAAAAACACAACTTAGTATTATTTTAATAACAAGTCTTGTTTTTTTAATAATTTCGACTGTCAAAATATAATTTGTTATCATTTTAATGATTTTGATTATTGAATTAATAACAAAAGTTTTCTTTTTAATTACAAATTTTAACAATTTCTGTTATTATATTAACAACGATTACGTAACAACAAAAATTGTTAAATTCACAATTATGTTATAATTTTAACTAGGGGCCCCTGTTGAGTAATAATATTTCAAGTTGAAGTCAAATTTAAAGTTTTTAAAAAAACAGTAATTTACGTACTGACATAGACTTCGCACAATATAGCAGAAACCACTCGTGTTTAATAAAAAGTTTTGTTGTTAGTAAGTTTTATTTAGGACACATAAATACACGTCTCTCATATACTGCTTCGTTTCCGATATATTCCCTATAGTAAGAAGCATTTAGTGATAAAATTACTAAAAATAAAAAGTGTTGTTATTAAAGAGGTACGTATATATATACCTACATAATACATAATTTTAATAAAAACTATATTATTACTACAAATAACAAAAATTTAGAAACAGTTACTTAAAAAGATAAAAAGGAAGAATTCAAGTGATTTGTTTTTTTATTGTTTTTATATTTGTTATTTTAGATGAATTTGTTTTTTTTTTTTGTGGCATATGTACATAGATTCATTTGCAAGTAAATATATAAATTATAATAACTGATTTGTTTGCTTTTGTTTATTATTTTAATAAGATTTCACATATGCATAATGTATTTGCTGAATAATAAAATCTTATAAGTACAAAATTTTCAACTGTGTACGCATTTTTGTTTTATATACAATCTTATATATTGGAGAATCGAAATAAAATAAAAAGGTGTCTACTGCGCAGGTCCTTAAATGCTTGTCAATTATAATTATAGATAACCAAAATTGTTATTTGAACAATTTTTGTTATTAATATTATTGTAGGTACAATTTTTATTGTTTTTTTTTTGTGCTAAAAAATCATTTTTGTTATCATTTTAATAAAAAATACTATTAATTTAACAAATATTGTTATTGGCATTTTTTACAACCGATTCAACAACCGATTTATTGAAAAAACAGTAAAACTTTTTTCAGTGTATAAATTTGACTTAATTTTTGTTGTGCTATTTTAACAAAAATTGAGATCGAGCACCGACAAGTCAAGGAAAAATATTTTCTTTGTATTTGACATAGAATGCTGACCAACTTCAACTAACACACGCTGGGTCACGTCGTATATAGAACGCCTATCTTTCAACCGAACAACATCGAAATGCTTTCTATGTTCTTCGACCGGGTTTTGTATCCTGTGTGGAATAAAATAAATGACAATAAAAACATAGTAGCTATGCCCACATCTTGAAAAAGAAAAATGCTTGAAAATTTGACTTCATATTAAAATGCAGGTAAACTGATATATAAATTAATAAATAAATAAAAAACTTCAACTAATTTTAATTCTCAAAATAAAATATCTTCCTTTTTGGAAGATGTAATCATGTAACCATGCCAACACAATGACACACTCATTTAAATTTTCTATCAGCTCTGAATAATTTGTTTTTTTAAACCCAAAGAAGCAGAATTTTTAATCAAATTAAGCTTTACCAACTAAATATAACAAATCAAAAATATAAAAAAAAATCGTTAAAATATGCAATTGTGCAATTCGAAACATCATTAAATAAAATTTAATATAGAAAAAATTTCCAAAATTATGTAAAATCTGATATTACGCATCGCAGAACATTTTCATTCGATTGACTATTGACAAAATGATCCATCGAATTGAATTTTCAAACTCATTTCAATTAAATAATTCAATTATTCATCTGGTAACACTGATTCATCATAACAACTCCATATAATATTATGTAACAACTTCAATAAATATATAACTCTATATATAAATACTATACATATATTATAATCATATGACATTAAAACAAAAATAAAAAAAAAACTATTAGAAAAATGTTCTACCATCACTTAAATTATGACAAAAACAAAAACAAAAACAAAAAACACAAGAAAAAACTGTATGTGAGCCTTTCCTTTACTCTTTACACATTACAGAGGCCTAGAAATAAAATAGTTTTTTTTTGTTTTTCATTTTTTAGTTTTAATTTTTTTTTTTTTTTTTTTATCAAAACGCACGCAAAATTTTCCTTTCATTTGGACATTATTGAAACGGACTAGAAAGAACAAAAGAAAAAAATTTATGTGAATGACTAGCATGTGTGACCCAATAACAAAAAAAAAAAAAAAAAAAAAAAAACATTCTTAACTTTTTTAGAATTATTTTACAGTCCAGCAAAAATTAATTTACATAATATATGAACATATATACAAGCACACATTGAAATACACTCCGAAACAAAAAATATGTGACAGCAAAATGTGATCAATACTGATAACAGTATGATTTTATAATACTGATGTATTACAGTCGATTATTGTTTACTGTATTACTGCCGACAATTAATTTATATTCTATGTATCTACTTTTTTAATATATCTATTCACATAATCTATTAATAGAGAATTTTGCAATTTTTACATTTCCTACTTCTTGTTATTAGTTTGATCAATTTCTTTCTTTCGCAGAGCCTAGTAATGTTTTCAATTGATGCCGCCTACTAGTACTTATGACGTCTATGTTGTGTTTTTTTTAATTTTTTCTCTAATGACTTCGTTATTTCAGCATCATATGTGATGGAAATGCTTTTGGTATCTTCTTTTATCCGTTCCTGTTGGAACAATATGGTCATATCATCCCTTTGCATATACCTCCTTTTCTTGTTGATAACTCTTGTAATTGTTGTGCTCGAGTATCCATTTTTTGTAGCTGTGTTATAATATAATTTTTTTCCTCCTCATATTTAACCTTTTCCATTGGAACTGTCACTAGTCTATGGATCATTTAATGAAATGGAGCCATCTTTTGTTGGAAGCTATGATTTGATGTACTTGGGTTACTCTTTGGATGTTCGTCGGCTTTCTGTAGATTGCGAACTTTACTTCTGTATCTCTCTTAGATACTAAAATATCTAAGAAAGGTAGTTGATGATTCAATTTCTGCTGTGAATTTTATGTTCTCGTGAATATTGTTAGGGTTGTTCAGGATCTTGTCTAATTCATTCCGGTTGATGATAGATCATCTACGTCATCTACATACCTTATCCAATAATTTGGTAAGTTTCCTTCTTTTTGTAGTTTATCTTCTATTTTTTGCATGAATATTTCACTTACAAATGGAGACATGGATTCCCCATTGCGACTTCGGTTTTGCATTTATAAAACTTTCCTCTGAAAGTGAAGTAATCCTATGTCATGCATAATCTTTGTTAGTTTCATATATTGTTTGATTTTATGACTCCATTGTTGACTTGATTCTTGTTTAGATCAATCAACTGGAATACTGGGGAATAAGGCTTTGACGTCGAATGAGACTAATACATCTGTTTCTTTGAAGTTTTTGAAACTTTGTACTCTTTTAATGAATTCCATAGAATTTTGGACTGATCTAGTATTCTCGTCTTCGCTCATTCGTTCTTGAATTCATTAAGCAGCCATTTAGCTAATTTATAGGTAGGGGAGGTGTTTGCAGCAACTATTTCGCGCATCTCCTTACCCGTTTTGTGTATTTTAGATAAACATTTAATCCTTGGGATAGACGGATTAGGCATGCGCAGCTCTCTAATTATTTTTCCTAACAACAAAGCACACTCCTTATATGTTTGTTCAACTCTTCGAATTTATTCTTGCAGAGGATTCTTGCTAAGCTCCTGATATTTGTCGTTCTGTAAAACCTGTGTCTCGTAGTCTGTTTTGTCCATTATAACCAACTAATTTACTTTCATGTAGTACACCGGTTTCTCTTTTAATTCTTTTAGGATTAAAGACTCATTAGAGTGGGTCTTATTGGGTCTTCTGTTTTTTACTTCTTGCGATGTCATCCTTCTTATTTCTTCTTTCTGCTGTTCCGGGGGATATTTTATTGATGTTTCTATATCTATGAATATATCCTCTGTTGGAAAGTTTTTATAGGTTTAATTGCATAGTTGAGTCACTTATTTAAAAGGTCTACTTGTTCTTCTGTAAGCTGTCTGTAAACATGCTTGTCGATTTGTTATTTACGAAACCTTTGATATGTTTTATTTTTGGGTTTTGCATGGGTACAGTTTTGCATGGTGACTTTGCTATTAGTTCTTTTAATTTTTTGTTATATTAGTATATAGGCTACTTTTTTTCGATAGGTTACACCGGTGGTTATTTTGAAAAACTATATTTATGGGACAAATGGGCTGAAATTTGGAACATAGTAATATGATAAAATAAATTGCTTTGTAAAAATTTCAGCCCGGTAGGTTGCGTACAAGTTGAGATATTGAGAAAAAAAGTGATATTTTTAGTATTTTTTTAGATCAAATTTGGACCCGATAGGTTGCGTACAAGTTGAGATATTGAAAAAAAAGTGATCTTTTTAGTATTTTTTTAAAACATAGCTATACATTTATTTATCTAAAAAAATAAAATAAATATAATTTGTGTATAATTGCTGAAAATAGTTGATTATTTTCCGGTTAGTTTTACTAAACATGTTTATTATACAGACTATCTAGTCTACTCAGTGTTTTTTATTGCTTGACTGTGAATTTCTGTATTTAAAACTCATAACTTTAATATTTCAACTTACAAAATAGAAGACTAAAACAACATCAAACCACTTATTGTTCAACATTGTGAATATCAAATAATTTTTAATCAGTAGCAGACCAAAAATCACCAAAATTTTAATATTAATCAAATTTCTGTACACACTGCAGAAAATCGCAAATTAAATTTTTACGGCTTGTAGCGTATCAGAATATAGTGGGTAAAGTGGGCTTGATGATAAGATGACATTTTTTTTATGTTTAGCCAAACATTAGGTTTTAAATGGCACTTTTGTACACAGCTAGAACTAGGTGCCTATTATGTATTTCGATCGACTTTCATCGAATCGTTCATCGTTATCGTTACAGTTATTCGATTGTAATCGTTAGTGCCATTATGTATTTCGATGAAAATTTTATCGAAAGTGTTTTAAAATGCTGCTATTGTAAAATTCAAATCTACGATGAAAATGACATATGTTTGATTGCGCTACATAATCCCCTACAACTTTTTCATACACAACTTTCATATCAGACTTGCCGTTTTTCAGGTAAAGTGAAATTTAATATTTGGGTAACCCATGTTTTAGTAAGAAAAATAATAACTGAGAGTTGAATATTGTAACAATTTTATTTATTAGTCAAAATTAATTAAAATTACTGAAATTAGTTAGGGTTAATGAAATTTTATATGACTTTACATGAAAAACGGCAAGTCTGATATGAAAGTTGTGTGTGAAATTTTTTTTTCGAGATAATCAACGTTTTTTACAAAATTTTCAGTTTTTTAAAAGCAAAATTTTAAGTTTATGCAGTTATTATTCAAAAACGGTAAGTCTGTTACTCATTCAACATATACCGTTAATTAGGTGTATTAATTCTAAAAAAAAAGCTATGAAGAAGATGTTGCCCTAGTTTCAATTTCTTCTGAGCTGTAGTGGATATTCTTTAGACATAATTTTTCTAATCCGATTTTCTTTAATCCTCTGTAGCCCAGGTAAATTTAAAGAGAGACTCCTCTTCTAGAACAATTTTTTTTTCCTAAAATACTCCAAGGAATCACCCTTTTTTGCTCTAAACCGGACCACTCTGTATAATTATACATGAAATTGATGAGTTATTATCTACAAAACTTAATTTTATTAACAGTTTTGATCAAAATTTCCTACATGTTAAACAACATTGCTTTTATGGATTTATTAGAAAAATTAGGGTAAAAATTAAAATAGTAAGTATACACGTCGATTCCAAATATAATTAAATTGACCAGCGTATTAAGATTCTGTGCGGTTTGTACCAAGGAAATGATTTGCTGCGTAATAAATTATTTTCATGTCGGACTAGCAGAGCTAATTTTTTATGTTGTACTTAAGGAAGTTTCATATGAAATTTGCAGTTTATACTTATGTCCAAAATGGATCAAATTCTATTGCGCACTAGAAGAAAAAAAATCAGACAAACAATATTTTTATGATTAAAGTAGAATTACTGAAATAATTTATTTACACAAACTTTCATATTGCAGTTTATTTGTAACTAGCCTCATTCCTATTAAAATTAATTTCAATACAAAATAATTATGAAGAATAAAGTAAAATACCTACTAACATTTCAACTTTTAAATTTATTTTTATTCCAAAAAATATCGCAAATATAAAACAAACACCAGTAGTGTGCAAGCGTCACTCTTTTATTTTATCCTTTCAATTCAAAATTAAAAAATAATTTGTACAAAATATCTCTTTCGATGTCTCTTTCGTGATAAAATTTTACAGCGATAAACTTTATCGATTTCGTCGACAATTTCTGAACGATATCGAAATACAAATTTCATATGAAATATCGATATCGAAATACATAATGGCAAATTTTGCATTTTGACATTTCGTTCGATCAAATCGTAATCGTTATCGAAATACATAATAGGCACCTAATTGTGGATTGCAGAAAGAAAAATGTCCCTTTGATTAGTGGGTACATTTTGAATAAATTTATTAATATTACTCTTGAGCTTTTGTACATTTGATGTGGTTATATTTTTGCATTGAGGAAACACGTGTGTTGGAATATGGTTCTACATTCGACAAAATTTTACTATACAAATGAATTTCTGTACCCAGTTTTGAGCCAGCTAGGAATCTGTACTGTGTAGGCATTAAGGTTTTTTTTTTCGTCTGAATACTTGTTGCTTAACCTACAACAAAATTTTTATACGTACCATTTCATTATTGTATAAATTTCGTTTTAAAATTTTAGTTAATTGAACTGGATATATTAGAATGAAGCTTAGTTTTGTACTGCGAACAGATGATGTATGAAGACACTAACTTAGAATCAAAAAATTAAAAACCATTCTCAAAGATTATAACATGTCTTTATTTCTTTATTCCAGAGTGTATATTAAACATACTACGTACATAATATTACATTCTAAAAAAATTATTTTTATTATATTTTTACTCATGACTTTTACTTGTGATTCCTCCTCTTCCGTCAACTTTTTTGTCATACTTTGAAAAATGTGAAAATATATTCAAAATGAATTCATATGTCATACCGGACAACCCTATATTATAATACACAATATACAAATCAACACGCATACTACTTCAACCATCCATATGAGCACATCAATCAAACACACGCACCTCAAATATAAAAATTATGTTGGGAAGTATAAAAATGAAAAAAAAAAAAATAATAAAAACAAGAACAAAATAAAAGAAAATTTTTTAACATAAGTGGAGACATCTATAATGGTTTTGTAAGTTATGCAATAAATTTAATACCACCTAATATGGTTATGGTGGTTATAAAAGTCATTTTTCACCAAATAAAAATAATAAAAAAAAAAAATAAAAATTATTAGTCTGTTCTGTCACAAAAACGGTCAGTTTTGTAATAATTCAGACAAAATGTCGTCGCAATGCAATCATCGTCACAATCAAACATTTTGACTATATATTATTGTAGATTTTCTAAGTTGGATTATGAGAATGAAAATCAAAGTGAAATTTTGAATGAATCTGATGAATAAAGTAATATTAGAACAAAATTTTAAGGATAGATTCAAATTATTAAAGTCATCAACACTGTAGAGTAATGCATATACGGTAAAATGAACAAAAAATTAAAAAATTTTAGTGTGAGAAGAATATTTTAAAAACAAAAAAAAAAAATGTTTTTTTAAATTTTTTATTGTTATTTTTTAATAAAAATAACATCCAGTAATTTCCAACCATCAAATATAGTCCTTTAAAATAGGATTTTACTTTTAAATTCTACAAAACTATAGCCTCGTGTGCATGTTTGTAATTCGAATAGAAATTTTCCATTCCTTCTACGTCCATTTGAATAAAGAAGATATATCTGGAATATCCTAGGACCTGCAGCAACATATAATTCCATCAAATCAACAAATTTTTCGGATTTTGTTTTATAGTTGTTAATCAGGATCATTCATCATGCCATGACAAAATAGTATAAATACATTTACGATATCTCTCAGTTTATCAAGCGCATCCTTAAAATCATCTGTGGGGAGTTCTTGTTATGTGCGAAAACCGCAAAGCGTATTATCGGTATCGTCCAGTTAAATACGGTTAGATTTAATGCTTAGGGGTAAGTCCACAAAAAGCCTCAATGCCCAATTAAACCTAGACTATACAAACAAAGTTTTTCAAGCCGAAGTACATGCGATAGAGCTCTGTATGGGAGAGAATTTAAGAAGAAATTACAAAAAACGTAAAATCTACATTCTCTGGGACAGCAAAGCAGCCATACAAGCTATTAATTCATATACTATCACATCAAAGTTAGCATTGGATTGTTTAGAAATAGAATAAAATCCTGATAAAAACAAATAATGTTACAAAAATGTGGGTACGAAAACATTCTGGCATATGAAACAAAGCTGCAAATTATCTAGCAAGAAAAGCATCCGATACGCCCTTCATAAGATCAAGTCCATTCTGTGGGATTCCCCTGAGCACTACGAAAATCCAATTGAAGGCATGGGTAGAGCAAAAACCTTGAGATTTCCGGGCCAATGTTCCTGGAAATCGTCAAGTAAAAATGCTCATGAACAAATTAAATAAAACGAAACTATTCTATTTAAGAAACCTTAGTTCCTGACAATAGCAGTAGTTTTCCACATTTAATGCGCTTATAAGCCAAGTATTTGTTAAATAAATACTCGAAATATTGTAGATATTGTAGTGTTAAATTGCAGTACCGTACTTAATTCAAGCAGGAAAATATGATTCTATCTAAGTTACTGTAAGAGTGTAAAAAAAAAATGTCTAAATGATCGCTCAAGAGAACCAAAACACTTCTAGGTCTCAGTTGGAATCAGGAATCAGGTATATATCTTGGCAGGGATAACAACAGGCTACTGCCTAATAAAGAAACACATTTATAAAGTGGGTCTAACAACTTGTATGAATATGCGAGTAGAGGAAGAATCTATTACACATCTGGTCTGTGAATGCGAAGAACAGACTTCGTCACTTGTGAGTAGCGTTCCCTGAACAATGGAAGCTACCCAGCATATCATTGAAGAATATCCTGAGTGTTATCATAGAATCAGGTATACTTAATGCCTTAGACACTGAATATCATAATAACTAATAAACACGGGTTATCAGAATAATAGTAGCCATTTGCCGCTGCGTTGATATAGGGGACCGGGACAGTTTCCCTCCCGAAATTTTAAATCTAACCTAATCTAATCTAAGTCCATCAGATGTCCATTATTGACGGAAACCTGATACATTTATGTGCAATATATTATCACCCAATAGGGTTGGTAGAACACTCTTAGAAAATATATAAATGGTGTTAGTAATGTTGTTATATCATATGCTTAGTAGAATAGATAAAAAATACTGTAAGTAAATTACAAAAAAAAATTTAAAAGGTTAACTTAGATGATTTTAATGATACTGATGCTGATTATAAAGCCGAAAAAGTAACAAACAGATAAGTTAGAAAAATATCTAGCTTTGCGTACACTTCTTTTAACAGGCAAAATGCTTACAGGGCGCTGGCGGTAAAAAATGATTGCATTAAAATTGATTTCACGAAGAATTCTAGTAATTTGCTTAAATCCGGTACTTTATTTTTTTTTTTTCCTTTTAAAGTAGACTTGTCAACTTACTTTTGAGTCGGATTCTACATTATATTCTCGCCCGAAATTACTCCCAGTAAGAGTTAAGCGAACGAACAAGTATTAAAGAAATTAACAAACACACATAAATGAAATTGGATTGATCACATCCTGCGCAGATGCAGAAACCTACACTTGAATGGAATTCGCAGATCAGTGAAAGCGAGTTTAACCAAAAAACCAACATGCAAAACAGTAATAAGCAAAGAAAATGTAAAATAATGTGAAATATTTTTATTTTATTCATTTCTTTCAACTATATGAATGCCTAACGAGATTTCTCTCTATATAAGGCTTTATACAAAAATATAAGGCTTTATACAAATATATTCAGTCCTCTTATGCCAGTTGTATTTATATAGGTTTTTTAGACTTTTATTTTGGATTATTTGTAGTTCGTCTAATGTATGTTTTGCTGCAGTCCCTCCATAATGTTATGTCGTAGCTCAAATGGCTGTGAAAGATTGCATTGAATAGGGTCTTCGTAACTTTATGCGGAATAATGTAGGCTAATTTGCTGAATATTCCCGCAATAGAACATAATTTTTTAGTTACTTGCATTGTATGTTTTTGCCATTTAAATTGCGAGTCTATCCAACAGCTTAGATATTTGAATGCATTAACATGTTCCAGTATCTGATTTGAAATTTTTACTTTAAGTAAAGGTGTTGATGTATCGATGATCATGTATTAAGTCTTTTTCGTGTTAATGGTTAATTTATGAGTTATCATCCAGTTGTTAATTTTAATTATCTATAATTATAATTGACAAGCATTTAAGGACCTGCGCAGTAAACACCTTTTTATTTTATTTCGATTCTCCAATATATAAGATTGTATATAAACAAAAATGCGCACACAGTTGAAAATTTTGTACTTATAAGATTTTATTATTCAGCAAATACATTATGCATATGTGAAATCTTATTAAAATAATAAACAAAAGCAAACAAATCAGTTATTATAATTTATATATTTACTTGCGAATGAATCTATGTACATATGTCAAAAAAAAAAAAACAAAAAAACAAATTCATCTAAAATAACAAATATAAAAACAACAAAAAAACAAATCACTTGAATTCTTCCTTTTTATCTTTTTAAGTAACTGTCTCTAAATTTTGGATATTTGTAGTAATAATATAGTTTTTATTAAAATTATGTATTATGTAGGTATATATATACATACCTCCTTAATGACAAAATTTTTTATTTTTAGTAATAACTATAGGGAATATATAGTTTATACTATAGGGAATATATCGGAAACGAAGCAGTATATGAGAGACGTGTATTTATGTGTCCTAAATAAAAAATAAAACTTACTAACCACAAAACTTTTTATTAAACACGAGTGATTTCTGCTATATCGTGCGAAGTCTATGTCAGTACGTAAATTACTGTTTTTTTTTTTAAACTTTAAATTTGACTTCAACTTGAAATATAATTACTCAACAGGGGCCCCTAGTTTCTATATTAATTTAGTAGTTTTGGGCTTGGAACATCAAACATACGTCATAGGTAAATAGCAATATTTCTGCATCTATATTTATTTTTGTAACTCATCTATTTATATCGAAAACAGTAAAGGTCCTAAAACACTGCCTTGGGGTACCCCACAGTGTATTTGTTCAACATCAGTTGACTTGTTTTATATTTGTATATATTGTTTTCGGCCACTTAAATATGAGAAGAACCACTTATATGCGATTCCTTTAATACCATAGCTTTGAAGTTTTTTCAAGAGTATGGCATGATTCTCATGTATCAAATGTTTTTTTTAAATCCATAAATATAAGAGCCACCATTTTTCGTTTGTCTTTCAGTTTTTGTGCCCAATCTGTTCTTGATTTCTGTACTTGATCTTTTTTTAAATCCGTATTGTCTATCAGATAACAGTTTATTTTTTTCTAAGAAATTACTTATTTATTTATGGACAGCTTTTTCCATTATTTTAGCTACTACAGGAGTCAAGCATATTGGTCTGTAGTTGTTTAAATCTGTTTTAACCCCATTTTTTTAAAATAGGTATTATTTTACCTAATTTTAATTCATTTGGAAACACACCTTCTTTTAGCGATCTATTTATTAAACTACAGATTGCTTCACATAATGATTAATTGCAAATGCATTTTAACATGTGAGATGATATGTTGAACGGATCAGTTGATTTTGTGTTCCTCAATTGTTTGATAATGTTAAAAGTTTGTTTATTTAAATTCAAATATCCCGGTCAACCATTCTTTAGAGTTCTTGAAGAATCGTTATAAAGAATACTAAAGAATTAGATATTTAAAATCGATACCAATCGATGCGGGCATCTTAAGAAATATAAATAAAAGTGAAGTCTGTAAGTGAAAGCTAGTTGTCGTTCTTTATCATATGTTTGATGAATTTCTATGTTGAGTTTCTGATAAAGATTTTTATAAGTACTTCTTTAAATACCTTCATAAAAATATTATTGCTTTTAAAAAAACTATTTTATTTTTTTTTAATAAAATATTTTTTTAATATTTTTTTTTTATTTTAGAAATTTTAATTAATATTTGTAAGTCTATTTTTATATTGAAATTTGTACGTACCTAATACACATTTTTTATTTAGTAATGATTATATTATTTTATTATGCTTACCAGCGGAATTGAACTTGACTCCTTGTGTTCATTTGTTTTGTGATCCAGATATCTACCCATTCGGCTACATCTAATATTGATTGTTATCATTAAAAGTATAACTTAAATGCAAGTTTTGCAAAATGGCATTTATGATAAATAATTATGAAGATTTTTAAAGATTCTTCAATTGTCAAAATAATGTCAGTGTCGTTAAGATGTGCGTTTTGTATTAATTAATAAAAACATGTTAAATATTTAAATTTGCATATAAAATTATAATTAAATCATAATAAATAACAATGAACTCTAGAAATTGTTTAAGACGGGCTAATAATATAAATAGAAATACTAATATAAATCCGTATGAACAAAATCAAACTAAAAGTGTGCGGGTATCATATATAAAGACCATAATTATAGTAATCCTAATTTATTCTTACTAACATTTGACTCCGACTACGAAGCAGAATCAATTGCTGATAATCAGTATGATGAAATTTCGTCTAGTGATGAAGATATTTTAAGAGGTTTACGTAATGAAGATGAGCTATCTGAATTTAGTGATATTTATGACATAAAAACAGTTCAAGTACCAAAAGAATTAACAACATTAAACACATACATTATTAACATAATTTTTTTTTTTTTAGCATGAAGGTGAATATTTTAATCAATCTCAAGCCATTTCATTTAAATTTAAATTGGCTAATTGGTCAATAATAAATAATATTTCGCTTACTAATTTAAGTGCATTGTTAAAAATATTAATCGAAGACGGAAAATATATTGATCTACCACGGGATGCTAAATCGTTTTTGAAAACACCGAGAAAAAACCCAATTCGAGAAATGTCGAACAGGCATTATATCCACTTTGGAATAAAAATTTTTTTGGCTATGTACCTTGGAAATACTAGCATATCGACTTACGAAATAATCATGTCTTTTAGTACTGATGATAATTTCAATAAGTGGTGCAAATAGTTTGTGGCCTATATTTGGAGCTATTCATATTGGTGATAATAAGCGCGAAGTATTTATTGTAGGCTTGTTCAATGGTTCCAGCAAGCCTGAATCATTTAACGAGTTTTTGACTGAATTTGTTGATGAATTATGTGATTTGACAAAGTCAGAATTTCAAATTAGTAATCAAACTTATGTTATAAAAATTAAATCGTTTGTGGCAGATGCACCAGCACTTGCATATTTGAAGAACTGTAAATCCCATGGAGGATATTCAGCGTGTACAAAGAGGTGTAAATATACCTGGAACAAGTAAAATTGTCTATCCACAATTGAATGCTCCTTTGCGGACTGATCTCAAGTTTCGTTGTCGACTTAGTGATACTGAAAATGATGATCATCATATGGGCACAGATCGCACAGTACTTGAAAAACTACCAATCGATATGATACGTGATTTTCCCCTTGACAAGATGCATCTTCTCGATGAAGGTGTAGTTAAGAAAATTATGGTAGCTCTTATAGGAAAAGTCAATCCGCAAAAGCTGATGTCTAAAAAACTGATGCTTTTAAACAAACGTATAGAAAGATGTGCAGAATTTATGCCAATAGAATTAGGGAGAAGGCCCAGGACTTTGAAATATGTTTTGAAAATGAAAGCTACTGAATATAGGTTTTTTGTTTTTGATAACTAATAAGTTTGTAATAAGTCTTAAATACTTATTAATTTTTTTTCTAGGAGTTTTCTGTTATATATTGGGCCAGCTTTTCTTGAAAATATTGTACCAAAAGAAACATATAATCATTTTCTTACTTTATTATTAGCGATTCGAATTTTGTCAACACCGAGTCATAATTTAAAATATAATGATTACGCTAACAAACTATTAAATAGCTTTCCAAGATTATACGGAAAAAGTTATTTCCAAGATTATACGGAATGAAGAATGTTACGTATAACGTTCATGGTCTGATTCATTTAGCGTCTGATGTAAAAACACATGGTCCACTGGACACTTATAGTTGCTATGTCTTTGAATCATACATAAAAATACTAAAGAAGATGCTAAATGCACAAAACAAGCCACCGCAACAAATATACAATAGGTTTCAAGAAAAAGCCGAACTAACATTACTTAAAATTAATAATTTAAAATCACTAAAAAGCGGAAACTATTTTGAATTAACTAATAAAATATATGGTAAAAATATTTATCTTACTGGAAAAGTTTTAAGTTATACAATACGGGGAGATAAAAACAGTGATAACTGCATTATGCTAAGAAAAAACTGCAAGGACATAATAATTTTACGAGTTAAATATTTTCAAAAAGATGAAGATGAAATATATATCTATGGTCAAATACTGATAGATGTCAGACCTTTGAGTAACAAATGGTGTTTAAAAGAATTCAGTATAGTTATGGGTAACTTTGGAAACAAGTTAACCAAACACTCATCTAACATATTTATTTGTAAAATGTGTTTGTTTCCCTATAATATGTATAATGCTGAATATTTTGTGTGCCCCCTTATTCATCATTTATAATAAATAATAATCAAAACAACAACAATTTTATAAAAAACATAACTTTTTTATTTCATTAATTTTTTTTTAGAATAAACAGTTTTTATCAAATTATATTTTTTCCTTTTACTTTTGTTATAAGAATTTTTTTTTCTTCGTGTTACATATAAGAATGTTGAAGAAATTCACATAAAGAAATTTAAATATATTCATCAATTTATCTTTACACGAAATATCATAAAATCTTTATACATCTTTATAAATAGTATCAATAATGAAATTTTAATTAATAAAACCTATAGATTGGTAGCTTTGTAGTTTGTTGTTAAAGCGGCAAAGAAAATTAATATGATGCAACGCTTCGGATATATTTTATATCATGCATTTATCATGCCGCTTTGAAATTAATTTGGCATGTACTTTCAAAATATTGTTTTGGTTAACCCTTTACCGCCGGTTGTACTACATATAGTACAGCAAAACAGGGTGTGCAAATTAATTTTTTTTTCTGAAACTAATTTGATTTTAAAGCCAAATTGTTGTTAATTCTATTCTTAAAGAATGTACCAACACTTTTATTTGCATAACACTTGCTTTGAGTTTGATTAAGTGTCAATTTTTTTCATTAGAAAATGAGTGTTTTTTAGAAATTGCAAAATAATGTACCTTTGACCATAAAATTATTAAAAAATGTTATTAAAATTTTAAATTATTTTATAAATTAAATTGAAAAGTGTTAACTAAATAAAAACTAAAATAACGTGAATGTTAATTAAAAATTATTAATAAATTTAATCAGTTTTTTTTGTGTGAAAAGTTTGGTGTATTATATAAAGTACAACCGGCGGATATGGGATCAAAATAATATGAATAATTTCATTTTATTGCATATATCAATATTTCAAAATTAATTATTGTTGTTTTTATGTGTTTAAGACTAATTAAAAGATTTACATTATTTATTACTACGTTTTACTAAAACTATTATACCTCTAAGCACTATTTCAACAATAATATTGGGAATTGGATTGGGAATAATAAGTCATATAAATGACAGACTTAATAATGACTTAGGTAACGGGTTCTATTTAAAAGTGGAGGCAGAGGTTCTATTTAAAAATGGAAATATTCAGTTGGGCAGTTCATTCAAAGAAAACCTGTTCGATTTGGATATAAGAATTGGATGTTATGCAGCTCTTCTGGTTATTGCTACAATTTTGATGTATATTGCGGAAAAAATTATGAAAATAAGCGGTTGATTCCGCTTGGTCCAAAAACACTAACAGATTTTTTGAAAATGATACCACAATCAACAGAAGCAACAGGTACCATTCGAGAAAATCGCCCATTTGAAAAAAATAAAACATTTAAAAATAATCCTCGTAGCACATTTGATTATAGATATGATAGTACCACCGAGTTACTTGCTGTGCAATGGATAGATAATAGCGTATGTTCAATTTTAACATATTTTGATACCGTGATCCCGTTGCATCACGTAAAACGTTGGTACAAAGTACACCGTAAAAAAGTACAAATTGGTCAACCAAAAGTGTATGCAACATATAATGCAAACACGGGAGGTGTTGACAATGCTGATCAAAATATAAATTCGTATAGAGCTGCTATCAAAGGAAAAAAATGGTGGTGGGTAATTTTCACATATCTAATCGATTTAACAATGGTAAATGCATGGTAATTGTACATTCAATCAGAAAATAGCAATGACAAATTTTCATCTCAGCTTAATTTTCGGAGGTTTATAGTACGCAAAATATTACAAGAAGCCAGAGCAAGCACTTCTATAATCAAAAAAAGGAACCCTTCTTCATCAGTAGAAAAAGAAAAAACTCAACATGTTCCTCAAAAAATGCACACTCAACTTAGATGTGTCGTGTGTCATTTAAGAAGTATGTATTCTTGTAAAATATGTAGAAAAACATTATGTATAAAAAGAAAATGCTTTGCAGAATATCATATTATGTAAAATTTTTAAAGAATTTATGTTTATGTTTTATGATGGTTATGTTCTTCTCAATAAAAATAAATAAGTTAACATAAATATTAGATTTTTATTTTTTCATTCTTATATATTTTTTCATATTGATTTTTGCACCCATATCCGCCGGTTGTACTATATATAGTACAGATCACAACTCAGGATCTGGCGGAACTATCACCACAAAATTATTATTTAATTTGTAATTCTTGGACTAAAAATAGACTACTCTCAAAAATTCATCACGATCGTACAACGGGAACTGGTAGCCGGCGTTAAAGGGTTTAATGCAGAAATATCCATGCGAATATCTAATGTTTCCACTTTACTGCTGGGTGTAGCATATTATATCGGATTAAGCCTAATATAATATAATGTATGAATTTATGTTATAAAATTGACAAAATATAAGGGTGACATTGAAAATGTATAGTATTAGAATTTTGCTGCAATCTAGTATGTTCCATAACGAACTATATACAATATAAATAGTTTGATAATGCTTGCATACTGCTTTAGCTATGAAAAAAAAAACAGAATGTAAAGGTTTTAGAATTAATTATGTTGTATAGTACGTAATGCAATACACTACATTAAAGTTAATCTGCTAATGCTGTATTTTCGATGTTACGGGTAATTGAATAAACTGTAAGATTTGTGTTTGACTACACATTAATATGAAATTGATAATGGTGAGACAATTAACGAGAGTTAGCAAGAAACATAGTTAAGTTTTTCTTAAATTTTTTTAAACCTTATATGTCACAAAACAGACCATTGGGTATACCATCCATGGTATACCCAATGGAATAAACGATGTAATGATATGAACGTTTATGTTCGAAAATGCTCAACATGAAAAATACTACCTTTTGATAATTTCGTTTACCGTTTATTGATAACAAATGAAATAATTATTGTTACCGACTACCTACTCAATACCGTTAGATATTTTCTATTATCACCAGTATTGAAAATTTTTGATTTAGTAATCAGATTAAAGGAAGTAGAATGCTGATTTATTAGCAACGTGATTAAATAAAAATTATCATTTGAGGATCGGACACATAAAAAAAAAAATTTCAATCTAATTTATTGCATTAAAACTGCAATAATTATATTCCAAGTCTATTACACTAAGCTTATATAAATAAAAAAAAGTAAACAAATCTTAACATTAGTTACCGACAATCAACATTTATGAATATTTTAAATACTGACGAGTTTGTATTTTATTGCTTCCCCATTTATGTAAAAACGGTTTTTTTTTTTTTTACTTTATTTAAATTTATTCCTGGTTAATATTTTACAACCCAACGCAATTTATTTATTATTATTTTTTTTTTTCTCTTTATAAGTAATTTAGAACACTATATAGTATTAGAATTAAAAATATGTTTACACTATAATTTTGTCGTGGTCATGATACACACAAAGATTACAAATTACATAGACTTTATTCATACTGGATATGAATGTAAAATTCTTATTAAAAATAATGCAAATTAAAAAGGGACAACCTATTGACTTTCGTTTTAATAAAAAAAATGTATATATATATATATATTTAAAAAATAACAAAAAATAATATTAAATGACTTACAATGCAATTTTAGAGTATCTAAAGATTAAAAAAAAAAAAAAAAAAAAACAACAAGTGGTTAACGTGGCATACAGTGTACTTATTTCAAATGGCAACTAACCAACTATACACATCAAAAGGATTATAATCAGAGGTAATAAGTTAGGATTTTGGTTTATATAAAATTTAGAAAAATTGTGATTTATGGATGAATTGAAACTGTGATATACGCCCATACCGGAAAAAAATTAAATAAATTTACAAAACTGTACCTAACAAATTTTGTTTAGGTAAATTAAAAAAATTCATATTTTAGAATATTTCAGATTAATAATATGATGCGTATATGAAGCTATGAATATAATAAGTTTATATAATGCATTTAGAGCCTTGACAACAATTACTGTACTGTAATTAGATGAAGCAAAGTGATTCAGGTGAATTAAAATTAAAATAGAGTAATTCAGTTATCACTTCGATATCATATTCATAATTCATCAGCATTTATGAATAATAACAAGTTCTATTCCTAGTTAAATGAACTTGGTGGCAATAAGTAATAACCACTTAAATGGACTTAAGTGGTTTCATATGTTTTTGGTGCATTTAATAGCCCTTTCTAAACTTCACGTCCTGTCAAAATTTGATTCTAATCGGACAATTATTTATAGAGTTGCCGCTGTTTAAAAACCACTTAACTACCACAGTGACAACTACAATTATTTCTTTCTGAAAAACAACTTAAATTTATATCTTTTCAACTGTCGTAACATAGTAACAAACGACAAAATTTTAAATAAATTTATGTGTCAATAAGTGGTTCTTCGATGATCAATGAAAATTAATTTGTAAATATTAAGTGGTTTTTATTAAGTACGGAGCGCGCAAGTTTGCTGTTCATTTCTATTCTAACAATTCTTAGAGTTTCAAAGTTTTCGATATTTACATTTCCGAATAAAATCTTTGGTATTGATGGGTTTTGCTTTGTTGATATGAAGCAACTCTGGGTTTGGTTTTGAACATTCATTACATTTTACCCCATTTGCACTCACTTCCTCAGTTTTGTATTTTTTGAAGGTCACTGTTTAGAGATCAATGAAATATATATTATTTCGTTCTCTGTGATCTGAAGTCTGGATCACTTCAACAGATTTTTCTAATAAATACATGGAGTCGAGGGTAGGTACTATAATCAGCAAAGCTGTGAATTTGGTTTGAAAATCGGGGATAGAAGATCATTTATAAATATTATGAATAATGTTGGGGAAAGAACTGAGGCTTGAAGACCAGGTGATTGACTTTTAAGATTTAAAACCATACAATACAACTTGTATTGAACGGTTTGAAAGTAAATTTTAAATTCACGTATTGCAAATGTTTGCCAGTTCAATTGCTTCTTGTATTTTCAGTAGCAGAAGCATGCCAGACGCAAGCAAAAGCTTTGGATATATCTAGGGCTATAGTCTTGGCTTCACCGGGTATGGTGTTTTCTATACGTGCCAGATGTGATCAAAAGCTTTAGATATATTTAGGGCGGTTGCTTTGGCTTCACCGTATGTTTTTATTTATCGGTGCCACTTTTACCCTCATAAAGGTTAAAAGTTCAGCAATTGATCTATTCGACCCACAGCCATAACGCTCAACTCTAGATATTTTTTGAGGTGAAAGTTAATGATCGTTTCCATCACTTTGGATAAAGAAATTGGACGATAATTAGAAGGATTGCTTTGGGCAACCTTTTTTGAGATTGGCTGAACGTGAGGGACACCACAAGCGTATGATGTATGAAAAAGTTTACTAAGTGGTCTAGCTAGAATGTTGGAAAAAAATTTAACGACTAAAATAAAGAAATTTTCAAAATCTAAATCTATCTAATCTATCTATAGGGGGGGATATTGTCAGGCCCGGTAGATTTGTTTGAATTCAGATCCTTTAGAACTTTTGCAACAACTCGCGGACGAAAATAAACTCTTTTAAAGGAACAAGTATTAGGTTTATAGACAGGTGAAGGGCTTATTGTTGATGGTAATGTAAAATTTGCTGTGAACATTTTTGCAAGTAGGTCTGCCGTCATTTCCGGATCTGTTATAACAGCATTATTATCAATCAGCAGAGGTTTTACTGATGATGAAAAATTTTATTTTACTATTTTAGCAAATGAACAGAATATTTTGCTGCCTTTTGGACAGCGAATTATTTTTGGTCTTAAATGCCCATCATGTAGAAATTTTTGTTGTTTCATCTATCTTTTATCGTATTTCGATACTTACTCCGCATAGGGATATCAATTATATAATCGTGCATATGTGCTATGATATTCAATTTATTTAATTCTGTTTGCTGCTACTTTTCACTTCTATCTGTATTTAATTTAGAAATCTTAGAAAGGTGCAATATCATGAGTTTAATAAAAGGGTTCGTGTTTAATTATTTTAACAACAATGGTTTTTTTTTAATCCAGAACTGTTTCTGTAACATTTTATAGTTATTTTAATCCATTACAGTTACTAAAAATGATTTGCTGAATTTTTTTTTTGATAATTCCGGCTTTATAGAAATTATAAGAATACAAAATTTTTGTATATATTTTTCAACTTCTGCGCTAGATTATTGGGAAATAAATTGAATAATTATATACATGAATTTATTTCTGAATTAATGGGATATGAATTAATGAGATATGAAATCATATCTGAATATTATAATAATAGACATTAGATCATTTTGAAAAGTAATTAATTGCCCTAATAAATAGATGGCTTTCGAAATGTACAAAAGCAAAAATTTAAGCCACTACTAAACAAAAATGTAATGTGTTAATGACGAGAATGAGATTTAAATTATTCAAATTATAACATTAAAGCCATATACATAGTTTGATTGAAATTTCTCTGTTGCCTGGAAACACCTCAATAAGTAACAATATTTTTTTTAAACAATATTTAATTTCATAAAAATATCCCAAAACTTGTTGTTTTAATTTTTTTTTTTACACAAAATTAAATAAAAAAATTTTTTTTTGTACAAATTTAGAAATTAAAAATTTTTGCTTTTAATTTTTTTACTTTCTAGGTGTATGTAATTTTTCATGCTATCTGACAAAATACATAACAAATTTCAATTAACCCCATCAATATAACTTTATTTGGGTAAACAAAAACATAAATTAGAAATAATATTAGGAAAATATTGTTTACAAAAATTAAAATTTACAATAATTGAAAACATGAAATTTTAAAAAAAAAAAAAATAAATCAAAATTTGTATGTAAACTTTTCGATCAAAATCATCTCAATTTTTTGTAATCTGATAAAACTGGACATGAACATGGACAGATCAATTAATTTTTTTTTTTTTGTTTTATTTCAATAAATTAATTTTTCTAAAATAGGTATTCTCTTCTCACTAGTGTATTCAATATTCAATTGAAACATTTTAAAAATTTACTATTTAGTAGGTAATCTTATGGTATAAGGTTTGTTCTTCAGACGTTTTTGTTTTGTCATGGCACTACAAATTGTGAAAGATATTTTGGATATTCATTTAGAAAATTAAAATAACACTTGACCTTAAGGTACATTAGCACTACTAAGCTACCCTACACTTAGCTTCAAGCTACATAATACAGTTACATATCGTCGCATGAGTAATATATTGTCGTATGTAGCAAATGTTAACTTTGAGATATTTGAATTTAAAGTTTTCCGGCCTTATAAAATAAAAACTGAATAGAAATTCGTATAATTTTGCATAAAGCTTGCTACAACTATGGATACATCACTTGCTTTTTATGTGAATCCTGTAAGTTTTGTAAAAATTACATGCCTGTTTCTTGAATAAGCAATTGTAGTATGAAGCATTTTGAAAACGTTTTTTTATGCTTGCCATACACATGTAATAATTGCTTATTAAAATAATACAGAAAAGTTAATAATATTTCATAATATACTCAACACTTTACTTAAAATACAGTATATAATCTTCCCTTTTCTTTTATTTTTTTTTTAAATCTAATTTAAAGAAAAGGAGAAGTGAGAATTGAAATATAGAAAATTTATAGCAGATTATAGTGTTTGGGAAAAGAGATAAAACTACAAATTTATAAATAAATAGGCATAATCGCATTTTCTATCTGCATTTTCTATCTGACATATTGGGGACCACTTCTTGAAGAACTGAGTGAGTCAAAAGACTTACCTGCCTGATAGGTATGTTATTTACCGTACACAAGTATCCTGATCAAACATACATCCCTAATATACCTGTCCACCACTTTCTCTATGCATTTTAGCAAACACAAAGAGAGACTAATAGGCCTGAAACTAGTAGAAAGTTGAAAGTGACCATCACTGATCTCCATATCTTTGGAATATATCCAAAGGCTATGCAAATTCTTCAGGCTATCCTGCATTTTTGAAGTATAATAGGCCAGATTCCATCTGGCCCTGCTTTAAGCTTTGTATGGTTCGAAAGAGTTGATAGCCCATTCCATATTATCTCTCTTGCCATTGACCAGTCCGAACGATTTGGTATGGTGACTTCCTGGATAGTATCCTCTAGAGATGAGGTCGAGTCTACTTCCCGGAAAGTGTGTTCCAAAGAGGACTCTATATGTGTAACTTTGCTACTGGATGCCTTTTCAGGGCCTTAAACAAAGCCATTCCATCTACAATATCTTCGATCTCCTAACATAACTTTTCAAAGAATTGTTTCTTTGATTTCCGAATCAGTCCTTTGTATTCTATTCTAGATTCGCTAGATAGGATTTCCAATCATCTTATTCGCAAGTTGTTAAGGCTCTGTTTAGAAGTTTTTTTGCCTTCCTTCTTAGCTTCTTCAAATCTTTGTTCCACCAAACAGTTTTTAATTCTTTCGGATTTCTGGTGACAGGACAAGGTCTCGAAAGTATATTGAGCTTACTTAGTACTTCTTCAAGTTCTCGAAACATTTCATAATAAAATAAGAATAATTTTTTTTATTTAACGCATAATAAAAGTTACTCACGCAATTTCTGGAGCAGGTAACGAAGACATCTTTATCTCTGCCAAGTAACTATTATATCAACTGAATACTGATCTTATAATATTTCATAAATACAGTGTAGGATTGTATGTACATACAACAATAAATTATACAATACAAATTGCCCAAATTCCCGTACAAATTGTCGTATGTGTTTGATAAAAAGGCACATACGACAATTGTTTACGAAACCCCTATTTTATATTTAAATTTGTCGTATGTAGCATTTTTCTTCACATATACGACAAACGTTTATAAAACCTGTAAAAATGTGTTACTTACAACAAAATGCATACTGAATATCTCTGTAATTAAAAAATATAGGAGAAAACTGATTACAATATTTAAAAGAGCGTGCCAAAAAACCTAAAAATCAATCAAAATCAGAAAATCGAAAATTTTCACATACGACAATATATTACTCATGCGACGATATGTAAGGCCTACCCTTGAATATGCTAGCGAAGTATGGTCCCCTCATTACATGACTGACATTTATTGGAATTGAATCGGTTCAACAAAAATATTACGTTATTTACATTTAGGATTTTAATTTTTAGTTGTTCCAAATTCCATACCGCGCACCTGAATATCGCAGATACGAACCATAATCACTAAAATCATACGTGAAATAAACTCTAATTCTATCGCTTTTGATCGTGTCAACTAAGTTTTTTAACTCTTAAAAAAATATTACGTTATAATGTGTGCATAGCTGAGTTAAACAAACAACTTTTGTTTTTGCTTTGATATTTACTAGTTCGGCCTAGCTTTTTAAAATGTTTTAATTTCAGTGTACAATTGTTGACCAAATGTTATCAATATGATAATAAACTTATGACAAACTTATGATTTTTACTTCCGTAGTAACATTAATGTATCTGGATTTAACTCATTTTATTAACAATTTTCTAATCAATGATGGCTGTACTAACCCTACTGGATGATAATATATTGTACAATAAATTGTAGCAAGATATCGTCTAGTAATAGGAATATATTGTGATTGCTCTAAGCATTAATCTGAAAGTAAAATTAAATTGAAAATACATGATGTTTCCAATAAAACTGATAATGAAATGCGAATAAAATTCCCATTCATCGTAGCAATTTATGAATTCATAATTGCTAGCTTGCTACAGACTACATTAATACTTGGAATCAATTTTCTATTAAATTATACTCACAATGCAAATGTGACTATTAAAAAATGTATTTTTTAATTTATTTTTATTTAATTATATGCTTTTCATTTAATTTATAGGATAGGATTTATATAATAATTTTTATTTAATTTTCAAAGGACTTTAACTTAGCCTATTACTTATTTGCGGTATTGTAAAAGTCAAATTCATTAAACCGGATGTTTAAATTTGAATAGATATTTCGTTTTGACAAAGAGTAAAGTGATAATCTTCATAAGACACATCTAATAATGTATACCTTTTAGAGTTCGATCCAATACAGATGGAAAAATACACTAAGATGATATTGGGCTTATTCATCTTATTCCCTCTTAATAGCTACCCTGTTATGTTAGACAATTAAAATGGTTTTTTCTGCTAAAATTTAAAATATTTCAAAAATGCTTTATAATATTCTGGCAATATATTGAATTACTTTATATTGTAACTATACCCCGATTAGAGTTAATGGAAAGAGAAGAAGATTTTTTTTTTTTATAAATGTGGAAACAAAAATATTTATCATTATCCCTTTAAATCCCAAAATTTTTGGCTTTATTCGATTGGAATAAAAATTTTAGATGTAGTTGTTTATAGACTAAAAAGCTTAATTCCAAAAATTTTTAGCTACCTGTTTAACAATAAATGGACACACACAATCGTGTGGATTGGCACTTAAATTGCATTTTTCACAGCGAATTTCTTGTACAATTTTTACATTAGAGGGCTCTGCACATTCTGGCACTTTGTAATTTATCTGCAACTGGCCAGTGTTGTAAACCATTTAATTGATTGCTATTAAACTGAACTCTATTACACTGATGGTTCCAAATTGAATGACAGAGTGGAGGGGTAGAGTCTACTCGGAAAACCTGAACATAAGTCTATCATTCAGCCTACCAAGACATTATAGTGTGTTACAGGCAAAGGTGATGGCAATAAAAGAAGCTTCAGACTGGTTGAGATCCAGCGTATTATCTGTTAGAAATATCTGTGTACTCACAGACAGTCAGGCCGCGGTTAAAACACTGAAGTCGGTAACCATCAACTCAAAAACAATGTTGGCCTGTCGCAGCTCTTTGGACGAGCTAGCGGATAGGTTCAACATATTGTTACGATGGGTGCCAGGACACAGTGATATTCCGGGTAACTGCATTGTAGATCAACTTGCTAGAGAAGGCACTATATTTGAAATCCTTCCAGAAAGGAGCAATCTGGGTGAACCTCTTGCCACTTGTAATTTATTGCTTCGCAATGATGCTATAAAAGCTTCAAACTTCAGATGCCTTGTTTTCATAAATGCAAACCTGCAGTCAATCTGCATATTCTGAATTTATGAACACACTTGTCAGATTTTCTGAATGCTGTTCATAAATGCAGACTCAAAGTCTACTGGGTAGTTTTAAATAATAATAAATTTTTTGAAGTAGTTTTCTTTGTTGTTTTGAGTATATTAGTTTTTCTTTTATTATTTACAAAAAAAATGTTATTTTCAAAATGTCAGTATTAATGAACAGAAACTTTGCAGAATTGTCAAGTAAAGGTATAAAATATAGGTAGAATTTGTAATCAACCCTGGCCCTGGTCTCTACCATAAATGGAAAACCAACTCGTTGGGTGATCTTGAAAATACTCGTATCAAAAATCTCCGCCGCTTCGTTAAAAGCTCAAATTGGATCAACGAGTAGGGTACTAAGCGAGGAAATTTTCCGTGGTATCACAATGGACCTCACCGATCTAAGTGTGTCGGCGTACTGTCAGCAGCCACTACTACCTACCTACTTACCTTGCTATTAAACCGATGTCGTGCATAATTGAAAGAAATTGTGTTAGGTTTTTGGTTTTCTTTGTCAACTAAATCACTTTCTCTGGAGCGTTTAAATGTTGAAGCAAGAAATGTTTCTGCTATTTCCACGCGAAAGTTAAAATATTACGTTATATTGTTTCTTTGCATATTCAGATTTTTGCAGTCATCCAAGCGTTGACTATAGTAAAATCAGGAAAATGCAAACAAACTTTTAATATCCATTTTCTCAATTTGATCCAAGTTCGACAGTATTCAAGCACCTAGTCACATATTATATCTACTCCACCCATATACCTATTATATTTTTTCACCACATCTGGATAGTTAATGGGATTATATTTTTTTTTCAACCTTGTACCGGCTTTTTACTTGTTCAGGATTTTTTACATTATAACGCCATTTTGTATCTTTCCATTTCACCGAACATGTCGCTTTCTAGATGAATCTCGTCATATGTCAAAATAGCTTTGAACAAAATATAATAATCTCCTCCCTCCGTTCTTCTTTTTTTTACTTCATTTGGAACGATTAGTATTCCTTCAACACAAATATAACAAATACAACTAATAAATATTAAAGAAAGTATTTAAACAGAACGTCGGATATACCGTTCTGAAACTGACAATGGGATATCCATCTAGGATTTGCATAATAGTAAACTTAGTCAGGAAAATTTTGTTCAAGATATTATAATGGCTTGGATTGCTCATTGAAAGTACCTCAGTCAATTGTAAAACCCAAACCGAATGCATAAGACTTAAGAAGGGGATACTAAACCTTCGTTGGAGAGATGGATTATTGGCAAGCATGAAAAAACTTTATATATTCAATTGTACTGAAACCATCCGTAACGGACAGAAATGGACGACGTGGATTAATAAGATCTAGAACCTACAGAGTCTGTTAGCCACCTAAGTAAGTAAGCGATTAATAATGGCGCGTTATGGCAGTTAATCTAATTTTGTTGCTATTTTTTACAATGTTAAATAATCTTCTTTCGTCAATTACCAACGGACTAGCATGACTTGCATGACCTAGCATGACCTATTAGCCTAGACTTAAATTTGCCGCAAATTCTTCAATTCCATTCAAAGAGAGTTTTGGGTTAGATTTAACAAGCCTATTTGATTTAAAAATTATTGTTACGGGATTTGAGGCAAATGAAAGAACAAATACCAAATGTTGGCTGTAATGGTCAAATAGAAATATTCATAAAAGAGAAGATCCACCATAACAAATTCAATAATATATAAGGCAACAATTTTGTAGACACATAGACTGAGATTAACCCTTCCTGTGAATAAACAAAAAAAAAAATTTTTTCTCCTATTTTTATTTATTTACGTGGCAGCTAAAAAGCATGGTTATTAAAAATTGACCGATACTTCCCCCCCATCAAATACTAAATACAAGAATAATACTCAAAATAAAAATCAAAAATAAAAAAACAAAACAGGTATTCAAATAGAAAATCAATTTACATGGAGTACATTGTAAATTGATTTTTAAAAATAAAAAATCAAAAAAAAAAAGTTAGTAACAAAATAAAATTCGTTCTCATGATTAAACCGCAAAATATTTCAATCACTACCACCACGATCAAAACAATCGTTTCTCGTTCAATCTATGAGAAATGAAAGAAAATAAAAACCAAAAACAAAAAAAAAAAAAATAATAAATAAAAAATAACAACTCATGTTACAAATGTTTGTTACTATTCGAATTATGTTTATTGTTATTTTTGATTCTCTTTTAAAAATACCGCGATAAAAAATTATTTTTCAATATTCATTCGAATGATAGTTACATAGATTCAGATACAAAAATACAAGTTTTATTGTAGTTACCGCATTCATTTAATTTCAATAAAGTAACAATACCTTGTATGTAAAATGGTTTAGTAATGGCTGGCAAATTAATAAGAAGAGAATGATTATCATCCAAATAACAAATAAAAAAAAAACAAAAACAAAATACTAAAATCCATAAAATACAAAATAATTAAAGAAGTTGGAAATGTCAACTCTAAGCTATGGTAAGGTGATTTGGGAATACCCTAAATGTCATAGTATTCTTTATCACTCTTGTTAGAAAATGTTTGTTCGTTAATTTTTAAGGTGAACAAAAGCCACATATACATCCGTCAAAAGCCAAAACCAACCATCTCTCATAATATTAAGCCAATGGGGGTCTATTATAAATTACAATTAAAATAGCAGAAAAAAGAAAAACCTAAAAATTTCACTTCTCATTCCTATTTTTTTTTTTTTTATGTTCTTGACAGTAACATAGGTAGAACCACTTTTTCGTACTTAATTAAGCTTATACTAAAATATCTACAATGTTTGCATTTATTTATCAAATTACTGGCTTATAAACTCAAATGTCGAAAACTACTGTCTACGAAATAAGCCTTCTTAATTAGAATAGCCCTATTTTATTTAAGTTGTTACCAAATTTTGCTGTCAATTATCTTTTGTCATTTATTTTATCCCGCAATGACAAAGAATACCGGAAAAACCCATAGAGCATTTTTTTTTGCTTCATCGGGAATCGATTTGGGAGCTTTCGGTTGAAACACAGGCACTCTACCTACTGCGCCACCCAGCGTGTTCTATTCAGGATGTACATAGTAGTGAAAGTACATTTTTATTACTCTATTGTCAGGTATTTTATGAGCTGTTTCTATGTTGGCCTGTGTTGTACAATATATTATGGTTGATTTGCGGTAGTTTTTCTTGCCACAGTTGACCTGTCCAAAGTGGTTATCCATTTTGTTCTTTTTACATTACTGCTATATTTTCAACTATATCAACTTTAAAACTTAACTGGACGTAAAATCATTTTAGGGGACTAGAATGGATATTTTTTCAGTTTACAAAACAGTTTACGAAACAGTTTTAGAATATTCAATTCTATATACTCTCTAAATATTAAATTCTATTAGTATAGACTCGAACTGCAACTCGAACTATGTAGTTAAACAGATCAAGTTTCTGTGGTTCTCCTGTCTAGATAATAATCTAGTTGGGAAGCTTGGAAGTTTGGTAAAAAAACTAATTTATGATCTAGTAAATATTACAATACGACAACAACTCATGCAAGATGGAAATATAATTCTACTAATATTATTAGTGCAGTACTATCAAGTTGCTTTAACAAAAATATTAACCAACCAGTGTAGGTTTCGTGAAAACGCTTATTGCAATTCCAACCGACATAAAAATTGTTAAATTTCCGGATAAGTTATATAGTTTTTATTTCAATTAAAAGATGTTTGATGTGCGTAATTTGTATTAGTGGCCATAGTGGATTAATGTAAATAAAGTCGACCACACTAAATTAGTTTCAAGTCAAATAGGTAAATTAGTATAGAATTAACAAAAATGTAAAATGAGAAAAATAACCGTTGACTTTTTTCTCGGACCACAGGACATAGCAGAGGTCTAATTATTTTGTTATAAACATATAATAACCTATATACTGGTGGTCCTGACATCATGATTCAATATTCTTCATACATCGACATTTGACAGCTTTAACATCATATTTTCTGTGATATCTGTGTACATTTCAGCGTAATTGGACTGTGCGAGCCGATTAAACTGTGCTATTTCGACCATTGCCAACGACTATTTTTCTTGAATTGCTTTTAAAGCATCACCATATGGTCGAAATCTGGTGTCCTTCACGTCTAATCTCTAAATCATCGATAATTGCTATTGATAAAGATTAAAAATTATAGTCAGAGGCTTATGTGAATTCTTCTACATTGGTGAAAATGTTTTTGCAGCTAACCTTAGCTTTCTTTCCAATTTAATTTATTGGACAACTATTTTTTTTATCTTTGCTGTAAGTTCCAGAACATACATATAAGTTTTTTATGAAAAGAAGGAGTTATTTTAAAAATTAAAAAAAAAAAAAAAATATTAACTAAATTGAGGATGTTCTATCCATTGGTAATATTTGCCACTTCCGGGAAGGACCGGAATAAAAAAAAAATAATATTACTTTACAAAACTTTCTTATTTTTGTGGCTGAATCCGAATTTACATAAAAAAAAAAAGTATCTCTTTGTATTTGAAAATCTCGATATCGGCCAATTTCGACGAATTTTGAGCTTAAAAGCTTTTTCTGGTCCATCCCAGAAATAGAAAATACATCCAGTCGATAGAACACCCTCGATTTAGCTAAAAAAAAATTAATTTTTTAAAATAACGGCTCCTTCTCCTCTTAAAAAGCTGATACATATGCTCTTGAGTCTATGAACAACCGGTACATATTCCAATTTTTGAATAACTTTTTCTCAATATTTTCGCCGAAATTTTCCTGTATAATTTTTATATCTACTTGTGTCACTGTTCGTAATATTTAGGCCATATCGTTTGTAGGATTAATTTTATACGGATGTTATAGATCTTACCAGCTAATAGCTACAGAATGGGGTGTCAGCACCATGTCGTTTATACTTAAATAACATAAGATTTTACTCCTGACTTCTTGTAAAATTGATTTGACCAAAAATAGTGTATATCAAAAAGTGTTACAGGGATCATTAGGTACATTCTTGTTTCACACAGTTCGCCCTCATAATCCCTTTAAAATGTTAATTAAAAAAATCCTAAACATTACACAACATATTACCAAATCCCAATTTCAAAATAGTTTTTTTTTCTTTTGTGTTTACCTTTTTTTAGTAGACCTACATATAAACATAATATTGTTTTTGGTATTCAGAGTAGTGTGGTGTATCAAGGCATTTTTGTAGAACGTTATTCTGTTTTTATCTCGTATATATATAACATCAGTGATCCGGTCTACACCAATATAGAAGTTAGACAAGGATGTCTACTATCACCACTTCTCTTCAACACCACAATACTAGACGACATTCTAAGAAAAGTGCAAACACTGGAATAAACGGAATAGAATGGGATCTCTTCGGCAACTTAGAAGACTAAGATTACGCAGATGATGTATGCCTCATATCAAGAAATCAAAGGGACCTACAGAACAAAGTCAACAGATTACAGGAAGAAGCAAAGAAATCGGGACTGGAATTGAATATCGAAAAAACCAAGGCAATGAAGACAAACAACAGTGATAGTGAGCCAATTACAGTGAGTGGGCAACAGATAGAATATATAGAAGAATTCAACTAGCTGGGGAGCATCATAACATCAAGAAGAGGTACAACAGAAGATGTCAACAGCCGTATAAATAAAGCAAGAAAAACATTTGGGAGCCTAATGAAGATATGGCGGCGGAGCAACCAAATATCGAGAACAACAAATCTAACAATATTCAGAGCATGTGTTAAGTCAACATTAATATATGGCAGTGAAACATGGCTCACTTCGGTCAGAATCAAACAGAAGCTACAAGTATTCATCAACAAGTGCTTGAGAATTATATTCAGAATATTTTGGCCGGCAAGAATTAGCAACGAGGATTTATGGATGATAACTGGAGAAGAACCGATCCACAGACAGATAAATAGGAAAAAAATGGAAATTGATAGGTCATACACTAAGGAAATCAAAAAGTTATATAGCAAGAAGAGCTCTAGAGTAGAATCCACATGGACAAAGGAGACACGGCAGACCATAGAACACATGGAGATGCACAATTGATCAAGAATTAACAATCAACAATTATACCTGGGACGATATTAAAGAAGCAGTACAGAAACAGAGAGGAATGAAGGTTCACTATCGAAGCCCTATGCTCCCACGTGGAGTAATAAGAAAAAAAAATATATATATATATATAATATGGGAGAGCAAACAAACAAACAAAAATATTTAAAAAATTTTAAAAATCCAAAAACTGTAATCCCAAATTGTGTAATCCCAAATTCCAGAATCCCAAAATCCAGAATCCCAAAATCCAGAATCCCAAAATACGAAATTTTAATTTTATAATCGTAAATTCATTTTAGTACTGCTATTCAGAGCTTCAATCAATTTTGAAATTTCGAAAGGTTTTTGGAATTCGTAACATTTGGATCATGTAACTGTAGGATTTGGATACGGTTCCGTTGCACCATTTCTGATTATTTCTACGTTATTATTGCATCAAATTCAAATTCCATTCAAGCATAATTTTCTTTCAAGCTTCAAGTTGATTTCAAATTTAAGACTTTTATAACGGAATTTCAATTAACAGTTTATTACTATTAAAAACGTTTACTCAAAACTGTTATACTTTACCGTAGATCAGTCCTTTTTTTGTCTTATTTTTTTTTTTTTTGTTTAATTTTTTAAGCTGAATGCGAGTTATTAAAAGAATATAAAATGAACATAACCAGAAACTTAGAAAAAGAATTATTAACAAGAAGTTAATAGATTTTACATTACTATGGTAAATTTAATTGTTAAGGTCATAAATTTCAATGTAAAGAGTAGAAAAACACAAAAACTAAAAAAATAACAACAACACTACTATTACCAGATTATCGTCGGTTTATTTAATGAGGATCAATCAACCGATCGGTTCTGGAAATATTTAAGAATTTAGCGAAATAGAAAAATTTTTGTATTCAAAGTGAATTCAATTTGAAAATTAAAAATTAAAAGTAAAAAAAAAAAAATAATAAAAAAATTTATGTCTATTTCAGAAAACAGAAAAGAAGAAAAAAAAAATTAAAGTAATAATAATAATTATTTTTAGGAGAACTTCTACATTTCAAATAACTATACTTTAAAAAAAAAAAGTTATTTCATTACTTAGTGTAGTAGTTGGGCTGCTGCTATTGCAAAATTTATTTAAGTAGTCTTCAATTAATGTCAAGAAAATAAAGTATGTACTTAAATTTGTAGGAATGTCGAAAATAATATTATAGGGAAATAATTAAATATCATTAGATTGACACTAATGTTGTTTAGGTTGATGAGAAATAATTTTGATAATTTAAAACTACTTAATGTCAATTTAAATTAGAAAAATTGAATTGAAAAAAAAAATAATAATTACTATTAAATAAGTAATAGCTATAGTATATCTATTAATTATTATATTACATTTTAATATTAATATGAACGGACTTTTCAACGCTAATGAACTTTATCGCTACTCGTGAAACTACCTTTTCATATTATAATCTCGTATTGGAAGGTTTTCCATTGTATTTGATCTGTAAATTGAAAAAGTATGGTACTAAAGATTGAACCAACAACTGGTTTTCATTATAATTATATAACTCTAAATAGTATTCGTAATTCACCTTCCCACGCCTATAAGATAAATTCTCAGCGTCATAATTCTTACTCTCTAAATATCAATTCTCATCATTATATTTCAAATTCCCAGTATATAACAAATTCATTACATTGCCCGAAAGTGAACAGACCATCATAATCAATAAATCAATAAATCTTTTATCATAACTGCAGTGGTATAAGAGAAGCTAAGTCTTGCGACTTCGCTGTGCTAGCCATTACTGAAACATGGCTAAATG
Source organism: Argyra leucocephala (assembly GCA_963942445.1). Lineage (NCBI taxonomy): Eukaryota > Metazoa > Arthropoda > Insecta > Diptera > Dolichopodidae > Argyra > Argyra leucocephala. Next base: position 17,886,052 of record OZ012681.1, read on the forward strand.
ACTTTTATATGACCATTGAAATTCTAAGCAATAATTGGATTGTCTATAGAGAAGACCACGAGTATGCTTCTATAAATTGCTCCCAAGGGGTGGGGTTTTATTTGCAGCCAAAAATAGTGTTTCTAGTATGGAATTATCCTCCATAACAAGTCATCTTTGTGATCATTATATTCATTTAAATTAACTTGGATAATTATTGTTTTTTATACTACGGAACTGTATACTTTCCTCCGAACTCTGGAATATTTATCATAACAGATTATTAACTATGATGAACGATGATGATTCAATTTTGATTTTTGGCGATTTTAACTATCCATTAATATCATTTATTGTTGACGATACTGATAACTTCTTACTACGTATTAACTACCAGAACGGTATTGACTTTGATCTTATATGCGAATTTTACTAAAATAATCTGCCAGAAATTAAAAATTTCTCAAATGATAACAACAAGTGTTTATATCTAGCTTTTTCGAATGCATACGATAAAGTAGAGGTCAAACTCGCAGATGATGCAGTCAACCTGTTTTCTAATTCCTTAACGCAATCATCTTTAAATTCCCCTCAAGCATGTCACGCTTGTCTAAATCATTCATTGATGCTATTGTATACGGATTTTTTTAATGCCAGTTATCATAACATAAACACTGCGTTAGCTACTATTAACTGCTGGCACATACTGTTAAAATAACAGGCTATCAGTCTATCAAACTCCACCTTTTATTACACGATATTTGATATAATCAATACATTTGTGCCAAAAATCCGAAAAAAACGGAATTTTGGCTACAGGATAGGAATCTTCGGACAATGCGTAATCAACGTAACGAGCTGTACAAAACAATAAAATCTACTAAGAACCCTAGTGATGATCTCCTAATAAAATATGAAATTCTTGCATTAGAATTCAAAACCAAAGCAAACAGCAATTACGTCATAGATATTGGATATAAGTTAATTGCAGACCCTAAAAAATTTTTCGGCTTTGTTAATATAAAACACAAATCCCAAAGCTATCCAAATTCTATGTCTAAAGACAATTCACTTTTCTCTAGTCCTAATGAGATCTGCAATTTATTTGCGGAATGTTTGCGAAAAGTTTATCGTTCGTTACAGGAAGGCTCATACAATTATGATTTATCGGTCGAATGACAACAACTCAGTCATTACTAATTTATATCTTTCGGAAAATGACGTACAGAAGGCAATACTTTATATCGACATCAAGAAGGGCATGGTGGCCGACTTAATTTCACCTTGTCATCTATTTAACTGTACATAATTGTTGTCTCGTCCGCTTCAACTAATTATTAATAAATCCCTATCAACAGGAACATTCGCTCAAGCTTGTAAAATCTCATATTTTATATCCATTCATAAGTAAGGTAATAAAACTGACGGTGGTATTGCCATTCTTTCAACTATTCCCAAACTATTTGAATTGTTGTAAATAAAAAAAAATAAATTTTGAATAAAAAATTAAAGGAACAACAACATCATGGTTTGTATATCAAATTGATATGCGATATCAAAACAAGTGAATATCAAATTGATGCGATATACACTACTGACTTTAGTAAAGCTATAGATCACGACATCTTAATCAAGAAGCTTGCTGTGTTCGGTATAACACGTTCTTTCTTAGTATGCATTTCTCTTACCTTACAGAAAAAACTCAAAATGTAAGTTTCCAAGGCCTATTATCTAAAACTATATATATTACCTCGGAAGTGTCTCAAAGTAGCCATTTAGGCCCACTCCTTTTCAATATATTTATTGCGAATCTCTCCAGAAATTTAGATAGTGTTAAACATAAAACTTTTGCCGATGATCTTAAAATCTACCAAGCTATTAAGAGTCGGCCTGATGTTACGTTATTGGAGACTAAATTACGTTCACTACAAGAATGGTGTTACTCAAAATAAATTTTTTCAGAAAACGGTATACTCTTCTCAACAATTACACAAATAATAGTACATCCCTAGAGAGGGTGCTTAATAGCACGGATCTCGGCATACTCTTAAATGAAAACATTATTTTTCACTTACATTATGAGTATATTCTGATCTCCAAGGCGAGTAAAATTTTAGGAATTATTAAAAGAAGATCAAAAGAATTCAGAAACATTCAGCAGTGACTAGAATCAATTATTGTTCATTAGTTCGATCTATTCAAGAATATAGCAGCATTGTCTGGGATCCAGCTTTCCATAAACACTCAAGTAGAACAGAATCCATCCAAAAGCACATTCTTTTATTCATCTTAAAACATCAATTTAATCCATTAGATTTTTCTAATCTTTCAAGCTACTCTACTAGACGTGATTTGCTAAATATGTACACCTTATCATCGTGCAGTAAAATAAGTGCTAAGTAATCGGTCTTATATACAATATCCTACTAATAATTTTTATTAGTATTTTAGTAGAAAACACATGTAGAACAGTTAACGGAAAAAACGAACCTATAATCAGATGTTGTGTATTACTTTCAACAATGTATACCATCTTTTTTCATCTACCATGTCACGTATCACTTTCAAACTTAAACTGTAACAATATTTTTTAATGAACAGAGGGCCATTAAACATTCTGCATATTATGTATGAATTATATTTCCTCTAATTAATTATTATACTAACTCATATTGAAATTAATTATTAATTAGTATTGATATATTTTTTTTTTAAATAAATAAATTTCATTTTTAATTATAAATATAAAATTTAATTAACATTTAAAAACCAAAATTTATTGTAAAAACCCTTGTTTGTAAATAAAATAAATAAGAAAGTAAAGTAAAAATATTTAATCTGTAAATTGAAAAAAGTATGGTACAAACGTCTGAACCAACAACCAGTTTTCATTATCATTCTTTTAAATGATAGATATTTAAAAGGAGACGTGGCGAAATCAAATATGTAAAAATGTTTAAAATTTCACCCCATGACATAAATTGTATAAGTCATAATTTCTATACCTATATACAAAAAAATTAATTTAACAAATTGAGACAACTCACCCAAATCGCCAAAATTAAATTAAATTTGTTTTTTAAAATAAATTGTTATATGTGGTTGTTGTCTAAGTTAAATTAATAACAAAATAAAATATAGTACCAAAAATAAATTGAAATGATGGAAAACAATTCATAATAATTGAGTATGATTTTTTATCAAACATCCTTGAATTTCGTAAAGCGGGTGAGTACTAATTGGTATTATTTCTCTATTTTTTATTCTACTTAAATGCATGATAAAAAATTAACTTGAAGATACTATAATGAATATACTATACTGCGGCTTGATTGAAAATTGTATGTAATACGTGTAATGTATTCCCGGATAAAGATTTGGATTATATTTAAAAACCTTTATTACATCAAAAAGAAAGTTTTTGACCTATGGAATTAAAGTGCAGGACAGTTTTTTTTCTTTTTAAAAAATCCATGTCACCATACCATATTTCAATATTATTAAATAGGATTACACAATATGTAGTAAATCGAAAACTACTTAAATTTATTTAGTACTTAAATACTCCTATTAAATTATTTATTTCAATTAAATTAAATAAAAAATGTTCACAACAATTTTTTTCCAATGTTAACTTCATTTTTATTTTTTTTTTTTACTTTTATTTATAGACCAAGAAACCATCATTTACCGTCAGGAAATTGAATCAAATTTAAAAGAAATCAGTATATCCTTTTAACCCTATTTTCTTACTCTACATTTTTGTATGTATGTTCATAAAGTAGAAAATATTTCCGTTTAAATTTATAATAACGGAATAAAAAATAATAAATTTATCGATATACAATAAAATAACTGCTATGAAATATATTAAAATTGTTTATATTTGATTTCCTATAATTATAAATGAAATATTTATTATAGTTGTACTATAAATTGATACTATTGCAGTTTTATAGATATACTTACAGTTAAGGTTATAAAAATAGGTGCAGTTATTATATTTTTATATTTTTTCAGGAGCTGAAAGCTATAAGAAAAAAAATTATGTAAAAACAAGATCGACGTCTATAATCCGGTATCGGTATCCAATCTATTCGGAAAATTAATAGTCTTTGAAATTAATGAACAAATCTGAACCGAATATAAAGTAATTTTTTTGCACTAATTTGGCTTTAAAAAATCCAATGAAACTATTTATTGAGCACATTGCTAGAGTAAATAAATAGTAATATGTAAGGTAAATAAATCAGTGAAAGAGAAAAAAAGTCAGTAATCTTCTAATCAGACGCGTTTGAAGAATGAGTAAAATGAAGTTCGATTTATAAATTAAAAAAAAAATGTGTAAACAAATTCAATAAAGCACTAACGAAATTTACGCGGAACTGCCGCGGAGTAGCTTTATAATATAGTTTATATTATATCTATATTATTCCCATTATTCTGATCTTCCTACAGATCTATAACCACCAGAATGGATATATAATCATCTGAATATTTGCTAACAACGTAGCTTTTCTAGCTATACAATAAAATTGTAAAACGTCTGCACTAAAACGAGAGAAGTAGGAAAAAATGTTTGTTTTTTGTTTTTTAATTAACAAATGTTAATTTTGTTATTCTCATCATTATGAGCATGGCAGTTAAATTTGGGCCTTAACTACCTGAACTTCATTTTCATGGTTTTAAATTGACAAATCATTATAACGAACTTTATACTTTGTCTATAGAGGTCTTCTAGTGTTTTCATGCTGATTTTTTCCATCATTCATCTATTTTCAGATTGTTCCCTTGCATTACGTTACTATTCTATATTTGCTACGGCGGGATATTTTTTGTCCTACATGTCTAATAGAATTTTGCCAATTTTAATATGATCATAATTTCTAGTTTGTCATATAAAAATTTCCGATAAATTCTTGTTTAACGTTTTCTTTCAAATACATCAATAATTTTGTCAATTGTTTGTAGTCAAAGTTTAGGTTTTTACATTCAGCACACAATATTGGTCTATTTATTATCTTATATTTTCTCATTTTCATCATTTTGTGACTCTTTCTGCATTTTTTGTTGAAATGACAAATATTTCTCATTTGCTAATATTATTCTTCTATTGGTTTCAGCAATTTACAAATTTTTAACGTTTTATGAATCTTTTCGACTCATTTATTTTTATTCTACAATATTTTGTGGAAATTCAATTTAAATTTTTGTATAATATATTCTCTTATTTTACTCTCAATTGGGTCATTGGGAAAATATAATTTTCTGGGATTGTTTTTTATTGCAGTCTATTGGGGCATATGCAAAACCAGATCTTTTAATCTTGTTATTTTGATTGAAATTATATGAAGTTTTGCGCATATGCAATAAACAGTATATTGGGGCTTCCTACCTGACATCCGTGAGTAATTTTTCCTCTTTTAGATTCCATTGTTTTTGTTTTATTAAATTTTAAAAGCTTGTTTTCTGTAATAAAAATGATAACTAAGCTTCTAGGCTTAAACTGTTGTGCCCTTCACTGCTAGGCGATTCTCCCTCTTTCGTTTTATATTTTATTTATCTTGCTAACTGATTTCTCATTGCGATTAATTAATCCCAATCATTCAGTCATGTTGCACTAATTTGCTATATGTATTAATAATATTATACTAATTTGAAGGTAGGGAAAGTAAGAGAAAATGAAGGTCAATGAGAGTAAAAATGTGTATGTAATTTTTTTGGGCTAAGCAGGAATTATTCGTATTTCGGAATAACTATTCTACAAGCTGGAAGCACACCTAGATAAAAGACTAACTTAGAAAAAACACATCATCGCAAAAAAAAAGAGCAAGTAAAGTTCAATGGGAACAGCATGTTTTGGCTTTTTGGGATAAATTTTACACTAAATTTTCCATACAAAGTCATTTTTTGTTTTTTTTTTTGGTTTATACGCAGGCTGGTGGGAATCTTCAAAAGACACAATGAGCCCCCGTAGCTTGACATTGTGTGTGGGATTCTTACCCACTTATAATTATAGCAGACTTGTGAAAAACCTCGTTTCGTTGGAAGTCAACATAACGAAATTATTCACAAATCCGTTAAAATAAATCTCTCTCAAACCTGGGAGCGATGAGTCCTCAAGAATGTGGGTGATTATTGATGCACTAACTCAAAAGGTTTTACTCTGGCTATATTTCTATTGTCCAGGAACTCGACAACCTCCACATTTACATGGTGCTGAAGCCTTTTTTCATGACTTCTTGCAAATTTCTGTATTTCCTTATCGACAGATTCTATTTGCAAATCTCTATGTAGGTCATAGTTTCTTATGAACCAGGATGCGTGCCAACAATGTTTCTTAGGACCTTATTCTGGAACCTCTGAATAATATCTCTATTACTTTTTTTGCTGCATCCCCATAGGTGGATGCCATATGACCATCATACTGGTTTCAGTATCTTGTTTTTGATGTGAGCTTTCCAGCGAAGTTTCGCATCTAACGTCATACCAAGATATTTGGCAGTATTTGAATGGGGTATTTCTTGACCATTTATATATACTGGTTTATGGTCAGTTTTTTTTTTTTGTGAAATCCACATATACTGACCTAGCTTTATTTAATTTTAGCCTCCATCTTTTTGTATAATGTTGGATTTTTGTTATAGCTCTCTGCAGCTTTTCTATAGATTCTTTATTATTTTCTCCAACAGCCAGAACAAAGTCATTCTGAAAAAATTTAGTCCTAAATAAGTTGGATATGAGGAGTTGCGTTGTGTATAACCATGCCTTATAGCCTTGCATTCTATTTCATTTCATACTCAACCAGAGCCGATAATATAGTTAATAAAATAACCCACATAACAATTGTATTGCTATAAGGCTCTTGCAAACAATTATAACCATATTTAAAAAACACTCTAATAGAAGTATTAGTGTTAATTGGTGCACTCCGCAATTGTTACGAAACATTATAAATACGTTATAGCACTAAAATGTATAATTTTATAAGGCTCCGGAGCAATTGCTGTAATATTGCTATATGAATAATATATATATATATGTTTTAGTTTATATTTTTTATTTTGAAATAATTTATGTAAACGCGAGAGTGAGATAGATATTATTTTTTATTTTAAAATAATAATTTTATATCGTTTATATTTATTTCATGAGAAAGGGAGATATAATTACAAAATGTTTTTATTTGTATGTAAATGATTTATAATCTAAAAAATGTCTAAAAACCAATCAGAAATAATATTTTCCGGTTAAGAATAATTATTAGCGCTCGTCACTCATTTCGTATTTTCGTATTTCGTAAATTTGCGAATGTCAATTTTGCGTGAAGAGTAAATTTGTAAATTTTGTATTTTTCATTTCGTAAATTCGTAATAACAGCTGTCTGTTGAAGTTTGATTTCCAATTTTAATTATGGTTGTGTTGCTATTAGAATTTAATTGTTTTTAATTGGTATTTTTTTTGTGCTTTAAATATAACTATTTTCAATTTGTAATTTTTTTTTGATATGGAACAACACAAATTAAGACGCGTAAGATGCGTAACAAAAATATGGTCCTTCACGGAAGAATCTATGCTACTAGAAAACATCTATAATGCATAAAACATTTATTTTAATTTGTTTTTTATTTTTCTTTTTTATAAAAATTGCATTTAAACATTTAAATTTATTTTTATTGAACTTATTGTTTGCAAAATTTTAAGTTTGTTAATAAAAAATTAATTTGATTAATATTTTGTTGATAATTTGTATTTGTTTTTGTTTATTATTGATATTTGACATTAACTGTCAACAATACGAAGATACGAAGATACGAAATTAAAATTAAATAGCTCAGAGGCTTCTTATTTTTCTTTCGTAAATTCACGATTTCGTATTTTATCATCCGTTCGTTTATAAAAGCTTTTGTATGAAAGTGTAGCAAACTTTTTTGGTTTTTAGTATGAAGTGTAGCAAACTAGCATTATAACGGAACCAAAATAATACGAATCGTAAATTTACGAAATTGTGTAACGGGCACTATTGTTTTGATTATTTATAATTGTTGTGAACAACAGGCGAAATTTGACTGGGAAAAAAATTGTAATTGACATTTATTATAATAATATTTCAAAAAACATACCTTGTAATCAAAACTAACCTTCTTTTAAATAAATAAATGAAAATATCATTTTAAATTACATCTTTAAGATCAAATTTAATATTTAAATAATTATTATTTTAAGTAAAAATGATATTTTTAAGAAACGAATGCAAAATAAAGCTGTTCAGTTGTTTTTTATTTAAAAAATTTTTTTTACCATGTTTGTAGAAAAATAATGGCCATCGCAAAATATTTATTCTAAATATTTATTCAAAAGCTACAATAAGTTTGTTAGTAACATTATAGGAATACAGTAAAATAGTAACACTACTACTGCTATTGTAGCAATTCTATTCTTATAACAACATTTGTAACTCTTGTTATAGGATTAGGCACTGTTAGACTTATAACAACATTGCTGTAGCACTATGATGAAAATCTCATTATAAGAACTCCCGTAATTGCTAAAATACTATAACACCTTAATAATCACATCATTCTAACACCTTTATTGCTTATCGGAAGTCATATAGGACTGTAGGAGTCTTATAGCACTAATTTTGTTTTTATAACAATAAAATGTTATGTGGGGAAATTCATAGAAATTAAAATAAAACTAGTGGAAACCCTGTGCAATTGCACAGAAGTTGTTCTTTCAAACACAATTTCATGTTAAATGAAATATTTGTTTTGGTATAATTGTAGTTGTTTTCTGAATCGCTTGATTATTGAATACATATATTATAATTAAATTAAAGTATAATAACTAACACTTTATGACGAAATTAACACTAATTTCAATATAACTTAACACAATAAAATCCCATTACTCTCAACGTAGTCGATCGATGTATTTTAATTCGTTTATAGTCGAAAACGTTTGTAGTCACAATTCTGTTATAGCAATAGAGGTCAACAGTGAATTATTTTATTAAAACACTGATTTATATATAGTTTTTTTCTGTTCTATATTACAAATATGTATATTTTGTGATTACATAACAGAATTGCTATTTATGAATAAAATAAAGTTTAAAATTGTTATACGAAAGATATTTTATTGAATTGTTTATAAAGATGCAATTTTTTTTTTTTGACTACGCCTATAGTCACAAAACGGTTATAGTCAGAAATATTACTGAAATTTAGTGAATGACTATAACCGTGTCTTACTGTATATATATTTTTTAATTATAGCAGAAGCAAATGAACTAACTTTTATTATATAATTTTTGAAGAGGATGATCTGATCTGATTTCTGTTTTTCTGTTTTGTTTTCAATTTTTGTTTGTTTTTTTATTTTTGTACCTTTTTCTATAAGTATTTATGTGTTTATTTAAGATGACAGAATTTTTATGAAGAAATATTTAATAAAAATTTAAATTTCTTTTATAGTATAGATGGTGCTCAACTTGGAAATAACCGTCACTATTTGGTGTAAATATTTCAAATGTTTTAAGTATTCAACACCACGAACTTGCTAAAATTTTAATATTTTTGTGGTGTAAATAATTTACTATTCAATTAATTTTCCTTTTTTACTCACCACGTCGTTCATCTTGTGTATTATAATATAAAATATTCCCCACATGGCCTTCCTTGTGTAATATATATATAAGATAAAAAAAATATTTTGTTAATATAAAAAAAAAAATTGAATTAATAGAGAATCGAACTCACTAAAATTTGTGATATTAAAACCTATATATTAATAATATTATCCTACTAATTAATTTTTTTCCTACTAAAAGTGCAAAAAACCAAATGCGATAAATAAAAAAATAAATAAAAAGAATTTGACTCAAAATAGAATCGACAAAAATTTCTGATATTAAATGATGCTTTAACTAACTCAGCTAATATCTTATAAAAATTATTTACCCAAAATATACACATAAAATAAAATAAGGAAAAAAAAATTTTTTTTTTTTAGAAATATTTGCCTTCAATTTAAGCGTACTAAAACTATAAAAATAAACTTTAGAATCGCAGCTATATATAATGTTTTCATAGCAAGTTATGATTGTAATTACGGAAAAAGCAAATTAGCCGAAATTCTAGGAAGTCTTGAGATGAGATTAAGAGATTATTTTTGTAGTTTTAGTACGCTTAAATTGAAGGCAAATATTTCTAAAAAAAAATTTTTTTTTTCCTTATTTTATTTTCGACTTTTTAGTGAAAATATTTTTTTAATGAAAAATAATATATTTTCAAAGAACAACACATCTAATCAAATGGCACTAAAATTCACTCTAACGCAATTTGGTTATTATTGCTCATACTTCAAATGTATAATTATATTTTATATTACTGTAACAAATTTTATAAAAATATGTGTATTTTTAAAAAATGTTTGGAGATTTTTGATTAGATACCTTTGAATTTTTTAATTTACGTATTAAAAAATAACGCACTTTATAAAAAGAAAACCTGTTAAATACAAAAAATATTTGACGTAAAATCGTAGAATAAATCTGAGAAAAAGTCTGAAATGTAAACACTCATCCGACTTTATCTACGATAAAATTCGATTTTGTATGTCGTGTAAACGCTGCCGAAGCATAAAGTGGCATATAAAAGTATAATATATACATGCATAAATCGAAATTGAACTTTTTTTACATTCGAGAAGAGTCATTTCTAACTGTGATAGATAACTGATAGGTTAAAATTTTGTTTTTTCCATAAATAATGTTTGCATTTTATTTTCAATTAAACTAAGCCATATGATTACGTATGTAACAAATGCAAGCCCTATATGACACATGTACGTACATTTACATATACTTAGTGAGAGAAAGAGAAATAATAAAAGAAAGAGATTAATAAAAGAAACCAAATTAAAAACACAAAAAAAATATAATGAAAATGATGATTGAAAATAATTGAAATTGAATAATAATAGAAAATGATTGAAATATAATGATAATGATTTGTATTGCACACATTTATTTTGTATTCCTTTTTTGTTTTTTTTTGCTTCTTTACACCATACAAATGTCTATAAATATAGTGAATTTAAAGAGAAACCAAATTTTAACTTTATCAAATATCCATATTCCATTATTAGTACACACTTATATGTAAATTTCACCTTAGTTGAATGCAAAGAATATCTATAATCTATATTATGACCGTTCCCGTACGCACATCTTGTAAAAACTTATTCAAGTTTTTCCAAGTTTTTACCAGAAGTCGTTCCTGTACTGAGAGTTTTTTCTAAAAACGAGAGAAAACATATGTTTTCAACTTCGTTCAACAAAGTTCAACAACATTCTCTCGAATAAGTTTTTGCAAGTAAAATTTTAACTTGTAAAAACTTATACTTTAAATTTTTGTTGTTGTTTTTATTGTTGTTGTATTTTTTAGGTTATGTTTTTATTTACTTTTGTAATTTCTCATATGTGTCTGTTATGCAAAATTTTGTTTTTTAAATGAAATTTATTATATCATTGAATTTATTATATGATTGAAAAATATAATTTAGTGGAGGATAAATTTCATAATTCTTTATTATTGTAATATATGTATAATTTAATTTAATAATACGGATACACTTGATAAGGATAAATCGTCAGCTAAGTCTCTATAACAGCAAGCTTCATGACCCGCAAACCATAAAAATACAGCTATATGTTTTTCTGAGCTACATTTGTTATCTGCACGTAGGTTTGCAAAACTTTCAAATGTTTGCAGTTCTTCATATAAATATTTGAAAAAATTTTTGCTTACACGAAAATGTCTTACAAATTCCTCTTCACAATAACCTGGAACTATTTCTTCCAAATAGTTTCGAATGCAATGTCTTTTGTTTTTATGTAAAAAGTTCTCCAACAGCACTTGCTTTAGAATTACATTCCTTAACTCTTCAGTTTCGCTTTCACTAAAAAACATATTTTTTATATCTTCCGCTGCCATTTCGTTTAAATTTAATTACAATTCTTTAAAAAAAAACACCTCCGGAAATTCAAAATGATTGTTTATAATTAAATTAATTTCAGAATGTCAGATTGCTTGTCATCTGTTTGACAGCTGCAAGTTTTTACAAGAATTGCGTTCCATTGCAGATGAGAGTTTTTTTAACTCTTTTTTCTTTTTTTTTTTTTTTTCTCTCTTTTCTCTCATTTGCAAGTTTTTACCAGAAAAGTACGGGAACGGTCCTATTAACAAGAATATACACTACCATTTTACGTAAACCTAATTTTTAAGAAACATCAAACCGAACAAAATATCATTACTCATTTACTCATTGTATACCAAATTTATTATGACAGAGAAAAGGTACAAAACAGATGTTGGCCTTTTCCTTTATACTGTAAAATAATTTTGCGTTCTCATTATTCTCCTTTGGATTTGTTTACGTTTCCTCCCATTATTTATATGAGGCAGGGTGGCAAAAAATGTTAGTTCTAATTTAGTTTGTTCCCTTATACTATGATTAATTCTGATCTTTTATTATTTTAATATTCTCGATTTAAACATTATTATTTTCGTATATACCTATTAAAAATATTAAATTATAATTACATTACAATAATATAAAATATTATTAATATTTTTGTCAGTAATAATTTGGAGTTACAAACATTATTATTTTTTATTAATTATATTAGTAAACCTAAATATTTATTATACTGGTATACGATTATAAAATAATACTGAGGACAACATCTATTTACAAATCACAGAATTTAAAGAATATGATAACGCTGTTTTAGTTAGGTCTCCTAAAAATCTTATGCATAGTTGATACAATTTAGAAAATAATATTGTTAAATATTTCAACGAAATTTTTGTCGAAAATTTTTTTCAAAATTATTAACTTTTTTTTATTTAATTTCAGCCAACTGTTTTTGTTACTCTCTTTTGTTTACTATATTTTTTCTTTTTCTTACACGTAAAATTCTTATTATCGTCTATTTCTGACAATGTTTATCAAATATGCATATTGATTTGTGTGCAAACAAATGAATACATACATGAGTTCATATTCTTTTTATGGATATACTTTGGTTAAATGGTTATTGAAATGGGTATTTTGTTGAATTGAAGCAAATTGAAACAAACATATAAAGTCAAAGGCAAGTTAATTAAGGCAAATATAATAAAAATTGATTTTGATCGCCACAGCCTGCATCATCGCCGATTGATTGAATGAAAAAAAAACGAAGCACACGAAAAACCACGAAAAGTGCACGATTAGTAACTCTTGTGTATTATAATATAGATATCCAAAACAGCTGCTTTTAATTTGCTTTTATGTCCCATATAATAAGAGCAACTGTCATTGAAATATAATATGCACATTTAATGATGTATGTAAAAATATTTATCTATGATTGAATGAATTAAAAAACAGTAATTCAAAAAAAAAGAATAATATTTTTCATAATTCAAATTTTAAAAAATTCATTTTTCATACTTAACGATTGCATTATCCTTCCATATAAAAATAATTCAAGATCAAAATAACAAAATATAATAAAAAAAAAATATTAGTGTAAACATTAATCAAAACAATTCAACATGTATATTTTATAGTTATATATAAATACATACATACATACATTATATTATTATATACTTAGAAATAATAATCAAATAACTTAAAGGTGTGCTCCATCCAACCAGGAATTGAAACATTACTGTAATAATGTGGTGGAATTTCACTAACTTCCTTTAATTTTTTTTTTCTCTTTCTTTTTGGATTACAATCCTTGGAGAATATTCAAACAAACTTGTTCTTCTTACAATCACAAATTGGGAATTGATAAAAAAGAATTCGGGGAGTATAATAATAAAGTGTGCATTATTTCTGAAAAGATTTTCTTTTAAAAGAGGAAATGTGCATTGTAAAAAAAAAAAAATAAAAAAAAAAAACTTTTCCAATTTTTTTTAATAAAACTAAAAAATAAAAATAAAAAAATAAAAAATATAATTTTCGAAAAAGTTTTTCTTTTCAAGGGGTAAATAATTTATGTTGTATATTGAGAGTTGAGAGTTCTTGTTTTATAATATTGCAATGAAAGAAGAGGACTATTATTCACTGACATGTGTAGATATTAATGCTCCTTTACAGTTATGATTTATATCATTTTTTTTTTCCTAAATCTTGATAAGAAATTGAAAATTGTTTTGTTATTGTACTTCTTTTTGTTTTTCATAACTATTATTTTATATACATACTTGAGTGCTTAAAGGATTGTTTTAGTTATTTTTCGTTGAATATTTATTTTATTTTTTATTCTGTTTTTTTTTTTTTTTTGTTGTAATAAAAATTGGTTAAGGTATAAATATCGAAAATTTTGAATTGTAAAACATTACATAAATATAAAATATCAAACTATTAGAATTTTTAGAACATAAAGGCAATGCTGTTGTCCCACAAGGTTACTATTACTTTTGGTAAGACCACTTTTATACCCAGTTAAACGTTTGTTCTAACGGAAAACAGGAAAACAATTAGATCCATTTTCGGAAACGATACTGCAATTATTTTAAGCTGCCATCCAAATTCACATACAACATCTACTAATTTGCAAAAATATTTGCAACATATACAGGAATGGCTGTAAAAGTGGAAAATGAGGGTCAATGAGAGTGTAAAAATGTGTATGTAACTTTTTCGATAAAGCAGGGATTATTTGTATCAGTTGGTATAAATGGGATAACTATTCCGCAAGCTGGTAGTAGTACACCTAGACAAAATGCTAAGTTGGAAAAAGCATATCATCGCAAAAAAAGGGAAAGTAAAACTGAAAATGACTAGCATTTATTGGCTAATTGGGAAAAATTTTACACTAAATATGCCATACAAAACAATTCTGAAAAAAATTTCGTCCTATAGATATCAGTTATGAAGAACTGATTCTAAAAGTAAAATCGAAATAAATCAAAGGATGCAATCAAAAATGTTACGTATCATAACCCAAGCCCTTTGGTACCTTACAAATATTAATCCACATAATCCAGATTTGAATGTACCCTTGATGGTTATAGAAGCACTTGAAAAATATAAAAACAGATATGGCAACCAGACTGGTACAATGCTTTGCCGAAAGATTTACAAGACATATCTGTAACTAGAGCAGGCTAAAAAAAAAAAGTAGTCGCTAGCAATCATGGAAGGCAGAACATTGGAATTAACCAGCAAGTATTATTACTTTGATGAATGAATGAGCAAGAGAAGACCTTCAAACTTTTTAGATTTTAAGATTTGAATAAAGCATAAAGGTCACAGTTATTCTTATAAATTATTGTCATTTCCAATAAGAAAGATGCAATAAATACAGGTTAGAGAAAATAAACAGAATTTTTTTTTTACAATCACAGTATCTTAAGTAGAATCACTTTTTCATGCTAATGTACGATTCAGTACTATACTGTTTTTTTACATTACAACCTACAATATTTTAGTATTTATTTAACAAAACTGGCTTATATAAACTCATTAAATGTGAAAAACTATATACTGCTATTGTCAGGAACTAAGATTTCTCAAATAGAATAGCTACATATTGTTTAATTTGTTACCAGGATATATTAAAAATAGCTTTGTAACCCGTCATAAATGACGGAAGCAAAATAAATCCTAGTTTCTTTTTTTCTTTCATTAGATTCTTTATTCCGAAATTACAGTACTTATGTTTATATCACTTTTTATTTATTTTTATTTATGTTTATATTGGCCTAACACTAATCTTTTTTTTTTTATATAACAGAAAAAGAAGTACCATACCAACAAATTTGTATAAAATGTTTGTATTTTTATATGATAATATACTCGTACTCACTTCCATTTAGTTATAATTCGTTAGTTGGGTTCCATTTAGTATAAATTATACCGTATTAGCGTTATTGTGGCCTCTGGGAGAGCAAATTTAAAAATGGGATCTTATTTTCATATAAATTTTGTCTTTTATATACTGTATAGGGATCTTATTTTGCTATATGAATAAACTGTTATTATGTTATTGTGTTATTTTTAAAAAAATATTCAAAATTTTGTATCTAAATTGGTAAAATTTACAAAAAATTCAAAAATATTTTCATCAATAATTTTCAATTTAAAAAAAACAATGTTTTATTATCCGACGTAGAAGTAGAGTTTATTATCCTACTCTATTTCTATCACGTTCTATTGATTGAACAGTGAACCTGAACAGTGAAAATAAAATAATATTTTTGGAATGGAGCATACAGAACATACAGAATACAGATACAGCAAATAATAAAAAAAAAACAAAAAAAAAATAAAAATAATTTTTTTTGAGTGAAGTGAGTTACGCACACAATAATGACAAAAATAAAAGGTATAAGCAATAAAGTAGTATAATGTATAATAATATAATACAATACAAATACGCTGATACACATGTATATTATTGTGTATAATTTTAAGTAATAAGAATAACCTTTGAGTGAATTATGTTTTTTTTTGTGTTAAATGCTGTTTGCCTTTTGGTTATTATACCATATTAAACTATTGATTAAATTTCTATTAGTCCTTATTATTATAAATCAAAAAAATTGTTTGTTTTATTTATATTATTATTATTATTATTTTTTATTTTTCCTTATTATTTGCGAAGAAGACTAACATTAAATTAAAAAAATATAGTTCATGCAATCAATTTTTCCTGCAAAGGTTCAGCATGGTAGACAGGGGTTAAAAAAAAAGCACCAAAGCAATTTGTATATATATGCATTTGTATACATATGCAATTTGTATATGTGTTGGAGCGTTCCGTCGAACTTACAAACATCCAGATAAATGCAGAATAATATATATATAATTAGTTTTTACCATTTATTTGATCCCAATGACAAAGAGTACTGGACCAGGTCGTAAAACTCATAAAACATTTTTTTGCTTCATCGGGAATCGAACTTAGGACCTTTCGGTTGAAAAGCAAGCACTCTCTACCTACTGCGCCAACCAATGTTCATCCTGATAACATCAATACTTACTTAGTTATAATTATCCGGTGTTACAGAACATGTTAGTTGATTAGCATGGTTAACCTTTTAATTTTATTTTACTATCTTTGCCAATATTTCTATTGAAGATTTAGTATGTCTACCCCAATGTCATGTGCTTTCAAAAGTGGAATTAAATAACCGAAATTATACAGGGGGTAGAGTATTTGTCACCAAATGATTAACATATTTGAATAAATGAAATGCTTTTATATTAATTTTAATAACTCAATTCAACATCATTACACAATTTTATAATTTATTAATGTATTCAATCCTGCACGCTACACTAACTTGTTCGCAACCATATACTTGACGACATATCATTATTATGTATTTTTCGAAAAATTAAAAAATCGGTTTCTTGTACGTGCATAGATCTATGAAGCGAAACTTGGAGTGTGGGGAATTCTGTATATTATTGATCAATTAAAATTTATGAATATATTTTCTCTAACAGAGTCCGGACTATGGGCAATTTGTTCACAACCGTAATATAGTTGATGACATAATGTGTTATACACATTATATTATATACAAGAGGGAAGCTTTAAATCCAGTTTTATTAATTAACATGAAGCAGTCACGTTACGATTACTGTGCCCCTTAATTTAGATATCATTTGGGGTATTCACGTTCCAAAGTAGGTAAACTGTCAACTTACAATGAAATTTTATGAAACGATTTTTTGTGTAAAAACAATTCAGGTTGTAAGCCATTATAATGTTTTTCAACTAAATTTTTGTTTACGTTCATATGATTTTGAATTTTCTATAAGAACGAGACTCGATTTGTAAGCGGGTTCCAAATAAAGATAAGCGGATTGACAATTATTTATGTTTACTTAACTTTTGAATATAAGAACGAGACTCGATTTATAAGCGGGTTCCAAATAAAGATAAGCGGATTGACAATTATTTATGTTTATTTAGCTTTTCAATATAAGAACGAGACTCGAATTGTAAGCGGGTTCCAAATAAAGATAAGCGGATTGACAATTATTTATGTTTATTTAGCTTTTGAATATAAGAACGAGCTTGGAATTGTAAGCGGGTTCCAAATAAAGATAAGCGGATTGACAATTATTTTTGTTTATTTAACTTTTGAATATAAGAACGAGACTCGAATTGTAAGCGGGTTCCAAATAAAGATAAGCGGATTAACAATTATTTATGTTTACTTAACTTTTGAACAAATACTTTTGCTTAAGCAATGCACAAATTAAAAATATCATCAATTAGTTAATTCCAAATTTTAATTGATTTGAATTAAGTGAATCATTTATTTTGATAAATTAAATATAATTATTTGATAAAAGTGGTGTCGATAATGATATTTTATTTTATTGAATTAATATCAAAAATTATTTAAATGAATATGATATCAATGAACCCTCCTAATTGTTGGTAATCTTCTCTATTTTTCTCATTAATTTTAAAACTAAAAAAACCGATAATACACATTTTGGTAAACATCCGTTAAAACAAAAAGCGACGAAAAATGGTCCCGTAGTGATAGAGAAAAAGTAGATATTTTCGATGATCTTCACTATAAAATATTAAGAGCAAACAACATAGAATCTGATATAGACGTAAATCAAATAGGAAATACTCTAAATAATTTATAACGCTTATCAGAAGGAAAGAAATAATAAAAAAAGTCAATCAAACAAGGCTCTCGGCTTAATTACAGCTAATATATTTAAAAGATTATACCCCTTAAAACTTTTCCAGTTCTAACAGAAAATAATGAATGCAGCTTTCAAACTAAAATATGTTCCAAGTGTATGGGAAATGGCACAGATCATAATGATTAATAACGAGAAAATCCCCAAAAGAAACTTACCAAACTATATTTCACATTAAATTACTGGTAGCAAATTTTCAAATTATTTGATAAACTACTTCTTCAAAGATTACAGCATTTGATATAGAACAGAAATCTAATACCAAGTTATCAATTTGAATTAACAAAACAAGATTCAAATTTTGAACAATTATTGTCTATCGCATAACTGATGTCATCGAAAAGACACTTGAAGCAAAATGTGTCTGCTCTTCAGTGTTTCTTGATATTGCACAAGCAACTTTGATAAAGTATGGCTCAGTAAATAACTAAAAGTTTATGTTGATCTAATCGTATTTTACTTATTAAAACGAGTATATTAAATTAAACAAATGCAAGAATACTCTACAATAGGCAATATACATTGCAGGAGTATCCCAAAGGAATATTTTGGCTCCCATCCTATATTTACTTTATACCAGCGATATCCAAAAGCTAAAAGTGGCAGCTTTTTCAGATAATGCTGCTGTATTTACGATTGGAAATAATATAAATAAAATAACAAATAAACTGCAGCATGCTAATAACAAAATCTCCATCATCAGATGGTGTTACAGATGAAGAATTAAGCTAAATGAGTCAAAATCTACAAAAGTTATCTACACGTCATGTAACGGCTTTCCTACATTGGACTTAATTTGCCAAACCTTTAATCATTTGTCGATGATGAATGATGAACAATTTTGATGCTATGGAAGGATTTATGTGTGATGCCAGTATAGCTGTATCATCTGCAAATGTAGTGGTGTTAGTGTTTTCTGTTGTTAGTATAGGTCAGATATGTATATTAGATAAAGTATAGACCCCAAGTAC
The DNA here is from genome assembly GCA_963942445.1 of Argyra leucocephala. Lineage (NCBI taxonomy): Eukaryota > Metazoa > Arthropoda > Insecta > Diptera > Dolichopodidae > Argyra > Argyra leucocephala. The sequence goes on from OZ012681.1 coordinate 17,905,752, forward strand.
CAGACTCCCTTGCGGTACCCCTGATCTAATTGGTCTTGTTGTAGAGTATTCATCTTAAAATTTTACTACAAATTTACGATTGCTTACATATGATAGCAGTAGCTGGTAAAATTCGTGAGTCTGTTTCATTTTTAACCTGTTAAAGAAGCCTGATGCTGCTTTATCAAATATTTCTGCGACATCCAGAAAGGCAGCGGGTTAGTATTTTTTCTTTTCCAGGGTATTTTTTATTTCTTTTACTAATCTGTATGTTTGTTAAATTGTTGAATGGATCTGCCAAAATCTAAACTGATGTTGTGGTATTAATCCTTTATCTGACAAAATAGATTTGAGTCTTGTCGATATTAACTTTTCGAATACTTTAGATAAAATTGGCAACAATATTGGTCTATGCGAATCGCCTGAGGTATGATATTTTCCTGGTTTTGACAGCAAGATTAACTTGGCTTTTTTCCATTGCTCGGAAAAGTGAACTGTTCTTTAATTAAGGCATTAAATATATGTGTTATGTATCTTCTGGAAGTTCTTTTAACATATTTCCAGTTGTCATGTCCTGGTGCATTTTTTGGGTCAATGTATTTGTTGATAATTGCTTTGACTTCGTTATAATTAATTGTTTTTATTGGCACATCTAGTTGAAGCGGTGTTTCAAGAAAGTCTATTATTTATTTGTTTACGTCATCTGGTATTTCAGACGGATACGGTGTGAATGTACTTTCCAAATGCGTTGCAAATAGTTTTACCTTTTTAATTTGGCTTCTTGCACAGAGTCGCCATTGATGTTTCTTAGAGGTGGTATATGTTGTTGCGGTTGCTTCAATTTCCTTGTTATTTGCCAGATCTCCAAATTTTTTTTGCAAAATCTGAATCCGTTTTGACATTGTTTTTTTTTGCACTATACATTCTCTTTCCAAAGCCTAAACATTCGATAATCAAATTTTCGATTAAACGTTACTCCTCCCCACAAACAAAATAATTTTTTTTGTATATGTAGACTTCACTTCTTCCTCCGAATGTTAAATTTCTGTTTTTGTTAGAATATTGAAATAGAATAAATTGTAAAAAGTGTTTTGAAAGTGCTTTTTACCATGCCAGTTTATTGCAGATTAGTATGAGGTGAAATAATGTAAAGTAATTTTCTTCTCAATACAATACTCTACAACTATAACTACAACTACACTGGCAGGCGGTTGGAGGTGAAAACTTATGAAAAACTTTCGATATTCAATGAATGAACTTTTTATGGTTTTAAGTTTGAAAATTTTTCTTCTTTATAATATCCGGATATTTTTTCTCAATGGTTTGTATGTGTATGTATTGCATATTGTAGAAGATTTATTCAAGTGATTTTGCTTTTTTTTTGTTTGTTTTGCTCGTATGATATTCTGTTGAGTTGGAGAATGTCGAAGCAATAAAATAAAACGCTTACTAAAAGCGTATATCATTTTGTATTAGGATTTATCAATGTTTAAAAAAAAATTTTTTTTTTTTTTTCTTATTATTTTTTTTTTTTTATATAATAGCAGTAAATTTGATTTTTTTTTTAATAGTTTTTCTTGCATAAAAATTCTTTTCTTAGCTTCACTAATATTTAAGTTAGTATTGCTGATGATAGTGGTATATTGGGGTAGTCAAAAAATAATGCAGTAGTATAAATGAAGAATTGATTTTCTATCGAGAATAAACGGGTCAAATTTTGTTATTCATAATATTATATATAGGGACCCTGTCTAAATTAAAAAAAAAAAAATCCCAATTGACTAAAATCCTAAACCGGTAAGAGTATCAATCTACCAAAATATTGAGTTTTATTTAAAGTATAAAAATTTTTTTAATTGTTTTTGTATTTTTTTTTCGTTGTCTGCAAATTAAAATAGTTTTAGTTAGTTTTAAAATTCTTTATTCTCAAATTTACAATTAAAGTGCTTACAAATAAAGATCGATTTTTATATAAATTTTCTTTACAAATAAGAGAATAGTTAGTGACACTTTTTATTAAGAAAATAGTGTTAAGCGCCACTTCAATAAAAATTTACAATTTGAAATTTACAAAATTTTTTATTGTGGGGTAACAATAAAGTATTAAAAATTCAATATACCCAAATAAATAAAAAAAACAAAAAATTAAAAATAATACATTAATTAGGTAATAAAAGAAAACAAAAAAGAATAAGAATAAGAATAAAAAAAAAAACAAAATAAGTAAACTAAGATAAAATAGTATGAGTATAAGCATGTGAAACAAAAATCAAATTATTCACAAACAAAATATAAGTTCAATAATTAAAAACTCAAATATTCAACTATTGAAAAATAAATCATAAATTCAATTTAAATAATAAAAACAAGTATTAAAACGAAATGAATGTAATAAAATATTTTAAGTAAAAGCTAATAAAAGACAATTAAATTACAAATCAAAAGAAGGAAAAGAAAAAGTTAATAATTCAAGAACAAATTATAATTCATAATATTATTATACTAAAAACTCTAGAAGAATTTCGATTTCATCATGGTTAAAACCCAGAAGCCAAGATTTAGTCAAGTTTAAAAAAACATTTCTATTATGTAAAATTCGGATTGCATGTGGAAGTTTGTTAAATAATCTACCTGAAACTATGGAGTATGAATTTCGGAAATTTGTTGTGCGGAAATTAGGAATGTTAACTAACAGGCTATTATTAATTCTTAAATTGTGATTACTAGAGATTCTAGAGTTTAAATATCCGCTCCGAACAAAAAAAATTTTTAAAGTTTTAAAATAATACAAATGTCTAACAGGTAAGATTTTAAGACTCGAAAATAATTGAAATGTTGGATAGAAGCGATTCTTGTTACAAATATTTCTGATAATACATTTCTGAAGTATAAGTAGAGGGGATATTTTATTATAGTATGATCATGCCCAGCAAGCAATACCATACTGTAATTTAGAATGAAATATTCCATAATAAATCATTTTTAAAGTGTTAGAAGAACATAGTTGCCTAAGTCGATAAAAGCTACGTAAAGTAGATCGTAAATACTTTTTTAAAAACAATGAATATTCAGCCCAACTCATATTATTGTCAAAAGTAACACCCAAGTATTTAAAACTTTTCACTACTTCAATTTTGAAACAATTAACACTACAAAAAGAATCATCACAAAAGGAACGCTGCATAGCAATGGAAGAACAATTTTCATTAATTAATTTAAATTTACTACATTCAGACGCATGGAAAATTAAATCTAAGTCCGGATAATCTTGTTGAGATAAACTAAAAAACATCAATTTGGTTTTATTACTCACAACAAGCCTATGTTCTGAAAACCAACTTCTTAACACATTTAGATCGTGATTAATTTCTGCAACCATATTAAGGGGATTTAGCGAGGTATAACAACAGCCGATATCATCAGCAAAAACAGTTAGTTTACCTTTAAAATTTTGATTGAAAAGAGAGTTAATATAAATTAAAAAAAAGAATCGGTCCTAAAACTGACCCTTGTGGTACACCATGTTTAATAAACTGGAGTCCGTTAGAGAACGCGGTGGAGAGTGGTTAATGTAAAATCGTGATAAAACAAAATATTAATAATAATATTACCAAATAATAAAAATTAAAGAATAAAACATTAAAACTTGGGTAGAAAATTTTTAGTTTTTATTTTATTTATTTTTTGTTTTACTTTATAAAACGGGAGTATACTTATTACAATAGTAGTGATTGACATTTATTATTTTGATTGCATTTATGCAATCAGAATTAAAAAAAACAAAAAATGAACTAAAATATAATTTAAGTTTAATTGATCGAGTCAATAATAATAGAAAAATAAAAATTAAAAATATAATGGCTAAGGCACGGGTCAATAAGAACCAAGCTGCTAGCAATAAGCAAAAAAGACAAGTCGACGACTTAAAACTAGAGAACAAAAAACTAAGAGGAGAAATAGATAAACTAAAAGAATTAATTAACAAAACTATATCAAATAGTAATAATAATGTTATGGATTGTGAAGCGGCTAATGAGCCGACTGATAAAATTTCAACATGTGCTTCTACATGCATAAATGAAGAGGAGGATGATGATTTTATTCAAATTCTCAGCCAAAAAAATGCAATTAAAAAGAATAGTATCCAAAAAGTGATTCCCAAAATAACAAAAAACAATGAACCTGTAAGTGGGATAAAGACAAAGAATGTAAAGCCAAAAAAAACTAGAATGCCACCGATTAGTGTGTACAACGCAGACACTAATTGTATTAAAAAAACTTTAAAAATTAATTTAAAAATAAAAGATTTTTTAATAAAAGAAATTAATCAAAATCACATAGTGATTTACACATTTGATATAAATGATTATAAAATGGTCTGCGATTTATTTAAAAAATCTGATACCAAATATTTCACGTTCACACCGAAACTAGAAAAAAAAAATAACACTTGTGCTGAAAGGTTTATGTGCAGATTATGAGCCGACCGAAGTGATGGACATACTAAAAGAATTCGAAACAGAAAAAACAAAACTTGAAAAAGTAGAAAGACTACAAACAAAAAAAGCAATAAATGAAAAAAAAAATCTTCCGATTTACATAGTACAATTATCACCAGGGGCAATCCATAGTGATATTAGTTCAATAAAAGCGTTAGATCACCAAATTGTAAGTTGGGAGAATTTAAAAAAGAAAGATATAACACAATGTGTTAGATGCCAGAGATTTGGGCACACGGCATCAAATTGTAATATGGAGTTTAGATGCGTAAAGTGTGGCAAAAGCCACCAACCTGGGCAATGCGAAATAAAGAGTGAAGACCCAAGAGAATCGCTATTCTGCATTTTGTGCAGAAAAAATGGACACCCAGCATCATACAGAAATTGCCCCATTTACAAGAAACGGGAAGAATTAAAACAAAATATAAAAAAACAACAACAAGAAAAAATATTAGCAAGGCAAAGCATGTACAACAACTACATCACGCCGCAAATAAGTTACTCTAACACGGTAAGAAGTTATAATAACACAAATAATAACAAAGACAACATAATGAACAATAACTCTAATAATAATAATAATATAGACTTAAGTAATAAAATTCTCCTAGAAATAAGAAATAGCATTAATACAATTAATATTAAACTTAAAGAGAATGCTGATAGAATAGATTACCTGTTTGAATTAGTATGTGGAACGCCCAACCATCAGTAATCAACGCTAATAACAATGAGTTGAAATTAATATCAATTAATGTCAACTCATTAATTTCTCATAACAAAAGACTCTCTCTAACGCATTTCTTAGAAAAAAATAAACCAGATATTGCATGTTTAGTAGAAACAAAGCTGAAAACCAAACATTTTTTTAATCTAGCAAATTATGAAATAATAAGAAATGATAGAATTAATAATGGTGGCGGATCTGCCATTTGCATAAAAAAATGTCTAAAGTATAAAAAAATAAATAATAATAATTTTAATAATTTTAAATGTCTCGAACCGTGCGTCATCTCACTAAATTTAGAGCAGAACAAGCTACTATTTATAATATCACTATATGCGACCTACAATAATAACTCATTATTCAAGATAGAACTACACCAAATTTTTCAAGACTTGGAATTAAGTAGTCCAAACAAGTACTATATCATTATGGGCGACATGAATGCTAAACATAAGCTCTGGCATAATACTTCTAACAACCACTCAGGTTTGCAGCTTTATAATTGGCTGGAAACTGAACAAATTCCTTACAAATGCGAATTACTAATTCCAGATGCACCTACATATCCTAGAGCGAATTCATACATTGATTTAGCTCTGATGGATTGTAGAATAAAAAATAAAAATTTGCATAACCGGTTACTAACTCTACCATATGATAGTGACCATAATGCAATTTGTTTAACAGCTGAAATAAATAATAATAATTTTTGTGTAGAAATACCCATACATAGAGATTATTTATTTCATAAAACGAATTGGAAGAAATTTCGCAGGTACTTAGATAAGAATTATGAAATAATGTATACGAGTTCCAGACACAAAATAAGAGATGACGTCAATATTGAAATCCCATATATTGACTATCATTTAGAGAAATTAGAAGAAATAATAAAAAAAACAATCAAAGAAACAATACCAATATATAAAAATAATTACAATAGCACACAAAAATTTAGTTCTGTTATTATTAAAAAGCTTTTAAAAATAAAAAGCAAAATTTTAAACGATATACACATAATTTATAAGCAAAGATTGAATTTCTCTCACTATGGAATTCAATCAATGAAAAGTCTGTTAAAGAATATTAATTGTCTAATAAAACAACAAGTGAACATTGAAGTTAATAAATACTGGACAAACAGATTAAAAAAAATAGTCCCTTCTAATAAAAATATGTTTTCTGAAATTAATAAAATTTTTAGAAAGAAAGAAAGGAACGATATATCTAGTTTGCAAATAGACTGCAGCGAACAGGAAGTACTAGTACAAAATGATATTGATATTAATAGCCTTACTTGCAATTCGACAAACAAGTATATAATAAAAAACCCATCTGACATACAAAATGTATTAGGTACTTTTTTAATGCAAACACACAAAATTACAATGCCAACAAATAACAGGTTTCATTTACATGTAGAAAATACATCAAAAACGTTTAAAGAAAATAACGAAGAAGAGAAAAGAAATAATATTTCTATTACTCCTTTCTCTGCTAATAATAAGTCATCAGAACAGTATTATGAGAACTCTTATTTTACTAATCTGAACGAACTAACAGAAAAATTCAATGAACTAAAAAATAAAACTTCAGTTGGTTTAGATGGTATACCAAACATTGTATTGAAGAACCTAAGTAATAAGTTGATCGAACAATATGTAATCCTATTTAACAATGCCTTAAATTTTTCATACTTCCCTACAGTCTGGAAAAAAGCCATGGTAATAATGTTAAAGAAACCTGGAAAAGATCCAAATAATCCAAATAACTACAGACCAATTAGTTTGCTCTCGAATACCAGAAAAATATATGAAACGTTAATTAATGATAAAATTAACGATTTCCTTAATAAGAAAAATCTCCTGCCTGAAAATCAGTTTGGATTCCGGCATGGTCATGGAACCATTCACGCAATTACAAAACTGACTTCAGATATATGCTGGCACATAAATAAAAAAGAGGGTGTGGGCGCCTGTTTGGTTGATCTTGAAAAAGCATTTAATAACGTTTGGATAGACGGCTTAGTTTATAAATTACTAAATTATGACTTTCCCAGACAGTTAGTCAACTTAATACAAGATATGTTGTCAGAGGGTGTATTCGTTATGGCGAATAATAATATCACAGCGAATAAAATATTTAGCATCGAAAATGGATTACAACAAGGAGCGGTAAATTCACCAGTTCTGTTTTCAATATACATAATAGAGCTGATAGAGTTATTAAAACGCATACAAGGTAGTAGTTATGTTTTAGCTTTCGCAGACGATATTATTCTGTATTCTGCAAATAAATCAGTAAGAGAAATCCAAAATAAAACTGCAAAGATGTTTAATATTCTAATAAAATACTGCAAGATCTGGTGTTTAAAAATAAACTTTAATAAATGCGAAACAATTTTATTCCGAGATGTTATAGGCAAAGTAAACCACAATTTAAAAAAGAATGGGAGAAAATTCAATATAAAAACTCCAAATAATGAAAACATTGTGAACAAGAAACAAGTCAAGTACTTGGGAATTTTGCTAAGTTACAACCTGAATTTCACTAATCAAGTTGACAACGCAATTTCGAAAAGCATTAAAGCTCTAATGGCAGCGAAAGGGTTGTTTTACAATAAAACAATCCAGCCCAAAGTAAAATTGATAGCCTATCAAACACTTATAAGGCCAGTGCTGGCATATGGAGCACCCATTTGGTATAATATAAGTGCTAGTAATATGGAAAAAATTAGGAAAATGGAACGGAAATGCATTAGAGTTTGTTTGGGGAAAAATAGAACACCGCAATCAGACTTTAAAAAATATTATTCTAACAAGTTTATATATAAATTAGCTAATATAAACAGATACGATAATTTTTTTATCAATCTGATTCGTAGGCATTTCGACAGAGCAATGAGAAATACAGCAAATGGCTTAATATCACATGTATATTATCATAATGATGAATACATAAAAAATAGCCTACAGAAAGGTTTTGTGTCCCCAGAGTCCTTTATTTATCTAGATAAGAATGGTTATATACAAAACCAAAACTATGTCCCAATATTATTTCACTATAATAGACGGGCTACATGTAAAATTATAGATTTTGATCCTCGAAATTTAAATCAGGATCAATTAAAATTTGATATAGTCATCCCGGATAGGGACAAAAGATATAAAGTGGATTACTGGTGGTTGGAGGAAGCTCAATTAAATAGATTAGGATAGTTTAACTATACAAAATAGTTTTAAGTTTAGGTTAGGATAAGTTAAGTTTTATTTTAGTTTGTAAGATTTTCTTTGTAAGAATTAATTTGGGTTTTAGTAAAATTTTGCCAAAAATAAATATTTAGCAAAGATTAAAAATACATAAGTTAAGTGGAAACTTGGTATAAATATAAATTATAAGAAAAATGTTAAAGTAAAAATCTGAACGAAAATTAACAAAAAATTCATTTAAAATTAAGTTAGTTAAATAAGGAAATAGCCACCGTTTTTGTAAATAATTTTTTTTCGGTGTAATATTTGATGTTGAAAAATAAATAAAAAAAAAAAAAAAAAAAAAAAAATGTTTAATAAACTGAGGCCTAGTTTTTTTATCACCAATATTAACCCTTTGCATTCTAAAGTTGAGATAGGATTTAAACCAGTCAAAAATTGCACCTCTAAATCCAATATTATATAACTTTTTTAAGAGAATTTCGTGACTGACCATATCAAAAGCTTTCTTTATGTCGACAAATAGTCCAGCGCAAAATTTTTTACTATCTAATCCTTTATTAATATTTATGCAAAAATTAAGTAGAGCATCCTCAGTAGATAGCCCTTTCCTGAAACCAAACTGTTCTGAGTTAAAAAACTTGATTTTTTCTAAATAATCCAAAACTCTATTCTTTACTAGTTTTTCAAATATTTTGGAAATTGAGGAAAGTAGAGAAATAGGTCTATAATTACTAACATCCTAGGGTTACCTTTCTTGAAGAGTGGTATAACCGTTGCAAGTTTTAATGACTCAGGAAAAGCTCCAGAATATAAACTCAAATTAAAAATATGTGATAAAATATCTATGATATTAAAGGCAACATTTTTTAAAAATACATTCGAAATACCGTCTTCAACACAAGAGTTAGAACTATTCAGGGCATTAATCGCAATCATTAATTCATAGGGCGAAATCGAACTAAAATATAAACTGTTCGTACGATAAACATCATTAACAAGATTAAGACTGTGACAACAAGAACATAATATAGATGGTTGACCTGGAATAGTGTTCTCAGCTATTGAAGTAAAGTAGTTATTGAATAATTTACCAATTACTGCTTCGTCATTTATTAAGGAACCATTGTTTGACAATGTTAAAGATTTATTATTATCAGGAGACCTATTTGTGATACTGTTTACAAGCTTCCATTCATTTTTTAAATTTCCATTGCATTTTCTAAATTCATTTTGAAAATAATTATCACGACATTTAGGAATTTCTTTTTTTAAATTAATACACATTTTAATATAGGATTTTTTAATTCTTGCATTCAGTGGATGTTTATAGCATATCATTCGGAGCTTATTTTTCCTTCTTATTTTGCGGAGTAGACTCAGACTCATCCAAGGTTTCAATCTTTTTTCATTAAATTTTGCTCTAACCTTCCTAGTACATGGTCTCATATGTTGTTCTAATATTTTTATAAATTTGTCATACGCAATGGAAGCATTATTTTCTTGATGTACCTCTTCCCAAAATTCAAATCTTAGAGTTTCATTTAACTTAACGTAATCTATTTTAACAATAGTTGGTAAGGCAAAGGATTTATTTGCAACATTTTTTACCAAATCCTTTACAAGAATGCCAGTCATGCAATGGTCTGAAATTTGTAAGTCGAAATTGGCACTTTCACAAGAATTAACTGAAATATGAGTAAAACGAGCGAAAATGTGATCTAAACATGTTCCGGAAGTTGGCCTGGTTGGTGCGTTAATAAAAGAAAATAAGCCATATTCATACAACATAGTAAGATAAGAATCAACATCTACATTCACACTTAAAATATCTAAGTTAAAATCACCTAGTATAATAAGATTACCAGATTTTTCTTTAGCTAAAAAATTTGAAAAATCGTCGAGAAACATTTTAACATTAAAACTATGTAACCTATAAATACATAAAAACGTAAATTTGTAGCTGTTAATATCGCAAGTAATTTTTATAATATCAGCAGTTTTAAGATTAAAGCTAAAAGTTTCACAGTAATAATTACTTTTAACAAATACTCCAACTCCACCAGCCGAAAAAGAATCATTTGTAGTAGCATAAAAATTATAACATTAAAATAATACTTGTATTAGCCTTTTTTAGAGTTGGAAAAAATATTTCGTAGCCACTAGTTGGATACAAAAAAAAAGGAAACATCTCCTTTTTCCAGAAAGTTTTATTATTATAAAAATTAAGAAAAAAAAAAATTATCAAATAAAATCTATAAAAAATTAAGTCTTGAAATAAAAATATTGCCATTGAGTGAAAATATTGAAAAAAATAATCTTGAATCAAATTTTTTAAGATTTTCATTAGAATTTTATAATATAAATCATTATTAATACATTTATATTATAATATACACAAGATAATCGTGCTCTTGTGTATTATACAACTTCTCAAAAGCCTTCTAAATAACATCAACTCCTTAATAAAACAGCAGATCAATGTAGAAATAAATAAATACTGGAAAAAACGTCTCCAAAACATATCACCTAGTAAAAGTTCAAACATGTTCCCGGAAATAAATAAATTTTTTCCGGGAAATAATTACAACAATATTTCTAAACTGTATATAGATCAAAACGATATACAACTACTACTAGAAAATAATATTAATATTAAGAAATTACAACGATCTAGTTCCAGTCAATATGTACTAAACGATCAAACTCAAATTTATAATACCATGGGTTCATACCTAGCACAGATTCATAAAACTGCTCCATCAACAAATAACAGATTCCATACAAAAGTTTTAAATACAATTCAACAATTTAAAAGCTACACCAAATATTTGAGAGCCAGCAATATTACAATCTGCAATTTTTCTAATTTAAACAAGTCCTCAAACCAAAACACTGTAAATAGCATATTCACAAACCAGGCTGAGCTTGTGTTAAAATTCAAAAATTTAAAAACTAAAGTTTCCGCGGGTGACGATAACATACCAAATATAGTACTAAAGAACCTAAGAACCAATTATAATTTCCAAATATGTTATACTTTTTAATAATGCAATTAACAACTCGTATTTTCCGAAAATATGAAAAACATCGAAAATAGTATTGGTAAAAGAACCTGGTAAAGACCCAAATAACGTAAGTAACTACAGACCCATTAGCTTAATGCCAAACATAAGCAAAGTATTTGAAACACTTATCAACGACAAATTAACTAAATTTACACTAACGAAACAAATTATACCTGAAAACAAATTCGGCTTCAGGTACAAGCATGGAGCGATTCACGCTATTACAAAGTTGACCTCAGATATTTGTTGGTTTATTAACAAAAAGTTTGGGGTGGGAGCTTGCCTGATAGATTTGGAAAAAGCTTTTAACACAGTTTGGTTAGATGGGCTAATATATAAACTTTTAAAGTTTAAAGTCCCAAATTACCTTGTAGCAATTATAATTGATATGATTTACAAAAATGCATTTTTTATAAAAAACTCAAATGATAATCATAAAAAAATTTTCACGATAGATAAAGGAAATATTATCTTTCCTTTTATTTCCAACTTAGTTCAAATAAACAGTGTCAGGCGTTTTCGCTCTTCCCCCTTCTTTGTACTTTCATTTCATCGAATCAGCTATGGAATGAATGAACCAATCCATAGAATGATGATCGTGGGGAATAAATAACAGGATGTTATTGATTTCTCTCTCTTTCTCTCCAAATATACCATAAAAAAACGCTTGTATTCTTCGTAACTTAATATGATCCATCTTCTAGTCACTCATTTTTTTTATTATTTTTTTTTTTCTGTTTTCCTTCTTTTTTAATCACTAATTTAAAATTGTAATACTAAAATATTCTCTAACATTCGATTTAATGCACCAAGTAATTGACTAATTCATTCCGTTAATTTATATTCTTTTTCCTCTTATTACACCAGATATCAAGATTGGACTTAAGTTTAGCATACCGCCGACTGTTGCAGATCCCTGATATTTTGCATTATAATAAAATTTCATTCAAATTATTTTTATAAATTTTAATTTATTTTTGTTAACATGTAAAACCGGTTCTAATTTTGTATTACACTCTATTATTTGTTATATCAATTGAAATTTATATGATATGATTTTATTTCGTTTTTATTTTCATTATTCTAATTATTATTTTTTTTTATTTGTAAATATTATTGTAAGATGAAATTCATTAATTGTAACTTGTTTGATTTAAACATAGTACACTGAAAAAATTGTTCTTAGTAAGATTGACAAAATAATTTTGTAAAATGTTGACAAGCATTTTTTATTCATACAACAATTTTTTTTCTATTTTATCAAAAATGTTTGTTTGCTCAACAATTTTTTGTTAACTTGTGAATACTTTTTTATAATTTTTCCAAAATTTATAATTTCTAAAATAGAAAATTAAGTTTGTAAAATTGACAAAAAAAATAATAATTTTTATCCAAGTGACTAAAATTTTGTTATCCAGACAAAAAACCGTTTTAAATCAATATTTGTATATTTGACAAAATTTACCTTAATTTGACCAAAATTTTTACTATGCAGTTCAGTGCAATTAATAAATTTTTGTGAATTCTACTAAATCTATTTTGTTAATAGGAAAATTATTATTATAATTTTTGATGCTGTCATAGTCAGATTAATAAAAGAATTTTGTTGTTGGCAAACAATTTTGATTCAAACAACAATTTTTTTTCTATTTTAGTTGAAAATATATAAAAGTAAAGGTGCGATTTTATGTGAAGTTGCGTTTTTGAATTTGCTTATTAAAGAGTTTAATTAAAAAAAAGTGAAGAGCTAATTAAAAAAAGACATTTGAAAAATTAAATTAAAAAAAGATAGTTATCAATTCGAAAAAACAAAAAAATGAAGTAAAAAAAGTTATTTTGAAGAATTAAATTAAAAAAAAAGATATTAGAATTATGTTAAAAAACTAAACAATATGAAATATTTCAAGTTAAAATTTATTTAAAGTGATTTATTTAATTTGCGTTATTAATGAATTTGGTTAGTTTTATTTAATTTTGCAAATAAAACATTTATTAAAAATAGTAAATAATTTGAAGAAGGAAAAAAATAAATTTTACTATTTTATGAAATAAATAATTTGAAAAAACAGTATGAACCACAGAGCTGGAACAATCAGAAACTGAAGTCTAAACATTTTTTAAATATTTTGAACTTTATTTGTATAATTTTGAATAAAGCTTTAGTTTTTTAACTTTATTTTAAATTTTTGATTGTAATAATGAATGTAATTTTTTTTTGTTTATAAATAATAGAAATGCTATAAAATAAATTAATTGTTAATTAACAAGACTATTTTTGTTTTATTTCTAACTGTAATAATAACATGCATTTATTTTTCAGACTCACATATATTATATAGTGTTTATAAGGGCTGCCTTGTTTTTTTATTATAAGATATGATTCCACATTTAACTTGTATGGTACTGTATGCATACAAATAAATAACTTACAGATTCGTTTATCATCAAAATAAAGCAGTAACAAATATTATAATAAAATATCAAATAAGTTATTTTTTAGTTAGAAATGCTCTATGGAGTAGCTTCTATTTTGGTTTTAACATTTTTTGATGATAAATTAATCTCTAAGTTATTTATTTGTATATGCACATACAATAACTAAATAAATGTTATTTTGACAAAAAAATATTGTTGATCTGGTACTAGCCATATATCCTATTGACAAAATGATTCTGTTTAATTCGACAACTGAATAGAGGTTATTTTGACAAAACAAAATTGTTGATTTAATAAAAACTTCATTTAAATTGACATATTTTTTTCTCCAATCAACAAAATATTATTTTGATTTTAACATATTATTTTATTACATTGACAAAAATTTTTAGCAAAATAAAAATTTATTTTGTCATATTAAGAAATTTCGTTTTGTCATTTCTACAGATTTAAATTGTTATAAAGACAACACTGTTTGTCATATTTACAGAATGAAAAAAAATTTGTATTTTTTTGTCATATTAACTCATCATTTTTGTTAACGCTATATTTACCTAGTTTTTGTCATTTTAACGTAGAATTTTGTCAATATTACCTAATGTGTTTTTTTCAGTATAATAAATATATTTGGTTGAAATATTATATTTTCTATATACACTACATATTATGTACTATATAAATAATTCAGCTCAACAAAATAATATTATGTCTATTCATCCGGTGAGTACCATTTTATATTTTTAGAAATAGCTTGTTGTATAAAATCTTTATAAAGTTTAACATTTGTGAACATGGTAATAAATCCATCAGAACAATATTTATCCCTATTAATACCTAAACTAACAACACCTACCAAAAAATAACGCTTTTGATATCCAACATATTTCTCAATAAAAAATCCACCTCCACTATCACCTTGACAAGCCGTCCCACCCTCCATATTTTGAGCACAAAATTTATCACCAGTAATTTCAGATCTATATTTTGGATGAACGAGTTTCCTACATGCAGAATTATCCATAGTTTCAAAATTTAATTCCAATAATTTTGAACTTGATGTAGCATTTATTGATGTAGCACCCCATCCTACAACTCTACCTTTCACAACTCCTATAGTAGTATCATAGTTTTGTCTCGGATCCCAATCAATACATACTGGCTTAATATATGTACTGTATTGAAAATGACTTTTAAGAATTAAAACAGCAATATCATTTCTCACTGGTGCTGATTGATAACTAAAATAAAATAAAATTAGATAAAAAAAAACAAAAAAAATTTTTACTATTAAATTCATTAACTGTAACGGAATATGAATTTCTTTGATGTCAATATATAAGGCAAATTCATCAGAAGCTCCAATGCTACGATATGTTTTTCCAGCTCCAATGAGATAATCTGTAGTACTAAATAGCTTACTGATACTATCATCATAGAAACAATGAGCTGCCGATATGACAACATTTGAATGTATAATACTACCACCACATATTTGTTCAAATTCTAAAGTACCAGTATTATTGGCATAAATACCAACATGCCATGGAGCATTAACAATGTCAGTTGTGTTTCCTTTATACAATAATTTGATTGCATAAGGTTGAATTTTTCCTGCAATTTGACCACAAACTAACTGGCAATCATCTTCTTCACCAAATACTTCCCATTTTCCTTCCAAACATTTACTCAATGTGTCACTGTCATGATTCAAATTATAATTTTTATAACCAAGTTGACAACGTAATTTCACACCAATAACCATTTCAAAACATTTAATTGAGGATACGGCATTTTCATAAGTTATACAATTCTTGTTTACTTTCGTATTATCAATTTTCGGAACATAACACATATGTAGTAGAGGCGTACTGTAGATTATAAATATTTTATAGAAAATAAAAATATTTTTAAATTTAATAAAAAAAAACTTACTAATAATCACTGGAAATATCATAGTTTTGATATAAAACTTGCGGTATATGTAGGATATCTGATATATTTTTGCAAGCAGGTTTCGTGTCTGCATCATATTTTATATAAAAATCCTCCAAATAATGTGGTCCTAAAATAATAAATCCACCATTGGCAGTTCTAAAATTACATTTTAAAAATATTTTTTTTTAAATAAAATACTTAAAGATTAAAATAGATATATGAACCTCTGGTATAGTCTGTAATCAATCTTTATAATTTTTCCTCCTGATTTAAAAATAATAAGATTATATCCTTCTGTATGACTAAAATTTGTTGTTAAGATTTGTCTTTCTGATAAAATAATTCCCGGAAATCTATTTATTTTACCATCAATTGGTTCCATCTTAGAAAATTCAACATAAGCAGTCGGAAACTTCAGTTTGTCCGTATCGATTAATTCAAGTTTATTTAAAAATTCTGTACATTTTGGTGTACACAATAATGGTTTGTCAGACCATTCGCCATCATTATTGCAATACACAGTTTTTATTTTAAGATTATCTGCGCTAAAATAATCATCCTTACACTCAAGATACACCTTCTTGATATTTGGACCAACACAAGCAATCGTTTCTTCCATTTTTGATTCACAATGAGTTTTAACTCCAAATGTTTGCAATTTTCTGATATCGCATGTTTTTAGAACTGTTTCAATGGCATCTGTTTTTAATATAATTAAAATTAGTAGATGAGTAAATGAGAAATTATAAAAATGATTTTTCTTCATTTCAAAATTGTAAATAAAAAATTTGAAATTTTTTTAAAATTACTGTAAGCCGAGCAAAAATTCATAACTGACTGAATTTAACAATTTTCTGATATGTTATAAATAATAATTATGAAAGAGAGTAGGGATTATCTTAATGAAAATATTTTTTTTCTTTTTAAATAGCTTTACTTTGAAACATAATCTAAATTTAAGTACAAAGCTTTACTCTACAAAAAATACAATAAATTATTTAAATATGATTTTTGTAAAAATTAATTCTGTACCATACGTAAATCGTTGCTGATTAGATGACTTTCTTAACCCTTAATCAATTGTTTTAGCGCATCGGCTCTTATATAAATTTCATATAAATAAATGAAATGCAATCAATAATATTATTGTTCTTCATTTCATTTCATTTGTTTTTTTTTTTTAAATAATAAAATTAAACTAGGGGCCCCTGTTGAGTAATTATAATTCAAGTTGAAGTCAAATTTAAAGTTTTTAAAAAAACAGTAATTTACGTACACACATAGACTTCGCACGATATAGCAGACACCACTCGTGTTTAATAAAAAGTTTTGTGGTCAGTAAGTTTTATGTAGAACATATAGATACACATCCCTCATATAACCAAAATTTAGAAACAGTTACTTAAAAATATAAAAACTGAATGAATTCAAGTGATTTGTTTTTTTTTGTTGTTTTTATATTTTTTATTTTAGATGTATGTATTTGTTTTTTTGTTTTTATTTTATAGATGTACATAATTTCAGATTTTTTTTTTTTTTTTTTTTTTTTTTTTTTTTTTTTTGCGTGGATTGGTGGGAATCTTCATAGACACAATGAGCCCCGTAGCTTCCATTGTGTGCCAGATTTTTACTGACTAAACCACACCCCTCCCATTAATACTAGTCCAACGGACTAACCATTAATTTATTGCTATTTTGATTTTCTTAAAGAAAAATTTTACGAAATTCTATCGTATTAAATCTAGTGGCTTAGTTCTTTTAAGCCTTCTGACATCATTTTGATTATCTAGCAATTGAGTGGCCTCAACGTTAACATGTCCCTCCAGACGAGCTATATGCTTTGTTGCATATCTTTTTATTTCATTTTCTATGCAAGGAATTTCTAGATCTCTGTGCAAATCACTGTTGCGAACATACCAGGGGGCATTTACCATGTTGCGCAAGACTTTATTTTGGAATTTTTGTATACAAAGTACATGTGTTTGTTTGGCACATCCCCATATTTGTATGCCGTACAACCATATTGGTTTGAGTATCTGATTATATAACAAAATCTTGTTATGTATAGGTAATTTAGAATTACGACCTAAGAGCCAGTACATTTCTCTATACTTATTTTCAAGCTCAAATTTTTTCTTTTTAACGTGCTCTTTCCATCTAAGTTTGACATCTAATGTCATTCCTAGGTATTTAGCATTGTTTTCTTGGGGTATATTGACCCCATTCAGATTTACCAATGGTGGTTGATTTTCTAATTTTTTATTTGTAAAATTTACATGTACTGATTTTAACTCATTGAGTTTAATTTTCCATTTCTTTGTCCAGAGGTATAGCTTGTCGCTTGCTCTTTGCAATTTAATTGTAGCCTCGTCAATATTTGATCCTACTGCCATCAACGCAGTATCGTCAGCGAATGTAGCTACAGTTATATTTTCCATTTCTGGTAAATCATTGGTGTAGAGCAAATACAGTATGGGACCCAGAATACTACCTTGAGGCACACCCGTTTTAATATCTCTAATAGTAGAATACTCTTCGTCTTGTTTTATTCTGAATAGTCTGTTTTCTAGATATGATGAGAGTATATCTACGTATTGTTTAGGTAACATATTGTTTAGTTTATTTATTAAGCCTCGATGCCATACTTTATCAAAAGCTTGGGCTACATCTAGAAATATGGTAGAGCATACTTTCTTTTCCTCTAAAGCTTTTTCTATTATGTCTGTTATTCTATGAATTTGATCGATTGTCGAGTGCTTAGATCTAAAGCCAAATTGATAATTTGGAATCAGATTACTATTTTCTATGATCGGTCTCATTCGAATCAATAATAGTTTTTCAAATAATTTTGATACTATTGGTAGTAATGATATTGGTCTGTAGGATTTGACCTCATTTATGGGCTTACCTGGCTTTGGTATCATAATTATCTCTGCTATTTTCCACATATTCGGCACATACCTTATTCTTATAGCAGCGTTTATAATGCGTGTTAGCATTGTTATAGCTTTTTTCGGAAGTTCTTTCAGGACTTCCGATGTAATTAGATCAAAACCTGGAGCTTTTTTATCTCTGAGTTTTTTAATTTGTTCCACTATTTCACTCTCTGAAAATGGTGATATAACATTTTCTTGCCAATTATTATTTTCTTCAGTGAGATCATCCGACTCTGTCTCGTCTGGACAAAAAATTTCTTCAAGATGATCTGCGAATGTTTCAGCTTTATTTTTATTATCTCTCGCCCATTCACCGCTTTTCATTCTGATTGGCGGGATTTGAGAGATCGAGGTTTTTGTACTCTTTGTTGCTTTCCACAACGAGTAGCTATTTTCTCTTTTAGCTGATAAATTTTTTATATATTTTTCAAAATTTTCATTTTTAAGATCTTTAATTTTTCTTTTAAGATTCTGAGTTAATCTATTTAGCACAGTTTTGTCTGCCGGATCACGCGATTGTTGCCATCTGCGTCTAGCTCTTCTTTTTATTTTTATCATATTTAATATTTCTCTAGGGTAGTTGAATCCTACCGATTTATATTCACAATTTTTTGTATTATTCCATCCAGCATTTTGAATAATTTTAATAAAATTTTCTACTTCAGAATCTATATCACATTTGGATCTTAGTTTTGTTTTTATGTTTATTTTGTTTTCTATTTCTTGTTTAAAGCTAGCCCAGTCAGTTGTCTTGTTCGTTAGCAGAGGTTTCGACTGTTTCTTAATAACCTTTTCATATAGATTTAGTATGACTGCAGAGTGATCTGAGTCCAAATCATGGTTATCTTCTAGCTTAATATAATTGGGTGAAATTTTTTTTGTTATATAAAAATCAAGCAGATCAGGAGTTTTATTTCTATCAGTTGGCCAATAGGTTGGCTTACCGGTAGATTGGTAAATGCAGCCTTTTTCTTTTATAGCTTTTCTTAGCTCTCTTCCTCTCGTAGAGGTTACTCTAGACCCCCAATCTGTGTGCTTGGCGTTGTAGTCACCTCCCAGGATAAATCTATCGCCAAGTAGTTTAAGAATTTCTTCAAACATGTTATTCTTTATGTTGTATTTGGGTGGACAGTATAATGCACCGACACAAAGGCTTTGTTTAACAGACATAATTCGTAGCACGATTAGTTGGAATTCATCTATTTCTAGACTAAGTTCCTCGTGGTGCTTAATATCTTTCTTTATTAAAATTGAGCTACCACCTCTGGGTGTATTACTCGGATGGTTTGCGCTGTAGCATGTATAGTCATTTATTTTAAGCGATGACTTATCTGTCATATGTGTTTCTGTCAAGAGACATACATCAATATTTTGTGTTCTCAATAGAATTTCCAAATATAATTTCAGATGAATTTGTTTTTGTTTTATTTTTATTTGACATATGTACAATGTACATAATGTTCACTGCAAGTAATTATAGTAACTGATTTGTTTGTTTTTCTTTTTATTTTAATAAGAACTCACATATATAATATGCATAATATATTTGAATATATATACATGAAAAACGGCAAGTCTGATATGAAAGTTGTGTATGAAAAAGTTGTGGGGGATGATGTAGCGCATCAACATAAAAAAAAAAACAAAAAAAAATTAGCGAATTTTTTCGAGATAATCAACGTTTTTTACAAAATTTTCAGTTTTTAAAAGCAAAATTTTAAGTTTATGCAGTTATTATTCAAAAACGGTAAGTCTGATACTCATTCAACATATACCGTTAATTAGGTGTATTTATTCTAAAAAAAGCTATGAAGAAGATGTTGCTCTAGTTTCAATTTCTTCTGAGCTGTAGTGGATATTCTTTAAATATAATTTTTCTAATCCGATTTTCTTTAACCCAATTTAGCCCAGATAAATTTAAGGATAGACCCCTCTTCTAGAACAATTTTTTTCCTAAAATACTCCAAGGAATCACCACTTAAAAACTTTTTGCTCTAAACCGGACCACCCTGTATAAAAATGAATTGGCCAGTCATATGAACAATTCAACAGATTTTTGTTTTGTTTTTGTTGTTTTTATATTTTTTCTTTCAGATGAATTTGTTTTTGTTTTATTTTTATTTGACATATGTACAATGTACATAATGTTCACTGCAAGTAATTATAGTAACTGATTTGTTTGTTTTTGTTTTTTATTTTAATAAGAATTCACATATGCATAATGTATTTGCTGAATAATAAAACCATATGGGTAAAAAGTTTTCAACTGTGTGCGCATTATTGTTTTATATACAACTTATTTATATATTAGGAGTTCATTAAATAAAAGCGAAATAAAATGAAGAGCTGTCTACTGCGCAGGTCCTTAAATTCTTGTGAATTATAATTATAGATATTTAAGTAATTTTAAAGTATAAAAATATTTTGCATTGTCAGTACCATGTTGTTTTATCACATTTATTGGGCTACACCTGAAATATTTGGCTTTTCATATTGCAGAGATGACATTGCCCACGATTTGATTTTGGGATCACCCCATTATCTGGAAAAAAAAATCTCAAACGAACAGAAATCTCGAAAAAGAAAAAATCCCGAAAAAAAAATCTGGAACGTAAAAATCTTGAAAAAAAATATATCGAAAAAAAAATCACGAATTTCAAATCTCGAATTCGAGATTTTTTAATAACATTTATTTACAGAATAAAATCGTTTTCCAATTATAATATAAGCCAATTGAAAAGAAAATCCAAATATATATATATCTGAAAAAGTAATTATTTAAACGTTAAATATAAATTAGATATATGTATTTACATACTTCACAAGGTCATGTTGATGGCTATTCCTTTTAAATAGCTAATAAACGATCTTTCTTCTTTTTCTTCTATGACTTTTAGTATATTTTCAAAATTTTTTTTAAAACAGTATATTTTATAACTATGTAGTTACATAAATCAGCTTTTATCATTCACGAAATATGTACATAAACAATATAAGAAATTCAATAATAATGTTTAGCGGCGGTGTGGGGGTGACAGGAAATGAATATGTAATAAAAATAATTGTAGGGAATTAAAGAGTTGGAATCAAAATAAGCCAATCAAAATATTACAGGGTATTCCCTTTGTCCAGAATATTTATGCAAGTGTATATGCAAGATCCTGAACTAGGACAGCCTTTAGCCTTTAGTTGGATTCAAAATAAGGGTATTCTCTTTTTCCAGAATATTTACTTTAATTATTTTTATGCATAGCCGCTGTTGGATGCAAAAAGTGGGACATATCCCTTTTTCCAGAATATTTACCTTAATTATTTTTATGCATAGCCGGTTTTGGATGTAAAAATGGGAATATAGCCATTTTTCCAGAATATATTATACCTAAAATTTCTGGGATACTGGACCTCTCCAATAATGTCTCTAAAGCGCCTTAATTGCGTCTGGCAAGTTTGGAAAAAAAAATTTTCTAAAGCCTTTGACCTCACATTGTGGGAGTTAAACCTCTTTGAAAATTTCTCTAAGCGTTGTTCATTACGTGAGCCAAGTTCACGAAAGTCAACATTTTTTTCGACCTTTTTGCATTCAACATTTAATTTATACGACATTTTTTCTTCAACATTTAGTTTTTCAACATTTTTGCATTCGACGTTTTTTTTTCAACATTTTGCTATTCAACATTTTTAATTCGACATTTTTTTTTTCGACAAGAAAAACCATATCACCATATTTTTTTTTCGTTTTACATGCTCTATACTCAATAGTAAGGAATTCTATTTGATATGCACATCAAGAAACAGAAATATATTATATACTCTTTAGGGGAATAAAATTGATTTGTAATAAACTTAAATAATCCATTTCAATAGTTTTTATAAAATAATTTTATGTTTTGTTTTGTTTATTTTTTTATGTTGTTTAGAAAAAAGCTTGCCATAAATATTTATTTTTGGAATTTTGTAACTTTGGAATTTTTTTTTTTTTTATTTATTTTTTGAATTCTGGAAATGGAATTATGGAAATGGAATTTTTTGTTTGGAATAACGTATCCAATCCAGTATGTTAATATCTTTCTTTTAAGCCTTTAAACTCCCTAATAGTCTTTATAGTTTAGGAGATATATTGACTTAAGTGAATTTAGCCCCCAAACTGTCAAAGTGACGTAATGAGCCCTTAATGCCATAATCGCTAACCGACACTTTGCAGAACTTAATGCGACGTCACCTTTCTTCAAAATTTCAAAAAAATTCGGTTAAGATAGCTTTTTGGAACTATGTATACCTAATAATTTTTATTCGAGATTTTTTTTTCGAGATTTTTGTTAATTCGAGATTTTTTTATTCGAGATGTGTTTTTTCGAAATTTTTTTAATTCGAGATTTTTTTTCGAGATTTTTGTTAGTTTGAGATTTTTTGTTTTTCGAGATATCGGGGGTGACCCTTTGATTTTATTTAGGAAGTTCTTTTTATTTACTTGCTTTTCTTTAGCTTGCAATTTTATTTATTTATTTATTCTCGGTATTGTGGGGCTCAAAATAAATATTTACTTTATCTATATATTTTGGTGAAAGTGTTTTAATCAGTCATCAGCTCAGTTGGTTAAAGCGTCATGTTAATATCAAAAATTTTGTAGTTTAATTCTCCTATGAGTCAAATTATTATTTTTTTAAAACTATTTTTTTTTTTTTTGTTATTTTATTATAAAATTTATAATATTGATTTTTATAATTATAATATAATAACTAAAAACAATATTTTTTTAATATAAAAAAAAATAATATTTAATTAATATTCTCTTCCCAATTATTTCAATTCAACAACACACGAAAACGTTTAGTTTAGAATAAATCTAATCAATTCTAAGAATTCAAATTATATTGTATACTAAATTACTTAAGCTGGATTTTAATTGACCAATATTTAAAATCTTAAAAATTTTATCGGCTCTAAAAAGGGAGATAACATGAAATCATATTATTTTATATGAGATATAATCAATGCGTACGACAAGAACAGAAAATATCATTTACCGGGGATATTTTCACAAAAATTGGGGATATTAAGGCGAGAGATATTATAATGAGAAATTTTTAGCTGATAAATTGGAGTTTAGAAAGAGAGGAGTATAGTATACCGTTAATGTGTATGAGGGAGTAAAATTATATTATTTTTATGGTAACTTTTATAGATTATTTGCCATCTAAAATCTATATACATAACCTTAAAATATTTAAAATATAAACATAAGCAAACAAAATGTAAAGTTTAGCTTTAAATTTAAAATTTTATTTAAATTATTATTTATTTAATAAAAGGTTATTTAATTTAAGCAATCTTCCTTAGAATTGTTTAAAATTTCATGAAAGTATATAAATAAAGTAAGAAAAGTGAAGAAAAGTAAAATATGAAGAGTTTTCATCTGTGGGCTGTGCATATAACAGAATTTATCTGTGAAGAATTGCATTATACCAAATTTGCATTATATTATTATGTTAAATAATGAACTACGGGCCCCTAGGTTTTGTAATTATAATTTAAGTTGAAGCAAAATTTAAAGTTTTTAATAGAACATAATAATAACTTTATACAGTATAAAAAAAATAAAATGTTGAATGACACAAAATGGCTTTATTTTACTTAAAAGTTTGAATATTATAAAACCAAATAGAAATTTGTTTAACCCGTATGCGCATTTCGGCCATATATACAACTTATTTACATATTAAGAGTTCATTAAGAAGAAGCGAAATAAAATGAGAAGGTGCTTACTGCGCATGTCCTTAAATACATGACTATTATAATTATAGATACTCTATTTTTGTTTTTGTTGTTTTTATATTTTTTTATTTTAGATCAACTTGTTTTTTTGTTTTTACTTGACGTAATATTTAAATAGGTTTATTGCAAGTAAAGAATTTCTAAACAATAAGAAGTCAAACTCGGATATGCCGTTTTGTTAACACACCCAAACATTTAAAAAACAAATTGTAAGAAATAAGAATTGTATGTTCACGAATGAAGTGAAATGTAGGAAACAAAAAGGTGTAGCGAAATTAATAAGATAAAATTCAAATAGAAAGTGTGTAAATAATAATTTTTTCGTATTAAAATGAAACTATTTATCGTGGTATCTATTAAAAGTTAAATTTTAACATAAAAAAAATGTACTTTTTGTTGTCTGTGGGATTTTACTTTTTGTTGTCTTTGTTTAAAATTTCAATATAAAATATTTTATTATTGTCCGACCTTTGTGTCTCACTATGTACTTAATAAATAATCCCGGATATAAAAATTTCATAATCGTTTTCAAATCTTTTGTCAGCCCAATAAAAATTTGTATATACAAACTTAGGCAAGCATATGCTGTGTTCTCTTTCTTTCTCATTTTATACGGCAATGCTAAAGTATAGTATAGTATGATAGTTTTTACTTGTTTCAACTTATCAGGAAATATTTTATTTTCATCCACTTGGTAATCGGTCCAAAAATGAAGATTTTAGCGTATTTTTTTGTTATTATAATTTTGTAAATTTTTTGAATAGCCTAGCATCACAAAAAAATACGAAAATTTTCAGATTTTCAATTTTTTCAAAATGACTTTATTTCTTTACCAATTTTTACAGAATTCATTAAAAAATAAATACCACTTCTAATCTTTAACAAGCCGTCGGTTGAGTATTGTCTTATCGTATATGCCATTTATGACTTAATAATGTATCTATAGACTTTTTTGTTTTCTTATTCCGATTCTGTTTTCATGTTTTTGATATATCTTACCGTTACTGGGAATTTCAGTCTAATTTTTGTGGTATATTCCCAAAAATTACTAGTTGTAAATATTGGTATTTTGTACGCGCCAAATTTTCCAACTTACAGCATTATATTAATATTATTAAAATAAATTTTTATCTGAATATTGGTGTGTTGGACGTGTTTTGACACCATACATACGATAAATTTTAATATTAAAATTATTGATCAATATTGCACCGCGCAAGTATATTTATACGACAGTGAAAAATGTATAAGTATTGTAAGAACATCAAGCTCAAATTAACTCAAATTTTCTGATAATTTTACTTACAAACCCCAATTATTTAAATTTTTCACTAATTCCGTTTACAAAATTTGATTTTTAAATTTGATTTTATTTTGATTGACAGTAAATTTGTTTAAACTACAATACAAAATTATAATTCTCTAAATTATGAAAACAGATCGCAAAATAAAAAAAAAATTATCAAAGCAAACTTTGCCTACATCAAAAAATTTATTTGCACGAAAATTAAACAAAATTTCTAATAGGCTGAAGACTATTTCAAATGAAAAAGTTGCCGATTTAAAAAGCTTATTAGCATATTTACCAGATATATTATTTAGATAAAGAATATTACAGAGCAATTTTCCAAAAACAAATATAATTCACTATTGTGGTATTAATATAAACTAGAATTAAATTTTGTGTTCCTGTCAATATTAATTAATTTTTTTTATTTATTTATTTATTTATTTATTAAACAGTGGACCTGCAGATGAATCTGTAGGCCAACTACAGACCCTTTTCCCCTACGGGATGTGGGCCTTTAAAATATAAAAGTAAATTTACAAAATAAAATATATAACATCTAAGAAATACAATAAATGGTATAAAAGAAAAGACTCAACAAATTAACAAAATAGAAATTACAATTTAAAACAAAATTATTAGTAAATTAACAATTCAGAAATAAAAATTTAAAATTCAAAATTTTAGCAAATTAACAAATTATCAATTTAGTAAAATAGAAACAAAGTTAATTGTACACTTATAAAAAATAAAGTAAAGGTATTTAAGTGTAGAGTCTTAAATATTGAAAAATGTAAAGTAATGTAAAAATTAGGTGTATATACAGGTGTAAATAGTAGGTAATCAAAGTGTAAATTTATTAAACATAAAGTATATTTAAGTGTAAAATCTTAAATAAAAAAAAAGTAAAATACTTACTATTCGCTAGAATAAAAAGTAATTTTAGCAAATAGTAGATAAACAAAATTATAAGAAAAGATAAAAAGGTTGATAGGACTTATTCCTACCAAGTAACATTAGTAATATTGTTGTGATAGTAATATAACAATGAAAATGGCATTGATAAATTATATTTCATCCCAGATGTTGTGATGTAGCAGAAGGTTTTTTATAAGTGTTAAGTGTGTATTGGTATGGAATCGCAGAGCTTGTAGTGGGGTGAATGTGAATTAAGATGTAATTGTGTTATTTGAAGGGCACTCTGTTAGGATGTGTTTTATGGTTAGGGGTTCTGAACAGTGAATACATGTCGAAGGTGTGGATCTGTCAAATAAGTGTTTATGTGTAGGAAGGGTATACCCTAGGCGTACTCTAGTAAGTTTGACACCTAGGGCTCGTGATCTAGTTTTAATTGGTCCTGGAATGTTAGCATTGGGATTGTGTAATTTAGCAAAACGATTGGAAGAATTCCAGGATGTTTGGCGGATGTGCGCCGCGTGTATTGCAATCAACCTTTTAGCATGAGCATAGGACAATACTGAGCCTCTGGTAAGAGGGCTTTTTGCCGCTATTTTTGCTTCAAGGTCAGCTCTGGTGTTGCCATCTATGCCAACGTGGCCTGGAATCCATGCCAATCGTAACTTGCCATTGTTATGTGCTATGGTGTTTCTAATGTATGAAGACATGTACTCACTGTTGAAAGAGTTTTTGATTGACATAATTGAGCTGAGGCTATCCGTAAATATAATGGTATTCTCATGCAGGGTTTCAGCAGCTTGAATTGCTCTGTATATGGCAGTAAGCTCAGCTATCAGAATAGAGCATTCCTCCGGCATGATTTCCGCCTTCCAAAGAGAGCCATTCCTGACTATCGCCCAGGCTACGCCATGGGGTCCTTTTGATCCATCTGTATATATTTCTGAGTGTGATGAGAGTGTTTGTTTGAATTGAATGTACAATTGCATGTACTTTTCAGAAGGTGTTATGTTTTTAGAATGTAGAGACAAATGATCATGTATGTATGATTTCCAGTTGTTCCAAAGGTGTGCTTGTCTATATGACTCTGGGGAGGCATACAGGTCAAGCTCCAAAGGCTCAACCAGAGGGATCATTTTATCTATTGAAGATGTTTTATTCGTGATGGTTTTATTTTGTAAAAAGTTGGAATATATTTTGTGAAGGGGATGTTTCGGATCAAAGTTTGCCCTGGCTATTAGCCTTGCCGATAAAACATTTCTTCTCTCCTCTAAGGAGGGGAAATTTGCCTCTATTCTCAAAACTTCCAAGGCTGTATTTGGTAAAGCTCCCAAAGCAATCCTAACCGCCTGGTTAATGGCAGCCTGTAGTCTCCGGATATTCCCCTGTGTAGTGTAGCCGTACAAGGTGAGTCCGTAATCGACTTTACCAAATTAAATAGCTTTCGCTATTCTTATAGCTACATCGACCGGTGGACCCACCTTTTTTCTGCAGATAAACTTAAGTAAGTGATTTGAACGTTTAATTTGGGAAGTTAAGTTTTTAACATGTAAATTGAATTTCAAATTTCGGCTGAAGTGGATGCCAAGGATTTTAATATTATCTAATGGGACTATGGTTAATTTTTTTTTATATTATTTGTGTTTATTATCTAAGGCTAGAAATTATTTTATTTTTTTTTCTCTCTTATATAATAATACCCAAGATTAATGACGTGGTGGGTAGAAAAGTAAAAATAATTGAA
This sequence comes from Argyra leucocephala, assembly GCA_963942445.1. Classification (NCBI taxonomy): domain Eukaryota; kingdom Metazoa; phylum Arthropoda; class Insecta; order Diptera; family Dolichopodidae; genus Argyra; species Argyra leucocephala. Next base: position 17,934,260 of record OZ012681.1, read on the forward strand.
TAGTAAATTACATCACAAAAGTATTAAAATTTTAGCAAGTTCTTGTTGCTGAATACTTAAAACATTTCAAATAGTTACCCTAAATAAATGACGGTTATTTCCAAGTTGAGCGACATCTACACTCTAAATGAAATTTCAATCATTCACAATTTTTAAAACTGCTTCATAAAAAATCTGCCGTTTTAAATAAACACACAAACTTATAGAAAAAAGTACAAAAATAAAAACACAAATAAAAATTGGAAACAAAAGAAAACAATAAAAATCAGATCAGATCATATTCTTCAAAAATTATATAATAAATGTTAGTTCATTTGCTTCTGCTATTATTGAATAAATATAATACAGTAAAACACGGTTATAGTTATTCCCTAAATTTCAGTTATATTTCGGACTATAACCAAAGATAATTTACAAATAGATGTGGCAACTTATGAAAAGCTTTGTGCTAAGGTTTTATTTTGAAATTCCCTAATACGGGGCTAATGTCATTATATATTCATACCTAAATGTGACCATAGTTTACAATACTCATATTAAACATCATTTTAGCTATATTTTGACCTGCCTGAAAATTGAAAAAAAAAACTAAAAATTTACCTACCACATACATTTTATTTACAAAAACAACTTCTTTGTATGAAGTAAAAATAAAATACAGTTTTTTTTTTATTTTTATTTTACGTTTTTCTTAATTTCTTCTACTTGAATACTCTTTGTATGTATTATATGATATGTATTATATTTAAATAAACGATTTTAACGCAGCCGAAGAGAACAAAATTTTTGAGACGTTTTTGTTTTGAATTTGTTTTTTTTTTTTTTTAATGAGAATAAAAAATTAAAATGAGAATAAAAAAAACTTTTAGATCTTTTACTCAATTTTCAAAAGAGCTTGAATTTTTAAAGTTTTTATTTTTTATAGGTTTACCACATCTATATGTAAATTATCTTTGGTATAACCGTTTTGTGATTATAGGCGTAGTAAAAAAAAATTGTAAAAACAAAAATTCAAATTCAATAAAATATCTTTCGTATAAGAATTTTAAACTTTATTTTATTCATAAATATCGATTCTGTTATGTAATCAAAAAATATACAAATTTGTAATAAAGAACAGATAAAGACAATATATATTTTTTAATCAAATGACTGACTTTTAAATTATTTTTTTGTTTTATTGAAAAAATTGGTGTTATATTTTAATGTGACTATAAACGACATCGATTGTATATGAACTTATGAAGTTTATTACTTTCTTTCAAACAAATTGTTGACTATTTGCTATAACAGAATTGTGACTACAAATGTTTTTGACTATAAACGAATTAAAATACATCGATCGACTACGTTGAGAGTAATGGGATTTTATTGTATTAAGTTATATTGAAATTAGTGTTCATTTCCTTATAAAGTATTAGGTATTATAGTTTAATTTCATTATATATATATATTCAATAATAAAGCGATTCAGAAAACAACTACAATTATACAAAAAAAAATATATATCTTTTTATATAAAGTCGTACTTGACAGAACTGTTTCTGTGCAATTGCACTGGGGATTCACTAGTATATATATTATAATAAACTTTGTAACAATAGATACTGTTCAATTTTGAAAAACTATTTTTAAATATTTATATAATGCGAAACCTGAATTGTTATTATGCTTAATAATATGCTTAATTTTTTAATAATGGGTTCTGTTATATCCACTTTTTTTGTCATACGTCCAAGCTAATGAAAAAAAGTGTTCGCACGTTGGAGAGTACAACAAACTCATTTTGAATATGATTGAATATAAAGCTTATGAACTAGATAAGCTCGCTTTGAATTTAATTGTAAAAAATTAAAAATAAACCCTAAAACCGTTTTTCTCAAAATTGTCCAATAAACATTAATGAGAGTTTTTCTCCGTTTCAAACAATTGGCGTATGCGACAAAATAATACTCAAGTGACCTAATACGTTTTAATTTAACACAACATTTTATATTTCCCATTCATTATTATAAATGTTTTTTTTTGTATAGTTTTTATTGAATCTTACTAAACTAGAAACTCACAATAATTAGATCTAATCTTAACCTAAAGAATTAGAATATCAATGCCATTGCATTGATTTTCCAAATTTAACAAAGTAACTTCATTTATAATAGTGTACAAGTAAAAAAAAAAAAAACATAATAAATAACAAAACTTTAAAACTATAAATAATTCAACAAGTTAAAACTATAATGTTTGTTTATCCAAATATTTTTTCTAACTTTGGTAATCGCATATAATTTATAGAAATAGCTTGTTGTATAAAATCGCTGTAAAGCTTTACATTAGTGAACATGGTAATAGATCCGTCAGAACAATATTTTTCCCTATTAATACCTACACTAACAATACCTACCAAAAAATACCGTCTTTGATATCCAACATATTTCTCAATAAAAAATCCACCTCCACTATCACCTTGGCAAGCCGTTCCACCCTCTGCATTTTGAGCGCAAAATTTATCACCAGTAATTTCAGATTTATATTTTGGATGAACGAGTTTTTTACATTCAAAATTACTCAATGTTTGAAAATTTAACTTTAATAATTTTGAACTTGATATATCTTTTGTTGATCTAGCACCCCATCCCACAACCCAACCTCTCTGAAATCCTATTGTAGTGTGATAGTTATCCCTTGAATCCAAATTAATACATACTGGTTTAATACGTCGATTGTATTGCAAATGGTTTTTAAGGATTAAAACAGCTATATCATTTCTTACTGGTGCTGATTGATATCTAAAATAAAAAAAAATAAATTTGATCAAAAAAATAAATGATAATATGAAATTAATTAACTGTAATGGAATATGAATGTATTTTATTTCCATATACGAAGCAAATTCATCAGAAGCTCCAATGCTACGATAGGTTTTGCCAGCTCCAATCAGAAAATTGTTAGGACTATGTAGTTTACTGTAACCATCATCATAGAAACAATGAGCTGTCGATATGACAACATTCGAATGAATAATACTACCACCACATACTTGTTCAAACGTTGAATAAGTACCAGTATTATTCGCATAAACAGCCACATGCCATGGTGCATTTACAATGTTAGCTGAATTTCCTTTATACAATAACTTGGATAAATAAGGGTGTAAATGTTCTGCAATTTGACCGCAAATTAATTGACAATCATCTTCTTCACCAAATACTTCCCACTTTCCTCTTCTACATTTTGTTAAAATATCGGTTTTTGGATTTAAATTATAATTTTTATAACCGATCTGACAACGTATTTCGACTTCATAAACTTGGGATAAACATTTGGTTGATAATATGCCATCTGTATAACCCATACAATTCACTTGAACTTTAATGTTAGAAACCTTCGGAACATAACAATAATGTGGTTGAACCGTACTTTGGGTTAAATATTTGTCGAAAATTAATTGATAATATTTTTTTTTTTTTTGTAAATTTTATTAAGCTTACTATTTATCAGCGAGTAAATCTAGTCCGTCTTTGGAAAGTTCAGGTATTTCTAATATGTTAGATATATTTTTACAAGCAGGTTTTGTATCTGCGTCATATTTTATATAAAAGTTATTGTAAAATGGTAGTCCTAAGATAAGATTTCCATTTTTTATGTTACTTCTGAAATATGATTATTAAAATATAATAAAAACTTTTGATAATAAATAAAAAAATATTGATATATTTTAACCTATTGATTAGATCCACATTATATAAGATTTTTGACCGTCCTTTAGATCTGTAAATAATGAGATGATAATCGTCAACATAATTAAAATTTGTTGTTAAGATTTGTCTTTCTGATAAAATAATTCCAGGAAATTTATTTTTTTCGCCATCAACTGCATTTTTCCTTTTAAATTCAATATAAGGCGTTGGAAACGTTATCATATCCAGCAATTCAAGTTTATTTTGAAATCCTATGCATTTTGGTGAACATAACAGTGGTTTCTGAGACCACTCACCACCATCTTTGCAATGCAAAGTTTTTATTTTAATATGCTCTTCACTTTCGTAACCATTTCTGCATTGCAGATAAACTTTATTGATATATGGACCAGCACATGGAACGGAATCTTCTATTTTAGATTCGCAAAGAATTTTAACTCCAAATGTTTTCAATTTTGTGACATCGCATGTTTTTAGAACCGTTTCAATGAAATCTGCTTTTAACATAATTAAAATTGATAGAATAAATGACAAATTATAAAAACGATTTTGCTTCATTTCAAAGTTGTAAATTAAATAAATAATTGATAATTTTTTTAAATATAATCCAAGACAAAAAAATAATCGTAACTGACTGAATTTAAGAATTTTGGAGAATTAGCTCAGATGTTCAAATATATTTGAAAAATTATGAAAAATTAAAAGTCATCTTAAGTGGCCATTACACGTACATATACGATTTAATCCATTTAATTCGATTCACAAATGTCAAAAAATCGTACGTGTAAAAGAGCTCTTTTGAATTAAATCGTATGAATTTCGTGAATCAAATTGGAATTGGCCATCCAATTTCCATCCAATTAAATTTGACAGTTCATCAATTAAATATGGCGAATTCGTAAATTTTTATTTCAATCCTATATTTTCGACTGAATTTTCACAACGATTTATTTTTGTTGTTTGTATACAAGTTGCTTTTGATAACAAAGTGTTTTTATATTTGCCTTAATTAACTTGCCTTGGACTTTATTTATATATTTGCTTCAATTTGCTTCAATTCAACAAAATACCCATTTCAATAACCATTCAACCAAATTATATCCATAAAAAGAATATGAGCTCATGTATAGATTCATTTGTTTGCACATAAATTCATATGCAAATTTGCTAAAAATTGTAAGAAATAGACGATAATAAGAATTGTACGTGTAAGAAAAAGAAAAAATATAGTAAACAAAAGAGAGTATGTGACAAAAAAAGTTGCCTGAAATTAAATAAAAAAAAGTTAATAATTTGAAAAAAAAATGTCGACAAAAATTTCATTGAAATATTTAACAATATTATTTTCTAAATTATATCAACTATACATAAGATTTTTAGGAGACCTAACTAAAACAGCGTTATCATATTCTGAAAATTCTGTGATTTGTAAATAGATGTTGTCCTCAGTGTCTATAATTATAATTGACAAGCATTTAAGGACCTGCGCAGTAGACACCTTTTCATTTTATCTCTCTTCTCCACAATGAACTCTTAATATATAATAGGTAAGTTGTAAATAAAACAATAATGCGCACACAGTTGAAAATTTTTTAATCAGATGGTTTTATTATTCACAAAATACATTAAGAAATAGGTAGAAATGAAACAGAAAATGAGAAGTAAGGTATTTATGTTTTTTAACGAAAAAATATTAATTTCAAAGCTTTTCATTAAAACATGAGTGTTATCTGCTTTTTAATAAGAAGTCTATATCAGTCCATGCAAATCCCTGTTCTTTTAAAAACTTTAAATTTAGCTTAAACTTGAATAATAATTACTCAACAGGGGCCCCTAGTTATTTTATAATCGTGTACCACTATAATAAATATTTAGTTTTACTATAATTTAATTAAATAAAAAATAATAATGTTTGTAACTACAAATTATTACTGACAAAAATATTAATAATATTTTATATTATTGTAATGTAATTATAATTTAATATTTTTAATAGGTATATAAGAAAATAATAATGTTTAAAATGAAAATATTGAAATAATAAAAGATCAGAATTAATCATCGTATTAGGGAACAAACTTAATTAGAACTAACATTTTTTGCCACTCTGCCTCATATAAATAATGGGAGGGAACGTAAACAAATCCAAAGAAGAATAATGAGAACGCTACATTATTTTACAGTATAAAGGAAAAGAGAAACATTTGTTTTGTACCCTTTCTCTCTCATAATAAATTTGGTATACGATAAGTAAATGTAAATTTTAACTCTTTTAACTGATGATATTTTGCTTGGTTTGGTATTTCTTAAAAATTGTCTTAGGTTTACGTAAACTGGGAGTGTATATTCTTGTTAATATAGATTATAGAATAGACTAGGGACCCCTGTTGAATAATTGTTATTCAAGTTGAAGTCAAATTTAAAGTTTTTAAAAATAAATTTATTACGTTATTGCAAAATAAACAGTAATTTACCTACTGACATAGACTTTTCACGATATAGCAGAAGCCAATCGTGTTTAATAAAAAGTTTTGTCGTTAGTAAGTTTTATTTAAGAGATATAAATACACGTTCCTCATATACTGTTTCGTTTCCGATATATTCCCTATAATAAGTGGCATTTAGTGGATAAAATTACTAAAAATAAAAAGTGTTGTTACTAAAGAGGTACGTATATATATACCTACATAATACATAATTTTAATAAAAACTATGTTATTACTACAAATAACCAAAATTTAGAAACAGTCGCTTAAAAAGATAAAAAATGAAGAATTCAAGTGATTTGTTTTTTTGTTTTTATTTTATAGATGTACATAACTTCAGATGAATTTGTTTTTTTTTTTTTTTGTATTTATTTGACATATGTACAATGTGCATTATATTCACTGCAAGTAATTATAATAACTGATTTGTTTGTTTTTGTTTTTTATTTTAATAAGATCTCACATATGGATAATGTATTTGCTGAATATCCAAAACAATATGAGTAAAAAAAATTTTCAACCGTGTGCGCATTATTGTTTTTATACAACTTATATACATTAGGAGTTCATTAGAGAGAAGCGAAATAAAATGAAAAGGTGTCTACTGCGCAGGTCCTTAAATGTTTGTCAATTATAATTATTGATATTCTTTGCATTCAACAAAGGTGAAATTTACATATGGGTGTGTACTAATAATGGAATATGGATATTTGATAAAGTTGAAAAATTTGGTTTCGCTTTAAATTCACTGTATTTATTAACATTTCTATGGTGTTTGTAAAGAAGAAAAAAAAAAACAAAAACAAAAAAAGAAATATAAAAAAAATGTGTGCAATACAAATCATTATCATTATACTTCAATCAATTTCAATTATTTTCAATCAACATTATTATTATATTTTTTTTTTGTGTTTTTAATTTGGTTTCTTTTATTAATCTCTTTCTTTTTATTACTTCTCTTTCTCTCACTAAGTATATGTACGTACATGTGTCATATAGGGTTTGCATACATTTATTACCTACATAATCAATATGGCTTAGTTTAATTGAAAATAACATGCAAACATTATTTATGGAAGAAAACAAAATTTGAATTGAACCTATCAGTTATCTATCACTGCTATCACTCAGTTTCAGTTACAAATTACTCTTCTCGCATGTAAAAAAAAGTTCAATTTCGATTTATGCATCCATATATTATACTTTTATATGCCAATTTATGCTTAGGCAGCGTTTATACGTCAGACAAAATCTAATCTTGATAAAGTCGGATGAATGTTTATATTTCAGACTTTTTCTCAGATTTTATCTACGATTTTACGTTAAATATTTTTTGTATTTAACTGATAAATACTTTTTATAAAGTGCGTAATTTTTTATTGGTGAAAATTTTTTAATATATAATTTAAAAATTTAAAAGGTATGTCAATCAAAACACTCCTAAAAAATTTTAAAAATATGAGATGAGATTAAGAGATTTGGTAAAAAGTTCGGCTAATTTTTCCGTAATTACAATTATAACTTGCTTTGGAAACCTTATATCAAGCTGCGATTCTAAAGTTTATTTTTGTAGTGTTAGTACGCTTAAATTGAAGGCAAATATTTCTAAAAAAACATTTTTTTTCTTTATTTTATTTTATTTCAAATTTGCTACTTTAAAGTACTGATAGTTTTTTTTATTTAATTTGAATTTGATTTTTTTTAATTGAAATGTGTATTTTACATGGAAAGCAGTTAATAAAATTTATCAGCTTCTATAAAAAAAAAAAAAAATTTTATGGAACGTTGTTTCTAAAAACTATAAAAATACATTTTTAAGAACCAAAGCCTAACGAAGACATTGCGTTTAATTTTAATATTTTAGTACGGAAGAAGCGAAAAAGACAACCTTTTGAGCATAATATTTTTTTGTGAAATTAAAAATGTTGGTGAGTTTTATTTTTTATTTAATACGAAATATTTCTTTGCTTTTATGAGAACTTAATGCACACTACACTTTTGTCATGAGTTTTTGGCATTTATACTTAAAAAAAAATTCATGGATTTTGTGTAACGGGTAAATGCTAAATAGATTTCATCGTGAATTTGATTGTCAATTGCCTTGTATTAAATCGTATGTGTAAAGGCCGCCTTAGGGGTTATCTTTTCCAAAAAAAAAAGTATTTTTTTTCTTCTTATAGATTTATTTAATTTGCAAAATAATCTAAATTTAAGCACAATTCTTTACTCTACAAAAAAATAAATTAACTACGTAATAAATTAAATGATTTAGAAATTTTAATGAAATCATCGTATGAAATAAAAAATAAATTAACGACGTAATAAATTAAATGATTTAGAAATTTTAATGAAATCATATAGCTTTGAAGTTCACGTTATCGTTCTTACCGAAATTTGGTTAAAAGAAGATGAAAATCGTTTTTTCAACCTACCCGGATATGAAGCATATTTTTCGAACCTTGAAATCCCTTATGGTGGATCAGCCATATATGTTAGTAAGAAAATTTGCAGCATTCTCGTTGATAAAGAAGAATTTAATTCGTCAACATTTTTAACAGTTAAGGTTTTAATATCATATCATTAAATAAGTAACAAAGCTATATAGGTATTAATATCATATCAATATATCAACATCGCAGAACTCGAGTTGAAGATTTCATCAATAAACTTGATGAATTTACTCAGAAACACCGTAACTCTATTATCTTAGGTGACTTCAACATTAATTTACTAAAGACTAATTGTAGAGAAGTAGAAAATTTTACAAATACCTTACTTAGTAATGGTTATATCATTTATAATAAACTAGCAAAGATACCCGACGTTGTCCGGGTCGACCACAAAATGTATCGAATTTATTTCAATCAAGTTTAATTTATGAATCGAATTGAAAAAAATTGGTTTTTCCAAAATATTCTAATATTTTTTTTCACAACGATAACAAAATATCAACAATACTACAACTTAAACTATACTTATATTAAAATTATTTTGGTGTAAACAATATTTCGGTGGTCTTGCTGTTGAGGTATTCTTGAAATAAAGAAATGTTCGACTTTTCAACAATCAATTGGAATTTGTACTTAAATGAAATGAGGATGCCAAGTTCTTATTCTTAATCTAGTACCGTAGTTTTGGTTTCATCAAGTTTCGTAGAAGCAATATTGAAGTTACTATTTTTAATTCCAATTGATGAGGAACAACAACTTTATTTTCATCGATAACTGTATCTATCGATTTGTACACATGGACCCCCTGGAACACTCTGCAGTATTTTCTGATTAATAAAACGAATAGTCACATTTTTGTGGCCACTTCACATAGTCATGTAAAAATTTTATACTGATTCCTAAATTCGAAAATACTTTTTCAGGAAAATACATGTTTTTTTATTTTTCATAGAGTACCCATAAATAAATTTTCAAGTCTGTAACACAATTTTTTTTTTTGAAACATTTCTGATAGAGTAGGTATGTAAGGGTAAATTTTTATGCCTGTAGCTCTATTGGTTTTTGAAATATTCCTGAGACGCACGTGCTAGGAGTTGTACGGCAGCAATCCGAACCAGTCCAAATTTTCGAAATCGGTAACAGTCGTATTTCTTTATTTGTGAAAGAGAATCTAAATGTAAATTTTCATACCAGTTACACACATGGTTTTTAAAATATTCCAGAGTCTTGCTAGGAGTTGTACGGCAACAACCCGAACTTGTCATCTGATGGCTTTGTAAAGTACCGCGTCCGGTACCTTATTTCACCATGCATAACTGCGCAACATTTCAGAACTCTATTTTTAAGACTGTGGGCGTGTATAGCGAACAAACAAACAAGCAAACAAACAAACAAACTTTCATACAAAACAAATATTGACGATCTGGTGGGGAAACTAACGGAAATAATTGAAAGTAATACCAAAACTATTGTGGTAAAAAATAACAAGAAACATGAATAAATGACAGAGAATATTTTAAGTAAAATGAGAATACGTGATTCTTATTTTAAATATAACAGAAAATACGTTGAAAAACTATACGAGGCCTCTAAAGAAGAAGTTAAAAAACTGATTTATGAAGCAAACAAAAAAATTTTATTCGGAAAAACTCTCTAAAAGTCCTAATAATAGTAAAACACTGTGGAATATTTATAAAAAAATTATGTTTAACAAGGACACTAATATAGAAGCAAGCGGTAGCATTAAAACTTTAGAAATTGATAATCGATGCGTTTCGGAAAAGACGGATATCGTTGAATGTTTTAATGACTTTTTTATAAATGTTACCGAAAAAATAGACATTCCATTTGAGCCCATTGATAATCCGTATATGAATGATTTTATACCTACTATATTTTCCAATTTTAATTTGAGTCCTACAAATGCTTAAGAAGTTAAAAATGTTATCCTTCTACTGAACTCAGCTACATGATATGATAATCTTTCAACCAAATTTATTAAAAGGTTCTCTGAACCTTTAAGTCGAATTTTAGTCAAGTTTGTCTAACTCTTTAAAAAAGTCCATAGTATCGCCAATTTTCAAAAGCGGCAGCAAAAATTTTATGCTTCAATTATAGACCTATTTCCGTACTTGCAGCTCTTTCAAAAATTTTCGAAACCATAATCAAAGCCCGACTTACAAACTTCTTGAGAAATAATAATATAATCCATGAAGAACAATATGGATTTCAACTTAACTCTAACACAACTGCTGCTTGTCTAAGTCTGACCAATATGGAGCAGGGCACCTCAAACTACACTAACTCGCTTAAATGTTCTTCACAAAAAAGCAATTAAAATAATTTTTAGATACCCTGTCTTGTTTCATAGCGAACAATTGTACAATGAACAATATTTAAGTTTTAAAACCATATGCAAAAAAGAATTGTATATGATTGCATTTAAAATAGTCAACAATTATATAAAGCATAATTTCATCAACCAACACAACACTAGGAATAAGTCAAATTTTTATTTAAGTCTTTTCAAAATAAATAACCAGAAAAACAATTGTCTTTATAACTGTTTAAACATATATAATGAATTACCATCAGAATTAAAAAATATTAATAACGTACATGTTTTTAAAATGGAAATAAGGAAGTATATTTTGAGCCAAATTTAATTTAATTTACTTATGAGTTTGTGAATTTTTAATTTTAAGATTTTTAAATTTTTATACTTAAGTTTAATTATAAGTTAATGTTAATGATTCATTTTATTATATTTTTCTTTTAAATTTGTCTTTGTACATATTAGTTTTTTTTTCCTTTCTCATCTATAATTATAATTGACAAGCATTTAAGGTCCTGCGCAGTAGACACCTTTTTATTTTATTTCGATTCTCCTACTCCTTAATGAACTTCTAATATATATAATATATAAGATTGTATATAAAACAAAAATGCGCACACAGTTGAAAATTTTGTACTCTTATGATTTTATTGTTCAGCAAATACATTATGCATAAGTGAGATCTTATGAAAATAATAAACAAAAGTAAACAAATCAGTTATTATAATTTACATTATGTACTTGCAAATGAATCTATTTACATACGCCAATTAAAAACAAAGAAATAAATTCATCTCAAATAAAAAATATAAAAAAGCAAAAACAAAAAAAATCAGTTGAATTGTTCATATGACTAGCAAATTTATTTTGATATAGTAGGTCACTTGAATTCTTAATTTTTATCTTTTTAAGTAACTGTTTCTAAATTTTTTTTATTTGTAGTAATAATATAGTTTTTATTAAAATTATGTATTATGTAGGTATATATATACGTACCTCTTTAATGACAAAACTTTTTATTTTTAGTAATCTTATCACTAAATGCTTCTTACTATAGGGAATATATCGGAAACGAAGCAGTATATGAGGGACGTGTATTTATGTGTCCTAAATAAAACTTACTAACCACAAAACTTTTTATTAAACACGAGTGGTTTCTGCTATATCGTGCGAAGTCTATGTCAGTACGTAAATTACTGTTTTTTTTAAAACTTTAAATTTGGCTTCAACTTCAAATATAATTACTCAACAGGGGCCCCTAGTCTTTCATATATTTAATAAGTTAATTTAGTCTAAACTAAAAAACTAATGTGTATTTAGATAAAACTTTAAGCTTAAAATTTAAATTTTTTCAATTTTGGTACGAATGGAAAGATATTTCATTTTATTTTATGTATATATTTTTTTAATTACTAATTTTAGTTTTAATTATTTATTATTCAAAAATATTTTAAAGATCATACGGCCTATGGCTAAGATCGAAATTTTAATTTTTATTTGTAATCTCAATTACTTTTACTTTTGAATTAATAAAGAAAAAAAAAATACAATTATTTAACTCTTTCAGAGACAAGGTTTGAAATCAAGTGAATATTAAAATTTTTTTGGTTATATTTTGTTTTATATGAAACTGAAGGTGAAAAATAGATATACATATTTGTTTTTGATAATCAGATTTGTTTTTAGTGATATGTTTAGATAGTGATATGCCAGGCTTTCATACATATCTAGTTTATTATTTTTGTTTACATCTCTTTTATTAATTTTAAACTATTCTTATTTATATGATGTTCTTCTTCAACTATATGTTGCGCTACAGCTGACCTAAAATTCGTGTAGTTTTTTTTCCTCGCCAATTGTGCTTCCCTCATATGTTCCTGGAATCTAACTTTAATTAACCTCTTGGATTGTCCTATGTAAGTTTTTGTGCAATTTTGGCATGATATTTTGTATATACCTTCTATGCTTTTCTTATCTTTAGCAGATCCTAACAGATTACATAATTTGAGATTTCTGCTAGTAGTGACTACATTTAAGTTGTATTTCTTAAATATATTGCTAAATTTTTTTGTGTATGCGGAATATGCTACACAGATTCGTTTTGGCTTCTCCATATTTTTGTTTTGTTCGAATAAAGTTAAAGAGATTTTCCATTTCAGTTCTATGGATCTTCTTCTTTATTATTTTCTCAACATTTTCTTTCATAAATCCATTTACTTCTGCTGTGTCCTCAATATATAATTTTTCCTTTTTGAAGTTTTCTTCTGATAAAGGTGTGGTCAGTATATACATATCCTTGAAAGGTTCTGCGTGAAGACTTGGTATAAAAATTATACCCCCGCCCAGATAAAGATGTATTTACTGATTAAAATCATTAAATCAACGCCTAGCTCAAGCAAGAAGGAATTTTATTGACTAACCACATCCAATTATTGGTTCGTTTGTTGATGACTTTTTTTGAATACTGTTATATTCATATACTGAGCTTATTATAAGCTATTAGCAAGTTCTTAGTCCCATCAACTTTTCACCTTAGAAGTGTTATTAGCTGGATCACGAAAATTTTACTATCCTTTTGCATTTTCACTTCAGAAAACCAGAATCGCTTGTCCGACAGTCATATTCTCCCTGAGATAATTTATTATCAATGTGATGTACTTTTTTGATACTTGAACAGTACCGTAAGCATTTATTTTTTTTTTTCTGTTTTACCATAATAAAAGGGTTTTTCCAATAAGAGTGATATGATTTCTTTTTAAAAAAAAAACACACACAATTGTTAAGGAAATTCAAATGTTTTTTTATTTAATGTGAAGTCATTCAAATGGCCTTAACGACTTTTTCTGCATGTGCGAATACGATGAAACCAATTTTCGAACACTTTTTCCACACACAATCCAGTAGCTTAAAGAGATTTTGGTTTATTGCTAAAGACCAATGACTTCAAATAACCCCACTAGAAATAGTCTAATGGTGTTAAATTACAACTTCTTGGAGGCCATTCAATATCACAATTTCTTGAAATAATCTAATCGCCAAACTTTTCTCGCAATAATTCAATTGTTGCACTTGCTGTGTGGCATGTAATCCCCATCTTGTTGGAATCAAATGTGGTCAAGATCAACTTCTTACAATTTCGGCTTACAATAAAAAGTTGGTTATAATCGATCTATACCGCTTTCCATTGACAGTAACGGTGTGAGCAGCTTCATTTCGAAAGAAGTACGGACCAATGATTCCACCGACCAAAAACAACATAAAACTCTCAATTTAGGTTAATGTAATGGTTTTTCATGAATAATTTGTGGATTTTCTTCGCACCACAATCGACAGTTTTGTTTATTTAATGCACCAGATGAAAGTGAACCTCATCAGAGACGATGATTTTCTTAAAAAAAATCGTTATCGTTTTCAAGTTGTTCCAAAAGGCAAAATCAGCAAATTCACGACGTTTATATAATTAAATTGTAAACCTTACTGAATTCAATGAAAAAACATGACAGACATGACAGGACAGGATATATTAGAAATGGCCGAAACGTATCACTTCAAAATCATATCATCCCTATTAAAAAACTCCTTATTTTATGTGTTGTACAATAATTATCGAAATATAATTCATGATTTTTGCCGTCAAATGGTGAACAACATTTTCTTCCAGATTTTTCTCAACTTCAGTACCTTTCTTTCTTGTATATATATATCATATAGTTATATATACAGGTCTTTTATCAAACAACATTCAAACTTTCTACCTACGTCTTATTGACTTTTTTTGCATATACTATTTGAGATGACCTACGATGTTTGAATTTAATCAGCGATTCATCAATAGCAAATAGTTTTCCAGGATCAAATTCGTTCTGAAAACGGTTTAGCAACTTATTTGCTTTCATTGGAAACAGAACAAATATGTTCAAGATCAGATGGTATTTTGGCGATCACCAATAGACACTTCCTAGATATTTCTTTTTACTACAAAGATTTTTTATTCATTATGTTCTAATCATTGCGAACATTTTTTTATGTAATCACTAAAGTTCACTTTAAATGTCCTCACAACATCCCGGTCGGCTCATATAATTTTGAGGTAGTTCAGGAGTTTATCTACCTTGGAACCAACATCAACTCCACCAATAACATCGATGTTGAAGTAAGGTGAAGAATTACCCTTGCAAACCGTTGCTACTTCGGTTTGTCCAAACAACTGGGTTCAAAGCTCCTACCCCAAAATATCAAGGCACAATTATACACAACGCTCATCCTTCCGGTGCTGCTATATGGTTCTGAATCGTGGATATTACGAAAAGCAAGCGAGCATGCACTTGGTATCTTTTAAAGGAAAATTCTTCTTCGCATTTGTGGTCCTGTATCTGACAAAGGGGTTTGGAGAAGAAGATATTATGCCGAACTATACCAGCTGTTCAACGACATGGACCTAGCCAAAAAAGTCAGAATAAGATGGCTTCATTGGCTAGGCCATGTAGAGCATATGGATCAAACTGCTAAGGCTAGGAAACTCTTCGAATCCAAGCCCCAGGGAACGCGTCATCGAGGGAGGCCACACCTTCATTGGAGAGATGAAGTATCGGCAGATATGAAAAACTTCAAATCAACAACTGGAGAAATTCCGCTCGTGACCGAAATCAGTGGAGGACAATTTTGCGCCAGGCCCAGGACCTTCAAGGTCTGTAGCGCCCAGCAAGTAAGTAAGTAAAGTTCACTTTTATTATGAAAAAGGAAATTATTTACCGTTTACTTTTGATCTATTAAATAACAGACAATATTTCTAATATGTGCGGTGCTACGATATTTATACCACTTTATTTGGCGAATATGTGCGGTGCTACGATATTTATACCATCGTTCCAATACACAATTATTCTTAATAAAATGTATATTACATTTATCGACATTTTAATAGAAAAAAAACCAAAAAATCGAAAATTATTCTGATAAAAATATAATCCGTTATTAATTTAATGTCACAGCTTGGCAATACGCAGCAGGTAGAAGTATCAGAATGATAATATAGAAAGATAATACAGTAAATATGAAACAACTTTTGTAGTATATTATCATAATACCACCGTCCTTGAAAGAGTTAAATATGATTTTTGTAAAAATTAAGTCTGTATCGTTGCTGATTAGATGACTTTCTTAAAACACTATACCTTTTTTATCTGGACAAACTGAGTTGGTAGTTTAAAATATTTTAGTTTTCCATGATTGAAGAGTTTTTATTAAAATAACTGGAATCCTAAATTCGTTACCAACCCAAGGGAAACACATTATCGAATTAACCGAATATTCGAGTAAAAAATCCTAAATGCAGGTTATGTTTTTTGGGACTTTTTTGGCAGATTAATTTGGATTTAAAAAATAAAATTTTGATGAAGAGATTTAGCTTTAGAAAACGTGAATGTGAAGTTAATTCTCTTTTTCCTGATTTCCTCATCATAAATTCATTTAAATCCTAATTTGTATATTATACAACGTTAGCCATCTTTGAATAGTTCTAAATGATACTTACACTACCACATATTTGAAATAAAATCCAACACCTTACCTTTTAATGTAGTAGGTACACAATTTTATATTCCCCACATAAATAACATAATGAAACTTTGTTCTACCTAAATAATTTAAGAAATTAAAACAAAAATATCTGCTCATATACATTACCCCAATTGGGATAACCACACTTTATTTTTGGAAATAGCTTGTTGTATAAAATCTTTATAAAGTTTTACATTTGTGAACATGGTAATAAATCCATCAGAACAATATTTTTTCATATCAATACCAACACTAACAACACCCAGCAAAAAATACCGCATTTGATCTTCAGCATAACTTTCAACAACAAATCCACCACCACTATCACCTTGACAAGCGGCTCCACCATTTCTATTTTCAGCACAAAATTTATCACCAGTAATATCAGATCTAAACTTTGGATGAACTTGTTTCTTACATTCATTATTATCCAAAGTATCGAAACTTAACTCCAATAATTTTGTGCTTGATGTATCATTTCTCGATGTCGCACCCCATCCTACAACTTTACCTCTCTCAAACCTTATAGTAGTGTCATAGTCTTCAATAGGATCCCAATCGACACATACTGGCTTAATACGTGGACTGTATTCAAAATGACTTTGAAGAATTAAGACGGCAATATCATTTCTCACTGGTGTTGACTGATAACTAAAATGAAATAAATTTAAAAAAAAAAAATCATAATAATATGAAATGAATTAACTGTATCGGAATATGAATATCCTTTATGTCAATGTACGAAGCAAACTCATCAGAAGCTCCAATACTACGATATGTTTTTCCAGCTCCAATAAGATAATTGTTCGGATTATATAGTCTACTGTAAGCATCATCGTAGAAACAATGAGCTGCAGAAATAACAACATTCGACCGAATAATACTACCACCACATATTTGTTCAAACGTTGAATAAGTACCAGTGTTATTCGCATAAATACCCACATGCCATGGTGCTTTTACAATATTAGTTGAATTTCCTTTATACAGTAATTTGGATGAATACGGTTGAATGTCTTCTGTAATTTGACCGCAAATTAATTGACAATCGTTTTCTTCTCCAAATACTTCCCACTTTCCCCGCATACATTTACTTAAAATATCAGTGTTAGGGTCCAAGTTATAATTTTTATAACCCATCTGACAACGTAATTCTAAACCTTCACTCTGTGATAAACATTTGGTTGATAATCTGTCACGTCCATAATCAATACAATTCAATTGAACTTTAACATTATCAATCTTCGGTACATAACACGAACCCGGTTGACGGGTACTATAAGTTAAATATTTATAGAAAGTCAAGAATTAATAATATTTTTTTTAATTTTATAAAGCTCACTATTTATCAGCTGTTTTATCAAATTCTGAATTATAAAGTTCAGGTATTTGTAGTATGTCAGATATATTTTTACAAGCTGGTTTCGTATCTGCATCATATTTTATGCCAAAGTCAATATACCAGTATGTTCCTAAAATATTATACCCTTTGTTGGAACTGTAACCTCTAAAATTATATTTTGAAAATGTTATGAAATATTTTTAAGAATATAATATGAGATGAAATACCTTTGATTTAGACGCAAATCATATTTTTTGGATCTGTTTCCAGATTTATAAATGATTAGATAATATCCTTCCATATGATCAAAATTGGTTGTTAGGATTTGTCTTTCTGATAAAATAATTCCAGGAAATTTATTTTGTTCACCTTCGACTGGATTTTTCCTTGAAAATTCTACATAAGCCGTCGGAAACTTTAGTTGGCTGTACTCGAGCAATTCAAGTTTATTTGAAAAGTCGGTGCATGTTGGTGTACATGATAGTGGCATATCAGACCACTCGCCATTTTCATTGCAATCAATGGTTTTTAATGTTATATTTTCTTCATTAAAATAACCATTTTTACATTTCAAGTATACTGTTTTGATATACGGACCTACACAAGCAACTGATTCTTCCATATACGATTCGCAAAGAATTTTAACTCCAAATGTTTGTAACTTTTGGATATCACATGGTTTTCTGACCGATTCTATAACATTTGTTTTAAAAATAATTAAAATTAATAGAGCAAATAAAAAACTATATTCCATTTTTTAAAATTTCAAAAAATTTGCCATTTTTTAAAACTTTGAAGTAAGATTATGAAAGAAAAAAATTTAAGTTATTTCTAATTGAGAAAAAACTCGTAACTGACTGAATTTAAGAATTTTTCTGAATAACTCAGCTATTGAGAGATATTTCTAAAAAATTGTAGGTCATCTTTGGGGTTATCTTTACGAAATAACTTTTTTTCTTATATATTTATTTAATTTGGAAAATAATCTAAAATAGTATATAAATATTTTAATTTTAATTTACTATTTTAATTATATTATTATTTTATATTTATTTATACTTAACACAAGCATATTACAAAATTTTTAGTACCTAGCTACATAAAAGAGAAATGAAAATGCTTTAAAATTAAAAAAATATGATTATTTTAAGTAGATTCATATATGTAGCAAATTGACTATCCTACATCATGCTTCCACGAGTTGTCAACACTAATTATTACTAGTATTTGTATTGTTCGTATTTAATATTTTTACCGTTTTTGACACTGTACTGAGATATAAGAAAAAGAATTAAGCTCACTTTGTTTTAAACTATCAAAAACAAAGGTCTTTTATTTTAAAGGTATTTTAAACTAAATAAATTACTATAAATTTTTGACACCGTTTAGTGTCTACACATGCTCTTTAAAAATAATAATTTTTTTTTAAATTGTGCTGACTATGATTTTATAAATTTTAAGATCAATAAAAAAATAACTTAAACATTTTTTTTTTATTAACGTTTACGTTTTGTGGTTTAATCAGTGAAGTATATTTAAAAAAAAAAAAATAATAATAATTAAGACAATCAGTCTGAAACAAAAAAAATTTTGTTTTAATATTTTAAAATTTCAAAAGACTTTAATAGCTAGCTATATTAAAAACATACATGTAAAAAAAAATTGATAATTTTGACACAACTTTTAATTTACAATAAATTGCGTAAATATACAATTACAATATACAACATTTAAAAACAATAAGGTAACATTTTGATTTTTAATATTACGAACCGTCGAAGAACAAATTTACAAGTCGAAATTTTTAAAATCTATAATATTAAAAAATTGAAAATTGCCACTGCAAAGTTATTGAATTAAACTGAGAGCAATCCACATGCAAGGGCAATCCATACATCAATCGCAAACAAAAAATCGATTTAGAGATTTTAATTTTGTATAATATTTATAACATTTTAGACTTTACAACAATAATTTAAATAAAATTTTTAACAATGTCTACTAGTACAAAATCTACTATTAATGGTCCGCTACCCGGGCAACACATCGTCAAAATTCTTTATGAATCTATATAGAAATATAACGCCTTTTAGCAATAAATAAAGCTTAATCGAGAAACTTCAGGTTCGTTATAGAGTTACAGATACATTTTTTTAATAAATATATCTCATTATAATGCCTTTAACTACAAACAACGACAAATACTGCTGTGTATAGCAGTATAACTATCAATATAGCTATAACAAGATAAAAATATTGAACGATTTTGGTTTTAAATGTCTTTAACGATCAATCTTAGAAGAACAACGATTAATAACGCTATATATAGCTATATCACTATCTTTGTTTTTTTATTCGTTTTGGACGATCTTTATATTTTTTTATATTTTTACACCGATAGATATTTTAAATTTTAATTATCAATAAAACTTCGTTGTAGAATAAATGTCGTTCCAAATTTATACTGAACATCTATTTTTGACGTAACACGTAAGACTTATTTGTTCTTACAGTGACTTAACATTACTTAAAGCAATTTGACGGTGTGTATAAATAAATCTTTATTCGTCGATGTTAACAAATTAGTAGTTTAAGATATGTAATTATGTGATAAAAGTTATACAAGTCCTACAGCCTAGGTCAATGTAAGCAGAACTAGTAAGTGAAAGTATGATGGTTCGAGTCCCAATCTCGTCAAAATCAAATAAGTTTATTTGTAGTATTATTTATATGAAAAATGAATTAATTCATATTAAATAAAACATTCATGATTATAACATATTGAAATTGAAATTTGTAAATCAAATAATAATGAGAAATAAAAAAGTTAATACAAAAAAAAATTATTAACAAAAAATAATTTTGGTAAAAAAAAAATTATTGAAACACGTTATCGAATTTTTTTGGATTTTAGATCGAATTTTCTTAGATTTATATCTATAAATATACTATACTTATTTTTTATAACGAGCTTCACGTAGGTATCTCAATATCGCTGAAGCATTATTTTTTATAGCTTGGCTGCTCGGGTATTTACGTATCCGACCATCACTACTATGGCGGTTCAAGATTTCTTTTCTCCGCCCTATTATAAACATCGGGACAATAAAAATATAAATACTGTTGTAGCAAAAATTCCTATGCCAGCTGTAACAACTAAGAATATAGAAGTATGGTTCATTTTCAAGGCAACATTCATTCGATTACTGATTTCAAGCAGCTGGAATGATGTCCGGCAAAAAACATTTCAACATGGTGATTGGCGAGTGTTGTCCTGGATCTATAAATTTTTACCGCAACTGCAAAACATTTTATGTGAAGCTCCAGAGACTGGATACGCTACAGTTACGAAGGAGTGCATCAATAGCATATTTTTGACATGAGTCAGCAGAGACGTCTAAATCGGTTGTTACAGGAAATGCTACGCGGTGATCTAAAACTAAGTCAGCTCTTTCATGAAATGACCAATGTTGCAGGAGATTCTATGAAAGTTGCCGTTATCAAAAAATTTTGGCCTCAAAGATTACTTTATCATGCTCGTGCAGCCGTAGTTTCATCAACTGGATTAATAGAAGAATTTACAAAAATCGCAGATGCAATATTTGAAGCAATGCAATTACGATCAATCAACGAAATTGGTGGATCGTCGAATTCGTCGAAAACGAGAGTGGTACGTTATCTTGTTTTTTAATCTTGTTTTTCCAAATCTCTGTTTTTAAAATCTCGTTCTTTCTAAATCTTGTTTTTCAAAATTTCGGTTTTTTAAAATCTCGGTTTTGAAAATCTTGGTTTTTTAAAATCTCGTTTTTCTCAAAAATTTTGCTTTTCCCAAAAAATTTTGTTTTTTTTTCAATTGTCGACGAAGCAAAAAAAAAATTCTTTATGGCTTCTTCGACCTGGTCCAGTACCCTTTGTCA
This sequence comes from Argyra leucocephala, assembly GCA_963942445.1. Taxonomy (NCBI): domain Eukaryota; kingdom Metazoa; phylum Arthropoda; class Insecta; order Diptera; family Dolichopodidae; genus Argyra; species Argyra leucocephala. Next base: position 17,956,047 of record OZ012681.1, read on the forward strand.
TTGCGATATAATAAATGACAAAATATAATTGAGAGTGTAATCTGGTAACAAATTAAATAAAACGAAATTATTCTATTTAAGAAGGCTTTGTTCCTGACAATAGCAGTAGTTTTCCACATTTAATTGCAGTACCGTACCTAATTGAAGCACGTAAAGTTGAATCTACCAAAGTTTTTCTGTAAGAGCGTAAAAAAAAAACAAATTCTTTTGCAAAAATTTTAAGAAGGGATGAAATGTTCTAGCCGTCACTAATAGCAGGGTTCCAATAATATAGGACAGGACTGGTTCCAACAAATCCACAACAAAAAAGTTTTTGGCTTAATTGTTTTTATGCATACTCTGTTGCATACATAAAAGAGGATACCCCCTTTTACAGAATATTTGCCTTAATTATTTTTATGCGTAGCCGTTTTTGTATGGAATATCCCTTCCTTTTTATCCTGATATATCCCTTTTAAATTTACCTTTGTTAAATTTGTTTATTTTCTTAAATTAATATCATTGAGTTTCTCGAAAATAAGAGGTAGTATAGCAGAAGTTTCGAAAAAACTTGATCTTCTATTAGCGAAACAAACTACATTTCGAAATCGCAGTCATTTTAGTTCTCGATTACATCTTAGAAATCGGAGTAAAATACCAATTAGGGAAATAGACTGTTGGTATCACAAAAAATTTGTTTCAAATACTTGTAGCTGGCGAAGTCCATGTCAATACAGAAAAGGTAAAGATATTCCACAGTGAGATATGGCTCACGCATCTGAAATTGTTTTGAGAAGATGAATTCATCATCAGATGGAACTAAAATTTCTTTATATGTGACTGTTCATAATTGACAAAAATCCACCTATAATTTTTTGGTTGACAGTGGAGCAGGACATATCAGTACTACCTACCTCGTTGTCATTCGGACTCGGATTAACCAACTAAAATTAAATTATTCGCTGCTAACAGTTCTCCGATTAATTCATATTATGGTCAACGACATTCAAAAATTGACTTACGTTTAAGAAGAGACTTAACATAGGATTTTACTGTAGCAGACGTTAAGACTATAATTTTTGGTGCCGATTTCATTGCACATTATGATTTATTAATTGATTTAAAGATGAATCAAATTATAGAACATCACAAAACTAAGAAAAATGCGGAGGGAACTCTTTGCAAATATTTTCTATCAAAACTTTTGTCCAAATGGCACTTGCTCTAAATGGCTCTTCTGAGAGAGATGTTCTAGAACTTAATCACTATATCCAAAGGATATAAGGTGTTCCTAGCTTTCCAAAAATATATATATCTCTAATGGCGCATCGTATCCTTTAAGGACGAAAAGTACATTTGAAAATATCGTTGTTGTTTTGATGCTTTTGTATATAAACCGTTATATCTGTTGATCTATCAAATATATGTATATATATATTCAGTTTTTTATCTAGTATGATAACGCTCTGGGGCATATTTCAACATTTATTTGATGATGATTGGTGCTGTCGTTATGGAGATATTGTAGTTCAATATAGAAAATGTTTGGCAAACAAAAAAAACAATCTTCATTTTCTTTTTTTAAAAACCAAATACTTCAAGATTTTACCATAAAAATAAAACCATCCAATTTTTATATACTGTTTGAAAGGTTTCTTTTTTTTCTATAACTCATACACGGTTCATCCCCGATATCTGGAAAAAAAAAATCTCGAACTAAAAAAATCTCGAAAAAAAATTCTCGAATTAAAAAAAATCTCGAAAAAAAAATCTCGAATAAAAATTATTAGGTATACATAGTTCCAAAAAGCTATCTTAACCGAATTTTTTTGAAATTTTGAAGAAAGATGACGTCGCGTTAAGTTCTGCAAAGTGTCGGTTAGCGATTATGGCATTAAGGGCTCATTACGTCACTTTGACAATTTGGGGGCTAAATTAACTTAAGTCAATATATCTCCTAAACTATAAAGACTATCAGGGCGTTTAAAGGATTAAAAGAAAGATATTAACATACTGGGTTGGGTACGTTATTCCAAACAAAAAAATCCATTTCCAGAATTAAAAAAAAAAAAAAAAAAAAAAAAAAAGAAATTCCAAAAATAAATATTTATGGCAAGCTTTTTTCTAAACAACATAAACAACAAATTTATAAAATTATTTTATAAAAACTATTGAAATGGATTATTTAAGTTTATTACAAATCAATTTTATTCCCCTAAAGAGTATATAATATATTTCTCTTTCTTGATGTGTATATCAAATAGAATGACTTACTATAGAGAATTTAAAACGAAAAAAAAATATGGGTATGGATCTTTGTCAGAAAAAAAAATGTCGAATTAAAAATGTTGAATAACAAAATGTTGAAAAAAAAATTTCGAATGCAAAAATGTTAAAAAACTAAATGTTGAAGAAAAAAATGTCGTATAAGATTAAATGTTGAATGCAAAAAAGTAAAAAAAAATGTTGACTTTCGTGAACTTGGCTCACGTAATGAACAACGCTTAGAGAAATTTTCAAAGAGGTCTAAGTCCCAAAATTTGAGGTCAAAGGCTCTAGAAAATTTTTTTTTCCAAACTTGCCAGACGTAATTAAGGCGCTTTAGAGACATTATTGGAGAGGTCCAGTATCCCAGGATTTATAGGTATAATATATTCTGGAAAAAGGGATATATCCCCCTTTTTACATCCAACAGCGACTATGCATAAAAATAATTAAGGTAAATATTATAGAAAAAGGGATATGTCCCATTTTTTACATCCAACAGCGGCTATGCATAAAAACAGTTAAAGTAAATATTCTGGAAAAAGGGAATACCCTGTAATATTTTCATTGGCTTATTTTGAATCCTACTCTTTAATTCCCTACAATTATTTTTTTTACATATACATTTCCTGTCACCATACACCGCCGCTAAATATTATTATTGTTGAATTTCTGATATTGTTTATGTACATATTTCGTTAATGATAAAAGCTGATTTATGTAACTAGTTATAAAATATACTGCTTTAAAAAAAATTTAGAAAATATTTATATTTAACGTTTAAATAATTACTTTTTTCAGATATATATATTTGGATTTTCTTTTCAATTTGCTTATATTATAATTGGTAAACGATTTTATTCTGTAAATAAATGTTATTAAAAAATCTCGAATTCGGGATTTGAATTTTTTCGATATATTTTTTTTCAAGATTTTTACTTTCCAGATTTTTTTTTCGAAATTTTTTTTTCGAGATTTTTTTTTCGAGATTTTTGTTTGTTCGAGATTTTGTTTTTTCAGATAATGGAAGTGATCCTTTCATACATACATACTTTATGTCGATATCGAATAGCTTAGAAGATATAGGCATTTATTTAAAAATAAATTGTTGTTTTTTTTTTACCCTTCTTCTATGTAAAACTAGGAATATGGCTTTTACGAAGTAATGTATCACCTTAATTTTCAATAATATTCAAAAACTAGCTTAGATTTACTTATAAATTAAACTTGACTGTAAAAAAAGTTTTTATTACTTATAAAAATTCACTATCAAAATTTTTGAACAATCAGTTCTACAATTCAATCTTACCAACTCATTTTATAAATTAAATCATCGTATTATTTATATTTTATAATATACCAGTTGTTACCATTAACAAACAACAGTGATTTCATCAAATTACAAAAAAAAAAAACTAAAACAAAATAACAAAATAACAAAAACAAAATTCATTAAAGTTTGTGAAAATATTTTTGTTAATCAAGAAAATTTTCATTTTCTTCCAAAGATTTTCTAATACTAAAACTATTAAAAAATATTTTCTTTTCTTTTAATTTTCCTTTATTTTTTTAATTACACTATATATACGTATGTACGTATATATTCTTCACAATTCTATCTTCCTTTCTCTTCTATTTATGGGTGTTTTTCCTTTTTGCTTTATAAAATAAATATAGCTAGTAACAATATTTTAAGTAAATGAATCTATGAAATCTATGAAGGAAATTAATTTATCCAAAAATATAAAAAAAAAAAACAAAATTAAACAAACTATTCTGAGAAAAATTAAGATGAAATTAAGAAGATTGTTTCTAACAACAGAGCATGAAATACTCGCGCGTTAACAGCTACACTACTGTACCGTCATTATTTTTAGATTTCAAAATTTTCTTTAACTAATTTTTCTTTTTAATAAAAATTTATTAAATAACGTTCTTCAACGTGCCATGATAAAACAAAATTTTAGAACATTAAGTGAGCCATATAGGAAATCAGATTTATTCAATTAAATTTCATTATATTAATCGCGTGTGAAAATCAAAAAACAAGAACTCCAGTTCAAATATAGAGAAATATACTGGCTGATTGGGCGGAATTCTATAATAAAATATTGAAGCCAGTCTGGGCATACGGTATTCAAATATGGGGATGTGCTAAACAAATCCATATTCAAACAATCCAAACGTTCCAAAATAAGGTAATGCGCAACATAGTCAATGCTCCATGGTATGTTCGCAATGACGATATTCTTCGAGATCTGAAGATCTCATCTATAAAAGACGAAATAATGAAATGCGCTGCACGGCATAAAACTCGTCTGATCCAACATGTCAATACCGAAGCTTCTAGCTTAATTGACAATCAAAACTTTGTTAAGCGACTAAAACGAACAAGACCACTTGAGTTAGATTAAAACCTTTTATCTATTAAAACCTTATTGGATTTTGGTAGATCAAAGGTAGATCTTAGTTTCTTTGAGTTAAATTTAAATTAATGGTTGGTCTATATATGACTAGTTTTAATGTTGCAATAATGATAAGAGTTTTTAGTGGGTTAAAGTCCCACAGTCCTTCAAACTGCCTTCCCCGGTAATAGGTAGTCCCTGAAGCCTCTTTCAATGATTTACTACTATCTGGCAAAAAAAAAAAAAAATTATAAATATTTATTAGTAAAATTCAAACGAAAATTCTATAGATACAACAATTTCTGCAATAATAAAATCTTGCGGTAGGGTAGGTAAATAAAATAATTTTAAGAATGCAAAATAATTATTTCAATTAAAATGTAAAACATTTTTTTAACTTCAAAATTTATATTAATATCGTGATATCAATTGGTCTTTTCGCAAATTTGTACAAATTCATGTTATATTTACAAAGTTTTAACAGAATTCAGAGTACAAAAGGTGACATCCCAGACAGAACTCTTTCTTAAAAATACATTTTACAAATCAAATTTTTAATTGTAAACATTTTTATTTTATTTATTTATTTATTTAACAGTGAACAGTCATTTTGAGGTTCTTTTTTCTTTCGGGATGTAGGCCTTTTTAACAAAAAAATAAAATTTTTACAATTTATTAGAATCTTATATCTAACTTATGAATTAAATAAAAGAATAAACTAAAAATATAAGAAAAATTAAGGTTAAATTTCATTTTGTACTTAGTATCAAACTTACGTACTAATTAACATTATATTACTAACTCTATTTTGAAAAATAAATTTATAGTGGCCTCGGTAGCTGAGTGGTAAAGCACTCGAGTGTAGTAATGTAACGACCGAAGGAGCACGGGTTCAAATGCCGTAAGAACCGAAAAATTTTTCAAATGGAGAAAATTACTGAATAATGTAATTTTCAATACAACCACATCGGTTCAAATATAATTTAATAATTAATAAAGCTATATAATATAACTAATAAAAAAAATAATATAAATATATAATATACAAAAATATATACCAAATAATTAATATAGTTTAATAAAAAAGGCCCACATTTCGAAAGGGAAAAGAACCTATAAAGTTGGTCTACAGATTTAACTGTAGGATCAACTGTTAAAATAAATAAATAAATAAATAAATTTATATAAATATAAATTTTTTAAAAACCTTTACATCATATAGTAATTTATTTATATAAATTTATTTTTCAAAATATACATTTTACAATGAAATTTTAGTCGATTTTTATAACTCACAGATGTTCTATTGACATCATCTAATAAGTTATAAAATCAATCAAAATGAAAATAGGAGTTGTATAGGTAGTCTAACACTGTAAATACCTACTGATGAGTTCTAGTAGTGTTATGATGAACGAAACAATTCCTGAAAATAACAATATTTTAATAAAATCAAAAAAAAAAATAAACTAAATACATTTCATTTGAGATTTAAATGCAAATTAAAAGAATTCCATGTAATTGTAAATATAAAAAAGACTAAAAACAAATATTAATTAATATAATTATAAAAAACTTTAATTAACGAAAATCTTGCTAAAAACATTTATCCAGCCCAGCACTGAGCCTAAATGTGCAATGGTGGATTCTATGCTACCGTAAGGGCGTTTTTTTAATTGGTTAAGTTGTTTTGGATTGAGAATTGTCTGAACGGTGGCGTGCTATATTTGTTTCCAGATGTTGTGGTGGGTAAGGAGTGTTTTAGGTATATATGGGATACATTTGAAAATTGTAGGGCTTGTAGCGGGGTGGATTTGTATTGGGACGTGATTGGATTATTGGATGGACATTCAGTAAGGATATATTTCATTGTTAGGATTTCGGGACATGTCGGTGGTGGTGATCTGGTGTAAAAGTGTTTGTGGACTGGTAGGGTGTATCCTAGGCAAATTCGTGTGAGTTTTACAACTAGGGCGCGAGTTTTAAATTTAATTGGACTTGCGATATTAGCATTATTTTTGTGAGATCTGGCAAATCGATTGGAAGAATTCCAGGCTGTTTGGCGGATATGCACCGTGTATATAGCAATGGTACTTTTACCATGGGCATAAGACATTATTGAACCTCTTGTAAGGTGGCTTTTGGTCGTTATATTTGCCTCAAGGTTTGCTTTTGTATTGCCATCTATGCCTACGTGGCCTGGAATCCAAACCAATCGTAGTTTGCCATCGTTTCTGGCTAAGGAATTTCTAAAATATGTTGACATGTACTCATTGTTAGGCTATCAGTTAGTATTGTATAATTTTGATATTGTAAACATTTCTTGTCAATTATTTTATTGCTTTTTTATACATTTTGTTGATGTTTTAAAAGTCATTTTGGTAATGTAATTATTTATTAACATAAAATGTATCTATTTTCTAAATTAAAGAAATACTAATTTGCTAATTTTTAACATAAACAAATTTGTATTAATTTTGTGTAGATTGGTTTACTTTTTCTTGCATTTTTTTCACAATTTTATAAACACGTGATTTTTTCTGTCATTTGAAAATTTTTGCAAATAAAATTAAACACCCTATTATAGTTGGTCTGTATGTTAACTCGCAAATTTATATAAATTTACGTAAATTTATCCAAATTCATGTATGTTAACTTTTTTATTTGCATGCTCTTTACAAATTTTTGACAAATTTAAGAGAATTTTATGTTTAAAACGTGACGTCAGAGGTCTCTCTTAAATAAATTTTTGCAAATGAAATTTCTATTTGCAAAAATTTCTAAAAATTTACTGTCAACTTTTTGTTGTTGTTTTAAATGTCAATAAAATATTTTTCATATAAAAAGTGGTATACCTAAAATAAATAAAAAGTTGTATACCAAACCTGAAAACTTATTTATATAAGTTTTTACTGCCAAAAAGATCAAAACCACAAAAAATTATTTAATTTAATTTTTTTCAACAAAAACATTCAATAATTTTACAAAAAAAAAAAATAAAATACTCACAATTTAAGAGACTTTACAATGAATTGTAGACGATTTAAGGAGTTTGTTCTTCTTCTCTACTCTATTTATCAAGTAATATGAATTTTAACAATTATTGTAAATTTATAATTTAATATTTTTTGAATAGGTTTATTAGGTATGATTTTAAACGAAATACTGTGTCAGAAACTCATATTATTAGCGTATCTAATTCATTCCCTGACAGTCAACTCCAAAGTTTTCTTCAATTTTGATCAGCTATTTCTATTGGTCAACCTTTCGAATCTCAATTAAAAAATATAAGAAAATAACAACTTTTTTAACTATTGGCTATATTTGTCGCAATTTGTGTGTAGTGCTCTAGAGCGGCTTTACCTAGAACTTCATTTAAATTGGTCAGAACAATTAAAACTCCACCTTCATGAATACTTTCTTTATATTTTTCTATAGCAACACCTAAATCATCTGAGTTAAAATCATCACTTATGAATGTTACAGTTTCCATTTTAGGATCAAAACAAGATGCTGACAAATCTGCAACATTTTCTAAAAATAAATTAGCTGTTGAATATTTGTTGCGTCAAAACAAGTAAACACTATAGGGCCATCAGGACTTTTCTGATTTAAAATTTCTTCAATTCCATGTTTTAGAGTTTTCCATAAACTTTTTTCTTCCAATGGATACCTCCTTCTGTGTGCAATTTATTGAATGGACATATTTTCTTTTCAGCATTTGATTTACGAACATCCGATAAGTATATACCATAGCCATAATATGTAACATAAGTTACAGCAGTGGAAATTTGCAACAATCAAAATAAGACCTATAATTTCATAGGCCGAATTATTACCAATTTGTTTAGATTCTGGTTGAGTTTTTACAATTGTCGATTGTCGAATCGGTGATTTATCTTTTAGAATTTTTCGTTGAAAGACTTCTGTGGTAGATGTATATGTGTGTGAATTTTTTTGCACAACTGGTTATTTACTCTTGGCTCGATTTGAAAATAAATCTTCATATTTTGTGGAGTTAATTTTTTTGGGAATTTACGAAATTTTTTTTGGGTAAAATTTTTTAATAGTCGCTAATGGTATAGGATTAATGTTTTGAAGAAACAATTTATTGTCGCGAGGTTTGTTTATTTCTTTTTCGTTAATGTTATATGTTTCTGGTCTCATTTAATTCCTCATTTGCTGAATCATTATCGTATGGTGAAGAATTCAACAAAATTTTTGAATTATCAATTTGCATCGTTATTGGACTGCTTTTCACCACCACCACCACTTTGCTTATGAATTGATACTCTGCCACTGATGATGGAAAATGGTCTCTTCTCTTTCACTGATAAAAATAAAATCAAAACACACTTGAATTTATATCGAAATCGAATACTAAACCAATTGGAATGCTTATTGGGGAGAAAAAAAAGGATATAAGATCTATGTATCTATGTATTTACCTTGCATTATATACCTGGTAACATATTTAAGCAGCCCTGTATTCCGTACGACCGCACTTATCGAAATCGTTAAATGACAATCAAAAAGAAGAGAAAGATATCCTTCGCTACTTTCAGAACCTTGGTATAATACAATTATTTTCTTAGTGTTTGGGAAGTGTGGTAAAACAAAACAAAAAAAAAATCTAAGAGTAATAATGAAAATCTATAATTATAATTCACAAGCATTTAAGGTCCTGCGCAGTAGACACCTTTTTATTTTATTTCGATTCTCTTTAATGAACTCCTAATATATAAATAAGTTGTATATAAAACAATAATGCACACACAGTTGAAAATTTTGTACTCATATGATTTTATTATTCAGCAAATACATTATGCATATGTAGGTTCTTCTTATTAAAATAAAAAACAAAAACAAACAAATCAGTTATTATAATGACTTGCAGTGAACATAATGTACATTGTATATATTATGTCAAATAAAAACATTTATGTCAAATAAAAACAGCAATTCCATTGCTAAATAAATAAATAAAAACAGAAATTATCTAACACTATAAATACATACTGGTGAGTTAAATTAGTGTTATGATGAAACGCTCCTAAAAATAATAAATATGATTAGCAAAAAATAGCTTATTTTAGTGGGTTATTTATATTTTCATTTAATTTTGTAAAACTAATGAAAAAACATTTTTTTTGTTTTTTAAAACAATGATCACTCAGAGTGGACTCGAAGCTTCTGGTTAATAGTTCCGATCAGATGATATAACCATTACATCATAAGATATTCATATTAGTTGGTAATATAATATTTGAGAATTATTTATTTATTTATTGCTTAGGGCAAACAGTTTAAAAAACAAAATTATTACATTTTTGTTACAAATTAAATTAAAATTGCAAATACACTTATACACACACACTTTAATAAAACAACAAAACAAATGAAAGAATAATTGCAATATCCTAAATATAGCGATTGTATAATTTTTGTTTTTGGGAGTGTTTTATGTTTGCTACTTATAATAAGCATTCTATTAATAGGATTTGCAATAGGATCTGTGATCGTCAATAGTATTCATGAGCTAAAATAAATTAATTATATTCCATCTTCAAGTATATCAGTTTTGATTTCATCTAAAATGAGCATAAAGAGAATTTACTTGGATTAATAATAATATTTAGTTAGAACATCATTGATGATCGACACAATATTATGGATCATCCGCATCTTGAACCTATTATAAAATATTTGTTATTTAATTAATATTTAATTTCAAATTTTTATATTATATATTTACTTTACATTCTTACTTTTATCCATTGTTTAATTCTGTTTTATTATTAATTGTTATGTACACTATCACTTTGACATTTTTATATATTTTTTTTTTTTTTGTTTTTTTTAGGCGTAACCAAAACACTAGCTAGGGACATTTTATACCGATTGGTACGTTTGGCTAGGGTGGGAAAGGAAAATTTGGAAAGGAGAATGGTAAAAGGGAAAGAGGACAATTACGAACGAAGGTGTTAATGTTCGTCTTGAATTTATTTAGGTCATAAATATAAAATTTGTCATGTTTTGGGAACACATAAGATGGAATTTGGTTCCACATTCGGGATGTTGAAGTTATAAACGAATTTCCATAACTTGTCTTTTGCCATCTAGGGATTTCAATGGTGTAGGGATGAGCACATGTTGCCCTTCGTGTTTCGCGGGGCAAACGCTTAAGTGGAGGTAATATAGATTTAATTTCCATTGAGCATGTGGCGATGTCTACGAGATATCTATAAAAAAGTGAGAGACCTCTGACTATACGACGATGTCCAAGAGGAGCAGCCCATTTTGTCCAAGACCCATTTTTGGACTTTATCCAAATGTTTTAACGCAATACTAGAAGCGCCAGTCGCCAGCCCATATGTGAGAATTGTACTTCATTTGGGGTTGTATGAAAGCTTTACAGATTTTCAAGAGGTCACAGGGGAGAAGTAAGCCTTGCAGCGGCTAAGAAAACCTAAGCACTTGGCTGCGTTTTTTGCAACATCAAATATATGAACATTTCAGATCATTTTTCGATTAAGGTGCATACCTAATATGCTTAAGCTTTCAAACCGCTGAAATTTATCTTCCTGCAACAAAAGATAAGGATCAAAAATTGAAATTTTTCGGAAGATTGTACAGCTTTGAGTTTTAGAAGTGTTGAACTCGACTCTGTGTTTTAAGCCCCAATTAGCTATTGCGACCAAATCATGGCTGAGGGGACTGGCCATGATGTCTCTTTTAGTTGACACAGCGGTGGATGTAGCTTAATATTTTGTATTAAAATCGTAGGAGGCTACTAGGGTGGTGTCGTCTGTAAAGCTGTGGATTGGATTGAAAGTGGTTTGGAACAAATCATTTATAAATATAAGTAATAGAGTATAGGTATTTAAGTCTACAACTACAATACAATTATATAAATTCGAATAAATTCGACTTTTGTATGATATTTATTTTGAGTAATAATTCAGTTCGAGTCTAAATTTTATTATAATCTTGCGATGCAAATGATACAATTGACCATAATATATTTTATTATGTATTATATTAAATTAAATTTGTTATAATATATTCAAGGTCATTGAACTAAAATTAAAAAGATACATTAATAAGTTGTAAATTTTAGGTAAATTGTTCAAATTCGGAATTTATATGACAAATCTTTACAGTATTTACAAATAACTTCTTTTTGAATATGCAATGCACTTTGATCCAATCTATTTCAGGATACTTTTGAACATTTAATCTAAACTGATTATTACATATTTTCGAAATTTTTATTTCAGCCAATTAAAATAACAATCAGTAGAATTGAACTTAATTATATTTTTATTTATCTACTATTTGGTATTTTCTATATACCAACATAATTAACCCATTCCCGCCGGTTGGCCTATATATAGGACAGCAAACAATATGTCACACAAATACGTATAACTTCCATTAAAATTAACTTAGCTCGGTCAAAAGTACCTTATTTTGAAGTTAAAAAATAAAGTAACATTTTTCACTATAGTAACACCAACTTTTCAGTTTATAAATAATATTGAATAAAATGTACTTTTTTCAAAAAGTTAAAAATAGTAGAGGTGAAGGCATAAAATGTTAAAAAATAAATACTGAAAAATATTTAATTACCTACAAACCTCCGGTGTATTCAAACTACCAAAATTTATTTGTTTAAGCATTAAAAAAACTCCGACACCTATTAAATATTGGATTTTAGTTGAAATTATTTAAAAATTGGTGTCCTTTATAAAGTCCAACCGGCATAAGTATGTAAGAATTTTTATTTCGTTGTAGTTTTATTTTGGAACATGTAAAGCGTTATTATAAAAGCATTTGCATAGTAAAAGTGAGTTCAAGGGTCTTCAGGTAGCTATTGAAGCTTTATTGGGAGTTCAAAATAATTTTGAAGATCATAATGTCATAAACGTAAACATTTTCCCACCAGAATAAGATAAATTGACAAATTGTGAAAAATTTTATTATCAAAATCTCTTTGAAAACGAATTGTCAAGAGATGTTCAAAATGCAATAGAAATGAAAATTTGGGACGAAACTGATGAAATCGAAGATACTAATGATAATTCGTTTTTGTTGTTAACTCAAGATAAAGATATTTGTGATTGTGTCTATACTTGACATATTTAACAGTTTGTTAAATGTGTGGATAATAATAAATATGTTTCTGCAATGCTAACTAATGTTGACTTTATAAATCCTATACATTCAGAAAAACGTTGGAATAGAGAAAGGCATATAGAGAAACGAGAATTTTGCAAATTTTAACACTGATATGAGTGGTGATAGAATTGATCAAAGTAGCAATAAGTACAGAATCATGTTAAAACGTAGGGATTGTAGTGGGCGATTTTTATTTTGCTAATTGGTTTAGCAGTTGTAAACGTTTGGAATTTATACTTTGTATCATCAGACGAATCATCTGAACACATCGTAGCTATCACTGTTCTATATTTTGTAAATATCTTCAAAAAGGAAGAATTTAAAAAACAAAAAAAAACAAATCCTTCCTCAACAGTAGACCCCGAAATAACAAATCGCGTTCTTTCCAAAATGAAAGAACAGCTTCGCTCATTATTCCATCACTTGCACAAAGACATTATGCATTAGTCGTTTTTGTTTTACAAAGTATACTAAATTTTTATTATATAATTGAATTTCTTATTTATTTTTAATTGTTTTCGAAAATCCAATTTCGGGAATATAATGTTTAATAATTAAAAAAGTTTCTAAAATTTAAATAGCTAGTTTTATTTTTCTTTATGTATTTAATTTATAATATTTAGTTAGTTTGTTTCAATGTATTTATTTTTGTCATTCGAAGTCTAAAAAATATAATAAACCAAAATAATATTTTTATTTGTTTAAACTTTTTGTTTTAAAATTATGCACCCATATTTGCCGGTTGGATTATTTATAGGACGGTCCATAGATCGGAACAAACCTACAAGGGTTAGAAGAATCAAACTTGACTTTTGGCTTATCTAGCCAAACATTAATCTGGTTTTAAAATATTATTCGTTTTAGACAACGAGAAAGGGTAGCCGGCGGGAAAGGGTTAACATAGTAGTAAATACGTTCCTAAATCACCGAATGTAAAATCCGATGTTTTAATAATTAATTTTCTTTATATGTATAATTTTTACTAAAAACTCATTGCCTTTGTTTATCTTCCATCGACAGAATTAAATATATATAATATGACGTATTTTATACAATCCCAATAAATAAAAATTAATCATACTTATTAAGTTGTATCAAGCGGTATAATTAAAAAAGTCCGCTTCACAACTGAATATTACTTTGCTGTACTAATAATTAGACAAACCACGTTTGCTGGGAAATGAAACAACGTATATGAAAAAGTATAGTTTCGAGTAATTTGCATTTAAAAAAAATTTTTTTTTTATTTAAATATTAAAATAGCGTATACAACAATATGAAATAACGTATGCCTTTTGTACGCGATTCTACTTTTGTTGAATTTTAAAACAACGTATTGTCTTCTTACGTTATTTAATAATATTTTAACTCCCCGGATGGTATTGAGAGAAGTAATATAAAATTAGCATACATTATTTTATTTTTTTGTAAAGCAAAAATTTAAATACAGATTTTTTTCTAAAATAGTGTATAGATTTATAGGCCGTTTTAATTTTTCATCAAAATCTTAGGCTGAAAAATAGAAGAATGTTTCCTTCAAAACTTCATTATACAATATTTTGATTTTTATCTTAAAACAATACTACTACAATCAATATTTAGAATATTGTAGAATAGTTGTACTTATAAAATCGACTACGAGGAATCCAATGGCGCTATAATCTAATAACAACATATAACTATCATACATCGTTTCATTATTCAGCAAACGCAATGATATAATTACAATTTTAAACTCTTTCTACTTTTTATAATAGAATTGAAAAATAATATGTTGTATATAACAATGTAAAAGCAAATCTAATTCCAAATTAAATTTAATATCATCATCACGAACCGTGGTTTGTCCACCTCTGTAATTTTATACATAATATATTAATTGCATCATATACCCAACAATTTTAAATGGATCATAGCTATTTACTTCGTATCTTAATTTCTAATGTTTTTAGTGCATTACGTGCATATCCTTCCACATTTTATTTTCTATCTTCAATAGAATAAATACGTATAGGTACTTCTAGAGTTTTTCTATAAAAAAAAAAAAAACAAAAACAAAAACAACAACTCGAAAGAAAACTTTTTTGTTTTTGATTGTTTGTGTTTTATTTTTTGTTGCTTTATTAGTGAATTCAAAAGAAATGAAAATTTACACGTATCTTCAAGTATGAGAATAAAATAAAAAAAAAAAAAAATAATAATAAGAAAAATAAACGAAAGATCTAATTAAAATATTTTTTTTTTTTTAATTTCTCTTGAAAATGAATGAACGAACGAACAAACCTAATCTACCTTAACGATCTTGGTAATTACTTTTCTCGTTTAAAGCACACCACTATCTAGATACAATATAAACATATATAGAGTATCTATATACAGTAACATCAATTCCTTAAATAGTCTATAAAGTTGCTTTATAGTAATTCTTGCAATATAATATGGCACACAATATTTTGCAAGAATCAATTTTCATTTTAAAAGAATATTAGAAAACTCTTTCTTATTAAAATCTCTTCATCAGAATGGCGTACCTTTAAATTTAGATTTAGTTTGTTTAGAGAAGCATAATAATATATAGTACCATCCATCTTTCATAATGATATGATTGTAGCTAGATTTTTTTTTTATTTTTGTCTTTTCTGATTTTACGGAAGTCTTTGTTTTATTACAGGGTGTTTTTACTACAAAAAATTGGAATTGTTCTGTGTATTATGGCTTTGATAACAGAAACAATAATTTTGTGTTATATATATTAATAACGGTTTCTAATTTTTCAAAATTTACAGCGAACGACTGCCCTACGAGTATTACACTGGGATGGTTGTATTTTGGTCATAATACTTTTAATTTCGTTAGAGCAATAATTACCCAACAGATATATATAAAACAGAGTGGCTGCTTCTACATTACGCCGATGACTTAATGATGTTAGGTGTTGTGTAGCATTTCCAAAATTGATAATTTTGATGGCTCGCTTTTTATCTTATTTCGGTACTGTAGGCTGGTACTAGGTGCACCTCCCAAAATATGCAAGTTATATTCTAGTCGATGCCGAATATATGCCTTATATATTAATAGGACGTTGATAGATTTAAAATATTTTCTACTTCTGGTAAAATAGAAGTTAAAATAGAACGCTTGAAGATGTAAAATATTTTCTACTTCTGATTACTTCTGATCCTAAAAAATGTGATCGTGCTACGAAATTTTGCTGTTTATTTCCATTCCAAGAATTCTTAGAGTTTCAAAGTTTTCGATATTTACATTTGCGAATAGAATATTTGGTATTGATGGGTTTTGCTTTTTTGATATGAGGCAAGTCTGTGTTTTTGAAGCATTAAAGTTTACCCTAAGCCCTTAGGACTTCCCCAGTCATGTATTTTTTGAAGGTCTCTGTTTACAGAACAAGATGTGTTATTTCATTCCCTGTGAACTGAAGTCTGGGTCATTTAAACAGCTTTTCCAAAGAAATACAAGAAATTATGGGTACTATCATCAGCAAAGCTGTGAATAAATATTATAAATAATTTTGGAGAAGGAACTGATGATTAGCCTTTGGGGATACCCCACGGAGCATTGTTGGCGAATTTTTAAGATATAGACAATTTGTATTGAACGGCTTCAAAGGAAATTTTCAATCCACGTATTGAAAATGTTTCGCAGTCCAATTGCTTCTAGTTTTTTCAGTAATAAAGCATTCCAGATGCAATCAAAAACTTTGGATATATCTAGTGCTATAGTTCTTGTTTTACCGTATTTTTCTATGAGTCAGTGCCATTATTCCCTCATAAAGGTCAAAAGATCAACACTTGACCGTTTCAACCTAAAGCCATATTGGTAGTCATTTAAAACACTGTTACTATCTAGATATTTTTGTAGTTGATAGTTAATGATCGTTTCCATCACTTTTGATAATACTGAAATTAAAGCAATTGGGCGATAATTAGTTGGTTAATTACTTGGGGCATCCTTTTTATGGATTGACCGGACGTTAGCTATTTATGCTTGAAAAATTATTAAACTATTTATGAATGAAAAAGTTTACTGAGTGTTCTGACTAGAGTGTTTGCAAAATTTTTAAAGACTATTATAGGGGTGATATTGACTGGCCCGGTAGATTTTCTTGAATTCAGATCCTTTAGAACTTTTGCAATAACTCGCGGATGAAAATAAACTCTTTTAAAAGAGCAAGTTTTAGATTCATAGATAGGTGGAAGGATTGTTGTTGTTATGGTAATTAAGAATTTTTGCAAGAAGGTTGGCCTTATTATCAATCAGCGGAGTTGTTGCTGGTGATGAAAAATTTTGTTTTACTATTTTAGCAAAGGACTAGAAATTCATTTCATTAAATTGAACATTATTTTTTATAAAAATTACCATTACTCTTTCTCTTTTTTTATTTCTACAGTTATAGATTGCCTTGAAGTTAGGCATATTATATATCTATATATATCGGATTCTTCTATTTTTTATTGCTATTGATTGTATTTCAGTCATTGCTAACTGACTATTTTAGGGCAGTTTTGTGTTGTGTTTGTGTTTAATTTTGTTCTTGAGGTTGTTCGTTATGTTCTAAGTCTGCAAATCTTTCAAAATAAAATCGATTTCAGAAAGAATAGCACAAATGAATCAATTCCGGAGTTGAGAAAATATTTAGTTAGCTTTATTTTATCCTTGATATTATATATTCTTAGTTCTTGTTGTGCTACCGAGATTTCTAAAGCAATCAGTGATTATTACTTCTTTGTTGTTAAGTGTCAAAGTATTATAATTTGTGGTCCCATATAGAACGAAATTGTTTTATTTATATTTTTAAAATAAGTTGAGCAAAATAATTTTTTTTTTTTTTTTTTTTTTATACGCAGGCTGGTGTGAATCTTCAAAAGACACAATGAGCTCCGTAGCTTGACATTGTGTGTGGGATTTTTACCCACTAAACCACACCCTTCCTATATCGCGATCTAGTCCTACACGACTAATGAGCAATTTTTTCTTGGCTTTATTTTATTTTTCAATGTAGACTACATCCAGCGATGTCTATCTAACTTTTCTTTGGCGTATTCATCCATAACCTTGAAGACCCATCGCGTCAGTGACGAAAAGCCAACCAACCAGCTCTCCGAACGAATTTATAATTATGTAAGACTTATGAAAATCCTCGTTTCGTTGGCAGTCAACATAACGAAATTTTTCACCAATCCCGTACAAAACAAATCTATCTAAACGTGGGAGCGGGTCAACCTCCGATCACCAGTGCGACAAGTCCTCAAAAATGTGGGTGATTATTGCTGCACTAACTCAAAAGGGTTTACTCTTTTGAGTTGTCTGGCTATATTTCTATTATCCAGGAGCTCGACTACCTCCACATTTACATGGTGCTGAAGCCTTTTTTCGTGACTTCCTGCCGATTTCTGTATTTCCTTATCGACAGATTTTATTTGCAAATCTCTATGTAGGTCATAGTTTCTTATGAACCAGGGCGCGTTCACAATGTTTTTTAGGACTTTATTCTGGAACCTCTGAATAATATCTCTATTACTTTTTTTGCTGCATCCCTATAGCTGGATGCCATATGACCATACTGGTTTCAGTATTTGTTTATAGAGCAGAAGTTTGTTTTGTATTGTTAAGGTGGAATTCTTACCTATGAGCCAGTTCATTTTTCTATAGCGGATTTGTAGTTCTTCTTTCTTTGTTTTTTATGTGAGCTTTCCAGCGAAGTTTCGCATCTAACGTCATACCAAGATATTTGGCAGTATTTGAATGGGGTATTTCTTGACCGTTTAAATATATACTGGTTTATGGTCAATTTTTTTATCTGTGAAATCCACATGTACTGACTTAGCTTCATTTAATTTTAGCCTCCATCTTTTTGTATAATCTTGGATTTTTGTTGTAGCTCTCTGCAGCTTTTCGATGGATTCTTTATTATTTTCCCCAACAGCCAGAATCGCTGTATCATCTGCAAACGTCGCAATAATATTATTTTCTAGTGCAGGAAAATCACAAGTGTACAGCAGGTACAGTACCGTACCAAGTACACTTCCTTGAGGAACCCCGGCATTAATTTCTTTAAGATCGGAATATGCTCCTTCCTGTTTTATGTTGAAGTATCTCTCTGATAAGTAGCTTGCTATGATTTCCGAATGTTCTTTTGGAAGGATTGTTTTCATTTTACAATTCAACCACTTATGCCACACCTTATCGAATGCCTGAGCCACATCCAAAAAGATTGCTGAACAGACCTTCTTCTCCTCTAAAGCTTTTTAAATAGTGTTTGTTATTCTGTGTACCTGGTCTATTGTAGCATGTTTTTCTCTAAAACCGAATTGATGATCCGGTATTATATTCTTTCTTTCAATAATAGGTTTCAGTCTTCATAGATAAATTTTTTCGAACAGTTTTGACATTATAGGCAGCAGTGAAATTGGTCTATAGGATGATACTTTATTCGGTGGTTTTCCAGCTTTGGGTATCATGATGACTTCGGCCAGTTTCCACAATTTCGGCACATATTTCAGTCTAAATGCAGCATTTATAAGATTCGTTATCTTAATTATTTACAACATAAAAAAATATTTATAACACGATTATCTTAAAAACTATTAAAAATTGCAACCCCACAAAAAGGGGGGGGGGGGGTTACACAACACTGATGGAATAAAATAGAAAAACCAAATAAAATATAAAAACTGGTATCAAACCAAATAAATGAGGTATTGGTAATTAACAAAGATTGGGGAATGAAGAAGAAAAACCAACATGAAATAAAAAAAAAAATTTATTGTACTTTACTACTATATTATTGTACTTTACTTTTGTACAAGACACCCTATAGATATTTAAAACCATAAAAAATGCTACAAAATTTTCCAAAAAAATAAAATGTCAAAAGGTTGAAAATCTTTAATGAATTTTCTTCAATTTCCAACATTATGTAATACCCAATAATAATATCTACCATGGTATTTGTGACCAAACCAAACCACACAATATCCATTTTTGTTTTGTGGATTTGTTCATTCGACACGATACACACACAATGCTCCTTTTTTTTATATATATTTTTTTTTTTTTTAATTTTTTCAAAATTGGTTACTGATATCTCACGGAAATCATTTTGAAGTTATTTTAAAAAGTTTTAAATTTTAATTTTAAATTTCATTAAGATTTCAGAAACTAAGCTATAGCTACAACACAATATATATAATACAAAAATAGTTCAATTCAATTCAATGAACGAATCTATAACTTATATCATAAAGTTAGTAAGTAGGTAGGATTGGTAGGTGGCATGTTGTTTACACTGATGTTTTTATTTTAAAATTTCAGAATGCACGCAATTGAATTTTTAATGAAATTTTTTTGGAATTGAAATAAAAAATTTAAAAATCAAGCAGAAATTCTGGTATACGCACTTTGACAGTCAGTCAGTGATGGTAAATGTGGTGTACATATTTTTTTTTTTTTTTTATTGAAACTGATTGTAGGTGTTGGTGGTTAAAATTACTTGACATTTTTTTTAAATATTTATTTTTACTTTATTCTGTACGCCATATTAAAGTTAGTTATTATAAATATTTTTCCACTTTAAGCGCAACAACAACGTTATTAGACTAAGCTTAGCTGTTTTCATGAAGATATAAAATTTCGTATTTTACTTGTATTGTAGAAAACATGTCAAATAATTAATATCAGGAAATGAAATATAAATGTAACAAAGATATTTTAGATCCATATTATAATATCTCAAATTCATTTGTTTCGCTACACTTTACACAGATGTCTGTTATGTTTAAATCATAGGTTTTAGTCCTTTAATTTGAATTCGTCTATAAAGATAATTAATTGGAAAAAATAACAAATGTTTTGCATCACTGATACAAAGTAGGGATTAAGAGAAATAATATAACAACCGCCTTTGAAACAGACTATCAATAACAAGCCATGAAAAAGTGTAAATGTATTATTAAAATATGCCTAACTATAGTATAACTATCAATTGAAGGCTACAAATATACAAAAACAAACAACAGTAAATTGTTTTTCCTAACTAAAATAAAATGACATAATTAACAACTGGAATATTGGTCATTTTATATGTAATATAGCGACATTTGAATGGGAAGAAAGCATGTCTAATGACTAGAGTACCAGCTCTATATGCCCCATTTACAAAAAGAGCAACACCATGTCCTGTAAAAACTATAGATGAATATCCCTGTTAAATATCGCATATCATCTAACATTTTATGCGAATGTCTCAAGCCCTATTGTCCCCACTGTCACCGGCATTTAGCAATGCGGCTTTCACCCTGTAAAATCAACAAGCTACTTAGGCTCCTGGCAATCCTTGAAAAAACCCATGAGTTTCAAATCCATACATCACCTATTTATCGGTTTTAATTCGATAGCGCATATACCGAACCGATAGGTATATACGATAGCATGTATGCTGCTATTTCTGAATTTGGTGTACCAGCCGATCTCATCTGATTGTCAAAAATGATAATTGAAAATACAAGATGTGCACCGGTGATTGTTAATACTTCTGACTTCTTCCAGAAGTGTACCGGATTTCGACAAGGAGATGCATTATCATGCGACTTTTTCAATCTAGTACTGGAATGTATAGTGCGACGAGCTATTCAACTACTAAGGTATGCCGATAAGATTGACATAATCGTCAGATCATAACGGTTAAAATCAAGTTTGTGAAAATGGCACCGCACTGAAGCAAAACAATCCTCCCAAAATGTAACAATCAATGATTATAGTTTTGAAGAAGTAAATCACGTATTTCGATTACTTAATAAAACAATAAAAATAACATGCAGTTAAAAGTTGGAAACAGAATTCAAGCGCATAATGACAATTAGTTACAAAAATATATCAAAAAAATTCGACAGAAAATAATAGATTTCGCTCCAAAATAATGATGGTGAGTACTAAATTAGATCAAACGATCAAATATTGCAAAATTTATTAATGCACAGAGACTAAGATGGGTAAGATATGTGATGTGGTATGAATGAATTATCAAAGACGGTAAAAAAAAACTATCAAACGCGGTACAGTACAATACTAGAGCAAGAGGGGCAAACCAAGACGAAGATGAGTGAATGAAATCAAGACGAGCTGATGTTGGAAGATTGGAATTGACGAATTGATCTGAAAACAGTTGCCCCAAATAGATTAAAATTTAGGAAATTGTATAAAAAGTGTCAAAAGATGAAGATGACGGATATGTATGTGTATGTGAAATTCAGTACAAAAATATAACGGCAATTCCCGCAACGTTAGCAATATTCTAATTTTTAAAATTATAAAAAAAAATTATAACTTACTGCATGACTTATTTTTACCATACCATAACACTTAAAATCAGAAGTCGCTTTAAGAAAACTTAATTAAAAAAATTTGAAATTTCACGACGGACACTTTTGGTAGAAAAGCAACAATGTTGATTTTACGATAACAACAAAATGAACATTATTTTCAGATTTTCTTAAGGAGAGATTAACTGGGATAAGTAATAAAATATTTTAGATTTAAGTTATAGCTGGGATATAAATTGACAATAAAAAGTGAATAATTATTATAAAATTATTAAAATAACATAAACAGAAGGATTATTTACGATGAAATTTTTGAAAATGAAAATAGTTTTCACGATTTTGATATTACAAAAATTTTAATTTTAGTTTTCATTTGAAATTAAGTACTATTTAATTTATATTAATGAATAAATTTATGTTAGTTGTAGAAGCATTTAACTGTTATCATTATAATTTAATTTAACTAAATAGAACAAACAAACTGAACCGCGAAAGCATTGAATGAGAAAGACGAACATAATTGATGACGAAGCCGAATCAATTATCAAAGTCTATGTCCCAAATGAAGGTATTCTTAATAGATCAACGACCAACCTTTTTTATTATTTTATAATATATTTATAATATATAGCTTTTTCACTTAATTTTTCACTTCTACAAAATTACAAAATATTCAATTTCAAAAACTTCATAACTGTGTTCGTTCATATAGGACGATTTTGTTTGGCCTGAAAGCTGTTGTTATCCACTGCTTATTAGTATTCAAAGTATTCATAAACATTAACTGGCAAACCATTCCAGAAGATATTTGAAATTTACCTTTGATAGCTATGGTAACGATTATTTGTGTGAAATTCTGTCCGAAACACATTATTTATTTCAATTTGGTTTTTTATTGTAAATTTAATTTAATTTAAAATAATAATTAATAAAATTTACTATAGCTATACTTGTAGAACATAATTTCTGATATTAATTGTAATTTACTCAAGCAAAAGCTATATCCGGAAATTCCATGCTTTCCATTTTCATATTTCACTAGAATTAATAACAAGCGAAACATAACATAAAAGAAAAATTCAACAAAACAGTAGAAAAAAAAATATTTAACCCTTTCGCGGACACTGACGTGTATAGACGTCATAACAAAGTTTATCTGGGTATTACCGTCAAAATTTATTTTATTAAAAAAGTCATGTCGTCTATAACCGTCATGAACTACTTTAGTTTGTATGGATTGTTTATGTTAAGTGTCCCATAGAAACTGCAAAATTTCGTTTAACTGTCGGTTTAAATTCAAAAATACTCACCACATAGATATTGTTTTGAAATATAATTTGGGAATTTCCCAGAAAGACATGACGTCTTATACCGTCAATCTTATACGTAAATTTCTTCAGTGTTGAAACAAGTGACTTTCTGAATAGATGTTTTTGTGAATATTGTTAATTTTTAATTTATATAATTTATAAAAGGTAAATATTTACAGTAATTAATATTATAATAATTGAATTTGTATTAATAAAATAAAAATATTTAAAGAACTTTTTGACTAAATAACAAAATGTCGTATGAAGAGGTTAGAAAAAAGATAGAGAAATTATTTGATGAAAGTGCAAATGAAAGTAACGATGAAGCTGCTTCTGATTCAACAGACACTGATATTTTTGAGGATGATGGGATTTACTCTGGTCGTAATCCAAATTATGAACCATCTAAAAAGAACACAAATTCTAGTAGCTCAGATGATGATAAAATAGAACCTAAATGTCGAAGTATAAATGGCAGAGAAACAGAAAAGTGTATTTGAGCAAATCGGGAGATAACAGAGATGTTTTGTGTATCACGACTGGATATAAACCTCAAATAAAACCAGTTGCAAATAGATACGGAAAAATTAAGAATAAACCAATCGAAATAGAAGCTTACAACTCTAATATGGCAGACGTTGACAAAGCCGATCAGTTGACTAGTTACTATTTCATCCCAAGAAAAACCATCCGATGGTATAAACATGTGCTTTTTCATCTCGTAGATGTCGCCCCTTTGGAATTATACCAGTTATATATACCAGAAACATACAAATAAAAAAAGGTCATTCTTAGAATTTCGAGAACAGGTAATATCTTCCTTGTTGGGTATAGGAAACCCGATTTCTAGTTCGGAACCAACAACAAGTCAATCAAGTCAACCAACACAACGGTTTGTACAACATTTTCAAGAAAAAATTCCAGTAGATGATAAGAAAAAAAAAAGAACAACTTTCTTACGTTGTAAACAGTGCTACAAAGATGGTATTAGACGAGAAACATCGTATCGATGTAAAGTTTGTGATAATAAACCTGCATTGTGTGCTGGATTATGTTTTGAAAAATGGCACACTTAAATTATCAGTATTAAGCTGAAAACTATGTCATACACATGATATTTTTGTTAAAATATTAATATTTTTATTTCTCGTTTTCAATTGAATAATTTTTTTTTTGTTGTTTTCTAAGAAATAAAACGTTATGCTTTACAATTTTCTATTTGAATAAAACATTATGTTATAAATAATATAAATAAATAATGTTGTTTAAAAAATTATAATAAAAAAAGTGGTTCTAAAAACATGAGAATATTATTTACAATACTAAAGTATTGACGTCTATTTCCGTCATTTTGTCCGTATTGATAAATTTTTTATTACAAAAAGTGTCATGACGTCTATCAACGTCTCTGACTCAGGATATATCCCAAATTATATTTAAAACATCATGACGGAAATAGACGTCAAAAATTAAATCTTATTTTTAAGAATGAAAAAGATTTCCTTTTCGATTTCCAGCACATTGCTGTTTTCAGAATTTCTCTATCATTAAAAATGACAAAAATACAGCAAATGTCCCACAGTAAACCAACAAAAAGAAAGAGTGTCCGTCAAGGGTTAAAAAAAAAAAATTTTCGCAATGACTCATTTTTGAACGAGCACAGACTACTCATTTAAAGTAAATTTATAAAAATTAATCTTTTAATTTTTAAATGCTAAATCATCAGTCATTATTTTATTAGAAAATCATCATGATTTTTATCAAAATGGCTACTATTAAAATTTTTGATTTTGTATGAATCTGTGAACTTCAAAGCTTTTTTTGATTTGCTTTTTGTTTGTTTGTTTTTCTAATTTTTTTTTTTTTTTATGTAAAATTAATGAATTTCATTTCAATTTTGACAAGAAATTGTTAAATTATGATGAATTAATTACTCATTTAGGGGAGTATTTTAGTGTATTGTGAAAGGTTTAAAAATCCATTTGTTATTTTAGCTTTAAGAAATAAAAAATAAATGTTGATTTCAAATGTGAATCATTAAAATTTATTTAATTATGTAGTAGCATTTTTTTTTTGTTTTTTGTTTTTTAAGATTAGAAATTTATTATACAGGGTATAATATTATGCGTTTTGAAGTAGTTTAACCTTCCCCTGGGTGTTATATTATTTTTTTTTATTCTTTCATAATCGTATATTTTATAATATAATAGTTTTATTACATTCTATCACTTAAAATATAAAATATAATAATACAGAAAAATTAATTATAGATTATAATAAAAAATATATGGAAATAAGTTGGCTGATCATACGTCTGCTTATAATTAAACAATAATTAAATATAAATTGATATAAAGACAAATTGTTATTATTATTATTTTATTATTTATTATTATAGATCCCGATGTATTAAATTCACAAAGATTAATGAAAATTTTTTTAAATTTCATGTCGAAAACACAATCACGACGAATGGCGAATTTTTTGCTTTCAAATACATGAGATTATATGTAAATCGTGACGAATGACCAAAATTTCGCGTTCAAAAAATAGATCTATTTCTATTTTACTCGTCGACGAATGCGAATGACATTCAGTAATACCAACATAAATTGGTTTTACTTGATGTCATTTGCTTGTTTTTGTTGTTGTCAGTTGAAAATATAAATAAACTAGCTTGGTAACCTGCCATAAATGACGGAAGCAAAATAAATTCTAGCATTTCTTTCCTTCATTAGAATTTCAAGTTTAAG
Organism: Argyra leucocephala; assembly: GCA_963942445.1. NCBI lineage: Eukaryota > Metazoa > Arthropoda > Insecta > Diptera > Dolichopodidae > Argyra > Argyra leucocephala. The sequence continues at coordinate 17,982,278 of OZ012681.1, forward strand.
AAAAATACGTATTTGCTTACTAATTTATCATACCTTTATTTTTGTATTATTTTAAGCTTTTATTTACCTATATAGACAGAATGTTTGTAGTAAGGTGCAAAATTTTCTATTCCTTAAGGGTCATTTACTCGATCATTTTAGCGACATCCTTTTTACCAACATTAAAAATTTATCGTACAATTCAGAATTAAGTTAATCCTGTTAACATTCAATAACATTCGCTGCGTAAGTTTAGCGTCAAAGTTTATAGCGAACATATAATATTTTATAATGAGCCACAACCTTGAACGAAAACAATTTTAAAAACAAAAATAAATAAAATTGTAAATATAAAAAAACAATAATATTGTAGGTACACATAATATTTATTTTAATGAATAAAATAAAAACTCGTGTTGGAGAAAAAATTAAAATAAAAAAATTTACTGCAAATAAATAGGTAAAACTGTTCATAACTTGTGAACCATTGATCGGTTATTTAAAATTTCATTACATTTCAAAAAATTCATTATCGAACTGTTCATGTTAAAATTCATACATAATTATTATTTATAACATAATTAAAAAGAAGAATAACAATCAATATGGTTTAACCGATACCTATATATACCTAACTACAATATTAAAAAAAATTCATCACTCTCTACAACGTTATATTTCTACACACTTGAAGAAAACAAATATACCTAAAAATTATAAATTTACAAAGATAAGAAATAAAAAATAATAGTACAAAATTTCATTTAATTTCTTTCAAAATGTATGAGTCAGCAGAATCAAAACCTAACCCCATAAAATATTATATACGATCATAAATTTATATATATATATATAATTTATATATATATATATAAAAAAAAATAAAAATAAATAACAATTTGAACTCTTCATCGCATCAAATTTCTGGCTAGAGTATATATACCTATAGTACTATAGTACAGGCAATGCATACGGTAGCAAAACTATGATGCTATGATCATTATAATAACAACAATAAAAAATAAAAAAAAAAAAAAAATATGTAGACACATATGCATACATTGTGTATAATTTTAAGTAATAAGAATAACTTTTAAGTGCATTATGTTTTTTTTGTGTTAAATGCTGTTTGCCTTTTGGTTATTATACCATATTAAACTATTGATTAAATTTCCATTAGTCCTTCTTATTATAAATCAAAAAAAATATTTGTTTTATTTATATTATTATTTTTTATTTTCCCTTATTATTTGCCAAGAAGACTAACATTAAATTTAAATAAAATATTTTATGCAATGGTACTTTTTCCTGCAAAGGCTCAGCATGGTAGACAGGAGTTAAAAAAGAGTACCAAAGCAATTTGTATACATATTGTAATTTGTATATGTGTTGGAGTACTCCGTCGAACTTACAAACATTCAGATAAACGTAGAATAATATATATATAATTATATATATAGGTTACATAAAATTTAGATTAGATACGTATTTTTATTTATATTCTTCATTTTGGTTTGGAATAAGAGTATTCAGATGGATGTGGTCAAACCTGAGTTGATTTGGAGTAACAAATGATGTTATAAACTAACTTCTTGCCAAGAATTTTATAAAATTGAACTCAAATAAAAGTAACCAATAATACAAGGGTTATGTACAAGAAGGTGAATACATGTGAGTATCAAAATATTTTGAATGGTTAAATAACAATACATTTTTCCAGATCTTTACAATAAAGATGATAGAGAATTTTTTTTTAAAAGTGGCCAATATGACACCTAATTTCATTTACCAAGTTTAAAATTAAAAAAATTGTACATAATTGTATGAAAAAAAATTACAACTCAGCGGATACGAGATTCTAAAATAGAACCTTTTTAAATAGTATAAAACGCATGTTTAACTTAGAATCTTTAAAATTGGACTTTGTCCGAAATAAGCCTTAAACCGATGTAATAATAACGATTATATATTTTATAGTAACTCAATAAAATAAATCTATAATAAAGTTAACTGTTTTAGTAAAGATAACCCCTAAGGTGAACTAAATATTATTTTTTAGAAATATCTCAATAGCTGATTTATTTAGAAAAATTCTTAAATTCAGTCAGTTACGAGTTTGTTCTCGGTTAGAAATAACTTAAATTTTTTTCTCTCAAAATCTTAATTCACAGTTTTAAAAAATGGAAAATCGTGCTAATCATTTTTCACTTACTCTATTAATTTTAATTATATTAAAAACAGATTTTATTGACTCGGTTATAAAACCATGTGATATCAAAAAGTTACAAATATTTGGGGTTAAAACTCTTTGCGAATCAAATATGGAAGAATCAGTTTCTTGCGCAGGTCCGTATATCAAAACAGTATACTTGAAATGTAAAAATGGTTATTTTAACAAAGAAAATATAACATTACAAACCATTAATTGCAATGATAATGGTGAGTGGTCTGACATACCACTATTATGTACACCAATATGTACCGACTTTTCAAATAAACTTGAATTGCTGGAGTACAGCTAACTAAAGTTTCCGACGGCTTATGTAGAATTTTCTAGGAAAAATCCAGTCGAAGGGGAAATAAATAAATTTCCGGGAATTATTTTATCGGAAAGACAAATTTTAACAAAACATTTTAATTATCGGGAAGAATATTATCTTATCATTTATAAATCTGGAAACATATCCAAAAAATATGATTTGGATCTAATTATAAGGTATTTCATCCCAGATAATGTTGTTGAAAAACATTTTATAACATTTTTAAAATATAATTTTAGAGGTTATAGTTCCAACAAAGGGTATAATATTTTAGGAACATACTGGTATATTGACTTTGGCATAAAATATGATGCAGATACGAAACCAGCTTGTAAAAATATATCTGATATACTAGAAATACCTGAACTTTATAATTCAGAATTTGATAAAGCAGCTGATAAATAGTAAGCTTTATAAAATTAAAAAATATTATTGATTGACTTTTTACAAATATTTAACCTACAGTACGCGTCAACCGGATATGTGTTATGTTCCGAAGGTTGATATTGTTAAGGTTCAAGTTAATTGTAAAGATTTTGAATCAATTAATTGTGGAACAAAGGTTCCAGTTTTAGATTTACGTTGTCAGATGGGTTATAAAAATTATAACTTGGATCCTAACAGTAATATTTTGAGTAAATGCACGGAGGGAAAGTGGGAAGTATTTGGAGTTGAAGATGATTGTCAATTAATTTGCGGTCTAATTGCAGAAGACATTCAACCTTATTCATCCAAATTATTGTACAAAGGAAATTCAACTAACATTGTAAATGCACCATGGCATGTGAGTGTTTATGCTAATAATACTGGTACTTATTCAACGTTTGAACAAATATGTGGTGGTAGTATTATTCGGTCGAATGTTGTTATTTCTGCAGCCCATTGTTTTTATGATGATGCTTATAGTAGACTAAATAACCCTAACAATTATCTTATTGGAGCTGGCAAAACATATCGTAACATTGGAGCTTCTGATGAATTTGCTTCGTACATTGACATAAAGGATATTGAAATTCCGATACAGTTAATTAATTTCATAGTGCAATTTCTTTTGTAAGTTTAATTTGTTTAATTTAATTTTATTTTAGTTATCAGTCAGCCCCAGTGAGAAATGATATTGCCGTCTTAATTCTTCAAAATCATTTCGAATACAGTCCACGTATTAAGCCAGTTTGCGTTAAATGGAATCCAAGTGAAAACTATGATACTACTATAGGGTTTGAGATAGGTCGAGTTGTTGGATGGGGTGCAATATCGAGAAGTGATACATCAAGCTCAAAATTATTGGAGTTAAGTTTCGATACTTTGGATAATCGTGAATGTAAGAAACTGGTTCACCCAAAGTTTAGATCTGATATTACTGGTGATAAATTTTGTGCTAAAAATATAGATGGTGGGGCCGCTTGCCAAGGCGATAGTGGGGGTGGGTTTGTTGTTAAAGGGTATGCTGAAGGTCAAATGCGGTATTTTTTGTTAGGTGTTGTTAGTGTTGGTATTGATATGAATAAATATTGTTCTGATGGATTTATTACCATGTTCACAAATATAAAACTTTATAAAGATTTTATACAACAAGCTATTTTTAAAAATGAAATGTGGTAACCACAGTACAGAATAATATTTTAATGAACAAATATTGTAGTTTTAATTTCTTGAGTTATTTAGGTATAAGTTTCTTTATGTAGATCTAGTCTAAATGGGAAATATAAAATTATATCCAGCATTAAAAGATCAGGTTGTATGTTTTATTTCTATTATGTAACAGTTGAAGTAACACAAAACTATTTAGAGATGATTAACGGTGTACAAGATCAAAATTAGGATGAAAATTAATTTATAATGCGGTAATCAGTATTGCCATATTTACGTTTTCTAAAATCAATTCAGTGTCTTTAATAGTTATTCCAAACTAAGAAGTCATAAGGTTTCGGACAATTTGCATTTGGTGTAATTACGTTTATCGCTTTATTTGAAAATTTAATATCAAACTACGATTCTAAAGGTTATTTTTGTAATTTTGCTACAGTTTAATTAAAGGGAAATATTAACAAAAAAAAAAATTACCAATTAAATAACTCATTATTTACATTTTATAACTATGATGATGTATAGGATGTCGGAACACAATTATATAAGACAAAATTACATATTTAAAAAAAAACTGAATAGCTATTTAAGTTTTTACAAAAATTTAAAATTGTTTGGTTTTGTAATGAAGGTACTTTTTTTCATATTAATTCTTTTATTCGGTTAAACATAGTTTTATTACTTATTTATTTTTGTTTGTTTGTTCATTTCTTCAAAATTAATTTAGACAAGACCAAGTCCATCCTGATGCTTCAAATCAAACATAAGTGGTCTAGAATCTAAATATTTCGGAGTTAACGTTTATCTTTGCAAGCATGAACGTGTGAAGTGTTTACAAACATGAACGCTAACAGATACGTTTTTTTAGCCCACGTAGACTCGTTATTTCTATAATGATAATTATGGCTTACTGTTAAAATATAATTGTTTCTTACACATTATTACACATTATTATACTGGGGGTTTATTTAAAAATATAACAATAATGACAAAAGACTTCGATGTTGAAAAGCTCCAGGGAGTTGAAAATTGTCACACCTTATCGTTCGCTATACAAAATTTATTAACCTACAAAGGTTTTCTAAATTGCATCAGTGAACAAATCAAAGAGGAAAAACAAAAGAAGACAAATTATCAAACTGTAAGGTGTTGAATCTCAAATATTTGTGCAATCTGAAAAACTTTAATGTTAAATGTTACAATTGCGGATTTGAGAATCATCTCAATGCTTCTTGCAACAAATCAAAAACTCATAATAAATTTTTGAATCATAAAAGAAACAATGCGTTTACCGCCTTGTTAAGTCAAAATAAAGACCATGTTTCGGATTGTTGGTACATAGACTGCGGTGCATCACATCACATGACACCACACATAAAGTTACTTCAAAATTTAAAAACTTCCAATATTGACCATAGTGCAAACAATTCAAAAATGCTAAGCAATAAAGTTGGAACTTTGATGCTGCAAATTAATGAAGGTAATATTCAGGCTGATGAAGTTTTGTATGCTCCTAATCTAGTTGGAAATTTATGATCTGTCACCAAAATTTTTGAAAAGGGGAATACTGTGTTTAATAAAAATGGTTGTATTATTAAAAATGCAAAAATCATATTATAGCAAAGTGCAAATCAGAAAATGGTGCCTATAAAATCGCTTCCAATAGTGGTATGTGCAGAAATGTGTTGTCTAAGAAAAATGAAAACGCAATGTTGTGGTATCGTCATTTGGGTCACACCAACAATCAAAATTTATAAAAAATTCCCGATGGTGGAAAATATGAAGTATGTGCTGAAGCAAAATCGTCTACACTGCCTTTTAATAATATTGGAACAACAGCATCTGAACTATTGGAAGGAGCTGCAAGATATATTAGGCTGAGAATACAATACCAGATGAGGTATTTTATGGAAATAAAATTGATGTAAGTCATATCAAATTATTTGGTTGTCCAGTAATGGTCCACATACCTAAGGAAAAACGAAACAAAAATGAGACAAAAAGCCACAAAAAATTATATTTATTAGTTTTGACAATGAAACTAAAGGGATTGGATTTATCAATAATGAAAACAAAAGGCTGACAATAAGTCCTGACGTAACCTTTTATGAAAGCAAATTTAATCGCAAAATCTTGATTGATAAAGATAGTGAATCAAATATAGATCCAGTCGTGGAATTTAAAATCGATAGTGTCCAAAATGATATTAAATAAAATGAAGATGAACTCAACAAAATTAAGCCTTTTGAAGATATGAAATAGAAATGTTAGTCGACCCCGATTCCACAACAGTGTATAAGATTTCGTAGTGTCACTAGTGGTCCAGCTACATCAACGCGTTAAAAAAGTAACTATTTCAATCCATTAAATTTTTTGTATTTTGCCTTACTGTCAGAAACGTCCTCAATAAAAGAAGTGCAACATATTAGTTGAAAAAAAGGCAACTTGCCATGAAATAGATAATAAGTCCGCATCAAATAAATAAGACTTGGACATTAATTGATTTACCAGAAGGAAAAACGAAAATAAATGCTAAATGGGTGTTAAAAAAAACATGTGATGAAAATGGTGAAGTTGTAAAGTATAAAACACATCTAGTTGGAAAAGGATGTTAAAAAAAGTGGGGTATCGATTACAATGAAACCTACTCACCGGTGGTTAGATATATACTTCAATATACTTCAATTAGATTTTTGATAGTATTGGCTGCAAAACAGGACATGAAAATTCATTAAATGGATGTTATAAGCGCCTTTTTATGGATTAAAACAAGCTGGAGTCGTCAGTGGAACATAAAGTTAGACGGGGCTTTACAATACGGGTTAAGAAAGTCTAAAGCCGACCCCTGCATATATTTTAGTGAAAACAGAAATTTAATTATTGCAATATATGCTGACGATTTTTTAATATTTTACAAAAAAAAATGATGATCTAGAGATGGTTTGAAAAAATATTTAAATAACGTTTTTGCAGTGAAATACCTAGGAAGGGCTAAAAGTTGTATTTCAATTACAATACATGAAAGTTGAAAAATGCTTTTGAACGAGATCAAAAAACATATATTTTGCAAATTAAAAAAAAATTTGAATTGAGTTATTGTCAACCTGTTGCTACACCAACTGATACGAGTGTGAAGCTGTCAACCAAAGATATGAGCAGTGAAATTTTTTTAATTGAGTCTATTATTAGTTAGTCTATGATTTCTAAAAATAAATATGCAGTTCAAATTGAGATTTTCAAAGATAAATGCTGGTAAAATTCATTTTTTATTGATGATGGTTGGGCATCTGATGTGGACAAAAGAAGATCATGTTCAGTTTATTTAGTAAAAATTTCAGGTGTTTCTATAACTTAGTGCAACAAAAAACAATCATGATTGCTTTATATAGTACCGAAGCTAATTATATAGCGTTTTCTACAGCATTCCAAGAAGTAATTTAGATTATTCAGAATCGCAGAGGAAATCGACAAAACGTTTAAAACTTCAACAACAATTTTTCGCGATAACCAAAGTACAATGAAGTTGCCCGAAAAGGATGGGTACAGACCACGTGCGAAGCATATCGATATTAGATTTCATCATACACGCGAACAAGTATTGAACGAAAATATTAAAAATAAATATATTTCAACAAAATCGATGGTGGCTGATTTGCCGACCAAAGCAGTTACAAAGGAAAAGCTTAATTTTTGTGCTGAACAATGTGGTTACGTTTAATAAAGATAACGTTTAAAAATAACCTTTTAGTAAAAATAATCTCTAAGGTGACATACGATTTTTTAGAATTTTCTCAATAGCTGAGTTATTTAGAAAATTCTTAAATTCAATCAGTTACGAGTGCTTTCTCGTTTAGAAATAACTTAAATTTTATTCTTTCAAAATCTAAATTCACAATTTTAAAAAATGGAAAATCATTTTTATAATTTTTTATTTACTCTATTAATTTTTATTATATTCAAATCAGATTTTATTGAATCGCTTATAAAACCATGTGATATCAAAAAGTTACAAATATTTGGGGTTAAAACTCTTTGCGAATCAAATATGGAAGAATCAGTTGCTTGTGTAGGTCCGTATATTAAAAAAGCTCATCTGCAATGCAAAACTGGTTATTTTAACGAAGAAAATATAACATTACAAACCATTGATTGCAAAGATAATGGCGAGTGGTCTGACATACCACTATCATGTACACCAATATGCACCGACTTTTCAAATAAACTTGAATTGCTGGAGTACAGTCAACTAAAGTTTCCGACGGCTTATGTAGAATTTTCTAGGAAAGTTCCAGTCAAAGGTAAAATAAATAAATTTCCGGGAATTATTTTATCGGAAAGACAAATCGTAACAACCAATTTTGAATATATGGAAGGATATTATCTTATCATTTATAAATCTGGAAACAGATCCAAAAAATATGATTTGCGTTTAAATGAAAGGTACCTATTTCATCTCATATTATATTGTTTGAAAAAATTTTATAAAATTTTTAAAATATAATTTTAGAGGTTCCACTTCCAACAGAGAATATAATATTTTAGGAACATACTATCATATTGACTTTGGCATAAAATACGACGCAGATACTAGACCAGCTTGTAAAAATATATCTGACATACTAGAAATACCTGAGCTTTATAATTCAGAAGATGATAAAGTAGCTGATAAATAGTAAGGTTTATAAAATTAAAAAAATATTATTAATTCTTGACTTTCTATAAATATTTAACTTATAGTACCCGTCAACCGGGTTCGTGTTATGTTCCGAAGGTTGATAATGTTAAAGTTCAAGTGAATTGTATTGATTATAGGGGTGACATATTAAGAACCAAATGTTTATCACTAGCTGAAGGTTTAGAATTACGTTGTCAGATGGGTTATAAAAATTATAAGCTGGACCCTAACACTGATATTTTAAGTAAATGTACGGGGGGAAAGTGGGAAGTATTTGGAGTGGAAGATGATTGTCAATTAGTTTGCGGTCAAATTACAGAAGACATTGAACCTTATTCATCCAAATTATTGTATAAAGGAAATTCAACTAACATTGTAAATGCACCATGGCATGTGGCTATTTATGCCAATAATACTGGTACTTATTCAACGTTTGAACAAGTATGTGGTGGTAGTATTATTCGATCGAATGTTGTTATTTCTGCAGCTCATTGTTTCTACGATGATGCTTACAGTAGACTATATAGTCCTAACAATTATCTTATAGGAGCTGGGAAAACATATCGTAACATTGGAGCTTCTGATGAATTTGCTTCGTACATTGACATAAAGGATATTCAAATTCCGATACAGTTAATTAATTTCATAGTGCAATTTCTTTTTTAAGTTTAATTTGTTTAATTTAATTTTATTTTAGTTATCAGTCAGCCCCAGTGAGAAATGATATTGCCGTCCTAATTCTTCAAAATCATTTCGAATACAGTCCACGTATTAAGCCAGTATGTGTTGATTGGGATCCAATTGATGACTATGATACTGTTATAGGGTTTGAGAAAGGTCGAGTTGTAGGATGGGGTGCGACATCGAAAAATGATACAGCAAGCACAAAATTATTGGAGTTAAGTTTCAATACTTTGGATAGTTATGAATGTAAGAAACTGGTTCACCCAAAACTTAGATCTGATATTACTGGTGATAAATTTTGCGCTGAAAATAGAAATGGTGGGGCCGCTTGCCAAGGTGATAGTGGTGGTGGATTCGTTGTTGAAAGTTATGCTGAAGATCAAATGCGGTATTTTTTGTTGGGTGTTGTTAGTGTTGGTATTGATATGAAAAAATATTGTTCTGATGGATTTATTACCATGTTCACAAATGTAAAACTTTATAAAGATTTTATACAACAAGCTATTTTTAAAAATGAAGTGTGGTAACCACAGTACAGAATAATATTTTAATGAACAAATATTGTAGTTTTAATTTCTTGAATTATAATATTCTAGGTAAAGGTTGCCTTATTTAGATGAAGTCTATATGGGAAATATAAAATTGAACATTAAAATGTATGGTTTTATTTCTATTATGTAGCAGTTTAAGTAACTCAGAACAATTGAAAGATGACTAAAACTATTGAAATTATAAAAAAACTATGCCCTAGATACCAGGGCTATCTGGCTTTGTCCACATAAACGATCCAGCTTGGTCGTACATCTGGTTGTACAACTTTTCAAATTGTATCGTGTGTAGGGCAGTGTTGTACAACTATTTGATAATTGGATAGTTGGTTGGAAGAAAAATTTGTCTTTTGTGGACGGAATCTTTGGTTTTCGTTTGGTAGTTGTACTGTGTGTGTAAAACCAAAATAACTTTTCTTGGATTTTTATTTATTTATTTATTTTAACAGTTGATCCTACAGATAAATCTGTAGGCCAACTTTATAGGTTCTTTTTCCCTTTCGAAATGTGGGCATTTTTATTAAATTATATTAATTATTTGGTATATTTTTTGTATATTTTATATTTATATTATTATTTTTTATATCTTTATTAATTATTAAATTATATTTGAACCGATGCGGGTTGTATTGAAAATTACTTTTTTCAGTAATTTTCACCATTTGAAAAATTTTTCGGTTCTCACGAGGTTTGAACCCGTGCTCCTTCGGTCGTTACATTACTACACTCGACTGCTTTACCACTCGGCTACCGAGGCCACTCTTGAATTTTTATTTGTGATAAAATATTGGACACTATCAATATCTAATTTTTAAAAACTATTTACATAATTTTAAAAAATAAAATAAATTATTAAAATTGCTAAAACATATCTTCTCTATATAATATTATAAAAAGGTAAGTCTTCAAACAAATATTATATGTAGTAATGACTCAAACCCATTTACTGCAACTATTTTAGGCAACATTTTTGTGTTTATTTATCGTGTACTTTGTATTTATTTTTATTTATTATTATTTTAATTCTAGTTTTGTTGGATTAGTCCCCGTAGATACTTTACTTTATGTCGACAATGATAATATGGCTTACTAACTTCTAGGAAAATATAATAATAGCTCCAATCCAGAATTCAACTCTGTTTTGTTTAAATTTCTCATATTGGAAGCCATATCATATCTACACTTTTGTTTTGTGTTTTAAAGGGAAGCAAAAACATGTACCTGGTTGGAGCACTAACACTACATAAAGAATTGGAAAATGTAAAAATTACGACAAAAAAGTAAAATACCAGGGAAATAAACGTCTGATATTATATGTGTATTATGTATGTATGTACTGTATGTCAACAATGTTCGTAAGAAATGAGAACAAAATATTTTTTACGTTATTACTCAATATCTCTAAATCTATTGCAAATACAACTCAACGAATAGGAAATTCTAAAACAGAACCCTTTAAAATTGTAAAAATAATATTTAGCTCAAAATCTTTAAAATTGGACTTTGTCCGAAATAAGTCTTAAATCGATGTAATAATAACGATTATATTTTTTATAGAAAATCAATAATTATTTTATTTTTTCCAATAAAATAAATCTATAATAAAATTAACTGTTTTAGTAAAGATAACCCCAAAGATGACCTAGAACTTTTTAGAATTATCTCAATAGAGGAATTATTCAGAAACATTCTTAAATTCAGTCAGTTACGAGTTTGTTCTCGGTTAGAAATAACTTAAATTTTTTTCTCTCAAAATCTTAATTCACAATTTTAAAAAATGGAAAATCGTGCTAATCATTTTTCACTTACTCTATTAATTTTAATTATATTAAAAACAGATTTTGTTGACTCGGTTAGAAAACCATGTAATATCCAAAAGTTACAAATATTTGGGGTTCAAACTCTTTGCGAATCAAATATGGAAGAATCAGTTTCTTGTGTAGGTCCGTATATTAAAAAAGCTCATCTGCAATGCAAAACTGGTTATTTTAACGAAGAAAATATAACATTACAAACCATTAATTGCAATGATAACGGCGAGTGGTCTGACATACCACTATCATGTACACCAATATGCACCGACTTTTCCAATAAACTTGAACTGCTCGAGTACAGTCAATTAAAGTTTCCGACGGCTTATGTTGAATTATCTAGGAAAAATCCAGTCGAAGGTAAAATAAATAAATTCCCGGGAATTATTTTATCGGAAAGACAAATCTTAACAACAAATTTGGATTATATATACGCCGAAAGATATTATCTTATCATTTATAAATCTGGAAACAAATCCAAAAAATATGATTTGGATATAAGTCGAAGGTATTTCTTATAATATTATTTTGTTAAAAATATTTTATAACATTTTGAAAATATAATTTTAGAGGTCACAGTTACACCACAGGGTATAATATTATAGGAACAGACTATCATATTAACTTTGGCATAAAATATGACTCAGATACGAAACCAGCTTGCAAAAATATATCTGACATACTAGAAATACCTAAGCTTTATAATTCAGAAGATGATAAAGTAGCTGATAAATAGTAAGGTTTATAAAATTAAAAAATATTATTAATTGACTTTTTAAAAAATATTTAACCTACAGTACGCGTCAACCGGATTTGTGTTATGTTCCGAAGGTTGATAATGTTAAAGTTCAAATGAATTGTAAAGATGTGTCATCAATTAAATGTGGAACAAAGGTTCCCGTTTTAGAATTACGTTGTCAGATGGGTTATAAAAATTATAACTTGGATCCTAAAAGTGATATTTTAAGTAAATGTACGAGGGGGAAATGGGAAGTATTTGGAGAAGAAAATGATTGTCAATTAATTTGCGGTCAAATTACAGAAGACATTCAACCTTATTCATCCAAATTATTGTACAAAGGAAATTCAACTAATATTATAAAAGCACCATGGCATGTGGGTATTTATGCGAATAACACTGGTACTTATTCAACATTTGAACAAATATGTGGTGGTAGTATTATTCGGTCAAATGTTGTTCTTTCTGCAGCTCATTGTTTCTACGATGATGCTTACAGTAGACTATATAGTCCTAACAATTATCTTATTGGAGCTGGGAAAACATATCGTAACATTGGAGCTTCTGATGAATTTGCTTCGTACATTGACATCAAAGATATTCATATTCCGTTACAGTTAATTAATTTCATTTTGCAATTTCTTCTTTGTTTAATTTCATTTAATTTTAGTTATCAGTCTGCCCCAGTGAGAAATGATATTGCCGTCCTAATTCTTCAAAATCATTTCGAATACAGTCCACGGATTAAGCCAGTATGCATTGATTGGGATCCATTTGATGACTACGAGACAACTGTAGGGCTTGTGAGAGGACGAGTTGTTGGATGGGGTGCGACATCGAGAAATGATACATCAAGCACAAAATTATTGGAGTTAAGTTTCAATACTTTGGATAGTTATGAATGTAAGAAACTGGTTCACCCAAAATTTAGATCTGATATTACTGGTGATAAATTTTGTGCTACAAATAGAGATGATGGGGCCGCTTGCCAAGGCGATAGTGGTGGTGGGTTTGTTGTTGAAAAGTATGATGAAAATCAAGGGCATTATTATTTGTTAGGTGTTGTTAGTGTTGGTATTGATATGAAAAAATATTGTTCTGATGGATTTATTACCATGTTCACAAATGTAAAACTTTATAAAGATTTTATAGAACAAGCTGTTTCAAAAAAATTATTTTCGTACAGCCCATTACACACGAATGCCCACGGTTAGGATAATATTTTCATATTATTCGAACGAAGAAGTCATAAGGTTTTGGCTAATTTACATTTAGTATAATTACATTCATCGCTTTCTTTGAAAATTTCATATCATGCTACAATTCTAAAGCTTATTTATGTAATTTTACTACAGGTAAATTAAAGGGAAATATTAAAAAAAAAAAAAAAATACCAATAAAATTACTTATTATTTGTATATTATAACTATGATGAAATATAGATTGTCAGGACAAAACTACATAATTAGGTACATATGTACAAAATTTAATATTTAAAAAAAAATACATATTTAAATTTTTATAAATATTTAAAATTATTTGGTTTTGTAATTATTTTATATTATTTTTTTATTATTTATTATTAAAGCCATATTATAAACTATAAATATTTGTATATTATTTTTTTTCTATATATTTTGTACTAAACCATTGCCATCTGCGTTTACCTGTCGTCAAAAAAAAACACCCAAGTAACACAAATAGGTTGTTAAAACGTCGTACTATCGTTGGCTAAAAAAGTACATGACCGCTACATGACCTTGAAATAAATTTAGGATAACGTCATTATTACGTTATTGGAGAATATGCAGAATAAATTTTGAGTCGTACCGTAGTGAAAATAACTTTTATCAGACTATGTAACCGACTATGAAACGACCAAATTAGAATAAAAGAGATAGATAGATTATTATATTCAGTGTATGTATGTATTTATTTTTTAACGAAAAAACAAACTTTTATTTCTAAAATATTTTAACAATAATGTTGTTCTTTTTACTCTCACTACAATTAAATTATAAATATGCTAATGTACTATAATTTTATGAATATGAATTTATTGGAAATATTTTCACAAAAATAAACATTTGATTCCACAAAAATTGTATGGGCCTTAAAAAATTTTTAAATTTAAAATTTTTTAAAATTAAAAAAATATATTTTTTCCTATTATTAATATTTGCTCAGATTCATTTAAAATTTTTTTAACCTTATTAAAATAATGTAAGCAATTTGCTCTACTAATGTATGAAATTTGGGAATAGAAGCTAAAAAAATTTTTTTGATTTTCTCATACAAAATATATTTTGCAATAATAATTTTCGACATATTAAAAATGGTGAAGTGATAAATATCTTAAAAATGACCAATAAATAACCAAAAAGTTATGAACAGAAAACTACATTATTTAAAAACGTATGTCAAATACAAGAGATGTAAACTGGTTCTTTAAATCGAATTAAAACTTTCTTAACCGTTTTAGAAATGAAAACTAAATTATTTTTTGTTTTTTATATAGGCTCATATTTCGATAGTCATTTCACTGTCATTTTTTATGAAAAACAAATTTTACGATCAATAGTCGTAAAAAATTATAAAAATCATAGAAAATGAAAAGAAGCAAATTCCTATAGTCGCGTTTTATGAATTTGTCATTTTGAAATTGTTAAATTACGGCTTTTATTTTTGTTGCTTAAGATTTAAAGAATGGACTTACAAAAAAAATCGTAAGTATTTTATTTTAAATTTATAAATTTATGTTTTAATTGACATGATAAAAGTAAAAAATTTAAAAAAAATTAACTTCAAGACCCAATTTTGAGTTATTATTAAATATAATGGAGAAATTGAATAATTATATTTTACACTTTTAGAGTATACAGTGATGTGAATATACATACATACAGCTACTTACCTAAATAATAAAAATATGTATTGAAATAAGTATCCAGTTAAACATACAATAATAGAGTCAATGATAAAATTACAGAATCTGGAAAAAAATATGCAAATAATAAAAGTTATTAGTTATGAATTACAAATCGTGAACTGTCTACGGAATACCGTTTTCTTTTTTATCAGAACTTAGTTAAAAATCATATTTCTATTTCAATTTTGGTATTTTTAATTTTTGAAGAAATGAAACAGACAACAATTTTTTTTTTGATAGATTGTTTGTTTGTTCTTTTTGTTTGTTAAAAAATTTGTTTGTTGAAAATTTACTTTACGTATGTGTTTACATTTTTTTTTTGTATTTTTTATTTTGAACCTTTGATTTGACAAAATATTGAAATTTATCAACATGTATGGTTAATCGTTGGTTATTGTACTTTATTTTTTTACAAAGTTATACTTTTTTACCCTTTTCAACTTTTAATTTTGTTTCATTTTCTTACCGGCCCGTAGGCACCAATGTTGAAAAAATTTAGAAATATCCAGATGAGACTTCTTATTATTATATGTTCTTTGGTACTATGTAACATCACTTTTGTACTAGGCGTAGAAATGTAATTTTTAGTTATGAAACACTATTTGATTGCGCATTTGTGTTCCAAAGAGTTGCAAAGCTAAAAATCTCATGTGTGTTCCTAGTTTTACTTTGTAAGGATTGATACAACTTTTGGCAATCCTCTGGAATTATTTCAGACGAAATTTACGTCAGTTTTTGCTTCAATTCATCTTTTAGCCAATGGGTAGAGCATCTTAATTTATTTTTCATTATATTCGAAAGATTTTCTATTAGATTTAGGACTCAACGATAGGCTTTCCAGTACGTTAATTTTGTTTTCAGAAATTCATTTTTGAATTTTATATTCAATTCAGTTCATCAGTTCCGTCAAAAAGAACGCAGAAAATTTTGTTTCTTAAAAAATAAAAATAAAAAACCGCACACTTAATGTGGAAATGATAATAAAAATACCTGGATAAAAAATATTTTAAAACAAACTGGAAAAATTAAGTGTCAACTAAATAAATTCAATAATATAAAAAAAAAAAAATCTGGCGTACCATAAGGTGAACATACTATTGTATGTAGTAATGACCCAAAGCCATTTACCGCAAATATTTAAGGCAATATTTTTGTATATAATATTTTTATTTATTATTATTTTATTTCTAGTTTTGTTGGATTAGTCCCCCTAGATACTTTACTTTATGTCGACAATTATAATATGGCTTACTAACTTATAGGAAAATATAAGAACAGCTCCAATCGAGAATTCAACTCTGTTTTGTTAAAGTTTCTCAAATTGGAAGCCATTTCATATCTACACTTTTGTTTTATGTTTAAAAGTTCAAATATACAAATTTCAAACTATCGCCGTAACCCGTCATTAGTTAGGGGAACCAAAAACATAGGTAGTCCTAGTTGGAGCACTAACACTCCAAAATCATAAGAAAATGTAAAAATAACGACAAAAACGTAAAATGCCCGGGAAATAAATATCTGATATTATATGTGTACCAATATGTCAATATGTTTGTAATAAATGAGATCAAAATATGTTTTAAGTTATCTATAGTATCTTCAATCTTCATTATCTATTATATCTCAAAATCTATTGTAAATACAACTCAGCGGATACGAGATTCTAAAATAGAACCTTTTTAAATAGTAAAACCCATGTTTAGCTTAAAATCTTTAAAATTGGAATTTGTCCGACATAAGTTTTATACCGATGTAATAATAACGACTATATTTTTTATAGTAACTCAATAAAATAAATCTATAATAAAGTTAACTGTTTTAGTAAAGATAACCCCTAAGGTGAACTAAATATTATTTTTTAGAAATATCTCAATAGCTGATTTATTTAGAAAAATTCTTAAATTCAGTCAGTTACGAGTTTGTTCTCAGTTAGAAATAACTTAATTTTTTTTTTGTTTTCAAAATCTTGATTCACAATTTTGAAATTGCCACTATCATGTATACCAATATGCACCATCTTTTCAAATAAACTTGAATTGCTTGAGTACAGCCAACTTACGTTTACGACGGCTTATGTAGAATTTTCTAGGAAAAATCCAGTCGAAGGTGAAATAAATAAATTTGCGGAAAGCCAAATCTGAAAACCAAAATCCAGTCGTTTTACATACATAGAAACATTAATTCAAAAAATCAAGAATATTACAATAATATATATTTTTACGAATGAAACAATTAAAATATAAATGCAAATTTTTAAATTATAATATTTTTATTTGTGAACACGCATATTATTACTTATATACTAAATATTATTACAAAAAAGCTAAGCAATATCTTGTTCAATTCAGAAAATTTCAACTCAGATCACCAATTACGTTTAGAAATAGCTTGCTGTATAAAATTTTTATAAAGTTTTAAATCTGTGAACATGGTCATAAATCCGTCAGAACAATATTTATTACTATTAACACCAACGCTAACAACACCTGCCAAAAAATACCGATATTTATCTTCAGCATAATTTTTAATAACGAATCCACCACCACTATCACCTTTGCAAGCAACACCTCCACCAGTATTTTGAGCACAAAATTTATCACCAGTAATTTCAGATTTATAAATTGGATGAACCATGTTCTTACACTCATTATTATCCAAAGCTGTAAAATTTAATTGCAATAATTTTGAGCTCGATGTATCATTTATTGATGTGGCACCCCATCCCACAACTCGACCTCTCACAAATGCTATAGAAGTCTCATAGTTTTCTTTTGGATCCCAATCAATACATACTGGCTTAATACGTGGAGTGTATTGCAAATGGCTTTTAAGAATTAAAACAGCGATATCATTTCTCACTGGTGCTGATTGATAACTAAAATCAAATAAGAAATTAATATGAGAAAACTAATATTATAATATGAAAAATTAATTAACTGTAACGGAATATGAATGTTTTTAATATCAATATACGAAGCAAATTCATCAGAAGCTCCAATGTTACGATATGTTTTTCCAGCTCCAATCAGATAATTGTTAGGACTATATAGTCTACTGTAAGCATCATCATAGAAACAATGAGCTGCTGATATGACAATATTCGAATGAATAATACTACCACCACATATTTGTTCAAATGTTAAAATACCAGTATTATTAGCATAAATACCCACATGCCATGGGGCATTAACAATGTCAGTTGAATCTGCTCTATGTAATAATTTGATTAAAAAAGGCTGAATATTTTCTCCAATTTGCCCGCAAACTAGTTGACAATCATCTTCTTCTCCAAATACTTCCCATTTGCCTTTTGTACATTTACTCAAAATGTCAGTATTAGGATCCAAATTGAAATTTTTATAACCCATCTGACAACGTATTTCTATTTCAGAAGCTTGTGACAAACATTTGGTTGATAATATACCATTTGGATAATCAATACAATTCATTTGAGTTTTAATGTTATCAATTTCCGGAACATAACACGTATCCGGTTGAAGTGTACTGTTGATCAAATAATTATAGAAAATCATCTTATAATATTTTTTATAAATTTGTAAACGTTACTAAGTATCAGCTGAACTGTCCAAATTTCCAGGTACTGCTTCTATGTCCAATATATTTTTGCAACCAGGTTTTGTATCTGCGTCATATTGTATATAAAAGTCATCAGAATTATGTGGTCCTACGATTGTATGCCCATTGATGAAACTGATACCTCTAAAATTATATTTTAATAATATAATAAAATTTTTTTTTTCAACAAAATAACAATAGATTAAATACCTTCCTTTAAGCTTCAAATCATATTTTTTGTACTTTCTTCCAGATTTATAAATAATCAGATAATATCCTTCATCATAGTCAAACTTTGTTGTCAAAATTCTTCTTTCTGATAAAATAATTCCCGGAAGTATATTTTTTTCACCTTCGACTTGCTTTTTTCTAGAAAATTCAACATAAGATGTGGGGAAGTTTATTTGATCGTAATTGAGTAACTCTAGTTTGCTTGGAAATGTCAGACCACACACCATCATTGTTACAGTAAATAATTTGCTGTCTAATATTCTCTTCGCTAAAATAGTTATTTTTGCATTGCAGATATACTTTTTTGACATGTGGACCGACACAAGAAACGGCTTCTTCCATTTCTGATTCACACAGCATTTTAACTCCAAATGTTCCCAATTTTTGGATGTCACATACTTTTCTAATCGATTCAATGGCATCTGTTTTTGATATAATTAAAATTAATAGAGTAAATGAGAAATTATAAAAACGATTTTTCTTCATTCCAAAATTGTGAAAAAATTTTAAAATTATTGCAAGCCGAGAAAAAATTCGTAACTGACCGAATTTAAAAATTGTCTGAATAACCGAGCTTTTGTAATAATATTATAAAGAAGTAAAGATCACCTTAGGGGTTATCTTTACTAAACAATTTGTTTATTTATATTAGTTTTTTATTTAGTTATAGTAGATTTATTTTATTTAAATAATCAGCAAAATAGCAGTAAATAAATAATTAGATGATATTTTTAGTGCAATGCCTTTTTTTGTATGTCCAACTTTTTTTAAAAACATTTTTATTTCTTCATAACTAACTTAGATTTTATGAAGATAATTCAATACAGTTTGTACACAGTGCAAAAAGTTAAAGAAATCATTTAAATTTATTAAATATAACTTCCGGGAATGTTTTAACTAGGGAAAATTGATAGTGTGGGACTCGTAATTTTCCTCCGTTATAACTAATCTATTTTAAATCGATCGAATGATCTTTTTTTTTCTCAAATTTTCTATCGTGTTAGTAGATTAGTTATTGGTTATTATAATATTATTATTTATAGTAATTCTATTAGCACAAAAAAATGTCAGGGTATAGCGCAGTTGACCTAAACTCACATTACAAAAAGTCGATTCTACAAAACGCATTTGCCAAAAATGGTAGATGTTAACTTTTTAATTTGCAAAACATCCGTACATCAAATACAACAAATAAAATATGTACATGTATAAATATAGCTAAAAGTGCCAACATTTTTAAAAACTGAAATACATATTTGTTTATTTTTGAAAGGTCAAAATTTAAAAGGAAAATATTGAACTATTTTCAACAGTCATATTTATTTGTTTTTGATTGAGCAAAACTGGGGTACGTATTTCAGATTTGTACCGCTTTTGATCTTTGAAATAAAGTAGGTGGATGTCAGGGTATGAAGACATTGTTTGCAGGATCGGAATATCGGAACAAGTCGTTTGGAATTTTAAAATCTACATAATCAAGGGTTCAATTTAAGGTAAAAAAATATCTTGAATATTTAAATTTTAATAGAAATTGTTCTATGCGTTTCGGAAAAGCTTTGGGAGAAAAATACATGCAAAGATTCAATTTTTAGACCGATTTGAGTATTCCTGGGCCAAATGCAGCTGAGAAGGTTTTGAGATTGCCTTTAGAATAGGTTTTTTGTAATGATTGACATCCTTAGAAAGCTGCTTTGTATAGTCTTTTTCGAACAGTTGATGTTGATGTATACTGTTTCTCTTGCTCTGTCAATGTCTGCTTGCAGCTTTGTAAATGTTTTAAATCTATTCCGTTTTGAAAGACAGTTATCTTCCATTACTGAAGTCTTTCGTGGTCTACCAGATCCTATCCAGAGCTCTACATTCCCCGTATTTTAAAATCTTTTAATGAGATCGGCTACAGATGAGCAATATCATGTGTTGACAGCCTTCTTCATTCTATAAAACAATTACAATGCTTTTTTCATCATTACAAAATTTTGATATTATTTTACTCTTTTTGTAATTGATTTACACTTGTTCGATGTACTTGTCACTAATCAAGAATTCGTCTTAAAAATTATAAGCAATATTATAATTATAGCAAATTTATAATTACATAATTACTACCTGATAAGATAAGAATTTTCTAGAAATTCAAACTGCCGGATTTTATTGCACACTACAACTGTGTACATTTAGGTAGATAGATAAATATATTAAGTAATTAATTAATTTTATTCTGGAAAATATATATAAGCTTTCTATGGTTTATGATAGGTCATGGACCATATTCATCGAGCAATATTTTTCATTAGTAAATTCAACACAGACATAATGCAAATTTTGTTTAGAAGAAGAAGAATGCTCATCTCACATTTTATTTGAATGCGATATGCCATAGTTCGAAAAAATATTTCCATGCATAGCACAATATTCTGAAATTGACAATAATAGCATTTCCCAATGCCATAGATCTGGTTTTAAACAATCGCACGGGGAAGTACAATAGATCTGACAAGGGTTGCGTTTATACACATAGAGCTACAAATTGAAACATATAACTTAGCAGTTTTAAAAACTAAAAAGTCACTAAATCTTTACTCTACAAATTCTTTTTCAATCTATTTGTTATTATTAAATGTTTTTATTTGCTTATTATTGCTTTATTATTTTTTTTTTGTCTTTTTCCCGTCTACTAAATGGTTTAAATTTTTGGCGCATTATTTTGGCTTCAATTAAAAAAAATTTAACTAATTCCGAAACAATGCAAAAAATCTTATCTTTCTTTAAAATAAAATAAAATGTATTTTCTTTAAATTATTGCAGAATCTTAATTTTAAATTGTTAAATTCCATTTAAGTTTCTTAATTTATTTAAATATTTGCGCTATTGTCAATAATTGTAAAAACAACAACAAAATATTATGTATATTCAGTGATTAGTAATTTAGTTCAATATTTTGAACTTTGCAAAATTTTAACAATAATAAAAATAAAAAAACCCAAAACCCACATTAAATATTGATTTTATGACATTATACCACATTAATACACAGTTATTTATGTCAAATGAATATTGTCTAAATAATGCACAAGTTTGAAATAAAAGTTCACCACAATGATAAATTTTAGTAAATATTAAATTTTACCTGTTTTCAAATACTATTGTAATATTATTCTGTATATAAAATTATATATATATATATATATATATATATATATAGAATCATTCAATTCATAATATATTTGAATGTATGTCGATTGATATATTATAATATTATGTTGATTGAAATAACTGCAATTTGTTGTTTTAATAATGATGTAGATTAATAATAATAATATTAGTAGGTAGGTCTGTTCTCGTACTTTTCTTGCAAAAATCAGCAAATTAGAAAACATTAAAAAACTATTTAAAATAATTTCATCTAAGTAATAATAAAGTATGAGCACACTTTTCTCTGTAAAAATTTACAAAATGTCAAACCACTGATATTATTTTGATCGTAAGCAATAAAACAAGTAAACAAAATCATAACTTTACAAAAATAAAAACAAAAAACAAAAATTTTATCACGTACGTTTTGACATGACATAAAAATTTAATTTGTAAAAACTTACACGAAAAATAGTTGCTCTAATTTTTAAAAAAATTTTCAAATTTTTAAAAATTTATGGTACTCGAACATACCAAATGCTGTATTGTTAATTCTGTAAGCTAAGTAAAATATGAATAAATCAAAACCACAAAATTTATTTTGAATGGCAAATTTTGTGGGTGGCTTTATATATTGTAATTTCATGTACATTAATCATTGATTAATAATACTATAAAGATAGACATTTTCATACAACAGAAAATGTTCAGCTCACTTTTTCCATTATATATATTATCTGGAAGATAATCAATGTGTTGGTGCATTTTCTATATTCAATTTGAATTTTTAAATTTTTGAGCGTTTTATACGACTTTATTCTCTAAATAATTTGTATATGTTTAGTTTCTCTATACTGTTCTTGAATATTATTGTTTTTAACTTTTTGTTATTTGAATTTGTATAGGTAATTTGAATTTTTTTTTAATTGATAGGTACAAAAATTTCAAATTGGATAGCATTTTTATCGAGTAGTCTTTTAAGAATATTTTTTTTTTATTTTTCTCTCAATACACATTGTAATAAAAGGATTTTTATAATTGTTGATATTGTGCATGTATATTATTATTATTATTATTATTGAATTGACCATAATTTAAATTATGGCCAATTTTGTAAGCGCTAGCTGCAGGGGCTTTCGGCTTTGTGTTACATAAATTTTAATTCTTTTATTGGTATTAGGTACATATTTTTTTTTTTTTTACATGAGAACTTAAAATTAGTAGTACAGTATTAAATTATTATTTCTTACTTATTCTGCTATTTTTGATTTATAATGTAAATTATAGTACTTTATTCAGTTTTATAACAATTTTTACTTTAGATTAAATAAATAAAAGATTTACATTATTTACATACATATATATACATTTTTGTTGAATAAAGATGATATAGAAATTGATTTTTTTTTTTTTATTATTATTAACAGAACACTTTAGCAGGTGTTCGCTATTTAACCAAAAATTTTTTTTTTTTATAATTTACAGACTATTGCAAATTATTTGATCATTTAATTTGCTATTGAGAGATTATGAAAATAAGTTTTTATATTAGGTTTGAAATTTTAAGTTTAGTTAGATAATCGTAAATCATATTTATGTTTGATTCTGTGGGTGTTGAGAGAAGTTGAAGGGGATTTAGGTTTTGGAATGTGAGGAAGCGATTATGATTTAGATGTTGACATTCAGATAATAGGTGGTTTAGTGTAAGTGTTCCCGAATTACAAAATTGACATATAGGTGCGGGGTCGTTTTTTAGTAGGTGTATGTGCGTGAGATTTGAATGACCTAGTCGGAGTCTGGTGAAGCATTTATTCATTAAAGTAGTAGTTGAGGTTGGGAATTTTATTGGGAGACCGGTTGGGTTGACAGTTTTGTAGTGATGGTTGTAATCTATCCAATCATTTCGGAATGTTTGTATGATTATTTTTGAGGCGACTTTCGAGATTCTGTTTTTGTTCGGGGGGATAAAGGTATGTAACGGAGAATTTAAGGCGAACTTGGCTGCTGTGTCAGCCAATTCATTTCCTATGATGTCGGTGTGCCCAGGTGTCCACATGAGCTTTAGTTTTTGGGGCATATGGATGAGTTTTTGTTGTATAATTTTAATTGCTTCCCAATTGGTTAGGGGATTTTTGGCTGCTTTGAAAAGGCTAAGGCTATCTGTGCAAATTACAAATTTTCCTTTGGTAGTTTTGATTATCTCCAAACAAGATAATACTCCTTGAACTTCAGCATCGAAGATGCTGGAATCGTTTGGGAGTATGCCGTGGGATAGCGTCTTTCCGTGTTCATTGATTACAGCAAATGACACTCCATTGTCAGTTTTTGAGCCGTCAGTGAAAATTATTTTGTGCATGTATATTATTTGTAATAATAAATTATAAAATTATAATATAATTTTATAATGTTTAGGAAACGAAAATATTTTTCTTGTTTTAATTGAATAATTTAAAAAAATAAAACAATTTCAAAAAATTCAAATAATAGTGAACATTCATCCACGTAATGATTTCTAATATATATTCATACATACATATACGTATGTATAAATTTACAAATAGAATCAAATTTTTATTTTTAAAAGGCTTTCTTTTTGATTTTTTCAATATGTGGATATGTATGTACGCATGGATTTTAAAATTATAACAGAATTTAAAAATATTTGAAAAACTCATCATTAATTTTTGTAAAATTTATAAAAACTCTTAACGGTAGAGTAAATTGAAAAGTATATTTAATATGTTTTTTTGTTGCAGTAAGCATACAATTTATTTTTAAGATAATTAAAGCTTGCAACGCACAATTTTACAATGGTATTTTTCAAATTCAGAATTTTCTACTTTGTCATTATTTTCATAACAAGAGCATTAAATATCAATATCCAAAGGCTTGTCATGATTTACTCCAGCTTTGAAAATATATTGTTGTTGTAAATGAAATTCATCAAATTCGTAATATATTTGTAAAAATCTTATTGTGCAGGTGGATTTGTTTAGAGCTTTTAATTTTTTACGATAATCTAACATTTTCTCTACGAACAAATATGGACAATTTTTAATAGTTGTTTGTACCTATTTTTAGTATAAATATTTGAAGAATTTAAAGAAAGACCAGCAGTGTAAATATTACTCACAACAGCAGGTTTACTTTATTACTCATTATTATATGGAAAAATTAAAATTATAATTATTTGTTTTCGTAGCTGCATATTTGCATATGTAAATAATTGAAAAGCTAAAACAGCTAAGATTTTTTGCAAAGTACTGGGACTGATATGAGTATTTCCAGTTTTGGGCAATATTTTTGATGAGCACTTTTCTCTTTGGAAACAATTTTCTTAATTATATCTCAGTTAATAATTTCATAAAATGTACCAGTTACCAAAATAATTTTTTATATAAATGAATTTATAAAGGAAAAGAAACATCTTACAGTATAAAAAGGGATTGTATAGATGGTGTGGAAGATTTAGATGGGGATAGAAAACAAAAGCTAGCAACAGAAGCACATTTCTTTATGACTCAAAGTTTACATGAAAGTTATAAGTACGCATAGGGTTACAATTTATCCAAAAATAATTTGAAAAGAGTAACTTTAAAACCTTTCATTTTTTTATCAATTTTACTACTAAAATATCTTAAGGAGCTAACAAAGATTGGTTCTAAAACTGTTGCACCTGCTTGTGACTAATGCAGTACAAATCGAAATACTTATGAATTACTTGGTGTCAATAAGGTAGACTCTTTTTTTATGATTGGAATGGAAATAAAATTTATGCTTAGTTTGATATGGCATCTTATAAAATCTGTCAGAAATTCTTTTATAAAACCCGATTTTGAAAACTGGAATAATGATATTATTAGCTTTCAACAATTTTACCTAAAGTTCGTAGCACCCATATTAATTCTAACACATTTGAAAAAATGTCAGTAAAATCAGCTTTTCAATTATTTAGTCATAGTACATATGCAGCCATAAAAGCAATAAATAACACTGATCGAATTTTTTTTAATTTATTGAGTAATAAAGCCAATCGGACTGTTGATTTTGTTTTAAGAGTTAACTAGTTAATTGATTACTCAAATTCTTCAAATTTTAACACAAAAAATTAAAAATTTTGAATTCACAACCGTTAAAAATTATCCGTTTTTATTCTTAGAGGAAAGGCTGGAATATCTTAAAAAATCAAAAATTAAAAGTACCAAAAAAAATGTTTCCATTAATGGAATGGCCCAAACAATAACTACTGTATTATCTTTATCGAAAGATCAAATTGATAGAATATTAATTTCTTGATGACGCGCAGACTGAACCAATGAACCAAGATCCGTTAGAAAATATGTTTTCTCATATAAGATCTGCTGGTGATTATTGCAGAAATCCATCTGAACAACAAATTGGGAATATTTTTGCTAAGACGAGGCGAGTATTTATAACGAAAATACATCCTCAAATTGTGAAACAGATTACAACAATTATTTGGACATTGATGCCAATGATTTGGCTCATGAAGATTTTATTATTGAAAATTGTCCTGAAGAAATGAGAAGGAAAATGTTTTAGCTTCAACTTCAAATACAGTTCAATCACATAGTAAATCATTTAGTAATTTTGAAGAATTAGCAATTAGATATTTTGCTGGATTTTGCACATAAAAAGTGTCAAACTGCCATACATGTGGATTATACTACTATTTTTAAAAAATTAACACAAAATTTTAAAACGAAATTTAAATAGCTATTCATAATGAAATATTAGAGATGAAATAATTGAACGTAGGTATATAAGTACGTAATGTACCTAAAAACCGATTTGAATTGAATTTAAAATTTAGAATTGTATTTAAAACAACTTTAACAAAAATTTGATTCTATTTGTAAATTTATACATATATGTATATGTATGTATGAATCAGGCACGAAGCGTCCATATATTGAGTTGAATGAGTGCTTCCCCAAATGAAATATTATTTATTATTTCTTACAGCTTAATATAAAATTTATATTTAATTTAATATAAAAATTACTTAAATACAAAAATTCAAAACGAATGAAAAAAAAATTTCAAGCAAAAATTATATGCATTGATATTAACTACATTATGTATATTTAGAAAATAATGCCTATATAAGCATCATTATTTAATATTTTCTATTATTCTTTCAATCATACAAGCCAACAAGAGATATTCAACAACCACAAATTTATAATATTTGAAAATAATGCCTATTAAAAATCATTATTCTCTTACCAATATGCTATAATAATTATACATTGTAAAAAAATATAATGACAACTTAAATATCATTCTCCTCAGTTCTCTTCGCATTTAAAATATACATACACTCAAACACACTGTCTGGATTTAGTTTCGTAGCAACAACAACAAAATAATAAACGAAGCGACAATAAAATAAAATCTTAGAAGGAAAAAAAATTGAATTTGAATGAGTGGCTGATATTCATTCCAAATCTACCTGATATAATTAGAAAATATCTGATAGAAAATAGATTATCAAACGAAACAACAACAAAATATCGCATGACACAAAATGAATTTACAAATAAAAAAAGTATCAGGGAATGAATTAATTTTATGCATTATTGTGGTTGTTGACTTAAATGAGAATTAATATTTATATAAATAATGTGTGTAGTTTTGGGTTTTTTTAGAGAGTGGTATTGATTTGTGTTAAGTAATTCTATAGTTTTTTGTTATTGAATGCTACATTGTTTATTTTCAGCCATAATTTTGTTTTATGCAGTTTTGAAACAATTTGTTAACAAATAAAAAAATATAAAGTTTTTTTTTTATTATTTATAAATAATTAAAATAGATAATTGTAATTGTATTATTGAAATTTTAAGGAAAAATCATTTTCGGTTAGAAGTTTTGAGGAAAACTTATTAATTGTTAAAGATGGTAAACCAGTGCTTGCTCTACTAATAACAACAACAACAATAAAATGATGTAATCAGCATTTTTCAGTAAAATATTTTAATTCGTATACGTGGTATTTTCCAACATAAATATAGAAAATTCGTATTCACACTTTTTTACATTCCTTTCTTAAAGTCAGAGCTTAAATTAAAGTTATATTTTCAGATGAAAATTTAAATAACAAAAACAGTATACGCAAATATTAACATTTTTAATTCAAACTGGATTAAACAG
This sequence comes from Argyra leucocephala, assembly GCA_963942445.1. NCBI lineage: Eukaryota > Metazoa > Arthropoda > Insecta > Diptera > Dolichopodidae > Argyra > Argyra leucocephala. Next base: position 18,010,883 of record OZ012681.1, read on the forward strand.
TTCTTTTAATAAATATTCCCAACTTTGTAAATTTATAATAACATAATAACTGCTTCAGTTGAGCGATCGTTTTTCTGCCTAAACAGAATTAAAACTACTTTGAGAAGTAGATGTGAGTAAAAACTTTGACTGTCGAAATTAGCAAAAATTTCAATAGAAAAAGAAAAGCCAAAGCAAACTGATGCTTCCTTTCATAGTGCTTCCCCAGTTGAAAATTCCACGCCCCGTCACTGGTATGAATATATATTAGAAATCATAACGTGGATGAATGTTCACTATTATTTGAATTTTTTGAAATTGTTTTTTTTTTTTAAATTATTCAATTAAAACAAGAAAAATATTTTCGTTTCCTAAACATTATAAAATTATATTATAATTTTATAATTTATTATTACAAATAATATGCATGCACAATATCAACAATTATAAAAATCCTTTTATTACAATGTATATTGAGAGAAAAATAAAAAAAAAATATTCTTAAGAGACTACTCGATAAAAATGCTATCCAATTTGAAATTTTTGTACCTATCAACTAAAAAAAAATTCAAATTACCTATACAAATTCAAATAACAAAAAGTTAAAAACAATAATATTCAAGAACAGTATAGAGAAACTAAACACATACAAATTATTTAGAGAATAAAGTCGTATAAAACGCTCAAAAATTTAAAAATTCAAATTGAATATAGAAAATGCACCAACACATTGATTATCTTCCAGATAATATATATAATGAAGAGAATATGGAAAAAGTGAGCTGAACATTTTCTGTTGTATGAAAATGTCTATCTTTATAGTATTATTAATCAATGATTAAATTGAAATAAATTATGTTGATATACCAAAATGTTGTTAAAGTATTTTTCTTCTGATATTAGATTAGAAGATACATTTATTACGTACATAGATGAAAAATAAAAAAATTTAAATACTATTATGTTTTTGTTTTTTATTTTCAATTAAACCTAATAACAGATGAGCAATTATAATTGAAGACACGAGTGGATGAACGAGGTATCTGACATTTTTTCAAAATTGGGTTTTTTTTTGCATAAATCTAGGTTATATGACCTCTTCTATCAAATGCAATCATCAGAATAGCTAAATCTCCAATAGATTCTGAGATAATCAATGTATGAAGGGTTTATGTACTAAACTTTATGAGTATTCAAATGAAAGAAACTATTAACATTACTTCACCCCTTCATCCAGACGTATTTCAAAATTGTTGCAAATTATTTGAAGGAATGAAGGCGCTATGTGCAGTACATAAACCCTTCTTTCACGGATCATATCAATCAAAACTTGACAAGTTTAAGTTTAATTGAAATGTTTTGTTTTTTTTTTTTATATATGTATATGGCACACAACAGCACACAATATGTAAATTGGCAGTTAGTTTTAATAATAATTGACATTCAATTCAGTGCTCAGTGTAGTGTAGGTGTACAGTGTTTTTCTAAACATTGGAGTAATCAAGGTGTTGGAGAATGATAAAGAAATCAGAGAATTAGTTGTGAAATCTACTGAAGAAAACACTAATCAGAAAGGAAAACAAGTATTTGCTGCTAAAATTTATAATTCCACAAAGAGAAAATGTAACCCAGAGATGTGACAAAAACGTAAGGCCAGTCTTGCAAAAGAGAGAGGGGGGAGAAATATTTATTTTACCAAAATGAAGATGTGCAGAAAAAAACCAACAAAAGGTATTTTATGCAGAGAAGAGTGTAGACTCAAATGGACTTTGCGTTTTATAGATGAAGATAGAATAAAGTTTTTAAAGGATTTTTACCAACCAAAAGGTTGACATTATAAAAAAAAAAAGAGTAGATAATTATGCAACTGCGCCACCTCCCGATAAAAAAGAAAGACATTCTAACAGACCAAACAAAATCGATGAAGCAAATAGAAAATTTGTTGTAGATCTTATTAAACAATTTCCTGTGGAGGATTCACATTATTCGCGTAATAAAAATCCGCATAAAGTGGTGTATCTCTTCCCTCTACTAAATCAAAGCAAAATGCAAAACTTTTATCTTGAAGAATGTGTTAACAAAAAATTGGGGGAAAATTTCTAGTTAAAAAAATATATTATTCAAACATTTTTGACACAAAATTCAATTTGTAGTTTGGATATCCCAAAAGTGACACTGGCAAAAATAACGAGGAGCGCTCACGAAATATTACTCATGCTTTTGAAGCAATGCAGCACGATAAAAATACTATTAGAAAAGTATCAAACGTAACTGTTTTTATAACAATGAATTTACAGCAGACTATGACTTTTCCAAAAATAACCACATCAAAAGCGTTTTATTTAAGGCAAATGTAATTTTATAATTTTGAAATTCACATTATTACAACAAAATTTGAAAAAGCTTGTTTTTGATCCTGGACAGCAGACATGGCTAATAGAGGAAGCTCAGAAATATATAGTTCCTTGCTAAGATAGGACCGATAAGTAATTTAGTCTGATATTCTTGTGTAGGACAAAATAAAAATTTTGCAATGATGATTAAGAGGGCAAAGATTGATATTAAGAGGTTACTTTCGTAACATTGATCATAAATTTCCGGGCGTTGGCCATTCCTACCTAGATTCGGACAGAGATTTTGGAAGAATAGAGAAGTTATTGAGGAAGCATGGCTCTATACATCTACCAGAAAAATTCCGACAAATTATTCGGAGTGCATTCAAAAATAATGTGAAATAATTGATATGTCTGAACATTTTAAAAATATCGGAAATTTAGCTAAAAATATAAATACAATATAACGAACAGAAAAAAAGATGAACTAAATGGAAAAGTGAGATTTAAAGACAGTATTAAATGGATTCGAGTTGAAGAATATGATTCTTATAGAGTCTTCTGATGTATCTGGAGTCTTAAGAGTCATATGATGAAAATATGCCATAAAGCGATATTATTAAAATTTTATAGGTAACTATTTAGTTATATTTTTGAGTTGAATATTAATATTTTCGTTACTTCTTATATCATTTAGGTTTATGAAAAAGTAATTATAATTTTAAAATAAAATAAGGAAAAAAAAATTTTTTTTTTAGAAATATTTGCCTTTAATTTAAGCGTACTAAAACTACAAAAATAAACTTTAGAATCGCAGCTTGATATAATGTTTTCATAGCAAGTTATTATTGTAATTTCGGAAAAAGCAAATTAGCCGAACTTTTTACCAAATCTCTTAATCTCATCTCAAGACTTCCTAGAATTTCGGCTAATTTGCTTTTTCCGTAATTACAATCATAACTTGCTATGAAAACATTATATCAAACTGCGATTCTAAAGTTTAGTTTTAGTACGGCTAAATTGATGGCAAATATTTCTAAAAAAAAATTTTTTTTTTCCTTATTTTATTTTCGACTTTTTAGTGAAAATATTTTTTTAATGAAAAATAATATATTTTCAAAGAACAACACATATAATCAAATGGCACTAAAATTCACTCTAACGCAATTTGGTTATTATTGCTCATACTTCAAATGTGTAATTATATTTTATATAACTGTAACAAATTTTATAAAAATATGTATATTTTTAAAAAAATTTTGGAGATTTTTGATTAGATACCTTTGAATTTTTTAATTTACGTATTAAAAAATAACGCACTTTATAAAAAGAAAACCTGTTAAATACAAAAAATATTTGACGTAAAAACGTAGATTTAAATCTGTGGAAAAGTCTAAAATGTAAACACTCATCCGACTTTATCTACGATAAAATTCGATTTTGTCCGAGGTGTATACGCTGCCTAAGCATAAATTGGCATATAAAAGTATAATATATACATGCATAAATCGAAAATAAAGTTTTTTTACATTCGAGAAGAGTAATTTCTAACTGAGCGATAGATAACTGATACTTGATTGGTTCAAATTTTGTTTTCTTCCATAAATAATGTTTACATTTTATTTTCAATTAAACTAAGCCATATGATTATGTATGTAACAAATGCAAGCCCTATATGACACATGTACGTACATTTGCATATACTTAGTCAGAGAAAGAGAAATAATAAAAGAAAGAGATTAATAAAAGAAACCAAATTAAAAACACAAAAAAATATAATGAAAATGATGATTGAAAATAATTGAAATTGAATAATAATAGAAAATGATTGAAATATAATGATAATGATTTGTATGGCACACATTTATTTTGTATTCCTTTTTTGTTTTTTTTTTTTGCTTCTTTACACCATAGAAATGTCAATAAATATAGTGAATTTAAAGAGAAACCAAATTTTAACTTTATCAAATATCCATATTCCATTATTAGTACACACACATATGTAAATTTCACCTTAGTTGAATGCAAAGAATATCTATAATCTATATTAACAAGAATACGCACTCCCATTTTACGACAACCTATTTTTTAAGAAATATCAAACCGAGCAAAATACGATTAGTTAAAAGAGTTAAAATTTACATTTACTTATCGTATACCAAATTTATTATGAGAGAGAAAAGGTACAAAACAGATGTTTGACTTTTTCTTTATACTGTAAAATAATTTTGCGTTCTCGTTATTCTCCTTTGGATTTGTTTACGTTCCCTCCCATTATTTATATGAGGCAGGCTGGCAAAAATGTTAGTTCTAATTTAGTTTGTTCCCTTATACGATGATTAATTCTGATCTTTTATTATTTTAATATTTTCGTTTTAAACATTATTATTTTCGTATATACCTATTAAAAATATTAAATTATAATTACATTACAATAATATAAAATATTATTAATATTTTTGTCAGTAATAATTTGGAGTTACAAACATTATTATTTTTTATTAATTATATTAGTAAACCTAAATATTTATTATATTGGTATACGATTATAAAATAATACTGAGGACAACATCTATTTACAAATCACAGAATTTCAAGAATATGATAACGCTGTTTTAGTTAGGTCGCCTAAAAATCTTATGCATAGTTGATACAATTTAGAAAATAATATTGTTAAATATTTCAACGAAAATTTTTGTCGAAAATATTTTTCAAAATTATAAACTTTATTTATTTAATTTCAGCCAACTTTTTTTGTTACTCTCTTTTGTTTACTATATTTTTTCTTTTTCTTACACGTAAAATTCTTATTATATCTATTTCTGACAATGTTTATCAAATTTGCATATGAATTTGTGTGCAAACAAATGAATACATACATGAGTTCTTACTCTTTTTATGGATATTCTTTGGTTGAATGGTTATTGAAATGGGTATTTTGTTGAATTGAAGCAAATTGAAACAAACATATAAAGTCCAAGGCAAGTTAATTAAGGCAAATATAATAATGAAAAATAAAAAAAAAATAACTAAATTTCTGGTTATTATTATATTAAAAATTAAAAAATATGATTAGTAGATATTATAATATTATAATATGAAAAATGGTTAATAAAAATATTATTTATTAAATTTCTGTTCATGAAAATTAAAAATTGTGACGACGAAAAATGCTTAATTTTGAAATATTGAAGAATAAAATGTATTGAAATTTCCATTTGCTAAAAACTATTGATCATTACTGATTAATATTATTGTATTTTGTTAAGATATTACGTTATTTTGTATTTAATAAACCTTTAAGTTTTTGTTTTTGGTTTATTTCAATGGATGAAGGCGCTATCTACACATTTTAACAAATAACAGAAAAAATACAAGTTTCTTATTAATCAGCCTGTAATGAGTAAAAAAGTACTACCGTTTTTGACAATTTTCGTATATTACGGCTTTAATAAAACTAGCCTAAAAAAATGATATCAAAAAAACTTTGACTTCAATTTACTCGGAATTTTGATTTTGTTAGATAACCCCTTCATCTTCTTGTGTCTTCAAGTGATATGATATGCAATCAAAGACATATTAACTTATTAATTTTTAATCGAGTGACATGTATATCTTATTTGTTGTAGAAAATTGAAAAAAAAATAAAATACGAAAATATAAAATCACCTGTAAATGCTAACTTTTACAGATAACCATTATGTTTAATATGTAAATTGAAAGTATGGCACAAATATCTGGAGCCATTTCGCAATCGATTTCATCATTATTATTCTTTTAAATGGTAGATATTTAATAAGAGACATAGCGAAAATAAATTTTTTTATTATTTTGGTTTTTTTTACATACAATTTAACATACAAAAACTTGACAAATAAATTATTACATATGCGGTTGTTGTCTAAGATAGATCGTAGATATAGAATAAATTGAAATAATGGAAATGAATTTATAATGAAATTGAGTACAAATTTTTATCAAATTTTCTTGAATTTCCAAAAGCCGTCGTCTAAGTTTAATACAAGAAGATTTATAAACATTTAATATTTACTTAAAAAATAGTATTATTTAAAATAATATTACTTAATTTCAAATCCTAAAGAGTTATTGTCTTTTTTGATCACTTTGAAATGATGAAAGACATTGTAGGTTCTGGTTCAAGCATTTTGAAATAAAAATAAAATAAAAAACATGTTATAAAGTCCATTAACAGATACTAAAAAACTAAATATTAGATTAGGTAGAACCAGAGACTATAATAGAGACGTCGATTTGGAGAACAAATAGCACAGATGTCGCTAGCAGTATCGAAATGAAATAATGAAATATATTTTAAATTATTATTCTTATAAAATTAAAATTTTCAAAATTCAAAACAAAATAGAGTTAAAAACAAAACACGAAAAAATTTTTTTTTTTTTTCTCAACTGCGTTATTATGAATGGCTATACCTAGTAAAAAATATTTTCGTTGTATAAGAAAAAAAAAATAATTTTATGATGAAATATAAATATACTAGCTTTGTAACCCGTCATAAATGAGGGTAGCAAAATAAATCCTAGTTTCTTTTTTTCTTTCATTAGATTCTTTATTCCGAAATTACAGTACTTATGTTTATATCACTTTTTATTTATTTTTATTTATGTTTATATTGGCCTAACACTAATCTTTTTTTTTTTTATATAACAGAAAAAGAAGTACCATACCAACAAATTTGTATAAAATGTTTGTATTTTTGTATGGTATACTCGTACTCACTTCCATTTAGTTATAATTCGTTAGTTGGGTTCCATTTAGTATAAATTATACCGTATTAGCGTTATTGTGGCCTCTGGGAGAGCAAATTTAAAAATGGGATCTTATTTTCATATAAATTTTGTCTTTTGTATAATGTATAGGGATCTTATTTTGCTATAAGAATAAACTGTTATTATGGTATTGTGTTATTTTTAACAAAATATTCAAAATTTTGTATCTAAATTGGTAAAATTTACAAAAAATACAAAAACATTTTCATCAATAATTTTCAATTTAAAAAAAAACAATGTTTTATTATCCGGCGTAGAAGTAGAGTTTATTATCCTACTCTACTTCTATCAAGTTCTATTGATTGAACAGTGAACCTGAACAGTGAAGTGAAAAGTGAACACTTAACACTGAAAATAAAATAATATTTTTGGAATGGAGCATGCAGAACATACAGAATACAGATACAGCAAATAATAAAAAAAAACAAAAAAAAAACAAAAATAATTTTTTTTGAGTAAAGTGAGTTACGCACACAATAATGACAAAAATAAAAGGTATAAGCAATAAAGTAGTATAATGTATAATATTATACAATTCAAATATGCTGATACACATGTATATTATTGTGTATAATTTTAAGTAATAAGAATAACCTTTGAGTGAATTATGTTTTTTTTTTGTGTTAAATGCTGTTTGCCTTTTGGTTATTATACCATATTAAACTATTGATTAAATTTCTATTAGTCCTTATTATTATAAATCAAAAAAATTGTTTGTTTTATTTATATTATTATTATTATTTTTTATTTTTCCTTATTATTTGCGAAGAAGACTAACATTAAATTAAAAAGATATAGTTCATGCAATCAATTTTTCCTACAAAGGTTCAGCATGGTAGACAGGGGTTCAAAAAAGCACCAAAGCAATTTGTATATATATGCATTTGTATACATATGCAATTTGTATATGTGTTGGAGCGTTCCATCGAACTTACAAACATCCAGATAAATGCAGAATAATATATATATAATAATGTATATATGTATATATGATATAATTTCATTTTGTATGGCTGAGTTAGAAAAAATTTGAATAAAGAATATTTTTTGGTTTTGCATCCAAATAAAATGAATTGAATTTTGTTCACAGTTTAGAAATTTTGTTGTAAAGTAGTATTAGGTATTAATCTCCGATTACGTTTATAACATTTCGCATCTATATTAAAAAGTTTATAATTTTGTAACGTGAAAAAAATACTTTTGACTAAAAATAATTCCCTTTATTACTAAATTATTAATTACTAATTTCCGTGAAACGTAATCTTGGAAACTGACTTACTTTTTCTAACGCTTCGAAATATGTTTATAAGAACAATTCCTTTCTGAAAAACAAAAAAATATAACACATCTACACTAAAAACGTATTCTAACTTTAGAAATGAATTAAAAAAATTAATGTACGTATGCATTATAAATTTAAAGAATATATTTTTTTGTTTTTTTTTTTCTTTAGTTTTTCTCTTTGAAGGTGAAAATCTTCGAAAAGATTCTAAAAAGCCATGACATAGATGTATAGACATGACATAGCCTAATGGAGTATGAGATTTTTACTCACTAAAAACACCTACATTGTGTTTTTGATTATCATCATCAAAATTTTTAGGCTCTACATTATTTTGAGTAATGGTTGTCCAATCGATATCCAAGATAAAATCATTATCTTCTTCACAATTTGAATATTTATTAGAATAAAATAATTTTAATGAAATAATTTTACCGTAAATAGAGCTAAATTCGCTTACATCTGGATTCCTTTTATTTGTATTTCTAGCTCGAATATGTGAGAAAAATTTTTCAATAGGATCTTGATTAGATCTTGGAGCATTTACTTTTTCAACTTTAAAATTTTCAAATAAATCACGTGACAAATCTACTATAGCAGATATTGTTTGAATCATACCATCAAAGCAATAAATTTTTTTGGTTTTAATTGTGTGAGAAATCTTAGTAATGTAAATTTTCATTTCATCCTGCTTCTGAAAATTTCTATAGGCATCATCAGATTTCTGACAACCTGCTTCTAAAGATTTTATAGGCATCCAGTTATATAGTGAGGCTTTATGGGGTAAATTGTCCCTCATAAAATTATAAGAAGCGGTACTTTTGAAATATATCCCTTGAGCTAACCACTTTTGAACGTCATTATATTGCCTTGACGTGTTCAAAATTAATTTTGCAAAATTTTTGGAGTTTTCATTTGCCAGAGATTCATTGATATCATTTTCAATATTTTTTTTTGGTTTTTTTAAGGCTAAGGTTTTGGTGTTAAATTTACGTGCTATTCCGAGATTTTATATTTAATTGCTTGTAAGCTCAAATTAATTTCTTTTTAAGGGCGTCTATGATAAGCTGAAGTTCAGAATATTTTTTTTGACAAAATCTAATTTTTTGACTACATTTTAATGAGCAAATACTTTCCGTATTATCAGTATGCGATGGTAGATGGTATTTGGAATCGTCATTCAATTGATCTGCAGTAAAATCAGAATCGAAAAATGTTTGCTCTTTCCTACTATATTTTTTTAAAGTGTTATTATTATTAAACTTCCACAAAGACCCACTAGAGTTAAAAAATTAATTAATAGGTATCTCAATCTAATTCTATGAAAAATTAATGCAGCAAGTTATTGTCCAATCTTTCATATTGTACGTTTTTTGTTTTTTTTTTTTTTTATATTATTTAATATATTATTACTCTCTGATATTACAGTAGTTAATTGAAAATTTCAAACAATAGAATGACAGAATAATAATTGAAATCTGACCTATCATTCAAATTAAACATACATATTATACATATTCATATACACAAGATTTTATAAGAATAATGATATTTTTGTATAACTGGTATAAGTGCTATAAGCTAAAAATAACAATTTTATTTTACTTAAATTTGTACAGCCTACAATTATCTTATTTTTCAACATGGACAACTACCTTTTAATAAATTGGTAGAAGTCCTTGGACAAGTATCAGTTTTTTAATTTTAAAATACATGATATTTTGTTCGCAATTCGAAGTCTCTATTATAGTCTCTGGTAGAACTACAAAAAAAAAAAAAAATGCACGGTTTAAAATCATCCCAGTAAGAGATATAAAATTAAAGATCTTCTTTTGTACCAGACGATAAGTGAGTGATAAAAAAGTTTATGAAAATTCATTCATAGTCCGGACTGTTCAGGAATGTGGAATCATATCCCTTCTGGTGATTCAAACAGCACCAACAAAAACACATCAAGTACAAAAGTAAAGTAAATTACAAAAAAAAAAAAAAAAAAATACAAATAATATAATTCGTATCTACCTACCAAATGAAAAGTTGTTGTTGTTCTTTTTTATGAATAAAATAAAACTTAAAAATAATTGATAAAAAAATTTACTGCAAAAAAATAGGAAGTGTGGAAACAAAATAGCTCATAACTTTTGAAGTGCTGTTCGCTGTATAGTCTTTCGAACAATTGTTGAAGGAAATTAAATTTTTTTTAATTATGTGAAAAAACAAGTATTTCAGGACTTTCGCTATTGAATTTTAAATTTAAAAAAAAATAACAAATATGTAGTAGTAAAACATTTTTGTTTTTCATTTTGTTAGTTGGTTTGCTTGTTTTTCGCTGTTAGTTTTGTTTCATGAACCAACGACAAAATCTCAGACTATCTATTTACATTATATATATATATTACATACTATCTTGAAGTATTATATTTGTGAAGATGACTTTTCGAAAAGTTTTATATTTCGAAAAATATGACAATAAGAAAGATAAAGTATTATTTTATCATAAATGGTCAGGCTTTCTTATAATGCGATTATTTAGTTCAGTTGTTTTTTGGGGCATCACATAAGACCTAATTCATTTCTGGATTATACTTATGGGAAAGGAAATTAAAAGAAATTACACCATAAATCAAGTTTGAATTTCGTGTAATAAAGGTAAAAAAAAATCTTTCGAAATCCACCAAAGTAAATTTCAAAGATTTTGTTTTTGTTAATTTTTTTTTTTTGATTTTTTTATTTTGAATCATTCAAATTTTTTATTTGAATTAATTTATTAATATATACTGAATAAAATTTTATTATTTTAAAACACTTGTGAAATTTCTTTGAATACTTTAGATTTTTGTTTTTGTGTTTTTGTGTTTTTTTTTTAAGTATTACAATCTTTGCAAAGAAATAATATCCTTTGATATGATCCTTTGGTGATTCTTTGTGCTTTTATATTATGGTTTTTTGTTTCGAAAAATTAAAAAATTTTTATATATTTTTTTGTTTTCTTTGATATGAAAAATATTTAATGAATTCATGTCAAGAATAATACAAATATAGAAGAAAAAGTGTTCACACAAATTTCTTACACAAAAAAAAAAAAAAAAAAAAAAAAAAAAACATTTAATTCGTAATTTGTGTAGAGTATCCAACTATACGGGATAATATGTGCATTTTATTTTTATATTATTACTCATAATATGTAAATATATTTATTTTTAATACATTTCTTTATTGAATGTTTAAATTGAACCTTGGTATATTAAATTAAATATTTTTTTTTTTATATTATGCCAAAATAATGAGATATGCACACCAACTGGCCTTAGCAGAATTTTAGCCATATAAGGATGAAGGATAGAAAAAGAAGGATAGTAGAAAGTAGTACAAAAGTACAATAGAAGAATTAATACAAAAATGTTTTTTTACCCATTTCTTGAAAACTTATAAGTTATATGTTTGTGGGAGCTGAAAAGATGGTAAGGTGTTTTATATTTTAGAGGTTCGGTTGATGAAAAAATTTTTATATTTCACAATTCTGCTTCGAAAAGGCTCTACTACGAATTTTGTGAGCGAAGGCTGCCCTGTGAGTATTACGCTGGAGTGGTTGTTTTTCGGGCATAATACTTTTAATTTCGTCAGAGCAATTATTACCCAACAGATATTTATAGAACAGAGTTACGGCAATGACTTAATGATGTCAGGTGTGTTGTGTTATATCTTCATCATTGATAATTATGATGGACCGAATTTGTACCTTATCTAGGTACTGGAGGCTGCACTTTTTTTTCTTTTTTTTTATAGTTATAAGTTTATTTTATTTTCTTATATATATATAAATAACATTTAACCTATACAATGTGAAGCATTAGGTGCACCATCCCCAAAAATGCGACTTATATTATTCAAGTTGAGGCCGAATGTATGCCTTAATAAATTAATAGGAGATTGGAAGCTGTAAAATATTTTCTACAAATATACTTTGTACTTAATACTTTGTACTATCCTTCGCGACGGAAAAATGTAATTTCGTACCACGAAATTTTACTCTTTATTTCCATTCCAAGACTACTTAGAGTTTCAAAGTTGTCGATATTTACATTTCCGAATAGAATATTTGGTGTTGCAACATGAGGCAACTCTTCATTGTGAAGTATTAAATTTTAGCCTAATTACACTTCCCTTATCATGTATTTTTGAATGTCACTGTTTAGAGAACAAGATATGTTATTTCGTTTTCTATGAACTGAAGTCTAAGTCACTTCAACAGCTTTTTCAAAGATATACAAGAAATGAAAGAGTACTATCATCAGCAAAGCTGTGAATCTGGTTTGAAGTCGTAGATACGAGATCATTTATAAATATTATAAATAATGTTGGAGAAGGCACTGCCTTGAGACTTTGAGACCTTGAGGCACAGGCCTTGGAAGACACCCCACTGAACATTGTTGGTGAATTTTTAACTTATATAAAATCATTCAACACAACTTGTATTGAAGGGTTTAAAAAGAAATTTTCAATCCACGTATATTGAAAATTTTTCCCATCAGTCCAATTGATTCTAGTAATGAAGCATGCCAAACGCAATCAAAAACTTATCTAGGATATATCTATGGCTATAATTTTGGCTTCACCGTATTTTTCTATGCATCGATGCCATTTCTCCGTCATAAAGAATCACCAGTTGACGTTTTCGACCTAAAGTCATATTGGCAGTCATTTATAAGAATGTTCAAGATATTTTTTGAGTTGAAAATTAATGATCGTTTCTATCACTTTTTATAATACTGAAATCAAAGCAATTGGGCGATAATTAGAAGGATTATTAGGGTACCTTTTTTGCGATTGGCTGGACGTGAGCTTTTTTCTATGAAGATGGATAAATACCTAAAACGTATGATATTTGGAAAATTTTACTCAGTGTTTTAGCTAGGATATGTTTTCACAATATTTAAGGATTATAGGGGGAATACTATCTAGCCCGATAGATTTGTTTCAATACAGATACAACTTTAGAAATTTCGGACGAAAATAAACACTTTTAAAGGAGTAAGTTTTAGGTTCATAGATAGCTGTGGATAAAAGACGAAATAATGAAATGCGCTGCACGGCATAAAACTCGTCCGATCCAACATGTCAATACCGAAGCTTCTAGCTTAATTGACAATCAAAACTTTGTGAAGCGACTAAAACGAACAAGACCACTTGAATTAGGTTCGGTACAACCTTTTATCTATTAAAATCTTATTGGATTTTGGTAGATCAAAAATATCTTAGTTTCTTTGAGTTAAATGTAAATTAATGGTTAGTCTATATGACTAGTTTTAATGTTGCAATAATGATAGGAGTTTTTAGTGGGTTAAAGTCCCACAGTCCTTTAAACTGCCTTCCCCGGTAATAGGTAGTCCCTGAAGCCTCTTTCGATGATTTACTACTATCTGGAAAAAAAAAATAGATAGGTGGAGGGGTTGTTTTTGTAATTTTTGTTGTGATTTTAATTGAGCTAATTGAAATATTTTGATATCTTATTGGTGGTAATTCATAGTGTTGCTATTTATCTAGTTTGAAGTTAAAGTTGTTCTTGTTCGAAGTCCCCGTGTCTAAAGTCGTAAGGGGTCCATCCGTGAAAATGTTCGAGGTGTTTGAGGACTTAGTCTGCTCTTTTGAACCGCGTCAAGTCTCCCTTGTCGGGATTTCTACTTCGTTTAGGGATACGTATATATATAGTGATGTCATCTGTTGGCATGAAGAACTCTTCTAAGTCCTTCCATTTAGTCTATGATTTTTGTACCTACATTCTCTAGTATTCCGCCTAGAGTTTGCAACATTTTTTGCAACTTGGAGTGCCTCCATTCTTACATAAAGGTGGAAGGGGGTGAGCCCAAGAAGTATGTGCACAACCTGTAATACTGTAAATGTTGTTCTAAAATCATCCGTCCACCGAAATATATTGACTAAATGGTAATCGTGTGTTATCTATTTAACACTTTCAGTTTAATATCAATTTATATTTTAATCATTCCAAACTAAACGTAATTACTTGACACCAATGCTAATTTTTACAACGTCATATTAATAATATTAAAATAATTTTCTTATTTCTAATTAGCAAAACTATTTTGCTTAAGGTATGCCACGAAAATAATATAAAAACAACAAAAATAGCTACACCACCAAACAAATAAACAAACAAACATACAAAGAAAAAAATTAAAACCAAAAGAAAAACAAAAAAAAAAAAAAACATAACGGATTAAAAAGTGTAACTTTTTGCCTTTAGGGATATTTCAATTGAGCGTTGCTACAAATAAACAACCACTACGACTACTTTGTAATAATATAACATAACTTTTTCAAACCAACTTAGTTATAAATTTGCACGAATGCACATTGAATTCCTTCAAAAATTATTTAGCAAAAAAAAAAACTAAAAAAAAAATAACAAGAAAAAAAAATAGCTTGAATTGTTAGAAGAGTTTTGAATTTAAGTAGCAACCACATTTTATAAAAGAACAACAAAGTTAGCCTTTTTTAAATTCCTTTGATCCCTTTAGAATTTTATAGAAAAAAAACAAACGCAAAAAAAAAAAAAACGATAACAAAAACAGGTGAATTGAAGTCAGGATATGGCAAAGTAAACAATTAGAAACAATTTTTGTTTTTCTACTGTTGTTACCGTTGCTTTTGATACTTTGTTTGACGAGTGAAATGAAAGTTGGTTTGAAAAAGTTGTTTCCTCTTTGTTGTCTTTGTGAAAAATTTGTTATTTTTTTTTTAATTTTTTTTTATAGTTTTTTCTCAAGAAGGAAAGGAATTAAATCAACATACACATACACACACACACGCATACATTAAACAAAAAAAAAAAATACTTCGCGGTCTTTTCGTTTTAAAAAAAAGGAATACAAAAAAAGAAAACCATCAGAACAAAATAGCAGAATAAAGAATGGAACTCTAGAGATTTTGTTTTGTTATTGTAAGGATTTCTGTGAAGTTATTATGTAGCTTCTGTATGTGTGAACTGATTCAGCAAAATTATTTTATTTTAAATATTTTCACGCATTTTTAAAATTGTAATGGTCTTTTTGTGTTTGTTTTCCTGTTTCTTGTTTACTTTTTGTTAATCTATTGTTGTTGTTGTTTTTTAATGAATGAAATGAAATGAAGATGTCGTGTCAATAGAATGAATTTATCTGAGAGAAAATTTTTTATTTGATATAAAAATAAAATAATTAATATGTAATATGGCAAATGAATAACTTATTAGAAAATAAAAATGACCACTCCATTAAATTCGGACATATTTATGTGATACAATTTTTAGACTGTACTAAAATTACTATTTTCTTGCAGAAAGGGGATCAGAAGGTTAAGTTCAAATGTCGTATTAAAATTGAACTTCGAATGTGGTAAAATTTGGATGTAGTAAATGTAAGGTGCTTTATTAAGCACGGAAATGTAATTCTACATAACGTCGTCTGAATATTGGTTTGTACTATACGCCAAATCGTCGATTTGGAGTTAAGAGTTGTTTCTGGGGTTTTAAAGGGTGCTGCGTCCATTGCACTCATCCGTTTTCTCCTAGCTGTATTACTTTCATATCCAATTTTTTATCAAAATGTAAGTATTGTTTTGCCCTATACGACAATTTTAGGCGTATATAGAGAAAAATATTCATACAAATCATTGGTTACAATTTTATTCGTATTGTTTTGCCTTACGTAGTTTTAAAATATTGTTTCTTAAATATTGTTTTGCTCTAAAAAACAAAATTTTGGTGTTTGGGGGTTAGGGCATATACAACGTGTACATATACAACGAAAATATGAAGTTGTTAAGTTGGCAAATGAATAACTTATTTGAAAATAAAAATGACCACTCCATTAAATTCGGACATATTTATGTGATACAATTTTTAGACTGTACTAAAATTACTATTTTCTTGCAGAAAGGGGATCAGAAGGTTAAGTTCAAATGTCGTATTAAAATTGAACTTCGAATGTGGTAAAATTTGGATGTAGTAAATGTAAGGTGCTTTATTAAGCACGGAAATGTAATTCTACATAACGTCCCAAGTATCATTTTATGCTCTATTACAGCTCTATAATAGTTTACACAACTAAAATTGAACAACAAATTTTCTCTAATATAACTGCGGAAACTCCTATAGAACGGTTGTAGAGCTCTAATAGAGCTAAGTGGCACACATTTAGAACTATTTTAGAACAAATTAGCGCTACCATATAAGCAGTTATAGAGCAATTATAGAGCACGAAATTTCAGCTTATTTTTATCAATTACGTTGCTGATTCGCTCTATACAAGTGTTTAATTAGCATTTGATTACTCTTATGGAGGTAATATGTTGTTGAAATTGAAAAAAAAAACTACATTTTAATTCCAACTGTCAAAATATTATAATGTTATTTCTGTATAAGAGTTTAATGACATTATATTAATCTTTTCAGTATACCAAATTATTATTTGTTTATCTATGGAGATTTTGTTTCTCAAATAAAAAAATTGAAGTAGGAAAATTAAAAACATTTATGGAATACTTGTTTTTAATGAATACAATACCCAAAATTTGCTTGCGCAGCGAGATTTATTTTGAAATCATACTAAACAGTGTACTGCATAATACCACTTGAAAACAAAAATAATTCATTCATTGAATCATAATACAATGCAATACAATATAAAATATTTTGTATGAGTTACTTGGATTTGTTTCATACAAATCAACAATTTACACTTGCTTAGATTTATGAAATATTAATTCGTACTTGATATGAGTTGAATATGATTTACTTATTGAGTAAGTATAGCAAGTATAGTGAATATATTGACGATTACAATATATCAAATGGTGTATTATAAATTATAATGTATAGTATATAATCGTATAATTATGAATTGGTGTACATATAGTTGATTTTTAATTTTTATGTATCTGTTTCTGTATAATTGTTCTTGAATGTATATTATTGTTTTTCATTTTTTGTTATTTGATTTTGTATAATTTTAAAAATTTTTGAATTTCTAACTACCAAAATTACAAATATGGATATCATTTTTATCGAGTAGGCTTTTAAGAAAAAAAATATTTTATTTTTCTCAATCAATACTGTAATAAAATAATTTTATAATTGTTGATATATTGTACGTGAACCGTTGTACATACATATGAATATTTATTATTTATAGTTGTATATATTGTATAGTTTTCTAAATAAAGATAATTTTCTTTGCTTATTCTTTTTTTTTAATTGAATAATTTTCAAAAATAAATAATTTATATAATAAAGAAACATAACATATAAATATAAATATATATTATAAATAAACAATATAAATATATATGTACGTACATACATGTTTACAAAAAGGATCACATTTTTTTAGTTCTAAATGCACTATTTGAAAAACTCATTATTAATAACAAAGAAAGATACTTTTTTTACGATTTGAATAGATGATCCGAACAGTTGATTCTCTTATAATCTTTGAATGCGTTTATGATGTTAGCTCCTCTATCAGTTACAAATACAATTTTATCAAAATTTTGTATTTCAAAATCTTCCAAAATTTCTTTAATTTTGATAATACTTTATTGCCGGTACATCTTTCAAAATCCATAGATTTCATTCCGAGAACAATTTCTTGCATTTCCGCTTCTTTTTTATAATGAAATGTTGCACTCAAGTAAGTTCTTCTAATAAAATTATCCGTCCAAAGATCTTTGACGTCCACAGAATCACCATTTTTTGCTCCAGTTTTAATAAGTTCTTGAACTAAATTTATAAAACCCTCTCCATCAGCTGCAGAGAATGATCGACAATCTCTAATAGCCCACTTACAGCATAAATCCAAAATATTTTTTATTCTTCAGCTCCCACTTTTTGAGGAATTTTTGTTTCTACATTTTTTTATTATGGCAAAATTCAATAAAACATTTGTGACGCAAAAGATTTGTAGTTTGTTTACCGTTAAATTTTAATAATCCCTAACATTTCCGGCAACAAACTACATTTTCAACAAAGGTTTCATCTTCCTTTTGAATTTCTGAAAAAACTTGCCAATACAATACATATTCATATCTAATAAAATTACTAATGTTGAAAAAACTTAAATATTCAATATACTCAATATACTCAATACATTTTCTCTATTCACTATATTTGAAAGTAGTATAATTCATTTTAGCAAGGAATACAATACAATATAAATACAGATACAGAATAAGTATAATTGATATTTTCACTCATTTCTTATTTGTATTGTATTGTTTGTATATTGTTAAATGTAAGTATATTCATAAGTGTTCACAATAATGAATGGATTCATGCAGTACACTGATACTAAATAGAACCAAAAATAACAAATGCCCTTTAAAATTATCAAATTTTTAATAAATATTTAAATTTTATTTAAAAATAAAAATATTTCGGACTGCATAAAAGTTTTAAAAATACAGTTGGTAACTCTTGATATAACAGCTTTGGGTAATTTTGAGCTCTTAAGGTTTTAAAATAATTATTAAACATCTGTTTTAAAAAGAGGTAAATGTAGACAGCAAAGGTATAAGTTAAAATATTGTTCTTCAAAGCATAAGTTGAAATTTATGAACTATTGAATATATATGTGTAATATACATGTTGAAAAACTTCGTACTTGACAGTTCATTTCATTTCACTTTTTTATAAAATTGTTTTCGGTTTTTAGGTACAATATAGTTTACCATTTCCACGTGGTTCTTAAATAAAGTAATCTAAAATATAAAAAACAATTTTGAGTGAACTCGATAAAATCAATTAAAAGGCTTAAGTTAAATTTTCAATTAAAAACAAAGAGATATAAATATAATTGAAAAGGAACTGAATATGAACGGCTGGCATGTTTTTTATTTGACATAAAATATTCAAGTGAGGAAAACAAGGTTTAAAAATTTAATTTTAATCAGATGGTAAATAATATTTTGGCCGAAAACTGACGAAAAAAAATAAATTTTTTTTACAATATAAAGTCATCAAAATAAAAATAAGAAATAATAATAAATAATAATAAAAATAGTCTTTATTTCAACAGAATTAGAAAGCTAGTAACAAATTTTAAATACATACAAATTAAATTCATTTTTTGTACAATGTATCCTTAATCAAATTAATAATTAATTCAAATTAAAAATTAGTATTTAAAATAATTCAGATTACATTTTTAACTTATACTAAATAACATTTAATTTATATACTATTAAAAATAAAAACAAACATTTGAATTATGAATTAAGAATTAATAATTGTTCACAAATGTACAGTATATATGTATTATAGTAAAAGATTAATACAATTATTATAAACTACAAATATATATACATATTAGAAAATATAAAAAAAATAAAAAAATTTGTACATAATATAACTTTAATTAGTCAATTTTAAGCTTCAAGTTCTGAATGAAATAGTTAAAGACATTCTATTGCCATAGTGCAAGAGACGAATGTCTTACTTTATTAAAATAACAGGTGTAATAGTATTAATGGGGAAAAACAATATAAAATTAGTGTAGAATTATTTGATATAATGTTTTATTTAATTGTAAAATATAAAAAGATTTGAAGTTTTTAATAAAAAATAAAATAAAATATAGGATAGTACAATGAATTACGATCTGAATAAAAGCCATTAGAAATAACAAAAAGAAAAAAAATAAAATAAAAAAATAGGAAATAAGAAAACAGATAAAAAGTAAGTTTAAATTATGGGTATTAATATTGATTCAATTTGTGCATGAGAAAATGAAAAGAGCCAGGATTTTATTTGTTTTATAAATCTAATTTGTATTCTCTCGGTTCTAAAGGATTCAGGTAACTTATTAAACAGCTGAGGTGCAGTTACAGTAAAAAAGTGACGAAAATGAGATTTTTTAACTTTGAGTACATTTACAACATTTCTATTATTTACACGCAAATTGTGATACACCAACAATCTCGAATTATTATAGCCCGATTTTAAAAAAACTAGTTTAAGTACCTTAAAATAGTATCTAGATGTCTTAATGGAAGAATTTTTAGATTTTTGAAAAAATAAAAACTGGGAGTTCTACGACTGACCTTACAAATAATACGTACACAATGTTTTTGTTTAATTAACAAAGGCTCAATTTTATTATAATGGGTACCACCCCAACAACACAGACCATATTGAAGTTTAGACTTAATCAAGCCATTGTAAAAAAGTTTTAAAACAGAGAAAGGACAATACACACTTAGATGATACAGTTGCCTAACTGCTTTATTCAAGTATCTTTTTAGATAAGACGTGTGATCTTTCCAGTTTAGTCTAGCATCTAACGAAATACCTAAATATTTGAAGCTATCCACACGTTCAACATAGAAACAATCTTCTGAGCAGTTATGGTTCTCATTAAACAAAATGCCAGACACATCATTTACACATAAATTACATAAACTAAATTTTAAGCACTTAGGAGAGTGATATTTTACAGAAATACTTTCACATACTTTTCCTGACAGATTAAAAAACATAAATTTTGTTTTGTTACTTATTATTTAGTTTATGCATTTTGAACCATTGCCTTAATATGTCCAAATCAAAATTTATATCAGTAAAAGTATTAAAATAATTTACATTTGAATATAGGATAGAGCTGTATCATCAGCAAAAGCAGTAATTTTTCCTTTAAACGCTTGAGCAAAAAGTGAATTGACATAAATTAAAAAAAAGTATTGGACCTAGTACAGAGCCTTGAGGAACTCCGATATTTATCAATTTTTCGGAACTGTATACATTTGTAAAAATTTACTATTTGCATCCGATCTTTAAGGTATGAACCAAACCAATCCAAAATAAAACCTCTAAATCCAGCTTTAAACAATTTGTTTAATAATAAGGTATGGTCCACCATGTCAAAAGCTTTTGTGATATCTATAAATAAAGCAGGCGGAATTTCAGAATCATTTAAGGACTTGTAGAGCTCACTACATAATTTTAATAAGGCATCTTCAGTTGATTTACCACTTCTAAACCCATATTGAAATTCGCTGAAAAAGCTGATGTTATTCAAATATTTTATGATTCTAACCTTAATGCCTTTTTCAAAAATTTTTGAAAAAACTGATAATAAAGAAATAGGCCTATAATTGTTGAATAATAAAGTATCTCCTTTTTTATGCAAAGGTATAACAACAGCTGTTTTTAGAGCATGTGGAAAAATACCATTCTGTATACTGAAATTAAAAATATAACATAGAACATCAACAATTTGAAAAGAAACATTTTTTAGAATATTATTTGAAATTTTATCAAAGGAAGAAGAAGATGAAGATTTTAAAGACATTATAATTTTGTGTAGTTCTGTCGAAGAAAAAGGAAGAAAGAAAAAGCTTTGTTGTTGAGATGATTCTGGAACGATATAGTTACTACAATTACATGCTGACACAACATAAGGAGAATTATCTATTAGTGAATTTGTTATTGTAGAAAAGTAATTATTAAATAAATTAGCAACATCTAAAGGATCAGAAACAAGCTCACTACTATTTTTTATGACAATATGACTATTTGCAATATTTCTATTATGAATTTCATTTACTAACTTTCACTCCTTTTTCGAGTTTCCAGAATTCTCAGTTAGATTTTTTTCATAATAACTGTCTCTACAATTAGGAATATCACGCTTCAACTCACGGCATAGTTTTTCGTAATATACTTTGAGTCTAGTGCAATTTGGATGTTTTAATAGACGAATTCTAATTAGATTTTTTTTTTTAATTTTTCGCAATAACTTCTGACTCATCCACGGTTTTAGTCGTTTCAGTTTGCTTGAGTTTTGATTTATTACTATACTGCAATTTGAAATATGACTTTTAAATTTAGTAAGGAATAAATCGAAAGCGGTAGAAGGATCAGGCGAACTATATACTTCATCCCACGACTCAAAAGTTAGTTCATCCTTCAAAGAAGTAAAATTTATTTTTTGAATTACATTATAATTTGATATATGTCTTTTTGGTATGTCTTTAGAAAACTGAATGGATGTTAGAACATGATCAGTTATTTTAAGATCAAATATAGCAGTTTTATATTTAATAGGATTATTTCTATGTAGTCTTAAAAAGATGTGATCGATACAAGTTCTTGAGCACTCCGTTTCCCGAGTAGGTTGAAACACTAAAGAAGTAAAGCCAAACGACGCCAGAGTAGAGAGGAAATTATCCGAATTACCATTTTCAGAAAGCAGATTAATATTGAAATCGCCCATAAGAATGGTATTTTTACATGTTAGATTTTCTAAAAACTCAGAAAATTCTTCCAAAAATTCATTAATACTGACTTTATGAAATCTATAAACACCAACAAAAAAATAACGTGTACCCGAAATACAACAATTTAAACAAATTAAATCAACGCTATTTAAGTTAAACTTAGTTATTGTACATTCAACGTCACTTCTGTAAAATACTGCAACTCCACCAGCTGAATAAGAATCATTACAAGTTGCAGCAAATGTATAGTTTGGAATAATGTAATCTGAAATTTCATAATCAAATATCCAAATTTAAGATAAAAATATAAGATCAGGTAAATGATCACATGAAACAAGATGAAATAAGAAAATAATAGCTATGGAAACAATCCCCTAAATATGTAAACAGTTTTTAATTTTAAAATCCCATTTTGTTTTTTCAATATCTTTTCACACGTAATCTATAATTATAATTGACAAGCATTTAAGGTCCTGCGCAGTAGACACCTTTTCATTTTATTTCGATTCTCCTACTCCTTAATGAACTTCTAATATATATAATATATAAGATTGTATATAAAACAAAAATGCGCACACAGTTTGGAACATTTTGTACACATACGATTTTATTATTCAGCAAATACATTATGCATAAGTGAGATATTATGAAAATAATAAACAAAAGTAAACAAATCAGTTATTATATTTTATATTATGTACTTGCAAATGAATTTATGTACATATGCCAAAAAAAAACAAACAAACAAATTCATCTCAAATAAAAAATATAAAAAAGCAAAAACAAAAAAAAATCAGTTGAATTGTTCATATGACTAGCAAATTCATTTTTATATAGTAGAGTTGGAGTATATATAATTATCCTTATTGAACTTCTAATACAATAGTTGTATATAAAACAATAATGCTCACACAGTTGAAAATTTTTTAATCATATGGTTTTATTATTCACCAAATACATTATTCGTGAGTTCTTATTAAAATAAAAAACAAAAACAAACAAAAATATAAAAAAAACAAAAACAAAAAAAATTCATATGACCGGCAATTTCATCTTTACATAATAGAGTCAAAGTAGCTATCTATAATTATAATTGTCAAGCATTTAAGGTCATGCGCAGTAGACACCTTTTCATCTTTAATGACAAAATTTTTTATTTTTAGTAATTTTATCCACTAAATGCCAGTATATGAGGGACGTGTATTTATGTGTCCTAAATAAAACTTATTAACCACAAATCTTTTTATTAAACACGAGTGGTTCCTGCTATATCGTGCGAAGTCTATGTCAGTACGTAAATTATTGTTTTTTTAAAAACTTTAAATTTGACTTCAACTTGAAATATAATTACTCAACAGGGGCCACTAGTATTAAATATTCTATAAGATCATTTGTTTAACAAAAATGTTTATACTTACAAATTCATAGCTATATGTATCTATAAAACGAAATTTATCTGTCAAATTCAAAATTTTGCCAAAACTATTTTTAAATTATGTACTTAAATTACTATTATTGTGTTTTTATTTTTTTTAATTTATTCTAATTTCAATTTATTTCAATAATATAATACTTCAAATGGAAAAATTTATATTTCTGAACTGAAATTTTCATATGACCGATTCAATGTCAGATACAATAGAAAATTATCTTGTTTCTTTCGCCCACTCTATTAAATAACAACATAAAGTTAGCTACACATAATAATTCAATTTGTTTTTGTAATTTATTTTGACATAATTTTGGCGGTTGCTGTATTTGCTGTATAACTGTTGCATTGAAGCACTTATGGAAACCTTATAGAGCAATTTTGTTGTTGTGTCATTTTTGTTTTGTTTTTCATATTTAAATGTCAGATGTTGTATTTATATTTTGTTAATTGTTGAAAGTATGTCCATAATTAATATATTTAAAAGAATCCGAGTAAAAATAAATAATGTTAAAGAAATTACACCGATTAACCATCACAAAATACATAAATTTGGAAAATTCGTATTTGTAATGTATATGTACTTATATTAGAATTGAATAATCAACATTTATTAATAATATATTAGATAGAAGAAACAAGAAGCTTAAATATTTATTTTGATTAATTTTTGCTTTTTATTTTGTATTATTTGAATTTTTACATTATTTTATGATTTGAACAAAAAAATGTTTTACATAAAGTACAATTTAAACAAAAATGAAGTTATCAATTGAACAAAAACTTAATTTTTATATTTTATTCTGAAAATTTTACACACTATACATTTGATACTGAATTGAAATTGTGGCTCCATTTTCTCGCAGTCCGACAAATATATACTATTTAAGTAAGATGATTTAATTGGCATTTCAAACATTTCTTTTATACTTTTTAATTAACCCATGTATAAAAACTTCTCCAATTATTGTTTTTTCGAATGCTTTTGTTTCTACAATGTTATTATTTTTTGTTGTGGTACGTTCTAAACATCCATACTGAGAATTTAAATTAGATATTACCCCAATTTTCGCTTTCATAGAACTAATGCTTTATTTTGATTTTTCACATAAAATAATTCTTTTTTATCTGTAATAATTATGTCCTCTTGATTTTGTTAAAAATTTTTATTCAAAATTAATATTTCTTACATTTATTTTTTTTAGATGCGCGCCTAGTTCTCATAAAAACTTCTAACGAACTGAAGAATAAAAAATGATGACATAATTATATGTATGAGCGTCATATTATGCTCTATAAGTTATGTTAAAGAAACAAATTAGTTGTCGAGTTTCTTCGGATTTATATTCGTGCTGCTCTATAAAAATGATCGGTTAAAATTTAAAAGTGCTAAAATAGAGCTTAACTAATTTCGAAGTTGAAGCTCTATAAATGTTGATCTATAGAGCTACAATAGAGCTAATTACCTCTATTAGTTATTTTATTGCAACTCTTAAAGAGTAAAAAAAAAATCTCACAAAAAATGCTAATTAGCTGCTCATGCAGCTCTTATAGAGCAGATCATTTTACAAAAAAATCTTAAATGCTAATTTGTTGTCAAAATGTTAGTTTATAGAGCAAATTTGCTTCAGAGAATGGTTAAAGAACAGTACCAGAGCAAATTAGCTTTCTCGAAACAAATTAGCTGCAAAAATTGTTACTTGGGGTCGTCTGAATTTGGTTTGTTCTACACGCCAAATCGTCGATTTGGAGTTAAGAGTTGTTTCTGGGGTTTTAAAGGGTGCTGCGTCCATTGCACTCATCCGTTTTCTCCTAGCTGTATTACTTTCAAATATATCCAGATAGATTTTTGCTCCATATCCAATTTTTTATCAAAATGTAAGTATTGTTTTGCCCTATGCGACAATTTTAGGCGTATATAGAGAAAAATATTCATACAAATCATTCATTACAATTTTATTCGTATTGTTTTGCCTTACGTAGTTTTAAAATATTGTTTCTTAAATATTTTTTTGCTCTAAACAACAAAATTTTGGTGTTTAGGGGTTAGGGCATATACAACTTGTACATATACAACGAAAATATGAACCCATATAAATACTGTATGCTCTATGGATATACAATTTTATTTGTGTGTTTGTTTAGAGAAATTTGTGATTAAATGATCAGTTCGTCCCCGCAATGATAAACTATCGAATCTGCAAAATCAGCGAATTTGAGCTGACATCGTAGTTTTACATGTTTATTTAAGTTGTTTACTCTGACAAAGTCCCAAATCTCTATCTTGTCTCTAAATCGATGTAATTGCCTGTTGTATTTTGTTGAAAGTATATATCTAACATTTATCACTACAACAAACTGTCGAATGTGCTTTTGGGTTAATTTACTTTTGTCATTATTTTTTAAAATGCTAATTTTCACTGTGAAAAAGTAGCGAAAGTGTCAGATTAGTGTCTTAGTCGTTGTGAATTTTTAATTTAAACTTAAAATTTACTTAATCTGCACTCAGTAAAGTGACGAATGTTTTCAATTCAATTACTATATTTCTACAATAATCCCTATTTATGCATAATAAATAGCTATTATTTATTATCTCTTTGATCTTATTTATGTATATTAAGAATTGTTTTAAAATGTTTAGTTGATTTATAATAATGGTAATATAGAACAATTGTATATAAAAGTAAATATTAATAATTCTAGTAATGTTTTTACAAAGAAAAATATATTTTTTATATTAAGTTATATTCCTCCAAGAAGTTCATTTTCAAATTTTAAAGTAAGCATGTTGAAAACATTGAAACAATATTTGAAGCTCACAATAATGATGAGAATATTTTTTGTGTTTTAGGCGATTTTAACTTACCTAGCATATCGTGGAAATATCCAAATGATAATAGAAATAAATTTTTAGTTCCATTTAATCTTAATATAAATGAATCCTTTATAATAGATACAATATTTTCTCTCGACTTAGTTCAAGTCAATAATCTGTTTAATGTTTCAGATCGATTATTAGATCTAGTGTTTGTATCAAAAGATATATCAACTTCTATTTGTGAATGTGAACTTCCATTTGTTAAAAAAAGATTTGTATCACCCAGCACTACTATTAAATTTTAAATTTATTGCTGATTTAACAGGAAAAATCATTGACATTTCTCAATTTAATTTTAAAAATGGTGATTTTTCTCTTTTAAACGATTATTTGCTAAATATCAATTGGAATGAAGTATTAAATGCTGAAATTAGTCTTGATTGTTGTTATAAGAAATTTATAGATTTGTTATTTGGCGGTTTTACTACATCTATTCCTCTGAAAGAACCCACTTCAACTCATCATCCACCGTGGTACAATAAAAGGCTTCTCTCTTTGAAAAATGCGAGAAATAAAGCACATACAAAGTATATAATTAGTTTTTCTTTGGCAGACAAAATTGTATTTCAGAGACTACGCAAGGAATTTGATTTTTTGAGCAAATATCTTTATAATAATTTCATTCTTACCTATGAGTCTAATATAAAATCAAATTCCAAAAACTTCTGGAAATTTATAAATATCCGAAGAAAATCCTGTGGATTTCCTCAAGGCATTTCCTACAAAAATGAAACAGCTAAAGATTCAGTCTCAACTTGCAATTTATTCGCTAAGTATTTTGAATCAGTTTTTATAAGACCACAATCAAGAATAAATTTGCAAAGTCACCTACAATATTTTGTTGATTTAGGACATATGCAATTATCATATTGTGATATTTTGAACAAAATTAATACCTTAGATATTAATCTGAGTTCTGGTCCAGATGCTATCCCTAATTTAGTTTTGAAGAACTGCATTTATTGTTTGACTTATCCTCTTTACTTAATTTTTAACAGATCACTAAATGAAGGAATTTTCTTAGATGACTGGAAATTCTCAAACATTATTCCTATTTTCAAATCAGGGTCTAAAACTGTCGTTGAAAATTATAGACCTATCGCTAAATTATCTTCTATTCCTAAACTTTTCGAAGCTATTGTCACAGCTGATTTTTAGTATTCGTCAATAACGCCATGTATCAAATGACTGTAATTTTTTAAGGTAGACTTTCAAAATTGTTCAGTCTTCAACGCTATGTTAAACTGTTATGTAACACACCAGAATATTTTTTCGTAGTTTTAACTTTAAATCGTGAGTGCATTGTACTTTTTTTTTCATTTGTATGATGTGCAGTACTATAGAACAATACTACAGTACAAAAGACGAGAAACATCAAGCAGAAGCATCCGCAAAAAGGTTTATTATGTATACCCCTTACCAATATAAATTAAACATCTGACTTCACGAGGATTTGTCCTTTAATAATTGTATTCAGGACGTTCTTCCAGTGATATACCGAGTAATCTTGCATTGTTTTGAGAATGCTGTAATGCCCAAATGCAAAGTCTATTACGAAGAAGGTTATTGCATTCACAAAGCAGATGTTCAATAGATTCTTCCTCTATTTTACATATTTTGCTCAAATTGTTATTTGGTCAGCTCAATTCTGAGTAAATGCTTCTTTAATGGGCAGTAGTGCGGCCAGTTATTTTTTCTGCCATGATGCGCATATTATGTTTCCTGTTGAAACTTAGACAAATTTGATGACGAATTCATAGTTTGATATTAAATTTTACAGTTATTTATTTACAAAGATGGAGTTTGGAAAATTTTCATAATCACCGTGGTGGTTTTTGATTTTGAAAGTAATTCATTATCAACAGTTTCGAATTGAATAATATTGATTCAAAATTTTATTTCATACTACAGCTTTTAAACGAAATTATAAGATATTAAGTAGAAAGTTGTGAATAGTTTTTTATTAAATGTTTTTTAAAAACTTTTATTACGGTATATGTTATTTTCTACATTATGCACAGTTCGCTATTATATTCCATTGGATAGCTTCTATAATTTATTTGAGGCCATTTTCAAATATAATCTATATAGATAAAAAAAAAGTTGTTGTCCTATGTTTTCACCACCCAACCGATTAACAAACCAAGACATGTGTTGGAAATGTCTACTTTCACTAATGGTTTAAAAAAAAACATCGGTCATCGATTCTTGACCATGATACACATTGGGAAAGTACATTAACTGATCGGTATCGGTGTCAGCATATCCACAACAAATTAAAATTTTATTTTTTATCATTATCTCAACTTTGAATCCGGCTAATCCAACTGATTTATGGATAAAATATCGTGATTATATGACGGAAAATATTTAACATCGAATGCGCATCTTTACTTTTAATGTTCAATTGAATTATACAGAAGAAATGTATAATGAGGCATTGATATTAATTGAGGATATGTGTTTAGGAAAGACGAGTAAAGCTTTGGCTCAGTTGAGCATTTTTCAAGACTTTTTTTCGAGAACAGAATTACGATCGAAATGTCGTATTGACAAATTATGGTCAAGAAAAATATTCCTAAATTAAATCAACAGCAAAAATTGGCTCATGCAACAATCATGCAAGAAATTGATAATGGTAATGGTGGCATGAATTTTTTGGATGCAGCTGATGGTACTGGCAACATTTTTTTGGTAATTTTATTTTTAGGAACTGCTCGTACAGTAAAATTGCTTGGCCATTTGTATCTTCTTGCCAATAATTGTAACCGCTTTATTGGATGGTCAATTAACATTCTGTCATTTACATATTATTAGGGTTCGAATAATATCGTATAATATTCGGCTGTGTATTGATGATATATACACAGCCGAATTAATTATAAATGATGTGAAGAATGCTATAAAGAAGCTAAAAATTAATAAAGCACCAGTGGAAGATTCGATAACATCCGAACTACTATATAAAGAACATTTACATAAGAAGATTCATAAATTAATATGTGCAATATGGCTTAACGAAACAATACCAGAAAAATGGCGTATAAGTGTACTAAGACCAATCCATAAGAAGGGAGATAGAACAAACTGTAATAATTGTCGAGGGATTATCCTACTAAACACAGCGTACAAAATACTGTCAAATATAGTATACGAAAAAATCGAACCGTATGCTGAAGAAAAGCTTGGCGAATATCAGTGCGGTTTTCATAAACAAAAATACACTGTTGACCAAATATATTTATTAAAACAAAACATAGAAAATGCTATGAATTTGGTCAAGACTTACACATTTTATTTATTGACTACAAGCAAGCCTTCGATAGCATTAATAGACATAAAATAGCATACTCATTAATAAAACTTGGTGTACCTCGCAAATTTGCTAAACTGGTCATGGAAACCATGTTCAATTCACGAGCAAAAGTTATGATACAAAATACAACCTCTATAGATTTTGAAATTAAATCGGGAGTACAACAAGGGGACGCGTTTTCAGCTTTGTTATTTAATATGGTCTTAGAACAAGCCAAATTGATAAAGGCGGTAATAAATTCACAAAATCCTTCCAAATTACGCTGACGATATAGCAATTGTAGCTAAAAAAATATAGGAAAATGGCAGAAAAATTTATTATACTAGAACAAAAGACAAGACAAGTTGGTCTGGAAATTAACGAAAACAAGACAAAATATATGAAAATGACAAGGAAAACCAATCAAAGACTACCACAAAATATTACCATCAACAACTTTAATTTTGAAGGTGTCACAAACTTTAATTATCTTGGTGTACTAATAAAAAATAACAACAGTATGCACTCGTGGAGCGAATAAATGCAGGAAATAGAAGTTACTATGTTCATAAAAAATGACTACAATCCAAAATTCTTACTAGACAAACAAAACTTGTAATACCTATATAAGACAATAATTAAACCAATAGTAACATATGGATGTGAATGCTGGACACTTACATTAAGAGACAAAGAACATTTACGTATATTCAAAAGAAAGATAATCCGAAAAATCTTTGGCCCAAAAAGATTACAAAACGGAGAATATCAAAGAAGGAATAACGAAGAAATCAATAATATAATACAACATGAAGATATTGTAAAGTTTGTAAAGGCACAACGACTAAGATAGGTAGAACAAAGAATTTTCAAAACAAGACCACTATATAATAGAGCAAGAGGTAGACCAAGAATCAGATGGAAAAATAATATCGAAAATGACTGCCAAAAAATTAATGTACAAAATTGGCAGAGTTCTGCGGAAGATCGATTTACATGGAGGAATATCACGAAGAAGGCTCTAGTTCACCCCGAGCTGTAACGCTAAATGAAGAAGAAGAATAAGTATAATATTTAATTTAGGAATATTTTTCTTGACCATAACTTGTCAATACATTTCGATCGTAATTCTGTTCTCGAAAAAAGTCTTGAAAAAATGCTCATCTGAGCCAAAGCTTTATTCGTCTTTCCTGAACGAACGTATATACGAATTTTATATTTTAGATAATATATGACTTAGAATCAAATCTAGAACAGAAATCAATTAACAAAATTTAAATTTGTAATTATGAACAGAATTTAAAATGAATTAGAAGTTTTCTTCATTTTGAATCATCAGGACTGATAACTGTAGAATTAATAAAATAGGTAAAATTAACACCTGTCATTTCCAAAAAATAAATTAAAAAAATACGAAAACTTTACTGAAGTTAAAAATTCATTCAAATTCATCATTTCCATTCTTACATCTTCATCTTAAATCCATTAGTGAATTAATCGATTTTATCTGTTTCAAAGATATGAAAACAAATTTATCACCAACAAAAGCATAAAATGTAAATTCACTAATACTGTTACTGCTGAATTTTGTTATTGATGGTATTCTTATTGCAATATTGATTTATAATCTGATATAAAATTTTAGGCTGGACTAAAATTAAATTCATGTCCATTCAAACCATTGGTGTTAAATAAACAGTAGCTCTCTTACATATCAGTCTAAAAAAGAGAGAACAAAAAAATTTAAATTCGTATATCTGGAGTCACCTGTTCTCCACAAAATTCATTCTGTATATTATTATATATAGTGGTTAATGTTTATTTATCAGAAAGGTGTGATTCAACACTGATATATGTGCATATTGATGCGCTTATCAGTTTTTGATAAAATTTTCACTTTAATACAAGCAAATCCATTAAAAAATGAATTTTTTGTTTTGTTTCTTGTTTTTCTTATAATGGTACCTGTATCTGATGTTGATTGTGATTTTGAATAGTTTTTTTACATTATTTTCTTTTCGAAATTTTTTTTTGATTAATTTGCTTTGTTTAATACCTATACACAATTATGTTATATGCAGGTATAGGGCATATGATCTAAATTCAGATTGAAAAAATTCAATTTGTTTATTATCATTATTGGCAAAAAGGTCATTTACCAAATAGCCAAATCATCAACACTTTATTTGCTTTACACCAATGACTTACCACAAATGGAAAATAATATAACTGTAGCTACATTTGCTGACGATACTGCGTTGATGGCAGTAGCCTCTAAAATTAACGAGGCTACAAATAAATTGCAACGAGCAAGCGACAAGTTATACCCCTGGACAAAGGGCTTCAATCGCCACTTATCGTTTGGATGACAGATTGAACCTATCTATTTCATTAAAATACTAGGCTAAGAAATCTGAATTAATTTGTTATATAATTTTGTAAATTTAGTATGTAAGTTAGCTTAAGTTGTTAATGAAATAAAGAATTATTATTATTATTATTATTAAAGAAATGGAAAATTAAACTTAATGAGCTAAAATCAGTACATTTAAATTTTACAAATAAAAACTTATATAACGTATACAAAAATTTAAAAAAATAAAGTCTTGCGCAACATGGTAAATGCTCCATGATATGTCAGCAACAATCACTTGCACAGAGATCTAAAAATCCCGTATATATAGGAAATCAAATAAAAAGATATGAGCAATTTGACTCGTCTGGAGGCCCATGTTAACGTTACTCAATTTCTGGAAAATCAAAATGGTACCAGCAGGCTTAAAAGGACTAAGCCACTAGATTTAATACGCAATAGAATTTCATAAACTTTTTGTTAAGAAAATAAAATTAACAATAAATTAAGGGTTAGTCAGTCGGACGGGCGGGGGAAGGAGGCACATTTCTGATTCCTTTCGAATGTGCTCCAGATTTCGACAAGGCGATTCGCTGTCATGTAATTTCTTTAATCTAGCATTGGATTATTATAGTGCGACGTTCCGGTGTGAACACACTGGGCACTATATTTTACAAATCGGCGCAACTCCTGGGATTATCGCTAATGACGTCGATATTATCGGAATATTACGACGAACAATCATCGAAGCCTTTACACAGAGAAGAAGCAGGTAAAACGGGTCTTCTCATAAATGAAAATAAAACAAAATATATGCTGTTGACAAATACAGCGTCCTCACAACATCACTCTTGGCTCATATAATTTTGAGGTAAACTCCACCAATAACATCGACGTTGAAGTAAGGCAAAAAATTACACTTGAAAACTGTTAGTACTTCGGTTTATCCAAACAACTGGGCTCAAAGCTCCTATCCCAAAATACCAAGGCACAATTATACAAAACGCTCATCTTTCCATTGCTGCTATATAGTTGTGCATCGTGGACATTACCAAAAGCAAGCGAACATACACTAAGTATCCTAGAGAGAAAAATTCTCCGTCGCATTTATGGTCCTGTGTCTGACGAAGGGGTTTGGAGAAGAAGATACAATGCCAAACTATACCAACTGATCAACGACCTGGACCTAACGAAAACAAAAGTCAGAATAAGACGTCTACATTGGCTAGGCCATGTAGAGCGTTTGGATGAAAATGTTTCAGTTACGAAACTCTTCGAATCCAAGCGAAGGGAACGCGTCGTCGACGGAGACCACACCTTCGTTGAAGAGATGAAGTATCGGCATATATTAAAAAACTTCAAATCACCAACTGGAAAAACTCGGCTCGTGACCCAAGTCAGTGAAGGACATTTTTGAGTAAGGCTCAGGATGTTCATGAAGGTCTGTAGCACCCAACAAGTTAGTCAGTAATAATCCGTCGAACTAGTTTTAACCCATTACTGCCTAATGGATATTTAAATACCCAAAAAGCTTAGTGTATTAAGATAGCTATATCTGCCGTTGGGTAATAGTTATTGAGCTAGTTTTGATTTTATTAGACGGAAAAAAGGCGGGGACCATAATTCATTCTCAATGAGCTAATTAAAATTCTTAAGAACTGTCGTTGTTAGTGGGATTCAAAAACTAAAGAGTTTTTAAGCCCCTAAAATTTCCATAAAAAGTTGCTTTTGGGAAATTGAAAAATGGAAAAGTCGGGAAAATTTTTAAAGATCACTTAGCCTCAAACTTTCTCAATTTAATAAAAGAAATTTGTTTTGGATTGGATTACTTACTTCGTCTCTAGAGATAATTTACCTTTATGGCTATTTAAATACCTAACCGTCTAAAGCATAAAAAAATTCATATAAAAATTAGTGAAAAAAAAATTTATATTTTTATGAAAGTAAGGCACAATTCACAGTGTTTTTTTTTTGAAGAAATCTAAAAAATTAAAGTATTTAAATAATAATATTGATGTAAAATTAAATTTTAAAAATTATTTCGCTTTCTAATTTTTATTTTGTTTCGTGGTACATCATTGTGATAATCAAAAAAGCATTTGGGATGCAAAGTAATCGAACACTTTTTGCAACCAAATTGTGTTTTAAAACCGCATTGTCTACAACGACTGCATTTAGGCATTTTTTCCAATATATGGTCGACATAATCTGTGCATTTTGTCATTTGTTGGGCATTAACAAGTACACGTCCACATGGACGGCTGACTACTTATAGTAGTGTTACTAGTGCTTCCACCACATTTAATTTAATCAAATATACCCATAGAAGTTACACCTTTATACCTTGCGCAGAAAACATTAAACTTCCATGCATTCATCATTGCGGCATAAAATGCATTTGTGAGCAATGGCCAAAAACCATTTTTTACCACGAACTTTAATTCGATAATTGTTCATATCAATATCAAACAGATCAACAGTATCCATCCGTTTATTATACTCATGAATGAGCAGTGGCTGGTCAATTGTTATCTTATGATTTTTTCGGTCGTACCGCTTTGTATGGAACATTGTGCCATGTCTCAAAAAGTTGGACATCATAGTAATTTAAACAGAATTATATAAATCTTAGCCTACTAATTTTGCATAACACTACATTTGAAACTTTTGAATTTCTGAAACCTGAAAACACAAGGGTCAAACTTCAAACCATTAAGATAATGTGAAAAAGTTAAAAAACATTTTAAATTTTACAATACAGAACAATTATATATTTTGTCATATAATCCACTGTCGATCAATAGATATCAGATTGGTCTATTATTTCATGTAGATTATTTCTACTTGAAATAATATATCTATGAAATTTAAATTTTTTTTTATAAAAATAAAACTAAAAAATTTATATAAAATTTAGTAGCACTAACGCCGATTGGGTACTTAAATACCCATTCCAAATCTCAGGCGTGGCAAAAGGTCTAAATTTTTTCTCGGCAATTTCTATGACCTCTATGGTCATCCTTAGAAAATTTCATAATGATTGTACGACGGGATCTATGAGCCGGCTTTAATGAGTTAAAGGGAAAGGTGTAGTTTAGTCAGTAAAAATGTCACACCCAACTTATGCTACTGCGCTCATTGTGTCTACAAAGATTCCCACAAATCCACACAAAAGAAAAACTTTAAACTTAACTCATTTAAAAAAATTTCAGTTCAACGAAGTCAATATGATCAAATATTTTTCGATATTTTGTTGTTCTCTTATATAAAACCAAACCTACTAAATTAGACTGAAACAAAAATTTCTAATTTTTCTTTTTTTTTAATTTATTCAATAAAAAAAAAAAACAACAAAAAACTATGGCATCAATATTGTGGATAGGTACATTGAGAATATTTTAAAATTATCAGTAGCTTCTGTTATTTTATTAATTTTACCTTTTTTTGATCAATAATTCTTTAAGGCGTTTTAAACATATAGTGTTAAAGGTTTAACACTGATATTGATTGTAAGGTATTTCAAAATAAAAAAAAAAAAACAAAAAAAAAAATAAAATTTTTCAAAATATGTTTTTAGATAACATTTTAATGCACTGCACTCTGTGTCTTAAATCATTGGATGTCTTAAAAGTAAAAACCGAAAACTTGTCCAACCTACAACTTTATAAGAAATGAAAAAAAAAAAAAACTAAAATAAAAGATGCCGGTCTTCAATGTAATAGCTACTTTTGATTATCTTCAAAACTTTCGATACTTTAAAAAAAAATGTAACACGGCTTAAGAATGAATAACAAGAAAACTGCAAAACTGATGTTTTCATTTTCAGTTTTAATGGAATGAAAAAAAACAAAAAAACAAAAATAGCAAAAAAATATTTGATTTTTAATGTTAATTTAATTTTATTTAATTTTACTTCATCCATGCGATCTTCATTTTATCAAACTGATCTTGAAAGTTGATACTTTTTTTTTACTGTATAGAAAATTTTATTTGAAATTTCCCATCAATTGATTTAATATCTCTCTCTCTCTATATATATATATAGGTACCTCTATATTATAGATTGTCTTCAATTAAAAGTGTAGGACTGATGTATTCGAGAGATGACGATTTCAATTTAATTGCAACACTATTTTTAATTGGTTTTATTAACATCTACAACTGATGAAGCAAACCAATGATGTAATCCAAAATACTGCATGAATTTTATTTATAAAATTGTGAAGTAAAGCGATGTGGTTACCACCATCGCTGTCACTATCATCCACACCACCTATTGATATCTTAATTATTTTTTATTGCTATATTTGATTTTTATTTTTGTTATTTTATAAATTCGCATTAATTGGATTTTAATGAATATAAGATAGAAGAAAGAGAGAGGAACAAGTTTGTTATGAGAGAATTGATTTATTTTTATTAGAATTTAAATTCAAATGACTCTGTTACTTATCTTATATAATTTAAACTTGTCTCAGGTTAGTTTTTTTTTAGGGTTTGATGCGATGAAAGAAGAACAATATTACAAAATATTAATTTTATAATATTTTTTGTTTTTGTAATTAATAATATTAATAATATGATTTCATTTCAGTTAAATCAAAAATTTATTTTGATATTAATTTTACAAATTAAAGAGGGTCGTGGAAAATTATTTAGTTGGCTCATATATGTTGTTTGTATTTTAAACCCATTTAAGTACTGGCTAAAGAAGTTAATGCCGGGATTCCTCAAGGAAGTGTACTTGGTTCGGTACTGTACCTACTGTACATTTGTGATTTTCCTGCACTAGAAAATAATATTATTGCGACGTTTGCAGATGATACAGCGGTTCTGGCTGTTGTCGGAAATAATAAAGAATCCACAGAAAAACTGCAGAGAGGTATAACAAAAATCCAAGATTATACAAAAAGATGGAGGTTAAAATTAAATGAAGCTAAGTCTCAGTACATGTGGATTTCACAAATAAAAAAATTGACCATAAACCAGTATATATAAACGGTCAAGAAATGCCCCATTCAAATACTGCCAAATATCTTGGTATGACGTTAGATGCAAAACTTTTAGAAATTGCAAAAGAATTGAAAATCCGCTATAGAAAAATGTACTGGCTCATAGGTAAGAATTCTACCTTAACAATACAAAACAAACTTCTGCTCTATAAACAAATACTGAAACCAGTATGATGGTCATATTGCCATATCCACCTATGGGGATGCAGTAAAAAAAGTAATAGAGATATTATTCAGAGGTTCCAGAATAAGGTCCTAAGAAACATTGTTGGCACGCATCCTGGTTCATAAGAAACTATGACCTACATAGAGATTTGCAAATAGAATATGTCGATAAGGAAATACAGAAATTTGCAAGAAGTCATGAAAATAGGCTTCAGTACCATGTAAATGTGGAGGTTGTCGAGTTCCTGGACAATAGAAATATATCCAGACGACTCAAAAGAGTAAAACCTTTTGAGTTGGTGCAGCACTAATCACCCACATTTTTGAGGACTCGTCGCGCTGGTGATCGAAGGTTGACCCGCTGCCACGTTTAGATAGATTTGTTTTTACGGGATTGGTGAAAAATTTCGTTATGTTGACTGCCAACGAAACGAGGTTTTTCACAAGTCTTCCATAACTATGCATTCGTTTGGAGAGCTGGTTAGTTTTTCGTCGCTGATGCGATGGGTCTTCAAGGTTATCAAAGGAAGGTACGTCAAAGGAAAAGTTAAATAGACATCGCTGGATGTAGTCTACATTGAAAAATAAAATAAAGCCAAGAAAAAATTGCTCATTTGTCCTGTAGGACTAGATCGCAATATTGGAAGGTTGTGGTTTAGTGGGTAAGAATCCCACACATAATGTCAAGCTACGGGGCTCATTGTGCCTTTTGAAGATTGCGTATAAAAAAAAAAAAAAAAAAAATTTCAGTACTGGTATATTGAACTGAAATGAATATACGATAATTATTAAATGTAAATAAATTGCGATTGTTTGCTTTTGAGTCAAATTTTTTTTATATTTTTGTTTTTTTTTTTTTTTTTGTTTAGCTCTATACTAGTTTAATGTGCCTATTACAGGTATCACTTTTTTTGTCGGATCCGAGTGATTTCACGTGACAACACTAATTACTATTACAACTGTCACGCGCCGACTGAAAAATGCGACTCAATTGTCACTTGCAATTTATATGTGACAGGATTCCGTTTGCCTGTAATTTTGTAATTTTTTATTTTTGAAACTTAAATTGTCTTACTTTAAATAGAATTTTAAGGATTTATGAAATAAAAACAAATTTTAATTTATTTTTTTAAATGTTGTTTTTTTTATTTCAAACTTGATATTATTCGATTTCTTATTGTTTCACTTGTATGAGAATGTAACCCAATAGAAATTTCTTCAAAATTGTTTTGAGTTATATTTTCCATTTCAATTTCTGGAACTTTATATGATATGCAGATATTATGAAGTGCGCATACTGCATTTATTACTTGGGTGTAATTGCCTGGCACCTAAAATGCATCGAAATCGACTTTTCAAACACCCAATTGTCCGCTCAATTATATTCCTAGCTTTTGAATGAATTTTATTATAATTTTCTTCAAGACTGTTACTTTGAGGTGTTCGACATGGCGTCATTAGAAAAGGTAATAATGGGTAACCAGAATCTGCTAAAAAAAAAAAAATTAATAAATTTTTAAACTTAAAATTTCCTCTGAAGAAATTAGAAATATCTTTTTTATTTACTTACCTAGCAGCCAAAAGTTTTCTTTCCCGGAATCAAATTCCCTTTGAAAAATATTACGTAAGGTACTATGAGTCCATGCAAATGAATCATGATTTGCACCAGGATTTGTAGCATCAATAAAACGAATTCTCATTAGATGATCACACATCTAAAATATACATGAATATTTATTTAAAATTAAAATTAAAAAATACTTCAATTAAGTATATATTTACAATCATTGCATTTATACTGAAAAATCCTTTCCTGTTATAGTATAAATGCATAATTTCTTTTTTTGGGGCAACTATGTGTATATGTGTTCCATTGATACATCCTACTACTCCCGGGAAACCGGTATTTAGTGTAAAAAAATTTCTTACACTCTATTTCTTCTTCAGCATTCGTTTTAGAAATCCATTTTTTACAAATATGAATTTCCATTAAATTTAAAAAATCATTAAGAATTACTGAAACTGTTGGCTGAGCTAGAAGTACATTGTAATCGTTTCCAACACTTTTTTGATAGCTGCCATCAGCTACAAAACGTAAACATGCTGCCAATTTTATAATATTGGGAATAGATGAATTCAATTTTGAGTTTTTAAATTTTCCCTTCAAATCCTCAAGCAAAACAATAAAAGCGTCTTTGTTTAAGCGGAAATATTTAACGAAGCTAAAACCAAATTGTTTTGTTATATTTCACATATTTCTACATTAATTATTTTACAAATTTATTTACTTACTTTTCATTATCGATTTCCAACGGATTTGAAGAATTTCTAAGAATCTTTCTCTTTATACATACTTTCTCTTCTTCTTTTTTTTTTTTTTTTTTTTTTTGTCTTTATTCTATACAACTATCTACATAAAATATAAAAGATATTGAGTATAATGTTGGAATTAAAATTGACGTGATGTAACTGACATGTAATCTAAGTCAAAAATCCATTGATTCTTGACTTAATATTCAAATTTATATTTATGGAGTCTCAGGTAAAGTGAATCTAGTAGATAAATCCAGCGGTCTGAAGCGTCTTAATCTGCGCTCGCTTGTTCGTTCATTATTGATGAGTTGAGGAGCAAGTAAATTTGGATGGTTTTCCAGTCGAACATAGTATTTTTCAGCTTTCTTTTTAATGAATTTCTTAACAGATGGGATATTTAAATCTGATCTAATTGTGTCATTTCGGACATACCAAGGCGCGTTAACTATAGACCTTAATACTTTGGACTGGAAGCGTTCTATTATTTCGATGTTGGAGTTACTAGTTGTTCCCCATAGTTCCAACCCGTAGCTCCAGATTGGCCTGATGATAGCTTTGTACACTGCAACTTTACATTCTAGGAATAAATTGGAGAAACGACCAATTAGCCAAATTAATTGGTTGAATTTTAATCGTAGTTGTTTATTTTTGCTGATGATGTGACTTTTCCAAGTGAGGCGTCTATCCAAGTGCATACCTAAGTACTTAACCGAGTCTTGGTGAGTCAATTCCATGTCGTTAAGGTGAACAGCGGGGCAATTTCCCTTGCGATTAGTAAAGGTGATATGAAGGAATTTCGATTCATTGGCCTTTATTCTCCACTTTTTCAGCCAGTTTTGTATATCCAATAAGTAGTTCTGAAGAACTTCTGAAGCTAATCTCGGATTAGTATGAGACACTAAGACAGCTCTGTCGTCAGCAAAGGTAGCAGTGAATACCCTCGGCGATGTTGGGAGGTCTGCTGTAAATATCAGGTAAATTAGTGGGCCAAGGACACTGCCCTGAGGAACCCCAGATTTAATTTCTTTTAGTGACGATTGTTCCCCGTTGTATTTAACGAAGAACCTCCTATTTGATAAATAAGTTGACAAAAGTTGCTGATAGTGGTGAGGAAGTAGTTTTTTAAGCTTGTAAAGGAGACCTTTGTGCCAAACTTTGTCGAAGGCTTGCGAAATGTTCAGAAAAGCTGCAGAACAGTATTTTTTCTTGTCAAGTGAATTATTTATATGGTTCACTACTCTATGTATTTGCTCAATTGTCCCGTGATTGTGACGAAAGCCAAACTGATGAGCTGGTACGATATCTCGTTCATTATTTATTTTATTCAATCTTTTGGCTATTAGTTTTTCGATTAATTTTGATATTACTGGCAGAAGACTTATTGGTCTATATGAACTAGTCTCATTTGGCTC
This sequence comes from Argyra leucocephala, assembly GCA_963942445.1. Taxonomy (NCBI): domain Eukaryota; kingdom Metazoa; phylum Arthropoda; class Insecta; order Diptera; family Dolichopodidae; genus Argyra; species Argyra leucocephala. The sequence continues at coordinate 18,052,410 of OZ012681.1, forward strand.
TTTCCCCGGTTTAGCTAACATTATGATATGAGCAGTTTTCCAGATATCTGGGAAGTAGCTAGTTCTTAATATAGCATTAAAAATGTGGGTTAAGTATTTTATACTGCAATACGGAAGTTCCTTTACCATTTTGCCTGTGATACCACCATACCCAGGAGCCTTCTTGTCTGACACAGAGTTTTTTATAATTTCCTGTACTTCCTTTATCCGGAATTTCTTTATCGGTAAATCCATTTGATAAGGCACTTCAAGGTAGTTTTCAATCTTGTTGTTTTCGTCGGTTGAAATTACTGGTGGATACGGTACAAACACTTTTTGTAAATGTGATGCAAAAAGCTCTGCTTTCTCACCATCGCTTCTGGCCCAATTACCATTTGATTTCCTTAGTGGAGGTATAATTTGTTGTGGCCGTTTCAGTTTTCTTGTTGCTTTCCACAGTGAGTAGTCATTAAGATCGGTATATGTTAGTCTTTCAAGGTAATTCTTCAACGAACTTTCTCTGCTTTTATTTAACAAAAATTTAAGTTCGTTGATTGCACGGTTTAACCTGGCTTTGATTTCAGGGGATCTAGTTTGTTGCCAATATTTCCTAAGGTTTCTTTTTTCCATGATTTTGGATTTTATTTCAGGTGGAGAAATAACATATTTTCGGATGTTACCTTGCGTCGGAGTTGATGACATTGCTGCTTCAATCATGGTTATATTTAGGCTTTTTATAGCTTCATTGATATCTTGGGGGTTTTTCAGTCCTATATTTAGAGAAGTTTTCATTTCAATTTCCTTTCTATAATTATCCCAGTTTGTTTTCCTTGTATGTAACCGTTGTTCATTTTGAGTTATTACTATTTTGGATGAGGCAGAGATAATGATAGGCGTATGATCTGAAGACAGCTCGAGGCTTGATTTCACAGTAAATAGTTTTGGTGAGATACCTTTCGAGACGCAAAAATCTAAAAGATCCGGTGTCTTATTAAGATCAGAAGGCCAGTATGTAGGTTGTCCAGTAGACAGATAATTCAAGTTGAATTCTTGCATGGCTAGTAGTAGCTGCCTACCTTTTTGAGTGATCAGCATAGAGCCCCAGAACGTATGTTTAGAATTATAATCTCCACCGGCAATAAATCTATTTCCCAGAGTTTTAAAATAATCAATAAATTGAGATTTGTTGATATTGTGTTTAGGAGGGCAATATATAGCTGAAATAGTTAAGGGTACATTCCAGTCAGCTATCACGACACTTGTTGCTTGAATATGATTAAATTTATATTTAGGAAGTTCATAGTGCTGTATGTTTTTCCTGATGATTATTGCAGTACCAGCATGAGCCGTCCCATCAGGATGATTTGTGGAATATGTGTTGTAATTTTTTATGTTAAAATAACTTTTGTTTGTAAAATGGGTTTCAGAAATTAACAAGATGTCTATTTGGTGATCAATAATAAAATGATACAGTTCTTGTTGATGGTTTGACAGTCCGTTGGCATTCTCTTCTTCTTCTGAATCACTATCACTAAAATAATGATCCACACTTGTAAATATAAACATTTTTTTTTTTAAATATTAAAAATTTTCACAAATTTATAAAAAAAAAACACATCAACCAACTTTGAATCTTATAAAAATATTTTTTTTAAATTCAAACGTCAAATGAGTTTTTCTGTCAAAGTACATAAAAAATACGTTCAGAAATTTTTTGCTGTCGGATGAGACTTGTAATACGAAAATAAATTTCAATCGGGTGACTGGGAAAAATGACTGGAAAAGTGGTGTGACACCTGTAATAGGCACATAAGTCTAAAGTTATAAGTTTTAATTAAAATTTTAAAAATACATAAAAAATTTTCACCAATAAAAAATTACGCACTTTATAAACCCTTTAGAAACCCTGTTAAATACAAAAAATATTTGACGTAAAATCATAGATAAAATCTGAGAAAAAGTCTGAAATGTAAACATTCATCCGACTTTATCAACGATAAAATTCGATTTTGTCCGACGTGTAAACGCTGCCGAAGCATAAATTGGCATATAAAAGTATAATATATACATGCATAAATCGAAATTGAACTTTTTTACATTCGAGAAGAGTAATTTCTAACTGAGCGATAGATAACTGATACTTGATAGGTTCAAATTTTGTTTTCTTCCATAAATAATGTTTACATTTTATTTTCAATTAAACTAAGCCATATGATTATGTATGTAACAAATGCAAGCCCTATATGACACATGTACGTACATTTACATGTACTTAGTGAGAGAAAGAGAAATAATAAAAGAAAGAGATTAATAAAAGAAACAAAATTAAAAACACAAAAAAGAATATAGTAATAATAATGATTGAAAATAATTGAAAATGATTGAAACATAATGATAATGATTTGTATTGCACACATTTTTATAATATTTTTTATATTTTTTTTGTTTTTGTTTTTTTTTCTTACCCATAGAAATGTTAATAAATACAGTGAATTTAAAGAGAAACCAATTTTAACTTTATCAAATATCCATTTTCCATTATTAGTACACATAAATATTTAAATTTCACCTTTGTTGAATGCAAAGAGTATCTATAATCTATATTAACAAGAATGTACACTCTCATTTTACGTTAACCTAATTTTTAAGAAATACCGAACCGAGCAAAATATCATTAGTTAAAAGAGGTAAAATTTACATTTACTTATCGTATACCAAATTTATTATGAGAGAGAAAAGGTACAAAATAGATGTTTGCTGTTAGCTTTATACTGTAAAATAATTTTGCGTTCTCATTATTCTTCTTTGGATTTGTTTACGTTCCCTCCCATTATTTATATGAGGCAGGGTGGCAAAAAATGTTAGTTCTAATTTAGTTTATTCCCTTATACGATGATTAATTCTGATCTTTTATAATTTTAATATTTTCGTTTTAAACATTATTATTTTCGTATATACCTATTAAAAATATTAAATTATAATTACATTACAATAATATAAAATATTATTAATATTTTTGTCAGTAATAATTTGGAGCTACAAACATTATTATTTTTTATTAATTATATTAGTAAACCTAAATATTTATTATATTGGTATACGATTATAAAATAATACTGAGGACAACATCTATTTACAAATCACAGAATTTAAAGAATATGATAACGCTGTTTTAGTTAGGTCTCCTAAAAATCTTATGCATAGTTGATACAATTTAGAAAATAATATTGTTAAAATATTTCAACGAAATTTTTGTCGAAATTTTTTTTCAAAATTATTAACTTTTTTTTATTTAATTTCAGCCAACTGTTTTTGTTACTCTCTTTTGTTTACTATATTTTTTCTTTTTCTTACACATAAAATTCTTATTATCGTCTATTTCTTACAATGCTTATCAAATTTGCATATGAATTTGTGTGCAAACAAATGAATACATACATGAGTTCATACTCTTTTTATGGATATACTTTGGATGAATGGTTATTGAAATGGGTATTTTGTTGAATTGAAGCAAATTGAAACAAACATATAAAGTCCAAGGCAAGTTAATTAAGGCAAATATAATAAAACAACAAAAATGTAATGCAAAATAAAAGTAGAATAAAATAAAACTCGTAGCTGGTAATATACAGGCTAATCTAAGCCCTAAATTAAGTATAAGAAAACTCTATCATTATTAATTTATTAGCTATGTATTAACAAATTTTTGGAAATAAATGAAGTAACTAACTAATTGCTAAATAATTATAATGGAAATATTTACATCTTATAATGATACAAGATCAAGATTTACTTACATGCGAGTATATTTCTAGTTATAATTTTTCATATTCAAAAAGTGGTTAATTAATTTTATTTAATAATAATTTCCAACACTGTCATTACATTTTCATGTTATTACACAAATTTATTATTATTATTTTATTATCATTTATAACTGTATGTATGTTGTATAAAAATTAATTTTAACATAACATTTAATTATGTTTGTGGTATATTTGTCTTCCCCTCTTTACATTATTTGCTATTTTTTTTTTCTACTTAACCTTAACGAGGCAGGTAAGATTTTATGTTTAAATAGAAGGAGTTAGATAGAACCAAAAACAGAAATAATATTTTTAATATGTGTTCCAATATTTTTATTATAAAAAGAGTAGGTACGCCACACCGTTGATTGATGATTTAAAGAGAAAATCATTAATTTATTTTAATAGTTTGCGTGAAAAGTCAGTCAGTCTAAAAATATTTAAAGAACTGAATATTATGCAGGGTTGGAATATTTTCTATATAATCTTATATACATATTATTATTAATCAGGATGAATAACAACATGTATAATTATATAAATAGATGGCACCTATTTAAAATTATGTAAATTTTATATATTTTTAATATTATTATTTATGTATGTTGTAATAATAATTTTGGGTAGGTCTAGTTTATTTTCTCTTTAGAATAAAAACAAAAAAACAAAAATAAAACTACTTAACTAAATGGAAATTGTGCGTGAAATATGATTTTAACAAGTTCTTGTTGTTTTGTTTTTGTTTTTAACTACCTTGTAAAATTTATCATTTACATAAAATGTTATTTTTGTACTTAATATTTGCATAACGAACGATTTATTATTATTATAATAACAATTAAAAAATGTAATTATAAATTTAGTGGGAGAGGTGAAAAAGAAAGATAGAAGAGAGTGGGGGGGGGGGGGCTACAGTGAAATATGCGGAAGTTATATATATATACAATTTTAGCTTAATTTTATATGAATACAATGGCTTTTTGAAATGAAAACATAACTGCAACCGCTTTACAATTACATACTTACTAGGGGCCTCTGTTTTTTAATTATAATTTAAATTGAAGCCAAATTTCAAGTTTTTAACAGAACATAATAATAACATTATACAGTATAAAAATAATAAGATGTTGAATGACACAAAATGGCGCTATTTTACTTAAAAGTTTGAATATTATAAAACCAAATAGAAATTTGTTTAACCTGTATGCGCATTTCGGCCATATATACAACTTATTTACATATTAAAAGTTCATTAAGAAGAAGCGAGATAAAATGAGAAGGTGGTTACTGCGCAGGTCCCTAAATGCTTGTCAATTATAATTATTACATACTTATAATAATCACATTGTATGAAGTCACAAGACAATAAATCGAACTTATTGTAACTCTTGCTTTGAAAGAATTTTCTATTCCAATAAATTTCGACATAATAATTTTAAAAAAATAATAAAGGTTATGATAAAACGTTATGAATTTGAAAATTACTCAAAATAATATCCAATGTGTTTATAAATGTAAACTTAAATTGCTTCAGCATTATATTAAGAAAAATTGTTGGCATCTGTCCTGATGTTTCTCGCAAGCACAAGGTGTCAACAAATTTTCTTCACCGATCCAAATTTTGGGCCAGATTTTTTTTCAAATGCGCTTGATGCATTGTTTGAAAATCTTCCTGCTGGTCTTCAAAATATGTGAATTGCCTCTTAATTATTTTAATACTAATTTCTTCAATATTTGTTTATTTCCTCATTTGTCTTTGTTGGAAATTACTTTTGGACATAATCGATCTCAGATATTTTTTTTACAAATGACAACATGTAAAATATTTTATTTCATTACTTTCGCATCCAGACAAAAGAACGAAGAGATTATTTGATTTGAAGAATTAAACGAGACATTCAAGGTATGTTGGGAGATATGCAAATTTTGAATAAAAATGTCGTATAATAAGCATCCAATTTGGATATAATTTTCAATATTCGTACCACGCGTCGCTATCTACAGGCTGCCGAAGAAATAAGGCTAAAATGAAGAATACTTTCAGTATATTTTCATTACCGTTCTAGAAGTTGCACAGAAGCGTAACAGCTGTGTTGACTCTCTCATTAGTTTGGTTTTGCTTACATTTCTCAACAGACCTATCAGATCGTTCCATCTTTGATTAGTCAATTCACATTTTTTTCTATATCACCTTTGCTGTAGATGAGACAAGCAAATATCATGATAATTTTTTCTTATTTTTTTATTAAAGGGGAGTTCTATGAAACCGCAACCTTTTAAGATCTATTATACTTCTCTCCTTATCCCAGAGTTGTAGATTTATCTCCTTAATAAACGCTATTATTGCTCTGATATCAATTTCAGAATCAGGAAATATGTATTCCTGGAAATATTTATATTTTTTGCGAGCTATGGCATCGTAAACAAATTAGAATACTAGAGTAGGATTCCTCCTCTTCTACAAATCTTGAGCAGAGGTACTTATTGAATGGGCCATGACCTGCGGTAAACCATGTCAACACTCTGACATTGTATATAGTCTTCCTGATTATCTGATTCAGTCTTTGGATACTTAGTTTGAAAAAGGATTTAGACTGAGTAAGTTCTTAGCAACTATCCCATATGTTTTGGGTTTCTATAGTTTCCCTCTTGGAAACAATTCTTTGTTAATATGCGTTTGAACAAGCAATATTTGGCTCTGATCCTATGAATTGACTCTTCGGACTTGTTTTTGCAATGGCATTTGCCTCTTCATTGCCTTGTATTTCTGCATGCCCAGGAGTCCACATAAGAGTAATTCTGTGTCGTTTCGTTAGCTTTGTTAAGAAGCTTCTGTAACAGTTATAGATATGTTTTGATTTAAAAATTGGGAAAGCCAGAACTTTTAAGGCAGCTTGGCTATATGAAATTATGTATATGTTGGCACCTTTGTGGCCTCTCTTACTGCACTGTAATGCCAATACCTCGATGGCTTAGGGTTCATCTTGAAAAACAGTGGGATATGTGACAAGTGCCGCGCTAAACTTGAACTTTGGTCCAAATACGCAGGCACCGGTTGTCTCCCCGATTTTTGAGTCTTCAGTATACCATACTGAAGCTCCTGAAGCTTCTTCACTTTTGTGGATTAGTATAGTGAAGTTCCTGCGGCAATCAATTGCTTCGTCATATAGTCTGATATTGCAACTGCTTCGGTTCTTAGTTTAATTTTCTGCAAGCATCATATTGTGTCCTAGTCTTTTGTGTTTGAAGTTGTTTGTTAGATGCAACCTTCTTGCTGTCATTCCTGCGGTCTTCATCAGGTGTAGATGAATGGAAGGGATTCCAAATTTTCTTCTCGGGCTAGTGTAGGGCACGTTTTGAGTGCTCCAGTAGCTTCAAGCTATGCTATTCTTTGTATTTTAGTAAGCTTAGCACATGCTTTCGTCTCTTCTATTTTTGGCCACCGCACAAATGTCGCATAAGATATTATGAGTCTTATTATAAACTTGTAGAGCCATACAGTCATCTGTGGAGATAATTCCCATATCTTGCCAAACATACTTTGACATGCAAAAAATGTTGTTTTAGCATTTTTGTTGTCAGTTTGCTGTCAAGTATTATTCATCATCATAAAGTTGTTATCATAATAAAGTTGTAGTCAATAAAAATTTAATTTGCCTTTATGTATGATTATATTTTATTTGGAGTCAATATAAATTCATAGCACATTAAAAACAGATCGTTTTCGTTACCGAATAAAGATATTTTCTATTATGAACTATTAATGAAGAAAAGTAGCTAATTTCGAAGTCAGCAGACATACAAAGTACGAAATATGTAGTAGAAAATGTATTTGCAAGAATCAAGTTAATAGACAATAAAAAAGTGAAAACTGAAGCATTGCGGCTCTAACAAGGGCAATAATATTTTTAATATTTTTGGATGATCATAATACCGATAATTATACTGTAATGCTTGAAAAGCTAAACTATAATGCGATTATCTAGCACTTACCATTATCTGGTATAAAAAAAAAGCAATACGGGTGAGCAAGCTAAAATCGCACTTGTAATCCCTTTTAAAATACTGTACACAAATAATAATAATAATTATTATTAATATATTTTATTCAAACTTAAAAATGTATTGGTATCTACTATTAATCCCAACCAGAATAATAGAAAATAAATAACATAAAAAGTATTCTATAACAATGTAACAGATTTTCCAAATGAGGTTACAATACAATATTTACTATAATATTATCCAGAACTATAGAGATTTTTTTTTTTCCAAAATTAATTTTAAAATGAAAGGATTCATGGTCAGTTCAACTACAGGTTCTTCAAACTTAAAACAAAAATATATAAAATTCAATATACAATAGTATAGATGTATTATATTATATTTAACACATTTTCCCATTGAATTAGTAATCTTAAATTTTAGGTCATTAGAACACTTTATTGTATTAAACTAAAGTTGAACCCATTTTATTAATTCTATTCAATTTTGCCCTAAATAAAATGGAGCAGTTGAATGATTGAAATATCAAAATAAAATGAATTTTCAGGATCAGAATGATGTTAAATTTCTCACAATATTAAAAGCAAATTAATTTAATTTTGTATGACTTGAATTCTTGAATAGGAATAATATCTAAAGTACTTTTAATAAATAATATTTAAAAAAAAAATATTTTAAATTAATAAGAACAAAATGTTAATACCTCGATTTGCAATCAACTAAAGGAATACCTTCAACTTACGTAAATTAATTTGTAATAATAAATTATATTAAAAATTGAAAAAATAATTATTATATACAGAGAAATGGGATGCGGTGCAATTGCAAAATGCATTCAAGCAATTGAGTATAAACAAATGATTGCAATAATTATGGTTTGGTCTTCTCAAAAATATAACAATCTTAGATTCGTTTTAGAACTCTGTTTCCGATTGACGTTTGTATGTGAAATAACAAAAATTTTAAAATTCAACAGAACACATTAGGACAATAATTAACCCTTAACTACTGCTGTAAATCACACAAACAATGTTATAGCGCCGCAGCGGCTCTTATGTAAATTTCATATAAATAAATGAAATGCAATCAATAATTTGTTTTGAATTCATAAGTATTGCAAAGAGTTTTTCCATAGTCAGTACATGTTGTTTTATTAAATTTTATTGCACACCTGAAATATTCTCCTTTTGATATGGTAGATATGACATTGTTCACGTTTTTATTTTTTCTTAGGAAGTTCTTTTTATTTAATTTTTTATTATATTGACATTTTATTTATATTAAACTTTATACTAGGGGCCCCTGTTGAGTAATTATAATTCAAGTTAAAGCCAAATTTAAAGTTTTTAAAAGAACAGGGATTTGCATGGACTAATATAGACTTTTCATTACAAAGCAGAAAACACTTTAATGAAAAGCTTTGAAATTAGTATATTTTCGTTAAAAAACATAAATACTTTACATCTCATTTTCTGTTTCGTTTCTACCTATTTCTTAATGTATTTGGTGAATAATAAAACTACATGATTAAAAAAATTTCAACTGTGTTCGGATTAATGTATTATTTACAACTTACTTATTATATATTAAGAGTTCATTATGGAGAAGAGAGATAAAATGAAAAGGTGTCTACTGCGCAGATCCTTAAATGCTTGTCAATTATAATTATAGCTGATGAACATATTGTACAATAAAAATTGGCGGTTAGTTATGAATGTTATGTATTCAAACAAATATAATAAAATATTGCCTGGTACCTATACACTAGGATTTCCATTACCGGTATTATCGAAACCGGGATTCCGGTATTACCGACGAATATTAAAACCGAAATACCGACACTACCGAACCAAGAAAACCGGTATTTCGGTATTGACTAATAAATTTGTAAAATTCTTGGAATTTTACACCAGACCATTCATTAAAAAAAGTTTAATTTTCTATTTTTGTTGTGCACCAAAATTCAAAATATTTTGAATTTGAATTGCAGCAACCTATTTTGTCAAGAGACGACTTTTGTGAAGAACAAGTTGACCTAACTTTAAACGAGCATATTGAACCCTTAATTGTCAAAGTAAGGAGAGTTTTAAAAATATTTCGGCAATCTCCAACAAAAAATGACGTATTTACAAAAACATGTCAAAGAAGAATATGGAAAAGATTTGAAGTTAATTTTAGATAGTGGAGTAGTCTTTTGGTTTATGCTTGAACGGTTCTATAAATTGAAAAGCTCTTTTCAAAAACCTTTAATTGATTTACAAATGGACATCGCGGTTTCAAAAGAAGAGCTTGACTTAAGGCTTAACTCCTATTAAGCTAGCTGTAGAAAGTTTATGCTGTACAGATGCTGATTTGTATAACGCCAACATTGCATTGGAGTTTATATTTGATGAACTTTCTAAGCAACTAAATGCGTTCAATAATGATCTTAAAATCACCTACAAAACACGTAGAATTATTTTAACCAAATTTCGGTAGATGCTTTCGGATGAGACAGTATAAATAATTTATGCTTTTTAAAAATCTATTTCTTAAAACAAAAATAGTATTTAAATGATTTTTATTATTCTTAATTTTCTTATTAACTTCTTACTAACTTAAATAATTTCAGCTAATTTTTCGAAAAATGAAATAAAAAATGTTTTTTTTTTTAAAGAAATTATGTTTTTCTTATCGCTGACTTGAATAAAATAAGTTTTTTTTTGACTACCGAAAATACCGGTATTCTCGGTTTCGATATTGACATCAGTACCGAAATACCGGTTTTTAAGAAATTCTTCGGTACTGGAAACCCTACTATACACATATTGTGTACGTAAAAACAAAAAAATTGATTTGAAAGTTTAAATAAAAAATTTTCAATTCCATAGATATGCATTATTATTGTACATGTAATCAATGCTGTATCTTCTACTCCATCATATACTATATACTATGTATTTACATATGAATGTAGTAGATTTGTATATTAGATACGTAATTTCATAAAAGTAAAAAAAAATAATTTTGAGGAAAATTATAGGTATATAAATATATATGTACTATGTATGTATGTAATTCTGAAACAGATTAAGCTTTTTTACAATTCTGCAAGAGATTTAGTAAAATTTGGGTCTATGTTTTCATTAACCAAAACAGTGTTTATTTATAAACTAAGAATATTTTTGGTAAATTGATAAAGTTAAAATGCATGTCAATTATAACTATAGATTTGAGCCGTAATTTCTATGTGTATAAAATTGATTTTGTCTTATATCAGCACAAAGCTTACAAGTTTAGGTCGAATTATTTACACATTATTATTTTAAAGGGTTAATTGAAGATTATGTAAATTTTTAGGAATATTCTATGTTAAATAAAGGAATTGCAATCATTTAAATTTTGAAATAGTCGCAGCGGCGCCATAAATATGGTTAAGGGTTAAAGTAGATAATCCAGTTTTTTTTTTTTTAAATATTTTGGCCCTCTTCTACACAAAATATTATTATATTCGAATAAAGCCCAATGATTATATCATCTCTAATTAGAACAGCAGGCCATACACGACAAATTCTTGCTCGCGCGCATACTTGTACGCGAAAGTATGAGGTTTTCCTGCAATCTTGCGTAGCGTGTTGTTTACCCATATACTGTGTACTCTGGCCTGCGCGAATACTGTTCGTTTTAAAGCTTTGAGTTCATGCATACAAATTGTTATTGTAATTAAAATTTAAGAGTGGTGTGTGGTAAAATTTGAACACTCCAAATTCAAATCGAACAGTTTTCTAGTTATTTTAAACATGAGTGCAAGTAAAGTACGTCTGTAGTTTTTGCTTTAATTTATTTAAAATATATAAAATTTAAAAATTCAAAAAAGAAACGTAAAATTTGACAAAAACAATGTAGAATGTCGAAATAGATTTAGTAAAATTAAAACAGCAAAAATTAAACATATTTTTATTTAACTTACTTTTTTAGTTTTACTCATAAATGCTTACAAATATGAACTAATATAAAAAAAACAAATTGCTGTAATAAAATTAACTGTAAAAACAAAAAAACGTAAACTCCACGCCTACATGATTGAGCACAGTTAATCTTGCAAAAAGTAGTAAAGGTAATATAGTTACCATAATATATACTGTACAGTTTTAAGGACAGAATTCGCGCACGCCATTTTCTCCATATGTTTACTCATACACAAACGTTCTTTCGTGCACGCATTAGGAATGTACACACACGATTACTTTCGCACAAGCATTTGTGTGTATGGCTTGCTAATATCTCGGGATTTGAATTTCAGATATTTAAAATTTATTATTCATAGGTTATTAATTTGTTCGATTTAATTAGGAATATTGCCTGATTATCAGAAAAAAGCAGCACAGCAACATAACCTGAGAGAATTGCATCGCATAATCAAGAACTTAACAAACCAGTCGGAACAACAAAACAAACCAATTAAAGATAAAAATGGTGCGCTCATCACAAACTTAGAGGATCAATTAAAGAGATGGAGAGAACATTTCCAAGAACTGAGCAACGAAGAAAGTACAAATAATGAAGCAGACATAAGAAACAGAGACAATGCAAATATCTACCCAACTGAGGGACTGCCAATATCTACTCAAGCTCCAAATATAGAAGAGATCAAAGCTACAATCAATATCCTGAAGCACAACAAAGCAACAGGTGAAGATAGAATTCCAGCAGAAATAGCCAAACTGGACCCTGACTTATTCGCAAAAACAATTGAACCCCACATCAGGAAAGCATGGATAGAGGAGAATATACCACCATCATGGAAGAAAGGAATGATTGTCAAGATACCTAAGAAAGGAGACTTGGCAAATTGCAGCAACTGGAGAGGAATCTCGGTTCTAAATACTATTCATAAGATAATAGCAATTATTATAAAGAAAAGATTAGAAGAAGTACTAGAACCAATACTACGGAAAGATCAGGCAGGTTTCAGACCAAACCGAAGCTGTGTTGACCAGGCAAATACTTTACGGGTCATAGTTGAACAATCAGTAGAATGGAATGCCCCACTATATCTACTATTCATAGATTTTAAGAAAGCATTCGACACAGTCAAGAGATGCGCAATATGGAGAACACTTACAAAAAAGGGAGTTCCTGAAAAAATCATCAACATCATCAAAGCGATGTATAAAGATGCAGAGACAACAGTTCAACACAGAGGTAAGATCAGTGATCCATTCTACACCAATATAGGAGTTAGACAAGGATGTCCACTATCTCCACTTCTCTTCAACACAATACTAGACGACATTCTAAGAGAAGTTTGCACTGGAATAAACGGAATAGAATGGGATCTCTTCGGAAACTTAGAAGACTTAGATTACGCAGATGTTGTATGCCTCATATCAAAAAATCTAAGGGACCTACAGAACAAAGTCAACAGATTACAGGAAGAAGCAAAGAAATCGGGACTGGAATTAAATATCGAGAAAACCAAGGCAATGAGGACAAACAACAGTTATAGTGAGCCAATAACAGTGAGTGGACAACAGATAGAATACGTAGAAGAATTCAACTACCTGGGGAGCATCATAACATCAAGAGGAGGTGCAACAGAAGATGTCAACAGCCGTATAAATAAGGCAAGAAGAACATTTGGGAGCCTAATGAAGATATGGCGGAGCAACCAAATATCGAGAACAACAAAGCTAACAATATTCAGAGCATGTGTTAAGTCAACATTGATATATGGCAGTGAAACATGGCTCACTCGGTCACAATCAAACAGAAGCTACAAGTATTCATCAACAAGTGCTTGAGAATTATATGCAGAATATTCTGGCCGGCAAGAATTAGCAACGAGGATTTATGGATGATAACTGGAGAAGAACCTATCAACAGACAGATAAATAGGAAAAAATGGAAATGGATAGGTCATACACTAAGGAAGTCAGAAAGTGATATAGCAAGAAGAGCTCTAGAGTGGAATCCACAAGGACAAAGGAGACCCGGCAGACCATACAACACATAGAGACGCACAATCGATCAAGAATTAACAGTCAACAATTATACCTGGGACGATATTAAGACAGTAGTACTCAACAGAGAGGAATGGAGGTTCACTATCGAAGCCCTATGCTACCACGCGGAGTAATAGGAGGAAAAAAAAAAAAAATCAGACAAAATAAAATGAAATTATACCATTATGAAGGCCTACGAGATATAGGTTTTTCAAATTTAAATTAGTTGATCTACAAAAACAAGAAAATAATATAGATTTATTGCTTGTAGTAGTTATGCCAGCCAGGGTAATTCAGGAAGCAGTAAGAACTTATCAATTGTAAAAAAAAATACGGACTAACGGTCCAAAACAATTAAAATCGGTAAAACGATCAATATACTATTATCCGCTATAAATTTTTAGGTTTGTGTCTTCTAAATTTATTGAATCATTCTTCAGCGCATGTGTACAGGGCTTACCATGAGTTCCTCATCGTGATAATGTTATTGCATTGTTTCAATTTTTCGTTGACGGAGAGATTATGTTGTAGAGGTGTGTTATTGAGTAAATCGCTTACTCCCTCCATGTACGCTATGGCTATTTTAAGTATATTCTTTCCTACTTTGGCTGGTCCCTTTTTAACATTGGCTATTCATGGTCTGAACTGAGCCATAACTAGGAAGTGATCAGAGTCGATGTTACATACATCCGACCCGCAATGGTACCATGTCGTGCGTTAATCATAATATAGTCAATTTAATTCGCTGGACGTCCATCCGGATATACCCAGGTTGACTTTTTGGATATTTTTTATGGCAATATATTGTGGATATATTGATTTGGGAAATTAATGCTACTTTTAACCATATTACGAGCTGCTGCAAAATCAATTATTGTTCGGTATCCATTATCTGTGGTGCTGGAGGTATAGTACAGCTGGTTTGCAACCGTTTTGCCTAAAATTATTGTATACTGAACGAAATTTTATCGGTTCCAATCCGTTTTGAACTTTAAATTAAATTATTATATCCCTTGTTCTATATCTTAAAATATGAAATTAAAAATTTTTCATTTCCAAATCGATCAATCTTACAAAATTACAATTAAAGTCTTAACTAAAATGTTTCACGGGCTACCTACTACACCACATTAAGTGTATTGGTACAAAAAAAATTTAAAATTAAATTATTGTTAACTTTTCGTTTTAGTACGAGGTCATATTATTCTTTATACTATTTACATTTCCGATGTAAATTGTAAGTAATGCTCAACGAAATGCAAAAATAATTCAAATTTTTTTCTGCATTTTCATAATATTTAATTTTCACTGTTCACCATTTTATTTTCAAAACTCATTCAATTCTATTGGTTTTCACTTTTATTTCATTATAAATAATTTGAAAATTTTGTTAAAATAAATTTTTTCGTTTTCACCTTCTCTTTTATTACCTTTATACTACCTACTATATTTTGTTGAAATATTTAAACTGTTATGAAAAATTGTTATGATTATTATGTTCCGGTCAAAGCCAACTAAAGAGGTAAAACGAAAAAAAAAATTGTAAACAGAGAAAAACTAAAATCCTTTTGTAAAATTCATATTTTTTTTTTTTGTTTGTAAACTTAGTGAAGTGATGAAATAATAGCACACCTAATTTGAGCAAAAACAAAAGAAATTGTTAGAGTATAGTAATTATATAGGATTATATTATTATTATTATACAATGGTGTGGGGAAAAATAGTTCGGAAAATTTACTCTGAAAATTTTTCAAACTATAAAGACAATAATTTTTCAACATTATAAAAACTAAATTTTCTTAATTTTTAAACCGTTCAACGATTTAGTATAGAATACAGTACAAAAGAAATCGGAGTGGGACGGGAAGAAAACTTTATTATACTTACAAAACTGTATTAGCTTCTAGTAATCAGAGAATGAGATCTGGGCCCCTACCGTGTAAGAAAAACGCATCGCAAAACTGTGCTGCCATTTAAAAAAATTTTTTGTTCTTTCAAAAATTTATAAAATTGACATTTAGACATATGTTTTTGTTTGTAAAATCGTAAACAGTTAAAGAAATTTTTTTTAAGCCCCAAATAAATTTAAAATAAAATATAATAATTGACATTTAGACATTTGTTTTTGTAAAATCGTAAACAGTTAAAGTAATTTGTGTTGTGGTGGAAATGCCCTCCAAAAGGTATATATCTGTGTAATTTTAGGGTTTTTTTTAAGTAAATATTAATTTTTAATAATTCTTTATTATTCTTCACAATTTAGTTTTATTAAAAATTTCCGGCTGTCAAAAGAAGCTTTTATATATGTTCTAGATGAAATTAAAGATAGTTTGAAGACAGCGAAAAGATCAACATCAATTCCAAACATAATAAAATTAGCTACAACGTTGCGATTTTTAGCAGAAGGAACATGGAGTTGGTCAAGATATGCATTTATCACTTTGTCAGCAGTCGATGTCAAATGAGGTATGCTCCGCTATTGAAAAAAAATTAAGTTCTTTGAAAATAACAATTGAAATGTCTGATGCTGAACAAAAAGCCTAGAAATATTTTTTTCCTAGGGGAAAGTTTCCAGGTGTAATCAGTGCAACAGATGGGACCCACATACAAATAATAGGGCCAAAGGATGATGAGCATTTATTTTTCAATAGAAAAATCCCAAGTAACACAAATGGGTTGTAACAACGTCGTACTATCGTTGGCTAAATAACTACTGGTCGGTTAAATGACGTTGAAATAACTTTAAGACAAAGTTGACAGTTTTAGAAATGAAAACTAAATTCTTTTTTTTTATATAATTCATAGCTCTGTGCACAGAAATATGGTAAAAATAATTGACATTAAGAATTTGTTATCCACCGAAAGCTATGCCATCCCGCCACCATACAACTAATAATTGATGTCAGCTTGTTTACGAGAAAGTTCTTGTTATTCTATAAGAATATATGTAGCAAGAGTACGCCGGAAACATGTCAAAGGGGCCAAAAACTACCAACATTGAAATTTTCTTGAACAAAATAATATCCTATAAATCAATTTTTTAAAATAATAGAAAATCAGAACTAAATTTTCTTTGTGGTGGAGCACACCAAGTGAAACAAATTGAATAGTCGCAAATTAAAAGAGATGTTACATTTCTTGTTTATAAAAAACTGGTCGGTTTCTAAAAAGAATTTCTAGAATATTTTACAATGTAACAGATATCCAAACATTGTTTTCTTTCAATTAATATTATATATATTTTATATAGCTAAATCGGTAGGAAAATACACACAAAATACAATTTAACGATTCCAAGCACTAAATCAAGCACTAATTCAATTCCAATTGGAGATGCATATTGTATTTTCTACTAGACTAGTGTATACAACATTAAGCATTTAACTATTTAAATACTGCGTGAAATTTAATAAATTTCAACAAAAACAAGGACACCTTTAGATTTTCAGCTTTGTCAAAGTACTAGTATAGTCCTGAACATTTCAGAAAAATAACAAAAAAAATATCGTATATTTTGGAAAAAAAAAAAACAATTTCACCTTAGTATTCACCACATTGGACCCATATTCATGTTTTGAAATTACAGAAATTAAATACAAATTTTAGTGATAGTTTCCAATCTTACCCAACCTCCTCTGTCTTGATTTCAATCAAAAGTACTGCGATCAGTAGTTAATGCACCACGGTTTGTCAGAAATGAAGAAATTAAAAAGGACTTAAAAGTATACCGGATGTACCAGAGCATGCGTATCAGCTTGTTAAGAAGAGAAGGAGCCGTTATTTTAAAATTTTAAAATTTGTCGTAGAATCTGAATTTGTATTAAAAAGTACCCCTTCCCATTTGAAAATCTCGATTTCGGCCAGTTTCGGCGATTTTTGGTCTTAAACAATTGGTCGTTTCCGGAAGTTGAAAATACCACCAAAATCAATAGAGCACCCTCAATTTAGTTGACAAATTTTTTTTTTTTAATTTTAAAATAACGGCTCCTGCCCCTCTTAAAAAGCTGATACGCATGCTATGAAACACCCGGTATAATCGGTTAAAGAAGCCACAGCTCACAAGAAGTTGAAAATACTTTGCCATATTGGAAATACATTGGAATACTTTCAATCGTTGCTTAATTAAAAAAGTTTGATTAACCATTTAAATTATTATACTTGGTTTTATACCTTTTCGTTAATAATTAAGTACGGTACTGCAAGTTTATATTAGAATATCTACAATTATCAGCTTATTACATACTCATTAAATGTAGAAAACTACTGCTATTGTCCGGAAGTCAAGCCTTCTTAAATAGGATAGCCTCATTTTATTTAATTTTTTACATATATACAAGAACACAGACTTGGAATTATATAAAAAAAAAATAATTTAGTTTTCATTTTCATTTCTAAAACTGTTAGGAAATTTTTAATTCGATTTAAGGAACCAGTTTACATCTCTGTATTTGACATACGTTTTTATATAATGACTCTTGATTACTTTTTGGTTATTTATTGGTCATTTTTAGGATATTTATAACTTCACCATTTTATATATGGCGAAAATTATTATTGCAAAATATATTTTGTATGAGAAAGTAAAACAAATTTTTTTGCTTTTAATCTCAAATTTAATACTAGTGCGAGTAAATTGCTTTTATTATTTTAATAAGGGGATTGTTTTAAACAAAATTTTAAATGGATCTGAGCAAATAATAAATAATAATAAGAAAAAATATATTTCTTATAATCTTAAAATTTTTTAAATTTAAACCAATTTTAAGGCCCATAAATTTTTAGTTCAATAAAATGTTTATTTTCACGAAAAATCTTCATTCGTCTGCAAAAATATGTCATATATTGCACAATTTTCGTTAAAATATTTCCAATAATTATAATTTACAATAATAAATTCATATTTATAAAATTATAATACATTAGCATATTTATAATTTAATTATAGTGAGAGAAAAAAGGACAACATTATTGTTAAAATATAATCTACCTATCTCTTTTATTCTAATTTGGTCAATTTATAGTCGGTTGAGTAGAGTAGTCGGATAATGGTTATAAAATATAAGATATAACGAAGTTATAAGCAAGTCGTCGGTATAACGTTATTTCGGAGACCTTTAAGTTTTAATAGTTGCGTCATAGTTATAAAATGTAAAAAAAAGTTGTGAAGTAGATATAAAATAACTTTGTGACAACTGATAGAATAAAACGTCGTATTGTAGTCGTAATGACGGATAAATTATAACTTTTACATTTTTCACTATAAAGTTATTTTTTTTTAAATTTACGACGTTATAACGACGTTAGTATGGAGATATTTAACTTAATAGTTATTTGGTGTTACTTGGGATGAAGCATAGCGTAAATGCTATAGTGGTAAGTTTACTTATACATAATAAAAAAATTTAAACAAATTGACAGATATGTGATTACAATATGAGAATTAGATCTGTAGATGCCCGCTTTGCTGATTCTTCTCATGATTCTCATCTGGGCAATAAGTAACGAAAGGAAATTTTTTGAAAGACGTTACAATAGTGGTGACAAATCATCTTGGTTAATAGGTAGGTAATTTTTGCTAATGTTTTCCAAATGCATGCTAAAGTAATTTTAATAATTTTAGGAGATTCGGGATATCCATTAGAGCCGTGGTTGCTAAGTATCTCGTTATTTCTGTGGTGTTATTTCTCGGCAATCTTAGACAAAGTTTCAGAAACATTTTCATGGAAAGTTTTTTCCAGTTCTAATTGTTGTTTTATTATAGAAGTATTATACTAGATTGCTCGTTGCGTCTATTCCGAATTCTACTTGCACTCTCCATTAACTGTGCGAGTGGAGTTGGTTCTAACTCAATGTCATTTTCTACTAGAATTTCGTTAAAATTTGACATGGTACGAACCGTTTCATCAATAAGTTGAACTATTGCATCTTCATTTTCTTCGGTTAATGCGTTATTAGATTCAGCACAGCCAAATCGTTGACTATCTTCAACTCCATCAATATTCACATTCAAATTTAATACCTCTATTACGGTTTCCTCTACAGCCGTATAAGATTTAACTCTGCTTGGACCACCACCGGTTCCTGTAATGTTTTTTTTGTTCTGCCTCATTTTTTGCTTTGAGGTGAACCTTGAAATCTGACCAAACATAAAAGTAAGAAAAAAAAATTTATAAACTAATACATATATATATATATATATATTATAACAACCTTTTTCCATTCATTTGCTGATCGGTTTAGGAGCCCGTCAGTATTTAACTCATTGGTTAAAATATGCCACAACCTGGTGAATTTCACTCGACCATCCACCGTTCGAGTATAGTTTTGAGCTGACTCTTTGTGTTGTGCCATAAAGTCAACCATTATCTGAAATTGCAAATGTTTTGTGGTTTGCTTAGACCTACAAAATAAATATAATTAATAGTGTTACATATGTTAATCCAAAAAAAAAAATTAAAACTTATTGTTTACATCACAAACTACCATAACTATATAGACACTTATTTCTGATATATATATAATAATAAACTGAAAATTCAAAACAAAGTATAATTAAAGTAAAGTAATTTGTTCTTAAATCAATAACTTTATTTATCATATTAAATTGTATAAATAACATATTTATGTACTTACATGTGTATTAATTTGATATTAATAACTAAATAATATTAAATTGAAAAATTCACACACAATACAACCGCTTTCGCAAAGAAATTTTCAAACGAATTTAAAAAGTAAGATAAACGTCAAAAATGCTCGCAAGTAGCAAACGATGGTACCACTGTTGCAACTTACGCATGCTCAAATTTTGCGATATGCGCTTTGCATGGTGTAATGTTTTCGCATGCTACTTACGTTTAGCGTAAGTAGTAATACATGGTAGCCTACCTGTTCAAAAATCTGCTCTGGCTGAGTACGGGGAGGTGGAGTACGGGGAGGTGGTGATAAAGTAAGCATTTTTTTAATTTTTTTTTATCTTAAATATTTTAATAAATAACGACCTGCTACGTTCTTATTTGTGTACTATTTTTAGAGGTTTTCTGCATCTTTTAAGTTGGTTACCGAAGTATATAAAATTAAAACTAAAAACTTGTTTAATATGTTAAGTAAAAACATATGTTTTTTGCTTTTTTTACCTCATAGGTGGAGATAATGTAAGCATAACATAAATTACCAGGAGGCTAAAGTAAGCATAACCTAAATTTGCAAAATTAGACTTACAAATAGTTTTAAATAATTTATTATGAACATAAATACATAAACAAATTAATTCTTATTAAAAAATAAAACAATAATTAAGAATAACTTCAGTCAATTAAATTAAAAAAAATACAAAATAATATAATAACAGTAATATAATATTATACTAGTGAATCCGCTGTGCAATTGCACAGAAATAATTCTTTCAGGTACGATTTTATATAAAAAGAAATATTTGTTTTCTGAATCGCTTCATTCTTGAATATTTATACTTTATATTAAAAGTAAAGTATAATACCTATTACTTTATGACGAAATTAATACTAATTTCAATATAGCTTAACTCAATAAAATCCCATTACTCTCAACGTAGTAGAACAATGCATTTTAATTCGGTTATAGTCAAAACATAGAACTGTCGATGATATAGTATTTTTAACTGAATCAATCAAATGTTCTTCTACCCAATTACTGGTTCAGCTCAACTTTTGTTCTAATTCTAGATTACGATCTAATAATATGTTTACCTTACAGTTTCATAGAACTAATTATGGGAAGTATGAACCATTAAATAGAATTCATGTAACTCAGATAATTCTCATATTAACCTACTACTAACAAAGCAATCTTTAAAGAATAATTTATTTGTACTTGTGTCAATGAACATGTATCCTATGATATGCCTTGGCTTTAGTATATTTTTATATATAACATTATTATGTTATCGTAGTTCAAATTATATTTTTAAATTATTTCGCATATCAATTCTATCACTATTTAATTTTACTATTTTGTTATTTATTTATTTTTACCACTTTGTTTTTTTTTTTTTTTTAATTAGAATAAGTTTTTAGTGTTGCTTTTTCTATTCTTTTTTTTTTGTTTTTTCTCATTTTTATTTTTTTTTTTTTGTTAAAACTATTAGTCATTTTTCTTAACTTATAATCTTTTATTAATTTAACTTAACCTAAATTGTTGATAAATAAATATATTGTATTGTAACTTGCTTCATTTAAGCTCGGAATAAGTAAAATAAAATAAAATAAAAATAAAAAAAAATTAATTGTAGTCACAATTCTGTTATAGCAATAGTAAACAATTTGTTTGAAAGAAAGTAATAAACTTCATAAGTTCATATAATCGATGTCGTTTATAGTCATATTAAAATACCAGCTTTGTAACCCGCCATAAATGACGGAAGCAAAATAAATTCTAGCATTTCAAGTTTAAGAAAAATACGTATTTGCTTACTAGTTTATCATACCTTTATTTTTGTATTATTTTACGCTTTTAATAACCATATAAACAGAATATTTATAGTAAGGTGCAAAATTTTCTATTCCCTAAGGGTCATTTACTCGATGATTTAAGCGACATCCTTTTTGCAACAACATTGAAAATTTATCGTGTAATTCAGAATTAAGTTAATCCTGTTAACATTCAATAACATTCGCTGCGTAAGTTTAGCGTCAAAGTTTATAGCGAACAAATAATATTTTATTAATGTGCCACAACTTTGAACGAAAATAATTTTAAAAACAAAAATAAATAAAATTGTAAATATAAAAAAACAATAATATTGTAGGTACACATAATATTTATATTTATTGATAAATAAAATAAAAACTCGTGTTGGAGAAAAAATTAAAATAAAAAAATTTACTGCAAATAAATAGGTATTTACAAAACTGTTCATAACTTGTGAACCATTGATCGGTTATTTAAAATTTCATTTCATTTCAAAAAATATCGAACTGTTCATGTTAAAATTCATAGATAATTATTATTTATAACATACATTAAAAAGAAAAACAACAATCAATATGGTTTAACCGATACCTATATATACCTATCTACTATATTCAAAAAATCATCACTCTCCACAATATACATTTCTACACACTTGAAGAACACAAATATACCTAAAATTTATAATTTTCAAAGATAAAAATAAAAGATAATAATACAAAATTTAATTTAATTTCTTTAAAAATGTATAGGTTGTTATTGTTTTTATGTGTAAATCAGCAGAACCAAAACCTAACCCCATAATACATACTAAATATTATATACGATCATAAATTTATATATCATATATATATATATATATATATATATATATATATTAAAAAAAAAACATTAAACAAAAAAAATAAAAATAAATAACAATTTTAACTCATTATCGCATCAAATTTCTGGCTAGAGTATATATATACCTATAGTACGTACTATACAAGCTATGCATACGGTAAGTCAAAACTATGATGCTATGATCTTTATCATAACAACAACAAAAAACAAAAAAAAATAAAAATAAACAAAAATATCAACTCTTCATCGCATCACATTTCTGGCTAGAGTATATATATATACCTATAGTACTATAGTACAGGCAATGCATACGGTAGCAAAACTATGATGCTATGATCAATGTCATAACAACAACAAGAAATCAAAAAAAAAAAAATATATAGACACATATGCATATTGTGTATAATTTTAAGTAATAAGAATAACCTTTAAGTGAATTATGTTTTTTTTTTGTGTTAAATGCTGTTTGCCTTTTGGTTATTATACCATATTAAACTATTGATTAAATTTCTATTAATCCTTATTATTATAAATCAAAAAAATTGTTTGTTTTATTTATATTATTATTATTATTATTATTTTTTATTTTTCCTTATTATTTGCGAAGAAGACTAACATTAAATTAAAAAAATATATTTCATGCAATGATATTTTTTCCTGCAAAGGTTCAGCATGGTAGACAGGGGCTAAAAAAGAGTACCAAAGCAATTTGTATACATATTGCAATTTGTATATATTGTGTTGGAGCATTCGGTCGGACTTACAAACATCCAGATAAATGAAGAATAGTATATATCTATAATAACGTCAATTTTTTCAATAAAACAAAAAAAATAAATCAAAAGTGAATTATTTTATTAAAAAACTTATTTGTATATTATCTTTTTCTGTTCTTATTTACAAATATAATAATGCCGTTTCCAGTCTTTTCCTGATTTGTTATTAACATCCCAACTAAACTGGGTATGATTTTCAAAGTTTCTTGGCGTATTCATAAACAAGATGTCGCATTTGATTATATGTGAGACCAAAGTTAATTTGTGATCATCGTAAAAAAATATTGATTGAATTCTACCGCTTCAGAATCCGAAATTATATTTGCCTATGTTTATATTTTTGTCTATCAAGGGATTTTCTACTTTAAATTTTCCAACAACCATTCGTTTTATGCGAAATTCTAAAGAAAAGAAAAATAATAAAAGGGCAGAAGAAAGTTTACCATAATGAAAATATAATGTTCTAGTTACATATAACTTACATAATATATAATTGGATTACAGCAAAGTAAAGGTGTAGCTTCCGGTAGATTTAAAGTTAAGGAAATGTAATAAAAAAAAAAGTAAAAATTATAAAAAGAAAAACTATGAATATTTTTTTCCATTTCATATTTTCAGTTTTAGACAGTAGTGGATAATAAAATTAATTTTTTTTTTTATTTTGTTTTATATTTTTCTTTTAGTTGTAAGTAGATAATAATTTGACCTTAAGTTCTTTATTAACTAGTAAAGGTCAAGTCATTATTTAGTTAAAAGAAATGGTAGAAATTTAATTATGAAAATTCACAAAAATTAATTTCAAAATCCGGTAATCATTAGAGATGCATTATTCAACTTCATAAAAAGGACTTAAGAGATATAGCAAAGTAATTATAAGCGGTCATGTGTTGAAAAATTGCATGAAAGCATTAATAATGATTTATGATTTTTTGTTTTATTATTAATTTACAATTAATTTACTGAAAATTAACAAAAAATTCGTTTGATGATCCCATGCTTGGGATTTGCCGTGTGAGGTAGATAGTTTATTTTTGTATTGTAGGTCATTGATTTGTAATTAGCACTAAACTTTTCACAAAATAAAAGATGTGATATAAATAACCTAACAGTATCACTTAAATACAGTACAGTATCACTTACAACCTTACAGTATCACTTGTGATATAAATAACCTTACTGTCAGATTTAATGGTTAGAGCAAACAGCCTTTAACTTATGACGTGGTGGTAAATTTTACACTCTCATTTTTTTTCTCTTATTACTTCTGTCCATTGCTCTCTCACAAGGTGATATAACCCTCTAGTTATATTAAATTATACTTTTATCCACAGGATTATTTGTCATGTTGTAAGTAAAGCACGTGAAGAGAAATTTGGTAAGAGGTGTAAAAACTACCACTCGTCATTAATTGTGGGATTTTTTCTTAGAAAATTTTTTACTACCGCGTCTAAGTTAACGTAAGTAATTAATAGAAAATATTTTACTACACCTCCAGTTTAATGTTAATTTTTAATAGAAAAACTTTTACTACACATCTATATTAAAATTTTAAGAAAAAAAATCTTTTAAAATCATCCATTTTGAAGTTTTATACAACTTTTTAACCCTATTTCTATAATTTTTCGATCCGATTATAGAGAATATTGCACGATCAAACAAAATGAACGAATCTAGAACAAGACAAATTTTAAAAAATGATGATGAAATTTCTGATGAAGAAAATGATTGTGATATTAGTTGATGACGAAGTTTTTAATCCAAATTTTTGCCTTGAAAATCATAGCGATAATAATTCCGAAATATACGAGGAATAAATGATGAAACCGCAAGTGAAGGAAACGAAAATATTGAACACATTGGCGAACGCGAAGCTGAAACGAATTGTTTTTATGGAAAAAACCGTTTTGAGTGGGCTGCAAATGAATCACAGATATTTAGTCTCCACTTTAGAACTCCACTTTAGAACTCCATTGCACAATATTGTAATATTACAAACTTCAGTAATCGCAGCTAGTAACGATGAAACAGAAAATAAAATATATAAATATTGGTACTAAATTTTTGATGATTCTATTGAAAATAAAATCATCGAACATACCAACACAAAATGAAAACTGAAATTTGAATCAATGGGTAAAAGTAGAAACAAAACCTTTAGATAAAATCGAATTTAGAGCATTTCTAGGAATATTATGATTTATACATCAGTTTTCAAGTCAAATTGAAAGTTTACAAAATGAATATTTGTGCGGAACAGGAAGAGACATTTTCAGAGCTGCTATGTCTGAGCCTCGCTTTCTTACTATAATTTCTTGCTTACGATTTGATAACACTTTTGATAGACCGCAGATATTAATAATTGATCCATTAGCGGCTATTTAAGAAATATTTAACAAAATAATTGAAAACTGATATATTACTGATATATTTGGTAAGCTGATATTATTCGAAGAATATTGGGTTCAGATTTTCTCCCACCACCTGTAATGCAGCTGCCCTCTACTTCCACATCAAACATATTGTGTTATATTTGTCCAAACAGATTAAAATGAAAAACACCACACATATGATTTGTTAAAAACCAATGTGTATGGGTTGTAGCAAGCATAATTGTACATGAAAAGACTGGTTGTTATTTTCTAAGATATAAAACTTTTTGAAATGTTCTAGTTATTTATTATATATATATATTATTCTGCATTTATCTGGATGTTTGTAAGTTCGGCAGAACGCTCCAACACATATACAAATTACATATGTATACAAATGCATATATATACAAATGCATATATATACAAATTGCTTTGGTGCTTTTTTTTAACCCCTGTCTACCATGCTGAACCTTTGTAGGAAAAATTGATTGCATGAACTATATTTTTTTAATTTAATGTTAGTCTTCTTCGCAAATAATAAGGAAAAATAAAAAATAATAATAATAATATAAATAAAACAAACAATTTTTTTGATTTATAATAATAAGGATTAATAGAAATTTAATCAATAGTTTAATATGGTATAATAACCACAAGGCAAACAGCATTTAACACAATAAAAAAAACATAATTCACTCAAAGGTTATTCTTATTACTTAAAATTATACATAATAATACACATGTGTATCAGCATATTTGTATTGTATAATATTATACATTATACTACTTTATTGCTTCTACCTTTTATTTTTGTCATTATTGTGTGCGTAACTCACTTTCCTCAAAAAAAATTATTTTTGTTTTTTTTTTGTTTTTTTATTATTATTTGCTGTATCTGTATTCTGTATGTTCTGCATGCTCCATTCCAAAAATATTATTTTATTTTCAGTGTTAAGTGTTCACTGTTCACTTCACTGTTCAGGTTCACTATTCAATCAATAGAACTTGATAGAAGTAAATAAACTCTACTTCTACGTCGGATAATAAAACATTGTTTTTTTTAAACTGAAAATTATTGATGAAAATGTTTTTGTATTTTTTGTAAATTTTACCAATTTAGATACAAAATTTTGAATATTTTTTTAAAAATAACACAATACCATAATAACAGTTTATTCATATAGCAAAATAAGATCCCTATACATTATACAAAAGACAAAATTTATATGAAAATAAGATCCCATTTTTAAATTTGCTCTCCCAGAGGCCACAATAACGCTAATACGGTATAATTTATACTAAATTGAACCCAACTAACGAATTATATCTAAATGGAAGTGAGTACGAGTATATCATATAAAAATACAAACATTTTATACAAATTTGTTGGTATGGTACTTCTTTTTCTGTTATATAAAAAAAAAAAAGATTAGTGTTAGGCCAATATAAACATAAATAAAAATAAATAAAAAGTGATATAAACATAAGTACTGTAATTTCGGAATAAAGAATCTAATGAAAGAAAAAAAGAAACTAGGATTTATTTTGTTTATGACGGGTCACAAAGCTAGTTTTAAATAAGTATATTAAGCTGTGAAAAAATACCATTTTATTTTTTGTTTAACTTTTTTTTTATTTTGTATTGTAAATATAAGAACTATTACTATTTTATGAATTTAGAAAAGGCTTGTGAAATAAAGTGCTAATTTTTTAAAAAACCCTCACTACTATTAATTCTTTTTTTTTTTTTAATATAGCATTTAGAATTAACTTACCCAGCTTTACGTGAAAAAAAATGTATAAAAAATATTATATTCCTTCTGAAATATAAAAACCAAAAATGGTGTAAAATTTACTACCACGTCCAGTACTATGTTACAAAATTTCACCGCCTAAGTTAAAGATTAAAGACGAAAGCTTGCTATATTTTTGAGCAATATTTATCAACATTCAGTGAGGTTTGTAGAACCCGAGACCATTAGATAAAAAAATATAACATGCTGTAGAGTAGAGTAGAGTAATTATATGACACTGTTAGTAGAGTAGATAAAATATACTGCAGATCACAAAAAATTTAAAATATATTGACAGACTAAAGTTAATACTAATTATAAAGCTTAAAAATAAATACAAAGAAAGTAAAACGAAAATAATAAAATAAAATAAAAAATTTAACTAGTCAGCATTACGTATAATAGCTAGTTAACTTTACGCAGTCTATTTTTAACCGGGCCAACGCTTACATGAGGGGTCAAAAAAAATTTCAAATTATATATTTTCAGTTTTGATGCCTATTGATATTTCGACAAAAACAAACCCACTCATCAATATTTCATTGTATAAAAATTCGGCTTATCAAAGATTTAAAATCCATCTTTTGTTTTTGTTCATGTGATAAATGTGATGAAAAGTAATCGATTAACTGTCGTAGTAAGATTACAAAAAAAAGAGGGTAATTCCCGAGCAATTTTAACCAAAAAAGATTTCCTGAATTTTTATCATCACAATTTGGTTTTACCAAAGACAACTTAATTGCCTTAAAAGAATAAAAGTGTTATTCTTATATAATCAATTCATCACTCTAAGGAAATAAATATGGAAACAGATAAAGTAGAAATCATAATGCTTTACAATAACACAAAAGAAGGAATAGATATTGTTGATAAAAAATTCTCAGTTTATTGCTGTAAGAGAAGATCTTTGCGGTAACCTATTGCAGTTTTCTATAGAATCTTGGACATGATGAGTGCCATAAATACTTTTATAACTCAACAGAGCCATGTAAAAGCAACCAAATTGACGCGACTTAATTTTCTTAAAGGTCTGGCTAAATCTTTTTGTGAGCCATTTATGAGAGAAAGAATTACGGCAGTCAATTTCTTTTACCTTAAAAGACCCAATTCAAATCCGCGAAATGGAAGTGGTGAAGAAGTTGGACAAAGAAAAAGATGTTCGTTTTCTATTCCCGGAAAACGAGCAAAAACATTTCACTTGTGTGTTAAGTGCAAATTACCGATCTGCTTGACTCGCTCAAATATAATCTGTAAATCATGCACTGAAAAAAATTAAAATCACTGTAGTTTGGACCGCTGTAAAAAATGTTCTGATTACGCAATAAATACATTTCGGTATATCAGGTTTAAAGGTTTTCTAGAATATTTGGAATATTCATGTTTTTGACATATTTTTAAGAGTTTATAAATTTTAGCTTTTTCTTTTAAATTTTTAAGTTTACTTTTTTAATCAATAATGAAGACATAAAAACAAAAAAACAGTTATAAATGGGCTTTTTAGTATTTTATTGTTATATTTTATGGATAAAAAAAAATTGATTCTGAAAAAAAATTAAATTCATAGTTTTTTTTTTAAGTTTTTAAAGTTGTTTTTGAAATTGAAGGGTCCAGTACACGCCACTCACGTAACAATTTTATTGCTATAATACTCTTGCGTACTCTTATAACAGTATTAATAAAATAATATAAACACTCTTATAGCAGTATTAATGTTAATATAAGTGCTCCGAAATTGTAGTGAAACGTTATAAATACGTTATAGCACTAAAATGAGGAATACCATAAGGTACCGGAGCAATTGCTGTAATATTTTTATAGAATTAGAATACATTATGTATTAGTGTATATGTTCTTATTTTGAAATAAAACTCATTTGAAATAATATTTATGTCATGCGAGAGAGTGAGATACGTATTATTTTTTTATTTTAAAATAATAATTTTATGGAGTTTATAGTGTTATTTATTGAGAAAGAGAGATAGATATTAATTATATATTTAATAAAAAATAATAGTCTTAATAAATATTATTTTGCGATTCAGAATAATTGTTTTAAAATTTTATAACTATTATTGTGACCAAAAGCAAAATTTGGCTGGGAAAGAAATATCATTGACATATTATATATTATATATATAATAATATATTATTTTGCATTTATCTGGATGTTTGTAAGTCCGACGGAATACTCCAACACATACACAAATTGCAATATGTATAAAAATTGCTTTGGTACTCTTTTTTAACCCCTGTCTACCATGCTGAACCTTTGCAGGAAAAAATACCATTGCATGTAATATATTTTTTTAATTTAATGTTAGTCTTCTTCGCAAATAATAAGGAAAAATAAAAAATAATAATAATAATATAAATAAAACAAACAATTTTTTTGATTTATAATAAGAAGGACTAATAGAAATTTTATCAATAGTTTAATATGGTATAATAACCAAAAGGCAAACAGCATTTAACACAAAAAAATACATAATGCACTTAAAGATTTTTCTTATTACTTAAAATTATACATCGTGTACATATGTGTCTACATATTTTTATTTTTTTTTGATTTTTTTTTGTTGTTATGATAATGATCATAGCATCATAGTTTTGCTACCGTATGCATTGCCTGTACTATAGTTCTATAGTTATATATACTCTAACCAGAAATGTGATGCGATGATGAGTTAAAACTGTTATTTATTTTTATTTTTTTTGTTTATTTTTGTTTTTTAATATATATATATATATATATCTATATGATATATTAATTTATGATCGTATATAATATTTAGTATATATTATGGGGTTAGGTTTTGGTTCTGCTGATTTACACATAAAAACAATAACAACCTATACATTTTTAAAGAAATTAAATGAAATTTTGTACTATTATTTATTATTTCTTATCTTTGTAAATTTATAATTTTTAGGTATATTTGTATTCTTCAAGTGTGTAAAAATGTATGTTGTAGAGAGTGATGAATTTTTTTGTAACATAGTAGGTAGGTCCTAGTAGGTGCACCTTACTATAAATATTCTGTTTATATGGTAATTAAAAGCGTAAAATAATACAAAAATAAAGGTATGATAAACTAGTAAGCAAATACATATTTTTCTTAAACTTGAAATGAAAATTTTAATGAAGGAAAGAAATGCTAGAATTTATTTTGCTTCCGTCATTTATGGCGGGTTACCAAGCTAGTTTATTATAATAATACGTCGCAAAAATACATTGACCTTCAAAAATAACCAATTTTTAAATAAATAAATAATATATTTTTAATTTGCATCTTTAAAATGTTAAATAATGTACGTTAGTTAATGCATAACATCAAATTTGATATTTAAATATTATTCTTTTAAGTAAAAATGATACTTTTGCGAAAAGAATGAAAAATAAAGCTTTTTAGTGTTTTTTTTAAAAAAAATTTTGTTTTTACCATGTTTGTAGAAAATAATGGCCGTCGCAAAATATTTATTCAAAAGCTACAGTAAGCTTATTAATAACATTATAGGAATACAGTTAAATAATAACAATACTACTCTTATTATAGCTATTCTATTCTTACAATAACACTAACTCTTATCATAGGATTACGCACTTTTAGATTTATAACAACATTGCTGTAGCCTTTGCTGAAAATCTTATTATAACAACTCCGACAAATCAGAACATTCTTATAGCAATATTAATCACATTATTCCTATAAAAACATTATTATAACACCTTTAGTGCTTATCGGGAGTCATATAGGTGTCTTATAGCATTAATTTTGTATTTATAACAATAAAATGTTACGTGGGCAGTTAAATTCACCTCAGCAGTTAAAGGTTAATTATCGAATACTCCAGTCAAATTTCGTCATCTTCTTTCTTTGTGAACAAATGAAATCTTTCTTAAACTGGACTATGGATTAATGGAATAAAATAAAATGTTAACTGCTATGGCATTTCATTCCATGATTGCCTCAACATTGGATTGTATCCTTTTCTGGAATCCCACCAACTAGACTATAAAAAATGTATTATTACTGGATTGATAGTAGTCATTGGAATTTTTTAGGTGTATTAATTTTTTTACTTAAAAGAAGAAATGAGCTCCATTTATTGTCATCTTATAAAATCTTTAGCATTATAATAATAACATATAGAATTCGTGTTACATTGTCGTATAAAAGTAAAGGTATTCTTCAACAAACATGCCTTTTCAAGCAGTACTCTAGATATGGAAGTACCACCAAAGTGGTAGAAGAATTAATCTAAGTATTTTCAAGCTCTTTGAAATATTTTAAATTTTAATTTCAAATTTACATAACACATATGATATATTTCAGTATATTAATAATTGAGTTCTATTAAACATTCAAAATATTTCATAATTTTGATTTTATACTTTAAACATTCTCTTTCAAAAAAAAAAACAAAATAACAAAGAAACTCTTTAAAATAAAGACAACAAAAGTAACCCTTCTGAAAACATACTAAAAAATACTGACAAAATTAAATCATGACAAATGATTGGCAATTTGTTTAAAATTTCCAGAATCCTTTTTTATTATTCTTTTCTTATTCCTATTTTTCATAATTCATCTATCCTATTTAAATAAAAGGGAATATAAAAAAATTTTCCTAAATCAAAAATATTTTTTAATAAATAATTTAAATAACAAAACAAAAAAAAAAATATTTCCATTTCATATTTATTTTACAACTTAACTTTAAAATAACAACCATAAACATTTTAATATTTTCGACTGTTTATTCAATTCAATTCAATTTCATTCATAAAAGAAAAACTGTCGGTCATAAAAAAAATGAAAATGAAAATGAAATTATTCAAGAAATACCACACCACAATAATTATACTGTCCAGCCATCATTTAAAATCAGCATGTATCATTTTAAATTTATACACCCTTTTAAATCGGAACTCTTAAAATTTTAAAATAATTTACAGTGACTTGCGATAAAAAATGGATGAGATTTAAGGATCTGATTATTAGTTAGAAGAAAGGATGAAGCCGAAACTGTAAAAGATTTTAAGCGATATTAAATTAGTACCACCAATCTACATTTTTTTAGTGTTAGTTGGTTTTTGACACCTCCTAAGCACAATTAATTATAGTTAATATGTTCAAAAGTGTCGTATTGAAATTAAGATTATCTTATAGAAATTCGGCAAATGTAAAATCTATCCAAGTTGGTGATTTAAAGGTTTTTTTACATCTGCCGATACTTCAACTCTCTAACGAAGGTGTGGCCTCCCCCGACAATGCTTTCCCTGGGGCATTGATTCGAAGAATTTCGTGGCTTGACCATTTTTATCCATACGTATGGCCTAACGAACCAATTGAGACGTCTTATTGCGACTTTTTAGGCTGGGTTCATGTCGTTGAACAGCTGGCATAGTTCAGCATTGTATCTTCTTCTTCAAACCCCTTCGTAAGACACAAGACCATAAATGTGACGAAGAATTTTGCTCTCAAAGACACCAAGCCTATTGCTTTTGGTAATTCAGAACCATATAAGAGCACTGGAAAGATGAACGTTTTGTATAATTGTGACTTAGTATTCATAAGCAAAAATCCAGGACCTGCACCGATTTATAAAATCCTGTGTGTTCACACCGGAACGTCGCACCATATGCTCCAACACTAGATTAAAGAAATCACATGACAGTGCATGGCCTTGTCGCAATCCGGAGTACGTTCGAAATGAATCAGAAATTTGCATCCCAATCACCACAGTACACCGGGTGTTTTCCATATTCATTTTTGACAAACGGATAAGCTTGGCTTGGAAACCAAATTCCGATATTGCTTCGTTAAGCACAGATCGATGTGTGCTGGCATACGCAGATATAAAATCGATAAAAAGATGGTGCATATCGATTTGAAATTCGATGGCCTTCTGCAGGATCTGCCTTAATGCGAAAACCTGGTCGGTGGATGATTTACCAGGTAGTTTCTTATAGCGGTACAATTTGGCTTCAATCATTCGCACAGAATATTAGAACAGATTTTATACGCAACGTTTAATAGGGATATTCCTCTATAGTTGGCGCAGGAAATGGAATTGGAATTTTTGAATATTGAAGACATTGAACTTCAATTCTAGTCATCAGGTATGCTCTCTCCTCGATCGATTTTATACATGAATTCAATCATCACTTCACCTACTGTCTTTGATAGTTCAGCTGGCAGGCCAAAATCGCTTTGCAGCTTTGTTGTTCTTTAATTTTCGGATGGCTGCTTCCACTACTGCAGGACTCGGTGTATCTGTATTTTCGAAGTTGAATGGGTTTGGGTCTATGTTTGCGTCGTTCTGCAGCTTCTTAAAATACTGTTTCTATGTTTTTCATACCCATTGCGCATCGGTTACCAAATTTCCAGAATCATTCATCAGCAATTAAACAACTACAGTCGGTTATAGTCAACAAATTTACAATAATAAAATACGGAAATTCTTTAAATTAGATGGTAAATTAGTTCAACATTATTATTATCAGGTCATGTCATTAGAAGAAAACCCTGGTATAGGGATTTTCTTTCAGTACGCATCAGGTGATTTTTTTGGTTACTAAAATTCAGAACATCCAATGCTTTGTTAAAACCTCCAATTGATTTTAGTCAGTAGATTTATCCTTGAAATTTTTTTTACTTTGTGGTACCATAATCTTTGATATAAGTATGTCGGTGTATGTTTCAAGCTTATGTGATCTTTCTACCTTCCTCTCTGATACTTTTTATTTTGTGCCTACATGTTATATGGACGATGTCTATAAGCTTAATCGCAATAAATTAATTTGCGTCTCAGCTAAGTTGAGACTAAAATCAAATTCTTACAAAAATCTATCTTTTTGTGAGGTGAGGCTTGTATATATTTTGAATACTCGTTAGATTTTAATAAAATTTCTTATTTTAGATCTCCTAAATAAAAGAGATACATTATCAATAGAGTATTATTAGTCTGTTAACACCATCAGAATGCGTCTTAAACTGTATCATACATCAGAACAATGGGGTTAAATATTATACATTTTGAAACAGAAATTGCAATACTTTCCTCAAGACAATAAAATTCACATCTGAATTACGATTGTGAGTCACTGTACATTACATAAAATAAATAAAAAATATAATTTTTATATTGAAATCAAAATGTTGAGTGGAGGATGGGGTTAAAAACTCATATTATAAAAAAGGGGGTAAATTAAATCTCATAAGTCAGTTTCATAAGTATAAAAAATTATGGGTCATATTTCATTAAAATGTTTGTGAAAAATAATAAAGCGATTACAAAAACAAAAACAACCCTAAAAAACAACTATGCATGCAGTTGGCTTTAATATTGAGTGACCGACTATATGAATGTATTAAAATAAAATGAACGATTGAATGAATCAATTGTGAGCCATTTTAAAATTATGACCATTTTGAATGATAACTTTGATTTAGTTATTGTTGTTGTTGTTGTTGTTGTTGATGATGATGTTGGATTTTGTTTATAAATATTGTTTTTATATAGAAGTCCATTTTTTATTTTTTGTTTTTGCTATGAACATACAAAATTACGATAATATACGGTGTTCATAAAAATATAAGTGTGTGTAATATTATTTACAATATAATAATTCAAACATTTTCATGTGATATAAATAAATAAAAATGTCAGTTAAATGTGATAATTTTTTATTTATTTAAAATATTAAAAAAAAACATAAATAAATTTGTTTTTTAAATAATTATTTTATTGAATTTTTTATTGCGAATTTAAATTTTATGATTTTAATAGGATATTTTTTTTTCTTTTTATTTTGTTTACAGCCACTGGCAATAGTGTTGGGAACTGCATTTAGAGAATATAAGTGTTTTATTTAGAATTTATTATTTTTTTTGTTTATCCTGGTAGACCAACGCAAATTGCGTTAGATGTTAGTTTAAAACATGTTTAATAAATTTAGCTTATTTATGGGTATAGTATGGGTAGGGTAGTGGTTAACTATATCAACCGCATCACTAGAAATTTTGCTTCTTTGCGAAGCCATATTGGTCTTTTTGTAGCAATCATAAAGCTTTGTTATGTTACAATTATATAAGTTCACTTGATGATTATTGTAAAAAGTCATATCTTAGGTCGCATGAAGTAAAGGGTTAATCACTTCAACTCTTTTTTCAAAACAAGTGTTAGTTCGGATCTACAATTGCATTAAGTGGGAAATACATGTGCAGAATTCTCATGCATCGCTGCATGCAGATAGGCATGCATATCTGCGTGCCAGACACATGTGCATATTTTATCTGTCAAAAATTGTTTTTGTTTGAAATAATGTAGATAATTGCCGCCATTGATACACATACAATTTATTTATTTATTTATTTCGAGTTTAATTCAAGCAAGTTGCAATAAATCATACTTAAATTAAATTTATAAGCTAAAAATTAAACATTCAAAAAAGAATTAATAAGAAAAAAAAATAACAAAATTAAAAAAGAAAACAAAATCTTATATTTAATAATAATTAAAAAATAAAAATGAAAAAAGCTTCAATTAAGAAGACAGGTCAAAGATTCATCAAAAAAATCAGTTACACAAATACAGATTATTTTTTAATGATTTTAGTTAGGGAAAAGTTAATATGGGGTTTGTATGCATTACAAAGAGACATCATCCTATTAATTGGTTCATATTTACCATAATTAGTCCGATGGTACTGCAAGTTAAACATATTAGCAGTTCTTAGTCTAGAATGAGAACAATAATTAAGTTTAGCAAACAATTGGGAAGACGAAATGTTGCCTTTACTTAACTCAATTAGAAATACAATACAAGCAACTTTACGCCGTTTTTCAAGGGTATTAAGATGAATTAAATTTAGTCGATGTTCATAAGGAGGTAATCTTAAAGGATCTTCCCAAGGAAGAAGACAGACGTAAAGCATATCTAAGGAATTTTCTTTGAACCGATTCAATTCTATCTATATGAACACCATAAAATGGACACCAAACTTGACTAGCATATTCTAAATTAGGTCTAATCAAGCAGGTATAGAGGGATTTTAATACATACGGATCTTCAAATTCTCTAGCCCAACGTTTAATAAAACCAAGCATAGAATTAGCTTTGTTTTAAATATCTGAATAATGGAGATGGAATAAAAGGTTAGTATCAAAGAGTATTCCTAGGTCATTAATTGATGTAACCTTTGGAATACTTTGGCTATTAAAAGAATATACATAAGAAATTCGGCATAATCGTCGTGTAAAAGTAATATAAGCACATATAGTGACATTAAGCTGAAGATTATTATAGAGACGATTCAGATCAGCTTGTAACGCTAATGCATTATTTACTAAATTAACAATTTTTTTATAAATTTTCATGTGATCTTATTGAAATAATAAACAAAAGCAAATAAATCTATAATTATAATTGACAAGCATTTAGGGACCTGCGCAGTAGACACCTTTTCATTTTATTTCGATTCTCCTACTCCTTAATGAACTTCTAATATATGTAATATATTATATTGTATATAAAACAAAAATGCGCACCCAGTTGAAAATTTTGTACTCATATGATTTTATTATTCAGCAAATACATTGTGCATATGTGAGAACTTATTAAAAAAATAAACAAAAGCAAACTAATCAGTTATTATAATTTACATTATGTACTTGCAAATGAATCTATGTACATATGCCAAAAAAAAAGAAAAAAACCAATTCATCTAAAATAAAAAATATAAAAACAACAAAAAAACAAATCACTTGAATTCTTCATTTTTATCTTTTTAAGTAACTGTTTCTAAATTTTGGTTATTTGTAGTAATAATATAGTTTTTATTAAAATTATGTATTATGTAGGTATATATATACATACCTGTTTAATGACAAAATTTTTTATTTTTAGTAATTTTATCACTAAATGCCACTTACTATAGGGAATATATCGGAAACAAAGCCGTATATGAGGTTCGTGTGTTAATGTGTCCTAAATAAAACTTACTAAGCACGAGTGTAGTAAGTTCTTTTTATTAAACAAGAGTGGTTTCTGCTATATCGTGCGAAGTCTATGTCTGTACGTAAATTACTGTTTTTTTTAAAAACTTTAAATTTGACTTCAACTTGAAATATAATTACTCAACAGGGGCCCCTAGTATACTTATATTATAAGAGAAATTTTACATTAATTTTTTACAGTGTATGGTCTTTTCGACGTACAATAATATTGTAATGTTTCTGCATTCGAGTTTTCGTTTGCCATTATCTACTATCAAGTTGGTGAAAGCCATTTAAAATTACAAATAATATAATATTATTATAGTTTCCAGCTCTATTTAATTTATAATAAAAATAAAAATTAATTTGTTGTGTTAACATTATATCAGATTTTTCACACAAGCATATTAAAATCAAAAAAAGAAAAAAAAATTATAACAAAAAAAAAAATCATAAAATTTAGCTGATGATTGAAAATATTCTGTTATATCAACTTCTAACGGTTAAAAAAGGATAATAAAGAAGAAAGAGGGAGAACAAAATAGCAAATAATGTTTGTGTTTTTTTTTTCTGTTTTTTTTTTTAGGCTGGAAAGAGTAAACAAACAATAACAGAAACAAGAAATAAATACAAGGACTCATCTGCTATGACATGTTTGAATATCCTTTTACAAACAAATAGACAAACAAACAAAAAAAAAATTTTTTTTTGTGTATCCTTGTCTAATTGTTACCTTCCCTCTTTTAGTGGAACATTCACTGGCTCTTAGATTTATATATATATATTTTTTTAATGTATTCCGATTCCATTAATGTTCTAACCTCATTTTACCACCCTTATCATCATCACTATTATCATTATTATTATTATTATTATTATTATTATGTGTATATGCATTCTAATGAAAATGATAACAAAAACAAAATAATTCATAATCTTTAATTAGTCCTGTTTTGTTATTTTTTTTCTTTTCTGTTTTTTTTTTTTTTTTTTTTTTTTTTTGTTCAATTGTATATAAATATGCTTTTATGTTGTTTAAGTGATATTTAGAGGACATTATGTCATTTATGCTTATTTAGTCTTTTTTTTTTCATATTATGAATTTTTTTATTTTGCTATTTCGCTTCAAGGAATACTAAAAGGATATTCACCTTAGAGTGAAATGAACTGAAGAGTATACATTTTCATATCCGTTTTCGTTAAGTAGTTATTTCGTTGTTGAGTATAAAATTGTAAAGTGAAAGATTTTTTTTCGGTTTCAAATGACTTTGTCATTGGCACTTAGAACATTTATTGTAGAAATTTTAACCAGGGAAGGAATATATTTTTAATTAGGCAGGTCAATCCAGTTTTAGTTAACGAATTTTTAAAATTATTTTGTTTTGAAATTTTTGATTATAATTTAGGTAAGTCTTAATTGCAAAAAAAATTAAATTAGATGCAAGTTGTAGTCATTAAATGAATTTTGAAAAAAATTTATAACAAATAAATGGAAAATTACCAGTTTAAAGAATTCTTTTAAGTATAACGAGACTCGCGAGACGAAAAATTTTGGTGAAAATAACACTGGGTTTCGGATATTTTTTTTAATAGAAAGTGAAATCGTTCTGTGGGTCATTGCAGAGTTTTTCAGTTCTTCAAAATGAATAGCTATACATCATTTTACTATCTTCACAAAAACATATATTGTGGCTGTATTTTGCTTAGGTCCGGTGCATATTTTTGTATAAATGATATTGTGTATCATATTATTTACTATATTGTGTAAGAATACCAACTCTTCACGATTTGCAGAAAAATACAATTTCGATGCATTTTTCTAAACATTCTTGTGTCAGAGATTTGCTAATTTGAGGAGATGGTGATGCAAAAGAAATAGTGCAGCACTTTTTTTTGGATATAAAGTTAAGATTTTATTGGGTGTGTATTAAATTGTCGAAAAGCTTAGTGTATATATATGAAAATATGTTTAATGAAGGTAACGCAATGCGGCGAGTTACATTAGACATTTTTGGTCAAGTGTTCAGTATGACAGCAATTTCTACCTAATCTATGAAAATGTTTGGTTTTAAGCGTATTGAACCAAGCTACGGTTTGTAATAAACATTTTCATTTATTTTTAGCAAAATGTTATTAACAGAATATTTTAATTTACTACCATAGTTTGAATGATGCAACTACAAATTGTTATATTGTTGTTGAATAATCTTCCTTTGTTTCTTCTTTATTGAAGTTAGACTTGTGCCAGACTTAATAGATTTATTGAACATCTTAAGATGTAGACTGGTCACCCCAGGCAGTCAGGCAAACCAACCAACTGTCTTTTCCATTTTTATCTGGTCTGGTTGATGGCTTGTTTGCTATTCCCTACAGTTGGGTACCACCGTAACTATAGTCTTTTATCATTCGTTTGGGATACATGATGATTCCAGTATCTTGTTCTATTTGTTCTATGGTTAATTTTGTTAGCTACAACAAGCTAATAGAATAATTTCTACGATCTAGTACGGTTATTTAATAATTGAAAAGATTTGTACCAGTGCCAAATTTAAACAAAAATAAATTATTATGTGTATGATTTATTCCGGCTGTTTCAGAGCTTATAATATTTTTACTGTCGAGAATTACAACAATCAGATCTTTATGAGATAACATTAATTTGCGTGTATTAAGCTTAAGCTGATTTTATCATGCAGTTTTCCATCGTCAATTATTTATCACAGCTTTTTATTAAATTAAATACACATATTGGGAGTTATCAAATTTATATATTTATAATGAATGCAATTTATATGAACGCAATCAACTAATTCCTGAAATTGTATTCCTAGATATTAAATGTTTGTCACTTATATGAATGCAATCATCTAATTAATATATTGTTGAAATTGTATTCCTAGGTATTAAGTGCTTGAGTTTTTATTTCCTGGTGAAGTGGAGTGGAAACTAATTTTTAACAGTATTAATCTTCATATTGATCAACTTCATTAAAACTAATCATGATTATTGTTTAAATTATAGTTTGCTTAATGAATTGCTGAACTTGATTGTGTTGTTGGTTCATGAAACAAAACTAACAGGAGAGCAGCGAACAACAATATTTCCAAATCAATTCACAAAATTGAAAACAATATTTTTTTACTACTAGATATTTGTTTAAATTTAATATTCAATAGCGAATGTCCTGAAATAATGTTTTTTTACCATAATTAAAGAAAATTTAATTTCCTTAAAAAAAATTTTTCGAAAGACTATACAACGATCAGTGTTTCAAAAGTTATGATCTATTTTGTTAACACACTTCCTTATTTCCTTCATTTATTTTTAATAAACGAATTTTTATTTTATTCATAAAAAAACAAATTTCATTTAGTAGGTAAGTAAGCATCATATTATGTAAGTACATGGTTTTTGTTTTTTGCTAACGAATATGCAAAACCGAAACTGAATTGTTTTCTGTGTGTCAGAAGAATGAGCAACAAATTTTTAAACTATTTCAATTTGATCATAATCCTATCATGTAATTGTATTCGCTCTGCCTACTACGAAGGCCGGTTTTGCTGAGGGATTTTTAAATGATAATTGCACTTTAGAAAGAGAGGAATATAGTATATCGTTAATGTGCATGACAGAGTAAACTTATAATATTTAAATATATATTTATATTTCTATTTTTTTTTGCTATACTTCAAAATAAGTTTTTTAAATTGTTAAAATAGAAAATATTTTTTGTCTTTGTATTTCTTTACTGTTTTTGGCATTCTGATGAACCGATGAAAAAATTGGAATGATAACACTTACACACACATATGAAGATGCAATTGAAATTTATGACATAATCTAAACGCTGTGAGTTTGATTTTACAACAGATTTTGTTAACTACAATTGCAATTCAATGTGAACACATTACCGCGCGATCTATTATATCTTTATATTCTATGATAATTCTATTATTTCTTTTATAAGAGAGAGTTGGTTTAGATAAGTTAAACTATAATTATTTTGTGATAGAATTTATTTAAATGCTTGCGTTTGACTAGTACGCTTAACATTAATAAAACTTAGTCTTATTACCTTAGACCATCTTTCTTTAATGTCTTGTTGTCTGTAGTTTCAACTTTGCCCACATTCACCATAACAGTATTTAAAAAAAAAAAACAATCTGTTAAAAATTCCAAGTTTAATAATAAATTTAAAATTTTAAATATTATAATTTTAATACAGACATAAACATGATGCACATATAAATATTTGCACATACATCTACAATCACAATAATATGAAAATGTCAACATAAATTCTTTACTATTTTTATTTTTAAACATTACAATTAAATTCAAGTTTATCTAGTCTAATAAAAGTTAAAGCTATATATACACAGATGATCAACGAAATACAAATAAAATTTGTGTTGTGAAGGAATTTTTCATATTCTAACAAAACAACAATAACAGTATTAAAAATCAAGAGAGTTCATTAGAACAAACCCTTCGGGCTGTTAGTTGAAAAAAAAAAATTAAGAGAAAAATAAATAAAAATACAAAATAAAAAAAATTCAAACTGAATATACAATGATGAAAATCGGAGAGACCAAATAATAATATTATATATGTATATAAAAAAAAAACCCCGTTATTGTGCATCTGCCATTTTTTTTTTTGTTAAAATATATTTTTTGTAAATCATTTTTTTTTGCACTGCCGTTTAATTTTTGTTTGTGTGAAAATTTTTTATCTCAACTTTGTAATTCGAATATAAAAAAGCAAAATAAATTTTTTTTTTTTTTTTAGTTCTATAACAGTACGTTGAACGTAATTTTTGTAAAGATATAACGGAATTTCTGTTTTTTTTTTTATTGTTTTTTTTTTTAAAAAAACGGGATTTAAA
This sequence comes from Argyra leucocephala, assembly GCA_963942445.1. Lineage (NCBI taxonomy): Eukaryota > Metazoa > Arthropoda > Insecta > Diptera > Dolichopodidae > Argyra > Argyra leucocephala. The sequence continues at coordinate 18,095,305 of OZ012681.1, forward strand.
TTTATTTTTCCTTTTGTTATTTGTATTTTTCTTTTTCTTTTATATTTCTAAGTTATTGTTGTTAATAGAGTTCTTTAATTTGTATGTATATTTTTGCAGGAGTAAAATCATCTTAGTTTACTGTAAAATTTACTCTTTCCGGTCGTTAAAATGTACTACAAGGATGTGCAATGTGGTGTAGCTGCATTTAATATATTATTCTTAATAAATTCTGCAGCTCTTTCTAAGCAGAAAATTTGATGAAGGTGGATACTATTGTAGGAACGTACGTAGGTCATTTCATTTGCTTCTGAAAACCCAATTAGCACTTAATTGTGCCTATGTTATGCAGTAATGACAGGCCTGTTGTTAAGCAGTATACCGGTTGTCCCAGCCCATAATTTTGAATTAAAACCAAGTATGAAATATTAATCAAAACAAACAAACAAACCACAGTAGCAAACTTATTGGAAAATAATTAGTTCATAAGTCAAATATCGGTTGTTGTAGTTTGCTGTTTAGAGAGTCCTATTTTTAAACAAAAATATCATAAATACTCTTTTTATAATAAATGATTAACACAGATGTTATTGGTATAATTTTTAAGGTCTAACACTAAATTTGCAATTAAATCCAAAATTTAACTTTAGTTCTGCTAAAAAATAATTATGGGCTTATACTTACACCTTCACAGCTCCTTAAAAGCTCGTAATTTTTCTTGTTCCATATCACAGTAAACTCGATGTCTATTTTGACCTTTATAACAAATTTCTTTCATCAATTGTTTGGGAAGGCATTGATTTATCAAACCTAAGCCAAAAATGGTAGGTAGGTAAGTAGAAGTGACCGTTCCAGTTGCTTCTGGGAAAGTAATTGGCACTTAATTGTACTTTTTGATACCATGATTCGCATTTGTTGTTGTCAGTTATTTTGAGGAATTACTCTCCCAAGAAGTTTAGTACTAGAGCCACCCTGTGCGATTGAGAAGGTTGATTAGATCATCAATTTTGTTCACCTAAAGTCCGAGGTCTGATTCTAGGTAATTCTGGGCAGCTGCAAAGAAAATATTCAAGAGTTTCTGCCTCATTTTAGTTTTGCAAGAATGGGGGTTGAACGGAATACCTAGTTTAGAGTTTGGTTCTTACCCGTGTTACTCTTGATATATTAGTAAGGGATCGCTGGCTAAAATTTGTTTGGTTTAGTTGATGTTCAGTTATGGTTAAAAGTTGGTTTGTATTGATGTTGGTTATGTTGATATTAATGTTGGCCATGATTCCCTAGAGGTTGCACAGGTATTTAGTCTATGCCACCTTTTGTTTGCTCTGATCAGATAGCATGAATGAATGCGTTCTTTGACGGGTCTCATTAGACAGTGAACGTCCTTCTCATGGGTTCTGTCAAGACTGGTTCGCTAGTACATTTCTCGGTTCATTCATTTCCCTATATGTTACTGTGACTAGGACACCAGAATAAAGAGATCGAAATATGGCAAGTTACGCTTTAAAATTCTTCTGTTCGGCGGTATGAAGATATTAAAGTTTTAGACTAAATTCTTATTAAGAGAACAAAAGAGTAGTAAAATATAGTTTTTTTTTACAATTAATTCTTTTAAATCACCGTTAGAAAAAAACAAAATGTCTTCCAGCTATTTTCAGTTTGTGCGTAAAATAATTTAAAAAGATAAACTCGAATTATTACAAAGTTATTATACTTATATCAGCTCTATAGTTTTTCTTTCAATTTATGATGATGCGCTTTATTAAAATTGTTTCTCCTTTTCTAATTTTCTCTTATTTTATTTTCTTATTTTTGTTTTTTTTTTGTTTTTTGTTTGGTGTTGTTTCATTTATATTAAAATGCAAATTCAAGGATAACAAAAACATTTTAATTGCTCGCTTTATATTGAAAGGACGTCATGCCATGTGGGATGAGAGGTAGTGGAGTGAGGTATATGTGTTGCATTAAACCAAAACAACTTTCAATGAACTCAAAATTGAAATGTAATGGCAAATATTTCTTGTTGCATGGCGAAGTGATTTCTGATTACGTTTAAGAAATTTACATCTTTATCGGTTCAGATAGAAATTTTTTCCCTAACACATGCGATTTAAGGGTTTTAAACATTATTTCTTTCTGCTTTTTCTCGAGAGAGCATAGGGCATCAATTTGCCTCCTCCATTGATCTCAGTTGTACGTAATGATGTTCATTTCCTCCCAAGTTCATCAATAACTCGTTAGTTCAGAAATCGTAGTTCGACGCCAGGTGTTGTTGGGTTTTCCTCGTCTTTTGCTACCTTGAGGGTTTCATTCCAGAGCCATGCGTGTTATATTATCTAATGGCTTTCTTGGATTGTGACCTATCCATCTCCAATTTCTACGCCGAATTTAATACATTATCGGCTCTTCACCTGTAAGCTGCCATAAGTATATATATTCTTCTTTGGCACTCGTTCGCAAATACTTGAAATTTTTAACTGATGTTATTTGTCGTCATCCAAGTTGCCATACATAAATGTTGACATTACACATACTTTGAATATTCTAATCATTGTTTTTCTAGTGATTTTTCCATTCTTCCATATTGTGCGTAGTTCAATGAACGCAGGTCTGGCTTTACGCAGTCTGTTGTTGACATCAGCAGATGTCTTTCGTTAAATGTTAGAATGTTACCTGTACCTTCGCTTGTTATTAGAATGTCTTTCCACATATTCGACGCTTTGACTTTCTATTATGATGCCGTTTGTATTGGTGTTATTATCATCGTGGTTAATTTATAGCCCGATTCTACGAACTGCTTCCTGAAGTAGATCTGATTTATGCTGGATATCGTTGAATATATGTAGCAGATATATATCATCCCCATAGTCAAGGTCCTCAAGTGCCCTTGAGAGATCTTTCCTTATACCTCTTCCGGAAGAACTAGTTTCTTTCACGATCTCATCCATTACAAGCGTGAATAGAAGTGGTGAGAGAGGACATCCTTGTCTTACTCCGGAATTTGTGGTAAACATGTCACTTATTTGTCCGCAGTTGAGAACGACTAGTTCTGCATTTTCATACAAAGCTTCCATTAATAAATTTTCAGAAATTTTCCATCGCGCAATGCGTTTAATAGGGTCGAATGCCTTCTTGAAATCGATGAAGAAGAGAAATACGGTAGATCTTCATTCTACAGATTTCTTCTATGATCAGCCGGAGTTTGTTGGTGTGATAGAAGATAGAAGCGACAAACAGGCAGGATTCCGCCCAGAAAGTAGTTGTACAGTACTTTCTGGGCGGAATCCTGCCTGTTTGTCGCTTCTATTTTGTTCTATTTTAGGCTTAATTCCTCGATTCAGAATAATGGTAGCTAAAACTTTTAAACCTCTCCAGTTATTTCAGTTTTTTAAGTCTTCCTTTTTTGGAAGTTTGATAATCAGGCCCTTTTTCTAGGATTTCGGTAGTCTTTTTTCCTCTCAAGCGTTCGTGATGTGAGGTTCTAATAATTCCGCAGCTAAGTCCGGATCAGCCTGTAGCAACTCTGATTGAACTTTTGTTTTTGAATTTTATTAGTTTTGGTATTATTGTTATATTCTTTAGACTTACTTAAATTATACAAACTGTAGAGACTAAGCGTTTCTTTGTATACCGAAGACATACAGTATAAATAAATAAAACTTCAATTTAGCCCTGTTCCTTTTTAGCGTTGTTGTGCCCTTTTTAATCTATTGTAAAATTAGTGGTTCAGTATGGATGTTCAATTCTGGACTACTCGGAATACTTCGAAATCTATGTATTTTAATGTTATTGGTGTTGCTTGTGTTCTGAAAGTATCCTCTCCATCTTTGCCGTTGGCATTCATATTAGAGAGTGGAATGCCGTTCCGATCTCTGATAAGTGACATTAATTAGTGCTAAAAAAGTTTATTTCAAGTTTATCAGTGTTTCTATATTCAGCTTCTCATTTACCTAAGGAATTACATACCTGAATCTACAATAATTTGGTATAAAGGAATCCTTTGATAGTTTGGGTAGTGTTTAAAAAAATTAATTATAGGCTCAATTACATTTGTAACAATCAAATAGTATAAATTAAAATAACGGAACTTCCCCATGTTGCTTTTCCATTTATTTTGATATGAACATTTTCTATAATATTATAAATAAAGACTCTTAGCAGTATTGTGGGGAATAATGAAACACAACTGATGTTCGATTTTCGATATGATAATAAAATATTTAATGTGACCTACTGTTATGTCTTCACTATGATGGTGTAATTTTGAAAAATATATTAAGCTTAATGTCAAATTACAGTTTAACTCAAATTTTTAATTCGCCCATATCTTGAGTCAACAAAAAATATGAGCGAACTCAAAATGGGAGCGCATTCAAGTTTTGGGGGGGATTCAAAGCAAGTACATAAATGAGCGAGTACTTTTTTGTTGTTTATTAGACTTTTGCTAACCCTATGACCGAACCCATGAAAGGGCTCAAAATTTTAGTTGATTTCAGTTGAGCGAATAAGATTGATGTGACATATGAAAATGAATGATCCTGGCTAGTACTGAAACATCCCCGCAGTGATTAGTTTCCAGAAGCAAAGTAATTTTTGATTCGTTTTTGATTGGAACCGATTATTATGAAATACTGATGATCTATGATGAGAGCAAAACTAGAAATTCGTTAGAAGTCATACTCAAGAAATAAAATAACAGTTATTGATAAGTGTTATGATTAATAATTTGAATTGGAAATTTCTTATAAGCCAATGACGATACTAAAATATTAAATATTGACAATACAAATTTTAAATTTTGAATCCTTCAAATGCAAACATCCCTTATACGATCGGCAGCGGAACATTTTCCAAAAATGAGTAAATTAAAAATTTTATTTTAAATGTAATATTCCACCTAACTATATCCACACTATAAAAAAGGTGAACCCTAAAAGATGGAAATAAAATGTTATGAAAAATATTGTCTAAAAAATGGAAAAACGGTTTGATGTTTTAAAGAGGAAAATCGCTTAGCAACGTTCACATTGTACACTAAGTGCTACGTTTGTTGTACAAAAAAAAAAAAAAAAAAAAAAGATTTATTGAAAAGAAAATTTTCTTCCATTGTTTTGAAATTTACAACGAGACACCAGAAAAATTTATTTTTTTTGTTTTTTCGTTGAGTAAAAAAGTGTTAAGAAATATTTGGCATTATTTTTAGTTCGCCATTTTTTTTTTTTTTTTTTTTGTTAACAATCTAAATGAAAGGTTAGTAGTTTTAAAGGTGTCCTTAAATAACAAAACAACAAAAAAATGAATTTTTATTTTAATTTCTAAATGATAGCACCCATAGCATTGAAAACTAAATAATATACATTTTAAAAATAATTTATCATAGTTAAAGGCGAGACAGAATAGATCTAAAGTTTATGGCTTTCAACAGGAAATCATTAGATGATTGTTTGGTTAGAAGGTTGTGTGTATGTGTGTGTTTTTTTCATTTTTCCAAATGCATTAAATTTTTTGTTTTAAAAAAAAACAAAAAAAATTTTTAAAGGAAGGATAATTATTTAGACAGAGAATGTTGAAAAACTTGTAAATGGTATGAGGAGTAAATATTTATGGTTGACTATTTTTGTTTTTGTTTATTTTTAATTTTGTAAGCAATTTATTAATAGTTTTCCTTCAGCTTCACAAAATGTAAAAATGATTATTGCTTCATCTTATTTAAAAATAATTTATTGTTTTAATTAAAAAATTTAAGTACAGATCTTTTGAATTTTATAGAACTTTAGCACGTTCATTGCTACTACAATCAACATAGCATCATTAATGACTATCGTTTGCAAGGCTTTTAACTATAGGAAATTTGTGTTTGTTCTACAGGTGAATAATTTCTAAAAAAAAAGAAATTTCTTTTGAACCCACGTAACAATTTTGTCGCTATAAGACTCTTGCGCACTCTTATAACACTATTATAAGCACTCTTAAAGCAGTATTAGTGTTAATTTGAGTGCTCCGCAGTTGATGCGAAAGGTTATAAATACGTTATAGCACTAAAATGAAGAATCCTATAAGGCATCGGAGCAAGTGCTGTAATATTGTTATAGAACTAGTATACATGTATTAGTGTATATGTTTTTATTTTGAAATGATATTCATTTGAAATAATTTATGTTATGCGAGAGTAAGAAAGGTATTGTTTTTTATTTTCAAATAATAATTTTATGGATTTTCTATTTATTTCCTGAGAAAGGAAGATAGATATTAGTTAATAATATAAAAAATGTCTTACTAATAAATAATATGTTTCGGTCAAAAATAATTGTATTAATATTTATAATTATTGTGAACAAAATGTAAAATTTGGCTGGGAATGAAATTTCATTGACATTTATTATAAAAATACTTCGAAAAAATACATTGTCCTTCAAAAATAACAAATTTTTAAATAGAAAAAAGAACACATATTTTTAAATTGCATCTTTATATAATTCTATTCCTATAACAACACTTTAACTCTTGATATAGGATTACGCACTTTTAGATTTATAAAAACATTGCTGTATCACTTGCGGAAAATCCCATTATAACAACTCCCGCAATTGCTATAAGAACATTCTTATAGCAATATTAATCACATTATTCCCATAAAAACATCATTATAATACCTTTGGTGCTTATCAGGAGTCATATAGAGGTCTTGTAACACTAATTTTGTTTTTATAACAATAAAATGTTACTAGGGAAGTTTAATGGTAATATGAATAGTATTCGTAATCGAGTGCGTGTTAAATATTAACACAGTGTTTTTGTTTAGTTTCTGTAGGGTTTAAAAAAGAATTTCAGAAATATCTCATTTTGTCAAAATTTTAATGTTAAAATTATGCCAGTATAATTATTTCGTAAATTCAAGTAAATTTTATTAAAAAAGTGTTACCCAGAACTAATTCGTGTACTCAAGAAGAATGATACGCTTTCGATAGTATTATCCGACTACTGCTTGCCAAGAAATAATTTTGAGGAACTTTTCTATTTAATCATTAGAAAGCCTCATATATCTTCAAGGCTACAAAGACAGTTTTCTGAACCGAAGTACATACTATAGTACTCTGTGTGCGAGAGAATTTAAGAAGAAATTATAAAAGCCGTAGATTCGCTCGGCATAGTAAAGCAACCATACTAGCTATTAATTCATATACTATCTTATCAAAGTTTGTATGGGATTGTTTAAAAATACTTAACTACCATGACAAAAACAAGTAAAGTCAGAATAATGTGGGTACCAGGACATTCTGAAATAGCAGGAAACGAAATTGCAAATTATTTAGCAAGAACAGCATCGGATATGCCCTTCATAGGGCCAAGTGCGTTCTGCGGGATGCCCATGAGCACAGATAAAATGTACTCAACGTTTTTGGAACTCGTCAAACAAAAATGCTCATACCTAAACGCTCGTTCAAGAAAACCAAAACTCAATAGGAAACTCAATAGCAAACAGGTACGTATCTTGACAGGAATAATAACAGGACAATGCCTAATAAAGAAACACCTTGATAAAATGGGTCTAACCGAAAACAATTTGTGCAGAATATGTAAAATAAAGGAATAATCTATTGAACATCTGCTTTGTGAATGTGTAAGCGGCTCAGTCGTAGCAGACTTCGCCACTTGGGAACAGTTGGTTTCCTGAATAATGGGAGTTACTCAGCATACCCCGATGTTCAATAAATTCTTCATCTATTTCACATATTCTGCATAAATCGTATTCGGTTAGGACCATATTTTATAAAGATGCTACTTTATTAGAAAGAGGCCTATTATTACCCATATCATGATGTTGAAATAAAGAAAAAATATTAATCTTGAAAATGTTGAAGAACAAAAACTTAGCTAACACTGTAAAGTATAACAGTCCACACAGATATGTTTTCGTTGAAGGAATCGAAAATGTTATTGTCTAAAAAATGGAAAATGGTTTGATGTTTTAAAGAGGATCAAAATGGGCAAGGATCAAAATTTCAATGCAATTGGAAAAATTCGATTCAATTAAAACGTAAATTGTATTGTGATCCGGAAGAGGAAAACTAGGGAACATGTACTACAGTATAATATAAAATAAATTATACCTGTTCTGTAGATACCTGTAATGTCTTTTGATTGCAGAAATTCCATTTACAAAATACTTTCGTCGCATATCCATCAGAAGTCTCAGATGTTGAAGATAAAAACATTATCAAGTTCCTTGACACGCCATATCAACTTTATCTATGTGTACAACTTGTATCAAAAAAAATTTTTCTTCTGGAAACTTTGATTAATTTGGTCAGTTATTTGAGAACCTGGAACTTAGCTCCAGAATACCGTGAATCTTTTTAGTCTGCATATTTTTCGAGCATTAGAAGTTCTGGAATTAGAGTACATGGATGGTTTTGAACTCTGTTGAAAAATAGTATGTACAAGATAAGTGTAGTATATCACTATTGCAAGAAAGTTGGCTTATACTTTGATTGTATCTGAAATCCCTTTGAGTACTGGCATAACGATTTCTCATTTTTTTCTCATTTTTCCCATAAAACCCCAGTAGATGTGAAATAAAATCAAATCTTTTATAGATATTTATCACCTAGCAACATTTTTTATTGTGATGATAAGTTTAAATGTGGGCCAAATTTATAGCTATCGGAAAAGACCGGAAATTGATTTTAACCGAAAATTCATCGAAATCGAAATTTTGTGAATGGGAAGAAGTGTTTTTCGATATAAAATTCGGATTTTATGTCGAAAAATAAGAAATAAGCAATGCCTCAGTCTTCAACTTTCCGGATGGCCATTTAAAGTTTTATGAGTTAAAGTAGTATAGAATAAGAGCTGAAAAACAGTCTGTTAGAATAATTTAGAGACATAAACTTTATTTTTTATTGTTTTAATTTTTTCTGTTACCTTTTACCTGTTTTATATATATATATTTTTTGTTTTATTTTTTTTTATCAAATACGTAAAAGATAATTCAATTTAGTTTTATTGATCATAGCTTAGGTTTAAGCTTTCTGATTTTATTGTTTTTTTGTATATTATATAATTCAATTTATTTTAAATAAGCTAACGCGATTTTATTAAGAAGATGAAAATTATATAAAATTAATAAAAAATTAATATAAAAAAAATAACAAATTTGTACATAAATTTATAATTGCCAAGTTAAATAGTTTCTTTTTTTCCTGTTTTTTTTTTTTTTTTTAATTATTATATTATAAGTCTTTAATTTTTTTCACACCTGCTAACACAATTACAACAACAATATTGTTTCCATACAATTTTTATCTTAAACCGTAATCATTACCATTACATTATTATAACTATCACATAGTATACAGCCGTACCGGTGAATTCGATCGAATAAAAATCGAGAACTTGTTCGTAAATTTTCAACCGGTGAATTCAATTTAAAAAAAATTCGAATATTTTTGATCGAAAATTTTCTCGTTCAAAATTTTATAAACGAATAATCATTTTTGTTCTTGTTGATTTGAAAGTGTTTTGTTTAGAAATAAGAAAAATATTTACAAAAAGTGTATGTTCAAATTTTTATTGTTCATTTTATTGTTTATATAATTATTTATTATTCATTTGGGGCCAAAATTTACTACAAATAAGCAATTTGAATTGCTTATACACCTGCTAAAAACAATGAATATTTAGTACAATGATTTAAAAAAGGTAAAGACTCTGAACAGACAAAAAATAAGTTTTTGGGAAGAATGTGCTAAAAAGTTAAAAAATATGGGCCCTCCAATAAAAGACGGAAGTGCATGGCAAAAGATAAAATAAAATTGGGATTATATAGGATAAAAAGTATTTTCATGTAGACCTTTGTTTTAACTTTAGGTAGTGATACACATATAGATATAGTGGTATTAAACATGAGAAATAGTTTAAATGGACAATTGATGGGTTATTTGGTTCAAAATCTTTTATAGACTTGAAATACAACAGCAAAATCAAATAAACTTGACAAGTACACAAGAAAATCAAACACAACTTAATAGTCGAAATATTTTAACGTAGTCAATCTCTCCAGAAATGAAAGTAATAACTATTTCAAAATCTTTCCCAGAAAAGAAAAACATATATACATTCTGTAAAATTCTTACAGAAATTAATAGTAAAGTGTCAGAGCAAACTCAATATTTAAAAAAAATGAACGGACAAAAAGAAAAGAAAGTTTATAATACGTCGGCTGAGGTCTATCTTGCTCCATACGCCAAAAACCTAAAGTTGAAAAAAACGAAAAACAAAGTTTAAACGTAAATAAAATAAAAATCTGGCAAAGCGATTTATATTAAATTTTACCGCGAAGTTTTTAGGGTGTTTCTAAAAAGAAATGCAAAATTTCATGTGCTGTACATTTAAACTTCATGAGATATCTGATTTTCTATGAAGTAAGTCAATTTTAATTTTTGCTCCATATCCATTGCATCATACGAACTTTCAAAATTTAGTTGCACATGGAGCAAATCCATTCAAAATTTTGTTGCACATGGAGAAAAAAAATATCAATGAAATATGGGATAATGCCGTGTCAATAGAGCAAATTAGTAATTTTCTTTAATTATAATTTTTTTAATTCGAAAGATATTTCAAAAAAATTTTGTTTCCTATGTTGAAAGTTTAAGAAGTATTTTAAAAGTTAACAAGAAACAAATTAAATTAACAAAATAAAATTTAAAATCTTTATTCACAGTCATTTGCATAACAAAAAATGTAAAAATAATAGGTAGGGTACTATATAAGAAAAATCAATTTTTTTTTAAGCTTCCACAATTTGAAAAAATTTCTTCTTCCATTCTAAATAATTAAATTTATTTAAAAACTTAAACTATTTAATAACAACTCAAATATGACTTTCTTACTCTAAAATATTTTCTGGAACAAAGGGAATTAATTGATGATGACATTTTATTTTATTAAATTATCTGCGAAGCATCTTACACTCACAAAATCAAAACACAAACTGATCCATTTTACTATGATCTTTTTGACACTTAATTCTTTTTTTAATGTATATAGAGCAAAAGAGAGTAAAAAAAAGTCATCTCAATTGTGCTCTATGTGCATAGATAACTACAATGTAAAAATTAGCAAGTAGAATAATATGTGTTCATGAGGCAACAAGAATTTTTTTATTTTGTTGGTATATTTGCTTCACTACCATTACTATTATACACAGTAAATCCAATTAGTTAATATACATGCAGCAAAAAATGTTTTTTTAAAAGTAAGTTCTATTTTGCTCTATGTCGTAAGGCTATTCACATGGAGCATTGTAAAAATAAGCAACAAAATTTGCTCCATTAGACAAAAAATTGCCAAAAATTGCCGTATGAAACAAGGATGAACGAACAAACTTGAAAAATGAGGATTATGGAGCAAAAGCGACACTAAGTATTTCAGCACTGAAAATAGATACGATAAAACGGATAAGCACATTAAAAAGAGCGCCATTTAAAGCCCATAAATCAACTTCTGGTTAAAAAATCCAAAAATGGCGTATGGAGCAAGAGAGAACTCAGCCGACGAATAATATACCTTACTCATTATTTATTTTATTTTCCTTTTATAAAATACTATACTTACAGAGAATCAAAAAAGTTTTCGTACATTTAATTTTTTATTTATTTTTGTGTGTAAAATATTTAGATGCTGTTGCATTTTATTGAAAAAAAATTTAACTCAATTTTTTATGAATTTTATATATTATAAAAATAACAAAGAAGAACAATTCATTTTTCAACAATAAATTAAAAAGAAAACAAAAACTAACAAAAATAATATCAAAAAAGTTTTCGTACACATATGCAATTTCATAAGTGGTATATGTATTTTTTCATACTAACATCAAAATTCAATATTTGGTTTGGTACCCTTTCGATTTTATAACGGCTTCTAAGCGATTTCTCATATTAGAAACCAATTTTGATGTGTCCTCTGGTGATATTTTTTCCCATTCTTTCATTAGAGCAGATTTTAAAGTTTGTGCCGACGTTATTTCATATTTTCTTATACGACGGTCTAACAAATCCCACAGATTCTCTATGGGATTTAGATCAGGAGACTGTGGGGGTGGATTTAATTGTTTTGGAATGTTAAATATACACCATTCTTTAACAATTTTCGAAGAATGTTTGGGGTCATATCTGCCAAAATTTGAATGAATTTTTGTTAAGACCCATTATTTCCACACTATACCTCAAATTTTCTTTTAAAATATTTAAATAACCATATTTATCCATTATGCTTTCAATAAAGCATAAGTTACCTATTTAAGCAGCACTCATACACCCCCACACCATCACATTTCCGCCACCATGTTTTATATTCGGTATAATATTTTCTTTTTCATATTCTTTATTTGCCTTTCTCCAGACTCTTGTGTGTCCATCGGAACCGAACAAATTAAATTTACTTTCGTCGCAGAAGATAACATCATCCCAAAAGTCAATTGGTTTCTGTACGTGAAATTTAGTCGCTTTTCTTTATTTATTTTTGAAATCAAAGGTTTTCTACGTGGTGAACGACCATAATAACCAACCTTATGTAGGATATTTGTCACTGTTTGGGGATTGCAACTTTTTCTTATATGTATGTATGTATTTTAATAATTTATTTCTAAAACAGCAATCTAAATTTTTTTTTTTTATTTTAAATTTGAACTTATTTGACATAAAAGTCATTACATTTCGTTATATTTCTTATTTGATTAGATTTTTTGAAATGAGTACAAAATTAGTCTTTCGGATCGAATTCACCGTTAAGAAATTCTCATCGAATCGAATCGAGAAATTCGAATAATTTTATATCGAATCGAATTCACCGGTACGGCTTATTCCCTATTGAGTTTGATTTAATGGGTTTTGATTTAATATATATACATATATATTTATTTTATTTTTGAAAATTCTAATTGAATCAATTTGTTTCAATTTTGTCGGAAGTTCATTATATAACTTCAAGCATTTAAACAAACAATTATTCTTTTGTTGGTTTGTTCTAAATAATGATAAGTAAAAATTAGAACAATTTATAGTGTTATGACTTATGTTATAGTGTATGTTTATCATTCTATTTAGAATAACATCATGTTTAATGTTATTTTTTATAATTTTTAAAGCCGTAAAGTATAGTTCACGTATGCAAATATTGTAACGGCTAATGTATTTTTCTGAATATAGCATATCTGTAGGAAATGTATTTGGATAAAAGTGAATTATTTTGATAGCTTTCTTATGTAAGATATCTAATTGAAGTAATTATTTGCTGATTTGCCCCACTCCATATTGGGTGCGATAACATAAAAGAAGAATATATGGTACATAAATCGTTTCTGGAAATAAATTTACGAACACGACGAAGAATAAAAAGGTATGGCGAAATTTTTCGGATAATTTGTTGAATCCATCCATTTGACATTCCTATCAATTTTGTTTCTGGATGAGGATTAAAATTATCTGAAACATCACAATATTTATTGATTTTAGACTTTAGTTTTTGTCATTTCCTATCTTAATTTAGTCGTAGTGATTACAATTGAAATGTAATCGTATGTTATTCTAGTATGTCCTATGTTTAACTTCTTATAATGTTGGATCCGACTAATTTTATTTTCTAAAATAATCAAATTCAATTTCAGTTATCTAATAATAATGTATACTTTAAAAAAAAAAATTTAAATTCTCTTTCTCTTTCTCTCTCTTTCTCAATCTTCTCAAAGTCACTAAAAATTTTCCATTTTATTTTTATTTAACCCTCTTCCATCCACCAATTTGTTTCATTCTGATGCTGAATACTAATAAATAAATTCAAAACAATGAAGTCAAGTGAACTTAATTATTTTTCAAAAAGAACATCTGTTACTACACAATCTCTTACCTTTCAGAAGAAGATGAAGAAAAAAAAAAATGAAAACAAAAAACATTAGAAATCACAAGTATAATTATAAAATCAAATTGTAAGTGACGGAAGTTAGTTGCGAAAGGGGAAATTTTATTTTTTATTTTTTATTTTTTACTTATATATTTCAAGCACATACAAATTGAAACATTCATAAAAAATTAAAGTAATAAAATTTAAATAACAACAACAACAACACAGCATCATGAAGGCATACCACCAATACAGCAACAACAACTACTATGCAAATAGATTTTTTTAAATCTCTCATGAGAATCAACGTAAATAATTAATACAACAACAAAAGCAATTTTGTTTTTTTTTTTTTTTTTTTTTTTTTTAAATCTCAGTATACCACTTTATAATAATTAAATGTCTAATAATTCACTTCCTTTTATATTCTTGGAAAATTATTACTACCACCAACCAACACTTCAAATGTCACCAACACTACACATTTCATATTATTCAACTTTTGTTTTTAAATCACACCACCATCACCCATTCACTGTGACACTAACTGAATACAGAAAACAACAAAGCAACAAGAAAAACTCCAATAATTTTTTGGCAATCATTCAAAAAAAAAAAAAAAGAAAAAAGAAACAAAATTAATACAATAAAAATCATGAGCCACAGCAAAAAACTTGGCGGTGAATATTATAAAAATTAAATTCTTGAATTTTCCTTAACAATAAAAATAACAGTTAAAATTTATTTTATAGCTATGAATAATTTTTATTGTTTTTTTTTTTTTGTATTAAAGTGATGTAGCAAGAAAATGGCGACAAAAATCGAACTTTCAGTAAACAATAGTAGAATATAATATAAAATACACTATCTACACTTAGTTAGAAAATAGTATTTTCATTGTCAAGGCAACATTACGAAACTAAAACAGTATAATATAACATAAACTATATACTACTAACTGTCATTGATACATAAGAAAATATTATTTTGTTAAGAAGAAAAAGAGAAAAAAAATTAATATTTTTAATGGACAGAGAGAGAGAGAGAGAGAGAAAGAGGGACTAAATGATTGTAAAATTATAATTTTTGGTAATATTTACTGTCATGCCACCAAATTGTAATTCTGTATAACTTCACAATGTTCTTCTGTTGTTTGTTGGTATATTATGTTAGTGTTGTTGCCTGATGATAATAAATAATTAAAATTCTGTAGTTGTTCGGACCGAAATAAATGAAGCGTTTGATTTTCATTTGCATAAAATTTTCATAAATTAAATTAAAAATACATTGAGGACAAGAATATTTGATTTTTCATTATTTAAAAAAAAAATTTTCTTAAAAAAAAATTTTTGATTTTGTTTTTGTTGTGAAAATTTTTTTACAAAAAAAAAAAGAAAAAAATCGGCGGACAATCTTAGATGATTGAATTGAGAAAAAATCTAAAAATATATCTGTACTTATTATTTTTGTATATATATAATACCAAACTCTATTACATTAAAGTTGAATAGTGATGGAAATTTTATATTAGTAGCGACACCACTCTGTGATCATTAAAGAAGGACCTTCTCAGAGTAAAAATACCCATATGGGTGCATATCATACTTAATTAAATTTCCATGGTTTGAAATGAATGAATAAAGGATCTTAGAATTTAATGTATTACAATATAGTCCCATCTAAATGTGTATTTTAATCTACCGTTACAACTTTTTTACTTCTTTTTCTTCTTCGATAAGTCAATATACGCCTTGTTTTATTCCCACTGAATTCATTTCAATCTTGTTATTTTATAACGTTCAGCATTCGTACATATCTATGGTGAGCTTTCTGAAGGACAATTTAACCTCTATAGGAAATCCAATGGTATCAAACCATTTTCATGATTTTGCGTACATAATTCTTCGACTTTCTTTGACAATTGCGGGTTTCAGGGAACAACATTTTTTTTTTGTCACAAATATTTCAAAATATTGCTATTGTGCCGCTGTTATCTCTCAGTGTGTGATTGATTTCGTGGCCCATAGGTGATTAATTTTGTGGCTTGTGTGGGTGTGTGATTAATAATAACTGTGAAGTGTTATTAATTTTGTGGCTTTTTTGTTCTGTTATGTACCACTCTTTGTTTTGTCTTGAATGTTTTTGCTTAGACATCTTATGTTAATATTTTCTTCATTTTGCACACTCTTTGTACATAATGAATTCAGTTAAGGTTTCTAAATAACTAGTTTTGTTTCCTTTGTCAGTGTCAGTCATCCAGATTCACCCCTTTTTCTGTTTTTAGTGTCTGTTTCTGTTTTTTTTTATCTCTAATATATATGCAGCAAAAGACGATTGTGTATCGCTCACGAAAAGCCAAATTTTTTAATATAACAAGATTATCATCATATCATCTGTAGATTCTACAGCTCGGGGTGAGCCTTAATGTCATTTACAACTTTCTTCAATTCTGCTCTATATCATGTACAACTGTCCTCCATTCGTTAAGTCTAATCTTAATTTCGATATCTATCTACGAGACTTGTACGGCACCCGGCGTAATATACTTTTATGCCATTCTTTTATTATATATCTTCATTACCATTACTTATTTTACTCATGCCTTTAAGCATTGATAAATTTTGTAATATTATGTCAATCAATTAGTGGTTCTCGTTTGATCTTTTTTGGTATTCACCATTTTAATTTTTATTATATTACAATAATAAAATATTTTCCCAGTATTGTTGTTTTTATAAATGTAAACCTGCAGTAAATCTGCACATTCTGAATTTATGAAAATACTTGTCAGATTTTCTCAATGCTGTTCATAGAATGCTAACTGAAAGTTTACTGGGCCCAAATTTTTAGTCTGCATACAAATTTGTTTTCTTTGTTATTTTGAGTATTTTAATTTTTGATTTGTTATTTAAAAAAAAAAATTGTTATTCTAAAAATGTAAGTACTCCATATTGTTTAATATTATATTACTAAATAAAACTTTAAATAAAAAATTTAAGTAAGTTTGACTATAAACAAAATGGTCAACACCACTTTTAAAATTATTAACTTCGATTTGCCATGGAAAACGATTTTAAAAGTGAAAAATATAAAAAAAAAACGTTTGAAATAAAAAATAAATTAAATCAATAGATAAACTTTGCAGAATTGTCAGGTAAATGTAGAATATAGGTATTCAATTGGTGACAAATTTATGATCAGTTTGCAGTATTTATGAAAACATCCTTTCTATCGAATGCTTTTAATTTAATTTATTTTCATCACTATTTGTTATTGTTCAGACTCTTCACGGCTATATAGGTTAACACATATTGTCTGTTTAAAATTTTTAGATCTGTCGTTGTGATATTGAAACATTTTTGTACATAATAAGGCAGAAACAATGGTTATAATATACATTTGTAGTTGATTCGCTGGTACTTGCAGTTAATTTTTAAAGTTTAGCATTAAATAACATAACCATTTTAATTTTTTTTTTTTTTTTTTTTTACCAAGACTATGGGACGAACATCTTAACTACTTTTTATGCAGAAACTTGGCACACACATCCAATCGGATTTTTCTTTTGAATTTGGGATGTATCAACTAAATTGAATGTGGAAAACAATATATATTGTAGATTAATTTCACCTTAAGGCTAGGCGCACACATGCAATTTTTAGTTTCGCAACTGTTTGATTACACGTTTGTGTTCCATTAGTTTATATGAAAGCAGGCACACATGCAGGCACGCATCTAATCAAGCAATCAAACAGTTTGTAGTTTTTTACAAACTGATAGCAATTATTAGTTGAAGCAATCGATAAATCGATTTGTATAATACGTATTTAAATGTAAACGCGCACCCTTGAAATTAAAACCAGTTGCAATTTATTTTTTCTTGCGCAGGTGTTTGAAATTTTGAATGTGAAAACATTTTTTTTTTGCTTTTTTTTAACTTGTCTTTAGCACAATATGACTCATAAACACGATGCAAACAAGAGGTCCGGCGTCTCAAGTGTCAGGACCGAAGACCTTGCATTTTTTTTTGTCAACAGCACAATGGCCCTTAAATGTGATGACGACAATAGGCCCGGGGTCCAAGGAATTCGGGCCGAAACTCTATATCATGAGCTTTAATTGTATTTGTCTGAAAAAAGTTATTAATAATTATTATAAATAATTTTAAAAAAATTTTCGGATTAGTCCGCGTTTCAGAAGTCGGGACCGAAGACAAGACCTTGAATAAAAAAATTGTCCAAAAATCAAAATGTCAATAATGTTCATTATGTATCAACACAACTACAAAAAACATTTTTTTTTTGGTTTTTTTTTGTTCAAGGTCCCGACTTCCGGACAGTCGAACCAACTTGAAAAATTTTTAAAAATTATTTATAAAATTGAACAAACCTTTTCGACATATGTACATATGTTTCCAATCACATATCCATTCACTCTCACCTAAATTATTTCGAGATACAAAATATAAAATATTTTCAAGGGTGAGTGAAGAATTTCTGACGTTCGAAAGTGAGATTGAGTGAGATACAGAATGAGGCTATTAATCTAGGGCTTAATAAAAGGTGAATCTGCAATGTCCTTTTTCTTAATTTTTTTCTTCTTTTAATTTCAACAGCACAAATGCATGCTAATTCTTTAGAAAATTCGTTTTCAAACTATATGAAATGCAATTGTTTAATTGCTATGTGTGCACGGTATCAGAAAATCAAATAGTTTGGTTGCTTATGTGTGAGCGCAAAGAGTTTTTGCAATCAAACAGTTGTGCAACTAAGAATTGCATGTGTGCGCCTAGTCTAATACTAAAATAGTTTCAATAGTAATTTTAAGTGATAACACGAAGTGTAGCAAAGTGACATTTTTTTTTTTCTCCTAAACTCCGCGTGGTAGCATAGGGCTTCGATAGTGAACCTCCATTCGTCTCTGTTGAGTACTACTTCCTTAATATCGTCCCAGGTATAATTATTGATTGTTAATTTTTGATCGATTGTGCGTCTCCATGTGTTGTATGGTCTGCCAGGTCTCCTTTGACCTTGTGGATTCCACTCTTGTGGACCTTGTGGATTCCACACTTGCTATATCACTTTCTGATTTCCTTACTGTATGACCTATCCATTTCCATTTTTTCCTATTTATCTGTCTGTTGATAGGTTCTTCTCCAGTTATCATCAATAAATCCTCGTTGCTAATTCTGGCCGGCCAGAATATTCTGAATATAATTCTCAAGCACTTGTTGATGAATACTTGCAGCTTCTGTTTGATTCTGGCCATATATTAATGTTTACTTAATACACGCTCTGAATATTGTTAGCTTCGTTGTTCTCGATATTTGGTTGCTCCGCCATATCTTCATTAGGCTGCCAAATGTTCTTCTTGCCTTATTTATACGGCTGTTGACATCTTCTGTTGTACCTCCTCTTGATGTTATAATGCTCCCCAGGTAGTTGAATTCTTCTACGTATTCTGTCTGTTGTCCACTCACTGTTATTGGCTCACTATCACTGTTGCTTGTCCTCATTGCCTTTGTCTTCTCGATATTTAATTCCAGTCCCGATTTCTTTGCTTCTTCCTGTAATATGTTGATTTTGTTCTGTTGGTCCCTTTGATTCCTTGCTATGAGGCATACATCATTGGCGTAATCTAAGTCTTCTAAGTTGCCGAAGAGATCCCATTCTATACCGTTTATTCCAGTGCAAACTTTTCTTAGAATGTCGTCTAGTATTGTGTTGAAGAGAAGTGGAGATAGTGGACATCCTTGTCTAACTGCTATATTGGTGTAGAATGGATCACTGATGTTACCTCTGTGTTGAACTGTTGTCTCTACATCTTTATACATCGCTTTGATGATGTTGATGATTTTTTCAGGAACTCCCTTCTTTGTAAGTGTTCTCCATATTGCGCATCTCTTGACTGTGTCGAATGCTTTCTTAAAATCTATGAATAGTAGATATAGTGGGGTAAAAACTGACATAATTGAAAAAAAAACTTTAGTCTCCCTTAACATAATTGAAAAAAAGACTTTAGTCTCAACAAACTTGCCCTGAGTGGAGCCTGAAACATTTTAATTAGTAGATAAATGACATAACAACTATACACCACATCTTTCGAATACATATATATTTTATCAACCTGAAGTAAATTTTTTGAAAAATCAAATTTTAAAATTTACTTTCCAAAATTTTTCATTCCCCTTCCATCCGAAACAAACATTGTAATCCCAATCAAAAGTCGTTAACTTAATTTCGAAAATGATTTTGAATATTTTTGAATACCTTTTTTTTTACAAAACAATCGACAAAATAAAAATTTCAATATTAAAATAGGTATAAAATAAGGCAAAAAAAAAATAAAAATAAAAATTTTAAGAGAGGGAGGGTTAAGTATAAACAATAAAAAAAAGCCCACGAAAAATAAGAACACTAATGAAAATGTCCTTATGATCCTTTAAGTTGTTAAGTAATTTTAAATCTTAAACAAAAAGTTGAAAAAATAAAAATGTCACCCATCTATACATACATTGTACGTACCGTTTAAGTCGGAAATATACCATTTAGTATATATAAGGAAGGTAGTGTAGAATGTATAACTATAAATAACGAGTAAAAGAGAAAGAGATAGAGTAAAAAGACAAGAAAATGGAAAATGATTCCGGAAATGTAGGTTAAGTTAATGAGCGCCTTAAGTCCTTTGAATGGTCGTGATTTGAATTTTATTTTTCATGTCCTGTATTTTGTTTTTATTTTGATTTTTATTCTTATATTTTTGTGTCAGTATTATGTTAGTGAACTATGTGTATATGTGTGTTGGTCTATTAAAGTATATTTGATTTTATATTATACTGTTTTCCTTCTGCTGCTTCTTCTTCTTCTTCTTCAGGTTTTCTTTCTGCTCTGAAATGACACTGGGTATGTGTGTACAATCATAAAATGATGGTTGATTTTTTTTTTTTTATACATTTTTGTTTAAAACGACACTCTTCTATTCTTGTTGTTGTTGCTTTTTGTCTTACATGAATTTAATTTCAGGAATTATGCAGGTCTCAATGGTTTGTTTTTAATACGGTATTAGAATATTTTTATTTTTTTTTTGGTTGTTCATCAAAAAAAAAAAAAAAATAGAATGTGCAAGGACATGGATTTATATTTTTTTTTTCATTTTGTTAATTTTTTCAAATTCTATTTTTGTATACATATATATTTTTTTGTTTTATTTATTTCTGAAGTGAGAAAGGATCGTGAGAAAAAGAAGGAAAAACCAGAAAGAAGGAAGTTATTATGTTGTTTTTTGGTATTATATCCTTCCTGTAATTCATGGAGTTGTTGATTTGAATATTAAATTTTCATTTTTTTTTATTATTATTTTTCTTTTGCGTACCAATGCTTAATATTAAAAGTTAAGCTAAAAATATTTAAAGAAAATATAAATATATTAATTGAATTTGTCATTTTGTTTTTGTTTTTGTTTTTTTTTTTTTTGTTACTAGAACTTTTTAACAGAATTATTAAATTTTCTATTAAATTACAAAAAAGTATATTATCCTTAAAAGTTTAACGTCTTTTAAGGGATATTCAAAGTAAACAAAAAAAAATGTCCTTAATTAATTATTTAAAAAATTTCCGGTCAATTTAAAATTAGGAATTAGGCAAAAAAAAAGTGTTGTTTAATTTTTTTTTTTTTGTAATTCTAGTAATTCTTGTAAGTCCAAGTAATTTTGTAATTTCTAATTAGTATTATTAAAAAATAGAAACAAATTTCTGTAGAAATACAAAGTGATCTAAATGGCAAAAAGCAATTTGAAACAAAACAGTTTTTCCATTTCAGTTAAAAATTTTGTGCCAAATCTATACCAAGTCTTGGATTTTGGCAAAAGTACTTGAATCATTAATTCATTTTATTAAAACTTAAGTCGAGTTTATCCACCAAATGGGAAAATAAGAATTTCAGTAAAGATGGATACAAACATGGGGGGTTATATCCACAGATGACTGTATGACTCTACAAGTCTATAACAAGACGTTTTATCGTGACCAAAAATAGAACAGGCAAAAGCATTTGCTTAACTTACTAAAATACGAAGAACAACATGCCTTGGGGCCAGTGGCGCAACTGCCCTATGGTAGCCCTAGAAAAAATTGTGGAACTTCCACCGATTCATCGCCATACCTGACAGGAATTACAGCAACAAGGCTGCACCTAACAAACCACCTCAAACACAAAAGACCAGGACACAGTATGATCCTGCTGAAAATTAAATAAAGGAACCGAAATAATTGCAATATTAGACTATATGACAAAAGCAATTGATTGCCGCACGAGCTTCATTATACAAATACCTAAAAGGGAAGAAGCCGAAGATTTAATAAGAACCTTACCTCCAGAAGTTTAAGTATGGTATACTGATTGCTCAATAATCGAGGAGATAACCGGTGCCGGCGTATTTGGACTAAGGTTCAAGTTTACCAAGGCACTTATTCCACTGTTTTTTCAACTGAAATGTCGTAAAAGTAAAAGGGGGCACATAGGTGCCAACATATACATAATTCAGATACCCAAGCTGTCTTAAAAGTTCTGTCTTTCCCAATTTTTAAATCAAAACTTATCTGTAACTGTTACAGAAGCTTAACATAGCTAACAGAGTTACTCTTATGTGGACTCCTGGGTATGCAGAAATACAAGGCAATGAAGAGGCAGATATCTTTGCAAAAACAGGTGCGAAAGGTCAATTCTGAGCACCAGAGCCAAATACCGCTCATTAAAATTCCTACTCTCAAAGAATTGTTTTGAAGTGGGAAACTACAGTAACCCAAGATATATGCGGGATAGTGATAGTTGCCAATGACTTACGCAGTCTAAATCCTTTTTCAAACTAATTATCCAAAAACTGAATCAGGTAATCAGACACACTAGATCCAGTGTCAGAGTACTGGAATAGTTTATAACAAATTATCACTCATGCAACAAGCATCCCTTCAATATTGGTAGATCGAAAACAGACAGATGCAGGTTCCGCTTAGAAGAGGAAAAGTCATTCTTTCATATATTGTATTTTTTTGCGATGCCATAGTTCGCAAAGGATATAAATATTTAGAGGAATACACATTGCTCGATTCTGAAATTGACATCAGAGCACAAATAGCGCTTGTCAAGAATATAAACCTGCAATTCTGAGATATGCGGGGAAGTATAACAGATCGTAAGAGGTTGCGGTTACATAGAGCTCCTCATCAATAAAAAAAAAAAAGATGCACAAAGCGAATCGAGATTTGTATATATCACAATGTAGATATATCACACTTGGTTTGGGTGTGCCAGCTTAAGAAACTATTCCTACTTATCAAGAAAATTATGGCAATAAATCTTTTCTAATTTTATTTCCACTTAGTGAAAGATCTATATGTAACTTTTATAATTATATTATGTTAACATAAATATTCATATATCCAAAATGGCGCATATTTACCGTAATTTGCCCGATGATAAAGAGTATAAAAAATGATGGTTACAACATTACTGACCATAATAATGCTACCGAATGACCATAATAATGCTACCGCATACTAGCATTATTATGGTCATTCACCGTGCCTTTTATATACTGAGTATAAATTTCGTATTTCATAACTGAAAGACATTAAATTAAGTAGATTTAAGTCATCCTTATATAGAGGTAGAATAAAGCGGTCAGAGGTATGATAGATATGGATGTAGAAAAAGAGGTGAGTTAACTCAATTCTAACAATATAAAGATTAAATTAAATAATTTTAAGTGATATTTATATGAAGGAAGAATTAGAGGGTCCGCTACCTTGGGCTGACCCTCTTATTCTTTGGCTGATAAAATAATTAGTATTCTTACTTTTTTGTTTAGAAAAAAAGTGCCATTATTACAAAATCAAATAATTTTAAATTTGATGATATGAAATAATACGAAATTTCGTCCTATGTAATTTTTAAATGTGCTGCACAAAATGCTTCTTTACAAATGCAATATAATTTTCATATTTAATCATTAGCAGATCGAGGATAAATAAGCAACCGTTGACGTTCACCGGCTGTATTAATAGAAATTTTTTCGTCTGTTGCAACGTGTCTTAGGCTCACTACTTTATACCCCATCTTCTCGATAGCGATTTTAACATTTTTTTTCATTGCTCTAGAATTGAATAGATGACTGATATATTTTTTTGTACCAAGTTGTATAGCCAACTCCTATTAGAACAATTTAAATTGAGACGATTTCGGCTGGTTGAATAGTGGAAGGTTTTCAATTTTATACGAATTAAACGCTGCGACACCATCGATGTCGATCATATCAAAAAAATAAAACTATTGGACATCGTTTAGTCTTTCTTTTGCACGTGTATATTCCTACAATTTGTCCAGTGTATCAACTTCGCCTTTAGTTAAATTGTAATTCAATAAGATGTTGGATGTTGTTATTTGAACTAGAGTCAACGCCATCATCATTATGCAAAATTGATAGTAACAAAACGTTCTTATTTGGCTTTGGTAGCTTACCAACGTAAGATTCTCGTCAAAACAAAACCCTGAAGAAATCACATGTCTTTTCTTGATTTCTGCTTTGCTGAATATATTGTTGTTTTTTTTTCTTAATGGCAGTTCAACAAATATACAACTTGTGAAGAAGCTATCCATAGTTATAGTTAGCCCTTCATTGACGTATGGCTCAGATAAACGATGAACTAGATTCAATGCATCATCAGTAAACGCTGGATGGCGCAGTAGGTAGAGCACCTGTCTTTCAACCGAAAGGTCCCAGGTTCGATTCCCGACGAAGGCAAAAAAAAAAAAAAAAATGCTTTCTGGATTTTTCGACCTGGTCCAGTACTCTTTATCATTGGGATAAAATAAATGATAAATAGTTGAGAGTTTGGGTTATCACTTATAATAAAATGGAACTATGCTATTATGAAGGCGAAGTACTCTACAGTAAATATAGTTTTCCACACTTAAATTAGTAGATATACCATAAAAAATCTACAGAAAAAAGCTATTGTATGTAATTGTGTATTCCAAATCATTGTGTAAAAGCAGTTAGGTTGTTCATCCCATAGACTTGGAATTATATATAAAAAAAAAAAAGTTGAACGTGGCTCAGTTGGTTGCTTTCCTACATATATCTCAGCTTTTAATGGGTAAGAGTTTTTCGCATCGCAAATCCAAAAAAATTTCACTCCATACTTGCGTGGCTTAGATGGTATATATTGGCGAAAGGAACATCTGCCGCGAGTTAATACTAATCTGTACATCAACTAATATTATAATAATTTTTTTTTATATTGAAATGTCAACTTGTGTATTATGAATTTTCATAGAAAATACATCAAACAAATGTGGGGTCATGTTGAACCCAGTGCACAGATATGCGTATAGTTTTCTTCAAACGGGGATAACTACTTGATATACAAATACAATCGAATTTGATTCCATTTTTTTTTATTTTGTGTTTTGAAAATACTAATTCAAGCTTTCATAGAGTCGTTGATTGACTTAATTGACGCAAAATAAGTTTTTTTTTTTATTTTAAAAGCGATTGGTTAAAAGAGAAAAGGTTAAAAGTAATTTAGGCCACCCTGTATATTTATGTTAACATTTTTATTTTCTATTAATAATAATTTTTGATTTAAATAAATTATTTTTATTATTTTGTTTTTCTAATTAAGTATTAATCTATTTTCAACTTACTCAAATGAAATATAATGTATTTATAAGAATGAAATATAATGAAATTAATTTATGAGAAGAATATAAATAAATAATCTTTATTACAAATATTTGGGATTTTAAATCTTGTATATTATTTATAGACCTATTTATTATAGCTATAACATTCTAAGAATTGATTCAAATGTTTACGAAAATGTCTGTACCACAATACGATATTATATCATTGATAATTATTATCCTTTGTGATGAATTACTATTTTATGACACGTGGTAAAATATAGACGATATAAAATTGTAAATTTTCTTAGTGTCAATACACTTGAACTGTCTGCAAATTTCAACCTAGCTATCTAAAAAAGTAAAAAAATTTTAAATTTTTGCAAAAACCATTTTAATTTCGAAATTTTTTTGGTTTTTGTACCACCACATCTTTTTAGAAATCAAATTTCCACCTTAATCTTCATTAAATTCTATTTTGATTTACTTTGAAATAATTTTTGAAAAAAAAAAAATTTTAACACGTGTTTTTGGGGTTTTGAATAATTTGTATTCAGTTAAAAGTTTTATCTCTAAATAATTAAAATATTAACAAAAAAAAAGGGCATCTAGCAATCAATCAAAATAGAGAAAATAGCACTGAATATACTTTTTTACTACATTTTTTAATAGCAATGGAAAAAATTATTTCATTTGCACCAGTTTTTGTTTTAGTTTTTTTTTTTTTTGGGTAAATAAAATTAATTTTTGCAATGATTTATAGATATTAAGAAGTGGCAAAGGTGAAAGGACAACTTTACATAGACTTAGAGGGCCTAAAAGCTTGGCAGTTCCTTTTTCGCGATATTAAAAATATGGCCGTTCCAAATAAGTTTTTGATTCATGAGCATACCTCAAATATTTAAACTTTGTAAGGTAATATATGGTAATACCTCTTGGACGAAGAGAATAAGTTGAAGTCCTGGAAGCTTGCGTGAAATAAGGCAGTTTTTCAGTTTTAGATGAGTTAAACTTGTTTTTTTTGCCCCAGTCAGCAATTTTATTTAGATCTTGTATAATCATGTTAACCATTATTTGTCTTTTATTGCCAACTTCGGTAGTTCGGTAGCATTAGATTTACGGAGCAAATCGAAAGATCCCACCAGAGTACTATCATCAGCAAAACTGTAGATTGGATTGAATATTATTTGGAGTAAATAGTTGATGTGAAAATCAAAAAGAGAGTGAGATAGAAAGAATAGATCCTTGCTGAACACCAGCATTTATATTAAGTTTTTCAGATGTGTGAAGCCGTCTACATAGACGGGAATTGAATGATTTGAAATCAAACCTTCAATCCATTTAAAAAATACATACCCTAAAACAATAGCTTGACATTTGGCTATTTAAAATGCATGCCATATTCGATTAAAAGCTTTCGAAATATTTTAAAGCAATGTCATACCAGAATTTTGTAAGCTTATATTGGTTTCGCAAAAGCAAGTCGTCATTACAGTGGTAGACCGATGCGATCTAAAACCATATTGTCCCTATCTGAGTTTATGCTTTTGCTTTCAAGATATTTTTTTTTTGTTTTTTTTTTTTGACATCCTTTAGGTTATTCTAGTACAATCTTATTAGATATTACAATAAATTATTACTACATTTAAACAGTATTTAAAAAGAAAGACCTGTGTTGGTTTTTCAGGAATCAATATTTCTGCTCTCCTATATTTTTATTTACTAAATCGTGGGGTTTCAGCCTTTACAGCCTTCTTATATCTTTATATTTTCTGTTCTATTTAATATCTCAATCGCTTTTGAATTTGAATCTGTTGAACCAATTTGTGATCGCACTTCAGAGCATAGTTCCTAATGATTTCATTGATTGTTTTTACCTTGATATCTCTGTGGATATTATCATTTGAATGATACCGGGGCATGCGTTTGTTATAGTTGAAAAGAGTTTATTTTGACAGCGCTGTATAATTGGAAGAATGATCATCATCTGAAATAAATGATTTTAAATGGCTTGTTCTATCCGATATTTATAACAAAATGAACCCAACTATGCTTAATATTCCGAAATATATAATTGATATGCATGAAAGCGGAACCGAAGACGTTTTGATTTTTAAAGAAAACATTCCGAAAAAGTACTTCAATTGCGAATATAAAATCTTATACAAAAAAACTTTATCCAAACAAATACTAAATTATTTATGGTGCTCAATTTATCCTTTTTGTATAATTGTATGTGTAAATAAAAAATATAAATAAAATGTATATGTGGCTGCCATAAGATCGTTTTCCATCCCTTTCCATCCTAAGTAACACCAAATAACTATTAAGTTAAATATCTCCATACCAACGTCGTTATAACGTCGTAAATTTAAAAAAAAATAACTTTATAGACAAAAATGTAAAAGTTATAATTTATCCGTCATTACGACTACAATACGACGTTTTATTCTATCAGTTGTCACAAAGTTATTTTATATCTATTTCACAACTTTTTTTACATTTTATAACTATGACGCAACTATTAAAACTTAAAGGTCTTCGAAAAAACGTTATACCGACGACTTGCTTATAACGTCGTAATATCTTATATTTTATAACCATTATCCGACTATTCTACTCAACCGACTATAAATTGATCAAATTAGAATAAAAGAGATAGGTAGATTATATTTTAACAATAATGTTGTCCTTTTTTCTCTCATTATAATTAAATTATAAATATGCTAATGTATTATAATTTTATAAATATGAATTTATTATTGTAAATTATAATTATTGGAAATATTTTAACGAAAATTGTGCAATATATGACATATTTTTGCAGACGAATGAAGATTTTTCGTGAAAATAAACATTTTATTGAACTAAAAATTTATGGGCCTTAAAATTGGTTTAAATTTAAAAAATTTTAAGATTATAAGAAATATATTTTTTCTTATTATTATTTATTATTTGCTCAGATCCATTTAAAATTTTGTTTAAAACAATCCCCTTATTAAAATAATAAAAGCAATTTACTCGCATTAGTATTAAATTTGGAATTAAAAGATAAAATTTTTTTATTTATTTTCTCATACAAAATATATTTTGCAATAATAATTTTCGCCATATATAAAATGGTGAAGTTATAAATATCCTAAAAATGACCAAAAAATAACCAAAAAGTTATAAACAGAAAACTACATTATATAAAAACGTATGTGAAATACAGAGATGTAAACTGGTTCCTTAAATCGAATTAAAAATTTCCTAACAGTTTTAGAAATGAAAATGAAAACTAAATTATTTTTTTTTTATATAATTCCAAGTCTGTGTTCTTGTATATATATGTAAAAAATTAAATAAAATGAGGCTATCCTATTTAAAAAGGCTTGACTTCCGGACAATAGCAGTAGTTTTCTACATTTAATGAGTATGTAATAAGCTGATAATTGTAGATATTCTAATATAAACTTGCAGTACCGTACTTAATTATTAACGAAAAGGTATAAAACCAAGTATAATAATTTAAATGGTTAATCAAACTTTTTTAATTAAGCAACGATTGAAAGTATTCCAATGTATTTCCAATATGGTCAAAGTATTTTCAACTTCTTGTGAGCTGTGGCTTCTTTAACCGATTATACCGGGTGTTTCATAGCATGCGTATCAGCTTTTTAGGAGGGGCAGGAGCCGTTATTTTAAAATTTAAAAAAAAAAAATTTGTCAACTAAATTGAGGGTGCTCTATTGATTTTGGTGGTATTTTCAACTTCCGGAAACGACCAATTGTTTAAGACCAAAAATCGCCGAAACTGGCCGAAATCGAGATTTTCAAATGGGAAGGGGTACTTTTTAATGCAAATTCAGATTCTACGACAAATTTTAAAATTTTAAAATAACGGCTCCTTCTCTTCTTAACAAGCTGATACGCATGCTCTGGTACATCCGGTATACTTTTAAGTCCTTTTTAATTTCTTCATTTCTGACAAACCGTGGTGCATTAACTACTGATCGCAGTACTTTTGATTGAAATCAAAACAGAGGAGGTTGGGTAAGATAGTGTAGATTGGAAACTATCACTAAAATTTGTATTTAATTTCTGTAATTTCAAAACATGAATATGGGTCCAATGTGGTGAATACTAAGGTGAAATTGTTTTTTTTTTTTTCCAAAATATACGATATTTTTTTTGTTATTTTTCTGAAATCTTCAGGACTATACTAGTACTTTGACAAAGCTGAAAATCTAAAGGTGTCCTTGTTTTTGTTGAAATTTATTAAATTTCACGCAGTATTTAAATAGTTAAATGCTTAATGTTGTATGCACTAGTCTAGTAGAAAATACAATATGCATCTCCAATTGGAATTGAATTAGTGCTTGATTTAGTGCTTGGAATCGTTAAATTGTATTTTATGTGTATTTTCCTACCGATTTAGCTATATAAAATATATATAATATTAATTGAAAGAAAACAATGTTTGGATAGAAGCCGACCAGTTTTTTATAAACAAGAAATGTAACATCTC
Organism: Argyra leucocephala; assembly: GCA_963942445.1. NCBI lineage: Eukaryota > Metazoa > Arthropoda > Insecta > Diptera > Dolichopodidae > Argyra > Argyra leucocephala. The sequence goes on from OZ012681.1 coordinate 18,125,378, forward strand.
TTTTAATTTGGGGCTATTCAATTTGTTTCACTTGGTGTGCTACACCACAAAGAAAATTTAGTTCTGAATTTCTGTTATTTTAAAAAATTGATTTATAGGATATTACTTTGTTCAAGAAAATTTCAATGTTGGAAGTTTTTGGCCCCTTTGACATGTTTCCGGCGTACTCTTGCTACATATATTCTTATAGAATAACAAGAACTTTCTCGTAAACAAGCTGACATCAATTATTACTTGTATGTTGGCGGGATGGCATAGCTTTCGGTGGATAACAAATTTTTAATGTAAATTATTTTTACCATATTTCTGTGCACAGACTTGGAACTTGGAATTATATAAAAAAAAAAATAATTTAGTTTTCATTTCTAAAACTGTCAAGAAATTTTTCATTCGATTTAAAGAACCAGTTTACAACTCTGTATTTGAGATCCGTTTTTATATAATGACTCTTGATTACTTTTTGGTTATTTCTTGGTCATTTTTAGGATATTTATAACTTCATCATTTTATATATGGCGAAAATTATTATTGCAAAATATATTTTGTATGAGAAAATAAATAAAAAAATTTTATCTTTTAATTCCAAATTTAATACTAATGCGAGTAAATTGCTTTTATTATTTTAATAAGGGGATTGTTTTAAAAAAATTTTATATGGATCTGAGCAAATAATAAATAATAATAAGAAAAAAATATATTTTTTTTTAATTTTAAAAATTTTTAAATTTAAACAAATTTTAAGGCCCATAAATTTTTAGTTCAATAAAATGTTTATTTTCGCGAAAAATCTTTGTTCGTTTGTAAAAAGATGTCATATATCGCACAATTTTCGTGGAAATATTTCCAATAATAATAATTTACAATAATAAATTCATATTTATAAAATTATAATACATTAACAAATTTATAACTTAATTATAGTGAGAGAAAACAGGACAACATTATTATTAAAATATTTTAGAAATAAAATTTTTTTTTTCGTTAAAAAATAAATACATACACAATACACTGTATATAACAATATATCTATCTCTTTTATTCTAATTTGGTCGTTTCATAGTCGGTTGAGTAGTCGGGTAATAGTTATTTTCACTACGGTACGACTCAACAATCATTCCCCAATAACGTAATAATGACGTTGTCTGAAAGTTATTTCAACGTCATATAGACGACCAGTAGTTATTTAGCCAACGATAGTACGACGTTGTTACAACCTATTTGTGTTACTTGGGATAACTTTGGAGAGAATCGAAAAAATTGCTATAGAGGTCTATAGTTTGTAACATATCTTTTGTCGCCTTTTTCTGGAGTTGAATCAACATGTGGGATATTGCCCAGTCGAATAGAGAAAATTGATAATGGTTTCGAAATGGCAAAGGCAACTTTTTTAGGAACCATTTATAGAAATTCCATTAGGTCTGGTATAATAAAACATATTGGAATATCTTCAACCATAAACAATATTTAAATTATCTTAATAATATAAGTTTATTTTCTACTTTTCTTTTAGTGCACATGAGCCGCATAATTTTGTTTTGTTTTGTTATTGTAACATTTCATTACCATTAATTTTTCTTCCTCATAACTAGATGAGCTTTCTATTTAAAACCTATTTTCAACCCGCATACAATTACTACTATATGAACATTTTATATAATATCTATTTAGTTATGAACGGAATTCAAAGAAATTTATTCCTAACGAGATATACATTTTTTTTTAATCTATCCAATAATCCTTTATAATTGCTTCAGAATTAATTTTAAAAGAAATTTTAAAAGTACAAAATATTCATCTCACACCTTTAATTATTATTATTAATTCAATTTAAGATCAAAATCTTCCAGCATTTTATTCATATAGCTCTTTATTTCATATTTTATGACTGCTGCTAATTATTTTGATTGCAATATAACGTTGGTAACCCCTATACTCTACTACTAATACAATTCATGCAATTAAATGTTTCAAAAGTCTTAAAGGAATTCTTTCAGAATTGCAAAGAAATTTTTTTTTTTTTACTTTAATCACAATTAAAACACTCCCACTCTAATTTCTATCGTTTTCACCCATTCCCACATCAAAACAGTTCATAATTTAGGCATATAAATTTTGTAAAAGTTTTTAAAACTTTTAAGTCTTCTGACTTAAATCAAAAAAAAAAAAAACAGAAAATTTCAACCAATTTCAATTTATAATCGTAGTTGATACTGAACTGAGTGTCACAAACTGAACTTGAGAATGAAAGAGTGCGGTGTCGTACGCGGTATTTATTTTTAACCCCTTTAGTGTGTTAAAAGTTCATAAAAGTTTTTCCGTTAGAATAATAAAAAAAATAATAATTATAAAGTTTTACAGAATAGAACGGACGTCATCTTCATATTTCTATATCCAGCCAGTATTTTATGGATAGAGAACCATAGAATATCAGAGAATAAAATTGTAGAGGAAGGCGGGAATTGAAGAGAGTATTATTTTATGGTGTAACAATGAAATTATGAAAAAGCGCATTAAAAAGTTATCATGAATGAAAAGTTTTAACCTTTTAACGAATTTTTTTTTTTTTTTTTTTTTGTTTTTTGTTTTCCATCTTCTTTTGTTTTTTATTAATTTTCATTTTTGTTTTTCTTTTTAATTACAAATAATAATTTTTCATTGTTTACATAATAAAATTAAATAATAATATTATTTTTTATCTTCATCCCTTTTCACTCTCTCTCTCTCTCTCTCTGTCTCTCTCTCACTGCATGTATTTCGAAATTACACTATAAACGTAACTTTATTTTGTAATTAGGGTATAGGTGTAGGTAGAGAGATTTTTTTAAAACGTTACAAGCAGCAATCTTAGGTACTAAAATAATTTTAACACCCATCTGCCTGTTGTGTAATAACTTGAAACATGTTTATTTTATGGGTTTTAAGATTTCATCCACTCATCCTCTTGACATGGAAATATTGTATACCTTTTTTGTTTTTTTTAAATATTAGCACGTGTTTTATGTATAACAAGAGGAAGTAAAGTTTTATTGACTTGAAATTGGAAATGTGAAGTTTTGAAAAAAAAAAAAATAAAATTGTTTACAAAGAAATTTTGTAACTTACCTTTTGAAGTGTATCTATACTCTTTTTACAACAAAATTGTTATTGTAGTGATTATTCTTGTGTTATTATACCCAATGTGTTATATATTATAGTAATTTGTAAAATGTTCTGTTATGTAGTATGATGTATTAGATTTCGTAATGAAAAATTAATGTATTAATAAAAGCTTTGCAAATACAAAGTTGCCATGCTGGATTCCCGGGCTTACTAACATAATAACTAATGCATCATTACGACTTATTTTTTGTTATTTACTTTATCACAATGATAAAGGGTATTGGACCAAGTCGAAAAACCTATAAAGCATTTTTTTGATTCATCGGGAATCGAACTTTGGACATTTTCAATGAAAGACAAGCCCAGCGTGTGGCAAATGTCCACAACAAAAATTGGCTTCAATACTCAGCACAAACTACGTCAGAAGGTAGATATGTAGAGCTTTTCAGCTCCCTTCACCAATTAACTCAATTGGTAAAAGAACCTACTCGTCCAGATTGTTCAACCCATAGTGCTTATACTCTGGACTTATTTCTAACATCAGATCCGGAAAAATATAGCATTTCTGTAAATAGTCCTATAGGCAACTCTGACCACTGCCTTATTAACTCGCGCTTCATAGCTTCTAATTCCACCAACCAGAAAATTCCTCCCAAACGAAAAATATGGCAATTCAATAAAGCCAATTGGGATGGTTTAAACAGTTTCTTCAAAAATTTTGATTGGAATATTATCTTTCGTCACAGAAATGTTAATCTCACTGCAAATGCATTAACTAGTACTATAGTTTTCGGAACGCAGCTTTTCATTCCGAATAAACTTAAGAGTGCTAAACCAACTCAAAAATATAATTGGTTCAATAACATATGCAAGCAAGCAGTCAAAAACAAAAAGAAAGCTTTCTACTCCTACAAGAACATACCGAGTGAAAGCAACCGGATAACTTATAAACAGGCTAGTAAAAGCTGTAAACGAGTATTAAAACAGCAAAAATTCCAATATGATAGTCGCCTAAGACAACAAATTATTCACTACCCAAAAGGTAGTAAAAATTTTTGGTCGTTTGCTAAAATAGTCAAACAAAACTTTTCATCATCAGCAACACCTCCGCTGATTCATAACAATGCTGTTATTTCATATCCCGAACTCAAGGCAGACCTGCTTGCAAAAATTTTCGCAGGAAACTCTACATTACCAGCAACAACAGCAACTCCACCTGCCTTTGAACCAACTGAATGCTCACTTAAAAGAGTTTAATTCCGTCCTCGAGTTGTTGCAAAAGTTCTAAAGGATCTGAATTCCAACAAATCTACCGAGCCTGACAACATCCCTCCATTAGTACTAAAAAATTGTGCAAACACCCTAGCCAGACCGCTGAGCAAACTTTTCCACAAATCATATGTTTCTGGTATTTACCCATCCTCATGGAATATAGCTCATGTCCAGCCAATCCCAAAAAAGGGTGACCTTAGAAATCCCTCAAACTACCGGCCAATTGCTTTAACATCAGTAATATCAAAGGTCATGGAGACTATAATTAACTTCCAGTTAAAAACATATCTAGAAAGCAATCACCTGGTCAACTGGTGATCTTTTGACCTTTTTGACTGAAAAATGGCACCAATGCATAGAAAAATACGGTGAAGCTAAAGTTATCGCTCTAGATATCTCCAAAGCTTTTGATCGCGTTTGGCACGCAGCATTACTAAAAAAACTAGAAGCAATTGGTCTAGGAAACTTACTCAATACGTGGATTGAAAGTTTCCTTTCAAACCGTTCAATAAAAATTGTTTTGGATGGGTTTATGTCCCAAAAATTCAATATCAATGCTGGTGTCCCTCAAGGCTCAGTTCTTTCTCCAACATTATTTATAACCTTTATAAATGATCTCCTATCCACGTCTGCAAATCATATACATAGCTTTGCTGATGATAGCACCCTTGATTCCTTGTATTTTTTTGAGAAAGCTGCTGAAGTGACCCAGACTTCGGTAAATAGAGAACGAAATAACATCTCTCGAGCTCTAAACAGCGATCTCCAAAAAATTCAAGCCTGGGGAAGTGTAAATAGGGTAAAATTTAACGCTTCAAAAACCCAGAGCTGCCTAATATCAACAAAGCAAAGGCCTTCATTACCAAACATCCTTTTCGATAATGTAAATATTGAAAACTCCGAAACCTTAAGAATTCTTGGAATGGAGATAAACAACAAACTTTCGTGGCAGGACCATATTTTTGCAATTGCAAAAGATGCCGCGAAATGTTTGGGATTCTTAAGCAGAAGTAAAAAATATTTTACATCATCCAACCTTCTTCTAATATATAAGGCATACATTCGACCACGACTTGAGTATAACTCACATATTTGGGGCGGTGCACCCAACAGTACCCTCCAGTACTTAGATAAAGTACAAAAGCGAGCCATCAAAATTATTAATGATGGAGATGTTACACAACACCTAACATCGCTGAGTCACCGTCGAAATGTAGGAGCAGCCACTCTGTTTTATAAATATCTATTGGGTAATTGTTCTGACAAAATTAAAAGTATTATGGCAAAACTACAACCATTCCAACGAAATACTAGCAGAGCAGCCCTTTCCCACAAATTTGTAGTCGAGCCTCTTCGTACCAGAACTGTGAAATACAAAAATTCTTTCGTTAACCGAACCTCTAAACTATGGAACACTCTACCACCTTATGTGTTCCCCCAAAAATACAACTTGGAAGTTTTCAAAAAAAGAGTGAATCAATTTCTGTTAAGTTGTCTGTAAACCTGTGTTACTATTTCTATTGCATTTCTATCTGTGTTACATGCCAAATGCCTCAACATTTTCTTGACTTGACTATTCAGTTACTCAAATTAAAAAAAATATGCCTACAAAATTTTTGCACAAAAAGATTCGGAACAAAACAGATCAATTTAGAACTATTTTAAGCGATCTACTCAAACGATCAGAGCACTTTTGGGCAAAATAGTTAAATTAACGGAAACTACTGAACAAAATAAATTTTTTTACTCCAGATCGTTCTAGATCGTTCTTGAACAGTTTATTGAATAAACCTAATATTTTGCTGAAATATTAACAATTTAGCGAATGAATATATGTTATTTTTTTATTGAGGTACCTTAAATTTTAGTTTGCTATTTGCCGACAGATGGATTTTTATGTAGATTTTAATAAATATATAATTTTGGTCCTAGTTTTTTTTAAAAATAAATTGTCAGTTTTATCATAAAGTTATAATAATATATATATACAATGTATGTATGTTTAATATTTTTATAACTTTTTCAAAACTTTTTAAATTTAAAAAATAAAAATTTTTAGCCATAAATGATGATTTGTTTCTTTTTTATTAAAAGTAAATATTATAAAATCTGTAAAATAAATTTTAACATAGGTTCGGTATACATAACATTTCACAAATATACTAATAAGACTTCCTAACCAAAATACAGTACAAATTATATATTATATTTATTGTACCTACATTTTAGCTGTTTGAGTATACATATATAAGTAGGATAAATGCTAATTGGTACAATATATTATATTATATGCAAACATCTACTTGATACATCATAGTGTCAAAACTGTCAACTGTGAATACATTCCATGTATGAATATGTAATAAGTATACATAATTTGTATGCTTAGATTTATATTAAACTAAACGCTTTCGTATTTTGTTGAAATAATTGAGAATAGAGTAATAATTAAAAATTACTTTTTTTTTTATTAAAAAAATATTGTTATATATAATATAATATATTAAAAATTATTATTATAATACATAATAATAAAAAAAAAATTTGAATTAATAGAGAATCAAACTCACAAAAATTTGGGATATTAAAACCTATATTAATAATATTACCATACTAATTAATTTTTTTTTCCTACTAAAAGTGCAAAAAACCAAATGCGATAAATAAAAAGAATTTGACTCAAAAAAAAATCGACAAAAAAAATTGATTGAATGAAAAAAAACGAAGCACACTAAAAAGCACGAAAAGTGTGCCTTCAAAATCGTGATCTTGTGTATTATAATATAGATTTAAATTGAAAAACCAATATTTATAACACTTTTACACAATTTTGTATTTATTTTATATATTAACAATTATTTTGTATTAAAAATTATTGTATATTAACAATATTATTTTATTTATTATTTAATAATTTTATTTATTTGAATAACAATGATTTGATATTGAGATTGAAATAAACAAAAATTTTAAAATTAATTCAAATCAAATTCAAATGTTAATGTCTGCTGTTTAAATTTTTTTATTCGGAACACAATGTTGTTAAGCAATAAATCGCAATCATAAGAATTCTCTTTTAATAAAATTGTTGGGAACAAAATGTTCTGAATCAGTGAACTAAGCATTAATTGACAAATTCAATCATGTTTTTCTTACTACATATTTTTAACTTAACTTTTTTAAATTCTTTTTTTTTCTTTTTGTTACGCTTAAGTCATAATAATTTATATTACCTTATAATAATAATTATACTTTATAATATACTATATATATTACCTTATAATATAATAATTATACTTTATAATATACTATATTTACCTACTATATACTCTGTAAGAGCTTATAAGCTCACTTGAGAGGAACTAATAAAATAAATAAAAAAATAAATAAATAAATGACAATGCATATATGATTACGACTTATTTTTTGTCATTTACTTTATCCCAATGACAAAGGGTATTGGACCAGGTCGAAAAATCTATAAAGCATTTTTTTTGATTCATCGGGAATCGAACTTAGGGCCCTTTGAATGAAAGACAAGCTCAGCGTGTGGCAAATGGTAGGAAATGTAGGAAATGTGGAGTGAAACCGATCTCAGGTCAGCGAAAGCCAAGTCTGTCCGCGTCTGGGCTGGAAATAAGCTAAATTGGTTTGACTGTTTCACGTAAACCTGGTGGAAATTTAAAATTTTATTTTTCAGTATATTCATAGATTTTTAATAACCATTAAGTTAACCGTTCAGTTTGTTTTATATGGGATCACTATGGATGATGTAGTGGCAGTAATGAGTTACTATGGCTTTCATTTTCTATTCAACTAAATAAATAATTATTTTTTGAAAACATAAATATCTAAATAGATTTACAAAAACTGAAGGATCGTATTTTGGTACCAACTTTTCTAAATGTTATTTTGTAATGAAATTTCGGCTTCAATTTTGACTTACTTAAGGACTTTCTTATATAGGTGCTTATGTTCTTAATTATTTTACTTATTTATTTATGCTACAGACCAATATTTAATTTGATTTTATGGAATGTCTAACTAAATTTAGTGATTCGTCACCCCTCTGCCATTACTGATCTACAATAGTTACTCTGATGGCTCGTATCTGTAGTAGTAAGAGAATAACGCAGTAATAATAGCTAAGCTATTGAATACATACCCAATGATAATTAGCATGTAAGAAAATAATGTAATAAAGAAAGAATCAGTATAATAAAGTTACTCAAAGATAATACTATATCTAACTGGATTTTTGAAATTTTTTTATACTCATGAATATTTTCATATCTGCAATGAATGGTTGGTCTAGTCTGACAATTTCAAATCTTTAGATACTGAATCGAAGTTGTTTTTAACTTGAACATTTTTTAATTATTACATTCCATACAAATCATATTAACATCAAAAAGAGAGTTAGAGAGCTTCGAATCGTGCTAACAACTTGTGAATAGTTCTTCAGCAACCGACTAAGTTGCTAGAAACACTAGTAGTTCATTATTAAAAACATATTCCTAAATTTAACCATAGCGTACATCTTGAAAAAATTATACCACCCCCTTCTCTAAAATGATGTAATATTCTTGAGAATGTTATAGTAGGGGGAAAATTATGTGTGTAAACTCGAACCGGCATGACATAATTTTTGTGATGATCACTAGATGATATTTTATGCCAATAAATGTGTGGATATGAATGGAAACAAATTGCGTTCACATAAAACTAAAATTATGTGGCGAAAAGCTTGAATCAGGACCCATTCAAGCCTAAGAATATTTGAAATAATAATTGCGGTTTGTCAAAGAAACTCCCAACTCAACGAATATCTTCTAACAATTAGAAAATAAAATTATTTATATTATTTACAAACTCAATTAGTGTTGTATTCTACATCAGTTACACCGTTTAGTTTTGTTCCAGTTCATCCTGAATCCATATTTGTTTTTTCTTTATTAAAAAGTAGTAATTGAAAAATGAACATTAAAATTACTTCAAAGTTCATTTAGTTTAAAATTGTTATAATATTGGCCTTCATTAGGTAAATGAATAAAGTGAAAATAAATATATTGTATATGAGTTGAGTTTTATGTTGATTGTGCTGGTTTGCTTTATTTTTCATTCGTTGAATTAATTCAAATGTTTGAAAGCATAAAATAGAAAAAAAAATAAATTTTATTTCACATTTTTTTTATTACCGATTTGAAGGTAAAAACTCTTTACTTAAGCAGCATTCATCGTTTTTACCGTTTGATTTCCATATTTTAATGCAAAGTCATAGAATTCTATTCGTAATGCAGTAAAGTGTGAGTGAAGCTCATTAAATGAGTAAACTTTCTTCGTAAGGAGTAACGACAAGGTTATTTTTCAATTATAGCAATCATCACATGGAAATGCAAAAAGGAAATAAAAAAGCAAAAAAAAAAATAAAAATAATGAAAAAAAAACATATTATGAAACGAAAGCAATGGAATGCAACATGCAAAGAATTTTTTTCCTATAAAGGACTAACAAAGTAAAAGGGTTTAAATTGGTTGTATTTTTTTTCTTTTTCTCACAAAAATCACGCAATTTACCGTAATTCGTTGATGAATCCTGAAATTTATTTATTTTGATAATTGAGGATAGAAAGGAAGGTAAAAAAAGAAGGTGAAAATACTTATGTAATTTTTGTTAATCATTAGACAATAACGTAAGAGCACAGTTGTACATGTATAAGGAATAATGCAAGTAATTAGAGGAATATAGTGTTGTTTAGTAAAAGAAGGTAAATTAAAAAAAAAAAAAAATATTTTTTACTCACGTATTTTATTGCACTCAATGACATTGGAATCTTAAAAGCAATCATCATATTTGAAATATTATTGAAAAAATGTAAAATTGCAAAAGAATAATTAAATTGACTGAAGATGGCTGAAGTGAAAAAAAATTTGTTATAGAGAATTCTTACCGTTTTATACTACAATTTTTTGATTTCGCTTAATGAGTTTTATTTTTTTTTTTAATTTTGTTTTAATGCGTTACATCTGTATCTTATATTTTAATCTCAAATTCTATACAATTAGAATGAGTTTGAGTTTGAATTGAAATAAAATTGCAAAAATAATTCAAATTAGTGTTAATTTACAAATAATTGAGGAATAAAATCGTTTGATAAAGTATGTTAATAATAGTGAGAAAATTTGGTCTGTATATAGTATATATATATATATATATATATATATATATATATATATATATATATATCAACAAGTCATAAAATCTCTATATGAGTTATATGTTTTAGAAGAAATTTAGATTTACAGTGGTTAATGAAAAAAACTTAATGAAAATTGCATCTGAGCTTTATTTTTCTTTTATTTCTTTGTTGTAGCGGTTATACTTCCAACAAACTTATAAACTTTGTATACCCACACCAAACAAGAGTTTTAAATTGTCTCTAATTTTTATTTACAACATATTAACTGAATTTAAAATTTTCGTAGCTATAGGTACTTTTCTAATTATAAAAAATATGTACCCCAAAACGCGTAATTTCCTTTGAATAATGACTGTGTGATACCTCATTATTATTTGAAAATTTATTTTGAATAGATATTTTAATTCAGTTGTAATAATCTCTGTTGAAGTGAAAGTATCTATAAAAAGTTAATATGCATTATTTATAAACAATAATTTAAAACATAAGTAACGATAATATTATGTAGAAATTTTGTGTTTCTTTAACCATATCATGCATTTTACGAGTTCTATATTTTCAATGTAGTGAACAAAAAATTGTTACGTAGATAATCTATCTTTCAGCCACTAATATATTTTCTATATTATTAGTCATATTTTTTAGAATAATTTTAGATTTACAGTGGTTAATGATGAAAAATTAATGAAAATTGCATCTGAGCTTTATTTTTCTTCTATTTCTTTGTTGTAGCGGTTAAACTTACAACAAGTTTATAAACTCTGTGTACCCACACCAAGTAAGAGTTTTAAATTCTCTTTAATTTTCATTTATAACATTTTAATTCGATTAAAAATTTTCGTAATTATACATTATTTTCTAACTATAAAAAATGTTTACCCCCAAAACCCGTAATTTCCTTCGAATAATGACTATGTAATACTACATATTTATTTGCAGTTTGAATAGATATTTTAATTTAGTTGTAATAATATGTATTGAAGTGAAAATGTCTATTATGAGTTAATATCCCTTACTGATAAATAAGAATTCAAAGCACAAGAATAGAAAATCGAAAACTGAACGAGTCACAGTAAAACTATTTCCACAATAATTTCTAGACTTTGAATATAAAATGTTTACAAAATTTAAGTCGTAGGATAGAAAGAGGGGAAACTGTAGCTATGCATAAATCAAGTGAACTTACGGTAAACAAGTTCGATTTACAATTTATTGAAATTTATATCGATGAAAACGATTAAAACGATGAAATTGACCTGATATAGCTTTTCTGAATCTTTTAAAAGCGCCTAAAACTAACGACTAGGTCTGGTATAATAAAATTATCCATTTTAAATCAAAATAATATTTTAACTAATATTAAATTTTAAATAAAATAAAATTTCAATGCTAATAAAAATGAAAATGGCGGAAAAATATATTTAATAAAAATGTGAATCAATTTATCGCATTTCCTTATAACTAAAAAATATGTCTGTAAAACTTTGAGTAATTTATCCAAAAATTTCACAACTGTTTCAAAAGAAATGAAAATTGCAAAAAATTTATTAAATATAAATATTATTGAAATGGAAATTTTTTCAAGAATAATAATGGATCGGTAATAAATCGATATTTACAAATAATTTAGTACTACTGTTACAATTTATGTATTAAAACTATATAGTTTATTATTCTTGATTTATCGTTGTTGCCATATTAAATGAAGATTCTGGTTTTGATTTTTTTTTTAATAATTATTGATGTGTATACCTCGGCTCATTATGTTCTACGTTACATACTTTGTGGTTCATTTACATCATATTTCATTCTGGGCTACCCAATAATGCAATGAGCTGCTATTGACTTTCATATAATCTACTACTCAGTTTGTTCTATTCGTTTTGCTTATTTCATTTCAAGTGCAATTGTTAAGCATATCATTTTATTCATGCGGTAGTTGATTTCATTATTGATTTCCCTTTAGAAACTAATATTCTAATACTTTGTTTGACATTACTGGCCCACATGCCATATGGCGCAGGGCCGTTAGAATTAAGCCCTTACATTTATGTAACAATTTAATAAGTAAATAGTTGAAATTATTATTTGTAGGCTTTTTATTTCATTTATATTCACATTGTTTATACCTCGGATACATTATGTTAGAGTGCATTTAGGTTTTGCATGTTGTTAATTACATTATTTACAATTTTACTTTTACTGATTTATGACGTAGTCGTAGTTGAATCAAAGATTTTATTCATAAGCGAAAATTTAATGACGGATGTATGGGAATTTTAAAATGACAATATGATGTATTATAGGACTAGATATGATTTAGTCATTTATTTATTTAACTGACAATGTGCTTTAACACATATCAGATGTGCGATAACTTTTTCGGCTCATGATCAGAATTTTGAAATATAAAAACAACAACACAAACGATATGATGACAATATTTATGGAGTACATAACAACGTGGATATTGCGATCAAAGTCAATACGTAAAAATTTCACTTGGTCCATTATATTGAGCGAATGCTCGTTAAATGTTTCAGTCAAGAGATATTTATACAACTTAAGTTTGACAAAAATATCAACAAACTAATCTCTACAAGACTCTCGTGTGCTACTTATAGTCAGAATAATAAAAAATAATTTTTATGATAGCTAGTTATTAACTCTAATGTGGCAACACTTTTATCATCTTCTTAGCATATCAAATTTTTCTTCTTGAGTCTTCAATGAGTCTTTTCGTTTGAATTCATGGAATTTATCAATAATTGAGTCCGTTTGTTGTATTAAATCATTTGGAAATTTTCTTTTTCTTTCATGCATCGGTATATAATATAGACGTGGTGGGTAGGGTATACCTATAATACGTCTCTCTTTTTTTTTAAAATTGCACGAATAGTTGTTGCTCAATATAGTAATGACAAAAAAATATTTATTGATTGAACGTAGTTATGATTATGATTATTATATAATGATGATGAAAATTTTATTATAAAATTATAGATTTCCTGACTGATTCAATGATTCAATCAATTTGATTTGAACTGGCTGTTTTTTTGTTAAATTTCTATGTAAATATAATATACGACATACTGTACAGCCAGCATGGATCTTGCTTATCTTCATCTTAGTTATTCTTTTTTTTTTTTTTCATTTTATAATATTTTGGAAAATGATGACAATAATGACAACGAATTGAATGATTATTATTGGGTTGTTTGATGCTCTTGGATACTTACTTACCTTTGACGTTCTGTAAATGAACCAGAAAAAGGGAATAAAAAGAATAAAATTTTTTTTTTTAAAAAGAGAGTAGCAGAATAACAGTCACAAGAGGTCATCACGATAAGATTGTAATATTTAAGTGGTACGTGAAAATATTGGAAAATTATTTTAATATTGTCTATCTATCTCTTTCTATGTTTGTTTGTGGATTCGATTTTATTTATTTATTTTTGGTTTTTTTTTTTGTTTTTTTTTTTAGCTTAGCTACGATGATGAAGATATGATTATTCTATTTTAAAGCAATTTTTTATCAGATTTATTCTTCAATTTATTTTTTATTGGAAAATTTTTGTACTCACTTCGTTTTTTTTTTTGTTTTTTTTTGTTGAGCATTAAAATGTAGGATAAAGATTGATTTTTTTTAAGGTAAAAAAAAATAGAATTTAAATTGGTTTTTGTTTTTGTTTTGTTAAATTAAAAAATTGGTTACGTAAAGTCTTCCATTGGAATAAAAATGAAAAAAAAATGTATTAAAGTTTTAAAAATTACTTCTGTTTATATCATAATTTAAATAGGGTTCAAATGAGGATTCAAAAATATTGGAATAATCATTGATCTGATATTCATGTAGATTTTTTAGAATTCGGTAATTGGTACTAATTTTTTTGATTTATTTAAAAAATCAAATGGAAAAACTTGAATTTTGATTTTAACATTTTGAAGGATATCGTAATGGCCAGTGATCTTTAGATCCAATTTGTTAATGAGTATTGTAGGCCGATCTTATATCATAGACCGCATACTTTAAAGGCTTCCACAGAGTGTAAGATCTACTTTAGTCCTAATTCTTATCTTACAATCTAATGCAAACTAGAAAGTAAGCTCTTAGAGATAATCTTCTATAGTTTTTTGCACCATCGACTGCTTGATTGGTTTCTTTAAAATATTAATTTATCTTTTTCTTATTTCTAAGCTTTTTTTTTAGTTTTTCTTTTATATAATTCCAAATTTATAGGATGAAGACCCTAACTACCTTTACACAGATATTTAGCAAACTATCAGAAGTTCATGGGTCCCTTGTCCATTATAAAACTCAATTTTACATTATTGATTGATAAACCTGAAACGGTAAGCCTGTACCCAAGGAACCAGATTTAGAATTTGTGTACATAATGTGTGCACGCATTATAATTTTAAGCACACAATAATAGGTTACCTCTTGGTATTATATGTGTATAATGTGTGCACTTTTGGGGACTAATTGTGTGCAAAATGGCATACACACAGTGTGCATGCTATGCAACTGAAATGTGACGGTTATCAATGATAATTATTACGGTCACAAAAAGGTTTAATTTTATGAAAATGTATGTATGTATGTATGTATCAAATGTAAATTTACCGCCCCAATCACAACCAAATTGTACGTTAAGGAATACTTCGTAACTATTTGTTTAATCAAAAATTGTGCAAATAGTAAAATTAAAGTTGAATTAGAACAAAATATGAAGTTATATAATAATGATAAATAATAATTCATTATTTTTATAATTTGCGACATATTATATTCATTTTAGTTATTTATTATATATTTTCTTGCGGTAAAAGTTCCTGCAATTTCAAATTTATCATAAATATAAAGCTTTTACTTCGAAAAAATTAATGGGCTTTCCAAATATTGTATCGATACCTTTTTGGAAGAATGTACTAAGCGACATTTTGAAAAATGTTCACAAAACGAAAAAAACTTCTCACTCATTGGTTTTTTTTACAATTTTAAGTTATTATACTGATTTTAAAAGGATTTTTAATTACAAATATGTCTAGCCTTTTCAGAAAATTATACTTTGAAAGGGAGCTGAATTTTTGTCGCTTAGTTCATTTTTCTTACAACGATTTTGTCGCTTAGTACAATGCAAAATGTCGCTTAGAACATTTATGCTTTTAAAAAAAATAAATATATGTAAAAACAATTTTGTCGCTTAATTCATTATAGTTTATTTAAAAAAGAAACAAAAAAGGCATTGAAAAATTATTTCAAAAATAAATTATGTAAATAAAAACCAACTCAACCAAATTAAATTCAAATATAATTTTAATAATTATAATATAACTTTATTTCAGCTTGAGCTAAATTTCCTCTCTCTCAGGAACTATATCTTCATCATCAGTTTCTGGTAACTTCTATTTCACCCACGGTATTTATAATTTCTTTGAATTCATTCTGATACCTTTCCGGAATTAATTGCTTTTTAAATAATAATTCAAAGTCTTTTTTCTTCGAATCCGATATGGGTAAGTTTGAAATATATAATAATTCAGCTCCTTTAAAGTTTAGATGTTGTATCTGTTTACGGGTTCAACCCAATTCTAGAGTAGAATAAGTTAGAACAGTTAGAATAGTTCGATACCTAATGATAATTTTGTTATAGAAATGAAATCAAATTTTTCTGGACCTGAAACGTACATCATCATCAGTAGGTACATGGCAAAAATAAAAATTCTAACGGTACATGGGTAACCAGAAGATGTCTTATCATCAAGATATAAAATAAGATAAGTTCGGTACTTAATGATAATTTTGTTATAGAAATGAAATAAAATTTTTCCGGACCTGCCACGTACATCATCATCAGTAGGTACATGGCAAAAATAAAAATTCTAACGGTACATGGGTAACCAGAAGATGTCTTATCATCAAGATATAAAATAAGATAAGTTCGGTACTTAATGATAATTTTGTTATAGAAATGAAATAAAATTTTTCTGGACCTGCCACGTACATCATCATCAGTAGGTACTTGGAAAAAATACAAATTCTAACGGTACTTGGGTAACCAGAAGATGTCTTATCATCAAGATATAAAATAAGAATAGTTCGGTACTTAATGATAATTTTGTTATAGAAATGAAATAAAATTTTTCTGGACCTGCCACGTACATCATCATCAGTAGGTACTTGGAAAAAATACAAATTCTAACGGTACTTGGGTAACCAGAAGATGTCTTATCATCAAGATATAAAATAAGAATAGTTCGGTACTTAATCATAATTTTGTTATAGAAATGAAATAAAATTTTTCTGGACCTGCCACGTACATCATCATCAGTAGGTACTTGGAAAAAATACAAATTCTAACGGTACTTGGGTAACCAGAAGATGTCTTATCATCAAGATATAAAATAAGATAAGTTCGGTACTTAATGATAATTTTGTTATAGAAATGAAATAAAATTTTTCCGGACCTGCCACGTACATCATCATCAGTAGGTACATGGCAAAAATAAAAATTCTAACGGTACATGGGTAACCAGAAGATGTCTTATCATCAAGATATAAAATAAGATAAGTTCGGTACTTAATGATAATTTTGTTATAGAAATGAAATAAAATTTTTCTGGACCTGCCACGTACATCATCATCAGTAGGTACTTGGAAAAAATACAAATTCTAACGGTACTTGGGTAACCAGAAGATGTCTTATCATCAAGATATAAAATAAGATAAGTTCGGTACTTAATGATAATTTTGTTATAGAAATGAAATAAAATTTTTCCGGACCTGCCACGTACATCATCATCAGTAGGTACATGGCAAAAATAAAAATTCTAACGGTACATGGGTAACCAGAAGATGTCTTATCATCAAGATATAAAATAAGATAAGTTCGGTACTTAATGATAATTTTGTTATAGAAATGAAATAAAATTTTTCTGGACCTGCCACGTACATCATCATCAGTAGGTACTTGGAAAAAATACAAATTCTAACGGTACTTGGGTAACCAGAAGATGTCTTATCATCAAGATATAAAATAAGAATAGTTCGGTACTTAATGATAATTTTGTTATAGAAATGAAATAAAATTTTTCTGGACCTGCCACGTACATCATCATCAGTAGGTACTTGGAAAAAATACAAATTCTAACGGTACTTGGGTAACCAGAAGATGTCTTATCATCAAGATATAAAATAAGAATAGTTCGGTACTTAATGATAATTTTGTTATAGAAATGAAATAAAATTTTTCTGGACCTGCCACGTACATCATCATCAGTAGGTACTTGGAAAAAATACAAATTCTAACGGTACTTGGGTAACCAGAAGATGTCTTATCATCAAGATATAAAATAAGATAAGTTCGGTACTTAATGATAATTTTGTTATAGAAATGAAATAAAATTTTTCCGGACCTGCCACGTACATCATCATCAGTAGGTACATGGCAAAAATAAAAATTCTAACGGTACATGGGTAACCAGAAGATGTCTTATCATCAAGATATAAAATAAGATAAGTTCGGTACTTAATGATAATTTTGTTATAGAAATGAAATAAAATTTTTCCGGACCTGCCACGTACATCATCATCAGTAGGTACATGGCAAAAATTAAAATTCTAACGGTACATGGGTAACCAGAAGATGTCTTATCATCAAGATATAAAATAAGAATAGTTCGGTACCTAATGATAATTTTGTTATAGAAATGAAATAAAATTTTTCCGGACCTGCCACGTACATCATCATCAGTAGGTACATGGCAAAAATTAAAATTCTAACGGTACATGGGTAACCAGAAGATGTCTTATCATCATGATATAAAATAAGATAAGTTCGGTACTTAATGATAATTTTGTTATAGAAATGAAATAAAATTTTTCTGGACCTGCCATGAACATCATCATCAGTAGGTACTTGGAAAAAATAAAAATTCTAACGGTACATGGGTAACCAGAAGATGTCTTACCATCAAGATATAAAATAAGAATAGTTCGGTACCTAATGATAATTTTGTTATAGAAATGAAATCAAATTTTTCTGGACCTGAAACGTACATCATCATCAGTATGTACATGGCAAAAATAAAAATTCTAACGGTACATGGGTAACCAGAAGATGTCTTATCATCAAGATATAAAATAAGAATAGTTCGGTACCTAATGATAATTTTGTTATAAAAATGAAATAAAATTTTTCTGGACCTGCCACGTACATCATAAACATGTACATGAAAAAAATAAAAATCTTGGGTACACAGAAGATGTCTTATCATCCAAACATAAAATAACAATAGTTCGGTACCTAATGCTACTTGATGAAAAAAACACATTTTTTGCTTGTTTTGGGTTTTACGACAAACCATATAATTGACTTACCTTGCTATCTGAGCGGCAGTTAAAATTTCAAAGTTATCCATCTGATTACAGAACTTTATTGTATGATCAAATACCTTTCTAGAACAATGTTTCTTTTTTTATTTTTCATAATATTTTTTGAAGTAGATGCACTTTTGCTGTTTCAAGTCCTAACTTCATACTTAATACTTCATCAAAAACAGAAATGCTTAACAGACCTTCTTTTTCCTAAAATAGCGTTACTTACAAAAAAATATTTTAGAGAATAGATCCCCACAAGTAATGAACCTAAATTTAAGAGTAAAAGTAAAACAAATACAAAAATAATCACAATAATAATAACAAAAATAGCAAAAATCATATATCCATACAAATTGCTTGAAGGTACAGATGTACATTTCCAGTTGAAATAAGGGTTTTGGAATGCCAGCTGAATAAAGGTTAAGTCTTCTGCAACCAAGAAGTTTCTTCAAGGCGTAAAATCTAAAATTATTTAATTTTTCACCAAAAAAATACATGCTAAGCGCCAACAACTGTATGAAACTTTTAATAGGCTATGTACTAAGCGACAAATTGAAATATACTAAGCGACATGTGTTGCATAAAAGTGTACTAAGCGACAGATTTTTTTTTTTGTTTTTTTTTTTTTTTGTCGCTTAGTACATTTTTGTAACTATAATTATTAATAATGATTTAAAATGTCGCTTAGTATAAATTTATTTTGCGATTATAATTTATTATGAGATTAGGCGAAACTGTGGGATTTGGTTTAAGCTTTAAGAATAATGTAAAAAGTTAATTTTGAAAATTTTGTCGCTTAGTATACTCTTCTGAAAAGGTATCGATATTATATTATAAAAATTAATTAAAAATTAAAAGAGCTAGTACAATGTTAATTTTTTTTAGCATGTTAAACTTTAAATATTTAATTTTAACATAAAAAAGATTACAAAACAATGAAATTTTGTGATTTAATTGAATTTAAGCCTTGAAATTTAAAAATATTTCGATTTATAAATTGAAAAATATATACATCAGAGATGAATCGCCATTTTTTTAATGATGAAAATGGCGAAATAGGGTAAATATACCTTTGTATGGTAAATTTAATTTTACTCCCATCCGTGGCAGGATTAATTTGATAACTGGCATTTTAATTTAATAGATATAATAGAAATAATAATTAGAAAGAAAAATGTTTGAAAATTTTATTTCTTATTTTTAGTTTAAAAGCAAATGTATTTTAAATATTAAAATTTAGTTGAGAAAGAAGGTACAAAAAATATTTTATTGTTAACGATGTTAACATGAGTAATAAAAAACAAATATGCTGAAAATTCTACTGCATTCTTCTCCTTTGGTTATGGGGTTATGGGGTTATGGGGTCATACAATGTCATTGTCTAGACTCTAAAGATGTTCAAAAATCAAAAATTTTGTATTTTTCGGAATAATTCTTATATTAGTCTTTATTAACTTACCTAGTTTATATTTGTCATATTCAACATACTCTATATAAAATAATTAATTTTGAATAATGCCTCGAGTTAAGGTCGCCAGAAAGCAACTTAAAAAATGGGTTTTAATTATATAAGGACTTAAATATTTGGATTTAAACTTTACCTCGATGTTCATTTATTTTATTCAACGAGTTAAGATAATATTTTACTCAATAAAGTAATATATTTTATGTTTGATACTCATTTCTTGTAATAATAAATTATATTTGAAAATAAATGGTGGAATGATATATATATGTATATGAATATGGATTTGAGTAAAGTTTAAATTTTATTTAGAGTATAAGCTATTATTAGCTAGACAAGAATGAGCGCAGCCGTGGTGGCAAGCTTCACGCAGAAATACAACTTTCAAAGTTAAAACATATGAAAACCAATACAAATGCCCAGAATGAAAATAGTCAACGCAGCCATCATGCAGAAGATAAAAAAGTTTTAACTTTAACGCAGGAATTCTGCTTTATACAATTGTTTGCGTGCATTTTCTCTCAATTTTTACAAGCTCATGCTTGCATAAGATATGTATGTATGATGACCAAAAATAATCAAATTTGCCAATTTTCATTTAAAGTGTATCCCTATTGTATTCTTTTGTATATTTTAATACATGGGGGCAATTGTTTTTTTGTAGATGTCCAATTTTGTATCAGTATTTTGGGGCGCTGTTGTATGCGCTATTTAATGCTTATCGCTGACATCGTTTTGCATTATGTACTTTAAATTTGATTGTTCGTTTTTTTTTATTTAGCAACTTTGTTGGTTGCGCGATGGCTGCGATCATTCTGTTTAGAAGTAAAAAAAAAATCGCATAAATATAATGTAAATAATTTGTTTTTTTTTTGCGTACAATAAATTTTTAAATTTGGACATTTATACAAATTTTATAATATTTATAAAATTTTTGTTGTTGTTTTAAGACCCCAAAAGTTTGTTGTTATAATGTTTTTTAATGTAAATTTTTAAAGATTTGAAATTTTTGTGTGAAAACTATTCGCGTACTTTTTATTTCAAGATGATTATTTTTGATACCTATGTTTGACTATAATTTTACAGTTTCTTTCACAATTTAAATATCATCCTCTTATTTAAAATTTTCCAACTTTTCTTTATGCAAAGAAACTATTTTATTGTGGTAACCCCTGGACCACATACCCTATTTAAAGGGACAAAATTTATCATTTGTTACATTCTAATTATGCACACATTAAACGTATTATAAACTTCAAATGTAAGCAAAATATTGATGATTTGCGTCGTTATGATTAATTTTATACATAATGGAAGTTTATCAATTTAACCGAAATGTGTGCATAAGGTAATTACTTTTCTCACATTTACTCTTGACTGAACTGAATTTTTATTGTTCATGCATCAATTTTGATTTTGTTTTTTTTTTTTGTTTATGCATCCATTTGAGTTACATTTATGTTTGTATAATTCAAAGTGTTATATACATGTATGCAACATGTTACCAGTGACGAAGCGTGAACATTCAGATTAGGGAATCAGTTCATTTAAAAGTCGAAAAGTATGAAATAAGGAGAACTAGGCAAGTTTAACTACTTTACATTGTATTAAATTAGTAATTTTCTGGAAATAATAGTTTACTATTAAGCACAAATTTTTTTTTTTTTCTCTTTGAAGGTGAAAATCTTTGAAAAGAGCCTAAAAGGCCGTATCACAGCTTAATAGGACTGTGAGATTTTTAAATTATTAAATTCACCTACAAAGTGATATCTTAAGATTAATTATTATAGCTAGTCACTATATGGACTAAAAAAATTTTCTTTAAACTTTGAATTAATAAATAAACTTATTATGATAGGAAAAAAAAAATTCAATAAATGCAAATGATATATTGCAAATTTGTTAGATTACCATTGTTTCGTAGGAGTAATACCCAAAATAATTTATGTGATAAAGGTCTTCAAATATTTAATCACTTAACAGTGGAAGTCAGAAACGCAGAAGATTTTTTCTAAAAAATCTTGATAACTTTTGTAGAGTATAGAAACGAATAATTAAATTTGTATTTTGCCTATTGAATATTCATAAATTTTTATCTTATTTTATTTTAAATTTTATAGTTTAAATATTTTATGCATTATTTTGGTAAATTATTGTTTATAAATTTGTAATAAAATTGAACTAATTTTGTTTTATGTAATTTGAAGGTAAATAGATTTAAAACTTAAAAAAGTATTAATTACTAAAAAATGAAATGAAAACAAAAAAAAAAAACTTACGTTTGAAATACACTAAAAATTAATTCTATCACCGATTATCAGACAATAATTAATATTTATATTGAAGATTAATGCTCCTTTCCTTTTACATTATCATAAAAATTCTCTGATGATTTAATTGATTTCAGTAAATCTTTTTCAATTGAAATAACAGAAAGAGAACTTAATCTTTCCGATCCCATTCTATTTCGCGTGAAACTTTTGACTCGTTTTAATCATGAAAAGACCCGTTCTGCTGTTGCTGTTATTGGAGGAATAGTAAGAATCAATTGACAAAGTTTTGTAAATTCCGTAAAACACCGGTCTAATCCGCACTCCTTCAAAAAGTGTAGAATCTCTAAAGCATTTTTCTTACTTTGAAAATCTGAATCACTGAATGTCACTTTTCTCTTTCCAACTTGAATATCTCAAAATATTCCTAAGAATTTTCTTGCAAATTGCTTACATGATCACTAGGGTATTTTTCTTCGAAATCCTTATATCGACTTACGTCAGTTAATCAATAAATTTAATTTTTTTGAGTGATTCAAAACGGTACTTAATTTCTGAAATGAGTTTTTGGCCAATATCTGTTATTAATGTTTTATAGTACTTTGGAATATTTTTACCACAATGTTCCCTTTTTCTTGATGCTAATTCTAGAATGTCAAATTCCTCAATACTTTTGGAAAAGTTTTCTTCAAAATTCTGGATCATCAATTTTGATCAATGAATTTTTCGAATTCACAGATTTTTCGAATACAATAGGATATATCAAACATTTTTTATTGTAAGATTTCATAAATTCATGAGTAAAAAAAAATAAAAAATAATAACGTATTAACCGCTTTTTTCTCTATTATTCTCTTATTTATTATATTTGACTTAATTAACTTGCCTTGGACTTTATAAGTTTGTTTCAATTTGCTTCAATTCAACAAAATACCCATTTCAATAACCATTTAACAAAAGTATATCCATAAAAAGAGTATGAACTCATCATGTATGTATTCATTTGTTTGCACACAAATTCATATGCAAATTTGATAAACATTGTCAGAAATAGACGATAATAAGAATTTTACGTGTAAGAAAAAGAAAAAATATAGTTAACAAAAGAGAGTAACAAAAAAAGTTGGCTGAAATTAAGGCTGGCTGGCCTAAGGTTGGCTATTTAAGGCTGGCCTAAGGTTGGCTGAAATAATATTATGCATAAGATTTTTAGGAGACCTAACTAAAACAGCGTTATCATATTCTTTAAATTCTGTGATTTGTAAATAGATGTTGTCCTCAGTATTATTTTATAATCGTATACCAATATAATAAATATTTAGGTTTACTAATATAATTAATAAAAAATAATAATGTTTGTAACTCCAAATTATTACTGACAAAAATATTAATAATATTTTATATTATTGTAATGTAATTATAATTTAATATTTTTAATAGGTATATACGAAAATAATAATGTTTAAAACGAAAATATTAAAATTATAAAAGATCAGAATTAATCATCGTATAAGGGAACAAACTAAATTAAAACTAACATTTTTTGCCAGCCTGCCTCATATAAATAATGGGAGGGAACGTAAACAAATCCAAAGGAGAATAATGAGAACGCAAAATTATTTTACAGTATAAAGGAAAAGGCCAACATCTGTTTTGTACCTTTTCTCTCTCATAATAAATTTGGTATACGATAAGTAAATGTAAATTTTACCTCTTTTAATTAATGATATTTTGCTCGGTTTGGTATTTCTTAAAAATTAGGTTTACGTAAAATGGGAGTGTATATTCTTGTTAATATAGATTATAGATATTCTTTGCATTCAACTAAGGTGAAATTTACATATGTGTGTGTACTAATAATGGAATATGGATATTTGATAAAGTTAAAATTTGGTTTCTCTTTAAATTCACTATTTTTATTGACATTTCTATGGTGTAAAGAAGCAAAAAAAAAACAAAAAAGGAATACAAAATAAATGTGTGCAATACAAATCATTATCATTATATTTCAATCATTTTCTATTATTATTCAATTTCAATTATTTTCAATCATCATTTTCATTATATTTTTTTTTTGTTTATAATTTGGTTTCTTTTATTAATCTCTTTCTTTTATTATCTTTAATCTCTTTCTTAGTCGCTTTCTATGACTAAGTATATGTAAATGTACATACATGGGTCATATAGGGCTTGCATTTGTTACATACATAATCATATGGCTTAGTTTAATTGAAAATAAAATGTAAACATTATTTATGGAAGAAAACAAAATTTGAACCTATCAAGTATCAGTTATCTATCGCTCAGTTAGAAATTACTCTTCTCGAATGTAAAAAAACTTTATTTTCGATTTATGCATGTATATATTATACTTTTATATTCCAATTTATGTTTAGGCAGCGTTTACACGTCAGCAGACAAAATCTAATTTTATCGTAGATAAAGTCGCATGAGTGTTTACATTTCAGACCTTTTCTCAGATTTAATCTACGATTTTACGTCAAATATTTTTTGTATTTAACAGGGTTTCTTTTTATAAAGTGCGTAATTTTTTATTGGTAAAAATTTTTTAATACGTAAATCTACAAAAAATTTTTAAAAATATACATATTTTTATAAAATTTGTTACAGTAATATAAAATATAATTACACATTTGAAGTATGAGCAATAATAACCAAATTGCGTTAGAGTGAATTTTAGTGCCATTTGATTATACAGTATGTGTGGTTCTTTCAAAATATATTATTTTTCATTAAAAAATTATTTTCACTAAAAAGTCGAAAATAAAATAAGGAAAAAAAAAATTTTTTTTTTAGAAATATTTGCATTCAATTTAAGCGTACTAAAACTACAAAAATAAACTTTAGAATCGCAGCTTGATATAATGTTGTCATAGTAAGTTATGATTGTAATTACGGAAAAAGCAAATTAGCCGAAATTCTAGGAAGTCTTGAGATGAGATTAAGAGATTTGGTAAAAAGTTCGGCTAATTTGCTTTTTCCGAAATTACAATAATAACTTACTATGACAACATTATATCAAGCTGCGATTCTAAAGTTTATTTTTGTAGTTTTAGTACGGCTAAATTGAAGGCAAATATTTCTAAAAAAAAATTTTTTTTTTCCTTATTTTATTTATGATTAATTTTATATATACAGTAGGAGATATAGCTAATAAGCTACATATAAGTTTTCATATTCATATTATTATAAATATTATTTTATTATAAAAGTTATCTTTTTTCTACAGCCAAAAAAATAGTAAATACAAAACTCTATATCTATATATTTTGTTTTTAATTTACAATTCTGTATGCATATTGATTTGCATGCATTTGATGTTCTCTTCTGTATCATCTTTTTCTGTTTATTTCTCCTCATTATCTCATCAATCAATCATCATTCACCTATAATACCTTATAATATTATTATAAATCAATATTAATATTATATATAGGTATGTCGATATATATATATATGTATACATATATAAACAAATACAATATTCCTTATAAAATAATTAATATGGCAAAATACAATAGAATTACGCATACACAATCAAAATAAAATTTGAGAGTTAACATTGCCTATTCCTCTAAAAATGTTAAATTTCTTCTTATGTGGAATTTACTATTCACTATTATATTATACAAGCTGTTAGCTGTGGAAGCGATTTTAAAATTGGTTCCCTTTGAGTTTATTTTTGTATGGTATGCTAAAAAAAAATTCTTATAAAGAAAAAGGATATATAATATTTTTTCATAGCATTTGTAAGGTTACTGGAAGCGATGCTAAAATTGGTTCCCTTCATATTATGTGTACCTACAGTGAGACTGTTACGATTTTATTTTGTAATGTAAGTTTTTTTCTTTTAATGAGTTTTATTTTATATAATGTTATGTTAAATATTTTTTGAAAAATTAAATAGTAGTAGGCTAGTAGTAAACAACATTTTTTCTTTCTAGAATTACAATGTATGTATGTATGTGAAGTAATTTTAAAATTGATTGCTTTGCAAATTTGCAATATTATTTTATAAGACATGTATGGCGAGTTTTATATGGTTTTATTCAGTGGCCTACTATGACAATTTAAATTTATTTTATTTAAAATAAATTTTATTTCCCATAATAAGAGAATGAGTTGAAATGAAAAAATTCTGAAATTTATTTTTATAAAATGTGAAGTGAAATTTTGTAATGAACTGTAGAAGAAATATTTTTATTTTGTAACAAAAAAAAAAATCGTTTATGAATTCAGGAGTGGCAGCACGTAACTTGTTCACGTTCGTCAAAAAGACGTATTAACACTTTTGGTAGCATGTAAGCAACGTTGACGTTGATTTAATTCCGAAAACGTCAAGTATACATTTTTTCGGTAGCATGTAAGCAAGTTGACGTTCGTTGATTTTAACGTATACGTTTATTTTTAAACGTCAATGATTTTCTTACTGTGTACTAAAATTTATACGAGAAAGATAGTTTTTTTTTAATAATTTTGTATTATTTTAATAATAAAAATATAAGATTTAAATATTTATATATTATAGTTTTTATAATTTTTATTTTTATTTTATAATTTTTAATTTCTTTTGATAACATTTTATTTCTGGAATAATTGAAGTATTTTTGTTTGCAATAAAAAAATTATTTTATTTCTGTGATAATAAAATAATTTTTTTTTAAATTTATTAATAATTGAGTGTTTTAATTTATTTAAATAAAATACTACATTTATTAGTTTATTGTAAATATTCTAATTCATTGAAAATATCATATAAAATATCAACTAATTTGGTTTGTTTACATTTATTTTATTTATTTTTTTTTTTATAAAGTCTATTATAAATTCTATATGTATTGAAACGGGCACATCGTTTTTATTATATTTGCGATTTTTATATAACAATTTTGTTCATTAAAACAGAAAATAATAAGGCGAAATACAAGAATTCAAAAAAAAAAAATTCTAAAAAATTTAAATTTATTTCATTTTATTTCAAACCTCCATTAAATTTGAAAAACATATGTTTTTTGAAGTTTTAAATAGGTTAATTTGATTGTCAAAATAATTTTCGAACATTCGGAATATTTTTTCGAGTTTTCGGAATAAATTTTCAACGTGATGTTTTACATGCTACCAAAAAAAATCTTTGACGTTAAAATACTTTACGTTGATTTTTGAACGTAAACGTTTTACGTGCTGCCACTCCAGTTCAAAAAAAAACATATTGAGAATCATGATGAAATTTTTATGAATATAAATGAAATATGATATTGTTCCACAAACATTCGCATTATCATCAAACTTATTAACATACACACCGAACCAAGTCAACCCTTAAATATCAGTATACGATTAAATTATCAAAAACGATTAAATATCAAATACGTATTCGTAAAATAAAAAGGTTTTGATGACATTATTTTCTTTTGTTTTATTTTAACTTTAATGTTTTTTACCTTTGATTTGTCAAAAATTAAAGCTGCCGTATATATGCATACACATCCACCTTACAGTCGTAATAGTATTAAAATGTGGACACGAGTCCATTCTTTTTCGTGACATTAGATTTTATTTTTTACTTTATATCTACATTTATTTAAACTAAAACCATATGCATTTAAGTTGTACAAAATGTGTTTAAATTTGTACAAAGGCATACTTTTCAGTGACACTGTAACAGTACATTTTGGTAAAAATTGTAACCATAAAGTTTGAATTTAAAAGAATAAGAAAAAACAAAATGATTCCTTACTGTGACCATATATATTTTCAGAATAACAAAAGCAACAATTTGTATACAATGTGTCTGAAATGTATACAAAATGTGTATGTAAACTTCGATTTCAGTGTGCTTAAATACGGTTTTGGTTCCTTGGGTAGGTATGAGTCTGCTTTGAAAAATATTTTAATTTAATTACTTCGTAATTTCAGCAATTTTTCCACCAATGGATTTATGTGGTTGGCTAACTTGATTCAATATTTTTAACATAACATCTACCTTTACTTATCTCACTGGTGCATCATTTTTAATTATTATATTCCGAACATATCAAGGCGCATATACCATTATTGAAAGTTATACCTTCGAATATATATTTTCAATATTTCAGATATTTGTTGAAACTTAAAGTTCGATATAGTTAGATCGTGTTGGCCTCTATATATATTTTATATTTTATAACTAACTGGATATGTTTGCGAACTTTGGCCGTAGTTGTTTTCATTTGGGTTCAATATATTTCTTTTATGCTAGTTTTTTTTTTGGTTTAAATTTTAACTTTTAATTTCAACTCTGATCCATATAGACTTGTTGCTCGTTATGTGGTTTTCCATCAGACTTTAAGTTACTAGTTAACAAAAATGATTGTTTTTACTCTCTCTACTTATTCAGTATTGAATTGATTTATCATTAACAATGCACATTTAATTTTTTGTCAAATGTAATGTCTTTGAACTAGTTAACATTCAAAACTAATGCGAACAACACACAATTCAAATAGTGACTCATCAGTGCAATAACAAAAAATTAAATGGTGAATTTTAACATAATTCAATATGTTAGTCTGACATTATCTTTCTACAACCTCACTAACTTCTTTCAACATAATTATTTTCAAATTTAGTTTTAATACAAATTTTAAACATAAAATTCTACAATTAGACAAACCAAATTTGTTCCACATTTGCTTCTAATTTCAATAATCATACTATTTTAATAGTACTATTTTTATATGAACATGGTGTAGTACTGTTACAAGTCAAAGTTGCTCTAATTGTAGTTGAAGGTGGCGCCTTATAAAAAATCGTGTACATTTTTTTATTTTAATTTTTTTTTTTTTTATATTGTCTTTACCATAACGTCATACTATATTCTTATATACCACCACTACCACCAACTATCATCACCAGAACAACCTTTTCAATTAAATTGTTTTCATGGATATTAAAATTATATTTTGTAGTTGTTGTGTTGCATTTTGAGTTTGTTACTGTTTTTTTTTTGTAATATACAAAAAAAAAACCAAAAAAACGAATAAAACTAACAGCAACAGGCGTACTCGTAATAATAAACATGCATAAAATGTGCATGATTTTCCTAATAAATACATTTGTTAAGGTTACCAACGGAACATTATTTTAAATTGCAAAAGAGTATATTTTTTGATGATAGCAATATGTTTTTGTAAGGTATGCTATCCACACGACACTATAATAATGACTATTTTAAGCACTATGTCAACTCAAAGTTGTTTGTGAGGCCATACAATGAATTGGTTTTTTTGGGAAGTTGCATTTTTCTTTTCTTTTCTTTCGCTTCCTTTTTTAGCATAGAATTACAGTTCTGTTGAACCAAGACTGTATTAGTTTCAATTACAATCATAAATTTTTCATAAAATGGTTCATTAGTTGTTCCTATTATACCCAATAGTTTTCGTAACATTTCCGGTACATTTTATCTGTCATAAGGTTTGGATACGTTCCTACAACGACATTAGTTGGGGGATTTGATTATAATTATATTATGAATTTTTCGATGCTTTGACTAAAGAATATTATGTTCTGATCTGATTTCTATGTTCTAATCTATGACTTCTATGTTCTGATTGGATTTTCACATAAAGTTGTGATTATTGCATTTCTGGCCAACTGTTTCTTTTTACACAATGGACGCTGAAAAGTTCATTATTAAAAGCTGTTATGTAAGTGTAAATAAAAAAGAAAATTTTCAGAGAGTCACTTTTTTATCTTCGGTATGCAAATATTGTTAATTCCACCCGAATAATCTGACCGTAAGAGACATCCAGACACCAGAACTCTAAAAAAGCTAAAAAAAAATACATTTTGCACGTCATTATAAAATTGAAGTTACATTAAAAATAATCAATATTTTAGGAGGACTTCATAAAAAATTATTATCAAATTGGAAATGAATTAGGTCTGAATTCTAAAACTGAAATGTGCAGCTGATCGTCGTAAGTTAATGTCGTCCTGAATTTCGACCTATATAGCTATCACTTCAATTCTATCCAAAACAATCTTGAAATCTTGATCAACAACAAGCTGATGAAATATCTTAATAGCAAAATGGTATAATTCATGATCGTCAATATGGCTTCCGAGCACACCGTTCAACTTGTGATCTTATGACTTGCCTCTGCGAAAGACTAAACATCTGCTTATCTGGTGAGGCTGCTGTTTTGGCCTTAAGTATTTCAAAAGCTTTTGATCGAATACGGCATAGTGTTCTAATAGCATAATATGGGCTAGGTTCAATTTTCACTAAAATGGTTTGAAAGTTTTCTTTCGAATCGGGCCATTCGAGTTTTAGCTAATGGAATAACATCTGATCAACTTCAAATTAATGATGGTGTCGCACAGGGCTTTGTTCTTTCTCCAACTCTCTTTCTAATATTTAATCTTAATAATGATCTCCTTCAAACAACTTTCAACCCGATTCATAGTTTTGCAGATGCCAGCAGATCTTGTAGCGTCTTACGATTTTCTTAAAAAATCTAATGCTACAGCTTCCTTAATTTACGCCAAAAGAACAATAATGGGCATGTGTAAACCATAACTTGGGTGAAATATCCGACTAAGGGTAAGGCAAACAAAGTTAAGCTTAACACCTTCAAAACTCAAAGATGTATAGTTACACAAAAACTAATGTCACTCGAATCTATCATAAAATTTCAAGATAAAAACTTGCAGCTACTAAAAAACTTAAATATTCTAGGAATACGAGTAAATGAAAATATGCTCTGGTATGATCATAGCATCTATATTGCGAAAAGGTCGCGAAATGCTTGGGTGTTTTAAGTCGGTGTAGGGCAAAGTATTTTTCACTTAAAGATCTACTTAATATCTATAAAGTCTATATACGACCTAAGATGGAGCATAATTCGTATTTATGGGCGGGCGCTTCAAACACTGCTCTAAGCTTTCTTCACAGAGCACAAGTCCGTATTATTCCCGTCATTGATGATGTAAATGTTTCATCAACACTAGCTCCACCTGGTTATCATCGTTTCGTTGGAGCATTAACTCTATTTTATAGATATCTCGTAGGAGTAGGCACAATGCTCTGAAGACCTGAAATCTCTACTTCCGCCTATTAAAACCTCTTAAGGCTGCAAATACCCAACCCTACACCGTGCGAATACCAAGATAGCTCAAGACTGGTTATGGAAATTCATTTATATTCAGAATTTCTAGATAATGTGGAATCGCATTCCACCACAAGCATTTCAAGAAGGGTTGGTTTTTATTTGTTGAAAATGAACAAAGTGAACAGCAATAAATTATTTCGAAACTGCCCGCCGAACCTTACTCTAATTTCTAATCCAAATACCCTTTTCTTTTCCAAATGCCAACGGTACGGAATTATGAAGGTTCCTCTGGCCTAAGTTTTAGCTAATAATAAAAAAAACAAAAAAGTTTCATAAACACAAATTTTTAATTTAAAAAATCCTAAAATTGATCAAATGATGACAATAAACAAAATTTATTAGAGAATTAGGGTTCAGTAAAGTTTTTGAAAACAATAATAGTTGCAATGCCAACATAATGGTTGTGCTAGCAAAATTTATTGCTGTTACGTAATTATATCAACATTTTTCAATAATTATTTTTATTTAATTTACTAGTATTGCAAAATTATAAAAAATATTAAATTTACATTTAGTTTTATTAAGTTGGCCACTCTAATATACTATTTTAAAACAATTTAGTAAAATTAAACGATTTTTATGTTAAATCTTGTTGAACCGAAACAAAATATAATAAAAAAAAAAAAAAAAATTATCAAAGTAAATTCACACACAGGATCATAGTCACACCCGATCATTTATGAAATTTATCTTATGGTAAATCTACATTATTACCATTTTTGGATATTAACGAGTACATGATGATGAGTATAAGATGACAACAATGCAAATAATTTGCATAATTATTCCTTAACAACGAATAAATATGTTGAGTATATATTTTGTGGTTACTCTTTCGAACTTTTTATTAGTTATAATTATTATACTTTAACTTAGTTTATCTCTTTTATTAAATTTAAATTAAATTCTGTGATTATTAAGATTTTTGTTTTAGAGGAGACAGCAAGAAAACTAGCAATTAGTTTCAGCCCCCACTATAAGCAAATTTTCTTTATTTCGAATAAAATAATATTGTTTGGCTTAAATTCGTTATTGAATATTTTTGAATACAATTTGATGTAGATACGGAAATAAATTTGTAACTAATAAATAAATATCTGAATTTTTAAATAAGCTGGGTGGCACAGTGGTAGATAGAGTGCCTGCCTTCCAGCTGATGCATCAAAGGTTTGAATTCTGTTGAAAGATTTATCGTTTTTTTGACCTGGCCTAGTACTTTTCGTCATTACCATAAAATTAATAACAAAAAAAAATAAATACATTACATTTCGAAACGAAAGAAACATGAAAATTAAGATGCATATTTTACACGTAAACTGATGTATAAATCTGAGTTTTAAAAAGCTTTTACAAAATAATTAGTAAGTTTCAAAAACTGTTAAACTCAAGATAATAATTTTACTTTATATATCAATACTAGCTTTGTAACCCGTCATAAATGACGGAAGCAAAATAAATCCTAGTGTCTTTTTTTCTTTCATTA
The DNA here is from genome assembly GCA_963942445.1 of Argyra leucocephala. NCBI lineage: Eukaryota > Metazoa > Arthropoda > Insecta > Diptera > Dolichopodidae > Argyra > Argyra leucocephala. The sequence continues at coordinate 18,158,722 of OZ012681.1, forward strand.
GATTCTTTATTCCGAAATTACAGTACTTATGTTTATATCACTTTTTATTTATTTTTATTTATGTTTATATTGGCCTAACACTAATCTTTTTTTTTTATATATAACAGAAAAAGAAGTACCATACCAACAAATTTGTATAAAATGTTTGTATTTTTGTATGGTATACTCGTACTCACTTCCATTTAGTTATAATTCGTTAGTTGGGTTCCATTTAGTATAAATTGTACCGTATTAGCGTTATTGTGGCCTCTGGGAGAGCAAATTTAAAAATGGGATCTTATTTTCATATAAATTTTGTCTTTTGTATAATGTATAGGGATCTCATTTTGCTATATGAATAAACTGTTATTATGGTATTGTGTTATTTTAAAAAAAATATTCAAAATTTTGTATCTAAATTGGTAAAATTTACAAAAAATACAAAAACATTTTCATCAATAATTTTCAATTTAAAAAAAAAACAATGTTTTATTATCCGACGTAGAAGTAGAGTTTATTATCCTACTCTACTTCTATCAAGTTCTATTGATTAAACAGTGAACCTGAACAGTGAAGTGAACAGTGAACACTTAACACTGAAAATAAAATAATATTTTTGGAATGGAGCATGCAGAACATACAGAATACAGATACAGCAAATAATAAAAAAAAACAAAAAAAAAAACAAAAATAATTTTTTTTGAGTAAAGTGAGTTACGCACACAATAATGACAAAAATAAAAGGTATAATGTATAATATTATACAATACAAATATGCTGATACACATGTATATTATAGTGTATAATTTTAAGTAATAAGAATAACCTTTGAGTGAATTATGTTTTTTTTTTGTGTTAAATGCTGTTTGCCTTTTGGTTATTATACCATATTAAACTATTGATTAAATTTCTATTAGTCCTTATTATTATAAATCAAAAAAATTGTTTGTTTTATTTATATTATTTGTTATTATTTTTTATTTTTCCTTATTATTTGCGAAGAAGACTAACATTAAATTAAAAAAATATAGTTCATGCATTCAATTTTTCCTGCAAAGGTTCAGCATGGTAGACAGGGGTTAAAAAAAAGCACCAAAGCAATTTGTATATATATGCATTTGTATACATATGCAATTTGTATATGGGTCGGAGCGTTCCGCCGAACTTACAAACATCCAGATAAATGCCGAATAATATATCAATATTTGATTTTCCTCTTCTTTGAATTAGAACTGTCATTCTGGTTTTAAAAACCTTCAGACTCTTACGATTGTGGCCTCCAGCACTTTTTTTATGGTTGTCTTATGTAGTTGAATGTAATCAGGTTTTGATTCTCTCTCAAATCTCTTAAGTCTGTGTATGTCTATTCTATTGATTTTTTTTTATATATAAATCAAGTCTACCGAATGAACACTCCAACTGCTTTTACACAGAAATTTGGCATACAGAATAGGGTTAGGTAGAAATTTGACATACACATAAAATATAGATTTTCTTTAGAATTTTTATGATAAATTATTATCTACTAATTTAAATGTTGAAAGCTATATATTATAATTGTAGGGTAGTTCCACCTTCGTAATATTACAGTACCATTTTAATCATCAAAGCTGTGAACTATGTCTTATAATATATTTTATCACAATAGCAAAGTGTACTGGACCATCAGGTTGAAAAACCCATAATTGTTTTTGTCGTCGACGAGAATTGAACCTGAAGCTTCAAGCAATTCTACCTACTGCCCACCCAGCGTGTTATTTGATTTCAGTTTTTTCCACTCCGAATTTTGTCGATTGTGTTTAAGGACTAATTTTTTGTCAAACAATTTCGTACCATGAGCATCTTATGCGTAAAAAAGTAAACGAAGAAAAATTTTAAAGAACGTCTATTGAATATTTTCTGCTAACGGGAATTCTTAATGTTTTGTTTTCATTGTTCGCTGAGTAATGTACAGCTATATTTGCTATCTATTAAATTAAAATTTCATTAAATTATTCACCTCTAACTAAATTAATTTTCAGTTGAAATTGTTGATAAATTATTATTAATTCTTATCTTTCCCTAGCTAGGTATTGTAGTGACCACTTCAATATTGTTTCTGGAAAACTAATTAGGTCTTAACTGTAGCCTTTCGATAAAACGACTCGAATGACCTATTTGTTGTTGTTGGTTGTTTTCGTTACTACTTTCCACTCAGTGCCAGTCACCTTGTGCGATTGAGATTGCTTGCGATTGCTTTCCATAAAAATGCTTAGAATGTTAGGGTAAGCTACTACGACTTCATCTAAAGTCAGGAGTCAACTAATGTTAGGCAGCTACAATACAAGTGTTCAAGAATTGTCAAAACACGGAAAGCCTAGGTTGGAGGCGTATGGCTTCCTATTATCTCTTCCTAATTGTTTTTACTGTTAAATTTTTAGGTATATGCATTGTCTATTATTGGCTACTCTACTAGATAATATATTTATTCTCAATTATCTCTCTTTTTGTTTATCATAATGCAGTTATTAATCCCTGTTAGTAAACTCATAATCCGTTTTTGCTCATACATATTTGCGGTGATGATTAACTATCATTCAAGTTTATTTAATTATAGGTTTTTGCCTTCTCAAATTTTTTTATTTCAAATTCAAATTTATTTATTTCAAATTCAAATTTATTTATTTCAAATTCAAATTTTTTTATTTCAAATTCAATATTTGTAAATTTTGTAATTTTTATTTTTAAATTTTAGAAAGAAAACAAACTAAATATACATACAAACAAAAATAGACTTTTTAAACAAACAAATCTTTAAATAAGTTTTAGCAATTGCAGTAGTCTTGTTAATCTAAACATTCCGTCCATTGAATCGAGTCCTTTGATCAGTCCCAATGAATGGAATTATATTATATCGACTAATAATATCCTCTGATGATAGCAGTGTAGAAACTACATTTAACTTGGTTGTACGTCGTAGAGGATACCATAGGAAACCATACAATAAAACTAGTTTAGACAAAAAGCAGATCCTAATAAAATGTTATGCAGAAGGGAAAACCATAATTATTGAGTCAATCAATAAAAATACTACCATGTCTATAATAAATCGTTACAAAAAACTGCTATAACTGATAATAAATCGTTACTGCTGCTCATATGATAGTACCAACTGTAAGATGGCGACATGTTTCGTTAATAGCATTCATAGCTGTCTATAATATATAGTCAAATAATAGCAAACCCATCTGTTCAAACAATTTTTATTACATTCTTTGATGAGTTATTTATTAAACTGGCTGAAGCTAACATAACAGGAGCATAGCTGGTTTTGGACAATTGCACAATACACAAATCTCTAGAAGTGTGTGAAAAAGTTAGTTCGACAAGTCATACTCACCGATGTTCAGTCTAATTGAAAAAGTATTGTAAAAAATAAAATTATCAGCGAGAGATTTTTTGGCGGATCGTCAAACTAATATAAATTTGGTAAATGTAATAGAACCATCCGTGGCAACTGTTACCTCAGCCGATTGTAACAATTATTACGTGGATATGGCAATGAAATTACCATTGGTTGTTTCATTGCTGTAGTTGGACAACCATTACATTAACTGTTACATTTAATATACTTATTTAAAGTTTGTTTTGCTCAAAAAATCTATTTTTGTTTGTTTAAAAATATTTAGTTTGTTTTCTTTAAAAAATTTAAAAATAACAAAATTCACAAATATTGAATTTGAAATGAAAAAATTTGAATTTGAAATAAATAAAATTGAATTTGAAATAAAAAAAGTTGAATTTGAGATAAAAAAAACTTGAATTAGAAGTGAAAAACCTATATATATATATAATTCATTGTATTGACATCATTTTTGATTAAATTTAATTTTGCATGTTAGGATTGTATCTTTAATTCCAATTTTAGATCTTTAAGCAAGCTCATTTCAGTCTATAAATCAAATTTAGTCTATATTTATTCCTATTCTTTCCAACAGCTATTGGATTTGTGTTTAAGTTCTTCTGATTGTGAATTGACTCCATAAATTAAGCTTGTATGGTGGATTATCAAAGTTTTTTAAAATCGCTTCTAAAATTTATAAATCTAGGAAAATTATTTGATTTGCTCACAACTAATAATTTTAATATTATCTTATAATTGTATATTCAACAAGCAAGGCCATGTGGGGAATATCTTATATTGTTATATATGTTATATATTATTCTGCATTTATCTGAATGTTTGTAAGTTCGACGGAACGCTCCAACACATACGAATGCATATATATACAAATTGCTTTGGTGCTTTTTTTCAACCCCTGTCTACCATGCTTAACCTTTGCAGGAAAAATTGATTGCATGAACTATATTTTTTTAATTTAATGTTAACATTTTACACAAATTTGTTGGTATGGTACTTCTTTTTCTGTTATATAAAAAAAAAAAAAGATTAGTGTTAGGCCAATATAAACATAAATAAAAATAAATAAAAAGTGATATAAACATAAGTACTGTAATTTCGGAATAAAGAATCTAATGAAAGAAAAAAAGAAATTAGGATTTATTTTGCTTCCGTCATTTATGACGGGTTACAAAGCTAGTATTGTTATAAGCTTTTACATGATATATTTAAAAATGAACCAATTATATTAAATTCAACGAAAAATTGTGACGAAATTACTACTGAATTTATATCGAAATTAGAAAATAAAATTAATAAAGCTTCTAAATATTTGTGTTACCACAAAATAGGAAAAAAACAGGCAATAGATGGGCAGATGACGAGCTTATCTCTGCTGTAAATTCTAAACAGTTGTGGTTTTCAAAATGGAGAAAAGACTATAAATAGTATAGAAAGTAATATAAATTTAGAAAACCAGTATAAGTTTTATAGAAATAAGGTGACAAGTTTAAGAATAATAAAAAAAAAAATGTATTATGACAAAAAATTTAGAGAATGCGTGAACGATCCATCTGAAACGTGGAATTGTATAAATGAAGTAATCTATAACTGTAGAAAAACAGAAAATAATGTAGAATTCTTGAAAGATATCCCTGATAACTACTAACATTCCAAATTAAATGAATTAAACAAACACTTTGTAAAAATTTAAAGCACAAAATTTACAAATAATATTTTTTATGAGCCGACTAAAATAAATATGTGTATCCAATTGGAATTTGTTAATAAACACGAAATAACTAAAATAATCAAAAATTTAAATAGATCAAAATCCTATGACCAGTTCAATATGTCAACGCACATATTTAAAATATATAAAGAAGAAGTAAGTGAGGCAATCTCAATAATTGTTAATAAATCCAGTAGTGAAGGTACTGTTCCAAGCTTAATTAAAGTCGGAAAGGTAATCTCTATCTACAAAGGTGGGGATAAAGCAAATTACAATAATTACAGACCAATATGTCTGGAACCTATTTTGGCCAAAATTATTGAAAAAGTAATTTAGCAACAAGTGCATGCCTTTTTGATGAAACATATGGTATTAAGTGATAGACAATATGGTTTCAGATCTAAGTCAAGTACTGAAACTATAATTATTGATATGGTTACACATGTTCAAAAACTTAAAGAAAATAAAAAAATGGTATCATTAATGTTTCTTGATTTGTCAAAAGCATTTGATACTTTTGATCATAATATACTATTTAAAAAATCATACAGTTTTGGAATCAGAGGATTGGCCTATAAGTGGTTTTTGTCATACTTGAGCAATCGCACACAATTTGTGCAAATCAAAAATGATCAAAGTACCACAAGGTGGCATTCTTGGACCTCTCTTATTCACGCTATATATGGAGAGTCTTCAAGAAATTAATTTAGATACTAAAATATTTTTATTTGCAGATGATATATGCATAGTATTTGAAGATATAAACTATATATTATTACAAAATAAAATGAATACAGAGATTAAAAAGATACAAAAATGGACGCAAACACATAAACTAACTATTAATACAATGAAAATTAAATATATTATAATTGGTAGTAATACACCCGAATTCAACGTCTGCATTTCTAATGATAAGTTAGAAAAAGTAGGAAAATATAAGTATTTTTGGTATATGGATTGCAGAAAGTTTGAAATGGAATACACATATAGAAGTACTAAGTGGAAAATTATCATCAACTGCAAGAATATTTTATAAAATTTCTAAACTCTTACACAGTGTGAAATCAAACAGTCTGTTTATTATGCTTTGTTTCATAGTCATCTTTGTTACGGTGTTAAACTGGGGGGGTACTAATTCAAAAAATTATATTGAAAATATTCAAGTAATTCAAAACAAAGCTATAAAAAATTTATATAATTATAAATGGAGAGAACGAACAGATTTCATATACAAAGATAATAAACTTCTAAAAGTCAGGGACTTTATTGAAATGAAACTAATTATGCATATACATGATATTGCTAATAATAATATCCATACAATGTCTACTCTATGCAGACCACCACCAGAAGTCAACACCAGAAGTAAACCAATTTTCCATTTGAATAAAATAAAACCTTTACAATTTGGATTTTCCACAACTCTATACACTGGTACCAAGTTATACAATAAACTAGATATACAATTAAAACAAGAAAATTCAACAAATTTAAAAAAAAAATTAATAGAATCATTTATAAATAGCTATAGTAATCATCAATATTTAATTTCTCAATAATACATTTTTTTTTATTCTAAATGTATAGGATAGACTTAAGACATAGCAATTATTGTACAAAATTTTTCTTCTTCGCTTTTCATTTCTTATTCTTTCGCTAAGCAAATTTCAATTTCCGTAAATGTTTTGCAATTTTTTCATTATGCCTATTACATTCATTTTTTAAATTTTTATTTTTTATTTTTATAGTTTTATAATTATATATTTTTTGTAACTATATTTTATAATTTTAATTATCTTATTGTTATATTAAAAATCTAAATGTAAACTTATATATAGTCTGTAATGAGATAACTCTATTTAGAGATTGTTTTTGAGATAAATAAATAAATACACAAGATTAACGACGTGGTGAGTAAAAAAGCAAGAATAATTGAATAGTAAATTATTTACACCACAAAAATATTAAAATTTTAGCAAGTTCTTGGTACTAAATACTTAAAACAATTCAAATAGTTACACCAAATAAATGACGGTTATTTCCAAGTTGAGCGACATCTACATTCTAACATAAATTTCAATCACGGACAATTTTTAAAAAAGCTTCATAAAAATTCTTTCGTTTTAAATAGACACACAAACTTATAGAAAAAAAGTACAAAAACAAAAACACAAAAATCAAATCCGAACATACTCTCAAAAATAATATAATAAATGTTACTTCATTTGCTTCTGCTATTATTAAAAATATATTATACAGTAAAACACTGTTATAGTCATTCGATAAATTTTAAAAATATTTCTGACTATAACCATTTTGTGACTATAGGCGTAGTAAAAAAAAATTGCATCTTTATAAACAAAATCAAATTCAATAAAATATCTTTCGTATAACAATTTTAAACTTTATTTTATTCATAAATAGCAATTATTCTGTTATGTAATCAGGAAATATACATAATTTGAAATTAAAAACAGAAAAAGACAATATATAAATCAGTTTTTTAATAAAATAATTCACTTTTGACTTATTTTTTTGTTTTATTTAAATTGCGGTTATATTTTAATGTGACTGTAAACGACATCGATTCTATGAGCTTATAAAATTTATTACTTTCTTTCAAACAAATTGTTGACTATAACAGAATTGTGACTACAATGTTTTTGATTATAAACGAATTAAAATACATCGATCTACTACGTTGATAGTAATGGGATTTTATATTTAAATCAATATTAATTTCGTCATAAAGTATTAGGTATTATACTTTAATTTCATTATATATATATATTCAATAATCAAGCGATTCAGAAAACAAATACAATTATACCAAAACGAATATTCCTTTTTATTATAAAATTGTGTTTAAAAGAACTGTGCAATTGCACAGGGGAGTCACTAGTATCAATATATTATAATTGCCCTTAAAAATTGTAGAGCATGTAGCTTGTTTGATCGATATTTGATGAGTTTTCAAATATCTAGTTGTTTTCAAATGTCTAGTTCATATTTTGTATGTGAATAGGTTTTATGTGTCAGTACACAAAAATATTTTTTTTCAACAATAATAACTATTGTGTTTCATCACAGTGTCATGATGGTATCGTTTACTTTGTTTTAGGATATTCCACTATTTTACCTATTATAACACAATCTTATTCTTTTTTCGTGTTCTATTGAAATCAGTTGAATAGTTCGAAATATCTCAAATTCATATTGGTCAATGCAATATGATATTGGTCTACCTAAATCGATATTAGTTTATCATCACGATCAAGACGTTTGCTATTCTATTAAAAACTACAGGGACATTTTTAGCTAATCTTTCCAGCAAACAATCATAGAAAATGTTTCTTAATTAAGTGTTGTTATGGTTATGATTTTATATATATAAATTTTTTTTTACTCAATATCAGAAATCTACTTGAAGTATCTCATTAAAACATGTTTGTTATTTTATAAAACTTTTATCGCATCATCAAAAAATCATGTTCAGAAAAATTTTGTTTTTCTTGTTTTTGAAATTCAATATTTCAAATCAAGTCTTACTATAATTTTCTATTTTTATTTTTATACAGGAACAAAATCTTTGTTAAACATTATAACAGAAAAGAACTCATTAAGATGCAAGAGACGAAAAAATTCAAACTATACATAAAACAATAATAATCGTTTATATGAGGACAAAGTTATCAAATCGCGCTAAATTTAAATGACATTTAATCTTGACAATTTACCTTTGATCAGAAGAATATATTTTTTTTTTTATATTTTTTGTATGTACTTCATTCCACATGTTACTGATCTCCGTTTTCTTTAATTTTGCTTTGGTCATTGTATTTCCGTTGTTGTCTTACAAATCAGTAGTACAGAAGCGATCTGAATTTATTATGATGGTGGATTTTATTCACAAGTTGTTTTTTTTGTTCATATATTCAATATTGCTTATGCTTTATCGTGATTATTGGTTAACCAATGAGTGAACTATTTATATAATTCGAACCTTCTATAGAATATTGTGTTTGTATAACAAAATATAAATTTTGTTCTAATATGTCAAATAATATTGGTTGGAATAAACTGGAATAAAATTTCATATGAAAAATTGTTGGTGTAATTTTAATCTTATGGCATATTAAAATGTTGCTACTGATAAGTAAATTTTAGAAGCTTAATAGTAATCTAATCGGATTTTAAGAATCAATTATGGTTTTTGGGGGTATATAGATATTTTTATAGCTTCGTAGACTATTTTATTTAACTTTCCTACTGCCAAAATCGACCTGGTCTGTCCTATTAAACCTGGAAATCTAGGTGAAATATCGAATAGCCAATCCTAGTGTAGTAAGTATGACGTGGGAAGAGACAAATATCTCAAAATGTTGTCATTAAAAGTAATTTAAAATTCTGCGAAGACTGTTAGGGTGCTTATCCCATTATTTTTGCGTAGAAAATATCACCTGTAGAAAAGATTAATTAATTAAATTAGATTTTATAACAAAAAAAACATGAAACCTAAAACAAATAAGAAAAGCTCTAACGTCATAACTTACGCATGTCGTTATAACTTCCCTTATTATGATATTTGAGTAAACCGCAAATCTAACAAATTTAACGGTAAACATCGAGTTTGTCATCAACAATTCTCAATTAATGTTCAAATCTACCAGAACAGGGAAAATCCAATTAAGCAAATAAAGATAAGAAACTGCAACATTATAAGGTCAAGTATCATTACGCTGACCCAGCTTTTGAATTGCTTTAATATTGCCAATTACTATTACCAAACCTATTGTAAATATTGCTGATTTTGTGAATTTGGAGATTGGGTAACTAAAACTATAGTCATATTTTTCTGATGAACCAAAATAATTTAAATTAAAAATTTACAAAAACCTTCAACTTTATTCACTGCAAAGTTTTAATGATCCACAATACTTTAAGTTTGAAGTGTCAACGTATGAAACAGAAATATATAGTCAACTAAGATATTCTCAAACTAAATCAATCAATATTTTTTGACTTTTACTGATGCTTTGAAAATACTGAAACAGGTACGATTAAAAAATATTGACCTCTTGATTAGACATTTTGGCCAAACCTTACGCAAGAATTAGTAGAAAAGCTTCTTATTCATGCTTTTAAGCAAAATTACAAATATGTGGGAACGGAGGGTTTTTATTTTTGAACTTCTTTCTTCTTCTTTAAAATAGCCATTTTGTTTAGTGTCCGTTTTTGTTAATATACATATTATTTTCTTTTCAATGTTGTAATGACGACGTCCAGCATTCATACCATTTTTTGGAGGTTTCTAGGTAGGTTTTTGACATTGACTATGCCATTCATTACTACCTGCGCCAAACGACCTTCAAGCAATTAACATGGTCTCTCTATTTTCTTTGTCTATTTTGACTGCGACATACAAAATATATTTTTTTCATATAGAAGAAAATCATCAAAAGAGTCTTCTGTTTCTGTTCTATGTGCCGAGGAGGAACAAAGCGAAAGACTGTTACGCACTTAAAACTCCCATCCTTTTGTTAAAATCCAAACTAGCCTTTAAGGCTAACCATTAATACAATTTTTGTTCTATTAATCAGATATCTTTGATTAAACAAAATTCCATTACGAATTATTGTAAGATAAAATAATGTAATCCTAAGACAGTTCGAAAGGTTTCGTTCATTTTAATATTATAACAACGTTTTGACTGTCTGCTAAAAGTAAAGCTTTGACATTGACATGAGTCGAAAAAGACGAATTTTATGGCGTACAGCAATTTTTTTATTTCAACTTTTATAAACAGTATCCTAAGATCTCTATTAATATAAGCATTGCGAATTAACAAGGGAGGCATTGACAATGTTTCGAAATACTTTGTTTTGGAACATTTGAACATTTTGAATATGTAGTTGTTTAGCATAACCCCATATTTGAATACCGTAAGCCCAGACCGGCTTTAATATCTGACTGTAGATCAAAGCTTTGTTATATGTCGAAAGCGTAGATGTCCGGCCAATTAGCCAATACCAATGTTTGTATTTCAGATTCAGTTATAGTTTTTTTTTCTTGACATATTTTTCCATCTACGGTTTGCAGAAGTAACAGCGAGCTCAATAGTATGGTTGATAGTGAGGACATTGTACGGTTTGCAAGGCCCAAAGACTAAGATAGGCTGGCCAAGTAAGTCGAATGCACGAAAGTCGAAAGCAAACAGTGGTGCTGAAAGAAAGCCCGATAGCAGCCGTAGTAGAGGAAAACCAAGAAGCAGATGGGCAGACAACGTGAAAAAACGATGCTCTACAAATCCCAAACTGGAGACAAGCGGCACAAGATCGACCTTTTTGGAGGAGCATAGTGATGAAGGCCAAAGCTCACCTAGAGCTGTAGCACTATAATATGATGATGATGATGATGAAAGTTACTGTGCATGGATTTTGCTTCATTCAGTTTAATTCTCTACCTTTTGTTCTGTATATTTTGTTATTGGATTGTTGCAATTTATTTGTAGCGTCATTTATAATTGTACCGACTACGAATATAACCGTATCATCTGTAAAAGTGGCAAAACTAACTTGTGTCTTCCATCTCTGAAATATTCCTAGTGTATAGTAAATAAAGAATGAAGCCCAGTATACTACATTGTGGTACTCCTTCGTTGTGTAGAGCATTGTAATTTTTTCCTTGCTTAATTTGAAATGCTCGATTCTTCTATAAATATGATGAGACCAGTTCGACTGTATTATGTTTTGGGAAGCAAGCGATGTAACGGACAATATCTTGAATGCCGCGTTCGTCTCTGATGTCGTTGCTACGTTTCTTACTTCGTGTATATACATAACGTATATCTGCATATTTGTCGTTGGTGAGTCTCTTTTTTTGCAATGTCTATCCACATATTTGCATTTCTGTTGTTCGCAATGTGTATCCACATATTGCACAACTGAGTATCCAAAGTTCGCATTTCTGTTTTGATTTAGATGTGTCCGGTATTGTTTCAATAGCGTATGTCATTATGAGCCGAATATAGTTTTTGTATATTCCTGTTTTTTCTTGTATTAGCATGGTATTTGTTTCACCATAAAACATTTCGGACATAACCTGAAATGCCTGTGGCTTTTCTTGTTGGGCTTCTTATTTCTGTTTCTGTGTTTCGAGAGCTGATAATATTTACTCCTAGATATTTAAAACGGAGCACTTGTTAGATAATTTGATTGTTAATTGATAAATTACATCTGATGGGTTCTTTCGAAGTAGTCATTGATTTAGTTTTTGTGGTGGATACCTCTATGTTGTAAATTTTAAAGAAATCTGAAAATCCACGTAAAATATATTCAATTTTTTCCAACTCGGCATGCAAATATTATAATCTTATTCTCTCAAATTTTCAAAATATCAAAAACAATGAATATTACAATATCGGAGATCATTCATACAAAATATGATTTATTAACTTACTTCTCCTCAGTAATTCCTTATTATCAAATCTACACCGTTTTCATTAATTATTTTCTCTCAGTTGAATCAATTCTAGAGACTAAAGAACTGAACACTCATTCTACCCCATTTCGCTCACATCCAGGTTAATATTATAAAATCAAATAAAATTTTTATCTGAATATAAAAATCTTAAAAAAAGTATCCATAATTCACCTAAATGTGTTAAGTGTTAAACAGTACCATATTAAATTTTCTACAAACTTCAACATAGTGTCAGATTTATTTATTTTTTTTTTTACCAACAATGAGAAAAAAATGTTTATTACTTAGAGTAGAGTATAATATACGATGGTGGATAGTGGATAGAACAACAAAGTTTCAAATTTCATTTTAAGACAACACTGCTGGAAATGTCTTTGGAACGTAGAAAAAAATTTTTAAACATAACCATTCATGTATTTACAAAAAAAAGATTAAATCTACATTGGCCGTAGTATATGACATCTACTACACTATACGATAGAAGATAATGCATATATAAAATAAACTTGGACATCCTGGATATGGATGGATCTTTTGTAAAAAGAATTTTAACTGGATTTTATTTACGCATATTGATTAAGTGATAAAAATTATTATTCACATGACCATAAATATTATTTTTGTTTAGTCAATATTCTCTTTTAACACTTTATTTACTGTAGAGCGGAAGCAAAATATCATAAATTAAGAGATAGTTAATATAAGACAAAAGTTGAATCAACCAATAATAATAATAACAACAACAACAACCATAAAATCATTTTGTAAATGACATTTGAGAAGAGGAAATTGGATATTATCTGTGCATCAATTTATAATTTTAAAATAACATTTTTTTTTTTTTTTTTTACAAAAACAAATAGAAAATAAGAAGCAAAAAAATACTTGTAACAATTTAAAAAAAAAAAAAATAATTAGTTTAAATTAAAATTCTTATCAAGTATCAAAAGCCTGTCAATTAAAGTTGTCAGAAAACTGAAATAAATCAGTCGATAATATGGAATCACAATTTTAATAAGGGTCTGCAAAAGTGGTCTTACACAGAACTTTGTAGTTGATTTCTGAAAGTAATAATTCCTACATAAAGTCTATAACTTGTCTCCAGCTAATCCTGGTACATGCAAATGAAGTACTTATGAGTTTTTATCTCACCTAGACCAATTTCACTGCTGTCTATAATGTCAAAACTGTTCGAAAAAATTTATCTAAGAAGACTGAAACCTATTATTGAAAGAAGGAATATAATACCGGATCATCAATTCGGTTTTAGAGAAAAACATGCTACAATTGACCAGGTATACAAAATAACAAACACTATTGAAAAAGCTTTAGAGAAGAAGAAGGTCTATTCAGCAATCTTTTTGGATGTGGCTTAGGAATTCGATAAGGTGTGGCATAAGAGGTTGAATTGTAAAATGAAAACAATCCTTCCAAATGAACATTCGGAAATCATAGCAAGCTACTTATCAGAGAGATACTTCAACATAAAACAGGAAGGAGCATATTCCGATCTTAAAGAAATTAATGCCGGGGTTCCTCAAGGAAGTGTACTTGGTACGGTACTGTACCTGCTGTACACTTGTGATTTTCCTGCACTAGAAAATAATATAATTCCGAGGTTTGCAGATGATACAGCGGTTCTGGCTGTTGGAGAAAATAATAAAGAATTTACAGAAAAGCTGCAGAGAGCTATAACTAAAATCCAAGATTATACAAAAAAGATGGAGGTAAAAATTAAATGAAGCTAAGTCAGTACATGTTAATTTCACAGATAAACAAAATTGACCGTAAACTAGTATATATAAATGGTCAAGAAATACCCCATTCAAATACTGACAAATATCTTGGTAAGACGTTAGATGCGAAACTTCAAAAACAAGAAAGAAGAACTAAAAATCCGCTATAGAAAAATGTACTGGCTCATGGGTAAGAATCCTTAACAATACAAAACAAACTTCTGCTCTATAAACAAATACTGAAACCATTATGGTCATATGGCATCCAGTTACAAGAAACATTGTGAACACGCGCTGGTTCATCAGAAACTATGACATACATAGAGATTTGCAAATAGAATCTGTCGATAAAAAAATACAGAAATTTGCAAGAAGTCACGAAAAAAGGCTTCAGCACCATGTAAATGTGGAGGTTGTCGAGCTCCTGGACAATAGAAATATATCCAGATGACTCAAAAGAGTAAAAACTTTTGAGTTAGTGCAGCAATAATCACCCACATTCTTGAGGACTCGTCGCGCTGGTGATCGGAAGTTGACCCGCTCCCACGTTTAGATAGACTTGCTTTAACGGGATTTTTGAAGAATTTCGTTATGCTGACTGCCAACGAAACGAGCTTTTCACAAGTCTTCCATAATTACAAACTCGTTTGGAGAGCTAGTTGGTTTTTAGTCGCTGATGCGATGGACTTCAAGATTATGGATGAATACGTCAAAGGAAAAGTTAGATAGACATCGCTGGATGTAGTCTACATTAAAAAATAAAATAAAGCCAAGAAGAAAAATGCTCATTAGTCCTGTAGGACTAGATCGCAATATAGAAAGGGTGTGGTTTAGTGGGTAAGAATCCTGCACACAATGTCAAACTACGGGCTCATTGAGTCTTTTGAAGATTTCCACCAGTCTGCGTATATGAAAAAAAAAAATCTCCCCTACATCTTTGCAACTGATGTCTAACTGGGAATTAACCGGAATTTCTAGCTTGGCTGAGTGATTTCCAGTTATCCATTGACTCGTACTAACCACTACTGTCCTTGATATATGTATATACGATACTATATTAGAAGTTTAGGTGTTTAGTTGATATTGTACGAAGGTATATTTTTATTAGTCAGTCTCTGTCACCTTGCATTTGATCTACACACACAAAACAATTGAATGTTTTCCTTGAAAGCACGCGTTAGCATAGACCGGATATAGTTTTTCTTTATTCGTGATTTGTTACCTATATTAGCATTACAACTCCCATCGGAAACCTCCCTCTTGAAGACGACCCTCAAAATTGGAATGTATATTGACCCGTTCATCAGTTTTCGCTTTTATTTCACAGTTGCCATAACCCTACAAAAAGGAAACCAAAAGCTGCAAAGCTACTTATTTAAATTTGTTTCGGCATTATTTCACCAATAAGCCTACAGTTGCACGCTAATTTTAAAACATAATATAGTCTGTATCTGCAGCCCTGTGTATTTTAATTTAATTTAAAAACTCATTCGAATATGTTTTTTATAATTTATATTAAAAATAAAATTTATTGAATAAAATTGATGCGATCTTAAATAATTTTCAGATTTTGAAATCAATCTTAAGAAACACTAAAGAATTGTTTCTTTTATCATTCTTCATTGCAAAATAGAGCTCCTCTCTATAACGTTTTCAATATTTATGATTACCCGATAACGTTTTTATACTTTTAAATTTAAATTAAAGATTCAGGTGAACACTTACATGCTTCTTCGTTATCAATTCTACACTCTGAGAAAATATTTTCAAATAATTAAAAAAAAAAATGTTATTTACAACTTTGTTGCAATAGAGCAACAAAAAATCTTTCTACACTGATTTATTTGTAAAAATTATACTGAACATGACCGTTACGTCCTCTACAATTTACAATCGTTGAAAACTACTCAAACGAGCAAAATATCATTTTTTCACTCAGAAGTTGATATTCGAATATTTATCGCGGAATAGAAAAAAAATTGATTCTTCTTTCAATCATGCGACCCTATCCTTCCCCTTCCAATGAAATTGATTTTTATATCAGAACTAGATTATACAAACACAAAATATATAATATTATGTAGTCATGTTTTATCTTGAAATATAACTATTTAAAAAAAAAAAACAAAAAACCAAAATGGTTCACTAATTGAATATTGCACATCCAGTGAAAAATTTTCTTAGAGTATAGATATGAGAGTAACGAAATCTAGATGTACATATACGAGTTAAATTGAAAAATAGTTGTCGGTTAAGTTTCAGTTATCACAGTAGATATGTTTCTACAAAAATTTTATGTAGTAGTGGCTGCCGAAAATACGCTGACACACTTAGACCAGTAACGTTCATTGTGATACAACGATGTTACTGTGCAAACAGAAATTGATGCTACTGTCTAAGTTTTGATTAAGAAAAAGCAAAGAGGACGATATATAAAACTCTAATATACTACCCATAGTACCGTATGGCTGAGAGGTATAAACTGTAGCTGAAAAATAGTCGGCCCAAAAATATTGGAGAATGTATAATTAGAAATAACAGCGATATTAATAATATATTTAAAAATGAAGACATGTTAAGGTTTGCAAAAACCCAAAGACTAAAATCATCCTCCTAAATTGGAAGACAAAGGAGCAGATAGGAAGGCAATGCTCAAAATAATACCAAAGCCCTAAAAATTTCAAATTGGAAACAAGCGGCGCAAGATCAAACCTTTTGAAGGAGTATTAGGATGAAGGTCAAAGCTCACCCAGAATTGTAGCGCTATAATTTGCCTGTATGTCATTTCAATCGAGCGCAGAAAAATAACTCTGGGTGGTATGAGGCGATATGTCAAATATCATATTCTACAACTAATTCTGCAAGGTAAAATTGAAAACAGAAAACGTAGCAAAAAATGACAAGTCTAATAAGCATATATCAGGCAATGGACAGGCCTCAAATGATGGGAGAATTAATACACGCAGCGCAGGTTAGAAGAGATTTTAGAGTTGTATTCAAGATCAAAGTTGTAGAACTTGTTTTTCCAGAATGTTTACCAAAATCATTTTTATGCGTAGCCGCTGTTGGATACAAACAAAATGTTTAAATTCAAAAACACTAAATGAATTCAAGCCAGATTTTGGAATTTTGGTATTTTCGATTTGTGAATTTTGGGGTTTACTTATTTTGGGGCTTTGTATTTGGGATATCGTAGACAACCAATAAAGTGTTCACATAAATACTTACAGGCAAATCGAATACAGGGAAATGAAGATAGTGAAAAAATGAAAAAAAAAGCAAATGAAAATGCAGTTAAATGAAATACAGGCAAATGAAATAAAGGCAGATGAAATACAGACGAGTAATAGTAACCCGTTTGAACGTGCAATTGAATCAAAAACCATTTTTAGACAACTACATTGAATTCAAGTAAAAATTGGAAAATGATAGTGATCTCGATCCTGTTAAATTAATATAAAATAAAGCTTGTAAAATTTAATACAAATAGTTTGTATAAATATTTCGAAAAATGTCACAATCCAAATAATTGAAACAATCTTTTTTAATTCAAGCGAAGCAAAAACATTTATGTCAACATTGTCATACATGTTGTAGATCATCAAATGTTTCTGCGTTTTATCTTCAATTGGCATTTCCAATTACAGCTTACGATAAATTCCTCAGATCGGATCGGAAGCGGGCGTTTTTTTCCGCAAAATTTAATTACATTACGGCTTATATAACCACACCAATCACGGGTTCCGCTCGTATTTCATCATTTTGTCGCTGATTTCCACCGCTTCGCTTCCGCATAAAAAAATTGCGCCGATCTAAGGAAACCTTTAATTTTAGAGAATAATAATAAATTGCATGGCCAACATAACTACAACAAATTATTTAATAGGCCAATAACTTTGCAACTGTATTGTAAAATATCCCTATCTAACGTGACAAGGTATTTAATATGTCACTATAGGTACTCCTTTTTAGAATAACCTAAATACATGATGAAGATGAAGAGTTTCTCTTCACTATTTTGTATTCTACATGTCTATTTTAATAATAGCATATACATAGTAGTTACTTACTGTACGAACAATAATTTACCTTGTAAAATAAATTTACAATGATATCTGAGCAAAGAATAGAAAATTGAAGTTAACACAGTTTTCAACAGGTGAATAATTTGTAAAATGACTGGAAAGGTAAATTTACAACAAAAAAAAAAAATAATAGCTAACATGTTACATATTTGTCACTTTTAGTATTACATATTTAGAATTGAAAATACATTGACAAATCGAAAGATAACAATTTACTGCACAACTATACTACATTGCACGAGTGTATACAGGATTTTATATATTAGAGAACTGTGTGAAATATTAATATTGAGTAAAATATTGCTTCTAATAAGTAAAAGTTTCAATATTTATTTTTTTTTTTTATTTGGAATAATGGAATAAATGAATTCAAGGATTGAAAGGATAATTTCCTGATATTGAATGTTACTAACATTTATTATCAATTTAGATTCAAATATTCTACAATATTGATTAAGTACATCGTATTCAGAATAATGTTGAGGTAGCTTTTATAGAACAAAACAAAAAATGTGCGTTGTGCGATCGTTTTAAATGTTTTGTACATAATTACTACCTTTGTTGGGCGCTACAGACATTAAATGATCTTGCCTAATGCAAAATTGTCAACTGACTTCGGTCACGAGGTTACAGTTGGTGATTTGAAATTTTTTTTATACCTACCGATACTTCATTTCTCCAACGAAGTTGTGGACTCCGGAACGTTCCTCGGGGCATTTTCATCCATACGCTATACATGGCCTTGCCAATAGTGACGTTTATTCTGACTTTTTTGGCTAATTTTATGTCATTATACAGCTGGTATAGTTCGGCATTGTATCTTCTTCTCCATTGTAACCCTTCTTCGTCATACATTGAACCATAAATATATATACATAGCTATTATATACACATATTTATTACATTTACATTCGGTCATATTTGATGGAATAAAATGCAATTATTTTGAATTCGCAGTCTTACATGCGTGATTAGATTTTTTCAGTTTAGTCACATTAGTTGCGAGTAAAAAATGCTATACCTATTATAGACATCTCAGGTTTATAAATGGCGTATTCAATCTGCAATTATGTCATGCTATCTGTTAAGTTGCAAATGTGACTAGCCATTCATACATTTTTTGTTAATTGAAAATTAATATGTACATTTTTTACTGCTACATCATCATCATCATCATCTATTGGTTCTACAGCTCAGGGTCAGTCTTAACCTCGTTTATTATTTTCCTCAATCTTGTGCAGATGTACTCCATTTGTTAATTCGATGTATGAGAATTTGTATGCGAATTTAGTGTGTGTGACAAGAACAGTAAACATATTTCATCACGTAGCAAATAGCTTTGAATCAATAAAAAATATTGTTTAAGCTCTAAAAGATAATTTTTAATTAATTTAATTAATAGAGCAGTGAATAGTAACTGGTCTATTTCAGAGTATACTATGACGATGTTAGCTTTTAAACAGCTTGTAATTACACTCTTAAGGAGCAAGTTGCTTTATAAAAGAATATAATTATTCCAACAGCTGTAAAACAACATAATATTATACATTACTAAAGCAAAATGTTCTATATTAGAAAGCAATTATTATGTTACCTCTAAAGTAGAATAAATATATTCTACGCACCTATATAGAGCTAATTATTCTATTGTAGAGCTAACATTGTATTATTATACCGCTTTAGAAGTCATTTAGAGCAAATTATGCTGAAAACTCTAAAAATTGTTAATTGGGTTGTTTTAAGAATAAGACCTTCATGCAATACTTTATCAAAGACATGAAATATATCGAAGAATATGGCCGAGCAAAATTATTTTTTTTCGAATATTTTGCTAATTTGACTGACTATTCGATGTATTTGTTGTGAAGTGATACGCTTTGATCTGAATACAAATCTATTTCTTTGATAGCCAAATGTAGTTGTTCTGAGGCGCTATGCTTTGCTCTGTAGCCAAATTGATGGTCAGGTATAGTTCGGCTTATTGTGAGTCTTTGTTGTTATTGTTTTATTAATAATTTCTAACATAGTTTAAAGTAGAGTTCAAATCTATTTATTCGAAAGCCAAATGTAGTTGTTCTGAGGCGCTATGCTTTGCTCTGAAGCCAAATTGATGGTCAGGTATAGTTCTGCTTATTGTGAGTCTTTGTTGTTATTGTTTTATTAATAATTTCTAACATAGTTTAAAGTAGAGTTGTTACAAACTGATAGGTCTGTATGAAGCTACCTGGATGATGTATATTCCTTGTTTTGGTATCATCGTGACTTGGGACAGCTTTCATCGAGTGGGGTAATAACCCGTGCGTAGGATCGCATTGAATATGTGTATAAGATGTGTACAGCTATCTTTTATCATTGTTATTGTAATTCGATCGCGCCCTGGTGCTTTTTTAACATTTAGTTTATTTTTAATTGTATCGATAATGTCAACCATTTTGAATTTAATCGGTTGCTCTATCGATATTGCGGTAAATGTAACTGTGAAAGGTTGGAAATTGATTGTTGCTTCGTTTGGCATAAATACTTTTTTAAGAGACAGACGAATATTTCATCTTTTTCTCTGTCGCTTTTGGCCCGCTTTCCATTTGGAAGCCTAATAGGTGCTTCAGCTAGTGCGGTGGCAAAGATCTTCAAATGGTGGTATAAAAATTGTGCTTTAATATTTATTAACTGTAGATCTAGCTTTTATCATATTATCAGTTTTTTCGACCGTCTAACGTTCACATTTTAAAACCATTTACAATAATGTTTTAATGCGCTCACCGAAGAAGATAGGTAGGTAGGTAGAAGTGACCATTCCGTTTTATTAAAGAAACTAGCCTACGATGAAAATTATGTTCAACATTTTCATTAATTTTCTAATGAAGATTGAACCTACCTATAACCTACTTATTGCCATTTGTAAATTTTTACAGGAGTGCCAAACATTGCGATCCGGATACAGAGCGAATTAAGTAAAATTAATTTTGGCAGCTTATTTCCAAATAATATTTAATTAACAAGTCTTTATTAATTTCGCAGGATTATATTTCAAGGAGTAAAAATAATAATTGTTCATATTTAATTTTCTAATAATCCTTGATAACAAATTTTCCTATTAAAACTTGTAAATTTTTAAGCAAATAAAATCGAAATTTTCATGCTTTTACAATTATTTACAAAATTTAATGAAACATTTTTTTTTTTAAACTTTTATTTTAACAAATCAAACATCTGCTCTTACAGGATTAGATTTAAGTAAAGCAAAACAATGAAACAACAAAAACAAAAACATTAATTCTATTTACAAGAAAATAAAAGAAAGAAAAAATTAAAGAAAGTAATTAGTCTTACCGGTTTTAGGATGGATACAGTTATCAGTATTAAAAAAAAAGATAGAGAAATAAATATACTTTTTTGAAATCTACAGGAAATTTCATGATGAAGAATTTCCGTACCAAATTTCCACTTATGTAGTTATTTTTTGCTCAATATTTTAATTATCTCTTCCACATTCCCTAATCAACGGTAGGAACGTATAAATATTCATTTAACTTGGAAATTTCTACTATATATTTTTAAGTACTTCAGGAAAATATCTTATTTGAAACAAATCCGAAATGAAATTTTTTACATAATGTATCCACCTGTCCAGAACAGGCCAATCTTCTTGCGTCCGCTACGTATCTGCCCTTGTTCTATTACAGATATTTTTTTTTAATCTCTTCAAGATTTAAGAAAATTTTCATAACGTCATGTTTTCAAGTCAATGTATTTGTTGATCTCAAGTTCAAACCTTTCTATGTCAATACAATTTACGGGTAGGGTTCGAAATCCTGCTTTTAAAAATATCGTTTTTCAAAATCTGGCTGGGAAAAGATTATACCCAGCTGTAAACATTTTGGAAAAAGCAGAAATCCGCCAACTTGTATTTAACAGCGGCTACGCATAAAAATAATTAAGGTAAATACTCTGAAATTCGAATGATATTTTTAAAAGTGAAATTTCAAGAGAGAGGATTTTCGTTACGCTTCCATAATTTACCACAGCTGTATCGTAAATTAAAAAATTTTTAAAAATTATGTACTCGCCAAAACTTATTATCAGTCTATAAACTCTTCGAGATTTCAAGTAATTTAAAATGGTAAATCAATGTAGCGGTTGATCTCATGTATCCAAGTTAAGATTCTAAAAATAAGTCCACCCCAATCCATCAAATCTCCAATTTAAGTCTCTATAAATTATATTATATAAATAACAAAAACTTATATTAAAATAATAAATCAGCAGGAGTAGATGACATACTCGCCGAATTCCTAAAAGCTGTTCCAGATGTATCAGTCGATATTTTATTATCTCCGTTAAGCTATATGTGGGAACAAGAAACTGTTCAAGCGAATAGAAGGAAGAGTGTTGTTGGTAAAATACCAAAGAAAGGTAATCTAAATCATTGCAATAATTGGCGAGGTATCCCTCTATTCTCAGTTTTCTCAAAATTAATTACCGGTATAATACCCAAAGAGATTAACGCCAGAATAGAAGCTACACTCAAAAGACACTAATTACGTTTTCGCAGTGGCATTTCGTGTGTGAATCATTCCAACACATTATGAATAATCCTTGGTCAATTCGCTGAATTTAATCCACCGCTAAATCTGATGTTCGTAGATTTTGAGAAAGCCTTTGATAGAGTAAGTTGCGAGTATATTTTCATATTTTCGCATTGTAGGAGAATCGCTCCAGAAAATAAAAAGTAGAATCCTACAAAAATGCGAAATATCACGTCTTACATCGATTACACATAACAAATTGCTGCGAGGTCTATCAGGGAGTAAGGTAATGTTGTATTTCCTCGCCCATATTGAGGCTTAAATGATTTATGTTCCAAAAACAGTATGACCTTGGGAAAAGTGCGAGGCTATAACTCAATTCAGGTAAATCCAAAATCATCCGCACAACTCACACATTACAATATCCGATCCTCAATGAAGAGACGCAAATCGAATAGATAAGTACGTTCAATTACCTGGGCAGCATCTTGTCATCAGATGGATGTGCCAATTTGGATATTAAAGCCCGCATCAGTAAACCCCGTACTGTTTTCTGATTGCTCTCAAAAATATGGAGTCAAGCAACATAATCTATGTGTACAAAAAAAAAAAAGAATATTCAACGCAAGTGTTAAATCTGTTCTCTTGTACGCTTGCAAAACATGGTAAATTTCACTAAACATCACCAGGATATTATGGAAGTACTGGACGGTAAATGGAAGACTATTCTGATTCTTTAGTTTTGTTTTGAAATGTTACAAATTGTAAAGTAGGGTATTTCTATTTGAGGGGATATGGGAGAGTGATGTTCCATATTTTAAATATTCCTTACAAGAAAATTCATTTATGAAATCAGTCAGGACACCCGGTATTATCCAATTGTATGGAAAGAGTACTTGAAACCTCCCTAATATTAGGTTGAAATTGTTTGAAGGGAGGCGCTTTGAATTATAGTTCAATAGAACAAATGTCATTTCATACAAAATATAAAAGAGAGATGAAACACCAACATTTTACGTATGGGGGGGGGGGGGGGTTGTCAATAGGCGAAAATTCGTTCAACAGAACTTAGTTAAGTTTTAAGTCCATCAGCCCATATTATACTCCATATTAGTGATAATTATACTCCATCTTAGATCGGATAATTCATCCTAGATGTATCACAATGGACCTCACTGGTCTAAGTGTGTCGGCATACTGTCGGCAGCCACTATTATACTACCTTCCTGCCTAGATCGGATAAAATTTTTATAGATATTGGACAAATATCTTGACGAAATCTAATATTTACATCGTTAAAGAAAACCCAAAACATTTGGCAATGGTCTTCACTAATAGAAAATTATAATATGTACATTCCACTGCTCATTTTTTGTTTTAGCTGCATTGTTAGGCTTTCGGACCATCATAGATTTTCTTTTTATAATCAGAGATAACTTATTAATTGTTTATTCGATGGCTTAGGGTTGAATTTATTTTGCAAGAGAAATTTGCAAGTTTATTACGTTTTTCCACTTATTGCAGTATCATATGAATCCGTCTTTCAGATTATTTCAGAAGATATTTTTTTGATTTACATGCAGCTGTAGTGGAACAATATTGTTTATTAAACGCTATGGTATAAGTCAAAATGAGTTCACCGGATAAGTGATTATAGATTATAGTTACTTATTTCTATTGTTAGAAAGTATAGTTACGAAGAAATTTTGTCAGTTTCATTGTATTGACATTAAAGCGTTTCGAAGAAGTTATCAGTTCTCTCAAATGATTTTTGTACATGATTTTGATTTTTTAATTAAACACCTATAAAATAAAAATTATTGCAAATTTTTAACAGGAATTGAAAAGTTTTAAAAAGTAGACAAAAAAAAAAATAAGGGAAAGAAAGAAAAAATTTTAGGGAATTAATTTTTGGGTAATTTTAACACCCCCCCCCCCCCCCCCCCCCTGATTTCCTTCTTCTTACTTGTATCTTTTTATAATTTTACCCGTATTATTTTCGCAGCTTATTTTTCTTTTACTTGTTATATGAGTAATTCAACTTAAATTATGAATTGAAATTATAAAAATGGTGTTTTTTTTTGTTTTTAAAGGTGGAAGAGATGGCAGAGTATGTATCAATTAATTTTCAAGGAGAGAATTGAATCGACGATAAAATAAATTGGGATGGTGTATTTCCATTTTTTCTTTTGTTTCATATTTTCACTTTAATAATTTTGTGAACCTTATATAAAAAAAAAAAAAAAAACAAAAATAAAAAGTAATTAATAGGAAATTGAAAACACCTGCGACAATTTGGTGTTAGGCTTAAATTTGTGAATTGAAATTGATTGCGTGGGAGAAGAAGAGGTGGATATTTTTTTCTGATTATGATGATGGTAAATTATTAATTAATTTTTTTTTTTTTCATTTTTATTTTGTTACAGACAATTTTTAAGTATTTTATCATCAAAGGTTTGAAAGTGGGAAGAGAATTATTTTATCAAAAAAAAAAAAAACAAAAGGATCCTTTTCAGAATTTGATGTTTGCGTAAGTCCTTTTTTTAAAATTTTTTTTTTTTTGTTAATTTTAATCGTGATAAGAGGATTTTTGTATACTTAAATACTTTTTTTTTTTGCAAAGAATTTATTCAAAGAATTTACAATTTCTTTAATAATTTTAACAAAAACTTAAAATAAAAACAAAAAAAAGAAATAGGATGTCCTTTAATGTTTATTTAGGATCTTTTGTTATTTTAATTTAAATAAGATCTAAAGAATGTGTAGATATTATTATGTAGTAGTGTATACATAAAATAATATTAATTTTAATACTTTAAAACTAATGATTTATTTATTGAGTTTGAATTAATAATATATAATATTTGGATATCTAACAACAATGGACTTGAGGAGATAATGGGCAAACACGGGTTAGGGAGAGAAAGAAACAACAACGGGGAAAGATTGATAGAGTTGTGTCAGACTTTCGACCTAGCAATCGGAGGGAGTCTATTCCCACACAAAGATATCCACAAATACACATGGACAATACCAAACGGGATCTCAAGAAATCAGATAGATCACATATGCATCAGCAAGTAATGGAAACAATCAATGCTAGATATGAGAAATAGAAGGGGAGCAGATCTACACAGCGATCATGAATTACTAACTGGGGACTTCAGAATGAAACTATTGTTGGCTTAGTAGGAAGAGGCAGAAGAAATAGAAAGAAGAAAATAAATATAAACAACTTAAAAAATCCGCAAGTAAGAGCTGACATAGTTACGGCGTTACGAGAAAATATTAGAAATAATAGAGAATACACTTGGGAAGAGATTCTGGAAATTTACAACCAAACAAGCGAACAAAATCTTGGAATTTCACAACCACAAAGAAAAATCTGGATAACCGATAACACATGGGCCTTGATTAAAAGAAGAGGTGAAATGAAGAAAATGATAAACAACAGGATGGCATCAATAAGAGAATATGAAGAAATAGCGAAAACAGTAAAAAGAGCAGCAAGAAGAGATAAAAGGAAATTTAGCCGGAGAAGCAGAAAAAGCAGCACAGCAACATAACCTGAGAGAATTGTATCGCATAATCAAGAATTCAACAAACCAGTCGGAACAACAAAACAAACCAATTAAAGATGAAAATGGTGCGCTCATCACAAACTTAGAGGATCAATTAAAGAGATGGAGAGAACATTTCCAAGAACTGAGCAACGAAGAAAGTACAAATAATGAAGCAGACATAAGAAACAGGGACAATGCAAATATCTACCCAACTGAGGGACTGCCAATATCTACTCAAGCTCCAAATATAGAAGAAATCAAAGCTACAATCAATATCCTGAAGCACAACAAAGCAACAGGTGAAGTAGCTAGCAGAAATAGTCAAACTGGACCCTGACTTATTCGCAAAAACAATTGAACCCCACATCAGGAAAGCATGGATAGAGGAGAATATACCATCATCATGGAAGAAAGGAATGATTGTCAAGATACCTAAGAAAGGAGACTTGGCAAATTGCAGCAACTGGAGAGGAATCACGGTTCTAAATACTATTCTAAATTCACGGAAACACGGTTCTAAATTCATAAGATAATAGCAATTATTATAAAGAAAAGATTAGAAGAAGTACTAGAACCAATACAACGGAAAGAGCAGGCAGGTTTCAGACCAAACCGAAGCTGTGTTGACCAGGCAAATACTTTATGGGTCATAGTTGAACAATCAGTAGAACGGAATGCCCCACTATATCTACTATTCATAGATTTTAAGAAAGCATTCGACACAGTCAAGAGATGCGCAATATGGAAAACACTTACAAAGAAGGGAGTTCCTGGAAAAGTCATCAACATCATCAAAGCGATGTATAAAGATGCAGAGACAACAGTTCAACACAGAGGTAAGATCAGTGAACCATTCTACACCAATATAGGAGTTAGACAAGGATGTCCACTATCTCCACTTCTCTTCAACACAATACTAGACGACATTCTAAGAGAAGTTTGCACTGGAACAAACGGAATAGAATGGGATCTCTTCGGAAACTTAGAAGACTTAGATTACGCAGATGATGTATGCCTCATATCAAGAAATCAAAGGGACCTACAGAACAAAGTCAACAGATTACAGGAAGAAGCAAAGAAATCGGGACTGGAATTAAATATCGAGAAAACCAAGGCAATGAGGACAAACAACAGTTATAGTGAGCCAATAACAGTGAGTGGACAACAGATAGAATACGTAGAAGAATTCAACTACCTGGGGAGCATCATAACATCAAGAGGAGGTGCAACAGAAGATGTCAACAGCCGTATAAATAAGGCAAGAAGAACATTTGGGAGCCTATTGAAGATATGGCGGAGCAACCAAATATCGAGAACAACAAAGCTAACAATATTCAGAGCATGTGTTAAGTCACAATTAATATATGGCAGTGAAACATGGCTCACTTCGGTCAGAATCAAACAGAAGTTACAAGTATTCATCAACAACTGCTTGAGAATTATATGCAGAATATTCTTGCCGGCAAGAATTAGCAACGAGAATTTATGGATGATAACTGGAGAAGAACCTATCAACAGACAGATAAATAGGAAAAAATGGAAATGGATAGGTCATACACTAAGGAAATCAGAAAGTGATATAGCAAGAAGAGCTCTAGAGTGAAATCCACAAGGTCAAAGGAGACCTGGCAGACCATACAACACATGGAGACGCACAATCGATCAAAAATTAACAATCAATAATTATACCTGGGACGATATTAAGGAAGTAGTTCTCAACAGAGAGGAATGGAGGTTCACTATCGAAGCCCTATGCTACCACGCGGAGTAATAGGAGAAAAAAAAAAAAAAAAATATTTGGATTGTGAAGTGCATAACTAAAACTGTAAAGACCATACCCAGGCTCGTATATTACTAGAGCAACTGAATCTAAGCATAATTTGATTCAGACAAAACTGCAACATATCTCAATGCAAACAGATATTTTGAGATTGTGCCCGTAATTGATTCATGAAACGAAACTAATAAGGAGAGCAGCGAAAAAAAGCAAACCAGTTCACAAAATTGAAAAAAAATAATTTGTTACTACTATTCTTTATTTCTTTTTAAATTTATAATTTAATAGCGAAAGCTCTAAAATAATTTTTTTTCACATAATAAAAAAAATTTAATTTCCTCAAAAAAAAATCCACAAAAGACTATATGACGATCAGTGCTTCAGAAGTTATGAGCTACTTTGTCCCCACACTTCTTGTTTTTTTGCAGTAAATTTTTTTATTTTCATTTATTTTTAATACACGAATTTTGATTTTATTCATTAAGAAAAACCAATTTTATTTAGTAGTTAGGTGACATCATAATTATGTACATGGTTTAATTGTAATATAATTTACTTTACTTTTATACTTGATTTGTTTTTGTTTTTTTCAAAATTGAAACTGAATTATTTTCTGTGTCGCCGGGTGAGTTCTTAAGTGTCCAATATCATACTTTTTGCTTTTTTGATTGATCTAAACTAAACTTGACGCGCTCTTTCTAAATTTTTAATCGGTTTTGTTCTATCTATAATAGTTTTTGAGATATTTAATTTTGCTTTTGTTCAATATCATAGAAAGTGAATTTTTTTTTTACATTTATAGTGCTTAAGTGTCCAATCTGCAATTAATATGATATTGAACAAAAAATGTCAAAAAATATTTTACGCTTGAGTGAGTAATTAAAATTTTGTGCTCAAGTGTTCTATTTCAAATGAAGGTTTTGTATAGATCAAGGTAAAGGTTTGTTTTTCGGAAATTGAAATTTGCTTAGCGAAAGAATAAAAAATGAAAAGCGAAGAAGAAAAATTTTGTACAATAATTGCTATGTCTTAAGTCTATCCTATACATTTGGAATAAAAAAAATGTATTATTGAGAAATTAAATACTGGTGATTACTATAGCTCACTGGTCGGCAAACCAAGGCTCGCGAGAATTGATAGGCTCTTTAGCTTTTAAAGTAGGGCTCTTTCATAAAAAAATTTTTGGATAAAAATTATGAATTTTCGAAAAATTTTATTTTTGAATAAAAATATTTTATGTTGTTTTAATTGCTGATAAACAAGAAAATAGTTTATTTAAATTAAAAATTAACTAAATTTTTACATAAGCACCACCGCACAGAATTTAAAAAAATTTAATATTTTTATAACCGTATTCCACATGTGTATACTTGTCAAAATAAAATCTGCTATTATCTTACATAATGTGATGGTTTTCGTCTTAGAAACAAGTTTGCATTAAAATATATATGGCTTGGGTAAAAAATTCAATACAAACGTAAATACGTTTTTTGTTTTTTCATCAGTCGTCGCAGCAGTCATTGCATTTTTTTGTGATTTCAAAATAAAGAAAATAAGTGTTTAATTTCGTTCGTGAGAACTGTGCTTTTTAAATTCATCTGTAAATATTTATCATCAGTTTATTCAGTTTGTAAGTATTTTATATGGTTGCATTATTATTATAAAATTATACATTGTTTAGGTACCTTTTTAACATGGCTACAAACAAAAAAAAAAGGAAAACGGAAGACAATTACCGTGAGTTTCAAAATGAATGGACTGAGACTTACGCATTTATTAAAAACCTAAATGGACTTCCTATTTGACTTATTTGTCAGGAAAAATTATCTCAAAATAAAAAATCAAATTTGAAGAGACATTTTACCACTAAGCACATATTATTTAGCACTAAGTATCCTGTTGGTGACACAAGACAAAAAGCTGTTGAAGAACTTCAGAAACAACAAGAAAAAACAAGTACTGTATTTAACCATTGGATGCAATCTTCTAATAATGTTAATGCTGCAAGTTTTGTGATTAGCCAGGAGATTGCTATAAGAGGAATACCTTTTACGGACGGCGAATACATAAAAAACTGTTTTATAAATGCATCGGAAGAGCTATTTCGCGATTTCAAAAATAAAAGTGACATACTAAAAAAAATTAAAGAGTTACCTTTGTCTGCTAAAACAGTGGCAGATAGAACAATCAAAATGTCCTCAAATATAACCAAGCAACAAGTCGAAGATCTTCAATTAGCTTCAGCTTTATCAATAGCAGTTGACGAGTCCTGTGACATAAGTGATACAGTGCAAGTTTCGGTTTTTGTACGCTATATTTCATCCTCAGGTCCTAAAGAAGAATTTTTAGGATTATTACCACTTAAAGGTCACACCCGTGGAGAAGATATTACAAATACAGTTTACTGATATTACAAATATAGCAAAGATCTGGAGAATGAGGATTTATTAATTTTTAACACTTGGAACGGTATTCCTGACTCATATAATGAATTGAAAAAATTAGCTTTTGCAGTTCTTTCCATTTTCGGTTCTACATACATATGTAAACAAACCTTTTCCAGTGTGAACTTCATCAAAAGTAAATTGAGGAGTCGTCTTACTGATGGGAATCTAGAGTCGTGTCTAAAATTAAAAACAACTACATATAAACCGGACTTACACAAAACTTCTAAAGATATGCAAGGACATTGTTCACATTAATCTTCTTTATTAAATCTATAATTAAAATTCATGAATGTTAAATATGTTGTGTGGAAAAGAATCAAATTATGATAAGAATTTAATACATGTTTAATAATATATTTATTTAATAATATTTGAAAATAATAAATAAAAATGAAATTTAAACTAAAAAATTGTAATTTAATTTTGTCAGTAAATATTAGAACTAGAAAATTGGTTTGGATGGGAAGGGGTAGATCTACTCCAACGTATCTAAGGCTCTCAAAACATTTTAAATATTGTACTGCTGAAATTTGGCTCTTTTGACTAATGAGTTTTCCGACCACTGCTATAGCTATTTATAAATGATTCTATTTAATTTTTTAAATTTGTTGAATTTTCTTGTTTTAATTGTATATCTAGTTTATTGTATAACTTGGTACCAGTGTATAGAGTTGTGGAAGATCAAAATTGTAAAGTTCTTATTTTATTCAAATTGAAAAGAATCATTTACTTGTGGTGTTGGAACTATGTATATCCTTCCTCTGCATAAGAGTAGACATTGTATGGATATTATCATTAGCAATATCATGCGTATATGCATAATTAGTTTCATTTCAATAAAGTCCCTGACTTTTAGAAGTTTATTATCTTTGTATATGAAATCTGTTCTTTCTCTCCATTTATAATTATATGAATTTTTCATAGCTTTGTTTTGAATTACTTGAATATTTTCAATATAATTTTTTGAATTAGTACCGCCCAGTTTAACACCGTAACTAAGATGACTATGAAACAAAGCATAATAAACAGACTGTTTGATTTCACACTGTGTAAGAGTTTAGAAATTTTATAAAATATTCCTGCAGTTGATGATAATTTTCCACTTAGTACTTCTATATGTGTATTCCATTTCAAACTTTCTGCAATCCATATACCAAAAATACTTATATTTTCCTACTTTTTCTAACTTATCATTAGAAATGCAGACGTTGCATTCGGGTGTATTACTACCAATTATAATATATTTAATTTTCATTGTATTAATAGTTAGTTTATGTGTTTGCATCCATTTTTCTATCTTTTTAATCTCTGTATTCATTTTATTTTGTAATAATACATAGTTTATATTTTCAAATACTATACTGAAAAAAACGACTAGGTAATATTGACAAAAATCTGGGTTAAAATGAAAAAAAATAGGTAAATATAGCGTCAACACAAAATGATGAGTCAATATGACAAAAAAATACAAATTATTTTTCATTCTGTAAATATGACAAACAGTGTTGTCTTTATAACAATTTAAATCTGTAGAAATGACAAAACGAAATTTCTTAATATGACAAAATAAATTTTCATTTTGCTAAAAATTTTTGTCAATGTAATAAAATAATATGTTAAAATGAAAATAATATTTTGTTGATTGGAGAAAAAAATATGTCAATTTAAATGAAGTTTTTATTAAATCAACAATTTTGTTTTGTCAAAATAACCTCTATTCAGTTGTCGAATTAATAGAATCGTTTTGTCAATAGGATATATGGCTAGTACCACATCAAAAATATGTTTTTGTCAAAATAACATTTATTTAGTTATTGTATGTGCATATACGAATAAATAACTTAGAGATTAATTTATCATCAAAAAATGTTAAAACCAAAATAGAAGCTATTCCATAGAGCATTTCTAACTAAAAAATAACTTATTTGATATTTTATTATAATATTTGTTACTGCTTTATTTTGATGATAAACGAATCTGTAAGTTATTTATTTGTATGCATACAGTACCTTACAAGTTAAATGTGGAATCATATCTTATAATAAAAAAACAAGGCAGCCCTTATAAACACTATATAATATATGTGAGTCTGAAATATAAATGCATGTTATTATTACAGTTAGAAATAAAACAATAATAGTCTTGTTAACAATTAATTTATTTTATAGCATTTCTATTATTTGAAAGCAAAAAAAAAAATTAAATTCATTATTACATTCACAAAATTTAAAATAAAGTTAAAAAAATAAAGTTTCTCTTATCACATTACATTTTTCAAAATTATACAAATAAAGTTCAAAATATTTAAAAAATGTTCAGACTTCAGTTTCTGATTGTTCCAGTTCTTTGGTTCATACAGTTTCTTCAAATTATTTATTTAATAATATAGTAAAATTTATTTTTTCCTTCTTCAAATTATTTACTATTTTTAATAAATGTTTTAGTTGCAAGATTCAACTAAAACTAACGAAATTTATTAACATCCCAAATTAAATAATTCACTAGTTCTGTTAAAATACATATTAAGTAAATAAATTTTGGCTTTAAATATTTCACATTATGTATTTAGTTTTTTAACTTAGAGTTAAGTTATCTTTTTTTAATTTAATTCTTCAAAAAATCTTTTTTTATTTCATTTTTCATTTTGTTTTTGAAGGGTTTTTTATTTTTTTAAGGGTAATTTAATTTTTCAACTGCCTTTTTTTATTTAACTCATCACTTTTTTTTAATTGAACTCTATAATAAGCAAATTCAAAAACGCAACTTCACAGCAAATCGCACCTTTACTTTTATATTTTCAACTAAAATAGAAAAAAAAATGTTTGTGAACTGTTTACAAAATTCTTTTGTTAATCTGACTATGACAGCATCAAAAATTATAATAATAATTTTCTTATTGACAAAATATATTTTGTGGAATTAACAAAAATTTATTAATTGCAATGAACTGTATAGTAAAATTTTTTGTCAAATTAAGATAAATTTTGTCAAATATACAAATATTGATTTAAAACGGTTTTTTGTCAAGATAACAAAATATTATTCACTTTGATAACTATTATTAATTTTTCTTAGTCAATTTTACAAAACTTATTTTCCATTTTACAAATTATAAGTTTTAGCAAAATTATAAACAAAATATTCACAAATTAAACAAAAATTGTTGAGCAAACAAACATTTTTGATAAAATCAAAAAAAAAAATTGTCGTATGAATAAAAAATTTTTGTTAACAGTTTACAAAAATATTTTGTCAATCTTACTAGGAAAAATTTTTTCAGTGTATGCATATATCTTCTGCAAATAAAAATATTTCAGCATCTAAATTAATTTCTTGAAGACTCTCCGTATATAGCGTGAATAAGAAAGGTCCAAGAATGCCACCTTGTGGTACCCCATAGTTTATACTTTCTTTGTTACTTTGATTATCTTTGATTTGTACAAATTGTGTGTGATTGTTCAAGTATGACAAAAACCACTTATAGGCCGATCCTCTGATTCCAAAACTGTATAATTTTTTAAATAGTATATTATGATCAAAAGTATCAAATGCTTTTGACAAATCAAGAAACATTAATGATACCATTTTTTTATTTTCTTTAAGTTTTTGAACATGTGTAACCATATCAATAATTATAGTTTCAGTACTTGATTTAGTTCTGAAACCATATTGTCTATCGCTTAATACATTATGTTTCATCAAAAAGGCATGCACTTGTTGCTAAATTACTTTTTCAATAATTTTGGCCAAAATAGGTTCCAGACATATTGGTCTGTAATTATTGTAATTTGCTTTATCCCCACCTTTGTAGATAGAGATTACCTTTCCGACTTTAATTAAGCTTGGAACAGTACCTTCACTACTGGATTTATTAACAATTATTGAGATTGCCTCACTTACTTCTTCTTTATATATTTTAAATATGTGCGTTGACATATTGAACTGGTCATAGGATTTTGATCTATTTAAATTTTTGATTATTTTAGTTATTTCGTGTTTATTAACAAATTCCAATTGGATGCACATATTTATTTTAGTCGGCTCATAAAAAATATCATTTGTAAATTTTTGTGCTAATACTTACGCAGTTTTTACAAAGTGTTTGTTTAATTCATTTAATTTGGAATGTTAGTAGTTATCAGGGATATCTTTCAAGAATTCTACATTATTTTCTGTTTTTCTGCAGTTATAGATTACTTCATTTATACAATTCCACGTTTCAGATGGATCGTTCACGCATTCTCTAAATTTGTTGTCATAATACATTTTTTTTTTTTATTATTCTTAAACTGGTCACCTTATTTCTATAAAATTTATACTGGTTTTCTAAATTTATAGTCTTTTCTCCATTTTGAACCGGTCGAGGATAGACATGGCGTCGCCTGAATTCTCTTTTGCTCCATACGCACAAAAGTATATTCCGAGATAATCGAAAAAGAAAGTTTGGACGTTAAAAGAAAAAAATTGGTCCGAAAAACTATGGTCGAAATTTCAACCTTAAGTTTATTGATTATTTAACTAATTGTATACTGAATTTTAGGGATGTCACTTAAATATTTTTCGAGATATTTGATATTTTATCATAAAAGTCATAGTGGACAGTTTGCTCCATACCATACAAATCGATTACAGAGTTGTTTTCAATGTGCCTATGGAGCAAACGTGCATTGAGCTTCAATTACTATGCAGCAAATAAGAATTTAAAAGTGTGTTAGGGTAAAATACCCGTTTAATGTTAAGTACATGGAGCAAATTATTTTAAAATATGATCAACAATAACAATCTGCATAGCATTTTTCAGCAATATCAGAAACTGAAAAATTTAACTCTGCTAAAAATCATTTTATTTATAAAAATTTTAATTTAATAATTTTTATTTTATTTAAACACTTTTAACTTCAACTTAAAAATTTCAAATAGTTATAACACTATTGTTTTGTTTTTTTTTCGTATAATAATTTGAATTTGGCAGTCAAAGAATCAAACATATGTCATTTTCATCGGAAATTTGAATTTTACAATGGCAGCATTTTAAAACACTTTTCAAACACAGATCAAATTTTCATCGAAATACATAATAGCACTAACGGTTACAATCGAGTAAGTCTAACGATAATGATGAACGATTCGATGAAAAACGATCGAAGCACATAATAGGCACCTTAAAGTGATTGTGAGGTCTTCGAAATAAATGTGTAGATTTTTTTTGTGAAAGACCAGCTCGACAGTACATATTTGATTACATTGTTTGATGTGAAGTTGTTTGTTTGTTAATTTTCTTTACTTTTCGTGACATTTATTCTGTTCGGTAGTACTTTGGTTAATGTATATGATTATCCTGGTGATTTGGTGGATTGACTTTTTGACAGTTTGAACATTTTGGTGCATGAAAATTTTTTGCTAAATGATTATGAGCATATTTGATACATAATCCGATAACAAAAGTTTATAGTATGTCGTATTTGGGAATTGTTTAACTGTTCAGTATTACCTGCCCACAGGCCCGTGCCATCCATATGATGGATGTGTGCACCGCACACGGGCGACCAATTTTAGTCTATTTCAGGGGGCGGCAAATTCAATAATATAATTTAATATTTATTGTACCAATATTTAATTAACATTTTGGTATTTATGAAATTTATATTTCTATTAATTTTTTATTTTTTCCGTTTTTGTTGTAACAATTCTATTCGGCTAATTTTCCGTAAGAACATTGAATTTCTAAAATAAATTATATATTATTGGTAAATGTTAAGAAATATATACAAAATTGGTTGCTGTATTCTGTATGAAAAAGCAAAGTATTCTGTTTTTAATGTAAATTTTTTGACTTTCAAGACGTTTGGTACATATAATACAGTTTTTATCAAGACAAAATTTGGCTCTTAGAGGATCTTCAAGTTCACTATTTCATTCCAGTAATGGAAATTTCTGAAAAGTTGTAGAAGAATACAAAATTCAAAACATTTTGAAACATATATGGTTTTTACCCTATTACCAATTCAACCGGAGATGGATTGATTAAGTTTCTTTTAGTCAAACTGCATTAAATAGGTCTTGGTATTTATAATATGCGTGGGCAAGGGTACGATAACGGTGCCAATATGAAGGGCAAAAACAATGTACAACAAAAGAAAATTTTATATATTAACTGTCGCGCTTTTTTGTACCCTTTGCAGCACACAACAGCAATTAATGACGCTGCTTAAATAAATCATGAAACTATATAATTTTTTAACATAGTTAAAGAATTATATAACTTCTTATTAGGATCCACCCAGAGATAGTGTGTTTTGAACAAGAATATTACACATTTAGCTTTAAAACCTGTATGCGATACAAGATGCTGGGAAACTCGTACAGGCTTTACGGCCTTTAAGACACAACATAGGTGAAATATACGATTCTTTATTGGGACTAATAGAGGATAAAAATAATGATATAAAAAGATATCATCAAGCCAAATGTTTAGCGACTAAATTAAAATCGTTTAAATTATTATTATACTATTATTATATTATTATTACTATATTACATAAAGTCGCAATTCGGTAAGTAAAATGCTACAAAACCCAACATTAATATTAAATCGTGTATTGATTATTTGAATAATTTAATTAATTATTTAAAAAATAAACGGACTGATGACGGATATGCCGATTTGTTAGCCAAATCAAAATTACTAGCTGAAATAATGGAAGTAAAACCTTAGTTTCCAAATGTTTCAGCTATTTGCCGTCGAAAAATACAAAACACGAATTTTATTATGAACATCTTGACGAAAATTTTGGCGATACACATCTTAAAGTTAAGTTAATTTTTATTTCCCAATATTGGACCCAACAATAAACTCATTAAACGAGCGATTCCAGTTAATAAATTCATATAATGATTATTTTAAATTTTATACGATATTCAAAATTGAAAAAATCTTCCTAAGGATGAGATATTGAAATTTTGTATGGATTTGGAAACTAAGCTGATCGATAAGAACAAAAATGAAAAGGACATTGATGGAATTTATATGGCAGATGAATTGAAGATTCTGGTGAAAATAAAGTTTGAACTAGAGATGAATATAATAGAAATATTGGAAAAAATTGTAGAAAATGATTAGTGCACATTTTTCCAAACACTATCGTAGCATTATTCGTCAGAATTAAAAAGGATTACGAATAATATGAGAAAAAAAAAATAAAAATTTTAATTTTATTTTGTAATTCATTAATTATATTATTTTGATATAAACATAATAACATAACAGCCATTTCACAAAATTTTGTTAAACTGAACCAAGAAGCAAGAAATTTCAATTAATTTGAAATTTTTAATATGGTTTTAAAATAGTTTTTATCTACTGGAAGCAAAAAAAGGTTAATTATTTTAAATCCTCCGTCTTTTTTTGGACAAAAACGGTCGCTTCGTAGGACTGGCAATTTAGAAGGAAATAGATTTCAAGGTGTACCCAACACTTTTTTATATGTTATTTTTTTATATTAACTTTTTTAAAGTCCTTTTTTAGTAAAGTTTGGAAAAGAATCTATATTCGATTAGAAAAGGTTCGGATTTTTGATATCGAATAATTCTAGTTTTTGAAAACGGAAATTTCATGTAGTATAATTTTATTGCAGGTGCAGTGTGTGATACGCTTCTTTTTGTACCGTTGAAAAAAATTTTAGTTTAGTTTTAGAAGTTTAAATTTAAAAATAATTTTATTAAATGAACTATACTATATGTATATCACTATACTATATGTATATAGCTCGAGAAACCGACTGGATCTTTAAAACAAAAAGAATCTGTAAAAAAAGAAAAGCAGAAAAATCACCTACTTTAAGCCCAGAAAATGTTGCGGATAAAGTAGAGAAAAATGTGCAAATAAATGAAGTTGCGAAAAGTAAAAGAAAAGATAAACCTCCTCCAGTTATACTTAGTAATGTAGTGGAATACCCTCAAATAAACAAAAAATTAAAAGAAAGCAATATTAAATATAAAGTTAATATGCTTAATAATAAACAACTAAAAATTAATGTTGAAGAAGAAAAAGAATATAGAGAGTTGACTAAGGCAATAAATGAAGCCAATATTGAATGGCACACTTATGAAAATAAGAGCACCAGGCCTATTAAAGTAATGGTTAGGTATTTACATCCGTCATGCCAACCTGAAGATATAAAAAATGAATTGAAAGATAGAGGCTTCAAAATTTTAGAAGTCACAAATAAAATAATAAAGAAAAAGGAAAATAACAAAGAATCTACGGTACGTCTTCCTCTCTTTATGCTAACATTCGAAAACTCCGAAGATATAAACAAAATATTCAAAATTGAATTTATCCAGCACATGAGCGTTAAAATGGAGGCTATTCGTAAAACGACTACCATTCCTCAATGTTAAAGATGCCAAAGATTTGGCCATACACAAAAGTTTTGACAGCGTCTAGCTCAGTGTGTTAAATGTGCTGGTCCCCACTTAACAATTTCTTGTAAAGAAAAAAAAAATATTAAGCCTAAATGTGCTAATTGCCTTGAGGCACACCCAGCGAGTTATCGTGGTTGCCAGGTGGCTAGAGAGTTGCAAAAAAGAAAGAAGCTACAAAAAAATGCCCCAAAACAAATGCAACATAGACAAGAAAAACAAAAGACAAAACCTAGGCAACCTATTGCCCCGAAACAGAATTGCATTGAAACTTCAGAGAAACCTAAAACTTTTACGTCGAAAAAAGTCGTAGAAGGCTTATCATATTCACAGGTAACACAAAATAACCTAAGTCAAAAAAGAAACCCGAAAGAACAAAATAAAGTTTCTACACAAAAGTTGACTGAAAATACCATTATGCAGATGATGCAAAATATGATAAAAACAATGAATGAAATCTCAACAAGACTATACACATTAGAAAACAAACATAATGAAATATATATGTATACACCAAAAAATAAATCCGCAAGGCATGGTTAAGAACGCACTTCGTATAGTCACGTGGAATGCCAATGGTATTCTGAACAAGAAAAATAATTTGGAAATTCTATTGAGAACACAAAATATTGATGTATGTCTCTTGACAGAAACACATATGACAGATAAGTCATCGCTTAAAATAAATGACTATACATGCTACAGCGCAAACCATCCGAGTAATACACCCAGAGGTGGTAGCTCAATTTTAATAAAGAAAGATATTAAGCACCACGAGGAAGTTAGTCTAGAAATAGATGAATTCCAACTAATCGTGCTACGAATTATGTCTGTTAAACAAAGCCTTTGTGTCGGTGCATTATACTGTCCACCCAAATACAACATAAAGAATAACATGTTTGAAGAAATTCTTAAACTACTTGGCGAAAGATTTATCCTGGGAGGTGACTACAACGCCAAGCACATAGATTGGGGGTCTAGAGTAACCTCTACGAGAGGAAGAGAGCTAAGAAAAGCTATAAAAGAAAAAGGCTGCATTTACCAATCTACCGGTAAGCCAACCTATTGGCCAACTGATAGAAATAAAACTCCTGATCTGCTTGATTTTTATATAACAAAAAAAATTTCACCCAATTATATTAAGCTAGAAGATAACCATGATTTGGACTCAGATCACTCTGCAATCATATTAAGTCTATATGAAAAGGTTATTAAGAAACAGTCGAAACCTCTGCTAACGAACAAGACAACTGACTGGGCTAGCTTTAAACAAGAAATAGAAAACAAAATAAACATAAAAACAAAACTAAGATCAAAATGTGATATAGATTCTGAAGTAGAAAATTTTATTAAAATTATTCAAAATGCTGGATGGAATAATACAAAAAATTGTGAATATAAATCGGTAGGATTCAACTACCCTAGAGAAATATTAAATATGATAAAAATAAAAAGAAGAGCTAGACGCAGATGGCAACAATCGCGTGATCCGGCAGACAAAACTGTGCTAAATAGGTTAACTCAGAATCTTAAAAGAAAAATTAAAAATCTTAAAAATGAAAATTTTGAAAAATATATAAAAAATTTATCAGCTAAAAGAGAAAATAACTACTCGTTGTGGAAAGCAACAAAGAGTACAAAAACCTCGATCTCTCAAATCCCGCCAATCAGAATGAAAAGCGGTAAATGGGCGAGAGATAATAAAAATAAAGCTGAAACATTCGCAGATCATCTTGAAGAAATTTTTTGTCCAGACGAGACAGATTCGGATGATCTCTGGACTGAAGAAAATAATAATTGGCAAGAAAATGTTATATCACCATTTTCAGAGAGTGAAATAGTTGAACAAATTAAAAAACTCAGAGATAAAAAAGTTCCAGGTTTTGATCTAATTACATCGGAAGTCCTGAAAGAACTGTATGTGCCGAATATGTGGAAAATAGCAGAGATAATTATGATACCAAAGCCAGGTAAGCCCATAAATAAGGTCAAATCCTACAGACCAATATCATTACTACCAATAGTATCAAAATTATTTGAAAAACTATTATTGTTTCGAATGAGACCGATCATAGAAAATAGTAATCTGATTCCAAATTATCAATTTGGCTTTAGAAATAAGCACTCGACAATCGATCAAATTCATAGAATAACAGACATAATAGAAAAAGCTTTAGATGAAAAGAAAGTATGCTCTACCATATTTCTAGATGTAGCCCAAGCTTTTGATAAAGTATGGCATCGAGGCTTAATAAATAAACTAAACAATATGTTACCTAAACAACACGTAGATATACTCTCATCATATCTAGAAAACAGACTGTTCAGAATAAAACAAGACGAAGAGTATTCTACTATTAGAGATATTAAAACGGGTGTGCCTCAAGGTAGTATTCTGGGTCCCATACTGTATTTGCTCTACACCAATGATTTACCAGAAATGGAAAATATAACTGTAGCTACATTCGCTGACGATACTGCGTTGATGGCAGTAGGATCAAATATTGACGAGGCTACAATTAAATTGCAAAGAGCAAGCGATAAGCTATACCTCTGGACAAAGAAATGGAAAATTAAACTCAATGAGTTAAAATCAGTACATGTAAATTTTACAAATAAAAAATTAGAAAATCAACCACCATTGGTAAATCTTGACCCCATTCAGATATACCCCAAGAAAACAATGCTAAATACCTAGGAATGACATTAGATGTCAAACTTAGATGGAAAGAGCACGTTAAAATGAAAAAATTTTA
The DNA here is from genome assembly GCA_963942445.1 of Argyra leucocephala. NCBI lineage: Eukaryota > Metazoa > Arthropoda > Insecta > Diptera > Dolichopodidae > Argyra > Argyra leucocephala. The sequence continues at coordinate 18,200,608 of OZ012681.1, forward strand.
GCTTGAAAATAAGTATAGAGAAATGTACTGGCTCTTAGGTCGTAATTCTAAATTACCTATACATAACAAGATTTTGTTATATAATCAGATACTCAAACCGATATGGTTGTACGGCATACAAATATGGGGATGTGCCAAACAAACACATGTACTTTGTATACAAAAATTCCAAAATAAAGTCTTGCGCAACATGGTAAATGCCCCCTGTTTGTATGTTTGCAACAGTGATTTGCACAGAGATCTAAAAATTCCTTGCATAGAAAATGAAATAAAAAGATATGCAACAAAGCATATAGCTCGTCTGGAGGGACATGTTAAAGTTGAGGCCACTCAATTGCTAGATAATCAAAATGATGTCAGAAGGCTTAAAAGAACTAAGCCACTAGATTTAATACGATAGAATTTCGTAAACTTTTTCTTTAAGAAAATCAAAATAGCAATAAATTAATGGTTAGTCCGTTGGACTAGTATTAATGGGAGGGGTGTGGTTTAGTCAGTAAAAATCTGGCACACAATGGAAGCTACGGGGCTCATTGTGTCTATGAAGATTCCCACCAATCCACGCAAAAAAAAAAAAAAAAAAATATGTATATCAAGATTTTTTAAATATTTCTCTACCACTAAATGAACACAGTCAACTTCTTGTAAGAGTGAGTGACCGGGTTCAGAGAATTTTTGGATCAATTTAAGGATATTATTAGAATTTTGTAAAAAATATTTTAAGGTGATCGCGACATTATTTATAGGTATACAACTATCACTCCCGAAAATAAGTTTCCTCAAATTTGAATTATCGAGGCAAATTTTATTCAAAAATTTGATTAGGACGTTAGCTAGATCATGACCTCCTCCTCCTGTTTGTGCCTTCGTTCATATGGTACAATATGTAATTTTTTCTTGTCCAGGTGCAATAATTGACATTGCAGTTAAGTTGTATGCATTTAATTTGTGTTTGTAAAAAAAATAGGAGTGATTACCTTTTGGTACAGTAATTACATTCTGCAAATCGATGATGTGATACGATTCTGCAAATGATACAGTGATTTGGATCCATATTTTTACAATTCAAATCTCTTTGGGGTTTCGCCATTTTTTTTTCTGCCTTGTGTTAATCATTAGAATGAAACTCATCAGACATAGGATTGGAATTTATTTTGAACAAAACACATTTATTACATAAATCATTTTTTGGTACCCAAAACGACAAATTAAACTCTTCATTAAAAATTTTGCGATACATATTTCTTTTTAATGGCATAGATGTTACCTTCAGATAATAATTGTATATTTTGGTCAACGATAAACCTGCTTCTAGATATTTTCTTTCACTTGTAGCAGGGCAGTAGTGAAAATCCACTACAGGAAACTTTTTATGTGCCTCCGAATTTCATCCAACTTTTCTTCAGAGGTAAATATTTTCTTATGTTTTCCCTTTTTACGAGCGATAGGTTTTTTAGAATCAAGTAAACATAAATTGCTAAAACTATGATATATTCTTTTTTGGTTTATTCCTAGAGTATTTACAAAGAATATTCGACATACCCAACGAATTTCTTCATTCAAAGTCAAATCAAAGTGGTATCTGTGTTCAGGTGGAGCAAACAAGCATTAAAAAATAATTTTCAATTTTTGCTTCATAGGTATAGGTAAATTTAATGGTTGTAATGGTAATCTTAAATACCTATATGGAGCAAATAAGTACTCAATATAATTCTAATTATGTATGCCTCATTGCGCATGGTAACGCATATGGAGCAAAAGAGAACTAACAATATAAACTCTGATTTTTTCATATAAAAGTTGCTCCATAAACCAAAAATTGGTTTATGGAGCAAAGGAGCACTACAAAATGAAAAAAATGTGGCTTATGGAGCAAAGTGCGCACTCTATATCTCGAAAACTAAAACAGATAGGATAATTCTGACAACAGCATTAGAAAGAGAATTTTTCAAAACCTATAGAACAACTTATAAGTCAAAAAGTCAAAAATTGGCGTATGGAGCAAAAGAGAATTCATGCGACGATGGATAGAACAGAAAATGAATAAAATATAGAAGAGCATAAACGACTAGGACCAATTACCTGAAAAATACAGTGAATTATGGAAATTAAAATAACAAGACAATGAAAAGAGTTAGAAACTATAAATTAAAAAAAATATGTTATAAGCATAGGGAAAAGAATAAACAATTTTTTCAATTGTTGAAGTCCAATGGCACGCAGAGGCTTTGAATAAATCTCCTCAATTGTTTTGTTTCCATTTTTATATTTCGATTTTATTTTGATTTTAGTTTAAAATTTAAATTCATATAGATTCATAATAAGTTCATTAAATTTTATACACCACAAATATTTTTTCAATTTACCACCACCACCACCATTTTTGGTTAAATTTAATTTCTCACCACACATTACAAAATAATATGCATTACAAAAGCCTTAAAGCTAAATTGAGAAAAACATTTTTTTTTTTACTTTTACATTATTTTTAAAAAAACAAAAACAAATTGTGACGGCCCTATGTTTAACCACCCAGAAAAATTACTGTTATTTTCTTTATTGTTTTGTTTGTTTGATTTTTTTTTTTTTTTGATTTTCTATTGTTTATTTTTCTACCCCAAAAAAAAAAAAACCTAACTTGTTTGTTAAGAAAATCACGTAGAAAAGTTTAAATATTTACACGGATAAACACATTCACAGTATAAAATAATATCTACTAGGTAGGTAGTTTTTTTATTTTTTATTTTTATACAATGTTATATAGCTAGGCGTTCATTGTCCTTTATAATAATAATATTATATTGTATGTTTATATTATATGAATGTACTCTTCATTCAATATTTTGTTTATAGTTTCTAGTTAATGGCTAGAACAATGGTAGAATGAACACCAAAATATCAAAAAAGAAATGAACTAGTATCCTGAATCCTTCCAGCATTTTAATAATAGAAAACAAAGTAAAATAAAAATAAAAAAATTTTTTTTTTTTGTTTCCAAACATTGCAGAGCTGAGTATACGTGCTTTACATAATAATTTCATTTTTTGGAGACGATCCTTTATTATTAGGTTTGTTATTTTCGTTTTTATGATTTTGAAATTTCCAAAAAATACCCATTCTCTCACTAAAAACATTATAAAGAATAAAAATTTAGGTAAAGCAAAAAAATCTCAAAGTTGTTTATATTGGGAAGGAGGGGTGTAAGGTGTATGTAAAAGAGAAATATTGTTTAAGTTCACACTATTTATTTTAAATATACCGTTTTTATTTTTATTTTTTGTTGTTGTAACCGGTCGAGTATACATTATATCTTCTCTTTATTTTTTATTCTTGTTAGTTTATTAAAGGATCTTTTTGAAGGACTTGTATTTATTTTCAAAGAAAAAAAAAAAACAAAATTGATGAGACCAAAATAAAAATTAAATTATTGGACAATAGAAAAGGATTGATTTTGGGGTAATTTTGTGAAAGGTCTTTATTTATAACAAAATTGTAGAATTATATCTCTTCTCTCCCGCTCTCTCTCTTTTTCATCCCCTCTTGTTTTTCTTTTATTCTTTAAATTGGATAATGACAAAAGGTTAGAACATTTACAATATAAAAAATGTACATATTTGGTGTTATTGTTGTTTTGTTTTTTAGAGTAGGGGTAACGTATGTAATTTAGTAGGTTAATGTTATGCAATTTAAGTTCAAATTAGGTTTAAAAATGAGATAACAAATTTTGAAAATTGTTTGTGCTTTTACATCTAAAAAATAAAAAAAATAAAAATACAATTTATTGCTTTGAGAATAGTTACTTATTTAAGGGGGTATTGCAATTTATTGATTGTGTGACACGATTTATGTAATAGAATAAATCTAATAAAAAGACTAATATACATTTTAAGAGTGGCATATATTTTTTTGTTTTCGTACCTGACTGACTTTGGTTGGTTAACATTTTTCTTAATTTTTTCATTTGACTGTTATGAAGGTATTTATTTCTGCTGACAATAATTTTACAACCTACATGACGCTTGGTATGCTCGTATACTACTTTACTCAACTTTTTTTTGCAGTATCAATTTTAACCGTTGACTGATTTTGAATTTGGAAAAGCAAATGGTTATGTATATTTTTCTTAATTTGTTTATCTGACTGTTATGAAGGTACTTATTTCTGCTGGAAATATTTTTACAACTCATATGAAGGTTGGTATATGCTCGTATACTACTTTACTACACCATTTCTTGCAGTATCAATTTTAATCGTTGACTGACTTTGAATTTGGACAAACTAATGGTTATGTACATTTTTCTTAATTTGTTTATCTGACTGTTATGAAGGTATTTATTTCTGCTGGCGATATTTTTACAATACATATGAAGCTTGGCCTGCTTCTATGCTACTTTACTAAACTTCTTCTTATACTCTCACTTTTAATCGTTGACTGGCTTTGGATTTGGACAAACTAATGGTTATATACATTCGTTCCTTTGATGGTTAACATTTTTCTTAATTTCTTCATCTGACTGTTATGAAGGTGTTTATTCCTGCTGGCGATGTTTTTACAATCCATATGAAGCTTGGTATGCTCGTATACTACTTTACTACACCATTTCTTGCAGTATCAATTTTAATCGTTGACTGACTTTGAATTTGGACAAACTAATGGTTATGTACATTTTTCTTAATTTGTTTATCTGACTGTTATGAAGGTATTTATTTCTGCTGGCGATATTTTTACAATACATATGAAGCTTGGCCTGCTTCTATGCTACTTTACTAAACTTCTTCTTATACTCTCACTTTTAATCGTTGACTGGCTTTGGATTTGGACAAACTAATAGTTATATACATTCGATCCTTTGATGGTTAACATTTTTCTTAATTTCTTCATCTGACTGTTATGAAGGTATTTATTTCTACGGGCAATATTTTTACAACTCATATGAAGGTTGGTATATGCTCGTATACTACTTTACTACACAATTTCTTGCAGTATCAATTTTAATCGTTGACTGACTTTGAATTTGGACAAACTAATGGTTATGTACATTTTTCTTAATTTGTTTATCTGACTGTTATGAAGGTATTTATTTCTGCTGGCGATATTTTTACAATACATATGAAGCTTGGCCTGCTTCTATGCTACTTTACTAAACTTCTTCTTATACTCTCACTTTTAATCGTTGACTGGCTTTGGATTTGGACAAACTAATGGTTATATACATTCGTTCCTTTGATGGTTAACATTTTTCTTAATTTCTTCATCTGACTGTTATGAAGGTGTTTATTCCTGCTGGCGATGTTTTTACAATCCATATGAAGCTTGGTATGCTCGTATACTACTTTACTACACTTCTTCTTGCAGTCTCAATTTTAACCGTTGACTGACTTTGGATTGGACAAACTAATGGTTATGTACATTTTTCTTAATTTGTTTATCTGACTGTTATGAAGGTATTTATTTCTGCTGGCGATATTTTTACAATACATATGAAGCTTGGCCTGCTTCTATGCTACTTTACTAAACTTCTTCTTATACTCTCACTTTTAATCGTTGACTGGCTTTGGATTTGGACAAACTAATAGTTATATACATTCGATCCTTTGATAGTTAACATTTTTCTTAATTTCTTCATCTGACTGTTATGAAGGTGTTTATTCCTGCTGGCGATGTTTTTACAATCCATATGAAGCTTGGTATGCTCGTATACTACTTTACTACACTTCTTCTTGCAGTCTCAATTTTAACCGTTGACTGACTTTGGATTGGACAAACTAATGGTTATGTACATTTTTCTTAATTTGTTTATCTGACTGTTATGAAGGTATTTATTTCTGCTGGCGATATTTTTACAATACATATGAAGCTTGGCCTGCTTCTATGATACTTTACTAAACTTCTTCTTATACTCTCACTTTTAATCGTTGACTGGCTTTGGATTTGGACAAACTAATGGTTATATACATTCGTTCCTTTGATGGTTAACATTTTTCTTAATTTCTTCATCTGACTGTTATGAAGGTGTTTATTCCTGCTGGCGATGTTTTTACAATCCATATGAAGCTTGGTATGCTCGTATACTACTTTACTATATTTCTTCTTGCAGTATCAATTTTAACCGTTGACTGACTTTGAATTTGGAAAAGCAAATGGTTAAAGACATTTTTCTTAATTTCTTCATCTGACTGTTATGGAGATGTTTATTTCTGCTGGGAGTAATTTTACAATCCATATGAAGCTTGGCTTGCTCTTATACTACTTTAATACACTTATTCTTAGATTCTCACTTTTAACTGATACTTATTCAATCAAAATTATAATAAATGATCTTCTAAAATTACTACATATACAGTGGAGTTGTTAAAATTAAATCTAAATTAAGTAAGCAATATAATTTTGTAAAAATTGTATCCAAAGATACATTGAATACAGGGGTCGATCTAAATATTTCAGTAAATGATAATCGCTATCAATGATGTTGAAAAATTTGTGGTATAGTGTCTTGGTATTGATGGATTGCAATCAGAGGGGCGAAACATTTTAAAATTTCTCATATTGATTATCACAACTGTTTTACGTTTTTTACAACAATATAAATTAGAGCTTATAAGTAGCAAAGCATACAAATTTATACATTTTAATTGTCGAACAAGATGTTAAAAATTAAAATAAAATAAATTTTCTATTAAATATTATCAAAATCTACTTGAGACCGAAAAGTGAATTAAAAAGTTCATATTTTTACAATTAATTTATTTAGAGGTTTTATCAATAGATGTTAAAATATACCCATTTTCTATTCTGTACGAAATATAACTATTTATAATAACATTTTTTGTTTTTCTTCATTTTTATACAATGTTGTTTTGAGAAAAGTTCAAGTGTAATATTTTTGATATGAATTTTTGTTATTTGTTTTTATCTGAATAAATTCTATAGGCTTTATTACCATTAAGATAAGAAAAATATTCATGTGATAAGCTTATCTATATTTACAAATTATAAAACTTATTTTTAAAATTGGTAAATAATTTTGTGATTATATTCGGTTGAGTATTTATGGAAGTTTTTTTTTTATCGAAATATGAATGAATCTAATTTCTAAAAGGCACGGAAATGAAATGTGGACGAAATATTAAAATAATAATTGTGCCCATTTCATTCAATTTTGGCATAAAAATTAAAATTTGTTATTGTTATCTATTTAATTAATTTTATTTATAATATTAACGGTCGGTAGTTCTATGCTTATGTTTGTTGAATGGTTCATGCAATGTTATAAACCATATGTCAATGTTCTGACTCAAATACGGGTTATCATAATAAATAATGAATATGGGTTATCAAAATAAGCTCATTTACGGCTGCGGTGATATATAGGGGATAAATTTCATCCCGAAATACACAATCAATGTATCTATATATTTGTTGAATGTCTCATTATCTGTGACCAACCATACCATCCAATTACCTGTGACCAATCATATGTAAAAATTTTTCATCTACCTGATTATCGATTCATACCTCCCACGCAACAATTTTATCGCTATAAGACTCTTGCGCATTCTTATAACACTATGATAAACACTCTTATAGCAGTCTTAGTGTTAATTTGAGTGCTCCGCAGTTGATGCAAAAGGTTATAAATACGTTATAGCACTAAAATGGAAAATCCTATAAGGTACCGGAGCAAGTGCTGTAATATTGTTATAGGATTAGTATACACATGGATTAGTGTATATGTTTTTATTTTGAAATGATATTCATTTGAAATAATTTATGTTGTGCGAGAGTGAGAAAGGTATTATTTTTTATTTTCAAATAATAATTTTATGGAGTTTCTATTTATTTCCTGAGAAAGGAAGATAGATATTAGTTAATAATATAAAAAATGTCTTACTAATAAATAATATGTTTCGGTCAAAAATAATTGTATTACTATTTATAATTTTTTGTAACAAAATGCAAAATTTGACTGGGAATGAAATTTTATTGACATTTATTATAAAAATACTTCGAAAAAATACATTGCCCTTCAAAAATAACCAATTTTTAAATAAATAAAAGAAAATATATTTTAAAATATTGTATCTTTAAAATATTTAATTATGTATGTTAATTAATTCATAACATCAAATTTGATATTTAACTAATTATTCTTTTAAGTAAAAATGATATTTTTGCGAAAAGAATGCAAAATAAAACTTTTTAGTTTTTGTTTATTTAAAAAAAATTTACCATATTTGTAGAAAATAATGGCCGTCGTAAAATAATTATCTAAAAGCTACAGTAAGTTTATCAGTAACATTATAGGAATACAGTAAAATAATAACACCACTACTTAACTCTTGATATAGGATTACGCACTTTTAAATTTATAAAAACATTGCTTTATCACTTGCGGAAAATCCCATTATAACAACTCCCGCAATTGCTATAAGAACATTCTTATAACAATATTAATCACATTATTCCCATAAATACATATTATAACACCTTTAGTGCTTATCGGGAGTCATATAGAAGTTTTGTAGCACTAATTTTGGTTTTATAACAATAAAATGTTACGTGGGCGTGTGGTTATTTGTGGGCTTTTCTTCGATATTTTTTCAACTAATCCCAAGGAAATCGGTATGTAAAAAATGTTCTTCATGTGTTTTGTTGATTTGATTTTATCCGTTGACTCTGGGTCATTTGATGTTTATATTGATTTATTAAAACGAATTTTTAGATAACATGTATAGACCCGAAGAAAGTACGGCACATTAATTTTGCGTATTTTGACTAATGGTCAATATTTGCGCTTGAAGAAGAATACAACAGTTTGGGAATCTTCAAAATATCCTTCTTTCTTCTTCTTTTATTATCTATTCAATAATTGAATGTTAGCAGTTATATGATATTGGCAATGATGTCCTGATAGATGTTTCGATCCGTTGCTGAATGGATTAAATCGCCAATGTTTTCTGATGTTTGTCCAGTTTCTAATGTTGTGCAACCATGTTAATTGTTTTCTTCCTATACCTTTTTTTCCTTCAAGATTTGAATTCCTTGAGCTATTAACAGAAGTAGCTCGTATTTATTTCCACGCATAATATGCCCAAAGTAGGAGGTTTTTTTCTTCGTTAGTCTTAGAAATAGTTCTCTTTCTGTGTTTACTCCACGTAGATCGTTTGTAATGTAATCTGTCCACGATATTATTAGCATTTTTCGGTAAATCTACATTTAATCTTTCAATTTCAATCTTTTTAAAAGCTATTTAAAAAACCGTTGTAAATTATTTTTTATAGCTACAACTGGAACGACGACCACGATCACGTCCAAATTTACGTCCTTTTGATCTAACATATGGCCTAGTGTGGGAATGTGGTACACCAGGAGCTTTACCAAAATATCTACATGATTTTCTAGCAGTACATCTACCTTGCATCAATAAAGTTGTCTTTCCAGTAGGTGATTTAAGAGCGAGTTGTTCAAAAGTCAAAATCTTACCACTGGGTTTTAAAATACGTTCACGAGCTTTTTCAGTAACGTGAAGAGCACAAATTTTCATTTTTGGTATTTTTAAAAGACGCACGTCATCAGTTACTGTACCTCCTATTACGCAAGTAACATCTTTTTGCCCACTCTTCTTAAGGAAACGAGTCACATGCTGCAATAATATCGGTAGCCTATTGGTCCTACTCATAAATAAACGCTTTATTATAATACGATTACATTTTTTGTTAGTACGCCGTTGTAGAAAACGATACAATTTTACCGAAAATCTCAAATAAACATGTTGAGATTTTGGTTCAGTTCTACGAACTTTACGATCGTATTTGTGGCAAATATCAATACCCATTTTGACAACAGAATCGCAAAAGAATGATTCATTTCGATGGGTTCAAGTTTGTTGAGTTTTCTTACTTTTAAAATACATGTTTCTACACCGTGTAGGAGTACAGACCAAACATAGAATTTAACGAATCGTAAGCGAAGCCCTAAGTTAATTTCACAACAGCCAGAAACTTTTTTGTATTTAGGAAATGCATTTCTTGCTGTTTTAATTCGTCATCTAATTTATTGTTCGCAGCTTCAATTCTTGTGTACCCAGCATCCGAGATATTTGTATGTGGAGACTCTCTCAATTGACCGGTTATTTATTTTAATTGTTGCTGCAGTGTAAGGTGTTCTTTTTGTACTTAACAATCATTAATTTAGTTTTTGAAATATTCATTTTTAATTCGCTATCATGATTTACTGTATCGACTATATGTTGTAAATTCCTTAGGTTGTCTGTTATAAGGACTGTATCATCTGCATATTTGATATTATTTATATAAATGCCATTTACTTTTATACCAACATCTAAATGGTTCACTGCTTCAATGTCCTAAGATCTTCCAAGTTCTCACGAACATATTCCAACATTAATTTTTGAGTCATTCGTGCAAATAGTTAACGTTTCAACTATCTCCTATCTTCAAGGCTTTAAGAAAAATTCAAAATTACACACACAAACACTTATAGTTTAAAATGAATATTTTTCAAAATTTTAGGTGTAATTTCGAAAAAAATTTAAAACCATTTTAGTCAATTTTTTTTATTTCAAATTAAAATTTTCAAATATTTTCTATTATATTAAAGTTTTTCGATATTGACTTTGCAAAGTAAAGAGAAAGTAAAATAAAAAAAAATAAAAATTACATTATTGCCTTAATTGGTTACATTTACAGTTAGTTTTATTCTGTATGTCTGTCAAATTTAAAACTGAAATTTTTGTTTTTTTCATCGATTCCAATTTAACTTTTATAATCGAGTACAATTAAAAGATTAAATATTGAAAATCTCCTAAAATACGAAAATAATTTTCTCTTTTTTTCTCCTTAAGTCCTCTTTAATCCACATTATACGTTAGACCATATGTATATTATATTGAATTCATTCGACTGGAAACTGTTATTTTTTTTTTTGCGTTCTCGCTTCCTCCCTCTGGATTCACTACATTGAAAAGTTTTTTTGAAAACTTTAAAACTATTTTTTTTTGTTTTTTGTAACAAAATAATGATCAATAAAAAGTAAACTTGTAACAAACAATAAAGAAAATATAAAAAAAAATACAAATAAACTTTTAAACATTTTAGAAAAAATGAAAAAAAAAAAATCCACCATTTTGTTTTTTTTTTATTTTCTTGAATCAATTACATTGGACTTGAAATTTTATTTATTTTTGAAAAAACAAATTTGAAATATTTACCAAAAATTTAATTGAATTGACAATATTATAAATTTTGTTTCAAGCTTCCTATACCTTTAATGTTATAACGGTTAAAACTACTGTTAACGGTTAAAATCTGGTAAGTATGTTTTAAGCTCGAATTTTGGAAATAGTTTCGATTTAAATGACGAACTTAAATTAGGGAGTGCGGTGTACGGATAAAACATCAATAGCATACCCAACACTACTAAACCCAAAATTAAAAAATAGTATTTAACACACATCAAAATAATAACAATTTTCAATAAAAAATAGATTTGGTCAAATATTTAAAATTTAAAAAATAAAATAAAGTTAGTACAAAAAAATAAATGAAGTTTTAAAAATAAAACACAATTTATTATTATTATTGTTATTGTTTTTATTTTTATTGCCTTAATGTATTTTTACAGTATGTTTAATTTCATGTATCTTAATTGTATATTTTAAGACCTTGCATTATACTAGAATATTTACCCCTTTAATTTATATTTATTTATACTAACCTAATTTAAATAAATTAGAATAAATTTAATTTGTAAAAAAAAAAAATGGTAAGTAAAAAGCCATTATTTAATTATTTATTATGCTAATATAAAACTTAATTTAAACTTAACCTACAGCTTAACTAACATCTAATTACCAAAATGATTTAAACACTAAACCTTAATCTACTATCGCTCTTATAAGCTTTTAAGAAAATCTGATTCTATTTTATGTATTATTGTTCGTAAATACCGTTAGTGTTTGCTATAATCTAATATCGCTCTTATAATCTGATTTTCGGAATTGTAACCGCTTTTAAGAAAAACAGGTGCTATTTTATGTATTATTGTTCGTAAATACCGTTAGTGTTTGCTATAATCTAATATCGCTCTTATAAGCTGATTTTGAGAATTGTAACGGCTTTCAAAAAAGCAGATGCTATTTTATGTATTATTGTTCGTAAATATCGTTATTGTTTGCTATAATCTAATATCGCTCTTACGAGCTGATTTTCGGAATTGTAACCGCTTTGAAGAAAAGCAGATGCTATTTTGTGTACTATTGTTCGTAAATACCGTTAGTGTTTGCTATAACCTAATATCGATCTTATAAGTTGATTTTCGGAATTGTAACGGCTTTAAAAAAAAGCAGATGCTATTTTAGGTATTAATTATTATTCGTAAATACCGTTAGTGTTTGCTATAATCTAATATCGCTCTTATAATCTGATTTTCGGAATTGTAACGGCTTTTAAGAAAAACAGGTGCTATTTTATGTATTATTGTTCGTAAATACCGTTATTGTTTGTCATAATCTAATATCGATCTTATAAGTTGATTTTCGGAATTGTAACGGCTTTCAAAAAAGCAGAAGCTATTTTATGTATTATTGTTCGTAAATACTCTTAGTGTTTGCTATAATCTAATATCGATCTTATAAGTTGATTTTCGGAATTGTAACGGCTTTTAAGAAAAACGGGTGGTATTTAATGTATTATTGTTCGAAAATACTCTTAGTGTTTGCTATTAAGTGCAATCAGCTAGTAAATATAAGTAATAAAGGTTTACTTAAAATTAATTTAAAAACAACGTTTTGCAAACACAAAAATTTTCTCTCCAGCAGATTCAAATTAATTTTGATAGCACTCATCAATACGGGTGGGGAAAACCGTATCACAAACAGTTACGTTAAATGGATTTAAACATTAATAATTTGTTTTCAGTTCCAATTTAATAACTGAATTTTAAGTAAAACATTCCAAAAGTAAATTAATTTCAAAATTGACATTAAACATGATTTCTCAAAACAGCTTAGCAATTGATAGAACCGCAAAAAAAGTACCATTCAATGATGTGTTTAGCACAACCACATAAAATCCTATAAGTAGGAGGTTTCATTATTCTCTTTAAACTTGGTGGAGGTTACTGTAACGAGTCAAGCACAACTTAAAATCCCATAGCAGATTTTTGCAAACTTGATGATAAGTACCGCAAGGGACATTTAGTAGCAGACTAATCATCTGCATCGTGAATAGGCCACACACTTCCAAGAAGAACGAAATGGAAAAAAAATTGTCCCGTACAAGATTTTTTTACTTGAATTCAATGCAGATTGAGTAGTTGAAAAATATTAAAATACGTAATGAAAAAATGTAATGTAGAACTTTAACATGCTAATTTTGACAACTACATTATTCTTACATTTGTATAATTTTCACAATAAAATTGACTCTGCAATTTTCAATTTTTTCTTCGAAAACATAGAACTTTGTGGCTTATTCACTTCTAACAACTCGGGTGATAATTTAGCTTATTTTGATTATTTTAAGCGATTACTAGGCCTATGTAGAGAAAAAGTGAATAAAGCTGTAAACACAATTGGAACTACAAACGAAAAATTCGCGATGAAAAAATTAAAATGCAAACGATCTTATGTATATGCTCACAATTGCAACTATAATCGCTCAACCAAAATTTTTTTTTTGTCTTCGAAACAATGCTATTTTCTATTTTTTCGCTGACAGTTGGATTTGACATTTCTGACAAACTTTTTCAACATCAAAAAATAAAAGCAAAACTATTATTCTGAAATCTGATATAAGAATATTATTGTTCTGTTTTTTTTTTAAAGTTTTATATTATGTTCTACAATTTATACTGATTTGTTTTTTTTATTATATACATATATAATTTTAGATTTATTAGCGATATATTTGGATCTGATGATGCTACTAATTAATTAATAAATTATTTAAAATGATTTTTTCATTTTGAAATTCCGCCATTTGCTTTTCTGTTTTGTTTGTTTACTTTTATTTTTCGTTTCGCTACAATTGTGTTTCATTGGACGAAAAATAGTTGAGCCAAGCGAATTTCTTTGGTAGTCGGTGGTCGGTGGTTGCAATTGTGTTTGCCGTTTTATATCCCAAATTTTGCTTCTCACAATATAAATCCTTTATTTTAGCTAAAGCTGAACCGCTGGAAAAAAATGTTTAAAAATGCATTTCTTGGCAACATTCTTGCATTTAATTGCGACAATGCTAGTTCAAACCTTATATCAACCAGTAATTATCAAATATAAAACAATAATTGTCAAATATCAAACACGTACTAATTATTGCCTTATAATATATATAAATATCGAATCGGGTAAGACCTTGTTCAACATCGACAAGTAAACGCATTCGCTTCACATTAATTTACAAAATTAAAAACTCGTCGCATTAAAGTTTTACCGTTAATGACTAATTTATCAATATTCTATTACTTGTGTTACTGTACGATATTAAATCAGAATAAAGACAACCAAACCTGGCTAGTTATGCCTTTAAATTCGTTTCGATATTGTTGGACCTTTTCAAAACAGATAGTTACTGAATCTAAGACTATGAAAATGAAATAACTATCTGTGAACAAAGTTAATTTTAGTTGATTGAATTTAATGTAGGAGTAAGTCTTTTGTTCGTTTGAATATATTCAGCCTTCTTTCGGACTTCTTTAATAGCAACAAACTCTGTTTGAACAATATTTTGATTCAATTGAACTTCAAATTGAATTGTAGACAATTTTTATACACCCTCTACACATACACAAAACCAAAAAAAAAAAAAAACATAAAAAAAACAACATTGGAAAATATAATGAGAAGTTTTCCAATGAAAAACTATAATAATAACAACAAAAAAAAAAAAAATAAAAAAAAAAAAAACAAATAACAATAGAAAAATTCCATTTACAAAATAATATTTTTCAAATTGACTGGAAAATGCATTGCACTCAATGAAATTGCTGTTATACCCGTTCTTTCAGTAGAAATAAAAAAAAACAAAAAAAAATTTGTAATAAAAAACGAGGGGAAATCAATTGAACTAAAATTCAATTCTTTTTGTTGTTGGCTTTTTTATTTTGTTCTGTTTTTTTTCTTTTTTTTTTTGTTACAATTTATTTAAAATAAAAATTGAAAAAGTCTCAAATAAAATATGAAAACGGGTTATTTTACTGTTTACTTTTTAGTTTTTTTTTTTTTTATTAAATAATAATAATAAACAAAAAAATATAGAATAATAATAGAACAAAAACAACAGCAATAATAATACATAAATATTTATGTTGCTTTTAAAAATAGATGCTTAACGTAAGGAACAACAACATAAACAACCATAGAGTAAAAAAAAAAAAGACAATAGTTTCAAAAAAGCAATTTTTAAACTATTCACCCCCTAAAAAGCCTACAACATATTTTTGTATTGTGCATTATTCGGAATTAACGTTATGTTACCATCAATATACGAAATACGTGACAACAATTTAAAATGAAGTATAGCCATTTCTAATCTATTTCTGCACACAAATTAATTTTTTTTTTTAGATAATCTATTTTTACATACATTGTATTTTTACATAGAATAAATTAATAAATTTTATTAAAATTTATATAAGATATTGTGGCGCCCCAGTTGATAATAATTGGTACTAATTATAGTATCGAAAAAGTATTTGGCAAGAATTTTGGAATAATTATGCGTAGCCTCTGATTGTATTTTCTATTAAAAATATATACATATCCTCTTAGTCTCTTAGTTATCTGCAGGTCCAGGTGAATAAATTTGTTTTTGGTATATACCCACAATTGTATCCAATATTTTTCTAATTATCTTGCTTTTTTGAATCGCAATTTAGCATTTATATTCCATAGCCCAGTTTAGCTCCTTTAAATTTATTGCCAGTTGCTTTTTTAATCAATAATGAATTTTTGTCAATTCGTCTTAGGAAATACTAAAAATATTTATGTTCATAACCTTGCGGAATTTGTACAGTAGTACCATTTTTATTTGAGAACAGATTTAATTTCTCAGAATGACAATCACTCAGTTGGCAGTATTCAACTACACCCTAGAATTCCATTAGAAAATATCCTTCTTCGAGGTAAGATAAAATCTTTTTAAACTTTAATACCTCAAGGCCTGGAGCCGACCTGGATGACTAATATAAAGCTTGCGATATGTCATCAAATTGAAAAGTTTGAAAATAAAAACTGGTAAATAATATTTAATACTATTTATTAATATCTCAAGGCCTGGACCTGGCCCGGGATGACGCTGGATGGTTAATATGAAGCCTGCAATATGTTATTAAGCCAGAAAGTTTGGAAAGAAAAACTGCTGAATAATATTTAATACTATTTATTAATATCTCAAGGACTGGACCTGGCTTGAATGACGCTGGATGGTTAATATGAAACCTGCAATATGTTATTAAGCCAGAAAGTTTGGAAAGAAAAACTGCCGAATAATATTTAATACTATTTATTAACAACTCAAGGCCTGGACCTGGGCTGGATGACGCTGGATGGTTAATATGAAACCTGCAATATGTTATTAAGCCAGAAAGTTTGGAAAAAAAAACTGCTAAATAATATTTAATACTATTTATTAATACCTCAAGGACTGGACCTGGCCTGGATGATGCTGGATGGTTAATATGAAATCTGCAATATGTTATTAAGCCAGAAAATTTGGAAAGAAAAACTGCCGAATAATATTTAATACTATTTATTAATACCTCAAGGCCTGGACCAGGCTTGAATGACGCTGGATGGTTAATATGAAGCCTGCAATATGTTATTAAGCCAGAAAGTTTGGAAAGAAAAACTGCCGAATAATATTTAATACTATTTATTAATACCTCAAAGCCTGGACCTGGCCTGGATGACGCTGGATGGTTAATATGAAACCTGCAATATGTTATTAAGCCAGAAAGTTTGGAAAGAAAAACTGCCGAATAATATTTAATACTATTTATTAATACCTCAAGGACTGGACCTGGCCCGGATGACGCTGGATGGTTAATATGAAACCTGCAATATGTTATTAAGCCAGAAAGTTTGGAAAGAAAAACTGCCGAATAATATTTAATACTATTTATTAATACCTCAAGGCCTGGACCAGGCTTGAATGACGCTGGATGGTTAATATGAAACCTGCAATATGTTATTAAGCCAGAAAGTTTGGAAAGAAAAACTGCCGAATAATATTTAATACTATTTATTAATACCTCAAGGCCTGGACCAGGCTTGAATGACGCTGGATGGCTTATATAAAAACTGCAATATCTTATTAAGCTGGAAAGCTTGGCAAGAAAAAGTGCCGAATAATATTTAATACTATTTATTAATATTTTCTAATTGTCCTCTTATTCATTACAGACTCAAATAAAAAGTTCAATTGTAAACAATTTTTTTATAAATCTGAAATTATGATAAAGTGTTATTTTGTTAGCTTTTAGGAACGGTTACAGTTTTTTCCAAATATAGTTTTTTTGCCAGATCTTTGAAGTTATTAACAACAAACTGATCAACATGTTGAATATTACATTAATTATGTTGCATATTATGTTGATTAATTTTTGAAAAAAACAATAACAAAGATATTCGCATCTGGTTGAACAGGTCAAATAACTTATAATAATTACGTTTTAGTTGCTGGGTGAAAACTAGGTTGATTACTTAATTATTATAATCTATATACATTTGGAATAAACGTTTTGATTTATACACTTATATAAATAAAGCGTACGGTAACCTTGATGCTTTGTACTGTCCACTGTAACTGTTCATACGACATGCAACAGCAATTATTGTTCGGTTTATAATTTCTACTACTGTTCTACATGTAGTATAGAATAGTTGTAGTGGTCATATTCATTTACGACTAAAAATCATAATTTTTTATAATATTCCTGATAATAACAAAAATATTTGTAAGGGTTGGTACTTAGTCTATATATTTTTGCTTAAGAATAAAAGCCATTTTTCTGAGTGGTTTGAAATACACAAATTATTTAAATATCTTTGAGTTGAAATAGTTTAGACTCCAGAAAATATTTAATAATTTTTTGAAATTGAAATCAAGTGAAATATTTATACTGAAGCTCGAATATGATTTAAAACATAACTTTCAAATGTCTGTTGAAACTACAACTTCTATTTTGCTAAAAGACACACTTGGAATCGTATAAATGCTTAACCCAGCCCTTTTCCTAAATGCGGAAATGAGCCATGTTGTACCTCTAACATTATTTGTAACTAACATCACCATCATCATCATTATCATCATCATCATCACCATCTGATTGTATAAGAATAGTAAGTAAAACAACCATTGTAATAACAAAATACAACATCATGTTATGGTGGTCCTTGATAATAATAATTGTGGTCATATTTACAAAACAAGAAATCAAAATTTATTTTTATTTTACTTCATATTCGAAATGAAAGGATATTTTTTTTGCACAAATCCTTTTAAATTGACAAACAATCAGAAATTGGTTTTTCTTTAAAAAAGCTAAAACGGTATATTCATTGGAATTTTGTACATAATTCACGGTTTTCAATTTTCAAGAATGAAATTTTTCTTTTAAAATTTTTCTAATCCTTGTAAATTAAAAGAAATGAAGTGGAAATAAAAAATGTATTTAAGAATAATAAAAATTTAAAAATGTTGACATTGGGTATATTTATTTTATTAAGAATATTATTTTAAGTGGTGTGTTGTTGGAGTTTTACCCGTTATTATATACAATCAAAAATCAATGCATTTTGTTGTCGTTGTCAACTTTGCTTGTAGTCGAAACAATATGATTCAGAGAAATGAAGTTGAGCAACTGTTCTGAGCAACTATGCTGAACTATTGTGAGCTAACTATTATTGATAGAGGGGAAACATATTACTGTAATCAGTTTCATAATTTTTGGACGTAGATAAGGCTATGTAATGGGCAGAATTTATTTTCTAGTAATCAGTTTTTTTTTTTCTTCTTAAGCAATGACTTTTCTGACCGATTGCCAAAGATAGAACTAATGGCGGTAATCATATTTGACCGGTATACATTTTTTTTGTTATTGTACTTAACATATAAAAATCGTGAACTCGTTTAACCATCACCCATCAATCATAACAAACGATTGAATTCCAACGCCTGTATAGTACGAAAGATATATGGAACAAAAAAGTGTGCTTACCTACACTTTTTTGTTCCATATAGCTTTCGTACTACACAGTCGTATTGGTATTGATATCGAAGGTATTGAACAGCTAAAAAAAAATATTTTAAAGCAGAAGATGGATCCGTTCTGAGTACTGAGCAAATTTGAATTTTAAGAGTTATCTGCACAAACGTTTATGTAGTGTTATTACTCCCTTATTGGCTTCACTTCAAAAACGAATAAACCGTACTTAGAATGAACAAATGGCATATATAAAGATGAAACTGTTTTTCTTTTTTACGCATAGAACTAGGCGTAGACATAAAGACATTTTTCAGTGTTGCATTTTTTTAACCTATTTTTGTCATTTTTAATGTACTCTGGAGAAAAACAATCAACTGCTTTTTCCTTGCTTCTCCACGATCCTATGTCGTTGACCACATCATGGGCAGTTCTTCCATCTTTGCAGGAAATTTTTTAGGAGACAAAAGAGCTCTTTTCAGTTTGGCTGGCCGGCTGTAAACAATATAGCTACAATTCCGTCCGCTTCCCAGATATGTCAGTCGCATTGAACCTCTCTTCTATGACCAAGGAATTGGTGTATTGTATCAAAGTGGAATTTGCTAAAATCTTTAGCGAATAAGAGAACCGAACACACCAAAATGGTGAACCTATTTAATAGTATTCTATGAAAAATTGTAAGAAACGATTTTTCATCTCAAGAGATCGTATAGCAATTAGATTCAGAATGGTTCCTGTTTTTTATTAAAATATATTTATTTTACTGTCGAATTTTGATACGACTATTGTAAAAATTTAATTTTTGTGTTTAACAATTTAAATAAAAAACCACTACTGTGCAATTGCACAGGCGCTAGTCATATAGTCAATATTTTTTCTATGATAATTCCATTCCAATCCAATTATTTCACAGTTTTTGTGATATGTATTTTTATTTTGGCATCATTACAAAATTTAATACTTAAAATAACCACGCATCAGAAAAATATTTTGTTTTGTTTTTTTTTTTATATATTCATAATCACAATGTAAAGAATCCCATGTAAAAATTAGTTTTGGGGCTTTTTGAATAAGCATTGATAATCATATAATTAAAATCATAATATCCAAAAAGTTTATAATCATAATCACAACGTAAAAAATCCAAAGTAAAAGTTAGTTTCGGTGCTTTTTAAATATAGAAGCATTGATATTCATTATAATTAAAATCATAATATCAAAAAAAAAATTTTTTGTTGGTTTTCTTTTTGTTTATATTCTTCAATTCACAATAATGAATAAAAAACAAAGAACAATAAAAACATTTCAATCGTTGTTTTATCCGGCATACACCCCCCTCTTATAACATATCAGTAACAACTGGTAATAAAAACAAAAGTATTTTTTTCTTCTCTCAAATTTTGTCTATTTTCTATCTTTCACCCCTTTTTGTCTTCCTATAGATAGGGTCCCAATATCAGGCGCGTAGTACAAAAACTTTTCTTCAAAAATTTATTTGAGATGCGACTTTTTACTATATGTATATTCTTTGGTATTATGCTCCATTAAAAACATGTTTTTTTGTGGTGAGTTTTAGATATGCTCGACCTCTTAAGATCTGTTGTATTTCCTCGTTTATTATTTTAGAATTGCAGGTCTTTAATGAACCTTATTATTGATTTGATGCCAATTTCAGGATCAGACAATGTGAATTCCTGGAAATATTTATGTCGTTCTGCGTTGGCGTCGCAAGCAAATAGCATATGAGAGAAGGTTTCCTTTTCTTCTAAAAACTTGCCTGTGTTTGAACTACCGACCTTGAACAAATGCTTGTTAAATGAACCATGACCTGCGATAAATCATATCAATGTAGTGACATTGAATCTACTCTCCTTAATTACTTGATTTAATTGGTGAATAGTGATTTTGAAAAATGCTTTGAACTGCGTCAGTCCTTGGCAACTTTTCTATATTTTTTGAGATTCCCTTTTTTCCCACTTGGAAACAATATTCTTTGAAGGGGAGTAATTTTTGGCAGTTGTGGCGAATTCAAACTCAATTCTAATACTATAAAGTTTAACAAGTAAATTAGTTTTCTGAATTTTTTGTTTAATATGTAATCTGACAGAACTTTAAAGGGGTGTATACGCAGAAATCAAATTACGAATTATATAAGATTTATACAGCATTAATTTGAAGCTTTCATCCATAGTCAAAAATACAGAACATCTGTAATAAGTATTAAATAAAATATTAACAATAAAAGTTATTATTACATAAAAAAGAATATTATTTATTTTTAATATATAAGTTAAGTAAAGCACAACAATAATTACATAGAGTAAATAAATTAATTTACAACTTCAAACTAGATTTAAAAATTTTTATTAAACATAATAATTTGGGTTTCTTCACGGCTGTTTTTTTTTTTGTTTTTAAAAACATTGTGATACTTTGATATTTTCCAAAATAACGGGATTTTAGAGTTTAAAAAAATGGAAATTTTACTCATATAAAATATGGCAAGTGTTAATTTTATTTTTTTATAAATAATTATTTTGATATTTTACATTTGTGAAAATGTCACACACAAAACTGGACAAGCCAACATTATTTTTTTTACCGAAGAAAAAAAAATTCAGAAAATTCAAAGAAAGTGAATTTTATTGAATAATTTGGGTTGTATATTCTGAGAATTGTAATATTTTTTGCTCTATTTTTGAAATTTTGACAAAAAAAAAATATTTAGCTGTATTTAAAAATTTACAAAAAAATGTTTGTTGTAGTTTTGAAATATCTTTAAATTTTTTTCACTGTTTTGTAATGTAAGTTCTTCAACATTTAAAATTTTTGTAAGAAAAGTGTTTGCATACTAGTTAATTCAAAATGAGAATTTTTATTATTTCAATTTAATCCTCTCAATTTACAATTTTTTTTTAGTGTATGTATTGAAAAATTACGTTTAGACAACAATAATAACAAACTTTTATGGTAGTAAAAACAACAACAAATATAATTTGTTAAACAAATTCAAAGGTGTGTATTATTCATTCATAGCTACTGTCTTTTGTTTTTTTATTTTTTTCAAATCCATCAATTTCTCAGTTTAGTACAAAAACATTCGTGAAAATTTCATTTATGTAATTTTAATTTAACATTACTGACTATTATATCTATTACTGACATTATTGTATACGATATTTTAAAATTTTAAAAGTATTAACAAAATTTTTTTACAATTATTTTAAAATTTAACAAATTGCAATGAAATTAATAATAAAATAAAATAAAAGAAAATAATAAATTGAAAAAAAAAAACAAAATAAAATAATAAATTGAATAAAAAAATATTGTTCACATCTGTCAAATGAGCAAATATCAAAATATTATAACAAAAGAAAACAGCACAACCGTGAAAAAATATATTAAAAGAAAAAAAATATTTTTTTTTTGTTTAGAAAAATATAAAAACTTTTTTTTAAAAAAAAAATTAAAATTTAAATACAATTAGAAAAAAACTTAAATTTGCATTAAATTAAAAAAATTTTTTTTTTTTTTTTTTTTTTTTTTTTTGTATAAATTTTTTACATTAATTATTTTTTGATGATTTCAAATCTGAATTTAATTTCAACCAAATACCATTTTTTGGTTCCAATAATGTCATTGAGATTGTATCAATTTTTAATGGAATTTGAGTTCGTTTACCCAAATCAAAACTATATTTTCTTAATATACTTACTAAACCTATTTTAATAATTAACATTGCTAAACGTTGTCCAATACAAATTCGTGGACCTTCACCAAATGGCAAATAACTATATGGATGACGTTTTGCTATTGATTCTGGTGTAAAACGTTCTGGATCAAATTTTTCTGGATTTTCATATAAATCAGGATCATAATGTATACCTAATATTGGTATTAAAACATGTGTACCACGTTCCATTTTCTTACCATTCGGTAATTGATAACGTTCTTTTGCAATACGTTGTAAAATTGGTATTGGTGGATTCATACGTAAACTTTCTAATATAACACGTTCAAGTAAATGCATACCATTTAATGAATCAATATTTAATTTACCATTAAATTCATTTAATACCTCTTCAATTTCCCAACGTAATTGTATTTGTATACCCTTATTTTGTGCCAATTGATATAATGCATATGACATTGTTATTGTACATGTTTCATATGATGTATAAAAGAATATAAATGTATTTGATATGATTTCATCAAATGTTAATGCAATACCATTTTCATCATTATGATCCATTAATTCAATCATTGTTTGTAATATATCATTACGATGTAAATTGTTTTCTTTACGAAAACCAATTGTTTTATGTAACATTTGTACAAATAGATCAGTTGATTCATTATCAAATAAACAATAACCTAATTTTTTAGCTGTTTCTGGAAAATGTATTGCCCAAAATTTCAATGCATTACGCCATTTTGATGATTTATTTAATATTAATTTTTTAGCAGCTAAAGAAAATTCTGATTCTGGATTACCAATACTATTACCATCAATACCAAATAAACATGAGCTTAATACATCAGCTGTATAACCTGTCATTATTTCTTTAATATTACATTCTTGACCTTGTAAATCAGCTGTTACCAAATATTCTTCAAATTTTTCACCAATTTCTGATATTGTTTTAAATATTGTACGCATACGATTAGCTGTAAATGCTGTTAGTAATTTTTGTTTCATACAACGCCATTCTGATCCAGCTAAAAAATATATATTTTCTGTAATTGGATCATGTTTATGATCAACATTTAATCCACGTTCATTGAATGTTTCAAAATCAGCATATAAAATTTGTTTTATAAAATCTGGATGCATTGCCAATAAATTTGGTTGTTTAAATAAATATATTCCACCATATGAGTATACAGACTGATGTTGACTAACATCTTTATCATCTTTTTTTTGTTGTTGCTGCTGTTGTTGTTGTTGCTGTTGCTTTTTCAGTTGTTCATACAATTGTTGACAAATAATACCAAAATGCTGATTTTTTAATTTTAAATTAAAATTACCAAATGGAAAATTTGGTTTAATATACGGTACATTTAATAATTCCCATGTTTTATAACTTTTTTTAAATGTTAAATATATAAAAATTATTAAAGTGAATACAGCGATTAAAAATAATATCATTAAAAACATTTTTACTTTATGACGGATACAATACGACTAAATTAAAACAAAAATGTTTATGACATTTTTTTTTTTTTTTTTTTTTTAACGGATTGATATGACAATAAGAGAAAATAAAAAATATAAGTGAAACAAACAACAACAAAAAATAAAATAATAATAAAAATAATAATAAGAATAAGAAGAGAATCAAAAGCAAAAAAAAAATATATATATATGTATAATATTTACCACTAGAATTCGGCAATTGTTTAAATTTTTCAACTGTACGAAAAAAAATAACCACAAAAAAAAAAAAAACCAAAAATTATATTAATTGTTTAATTTAAGATAAAAATGAATCAACGATAGTAGGTGAGAAGTATCTTATCAATAATAAATATTTACTTTTTGTTAGATATATATAGTATTATAGTATTTTATTTAATTTTTGATAGTAAGCCTGAACTAGAGCATTATGGAAGAAGTATTATGTGATGAAATAATGGCTGATTTGGAATGAAATAGACATCAGGCATGGATTTACATAGAATAAACGTGGCAAAGTTTTACGGCTTCGGTTTGGCAAACAATAATCATTAAAAGACATAAGCCGTATAGTTGTGAAGACTAACCCTGATGACAAAATAATGCTACTAGCTTCTACTTATTAAAACATGATAATTAAAACTTTGACTACTAACTAGCTTCTACTTATTAAAACATGATAATTAAAACTTTGATTACAAAAGCGATATCAATCATTGAAGTGCGAAGAATAAGACGGTTTGTCAAAGAAGAATAATTAAAAGTGTGACTTCGTAAACGACATAACCCACCAGTTTTGAAAGAATAACCCTAATGACAGAATTTTAATGGTTCCGTTAAAATATCATAATTAAAAATTATTGACTCAATAACCGATATCAGTCATTGTTGAAGAGCGGGAAATAAGTCTGGAAAAATGGTGCAGCTTCAGTTTGTCAAACAATTTGTTTTAAAAGAGTAAGCGACATCGATAATTGTGGAGTGAAGTGCAATAACTCTGCCAAAATGTTACTTCGGTTTTAAAACATTTGGATTCTTTATATGGGATTGTTTAGCAAATAACCATATCTAAATAATACGGTATGCCCAGACTGATTTAAATTGTTGATAATTATACCAAAAATTATGTTGTTGAGCTTGAGATTGTAAAATTTCGCCTAATTATCCAATCTCATCATTATTGTTGATCTCTGAAGTTTTATTGAATTAACATGTTAATTTCATTCCACCTTTGCAACCATACATTGCGCATTGTTTCCGTCTAAATTGGAGATATATTTATTATTATTAATGTGTAATCCATACTTTAACTTGAATTTACTTTTTTTTTTATATAAGTGAAATTTTAATGATTGGGTCCAGCTTTATTTAACTTCGTTCTCTATTTTTTGCAATGGTAAGAAATTTCGTCATTTCGTCAGTTTTATAGTTTGTTTATATTTTCTTATATAGGAAAACCAACCTTGATCAGCACTGTGTTATCTATAAAAGGTCGCTACTTTTATTATATAGTTTCTTCTATAGTAGAATCAACCTCCATCAGTATTGTGTAATCTAAAGTATAAGCCCTACTTTTATTATGTAGCCTCTGCTGTAGTAGAATCAACGTCCATCAGCATTGTTTAATCGCTAATTTTATTATGTAGCTTCTTCTATAGTAGAATTGACCTCCATCAGTATTGTGTAATCTAAAGTATAAGCCCTACTTTTATTATGTAGCCTCTGCTGTAGTAGAATCAACCTCCATCAGCATTGTTTAATCTAAGTAAGCTCGCTAATCTTATTATGTAGCTTCTCTATAGTAATATCGGCCTCCATCAGTATTGTCTGTCTTATTAAAAAAGGTTGTTACTTTTATAATTTCTACTTGTGGGATATCACAGGCTTATAACAAATATGAAATTAGAACAAGTATACTTTCATTTGATACTCTATTTTTTACGTCTCTTAAAGAGGAGGCGAATCATTATCACGATTTATAATCACTGGATCCGAAAAATTATATTTGAAAGATATTTGGGAAATATTTAGACACAGGTTTTTACAAAGTAAACGACATAGCTTCAGAATAAGAACTTCATGTCCAACTTTTTCAAAGACCTGGGTTGTATCAAAAAGCTCTGCGAAGTAAAATTGTTAATTTCCGTTACCATTTCTGCGATTCGATGTACTTCATCTATATAGTTGATTGTTTTTGCTTAAATTCAGAATAGCTCAATACTATTTTTATTATAATTTCTAAATGAGGATTAATCACAATAAGCCCATTTGTGACTGCGGTGATGTATGGGCCAGATCCCCTCCCGAAATTACTTCATCTGATCTAATCTACATAAAGGGTTGGATTTTTTAACGATTAGTAATTTTAAACGATTTTCATATACCTTAAAAAACAGAGATATCGGCTTTTAGATTTTGGTATCGTCAACGGCGGTCTTTCGCGGCAGTTTTTCGCTCATTATTACCTCTGCTAATTCCCAATATAATATTTAATTTATAAACATTGTTTGGTTTAATTTTAATCGTGCTGGTTGACCCATAAGCTATTAGTAAAATGTACAAAAAAGTTCTTGCCAAATACTAGAAACCCCACATGAATGTAGTAATACTCTGTGTAAATTCCTATTATTTTATTGTTCTAAAAAAAACATGAGTAAATAAAATATCATTCACAAATTATTATGTAATTATGTAAACATAACAAAGTAATATCAATTTTAGTTCAGACGTGACTTAAAATAATTCGAAATTATCGCATGAATGTGTTATTATTTAAAATAAATCAATAAAGCACTAATGTCTGAGAAACTAAAATTCATATAATACAGTCTAAAAAAAATAAATAACACGATTAAATTTTTATTTTACATTTTATTTTTTTTTTATATGCACAGAAGAACTCTGTTAACATCAATAATAAAAAATGAAAAAAAAAAATTAAGTACAAATATAGAAATATAAACAATTTTAGTAAATTTTTTTATTAATTTTTTTTTTTTTTTTTATTATTATTATTTGTTTATCAAGTGAGACGATGACTTAAGTTCGAATACAATTGAACTAAAATAAAATACGCACACTAATACTATTTTAATACACACCCTTCATTTAATATTTGTACGAATAATATTCACATTTTATATTTTTTATTAAAATATTTTATTTCGTAAAATATTACGCTAATACTCTTGCATAATGAAATGATATTCAAGATCAAGATTGCCATGTAGGTGTAATAATATTGATAAGTTTTGTTATTAAAATCGAGAAGAGATTTTTATTTTCAAGAGTGTGAATTCATTCACATTATTTTGTACTCTGTTATAATACTGGTTATCAATTTGTAGTGTTATCAATACTACTATGTCATCATTTTCATCCCGGTCTTATCATTTTGATGGAAAACATAAGCGGTATCAATTGTGTACTTTCACCTCCTCTGTAATCGTATTTTTTTTTCATTTGATAATAAAATTTTTATGTTCTTGCCAACAAACTATATTAGGAGTATAGCGTGCTGCGATTTTGCTGGGAAAGAAGGAAGATGGGAATGTATAATGTTTTTAAAACATTATAAACGTTAATAGCTACTTTCATTTTACTTAAGTTAGTATCAAATTGTAATATCAAGAAATTTAATAGAATTAATAAATTTTTGCATTTTTTTATTTTTATACACAGGCTGGTGGGAATCTTCAAAAGACACAATGAGCCCCCTAGCTGAACATTGTGTGTTGGATTCTTACCCACTAATCCACACCCTTCCTATATTGCGATCTAGTCCTACAGGACTAATGAGCAATTTTTTTCTTTGCTTTATTTTATTTTCCAATGTAGACTAGATCCAGCGATGTCTATCTAACTTTTCCTTTGACGTATACATCCATAACTTTGAAGACCAATCGTATCACCGACGAAAATCCAACGAGCTCTCCAAACTAGTTTATAATTATGAAAGACTTGTGAAAAACCTCATTTCGTTGGCAGTCAACATAATGAAATTCTTCACAAACCCCGTAAAAAAAAAATGTATTTAAGCGAGGGAGCGGGTCAACCTATTTTATAAATTTTATAAATAAATTTAATTAAAGATTAATAAATAAATTTAACTAAATGCCAATCCCCTCAATTGGATTTAAGTCAAGAACTAGTGTGTCAGTTCACCATCATTACCCCTTGTAGATCGACTTGACTTACATTTTCTATCCCTACCTGTACGTACTACCTTGTGAATTAAAATCAAGATCGGTCTGTTTTGCATTAATTTCTACTGCGTGTAACCCTTTTATTTTTATATACTGCCATGTTAATTTTCAACTAATACTCCTATGCAGTATATAATATTAGAGAAATAGTACTCTTAGTAAAGCTGTTAGTATTCTGTTGCTTTGGTTACTTTTTATTTTTATATCACCGCACTCTCAGACAATTTGAATCATTCCACTTATTTGTGCATTAAATCACTGGATATTTTTGTTTTACAGCTTCTAGGTTTTTATTTTAATGCTCCCAATATGTAGGTACAAATTAATTCCTTCTAATTTTTTCTACTTCGGAATCCATCAATATAGAAATTTAACTTTATTATGCTTCAGCCTATTTGATAAATAAATCAACGACATTATGTATATAATTCTATCTGGCACAACAAAATTTTACATTAATCGGCTAAGTATTAACTATGATGTTCAGTCTTGTCACTACCGAACTATGATAGTTAAAACAAATTCATTCTTACTACATGGACAATTACCCTTTCCGTGGCCTAATCAGTTGGAGCCCAGAAATGCGTTTCAGTTATAATGTGATAGTCACTGGTTCGATTCCCGTGGGGGTATAAAATATAACTAAAAAGAAAATAGCAAAAATATTATATAAAATTTATAATCAATAAAAAAAATAAAAAAATAATTAATATAATCAATAATTTATTACTAAAAATATTACCTATATCAATAATTATATCAATACTCATATATCTCATACAACACAATAAATAAATATTGACAAACACTAATAATAATTACATAATGGTCAACAACTGATGAAAAGTATGTGACATGACGTACCCAGTAAAACTTAGCAACGTCAGGCATCCTAACGTCAAAGATGGATAAAATCGCAGCAACAACTTTCAGAAAATATGACAACGTTTTACACCACGTAGGCTTAGACAGATTTATCAAAGTGGTCTTCTACAGTAGACCAATCCTCCACTTATTCAGTACAAACAGATTAAAAATTAAATGAGATATTGCATCGGAAAGAGGAATGACGATAGAAATCGAGAACGATGGAAATGTCAAGTGGGAAGCTCTACGCTCCCAAGAAGAATAAGGGAAAAAAAATATATATATTATATATAATGAAAACAATAATGGTAAAAATAATTAATGCTTCGCCGAAGCGCCTTTCTCATGCAGGGTTTCAACATAAAAATTTTCTAAATCGAACAAAACTATATTTAACTCCAGTTTTACAATCCACTGGACACCAGATATATCATAAGACACGGAAGAATGCCAACATTGTTTTAAATCCTATCGTCCTATCGCTACTGTCATTTGTGTTAGGCTTTTACCAAGAGGGATACGCCATGACATTGCAAAAATATTAAAGCCAAAATTTAGGTTGTGAACTCTGAAGTACTTACGTACCGTTAACTATTTGGAAAAAGGAAAGAATAGTTAAAAGAAAGGAAAGAAAAAGGAAGAAGAAAAGTTTTGTGAGAAAGAGCGAACAATGTTGTTAATATTCGTCTTAAGCCATTGTCCAGAGAACTATGAATCGAACTGAATAGATTTTAAATCAATCAAATTGAAAGACAGTAGGAAGGATTGAAGATATTTTCAATGTGAAACCTAATATTATTAACAAGGTATAGAATCTTCAAATTTAATGTAGATTTCATGTACACCACACAGTAAGCAAATAAAAATTGATTTATTAAAATTGAACTAATTTGAGACGTATTGAGACAGATTTGAGACGCAAACGTAAGCTACAGAAAAAATGAAAATTTAATTAATCCAAGCTACTAAAAGAAAAATCACTGCTGTCAACTCTTAAACAATTCCAATGTGAAACAAATAGGGCTGAAAATGCTCACTCCTACAATGTGGAAGTCCCAAGATGGCATAAAATTGATTCATAGTTCCCACTTCAAGAATGTGGAGTCATATTCTTCATAATCATATTCTTTCTAATAAATGTTTCTACGTTCACCTTGTAATTTGCAAAGATTAAAGGAAAATATTAGTACTCTTTATTGTTCAACTTGCTAATACTAATCTATCCAACTTTTTTCTTCCTAATTTATACTATTCTATCCTATCCCAACCAAGCGATACGTAAAGGTATTTTCCGTTTTGGCTGTTTATAAAAAAATTAAAAATTCAATACAAAAAAAAAATCATCAAATAAAATTCACTCACATAATTTTTATGCCAGTTACAAAAACAAAGTGAAACGGCAACCCTGTTCAAATGTACAAAAATTTTAAATACTCCATATATAAATTTATTTATACGTGTCCATCAGTATCATTTTATTTATAGTTACATTTATTATTAATCGTTCGTCACGCTCAAATTGTTCTTATCTATATATGTGGAGAAATAATAATACAATGTTAAGTAGAAACTGAAATTGAAATTAAAACTAAAACTGAAATTGAAACTGAAAAATCTGTTCAATTATTATTATTTATTAATTTATTTATTTTTTTCTTATTATATTTTTGTTTCTCTTTCTAATTGGAATTATTATGCTTGAGAAAAAATAAAACTAATTGTCCGATTTGTTTTTAGAATTTTTTAAGAAGCATTTTGAAATCAAACCGAAAACACAATTAAAATCGTGATTATTAAAAGTGATGTAAACAAAATAGATTGTGTGACATTTTTATTATTAAATTTATTGATTTTATTGTAAATTCAAAGAAATGAACACCAATTTAATCATATTTTTTTTTATTGATTTATTTTGTAATAAGAAATTTGTAAGTTTTCGCTCAAGCGAGCCTTGATTTATGTCATAAATCAAATTTACATTAGATGGGATGGTTCAAATTCATTAAAAATTGTATTTTTTACATTTTCGTCAAAATAAGAAAAGATAAAAAATAGAGATTAGTTTAATTATGGTTTATTGAGATAATAGTGAATGTGGTGAATATGGTGAATATTTATACAATGAATATTCTGTAGTGTGTATGTTATTCAATTTTAGCTTTGGAAAAGGTACCACGTTTAATTCGTACATGGGTCATATAGGGTGGGTCATTTGATATAGGGTGGGTCATTATAGTTGTTTTTTGCCTTAAGGGGTTAAAATAACAATTAAAACTCTCATGTTCATGATTAAATAGTAGTGAATATCAAAATAACACAAACTACAAAAACTAAATTAACTTTCATCCGTCCCTCGGGTCTATTTCGACCCGATATAAAATGTACTCTCAAATATCTCGTTAAATATAATAGTTACAAATATGTATATAATTCAATGACTTTATCAAATATGTTGTAAACAAATATTACACAAAATTTGAATAAATTACGATTAACCGTAAACCTCCTTGGGTCTTAAATTACCTATAGTAATTCCTAGTACTAGATATGCATTTATTCATAGCATTGTGGATGTAAAATATTTATATACAAGCATCTAATTAGAGAAATCCCCGAATTGTAATTTTTGTTTTCAATTCGTCGTATAATCGTAGTAATCATAAAGTAAATATTATACATACATATTTTAGTTCTAACGAAAAACTGGTCAGTGTTGCTTGTGAAAGTTTTATGTGCTACGTTTAGAGTTCACCAAATTTTAGAGTATCGATAAATATATTTTTGAAAATTGTTTAACGAAAAATAATATAAAAATATATATTTATAAATATATATATATTTTATAAATATAAATATATATATTTTACGAAAGGGTAAGTGCTTTTTTTTGGTTTTTGCAACAACAAATAAAAAATTTGTAAACCTTTGCAAGATGTTGCGGAACGAAAATGACATAATTATGTTCTGCATTATTATCTGAAA
Organism: Argyra leucocephala; assembly: GCA_963942445.1. Classification (NCBI taxonomy): domain Eukaryota; kingdom Metazoa; phylum Arthropoda; class Insecta; order Diptera; family Dolichopodidae; genus Argyra; species Argyra leucocephala. The sequence goes on from OZ012681.1 coordinate 18,233,063, forward strand.
ACGATACCTGCTCAGAAACTTCAGATCATGTGAAATTTGATGAAAGTTCGTATGATACCGACGATGATATTTATTCAGAACTACCGTTGCCGCTACAACTGGCATCATACTTATCCAAGGATAAAAATATTCAATGGTTTTCTGAGCCCTTTACTCAAGGTGGTCGAGCTTCCTCTTCAAATATAATACATCTTACTCCAGGGATTACAAGATACGCAGCTAGTCGTATATCTGATGAAATTTCAGCTTTTCAATTGCTTATCACAAAGAGTATTAACAAAATTAGAATTGATAATAAAAAATTTTGAAGGACAACGAGTATATCAAGAAAACTGCAACCCTTTAGATACCATAGTACTAGAAGCCTTCATTGATCTTTTGATATTAGCTGGTGGTGTGTTCAAATCACAACAATGAAGCAATTGAAAACTTGTGGGACGAGATATTTTCCGTTCCACTATGTCCCTCAAGAGATTCAAAGTTATTTAAAGAGTAATAAGATTTGATGATTGCAGCACACGAGCTGCTCGCAGAAATACGGATAAAATGGCTCCAATTCGGGATTTGTGGGACAAATGGGTTATTGCCAAAACGTTTGGTATATTCAAGTGTAGACAGGAAAGGCAGCTGCCGCAGTAGCTGAGAAAAAGTAAGGCTTATGCGTAGTACTTGATTTATGGCAAAGAGAGCTAAATGGCAGGAATGTTACATTTGATAATAAATAATATATATATATAATAATATAATAATAATAAATTTATCTGTAAAACTCATACGAAAACCGTGTGTCACCAGTGTATGAAATGAGATATATTTTATGTAGCATAGCAAGTTTTTTTCTTCAATTTATGTACTTTAATCGGATGGAATTTATGTGGTATATTTTGTTTTCTTTTATTTAAACTTATTAGCGATAAATTAACAAAAAAAATATAAAATTAATTGCTTTTTAGTATACAACCATATCGATACCATAGTTCATACTTATGCTAAGTGATTTTTTTTTCAAATTGACTTAAGTACAGTTTTGAGTTTTCCCAATTGTTCTTTTTTTAGTGTAGAAATATTAAAAGGGTAGAATAAAAATTTTGGATGTTATAATTAGTTCACCAACAGAATAAGTACATGTTTTGTCAAACCTAAAATGCACAGATATGCTAAGTGCGCTTACCCTATCTGGTTTTTATAATAACAGTTACCATTAATTACAAATTTTGTTAGACCTTAAATACACAGATATGATAAGTGCACTAAATCTATCTGTGCCTTAACAAAACATTTACTTGTAAATACAATGATATAACTAGTGTTTAGTTCAAAAGAGAAAAATAGGGTCAATTAAAATAAAAGAAAATGACAAACTAAAATGAATAGAAGATAAAAGAATTCAATTTTAGAAGTATTAGTTTCGATATTTTGCATTGTTTTATTTTGTGCACAATTATGCTTAGTACATTTAGTTAAGTGTAAAACATGCTAAGTGCATACTTACTTTCGAAACTACCTAAATTTTCAACCATCAAAATAATATAACATTAAAATTTTAATTAAATACGATAGAGTACATAATATGCAACAAAATAAAAGACGTTTTGTCCATCTACAGCATTGTATTGAGTTTTTGGGTTGATGTAAACTTTGAAAACGTTCTCCTGTAAAATTGGTACCGATATATGGGTCTATTTTGACCCAAGTGCCTTTAGCGTTATTTTTTTTAGAGACGGATAAAGGTTAACCTTAATTATCTCAAAACATAGTTCGATTAATTAACTCTAAGCTGCCCCTGTCCTACATATCATTGATACATGTTTGTGTAACGGTACTTTTTTTTATAATACATTTTTTTTCTCATTTTATCTCTCTTCTTTATTTTCGTAAAGCCCGGCTGGGAAAGTCTTTTTTTATATGAAATTTGTTTGTGGTAAAATTTTGCCGAATGTTGAGCCATATTCCAAAAAAAAACATGTTTCCCCAATGCAAAAATATACCTACGTACAATCTACAAAAGTTCAAGAGTAAAGTTAACAAATTTATTCAAAATGTCAATACTGATCAAAACGATATTTTTTGTTCTACAACCCAATACAATTAGTCCGAGCTGTACATTCGTGTATAAAGGTAGGTATATCATGTGAAACCCAATGTTTGGCTTAATTAAAAAAAAAAATTTAAAATCTTGATGGAAGCACATTTTTAATCCAAAATATGCAGCAAAATATGCCCCAATTATATAAACTCGAATGGTTTTACTCTTTTTATTTTTTTCACCAAGCATTGGTTGCCTAATTAGTACTAATTTTGCTATTTAAATAATGATGATTAAAATGATAATTATGTCCTCCTGCAGTCTATTTTTATTTTATCTGATATTTCTAGATTGATTAAAGAACATAAAATTCTTAAAACAGATACGAAGAGCTCAATCGAGCTTACTTCTTTTTATTGTGGAAGCTGAACCCACTAGATCTCAAATTTGTTGTTTTTGTTTCGTTACATTCAACTAAATGCATTATTTTGCTTCAATTTTTAATATTACATAACTAGAAAATTATTATGGTAATTTTCATGGGGGGCTGTTATTATCTCTTCGTAGATGGTTCTGTTATCAATCAAATAGTTTTCATGATAGATAGATGACTGTAAGCAGCATAAGGGTTTCCATGGAGGTTTGCTATCAATAAACGATTAACGTCAATGGTAAATATCATAAATATGGTGAAAAAGATAATCGTAGTAAATAATTTTCGAATTGATTATAAAAAATTTTATGAAGGCGAACCGGTGCCGCTCACTAAAAATTATTATGTCCAAGCAGTCAATACCATTTTTTTTTATCTGATTTTTATTTTTTAATTCTTCGACAATCTTCTATAAACCTAAAATTAATATTCCGTACTTTCTTCAGGTCTATACACATGTCTAAAAAATCTTTCAACAACTTTATCATATAAAGCAGCTTACTTTTTTCTTCCTAATTCATCGTATCCTACCCTTTCCCAACCAAGGTATTTTCCTAACGCTTTGGCTGTTTATAAAAAAAAGAGCAGTAACGGGAAAATTGAATAGTTGTTAATCTTTAAGATTAGAGCTTTAAGAACTCATTTACTCTACACGTTGTAGATATATTCATAGTGGAAAAATCTCACATTCATTAAGGCTTATAAACCAAAAAATGTTTATATCATTTTCTAACGGCAAGAATTCTGATAGATATTTTTAACATCATGATTTTAAAGTATAAATTTATTAACCGAGGGATAATATTATAGTAAAGTTGAAAATGTATAGAACATGCATTTGTTCAATTATAATAATATGGTGTTAGTACAAGTCCTCACCACCGCAAAAACCAAACAAACATTCTTGGTAATGCAAAAATGCAAATACTCAGGTTCAAATACGATAAGCGTGCAACAATTGGTGGATAACAAAAATAGTCTCGATAGATGTGTTAATGATGGTTGATTTTTTTTTTTTTTTTGTTTTTTTTTGCGTGGATTGGTGGGAATCTTCATAGACACAATGAGCCCCGTAGCTTCCATTGTGTGCCAGATTTTTACTGACTAAACCACACCCCTCCCATTAATACTAGTCCAACGGACTAACCATTAATTTATTGCTATTTTGATTTTCTTAAAGAAAAAGTTTACGAAATTCTATCGTATTAAATCTAGTGGCTTAGTTCTTTTAAGCCTTCTGACATCATTTTGATTATCTAGCAATTGAGTGGCCTCAACGTTAACATGTCCCTCCAGACGAGCTATATGCTTTGTTGCATATCTTTTTATTTCATTTTCTATGCAAGGAATTTTTAGATCTCTGTGCAAATCACTGTTGCGAACATACCAGGGGGCATTTACCATGTTGCGCAAGACTTTATTTTGGAATTTTTGTATACAAAGTACATGTGTTTGTTTGGCACATCCCCATATATGTATGCCGTACAACCATATCGGTTTGAGTATCTGATTATATAACAAAATCTTGTTATGTATAGGTAATTTAGAATTACGACCTAAGAGCCAGTACATTTCTCTATACTTATTTTCAAGCTCAAATTTTTTCTTTTTAACGTGCTCTTTCCATCTAAGTTTGACATCTAATGTCATTCCTAGGTATTTAGCATTGTTTTCTTAGGGTATATTGACCCACATTTAGATTTATCAATGGTTGATTTTCTAATTTTATTTGTAAAATTTACATGTACTGATTTTAACTCATTGAGTTTAATTTTCCATTTCTTTGTCCAGAGGTATAGCTTATCGCTTGCTCTTTGCAATTTAATTGTAGCCTCGTCAATATTTGATCCTACTGCCATCAACGCAGTATCGTCAGCGAATGTAGCTACAGTTATATTTTCCATTTCTGGTAAATCATTGGTGTAGAGCAAATACAGTATGGGACCCAGAATACTACCTTGAGGCACACCCGTTTTAATATCTCTAATAGTAGAATACTCTTCGTCTTGTTTTATTCTGAATAGTCTGTTTTCTAAATATGATGAGAGTATATCTACGTATTCTTTAGGTAACATATTGTTTAGTTTATTTATTAAGCCTCGATGCCATACTTTATCAAAAGCTTGGGCTACATCTAGAAATATGGTAGAGCATACTTTCTTTTCCTCTAAAGCTTTTTCTATTATGTCTGTTATTCTATGAATTTGATCGATTGTCGAATGCTTAGATCTAAAGCCCAATTGATAATTTGGAATCAGATTACTATTTTCTATGATCGGTCTCATTCGAATCAATAATAGTTTTTCAAATAATTTTGATACTATTGGTAGTAATGATATTGGTCTGTAGGATTTGACCTCATTTATGGGCTTACCTGGCTTTGGTATCATAATTATCTCTGCTATTTTCCACATATTCGGCACATACCTTATTCTTATAGCAGCGTTTATAATGCGTGTTAGCATTGTTATAGCTTTTTTCGGAAGTTCTTTCAGGACTTCCGATGTAATTAGATCAAAACCTGGGGCTTTTTTATCTCTGAGTTTTTTAATTTGTTCAACTATTTCACTCTCTGAAAATGGTGATATAACATTTTCTTGCCAATTATTATTTTCTTCAGTGAGATCATCCGACTCTGTCTTGTCTGGACAAAAAATTTCTTCAAGATGATCTGCGAATGTTTCAGCTTTATTTTTATTATCTCTCGCCCATTCACCGCTTTTCATTCTGATTGGCGGGATTTGAGAGATCGAGGTTTTTGTACTCTTTGTTGCTTTCCACAACGAGTAGTTATTTTCTCTTTTAGCTGATAAATTTTTTATATATTTTTCAAAATTTTCATTTTTAAGATCTTTAATTTTTCTTTTAAGATTCTGAGTTAACCTATTTAGCACAGTTTTGTCTGCCGGATCACGCGATTGTTGCCATCTGCGTCTAGCTCTTCCTTTTATTTTTATCATATTTAATATTTCTCTAGGGTAGTTGAATCCTACCGATTTATATTCACAATTTTTTGTATTATTCCATCCAGCATTTTGAATAATTTTAATAAAATTTTCTACTTCAGAATCTATATCACATTTGGATCTTAGTTTTATTTTTATGTTTATTTTGTTTTCTATTTCTTGTTTAAAGCTAGCCCAGTCAGTTGTCTTGTTCGTTAGCAGAGGTTTCGACTGTTTCTTAATAACCTTTTCATATAGACTTAGTATGACTGCAGAGTGATCTGAGTCCAAATCATGGTTATCTTCTAGCCTAATATAATTGGGTGAAATTTTTTTTGTTATATAAAAATCAAGCAGATCAGGAGTTTTATTTCTATCAGTTGGCCAATAGGTTGGCTTACCGGTAGATTGGTAAATGCAGCCTTTTTCTTTTATAGCTTTTCTTAGCTCTCTTCCTCTCGTAGAGGTTACTCTAGACCCCCAATCTATGTGCTTGGCGTTGTAGTCACCCCCCAGGATAAATCTTTTGCCAAGTAGTTTAAGAATTTCTTCAAACATGTTATTCTTTATGTTGTATTTGGGTGGACAGTATAATGCACCGACACAAAGGCTTTGTTTAACAGACATAATTCGTAGCACGATTAGTTGGAATTCATCTATTTCTAGACTAACTTCCTCGTGGTGCTTAATATCTTTCTTTATTAAAATTGAGCTACCACCTCTGGGTGTATTACTCGGATGGTTTGCGCTGTAGCATGTATAGTCATTTATTTTAAGCGATGACTTATCTGTCATATGTGTTTCTGTCAAGAGACATACATCAATATTTTGTGTTCTCAATAGAATTTCCAAATTATTTTTCTTGTTCAGAATACCATTGATGGTTGATAAAGAATACATTTCAGAATACCTCGAAATCAGTTCTAAACTGAATAGGTTAGAAAGCAATTTTGATTTTTAATTAGCAATTTAATTCAGTAATATTATCCATTATACTGTCTTGCTTTATCAGTACCAAAGCACAGCGAACCATAAAACAAAGGTAAGAAAAAATTGCTTTCTTATAGCTTTCGGGCCATAACTTAATTCAAATATTATCCTATACCAATTTTAGAGTTCACTCAAATTGTAATAAACACTAAGAATATCTTCAGAAAACTCATTAATGGGTGTACGCACAACTGATGTCAATATCAACTCCTTTTATAAAACAACCGGTCTTACCTTACTTAAATAACCATTTCTTCTTCAAAATTAAGCAAAAACTTTCACAATAATTGCATTTTAGGTCCTCACATAATATTCTACTTACTTAGTGTAAAAAACCTGTGTATAATGTTATGTCACTATTAATTATTATAAAACAGTACATGAGATTTGGTCCAATGAATTTTGACAATAGGCCAAAACTTCGGTACGGAGAGGAGCTCTATATTTACACATATTTCCTGAATAATCCATTACTTGTTATAAACCATGCCAATGTTTTGATTTTGAATCTAAATCTATTCACCTTTATCACCTGATTATTGATTTCCGTTATTAAATAATGTTGTTATTTACGGACATTTTCCCGATTTTTTTTTATCCCAAGGAAATTTGTATTTTTAATTAAAATTTTCTTCTAGTGCTGAACTAACTTGATTTCATCTTTTAATCCTGACGGGTCTTATCATTTGGGGTTTATAGATACGTACCGCTTGGTTGGGAAAGGGTAGGATGCGATGAATTAGAAAGAAAAAAGTAAGCTGCTTTATATAATAAAGGTGTTGAAAGAATTTTTTTTTGTAAAGGTTCGGTGTCTTACGTAAATGGGGTCTTTAAAGATTATCTATATTGTGCTTTTCTGGTCTATTGTGCTTTCCCGATTGATTGTTTGAACATGCAAGCATACAGTTTTGGTGAATGATATACACCTGAAAATATTTATTGGTTTTGTGAGCTATAGCATCACATTCAAATAAGAAGTGATATGAGTAGCCACAAAATTATATCTGTTTGTATTTGACTGTTGTCAATATTGAACAATTTCTTACCAAATGAACCGTGTACGCGATAAAGTTCTGACATTGGATCTACAATCCTTGATTGCTCTGATTTAATGAATTAATATTAATTTGATAAAGGTTTTAGACTATAATAGTCCTTGAAAAATATCTGGTATGGTGTATTAGTTGAATGTAGTGAGTCCTTAAAAGAAACCACGAATATTCTAATAATCGATTGATAAATGTTTTGCAATGTCATAACGCTTTATTTTAGCACAAGGTTATTCAAATCTCTGATAACTATTTGCATTACGATTCCAATTACGATTCTGCTTTGATAGATTAACATCGTTATACCTGAAATATTTTATTGTAGAATATTTGTATACAACTTACTCAGCTCTCTTTACCGCACCCCAAGGTCTATTACAAACCGTTATAATATGTTTTTGTTTTGTCTTAATTTTACTATGGAAAATTGATTAATCTTTAACAGATGAACATGAATGAAATAAAACTACAAGTGGGAGTTTTATACTTACTTCCATTATAATTCGATTAAAATTTAATCATTCTTAATAAGAGCTAAAAACATCTGTAGTAAATAAAATAATTTTTTTCATTTGATCAGACAAAGGACTTTATAGCTATATTTTTTACGGATAACATACATATTTTTTTTTTTTTTTTAATTCAATTGTGTAAATAAAAATATTAATAATTTTTATTAAGAAAAAAAAAAACTCATCACAATTGGCTTATTTTTATGCGTTTTAATATTCTGTTGTAAGTAAAGCCTCATTTTGAAATGCTCATACAAAAGGAAAAAAATAAAACACAAAAATAACTACAATGACCATCTTTTTTTTTTTTTTGGTGTAACAACTTTATTGAATATCAATCATCAAGATTTTTTGTATTGTATTACAAAAGAGCTTAAATTAAGAAATTTAAGGACGCATGCATAATATTTCATCACAATATAATAATTATTGTCCTTTAATCAACAAAGCAAAAATAATACCCCAAAAAAAAATACACACACACACACAAAACCAATATAATAACAACTGTCCAGTTATATTATTTTTAAAACGAAAATAACTTTTTGTCAACCTACTATCCTGGTTTGTGTCACACATGTTGAAAATTATGTGTCGTCAATTAATGGAACGAGGGTTTTTTTGTGGCATCTTGTACATTTCAGTATACATATTATGTGGTTCTTAAACTGTTTTTATTTCAATTTGAATTTGAAAATTTCGCTGGTCACGTAAATGCGCCCGTACTTTGTTCTAAATTGGCAGTATATAGTATTTATTGTCTATATAGTCATAATAAAATGCTAACAAAAAATTAAAATAAACTATTTAAAAGTCAACAAATTAATACACAAGTAATTATTAAAAATTAGGGAAAACATAATGAAAAAATATCGTAGCTAGATGACAAACGTATTGTTTCAACAACGACAACATCATTGGCAAAACACTCAACGAAATACGACAGTAATAATTACACATTCTGTTAAATGCTTAGCTGTATTTCTTCTTCTGATCAATAGTATTGAACATTTTATTCTATTTCGATTATTTTCATCCCAATTCATTACGAAAACCGTTTACGCTTAAATTAAATTATATTTATTACTTCACACAAACACAATATCGATAGATGCTCAAGTAAGAGAAATGCATTTTCAGAGATTATGAAGAAAGTTTGCCATGGATTCTATCGCAGAGTTTCTATTCATTTGTAGCTTAACTAATGCAGGTTAGACAAAGTTTAAAATTAAAAGTTACAAAAAATACTGCTCTTGAAATGTTTTCTGCTTTAATATACTAAACTCAGTTTATCCAAAGCATTCCGGCATATATTTGCCAAACACTGATAGTTCTACATGTCAACGATGACTTAATGATGTTATGTGTTATTTCACTTCATCACCATTTATAATTGTAATTACTCACATTATTGTAAATTGTCCGAAAACAAAGGGGTGGATGTTGACTACACTCTCCGAGCGTGCGATTTGTATCCAAATCTTGACCGAAAGTATTTCTTGCAATTGAAAGAAGATCAGAATATTTTAAATATTCTCTATTAATGTTTAGGTTGTTTTAACATGTGCCTAGGGATAGTGTTGGCTTTTCCACCACATTACAATACTTACATTTAAGAATCCCATGCATTTTTTCTGACTAAAAAAGCTGTCTTAATTTTCATTCTAATAATTTTTAATGTCTCGAAGTTTTCAATCCGTGTACCGATGTACATTTTGTACATTCGAAGACCACGGTTTCAATAACTTAAAGTGAAAATTTGTGAATGATAGTCCTCAAATAACAAAATGTAGGCCATCTTAAAATCATCAAAAGCTTGTAAGTTGTTTTAGTTAAATTATTAAGTTGGCGTTTATTTTCTTCTTTTGCCAAACGAATTTTTTGCAAAATGATTTTTTTTTTTTGGAAAATAACATTTTGATGTGATTTACTTTTGTTAATTCACTGTCCGTTTACTAAATGAAATTAAGTTTAAACAACATAAAATTATCTATAGAAAAAACAGTTGATTACCTAGGAAGAATACTGGACATTGTAGCAAGTGGAAAAAACGACCTGCCTTGTGTTTCTCTAGACTTATTTTTCTGCATAGTCTACACACACCAAACGGCTTCCCCCAATGTTACGGTCAATAAGCAACTATTGTTTGAGGTAATACTGGCTGTCGACAGTACGCTGACGCACTTAGACCTGTAAGGTCCATTGTGATACCATTGTGATACCGTAGAGTATAATAAATACTGATACATTTCAACTGATGGCCGATACTAAAAAAAAAACTAGATTGCAGTCGGACATAATTCGCATCACTAGGAAGAGAGAAATATTGAAGTTATATTATGAAAATACACAGATAGAGCGAGCGAGAGAAAACGAAAAAGAGAGAACATAAAAAGTAGAGAGAGATTAGTTAGTAAAATAATTTATTTATTGTTCTTATTTTTCTGAGTTTTTAAAAATGTTTTTTTAGTTAAAAAAAATAAAAAAAAATGTTTTTAGTAAATACTTTGACTATGAGCATTCCTTACAGGTAATTTCAATATTTTAGTTGTACAAAACCTAATAAAATATACATTTTATTTTTATTTATTTACCTTTATATTTTTTATATCATATATATATACTTTATAATTTAAATACGACAAGAGAACATGGTAATAAAATACAATTATGTGATTCTTTGTTACCAAAACAAAAACAAATTTTTAACAATAATGGAGCTGGTGGAAAGAATTTTAGATTGGAATGGAATCACTTAAAGAAAGCAAAACCAAACGAAGATAATTTTATATAATAAATATTATATAAATAACATATTATATATATATATATATATATATATATATATATATATAGCAAAGTACCAATTTTGAATATACTTGAATACTTTTGCCTTCATTTAACACCTGAAAAGGTGAATTTAATTTGTTTTTCATTTTTTTTTTTTTTGTTATGTTTTCTATAAAATTTATTTGAGAATTTATTTTTCGGAACTCTCAGATCTTTAATTTGCACTCCATACAATTTAAGTTCAACAACAAATCATCATGTATACTGAATAATATAAAATAAAATAAAAATTATTATTTAAGTTATTGTTATTTGTTGCTGTTGTTGTTTTTGTTTTTGAGTTTTGTTTATTACCTTTACACTTTAAGTGAGCAAAAAAAAAAAAACAAATTCTCAAATAAATGTTTTATATAAAAATGTATTATGCAAAAAAAATTTAAGAGAGCCCTCAGCTCATTTAACTCTTACATGACAAATCGGAGATGTATTATCGTATGAAATATTTAGATTTTATCTATCTATCGAACACAATTATTATTTATAGTAGTATGATAGAAATTATGGTGCAAAATTATTTTCTAAACACTATACATGCACTCAATACTATAATTAATAATGAAAATAAAAACAATAATAAAATTATTGCACCCAGCATTGGAATAATAAACATAGAAGATATTGTAAATTTTGTTGACGTTCTACTACTCGGATATTTGATACCCTGACAGCTCAAAAATTAAATTTGGTGCAAAAGAGACATTTTTGCGACAAAAATAGATTAACTAATACTATATATCAGCTTTTTTCAGGTACCACAATGATCGTTATTTTAAAGTAGAAATGTTCTTTTAACAATGTAATATTATGATTGCTGTGTATCTGGAAAAATACAGTTTTTTACAGCACAGTCAAACAATTAAAATATATTTATTTTTGCACACTTAAGCCAATACTCAAGCTTAGTAAATTTTCTCAATCCGATAATATTGTACAAATAATACAACATCATTTAAAAGCTGTCACATAACAATAATGTGATGTACCAGGATTATGCTTGCATCATTGAAAATGAAAATCTAACAAGTAATAGATTTTGTTAGTAAAGTTGTGTAAATCGAAGATCAGAACCGGTGCAACATACTCATAGAGAATAACAGTAGATAAATATGATTATTACATTAGAAAAGAGAATACATAATAATACATTCAATGTTATATGCTAATGTGTGAATCTGGATATTCCGATATCCTTGGGAATGAAAAAAACAATAATTTTAGTCACAAAAGTAATGTAAATCGAAGATCAGAACCGATGCAAAATACTCAAAGAGTATAAAAGTAAAAAAAAACTAAAATATAACAATAGAAAAATATAATTCTGAAATATATACAACAGGCTACATAATATATATTATTTATAAGAGGTTGTGCTACATTGAGTCTACTACTCACTATCAAGACGGAAAAATTATTATAATCACTAAAATATACTTATCAAATGGATTTAGTTGTATTATAAAGATAATGTTAATCAATTGATCGGTGTGTGATATCAATAGATATAACGCTGTCTGTATGATACATTTCTGTATAAAATGTTTATTATCATATGCAAACTATGATAATCATATTTAGAGTTTATTTGTGAATCTATCATTTAGAGTATTTGCTAATTCTGTAATAAATTGGGATTTTAAACGTCTTTTGTTTAAATTTACCACATTTAGGAGCCACTATAGTTTTTCTACCTGTACGACAATATTAAAAACTATAGGTAGTATATTTAAATAAGTTTAAATAATATCTTAGTCGATTTCAGTGAGTTGTTGCACCATCCTCAATCTCAATCTTCTGGCTCAGTTAAATTTAATTAAATTTATTTAAACATACCTGGTGCTTTTTTTTTTTTTTAATTCTATTGTTTACAATATACATTCACCTAGATCCTACTGTATATGCAATAAAAGAGAGTTAAAAACACAGCTGAACACATCTTTGATTATTGATATACATTTTCAATATTTTTTATTAAAATTGAATATATCAAAAGCAATTTCAATAATAAGTGTTATCAGGAGCTCCAATTAATTGTGCCGGTCTGATACATTTTCTAAGTAATATTTCTTAGGCTTAAATGTTATAATATGTTATAACGATATCAATAACTAGCTAACAAAATCTCTACTAATGACTAATTGGCAAATCTATAGTCCGTTCGGTTTTTAAAAATGGGGGGCATCGAAAATGCCGTATTAAACTATTAACTACAACCTTGTATGTTCAATATGAATAATATGCAATATAACTAGTTTTAAAATGCTTGCATACCGCTTTAACTATGCAAAAACAAACAGAATATAAACATTTTAAAATTAATTATATTGTATATAATACGTTATGGAACATACTACATTGCAGTTAAAAGTTTAATATTGCATTTTCGATTTTATGGTATGTAAATTTTAAGAGATATTATTTAATTTTAAGAGATATTTAATTTTATAATATATTAAATTTTAAGAGATATTGATGTAAGTTAAATTAAGACTAATGCAAGTTAAGCTGCAAATAGTACAAATTTTGTTTTATTTATTTGTATAACACCCACATAAGGGTTAATAAATTTTAAAAAAAAATTGTTATTGTAAAATGATGCAAAATAAAAAAAAAAACCCCTTGGTTACGGATTTTAAAATACATGGGATTATCAAGAAATATTAGTTAAGTATAAAACCTGGAACTGCAATAAACAATAAAAAAAAAAAAATACAAGAAAAAAATAACTTGAGAATTGCTCCTATTCTAATAAAACCAATGAAAATAACTTCACTTCAAGTTTAAAGTATATTGTGTACAAGTAATTTAAGCTTATTTCCATATTTTATATTTTATTGTTCTACTCTACTATATATATATATACCTATTATAATATATATACTTATTACAGGTTCATTTCAGGTTCCTTCCAGGAATCCTAACAGTAAATAACATCTTAAATAGCCCTATTTTTGTTACACTTCTTCAAGTTCTCTTCTCTTTATAAAGAACAAAAACAACATAAAAATATTTATTGGGGTTATTTTCTTGATTGGATGAAACAAATAATAAGAAAAAAAAAATATAATACGAAAATAATAAAGACAAAACAAGAAAAAAAAAAAAAATTTATGAAGAGAAATTTTCTTAAATTTAAATAAATTTTCTAAGGATATAATTTTGTTGAAATTACCCCCTTAAGAGTTATTTCTCTATTGTTTTTTTTTTATTTTATTTTTATTGTTCTTATTTTATTTCGTATATGTAGAGTATAGTATGTGAGATAGAATTAAGTTCATAATTTATTCTTCTTGTATTTAATTCATGTACAGAAAAAAAAATAATAATAAAAAAAAAACACAATAAACAAAAACTGAATAAGGATATAAAAATTATTGCTTTGAAATTTATTAATGACTTTAAGGAAGAAAAACAAAAAAAAAAATCCATTTGATCCTTTCTTGTTCTTTTCTTCTTTTAATATTATTTAAAAAATAATTTATCAGGGGCGAGTAATTCATATTGGAATATGGTTTGTATTCAGTCGCAAATATTTTATTTTTTATCATAAATATAGAGTATGAAGACTTGTTGTAAAAAAATATGAGTTAAGTTGGTAAATGAAAGCATGTTCAAACGTAAAAATTAAACATCAACAACAAACCGATTGAAATAGTGATGTCAAATAGATATTCTATATGATCACTAATGGATTATAATGCACATAACACAAAAACTGTATCTCTATAATGAACAATGTAGAAAAACCATCAATTTGTCATCTTTGTGAATGAAACTAAGGAGGTTTTGATAATAAACACTATTAACTGTTAATAAATTAAATATTTGCAATCCCTCGAGCTTACATTCATATCGAAACCACAATGAACACTGAACATAGGTTCATCTTTAGTACATATCACTCGTTACTACTGTAATCATAATTTGGACTCATCACTCCAAATAATTTCAAATTATTCATCATCACCATCAAATTTCTATGCCATTTATAGCATACATCAATCTGTTTTTTTCCTGCATTAATATTTATTATCAAAGAACATATAATAATAAGATGTCTCATCTGGTGATTTTTCAATTTTTTCGACTTAAGTACGTACCGACGGGTAAGAAAATGAAACGAAAATAAAAATTGAAGAGCGTTAAAAAGTATAATTTTATAAAAACAAAAAAAAAAAAATACAGCAACCAACGATTAACCATCCATGTAGATATATTTCAATATTTTGTCAAATCAAAGGTTCAAAATGCAAAATATAAAAAAAATTTAATACATAATTAAAATGTAATACAAAATAATTACATATGTAAAGTAGTTATATTTTTAAATTTGCATCAAAGAAATGTTTTTAACAAACAAAAAGTACAAGCAAACAATCTATATATCAAAAATGGACTGTTGCATATTTTATTTATTCCAAAAATAAAAATACCAAAATTGAAACAAAAATATGATTCTAAACCAAGTTCTGATAAAAAAGAGAACGGCGGTATTCCGTAGACAATTCACGATTTGTAATGCATAAATAATACATTTTATTCTTTTATTATTATTATTTTTATAATGTTTTCTAGGTTCTGTGATTCTATCGTTGACTCTATTATTGTATGTTTCACTGCATTATTATTTTCAATATAATGTTTTAATGATTTAGATGTGTAGCATATGTAAATTTATATCAGTGTATACTTTTTTTTCTTTCTTTTCTTTCCTTTATTTTTATTCTTTAGGGTGCTTATCCCATTATTTTGGCCTAATATAAAAAAAAATATAATTATTTCATAAAAATATGGAAAAATAAAAATAAATAAAAATGAGAATTTTGTTTTCACAGTTCTCTTAACCCTCTTCCTCTATGTGTGGGTCTAATATGCGAACCCACAGTACAAACATTTTTCTTCAAACATTTATATGAGACTTCTTACTATTTATAATAAATAAAATTAAAGTTTTATATTTACATTAAATAATTATGCTCCAATAACATAATGAGCTATACCCGACCCTATTTAAATTTCTCTTCTACGTATTTCCAAATATAGTTTTATTAATACGATTTGGTCACTTCCGGTGACTTCAGTTGCATTTTAATGCCGATTTTCTGTATATCTATTGGTTTGAAAATTCGGATGTTGTGCAATCAGGCTATTGGTGAAAACCCATATATTTTTATCGCTCAAATTGTGTGAGTATAGTAGATAGAGCTAGAGTTAGTAGATAAATAGAGATATAGTTAGTAGATAGAACTGAAAATTATTCAAATTGAAATAAAATTTGTATGCAATAGCATGGAAATCAAACTGATAAAGTTAAATAGAATGTATAGGCTATTGAAGACACATTCTGACATGTTATTTTAATTATTATATAGAATTCATACTTTATTGCACAAGTTTCTATAAAAAAATTTCTGCGACAGATGCATAGCTATTTCTTAGAACGGCATTGGTCAATTAGTAGACTAACAAAAACGTATGCGATCTCAAATCGATAACAATACTTTATCATCGAACTTCGGTGCCAGAAGAAACGCCATAGGGAAAACATTGAACGAAATGAAAACGTTTGAATAAAATCGTGGTAGAAGTTTGTTGTAAATAATTGTTAACTTGATATACTATAGATTAGAGACACCTAGTTGTAATTTTTCACCTGCAAAGATTCTATTTTCGTAATCAATGGTGATATCAATGGTAAAAATCGCTTAAGTGAAATAAGCCCATTCAAGCACTCAAGAAATTTGAAAATGATATTTCATATTTGTAAAAATCGCTTATCAATTTATTAACTTTTATGGCTACCTAATTGTGCGAACATAATTATTAAAGTTAAATAAGCGACTACGACAAAAACAATTTCAGTTCATATTGATATAAGCGATTATGTACCCTAGTACAAATGTTGCTTATCTAGTTGTCAGAATCAAACCAAATTTTGACAGGAAATACTTTCGATGATGGTATGGTGATGATTTTATCTATATATTTTTTTATGTTGACGTAAGCGGTTATGATGATTTGTTGGTAAAGACATTTTATTCAATACAATTACAAAACGAAATGAAAAATAAAATTGCTTAAAAAATAAAACAGCATTGTAGAAAACACAGAGAATTAGGAAAAATTGGGATATTGGGGAACTGCGATTGTTTTTCAAAATTTTTATAATGTGGTATTTAAGACGAGACAGCTTCTGAAACAGTATGTTAAAATGTTTACTACATTAATCGACAGAGTGGGAGTGAAACCCGGGATCGGTTTAGAATTAAGACGATATTAGCATCATAGCATACCTTTCCGCATTTCCACTCAACAGCCACTCAACATAGATATATTTTTTAACTGATAATCAATCTTAGTTGAGACAAAAGAGGCAGCTGATCCCACCATTTCCGCTGAGAAATAAAATTTAAAAATATACTTAGTTCAAATTCAAATTGATATAATTACATTAGATTGAAATCGGATTATCTCAGTACGATTATACTGAACTAAGCAATGCTGCAACCTACAACTGAAAAATTAGCTATAAATCAAAAATGATTAAATTTTCTTTATTTACTTATAAAAATCTTAAATAACAGTATCGACACTGTTAAATCCCCAAAAACATTCTTTTTACGATAAAACTAATATCGATTCATTAATGTCTTTTTAAAATATAGAAAAAAATAGGCAAAGTAGGTCAAATCTAAATTGATTTTTATACAGAAATATTTTCTTTGCAAAAAACAAAAACACAAAATCTTTCACCAACAACACTTTAAATGAGATTTGGTTAAGCTTTTTTGTCCAAAATTGTTTCTGACAAGTTGAATTAATATACATACATATATCAGAGTTACGATACCATTTAGTTGAAATTAAATAAATGAACCAAAAACTCCATAACTATATGAAATTAATTTTTCTCATATGAAATTCTCTTTAAATACTTAATTCAGATAAATTGAATTAAATATAAATACATATTGTATACCATTAGAAATCTAGATCTATGATTCCCATTATCGAATACATATATTCTCATTTTTTTTTGTTCAATAAATCTGTAATAATCAATAATTGATATTAAATGTAGACTATTTTTTTGTTAATGTATAAGAAGTAATTTATTGAAAATAATCAAATGATTGAAAATAAATGATTTCAATTTACTCGAATCAATTTACTCGTATTCGAATCTAAGGATTTGTTGGGATAAATGACATTTGAAAGGAAAGATATTGATGAACGAAGAATACAAACCTAGTTTGTCTAACATTCACAGTCGTAAAATTTTCGAAAACTTATTAGTCCGCCACCAAAAGCCTACCTCTTTAAATATATTGAAATCGGGGTTAAGAATGCAAAAATCTACAGTGCCTGAATATTATCCTCATCGGTTCAAGTGTTTTAAGTATAAATTTGAAAGTTTAATACATGTGAAGTCCTCTTAACCAAACCAGTGCATAACTTAGCAGGAAGCATCAAGAGACTAATTTAGCTACACGCTCCGCGACTATAATCAGACACTTAATGAAAGTATAGGTTACAAACGGACGAACGAATCTATTTGAAATGTCGCAATACAGTTCTGATGTACAATTTTATATTTTTAATGATTTAAGACCTTGGGATGTTGTTTGCGGCTAAAATCTTTTTTAATTCGATGTCCTCTCTTTGGCCGTTGGGTAAAGCAGCGTACTCTATTGTTGTGGTTTTTATCTCGTTAATTCGTGACAATATAGATTTGGAATAATATTATCGGCTCTCTTGATGTGCCCAATGTCAGTCGACAATTGTCCGATATAGTTCAATTGTTTTAGTTGGCAGGGTGACGCTTTGTTTGCCTTTTAGCGTAATTATAGGTTTGTAATCTGTATAAATCGTAAACTGTCTACCTTCACAATGATGTCTGAAATATTTTATTGATTTGTAAATTGCTGTAAGCTTCTTATCGTATGTACTGTACTTTGTTTGTGTGTTGCTGAACTTCCTGGAAAGAAGCCAACAGGTTGTAACTTGTTGTCTGGAAGTTGATGAAGAGCTGCTCGCATTACGAAGTCTGATGCATATACGTTCAACGTCAATTGTGCATTCTTGACTGGGTGAGCCAGCAGGGTAGTTTTCAATAACAGTTCTTCTCAAAGAAGTAGCCTTCACTCCTATCCACATCATTCTATCGTTTTTTATGTTTCCCTTTATTATTTTCTGCAGCTTGCTTTAAATATTGATAGCTTGAGGGATGAATTGACGAAAAAAGTTTACAAATTTCCGCAGATACTAAGTTTGGGGAAATCCAAAATTATTTCGACTTTAATTGGAAGTGGTCTGATATCCAGTGGAGTAACAAGGTGTCCTAGAAATTCTAAATTTTTTTTATCGAATTTACATTTATCTTGGTTAGTTTTTAGCCCATATTGATTCAGTTACCCCAATACAAATCAGCTTCGGATATCGACCATCTTAGGAACATCTCAGCTAGTTCAAAAATACAAGACCTTAGATGCGAAGAAAGCGGTGTAGGTAAATTTTGGTATCTACAAAATCACTCAGTGAGAGATTATAGATGGGGTTAATTTTTATATTAACGATAATAGGTTAACAAAATGCTGCCCTGAACGGGGTAATTAGTGTGAGAAGAAGAGAATGTTTCTGCTCGAGTATATCAGATAAGTTTGGCAGTGATACATATAGCAGTGAAAATGATTTGAACATATGAGATTAGAAACTGTGTTTGTTATTTTCTTGAAGCAAAATACAAAAGAAATAAAAAAATCCTTGTAGGGGACTGCCGAATTCACCCTACCTTAATTTGCTGAAATCCTGATTTTACTGACAACGTAAAAACTTGATAGCAAGGTCTAAAGAAAAACTCAAAAATGAAATAAAAAATGTCCTATCAAAGACTGACGCCTATACCCGCATTCCAATTCATTTAAGCCGTGATTGTTCTGACTGTAGTAAAATGTGGATAGAAAAGTTTAAATAAAATAAAAAAAATGTCTTCAAATGCTTTCAAATATTCTATTATTTTCTTAAAGCAAAATATTGCTTAGAGCTGTGACCATCAGATTTTTTCTTTGTAGAAGAGTTAACACTATATTACCCTCTTTGCAAGTTCATCTGCGTTGCAGTATCCTGATATGCTACTATTTTTTTCTATCATCACACTGTGGGATGCATAGCTTAACTGCTTTTTTGCAGAGACTTAGAACCTTAATTGTGGAGCTTAGATAATAACAATACCCTTTCTATTTAAATTTCCTTTTTGATATGTTGTAGAATGTAGACTAACCCCAGCCTCATAATACCCCTGGTCAATTTAATTTTAAATTTCGAAATAATTCGAAATTGTATTCCAAATTAATTTAAAAAACTAAAGAAAAAATGTTTCCAACATCAATGACCAATGCGGAAACAGAACCCGGGCTCGGTTTAGTAATTAAACGATAATACCATCACACCATTTCGGTCATTATAACCATCACCCACTCAACATAGATACATCTTTTAACCAATTCACAATCTAGGAGAGACAAAGCCAACAGTCCATTACGATCTTTCAGTTTGAGCAATAAAATTTCAAACAAAAGTTAATATAGTTAAAATTGATATATCTACTTTAGATTGAAGTCGGGCTGTATCGGTACGGTTATGCAGAAGAAAAGTGCACATGATTACAAATCAAAAAGCGGTATTATATGTTAGAAGACTAAAATTTAATTTGCACTGTCACTCCATTAAGTAAATTCAAATCAAAAATTTCATTGCAAAATACCGTGACATTTTCGCAATTAATAATCCAAATCTGTAAATCTAAACCCAAAAACAACAACAACAACAGCGACAACAAAACAGAAATACGTTTTTGTATACGATTTCTTTGCTAAAAATTATTTCAGTACTTATGTGTGTAGGTGGACAAAGTAAATTTTCATTGATTATTTTTATTTTAACTTGCACCAAATCTCATCCCATTATCAGTTATAACAAGTAGGTAATAAAAGAGAAGTAAGCAGTGGGGGTGATAATAATATAAATATGTACTAATAAGTGAGGTTCTAATTTACAGTATATAAAAAAATTCTTCACATTTTCTTATCTTTTTTTGTTTGTGTTTTGCTTTGAATTTGGTGTTTTAAGCCACTTTCATTGTGAATTTTTTATTTTATTATTTTACTTTATATATGCTTTGTTTTTTTGTATGTTTTTTCTTTTTGCTTTTGGTTCCAGAAATAAACTGAAAGTATGTGGGTGTCACAGTAATCGAGTTTAATTGAATCGAAATCATTAGATAAATTACATCGCCTAGGGTTTTCATATGTTTTTCGTTGTTTTTTTTATTTTATTTTTCTCTTGTTCTTCGTCACAGTTAAATTTTATATAGAATGCGATGTCATCTTCAATTTTATATATTTTTTGGTATACAAAATTTTTGAAGAAGAAACAAGAGAGTAGATCCGTAACAGCTTGCTACACTATATAACTACATAATAATAATATGATAAAGTATTTTCAATCGAATGTAATGTAATTTTAGTAGCATTTTCACGGTTCATTACTAGCAAACTACGATGTAAATAAAGTCAACTGACTAGAGGATACCGGTGCTGTTGCTGCTGTTCTTGTTGTTGTTGTTCATTTCAATTGCAATAAGAAATGAAAATGAAAAATTTTTAAAGATGATACAAAGAGGCGCTATCATTTATCTTATGAAGGTTTATTTCTTAGGAAATTATTTTTTTTCTTATTATTATTTTTTTTTTTTTACATTTTCTAGTGAATTTTGGTAACAGACACACATCACATTGTGTATGACGATGTAAAGGCGATGAATTGTTACAATTGTTTTTTTTTTCTATTTTCTTTAAATTATACTGACTCTGTAATTGATGACTGATGAAGAACAATTTGTTGTTGACAAATTACGGTAATAAAATTCGATTAAGGAAGTATAACAGTAATGATGTGTATCGGAAATAATTATAGGAATACTAATACAAAAGTCATTTTAAATTATTGTAAGTATAATATATTGAAGGTGAGCGGGCACAAGGGTTAATTAAGTTGCATTTAATTACAACTGATAATGATGCTTAAATACATTCGTATTTGTATTGTAGGGGGGAAGTATTAAGAGAAATAAAATAAAATAAAAATATATGACAATTGTTTAATTGCATTATAAATCAAATTGTGTAAAGTAAATTTTAATTGAAATTAATTTGAGAGTAATTGAGAGATATGAATTTGTGATTAAGTTGAGTTAAAATTAAAATATTTTTAAAAGCAGAACATTGATATGAAATGTTTTATGAAATAGAAAAAAAAAATTAATTTAATTAATAATTAATTGCAGGTTCAATGATTCTGATCGATATAATAATAAAAATAAATCATTGTAGACGTATTAATAAATCAAAGATAGCTAGTGATGAGAGAGAAAACAAATATTGTGGAAAATTAAAATTGTATGGAAAAAACTTGTATAGATCAGACTAGCGAGTTTCGCATAACCAACCAGCTTCATATCGACCCATCCAAGGAATATGTTGATAACTCGAAAACCATAGTTTTGCAGAAAATGAAATTTAAGTTTTTGCAAATTTAAGTTATTTAAAACCATGATTTTTTTTACCAAATTCGATAAAATTTAAGCATAAGTTAGATTTTTGTGCCATAAACATACATTAATAGTGGTTAATCTATACTTATAAAAGGGAAAGTTTGTTTGTTTGTTTGTTTGTTTGTTTGTTTATTTGTTTGTTTGTTTGTTTGCTATACACGCCCACAGTTTTAAAGATAGAGTTCTGAAATTTTGCACAGTTATTCATGGTACCGGTATGCAAATAACGCGGTCCTTTACAAAGCCATCAGATGACAGGTTCGGGTTGCTGCGTACAACTCTTACCAAGACTCAGGAATATTTTAAAAACCATATGTGTGACAGATATGAAAATTTACATTTAGATTCTCTTTCACAAATAAAGAAATTCGACTGTTACCGATTTCAAAAATTTGGACTGGTTCTGGTTGCTGTCGTACAACTCCTAGCACGTACGTTTCAGGAATATTTCAAAAACCAATTGTGTTACAGGCATGAAAACTTATACTTAGATACTCTTTCACAAATAAAGAAATTCGACTGTTACCGATTTCAAAAATTTGGACTGGTTCGGGTTGATGTCGTACAACTCCTAGCACGTACGTTTCAGGAATATTTCAAAAACCAATTGTGTTACAGGTATAAAAACTTACACTTAAATACTCTTTCACAAATAAAGAAATTCGACTGTTACCGATTTCAAAAATTTGGACTGGTTCGGGTTGATGTCGTACAACTCCTAGCACGTACGTTTCAGGAATATTTCAAAAACCAATTGTGTTACAGGCATGAAAACTTACACTTAGATACTCTTTCACAAATAAAGAAATTCGACTGTTACCGATTTCAAAAATTTGGACTGGTTCGGGTTGCTGTCGTACAACTCCTAGCACGTACGTTTCAGGAATATTTCAAAAACCAATTGTGTTACAGGCATGAAAACTTACACTTAGATACTCTTTCACAAATAAAGAAATTCGACTGTTACCGATTTCAAAAATTTGGACTGGTTCGGGTTGCTGTCGTACAACTCCTAGCACGTACGTTTCAGGAATATTTCAAAAACCAATTGTGTTACAGGTATAAAAACTTACACTTAGATACTCTTTCACAAATAAAGAAATTCGACTGTTACTGATTTCGAAAATTTGGACTGGTTCGGTTTGCTGTCGTACAACTCCTAGCACGTACGTTTCAGGAATATTTCAAAAACCAATTGTGTTACAGGCATGAAAACTTACAGTTAGATACTCTTTCACAAATAAAGAAATTCGACTGTTACCGATTTCGAAAATTTGGACTGGTTCGGGTTGCTGTCGTACAACTCCTAGCACGTACGTTTCAGGAATATTTCAAAAACAAATTGTGTTACAGGCATGAAAACTTACAGTTAGATACTCTTTCACAAATAAAGAAATTCGACTGTTACCGATTTCGAAAATTTGGACTGGTTCGGGTTGCTGTCGTACAACTCCTAGCACGTACGTTTCAGGAATATTTCAAAAACCAATTGTGTTACAGGCATAAAAACTCACACTTACATACTCTATCAGAAATGTTTCAAAAAAAAAATTGTGTTACAGACTTGAAAATTTATTCATAGGTATTCTATGAAAAATAAAAAAACATGTATTTTCCTGAAATAAGAGCCATGTGTACAAATCGATAGATACAGTTATCGATGAAAATGAAGTTGTTTCTCCTCATCAATTGGAATTAAAAGTAGTAGCTTCAATATTGCTTTTACGAAACTTGAAGAAGCCAAAACTACGCAAATAGATTAAGTATAAGAATTTGGCATCCTCATTTCATTTAAGTACAAATTTCAATTGATTGTGCAAAAGGCGAACATATCTTTATTTCAAGAATACCTCAACAGCAAGGAGCGTATTTGCTTATACTTCATCAGAAAAGATCACTAAAATATTGTTTACAACGAAATAATTTTAATATAAGTATAGCTGAAGTTGGAGTATTGTTGATATTTTTTTATCGTAGTGAAAAAAAATATTATAATATTTTTGATAAACCAATTTTTTTCAATTCGATTCATAAATCAAACTTCATTGAAATAAATTCGATTCATTTTGTGGTCGACCCGGACAAGGTCGGGTAACTTTGCTAGTATAATAATATTATGGAAATTTAGGCAAAAACAACTTTTTGCATGAAAGACATTTCAATTGTTGTTTGATAACTTGAATTATCAACATAATGCTTAGATTTTTCTTTGCTAATATGATTGACAAAGAGAGTTATTAACTTATTGCACAAACTTTTACGATATTGTTTTGGTTTTAAGTGTAGTTAAACACCTTTCATATAAAAATTAGCAATTTTTCATTTTCTATAAATATAACCTTTTCAGAATTTCATGGAACAAATAAAATACGATAACTTTATATATTATTATAATTTATTTCATCACATTAAATATATAGGAACTAAACATTTCTTCATATTCATAATAAAATTATAAGAAAATAACAATAACTTCAGTCATAATAATTCAGAGTTAATCAAATTAGTTTTATTACACAATATCACATAAATTATAAATTATTCCGATTCATCATCAGAATTGTCCTCAACCACAGGTAGGTTTTCGTAAAAATTACGATAAAACCTAGGAATGTAATTTTCCTTGCATAAAGTAATCAAAATCCTTCTTTTTTTGTAGAAACTGGCAAAGACGATTTATAAAGTAAATTCAACTCGGTTTCATATAGATTAATTTTTAATAGTTTCGTACTTATATTTGATTCATGCAATAAATGGATCTGCAGCGTCGGCACTAACTTCTTTAATTTTACCGTAAATAGCTTTAATTTTTTTTGAACCATTTCTATATAATTTGATAAGGTGCTCCCTTAATTTTAGTATTTCTAATTAGTGCGTACCAATCACTAGATACAAATACTGTTTTTCTTTTCTTCTCATTTTCTATTCTGGCATGAACGCTATCCCCTTCATTTTGGATATGCCCTTTATCTGAAAATCTGTGTATAATGGAAACTTTGAATTTGTAAGAAAAGTATGAATATGCAGCAAATACTATTTTATTTTTATTTTGACCTGGAAAATTGTCAAACCAAAATCTTAATTCTTTGCACCCAGCTTCTGACTCTCTTTTAATAAAATTCGTAAGGCAACTTGAAACTTTGCATGCTCTTTTTTTCGCGATGCATTCATCCCAAATGTAGCAATACGCCTCCTTTTTACACGTTGCTTATCTTCAACTTTTAATTTCCGGCTTTGTTTAACAAAGTTCAAATGTTGAAGGTGTCTAACAACATTTTCTTTTTTTTTCTTCATCGTTCAAAGGAAGTACAATCATTTCACTGGTCAGATTTAGGAACAAAAAATCCAATATTAAATTCAGTATTGAAAATATCTCTATATTGGCGAAGGGTGGCTCTTTGCTGTGTTTTATGAGGAATTTACATTGTCTCTTCATCTTTATCAAAAACAACAGCTGTTTAGTTAATAAGTTGCTGCTGCTGTAAGGGTTGAAATGCTGGTTGATACAAAGAAATAAGTTTGTTAATTGAAATTTTATTTTTAATTTGAAACATGTAACGATATGTTTTGAATAAAGTTGACAAAATTTAAGTAAAACTTACGCTTTTTTAGATTTAAATTGGCTCTAGCTAACTCTAAAATTTTTTGTGCTCGCGATGACATTATTTATATTATTAAAATATTCGAAAAACACTATTTTCAAATAATATGTAATTACAAAACAGATGATTATCGTTTCGCCCTTTTTTTTGACAAGCAATTTTAATAAAAAAAGTTCTATGTCTAACATTGCTAAACACATTTATTACCATTAAATTTATTAAATTAATTTAATATTGATTGTATAGAGCCCCTCATTAATGTTGATCATTATCATCCCCCTATATGTCTTACATATTGCACCAATGCTCCTAAAATTTTGGAAAATGCTGATTTTCATCGTTATAATTTTAACCAAACAAATATAGATGGGTTAAATGACTACTTTAATTCATATGATTATCCGCTTATTTTTGCAGATAAGGGTTTGGAAGAAATTATCGATAAATTCTATGAAATCATTGATCAAGGGTTTAGACAATATATCCCCTTAACAAAAATAAAAGAAACTAGTTTTAGTCTGCCATGGTTTAATGGTTATCTCAAAAGTCTCAGAAAGAAAAAAAATAAAGCATGGCGTACATTTTTAAAGTTCAATAGTAATGAAAATTATTGTAACTTCAAATGTCTATATGATGAGTTTAAACTAACCTCTGAAGCTATGTACAATAATTACATTACGAATATATCGTCTGAAATTATTAGTAATCCTAAAGTTTTCTGGAATTATGTCAATTCAAAAAGGAAAAGTGATCAATTCCCGACATTTATGAAATTTAATAATCAAACTAGTAACGAGGCAAAGACTATATCGGAGTTTTTTTGTGATTTTTTTGCATCTTCCTACTCTCCCGCCGTTTTTATAGCTGACGAAAGCCATTTCAATTATTTGGATAGATACTCAAAAACTACCTTTGTTAACTTGACTATAAATGATAGTCTTGTACTGAAATACTTAAAAAATCTTAGTAACAACTCTTTCCCTGATCCAGATGGTATTCCTGAATATATATTAAAAAATTGTTGTAATACACTTGCATCTCCGCTTTCTCTTCTGTTTAAACTTTCTTTACAATCAGGTACTTTCCCTTCCCTTTGGAAAAAGTCTTATATAAGACCTATCCATAAAAAAGATTCTAAAGATGATGTGGTTAATTATCGTCCAATTGCCAAATTGTCATCAATTCCTAAAGTTTTCGAATTAATTGTTTTTGATTCAGTTTATTATCACTGTACTCCTTTTTTAATCCATAACCAACATGGTTTTATAAAAAGTAAATCCGTAGTAACAAACCTTGTTGAATCAACCTCAATTTTTATAAACAATATGGAGGAAGGTCTTCAAACAGATGTGATTTACACTGATTTAAGCAAAGCTTTTGATATTTTGCCTCACAGCATTATATTGCTTAAATTAAAAAAAATTAGGTTTTCCTTTACTTTTTATAAAATGGATTAGTTCTTATTTAGCTGATAGATCATATAATGTTTTATTTAGGTCATCTCGATCGACTTCTTTTGTAGCAAACTCTGGTGTACCCCAAGGTAGTCACTTGGGACCTCTTCTATTTATTATTTCGGTAAATGATGTAGCCTCTATGATTAAGAACAGTGAATTACAAATATACGCAGACGATATGAAAATTTTTAAAAAAATAAAGTCTGTTGGTGACTCTGCCTTACTTCAAAAAGACCTAGACATTTTCTTCCATTGGACCATTAACAACAATTTATTGTTAAATATTAAGAAATGCGCTTTAATGTGCTTTACACGTCGCTCTCAACCAATTTCTTATAGTTATTCTTTTAATGAACAATTTCTATCAAAAGTTAACTTTTTTAAAGATCTCGGAGTGTATTTTGATGATAAGTTAACATTTAAATTACATTTTAACCATATAATAAATAAATCCAATTCCTTACTTGGCTTTGTTAAACGTTGGTCTAAAGAATTTCGCGATCCGTACATTATTAAAGCACTTTATATTACATTACTTCGGCCTAACTTGGAATATGCTAGCCAGGTATGGTCCCCATACTATGATGTTCATATTCAGAGAATCGAAGCAATTCAAAGAAGATTCTTGAGGTTTGCCTTGCGTAATCTTCCTTGGGAAGACCCAATTCGTCTACCACCTTATGAACATCGACTCAATTTAATTCATCTTGATACCTTGCAAAAAAGGAGAGACATTGCTGATATAATCTTCATTGTTCAAACTGTCAAAGGTAATATAATATTATCTCCTTATATTTCTAATAAAATCAATATTAACACAAGTTCTCGACTTCGATCCGTAAATCTTTTCACTGTGTTTCATCATAGGACAAACTATGGAAGATATGAACCTATTAATAGAATGTTAATATTGGGAAATAAATATATGACATTAATTGATCTCTCTCTTTCAAAGACCGATTTAAAAAAGCAACTCGATCAACGATTGAAATAACTTACATTCCCTCTCACACCATCTGAACACCTATACACATCTTTTAGTTCTTAAGATTTTATGTTAATGAATTTAAATGTATTTATTTTTAAATTTTTAAATGATTTATAATATTTTGTTTAACTTTATATTTAAGTAAATATTTTTGTAACTGCTTGATTTAAGCTTGAAATAAATAAAATATTGACAATATGTTTTTGCAAATTATGTTGATAAATTAAGTTAGCAACTAATATTTTTCGTACTTTTTTGTGTAATATGTTTTGATAACTCGAGTTACAACTAGTAACAAAATGAATTATTTTTGTGCATTATGTTGATAAATCAAATTAGCAACTGAATGCAACTTTTTATTGGATGTAAGAAGTTGATAACTCTATTTATAAATATATTACCGGAAAAATTTCAAATAAGGTGTCAAACTGAATATGTTGTTTTTTGTTCTCAAAGTCGTAAATTTTACAATATCAGCACGGGGATTTTTTCCTTCAATAGATTGACTTACGGGTAGTTCATTTATAAGTATCCCGTAATAAGTTGACATTTCGAGTTATCAACATATTCCTTGGATGGGTCGATATAATTACTGAGAATATGATAGTGTTCTACTCTTGTACCCTTTTTGTTTATCAACGTATACTTAAAAAAACAGACTTGGGATTAAACATAAAAAGAAAAAGTGCAAAAATTAGTATTATTCTTTATAATGTTGGTGTGTAAAAAATGTTTTTTGTTCTGGATAGGAATTAAGTTAGTCATATTTAATTGTACAATTAAATGTATTGTTTTCAGGAATTGTTTCGTTCATCATTAACACTACTAGAACTCATCAGTATGTATTTGTAGTGTTAGACTACCTATACAACTCCTGAATTTCAATTTGGTTGACTTTATAATTTTTTACAATATGTCAATAATTACCTCTGTGAGTTATAAAATTCAACCAAAATCTCATGGTAAAATGTATTTTATATAAATATAAATTTTTTAAAACCTTTACATCACTTTACTTTTAATAAAACGAACAAGTTCGATTTATTAATTAATATTGTATAGGTAGTCTAACACTATAAATACCTACTGATGAGTTTTAGTAGTGTTATGATGTACGAAACAATTCCTGAAAATAATTTTGTTTGTTAACACAAATAATAATGATATTTATAGATACAATGGTGATATAAAATATCTGTGTATCAAGATTGAATATTAATTAATAAATCGAACTTGTTCTTTTTATTAAAAGTAAAATGATGTAAAAGTTTTAAAAAATTTATATTTATATAAATTTATTTTGTAAATGTATTGCTTGTTCACCGGCACACTTTGGAATAGCAGGAAACAAAATTGCGGATTATAGCTAGAAAAGCATCGGATACAACTTTTATAAGGCAAAGTCCGTTCTGTGGGATTCTCCTGAGCACCGCTAAGATGCAGTTAAAAGTCTGGGTAAAACAAAAAGCTGAGGATTACTGGGCCAACGTTTTTGGCAATTGTCAAGCAAAAATACTCATGACTAAAAGCTTTTAGAAAATTAAAACTCTTCTAGGTCTCAATAGGTATCAGGTATGTATCTTGACAAGGATAATAACAGGCCATTTTCTAATAAAGAAACATTTTCTTGAAAGGATCTAACCGAAAACAATTTGTGCGGAATATGCCAAATATAAGAAGAAACCATTGTAAATTTGTTCTGTGATTGCGAAGGGCTGACTCGTAGCAGACTTTGCCACTTGAGTATAGATATAGTATAGATATCACAGCGTTCCCTGAACAATGGGAATTACACATATTAAGAATATTCTGAGTGTTATCACAAAATAAGGTATCTCTAATGATTCAACGGCTGCGGTGATATATAGGGGACAGATTCCGTCCTGGAAATTTAAAATTTAATCTAATCTAATTTTTTCAGTGTAGTCAAAATGTTATAAACTGAAATCCGAGAATATCAACTAACGGTTGTGATGATATTTTGAACTGAAAATTCATTCTATAAGGCAAATTTTTCCTTGTTTTTTTGCCGATTCGCCTCCAAACATTAACGGTCATTTTTGCAATTAAATATTTGCAAATTCTTCTTGTCTTCTAAATATATTATTCAATTTTCATACTGTTCTTAATTCGGCTCAATTTCTGAATGTTGTGGAACTATAACATTTTTTCAAAAATTTTGTTTTCTGAAATTGACATTAGAGCAATAATAGCGTTTATCAAGGACCTAAAATTCTGATTTAAGCGGATCATAGATCTTAAGATGCCGCGGTTAACTCCCCATTAAAAAAAAAAGAAAAATAAATAAAAACCATAACCGTTTGCTTTTCTGCAAACACAATTCCTGATGTTGCGGAACCGTAACGTTTTCTTTTCTCAAAAACCCTACCTTATATGTTTTTAGTTATAAGTTCGAACAGACTCTAGTTTTTGTTTCGAAATTACGGTATTACTTAATTGTATTTCTTATCTTATCTTGGATTTTAGCTTGTTTATTTTGTTTTAGTTAGAACAGCTATATTGTTAATATTTTAAATTTTAGTTTTAAGTACTTTATGTATTGTAAAAACTGGAGGATTATTGTAATATCACGATTGCACAATTGATTTCGATATTTTCGTTTTTCATTGAACCTCTATATCTGGGCTCCAGCTTTCTTACTTATAAATAAGAGACAATGTATTATGTGAGAACACGTGTATGTATATTTGTGGATTTCTGTTCACAATAAATTTATATATTTTGTATAAAAGTTTAGGACCCCAGAAATCATTATATTTAAATAGTCCCATTTTAAAAATTTAATTTAAAATATTCCGGATCAGTACCATCAGTTACTGTCGTTTGATAATTTTTATTATGGAATTAATATTAAAATTTTCAACGAAGTAATAATATGAGGAACGACGGCAGAGACAGAATGTGATTCATAGAGGTAAAAAAAAAAACAATACAATGAATGAAATTGTACTTAAATAATGCTTATGTACTTCTTTTTGACCATTAAAAGTGATTGTAAAGTGCAAAATGAAAAAAAAGGTGAAATATGTATTGCAAAGTGAAAAATACAAGAAAGTAGAAGGTAGGGTCGTTTCAAAATTGCTTTCATGATGACACAATATTCTTCATTAATCCCAAGCAATTAAAGGATATGTCATATGTTTTCAATGCCGCTGATGAAAGCTGAAGAATGTTCTTATATTTTAGAGTCCAAATTGAGCAAAGAGAGCCTGACGAATACTATTTAGCCTGAAAGATACTGACAAACTATATTGCTTCTTCGAATATAACTACTGTGTCAAATTTAATTCAAAATCCAAATCAATTATGTCATGAATTTACTTAATATTGTTTCATCACACACAAACATAATCACCTCTAATAGAAATTGATTAATTGAAAATAAAGAAAATAATTATTACCTATAATATTATTAATAGTTTTTAAATCAACAAGGTGTTGTGATATTTTCTAAGCTGAAGAGATTTATTAAACATTTACAATGTATTTAATTTAATTGTATTATATTAATCTATGTAATTATCCATATAAAGTATAGGTATCTTAATTTTATTTATTGTTAAATTTCAAAATTTCAATGACTGTCTAATAGATCAATCTTTAGAAAATTACCCGTATCTTAACGGTATTTATTTTTTTTGTTGTTGTTGATAATAATAGGTATTATCTAATATTATGTTTATTCAATTTTGATTAATACCATCTATTATTAAAAATTTCAATCAAATTATTATTCATTCAAAGTAGAGGTTTTTTTATTAAGGTATTCAATTGTATAGTTTCGGTTTGTGAATGAACGTCTAACAATTGATATTAAGTCCCCTATTTAGTTATACATTATTATTATTGTAATCAAGTTTTGAAATTCAAAATTTGTTTGTAGATATATATATATATATATATATTAAGTAGAACTTCTACACTTGCTCTTGGAGTTCACCCTACGATTCACCTATATGTAACTTCATGCCATTTTAGTGCCATTTAATGCAATTTTAGTGCTATTAAGGTCACAAATTATAGTTTAACAATTGAATATCAGTCAAACCTATTGAAGCAATAATTTATATTATAATTCTAGCTTCAGTTCAGCTTTACAAACTTATTGAATATTTAAATTATTTTAATAACAACAAGATATTCAAATTATTTTGCTTCTTCTTCTGCTGAAATCCGATTTGAATTATTTTCAAATAAATTTTCTTTGTTGCCAAATGATATTTTAGACAATTCCCTTGAATCTGTCTCACTCTCATTTGCCATTTTGAATAGCTCGATAATCTTCCTTCTTCTTGTAAACTATACAGAATATAAGGCGACAATGGTATTTGCTCCCAGTTGGGCAATTTGGCATACCGCTTTACCTAAAATTGCAATTTTAGCATATCATAATCTATAATCTAATTTTTTTTTAAAATTAACCATCAAAAATAAATAACTTTTTTTAATATCATATACATTTTAGTTTACGCGATATCAAACAAATTTGATCTTTATAAATATCGTAGATTCAATCACCTAAATTGTTTGTTATACTTGCTTCAAGAAAACAAGATTATCGGTTTGAGTGACCTACTCATTGTGAATTACTTTTTTTTTTATTTTTTTCGGAGTTGGTCCTACTATGTCAGGGACGGTATGTAGGCTTTTAATCCTTTATGCTCTCCTTCACCTCTAATCCACCCTTTTGACAAAGATCAATAGATTTTCAAATATCTTGCAGCAGTTTTCCGAGTTTATGTATAGCATTTCGAACACCTGATTCTCACCCTTGAAAGAGGTAGGAACTCTCCTACAACATGTGTAGAGGTTTTTTTCTCTTCCAGATAGTGACTACGTCGTCATTTAGTGCTAGCCTATACATGTGCTTATTCATGTGGTTATGATCGGTAAGTATGCCCACCATATCTTCCTACAGTCTGCTGATAGTTCGTCAGTCTTCTCATTTTCAGCTAAGGCTCTATGGCCCGGTATCCGGATCAGTTGTAATTTATTTCGGAGCCCTATGAGGTTTAGGGCTTCCGAACATTCTCCCATCAACTTAAATTTGATGAGGTTACTTTCAAGAGCTTGAAAAGCAGATTGACTGTCACTAAAGATTCTTATGACTTTGTTAGACCATCTTTGTTCTTTGTTGATAATTAGATTCGTTTAAACTCACTACTAGCGTCAATTCGATGCACAATTGACGACACTAATCATATTTTAAATTACCTATATTGTTAGCTATAACTTTGTAAGTGTTCATAGTCTAGATATAGCTAAGTCTGGGCTTCTTCTAGATCTAGCCAACGCTGGACAGTTTCTAAAGGAGTATAGTCCCTATTGTAATTGCAAGAATGAGAGTTAAAAATAATGTCTAACTTGAAAACTGTATTCCCACTACCGTAGAATCATTCGAATACTGCGTAAATATATTTGAAAGAATTGCCTGAGAAAATCAACGGTTGAATACAAGTACTGGGGCATATAAAACAATTGAATATGAATATTAAATGACAATAATTAATAATAATACAATATTTTCAGTAATAATTATATTATTAATAATCTTCAATACGTGCCTAATTTAAAATGCTTTCGATTTTAATAATTGTTGACCAAAATGTGAATTCATACCACCCTGACATAAAATTAAGTTATTAATTCCCGGACAATTAACAATATTAAAAAAGAGGTCAATACAAGGATAATACGAGAATTAAAATAATTAAAATAAAAATCGATCGACTCATAAGATGATTAAATATGTGGAACCAATACAAATTAATGAGTTCTCAATAATAACAAATAAAAAAAACAAAAAAAAAATGTAAGAAATAATTTTTTGTACATTTGGTTATGAGCATTTTTTGATTGATGAGACTTTAAATAATTCATCTCTGCTCCAAAATTGGTTTAAGATAAATATTGAAAGTTCAAGTCCACCATTTCCAATTGTTTTTTTTTTTTTTTTTTTTTTTTTTACTTTTGTTTTTGAATATTTAGTCAACCAACCAGCATTATTTACGAATAATATGCGTGGCTGATATGGTTAGACTCGATTAATTTTTGGAGTCTGAGCAAAAAAAAAATAATTAATTTTTTTTTATTGTTTTTATTTTGGAATAAATCATGACGCAGCGCCAGTCGCAGCAGGAGACACTAATTTTTTTTTTTTTTTCAATGTATTTGGGTTTTTAAGAGTTCATATTTTTTAAATTTATAGATGTTTTTTTTTCAACTATTGGTGCGGTCTCTGTTTTGTTGTTTTGTTATACCCTATAAAAATTATAATATGTAATGATTGAGTGACCCTTTCAAATAAAATGGAATTTAATGAGTCTTGTTAGAAATTTGTTATTAGAAATTAATTAGCCTAAAAGCCCTTAAAGGCGTTTAATTTTTTTTTTTTTTTTGTTCTTATTATTTTAACTTACATTTGTGATAGATAATGAATGATTTTATTTCAAACTGAGAGATGAATTTTTGATAAATTATTAATGATTGTTACAAAGGGTAATTAATTTTAAAATGTTAAGAAAAAAAAACTAAAAACAAAAACAAAAATGGTTTTTAAATTGAAATTTATTTTAGAACAATTTTGTTGGCTCAAATTTTTAGTTTCTGATACAGAGTTTAAAAATAAATGTGAATTAAAAATTATTTTAAAATGGTGAGATTGTTGCAATCGTTTATTCTAACTGTTATTGAAAGCTGTAATATCGATGTGAAATTAATTTATTACTACTTTTATTTGTATACTAACTATTTCACTAATCATTTACCAATGGAGTCCCACATTCAATAATTTTTATTTTATAGTTATTATATTTGGCTAAATTAACTCGCCTTGGACTTTATTTATATGTTTGTTTCAATTTGCTTCAATTCAACAAAATATCCATTTCAATAACCATTCAACCATAGAATATCCATAAAAAGAATATGAACTCAGGTATGGATTCATTTGCTTGCATACAAATTCATATGCAAATTTGCTAAAAACTGTAAGAAATAGACGAGTAAGAATTTAACGTGCAAGAAAAAGAAAAAATATAGTAAACAAAAGAGAGTAACAAAAAAAGTTGGCTGGAATTAAATAAAAAAAAAGTTAAAATTTAAAAAAAAAATTTCGACAAAAATTTCGTTGAAATATTTTAACAATATTATTTTCTAAATTATATCAACTATGCATAATATTTTTAGGAGACCTAACTAAAACAGCTTTATCATATTCTGAAAATTCTGTGATTTGTAAATAGGTGTTGTCCTCAGTATCTATAATTATAATTGACAAGCATTTAAGGACCTGCGCAGTAGACACCTTTTCATTTTATCTCTCTTCTCCACAATGAACTCTTAATGTATAATAAGTAAGTTGTAAATAAAACAATAATGTGCACACAGTTGAAAATTTTTTAACCAGATGGTTTTTATATTCACAAAATACATTAAGAAATAGGTAGAAATGAAACAGAAAATGAGAAGTAAGGTATTTATGTTTTTTAACGAAAAAATACTAATTACAAAGCTTTTCATTAAAACATGAATGTTTTCTGCTCTGTAATAAGAAGTCTATATCAGTCCATGCAATTCCCTGTTCTTTTAAAAACTTTAAATTTGGCTTAAACTTGAATCATAATTACTCAACAGGGGCCCCTAGTTATTTTATAATCGTATACCAATATAATTAATATTTACGTTTACTATAATTTAATATTTAATTAATATAAAATAATAATGTTTGCAACTACAAATTATTACTAACAACAATGTTAATAATATTTTATATTATTGTAATGTAATTATAATTAAATATTTTTAATAGGTATATAAGAAAATAATAATGTTTAAAATGAAAATATTGAAACAATAAAAGATCAGAATTAATCATGGTATAAGGGAACAAACTAAATTAGAACTAACATTTTTTACCACCCTGGCTCATATAAATAATGGGAGGGAACGTAAACAAATCCAAAGAAGAATAATGAGAACGCAAAATTATTTTACAGTATAAAGGAAAAGACAAACATCTGTTTTGTAGCTTTTCTCTCTCATAATAAATTTGGTATACGATAAGTAAATGTAAATTTTACCTCTTTTAACTAATGATATTTTGCTCGGTTCGGTATTTCTTAAAAATTAGGTTAACGTAAAATGGGAGTGCGTATTCTTGTTAATATAGATTATAGATATTCTTTGCATTCAACTAAGGTGAAATTTACATATGTGTGTGTACTAATAATGGAATATGGATATTTGATAAAGTTAAAATTTGATTTCTCGTTAAATTCACTGTATTTATTAACATTTCTATGGTGTAAAGAAGAAAAAAAAAACAAAAACAAAAAAAGGAATATAAAAAAAAAATGTGTGCAATACAAATCATTATCATTGTACTTCAATCATTTTCAATTATTATTCAATTACTAGCTACTCCCGGCGTAACATTCGCCGGTCTAGCATTAGCATTATAAATGGAACAATTTATTTTCTTTATTTATTTTCTTTATTTTCTTAAAAAAAATCAATGTTTTACATATTTTTTTATTACATAATAAATAAGTTAAATTGAAAAACTTAAAACTATAACTGTAAAACATTGATTTTTTTAAAGAAAATAAAGAAAATAAAGAAAATAAATAAATAAAATAAATTGTTTCATTTAAAATGATAATGCTAGACCGGCGAATGTTACGCCGGGAGTAGCTAGTAATTTACAATATTGTTTGATCGATCTATAATTATTTTTTTATATTTTTATTTAGGTATTTATTTATTTATTATAAATTAATTTTGACCGCTAATAGTTTTGAAGAAAACTTTTATATAAGGCAGCGTTTATACGTTTTTGAATTGTGTTACACGTATTGTGTATAACGTATAAATGATGTTCATTAAAGTTTGACATCCGACTTTGTTATAGAATATCATTAATATTTTTTTTTTAAATAATAGTGCTCGACACGCATTTTTGTATTTCGCAAGTTGAAAAAGTGAATTTTGCGAGAAAAGGTATTTATAAAATTCTAATTGTGATATGCCAATATAATTGAAAGATATACATTAAAAAATATAAAAAATGTGTATTAAATATTATTATTATTCATCAATACAAATAATACTTGAATAATTGATTTACTATTTAAATATTTATATTTCATAAATGTTCTGAAATTACACTGAATATTTATATTTGTTTATAAGTATTTATTATTAGTACTCGTAACGCATATTCGTATCTTCGTATTTTGCAAGTTTAGAAAGTGGATTTTGCTTGAAGAAATATAGTATACTTTGCAACTATTTTTGTTTATCTTTGAGGTATGTAATTAAAATTTTTGAAATAAAATTTGATGTAATTGCAATAAAATTTGTAAATGTAATAAAAATAAGTAAAACAAAACCTTCATGAAACAAAATCTGATGTCTAAACGCTCCCTAACAAATACTATTAATAGAGACGTACATTTCAACAAAATGTGGCAAACAGAGATGTCGCTGGCAGTAAAGATATGAAATTAAATGCATTTAAAAAAAAATACCACACCCACATTAAAAACACATTAAAATAGCCATAGATACATTTTTTTGTGGTTTTTCTTATTATCATAATAGCCCTAACTATTTCCAAACTCAAAATAAAAAAACAAAATCATTTATTTATAGAATTTATATTTTTATTTCACTTCTTTTAAATTTTGGTTTTGACATTTTGGTATGATTAGGTATGACCATTATAGTAAAGGTTATGATTGGTTATGGCTTTGTTAAATCATATCGAATCATAGACCATTTAACGAAGTATCATATGACATCATGTGACGCCTTATGACTATTATAGTTAGGGGTAAAGCCAATAATAATTATGCTTTTTCTCTTATTGTTCAGTTTTATTGACGCTTTATGACTATTATAGTTACGGGTAAAGCCAATACTTATGCCTTTTCTTTTATTGTTCAGTTTTTATTGTTATATTGTTATCCCGCTAGGGTCTCTGATGTAGGTAAGGGTAGTCTGTGATTTTTCTTTTTAAAGTTTTTTTAATTTTTATGTTTACTAAATTTGCCGTGTATTGAATTGGAACTTGATAATAATGTCATAACATATTTTGTTTTTATTGTTCTTAGCAGATCGTAAATTTCGGCTTATGATTCTCCATGTACAATACAATATTCACTCAATGCTACTGCGCTTTTGAATTTATACTTTTGAATTATTTGTTAATATAATAAATAAATTTCACTTTGCGGAATTTCTGAACATGGTCTGGGCAGTCTGGGTGAAATAAAAAATATATTTTCTAAATTTACTATTTGTTTTACCGGTAAGTTTTTTTGCTGTAATATCGTAATATTTTAACAAAGCTATTATAATAATAATGTTCTGATAATTCGGTTTTTGTCTTTGCTACTTTGTTTTTTTTTTTTTTAAATTAATTCATATAATCAGATAATCAATGCTATTACTCAATAGGTGAGTTGTTTTTAGATTAATTTTAATTTGTTTTTGGTTTTATTTGGTTTTATTTGGTTTTATTGTTTTATTGTTTTGTGGTTTATGTCTTTAAATTAAATTTTGCACACTATCGTAATTCTTAATAGTTCTAATAAAGTTGTCTAATCTAGTTGGGAAAAGCTTGGTGTTGTAAAAGCTTTGTTAAAAGTGTAACAGACGTTTAACCTTATTAATATATAAGATTATTACAAATTTCAGCAATGATGACCAAAGTATGAGCTATAACAACCAAATTGCATATTGGTGAATTTTAGTGCTACATATTTGATTATATGTGTTGTTCTTTAAAAATATATTATTTTTCATTAAGAAAACATTTTCACTAAAATGTCGAAAATAAAATAAAGAAAAAAAAAAATAAAAGTTAGAAATATTTGCCTTCAATTTAAGCGTACTAAAACTACAAAAATAAATTTTAGAATCGCAGCTTGATATTTTTCGCAGATTCATTAAGAGATTTGATAAAAATCGAAAATATATTGTAAAGTACATTTTTTTTTTTAATAATTGTTTTTTTAAACGGCTTCTTCCCCTATTAAAAAGCTGATACGCACTCTCTGGTACATTCGGTATACTGTTTTGTTGTATCTTCAGATTAAATAAGTGAATTAAAATATAAAATATACGGCTTCATACTTCATTATTATAACATAATATTTTATATAATCGTTTCCAAAGCAATAATTAATATTAACTATGGTTACATCAAATAATAAGTTATCTAAGACATGAACCACATTGCTTTTGACACAAAGTTTTTGTGAAAATATAATATACAATATAAAAATCTAAGAATGTATTGCCACTCACTAAGGTGCAAATCCCAGTATTATTTAAACATAAATTTGGTTTGTGTCCATACTAAAGTTATGCTAAAATTTAATTCAAATTTTTCAAATATTGAAATCGTATTGATTAAAATTTATTTTATTAAAAAAAAATTTCAAAAAATTTAAACTCTTTAAATAATATTAATATCAAACTATCAGACATAATTAAAAATCTGTAAAACATCATAGACACAGTAATACATATACATAATATTATACAAGTATGTATAGACAATGTGATTATGTAATAGACACAATCATCTGTCTGAATCTATTGTTCTTAGATAATCAATAGAACTCCTTAAAACGAAAAATTGAACATCATATGATTATTAAATTTTCTTATTATTAATGTCCTGGGCATTATCCTTTTTCTCTAAATAACAATACAAAAACAACAAAGATTAAAATTTTGATAAAATCAATTTTGA
Source organism: Argyra leucocephala (assembly GCA_963942445.1). Classification (NCBI taxonomy): domain Eukaryota; kingdom Metazoa; phylum Arthropoda; class Insecta; order Diptera; family Dolichopodidae; genus Argyra; species Argyra leucocephala. The sequence goes on from OZ012681.1 coordinate 18,273,308, forward strand.
AAATAAATAGAAATTTAACCATTTACTCATTAACTTTATTATTTTGTTGTTGTTGTTTTTGCTTTTTGCTTTATATTTGTTTTCAAAATAAGAAAAAATCTATATTTATATATCATATCATATCTAAACCATCACCACTACACTAACCATCAACTATCATTTAATAATTTTATCATAACAACAACAGTCAATATCAAACTATAGACAATTAATGAATTTATTCATATAAAATAAGAAAACACAAAAATCCACCCCTTAAATTTATTTTTTGAATTGAAAAACTTTGCCTATTGTTTACTGCAAACCAACAAAAATTAAACTGATATTGAATGCTGCTTCTTCTTTTGCCTTTTGTTTTAAAGATAACATTCATGATGATCATTCATTATAATATTGGTTAAGAATGGGATGATGATGGTGTGAGACAGGACAGGACCATATTATTATTGTTTTTTTTTTTTTTTTAATAATCATTGTTTTAATTTTTTTACTTGAAAGCAATTTTGGTAAAGGATCTTCGCTGAGGAAAAAATGTGTCTTATTGTATATATGTGTATGTATGTACCAATTTAAGTTAGCAGAATTTAAATTTCTTTGATATTAATTTTTTCGTTTCAAACAGTTTACCCCCCCCCCCCCCCCAAATTCTACCTACCAATTGGAACTGGAGAAATGTTGTTCTACAAATTCGACGTACTTATGTTGATGTTGGTATATATAAGAGTAACTAAACTACATTATATTAATTATTAACACATAATCACTATAAAAATAATAAAATCGTTGAAATCAAACTAAAATAAATAATTCTGCTTAAAAGGACATACTGACTTAGATGATCCTACAACACAACTTTCTACAAATTCTAACACTGCTCAACATTACCCATTTTATATATGGCTCACATTTTCATTTTACTAACCTCGAAAACTATTGGGTTTGCAGATATCAGCTCAGCGGATGACATTATCTGTATACCCATAATAAAAAAAGACTTGCTTCCATATTGACACGGTTACAATAAAGACAACTTTGATTGGCAAAGATTTCCAAAATTTCCAGGGACTTTTTGATCGGAAGTTGATAAAGAAATATCTATGAAATCGTTCAGGAAGCTTAGGATAAAATTGTGTATATTTTTAGCTGCTGCAAAAACAAAGGTCATGTGATTAGGTGGGTATATGTTTAATAAACTGAGAAGAGTATCAACATTATTTAAATAAAATGTGATATTTAGGGTCGAAGAAAAGATAATGGTCCAGTTTGTGTTAAAATGTATTGCTGTCGGTCTAATAATATAAACCGTCTGATATCGTATGCGGTGACGAATAGCTCTGTGGCTACAACCCTTTTTAAAGCATACGAAACAAAGCTAATGTTTACATTTTAACATTATTTCATAATACTAAAAATATTTGAATTTACTGTTTATACGCTGGATGGTGCAGTAGGTAGAAGGCCAGGCTCTCAACCGATCAATTCCCGATGAATATGCAAAAAAATGCTTTATGGGATTTTTGACTTGGTTCAATCTTTGTCATTGGTATAAAATAAAAGACAACAAAAAATTGTGAATAAAATTAGTGCATTCAAGTTCGGATATTCGAATATTCGAATATCCGAATATTTTAGTAAATTTCATAGTATTCGTTATTCGAATACTATTCTCGAATATTCGAATATTTTTATTGGTTTTCAAATTTTGCTCAATAAAAATGAGCGAAAAAACGCACCATATTTGATTTATTATCTAGCTTTTATCAGCTGTTTTAAAGAAAAAGAATTGGCAGCACGGATCTTCGCTTTTCATTTCATTATTAATTGACATTTCGTTTAAAATTAATATCGTTTATTTTGAATTTTGATGGATCATCTTTTATTTTTTTTTGAAGAAGCTTAGCTCATAAAGGTAATTAGAAAGTATTTAATTAGAAATTCAAATAAATACCGATGTTATTTTGTTATAGCCCACATAATGTATCGTAAAAAAAAGTCAGATGTTTGGAACTACTTTAAAAAACACGAAAATAATAAGGAAGCTGTATGCCTTAAATGTCCGAGAATTCTATGTTGCAAAGGATCAACCACCACTCCTTTAATCAACCATTTGAAAATACACGGCCTCTCAATTGTAACACCAAATGTGGAAGAAGTCCTGCCGAAAAAGTCTAAAAGCGATAATAACACAATTTTAGATTTTATTAAACCAACAAATACAAAATCTCTTGGTGCAATATTATCGCGATGTGCTGCTAAAGATGGAATGTCTGTTCATGCAATAACAAAATCAGAAGCAGTTAAAGGTTATCTTGAATATAACAAATTCAAGATGCCAGCAAGTGAAGCTACAATATGGAAATACATTTATGAGTTTTATAATCAAATGAAAAAGGAAATGATAGTGAAAATTGAACTATACAAAAAGGAAAATGGAAAATTTTCAATAACTGTAGATGAATGAACCGACAATAGTGCTATTAGATATATAAATGTCAGTTTACGTGCATATCATAGTAGCACAAAATCATTTGAAAATTTTGACTTAGGTTTGGTAGAAATTAAAGAAAAGGCTGATGCTAGAAACACTGAAATATATATAAAACAGAAACTCAAAGATTTCAACATTGATATGGACGTAGATATTGTTGCATCAACTCATGATGGCGCAGCGGTTATGGTGAAATATGGCAATAATATATCTGCTATTTCTCAACTATGTCATAACCACGCGTTACATTTAGCAATAGTTGATTCGCTGTATAAAAAAAAAACATTCAGAACAAACTTATAGTGGAGAATGTTTAGAAAATGACGATAATTTATCTCCCGAATCAATTGACAGTGATAGTGAATATAGTTATAGCTCATTTAATGATGAAAATGATGACACCAAGTCAGTTGATTATAGTGATTTTCCAATTGAAAATACCAATTTGAATTTACAAATTACAGATGAAGATTGTTTAGTGGACTTGAATACAAAACTTTATATTGTTGTTAACAAAGTACGAAAAATAGTCAAAATGTTTCGAAAGTCTCCAGCTAAAAATAACAAATTGCAAGAATATGTTTTGAAGCAAGAAAATAAAAAACTCCGCCTGCTAATTGATGTTAAAACAAGGTGGAATTCAATGGCTTCTATGATTAGACAATTTTTACGACTCAAGGATTGCATTAATCATACACTAGTTGAATTAGGTATGCCAACTATGCCTGAGAGTGATGTATTAGTCTTAAACAACTTGCTTAATGTATTGACACCACTTGAAGTAGCAGTTCAAGAGCTCAGTAAAGATAATGTAACACTCGTAACAGCTGAAGGCGTTTATAAATTTTTATTTAATTCTTTTACGGGAATTGATAATGATTTAAGTAATAAAAAAAAGAATGGACCAAAGAAGAGATAAAGTGTTAACCACATTACTTATATATCTTGAAACTGGAATTATACCGCGATCAACAGAACATTTTACCTATGCATCCAAAAGTTCCGCTAAAGATTTAGCAGAAAATATTATGCAAAGAATTTATCCAGAAGATCTCAATAATAATAACGATACTGACAATGGTGATGATGATGATGATGTACTGCTATCTACTGAAGGCAATGCAAACACAAATGATGATAATGGACTTCAAAAACAGCTCCATAAAGCAATCTGCTCCATTACAACGATTTCAACAAATGCTTGTGGTTTTTCTGAATCCACAACTGGTAAGAAAAAACTTACTAAAGACTTTAACTTTTTAGATGCGTTTAAAAAACGAACAGATAATTTAAATATTTTGTACAACGCCCTTATAACAATTAGTCCAACTTCAACAGCTACCGAGAGAGTTTTCTCTACGGCTGGGATTATAAAATCAAAGCTAAGAAGTAGTTTGAAGTCAAAGCATTTAAATGCAATTTTATTTTTAAAATATATATTTAAAAAAGAGGATCTCAATTCTCAACTCAAATAAAATAATGAATTGGTAATAATTAATTTTGCGTTTTACTATGTTCTTCTTTTATTTCTTTGGTATTAGTTATGCTTTTATTGACTTTATTTGTTCTACAGTCTACTATGTATTTTGCTATTACATGAAAATACAATAATTCGAATAATATCCGAATATTCGAATATTTCAACAAAAAACTATTCGATATTCGGATAGTAAAAAAACTCGAATAATTGAATGCACTAAATAAAATCTAGTGGAAGATTTAGTTGCTGATACTAGCAACAGTTTTCCACATTTAAAAAGTTGGATAAGCCAGTAATTTGATAAATAAATGTTCGATATATTGCAAATATTGTAGTGTAAACTCGGAAAGGTGATTCAAGCTCGGAAAGGTGATTCTACCTAAGTCTTGAGACAATAGTCAAGAACATAAAAAAAAAGCAGAAATAGTAAATACCAAAATCCGTCCTAATTAACCGAACTCAGCAATAAACTGAAATATTTTTAATACATTCCACTACTAAATTCTAGTAAGCCAAAATAAAGAAACATATTATCTTGTATCTGCCATAATACCCTTACCAATATTGTTCGGTCACCTTTAAAATGGTTCATGTATTCTATTTAAAGCACAACATCTAATTTTGTAATATTTAAATTTTATTGACTGATCTAATCGGTAACCGACAAACAATTTTACACTCTCTAGTCTATACTGTACAATTTCTTTTACACCCAAAAAATTAAATTCCATTCAGAATTTAAAAATATCCAAAAAACAAAACATCATAATTTTAATAACTTTTATTTTGCACATAATTTATCTTCCAGTTCCAACAAATTGGTATGAGTCTTCATATTTTTGTTTACCGTATAATGTATTCAGTATTTTAAGAGTATGAAAAACCATATGACCAACCGGAGTTAGAATATTGATTGGTTTTTCTGTCTTTAACATAAATCATTTCCTTTTTGGAAATTGATAAAAACAAAAAATAAGAAAAAAAAAACATAATATCAGTCGGAGTTTCTATTCCTTTTGTATTTCAAAAAATATTTAACCAACCGACCAGGAGCAACAAACAACAAAAACTGAATTGAAACTGAATAGAACAATTGAATCAAATGGAAATTTAAATTGGACTTTGAAAAAAAAAAGGTTGAGGGTAAAAAATTGTCTCAAAGGTCTAACAAATAATACAATTACAAATTTCCTGTTCTTCTGTTATTGTTATTGTTGTTCTTATTGTAATAGTTATTTCTGTGTAAAAATCGATTTTATCCTGCCATTCATCAATATTGAATGCATATTATTATATTTCGTTAGATATAGTCATATCGTATATGTCGATAGTATTTTTTTGTTGTTGTTGCTGGATGAACTCTTTTTTTTTTTATCTTAATTATCCTTGAAAATATCCTGATACTCTCTACTTCTCATCTACTATCATTATAAATTCAATATTGTTTTTTAGTTGGTTTGAGAACTATATTGAACGGAAATTTATGAATATATTATATGGTTACTTTGATTTTATTAAAATTTATGAATTTCAAAGTTGTATTATCTTTATTTAAAATATATGCATTTAGAATGTTTGAGGTGCTGATGATGGTGGAAATGAAATATTTTATTATTGTGCTTTTATACTGAAATTTGAAATTAATTTTCAGCTCTTTGTACAAAATGACAAAAAAGTGAAGTGAGAAGTGAATTTTAATTCGAATATTGTATGGTCGAATTCGGCTTGGTTGTTAGAATGTTTTGTACTCTGGATAATTGAAATTATTAAGTACAAAAAACATGCATGGGGAGGGCGGGGGTAGGACTTTAAGTACAATAATATAATAAGCTCTGCTCAAAATATGATATGTTAAGGTCATTATTATATTATCTGCGGTCACTTTTATTTATATTTATTTATCTATTTTTAACAGTGGATCTACAGATAAATCTGCAGGCCAACTTATAGAAATGTTTTTGCTTTTCAAAATTTGGTCTTTCTACTAATATAAATTAGTATGTATTTTTGGGTATATATTTTTGTATATTATGCTAGAGTAACCCTGCCCGCGTTGCTGGACAATATAATAATAATTTGATATTTTTACTACCCATCATTTCCAGTAATAGTTTTAGCAACAATTTTCCAGTAAACCTTTCTATCTTGCATACATACTGAATTGGTGAATTCATATTCAAAGTACGGCATGGTCCACTAATCATGTTTATAGTAACAATTCATTAGTATCAATTTCAGGATTTGAAATTTCTGATGATATAACGCTATCAATTTGTTCTGGTGTTATCTGATCAACCATCCAAATTCGAATATGAACGTGCGGTAGTCCTCTCTTTTGCCATTCAATCGAATTTATTCAGTCGAATACATTTGGGGAAGTACGTTGTTACTTCACCAAATATTTTTAATTTTATCAAAATGTCTATTTATGATTTTCTTTTTGCTTAGATACACGTGTAGACTTATCATGTCGGACTGTTGGCCTTTGATCTTCAATTAGATGTTCTTTAATTTATGTCCATTGTGGATTGCACGTGAAATTTATAAATAAATCAGGTCTTCCATAATAATGCAAATAACACATTGCGTCTCGCGCGTGTTCATGCATATGTTGTGGTCCACCAACACAATATGACGATGGTTAAAATCAACATATTTTCAATATCAATAGAATCAAAATCATTATTTATAGCATCACACAAATGAATGTATTCTTCCGAACGTATTGTTTTTTTGTTTGATTAAACATTCTTAAATTGAAATGATTTCTAAATGGTTCCAGAGATGCAACGAATCATAGGAATAATGTGTTTCACTAACATTTTCCAGCCGATTCTTTCTACTTTGCAAAATAATGTCAGCCCTATTGAATTATTCTCCAATAATGACAATTGCGACTTCACCATAAAATCTTAGTGCATTGAACCTTCCTATGTTGGCTGGCATTTTATTCGTATTTATTTTTATTCCATAATTGTCAGCAGGTACATTATTAATTTGTGATTTAAACATTCTAACCAATTTATTATGTTCATATTGTAATAATATTTGTAATTCAAGAATAATTGGTTTGCTTAATTTCGGATTTATTGAACAACACTGATGAACTTCTTTACCCCTATTTCCCATATGAAATAAATGTGTAGAAAGTGATATTCTTAGTTGTCGAATGGCAATTGATGGATGCGAAGCATAATCAATGTTATGAACATAATTAAAACCTGCACGATGCAAATTTCCAATTGAATGGCTACGTGTCCGTTGTTACCTGTTTTGATTGTTATGTTGAACGTTCATGAACTCTTCTGTTTCTAACTCTCACACTTTTGTTTTCATTTGGTCTTGACCGTCCCATTCGTTGCTTTGCTAATTCATTCTAATCACTCTTGTTCATTCTGATTAAATCTATTTAAACGTATTTGATCGCGGTTGAGTGTTCGTCGGTCCATTTTGTGAACGCCTTCGTCGTGACATTGTTGAATAATTTTACTCTGTTAACATGAGAAATTATCTTTATTTGATTTTAACTGAATGATTACAAATCAACGATTAAAAAATGTCTAATGCTCACAATGTAAACTTTAATGACAACCAACAAACACTCAGAAATTAAATAAGTCAAAATGATGGGCGCAAGCAGAACCTTTGTGTTGTATACCGATACCGATAAAATGTATTTCTCATAAGAAAAATGTAAATGAATTCACACATTTTTTATAGGAAAAACACACCATCACAAAATTGTCCGTAACACGGATGTGCGTATATATTTGTCGATGTTTTTAAAACCATCAATGAAAGTAGACCTTTCCAACGTATATATTGGTTTGAAAATCTGTTGTGTCGTTCTCGGGTTATAAAATGACGAACATAGAATAATTTATTTTTGTATAATATTTTTATATAGAAGATAGAAGATTAGGTGTATTATTTTTATTTTTTTTTTACATGGAAAAATTGCACAAGATCAAATTATATATGGACAAAATTTCGTAAGACAAAATTGAATGGGGACAAAATTACATAGAGATAACATATGGACAAAATTAAACATGGACAAAATTTCATATTTAAAAAAATTACAGCGCAGTATGCGTTTACCTGCCGTCGGCAAAAACAGGTTTCCAATAAATGAGTAGCAGGGGTTTCGACTATAAAAATGACAGGTCCTCTGTCCCAAGTGTCGGGACCGAAGACCTTAAATTTTTTTTTATCATCAGTAGCTACAATAATCCTTAAATGTGATGAACACAATAGGTCCGAGGTCCAAGAAATTGGGGCCGAAACTCTATACCATGGATTTAAATTCCCTTTTTCTGAAAAAAGGTTATTAATAATTTTTATACGTAATTTTTAGAAAATTTCGGATTGGTTTGATGGCAAAGTCGGGATCAAATAACTTTGAAAAAAAATGTTTTTTATACTTAGTTTCGGCCCCAATTCGTTGTACCCCGGGCCTATTGTCTTCATCACATTTAAGGACTGTGGTACTGATGACAAAAACAAAAAAAAAATTCCAAGTCTAAAGTCCCGACACTTGGGACGCCGGACCTCTTGTTTTTATAGGTATAATTTAGTGCAATATAATTTTGTCCCGGCACCATTTTTAATCATTATATCTTTATTAATTGTTATAATATTATATTAGATTAGATGTGGTTATTCGTTACATTACTATATTCAAGGTCTTTACCACTGGCTACCGAGGTCACTCTATTTATATTTTTTTGAATAAAGTTTTGATCGATAAAAACTACCCTTCTATTATGAATGTAATTTTAGTCCGGAATCTAAATTTTTAATCTTCAGTAAACTTTCTTTAATTGAAAAGATTTTTTAAGCCAAATAATTATTATTATTACCTACGTTGACTTTCGAAACGTCTAAAAAAAGTTGAAACACAATGTCTTGTGTTTACATTCGTCAAATCCAAATTGTAACACAATGTGTTGAGTTTATAAACGCCTTAATTATGTATTCGCAAAGCCTCGAATGTGCAAAGAAGGTATCGAGAATTTCTGAAACACATTTTTGTTTGACGTTGATAATAATTTGGAAAACTTAAATGTGGCAGAAAATAATCAATTAAGTGAGTTTTTTTATTTGTTTTATTAAATAAAAATAAAATAATAAACAAAAAATAAAAATAAAAAAAAAATGTTTTTGTTTTCGTAACACACATTTTTAATAGGGAAAAGAAATAAACACAAGAAAAAAATCTTGCTAAATTCATGCTTAGATTTTCTTTTTTAAATGCAAAATAATATAATATTAATATTAAATATAACAATAATAATGTATAATATTAATTAATTTGTTTGGTATATTATTATTCATTTTTTCGTCTAATGACCTTCAAAAAACAAATGATCGTAAAATTGCAAGAAGTGTTTATTAACGTCAAATAATACATAGTATAGAAATTACACACACGATTTTGATATTGTGATAATAAAAATTTAACAACCCGTCTCACAATCGTATTTTTTGACGTTTCGAAAGTCACAGCTATTATTATTGAATTGACCAGAATTTAAATTATGACCAATTTTATAAGCACTATCTGCCTTGCCAAATAATATTTATCTATTCTACATCTAGAATAAACATTCATACAAAATACATTTTTGTACTATTCTAAAATATGAAAATTTAATTTATCAAATATTTAAGTCCATAATACACACTCGTGTGGAACAGGTTTAATTTTTTACTTATAATATACACTTTCATTTGGAAAATCCTCTATGATTTTACTGATTTCAAAAAAATATGAATTAAACAAGTAATTCTTTGATTCTCTTTGTATCTATCCTTTAGTAAAATAATATTTCTAATTAGAAGACTATATATAGGTAGGCAGGCACTTACAATCGCCAATATTAATTAAGTGAATTTAAGGGATTCATATATTTACTTTGATATGTTAACTTCAGATCATTTAAAAATGTTAAATAAAAATTTTCTACTGAAATCTATGGTATCAAATTTGAAACAGAATAATATCAAGTCAATAAAATTTGAAAGAGAATAATATCAGGTCAATAAAATTTTCTAAAAAGAGAATTTATAACGTTTGATTATAGATTTCAATAATGTACTTTTGAATCTCTGACCTAGTTTTAACATTTTAAAAACCAAAATAAATTCAAAATCGAAATAATTATAGTTAAGCTCTAACGTATATGAAAAAAGTGTTACCTACCATTGATTATCAAGTAATTAAATTTTTATTTTAATTTCAAAGGAAATACAACTGATATAATAATTATGAAAGTATTTTTAAATTGGAATTTTTTGATGTGAAATGAATTGATTGAAGATAAAGTGATAATTTGAGTTTTTTTTTTTATGAAATTCTAAAAATTCTAGTGAATTTGTGTTTTAAATTATATTGTTGCTAACACTGTAGAAAATGTTGATGTACTTTATACAAAAAGTATATAAATTAAGTAATTCAAAATTATAGGAATTGTTTTTTTAAATTTAATAACAAAAAACTAATATCCCCTATAAAATAAGTACCTCTTCCCTCCATCTACTCTTTCCCGTTGTCTATAACGAATAATATCAATAATATCTGTGGCTTCAAACAATAATCGCTTAAGTCGACATAAGGAAGAATTGAGTTGTGACTACTATGAGATTTGTCATGTTGTTTTACACATTTCTGTCTTGGTATGGTTCTCGTACGATACTTGTAGCAAAAGTTATCGTCAATAGCATAATAGCTTATCTCAATATTGATGCATCGAAGAACACTTGCAATAATAACTTAATTAAATTTAAGATTATAATTAAAACATTTATTTTTTTGCAATATTAGCTTATTTTGTTTTAGGCTATTATTGTTTACGAGATATATGGCATATTATATATATATATTATTCTGCATTTATCTGGATGTTTGTAAGTTCGACGGAACGCTCCAACACATATACAAATTGCATATGTATACAAATTCATATATATACATATTGCTTTGATGCTTTTTTTAACCCCTGTCTACCATGCTGAACATTTGCAGGAAAAATTGATTGCATGAACTATATTTTTTTAATTTAATGTTAGTCTTCTTCGCAAATAATAAAGAAAAATAAAAAATAATAATAATAATAATATAAATAAAACAAACAATTTTTTTGATTTATAATAATAAGGACTAATAGAAATTTAATCAATAGTTTAATATGGTATAATAACGAAAAGGCAAACAGCATTTAACACAAAAAAAAACATAATTCACTCAAAGGTTATTCTTATTACTTAAAATTATACACAATAATATACATGTGTATCAGCATATTTGTATTGTATAATATTATACATTATACTACTTTATTGCTTATACCTTTTATTTTTGTCATTATTGTGTGCGTAACTCACTTCACTCAAAAAAAATTATTTTTGTTTTTTTTTGTTTTTTTTATTATTTGCTGTATCTGTATTTTGTATGTTCTGCATGCTTTATTCCAAAAATATTATTTTATTTTCAGTGTTAAGTGTTCACTGTTCACTTCACTGTTCAGGTTCACTGTTCAATCAATAGAACTTGATAGAAGTAGAGTAGGATAATAAACTCTACTTCTACGCCGGATAATAAAACATTGTTTTTTTTTAAATTGAAAATTATTGATGAAAATGTTTTTGTATTTTTTGTAAATTTTACCAATTTAGATACAAAATTTTGAATATTTTGTTAAAAATAACACAATACCATAATAATATTTTTTTCATATAGCAAAATAAGATCCCTATACAGTATACAAAAGACAAAATTTATATGAAAATAAGATCTCATTTTTAAATTTGCTCTCCCAGAGGCCACAATAAGGCTAATACGGTATAATTTATACTAAATGGAACCCAACTAACGAATTATAACTAAATGGAAGTGAGTACGAGTATAACATACAAAAATACAAACATTTTATACAAATTTTTATTGGTATGGTACTTCTTTTTCTGTTACATAAAAAAAAAAAGATTAGTGTTAGGCCAATATAAACATAAATAAAAATAAATAAAAAGTGATATAAACATAAGTACTGTAATTTCGGAATAAAGAATCTAATGAAAGAAAAAAAGAAACTAGGATTTATTTTGCTTCCGTCATTTATGACGGGTTACAAAGCTAGTTATTTTATAACTATATAGAAAATTATAACCTCTTATCTCAAGTAAGCGATTATTGCATAATTAAAATTGTAATAAATAAATTCTTAATTTGAATAATAAGTTCTTATTGTAAGTTAATCTATAATTATAATTGACAAGCATTTAAGGTCCTGCGCAGTAGACACATTTTCATTTTATTTCGATTCTCCTACTCCTTAATGAGCTTCTAACATAATATGTAAGATGTATAATATATAAAACAAAAATGCGCACACAGTTTAAAATTTTGTACTCATATGATTTTATTATTCAGCAAATACATTATGCATATGTGAGAACTTATTAAAATAATAAACAAAAGCAAACAAATCAGTTATTATAATTTACATTATGTACTTGCAAATGAATCTATGTACATATGCCAAAAAAAAAACAAAAAAACAAATTCATCTAAATAAAAAAAATATAAAAACAACAAAAAAACAAATCACTTGAATTCTTCATTTTTATCTTTTTAAGTAACTGTTTCTAAATTTTGGTTATTTGTAGTTAAATATAGATTTTATTTAGTAAATTACTGTTTTTTTAAAAAATTTAAATTTGACTTCAAGTCGAAATATAATTACACAACAGGGGCCCCTAGTATTGTAATAATGAAATCATTATTTCAACTTAAGAGATTATTGTACATTGTGATTTTATCTAACGGTTTCTTAACTGGTACTGAGTTATTATAACGCATGTTTTGTCAGAGCGAAATCTCAGTTAAGCTTTTATTGTAATGTGATAAGGTCTATTGTTTTGCTGATTAAGTGAAGTACTAGCAGTATTATAAATAAAATAATAATAATTGGAGAAAGCAAATATTTTTGATATTTTTGTGGAAAACATTATTAGAATATCAAAATGCACTTTGAAAATTTTAGAATTAGCTAAAAATTATAATAAGAAAAACCAAGTGAAAACAGTACTGATTGAAGATGAAGGTAAATATTTTTATTAAAATACATACATACATATCACGTTTGAATTTACTAATAATACTAATTTTATTATATTATTTGGCTTTATTAACTTGTCGCACTTCTGGTTCTGTGGTTTCTTTATTTGTGTATGTTTTCTATTTGTCTTACTGCCTGTAATAGAATAGGTTGTAATAAGAAGGGGAACGAGATGTATAGGTAATATATTTATTTCAAAGTTCTTTCTCTATAAAATTTACTGATTAAAGCAAATCAAAGCCGTATTGTATTTAAAACGAAGAAAACAACAAAAAGAAATATAAAAGAAATGTGTACGTACATGAATAATGACAGATACAGAGCAATCTTAGTAAAGTTAAATGCTGACTGTATAGGTGACATTAATTGAAAAAAATTAGTATTGGCCTCCGAAGATTCAACTGTTAATGTATACACATTCGACTTGCATCAATGTTTATACCAACTCGTTATTTGCAAAATTCATTATATTTCTACAAAAGAAAACTGTGGACTTGCAATTTGACTGTGCACGATTGTATAAAAGGAATGCCTATCTGTTACATTTGGCACGAGGCTCTAGCTGGTCGTGGTGGGATAGAAATTTCATCATGTCTTTTTAAGCATGTTAATTAATAGTCTTAAAATTGAATGCCAACTAAGGCAATTGATATTTTATAGTGATTCATGCGTTGGCCAAAACAAAAATTCATTTGTTTCCACTATGTTTCGCTTTTGAACAGTTACCAATTCTTGAAATAATCGACCATAAATTTTTAGAAGTAGGACACACTTACATGGAGTGCGTTTCAGATCACGCTGCCATAGAAAGAAAAAAGAAAAGAACTGATTTAAAAATATTTCATCCGCATGACTGGTATAATTTAGTTCGCTCTGTAGGCTCAAAAAAAAACAAAATGTATTGTACCTGAAATGAAAAAAAAAATTGTTTTGAATTTTTCACTTTTTTCAAAAAATAAATTCGTTTGGAGAGATCGCAATAATTACAATGAACAATTTGTTTGGAAAAACGGCGTAAAGTGGTGACGATATTGCAAAGATGAGTTTGGAAAAGTATTTTATAAAAAATCTCGACATGTCCAAGAATCATTCAAAATATTAAATATCTTATAACGTGGCTTAGCTCAGTAAATGTGACCTTTATTCTTATAATCTAAGGAACTGTAAAAATATCTATGAATAAAAAAGCCGGTCTTCACGATTTATTACGTTTTATTGATCCCTGTTTTCACCGACTCTACGAAAGCTTACCAAGTGAAGATACTCATGATATTCATCCAGATTTAGTTGAAAAGGATTCTGATGTAGAATGAAGTTATTAATTTTATAAAAATAATAAAAACAATGATTGTTGATATTTTAAGCAACTTTGACAAAATTTAAGCAACTGCTTAAAAAAAAACTTTAAAAATTATCATTTTTTTTTTTATATTAATTTTTTATTTATTTATTTAAAATATGTTCATTTTCATTTTCTATACATAAATTTATAATTAAAATAAAATATGAAAAATATAAAAAAAAATGTTCTTATTTGTTTTTACTCGAAACTGCCATTTCAAACATAAGGGATTATTGTTTGAAGCCACAGATATTTTGAAGTCAGAATAATGTTTGGCTAGATAAGTTAATACTCAATTTTGGTTCTTCTAACCCTTGTATATGTCGCTATTTATAGACTGTCCTATAAACAGGTCGACCGGCAGATATGGGCGCATAATTTTAAAACAAAAAGTTTAAACAAATAAAAATATTAATTTGCTATATTACATTTGTATATAAGATACCATTAATGACAAAAATAAATACACAGAATCTGACTAAATTAACCTTCTTTCAAACTTCTGATTGGTTCGAGCAGCTGTCATACAACTCCTAGCACTCTCCAAAAATATTTCAATAACCGAAGGTTCTACAGAGCTGAAAATTTGTACATATGAGTTTTCATCTAAGCCTAACATGTATCCTAAATCTGAACTGAAATTGTACAATAGTTTCTGGGATATGAATTTTCGTTAAAAAAATAGCTCCGACGGGAAGCAGGACCAACAACTTTAACTCAGCTAGTTAGATGAATAAAAATCGCCCACTAAAAATAACTAGACACCTTTCAAGTCGACAACATATATAAATTCTTAATAAATTCACCTCTTTTAAAGCCAAGTTAATGTTAATCAGATCATTTATGATTGTAATAGTACAACACTACACAATGTTGCATTTCCCATATACACAAGATAAATAAATTTTTTTTTTTTACCTAAATAATTTAAGAAATTAAAACTACAATATCTGATGTATCAATAATTTACCCCATTCGTGGTAAACTCAATCTATTTTTGGAAATAGCTTGTTGTATAAAATCTTTATAAAGTTTTACATTTGTGAACATGGTAATAAATCCATCAGAACAATATTTTTTTATATCAATACCACCACTAACAACACCTAACAAATGATAACGATCTTGAACATCTCTATGAACAATAAAACCACCACCACTATCACCTTGACAAGCGGCTCCACCATATATACTTTTGGCGCAAAATCTATCACCATTAATATCACATCTAAAGTTTGGATGAACCAGTTCCTTACATTCATCATTATCCAAAGTTTCGAACAATAACTTTAATAATTTTGTGCTTGATGTAACATTTCTCGATGTCGCACCCCATCCTACAACTAGACCTATCTCATAACGTATAGTAGTGTCATAGTTATTGTATGGATCCCAATCAATACATATTGGCTTTATACGTGGACTGTATTCGAAATGGTTTTGAAGAATTAAGACGGCAATATCATTTCTCACTGGTGTTGACTGATAACTAAAATAAAATAAAACAAAATTAGAAGAAATATTAAAATTATAATAAGAAATTAATTAACTGTATCGGAATATGAATATCTTTGATTTCGATGTACGAAGCAAATTCATCAGAAGCTCCAATACTACGATATGTTTTCCCACCTCCAATAAGATAATTTATGGGGCTATATAGTGTATTGTAAGCGTCATCATAGAAACAATGAGCTGCCGATATGACAACATTCGAATGAATAATACTACCACCACATATTTGTACAAACGTTGAAGTACCAGTATTATTGGCATAAATACCCACATGCCATGGTGCATTTACAATCTTAGTTGAATTTCCTTTATACAATAATTTGGATGAATAAGGTTGATGGTCTTCTGCAATATGACCGCAAATTAATTGACAATCCTCTTCTACTCCAAATACTTCCCACTTTCCCTCCGTACATTTACTCAAAATATCAGTGTTAGGATCCAAGTTATAATTTTTATAACCCACCTGACAACGTAATTCTACAACTGTAGTCCTTGTTTCACATTTAACTGCTCTATAATTTCTACAATTCACTTGAACTTTATTACTATCAACCTTCGGAACATAACACGAGTCCGGTTGATGCGTACTGTAGGTTAAATATTTTTTAGAAATTCAATTAATAATATTTTTTTAATTTTATAAAGCTTACTATTTATCAGCTATTTCGTTAGCTATAACATATCTATTAAGTTTAGGTATTTCTAATATGTTCGATATATTTTTACAAGCTGGTTTTGTATCTGAGTCATATTTTATGCCAAAGTCAATAATGGAGTATGTTCCTAAAATACTATACTCTTCGTCGGAACTGGAACTTCTAAAATTATATTTTAAAAATGTCATAAAATATTTTAAACAAAATTATATGAAATGAATTATGTACCTTTTATTTATATCTAAATCATATTTTTTTAATTTGTTTCCAGATTTATAAATTATAAGATGATATTCTTCACTGTACGTATAATTAAAATGTGGTGTTAAGATTTGTCTTTCTGATAAAATAATTCCTGGGAATTTATTTATTTTACCTTCGACTGGATTTTTCCTAGAAAATTCAACATAAGCCGTCGGAAACTTTATTTGATTGTAATCGAGCAGTTCAAGTTTACTTGAAAAGTCGGTGCATATTGGTATACATGATAGTGGTTCATCAGACCACTCGCCATTATCATTGCAATTAATGGTTTGTAATGTTATATTTTCTTCATTAAAATAACCAGTTTTGCATTGCAGATGAGCTTTTTTAATATACGGACCTACACATGAAACTGATTCTTCCATATATGATTCGCAAAAAATTTTAATCCCAAATATTTGTAACTTTTGGATATCACATGTTTTTATAACAGATTCAATAAAGTCTGTTTTTAATATAATTAAAATTATTAGAGTAAATAAAAAACTATAAAAACAATTTTTCATTTTTAAAATAAAAAATTTAAGTTATTTCTAACCGACAAAAAACTCATAACTGATTGAATTTAAGAATTTTGCAAATAACTGAGCTATTGAGATAATCCATTCTGAAAAATTGAAGGTCATCTTAGGGGTTATCTTTACGAAATAACTTTTTTTCTTATATATTTATTTAATTTGGAAAATAATCTAAAATAGTGCCAAATATTATTATAATCAATACAAGCGTATTACAAAATTTTTTGTACAGCCTACATTAAAAAAAAAATGTAAATGCTTTAAAATTAATAAATTTTGATTATTTTAAGTAGATTCATATAAATTATATTATAAGTTATAAGACAACAATAATTATAATGTCAATGGACCTATTATGATAGTCGAAAATATAATAATTATTATTTTTTTCTGTATAAACCTTATTAGATGAAGCAATTAATATGATTCATCCTCAATACATAATATTCAAATACATAATATGCTTTCAACCCTAAATATTCTGTTAATTGGTTTGTCAGATTTACTATATGGGAAATAATGGCTGAGACCAACTAACAACGTTTTTTTTTTAAGTTTATTAATTTATTAGGTTGTCCTACTTTTTTAGAGCATTTTAGTTTAATCAGATACTAATAGCTAACAAAATAATATTACAGCTATTTACTCATAATTTTTATTTCACTACGAACGTCGCTTTAGTTTATTTTACTAACATTATTTTCATTAACATATTATTGCGCATTAATTGCAGCAGTCTAGTAATAGACGTCTGATATTGTTGCTCTAGACATTTATCTGACAGCAATAAAGAAAATATGTTCTATGAAATATTTTTACTTCTGATATTCCTTTTGTTCAACAATTAATTATAAATTTTCAATCCTATTATTTTAGTATTAGATATTTGTAAATGCATTTTTTTTAAATAGTATATTTTTACTAAATAAATGGAGAAAACAAAACCAAAAATATTTAAATGTGAAACTTTTTCAAAACATTACCGCAAAAAAATACCGATTAAGAAATAAAAAAAAATTAAAAAGTTTTTTTATAGAAAAACATATCCAAGTTCTAAACCCATATATGCAAATTATATATTTAATATAAAAACCAAATAAAATCATCTGAATAATAGCAAAACATCATTATTAAATCAATAAAATACAAATTTTTTTCAAATTAGAAGTATTTTTAAGGTTATCAAAACAATTAAAATTATACAAAACATAAAGTATCTATTAAATACCTATTTCCCTGGTTTATGTCTTTGAATTAGTCACATCGAAATGTTTCTAATCGACCAGGTGCATCTTCAAATTGAAATGAATGTTTAGTTTGTGAACCAATTAATATTGACAAGCAGAAAAAAAATATTCTTATTGTTGCCCGGAAGGTAAATTTTGCTTTGTCATCTTTAAAAATTCACTAGATTTGCCGAAAAATTTTTCTTATAGGACAAATATCAGAGCCAAGATCAGGGCTCTGCCATATAGGCAGCATATGCGGTCACCTAGGGCGGTGAACTGTTCAGGGCGCCAAAATTCGAGAGAAAAATAAAATAAATACTTTTTTTTTTAGTTGTACGCTTTTTAAAAACTGTTGAGGGCGCCAACAAATTTTGACGATGATAATTTGCGACTTATTACATTTTGGCAAGGAACATTAGTACGTTTGATCTCTTTAGTTCGGGTTCTATGTCAATAAAATTTAGAGCACTACGTGGTACTGGTAGCGGCGGAAAAAAATTGTTTACTCGTGGCAACGAAAATTTTTTAAAATTTGTTGAATATCTTGTAATGTTTGATCCGTTCATGAGAGAGAACTTGCGTAAGGTTACCGTTAATGAAATACATAATCACTATTTAGGGAAAAATATTCAAAATGAAATGTTTCAACTTCTAGCAAATGCAATTAAGAAAAAAATTATTGATAGTGCTAATTTTTCAAATTTTTTTTTCTTTAATTTTAGATTGTACTCCAGATGTCAGTCATATCGAACAAATGATGATGATCATTCGGTTTGTAGATATAAGAAAATTATTAGTTAACGACAAAGTTGAAGTCATCATTAAGAAACATTTTGTGGGTTACGTATCGTTAAAATCCACAACACACCAGTATGTGACAGAAACTGTTTTAAAATAGTTGAAAGATATGTTTTTCGATATTCAGCAGCTACGTGGACGTGGTTATGATAACGGAAGTAAAATGAAAGGAAATGAAAATGGAGTGCAGAAAAAAATATTTAACATCAATTCTATACAGCTTTGTTTGTGCCTTGTAATGCGCATTCATTAAATTTTGTATACTTAATGATATTGCTAAGTGTTGTTTATTAAAGTAGTAAAGGTTTTGTGATAGATTTGAGCAAATGCAAAATCTTAAGTCAGTTTTTGGATTCATTTTTGACATTTATAGCCTACAAAATGTAACAACATAACACTTATATGCATAATGTGCTAAGCTTGAGTCTGCATTAAGTCATGATGGCTCTAAATATATCGAAGCAGTGGGTTTGTGTAATGAGCTTCAATCTATTTCTACACACATTGAACAGAGTTCACGCCGACAGATGTCCTATATTTTATTTGTGAAAAAAAGTCGACCGATATTTATCCAAATTTTTGATCACCTTAAGAATCTTTTTAACGTTACCTTAATGTTACGTTAATGTAGAAAATGGTGAAAGAAGTTTTTCGAAACTAAAATTAATTAAATTTTATTTTCGCTCAAAAATGGCTCAAGAACAGCTTGTAGGTTTGGCTTTCATCGAGTGAGATCATTTTCTTTACGTACCTGTTTTCATTAGTAGAGAGGGCGCTACAAAAAAAGATTGCCTCTGGTGCAACAGAAAAAAAATATTTTTGAGCCTCCGCTGAGCAAGATATTATACAGAACATAATATGAAGGGCAATATTGACTATTTTTCCTCAATTTTTTTCCAAATCAAAAAAACTACCATCTTCTTCATCTCCACATGGTGTCTGCTTTGTATATAACAGAAAAATTCAAGCCACAGTGAACAGTTCTATACATGGGTGGCTTCACGTAGGTAACAGCAAGGAGATTAGATAGAAAAAAAAATACCCTGTGTAAGAAAAATGTTATGATTAAATTGTTGTATATGATATTATGAAACATTATTTGTTTTGCAGAAATACAAAACTTTGTTTTGAGTAAAATATTTTAATGAAACATTTTTTTAATGCTGGACCAGCAAATGTTACGTCGGTAAAAACTAGTAGCATAAATTAACTATATACATAGAGAATTCACGCAGAACAAAAAATGTTAGTCAGTTTTATAGATGTGAAATCACTCCATCATCATATTTGGGGTCATTTCGTTAAAATATGACCGTAGTCTGAGTTTTGTAAAATCAAATTGATCGTATTTCTTTTTTTGTTGTTCAGTTATGTATATGTGTATCTAACTACATGTGTATATATTTCTACACCATTTGAACGATTTCTTTTTAAAAAATGTTTTTGTTTTATATTTTTTTGTTCTTTTTTTTTGTATGTATATAAATGACTGTATGTAAATTTGTATATATTTCATTATAGGAATAGATTAAATAACTCCTTGTACTTTAATCAACAAAAGAAAAAATTTTATTGCTGAAAATTTCAAAATACATATACCTAGTTTACATTATACTTTTCATTTAAAATTTATTTTGAATCTTTGATTTGAAAAAATATTGAAATATATCTAATCTACATGGATGATACAGTTGTATTTTTTATTTTTTTTTTTAACAAAATTATATTTACTCTTCTTTGCTCTAAGTACGCATAACTCATCTAAGTTGAAAAACTATGAAATGTTTGAATAAGTATTAAAATTTTAAACTATTTTTAAGATATTAAATAAAGTGAATTATAGTTTTAGGTTTTTCAATTTAGCTTATATATTATGTAATCAAAAAATATTTAAAATATTGATTTTTTTAAGAAAATAAAGAAAATAAACAAATAAAATAAATTGTTTCATTTATAATTCTAATGCTAGACCGGCGAATTTTACGCCGGGAATAGCTAGTTGTATACATATTGTACATAATATGCACATATATCGACTGACATACAAAAAAAAAAAAACAAAAACAAAAACCAGAATAAAAATAAAATAAAATACGATCAGTTCAAAAACTGTCTAATTTTTTTGTTCTACGTGAATCATCTATGTATAATTTTTTCAAGTAGTAATATATAAATAGCGTTTTTGTCAAATACTTAAAACAAAGTTAACTTCCCTAAACAAAATTTGAAGTATTTCTTTTAGAAAAATTAAAAATGTTACAAGGTCATTTAAATTCATATAAAGTAAGGGAAAATGTTAAACAAAAATATTCTATAGATTTTATAATAGGTCTAATAATATGCAATTATATTTAGATTGCGGACCAAATTATATTATTGTCAATAAGTAAATTATTGAATCAATGCAAATAAAACATTATACAAGATGCCAAATCATAGAAAAATAAATAAAATAATTGTGTGATAGGACAGTGTGGGTAAAGTTATATTGTTTAGTAACTTTAAGAGTTTTAAGGTGAATTTTTAAGGCAGTTTGTAGTATAAGTCTTCTTTTTTGTTTAGCAATTGATTGATGAGAAAGAATGGTCTCAGTAGTTTTTTCAATGTTAAATAGCTATTTTACTATAATTTTTATGATTTCAGGACGTAAGAAAATTGGTATATGTACAAAGAACAGGAAATGAGAAACCAAATAATCGGTAGAAAAACTTTTTTAACAATTTTAATTGACAGAAAAATCGGAAGAATCTATTTTAATTTAAACATTCAAAATCTATATATAGAACGGTATAAAAATATCTCCGCAATATGACAGCATCCAAATACAACCTAACGATGTATGAAGCACGGCTTCAAATAATCTGGAAAATAAAAATCATATTTTCTACTAGAAAAACAATTGTGGAATAGCCACGATTAGACTAATTAACTGCTTTTTGAATATTATGGGTGTTTAAAACTAGTGTCAGAACATGACAATTGACCTTTGCCAAAGTTCTTTATACTTTGGAAATGTGAAATAAAAATAGTAAAATAGTGAAAAACAAAAATATTTAGTTTAAAATATAAAATTGAGAACGACAATGTTAGTGCTATGTACTAGCTAAGCTTTGGAAATGCCACCGATATCTTACCCGCATGCTGTGTTGAGATATTTTGAGTAAATAACTTGTGACAGAGTCATATACTATTTATGAGAAGCTCTTTCTGCAATAATTCTGTGTAACCAAACAACTAAACATTATTAATTTGGTCACTGCAAATTTTAAAAATATTTCATTTTGATAGAATTTGTAAACATACTTTCCGACTCTTTCAATGCAAGTTATTAATCTTATTTGAAAGCTTGATTTATTTGCAGAAAAAAAATTTGAAATTATAATTGAAAACAAAATTTTATTAATAAAACATTATAAAGCCTATTTTTCAGTTCAAAATAATTACGACCATTTTGAAATCGAACGAAGTACTTAATAATGCGTTACGGCTTCTTTCGTATTAATCACGGTGTCTACTTATTTTGGAATTGAGTCAATATTGACCTGACTCATTGAATCTTCAGCAGTAATTAAATTCCACGTTTGGTGAATATTTTGATGTAAACCAACAATTGTGGAATGTGGATTATTATACATAGTCCTTTTCATTGAGTCCGCATAAATTCAAAAAGATTTAAGTTCGGGCTTAATTATGATGTTGCGATACTTTATGTAAGCAACCAAACACTACTGCGGCTTAAAAAATTATTTTATTTTTTATAAATATTGATAAAACCGTAAAATTGATTTTGAATTACTTGAAATGAAAACAGTACTTGATTTCATTTTTAATTTTACATTACTTGAAACAAAGATTCATAATGCGATTCAGTATACATAATAATATATATATATACATAATATAATAATATATCTTATTACCGTAATATTATTCAAAAATTTTAATTACAATTCAAAATTTTTAATAAAAAATTAAGCGGAAATACATTTATGAGAATGTTTTTGATAAAATACTATAAAATTGTATATAGTAAGTAGGTACCATATTTGAAAATTTATTATAATAATTTGCAATAATACCGGATGCACTTATGATCCCAATCATAACGCCACACTCTACAATAAAATTTTAATTTTTATTAAATGGCGCTATCAATTTATTTAATTTGAATTTTCGTTATTTTTTTTACTTTTGTAATTATCTAATACTATTCATTTATATAGACTTTAATTCTATGAAAATAAATTAATCAGAAAATTAAATTTTATAAAAAAGATTACAAAAAGGAATAAAAATAAAAATAAAAAAAATAAAATAAATTGAAATATAAAAATAAACCTCATAAACACCTCCGGCGAATTAAAACGTGACAATATTTCTCAATCTATAGATAAAAAAAAAACATTAAAAGGAATATAATAAGGGAATAATTTTATCGTAGTTGAAATTAACTAGAATAATAACTATATTATACACTCTACTCTATACAAGAAAACTGAGCTCATTTGAGAAAAAGAAAATAAAAAATAAAAACAAATAAATAAAAATTTTAAACTGGTCAAATAGGTATAACTGTATTTTGATATAGTAAAGTCACATCATCTTCATGGAAACCTCTTGCAAGAAGAAAAATCAAGTGATGGAAATTTTAGTACTAAACTTTGCACCACCACAAAACTGTAAACCACCTAGGGATTCATAATAAACCCCTGATGTAAAAGAATGTGTTAATATCTTAAAAATACCTTTTTGGGGTATCTCTTAGGTTGTCAAAAAAACATATCAAACAAAACCCACCCAAACCTAGTTTTCGATAGGCCGGGGCAGTCTCAGAAAATATGTTTAGTCATCTTCCTGATACTCAAGACACTTAAATACACAAAACAATAGAATTTGCGACAAATCGCACTACATTTAAAATCTTTATTTGGTTCAGAGTAAAAGTGTATGTATGTTGTAAACCTACTTGAGGTCTATTTTTAAATATGTTAGTCAAATATTTTTTACTTGAAAATAATTACCATTTATTACTTAACTAAATTTACAATAACCATTTATTACTTAACTAATTTAACATTTTTTACTTAACTAATATTAATCACTTGGATTCAGTGTGATTGCCACAGTAATCCGTCGCCATCACATAACTATAGAACAGCTTTGGGCTGATAAAAATCCCCTGAAATACGGACTGCACTATTTGTTATTCTACGAACAGACCCATTGATATGACAAATGTGTTCATATCTTGATAAGACCTTTTCGGGAGATCTCTCAACTTATCAAAAGTACATACAAAAACAAAAACCACCCGAACCTAGCTTCGATACACCGGAGCATTTTCAGTCAATATGTTTTGCTATCTTCCTTATCATGATACTCAAAGATTCGTCAGTTATCAGTATTGCTAAGCCTCAGTTTAATTTCGTGCTAGGCTGTAAATGTATGCATTATGAAACCTTACCTCTATTAAACTGAAGCAATTTTATATATATATTTTTTTTTTGTTAACTTCTGGCTTTAGCTTTCAAGAAGTTTTATAGCACCTAATCTTGCGCCAGTCAGAGTTTACTTAGTTTCTTCTGTTTCTTCCATACTAATGCCACAACAAACCCTTTTTATGGGTATGCAGATAGTTTCATTCGCTGAGCTGAAGTCGATATTAACTCTCTCATTAACCAGTCCATCATCCTACCATAATATATTCCTGTCTGTTCGAATCCCGAAGAACCAAACAAATTTTTACAGTGTTATTCTACGGAGAAGGAGAAGGTAGTAGGAGTGGGAGGTAGAATTAGGGAGGAGGAGATAAGAGATATTCAAGTAGTATTCAAGATTTAACTACCAGGAGCATGATATAAAATCATTCAAGTACTGTAATTGTTGCCTCACTATCACTGTATATGTAGTAACGTCCATAGCTGGGATTTACCTAATTATAACACCGATTCCGTAGCCTAAGCTATCGTCAGTACTTTCGCCTGGAAAATACTTTTATGGTTTGATAGATTTTATATTATTCTCGTCACTTAAATTTTGTCTACAACACAGACAGATAGACATTAAATATTCTAAATTCAGCTGATTCTGTTATAAACAAATTAAACTAAAAATATACCCTTGTATTGTTCACCTTCATTTTCACCTTTTATTTTTTTTTATTAAAACTTACTTAAATTATTTTTTGGTCGAAATCATGGTATGCATCATAATCAATATTCTTGGACAAAATAATCATTGAAAATATAACAAAGAAGCTGACGACTGTATATATGAGAACGATCCAAATTTTTAAAGAGAGGACGCAATAAGAGGGTGAGTGATTCATAATAAAAATACCAACCAACAACTGACTTAAATAACATTTTTATCATGGGTGTTTCAATTTGGTATAGAAGTATGATACGGTATGATATTATTATCATCAGTCTTTGTTAATCTGAAAGATATAAGAGAAAATTTGAATATTGCAAAATTAAATAAAAATAAAATAAAAAAAAAAAAACAACAACAAATTCTTAAGAAATGAGAATTATCGTTCAATTGTTACGTAAAATGAATTTTTAATTAGAACTCTATAGTTGAAAAGTTGTTCCTTTAACATTTCAACTTAAATAATTCGTGTACATTGAGCTGTAGGTAGAATAAAGGTTTTTATTATTTTATTTATTCATAATTTATTAATAATTTTCATAAATTTTAAAGAGACGTGCAGTTTTTAATACAAATTATTTTTTTGCAATTGATTGATGAGTAATAATGAATTTAATTTTCAACTGTGTTGGGTCCTAGTATTTTTTTTTCTATTTTTAATAATTCTCTATTTCAAGTCTTTTGAATTTTAAACAGTTTAGGGCATTCAGTTAAAGTGCGGTCTATTAAAATAATTACAGAACTAACTGAATCTCATTGTATATACGTCCCGCAAATGGTTTGATACAAAAGTGAATATTTTATAATTTGCATTCTAAAGGACAAAATGAAAACGAAATTCTGAATATAATTTAAACTGAAAACACTACAAATTAATTATGGTCCTTCCTTCAATTTATCAATAATTGTTTTAGAAATATTTAAGTTCAATCCAAGTGTAGCCTTCAAAGTAATAATTAAATAAGCTGTGGATGTCATTTCTCATATTTTGTTGCTTTTGACATTCAAAATATTTGATGTGTACATACGTAACTAGAATAATACTAGAATCGGCAAGCATTTGTCTGATTTCAGCAGGTACTAGAGTATTTGACGCCTGCAGCAGATTACTGTACATTTCATTTTTAAATCACAAAAAATATTTCCTAAAATATTTTGCTATCACTGCTATTGAAGTGTAGATCCAATTTAACAAGGTTTCTGAATTTAACAAGGTTTAATTTTCATAAAAAATAGATAAAAAATAGATATATACGAGTTATGTTTTGTTTTTCAGATAGAAGAAAATCATCAAAAGAGCCTTCTGCTTCTGTTCTATGTGCCGGGGAAGAACAAAGTGAACAACTGTGCCGACGTTAACGCATTAAAAACCCAAATGCTTTTGTTAAAATTAAAACCAGTTTGTAAACCTATTGATACAATTTTGGTCCAATAACTTCAGATATCTTGGATCAAACAAAATTCCATTAAAAATTATCATAAGTTAAAAGATTTTTTACTAACACAGTTCGAACGGTTTCGTCCGTTTAAGTCTTCTAACAAAATTTTGACTGTCAGCTAAATGTGAATCTTTGATATTGGCATGATAGAAAAACGACTTTTATGGCGTACAGACAATTTTTTTATTTCGTCTTTTATGAAAGGGATTCTGAGATATCTATAAATATCAGCATTTCACGCAAACCAGGGGTGCATTAACAATGATTTTTATGGTTTTGAATTTGATGGATAGTTTGAATATATAGTTGTTTAGAGCAAACCCCATGTTTGAATACCGTATGCCCAAGCGGGCTTTAATATCTGATTATACGTCGAACTCGTAAATGTCCGCCCAATTAGCAAATACAAATATTTGTATTTTAGATCTAATTCTAGTTTTTCTTTCTTGACATGTTCTGTCCATCTAAGCTTTGCGTCATACCGAGATATTTTTCAGAATTTTGATATGGTATGATGACATTGCTTAATCTTACTGGAATGTGCGACTCAATTTTTTTATTTGTAAATTTAATGGGCTAGGATTTTGCTTCATTCAGGTTAATTCTCCACCCTTTGCACCAAATGGAGATCTTGTTATTGACTTTTTGCAATTTTATTGTAGCTTCATTTATATTTTGCCGACTGCATCATCTGCAAAGGTATCTACCGCCGCATTTTCTATCTCTGGAATATTACTAGCGTATAGTAAAGTATGGGGCTCAGTATACTACCTTGTGGTACTCCTCTGCGTATACATTGTGTAGAGCAGAGTAATCTTCTCCTTGCTTAATTTGAAATACTCGATTGTATAAATATGATCGATGATGATAAATGAGATCAGTTCGACATAATATGTTTCGGGGAGCAAGCGACGTAGCTTGTAGATAAGCTCCACGAGTATATCGAAAACATTTTCGTTTTTAAAAATCACATCAAAGTGATTATCTAATACGTCATTTAAATAACAGAAAAATTTAAAGGTATACGCTGCATGTCAAGATATTGATTCATATATTCTTTGCTAAAAAAACCGTTACCAATGCACAATTTAAATATTTTGAATTAAAAGTAACACTTTTTACGGGTTGTGTTTTGTTATTATACTTCTCATGGGTTCTGTGACGGTGACTTCTCACTCAAAGAATATAGCACAGCGATTCTTGAATCGACTGTAGTAATACAAATTATACTTACCAGAAATTCAACAAAATATGACAGAATAAACACATAAAGTCTGTATTTGTTTTGTTATTTTGTGTTCTTTACTTTATTTATCTTTATTCTTAGCTTTACAACTTTATTTTTAAGGTTTGTGTTTTTTTCTTCGATTAAGTAGTGTGCTATACTCCTGTTGGTTACTATAGTTTTTCCCAAATAGTTTATCACTGATTTAAAAATCATCTGTTTGGGCGATAGACTGCGTTAAATTCCTCATCCACTTAGGTTGACCATAATGGTTGCCGTAGATTTTGATGTGCTTCTACGTACTGTGGTAGTGTATGTTAAGTTTTAGAGACTGTTCTCAGATTGATCTGTCTTATGCTATTTGCTATAACTCCATAATATAATACGTTGGTCTGTCCAACGAGTGAACAAATAAACTGTTTTGCTATTCTTGCGTTGCTTCTACCTTCAACTACCAGCATTTCTTTTTTTCACAATCGTTTGGCAATGTGCAAAAAAAATATGTCGCATAAGAAAATTGTTAATAGTTTGTAAATAATAGTCGTGAATAAATAGTTTTATATCCCTTGCATCCGTTTTATATAATCAGAAGTAAGTATCTACAATAGTAGTTATTATGTAAAATGGATTCAGAAATAACACTGTCAATTTTTACTTTATCCACTACCTTTATCAAGATTTTTATATGGCTAAAATGGTGCGAACTGCGAACACTTTTAATAAAACGGTACAAAATAAACAACGCATTAATATACTTGGCTTCCAATCTTACAAAGGTTTTTTTCATTGGTAGGTTCCATGTAGACGCGACCCCTTCGGATCTATTGTACTTCCAGTAAGCTTAGTCAAAACCATAATAACAGTTTTTGCGTATACTTAAAAAATAACATTTTTGTTAAAAGCTTTCTAGTACATTCAAAACAATTAGTCGTAGTAGTACTAAAATGTAGTATGTAGTAGTACTAAAATAAAGTAAAATAAAAGAACAGTGAATTTTCAACTTAAACATTTCTGTGATAAAATTTTGAACTTTGACATTACTGTGATAGCATTATGTTATGCTATTTTGAATACATTTTCGATATCAATACTCAAAATGTTATGATGATGATGATGAAATATTTTCTTATCAAATAGGGTAATCTCTATAATTTTAATTATAAAATTTGATGTATCCATACCCATCCCCATTTTAACTTAACAGTAGAAACAGTAAAATTAGTGTCACCATCGGTATTTTCCTGAAATTATCTATCTAATCATTATTATTTTTCTTTTAAAAAATAACTGTTACAATTAACTTTCTTGTCTCCCTTCCAATATTTACTCTTTCTTCTATTCCAATTTTTTTCTGTCTTGTTATCTTCTCGATTACATAAAACCTAATTTAGAAAATATTTTATGTCTTCTTCTATCTAACCTAACCTATCATTTCCATATTTTTATTTTGTTTACAATACTAACTTCTATGTTGACCGAATTAAGTCGATTTTTTTTATTTTTATGTAATCCTATTTTGTCTCCCTCATAGTGGAAATTAATTTCTTAAACTTATTTTTTTCTTTCTAACAAAATTTCGCTTTGAGAATACAAAGCCAGGCAGATTGATGGAGAAATTGCGGGGGGATATAAGAAAAATCTCATCACTTGAATAAATATTTCTACATCGGAAAGAAAAAATAAAAACGCAATTCATTATGAAAGTTATATAGAGGGGTTATAATTAGATTATTTATTTGTTGTTGTTGGAAGAACTTTATTGGTGAATGGACTGGATAAAAAAATATAGAAAAATAGAAAATTTTAAATTCATAAGTCATAATGACAAGAAAACACTGCAGTTTTATATTTATTATATATTTCAATGTTATTTAGTATTAGGTGACTACAAGCATTTTAAGCTAAAGCTGATCATAAGACATTATACCTGTGCATATCAAAATAAGTTTTAGTCCAGACC
This sequence comes from Argyra leucocephala, assembly GCA_963942445.1. Classification (NCBI taxonomy): domain Eukaryota; kingdom Metazoa; phylum Arthropoda; class Insecta; order Diptera; family Dolichopodidae; genus Argyra; species Argyra leucocephala. The sequence continues at coordinate 18,303,497 of OZ012681.1, forward strand.
TAATTAAATAATAGAGAAATTGAGTATCTGATTAGATAAATATAATATAAGTTAAAAAATTGTATAATAAAATCCCCGGAGTGACAAATGATACATTTTTGAATTAATATTTATACCTCACAGATGCTTTTTTTAGAAGTTAATATTATAAGGTATAAAATTTGGGGAAGGTTAGTTAGCAGTCAATTTCTATCACTATAGTCTGCTGATGAGTACATTAGTGTTGAAAAAATTAAACTAAAAATTATAAATATATATACATAGTGTAGAAATATACATATACATATAGTATACATATACATAATATATATTTATATCGCCAATAATCTATAATTATAATTGACAAGCATTTAAGGTCATGCGCAGTAGACACCTTTTTATTTTATTTCGATTCTCCTACTCCTTAATGAACTTCTAATATATATAATATATAAGATTGTATATAAAACAAAAATGCGCACACAGTTGAAAATTTTGTAACCATATTTTATTATTCAGCAAATACATTATGCATAAGTGAGATCTTATGAAAGTAATAAACAAAAGCAAACAAATCAGTTATTATAATTTATATTATGTACTTGCAAATGAATCTATGTACATAAGCCAAAAAAAAGAAAAAAACAAATTCATCTAAAATAAAAATATAAAAACAACAAAAAAACAAATCACTTGAATTCTTCATTTTTATCTTTTTAAGTAACTGTTTCTAAATTTTGGTTATTTGTAGTAATAATATAGTTTTTATTAAAATTATGTATTATATATATACATACCTTTTTAATGACAAAATTTTTTATTTTTAGTAATTTTATCACTAAATGCCACTTACTTCAATATAAATGCGGGAATATATCGGAAACAAAGCCGTATATGAGGGACGTGTATTTATGTGTCCTAAATAAAACTTATTAACCACGAGTGTAGTAAGTTCTTTTTATTAAACACGAGTGATTTCTGCTATATCCTGCGAAGTCTATGTCAGGACGTAAATTACGTTTTTTTTAAAAACTTTAAATTTGACTTCAACTTGAAATATAATTACTCAACAGGGACCCCTAGTAGTTAAATATATTTAGAATAACTTTTTTCAATGCTTTGGTGTATTTTACAAACTCATGCTATATATGAATGCATTTTGCCATTTTCAAACAAAATTAGATACCCAAGAAAATAAAAAAAAACATACAAACAATACTGGTTAGTGGGTAAGAAAACCCAATTGTTAATCGCCCATGACGAATTAAATATACAACATCGCAATAAAATATCCATATACAACTTGTTATATTAGAACCTATTTAACTAATCAACTAACTAATTTTTGCAGCCAATAAGTTGATATTAAAACTGTTTGAGTGAGTAACTTAGCTAGTTTAGTATTTTGATCTGGTGCTTCTGATTTGTTCCTTAAGCTTATAAGGTTTTTTTCTGCAGATTTCGATATAAAGATCGTTATATATCGTTATCGATCTATACACTGTTATATTTCAAAATTGGAATTGCTGACCACCTCTGAAAATGCTGAAGAACAATAATAATAGAACAAAAACTATAAATTATTACTCCAAAAATTTGTGTGGGCTGTTCGCAATATTGTGTGTGATCTACTAATCAGAATGACCAGTGGCTTCAAATCCCACTTGGACATGTATATTATTTTTGAATACTTTTAGTATATAATTTTCTACCTTCTGATATCAATAATAATGATATTTTAGATTTTTCAAATCATTTCATAATTCCGATTCAAGACCCATTGTTGCCTGATTCAAATAATACCAATATTTCAAAAACAAACTATGATCGGTCAGTTGAAAGAAAATATAGCTTCAAAATAAATGGCTGATTTTTGGTAATTCAACCACAATTCAATTTCACAAAAATTCTTTGCATAATTTCTTGTAACATCACTTACAATATTTAATTAACAAGAGCCATTATTTTCAATTGAAAATTTTCAACCTTTTTGACCCTTTCTAACACGTCATGAAATTCCCATAAGTATTTTGGAAAAACTTATATTTTTTTTATTGTTGTTGTTGTAAAATATGAAAAGTGTCATTAGAGTGTAAGCAGACTATAGGTGTCATTAACACTTAATGCGCATACCATAAACAATATTAAAAAAAAAAATTTACATTTGCTTATCAGCCGTTAATCAAATTTGTTGGCTATTTTCTTGTCCAGCCAGTATTTTTTTTTACTTTCTAATAATATTTACGGTTAATATTTTTTATCTAACCCATTGGGAATTCACATCACATCCCAACCTTTTTTCTATTTTTCTGTTTTTATTTTAATACAAAATTATTCAATTAAATATTTTTATCGTGATTTAATAACCCATCAAAAATTCAGTTTTGACGCCATTTACAAAATTTATGAGTTTAAAGACAATTTTTTTTTTTTTTTTCTAAATAAAAACAAAATAAAACAATTTTTGTTTTTTTTTGTTTTTTAATTTAAAATTTGAAAAATCCGCTAAAAATATTAGTTTGTGGGTGGTATTAAAAGATAAAACACTGAACTTTAGGTAACTATCAAGTAATTTTGTCAGGTTGAATGGTAAAAAAAAAAAATATTTTTGAAATCATGTCAGTTGATGTGATGAGTACCTACCTATGCATCTGAGATTTTTAATACTAACGTTCTTCTTTTAATAAGTGTTTTTGGTACAAGTTCTATGGAAATAATCTCCAATGTGATTATGTCGAAAAAAAAAATACTTCATGTTTTTCATTCGTAGTTCTTTATAGTTGGGTCTGGTTAGATTAGCCGAGAGGTAGATTGGACGTGACTATTTGAGTTGTTTTTGTAGAACCAATTAGTAGGTGCTTTTAAGGATGCAAAGAAATGGGGACGAGAGAATTTTATCCGTATGCATAACACTGTAAACATAAGAATGGGATGCGTGTGATGGGATTGAATGAATGAAAAACCATCGCGAGAGCTAACCATACCAAAAGATGTTGGGGAAGCGGAAACGCAAAAAAAACTAATGTCACTGAATAAAGCTGACCTGCGACTCTACACAGAGACACGCACAGGATACATGCTACTGCGAAAATATGCTACAAGACTTGGGTTTGTGAAGAGTAATCTCTGTGCGATGAAACTGTGCTCCATGTACTGTGTGTTTGTCCAACGCAAAGAACAAGGAGGAAAAGAATTCTAGAAAGGTTAGTTTTTTTTTTTTTTCTTTATTTCAATCATACTAATTTAATATAAAATTTCATTAACTTAAAACTAAATTGTAAGTTGTAGATCTTAGCCTAGGCTGTCTGATCTTAAAATTTAAAAAAAATTAAAGTGCAAATAAAAGTTAATATACAAAGAAAAGCTATGGAACTGTCAATAATATGAAATAAAATAAATTACATTATAGGAAAACTTAAAAAATAAGATAAACTTCAATGCTTAAATTTATAAAACGAGAAAGAAAAAATAAAAAAGTAAACAAAAAAGTACTAATTCTATTATAAAAATTATATATAAAGACTATTTAAAACTACTTATGAAATTAACTTTAACATTTTTACTGCAATTACTACTATCAAACATTTTTAATTTTTTATTATTGTTGTTGGAATAATACAAAATATTCTAATATTCAATTATTTTTGTTTATTTATCATTTATTTTTACTTTTTTCCATTTATTTATTTTTGTTTTTTTATTTTTATTGTCAACTAATATTTAATATAAATTTTTGTATTCCGGTTTTAAAAACTCTAAAAGAATCAATTTCTTTAAGTTGTACCGGCAGGTCATTAAACAATTTCAAACAATTATACAGACAATTGTTTTTTTGTTGATTTGTTTTAAACAAGGACAGGTAGAAATTGGATTTGTTTCGTGTGTTGTGTGTATGGATGTCTATCATTCTACTCAAAATGAAATTATGTTTGATTTTATTATTCATTATTTTAAACGCTACTAGATATAGTTCTCGTTTACAAACATTAGTGAAACTTAAATATTTATCAGAATATAATAAATTTGTTGGATACATACGTGGGTAGAAGTGAATAATTTTTATTGATTTCTTATGAATGACATCCAGCTGACTTAAGGTTTGCTGGCTCGCACCGTTCCATACGGGATTGAGATATACAATGTGTGACACTATAAAAGACGAATATATTGCGTATAATGCTTTGGTTGAGATAAAGTTCCGTAATCTACGCAATATGAAAAGATAGGGTGATATTTTGCTAATAATATGGTGCACGTGGTCAGTCCATTTCAACTGTTTATCGATAATTAACCCTAGATAATTAAAGCTATCTACAGTTTCTATTAATTTAGATTTATATAAGAAATTTTCTGAGTTATATAATTTATTTCCAAACAAAATAATTTTGGTTTTTTTTACATTTAGGCTTAATTTGTGTTTAGTAATCCATATTTCAATATTAATTAGATCGTTTTCAATATCCCTCCTCAATTCGATTTCGCTTGTTGCTGAATATCGTATTACTGCATCATCAGCATACAGTTGAATTGAGCCTTTCAGCTTTAGTCGGGATATATCATCAATGTAGAGCTTAAAAAGGTCTGGTCCTAGGATGGATCCCTGTGGTACCCCTTTTTTAATAGTAAGGTAACTACTAAGAGAATTTCCTATTTTGACTCTTTGTAGCCTATCTTTGAAATATGATTTAAAAAAGCTTATATTGGATGGACTAAAACCAAGATTAATCAATTTTAATAACAGTATCTCATGGTCAACGCAGTCAAATGCTTTTTGTAGATCCAAAAATATACATGCAACAAATTTCCCATTGTCGATGTTATTGGATATAAAATTTGTTAAACTGAGACATGCTGATGTAGTGTTAGAATTATTTTCAAAACCATATTGTTCTTCATGTAAAATGCTGTTATTTGTAAAAAATAAATTAAGGCGGCGTTTGATGATTATTTCAAATATTTTTGACAAAGCGTTTAGTACAGAAATCGGTCGGTAGTTTGTTGGATTTGTAGTTGAACCTGATTTGTATATAGGGGTTACTATTGCTATTTTGAGACTTTTAGGAAAAACAGAATTTTGAATTGCATTATTTACTAATTTTACTAATAATGGTGATAATTGAGATGAGAATTTTTTAATGAATTTAGAGGAGATATTGTCATGGCCCGTTGCAGCTGACGACTTTAGTTCATCAATTATTTGTTTGATTTCTTCTTCATTTGTTAAATCTAGACAGAAATTGTTGAAGATAGTTCTTCTTGTACTATTTATATATGTAAAATCTATTTGGAAAGGAGAGATATTTATTTCGTCAGTTACATTCACAAAGAAGGGGTTCATTTTGTTAGCTATGTTGCTTTCATCACTGATAGTTTCATTATTAAAGTCTAAGGACTTAATAATTGTGTTAGAAGTACGCGAATCAGTGTTATGAATTATTCTTTTATAAAATTTCCACAAGTTTTTAGAATTTGAAATTTCGGAGTGGATGTCATTTGAAAAATAGGTTTTTTTAGCTTCAAGAATCATTTGGCTAACTTCAAGTCTCATTTTTTTATATAAGTCAAGAATCCGTATATTATTTTTGTATTTACAAGAATACTATTCTCAGAGATAATATACAAGAAACCTAATGAAATGCTTCGATTCATGACAGATGTTAGCTGGCTCAACGGCAGAGTCTGGTGTAAACCAGAAGTGAAATCATTGAAATGGGTACAGCGGGTCAAAAGGCCTAAAGGCGACGGATGAGTACTATCTCACACATTTAACCAACCGAGGTACTTTTCTGTGTTTTTTGTATGTCACGATGTAGATGTTTCCTATATTTCAACTCATTGTCCAATTTACTTTTTTTTCTATGAAGATTGTTTATATTTGAACCACCAATTGGATTTTAAGATGCTAATCATCTATAGGCCTCTCATTCTTGTAGAAATTATTTCCAGAAAAACCACTGGACACATCTCTCTGCTAGCTAGTTTCAAATCTATTTTGAACGGTTAGTTCTATAGCGTTGTAATCGTTAATATTAAATCGTTAATCGTTTAATTATTTTTTTATAAGCCAATCAATCAATCAAGCAATCAAAACAAATATATACGAAAATATTATTTAAAAATGTTTAATAAATAAGTGGCAAATTTTTGCAAGTTATGTGGCATTCGTCCATGCAAACCACGAATATAAATATTCTATATTATTTATTTTCAATTTATAAATCCCAATTAATTTTAGGTTTTCCGATATGTCATCTATTCAATGAAAGTTTGATTTGTATCGATGTTTTCTATTTTTAGATCTGGATCCGGATATTATTGTCGCTGCTTATTTGAATGCGATTTACATGCACTCTGTTACAATACACACTTACTACATTGTATTGAAAAGAAATTGTAAAATGTTATTTTAGAAACAAAAATTGGCTACGTAAAATGTATAGTCAAATTAATATCATCATCATAATCTCTCTTGTTGATCATCGTGGGTGTAGGTATATAGTTTGTACAATCTTCTATCGCCAAACATTATTTTCCGCTAGCGTCTTCCAAATGTTGTAAGTGAAACTTTTTTGAAAAAGTTTCAAATCTTACGAAGTGTTATCCCAACCCATTTTCTTTGCCTAGTCATTCTACTGATTTCTTCAATTCTTTTTGGATTGCATTTCTCGCAATAAAAGTGTTTCTTTCCAATTGTAGCATTATTGTAGTTTTGCAATTCATTTTTGCCTCTTTTATACTGTCTCGAATAGTATATTTCCGTATTTAACAATTTATCCATTTTGTAAATGATACTGTGGATGATATTGTCTTGTTTGTAGGACGTCGTCCCCTTTTAGACGACCTGGGAACGTTCACTTTGAAAAACTAAGAAGCCACTTCCATTTTGAAATGCAAAAAATCTAGTATTTAATTCTTGGACACTTCGATTACTTTAATATCATTTTTGTATTCCAGCCAGCTGAATGCCAATGCAAAATCCAGTAAATGAGTATACATTCCCTAGAGGCCATTTTCTATATCTTATAAATTCGCGGTAGTATGCAATTTACTGGTTAACAATTACCATTCCAACAACATATTTTTGAACCATGTCTGCTTACATCTACATAAATTTTAGTAAGCTTGTCCCATCGCTTCGTTGTATCCTTTACTCCGATGCACAATAAAGTTGGATGAGAGATTCACAATAATTATTGTTGTATCCTGCAATTCAACAATCACAAAATATCACCATCATTGGTAACAATTTCGTCACACGTCTTGCGGCCCTTTTGGATAAATCCTTATTCGATAATAATAGGGGATTCATGAATCTATTTACTCGGATCGTTCCAGCACAATTAATATTTTCTTGTTTAAGACATTCGAGAAGTTGATAAGTTGTAAAGAAATTGTCACAATATATCCTGTTGCTTCAAACCAAAATTTTTTTAATAGCTCTGGTGATAGGTTGATTCAATTTCCCTGATACAAGAACAAATCATACGGGATACCAGCGAAAACATATACTTTATTATATAAATTTAAAACTATCGTAATCCGAATTGTAAAAAAAATCGTAATTTTCTGTTCTCGGCAATGATATCGATTGCTAAATTGGGATAAGTAGATATTTTAAGTAATTTGGTTCTGAACGGTTTGTAAGACACATAAATTTTTGTCAATAAACTGAACAATTGATGGTCGATATAGATAATATATACATAGCTACGTTCTAAAATAGCCATTCTAACTAAAAATGGAAAAAAATAAGTAATTGGTTTACTTTGTACATTTTAATGGACAGTACATGATAACATGTATATTACAGTTGAAACAATTTGTCCGTTATAATTTACAACTATTTTATAATTTAAAACACATTATTCAATATAATATAAAAACACATTATTTACTAAATTTAAGTCTTTTTTTTACACAATTATTATTTTTGTACTCTTAAGCAATTGAAAAAATCGTCAAAACCTTTTTGGAAAATTTCAAAAGTTTTAAAAAATAAAAATAAATTTATAGGTACTCTAAAGGATGACAGTAACATATTTTACACGAATATTGATAAAGCAAATGCATTAGATAAAAATTTTTTTAACAAACACACCGTGAACAACAACACAAGCGACCATGATACAAATCTTATGGTGGAGGAATCTGTAAGCAAAATTGATCAAGCTGAAATAGAATCCTTTGAACAAATTGAACTGAAATCTGTCAATGAAATATTTGCCCAATTAAAGATTAAAAAATCTGCAGGTTCAGATCACATATCTAATCTGTGTATCAAAAAATTACCATTAAACGCGAAAAGATATCTAATTTTGATTTACAATTCTTGTTTAAAACTGGGTTATTTCCCGAATATATGGAAAGAAGCTCATATTATTCCGATTCTTAAGCCTGGAAAACCGATGGAGGAATTAAGTAGTTTTTGGCCTATCAGCTTACTATGCAGTTTCTCAAAAATCATAAAAATTAGACTGGAAAAGTTTATTTCAGCTAAAAAAATTCTTCCAAACGAGCAGTTTGGATTTAGGGTAAAGCATAGTACCATTCACCCTCTTCTACGTGTCAAAAATTACATTAAATCCAAGTTAGAAGAACGCAAATCTATTGGCTTAGTAGCGCTTGACATAAATTCCGCCTTTGACACTGTGTGGCACTCTGCATTGCTTCATAAATTAGAAGTGTATAAATTTCCTATATATTTAATTAAAATCATACAAAACTTTCTTCATCAAAGAGTATTTCGTGTGATATTGAATAATACATGCTCCAATTTGTATGAAATTAAAGCAGGAGTTCCACAAGGCTCGGTACTTGGCCTAATTTTGTACAACACTTACACTGCAGATATCCATAGGCTAGAGTTTACAAAAATATCTGTATTTGCTGATGACACTGCAATTTACTCTGATGGCACTAATCCCAATCACATATTAACAGACCTACAAAATTCACTCAATTAGCTCTCTAGTTATTATGCAAAATGGTGAGTAAAAATTAATGCTTCCAAAACAGTATCAATTTATTTTACGAAAAAAAGGAAAGCCTCTCTTTTACCTTCTATACCATTAAAACTGCAAAATGACGAAATTAACTGGGCCGATACTATTAAATACCTAGGCATTACCTTAGATAAAAGACTAACCTTTCAAAAGCAAACTTCTAACACTATTGATAAAATTAACAAATGTACTCGCATGTTGTATCCCCTTATTAACCGAAAATCAATCTTATCCACAAAAAACAAATTGATACTTATTAAGGTAATTTTTCAACCAATAATGTTATATGCTGCACCAGTCTGGCGAGATTGTGCAGCTAGTCATACCAAAAAATTGCAAATTGCACAAAATAAACTTTTGAAACTTGTATTCAATCTTCCCAGATGGTATTCAACCAAAAAGCTGCATAATAAAGCCAGCATGAATACAATTTTAGAAAAAATAAGTTATTTAACTGTAAAGTTCCACTCGGAACTGTTCATGTCAGAAAATCCTCTGATCAGAAATTTAAATTAAGTTAAAACAAAATTAGGCTAGTTTAGTTCGTACGTATAGGTTTTACTGTAGGTAGGTTTTACTGTTTAAGTTAGCGTTAAGTTTTACAAAACAAAAATTCAAAAAGGTTTTTCATCTCCAATTTTCCTTTGAATTTACACTAGTGAAGTCGAAAATTTCTAAATAAAAATAAAAAAATACAAATCAACTGTAGTAAAGATAATTATATATCTGTATCTAAGTAAATAGTTTTAAAAGAATTAATTGTACAATTTATGGAGCATAATAAATAAATAAAAATTATTTTTGTGGAACGAAAAGCTTAAATAAAACAATTTAATTTGAGCAAAAAACAATAATTTCGCTTACTATAACAATTTAGTTAGTACCATTAGTAACTAAAACCACTTTTTCTGACATTTTGGCTTTATTCCCAAACCGCAAAAATAAAAAGAATAAAATTACTCAGAAATATAAAATGAGCATAACTGTTTCTTTCATTTGAATCCTGCAAATTTAAAGTAATTAAATAAATCAAATTCAATTGAATTAACAGTACTGCAATTTCTGCAAGTTTTACTTTTGCAGTACCTACGGCATATACAAAAACTATAACAAAAAAAAAGTATAAATAAACGTAAAAACGTTAATAAAAACGATATGTAGATATGTAAATTAATATCAATAATTCGAATTAAATAAATAAAAATACTTAAATACCAATTTATAAAATTTCAGTTAAATTATAAATTCAATTATTTCAAAATCAAAACCACATATTTTCAAAAATCAATTACATGCATATTATGCAGATTTTTTAGGATTCAATCGAAAGCAACAGAGAGAAGTGGTCAGTAAAGTAATGTACATTAAAATGTACGTGGTGATCGAAAGAGTTAATACGAAATGTACGTATTATGGTAATTTATTTATTTATTTATTTATTTACTATTTAGTTCAAACAGTTTACAAAATATAATACAATTTAATTATTAAAATTTTGAATTAACACAATGTATCAAATAAGATTTACGATTTAAAGTTTAATTCACTTTGAAATTTAATACAACATAGTTTTTATAAAAAACAAAAAAAAAAAATTAGATAAAATAAATTTCATCAGAAATAAAAAGAGAAGATGAAAATTTATTAAAAGTATTAAAAGTTAATTATAACACTACAAATTAGTTAATATTAGTAGCGGAAAAACAAGATTAATTAGGAGGACTAAGGAAGCAAGTGAAACAAGGTTTTCTTTAAACTGGTTTTGTTCAAAGAAAAGTCAACAGTGTTTTTGTATTGATTAACTGCCATTAACATTCTATTAATTGGCTCAAATTTACCAGAATTAGTTCTATGGAAAGGAAGATTAAAAAGATGTTCTATACGAAAACGCGTACTGGAGTTAATGTACGAGTTAATCTGATCTTTTATAATTTTGGAATCAATTTCACCATTGTATACTTGGGATATGAATAAGATATCTGCAACAACCCTTCTTGATTGCAATGTGTTCATCTGAAGAAGCTTCAGACGATTTATGTATGGAGGTAGGATTATTGGGTTAGACCAGGGACGAGATTACGTAGAGAATAGATTCAATTCTATTAATATGAGAGGAATAGTGAGATGACCAGACAGGGCTTGCGTACTCAAGGTGGGGGCGGCGAACAAGAGTAGTGAATAAAGATATAGATCATCAAATTCCTTAGACCATCTTTTAATAAAACCTAACATAAAATTTGCCTTGTTAATTATGCTATTAAAGTGAAGTTTAAATGTGAGTTTATCGTCAAAAAGTACGCCAAGGTCTTTAAAATGAGAAACTCAGTTGATTAGTTTAGAATTAAAAGTATAATCAGTTATTATTGGAATCAATCTACGAGTAAAGGAAATAACAGCTCATTTATCAATATTAAGGAGAAAATTATTATAGCCGCACCACTTAAAAAACGAATCAAGATCGTTCTGTAGTACAGTACAATCATTATAATATGAAGATATTTTTTTATAAATTTTCATATCATCAGCATATATGATCACGTTACTATTGTTAATGAGATTGTTGACATCATTAATTGAGATAATGAATAGTAAAGGGACCTAGATGGCTGCCTTTTGGTACACCAGAGGTGGCAGAAAGTGATTCAGAAAAAGCTGATCTAAACATTACACTATAAGATCTATTGGATAAAAATGATTTAATCCACATTATAAAGAAATCCCAGTTTTTTAAGTTTTAATAAAATAACACTATGAGGCAGTAAATCGAATGCCTTGCTCAAATCTGTGTAAATGACATCAGTCTGAAAGCCAGTCTCCATAGTGTTCAGGAAGTGTGAGCAAGACTCAACTAAATTTTGGTAACCGTAGATTTTTTCTTTAAAAAACCATGGTGATTAATTGATAAATGTTTAGAACAAATATCATAAATTGAATCAAAAACTAGTAATTCGAAAAGTTTAGGTATGCATGAAAGTTTTGCTATTGGACGGTAAATTGTGACCATATTTTTAGCACCTTTTTTATAAACAGGGCGAATAAATGAATTTTTCCAATATTTTGGAAATATTCCAGAAGTAAACGATCGATTGAATAAAAGGGATAATGGTAACGCAAAAGATTCAGAACAGTTTTTTAAGATTAAAGATGGTACTTTGTCAGGTCCAGGAAATACATCACTGTTAAGATTATTCAAATAACTCTTTATTTTCTGAGTAGAGAAATCTATTGAGATAACTTGGTTTTCAGGTTGGTTTATCATGTGATTAAAATTATTTTCATCAACTTCAAAGAGATTTTCTGAATAAGAACTACACAAAAATAGCTTGAAGAGATGTGCAATAGATTTCGGGAGAGTTAGCACTAACATCATTATAGGACATGGTGACGGGAAATTGATCAGATTTACGTTTGGAGTTAACAAATTTCCAAAAGGACTAGCTGAGAGCTAACATTTATTAAATAGTTGTTATAACTGAAATCTAATGTCAGTTTGTAGGCATTAGAATACCCGAGATCACATTACAATACCCGAATCACATTACAATATCCAAAATTGGGTATAATTTCATTGTGACTTATATCATGAATACCCTATACAAAAAAAAAAAAACTGTTATTATATAAATTTAAAAACAAAAATATTTAAAAATCTCTTTTAAGATAAAATTCCAAAATTTACTGTAGACACCTAGATATATTAAAATTCTAAAACTTATTATCATCGAAATTTATTTCAATTAACACTTTTCATAAAAATTTGATGGAATGACACGTGATTTTATGTTACGATCTTTTAAAATAACTGTAAATAATTTTTTGATAAAAAAAAAATTAAATAAAAACAACACACATTTTATTTCCCCACACTAAATTTAATGATGAAAATAAAATTCAACGATTGAAATCATCATTCTGAGGTAGGCTTTTAGTACAATGAGTTTTCTATAGATTAAAGTTACGTTTTAAAAAATTTAATTTAATACAATGAGTTTTTGAAAGCTATCAGGTAGATTAATTTTATAATCTATAGATTTAAGTCAGGTAAAAAAATATTATTGTAAATAATACTATTGAGTGCGAGTGGGTGAAATTCTATGATAGCTAAATTGGGATAAGTATTTTAAGTAATTTGGTTTTGATTACGGTTTGTAAGACATATAAATTTTTGTCAATAAACTGAACAATTGATGGTCTATATAGATAACATATATACATAGCTATTTTCTAAAATAAAATGACCATTTCGATTAATTCAATTTTAGATTAGAATTAAAAATTTATATTACCTAAATGGCGCAATAAAACTTATTAGTTTATTATTTTCGATCGATATAGTGTGGTGTAATCTCTATCACAATACAATCTATGTTGGGCTATTATCAATTAAAATATACTAGTGCATAGACCAAATAAAATGAAGACAAATTGACAAGAGGTAAGCTTAACCTTGTATCACAATGCAACGTTAAAAAATTATGATGATTCGTCTTCAATTTCAACTTCCACTTGACTGTATAAAAAATATTGTATACTTGCTAAACTGGGTTGACCATGGATGTAGATAGAAATAAGTATTATGGGATAGAAATTATGTATATTCTGAAATATTTTTTATCAATTTAATTTCTGTAATACTAAGCATACATTTTGTTTTACTATGGTATATCAGCTCTGGACTATGCTACATATATTGCGTAACTTGGCAAATGCATGCATGTTTTATATAATTTTTAAACTTAAGTTAATACCCTAGAGACACATATTTTGTTATTTGTAGACCTAATATTGGCTTTAATATTTTAAATTTTACTTTGTCAACATTTTCTACTCCGACGTACTTAAATGGTATTATTTGTTTTATCATTTTGTCATCATCCTAGACGATTGTTGGACACATAATGATTTATCAAATTCTATTGTTGTACAAAATTAAACTAATGAGACTTAACACATCAGCTATTTACAACTTTCAGACCGGAGATAGCTGAGGTAATTTAGTTATGCTATCTTTGCAATTTTATTTCTATATGAGATGATGTTCTATAGACATGCTCATGCTAGCGGTTTTTTTTTTGTTTAATTAGGAATTATTGAGAGATAAAAACATACAGCACTCTGTTCGAACAATATTTTTTAAATTGGTGTTATTCAGGATCCTTCGGATTTAAAACTCTTATTTATGATAATGGGATAACAGGATAGAGGGCACTATGCCATCCGGTGTTGATTTATTTCTACGAAAGACTTTGCTCTCCTTCACACATGGGATCAGAATAGGAGAGTTGATAAGCGAGAAGCTAAGTCAACAATTTCATTAAAAAAAAACAATTACGTTATAATGTACATATAGCTAAGACTAAATAACAACTACAATTGTTTTTTTTTTGCTCTAATATTTACTAGTTCGGTCTAGCTTTTTCAAGTATTTTAAAGTATAGTTATCGACACAATTATATTGTTTTTACTTCTGATTTTTACTTTTCTGGTAACAGCATGAATCTGGCTTAGTTGATTTTAACATTTTTCTAATCAAAAATGACGATGTTCTATCACTACTGGATGATAATAATTGCAGAATGAAATGTAGCAAGTTTTCGTTTAGTCATTATATTTTTAACTGGGAGAAAAGTAATAGAGTTGAGTTTAACACCTCAACAAAAACTCAGAGCTGTATAGTCTCCTGCTAAACTACCCCATTTAAACCGTCGCTATTATTCGGGTGTGTGTGCGTATTCAGCGAACTGAACACTTTAGCATCCTGATGGGCATGAAGCTCAACAATAAAATGATATGGAATGGCCATTGCTAAAAACGCCACGAGATATTTGGGTTTTTTGAGTCGCTGCAAAACCGATTTTTATCCCTAGGACATGCTAAATATCAATAAATCATACATACGACCCAAGTTGGAATACAATTCATATATGGGCCGGTGCATCACGAACCGCATTAAATTTTCTTGACAAAGCTCAAAAGCGTGCCATTCGTCTTATTGACAACCTTAATGTGACATCATCTCTGGTACCAACACTTTCACTATTTTATTGATATCTCGTAGGTTTAAACACTTGTCCAAATGAAATAAAAACGCTAATGCCACCTCCCAAACATTTTTGCCGATGAACAAGAGAGTCATCAAGTGTGAACCCCTACTCTCAGTGCAAATTCCAAGGTGGCTCAAAACCGATTACGGGATTTCGTTTGTAGTCAAATTTTCCCGAATGTGGAATCATATTCCAACAAACGTGTTTCTCCAATGCAAAAATATACCTAAGAACAATCTACAAAAGTTCAAGAGTAATATTAAATAAATTTATTCAAAATGTCCCTACAGATCAAAGGGATATTTTTCTTTAGACAATCCTCAATTAGTCCAAGCTATACATTAGTGTATAAAGGTATCGTTTGAAACCTAGTGTTTGGCTTAACTTATATAAAAAAAAAGTAATAGACGTCGGATATGCTTTGTCTAAGCATTAATTTGTTTTTTATTTACTTTTTTGAATATCAGAATAGTGACAATATTTTCAGACATCTTTTGGAACACTTTCATTTGAAATACCGTTTTACAGAAGTGATTGATTAATACTGGTTTTTGTAATACTGGTTAGTACTTCAAATACATTGATAGACAACTAAGATCTGCTATAACTGTTGAGTAGAAAATAATAACCTTTATTGAGTTGGGATGGAGTTGCTTGATGTTATTTGTGCAATTAGTTGATATCTGAAAACCAGCATTTTGAAACGAATACAGCCGCAGTATTGAATGGTATATACGAATATTGCTATACGGATATACATGAATTCCTCATTATTATTATTTAAAAAAAAAAAAAAAAGTCAGTATCGATAAAAAACAAAATAACTGTACAAAATTACATTTCGCTCGTCGCCTAAACTTATTTTATTAGTTTCCTTTTAAACACCCTTTATTACTTCCTCTTTATGAGTCAACAAAAACAAAAACAACATAAACTAAACCGCACCACAGTAATGGTCATTTTATTTTGATAACTTACAAAATTCGAAGAGAGCAATAAAATTATGTCAATTTTTTTTTTTTTTCATAGGAAACCACAAAAAGTTTTTCCTTTAAAATATTGGTCATTTTATAACTCTGTTTAAAGTTGGGGGTCTTTTCCAAGAATATTCATCTATATATTACATATAGGTATTCAGTGACGGGGCGTGGAATTTTCAACAGAGGAAGCACTATAAAAGGAAGCATCAGTTTGCTTTGGCTTTTCTTTTTCTATTGAAATTTTTGCTAATTTCGACAGTCAAAGTTTTTACTCACATCTACTTCTCAAAGTAGTTTTAATTATGTTAAGGCAGAAAAACGATCGCTCAACTGAAGCAGTTATTATGTTATTATAAATTTACAAAGTTGGGAATATTTATTAAAAGAACTGTTTAATCCAGTTTGAATTAAAAATGTTAATATTTGCATATACTGTTTTTGTTATTAAAATTTTCATCTGAAAATATAACTTTAATTTAAGCTCTGACTTTAAGAAAGGAATGTAAAAAAGTGTGAATACGAATTTTCTATATTTATGTTGGAAAATACCACGTATACGAATTAAAAGATTTTACTGAAAAATGCTGATTACATCGTTTTATTGTTGTTGTTGTTATTAGTAGAGCAAGCACTGGTTTACCATCTTTAACAATTAATAATTTTTCCTCAAAACTTCTAACCGAAAATGATTTTTTCTTAAAATTTCAATAACACAATTACAATTATCTATTTTAATTATTTATAAATAATAAAAAAAAAACATTTTAAAATTTTACATTTGTTAAAAAATTGTTTCAAAACTGCATAAAACAAAATTATGGCTGAAAATAAACAATGTAGCATTCAATAACAAAAAACTATAGAATTACTTAACACAAATCAATACCACTCTCTAAAAAAAACCCAAAACTACATACATTATTTATATAAATATTAATTCTCATTTAAGTCAACAACTACAATAATGCACAAAATTACTTCATTCCTTGCTACTTTTTTGATTTGTAAATTCATTTTGTGTCATGCGATATTTTGTTGTTGTTTCCCTAGATAATCTATTTTCTATCAGATATTTTCTAATTATATCAGGTAAATTTGGAATGAATATCAGCCACTCATTCAAATTCAATTTTTTTTCCTTCTAAGATTTTATTTTATTGTCGCTTCGTTTATTATTTTGTTGTTGTTGCTACGAAACTAAATAGAGACAGTGTGTTTGAGTGTATGTATATTTTAAATGCGAAGAGAACTGAGGAGAACGATATTTAAGTTGTCATTATATTTTTTTACAATGTATAATTATTATAGCATATTGGTAAGAGAATAATGATTTTTAATAGGCATTATTTTCAAATATTATAAATTTGTGGTTGTTGAATATCTCTTGTTGGCTTGTATGATTGAAAGAATAATAGAAAATAATGATGTTTATATAGGCATTATTTTCTAAACATACATAATGTAGTTAATATCAATGCATATAATTTTTGCTTGAAATTTTTTTTTCATTCGTTTTGAATTTTTGTATTTAAGTAATTTTTATATTAAATTAAATATAAATTTTATATTAAGCTGTAAGAAATAATAAATAATATTTCATTTGGGGAAGCACTCATTCAACTCAATATATGGACGCTTCGTGCCTGAGGTATATAGATATCAACGACGAAGGGTCCATGGAACCAACGGAACCACTGGTTCCCTTTGATTTTATAATTAACATTATTTCTTTTTACATTTTCATTACTGAATTCATAAACGATTTTTTTTTTTTGTTACAAAATAAAAATATTTCTTCTACAGTTCATTACAAAATTTTATTTCATATTTTATAAAAATAAATTTCAGAATTTTTTCATTTCAACTCATTCTCTTATTATGGGAAATAAAATTTATTTTAAATAAAATAAATTTAAATTGTCATAGTAGGCCACTGAATAAAACCATATAAAACTCACCATACATATCTTATAAAATAATATTGCAAAGGAATCAATTTTAAAATTACTTCACATACATACATTGAAATTCTAGAAAGAAAAAATGTTGTTTGTTACTAGCCTACTACTGTTTAATTTTTCAAAAAATATTTAACATAACATTATATAAAATAAAACTCATTAAAAGAAAAAAACTTACATTACAAAATAAAATCGTAACAGTCTCACTGTAGGTACACATAATATGAAGGGAACCAATTTTAGCATCGCTTCCAGTAACCTTACAAATGCTATGAAAAAATATTATATATCCTTTTTCTTTATAAGAATTTTTTTTTAGCATACCATACAAAAATAAACTCAAAGGGAACCAATTTTAAAATCGCTTCCACAGCTAACAGCTTGTATAATATAATAGTGAATAGTAAATTACGCATAAGAAGAAATTTAACATTTTTAGAGGAATAGGCAATGTTAACTCTCAAATTTTATTTTGATTGTGTATGCGTAATTCTATTGTATTTTGCCATATTAATTATTTTATAAGGAATATTGTATTTGTTTATATATTATATATATATATATATATCGACATACCTATATATAATATTAATATTGATTTATAATAATTATAAAGTATTATAGGTGAATGATGATTGATTGATGAGATAATGAGGAGAAATAAACAGAAAAAGATGATACAGAAGAGAACATCAAATGCATGCAAATCAATATGCATACAGAATTGTAAATTAAAAACAAAATATATAAATATAGAGTTTTGTATTTACTATTTTTTTGGCTGTAGAAAAAAGATAACTTTTATAATAAAATAATATTAATAATAATATGAATATGAAAACTTATATGTAGCTTATTAGCTATATCTCCTACTCTATGTATATAATTAATCATAAATAAATAAGATAATAATAGAGAAAAAAGCGGTTAATATGTTGTTATTTTTTATTTTTTTTACTCATGAATTTATGAAATCTTACAAAAAAAAATGTTTGATATATCCTATTGTATTTATTGTATTGATGATCCAGAATTTTGAAGAAAATTTTTCCAAAAGTATTGACGAATTTGACATTCTAGAATTAGCATCTAAAAAAAGGGAACTTTGTGGTAAAAATATTCCAAAGTACTATAAAACATTAATAACAGATATTGGCCAAAAACTCATTTCAGAAATTAAGTACCGTTTTGAATCCCTCAAAAAAATTAAATTTATTGATTAACTGACGTAAGTCGATATAAGGATTTCGAAGAAAAATACCCTATTGATTTTGTAAGGAATTTGCAAGAAAATTATTAGGAATATTTTGAGATATTCAAGTTGGAAAGAGAAAAGTGACATTCAGTGATTCAGATTTTCAAAGTAAGAAAAATGCTTTAGAGATTCTACACTTTTTGAAGGAGTGTGGATTAGACCGGTGTTTTACGGAATTTACAAAACTTTGTCAATTGATTCTTACTATTCGTCCAATAACAGCAACAGTAGAACGTGTCTTTTCATGCTTAAAACGAGTCAAAAGTCTCACGCGAAATAGAATGGGATCGGAAAGATTAAGTTCTCTTTCTGTTATTTCAATTGAAAAAGATTTACTGAAATCAATTAAATCATCAGAGAATTTTTATGATAATGTAAAAGGAAAGGAGCATTAATCTTCAATATAAATATTAATTATTGTCTGATAATCGGTGATAGAATTAATTTTTAGTGTATTTCAAACGTAATTTTTTTTTTTCATTTCATTTTTTAGTAATTAATACTATTTTAAAGTTTTAAATCTATTTACCTTCAAATTACATAAAACAAAATTAGTTCAATTTTATTACAAATTTATAAACAATAATTTACCAAAATAATGCATAAAATATTTAAACTATAAAATTTAAAATAAAATAAGATAAAAATTTATGAATATTCAATAGGCAAAATACAAATTTAATTATTCGTTTCTATACTCTACAAAAGTTATCAAGATTTTTTAGAAAAAATCTTCTGCGTTTCTGACTTCCACTGTTAAGTGATTAAATATTTGAAGACCTTTATCACATAAATTATTTTGGGTATTACTCCTACGAAACAATGGTAATCTAACAAATTTCCTAAATTTTTTTTTTTCTATCATAATAAGTTTATTTATTAATTCAAAGTTTAAAGAAAAATTGTTTAGTCCATATAGTGACTAGCTATAATAATTAATCTTAAGAGATCACGTTGTAGGTGAATTTAGTAATTTAAAAATTTCACAGTCCTATTAAGCTGTGATACGGCCTTTTAGGCTCTTTTCAAAGATTTTCACCTTTAAAAAGAGAGAAAAAAAATTTGAGCTTAATAGTAAATTATTATTTCCAGAAAATTATTAATTTAATTCAATGTAAAGTAGTTAACCCTGCCTAGTTTTCCTTAGTTCATACTTTTCGACTTTTTAATGAATTGATTCCCTAATCTGAATGTTCACGCTTCGTCACTGATAGATATATGTATATATATATACATTTTGTTTATTATTGACAGCGCAAAGATTTTTGACATTTTACCGAATGATTACAAAATAACCAATATTCGGTCAATAAATTTTATTGGATTTTTTTTTTTATTTATTCATTTCAGTGTGACAAACATGAAGTGGGGGGAGCAGGATGATAATAGATAGAAAGGATGATGATGATAATAATAATAAAAAAGTTTGATTTGGGTCATAGTTTTGAATTGTAAAAACTTTCAAAACATATCTAAAATAAAGTTACATTTGAATTCAAATTGATTTAGAATGACTAAGAAATTGAGGGTTAGGGGATTAAAATTCGGAATATGTAGTGAAGATAATATTGAATTTTTTTTTTTGGCTTTAATAAGTTATGTCCATTAAATTAGCATAAAATCATAGTATTGATAAAATATAATTTTGGCATTTATGTTATAAGGAATTTTGTGTTGTGATTTAAGAAACTTTATCAGTAAAATATCAATTTTGGTAGAAATTATTTTTAGCAGTGAATCAGTGTTTTGGTTTTCTTAATGAAATAATTAATGACAAATTTTTGATTTCAGAATGTGATGGTGATGACTAATATTTTGTGGGAGTAGAGTTTTATGAATTGGTTTTAATGATTTTATATGCCATCATCATCTGTTGGTTCTACAGCTCGGGGTGAGCCTTAACCTCGTCCAGAACTTTCCTCCATTCTGCTCTATCTTGTGCAATTGTTCTCCATCCCTTAACTCCAATCTTTCGCCAGTTGCCTTCGATTTCGTCCAGCCATCGTGATCTTGGTCTACCTCTTGCTCTTGTATTGTACGGTACTGCGTCTAATATTCTTTTTGGCATCCTTTGATCATTCGTTCTCACCACATGACCTGCCCATCTTAGTCTTTGTGCCTTAATAAACTTAACAATATTGTGTCCTTCAATTAGTGCTTCTAGCTCCTCGTTTGATCTGGCTTAGTATTCACCATCGTTATTTATTTTGGGACCAAATATTTTTCTCAATGTTCTTCTTTCGAATACTTTCAATTTATTTTGGTCACTAATTGTCATGGTCCATGATTCGCATCCGTATGTTACGACCGGTTGTATTATGGTTTTGTACATTCTTAATTTAATTGTCCTGGCTAAAAATTTTTACCTGAAAAGGCCTTTGTGTGTGTAGAAACATTTTTGTGCTGCTTGAATTCTATCATTAATTGTTAGATGCATGTTATTTTTATCATTAATTATTAAGGCACCTAGATATAACCATTTACTCCTTGAAAGTTATAATCATTTATTGTTATATTTTGGGCGGATCGTCTTGTTTTCGTGTGCCATTTTATATGCCAGATTATGTAAAATCAGAATACGGTTTTTCAGCAAAGTAAATTTCAGTTCGAATAGTTTTTGACCGCTTACTTAAAAGTTATATTTTTCGATGTACCGGGTGTATCAGAGCATGCGTCTCAGCTTTGTAAGAGGGAAAGTAGCCGTTATTAAAATTAAATAAAAATATTATTAACTAAATCGAGGGTGCTCAATCGATTGGTGATATTTTCAACTTCACGAAAGGACCGGAATAGAATTTTTTTTAAGACCAAAATTCGACGAAATTGGCCGAAATCTAGATTTTCAAATGGGAAAGAGAACTTTTTTATCAAAATTCGGATTCTACGTCAAAAAAAAAGAAACTTGTGTGAAGTACATTTTTTGTTTTTTTTTTTTTAATTTAAGCTTTGTAGGTACCCAAAACTGAGATGAAAATATGCTAATATGAAAAAAAAATTATTTATGATGATCATTATGATGAAAAATGATTATTATTAATTAAATATTAATAGGTAATTAACTATTATTATATAATAGGTAACAATTAAATAAAATAAAATAATTAAATTAAACAAAATAGGTCTTAGAAAAAAACAAATATATGAACTTGACATGAATAAAAGCAAGGAGCGAAAATTTAAACTATGAGCTCATATTTTAAACAGTTATCAGGTTTGACGCTCCTTGCTTTTATGCATGGCAATGCCATATATTTGCTTTTTTCGTACAAAACTTTTTTCTAACATTATATTCTCCTGCCTGAAGTCAAATGTTAGAATTACACACATAACATTTTTTAACAGACCTTGAACTACCTAATTTATTTTCTCCTTTTTAGTGCATTTAAAGTTGCTATTAAAACTGTGTAGCCCTTGGAAAAAGCAAGTTCTTAAAAAGTTTTTTTTTTCATTATTTACTTTTTAGTCATAAATTAAAAAATCTTCCTTTTTTATTAAAATTAACTAACGGGTGTTTTTTTTAGAGTGATAGAACTTTAAATTGAAATAAAACACATTTAAATTAAGATTGAAGACACATTTTTTTTTATTTGGAAGATAATTTTATGACATTTAGGTTTTAAAAATAATTTCCGGCATATGTCAACCACGACTAGGTCTGAGGAACCGCATTTGATCAGGCCAATTTTGGACCACTTTTTCGAGTAATTCAGGCCTTATTTCATCAATAAACGGGTTATGTTGCCTCCCAAAGCATCTATTGTTTCTGGTTTATCAGCATAAACCAATGACTTCACATAACCCCAAAGAAAATAATCCAGTGGTGTTATGTCGCATGATCTTGGAGGCCAATTAATTGGATCATTTCTCGAAATAATGTAATCACCAAATCTTTCTTTCAATAAATCAATTGTTGCCGTAGCAGTATGAGGTGTAGCACCATCTTGTTGAAGTCAAAACACTTCCGGGTCGATACCATTCAAATTTCGAAAGAGAAAATCATTGATCATTGATCTGTAATGAGCACCATTCTGTGTAAAATTTTCTCCAGCATCGTTTTTAAAGAAATATGGACCGATGATACCTCCAGCGTGTAAACCACACCATACGGTGCATTTTTCGGATGCAATGAAAACTGAAGAATTTCTTGAGGATTGTTTCTCCATATACGGCAATTTTGCTTGTTTACGTAGCCGTTCAACCAAAAATGAGCTTCATCGCTAAACACAATTGTTCGATAAAAAAGTGAATCAACTTGAAGCTGTTCTAGAGCCCAATCAGCAAACAAACGACACTTATTATGGTCAAGTGGCTTATGGGTGTAGACCAAGATCTTTACGTAAAATTTTCCATGTGGTGGTTGCACACAGTCCAACTTGTTGTGAACGTCGACGAATAGACAAATTTGGATATTCATCAACACTAGCTCTTACAGCACCGATATTTTCTTCTGTACGAACAGTTCTTTGTCTTGTTGTTGTTTTTGCATCGAGTAGAGAAAATGTTGTCCGAAATCTATCGATAGTTTGACGAATAATCTGCTGTGATGGACGATTATGTAAACAATAAATTTCACGAAGTGCTCTTTGAGTTTGGCGTATAGAACACTGATTTTGAAAATAAATTTCAACAATTTGTAAACGTTGTTGCGGCGTGAGCCTTTCCATGATAATTTGTCAATGCTTACTGAACAGAAATGTCAAAACTACATGGCTTCTATCTTCTGTCAAATCAAAGATATCCCTGTCGAAAGTTCTATCATTCTAAAAAAAACACCCTTTATTATCAAATCTGTAAAATGAATTTTAACAATAAAATTTTAATCGATACACACAAGAAAATACATATTATCACATCATTTCAGTTATGTTGATGTTTCTTTAAAATGGGTTAATCTGTAAAATTATATAAATTCCTATAAATTCTGTGTATCTGAAAAGGAAATACTTATCTTTATCTTAAATGCAATAATCCATAAATAATACAAAAAAAAATTTGACGCAAAAGAGAATCGAATCGAATTAACACAAAATCTCTTATATTAATTTAATATGAACAATAATTTTATAAAGCACGACGATAATATCCATACATCTACATGATACATCAATATTATTATAGATTCAACTTCACTGTCAACTGCCAATACATGTATAAGTAAAAAAATATACAATGTACACATAATTTGTATGCTTAGAAGAGTTGCTTAGATTTATTCTAAACTAAAGTTTTCGTGTGTGTTGAAATAATTGAGAAGAGAATTGTATTATATTATATTATAAAAATTAATATTATAAATTTTATAATAGAATAACAAAAAAAAATTTTTTTTAAAATAATAATTTGACTCAAAGGAGAATCGAACTCACAAACTTGTGATATTAACATTACGCCTTAACCAACTGAGCTAACAACCACTTAAAATTACTTTTCCAAAATACAAATATAAAATAAAAATTTATTTTGAACCCTACATTGCCCAGTAAAATAAAGAAAAGCAAGTAAAAAAGATTTACCATTAAAATATTTCTTTGAATTTTTTTTAAAGATTTTGTTTTTTGTTTTTTGAAGAAAAAAAAATTAATTTTAAACTTTTTTTTTATTTTTGAATTCGGTAGTTGTTTTGTTTTACTCCACCTCCGAACAACATGAATATTTTGCTAATTTTTCAAAATTAATTTTTAGTTTTTCTACTCTTTTGTATTTTACAAATGACAGATTTGAGCAATTATTTTCCCTTCAATATTATTTTGTTTTCGTTTTTTTTTTTATTCTTATTATTTTTTTTTTGGATGCTCCTTCAGAATTTTAATAAAAAGTTTAAATCGCAGGAAATGGAATTTGTTGTCTTTTATTTAGAATAAAACTTTTATCGGTGATGACTTTTAGGAAAAAAAAAAATAAATTTAAAAACTTTCTTCGATGCAATTTTTAAAATTGAAATTTTTTATGTTAAAAAAAAAAATAGTTTTTGTTCTCTCTCTCTCTCTCTTTTGTTACTCTTTTTTGCAATTTTTTTTTTCTTTCTAACATAGTGTTGTCTATTTTGCAAAATTTGTTCGCATTGTTCCATTTCAATAATGTTCAATTTTTAAATTCAATAAAAATCAGTTAAGTTTCAACGCGTTCAGTAATTTCAAGGTTTAAACGAAAAACAGTAGAGTTGTGCTGGACAACTGTAATACCTTAATTATTATAAAATAATATAATACTCAGAATGTTTAAAATTTTATTGGGGTAACGTTCTTAATATAAATTATTTATTCATCTTCTTTAAAAAAAATTTCACTGATAGATTTGAACACTCTAAGATTTATTTTGAAAATATGTTTAATAGCTAGGAACAATGTGTGATCGCTTGAAGCATTCTCAAGTTGAGAAAATGTTTTTCAGTTTAATCAAAGAAAATTTTAAGCGTACATCAACGCGAATTTTTTCTAATTCTTTATCCTTTTTTTTTTCTTAAATCAATTCTTTAAGCATTTCGCAGCCCATGCCGCAGAAAATAATTCTAATGGTAGTTGCAGCTATCCATTAATAAATGATAAATAATAGAATTCACTTAAATTCGCAAAATTAAACTGCTAGCAAACATTTGAAACAACTTTTGAGTACAATTTGGCAGACAAAATATTGAGAAAAGAAAGTTAAAAATTTTTTTATTTTGGTGTGAGTAGAGACAAACATTAAAAAAAGAGAAATTAGCTCAACATCTTTATTTGACAAAAGAGTATTAGTACGGCTAACAAATTTGGCTATACACAATAGCTAAAGATTTTTGGGCTAAAATATGTGGTAGTCTTCAAGCGAAATTACTCCACACTATATATACCCCTTCCAAGATTAAATAATAAACATATGCTAAACACTCATAACATATAACCATGTAAAAAAACTAATCCGCAGGACATCTCTAAGGATATCCGAAATGCATATTAAAACGTGACTACTGGAGTTAAAGAACTGAAAATTAATGTAATTTATAGAATATGCTGTAGGCTCTAGGCTCTGATTATTAAAATTAAATAAATATTAAAACTCTAGGTATGTTTCACAATTTTATTAAATATCTTAATCGATTTTGGTCATCAGAAGACTAATATCTGATTAAGATATTTAATAAAATTGTGAAACATACCTAGAGTTTTAATATTTATTTAACTGAAAATTACTTGAGATAAGTAGACCGATAAGAAAATATTCTCATGATAAAGCGTTCGCTCAAGAAAACAAAATTTCTCTTCTGGTTTGAACAGAAATCAGGTGCACATCATGGAAGGCTAATAACTGGCTTAATAATTAGATAGGTCGAAAACAATCTGTGCAGAATATTTTTTTTTTTTTTTAGTTTATTTATTTAACTTTACAATCTATCTTATTTTTGTCTAATAATAGTATGTCACTATTAGACGATATTAAGTAATTTGTTTTGGCTTCATTTTGTAACAAGTGATGAGTGAGCCCATTGGCTTATCTCCGAAGTTTTATATTTCTGGTCAAGCTAGTGGGGATTTCGGGTTTGACTATTTATAAATCTGCTGCTTAAATCTATCGGATGAAACCTTTTCAGCCTTCGCACATGTTGGTCTGTACACTGTAGTTGTGATGCGAGATCGTTGGGATGTATTTCCAATCTCGCAAAGTATTTTGAGCTTCTTATTGCTTCTTTAACCGATTCGACTTTTAAGTCCTTTCTAATTTCTTCATTTCTCACGAACCATGGTGCATTTACTATTGATCGTAGTACTTTGTATTGAAACCTTTCCAGTATTTCAACGTTGGAATTACTTGTGGCTCCCCACAGTTCTATACCATAGAACCAGATTGGTTTCAAGACGGTATAGTAGGATCTTGCACTCCATTGATAACTGCGAATAACGTCTAATTAACCAGTAGAGGCTGTTAAACCTCAGTCTAAGTTGTTTATTTTTGTTGACAATATGCTCTCTCCAATTTAAACGCCTATCCAGATGCATACCAAGATACTTTGCAGAGTTTGCATGTGTTAATGCCACATTATTTAGTGTTACAGCCGGACAATCTTTTCTTCTGGTGGTGAAAGTAACATGCACTGATTTGTTTACATTCGCCTTGATTCTCCATATTTTTAGCCAATCTTCAATTTTTAATAAGTGTTCTTGCAATTGGTTTGAGGCAGCAGTTGAGCATGTGTTTGTTGCTAATATTACTGTGTCATCAGCAAACGTTGCAGTAACTGTGTTTTCTGTTGTTGGCAAATCTTCAGTATATATTAAGTATAAGGTAGGTCCTAGCATACTACCCTGAGGGATTCCTGATTTTATCATTTTTTCTGATGTGTGTGTGCTTGTTGTTGTTTTATTACAAATTTACGACTGTCTAGGTATAATCTTATGAGTAGATATAATTCATGAGGTAGTCTTTGCGTCAATTTGTATAGAAGTCCTTCATGCCACACCTTGTCGAACGCCTGTGCCATATCTAGGAACGCTGCTGAGCAGTATTTTTTTCTTTCCAAAGTATCGTTTATTACATTTACTACTTTGTGGACTTGTTGAATCGTTGAGTGATTTTGCCTAAACCCAAATTGGTGGCTTGGTATTAGGTTTTCTGTTGTCAATATTGGCTTTAGTCGCGTCATCAACAACTTTTTTTTTTCAAATACCTTTGACAGTATAGGTAGTAAACTGATCGGCAGAATATTTGAAATAAAAAAAGAGTTTATTGACATTTTCCTTGCAAATCGTAAGGTTTGATTAAAATTTGTATTCTTCGATAGATGGCAGTCGTCCAACAAAAAAATAGATTTTTAGCGTTATAAATAAATAAAGTAATTTATTGTTGACATAGAGTCAAGTATTGCTACGTGCAATGAAGAAGCCAAACACGAAATAAGAAGAGATGTCAAAAAAATAATAAAAAACACCAAAGAAGATACAGGAGTCCATAAAGAGAGTGGAAAAAGCCTTGAAGGAATGTAAAGGAAGTATAGAGAAAATTACTTCACTTAGAATGTCAAATCCATTTTTACCTCGAATTAGATGTCAACCAAAAATCCATAAAGAAGGTAATGAAATGAGAGAAATTATTGCGGACTCTAATTCTCCAACGTACAATATAGCAAAATGGTTGACAAAAGAATTCAAAGGCCTAGATAAGGAAATTAGCAAGAGATCAATTAAAAATACGGCTGATCTTATCAACAAAATAAAAAAAGTAAGGATAGGTGACAATGAAGCCTTGGTCTCTTTCGATGTTAAAGCATTATTTCCAAGTATACCAGTGAAAGAGGCCATATCTAAACTAGACAACTGGTTAAATGAAATAAGCAACGCGAATGATTGGAGGAAAAAAGTAAAAAGTTACAGCACTCTAGCTTCAATATGCATGAATGAAAGTTATTATCGAATATTATAAAACTACAAGAGGAACTGCTATGGGCAACCAACTTTCGCCAGTTTTAAGTGAAATATTCATGAGTCATATTGAAGACAGAATAGAGGAAGAGGAACTTATGCCGAGAATTTGGATGCGGTACGTAGATAATATCATCGCAGTAGTCTCAAGGGATAAAATTGAAACTATATTAGATCAACTCAACAAAATACATGGAAATATAAAATTCATTATGGAAAGGGAAAAAAACAAGGAAATACCATTTCTTGACATAAAAATAATAAATAATGATGGAACCATAGAATTTGATATCTACCGAAAAAACACTACTACCCAACGAACCATCCACACTGAGTCAAATCACCCACATGGACAAAAAATGGCAGCATACCATACGATGGTCAACAGATTGGTAAATATACCATTATCAAAGGCTAATTTTGAAAAGGAAAAGCACTACATAAAAGACACGGCTAGGAAAAATGGATATAATGAAGAAATCATAGACCTAATGATAAGGAAGAAACTGCACCGCATCGAACGCAATAACATGACGAGTTTGTTTCAACAAAATAAGGATACCGAAAAACCTAGAAGGATTTGTGTAACGCACTCAACATTCACCGATAAGTTTAAGAAAATGTTCAAGAAACACAATCTGGAACTAGTAACAACTAGCAGAAGTCAAAAGAATGAGCAGTATATACTTGGATCAGCAAACGATAAAAAGGAGATGGAAAAAGTTAACGGGATATATAAAATATCATGCCACAATTGTTCAAAAGTTTATATGAGGCAATCAAAACGGCTATAATAACGGTGGGATTCCAATAATATTTAAGGGAAGCCGAATTAGCAAGAATAAGAGGTACTACGAATTTTAGGTCGGCAATTGCTAAACACATAATACAGGAACACCATAAAATTGATAAAACCAATTTATCATCAATAAAGGAGGTACACAAAACAAGCAAACTAGACACATATGAGAGTTTAGCTATTTCGAGGGTACAGGTAGATGATAGATTGAATAATGATTTAGGGAATGGATATTCACCGCTATTTAAATTAATAAAATAATTGGAAAAAGTACAGGTAAAATAGATAGCTAGTATGGAGGGAATAGGATATAAGAAGGGAAAAAATGAATTAATGTATACAGTTAGTCAGAAGCACTGATGAAGGAAGTATGTTGCTTCCGAAATATCGATATTTGCAATCAAATATTAAAAATTATTAGTGAACGGAAACCTGACAACAATTTAATTATTTAAATAAAGTAAGCTTAGGGCTTCAGGGTTATTATTGCATTGTTAATGCATACATTAATGACTCGGATTACATACATAAACACAACATCCAATCCCAACTAAAATCTAATTTAATTTAATGTGAATACCACTTTTAAAATTATGAAATTCATTTAAAGCTATGACTTAATTTTAAACTGAATATATGGAAGATATATTGGCAAGAGTATTAATAAATCGGAATGATTTACTTGACACCGCAAATTGGTTAAACGAAAAATTCTCTAAAATATCTCGTAATAACAAATATAGATCAATCGAGTTGTGGCATCAAACTGACTATATTTGTATTCCTATAATAAGCAATTATTGTAATGACTACCTACCTACCTAAACGAAGAAACAATTGGGCAATGGTCTATTTATAAATCAGTGTTAAGCATTTTAGTGTTTTGCATAATACTTTATTCCGTTATGTGCTTATAATGGTAAGTAAGGAATGGAAAATAAAGTTTACCAAAACAAAAAAAAAATTCTTACAAAACGGTACATTTTATTTTTAAAAAAAAAAGTGCAGTTTGAGTGAAAAAATTTTAAGAAAAAAACAAACCAAAAAATTTACGAAATAATATTAAAGTTTTTAAGTTTCCTCAAATATAACAAAAAAGAAAAAAAAATAAATAAATAATTTTAAAGTTTAAAAAACATTTTTTTAATAAGTTTTGTTTTATTTTAAATAGTCCAGTTATTGAAAGGGAAAAGCGAGTTCGATCATTAATTTTAAAAATTACGTAACTTGTGTTACATTTATCTGTTAGTTATAGTTCGTATTTCTTTGAACCTTGGAATGATTTCTTGCAAAATTTTAATTGAAAGAAATTTTTAAATTAAGAATTTTAATGTGTTCAAAATAAAAATACATATTTTTATTCGAAATCATTCGACCTGGAGAAATTGTTGTTTTCTAATGCTAATAATTATGTTTTCTTTATTAGAATTTTTTGGTTTAAGAGTTCTAGAAATAGGCGCAGAAATGCATTTCTTAATTTGGTAACTGTTTGTTTGTCCCTTTCTATTCCATTAGATCAGCGGTGTCCAACACCATCGCCACTCGCCACGTGTGACGAATAGAGTATGTGAATGGGGCGAATGCAACACTGAAATTTTTTTACGAAAAACTATTATATTTCTTTTCTTTGAGTAATAAAAAAATTTAGCTAGTTTCTAAACCAAATTTAATTATTTTGTAAACCAATTTCTTAAAGGTTTTTGTCACAAATTGTTTACCAGGTTTTTAACAAAAAAACACAAGAAATAAAAGAAAAACGAAGAAGTACGTTAGAAATTTTTTTTAAAAAAATCAATCATAGTAGGAATTTTTATATTTATTTTCCATTTATGAATTTTAAGTTGACTATCGCGCATTATATCTTGCAATTTCTAGCAATTAATAGCTAACGAAATAAATCGGTTAAAGCATTGATTAATAATACTATAAAGATAGACATTTTCATACAACAGAAAATGTTCAGCTCACTTTTTCCAAATTCTCTTCATTTTATATATTTTCTGGGGTATATTCAATGTGTTGGTGCATTTTCTATATTCAATTTGAATTTTTAAATTTTTGAGCGTTTTATACGACTTTATTCTCTAAATAATTTGTATATGTTTAGTTTCTCTATACTGTTCTTGAATATTATTGTTTTTAACTTTTTGTTATTTGAATTTGTATAGGTAATTTGAATTTTTTTTTAATTGATAGGTACAAAAATTTCAAATTGGATAGCATTTTTATAGAGTAGTCTTTTAAGAATATTTTTTTTTTATTTTTCTCTCAATACACATTGTAATAAAAGGATTTTTATAATTGTTGATATTGTGCATGTATATTATTTGTAATAATAAATTATAAAATTATAATATAATTTTATAATGTTTAGGAAACGAAAATATTTTTCTTGTTTTAATTGAATAATTTTCAAAAATATAACAATTTCAAAAAATTCAAATAATAGTGAACATTTATCCACACGTAATGATTTCTAATATATATTCATACATACATATACGTATATGTATAAATTTACAAATATAATCAAATTTTTGTTAAAGTTGTTTTAAATACAATTCTAAATTTTAAATTCAATTCAAATCGGTTTTTAGGTACATACATACGTACTTATATACCTACGTTCAATTATTTCATCTCTAATATTTCATTATGAATAGCTATTTAAATTTCGTTTTCAAATTTTGTGTTAATTTTTTAAAAATAGTATAATCCACATGTATGGCAGTTTGACACTTTTTATGTGCAAAATCCAGCAAAATATCTAATTGCTAATTGTTCAAAATTACTAAATGATTTACAATGTGATTGAACTGTATTTGAAGTTGAAGCTAAAACATTTTCCTTCTCATTTCTTCAGGACAATTTTCAATAATAAAATCTTCATGAGCCAAATCATTGGCATCAATGTCCAAATAATTGTTGTAATCTGTTTCACAATTTGAGGATGTATTTTCGTTATAAATACTCGCCTCGTCTTAGCAAAAATATTCCCAATTTGTTGTGCAGATGGATTTCTGCAATAATCACCAGCAGATCTTATATGAGAAAACATATTTTCTAACGGATCTTGGTTCAGTCTGCGCGTCATCAAGAAATTAATATTCTATCAATTTGCTCTTTCGATAAAGATAATACAGTAGTTATTGTTTGGGCCATTCCATTAATGGAAACATTTTTTTTTGTACTTTTAATTTTTGATTTTTTAAGATATTCCAGCCTTTCCTCTAAGAATAAAAACGGAGAATTTTTAACGGTTGTGAATTCAAAATTTTTAATTTTTTGTGTTAAAATTTGAAGAATTTGAATAATCAATTAACTAGTTAACTCTTAAAACAAAATCAACAGTCCGATTGGCTTTATTACTCAATAAATTAAAAAAAATTCGATCAGTGTTATTTATTGCTTTTATGGCTGCATATGTACTATGACTAAATAATTGAAAAGCTGATTTTACTGACATTTTTTCAAATGTGTTAGAATTAATATGGGTGCTACGAACTTTAGGTAAAATTGTTGAAAGCTAATAATATCATTATTCCAGTTTTCAAAATCGGGTTTTATAAAAGAATTTCTGACAGATTTTATAAGATGCCATATCAAACTAAGCATAAATTTTATTTCCATTCCAATCATAAAAAAAGAGTCTACCTTATTGACACCAAGTAATTCATAAGTATTTCAATTTGTACTGCATTAGTCACAAGCAGGTGCAACAATTTTAGAACCAATCTTTGTTAGCTCCTTAAGATATTTTAGTAGTAAAATTGATAAAAAAATGAAAGGTTTTAAAGTTACTCTTTTCAAATTATTTTTGGATAAATTGTAACCCTATGCGTACTTATAACTTTTATGTAAACTTTGAGTCATAAAGAAATGTGCTTCTGTTGCTAGCTTTTGTTTTCTATCCCCATCTAAATCTTCCACACCATCTATACAATCCCTTTTTATACTGTAAGATGTTTCTTTTTCTTTATAAATTATTTCCTTTAGAAATTCATTTATATAAAAAATGATTTTGGTAACTGGTAACTGGTACATTTTATGAAACTATTAACTGAGATATAATTAAGAAAATTGTTTGCAAAGAGAAAAGTGCTCATCAAAAATATTGCCCAAAACTGGAAATATTCATATCAGTCCCAGTACTTTGCAAAAAATCTTAGCTGTTTTAGCTTTTCAATTATTTACATATGCAAATATGCAGCTACGAAAACAAATAATTATAATTTTAATTTTTCCATATAATAATGAGTAATAAAGTAAACTTGCTGTTGTCAGTAATATGTACACTGCTGGTCTTTCTTTAAATTCTTCAAATATTTATACTAAAAATACGTACAAACAACTATTAAAAATTGTCCATATTTGTTCGTAGAGAAAATGTTAGATTATCTTAAAAAATTAAAAGCTCTAAACAAATCCACCTGCACAATAAGATTTTTACAAATATATTACGAATTTGATGAATTTCATTTACAACAACAATATATTTTCAAAGCTGGAGTAAATCATGACAAGCCTTTGGATATTGATATTTAATGCTCTTGTTATGAAAATAATGACAAAGTAGAAAATTCTGAATTTGAAAAATACTATTGTAAAATTGTGCGTTGCAAGCTTTAATTATCTTAAAAATAAATTGTGTGCTTACTGCAACAAAAAAACATATTAAATATACTTTTCAATTTACTTTACCGTTAAGATTTTTTATAAATTTTACAAAAATTAATGATGAGTTTTTCAAATATTTTTAAATTCTGTTATAATTTTAAAATCCATGCGTACATACATATCCACATATTGAAAAAACCAAAAAGATAGCCTTTTAAAAATAAAAATTTGATTCTATTTGTAAATTTATACATATACGTATATGTATGTATGAATATATATTAGAAATCATTAATTATTTGAATTTTTTGAAATTGTTTTATTTTTGAAAATTATTCAATTAAAACAAGAAAAATATTTTCGTTTCCTAAACATTATAAAATTATATTATATAATAAAAAAAAAATATTCTTAAAAGACTACTCGATAAAAATGCTATCCAATTTGAAATTTTTGTACCTATCAATAAAAAAAAAATTCAAATTACCTATACAAATTCAAATAACAAAAAGTTAAAAACAATAATATTCAAGAACAGTATAGAGAAACTCAACACATACAAATTATTTAGAGAATAAAGTCGTATAAAACGCTCAAAAATTTAAAAATTCAAATTGAATATAGAAAATGCACCAACACATTGAATATACCCCAGAAAATATATAAAATGAAGAGAATTTGGAAAAAGTGAGCTGAACATTTTCTGTTGTATGAAAATGTCTATCTTTATAGTATTATTAATCAATGGTTAAAGTCAAATTTAAATACGCAGCAAAACTTTTTTAAACGGTTTTTAACAACCTCCGAACTTGTAACGTAACTTTAGCCAGTTATAAAACGGCTTGGATTCTAGCACAAAAAAAAAACCTTTTTTGGACGGCGAGTTAGTTAAAGAAATTATCCTGTCTGTTAGTGAAATTTTACTCGAAAATTATGAAGAAAATTTGAAAAATGACATAATACAAAAAATAAAAAATACTCAACTAAGCCACCAAAGTATCGCTCGTAGAATGCAAGATTTAATGGAAAATATCATTAGCCAATTGTTACAACATTTAAAAAATTGTATATGTTTTTCTTTAGCACTGGACGAATCATGTGATATCCGAAATACTGCACAGTTAATTTTTTGGATACATCTTGTATTAAATGACTTTGAAATATATGAAGAAATGTTAACAATTCGTGGAATGAAAGACCGTACCAGAGGTATAGATATTTTTAAAACTTTTGAAAGTGTCGCTCAAGATTTTCAATTAGATATAACCAAATTAGTATCCGTCACGACAGATGGTGCTCCAGCAATGATTGGACAGAAATCTGGATTTGTAGGTATTTTGAAGAAACAAACTAACGTATCTTTGGTAGCTTCATTCCATTGTATGACACATGTAGAAAATATTTGTGCTCAATTATCCAGAACTGAAATTTTGAAAAATGTGATGGGCACAGTTGTTAAAGTTGTTAATTATATTCGAAGTAGTGCTATGAACCATCGTCAGTTTTTGGAGCTATTGAAAGAAATTAATGACACTGAATTCAATGGTCTTGTGTATTTTACAAATGTTCATTGGTTAAGCCGTGGTGGAAAAGTTTTGCAACGATTTTCTTCACTGATTAATCCTATGGTAGATTTCCTTGAAACAAAAGAAATGCTTACAAAATATTCTATAATCGAAAAAAATGAATGGCAATGCGACTTACAGTTTCTCACCATCATAACATTGCATATTAATGAGTTGAATTTAAAACTTCAGGGAAAAGAAAAGAAAAGCCAATATGTGATCTAGCGCAGTATGTACGAGAATTTATGTCTAAGTTAAAACTTTTTGTAATTCACATGGAAAATCTTGATTTCACGCATTTCGTTAATATGGCAAAATATAAAGAAGATTCTAATTTTAATAGACAGCGTTATGTCGGATGGTTGCAGGAACTGCAAGGAAAATTTGAAGATCGTTTTGTTGATATTGAAAAATTCAGACCGGCTTTCCAACTCATGCAAGATGGTTTCCATTTTGACATCATCAATTCCCAATTATGTTCAGATATCGCGAATATGCTAAGTTTGGACCGGCGTAACTTTGAATCAGATATGCTTTTGCTTCAAGGCCAGAACGATTATCATAGAAACGAAGAGTCAGTTTTATTAATGTGGGCTCGCTTTTAAAAAAACGTTAATAAAAAAAACATATTTTTTATATTTATTTTTAATGTGGCGAATGAAATTATTTAAAAATAGCGATTGTGGCTACAATCGAATTTCTGTTGGACACCGCTGCATTAGATTATATGAAAGCTCTCACACACATAAAACCAATTGTAAGTGGTACTGCCAGCTTTCATATAAACTAATTGTAAACAATTGTGCAATCAAGCAGTTGCAAAACAAAATTGCATGTAATATCCCTTTTCTTTCAAACGTTTTCAAATTAGCTAATAGTTTTTTTTTTTACCGATGTAATATATCGCCTGTTGTACAGCAACATATTGTTTATTGTTGTCTGATTGCCTGGTTTATCTTTAAAATATAATATTTATATATCTTTAATTAAATTAATATATATATGATATATCTAATAGATCAACAGATATAACGGTTTATGTACAAAAACATCAAAACAAAAAGGATACTTTCAAAAGTCCTTTTCGTCCTTAAAGGATAAGATGCGCCATTAGAGATATATATATATATATTTTTGGAAAGCTAGGAACACCTTATATCCTTGGAATATAGTCATTAGGTCCTACGCGGATACAACATCTCCCTCAGAATCCCCCAATTATAATAAATAATAGTCAAACTTATTATTTAATTAATATTTAATTAAAATAAATAAAGTTATCAGAATTAACTGCTTTAATTGCAAAATCACGTTAACCTGACATTGAATATAAATGATGAAAGTAGTAGAAACCAACGCATTTTTTATTCGAACACGAACTCCATACAAATGAAATTAGTAACGGTAATGAAAAATTTATTGATATATTCACATTTTATCTATCCGCAAACAAACGCCACGAAAACGGAAATAATCATGATAACATAGTTTCTTTCTCAATCTCATAACAGTAATTTTTTCTGGCGAAGAAAAGACTTTGATGATAACTTTTTTTTTACAAGAATATCGTATTGGTTATAAAACTGTTTAAATTAGATTAAATAGATAGATTTTGAATATCGGGAGGGAATCTGTCCCCTCCGCCGCCGCAAATGGGTTTGTTGTGATAATCCGTATTTATTAGTTATTACGATAACCCGTGTCTGAGTCATTAACGATAACTGATTTTGTGATAACACTTAGGATATTCTTCAATAGTATACTGGGTAGCTCCGATTGTTAAGAGAAGTTACCAAGTTCCCAAGTGGCGAAGTCTGCTACGAGTGAGCATTCGCATTCACAGAGCGGATGTTCAATAGATTATTCCTCTATTTCGCATATTCTGTACAAGTTGTTTTCGGTTAGACCAATTTTATAAAGGTGTTTCATTATAAGACAGTGGCCTAATATTATCCCTGCCAAGATACGTACCTGATTCCTATTGAAACCTGAAGAGTTTTTGGTTTTCTTGAACGAACTTTTGCATGACGATTTTCAGGAACTTTTACTCTTTCTTTTGATTGCATTTTCGCTGTGCTCAGAGAAATCCCACAGAACAGACTTGGCCCTATGAAGGACCGATGCTTTTTTTGCTAGAAAATCTGCAGCTTCGTTTTCTGCTATGGCAGAATGTCCTGGTACCCACATTATTGTGACATTATTTGTTTCTGTCATGGTTTTAATTATGTCTAAACAATCCCATCATACTAACATTGATGGGATGGTATATGAATTAATACCTAGTATGGCTGCTTTTCTGTCCGAGAGAATGTAAATTTTACTTTTTTGTAATATCTTCTTAAATTCTTTCGCACACAGCGTTCTATAGCATGTTCTTCGGCTTGGAAAACTATCTTTGTAGAGTCTAGGCTTAAATAAAACTGTTTAAATTAATATGAAATAAATTAATTGCGAAAATAATTGCATTCATCACCATTGTGCTATGTTTCATACCAACACTCCATCAATTGTGTTTCTAATAACAAAAATAAAATGTTTGCTAAATGCAATATTTCAAAAATATAAGACCCAAATAATTGGACGCACAGCTTCTAACACATTAAGACCTCCCCTTGTGAGTTAAAGATTCCGCATTTGAAATTAGTGTTAATACGAAAAACCTCTTGTGCTTGGTATTATGATCCTACGTTAAGGAAGCTAGAATATTCATCGCAAACCGCGTGGCATTGTAACATGAAAAAAGCCGCCTAAAGCGAATCTTAGCTTTTTATAGATTTATTTTTGGCTCGTAAAATAATTTTATTTTAATTTCCACATTCTATCAGATTGAAATCCTAAATGATCACAGAAAATATATTCAAACAATGAATAATAATTGTTACCTTTTCTGTATTCATCGTAAAATTTCAAATTCACCAACAACCCTCCGTTATCAACGGATTCAATGAAATTGATTTCTCCCACTTTAAATTAACATATCGCATCAAATATTTATGAAATAAAATTCACCACGTTAAAATTCACTTTGTCTATTTTAATAATTTTAAAATAGGCAGGAAATTTGAAACGTCTTCCTTAGATTCTAATCAATATTTAAATGTCTTAATACGCTTGAAATCCTTTAAACCGCTTACAAAGAACAAAAAGTAAATTAATTTTGTTTTTTCTAAATTACTTTTTAACTTCTTAAGACTTCTGAAGAATTTTTTTTGACTTTTAAACTATTACGCCATTCCGGAAGGTTAACAGTAATAAGGAAAAATTTTACCTTTAATAAAAAAAAACAATTGAATTCTTGTTGCATTTTTGATGGGTGGAAAAAAAGTATATAAAAAGGATCTATTATCCTTTACAATCCTTTCAATACAAAATGTTGTTTAAAGGAATAAAAAAAAGAAGAAAAATTCTTTAACTCATCACATGTGGAAAATCGAAGGTATTAGAACGGTCTAATAACCTTAAACTTTTGTCCTGTTATTTTTCTTTTATTTTTGTTTTTTTTTTTTTGTTTTAAGTTTACAATTTTCGAATGAGTTTAGTTGGAAAGGGTTTGATATGTTACCCATTTCACTGAACTTTCTTGATGTGGGATTAGGATAAGGTGTGATGAGTATTATGGTTTGGGGTCATCGATGGCATAATTACATTATTTTATATTATAGTCATGCTTCTTTAATGTCACAAAAATGTTAAGCTTTCGCGAAAATAAGTCTAAATACCGATTAATCGATTTGAAGAAACTAAAATGGCAACGATGATTGATACGATGAAATAATTAAAAATTTTCAGATAGGACTATACTGTCTTAGTTAAACCAATCATTCGATATAACTATCATAACATGATGAAGAATATTTGCCGAAGATTGGTAAGAAGCAAAATAGATTGCATATTTAGTCCGTGGGTACGTTTTAAAAGGATCAATTGAAAATGAGGGACAACTTTTCAGGAGATAGAAAATACTATGGGGAAAAGGTTTACAAATTTTTATAGCTGATTTATGATAAAATACACAGGTAGCAATGAATTTGTATAAAAGACAAATGGTACAGAGACGCAGTCCTGAATAGATTGAAGTACTAAAAAGGTTGTATGAAAGCAAAACAAAAACAGAGTTTGCAAGAACAATAATAAAAGTAAAAAAACAAAATATAATATAATACTACTGCATGCAAGTTTAAGTGAAACTAGAAGCTGAGCAAATAGTACAGTGATAGTTAATAATACTCTGTCTTATTATAGTAAATTTCATGTGTAAAAACCGAATGAAATTATGCTGCTTGCTACTTTTCTATTGTTAGTTGTTACAATTATGCTACTTACTACTAATCAAACTAAAGCAAATTATGTTACTTGCTACTTATTCACCTCATTACTTGATACTGTAAAGTATGACAGCGAAAGTCTATTACGTCATCTCGGTAGACTGACAAAATCGCAAAAAATACCCCAAATACCCCCAAATCATAATGCCAAAGGCAAAATCACAAAAAAAAAAACTATTGCTGAAATTCTGTTTTCCGTAGCCTGTGTTGAATACACAAAAATAAATATCTTCATTTTCCAGAGCTGGAAAAAAATATTTTTCTTTGCGAAGCCACGCTTGGATACAAAAAAAGAGATATCTAAATTTTCTTTTTGGGGAATTTATCTTTGAAAATTTTGTTTTTGCCGATTTTGACTTCACGATTTAATCTTAGGGATCTCGTTACAAGTCTTCCACCTCTTTACTAAAGCTTTAGACTTCTTCGTCATCTTCATTCTTCAAACGTGAATTGGTATACACTTAAGGGCTTTTGATACCATTCGCTCATTCTTACCAAATCTGTTCTACGTTCCTTATGCGACTCTAGGTTTCAATATTCCTTTTGTTAACGATATTCTTGAAATCTGGAATAGAATGTATCATTCGTTGACAACTTATTACACACTAATGATAATATAATAACTAATAATAATGAAATAGTGTCTACATTTTGTGCAAATTACTTGATATTGAAAAATTTCAGGTGTAATTTGTTCTTTACAAAAATTTCCTATTTCGGTTATAATTTTCATTTTTTTTTTTTGTTTTGTTTTGATATCATGTCTACCTTGAAACTATCCCATAAAAGGTTTAAAGTAATAAAATTTCATTTTAAAGAAATTTAAAATTTTCTTTTTAAATTCAGTTGTACTATTTTTGCTCATAAGTATTTTTCTGTATGTAATGTTCGGAAAAGTACTTTAAAATTAAAATATACAGGGTGATTAATGAAAATGAATCTAAATTTAAATTTAATTGCAACAAAATTGTTATAATAATAAATTTATTAAGACAAAATTTATACCTCTACGTCTCAATAACTGCAAAATGATGGTTAATCATACAGAATGATGCCGCTTGCAGCCACAATTTGGAAATGACAATTAAAAAATTTGAATGTGTATTGAAAAATTTACTTGTGTTCAAATTATATACCGGCGGATTTCTTACGTGAGCATCGATATTACCGAATTCTTTCGATTTGATGGCATCATAAGTTTTTGAATAAGATTAATTGAAGAGAAAGATCTATGTAAGCAAATGACATACAACTGAAGATCGCAAATAAAACATCATGACCGAGGTTTATAAAAAAATTAGACTAAAAACTGCAAAA
This sequence comes from Argyra leucocephala, assembly GCA_963942445.1. Classification (NCBI taxonomy): domain Eukaryota; kingdom Metazoa; phylum Arthropoda; class Insecta; order Diptera; family Dolichopodidae; genus Argyra; species Argyra leucocephala. The sequence continues at coordinate 18,344,733 of OZ012681.1, forward strand.
TTAAGAAGAAAAAGTGGCAGGGTATTTGAAAAATTACAATTTTCTGAGAAAATATTTTTCTTTGTGTTTCTTTTCATTTCAAATATTACAACTAGACTCTCATAACTTTAACTCTTGTCACAAGAATTAAATTAGTTCTCATAACATTCTTATTATGAGATAATTACACTCATAGAGTATTACTCTCATAGTAAGACTCTCGTAATACACTTGCTATGAGAGTTCAACTCTCATAGAGTTAAACACTTGTAATAAGAACATTATGAGAGTTTAAGTATAAAAATAGTTTATCAAAATACACTTGCTATGAGATTTTAACTCTCATAATGCTCTCATAGGGTTGAACACTTGTAAGAAGAACGCCATGAGAGTTTAAGAATAATAATACTTATTAAAATTCTGTTATGAGATGTAAAATGTTGAATCCCTTCAAATCAGATCATTATGGTTATAAAACGATATATACAAAATGGAAAAAATTTTATTGGAGAAAGGTAAAAAAATACGGTAGCTTCCGTAAAAAAATTTAAAAAACATATCTTGAATTGAAAACGCCCAGGTATATTAAAAGCATTATAGTAAATTATATCTTTTGATACCATTTTATCTTTTGATGTTTCACATCAAAACAAAACTTTCTTAGAACCTAACAGCAGTAATTTGATCCAAAACCACTCAAATGCAGATGTCGAAGAATTCAGTCCTGTTTATAATTCAACAGAACCAATGTATATATAAGTTTATTTAAATTAACAGAAAAAATAGTTGATGAGATAATTGCAGTATAGCTTTCAAGCAGGATTATTATATAGGGGATGATGATGATGATGGTGATGATGATGATGATGATGATGATGACTATGAAGAACATCGGCTCTGAAGAATATCGACAGTGGATTAGAAAAAGATGAGGTTTTTGGAAATCAATTAAAAAATTGGGCAATTCAGTTTAACATAAGACAACAAGCACTAAAAGTGTTATTAGGAATATGTAGTATTATAAATCTGATACTATTAGTTATAATATATATTCTTATTAAAATGAAGATAATCTCGTTTATTTAATAAGCTAAAACAAATTTTTGAAATAAATACAAATTTTATTTATTTAGTCTTGTAAGCAAAACAAAATGCTATTGTAAAAGAAATAATACTCTCATAATTAGAGTAATTATCTCATAACAAGAGTAATTTTCTCACAATAAGACTTCTGATCTCATAAAAAGAATAACACTCTTCTTATGCGAGTGATTTTCTCATAACAAAAGTTCTTATCTCATAACAAGAGTTCTTCATTATACGGAGTTTTTTTTTTATTTTTCTCCATATTAACCCTTACGTCGCTAAGTAATTTTTTTAAACAAAAAATATATATGACTTTGATTCAATTTCAATGGTTCAGCGTTTAGACTTCCATGTAATTTTAATTATATGTCAAAATTATATTATATGTATAGGTATTATTATCATTACCATTTATTTGGAAAAAATTTGTCAATTATAAATAAAAAAATATAGCTAAGTTACTGTCAACATTAAAAAGAAAAACAAAAGAAAAAAATATTATTTATCTAAATGCAACAGGGTTCTTATATAAGTTAATAAAAATAGTTTCTAAAAAAGCTAAATTATTTTTACTTAAATGGGGAAAAGGTAGAAAAGGCATGAAATTAAGAAGTATTTTGTTTTTTTCAAACCATACCAAACCATACTTTCTTACTAAAACATGACTGTTTACTGGTTGATAGTCAAAAGTGTACATCAGTCAATGCAAATCCCTGTTCTGTTAAAAAAAGTTAAATTGGGCTTTAACTTGAATTATAATTAATAAATAGGGGTTTCTAGTATTATATTTACTTTTATACTTAGTTTAACTCAGATTTATTTAGTCAACTATTTTCAGATATATGGGTAAAAATAGTATTATAGGACCGAAAGGGTTAAGAAAAAATTATTCAAATTATTTAAATTTTGATTATTTTTGGAGCGCATTGCTTTTTTTCGAGGTAAAATGCCTACTTCTAATAAAATTTCAATGCCAGGTAAATTTTGGTTATTACTGATGAACAAATTTTTTTAATTTCCTATAATTTTATTTCATTTAATATTTTATTTTAGTTTAATATTGAATATAAATATACTTAGGTACTTATGATCACACATACATAAAATTAAACATAAACTTTATTTAACTATTTAACTCAACTCTGCATAATTATTCTAAAAAAATGAAACCAATACATTTATATTAATATATTTCTACCTCTTTCTGACAATTAGACTCATAATGAGAAATAAGCACTCATAATAAGAGTTTCTCAATACTCTCATAGTAGTTTCCTTATGAGACTTTTACTCTCATAAACGGTGCCCTTTTACTCTCATAACGATCGTATAAGGCACTCATAGCATTCTACAAAAGTAAAATTATGAGAGTAATACTCTTGGCATAATTCTCATAGAACTCTAGTAGAGCCTTATGAGAGGAACTTTGTTACTTGGGAACTATTAACCTTCGTTACCGCTTCCCGTCCAGTGTTCATAGAGTTAATCAAATTTTCAATGACGTCATTTCTAATGCTTTCCAAGTCATCTCAATTTGTTCTCTCAGATTGCTTCTATTGTCTCTGGATTGCTTTATTGGACTTTTTTTATTCATAATACTATAAATAATATTTTCAATAGAATTAAGATCGGGACTATACGAAGGCCATTTCATAGTGTGTATGCAGTTATCACTGAAGTACTCTTTTACCTTTAAGTCAAAATAAAACCGGACTTAATAAAATTCGGTAAAATTTTTAACCTGAATTTTAATCAACATTTTTAAATAGTTAAAAAAAAAATTAATAGGTATTATTTTTTTTGCCTTGTTGAAAAATTAGCCACACAGTTTTCACAAATAGTTCCAAAATTGATGTTTCCAAGTGACTCTCCATGATGTCTATATACCCATATGTAGCTACTTTTGAGTTTACAAATGTCAGCTAAGCTAAACCACTCCTAATGAACCAGCCCAAACCATTGGATTTTTGGTTTTGTTGGGTACTTCTTGAATGCATACATCACTAAGGCGTTCTATGCTTTTCTACGCACCAGTAGTCTACCATCATGGAGGTTAAATTTGGACTCATCAGAAAACACCAAGCGGCTCCACATTTTTTAGTCCAGTTCGAGTGTTCTCGAGCACAATGAAGCCGGAAAAATGTTGAAGTTGCTTTTAGAATAGGCTTTTGTATTGATCGACGTGCTACAAAACCTGCTTCTAATGGTCTTCTTCCAACAGTGTTGATGTTGATATTTCGGTTCATCTTGGTCTGACATTTTTTGCTCACAGATCGCAGCTGTGAGTATTCTAAATCTATTTCGTTTCGGACGAAATACTAGAAATTTATTTTCTACTCCTGAAGTTTTTCGTGGTCTACCAAATCCTTTACAGCATCGGCAACAGATGATTTATATCACGTTCTATTCTCTTACCAATATTACGTGTTGATAGCCCTTCTTTCTATAAACCAATTACAATGCTTTTTTCACCATCACATAATTTTGATATTACTTTACTCTTTTTTTAATTGATCTACGCTTGTTCGATTACTTATCATTATCACTAATGAGCAATTTCTCCTAAAAATTAAGTGATTAATAGTTGTATAATTCCCTTCTGAGCTGCACAAAACATTTGAAAATCAGTAAAGAAGTTAAAAATACTACATGAGTAAAATAAGAATTTTGTAGAAATTCAAACTGTCCGGATTTTATTGCTCAGTTCTGTATTTTGATGTACGTTTTCTAGTGATGTTGCAGGTTTAAACTTTTTATATTTCGCAAGCGTACAAGTGGTTTTTTCGAACTGACCTTGGCAATTCTAAATATTATATCCTTTTAAAAGTCCCGCTACTCCTAGCAAAATACCTAACTTTACCTACCAAAATACCTACTTTTACCTACCAAATATTAGAATTCATTGATTGAATTCATTGATTAAATTCTCACCAGGATTTTTTACTTATCTATAACATTTCGATTTCTGTTTCTTTGTGGAACGAAATACATTCATTCTATTTACCGTTTCATTACAGCTCATATTCGTTGCATTTAACTGCTATGGATTGTAACAATTAATGAAGTTCTAATTGAGTGTTTGCAATCAAAATCTTGTTATCAGTAAACGATAAGTTATTCATTATAAAACTGTTTACTCTTAATTTTACACATTGCAGGAGTAACAATGTTCCACTTTATCTAGTATAGTGAAAACTGTAGTTAGGTACAGTTTTAACCAGGGCTTTGGAGCGGCATAATTTTTTGGTTGCTCCGCTCTAGCTCCGTTCCAACTTTTAATTGATGCTCCGGCTCCGCTTATTGCTACGCTCCTAGCTCCACTGCAATTATCTCATTAATAAATTTTATAGTATACAAAGAAAAAAAAATAAAAACATAAATTTATTTTATTAGTGTAAATACACTTTTATTGATTTAACATAAAAAAAAACCATTAATTTAACATAAAAAATTATGAATTATGAAAAATTTATATATATTGGACTTTTACTCATATTTATATTCAGAATTTATTCTGTAAAAAAGTATTGCAGAAATTAAATCATCTTTAGGAGACTGCCTATTATCAGTTAGAATTAGCTTTAGTACTGAAAATAATCGCTCAACACTTGCTTGAGTTGTTGGCATACTCGAAGCGATCCGACAAGCAGCTTGTATGCTTTTCGGATAAAGATTAATTGCTTCAAAAACTGAATGCGCTTTAAGTCTACCAATGTGTTCAATTGCATCACAATCTTCTTGAAATTTTGTTTTTGAATAGTGCTTCATTATAATTATTCAGCTGCAGTAAGAAGGATACGATAATTCTAGTGATCGATTTCTAGTGATCGAAATATTCTAGTTAACTAATATTTTTTTTAACATAATTAAAATGTTATCCTTATCCTTACCAACAAAACTATAAATTTCATAGCCAACTGCGATTTTCATATGAAATATTTGAAAGTTTTTTGAAAATTTTTTTTCCAAACAAACAACAATAATACTAACGTAGCCCACTACAATTTATACATTTTATGAACTTTTTATTTTACGTTTTTTTTTTAAATAATTTTCAAGCAATGGAGCGCGCGGAGCACTCAATATTTGTTGTGCTCTGGCTCCGCTCACGCTCCAACCCATAAAACCGTAGCTCCGCTGCTCCGAGCTCCGCTCCAAAGCCCTGGTTTTACCTCATTACTGCCAATTGGGTATTTAAATACTCCAAAAACCTTAGTGCATTAAAATAGCTATATCTACCGTTGGGTAATAGATATTGAGCTAGTTTTGATTTTATTAGAGAGAAAAAAGCCCGGACTATAATTCGTTCTCAGTGAGCTAATCAAAATTCACAAGAGCTGCCGTTGTTAGTGGGACTGAAAAACTAAAGATTTTTTAAGCCCGGAAAATTTCCATAAAAAATGTTTTTGGGAAATTGGAAAATGGAAAAGTCGTGAAAATTTCTAAAGCTCACTTAGCCTTAACATTTTTTTTGGATTGGAGTACTTACCTGGTCTCAAGAGATGATTTACCTTTATGGGTATTTAAATACCTAACCGTCTAAAGAATGAAAAAATTCTTATAAAAATTAGTGCAAAAACAATTTATATTTTCATGAAAGTTAGGCACAATTAACAGTGTTTTTTGGAGAATCTAAAAAAGTAAAGTATTTAAATAATAATATTGTAAAATTAAATTTTAAAAACCATTTTGTAAATTATTTCGCTTTCTTAATTTTTATTTTGTTTCGTGATACATCATTATGATAGTCAAAAAATATTTGGGATGCAAAGTAGTCGAACACTTTTTCCAACCAAATTGTGTTTTAATACCGCATTGTCTACAACGACTGCGTTTAGGCTTTTTTTTCACTATATGGTCGACACAATCTGTGCGTTTTGCCATTTGTTGGGCATTAATAAGTACACGTCCACATGGACGGCTGACTACTTATAGTAGTGTTACTAGTGCTTCCACCACATTTAATTTAATCAAATATACCCATAGAAGTCACACCTTCATACCTTGCGCAGAAAACATGAAACTTCAATGCATTCACCCTTGCGGCATCAAATGCATTTGTGAGCAATGGCGAATACCATTTTTTATCACGCACTTTGATTCGATAATTGTTCATATCAATATCAAACAGATCAACAGTATCCATCCGTTTATTATACTCATGAATGAGCAGTGGCTGGTCAATTGTTATCTTATGATTTTTTCGGTCGTACCGCTTTGTATGGAACATTGTGCCATGTCTCAAAAAGTTAGACATTATAGTAATTTAAACAGAATTATATAAATATTAGCCTACTAATTAGTTTTACATAACATTACATTTGAAACTGTATAACTGTGTCAATTCACTTTTGAATTTCTAAAACTTGAAACCACAACTGGCAAACGTCAACTACCATGAGATAATGTGAAAAAGTTAAAAAACATTTTAAATCTTACAATACAGAACAATTATATATTCTGTCATATAATCCACTATTCATCAATAGATATCAGATGAATCTATTATTTCATGTAGATTATTTCTACTTGAAATAATAGATCCATGAAATTTTAATTTTTTTTCAAAAAAAAACTAAAATATTTATATAAAATGTAGTTGCGCTAACGCCGATTGGGTATTTAAATACTCATTCCAAATCTCAGGCATGGCAAAAGCTAAAGGTCTAAGTTTTCCAGGCAACTTCTATGACATCTATGACCATCCTTATAAAATTTCATATTGATTGTACGACGGCAACTGTGAGCCGGCTTTAATGGGTTAATGTACGAAAAAGTAATTCTATTGCACCCTGTATGTTATAAGATTCTTTGATATATTGGAAAATTTCTTATTCCTATACAGTATTTTATTTTATTTTTTTTTTTCAATTCACTTGAAGCAACAAAGAACATTTTTATTTACTTTTTTTGATGCACACACACACACATACAAACAAATGTCTTCCGCCTGATAAGGGACGAACATTGAAAAGGGTGTAATAAGCCGATTATTCTTTCTTGCCTCGTATATGTTTCTATTTTTTTTTTTTCCAATTTTTATTTTATTCCATTTCCCATCCGAATAACATTGTCTTATGATGATATGCTTGAGTTGGCATAACGTAAAACTTTATTGAGCCAATTATTAGCAGAGTTGGAGAATAACTTTGTTGATTGCAACTAAATACAACAACAACAAACATCAGGTAAATTTCAAGGATTCAATAAGAAAATATCGACACAACCGAAAAAAAGCACAAAAAAAAAGGAATATTAGTTTTATTTTTCATAAGTTACAAACATTTTCATACTCAATACACCCTCCATTACATTTTGTTCATATCCTAACGGTATTTTGTATTTTTTCAATTGAATACCGTTTAAATATGTCACAACTTGCATGTGCATTTCTTATATTTATTTTATTTTATTTTATTTTTACTTTTTTTTTTTTTTTTGCTGTAGACAATAAAAATTGCCGCGACGACATAAATACTTTTCACAATTGAACTTTTGTTAAATTATTGGGGATTTTTGTTGTTTGTTAATGACATCAATGAAGGGGGGGGGGGGGGGGAATTGAAAACAAATTGACAGAATTGAAAACGTGAAAAATTAATGGTGGGAGAAATAAAATACTTGTATATTATAAGAACAAAAAAAAAAATATATTTTATATTATTTTTTTTATAAATTGAAAGTCACGATTTGTGAATAGATGAAATTTTGCACGGCAATATTGAAAACAATGAAAGGACAATAATATATAAAAAATTGGAGTTGACAAAAGAGTTGTTACCTAAGTAAGAACATGATAAAAGTCAATTTAAAATAAATGTCTAGAGTTCAAGGTTTCTTTATATTGATTCGTTTAGTTTTATTATTTGAAAATTGTCTCTTCAAATTGATTTTAAGTTGATAGATAGGTGAATGTTCCTGTAGTAAACAAAAGATATAATTAGCATGAAAATGCGCTAGTTCAATAAGTGGTCTCTTTGAATTTTTATTGTGTTGGGGTATTAGTTGAAATTTGAAATAGCATTATTGAAAGCGGTAAAGGTGTTATTAATTATCAAATGATCAATATTTTGTATTGTACTATTGTCCACTTTTGGACTTGATTTGAAAAACGAACTGTTTAAAATTCAACGGTGTAACGATACCGTGGGATGAGTAGACACGTTAGTTATATAAAATTTAATTTCACGTCTTTAATGCAAGTTTGAAACGTTTACAAATCAAAGTCAAATTTCGTATATCGCTAAATATATTATCGTTCTCATATATTTTGATGCGGAAACATTTCAAATGCTGGTTAAAAAATAAATAGTTTTCCCTTTCTTTATTCTCCTACAAAATTTAATCGAATGTTATTATTTTCTGAGTTACAAAGTACAGTTACTTACGAGTTACAAAGTAGTTTTCGGATTTATTATTCTCAATATTTTTTTTTATAATTATAATAGTGAACTAATTCATAAGCCCTGTGCACTGCACAAGCGCTAATGCAGTAGGTAAGACAACCGAAAGGTGCCAGATTCAATTCCTGTTGATGCAAAAATAAAACTTTATGGGCTTTTCGACCTGGTGTAATATCCTTTGTTTTTGGGATTAAATAAATGACACAAAATAAAAATAATTGAGAGTATAATCTTGTTACCAGCTAAATAAATTGGATTATATTTAACAAGGCTTAAATCCTGACAATGGCAGTAGTTTTCCACATTTAATGAGTCGATAAGCCAGTAATTTGCAGATTAAATACTCGAAAAATATATTGCATATTGTAGTATAAACTTGCAGTACCCTACTTAATTAAGTAGGAAAAGGTAGTTTACCTTAACCTACTTAATTAAGTAGGTTTACGTTTACTAATAATAATTTTCTTTTTATCTCTTTTATCTAATCCCTAAGGTTTGTGTTAATTTTAAAATATTTTCTTTTTTCATGTTTTGCGGAGCTTTTATTGCAGCCTTGCGTGCTCTGTCTCGGTTTCTTCAATATGTTAAATTTTCACAGAGCAAATAACTAACTTATAAGTAACTGTAAAAACTACCGTTACTATTTAAATTGATTTCGCTTGCTATACCTATCATCTAGTAAAATAAGTGAGTGTTATCTTCGAATGAATTTCAAGTCGTGCTTAGTTTGCCATTTTGGATTTCAACTCTTGCTTAGTCTGCTCACACCAGAAGCATTTATGAATGAATATACTGTAACTAACACTTTAAATAACATATTTAAAATTACTTTCTCAATTTTATTATTTAAAGTACTAATATACCATCATCGTTAATATAAATAATATAAATATTATAAGTAATTTGCTTTAATAATCCTAATTCAAAGGTAACACATTTTAGAATATTATATACCTACATACCAACAATTTGCTTTAATGACACTGAAAAAAAAAACACTAGGTAATATTGACAAAAATCTGGGTTAAAATGACAAAAACTAGTTAAATATAGCGTCAACAAAAAATAATGAGTCAATATGACAAAAAAATACAAATTATTTTTCATTCTGTAAATATGACAAACAGTGTTGTCTTTATAACAATTTAAATCTGAAGAAATGACAAAACTAAATTTCTTTATATGACGAAATGAATTTTCATTATGCTAAAAATTTTTGTCAATGTAATAAAATATTATGTTGAAATGAAAATAATATTTTATTGATTAGAGAAAAAAATATATCAATTTAAATAAAGTTTTTATTAAATCAACAATTTTGTTTTGTCAAAATAACATCTATTTAGTTGTCGATTTAACAGAATTATTTTGTTAATAGGATATTGTATGCATATTATGTACAAATAAATAACTTTATTTTTGTTTTAACATATTTTGATTATAAACTAATCTGTAAACTATTTATTTGTATACATACCGTACTGTACAAGTTAAATGTGGAACCATATCTTATATTAGCAAAACAAGGCAGTCGTTATAAGCACTACATAATATATGTGAGTCTGAAAAATAAATGCATGTTATTATTACAGTTAGAAATAAAACAATAATAGTCTTGTTAACAATTAATTTATTTTATAGCATTTCTATTATTTGAAAGCAAAAAAAAAAATTAAATTCATTATTACATTCACAAAATTTAAAATAAAGTTAAAAAAATAAAGTTTCTCTTATCACATTACATTTTTCAAAATTATACAAATAAAGTTCAAAATATTTAAAAAATGTTCAGACTTCAGTTTCTGATTGTTCCAGCTATTTGGTTCATACTGTTTCTTCAAATTATTTATTTAATAAAATAGTAAAATATATTTTTTTCCTTCTACAAATTATTTACTATTTTTAATAAATGTTTTAGTTGCAAGATTCAACTAAAACTAACCAAATTTATTAACATCGCAAATTAAATAATTCACTAGTTCTGTTAAAATACATATTAAGTAAATAAATTTTGGCTTTAAATATTTCACATTATATATTTAGTTTTTTAACTTATTTCTAATATCTTTTTTTAATTTAATTCTTCAAAAAATCTTTTTTTATTTCATTTTTCATTTTGTTTTTGAAGGGATAATTATCTTTGTTTAATTTAATTTTTCAACTGTCTTTTTTTTATTTAACTCATCACTTTTTTTCAATTGAACTCTTTAATAAGCAAATTCAAAAACGCAACTTCACAGCAAATCGCACCTTTACTTTTATATTTTCAACTAAAATAGAAAAAAAATTGTTTGTGAACTGTTTACAAAATTCTTTTGTTAATCTGACTATAACAGCATCAAAACTTATAATAATAATTTTCTTATTGACAAAATAGATTTTGTAGAATTAACAAAAATTTATTCATTGCAATGAACTGTATAGTAAAAATTTTTGTCCAATTAAGATAAATTTTGTCAAATATACAAATATTGATTTAAAACGGTTTTTTGTCAAGATAACAAAATATTATTCACTTGTATAATAACTATTATTTTTTTTTTTGTCAATTTTACAAACTTATTTTCCATTTTACAAATTATAAGTTTTAGCAAAATTATAAACAAAATATTCACAAATTAAACAAAAATTGTTGAGCAAACAAACATTTTTGATAAAATCAAAAAAAAAATTGTTGTATGAATAAAAAATTTTTGTTAACATTTTACAAAATTACTTTGTCAATCTTACTAGGAAAAATTTTTTCAGTGTACCTACCTTAATTTTAAATCTATTTTAAGAAGTTAACTTATTGGCTTTATTTTATTATAATATTTTCTATAAAATTTCCATATTTTTTGTAATCTTTTCCATTAAGTCATCGTGATCCTTGATGAAATTGTTTTTTTTTTTTTTTTTTTTCTTTAAATATTATTCAATAATTAAATTCTTTTCTACTCCTTTTTAATACAATTTATATGTAAATTAATTAAATATATTATAAAAAAATAACAATTTAATTTTTATACAAACACCAGTATACTTCTACTACACTACTATCATCATCATCATCATCATCATCATCATTCACATCATCAATATCATTTTTATTATAATATTATATTTTGAATATTCTTTTTGTATATAGCTAGAGGTACCTCTAAGGACTTGAATATTGTTATTTTATTTTAATTTCTTGGTTTAATGCTGTAAAACGAAAAGAGAGAAAAGGATAAGGAGCTTCAATAATAATTATTACCACTACTCTACTTTATTATTTTTGTTTTTATTTATTATATATATTTTTTTATTATTATTTCAAAACAAAGTATGCACCTGACAGGTGTAATAATTTTATAAGTAATGAAGGTAAATATATTTATTCACTTTTTGTATATTTTCATGTAATTTCAAATGGAACTCACCGCATCACCGGAATGACTGGATATTATTTTTTTGTTATTTTTGTTATTTTTTTCTTTTCCAGAATGTTATTATTTATTAATTTAGGTTCTTAAACTCAATAATCACACTCATCAAATTATATTTTATAAATTTATTTTAAAATTTAAAAGAGAGAGGGTTTTTAGTTTCAATTTTAATTAATTTTTTTTTCTTTTATTCCGTTATTATGGTTTTGTTAATCACATTTTTGTATTTACTATTCTTAAAGTTAATAGTCACATATACGTTTATTAATTTAAGTTTAATTTTGTAAAATGAAAAGAAAGAGTTATCGATAATAATATATATATAGTAGTGGATCTCTGTGCAATTGCACAGAATTAGTTCTTACAAACACAATTTAATGTAAAAACAAATATTTGTTTTGGTATCAATAAAACAAAAAAATAAGTCAAAAATGAACTATTTTATTAAAAAACTAGCTTTATAACCCGTCATAAATGACGGAAGCAAAATAAATCCAAGTTTCTTTTTTTCTTTCATTAGATTCTTTATTCCGAAATTACAGTACTTATGTTTATATCACTTTTTATTTATTTTTATTTATGTTTATATTGGCCTAACACTAATCTTTTTTTTTTATGTAACAGAAAAAGAAGTACCATACCAATAAATTTGTATAAAATGTTTGTATTTTTGTATGGTATACTCGTACTCACTTCCATTTAGTTATAATTCGTTAGTTGGGTTCCATTTAGTATAAATTATACCGTATTAGCGTTATTGTGGCCTCTGGGAAAGCAAATTTAAAAATGGGATCTTATTTTCATATAAATTTTGTCTTTTGTATAATGTATAGGGATCTTATTTTGCTATAAGAATAAACTGTTATTATGGTATTGTGTTATTTTTAAAAAAATATTCAAAATTTTGTATCTAAATTGGTAAAATTTACCAAAAATACAAAAACATTTTCATCAATAGTTTTCAATTTAAAAAAAAACAATTTTTTATTATCCGACGTAGAAGTAGAGTTTATTATCCTACTCTACTTCTATCAAGTTCTATTGATTGAACAGTGAACCTGAACAGTGAAGTGAACAGTGAACACTTAACACTGAAAATAAAATAATATTTTTAGAATGGAGCATGCAGAACATACAGAATACAGATACAGCAAATAATAAAAAAAAACAAAAAAAAAACAAAAATAATTTTTTTTGAGTAAAGTGAGTTACGCACACAATAATGACAAAAATAAAAGGTATAAGCAATAAAGTAGTATAATGTATAATATTATACAATACAAATATGCTGATATACATGTATATTATTGTGTATAATTTTAAGTAATAAGAATAACCTTTGAGTGAATTATGTTTTTGTTTTGTGTTAAATGCTGTTTGCCTTTTGGTTATTATACCATATTAAACTATTGATTAAATTTATATTAGTCCTTATTATTATAAATCAAAAAAATTGTTTGTTTTATTTATATTATTATTATTATTTTTTATTTTTCCTTATTATTTGCGAAGAAGACTAACATTAGATTAAAAAAATATAGTTCATGCATTCAATTTTTCCTACAAAGGTTCAGTATGGTAGACAGGGGTTAAAAAAAAAGCACCAAAGCAATTTGTATATATATGCATTTGTACACATATGCAATTTGTGTATGTGTTGGAGCGTTCCGTCGAACTTACAAACATCCAGATAAATGCAGAATAATATATATATATAATTTTGAATATTTTTAATATTTTTTTTTTGTTTTTTTTTGTTTTTATTTTTTGTAAAAGATATTCTGATATTATAAAATGAATTTATATTAAATAATAAAAAAGTTAGTACTCAAATTTCTCAAATATGGCATCCCTGATTTGGGACCACTGTATGTGTCAAAAAAAAAGGGTGATAATCAGTGTTGGTATAATGACTCTACTATCATTTTTATGTCATTCAGTTCAAAACTCATTGGTTACCTTTATCGTATTTATTAACATTTCCCATTCAAGTCTCAAATAAATTATCTCTCTATTTTTTTACTCTCCTAAAATTGACGAGGTTACAACTAGTAATAATAAATTTACCTTGATTAATAATTAAATTGTGTAATTTAATATGTACTTCTTCAGACAATATGCTAAATAAAGGGATGCTTTAATAGACAAACAAATTTGAAAATAAAATAATTTTTATCGAACATAAAACTCTTATACACAGTATTGTAGAATTTAAAGAATTTAGATGCATAAATTGAAAGAAATAAAGAGAAGAGATCTCTAGTTGTATACTAACAACCGAATTAAAATTATTAAACACGAATACCCACTCAAATAGTCATGCAACAAAATATACAAATAGCTAAATTTCAATAAAATAAATTAACGATTATATTATTAATCACTTACTATGATACTCTTGAACCCAAAGTAACTAGATACAAATTTTTAAACAATGGCAGATTAATGGTAGACTACTACTCACTATTATACCAGTTTATATTTTTATACCTTTTTAATTTTTAATTTTGAATTTTTATTGCTATTGTTTTTTTTTTCTTTTAAATAATTCATTCACTTTCAGACTCAACTCATCTTTTGGTAGTAATTTTGGTAGTTAATTAATTTTAACTTTATATAAATATAAAAAAAAAAAACAAAAATAAATAAAAACATAGGGTTTTGCATTCATTACTCTTTCTCTCCACTTAACTTTTGGTTATAATTTTCCACGGTAGCACTTAAAATTTTTGTATAATTATACATAAATATTAGTATTGAGAAATCCCCCATGGATTTCTATACTTTACACCATACCAAGGATCCTTATGGAATTTAAATTATTTTTTATTATTTATATTTTTGTTGTTGTTTTTGTATTTTTATGTTTTTTGTTTTTTCTTTTTATTTGTAATGTCATGCAATTGTGTAGCAAGTATTATGATCACAGTAATCTATGGTTTTATTATACTTGTATCATTTTGGAGATCTTTTAAATAACAGATCCGGTGTTAATATCGCAACGTATCAAATCTGGTGTTTATGCAGTTACAGGGCTATAGCTATAATATCGATCTTATCAAAGCGATGGAGATCTTAATACACACAAAGCTGGGCAAATTTCTTGACAGATAAGCTATTGTTCAGGATAGGGAATATGAATTTAGATCCCACCGGTGATTTTAAGACATGTCTTAACGTTCTAAATATCTGTTTGCACAATTCGGGTGAAGCAAATATTTATAAAGCTTTCGATCGAATATGACATAGTTCATTATTAGAAAAATATCAAGCTGAGTTCCTCTTCTCGCAAATGGATTGAAAGTTTACTTTCGAATAGTACAATTCAAGTCTTAGTTGATGGATTTAAGTCCGATTAATTCGATATAAACGCCGGTGTTCCCCAGGAATCAGTACCTACGCTATTTCTTATAAATGATATGCTCCAAACCAGTTTCAATCCAATCTACAGTTCTGCAGAAAACAACACTCTGGTATCCTACATTTACCGCTGTATCAACCAAAAGAGACATCCCTAAGCCATGATTTAGTCGCAATACCTAATTGGTGCTTAAAATACAGAGTCGGGTTTAACCTAAAACTCAAAGCTTTACATTTAAGCGTTTTCCCGTGAAACACGAAGGACAGTTATGGAAATTCGTTTATAATCCCAACATCCTGAACGTGGAACCAAATTCCATCTTATGTGTTCCAAAACATGATAAATTCTATATAGATGACCTAAATAAATTCAAGACGAACATTTAACACCTTCTTTCATAACAATTGTCCTCCTTCCACTCTACCTTCTTTCATTCCTAATTTTCTTTTCCTACGCTAGCCAAATGTACCAATCGGTATAAAAGGTGTTTTGGCTATGCATAAAATAGCCAAGTGCTTGGGCCAACTTAGGAGTTCCCCAAGTCATTCACTTGAGGCTTCTTCTATTAATTATTTCGGCGAATGAATGATATTGCATCTAAAATAAAAACTAGTCCACTTAAAATTTATGCAGATTATATGAAAATAAAATCCATTGGTGAATCAAACTTACTACAAATTGTTCTGAATAATTTTCTATCTTTAGTCTAACAGTAATAATTTACATCTTAATATTAAAAAAATATGCTTTAACGTGTTACACCAGTTGTTCCCAACCAGTCTGTTATATGCTTAATGGTGAATTAATGCTAAGAGCTAATTCCATTAAAGGCTTGAAGTGGAGTGTACTTTGACGATAAGTTCACTTTAATTGCATTATAAATAAATCAAATTTTTTGCTATAGGTTTTAGAAAGCGTAGTTAGTCTAATGAATTTTCTGATCTCTATATATTGTAAAAGATCTGTATACAACTTTGTATTTGCTTGATCTAAGCTTGATCTAAGCTTGAAATAAATATTATGTAAGTATATAAAAAGGATAGTTATAGAAAGTATGGAAATCACAGTGTGCTTTTTAAATATAAAGGGGTTAAACTACTACGTGATACGGAGCGTATGCATCCTGTACGGGAAGGGGTTAAATACAAGTAATATTATCAAAATTAGTTTTGAAAATATTTAAAATGGTTATGCAATTTTTTCTGCACTGTTTTTTACATTCTAAAGATCCATGCGTATTTGATTAATTTATATAGCGACGTTTCTACCTTTCTTTTAAATGGAATATATTATAGAAGCTTTACCAGCTTTCTAAGTGAAATTAGCATGATACTTTTGTTCATTGCATATGATTCTGATGCAAATGTAGAAATATATGAACATATTTGTGCATTTGTATTAAAGTTGTTCCGACCTGTGCATTTAAACATTTCTGGCTTAAAACTTTATGTCAAATCATTTTTAATTTAAAATATTTTATTTCAAACTATAGGGAATCAATTATTGAACAAAATTATAGCTTATTGTAGTATTTTGAATCACTTATCTACAAAACAGAATTGAACTAATATGATATATTGTACGGCGTTGGTAGCTTCACGAAATTAAGTTATTAAAGAGTAAATTAGTTAGGTCACAAAACACGAATTAAATAAGCAGAATTGATCAAAGATATGCGGTATGATGTTGGTAGGTCCAGTGAAAATCAAATATAGTAGTATTATCTTGAATCAAGTGTTTCTTAACATGAAAAATGTTAAATGCAGCTGAAACGCCGAAATGGCAAATTGCTTGGCAATGGAAATATATTTGTAGCCAGGAAAGCAATGAATTTGAAAGTAATTCAATTGCAAATTAATGTCTTTTTATCATCTCTCTTTTTCTCTCGTCTTCTCTAATTTTCATTCTGTATAGTAAAAGGTCCGTTTCTGCCCCTACTTAATATGTCTATCAGTCTTTAAGTATTGAATAATAGCATTATGAATTTTCATATGAAAATATGAAGATATGATGATCTGCAAGTAGTGGATGGCAAGTAAATAACTCTCATTAGCTTTAGCGAATATCAATATCCTCCAATATCTGCAGTAGAAAATATGGTGATTTTTCACATCACCGATACATTTTATTAATTTATTTGAATTGATTTGGAAATATTTCTATTAGACTATTGATTACCAAGTAAATAATTTTGGAGTCACACGAAACCCCCAAACTAAAAATCCCCAAGACACAAAATCCCCAGACTTTTAAAAAGCCTAAAACCAAGATCCCCAAACACAAAATCCCAAAAAAAAAAAATCCGCAAAAAAAATGTTTTAATTTATATCGGCAAAATTACAAATAAAATAATTTTTTTTAATATTTTTTACTAAAACTGTGCCTTAACTTACTAAACTTTATGCGTTTACTTGCCGTCGACAAAAATAGGGTTCCAATAAATGAGTAGCGGGGCTTAGTGTTGGCAGCTTTCAACCTTTAAAATAAAATAAGTCCTTTTTTTAATATTTTTTACTAAAACTGTGTCGTATGCGTTTACTTGCCGTCGGCAATAGCAGGGTTCTAATAAATTAATACCGGGGGCTTGGGGGCCATTTTCAAAAATTTTATTTGGGGATTTTGTGTTTGGGGATTTTTGATTTCGGGATTTTTATTTGACGATTTTGATTTTGGAAATTTAGACCCCAACCCAATAATTCTCGTTATATTCTGGCTCTTCAATGATCTTCAATATCGTTCAACACCTTCGGTATGAAATAGGGTGGAAATCTAACATTAATAATACACTTTTGCAATTGATTTGACTTACTTTGGAACTGCTTCTGTTACATTAGACAACTAGAACCATTATTGAATGTTACTCAAACCATTATTTTTCTATATTAGTTATTTTGTTTGTCAAAATTATCCATTTGGCAAAATCTGGTATTTTGAAATACATAACTGTAATTTTATAATACATAACTGTTATTTTACAAACCTGTATCCTCCTGCTGACGACAAAATAAATATTGTAGAGTAGTGGTTTGTTTTCTAATAATAGACCAGTCAATGAAAATAACTGTAATACCGCCGCAGGCCAATCCTGTCAAAAAGAATCGCATTTGGATGAATAATTATAATGTTGGAAACTCAGAGTTGAACGAGTAGTGAAATAATAATAACAAAGGTGTTGTCGTTAGTAAAGTGTTTTCGTTTATCATTGTTATTTAGGAAAATGTAATATGAGAAATGTAGTAAAAGATGATATTATCAAAGAATGGTATAGGTATGAAGAAATTAGAAATCAAGCAGGAAAAGATGATGTAATAAAAATTTGCATGCTAATTTTAATTTGCTATTTTCTCTTTTTCATTCTGCTCCCTCCCTTCCACGCGTTATTTTTCTCTATTTAAATTTCATTGTCAACCATCATCCCCTTACGAAGAAAACAAGAAAATTATTTTAGAGAATAAAGGTGAAAATATTTTTCTATTAGATAATAAGGGGTGATTTTTTCCATTTTTAAGTCGTTTTTTCCCAAAATTATGCTTGTAATGGTAAATGGCTAATAAACCTTTTTATTTTGTTATTATGTTTTTCTTTTTTTTAATTTTGCTGATCCCTTTTTGATACTTTTATTTTTTTTTTACAAAAACAAATTTTTTTCTTAAAATTTTCACGAGTTTGTTAAACAAAAAAAAAATATTCTTTTGAAGTCTTACTTTGTGTAATTTAAAATTTTTATTTTTATTTTTTCGTTAATGAATTAAGTTACAAAATGGCTTTCGAGTTAGTCCTTTAGAATAAAATATTTGACTTTGAAAATATTTTTTTATTTTTCTTGTTTTGGTCCTATTAAATTAAAAAACATAAGTTTATAATTTCTAGAACAGATGAGCCCTTAGGTGATATAGAAAGTTTAAAGGGTAATATTATTGTTGTTTAAAAAAATATAAAAATAAAATGAAAAAATCTGATGGTACTGGATTGCTGTTTGGTACTGGACCACTAATTTTTATGTTAAAAGTTTTGAATAAGCCTAAGATAAAGATATTAAATAACTTAGTATCTGTTAGGGACATTTAAATATTATAATATTATAAAGAAAATAAAATGAAAAAATAATATAAAATAATTCTTTGGTGTATTTGAAAGGATCATTAAGTATAGGTAGGTAGGTAGGTACATTATTTTTGTTAAGTTGTTATTGAAATTTTTTAAGGCACCTCACCATAGTGGTCATTTGTGAAAAAAATCTTATTATAAAAAAAATTTGTTTATTTTTGAAGACCTGTGTATTTTGAGTTTTCCTCTTCAGGTTCATATCTGTTATTATTTTGCAATTTATATAAGATGTGTAGGTAATATTACCCACTTCTCGTTATTTAAACTTTTCTAGTTTATTTAGTTTTGCCATCGCAATTTACGTTTTTTATCACCATTTGTGTTTTATAGCGAAATGTTTAGTAGGTTTTGCGGCTACCAAAATTTGAGATAAATGGTGAATTTTTTGTTCAATTCATTACTACTTGAAAAGGCAATTGCTTCAGTGTTGGAAATACGCTTAAGCCTCGAAAAGTATTCCGACCGAGAGGTTGTACGATGTTAAAATATTGAAATCTTCACAATAAAATCATTTTATGTTAGCATGCAAACACTTTTTCTCACATTTTTTTTCTGTTACTGCTCGTGGGAGCATAGGGTATCAATTTTCCTCCTCCTCCTCCATTGTTCTCTGTTGTACACAATGATGTTTATTACTTCTCAAGTTGGTTCATATCTTGTTAGTTAAGAATACGTATTTCGACGCCAAGTGTTGTTGGGCTTTCTCCGCCTTCTGTTATCTTGGTGATTACATTCTAGAGGGATTCTGGTTATATTACCTAATGGTTTTGCCAGAGTGTGACCTATCCATCTCCATTTTCTACGTTTAATTTGATACATTATCGGCAATTCTTATGATAGCTGCCATAAGTCCTTATTACTGATGTTGTTGGACCAACATATTCTGCATATTGATTTTTGGCGCTTGGTCGAAAATACTTGAAAATTTTGACGTTATTTGTCGTCTTTCAAGTTTCGCTGCCACACATAAATGACATTACACATGCTCTGAATATTATAATCTTTATTTTTCTAGCTATTTGACCATTCTTCCAGATTGGGCTTAATACATGTAGCTAAAACGCTGTTCTGGCCTTACGTAGCCTGTTATTGACATATGCTTCTGTACCACCGTTGGTTTTTAGATTGTTACCCAGGTATCTTCTATTAATTGTGTTGGTGTTTGTGTTGATGTTATTTATATTCATGGTTTTATATATGTTAATTAGTAGCGCAACTCTACTATCTGCTTTGTGTTGGATGTCGCAAAATCTATGCACTAGCAGACATATGTCATCCGCATAGTTAAAATCCTCAAGTGTCCTGAACCCGTTTCTTTCATTACCTCATCTATTGCAAGCGGTAATAGAAGTGGTGAGAGAGGATATCCTTGTCTTACTCTGGAGTTTGTGGTGAACGTATCACTTGTTTGTCCGCAGTGGAGAACGGCTAATTCTGTATCTTCATATAAAGCTTTTGTTAATCTTATTTTTCGGGTATTCTCTTTCTTCCTAATGCACTCCATACCCCAATGCGTTGAACCATTTTGAATGCCTTTTTGAAATCGATGAACAAGAAATTTAATGGAGAGCGTCATTCCATAGATTGCTCTATGATCAGCCGAAGTGTGTTGGTGGGACCTATACAACTCCTTTTATCTGTATATTCTCCGATTCATTATGATCGCGTAAACTTTGTTGTGTGTTATAGCTCTCCACTCCAATTATTGGAGTTTTTTTAGTTTTTAAATTTTCACACATTTAGCTTCAATAAATTTTATTTCTTAATTCATTTAAAGCATAAATTTAAAGGTAATCATTTTACAAGTAAAGCTTATATTCGTACACCTTTTTATTACATTTGAATCATTGTCTGCGAAATTTTCTATTCAAAATTTTGTTTTGATGAGCGCAATTCTCACACTATTGAAAATCTCATCGAGGTCGAGAGCTTTTTGAACTATGATTTTGTGTGCGCCTGCGAAAAGGTTTGAAAGACCATGTGGATTACGGCGACGTTTTAGTGGTTTCCTACGATATTGTAGAGGTGTACTCGAACGATTATTTTGTTAATGTCTAATCGGTAGTGGAGAAAATTTCAACATAGGAGGATAAATTCTTGTCAATAAAACTGGAGCTGCAGTTGCTTTGACCATCAACCTAACCTGCATCCATTTCCTTGATTGCACTTTCAACTTCTTCTGGTGTATTACCTATACTCAATATAAGTTAAATTTTTTAGCATTTGTTGGATGTAATCAACCAATTGCAAATTCAACAAAAAAACAATAAAGCAACGAAACGAAGATTATCAAAGCCTCAAAGCAGTTCCAGCTACATAACGAGTTTCAGTGAACGATTGTGATATTGTGTCAAAATGACATTATTGAACTTTAGAAAAGTTTATGGTTATGAAAAATTATTAATCAGGGCTCTTTCATTTATAAGTGCTCATCATTTTTGATTTAATTTGGGACATTTTACCTCGTTCTTTGTCAATTTAATCAAAGTAAAGAGGTTGACAAGTTGTTTACTAAGCAGTTTGGGGAATGGAAGAACTTTCGTATTACAGAGAAGTAATAAAAAACAGCGATCCAGTAGATTTTAATTGTAGTATGTAATACTAAAACCGAAGAAATGTGTCACTTATGTCTTGAACAAAATTTGAATTCAAGAATTTAAAAATATTGTTAGGTGTATGTTAAAAATAATTTTTTTACTAAAGTTTTCATTAATATTGTTTTTACTATAGGTATAATTTGTATTGTTTTGTTTTATAGAGAAAAAATGGATATTTTTTTATATTTTGTGTTGAGATTTATTATGTTTCCGTTAATTTTTTAAATTAAGTGTACATAATATTACTGATTCAATTCAGTTTAAATAAATTGCAAAGTAACTGAATTATATTATACATATTTATACGTTTTTTTATTCAAAAACAACCTTTTCGGATTCATTGGCTTTCAAAAATTGTCATTTCCAATAGTGATGAACAAATACCGCCTTTTCCAAAATTTGTAGCTTAATATATTTTCACTCTTCACGGGCCAAATTGTCTTAATTTCCAATCCATGTACTCTAGCTGGTGGACTAATAAATTAAAGTCGAAATCTCTATTAAAAATTAACAAAATTCAATTTTATAACTTTTTTATGTTTTTCTTGAAACTACTTAAGGTAATTTTTAATGACACATATTTGCATGATAACTTGTAAGAAAATTCAAATTTCGAGATCGGTGACATTTAGACATCATAAGTATAGTATTAATTTATATTACCTATAATTATAATAGACAAACATTTAGGGACCTGCGCAGTAAAAACCTTCTCATTTTATCTCGCTTCTCCTGTTTTTAATATATAAATTAGTTGAAAAAATTTCTATTTGGTTTTATAATATTCAAACTTTTAAATAAAATATATACATGTTATGTCATTCAACATTTTTATACATAATTAAAGGAAATTTATTCTATTAATTTTTTTAAGTAATTTTCTCAAATTATTAATTTCTATATTTTGGTAATTTGTTGTAATCATATAGTTTTGGTTAAAAATATTGTATACTAACTTGGTAACCCGCCATAAATGACAGAAGAAAAATAAATTCTAGCATTTCTTTCCTTCATTAGAATTTTTATTTCAAGTTTAAGAAAAATACGTATTTGCTTACTAATTTATCATACCTTTATTTTTATATTATAACGCTTTTAATTACCACTTAAACAGAATATTTGTAGTAAGGTGCAAAATTTTCTATTCCCTAAGGGTCATTTACTCGATCATTTTAGCGACATCCTTTTTGTCAACATTGAAAATTTATCGTATAATTCAGAATCAAGTTAATTCTGTTAACATTCAATAATATTCGCTGCGTAAGTTTGGCGTCAAAGTTTATAGCGAACAAATAATATTTTATAATGAGCCACAACTTTGAACGAAAACAATTTTAAAAATAAAAATAAATAAAATTATAAATATAAAAAAAGAATAATATTGTAGGTACACATAATATTTATTTTGACGAATGAAATAAAAACTCGTGTTGGAGAAAAAATCAAAATAAAAAAATTTACTGCAAATAAATAGATATTTACAAAACTGTTCATAACTTGTGAACCACTGATCGGATATTTAAAATTTCATTTCATTTCAAAAAATTCATTATCGAACTGTTCATGTTAAAATTCATACATAATTATTATTTATAACTACATTAAAAAGAAGAACAACAATCAATATGTTTTAACCGATACCTATATATACCTACCTACTATATTAAAAAAAATCATCACTCTCTAAGTCTCTAAAACATACATTTCTACACACTTGAAGAAAACAAATATACCTAAAAATTATAACTTTACAAAGATAAGAAATAAAAAATAATAGTGCAAAATTTCATTTAATTTCTTTAAAAATGTTGTTATTGTTTTTATGTGTAAATCAGCAGAAGTAAAACCTCACCCCATAATATATACTAAATATATACGATCATAAATTTATATATCATATAGATATATTTATGTATATATTAAAAAAAAAACAATAAACAAAAAAAATAAAAATAAATAACAATTTTAGCTCTTCATCGGATTACATTTCTGGCTAGAGTATATATACCTATAGTACTACAGTACAGGCAATGCATACGGTAGCAAAACTATGATGCTATGATCATTATCCTAACAATAACAAAAAATCAAAAAAAAAAAAAATGTGTAGACACATATGCATATTTCGTGTATAATTTTATGTAATAAGAATAACCTTTAAGTGCATTATTTTTTTTTTGTGTTAAATGCTGTTTGCCTTTTGGTTATTAAACTATTGATAAAATTTTTATTAGTCCTTCTTATTATAAATCAAAAAAATTGTTTGTTTTATTTATATTATTATTATTATTTTTTATTTTTCCTTATTATTTGCGAAGAAGACTAATATTAAATTAAAAAACTATATTTCATGCAATGGTATTTTTTCCTGCAAAGGCTCAGCATGGTAGACAAGGGTTAAAAAAAGACTTACAAACATCCAGATAAATGCAGAATAATATATATATAATACCTGTTTAATTACAAAAATATTTTATTTTTAGCAATTTTATCCATTAAATGCAACTTTCTATAGTGAATAATATATCGAAACGAAACAGTATATGAGAGAGCAGTGTTTATGTTTCCTAAATAATACTTACTAACCTCCAAGTTTTTATAAATTTTTCAAAATTTTTATAAAACATAAAAAAACATAAAAAATATTAAATTTGTTTTCAACTTGAATTATAATTACTCAACAGGGACCCCTAGTTAAATTATATTTAAAAGTTGTTTTTTTTTTTTTAAATTTTAAATGTAAAAAATAAAAAACAATAAAGAAAAAAAATAAAATTCAATTTTTTTTTTAATACCATTCGTATTTGTTGTATGTCAAATTACTTGCAAACTGCTTGCAATTTTACTTATTTGAAAAAAAATTGCGTCAACAGATTTGAGTGTGTGATATTTGAATGGGTTGAGATATTTGAATGTGTTTTCCCTTTCAGCAAGTATCATGCAAGTGGATGTACTAGGATATAATCTTCCAAGTGAATCATTGTTTTACTAACTAAAACCACTTGACGCTTTTAACATTACAGTTTATCAAGACTGACAACAGTAAGGTACTTTATATTAGGATTGTGCAATATAGCTGCCAAAATTGAAATACATTCATTGTCAGTCAATATTATTTTAAATATCGAATAGTTAAATTTTTTTATTATATTTTATGTTTGTGATCTTGAAATTTTACGATTTCAAGATTTTTTATTTTAATACTACAGTACATGTGTATATGTATGTAAATAAAATCAACAATTCATGTTGAAAATTCAAAATATACAAATTCAATGACAATTACGATAACATTTTATGTAAAAGTTTATTATTATAATACGAAATAAAATATTTTATATCAAATAAAATTAAAAAAATTGAAATTGTTAATTTAATTTGTAAAGGACTTTTCCTGTCCAATATTGGATGTAAACAAAAAAAAAAAAAAAACAGCCAAAACTTCTTCAATAAATCGAAATCCAATTGAAAATGCAATTCTTGCTATCTCTTACAAAAAAACCTTTCCTTATCTATTTTGTTCTCACAATTTTTTATTATTGGAAGCAAAGTGTTGCCACAATTGTTGTGTTGTCGACATGTTATACAATTTTTTTGTGATATAAAATAATAGAATCATCAAAACCGAAAATCAAATAAAATTATTTGAATTTTTAAACAATATGGGTAGGCTTGATTATAAGCTATGAGCCTTAACAGATTTTACAAAATTGTCGTCTAAAATAAGATGTACACTGTTTGTTTTTGATGCTCTACTTAAAGTGTTGTTTAGCTTGTGAATCTGATATTTTAATTAATAAAAATATTTTTACGGTATAAAAAAATACCGTTTGATTCGTTTCTTATATTTCTAGGTCAAGTTTTAACGTGAAATGAGCTGAAAAAGACCCAAATTAATAAAAAAAAAAAATTTAACAAAATTATACATTTTTGCGCGGTTCTTCGAACTTGTAAACAAAACATTAATATATCTAGCTAGGCTTATAGAACACAAAGGCTTCAGCTAGTATGCTCAGCCATTACATTTTGTCTTGAAACAAATACGAGAGAGAGATTATTCAGAAAAATGGTAATTAAAATAAAACACATATGTCAACTTTGAGTATTTAACGTATACGCCCACATAGAAGTACTCAACAAACAAGTAAATAATGAAGTAAAAGAAATTTAAAAACCCAGAAATGAAAGAGGCTGTTGATGGACATATAGGTTCAATCTAATATCATAGTGGTATTAAATAAAAGTAAAATATTACAACCGTTAACAATTGTTTTTTTTTATATTCTTTTTTTATATTCTTAATTAATTAATTTATTTTAATACTATGTATTAAGAAAATTGTATGGCAACACTGTATTATAAAGCAACAGAAAACATAAAATAAATTTTGAATTTTTATATTGAAACAAAATAAACAACAATATTCATATTATAGATATCTACATGTTATACAATAAGATAGCATCAATACATCAAGAGTATATACAAATAAATAAAATAAACACTACCATATACATATTAAATGATGTACAGTGTATGTACAGCAGCGTATATTGATGTATTCTGATTGTATCCTGAAAAATTCATTAATTCATCATTAAACCATATGTTTTAATGGGATTGCTGTCATAATGCAGATAGACAAAATCCAAATGGATAAAATTCAAGTAGATCAAATCCGAAAAGACAAAAGTTTAAACATACAATATTTAGATGAATTCAACCCAGATACGACAAAATTTAGAATGGAAAAATTTGAAATAACGAAAGATGTCAGTAAAAAAATGGATTTTCTAAAAAATTTTA
Organism: Argyra leucocephala; assembly: GCA_963942445.1. Taxonomy (NCBI): domain Eukaryota; kingdom Metazoa; phylum Arthropoda; class Insecta; order Diptera; family Dolichopodidae; genus Argyra; species Argyra leucocephala. Next base: position 18,371,482 of record OZ012681.1, read on the forward strand.
AACCAAAAGAAGATTATAGACACAAGTTTTTATTTTTTACATTCCATCTCAAACTTCCGCTATAACTTGTTGTCCCATTTTACCTGTTGTTGCCAAAAAAAAATTAATATGGATCAACGCTCAGCAAGATGTTAGGATATTGCAAAAATAAACCCTATTCAAAATCTTGATTATGTCGTGGTGTGCCACATCCTAAAATTCGTATTTTTGATTTGGGTAAGAAAAATGCATCAATTGAGGATTTCCACACTATGCGTTCATTTAGTGTCTGACCAATATGAATAGCTGAGTTTTGAAGCTTTAGAAGCAAGACGTATTTGTGTCAATAAATATTTAGTTAAACAATGTGGCACAGACCTATATTCGAATGAGGTCATATTCATTGTTCTATTACTAACCTATCCCTTAACCAATCCCTTTTTTTCTTCCAAATTTATCCTACCCAATCATATCCCAACCAAGCTTCATGTAAGTGTAGTATCTATAGTATTTTCATACCTAACGCTTTGGCTGTTTATAGAAAAAAAAACAAAGAAAATTCACCTTATCCGAATTGACAGGATGATAGGCTTCAAACAGGAATATTAGGTTCTTTTGGCAAACCTTAAGGTACAGTGTTTTCTTCTTCATATTGGGCAACCATTTTGTCAGTTCGTTCCACTGATAAATGTAAAGCACAAAATATTCAAGTTTTAAGTTGCGCCAAATCTAAGTTTCCAGGTAGATGAAAAAATTTCAATTCCAAACGTTGGGGCTTACCAAAATATTATCGTGAAAATTTTGAAGAATTCCGTGATGGTGATCGTTTAGCTCCAGAGGGTTGTAATATTAAGTATAAATTAAAAAAATTAAAAATTAAAAAATTTAAAAATAAATTTTTGTTTTTGTTTTGCCCGGCTCTAGATAGTCACCCCAATTTATTGAAATTCCGTTTTTCCCGGTGACTAGTAAACTTATATGGAAATACATTAAAAAAATGAATAAAATTGTTCTTGTAACTAATCGGTCGAATCAAACCGGTCGGAGAAAACCCTATAGGGTAGTTTTTAGCCTTATGTCCAACGGATGGGGTTTTAGGACATTGATGATGATGATGATGATGGTGATAATGATAATGATGATGATGATGATGATGATGATGATGATGATGATGACGATGATGATGATGATGACGATGATGATGATGATGATGATGATGATGATGATGATGATGATGATGATGATGATGATGATGATGATGATGATGATGATGATGATGATGATGATGATGATGATGATGATTATGATGATGATGATGATGATGATGATGATGATGATGATGATGATGATGATGATGATGATGATGATGATGATGATGATGATGATGATGATGATGATGATGATGATGACGATGATGATGATGATGATGATGATGATGATGATGATTAAGTACACGATGTAAAATGCTCCCGCGAAAACATATCAAGATTTTTTCGTTTCCGGATTGTATCCATCCAACTGTGGCTTGTCATTCCGAATTATTATAGTTCGAAAATCAAAGAAAAATTTTGGATTTTGTTCCGTCTAAATTTTTGTAAGCTGCATTTTGTCCTAATTCCATTTTCATCACAGAATATTTAGTATGATGATTGATTTGAAGCTCTTCTATAATCAAAAAAAAAAAACAAAGAACAAAAACAAAAATTGTTAACATTAAAAATTCCATTAAAAGTCGAAAAATAAATTTTCTATTTTAAATATTGTTTCTTCATTAATTATTTATTTAAATTTTGTTAATAATAAAAAAAGCAATAAAAACAAAAAAAAAAAATTGATATTGTTTGTATTGGAATTGAAATAAATTTAATAGAAATTTTGCCCAGAAGCAACATATACCAAAATGATTCTAGGTAAGTAGACAGTAGCAATGTATAAAATTAAAATTATCAGCACCAGTAAATACAAAAAAAAAAAAAACAAAATAAATAAAAAAAAGATCATACATTGCTGTGTTGAGAGACCATACCATTTAATACCAATATTGATAATAAATAATTATTATCCTTGAAGAAATTTATTTTTGTAATACGTAATAAGAATAATATACGAATAATAGAAATTTACTTATGTTTTATTCTCTCTGATGCTTCATTTTGTTCAAAACAAAAACAAAAAAACAAAATGTTCTGAAAATCTTAAATTTAGGAAAATTGATTTTTTTTTTTCATTTTTGTTGATTATTCTCCATATTTTAATATTTTAAATTTTTAATTACTTCATATACGCACTAATTTCAATTAGAGTTACCAGAGCTTAGTAACTGTTTGTAACACAAATAATTACAAATGATTGGAAAAATGTGGTTACAACGAAAACACTTTTCTATTTAAACACTTTACTTTTAATTTTCGTACACCGGCGTGAAGAAAATACTTCAGATACGAAAAAAGATTCAAATCCATACTTGATGGTAGTATACAAAGTGTCTGGGAAGACCGATTCATGAATAGAGTGTCAAAAATAATGGTAGGTAGATATGAAACAATTTTTAAATTTACAAATGAAGACAACTTGACCATCAGAACTGGAATGTTAATAAATCAGTAAATATTTCAGTTTTTCCTTTTCTTAATATTCATTTTTGGACAAAAAGCAATTTAAAACGAGCCGCTCGCTGGTAAAATTCTCTGGCCACACTATGTGCAATAACGTACAGAAAACTAACATAAACCATAAATCCACTAAGTTTTTTGATTTCTAGCATAGTTTTAGACGGAAAATCTTCATCATATTTATTTATAATTAGCTGTACCAGGCCCGCGTTACTGCCCCTTTCCAAGAACAGTTCTTTTAAATGCTTTATCCGTTATATTTTTCATCATTTTTAATTAACTGACTTTGCTTTCCTTTACAGTTTTAGATCGTATAGCTGACATATAACTCCTAGCACTCTCCAAAACTATTTCAAATATCAAAGGCGTTACTTGACCTATAAATGGGTATAATGGCAGCTTTCCGAACCAAGCCGAATTTTTGTAAACGGTAAAAAAAATGTTTGTTTATTTTTGAAAGAGTATCTAGATTTCAAATTTTAGGTCTATAACACTTTTGGTTTTTGAAATATTCTTTCTAGGTACTAAATGTTGTATAGCAGCTAACCGAACCAGCCCGAACTTTGAAAAACGATAAAAAATATTTTCGTTTATTTTTGAGGAAGTACCAATGTACCAATTATGACACAATTAGGTCTACAACACTATTGATATATTCCAAATGAGTTCTAGGAGATGTATGGCAGCTTTACGAACCGACCTGATATTTAAAAAATTCCGAAAACCTGCGCCGGGATTGTACTTAATAAATAATGAATTGTTTCATAGCGGTATAGTAATCCATAAAGGACAACACACACAAACATACATTGATTTTTATATAATATATTTATAATAATTAGAGCTAAGTTTAAAAACTGCTTCGGACTCGTTTTGCATTTAAGGCTTACGTAGCGCTTGGCCTGGATAGTATAGAATAAAACAAGAAAGGATGGAAGATGTAAGATAGATTGTTATGAAGTTGTAAATTAAAGGTATTAATATTTTCCTTAAATTTCTATGTTTTGTATGTTGGATGTGGAAACATTTGCTCGATTAAAGACTATTTGTCAGATATTGATTGAACTATTAATGAGTCTGATTCTTATCCTTCTTCTCAAATTACTTTATCAAAAATCGGTTTATATTTCAAAATATTGTTATGAATACTAATTTGCCAGTGCCATATTTTTCTTCGTATTTGCTTCGTAAAATATGATTGATACGTCAAATGCGGACGTGGCTGTCCTTGTTGCAGTTCAATTGTCTTTTTTCTATTTTCTTCACTAAAAGCTTCTTAATGTGTCAATTAATATTTATGACTATTTAATATACCATGTTCCATATATTATACTACTTTTGTATTTACTTCATTAATAATCATTTGATATGCCAAATGCTGATGTGACTGCTCAAATGCCAGTTCTATTTCACTCTTGATAAATGCATTATTTGACTTTAGTGGTGTATCAATTAATATTATAGTTACAGGTATTTGCTTTTTAAAATTACACTTTAAATATAATTAAATTATTATTTAATTGTTTTTTTTTTTTTTACATGATGGAAATTTTGAAAAACAATATTAAATGTCAAATATAGACACAATAATTTAAAAAGCAAATAACAACAAGACAGAATAGACCCATAGCTTCAAAGCTATAAAGATAAAGCCCCAACCCAAAATTGCATATAAGAACAATAGTTGTCGTTTAAGTGATGAATCTGTTGCAGAACCAATAATTAATGAGCCAAATACTGTTCCAATATCACAACCGGCTAAACCTAAAAGAGCTGTCTCAGCACCGATGAATTTGGCAATGACATCAATATCACGTGTGACTGGTGGGATCTGGATGACCTAGTTTGTGGCAGTGATGTAACTGAAGTTGTGTTCTGAGCATTCAAAATTTGACTCTATGTGATAAGTATACTACTGATTGGCCTCAAATTATGCTCTTGATCCAGCGAGCATAGGTACTTATTGCAATTGGGGCGATACGTGAAACTGTAGATACGGACATATTGCTTCTTTTTTTTTAAATTTAAACCGAATTAGCTCTATGTTGCCATATGGCAACAGCTAACATATAGGTAAATAAAATAAAAACCATTATTTTAATAAAAGTAGTATTGCACTTTTTTTACCTATTTAATTGTACTTACTCATATTAGGCTTTGAAATTAAAATGACATAAATAGAAATAGTGCAGTATATATTTTTAGTTTAGTGAAAAAAAAATTGTGAAAAATGGATGACATGAAAAAATAAGTTGCATTATTTTCCTAAATATTAAACCGTTATTATTAAATTTTATTTTTGGATAATTATTTTAACTAAATGTAGCTGATGTGAAAACTTTTCAGTTCAAAAAGTATGTTATACACATTTTGTCACTAGTCTAAATATGTCTGTTGCCATATGGCAACGCCGAGCTAATCTATTATAGAAAACATTTTGGTCAGAGTATATTATTGTATGTGATTTATTTTTGTGATTTTATAGACAATTAACAGTAAAAAAAAGCATTAGATTATTTAGAAGAGATTTCTTCGGACGTACCTGAGTCTATATTTTATTGAACCACCAAATGAGATTGGAGATTTAAGTGGTTCTTCCACTGTTTTAAAAAAAAAAAATCACGTGCATATGTTATTGCGAATATAATAAGTACATAACTGGCGTCGATAGAATGGATGAGAACATCAGTTTATATCGGGTTGGGATTCAAGGAAAGCAATGATGTAACAGCATATTTACATGACCTCTTGATGTATCAATATACAATCCTTGAAAAATTAATAGAGTTCATAATCTGGATAGGCGTCAATTGCAATTTCGTTGACAATTGCTATATATTATTGTGGTCATTATGGCACTCAACCGCTGTCTGCTGGAAATATAAAACGTAAAAGATCGCTCTCAAAAGCTTTATGTTATGATAATACTGTACACTTTGTAAATTCATTGAAGAAGAAACGGAAATAAGCTATTGTAAAACAGTTGGCAGAATGTATCAAATGTGATAAAGGACTGTGCATACGGTGTTTTGAATCTTATCACAAGCAATAATATTGTGTTCCGTTACTTAAATATTTTTTTTTATCAATTTTGCATTTATTGCTCATTTATAATTTTACTAAACATATTTTATTCCAAAATCTAAAATGTGTATTTCATATAATTTTTGTGTATCTCTATGCATAGGCCAGCGTTACGCCATGCCTCCTGAACGGCAGGGCGGTTCCATAAACCAAAAGAAATGCAACAATATGTTATTTTACTCGGGTTTAACAGTTTTTACTAAATATAACCTCAGAATTGAAAAAAAAAATAATCTGGGCTAATTCGGGTTAATATGATAAATCCATAATACTTCCTTATTATATCTATTTGTTTCATTAAAAATGATTGATATATTATGGATATGACTCTTCTTTTCGAATTTCTATTTTTTTCTTCGTATTTGCTTTATTAAGTCTCATTGATATGTCAAATACGAAAACAGTTCTACATATTCCCTTCTTCGTATTTGCTTCATTATAGATTATTGATATATCAAATTCGTATTAAATTATTCTTGTCCCAGTTTATTTGCCTTCATCTCATTTGCTTCATATTGCTGATGTTCCAGGTTTATCAAATTCTATGATTACTAAATGCATATGGTGACTTTAATTATCAAAATACAAAAATATTTCTAATAACATTCTAACAACATATTCCAAATTTATTGTGTAAATACACAAATGAAGATGTATCAATATAATTATAACAATAACAATATATTACTTCCTTCAGACATTCTTCACTTGTACCATTCTACCAATTTATTACTAACCTCCTTCATCCCCTTTCATCATCATTTTATTTCACCCTGCAATTTATTTTATGCAAATAATTTACTCTTATTAAAAAAATTAGAATAAAACAATAACAAAAAAAAAAAAAAAAAACCAAATGATTAGAAGCAGGGAAAGAGTAGGGTTTTTAAATATTTTTTTGTTTAAATTTTAGGCTGAAATTGGATATCCTTTTTGCCAATCACCTGACTTAAGTCAAATTGCATTTTTTTTATTTAAATTCCTTGGTGGTTTAAATTCATCATTATTGTTATAATCATTATCATCATTATTATCATCATCATCATGATTATACTATTATTATGAAATAATTTTGGTATGTAAGTAGGTATAGGTAAAGGGCCAAACAACATGGGTAATACAATATTTTCCTGTTTATATATAATACCAGAATAGTAATGTAAATATAATAACAATTCATAGGAATTGTTACTGTATAAATATCGAATATATATATATATATATATATATTTATGTACATATAGATTAGTTGCTTGTGTCTAAATTTGTATATATATATATGTTTGTTCATACAAAAATGATGAATAAATTAGAAGGTATAACAACGAAGGTAAATTATTTTGAAAACCCTCCAGTCAAAAGTCTGTGATATTTTTCCCTTATACAAAAGCGTTTTTAATTTAAAATACAAATGCACATAGTATATATGTAGCTACTCGTTTATACCTTCATTTACCCATGTATTAATAGAAAAATTTAATAATAGAACATTTTTTTCGTTTTTATTTTCTTGAGAAAATAAATTTTACTTTATCCCTGGTACTATAACAGTAATAAAGAGTAAAATATCCTTATATAAGTTATTTTTGGTATAATAAAACATTACTAGAAGTAGCGACCAAAAGACGGCGGGGTGGAGGACGGAGGGGTAAATTTCGCAAAAAACATAGTCGAATAAAACTTTTATGAACGCTTTGCTATCTTATTGTATAGATTGCTTGCTTTGTACTTGCTACCATTCGATTGTGATTATAAAAAAAGTTTTTCAAAGAAAATTACCCCTGAAGCTAGGTGATAATTCAATTTTCAAAAGGAATAATTTTTTTTTTTTGTTTAATTTTTGTTGTTTTTTTTTTTTTTTTTTTTTTTTTTTACTGAAAAAAGATTTTACAGGATTTTGTTGCATAATTATTGTATGATTTTTGTAATTTAAAGGATGACACAACAACATCCTGTAAAATTTTAATAGAATTTTGTTACAATCGTAGTGCAAAAAGAGAAAAAGATTTGCTCAAAATGGTTACTGTTTTAATCCTCAAGTGCGGCACAAGGAATACACAAAAGAAGAACATAATAAAAGGAAAGAATAGAAAACATGGTAATAATAATTTTCAAATATTTTTGTTTTTTTATTATTATTTTTTTTTCGGACTAGAATTTAGTTTTTTTTTATTATACAGAAATGCTCTTTGAAGATGTTTCAAAATTTATTTACAATCTACATCAAGTACAAATAAAAATTTAATTTATTTATTTATTGACTTGTAAGAGCGTTTTCTATCGAAGACCTGCCTTTGGATCAATTTACAATCATTTGTTTTTTGCAATTGGAGTCCTTGAGCAATTACACTGGTGCATGATTCAATGTTTAAGTGTGTTCTGTGACATTATTTGCACAAACCAAGGGGCACGAGTGACCTTAACACCTTTTTTTTGTACTATTTGTATGATGTTGATGTTAGTTTCCGATGCGGAATGCCAAAGCTGGATTCCATAATATGTCCAAATCATTATGCCTTTATATATTAATGTCTTATTTGTTAATGATAACTGTGTTCCCATTAGCCAGTATAAACTTAAAAATTTGATATCAAGATCTTTCCTTTTACTGGTCATATGTTTACGCCAGCTTAGCCTATTTACTAACTGTATGCCTGAGTATTTTACATAATTTTTTGCGTGAAGTATTTAGTATTTAAGATGACTTGAGGATTGATTGCCATTTATTTTCTTTAAAATAAAAGTGATATGTAATATTGACTTCAATTCATTTTTGTAGCCATAGTTGAATATCTTTTAAATATGCTTGCAGTTTAAATGATGCTATTTTATTGTGCTAATGGCGAACAATAAGAGCAGTGTCATAGGTAAAAGTTGCAATTTTTACCTCGGGTATTTTTGGAATATCAGCCGATATAGTATATAGGCCCTAACACACTTGCTTGAGGAACGCCAGATTGTATTTTATATAGTCTAGTTTATGCATTATCTTGCTTCACATAAAACATTCTGTTTTTCATGTAGCTTCAAAAAAATTCATAAAAATCCCGTGATATGTTTTCTTTCAATTTGCAATTAGGCCAGAATGCCCCACCTTATCGAAAGAAGAGCAGCAGTGTAAAAATTTTTATTTTCAATAGCTTCATTTATCTCTTTTACAATAAGATGTGCTTGTTCTATGGTTGTATGCTGTATTCATATTTTCTAACCAGAGCAAATGAATATTACAGAAATACCTGTGCGTATATAACATCAATAAAAGCAAACAACTCTTAGCCCATGTCCCATACTGATATATTAAGAGTAGGAGCCATCAGTACGGGTCATTGACCGATAAGAAGCCACTCTACCAAGCTAACTATTCTGTTCAATCACTACTTTCGTAGCTGCAAAGATGAAATTGAAATAGAAACTATTAAACACTTTCTTTGCAGTTTGCCACTCACCTCCGGGCTTTAGGTGAGGTTTTCCCCAGAAATATAGGTTTTTGTCGCGAAAAGCAAAATTGGTGATCAGATCACAAAACCTTCTCAATCCCACACGGTGAATCTAGTACTGTGAAATTCGCCGAAGTTCAGAAACAGTTTAGCGAATTGAAGTTAATAATAGATTCAATAAGAGAATACAGTATCCCTTTGAAAAGTAAAAATGATGTTTTAAAAAATGCGATCAAGAGAAACAAAGTGGAAATAGAAATAATCCAATAACATAGAAACAAGAAATTTATTGAAATATCAGGAGTTGTGAAGTTGATCATACTAATGATGTGATGAAAATTCCAAATCATCTGGGAGTTAGTGTGCAATCAGAAGATTTGAAGGACACAACAAACAAACAAAAGGACACACTTACAACAAAAAATGCTAATTCTTAAATCCAAGTTACCAAATTATACTCTAAATATAATTTTTGTTTTGCGGCATTTATTTTATCCCTCCCAATGCCAAAGGGTACTAGACCAGATCGAAAATACATAAAATATTTCGTTTTCATCGCGTATTGAACCTGGAATACCTTTTCGTTGAAAGGCTACCTTACCTACTGTGTAAACGTATACATTTGTTTTTTATAGCTATACAATTCTCATCGTGATAATTAAATATATTTATTTTTCGGGCGTAATACTTGTGAAAAATGAAATATTCTATTTCGAATAACCCCGGTGTTCCAGAGTATGCGTTCCTTGCTTTTTGACGCATAATCCGAATTGGCAAAAAAAATACCCCTTCCCATTTGAAAATCTCGATTTCGGCCGATTTCTGCCATTTTTGAGCTTAAAAAGCCCTTTTCCGACCCTTCCCGGAAGTTTAAAATATAACCATTCGATATGGCACCCTCGATTTAGTTAATCATTTTTTTTTTTAATTCTAAAATAACGGTATTCTTTCTCTCGTAACAAGCGGATTCGCATGCTCTGGCACACCCGGTAAAATAATAAAGTACCGTATCATAGTTTTTACTTAAGTGTGTACAAAACAGGTACAACCAGAATTTCAATAAATGGGTAGCGGGGGTTTGTTACGGCATTTTTACGCATAGCCGCTATCCAGAAAATTAAGTATCAAAGTTGGGAAAAAACATTTTATATGCGCGACCGCTGTTAGATGCCAAAAAGGAAATATATCAGATTTGGGATCCGCATATTTATGTATATGGCAAATTTCAAATTTCCAGGAATTTTAGAATTGGTTATAAAATCGAAGTTGTAAGCCTTTTGCAGAATATATGTATATAGCTATTTTATTTATGTTATTTGATATTATTTTAAAATTTGCCAAGCCGATGTTTGGCAAAGTAAAAATTTGTCAGTTAACCTTTTTCACATATTGTTGCAAGTTTTGATTTAGGAACTGTGATATATCCATTTGTTTTTTATGTATATTCTCTGATCTGAATCGAAAACTAATGAGGTATATTCTAACTCCAGTAGAAAAATTATAGAATATTTTGAAGACTATATAATCGATAGCGGCGCAATCTTATAACCAAACCCAAGTCTGTTTTGATGAAATTTAGAAGTTGCTGCCAAGATGAATAGAAAAAACTTATGACAGAAAAATATTAAAACCGTCGCTTAAAGCTATTTAAATGGAAACAAGATATTTAATGAAAATGAATGCAGAAACCTGTGGATATTTTGAACCTAAAGTCTTCCAAAAAGCTGTAGCTTTGTACAAGAGAATTGTATATTCTTACAATATACAATACTTGAATAATAAATTAACGAATTTGATATGGTGATGCTTATTTCAGAATAGAAAGCAACCTTGCTTCAATCAGTTTTAATTCATTCAGAATTTCCATCAAACAAATTACTCTGAAAGTAATATTTTGGAAATTAGAATTTTACTTCAAATGAGGGGTGAATGAAATGATAAACCCTAAAAAGTGATAATGACCTCTCGCTTTTATGGTTTTTTTCCATTTTTACAGTTATTATCATTTTTCTTCATTAATAAAACCAAAAAAAATTTTATATTATTGTTTTTGTAAAATTTAACGATTGTCGATGTGGTTAAATCACACCTTAAAGATATTATTAATGAATGACTGGAAATTAAAAAGAGAGCACCAACTGACTATGCAACTGACAAATTCGTGATTAAATTGTATGAGTTAAAATTGTAAAAAAAAAAAAAACTATTTTTATTTTTCCTTTATTTTTCGGAAACAATAACAACACTTTATGTTAGTACACAACCCATTCATTTTGACAACAATCAAATATCTACAAAAAACAAAAATAATAATAAAAAAAAAAAACAATTGTCACATATACACTCACAATAATAATATAACCACAAAAACGCTGATATCACTAAAACGTGATTCTGTCTACCACAACTGTTTAAGTATTACCAAAAAATAATCATTACTATGTTTCGGGAAAATTTTGTGCGCAAGATGTTTCAAAAAAATATTAAGACCTTTTTATAAAATAGCTTTGATTTGAATTTTTTTTTTATGATTTTGTTCTGCTGGGATCCTTTGCTTGTAAAACGAAGGGTATTATAATTTAAGCCGAACAAGTTATAATATCCAGTTTTTATCGGTAAAAAAAAATTAAACCATATATCGGGACTTTAGTGACTAGAGATGGGAATCAGATAGGGAATCAGATATTAAATCATAGTGTTAATGTGTGTCACAACACAACATTTTGCACCAAAAGGTCATAATTTAAATAGTTATACATAAATCATTAATTAGAATAACTCAATATTTCTGCATTTAGATTGGCATCTGATATTTTCCTCTGTTCAGTTAAAACTGGCTCTTCTCAATCAAAATGATAAATCGTTTAAAAATGAAAAAAATATTCTTGAAGCCGAATACTCTTATTTTATTTACGCATTATCTCCAATCAAAATCTATCAAATATTTTAATTCAAAACACGTTAAATAAAATATTGAAAAATAATAAACCAGAATATTTCATTTCTGCATAAGTCAGAGACTGACAGGTGTACTCTATATGGCGACCTTTATTATCTATGCCCAAAGTATGTACAATAGTCTTCTGTTTTGAATTAAAAAAAATCGGGAATAGCATTTTTGACTTCGAAAGATTTTAATTTTGTCATTGGACACAGAAATATATTTGAAGTGCAATTATTAATCTTTATTATTTACTATTCTCTACTCCAATGGAAAGTTAGTGAAATAATCATTATAACACCCAAACCTGGTAAGCTAAATGAAGAATTTACAATTTTATTAACCTATTAGTTTACTATAAAGAATATCAAAATTATTCGGGAGACTGTTATTGTAACCATTTAAACCGGCATTGGCAAAATGTTAAATTGTTCCAAATCATCAATTTGGCTTTAGAAACGAACATACTAGAGCAGAATAATTCTACAGATGGATAGATTAGAGGTAAGGAAAGAGAAAAAGTATATTGTACGGCGGTATTTTTGTATATAAACTTTCAAATCTTTCGATAATTACTTACACTGCAGACTTGCCAACAACAAATCTGATAATCACGACTACATTTGCTGACAGCATAACCATAGTATGCTTCTGACATCTTACAACGTAGCAAAAATAAAGTTCAAACATTATTACAGAAGTAGATTATTAGAGTCAATGAAACTAAATCAACACACATCACATTTAAATTGAAGAGAGAAACTTGTATGGTTATTGTACTGAATTAAGCCGGAAAAATACCTTGGCATGCATTTAGTTAAGCGACTTACGTAAAGAAATTATATAGTCGATAATCACGCCTTGCTATTATTTGGCGTGCAGAAAAATTAAAACAATTCGCACCTCTGCTCAATCACTTACTGTTTGCGTTATAGGTAATAGGAAGAATTAGTTCCAAAGCAATGCTGATAGGGTCAATCATAATAAATTAATAATTTTAAATAGTTTTATTTAGTTAAAAATGCTTCAAAAATCAAGTAAATAAATTGAGCAAAAGTTTAATTTGTGTATCAATTTTATTGCACCCAACAGTTTGCAATGCGCAACATTCAGAAAATTATGATTCTAAAACTTCAAATTTCAATTATAAAATTTTAAATCAAATTTTGCAAAAAAAAAAAATAAATTTATAATTCCTACCGGAATAAATAATATACCGCGGGGTGTACTTATCTTCCGGTTCGAATATAAACATGAAGTATAACTGAAACATAAAATATAACGTATGAAATAAATATCATCAAATTTTTAAGCAGAATTACTGTATTTTCTTTTTGTATTCAAAAATGATTTGGCACCTTAGACAAAATAGAAAATATGTCATGTAACCCAAAGTTTGTCTTAAAGAGTACCTACTATAAACACAACAAGCACATATTAGCCACTCAAGCACATATTTATCACATATTAGCCACGTAAGCCACATAAGCACATAAGCCCGATACATATTTTTATTCCTAATATTTATTAACAATTCGACTTCAAATCATCTTAAAGCCAATTTACAACTTTGCAGAAAACAGCAGTCTAGTGGCATCCATATGATTTTCCTAAAAAATCTAAAGCTACAACTATTGCCATCTCAACTAAAAGAGGTAAATTATGATGGTAAGTTGGCTTTAACTATAATTTGATAGCAATATATAACTGTTGGTTGAAAACCAGCGTCCAATTTAATATTTGCAAAGCACAGAGTTAAAAAAAAATATTTCATTTTTAATCCAAATCTTTCATTCCAGGAAGATGAGGTGCAGTCGCTGGAAAGCGTGAGCAAATAAGATTTGCACTTAAATGAGGATGTTAATTGGATTAATCAAAAATTCGATACGGCAAAAAACAAGTCCAAATTTAGTTTTTATAAAAACTTGTTTTCCAGCGTTAGAGTACAATTTTGGTATAACAGTGAAAATAGTCGAACATTTTCTTTTTAATTTTACTGATTTGCTTATCATACAGATAGGCGTATTTCGTCTACTACTTGCAGACTTCTTCAGTGTTTTGTACTCGACTCGACAAGTCCAAATGTTTGGATTTTCTTTGTGGCAATAAAACCTACGGGTTAGTGAATTAATCCACAAAGCGAAATCCACAAAAAAAATTTCCCAAAAAAAAAATTCATAAAATTGTGGCAAATGAATTCTGAAAAAAAGGGATTTCCTCGCTGTATCTAACAACGGCTATGCATAAAAATAATTTATATAAATATTCTGTAAAAGGCGTAGAACTTTGATTTTGAAAACAACTCTAAAATCTATTCTAACTCAGAATTTTGCATAAAGTGCCGTACATAATAAAGTAAAATGCGTAAAAGCAATAACAAGGATCATTTTTGGTGGACTTTTTTTTTGTGGCAAAAGCCATTATGGATTTTGATTTTTGTGGATTTAGGGACTATCCCAAAACCTACATTTCGAACTGTGATCTATTGAAAAATTGTAAAATTTTCATACGACCTAAGATGAAGTACAATATAATGAGTTGGAGCTTCTAGTAATGCTTTAAAAGCATAGAATAAAATTCAAAAAATATGGCATACACGTCTTATGAATGGTGCAAATATCACCACTCATCTTGTGTCTCTAGAATAAAGTAGTATTGTTGGAGCTTTCTCTCTCTCTTTATTTTTTTAGATATCGTGAAGGTGTGAGTGCATGCTCAGTTGAAATTAAATCTGAATTACGTCCACTGAAATATTTCCCTCTATCTCTTTATCAATTTTTTTTAGATATCGCGAAGGTATGAGTACAGCTCAGTAGACATTAAATCTGTATTACGTTACGCTCTCTGAAGCACTTCCATTTTGAAATTGAAAACATGGGCTTATCCCTACACCGTTCAAATTTTGAAATGACAAAATAAAAAAAATTATGGAAGTTCATTTATAACCAAAATATTGCAAATAAGGAACCTAATTCCATTTTATGGGCTCCCCCAAACATTAAAAAAGTTTTATTAACATAAATAAAAGCGAACATTATTTAAACAGCTTTGTTCGTAATTGTCCCTTTTATTGCTTCGTTTTTCTCTTTCTGTATCTAGCCCAAACGTATCAACCGTTATAACAGATCCATTTATCCATCCCTCTAGTGCTTTGGTTTTGCATACAAAAAAGTGTAAATAGATAAGTAGAAACAATAATTTATGCTAGACTTCGATGTGCATTGAACCGGTTCCTTTTGACCGAATCCGCATATTTAAAAAAAATACAAATATATACAAGCCATTTCCATAATAAATATTATTTACGAAAATTACTGTTTAGTCAGTGTTAAGTAGATTTAATAGTTCATAATAAAGAAGTTGAAAATGTGGTGTTTTTAGTGAATAAAAAAACACTTTCACTGTTCCGGTTTAATTTGAACTATAGCCTTCAGATACTAAAACAGCTTATAGATTTTCTTTATGTTATCAAAAATATTCTTATATTCTTCCCAACAACTTATACTTAAATCTCAGATGAGTCCCATGCAATAGAATACCACTTAATATTTATGCTTGATATTTTTTGCAGATCAACACTTTATCTATGCTAACAAGTTCAATACACTTTGTATGTCTGTTGAGCACTATTATAATTAATCAATACACCCGACAGTTTAAAATGTTGTTTATAGAAGCTGTCGAAAGCTAAACTGTTAATACAAGAAACACAAAATCTGTTAAATTTTATAACACTTTGCATAACAATATTACAGAAAAATACCTTAATGATTTACTACAGAGTTTGTCACAAGAAAGAAAAGGATATTTCACGTACCAAGGACGTGTTTTTTGGTTATGCGATACGGAAAAAGAAAATATATTAACAGAAAAAACTTTTATTTTTTCGTCCTTTATATTTTTTTTGTTTTGTTTTATTTTTCATTTTTTTTTTTTTTTTTTTTTTGTGACATTTACCTGTAATTTACCTGAATAGAAAAACTAAACTTTTGTTTATTGCTTGGTTCGTAGAATAAAAAATTTTTTTTTTTTCATAATTTATACATAGGTAAAAAATATAAATGCATATTGAAGGATATAATAGAGTTAAAGGACAAAATAATATACCAAAATAAAGTCAAGAAAAGAATATAAGGACCCAAAATCACATTAAATAAAAAAAAAAAAATGACAAAAATATTAACTTTGTTTTTTTATATGGCAAAGGATTTTATTATCAATATGTCACAGGAGACAATATACTTTTAATATATAATATTATCAAGTGTATATAAACGTATGTGTACCTATATATTATAAATGTAGATTTAATTGTAGGTGTATTTGCCATTAAATGTCATTGAGAGGAAAAAGAATTATTATTTTATCCTTTTTTTCTTATTTTTTTTTTTTTTTTGGTCAAAGAAAATTTTTCAAGATAATGTCAAAATGTGATTCCTGTACATTCAACACATGAATAAATGCCCGAAGAAGATAAAGCAAAAAAAAAAAAAAAAACGAACAAATGAATGAAAATAAGAATCCAAGGTTAATAAGGATGTTAACAATTCGTTTTTATTTATGGTTTAATAAAATGTGACAAATTGTTTAAAAAAGCAAATATAAAATAAGTTTATTTAGTAGTAAGAACTATTTACGTAGGCCTAATTTCAATTTTCATGTAATATAACAATAATAAAATTACTTGAGAATATAACTTTTTTTTTAGTAGGTTGTGGTAGATAATAGGTAGGATGAATCCATTTTGAAAACATTAAGATTTTGAATTGTAATACAGTATAAAAAACCATAGTATCGTATTATAAAGGATATTCTAGTAGACATGGAATTTAATTTAACATATTAGCATTAACAATAATAAAAAGGTGTTTTTCATCAAGTGGGTCTCAATGTGGAAAATGTCAAGACTTTCATTATAATATGAATGGGATTCAATATACTGTTGATAATCTAATCGGTATATTTAACATAAATAGCCTTATGTTTGAATCCTGCTGGAAGAGTGGATATATATCCATATCAGATATTTTATTTCTCCAATATTGGCAAACATAAAACAATTTCGGATCTTTAACCGGAGAGATTAGCAGAAATGGAGAACATTGACGATAAGTAAAGGCACCCATATACTATACATGTATGCATGCTCATTATACACCATAATTTGCTATTCATGCATTTTTGCTTATGCCTGATATGTTTTTTCGTTCAGTACAAAAATTTACTAGCGTTTGCAGCTATTTTATTAGCTCTAGCGATAAAGGAAAAAAGCACATAATTATGCACAATTTTTTAATAATGTATTTGAATATTGTTCACTTTTATCTTTCCAGAATTTTTGCTCATTTTTATATTTTGTATTTAGTTGTTGTTAATTGTTGTTGTAACACAAAAATGTATTACTGGGCCTCATACTATATTTACTATACACTAGTGATATTCTAGAGATAGAAAATGCGACGGAAGCTACTTTTGCAGATAATACGGCTATATTAGTAGTCGGTAAAAATATAAATGAAGCTAGAAGTAAATTGTAAAGTAATAACAAAATCTCTATTTGATGGAGACCAAAAGGTGGAGATTTAAACTGAATGAAGCAAAATCCACGCACGTTAACTTTACAAATAAAAAAATTGAGTCGCACATTCCAGCAAAATTAAACAATGTCATCCATATCATATCAAAATTCTACAAAATATCTTTTCTTGACGCAAAGCTTAGATGAAAAGAACATGTTAAGAAAAAAAAAACTAGAACGGGATCTAAAATACAAACATTTGTATTGGCTAATTGGGCGCAAATCTATGCTTTCGACGTATAACAAAGTTTTGATCTACAATCAGGTATTAAAGACAGTCTAGGCATACGGTATTCAAATATGGGGTTGTGCTAAACAATTACATGTTCAAAATGTCCAAACGTACCAAAACAAAGTATTGCGAAACATTGCCAATTCGGCATTGTTTGTTCGAAATGCTGATATTCATCGGGATTTCAAGGTTCCTCTCATAAAAGGCGAAATAAAAAAATTGGCTGTACGCCATAAAAGTCGTCTCTCTTAACATATCAATGTCGAAGTTTCACGTTTAGATGACTGTCAAAACTTTGTTAGAAGACTTAAACGTATAAAACCGTTCGAACTGTGTTAGGACAAAGTCTTTTATCTTACAATAATTTTATCTTATAATAGGATTTTGTTTGATCAAAGATATCTGAACTAGTAGAGCCAAAATTGTATATTTATATGTTAGTCTTAAAGACTAGTTTTAATTTGAACGAAAGGATGGGAGTTTTTAGTACGTCAAACTGCCGCCCCGACATAAGAACAGAAGTAGAAGACTCTTTTGATGATTTTCTTCTATCTGAAAAAAAAAAATGTATTTCTTATTATTCTCTCCCTAGTGCATTAGCAGCATAATTAATTTGATTATGTTCCCAATACCGTAGAAATTTTTTCTTCTAATTGTTTGTAATTGTTAAGTGTAATTGTTAGTTAAACACTAATTCAGCACCTCTTACTTTTATAATTTCAAATAATTGATGTTCCTAAAGTGATACATTTTTCTAAAATTATAGTTTTGCAGATGACTCAAAGCTTTTTACTCCTCCCTTATATTATCTCTTCCTCATCGGATTGCTTAAACCAACAAAATGATATTAAAGTGATACATTTTTCTAAACTTATAGTTTTGCAGATGATTCAAAGCTTTTTACTCCTATATATATCTTCCTCATCGGATTGTTCAAACCTGATATTAACAATTTCACTTTTTGGTGTTCAAAAAATATGCTTGAATTGGACTATTCTAAATGTCAAGTAATTACGTTTTCTAGGTGAAATTCTGGTCGAACAGTTTAATTTAACTACCAACTAAATGGGTGATTCTATTACAAACCTCAAGTTAACAATTGAACCTAAGCTGAGCTTTAAGCTACATTATGTTTTATCATTATGAGCAAATCCAATATTCTTCTTTTGCTTTCAATAAACGAAGGTTTGAAGAATTTTCTGATCACTACCTCACGAAATATCTTGATGCGACACATGTAAGACCTACCCTTGAATATGCCAGTCAGGTATGGTCCCCACTTTACTTGATTGCTATTAATCGAATTGAATCGGTTAAATGAAAGTTTTTACTTTTCGCTTTGAGTAACTTTTCGTGGAATAATCCATTCCCACCATCTTAAACTAATTGACTTACAGTCATTGTCTATAATCGTCGGGTAATTGCAGATATCTTATTCACCAGATCCTTTCTGGTAAGACGTTAGCCCCTGAAATTTCAAATTTTTTGATTGAAAAAACCAATCGGAATAATTTCAGAACCGTTGAGTTGTTACACATTCCCCTCCACCATAATTAATATGGTAGATTCAAGCCAATTACTAGAATCCTCCTGTCAAACAAATTTTAAATCTAGTTCTTTTAATGTCAACTACGTATTTTAACTGTAAAGGAACGATTACGTTATGTACGTATAACTGGGACTAACTAACAACACTCCTACTCTTTTTTTTTTTTTTCTTTTATTCATTTATTTCTCAAAGAGCTCATTCGCTCGTACAGAGTGTATATAAAAAAAAATAGCTTTGATTCTTACTAGTTCAGCCTATCTTCTGGAAGTATTTTTAATTAATGTGTAGTTATTTTATTTTTCTACTGACAGTATGTATCTGATTTAGTTTATTTTTACTTTTTTCTAATCACGGGTAGGGGTGTTTTTCTAACACTACTGGTTGATGATATATTTGTACAATCACATTGAAGCAACCTTTCAGCTAGTTATATGCGCCTGATGTGTTTGGTCTAAGTATTAATCTGACAGAAAATATAAAATGAGATTGACCTAAGTAGCTTTGGTCCAAGCTATACATTTGACGGTAATATTCGGTATTCAATATACATTTGACGGTAATATTTTAGAACGGTAAAAGTAACAAAGAGAGATAGTGCGATATAGTTAGTCAAAAGTATAGTTTAAATCAAAAATTGTATGCCTCTTTGTTTCCGCAAATGAAAAGCCTAGATAGAAGTCAATTAAATGATTTAGTTTACATTCAATTTGTCGCATTGATGTGGTTTTAGGGCAATGTTGATAACGATAATAATAAACTTCATTTATCACCATATATTGTACGAAAACTTGCAAATCCTAAAATCTTTATCTTAATTTCTAACTAAAGTTAAACTATACGAGACTATCGTCAAATATAAATCTGGCCCAGGAACTACATGGTCTATAATATTGATTCTATTTTTACTGCTTTTTCACTACTAGAAGTTAGCGGTTACATATTATGAATTCCGTTAACTATATTTTTGCTTTTTATTTGATTTGTTGAAGCCTGTATCAGTTGGCCAATAGTACTTATATCAGTAAAAATTTGAATGGAATCAAAATATTGCTTTTTTGCCAACTTTTAATTTGCAAAAAACATTTAATTGTATTTTTTTTTTCTTACAAATTTTGTCCTCAAATAACACAACCCAAAAAAAAATGTTATTCTTCTTCATCTAGTTAACATTCATATTTTAAATGATTCCTATAAGTTTTATATGTCAAGGTGTATTTTTATCATCCTTCTGCAGATTCGCATTTCAAATATTATACTAGCAAAGTCAACCAACATTGTTCGGGTCCAACACAGAATATATAAAATTTCAAATTGTGAAATATTCTAATGATTTGCTTCAATGATTCGGTCAAATTAAAGCTTCTTTTATATCCATGTTTTATTCTCTGGAGTTAAAACAAAAATATTTTTTTTGTTACTTCCTCTAGAGCAAACTAAATAAAATAGACAATAAGAAAAGCACGATGCTCTTAGGTCGATTCCTGCTACACTTAAAGTTTGCCTTGGGCCTTATTTATAGTAATAGCAAAGCATATTTTTATGGGAAATTGAAGCCGTTTAAATTAGAAAGTGTAATCAGATGGAATTAATGGTATTCTAGGAATAAAAACATTACTTGCAGCAACGCATTTTAAAATTATTGTGGCTTCGATAACATATGGTCTTAAAGAACATAATGATTTCTAACCAACGTAATGGGTTTTACAACTTTTAGCTTTAATTTATGAAGAGGTAATCCAAAAGGTTGAATTTATTACACAAATTTTGTTGCATAGTTTATAGTGCCATCATCATTTAAAGTTGTATCGACAGACTCACATATTATTTCTTCAATTTTTATTTGATTTAAAAGAATTTAATTTATTTCAATCGCAGTTTTATCTTTTGATGTTAGAATCGCACGGTCGCAAATCTAAGAGTAAGTCTTTTGATTAAAGTTATTCATGTTTCGATTCACATTAGAAATTAATTCATTTAAAGATTGAATACGGCATTCCATGTCACTGAATATCTCAATTTCATCAGCAACTTTCGCTATGATTTCATCGCCAATTTTTAAAAAAAACCCAACAAAAGCGTCCGCTGACAAATTACCTTTTAAATCACTCTCATATTAACCGATAAAGGTAATATGTGAACATGGTTGCAAATGCGAGCACATTTAATTGAAGCGCCTATACTTCATCAGCTTTTGTTCCTCTCTGGGCGAATTGAAGAATTTGCATAAAATCTCCAGAGAGTAAAAATGTTGCTCCACTCATAATGTTGTTATTATTACGGAAAACCACCTGTAAGGTTCTGTTTAAAGCTTCAAGCAATAATTAAAATTAGCCATTGTGCACTTATCCCATACAAATAATCTACGCTCTTGTATAAACTTAGCCAAGGTAGTTCCTTTTTTGATACTACAAACTGGACTTTCGGAATTCGGTAAGTTAAATGGTAATTTAAATGTTGAATGTGCTGTTCACCCTCCCTTTAGAAGTGTTGCAGCTATTCCTGAAGATGTAATTCAGCTATAACAATTTGACCATGCTGTCTAACTTTTGTGAGTATCAAATTGAGTAAAAAGCTTTTTCCTGTGCCACCACAGTTAATTAAAAATAATAGTTTTTCTATGTTATTTTCTCCACTCGATTAAAAGGTCACTTTAAGCGATAACCTGTTTGTTTAAGCAATTGCCCCGTGATATTGTTTTTATGACCTTCCCATAATAATTTTGACAAAATGTTAAAATAATTATTAGCAAACCTGTTAACATTGTTGCCTATTTTGACAACGCGGCTTTCTTAAGTGTTTTATTCAAGTGTTTTGCAAACTGTTTGGAATATAGGATAATCCTGCTCATTAACGTTCCTTAAAAATTTAAATGATGTTGACTCTCGAATTTTGTGGAATAAAATACGAAGAAACAAACACTCTGAATATTGTTACGATGTCCTTACTGTATATACTCGCCCAATCGCAGACCTTTTATAAATGTCGGGATGATATCTTCAGTGTCTAGGATTGAACTGCAATCTGAAATCGAAAATTTTTATTAATTACCTAACTCTATTACATACCGAACACTTTGTAATTGCCAAAATCATTTCTTCTTCCAAAGCCAAAAGCCGCTGTATTAATAATAATAAATTCTTCTTTCAGAGTTAATTCATCATTTGATTTGTTTATTGTAATTCCAATCTGTACGAAGCCAACAACAGAAATATTACAAAATTCAAACGCTTGCTATTCGAATAGAGAGGACATCCTTCAAGCGAAAATAAATTTCAAGTTATTGTTATTATAAACGTGAATGCAAAAGGATCACCCGTAGCAGACTTTGCCTCTTGGGAACAGCGTTCCCCGAACAATGGAAGCTATCCAGCATACTATTGAAGAATATCCTGAGTGTAATCACAAAATCAGGTATGTTTAAGGACTCAAAGACTCAAAAACCGGGTTATCACAATAAGCCCATTTGCGGCTACGGTGATGTAGGGACTGGATCCCTCTCGGAATAAATTAAATCTAATCTAATCTATTATAAACGTCAACAACAAAAAATATTTTTCACTTAATTCGAACTCAATTAACCATTTAAAATACTAAATTATTAAAAAGCATTATGGAAGCAAAGACTTCTACAGTGATATAGAATTAAAATCGCTTAATTGTGCGTATCTACATAATTAGTTATTAAAAAATTATAAAAAAAAAAAAATTTATTTTTAATTCAACACTAATAAATATGTGCCACCCAGAAGGTGTAGGTTATTTTACACCGTTTTTAAACCTCATTAAAACACATTTTTATTGTTTTTGTTGTAGTCGTCTTCTGCTTTCACTAATGTACGTCTAATGAACTTAATCAACGAATTAGTGACATTAAAAATTCATAATTTGAAAAATAAATCGTCGTAATAAAACATGGTTAAACTTAACCGATCTAAATTTCAAAATGTAAAATATTTTATGGTGTTTAAATGATACCTATTTTATAAAAGCATCATTGTGTTGAAAAGAATTTCTGTTTTTTGGTAAATAATTTCCACTCATTTTCGAAAAAAAAAAAACAAAAAACAAAAATTTAAATTTTCTATTTTTAATTTTTAATTTTAGGCCGGATGAACCCTATAATCTGCATAAAATTAAATAACAAATCGTTGTTATAAATTGTCATCAAAATTGGTTCCCAAATTTAAATCGAATATCAACCTAATTTTGTTTTTTTTTTTTTTAATTTATGTTTTAACCCTTATGTGGATGAAGCAAAAAATAGGTATTTTTTTTTTTTGTAATTATGAATTTATGTTTTTATTTTTTGTATTGGAATTTTAGGCAGACATCTTTAATCAAAATAGACTGACTTATCCCGCGGATATATTACAGAGCCACGAATTCGAAATACAGTTACAATATAAAAACAGAATTTTTTAACGAAAAACGAACACTTCTAAAAAAGTAGTTAAACATTTTTTGATCTATTGAAAATTCTTGTGATATGTTGCAAAAATTTATTTATTTGTATTTTTAAAGATTATGACGTACTCTTACTGAAGAAGTAGATTGGGTCAGCTGTGATAAAATAAAGAAATAAAATATAGTAACGGTAAATAAAACCTAAAACAATTCCTTGGTTGTTTACAATTTTGTTGTAGGTATAAATTTAGTATATTTTGTTCGGAGCGTATTCTAATAATGTTTGTACATATTCTAATAATGTGCTCTATAGCATTTGGTTTGGGTTAATTTGGATTAGTTATTAAAATGTTTTCCGCTACATTCCATATCCATACGGATTCTAATAAGGTTACAGCAATTGTCACTTTCAATTTTGTTTTTCTTTTGTTATCACAAAACGGATAAAATTTATTTAAACCCCCCAAGTGTTATATATTTCCAATATTTTTATGTAATATTGAAACTTGAACAGTTTCAGAAGTTAAACTGGAAAAATTATAATATATCGAAATATTGTGCTCTTGGATGATAACGAAAATCAGTTGGACTAAGAGTGTAACACTATTGAATAAAATTTATTGTGAATATTGTAAGTGTATATCAATACCTGAAATACTCTGGTCACTTTACTATCCGAAGAAACATGATATTATCACAAATGATTTAAGTATAAAAATGTTAATTATTGTTGTTGTTTTAAAAAAATGTTATTCAATAGCAATATAAAATAGTTTTACAGAGCTAGAAACAAAATAGTTTTCGCAGTAATTGTAGTGAAAGCTTGGGAAAGCTATCACTACAGCTCCGGAAAACTAGTATTATTACGTCTCCCAAGCTGTAGAAATTTCTCGATCGATAATGTTAAAATTATGATCATTATGGTACTAACATCTGCGAAGTGCATTAGGCAGAAAAAAATTAAATCTACTGCACTCTATTTTCTAGCTGGACATATTTTAAATTCTATTGGCGAAATATAATTTTAATTTTGGTAAAAATGTTTATTCTAATGGTAGCAGAAGTATGCTGAGGTTCATCTTCTAAAATTGATCTATCTTTTAGTTAGCGTTACAGTTTTTCGTTTAAGAAAATATGCAAGAACTCGTACTTAGTAAGCCCAAGCGAAATTTTCAGAATTCAACGTTTTCGAAAATCGATTCGAATCGGGTTACTTATTTTTTTAAATGCTTTAGTTTCTGGTGCCATACTTTGAACTGCTTTGAAGCTTTCTTCCGTAAGAGTAAATCTAAAGTAGTTTATGATATTAATTTAATTAATTAAATGGACAATATTTTGAAATACATACATTGTTTGTATTATACTGTAAATTGTAGATGAAATGTGAAAACAAACGATCTGTTCCAAAGCAGTAATCGAAATCACGATCCCTCTAATTCCGGTCAATCTACACACAATTTCTGCTGAACAAAACCGTTCACCGAACTTGGGGTTGTTGGCTAGCTGAATATAACACAATAGGTATAACACAATAGGTATATTATAAGCCTATATTGTAATATTTTTATATTTTTTGTAGAACATTGCTTTCCCAATTGCTTGAGTTAGTTGAGATTCATAGATTGTGTCGCAGTTTGTTAAAATACACTAGTTTTTCAGAGCAGTTGATTATTCTGCGGTTACTAGTTTACCTATTTTCGTCTGCGACGCTTATCATCTACTTCAGATTATTAGTAAATTAGAAAATATCCTATGTTACAAAAGTCTATACACATTCCCATCGCCAGTATTTTATTTTATTTTCTCATTTTAAGCTATAGAACTAGCATTTGATGCAATACGAGGTTTTAAAATTTAACAACAGCGGCTGTTATAGCTGAACCTTTCATTTAACCGTTGTTGTTCCCTATTACGCCTGTATTGTCTTCAAAATGTATGAATACACCCTCCCGGCTTCTAAATAGTTTCTTTTGTTGATTGACGACAACAGGTATTACGTTTTTTTTTTAATTCTGGTTTACCCTAATATAATGATTTTAATAAAATATTTTACACCATCATCTCCCACGAACAAAAATAAAATATTTCTGATGTATTAAGAAATTTCGTAAACATAATCTAATACATTAGCATTTTAAGGGTTAAACAATAGCCATCTTAATTCATTTAAAGTTCACTAAAATAATGTGTTTCTGTTGTAATACAATTTTACCGATCAACTAACCCAAACCAACCAACGCATATCTTTTGTGTGTCTTCCTTTAACAAATTCAAAAATTAAATCAGGTAAATCACCTTTTAATCATTACTACACTACATATATGAATGAACCGGTGGTATAAATCTGTATATCAATATACTGTTGTTCCACAAATTGAATCTTATAATATAACAAAAACAACAACAACAACAAAAATTAAAACACTACCATTAGTAAAACAAAATATAAAATTGCAGTTTATGGACATAATGAGATAACAAAAATCACATTCTCTATGGAAGTTATAAATCATTTTGATGGTCCCCATCTTTTCGAGACGTCATTGTCGTCATTCTTGTCATTTTACTGATGATACTGTGTTGTTACTGCTGCTGCTGGATTCTCTTCTTCATTATAAAATTTTTTTGTTCTTATTATTTTTTTTTTTTTTTTTTTTTAGATAAAATCAATTAATGGTCTTTGCTGTAAAAAAAAAAAATAAGAAAAAAAAAAAAAAAAAAACATTTTCAAAGAAAATAAAGTTAAAAAAAAACGAAAAAGAAAGAGATAGAAAATCATTTATGGTTTTGATAGTTTAGATTGCTGCTGCTGCTGCTGTTGTTCTTTTTCGGAATAAAATTAAATTGTGATATTCTATGCAGAATAATCAGCAATAAAAAAAACAACAACAAAAATATTTTTTGTTTTTTTTTTACCTGTCGATTATAAAATTGTGATAGCAAAGTAATAAAATTAAAAATAAGAAAATATGGTGGGTATGAGTTGAGTATAAAAATAATAATGGTGAATTATTTAAATGCAAAACAAAGAAGATATGGAATAAAAAAGAAATATGATAGCTTAATTAATATAGAGATGGTTAATTTATATTTGTATCAACACATTGATGATGGGACATACATCAGGATGAGTAAAATCTCGGACATAAACCATTAATGATCTAATTCAATTTTGAAATGATTTGAACTAAAAATTACGATCAAAAAACGGAATTAGGTGGAAAGAAAATGAATTTGTATTTGTAAAAATAGATAAAGCTAGTTTTGAAAACCACCGGAAAATGTATTCTATATAGATCGTATATGGAGCAAAGAAAAATTGTATTAACAACAACATTTTGAATGAATTCGAATCATCCTAGCGTGATCATAATATCACAAATACTACAAGTCTAGTAAATCACATTATATGAACATTTTAATACATGTGTTTAGCTTTGAATGGATCCTAGCTTCATTGTTTAAAATTTGAATACCATTACTTTTGTAATTTTGGTTTTATAAGCTATCAAAATTTTGTGTTGATTTTCAAAGTTAAAAAATTTTAATTATGGAGTACGCATTTTTTTTTTTTTTTTTTTTTTTTTTTTTTGCGAAAGATAGGAGGTAATCCCCGAAGGACATCAAGAGCTCCAGCCGCGTGTGCATCTTGATAGTGTAGGAATCGAACCCACTAAAGCCCACCTATCTTTTTCCGTTATAACCAATCTACGTAAGATCGACTAATGACTTTTTTTTTCGTAAATTTTCGGTCGCGTCTTTAGGAAATTATTATAGTGATAGTTTCCGTGGAGGATCGCTAACATCATAATAATTACCGTGTAGGAACTTTATCACTATGATATTTCCCGTGAAGGAGATAGTCACAGCAATAGTTCCGCGTGGGAAGATTTTTTAGATTTTTTCGCAAAGGAAAATTATTGAAATAAAAATTTCCGTAAAGGAAACTATTATCGTAGAATTTTCCATTTTAGGTCGTGACCAGCTCGTGGGGTTTCGTTCTCTTGAGTCGACGGATACTGCTGTCGATATGAAGAACTGCTGCCATTTCCGAGTTCACATGAGTTTGCAGTCTCTGCTCGTGTTTGACTGCATGTTTCTTGATCTCTTCCGTGACTGTTTCAATGCGCAAGTCACGGTGGAGATCTTTGTTACGTATGTACCATGGTGCATTTACTATACCACGGAGCACTTTATTTTGAAATTTTTGCAACATTTCAATGTTGGTTTTCTTTGCACAGCCCCATAATTGGATACCGTACGTCCACACAGGTTTTAATATCTGCTTATATATTAATATTTTGTTCTGTACTGATAACTCAGAACCACGCCCAAGTAACCAGTAAAATTTTTTGAGTCTAATGTTTAGCTCTTCTTTTTTCTTTCTTATATGTTCCTTCCATCTTAGCTTAGCATCGAGTGTCATTCCCAGATACTTTGCTGTATTGGCATATGGTACTATTTTGTTATTGATTGAGATAGGAATGGTTGCAATCTTTTTGTATGTAAAATTTATATGACGTCGGCTTTGTGCTTATTTCGGACAAGCGCCAACGACCAGAATTTTGGGAAAACGAGTTTAAAGTTTAAAGTTTAATTACTCAAAAACTGCTCTATAGATTTTAATAAAATTTTCGGTATTAAATGAAAGTATAGTTTTTTATTAATTTTGAGGATTGAAGTTAAGTTTGATGTAAGTTATGAAGCTTTTTATAAGAGCATGATTTTTCACCATTGGCTAAATCCCATGACTTAGAAATTTTTATTTATGCGTTCATGGAGTTGTCCGAATGCATTTGGAATTGTCCGAAACAAGAAATAAATTAAGATCAATAATTTTTAATGTTTAATTAGAAAATAATATACATTTATTTAATAAATTAAATTTATTTCACTTTTTTAACCTTAAGTACAAAAGATTAATATTATTTTGATTTGGCAGTTTTTAGTTTATTCTACATTTAAGATGAATTCATTGATTCGGATAGATTTAGCCGAACTCATGCGCACTCATAAATTTTGTATGAAAATGTGAATTCTGTCATTTTTCATACAAAATTTATGCATGCGCATGAGTTCGGCTAAATCTATCCGAACCAGTAAATTCACCTTTATTTAAAAAATAAATTTATTTCAGTTTTTTAAACCTGAACATAAATATTATTTTGATTTGACAGCTTTTTGTTTTACATATTTAAAATAAAACATGGTTTTTTCATCGTCACTTAGACTCCAAAACGAATCAAAAATTTTTTGTCTATCGTTTTCACCAAAAATCTTTGAACACATAAAGAAGCAGGTGTGTTTACAGCCAGGTTTCATTTGTTTTTCCTCCCATGACTTACCCTTTTCATTAACATAGGGCTGTCCAGATTCTCTGAGCTTCTTTTTGATATTTCGCTGCCATAATTTTGGTTGTCTACGTTTCCTTTTTTTTGGGTGTCGAATTTGTAGTAAGACTGGATGGTAAACTTCTTAAACTTGAATTTTCTCTCTCGGAAAAATCTAGTAAGACAATTCAATTAAATTTTTTATAATTAAATATTTAAAATATTTTTACCACTGATATCACTGAATTTAGTGGAAAGTCTATTTTCATTCGCTTCAGTTTGGGGAGAAAAATTTGGATCGTTAATTAGATCATCATCTGTAATAAATAAAAGGAGGCCACATTCAAAAGATATTATCTTTCACCCAATAAATTTATTAATAATTATGAAAAATGTTCTTATTTGTTATTATTTACATAGTTTATTAAAAGTTATACATATACAACTTCCGTCATTTATGACGGGTAACGGAGCTAGTGAATTAATAATAGATTATCATACTAAATAAAAACAAAATAAAATTTTACCTGAAAAGTCAATTATGGAGTTTTCTGAGGCAATTCCTTCCTGTAATGACTTCCCTCTTCCTTTTGCAGCTGAAACGAGATATTCACTTTCAGAACTACTTCCAAAAATCGATTCCATCATACTAAAATGCATAATAAATAAAATAAATATCATTTAATAATTTATATAAGACTTAACACTTACTTAGTTAATTCTAACGACAAATCTGGTGGTGGTGATTCCATTGTTCAACACAACCTCACGCTTCGATGCTTGGCGAAAGAATGACTAATGTAAAAAATATTGTCTTCTCTTTTATAGTTTTTTATAAACTCTCACTCTCGTTAAATGGAGATGTACGAAATTAAAGTACAATAAAATATTTCCTTTTCGGACAACTCCACGCTAACAATTAACTGATATGTAAAAGTATATGCATTTGTCCAAAATAAGCACTGATATGATTTTTTATTTGTTCGGATATATTAAATAGGTTTAACACAATATAGTCATTTAATAAATGGATTAAGCCGAAATAAGTAACAAAACAATATATATATATATGTTAGGACATTTCCATTGGAAATGTAGTTGTCCGACTTAAGTTTTCTCAACCAATTTTTAGAAAACTATATGGTGGCAGGCGGACAAATCCGAAAGACATGGAATTATCCGAAATAAGCAATAATAAGATTTAAAAAATGTGGATTTGTACGAAAACGGACATAACATATCTCAAAACTTATTGGAGATAGGACAAATCCGATAAGAAATTCTGAAAGATCACCCTCATAAACACTAGAAAACATATTTAGAACAAAAAATGTAAAAATGGCGTTTGTCCGAAACAAGCACTAAGCCGACGATGAGTTGATTTGCTTTCATTAAGTTTAATGCGCCAACGTTGGGTCCATAATCTTATTTTATTCATTGCATTTTGAAGTTTTGCTGTGGAGTTTTCGACAGATACGTCAACTGCAAGAATCGCAGTGTCGTCTGCAAAGGTAGCCATAAAAATGTTGTCAATTTGTGGGATATCTCTTGTATATAGCAGGTAAAGTATTGGACCAAGAACACTTCCCTGTGGGACTCCAGCAGATATTTCTTTTACTTCTGAATATTCTTTGGCATAACGTACACGAAAGCATCTATTGTTCATATATGATTTTAATATTTCATAGAATTGTCTTGGTAAATCACGATGTAGTTTAAATTCAAGGCCTTGGTGCCACACTTTGTCGAAAGCCTGAGCAACATCTAAGAAGATTGCTGAGCAGACTTTTTTTTCTTCGAACGCTTTTTCCACTATATTTGTGATCCGATGCACTTGATCAATTGTAGAATGTTTGTTTCTGAATCCAAATTGATGGTTCGGGATCAGATCTCTTTCTTCAATAATCGGGGCAAGTCTTTTGAGGAGCAGTTTCTCAAATATTTTTGATATAATAGGTAACAACGATATTGGTCGATATGATGTTACCTCTGAAGGCGGTTTTCCTTGCTTCGGTATTACAATTACTTCTGCAATTTTCCATTGTCTCGGAACATATGTGAACTTAAAACATGCATTAAATATATGTTGTAGCTTTAACAAAGCTAGATCTGGTAGTTCCCGCATGATTTGGCCATTGATGAGATCGTAACCTGGTGCTTTTTTGACACTCAGGTTGTGTCTGCATATTTGTTTAATTTCTCTTAGAGTGACATGCGAAATTTCCGCTTCATCTATTTTAACTTCGAGAGTTATATTTTCATTTGCAAGATTTTGTGTTGGTGCTGTGAAGACCTCTGCCAAGTGGTCAGCAAAAATCTTAGCTTTTTCTTTTGGGTTACCGACCCAGCTACCAGCCTGTGTTTTCAAAGGTGGATCTTGCACCTGTGGTCTATTTATTCGTTTAGCTGCTTTCCAAAGCGAGTAGTCAGTATAAGCATCGGCTGATAAATTGTTTAAGAATTTATTAAATGAGTTATTTTTTATATTTCTGATTTGCTGTTTTAGTTGATTATTTAAACGATTGAATATAATTTTATCACCTGGGTACCTCGTTGATTGCCATTTTCGTCGTGCCCTTCTCTTCTCCATAACCAGTGCTCTTATTTCTGGAGGATAGCTCACTCTCGAGTGATGTTTCGAGTCAAAACATGGCGTGCTCTCCTTTGCTGCTTGCTGCACGTCTACAATGAATTGCTCGACTTCTGCATCAATTTGGTTCCTTGATTCCACGGATCCTAGAGTAATGAATTGCTCAAGTTTTTCTCTAAACATATCCCAATCAGTTTTCTTGTTTGTAAGTCTTGGGAGGCAATTTTTGTGTTCAACTTTTTCACTTAGAACCATGATCACTGGAGTATGGTCAGACGATAGGTCATCATTGCTCACGGCATATGTGTGGTTTCTATTTATTCCCTTTGTTATAAAGAAATCAATCAAATCAGGTATTTTCGCTGGGTCAGTGGGCCAATAGGTTGGGGCACCGGAAGAAATAAATTCACACTTATGATTTCTTCCAGCTTGGTATAGCTCTCTCCCTTTTGTTGTGGTTAATCTTGAACCCCAGTGGGTATGTTTCGCATTGAAATCTCCTCCGATGATAAAATTGTTTCCAAGTATTTTAAAGAGATTTATGAAGTCGACTCTAGTAGGTGAGTGTCTTGGTGGGCAATAGATAGCCGAGATTTTGAAGTCCTTATTTTTGACCTTAATGTTAATTGTTGTAACTTGCATCATTGCATTTTCTATTTTCTGCTCCTCATGGTGTTGAATGTTGCCTTTTATCAGTATTGCTGTTCCTCCTCTTGCTTTGTCATCTGGATGGGAAGTATGATAACAAACGTATTTAGGAATTTTAATACTGAATTTCTTTGTGAAGTGTGTTTCAGAAATTAGACATATATCTATGTTTTGATCCTTCAGAAAAATTTCGAGTTGTAAAATGTGTTGGAAGAGTGTGGCTTATGGGTGTGGCTTATTTGGAGTACGCATGAAAAAGTAAGTAGTGTCATAACTTTTTTATTTGTTTATCATAAAAAATGAAATAAACATGGAAATGAAGGCTAATGCATTCAATTCCATAGTGTAGATATTGTTGTAAAAAAATAATTGCTTAGATATTTTAATTGTGTTCCGGCCGCAGCTGCGCAGCATCAATCCGCCTATCTTTTAATCCTGAAAAGTCCTAAAAAGACAAAAGAAAACAACATAAGAAAAACAATAAAATTCTTCAATGAATATTTACCTGTAAACCATCCATATCCAGAACAGCCGATCATCAGTTGGATAATTAAATTTGCAAAAGAAACAACATAATTATTAATAGGAATAATTTATAAACTCAATATTATTGTATAATAATATCGTAATTTTATATTTAATATTTTACTTACATTTTTTGTGTATCCATCGTTGTTTACCTTTTCTTATTCTTCATCTTAACAATTTGTCACTTTGACATTTCATCAGTATAATTAGCAATGATTAAATTTCACTCGAGTCTCACTTTTTTGAGCGATAATATTACTGAGTTTATTCTGTTGAGTAACTGTTTTATTATGTATATCATTACTCAACTATATATTTTATATTACAACCGATTATGTATTACAACCGTATGTTAGGGGCAATGAACTCTATAATATACTATTGAACTTGAAAATCTATGAAGGTAAAAGGAAAAACGTAAAACATAAAATAGAAAGGACAAATATCGGTCACTTTGGAACAAATCATCAAGAAGAACAGTTGGCATCATTCAACAATAAAAATATATGATTAAACATTATCACAAATAAAGATTGTATTATATAAAATATTATATAAAATAAAGTGTTATTTAAAAATAAAGAGAAGTTTGTGTGCATTTTAACTTTCAAAATAATATTAAAAGGTTATCGATAAAATTTGAAAGAAATTAATTTTGTCACGTAACAAATTGAATGATTTTTAAGATATGAGCATATAAACAACTAGGACTTTTAGGTACCTATATGTCTTTTTCTTTTATCCATTTAATTTTTCCATTATTATTTTTGATGGTTATCATCGTTTTTTTGTGATTTTTTCTTTTTACAATGATAATGTATGTGTACTTAAGAATGACAAATTTTTAAATTTTGTAGAAATTTATCATTAAAAGAAGTTCTTGATTACCTCGACAAAATTGTCTGAAAATGAAGAAACCCATATTGACTTCGCTAAAACTGTTTATATCGAACCTCCATAATTTGATGTCTATTACAGTGGTGAGAGATTCAATATGAGAGACCTGTGAGATATCCGAGATCCAATAGCTAGATATTATGAAGATAAATTGGGAAATATGCAACTGCAACACCATTAGTAAATATGATCGACGATTTCACCGATGAAGTGATACAAACAACGGTTCGAACATCTGGAATAGAAAAAATATATTATGTTACTAATATCGGGAATACAAATTATGAAAATTTTAAAATTCAAGAAAATTTGCAAATCCCGATTATAAAAGACAAAAAAAAAAACAACCGACTGCATGTCATAGTAGTCGCATTTCATTTTATGCTTAGCTGACAATCAATACTTTGCTAAACAACTTAAACAAACGAAATCAGTTATTTTAATTGATAATTCGAATATGTTTTGCCAAAATCACTCAATAATTCCGAATCAAGTTTTGTTTATGTCATTTACGTCTTTGTCGAGAACTAGAACAA
The DNA here is from genome assembly GCA_963942445.1 of Argyra leucocephala. NCBI lineage: Eukaryota > Metazoa > Arthropoda > Insecta > Diptera > Dolichopodidae > Argyra > Argyra leucocephala. Next base: position 18,405,827 of record OZ012681.1, read on the forward strand.
GAGATAAAAATTGACCCGATGGCTTTCTTCTACCTATTATTTTGCTCCATAGGTAGAAGAAAGCCACCAGCAGAAATTTGAAATGAACTGCTGATATACAGACTATCACAAATTCTGTTTTTTTTTTATGCTTTTGACAGTGTAGCTTAGGTGGAATCATCTTTTCGTGCTTAATTAAGTACGATACTGCAAGTTTATACTAAAATATCTACAAATGTTTATCGAGCAATTATTTATGAAATTATGTGGAAAACTACGGTTACTGCCACGGACTAAGCCTTGTTGAATAGAATAGCTCCATTTTATTTGATTTGTTGCCAGATTATATTCTCAAGTATTTATTGTCATTTATTTTATCCCACAAACAAAGGGTACTGGAGTAGTTCGAACAACCAATTCTTTTTCTGGTTCATCGGGAATCGAACGAGAACTGTACTAACTGTGCCACCCAGCTTGTAACTGAACTTTGATGATATAATACCCTATATAAGTTTTATTACAATCGGCGCCCCCAATACTAATTAAATTAATGAATATTTATATTTATATAAAAGATTTAGACAGAGGCGGACACATATTCATAAAATCATCTATAATAAGTGCGTATGCTGACGATATTGCTATTGTAGCAACATCCTTTAACGAATTAAAAGAAATATTTCTGACTCTAGAAAAAAAAGCTGCTGCTGTAGGATTAAAAATTAACGAGGCTAAGACGAAATATATGAAGATGGCGCGCACAGAAACAATACGATCCGTTCAAAATATAACAATAAATGATTATAACTTTGAAGAAGTAAATAGTTTTATATACCTAGGTGCCTTAATAATAAATAATAAAAATAACAAGCATCTGACAATTAATAACAGAATTCAAGCAGCACAAAAATATTGCTACGCACAAAAAAACCTTTTCAGGTAAAAATTTTTAGCCAGGACAATTAAATTAAGAATGTACAAGACCATAATACAACCGGTCGTAACATACGGATGAGAAGCATGGACCAGTATTCGAAAGAAGAATACTGAGAAAAATATTTGGTCCCGAAATAAATGACGATGGTGAATTACAAATCAAATCAAACGTGGTTAGGATGAATGATCAAAGGATGCCAAAAACAATATTAGACGCAGGACCGTACAGTACAAGAGCAAGAGGTAAACCAAGATCACGATGGCTCGACGAAGTCAAGGGCAACTATCGAAAGGTTGCAGTTAACGGATGGAGGACAGTTGCACAAGATAGAGCAGAATGGAGGAAAGTTGTGGACGAGGTTAAGGTTCACCTCGAGCTGTAGAACTAACAGATGACGATGAACGAATATTACTCTTAGTATCAAATTTTAGCATATTCATAAACCTTAAAAGTAACAGATTTCTCTAATATAATTTTTTTATTCTTACTTTCTCTCTTTCATTAATTTTTTGTGCAGAATTTTTGTATCCCTCTTGTAATGTCCAATATTATTCTCCGATATCACACGATACTTAAATTAAAATTATTTTAATTCTTATCTTATTTTATATTAAGATTTTCTTCTACCGTTATTTTTTGTTGTTATTACTGAAAAGGGTTTATGTCTTTGCTGATAAATCTCTTTAAAAACAACAACAAAAAAATATTAAACTTTTCTTTTGATTTTCTGTTATTATTTTTTGTTATTGTTTTTGTTTTTCTGTTGTGTTTTTAAATCAATGTTACAGAAGTTAAAAATATTGTCTTGTTAAAATTATAAATAAAAAAAACTAAAAAAAAATAATAACAACAAGAAGAAAAATTTTTAAATTTGCTGTTTTTCTGTTCAATTCTTAAAAATTGTTTCTTGTTTTCCATTTTTATCTTGTCGAACAAATCACCTTCAGAAGGAAATTAAATTCTTCATCGTTGTCCAAAGAACTAAAAAAAAAGTTAAGTACACGTTTTTTTGTTTTAGTGTAACTTACCTTGATACTTACTTGATATGTTCTGGTTGATTACTGCTATATAGTGCTATGTTAGTTGGTACTTGATAGTATTATTTTATTTTTCTATATTTTCTTGTTATTGTTATTTTATTGTCTCTTTTAGAGCTATATCAGAGAAAGAGAGAATTAAAGATTCTTGTGTCATGTTTTCTTTCATTGAGAAGAGTTATTTTGGTTTTTTTTTTTTTTGGAAAATGTGTTATGTAGTGTTATAGTGTTTACATACACATACAAACATAATTTTTTGTTGTACAACACTGAAGATGTTGATTATTTTGCTGTCCTATTAAAAAAAAAAAAAAAAAAAAAACAAACAAAAAACGAATTATAATATTCACAATATAACACAAAGATGTCCCCTTTACTTGCTTTTATCATGTTTTGTTTTGATGCAAACAAGGAACTTTGGTTTTTGTATTTTGGTATCCACTTAGATACTTTGTCGATCCGATGGTTTTTAGTTAAGAAGATGGTTTTTTTCATATAGTAAAAATATTTTAGTGGTCAAATGAATGAGCAGAAGTTTAAAGTGTCTCAAATGAGAATTTTGGAATCAGAATTTGGTGATTTAACTGAGTGCAAATTGAAATTTAATGTACAGTAACAAACTGACTTCTTTAACTGAAGGAAGGGTCTGTTATTACTTAACTTTATTGATAGAATATGAAAAAATAAAAACTACAATCTTTGTTGTTAACAGCTAGTCCTTTTCAGCTGATTCAGGCTGAAATAGAACTCTAATTGAACACAAAATGTCATTACATTCAAAATAGACTTGACTCATCAATGTCCTACATTTTCAATATCGAAATCAATCTGGTTTGGGTTTCTTTTCTTCTTCTCCTGTTCATTTAATAGTGCCATATAATATTTGAATGAAATAGTAAACATTGAAGGATATTGAAACTGATTTGGCAAGCTGTTCAGGCTATAGGGCAAAGTCGGGTAACTGTGCGCACTGGGTAACCGTGCGCATGTCTATTTTTGCATAAGAAAATATCATATAAAGGTTCTGTGTGTATAGAAGTACTAAAAAGAGAGGGGAAAAAAATATAAAGTGAATGAGAGAAGAGTAAATTTCTTCAGTATTGTTCTAAACATAAAACAGTGAAATACTGCGTTTTCTTGTTATTTTTTCCTTTACAAAAAAAAAAAAAATCGGTTGCGCATGTGTGTGATTCGTATTTATAGTATACATTTTTTGGTTATTTGAATAATTTTAATGTGTTTAAGTATTCAAAACCAATATAAACAATTCTGTTTTTTATAAAAATTTTAATTTTATAATTAGGTAGCTAAAGTATAACTGTGCGCATCTATAACCGGCAAAGTGTGCGCTGCGCATACTTACCCCTAAGCATTTATTTAACGAATTATTAAATATATTTTAGAATGCGAAAACAGTACATTAGGAAAACGTCTATAGGCAGTTGGACTGCTGAAGAAATGAAACAGGCTCTAAATGCAGTAAATGATGGTATACCAATTAGAAAAGCTGCAAGGCTTTACCTATATACCCGAATCCACGATTCGCAAAGCTAAAAAGGGTCATTGTTATGAAACCACTCCAGCCTTAGGAAGAAGACCCGTATTAAATATGGAGCAAGAAAAACAGTAATCGAACCATTTGATTACGTTATCCCAAATGTTTTATGGACTCCAACCAATCGAGCTTAGAAAACTTGCATTTGATTACGCAGAATCAAATAAGATTCCACATAATTTCTCAAAAGATAAAAAACTAGCTGGATCCGATTGGTATCGGGCATTTCTGCTAAAATAAAATTAAAAAAACAAATATTTTTTCGTACAAATATATGCGCACAGTTACACTAATTTATGCGCACACTTACACTATGTGATGCGCACAGTTAACCTTGACTGTGGATAACTGTGCGCAAACCTAAATTTTTTTTAATTCAATTTTATTTTTAAACAGGTCATAATTATAAATAAATTTTGATTAAAAATGGAACTTTACCACTACATCTTTACATTTTTTCTGCTGCCAGTTTCAAATATTCAAGGAGCATCGAAATCTCGGACATAATGCTTAGGTGCGCACAGTTCACCCACTTTCCCCTACTCTATTTTAATAATGTAGCAGAGATATTGATGCTGTTTTTTGAAGCTGTCCAGGCTATAGTATTTTAGTGATGTAGCCTGCATCGAATGATATTGAAGCTGATTTGTGAATCTGTTCAGGCTATACTATTTGAATGAGGGTGGCATTCATTGAATAATATTGAAGCTGATTTGTGAAGCTGTTCAGGCTATACTTTATTTCAATAATGTAGAATAGATATTGAAGCTGTTTTTTGAAGCTGTCCAGGCTATAGTATTTCAATGATGTAGCATGCATTGAATGATATTCAAGCTGATTTGTGAATCTGTTCAGGCTATATTATTTGAATGAGAGTGGTTTTCATTTAATGATATTGAAGCTGATTTGTGAATCTGTTCAGGCTATAGTATTTGAATGAGGGTGGCATTCATTGAATAATATTGAAGCTGATTTGTGAAGCTGTTCAGGCTATACTTTATTTCAATAATGTACAATAGATATTGAAGCTGTTTTTTGAAGCTGTCCAGGCTATAGTATTTCAATGATGTAGCATGCATTGAATGATATTAAAGCTGATTTGTGAATCTGTTCAGGCTATATTATTTGAATGAGAGTGGTATTCATTTAATGATATTGAAGCTGTTTTTGAATCTGTTCAGGCTATACTTTATTTCAATAATGTAGAACAGATATTGAAGCTGTTTTTTGAAGCTGTCCAGGCTATAGTATTTCAATGATGTAGCATTCATTGAATGATATTGAAGCTGATTTGTGAATCTGTTCAGGCTATACTTTATTTCAATAATGTAGAACAGATATTGAAGCTGTTTTTTGAAGCTGTCCAGGCTATAGTATTTCAATGATGTAGCATTCATTGAATGATATTGAAGCTGATTTGTGAATCTGTTCAGGCTATACTTTATTTCAATAATGTAGAACAGATATTGAAGCTGTTTTTTGAAGCTGTCCAGGCTATAGTATTTCAATGATGTAGCATGCATTGAATAATATTAAAGCTGATTTGTGAATCTGTTCAGGCTATATTATTTGAATGGAGAGGTAGCATTCATTGAATGATAATAAAGCTGATCATCCAATGAATTCTAATTCATTCAAACAGTATAATCTGAACAGCTTCACAAATTGGATATGTATAGCTAATATAATAAAAAAAATTATTAATCAAATTATAATATGAGTAAGCGGTGACATTTTACTTTTTCTACAATTTTCTAAACCATTTACAGTTTATTTTAGCAACCGCAGCATTATAAATCATGTCGGAGGCCTCAGATGCCTTCTCTTCATTGTTACTTCACGAAAAAAAACGAACTAATTAAGCTGAGTTTCTTAATTTAATTTATACAATAAAATGTATTGGGAAACTGCTTCAGTTTCTTTAAAACATTACATAAAAAAAAAATAATTTTAAATCTTCTTAAACGAGACAACAAATCGAATAAAATTCAAATAAACTGTCTTTAAGATATACAAAACTTTAATAGATTGTTTATAGATTAAAATTGAAAATTACTTTTAAATATTCAATACTTAAGTAAGTATGTAGGTATACCTTTTTGAATTCAGTATAATTCAATATAAATATCTTTAGGAAGGCAATCTTTTACTAAAATAGTAGGGTACATTCAATTTAAAGTTTAATTTTTTTTTTTGATTTTAGTGAATCAGCCACATAACGTTAAACAACGACGCGACATCTCAAACAAAAAAAAAAAAAAAAAAAACAGATTTAAATGAAGGGACATCTAAAAAGAATGTCAATACAATTTTCTTTTTCTGTTTTTTAACTTTACATTTAGTTCAATAGCGTGGGATTCCATTGAGAGGTCTATAAAATAAGAATAATAAGGGAATAAAAAAACATTATTGCAAATTGTATTATGCAAATGATAATTAATTTGATTAACATTCAGTCTCTAAAATTACATATAAAACAAAAAAAGAATAAAATGAAATAATTAAAAATTAATTTTTTATCATTACTTATCTTTATTCCTGTATTTCTGATTTTTTTTTTAATTATTTTCAATTTACAAGATCAATTAATTTATTCAATTTATATAAAATGATATTTTTGATATTTGAGTGGATGTTATAATTTTTAGATTTAAATTGAATTAGATTCCGTGTCCCGAAAAATTGTAAAGAATATTGCGACATGCCTTCGTTGATTCAAATCTGTACAATCTCTCTTTGATTTTGTAAATAAGAATTATAACTTCTTGAAAGTGATTATATACGACTATTACCGTACTGCGGATTTACTCCAAATATTACCACAAACAATTATTCACGCATCCCAGAATAATTCAAATCAATCTCTTGAACAAATAAAAAAATAAATAATTCAAACCGGATTGTGCAGAACAAATATCAATGTGGTTATGTTAGTGCGGATTCAAATCAAGGTCCAAATTCAAGTGTTTTAGGATCATTGCAGGTAATAATATATATTCTATAACATCCCCTCCACCCATTTAAGTGTGTAAAATCTTTAAATTTTCAATAAATAAGATATATGGCATTTCTCAACGGAATTGACCATTAATGCGGATTTATTCAAGAACTTTATATGATTAGAATTTGCACAATGTTAGCGCATGCAATCGTTGCGGCTATTTTAATATCCCCCCTATAACGTTTAAGTGTGTAGAATCTTTCAGATTTCAATGAATAATGCAGTTGGTACTTCTCAACGTATTTGTCGAGACTTATCTTGCTTAACTAAATCTGAATTAACGGGTTTAATTGATGTATAATATACGCATGTATTTCTTATTCCATTAATGCGGATTTATTCAAGGGTTTTATAGGATTAAAATTTGTACAATGTTACTGCAAGCAATCATTGCGGCTATTTTAACATCCCCCCTATAACGTTTAAGTGTGTAGAATCTTTCAGATTTCAATGAATAATGCAGTTGGTACTTCTCAACGTATTTGTCGAGACTTATCTTGCTTAACTAAATCTGAATTAACGGGTTTAATTGATGTATAATATACGCATGTATTTCTTATTCCATTAATGCGGATTTATTCAAGGGTCTTATAGGATTAAAATTTGTACAATCTAATCGCAAGCGATCGTCGCTGCTATTTTAACATCCCCCCTATAACGTTTAAGTGTGTAGAATCTTTCAGATTTCAATGAATAATGCAGGTGGTACTTCTCAATGTATTTGACGAGATTTATTTTGCTTAACTAAATCTGAACTACCGGGTGAAATTGATGTATAATATACGCACGTATTTGTTATTCCATTAATGCGGATTTATTCAAGGTTTTTATAGGATTAGAATTTGTACAACGGTACCGCAAGCAATCGCTGCGGCTATTGTAACATCCCCCCTAATGCTTAAGTGTGTATAAGCAATCATTACGGCTATTTGTAATATTGACGCGTAGATCTAAAACTGTTTTGAACCTTTCAGTTTTTAATAAATGAAGAAAATTCTACTTCGCAGCGGCTTTAATGGGAAGTATTTTGTTTAATTAAATCTGATTTATTGAAATTTATATTTGCTATATGCATCATATTTTTAATCTCCAACGTCATATAAAATTAATTTTACAAATTATCAAATCTAGGGTACCTTACTGCATTCCAATAGATTCAACCACATACAATACACATTTCGCAGCATAAACATAATATGCATTTCTTCTCCTTCTGAATTTCTCACCGAAAGTATAGCTTGTAATGCTGTCTCAAACTTATAAATTTTATTTGGGTAAGATGAAATTTGTGATTTTCTGTGGAAATTCTTGTACGCATTTACACTATGATTCACTGTGATTTTTTCATTTGCGTCTTATTATTTTTAATAAAAATATTCATAATTATTGAGTTGGGTACAGCGTTAAAAGATTTTTACAAGTTGTGGTGAAATTTATAAAAATGAAATGTTTTTATGTACATGCAAACTTTTTTTGTTCTATATAAAATAAATGGGGAAATACCCTTAATTATAATTTTGGAATAAATACATCACTACTATACTTTAAAATATGACTATTTGGTTGGCTTGTATCGTGCTTTCTGGTTTACGAATGGCACAATTATCATAAAACTAAGCAAGTATACATCATTCATTACAGAACATTTTGTTGGGGTTGTAAGCTTAAATTTTAATTACGAATTAAACTTATTAGAATATATTTATTTATTTATACCATTGGGCCTATCTTAATATTACCGTCAAGTCTTATCTATGTATTTCCTGAACTTACAATGAATTTGAAAATACTTTTCAGTGAATTGCGTGGGAGTGGGAATGCTATTTGAATACAAATCTGTCCAAGTTGAAGTATAGTCATTCTGCGGGTAGACGTTGTAGCTTTTTAAAACAAAAATTGCAAAGAAAGCTTGCCTATGATAAAATAAAAATATAATACAACAATGTTTATATAATAAAATTAAACACAAATGAAGACTTGTTTTAATAACACTAATTTTTGTTATTGTTCTTGTCTTTTATTTCAAGCTTCAATTCATGATTTCAAGTCATTTTTAATTTTATTCTCGTTTTCATATTTAACTTTTGTCCACTTTTATTTGTTTTTTTTTTTTTTTGTTTTTATATTATGGCGATAAAGAACATGAAATTTAATCATCATGTCTAAATCGACTCCTGTTGTGATCCGATGGTTTGAAAAAAAAAAAAAAAAACTCAGAAGAAAAATTGAAACAAACGTAAAAACATAACGATTAACATGCAACATAATTTCTTATTAAAAGATTGAAAATATTTTTTGTTTTGTGTTTTGCTGTTATTTGTTGTTGGCGTTGTTGTTGTTAGCAGTGAATAAAAAAATATACATACAAACAGCATGTCCCATTCTTATTTCATACACAAAACAAAAAAAAAATCTAATTTGAAGAAACTCCTTGATTTGTAAAAATAATAACAAAAGCAAAAAAACAACAACATGGTAACATTCTGCTGACGGGCATTATCAGACACAATAACAACAACCAAAGTCACTTTTTAAAGACAATCCAAACAACAATAAGCAAAACAAAAGCACAAAATAAAAAAATTAAAATGAATTAAAGAAATTAAGGAATTAATGGAAATGAATCCTTTTTAGATGGTTCTTAAATGAATGAATTCCAAACTGAGAATGATTTATTATCATGCTCTTGTCATACCATATAGCAGCAATACGCTGATGGCAAAAACTATTAGGTTGGTTGTTATATCTGAATGTTGATTGTTGTACATTATTAGGTTCTGGTCAATCTACTATTCTATAGAAAGATTAAAAATAATTGAATGTGGAACGATTCAGATTGAATTCAGTAAAATAATTACAGATTTTACTTACAAAGTGTTGTTTTTACAGTATTCAGTGGAGTCGGAACATATATGATATGCTCGAAATGAGGGTAGAATAAAAATTGATATTGTAAATCAACCCCTACATAACATTTAATTAAAAATATTCCCTACTTGTTATAAGCTAAAGACTAAATTGTCTGCCGCAAAGAGTATAGCAAACGTGCTTTTGAGGAATCGGTTTTAACGCATTAAATTCAAAAGCGCAAACTTTTTATAGGAAAATTTTTCTTACCCATCCTATTTAATTTTTGGTCTAAACATAAAACTACTGGTATGCTCGAAATGAGGGAAGAATAAAAATATTGATATTGTAAATCAACCCCTACATAACATTTAATTAAAAATATTCACTACTTGTTATAAGCTAAAGGCTAAATTGTTTGCCGCAAAGAGTATGGCAAACGTGCTTTTGAGAAATCGGTTTTAACGCATTAAATTCAAAAGCACAAACTTTTTATAGGAAAATTTTTCTTACCACTCCTATTTGATGTTTGAGCATACACCCATATTCGCGTCATTAGATCCCATTAGATCGCGTCATCGATCGCTATCGCGTCAAAATATCTCTGAAGAGATAGTTTTGTATTCTGTTAGACACTACAGACGCGATAGCAAATTGCCGCGACGGCCAAAAATGTTAAAATAGTCTCGTGAGCAATTTCTGTTAGTCCTTTGACGAGACGCGATAGCCATTTTTTATCTCGTCAAAATTTGTAAGCAATAGAGTATCTCGCCAAAGTATTGTTTGTTTTTTTATCAAAAAATTGAATTAAATAAATAAATTAAATAGATAAGATAGTTAAGTAAAAAGATTAATAAACAATTTTTCAATATTTTTTTTGCATTATCATAAAAATTGTGTTTTTGTTTTAAAAAAAAAAAAACCACCTTTACTTTTACTGTTTTACTACTGTTTATGTACTAAACTAAAAAATATTTAAAACATAAATATATTTATATTTATTTTTTATTTAAAAAATATTTTAAAACTAAACCCCAGTAATACTTTCCAAACATTTTATAAACCATTTTTGTTTATATACCAATAATTTTTTTTGACAGTAAAAAATTATCAATACTACTACCAAGAAATAAAATGTTCTATCGCGCCGCTTACAGTGTCTAACAGAAATGCATATTCAGCAAGACGAGATGGGATAAATTTTTTCCGCTTTTGTCAACGATGGGTCTAAGAGAATATGTGTAATAACTACTTGGAGTGCTCAATTCGAACAGAAAAGTGGATATCTACTGATTAAATATGATTTATCCTAATCAACAATATGGTTTCTAAAATCTATGCAGACATTTCTGTTAATTATGTTTCTCTCCTCATTCCTGTTAGCTTCTTTTTGAAGTACCGGATTTCGGCACATTTTGAATCTGTGCTCCTAAGACTGTTCTTTACTTTCAATTATAATTATAATAATTATAATAATTTTTATTAAAAGGCTGAAAAGCGTACTGCTATTTCATCTAGTGTCGATCGCGATACCTATCGTGGAGTAGAAAATACGATTTTTATCTTCTACAATTTAGAGAAAGATTAGCTTAGAAAGAATAGTCGAGGGGGAGGCATTATAGACTGGATACTTACTTACTTGGTGGGAGCTACAGACCTTGAAGGTCCTGGGCCTGGCCCAAAATTGTCCTCCACTGATTTTGGTCACGAGCGGAATCTCTCCAGTTGGTGATTTGAAGTTTTTTCATATCTGCCGATACTTCATCTCTCCAACGAAGGTGTGGCCTCCCTCGACGACGCGTTCCCAGGGGTTTGGATTCGAAGAGTTTCCTAGCCGGAGCATTTTCATCCATACGCTCCACATGGCCTAGCCAATGAAGCCGTCTTATTCTGACTTTTTTTAGCTAGGTCCATGTAGTTGTACAGCTGGTATAGCTCGGCATTGTATCTTCTTCTCCAAACCCCTTCGTCAGACACAGGACCATAAAAGCGACGTAGAATTTTTCTCTCAAAGATACCAAGTGCATGCTCGCTTGCTTTTGGTAATGTCCACGATTCAGAACCATATAGCAGCACCGGAAGGATGAGCGTTTTGTATAATTGTGCCTTGGTATTTTGGGATAGGAGCTTTGAACCCAGTTGTTTCGACAAACCGAAGTAGCAACGGTTTGCAAGGGTAATTCTTCGCCTTACTTCAACATCGATGTTATTGATGGAGTTGATGTTGGTTCCAAGGTAGATAAACTCCTGAACTACCTCAAAATTATATGAGCCGACAGTGATGTTGTGAGGACATTTTATTTGTCGACAGCATATATTTTGTTTTATTCTCATTACATCCCAGAAGACCCGCTTTACCTGCTTCCTCTTAAATCTATGTAAAGGCTTCGATGACTGCTCGTCGTGACTGGATATTGACATTAATATTTAATCCGCTTTTGATATAGGGTTGTTTACAACTATTTTTTACTCTATTTTATTTATATCCCTTCAAAAACTATTCGTCAACGCTCTGTGGTGTTTGATCGCTCAAACTTATTTGGTTTATACTACTTCTTATAACCGAATGCTTAACCACTCGATTATTACTGACACAAATATTTTTTTATATTTTTGACCCCATTTAAATGCGAGTTCAAAATTTTTTACAATCTTTATTACGATCCCTTCAATAACCAATTTATTATATTCGAACAAATAAAAATGAACCCAACTTACTATATTATCCAAGAGAGTGAAAGGATGTAGGCGAACAAAATCAAGAACATGCTAGTAATGCAAAGAACATTGTTGCATGATTTGATGCAATTATTTGAGTAAATCAAGTGCCAAATGGAAATTAACAAAACACAAAAAAAAATTGGAATTCGTTTGATGGCGTTGCTATTATTATTGTTGCTGTTGCTGTTGATGTTGATTAAAAAAAAAAAAAAGTGTGTTTTCTGCTGTTTTTTTTTATTTTGAATTTCGTATTGAAATAAAGAATTTCAAATTGGAATTTAGAGTGATTTTTATGTTTTCTTGTTTTAGTTTATTATTGCTGATGTTGCAGAAGTTGTTGTTTCAATTGTTTAAGTTGTTGAACATAATTGCGTTGGAATGAAGTAATTAAAAAAAAAATAAAAAACTAAAACAAGAACGAAAAAAATTATTTCATGATAAAAAGTTTGAAATTTAAAAAATGAATATTAAAAAGATAAAGATAGAAAGTGATAGTACAGGTCACAGGATATGAAATAAATAACATGCTGGGATGATATTGAAAGAATTAAAAACAAAAAAAAAATGAAATTATACAAAGTCTTAAAAATTATTATTATTAAACATTGAAGTTTTTGAGTTGCGAACATGAAAATTTGAAATTATTTAAAAATAAAATTTGACATTTTAATAAAAAAAAAAAAACAGGTCGTAATGTTGTATAATAAATTGCGCTGTAGATTATGGACCCTATGGATACTATAATAATCCTGGAAAATTATAAAAATTTGTTATTAAGTTGTTTTTATCTAAGCTTTGATTTCTTCTCTGTTTGATACTTATTCGTTGCGAATTTTAACTACTATTTTTCGGTTCTTTCATGCTTTCATACTATGTGCATACTAGATTGTTAAAGAACTAATTCAACATCCAGACATAATTCAAACAATACAATACAAACAATTTAATCGGGAAACACTATTATCAACCGAAATTGTATAGGAGTTGCAATATAGCTGAAATTTTATTAGTGGGTCTATTTTTGGTTTTTCATTAGTGGAGAATGGGTATTTAATTAGTGGGGTATAATTTGTATTACATCTACATTCAGGGAAAAATCATATAAAATTAAAATTATTTCCTATTAATTCAATTAGATTTTACTATTAAAATTGGTCAATGAGATATACAGTTTTTAAGTAACAGTTTAAATCTTATTAAATCAATGGTTCAAAATGTTCCATTATTTTATTAGTATTGTCCTGTAAATATTATAGTCCATCACATTATAATAGTATATCTTATTATAATAATAGTTCAAGTAATATTAATTATTTAATAAATCTAACTATTATTTTAACAGTATTGCCATATAAATATTATAATGCAGCACGTTATAATTTAATAGTACCTATATTCATGGTAATAGTTTTAATAATATTAATTTAATAAATTTAATAGTATGCATACTATCATTTTAATAGTATTGTCAAAGTGGTAGATATACCTTTTTTTATAATAGGAGCATCTCATTAATTTTAATATTAAATATTATTACTTTTATACTTCATATTAATTTAATGAGGTAAATCCTATTTTTCAAGTACCCATATTTGTTATGTAAAATTAAAGCAGTCCAAATTAAATGAAACAATATTAATTATCTATTAAATCATTTTATTCTATAAACATTATTTACTTTTACTTGTACTTTTATACAAATTTGTTTGTACTTTATCATAAAACAAATATAAGTGAAATCTATCAAAATAACTTATAACAGTAATAACTAACTAATATAAAACATATAAATACTAGGAGCCCCTGTTGAGTAATTATAATTCAAGTTGAAGTCGAATTTAAAGTTTTTAAAAAAACAGTAATTTACGTACTGACATAGACTTCGCACGATATAGCAGAAACCACTCGTGTTTAATAAAAAGTTTTGTGGTTAGTAAGTTTTATTTAGGACATATAAATTTACGTCCTTCATATACTGTTTCGTTTCCGATATATTATTCCCTATAGTAAGTGGCATTTAGTGGATAAAATAACTAAAAATAAAAAATTTTGTCATTAAAGAGGTATGTATATATACACCTACATAATGCATAATTTTAATAAAAACTATATTATTACTACAAATAACTAAAATTTAGAAACAGTAACTTAAAAAGATAAAAAATGAAGAATTCAAGTGATTTGTTTTTTTGTTTTTATTTTATAGTTGTACATAATTTCAGATGAATTTGTACATTACATTCACTGCAAGTAATTATAGTAACTGATTTGTTTGTTTTTGTTTATTATTTTAATAAGTTCTCACATATGCACAATGTATTTGCTGAATAATAAAATCATATGAGTAAAAAAAATGTCAACTGTGTGGGCATTTTTGTATTATATACAACTTATTTATTATATTAGAAGTTCATTAAAGAGAAGCGAAATGAAATGAAAAGATCTCTATTGCGCAGGTCCTTGTCAATTATAATTATAGATATTAAAATTAGATTTAACAAAAAAAAAAAATAATAATCTTAAGATTAATTATTTATAACAATTGCAACATAGGCTTGGAAATTCTCGTTATCATGCCAATATTGCATAAGATATAAGGCCCAGTTTTGTCTAAAACTGTTTCTTCGATTTGGTAGAGTGAAACTTTTTGAATATCCAACTTTGTTAAATAGAAATTATTTATATAAATTTTGCTTCAAAATATTATTTTTTTGATATACACTTAGCTTCGGAAAAGTCAATGTTTTTAATAATCTGAATAGTTTTCCTCATATAACAAATGTAGGTTATTATAATATGATATTTATTTTTTACTTCAAAAACAAAATTAATTTCGAAAAAAACATTTGGTAGCAAGTTGATTTGAAAATTAAAGACCAGCTTTAATTGGAAGTGTAAATGAAATATTAGTTCTTTATTATAGTTCGTCACGTATTTGCCAAAACAATGAATATGGAAAATTGATGTTTTGAGAAAATTGCATTTTAAAGTTTCTTTGAATGCTATAAATCAACTTTCAAATTTAAAATTTAGGTTGTAAGTCATTTAAATATTATTTGTATTCTACTTTCCCTTAGAATTTTCAGTGTTGATGTATGTTTTTTTTATAACAGAGTTTTAACACATTCATGGTTTTGGCATTTACTTTTTTTAGGTTTTTCAATAAAACGACATGTTTTTTTTATGTTGAACTTAAGTAATGCTTTTATTTAAGTATAATCTTAATTCACATTTTAATAAATTGTTTATTAAGGAATAAATTATTTCTACATAAACTAAACATTAATCCAATTTGTCCATTTCTCCACTTTTTATAAAAAAATAACAAATTCAAAACAAATTTAATAAAGAATTTAAAAAAAAAAAAAAAAAAAAAAAAACTTTACTCATTTTCATATTCTGATACTTCATGGTTATCTGGCTTAGGTCAATCAGTCTCTTTCATTTATATCACTTTTAGACTTATAGAAACCGTGGTAGCTCTTTGGAATTGCGATGTCATCACACATTTTCATTAAATCTTTTAATTGTGTCGCTGAAACTGGTAAATTTGCAGTAAAAGCTTGTAATAAATTTTGAGCCAGTCGACCTTTTCTTAATTTGATTTCAAAAATTGAAAATTCGTTATTAAAATGTTTTTCATATATTTTTTGGATCAGTTTTTCTGTACTGTAGCCAACAAACAATTTGGAAAGGAACCTTACTGAGTATTATTTTTGTCGCCATTAACTTAAAATCAAAAAAATGTTCATAAGTAAGACTGTTTACGTCAAACGGATGAGGATTATTTCGAGCTAACCGTATTATTTTGTTCGCAACAAATTGGAGTATATACTGGAACATGCTTGGATTTTTTCTCTATTTTTGAATGTATTTTTGAATCACATTCCATTTCTGTGTGTCCAGTTTCAAAAAATTTGTGATCAATTCTTCCAAAGTTGGAAGAACATTATTGCAAATACCGAATTTTTTGGTTGCCCACCACAACTATCTGACATAACTTTTACATGAGTAATGTTTTCATGCTTTAAAATATAATCATATATGCAAGATGAAATTTCATTAGAAATGAGGTTGTATGTACAGTTAAATTTCAAACAGCAAATTTTCGTAAATAAAATATTTGATTATATCATTAAAAATTAACTATTTTGTAATATTGAAGTTATAGTATAATCTAATAAATACAATGATTATAACAGTTAGTATTTCTAATTACATTAATGCGGACTACTATTAATATAATAATAGTATGCATCTTATTAAATCAAAACTAGAAAACATATTGTTTTAAACAGAAAACTATTGTTTTTATAGTAAAAACCTATTGATACCCGTCCTATTGAATCAATAACTGTACTGTTAAACATTTAATAGTATGTTTTACCCTAAGTGTAGGAGTAGCAATGTATAAAGAATAACCGAACAAAATTATTTTAACATCCTTCTGTTCACTCAAGTCTATTAAACACTAGAGTATCCAATCCGATTATCGATTAATCGGTTAATCGTATTTTTTTATCCATTTTCGATTAATCGGAATAATCGTTTTTTTTAACGATTACTAGGTTTTTTATAATTTAAAAAAAAAACGAAAAAAGATGTATATTTTTATTGGCAAAATATGAGCCTATATTTTCTAAATGTTTCTCTTCAGTATAAAAAAAATCTACTTATTCATCAAATTACATACATACTTAAATGCAATATCTATAAACATACATTAAAATTATGTAGAACTAAATGTGTGTACTGTGTAGGCAAACAAAAAAAAATTCCATTGAAAATATTATGATGATATTGATATTGAAGATAGATATTTTAGATATTATTTTGTGAATTGTATAAAATGAAAAAATCGAAATGTGAAGGCTAATAATTTAAAAAACACAAAACGTTTCTGCAAAGTAGGCTGAGAATATGTAATATAATGGTTGTCATGACAATAGTAACACATTTTAATTGATTTTGTTACAGTTTACCATTTAATTTCATTTGTTTAGTTTAGTTTAAATTTAATTCTATAACGTGCGTATCGAATTTAAAAATAATTTATTTTAAAACTTATATTAAATAGACCTCAAAAATGTCGGCTCAAAAATCTTTAGTTTGGCAATATTTTACCAGGCACTCGAAAGAGAAATCCAAATGTAATAATTGTGGGCAAATTATACAATGTAGTGGTGGAACAACTACTGCAATGAGGAATCATTTAAAGATTCATGACATCAATATTGAAAAAAGAAATTCTTTTGATGAAGCTGGAGAAGGTCCATCGTCTGCAAAAATTAAACCCTGCGGGAATAACATTTTGCATTTTGTTAAAAAGGAAACTTTAAATGAAATTCTAGCAAAATGCGCTGCAAAGGATGGATTTTCTTTGCAAGCTATTTCAAAAAGTGAAGCAATAATAGGGTTTGTAAGAAGTCGAAACTTAAATATGCCTAAAAGTGCAACAACTATAACAAAAAAAGTAATGGATTTTTACGAGGAAAAAATTGTTGAAGTACAGAAAGAATTGCAAGCTTTGAAAAAAGATGATTTTAAATTCAGTATTACAGTGGATGAATGGACTGACAATTGTGTAAGAAGATATATGAATGTTACACTTCATTCCATACATAAATCGTTTGTTCTCGGCTTGATTCCTATTGAAGGGTCTTGTAGTTCTGAAAAAACTTTGGAATTGGTAAGAAAGCGATTGCATGAATTTTTAATTGATTTGGACTGTGATATCGTAGCTTCAACTCATGATGGTGCTGCAGTGATGGTAAAATACGGAAGACTTCTTAAAGCTACTAGTCAACTTTGTTATAATCATGGAATACATTTAGCTTTTGTCGAAATTTTTTATAGCAAAATGTCACATTTAGGACAGAGGCAGATAGAAGAAACTGAGAATTATCTAGAAGAAAACGATTACTGTGAAGATGATAATTCTGAAGATGAAAATGAGAATGAAAGTAATTTTTATCATGATGCAAATCTTAATTTCGATATTCTTCGATCTAGATGATGAACATGTCACAATTCGTCCAGATATAGGACAAGTATTGTCAGAAACGCGAAAAACCATTAAGTTTTTTAAAAATTCCAATTTTAGAAATGGAATTCTTCAAAAACATATCAAAGAACAAGAAAATAAACATCTAAGTTTGCTTTTGGACTGCAAAACGCGATGGAATTCCCTGGTTCCAATGGTCAGACGTTTTCTATAAACTAAGGATTGTATCAACAAAGCCTTAGATGAAATAGATGTGAATAAGATTAAAGAAGAAAACATAATTTTATTGAAAGAAATTTCATTAGTTTTTGAACCGGTGGAGCTTGCGGTAACTGAATTAAGCAAAAAAGATTGTAATTTATTGAAAGCGGAAGCTATTTTTATATACGTTTTCAAAAAGTTAACTGAGCTGAACACAAAGCTATCACTTGAAATGCTTGAATCTTTAAAAAAACGTGTCAATGAGCGCCGAAATAAAGATCTGGTGTCTCTTTTATATTTTTTTACAAAATTGCACATATCCAAAAACAAATGAATTTTTTACTTACTCATCAAAGGTTATCATAAAAACACTAGCAAATCAATTGTATAGTCAATTGTTTCCAGCTATCCTTGTCGAAGAAGAGACTTCAATTATAGATGACGAATTGTCAGATTCAGAGGATGATGAATATTTAAAAATGCAGAAAACAATAAATTCCTTTTTAACAGTTCCAAAACCAGCTTCTTCAAATAAAATTGAGAAAGATTTTAAATATGTTGAGGCAAATGGTATACGCACTAACAGTTTAGAAAAATTATATAATGCTTTATTAACGATTCAACCTACTTCAACAGCCAGTGAACGTGTATTTTCAATTTCAGGAAATTTTATGACGAAAATTAGGAGTCAATTAAACATGCAAACTTTAAATGGGCTGGTATTTTTAAAATATTATTTTTTAAATAAAGTTTAATACACTGAATTTTTTTTAATTTGTTTCTTTTCTATATTTTTTTATTTTAATGTGAATTTTTGAACTTATTTTTCTGTTATTTTTATTTTATTGTGAATATCTTAAGTTATTTTACTGTAGATACTTTATATTTTTATGTAAATTTTTTAAGTTATTTTCTAATTAAAAAATAAAAAAGTTAGAACTAAATTGTGTCTATCTTTCCTTTTATTTTTAATTCCGATTAATCGCTTAATCGGTTATTGTCTAAAATAATAATCGACTATTCGGTTAATAGAAAATCGAATAATTTGGGATCTCTAATTAAACACAATAATTTTATTAATCTAAAAACACTTTGCAGTGGACAATATAGTATAGTTCTAATATCAATGTGATTGCAGTAGTTTGGATGTAATGAAATAAGAAATGCTTTTCTGCTCACTGAATAATAACCAAGACTTATATGACCAGACAGCTTATGCTACGGTCGCTATAAAATTAACATTTAGAATGTAAACATTTTTTTTAAGGATTATCATAAAACAATTGTGTCTATCAATTTCAAAGTGCTCCTTTTCCAAAATAGAAAATTGTTGTATTTTTCATGCCAATCACTTTTTTATAGAAAATAGGTGTTTTTATATATGTTTAGTATACCCAAAACACGTTTTTTCCCTAATTTATTCAATACTAAAAATCAATATTTATTTCAAATCGCACTCTTTTCCAATAGACTTTAATATCAAAACAGGCCTTTTCCCTCATATTTGATTTTTACATCAAAAATGGCCTATTCCAATACAAAATTCTCTTACTTTTTTACGAAACTGGTCATTTCCAAAAATGGCGGGAAAAATGACATTTAATTAAACCAAAGTAAAAAAACAAATGAGTTTATTTAGTAATGAGAAGAAGCTCTTAAAGTCAAGATCGTCCGTGTTATTTTTCTAGTTTTCAGTAAAAATGGAATCCGTAGAATATGCAGAAGTTATCCTAAACGGAAAAACGCGTAAAAGATTAAGAAATGACACCAAAAAAGTTAATGAGAAGAAAAAGAGTTAATAGTAAATGTTAACTCAGCTTAATAAAATATTAATCATCACCTATTTTTGTATTTAATTGTTGGTTCTTAGATACAGTGCCAAAAAGTTACCAGAGATAATTAAGTGCAGTCACACGGGAAATTCTTTCAAATGCAACAACATCACAAAAAGAGAGATTTGGAAATTTTTCAAACAATTTTACAATCAAAAAGATAAGATAAGACAAGACTCATTTCTACTAAGTTATTGTTTACCACAACCGACAAAAAGGCACGATCGAAATAATGGAGGATCAAGAAAAAATATTTCCATAAATTATTTTATGCGAAAAGAATCTGGAAAATGTATAAGAGTATGTCGCAAGTTATTTTTAAGTACACTTCATGTATCAAAAGATAGAATTCAACGACTTTGCAAACGACATCTAGAAACAGGCGAAGCACCTATTGAAAATAGAGGAGGAGATCGTAAACTTCAAAAAAATGAAAGAAGAAAACAAGATATTATAAATTTTATTAAAACTTATAAGGTAATTGAAATTCACTACTGCCGTAATAAAACAGCTAAAAGGCAATATTTACCGAACGAGCTCAGTATAAATAAAATGTGGCGGCACTATAATAACCAAAGATCTGATTTACAAGTAAAAAATAGTTATTTTCGAAATATTTTTAATAGGAATTTCAATATTGGGTTTAAAATGCCTTGTACAGATGTTTGCTCAGTATGTTTAAATTTTAAGGAACAAATTAAAATTATTAACTCAAAAGATGATAAACGAAAACTCAACCTCATGACTCAGTACAACGTTCATAAGAAGAGAGGAAACGCTTTTTTCAAATTACTTGGTGCAGAAAAAGAAAATACACTTACCATGTCTTTTGATTGCCAAAAAAACATGGTGCTGCCTAAAGTACCAGATCAGTCATCGTATTACAGCAGACAACTTTATCTTTATCTTTTTGGCATAGTAGTTGGATCTTCACATGATAAACTTACTAGAAATAATGTCTTTTGTATTCTTGGGCCGAGAATGATTTTGCTAAGGGTTCAAATGAAATATCGTCTGCCCTGTATTATCAAATTTGTAACACTGATTTTGAAAATAAACAAGTTCTTCGCCTCTTTTGTGATGGCTGCGGAGGGCAAAATAAAAATACAACCTTATTAAGTATGATCGCCTTTTGGTTATGTAGGAAAGCCCCTAAAACTATTAAGAGTGTCGAAGTCATATTTCCTGTACCAGGACATTCGTTTATCCCTCCAGATAGGGTTTTCGCCTTGATTGAAAAAAAGGTTCGTGCAAAAGAAACTATAATACAAAAAGAAGAATACTATGAAATTTATTCAGAGCATGGAAATATAATACAACTTGGAAGCAGCACTTGTCCGGTACTTGATTGGAAATCAGAATGTGCTCGTGTTATCAAACCCCCAGGTACATGGCTCTTTAAATTTAATCCCACAAAGCGGTTCATTTTAACAAGGAATAGTACATTTGGATCTCGTATCCGCGGAGAGACCTTTTATAAATCTGACTTGTGCTCAGAGAAAAGTATTTTGAAAAAAGGAATGAAAATCTCTTCAATGCAACCTGTCCTTTTACCTCGTGGTGTGTCAATTAAACCAGAAAAAATTAAAGATGTTGACAAGTTGTTGACTAAGCATTTTGGGGATTGGAGAGAAAGGCCAGAGCTTTCGTATTACAGAGAAGTAATTAACAGTGATCCAGTGGATTTAAATGGTAGTAATACTGAGACCGAAGAAATGTCTTGAAGAAGATTTGGATTTAAGAATTTAAAAATATTGTTAGCTTTACTTTAAAAATAATTTTTCTTTTTACTAAAGTTATATTTTGTTTTGTTTTGTTTTATAGAGAGAATATTTTAGAGTGAATTTGTTTTATAGAGTGAATATTTTTTTATGTTTTGTTTTGAGAAATTTTTATGTTTCCGTTAATTTTTTAAAGTAAGTAACTACATAATATTACTGATTTATTTTAGTTTAAATAAATTGCAAAGAGACTGAATTATACTGCATATTTATCCGTTTTTTTATTCAAAAACAGCCTTTCCCTATTCATTGGTTTTCAAAAATGGTCATTTCCAGGAGTGATGCACAAATACCGCCTTTTCCAAAATTTGTAGCTTAATATCTTCAAACCTCACGGGCCAAAATGTTTAAATTGCTAATGATTGCACTCTAGCTGGTAGACTAATAAATTAAGGTCGAAATCTCTATTATAAATTGACAAGTTTCAATTTTATAACTTTTTTACGTTTTTCTCGAAACTACTTAAGGTGGAAAAGGCGCATTTTGATTTTTAACGACACAATTAATGAATATTATGTGAACTATTACATAAAAAAATAAAGAAAAGAAAAACAAAAAAAAAATATTGTGCTTGATTAAGTCTAAACTATTGAAAATTAAATTAAGTAAATACTTTACTCAAAAGAAATATTTTTTATAGTATTTTAAATACTTGTACTCGAATACGACCCAGCTCTGATTGAAATTTACGTATATACGCAGATATGTTGCTTATTTATGTATCGCCATAAAAAAAATGCACTTTACACCACCATTGGGTCAAGTATCTAATTTATATTCTTTACTTTTGGCAAACCTTAATATAATGAAATTCCTCAATGAATGATTACGAAGCGGAAATATACACTGGACTGCTCTCAAAAATGGTGTGTGGGTGGGGTTCAGTTTGTTGATTTGCGTTAAAGATAATTCTCGCATTACACACCAGTATATGACTTCATAGTTACGTTATCACTCCAAAATGTTTGATACTTTGAACAAAAAGTTTCACCTGATTTGGATTTAGATATAAAAAAATGATTTTTTAAATTATAGTGAATGAAAATGAACGGTGGAGAAATAAAACAATCTATTTTTAACATGAGGGCTGAGGGATATCCCCTGAGCACAGCTAAGATACAATTAAAATCTTTAATAGAGCAAAAAGTTGAATATTTGAATATGTTTTTGAGTTTAAAAACCTTTCTTGATAAAGTATTATAGTACAAAGCTCCAAATATGGGTCATACTGGACCAATTCCACTCAATGATACTGAGGTTCCATCTGTTTTTCTTTTTTTTTTAAGTTAAGCCAAACACTAGGTTTCAAACGATACTTTTATACACGAATATATAGCTTGGACTAATTGAGGATTGTAGAAAGAAAAATATCACTTTGATCTGTAGGGACATTTTGAATAAATTTATATTAATATTACTCTTGAACTTTTGTAGATTGTACTTAGGTATATTTTTGCATTGGGGAAACACGTTTGTTGGAATATGGTTCCACATTCGAGAAAATTTGACTACAAACGAATTCCTATAGCCAGTTTTGAGCCATCTTGGAATTTGCACTGAGTAGGGTTGGGCACTTGATGCCTCTCTTGTTCGTCGGCGGAAATGTTTGAGAGGTGGCATTAGGGTTTTTATTTCATCTGAACAAGTGCCTAAACCTACGAGATATCTATAAAATAGGGAAAGTGCTCCAACAACACGACGATTTTCAAGTGGTACAAGGGAGGATGTCACATTAGGGTTGTCAATAAGACGAATGGCACGCTTTTGAACATTGTCAAGAAAATTTAGTGCGGTATCTAAATAATTTTTTATTTCAAGGTGGACATATTCACCATTGTCCGTTTTCTTTATAGGCGTATTGGCTTGGTATTTCAAGCAAAGTTACTAGCATCTTTTGGTAAATCTTTATGATTTCCATCTTCAACTAACATTTTAAGTAATTTTGACAAATGAGCTAATGGTATATTCCAATGTACTGCCCATTCAGTTGAATTATATTGAAAAATATTATTGACTACACCGAAATTTTGTCACTACAATATGGAATTATACATTGTAATCAATATTTTGAATGAAATATTACAATTTTATGTATAATACGCTAATTTGTTTTGTTTGTTTTTATAAAAATGTTTGGATTCAATTTTTGTTTTTGCAGTCTATCCAAAATTTCATAATTATCATAAGTATCAGAAAAAATATCTGTTGATGATGAAATTATTCTCCAATGATTTCCAATTATGTTCCAAATTTATACTGATCACCTATTTTTGATGTAGCACGTAAGACTTATTTGTTCTTACAGTAAATTAACGTTACTTAAAGCAATTTGACGGTGTGTATAAATAAATCATGATCCGTCGATGTTAAGAAATTAGTAGTTTAATTATGTGATAAAAGCTAGTTATACAAGTCTTATAGCCTAGGTCAATGTAAGCGGAACTAGTAAGTGTAAGGTCGACGGTTCGAGTCTCAATCCCGCCAAAATCAAGTAAGTTTATTTGATATTGGTTATGTATATGAAAAAAGAAATTAATTTATATTAAATAAAGCATTCATGATTATAGCCCATTGAAATTGAAATTTGTAAATCAAATAATAATTAGAAATAAAAAAAGTTAATACAAAAAAAAAATTATTAACAAAAAATTTAAAAAAATGTATTTTTTTTTTATTTTTATAAAAAAAAATTATTAAACCTCGTTATCGAATTTTTATAGCTTTCGTTAACGATTTTTATAGCTTTTGTTAACGACTTATGTAGGTTTCGTTAACGATTTATGCAGACTTCGTTAAAAAAATTCTATAAAGAATCTCCTCAGGTAATTTTATAATGTTATATATTATAATATATATATATATACTTATGTACAGGAACTAAATTCGATATCGGTCTTTAGCACCATCGTAGTTATTTTTTATAATGAGCTTCACGTAGGTATCTCAATATCGTTGAAGAATTCTTTATAGCGTGGTTGCTCGGGTAGTGACTTAAATGTAATAATTAGTGACTAAACTGTCTTCCGATTTTCTATTTAGTAATTTTGCCATGAGGTCATAAAAATTTCTTATTAGCATTTGGTATTACAGCCCCTTTAAGAACTGGAAAAAGGCATCGAAATAAAGAGAGGAATTAAGTAGCAAAATAAATGACCGAGCTTGAGTTCATGGCTTGCAATGCAAAATAAAAAATAATAGTTGAAGTTATTTCAACTACAACACTATAGCTATGAATGCGCAAAAAATATTTATTCAATTATTCATGTATAGCTACATATAACACGATGAAAATGATTATAATATATTATTATTATTATAATCCAGTTGAAATTGATTAAAAATCAATAAGTAAAGAAGGCAAACTGTATTTCAAAAATCTTGTTGATCGTATGATTAGCAAAACTAATTTCATAGCTTCATGTAAAAAATGCGAACCCATTAGAATGAAACATCATTAATTTTAACAATTGCATCCACTAGCTGTATTAATCATATTATATTGCAAAAATACTTCTTGCTCTGTAATACCCTTTTCTTGGGTCCAACCTATATACTTATAATATCAAATAGCTACGTCAGATTAATAACTAACTATGGCCTATACACTTACGAAAATGGCTTAATATTAATTTATATACGTAATTTTAAAATATCAAATTAAAAACAACAACAACAACAACATAAATTTCAATTTCAAAATATTTTCATATTCAATTTACTTTCATTTTTAAAACTATTTCACTTTTATTAATATTTTTTCTTGAATCAAGTCAATATCGTTAAACAACAACAACAGCACAGAAATGCGAAATTTCAATCATCTCATCTTTTCTTCAAACATTTTTTTCATCATCAAAAATTTAAAAAAATTAGTTTTCAAAAAAAAAAAAAAACCTAATTTAATCCGACATTTTACTTGAATTAATTTTAAATGATCTACCCATACACAATATTATATCCATATCATATTATGTATATACACTTTGGATCCATTCATAATCGTTGTTGATGCACCCCAAAATATCACAAAATCTAAAGCAATTATTTTCCCTTTCAATTAATACTTTTATTGTTGTTGTTATTGTTGTTGTTATTGTTTATTCGTAAAAGTCAATAAATTACCGATAAAGTTTCAATTGATCTGCGCCTTTTATTTTTTATTAGTAATAAAATAACAGGAACATTAATCTTAATTTGTCCTCCCCAGATTAACTTTTAGCGTCTTTCAATATTCGATTAGACTTGATGGTTAATGCATACATATTGATTATTATTATATTGCTTGCATTTTCATCTTCCTCTCATCATCATCTGTTTTTCAAAATATTGCAATGATTATACTGGCTTAACGCAAATGCATTATAAAGATCATATTTTGTGGTTCTGTGGTTTCTATTAAGAGTATAACCTTCTTGATCAATATTATAATAATAATAATAAAAAAAAAGGTTTAAATTGAATTATTTTTTTAATGAAGACGACGTCGATGATGATGATGGTGCACACAAACGATGAGTGTGGCATTATTAAGTAGGCAGCAAAATTCACCCACATACTTTAAATCTATTGTTATTATCAGAACGTTTTTTTTTTTTGTTTTTTGGTAAAATTTACTTTTACAATTTATTATGCGCCATCATTATTAAAAGTGGAGGTAACTATCAATTTACTATGGTATATTTTCATATAAATATTTTGGGTTGTTGTCGATGATAATTCTATATGGCATTTCTAAATGAATTCTTGATTGAAATTGAAATGAATTTCCATTTGGATTTGAAAATACGTTTTATTCTTACAAGTTAGCAAATTATTATGAGTTTCTTTATTTAACGTTTTTTAAGCCTTATTATGTACTCTTAATTTATTCGAGTCTCGAATTTTTTTAATAATGGCACAATTAATGAGTCGTTTCTATTTTTGTTTAGTTCATTGAATAAACTTTAAATTATTATTATTGTTAGAGGTTTATGGTTATTCAACGCGAAACCCCAAAGCTATCCGGAAACGAGATTAGGCAATTTTTGCTATAAATCATAATTTGGGGAAATTCAATATCCGGAGAAATAAAGAAAAAATACCAAATGATCTTCTTGCTTTATACGTCTTTGACGTTATTTGTTCGACTTATTTAAATAAAAAACGGCAGCCTATTCTATTCACAGCCTATTGCATTGTTTCCAGTGTTTTGATGATAGTTCTTGTGAACTAAAATTACCTAATTTCCTTTCCCTCACCAATTGCCAGTCTGTTTTTAGGTATTCTACTGATGACGTACGTATTCTAATACTGATCCATCTTTTCGTAATACATTTTGGATGTTATCTAATGATATAGATTTAAACTATCTGCTTGACAAGTTTATATTGAAAGGTTTCTAGATATTATATTATATAAATATTATAATTTCATTACTTCTTATCTGGTTTCTGAAATTAATTTGCATATCCAGTGATATTTTTGTATATTTTGTTGTAAGAAGTACAATCTATGCCTGCTTGAAATAAGATAAAGCTGCAATTTGTCTTAGAAGCCATTATCTTAATATTTGTTTGATTTGAGTCTATAAGTATCGCAAATTCTTTATATTTTCCATTTTCTGACCAAACGGATGGAAAATAATTTTTTTAGTTTCAGATTTTCATTTTCTGTTTTCTATTGTTGTTTGACCCAGCTTAAGTAAAATTTGAACTTTCTTATACTCAAGCTTGTTGCAACTTTGAAATTTTCTATATCACCATTTTGATCCAGTTTCATTAGATTATATTGGGGTAACATTCAGATGCAAATCTGGACGCTTTAGTTCAATAGGTCCAAGAAATTTGCAAAAAACCTTTTGGCCTGTCCTAGATCATATACGGTTCTTTAACCAACTAAAATTACCAAGAATAGGAATCAATACGATGGTAGAAGTTATTACCGAAAAATTAATACATTATAATGCAAGCATGCCAGACGGCTTGTGCTCTTTCAAATTCATATAAAGCAAGAAGATAATTTGGCATTTTTTCTTTATTTCTCCGGATATCGAATATTATGTTGGCTTGAGTGTTCAACATTTTGAAAGTCGCTCTTACCTATACCTGAAACAAATCCAAAAAAAAAATTTTTTTAGGTATTAACGATAAGATCTTTATAGCTGTAAAAGTAAATATTAAAGTAATTTTCGGAAAGAGCTGAAATTTTACACCCCATTAGTTGTTAATAACATTTGAACTTGCTATAAAACAGTTATAATCTTAATTTAAAAACCTCTATACCTACATTGATTTACTCTAATTTCATTTAACATTTTTTCATTTGGCATTCTTTCCTTATTCTTTGGCACACCTCTTTAACATTGCATATTATCATTTTTAGCAGATAATTTAATTTCATTGTGATCCCACCAAGGCGCATTTTAAAAGATTGGAATCTTATCGCGAATATTTATTTTTCTTTTTTCCTTTTATAATTTAAAAATTTGCGAAATGAAGATAATTTTTTTTTTTTTTTTGTTTGCTTGTTTGTTTGTTTATGCTGTGGGGTTTCTTTCATAAATTCGTTAATAGACATCTATTATGATGCAATTTTTGTTTTAATAACCCTTTATGGATTTTTATGAATGAAATTTCATTGTAAATTTATTGAATCATAATTATTCGTTATTACCTTAGTGTATTTTGTTGTTGTTTTTTTTTGTGTTATTAATTTTTTTCTGATTGTGTAATGTGCTGTGAGGATGATGAGATTCTCATCTTAATGAGTATTGAAACAAAAATAGCTATTAACGATATTTTACTATAAAATAAATTAATAAAATGATAAAACCAGCAACACCGACATTGTTGACATCTAAAATGAAGCATTTTAAAGAGAGGATTAAATTATCAGATAATTTAAAATTGGCACAGCACACATTTTTCTTAAATGCATTGAAAAGTCATAATTTGTATTTTTATTTAAAATAAGATAAGAGTAATACTGATTTTTAAAATTTTGAATAATTTTAACGTGAAAAGTAAAATCGAAATAAGACTTTTATATTAGAACATATTGTATTTAAATAACTGTAATAAAATTGATAACAAAATATATATTTATGTAAGTACCCCACCACTCCTAGATGACAAATTTTTTTTTGCCCCATGAGCAATAAATTTTCAAAATTAATTGGCATGTCAAATAAAACGATACTGTCACCGTAAAAGACAATAGAGCCCGGTTTAAGCAAAAACCTAGGGATGCAAGGTAAGGATAGGGGTAGTTAATACCTAGGAGTGTATCTTGAAAAGTAATAACAAACTAAAACCAGTAATTAAATAATTTAATTTAAATCATCACTAAAAAAATAATAATAAAAAGCCGATTAAAAAATATAAAAAATAAAATAAAACCAGTAATTTAAATTAGAAGTTCAATACAATCAAAATTGGTTATTAAATAAAATAAATTCAAAATTATATTATCAAATAAATCTTCTTCAATATCCGCCAAAACGAACTATCTACGGCACGCGATGGGGTATTGTGATCGCTTACAGTGTAATATTAAAAAAGTGTTTGAAAATAAAGTAGATATGTTTGTGATGTAGTTTACTTTCCAAAATGGGTGAAACGAACTATTAATGAGGAAATAAACATACTGTAATCAAAAAAAATATTTTGTTTATCGTTTAAAGTTTTGCTCATTTTTTGCTTCCACTTTTACACTTTTCCACTTCCACTTCCACTTGCATACATTTGATTGTTATCTAATTAAGGAATAAAGGCTTATAGTGGAACAAAATGCTAGATTGAGTGCTAGGACCTATTAAGACAAGCTTTTATTATATAAATTAACGGTAATGGTTTAAATTGTTGAATCAAATGTTCAATGGTAATATCGGTATAGATTTAGTGAAATTGATTGATTGTTTTGTGTTGAGCTCTCAAACTTTGAATTTAAATTTATTTCAATCAATTCCATATTTGTAAATCTAGCTACATCGAGCTTAAAAATAAAACTAGGGTTGAAATTTGTATGGCTAACTAAAAATTTATTGAGGCTTTGCTTAAACTGATTTTCAATTAATTTAACCCGGTAAGACAAACGTATACTAACATTATTCAAATCAAATGAATATTCTATTAATGTTAATTATTGTGAATTGTGTGTTTAAAATGGTCTGTCCGAAAGTGGATATAAAGAGGAAAAAAAACAATTGAAATGTTTGTTGTATAATTTGACTATATAGAACAATAATACACTAAAGCCAATCTTGAAATCGAATCAATGAATAATTAGGACAATTATTTGAGAATATTTTGTTAAAATAATTTTTTCTATCAAGGCTAAGATACTGTGCGTAAATTGTCTAAAAAAAACTTTCTGTAAAAGTGTATATGAAGGAGGTTATTATAAGTGAGTATGATAGTGTTAATATCGAAAGAGTCGAGAGTAGTATTGTGAAGCCAACTGTACCAACATTTTTTGTATGAACTTGAATAAAAAAAACTTTCAGCGAGATTTAAAAGTATACAATCGAAAATATATACTTCTTCTTTTTTCCTTCTTTCTTTAGTCTTTTTTTTCAATTAGCTTGCTGCTTCAGAAGTTGATATCCAACATTCGCTCCATCTTTTCGGTGGTCTGGTGATGTGGGGTCTGCTATCTTTAGCATTTTTCACAATCCGGTTATTTTGCATTCGAGAGTCATGGTTGTTTCAACCTCGCCTTCTAGCGACAACATAATATGTTAGATCACAGGCTTTTCTGTTTTGAGCGTTCGGAATTCTGTCCCTTAATGTGTGCTTTGTAATTTTCCTGTGCATTTTTATTTCGACTGTACGTGAAGTGGCTTTCGTTCGGATCTTCTACTCTCTCGTTTCCGCTGCATATGTAATAATCGGGTGAACACATTTTTTATATATTTTTGTTTTTGATGTTTTACGCATATTTGCTTTTCCATATAGATTAAGCATCGTTTAAGCATCCAGAGACTTTCGCCGCTTTGTGTAGTAATATTGCTTACTGATGGTGTAGACTTTATCTCCATACTTTACTAGTTCATTGCTCAACTCATCGTATACAGCTACCTTATGATTTTTAAGGGTTTTTGAAATTTTTTCTGCAAGTTCGGTACTAATTAAAGTATTTATATCTGCTTAAAAAGATGTTTCTTTATTGTAATTTTTCGTATTCGCATATAAGTGTGTGAACTAATTTTCACAAGCTTGGATAGATATGAATTGTCTCTGCACGTATTCATTTATCTACCGTTTTTTACGTCTAAGCATTACCCACACCTTCTCTTTCCATATCTGCAGTGGTATTTTTTGATTTTGCGTATATTAGAGTTCACCTGAGCTCACTTTAGGCAATATTTCTAAAATGAGGTCGGCTTTTCGTTTACGTTTCGTCTCAGAGACAGCACACATGTCTATGTTGTGTTTTTCCATTTTCAACACCACCTCTTGCTCTCTTACCACACACACGAAAACATACACAAATGTATTTATTAATTGTATTGAGCAGCCTTAGTAAATAGCCTGATTACTTCTTCCATATATCCAACATCATCGTCTATATTTAATTCTATCAAACTTGAAATCACATATAATTCCTTAACAGTCAATTTTACTTAAAATTCTTTAACTTCATCAGACTATATACAATACACATGCCTAAGAATCTATAAATCACAATTTAACATAAATCAAAAATATCTACTTTTAGTTATCGCATAATAATAAAATTCCAAAAATCATCGATAAATCTTAATAGTAAGAAATAAAAAAAAAATCAAATCTAGATCAATTTCAGAAAGTCATAATAATTTTTTTGTTACCTTTTTGTCCATTGTCATTATCAAGGACATAAAATCTAAATTGTTTACATAACTTCTCAACTCATCATAGTTATCTTATGTTATTATCAATAAAAAAAAAAAATTGGTATCTCTTCAATATTTAAAGAATATTTTTCTTCTCTTAGTAGGTATACACAACATTTTTTTTTTTAAATTCATTTTTATTGATGCATTTTTCAGCCTCCAGACTGAATCAATTCTATTGCTGAAGAAATATAAAAACAAAGTAAATCCAGACAACAAACAAATTTTTTTCCTAATGTTTAATTGACGAGACTTAAATCATCATTTTATTTCAATTTGATTTTAAACTATTTTCCCCCGTTCAGACAACCGTCAGTTATAAACTTTAGTCTCGGTTTAAATAACTCATCAAGCTTTCAGCTTAGGCTAGGCGCAGGTATTCAAATTTTGGTCTTGCGAATATTGCCAATTACACATTTGTGTTCCGTTAGTTTATATGAAAGTGCGCACATTTGCAAGTGGTTTTATGTGCGCGCGCTTTAATAATAAAGTAATGGAACACAAATGTGCAATCAAACAGTTGCTAAATTAAAAATTGCATGTCTGTGCCTAGCCTTAGTCTGCTTTATAATAATTCTTTGGGCAGCGTCTATTGGTGCTTGTTATTTTCAATTTAATACTTTTTTATTAATGGGCAGTTCTATGATCTTTAGATCGATTGTACTTCCCGATTATCTCAGAATTGCAGGTCTAAGTCCTTAATAAATGCTATTATTGCTCTGATGCAAATTTCAGAATCGTAGGCAGTGTGATATTATACTCTGGTTCGAATATTATTTTCGCTGTCGTGTATTTGCTTGTGTTTAAAAATTGATCAAATTTGATATTTGGCCACTTTGAAAGTACAGAGTTTTTTGGAATTTGAATTTTTTTTGGAAATTGGATTGAGTTTCATAATAAATGATACACTTTTAACTTAATAATCATTTAGCAGTAATTTTAATAATTCTCAGAACACCTGGTGGTGTCATTCGACTCGATGGCATAAAATGCCACCTGATGATGAAAATACAGATGGTTCATCTAGATGGTGAAAATATAGTCAAAGCCATGTAACTGTATTAGCTAAAAAAAACTATTAAAATGACTTTGGTGTATTTAAATTACGTCAACTACACTGCTACAATCAATTCTCTCCACCCATTTTAAATCCTTGGTCATATTAGCCACCATCTGTACCTATCCGTCTTTTCCCGAAAAATCAGCAGACTATAAATCTTAAATATTGATTATCTCAAAACCATTCTTTGAGCAGTTAAAGTCATCAGTTTCTAAGGTTAATATAGTAACTATAATAATTTCAAATGGTTACCTTATTGAATCTTTGGTAAGTAGGTATAGGTAAGTTGAATATCTAATTGAAGTCTATGAAAACATTATTTTCATATTACTGATCCTTATTATCATGTAGAAAAAACAAAGAAACTGATTAGTCATTTAAGACGACCTTATACTCTTGTTCTGTACAACAAATAATAAAAATGAATTAAAAAAAAAACCAAAACTGACAGACAGTAGAAAGAGAAGAGAAGAAAACGAATTCAAATACCAACTCAAAAGAAACTTCAATTTTGGTTGTCCACTTAAGTATCGTATCGAATTGAATTGGTTAAAAATAAAATAACAAAAAGAAAAAAAATGATATTTTATTAACTGTTCGCCTGTGACCCTGAATATTGTTATTATACGAATAAGAATATTATGTTATAGGAGTTAGGAAATTTTTACTAAATGAAATAAATCCCAATGAAATTTGTGTTTGAGGAGAATAATTTCAAGAAGACGTTCTAAATTACTTTGGTGGGTAATCTTCAATTTGAGTAAAATATCGGGACTTTTTTTTTGTGAAGCACTAAATCTCTAGTATAAACTCTACTATTTAGGTACGTATAGTATGTCGAATGAGGAAATTAATATGTTGTTTATTTGAGTAATGTTTGAATAATGTGAAGCGCTTCGGAATATAGGGGTAAATATACTTTTGAACTGCCGCAGTTCTATAAAATAAATGGCGAATCACTTATTCATACATCTAGGTTGTGAGGCAAAATACAGCAATAATTCAGAACACTGCAAAGCAGGATTTGTATTTTATACCTGGAAACAAGCGAAAGAAGGTATAATTTTCGAATGGAATAATCTGGGACCAACCTATAGCAACATCGAATATGTTGCTTTACAAAGAAGCAATAAAATTTGTCAATAACATCTGGACAATACTAAAAAGCATACCTGGCCTATGCTAAACCCAAGGCGTTACTCAATATCCTTAAAATGGTTTGATATCAGCACGATAGTAAGGGTTAGAACAAGGTAATACTTTATTGGTAAGTATTGAAGATGTTTTTAATTTTCTTCATATGACTTTTGCAGAACCTGTAAATATCAAGAACCTCATGAAACTCTACTTCACCTTCTTTGCATTTATTCTGCTTTTTTTTAAAAGAAAACCAATTTGGGACCCTAATTTTTACACTCACTGGGTGATTTTTCAAGTATACAACATCTCTATCGGCTTTTCCACAATATTCAAGAGGTCCATCGATTTATAAAAATACTCAATTGATTTTTGCAAGTAGATTTATTAGTTAAAAGTTTTTGATTCGTTTCCTGCCGGCCTTCTGCAGTTAGCTAATATTTCAATTAATTTTTTGACAAACAATTATTATTTGGTTGGTTGTATCTTAGCAATTTTGGTGTCACGAATATTATGAAATTTCTTTGTTTGCGCTGCATTCTAAAGCTAGATTGCGCGCTTAAGTAAGCAACTGAATCACATTTATAAAAAAAAAACTACTCATGAAATATTCACCATACTAAAAAAATTCTGTGTATTCTGCTTTGTTTTACGGAAAAGTATGTGACTCATTCAGTGACCGATAATAAAGAGCTTCAAATCAAATTCAATGAGCTTCAAATCTGATAGCAATTATGTAGTTTGGGAATATAAATGGACCACTTTTATATAGTTGTTTTCGTTGTTCCAGTTTTTAACAACAAAATCATATGTTTTGTTAGTAGAAGATGAGATCAGCTGAGTTGTGGAGTAAATCGGATTGAGCCGTTTAATTTGATCTAGTATGGAAATTCCGTAACTCCGGAATTATTGTTTCAGAGATACCAGTATTATTTTCATTCATCAGCGGCAAGAAGTGGAGTATAATAAATTTAAGCCGTAATATACGAATGCAATTCTCCATAATTTAACAAGAAAATGGTCATGATAACGTCCAATAATTTTTTTTTAGGCTTAGGGCGTTTCGGAACCTCTCGCACTTGCACTTGATACTCGCACTAAACTTGTCAAATCGCACTTGATTTGTTGTAAAAATTTTACGAATGCAATTCTCCATAATTTAACAAGAAAATGGTCATGATAACGTCCAATAATTTTCTTTAGGCTTAGGGCGTTTCCGAACCTCTCGCACTTGCACTTGATACTCGCACTAAACTTGTCAAATCGCACTTGATTTGTTGTCAAAATTTTATCGCAAATTTAATTTATTAAAACTGAAAATATAAAAAAAATTTAGTGCGATTTGACAGGTGTAGTGCGAGTATCAAGTGCAAGTGCGAAAGGTTCGGAAATGACCTTAATTTGATTTTATTGAATGTTTCCAAGTAAAATAACAATAATTTTACATGAATTTTGTTTTTGGAATTTTAAAGCTTGCAACAATTTAGTGTTAAAATCTTATAACTAATTTTACTTAAAATTAGGTATGCCCTCCCATTGGACAAAACAATTTAATGATTTAGCTAAATTGAGTAAATTTTTTTTGTGTACTATATGATAGTAGAATGGTCATATTTCTTGCTAGTTGGGGTGGGCCACTATTCTTTTAGCGTAATATCTTGTTTTTTTTCAACTATTTCTTCTACAATACATGTACCTACCATGGCGCATTAGCAATCGTTCTCATTGTTTTCTACTGGAATCTTTTGATTATCTCCAGATTACTTTTGGACATATTTTTCCAGTTTTGGCATCCCTGAGACCATATTGGCTTTGTAATCAGGCTCAACGATGATTTGCTCTTAATTAGCCAGCGCAGAAAGATTATTTTTAATAAAAGCTGCATTGTTTTTTATTTCTATATGTTACCTCCAAGTTAATATTCTATCGAGATGACTTTCTAAGTATTTCACTACATTGGATTGAAGTATTTCTATACCGCTAATTATTACCGATGGACATGTTTCTCTGTTCAATGTGAATGTAACATGAAGACTCTTATTTTCATTTACTTTAATTTTCCATTTCAGTCAGTTTTCGATTCCTTTCAGATGGGATTCTAAGCGTTGGGATGCGAATTTTAGACATTTTATTAGTGCTCAATATTGCCGTGTCGTTTGCAAAAGTAAATATGAACACTAGACTGTTTTCTGTAAGATTAGAGGTAAATATTAAGTACAGTATTGGTAAGCTGCCTTGCGGTAATTAATCAATCCATCCATATCCAATAAATAAATTTTTGTTTTTTTCAACATTATTCTACATCCTGGGGTAATAATTTCCTACGACAAAATAATATCATGAAGAAAAAAAAAATTATTAGCGCGGCATGACACTGTAAAAATGTCATCAAACATGAATTTCTGATGTGCACATATCCTGAATTCATGATATTGCCGACGATTATGAATCTTTCAAATTGAAAATTTTCAGGTGGAATGACAACCTTTTTGGTTTTAAATTGTTGATGTTGTTGTTGTTGTTGTTGTTGCTTGATTTTTGTTAATTTTTTTTTATTTTTTATTCGAAAATAATGATGGAGAGCCTTCTCTTGAAAATATCATCAAAATAGAATCTATGGAATTTATTTTGAGTTTTAAAATGACAAGAAGAAAAATAAATAAAACATAGTAGGCAGCAGCAGCAGCAGCAGCACTGAAGTATTTATTAAGAAAATATTTTAAAAAGTCAGTTTTTAAGTTTTAAAATTTTTTTTTTGTTTTCTTTCTTTCTTCTTATATGATCGTGTCACTTTTTGTCAATTTCATAGTATGAAATAATGATTGACATTTTTTGAAAATTAATTTTTTTTTTTTTTTAAATGGAATTAAAATTGAAATTCTCTAAATGCGAAAATTGTTTAAAAAAAAAAAAAAAAAAAAAATTTATTCGACTCATTTGTGAACAGAAATTCTTACACTTTTGGTTTCTGTTTCTGTTTTATATATATATTTTTTTTTATTTTACTTTTAGACCTTGATTGAAAATTCTTGGATTTTCTTTATGGCTTTTTTTTCTATAATTTTTGTTATTTTTGATTTGTTAAAGTTAAAAATAGTGTCTCTACTTGTCTCATAATATTCAAGAAATTGTAATTTAAGTACAGAGTAGAAAATAATATCTCATTAACATTAAATTATGGTCTTGGTTGTAGGATCAAAATTGGAATGAAGCATATTTATTTTGAAATTTATTGAGTTGAGACGATTTTAAAATATTTAATATGAAAAAAAATAATCCATAATTCTAGGTTAAGGTATAGTATAATTTTATATTACAAATTGGTGATTTACAGGCATATGGTAGTTGTTGTTTTTTTTTTTTTATTTTGATTTTAATTTAAATCATATTTATCTGTACAGTGACTTTGTGAAATAAGGACTTTTATGTACTGCAATAAGACATGTAGAGTTTCAATTTACACAAGTTTTATTTTTTCTTAACTATCTTCTACTAGCGCCCTATACGCTTGCTATCCTACTAGGCATGACTCAAAACTTTAACGACAAGTCATCATCATCATCCATACATCACCAATTAATAAGCTGTTCTATAATACAATGATAATTCTAATACCATGACATTGCTCATTCATTCATATACTATTTTATTTTAATTTATTATTACTACTACTCTATCTACAACTTTACTTATATACTACTTTAACTTTTAACCTATCGTATATAACGTATGGTTATAACATTATTCTATTATATCACACTCACTCATTAAATGAACTTATATATTTTTAGTTGCTACATTACTAATTTTACATTACTAATGCTTTTTCATTTGCCATTCAATCAGTATGTGACACAAGCTACGGTATGTTTTTCAAAATAGTGAGCTACTAGGGGAAGGAAGCCGCCATAAAACAGATTTGTAACAGAACATCGCAAATTATGGGATTTTATCTGTTATGTAGCATTTACGTAGCATTACAATTTAATAGCTGGGATAGCATACAAAATCAAGCAATTAAATTAATTATGATTATAAATAATATATAATAAAATTCATCATACATTCTCAATGAATGCCATCCCAATAATCCAATCACATTTCAATTCACAGACACTCCAATACAATCCTTCCTATTCCAACTTGCTCATCCTTATACAGGACAATATCTGAGAAGAAATTTAGCAAACAAACACCATCAAAACTAATGCAGAACAACAACTCCGGCCACTATAATTCTTGTCTTCTCTTCGCACTACATAGTCGGGAGGAAGGCTGCAAAAAGAAATAAATTTATAGCAAATTTAAAATAACAATATTTTTTTTTATAAATAAACCATACAATTAATCAGCCGTGCCGGTGAATTCGATCGAATAAAAATCGAGTACTCGTTCGTAAATTTTTAATCGGCGAATTTGATTTAAAAAAAATTCGAATATTTTATCGTTCAAAATTTTATAATATTATTTTTATTTTTATTTTTTTATACGTATGTTAGTATGTGTATTTTAATAATTTATTTCTAAAACAGCAATCTAAATTTATTTTTTGAATTTGAAATTTGAACATATTTGAAATAAAAGTCATTACATTTCGTTATATTTCTTATTTGATTAGATTTTTTGAAATGAGTACAAAATTAGTCTTTCGGATCGAATTCACCGTTAAGAATATCTCATCGAATCGAATCGAGAAATTCGAATTATTTAAAATCGAATCGAATTCACTGGTACGGCTGAATATGTTTTGTAATGCTTTTGTAATACTCACATTCCGTATTTTTTGTTAAATAGGCATACCTTCCGAACGAAAAAGAGATTTTAAGTTGGCTTGCAGATTTATCTGCAAATAAACTGAATTAAAAAATATACGAAACATCAGAAATGCTGTTAAGTTCTCCCACTGAAGTATTATAGTGCAGAAGTAGTGTGCGTTTTAGATTTAATCACTTTTTTAAAATAGTTTAAAAACAGTCTAGTTAAATTTAATTTCAAAATAGTCCGCAATCTGAAGTAAGTTGATTTTTTTGAATATCAGTTTATTTTAATTCAGTTTTGAAAGATGAAATACAGCTACCGGCACTGTTTAAGCATTAGTGCCAAATTAATAGACAAAATGTCCCCTGTAATATAATATTATTAATCTTATGCATTAAGTATGATATCCTGTAATGAATATATTCGATACTACTAACAAACATTCAGATCCAAATCCAGGGATTGTAAGCAAAGGTAGGTAGAAACTACCATTCCATATTATTAATCTTATGTATTAATTATGACACCCTGTAATGAATATATTCGATACTACTAACAAACATTCAGATCCAGATCCAGGGATTATAAGCAAAGGTAGGTAGAAACTACCGTTCCATATTATTAATCTTATGTATTAATTATGACACCCTGTAATGAATATATTCGATACTACTAACAAACATTCAGATCCAAATCCAGGGATTGTAAGCAAAGGTAGGTAGAAACTACCATTCCAGTTGCTTCTAGAAAATTAATTAGCATCTAATTCTGGCTTTCTTCACAAGCGGTAAACAAAAGTTTAAACACTTTTTGTTTGTGATTGTGAAATAAAGTTAACTTAATACCAATTCGTAATTTGAATTAGTTTTAATAATTCTAATTCATTATGAACCTTTGGAATAGATACATAAACAAAAAAAAAACCGGGTGTACCAGAGCATGCGTATCAGCTTTTTAAGAGGTGAAGGAGCCGTTTTTTGATAAATTAAAAAGAAATTTGTTAACTAAATCGAGGATGCTCTATCAATTGCTAATATTTTCAACTTCGGGAAAAGGCCGGAAAAGGACTTTTTAAGCTCAAAATTCGCCAAAATTGGCCGAAATCGAGATTTCTTATTTTTTAACATAGAATTCGTACTTGTATTAAAAAGTACTACTTCCAATTTGAAAATCTCGATTTCGGCCAATTTCAGCGATTTTTGGGCTGAAAAAACCAATTTACAGTTATTTTCGCGGAAGTTGAAAATATCATCAATCGATAGAGCACCCTCGATTTAATTAAAAAAAATTGTTGTTGAGCGGTTGTCAGTGGTTGACTCGACTCGAAGATTGACATTGGAAGAGGATGTTGTGACATCCAAAATGCAATGAAAACGTATAATCTACAATGTAGCATTGACTTTGTAGACATATTCCAAAATGTTTAAAATACGTAGCGGAAACGTAAAATAAGAGCAGATTGTGTAGCTAAAAAATTTAGACTACATTTTGTATACATGTCATAGAGAAAGTTACCAGAATCACTTAAATTATAGGTTAGCATTATTTTTTAGCGAAAAAATAAGTTTTATGCCAAATTGTAGCAAAATATGGTAATAAAATATAATTTTTCCGCCGAAAATATATGCTGACAAATAGAGGTCTTCTAATATTAATTTTAATGTAAGGAAAAATAAAATATTTTGGATTCAAGTTTAGCAATACAGTTATTACACTCGTTATTCAATTAATAATTAAATTATTGACTAATATATTAATAAAAACATTCACTTTCAAAATTATTATTAATATTATTATTGCCGCTAGATTTTGCAAAAACACAGAACTATAATTTAAACATCAAAATGAATAATATATATATTTATGAATGTATTTTACTTTTAAAATAGTATTCCAAAATGTAGCAAAAGCTTTAGTCTTACATTGAAGCGGTTTATAAAAGCTTTAAACGGTAGTTGAACTGTATTTAGACTGTATTTAGACTATATTAAAACTTTTTTTACTGCATTTTGGAAGTCACCCTTTTTCTAGGTGATCAACGAATTCAGCAGTTCATTTTCGGTGTTGTGTTTAGCCCATTTTCCATTCGATAATCGAATTGGTACCTGTAGACGCTCATTCAAGAAGATGAGAGTTTATTTGAACATAAAAGATTAAAAACCAGGTACCCATTCGATTATCGAATAGAAAATGGGCTAAAACCGACACCGAAAAAGGAACTGCTGAATTCGTTGATCACCTAGAAAAAGGATTTAAAACTATATTAAACTGGGAAATTGACGAACAAAAAAAAAAATTATAAGATTATTTAATCCTTTGAGACCCAAGCAAACAATTTCTCTTTGATGGACTTTACCATAATTAAAATTAAAACATTACAACTAAACATAAAAGCTATGCGATCTATACTTTTACGTTCTTAAATCAATCAAATTTTATGCAGTATAGAGGGATTTGATCACATCTCACAAGCAATTAGGTTGGATCTCAAGAGGTTAAGGGTCTTGTTTTGTTTTGTTTTGATGAAAATTGATTTGTTAAAATCAGAATCAGTCAATTATTTTAGATGAAATTTACTCAATCATAAATACATGAGAGTTTATATTATTATGAGTTCAATACCAATTTTCTCCAACCTTAAATAAATTTTTTTTTTTTCAAGATTTTCAACTTTAAAGAATCACTCACTTATCATGTTATTTTAAAACAACAACCAAAACAATTTTTTTTTTCTTAAAACCTCTTAAAATTCACTTTTTTATTTTAAACATTTAATCACCCAAAATTCTGGCTCTTAACTTTAAATTTTTCCACCAAAAATCTTCTAATTTGTGCAATTCATCTAAAATAATCAACTCTTTCTGATTTTTAAGAATCAATTTTCATCAAAACAAAACAAGACCCTTAAATGATGTTATTATTATTATTTTTTGTTTTTTGTCCATTTTTCAGTATAATTTTTTTTTTTGATCCATTGAGAACCACCTATTAACAAACATTAGTGTTTTGTTCATGATGGACTTTTAAAATAATTTATCTATAAATTAAATCAATTTTCTTAATAAGAACTTTTACAAAAAAAAAGAAAAATACTTGAAAAATGAAAAAAAAAATTAGGTGGGTTGTCTTGGGTAACACAAGTCCACAGGAAAAATTATCAAAAATATTTTAAATGAGTGTAGTAGAATCAAAACCGATATATTTGCATTTTTTAAAAAAATTTAACTAATGATTGGATAACATTCTTTTGACTGAAGTTGTTTCTAAATCAATTTTTCCAATTAGAAAAAAGCATTTTAAAAACGATAGTTGAATCAAAACTAGTACATTTGCAATTTTCAGTTGAATCAAAACGTAACATTTACATGTAAGCAAAATCTGTCTTTTGCAGTACTGAATACATATAAAACCATAGTACTAGTTTCGAATTAATTCCTTTACTGTTCAGCTATCTGATATTAGTTTTGGCTCGAATTTTAGTTTAACAAAGGAAATAAGTGTTTAAGTTTCACAAAATTTTTATTTGTATGACCCTAAAATTTCTTAAGACGCGTTTATTATTGGCTGCATACAAACCTGTATACCTAGAAGAACTTCTAGATCAGAAAAGGCACCAAAAATTTATGTCAAAAAATTTTATCATCCGTTCGGGTTTGCTTACCAGCTTTCATAAATATTTTGCGAATACGAAAAAGCTGAGTTCATAGAATATGCAAACGTTTCATTAAAACTGGGGCAATACTAGGAAACCCGAGGTAGAGATCGAAAATCGGAAGCTTTTGAACCTCGAAAAGAGGCTGTTAAAAACTTAATAAAAAAAATTCATGTTCATGATACACACTTCTGCTGCTCTAAATCTATTAATAGACAACTAGCTATTCGCGGCGCAACATTCGCCGGTCTAGCATTAGCATTTTAAATGAAACAATTTATTTTATTTATTTATTTTCTTAAAAAAAATCAATGTTTTATATATTTTTTTATTACATAATAAATAAGTTAAATTGAAAAACTTTAAACTGTAATTGTAAGAAAATAAAGAAAATAAATAAATAAAATAAATTGTTTCATTTAAAATGCTAATGCTAGACCGGTGAATGTTACGCCGAGAATAGCTAATAATTTACAAATTTTTTTGATTTATCTATAACTATTTTTTTTATATTTTTTATTTAGGTGTTTATTTATTTATTATGAATTAATTTCGACCGCTAGTTTTGAAGAAAACTGTTATATAAGGCAGCGTTTACATGTTTTTGAATTGTGTTTTGTGAGATATGTAATTAAAACTTTTGAAATAAAATTTGATGTAATTGCAATAAAATTTGTAAATGTAATAAAAATAAGTAAAACAAAACTTTCATGAAACAAAATCTGATGTCTAAACGCTCCCTAACAAATACTATTAATAGACACGTACATTTGAACAAAATTTGTGGCGAACAGAGATGTCGCTGGCAGTATAAATATGAAATTAAATGCATTTAAAAAAAAAAAATACTAAATCCACATTAAAGACACATTAAAATATCCATAGATACGTTTTTCGTGTTTTTTTTTATTATCATAATAGCCCTAACTATTTCCAAACTCAAAATAAAAAAAAAAAATCATTTATTTATAGAATTTATATTTTTATTTCACTTCTTTTGAATTTTGGTTTTGACGTTTTGGTATGATTAGGTATGACCATTATAGTAAAGATTATGATTGGTTACGACTTTGTTAAATCATATCGAATCATATAGGCCATTTAACGAAGTATCATATGACATCATATGACGCCTTATGACTATTATAGTTACGGGTAAAGCCAATAATTATGCTTTTTCTCTTATTGTTCAGTTTTTATTGACGCCTTATGACTATTATAGTTAGGGGTAAAGCCAATAATTATGCTTTTTCTCTTGTTCTTCCGTTTTTATTGTTATATTGTTATCCTGCTAGGGTGTCTGATGTAGGTAAGGGTAGTCTGTGATTTTTATTTTTAAAGTGTTTTTAATTTTTATGTGTACTAAATTTGTCGTGTATTGAATTGGAACTTGATAATAATGTTATAACATATTTTGTTTTTATTGTTCTTTACAGATCGTAAATTTCGGTTTATGATTCTCTATGTACAATATTATATTTACTCAATGCTATTGCGCATTTGAATTTATACTTTTGAATTATTTGTTAATAAAATAAATAAATTTCAATTTTTGGAATTTGTGAACATGGTCTGGGTGAGGTAAAAAATATATTTTCTAAATTTACTATTTATTTTACAGGTAAGTTTTTCTACTGTAATATCGTAATATTGTAATAAAAGTGATTCTTTCAAAATATTTTCCGGACTAATTTCAACACTAGTTTTAAAACGCCTTCAACAGATCAGTGTTCTAAACGTTTACAGTGTAAAGAAATGTTTACAGCATTTTGAACAATTCTGGACAACAAAAACGAATTAAAATTTTACAAAAGGGATTTTTGCTGTGAATAATAATTATTTAAATAATGATAACATTGCTGATGACGATCAATGTGATACTTTTTTTGAAGATAATAAATAGATTTAAGAATTTAGCTCTAGAAGGACGATTAATTTTATTTTTATAATTTTTTTTTATTATGATTCATGATATAAGAATTTGACTTAAAACCAACAATGTGTTACCTA
Organism: Argyra leucocephala; assembly: GCA_963942445.1. NCBI lineage: Eukaryota > Metazoa > Arthropoda > Insecta > Diptera > Dolichopodidae > Argyra > Argyra leucocephala. Next base: position 18,450,192 of record OZ012681.1, read on the forward strand.
TATTAGTTCAAACTGAATTAATGAGCATTTTTGTTTTCTAATTTATATATTTCTTGTTATAGATCTAGATTTAAGAATTTGACTAAATACCAACAATGTGTTCCTTATTCGCTCAAACTGAATTACTGAGCATTTCTGTTTTTTAGAAAATAAATTAAAAAATTAATTTTTAACAAATTGAATGAATTATTTTATTTTTGATTCTTGATTTTCTTTATTTTATCAAACATGGTGATACTTGCAACAAAATAAGCCATATGCACATGCAATGGTGACAAAATCAAACATTTAGTTAAAAATTAATACTTGTGTTTAAGCTTCAATATTCATTTTGTTTTCAATTTTTCAATGCAAATAATATTTAAATAAATTATTCTTTGATAAAATAACTTAAAAATAGTATAAATTAATTAAAATAACAATGAAAACGTTTTTTGCATTTTTCTCAAAAATGACTTCACTACACTCAAATTGATAATATTTTAATCTTTTGTGGTGATTGAGTACAATTACGTAGAAAGAAGTTTAAACTTCAGTCTTTAGATTGTCTTAATTCAATTAAAACTGGTAAGAATAGATCTGATTAAAATGAGAAATGCAACGGAATATCACTGGAAACTGTACTGTAAGGCATAAAGGAAAATGTTTTGAAAGAATATCAAGTCTGACAAATTTTGATAATGTTTTCAATATTATTATCTTATTTCTTTAGTTAAAAGCAGAGATGCAAACCGGTTTTTGAACCGAACCAAAAAACCCCTGAGCCACTGATATTTTCCGAACCAAAACCATAATCAAAACCAAACCATTTCTTAAAATAATTCTGCAACCGAACCACAAACCAACAAAATATATGGTGGTTTACAGTTTAACTAATAAAAAAAAAAACTGATAGTCGAAATCAAAAGTCATGAAGATAAAATTTGTTTATAGGGAACGAAAAAAAAGTCAAATTCAATGCGAAAAAAGTCAAATGTTGACATTTGATTTGACTTTTTTGCAATACACGAATTTATAACGTCTTTGAATTTTGAAGTTGTGACTGTTGTGATGTGAATGTGAGTAATAAAATTAATTAATTTCTTATGATTTTTTAATTATATTTTTTTGTTTTTTTTTCTCAACGTTACCCCAAAGAAAATGGAAAGACAAAAAAATAACAAAAACCCAGTATTTGAAAAAGTTTTGTTTTCAGATAGAAACAAATACCATCAAATGTAATGAGTGTAGTTTTGTTATGAAAAGCAATCACCCCGAAAATCTAATGCGACATCTTAAGAGAAAACATTCAGAATGCTATCAGGAAATTGATTCGAAGAATTATTAATCCAATTCTAAAAGATTTAAACGAAAATATATCAATAAACAGGCAAAATATACGTGATGAAATAATTAAAAAAGTTAAAATTATCCGATAGTGTTACTAGACTGGACAGAGATCCATATTGGGAAATAACAACCAATTTATTGAAAATGGAGCCATCCATTTTATTTTAACAAAATTGAACCGAAAACCGAACCGAACCAAAAACCATAAATAAAAATATTTATTGAACCAGAACCAAACCAAAACCACATTTTTAAATTTTTAGAACCAAAACCAAAAATTAAAATTAACCTTAAACCGAAACCGAACTCCACGAAAAATTTTTTTGGTTTGCATATCTGGTTACAAATTAAGTCTTAAGTTAAAATGCCAATTGATTCTGAACCAGAACCGAACCCGTCATATCTTATCAGAAATAAAGTATTTTAATGCTTCGCTGTACCAACTAATTTAGACTATTCCGCTCAGTGTATACACTTTTATCGGATGTAGAATCGTAATGTATACAAACTGGTACAGTTCTGAAGCTTAAATAAGACCATAAAGGAAAACTTAATAATTTTTTTTTTACATATAACGGATTTAATATCCAAAATACCATAACGAATACCTAGATATAAATATAAATATAACTTAATTATCTTACAAATTAAATTCGTATCAGTAATACTATAGGCTATATAGTATTTGTTCTATAGGCTATAGTACCATTGATACGAATTTATTTTGATAATATTATAGCCTATAAAACTAGTACTATAGCCTATAGATACATAGCTATTTCATAAAATAATATCGTAGGTACTTACAACCGTCAGTAGAACCTAATTAATACTTTTATTATTGCTTTAACAGAAGTGAAGAGTGACTGGAACTGATGGAAATCGACACATTAATACTGAAGAGAAAAAATTGTTTGGTCATTGTGGTAAATAATCAAAGTTAAAAGGTATAGCTACCTGGGTATGCACTTGAATAGGCGACTGATGTGAAAAAATCTGATTCACATTAAAATAAAAGAGCTGGACTTAAAAAAAAAATAAATTTGTTCGACAATAAAATTGTATCATGGCACTAGAAAACAAATTATATCTTGAAGCCGATATGAAGTTAGGGCCAGCTATGAGGAGTACTTAACGCTTCTAATACTGAAATATTACAACGATTTCAGTCAAATATATCAAGACTAATGGTAGACAAACCCCGGTTTGTGAATGCAAATATTTTCTACCGCAACCTATACAGGTGGAAATCATAAATTAACAAACCTGAAGTTAAGGCTACAAATACTAAGCTTTTTAGCCGAACTAGTTTACCAGTAAAGATCAGTAAATATCAGCGTCACAAAATTCTGCATTTGTCTATGAAAAATAATTAGATCGTCCGAGATGGCTAACAATAAAATTTTCTCTATGAAATTTTTTCAATCATTTCAATTTTGTGCGATGCGCTTATTTTCTACTGATATTCCACTCTGGTGGTATGTAGCTCCTGGAAGTTATACTGCCTTACAAATACTAAATGCTTAACGCCTAATATCTGTAAAATACTTGCAAAACTGAAACCAGATCGTAAAATTGGATGAACAATTTTCAAATTCACCCCAAAACTGTAGAAAAAAACACAGAGTAAAATGAATAAGTTACAGGTGTCACAAGAGAGACTTGAGTGATATAATGATGTTGACCAAATAAAATATCGAGCAGCAAAGCTGGTTGATGATTATGATCTATAAAAATCATTTCATATGACGTACACAAACTAAAATAGCTCGCATTACTAGTGGCCTATAACCCCTGAAATGAGACACAGAGTAAATAATTAATAAGGTTCTGATAATGATTCTATACTGATAATATTATTTTATACTTGGAAATATTAATTACTTAGATTAGATTTAACTTATTCCCAGAGGGATACAGTGCCTACATCACCGCAGCCGCAAACGGGCTTATTGTGGCAAAGTCTGCTACGGGTGAGCCCTTCGCATTCACAGAGCAGATGTTCAATAGATTTTTCCTCTATTTTTCAAATTCTGCTTAGGTTATTTTCAGTTAGGCCCATTTTACTTAACATTGTAGTTCGAAAATTTTAAAAAATCTTAATTTCAAAGTTTTTCTTCTTTTCTTTACTTCCTAGCTTGTTGATATTCACCTGCCATACCTTTTGAGGAAGGTTTTGCTGTTGGCGCACAAATACAACGTAGTTCTTTAGATCTATTACGTACAACTTTAGAGTAAATAGCACATGATACACTGTAATGTAAGTTTGCCTAAAAGTTTTCGTAGAGCATAATAGTATCCCAAACTGAGGCTTCAGTAATATTTCTGACAGCTACAGCTTCTACAATGTTTCTAATGATAAATTTTTTAATAGCCTTTTAATTAATATTTTTGGTACACATCTTGTACAATTCGCCCAACGAATCGGCTTCACGTGTCCGCGATTGTGCTTATTACGTCATCCGTTACGCCTTTTTTAGGTCATATTGCTTAGATATTCCGACAGAGCTGAAACTGCAGAATGGAAATTATCATGTTCCATTAGAAATGGAATTATCATAACATATTATGTCATTTTAAGCATCAGAACCGATCTCAGTAATCTAACAGCAATTCTGCACAATCTTCACTTGATTCTAATTCACTCAACCCCTCCCAACAAAAAAAAAAAAATCATTAACAGATTAAAAACTCATCTTTATCTTTATTCATTTTTTTTTCCTTTCTTCTTTCACAGTTTCTGATCATCATTCACTAAATCAATTTTAAAGCACTCTTCTAAAAAAACAAAAAATTTACCAAAATTGATTAAATCGTCACAAAAAGGTTAGTTCTGTTTTTTTATCAAAATCTTAAACAAAACAGAGAAAAACAACAACAACAACAAATCTTATCTAATAAATCTAACCATTTATCACTAATTATACGATAGATTGTCCATGATCATCATGATAAAATAGCTGAAAAATGAGAAAAAGCGTGAGAAAGAGAGACAGAGAAGAATGCGCGTCAATGTAAATTTTAAATTACAAAATTTATTGTAAATGTTTCCATAACTGACGATAGAGTGTTCAACTTAAACAACATAACCCTAACACCACCATCGTGAACTTTAAATGCACTAAAGAACAGCATTAACAAACATGAGCTCAGTAATCAAAGTGTAGTCACAGTAAAAACAAAAACAAAAATCTAAATTTAAAATTATGATTTTCTTATTCACTCACACTCCAATAACTATTTGGGTAATATTTGGGAGATAAATTTTATCGTAACGGAGGTTTAATTGTTTTTTTTCTCTTATAATTTTTCTGCATTATAATAATTACTGTATGAAGATGAGGGCCAAATGGGAATGGAACTCATTCTGTTGTGGTTTTTTATCTATCAAAATATTATAATCAATTTTTTATTTGTTTATTTATACATAAATGTTTGTTTGTATTGTATATTTTCAATTTGTTGATGACATTTTGATCTAAAATAAATAAAAAAAAAAAAAAAAAAAATATTTTTTATTTAAAGATTAAATAGAAAAAAAATAGAGAGGAGATATTAAATTAAATGAATTATGATTATTATTACTAATGATAAGTAAGTATTCAAAAAAATTAAATTTAAAAATGGATTCCACATTTTTAGATTATAGTTATTAGAAATTATGTTTGAATTTAATTAAGATATTATATCAGACATATTTTCAGTTTTATGAAACAAATGAATGCTTATCAGTAGTGTGTTGCTGTGGCTATTATTAGGATATTAACCTCACTTTAAAATTTATATTTAATAATTTTGTATTTTTTTGTTTAAGATCCACGAAGTCTACCAAAATCAATTTTTATTTATAAACAAAACGATGGTTATTAATTTTTTTTTTGTTATTAATTAACTGATCATGCACGATTATCAGCTCAGTGGCACATAATAAAATAGAGAATGATAACGACCAAACAAAGTGATAAAAATTAATATGAAATGTTTCATACGTCCCATCCCAAATAATGGTAAAAATCGCATTTTTAAAAGTACAACAAAATAGCTATTTTGCTTATATTTTGGATAAGAAATTATGTTGGAAACCAAACGTAACCGAAATATTAAAGAGAGCTATATAACAACCTTATTTTTAAAAATATAACAAAATATTTGGGTCTTAATTTGAAAAAGAAATTAAATTGGAAACCAAACGTAAACTGAAAGATTAAAGAAAGCTGCAACTCCGATTTATTCTTGCGTATATGCCATTGGCAAGAGTTGGGCAATGTGATATATAGTTATATATAGGCTACAATACATTGATTATGTATGGCTACGTCATAGCTGTATTTAATGTCGTTGTGTGGTGGACGGCTTTACTATATAGAAACAAAGCCAACGGGAAGCAATATTTAGTTGCCAAATAAAAATTACGTTTAGAAACCTTTTAGATATACCGTACAGAAAATAACGAGAAAACAACACAGTACTGTCGGAAGAGCATCTACATCTCCACACTGATAGATCTAAAATTTGGTTGATGAACAGAAGGTGCTGTCTTGTATAAAAATATAAATTTCGACTTACCTTTTCAAAATTCAATGTTTGCAATCAAAAAAGCAATTTCAATGTTTCGCAAGCGGAATTAATGGCAATACTAGAAGCACAAATGCATAATTAAAATGTCATATCTGTCGGAAATAGTTGTATCTTCACAGAAAGCTAAGCGACATTAGAATTCGTAACGGTCAACTTAATTGACTGTGACGCATTACTAGATTCCCCTCAGAGACATAGCGGATTGGATTAATATTCGTTAATGTTGGGTGCCAGATATATTCCAGGTAACTGCAAATCTGGTAAATTTGCTAACAGTGGGAAAGCCTTGGTAATCCTTCTAGAAAGGAACAGTCTGGGTACATCTCTGTTTATGTGTACTCTGATTGTACAGAAATAATTTTTTTTTTAATTTCTAACTTGTCGTCATATTTTCATCAATTATGTTATTGCGAAGAAAAAACATTAATTAACAGAAACATTCAATTAGAATCGATTTTTAACATATAAATACATTTTTAATAAAATTTCAAAAACTATGAAAACAACTATTCAGAACAATTTCAGAAACTGTGAAAGCAAATGAACCTGATGGGCTTCATAATGAATTCATAAAGTATGGAGGAAATAATTTGGAAATCCACGCAATCTATTTGAAAACCATGCAATTTCAAAAAGAAAGGAATATTGGCTTTCACTACACCAATAACATCGATGTTCTTGAATCGAAGAATTACCCTTGCACACCGTTGCCACTTCGGTTTGTCCACATAACTGGATTCAAAGCTCCTATCCCAAAATACCAAGGCGCAATTATACAAAACGCTCATCCTTGCGCTGCAATATATATAGCTCTGAATCGAGATATTACCAAAAGCAAGCAAACATACACTTGGTATTGTTGATACAAAAATTTTTCGTCACATTTATCGTCCTGTGCCTGACGAAGGGGTTTGGAGAAGAAGATACAATGCCGAACTGTACCAGCTGTTCAACGACATGCACCTAGACAAAAAAAAAGTCAAAATAAGATATATTCATTGGCTAAAGGCCATGTTGAGCATATTGATAAAAATGCTCCAGCTAGGAAACTCTTCGGATGCAAATCCCGGAGAATGCGCTGTCAAGGGAGGTTAAAACTTCATTGGAGAGATGAATAATCGACAGATATGAGAAAACTTCAAATCCACAACTGGATAGATTCCGCTGGTGACCGAAGTCAGTGGAATAGGACTTTCAAGGTCTGTAGTGCCAAACAAGTAAGTAAATAAGTAAGTAAAGAATATTGGCAGTGCCCCAGAAGATTATAAAAGCATCACCATTAGGATGTATATGATAATGTATGAGAGGTATGGATGTATCTGAAAACTAAGATTGCAAATACCAAAACTAGAATGTGATTCAACAAGCACGGAGTACATCTGAATGATAATCTCAAAGTCCTATCTGGAATATAAAATATATGACGCGGGAATTAAAGGTCGTAAGATTAAAAATAAAAAAAATAATTGGTTTAGTGTTATCATAATATACGCAGTAGAAGCCACAGCTGATGGCAGTAAAGTAAAAATCATTCATTATTATACTACTACTAATACTGCAGGACACACCATCAGACATAAAATGTAAAACAACCAAATTCAACAAGCAGAAGTTTTTGTCTCTTTTTATTAAAATGCATTTTAAATTAACCAAGAGTTTATAATACTGTCTACACCTAATTTTCTTTAAGATATATTAAAAAAAGATGAATAATTATTAGCCATCATGAAAAAAAAAAAAACAAAAATACAAAAAAAAAATTTACAAAAAAGTCTACGAAAAACCCTCCAAAAATGCTTAGTTACAATAACAAATGATAATTTTTCATAATCTCGTTAAGCATCACAGTCAAATAAATTACATCGGTTTTTTGTTTTGTTTATTTTTTTTTTTTTGTTTTTTTTTTAATCTCAGCAGCATATATTATTATTATTGCTGGCATCGTATTATTTATTCTTTAATTACATTTTCACATCATTAATATTTTTTTTATTATCTGCGTATAAATATATGTATGTACTTATGTCTCTTCTACCGAATTTCAATTCGAAATATTATAAACAAAAGATTTTTTTCAAATTATTATTTTGTTAATATTATTCAAAATGTTTCACCTAAACTCAATTTATTTCAATTTTTAATTTTGTTTAATTTAATTTGATATCTGTGGTAGGGGGTCCCAAGACTTGTAACTTAAAAAAAAAAAACTTTTTTTTTAAATTCTAAGATATTCGAAATTTGTAATTTATTATGTTGAGTTTTTTTAAATTGTTGTTTATTGTAGAAATATTTGAAGTTATTTGGTTTGGCGCTATAATGAGTTCTCAAAATACCGGTGTCGTCTGTAAAGGTAGTAATTAAAGTTTATAAATTTGAGTGATATCCTTTGTTTATGTTACGAAGTATATAACAAGTACTTACCATGCTTATGGCAAGTCACAAAATATTATAGCTGACTTGCGAACATTAAAGCAATACCTTTGACAAGTCTTTGAAGTCGCAATGTTTTCTTCGTCAATCATTATTGTCCTGCGACTCCATCCGTGGTGCTTTTGATGTTTTGTACATCATCATTGTCCCATACGTGGAGTATTGAATGTTTTGTTCAGAGCACCATTATTGCACAAATTCCCCTTATATGGTGCGTTATAAGTCTTAATGCAGATTATTGACAAAAAAAAAACTAGTGGGTCCCCCCTTAAATGAGATGAAAAATATTCATTACAGACGTGTACAGTCGACAAATAAATATTCCGCACAAAAAAAAATACTCATCAATATTCAAAACTAAGAGACTAGAACAAAAACATAATATATCACAGAGCTAAACAAGTTGTAAAAATAAAGAAAAATCAAATTGAAGTGCTGTCATTGATTAGGCAGCTTTGAAATAAATTTTGTAGTACATTCTACTGTTGAGAAAATATACCAGTCCAAACCCGTGGAAATCTGTTGTTTATAATTACTTTTGCGGTGAAAATGAACTAAGAACAATAAAATTTATCAGCCCACCAACTGCAGATAACCTTACGAGGCTCGCACTCAATTGAATTGACAAATCTATCGAAAACTCTACAACAACATGAAGTGAATAAAGTAAGAATGTACTCAACGATGATAAAAAAAAAACTTAACGAAACATAATCAACACAAATATACTTTACATCATATTATGAGAAAATTTCCACCACTCACTTCTTAATTAACAACAAAATCGTATCATATTCCAATACAGCAGAGAATTTGAGAATGATTGAAAATGGGAAATTAATTAAGTTGGAAGAATAAGTTAAATACCAGATTTAAAAAATATTGTTGGTTATTTGGGTCTAATTCTGAGTATAGTCAAGAACTTAACAAACCAGTCAGAACAACAAAACAAACCAATAAAAGACAAAAATGGTGCGCGTAGAGGACCAATTAAAGAGATGGAGAACAAACATTTCCAAGAACTGAGCAACGAAGAAAGTACAAATAATGAAGCAGACATAAGAAACAGAGACGATGCAAATATCTACCCAACTGAGGGACTGCCAATATCTAATCAAGCTCCAAATATAGAAGAAATCAAAGCTACAATCAATATTCTGAAACACAACAAAGCAACACGTGAAGATGGCATTCCAGCAGAAATAGCCAAACTGGACCCAGACCTATTCGCAAAAACAATTAAACCCCACATCAGAAAAGCTTGGATAGAAGAGAATATACAACCATCATGGGAAGAAAGGAATGATAGTCAAGATACCAAAGAAAGGAGACTTGGCAAATTGCAGCAAATGGATAGGAATGACGGTTCTAAATACTATTCATAAAATAATAGCAATTATTATAAGGAAAAGATTAGAAGAAGTACTAGAACCAATACTACGGAAAGAGCAAGCAAGTTTCAGACCAAACCGAAGCTGTGTTGACCAATCAAATACTTTACGGGTCATAATTGAATAATCAGTAGAATGGAATACCCCACTATATCTACTATTCATAGAATTTATGATTACAGTAGCTTATTTCTGTAGCTTACATTTGAGCATTCGACACAGTCAAGAGATACGCAATATGGAGAACACTTACAAAGAAGGGAGTTCCAGAAAAAATCATCAACATCATCAAAGCGATGTATAAAGATGCAGAGACAACCGTTATATCAACATTAATATATGGCAGTAAAACATTGGTCACTTCGGTCAGAATCAAACAGAAGCTATAAGTATTCATCAACAAGTGCTTGAGAATAATATGCAGAATATTTTGGTCGGCAAGAATTAGCAACGAGGATTTATGGATGATAACTGGAGAAGAACCGATCAACAGGCAGATAAATAGGAAAAAATGGAAATGGATAGGACATACACTAAGGAAATCAGAAAGTGATATAGCAAGAAGAGCTGTAGAGTGGAATCTACAAGGGCAAAGGAGACCCGACAGACCATATTACACATGGAGATGCAAAATTGATCAAAAATCAACAATTATAACTGGGACGATATTAAGGAAGCAGTACTCAACAGAGAGGAATCACTAGAGGTTCACTATCGAAGAGGTTCACTATCGAAGCCCTATGCTCCCACGGAGAGTAAAAGGAACAAAAAAAAAAAAATTCTGAGTATAATCAGAATTAGTATCTGCAGATCTGGATACTGACGTCTTTGGATTTACCATATCCATTTATAGGACTGTTACAGGGTACGGTATCCAATTATATTGGCTGTGCAATGAAAAAAACTTCAAAATACTTCAACAGTTCCAAAAGAAAAATGCTCCGTGCCATATCCCTTACGTCATTAGTATCTCAGCCACCATAATTTGAATACTGAAACAGTAACAAAGTCAATCAAGAAATATGCAGAAACTGGTAATAGTGAAATATAGGTGAAATTTAATGATTTCGGTTTCAACACTACGTGCAATTGAGACTTTTTTCGTTTGTTGGAGACTATCAGCAGCCGAGGACATTTATTTCTTTCAAAAGACCAAAAATTTTGTTACAAGCTTTACATATTTCCAAATAGCGATATTTCTATTTCAGAAACAGAATTTAACGGTATTCTAGATTTTCAATTTCCTATTGAAAATAAATCGCTATATACACTAGTACGTATCATAGATTTTGTTGTAGAAGTAAAGTCAGGTTTCTTATTTTGTACTTAATTTTAAAACTAAAAATGTCTTGTAGAACATCTTGTCTTAAATGAGGTGGGACAATAATATTAAGTAAGCAGATTTGACAAAACAATTTTAAATTAACAGATATTCTGGAAATCATACAAACATAATCATATCAAATACAATATAAAAAATTAATAATTTTGTATGTAAGTAAATAGGATTCATGGACCATTTCACTTAAATTAATTTATTTTTTTTTAAGTAAATATAATAAGAAAACAGCAGCTGTCAACACTGTACCACTTTTGATAATTAACAAATTTGTGATTATAAAATACGCAAGTACATTTCACATACAGTAAATTGGATTTACGTATATATAATTAAGATAATACCCACAGATGATTATAATGTGATTTTGATGTAATGCAGAAAATAGAATAAAATTTAATTTTAGTTTTTTGTTTATTTCAAAGTTTATACCACTTACATAATATTAACTCAGCCGGAAGGTGGTGACGCCGGTAGGTACATGAAAACATATGTGTATTTTTTTATAATATTCATCACCATTATGATTGTCGCCTGAAAATGAAGGATTTTATTAGGGGCTTATTAGAATGATGATCCATTATGGTTGTTGCATCCAGATTTTGCGCCTTAGTACGCTTTTTTTACTCTGGTTTGATTTTCTTACTATTACCTTTACGTAGTAATGCCTATTGAGTTGCTAAAGTTAAAATCAAGATTATCAAAGTTATCAATCGCGATCAATTTCTACCGTTCGAGTAGTAGAACAATAATAGGGAACAGGCAAGAGTCAAACCTTGGAGTGTATAGGACAATAGCGGAAGTATCAACTTAAGGTGAATGATCCATACCCGCAATTAAGTCACTTATACATTATTGAATTTAAATGTTTTTTTTATCTTAAAATCTATTTCTACCGTAATCTTTTATGCATTTCCAAAAATCAGTTGGATCGTTTCAGCGGTGGCAAAAGATGCTCACAGCAACGGTCAAGTTATAGTTTATATGACAACTAATCTGACCGTTCGATGGTTGAACAGATTAGTATAATTTTTTTGTACTAGCTTTTTCATGTTATTGACAATCTGTACACTGGAATAGATTAAGAAAATATTTTTGTTATGTAAAGTTTGATTTGGACTAGTACAAACAATGATGTTCAATCATCTACTTACTCAATTTAACCTTAAAATATTTAAACGTATTTATCATCGTGTTGGTTAGCAGATAATTTATATGCGGCGCTAAGCCATTATTTTTTGGTAAATTTTTGTCAATTATTTATTGTGAACTGAGGAAATACGATCTTAATTTTTGACTACTCGATTATCACAAACTATGCAACATTTGCTATTGATCTTATAACTTTATTCTGAAATCATTCGATTTATGTATTGCTTTTGGCTACAACTGCTTATAGTTACATACCTCTAGTTTAGTACGTTTACAGTATAAAAATATACAACAATATTTTGTTATCCAAAGAGAGTTGTCGTATTCTTCCAATGACCCAATACATGGTTTTGGCAAATGACAGTCTATTTGCTTTTGTACATAATTTATGGTTGCGCCAGTTTAAGCGTTACGCTACATCTGAATGTAGCCCTAAATGAGTTTTTTTTTAATTGTTTTATTTCCTTTATAAACTGTACAATCTGTCTCTAATGGAAACACTCAATAGTTTGTATGATATTTGTATATGTAAGCAACATAATAATGACTTGCGAATGAAAAATCCAATGGTAAGTTATCCATGACAATCTAGTTATATCAATCAATCTAGTAACTGTTGGGTAGTTGCAGAATGTTGTGACACTTATGTCGACTAGCGCCATTTGAGTCCATCAAATTGGTTGTTAGGGTATTTGAATGAGAATCTAATCTTGTTTGTAATAGTTTGTAGCTTGCACTTCTGGTTTCCTCCATTATGTTTATCATGTGTAGGTCTTGATGTAAAATATCGTTACTTACGAACCATGGTGCATGTGCTATTAGTCTGAAGACCTTTGATTGAAATCACTGTAATGTTTCAATATTAGAATTGCTGGCTGATCCCTAAATCGATTTCGTAATAAGTCTATATTATTATACATAGAAAAGCTTCTGACTTAGAAATATACTATAAACCAAGCTTCTGATTTATAAAGCTATTTTAAGGCCGAAAAATAGCTTTATAAATCAGAAGCTTGTTTTGCAGCGAAATTGGAAAACCTTTTATTTAATTTCAACCCAAGTTGTTTTGTTTTTGCTTTAAATATGGATTTTTCATATAAGTGTTCTACCCAAATGCATGCCCTGTTGACTGTTTGTTTTTGTGAAACGACTTTGTTATTTAGTACCACCGTCGAACAAGTTTTTCTCTTCAGGGTAAATATATGACATGTGTTGATTTTTCTCTATCCACTCTGATTCTCCACTTTTTTAGCCATTCTCAACCCGAGAGGCATCAAGTGCCACCCTTTCATTGTGGAAATTCCGAGATGTTTTAAGTCCGGTTATGGAAATCCTTTTATAGTAGGAACACCCCGATTGTGGAATCGCGTCCCAATCGAAGCATTCCCAATGATAGAAGGATTTTTTATTTATGACTTACAAAGGTTTAAGACAAATATTAACAACATTGTTCGCTCTTTCCCACAAAACTTTTCTTCTTCCTTTTTCTTTCCTTTCCTCTAACTCTCCTTTCCTTCTTCAAATAGTCAACGTTACGCAACTACTTAAAGGTTCAAAACCTAAGTTTTGGCTATAATATAAAAAAAAAAAATTCTAAATTTTATTAATGCCGTGTTGCAGAATCTTTGTAGCATGTACTGGATTATTATGCGATGTCGATATGGCCGTATGATCAGCGAAAGTAGCGGTAAATGTTTCATTTGTTGTTGGTATATTCGCAGTATAGATGAGGTATAAAACAGAACCTGGATGCTGCCCTGTGATACGTCGGACATAATTTCATTGGTTTGTGTATGAGCACCTTGACGCTTCACTAAAAAGTGCCTTTCGATGAGGTATGACCGAAGTAATAAAGCATAGTTCTGTGGAAGAAATTGTTTGAATTTGTACAGCCGTACTTCATGCCATACCTTATTAAATGCTTGACTAATATCCAAAAAACCGCTGAACAATATTTATTTTGTTCTAGACTTAGCCTGATTACATCTGCTATTCTGTGAATTTGCTCAATAGTTGTTCATTGCTGAAGCCGAATCGATGCTCTGGAACTATTTTACTTTTTTCCAAAGTCGGCTTTAATTTATCCTAGAATAGTTTTTCAAGTAGTTTAGATAGCCAAGGCAGTAGACTAATCGGTTTGTAGGATGTAATTTCTTAACTCGGCTTGCCTGGTTTTCGTATCAGTATTATTTCAGCAATTTGCCACTGGACTGGAAAGTAACCAGATCTCAGAACAGCATTCATAATGTACATTAATATTTTGTAACCTTCTTTCGGCAGTTCTTTCAATATTCTACCACTAATTAGATAGTCAATTTGATTTATATTTACTACTATTTAGATAACAATTGCAAGGTTAGGATCAAGTTTGTTTGGAGAATATGTTATGTACATACTCTAAAATTTATTTATTTGTACAAAATGTGTCTATAAAGGGGCGGTCCACCGGGGCGGGCTGGTACAACATTGTACCACCCGGAATGTTAGGTGGTACAAATATGTACCAACAGTCCTGTAAAACATATGTAATAAAATATTTGAATTTTTTTATAATGTAGTAAAAAATAAATAATTCATTTTTATTAACATAAAATAAGATACAAAAAATAAATAACAAACTAAAATAAAATTAAATAACTAAAAAAATATATTACATGCATTTTATATTTATGAATGGTATGGTGCAAAGCACGTCTTGCATAATGGAATTACACATTCTCTGCAAATCATCTTTGTGCGTGTCTGTTTTTTTTGTTTACTACAATTTACGCAACGGCGTCTTGTATTCCCTTCAATTGGTAAATGGTAGATCCGTATTCTTAAGTTTTGTGGTACGGGTTGTGGACGTGGTTTTTCTGATCTTTTGTAGATTTTGAAACTTCCTCGATCTCCAAGTCTACCAGATACGATTTGAAAGGAGTCTTCTCTGGACGAAAGTCATTTCGGATGGGGTCATTTACTGCTGCCATCATTATCAATCGGTAAAATACCTTCTTCCGCCATTTATTCGATTTTCGATCGTATTCATAAAGGCCACTCATCTGGTCTGCCAAATCAACACCTCCCATAATTTCGCGATAAAATTTTATTTGCTCTGGACAGTTCACTTCAATTTTTTCACTTGTTTTCAGAGTTTTTGTAACTGTGGTAATGTTTGGCTCGTGGCAATTACTTATCACTAATACTTCTTTGGTATCTTGCCATCTTACACATAATAGCCCGGCTACCGTACACCTGAACTAGCATTCACCCCTATGCATTTTTCTGCCATCAAATTGAGGCATCCCTTTTCTGTTACTCATTATAGTGCCAAGAGCTGGATATGAAATTGTATTCAATAAATTTATGGATGAAAAGAAACGGTCAAAACATAATGTAACATCACCACAATTGAACTTGCTAATTTATTAACGAACGGCTCTCTCTCCAAGTGTACCTATGATGTTGTTTTCTAGTTCTCTTCCGGAGTATATATTAAAATCATAAGTGTACCAGGTACGAGCATCACTTCGCAGCCACATTTTAATGCCCCGCTTAACCGGCTTCAGAGGCTGATACTTCTTCATAGTGCTTCTCCCTTTGAATTTTGTCATTGATTCATCAATACTTTGGTGGCTACTATCTTGTCTACACTTCTAAAATGTTTTTTTCAAACATTCTACTAAATTGTCTAAGTAGTAAGTTTTGCTACGATCCGTCGGTTTTTCTGTTGAGGCAAAGTACATCTTAGAAGTTATGAACATAAATCGATCACGTGAAATTGCTTCTTTTATTGATCGATTACCAAGCGAATTATGTTTTGACCAATAATCTCTTATAGAAGGAAGTGAATTGTAACACATAATGAACATACATTCAATAATCACTTATATTTCAATCGCATTTGTTTTAATTATTTTTATATTTTTGTTTTTTGGCTGTTCATTCTCATATATCTGAATACGCTCATTTGTGCAGTGTGCAATGTACATGTAGACAGATTTCGGTATAATCTTTTTAAAAACTTCAAGAACTGATGATGTTCGCGGTAGATGACATCCTATTTTGCAACTACGATAATTACTGGGAGTAGATTTTGGAACGAACGTTTCGTTAAGTGAATCCCAGATAAAAACATCTGCAGGCGGTACATTACATAGAGGTCAACTGGTTCTCTTTCAAAATTTTCTTCATCATCATCTTTTTCAATTTCAGATACCTTCTCCCTATCACTTGGAACTAACACACTGCGGGTTCCAGAAGAAAAATCATCGATCTCGCCCTCACTATCAGACTCATTGTATAGAATATTAAGTATGTCTTCTTCTTCCATAGTTCAATACAACAAAACATAATGTAGTATGCAACATACTGTTGGTACACATATGTACCACTTATCTAGACGGCTGGTACATATATGTACCATCTGTAGAAATATATAAAAATAAACAATATTTATAAAAAAAAATCTTACATTCTGTAATTATAACGGTAATATTTGTTTTATTTTAATTTATTTTAACTATATTTAAAGTTTTATGTACTTATTCAATAAGAATCAGTTACAAACTAAACAAAAACTATTTTGCACTCCACTTTTTGATTCATTATCTTCGTAAAATAACGGTAAAAAGCCAACAAAAATACACGAAATTGAAATATTTGTTCAGGAAATATAAAACAGCACTTTAAAAACGATTTGGTATAGATTCAAAACAATTTATATGCAATTTTTTAGTTTTAGGAATGTTTAAACTTTTGGTGGTACATATGTGTACCAGCCGGATCGAAAGGGTTAACGTGGAATTTATATGAATTAATTTTTAATTAATTTTCTTTAAACTTTCATAATTAAGTGCGACAACAATATTAAATAAACAGATTTTTGTTAAAATAATTTTTTTAAATAAACATTAAGCCGTTATATTCTGGATATCACACTAATATAAAATTTTGCCAAATACGATATGAGAATGATACATAAATGTAGTATCAGTCATGTATTATGCAAATGACCTATTAGAATTTTGTAGAACTGTTCAGGACAACCTTTCTGGTGGTTACGCAATTATTCTAAATAATCAAGTGTATTCACTTCATGTTACCGTTCAATTATATTATATCATATTTGATTTCGTTTCGGTTTTCAACATTCAATAGCTGTTCTTATTGCATACAGATATATCAGCGTCGCTGTAGATAGAGATAAGAATAGAATGGGTATTAGTTATACTTCCGAACAATTTTTTTTTTTTTTTTTTCTCCTATTACTCCGCGTGGTAGTATAGGGCTTCGATAGTGAACCTCCATTCCTCTCTGTTGAGTACTACTTCCTTAATATCGTCCCAGGTATAATTGTTAACTGTTAATTCTTGATCGACTGTGCGTCTCCATGTGTTGTATGGTCTGCCGGGTCTCCTTTGTCCTTGTGGATTCCACTCTAGAGCTGTTCTTGTTATATCACTTTCTGATTTCCTTAGTGTATGTCCTATCCATTTCCATTTTTTCCTATTTATCTGTCTGTCTGATAGGTTCTTCTCCAGTTATCATCCATAAATCCTCGTTGCTAATTCTTGCCGGCCAGAATATTCTGCATATAATTCTCAAGCACTTGTTGATGAATACTTGTAGCTTCTGTTTGATTCTGACCGAAGTGAGCCATGTTTCACTGCCATATATCAATGTTGACTTAACACATGCTTCTTCCTGTAATCTGTTGACTTTGTTCTGTAGGTCCCTTTGATTTCTTGATATGAGGCATACATCATCTGCGTAATCTAAGTCTTCTAAGTTTCCGAAGAGATCCCATTCTATTCCGTTTATTCCAGTGCAAACTTCTCTTAGAATGTCGTCTAGTATTGTGTTGAAGTGGAGATAGTGGACATCCTTGTCTAACTCCTATATTGGTGTAGAATGGATCACTGATCTTACCTCTGTGTTGAACTGTTGTCTCTGCATCTTTATACATCGCTTTGATGATGTTGATGATTTTTTCAGGAACTCCCTTCTTTGTAAGTGTTCTCCATATTGCGCATCTCTTGACTGTGTCGAATGCTTTCTTAAAATCTATGAATAGTAGATATAGTGGGGCATTCCATTCTACTGATTGTTCAACTATGACCCGTAGAGTATTTGCCTGGTCAACACAGCTTCGGTTTGGTCTGAAACCTGCCTGCTCTTTCCGTAGTATTGGTTCTTGTACTTCTTCTAATCTTTTCTTTATAATAATTGCTATTATCTTATGAATAGTATTTAGAACCATGATTCCTCTCCAGTTGCTGCAATTTGCCAAGTCTCCTTTCTTTGTTATCTTGACTATCATTCCTTTCTTCCATGATGGTTGTATATTCTCTTCTATCCATGCTTTTCTGATGTGGGGTTCAATTGTTTTTGCGAATTGGTCTGGGTCCAGTTTGGCTATTTCTGCTGGAATGCCATATTCATCTGTTTCTTTGTTGTGTTTCAGGATATTGATTGTACCTTTGATTTCTTCTATATTTGGAGATTGTCTCTGTTTTTTATGTCTGCTTCATTATTTGTACTTTCTTCGTTGCGCAGTTCTTGGAAATGTTTGTTCTCCATCTCTTTAATTGGTCTTCTACGTTTGTGAGGAGCGCACCATTTTTGTCTTTTATTGGTTTGTTTTGTTGTTCCGACTGGTTTGTTAAGTTCTTGATTATGCGATGCAATTCTCTCAGGTTATGTTGCTGTGCTGCTTTTTCTACTTCTCCGGCTAAATTTTGTAGAAATTTCCTTTTATCCCTTCTTGCTGCTCTTTTTACTGTTTTCGCTATTTCTTCATATTCTCTTCTTGATGCCATCCTGTTGTTTATCATTTTCTTCATTTCACCTCTTCTTTTAATCAAGGCCCATGTGTTATCGGTTATCCAGATTTTTCTTTGTGGTTGTGAAATTCCAAGATTTTGTTCGCTTGTTTGGTTGTAAATTTCCAGAATTTCTTCCCAAGTGTATTCTCTATTATTTCTAATATTTTCTCGTAACGCCGTAACTATGTCAGCTCTTACTTGCGGATTTTTTAAGTTGTTTATATTTATTTTCTTCTTTCTATTTCTTCTGCCTCTTCCTTGTTGGCTTAGTTTCATTCAGAAGTCCCCAGGTAGTAATTCATGATTGCTGTGTATATCTGCTCCCCTTCTATTTCACATCTAACATTGATTGTTTCCATTTCTTGCTGAATTTCCATTTCCGAACAAATTACATAAAAATATTTAGCGATTCGATGCGAAATGTCAATGGATTAGATTGGAATAATAGTATAATTAAATCAAATAAATACTCCTCTCCCTCGTCCCCAAACCTCCTCATCCACCTTACATTCGATAACATACACGCGTATATGCATTTTTTAAATAATTTGAAAAGTTTATTTTTATTAATTATTATTCCCCACAGTATCACAATATTATAGCTGGGTTCCCAGATGTTAAAATATTTTCTAAATATATTCTAGTAATAATATTTCAGTTGAACAAAAATTAAAAACAATAAAAAAAAAAGAAAAAATTATTAAAATTAATTTCACTATCAAAAATTTAAGAATGTTAAATGTTTAAAAAGGATTTTTTTATTAAAAGATAAAGGGGGTTCTAGGGTGCATGCACAGCTATAAACATTTTATACTAATATGAGAATGTCAGAAATGAGATGGATATAATAAAAGATTTTAAAAAAGATTTTTATTTAGATAGGTATTTTTTTTTATTTGTTTACCTACCTGAAAGAATTATGATCATCAGATGGGTTTTTTAAACAAAAAAAAAAAAAAACAACAAAAAAAAATAATAATAATAATTTAGCTGATAGATACAGAACAAGAATGAGAATCAATTTATTTAATTTTAAAACTTCTATAAAACTGGCACGGCTGGTTATAACTATATATATATATATATATATATATATAGTTAACATTTAAGATTATGATGAGTGCTGTTGTAAAAATTATTAAATCCGAATATAATGATCGAGACGATATGAGTATGACATGAATGAAAGCAGCAGTCAGTGGCGGCGGCATATCTATTTAATAATTTATATTGTGAAAATTTGAAAGGATTTTTTCATTTTTAGTTTTATTATACCAATATAGAAGTCCATTTTAGTGGTTAGTGATGTTATTAAATGCTTTTTAGTATTATTAAGAATTTTTAAAGTGATTTTTTTTTTTTTTTATGAGATTTATGAGTTTAAAATTTATGAAAATAATAACAATAAGAATGAAAAGATATAAAAACAAAAACAAAAATTGATATTAAAATATTAGATTGCCTTTGCTTAATATGATTTTAAAAGTGCTTCTTTAAATTTAGATAGAAATAAACGATAAAATCACTAATTATGTGATGGGCTGACTTGATTGATTGATTGACTGGTTGATATTAATTTGAATTTTATTGTTGAAATTTTCAATTTTTACTATTTTACGTATCAAAATGAGTATTTTTTTATTTTCAAAAATAGCGCGACATTTTGATTTTGATTTTTACTGAATATGTGTCAGTGTTATACCGACGTTTTGGAAGAGTTTTATTGGATCATCAGGTATTTGTTCAGAACTGTAATTGCGAAATTAAATCAATATCCTTAACAGTTCAGTTTTAAAATAATAATTTTATATATTGATAAGGGAATTGTGTACCTATTCAATACCAAGTGCCAAGATTAGACAGATTATTTTGATCTAATTCGTCGGTTGCATTCCTATATATAATATATTTAATTGATCAAAAGCAAAATGTTGAAAAAAATGTTTTTTTAATGATGAAAAAATGGTTTTAATTTTGACTCGAAAAATTTCAAAAAAATCAAACAAAATTTTAATTTAATAAAAACATCTAACTACCATCAAAATACTTAAGAAATATCAAAATAATATATTTAAAAAAATGTTAGTACATATATTGTAAAGCTTCATAATGTGTTTGGACATTTGGGAATAAAAATTGTCTGTTAGATACTTATGAATACAAATTTGTATGGCTTCTCAGTACATGAACTGTAGTTTGGATAAATAGGCACAACTTAAAGGCCTAAACAGCATCAAATTATAGGTTGTTTGGATAAACCAGAAAAAAATATTTCGAAAACTATTAGAGATACGTTTATTTTGATTGCAAATTCGGATAGAGCATAGTCGAAAATGGTGTACAACATTGAAAAGTCAATTTCGGAAAAAATGGTCTATTGGATACATAGGAATGCAGTCGAATGTAGTCGTTGTAGCGGTAGAAATATAATAAAATATACAATAAATACAATAAACAAGGCAAGAAGCACAAAAGTATTAAATTTAAAAACAACAATATTTTGACTTAGATTATACCTAATTTCATTATCATTTTATCCTATTCATTTTGCTTGGAAGTGTAGTCTTAGATATTGTACTTCAACTTTTATATATACTTTTATTTCTCGTTATTCATAGATTAATATTGATTTGTCTACCTTTAGCAAAAACGGCGAATGTTATATTCCAGGGGATTTGAGCCCATGTTTGTCACATCATTAGATCATATTTTTCTACTAACCTATCGCTTAGGCTATAAAAAAAATATTCTACAAATTACTCTATAGATTAAAATATGAATTTTGGGAGTGAATCTGTCCTCAATATCACCGCAGTCGCAAATGGGCTTGTTATATATGACAACCCATGCCTGAGTCTTTAATGATATCTGATTATGTAATAACACTCAGAATATTTTTCAATGGTATGCTGGGTAACTCCTATTGCTCAGGGAACACTGTTCCCTTCACATTCACAGAGCATATGTTTTACAAATTCACTCTGTATTTCACATATTCTATGCAAATTGCTTTCGGTTAAACCAACTTTATAGAGATAATTTTTTATTAGGCAGTGACTTGCTCTTATCCTTGCAAAGATACGTATTTGTTTACTAGTGAGGCCTAAAAGAGTTTGGGTTTTCTCGAGCGAACTTTTCGGCATAAGCATGTTTGCTTGACGATTTCCAGGAACGTTGACCCAGAAATCCTCAGATTTTTGTTCTACCCAGGCTTTTAATTACAATTTTTCAATTACTCAGGGGAGTCCTACAAACCGGAATTAGCCCCATGAAGGACATATCCGATGGTTTTCTTGCTAGATAATCTGCAGCTTTGTTTCGTGCTATGCCAGAATGTCCTGGCATCCACATTATTTTGGCATTATTTGTTTTTGTCAAGTTTGTAAGTATTTCTAAATACTTACCAGACTAACTTTGATGTGTTGGTATATGAATTAATGGCTAGTATGGCTACTTTGCTATCCGAGGGAATATAGATAATGCTATCGAAATCGTATCATCCTTCTGGAGTGCACGAATTAGTTGTGGTTGTACCACTTTTTTAATTTGCGGATTATCACCAGTAATACATTTTTAGGTGTGAACCATTGCTTCGTATTGTATAAATAGGTGAAGGCGTTCTAGGTGAAGCAGTGTATCTAATGATGTGGTAGATGTTGTCCGCATAGCACCAGTGTTAATCAAACAAGCTGAATGGCTATTTCTTTGTCTCTTATTGTTTTTTTTTATTTTTTTCTGTTAGGTTTTAGAGGGCAAGAGTTGTTGATTTGCCGAACTGCTATGCATCTTTCTTTGCATGTACTTTTCCATTGTTTTTAAAACAAACAATGTTAAGCTAATTGGACGGTAGGATTTGTGTGGGTCACTTTGTCTCTTACCTAGCTTAAGTATGTATTTTACTTTGGCCATTCTTCCCTAGCCAAGCGTGACTGACTTGGAAAAAATGTTCTTCAGAATTGGAACGAATATCTCTTTTGCTTTTTGTAGGAGTACTGGGAAAATGTCATTTCTTCCTGGAGATTTATAAGCTTTGAATGAGCGAATAGTCCACCTTATTTTCTCCACCGTGAGTTTTTGCAGTCTGCCGTTTAGGTTGGTTGTTTATTGTTTGTACAAGTTTTCGGGATGAAATTACCCTATAAAGAGATATCTTATACCATTTATATAACAGAGAGAGGTTTTTAATTTAATTTGAATGAGTGGACTTAGCTTTACATTATTTCAATCACAGATATTTTTCTAAGGTTGCCCATCGCATATTCCGTAATAAAAATTTAAGTTTAAATTTTTAATTTAAATTGAATTAAAGAACTCACGTTATAAGAATTGTCTTTCAATTGCGATAACATTGATGTTGCCAGTTTTTTGTTATAGAAGGTGTAAGGATCTGTAGGTTAATTTGATATTTTAAACAAATTAAGACCCTAAGGGGGATACGAACTCGGGATCTACTAAATAGTAATAGGCTGGCATAAAGAATGTATCATACCAGTCGTTTTATATCAAGCTTAGTATAAAATTAACGTTTTTGTTGGAGGCGTTCAGTTTCTGCGGATTTAAATTGCTTAACAATTAAGTTTGGTAAAGAAAATTTGGAATATCCCTGCAGAATCTAATCAGCGTTTTATTACACACAATTGATCATCAATCACATATTACATCAAGTCGATGATAAAACTTTTTTTTGTATTTGATTTTTGTATATCTCCAAAGAATATGTTATAATTAATTTAGATCCATGTCTGTGATGATCGGCTTAATTGTTGTAATATTAAATGGCTATGCAGTAAGTACTGAATTTTTTAAAATAAATTTGACTTAAATTTTTGATGGAATCAAACTTAGTATAAATATTTGATATTTGGGGAATTCCCGGTGAAGTGTGAAGCTATTTTATTTAGATGAGAAATTGCATATCTAAAATATTGTGACAGTACCAGATGCAGTATAATATCTATAATTATAATTGACAAGCATTTAGGGACCTGCGTAGTAGACACCTTTTCGTTTTATTTTGATTCTCCTACTCCTTAATGAACTTCTAATATAATATATAAGTTGTATATTAAGCAATAATGCGCACACAGTTGAAAATTTTTTAGTCTATGTCAGTACATAAATTACTGTTTTTTTAAAAACATTAAATTTGACTTCAACCATAGAGTAATCATATAAGTAGAGTATTCACGTAGAACAATATTTGTTAATCATTTTCTTCTAAAAATCCCGCCCCATTTTTACTCAAAACACGAAAATGTCGTCCCATTTTCACTCAATACCCCAAAATACTCAAATATAATTTTCGAAACTCAATTATTTCTACTCAAAAATTTTTATTTATTGAGGAGAATATTTCATACAATGCCTCTATACTTCTAGCCAATTCACAGAATGATTTTTCCCGAATTTTATCGAATAACGATTTCGTTTTAAGTTTTGTTTTAGTTTTGTGTATAAAGTTTTGCTCTCCCAGTGACTAGGCTAGGAGTATAGAGGCACTGTTTGATAATTTGAAGAGTATACACATACTTATGTACTTTTGATTAATTGAAGAGTGTATATCGTATATGTGTTCACCATATATTATTTACATATCTAATTCAATACAAAAAACATATATAGAAAAATGTAAAAAAAAAAAACACAATTAATCGCAAAGATAATGAATGAAATCGTATTGTACATACAATAATAGGTCAATGATAGAATCACATAATCCAGAAATTTTTTTTAAAAATAATGGTAATAAAAGAATAAAATTTATTAGTTATGCATTACAAATCGTGAGCTTTGTACGAAATACCGTTTTGTTTTCTTTTCTCAGAACTTGGTTAAAAATCGTATTTCTATTTCAGATGAAATAACTTTTGAAGAACTAAAAACAGCCAACAATCTATATAAAGAATAAAATGTCTAGTTTTACTTTTTTTACTTACTTTTTTAAATTTTGATAGCTTGTTTGTTTGTTTGTATTCATAATTATTTATATATTCATACTAGGGGCCCCCGTTGAGTAATTATATTTTAAGTTGAAGTCAAATTTAAAGTTTTTAAAAAAACAATAATTTACGTACTGACATAGACTTCGCACGATATAGCAGGAACCACTCGTGTTTAATAAAAAGATTTGTGGTTAGTAAGTTTTATTTAGGACACATAAATACACGTCCCTCATATACTGGCATTTAGTGGATAAAATTACTAAAAATAAAAAATTTTGTCATTAAAGATGAAAAGGTGTCTACTGCGCAGGACCTTAAATGCTTGACAATTATAATTATAGATAGCTACTTTGACTCTATTATGTAAAGATGAAATTGCCCGTCATATGAATTTTTTTTGTTTTTGTATTTTTTTTGCTTTTGTTTTTTTTATATTTTGGTTTGTTTTTGTTTTTTATTTTAATAAGAACTCACGAATAATGTATTTGGTGAATAATAAAATCATATGATTAAAAAATTTTCAACTGTGTGAGCATTATTGTTTTATATCCAACTATTATATTAGAAGTTCAATAAGGATAATTATATATACTCCAACTCTACTATATAAAAATAAATTTGCTCGTCATATGAACAATTCAACTGATTTTTTTTGTTTTTGCTTTTTTATATTTTTTATTTGAGATGAATTTGTTTCTTTGTTTTTTTTGGCATATGTACATAAATTCATTTGCAAGTACATAATATAAAATATAATAACTGATTGAACTGATAATAACTTGTGCATAATGTATTTGCTGAATAATAAAATCATATGAGTACAAAATGTTCAACTGTGTGCGCATTTTTGTTTTATATAATATAATCTTATATATTATGTATATTAGAAGTTCATTAAGGAGTAGGAGAATCGAAATAAAATGAAAAGGTGTCTACTGCGCAGGACCTTAAATGCTTGTCAATTATAATTATAGATATATACTATTCGTATTATTATCTACGGTAAGAAACAAACAAAATTAACAAAATCAAAATTGCTGAAAATTTAAAAATACATGTCAGGTACCTACTTTTCTGTATACTTTTCAATAGAAATCAATTTGAATTATTTTTAATTTTACAAAGCCAAAATTAATTTTTCTTCTATAACTTTCGTCACTTTCATCTATAAAGTTTAAAATCACAAATTTCATAAATTAAATTGACCAAGTTCAAATAAAAATATTAATTCTTCAAATTTTAAAAATTAAAGCAAAATAACAACAAATACAGCAATAAACTTGAATTCTTTAATTTCTAAAAAAAAATTCAATACTTTGATTAATTGATTTGTAATCTTATTTGTGGTCTATTGAAAAGATTTTAAATGCATGTATAGTTTTTTATACACAAATTGTGTAATTTTTATAACATAAGTAAAGTAGAAATGCGAGCAGCGAAATAAAGAAGTATGTATATACTGTAGAATGCACATTCGCATATATACATTTTTTAGTACCTATGCATACAACTTTTATATCGTTGACTGTTGACAGCATAATTACAAATAAATATGTTCATAGGTAGTAGGTACACAAAATTTTTTTATTTATGAGTACAAAATACATTGCGTTCAATTTATAAGCAGTTAAAAATTGAGTAATATTATTTTGAGTGAACACAGAATTTTGATATTTGAAAAAGTGACTAGCAAATTTTGTTCTACGTGAATACTCTACTTATATGATTACTCTATGCTTCAACTTGAAATATAATTACTCAACAGGGGCCCCTAGTATATTTGTTATATTTCATTAATACCTCCTCATTTTTAAAATTATATTTAACTGAGTATTTTAAGCCCTATATAGTAAATTATAGGTATAGAAAGCATTGCAAATGTCTGAAAACAAGATTAGGCCATGTTCTTCAGAAAAATATATACGAATCAAGTTTTGCTCGTAAAACAAGGAATTATAATATTTTCAACCTACTTTTATTATGATTTTCCGATTGCAAGTTTCCTTCATTTTTAAATTAATTTTATTATTACCTCAATATTTTCTTAAACATTTTTTTTTTTTTTTTTCAAATTTTAATGAAAATATTTTAATTTGCAAAAGACATACTTTATTTTTTTTTATATTATTAAAAAAAATTTCATTAAATTTTAATATTTACCAGACTAAGTGACTGTATTTAGAGATAATTTCCTGTAATAAAAATATTAAAAATTTTCATTTGAAAATTTTATTGCAAAAACAACAGAAAAACAATAACGAACAAACATTAACGTCAATCACAAGAACTTGGCTATATAACATTTTAGCGGGAATACTAAATAGACAACAATACAAGCAGCAATATTAGTAGTCGGCGGCAACAACAGCAGCAATAATAATGACAGTAGTAGTATACGAACACCACTTGTAATATTTCTTTTAGCTTGAAAAACAACAATAATAAAAGAAGATAATAAACGAAGTCATTAATTATAATTTAAAGAAAACAAAAGTAATATTTTAATAAATAATATTATATACTTAACAGAAGCATTAAAATGGAACATGATTATTATCATCATCATCATTCTTCTTTAATTTAATGATATTAATGTCAAAATATAGAATATTAAAAATTTTTAATAAGTTTTTTGAAACCATCTTGGTTTTTTTTTCTGATCAATTTCGATCTCATATTCTTTGTTAGCAAAATTTAAATTTGTAATAATCTTGTTTTGCGGTCAAAGTCAAAAATGTTTTATTTGAGAAAGAACATAATTAACGTAAAAAAATTCACTATTAAATTAAAACTTGTAACGACTGGAAGGCTGAATTAAAATTAGCGGAATCCGTGTAAATCAAATAGAATGAGGGGACATTACAATATTATTAGAAGCCAAGTCCTTATTTGGGCTTTTTAAGTAGCTATTTAGTGACCATCTATATCTATAGATGAATATCCACATCATCATCATCAACAATGTCCTGTAACCCCATCCGTGGAGTATAGGGCGGGAATACAATCCTTCCATCGACAATTTTGTACTTGCTACGCTTTAGGATGCGCCGGAGACACCTATTGATGTATGCTTGGAGTTTTCTGGTGATGTTTACTAAAACTTGCCATGCTTTACACTTGCGTTGAATATTCTTATTTTTGTGCGCAGAGAAATGTTGCTTGTCTGCGACATTTTTGAAAGCATTCCGAAAGCAATACGAGCTTTGCTGATGCGGGGTTCAATATCCAAATCGGCACCTCTATCTGATGACGCGATGTGGCCCATGGAATAGGACGTGCTCAAGTCGTCTATGAGTTGTGGGCATGATTTTGGTACACGTTTTAGCTAAATTAACTTTTAGGCTCGCACTTTTTTTAATGTCATTCAGCTTTGGCACATAAGCCTTTCGTATCTGACAATAAGCACACATAGTCGATATCAAAGGAATTCGAACTAGAATGTGATCAAAAATTCAGTATAATTCATATCTATGGACGTCATCTTCAAAAGCTTCCCTAACGTTTTTAATAGAGTGCTAACTCTATTCTATAGATACCTTCAAGGTTTTGGAATTTCAACGGAATAACTGCTCCCATAAACCATCATTGTTAAATAATTCAACCGAAAAACCTGTGGAAATAACGAATTAGTTTAAAACTGGCTATACAATTCGGTCATAAGTAGAACGTTTACAATATGGAATCGGCTTAGATAGCACACATATAAAAAAAAATTGAAACAAATGCTAATAAAACTGTTTCTATCTTCCCTGTGCACTTTTGTGTAAGTCTTCTTTAATTTCCTGAAATTAAAATTAGTTTAAGCTGGTCTTCTTAAAACTGTAAAAAAAAATGTGTTAGCAGATTTCCCTTGATTTATCCGCACAATTTTTGGGAAAATAATTCATCAGTGGGACATCAAGACGTATTTTTCGATAACGCACATTGATTCTTATCTTCTTACTTGAGCGCATTCAACATATTGAAAACCTTTTGAAAGCAGGTGATATCAACACAATTAAAGGTATTGAAATGTGATGTCATTTATGGATTCTGAAAATTTGTTAAACCTAATACTAGGGTATGGTGGCTTCAAATGCCAATTTCTACATCCTGGATTATACTCAGGTGGTCCAAAGCTGTTTCCGGATATTTATTTCTTGTAAGAACTACCAAAATGTGTAATATATTTCTATCTTAGGTATTCCTCTCCGACAGAAACGCTTCATTTTATAATTTTCTTCAAAAAGAACTTCTTAAGATTCGTTCCCAACTTGTCTACCAATTCCCCTCTATCTAAAAATATAAAAAACCGCTGGTTTGATACCCGAAAGTTCTAAAAAGGTTAAATAAAAATACGAACTACTTGAATTAGTGTTAGAACGTAAGATTAAAAGTAGAGGAGATATCGACAGAAAATAAATGTCATGGCTGCGGAATGCTCAGAAATGAACTGGAAAAGCCGTATTGGTTTTCCAACTGTGGCATAGTACAAAGTTATATTCAGGATCATAGTTGATGTCATTAAGTTACAATAAATGAATAGGACGGTGTGGGTTGGAGGTATGTGGATATTCGAAGTTAGATCGCAGTAGAGCAAGAAAAATGTTTTAGTAATATTAATAGGATAATATTAATTACAGACACAATAAAAATTATAATTTGCGGTTTAAATTTTAATCATTATCAACTATCCCAGGCATGATGACTCAATCATTATAAATCTGTTATTTTAAATAAAAAAAAATTTTAAAACAATAAAACCGAAATTAAAATTCAAGAAATAAATTTAATGAAAGGTCACGAATCAAAAATCGAATTTGGTTTTTAAGCAATAAAAAAAAATAAAAAAAATCTCGTCGCACTTTTCTGCAAATTTTTGTTTTTTCATTTTCGGTTATGTTTTGGTAAAGTAGTAAATGAACTTTAGGATAAATTATTGCGGTAACAGAATTCGAAGGAAATTAATTCCAAAAATAAAGAAAAAAAAAATAATCAAAAGTCAAACCGAATATTTTTTTTTTAAATACGTAATAAATTATTTTATAGCAAATTTGATATTGGGATTACCAAATGGCCTGTTGTTAATAATATTATTCATAATGTGAATTGTTAATTTTACTTGGGCTCATGTCAATTGATATACACAAGATTTTGAATATGAACGATGACAATAACTGTATAAGTACCTTACTAGAATTTTAAAAATATATGATGAAAGAATGTGGGGCTGGAGAGGCAACATAGGAATCACAACATGCAGTTTGGCAACGTCAATGGCATTAACAGAAGCCACGAATAGAAGCTATGATTAATCAAGGAAAGGTTAATCAAGTATGCTGCAAAAATGTAAAAACGAAAATAAGCTCTACAAAATACTAGATTAGTAATTAAAAATTGTAGCAATAAAAGCTAAATAAATGTAGATTATAGAAGCGAATGTATTTTGTATGAATAGTGAAAAAAATTGCGCAGGGAAGGATTTGCTTTAAATTTAATCATTTTAACTATTAAGCCTTCTAAAACTGAAAAATCAACAAGCGACCAGATGCTCGGACTTAAGCAAATCCGGAAAAAGACTCATGGGTTTCAAATCGATACACATGACCTATTTATCGATTTTAAGTATGCATACGATAGCATATACCGCAGCGAGCTGTATTCTGCTATGTCGGATGACTTTTTCCTGATGTGTACCATTCGTCGACGCCTTTACCCAGATTGAAAAAAAGTGAAACGAATGGGTCTGAGAGCAAATGAAGAAAAGACAAAATATATGTTGTCGACAAATAGAAAGGCTTCCCAACATCATATTGGTCAAAGCATCACTGTCGGCACACATAAATTCGACATAGTTCAGGAGTTTACCTACCTTGGAACCAGCATTAATCTCACAAACTACATCAATGTGAAGGTATGACGAGGCATAACCTTTGCAAACCGTTGCTGCTTCAGCTTGTCAAAACTAGTTGGGTAAAGTCTCCGTTCTCGAAACACCAAAATACAAATCTACAAATTGCTCATACTCCCGGTTTTGATCTATGGATTAGAATTTGGGACACTGCCGAAGGCAAATTAGCATATTCTTGGTATCTTCGAGAATATATGGTTTAGAAAACGATTCTGAAAACGGGCCGATAATGCCGAATTCAATGAGCTGTATAATGAGGTGAACGCAGTTGCTCCGACACCCAGAGCAAATTAACGGAAGTGCTCCAGCAATAATTACATGGTCTGTTGGCCATCTAAGTAACCAAATAAATAATTTCTAAGACGCGAAGAAAACATAAATTCAACAAAAACAACAGCATGTTAAACCAGAATCAGGTTCGAGGTAGTAATCAATTGATTATATTGCCGCAGCGAATTAAAAAGTCGGCACCACATGCAATTAGGTAAATATGAGTTTGGGTGTCACATTTAGTTAAATAATTATATTATCTTTAATTACTAAAATATTCCAGATTATTTAGGTTTGATTAAATTTTTTATTAAACACTAGCCGTAATTATGACAATGTAATTGGGATCAGAGATAAAAGATCAAATAACAGAGTATAGATCAATTGATATATATATCTAGTCTATGCTATATCATTATCCTTGCAGTGAAACTGGATACACTTTCCAATGTGTTAGACAGTTGTTATTCTGGTTGAATAAAGTCCTGTCCAAATAGAAAATAATATTTTGATTGATAGCGTTTCACATTTGCAAAAAATGTATTCCACAATTTTTTCTACGCCATCAAAAAAGTTTTGAATAAATGATTTGCAGAAAATGTGCAGATGTTCATTCATTTCATAAAAAACTCCTGAATTCTGGAAAAAATGAATATAATTTATTTTTGTTTCATACAGAGTTTATCTCCGTAGAAACAATTCTTTGAGTGTGCATGCAAGAAGATTTTGGCTTTTAAGAAGCACTCTTTTATGTTCCAATTATTTTATCGATATAATATCTTTATTAATACACCCATGGACAATTTATTTTGCAAAAAAAAAAAAAAAAACAATTATTTGATTGTTACATAATCGATTATTGCCATCTTGAGTATCAACCGCTGCCCCATCACCCATCCCCCCCCCCATACAACTGCATTTTAAATATTTAAATTTCTATTTTACCCTTTAACCTACATAATAATATGGTAACCTCAATTATTATCCTATATTATTATTGTGTAGATATTTTAAATTCACCCAAAAAGAAAAACAAAAAAAAAAAAATTATCAGCTTTTATTGAGTGACTTCCTCTTTGCAAAATTTTGCCATTATCATTTTTTGTTTTTTGGTATTCATTTCAAATATTTCCTTTTAAATTGCATATTAAGTTTTTATTTTTATGAATTCAAAATAATGGGGTGGTTTGGAGGCTAGCGGTATAATTCAAATAAAATATATAATGAATAGAGGGACGAAATTTTATTTTAAAAATTTCACTTTAAATTCAGTGAAATTCTATGACAAAAAAAAAAAAACAACAACAATAACAAAAACAAAAAATCTTGAATGGGGACTCGTCTCAGGACAACAAAAGTTAATTTTTAAACATCACGATTTGTATAAGTTTAAAAATTTTTTTTTTTTTTTTATATTTGTGTTTATGTGTATGTGTATTTCATATGAATATTGTTTCATAATTTTTTGCTTGTTTTTTTTTTTTTTTTTATTAGAGAGTCATAAAAATATTTTTATGAAATTCGTTTTTTATATTTTACAATGGAAAATTGTACATTTGAGTACGTTTTATGAATATTAAATTTTATTATGAAAACAAAAAAAAATATATATATATATATACAAAAATGAATTCTAAAACATTTAAATGTGACAAGGCTTGGTGGTGGAGTATGTTGTACAACAGTATAACAAACAGCTTCTTTATAATATATTTATAAATATTTTTTTTTTTTTTGTAAGTCATAAATGTCTAAAATTAAGTATAGGATATAAAATCTAAAGTCTGTAAAAATATTTCCACTTTAAATATGTTTTCATTTTAGTGTTTAGCTTGATGGTCTAGTCTTGTCTGATCGGTATTGACTTAATTGGAAATAATTACTACTACTAGTATTTATATTCAAGTTTTAATTACAAAACAAGAAATATTATTTACATTATTATTTATCTATGCACATTACATAATTAGGAATTTGACTTTTAAGTGAATTTTAATATTAATAGATGAAATTTCAAATGTTGTAGCATGAATGGAGGAAAATGAGAAGAAATAATTATGCTGGGTGCGGTGTAATTGTAAAATCAATGTTTTTTTTTTTTTAAAATATTTAAATTATTAAATGATATTTAAGATATAGTTGATTGTATTGGGTGATCCAATTTTAGTTTTTTCATATGTTGGTAGAACTGTAAATATTAGGTGGTGTCGACACGCAAATCAATTCAATTTATTTGATTTGATATTTTTCAAATCAACTAAAAATATTTACGGTGTCGGGAGAATCAATTTTCAACTATTTGTTGATTCAATTTATTTCAACTTTGAATTTTTGACATTTCAAATCAAAAATTTTAAGATACCTAAAATATGTTGGAGTTTCCAGTTTTGTTTTATTAGTTATATAATATATTTAGCTTATAAGTAAGTGTTCAATAAATTTTAGGTTTTTTATATTATTCATTTTTTGTTATACTTTTCAATTTGTGGACTATTTTTATTATTGAAATCATGGTTATATTAATATAGTATTTACTTTTTAGCTCGTTCTAGTTTGTATTTGTCTGGCCAAGATTTTCTTTTTAGTTTTTTTTTAATTATATTAACTTGCCTTATGCAAGTCCATTATGTGTTTTGTGTCTTTTAAAAGTTAATATTATTTCAATAATATAATTACCGTTTCGTTAATAATAGGCGCTATAGCTATATATATTATGTAAAATAAATAAATAATATATATATATATATCAGTGACGGGGCGTGGAATTTTCAACAGGGGAAGCACTATAAAAGGAAGCATCAGTTTGCTTTGGCTTTTCTTTTTCTATTGAAATTTTTGCTAATTTCGACAGTCAAAGTTTTTACACACATCTACTTCTCAAAGTAGTTTTAATTATGTTTAGGCAGAAAAACGATCGCTCAACTGAAGCAGTTATTATGTTATTATAAATTTACAAAGTTGGGAATATTTATTAAAAGAACTGTTTAATCCACTTTGAATTAAAAATGTTAATATTTGCATATACTATTTTTGTTATTTAAATTTTCATCTGAAAATATAACTTTAATTTAAGCTCTGACTTTAAGAAAGGAATGTAAAAAAGTGTGAATACGAATTTTCTATATTTATGTTGGAAAATACCACGTATACGAATTAAAAGATTTTACTGAAAAATACTGATTACATCGTTTTATTGTTGTTGTTGTTATTAGTAGAGCAAGCACTGGTTTACCATCTTTAACAATTAATAATTTTTCCTCAAAACTTCTAACCGAAAATGATTTTTTCTTAAAATTTCAGTAACACAATTACAATTATCTATTTTAATTATTTATAAATAATAAAAAAAAAACATTTTAAATTTTTACATTTGTTAAAAAATTGTTTCAAAACTGCATAAAACAAAATTATGGCTGAAAATAAACAATGTAGCATTCAATAACAAAAAACTATAGAATTACTTAACACAAATCAATACCACTCTCTAAAAAAACCCAAAACTACACACATTATTTATATAAATATTAATTCTCATTTAAGTCAACAACTACAATAATGCACAAAATTACTTCATTCCTTGCTACTTTTTTGATTTGTAAATTCATTTTGTGTCATGCGATATTTTGTTGCTGTTTCCCTAGATAATCTATTTTCTATAAGATATTTTCGAATTATAACAGGTAGATTTCGAATGAATTTCAGCGACTCATTCAATTTTTTTCCTTTTAAGATTTTATTTTATTGTCGCTTCATTTATTATTTTGTTGTTGTTGCTAGGAAACTAAATAGAGACAGTGAGTTTGAGTGTATGAGGAGAATGATATTTAATTTGTCATTATATTTTTATGCAATGTATAATTATTATAGCATATTGGTAAGAGAATAATGATTTTTAATAGGCATTATTTTCAAATATTATAAATTTGTGGTTGTTGAATATCTCTTGTTGGCTTGTATGATTGAAAGAATAATAGAAAATAATGATGTTTATATAGGCATTATTTTCTAAACATACATAATGTAGTTAATATCAATGCATATAATTTTTGCTTGAAATTTTTTTTTCATTCGTTTTGAATTTTTGTATTTAAGTAATTTTTATATTAAATTAAATATAAATTTTATATTAAGCTGTAAGAAATAATAAATAATATTTCATTTGGGGAAGCACTCATTCAACTCAATATATGGACGCTTCGTGCCTGATATATATATAAGTAGCTATATTTCGTTCTATTCGTAGAATTTGTTTTTGGACTAAGAAAAGGAAACAAATATTTTGTTATTTCCTATTTTTAAAAAATATTGTAGCTATTTAGACAAGAAATAAAGTGAAAATTGTGAAATAATGTAATTCAGGATTTTAAATTGCATCAAAAAAACTATTTCGGTCGAAAGTGGAAATAATGTGTTTTTAAAATTCAACTCCTCATTTATAAATTATCCATTATTACAACAAATAAAAAAAAAATCAAATTTCAACTAAAAAAATTTAGTTGAATTTCAAAATCAAAAAAAGTTGAAAAAATTCACAAAAATTGAAATACGCGACAGCGACAATTGAAATATTTTGATTTTAGTTTGAAAATCAAATCAAAATTGAATGTCGCGACACCACCTATTAATATAGTTTAAACTTCATTAATTAATTTTACTTTATTTTAGCAAATTATAATACTTTCTTAATTTCATCGTAAATGACAAGTACAAACGCATCGCCTGTACTACGAAGAACGTTTGATAAACCACCCTTGAAGATTGCTGATGTACCTACCCTCTTGTTTGTAAATAGTGGCCCAGCAATGTAATAATGTACTCTTGTAGACAATTTATGTCTTCTTACAACCAGATTACATCACCATATGACGACGTACTCTATCGAATAGATATGATACAATACCAGCGACTGTTCTAACGACTTAAGCCAATGATCCAGACATAATCCAGTAAAACAAAATCTAGTATGGACAATCGAAAAAAATCCAGTAAAACAAAATCCAGTAAAACTAAATCTAGTAAAACAAAATCCAGTAAAAAAAATCCAGAAAGTATTAAATCCAGTGATTTCTTACAAAAAATTTGACAAATCCTTGACCGTCTGCGTTTACCTGTTGTCGGCAAAAACAGGGTTCCAATAAATGAGTAGCGAGGGTTTGGGGGCAGCAGTCCTCGACTTTAAAAATAAACTACTGTTTTACTAAAACTGTGCCGTATGGGTTTACCTGCCGACGGCAAAAACAGGGTTCTAATAAATGAGTAGTGGGGGTTTGGGGGCAGCAGCAGAATTTAAAAATCAAATATTTTTTTTTTTATATTTTTAACTAAAACTGTGCCGTATGCGTTTTTTTTTGGTTTTTTTTGTTTGTTCAAGGTCTTTGGTCCCGGATTTCGGACCGTCGGACCAATCCGAAATTTATTTAAAAATTATTTATAATAATTATTAATAATCTTTTTTTCGGAACATACAATTTAAACATGGTCCAACTGATATAGATTGGTGTGTTTGTAGGAAGCATACCACGGACTGGTGTTATAGAAACTAAAACATGCAGCACGATTAGTAATAATACCTTGAACTGAGACTCCGAAACCACGGTATAAACCGCCAATACCATCTGATTTTAAAATTTTGTACGGACAAAATCAAAGGGATAAACAAAGCATAATGAATTTGCTCCAGCGGCCCCATCACATGCTAAGTTACTAAAATATCGGGCAAATTGTATGTTTTTATCCCAAAGCTTAAGGCTTGAGTTGGAAAATAACATTTGCTACCTTAATCCTTTGGAATCCGTACAAAACAATACTTTAATTTTTTTCTTTAACCTTTACCGTTCCTTTAATTGGCTGGTCTTTTGAAATTTGTTTTGAAATCTTTTGTACTTGTAAAAGTAATTTTACACGTACAATTGGAGCTACTCCTGTTTTGAAAACGGAAACTTTCGGAAATACCACTTGCTGTAAATTCTTTCAAGAAAGCTACTGGATCTCCTATTCCATTTTCTCAATTTATTTTATCACAAAAAAATTAAAATATAACGATTAAAGCCTTAACATTGTAGTTTGCCTTTAGTTTTTATTTTCTTGAATTATTTTTGCTCAACAGTCTTACAACCACTACAATCAAAAAGTTGTCATTAATCACGAATCAAAGTGAGTTTAAAATTCCAAATATGAGCTTCCAACTACACATTTATTACTGAAGAATAGAATCGCTTTAGAAACACGGGTCATACCGTTGGACTTGTTTAATTGTTCTACATAGTTTTAGAGATATAAAAACTATTCTAATTACTTCAAAACTTACTGTAGTAAAAAATTGTATTTGTATGCAACGATTGAAAGAAACCGAAAGCATTGAAGATAAGTTAAATTCGATGATTAATTGAGGCGGTCCGAGTTAGAATGTACCATGTAAAAAATGTAAGAAAAAATACTTTAGACCTGACCTGAAATTGTTCTTTTACCGGTGTTCATTAGTTTATTTTGGGTTTTCGGGCAGTTTGCATCATCATTAGAATATTTGCTTATTTGAAATCCAAGCAATTAGAAATAGTTTTAATGAAAACTAAATTTAGAAATAACAGACATTGAAGAATATATACGTAAATTCCCTGTTAGACAATGAAGATGGATGGAAGTTGGAAGATGGTTGTAGGAAGTTGATGCTCATTTTTCAAAGACATTTATTTTCCCTGATGCGATACCTTTCTACCTATTTAGGTATGTTTGTTTTATGTATGTAACTAGCAAAGTTACCCGACGTTGTCCGGGTCGACCACAAAATGAATCGAATTTATTTCAATGAAGTTTAATTTGTGAATCGAATTGAAAAAAATTGGTTTATCAAAAATATTCTAATATTTTTTTTCACTACGATAAAAAAATATCAACAATACTCCAACTTAAGCTATACTTATATTAAAATTATTTCTTTGTAAACAATATTTTGGTGATCTTTTCTGATGAAGTATAAGCAAATACGCTCCTTGCTGTTGAGATATTCTTGAAATAAAGAAATGTTCGTTTTGTCCACAATCAATTGGAATTTGTACTTAAATGAAATTAGGATGCCAAGTTCTTATTCTTAATCTAGTACCGTAATTTTGGCTTCTTCAAGTTTCGTAGAAGCAATATTGAAGCTACTACTTTTAATTCCAATTGATTAGGAACAACAACTTCATTTTCGTCGATAACTGTATCTTTCGATTTCTACACATGGACCCCCTGGAACACTCTGCAGTATTTTCTGATTAATAAAACGAAACGTCACATTTTTGTGGCTAATTTACATAGCCACTTCACATAGTCATGTAAAAATTTTATACTGATTCCTAAATTCGAAAATACTTTTTCAGGACAATACATGTTTTTTTATTTTTCATAGAATACCTATGAATAAATTTTCAAGTCTGTAACACAATTTTTTTTTTGAAACATTTCTGATAGAGTATATAAGTGTAAATTTTCATGCCTGCAACACTATTGGTTTTTATTCTCGAGACATACATACTAAGAGTTTACGGCAGCAACCCGAACCAGTCCAAATTTTTGAAATCGGTAACAGTCGAATTTCTGTATTTGTGAAAGAGTATCTAAGTGCAAGTTTTTATGCGTATAACACAATTGGTTTTTGAAATAGTCCTGAAACGTACGTGCTAGAAGTTGTACGGCAGCAACCCGAACCAGTCCAAATTTTCGAAATCGGTAACAGTCGAATTTCTGTATTTGTGAAAGAGTATCTAAGTGTAAGTTTTCATGCCTGTAACACAATTGGTTTTTGAAATAGTCCCGGGACGTACGTGCTGGGAGTTGTACGTCAGCAACCCGAACCAGTCCAAATTTTTGAAATCGGTAACAGTCGAATTTCTGTATTTATGAAAGAGTATCTAAGTGCAAGTTTTTATGCGTATAACACAATTGGTTTTTGAAATAGTCCTGCGACGTACGTGCTAGAAGTTGTACGGCAGCAACCCGAACCAGTCCAAATTTTTGAAATCGGTAACAGTCGAATTTCTTTATTTGTGAAAGAGTATCTAAGTGTAAGTTTTCATGCCTGTAACACAATTGGTTTTTGAAATAGTCCCGGGACATACGTGCTGGGAGTTGTACGGCAGCAACCCGAACCAGCCCAAATTTTTGAAATCGGTAACAGTCGAATTTCTGTATTTGTGAAAGAGTATCTAAGTGCAAGTTTTTATGCGTATAACACAATTGGTTTTTGAAATAGTCCTGCGACGTACGTGCTAGGAGTTGTACGGCAGCAACCCGAACCAGTCCAAATTTTTGAAATCGGTAACAGTCGAATTTCTTTATTTGTGAAAGAGTATCTAAGTGTAAGTTTTCATGCCTGTAACACAATTGGTTTTTGAAATAGTCCCGGGACATACGTGCTGGGAGTTGTACGGCAGCAACCCGAACCAGCCCAAATTTTTGAAATCGGTAACAGTCGAATTTTTTTATTTGTGAAAGAGTATCTAAGTGTAAGTTTTCATGCCTGTAACACAATTGGTTTTTGAAATAGTCCCGGGACATACGTGCTGGGAGTTGTACGGCAGCAACCCGAACCAGTTCAAATTTTCGAAATCGGTAACAGTCGAATTTCTTTATTTGTGAAAGAGAATCTAAATGTAAATTTTCATATATGTCACACACATGGTTTTTTAAAAATATTCCTGAGTCTTGGTAAGAGTTGTACGGCAGCAACCCGAACCTGTCATCTGATGGCTTTGTAAAGTACCGCGTTATTTGCATACCGATACCATGAATAACTGTGGAAAACTTTCCGAACTCTGTCTTTAAAACTGTGGGCGTGTATAGCGAACAAACAAACAAACAAACAAATAAACAAACAAACAAACAAACAAACAAACAAACAAACAAACAAACAAACTTTCCCTTTTATAAGTATAGATAAACAAAACTGTTATGGCGGTGGAGGGGGGATGGTTTTGAAATTTTTCATACGATTCACGATACATTTTATCGTCATCATTATAGTCATAAAAGACTATTTGATGGGAATTATTGTATTAAACACCATGAAAACCTAACTGTAAAGGGTTGCTGGTTACAAAAAATAATATCAATAAAAATAAAATCAATAATTTTTGGCTAACAATCATCAGAACATATTGATGTTGAATATTTGTGGCAGAAGTTCTGTTGGAATGTTGGTTTTGGATGGCGCAACCTCGCACATACACCAGGTACAATGTTCAATATTTTGCGTGAAAACTTCCATAATTGAATTATTTCCCCTTCTTTCGTTAAGTTTTATAAAAAGCAAAAAAATATAATTACAACAATAATCTACAACATTTCTACTGGTATCACACAGTAGTGTGTGGTGATTTATTATCCAAAACTATTCTGGAAAATCAAAATCTGTTATCCAACAATCTATAGATTATTAGAAAACCCCATTTAACTTTGAACTTAACAAACCCTTGCAATTAATCCTAATGTACAAGTATTTATGAAATTTTATTCGAATCTCAAAGTATGCATTTTAAACAAATCGACTTTCTTAATAACATAAGCGAATCAAAATATTTTTAATGCATCTCTAAAGTGCAAAAATAAATATAATTATTATAGCCAGAAATAATAGCCATTTCATAATTATAGCCAGTAGTTTGAATTTTCTATTATTGGATTAACTGAAAAGGCTTTCAATATTTTTATGGGCTTGAAATACCTTGGCTAATTTCTTCGAAATTGCCCCATTAATTTCTTCGTTTTTGTTCTTGTGAAATTCTTAACTAAATTTCCTGTTTAGGAATCGTTTTTTTTTTTAATTAATAGAAATTAGTTACCTATTAACCTGATTCAATTACATTTTAATAGAGAAAAAGAAAAATGCTTTCAAACAATAATTTTTATTTAACATTTTTATGAACATTTTTAGTCGGTTTTCATTGCAAAAATTTAATTAAAATCAAGTTTTTTAAAGTATAATTTAAAAATAAGCGCACTACAAAATGAGATGATCAATTGATGGGAAATTTATTTGGGAAAAACAGATTAAGGGGATGGTTTATGTCAGTAAAATTAAACTATTGGTATAGCTCAGCTGAAGAGATAACTCTCAGGCGGTTTTAACCTTTCCTCTTTACATAGTTTTTTTTTACCGTAGTTTGTGCATTGGGGTCCATCTAACCATACAACTTGTGAAGAAGTTATCCATGGTTATAGTTCGCACTTTGTTGATGTATGCTCAGATAAACGATGAACTAAATTCAATGCATCATCAGTTTAACGTGGCTTGGTTGGTTGCTTTCCTACATATATCTCAGCTTTTAATGGTAAGAGTTTGTCACATCGCAAATCCAAAAAAATTTCAATCCATACTTGCCTGGCTTAGATGGTATATACTAACGAAAGGAACATCTGCCGCGAGTTAATACTAATCTGTTCATCAACTAATTAATATTATAACAATTTTTTTATATTGAAATGTTTACTTTGAATAAAATAACCATAGCAATACTAATACTCTTGTTTTTAAGAATTCATATGGTATATAAAATTTTTTGAAATAATTAAAATAAAGATAACTTTTGTAATGAAGGTTTCTTCCTGTATATTATGAATTTTCAAAATACATGAAACAAATGCGGGGTCATGTTGATCCCAGTGCACAGATATGCTTATAGTTTTCTTCAAACGGGGATAACTACTTGATATACAATCGAATCTTATCCCGTTTTTTATTTTGTGTTTAGAAAATACTAATTCAGGCTTTCATAAACAGGTTGATTGACTTAATTGATGCGAAATAGGTTTTTTTTGTTTAAAAACGATTTGGGTCAATTTGACTCCAATGCACAGAGGAAAGGTTAAGAATAAAAAAATTTTGCACTTTGAGCAATGAGACTTCTATTATCCAACAAAACTGGATATTATAAATCATTTTAACTACAACGCGTTGAATTTAATAAAATTCGTCTGTCCAACCAGACAGGGATGGTGTTAACAAAAATAAGTAGAAAAGAAACAGTATAGGCACCAACTAATTTGTGAACAAAAAAAATAATGTTTAGAAGAAATTGAAACCCAGCCTTAGAATCACAATAAATCTATCTAAAACCCTATACTCCCTTATATTATTCTCGCTATTAACGGCTTGGATGAATTAAGAAAGGATGAAGAAGAAGAAAAGTATTTCCAAAATGTAAGTTTAAATCTTTAATTTAAGCATAATAAAAGCGCTCTGTGTGCGAATTACTTATAATAATTATTACTCAACAATACTTATGAGAATTGATGTGTGTCTTTCAAAGACGATGACATTGATGCTTCCAGTTCTTTCTTATAGAAAGTATAACGATCTGTAGATGAATTTCATATTTTAAACAAACAGAAATTCTAAGGGGGATTTGAATTCGGGATCTAGTGATAATCAGATGGCATAAATAATGCATTATATCAGTCGGTCATAGATCAATCTTAGGGCGTTTCCGAACCCCTCGCCCTTGCACTTGATACTCGCACTAAACCTGTCAAATCGCATTAAATTTGATAAATTTAATTTTGCGATATCTAGTGTGTACTTAAAACTACACTAAAATTTTGACAACAAATCAAGTGCGATTTCACAGGTTTAGTGCGAGTATCAAGTGCAAGTGCGAGAGGTTCGGAAACGCTCTTAGTATAAAATTAATATTTTTTTTAAGGCGTTAAGTTTCTGTGGATTTAAATTGTTAAGCCAATTATATGTTTAATTGAAGAAAAATTGTAGTTTCTAATATTTCTGAAGAATTTAACACAACCCTACAATTCTACACAACCGCAACAGATTAAAATTTCTGACTTCATCAAGTCGATGATAAAACGATTTTTTTTTAATATTGGAGCATTCCCCAAAGAATATTGTTTCAGTTTTTCGCTTAGGTGATTAAGAGCATATAATACGTTAGATCCATGTTCGGCTTAACTGCTTTAATATTAAATGGTTATGCAGTAACTACTGAATTTTTTAAATTAAATTAAATTTTTGATGTGATCAAATTTAGTATAAAAAAGTTATATTTGGAGAATTCCCGACGAAGTGTGAAGCTGTTAGCTATTTAATCGAAAAATTGCATATCTAAAATATTGTGACAGTACCAGATGCAGCTCATGAATCATGTGATAGTTTATGTCAGTAAAATTAAAACTATTGGGTATAGCTCAGGTGAAGAGATAACGAAAAAAGGCTGTTTTAAGAATAAAAAAATTGTGCACTATGAGCTATGAGACTTCTATTATCCAACAATATTGAATATTAAAAATCATTTTAACTAGAACGCATTGAATTTAATAAAATTCGTCTCTTCTACCAGATAGGTGATATAACCAAAAAACAAGTAGAATAGAAACAGTATTCATTTACATTTTTTCATTACTCTAGAATGCCTTTGAAAATATTATACATATCTTTGACATCCTTCGAGACCTGGTTAACAATATTGTAGTTTTATTGGTGTTGGACGAAGCCATATTTTTCTAGAACCTATACTAGTAGAAATTAGTACCTTACGTTTGTTCTGACCCGATAATAAGAATGAATGCGTTTAAATGCCGTGCTTAAGGCCTTCGTCTGAATTGAAACCTTGTCTTATCAGTTTATAATCTCTGTATTTTCATTCTAGAGGGCCCTAAAACTAACTACACCTTCAAATGCATTTTAAAATTTTTCTAACTGATTGTATCCGAATATAATTAATCTTTAATAGTAGCCTGTTTATGTGTGAAGATAGTACATTTTGGTTTGGTTATTCAAATGTGATTAAGCGCTTAAAACGGTTCCTTTATTACGGTTGTAATTCTGTTTGAAAAATCAACGAAGACAAAACAAAATATCTAAAAATGTCAATAAATGAACAAGTAAGAAATAATCAGAATATAACAATTGGAGAGTACAACTTTGAAGGAGTTACAAGCTTTACATATCTCGAAGCAACAATAAGAAGTGATAATAGTATGCAATGCTGTATCCATAATAGAATTCAGGCCGGAAATAGATGTTACTATGCAAACAAAAAATTGCTGTAATCAAAATTAATATCAAGAAAGGCCAAAATGACAATATATAAAACTCTCATACGACCCATAGTGACGTATGGATGCGAGGTATGGACTGTGAACGTGTCCGAGGAGAATAGCCTGCGCATATTTGAAAGAAAAATTCTCCGAAAAATACTCGTCCCAAAA
This sequence comes from Argyra leucocephala, assembly GCA_963942445.1. NCBI lineage: Eukaryota > Metazoa > Arthropoda > Insecta > Diptera > Dolichopodidae > Argyra > Argyra leucocephala. Next base: position 18,494,516 of record OZ012681.1, read on the forward strand.
AGATTACAGAATATATAATCAGAAGTAACAACAAGCTCAATAGTATGATCGATAGTGAGGATATTGTACGGTTTGCAAAGCCCCAAAGACTAAGATGAAAGTCGAAAGCAAGCAGTGGCGCTGAATAGAAAGCCCGATAGCAGCCGTGGTAGAGGAAGACCAAGATGAGTAGATGGACAGACAATACGTGAAAAACGATGCTCAAATCCAACAAATTCCAAATTGGAGACAAGCAGCACGAGATCGACCTTTTTGGAGGAGCATAGTGATGAAGGCCAAAGCTAACCCAGAGCTGTAGGGCTATAAGGTGATGATGATGATGATGAATTCTGCTTGAGAGAGCTATTTTTGTTGTACACCATAAATTATTCACCTTACAAACTAAGTTATTAAATTCAAATTAAAATTAGTTTAAAGTCTTTATATTTAAAAATTGTTTAAGGTATTAAAGATTGATTTCTAAATTAGAAATATTTGAGGTTGTATTGCAGAAGCCCATTTTATTTGTTTTGTGCTATTTCTATTTTCATCCAACTTATTATAAAAATTTATCATAAATTAAAATATACACTTTGAATACACAAATTTATTTCAAAATACACATTCGGCCATTGTGAATTATTGTGCCACCTTGTGTCACCTTGTGAATCTGTTTATCTTATTACTGCTCTAAGTGTAGTATAATTTTAACTTTATTTTCTAACTTCAAGAACAAATCGTTACCAAACGGTAGTGTAGAACTGTAGTTAGATTTGTATAAATTGGTTGTTAAGGCATTCGGGCAATGTGCTTTCTAAAGACGTTTGTTTGGCTATAAATTTTTTATTTCCGTTTGGATATTAACTCTGAAAATATTATTTTTACCATTCACTAAGCCGTGTAGAGAGGATTGTTCTGAGCGGACTATGTGTAGCTATTATATCGTCTCTCTATCGGCTATCTCGTTGATGTAGTCTGTCATTTTCAGGTCTTATAAAATTTTTATCCATTTCTAGTTTTCTTAGCTACAAAATGAATATAATTTCATCATCGTTCTATACATTGAATTTAGTCATAATCTGGATAATTTGCTTTTAACATGGCTAGGTCTATTATTATTAACCCATTACTGCCTATTGGGTATTTAAATACCCAAAAACTATATCTGCTTTAATAGCTATATCTGCCGTTGGGTAATAGATATTGAGCTAGTTTTGATTTTATTAGAGAGAAAAAAGAGCGGACCATAATTCGTTCTCAGTGAGCTAATCAAAATTCTCAAGAACTGTCGTTGTTAGTGGGACTCAAAAACTTAGGATTTTTTAAGCCCCGAAAATTTCCATAAAAAATGGTTTGTGGGAAATTGGAAAATGGAAAAGTCGGAAAAATTTCTAAAGATCACTTAGCCTCTTCTTGTGGGATTGGAGTACTTACGTCGTCTCTAGAGATGATTTATGGGTATTTAAATACCCAATCGTCTCTAAAGCATGAAAAAATTCTTATAAAAAATTAGTGAAAAAAAAATTTATATTTTTATGAAAGTAAGGCACAATTCACAGTGTTTTTTTTTGAATAAATCTAAAAAAGTAAAGTATTTAAATAATAATATTGATGTAAAATTAAATTTTAAAAATTATTTCGCTTTCTCGCTTTCTAATTTTTATTTTGTTTCGTGGTACATCATTGTAATAATCAAAAAAGCATTTGGGATGCAAAGTAATCGAACATTGTCTACAACGATTGTGTTTAGGCTTTTTTTCCACTATATGGTCCACACAATCTGTGCGTTTTGCCATTTGTTTGGCATTAACAAGTACACGCCCACATGGACGGCTGACTACTTGTGGTAATGTTACTAGTGCTTCCACCACATTTAATTTAATCAAATATACCCATAGAAGTTACACCTTCATACCTTGCGCAGAAAACATGAAACTTCCATGCATTTACCATTGCGGCATCAAATGCATTTGTGAGCAATGGCCAATACCATTTTTACCACGAAGTTTAATTCGATAATTGTTCATAGCAATATCAAACAGGTCAACAGCATCCATCCGTTTATTATACTCATGAATGACCAGTGGCTGGTCAATTGTTATCTTACGATTTTTTCGGTCGTACCGCTTTGTATGGAACATTGCGCCATGTCTCAAAAAGTTGGATATTATAGTAATTTAAACAGAATTATATAAATCTTAGCCTACTAATTTTGCATAACACTACATTTGAAACTGTGTAACTTTATAAATTCACTTTTGAATTTCTAAAACCTGAAAACACAATGGTCAAACTTCAAACCATGAAGATAAAGTGAACAAGTTAAAAAACATTTTAAATCTTACAATACAGAACAATTATATATTCTGTCATATAATCCACTATCCATCAATAGATATCAGATGGATCTTTTATTTCATGTAGATTATTCCTACTTGAATTAATATATCTATGAAATTTTAATTTTTTTTATAAAAATAAAACTAAAAAATTTATATAAAATGTAGTAGCGCTAACGCCGATTGGGTATTTAAATACCCATTCCAAATCTCAGGCGTGGCAAAAGCTAGAGATCTAAATTTTTTCCAGGCAACTTCTATGACCTCTATGACCATCCTTAGAAAATTTCATAATGATTGTACGACGGGATCTATGAGCCGGCTTTAATGGGTTAAGTATAAATATAATAAGTTTTTCGTATTAGTCTTCTCCTACGACCCCTCTATTTGTCATCAGGTTGCTGGCTAAATTATTTGGATGAACTTGCAATTTGAGTGTGTAGCTGGTGCTATTCAATGTTTAAGTCGTGTTCAAGGGGCATTTACGAGTGATCTTAACACCTTATTTTGGAATCTTTGTATGATGTTGATGTTAGTTTACGCTGCGGAACCCAAAAGCTGGATTCAATAATTGTCCAAATAGGTTTTATTATGACTTTATAAATTAATATCTTATTTGTTAATGATAACTGTGTGTTCTTTCCCAATAGACATAGTCCATAGTACATACTTCTATAAATTTCTATATTGAATTTAATCATAATCTGGATAGTTTGCTTTTAACCAGATTAGGTCTATTATTATTAAAAATACAAATAATACAAATAAAAATTATTTTTTTTAACTCTTAGTAGTCTTTCAATCATTCTGATTATAAACTTTAGAAAATTCTAAAACTCTATTCAATTTAGTTATGGTCTCAATGCAAGAACATTATCGATTATTAAATGGGTTGGAAACATATTATTATTATCGATAAGATGAAAATAATTCTATAGAATTCAAGTTGAAAAAAAAAACAAAAATGTTTTTAATGTTTATTAATGTTTCTACTTAAAATATCCATTTAATATTCAATTATTAAAATATTTTTTGGAAATAACAAAATAAAAAAAATATAAAAAAACTAAAATAAAAAATCCTTTTTGTAAATTTTTTAAAAATTATCATAATTTGAAATTTGATATTTTTTTTTTAAATTTAAAAACGAAAAAAAAAACACATTCTTTTCCCTTGAACTTTATAGCGAGGCCGACAGAATTTTTGATCATATTGCATTGACTTTTAACATTTCGCTCGACTATTTATTTTTTTTTTTGTTTATTACTCTCTCAAGTTTTTGGATTAATTTTTTTTTTTGTTAACAAATAAGGGAATTTTCTATTCAGCCACTTTTGAAAAAATAATAAATATGCCCACACACACACAAACACACACATACGTATTAATATTTATTTCAAGTGTTTCATTATTATAATATCTTTTATCCTTTTTTTTATAAAGGATAATTTTGTATTTTATTATAAATAAACAACAGTTTCCATTTTAAAAGAACATCATAAAAGAATAGAACTCTTTTGGGTCTTGTACTTTTCAAAAAAATTTTAAACTCGAAATTTTTTGTTTACATTAACTACGAAAAAAAAAAACTATACTTTACTCAACGGTTAAACTCTACGGTTAATTATTAATGTTCAAGAAAAAGAATAATAATAAAAAAGAGAAAATAAATTCCTTAGTATTGTACAGTTATGTATAGCCAATCTCACGTCAAAAATAAAAATGTAAACACCCCACATCATCTATTCATAATGTAAACAACAGTTACAAAGAATTAAGAAAAACATTTTTTTTTTCAAGAGTTGTGACGGTCCTTTTTTTTTTTTTGTTATCTTTTTAATTTTTTGTTCACTTTCAATCACAATTTTTAGAGTCCTTTTCTAAATGCAATATTATTATTGTATTTTTATTTTTTTTTTTTTTTGTATTTTGGGAAATAAGCATGTGCTCAAATAAATTTTTATTTTTATCTTTTACCCGCTTAATTTTTGTTGTTGTTGTTGTTATTTTTATGATTTTGTGTTCGAAAGAAACGCCATAAAAATAAACAAAAATGCATTAAAAATTATTTTTAATCCTTTCTAGGAATCAATCTGTTAATTGAAGTCAAAAATTAAGGAATAATAAAATGAAGAGAAACAACAATAATAAAACAGAAATACGAATACGAGTATGAGAAATATAATATAATGTCATAGAATAAATTAGTCTCTGTTAACTATAAGACTTTGAAATGCTGATTGAAAGAAGAGTGTTTAAAATGAGTTTTAGGGTGCATTTATTGATACTATATGCCCACGTAACATTTTATTGTTATAAAAACAAAATAAGTGATATAAGACTTTGATGTGACTTCGGATAAGCACTAAAAGTGTTATAATGATGTTTTTATGGGAATAATGTGATGTAATGGGAATAATATATATCTCCGTTTCTCATGAAATAACTATAAACTCTATAAAATTATTATTTTAAAATAAAAAATAATATTTATCTCACTCTCGCATAACATATGTATATTATTACAAATGAATTTCATTTCAAAATAAAAACATATACACCAACACATCCAAATGTATACTAGTTCTATTACAATGATATTACAGCAATTGTCTTATAGGATTATTCATTTTATCATTCTATCACGTATTTATAACGTTTCGCAACAATTGCGGAGCACTGAAATTAACACAAACCCCTCTATAAGAGTATTTATAAAAGTGTTATAAGAATGCCCAAGAGTGTTATAGCCATAAAATTGTTACGTGAGAGTGAAGTTTTTGTTCTGAATTTGACTGCAACAGTTGACATAAAATGTTAAAAAACGTTAGTACAAAATGTAGGTAATGTAAATAACTTGTAGGAATGGTAAAAAATGTTCTAAAAACCAAATTCAGTTTAAAATTTTATATTTTATGTCCAATATCACTATCCAATATCAATATGCTAATTTCGTTGCTGTCCGTTGTTTGAACGGTGTTTGTCTGAAGCCTTAGAATCAAACATTCATTCATTCATATTTTGTAACAACGAAATTATTTATACATATTCATATTCCTATTCATATATGTATGTACAAAGAAATTTGCTGCCTGAAACTGTTTTTGTCTGAAGCCTTAGCAAACAAATATCATTCATTTATATTCGTAGCAACGAAATTTGTTTTACATATTCATATACGTATTATAAAATTATTCAGCAATGAATATTAGCTCTAACATAATTAACACAATATTTATAGCTATAACCACACAAAAAACAACAATAAAAATTCAAGATATTAATTGCAGAAAAATATATCTAGTTTTTAAAATACAGTACTGTTTTTGAGAGTAAATTGATAATTCTAACGGTGTTTCTACAGTGTTTAAACATTTTATTTAAACATTATGTTAAAATTTTATTTATTCATTTGCACATATCATTTGTACATATTATTCGTTTAAACATTATGAATACAAAAATGACAACTGAGAGAGTATGTTAATTTTCTTTTAATGGATTATGAAAGGATGTGTGTGTATTGTGTTTGTGTAGGTAAAATGTAGTGAGAAATATCAACAGTTAATTGCTAAGTCTACATTTATTCAAAGTCATGACATTCGCTTAGACAAACTGTGTGTGTGAAAAAAGAGACAAAAATAAGATAGTATTCGTTAGTACATAACAATACTTTCAAATAAATGAGAATGAAAAATTATATTTGCCTATGTTTTTGCCTAAGATATTCAACTTTGTTCTTTTTTTTATTTATTTTTCTTTTCAACCAATTTGAGCGCGTTGAGAAGTAATTTTATAAATTTGGCCATTTGAAAACAAATTGTGATGATTAGAAATAATTTGTTATATTGTGTTTTACCCTCTTTTAAAAAGCCCAAATATTTTTTTTTTTCAAATGGCAAGGTCTTTTTTAAATCAATTTTTTTATAATAAAACATTAAAGTATATAATATTTTTTTACTACTATTCTATCTAAAAAATACAAAATTTTAGTTTATTTTTAGAACAAAACTCGCAAAAAATTATATTTTTTCAGTTATTAAAATTAAAAAATCTGGTCCTTATTTTTCCTATACTGGCCTGTATAAATAGGGACCAAAATGAGAATCGTCTCTGCAGTTTCATGACTTCGAATATATGTAGACTTAGGTTAATTGCATTAAATATGAATTGTGAGGAATGATGACATTGAGTGAAATCAAAAATTAAAAATTTCGAGAGTGCTGCAATAATGTTACAGGTCATGAAATCAAAAATTAATAATACAACAAACAATATAATCAATTATGCAACACTGTAACAACATTAAGTCAACATTTTGTAAATATCAGCAAATTTTTTGTTGACAATTGAAATTGAAGTTTTACTGTTATTTTATATACTTTTATATTAACTTGCCAGTGTCTGTTTATATGTTTGTATGTTTATTTACGTGGTAGGTTGGCATTTTTTTGTTAATATTAAATTATTATTTAAAATGGAAGAAATGGAAAAGTTAGAAATTAATAGCATTAAAATTATTTGTATTGTATTCATTTTTATAGGGAAGTGTGGAAAAATAAAAATTCAACTTTTTAATATTGTGTCGGCTTCAAATGATATTTATCTACCGATTTTAAATAATTTCTTAATTTTTGTATTTCTCGTGGCTTTATTTTCTTATTCAAGACTAGAAAATACTACTTACACAATTTTAGTTTTTTTATATACATATTTCATTGAACGATTTTCACATGGTTCTAAGTTTTCATAAAACAACAAAATAATTAAAAATTCAGACATTAACTTTTTTTAAATAAATCGTCAACGTCAAATGAAACGTCAAATGTGTTCATGTGTGTAACAAAATCATGAAATCATCGCAACATTAAAGTATCGCAACACATGTTACACTACTGTTGCAACAACATTGAGTTAGTGCTATACTTTTTATGTTTAATTTTTGATTTCACCCATATTTACTTTAAATTATACTGTTGTTGGTGTTTTGACTTAATCATAAGTATTGTAGGAGATATATTACATAATTAAGAGATGAGCAAAAATTATTGTTATATTAAGTTATGTAAAATTGTAACCATTTTTAATTTTTTTTTGATAATAACCTCTTTTTGGAAATAAGTTGAAAGAAAATTGTAATTATTAAATATAACCTCTAGTGTATATTATTAATATTTGAATAGATGGATTTTGTAAGTCCCAACATGACCGTTTTTGCATACTTTCTGGTTGTAATTACTTAATATAACATTGCAAAACCTACATCTGATTCATTAATGATTCCTTATTAAGCTCATCATATTATTTTAGTGGGTATATTTGGTAGTTCACATTCACAGACAAATTTTAAATAGATGATCCAAACTCATCAAAAAATATTTATTTCATTAAATTTTGGATACAAAAAGCAAATTTTTAATTATTTCAAAAATTAATTTTGAAAGTGAAATTAAACTTTTATAATATAGTAGATAAATTTTTCCTATATACACATTTATAATACACTACCAAAAAATTTTAATTTAACATTACAAACTGTATTTTAAGATTAGGATAGAATTGTAAAAAAAAAAAATAAAAAAAAAAACTGTAAAAATGTTTTGTTCTAATAGTTTTATTTACTCTTACAAACAATAACAATGAAGAGAATTCAGAATTTAAGATGTAAATACAATATTCAAAATAAAATCTTCCCTGGTAACAAACTTCATGAGCTCATCAAAAGTTATTAGATGATTGTAGTAATGGAGTTTGATTCTAGACGGTGAGCTAAACATAAATTTATTTGTATTAAAATTATAGTAAAAAATATATTTAATTTAAGAAATTAATAAATTGATTTTTCACTTGCTAAGTGGGAATTTGATTTGGTTCTTATAACTCACATTATTTGTTTCTATGAAATTTGCATATGAGTTTTAAAAATTTTCATTAGGAGAATTTAAACTATGGGTTGTATAGGTATAGTCTAATAACTATAATAGCCAGTCATCAGCTTTAGTGATGTTAGTGAACCAAACACCTCTTTAGTTTTAATTTTAAACTCATTTTAATATAATCAAAATTAAATTAGTTTACGTAAACGGTATACTACACGATTATATGAACATTTCCATATCGTACCATAACAAGATTCCATACGTTTTGATGACAATAGTGATGAATAAAGTCTTGAGTAAATGTTATGAGCAAATTACTATATACTCATTAATGAGGTATGTACTATAATCAATTAATCGTGAATAAAGTATGAATAAGTTTTGAAGTACAAAACAGTAAAGTGTTATTTTTACTACGAAATAATACATATTTTATTTTTTAAATTTTTAACTAGAAATCATGGTAAGCAGTTAAGCACTCGATTTAATCACTCGAAGATCTATAGTTTGTTTATATTTACAGTAAGGACATTATTTCAGTTTCAATTTGTTTCTAATATAATATTTGTTGGGTGAGTTTACAATGTTTATTTATTTAAGCCAAACAAGGGATTTACAAAACAATGTACAAAATTTAAATTAAAAATAGCAAAAAAAAATTTAATGAATATAAATTCTGTAATAAGATCTGTAATACAAACCTATTATAATTAACAAAATACATGATTTTTAACTTTTACTTCACAGCTGAATTTAAAATTACTCAGGTTCCATAATTGCACTGAATTTTTAAAAAAAAGTTAACTATGAGCTCAATAATGAGCACGTGTGCTACCAGGGTTAGTAAAATTTTTTAAAGTGATAAAAAATGTTTGCCATAGTTATTATTAATTCTCTTTCTCTTTCTCTTTCTTGTCTGTTCACTCTTTAATTATTGTCAATCAATTTAAAAAGTAAATACAAGACGTTATCCTTTTGTTTTTTTTTTAAATTTAGATTTTTTGTTTTAGAAATAAAATGAAAATGGGACTGTGTGAGTCATTAATTATATTTTATTTATTTTATTTATGACATATATAGCTAAATATTTTTTTTTTCATTGCTTTTAATTTTAATTAGATTATTTAGTATAAATTTTCAGAAAAAAAAAAAATAAAACAAGACTAATTTTAAATAATAATTGAAATATTTTTTGTTCAAAATTTTAAAACAGAGGGAGTAAACAAAATAATTTGTACAGTTCTGACGAATTCAATGATTTGTTCAATTTAAACAATAAAGAACAGTTTTAGAGAAGGAATACGATTTTTTAAAATGCATTTATTTTCTAATATGAAGAAAATAAAAATACTTTGTTATTTACTCTGTAATTCAGAGTACAGTAATAAGTCTGTATACAGACTTTTTTTTTTTTTTTTTTTTTTTTTTGCGTGGATTGGTGGGAGTCTTCATAGACACAATGAGCCCCGTAGCTTCCATTGTGTGCCAGATTTTTACTGACTAAACCTCCCTCCCTCCCTCCAGACGAGCTATATGCTTTGTTGCATATCTTTTTATTTCATTTTCTATGCAAGGAATTTTTAGATCTCTGTGCAAATCATTTAGGGGGCATTTACCATGTTGCGCAAGACTTTATTTTGGAATTTTTGTATACAAAGTACATGTGTTTGTTTGGCACATCCCCACATATGTATGCCGTACAACCATATCGGTTTGAGTATCTGATTATATAACAAAATCTTGTTATGTATAGGTAATTTAGAATTACGACCTAAGAGCCAGTACATTTCTCTATACTAATTTTCAAGCTCAAATTTTTTCTTTTTAACGTGCTCTTTCCATCTAAGTTTGACACCTAATGTCATTCCTAGGTATTTAGCATTGTTTTCTTGGGGTATATTGACCCCATTCAGATTTACCAATGGTGGTTGATTTTCTAATTTTTTATTTGTAAAATTTACATGTACTGATTTTAACTCATTGAGTTTAATTTTCCATTTCTTTGTCCAGAGGTATAGCTTGTCGCTTGCTCTTTGCAATTTAATTGTAGCCTCGTCAATATTTGATCCTACTGCCATCAACGCAGTATCGTCAGCGAATGTAGCTACAGTTATATTTTCCATTTCTGGTAAATCATTGGTGTAGAGCAAATACAGTATGGGACCCAGAATACTACCTTGAAGTACACCCGTTTTAATATCTCTAATAGTAGAATTCTCTTCGTCTTGTTTTATTCTGAATAGTCTGTTTTCTAGATATGATGAGAGTATATCTACGTATTGTTTAGGTAACATATTGTTTAGTTTATTTATTAAGCCTCGATGCCATACTTTATCAAAAGCTTGGGCTACATCTATAAATATGGTAGAGCATACTTTCTTTTCCTCTAAAGCTTTTTCTATTATGTCTGTTATTCTATGAATTTGATCGATTGTCGAGTGCTTAGGTCTAAAGCCAAATTGATAATTTGGAATCAGATTACTATTTTCTATGATCGGTCTCATTCGAATCAATAATAGTTTTTCAAATAATTTTGATACTATTGGTATAGTAATGATATTGGTCTGTAGGATTTGACCTCATTTAAGGGCTTACCTGGCTTTTGTATCATAATTATCTCTGCTATTTTCCACATATTCGGCACATACCTTATTCTTGTAGCAGCGTTTATAATGCGTGTTAGCATTGTTATAGCTTTTTTCGGAAGTTCTTTCAGGACTTCCGATGTAATTAGATCAAAACCTGGAGCTTTTTTATCTCTGAGTTTTTTAATTTGTTCAACTATTTCACTCTCTGAAAATGGTGATATAACATTTTCTTGCCAATTATTATTTTCTTCAGTGAGATCATCCGAATCTGTCTCGTCTGGACAAAAAATTTCTTCAAGATGATCTGCGAATGTTTCAGCTTTATTTTTATTATCTCTCGCCCATTCACCGCTTTTCATTCTGATTGGCGGGATTTGAGAGATCGAGGTTTTTGTACTCTTTGTTGCTTTCCACAACGAGTAGTTATTTTCTCTTTTAGCTGATAAATTTTTTATATATTTTTCAAAATTTTCATTTTTAAGATCTTTAATTTTTCTTTTAAGATTCTGAGTTAACCTATTTAGCAGAGTTTTGTCTGCCGGATCACGCGATTGTTGCCATCTGCGTCTAGTTCTTCTTTTTATTTTTATCATATTTAATATTTCTCTAGGGTAGTTTAATCCTACCGATTTATATTCACAATTTTTTGTATTATTCCATCCAGCATTTTGAATAATTTTAATAAAATTTTCTACTTCAGAATCTATATCACATTTGGATCTTAGTTTTGTTTTTATGTTTATTTTGTTTTCTATTTCTTGTTTAAAGCTAGCCCAGTCAGTTGTCTTGTTCGTTAGCAGAGGTTTCGACTGTTTCTTAATAACCTTTTCATATAGATTTAGTATGACTGCAGAGTGATCTGAGTCCAAATCATGGTTATCTTCTAGCTTAATATAATTGGGTGAAATTTTTTTTGTTATATAAAAATCAAGCAGATCAGAAGTTTTATTTCTATCAGTTGGCCAATAGGTTGGCTTACCGGTAGATTGGTAAATGCAGCCTTTTTCTTTTATAGCTTTTCTTAGCTCTCTTCCTCTCGTAGAGGTTACTCTTGACCCCCAATCTATGTGCTTGGCGTTGTAGTCACCTCCCAGGATAAATCTTTCGCCAAGTAGTTTAAGAATTTCTTCAAACATGTTATTCTTTATGTTGTAATGGTTCAAAAATCTGTAAATAATAGATTAAAGCCAATCAAATACAAATATTTTTATATATTATTTTATATATAGCAGTTAATCACGGAAAGAGGCTTAAGGGACTGCTTGTGACCGGCTTTAGCAGTTCAAAAGACTGTGGAAGCTTAACCCACTAAAAACTCATCATCAAAACTAGTCTTACAGACTAAACATTAATTTACTTTGACCCAATTTCTTTTGCTCAAAGATATTCCTCTAATTCTAAAAATATCATAGCACTAGAATGTATAAAATGTCTATTTAAGGAGGTGACACTAGAACACAATATGTTATGACTGAGTTTACCTGCTATAGGAATTTTTAAAATGTTTCACTAGTTCTTCTACATGTGAATCGAAATTTAAACACATCTGAAAGTTAGACAAATGCCGCTGATGACGGAAATATATTGCTTCCGAAATATATTTTTTTAGAATTTATGGTTTTAAAAATTTCGATATTTGCATTAAAAAATAAAATAAAAATATTTGATTTAAAAGAACATGAACTCTTTATGATTCTCTTCAAAGGTAAGTCATATGAAATTGTAGTTATTAAAAAATTTTATCATACGAATTTTTTCTGTCCTGCAAAAATTTCTTTTGCAAATTTGAATTATATTTAATTTTCTCAAGTAGCAATTTTAGTATTAAACAAGCATTAATGCTGTAATAATGCTAATTTACAATTTTAGCATTAAAGAAGCACTAATGCTGTAATAATGCTAATTTACTATGCTTAACACATTAAAATTTGGTCACATGACTACTAAAATGCATTTGTATTATACTTACATTGATAAAGTGGCACCTTTAAAATGCTTAATTGTTGATGTATGTGTCGAGTAAATGCATAATTGCAGCACGGCGTGATTTTAAATGACATTTACCATTTGGATTTAGAAAGTATATTCCATAAGCATTATAAAAGCATGGTAAAAGCATATTAAGTATTTTCAGAAGGCTTCCTTAAAAATGCAAAAAAATTATTATTTTATTTTTTCGAATTTATTTTATTTTTTTTAATCTGTTGTATTTTTTGGATATCTATACACATTTTTCGTATTTTTTTTTTTAACACACATCTTTTCATCTAATTTTATAACATATTTTTTCTAAATTACCTACTGAGGCTCGAACCCAAAATAATCTCTTGATTTTCAATCCAATACGCAATCCCATCGCACTGTTTTACAAAGTAGCACTAAAAAACTATATTATAAAACGCGACATGAACAACTAGCGAAAGCAAAACAACAAACACAAAACAAACAAAAAGTTAAAGATAAAATTATATTCGTGTTGCCGAAATAAATAATAAAATAAAAAATAAAGAAAGATAAATTTAGTTTTAAAAAAATAATAAAAAATAATAATAATATAATCATATAATTTTATTAATACACTTAGAAAGCCAATCATGTACATTATTATGTACAGTCGAGTGCATTCATTCAACTATATTGCATTTTTAGTGCTGCTAGTCGACGGTTGAATATGATGTTAGCAATGCTTGAGATCGAGTAATATCATTAATGCCAGTGCTGTTATTCGATTGGAACATGTTTGTATTGTTTTAATTCGAATATTACCATTATTGTAACTTTATACTACATAGTGATGTTACTCGACTGTTGGAACATTATTTTCATTGTTTTATGTCGAGCATTGGCTTTAATGAATTATTTTTTTTTTTTAAATACTGTTGTTTTTATTCTATTGAAAACATTTAAAGTAAAAAATAATTGATTTGTGTGTATAGCTACTATATTTTTACTATATTTTTCAAAATAATTCTAGAAAGTAAGATGGGATAATGAATCCCCCCAAGAAGTTATATTCATTTTCAGCAAAAAAAAATTGTAAAAAAAGAATGAAAGAAGGTCTAAGAGAATCAGCGAGTAAACGGAGTCATATTAAAATCATTACTAAATGACCTTCTATTGCATTTGACGATGTTGCTGCTAGTCCAGAAGCAACAGAATTTCCTTTAGGTTACAACGTCGAAATGCATACAACTCATGATAACATTTAGACGTCAAACTTAGTTGAGATTAACACTTAATATCTTAAATAAAACAATATTCCTACACTTACTTTTATACTTAAAATGAAAATTAAATTTAAAAAAAATCTTTAACTGAATTATTAAATTTGTCCGAGAAAGTAATCTCTTCTGTTGAATACCACTACATAGAAAATTGAAGTGCAAGTATAAACCCAATAACCATGTTTGAAGCCTTATATAGATTATTATGCTACTAGCACTATAAAAGAAGCGTTGTGGCAGTTATAATCCATCTTTTTTGGCTCTTAAGCATAGCACATGATATTTACATATTTATTTCTATTATCTCTATACCAGCATTTCTCAACCCATGAGTCGCCACCAAATATTGGGCCGCGAGTGACTTAAAATGGGTTGTTTCTTATACGTAAAAATAATACATGCTTTTGCAAAATTAAAAATGCATCGTTTTTTGTTTACAAATAAAAATATAAAGTTTTATTTTTTCTAACTTATCTAAGTTGCATAATACAATTGAATTTAAAAAAAATTACAAATTTCTTATTTATTTGCCTGTTTCTAATGATATCCAATTGGGTAATATGTGGAAAATACATTTTTAGAAACTGAAAACAATTTATTATCTTCATCTGAGGAAGAAAACTTAATTGAACTGTCTTGCTATAAAACGCTGCAATTGCAGTTCAATGACCAAAAAAAATTTTAACAAATTTTGGATCCAAATTCGAAATGAATATCTGGTATTGAGTAAAAAAGCGATAAAAAAAACTTCTTCCTTTTGCAACTACATATTTAGCAGAAACTGGATTTTCTGCATGAGTCGGTACCAAAAATAAATACAGAAATCAACTTGAAAATGTGAATGCGACTTTAAGAGTAACATTAAGTAAATCTATTGAAGCAAGAATTATTAAGCTGGTAAACGAATGTCAACAGCAAAAAAGCCACTAAAAATAAAAAAATATTAAAAATTAATACTTTTTTTTCATTAATTTTATATAAGCCATCTAAGAATGGGTCGAGTAATTTTTTGCTCATATTTTATGGGTCGCAAGGTAAATAAGGTTGAGAAACGCTGCTCTGTACATTTACAATGCTTGTGCAATAATTATCGTCATGCCTTTATCATGCTACTGGGTGCTTTTACGACAGTTATAATGCTTATTTTTTTTGTGCAACGACCATTAACCAACGACCATATAAATTCCTAAACGTTGCTCAACACCACCTTTCATTGATCAAAGATATTAAACATGTACAAAAGGACAAAACTTGTAACTTGCGAAGCTAAGCTAAGCAAAGCAAGTCCAAACATGATTATTTATTTATTTTATTTATTTATTTATTTATTTATTTCAATCTACTGGGTAGTCCCTTACAGATTTTGCTTATAAAATATTTAAAATTAAAATAAAATAAAACTAGAAATAGAAAACAAAAATTGTAAATATAAAAATAATTTCAGATATAAAATAACATTAATAATAAGATGCATTAACAATTTCAAGTTAAAAATAACATTAATTCAAGAAAAGAAGTTAAAAAAAAAGAAAAATTCAGACTTAAGTAATAAATAAATATTAATAGTAAAAGCAATAGTAATTATAAAGGTATGCAGTACATTCAAATGATAACAAAAAAATAATTTTAATAAATTTGTAGAATAAAATTGTAATTAATTAAAATTAGAAGAATTATTGTAATGTTTCAAAAAATGTGATGATTTTTTTCCTAAAAACGAATCTACTGTAGTTGAAGTCAATTACTGAAAAACTGTTATTAAATAAGCGCTGAGAGTTTGCAATAGGTTCGGAAAAACCATAGTTCGTTCTATGATTTTGAAGATATAAAAATCTTTGGCTTCTGAAATCGCGCACTGGAGCATAGATATTATAAAAGCGAAGAATAGATGGACATTTTATTCTGCCAGATAAAATATCATAGGAAAACATCACGGATGCAGCATTTCGCCTAGCCTCAAGAGTAGAAAGCTTAATAAGTTGACATTTAGCTAAATATCCAGTAATATACGGTTGCCAATTGAATTTACGAAGGCAAAACCTAATCATATTCTTTTGAACAGACTCTATTCTCTTAATATGTTTATCATAATAAGGCATCCAGATCGGACTTCAAGCATATTCGAGGTGAGGACGAACAAGTGCAGTATATAAATTTTTGAATGTATAAGGATCAGAAAATTGCTGTGAATTACGCTTAATGAAACCTAACATGGAAAAAGCTTTAGAAATAATTCGATCTATGTGAGCATTAAAAGTTAATTTATTATCGAGAATGATACCCAAGTCTTTTGTTTCACGGACATGTTCAATAATAGAACCGTTGATATTATAATAAGATTCAATTAAAGTTTGCTTCCTGGAAAATGACATGTAACTGCACTTATTAATATTAATGGTAAGACCATTAATGTTACACCAAGAGTAGAATTTGTCAAGATCCTGCTGCAGGAGATGGCAATCTTCGTCCGACTTAATAACCGCAAAAAGTTTGGTATCGTCAGCAAATGATAAGATCAAAGATTTAATATCGTAGTCGATATCGTTCATAAACAATAAAAATAATAGTGGCCCCATATGAGTTCCTTGTGGAAAACCAGACGTAGCCTCGAAGTTATATGACGTGCTATTTTGTATTTTAACGCAGAGTTTACGACCAATCAAATAAGATTGAACCCATAGAAGGAAGGTACCATGAATACCAAGAGCCTGAAGTTTAGAGAGTAGTAAAGAGTGGTCTACTTTGTCAAAAGCTTTAGAAATATCCGTGAATATCGTATCTACTTGATAGCCTTTTTCAATTGCATTGAAAACTGTGTGAAGAAAAACTGCTAAGTTAGTGGATGTAGATCTTCCATCAATAAAGCCATGCTGATTTGGAGATATGTGTTCTTTAACCAAGAAATACATTTTATCTGTGACAATAGCTTCGAAAAGTTTAGGAATAGAAGATAATTTAGCGATAGGTCTATAATTTTCAACGACAGTTTTAGACCCTGATTTGAAAATAGGAATAATGTTTGAGAATTTCCATTCATCTAAGAAAATTCCTTCATTTAGTGATCTGTTAAAAATTAAGTAAAGAGGATAAGTCAAACTGTAAATGCAGTTCTTTAAAACTAAATTAGGGATAGCATCTGGACCAGAACTCAGATTAATATCTAAGGTATTAATTTTGTTGAAAATATCACAATATGATAATTGCATGTGTCCTAAATCAACAAAATATTGTAGGTGACTTTGCAAATTTATTCTTGATTGTGGTCTTAGAAAAACTGATTCAAAATACTTAGCGAATAAATTGCAAGTTGAGACTGAATCTTTAGCTGTTTCATTTTTGTAGGAAATACCTTGAGGAAATCCACAGGATTTTCTTCGGATATTTATAAATTTCCAGAAGTTTTTGGAATTTGATTTTATATTAGACTCATAGGTAAGAATGAAATTATTATAAAGATATTTGCTCAAAAAATCAAATTCCTTGCGTAGTCTCTGAAATACAATTTTGTCTGCCAAAGAAAAACTAATTATATACTTTGTATGTGCTTTATTTCTCGCATTTTTCAAAGAGAGAAGCCTTTTATTGTACCACGGTGGATGATGAGTTGAAGTGGGTTCTTTCAGAGGAATAGATGTAGTAAAACCGCCAAATAACAAATCTATAAATCTCTTATAACAACAATCAAGACTAATTTCAGCATTTAATACTTCATTCCAATTGATATTTAGCAAATAATCGTTTGAAAAAGAGAAAAATCACCATTTTTAAAATTAAATTGAGAAATGTCAATGATTTTTCCTGTTAAATCAGCAATAAATTTAAAATTTAATAGTAGTGCTGGGTGATACAAATCTTTTTTAACAAATGGAAGTTCACATTCACAAATAGAAGTTGATATATCTTTTGATACAAACACTAGATCTAATAATCGATCTGAAACATTAAACAGATTATTGACTTGAACTAAGTCGAGGGAAAATAATGTATCTATTATAAAGGATTCATTTATATTAAGATTAAATGGAACTAAAAATTTATTTCTATTATCATTTGGATATTTCCACGATATGCTAGGTAAGTTAAAATCGCCCAAAACACAAAAAATATTCTCATCATTATTGTGAGCTTCAAATATTGATTCAATGTTTTCAACATGTTTACTATAAATTTCAAATGAACTTCTTGGAGGAATATAACTTAATATAAAAAATATATTTTTCTTTGTAAAAACATTACTAGAATTATTAATATTTACTTTTATACACAATTGTTCTATATTACCATTATTATGAAAAAGCGGGATAGGATGACTAATAAATGATGATTTGACAGCTATTAGAATTCCACCACCAAGATGTTTGTTTGTAGCAATTAAATCTCTGTCGTTACGGAAAACACAGTAAGCAGACTCGTCAAATAATTCAGATGAATAGATGGAATCGTGTAGTGATGTTTCTGTACATGCTATCAAAGAAAATGAATTATCTGAAACAGCGCGATAAAACTCATGCGTTTTAGTGCGTAAGCCTCTTGTATTTTGATAATATGTTGAAAATATATTTCCTTCAGAAAAAGAAGATAATGCTGTGTCAAAAGAGTGCAATGATGAAAGTGATGATGTTGATAATGAGGCTGATCTTTCAGAGGGATGTGGTGCAAAAAAATAATGAATGTATTGAAGAAGAAACACATGAAGAATTAACGTTTAGAGCGTCAGATTGCGGTGCGTTAATTAATCCATCGAGTTCAGGTGAACTATGGGTGAGTTTTTTTGAAGTAGAAAATCTTTCACCTCTACACCAGCTGGCCAGAAATTCACAAGTTTTAATTTTTTATGATACTCTGGTGGAACATTTATTTTGAAAGAAATGCTTCTTAACTTAGTGATGTCTGCAAAAAATTATAATCGTGTGTGTTCTGTAATCCACTTTTTGTGAAGTGAAATGGTCAAAGTGAAATTTGGTGTTCAGCATTCCGAGTGAAGTGAATTGAAATGAAATATGTGAAATGAAATTTCGAAAGTGAAATTTGGTGTTCTGCAATCCGAATTCGTTCAATATTTGTCGGATTTAATTCACTTGTATTTTTAGTTGTGATTTGGTAGTGAAAAAGTGAATTTGTAGTCTTTTTGCAAAAATGTTGACAAATTAAATCCGTTTGAAACTTTTATTTGAAAAATTAAACAATGTAGGTTAATTTAATATAGAGTTTTTAAAATTCTCTCTTAAATTTATAAATAGCTATATATGAAATATCATAATCGTATATAGGGGGAAAAAGAAAAACAACAGACAAGAATATTTTTTTTTAAATTTTATGGAAAAAAAATCGAGATATAGCAGGAGGGTATACAAAAAAATAAAAACATATAATAGAAGCTTTGTGGCAAGAAGTTACTAAAGATTTGAATAGTGAAGGGCCGCCACAAAAAGATGTGTCAGAATGGAAAAAGGTATTGTTTTGTGACATTGAAACAACATTTTTTAATTTTATTTCTTGTTTTGTAGGTTTGGTTGGATTGGAAATTAAATATTAAAAAAAAGCTATCACATAATAAAAACAGGCAGTGGACCAAATAACACACTGCCAATATCTGATATAGAAGATACTATATTGCCATATTGACTGGCATATATATACAATTGTTGATGGCATTAGTGATGAATCTTTTGGAGTAGAAATAGTCAGTAATACCGAAGAAATACCAATGTCAGCCGATTCACAAACATTGAGAATTCAAAATGCAATAACCACTGATGATATAAGAAGTAAATAAAACCGAAAAAGAAGAAAATATAATGTAGAAACATATTTAGATGAACAAAAAAAAAAAACAATGACAGAGATTTGTAGCAAAATAAGTGAAGCTATCGAAGTAGCAAAAGAAATACGTGATGCTGTTAAAGATCAAAATGTTGAAAGAAAGAGGCACAATTTGGAAATGGAAAAGCTCATGTCAGAAAAAAATTACCATTTGAATTTTTTTTGTTTTAATGTTTAATTTTAAAATTTATTAGTATACATGTCAATATATTACACCTCTCATAACGTTACTCATATTACATGTTACTTATTATATTTAATTTAAAAAACTTTATTTTACTGAATAAAAAGACTGAATTGAATTTTTTATAAAATAGGTTTTATTTCTTCTAAAAATTTATTTAATTAAATTTTGTGCAATGGTATCTCCTATTCTTGTTGCTTCTTCTAAATGGTCTCCATAATATTCTGCTTCTGAGTCGTCATCTAATTCTTCATCAATTTCATCGTCTACTTCTACATCTATCATGTACTCTTTGCAAATATTATGAAGAGCGTAGCAAACATTTACAATTTTTATAACTTTTTTAGGGCTGTAGTGCAAAGTCTTATAAAGATACCTAAAGCGACTCTTTAAATTTCCAATTGTCCTTTCGATTATATTTTTTTTGCTGTTCTATGTTTTTTATTAAACTCTGATTGAAAAGTTTGTGGTTGTGCAAATTTATATGGAGTGATCACAAATGGCTCAAGTACATAACCACCATCTCCTAATCACCAAGAACCCCGATCTCCGTTTTCAAATTTATTTAAAAAAAAAATGTTTGGCTTTACTAATCTGCCATATCAGTTCATCATGTGCTGATCCTGGATGTGTAGCATCAAACATGTAATTGAAATAAATTAAAATTAAATATAATAATAAATATAATAAATATAATTTATAAAATATATTTACAATTAACACATTCACGTTATAAAAAATTCCTCCTTGTTCATGAGGTTTTGAAATTTTTATATGTGTGCCATCCAGGCAGCCAATTACTCTAGGTATGTCATGTTTTTCTAAAAATAGTCTTTTACCGTCTCGTATTTCTTGTTCGGTCATTTGAAGCTTAATCCATTTAGCACACAATTTATTTTGCAACACGTTTAGCATATTATTTAAAATTTTAGATACTGTTGATCGTCCTAAACTAATATTAAAGTCTTGACCAACACATCTTTGGTAACTTCCTCCACCTAAAAATCTGCCAAGAGTTGCTGCTAACTGATGTACGATTGGAATGCTTGATGGTGTAATTGAAGATCTAATTTCTTCCAAAATATAAGAAAATGCTTACTTATTTACTCTAAAATTATAGCTTTGAACCTGAAATATAATATAATAAATTTTACAATGTAATTTTTTATATGTACATATATATACTAGTTATACTTATAAAATATTTACTTACAATGAATCTGGAAGATCAGATATATCTGCCCTATGACGCAAAATTCTTTTTCTAATATTTTCTCTATTAATTCTTTTCGTTCTTTGATTTTCTATTAATATGGCATCCATTTTTGTTTACTTTTCAAATATGTATTTTAAATATAAAAAAACTGAATTGAATTGAAACACATCAGATTTTTTGACTTTTCACAAATTTAATTCGAAAATTTTCGAAATCACATGAAATACAGAACACCACATTTCATTCCGAATGAAAAGGAAATTTCATTCCGAATCCATTCCGAGTGGATTACATAACATGCATGAATGTCTTATTTGTGAGCACATGAAAAGTGATTACCACAAAAACGCTTAGCAGAGATAGATTTAAGTTTCTGACGTTTTTTATCTTAAAATTTCATTAAATTGGTATTTTCATTTCTATCTTCATTTCATAAATAGAAAAAATATATTTCTGCAAATGATTCAAAAATTTTACTATAATAATAAAAAATTATTTATTTATCATATCCATCATCATTATTATTATCATCATCATTATTACCGTTATGACAACTTTTTTCGATAATAATCTATTTATTATCCTATTAAAAGGAAATAAAATAAAACTTTTATATTTTTTCTTTTTTATTGTGGCAACTCTTCGTATATTACCTATACCACCTCCCTAATACCTTCTTAATACAACAACAATAATTATAAAAAAGAAAAATTGACGTAAGGTGCCCGTAACCACTTTTATATTCTCATCCACACCGGTTTTATATTTATTACAGTTAACACTCATACCTCCGCTATCAATTTTTGTCGTCTATTTTCATTTTGTTTTTTTTTTGTTATTATTTATTTGTTTTTGTTATTTTTAACCACAAATTTAACACCTTTCAATATATAATTTTCTAAATTATCCTTAAATAGCGCCACTTTGTCAACAAAAAATGAATACAACAAAAAAAAAAAAATTACCTGTGTTACCTGTTAACCGTTTTTTATTTTTTATTTAAAACTCAACTTATTTTTTTTTGTTTTTTGGTTCTCCTCATATCCTTTCATATCCTTGTATGGATTGTGATTTTTTGTTTGTATATCATGTACTTTGTAAAAATATAATAGAAATTGTATGCAAGGAGTAGATATCTTCACGATGATTTTTTTGTTTGTTTTTGTTTTTCTATTTTGATTCATTTCCTCGTTATTGGTAAACAAAGAAGGATGGATGAATGACATTTCAATGGGGAGTAGTTGATGTTAATTTGTAGTAAACACGAAAAGAATTTATTATGAAAATATTTTTGGGAAATTTTTTAAATGGAAAATAATTTGTCTTTGCTATATTAAATGTTTTTTTTTTTTTATTAAACATACCTACGTGAGGCGATACGAGATATGCAGTATCGACAAAGAATAAAACCTAGTAGGACCTGCAAAAAGATGTTAATTAAACAATAAATTTGAATTGTGTTGTGGCAACTTAGTGAATGGAAATTATAACAGGGTGAGCTATTTTAAGTGAACTGCAAACATCTTATAAAAATCTTTCAGAGCTTCTGCAAGACGGAAATCTACAAATTTGAATTCCAGTCAAATATAAGTATTTACCAATGTTTTAGGTTTGATTCAATATGGTTTTGTGTGTTTTCAGAACGTGGCTGATTCTATTTGTAATTTTTTTTGTTGCAGGTAGGTATAATGAAAAAATAAATTATCCTATGAACGTGACAATGGGTCGATTGAGAGGAAATTATATATGGAAAATTAAGCCGCAGCTAAATTACTGAAGTTGCCGTTGAATTATGGGATATCCGTGAATAGTAGGTGTTGATAATTTCAGAATTAATTTAATAACTAAATAATATATTCAATGATATTTATGAGAGCTTTAAAGTATATGAGTTGTCAATTGGAGGCTGTAAAATCTCAATTAGTGTACAAACACGAAAATAATTTAAATTAAATGAATGTGTTTTAAGCAGGACCGAGCGGAATTGCTTAAATAATTCACAACATTCTTCTCTCTAACTATCCCTTTTCTTTTGTCTTCCAAAAGCCAACAGTACGAAAGTATAAAGGTTTTTCTGACCATAGTGTTGGTTAATAATAAAAACAAAAAAAACTTTACAATGGCTCAATATTGGCAAGATATAGTAATTGTTGTTGTTGTGGGGTTTTGTGCCAAGCTCACTAAAATAAATGCCTTGGGACTACTGGAGCACTCAAAAAACCCCTAGAAAAAATTCCGGAACTCCCACCGATTGATCTATACCTGATGATACAGCAACAAGGCTGTATCTAACAAATAACTTCAAACACAAAAGACCCAAGACACAGTATGATCCTGAAGAAAATTGAACCAGGAACTGAAGCAATTGCAACTTCAGACTGTATGACAAAAGCAATTGATTGCTGCAGGAACTTCAATGTACTATTACCAAAAATCGAAGCAGTCGAAGGTTTAATAAAAGCCTTATCTCCTGCAGCATCAGTATGGTATACTGATGGCTCGAAAACCGATGCCGGCATATTTGGACCAAGGTTAAAATTTAGCACATATCGTACTATTTTTCAATCTGAAACATATGCCATCGAAGTATCGGCATTACAGTGCATCAAAAGATGGCAAAAAATTATAAACATATACTTAATTTCAGATAGGCAAGCTACTTTAGAAGATTTGGCTTCCCCAGTTTTTAAATCAAAGCTTATCTATACCTATTACAGAAGTTTAATAAAACTAAAAATGCTTCCTGAGCATGAAGGAGTGCAAAACAATGAAGAGGCAGATGTCCTTGCAAAAACCGTTGCCAGGACGAAATTCAGGTATATTGCTTGTTCAAACGCCTACTTACAAAGAATTATTTCTAAGTGGGAAACTATACAGAAAGCCGAAACATATAGATTAGTTGCCAAGGAATTACTTATTTTAAAGCTTTTTTCAAACTAAGTATTCAACAGCTGAATCAGGTAATCAGGGAGACTATAGATCCAATGTCAGAATGCTAACATGGTTAATTATAAGTTATGGCGCATTTAACAAACATCTATTTAAAATAGGTAGATCGAGCACAGACAGAGGTTCAGAGTCTACTTATAAAGAAAGGAATCCTCCTCTCATATTCCATGTTTTTGCGACGCCATAGCTCTTTAAAAATATAAATATTTCCAGTAATACACATTGCCTGATTCTGAAATTGATATCAGAGCAGATATAAACGGCAACTACAATAGATCTTAAGCGATCGCGCTAACATAGAACTCCCCATTAAAAAAAAAAACAGGGTATTTCTAATTTTATTTAGCTATATGAATTTGCCGATCTATGAAATAACGGTGCTTAGATATAATGGGTAACAATGTCTGAAAGGACAAAAACGCAAATGACTATAAGAAAAGTTATATGTTAAAATTGTACAGTGGCGAAAAAACAATCCCTCGGCATAAACTTTTACATTTAAGAGAAAGACCCAGCCGGATAAAATATCCAGCTAATCGATCTGCTCATTCAGAGACGTTTGAATTGTATTGCAAAATGCTTACTAAGCTTGTAAGTAATAACAGACTTTGAACGAAATAGCATCTTCAGTGTTTCCAAAAAAAAATTGAATCGTTTTATCTCAGCACAGTAAAACGATTATATCAATAGGTCCGGTTCAGGAACGATCCAAAGTTTCCACTTTTTCATTAAATAATTACGAAATCATAATCTTCATCATTGTCCTGCATCCCCATCCATGGGGCATAGGGCGGATAATAATATGGTAGCATAACATTATTCTAATAAATTTTTAAATAAAGCAGATTGCCACCGCCGTTTCACCTACCACAACAGTCGATATCTTATCTACAATAGACAACGAGAAATTTGTACTAAGCTTCATTCCTATGTTGAATGACGAAAGAACTAGAATTAACCAAAAAATGTTTTTACCATCAATCCCTTATTGTTCTTCATTTGAAAGAGGGTCGCAAATAAAAATAAATCGGAAAATTATAAAATTAGATTTTGAGTATGATGAAATAAGGAAATTGGCAATTTTTGCTTCACAATAAATAATACAAAAAAAAAAAAAATTATAAAATCAGCATTTTTAATTTTAATATGATTACAGTGTAAAATACGACATATGAAATTTATTGACATATCTCATGAGTATGTTGAAGTTGAAATTGTTTACATTCGAATTGAAGGAGCACAATATAATGCAAAATAAAACCTGAAATCCGATTATGGAAGAAAATAGAAATCTATTGTTTTTGACAACAATTAAATGCAGTAATATTAACTATTCGGAAGAAGATTTTAAAGGGGGTGTCAATCTTTCATAAAAATATATATGCATTTTAAAATTAACAAGAAAATAATTTATAAGCCCCCAAAAGTTTATTTTATGAAATATTTGTTGTCACATTGTTTGTAAATGAATGGAAGAAAAATATCGTAATATAAGAGGATGTAGGAATTTTGTTAATTGATGTATATAAAAAAACCCTTAGGAAATATATATAGGTTTAGAGGTGTAAGCAAAATTATCATTAAATACTAGTAGTAACAACTTTTCATCCCTAATATTTCTATCCCATTTAATTTTTATTCATTATTAAATTTTTAAATAATTTCAAAGTCCATCAAATAAAACTTTAAAAACAGAAATACGTATTTGGGTTTAAACGAACGAACTATATTTCATAATTGGAATTATTATAACCCACTTAGCATATTAAATAACACCGTACCTGACCAGTTAGGACATATTTTATCAATTGAACCATAATTATACTACAGTATTCATTCAATGAAATAATATTAACTACACTGAAGCTGTATGAAGCCACATCCACATTACATTCATGTAATATAGCCCACAAGCTCATTCATTTATCATATTTGAGTTATTTTTTAATTTAATTAATTCTATGTCAGTATTCCCTTTGCTTGCATCGAGAAAACTTCTAAAGTTATTAAAAGAAATTATTTTGTTCATACAACATATTATAGAAAAATAATTGTAATTTACAACATTAAAATTAATTATTTGAATTCCAAATCTCAAAATTATTCGAAAAAGGAAAAGAATTTCAAATGAAATTAATGTGGCTTTTTTGCAAAAAGACACAAACATGGCGAAAAGTTTTAAAATAAATAATAACAGTGATTTTGACAATTCACAAAAAAAAAAGAAAACTTCTGAGAGTAATTACTACTTACCTCTACAAACTATTGATGATGACAATGAAAGCACGTGTATGGAGGACGCATGCGAAAATAATGTTGAAAACACTGATTCTAAGAAAAATGGTCCACCACCAATAACTATAATAAAACAAAAAATTTCAACAATTCACGAATTTATGAAAAAAATTGGTGTAAATGATTATTATGTCAGATCCATTTCAATTGGTATAAAACTGTATTGTAACACAAATGAATCTTACACAAAAGCACTCGACGAACTAAAAATAAACAATCTAGAGTTTTTTACATATGAATCGAAAAGCACTAAGCCACTAAAATTTGTATTATCTGGATTGGACAACTACAATTGCACTGATTTGAAGAATAACTTATTGGAAAAAGGTTTAAAATGTTTGGATATCAAATCAATAAATAAAAACACTAATTTATATAATGATTTACAACTATATATTGTATATTTAGAAAAAAATTCAATTAAGTTAAACGAATTACGTAATAAGTTTACTTATATATTCAACACTAAAGTTAGATGGGAACGTAAAACCACCAATAAAAAAATCACACAATGTTACAATTGCCAGATGTTTGGCCACGGATCACGTAACTGTAGCGTAAATACAAAATGTGCTTTCTGCGCCGGCAGTCATTCAACTACTGACTGTACAAACAAAGAAATTAAAAAATGTGCTAATTGTCACGGTGAACATCATTCCACTGATAGTATTTGTGATAATAAGAAAACATATATCTCTCTTTTGGGTCGCAACAATAAAGTAAGACAAAATACCTCAGTGTCAAACAACAACAACAATGCAACTATGAGTAAAAGTAATTACAATGTACTTTTTCCAAACACTCTTTACTACAAGACAAACAGCAATAGTAACAGCAATAGTAACAACAACAACAACAATAATAGAAGCACATATTCATTACCTTACAATGTTGTATGTAGATCAAACTCTTTTTGGGAGAACAACAATAGTAACACTGCTGCAAGTCTAAGCTGTCATAACAATAAAATTCCAGCAGGTAGTATTAGTAGTAATAGTAATAATAATTTCAATAGTAATAGTAGTAATAATATAAGAAATAATTCAGATCTTTTTTCTGTTGATGAAATATTAAATTTAACTAATGAATTATTAAATAAATTAAGTAATTGCAAAAATAAGGCTGAACAATTTTCGGTTATAACTGAACTTTCGGTTAAATACTTATATTCAAAATGAATGTTAGTAATAAACTAAATATTTTAACATGGAATGCTAGATCTATTCAGAACAAAAACCATGAATTGTTCAATTTTATGTTACAAAATGGTATTCATGTTGGCTTGATATGTGAAACATGGCTTAACAATAATATTATCCTAAAAAACTCGAACTTTAATATATATAGGAAAGATCGTCTTACAACAAGTGGTGGGGGTGTAGCAATAATTATTAGAAAAGATATTAAGCATAAACTAATTGAACCTTTAAAGTTGGATTTAATAGAAAATATTGGTATAGAGGTAACATTAAATGATAACAAGAAAATTAAACTTTTTTCTGTCTATTTTTCCGGCACTAAAAATTACATAAGTAGCCTGAACGTAAGAAATCTAAATAAAAATGACTTCAAAAAAGATCTACTAAAAATTTCAAGAACTACAGGTGACTTCATTATAGGAGGCGATATAAATTGCAGGCACAGAATGTGGAGATGTGCCCGGGCTAATAGTTGGGGAAATATTTTATATCAGTTATTACTAAGTGATAGGTTCACATTATTATATCCTTTTGACCATACCTATATTCCTTATAATAGTAATACACTACCTTCTACACTAGATATATTTTTAACTAACATACCAGAATATTGCTCCCAACCTATTACAATTAATGATCTGTCATCTGACCACTTGCCGGTTACTTTAAACGTTAGCAAACAAACTATATCACATGATCGTACTTATTTGGATTTTAACAATGCAAATTGGTATCTGTATCAGAAGTTTCTTAAAATGGAACTAAATACCAATAATAATGATTCTGTTGACTATTGTTACCAAATAGACAATATGATATCTAATTTAAACAACAAAATTAAAAGAGCAACTGAATTGGCTGTACCCATGAAAATAGTCAAGCAATACACCGAAAAATTACCTGACTATATAATAAATATAATCAGGCATAGAAACACTGTTAGGAGAAAGTGGATGCGTAGTCGTAATGTAATTTTTTATGCTCAATTACAACACTTCAACAATTTTTTAAAACATAAAATAAGTGAGTTTCGAAATATGAAATGGTCTAATACTCTTAAGCACTTGAAAAAATCGTCAAAACCTTTTTGGAAAATTTCAAAAGTTTTAAAAAATAAAAATAAATTTATAGGTACTCTAAAGGATGACAGTAACACATTTTACACGAATATTGATAAAGCAAATGCATTAGCTAAAAATTTTTATAACAAACACGCCGTGAACAACAACACAAGCGACCATGATACAAATCTTATGGTGGAGGAATCTGTAAGCAAAATTGATCAAGCTGAAATAGAATCCTTTGAACAAATTGAACTGAAATCTGTCAATGAAATATTTGCCCAATTAAAGACTAAAAAATCTGCAGGTTCAGATCACATATCTAATCTATGTATCAAAAAATTACCATTAAACGCAAAAAGATATCTAATTTTGATTTACAATTCTTGTTTAAAACTAGGTTATTTCCCGAATATATGGAAAGAAGCTCATATTATTCCGATTCTTAAGCCTGGAAAACCGATGGAGGAATTAAGTAGTTTTCGGCCTATCAGCTTACTATGCAGTTTCTCAAAAATATTTGAAAAACTCATAAAAATTAGACTGGAAAAGTTTATTTCAACTAAAAAAATTCTTCCAAACGAACAGTTTGGATTTAGGGTAAAGCATAGTACCATTCACCCTCTTCTACGTGTCAAAAATTACATTAAATCCAACTTAGAAGAACGCAAATCTATTGGTCTAGTAGCGCTTGACATAAATTCCGCCTTTGACACTGTGTGGCACTCTGGCTTGCTTCATAAATTAGAAGTCTATAAATTTCCTATATATTTAATTAAAATCATACAAAACTTTCTTCATCAAAGAGTATTTCGTGTGATATTGAATAATACATGCTCCAATTTGTATGAAATTAAAGCAGGAGTTCCACAAGGCTCGGTACTTGGCCCAATTTTGTACAACACTTACACTGCAGATATCCCTAGGCTAGAGTTTACAAAAATATCAGTATTTGCTGATGACACTGCAATTTACTCTGCTGGCACTAATCCCAATCACATATTAACAAACCTACAAAATTCACTCAATAAGCTCTCTAGTTATTATGCAAAATGGAGAGTAAAAATTAATGCTTCCAAAACAGTATCAATTTATTTTACGAAAAAAAGGAAAGCCTCTCTTTTACCTTCTATACCATTAAAACTGCAAAGTGACGAAATTACCTAGAAATTACCTTAGATAAAAGGCTAACCTTTCAAAAGCAAACTTCTATCACTATTGATAAAATTAACAAATGTACTCGCATGTTGTATCCCCTTATTAACAGAAAATCAATCTTATCCACAGAAAACAAATTGATACTTATTAAGGTAATTTTTCAACCAATAATGTTATATGCGGCACCAGTCTGGGGAGATTGTGCAGCTAGTCATACCAAAAAATTGCAAATTGCGCAAAATAAACTTTTGAAACTTGTATTCAATCTTCCCAGATGGTATTCAACCAAAAAGCTGCATGATAAAGCCAGCATGAATACAATTTTAGAAAAAATAAGTTATTTAACTGTAAAGTTCCACTCGGAACTGTTCATGTCAGAAAATCCTCTGATCAGAAATTTAAATTAAGTTAAAAAAAAATTAGGCTAGTTTAGTTCGTACGTATAGATTTTACTATAGATAGGTTTTACTGTTTAAGTTAGCGTTAAGTTTTACAAAACAAAAATTCAAAAAGGTTTTTCATCTCCAATTTTCCTTTAAATTTATAGTATTAAACTCGAAAACTTCTAAATAAAAATAAAAAAATACAAATCAACTGTAGTAAAGATAATTATATATCTGTATCTAAGTAAATAGTTTTAAAAGAATTAATTGTACAATATATGGAGCATAATAAATAAATAAAAAAAAAAAAAAAAAAAAAAAAAAAAAAAAAAAATTAATTCTAAAGCCACTTTTTTCTACATTAGCATTTAAAAAGACAAAACAAACAAACATGCCAAAAAAATAAACCGCACCTTATAATAATCCCTCTCCATTAAAACCTTACCAGAGTTTTACAATAGTAGAATAACTATATTATTGTCCAAACTACTGTATGCATTGACTACCAAGCTCAAACGTGCGACGGGGCGAACATATGAATGATCACAATAAACTTTAATTTAAATTGTTGTCAAAATTTGAATAAAATCTATTCTACGAAAATTAACAATCACAGTAAGCCCATTTGCGGCTGCGGTGATATAGGGGAGCGATCCCATCGCGGAAAAGTTTAAATCTAATCTAAATCTAACTTGATTTCATTTAACATC
Organism: Argyra leucocephala; assembly: GCA_963942445.1. Taxonomy (NCBI): domain Eukaryota; kingdom Metazoa; phylum Arthropoda; class Insecta; order Diptera; family Dolichopodidae; genus Argyra; species Argyra leucocephala. Next base: position 18,525,503 of record OZ012681.1, read on the forward strand.
TAATATTTAAATATCTATGCTTGTAGCACATAATTAGTATTAAAAATTTTTCGGATGACTACCTAAACTGCCTCTGCGAAATTGTACCTGAAATGAGCATCATTTTGCTTCAGTACTTTTATTTATATGCTCCATACAAACTTAATCAGCCCAATTTGTATAGTGTTAATGACTTTAGCTAGGTGAATGCTAAATGACTCAGTTGTCATACCGATTTTTTTAACCAAATACTCCGCTTAGGATATAGCCTTATGTTATTCTAGCAAGTGCATACTATATTTTTCTCGTGGTGGGTTTTGGATTGCGTAGGTCGTTAAACAAAACTTCATAGATGGATCATTCATTCATTGTTTGATAGAATTAGTTTGACATCAGAACTATAAAATATTTCTTACCGCGTCATGTTTAAAACCCATCAGTATAAAAAGAGGAATTCTTCTCTTACCTTATTCAAATTTAATTTAATCTTACCACTAAAGTAATGAAAGTGAACATTTCTCTTCAGAAAAGATTTTGACAAAAAACGAAATGAAAACAGCCATAATTAATTTTATATGTGACACTTTTAAATATTCTTAAAGATTATAAGCAATAGAATTTACAAAATGATTGAATAAGAAATCGGATCTGCTTACTTAAACGTATGTGTGAAGCTTGTACTTATGATACTTAGAATACTCAGAAATAGTCAGAAAGCTTTTTATAGGGTACTAATGTAAATTTTATATTCGCTTAATTGTTATCAAAATATATTAAATTAATAAAAAACATGTATTGGCAACAGAAGACGCGAAATCAGAACAATTGATACTAAAATTGGAGAAATAGGGATACGTAGAAAATAAGAATATATATTGTCCTTATCACTTTCTAATATCTACTCCGAGGGGATATTGTAGGAAGTATTAATTGACGCTAACAAAGCTTTTAAACCTAACGGGGTTTATACACACAATATCCGCTACGCAGAGTTAGAGGATACAACCTTGATAGCTGTTTTTTGATTTCATTAATTTTGAAGACTTAGTAAATATAGTCAACATTCATAATATAAGCAACTACAGCCTTTCTTAAACATCCTCTTCCTCTTCTTTTATTGCCTATCCATAATTGGATGTCAGCGGTATTGGATGTCCTGATAGATGTACCGATCCGTTGCTGAATGGATTAAAAATAATAAACTTTAATTAATACAAAATTATAAGTAGAATCGTCATTATAACAACGCGAAAATATCTATAATACAGCATTGAAAGTGTATCCGACTTCAAATATCTTGGCTTAGCTAAATTAAAGTTGGGATTCAAATGTAGGTAGAGATATTATGCAAGATTGAAATGCTATCTCTAAGCTAAAAAAAGTATATTGTCTAGCCGTAAATTTGATAATTTAACTTTATGTGTGCTGTAAACCAAATTAAACTGAATTGAATATTGGAATTGTATAATAAAAAGACTAGTCGTCTTTCGTCCAATTTATACAAATAAATAAATAATAATAATGCTATTATATAATCAAATCTGTACACTGTCAATTCTGCATCTGATTCTACAATTCTGTTCATATGTTCATCATCATCGGGAAACTAAAAACAGCCATAATAAACAATGTATGTATTTATTATGTGAAGCTACCGATGTCTATTAAGACTTTGATGGGTTGATAATGGTAAATAGTAGAAAATACTCAGAGCTAACCATCATTACAACATCCTAATATTTTCGATCATGTAATTTGTAGATACAAAATGTAACATGTTAAAATTAATCCTTCCAAGTTGTTGTCATAAAACAAATTGTCATGAAACATATAAAACGATAATGCTTCAGTATAGAGAACTATACACCAATGTTTTTTTTTTACAACCTTTAGGTTATAATAGTTACAATCTTATTTGGGTTTCAATACCACTGCTATCCTATGTTTTTATTTTAGCCTTCTTATATACTCTGTTCTATTTAATATCTCAATCGCCTCTGAATTGATGTGTTTAAACAATCTGTCGTCGTGCTTCAGAACATATGGTTCCTAATAACTGCATTGATTGTTTTTACCTTGAGATCTCTGTGAATATCATCATCTGAATCATACCGATATGCGTTTGTTATAGTTCTAAAGAATTTATTTGTATAATGCTGAATAATTAATAAGTAAAATTTCTTAGTGCAACCGCAAAGCTGGCTTTCATAAGTCCAAATGGACTTAATTATAACATTATATATTTGAAGCTTGGAGTACAGGCTTGTATTTGAATCTTGGAGCACAGGCTTTTTGTCTGACATGATGTTTCCAGTTCCAGCAGCGCGAATCTAGGTGTAAGGTATTTTACTGTCTCCGCCTTTAGAACTTGTACGTTGTTTATAAACACGCAAAGTTGAGTTGATTACTATTACACTTATTATTGGTTTTATTTTTTAAGTCTGTGTGAATTTACTGATTTTATTTAGTACTTTTTGGAGTTGCTCTGATGTGCTTGTGCTCATTAGAGCCGTATCATCTGTAAATACTGCCATGTCAATATTTGGTGTTGTTGAAATATCGGCAGTATATTGTATATAAATATAAGATAGGTCTTAAGACGCCTACTTGAGGAATACCTGCTGAAATTGGATCAAAATTGGATATTGCTTATCCGCGTGCTACTCTGAATTTCCTGTTGAATATGTATGACTCCAGTAATTTACATAAGTTGCCTGAAAGGGTTTGTATTGCACATTTTGTGTATAAGGTCTTCATGCCATACTTTATCGAAGTCTTGTAAAACATCAAGAAATATAGCCATACAATATTTATTTTTCTCGAGTGTGCGCTCTATCAAAGTGACAACACGATGCATCTGGTCAACAGTTGAATGTTTTTCTCTGAATCCAAATTGAATATCAGGTATATTCACAAATGGTCGAAGGCGTTTCAGTATAAGTTTTTCGAACAACTTAGATAAGGATGGTAGTAGCAATATGGGACTATAAGATGCTACTCCGCTTGCTGACTTTCCTGGTTTGAGTAACATATAATTATCTGCACCACTTTAAAGCACTCTGGTACATATTTCAGCGTAATACATGCATTGAATAGAGATATCTTAGCATAATGGTGGCCTTACGCAGGAGTTGATTCAGAAGTGAAATATTATCAATAGCAGGACATTTCTTTTGATTTATATTTGTATTAATTTCGTTCGTTTGTGGATGTTTAATAGGCAATATTTGTGTAATTGGACGGTTATATTGGCGAGTTGCCTTCCAAAGCAAATAATCACTATCAATAGACCAAAGTGATTTCATTACTTACTGACTCACTTGCTGGGTACTACAGACCTTGAAGGTCCTCGGCCTGGCGCAAAAATGTCCTCCACTGATTTCAGTCACGAGCGGAATCTCTCCAGTTGGTTATTTGAAGTTTTTTCATATCTGCCGATACTTCATCTCCCCAACGAAGGTGTGTGCCTCCCTCAACGACGCGTTCCCTGGGGCTTGGATTCGAAGAGTTTCATAGCTGAAGAATTTTCATCCATTCGCTCTATATGGCCTCTAGCCAATGAAGCCGTCTTATTCTGACTTTTTTTTAGCTAGGTCCATGTCGTTGAACAGCTGGTATACTTCGGCATTGTATGTTCTTCTCCAAACCCCTTCGTTAGACACAGGACCATAAATGCGACGAAGAATTTTTCTCTCAAAGATACCAAATGCATGCTCGCTTGCTTTTGGTAATGTCCAGGATTCAGAACCATATATCAGCACCGGAAGGATGAGCGTTTTGTATAATTGTGCCTTGGTATTTTGGGATATGAGCTTTGGACCCAGTTGCTTGTAAAAACCGAAGTAGCAACGGGTTGCAAGGGTAATTCTTCGCCTTACTTCACCTTACTTCGACATCGATGTTTTTGGTGGAGTTATTGATTTACTTACTAGTATTCAGTAAATAATGGTAAAATAATGTTCAAATGGTCATCAACATACAATTGGGGACATGCAATAAGATTTAATTTACAATTAGCAACTCTCTCTCTGTCATCTCCTCTTCTCTTTAATTACTAAATTACTTCTTCAATTATTTTTGTTTATTATTCTTTTCAAAACTTCTTCAATTATTCTACCATTCACTTTCTACCTATATCTACCTATAATTCAATTTCAAATATCATTGAAATATTTTTAATAAGTTTCAATACCATTCAATTCATTCATTTATAATCTCAATTTCAAGATTTATTAGGCGTAAATCGATTCATTCAGTTGACTTTTTTTCAAAACTTATTTTGAAAGCTGAAAAATAAAATTAAAATAACAAAATGAAAAAAAAAAAATAAAACCAAAAACCAAAAACAAACGAATATAAAAAATTGCCCATCAAATAAAATCAAAGACCATGAAATGAGGATCATGAAAAGCAAAACCAAAAAAAAAAAAAAAAAAATACAAAATTCCCAAGGGAATTACCGGAAGAAGTTAATAAAAAAAAAAATATATATATATATAAACCTATAGCTATATATTATATAACTACACCTGGAATAAAATTCTCTATATATCTACTCTCCTCATATTATATTTTAATATTGTTCTCTGCAATATTTACTCAATAATACAGTTCTCTTTACCAGAGCAGAGCATTCCGCACATATTTTGAATACAGTGTTAATTGACGTCAAAGTTCAATGAGTTTTCAATACAGTAGAAATTGTTTGAATTTTTTTTTTTTTTTATTGTTTTTACAGAAGGGGGAACTTTAGAGTTCACCTGAAAATTTAATTTTTTTTTTTTTTTAGAGTTCCTTAGTTCGGCTCTTTGCTACCTATTGTATTATTTACGTCTTTTACATTTTTTTATAATACGGTTTTTGGTTTTTGGTTTTTCTTTTTGTAAAAATAGCTGTCAATAAAAAATGAAATTCTTTTCGAAAAAGCTGTTGATTTTTTAATTGCATTTTTTTATTGACCTCCTCCCTAAAGTTTAATTTTTTTTTTTTTTTTTATTACTTTTTAATAAAAATTTATTTTTTAATTTCTTGATTGGAATTATTATTTTAACAATTTTATGTTATGAAAAAATAAAATTGGGAATTGAAATTGAAGAGTTGTAAATGTTGTGGTGAGGGGAGGGGTGAAAATATCGTGAAAAATTTTTACTTGTAATTAAAATTTTAATTTTTTTAATAATTATAGTCGTACATATTTGCAGTTCAATTTTTTATTGGTATATCTATGCATTATGAAATTGGATTTCAGTTTTAATTGTTATTCTATGATGGTAGAACATTAAACGGCGGTTCAAATAAATTCACAATTAATTACAATTAATCGGGGCAGCTGCAAAGGAAGTATTTAAGAGTTTATGTCTTTTAATTTTATTTATTGTAGCTGCAACAATGAGGATTGGACAGATACCAACATACAGGTATTGTGGTTTCATATCGTCCAGTGGACCGTATTTACTGCTACCACTTGTGATATATCACCACGGAGCCTGGTTAAAAATTGTTTCGTTTTATTGCTGAATAAATAATGGTGCTATACATTTAGTAAAAAAAATGTAAATTCAGATGCTTTACAATGTCTTGGCTGCACAAAATATTGTTGGGGTCTAACCGCGTAAAAAATTCAAATACGCATGGTATATGCGAATACGAAATGTATCCGTGCCGCATAACAAATACGCAACACAAACTGAAATGTCTTTAAATGGTTTTAGCATTACATTTAATAGAAGTCATAATGACAGTACATCCATTGAAAAAATCTGAAATAAATTTAAAAGTTGCAATTGACCAAACCTGTACTCCTACGCCTACTACAAGAAAACATCAGCTGCAATTGAAGATTCAAAGACAAATGTTAAAAACAAAGAATCCAATAATGCTCTAACTTTACCATCTAGTGATGAAGATCCATTACAAGCACCCGATATTATATATGATAATGTTGAAAATGCAAAAGAAACAGCTGAACTAAATGAAGAACACACACTTTTGTCAAAAATTCCAAGAAAGCTTGATGTTGGCTCAGAAAGCGATGATTTTTATGAACCTGAAGTTAATTTAAAAGCAATATCAACTAAGAAAGAAAATAATAACATTGAAATTAATTACAAGCCACAAGTTCACAATGATCCACAGGAAATTAAAAATGAATTAAAAGCTACTCTAACAAGATGTAGTTCGAATCACTCTCCATCATCACATTGTTATACTCCTACTTCTCCACATTATTCACAATTAAGTCCCAGTTATTCACCAGTTTCACCAATATACTCATCTGCGATTCAATACGGTCCAGAAGATCCACAGGAAATTAAAAATGAATTAAAAGCTACTCTAACAAGATGTAGTTTGAATCACTCTCCATCACCACATTGTTATAATCCTATTTCTCCAATACACTCTCGATCATCACCACATTTTTCTCTTAATAGTCCCGAGTATTCTGAAAATTTTTGTTCATATTCTCCAACATACCCTACAGCTTCACCAACATTATAATTAGGGACTCAAACCATTCAGAAGAATCCCAGGAAATTAAAAAACGTAGATCGAAACACTCTCCATCATCACCTTGCTATAGTCCTACTTCTCTACAATCACAGTTGACGTACTTAGATCAAAATTTCAATGTATTCAACAAGTAGTCCATCTTATGAGAAACAACACAATTAATTTTGTAATTTTAATTGATTTAATAATGTTTCAAGTTTTGCTGAAAAATATAAATGTAAAAAGAAAATTTTGAACATAATAAAACTTAATTTGATCAATTTTAGCTATAGAAATAAAAAAAAAAAAAAAAAAAAAAAAACGATGCTGATTTTGCAGTAATGGTATTTTACGAAATTAGCAATACGCGGTTTGGTAACACTGGACGATGTAAAAATCCTCTAGTTAAACAAAATTAAAAAAATCCCACATTTCGAAAGAGAAAAGGACATATAAAATTGGCTTGCAGATTTATCTGTTGGATCAACGGTTAAAATAAAATAAAAATAAATAAACAAAACTTTTCAAATTCAATTTCTGGGCAACAGTTGCTTTTCCTTAGAGATCATAATTGTTCAGATTTTCTGTCAGTTAAACAGATTTTCATCAGATTTTCACCTGCTGAGATCCGGATCTAGATTCTGATAAAATATCACTGCTTCGTAGGAGATCATTATCCTTAAATTTAAATTCCCCCTCATGACCGCAGGTATTATATAGTGGGCCTGTGACAAAACTTTTGAAGTTTGTGTAAATGCCAAAAAAGGTGTCTTATAGTGTTTTTTTATTTCCTTGAGCTATATTTAAAACACTGTATACCCGAACTATTCATATACTATAATACTATCAATATTTTTATGTTCCCCTTATTTTTACGTTAAACGGTTTTCGTCTAAAAAATTATATTTTAAGTTTTTTATGTTAATAGTTTTATTAGATTGCAAGATGAAACTGACAAAGTAGATATTAAACTTTAATAAATCGTATTTTTGTTAACCTTACATTCAGCAATTTTTGATCCTAATTAGTATTCACCTTAAATTATATCAGACCATTATATTGCACCACTTGAAAAACGTTTTAATTAAAATAACTAGGATAGTTTAGATGTCGTTAATAACATTAAATATCAAACAAAATATTGAATACATAAATTTCTTATGGAATTTGATAACTTGCACCTGGACTTGGATCTGAACTGCGTTAACGCAAAAAAGTTAAATTTATCTGAATTTTTAACACTGTTAAAATATGTCATTTCCGTTTTCATAGTTTCAAAGAATTTTTAAAATGTTTCTTCTTTAGATATTATACAAAATTGAATGGTTTCGGTATATTATAATTTATTTCTAGCTAATTTGCAGATCTGCAATTTTTTTTTTACTTTTTCTATAGTTTTTCAATTTTATAAATAAATCCATTTCGCTAAAATGTTGTTGCGACAGCTTTGCAGGTATGTTTAAATAATTTTGAAATTTTTGTTTCTTCCGATATTTACACTCAAATAGTTTCGATATAAAGTTATGATTAACTTGCAGATCTGCACATTAAGATTGCACATTATGATTAACTTGCAGATCTGAGTTATGAGATTATACTTCTTTCGATGTTTTAAGTTAGATTGCTTTGGTAACAAATTGTTGAGGTAGGTTTGCAGTTCTGCAAGGAATTTTTATTTTTAGTTTATTTTCAAATGTTAACTCAATTTGTTTGAATAATATTGATACAGAATCGTATCAACCATATTTGCTGAACCGAATTTTGATTGTTTTAATGAAAAATATTGAACCATATGAATCAGATTATAATAATAAGGTGTAAGTCAGTGTAATAAATCAGTTGAGATATTATATTAAAATAAATAGTTTTAAAAAATTATATTTTAGTAGCATATAATGACATTACTAATCTAGTAAAATTTGGGTGTAGTTTAAAAGAACACAAAATACCAACAACAATAGCAGGCCATACACCACAAATTCTTACACGCGCGCAAACTTGTACGTGAAAGTGTACAAGTACACAAACATTCACATACACTGTACACTCTTGCCTGTGCGAATACTGTTCGTTTTAAAGCTTTAAGTTCATGCATTAAAATTGTTATTGTAATTAAAATTTCGGAGTGGCGTGTTGTAAAAATTTAACACTCCAAATTCAAATCGAACAGTTTTTTGGTTATTTTAAACATGAGTACAAGTAAAGTACATGTATTTTTGGTTTTAATTTATTTAAAATATATAAAATTGGGCAAAAACAGTGTATATTTAACTTTACCGAAATAAATTTAATTTAAGTAAAATTAAAACAATAAAAAAATTAAACATATTTTTTATTTATTTATTTAATTATTTAACTTAATTTTTCAGTTTCACTTATATAAATGCTTACAAATATGAACTAATATAAAAATTGCAAAAATTAACTGTAAAAACAAAAAAAGTAAGTTACACGCATACGTGATTGAGCACGGTTAATCTTGAATGTGTATGGTAGTAAAACTGTACAGTTTTAAGTACAGAATACGCGCACGCAATCTTCTCCATATGTTCACCCATACACAAACGTTTTTTCGCACACGTATTTGTGTGTATGGCTTGCTAATGTAAAATTAATAATATGTCTTAACTCTCATTATAATAAATTAGTTTTATTTTTTCACTGCATTTATTTTCTGTCTACACCTACTTCTATATGATACATTACACAAAAATATATTTTTTCTCTTAATTCTCATTCTTTCATTCATAATTAACTGTTTTTTTTTTCATTATTATTGTTGTAGTAATAAAAGGCTTCAGACAAAAATAAAATTAGTACCTATAAAATATTAATTTTTATTATTTTCACTTTCAAATATTTTCTTAATATCCTATAGTTAACAAATAAATCAATTAGCTATATTAAATAATATTAAATATCTTTTCTACTATGTAATATATTTTTCTATCAATTTTAAATATAAAAATTTCTAATTTTTAAAATACAATTTTAATTAAAAAAAAAAACAATAATAAAAAATTTAAAAAATTCAAACACAAAAAATCAATTGCCTGTGTTAAATTCAAATTTATATTTTAAAAAATACAATTAAAAAAAAATTCCAAGTCATAAAAAAACAATAACAACAACACAATCATCAGTAAAATCGAAAACTGCTTATGAATCAACAACACTGAACTCATTATAGGGTTGTCACTTGTGTACATTATAATACATACGTTTTAATTATGAAGTCATTAACATTTCAACAAAAAAAAATAAAAATAACAAAAAAAAAAATATAATAAAAAAATAATATTTTACCGCATATCATTAGAGGGAGTAGTTAAAAAATTGTTCTCCTCCCCTATTTAATATAGAATACAAAATAATAATTTATTTGAAATGAAAGAGAAGAATAATATAAATGTTTCCTTTTTTTTTTGTTCTTTTTAATTTTATTTTTTAAATAACAACACAATTTTTTGTCATTAAATGTCACTTTCATAGACATTTTGGGATTTAAAAAAAAAAAAAATTAAATAGTCTTTATGAACAATTTATTATGAAACTGAAATAATTTTTTTTTATTTACCAAAATATTAATTTATGAAATAATTTAACCTAAAGATGACATCTACCATATTGGCGGATATGTTAATGAGAATTTCTAACATATTTGAGAGCAAATATCAATTATTTAAAGGGTATGAGTGTATGTACCATTTGAAAAAAATAATGTGGTTGCTATAATTTACATACTGATAGATATTTTACATTATTTTTTGATTTTTAAAAATTAATTAAATTGTCTTGTATTAAGTTTCATTTTTTGTCTTTTTTTAACTTATGTTTTTATGAATACAGGGATTATTTCAGAGTAATTTATGGATTTTTTTTCTTCCAAAATCCAAAATCAAGTTTTGAGCATGTCTAAGCTGGAATCTATATCAAAATAGTTAGTGAGGATCTCTTCAAACTGTACCGAAATACCTAACTCTAACTAATAGTTATAATCCCGATAAACAAAATGTGTCGTAGAAAGATGAAGGAACACAATGTGTTTCTAATTGTGTACCCAGCAGAAGAGAAAAATAATAAAACTATTTTTTTTTGTTTCTCTTTTACTTGATTTTTCATTTCTATAATAATTATCTACGTAGAACATAATTTTTAAATCCTAGCAATAGCAAATAGCTTGGTAACTATGACGACCGAATGCCATAAAGTTTAATAGTATTCGGTCGGTTGACAAACTAATTTTTTATTGCGTTTTAGTTTGTTATTGTTTCTTTTCTTGTAAGTACTAAGCTAAGTGTGTAAATAAAAACAAATTAATAAAAAATAAAATTATTCTTATAATTTTTAAAATAAATAAATAAAAGTTATAAATTGGATTGTAATAAAAGTTTAAAATACCAGGTATGTTGCCAAGATTAATGTAACTTTTTAAATAATTTTAGTTCTAAGTATAAACTGTTTTTATGGTGTTTTCAAGTAGATAATAAAAACTAATTGAAATAATTAGGTACATATTTTTTTTTTACATGAGAACTTAAAATTAGAAGTACAGTATTAAATTATTATTTCTTACTTATTCTGCTATTTTTGATTTATAATGTAAATTATAGTACTTTATTCAGTTTTATAACAATTTTTACTTTAGATTAAATAAATAAAAGATTTACATTATTTACATACATATATATACATTTTTGTTGAATAAAGATGATATAGAAATTGATTTTTTTTTTTTTTATTATTATTAACAGAACACTTTAGCAGGTGTTCGCTATTTAACCAAAAAAAATTTTTTTTTGTAATTTACAGACTATTGCAAATTATTTGATCATTTAATTTGCTATTGAGAGATTATGAAAATAAGTTTTTATATTAGGTTTGAAATTTTAAGTTTAGTTAGATAATCGTAAATCATATTTATGTTTGATTCTGTGGGTGTTGAGAGAAGTTGAAGGGGATTTAGGTTTTGGAATGTGAATAAGCGATTATGATTTAGATGTTGACATTCAGATAATAGGTGGTTTAGTGTTAGTGTTACCGAATTGCAAAATTGACATATAGGTGCGGGGTCGTTTTTTAGTAGGTGTATGTGCGTGAGATTTGAATGACCTAGTCGTAGTCTAGTGAAGCATTTATTCATTAAAGTAGTAGTTGAGGTTGGGAATTTTATTGGGAGACCGGTTGGGTTGACAGTTTTGTAGTGATGGTTGTAATCTATCCAATCATTTCGGAATGTTTGTATGATTATTTTTGAGGCGACTTTCGAGATTCTTTTTTTGTTCGGGGGGATAAAGGTATGTAACGGAGAATTTAAGGCGAACTTGGCTGCTGTGTCAGCCAATTCATTTCCTATGATGTCGGTGTGCCCAGGTGTCCACATGAGCTTTAGTTTTTGGGGCATATGGATGAGTTTTTTTTTGTATAATTTTAATTGCTTCCCAATTGGTTAGGGGATTTTTGGCTGCTTTGAAAAGGCTAAGGCTATCTGTGCAAATTACAAATTTTCCTTTAGTAGTTTTGAATATCTCCAAACAAGATAATACTCCTTGAACTTCAGCATCGAAGATGCTGGAATCGTTTGGGAGTATGCCGTGGGATAGCGTCTTTCCATGTTCATTGATTACAGCAAATGACACTCCATTGTCAGTTTTTGAGCCGTCAGTGAAAATTATTTGCCAGTTATTATCTTTTAACGGGTTGATGGATTCGGAGAACATTTGTTTGTATATTGAAGCAGGGGTATTGTCTTTACGAAAGGTGGATAGTTTGTCGATGAATGAATTATTTGATATTAACCATGGTGGAGCATTATGTTTCGAGTTTTTAGTTGGAGGGCGTTCTAAATTAAGTTCTTTTTGTAGATTGTAAATTTCCCACAAACCGGATTTTGTAGAGAAAGGTTTTTTCTTTGTTTTTAGAAGTTGAACTTCTTTGTGAAGAATCTCAGATGCGAAAGAGCACAACTTTGGAAGAAGACGGCATTTTAGTAACTGGGCTCTTTTTTCTATTGTAAGGAAATCCGCTTCTGTTAAAATATTCTGGATGGGAGTTGTTCTGAATGCCCTCAGGCTACTTCTTATCGCTGCATGGTAGGGGGCTTTAATTTTCTGTAAAGTTGATTTCGCACATTTGTTATAAATTTGTATACCGTAGTCTATTTTAGAAAGAATGGTAAGTTTTGTAATAGGGGTAAGAGTGTTGGTATGTACGTGGCTTTTGTTTGCTAATAGATATTTAATGACGTTCAGTTTATTAAATAGATTTTTCCTTAAGTTAATGCAGTGGCAATTAAAACTATTTTTTGTGTCAAATATTAAACCCAAAATTTTCAAATTGCTAACGTTGCTAATGTTATGATTCCCGTAATTGATCGAAATTGGGTTGCAGTTAAGTTTCCGACATACGTGAAGGTGTTTGCATTTATTGAGTGAGATTTTGGCGCCTGAGTATTCAGTCCAATGGTCAATTGAATTAAGAGTGTCAGTGAAGCTATTTGATATTGCGTTGGTATCTTTATAGTTAGCTAAGATGTAGAGATCGTCAGCGTATAAGCAGTGTTTAATGTTATATTGATTGGCTATTAGTTTACTTAAGTCTTCGAAGGCGATTAAGAATAGTGTAACTGATAAAGGAGAACCTTGAGGAATGCCGTTGAAAAGCGAGTAAGTAGGTGAGAGTATGTTGTTAGTTCTGCAGCATATTTTTCTATTACTTAAAAAAGATTTGATGTAAGTGAACATTTTTGGGCCCATTTTCCATTTTATCAGTTTTTCTAGAATAACATGAATTCCGATCTTATCAAAAGCTTTTTCAAAGTCGATTGATAATATTGATGTGTGGTTTTTGGATGAAAAGTTTTTGCAGATTAAGTGCTCAATGTATAAAAGAGCGTCCATGGTGCTTGAACCGTTTTTGAATCCCACTTGATTTGGGGAGAGAAGATTTTCGGATGTAAGGTACCACATTAGCCTTTTTGAAATCATTTTCTCGAGTATCTTGCTCATACAGGGGAGCAGGGAGATTGGTCTATAACTGGTGATTTCATCAATACTTTTATTCGGCTTTCGGATGGGAACTATTATTGCCTTTTTGTGGGATTGTGGAATAATACCAGTTTTGAAAAATGCGTTGTATAACGAAAGTATTCTTTCCTTGAATTTTATCGGACAGTGTTGGAGCATTTCATAGTTAATTTTGTCTATTCTTGGGGTTTTACCTTTAACACATTTTAGAGTGGTCTCCAGTTCGTTGAGGTTGAAGTCATTTTCAAGGAATTTGGCTTGTCTTTTTGAGAATTAAAATTTATGTAACACAAAGCCGAAAGCCTCTGCAGCTAGCTCTTACAAAATTGGCCATAATTTAAATTATGGTCAATTCAATAATAATAATAATAATTGAAATAATACTGTTAGCAAAAATGTGGACTAAAATAACAAGTTGTACCAACTTTTCGTTGCAGTGCCCCTAAAGTACTGCTGTTGTGTCCGTATTTTTACTCTTACAACTTTACTTATTTTATCGACTTTTCTTTGCAGTATCCCAGAAGTGTTTCTACTGTGTCCGTATTTTGATTCTTAGCAAATCGGAGTTTGAATCAAGTTTTGTAGAAAAAATTCAAGGTTTGTTAAAATTAGAATTTGAAGCAATATTTATAAATTAGTAAAAATGAATGTAAAAAAACAAAATAGTTTAAAATACTTTCAGCACCCAAATTATGACACAGTAGTACATTAAAAGATCAAAATCTGAAATTACTACAATATCTGCAGAATTGAGTTTAGCTATGAAATCTTCGGAACCAGAGGCAATGTAAATATTAGAAGAAGATGTGTACGAAATGTGTCGACACTCTGTCGACTATATTCATTTACTGTAAATATTAAGTGCACATGTGTGCGAAGAGTGTCAACACTTTCTCGACACATGTGCTGTAAATATCAAGAAACACATGTGTCCAAAATGTGTCGACACTTTATCGATTAAATGTACTGTAAATAATAGGAACACATGTTTGCGAAGAGTGTCAACAATTGCTTGACACATGTGCTGTAAATATCATGAAACACATGTGTCCGCAAAATGTCGACATTTACGCGACACTTTATTATAATGAGAGACACATTTGACTGGACATTTGCGACCATTTGCACCATGCTTATCCCTACTTGTGTCGTGAATGTGTTCCATGCGCATGGAACACATTCGCGACTTTTTAGGAACAATTTTGTCCAAATTGTTTACCGGGAATTCTAACCTTGGGTATAATATTGGGCTTATATAAATACTTATTGAGCATAGCAATATGCAAATTTGATGGTATTTTTTTTTTTGTAATGAATTGTCACACATTAAATTGCAAAATTTTGATGAACATACATAATTTGGTCTATCGAAGGATCACAGGAAAGAAAACACCTTCAAGTCAGTGGGAATATTTTGAACGAATATGTTTATGTATATATTCTTCTTGAATTTTTTATATTGGTTGATTATTAGGTTTGGTGAACAAACTTGTAGAAATATCGTTCTATATTCGGCCAAATTTGACTATAAAACAAATTTTCATAGCTGGATTGGAGCCAGCTGTGTAGAAATGAGCGTTAAGTGAGCACTTAAGGCCTTTCTTATTCCTCGGGGGGAGTTATTAATCATGGTGGCATTTTTAGGATCACCTATCCATTAACTAAGGGAGAGAGGACATAAATAGTATCTTCAGACGTAGAATAAAGGATGGTATATTACATTTTGGTTGTTAATATGCGAATATATGATTATTCCTTCTCCTAACAACACTTGTCCTTTCCTATCAAATTTTTGCTACTATCACCTTGACGCGGTGCTTTTCATTAATATACGAGCAAGTCATCTGAACGATTTCGTTACTAGCATTCCGTTAGTTTGATTGATCAAGAACAAACGGAAAAGATAGAAATATCTGGCCTGCAAAGGCAGGTCTAAGTTTAGAGCATCTATATTTTTAAAAAAATCAACTCACTTCTATTTGATAAAACGAAGAAAAAATTAAAAATATGAAAAACAGAAAACATCAAGTCAAAAAAAAAATTTAAAAGGGTAGTCTGAATTTCGGCTATGAAGAAAATTTCATGTAATAATAATTTCATTTCAAAATAACCAAAATAAGAGAAACACCCACATCCCGAAGGTCAAAAGCACCTGAAGTTGGTCAGTAAAAAAAATAATTATTCTTATAACAACACTTTAACTCTTAATATAGGATTACGCACTTTTAGATTTATCCAAACATTGCTCTATCACTTGCGGAAAATCCCATTATAACAACTCCCGCAATTGCTATAAGAACATTCTTATAGCAATATTAATCACATTATTCCCATAAAAATATCATTGTAACACCTTTAGTGCTTATCGGGAGTCATATAGAAATCTTGTAGCACTGATTTTGTTTTTATAACAATAAAATGTTACGTGGGATTACATTTTGGTTGTCAATATGCGCGAATATATGATTATTCCTCCTCCTTACAACACGTGTCCTTTCCTATCAAATTTTTGCTACTATCACCTTAACGCGGTGCTTTTCGTTAATACGAGCAAGTCATCTAAACAATTCCGTTACTAACTATAGTGGTTAAGAACAATCGGAAAAGATAGAAATATCTGGCCTGCAAAGACAGGTCTAAGTTTAGAGCATCTATATTTTTAAAAAAATCAACTCACTTCCATTTGATAAAACGAAGAAAAAGTGAAAAATATAAAACATCAAGTCAAAAAAAAAATTTAAAACGATAGCCTGAATTTCACAGTGAATTTCCCTTCAACACCTGTTACAATAAAATGTGCTATGAAACTATCGGCTATGAAGAAAATTTCATGTAATAATAATTTGAATTCAAAATAACCAAAATAAAAGAAACACTCACATGCCCAAGGCATAATAAATAAAAGCAACACAAAATAGAGCCCACATTTTGCTAGGGATTAAACAATTTCGGTATTGGGTTAGCCATCGAGCAATTATTTTACCTATTTATCATTTCACAAACCACCCGTTAGCATTTTTTTCTTATGTCTGTCATTATCTTAAAGTCTACCTACATTTAACGAAATCATTGAATCACTTTTCGTCATCATTATACATTTTTGGGGACACCATAATTACTTATATCAACTTCTGATTAATAAAAATTATTGTTTTATCAAAATTTTTAAAACTTATCGTACATCTACCTTTCAATACTTCAAGTCATTTACCTACATAATATATACATACATACATTATCCAATACACACATTTAGCTACATTATATTATAATATTTTTTATGTATCTTCACAATTTGTACACCGGTATCAGACATAAATTAATTTCATACAAATTATTATTTCTATCGTGAGTAAATTTTAATTGGTATATTTTTATATCATGATAGAATTTTATTATGATGGTAAAGAGAGCCCGCTCTGCAATATTTATGTCATAAACATAATCAATTCTTATAAATTCCATCATTTCTCTATCTGGCAAAAAAACACTCATTTTTCACTCATAGTTGTGATAGAGGAGGAATTGATAAAAAATTAAAAACTGGGAAATTTAGTATACATACTGTTTTTGTGAGACATTAATATAAATTTCATGAGGTATTTATTAATTTCATGATATATTTCAGTGATATAAAGTGTATTTCATTATTATGTGACACTGATTAATTATTTTAAATAAATATAATGTTAGAACCGATTACTCAATTGCATGCTATACCAATTGATAGCTAGATTGAAATAATAAGAATGTAGAGTTCATTGTTGAAGTGTTTGCAAATGTTATTGATTGTATATATTTATTGTTTATGGACTATAAGGTGCATAGATAAATGATTGTATGATACAGTTATGTTTCAAATACTTTAGTAAAGCTTAGAGCAAGACAAAACATTTGCTGGATGAATCATAGTGAAAGCGATGTCCGTGTATACAATATCTGCTCAAAATAGAATAACTGTTGCAAATATGAAGTATAGAAAAATAATGCTGACTTCAAAATTAATGTCGAGCACAAATGACAATGATGCAAGGTCGATATTGGGTGCAAGAAGCATACTTTTTTATTTGCCAAATTCTAATAAAATAACGTGGGGTCTTGCTATCATATACAAAATATCTGTATATAGTTTAATCAAATAAGCCTGTTACTGAATATGTTATTGTATACTGTAATGTACTGAATTATATGTAGTTATTGGGTACTATACTGAAAAGTATAGGTTCACAAAATGTGGAAGACAAAATTAATTTCCGCCGCTGGAAGATTTTTTGAAGATAGAAGCTAATCCAGGATTGCCATGTTGTGCGTGCCCCTTGATAGTGTGGGAGTCCAATTCTATCTTTCTTCCGTTACAACAATCTATACGCTAGATGACTAATAACATTTTTTTCGTAAATTTATTCGGTCGCTTTATAAAAAAATTGCTATAGTTTCTACGGAGGATGACTATCAACATAAAATTTTCGTGAAAGACCCTTGTGATATTTCCCGTGAAGGATATGGTCATAGCAATAGCTTGAAACGGAGTATAAAGATTTATACATAATATATTTTGTATATTTATTTATATACAAAATATTATTTTGTTGTATGTAACAAAAAAATATCTATCAAAATTATACGAAAATCTATAACTGTAAAATAGAAAAAAAATCCTTTCAAATATCTCCGGAATTTGTAATAAAAATCAAAGGATTTTTTTTATATCTAGATATACTAACTCACTTATCTTCTATACTAATTTTTATAATTTTATGTATGTCTCTATGTTTATTATTTATAAAGTGATAATCCTGAAAAAATATACCTATCTATCTACCTACCTACTATTTTCTCTGCCTCATCAATTCCCCACCTTCTTATTCCATTTAACAAAATAAAAATGTTCTAAATTCATTTATGATACCATTCTTCCCTAAACAAACATTATAAAAGCATAAAAAATATCCCATGAAAAAAAAAATAAACAATAAAATAAACAAAAAATCCCAAAACAAAAATTAAATTCCCCAACAAAAGAGTAGAGGAAAACAAAAAAGAAACTGTAAAAATTTCCCTGTTTTAAAATTCTTCAATAGAGAACGCAAGTACGATACAAACCACTAGAAACTGGGAAATTATAATGTTTATTTTCTTTTGTGTTATTATTATTATTATCATCATCATCATTATCATCACCATTCACCACAAAAACAGAAAAAACGACCGAATGTGTTCACATTTTTCGTTTTAACACACAGTGTCAGTGTCAGGAAAAATAAACAAAAAAAAAAAAAAAATAAAAAATGAAAAAGAATTTTCTCAAATTTCTTCAGTTTCATACGATGAGTTCAGTTATATTCAATTCAGTTTTAAACTAACCGTTGTATTGAATGCATGTGATTTTATTGAGTTCGGTCGGGAAAATTCTCATATGAAAAACAAAGAAATAAAAACAGAAAGATAGCACCAATAATAATAAAAATAATTAAAAATAATCAGAAATAATAATAAATATTTTTTTTACAGTTATTTTTATTTCAATTTTTGTTTTTTTGATTTAAAATTTCTGTTTTCATTCATTTATTGTTTATTTATTTACATATTATATATTTTTTTCTGAATTAATAAAAGTGCGTATAATAAAAAAAAAAAAAAAAAAAAAAAAAAAAAAGATTTAAAAAAATAATTAATTTATTAATTCAAAATTAAAAGAGAAAAATGAACAAAAAAATTAATAAAGTAAAAATATAAATAAAGAAAGCAAAAAAGGTGAATTTATTTTCAGTAATAAAATTAATTAATAAAATAGTATTCAAAAATTTTTTAAATAACTGTATCTAAAAAAAAAAAAAAAAAAAATCTTAACAGTAATTTGATATAAAAAAAAATTTGCCAAAAATTTGGCTTCTTAATTTCAATTTGATTCATTTCAATTCAATTGAGAAGCAACAATAGTAAAATAAATAGCAAAACAAAAAAAAAAAAAAATTAATATTTAAAATAAAATAATATTTTAAATAAGATTTCGTTTTCGTAAGGATATTAAAGGATATTATTAAAAGGATATTTTTTTGTACGTTTTTGTTTGTTTATTTTTTGGTTTTTCTTTTCTTTTGTATTTTATTTTTAGAATTGAAAAGTGAACCAGATTTAAAATTTTAATTTTCTTCTTTATTTTTTGTTTTTTTTTTTCACTATAGATTATATTATAATATGTTTTTTTATTAAATAATTCTCTGCTTCTTTTATTTGTGACCTTTCTTTGAATTCGTGTTATTAGAATAACAGTAAATTTTTGATTTTATATTATATACGTATATATATATATATATATATATTATTGAAAAGAAGACTTAGTTTTTTTTTATCATACTTAATATAACTAAATAGTAATAATAAAAGTAAAAAATTATAATCTTAATCGAAAGAAGTAAAAGATAACAATAAAATAAACAAAAGAAAGAAATTAATAAAGATTTAGAAATAAAAAACTATAGAAATTAGAAACATATTACCTAAAATTAAAATGATTTAAAATCAAATAATTTTAAAACACAAAAATAGGATATTTTTTATTAATAATTATAGTATTGACTGAGCTTATTATATTTATTATAATAATTATATATTTACCGTTATAAATCAATATAAATTATATATACAGTAAAAAAAAAATAAGATGAGATAATTTTAAAAGGGAATGAAAGGTATGAAAAAGTGCGTGACATAAAATTATTAATTTTGCTTTTTATTATTTTTTTTTTTTTAAATTAAGCTTTCACCCTTTAACCTTTTACAAACTATAGACAAAATTATTTTTAATATTATCTAATATTGCTCAATACAGTTATACATAGTAAGCTTAATACAAGTAGTATAATATTATTATTTTTTATAATTTTATCAAAATAAAGAAAGGACTTTAATAAATAATATAGCAGCTATAAACGTAATTGTTGGAACATAAAAATAACATCATTTAATTCAAGTAAATTTTTTGACAAATTTAAGTCAAATTTGAATTGGAAGAGCTAGAATAAGTATATAAGAACAAATTACGATCTGACAGAATAATTATATGATTCTAATTGAAAGATAAATTTAAATTTTATTTTATATTCAAAATGTACATGTTAGTAATTTGGTTGAGGGTATATTATAAAAGAAGACAAGAATTTTAAAAATATTTTTTTTGTTTGATTTTTATAACTCACAGATGTTTTTGTCAATATATTGATATAAGTTACAGAATCAATTAATATTCAAAACTACAATACCTAATACTAAAAATTTAATATCTAGGAATTGTGAAATGTACATATTAGTATTTGGTCGAGGGCATATTATAAAAGGAAGACAAGAGTTTTAAAAATATTTTTTTTCGTTTGATTTTTATAACTCACAGATGTTTTTGTCAATATATTGATATAAGTTACAGAATCAATTAATATTCAAAACTACAATATCTAGTACTGATGAGTTCCATTACTTTTAGATAAACGAAACAGTCCTTTATTGAAAATATTATTAAAAATAATATGAATTCACTTGCCACAGAAATCCGTCACCGCCAATAACTTGCATAAGATCGGTTCAACACAAAAATTAGAACATTACGTATATTTCGAATAAACCTGTAGCGTAGACAAATTTTGTCAATATTTTGAAAAATAATTTTTCATATCTCTATCAAATTTTGAAACATATTACCTCCCAACATCTGAGACTATAGTTTCAATCGATCGCAGAGACTATTTTGTTTTATGTCTTCCTGAGTAAATACGACAGCTAGCAGTGTTGAAGAGTGTCAGGCACATCTCAATCAAACAATTTTATGATTAAATCGAATTCTATACTTATTTTCAACTAGAATAATAATTTTTTATTATTTGGATTTATATCTGGTTCAAAATTAATATTTTCCCCTCCTATTAAAGCAATTCACTCTACTTATTTCACATTTTACTAGGTTGGAATGCTTCAACCGCCTTTTCGCTTCTCTATCATACTACATTCAGTCTACTTGTCTTATAAATTTTTTTTTTGCTATATTAGGATTCCTTGTTGGCACTGCACCTGCAGTAGTATTTCCTTGTTTTTTAATATCAGACCAAGCTTAACTCACTTCAATATACAACATTTATGATTAAAAATTTTATCGTTAGAAATATTAGGTTTTAATTTGAAATAAATTTGTTAGCTTGAATTCGACAACTATATAATTTATTTGAATATTGTCGTAATCGCTATGTCTCGTAAACGGTTTTGCTTATGATAAAACCGTTAAGTTTTCTGTCATGACTTATTTAGTATTTTTGATTCCTATAAGTAAATTGCAATTTTTATTCGTAGAAATAAACTTGTAAAAATATTAGCAAAATATTTATTTAACTAATTATAATTTAAATAAATAATTAAATAATAATGGATACATAAAATATCAAATTAATTAAATTTATTGAAAAAAAAATGTTTTTTTTTTTTCTGTTAACTATCAATTGAAATTATCAATTGTCAATTAAAATTATCAATTTTCAATTGAAATTTATTTCCATGTATGTAGGTACATATTTGTTTATTCAATTGCAATTGTGCAAAATAAATTTACCGTTATTATTTTAGCTTTAAATAATTATAATAATAAATTTGAGAATAACAATAACAATAATACAATAATACAATAATAATAATAATAATAGTTTTATTATAGTTCATTGACTTTATATGACAGGACAAAATTATAATTTTATTCCGTTATTTTATATACAAATAGTGAATTTTAATAAATACCTAGTTAGGTTAACTTTTAGTTTTTGTGATAATTTTTTTTTTATATATGTATATCATATGTATTGTTTTATAGAATCATAAATTTTCTACTATACATATGCATTACATTTTGTTTGCCGTTTTCAATTTTGTGGTTATTTTAATATGATACTAATATTTTATATTACTATTTAAATTATTGTTATTTCTAATTTTAAATTATTTATTTTATATATATTTACGTGTAATCGATATTAATTTACAGGGTCGGTTTTATTTTAATTGAACAAACACTGTTATATTCGAAATATGACTATACTTTTCTAATGAATTTTGATATTTAATTATTTTTATTTATTTATTTATTTGTTTATATAAATTGTAAGTATATAACACTTATAATACATAAGACGATTTAATCTTTTTATTATACAATTACAATATTCAATTCAATTTGATTTACATTACAGATATATGGTTCTAATATTATAATTTAAATTAGCTATAGGCATTTTTTATCGTAAAATATGAATTTTTAGTAATTTTAGAAGTTTTGAGAGTAATTTTATACACGAACAGAAATTAGCAATTACATAGTTAGTCAAAGATGGATATGTAATATACATATGTTAACTATTTTTAATATGATCATAATTTTAATTTTAACTCTTTTGCACAATTATTCTGTTTAAACAGTTCTACTGAACTAGTTATATAAGAATTTAATAATCTGTCGGTATTTGAAACAAAAATTTTAACTAAATTTCGCCCCATTTTAAGTCAAAGCAATTATTTAATACTTTTTATTGTTGACCTATTCAACTACAATATTTTTTTTTCATCACTCAACTAATTCTGATGATTAGTTTAGATTTTTAAATCATACAATAATTATAATAAACTTACATGTAATGTAATTAATCTAAACTATTTTGTATTACGGGCCTTTCGAAAACTTTAATTTCTTTGGTTATTGACAAAAAAGTATAAAAAAAGTGTTTGTGTGTTAAATATTGAATCTATTACATTTTGAAAAGTCCTGCCCTCATTTCGAATATCCAAATTACCTAATGTGGTTCTGTTCTTCTAAACACATAATATTCATTCAAATTTAATTCACCTGTTCAGATAAATTTTATTCACAAATAATATATAAAATTCTCGTATATAATCGACCTATTATCCTTGTAATGATATTTTTAAATATACATAAAATAGCATTAAATTATAAACAAATATATATTATAATAAGGTGATATATATCAATTATTTAATTGTATATGTGTGTTTATTGTCATATAGAAAAAAAAAAAAAATATTAAAGTACGATACCCCTATTTACGTTCATAAAAGCAAACATATTTTAGAAGGTTTCCTTTTGAATTTAACAATTTTTTTTTTTTTTTTTCATTTATCAAAAAGGACATTTTTACGGTCTGACTGACTTGGGCAATAAACTCAATTTGATTTTGAATTTTTTTTTTTATTTTTTTTTTTTCATTCATAAGAATATAATCGTATTGGGTGTGATATAAAAATAATTGAATATAATTTATTAGTTATTTCTAATGCATTTTGGTAAAGGAAATACCAGAATATTGATTAAAATAAAAAAATGTATAAAAAATAATGTTACAAATGGATATAGGAAGTGAGATGATAATAAAAATTAAATAAATAAGAAAAGGGATAATTAAATTTGAGGTTTTGAAAATTCCATTTAACAGGATATGATCAAAGTGATTATATTATGATAAAAAATATATATATATATATATATATATATATATAAAACAACTTAAACCGAGTTACATTAATTTTTTCATTTATTGTTTATATTTTTTAAATTTAGATACAAATCGAAAAATTGTGTGGTATAACATAAATTTTAATTTGTCTACGCAGTTCAAGTATTAAAACATAGCTTAAAAAATCTAGTAACAATAACAGTTTTAATATATGCCAATTGTCTGAATATTTTATGTGTACTCTGTCAAAGTATGGAAATTAAGCCTAAAATGTAGCTAACAGCAATAACAGTAATAATTATATTCCATTGGCGCGAAACAAAACGATTGCAGAATGATTTTCAACGCTCTTTAACATTGTAGTCCCAAAGAAATTTTACAAAATCAACTATAAGTCGAATTAAAGTTGAAATTTTAATATAAAAAATTTATATCATTCTTGAAATCTCTAATTGAAACAAACATAAATATTTAAAATCAATACTCGAAATAAAATTTTATACCACTAACATACTCTTCTCATGATATTTTGCTACATCAGAGAGCACTTTGAGACAATTATTTTATCAATTATAGTCTGTAGGACAACAAATATGTCTATCGTATGTAACAATTCTATCCTGTAAAATATAAAAAATACCTACGTAATTTTCTTTCATTTTCACTCTCTTAAACTAAATATCCCAATAAACTTACAACCAAAAATTTAATAAAAATTAACATTTTTAACCCTTTAAAATTTTTCTTAACAATTTTTTTTTCTGCCCTTATTATTTTATGTTTAATTAATTTCATCTTATTTTTTTTTTCTTTTCAGTTGAACATTTCTTATTTTATTTTTGTTTTAATTTTCTTAAGTTTAAAAATGTAAACTGATACATATAAAAATTGAAAAAAAAAAAAAAAATAATTATTATAATTTTCCTTTAAATTTAACAAAACATAAAAAAAAACACAACTACAACAAAAAAAAAAAAAAAATATAAAAAAAAACTCGTGTACGTTTTTTTTATAATGAAAACCGCGGTAAATTACAAGTAAAAACAACAACAACAGTGAGAAAAATTTGATTAAAAAAATTTTATTACCTATTTAGTAAAATCAATAAAAAAAAAAAAAATTCATTCATTTTTTAAATTTATAAAAAAAAAAAAATTATTTAAAAAAATAAATTTATAACCATTGATAGTTTCCTTTTAAATAAAAATTCTAAACAAAGTGGTTGTGAGTTATAAATAGGTAAATCAAAAAAGAAAAAATTAATATAAAAAAAACTGTTGGAATTACTGTCTAGTGAATATTAAATAGAAACGACTTATAATGGACTCAATTATTTATAAAGAACATTAAAAATTCAATAAAGGACATCTAAATAAAATAAGGTAAGATTTAATTTTGATTATTTTTATTAAAAAATGGTATTTTTACAAAATTTGTTTAAATTTAATTTAATTTATTGTAGTTATTTAATTTTACGATTTCCATTTGAATGTCTTGATGTTAATTTGAAATGAATAAACTCATATCTGAAATGTTTAACATTTTATTTAAAATGTATACTAACATTTATATTTTGTGGCATTAGACAACTAAATATAGTGTTGACTAATTGATTTGTGAAGGTTCACAATCAAAAACACTTCATATAATATCAACTGAATTAACCAAATGTTATTATGATCGCTGCTATTGACGTTGATATTGATATACACTGGATATTAAGAATACATGCAACAGATCAAGGCATTTTCTTTAATTTATGTAATTGAAGTAGAATTTCTTTTACTAATCATTTAATTTTATTTGGCAAATATCGATATTTCGGAAGCAACTTACTTCCGTCATCAGTACTTGCAGCTGGGTCATTCTTTTTTAAACGACCACTTCACTTATCAAAAAAAAAAAAAAAAAATTTTTATTTAAGCTAAATTCTGGTTTTGCATCTTATAGCTTACACCATTAGGAACAGTAATCAAAGCTCAGCAGCGATGATTTTTTTTCATTTTATGCATTTTATGCAGAAAATAAGAAGTCAAGATTCTACTTTTTTTCAACTCTGTTACCAATTCATTTTTCAATTTTTCAGTAAATAAAATTAATTAAAAATTTAATTTTTTTTCGCAAAATAAGTAAACTCCAGCAGTATTTTCAATTTCTTTTATTATTATTTTTTAATTATATAAAAAAAAAAAAAAATTAACATAAATCACCTTACAATTAAAATTTTCAGCCGGTGCATTATACAAATTCAAATTAATCGCATAAAGTTTTGCATTTCATTAATGTATTAAACTAAATTAAATAAGGAACTTCATTTGTAATTAAAATAATTCATTATAATTTAATAATTCAAATATTAGAAATATAATAAATAAAAAAACTTAACAGTAACAAAGTGGAACGGAAGGTAACATAGTAGAGCAGAAGTAACAGAATAAAAAAAAATTGCACTTCTATTGTAATTTATTGTTCTGCAATATCTCTAGGTGAATTAAAATTATAAAATATTCTGCCACCATTCATTTTAATGTTTGGGTTAGGCAAAAGAGTTAATACTTGATCAGGCGTAATGTACGCTACATCATTTTCTTGAATCTTAAAACATAACTTACTGCTATCACAGCTTTTAAGGAACATGATATTAATATCACCATCTTCAATTAAATTTTGGACCTAATTTCCTACGAATCTATAAAATATATTCTTTCGGCCAGCAATTTTAACAAGGAGGAAGGTACCATTTTTTATATTTGAAGACTCTTCGTTTTCGGATTCTGAAGATGGATACACTTCCTTATAAGACATCCTAGATGTAAATAGTAACTCATTTTCCATCATCTTTCCAATTTCATATAATTTCGGACTATAACATTTGCAGATCCCTCTATTATTATGATTTGCACAAAAACAACTTACATCTAGATAAATTATAGTCCGCCATTAGGATAATTTGATGAAGTTTCATAGTCCCTTGTAATATTGGAATATTTTTTGGAATCAGCTAATTGTCTCAACTTCTGTTTTGTCGACTAAAAAAAACTTTAATGTGTGTTGAAGCTTGTAATTGTTCATAAAATTGTTGACCATTTTGAATATCTTTGCCATATTTCTTTTATTTTTTTTTTTTACACTCTACAGTAACTTAGGTAGAATCACCTTTTCGTGCTTAATTAAGTACGGTACTGCAATTTTACACTACAATCTGCAATATTTCGAATATTTATTTAACAAGCATTGCAAGCATTTTATCACCAGAACGCTTTAAAGCACCACCGACACCATCTGGAGCTCCTTTCCCGTGAGAACTTTCAAAAAAATTCCAGGTACCATATTTAAAACCTTCTTTAAACATTAGTTTAGTGAATAGGAAGAAATCGTCACCCTAGTACTTGAGTGTCGTATACGCATATTTGTCATTTTTGGCAAATTAAGTTTAAAGTTAAAATCCGTAATGTAGCGTCAATAATATCAATATTTTAACGGGGCTTTTTTTAAACGGTGTGTGTCTACCAACACTTTTCGTTACATTATGATGTGGCTTCCTAGTTTGCATAGGATGATAAATTTTTGAAGTTAAATATTTTTAAATTTGTCGTATATGCAAAAATAATTAACGATCGTTAATATATGATGCATATACGACAAAAATGATCATATACGACAGGCAAGCATTAAAAATTTGTATGAGTACATTACTTATCATACGTCAAAAAAACAAAAAGAATTGAAATAAAAATCGAATATTATTTTTTTGTGAAGACCAATTTTAGTTTTTAGGCATTAATAATTTTATTATAAAAGCAACTTTGATTTTTCTTAATCACATAAACAAAAACAAAACATAATTATAGCATAACAAACATTTCATTCATAGAATAAAAAAAAAGTAAAAAAAACTTAATCTTATAAATTATTCATTTCAATTTCAGTATTATAAAAAGGGAAAAAATTAAATTTCAAAAACCCTTAAATTATTCTTATAATATTAATAAAAAAAATATTGCATTTATGTGCATTTTAGGCAGTAGACAGTTTTAAGCTTAAAATTTTTAATACTGTAGTTGATTTTAGATTTCTACATTTTTAATTCATGTTTTAGATATTTTTAATTTTTTGTTTCTTTTAGGTGTAATAATCATAATTTTTCTGGAGTTCAAAATAGCCTTATAATAGGTGATATCTTTTTCATCCATATATTTATACATTGATTCAATGTCTTTAATTTTTTCTTTTGAAATTTGTAATCCACTCATTTTTACGTTAGTAATTTTGGATAAAGTTTCCAGTCCAATCTTCTTTAAAACTCTACTGTTTTTAATATCAAAAGTCTGGAAAAGTGTATCATCAAAAGAAGTTTTATATTTTAACTTCAATAAATTTTCTCTCTCATACAATATACTTTTTACTTTATTGAATGGCAACCAGTTATAGTTTGTCGAGGCAATATTATAATTAAAGAAATTTGTGCTTTGCATTTGCATTATTACTAGACTGACTTTCTTATAATTCATTTTTAGCATTTGCTTTATTAAGGAAACAGGGCTATATATTGATATTCCTTTTAAATGATGTTCAATGGCGCTATGCACACTATCGACTTCTTGAATAAGTGAATGTCCTTTTTCGGAATACTTGTGTTCAATAGAGTTTATGTTCAAATTTTCTTCTAAAAATTTTAATATCATCATGGAATTCATTCTATTTTTATTTTGTGGCACACATGAATCGGACCAGAGAACAAATTTCTTGATAGTAGGATTATTTTCAAGTACTTTTTCTAAAATCTTTTTTAAGGCACTGGCTATATCGTTCCCTGATCTTCCACTTTGTGCCTCAGTCCATATACTGCAGTATGTTTTCTTATCAAGGTTGCAATGACCAGTAAGGTTGTAAACTGAAAATTTACGTTTGTAGAAGAAATTAGAGACCTGTGCTATTGGTAAAGAAAACACGTTTTCTAGATCATAACAAATAATTGCGGTTGTTTCGTCATCACTTTTCCTATCAGCATCTCTTAGCTTTTTGCCTATTTCTTTATTAATTTTATGTTTTGCAATAATAACTTTTTCTTCATTTGTTAATTCAGTTTTTTTTTCGTATTCACAACACAAGTCGCACTGATCTTTTTTGGGAATTAAAAATGACAAATTAAACTCCTCATTGAATATTTTCCTGTATACATTTGCTTTCACAGGCGACTTAATGCATATTTCCTTGTACAACTCGTACATCTTACGTATATTTAATGTAGGGTCTAAATAATGTTTCCTAGTACTTTGACGGCAATAATGAGATTCTACTTTTGGAAAACTTTCAATATGCCTTCTGATTTCATTTAAACTAACATCTGAAGTAACTTTTTTCACATGCTTACCTTTCATTGGAGATTTTGCTGTACCGGTTTTATCCACTTTATGCTTGAAAAAATAATAGACTCTGCTCTCACTAATATCTAAAGTTTTCAAAAAAAAATCCTTGCAAACTCGGATCAAGTTATCATTTTCACTTAATTGGAAAAAATACTGAAATGAAAATCTTCGACATTGTTTTTGCTCTTGCTTCACTCTTTTGGCACATAATTTTTTAATGAATTTAGCATAATAATGATTTTTGGATTTATCATCTAATTTCCAAAAACTGTTATGAATTTCTTGACGGGCATTTACATCAAAGTTTTCACAACATTTAAAAGTACAACCTGGCCTGCAAGACACTCCCTGCTTAACAAATTTAGGATTGATAACCTTTCCATTATAGGAGACATATTCTTTTCCAGTCTCTCGTAATGTTTTTGCTACATTTCGTTTCCAAGTGTGCTTCTTCACTAGTCTCTTTCTTGAAAGCGGTGTAGAACTATTAGAAAGTTGTTGAGTAGGTGTACTTGGAGTTAAACAGAAATTAGACAGATACGAAGATAAAGTAATCTGACTGGCATTTAACTTATTTGTTTTTTTTTGTACCGGAGTCATTTCATCATCTGATGAAGAAACATGATCAATTGGTACAAAATTAGGATCATTGATGGAATTGTCTGGAGAGAAGTCATCTAGATCTTCAGTATTGCCATTGAAAGAAAAAATAATAATTCTTTATATACAAACGCTTAAACCAACTATAAAATTTAACATTACAATCCATGAAAATAAAAATATTACCCTTTCTCTAAATTTTCTTTTGCGTCAGTATTATCAATTAAGTAGCTCAGAGCAGCTAACTCTTGACTTATATGCGGAGCGGGTGATGATTTTCTAAACATGAAATGGTACTTTAGAAAACTTCATATTATAATGTTTATACATATTTACCGTTCTTCATTTATATCCATATTTAATTATTTTTTATGATCACGCACGCTTCTATAATTTGTAATTATGCGTAACACTATACGTGTACAATCACAACAACTGACTAATTTATTGTAATAGCTATTTACTAGTAAATGATTCTCTTCTTACTATGTGAAATATTCTCTTTATATATATGGTATACGATAAACAAGAACTCAAAAAAGATTTTGCGTATACGACTACAAATTATCTTTATGTATGGTATACGATAAACAAGAAATAAAATATAATTGGATATTGACTAACATGCGAATTTGTCGTTCATGGAGCAAAAACAAAAGTTGTGGCATATACGACAAATAAGGTTTCAACAAGTAGTTTCAATTTTGAATATACGACAAACTAGCAACTGATATCTTTGGAATGAAGATAGGTAGCGAAATTCTGACTAGACCATTCGAAAGATCGTATTTTGTTTAGTATGAATCAAGTCTTAAGTCAGAAAGTGCCAAAAAGCGTATACGACACTCAAGTACTAGGGCGACGAAATTTCCTTTTTGTCTATATTGAGTGCATGATCCATCTGAAAAGAAATGAATAGTGTTTATATCTTTACTCATTTCTTTGTTTAGTCTCAAAATAGGTTTTGAATGTGCCCAAATGGCAGCCGGTCCGTGCTCTTTCTTTATCGTTCTTTCTATTTTCAGCTTCTTTTTCACTATTTTCTTTCCTCCTTTGTCTGCACAATCGTTGTTTTTCTACTGCTGTTAACGAAAAGCTATACGTATATGATTTAGTAAGGTTTATACTCTGTTACTGCTTTTTCCATTCTGTTACCATAAAAAGTAACATTGTAGAATAGTAACAAAGTGGAAAAAACTTCTTTGAAGTCAAATAAATTTCTATTTAATTAATATTTTAAAATTCAATAATCTTCCTTTGAATTA
This sequence comes from Argyra leucocephala, assembly GCA_963942445.1. Classification (NCBI taxonomy): domain Eukaryota; kingdom Metazoa; phylum Arthropoda; class Insecta; order Diptera; family Dolichopodidae; genus Argyra; species Argyra leucocephala. Next base: position 18,556,732 of record OZ012681.1, read on the forward strand.
ATATCACATATTGTAAACACTTTATTTATATAATTTAATTTTAATTAACTTACTTACCCGAATTTTTTCACAACAGAGTGGAAGTATAATTTTGCCACAACGAGACCAAACATGAAACGCACTGTTACAATTTTGAAGTACTACTGCAGAAAATCAGAATATTTTTTTCTCCAAATAAGAAGTGAAATTCTTGTGAATTATTTTGGCGCGTTTTTTATGTTTGAAATTTGAAACGACCGTTTTTTTTAACGAAAACAGAGTAGAAGTAACAGAGTTGAAAAAAACATGGGACACATATATTTTATATCATATCTAAATGAAAAAATTAGCAAAACAATTTTAAAACTATATTTTAATAAAATTTAAATTAAATATTTTATTATAAGATTGAAAATTAACAGATTTTTCAGTAATACAATAAAAAATTTGCCATTTGAATTTTACAAATCTATGCTGGGACATACCTAAATTTGACACCTTTAGTAACATAATGGAACATTTTTGTTAAAAAAAATAAAAATAATAATAATATTATTAGTGATCTATAATCTAAACATATTTTGCATTTCATTTTTATTTAAATTTTTTTTCAATTCACAATACTTTCCGAAATAATAACGTTTTTTTGTTGTCGCAAGCAAGTGGTCGTTTAAAAAAAGAATGACCCAGCTAATTAAAATGTTTACAATAACATTTATATTTATATATGATTAGAACATTTAATATGTTAATTTTGTGTACAATAGTAATTACTTAATAGTGCCACCTGGTCTACAATTTTTTTTTTTTCTAAATATTATTTATTAAATTCAAACTAGTCTATAGTTAATTAGGTAATAATCTTTGTGCTAGTATTTATCTTAATCGTACCTGTACCTAATTTTAATTTTGAATTAATCTAAATCATTGTGAAAACCTACTCACTACCTACACTACTATTATAAGTCTGTTGTTAATGTGTTCTCTAGATATCACCAAACTGTCATACATATCTAACTTATTATTTATTTTATTGACTTCTTGTATTTATTAAAAACTATTCTTGTTTATATGATGTTCTTCTTCGACTATATACAGCACTACCGATGACCTAACATTCGTATCGTTTCTATTTCTTGCCAATTCTGCTTCCCTTCCCTGCTCTCCCCTGCTAATCTAACCGTAATTATAACCTCTTGAATTGTCCTCTGTAAGTTTTTGTGCAATCTTGGCATGATATTTTGTATATGTCACTTACTTCTTCTATGCTTTTCTTATCTTCAGCAGATCCTAACAGATTACACAATTTGAGGTTTCTGCTAGTAGTGGCTACATTTAAGTTGTATTTCTTAAATAATATATTGCTGAATTTCTTGTGTATGCGGAATATCACAAATTCGTTTTGGCTTCTCAATGTTCATGTTTTGTTCGAATAAAGTTGAGAGATTTACCAGTTCAATTCTATTGATTTTCGTCTTTTTTATTTTTCTTACACTTTCTTTTGAAAATCCATTTAACTCAACAATATTGCAGAAATTTGCTGGCAATTTTACCAATTGTGTATTTTCTTGAAAAGCAATTTTTTCATTCCCAATATCCAGCAAATTGTTTTGAAAATACTTCAGCAGATAGATTGCTTTGGAGTGTAACACTCATGTTTCTATTAGGTCGCAATTTATGGATACTTCGCCATAAAAACAAAATGATTTTAAACATGCGTTGACTTCATCCGTATTTCCGTTGAACGCGGAATAACTGGTAACGTTTGCATGAAATCACCAGATAATAAAATTAGAGCACCACCAAAAATTCTGTCGTTTTCGTTTTAATATTTTAGGCTTCGGTTTAATGCTTCTGGTGAATAGTAATGGGCAATTGGAATGCACAATCATCCCATATAATAATTTGACATATTTGCAGTATCTTTTGGCATTGTTCGAGTGGTTTTTGTTATTACATACTGCGTTTCTATTTGTCTGTATGTTTAACGGAAGCTTGCGAGCCGAATGGGCTATTCTTCCAGCATCAAACAAAGTTGCAACGATGTCAGATGAAGCAAATGCTAATGCGATTTTCCTTTGGCCCTAACTTTTGCGAGGATAAGGGATATTAAAAATGTATATACAGCTAACCGTGGCGCATCCAAAAAGAAAAAACCTCTGCAATCACAAACAAAATTCTATTTAAATGGTCCGTTGATCTCGTGTTAACAATTATTGTTCATTTGATGAAACAAACGTAGCCAAATCATTAAAAAAAGAATGAACAAAACGAAGAGAAGATAGTAGTAAATATGTTTAGTCATTTTTGAGAGAGTATCTGAGTACAAATTTAATAGATATAAACCTTCCAGGTATCAACACATATATTGTGTATTGCGCTTAAGTAGTTTAAAATTGTATATATACTGTTAGAAGATTACTATTGAAGTTGGGATTGATAAATTATATTTTAAATCTTTCTTACAACATGTTATGTACCAATTTTCCAGTTCGACAAAAAAATCTCCCTTAATTATAAAATATTAATAATATTATAATATAGGTACTCTGTATGAGCAAATTGCTCTTTGTGTAATAAATAAAATAAAATAAACAAATAATAACAATCATGAGTACCAATTTTCAGGTCTGTAACATCTTTGGTTTGTGAAATATTCCTGATCGGTGTTGGTAGTTGTATGGCACCGACAAGCCAATCATAATTCTAGTCCACCATTAAACCATGGATCATATAAAAAGGCTTAGAAATAAAAAGAATAAAGCCTGGTGTAGACATCTAAAGGGCAATAATAATGAATCTTATAACAAAATTTTAAGCATATATATGATGAGTTCAAATTTAAATCTGAATCTCTATTATATTTGTATAAATCTGAATCTCTATTATATTTGAATAATTATATTTGTAGTGCATCGTCTGAAATCAAAACTAATCCAAAAGCATTTTGGAACTATGTAAACTCAAAAAGAAAATCTGACCAATTCCCAACTTTTATGAAATATTACGGGGAGATTAGTAGTGACACAAAAACCATATGTGAATATTTCCGCAACTTTTTTGTAACTTCTTATTCCACATCTGTCTTCACGGTTAATGAAAATAATTTTAATCACCTGAATGAATATCCGAAAACATCTTTCACACACACAAATATAAATGAAAGTGTCGTAGAGGACTATTTAGTAAATCTTAGTAATAACATGTCTCCCGGTCCTGATGGTGTCCCTGGATTAATCTTGAAAAAGTGCTCAAAAACACTTGCTCTTCCCCTTTGTATGCTATTCAATGCATCTATTCAATCAGAAATTTTCCCCTCAATTTGGTAAAAGTCTTCCGTACGACCCATACATTAAAAAAATCTTAAAGATGAAGTACTTAATTATCGCCCTATTGCTAAGTTATCATCGATACCTATAGTTTTTGAATTAATTGTTCTTATTTCTGTTTATAGTCATTGTGCTCCTTTTCTCACTCATAGTCAGAATGGATTCATAAAAAATAAATCTGTGGTAACAACTCTTGTGGAATCAAGTTCAATATTTATTAATAATATGGAAAAAGGCTTACAAACAGATGTAGTCTATACTGATTTTAGTAAAGCTTTTGACATTTTACCACGTAGTGTAATATTACTTAAATTACGAAAATTAGGTTTCCCATTAATCTTTGTAAAATGGATCAACTCATATTTAGTGAACAGACTTTATAGTGTTCTGTTCAGGTCATCTATTTCATCATCTTTTGTAGCTAACTTAGGTGTTCCCCAAGGTAGTCACTTAGGTCCTTTTTTGTTTATAATTTTTGTTAATGATGTTGTTTCAGTAATTAAAAATAGTGGATTACAAATTTAGGCGGATGATGTGAAAATTTTAAAAAAAAATTAAGTCTGAAAGTGACATGGCCTCACTTCAAAATGACCTTGATAATTTCTCTCTGTGGTGTACAAATAATAACTTACTTCTCAACATCAAAAAGTGCGCATTAATGTGTTATACTCGCCATTCTAATCCATTCACTTATAATAATTCTTTTAATGGTGAATTATTACTAAGAATTAATTCTATTAAAGACTTAGGTGTGGTTTTCGATGATAAATTAACGTTTAAATTACATTATAATCACATAATAAATAAATCAAATTCCTTATTAGGATTTATAAAACGTTGGTCAAAGGAATTTTCTGATCCATATATTTTAAAGACTCTTTACACAACATTGCCAAGTATGGTCTCCATTTTGTGATGTTCAAAGAATTCAAAGCCATTCAAAGAAATTTTTTAAGATTTGACCCCTTCGTAATCTTCCCTGGGAAGATCCTATTCGTCTGCCTCCTTATGAACATCGATTAAACTTAATTCACTTGGACACCCTACAGAAAAGGAGGGAAATTGCTGATGTAACCTTTATTGTTGAAATTGTTAAACGACATATTATTTCTCCACTTTTTTCTGACAAAATTGTTATTAACACCAATTCTCGACTTCGATCAGTTAATCTTTTTACCCTGGTGCACCATAGAACTAACTATGGTAGATTGGAACCTATTAACAGAATGTTAATATTGGGAAATAAATACAAGGCCTTAATTGATTTCTCCCTCTCCAATCCTGTTTTAAAAAACACAACTACACCAATTAAACTAATTATACACCTACACACCCATTAGTATTAAGTATTAATAAATTTAATTGTATTTGATTTAATTTAATTTTCTTAACTGTAACTTTTATAGATGTAAGTAATGTGTAACTGCTTGATTTAAGCTTGAAATAAAATAAATAAATAAATAAATAATACCGGTCCAGAGATAAACCTAACGGAGCAGCAATCCAACCTCTGATGTAAATATGATTACGATACATCTAGTGGTTTATAAACGGATAAGTTAAAAGTGCTTCGATTTTTATGTAATACATAGATGATATAGGCTCAAATGCTAAATTTAAGAAAACATACATAATAGATAAAACTTCTCTAATTTCACATTTTAAAGTAAAAACAATTGATTTGGTATTTTAAAGAAGAAAATATCGATTTAAAATACAAACTGACTGACTGATAAAGATTAATTTAAATAATAATATTAAATTTAAAAAAAAAAAAATAAAATAAAAGCGAGTCGAAAAAGTCAAAAAACAATACTGCCCAGTCATAAAAATATTAAAAGCTACCAAACGTGATATTTTTACTCATCATGAAACATACTCTTCTATTAATTTTCATCTTCAGTTCTATCTCTTTCTATCACTCAATTCTTATACTTTTTTTCTTTTATGTGATATTTAACATATTATTTTTATTATTATCGAATTTACATCCATATGATGTAAGTTAAAGCCGGAACATAATTTTAATCAAAGAAGATGGGAACAACAAACAACAAACAACAAAAAAACAAACAAACTATCTAAGAATTTTTTATTATAAAAACATAGTTAGGTATTCATATGAGAGTATTGGTTTCTTACTTAACATATTATACAATATAATATATTAAAAGATCCTTATCAAAAATCTAAAACCATAAAAACAAAAAAAAAAAAAAAAAACAGAACAGAACATAAATAAATCCCACATTTTCATTTTTAATATAGTTAGAAAATTAAACGCACATATGTATATATATAACAGGATATAATAGGATATTCCTAGAAAATATTTGAGGGATAGTAAACAAAAACATATTAACCTTAAATATTTGCTTGTATATACTTTCATTTCTTTGTCTCTTTTCGACGAATTCATTTTCGTACACAACACTACAGAATAATATCAGTTGAGAGGACACAGCGTTTTGTTTACTAACTAAGTATAGTTTGTATAAATATATTACTTATATATTACAAATTTAAGACACTTTAAGAATTTTAATTTTATATCTCTAGAAGTTTATATTATAAAGATATAGATGTAAAGAGAAACTATATATAAATATATATACAAAAACAAATTTGTCATTCTAAAAACACAAAAAAAAAAAAAAATCTAATCTAAAACGGAACCAAAAACTTACCCATATCAATTTGATTTTTTTTTTTTTTTTTTCTTATAATAATATTTTATTGCTAGGAGATTTTACTAAATATTTTATTTATTCAAAATATAACCTACGCTTCAATTTGTTCATATATAAAAATATGTGAACAAAAGAAATAAATTTAGAAAAGAGATTTTGAAGAGATTTAATATGAAATCTGGTAAAAACTTAAACAAAATAATAAATTTACTGGATTTTGTTGTTTTTTGTTTTTGTTTTTGAGAGATTTTGTATTCGAAATATTTTGATTTCGATTGAATTATTACTCTTAGTTGATTGTGTATTGAACGAGCTAGATGACTCGCAGATAAAATTAATTAAAAATGCATAAATCTAAAAAAAAAAATTGGATAACTTGGATTTTGTACATAAATTTTATAATATTTTAAATTTTGATAACTTGGATTTTGTACACAAATTTTATATTATTTGTGATTTTGTATCTATTTTCAAAATATTTCTATGTTTGCTGAATTAAATTTATAGCTAAATTTAACATTTAAAATTTAATTTCACTTGATTGGACAAATAAAAAATTTTGGGACTCTGCTAAACTAATTGAAAAGTGCATTAATCTGAAAAAAATTATTACTTGGATTTTATACACAAATTTTGTAATATTTGTGATTTTATATCTATATTCAAAATATTTTAATGTTTGCTCTGAATTGAATTTAAATATGAATTTATTTGATTGAACAAATTAAAATCGTGGGACTCCGCTAAACTAATTGAAAAGTGTATTAATCTGAAAAAAATGATTACTTGGATTTTATACACAAATTTTATAATATTTGTGATTTTATATCTACATTCAAAATATTTTAATGTTTGCTGAATTGAATTTAAATATGAATTTAAAAATTTAACTTAACTTGATTGATGCAAAAAAAAATCTTCGAGCTCTGCTAAACTAATTAAAAAAATGCGTTAATCTAAGATAAATGATAACTTGGATTTTGTACACAAATTTTATAATATTTGTGATTTTGTATCTATATTCAAAATATTTTAATGTTTGCTGAATTGAATTTAAATATGAATTTAAAAATTTAAACTAATTTGATTGGTGCAAATAAAAAGCTTGGGGCTCCGTTGAACTAATTAAAAAGTGAATTAATCTGAAAAATATTCTAACTTGGATTTTGTACACAAATTTTATAATATTTGTGATTTTATATCTATATTTAAAATATTTTAATGTTTGCTGAATTGAATTTAAATATGAATTTAAAAATTTAATCTAATTTGATTGGTGCAAATAAAAAGCTTGGGGCTCCGTTGAACTAATTAAAAAGTGAATTAATCTGAAAAATATTCTAACTTGGATTTTGTACACAAATTTTATAATATTTGTGATTTTGTATCTACATTGAAAATATTTTAATGTTTGCTGAATTGAATTTAAATATGAATTTAAAAATTTAATCTAATTTGATTGGTGCAAATAAAAAGCTTGGGGCTCCGTTGAACTAAATATAAATGTATTAATTTGAAAAATTTGATAAATCGGATTTTGTACACAAATTTTATAATATTTGTGATTTTGTATCTACATTCAAAATATTTTAATGTTTGCTGAATTGAATTTAAATATGAATTTAAAAATTTAATCTAATTTGATTGGTGCAAATAAAAAGCTTGGGGCTCCGTTGAACTAAATATAAATGTTTTAATTTGAAAAATTTGATAAATCGGATTTTGTACACAAATTTTATAATATTTGTGATTTTGTATCGGACTTGACTAATCAACTAATCTAACTTGATTTCGACAAATAAAAAACCGGGGACTTTTTGTGTTTATTTTATTGAATTTGTATTTTTTTTTGTTTTTAATTTAAGTTAAGGATGTGTGCTAATGAGAATAGTGTTCAATTAAATTTTCTTCACTTTTTACAATATTACCCTGGCTATCCTAATAGAAGAATATATATTCATAAATTGAGAAAATAATATAAAAAAATTTAATGGAAGTTAATTTTAAAAATTATTAAATTTAAAAATTACTAAAAAGGTAATTGTGATGGCCTGTGAGAAATTTGTTTTTAAATGCATATTTTACAGATTGTACTTCATACGGTATTAGTTGTCGCCGAGTTATAAATCTCATCGAATTTAATTGAGTAAAAAAGTTATATTGTTATTTGAATTAAACTTGATAAGCTCAATACTGCAAATCATAATAGAACAGCTCACTTTTTGTGTTTTAGTTAAATTTTAGAAATAAATAATAATAATAGTATAACCGATATAAGAGTAATTATGAATAATACTTACTTATATAAAAAAAATATTAAAAAATGTTTGGAATAAATAATTCTACAATACGTCAATACAGGCAACAAAAGTAAAAAGCTTAACTTTTTTTTTGTTCATAACTGTAACTTAGGTACAATTACCTTTTCGTGCTCAATTGAGCACTGCAAGTTTTTACTACATTACAAATTTTACTATACTGTTTTCGATTATTTATTTATCAAACTTCTGGCATATAAACTCATTAAATATCGAAAACTACTATAATTCGTAGTAACTAAGCTTTCTTTTCATTTTATTTAGCTAAATTGTTACTAGATTATACTCTCAATATTATTTTTTGTCATTTATTTTATCGCTATAACAAAGTGGGTACTGGAACAAGTAGAAAAACCCATAAATCACTTTTTTTTTTAATCGGGAATCGAATCTGCAACATTTCGGTTGAAAGGCAAGCGTTGGATATATTTCAATCGTTGAATGAGTGATTAGATTAATTTTATGTGTACTAAACTGTAATCCATTGATGGAAGGAGAGGTTGTATTTAATTCATTAATAATTATAAGTAGATTTTTCTGTATCGTACATCTTTCTATGTTGTATTTGTTTGAAGTTCTGTCTTTTGCCTATATAAAATTGTTTAATATTAGAATAGAACCACAAATCAGATTTACTTTATTTTCTACCTACTCTTTATTTTTTTTTTTTTGTATTACTTATTTCTACATTTTTATTATTTCAAATCAAATTTTATATTATCTTACAAAATGTAAACAATATACAAATTTAAATTGAATTTTTTATAATAACTATTTTAAAACTTTTTAAAAACTGTGTAATAATAAAAAAGAAAATCAAATAAAAATAAAATAATTAAATTTACATAAAGATAGCTAGCTACTTTTGTAAAAATATTAATTAAAAAAACATTTATTTTTATCATAAATAATATTTTTATTTCATATTATAGTTATATACATTATTTTTAAAATAATTAAATATCAAATTCGAAAATAATAATGAAAATAAAAACAACAATAATATTAAATCAAAAAATTTTTATAATATCAGATATTATACTTTATAAATTGTTTGAAAATAAAATAATAATATTCAAAATAATTTTAAAATTTTAGTAATTCAATTAGAATTAGGAGATTGTAATACAGAAATTTACAAAAAATATATATCTATATAATCTTATATATATAATTAAAAAAATAAATAAATTTATGAAAAATAAAATTAAAAATGAAAATAATACATTATTAAATTAAAATCTCTAAATTGAATAAATTGAATTTATATTAAATTAATTTCAATACAATGGAATATTGAATAAAATATTTAAAAATAACTTTAATTACAATAAAAATAAATATTCAATTTTCTAAATTTGATAGTAATTTAGAAAAGGAAATTGATACAAGCTATTGCTGTAAACAAAATTATACTTTGAAAATTTAATTCTAATATAATTTAAAAATGAAATTTTAAATTTTGAAAATTATTATATTTTTTGATTCATTTCAATCATTATCAGATGCCTTAAGAGGTTTATCTCAAAGCTATGCTTTATGTAATATGTCAAATTTTAAATTCAACAATAATTCAATAACAAGTAAAGTAAACAACAATGAAAGCAATTATTAAAAGAATAATAAAACAATACAAAACAGAAATAAAACAAGAGAAAAATTTCAGAAAAAGTCCACCAATAAGTAAAGAGACCAAATATTAGGTAAATAAATAAATTTAATAAATAAATAAATTAATAATTAATAAATAATAATATATAATAAAAAAATAAATAAATAAATAATTTTAATAAATAAATAAATTTAGATTTATTTGTCAAACTAAGATACATTTATTAGAATAATATTGTTCTTGTTAGGAACAATTAGCTATGTTTACTATGTTAATTTTATTACAAAGAAATTCCCATAGCCAGTTTTGACCAATCATGGAATTTGCACTATTTTTATTTGCACTATTTGCACTATTTTAATTTGCATTGCACGGCACGGTACGGTTGTATTTGCATTGTGTAAACATTTTTGTTGGAATATTGTTCCACATTCGGGAAAATTTTATTACAAAGAAATTCCCATGGCCAGTTTTGAGCCATCTTGGAATTTGCACTATTTTTATTTCATCCAAACAAGTGCCTTAGTCAATACAAGTATTTTCGTATGTAGATATATTGAATAAAAACGTGTATTAAAATATAGTTCCACATTCGAGACAATTTGACTTCAAACGAATTTAAATAGTCAATTTTGCACTGAGTAGGGGTGGACACTTATATTGTTACCTATATAGTTATTCCAAATTTCTGTGTAAAAGCAGTTAGGATGTTCATCCCATAAACTTGGAATTATTTAAAAAAAAAAATTATCATTATTATTAATAATTGACTATTATGATCTATTACAAGTACTAGCATCACAGTTTTTCGAATTTGAATAAGTATAATAAATCGATTAGCGAGAAAATATAGTAACAGAGATACAAATAAATATAGAGTGACTTAAAAGATGGCATCGCACACTTGATTGTACACATATTATAGTAATGTGATATATATTTCAATTCAACCAGTCGATGACATCGGAAATGTATCCAAAAAATTTGAACCGATACAATGTAAATAGAAATACAATATGTCTGATTTCAATAACTAATTTTAATTTTTATGTTAATTTCATTTACAATACTTACTATTTATTTATTTTATTTCACTCGTAATTTTTAATGTATGTTAACAGTAGCTTATTCTTATATGTGTATTGTAAGAAATAAGGCTTATAAAAACCAATTTTATATCTTCTTTGTTAAATATAGTGTAGTTGATTTACTTTCGGGGTTAAATTGCCAATATGAATTTGTTTGAAAGTATGTATAGTTTAGTTTGATAGTTAAATTTTTACAATTAATGAAGATTAAATATAATTATTAGAACGATTTAGATGTCAACTATCAAAAGCTTGAATCCGAAATTCAAAATAAATCGTTTCTGCACAAATTTTTATATTAAAATTTGAAGTCATCGTAGTCCAATAATTGTAATCATATGTTAGTTAGTGTTGACACAGAAGTTGCTTTAGGTATTCGATTCTAGCAGCCCAATCGTCGAAATATATGTTATAGTATAGTATATGTCAGAGTTATATTATCCGCGATTGTCAACACACAGACAATTTGACTTAATGTGGCATATATATGGCTAAATAACATTAAACTAATATTTAAGTACAAAACTACAAATTATCGAATGACGAAACTATAGTAATTGGTCAAAAGCTAACTTTAGCCAATAATTGTTATGATAAACAATAAAGTTTTTAATATAGCATAATAATTTATTCACTCTATTTAGAAAAAAAATATTTTTATATTCAATTAAATATAAAACAAAAACAATATTTTCTACGCAGGTAATTTTGTTGCACCTGCATTTTGAAATTTCTCTAAAAATAATTTAACAAAAATTTTGGATACTTCTCCGACAACAGATTATAAAAACTGACAAAAAAGAATATAACCTGTGGTTTTCGATATCATTTAAAATTAATTTTTTTTTTTGTTTAAATGTTACAAATTTTATATTCGACTATTATTATATACGTACAATACATACAATAAAATACCAAAATTAATTGATATCATTTTAGGTGTCAATTTATAATCAAAACAAAAATTAAATTAAAACAACAACATAACAAAATGAAAAACACAAAAAACGCCTTTAAATGATTATCCTTTAAGTATACGATTCTTATATCCTTAAAGAATTAACTTAGGTATTATTTTTTTTTTTAAATAAAAAGGTATAATTTGTATTAAAATACAACCGTTTTTACTATACAGAACCAAAGAATGAAACATTATCAGAAAAAAAAATAACATACATATATAATAAGCCAGCAGGATACTCAAAACTTATCCTAACGCCATCCATCCATTTTAAAATAATATATATATATATATTTTTTTTTTGTATTTAGTTGGTTTGTTGTTTGTCTCATTTATATTATTATATTATCCTTGAAATATCCTTTTTATTTATTCATTTCTCATCCTTTAATAGGCTGAAAGGTCCTAAAGTAGAATATTATTTTTTTTCTGTTTTTTTTGGAATTTTTTGAGTAAAATATATTCAGGTTCATAAATTATCACCTACCATCTCTGGTCTTTTGTATTATTATATAGTGTAGTTATAGGATGAAAATGTAAAGTGCAACAATTTATTAACTATATATAATAATATACAGGGTATTTTACATTAAATGTTGTTTATTTTAACTTAAGTATTATTTGAACAGTTAATTTGAAATTAGTGCAATTTATTTTAATTAACAGCAACACATTTTTTATGTTTTAGATGTTAAATGTTGTTTTAGTAGAGATTTCTTCAAGATGATGATACAATCAGCACAATTGACATTGCACCAGCATTGCACAGCTTAAATTAATGGTTTATTTGATTTGCAGTAATAATTTTTAACATATTGTCGCATTTAAAATGATCTTAGCTATCAGTAAGTAGCAGATACTACTATGACACAATAATGCAACTCGCACTTTTTTTTTGCACCAGCATAATAGGTTTATTACTAAACAGTAAATTTACTATATATTATATAGTTTACTACAGCTTGTTGATATAATTTTTAACACTAGATATTTAAGATGGGTATAGGTATCAACAAGCAGTAAATGTTACTTACAGAGAACAATGCACCTCACATTATTATTTTAGAATCCTCATAAATACAGTTTATCGAAATAATTTCTCATGTCAATGCAATTCAAAATTACTCTATGTATCAGAAGATGAGTAATTATATTTATTAATTATACAGAAGATATAATGCACCCATACGCTATTTTTTGCACTGTAACATAGACTATTTAGGCATTTTAATTTTATTTTTATTTTTAGTAATAATTTATTGGTAACATTTTGTTTTTAACATAATATTAACTATTAAAAGTGATAGAATTGTGATAATTCAGCTTAATTTATCAATGATGAATCCACTTGATTCTTAAAATTAATTTGGTCACTGCAAAATGGAACTTTTTTTAGCTCAATGTCTAACATATAACTTGTAAAGGAATATAATATGTCGTTAACTATTTTAATCCTTTCCAGGTGTTCAAAACAAATTAATTGAAATATTTGCATATTATAGAAAAAGGAAATAACTTACGAAATATAATTATTCGAGTCAGCACGATAATTCGAAATGGTTCCATATATATTTGCAGCGCTGCAAATTATTAACGTTAACATTTACTTATAGAAAATGCAAATAATTTACGAAATTTAATCATCGGAGCCAGCACAGGATAATAAAAATATTTGCAGCGCTGCAAATCACCAACGTTAATATTTATTTATAGAAAAAGCACATAATTTACGAAATTTAACAATTCGAACCAGTGCGGAGTCCAAATAAATTTGTTCTAAATACATTTGCAGCGCTGCAAATTATTAACGTTAATAATACAAAATAAAGTATCATTGTATTTCCAATGTGTTTCATGGCTGAATTATTGGTACGGAATTCAACTAGGATTACGTCTATTTTTTAACTAATAAACTAGCTAATGTTTGAGGAAGAGTTCTAAGATAAGCACCCTGTAACACAATGTGTGAGAGATTTAACCAAATTTAAAAAAAAAAAAAATTAAATAAAGGATATTTTTGTTTATATTTATATTTACAATGGAAAAAAATCCTTGACATTTTATTTTACTGTTTTTGTTTTTTTTTTTGTTTTGTTTTATGGTCTTACTTTGTTGTGGTTTTAATATTTTTTTTTTTTTTGGTTTTTTTGTCATTTAGTAACCGTTGAAAATGTTTAAATTTATTAAGGTTTTAAAAACAAATTTTTTAATGGTTAAAATATTATTATATAAGTAATATGTATTTAAAGAACTTCTGGGTATATTTTTACTCATTATGTTAGGTATACAGGACAAAAAGAAAATAAAGAAAAAGTCAAAAGTATTAAAGTGTTCCGATTGTTGAGTGTGCGTGCGTGTGGTTCTATTTGCAAAACGTGGTCTTGAATTATTTTTTAAGTTCTGTTTTGTTACTTCATAATGATTTATGAGTCGTTGTATTTTTTATTTCTGTTTCTACATAAAGATGATTTTCAAAAACAAAAATAAATCATTTTTTTTTTTGTTTTATTTGTTTTTTATTTGTTTAATTTAATTGGCGCCATTGCTAATTTCTTTTTTTACTAAACATTTGTTATGTGAATTAAAGAAATATTTTTTAGGTATCTTTAAAGAAAAAAATTTCATAATTTAAAATTACTTTATTGAGTGTTTTAATAATATATATATATATATCATAATATATCTTTAAGTTTAATTTATTGCACCTATTGCACCTGCTAGGTATATGTATATATAACTTATATGATTTTCTATACCCATGCATTGATTGATTTGTATACTATTTTAGAAATTACTAATGAACAAAGGCAAGTAAATTATTTAAAAGCTAATATTTAAACACATATTCCATCAGTAGGATCTACACTACTGTTGATGGCTCACAATTATTGACTACACATTAATAGTAAAATTCGTAATGTAGTAAAAACTTGCAGTACCGTGCTCAATTGAGCAAAAAAGATAATTCTACCTAAATTACAGTCATGAACACAACAAAAAAGGCCTTAACTTTGGTTGCCTGTATTGAAGTATTGTAGAATTATTTATTCCAATTTTACAATTTTTAATATTTTTATATATAAATTTATAATTAATCTTATATCACTTATATTTATTACTTATTTCTAAAATTTAACTAAAATACAAGAAGTATTACGCTTTACAGTATTGAGTTTATCAACTTTAATTCAATTACCAATCAACTTTTTTACACAATTAAATTCGATGAGATTTATAGCCCATCGACAACTAAAAGGTACCGTACAAATGAAGCACAATCTGTAAAATATGCATTTTGAAAATTACCTTCAATCAAAATTAATACTAAAATATTGAGGTAAATTACCCAGAGATCATAGCAATTACCTTCCTAGTAATTTTTAAACTTAACAATGTTTAAAATTAACTTCCACTAAATTTAAATTTTTAAATTTTTTTCTTTTTATATTATTTTCTCAATTTATGAATTTATTTTCCCCAATTAAGATACCCAGAATAACATTGTAAAGTGAAGAAAATTTAATTGAACACTATTCTCATTAGCATATATCCTTAACTTAAATTAAAAAAAAAATACAAATTCAATAACATAAAAACAAAATGAATCACAAAAAAACTTCTAAACTTTCCAAACATTTAATTCCACTTAATAAAAGTTTTTTAAGGCTTCTTTTTTCTTTTTTTTTTTTAATTTTCCACCAATATTGGAAAAAAATCCTTTCGTCATATAATAATCAAATACAAATCTACCTTACATTTTAAATCCTCTATGCTACACACATGCAAAATGGAGAATTTAAAATAAAAAAACGAACTAGAGAAATCCTTGGAATTTCATTTCATGGCCGTACCTTCTTCTGGTGCTGATAGAGCGCACTTCTACATTACACAGTGGTTTTATTATAATTTTTTTACCGTTCATTGAGAAAATGAACTATCTTCAACTAAAATATCCTTAAAAATTCTGTTCAACAAAAAAATTTAAAATGACAAAGACATGACATAACTACAACTGAAAACAAAAAAAAATAAAAACTAAACCTCTTTTGTCAATTTTGTTAGAGCTTTAAATGACGGGAAAGAAGAAGAGAAGGAAGGCGACATAACAAAAAAAAGAAAATTCATTACTATTTTTTTTTTTTTAATTACGTAAACTTTTGAAAATTATTTTTTTCTTCTTTTTTTTTTACTTTAGTATTACAAAAAAATTAATTTCCATTTACCAATATATACAAACACACATCGTTATACATAGATTTTCCATATTCTCATATTATGTGTATTTTTTGTTTATGAATAATTTTATAGTTTAAATTATATTAAAAATTCATTTATAACGGTATAGTTTTTTACTTTTAATTTACATATATGCATAAAATTACCGTTATTATGAGGACACACAATATGATATGTACATATTCAAAGTTTTTTCTTTTTAAGTACAGTTAGTTATATATGTACACACGTGTCTCAATATTTTACAAAAAAAAATATTCCCAAATGGTTTGGAATGGATTATTGAATTCGCACAATTGGGTGTACATAATAATAATATAGGGTAACATATTATTTAACATAATTTTTCGTTCAATATTAAATAATCGTGAGTCATATTTTGTTCTCATGATTTGATAACCCATTCATATTTGATCGACTAATAACTGTGTAACTTTAAATTGTAGAACAAAACTAAAATTTTTCTGGGTTATATAAACTGTTTATAACTGTAGATGGTATTCAAGACGAAAGTGCTCATTGTATTTAACGAAAGTATTATACTTATGAAATAATCGTGGGTCATATTTTGTTGTCATGATTTGATAACCCATTCATATTTGATCGACTAATGACTGTGTAACTTTAAATTGTAGAACAAAACTAAACATTTTCTGGGTTATATAAACTGTTTATAACTGTAAATGGTGTTCAAGACGCAAGTGCTCATTGTATTTAACGAAAGTATAATATAATTATGAAATAATCGTGAGTCATATTTTGTTGTCATGATTTTATTAATAAACGACTAATGACTGTTTAACTTGAAATTGTAGAACAAACTAAGATTAATTAGATGACTTATACTAACTATTTACAACTCCAGAGGTTGCTCATTACATTTAACGAAAGTTTATGAAATCGTGAGCCATATTTAATTAATCTGATCAGATTGATGAATGTTTTAATATTGAATTGAGAATTATTTTAGGAAACTACCTATTTGAAAACTTTTGATTAAATATTGTTCAAGACAAAAGTACTTAACTAAAGTTTATGAAATCGTGAGCCATATTTTATTAATTTGATTCGATTGATGAATTGAGAATAATTATTTTAGTAATTCTTGAGTGCGCAACTAGTCTAATGCTTCGTGATTTATATTGAAAGTTGATGCCACAATGAACCTCTTTGATTTAAACGTGCCAGTCTTTAGAGGCTACATATTTGAAATTTTTTTAATTGATATTGTTCAAGACAAAAATACTTGACTAAAATTTATGAAATCGTGAGCCATATTTTACTAATTTGATTCGATTGATGAATTGAGAATTGGTTTAGCAATTCTTGATTACCCAACTAGTAAAATATTTCGTGATTTATATCCAAAGTTTGTACCACAAACACCCTCTTCGGCTTAAACGTGCCAGTTCTTGGTAAATACATATTTGAAAAATTTTGATTCGATAATACAAATTGTAGTAATACAGCACTCACATTAATTTTATTTTTGTATCTGCACAAAACACCATCAAATTTTAATTTGGTTATTTTTTTTTAACTTTATGCTTCTGTACATTATCAGGACCGTATCTAAAGAAAACAACGAAAAGTGGACAACCGGTGCAAAAATTATAAAATCGTTGTGAAGCAACGATGAATTGTGCAGTTCGATACTAGAATAATTGCCAATTTGTGTATGAGGTTTTTAACAATTGAAAAGTTTGTTGGAAAAAAATATAATCGGTCAAAATCCAATTTAGACTGTCAATTATTTTAATTTTTCATGTTCTTCTTCTGATTTTACAAAATAAGGGGATTAGATGTTAACAAATGCCTTAAATTTGTCACAACATAAAATTTTTCAAAATTAAGAACTATATGTACGTTATATTAAAAGTTTTGAAAAATACTCAACCTACCAGAATATACCAAACCTACCGGTCGTAGAGTATACCCAACCTACCTACTGTACCCAACTTACCTACGGTATCCAACCTACCTACAGTACTAAACTTACCAGTCGTTATTTATTCATATAAATTTTATATCACTTGTTATACAGTCTATCTATCTTCACTGAAGCCCCTAATTTTTTCCTGTAGAGCTATGTAGGTGTCCTCCTAAAATTTGTAAGAATTTCAAAATTTCAAAGGCCATAGATTAAAAAATTATAATAATTATGAGAAGTAAATGGAAAACTTCAAATATTTTTTTTTCCTCATTTATTTAGTTTTATTTTTCTGTTTTTGGGATGCAGTTAATAAACTCCTACTAATTTTCTTTAAAATATACGAGAAAGATTATTTCCATAACAACAACCTACAACAAAATTTTCAAAATTTTGAGTAATTTAATAATGTGTATTTTACATACATTTTTTTAAAGGATAAAAATTTATTTTTAGGATAGAAAAATAGATCAGAAAATTAGAGAAAAAAAGGGTTCATTTTCTAGGATAATTGAATTTTAAGGTAAATAGGAAGGAAGTATAATTTGCTGAAAATATATTTGAATATGTATGTATGTATGTATGTATGTAGTATGTTTATGATAAAAGGAAAATATATTTTTAAATAATACTTTTTTTCTACTTATCTTTATGAATATTTGTCATTCATTTATTTTAAGTATTCAATAAACAAAAAAAAAAAAACAATGAGGAAAAACAGTTTGTTGTTACATTTTAAACAGAATCATTTCTAAAAGAATTCTGAAATGATTTTGTGTTCTTATTTATAATTTGAAAATTTAAAAAATTTTTATTGCGAAATAAGTATTTATAGAATTTTTGAATTTAAGTTTGAGTCTAGAAATATCTTTACGACCAATATTGTATGATTGTTATGTCATCTGACTTGTAATGTGGAGATCCTGGGTTCAAATTAATGTCGCTCAGAGTATGAAAATATAGTAAAAATTAATTCCATTGGGGTTTGTAATTAATTATAATACAATTTTGTTATTAATTAAAATAAAATGCAATTGTATGTTTTTATCTATCTACTTTCTAAAGTACCGAGCCAAAATTAGCTAAATGAAGGCAAACTACTACTACCTCAAGCTTTGGTGTAAATAAATTATTTGTACAGAAATTTAAAGAAATATTTTCTACAAAATCTTCGACTTCAACAAATTCGAAATGTGAATACAACTTTTATAAAATTTAAAAAAACTAATAAATTTACAGAAGTGCTATATATATCATATTTTGGATATTATATTGCAAATTGGTGGTACGAAGTAATATCAAATGAAATATGTCAGAAAAAAATTTATTCCGACTAATTTGATTTTTGAATTGAATTTGTTTATTTCGATCTTATGTCATATTATCATCATAAAATTATCAAAATTAATAATTGTTAAGCTCTAAATTAAGATAAGTCAATAATGTCTTATTCACTATATTTTGGAATGATTAAAGATTAAATTGATAAATAATTCATAATATTAATTTTTTATTATAATAATTATTGAAAGGCAAAATATCCTCAAATTTTGGATAAAAATAAAAAAAACAAAAAAAAAGTTCAAAGAACATTATTTAATATCTGTTAAAAATCTACTAAAACTTCAATTGAGAATGAATTCACAAATCTGCAAAGCTTTCAAAAATTATTTTAAATCATAGTGATGCTTTGAGAGTTTGTACTTTTACTAATTGGTTATTTTAATTTAAATTAATAATACCTATTAGTAAATAATGTAGATTTTAAAACAATTTGATGAAGAAAATATATGATATTTACATTTTATAATTTTATATAATACATATCTTACAGATTTAACAGATCTGCAAAGTTAGTTATTTTAAATTTATCACTAATATT
The DNA here is from genome assembly GCA_963942445.1 of Argyra leucocephala. Classification (NCBI taxonomy): domain Eukaryota; kingdom Metazoa; phylum Arthropoda; class Insecta; order Diptera; family Dolichopodidae; genus Argyra; species Argyra leucocephala. Next base: position 18,576,757 of record OZ012681.1, read on the forward strand.
TTAATAAACATTTTTGTAAAAAAAAAAAATAAAGAACATAACGAAACAAAAATAGTTCATAGAAGTCGTATTTCCAAAATTGAAATAGCTGGGATATTTAAAAAAAAAATTGGAAAGCGACTTTCACAAAAACTAAAACGAGATATCTTTTTCAGTCTATTTAACAATGTAATATCCTATGCTGAAGGTATCTGGGAAATCTCATACGCTAACAATATATTATTAAATTACAAAATATTCAAAACAAGGAAATAAAAAATTTTGATGAACTTGGTCGTAGGCCAATCGCATCCATAAGCAATATAAAATCTTAAAAGTGGAAGATAGCAGAAATTTGGTTCAAACATTACAAATACATAACATGCAAATTTAAAAATATAAAATTTAACTATACTAACAATGAAATGTATGATCGTATGATTTCAGGGAATAACTCAATAATTAACCTGTCAATCAAACTCTATATACTAATACAGTTTCATTTGACATTAAAGCTTTATCGTACAAAAAATTTAAAAATTCAGTTCGAAATAGGTTAATGTCTAAGTATATATATAATAATGATTAAATGCAATCTTAAATTTGAATTCTAGTTCAATCATAAACTATGTCAACTTATTTTTTTTTATCCTTATTGTCTTTCTTTCTTTTAGTATATTATATAAAATTAAATATATCATATAATTAAAACTGATTATTATAATTATTATATTTCCTTTTTATTGTTAATTTGCACTAAAATTTTATATTTTCTTTATTGTTTGTGTCAATTGTAAAATCATAGTAATTATACACCATATACGAGCCATTTGGGTATTAAAGGTTATTTGAATAATTATAAATAAATTAGTTTTAAAAGATTGTAATTTTGCAGATCTGCAAACTTATGAAAATTGTATAGGTTAATATTAAAATTTAATTAAATTTAATGCATTTACAATACTTTACTTACACAAGACCAACACGATAAATTTATGTTGCAGTCCAAAATTAAAGCCCTTAATAATATATTTAAAATTATAGCTTCAGTTAATAGTTTAATTTTTAAAATTATTGATTTTACAGATCTGTAAATATAATTATTAAATCGACATCTTTATTAATATTTAATGAATTTTAGTTTGTAAAAATGATTATTATATTATCAGAAATTGAATTTTTAATGCTGAAAAAAAACTAAAGTAGACATTTTCGTTCTAGAATTTATTTTAAATGTTTTGCAGATCTGTAAATATAGTTTAATAATAAATCGCCATTTTCATTAACAGTTTAATAAATTTTAACTTGTAAAAATGATTATTATATTATCAGAAATTGAATTTTTAATGCTGAAAAAAATTAATGTAAACATTTTCGTTCTAGAAGGTATTTTAAAGATTTTGCAGATCTGTAAATATAGTTTAGTAATAAATCTCCATTTTCTTTAACATTTTAGTGAATTTTAACTGTTGTAAAAATGATTATTATATTATCAGAAATTGAATTTTGAATGCTGAAAAAAAACTAAAGTAGACATTTTCGTTCTAGAAGGTACTTTAAAGGTCTTGCAGATCTGTAAATATAGTATAATGCCATTTTCAATAACATTTTAGTGAATTTTAACTCTTGTAAACATGATTATTATATTATCCGGAATTCAATTTTTAATGCTGAAAAAAAATTAAAGTAAACATTTTCGTTCTAGAAGATATTTTAAATGTTTTGCAGATCTGTAAATATAGTTTAATAATAAATCTCCATTTTCTTTAACATTTTAGTGAATTTTACCTGTTGTAAAAATGATTATTGTATTATCCGGAATTCAATTTTTAATGCTGAAAAAAAAATTAATGTAAACATTTTCGTTCTAGAAGATATTTTAAATGTTTTGCAGATCTGTAAATATAGTTTAATAATAAATCTCCATTTTCATTAATATTTTAGTGAATTTTAACTTGTAAAAATGGTTATTATATTATCAGAAATTGAATTTTGAATGCTAAAAAAAAACTAGAATAGACATTTTCCTTCTAGAAGGTATTTTAAATGTTTTGCAGATCTGTAAATATAGTTTAATGCCATTTTCATTACATTTTAGTGAATTTTAACTCTTGTAAAAATGATTATTATACTATCAGAAATTGAATTTTGAATGCTGGAAGAAAACTAAAGTAGACATTTTCGTTCTAGAAAGTATTTTAAAGGTTTTGCAGATCTGTAAATATAGTTTAATAATAAATCGCCATTTTCATTAACATTTTAATGAATTTTAACTTGTAAAAATGATTATTATATTATCAAAAATTGAATTAGTCATTTTGTTCTAGCAGATATCAGCAATGTTTTACAGATCTGTAAATTATTATTTATTTAGCATAGTTCTTTTGCAATTTGATAATTTTATGTTTTGAGATAAATAATAATTAATACAATTTGATTTATTAGTTGAACGAAATATTTTGTAATTTACTTATCACAGCTAATAAAATAACACGAACTATTAGTCTAGTCAGTTTCTTAATCGAATTGATAATGATTTATACATTTTTTTTTTTATAATTCCAAGTCTATGGGATCAATATCCTAACTGTTTTTATATAGAGATTTGGAATACACAATTACATTACATATATAATAAATAGCTATAATGTTAAGTAATTGCTTATTTTTCATCAGGTTACATCTTGATATTGAAGAAGCTGAAGACTGAACCTAATTTATGCGTACTACCACGATATATTTGAATGAATTTACTTGACTGTAAAACTAGTCCCTCTAAAATCAAATTTAAAAATGTTGAAAATTTGTCAATTTTCAGGAAAAAAAAAAAACAAAATATCCCCAAATATTTTCATAATAATTTATTACTTATAATCTTTCTTCTTACAACACTTTTAAACTTTTTGCATTTTAATTAGATATATTTAAAATTTTAAAATTAAATGCATATAAATTTATTTTTACATTTTAGTGAAATTTTCTGTTCTTTAATTAATTTTTTATGTTAAAAACTATAAAAAAAAAAAAATACAACAAATTTATATAATTAATCATAAACCACTTAAAATTCCCTCTTTTTACTTTATTTCTTATTAAAACTTCTTTTACGAAACACAAAAAAAAAACCAAAAACCTTAAAAACCCAAAGTACATTAATAATCGAGAAAAAAACAACCACACAATACAGAAACAAAGAACTCATCAATTTTCATCTCCAAAAAAAAAAAATAATCCCTTTAAAAAAATTATTGTACAACAACTAAGTGATTACAAAACAACGAAATCCTGCAGTGACACAACTGACACAAATTCCATAAAATAACCCCCTCCTGGTTTATTTCTTAAATAAAAAAAAAAAAAAAAACAAATTCATTTATACTCAGTACAAATAGCAAACCTACAAAATACAAAAAAATAAAAAGTAAAAAGGATGGCAAGGCAAGGCAGGGCAACTACAGCAACACGTCAAGGGATATTGGGATATGTAGAATTTACTATATACATATTATATTTACGAGTGTACAATGTATATATACATATGTTTTTCTCTGCACATTTGTAAATAATTTTCCAACAAACCGACAAAAAAAAAAACACAACAATAACAATAACTAAAATAAAGGCTTGTCTTCTTAAGTGTATACACATGTGACTGCTACAACAAAATATCATTGAATATTATAAAAAAACAACAAAAAAAAAAGGATAACAATTTACTTTCTCTCTTTACATTTCAAATACATATTTGGGACTAATTTGTTTGTTACTCTCATTATTGTTCTTTTCTTTTTATTTTTTTATTTTTAAATCCAATTTTTACTTACAATGTTAATGCAATTTATAAATACATGATTATTATTTTATAAAAACAAAAACAACAAAATTATAAAAAAAAATACAGAAATATGGGGATTGAATAAAGAAATCAATATTAATACCCTTTCTATATATACACGCAACGCACCAAATACATTGTCATCTACCTTTTGAAATATAGTATAATATACCTCATTACGATGAAGGTGTATAATAGAAAGAGATAAAATATATATATGAAATAAAAATAAGTAATGTAAATTGACACATTTTGTTTGTTTTCAAAACAATTTGTCTAAATTTATCCCATTTAAAATAAATTTCGATATTTTGTTTTTTTTTTTTGTTTTTAATGAAATTCTTTTAAAACAAACTTACTTACAACATACCTACTTCAAATTGACATGGAAAAATTATTGGATTAAGATAAAAATAATTGAAATAGATTTGGTATGTACTTAAAAGTAAAAGTCAACAGATACACTGTATAGGGATTATATCACCTGTCTAATCAGATGTTCCCGTGTTTGAATTCCGCTCGGAGCATGGATATTTAATTGAAGTTTTTCATTCTTTCATTCTTAATAAAAAACAATGAAATTGAAATGAAACAGAGTTTTGGTGAGGGTATGATTCGGCATAATAATTTATATAAAGTGGAATTATGCTATTTGAAATGGTTTAGTTCCTGATAACAATATATAGTAAGTAGTTGTCCGTATTTAATTAGTCGATGTAGAAGTAAATGAACTTTACTTGACAAACATTATTCTTCCACTTTGATTTTCTATGGTTTGTTATGGTCATAATATTGTATTGTAGAGTCTGTTCTCATCAAAATTTCAAAATGTTAACCTGATTTTTAGATATTGACTCAAAAGTTTAATAATTTTATTTATTTTATTAATTTATGCATATACATAAGACGATAAGTCTTTACAATTGTTTATACAAAGTATATGAATAGAATAGTTAGTAATATTTAAATATAAAAGTAAAAAAGAAAATGAAAGAAAAGATTCAATTAATTCTAGTTATAATAATAACTAGTTATATATAATAATTCTAGCAGGGGTCTTTTGTAATAAATTGTAGAATTGCACTTGATTAATACATCAGAAGTAGTTCTGGGAGCGTCTCATATACGTATGTATTGCATTTGTCTGTATTTCTTGCAATTTGCCTCTATTATTATTTACCTGTATTTTCATTTGCCTGTATTTCACTTGCTTGTATTTCATTTGACTGGATATAATATATTTTATTTTAATAGAATAGATAACAAAGTCTATGAAGTTCTCGTGTATGTAATCTATGTAACCAATAGCGTATTTGAATACTAACTACACAGTAATAGACATTCTTCGTTTGCAGTACTAGTATAAACGTATCAATTAATCAATAGTCGTGTTTATTTATGCTGAGCAAATTATTTTAGCTAGCATACAATCAATAACCACATTTGCTTTTGTCACAAGTTGGTATCACGCTTTGTGTATTTGCAAAATTGTTATTTTTGAAATTTTGTCACAAATATTAATTAACCAATAGTGGTGTTTATTTTTGCTGAGTAAACTATTTAAGCTAGCATACAACCAACAACTAAATTTGCTATTGTCACAAGTTGGTGTGACGCTTTGTGTATTTGCAGAATTATGAGTACTTAAATATTTAGTTTTTATGGACAAATTCACATCTTGTAAATTTATAAAACTAATTGGCTTATATTGTGCTTAAAATTTAGTTTTGTTCGTTTTTCTTACAAATAACTACTAAGAACTTATAATGAATAGTTTGCAAAGCATAACACAATCAACAATATTGATAATTGTATCAACATATCATTCAGTCAATTTATTTATAATACTTTTTAGGGCAGACAAAATTTCCGCCTTATGCCCCATGGATGAGATTACAGGATAATGATGATTATGATGAGACAACATAATAAGTAGAATTAGCATTGTTAGTATTTTGTTTAGGTTAATATATAGACAAAATATACAAAATAAGTTAGTCTGCAAGAAAAAAGTCTGCATAATTATAGAAATGGAAAAAGCCAAATAAAATATTTCAATGCAATCAATAAATTATTCAATATTTATTAAAAATTGTGACCCCGACGTGATCTAAAGACTCATAAGCGATCGTTTTTTTTTACACTATACAGTAACTTAGGTAGAACCTTTTCGTACTAAATTTCGTTAGATAAATCAAAGCTTAAAGGGTCAATCAGTTTACTGCAAAATTGCTTTGGAGATTATATAATAAATAAGATAAGATAAGACATTACGAATAACAAGGACATCAAGGAATAATGTCAATTCATTGTTGATAATTATGATTGATGAAATTGATTTCTGGTTCACAGCTGAATAATCCAATCGAATTTATGTCACACATTTGATATTTTGTGTGTTTTGTTTTGTATATCCTACTCTTTTCTATTCACTTTTTTATTTCCTGCTACTGATTTAATATTGGTAAGTATAAAATCGCAATATTTTTTTTTCTTACTCCTTTTGGGAGCATATATGGGGCTTCCACTTCACATTTCCATCGTATTCGATTCCTAGTTGCTGTTTTCATTTATTCTCACTTTATATATGTTTTTGTCTAGTTCTAGTTCTCCGCCAGGTGTTCTTTTGATTTACCACCATTTTAATTCATCAAATAATTTGATCAGCTTTGTATTTTTGCTTTAATTTAAATTAATTTTTAAAATATTATGTAAAATTGTTTTTTCTTTTATTTTTCCTACTTTTTTTTTGTTCTTCATAGTTTTAAAATTATTGTTTTAGTTTGTTTACATATTTTAAGATCATAAGTATTTATAAATACATTAAATAAATTTATTTAGAAAAAATCGAAAATAATCTTTTTGAAGAAAAAAATGATTGATTTGAAGCAGCACATATTAAAAGTCAAAATGTGCAGCACATTGAATACTCATAGTTCAATTCCCAATTGGTAAAAGTTAATAAAAAAAAAAATAAGTTGTCTGTCAATAGCTCTCTAGCTATGTTAAATGAAACAAATACATATATATATTTTTAGACTTCTGTAATTCCTTGAATTTAGTGATTATAACATGAATACGTTAAAAACAAAAACAAAATGAATGCATTTAAATTATCATCGTCGTTTTGAATATTATAACCTGGGCAATATTTTTATGTGCTTCATTTATTTTATTTCTTTTTTTTTTAATTATTAAATTTTTTCATTTTTTTTTTATTTTTTTGTTTTAAAACTTTAAAAAAATATTTAAAATCATTTGTCTATGTCATTGTTCATGAATGTTATTTATAATATTATGAAATGTACCAGATTAATATAATATAGCTGACATTTAAGCAGTTCAGATCAATTGGGTTGTATACGCCATTGAGTGTATGTTTTGAGTTCATTGTCAATCGATGTGGTATTAATAGAGATTATTTCATTTTATATTTATTATTTATTTATTTATTTCAAAAATAAAAACAAAAACAAAATTTAGAAGATGTAGGTATCCAATTCTGCACTGGGAATGGGATCTTGTAAAGTTTTTCATTTAATGTTCTTTGAAGTTCGTTGAAATAAAATGGTACTATATGCTACTACAAAGTCAAGTGAAGTTAGTTTCCAATAGATGTATTATTTTATATTTAAATAATTGCTGTATAGAAATTAGACAAAGCTATTGTTGGTGATTGTTAGCATACAAAATACTCTGCATGAATTAGTCAAGGTGTTAATCCCACAGCCTTAAAAATTTTAAAAATATAATTTCTTTTTAATCGATTTAAATTAAATTGTCTTTATCGACTTGTGGTATATTAGAAAAAACACTAATTGATTCGTTGATGAAAAGAATGTGTAAATTACATTAAAATAATAGAAAACGAATTAATAATTTCTGTAATACATAATTAATTTAGATTCAATTTGATCATATTTTTATCAGAGGTAATATATCAACCATGAGGTTTGTGAACATGAGTAAAATTATTTTTGTCATAAAATTCAATCAAATTTTTAGAATAATATTTTAAGTTTGGGCAACTACGTATAAAATGGTAAGTTTAATACAAACCCAATACGTATTGTTAGCTTTCATATTTTCGGAGCTGTAGTTGATATTTGTCAAACACTATTTTTCTAGTCTGATTTTCTTTAGCCAAGATTAAATTAAAAAAAAAAATAAATTCCCGTCGAGATCAATTTTTTTTTCTAAAATACTCCAATGAATTACCCCTTGATGAAATAATTTTTAGGTGGGACCTGAAATAACTTGCATAATGAAAAATGTTTGTACCTTAATCCTATTTTCATAGTTTATTTATATATTTTTAAAAATCGATTATGTAAATTGTTTTGAATAAAAACCCATCTCATTGAGGCCTCTCAATCCAGTGTTGTTTCACCATAACAAAATGACATCGTCTATATTTCCAATCTCATGTAACATTTTTTTCATTTACATTATAAGCTACATACTAATGTAAATTAGATTGTTTAATAGAAATTATCAAGGCTATCACAAATTATCATAGAAAATGGCTACTCAAAGACAATCTAATTTACATTGACTCAAAAGAAATTTTATTGTTTTTTAAAATGTCAAAAATATGGGATAAAGATCCTGACTAATTATTTGTTATAACTCAAAGAAAATGTAATTATATATACATCTTTATAAATTACATATTGGTCTATAAAACAAATTTAAATTCAATCAGAATATTTTGTATAATAAAACCAAAAATAAGTAGTCCAGAAATTATATTGAGAAAATTAAAGAGTTTAATATTAGGAGTTTTTATTAAACAATATAAAATTTAGCATAGTTATTTAAATCGTGTACATATCTACTGGCCATACAGAATAATTGATTTTGATTGATGAATGCAATTAATTTCAATTAACATAAATTAAAATGTTGATTTATATTAAAGTAAATAAATTGAAATTTTTGCAGACATTTTTTTATTAAATAAATTTTGTTCTTATTTTGTTTTGTGTGTGTGTGTGTTTTTTTTTTTTGTATTTCATGAAGTTTTTGTAAATTTAAAAAATAATTTAAAATTAGAACACATTCTATGAATTGCAAATTAGCAAATAAAACATATATATAGTTAGACAATAATTTAAGTGTCTTAATATCACTATTGTTAACTTAATAATGGTGGAAAATGTATGACCATCAATCATTCAAGTAACACAATGAATATGGGAGCAGTATATTTATATCAGATGTTTTGTATATGCAATATTTAAAATAGATAACTGTGAAATATAATAAATAAATTTGAATAGAAATTGTGAAATGAAATGATTAAAAATAATTAAATATGATTGCATAAATTAGAATTCAAAAGTATCTACTCTAAAGTGTATATATATATTATATATATATAATAATAAGGTACATATATTTTGTATAAAAGTATCTATGTATTCACTCGAATATTTTGATTTAAAAAATTAAATTTTTAAATTCAAATAAATAAATAAGCATATAATAAATATTTGCATAAAATGACTAAATTTCATAATTTTATTTTGTAAAACTAAATTGTTCTACCACTTATCAAATCCTGGGTCAATAAAATTTTAATTTTAAAGTAATATAAAACCATTAGAATATTAAATTACTTAAAAGTTTTGATTTATATTAAATCACTAGCTTTGTAACCCGTCATAAATGACGGAAGCAAAATAAATCCTAGTTTCTTTTGTTCTTTCATTAGATTCTTTATTCCGAAATTACAGTACTTATGTTTATATCACTTTTTATTTATTTTTATTTATGTTTATATTGGCCTAACACTAATCTTTTTTTTTTTTATATAACAGAAAAAGAAGTACCATACCAACAAATTTGTATAAAATGTTTGTATTTTTGTATGGTATACTCGTACTCACTTCCATTTAGTTATAATTCGTTAGTTGGGTTCCATTTAGTATAAATTATACCGTATTAGCGTTATTGTGGCCTCTGGGAGAGCAAATTTAAAAATGGGATCTTATTTTCATATAAATTTTGTCTTTTGTATAATGTATAGGGATCTTATTTTGCTATAAGAATAAACTGTTATTATGGTATTGTGTTATTTTTAAAAAAATATTCAAAATTTTGTATCTAAATTGGTAAAATTTACAAAAAATACAAAAACATTTTCATCAATAATTTTCAATTTAAAAAAAAACAATGTTTTATTATCCTACGTAGAAGTAGAGCTTATTATCCTACTCTACTTCTATCAAGTTCTATTGATTGAACAGTGAACCTGAACAGTGAAGTGAACAGTGAACACTTAACACTGAAAATAAAATAATATTTTTAGAATGGAGCATGCAGAACATACAGAATACAGATGCAGCAAATAATAAAAAAAACAAAAAAAAAACAAAAATAATTTTTTTTGAGTGAAGTGAGTTACGCACACAATAATGACAAAAATAAAAGGTATAAGCAATAAAGTAGTGTAATGTATAATATTATACAATACAAATATGCTGATACACATGTATATTATTGTGTATGACTTTAAGTAATAAGAATAACCTTTGAGTGAATTATGTTTTTTTTTTTGTGTTAAATGCTGTTTGCCTTTTGGTTATTACACCATATTAAACTATTGATTAAATTTCTATTAGTCCTTATTATTATAAATCAAAAAAATTGTTTGTTTTATTTATATTATTATTATTATTTATTATTTTTCCTTATTATTTGCGAAGAAGACTAACATTAAATTAAAAAAATATAGTTCATGCAATCAATTTTTCCTGCAAAGGTTCAGCATGGTAGACAGGGGTTAAAAAAAAGCACCAAAGCAATTTGTCATATATATACATATACATATTTTTATACATATGCAATTTGTATATGTGTTTGAGCGTTCCGTCGAACTTACAAACATCCAGATAAATGCAGAATAATATATATATAATAGTATTTTTGAATTATTTTATAAATTTAATTTTTCTAAAAGACATTTAAGACTAACAATGACCTACAAACGAGAGTTTTGATATACCAAAGGTTCACAATAATTACAAAAATCTTATTATATAAAATCCTGCAAATTAGAAAAGATAACTTGTGGTGCTAGAGTAAAGTAGGGGTATAGTGAGTAGAGGTAAAAATGAAAATTCCAATATTTATTGGGACATTTGTGGTATTATATAGTAGTTATATAACATCATCTGACTACTAAATTTATTTCTAATCTAAATCTAAATTTTAAATTGTATACATTTTAAGAAATTTTGATTCAATATTTTGTAACTTTAAACATTTTAATTATCTTTTTTTACTTGTATCTTACTTTTATTATTATTATCAATATTCTTTATATTCTTCAATAATTTGTTTATTTGTTATTTTGACTCAGTTTACTTTAAAATTGTAAATCATCATGTAATAATTCTATATGAGCGATTACGCTCCATTTGAGAATTGAATAAATATATTACTACCACTACTATTTCGAATCCCACTTTGATAAAAAAAAATAAAAATATTCTTGTAAATAGCACTTGATAATAAATTAAAATGGAACTATGCTGTAAATAAGGCTTAAATCCTGATAAAAATAGTTCTTTCTCACAGAGTGAAGTTAATGAAAAATACCAGAAAATTAATAAATATATTAATACTCATAAACTATCTTTGATCGTACAAGTGTGTGTTATAAATTGCAGCTTTTATCATAATGCATCAAAATGTACTGTACCTAAGTTACAGAAAATAGGATAAAATAAAATAAAAAAAATTTATTAATAAAATACAAAATGAGCAAATTCCTAAATTAAATTTACAATAGTGTGCAGATCTGCAAAATAATATTTTTTATGCAGATCTGCAAAATAATATTTTTATGCAGATATGCATTGAAAAAAAAAATAATTGAATTTTTATTTGATTTTACAATTAATAGGGATAATAATTAATTCATTTATCTGTCATATCATTACAAAAGTTTACAGAACTGCAAAATATATTTTTTGAATTTTACTTTGTGTAATATTTTCACATTATTATTCAGAAGAAAAATAAAATTTTATAATCTTATGAACCTATGAAACTTTATTGTGCTATATTCAGCAATTTCGGTTTCATGACGACAGCGTGATATTAGGGGTAATGCGCCATAATTTTAGTTTTACCGAAAAGTTTGCACATAGCTATTTAATAAAATTTTTAATTCATAATGTAAGTCTGTATCTATTTAGTATAAATTAATTTTTAATTCATAGTGAAAGTTGTTTTTTGCTAAACTAAAGTAATTAGGTTTACATATCGAAAAACTGAATTTAATTATAATTAATGTAAGACTATTAAAGATTTGGTGACAGAGATTTGGCACACAATGTTCATATAGTCAATTTAAAATTTTCATATCGGTTATAATTTGAAAAAAAAAAAAAAATTTAACAAATTATCCTAAAAGATACTTTATTGTATCTCATAAATTTTTTATTTTCAATTTTACAATTTTCAAAAATCACTGTTAAATTGTCCTGAAAATGATGTCCTTTTACAAACCAGAAATGAGAGAAAAAAAATCATTTATTTACATTTTTGGTTTTTTTCTTTATTTATTTTTTTTTATTAAATATCTTATCATTAAAAATATCCAAATAAATTTATCTCAAGTTAAAAAAAAAAAAAAAAAAAAAAAAAAAATGTTCATTTCCAATCATAAAAATTTTTTTTTTTATTTATTTATTTTTTTATCTTTATTTTCAATTTCATTTTCAATTTCACTACCACAACCCAAAAAAAACAAAAAAAAAATAAAAAAAAGCATTAAACATTTTTTCAAGATGTATAATAAATAAATCACCCTCGTCTCTTGAAAATAATCAGAAAAGTAAAAAAAAAAAAAAAATGTAAAACGGAAAGGAACTCTTTGATAAATCTTTATCTCCCTGTGGTGACCCTTAATATCACGCATTTTACATTGTAGTTAAAATTTGAAGTTAGTTTTTCTGTTTTTTATTATATATATTTTTTTTCTTACTTTAATTATAATAGTTAGTGGCAGAAATAGGTAACTTAAGGCCTGAGGCAGATTTTGGAAATAGTTAAGAAGTTTCTTTGAAGCAAATGGGGGTTCTGAAGTAATGGGGAATCCAAATAACATTTATTTTCCTCATAACAACTTGATGTTTTTAGTTCATAAAATGTGGCTTTTAAGTAAGGCCCACTCGTCGGAAATACAATAGTTGTATGGTGTTCCGTGAATGTTGTAAATTTTTGAGCGATGTCGGATTTTGGCAAAATTATTCAATTTTTTCGGAAGACTCAATATTACGAAAATTTTACATTTTTAAATTGACAAACTTTATTCAGTTTTATAAAGTCAATTAATTGAACAAATTCAATTTAATTTGTATTCGGAAAATATTCAGTGCACCCCTCGTTCACGATAGGTCCTTATTATCTTCCGCCAGAAATATTGTATTGTACATTATTTAAAAATTCAAGTTAAAGCTACTCATAAAACCTCGTCATAGAATTTTAAAAAATTTTTTTTTGTAAATTGGGGAGTTCTAAGTAAACCGCGACCTCTTAAGATCTATTGTACTTATTTTTTAATATAAGTACGTCTTAGCCACAGTAAGCGGCAAGAGAAAAAACTTAATATAAATAAGGCCAATTGCTGTAAAAACTTCTCTTTTCTGACACATTGCTACAGACACTGGTAATCTTTCCACTTGAAACTCAAGATCCTTTTGCTGATTATTGGACTCATGTTAGGGCTCGAAATTACCTTAGATCGATAATCTTGTAGTGTTGAATAAAACACAATATACTTTCAATACTTTTCGTTAATTTTCAGTTGTGTGTTTTAACTGTGGTAAGCATAATTCAATATGTTTCAATCGACCATTTACAATGACAGTTTTTCGGCAGTATTAAGCCAGTCTTCGAATGCGTACCAAGTACAGCATAAAGCTTAATACAATTGTTTAATTTATAAATGCTAAATAAATGGAAATGAAAATCTATTGCACTTATACCAATTTAGTTGAATCTGAACCAATTGAATAAAAATATTTTAGTTAAAGCCTAATCTGGTCAATTTCAGGACTCAGGATTTTTAAGCCATAGCTCATTTTATTTTGTTATATTTATTTACTTTAAATGCTCATACGCATTTATTATCTATTTTTTATATTTTTGTTTTTAATTTTTTGTCGGAACTTTTTACTATTTTTTTTTTTATTTTATCGCCCTTAAAAAATTGTATTCAATAAATTTTCCCCGTCAATTTTTGTTGTTATTTTTGTTCTACTTCTTATTTATAATTTTTATTCTTCACTAGTGATTTCCCAAAATTTATTTATATTTATTTATATTTTTTTTTTTTGTTCATAGGCCTCTCGTAAATTCTTGTTGTTGTTGTTGACACCATGTACACATGTATATATGAATGTATAATATATATTCCTTAATATACATGTTATATTTGTATATGTATATATGTATCTATAGATTTGGGTTAGTTGATATATCTTCTTATATTTAATCAAGAAATTTATGCGGTTTTTCTTATCCCGAAATGAAAAATGGTTTTTATTTATTTTTTATTTTTATTTTTTTTTTGTTATTATTCTATGGTCTATTTGAGTATTCATTACGAGCATATCATCATAGTTATAAATATGCGTTACAAAAAAAAAAAAAAAAAAACAAAAAAAGAAGCACATCTCTAGTGTAGATCTGGTTGGTAAATATTTGTAGGTTTCTTCTGATATACACATTAAACATACATTTATATATATGTACGTATATATATAGTGAGAATTGTTGAATAAACATACATAAACTTTTGACACAGAAATAGGGAGGCTGGCAGGCAAGCAAGCAGTATTTTAGGGACTAAAAATAGATAAATAACAGAAAAGAAGTATAATATATATATAGTAAAATAAAAATAAATAAATAAATAAAATGAAATAGAAATGTATTATAAACAGTAGAACCTCGATATTTTTATTAGTTTTATTATTATATCGATTTATAACTGACTGTTATTAATTGAATGTTTTACGGTAATTTTATGCAGGGTATATAAATTTTCGATCAAAGAAAAAAATTAGAATTGGAAAAAATGTGTTGCTGGGACTTCGAAAATATGTGCTTCACAATTATGAAATTTCTTGGTTTAAAATCAGGTATATTTTGAATTCTGTTCAAAATGTGATTAATGATATTGCATAGCACTTCAATGAACACACAAATGAAAAATAATGCATTTTAGCTATATCATTCTTATATATAACCAAAGAACATATAATAATGGGAAGTCTCATCTGGATATTTTTAAATTTTTTCGACTTAGGTACGTACGAGCGGGTAAAAAAATTAAACGAAAATAAAATTTGAAGAGTATAAAAAAGTATAATTTTGTAAAAAAAAGAAAAATACAGTAACCATTGATTAACCATCTATGCAGATATATTTCAATATTTTTTCAAATCAAAGGTTCAAAATAAATAATAAAAAAAAAATTATAAAAACACATAAAAAAATATAAAAACGTAAAGTAGGTATATTTTTAAGTTTTTAACAAAAAATTTTTTTTGATTTTGATAATTTTGTCTGTTTTTATTTATCAATCATGTTATAAATAAGTATTCATATAATATGTATATATGTATATCTGCTTACAAAGAAAAAAGAACAAACAAATAATCAATCTATCAAAAAAAGATTGTTGCTTATTTTATTTCTTCAAAAAATCAAAATACCAAAATTGTAAGAGAAATATAATTTTGAACCAAGTTCTGAGAAAATAAACAAACACGGTTAACAGTTCACGATTATCGATATTCCGTAAACAGTTCACGATTTGAATTGCATAACTAATAAATTTTATTCTTTTATTCTACTATTATATTTTAATTTTTTCTAGAATCTGTGATTCTATCATTAACTCTATTATTGTATGTTTAACTGCATGCTTATTTCAATACATAATATTATTATTTAGGTATGTAGTTATATATATTCATATTAGTGTATATTGTAAATATAATTATTTCATAGAACCATGGAAAGATAGAAATAAATGAAAATGAGATTTTTTTTCGCTGTTCTCTTCACTTCTTTTTCTCTTCATCTATGTGTGGGTCTAATATGCAAACCCACAGTAAAAAAATGTTCTTCAAAAATTTATATGAGATGAGACTTCTTACTGTTTATATATTCTTTGGTATGACGTAAATGTATAACATTTTCACATGTTACATTATGATTCCAACATTTTCTCATCACATTGTAAATGAAGTACAAAACAAAATTGTTAAGCTTTCAACATTATGTGAACAAAATAGTTGTTTACTTGCTGTTTCTTCACCATTATTATTTATACAATTAATATAATCCCAAAATTTACTAGAGTTACATATATCGAGCTTCACCTGTAATATATCTAAAAAAAAGTTTCAAAATACGGAAGAGATAAAGATGTTGGATTTCATGTTTAAGATTATGATATTCGTATAGCTATTAGTTAACTCATGATAATTCTAAAAACTTATATTCATACCTCTACTTTTATAATATATAAACTGAATACAAAAATACAAAAATATAAATTTCACGGTTAGGATATAATCTTTGTTTTATTTTTCTTCTTTTTATTTCATTTTTTTTCTTCTTCTCTATTTGAACAGATAATTTTCACTTTAACGCTTAATCTAAAATTCATATCAAGCGTTAACAAAAAAAAAAAAAAAAAAATTAAGGAAAAATAAAAATAAAATGAAAAAACAACAAAAAAAATATTTAGAAGTATATTACCGTTAAAATGGGCGGAAAATGTACATACTAAATACATATTTATGTATATTTAAGATACAATTATTATATAAATAGAAAATTAATATATGGAATGAGATATAGATAGACCTAAGAATTATGGTTCTAATGTGGTTCATATATTATTATATATAGTTTTTTTTCCTACATAACTATACTATGTTAATTTATTAACAAATTAAATGCCTAATTAAATATTTGAAAAACAAATATATGATTGTATATGTATAAAAACAACAGCCACAAAAAATACAGATAATTTCTAATTTAAAGACTTTAAATCAATAATAAAAAAAAATTGTAAATGGTTGGTATATAAGTACTTAAATTAGTTAAATAAATAAAATATTATTTGCATAATAAAATTCAGTTAAACGAATGAATGTAGATATAATATATACGGGAGGGACATTCATATTACAGTAATGAATGACAAAATGACTGAAATTGAAAAATTAAATTTACTTAAAATTAGTGTAGTATAGGCTAGAGAAAATGAAGAAAAGAATAAATCAATAAAAAACAATTTTCTATTTTATTAAGTATATTTGGGAAAAAAAATTATAAAAAATATAATCAATAAATTTTTTATATTCAGATAAAATTTATAGATATCATAAATTATTTTGAAAAATATTTTTTTTATTTTGTTACAAATGTGATGAGTTGTTAGAAAATGATTTTTGTTTGTAACAATTTATCAAAAAAATTTTAAACATAAAATAAAGTTTGAATAATATTCAAAGAATTATTTATTATATTTTGATTGTATATTATTGGATTTTATTTAGTAATTAGTGATATTTAGTGGTTAAATCTTGGTAAATATATTTTTTATTACTATTTGTATGAATGTAAGGTTGACAATTTGACTATACAGAATTTGAAGTTTAATTTTGATTTTCTAATTCTTGAAAAAAAACTTACACATTCGCTAGCTCGTTCAGTTCCAATGACATAGCCGGTAAAGGACTTCAGTTTAAGCTTCACATAAATTATGATGAATTTTAGTCCCTAATCAGAACCTTAATAATTTATTTTTACTAAATAATAAATACCTACCGTTATTTTAATAAGTCAAAATATATCATTTTGCAGATCTGCACAAAATAATTTGAAATTTCTGAATTGAAATTTAATAAAAAAAATTCATAAATTTTAGAAAAATTTACTGTTATATTTTTTTTTCATTATTACCGTTATTATTATTGATGCATCAACTACAACTAAATTTGCAGATCTGCATTCTATTCACAAAATAATTTATTACCTGTAATTAAATTGCATGAATAATATAAAAAATAAAAAAATTGCAGTTACATTAAAATTTACCGTTTTACTAACATTTAATATACTACCGCTATTTATTGATAAATTAAAATTACAATAATTTAAAATCTGCAAATTATAAAACTACTTTCTTTCGTAAATAATAAAAAATCCAAATCAAAATTTTTTTCAAATACATAGTAATTTTAAATTTACATTTCACTTATTATTATTTTTGTTTTAATAAATAAAATTAAAAATTGTAGCATGTAGGTAGATGTTAATTGAATTTCAAATAATTCAAAAAAAAAAAAAACTAGATTACATTTTTTAAGAAGTTGAGATCAACCAAAAAGATACCTTATTTTTTTTTTTTTAGAATGGGTGATTTTATTTGAACAAAATGTAAAGCTTATCACTTAGGATTAACCTGAAAAACAAAATATATAAAAAAAGATTTATAAAAAGTAATATTTTTGTTTTTTTAAATATAATTAAAAAAAAACAAATGTAAATGCTTAAAGCTATTCATTCATTCATATTAATGGTATTAGCAACAACAATAACAACAGCAACTACAGTAACAAAATGTTATTATTATTATATTTTTTGTTTTTGGTAGTGCTTGTTATTCCAAAAGAGTTACTTTTGAATGGAAAAGAAATTGTTGTCAGTCGTCATCGTCGGATGAAAAAATTTTTTTGAACATTTTAATACCCAAAACATACATAAAATACAAAAGTAAATTAAAAAAATCCTACACAATATTTTGTTTAACATTTTAATACAATAAAATAACAACCACTTCCACTCACATACACGTTATCATAAATAATAATATGCACATACATGGGTATAATGGTTAAATACATATTGTATTTAAATTAAAAATTCAGTGCAGTCAATTCACAAAAATTCATAATTATATTAACCTTTTGTTGTTCTAATGGTTTTATGGTGCTAAAATAGCCCTCAGGTTGGGTACCACCGTATTTCATTAACGGGATGAAATTGTCTGTTCAATATGTCGTTATGAATGAAAGAAGATTTTGAAAATTAACCTAAATTGAATTACATTTGAATCAAATCATTAGAATGACCTAGTATTCATTTATTAGACAATATTGGTTTTATTCAACCTTTAAATAAATATAACATGGAATTTTCACTTAATTGGTATGTTCTTTTGATTGGTTACAATTTTGATTTTAATTTGTTATATATTCATTCGTAAACCCAATTCTCAGCAGCTGGACTCCATGCAACTAATTCTTTCTCGGTAAACCAAAGTGCAATTTCTTTGTTAGCTGATTCTACTGCATCTGACCCATGAATAATATTACGACCAACTTGTATGCAATAATCACCACGAATTGTTCCCGGCATTGAATCAGCTGGATTTGTAGCACCAAGCATCTGGCGACCAGTTTTTACAACATTCAAACCTTCCCATACCATCGGAACTACTGGTCCCGAATTCATATATTCTACCAAACCATTAAAGAATGGACGGCCTGCAAAGTCTGCGTAGTGTTTTTCTAGATGGTCTTTTGTTGCCCATGTAAATTTCATTGCCAACAATTTGAATCCTTTTTGTTCAAATCTTTCAATAATTTTTCCAACTAAACCACGTTGGACCCCATCGGGTTTAACCATAATAAAAGTACGTTCCTTATTAGCAGCCATTGCCAGTGAAAACCAAGAGAAGAATGCTAATAAAGAACAAATCATAGGAATCTGAACTCTGAAGTGAATAGTATCATAATATCAATAAAAATAACTCAAATTATGTCTGGGTAATAGGTTGAATATTTATAATGTAATTACAAAAGTATAACAAATAATAAATAGGTACTCAAAATAAAAATACCACAAAAATTCGAAAACCCCTACACAAACCCCTTTTCATAGTGATATTTTTTAAAAATTATTCCCTTGTGTTAAAACAACTCAAATCAGGCATTAACATTTATATATACGTATCAGTATCAATAAAGTACTATAAATGATAATTATTTTATTATGCAATAATAATTAATTTCATAGAGTATAGTTAGGTGATATAACACAGTTAAAGATTCAAAATTAATTCTAAATTCACCTGCGGATCATTAGTTTGTGATACAAAATTACCTCTTGAAGAGTTAACTGGCGTGAATTTTAAATATTTGACATTCAAAAATTTTTAATTAAGCTATTGTCCAAGTTAAATAGAAATGAAGTAAAAAGATATAATTACTTCATTAATAGTAATAAGATATATTTATTATAACTGCAACGTTCGACCTTGTAATTGAACCCTAGATCAAATTCAAAACAAAACAATGGAATTTTTAGCTCATCCATCTAAGATAAATTCAAATTTATTCCAAAGTGTAAATACATTTTTAATAACATTGCATACATATTCAAACTAACAGATTAATACATTAAAAACTAATATATATATATATATATATATACGTAACGTATATAAAATTTAAATTGAACTGAAAAATTACTGAAACGTCACTGATTTAATCTATGTAAAATGTGTAGTGATCTTTAAAAAATTAAATAACAAAAAAAAAAGATAAAACAGTGATCTATACCCCCCGGGGATATTGTACAAAATTGAAAATATAATTATTATAACAATAAAAACAAAAACTCCTCTTAGCTCTCTTTAAACCATTTCGGTTTTTGTTTTGTTTTTATATTAAAATTTTGACACCCAACCTTTAATAATATTTTATTTTTTTTTTATTTAAAGTTATTGTTTAAAATTTATTTAATAACTAAAAAAATGAAAAACAAAAAAACAAAACAAAAAAACATTCACTTAAAAACATTAAATTTTTTTTTTTTTGTTTCAAATCTTGTTTTTGTTATTTTTTCTTCTTTTTTTTAAGTGATGCTCTTCAGCTCCTTTTCTATTAACCATTTGCAGGCATAAAGCATAATAGATGCTTTACAAAAAAATAAAAATAAAAATAAAATAATAATAAAAATAATAATAACAATAATAAATACTTGTGGACCCAATCCTGTACATACAGTGTTGTAGATGCGTCCCCTCATAGTTATTTCAAATATATAAAGAGCATCCCATATTAATCCATTTAATGTGATTTGAATATAAATTTACAGTGCTGCTAATTTATTAAAAATATATTTTTTCGGTTTCAGTGATGGTTTTTGTAACATGTTGGTATTTAATACTGAAATTATATCTGATATAATGTTTTTCGGGATATAGAATAAGTATATCAATAGTTTGATTAGTCTTGGATATTACATAAAATTTTTCTCTTACATTCTCTTATTATTCTAGGATTAATATCACTATATCTCTGCAACTGCTCAGGATGACATCTTCATGTTGAAATTATTGTATTTAATTTTTACTTAACGAACAGTTCTGTATAATTCGTAATAAAATATAGTATTTTAAGGAAAATTGGAAATCGGTAGTTCTTAAACAGTCCGCTTAAACAGACTGTTAACCCTTTCGTTCGTGAATTAATTCTAGTTGTGCAAAAAATATATTGATATGTCATAAATGTCAAATTAGATCAAACTAAGTGATAAAAGTTAATTTTTTGATTTTGGTTCCAGTAGTTTAAGTTTTTGGGGATGTACAATATATTGTACAATCCGAATCAAAGGTTGTGATTTTGCAATAAAAAAATAATTTTTCGCAATTATTTAATAACTAGCTTTGTAACCCGTCATAAATGACGGAAGCAAAATAAATCCTAGTTTCTTTTTTTCTTTCATTATTTTCTTTATTCCGAAATTACAGTACTTATGTTTATATCACTTTTTATTTATTTTTATTTATGTTTATATTGGCCTAACACTAATTTTTTTTTTTTTATGTAACAGAAAAAGAAGTACCAACCAATAAATTTGTATAAAATGTTTGTATTTTTATATGGTATACTCGTACTCACTTCCATTTAGTTATAATTCGTTAGTTGTGTTCCATTTAGTATAAATTATACCGTATTAGCGTTATTGAGTCCTCCTGGAGAGCAAATTTAAAAATGGAATCTTATTTTCATATAAATTTTGTCTTTTGTATAAGGTATAACGATCTTATTTTGCTATATGAATAAACTGTTATTATGGTATTGTGTTATTTTTAAAAAAATATTCAAAATTTTGTA
Organism: Argyra leucocephala; assembly: GCA_963942445.1. Lineage (NCBI taxonomy): Eukaryota > Metazoa > Arthropoda > Insecta > Diptera > Dolichopodidae > Argyra > Argyra leucocephala. Next base: position 18,598,798 of record OZ012681.1, read on the forward strand.
TCTAAATTGGTAAAATTTACAAAAAATACAAAAACATTTTCATCAATAATTTTCAATTTAAAAAAAACAATGTTTTATTATCCGACGTAGAAGTAGAGCTTATTATCCTACTCTACTTCTATCAAGTTCTATTGATTGAACAGTGAACCTGAACAGTGAAGTGAACAGTGAACACTTAACACTGAAAATAAAATAATATTTTTGGAATGGAGCATGCAGAACATACAGAATACAGATACAGCAAATAATAAAAAAAAACAAAAAAAAACAAAAAAAAAACAAAAATAATTTTTTTTGAGTGAAGTGAGTTACGCACACAATAATGACAAAAATAAAAGGTAGAAGCAATAAAGTAGTATAATGTATAATATTATACAATACAAATATGCTGATACACATGTGTATTATTATGTATAATTTTAAGTAATATGAATAACCTTTGAGTGAATTATGTTTTTTTTTTTTGTGTTAAATGCTGTTTGCCTTTTGGTTATTATACCATATTAAACTATTGATTAAAATTCTATTAGTCCTTATTATTATAAATCAAAAAAATTGTTTGTTTTATTTATATTATTATTATTATTTATTATTTTTCCTTATTATTTGCGAAGAAGACTAACATTAAATTAAAAAAATATAGTTCATGCAACCAATTTTTCCTGCAAAGGTTCAGCATGGTAGACAGAGGTTAAAAAAAAGCACCAAAGCAATTTGTATATATATGCATTTGTATACATATGCAATTTGTATATGTGTTGGAGCGTTCCGTCGAACTTACAAACATCCAGATAAATGCAGAATAATATATATATAATTCAATTTATTTTATTTTTTTTAAATCCTTACAAAAGCATAAAATTAAATACAAAATTAAGTCTTTTTATTTCATATTATCACTCATATCATATAAAAAAATAAAATAAAAAAAAAATATATATATATATATTAAAAAAGTAATTATTTATTGCCGATAAAAATCACAAAAGCAATTTCTGTTTTTTGAAATACAAAGGTGAACCTTGCATTTATCACAACAAGAAAAAGTTCTTCCTTTGCAACCAACAATCTTACATCTAGTTGGTTCGTTTTTATTATCGTGTTGTGGCAAATGGTCAATTTTATCATATCGAGCATTTGTCATTGGCCGAACTTCAGTATCTGTAAACCTTAATTGTTTACAGATACTGAGTGGAACACAAAAATAGACCTAATTGCCGTCTCTCTTAGGGTTATTTTTGTGTTCAATTAGTTTTCTTTTAAGAATTAAGCAGTTGGTCAGATCCAGACTCTGTTGAACCTCTACCTTTTTTAGTAAGTTTCTTGCCATCAATTAATGGTGGGTTCGCAAATCGATTGATAGAGAATTCAAAAAGGTTTTACCTTGATATAAAAGGAAGCTTTACGGAATACCACTCTTCCCGCACAAAACATAGTTTTTTGCATAGTGATGGCTTTCCTTTGCAGTATTGTTCAATTGAAATCTTACCTTAATAAGGACCACCGAATAACTATATAAACAAATTCATAATATGTAAGAAATAAACAATAACTTTAAATGGTATAATCTTATCATCAGTACACAGATTTTTTTCCAATTCAAAATAGGACAATACCGTGTTCTTAAACAGCTTCAATTAAAGTCTAACTTTAAAAAAGTTATCGCTACAATTTTTGGGTTATCTAAATTTTTAATTAAATGCAAATTATTCCTAAATTGGAAAAATATATCAGATCTCATATTTTTTTCTAAAAACGTTCATATTCAAATAAGTACACCAATACATTTTAACCCGCGGAAACTTCAAGCAACCCATAAAAATATGAAAAATCAGTTGTAGTAAAAAATCAGTTGCAACAAAATTATTAACACATTTTTGCTTCACTTTTTTGCACTTCATCAGTGAAATATTTTTCAAAATATTGTAGAGATGTTAAAACGTTGATCAAATTATTTTCCGAGTATTCATAACTAAAAGAAATTGGGTTTGGTTCAAATTCTCGACGTCGCCACTGAATATTTTCCTTTTCAGTAAACGATAATGTTTCATCAATAAATTCTATAGCTACGCTATCATCAAGAACGATTTTATTATCTTCAATGTAATTTATAATTTAAATTTGTATTTATTAATTATTTACATACTATAAATAAGTGTAAGAGAAAACAAGTGTTACCATTGGTACCGACTGAAATATCTTTCGCTTCAAGTGAGCTTACAGAAGCAGAAACTTCTTCTTCCACGTCAACTGTTACAAATTCTCTTTCAATATATTTTACATTTTTTTTTTTTTGGTTTATCTATCTCAATATCGCTTTGGCTATCACAATAAGATGTTCTCAATTGATCAGATTGACAGATGTCACAATTGTCCTCAATTTCTGAGTCTTGAAATAGCTCATAAATTTCTGTTTCAGAGACACAACGACCCATTTCAGCTAAATACGTATTTACAAATAAAAACCATAACCAATTGTTTATTTAAATTTCTAACTTTTTAAATTTCTACTAACATTTAATCGCAGCTCTCGGTTCGAAATGTACAATATTTTGTACATAAAAAATTATGTACAATAATAACTTGATTCGGAATATACAATATTTTGTACATTACTCTTTTATAACAAAAATATTTTTATTTCTTGGATATATACTAATATTTTATAATTTTTTTATTTTTAAATTAGAAATGAGAATATTAGCTCCACAAAAACCAACAGTTTTGTGCATTACAATTATTTTATTATTACTAAAAATAATAAATGAAAACGTACTTATATGCAATACACCTTTGCTCTATGAATCATTTTTATTAAATTAATGTAGGTAAATATTTAAATTTATCACTTTTCGGCGCAATTTTTTTTTTTAAATTTAAAAGGAATATTTCAAACAATATTTCCCAATACAAAAAATACATGTATTATGTTTTATAAGGTCACAGTAGGCTGTTAAATCTGATGAACAATATATTGTACAAATTGAACGAAAAGGTTAAGTTAATAAACAGTGTAAATAATAATGTCACTAAAATCGTACAATCAAAATGACACAATTTAACTGTCTTTTCAGCAATAATTATTGGAATATTAACCTACACTTAACTTACAACCGCCACCTTCAAAATTTAAAATATAATGTGCTCAGATCGATTATATTAAAGAATTAAAATAATAGTGCTGCGCAAACGAATCAATGTCTAATTAAGTCCGTTGTTGAATCTTCTGGTTTCTTCAAACACTTTTAAAATTGATCTCATACACATCTTCAATACACATCTTCAAAACACATTGATTTCAAACTGAATAATTTCTTTTAAGCGTTGTTGATTCGAACATTCTTCATACTACGAACGCCAACGTAGTAAATTTAAGTTTGTATGTAAATCAACAGTATTACTAATATAATATTGATGATGAGTGTTGCCTTAATAATGTAACTTACTGACTGTGTTGTAGAATATATGGCTTATTTTTGTATGTTTATTTATACTTGTCGGGCTTATATACTTGTCGGGCTCCGACCAAATGTTTTAATAATTATTTATTTATTTATTTTTAACAGTTGATCCTACAGATAAATCTGTAGGCCAACTTTATAGGTCCTTTTGCCTTTCGAAATGTTTGGCCTTTTTATTAAATTATATTAATTATTTGGAATATATTTTTGTATATTATATATTTACTAGGGGCCCCTGTTGAGTAATTATATTTCAAGTTGAAGTCAAATTTAAAGTTTTTAAAAAAACAGTAATTTACGTACTGACATAGACTTCGCACGATATAGCAGAAACCACTCGTGTTTAATAAAAGTATATTATTACTACAAATAACCAAAATTTAGAAACAGTTGCTTAAAAAGATAAAAATGAAGAATTCAAGTGATTTGTTTTTTTGTTGTTTTTATATTTTTTATTTTAGATGAGTTTGTTTTTTTGTTTTTTTTTTTTTGCATATGTACATAGATTCATTTGCAAGTATATAATGTAAATTATAAAAACTGAATTGTTTGCTTTTGTTTATTATTTTCATAATATCTGACTTATGCATAATGTATTTGCTGAATAATAAAATCATATGAGTACAAAATGTTCAACTGTGTGCGCATTTTTGTTTTATATATAATCTTATATATTATATATATATTAGAAGTTCATTAAGGAGTAGGAGAATCGAAATAAAATGAAAAGGTATCTACTGCGCAGGACCTTAAATGCTTGTTAATTATAATTATAGATATTATTTTTTTTTAATGATTATTTTTAATAATATATTTTTTTGTTTGTAGTGATTCTGAAAATATGTCTGTCTGTTAACTTGTAAATAAATTTAGGGTATGCAATTGAAATGATTTTATTTTATTAATTACATTTTCATTAAATTTAAAACATTGTTTTCTCCGTCTGTATCACTCTCTCTATTTCCCTCTCTATTTCTCTCTATCTACCTAATTATTTTGTTATCCATCTCCTTCTCTTTATTCCTAACGTTCTCTTTTTTTCAGTTTTTCTATCTCTCACTTTTTTTTATCTTACTCTCTATCTCTTTCTATCTACCTAATTATTTTGTTATCTATCTCCTTTTCTTTATATCTAACTTTCTCTTTTTTTCAGTTTTTCTATCTTTCACTTTTTTTATCTTACTCTCTATCTCTCTCTATCTACCTAATTATTTTGTTATCCATCTCCTTCTCTATATTTCTAACGTTCTCTTTTTTCAGTTTTTCTATCTCTCACTTTTTTTATCTTACTCTCTATCTCTCTCTATCTACCTAATTATTTTGCTATCCATCTCCTTCTCTTTATATCTAACTTTCTCTTCTTTTCAGTTTTTCTATCTCTCACTTTTTTTATCTCTCACAATCTGTCTCTCAAGCAGTATTGTCATTTTAGTTATTTCATTACCAAATGCTATGACTGTTCCGGATGCTATAACATATATTAAAATAGCTAATTTCGAAAACAAAAATGTCATTTTAAAAAAAAATCTAGAAATACATACACAATCTAGTTTTAGTAACATAAATTCTTTTTATCCCAATTAAATTCATTAGCAAAAAATATTACATTTTATGTAAACCTGTTCAATAAACTTCTAAACAAATGCGATTATGTAAACGACTTTTTTTTGTAGAGATATTATGTCAAAGTCAAAGTGAATTATTAATCAATTGTTAATAGTAAGTTAAATTTAAAATTCAATTTCAACAATCAGCTAGCATTGCAAACATATACAAATATCCAAAGTGAACAAGCTGTTTCTTAATTAACTGTATCCAATAGTTAAGGTAACAGATCGATAGCCAATTTACCAAATTTAACTATTTCCGTCAACAGAATCAAATGGTTAGAGCAACAAACTAATTGTCTATTCTATTATTTTAGCTTTTTATTATAACTCTATACAATTATTGTTAAGTCAACAAATCGATAGTCTGTTTAACAGATTTAATAGAGTTATCATCTATAGTTGAAACAGCAATTGAATAGTTGTTGTAATAATAAGATAAATTGTCAATTCTAAAATAACAGTCCAGTAACAGTTAACATAATAATATTGTCTATTTAAATGTAATGGAAAATGCGTTTAATCAATCTAGTTTTTCGTATGTTTCAGTTTTGAGTGTACATAGTTTTTTCTCTCAGTGTAGTTTTTATTTTTGATGAGGCTTTAAAATGTATTCCTCATTGTTCTTTTATATTTATTTATTTTTCAAGAGTCTTGTATTGTTGAAAGAGATAGTCTCAAGTAGTCAACAAATCTCAATGTCTCTCTACATTACTCTCTGTCTATATTTTTTCCTCTCTCACGCTCACTTCACTCTCTATAAATCTCTCTCTTTCTCTCTATTTATCAAGAAAAATAATACAAGAAGCAATACTGAAATTGTTTAGCAATATGGAATAATCCAAATAAACCCAACAATTTATTTATTTATTTATTTATTTGTTTTATTCTCAAAAAGAGCGTTAGCTCATACAGAGTGATTATTATTATATATACTTAAGTAATCAAAATTATTTTGAACAGCACTGTAAAAAAAAATAGAAAATAATATGGAATGTCCAAAAACAAATAAACTAACAACAACAACAGCAACAGCAACAAAAAACCAAACCCATCATGTAGGTTAGTTTGTTTGGTTGAAATATTTTGTTTAAATATGAATCTTTAGTTTGTTCCCAGCCACCCGATTACTTAACATATAGATTATAATATATGGGATATGATATCCAATATATGGTATAAAGATGGGATGAGAATTAAAGTGATTTTTGACCTAAACTGAACTGAAAAATAAAAAAAAAAGGAAAGTGGTTTGTTTTTCATTCTATATGTGGATTATTTATGTTATGGTCGGGTCCTTATCATCTCTTTTATTTTTATGTTTGTTGCTTGGTGCTTCTTTTAGGTTTTTGTTTTTTTTTTAAGGACTTTCTCATACAATTTCATAATCATTCTATATCTGAATATTTATATTTGTGTGTGTATGTGTCTTTAATATATGAACAAAAAAAATAATTTTTTTTTTTTTACTTAAAAATAAAACACTCTTGACACATATTTCAATGGCTTTTCTATGTCACTCATGATGGTTTTTGAAGGGTCATGTCGTGGTACTTATCTTCTGTGCACTTTAAAAAAACAAAAAAAAAAAAAATTAAATTAAAAATTATTTATTTTGAAAAAAAAAAAAAAAAAAATTTTTTTTAAAGAAATAGAAATGAATAGAGACATAACATACTCAACAAAAAAAAAAAGAAAAGAATAAAAAAAACACAAAAAATTAAAAAAGAGAGACCAGATTAAGTTATGACGAATTTTTAATGGATTTATAGGTTAAACTTGATTAAAGTAATGATTTATTTCTTTGTTTATAATTAATTTAAATATATTTACATTATACTTGCAGATTGTATTTTGAATGTTAATTGTTTATTTTATGAAAAATTTTATTAAATTCTAAGAATTTGATTAACGAAGTCAGAAATTTTAATTACTGTGGTTAAATTGGTTCATTTCTTAAATAATATTTATGATAATTATTATCATTGTATTGAAGGTCCATCAATCAAAATGATTAGTTAAATATTCCAAAATTAAAATTTTATTAATTTGAAATTTAATCAATTTAAATAATGCTATTGCAATAAAAAAATAAAAGTAAGGTGTTACATTTTTTATCATGCAGATAATTTTGTATTTAAAAACAAAATTTCTTTATTACACCAAATGATTTGCTAGAAATTGAATTTAATACATCATATATATTTTTTTCAACCAACTTTTACTTTCTTCTAATTCAATCCAACAATATAAGGGATTTGAAATCTTTTTTCAAGTCAAATTTATCTAATGTAAGTTGACATTAATTTTGTTTACTGATACGACGATATACAATTACCTAAAAATAAACTCCAAATTTGTCGCTTGCAGAATTAAATTTCACTTTCACTTTGTGCCGTTTTGTATCGTTTAATTACCCGTAAATGAAATGATTTTCTGCAACAACGTATCCAAAGCAACATTTTGTATAACTCATAGTTACAAATTTTTGTTGTATATTTACAAATCGTTTACTGTAGACAAAAATATACTTAAAAAAATATAGCTACTTATGTAAATGTATATGTACATTTGTACAGTAAACGTAAGCTCATGATTACAGTTGTAATTTTACTGTCTGTATACGTTGTGACTAAATAGTTTCACATACAAAATGTTTACGTTAATGTAAACTTATAGCTACATAATGTAACTTTACAGATCGTATATGTTGTGACTAAATTGTTACATAAACGAAATGTTTACGTCTATGTAAATTTATAGCTACAATGTAACTTTACAGATCATTTAATAAGTAAATGTATGTTTAGAGATATAAATTGTTACACATACAAAATGTTTACGTTTTTGTAAACTTATAGTTACAATGTAACTTTATAGATCATTTAATAAGTAAATGTATGTTTACAGATATAAAATGTTTACGTTTTTGTAACCTTTTAGCTACAATGTACCATTACCAATCGAATACTAAATAAATGTATGTTTACAGTGATATAAAATGTTTACATTTTTGTAAGCTTATAGCTACAATGTACCGTTACCAATCGTATACTAAACAGATGTATATTTACGGTGATATAAAATGTTTATTTACGTCTTTATAAATTTACAGCTACAATGTACCTTAACAAATTGTGTACTTCGCTGGGGTAATATCTAATATACATTTTAGAATACCAATGGTTTAAGATAATATTTTTGGTAAAAACAATTTTGATGACATTATAAAACTACATTTTCTGCTTTGTGAATATATTCTGGCTTTACTGATGATATATTTCTACTTCTGATGACATCAGCATAACCTTTTTATTTATTAGGAAAACAGCTTGGATCATTCATTAAAGGGTAACTGATAATACAATATTTACTATGAAAGCATGAAAACCACCTGAGTACGGTTGATGCAAAAATAATTTTCGTTTGTTTTGTTACAGAGAATGTTAACAAATTTTGTTTTATAAATTTACTTCAGATATATGTAAAACTCTACTCAAACTTGTTATCTCTTTTGAGTACTAAATAAATGAATAAATGAAAAAAACAAAATATGGTTAAATTATCGAAGATTACTTGGATTTAGAATAAGCCTAATGTTGTGAGATTGATAGATAATCAATGTAAAATAATATTAGAAATTTCAATTATGCTTACGATAAGTTAATTCTATTTAAATTATTGTCAAGAATATAAAAAATAAATTTGAGTCTTACTCAATCACTTTTATTCGATTCGTAATCGAGCTTTATTTCAAAAATCAAGGATGTTACGGAACTGAAAATTTGTCTTCTGGTCTGGTTTGTACTCTATCAAAATTAAAATTATACTAGGGGTCCCTGTTGAGTAATTATATTTCAAGTTGAAGTCAAATAATGAAATTTTTTTGTTTTTTTTTTGGCATATGTACATAAATTCAGTGGCAAGTATATAATGTAAATTATAATAACTGATTTGTTTACTTTTCTTTATTATTTTAATAAGATCTCACATATGTATAATGTATTTGCTGAATAATAAAATCATATGAGTACAAAATTTTCAACTGTGTGCGCATTTTTGTTTTATTTATACATCTTATATATAATATCAGAAGTTCATTAAGGAGTAGGAGAATCGAAATAAAATGAAAAGGTGTCTACTGCGCAGGTCCCTAAATGCTTGTCAATTATAATTATAGATGTATTGCACAGTTTTCTAAAATTGGAACTAATTCTGTTACCTGGCATACAACTTTTACCACCCGCGAAAAATAAATCAAAACGAAAAGCGTTGCAGACTAGCAAATTTAAACTCAGGGGCTCTATTGAAGAGCATAATAAATATAATGAAAAGAAAAATAACTTTCAATGACGTAAACGTCTCTAAACACTCGTATCCGACCACCGGTTAGTTATTTTATTAAAGCTTTTGTTCACCAACAATAAAAACATTTTAAAAACATTTGAGAATACATAGCAAATGTTAAATATGAAGCCAGTTAATAGCGCTGAGATTTTCAGTAAATCAATTAGGCTCGAAATCGGAGAAGGTAAATTAGCAAATGTATCACATGGCAAGATAAATTTGTTATCCGATTTTTGTAATTTGATGTTGGCAGTCGCACAGCTAATATATGCACTTAACACCGGCTGTTTCCAAAACTATCATAACTTGAACTGGTTGCGCGAAAGAGCAGCTCTTGCTGCTAAATAAATAATAAAGTACTCACAATGTTCCCAAACACATCGAAACTGTTGAAGATATCGACGAGGTCACAAATCATCAATCAATTTCAATCAGAGTTCCTACACTTACCTAATCCGGTTACCACGACATTGTCTATTACTTAAATTGGAGATAACCAACAATTATTTTACTACAGATTGATTCCTACCGATCTGGCTTTTAACTTTAAAAGGTTGCGATTTCCAGTGAGACTTGCGTTTTCAATCACAATCAACAAGGCACAGAGACAGTAGTCTTTTAATTACTGTGCAATGGAATTGAGCCATCATTAGTTTTATACTGACAGAAATAATAATTTTATATTTGAATTTTATGGAACAAGAGTTTATTAATTAAAAATAATTAAGAGTATCTACCAAAAATTAACATGTTAACTACTTAGATCTAGCATAAGTTTTATGCCTACGGCGACATCAAATTCTTATCGCGGAATTTATTTCTACGGTGGGGAAATGTTATCAAATTATATTTTTATTTCAAATTTAAAACAAAGAGACATTAAAGCTGTCTCGAACAACGACAGGTAATTCTGCTAGTTGTGCTATAAAAATGAAAATATTTTTAAACGAAATTTTGAAGTGAACTCATTGTCATTTCTCTTTGCAACATATTTTACCGAAATAAAATAATAAATTTTTAAATAAATTGATTAAAAAATTTTAATTAATTTAAAATAACGGAATTTAAAATTTCAACTAAATTCAAAAAAAAAAAATTTTATTTAATGTGCAGCTCTGCAAACTTAAGTTCAAATTATTCTCATTTAATTTTATATTACAATAAAATATAACTAAACAATTTTAAACATTAAACATCAATTCAATGTTATATAGAGCAAGAATTTATATACATACAATATATATATATATGTATATACAATTATATTATATATATGTATATATACATTCTAAAGTAGCTATTTTATTATCCTAATATGTATAACTGAAACGGAATGCATTGGTTTTCTTCAGAACTTTAATCAAATAAAAAAAAGGTAAAATTCAACAACATAAAAATTTAAAAAATTTTACTCTCCATCATAAAAATTCTTTTCTCTTCAAAAACTAAAGAAATTTGGTGAAATCTTAAAAATATTCACTTAACTCTTCAAAAACGATAAAAAAAAAAACAAGATTCTCAATATTATCAGAGACATTCTTACGTAATAACTTCTCAAAACATTTTCACATTTATAGTTTCATATTACATCTCAAGGGAAAAAAAGGGTGGATGGGGAGCAGGGGAGAGAACAAATAAACTGATTTTATTTAACTTTTTCGAGCTATACTTTTTCCTTTATTCTTCTTGTATTTATCAATTCTTCGTCAACCAAACAAACAAGAAAATAACTAAAGCAAAAACAAACAACATACAACCAGGCAAAATGCAGCAGTCATTCTTCTTCTCCTCAATAAAAATGGCACATTGTACTCTTGTGACAGGTAATTTTTTTTTTTTTTTTTTTTGCTTTTTCTGGCTTAACTTTTTTTAAACTTTTTCTTCTTATTTTTACTTCTTCTTTCTCAACTTAATGCATGTTAAACTATTATTATAATGGCATGTAATATTTTGTTCATTTAACACAAATATTTAAAAAGTTGAAGAAGCAATGATGACAGTAGAAAATACTAATATATACCACTACTCATACATAGATATTATATATATAGATATTATCTACCTGCATCCTATTTTGGTAATACTCTATTCAAATAATATAATAAAATATAGGTAGTATATGTACTCTAAATTTACCTTGGAGTACTTACATGATAAATATAATACTTACTGTGCCACGACAACATTACTAGAAACTCACTGATGACATTGTTGACTTTTTATCTTTTAAGGAACAACAACAACAACAACAAGAACAAACAATAAAAAATAATTCTTTTCTGAAGTTTTTATTTCGTTATTGAAAATGATGCTTGTGCAAGTTGAAATTATTATTGATGCTATTAATATTTGAAAATATTTTTACTTAGGTATAATGAAGGTTAAAATGGTATTATGAATTTAAAAAAAAAATTATGATTGTGTTTGTAATAGTATTGGTTTTTTTTATTTTGTTGAAATTTGAATTCAAAAACTTTTATGAATAAATTATTCACTTATTTTATGCTAATAATTAAAGTTAAACACCAAACTGAGCGAAACAACGATTACTTATATAATAGTTGTGCTAGATGTAATCTATTTAATAAATTATATAGAATTTCTAAGAGATAGTTATCCCAGTTTTTATTATCTATATTAATTTATCCCTATTCAATAAATAAAAAATTAATTTTATAGAGAAAAACCAATAATAATGCTGTTAAAACTAAATGTAAGACCCGTCATTTTACAAAATTGAGCGAATGTTGATAGAAATTAATAAAATTTAAAATATAAGTGTGCCGGATTTGATAGTCAAACGTAGGTATCTTCATACGAAACTTCCAAATTTACAGTTAATATTACTGCAATTAAATAGTAGAAAATTTTCTAAACTGAGCGAAACTGTGTAAAAATGGTATACATATCTTAATATTAAAGAAAATTTAAAATATTCCATTTTTTAATCATATTCATGCATTTTCAATGCTCAGAAAACATTGAGCGAAACTGATCGAATTGTGGCAAAACTGAGCGAAACTGAACCAAACTACGCGAAAATTTATACTTGACATTTTTAATGCCATACACAGGTTTAACCAGACAACACTGAGCGAAAGTTAATCAAACTAAGCGAAAATTTATATTTGACATTTTTAATGCCATACGCAGGTTTTTTTCCAAACCGAAAAAAATTGTATAATAATTATTGTATAATAAATATATGAAAAGCTGTATAATAATTTTTCGCTAAGTTTTTCGAATATCAAAATTACTTGTAATTTTTTTATTATTACATACTTCTAAATTTTTTTTATTTTTCATATTATATTTTAATTCAAATATTACCGATTTTAAATTCAAAAAACTATATATAAATTATCCAAATAACCTATTAGTAACCAGAACAATTCTAAAATAATTAAATATTTTCGTTTTGATAAAATATTTAAAAGTTGAAGAAAAAAAGTTTACTTTTTTCAAAATATTCACACAAAACAAAAAATTGATAACAAAAAAATATATTTTCAACTCACTTAAATCTTTCTTCATCTTTCAAACATTTTTTTTTTTGGAAAATTTTTTCATATTATTCTTTTGTAGTTCATTCTTGCCCTCTATGTACTTCAGAAAACAAAAAAAAAAAACAAAAAAAAAACATGTTTACTTTATTTATACAGTCATATCACTTAAAGGCACGACAAAATAAAAAATAGTTTTTATTTTTTTTTATTTTTTAGTTATCTTAAAAATACACACTATACCTATACTATATGAAATCAACTCATGATGATGATGATGACGATGATATTGATAGTAATTCTGCTGATTATTAATATTATTATTATTGATATTTATTGATATTGATTATGATGAGTAAAGTGCACAAAATATTAAATTTATGTTTGCATACTTCAAGCTCATCATCAGTGATAACAAAAAAAAAAAAAAAACAAAAAAAAGCAATCATTATATCGCAACATCACAATTGAATGTAGCGAACACTATGTGGCGTTTTGTTGTTGTTGTTGTTGTTGTATTTGTTATTGAATTAAATTAATGTTATGGTTATTGTGCTTGAGCATGAATTGTTAGATATTTTAAATAGTATATCTAAACTATACAACAGAAATGAAAATATTGTTTATTTAAAATAGTTGAATTATACAAGGGTAGGATGACAATTATTATATTGTAAATTATGTTTTGCCGAACAATATATGGTGTTTTATTTTTTAATCGGCTTTTTATTATTATTTTTAGTGATAATTTAAATTAAATAATTTAATTGTTGTCAGGTTTCCGTTCACTAATAATTTTTAATGCAATCAAATATTAAAAATTATTAGTGAACGGAAACCTGACAACAATTAAATTATATTTAAATATATGGTGTATTTGTTATTTCATATATGGTTTCAATGTCGCACTGGGCAATAGATATCGTAGCTAAAAACAGGAATCCAATTTGCTTATTGCTAAAATAAAATGAAACTGTGCTATTATGAAGACCTAGTTGTAACAAAATTGATTTAAATTTCTAAATTTAAATCACAGTGGACTGATATATACAGAAAATCCATCAGACAAAACTTATTACATGTTATTGTTAGCAAGGCACTGTATTAAGCAGTTAGGGTATTCCTATAGTATTGGGAATTGTAAAAAACAATAAAACCATAATAGAAGAGAACAAAAATGGCATAGTTTGCTTATTTATTAAAAACAAAAAATGTGTTGTTTTTTACAAATTGATTTCTATATAGCTACGAGTATGTCTCTATAATATGTCTCTATATACGAGGTTTTGCATGGGCCTGACCACTCGCAATAGGAACCCCAAGCAAAATTATTTTTGTTATCAAATTCATTCACAAAAAATTCTTGAAAAAGTCGTTTAAATACTTTAACAATTCAAAAACTATTTATTTCATGAAAACTTATCAATCCATCCTCGTACTTTAATATCTTTACGAATACATCTTATAATAGGAATATTTTATGTTTTTGGTATCTACTATTCAAAGATTGTTTTTTATTTATTTTTTAGTTTTTTGTTAGTTCATTCATTGGTTAGTCAGTGTTATTGAAGGTGGCTGCTTATGATGGTGGTGGTGGTGGTAGTGTTGATGGTGGTAGTATAGTACTGGTCTTGTGATGATAACCTCTTGAACGCCCATACATGGCATGACTATTTAAGATTTCTTTTTAAAATTATATTTTTGTATTTTTTTTTTTTTTTTTTTTATTCTATTATGATTAGATTAAATTAAGGAAATATTATGTGTTATAAAAGAAAAAGATGAATAAATTATTTAAAAAAAAGAAACGTGGTGTGTGTATTTATAATATTCGATGCGATACACTTCTATTTTACTGTGAAGGGAAAGGTCAAGAGATTTATTTTATCATAATTTATATAGAAATGAATAAAGAAATGAATTTGGAAAAAAAATATTTTCTACTTTTATTTTTTTGATATCATTTTTTTTTTCTAAATTACAAAAAAAAAAAATGAAAACACACTTTTTAGTAAAAAAAAAAAAATTTATTGTATTTGCAGATCGTGAAATTTATGAAAAATTTTCTTTCGAGACAAACAGCATAATGCAGTTTTTGTTTATTTTTATTATCATAATTTGAACTCAGTTCTGTATTGAGTAAACTTTTTTTGGGAAACATTTTTGTTTGTATTATGGAATAATAAATAAAAACATGTTAAAAAGAATGTTATAAAATTTCAATTCAATAGAATTTATATATGTGTGATATATAATTTAACTCATACATTAAAATAAAAAAAAAATTCCTAGAACTATTATTGAAGATTCGACGAATTGCTTAAAATGTAATAAAAATACGCCCACTTACCACCGTGCTTAAAATAATTAACTACATATTTAATAAATCAGCATAAAATATAGATAAATAGAAATAAACTAAAGTATGTGCGGTGGACCACAATTTCGGGTATTACAATTAAATATTACAAATGATGTCATCGCTACGATTTCAAAACGAAGGCCAAATAGATGGGATACGGTATATTTTTGTATAGAAGATGGGTATATTTTTGTAATAATGTATACTCAAATATACCCAACTTATATAACCAAGTAGATGGGTATATTTTTATAATACTTAATTGCACTGGAATCATTGAATGGCAACTCAGTAGACACCATTAAAGTTTAGAATAACTATGATTATATTAAAATGACTTAACTGCTTCAAAATCTAGTTGGACTAATAATATTGAGTGATTTTAAACTACCTTGACTTTAATATTGTGAAAAAAACGTTATCTCTAGAATGCACAATATTCCATATTGTACACAAACTTTAGTAATAACAGAAAATGACAACAAAATAAATGACGAAAGTTTAAAATTGTGTTCCAAAATGAATGTTACAGCAAATTTTTTCCATGTAGAAAGTAAGTTTAAAAATTTAAATTTAAAAACGGTTTAAAGGCATTTAAGAATTGTTTTTTTTTACAATATAGAAGTCATGGATTGAAAATCGATAATACGATAATTTGGTAAAAATTGCGAATTATATTGTGTAGCAATACAAATTGTTGAAGTTGTATTTTCTTGAACCCAAAACCATCCACAGTAACTAAAATATATAAACGGAAAACAAAACAAAAAAAATATAATTTGATACTTTAAATGGCTACAGTAATTTGGGAGCAAAATATTACCTGTAATCATTCGTATTTCTTTCTGCATGTGCCGTGATCACCAGGGATATTTACTTCGAATTTGTACTAGAATGAAAATTGAAAATTTCGGTACTAAATAAAATGGGTATGTTCACTGGTGTCGCATTAGTAGCAAAGCGATCAGCATTGTAAAACTATACGATATCTATTATAATTTAATTCCAACGATTCTCTGAGAACGATAATGGATATGTTCACTGGTGTGGCATTAGTAGCCAAGATGTTAGCATTTCTAAAATAGTTGACATATTATATTGTAATTCTAAATTAATTACTGTTGGCTAAATAATAAATTCCCATCTCGAAATGTTTTTCGTAATATTCTGAGCTTATTTGCCAAATGGCTTGAACAGTTTTTTGTATAACTATTTTTAAAATTACAATTGCTTTCAGAAATAGTTATGTATATTTGTTAATGATTTGAAATCGAAAAAAACTTAAATTTAGAAATCTTTGCAGATCTGCAAAATTTTCTCCATTATTATCCAAACGATTTGAATTCGAAAGAAACAAAGATGAATTCTTTGCAGATTAAACACGAAAAGTTGGTGACATAAAAAAGCTGTACATATTTGAGTTTTAACTACAATCAGTATTAGAAGTATATGTTCCATAACGAATTATAAATACAATGTAAATAAATGAAAAATGCTTGCATACTGTTTTAAATACGCAGAAAGAAAAATGATATAAATATTTTAGAATTTTAATTATATGTATACAATATTGCAGGTAAAACTTTAATACTGCATTTTTGATGCCACACATTGTCATTAAAAAATAAGAAAAAAATTTTAAATTGACTAAAAGCACACGAGAAGACAGTAATATTTTCAAAAAATGTATTTTAGAGGAACTGCAAATAACTTTTATACATTTTAATAAATCAGATGATGGCTCTACAGAGCTTAGGACGATAGAGTGAATATATCTAAATATATTCTAGGGAAATATGTTTAAAATATTGAAAAAAAAAATAATAAGAATATCTTGCAGAACTGCAAAACTACCAGACACATAATATTTTAGTGAAATAGTTTGAATTAAAAGTGCAAGAGAAGCAATTAACAAAAAGAACAAGTTTTTTACATCTGCAAACAGTTCGACATATAAATTTGCAGATCTGCAAATCAACAAAATACTAGAGACAGAATATTTTTCATATTTCTAATACATTTACATTTACCTAACCAAATTTTTGACAAATTTTTAATATCTGCAGATCTGCAAATTCCTGTAATATTTTATTGAAATATTTTAAGATTATATTTTTCATTGGAATTTTTTTTTTTTTTCAAAATAGATTATAAGTTTATATTTTATCTATAAATAAGTGAATTTTAACTGAAATTTAATTAAAACTTTTCTTTTTATTTTCCAGGTACTTTTATATTTTTGGATCAGCATTAAAATTTTATTTTGATTATTGTTAATTTTTCATTTTTAATTAATTATCTACCTACAAACAATACAACTCGATGCTCATAATAAATTCATGAAAATTTCAATAATATTTTTAATGGTAATTATAAAAATATTAAAATAAAAAAATTGTTAATTTTGTAACCTTAAACAAATTGTAATAATATAAAATTATAAATTGAAATTATCATGAGAAATATTTTTTTTTTATTATTCTTAAAATAGAACTAAAGTGTTTGTTATAAGTACCTAGTATACTCTCTGTTCATGTTTAAAGGATGTTGAATACAGCACGGTTGGTAAAAATAATAACCTTGAAATAAAAAAAAAAAAATAACAAATTGGCCCTGAAATTTTCTACTTCTAAATTTAAGTATATTAGGGGAAAAAATTAATTAAATTAATCTAGTCTCAGTAATAAAATTTTCAAACAGAAAATTAATTGTTTTTTTTTTTCCAAAAAGTTTTTTTTTATTATTGTTATTTCTAATAATTTTCTTTTTATAAAATAATCAAATAAACCCTCATTGTTATTTAGAAAACAACAACAACAAAAATAAAAACAACATAATTTTTCAGTAGATTTTAATTGAAAATTTCTTTTCTCTTGTTATTTTTTGATAAACTTTTAATTAAATATTAATTCTTTTATTTAATAAAAAAAAAAAAAATAATATAAAAACAAATCCATCCTACCGTCTTAAACTCTGTGTAAAACAAAATCGACCCATCTGATTTATTAAAATTATTTACAGTCTTCTAAAATACATTTTCTTAAAATATTATACTGTCTTTAGTGCATTTTTTCTCTCTCTCTATCTATCTCTGCTATACTAAAAAAAAATATACTTCTTTGAATCTTGTTATTATTCTGTCTCCCTCTTTTCATAACTTAAAATATTCAAAACTTTTGGATTAATAAAAAAAACAAGTAATTTTATTATTTAATGCCTACCAAAGTACCAAATCTTCCCCACACCTCATTATAATTTAAAAAGACTAAACTTTTATACAAAAAAAAAAAAACAAAATATATAAACAAAAAAAAAATAATAAAATAAATAAATTATAATAAAGTTTCCGAAATATCTCACTAATGGCGCAATTGTTTTTATTGACAGTTATTATTCTCCCAGACCTTCCTTAACTAAAAGAAACCAGAAAAGAACAGAAAATTAATAAAATTTACTCCCACTAAGAGAGTGGTGAATTTTATTAATTTAATGCTAATGAGTTCCTAAAATTCAATTTTTTAATGTTTTTGTTGTTGTTGGTTGATGGTAGTAAAAAAAGAACAAGATAAATGACAATTATTGTGACGCCATCTAGCGTTTGTAAATATTGAAATTATTCATATAATAATTATTATGATACCCTCTTCTTGTTACTTCTCTTTTTACTACTATTATTTTCGTTCTTCATCATATTCCTGTTATACTCATTGTTTCTATTGTTAAACTCTCTAATACAAATTTAAATAATAAATTTAAGATTTTTGAAAACAATTATTGTTGTTGTTGTTTTTATTGTATACAACATTCATTCATTCATAATTTTTTTCTTTTATTTTCCCCCCAATTTGGTACCTAGCATTATATATATATATATTATGTAGTATATATATTATATATACATCAATTGCTCATTCTTGATCGCTTCTTTAAATTGTGATATAACAAAAATGAACCGAATTACATAGACAGCATAAGGAAATTTAAAATGCTGCGCTCAGATCAAGAAAACAAAAATTAGAAAAACGCCCTCCTGAATGTTATAGTTATTTGCTTTACTGGACAATAAAAACAAAAAAAAAAAACAAAATAAAAAAAAATAATTTCAATTTCAATTTCTAGAAATTAAATAATAAAGTTGACTAGAAATAGAAAATAATGAATAGAATATAAACTCAAGCCACCCACAACCTACACTATACAAAATATGACAAAAAAAAAAAAAAATATTTTAAATTGAAATGAACGCGATGCGACAAAAGAGAGCAACTACAATAGATTTTTTATGTAGATAAATTTTTAAATAGATTTAATGAAGTTAAAAAAATTTTAATACACTCTTCACTCTCTTTACAGCACCCAAATTATTTATTGAAACTGTTTATTTTATTTATTTGTGAAGTTTAAATGAACCTATTTTGAGAAAATGAAAAATGTTATGATTGTTAACAATAATAAAATTTGACAACAAAAATAATTCTTTAAACATCTCTTGACATTTCTTTATATAATTTGCAATGAAGTTTAGGACTTTTGTTTGCAAAATCAAGATGATTTGAAGGTTATGGCATATGGAAGAGATCAGAGTACAACAAGTCCATCACCAAGCTATTTTTGGTTTAATAAAAATAAACAAATTTACGTTTAAGCCTAAATTCGATAAATATAATTCGATAATAATTTGAAGAAATGGAAAAATATATAAAATAAATATTACTGCCATTTATCTAAGTATTACAATTTAATATCTAAGTATTAGATTTTAACATATCATCAAAAATTAGGATTTTTTGAACTATCATTGCATAATCCATCAACTCAAGTGATATTAGCAATAAAAGATTGAATACAAAAAGTATTATCGCATAATTCATTTAAAATAGTCAATTCGATCCATGGGAGATCTCCACAAAGACGACTATTTCGATTAGAACTTAATGACAGACAGCCTGATTTATTGTTGCACACTATTGTGAAATGGCTAAGCCGCAGTAAATTAACTTCGCGAGTGAAATTATAAATTTTCTTCAAAAATACCAGCAGTTGCATGATGAAAACTATACCTATCTGATTTAGCTTTCCTAGCAGATTTTACAAGTATATTAAATAATACTTTTAATTCAAAATTGTATAGTGGAAGAATAAGACGTTAATGTGACCGGATCAGTATTGTTAATCCATTTAAAAATGAATCTGCAATGTCAAAATATCCTAATTGCACTTGCACTACTGAAAAGTACAGAGTAGAAATTAAAATTGTTATGGAAGAGTTTGACGTCAGATTCAGTGATTTCATAAAGATGTTATTCAGTATCTTTCATTTCCATTTGTTCCATTTTTGAGTAGGCTATATGTGTTTTTATTTTATTTTTGATGGCTTTCTCATTATCCGTTTGACTTACAATTGATAATGGATGATAATCTACTTCAGACAACTTTTAATCTTATACAATAGAACTTTGTAAATTATGATATTCCAATTCCATTTTATTTTTGAAATATACACCATCTTCTGCTATTTCATCATATTGTATCCCCCTCCTCCGTCGCTCAAGAAAATTTTAATATAATTTTTACAAATATATACATTAATCTTTAGTATATAAGATATTTTGTGCTCTAGCTTTCGCACCTACAATCTTTGTGCAGTTATACCTAAAAATCTAAAATTATAATTAAATAAAATTTTTCTATTCAACTATTTAATTTTTCTAAATCAGGACTTGGAGTTGGCCAATAAAGATATTAACTTGCTTTACTTGATCAAAATCATTTGACATAAATATCTGCTTCTCCTTCTTTGCAAATTCCCATATCCAATATTCCGGAAAATTTAAACAAAAATGTATATTTTATTTTAATACTAATTTTGTTTTTGTCTGAAGCCTTTTTTAACAGCAATAATAATAATGAATAAAATTTGTTTTAATATATTATGGATAGATAGGAAGAAGTAAAATGTACTGAGAAAATAATATTAATTCATTATGATTAGAGATAATACATATTTACTTTACATTATTGTGGTGTTTTGAGTTGTAATGTGCATACTTTTTCAAAATGCACCCAAACTTTACCAGATTAGCAATGGCATTATACTAGTATAATATATATTCATGTTTAGTATAGATTTATAGAAGAGATCTTGTTCTACAGCTTCTGGAGTTAGCTTTGGTACAATAATTAATAAAAAAATATTATTTTTTAGCAATGAAACAATACAATCTATACTCTGAAGGATACATTCACAGTTCTCTGAAGCTTACATTCACAGTACGACATTTCTTTATATGGGCTAACATATAGTTGCTTGCGCATGAGAGAACCCAATGATTAACAATGCATGATGTTCCAATTATACTTCATTGTATTACGGAACCCTTACCCCGTTGCTCCTACTGTCTATTAGGCTTTGTCTGCAGATTTTTAAGTCAACTGAATGGGTCAGTAGAGTTGACCAATAAAACAATTATTACAGACTTTGGTATAATTGATCAAAAATATTTTAGATATATCTTTTAGGTTTTGTTATTGCATGATCAGAAGAACTGATCATTACTCTTTCAACTCAAAAGTGAAAAAAAGAAAAAACCCGGAGATGGTTAAACGCAAGTTTCAAAACAGTTTTTTTTTTAAATGTTCCGACAAAATTTGATATTTCAGCCGCATACAGTTTTAATGTACTAAAATTACATTAATGTTCTAGTTAATTATACTTGTTGTTCTACTTCATTACATACGGCTTCGATAATTACTTTTTTTTTGCAGAAATTGTGTTATTTTGTACGATTATGTTGTTGTTAATTCCACACGGCATTCTAAACTTGACAATTTAATAATTTAGATTTAAACAACGAAAATAATAAAAACACCTGTTATTGCCCCCCAAAAAAGGAATGTTCCAATAGCTCATTGTCGCATTCATTTCATTTAAAATACTACATTTTTTTAAAATTTTATTTCTTCTTTTTCAACCCATATTCCTTTCCTATGCATAACGAGAGTCCCATGCGGTTTATTTTATATCTCGGAATATACCGTTATAATTTTACTACAATTTGGCTATACAATTTTTCAATTAATATTCAGCCATCAACAGACTAATAACACTTTTAAAAATTCTATTTTTGTTTTTAAACAAAATAATAATAATAATTATTCATCATTTTTAATCCCTATTGCCAGAAAAGGATCCACCAAAACACGAAAAAAAAAATAACAGAAAAACAAAAAAAAAATTATGTTATAAAAATTTTCTCTTATCTTCTTAAATTTGTTTTTCTCTCAGTTTTTTGAGTTCCCTTCAATTTATTTTTGACTTGAAATTAAACTGTTTTATTGTGTTGTGTGTGTGTGTGTGTGTGGATGTACGTTTAATTTTTACAGTAATTTTTTTTCTTATTTTTTTTGTTAAGGAAATTAAATTTTCCAAAAGAATGAAATATTTTCTGTGTGGTTTAAATTTTGAATTATTAAATTGTAGTGTTATAGGATACAAATATATATATATATATATATTTATATATATATATATATACTTTAATATATATGACTTATTACACAGCTTGTAATATAATTATTTTAGACTGGTCTGGGTGGTGGTTGGTTGTAGCCTGGACTGATTCTATATACAAAACATGAATATATATTTTTTAATAAAATTTTCTTGGGTAGCGAAGGATGGGGTTCCACAATACCATGGATGGGGGTAGCAGGGAATGGTGTAGATTTAAAAAAACGCTTTTGTACTGTTGATGATGGGTATCGTAATAAATTTTAGAGTTTTTTGTTTATTAAATTTTTAAACGAATTTCCATCAAAAAGGAAATTCTCATTTAAAAAAAGAGAATTTAAATTTTTTTGAAGAGTTCTTCTCTTTTTTTGTGTACATCAGAAATTAGTGAAAATTTTGAGAGAAGAATAATTATTATTTTAAGATTGTTTTTCTTTTCGGACTTTGCTAAAAACTTTATTTCCTTTAAGTTTCTGAAGAAATGGTAGTATTAAATAATGACCGAGTAAAAAATAAACTTTTTAAATGAAAAAAAAAAACAAAACAAAAAATGAAAACAAAAACAAAATAATGAAAATCTAATTTAGGGTAATTTAAGACTACTTTTGGTTAGATTTTGTTTCATTTTTTGTTGTTGTTTTGTGATTGTTTATTTGAAAAATCTGAGACTTGAGCAAATTTGATTTCTTTTTTTTTCTTTAATTAAGATATGATATTATTATTATAGGAGATTTATTTTTAAAGAATAGTGTAGACTTATAATATTATAGTAATGAAAATGAATTAAGTAGTAGATTATTGTTTGTAATTGATTTATTTATGGTTGAGAAAATTTATTTCGAAAATGAGTAATCATAATCAGTGGAAGAATTAAGACAGTTTAAGAAGAATAAATTTAATATATATATATATTTTTTTTTTTTTGTAACTTGAAGATTGTGATTTTGCTTTGAAAAGAAAAAAAATTAATTTATCTTTGATAGGTAATTTGTTAGTGAAGCGTGCTCCATGTATACGTGAAAAAAGTAGAGATAAGGGATATTTAAAGTATATAGCTATAAAAAATTGCTCAATAGGATGTTGTTTAACGTAAAATATGTGTATATATATAATAAATATATCATATCTTAATGCAAAAAGATAGTTTGAGATTTTGTCGTTGGTTCATGAAATGAAAATAACAGAGAGCAAAACAAGCAAATCAATTCACAAAATTGAAGAAAAATAATTTTCTACTAATATTTTTTATTTCTTTTTAAATCTGTAATTAAACAGTGAAAATCCTGAAATAATTTTTTTATTTTAATATAATTTGAAAGGCTATACGGCGATCAGTGCTTTAGAAGTTATGAGCTATTTTATCACAACACCTCCGGTTTTTTTCTAGTAATTTTTTTTTATTTTTATTTATTTTTAACAAACGAATGTTTATTTTATTCATAAAAAAAAAAACAAATTTCATTTAGGTAGTAGGTAGGTACATAATATGATGCATGTATATGGTTTTTGTTTTATAATTAACTTTACTTTTGTACTTAATTAGTCACTCTATAATATGTCTTATTGTTTTATGTACCTACAGTCTACACTTGTGAAACACACCACACTTTTGAAACTCACCACACTTTTTAAACTCACCACACTTTTCAAATTTATTTCATATTTTCAATATTTAATTTATTATATGACTTTGTTTATTAAATTTTTTTTATGTCCGTATGTCTTTTTGAAGGGATTACAGTAAAGTGAAAAAGAAGTACAAATTTTAATAAAAATGCTTTCTTGTAGATTAGGTGGCAATTTTTGTTTAAAATATTTAATAATTTACTTTACAAAGACTCCGAATGAAAATGTTTTACAATATCTATGAAGAAGAATTTATTATTATATGAAACTTTGCTTAATTTAGGGTTTGATTTTGGATTTTTCATTATTTAATTTTTTTTTTTACTATGTAACTTTAATTTTAGTTCTACCAATTTTAAATTTTGCCGTTAAAAAGCAAAATTAATCACATTTAAAGTCTTGCCTATTCTAATAAATTCATATTTTAAGAAGCACAAGTAATTTTTCTTCAAACCACCTTCCCATCTATTTTTTCTCGTTTTATCTAATATACTAGACAGCAAATGATTTCGAATTCATATTATGTTCAATGAATATTTTTCTCCCCCCTTTTTAATTTCGAATATGTTTTGTGTTTTTTTTTTTTTGCTTATATTTATAAAAGAGATTATTTCGTATTCATTTCTTGTTATTATCCTTTGTTAGTTTTATTATCGATATTTTTTTAACACAAAGACCATCTGACGGTTAAAAAATTCGGTTTTCTATTCCTTTTTATTCTCTTCTCAATATTAACCGTTGTTATTTATAATTCACATATAATTATTAATCTTTTATAAGTATACATATATAGCAAATCTAAGAAGAATATAAACATATATTATGTTTATTTATATATATGCAATATATATATTGATAAATAAATAAAAGAAAAAGTTATTTTGGGAAGTAATAGCATAGCAAGTCATTACAACTTTTAATTCTTTTTTATTTTCATTTTTTTTTTTTCTTCTTCTATTCTCACTACATTAGATATGTTTTGCCGAAACGACTCATTGCACCCCCCAAACAAAAAACAGAAAATTTCCTTTTTTTCTTCTTAGCTATTTTTATACAAAAGTCGAAATTTTCCTTGATTTGAATTCATTCGTCCGATAAATTAAGTTATTATCCGTCCAGGTTAACTTTCACAATATTTTTTTATTTCTTTTTTTTCCTTTGTTATTTGTTTTTTTGTTTTTGTTTTGTATTTTTATTTTTCTTTCACTTTGTATTTTTTTTTTTTTTTTTTGTTCAAAGTTTTTAATTTCTTTAATAAAAGTTCTTAAAAAGCAAAATAAAATAAACATAAAAGTTAAGAAATAATATTTTAAGGATATGAATAAAAATAAATACGTATACTATAGTAAATATAGAATCAAAAAATATATTTTTTATTTAAAGGTTATTATTATGAATATATAATCTAATTAAAATGAAATAAAAATGAATAATTTGAAGATTTTAAATGTAAAAAAAAACAAAGATTACAGGGTGTTAGGTAATTTAATTTTTACATAAATTTCGAAAAAATTATCTGCTATCCACTAAATGACTTCTGTACATGTAATTAAACAAGTTCATCGGTCGCAATAATTCTGAAAAACAACTTCGAAATGATTTTAATTTATTAAAATCGTTCAATATTATTTCAAATAACAAATTCATAAGTACTTCAGTACTTTTGCACATGACCCGAACCTTTTTTATATTTTAGTTCAGAGCTTTCTAGAGTTTAACTAAGAAAAATAATTTTAAATCAGCAAAATAAATTGAAACCGATTCATATAACATCGTTGATAAATTAATTTTATATCATCTTTTTTAAAAACTAATCAGATTTATTTTGTTGAGGAATAAATAAATTAGTTTGAAGGTGTAAGTGGAAAATTGCACCACCTATTTCCAAAATAAAATTGTTTTTTCTTATTTGAATATAACCATGTCAATCAAAAATATTTTTCTTATTATTGCGCATCGTACTTGTGACAGTAAAAAAATTTTTCAGTTAATTTTAAAAATATAATTCAAAATGTTGCACTCAACCGGTATTTGTTTTTCTGAGAAGAAAACATGTACTATGGAAGTTTTCCAATTTGCTTAGAACTTTTTTCAGCAAAAAACCTAATAAAATACTTGTATTGCTTGCAACCGAAAAAATTTAAAATATTAGTCTGATAATTTTTTATAAACTTTAAATTTTGCACCACAATAATGAAGCTGCAATCCAACAAATTTTCTCAAATAAATTCAGATCGTGAGCCAATTGAAATTAAAGCGGTTTAAAATGAAGAATATAAAATTTGTTCACGTAGTTA
This sequence comes from Argyra leucocephala, assembly GCA_963942445.1. NCBI lineage: Eukaryota > Metazoa > Arthropoda > Insecta > Diptera > Dolichopodidae > Argyra > Argyra leucocephala. The sequence goes on from OZ012681.1 coordinate 18,625,511, forward strand.
TCGTATAGAGATATGTATTGTATATACTATATAATGTATATAAAATATATTACGTTCATGATAATGTTTTATAATATAATATAGAGACAGAGAGACGTGCATGATCTGTTTTATATAATTTTTTTCTATACAATTTTAAATTGTATAATGAAAAGCGTTGATTTGTTGGGAAGTTTAAAATGTTTCATTAAATAAAACGTTGATTTGTTGTGAAGTTGGCAAATTTTGTGAAATTAATAGGTTTAATGTACCTGCACGATTTCAAAATTGTTATTGGCTTGTTATTTGTTTGTTAATGTTAATGTTTTTAATGTTAATGTTATATTAATTTGTAAGTTTTTGATTGTTAATGCTATGGCTTATAACATCAGTGGTAGGTATATAATTGAACGTGTATTTTAAAATCGTGCACGTATTACTTTATTTCGTACATAAAAACGAAATTAAAAATAAATTAAAATTTGAATTTTTTAAGCTCGCTTAAATTTTGAACCGGTATCTTCCCTAAAACTATCAGAATCAAACGAACTCAAAAATCTAAGTTAATCGCGACTCACTTGAACTCAAATAAATAATTCCATAATTTTAAGCTCGCTCAAATTTTAAACCGGTATCTTCCCTAAAACTATCAGAATTAAACGAACTCAAAAACTTGAGTTTATTTTTATCAATCGTCAATTGCCAATCGTAAATTTAAGTTTATCGCGACTCACTTGAACTAAAATAAGTTCTGTGACCGGATTTAGTTTGATTTAAAATTTTGAACCGGAACATTCGATTAAACTATCAGGACTCAAATTCATGAGCAGACAAAAAAAATTTAATTTTATTTCTACTAATCATCTTTTGTACAATTTATATATAAATAAATAAGTAAATTTAAGTTTAGCGCGACTCACAAGAGTTCAAATGGAATTAAATTCAATATAAATTTTTATATAGAGCGAAAGTAAATGCTCAAAAATTGAGCGAGCTCAGTTTTTAAGCGGACTCAAAATTTGGAATGATTTGAGTTGAATTTTTGATTTTTCAATAACAAATCAGTGCGCTTAAGCCTGCACAAAAATTAACTATTTAAATTTGCTCGAATAACTTGAATACAAAGTGCTGTGCAGGTTTTGAATTGGAGATTTTTTAGATATTAAACTTTTTTCTGTTTGATTCTACCATTTTTGTTTAAATTTCATTCAGTTTTTTCAAATTTTTAATTCACTCTACATAATAATATATGAGTAACAAAACATACCAAAACCATAATAATAAACTCAATAAGGATTCACAACACCTTATAAGATCAAATTATCTTTTAAATAACTACGATCTACCCCTTTATACCACTTACACCACTACATTGAACTTTAATAATAAAATAGTATTAATAAAGTTATATTAAAAAACAAATCACCTGTATATTATTATTTTTATGATTATATTCGCAAGTGATAATTAAAGGTAATTTTTCACTTCTCTTAACAAGAAGTCACGTCAAATTCTTGAGTATTATTTAGTAGGTAGCAGTCATTTTTTGTTGTTGTATTTCATATCATTAGTATAGTTTTATTTTATTATTTTTTTTATTATATATTATATAATATGTCGAAAGTCTAAAAATTTACGTTACCGTCAAAAATAAAAGTAAAAACAAAAAATAAAAAAAGGCGAAAATTGAGTAACAAGTGGAAAACTAGTCACAACCTTCATTTCTCTTTTATTTGACTTTAACATGAAAACCATAAATTAAATGAAGAAAAAGGCGTGCAAATTATCCTTGTTTGTTTGAATTGTTTTTATGTTTTGTTTTTTCTTTTTCTTTTTTTGTTTTGAATCCTGATTCCTGACAGCTCAAAAAGATTCTTTTTTCATATTCTATTACTTATGAATGAGTGTGCAGAGAGTGTTTTAAAATTAATAAACTATTTTTGAATTGATAATATTGGCAATGCGGATAAATCAATAATGGATTGGAGAATGTAGGTCACTATTAAAGTGAGGAAGGGAGGTATGGATTAATTTGAGGTTAGTAAGAATAGAGGAAAATGAAAATAAGTTGGACGAATTCAAATCGGCGTCATCAAACCATCCCTTTTCATACCATCATTCGTTTTAGTTAGTTTTTTAAATATTGTAGTTTATACACTCATGTTTTCATAAAATCTATTGGTCTATTTATCAAAACCAAAACTATTTTATAAATTAAATACGAAACATGGAGACATAGTTATTTGCAGCTTTAGTTTTTAATTATCAAAACCCAATATGCTACTGTTGCAGTGTTTTTAAAGGTGAACAGATTAAGCTCGAATTTTAAACATCAGCCAATAACAATAACTGATTTCTTAAAAGTGTGCCGGAAACCCAATGAAGCTCAACACTGATTCAACTTTGGGGTTAATTAATTTTATAAGCGAAATATTCCGCAGTGTTCTAGGCTCATTATTTATTTGAGAATTTCAATTTAAGTTTGATGAATTATGAAGTTAGCTTCGCGAACATATTTTATGAAAACTTAACCTAATATTAGAAAGCTATATACCCTAGTTGGTTCTGTTTTTTATTTAGTTAATTTTTAAGATGACATCTTAATAAAACCATACATTTTTAAGCCACTCTGTATTTTCATATTTATATTTTTACAAAAATTTAACAATAAAATATTATTATTAGAATAATAACGATTTCCAAGGAAGTTAGAGACAAGCAAATATTAAATTATAGTGTAGAAAATTTTGATTTCAATAAAATAATATTGGATGGTGAAGAGGTGGGTTTTTATTAAATGAGAATAAGGCTTTACCCAAAAACAATATTTAATAGAGTTCTTATATATTTAATAAGTTTTTAATTAGAGAGACAAACTTTTTAAATCATTAAATTATTATTAAGATTAATATTGCCGCGTAATTATACAAAACTTGTAACTACATTCAAAATATATGTACAAATTTTATGAAGTATAAGCGTAATTCTAATAATAATAAAAAATAAATTTTTATTTTTGCATTTTCGCTTGTTTTTTATTTTAGTAATGGTATAAGATGAACAGTTGTTTCTAGTAATTAAACATAATCCAACTAAGAGGTATTTTATGAGCTTGGGAGGTAGAAAAGCTCGTAAATAAAATATCCAGGAATGTAAGTAAATATTGAGATATATGGCTATGACTGAGAATTGTATCCGTAGGTTGACGTTTTTATATTATTAATAATATTATACTAGATTTCTGCATGTACCGCTTTACTGTCACAATATAGATTTTTCTGTGACGGTTTGTTGAGAATGTTTTTGTATTAAAACACGTCTTGTTAAGCTTAGCGATATTCCAGAACTGTTTATCAAATCTCAAGAAGACATATTTAATACCAGATAGAGATGTAGACTATGAGCTATAATTACTTAAAACTATAATATATTTACGAGTATACCAACATATTATAACAGAGGACGATTTTCATGTACGACTGATGTCACTGTCACGCATAATTTTAATACATTTGACATATTAAATATATATTAATTTAAAGTAAAAAAAAACATTTTTATTAATATTTTAAATAAATTAAATAAAATATAAAAAAAATAATAAATTAATTTTTCTATTTTAATTTAAAATTTAAATTTTTTTCTTTCTCAAAAAACTGGAAATTGTTATTTATTTGTTTTTGTTTGTCATTGAGTTTATGTCCGGCATGTAATATATTAGATTTTTAAGTATATGTGGTATCCGTTCCAGATTAGATAAAGTTAATTTATCTCTTAGGCATGCCATAGTTGATTCTGATTTGCTATTTTGTCAGTCGAAAGTGACCGTGACAATAAATTGGCAAATGTGAAAATCTAACGTTAAAATGAAGTAAAATTTGGTTTATAAGATATTGGAAATAAATAAATAGTATAGAAATTAATCGAATTGCTCGAATTAAGAAGATAATTTCGGATGAGTTAAAAACTGTTTTGTAACCTAATTTTGTAAGCTAATTGTGTAAATGTCAAGTTCAGTTGCATGAAAAAACCTGAAATTCAATGTAAATAATGCAATTTACATCAAGTCACAATTTTAATGTAACCAAACTGTTAGGTATTATAATAAAAACAATCAATTTCGGACACATCATCATTGTCCTATAACCCAACCCGTTGGGCATAAGGCGGACAACTTCGAACTAGCTTACATTAATAGCTTTAGTAATATTGATGATCAGTATAAGAATCTGGAATTTGGCATTACAGTGACAACATTAATTAGCTTCTCTTCAATTAGAATTTCTATTCAATTTTAATCAATTCTAACTAGATTGATAATTAGTTTTACAAAATTAATTTAGACAATACAGCATCTCCTATTTTTTAATTTCCGCTTTTGTTTTTTGTTATCCATATTACTCCACTCTATATGGCAATTTAATAAAATAACATGAATTAGGCATTGCTCATCTTGTTAAACAATATTAAGCTCTTATGAGCTTCCCTTTCCAATTTAGACTGATGATAAGCATTATAAAATGAAATTAGGTACTGCATCAGTTATGACAGTCCCTCCATTATTCAATTAAAATTTCTAATTGTTTAATTAAATTACTTAAATATAATTTTGCGTAATATTTTACTTTATTTTATATTCATACTGAAATTTTGAAAGCAACACACTATATTCATTAGTACTACCGACTCATTTAGTTCTCTTGAAGTTGAAGGAAATCAGAATGGTTTTAATAGATATAAAAAATATTTTTTGATTTAAATTCAAAAAAAAAAATTTCCGGTGTGCGAATAAAAAACAAAATCGAGATTTTTTGATTTAATAACCTCTTCATACACATAGTTGACAGGAATAACTTATTTAAATGAAATTTTGAAATAGTTTGTTTCCGCTTTTTTCGTTTTGGTTTTTTTAATAACAAACTTTTCAGTGGTTTTTTGTTTATTTTTAATTTTTGAAATTTAGTTGAATTGAATTTTATTCTAATTTTGAAATTATTTTTAATTATTTTTTTTTTTTTTTATAATGTTTTTTTTTTTTAATATTTTTTTTATTGCTCCCTTATATGATATTTTCATGCAATTAATTATTCATTCATAGAAAAAATATCATTTTTTGTTTATTTTTCGTTTATCAACAAAAAAAGTTTTGTTTTTTTTTCATTTTAGAAAATTTAATTAATTATTTGAAAAACCTGAACGATTTTGATGAAAAAACGCTAAAAAAAAACATTAGATAGAAAAGATATTATTTGTTTATATTTATAATAATAATATGTAATTTGCAAAACTAAATATGAAATAATAACTTCAAAATATAGCTTAGTAAATGTCTGTATAAGTATAAAAAAAAAAAAGAAAAAAAAAATATGTCTATTGGCATAATTTTTAATTAATTTTATGAAAATGTAATTAAATAGATTGCTTTTATTTTTATTTTATTATTATTATTATATTATGTAGAATATATTTTTTTTTATTATTTGAAGTTTATTATAAATAATTGATTATGATAGTAGTTTTTTTTTTTTTTTGTTTTACAAAAGTAATTATATCTAATTGTATAATAATTATCCTGTAACAAGCAAAATTGTATAAATTATAATGTTTGAAATTTTTTATTCCATTTTATTAAATTTTATCAAAATAATAAGCTCAAAATATTTTGTTTTGAAATTGTTTAGGTATTATTTAAATAATAAATATTTCTACACTATTAAAAAAAAAAAATTTATTATGGACATTTTTTAAATTTATTTAAATTTTGCAGTGCTGCAAATTTAAAGTTTTTTTTAAGCTTTAAATTTTAAATTCTATTCAAAATAAAGTTGGCATTGTTCTCTTATTTTTGGTAAATTTTTATGAAAAGGTATTACGGTAAATTTTATTAAATAATATTAAAATTTTGCAGTGGAATGTTTAAAGTTTTATTATAAATTATTTATTTATATTTCTAATATTTTTTATTTATTTTTTTTATTTTATGGTTAAATAGCACAATCTTATTTTTACATTTAAATAAATTATTAATGCTTTTAAAATGTTCTTATAAGCGTAGCTTGTGTAGGATTGCAGTAATCTGTATTTCTGTTCCGTTATATTTTATTTATGAAGATAAAATATAATATAAAGACTTAAAGTAAAACAAAATAGTTACAAATACGATTTGCAGCGCTGCAAGGTATCAAGTTTAATATTTTTTTTTGTATTTTGCCATTATAATTAAAAAATTCATTTGAATAATAATTTCTTTCAAACAAATCTGTACTTGCACCTGCACTTGCAATAATTGTACTTGTACTTGTACCTTTATTTATACTACTACTTTTAATTATACTTCTAAATATATTAAATTAATCATCACAAAATGAAGAAATGGATTAAACAGATAATTTTTTAAGGGCTTGTAGTGTAACGAAAGATAATTTGCAAGTCTGCAAACAATAATTTAAAAAAAAATATTTTTAAAAACTACTATTACCCATATGTCTACTGTTATACTATTATGCAAGTCTGCAAACACTTAAAAAAAAATATTTTTTACAAACTATTATTATCCAACCCTATTAAACTACTTTTAAGTGATTTGTTTCTAAATTATTAACCATATTTACATTTTTAACCTCATTTAGAATACTAGTATTCAAAAACATTTCACAATAGCGATTATAGAATATTGAACATTCCAGAATTATTCAATATGACAATAATATATTTATTTGCAGACATAATATACCTACATTTCATATTATCACATTATCTTTTCTTGTACATGCACGAATAATTTTAAGTAAGATACCGAATTGCAGTAGTATCATAATAAAAGTCAAGGATTTCTGTTTTCATTTTTAATCTTCAATTTTCTTAATTGGATTTTTCAATTTATGTGATGCAGTGAAAAAATACCATTTATCGTGTAACTTACAGATTAATATTATGATACAGACAATAGAATAACATTTTATAAACATTTAAAAAATTTTACGGTCTAAACATTTTTTATTATAATTTTACCTAGCTAGATTGTGCTCTGCAATTTTTATTTTCTCTTTTTAGAATTTATTAATTTTTTTTTTTTCACATTTCATTTTCGTAAATTGTATTTGAAAAAAACAATTAATAAAAATCTGAATGGTGCACCAAACAAAAAAAAAAAATTAAAAAAATAATTCCTTTTTTTTTTAATTTTCCACGATATTTACGTTTTTTTTATGTAGAGTTCAAAAATTTTTCTCTTTTAAAAGACAAATTGAATTTCAATTATTTATTTTCATATTAAAATACATATATAAAATATATATATATATATGTACATATATAAATTTGTTATTTATTTTCAAATTAGATTTTATAAAAAAATATATATATATTTTTTTTTTGAATTTTAATTTTATGCATCGTTTGAGATTTTAATTATTTCAAAAGCCTATAGTTATCACAGTTGGATATCATTACATGTTTAATGCCTAGTTATTTATATCAGTTAAATTTATTTTTCTATATTTATCACATTTGGTGTTAGAGTGGGATGGATTTGGAAAAAATTTCTATGGAAAAAAAATCTATAGACATAATATTAAATTGAATGAGAATAACATTATGTTTTGGTTTGAGAGCAGACAAGAATGTTACGTGGTCTAGTTTTATTGTGTCACATAATGTTATTTGAAATTTTTATGGTTGCGCATTATTAAAACAGTGTTTTGGAATAAATGCAATAACAAATAGCTTTTAATTTATTTTGCTACTATATGCAGCTTTAAGGTTTCAAATAAAATAGTTAGATCTTTGATCTTGCAGATTTTGCAGTGCTGCAAAGGACTACAATTGAAAAGCATGTTTTAGGTAAATTATTTTCAAAGATATTTAGTTATAATAAAAAAAGTATTTTTCCTGTACAATCGTAGACCTTACTTTCCTGAATATATTTTAATTTGTGACATACAAATTGGAGTAATACACTAACAAAGTATGATATTCATATTTTTAAAATTTATGTCTAACTAAATTATTATCTTGATAACAATATATATTATGTATACAATCAGTTTTTCAGCACAAAAATACCATTTTCATTGTTCTGTATGCTTGTTTCATTTTTTTTGTATTGGCAACAATCGTATTTTCTTAATTTGAAAAATTTACTAATGCTCAATTAAAATTTTCTGAATACAGAATCAAGAAAGCGAAAAAAATTTATTTATTTATGCTTAATACAAACATAATTACAATACAAGTGTGGCAGTGAATTTTTGTAGGATAGTGAATATTTGTTTAATATTGTATGACAATTAATGTAAGTATATTCAGGTAAACAAAAAGTTCAAATAAATTAATCCTGTTTCTAAAAGTATTTTATTAAATTTCAGATTTTGACTCGTTCTTCAAAACCAAACTTTTACTTTAAACTAACGCTTATTGCCATTTCGACTAAACAAAATTTTCAACATTTTAGTACAAACCTTTATAATCAGTACCGACTCCAGGAATCAATAACAACTCCATTGATTAGTTGCAAATCCACTAGAATCATTATTATCTACTTAAATTCTAAAAATTTAATTTCAAGCTCTATAGATCAAAAACTGCTAGATCTTCCCCTTCACCAAAATTGCATTATTTGATTGTAATCCACAATTATTGCAAAGTTAAACCTCCACTGACCGTATTACTTTGTTTTATCAAATATTTTAAGCTTTTTTTTGTTTTTAAATAAATTTTAATATGACCCAATCTTGTTCTATTTTCGGTTTTTTACTATGCATTATTTTATTTTTATTTTATTTTATTGAATATTATTCTTTGTGAAAAATTCTCTTTATTCACACTACTTCAAACATATTTAATGCTTGAATGCTGAATGCACACATTAGTTATAAATTAAATATACTCAACCTATAAGGTTATAATAATTATGAAATCAGCGTGAAACTTTTTTGACACAATCAATTTTTATTCTCTTTCCCCTCCTCTCTCTGTTCCGCGCACACATATTCTCATTGAATACCTAGATATCCACAAAATGATAATAATTATATTCAAATTCTAACTTTTTACTTTGTGCAGGTATAATAAAAGGGAACCGAAACGTTTTTTATAAAATGGAAATTTTATTAAAATTTAATTAAGTAAAAAAAAAAAATAGAAATAAAAACAAATAACCAAAATAACAAAAACAAAAATAAATAAAAATGTGAACCACTCTACGGTAACTAACGACCGTTTATTATAATTGTAATAATCATAAAAACAAAACAAAAAAAAAAGAAAATAGTTACAAAAATTAACTATAAATGTCCTTTCACCGTAAAATGAAAGCGTTAAAATAATATATTAGCTGACATGATGACATCATATGAGCAAATGAGAGAGAAAGAGAGAAGGGTAAAATAGAAAATTCGTATATAACTGTTCAAGGGTGTCTCATGTGAGTTTTTACACATTATTTTATTTGAAATTTTAACTTTTCAATTTATGATTTTCAATTTCTTCTCTCTCTCTCTCTCTCACTATTCTAAAATTTCCATTTTGTGTCTCCAGATGCTCTATTTTCTTTATTTTAAAGAATTAAAAAATTGAGAAGATATATTATGGTCTATACTCCACTAAGATTAATAACACCATGGGTAACGTACGTTTGCCACCCACCCCTTTGCCAACAAACTAATTTTGTAGAGAGGATTTTTTGCACTCACGAAAAAAGGATTATTCAACTAAAACTTAAGCGGTTGAACCGGCGTCGCATACCAATACATAGATAATAACAAATAACAGAACTATAATGAAGGATACAAAAAAATGGAATGCAATGCTGCTTGATTAATTCTTATTTTGTGTTTATTGTTGTTTACTAAAAATTTATGCGCTTCAAACGTTGCTTTACCTAAATTTTTATTTTAAAATAAAATTTCTTACACACAGACATGCAATAAATGGCGCTGATTAGTAAGGTAAGTGAAAACACAAAACTAGATTGCTAAATCGGTTAAATATATCTCGTGGGATATAGACCTATGAAGCTTGAAGACTCACATGGTAAAGACAAATCAAATCAACAGAAAAATTTAGTACAACAAAAAAAAGATATCTTTAAAATTCTCTCACAAATGAAGAATCAGTTAAAAGAATAGAGAAACTGCAGACCTATTGCTTCTTCGAATAGCATTGCCAAATCTTTAATGTATTTTGAACTGGACCAAACTGGTTGTACTGAAGTATATTGAACTGGACTATGCAGATGATATCTGTCTTCTCTCGCACAAATTCAGCGACATGCAGAGCAAATTAGAACATCTGGAACAATATGCCAAACATATTGGAATAGAAATCAACTTGCCAAACATGTTGGAAAAAACCAAAGCTATGAGAATAAGCAACACCACCACGGAACATCTAAGGTTGAAAGAAAAACAAATAGAATTTGTGAACAATTTCTGCTACTTGGGAAGTATAATAGCAACTAGTGTGGGGGTTCGAGAAGATGTAGAAAATAGATTAAAGAAAGCAAAAGCAGCATTTGGAAGATTGCAACCGATATGGAGGAACAACCAAATATCCAGAGCAACTAAACTTAGAATATTCCGGTCTTGCGTAGAATCAATCCTGACATACGGCAGTGAAACTTGGTTAAGATCAAAAATTATCAACCAGAAGTTACAAGTCTTCATTAATACATGTCTAAGGATAATAAAGCCGAATATTTTGGCCAAAGAACCCATAGCGAAGAACCCATAGCGAAACAAATTAAAAGAAGGAAATGGAGATGGATAGGCCACACTTTCAGAAAGCCATCAAACAACATCGCGCGGATGAGCTTAGAATGGAACCCACGCGGCACAAGAAGACCCGGTTGCCCATAGAAAACCTGGCGTAGGACCATAAAACAAGAGCTTGAAAAAACAAGTATAACGTGGGAACAAGCGCAAATAGCGGTTAGAAATCGACTATGATGGAAATGTCGAGTAGAAGCCCTATGCTCCCAAGAAGAGTAAAGAAAAAAAAATTTTTGAGCTGAACTGGAGGATGAGTCTGTGATTCAAGATTATGTGTGATAAGTGGTCTTCCTGGCTAGCTTTTTCAGTTCAAATTACACCTTATTATATTGTTCTTTCATTTTTAACGATTTAATTTACAATTTCTTCGGCTCAAGGATTCAAATTTAATTAGAAAATTTTTGGGAACAAATACTAACTTTCAGTATTATTACTAGGTAAGATATAGTACAATCAAACCTTCAACTCTAGGTAAAGTAGTTAAAAGTTAGCCATTCCAGTTGTTTCTGGAAAACCAATTAATACTTAGTTGTCCGTTTTTGATACCACGACTCGAGTAACCTATTTGATGTTATTGGTGATTACAGAAGATCAATTTCTCCTTTTTACTCAATACTAGAGCCACCCCTGTGTGTTTCATAAGGTTGATCATATTATTATCTTCGATTTTACATTCAGTATTTTATCCCCTGAACACTAAAGGGAATCTACTATTGTTAATAAACCCTGTATACAAATAAACAATTTTTATTCTTTCTTTCTTTTTCTCTCTCATTCATCATTCAAAAATAATATAATCCACCAGGTGTCTAGTGTTATGAATGTTAATTAGATTCTTTCTCTTTTTGTTTTTTTTATTATTGTTTTTGTTATTATTCTTCTGATAGTTTTGATAACAATTTTTTTTTAGATAATTTTTTTCTTTACTATCTAGTTTTTGTCTTTGTCACGGTAATTAAATGAGAGTGAATGAATATTAAATTAAAATTTTAAACATTGGCCAACATATAAATAACATCCTTCATCGACAACACAAATCTATGTCCATACTCATAAATATATGACAAGATATATATATATGTATATATATATATATAAAATTATAATACTATATATCCTGCTTTTTAATAACGAACCAAATAAAATATAATAGTAATACCAATGGGTGAACTAATATCTAATCATAGGCGCCGGAATAAATTTAATTTTAGAAATTTTCTAATTAATATCCTGACAGGATTTCGGTTGTTTTGTGTCGTTCTGATATTTCTGAATTTAAAATTAAATTTTTGTTGATATTATTTTTTTCTTTTTTTTGGGTTTTTATTTTTAATTAATTAAATGAATTTTTTTTTTTTTTTTAGATAATTTTAAAGTGGAACGAATTAGGGTAGGGTGTAGGAAATTGAAGGCGGTTATTATATTATTATAACCTATAAATAATTTCCATTCGGTGTATAAGTGTTGTGTGAAAATTATACCGCCTAAAAAAAAAAATAATTCTAATTTTTAAGGAGTGTTTTGTTGATACAATGAAATTATTTGGGGGTATAATTGGAATTTGATTTTAAATAATTTGGGAATTGAATTTTACAAATATAATTTAATTTAATAATTAGAAGATTATAGAGTAAATTTTTTGATTTGTTGCAGTGAAAAATTAACGATTTTTTTTTTTACAGGTAATAAAAACTAACGGCCATGAAAGTAAGAATCATTAAGTTTTTAAATAAAATAAACATTTTTAATGCTAACTAATTTGGATTCACGAAAGGGGGATATGAAGAAGATGAACTTCTGAAGCTTTGTATAAAAATTTTTAACAGTCTTAATCTTAACAATTATTGTACTTCCATATTTATTGTTTATACAATGCAGGTTTTTGTGGTTTTATATTTGGCTGATTCCATTCTTACCTCTCGAGCCGTAAGCAACGTATTAATGGTTATGGTAATCTTTATAGCAACGCTAAAATTGTTCATATTGGTGTGCTCTGGGTTCGGTTCATGGCCATATTTTATTTCTGATTTTTTTTAATTCCTTATTAGAACAAAGCTTCAAAGATAAACTGACTGCATTTGCTGATGAAAACATGTTTTTCTTATGACCTCTTATATCTCTTTTTTTGGTATTATATAAACTACGACTTAGACATTTTATATAGCCCTAAAACGAAGTTAATCTGGCAACTTTAGCTTATCTGGCAACTTTTCAGTAGATTATAATTTTATCTTCCACTCGTTAAATTGTGTTAAGTTCCCTTTATATTTGAATAATTATTTTTTCTTCTCTGAATCAAACTCGTGTAATGCCTAGCGATTGTTTTGTAGTAGAAACTGTAGATTCATCTAAATATTCAGTTTTAATTTTAGATAAAAGACTAATTTTATCACACTCTTCAATTCTATGGTTTACATTGTTGGGGTGGTACTTATATGATTAAATTACAATCGTTAATACGATTACATGCCATTAGGATTATCTGTGGTGAGAACCGTTATATTGTCCTAATTCTCCTCTTTTTGTAAAATTAAAATATATTCTTCTTCGTAGACGTTTATTTTAAAATCTTTTTTATTAGATCGGGCTATCTATCCCAACGAAGATATTGGTTCACGGACTTCCAAAATCTTTTGAGATTATAATCTCTGTGAATTATTGATTGGCTGGAACCCATTTGCGAACTGATTGTGTTGAATCGGTAACCTATTAATGTTGCAAGATTATGATATGTGAATTGATTGATAGATTTCGCGCACATATTAGCAAGCACTTGATTCAACATTTGAAAAAATTTTCTCAACTAAAGAGTTTCTATGGTTAACTTTGAATCACATACAAATTAAAATTGCAGAAGAATTACCACGTGCAACTGGGAGAGTTAATTTGAGCTGAAATCATCAAAAGCTAAAAGCATTTCGATCTTCATATTTCAAATTTGATTTCAAATTTCATTTAAGATACTGAATTTTAATGCTGAATTTAATTGGAATAATTTGATTTGATCCAAATTTATTTTTGGTATAGCCAAATTGCCAATAAGTTCTGAATAGGGTAAGAAAAAGAAGACTGTATGGAAGAATATTCAATTAAAAAGTTAACCATTAATCCTGTATAACATTGTTTTATCATTGAAAAAGATATTCAATGAATAATCTATTATTGATATTAAATATTAAAACTGATGAGATTAATTAAAAAACTGAACCCCATGAATCCGTAATTTTCTGCTATTCTTTACTTATCATTGAGCAATACAATTTGATCGATGACAAATTTAGTATTATTTATTCTGAGTGTTAGGTATACTTTTTACAATTTCGCTGAAATATTTTTTTTTATACTGATGGGTTTGAAAGCCAACGCCTAAAGCCATTTTTTTCTGCAACAAGCTTCTTTTTGTCAGATAGCCGCTTGTACTATTAGTAGTGTTATGACATAGTAAAGTTTCAATTTCCTGATGTAAGGTTGGGTGCATATTTTAGTTAAAGGTGAAAGTCAAAGAGATAAAAAAAAGATTATTTGCCAGCATAATATACCGTTACATAGCTGGAAACAGGCATGTCTCTCTAGAATATCTGAAATGAGTACTGCTAAAATCCAAAGCTCTTCTGTCAAGCAAATTGCCACAATGTTTTCTGTACAGGAACTCTGATGTTGAATGTTATCAAAATTTATCCTAGGTTAGGTGCAACGATGCAACGGTGCAAAGATTATAAAATGCTGCGTATAGCTACGGTATATAGATGTCTATAACCAAAAGTAAAAAGCAAAACTGTAAAACTTTAACCAAACCAAAAACTATTACAATAACAAAAAAAAATATTTAATTTAATTAATTTGAAATAAAAATCTTTATTTAACAATAATTTTCCACATTAGCAATATTTTTAATCAATTAAAATTCATTGCAGTATCTATAAAATTCCAATTTATTTTCCTGTACACTGCCCATAGATACAACATCAAAAATTTCCTGTCCCATTATACTCCACCCATGCATCAGGTTGATTTAATCTACTAATATTAAATTATAAAAATTTATCAAAAACTAGTTCAAAACTATTTTAAAAAGATTTCAAATATCTAAAATAGAAACAAAACAAAAACAAAAAAAAAAATATTTTCAAATTAATTATATCGTAGTTCATAATGGACAATCAAGAAATCTATACAGATGAAAAAAAAAAATATTCCATAGTTTCCTTATTTCAATATTTTTTTTTTCTATTTTAGTTTTGGTCACATTAACAAGTAGTTTGGATACCTACACCTTTAATACTCACATCCTAATCTACGAAATGTAGATACCGTTACAAAAGCAAAATATTGTCGTTTTTTTCTTCTTATTTTAGGTAATTTAATAACTTATGAAGAACGATATATTTTACCTGTAGATAAATTCGAATTTATGGCCAATGATATTTTGAATACCTGTTGAACAAACGACAGAAAAAAAAATGTTTTTTTTTTTTTCCTAATCCATTTCTTTTTATCTTTTTAAGTAATATTTTTTTTTATAGTGAAGTTTTTTATCCTTTTTTAAAATCATATTTAACTGAAAATGGAAAAATAAATAAAAATTATTTGCGATCGAAGAAAAACAAAAACCATTAAATTTTATGGTGCTATGATATAAAGTATAAAATGAACTGTGTTTGAACAAAATAAAATAAGATCAATAAAATGGCAGGAGAAATATGTAGATAGATATTTTAGAAGCAATAATGTGAAACATCGGTAAAGCCATTTTCGCCCGGAACCCACACGGACAATACCCACCCAAAATCTCGAATTGAATTATTCTAAAACATTGCATTTTTGAGCTGCATAAGATGGAGTTGTTAACTTTAAATAATTTGATTCGATCAGAAAATAATATTTTGGATCAAAGCTAGCGTTTTGAACCGTGCGGGATAGATTTTTATTAATGACCATGTTATGATCTTTCCTCATCATTGAGCAATATAATTGATCAGTGGAAAATTGTTATGATTTATTCTGAGTGTACCTAACACTCTATAATTTCATTGAAATATGTGTTTTCATACTAACGGGTTTAGAACCCCAACCTTTCAAGCCGATTCTTGCTGTTTTTTTTCACTTCTTGGACTATATTCTAAGCATTGTAACTTAATAAAAATAAATTTTTCGTTTTGAGCTGCACCAGATTCAGTTGTTAATCTAAATCAATATGATTTGATCAAAAAAATAATATTTTGGATCAAAATCAATTCAATTGTTTTGAAACCGCGCGGGATAGATTTGTCCTATTGATGTTCTAAGGTTAATAAATAATATAGCGAAATAAATTCCTTGCGGACGATATTGTGATATTATATTTGCAAAATAAAATTTGAAATCATTTGTTATTTTCTATTTCTTTATTTGCGCCATGCTTTCTGCGTTCTACCTATTCCTTTCTTGTCCTGCGGATTGAAATATAATACTTGCTATATTATTCATTGGTCTTCTGAGATTGTGACCTATCCACTCTATTTTTTCTTCTTCATTTTAGTGGCTATTGGTTCTTGTTTGACCATTTTCCAGATCTCATTTGTTCTAATTATTCTGGGCCAGGATATTTTGCATATAATTCGTAAGCATGCATTATTTACGAAGACCTGCAGTTTTCTTTATATAATTCTTGTTTATCAGCCATGTTTCACTCCCATACAGTAGTGTTGATTTCACACAGGCCATCTATATGATGACATCACACCAATGTGGAAGCCAATAATTTGATTCTTCGAGTAAATCTACCGCAAATATATTATGAACTATTTTTGAATAGTTATCACAGACAGGTCTATCAAGAGCTAACATTATAGCTCACATACATATTTTTTGAATAGTTATCACAGACAGCTGTCTATCAAGTGCTAACATTATAGATCATATACATATTTTTTGAATAGTTATCACAGACAGGTCTATCAAGTGCTAATATTATAGATCACATACATATTTTTTGAATAGTTATCACAGACAGATCTATCAAGTGCTAACATTATAGCTCACATACATTTTTTTGAATAGTTATCACAGACAGATCTATCAAGTGCTAACATTATAGATCATATACATATTTTTTGAATAGTTATCACAGACAGATCTATCAAGTGCTAACATTATAGCTCACATACATATTTTTTGAATAGTTATCACAGACAGCTGTCTATCAAGTGCTATCATTATAGATCATATACATATTTTTTGAATAGTTATCACAGACAGGTCTATCAAGAGCTAACATTATAGCTCACATACATATTTTTTGAATAGTTATCACAGACAGCTGTCTATCAAGTGCTAATATTATAGATCACATACATATTTTTTGAATAGTTATGACGGAGGTCTATCAAGTGCTAATATTATAGATCACATACATATTTTTTGAATAGTTATCACAGACAGCTGTCTATCAAGTGCTAACATTATAGATCACATACTTCCACAAAACAATTCAAAAGGATTAAAGTCATTAAATAATTCTTAGAAAATTAGTAATAAATTGATTAGTTTGATAATGAAATTGTTTAGTCTATCATAGACCAGTTTTTTTTTGTAAGTGGGGATGGGGAAGGATGATTTTAGTTGCTATTAAGTTATTATATCGCATCTTTTTTGAAGATTTCTACAAACCCACCATGAAAAAAAAATATATTACCAGTTACTTACCTACCACATTTAAATTTGGTTCTATTTTTATATACTTGACAAAGAATCAAAATTATGGCAATTAAAAATTTTCTTTAATATCCCAGCACCATTGATATTGAAAAACTTTTCAATAATCTCATTCTATAAAAATTGGTATTTCTCAATTATTATGAAAAGAAAAACCAACCACAAAAGCACGAATCGTTTTTTTTTTTTTTGTTGTTGTTTCATTTTTTATTTTTGATAATTCAGCTCTAGAGGATGCACTTTAACGAATTTATGTTATATTGTCGTTGTTTTTGTTGTTGTTTTCATTATTTCAAGATATGTATATATACTGAAAATACATCGCAATTTAATCTTAATATGTGCCTTCATACAAGACTGCCCATTTACCTGTTTTTTTTTTTTTTTTATATATGAATATATTTTTTTACTATTTTTTTTTCCTCTTTTATAAATCTACGATCTAATCTTAGAATTGAGTTATTTTACTTTGTATACCAACTTTGATTGTACACAAATAATAATATATAGATTATTCACATATTGAAAAAAAAAAGAAGAAAAATCTATAAACATTGACTTTAAATTACCCTATTATATCTGTATAGATTTTCCGGCAGGTAAAACAAAAAATAATTGCATTTATATAACAAATGTAGTTGCTGGGCGGAGTAAAAAAAGATAAAGGGGGGAAGCAAAACAGCTGCAAATTTAGTGCATAAAACGAAAGTATATGGGCGATCAATTTTGAATAAAACATCATAAGTAAAAAAAAAATTGGAAAAAAAAAACTCAAATGTGCAGATCACAAATAAACAAATAGGCAGGTAAAGCTAGAAGGTAATTGCTGATGGGAGGTTGACTTACTTTTCAGTTTTTTTTTTTCTTTCGTTATTAAAATTTTTTTTTCATCTTATGAATTGCATTGGGTTAAAAAAATGTAAAGGAAAAACTTTAGTTGGTTTTCCGTTCGAATTATAACTGAACAAATAAAGAATACTAAAAAAAAAAAACACAATACGTGAAGAAAATAGTTTGTTGGAAAATTTTGCGGGAAAAATGTGGAATGTTATGTCAAAAGATGTACAGAAGAAGTACAACACAAGCATATATCTCGTGAAAAAATGTTTATACTGTTTTGAATGTTTCTATTAAAATTGAAGAAATTTTGATTGTGAAATGACAATTGGCATTGTGAAAAAAGTCCCAATAAATAAATATGGGTAATAAATTTGAATGACTGGTATGTCCAAAGAGATGATGAAGAAAGAAAATATTGGTAAATATATTATACTAGTACCATGTTAATAGTCAGATCAGAACTTATGTGTAAGTATAATTTTGTATGGGTTACAACTTGTTGTAATCTCCAGAGGTTCAAGTCAAACATTAACCGGTTTTTGCTCACACTACCTGTTAATTTGTACCACACTTTCCTTTTTCCTCTTCCTTCTCTATCCCAGCCAAGCGGTACGTAAGTATCAAAGGTCCTATCCTAGCGCGCTCCTGTTTATAAAAAAAAAAAAAAAATGGGGTGGCCGTTTGGTAGAATCCCCTTTAAGCCAAAATTTTTAAAAATCTACACAGTTAAGCTTTTAAATAAAATGAAACGGGAATATGTTATTTGAACATCCGCAAATATATTATGAAATATTTTTTGAATAGGTATCACAGGCAGTTGGATATTCCAGTTGCTTCTAGAAAAAATAATTCAGACGTATTTCTGCACTTTTGATACGATCACTGGAATGGTATATTTGTTGTTGCTGGTTCTTTTGCATGATCATTCATTTAAACTCAGAATTATAGCAAACATGTTCCATTGCCCATCATACCAATGTAAATATTTTTCATAAATTAATAATGTTCACCTATTACAAGTAATAGTTCCAAGGCAGGCCCCGTTCATCAAATAATTAATAAAACAGTTTTTGGTAAATTTAACTGGGTGAAGAGGTATGTTGTATATTGGAATAACGGAATATTATTTTATACTGTTGAGAACGCATTACTAGCAGATGGCTATGATAGCGACAGATACATGGAAATTATAATGAATATTGGGACGTATAAAATTGTACTTGAATTGGGTGAGATTTAAATTCATATTTCATATCATGAACAATACCCTGACTTTCTGAATTTTTTTTTGAGCTTTTTATTTATCAAAATATTCATGTCTTTGCAGGGTCAATATTATAGCTATAGAGGCTTAGTATTATAGCTGTAGAGGCTATAGTATTCTAAACAAGTACTTTTGAAAATCCCTTCCGTGGCCTAATCGGTTAGAGCACAGAAATGTGTTTGAATTACGATGTTGTAGTCACGGGTTCGATTCCCGTGGGGTATAAAATATAATTAAAAAAAATAGCAAAATATTATATATAAAATTAATAATTAATATTAATTAACTTTATATAACTAAAAATATTACCTATTTCAATATCTATATCAATATTCATATATCATACAACACAATAAATAAATATTGGACAAACACTAATAATAATGATTACACAATATTTTGTTAACAATTGACAAAAAGTATGTGACATGACGTACCCAGTAAAACATAGTAACGTCAGCCAGTTTATTTTCAAAGATGGATAAAATCGCAGCAACAACTTGCAGAAAAATATGGCGTCGTCTTAGCACGTAGGCGCAGATAAAGTTATCAAAGTGGTCTTCTACAGTAGGCCAATCACCTACTTAGACAGTACAAATAGATTAAAAATGTAATTAGACATTGCCTCGGAAATGCAAGTGAAAGTAGCAGCTAGAAATCGAGTACGATGGAAATGTCAAGTGGAATACCTATGCTCCCAAGAGGAGTACGGACAAAAAAAAAAAAATCTTGAAAATATATTTTTCTTTGTGGCAAAGTATTCTGTTCTATACATTATGGCTGGTCTTACAGCACATTTATATTTTTCAATTTCTGTCTTATAATGCACACATCTCCGTTAACTTTGATTTTATCATTTATATCTTCCAATTTCGGTAGCATTTTAATTGTCGTATATCATACTTCTGTTATTTTGTTTTCTTTGACTTTGAATTTTCAATATTTTGACATTTGACTTTAATTAAATTTAAAATCATTTTCATTCAGTCTATATTACTATCATTAAAACTATACAATATTTATTATTAACTTTTATCTCATTGCTGCTTTAAAAGTTATATAAATTTTTTTAAGTTAGCCACAAAATGGATTGTATAGTTATAATGATGGGTTGTTGTGGAATGAATGTGAACGATGGTGGTTGTATAGAATGTTCAATGAACGATTCGGCATACTTAATTTTCTCTTCTTTTTTAATTTAATTCTGTTACTAGATATATATTTTTTTTTTTTGGTTATACTCTCTCTTGTTCTCTCTTTCTTGCATATACAGTAAATATAAATTGATGGGTATTATCATAATGCTATGTAAACAAAGAAAAAGAAATATAATTATTTATTATTATTATGTTGTTGTTGTTGTTTTAACTAAATTACCTTAAATATTATAATGGAAAATATGAAAATGATGGAATTTTCTTTTCAATTTTTGTTTTTTTTTTTTTTATTATTTTTATTTAATTTTATTTATTTATTTATTTATTTTTTTTTTTTTAGATTAATATCTTCATAACTTATTGGTTATTATTATGAGAAGTAAATAAATAAATTAAAGTATAAAAAAAAAAAAATTAAATTATAAAAAAAAAATAGGAAGAAATAAATAGCTCTGATCGTGGTTTTAAGATTAAAATATTAATTCTGAATATGAATGTGAATATAAATGTGAGTAAAAAAACGAGATTGCTTAAAAAAAAAAATTAATTCAAGAAGAATTGAGCGGTTTAAATTGAATTGACAATAGAAATGTATTACAGTATGTAATTTGAAATATTATCTGACTGCATTTTACCGCACAATATTAAATTAGACTGTGAGAATTTAATATAATGTTATGGTAGTATATAATATATGAATTGAAATCTCATTTTTGTAATCTATTAAATAAGTTGATTTCAATATTCTGTTCAATATAATTTCTTAAATTACACTTTGTTTGTTATTGCTATTCTTTAATTGCGGACGTTACTAACAATTTGAAGAACCTTGGTCATGTACGCTCTATTGATAATTTATTTTTTGTCAATATAAAAATTGCAAATAAAATTTCATTCATATTTTGTATTGACTAAATTAATACCAATGTCGATACCTAGTAAAATATATTCTTCACAAACATTAAGATTTTAGATAAAAATAGATCCCAGTTGTTATAATACTGAATTGATCCAGATCAGTTGAACTCTATTGATATAATGTTATTCTCTATTTTTATTCAACCGAAAGGTTCCAGGTTCGATTCCCGATTATGCAAAACAAATGTTTTATTGGTTTTTCAACCTGGTTTAGTACCCTTTGTCATTGATGGGATATAATAAATGACAAAAAATAATTGGGAGTAGTTATATATAATCTGGTAACAAATTAAATAAAATTAAACTATTCTATTTAAGAAGGCTTAGTTCCTGACAATAGCAGTAGTTTTCCACATTTAATGAATTAACCCTGTAATTTTGTTAAATAAATACTCGAAATATTATAGATATTGTAGTGTAAAATTGCAGTACCCTACTTAATTAAGCACGAAAAAGTGATTCTATCTAAACTACTGTCAAGAGTGTAAAACAAAAAAAAAAAAATAACATAAAGGGGAATGAGCAAGTCGATGGACTGACCCAGCAAGATTCCAATCTTGATAGATCCCTTCAGGAGAACGTTCACTCTCCAATGGGAGTCATTATGTGAAGTGAATGTGCACTTTGGCGCCAGAATGAATGGAAACAGTGGTATAGACTAAGCATCGATGCGATCTGTAGGAAAACATGGCCTTCATAACATCAACAAAAAACTCTTAGCCAGGTTCCGTACTGATATATCAAGAGTAGTAACGATCTGTATGGGTCGATTGCCAATAGAAAGCCACACTGGCAAGTTGGGTATTCCGTTTGGTCAACCACCTATGTCACAACTGCAAAAATGAATATGAGACAGAAACTCATGAACAATTTCTTTGCAGTTGCCCAGTATTGGCTAGAGTTAGATTCCAGACTTTAGGTGAAGATTTCCCTAATAATATAGATATTAATGCGGAAAGTTTCGATCTGTTTAACCTTCTCAATCGCACGGGATGGCTCTAGAAATACTTTACAGAATTGCTACATGGTAATGGTAGTCAGTTTTTAGATCAGAACTTATACAGAAGTAAAATTTTGTATAAGTTGCAACTAAGTGGGTTACTGTTTGATGGTAGAATCTTCTTTAAGCTTAAGATTTACAACATTTTACATAGTCAAGCTTTTAGATTAAATTAAATGGAAATAACTAATTAGACGAACTGCAAACATAAATAAAATACTTTTTGGATAGTTATAACAGGCCAGTTGCTTTCGGAAAAAATAATTCACACGTAGTTCCTACCCTTTTGATGCAAATTTATTTATTTATTTATTCAATAATAATGTCAGTATACATAAAACGATTAGTCTTTATAAGTGTATACAAAATAAAAATTATTAAAAGAAAATATTAATTTAAACTTAACATACTTAACTTACAACTAAACAGGCCAAATAATTTACAGATAATAAAGAAATTAATTCAATTAAACTAAATTATGCCATCACACGGAATGAGCTATTTGTTGTAGAAGCAACTGAAATGACCACTTTTACCTACCTATTTTGCTATTAAAGACCCTTTACCGATACGTTTTGATTATACTTTGTTTTAAGTTGGATTCATTTTGTTTAAATGTACTTTCTGTAGATCCAAATGCATCCCTAGTTGCTTATATTTTGGTTCATATGCTTTGATTTTCCATTTATTAAATTGATAAGGCTTCTATAACTTATTTTCATATTAACATATAATTTACTGTAAGAAGGTGGTAGTGATTATTACCACTATTAGCACTAAGTTATGACTTTTTTTATACAACTATTCGAATTATCTATCGTTGCGGTTTATTTATTTTGTTGACCCTTATCCTCACTAACATAGTGCTATTATAAAGAACAGAAGTTGGTGTATTAGGAAGTTAACTTTTTTATTCCACAATGTAAGAAAATAAGGTTAACATTTTTGTTTTTGTATTGCATGTGGACTCATTAGTAAAATGTTTCTGTTTGGCAAGATATTTTATGCAGATGTATATAGCCAAAATCATGAAATGCACTGGCACCGGCACTGGCACTGTCCTGCCCATATCATTATCATTATCTACGGGTTATTTATAATTAATTTTACTTCATCCATCATTAATCGCAGTTTTGGTGAATTGTTGAATTATTGTTCCTGACCGGGTGTAACCGTCGTTTTCTGATATTTCAAGTATTTTGTATTTTAATAGAACAGCTTAAAATGTCAGTTCTGAATTTCTCTTTGCTTTATTCAAATTTAAATTTTTAATATTTAAATTAATTGATACCAGTAATATTAAATGTACTCCTAAAATATTTTTTAAGTAGTCTAATAACATATATTGAACAACTGTTCATTTCTAATAACCTATATTTTTTTCAATTGAACAGAACTCCCTTTCGTTAAGAAATTCCCATCAAATGCAATTGTTCTTGATTTTAACACACATTTTTATAATAATTTTGAATCTTTATTTGTAAAGAAATATTA
Organism: Argyra leucocephala; assembly: GCA_963942445.1. Lineage (NCBI taxonomy): Eukaryota > Metazoa > Arthropoda > Insecta > Diptera > Dolichopodidae > Argyra > Argyra leucocephala. The sequence continues at coordinate 18,649,625 of OZ012681.1, forward strand.
AAGATTTATCAAAGGTACCTATTTTATTGAGCAAATAAATTAATAAATAAAAATTGAACTAAAGATCTTTACAATTTCTAAAGTGTTCTTAAGAGTTCTTTTGTTTTGTTTTTTTTCTCTCTCTATCAAAAGAAAAGAGTAGTTTTAATATTTTGAATAACAGGCATTACATTCTTCTTAACCATTTAGAATATTTTTGTTTTTCATTTTGTTTTGTTTATTATTTCTTATGTTAATTTCACATTTTGTGGCTAATTTCATTTAATAACAGCAGGAGATCAATTATTCATTAATTTTTTCTTTTAACTGAATATATCTTGAAATTTCCTTCTTTGCCTTTTAATTCTTTTATTTTTTTGTTTTTGTTTTATTTTTTTCTATAATGTTCGTTTATAATGTTTTAACGCTGTTTTTTTATATATATAGTGCTTGCTTCTGCTGTGAATTAAGCGCTTGATGATACACACGCACACACTTGTATACACTCTCGTTCGAATCATTCCCCTATTTGCTATTATAATAAATTAAATAATCGTTTTAATAGAACAGTGCTATGGAACTTTTTTTCTGTCTATCAATGTTTTAAGAAAAATAAGAAGAGCTTAGAAAAAAACGGACCTATTTAAGTCAAAAATATTAACTGTTATTTTTCTATACTCATTATTTCTGAAACAAAAAATTTATTTATAATTAAAAATTCTTCAATTCCTTCAATAATGCCTGTTGTTTATAAATTTCTGAACTATGGGTATGTATATCACAAGCAAATATTTTTAATAGATTAATCATTTTAGTATTGATTGATGGACTGATAAAGTGATCAAATGTTGATTAATGACGGACGATCTCTACTCCGACTCCTCTCATATTATATTTGTCTGCGACGCCATAGCGCGCCAAACTTTAATATTTCCAGGAATAGGTACATATCGTCTAATTCTGAATTGGATACAAAGGAATAATACCGTTTGTTGAGAAGATAGACCTACAATTCGAAGATAATAAACGGGGACGTACAATTATTAATGCTTAAGGCTAACATAAAACTCCCCATCATAAAAAAAAAACATATTAGAGTTAGTTATACTTACACATACTTAACAAGGTGATCAACAGATCACGCAGGTTTTAGGTTCTGATGATATTAGATTAGGTTTTTAATTTCGGGAGAGAATCTGTCTCCTATATCACGGCAGCCGCAAATGGGCTTATTGTGATAGCCCGTGTTTATTAGTTATTAGTTATTATTATTATTTTTTTTTTTTCGAAAGTTATTAGTTATTATGATAACCAGTGTCTGAGTAATTAAATGTACCTGATTTTGTGATAACACTCACTGAATGGTATGCTGGGTAGCTCCAATTGTACAGGGAACGCTGTTATGGGCTGACTTATACATCAGCGTCATGACCGAACTTTCTTCAAGATTAGAAATTGTTTTTATGAAACTGTTAAACGAATTAAATTACAACTGAAAAAATTCGAATGGCTTCTCTCCAGAAACAGATATGAAATTGATTTTACGAAACTGTTAAACGAATAAATTATAACTGTAATTGAATATCAGAAAATATGTGAATAATTTCAAAGTGAATTTATTACAACATAAAGATGAATTATTAATAGGGAAGGAGTAATTTTTCTGAAATCGCAGGGTGGTAAGAGTTTTCCAAAAAACACAATCAACCCCGCTTGATATTTTATTTGAGATTTTAACACAGTAAAGCTATACATTTTACCTTTATATTTAGAAATGTAGTCTATGAAGACCAATAAGCAATTTTATTCTGCCTTTTTTTTGTTCAAGATGCCATCTATCTAATCATTGCTGTCTTCCATAATTTATATATCACAATAAGGTAGGCTCAAGATTCTGCTTAACTCTTTTGAGTCTTTTTGAGTCTCAGACAAAGAAACGATTAATTTTTGATTGTTTAATAAAATCTCCAGTCACGAACACCGAGTTGATAACAAATATTAATTTATATATTTTTAGGTAATGGTTCAGTTCAAGCTATTATGCGTTGAACATGGTTAGTATGGACCCACACGTGTCCTGGCGGCGATTGATTGCTACATCTGACATCCACTTTAAATTAACTTAAACTAAACTTTCTGTATTTTTATGGGGCATTTTGTATTTTTATTGTATTTTCTGTATTTTCATTTTACTCAGCAATATGTTTCTATCATAAAGAAGGATCCTAATTTGGCAAATGCAAACTATCAAAACATTTCTTCTATCAATTTTTTACATATTGAGTATTCACAGTACTCAAACTCAGTATCTACTGGTTAATTTAGGCAATCATTGGTTAAATTAAGACTATAACCAATGTGAGAGCACTGCCTGTTTATCGCAGGTCATGGTTCGTTTTAAGAACATCTGTCAGGTGCACGATCCACTCATATTCTATTTGTTTGCGACGTCATAGCTCGTTAATATTTCCAGGAATACACATCGCCTAATTCTGAAATTGACTTAAAAGGAAAATAGCGTTCATCCATATAGACTTGCAATTCTAAAATAATAAAGGGGGAATACAATTATAAATGAAGTCGCTTTTATATAGATAAAAGAAATTGATTACATTATTCCCATTTGCATGGCACACTATAAACGTTCTAATGATATTTCATTACGCCGCAATACATTAACTGTGAACTACCACTGAATATAAATAATTAGAAAAACAAAACAAATAAAACAAAAAATCTCATTTCACCTATTATAAGTCTAAATATGTGAGTCAATTGATTTTCAGAAATTCTTCCTTAAAGGGAGTCTATTTTATATGTTTTTGAATTGAAATTTCCCTGTTTTTCTGTCTTTACTTCTTTTCTTCTACATTATTTTTGCTTTTATGGTCTTTCCCTCTTAACAAGCCTATTAGGAAACAGCATAAACACTACATTTAATGTGTATTGTGTTGTTCTATTATAATCACAGAAATTATTATATTCCTAGAACTATTTTGAATAATAAATTGAAAAAAAAAAAAAAAAAAAACATTAAAGGGAAATAAATACTAAAAGTCATAGGAAAAAATTTAAGAATTAAAAATAAAAGTTCAACAATCATCCAGTCCGATTGTATCAGCATAAATTTTTAATTACAACTTAAGTAGATTATAAAAAAAAAAAACAAAATAAATTTATTTTGGGTGTGTTAAGTAGGTTTTATTTAAATTTAACAAAATAGAAATTTATCTTGTGAGAAATATTTGTAATTTGAATATTATTAATTTAACTAAGGGAGATTAAAGGTTTGAAATGTAAAAAAAAAAACAAAATAACTATCTTTACATCTAATATTAAACAAAAAAAATAAAATGTTTTGATGCTGAACCTATTCTGGTTAACTCATTTTGGCAATTGGAATTCTAATTGGTTATGTTATTTTGAATGGACTGTTGAGTATTGATATATAAGGGACGGGGGGGGTTTCAACATTTATACCCACCCGAAATTACAATTTCACAAAAAGTTGGATGAGTAAACTTAACCTTTAAATTATTATATGCGTAGTCTTTCAGCAACTCACCAATAAAGAAGACGTACTTCGAAGAAATAATTAAGTTTCATTAATATAGCCATAGAAGCGGCAATTGTCGTTATAACCCGCCGCACTTCGAATGGATTGTAATTTCTATCGTTTTTGCCACTTCTGAACTGGTTCTTGCTTTACAATAAAATATTTCAAAATAAATTTAAATTTCGATTTATATTTATATTTATACTCCTGATCCCCAAAGAGATTAGTAAAAAGCCAGATTACCGCAAGAGAGATACTGCGCTCAATTTTATATTTGTTATATACCAGCGATATACCCGAAGTATAAAATACAAAAATATCAGCCTTTTAAAATAACACAGCGGTGATGTCGGTTGATTCTACGACTTTAATAGAAACTACAAGTAAACTACAAAAAGGTAATGACAAAATTCTCAACTGGTTTAAAAAATGTAAAATTAAATTAAATGAACATAACTCCGGTCATGTAAACTTCACTTATAAATCAATTAACATTTTAGAATTAATATAGTGATTTCATTCGATAGAGCAGAACTGAACTGAAAAGAGCACGTTACATTTATAAGACAAGAACGTCAGTTCAAACAAAGAGAATTAACTATATTAGTTAATCGGCTTAAATTCTTGGTCTGTAACAACATTTTGATGTATAAACAAATATGGAAGCTAGTCTTTACATGTTATAGTATTCAAATGTGGGGATGTGCTAAATAAAACTATATTAAAACCATCTCAACGTTCCAAAATAATGTACTTTGCAATTTAGTCAATTATCCTCCTTGGTATGTCCACAATGCGGATATTCATTGAAATCTGAAGATAGCTATTATAAAAGACGAAATAATGAAATGCGCTGCATTTAATAACACTTGTCTTATACAATGGCTTCTAGCTTCTAACTGATAGCTTCTAGCTCGATATTTGCAATCAAAAATTTTTTTTTTTTTTTTTTGCTCCTATTACTCCGCGTGGTAGCATAGGGCTTCGATAGTGAACCTCCATTCCTCTCTGTTGAGTACTACTTCCTTAATATCATCCCAGGTATAATTGTTGACTGTTAATTTTTGATCGATTGTGCGTCTCCATGTGTTGTATGGTCTGCCGGGTCTCCTTTGTCCTTGTGGATTCCACTCTAGAGCTCTTCTTGCTATATCACTTTCTGATTTCCTTAGTGTATGACCTATCCATTTCCATTTTTTCCTATTTATCTGTCTGTTGATAGGTTCTTCTCCAGTTATCATCAATAAATCCTCGTTGCTAATTCTTGCCGGCCAGAATATTCTACATATAATTCTCAAGCACTTGTTGATGAATACTTGTAGCTTCTGTTTGATTCTGACCGAAGTGAGCCATGTTTCACTGCCATATATTAATGTTGACTTAACACATGCTCTGAATATTGTTAGCTTTGTTGTTCTCGATATTTGGTTGCTCCGCCATATCTTCATTACGCTCCCAAATGTTCTTCTTGCCTTATTTATACGGCTGTTGACATCTTCTGTTGCACCTCCTCTTGATGTTATAATGCTCCCCAGGTAGTTGAATTCTTCTACGTATTCTATCTGTTGTCCACTCACTGTTGTGGCTTACTATAACTGTTGTTTGTCCTCATTGCCTTGGTTTTCTAGATATTTAATTGCAGTCCCGATTTCTTTGCTTCTTCCTGTAATCTGTTGACTTTGTTCTGTAGGTCCCTTTGATTTCTTGATATGAGGCATACATCATCTGCGTAATCTAAGTCTTCTAAGTTTCCGAAGAGATCCCATTCTATTCCGTTTGTTCCAGTGCAAACTTCTCTTAGAATGTCGTCTAGTATTGTGTTGAAGAGAAGTGGAGATAGTGGACATCCTTGTCTAACTGCTATATTGGTGTAGAATGGATCATTGATCTTACCTCTGTGTTGAACTGTTGTCTCTGCATCTTTATACATCGCTTTGATGATGTTGATGACTTTTCCAGGAACTCCCTTCTTTGTAAGTGTTTTCCATATTGCGCATCTCTTGACTGTGTCGAATGCTTTCTTAAAATCTATGAATAGTAGATATAGTGGGGCATTCCATTCTACTGATTGTTCAGCTATGACCCGTAAAGTATTTGCCTGTTCAACACAGCTTCGGTTTGGTCTGAAACCTGCCTGCTATTTCCGTAGTATTGGTTCTAGTACTTCTTCTAATCTTTTCTTTATAATAATTGCTATTATCTTATGAATAGTATTTAGAACCGTGATTCCTCTCCAGTTGCTGCAATTTGCCAAGTCTCCTTTCTTAGGTATCTTGACAAAATTTGTTAAGCGAATAAAATGAAGTGGACCATTTGAGTACGGTCAAAACATTTGATGTATTTTTAAAGGGTTAAAGGCATTTAAACTAGTAAGAAGCAGCCCATGAAGGCCTCTTTGGTTGATTTACTGTGATATGTAACAAAAAAAATTGTATTATTAAATTTATACTCTAGATATTTTTAAATTAATTTAAATTGAATTTCAGAATTGACTGATTTCAAAGTTACTCAGAAATCTGATGACACGCGTTCGATTAAGTAGAGATGTCTATTCTATTTTTACTCTGTTGCTCATATAAATTTCTGTGGCAACAATATAACCGCTTAAGTCGACATTTAAAGTTTTTCAAAATTATTACCATTTTTGAATTTGGATACCAATCGCTTAAGTCAATTTTAGTTTAGCTTAAGTCGACATTTAAAGTTTTTCAAAATTATTACCATTTTTGAATTTGGATACCAATCGCTTAAGTCAATTTTAGTTATAGAAACTTAATATAAGCTGCCATATTTGCATATTTTTTGGTTATATTATAATGACGTTATTTGGCTTAAGTTATTATATCAATGTGGAATATACAGTCTAGCGGATTCAGGGGAATAAATTAATACTATTTTTTTACCTTTGAAAATTCATAACATGCTTTGGAATTTTTGTGGAAGATAGATTTTTGAATGTAGAATGCGATGGCAATAATATATCATTTGTCGCTTATTTTAACTTAAGCGGTTATTGTACAGATTTAATGTATCAAATATTATACTAATTAGCCAAATATTATACAGTTGGTTTTATGACCAATATTTAACAATAATATTGTTAAAGCGTCGATAACCGACATCATCATAACTCTTTCCGCCCCCACTGAAAGTTGTTGGGAAATGCTTCTATATCTCAATAATTGATATTTCAATTTAAAATTCAAAATTATTCATTCATAGCTCTTGTTTAGGTTTAGTTACACAAAAGATTATTAGATGCGAAGTGAAATTCTTTTATTGGGTCTGAAACGGATAAGCTCATATATTTTAATACATTGATCTCAAAATTTATAAAACAATATTTTTATGAACAAAATTTATCAGCTCTATTAATTTGTCTCAAATGAGTCATATGATTTATACTATAATACGACTCGTTATTATTTTAAACTTGTACAAGAGCTAGTACCTATCTTGCAGTATCATAAGACGTAGAAGAAGATATATTCTATTTTATAAATTCAAGAATCAAGCTTTCGACAAACTTTTGCATATTTTTGCAGAATACAATTCTGCACAATTGGGATTCAAGATTTTGCAGAAACACAATTCAGCAGATTTTCGGTTTCAAAAATTAGATTTACGTCATAATCATCAAATAATATAAGCTTAACCAAATCTAGCATTTCTATATAACATAGAATTTGAGGGGGCAATATTTGAAGAAAATTATATTCCTTAACATTTCAAAATAATTTCACTAGTAAACAGGCATATCTTTCCATCCTAAAATTCCATAGCAATGTTAAATAATTTCTGTAAAAAAAATATAATGATTAAACAATGTATATATACATAATATATATATATATATATATATATATACCATTTAACTTTTATGTAAATCTAGATTAATTTGGAACAACTTAAATTGAAAATAATGAATCCGATAACCTATACATACTAATACACATCTACACATTACATAATATTATAATCTATATATTTATATTCAAAATTGGAAAAAAAGAGATTAAAAGAAGATTGAGATTCAAAGTTAGGATAATAATTGAAGCGTTTATTTTTGTCGTTTTATATCAAGTTATGTAATTAATCTTCTTGGACTGCTGATAATCATTGGAATCTATACAATGATACACACAAGACTATTAATTTTATTTGTTCTTCCAAAATCTCATACCCATTCTCTGCACTACCGTATAGGACAGTAGTAGGAATCAATTTGATTTTTTGTTATTTTCTGTACCTATATTAGAAAGAGAGTTAGAATGAGATGAAATGATTTCTATATTCATTCATTCTAATACACATTTTCTATATTCATAGATGGATTCATCACCCACGGTAGTTTATATATAGGTAAATTTTGTAAATTATGGAAGTTCCTGTTTTTTTTTCTTTCTTGTAAATTAAAATTCATCCATTAAAAATGTTTGTTGGAATATGGAACCCCACACTAGTACCCCACATAATTGAATATTTTTTTTAGAAAATATTCTTTAGAAATACCATTTTGGTATTTAAAAACAAAAAAAAAAAGCATCGATGGTGGTAGTATTATAGTACAGTAGTAGTAATGATGGCATTAAAAACTAATGGACCTAATAATACAAAATAAGAATGTAGGTACCTAAAGTACCAACTGTGAATATTTAGAAATCGATTAGAAAATTCTTTTGAAATTATTTTTTTTTTTTTCTAGAATATTTAAAACAAAAAAATCGATATCTTAAATTGGTTTTGAACATCATCATTATCATCATCATCATCGCATCATCATTATCATTATTATTATTTTTCTATTGTTATTGTTTTTGTTCTTATTGTTATATTATGTAAAATTATTTTCGAAGCAATTCGCATTGTGAGGGAGTTGGAGATATGTTTTTATTTATATTTTTCAAGGTAAAACCAAATTTATATTCCTTTGATCTTTTAAAGGAAAATTAAAATTATAGGCATGAGTTTAGATTTTATGGTGTTTTGTTGTTGTTGTTTTTTTTTTTTGCAGAATTTTTTTTTTTTTCATCACATCTAGATATTGCAGAAGTATTTTAAAATCGATTGAAATATAAAGCAGTAATAAATTAGTAAAAATCAGAGCCTACACAGGAATTAGTAAGTCTGTTATCCAAATTACCCAGTGCAGTCTTATTCAAATTGCCGAAAAAGTTTATTCATATTCATTGAAGAACATTGGACTAAATCTGGATGTATGGGGCGGGTAGTTATATGACTCTAGTAACATTGAGACATAAAGAGTAACCCTAAGTAAAAATATAATTGCAACAAGGTTCGTTCTTGTTCTTTTTTTTATCGTATGTTATTAGTTGTGTACACAGCCATTTATACCTACCTATACCGATATCCTACGATCCAATATTCAGTAACAAAACTATAGAATAACTTTTCGTACATTGAGTATGACCAATGATCATACATACCAGCACTATGGTATTTTTTTTGAAATTGGTATGTTACTATGCAATTTAAGCATTAATTTGAAGTTTTCTTGTATTCACATTGAAGAAACCCAATGAACTATAACGCAAGGATCATGCAATGTAATAATTTCTAAACAGATTTTAGAACAGCCCATCAAATTCACTTTACTTATAACTCATTATTTCAAAGCATCTTTCCAGCTCATGATTCCAAAAACAATTCCATAATAACACTATTTTACATCGCACCCATTTTTGAAGAAGAAATAATGTTCTAGATTTAAGGTGTGTAGCTTAGTTTTCATTTTAATAATAACTTATTATCACACTCAATGCAGTCTAGCACCTCATGATTGCAAAAAAATTTTTACAATATCATTCCCTTACATGGTAAGTTATCATTCCCATCCCATCACTTTGAAGAAGATATAAAGTTCTAGATTTGAGATGTGTAGTTCACATCAATTTTGCTCTCTTTGCGGAATGTTTCAACTTTTAATTTGGCAAAAATATTACTCAATACATTTCATGAAGCAAATTTTGTAATTTGAACATTAATTTTTGTTTTCTAAAAAGCTTCTCTTCCATTACGTTTAATTTTGTGTTAAGTTTGTGCCACTGTAAGTCATTTAATGTTTACAAACAAATAATTTGTATATATTCAGCAAATTCGAACAAGAAAGTATTTACCTGACTTGCCCTTCTGATTATACCCAGGCGTATAAATTACTCAAGTGGCTTACAGACCATGTAGGTTCTGGATCAAACTCATCAACCTCTTCTCCGTTTTTATCGGTCACAGGTTCTGTTTCTCTCCAGTTAAAGATACGAAATTGTTTTATATCTATCAATACTTCGTCACTTCGCCGGTGATTTGGTCTACCCCCGACGTCCTGTATATTCGGATCTGTATTCGAAGACTACCTTAGCTGGAACAGGTGTTACTAACTGTTAAAAGTTCACTTTAAGTATGCGAACCTTGAATTACGACAACGAAGAAGAATAATCAGTTCAGTTGATCAAGAAGATATTCGGACTGTTGAAAGTTGGTCGGAAGATATTCGAACTGTTCGGACTGTTCGGACTGAGTGAAAATGAATAATAATTTTAATGTCAATGTCATTGCTTTTAATAACTAAATACTTCTAATTTGTAAATTAATTTCGATTAACTGGGGAAAAGTAGTAGAAAATTGCTAAAGGACGTTGAGAGCGGGAATTGCAAATAACGCACAGAGGAGAGGTATTCAAGACAAATAAAGTTTGAAGAACGATTGTAGACGAAATAAAATACCGCTCGAGCTCAAACTAGAGTTCAATCAATGTATTTTTCTACGATTTACAACTGGATTCATCTAATTCATTGTGTCAATACGGGGGAAATAAGTAGAAAATGGGTTAATTGAAAATAATGGGAAAACGGTTAGAATTTGCAGGCAATTGTTAGAAAATTGAATCTAACGCACAGAGGAGGGATACCCAAGACAGATTTGTATATGAAGAAAGAATGTTGCCATTAAAGTAGAGAATTGGTCGACCTCAAATTACAGCAAAATTAATGTATTTTACTATCATTTAAAGATGGCTTCACTGTTACATACATACACTTTCTTCATTCACCATCGAAATGTATCAATAAATTTTTTTTTTTTATTTTACTCCTTTCTGGGACTTAGGTTGATGCGGGAGTAATTTTTTTTTTCTTTTTTTTTTGCTAAATATTTATTATTGTTGTTATTTTAAATTAACTTGTATTTAAAATTTACAAAAAATTCCTAGCCTATTTATAGTACATTGTTCTTCGCTAAAAAATTGAAAAAAAAAATTAAAATGAATAGAAATTTATTCGAACAAAAAATTTTTTAATTTCAATTTAATGGGAAGACATTAATTTTGTGTGTTCTCAATAATTTATTCTTAATAAGGATTCTGTATTTCTATTTTTGGTACTAAAAGATTACCTTCTTATACTGTCTATCTATTTTCTATATATAGAAAATCTGTAATTTTGATTAAGTTGTTTTGTTATTTCAATTGTTCTATAAATTGTAATTTTTTTTTTATTGTTTTTAATATCTTAAAGATATTATTTTTTAGTTAATTGTTTTTTTTTTTGTTTCAATTAAATAGCATGAATAGAAATATGTAGTTCTTTTTGCGGTACTAAAAAGTGTTTGTAATTGAAAGAATTTAAAAGAAAGTATAAAATTATTTTTATAATTATCTGAAATTGTGTTTTAATTAAATAATATGGTAATATTTATTGTAAAATTAATTGATGAAGGATTTAATTCTTGGAATCCTACTATTTTGCAAATTTAATTTGGGGTTTATATTAAAAAACATTTTACTACATACGTATAGGTACCTACTATCATAGAGCTATATTTTGATTAATTCGATTGAGAGTTTCTGAACGTAGCATAATAACTGTTAATTTATTACACAGTTTTTGTATATTATATCCAATCTCTACTTTCTACTAGCTATCTTATTTAGATTTAGAAGCCAAAATAATGGGATAAGCACTCTAATCGCCTCTGTAGAATTTAAGCATTTTAACAGATAAAATGTAAGATGGATAGTGAGATAAAAATAAATAAATAAAAACAAATTAAAAAATTATATCAAGAAAATAGAATAGAAACGAGTTCGTAGAATAAAAATTAACTGATCTGTTTAAGAGACATTTATTGCCCCCATCTCTTAAAAAGTTGTAAATTGTATCATTGTGGGAACATATACGATGGTTCTATATGAGGCGGTCCGAACTAGAATGGACCATGTAAAAAAAATACTTTAGAGATAAAATTATTGCAGTAGAAAAAAGGTTAATCACTTCAAGCAGTTTAGTCCATTTAGAAAAACAATTGATCGCTTTGAAACAATTGAATAAGTCATTTTTAGAAATTGGTGCTTGGTCCACTCTGGGCTGGGACCGCCTTATATATAATTCTACATATACGATAGAATTTTTTATATTTAACATTTCCCGTTAGAAGAGGCTTTACTATACAAATATTACCTAACATAAGAGTCATTGCAGATGAAACAAGATCGTATACTTTATTCCAAATTATGGGGCAGAATTATATATTCACTTACATATATCGGAGTTCTTCAAAAAAATCAATTGATCAAATTTGGGTCATATTCTAATCTACCTTTAGCCGAAACAAAAACTACAAAAAAATTTTATACCAACTGCAAATACTTATTTTCTTCAGATAATTTAATCCGACATGTTAAGGTATGAGGCAGAGTTTTAACCCAGGGTATTAATAATTATTTTATCAGAAAATTGTTATGAATCATTTGAATTGTATAATTGATATTCTCATTCAGAAAATTGAATAAACAATCATTCATAACTCTTATTGGGTTTCATCTAATACTATTTATATAAATTGCTTTTAAAAAGCCTGCATGCATTAGTTTACACAAACACAATAACAATTTTAGATTATAATACTCATTCTCTGATTGTTCTTCTTATATATTATATATTATATACATGTTATTCCCTTTTTACGAATAAATTTTTATTTTATGTCTCTATTTTGGTGAAAGAATTTTAAGCCACAAATTTCCAATTTTATCCACAAAATTATTGATGATGTCCTCGCTCGGCTAGAAGGGCCAGTAGAAACTTATTTCAGTATAGATAAGGTAATGTCAATGGATGGTACTAAAAGTGAAATGGAGTAATTAAACTACCCCATAGAATTTTTGAATAATTGCGAATTACACCGAGTTGCTTATTTCTTCAGAAAATGAGCTTAAAACTTGGTTCGGGTGTAATGCTTATGAGCAATTTTTACTTATCTAACAATGAGACAAGATTGTTAATAATTAATTGAGGAAGGCACACAATATCAGCAAAAATAATTTCGGGTTTAATCCATTCGGGCTTAGTCCATTTGGGCTTAATCCATTCGGGCTCCATCTTTGCCATTTAACCTACACCCACATTAATTTCCTATTCGACTTCCACATGGGATTACTATTAACAAATCTCAGGAACAAACACTTTTGATAAGGTAAAAATATTGTTTTCAGTGAAATATTTTCAGTGGGGGAACGCGTGTGATTTACTACGTCTTTAGGGGATTGTTATAAAACTCTAATACCCTAAAGACGTAGTAAAAAGAGTTTTATAACAATCCCCTTAAGAAAGGTAAAAAAAAAAGTTAATTTTGACGGCAATGGTTTTTGTCCTGTATGGTTTCCAGTCGAATTTTTGTCGTTTTCTTTAAACGTTTTCTCCCGCATAGATAGCAGGCATCGAAAGGTTGACCCTCCTAACTAAGTCAAAAAAATCAAATAAAGAATAGTGACTCTATAAAAGGTACTTTGTCGGCATCACGGTGTAGAAGGCGCGAGCGCAGGCCTCTAATTAAACTTATAAAATCATAATGAAGTATATAAACTATTTGATTAATTTTGATTATAGTGAACATTCAGAATATATAAAAATCTCTACTGAGTTATTTCCGACTCATTTAATAGTTTTTGATAATGAAATTTAGTCATTTGTGTTCCGTTTAATTTAACCGAATAATGAGATATTTCTGACTTAAATGATTATTTGTACCTATAATACTTCTTCGTTTTCCCTCCATTAGAAAAAGTTTAACTATTTGTTACGATGGGGATTTTAGCAGTGTTCGCCTTTGACAAAAATATTTTTTCTTATTCTTATGTCAATGGTTTTCAGTTGAGAACAAAAGCAAATTATTGAGCGGAAGTCTTGGAAGCGATTAGCCGTAGCTCCGTTTGGTTTTCTCAAGCTTTATTCAATTTTTTCCTACTGTGTATTTAGGTAATACACATTTTTCAGAAATCGTGGTGATGCTTGAAGCGCTATGAGCTGTCAAATTAGAAAAAAATACATTCTGCCATGCAAACACGTTAATATTTTACCTGATATAGGGTAAGGGAGTATATTATATTCCCACGTAACATTTTATTGTTTTAAAAAGAAAATTAGTGTTATAATACTCCTATATGACTCCCGATAAGCACTAAATGTGTTATAATGATGTTTTTATGGGAATAATGTGACTATTATTGCTATAATAATGTTTTTATCGCAATTTCCGCAATAAATATAAACTTCATAGAATTATTATTTTCAAATAAAAAATAATGTACTTTTCTCACTCCCACTCGCACAACATAAATTATTTCAAATTATACTAATCCTATAACAATATTACATAAATTGCTTAAGCAACTGCCTTATAGGACTCTCCATTTTAATGCTATAACGTATTTTGGCGCAACAATTGCGGAGCACTCGAATTAACACTAATACTAATGCTATAAGAGTGTCTATAATAGTGTTATAAGAGTGCGCAAGAGTCTTATAGCAATAAAATTGTTACGTGGGCTATCTATTAAAGCCATTCTGTCTGCAAACAAGTTTCCTGAACATATCTTATGAGCCAAATTAATCATCCGATTCACTTTATATATTATTTTTTTTTTTCTTCATCTAAATCCGTTAATCATTATTTTTGTTAGACAATAATAAAAATTGCATTTTTGGGGTTTTATTTCATATTTAAAAACTAATTTATGTTAATTTCTAATAATATTTATTAATCATATTAAAAACAATATAAACCAATTTAAATTCCACTAAAAATTAATTTTAAAAAAAATGTTTAAACAAATTTTCTCAGACTCAAAATACGAAATTTATTCCCCCCCTACCTAATGAAAGCTTTTAGAACAAAATTCTTAAGAAACACCTATGTTTTTTTTCTTCAAATTTTTAAAATGGCATTTCTAATTATTATAACACTCCATTTAAAACTTAAAAACCAAAAACTAAGATTCAACAAAAAAATTTACTTGTTTATCAAAAAAATAATGGGAATTTAAAGAACAAAAGACCAAAATCAGAAAATCTTAAAAACAAATAAAAAAAAAACAAAAAAAAATCACTTTTAATTAAAATTTTAATGAATTGCACTCAGCATGGTGCATCCGTTTAAAAAAAAATATTTACAAAATGTAAACCAATAAACTAAAAAGGAAACCAACTATAATAATTCAAGTCAATTCAATCCAAAAAAAAAAAAAAAAAAAAAAAAAATAAAACAGAAAAAATAGAATCTCATAAAACATAATTTGCCATTAAATTGGTTGCTCGATCTGCTCAATCTACAATGAAATTACGATGAAAACATTTTTTTTTTTTTTTTATTTAATTTCATGTCCATTTGGTAATATTTTTCTTTTTCTTTTTTTTTTTATTATGATTACTGCATTAATAACTCCTCCACCAACACATCATTCCGGTGAAAAGATTTTAGTAGTTAAGGTATGTAATTCTTAATCTTAATTTCCAAAATTGTATGGTTATGGTATTGATATTTTGGTTGAGCAAAAAAAAAAAAAATTAAAAAATTCGACCACGACAAAGAAATGATCTACGCCCCTGGTTTAGTTATGCAAATTTATTTTAATTAAAAAAAAAAACATAAAACAATAACAAAAGACCTAAAAAAACAATAGATTTGAATCATATTAAAAAAAAAAAATACTAAAAATTCTAGAGACTGTTTACTAAACACTCTCCACTAGAAATATTCTAAAAGATCAAAAAAAGGTTTCGAGTTACCTCAATAATAATCTATATGGTGTATGATAAGTTCAACCTAAGGGGCCAACTAAATAAATCATAAAAAAAAAAAATTTTTTTTGTTTCTTTGAAACGGACGTTAAAACAAAACCAACAAAAATAAAATACCCAAAACGCTACGATGACATGAAGGAATTTGTTTTTTTTTTTGTTTTGTTTTAGTTTTGATATGATAACCCTATGGCTCATAGGTTCGTAGGTTATTGAGAGTGCGTTCGTTTATTTTTTAGAATAATTTAAAAAATAAAAAAAGAAACAGATTTTGTTTTTGGTTGCAAATTTATGATTGCCAACACATAACAAATAACAACCAAAAACAAAAACAGAAAAAAAAAAATAAATAAATAATTTTTTCCCGTGTTCTCTTTTGGTATTTTGATCTCTAAGGAACAGAAAAAAAAAATTTTAAATTTATGCAAAGTTTGTTATTTTCAACAGATTAGGATTTAAAGCCTGAGGAGTGTTATTTCTGCTGGGCCGAGTTGAATGTCCAATTTTTATTTCAAACAGATTATGATTTAAAGCCTGACGAGTATTGCTTCTGCTGACCCGAGTCCAGCCACATTTTTCATTTTGAACATCCCACATAACAATTTGATTGCTATAAGAGTCTTTTACACTCTTATAACACTATTATAAATATACTCTTATAGCAGTATTAGTGTTAATTTGAGTGCTCCGCAATTGTTGCGAAACTTTATAAATACATTAATGGCACTAAAATAAAAAATCATATAAGGCACCGGAGCAAGTGCTGTAATATTGTTGTAGGATTAGTATACCTATATGCATTAGTGTATATGTTTTTATTTTAAAATGAAGTTCATTTGAAATAATTTATGTTAGGGGAGAGTGAGAAAGATAATTATTTTTTATTTTAAAAATATAAATTTATATTTATTTGCATGAGAAAGGGAGATAGATATATCAAGTAGATCTTTTAATATTTGTATGTAAATGATTTATAATATAAAAAATGTCTTACTAATAAATAATATTTTGCGGCTAAGAATAATTGGTATTAATATTTATGTAATTATTGTGACCAAACTGCAAAATTTGGCTGGGAAAGAAATTTCATTCACATTTTAAGAACATCTTATCATCTTATAGCAATATTAATCATATTATTCCCATAAAAACATCATTATAACATTTACAGTTCTTATCGGGAGTCATATAGGAGTCTTATAGCAGTAAATTTGTTTTTATAACAATAAAATGTTACGTGGGATATTTGTTTTAAATTCCAGTTTTTTTTTTTGTAAACAGCTAAGCGCTTACGTACCGCTTGGATGGGATAGAACAGAATACTAAAAAGTTTATTGAAAGAATTAATAGAAATTTGCAGAATGAGGTTATATTAATGTTTTTCTTTAATTTCTGTAACTTATACATTATGGTGTTGTTTGAATGTGAAAACACACTATATAAGCGATGTGATTCCACATTTTTGTAAAGCCCATAATATGAACGAATTTCCGTAACCTGTTTTATGCCTTCAAGGTATTTCTACTGTGTATTAAGGATGGGCATCTGCGGTTTATCTTGTTTGAAATTACTTAAAATGTTTAGACTATCTGAGTTTTGTAAAGTAACATCTACTTGGAAAGAGTGAGGTGTGGGGTTGTATTGTAATGCGTTCAGGGTAGCACAAGATAATATTTTCTATTTGATAATTCCGTTTTTACATTTATACATATTAATTCTAAGACATTTATAAATTTAAGGTACCCGGGGAGATGAAATACAATAGATTGGATGAAAACAAAGTGATAGAAGTTAAAATTATTAGGAGGCATTCTGACGATGCCTAGGCTTATACCTATTTATTTATATTCATTTAAAAACTCTGTGATAATAATTATATGAATATCAAAACTGGCTGTTCGTAAATAAGATTCGGTGGTATCATCATTATGGAGCATTTGGTTAAGTTTAAGTTTTTCGTATTTTACATGATCCCTATCTATCTACTTATCTAGCCTAAGAGTAATTGATATATGAAGTAAGATGGGATAATTTCCCCAGAAAGAACTCAATAAGTTGTCAATGAAGCATTTTCGAATTTACTTGCCTGTATAATATTTAGGTCTTTGATGTAATTTGAGATGGGGTATTAGATTTATGACTGTGCTAAAGAATTTATGAAAGTGTGTGCTATGAGAAGTATGTTTGAGATAAAAAAAGAGAAAATCAATTGTATTTGAACTCATCTGCTTGATTAAATTTTATATTACGTTTCACTTTCATTATTGGTCCTGTTGTACCTACTTCAATATCATATTAGTCATACAATAAATCGCATTTACTTATAACAGTATCCGTAAATGTTTCTATTTGGCTCCATGTATGTTTTTGTAACATTGCGGTTACATCTATTTTTGCAACTCCAATCGAACTAATCTTAATAGTGTTCAATTTTTTCTGAAACTTAAAAATTTCTAATTTTAAAATGTTTTACTGATGCTACTTGAGAGTCAACAAAGTCTAAGCTCAATTTTGCTCACTTCGCTTATTTCTATTTCTACTCCATTTTCCGGTCTAATCCGATTATTTTTGACAATTCAAAATTTTCAATCTGAAAATATTTTTTCGCCGCTACTTGAAAGTTTATATAATATTTAAGCTCTCGCTTTAAGGCAACCATTTTTAATGCTGTCCACGTTTTTTGATACCTCAAAGCATCCATTAAAATGTTTTCCAGTGGCATTTTAGAGTTTTCAAAATCTAAGCTTCATGTTTTTTTCCCTTTGGGTCTTACTTCATTTCCATCGCTCTAAGCCAAGTAGTCTTAATGCTGTCCAAAATTTTTTGATACTTCAAAATTTCCAATCTTGAAATTTTTTTCCGGTGCCATTCGAGAGTTTTGCAAAGTTTAAGCTCCATTTTTTGTTGCACTGATCTTCATTTCCACCGCTTTAAGCCAGTCCACGTTTTCTGACACCTGAAATCATCAATCCTAAAATGTTTTTCCTGTTCGATTTGAGAGTCTTGTACTTAATTCAATTAAAAATCGAATATCAGCAACTTTACGACGTTTTTAAAGACCATTGAACTGTAATAAGTTTATTCGATGTTCATAAGAAGGTTAGGAGGAGTTAAAAGGTTTTCCCCCATGAAGAAGATATAAAGCAAATCTAAGGATTTTTTCTTGACCCATTTCGATTCTATTTAATGTGAATATCGCAAAAGAGACACCATACTTAACTGGCATATTTCACATTTGATCCAATCAAGCAGGAATCAAAAGATTTTAATAAATAAGGATATTCAAATTTTCTTGCCCCTATTTTCTTAATAAAACCAAACGTAGAATTTGTTTTGTTTACCAGAGTAATGAAAATGGAATGAAAGCTTACTATCGTAAAATACCCCTTAGTCTCTAATTAATGTTAATTTTGTATTGCACTTGCATTCACTTCTACTACTCGACGCCAACTAGTCTTAACGTCCTTGTCCACACTTTATGACTTCGTAAAATTTCCAACCTCAAATTTGGAAAGCCCAAATCTTAAACCATCCACATTTAACCATAACAGTTACAATTTCAGATCCTATTCGTTCTTCATCTTCGATACACCCCTTTTTGTTTTTAGTACACCAGTGTATCCATGTTATGAAATTTAATCAAAAAATATTCCTCATTTTCTTCAAAATTAATAACCATAACAAACGGAGTAAAAAAAAAAAAAAAAAACAAAAACACAAAAAACAAAATCAAAAAAATCATTAAAATTTTTTTTTAATCGTTTCCTTCTCACTACTCATTTATTTTATTTCCATTTCAATCTTTAGTGATGAAATTCTAGGCTAATAAAAATATGGAATATACACCAATTTTCAATTTCAGTTCCATCAACAGATTTCGGATTAATTCATTCATACATTTTTTGTATTTTGTGCTTCCTCCACAAAAATAATAAGAAAAAAAAAAAAAACAAAAAAATTAAAAGACATTTCAGATTAGGTAATTTGAAACCGTACATGTGAATCTGGATTTCTTCATTTAAAACAAAAAAATTAAAATAAAATAATACAGGAAAAAAAACACAATTCTAAATTTTCCATAACGAACAATATTTAGTTTAGTTTCTAATATAGTTTCCATATATATTTAAATTTTTACTTTAAAATTGTGTTGTTAATATTTTGTGTAACTCTAGACGTCATAATATTCAAAACAATATTTAATTTTTATTTCTTACAGCTTCTCATTCCTTCTACTTTTTTTTTCACATTGTTTTGACCATTAATCCATTCAAGTTGAAGGCTTCATTTTTCTAGAAAATTTAAAAATTATATGCTGCAATTTAGTACACACTACCATAGCTGCTGTTGCTGCTGCTGCTGTTGTTGTTGCTATTGTTTAGAATTTCTTATTTTTTTTTCTTCTCTTTTTTATTTCTTTGGTCTTTGGGTTCTCATCATCAAAACAAATTATTTATTTCGGTGTATAATTTTAATTTTTAATAATTTTCTTTATATACGCAATCAGTCACAGCAATGATCATTGATGATGATGATGATGATGATGATGATAATGTTGATAATAATTTGAAATTATAGTGAAAACCATACAAAATTAAATAATATTGTCCAAGGCAAAAGGAGAAAAACTGTTTACACGTCACATAAATATACAAGATGTAATACAAGAAGATGAGAAAATAAGAAAAAATAATAACAAAAATAAAAAAAAAAACAGGACGTGAACTCATAATGAAAATTTCATGGTCTTAAAACAATATTCAACACCATCCGAAAATATTTTTTAACTGTTCACCTCTAGGCTTTCTGTGATGGTTTTCAATGCAAAAATATTAATTTTTTTTTTTTTAATTCTAAAATGTCCAAAGTTTTATTTTTTTTATGACAAAAAACGAAAAAAAAAATATAAGTTTTGTATTTCTCAAGGGTTGAATACCTCTAACATAATAACATGAACACTTAAAACAAAAAAAACAACAGAAAACGATTAGAACAAAAATAAAAAACGTCTGAAAGCTTGGTTCATTTACTTTAACATTAATTCCAATTTTATTATATTTTCATTCCAATATTTAGAAAGAAGGCAATAACTATTTTCGAAGACCCATTATATAGGTGGAGAAGTCTGACAAATTGAAAATTTATCGGTGAACGTGACCAATTTTTTATTTTGAATCTATATTATGATATTATTATACGGTTACAGAGTGTGTCAATGTTAACTGTATAATATAGTAGTTGAACATGTGATTGTGTAGATTTTTTATTAGAATTTATGTAATTTTAAGGTTTTATTGATTGGTATAGCAACGAAAGATATAAATCTAACTAGGTACATACTTACTTAATCGGCCCTAAAGAACACTGGGTTTGATATTAAATCTTTAATAAATTTCACCATTTTACAGATTAAGTGGTTATTCTAAAGCCAAATTCTATTGGTGTTAAAGACTTTATTTTGTTCCATCATAAAATAGTTTTATTTATTAAAAACTCTCCAAATGATTCTTGAGCATCTTGAGCAATGGTCAGTTGAACACCAGCTCTACTAGTGTTATAAACCTTTATTTTGTTCCAGCATAAAATATTTTTATTTATTACAAACTCTCCAAATGATTCTTGAGCATGTTGAGCAATGGTCAGTTTAACACCAGCTCCACTAGTGCCGAAAACTTTATTTTGTTTCAGTACAAAATAGTTCTGTATATTACAAACGCTCCAAATGGTTCTTGAGCATGTTGAGCAATGGTCAGTTTAACTCCACTAGTGTTGAAAACTTTATTTTGTTCCAGCATAAAATATTTTTATTTATTACAAACTCTCCAAATGATTCTTGAGCATGTTGAGCAATGGTCAGTTTAACACCAGCTCCACTAGTGCCGAAAACTTTATTTTGTTTCAGTACAAAATAGTTCTGTATATTACAAACGCTCCAAATGGTTCTTGAGCATGTTGAGCAATGGTCAGTTTAACTCCACTAGTGTTGAAAACTTTATTTTGTTCCAGCATAAAATATTTTTATTTATTACAAACTCTACAAATGCCATCATCTTCACTAGTGGCTAAAACTTTATTTTATTTCAGCACAAAATATTTCTATATATTACAAACTCTCCAAATGAATCTTTAGCATGTTGAGCAATGGTCAGTTTAACTCCACTAGTGTTGAAAACTTTATTTTGTTCCAGCATCAAATATTTTTATTTATTACAAACTCTGCAAATGATTCTTGAGCATGTTAACAATGGTCAGATTAACACCAGCTCCATCCACTAGTATCGAAAACTTTATTTTGTTCCAGCATAAAATATTTTTATTTATTACAAACTCTCCAAATGATTATTGAGCATGTTAAAAATGGTCAGATTAACACCAGCTCCATCCACTAGTATCGAAAACTTTATTTTGTTCCAGCATAAAATATTTTTATTTATTACAAGCTCTCCAAATGATTCTTGAGCAAGTTGGGCAATGGTCAGTTCAACACCAATCTCTACTAGTGTTAAAAACTTAATTTTGTTCCATCATAAAATATTTTTATTTATTACAAACTCTACAAATGATTCTTGAGCATGTTGAGCAATGGTCAGTTTAACACCAGCTCCACTAGTGCCGAAAACTTTATTTTGTTTCAGTACAAAGTAGTTCTGTATATTACAAACTCTCTAAATGGTTCTTGAGCATGTTGACTAAGAGTCAGTTTAACTCTATTTGTGTCGAAACCTTTATTTTGTTCCATCATAAAATATTTTTATTTATTACAAACTCTACAAATGATTCTTGAGCATGTTGAGCAATGGTCAGTTTAACTCCACTAGTACAGAAAACTTTATTTTATTTCAGCACAAAATATTTTTATTTATTACAAACTCTACAAATGATTCTTGAGCATGTTGAGCAATGGTCAGTTTAACTCCACTAGTACCGAAAACTTTATTTTATTTCAGCACAAAATATTTTTATTTATTACAAACTCTACAAATGATTCTTGAGCATGTTAAGCAATGGTCAGTTTAACTCCACTAGTGTTGAAAACTTTATTTTATTCCAGCACAAAATAGTTCTATATATTACAAACTCTCCAAATGATCTTTAGCTTGTTGAGCAATGGTCAGTTTAACTCCACTAGTGTTGAAAACTTTATTTTGTTCCAGCATAAAATATTTTTATTTATTACAAACTCTACAAATGATTTTTGAGCATGTTGAGCAATGGTCAGTTAAACATCAATCTCTACTAGTGTTAAAAACTTAATTTTGTTCAAGCATAAAATATTTTTATTTATTAAAAACTCTCCAAATGATTCTTGAGCATGTTGACCAATGGTCAGTTGAACACCAGCTCAACTAGTGCCGAAAACTTTATTTGATTTCAGCACAAAATAGTTCCATATATTACAAACTCTCCAAATGAATCTTCAGCATGTTGAGCAATGGTCAGTTTAACTTCACTAGTGTTGAAAACTTTATTATGTTCCAATATAAAATATTTTTATTTATTACAAACTCTCTAAATGATTCTTGAGCATGTTGAACAATGGTTAGCTAATCCCCCCCACCTGTTCCAGCACAAAATATTTTTTATTTATTACAACCTTCACAATATGTAATTCATGAACGTTAGTATATATCATCGTTTATACCCTGTATGCGTCAATCCCAATTTTTTTAGCAATTTCTCCACAATTATTCTTCATTTATGGTTTATTAATTTCAAAATACCCTGTATATGTCAATATTATATCTCAATTGGTCTCGTTGATTTCATTTCTTTGTCGTATATTTAGTGTATATTATTAATTTTGGATTTATTGAAAATTGGACATTGGTTGGAAAATGGTGGTGAGAATTTATTTTATTTTTCTTCTTTCTATTGAAGTTATTAATAATTTATTTTTTGTTTATGGTTTTTTGTAGAAGAAGAAAATTATGGTTTTATTACCAATTTGTTGGAAATATGTTTCAAATTAACGTGTATTTGGAAATAAATATATGAAAAGCTACTTAGTAGATCCGAATTACATTTACTGCATTTCTGGAGAATAGACTTTTTGGGCCTTTTGAAAACTACCCCCACCCTTTTTCGGCAATTAATTTTGTGCATATAATTTATATTTAGATAAACAGTTTAAAAATGTAAAGAATTAGATTTTGGAATATCCGGAGACTTCTGTTGTAGAGATTTTTGTATTAAGATAAGCAATTTAAAAATGTATATTAATTGAGAAAATGTGGAGAATTAGATTTTGCAGATTTCGGAGACTTCTATTGTAGAAATTTTTGTATTAATATAAACAATTTAAAAATGTGTATTAATTGAGAAAAAGTGGAGATTTAGATTTTGGAGATTCCGGAGATTTTTATTGTACAAATTTTGGAGACTTTTTATAATAACTTTTAAATAGAGTTTACAGAAAATGCGAAATGTGAAATTAATATTAGAATCAGAATATCAAACAATGAAAAAGAATGCAATTTTTATTTTGGAGACTTATATTTTTATTAAAATTTCTCAAAAGATATTGTTTGTATACCATTTGGATATTAGTAAAATATATTTCATTACATTGAATTCCATAATTATATTACCGTAACAAGACCTGATAACCGAAGAATACTATGAAACGAAGTGATAATAATATTGTTAAGTACTTCAAAAGGCGCAGATTTCATAATTATGTAAGCCTCTCTGAACAGCAAAAATATAATTTTAAATTAGAATTTGCAAATTCAATATTCTAAAAACATTTTAAATTAGTAAGTACTTATATTTTGTTCAATATCCAAGTTTAATTAATTCCAAATATATTACATATACAGTTTAAATGATTCACTGTAAAGCCCCTTCATTTTTAATCAATCACATTTTCTCTTTGGCAATTTCCTTTTTTGTATTTAAATCAAAACAAAAACTAAAAAGAAATATTTTCAAAAATCGATTAACCTGATGAAGAATTAAAATAATTTCGTTTTTTATTTTTTGCTGGCCTAAATATAGAACATACAAAAATAATATGCGAAAAAGGAAGGTCCTATAAAATTAAGTTATGAGGTCGAAAAAAAAAACAAACAAAGGGAAAAATAAAATGAAACCAATCAAAGTAGTATTATTATACTATGACATTCGTCCTTTTCTATAAAATTGATTTTTTTTTTTTTTAATTTACAATTTTTGATTTTCTTTGATATTCTGACACAAATTACGCATATATACAAATACAAAACAAAAATATTAAAACTAAAAAAAAAAAATAAAATAAAAAGGTATAGCTAGGTAAAAAAAATGTTTAGAATTGTTGTCAATGTTAAAATCAAAATCAAATAAAAAAAAATAGAAAAACATAAAAAAAGCATATTTGAACATGATGATTTCCATTTCAATTGTCCTTATTACCATTATACAGAATGTACATAAGGTTGTATATCGAGATATATTATGTATAGTTATATCAAATAGAATTCTAAACAAATTCGAAAATAATAGAAAATATCAAACAGTTTTGTTTTTTTTTTCTTGTTATTTTAATTTTCTACATTTTTCCATTCAATTAAAGTTTTGATATACTCATTTTATGCTGTTGTGCTTGAAAATTATTTACAGGAAAACCTCAATAAACTTTGAATATTTTTAGTTAGATAATTTTATTGTATTGTCGATAAGACAAAGCTTTCTTAACAATTTTTCGCACTCACCCTAACAATTATTATATTACTCCCTTCTTCGAATGCTAATTCAGGTCTAATATTCGGAGTTTGATACGAGTTACTCATGTTAATTTATATTTGCAAATATCTATTTTTGTTATTGTTGTTCAATATATTTTTCTTCTATGTCATATTAATTTTATTGTTTGACATTTTGGATATACTCTATAAGATCAGCTATCTTCTATTTATTAGAAATGTAATTTGATTTTGCAAAACTAGATAAAGTAAGTTGAGAGAGTAGATAGGATACAAGAATACTTCTTCTTTTGCATCCCGGTTATTGCAATTACGTTTATATTTGCTTTGTATGTCCTCCTTTCAAAATTACTTCAATTAATTTGTTTTTCTCCACACATACTTATCTCTGGAGATAACATGTACGTTTATTGGTTAATAAAGTGTTCAATCCAAGGCTTAGTTAGCTATTTCTAACAAAAAAATATATATATATACAAACTGGTCACAACATAGATATTTCAAATAAAATTGAAATTTAATATTCTTATTCGAACTGGGTTTGAATTGTCAATCGGTTTTTGACTAATCCAAGATCGTCGGATGTCATTTTAATACTCCGTGGCTTGAAATAATTAAAATTTTTGATCATTTCACTTTTTTTGACGACTTGGACTAGATTTCATTCACATATTTTGATCCTTTAACGTTCATATGCGTTTGCAATCATTTTAAGCGCTTCTTCTTCCATACCCTTTCATTTTCATTGGTTCTAATCACCTTGGGATTGAAAATGGAATCTGTATTTTAATTGCATATTACTGCATGCAAAAAATAAATAAATTCAATTAAATTTTTTTTTAAATCAAGTCTTTATTAAATCCTGATATGCTTTATTAAATCCTGAAACCCTATAGAGCCGAAAATATGGTGTATTTTAAAATTTGATAAAATATTTTTTATACCTCATATTCTGAGTAACGCACTTAGACAGCTAGTAGAGATTTTATTAAGATCAATGTATCTGCTAAGGTACCTCATTATTTTTATTAGTAACCCCAGCTTTGGTATTTCATATATTTACTTACTGGGTCATTCCCCAGATATCAGTATTATCGTATGTGTAGATAACATGCCACAGCCTTGAATGCAAGTATACCAGAAGATTTGGCTCCACTCAAATAATTTTTTCCGAGCATGCAAAGATGAAGAAGGGAAAAAAATCAATCTAGACCTTCTTTGCACATACTCCGCAATAGTTCAAAGAAAAAAAACCATCCCAAAGAAAAAAAAACCTCCCAGAATCCCTGCATGATAATGCAGGTACCAAAATTAAGTATTATTATTATTTTAATTTGTTTTTCAAACTTAGTAGAGAATGGAAATAGGATTCAGGGATGTGAAATCTTTAAACGGTAATACATCTGAATGCCGCAAAGTACCTCCACCGCTTTATAAAAACCTCAAATGTGTATTGACAAGTATGATTCCTTTAGGTATCACAATGGACCTCTTTGTTCTAAGTGTACCATCATAAGCAGTCACTTGTATCTACCATATCATCCCCCTAATTCCACAATTCATACTTACATTACTATTTCTAATTATTGTTGTCCAACTTATAATCATCTAATGCATCACAGAACATTATTCAATTTTAATTCCATTAGAAGCGCTGGAGCATTTAAAAAAAAAATTTATAAACTATGTGAATTCAAAGCTGTCAATTTTATGGTGTAATCACCTGATGTTTAATTACCGCATAACGAAAGTTTCCTGTCTATTTTTCTATAATGTCCATCTATCTCTTTTCCGATCAGTGAATCTAAAAACTGAAATACAAAAAAATTTAATGAAAAAAAAACAAATAGATTAAAGATATACCGTTATGTATATCACAAAAAAAAACAAAAGAAAACGAAACAAAAACACTCGAATTCAAAAACAAACACAAAATGGTGAATAAAATCCTAGTTATAAATTGTGCAATTTCAAATTTATACCCACTGAAAATCTACATACTAACTACTTTTTTTCTTTATTCCTATGTGTTCACATACGTGTGTAGATTTTTTAAAGAGTATATACATATAGAAAAATGGCCTCAATTCAAAGGATTTAGGTAGTTTAGTTTTACTTTTTAGAAAAAAAAAAACTAAAATTGTTTTTCTTTTTGTTGTTTTGTGTGTGTTTTTTTTTATGTTTTTTCTCGTCCTTGTTTCATTAGGTATTGATTTTTGAATGGGAAACATTTTTTTTTTGTTTTTTTTTTTTTTCAATTTCAGATCACGTATTTCCTGGTTTCATTTTATTTCGATTTTATAAATTTATCACAAACATAGGTATACGCATATAATATCTGCATACAAGTTCAAAGTGTATACATAGTTTTTTTGGTTTTTGGTAATTTATACAGTTTGTATGTATAAGTATGTATGCGCGTGTATTATCCTGTTATCTTTATTTTTAAATATGTTTTTGTTTTTTTAATTTTCCGCTGTGTCATTTAATAAAGAGATTTTCCTCGGGAATCTAGTTATATAATTGGTACAGTAGGTAAATATCTTATTGTTATTGAAAAATTGTATTTTGATATATACGTACATATATTATAATAATATGTACATGCAAATATCTTTAAATTTAAATTATTGAAAGATTAAAATTCGATAAGATACTAAGTTGAGCATAGCTTTAATTAAAAAAACAAAAAAAAAAAAAATAATAATAATATTGTTGAAGGATTATGGCTGTGTCAATGTACATATTATTAAATGTACACCGCGACCCTGGTAAAACTAATATTTCATCTTGTAATGAAAATTAGAAATAAAAACCGTTCCGCTTTTTTTAATTTTTGTCGCACCGATAACTAAATTATTTGAAGACAAATATTTTAAAAACAAAGCTGGTCTACACAGGTAACAGTTATAACATTCTATACGTTGTTAGACTATATTACTGTATTACTGTAATAATAATTAAATTCTCTGCATTTATCTACACTTGTGGTATGGCGTTTTATAGCTTAAAAACTAATTTTTAAGTTCAGCCAACCGATTATTAATGGGGTAAATCATTTAGAATATTTTCACCCCGTCCTCCGTGATAAATAAATATCAATAAATTGGACTGTTCTGCCCAGATATTCTACATATTACTGTTTAAGGAAAAAACTAACCTCAGATTCGATTACAAAGCCCTATTGGTGCATCATGAATATCAAGTGTAGTAAGTTTCCAGTCATATATGTATATTCATATGATTATATATGTATAATCTATAATATGACAGGTGATCGTATCTATCACATAGTTGATATCTTTAAAGGCGAAATGCCACTTATGATCAAAAATGAATTATGCTGCTTAGTCAGGTTAAACACCTACATGGTCTATTGTCAATCTAAGTAAACAAGTAATAATATCACACTCATAACTTTTTGGTAATTGGTAAATATATTGTTAAAATGTTCAAATGGGTATTTATGATGTCTTTTTTTCCGAAAATCGCATGTTGGCATTCACGCATTAATAATTTGGTAAAAAAATTATACTATTAGTGCCCGATAATTTTTTTTTTTGCTTAGTGTTGGTATTTACGCATTAATAATTTGGTAAAAAAAATTATACTATAAGTGACCAATAATTTTTTTTCGGCTTTGTGCTTTCCAAGAGTAATTTTGAATCACAAAAGAAACATATATACAAAATGCGCGTGATCAACATAACGGGTCTTATAAAATTTAAAATTTTTTTTTAATTTTATATTGAAGTGAACAGCAAAGTTAAAATCGGAACACTTGATAACCCTTTAAAATTAAATAAATTGACCGAAGAAAAAAAATAGATTATTATGCTCACCGCTAAAGAACGAAACAATTTAAATTACCATCCTTCACAAAATCTGACCATTGAATCATTTGCTTTTTCACGAAATTGGACCCACTTGATAATCTTCTAAACTTAAATAATTTCACCCAACAAAAACAAAGGGGCTCTGTGTTCACCGTTATGGAATAAAATGATTTAATTTATTGGCTTTGCGGTCCGCTAAACGACGAAATAATTGAAACTACCACTTTTCACAAAATCTGACCATTGAATCATTTGCTTTTTCACGAAATTGGACCCACTTGATAATCTTCTAAACTTAAATAATTTCACCCAACAAAAACAAAGGGGTTCTGTGTTCACCGTTATGGAATAAAATGATTTAATTTATTGGCTTTTCGGTCCGCTAAACGACGAAATAATTGAAACTACCACTTTTCACAAAATTTGACCATTGAATCATTTGCTTTTTCACGAAATCGGACCCACTTGGTAATCTTCTAAACTTAAATAATTTCACCCAACAAAAACAAAGTTGAGTTGAGTTTTAACCCTTTATGGGTTAAAATGATTTATTTTTTGGCTTTTGGTTTCTTCACTAAATCAGAATCTTCCTTAAAATTGAATAATTATGTAATGCAGTTAGAAAAACATGTCAAGTGACCAATAGAGTGACAACACTTCACTCTTTTATTTTGTTTATTTATTACTAACAAAAATTTTTTTGTAAACTCTCCAAAATATGACATTATAAAATTGTTTTTCCCATGACCTTAAATTCAAAATAAAAAAAAAAATAAAACTTCTTTAATTTAATTTCATCAATCCACTTCAATACTAATTATTTCAAAATTTATAAAATTAAATCCAGTATATTAAAACAAAATTTATTTGTATGTACATGAATATTTTTAATCTGTCATTGTATTGATGTCACGGATTAAATAACTCTTGTATAAATTCCGAAATATAAATATAAGGTTTAAATAAATTATTGAAGTTAAATTTTTAAGATCTTAAATTCGTACTTAAGATATTATATTAGAAGTCATAATTAGATGGCTAATACAACAAATTATATGACAACTTACAACTATATTAAAACCGGGACTATACAAAACAAAAAAAAAATATCAATTTCTATTGTCAAAAATGTCAAGCTTAAAACTCTTAAAGGATTAGCCATATTTTAACAAAAACAAAAATAATAATACAAAAAAAAACCAACTCAGGGTTCTTATTATGAACTTAACAGGTACGAATACAAAAGCAAGATTTTTTATTTTTTTTATTTTTAGTAATAGTCCATTAGTAATCCATAATAGGATTACATTAAAATTAGAATGGAAATTTTGAGATCTCATCAATTATACTGAAATAAAAAAAAATATTATATAGCTATTCCCGAATTTTTTTTTTTTAAATAAAAATCTGCATTTATTTTTTTTTTTAAAACTGTTTCAAAAATTTAAAAATTACTTAATTATTATTTTTATTTAAGAATTGAAAAATTCTTGAAAACCAAATTTTTTTTTTTTAAGTTTGGTTCCCATCTAGTAAAGAGTTCTTCATCATATCGTTTTAAAATTCATATCAGTCCAAAACTAATCGGATTAAAATTTTACCATTTTTATATATTTTTTTTTTGTTTTTTTTTTTTTTTTTGGTT
Source organism: Argyra leucocephala (assembly GCA_963942445.1). Classification (NCBI taxonomy): domain Eukaryota; kingdom Metazoa; phylum Arthropoda; class Insecta; order Diptera; family Dolichopodidae; genus Argyra; species Argyra leucocephala. The sequence goes on from OZ012681.1 coordinate 18,680,413, forward strand.
TAGAGCAGTTTCTCCATCTACTCTTATCTAAGATTCAAGAATAAAAAGAAACAACAAAATAAATTTTATTCAATACTCATTAAGTCAAAAATGCATTCAGCCGGTATATATTAATGTCACGACAATAAAAACTAAAATAAATAATATTGAAAGAACGGGTTTATTATCTTGACTATTGTAAAATATTTAAAATGTGTCTTTGATATCACGGATTTTTTTTTTTTTTTAATAATAATTTATTATCGATAAATTAAAATAAAATATATTAAATTATTATTTTTAATGGCAAATTATTATTTATTCATGTGATGGGTGGAAGGCAAGGGTGATAGAATATTTGAGGCTTGTGGCTCAATTGAGCTTATTTACATACACTAAGAGATAGCCTGGGTGCATGAAAAATGTCTTTATAATATTATAGAGCTCAATATAAAATACAATTAAACAGTTACGATTGCCTTGCTAAGGTGAGAATTTGGAATAGACTTTTATGAAATTTTGCAGAAATTTATTGAAGAATGTTTAGGAATTAAATTGTTCAAATTATTGTAAACAGTGTTTTTAATGTTATCTAAAGTTGGAGAATATTTTATTAAATTTAACTTGTGCCAAACAGCATTTTCTAAATAAACTTTGCAATTATGCCGGTCTTGAATATTATTGTTTAATGAGTTTGTTTATCACTATTCAGACTTGAAATATTTTTATTTTTCTTCATATAGAAAAAATCATAAAATGTGCCGGGAATCTACGAAGTGCAGGGAAAGAATGAAGTGAAGGACTGTGCCGATTTTCACGCATTAAAAGCTCCCATCTTTTTATAAAAATTAAAACTAGTCTTTAGAACTAAACAATAATTCATCAAACAAAATTTTTCTAACAAAATTTTGACTGTCAGCTAAACATGAAAATTCGACATTGACATATTGATAAAGACGACTTTTATGGAGTACAGCCAATTTTTTTATTTCGTCTTTTATGAGAGGGATTTTAAGATCTCTATGAATATCAGCATTGCGAACAAACCAGGGGGCATTAACAATGTTTCACAATATTTTATTTTGGGTAGTTTGAATATGTAGGTGTTTAGCACAACCCCATATTAGAATACCGTATTCCCAGATTGGCTTTAATATGTGATTGTAAATCAAAACTTTGTTATACGTCGAAAGTGTAAATGTCCACCCAATTAGCCAATACAAATGTTTGCATTTCAGATTCAGTTCCATTTTTTTTTCTTGACATGTTCCTTCCATCGAAGCTTTGCGCCAAACGTCATACCAAGATATTTTGCAGAATTTTGATATGGTATGATGACATTGTTTAATCTTACTGGAATCGACTAAATTTTTTAATTGTAAAGTTAACGTGCGCGGATTTTCACTTTAATTCTGCACCATTTGCACCAAATGGAGATTTTGTTATTGGCTTGTTGCAATTTATTTGTAGCTTCATTTATATGTTTACTGACTGCTAGTATCATCTGCAAAAGTAGCTACCGTCGCTTTAATTAGTTGAAATTTTATGTTATTTTACCTTAAATGTATTTTTTTTAATTTTAATTTAATTTAAATACTGAAACCTAGACCGTATAGAGTTGCGTATTCCAAAGCAAAGTGTTCAGTTAATATTTCAGCTTTCGGAAGGTTTTGTATATATTATTATTGTATACAGAGCGATAGATAATCAATAAAAAAAACTGATTCAGAGCAAGAAATAACTTAGAACAGGAAAATTTGATACTTAAGAATAAGAAAAGCCAATCCCTCATAATGACAAAAATACAAGGAAAGAAAAAAAATAAGAAGGAGTGAAGTGAAATGTATTCGGTCAATATTTTTGATTCTGCAATTAAAATTTTTATTACACAACCGTAAATCGTTTCATATTCCAAGTACACTTTCCAATTTGGGGTACACTATAATCATGACAGTAATTGGAATTTCAAAGAAACATTTAAATTTAATCAAGTTTCACCTTTGTACGATTTCTTGCTTGTAGAAAGCCCTTAAAAATTTATTTATTCATTAATATATCAGTTTATCGGAATATTTAATATTGCAGTGAGCCAGCTTAAAAAAAAAACGAATAAAGCATTGTGTTCTAATTGAGAACCGTATATATATGGGACATTTCAGTGAAACGGTGTGCGCTTTAGCTACTGCACAACCCAGCGTGTTGCACATCAAAATGTTATTTTGTCTACATTTTAATAAATTGATATCTAATAAATTTACATTGTTGTAGATTGCTACCTATTTTCCAAATTTTTCGAAAGTATTTTATTGCAGTGAAGAAAACATTTTTATAACAGTTATTTTTAAATTTCAACAAACCTCAAATCGCTGGCAGTGATGAAGAATGTAAGCGGCTTCAGGAATAAATAATGTGATAATTTGCAACCACTAGTAAATGAAGTAAGTCAAAAGCACTGACGAAGAAAGTAGATTTTGCTTCCGAAATTCGATATTTTGCTAACTAAAAAATTAAATTTAGTAGTTTAAAATTCTTTAAAAGCAACCCCGATATTTCTGTAAACGGCTCTGTTCTTTACCGTATAAAAATATCATTATGAATATCTAAAAAAAATAAATTCTTATTTCAAATCTGATGAACACTTTAATAAACTGTGAAAACAAACGAAAACAAAAAAAAAAATCATATTTTTAATATTCAAATTAATTTTTCTAAAAACTCCTTATAAACTACATAATTTCTATTTTAATATTTTTTGTTTAGATGGCGTTTAAAATTTTATGCATTTTTAAATATTTTACAACAGAATTGAAAATAAAGTTCTAAACAATGCAAAGCAAAGCATCAGTTACTGAAAACATACTAAATTCTTAGTTTACTGACCTTAAAAATAAAATTTAACCTTTTTTTGTTAGTACCCGCGACTTTATACAGCAACCTCATCAAATCACAGTTAAGAAAAAAAAACAAAATAACATTTTTTTTTTTTAATAATTTAAAAACAATTTTTTTATCTTTTCGAAAATAATCTGACATTAAGCTGTCATAAGAAAAGTTCAAAATGAAAATAAATTCAGTGACAAGGAAATGATGAGAGTACAGATTTACAGAAGAGAATTGAAGAGAAAGAGAAAATATAGAGTGACAATAATTTCAATTTTAAACAGAAGAAGAAGAAGAATAAAAAATGTGTATAGAAAAAGGGAAATATAGAAGATGAAATTCATTTTAAAGATTAAAACTGAATTTTTCTCATTGAATTGAAATTTCGAAAAATTTAATAATAATTACAGTTATAATAATATATTTCGTTATTTTTAGTTGGAAGTAGTTATTTTAAATAAATTTAAAATGAATTCTAATGAAACAAGTTAAATAAATATAAATTAAGTCAAATAAAAATTAATTATTTATACACTATGTTATGGGTTTGGTGTAACATAGTGATTTGGTGCATGATTAGGAAATATTTAACTTACATAAAATCTGGATAATGCGAACATGAGTGACAAATTCACCACACTTTATAATGCTTTATTTTTATTTACTCAATTGTGTTAAATTTTTACACCATATGATTTAGCAAATATTATCCCATTTTATGATGGCACTGATATTTTAAAATCTTAAAACTTAAACTGCGATAATAAGTGAAGCCTGATCAATTTCTGCTGCATATTATTCCGTTTTAACTTTTTTGTGTACCTATTCATAGAAAATATGCCTAAATATTGCACAATTAACCCACCAATATACTGTCACGTTTTTTAAATTATCGAATCTCGAACTCTTAAATAGTAATGGCTTTAATAGCTACTTTTAAGCAATTTTTTAATTATTTAATTGCGTATTGCTACTTTTGTTTATAGCTTTCTTCGTTATATTTCTTTCATTTTATATTTTCGTAAGTTGTATATTAAATGTTATATTTTCATCATTATCACATCATATTTAAAACTAATAAATTCATAAGCGAAATGCTACAATAATTTTTTACGTATTTACTATTTTTATAACTTGGGGGACAAAGATTAACTACTCATCTTATCTAGATACACTTAGAATTTTTATTGTTTGTAGTTTTCATTATTTTATATCTCTAAAGTACAATATTTTTAATAAAACAAATACAAACCATTGACAAATTTCTCTTTGACTATTGATTAAATTTTGTTTATTACATTTTTACTTTTTTGGCCCAGTTGTCCTGTTTATTTTTGTACAGATTTTTGAAATATTCAATGTGGTCAATTTGTTATAACGCATTCAACAAATCACTACCCAATTCATAATAAACTTAGAATTATTAGTATCTAAACTATCTCATATTGAGTTTTAATTAAAATTGAGCAGAAATTAAAAACTAATATTAGCTAAGACAAGAACCATATTTTTATTATTCATTATTTTATTATAAATTTCTCTTAAAAGTTAACAGAAATAATTCAAATTAATTTTTTTTTTCTATTTTCAGGTCAGTACTACCTACCAAGTGGCTTTTTCCACATTATACATAATATTTAATTTAATTTCCGCACAAATATTATGAGTAAGTGATTTTATTTTCTTAGATCTAATTAACTAAAGTTTTTTTTTTGCATATTTCAAAACAAAATAGTTCATAATACAAAATTCATAAAATGTTGACAATGTACGCAATACGACATAATAACATCATAAAAATTTCCCAAAAGCAATTTTTAAAACAAAATTTATACGAATAAATTTTTGGCATCACATTCCCAAAATTTTACCATATATTAAAAATAAAAGAAATGAAAAAAAATATTACTATAATTAAAATCACCTATTTAAGAAAAATAAAAAAATAATTGACCGCCCCATTAACCAAATTGCCTATTTTAATAACCAACCCATAAACAATTTAATTTCATTTTTTTTACAATTAAGAGATGGTTGCTCTATACTATATAGCTAGCACCTCCCACACTTAATAAATTTCAAAATATCATGAATTTCATATTTTCTGAACCACTTAAAATTTTTTTCCCAATTTTCATCATTTTTATGACATTTTAAAAACTTTAAATTTAAATTTTCTTTTCTTAACAAATTTTCATAATAATTTTTATGAATTTTCTATCTCTTTTTAAAATGAAATGCTTCTAAAATATTATTAACAAATAATAAAAAAAAAAAAATAAAATTAAAAAACGAATTTCATATCTTGTTAAAAATTCTATAAAATATGATTCCGAAAATATCACAATGGACGAATTTAATAATAATAGATGAAGATACAGTCAAGTGCAACTGTATAGGTATATTATTATTATTTATTCTGATAAATAGGAAGTGTTGTGTTTGAGTTAACAGTTACATTATTAGGTTTTACAATTTGTTGTAATGGTGCAATAAAAATATAAATTATATTTAATTATGTTTAATGGCTTTATGATAATTACATTATAAATAATCACAATATATAGCAAAAAAACAAACCAGTTATAATAAATTTTATTTCCAGTTCTGACAAAAGCATAGAAGAGAACCATTTCTTAATTTTTCAAATAACAATACAAATTTTGTACTACGCGCATTTGATACAAAATTTGGTGTTTATTTTCAAATAAATCTCAATCTTTCATTATCTTGTTTATAATAACCATCGGAGTTAAATAAACTATTGTATATTTATAAATTTAAAAATTAAAAAAAAAATTTTTTTTAGTGACAACACGAACCATTTTTCGTTTTTTTTTCACTTCTTTTGGAATATATGACCTCTATTGTACTCTATTTAAACTCTATTATATTTTATTTAATCCTAGTTCTTTCAATTCAGCAATTTTGTATTATGTTCATTATTTTTTTGAAATTTATCGATCATATTAAGTTCATCCATGGACTATCTATACTTATGTTTTCCGGACAGTTCTACTCTTAAGCTTGACAAACTAGTTTTAGTACTAGCTTTAAAATTATTATGTAAATTAATTAAATCAAATATATACCAAATATATACCTGGATATGTGTGTATGTGATATGTTCGAATCGTAAATTATTATACCGGGTGTTCCAGCGTATCAGCTTTTTAAAACGCGAAAGAGCCGTTATTTGACAATTTAAAACAAATTATTTACTAAATTGAGGGTGCTCTACCAATTGGTGATATTTTTAACTTCCGACAAGCACTGGAAAATTAATTTTAAGCTAAAAAATAGTCGAAATTGGCTGAAATCGAGATTTTCAAATGGGAAGGGGTACTTTTTTATGCAAATTTCGATTCTACGTCAAAAAATAAGAAAGTCTATTTAAAATTGATAATAAAAGTATAGCTAGATCCTAAAGTACAATAGGGAAATATTTCTTTCTGCATAGATTTTGTCTTGAAGTAGTACACCAAATGATGCTCGTTCAGCATATGGGTTAAAATATTTGGATGTTGCTCCAATCTGTTTTTGTAGCTGTTGATGTATTTTATTAATTTATTGTGAACTGTGGGAATGTGTAAATTATTTTCGATTACTTGATTTTGGGAAGAACTATTGTTTTTCATTTTACCATATATCTTATAGCTTTATCCTGAAATCCTTGGATGATTTGTACAGAATAGAATTTATACCCAACATTTTGTGTTTTAAGGAGAGTATTGCAAAAATAAATTAAATTATTAGAGGTTTAGGAAACATGTACACAAACATTTTTTTTTTGGATGTTAATAAAGCTATATATATATACAAAAGCTATAGAGAAAAGCGGTTAAACTAAACATAATAATTGTTTTGGTGCATAATATGTAGTTAATGAATTTAAATTAAACAACTTCAAAACAACAATAGTTTTTCAAAGAAATTGTCTAATACAAATTTTTAATCAATTTAAATTCATCTTTTAGTTTACGTCGGTGAATTACAACAAAAAGTAATGACAGGAACCCAAAAATTTAAATGAAAAGTGTTTTCAAAATATTACAGCAAAACATTAGTGATTAACAAATAAAAAAAAATTAGAAAGTAGGTACTAATTTTTGTGCTCATTTTTCAAATAAAGCATTTTAAAGAAAAACATATCCAAGTTCTAAACCCATAGAGGAAAACTACATATTATTTAATACAAGAACCAAATAAGACCATCTGAATAATGGTAAAAGATCATAAAATCAATAAAATATGAAGTGTTTTTAAATTAGAAGTATTTTTTTAAGTTATCGAAATAATTGAAATTACCCAAAAAAACGGGTATTTTACCTATTCAAATTTTTTAAATTTCCCTGGTTTGTGTTTTTGAATTAGCCAGCTCCAAATGTTTCTAATTGACCAATGCTGGCACATCTTCAAATTCAAATAAATATTTTTTGTGCTAAGCAAAATATTGATAAACAGAAAAAAATTTTTTCCTATTGTTGCCATCTGGCTCTTCCACCATTAAAAATGCACCAAATTGGCTATAAATCTTTGTTATAGAAAAAAGTCAGATATTATAAAGAACATATCGATGCCAATATTGACTATTTCTTGAATTGGTGCTGAAATTACTAAATTACCATCTTCTTCATCCTCACATGGTGTCTCCGTTGTATGCAAAATACAATTTTAAACCAGAATGAACATTTGCACATCGGTAACTCTACAGATGCCTCCATGTTACGTAAAATAAAAAAAAACCTTGTGTAGCAAAACTGTTATGCATAAATTAGCTAAGCTAAGAAAAATTAATTGTTTTGGGTTAAATATTTTTTTAATATTAAACCGGCGAATATCACGCCGGAAATAGAGCTGGTATATATTAAATGTTTGGTAAGTTTTTGGGGACGGTTTCAGATGATAAAAATGAAAGTGTATTGAATATTGTTGCTTGTATACTTTGTATTGAAATTAAAAATTCTAATTTAAAGGTAGGTTATTTGTATGAATTTTTAAAACCAAACATTCGAAATCAAAGATAAGAAAGGAATATCAATTATTATTACTATAAAAAGAAGCTTGTTTGACACTACATTTGGAATTTTTCTTCTATATCTAATTTTATTTATATAGAAATCAAAACGATCAGTTCAGTTTGGAAGATAAAATTAAAATTAAAAAAAATCAAACTGATTTCAATCAAACACTATAGTGCTAACAATCAACATCAAGCGTGATACGTGAACAATAAATGTGTTGAAACAAAATAAGTAGCTAATTTTAATTAAGAAATAATTTTTATTTTGTGATTCAGAGCTCCAACTAAACATGTAAAACTTGATTGAATATGAAATTAATGATATACAAGAATGTACGATTCGAACATATCATATCACATACACACCTGGATATTATATACTTGGTTTAATTAATTTAAATAATAATTTTAAAGCTAGCATTTTGTACAGATCAAACAAGCTGATTTCAATCAAGCACTGTAGTGCTCATTAACATATTTGAACAGTTCAAACAGTTAGTGTGTGCTTATGTTATAACAAACAATCAACATCAAGCGTGATACGTGAACAATAAATGTGTTGAAACAAAATAAGTAGCTAATTTTAATTAAGAAATAATTTTTATTTTGTGATTCAGAGCTCCAACTAAACATGTAAAACTTGATTGAATATGAAATTAATGATATACAATAATGTACGATTCGAACATATCATATCACATACACACCTAGATATTATATACTTGGTTTAATTAATTTAAATAATAATTTTAAAGCTAGCATTTTGTACAGATCAAACAAGCTGATTTCAATCAAGCACTATAGTGCTCATTAACATATTTGAACAGTTCAAACAGTTAGTGTGTGCTTATGTTATAACAAACAATCAACATCAAGCGTGATACGTGAACAATAAATGTGTTACAACAAAATAAATAGCTAATTTTAATTAAGAAGTAATTTTTATTTTGTGATTCAGAGCTCCAACTAAACATGTAAAACTTGATTGAATATGAAATTAATGATATACAATAATGTACGATTCGAACATATCATATCACATACACACCTAGATATTATATACTTGGTTTAATTAATTTAAATAATAATTTTAAAGCTAGCATTTTGTACAGATCAAACAAGCTGATTTCAATCAAGCACTGTAGTGCTCATTAACATATTTGAACAGTTCAAACAGTTAGTGTGTGCTTATGTTATAACAAACAATCAACATCAAACGTGATACATGAACAATAAATGTGTTACAACAAAATAAGTAGCTAATTTTAATTAAGAAGTAATTTTTATTTTGTGATTCAGAGCTCCAACTAAACATGTAAAACTTGATTGAATATGAAATTAATGATATACAATAATGTACGATTCGAACATATCATATCACATACACACCTAGATATTATATACTTGGTTTAATTAATTTAAATAATAATTTTAAAGCTAGCATTTTGTACAGATCAAACAAGCTGATTTCAATCAAGCACTGTAGTTCTCATTAACATATTTGAACAGTTCAAACAGTTAGTGTGTGCTTATGTTATAACAAACAATCAACATCAAGCGTGATACGTGAACAACAAATGTGTTACAACAAAATAAGTAGCTAATTTTAATTAAGAAATAATTTTTATTTTGTGATTCAGAGCTCCAACTAAACATGTAAAACTTGATTGAATATGAAATTAATGATATACAATAATGTACGATTCGAACATATCATATCACATACACACCTGGATATTATATACTTGGTTTAATTAATTTAAATAATAATTTTAAAGCTAGGATTTTGTACAGATCAAACAAGCTGATTTCAATCAAGCACTATAGTGCTCATTAACATATTTGAACAGTTCAAACAGTTAGTGTGTGCTTATGTTATAACAAACAATCAACATCAAGCGTGATACGTGAACAATAAATGTGTTACAACAAAATAAATAGCTAATTTCAATTAAGAAGTAATTTTTATTTTGTGATTCAGAGCTCCAACTATAGAATGTTCAATCAAGTTTGACATGCTTAGTTGGAGCTGTGAATTACAAAATTAAAATTACTTCGCTATCAATGAGCTGCTCATTAATAGCGAAGTGATTTTAATTTTATCAACACTAATAATACCTAAAATTTATGTCTTTAAAAACAAAATTAAATATTCAAGCCTCATTATATTGTTCAATAAAAATTTATAATAGGTTGTATTATTATGTATACCTATTCATATCAAATTGTATATAATATTATTATCCTTAAACTTTTCAATAAATTCTTATCGAACCATATGTATATATACAATAATGTACAACTCCTATTCATATAATTTTACCATTAAAGAAAGAAAATTTAAACACCTAGCTATACCAAATAAAATACATTTTAAGATTCATATTTCTTCTTATTATCAAAGCATTTCGTATATATGTACACAGGGACCCAAAAATTCAATTCTAACGAAAACTCATTAAACTGAAGAAAAAAGTTTTTCGACAAAAGAAATGTCAAAAATAAATGTAATAAATTTCTAGTAAAGAAAAACGGAAAACTCATAAATTCTTAAAATGATATTCTCAAAAAAAAAAAAAAAACAATAAAAACAAAACAACAAAAAAATAGGTAATAAATTTCACACAGAACACTCAAATATCATCGTACATTTAAAAGAACATTTATTTCAACAATATATTATTATAATTGAATTAAATTTTATTTTCATATTTTTATAGTCAGCTACCTTTACTTCTCTCCTCTTACTTAAAATAGACTCCAATTTCATTCTCTCCACTAATTAAATTAATTCTACACATAGTCGAAATAAATGAAGCTTTACAGAAAAAAAATAAAGTCAACCATAACCAATTGAATTTCATAAAAATTAAAAAAAAAAATTAATTTCCATTCTTATCCCGGCAAGTGTCCGAATCCCAAATTCGAACAAAATTTTTAATAAATATTGAAAAAAAAAAAAATTGTTACCAAATATTATAAAAAAAAAAAAAATAATAATAATACGAAATTATTGTTCGCCTCATTTAAATATGTGACATTATGGTGTAATTTTTTTTATATTCTCATAAGAATAACTACCATCATATTCAATACAAAATGTACCAACGAGACCATAGCGGCGCAGCCAATTCATAAAAAAAAAAAAAATTAAATTCTTTAATAGAAACCAAAAGGAATACCTAAGAATCACATCAGAACCAGAATTATACAAAAAAATATTTTTTTTTATTATTATTTTATTTTTTGTTACCTCTAACTATTTCAGAGCACTCCGCCACATTCGAAATTCAATTTAATATCGTTCCGGCCTGTCAAACATTAAATGAATTTCTCTTTCTACTTTTCTCTCTCTCTCTCACTTTTTATTCTTATTTTTTTCACTCTTTCTCTATATATTGTTATTCTACATATTATAATATTTTATTTTAGATTGCAATTGAATGGATGTTGATGGTGTTATGGTCGTTAATAATAGAAAGAAAGTCAAGAAAGAAAAAAAACAACAACGTTCTCATTTAAATGAGACTCATTCCTGTGCAAGAAAACGAAGGAATTAAAAAGTTTGTTAAGAATCGAAGAAAAAAAAAAATCAGAATAATAAATTTTGTTCTGCCTAATGTAATGACAATTTGAGTAACAAAATAAAATTGAATTAAATTGAATCGAATGGGATAACAGTATTGTAGATATTTCAAAACCAAGTGTCTAGTAATCGCTGGGTACACCCACCATAATAAACTTCCATTATCACAACCCCACATCTCTAATAAACTTTCTGTTCTAAATATGCCTTCAAAACACAATTGAATTGTAACCTAGTCCATAGCTAAAGTCGGGTTACAACTGTGAATTCCTGATGAAGGTGAAAACAAACAAACTTGCATGAATATGCCTTCGTTTAGCAAATAAAGTTGGGTTAAGAGTTCGATTCGATTAAGCTCAATTTGGGAAGACGAACATTAATACCTTCATTCGTAATTGTCCTCCTTCCCTTTTTCCATCATCCTTTCCTAATTTTGCTTGCTTTCCCACCCTAGCCAAACGTACCAATCGGTATGAAAGATACCTACCAAGTGTTTTGACTATTTATAAAAAAAAAAAAAAAATACATATTCTTTCGAGACTAATTATTCTGTTCGGGTTTTTCAAATCCAACTTCAAAACATATAGCCATCGCTTGACACTATATTTCTGAGAGAAATGGAGAGAAAGTTGGACTTTTAGCAAAAAGAAACTGGAAATTAGAATAAGCATTGCTGATATGCAAGACGATATGCTATTAAATAAAAAAAATAGAAGAAGATATTTTTTTGCATCGGGATTTACCGTTATTATTATATGTTTATTCAATATTAGCAGAATTACCCAGTAGTTCCCAGTAGTTTTTTCTTTTTTTATCTTCATAAAAACTGCGCTTCACTCTGTTACAGAGAGTGAATGAGCTGGCCAGGTAAATTTTCAATCATTACAGGCCTTTGAGGAGATATTAACACTCCAATGAGAGTCGTCAAGGAGCGTATCCATTCATACTTTCTGACCAAAGCGAAAGAAAAATGTATAGACAAAATACCTGTGCGAACTCGAGAAAAACATGGCACTCGTATAACATCAATAAAACCTAACAACACTCTTATCCATGTCGCGTACTGATATATCAAGAGTACGATTGAAATCCATGTTGCCGAAATGGGTATTCAGCTCAATCCCCATTGTCGCAGCTGCAAAAATGACAATAAAACAGAAGTTCTTGAACATTTCCTCTGCAATCGCCAGCCAGAGTCCTAATCCGGATTTTAGGTGACGCTTTCCCCAGCAATATAAGTTTTATGCCGGAAAGTAAAATAATAGATCTGACCAACCTTCTCAATCACACAAGGTGGCTCTAGTACTGAGTCCTTAAGGAGAGTAAAAATGAGAAAATGATACCCTATAACAATCAACAACAACTAATAGGTCACTCGGGTCTTGGTACCAAACAGGCACAACTAAGTACTAATTGGTTTCCCAGAAACAAATGGAATGACCACTTCTACCTACCGGTTATTTTAATGTTAAAATAACCGCTTTAATTACATTGCCTTCAAATACTTTCTGAAAACAAAAATTTTGCCTCATTGAGTAGTTTTTTCACAATGCGGCTACGCAGAAACATAATTTGATGGAATAATGCGAGTGAATTAATTGGCGGCCGGATTAAGTGGGTTTGCAAATTCTTGCATAATGTAATTCCACATCAGTGGAGTGTTTGTTAGAAAAACATCTAAGCATCCGCTTCTATTTTCGGCTAGCTTCTTCAGTAGTGGTCGCATTCATTGTTGGATGAAGATATTGTCGTTTGCAACGATATCCAGGTAAAAGAAAGTTTGACAACAAAAATTACGCTACACAAATACGTCGACATATAAAAATGCAGATGAAAAAAATACTATTTCATATTATTTTTCCTGATGTTTTTATTTTGGAAAATGGGTATTATCGGTAAAAGACAGAATTTTCGGAATCACAGCCAAAGTGGAACAGCGGGATTTTGATTTGGGTCGATTTGTATAGGACGAAAATTGAACTGTCAAATTTTTTTGCTGGGATTTTATAATGGTACTCGTGATATCAATAACAATTGTGTAATATAATACAAGTAGTGTTTTACTGTCAATATGCGCTCATCAGTGTGGAAAATCGATGGAGGGGAAGAAGATATCTAGAATATACAATAAAATACATTTTGATACCTAACGCACTGGGGCAGAGTCATTCTATACATCATTTCGATTTATTTCGTATATTTTAATTTTTTATTCATGAAAATCTAATACACTATAGTCAAGAGCGGTGTACGGGGAACAAGAGAAGTAGTAAAATTATGTTACCACATTATCAAAAATTTTAAATAACATTTTTTCCACCCGTACATTTTTGTTCCCATTATATGAGAACAATACTGTTTTCTTTCTTAAATAATAATATTAGTTATTTACTCTAAATCAATTTTAATGGACTTCTTATCGTCTCAATGACTAAAAGTTTATCAAAATACATTTCGATTCGCTACTATATTGATATGATCTGATTCATTACTGTTTGAATGTGGGGGGAAAAATACAAAAGATCACGTTTTAAATAAGAAACAATTAAACTAAAAAAATCAATCAACCGGTTCGTTTTTAAGGGTTACTGTTAATTTTTTGACGTTATTATTTTTTTTCCTGTTAGAAATAAGTTATTGTAAATGCTTTCGAGATATTCGAAGCTCATATTATTATGAGGGTTTCATTTAACTACACTACAGAATTGTTATAATTTAAAAAAAAAAAATAAATAAATAAATATTTTTTTTAATGTACGTTTGGGGAAATTTAATGATTTTGAGATTGTTCGTTTCCAGTTTGGAAAATAAAAAAAAAAAAAACTAAAAAATAATTATATTTCTGTTTTTTTTTTTTAACGAAAAATAATTTATGACACATTCTTATTGAGTCTTTCATTTTTTTTTTGTAGGACCATATTTCAATTTAAATAGTGGTAATATTGAAATGATATTGAGTAGATGAATTTGAGTTGTTGGGTGTGCATACAAAAACCGATTATATTTTAACTGGTCGCTACTTTTATTAAATATTCGATTTTTTTTTTTTGTAATTTTAAAAGGACAGGAAATTTTTATGATTTTTAAACTGGAAGCCGATATTTTATTTATTTAGAATATTATTATTATTGTTATTATTGTAAGATCGTATATCAAAACCGTTTACGGATAACTGAATCGATATTTTTATTTTTCTTGTCTTGTAATAAAAATTTTCAATTTTAGTAATTTTTAAAATTTATGACTAGCTAATTTTTTTTTTTTTTGTAATAAAATAAAATTAAAGAAAATGGAAAAATTAAAATTAAAAATTTTTTTTTTGATGATTTCTAAATGGAACAATTTTTTAAATGAGAACGAAAGAGAAAAAATTTTTTTTAATAGGTTCATAAAGAGTTAAAGTAATTAAATTTTAAAAATATATATATTAAATTTAATGTGCGGTTATTAAAATTTAAAAATTAATTTTGTTTTAATATTTAACTTTTAAAAAAATATTATGATTGAAGGATATGGTAATGGGATACTACTAGAAATATAACGGGATTTGCGCATAAAATTTTGTGATGCTTTTACGTTGGGCATATAAATATTGCAGTAAAACTTTTACAACTAAAGTCATTTTTATTTTTTGTTTCAACAATTCTGCATTTTCGCCGAAACTTGGAATGTACGTAAATATATTTTTTTTTTTGAATTTTTGACATAAAAATTAACTTAAATGTGGAAAACTATATCAATTACAGAGTAATTTCGTCTTCATTTATATAAATTTCAAATTGCGGAATTTAAAACCAAAATCTTCTGATAAGTAGTCGTAGTCGATGATATGATATAAAAACATCAAGCGGTAAACACAATTGGAACTACCGACGAAAAAATCGCGACGAAATTTAAAATACATACGCTCTTATGTATATGCTCACAATTGCAACTACAATCGCTCAACCACAATTTCGTTGTCATCGAAATAAGTCTATTTTCTATTTTCTATTGATGATGGCTACAAATAAATTAATAAATTATTCAAAATAATTTTTTCATTTTGAAATTCCGCCATTTGCTTTTTTGCTTTGTTTGTTTATTTTTAATTTTCGTTTCGCTACAATTATTGTCTTTCATTTGACGAGTTTGAATAGTTGAGCGAAGCGAATTTCATTGGTAGTCGGTGGTCGGTGGTCGCAATTGTGTTTAACGTTTCATGATTATATCGTTTACAAATTACATAAATATTTTTGTTTAACTATAGAGAAAGATGACAATCTCGAAATACTACGAGATCCAAGTAAGAAATGATATAAATCATTTTTAATTGGTTAAAGTAGGGCTGGTGGTTTGGGAGATACATTTTTTTATCTTATAACTAATATCGAATAAATTAGTAACAAATATTAGATAATTATATTATACATATATTATACATATATTAGTATATTAGTTATACATACATCACGCTTTCCCGAATAAAATATTATTTATTATTTTTTACAATTTAATATAATTTATATATATTTAATTTAATATAAAAATTACTTAACAACAAAAATTCAAATCGAATGAAAAAAAAATATCAAGCAAAAATTATATGCCTAGATATTAACTACAATATGTTTGGAAAATAATGCCTATATAAACATAATTATTTTCTATTATTCTTCAATCATACAAGCCAACAAGAGATATTCAACAACCACAAATTTAAAATATTTGAAAATAATGCCTATTAAAAATCATTATTCTCTTACCAATATAGCTATAATAAATTATACATTGCATAAAAATATAATGACAAATTAAATATCATTCTCCTCATACACTCAAACACACTGTCTCTATTTAGTTTCCCAGCAACAGCAACAAAATAATAAATGAAACGACAATAAAATAAAATCTTACAAGGGAAAAAAATTGAATGAGTCGCTGAAATTCATTCGAAATCTACCTGATATAATTCGAAAATATCTTATAGAAAATAGATTATCTAGGGAAACAGCAACAAAATATCGCATGACACAAAATGAATTTACAAATCAAAAAAGTAGCAAGGAATGAAGTAACTTTGTGCATTATTGTAGTTGTTGACTTAAATGAGAATTAATATTTATATAAATAATGTGTGTAATTTTGGGTTTTTTTTTAGAGAGTGGTATTGATATGCGTTAAGTAATTCTGTAGTTTTTTGTTATTGAATGCTACATTGTTTATTTTCAGCCATAATTTTGTTTTATGCAGTTTTGAAACAATTTGTTAACAAATGTAAAAATTTAAAATGTTTTTTTTTTATTATTTATAAATAATTAAAATAGAAAATTGTAATTGTGTTATTGAAAGCTTAAGAAAAAATCATTTCTGCTAGAAGTTTTATTAAATTATTAATTGTTAAAGATGGTAAACCAATGCTTGCTTTACTGATAACATCAACAATAAAACGGTATAATCAGCATTTTTCAATAAAATCTTATAATTCGTATACGAGGTATTTTACAACATTAATATAGAAAACTCATATTCATACATTTTTTTACATTGTTTTCTTAAAGCCAGACCTTAAATTAAAGTTATATTTTCAGATGAAAATTTGAATAACAAAAACAGTATTTGCGAAATATTAAAATTGTTAATTGAAACAGAATTAAAAAATTATTTTAATGAATATTCTGAACTTTTTATTTTTTTTTTTTTTTATAACAACTATTTCAGTTGAATGATCGTTTTTCTGCCTAAACGCAATTAAAACTACTTTGAGAAATAGATGTGAACAATTTTAACTATCGAATTTGGTAAAAATTTCAATAGAAAAGGAAAGCCAAAGCAAACTGATGTTTCCCTTTATAGTGCTTCCCCAGTTGAAAATTTTACGCCCCGTCACTGTGTAATACACATATGTAATACATTCATACATATATAATAGTTAATTATAATT
Source organism: Argyra leucocephala (assembly GCA_963942445.1). Classification (NCBI taxonomy): domain Eukaryota; kingdom Metazoa; phylum Arthropoda; class Insecta; order Diptera; family Dolichopodidae; genus Argyra; species Argyra leucocephala. The sequence continues at coordinate 18,697,804 of OZ012681.1, forward strand.
ACAGTTGATTTAATTTAATTGTATATTCATATTGTATTAATTATGAATTCATAAGCATTTCTAACTTCGCAGAAAAACTGCAAAATTATAGTAGATAAAGAATGACAATCAGTTGCAGTTACAATTCTGTAAAAAAAAATTTGTCTGCAGTATTATGTTTTTGCAGTATTCTGTTTATGCAAAGCCCTAGTGCAAGATTGAATCATGTATTTATATGGGAATAGCCAATTGGTAAATGTAAATACATTATACTCGTATACGTACATGCATATTCAATTCATTAACGTCATTTGATTAATTAAATTTAAACACTCGAAAAACGAAATCATTTTTCTGTATAATTAAAATTTCATTTAAAGTAGTATCCAGTTAATCAAATTATAATATACCTCACTATTTTACTTTTATGTTGAAGACACAATCACGATGAACTATTTGCGCCTGATAAATTTTAGTGTTTTTGAAATTTCAAAATTTGTTTATAAAAAAAATGTAGGAAAAATTTAATAAAAATTAAATTAAAAAAATTTTTATTTGAATTTGAATTTTAAAAATGTTTTATTAAAACAATTTTGACTAATTTATGTTGGTATCAATAAATGTAATTCGAATTCTTCGACGAGTAAAATAAAAATAAATCTATTTTTTGAACGCGAAATTTTGGTTATTCGTCATTTGTAAATGGTGACAATCTCATGTATTTGAACGCAAAAAATTCGTCATTTGTCGTGGTTGTATTTTCGATATTATAAAATATTTTATATTAATTATTTATCATAATCAGACATGTTTTGTTTCTGTAATCCACTCGGAATGGATTCGGAATGAAATTTAATTTTAACTCGGAATGAAATTTGGTGTTTTGTATTTCATGAGATTTCGAAAATTGAATTTGTGAAATGTCAAAACATCAAAAATGTCATTTCAATTCAAGGCTGCAGTTATAGCGATCAGTAAAATGAATACGTAAAAATGATAAATGATAACGTTTTCTAGTTTTGAATTTGAAATAATAAAGAATAGTTGAATTAAAAATGAAAAATTGAAGTTTTATTAATATTACTATTACCATTACATATGCTAAGGGAACACTTTGAAGCACTTTGAAATGCAAAAACAAAAACCAACTACGCAAATGTAAACAACAAACAAAACTTAATAAATGTAAATTAAGGTTAGATTGCATCAACATTTTTTTTCTGATGAAACGAAACAGTGAAAAAATGAAGAAATAATTTCTGTTCTTCAAATTTTTAAAGTTAGCTTTTCACAGTTTGTACAGATAATTTACAAAATAGTTTATTAATTTATTGAAGTCCCTATTCTTCGTCTCAAATAAGTTGATTATATCATCCACGGTATGATTTGTATCAAAGCATTCCATATCGTAATCGAATTGAATTTATATTTCTGCGCTTCAACTTCAACCAATTAACCTATCATCATCATCATCATTGTCCTGTAGCCTCAGTTGTAGGGCACAGGATGGAGAATATAATAGAATTCTATAACAGTATTCTATTCTATTCTATTATATTCTACTCTATTCTATTCCATCTTAATTCTTTTCTAATTTTATTACTCTTCGCTATCCTTCTTTTTTCTTCATTTTAATATGGCTTAAATTCTGCGAAGGCAGTTAGGGTGCTTATTTCATTACTTTGGCCTAATATAAAAACAAAAAGTACGGTTATATTATCACACAGACAGACTATAGTATTATTACGGACAACCAATTAAGCTTTTAAGTTGTAATTATTTTCATTATAATTACGATTTAACGGTTTATAACGGTAATTATTACATTTTCTTGATAATTAAATTTTAAATATTATTAATTAGTTAATCTCAGCAGTTGCTATAATCTAATTTCTAATATATTTTTTTTATTAAATAATTTAAATTTATATAATAATTAATTTAAGCTTTAATTTAAAAAAAACAAAAACAAAAAAAATATTTTAAACAACTCCTTAATTAAAATGCAATTTGTTAGGTATACGTACTAAAATAAAAAAAAGATCACACTTTTACTCTCATTTTTTTTTCAATCACAAAAATGATAAAATCGCTTAAAGTACCGTAATAACTTCATAATAAAATGACATTTTTTTTTTTTTTTTATTATATGTGAAATCATTTTCATCGTAATTTTAAAAATAACAAAAAACGAGAACTGTGTACGAAACAGGCAGATAGAGAGAGAGAGAGGAGAAAAAAGATAAAGTAACATTATTGTACATACACTCTATTATTTTGTATTTAACTCCCTCCAGCGCGATATTAATATTACAGTACATGCATAACATAACTGAATAGTGAATTTGAATAGAAGTGTATAGAATATAACAGAGATGTATTAAGGTCTCAGAGAAAAGAAAAATGAAATATGAAAATAAAATTGTAAAAGTTTTATTAAAATAGGTTGGCTAGTCATGATGTAATTTTCATTTACTTGAATATGATAGCGTAAGGTAATGTACGAGTATTATTACAATAATTATTAGAATTCATTTAGTTGATTTGATCTTAATTGTAGTGTCAATAATTCGTTCCTTGTAGATAGTAGGTACATACCGCAATTTTAATTTAACGTATAAAGTGTACCTTAAAGTATTATTTTCTATGTATGCTGCACATTTTTGTGCTTACGTTTACGCATATTTTTCAATCTACAAAAAATATGATATAATTTGAGTTTTTAATTTTTTTTGAAATTTTGCCAACTAAGTTAGCATCATCATAATTTAATTGGTGCTATACAGCTCGATGTGTACTTATATATGATTAATTACTTACGTAGGTGACCAACAGACATTATATGTAGATCGTAGGCCAGATTTAACGATGCACTTTATTTTTGCTGACCCCACACTGCTTTTCTACAGTTAAAGATACGAAATTGTTTCATTTCTAGCGATATTTCATCTCTCCAACGAAGTTTTGGTCTCTCCTGAAGTTTTGTACCTTCGATTCCATCCATTCACTTTATATTTCTGATCTGTTTTGGGGAACTGTCAAACAAGGGTGATCTTAAATTTTTAGAAATTTACGAAAAGTAAAGAATTCGTTTTAAAGAAGTGATGCAAAAATCGACAAGAATATTTATGAATTTTTACATGTGTAACGAAAAATGACTATGAGTGATAAGATTAGTGTTGTAAAAGAAATTAATCAATAAACGCATTACTGCTCAATGATTTTGGAAAGTGAATATAAAAATCACACACATTTGCACATTTAAAATTAAAACTGTTTGTTCTATATCCACTATACTCTCGGAGATGTTTTTTTAGCCTAATTGGCAAAGGTGATAATTGACTCTAGCTGTTTACACACTATAGTCCATTATTGGCAGATCAAGGAATATAAGTGTATAAATATATTTTTTATAATTATGGTTTTAGTATATTTAGATTTAAACTTTTCCGGGAGGGGATCGCTCCCCTATATCACCGCAGCCACAAATGGGCTTATTGTGATAGGTTCTAGTATATACTATTTTATTATGTAACTATTGAGTTGTATTGTATTGACAAAACACTCTTCAAACTGTGTTTTCACATCATACTAGTCTAATAAATTTTGTATAATATGTTTTTAATCAAAAACGGATGTCACAAATCTACCCAAGCCATCTAAATGTATAATATTTTTTGAAAATAACAACTTTTGCTATACTTACGAAGCACAACACACTATCATTTTTGATTCATTTTTTGTATGAGAACCCTACACTGTTTAGTCATACATATTTAAACAGTAATTTTAACTAAAATAACAGTTTTTATGTGATTTGCATACATTATGTAATATTATTTTATTTTATTATTAAAAACATACTTATGTATATTTTTATTATTAAGTATATACTTATCTTTATCATATACCTTTTACTTATATTTACCTATTATTATATTTTGTTCATGTACATATGTGTATGTACCTATATGTATTTTTGTGTTAGTTCCAAAATTTCAATATTTATTTTAATATCCTAGCGCACGAATATACTGCATTATCTTATACAAAAGGAAAAGCAAAAAAAAAAAAATACAATAAAAATAACAAAAACAAACACACTTTAAAAACCCGAAATTTTGCGACATAACGGTTTAAAATTTGGAAAAAAAAATAATAACGTAAAAAAAACAGTTTTACCCTACACTGAAAAAATATATTTTGGTAAGCAAAAATAAAAAAAAAAAACAGAAAAATCGCGGCAAAACGACATCAAAATTTTGCACGAGCATTTGTTTTTTTTTTATATCAACATATTTATGTCATGGTGTATTTATATTCACCACACAACATACCTTTAAGGAGAATATTTACGCTTTTGTTTTTTTTTTTTTTTTTTTTTTTTAGTTTTTATACTGTAATTGAAGGAGTCGAGCACTTGAAGTTAAGCTCTACTTGTTATTTAAAAAATAACAACAAAAAAAAAAAAATTTACACGATTCTTACATACAACATTATAAATGTTCGTTTCAATTCGAATTTGTGTTGTTTTGTTTGTTTATTAAAAATATAATTTGAAACTGAGAGAATTTCACAAATCTTTGTAGAATTTAAAACATTTTATTATAAGTGCCCCAAAGTTCTATATTATTATTATTATAGTTTTACATAATTTAAGTAATACATTGTGTATATTGTATTACAATTCTCTCACGTGTTGTTTTGTTTTGTTTTTTTTTTTTTGTTTTAAAAAAAGCAAAAAAGAAAATTTATCTGTTTTTTTCATTCTTTTACTTTTTCATTTTAACAGTTATGTTTTACATTAATATTATGTACATACATATATTCATATACAATTTTTGTTCTTTCTCTCTTCTTCCACATCTTGATATTATATATTATTATTTATTTTGTTTTTTTTTTTTTTTCATTTGCTTCATTTCTTCTTTTTCATTTTATATTATTTTAAATCATGTTGTCACAGCTGTTGAATTTCCCGCCAACATCTTGACAAACCGTGAATGAAGAGGGTGTGATTTTAATATTTTGTGCTTTTTTTTTATTTTGTTTTGTTCGAATGATATAGTGCTGGTCGTACTATATATTATTTTATAGTGGTATATAATATTTTGTATTAAAATAATATACTTTAATCGTGATATAACTATAATATATTATATTGCATGCAACATCATAATTTTGTTATAATGGGTGGTAAAGTTGGGTTTGTTTGATGAAATGAAGAGTGACAAGATTTTGTACAGTAAAATAGAATGGGTTAAATATGATTTTCATAGTATGAAAAATTAAAATGAACAGAAAATGGGTATATATGATGGTTGAATGAATGCAGTTATTGTTAAAACGAATCGAAAAATGAAAATATTCGGAAAAATAAATAAAAATTATAAAAAATAAATTATAATAATAATTAATTGTGAATTTAAAATTTATTATGGTCAAAAACAATGGAAATTTGGCTGATCATTTGTTATTTAATATTTAATTAATAATATAAAAGAGTTCAGTTCTTAAATCCTTTAAGCGATGTTTTGACTTACGCTACTTCTAATGAGAAATGTAATTGAAAAAAATTGTCACCCGAATTTTTTAAAAATCAATACGATTGTATGAAAGTGTTTTCTGCAGAGATATGAGAATATTGTGCCGTGTTTTAATTCTCAGCGCAGTCCCCCACCCCAAGCAAGAATGGGTTTTTTTTTTTTACACTCTACAGTAACTTAGGTAGAAACACCTTTTCGTGCTTAATTAAGTACGGTACTGCAATTTTACACTACAATCTACAATATTTCGAGTATTTATTTAACAAATTACTGGCTTATCAACTCATTAAATGTGGAAAACTACTGCTATTGCCAGGAACTAAGCCTTCTTATTTCGTTTCATTTTTATTTAATTTGTTACCAGATTCTACTCTCAATTATTTTTTGCCATTTATTATATCCCAATGACAAAGGGTACTGGACCAGGTCGAAAAATCCATAAAGCATTTTTTTTTGTTTTGATTCATCGGGAATCGAACCTGGGACCTTTCGGGTGAAGGCGCTCTACCTACTCCGTCACCAAGCATTGTTATGTTATATTTATTAATTGTTATACGTTTTTATGTGTTGGGGTAATCGGGGGCAAGTTCGCAGTCCCTGCTGAAATACAATTTTTCAAATGATCAGTTATTGTTTAATGAATGTTGCCACCCTTTTTGCACCAGTCTTTTAATGAAAGCCGAAATCTAAGCTTAAAATAAAACCCTTTGTGATGTTTCGGGAATCTCTACTATAACGAATATATCATAATTCGTTAGTAAACAGCATTTTCTTCGTCAGAAACACGCATTTTTTTTTAAGAAAACGAAGAGAAGTGAAGCCATAAGGACCTGTGCACATCGCAATCCAGCAGATTGGTAAATCTTTGTTAGAAAATATTAAAACAACTTCTTCCCTTACTTCTTCCCTATTTATCGTGAGCCCGACTTATTAACTGATGGGGAAGAACCTCTTATATTTGGGTAATCTGTCATAGCAGAGGTTAACCAAATATAAAGTAAATTATGTCATATTCGTTACTAAACTGAATATTCTTTATAAGAAAGATGAAAAGTTTTCAAAACAACTAAGAACAGGTTAATCATAAGGACCTCTTCAGATTGCATTTCAACAGGTTGGTGAATCTTTGTTAGAATAAATTAATTAAAACAAGTGTTTTCCTTACTGCTTTCCCAATCATTGTGAACTCGACTTATCAAATGATAAAATTGGATTTCATATGTTTTGGTTATGTCACCTTCGTTACTAGTTGGATATGGTTTGGGAAAACGCGGACATTTTTCAGCACAGTGATGAGCAGTGAAATCATGATGACATCTGCAGATCAAAAATCTGTAGGTTTGATAAATCTTTATTAGAAAATATTAAAACAAGTGCTTATTGCCCTTATTGCATCCCTGTGCATCCTGAAACCAATTTGTTGCAATGTCTTTATTTTAACATAAGTACATATTTTTTACTGAGCTCCTCTTTTTTCATCCGTATCCATTCACTGTTGAATTCTCGTCTGCGACATATATAATTCCGCAGCTTCTTGATTCCTTTCTCTTCTAGAAGGTTATAAAATTTTTGTTGACATCATTTTTCTATTGTATAATTGTGTTTCTTTTAATCAGTTTATCAATAGGTTAATTTCTTAACTTCTCTTATTATAAAACTAAGTTCATTGGAGTATTACATAGGAATTACTCCAACCCTTTTGAACTATGTCCCCAAAGAAATAAAAAGTTATTATTGTGATGCATATATACTTTTCACTGTGTACACATACATTTTCTTTGATAATGCAATGGGGGAAAAAATTAGCAGGAGCAGTAGTAGCTTTAAAAAAAAAAGATTACAAATTACAAATAAGAAACATCACCGTCTTAACAAGTATTAATTTTACCCTTTACTTAATTACTTCTTTTTTACTAATTAATACATACAAGTTTGTTTTTTGTTTTTTTGGGGAACTCAAATAAATACATATATACATACACCCACTCAAGAAAACAAATAAAATAACACAAGTGTTGAATATTTTATTGTATACACAAACAAGCATACAATGTACATATGTCAAAACATTTTCTTATAAATTTTATCGTAAATTAACACACAAAAGTTACGTGCACGAATTTGAAAAGTTTTTAATATGGATGGTTGGATAATGGGGGTTGAAAATAATATTTTTTCTTTTACCTTTACATTATTACCAAAAGAAAAGAAAATCGTAAGTGGAGGAAATAGCTATATTTTTGTTTGTTTTTGATTTTCATTATATCAAATACATTAACTTATAAAAAAAATAGTGATACTGCAAACTAATGTAAAATGTAAAATGGTAATACGCAAGCCTTTGTGTTAAGTTTATGAATACTAATACATTTGATTTGTGATTGATTTGAAAAATATTGAATGTCAGTTTCCTATACAAATTGTTTGCTCTTGTACCTTCCATAGATATATTTGCTATAATTCTGTTATATAATTATGTAAAATGTAATGTAAGTAACAAAGTGGTCGAATATAATATTGTATAATTTTTATTTTTTATTTGATTTAATCTATCTTCAAATGAGCTTAGTAGCTCGTGTAGAGTCTATATAATAATTCATTTTATATTCTAATAAAATATAAATACTATAGTTATTCTTCTTTATTATTCTGTAATACAATATTGAATGCTAACGTGGTAGTAATTTCGATATGTAAAGTACAATATTTACATAGTACAATATAATTTTGACTACATAAATATTATTGTACGTATAGTGTATTGTTATTTAATAATATAACATTACGTCACATTAAATTACATTACATTAGATTATGTTGCATTAAATTATATAAAAATATTATAACATCCATTACATATGACTAAAAATATTATATCGTATTTGTATGGCATTTTATTATTATACATTACATTAGATCACATTATATAATATTATATTTATTGTATAACATAACATTTTTGTACATTAGGTACTTTACATTATATTTACTATATACTTCCATCATACATATTTACAATATACTTCCATATTCCATCATACTTCCATCATTATGGTACTTTACATTACATTTACAATATACTTTCATCATGGTATCTATATTTTATTAGAATATGAAATGAATTATTATACAAACTCTACACGAGCTACTAAGCTCATTTTAAGATAGATTGAATAAAATAGAAAGTAAAAAAAAATTCAAATTATACAACATACAGCTACATTCAACCATTTTGTTACTTACATTACATTTTACATAATTATATAACAGAACCATAGCAAATCTATTGCTGGAAGGTACCTTAATCCTTAATTACATCACATTTTTCCCCATTATACTTTTTGCATTACATCGTATTTAATTACATTATATTATTACACATTGCATTGCATTACATTACATTTTTATACATTTATACATTTTATATTCATTGCATTACATTACATCACATTTTTTAATTACATTACACATTATTTAATTACATTACATCACATTATATAATATTAAATTCATTGCATTACATTACATTTTTGTATATTAGGTACTTTACATTATACTTTTTACATTACATGGTATTTAATTACATTATATTATTATAAATTAAATAACATCACATTATATAATATTATGTTACATTTTTGTACATTAGGTACTTTATATTACATTACAATATATTACATTACATTTTTCTTCATTATACTTTTTACGTTACATCGTATTTATTTACCTTATATTATTACACATTGCATTACAATACATTACATTATATAATATTACATTCATTGCATTACATTACATTTTTATACATTTATACATTTTATATTCATTGCATTACATTACATCACATTTTTGTATATCACATTACAATACAACATACATTACTTTATCATTAATTACATAATTTTTCGCCCATTAATTTTTATATTACATTGTATTAAATTACATTATATTAATATATATTACATTACATTACATTACATTACATTACATTACATTACATTACATTGCATTACATTACATTACATTGCATTACATTGTATTACATTACATTACATTACATTGATACATTACATTACATTACATTACATTAAGATACATTACATTACATTACAATAAGCATTAATTACACATTTTTTCCCGTTATATTTTGTAACATTAAATTTTGTTACATTTTCCTACATTTTTTTTATTACATAACTATTCCCTTTAACTCAAGTTTTGTTCTAGTGAAGCTCTTGATTACTTTTTTTGTTTATGTCTCTTCAAATTATTCTTAACGATCCTTCAAACAAACATCAATTTTGTTTGTATGTAATTAGATATAACGATTTAAAACAAAATTAGCTATTCAAACATTTTAATATTTTTATAAGTTACTGTATTTATAACATATTGTATATCTTATTATTTTCAGCTATATATAACTAATATTGTACATATAATTCTTTTAAATTTTATCGACTATTTTCTTATTCTAATAATTAAAAAAAGTTAAAGAGAGAAGAAGAGGTAACCGTAGGTCTTAGGATTATGTATATATTATATATATATATATAGATACAAAAATATATCATATCAAAAAAGAAAAAAGTGAACAACCGGTAGAAGGAGGCTATAGTATACATTAGTAGATGGTATTGGGGAATTATAATTTTAGATATTACCGGCTACTATGTATTAATTCTACGGCATCCTGCGTTTTTTAATATTGCATGACAAGTGAATTACACTTACTTTAAGAATCACGCACAAAATGTTTAAAATTCAATGCGTTTTGCATCTTTTCAATATTAGAAACATTACCTCGCTACTTTATACTCCCCTAAGTTTATGTTATACTTTGTTATCACATTTCACCCCCCTTATCAGTTCAAAAGTTTTTTTTTTTTATTAAACGAAAGAAATAAAGTAACAAGTTAAATAATATCTACATTAAATTGAAAATTCTTATTTTATTAAATAATTTTCTTAAATTAACCATAACAGGAAATTAACTGGATATTTTAATAACCGTTGTTATAGATGAGAAATACACTATCATTGCCTGCCCGTTTTACAAATAAAAAGGGTTCAATAAAAATATTATTAAAAAGTAAAGTAATTTACATGAAAAATAGTATACTTTGAAGCTATCCGATTGCAACTTTTGTATAATTTAGATTCGAAAATTATTTTTAATAATTATTGAGTAAAACAAAAAAAAAAAAAAAATTGGTTTTTCGCTGTAATATTACAAGACGTATAATAGTAGTGTAAGTACACGGTAAATAAAGTAATTGCAATTTACATAATTAAAAGGGAGTTAACTTTAAGGGAAAAAATAATGTAATTGAATGTCTTTAAAATATATTGGTAAATGGGGTCAATAATTGTAATACCACTTATTTACTCAATCACTCACTCATACACAAAACCATTGATATTGATTGAGTAATACATACAATAGCACGTCATAATTATAATAATATTATTTGAATAATTAAAGTAAAGCAAAATAAAATAAAACAATTTTAGAATTTAATTATTTACCTTTGTGGTTGATTGTTTAGCGCGGTGGAGGAAGGGGGTGGTATTTTATTACTTACTAATTTATTTTTATATTCAACGAATTGTTTTGTAATTATAAAGTAGATTTTCATTAGAAAATAAATTTAAAATAATTTTTGTTCTAATATTAAAGAATTTGTGTAAATAGGATTTTTAACCAATGTAAATTTTCATAACAGTAATTATATATTATTATGCAAATAATACATTGTTGTGCATATAAATTTGTTCGTTTTTGCTACTTCCATCTAAAGATGTTTCTGAACCTAAGACTAGCATTAGCTAGCACTTCCCAATAGTACTGTGCACTTTGCACTATTTTAATACATTTTTTGGACTAAAATCAATATTGCCATAATACATATTTTTTTTGACTTTTTATGTCCAATTTATTTTGACAACAAATCAAGTGCGATCAATTAATTTAGTGCGAAGATACCGAACCTGCCGAAAATTTTTCCGAAGACCGAAATTTTTTTGGAATTTATTCGAGAAAAAAACTAGTGCGAAGAGTGATAGTTTAGAGTGCACGGTTCGGAAACGCCCTAACAGTATATAACTTAGTTGACTACAACTGTAATAGGCTTGTCAAAATTTTACGTAAACACCACTATGAAAAACTAATATCGACTAAACCGCGTAATATAACCGTGTAACGCAACACATAAACAACTATTTTTTTTTACATTCTTGACAGTAACTTAAGTAGAATCACCTTTTCGTTCTTAATTAAGTACGGTACTGCAATTTTACACTACGATATCTACAATATTTCGAGTATTTATTTAACAAATTTCTGGCCCTACTCATTAAATGTGGAAAACTACTGCTATTGCCAGGAACTAAGCCTTCTTAAATATAATAGTTTTAATTTACTTAATTTGTTACCAGATTATAGTCTCAATTATTCTTTTTTGTCATTTATTATATCCCAATGACAAAGGGTACTAGACCAGGTCAAAAACCAATAAAGTATTTTTTTTTTTGCTTCATCGGGAATCGAACCTGGGACCTTTCGGTGTAAAGGTAAGCGCTCTACCTACTGCTCCACCCAGCGTGTTAGACACATCTCTATTAAATTACGGATGTTTGCGCATTGTTTCCATTTTTCGTAGATGTAGAGTTTATGTTTTAGATGTGTGGTATTGAGTATATCGCTTATCCGCTCATTGTACGGTGTAGCTATCTCAGGTGACTGACGCCTTTCCATGTTAAATTTCTGATTTTGGCTGGCACCGTCCATTTTCAATATTGGATATTCGTGCTCTGAAATGGACCGCAGCTAGGAAGTGGTTAGAGTCGATGTTAGCTTCTCGATAGGTATCTACATCCGACACAGTTGGTAGCATATCGTGCGTGAATGATAATGTGGTGAATTTTGTTCACTGCCAGAGGTTGCTTTGTAGATATTTTTATGGTGGAAATTTCTGCTACTTATAACCATATTACGACCTGCTGCAAACGTTTTAATTGTTCCGTATCCATTATCTGTGGTGGTGGGTGGCATATTATGTTATCAACCGTTTTAACAAAATCCGCAGATAGCCAGAGGTTGCTTTGTAGATATTTTTATGGTGGAAATTTCTGCTACTTATAACCATATTACGACCTGCTGCAAACGTTTTAATTGTTCCGTATCCATTATATGTGGTGGTGGGTGGCATATTATGTTATCAACCGTTTTAACAAAAATTCCTTCCGTACCGATTTTAGCATTAAAGTCGATTTTTGCATTGTACTCAAGGCAGGACACATATGTTTTCCAGGATGTCATAGAATTCATTATTTGTGGAGTCGGTCGGCGAATATTAGGTTGATGTTGAAGAATTTACTTTTGATACGGATGACGGCTTGACGTTCATTAACAGGTGTAAAATCAATGACATTTCTTCTAAGCCATTTTCCCACTTCGAATTCCCATTCACATAATATGTAAAGTTTTTCGTCGCAGCTGTAATATATATCAACATGCTATATATATATTTTTTAACACGCCAGCTACGTATTTTTATACTTAGACATTTTATTATTTTCTTATTTAGAATAATTATGATTACTTTATAATTAATACAATAATAACTGATGAAGCCATATCAATTCCTCTCACATTATTAAAAAAAAAATATCCTATTTCATTCATTTTTTGTTCATAATAACTGAAAGTAATTGTTATAAGAACTTTATGTATTTTCATAAATGCCAATGGCCTAAAATAGGGGTTTTAATTTGTCGAATTTTACGGTAATCAAAATGAACGTCGGATTAGAATAATTTTGGCCCAATATATTGAAATGTTACCCAAAAAATAGAAATAATTGGATTATTAAGTTGACGTAATCAAGTAACTGAATGATTAACTGACTTGGGAAGCGGAATAGAATATCATTTTATATTTTGCATTATAAAATTAGTTTGAAATGTAATACACGTCCAAGGGGGAAATGTACGAAATATAATTTGTTGTACGCTGCTGCATATTTCTATTTTTGCTTTAACAGCAGTTCACGTTGAAATCGAGTAATGATTTTTTAATTTTATTAAATAGTTTAATAAATTTTAATATTTTTGTGAGTGCGTTACATTCTTATATTCTTAAAAACGAGCACCACATTTTTTTTAGGTTAACATATTTTTCAGTTACTTACATTACGTAAAATTTACTACTGTACTGCAACTGCAGCTCAAAATTATTAATGCAACCGAAGCGAGTCACAAAATTTTAATAATATTCTCTTATTTTTATTTTATTGTTTATGTACATGTAGGCAAAAATTGCATAGAGCATAAATCAGTAGTATGAGATGGAAATAGAGAAGGTAGAGGGTAATTTACGTAACTTGAGCTGTTGAGTAATTTTTCTTTGGAAGATTTTTTACGGTACCCCAATATTAATGTAATACGTAACATCAATAATAGAGTTATTTATCCATAGAAAAATTGCGCAAATGGCCAAAGTGAAGAAACATTGTGGTAAATCTTATGTAACATCAGCAATAACTACATGAGTACAATTAAATTATATTGTTTGTCTTCCACAGAATGCTCCAGCATTTCAAAGCGTGGAAATAAGAAGAAGATTTGAAAACAGATACACAATCGGTCGAAAAGCATTTTCAAGTATGATATTCGGTACTAGGTTTTGGTTGGACAGTTGAAGTAGAAAAATATGAAAAGATGCGAGACGTATGATGTACAGCCGGACAATTTAATCTTTAACTCTAATGATGTTTTTGACATAACTTAGATTTACATTTTAATTCCTCCACATTATTGCAAAAGTGATTACATACACATCAAACTTTCTTTCGCATCCATTGTAATTTAATGAAAATATATTTTAAAAATCATTCGATATGGCTTGTGTCACTTTCCAACAAATATTGAGCAAATTTTGAGCAAAATTTGCACCTTCGAAAGTTATTTTTGAATTCTTTGGAGCTGAAGTGGAAACAAAAAATTATTGTTTTCCACTGTAAAACCAATATGGTGGCAATGCGGCATAATTTTTCTATTTCTAAGAAAACACTTTTAAAAATTTAAATGTAAATTTGTTAATTAAAGTCAATTTCTAATTGTAAACATTGTTTCAATAAATAGTGTTACTAATTTGTGGAGGTATTTTTTTTTTTTTTTGTATTTCTAACTTTATATTACAACAACAAAAATACAATAAAAACCAATTAAACCGCAAAAAAAAAAACCACATTTTAATACTCATAATAAAACCAATTGTCCCATAACGAATCGGTTACAAAATATCAAACACAAAGAAGAAAATAATAAAACAATAACAAGAAGCAAAAAAAAAAAAAAATGAAAAAAAAGAGTTGTTTTTTTTTGTTTTTTATTACCACACTAATAAAACTTCAAAAGTATTCCACCACACTAATTGTAAACTACAATAAATACAAAAACAAAATTTTATTTGTTTTTATTGTTTTCTTCCCTTTTTATTTTTTTTTTGGTTTTAAAATTAGCGCACTTTAAAAAAAATTTCTATTTTAATTACATAGTAAAACAAACAAATAAATTAAAATAAGTGAGGAGGGTGAGAAACTACATATATTATGTATACTAGAAAAACAAATAAAACTGGGACCAGAAATTTAAAAGAAAATTAAAATTTTCATTAAAACATCAAAGACAGAAAATTGTGGTTTTAAAATTCCAAAAATCTATCTACATAATAGTGTATTGTATATAGTTAAGCTCTATATCACTCCACCCTGATGTCTAAGAATCTACTTAAAGTAATAAAATTTATAACAAAGGCAACACTTACTTTATAAACTATTAAAAAAAAAAACAAACACAACTCTTTTTAAAATGCTATTATAATTTATGACTTATTGACGTACGGTGGGCAATGTATACCGCATCGCACACTAATAATTTTAGTGTTTGTACTTAAATAAAGTAAAAGAGGAAAATGAAATTTATTGTGATAGAGTAAGACAAATAGAATATTTTTTGTTATTGTAAATTTTATTACTTGTTGTGACACCCACAAATAAACACAGAATGGCTTATTGAATTTGGGTGGCAATATGACCAGGGTTGGGTTCTATAAAGATAATTTTTCTTAATTATTATATTTTATTAAATATGCTGTAAGGTCTAGGTGCAATATTTTTAAATAATAAAAATTATTATTATTATTGAATTGACCAATATTTAAATTATTGCCAGTTTTATTAGCATTAGCTGTAGAAGTTTTCGATTTGATAAAAATTAGAAAGCCTTGGTATATACTTCAATAAGTTTAATTAATATTTTGACCGATTTTGGTTGTTACACAATCATCAGAAAACTGGTGATCACTGATTTCGGTTATTACACCATCAAATGTCTGGCTCTAGTCTTCTGATGATGGCGTAACAACCGAAATCAGTATATTCACCAGTTTCCTATTATTGTGTAACAACTGAAATCGATCAAGATATCAATTAATCTTAGTGAAACATACCTAGGACTTATAACATTTATTATTCTAATTTTTGAAAGAGTTTATAATTTTTGTTAATTTGTTATTATTATTTGACTCTCGTGTTTGGGAGTTACGCGTTTACAAGTACACAGTACGCTTGTGTAATCAATGGCTCATTCATGAAAGTGTTATGGGGTTCATGTATATTTTTTTTTTTTTGTTGTTAATTTCATTACAACTATCTTCAAAATTTTATTATACATAAAATACAAGATATCAAGCATAAATTTTGATTTGAATTAATGAAGGCTTGTGAAAGAGTAAAAGTCCAAATGATTTCTTCTTCTAGAAACTTAATTTATTTGGCTAATTGTTTGGAAATCTGCAACTTAGTTCCAGTGGCGTGAGTCTTTTTAGTCTGTGTGTCTGCCGAGTAATTAAATGCTGTGCAATTAGCACATTTGGGTGATTTTGAAGTCTTGAGTGATATGATGTTGACTTGGAAGTAACTGTTTCTTTTACAGATGGAATCTTGAGATCTTATCGTATTCTGTCGTTTCTTACAAACCAAGGGGCGTTTACAATGGACCGCAGTACTTTTGACTGAAGACGCTCAATTATTTTAGAGTTACTTGTAGTACCCCATAGCTCTAGACCGTATGTCTATATTACTTTCAATATTGATTTGTATATCATTAATTTGCTATGATTTGATAGCTTGGAATAACGCCCTAAAAGCCAGTAGTGTTGGTTGAACTTTATTCTGAATTGTCTATTCTTTTGGACAATGTGAGTTCTCCAAGTAAGTTGGCGATCTAAATGCATACCCAAGTACTTTACTGGAATTCACCTGTAGCGAATCATTTAATTTTACTGCAGGACAGATACCTTTACGTTCAATGATTAAAGATTTTGATGTGTTTGCCTTTATTCTCCATTTCATAAGCCAATTTTCAATTTTAAAAAGTTTTTCTTGCAATATTTTAGACACTATCATCGGATTTGTATGGAATGCCAAAATAGCAGTATCATCAACAAAATTAGCTGCAATAATTTTTTGTGATATTGGGAGATCGGCTGTGTAAATGACATAAAACACTGGTCCTAAAACACTTCCCTGTGATACACCTGATTGTATTTGTCTAATATCTGTAATATCTGTTGTTGTTGTACTTTACTACAAAATTTTCGATTACTAAGGTATGATTTGAAAAATTTATGATAATAGTGAGGCAGCAGTTCATGTATATGGCCTTGCCGTATTTTTACCTAAGGTTTATTCAAATCATTATCATTCATCATTTCTACTCCCTTTGGAAGTATAGGACTTCGTCTTAACTCAGATATTGGGATTCTGAAACTATATTTCTCTTTTTTTTTTCTTTTTTATGTAATCATTCATCATCATTGTCCTGTAATCAGTTCCGTGGGGCATAGGGTGAAAATCATGTGATAATTATTTTAATGAAATGGTTGATTAGCCTTACTGTCGCTTGCGCCAGCTTTTTTCATCTCCCAGTAAGTTTGAAGCCGTCCCAAATCATTAAATTTCCTTCTTCTTCCATACTAACGATTAGATTTTAGATAAATCTTTCATATAGAGGGTTCATAAATTAGTATTTATTAATTTGATGTATTTGGTTACTTTTGACTTCGATTCACATTTAATTTATATTACTATAATAATATGTAATGTATCAGTATTTAGTCAGGGATTACTATATGGGTTACAGGTATCATAGAGCGTTGAAACAATGACAATATTCAATCATTAATTTAATTATCTGTTAGCTCTTAGTGGGGGATAGTTAAGAGCTAACAGATGGCCTTGTATATTGAATTGTTAAATTTTCATAATCGTTACACACTGACAGATGGCCTTTGTATATTGAATCGTTAAATTTTCATGTAACGTATGAAGTATATGATACCTAATTGTATTACTACTATTCTATGTAGTGTCGTTCGCGATAACAATCGCCTAATAGAACCTACTACAGGATTCTAATTCTTATACAGGATTTGAAGACAAGTTTGCCACGTCTTTAAATTGCAATTCGTTTCACGTTGATCGTTTCAATTATATCATAAAGAAATTGCATATGTTCAGTCAATATAAATCTGTAACAAGCCTGGATGGGTAAAGTCTATTTTGTAACTTTGTAGGTAGTATATGCCGGTCTCATGACCATCAACTACTCTACATTATATTTTATTTTTTTCAGAATGTAATTTATAGACAAAATTGGAAAATTCCAATATTGATAGCCTCTCTTTAATTTGTTTAAACTAATTTCATTTGAATTAACCCCATTAACAATAAGCCACGACCCTGTTCTAATAATGTTCTTTAGTAATGATATTTTGAAATCCTTTCTGTTTTCTTCACTATATTCTTTAATGTTTATTTAAATTTGAGGGCGGTCTTGTTAAACAATTAAAAGATTTGTGAGCATTGTAATTTTAATTTGTTAAAAAAAAAATAACAAAAATTCGAATTTTTTTTTTTTAAAACAAATAAGAGAGGGTTTTTACTATTAGAAAAACAAATTTTGTTATTGTTATTCACAAAAACAAAGAGTATTTTTTTTTTTTTGTATTTATTTGACTTTTTTTTTAGAAATATTAAAGCCCCAACACTAATGCTACAAACAAATAGCATTCTGACAAAGAGTTGTCATTTTGTGTTGTTTTTAATACTCAAAACATAATATGAAAACTAAACAATGACATTGACAGTTAACAACAATTTACTGTCTTAAAATGCATGTATAAATTTTACGCGTGGCATTGATGGAGTTTCTGTAACGAAATGCGATGATAAAGCAAATTTGAAATTATAAAAATTTTAATTTCTCAGAGAAAATTTTCTTATGTTTGTACATTCTAGCAGTATGGAAATTCTAACAGTAAATAATATGATATATGAAGGTGGACAAACTTCTACATTAAAATGTCACTTGTAATCCGATTTAAATAATAATCAGTTGATAAATTTGGTGACATTTTTTTTTCCGTTACCATATTGTAATTATATTTTAATATGAGTCAGTTTATCTCAACCTTTTCAATTAGTTCAGAACAAACTTTTAGTTTATTTAGTGTGCGGGATTGAACAAAATTATCGGAAAAGAAACAGTCTTTATGATACTGTTGGACACTTACCCACTAAAAACTTACAACTATCATTCAATTTACAAGTAAAACCAGTAAAATATGACTTCTATTCATTTTTCTGTATCACTTAAATTTTTGTAAGATTATATCAATCCAAATTAAAATCCGATTTGTGCCCCAATTTTTTATAAAGACAACGAAACGATATTGTTATGAGCTAAATCTTAAATAAAAAAATAATAAAATTGTAAAACTATGTTTGTATGAGGCTTAGAGTTCAATATCTAGTTTATATTAAATACCTAGCTTTTACATATACGTAGAGAGGAAATATTTCAATTGCTTTGGCTTAAATTTTCTTCCCATCAAACCAATTTTTGGTTCGTACTTAGCTTTCACATACATAGGATCAAATCTTTCAATTGTTTTGGCTTAAATTTTCTTCCCATCAAATCAATTTTTGGTGGTAGCATTAAGGCTTACTATAAATATTCGCAAATTTTCTTTCAATTCAATTATTTGGTGCTAGAAGATTTTATCAATTATCAGTCAACCCCATATAAGATAACTACTACTCATTCAGAATTAATATCAATATTAAGCCTAGTAATGTGGTTTCATAATTTTCTTTAATCAATTTGTTTCTGCAGAAACGAATTTTATCTAACATCAGTCCATCCCCTTCGTAAGATAATCCCAGCTCTTGTAATTTCCCCTTATACCAACAATGATTATTAACTGGATTGTTGCCACCCATTATGAACACTGGATGGCCAAATTAAACCCTTAATCAGTAATGTGTAATACAACACCGGGTCGACGATCATTTATTAGTTTTCCCACTGTATTTCTAAGCCAAATAAATTTTTTGTGACTAAACTAAGAAAATTAGCCAGATCGTTATTTTTTGTGAGTAGGGTGCTAGAGAGCAAAGCTCATTCTTGAAATATAATATCAAAAAATAAAAGGAGGAATTTAAATTTCGATATTGTATAATTTTATATTTCAATTTTGTAATTCTTTTGAATTTCATGGGCACTTTAAAATGCAATACTACGAAACATAGGGACAATAATATTATAAGTTCAATTTATCTTAAAAATACTATTAAAATATTTTAATTCAAATTAACCGCATATGCTGTAACAAAAGCAAGTTAATATTTTGTCCTTGTCTCGTTTTAGATCTGATATATAGTTATAGTTGTGTGATTGAGGTGTAATAGTTGGGGTACATTCAAATACTCTTGTAAACCTTGTTTTAAAAATATTGTTCTTGATTGAATACGAATATATATAATTATTTCCGTGCAATCAACATTTGATTTCTCATGGATGAATCAGAATATTAAATACAATATTTATTTTGGTACCAGTTTTCATTATTATATTTCTATCTATGTACTTTAACCGGTGGCTGCTCTGTATTATTTTTCCTAATAAACATTGATTTCACAAAGTTAATTATATAGACTTTTCGAATTAATATAAAGCTATAACAATGATGTTGTTGCTCTATACGGGTAGCCATCGCGCTATCGACCTACATACTATAAGCTTCTGGAATTATAAAATTGTCTGCGGCACGTTCTCACAAATCAATTATAAATTTATTGAATTAATGGGACACAAAAAAAATGTCTTTGTTGCTCTACAATGACAGCCACCGATATCAACCTACCTATTATAAGCTTCTCCCATTAAAATGCTGTCTGGGGTACGTTTTCATAAAGTCAATTATAAACTTATCGAATCAATAGGAAACAATAACAATGTCTTTGTTACTCTACACTAACAGCCACCGATATCAACCTACTTATTATATAAGCTTCTCCCATTACAATGTTGTCTGCCGCTCATTTTCATAAAATCAGTTATAGACATATCGAATTAATATAAAGCAATAATAAGGTCTTTGCGGCTCAATACCAGTAGTCACCACTATTAACCTACTCATCATAAGCTTATCCTATTACAATGTTGTCTGCCGCACATTTTCATAAAGTCAGTTATAGACATATCGAATTAATATAAAGCTATAATGAGGTCTTTGCCGCTCAATACCAGTAGTCACCACTATTAACCTACTCATCATAAGCTTATCCCATTACAATGTTGTCTGCCGCACATTTTCATAAAATCAGTTATAGACATATCGAATTAATATAAAGCAATAATAAGGTCTTTGCGGCTCAATACCGGCAGTCACCGCTAATCGTTGTAATCTACCCATTACAAGCTTCTCGAATTATAATACTGTTTGCGGCACGTAAAATTCACCACCATTTATTAACCTCTGAAGTAAACAAAAATATAAAGTTGAATGTGCGTGTGTGGTGTATTAAAATTTGGAATAAATAATATTAGTCACAGAACTTAAAATTATTGGAAGAGTTTTTATAACATAAAGACAATATTTCGAGAAGAGAAGGAAATAAAATTTGACCAGAATTATTTTATTAAATCCTCCACATAACAGAAAATTAATAACAAATTATCACACCAAGCCTCATATTAGAAAATTATTTGCTACTGTTGGGAAAAAAATAATTCCATCGGTTCCATTATAAAATCGTTTAACAACAGAACATTCTGATAACCAAAAGAATTTAAATCCATTTTGATAATAAAAAATTGAACAAAATTTTTCCTCCTTAGAAATTGATTGGTATCGAAAAAACTTTTAAAAATTAAAATGGTCCCATTAAAAATATTTTTTTTTTTTTCCTTTTAAAAGGTTTAATTTTTTATTTTTGTTTTTAATTTCCAGAAATCGAAAGGCGTGAAGAAATCCAATATTTTTACGTCATAAATTACAAAAACAAAATTTAAAAAAATCTGAACAAAAATAAAAATAAACACAAAAATCGTGATTTAAGGTGAGTTTTGTGTTGAAAATTTTAAAGTCTAAAATGGGCAATGTTTTCAAAATTCATTCATTTTTTATGTATTCTAAAGTTGTACACTTTTTGATCCATTAATTTAATTTTTAAAATCTATTTATTTATTTCTTCTTTTAACATTTTTTTTTTTGAATTTTTAGTTGAAATGACATTAGCAATGCTTTGCAATGGCAACACACACAATACGTAATTTCTAGTATTGCCTATATTATTTTTTGTTATTGTTTTTCATTATTTTTCGATTTCTATTAAACAAAAAATACCTACTTAAGCTGAATTTATAATTCATTAAAGTCAATAATATTATTTTAAATAAATTTGTATGATTTTAAAAAACTATTTATTTTATTTATTCCAAAATTTAAATTCAACTACTTTAATTCTTGCATACAAAAAAAAATTAGAGTGAGAAAGAAAACAATAAATATTTTGTTTATAGGTGCCTAAATTTATGACATACTTTAAAGAATTTAAAAATATATAAAGACAGCGGAAAAAATTAAATTTCCAAATGCATTCGTTGAGTGTGATTTTCTTCACTTTTTTATTTTTATTGTGTTTTAGATGGATGGGTGAATAGAATTTTAATTTTTTTTAGAACCCTATAATAAATCGAAAATCAAAATAAATGTGTTGAGTTGAAATAAATTTTTGGAGTAGGTATCAATCTCAATCTTCAAAAAAATAAATATTATTAAGGTTGGACATTTTTGTTGTGAAAAAACCAAATGTATAGGTAGTTGTAGACTTTTAAAATGAAATGAAATTGGACTTTTTATTAAAACGGGATTGAAATGATTGCAATGCCAAAGATTATAATATCTAACTCTGCTACACTAATTATTGATAGCGAGTTTGAATTCTGATACCGGTATGAATGTTTTTGTGAAATTTTTTTCTTCTATATTAACCTTTGGAATACTATCAAACTGCTGACGAAGTCAAAACCTTAAGTTAAGAATATACAGATACAATGCCATATAGGATCAACGTTGCGCAAACTTAGAAAATAAGTTTAAATTTATGCATTCGTTTAGCTCAAGAATCAATACATTGTGTTCTTGTGTTTTTTGTTTTTACAATACTGCTAAGGTATAACTTGTTCATATACACTAGTCCGGCATTTATTTTTATCTCGAAGATATCCATTGCGTGCTCATACTTGCATTCGGCAGTTTCCATGATTCTGATCCGTGGAGCAGAACCAGGAGTATAAGCGATTTGTAGATTTCTACTTTGATGCTTCGGGAAAGAAGCTTTGACCCCTTGTGGAACTTCTGAATTAGCATAAAAACAATTATAACACAAACATATGACAGACCCACGCGGAGAGATATAATACAAATATTTTCTTTCATCGTGTAATATAACAAAATTTGTATTGTAGAACATAACCGGCATCAAACCAGTCATATATGTTTCAAGAATCAACGTAACCAATAACGAGAGTCACTTTTAACTAAAATCTACAAGGTATAGTAAATCTGCAACATGTAGAAAACATGATCGAGTAGTACCCTTCATCTATTTGGTTCAATAAATAAATCCTGCACCGAAATGAAAAAATTGTCTTAAATTGTAAAACTTTGTGGTGCACAATTATTAAATATTTATGTTTCCTAAATGTTAAGATCAGGGGGGTACAACGGACCGCGAGACTTAAGTGCGTAGGGGATAAGACAGTCGGCTGACGAACTCTTATTTCCACCCTATTAACCAACCAAATGTTAAGACCAAATGCAAATTACTACTTAGTCATGCGTTGGACTGGAACAATTGAAAAAGGAAAATGTTCCATATAATTTTACATACAACAGAAAGACAACGACATTTGCCGGTTATATAGTTTTATTTATTTTATAGTTGTTTATATAGATTTTTTTTTCAGATAGAAGAAAATCATCAGAATCAACTTCTGTTCTATGTGTCGGGGAATAACGAAGTAAAGGACAGTGTTACTGACTTTAAAGCACTAAAAATTCCCATCCTTTATTGTTAAAATAAAAACTAACCATTAATGCAATTTTGGCTCTTTTCTTCAGATATTTGGGATGAAAAAATATCTTATTAGGAACTCTTTACATACTTCGAACGATTTCGTATGGCAAACAAAGTTTTGATTGTCAGCTAAACGTCAAATTTCGACATTTTATGCCGTACAGCCATTTTTTTTTTTTGTTTTTTCTTTTATGCTCTATGAATAGTAGTGTTGCGAACAAACCAGGGGTTATTAACAATGTGTCGCAATACTTTATTTTGGAACGTTTGGATAGTTTGAATAATATGTTGGTGTTTAACGACACCTCATATTTGAATACCCAGACTGGCTTTAGTATTTGATTGTATATCAAGACTTTGTTATACTATAAACACTGCTGTAAAGCGTAGATTTGCGCCGAATTAGCCAATAAAAAATAATGTTTGTATTTCAGATCCAGTTCTAGTTTTTTTTCTTGACTTGTTCTTTCCATCTAAGCTTTGCGCCAAGCGTTATACCAAAATACTTTCCAGTTTTTTTATATGGTATGACGACATTGTATATTCTTACTGGAATGTGAGATTCAATTTTTTTTATTCGGTAAAGTTAACGTGCGTGGATTTTGCTTCATTCAATTTAATTCAGCACAAAATTGAGATTTTATTATTGGTCGGTGCAATTTATTTGTAGTTTCATTTAAATTTTTACCGACTATTAGTCAATTATTTTTATTCGGTAAAGTTAACGTGCGTGGATTTTGCTTCATTCAATTTAATTTTGCACCTTTTGCACCAAATTGAGATTTTGATATTGGGTTGGTGCAATTTATTTGTAGCTTCATTTATATTTTTACCGACTATTAATCGATAGAATCACATCTTTTATCCCTGGAATATCACTAATGCATAGTAAATATAGTATGGGGCCTAGTATAGTCTCTTGTGGTACCCCTGCGTATATATTGAGCAGAGCAGAATAATCTTGCTTGATTTGAAATACTGGATTCGATGAGTATAATGAAATCAGTTCGACATAGCTATGTTTCGGGCGACAAGCAATTGACAAGCGTAGCTTGTAGATAAAACCTTAATGCCTACTTTGTCGACTGAAGAGCCAATATATTTTTCTTTCAATATTTTTTCGATGACATCAGTATTATTCTATGGACTTGTTCGACAGTTGAATGTTGTTTTCTAAATCCAAATTGATGATTTGGTATAGTTTCTACTCAATCAAAGGTAGCATTCCTTTAATGGAATCTTGTGTAGATTAATAGGTTATGAAGATAAAAGAGTTTTTATCCGCCTGCTATGACAATAGCAATTATATTCAATTTAAAAACTTCTAAAATATATTTTTTGAAATATCCTGTACATTTGTATGTCATATCTGTTATACATATTGTCTCAAGGCTATTTAAATTTTTTATTTCCATTATTTTGGACTAATTTAGAAAAAAAAAAAAAACAATTTTCAATTCGTTTTAACAAATTTCCTTATATTATATTGTTAAACCGCAAACTGTTTAAAATTCATTCATTTTGAACTTTTGAAAATTTTTGAAGGATTCAAAGGAATGAAAAAGAAAAAAAAAACTGAAAAAAAAACTTTTTGCTCATTTAATATTTAAAATTATTTTATAATAAAATCAATAATTTTTTTTTTTTGTTTTTTTATTATAAATTCAGCCTACATTAAAACTTTTCTCACAACAACTTGTACTCTTCTAGACTTTTACTTATTATTTTTATACTTCCATCCGCCTTGTATAATTTTCATATAATAATTTTCAACTTTAAAATAAAAACATTATTTTTTTCATTTTTCTCACTCATGAACACACACAGACACAAAACAAATTTCTTTCTATTTATTAATAAAAAAAAAAGGAAAAAAAAAAACAATCATTTGTTGTCCTTTGTTATCCTTTTTCTCAGTGTCTAAATTTAATTTTAAAAGGATTTCTAAACAAAAATTGTTTTCAAACTCTCACAAAAAAAAAAAAAAAACAAAAAAAAAAATAAAAAAATTTCCTGTTACATTACTCAGTACTTTACAGTGTTATAGATGAGAAGTTAGGTTGTTTCATCCTAAGCCTAAAAACTTAAAGATTAAAATAAAAAATTTAAAGTTTTCTACATAACTCTTAAGTTCTATATTCTTTTGTTCTACTTCTCTGTACCTCATATTTCATCACCACTACTACCATTACGGTACGAATAGAGTGAAGCAGAAAAAAAAAAGAAAATTCCGGAAGGAAACCTAAAAAAAAAAAAAATTCTTAACACTAAATATGGTTCAGATGATACCTAAAGTAAAATATCTTAATCATGTGTACTAGATATAACACAACATACCCTGTGATGTGTATTGAAAGAGCAAGAAAAAAAAAGGATATTGCAAGGATATTTTTTATATGTCATAATAATTTTGATTCACCTCACTCTTTATACAGCTCTCCTGTGTTCGCTTTTGTATTTATACTCTCGGAATTCTCCAAAGAAATTCAGGTTTATTTTAGGTTAGACAATAGTATTTTGGATGGGTGCATTTTATATTCACCTGATAAAATTCATATAAGAAATATACACAACAATAATCACCCTATATAATATAATGAATCCTTATTTATTATACAGAGGTGGATAGATTATAGTATTAAAGTCGAGCGCATCAATTGAATAAATTTTATTGCAACTATTTTTGTAGAAATATTGAATATTGTTTGGAAAATTTTATAAATCTGTATAAAACAATGTTGCACCATTGAAATTGGGCCCCCATTTAATATTGAAATGCAAAATCGCAAATTTTATTGCAAATATTTTTGTGGAAATATTGAATAGTGTTTGGTAAATTTTATAAATCTGTTTAAAATAATGTTGCACCATTGAAATTGGCTAAATCTTTAATGCTGAAATGCCAAATCGAAATAAGCATTTCATGCTTCAATGTTAGAATGCCGCAAACTTTCTAAAATATATTGCTATGTCCTTTAGTTAATGACTTATGTGGCTTTGAGCCATGACTGTATCAATGGTGATTCTTTTTGCACCACAGAAAATACGTAATAAAGATTAAATTTTACAAATCTGTGTAAAACGATATTGCACCATTGACATTGAGCCCATCTTTAATACTGAAATGATGACACGCAACAAGCGTTTAAGGTTTCAATAATAAAATGCTACAAATCTTTTAAAAATAAATTAATACGTGCTTTACTTAATGACTTATGTGGTTTTGAGCCATAATAGAAGCATTGATAATTCTTAATTGCACCACAGAAAGTATGTAATATATCTATTGATCATATATTATTATTATTCTTAATATTATTCTTTATTATATTGAAATTAATTAAAATATAATTTCCAAAATTAGTGTGACAGGTAGGGGTGGTTTTATTAACTCTATTATATTTTATAGTAAAAAACTAGTATCGTTTGTAAATTCACAATGAACTCACAAAAATAATATAGAAATAAATTCTTGATGCCAGTATAAATGTACGTCACATTAACATAATGAAACCCTACAATCTAATGGCAGCGTGAAGACGGATATTACTGAGTGCATGATGAAGACGGATATTAGGGGGTGCATGATGAAGAAGAATATTACAATAAAAATAAAAACTGATATTGATGAAAAATAATGCATTTTTAATTTTCCTACCTTAATTTTTTTCTGCTACAAAAGAAGATGAATTTGAAAGTATTGACTACTGCACTATTAATTTTCCAATTGATGCTTACCATCTTTCTTTCGCAAAATATTGTACTCAGCTATATTGTACATTATCAATTTTAACATTTTCGGAGTTCATCATTTTATTACATCTATTATATTTAGTCGTTAAATATCAATTAGTTGAACTATAATGGGATTTCTGAACATTCTAACTTATGGTAATTAATTTACGAATAGGGCAAATGGGGGGCTAATATCAATATCAGCTCAACATACCAAACCATTTGTATAACGATATAAAAGGCAATATTGATATAGATACAAGAAGATAGGTGAAATCTGACTGGCATAAGATTATTAGGTCATTAATCCTTTCAAAGCGGGTATCAAATAACGTATGGTTAGTAGTGATAATATTTCGTTTTTGAATTTCGTGTCATAGAATTAAGAAGACGGTATTAATTGGAAGGTTCTAGTAATGAAAATCAAAGCTTATATTATTTTACACTCCTGTTTGCTCTGAAATAAAATTTTTATTTTTATTTATACATTTTATTTAGGCACTGTCGACTGTACTTTAAATTTTATTCCAGTAACGTTTTTCTTTGATCCTTCAGGTGATTATCATGATGATGATGATGATAGTTATAATAATGATTATGATAATTTGATGTTTTTGTTGTGCTTAAAATGAATGATGACGGAAATAACAACAATAAGAAAACTGGAGGGGAGGTGGTAAAATACTGTTTTCCTTATGACAGTACAAATGATATTAAATTATTCCCGTTATATGATCTGAGAAAAAAAAAAAATTCAACAGTAAAAAAAAACAGAAAGCAAAATGCAAGAACATATAAGAATAAAAAAATAGTGATGAATTGGTGTTAGTGAAATGTCATTTATCTAAATTTAGAAAAATGTTTTCAACACATATAACAATACACATTTACACATACGTTTCATACTCATCGTATATATTCACTAATAACTGAAAATATTTCATTTTAAGTTACATACATAATATGTGGTGGTAGTGTGTGTGTGTATAATAGAATCACTGATATCGTTAAAATTATTAACAGTTATTTTTTGACAATTTATTCATTTTTTTACTGCAGAGCTAAAGGAGTTGTTATGAAACATATTTTTTTTTCATATAACGGAGTCTTCTCATAACGGTGTAATATTTTTTATAACTTTTTTTTTTCTTCCTTCTTTCTTATTTCTCAATTCAAAGTAGGCCTCAGTCTACATTCTTTACGGAAATAAATTTATATTCTTCTATTCTTTGTACACCTTACCTTTATTTTATATTTTTGTTTTTGTTTTTTTAATTTTGCACCTTAGAATTGATGACATATCCTATTCTCTTGTATCCTATATAGAATTGTCAAAAAATAAAACCCCCAAGGTTTTAATTTAAACATAAGTATCATAAAATGTGAGTCTGCAACAGGAGGATGAGTATTTTAATTTTTTTCATTTTTTAAATTATAACTGTCTTATAGTTAAATATAATATATTGATAACCGATGAAAAATATAAATAGTAAGTATATTAAAGTTATATCAATATTACTTTAATATATGAAATATTTTGAAGGGCGCAGAAAACCCAAATCCGCAA
This sequence comes from Argyra leucocephala, assembly GCA_963942445.1. Classification (NCBI taxonomy): domain Eukaryota; kingdom Metazoa; phylum Arthropoda; class Insecta; order Diptera; family Dolichopodidae; genus Argyra; species Argyra leucocephala. The sequence continues at coordinate 18,727,122 of OZ012681.1, forward strand.
AATTGTTTTATTTTTCCTGCTGCACGCGGTTAAAGTAATGTTCTTAAGGGCGCAGAAAAGCCAAATCCGCAAAATTGTTATATTTTTTCTGCTGCACGCGGTATGCTAAAAATAAGGAGCATCGAAATTAATAATATAAAAAAACATAAATTATATAATTGTATAGACACTGGAATAATAATATAAAACCATTTATTTATTTATTTGCCAATAATTTCATTTTCAGCCATCTTGATTTTTTTTTTTTTTTAAACTTTATTTTACCCATTGTACAATTTTATAATTACTTAGCTTAGATAAAGTTTACAAAAAATAGCTTTTGTGATATTGTTATTAACATGTAAAGTAACAGTGTGCTCTTTCTGTTATTTTATGCTCAGCCATCTTGATATTGCAATAATCTGACAGCAACAATGGGAGAAATCTACCAGTTTTTTTTGCGTATGAAGGTAGATTTCTACCTCGCATAAACATGGGCAATGATAATAAACGAATATTCGTTGATTTGGTTTTTAATGGTTGAAGAGTGTTTGATTTTACGTAAATTATTTAAAAATATTTTCAAGGGCCTAAAATGCTGCAATTAATTTGGTTTTAATAATATTTGAATTACCTATCGATATTTGAACCATTTTTATTTTTAAAACCCCGTTTTTTCTTCTTTTAGCATTATTAACGGAATGTGTAACAGGATTCTTAAAATATTTATTTTATGTTTTTTTTTTTGTCCTGAACTTACAGTTCAGATACTTTAATGTCAAATTAAATTTATATTTTTATCATTCGCTCGTTTTCGTCTTTTATTTTTTTTTTCTCACTCATACTCTTTTTTTTTCATTTGTCTCTATTATACTGTTTGTCATTTATAATATAAACGAGTTTCGCGTCATATTCAATGTCTGTTGACTAAATGAGTTATTATCCTTTTTCTAATATTCTTGTTTTACTATACGTAAAATGTTGTTTGTATGGGTTGTGATTGTGGTGTGTGTGTGTGTATTGAATAGAAATATGTTTTTATACTTTCTTTTTGAGGCCTAAACAATTTTTTTTTTAATTTAATTTTTTTTATTTATTTTTATTATGAAATAGCTGAAAAAAAATACAATAATAAAATAAATTGATGTTGATGGTATAAATTTAGATGTTGATGCAATAATTTTTATAATAAAGATATTTTATTTTAATATAATATATTATAATATATTATTAAAGATATTTAGGTAAGTGTATGTTTTGCAAAATGGGGAAAGGTACATGGCAAAGACTTAAAATAACCTTAAAAATATCAAATTGGTACTTAAATACTTTAAAAATAATATCTTGAACACATTATAATAGGTTTTCGTACTGAATTTTTGTTTACTGAAGTAAATTTAAATTTTGTTTAAATTTTTTTAACAGGAAGTGAAAATGAGGTTTCTACGGGGATTGGTATGGAATAGTTTTAAAATTGGAGCTTATGGCTTAAAATAAATTAATTTTTTTGATAAATAGACTGAACATTTAAATAACAATGATGTGGTTTTAAGTAGTGGATAGTCGAGTATTATATTATAAATGTTTTGAAATCCGCTCATTTGAGCGGAAAGTTTTGAAATCCCTTAATCCATATTGTGAAGGTACGAAATTGAAAGATTGTAAATTTTTCAGCATCGGCAGCTACTGAAATTGGAATTTTTCATATACCCCAATCACTTTGTCTTATTTTTTGTATTATTATGTTACAGAACCGTATTTTCTGCAGAATATGGGTTTCTTGGTTATTCAATACTAGACTGAACATTTAAATAACAATGATGTGGTTTTAAGTAGTGGATAGTCGAGTATTATATTATAAATGTTTTGAAATCCGCTCATTTGAGCGGAAAGTTTTGAAATCCCTTAATCCATATTGTGAAGATACGAAATTGACAGATTGTAAATTTTTCAGCATCGGCAGCTACTGAAATTGGAATTTTTTATATACCCCAATCACTTTGTCTTATTTTTTGTATTATTATGTTACAGAACCGTATTTTCTGCAGAATATGGGTTTCTTGGTTATTCAATACTAGACTGAACATTTAAATAACAATGATGTGGTTTTAAGTAGTGGATAGTCGAGTATTATATTATAAATGTTTTGAAATCCGCTCATTTGAGCGGAAAGTTTTGAAATCCCTTAATCCATATTGTGAAGATACGAAATTGACAGATTGTAAATTTTTCAGCATCGGCAGCTACTGAAATTGGAATTTTTTATATACCCCAATCACTTTGTCTTATTTTTTGTATTATTATGTTACAGAACCGTATTTTCTGCAGAATATGGGTTTCTTGGTTATTCAATACTAGAAAAAATATTGTATTAGAGCATTAATTAAGATTTAAAGTAAAAAACAGTATTTTTTCTTGACATTTTAAATTTTATTTGTCATCAGGAGCAGTTGTAACGTGTTTTATTTTGCATTAATTGCATAATTTGCAATTTCCGGTCGTATCTTTCTCTTTTTTCACTAATTATCCCTTTTCTTCTTGTAGTCAACTCTTCGAAAGTATGTGATGGGTTTCTGTGACTCAAGTTTTGCCTAATAACATAAAAAAAATATTGGTAAGTAAGTTTTAGACTTTACATAATAATTAGGTTAACTAATCATAATTTTTACCACTTTACTGTAACTCTCAAATACAACCCCAAGCTAAATCGTCAATGATCCGGATTAGATCAGTATCACTCTAATTTGTTTCCATATGTTAATCAATAAAAAATATGTTCTACAACATGCAAATCAAATGGGAGTAATTTTTAAAGTAAAATATTTGAGCTGTGAAACCGTTATTTTTTGAAAATATCATTATATTACCCGAAATAGCTTATTTTGCCATATTAAACGTCATAAACGTTGTGGTCTTGGTAACCGAAATGGTAAAACATTTGAGTATAGTAATATGTAACGACCGAGGAGCACGGGTTAAACCCCGTGAGAACCAAAAAATTTATAAAATAGTATAAACAAAAATATACAGAATTACAAACCAAATTATTAATATAATTTAATAAAAATGGCCCACATTTCGAGAAGGAAAAACAACCTACAAAGTTGTCCTGCAGATTTATCTGTAGGATCCAATGTTAAAAATAAATAAATAAATACAAATGTACCCATGCTTACCTGTCCATGTGTATTACAAACTGTAAAATATTATATTTAAGATCCTCCTTCCTGCACAATATTTTCCAAATTGAAGGTTTTTAATGTAATTTCGTTAATAATAAAATTTGCAAAATAATTATTAAAAAAAAAAAAAATTATATTATGATAAAAATAAATAAATAAATGAAATAGAAATTATTTTTATGCTTTCACTGGGTAAAGCACCATATTACCATCATCTGGAATTCGTTTTTCTATTTTTATTTTATTTTCTATTTCTATTTTATTTTAATAATTTTATTTTTCATAATTTTCAATTTATTTTTATACTTGTAAATTACACATCCATCCATACATATACACACATCTATACGTCATAACATTATAACTTTGTTTTTGTTCTTGCAAAACCTAACACCAAATTATTACCTTTAACTTTATATTTTCATTTTATTTATACTTAAATGTACAATTATATATTATTATGTAATATTATTTATAAAATAAAACGAAGAGAAGAAAAAAAAATTAAAACAAAAAAAACAAAAAAAACAAAAATATTTAGGTGAGCAACAGCCATTATAAGAGTAGACAACAACAATAACAACAACAATAAAGATCTCGGCATAAAATATTAAAATAAATATTTCTATGCTTGTAGAATATTGTACAATATTTTGTACAGGAGAAAGAAAGAGAAAGTGAGAGAGTAACAAGAATAAACAAAACAAAAAAAAAAAAACAAAATAAAAATCACTTAATATAAATGTATTACCATCTCACCTGTAATGTTCATTTCATTTTGGGTTTTCATATTATCTCATTTTTTTCTTTTTGTTATTTTTTCTGTTTTTAAATTTTCTATCTTTGTCTAACGTACTTGAAGAGATTTTATGGCGCTCAAAATTGTATGAACTAAAGATAGGTTTGCTTATTTTTTTTTTTGTTTTGTCTTTTCTTTTTCTTTAATTTTATACCGACAATACAAAAAAAAACCAAAAGATCGGGCCCGACCACCCACCATTTTGTATCATCGTAATGTTTACCTAATGGAAATTAATGTCTTGTGTCCTGGAACAGATGAATATCTTTCTATATATAGACTATAGATAGTACCAGAATGAGATAGATATAATTTAACTGAATAAAAAATTAAAGAAAATAAAGAAATATACATACATAATAATATATAGAAATGAATATAGAAATAGAAGAAAACAACAATAACAAAAAAAGAGGAATAATATGCCATTAGAGATTGTTATAACAAAAAAAAGTCTGAGGGAACCAAAAAACACACAAAAAAAAATTCAAAAGAAGAATAAAAGTCCTTAGCATTTTATAAAAAGAACCTGGGTCCCTCTATCCTTATATATTTTGTTATACCTATATAATACATATTCTTTATTTATTTAGTTTTGGACAATAAATAGACAAGACAATGTTCACAATAATGTTGTAAAATAAGAAATATCGGTCTAGTTGGGTCAATCTTATAATAGACAACTTCATTCAAAGTGTTATATTTTTAATATATTTACAATGGAGTTACCTCACCACCTACCTTATTTCTGCTATTTTCTATATTTTAAAGGTAAAACAATCAATATAGAATATTATAGTAGGTGTATATTATAGGTAGACGTAGAACATAATAATTATAAATAAAAAAGAAAACTGAGTAAAGGTCTTGGGGTATATGTCATGTTTCTATTATTAAATCATCATCCTGTCTTCGTATCCTACTTTGAGATATTAATCATGCTTATATTCTAAATGTACCTATTTTAGTTTTGAAAAATTTCTACAAATTAAAAAATTTATAGGGAATTAATTTAAATGTTTCTGGTATATTTAATAAAAATATAAATTTGCGGAAAGAGTTTACGCAAATTAGCAAAGGATTTGACAAACTTCAATATGACTGTGGTTTGTTGTAATTTAATAGAGCAGAAAAATGTCATTGTTAAATAACGGATTGTGTTTTAGAATTCTTGATTCCATTCGGTTGCGTTGTATGCTTAGCCGATTGAATTGCATGACAATGACAATGCTTATTGTGTTATGTGCCAATCAGTTATTCAATGTATGATATTATATTATTACATATAATTCTGTCATAAATAATGTTGTATTACATCCGTGTAAACTATGCCTTCTTAGAAAAGCCCATAAAGGAATGCAATCCCATAATCTAAGCTTACTAAATAACAACGAATATTCATGAACAGGCTTGAACCAACCCTGTATATCCGTGATGTATGAAAGGCAATTTTCTACCCCTAGGATTTCTTTACCAAATTACTTTGAAGATGGGGATAGTGTTTTTTATTGTTTCGAACATGTCAAAATTTTGTTTTGCGGTAAAACATACTAATTAACTTTGTTGTTTAAGTGTAATAAATCAAATTCGAGATGCTCTTCAAACTGAGTTTGGTTATTGAAGAATATTAGCAATTTTGTTTGGGGTAATATGCTAAGTACATTTTTTTTTTACTAAAATGTGTAAGAAATAGAATCCGTTATGTTCAAAACGTAGATCCAGAAGCTTGAGTTTTACCAATTAAAGAATTACAGTCAATGCAATAACAGGCTGAAGTTTAATGCAAGAGGAACAAAGAAGTAGAAATTAAGCAAGAAGCAGCTACTTTGTTTGCGGTAATGTTGTTTAAGTAAATTGCAAGTGTGGCTTTAGTTGCGATCGTTCAGCACTTGATCACATTTTATTTAGAATTTAGAAAATTACAAATATTTCTTTATCGAATTCATAATTTATCTTCATAAGTCTACGGATCTGTTTTTACTACTTTTATTTTATTCCAATCAGGAAAAATTTAATTCTCTGAATTTATCGAAAAAAAAAAATTACCTCGTAAAACAACAAAAAAATAAAAATCCTTGACTAAAATGTTCTGGTCTGTGAATTTTCCATTTCTTTATATTACATACTTATCTTTTCGACTCTCTCACAACAATTCTCCTACCCCAACATCCCGTAATTCTTCCTTATTTACAGTTTTTATAAATTATAATTTTTATTTTCGTTTTTTTCTTCGTATCCTAAATATTTACCTAAATAATGGAAGCATGTAAAATAAGGTGGAATGATATGATAAAAAACTGCATTAATGTTTAGTAAATATTTATAAACCTTTTGAACCAAAAACAATAAGAGAAAAAAAAAAACGGTAAAAAAAAATAAAACAGGATCAGTGAATTTTGAATGTCTTATCTTGTCTCTTCTATTACATATATACCTTTAAGGATATTATATTGTACAGTCCAAGCTCATATTTTATTCTATTTTGATGTTGTGTAGGGTCTTTGGAATTTTTTTGTTATCATCTGAGATATTTGGTCGTAGGCTCACGTAAATTCTATACATAATAATCTCGTCGGGATCATTTTGTTATGGTTATTGTTATTATTATTATTATAATTATAGTATTAAAACCATTTTCTGTTTTAAAATATTAAAATAACAACAAAAATGGGTAGACATTGAAAAATGGTTTTAAAACATTTTTTTTATTCTTATTTTTCAGATAATGTTAAAGATTTATACTTAGAATTTAAGTAAGATTGCACTTAGAATTTAAATAAATGAATGAGTTTAATGAGATAAGAATAATGATACCTATTATAATCAATTTTGGAATTAAGTTTTTTAGTTAGTTAATATTTTATTGCTATCGCGTGGATTAGCTGAACAAAATAGGATTGACTTTTATGTTATATCCAAAACCCAGCAATCACAAATAAACCTCACCGGCTTGTTATTGCTGATTTTTCGGTAATCATTACTACCTTCCTACCTATATCCAAACGATTTAAAATTATTATTAGCCAACTCTTCTGAGCCAACTTGTATTTTGTTTCTGTATTCTATTGCCACCTTTTATTTTGCAACCTTATTGTGTAATCAATTGTACCCCCATATTATTCAGATAACATTTTGGAAACTATTTTGTTCAATCTTACATCAGGGTTATGCTTTTGAACGTAAAAAATCTCATCTTATTAATTTATCATGTTCTGTGATCTATCAGCTTTAACTCCACATGTTATTGTGTCATCAATCGTTTTGCCCTTATTGTTGGATCTATTTTGTTCAATTGTATATCAGGATTATGCTTCTGAATGTAATAAATCTAATCTTAATAATTTTTAACATAGTTATTATATGAAATTTTATCAACCCCACAGATTATTGTGTCATCAATTGTTTTCCGTTTTATAATGGACTGCATTCTGTAATCCCTTATCATCCTTTATTCTGCAGGTTTTGCCAATACAGGCTTTCCCTCTTATTCCAATAGCAATTGAATCTATTGTGCTCTATCGCGAATCAGGATTATCATTTTTGATTTAAAAATAAAATCAATTTACATTCAGATGTTTGCATAACATTCAGAGTTTTGCATGGCAAAATGCTCAGACATTCATGGCTGAACAAATTGGTATTAACCGAAGTCATAAACATTCAAGATGCCATCATATGTACTGGAATTAATTGCAAAATTATTTTATAAATATTTTATAATTCATCATTTATAATCTAGGTAGAACTAGAAAAATAAATAATATAAAGCAGAAAATAAAATCAATATGCCACTGCATAGGTCAAGTAACATAACATAATTACCACAAGTTCATAACAAAATTTCGTTATAATAATTTTAAATTTACTTTTTTACTACATCAAATTTTTATTTTCTTCTCTTTAAAATAATATAATATACATATAATATATATATATATATATATATATATATATATATTTCAATTCTGTTATTTAATTAATTTTCTTTTTAAATATAATTTTTATAAAAGTAAATAAGTCGTTGACTGCTTCAACAATATATACAATCACCGTCTACACTACAAATTATGTCCTTGATTTCTATTTCTATAAATATTTACAAAAAAAAAATCTCATATCTTGTATACCTACCTATTTTAAGAATTCTCAAAAGAAAGAAAAAAAACATTATAAAAGCCATCAATCAAGTCCGTTTTCATCACCTGGCATCAACCACAGAAAAAATAAAAATTATCCGCAATGTAAAAATGAAGAACCTATTTGCTTTTTTCATTCTCTTTATTACATTTTGTTTAGGTTGTTTAGGTAAATATTTTTTATTTACATCCCTCTCTCTCTCTCTCTCTCTCTCTCTCTCTATTTAATTTATTTAACCTTACTTATTCTGACCATTATTTCCGTTCCACATATTCAGACAGCTTTTAGTCACTTTTAAATAAGAAATGGAAGCTTGTTGGTGGGTTAGGGTTGGGGGTTGGGATGAGTGAGTTTTATACACCTAGATAGGTATTATCATAAAGAATTTGCACGAACTAAAATGGAATTCGTTATTTTCTCTTGTGTTGTAATTTCCTCCTGTTTTTAAGTTTCTTTTTTATTACTTTCTTTTTTTAATAGAATATTTCAAAAAAAATAAAATAAAATAAAAATTTCGTTTTAACGTTTAAGTACACCAATAAACAGTTTTTACGCCCTCTCTGATTCATTACGTAATTTTTTTTTTTTTTCTTAAGATTTTATTTTAACATTTTTATTTCCCTACAGTTTTTAATACCATCAGGCTCATTCATTATAATGTGGAATATCAAAATTCTTAAGAAAATTATGAGATTGTGAAGAATGATAGAAAGAGACAGAATTGAAAATAAAAAGGCAAGAATGGTATTTTTTGTTTTGCAATTTTTCTTGTTATTTTTTTCACGAGTCATTCAGGACAAGTTTTTAGTATTCATTTGAGGCTGATCATGATCATTTCAAATTTTTAGATTGAATTGAATGAAAATCTTTTGGTATGGCATCAATATGATTAATCATCATCATAACCATCATCATTAGTAGAATTAGAATCATGTAATAAAATAGAATATTAAATTTTTTTTTTATTTACAATGAGAGCTCCTTTATTTTATATAAACATAAATTAACTATGTTGATTTTTTTCTGCTGTTTGGTTTGAATAATTTTTAGGACAACAAAAAATCGCATCTGATTAGAAAAGTTTAGAATCAAAATTGTTTTTGTTTTGTTATTCAAAGGCTTTGTAAAGGATTTGGATTAGATAAACTAATCAAATTATTAAATTTGTTCATTATTATTAAACTTGTTGGTTGGTTATTTTGTTGAACTGCAATCTGCAATCTGCTGAATATAGTTCAGTAGCATTGGGACAATAGTAGGTAAGGTGTTTAGGCTTTCTGTTGAACTGAACTGTGCAATTTGATGAACATAGTTCTATAAAATTGGAACAATCGTAGGTAAGGTATTTAGGCTTTCTGCTGAACTGCAATATACAATCTGCAATCTGCTGAATATAGTTCAATAACATAGGGATAATAGTAGGTGTTTAGGCTTTCTGCGGAACTGTAATATGCACTCTGCTGACTATAGTTCAGTAGCATTGGGACAGAAGTAAGTAAGGTGCTTAGGCTTTCTGCTGAACAACAATCTGTAATCTGCTGATTATAGTTCGATAACATTGGAAAAATAGTAGGTAAGATACTTAAGCTTTCTGCTGAACTGCAATATACAATCTGCAATCTGCTGAATATAGTTCAATAACATTGGGACAATAGTAGGTGTTTAGGATTTCTGTTGAACTGAAATCTGCAATCTGCTGAATATAGTTCAGTAGCATTGGGACAGTAGTAGGTAAGATACTTAAGCTTTCTGCTGAACTGCAATATACAATCTGCAATCTGCTGAATATAGTTCAATAACATTGGGACAATAGTAGGTGTTTAGGCTTTCTGCTGAACTGCAATCTGTAATCTGCTGAATATACTTCAATAAAATTGGGACAATAGTAGATATTAAGATTTTCTGCTAAGCTGCAATTTGCAATCGGACAATAATAGATTTTAAGCTTTCTCTAATTAGAACAGAATCAGTGCTTCATTTTGATGATCATCATCTTATTCAGATTAATCAATTTTGTTTAAATGTAAATGTGTGCAGTTCAAATATCTTAGACTCAGTACGAATGTTTACAAACAATATTTATTTACATTATTATCCTAATATTGTTTAAATATTTAATTAACATATATTTCTTTTTATTTACAGGTAAATACCAATCTGCATAACAAAAACTTAGTCTAAAGTGTTTAATAGTAAGTAATTGTAATCATATTATTTAGATATTTTTAAATTTTATAACAAATTGAATAACGTCGCAAATACCTACTAGTGATATGCGTTACCCAAAAAACAAATTACTAGATATATTGATCGATATGACGTATAAAAAAAATATATTGATGCATACAAAAACCGGAACCAAATATATCCGGAAATCGGATTTAAATTGGGAAAATTAAAATTCTACATTTTGAATTGAGACGATTGAGTGATGCGATTTTCTGAAAAAGCCAGTAGTGAAAAAAAAACAACCTACTCATATAACTTGAATAGATTAGTAATATATATGTGGTGTGGAAATACACTTCCACACACATATACACATACAATACAAATTTTTTTTTTTTTGGCAACGTTTAGAAATTTTAATTTCCCATATTAAAAGATCGATGCATTATTATTATTTGCATGAAAGGAGCCGTTATTTTAAAATTTTGAAAAAAATTTATTAACCAAATCAAAGGTGCTCTAGTTTTCGGTGGTATTTTCATTTTCCGGAATCGGACCGGAAAATGGTTTTTTAAACTCAAAATTCGCCGAAATTGGCGGAAATCTAGATTTTCAAATGGGAAGATGACTTTTTTATGCAAATACGGATTCTACGTCACAAAATAAGTTCGGTTCGGGTTTTTTCGGTTCTACTCGGTAGTTGAAAATATCACCACCAATCGATAGAGCCCCCTCGATTTAGTTAATAAATTTTTTTTTTAATTTTAAAATAACGGCTCCCACCACTCTTAAAAAGCTGATACGATCTGGAACACTCTGTATAGCACCAATTTGCTACATAGATTAGGCATATTACATAATATTTTTTTCTTCAATCTAGCCTATGTTATCCCTGATATTTGAATGAATCTGGGGATAATTTCTTATTGTTACTATTTAATAAATGCCGGTCCAAGATAATGTAGTCTGAATATGTTTTTGCCATCATATTTACACAACGTTTTTAAATCCTGTTCATCTTATATTTTTAGTACCTTGGAAAAAAAGTTCGTTATGAATCAAACTTATTTCTATTTAATTTGCACAAACTCTTTATGAACATTTCACAGAGCGTGCGGATAGGAAGATTTTGTGGTTGTTAATATCCCTATTTTTGTGACGGTAATGGTTTCACATAATTGTTGAACTAATATTTTCCTTTTAATTTTATTAAATTTTATTACTTATCATATACAGTTACGCAATAGTAGGTTTTATATAATTTCAAGTAAGTTTTTCTATTGGTAAGTCCAATACAAAATATAATGCAGATTCTACTTACGGCAAGAGAAATCCTCTTCTCACATTCTACTTTTATATGGTGCGACAGCTTGCAAAAGTATGTAATTCCAGATACTCGCATGCCGCTTGATTTATAAATTGACATTAACGCAATAATAACGTTTTCAAGCATTACTTTTATGGCCAATTATCCTTCCTTAACCGTTTGAAGGAATATACATTTTTTGATTCCCATACTGCCTTGCTTTATTTTCTTTCAAACATTGTTTAGTTGTTGTATACTTTTACTTTAGAATAAAATCCATATTGAATAGCGTTCAATCAGTTGTTATAATTCATCGAAATGTAAACCAAATTCAGCATTCAAATTTGAATTTAGATTTTAGGCTATTGTCAGATTAATCGATCTGGAAAAGTTGGAAATAATGATATTAAGAAAATATCTTCAGTGGTTTGATTAAGTAAGATTTTAATATCTAAGTTTTTTCATCTTTTTTGGCGCTTCTATTTTTCCTCCTCATCTTTTATTATGCCATTTTTCTAAGCTTTATTTTATATTTGGATTCGTTTTGTATTGAATTTTTGATTTATTCAAAATAAAAATGCTTTTACCTAGATTGTATATCTTCTATTCTTCTTGTTTTGTCCACTCTATTCAAGGCGTAGTGACACAAAAAAATATTGTTTTTTTTTTAAAGGACTTTTGCTTGCTGTTTCCAAATTGTCTATTTGGCGCTGCATGCACTGACTTTGCGGTAGTTCTTTCCATTAAAAATTATAATAGAGCTGGGTGCAGAATCAGCGCTTTATCTTCTTTCATTGCTTCTACTTATACTATAAGGTATACACATTGGTAGAATAAATGCAGAAATTGACATTAACCCATTAGAAGCTGTAGTTTTGTTGAATAATGTGTGGGGAATCAGTCACTTTCTGTTCTATTATTGCTTCTACCTTCAACCATCAGCTTCTTAATTTTCCCTGATCGTCTGGAAATGTATCCGAAATATATACAGACAGGACTGGTTAATTGTTTTTTTTTTTGTTCATTTTTTTTTTTTTATTTAATACTGTCAGATTTATGCTTACAGCAAGCACATCAAACGTCTATTACTAGACGAAGGCTTGCTTCATTTAATTGTGCAATAACTCATCATAGGGTTAGTAAATCACCGCCACCTTTGATTAAAAAATCTAAAAATAAACTAAATCAGATACATGCTGTTAGTAGAAGGGTAAAAAGTCATAAATTAATACCTATGTTAATAGCTATACATTTATTAAAAGCACTTCCAAAAGTTAGGCCGAAAGAATCAAAGCTAAAAAGAACAACAGTTGTTAGTTAGTCTCAGTTGAGCGTACATAACGTAATCGTTCCTGTTAAAATACGTAGTTGACATTAAAAGAACTAGATTTAGAATTTACTTCACGAAGCATTCTAGTAATTGGCTCGAATCCCCCATATTCCGTAGGACGGAGGGAAATGTAGAACAACTCAACGGTTCTGAAATTATTCCGATTGGTTCTTTCAATCAAAAAATTTGAAATTTCAGGCGCTAACGTCTTACCAGAAAGGATCTGGTGAATAAGATATCTGGAATTACCCGACGATTATAGACAATGACTGTAAGTCAATTAGTTTAAGATGGTGGGAATGGATCATTCCACGAAAAGTTACTCAAAGCGAAACGTAAAAACTTTTGTTTAACCGATTCCATTCGATTAATGTCTGTCAAGTAATGTGGAGACCACACTTGAATGGCATATTCAAGGTTAGGCCTTACATATGTAACATAAAGATGTTTCGTGAGGTAGGGATCAGAAAATTCTTTACACCAACGTTTAATGAAACCTAAAGAAGAATTTGCTTTGCTCACTATTTTATCATAATGTAGCTTAAAGCTCAGTTTAGGGTCAAGGGTTAACCCGAGGTCTATAATAGAATTCGATCTTGAAAGCAAACAGCCATTTAGTTGGTAGTTGAACCAAACTGTCCGAGCGGAATTTCTCCTAGAAAAGGTAATCACTTGGCATTTAGAAGTGTTCAAATCAAGTCCATTTTTTGAACACGAAATTGTTAAAAACGTTTTGTAGCTTTAAGCAATCCGATAAGGAAGATATAAGAATAAAAAGCTTTGAGTCATCAGCAAAACTAAGAAGCTTAGAAAAAGTTATCACTTTAGGAGCACCAATTGTTGAAACTATAAAACTAAGGGGTCCTATATGACTACCTTTTTTTTCCAGAAATCTGCATTTTACATTCAATGTGTTTTAAATAAAGTTTCATTGTCCGTCTAGATTATTTATATTTCAAAGCTTTTTGTTGCTGTTTTATCTAACTGTTTTAATGTTCCAGTTTCTGCAGCATGGGTGACTATGGGGAATATAATATAATAATTTAATTATATCAATACGCTAAGTTTCGTAAATATGTATTTGGGTAGTTGATAGTTATTAATGATAATCATTATCCATTGACCATTTGGACAATGATGATGATGATCACAATCACATTCGGGCACTATTTACCTTTATTCTAAATCTCTTATTTACATTTGCCCACAGCAAAAAAAAAAATCTCTATATAATCAGAATTAACAAAATGAGTACTTCATTAATCCATTAATCATTTTATCAAGCATTTATCATTTATTATTGTTTGTATTGTGTATTCGAAGACATAAAAAAATAGCGCCATAAAAGTCTATGATGGTGTTTTCATTTATTTCGATTTTCATTAGAATTCAATCAAAAGCTTTTGTTATGTTTTTTTTTTTAAACGCCACAATTAAAGTTAATGAACTTTTGTAGCTATATTATTTTTGTACTTATTAAAGCCATCAATACAAATATTGTATGGTGCGTATTATAATAAGCTTGATTCCGATGGGAATTTTCAAATATCATTTTTTTATTTTGTAAATTTTAAAATACCACATTTGAAATCTATTATAGTTAGAAAACTTTCAAGAGATTTAAAAAACAATAACAACAATTTTTGGAGCATACGAACGGTATTTCAATACACTTAAATATACCTTTAAACACCAACCATGATACAATCAATCTAGATTTTATAAATGTTTTTTTTTTTCATTTCTTCTTTTTGTTATTTTAATTTTCAAAAAAAAAAAATTTTTTTTTCTATTGATTGACATATTATTGGCGCAATAACATAAAATGAAAACCTAAAATTCAAAATTCTGACATGTTCCGTTTGTACATTCTCTATAACCACATTAAGACTTTTATTTAAATCTCTCTTAACGATCAATCACAAAGTAACATCTTTTGTTCAATTATTAAAATTTTCCATGTTATTTCATACCATCTTTATAAACTCTAAACCAGAAAAACACAAAAAAAAAAAAATCTGTGCAAAGATGATTGTTCTAGAGAGAGGAGGGTATCTTAATAAAAAAAAGACACTGGCAGGAACTGAAATAAAAGAAATGTAGAAAATTAATGTAAAACCGTCCTTTTTTCTGTTATTTTTGTTGTTGTTGTTGTAATAAAAAAAAACCCTCAAAGACAATGAATAGGCCAGGCCATCAACTTTAGTGCTTATTGCCGCCACCACTCACTCATTCAAACAAAAATAGGTAAAAGAATGATGGAGCACTTAAGAAATTGGACATTTGAATTTATTCTAATCGATTATTATGTGGTTTTAGATTTGAATGGTTTGTTGTTGTTGTTATTGTTGTTTTTTTTTCATTATTAGTAGTGTTTTTAGTTTGCCTAAAAATTGAAAAATCATTAAAATTAGAAGAGAAAATAAAAAAAGAGATCAAGATCATGATGATGTTAGTACATACATGCGTACATACATTGTATATATAATATTACTATTCATAATGATGGATTTCTCATCTGCTCGTATTGAAAGAGAAATAATAAAGAAATTTCTTTCGAATGATTAATATAGGAATTTGCCTTGAGGAAATGTAAAAATGAATGTGTGTATTTGATGGGATGCAAAAATTCTAAATGGGGGTCTTTTTTTTTATTTATATTTTTAAATGAGACCTACCTCTATATAACATGGAATTATAAATATATACAGTAATATTTGAAAGTTTATGATTACCAGTTGAAAAATATATTTTCTGCTTTAAGTTGAAATTTTAAGTCATACGGAATAGTTTGACTCAATAACATCCGCGGTAATAATTTGAAATGACTTAGTCATGCAATACGACTGAAATTTGCAAGTAGGCTACAACCTGATAAAAATATACAATATATAAAATGTCTGGGATATTATCTGCGACTGCCTTGGTCTGGCAAAAACTAAGCTCAGGTTGTTTGAAAGTCTGAAATAAATCTCAAAAGTTCGTTTTGAAGAATATTCGTTGATCTGTTGCAGCTGCGGATCTATTTGAAAAGTAGGTAATAGTCTGTTTTATATTGTAGGAGATCATTATGAATATAGGAGGCAATGGTTTGATTTGCTGCGACTTTTTTAAACTAAACTAAATTTATTTAGAGCGATTTAAAGCATTTTAAAAAAGTAGTGCAAAATCAAAAGTGTAATGCTTTATGATGACTTAATGACATTGTTTCAATTCTGATTTTGGTGTTGGTCAACATTTTGGTTGAACAGTATTGTAATTCTGTTGTATCTAACCTCCCGAGAAAAATTTTGTATTCTCATGATAATAATATTATATTTGCACCAATTGCTTGTCGCAGAAGCTATTTCTCAAACCTCAACCCCTGACGTAAATAAACAATGTTTTCTACTTAAAAACTACTGATACCCACAACTTGGTAGTAACAAATTAAGCATTTAATCAACAATGCAATATAGGGTTTGGACCAAGTCGATATCTATAGCGGTTATTTTTAACCCAAACGAGTAGAAGAAAAAGAAGAAGAATTATATACAAACTTATTTTTAATATCCAAAGTGTATTTATTACAAATTTAATTGAAAAAGATATTCTGTTTTATCTAGAGTAACATGCGAAAATAGCTTTGAATAGGAGCACCTAATGGTGGATCACATCCATAAGGAAAAGTGCCCTTATGTGTAATTGAAACAAATAAATTAAATTAAATTAAATTTTCAAGAAATTTGGTTTCAAATACCCCATCGCAATTACTTATATAGAAATATTAGTTCTGTTTTAACAATTAACCACTGTTGTAAAATCAATCACACAAACACTGTTATAGCGTCGCAACAGCTCTGATGTAAATTTCATAAAGTGCTTTTTATTTAATTTTTTATTAAATTGATATTTTATTTTTATATTCAAATTTATATTGAGCCTCAGCTGCGTGGTAACAGTGTTAGTGTTTATAAAATTGATTTTGTCTCATATCGGCACGAATTTTACAAGTTTAGGTCGAATTATTTAAACATTATTATTTCAAAGGGTTAATTGCAGATTATGCAAATTTTTAGGAATATTCTATGTTAAGTTAAGTAAAGCAATAATTTAAAATTTGAGCCGTAGCGGTGCCATAAATATGATTAAGGGTTAAAATTTCTTGACAATTTCTATAAAATGCCGAAAACCAAGGAAAAGATCTAAAATGTAATTTTATATAATTTTCAGATTTTTTCAAAAACAGATTCTAAATGTTTATTCCAACCTAAATCAGAAAACCAGTAACAGTCCCTCTATTCCAATCTGAACACTGATAAAAAAATTTTAATCGATTTTACTTTATAAGACTATAAAAAATATTAATTTACTCTGGTTAATCACTGTTAACACGTTCTTTTAGACATGTATGTTTTTATATTAAGCTAAATTTCAATAAAACAAATTATAAAGAATGAATAATGGGCCTGATGAATACAAAAAAAAATACATATAATTATGATGAAAGTGTTTAAGAGTAAAGAAGATGAACCTTTTTAGATATGGGTCAAGTAATTAGTATAATAAATATTATGAGGAAATATTTAAAAGAAAATATATATATATATATTTTTTTCTTCTCCTGTTAAATTATTTGGATTTCATCTTTCTATTTTTTTTTCTCTTTTTCTTTTATTTTAAATTAATGATTTGTGGTTTTTGAATATTGTTGGTAACTATTATAATGGTGTTAATGTACTGCTTTTTATTTTGTTGTAAATATCCGTGAAATATGATGAAAAAATTAAAAAAAATATTGATTTTAAATGTTTCTATAATCTACCATAGGATAATTGTCTAATCAGCATTTGTCTATGATTATGAAAACGATAATGAATAACTAAATTAGAAATGATGAATAATCTATGGGGAAGGTAATTTTTGAAAATAACTTTTAATAATAATATTAAGTTAGAGTACAATAACTTGGTATTTCAATGACGGTGCTTGTTATTGAATATTGACAAACCGCATCTTACTGTAATAGTCGATGGATGTGATTCGGTTCTAATTTGAAGCAACAAATCGCTAATTATGATTATAAGTATTTTTGAATAATAAGGCTATGAATTTTATCAAAATTGACAGTACTGTAATTGGTACTGGTAGTTAATTAGTACATTTGGCACTGGTGTAATCACCTGAATCTGTAATTCTTATTTAGGTGCTTTGTAATTTATAAAGATATCATCGTTTTTACACAAGTCATCTATCCACCATCTTTTCACAATTTATCTGCAAATTTTACCAATTATTGACATCTTATTAATAATGTCGCTTGTAACTGCATACGGCTGGTGATTGCTACATTGAGCACATGTCGGCAAATAGAAATTCAGATTTAAGACTGGCATGACTTCATAATAAATTCATTGAAGACTAAAAATGTTTAATAATTATTTGATTATAACTTATAAATATTTACATTATAGGTAGCAAAGATGATTCCATATTATTTATTGTATTAGCTGCGGGTTTTAGGGGTTTAACTACATTTCAACCTCGATTATAATGTATATCTTCACATTGCATCTTGTTTGAAAAATATTCTATTAACACGGAACTTCTTCTTGAATAAGGCAACAAAAAAAAAGTCATGAAAAGAATGTAGAGAAATAATACAAACTATAAGAGAGATGTAGAAGAGATTTAATATTTTTTTAGCCAGACCAAAATCATAAACATAATTGATTAAATGCAAAAACGGCTCAGTGACAACGAACATGAAATAAATAAAAAAAAATTGTTTACGAGCTTTAGAAATTCGGTTTTGCTCTTCTAATATAATAGCTTAACCAACCTATTTGTTACGACATGGATGATCATCATCATTGTCCTGTAATCCCATCCGTGGCACATAGGGCGGATACTGTTACAACTGATTTTTATTTTATTTTCCTCTCCCAAGGTTTTAAAGGGTTTTAAAGGGACAGTTCGACAAAGAAGATGTTTATATTTATTGTGGCGGATATTTTTACGACATATTTTTATATTATTGCTTTCCTTAAAATTAATACTTAAGGCTTAGGTTAACGTTACTTTTAAACTTTCCTATCACTTTTAAAGAGTTTTAAAGGGACAGTTCGACAAAGAAGATGTGTGCATTTATTGTACATTTATTATTATTTATAAAAGATACGACGACAACAAATACAAAGAAATTATTTTTCCTTGGAAATGTTAATATGGAATACATTTGAACATTCTAGACCGATCCAACCAATTTCCAGCACCAATCTTGAACCACCAACTATTTACATAGTCAGTCTTGAACCAAAACTAGCATGTTTACTTAATTATGGTTCAAGATTGACATCTAATGCTACTAATGTGGTTCGAAAGACAAGCCATCTAATACTCATTTCTACACCATCGGTGCAGAAAGTAGCATTGTCTATTTAGAGTATTTGGAATTATAGCCAAAATGGTAGCCCTATATGATATTAAAAAAATTAATTTCAATTATATTTCCGATATCATTTGCAAAATTAATACCTAGCATTCAATACTTTTTTATTTATATTTTTATAATATTTATCATTTATAACTTTAAATTTTCTTTTTCAATTTATTTCTTAACTTAAACTTATCGATTTAAATCATACCATTCAAAACACACCATTTATTTCTATATTCACCACATTTTATATTTCTACTGATTTTTTAACAATATTTAAATTAAATTTTTCAACTCATCCCATTTTATTGCCATTTAAAATAATATCATTTTAAACTCACCATTCATTCCAATACTCACCACATTCTATATATTTACTAATTTTTTTTTAACAATATTTAAATTAAATGTTTCATCTCATCCCATTTTATTGCAATCATCTTAGATTCACATCTAAAAATATATATTTTAAATTATATTAAAGTTAAGCAGGTGTAACAGTCGAATTTATTTATAAATAAACCAAAAAAAAAAGTGAAAGAACAAGAAAAATAAAAAATAAAAGGAAATAAAAATCAATACAATACAATTAAGTATTGAACCCTAAAGTCGTAAAATATCTAGAAAAATTATTGTTACTACACAGATTTAAAATTTAACAAACTAGCTAACAACCAATCCAATTGTTCAATAGATGGAGTCTCGTGGCTAACTATTATAATATATATATATATCTATATGTAATAAAAAGATTCATTCCTACTACTTGTATTAAAATACACAATGTTTGGGAAATTGTTTTTGTTTTTGTTTTTTTGTTTTTATCTATATTGGCCACAATTGCAAAAAAATATAATAATGAAAACAAGCAAAAAGACGTGTAAATTTTCTGTTCAGAATTGAAAAACAAAAAAAAAAAATCGTTTAATTTTATATCCGAATAACAATTTCTCAACTACATTTCTTCAATTAACTTCTATTCATTTTCATTTCATGAATTTAACTAGCTATAACCCATCCATATAGGTAGGTATAGAACAAATACGTATATATTCGATTACGTTTGATTGAACAAAAAACCAGAAACAAAAAAATAATAAAAAACAACAACCAAAAAAAATGTCTCCGAAATCGAATTTTACTCTATAATACGAAAAGAAAATAATAAAAACAACAACAGTAAAAAAAAAAAAATAACAAACATTACCACATAACTATATCTTCTGTCTATTCCAGATACAATTCGATTTACTTCGATTTCCTTCTTGTTTATTTGTTATTTACCCAAAGTTAAACAATATCAAACCGCAAAACCAAAAGATCCCAGACCCATGAAGAGGTCATGAAAATCGGTTTTTGTTGTTGTTGTTGTTGTTTTTCTTTCATTTCCTCAGAAATAAAAAAAAAAAATAAACAGAAAAATGTTACCAATTTTGTTGCAAACTGAAAACAAAACAAAAATATTCCTTTTATTTTTCAGTGGCTTTAAAATATGGCTTGCAGTGAATGCTGTAACCTCAGCTTTTTCCAGATTTCTGAATTACTTTTCTTTTCTTCTCAATTAGATTCAGTTGTACTCTATTAGTTGGCATTTTTTAAATTTGAAATTCTGAATTATTGGAAGTTGTTGGAAATTAAGCTACGGGTATCACAATAATTAGTTAAAGAATATAATTATATATAAAGTGCTGCATTTGCGGTCAGGATGCTTGTGACGGTATTCTTCATCTTTATTTATACGAAATTGTTTAAGCTTCAATTGCAGTGGTAACAAATACGTTAAAAGATTTAGACTTAGGCTTCTGCAAAATGAATTAGGATTTAATTATGCCTTTTTGATCCAACGACTCAAATAAGACCATATTGTTGTTTTTATTTTTTCTACGTTAAGCCAAAATTTAGCTTTATAAACGAATGCACAACTTGGACGACATGAATATTGAGAAAAAACAATGTCCCGTTGGCTAATTTTTAATAAATTTATTAATATTACCCATATTGGTTGGATTAGATTATCACACTCCCATCATCACTCTTCCAAGGAGCTCAGTACTAAAGTCAACCAGTGCAATTGAGAAAATCGATTATCAGATCACCAATTCAACTTGCCGCAATAATTCCTATATTTTGTATAGAATTATAGTTAACCCGTTTATAAGATTTTTGACCGAAAAATGTTCGATTTAGATCGAGTTCAACGTTTTGCAAAATTTACAAAATGAGTACTCAATTTTTTTTTTTTTTGGATATCGAATTTACCAATACGACTGAAAAATATTGTGAAATTTATTGAAATACAAAAATTAATACGAACATTAAGAGTAGATGTAGTGAGTATGAAAGAAGAAAGAATGCCAAAAAGAATATTAGATGCGGTATTGTACTAGAGTCAGAGTTAGACTAATATTAAGCTGACTTGACGAAATCAAGGATAGTTTAAAAACAGCTGTGGCAGCTACAGCAATTCGTTGTTTGCACGACACTAAGCCACGTGTAGACTTATAGCGATTCCCTTTACCAAATAACAATACGAACTGAAAGCTATTCTCCAAACAGATATTTAGATGCGGGGATATCTTGTTTTAACGTGGCAGCTACAGATATCCGTTGCTGCCACGACACTAAGCCTAGTGTAGGCCTATAGCGGTACCCTTTACCAACTAACAATATGAACTGAAAGCTGTATTCTGAGCAGATCTGTAACTACAATGATATCTCGTTTTAACAAAATTATGATTATAATACAATCATGGATAATTTTAATTTACTCTTGTAAAATTGTATCGCTTTGATCAAAAATTTTATTATATATTTTCTTTCTTCCATAAACTTTTAAGATTGGGCACCTGTTATTTACCTACAACAGCTATTTTTCGTTAATTATAAATGTGGCTGGACTTCATTTCTACCATATAACAATTTGACATTTTTGTTTACTGAACTCAAGATAGATGGGTATGCGGTCAGATCACTTAAACACTTCCTGTTACATTATATTTGAAGAAATGTATTGCGGATTATTTAATGTTAGATCTGAGGATGGGGATTTGTTTTATTATCCGTTTTTTACTGATTAGTTATTGTACCGCATTAATTGATAAAAAATCAGCATGTATAATAGCAGAATTTTGATGTTACAGTATTAAAATTAATATTTTTCGTTGCTTTATAAAAAGCTGGAATTGATTTTTTTAAGGAGTAGGATCTATTCGAATAAAAAATGTTTGATTCCATATTACAATATTGAACCAATTTGATCAAAGTGAGTTGGGTTTTTAACAGCCCTAATTATTTTTAACCAATCCATTCTAAAGGCTTCAGAAATATACTCGTATCTGGAAGCCTTTAGAAAATCCTTCTTCATCCAACTTATGATTACTCTGTTCATTCTAATATATTTCTAGACCACAAAATCTTTCAAATCAATATTATAAAAATTTATTCGTCTTCAGTTACATGAAACTATAGACTTTTTACTTTCATCATTTTCAATCATCAATTATTTTATCATTATCATCAACATCATCATTATCATCAGATTCATGATCAGTTCCGACACAATTCAATTCCAGACATACCACATTTGAAAAATTTTCTATATGTACATATTTTGATGAAAATGAAGAGTGAGAAATTAAAGATTTTTCCGCCAATGTTTTTTGTACTTAATATAAATTTTTTGGTATTTTCTTTTACTTTATTTGTTTTTTGGTTTATTTGTTTTTGTTTTATTTTATTTTATTTTTTTTTGTTTCTTTGGTTTTGTTGTTCTATTATCATTATGGTTTATTTTTCATTTTAATTTTCAAAATAAAATAAACTTATTATAAGTTATGTATGTACATTGTACATCATAGTGTATAGATATGGAGAAAAGAGAGAAACTTAAAATTAATGTAATATATACACGTGGCTTGGTACCTCTATTAAATAACGCATAAATATGTAGCTATATACGATATATGGCGGAAGGAAGTATAATTTTGAACAGAAGAATTGAAAAATAAAATAAAAAAGGATATCTTCTTTTTGTAACCTATAAGAAAATATAATGTTTCAAATAATGTTGTGTATACGTGTGTGCATGTGTATGTGTAATGTCTTGTAAATAGTTTTCTACATTTAAAAATATTTTATTAAAATATATTATAAGTAAGTAGTTGAGTTGTATAGTTGAAATATAAGCAATATGAAAGGTGTTATTGGTTTGAATATCAATTTCTGAATACTTTTAATCATAGCTTTAGGAAGTCTATTGTTGTATTGTAGTTTTGGTGAACCAATTTATAATTGGTTGTTTGGATAGAAATTTCTGAAATTTGATTGTAAACGTTTTAAAATAATAAGTGGTGAAATTAGTTTATTCCGATTAATTCACTCATCAGTCCTCAATAACCTGATACATTTTGAACTATTCCTTGTAGATGCTATTTTGTATGACATTATCATTAATTCTTCTACACCTTGAGTACAGGTACAAATTTTATTATTTGTAATAAAAAAAAGCTTAAAAAGCAGAGCGTAGTGTATTGAACAGATTGACAAGACAATAATTTTCACCAACAAATCTATTTGCCTTAGTTTTAGAAGCATTATAATATTTTCAATGTGTTAAACTGCTCCAAACATTTAAGTGATGATGTGAAAAAAAGAAGAAAAAACCAAATGTTTGAACAAACCTATATACTTTGTTATATCTTTCATACCTAAAAAAACTAACTGTGAGTTTTAAATATGAATAAAAAATTCTAAAACTATTTCAAAAATTCAAGTGATGGCAAAAAAAACGAAAAAAAAAACAAAATATTTGAACCTACTTATACACTTATTATATCTTTCATAACTAAAACTGACTGTGAGTTTTAAATATGAATAAAAATTTTAAATAATAAAAATGTGTTAAACTATTCAAAAAATTCAAGTGACGGCAAAAAAAGAAAATAGAAACAAAATGATTGAACCAACCTATATATTTTATTACATCTTTATCATACCTAAAACTGACTGTGAGGTTTAAATATGAAAAAAAATGTTTTATAGTAAATTTAACCTTTCAATATTTTGAACTATTTCAAGTAGTTCGTACGATGCCGAAAATATGCATATAAGAAAATGGGATCATAGAACCACAACACTTTATATTTTTTTTATAACTAACACTGACTGTGACTTTTAAATATGAATAAAAATTTTAAATAATAAAAATGTGTTAAAATATTTCAAACTATTTTATTGAACCAACCTATACATTTTATTAAATCTTTATCATACCCAAAACTGACTGTGAGTTTTAAATATGAAAAAAAAAAATGTTTGACAATAAATTTGATATTTTGAGATATTTTAAGTATTCGTACATTATCGAAAATGATCATCGGATCATAGCACCACTGTGTACTGTACTCTATATATTTGTTTTATAACTAAAACTGAGTCACAGTCATAAAATATGAATATGAATCAAAACAATTTTTTTTTATTACATTATTTAAAATTGAATAGTACTGCTGCTTTATTGATTCCTAATAGAATAAATAGAGATATAACACCCCATATTGTCCCAAATGTGAAACTACAAGATGAAAAAAGCAATACGAATAAAAAATTGCAAGTATGAAATACTATTTTTCTGTTCTTGATATTAAAAATTACAATTAAAAGTTTTATTAATATTAATCGATTTCGATTATTACACCGTCATTAGAAGACTATATTATAATCAGTGCAATGCAAATCAATTAAACATTTTTTTTTATAGTCTTCTGATGATGGTGTAAAATAACCGATATCGATTAAGAACTAATGAAAGAAACTAATTTTATTAAATATTAATCGATTTCGGTTATTACATCGTTATTAGAAGACTATATCATCAGTGCAAATCAATCAAACAATTTTTTTATAGTCTTCTAATGATGGTGTAAAATAACCGAAATCGATTAAGAACTAATAAAATTAGTAGAACATAATATGTACAGTTAATGTAATCTTTATTTATATAAATATTTCACCTAGAGCCTACTGTATATTCTACAAATATATAGTCTTATCAAAATTGTCATACCATGACAACACTGCAACCTCTGCATATGCACTCGTTCCCCATGAAACATTTATACGGGCTACAGCTAACAATAAAACCAGATAAGGACTGTAAGATGCCAGATCAAACACATTTTTGATAGTAACTTGGATAAAAATACCTTTTTGTGCATTAAGTATAATAATATTGTAATAATCATGCATATAACAAACCTACCGCAGGCCAAAACAAACATATTATCACATTGCAACTTTTGTTTTTATTTTTGAACTAATCAGTTACAAAGACAAAAATATTATAAATGGAAATATCAGTTTTTACTTTAAGTACTGAGCATCAAATTACTATCTCGTGCCAGTACATTTTTGTTGTTGCAATATTTTAACTTTATTTCATGAATCATTTGTTTGGGGCTTAGAAAGAATATCGCTGACCCTAAAAAAGAAAGCAATAATAATTTATGATACGTAATTTTAGGAATTTAGAATATTTCTTAAAATTAATAATTGTAATAAAGTGATTTTACATATAGAGTTTAAATGTATTCCATAAGAATCAATATAAAAATTTAGTATAAATAAGATTGGTATAACTTAAATAAAGACAGAGTTAGCTTTGGTCATCAATTTAGCTTTGGTGACAATCTGTTTGTTTTTAGGTTGTGGTCATCTAATTTAATATATTATACCAATAACTAATTTAATATATTATTGTACAAATAACGGCCTATAAAAGCGGCAACTCTTGCCTTACGAGACTATAGGATTCATTCACACTTGGACAGTAGGCTAACCAAGACAATAAGGTGTGAATTATAATTTTAAACGCGATAACAATCAAAAATTTAAACAATATGTAGTGCATTAATATGTGTGTATATCCATCCATCCACAAAAATTAATCCCGATCTATGAAATTGCGAACCGTCGCTTGGTATATTCTACAATATAGTGTTTAGTGACTATATTGTACTAGATTAAAATTACTGTAATTTAATTTAAAAAATTTATGAATATTTGGAAAAAATATTTTCAGTTATCCCAGAGAGTATCCCAGTGTTGACACCAAGGTCTATTTTACTAATTTTTCTCTTAAATTTGTTTATTTTTGTTTTTTTTTTTTTTGTAAAATTATTTGCAGTACAAATTGGATATAGACATTTGAAATTGGTTTTTTTGACTGAAAATAAAACAAAATTACCGTTATTTTTCTTTGAAATTACTTTTTCTTGTTTTTGTTTTTTTTACGGAAATATACAAGAACACTATAATTTTATCAGGTTTGTTTTTGTTTTTTTTTTTTTGTTTTGTATAGGTAACTCAAAGGGTATAAAGAGAGAGAGTTTGTTTTTAACTGATACAATTTTTATTTTTTTTTTTTTTTTGCTAGTTTTTTTTTTATTTTTAAATATTACAAAAATAAAGTAAAAATAATAAAAATTAAAACAGCAATGATACAAATGTATTAAAAGGATTCGCTTTTTAGTCCTTTATTTTTGTTTTTGTTGTTTTTTTTGTTTTGTTTTTATACACAAAGTTTGTTTCTACATGTGTATATGTTTAAGGCTTTTATTGTGCCTTTGAGCATTATTTTTGGTTTTGTTTTCAGAAAAAGAAAAACGAGAAGAAAAGTAAAAAAAAAAAAAAAGAGAAAACATTAAAGAAGCGAACAATCCATTAACAGAAAAGTTACTACAACTTAAGTTGTGTTCTACAACAACATATTTTTATTTTGCTTTTTTTTTTTATTATTATTATTATTATATTGGTATACACCTATAGGTAAAATAATATATAACTATATTTTTAACATATTCATATATATATATATATAATATATATATATATAATACTGTATTAACAGGAAATGGAAATTTACAGTAGAAAATTACAGAGAGAAATATTGTTGTAGTAAACTAGCAAACGAAAAGCTTCAGCAGTGGCAGCAGCTAAAAATACACGATTTTTCAGTAGTTTTGTTAACAGGATTTTAAATTGTTTTCATTTGTTCAAAATTGAAAATATTTTTTTTTTTTTGTAGACTCTGAATCACTTTGGAAAAATCTCTGCTTGTTGGAATGTATATACATATATGTATGTATATAATATATTTCAGACATTTTTATAAATATAAAGAAAACAAGGCAACAGAAAAGAGGTATTGCCATATTAAGTATGGAATATTGTAGGCCTAAAGGGAAATAAAATGCAAAAAGGACTCTTATAATTTTATAATATTATTTATTTTGTTTTGTTTTCTCTTTTTGTTTTCACATTTTTATTACTTAAATGTAGTTACTACTTTTTAAAAGAAGATGTTTGTTTTATTTTTTATTCTTTTTAATTTTTTTTTTTTTTTTGTTTGTTTCTTTGCGCGAAGAAACATCAAATGTGTAGTTTAAAAAAAAAAAAACATAAAAAACAAGAAGGCAAAAAATATTTCTACATAGAAATTAAATTTGTAAAAGAAAATCCCTTACAATACTACAGGATAATGTTTTTCTTTTCTTTTCATTGCTTTCTTTTATTCGTTTGTTCGTTTGTTTTTATTTGGAAGTACTATGATGTACTATATATATATATACCTATTTGATGTTGTTCAGTGACTTTTCTATATGGTATACAAAAATTTTTTAACTGCATTAATTTTTTATAAAAACAAATTTTTGTTTTTGCTTTTGTTTTTTTTTTTTACTTTTTAAATAATATTTTTATGTGATCTTCTCTAAGAACTCATTTAAAACCGCAAATCAAGATTATTTCCTTAAGAAGTTTTGCAGAAATTATTATTATCTTTACTATTATTTCGGGTAATTTTAATTAAACAGTATAACCGAAATGCTTTTTCTTAATGGAAAATAGCTTAACGTGTAACGGTACTTTACTGGTTAATTCCGATAATAAGGTGAATAATTTGTTATTTCAATTTTAAATAGTTTTATTCAACTTCAAGTAGGAACAATTCACTTCTTATTGAATATTATTATTGTAGAAAAAGATATTGAATTTATTCTTTGGTATTTGGCGCAAAAATATATTTTTTTTCTTTAATTTTAAACAAAAAACATAGGACCCAAATTAGTAATATAAATTGCTTTGGTCCAAATTGATAATTCTTCTACTCTCATATTTCATATCCAATTTGAACAAATTTATTCTTTCATTTTCAATATATACCCACAACAATACGCAACTAAATGATAATAGTCAGCGGGAGCTGGATAGGAAACCGCATGGGTGCATATTGAATATAAATGACACAAGTTATTTGTCCAATGCTGTAAATAACCAAATATTTGGTTGGTTCGGCTGGCCTTGTATAGTCGTGGGCTACCATAAAAAATTGACATTGATTTGGATGTGTTATAACTATGCAACTATATAGTTCTTGGGACGGCATTTTTAAGCTTTCAAACTTTAAATATTTCCTTCCGGAAAAATTGTTTTTGCACAATAGCACTCATGTTAAAGCGGTATGATTTAAGCGGTATGATGCCGAATTTACCTACACGAAACTTAATACATTTCTTCATCAAATGCTTTTAACTCATAGTCCTTAATTTGTGGAAATTGTTCATCTGAAATACCATTACAATAATATATAATCGTTTGAGGCAAATTTTTATTAGGCAAATCATACTTCTGTTAATGCGCTGCTAAGATGCTACCCTTATTTTATTACACTTAATAATTTCCATTTTAGGAGCGATTTTTTTGTAAGGGACATTGAATGTTATATTTTACCCTAAATGCATCATGTGATGCCGCTACACCCACAACACTAGGTATTGATTTTTGCACTTTGGGCGACGAATGAGTTACATCTGCACCAATAAACATTGCTATTTTTAGCATAATATTCTGTATGGTTAATGTATTATTTTTCCTTGTAACAATGCCAGGACTGTGTCAATAAACCATATTTAATTTCAGCTAATTGTTTCACTCGCGAATAGTTATCTTCTTCAAATGCTGATAAAACCACAAAAATATTGATGGGGAGGGTAAAAAAGAGCTACAAGAATAGGGAGAGGAAAACAAAAAGAAAGATTGTTGGAACATAGAAATTTATATCAAAACTGTTTTATGTCAATTACACTGCATTGTTAAGGTTAAGCGGCGGTCGAACAAAGTTCTATATAAAAATTGAACTTGTAAAAGAAATACCTTAAAAACACAGACAGCTATGCTGCACTTCCATCTGTGCTATAATATCCGTAAGATGTTTCATTATTTTGAATATCTTTGATATCTCGATCTGATTGAAGACTTCATTTATTGCCAGTGGTGAAAAAGAGGAATCTTTACAATTCTAGGAAAGACGGGATATTCATAATGGCGTAATTTTGATACAGTGCGATTTTATTAAGCTGTGATTTTCAAATATTTCAATAATTCAAACAAATTACAATAATTATTTGTTTTTTAATATAAAAATTTATTAAATTTAACAAAATCAAAATTATAGAATATGAATGTATAAAAAACAAGTAAAGCTAAGATTTAAAGAAAAAATAAATAAAAATTTATAATATTAAAAAACAAAAACAAAAATGGGGTTGGTTAGAATTTTTCTGGTTACAAAGGTATATTCGAATCCTTAACACATCTTTTGAGAGTAATAAGTCAATCAAGTTCTTATATTATTAATCCCTATTAACATCATTCTGCAAATTTACTTATGCATACCATAGCTTTGGCTCTTTGAAATACAAGAAAACGTTAGGCGGTCGGAATCGAGTGTTATTGGGCATTCAGACAGAACAAGGTATAAATGGGGATGTAATATTCCCTTTCACTACTTAGATGATGAAATGAACCTCACGCATAGTTTTTAATGTACTTAAACGTACCAAGTTTAACCTGTGTTCATATGGATACAGAAAAAGTGGATTAGACAAAGGAAGCTGGCGAACTGCATATCTTGGTAAATTTTTTTGAATATCTTCTACTCTTTTTATATGAATTTCATAATAGAGTACCATACCTGACTAGCATATTTCAGCTGTGGCCTAGCAACACATGTATATAGGGATTTTAAGATATAAGAAGGGTCATCAAATTCCTTAGAACCAGGTTTTATAAAACCTAACATTGGGTTAGCCTTACTAATATTATTATTAGTAGAATTTAAAAGACAGTTTTTCATCGAAAGTGACACCAAAATCTTTAATTGACCTAACTATCAAGAACTTATGCATTAAGTAATTAGATATTTGCAAATAAACCGGTACGCATATGATAACTCATCACAACACATTTATTCCGATTAAGCACCATGTAATTTACACGTTGGGTGGCGTAGTAGGTAGAAGGTAGCCTGCCTTTGAACCGAAAAACCCCAGGTTCGATTCCCGATCAAGTAAAAAAAATGCTTTATTGGTTTTTCAACCTGATCTAGTACTCCTTGTCATTGGGGTATTTAAATGACTAAAAATAATTGAGAGTTATAATCTTGGTAACAAATTAAATAAAATGAAACTATACTATTAAAGAAGGTTTAGTTCCTGACAATAGCAGTAGTTTTCCACATTTAATGAGTAGATAAGCCAGTAATTTGTTAAAATAAATACTCGAAATATTGTAGATATTGTATAGTGTAAAATGGAGACCGTAGCTAATTAGTTAAGCACAAAAGGATGATTCTAAGTGTAAAAAAAAGAAATCATCAAGATCATTTTGAAGCAAACATGTGTCTCGACGTGATGTGATTTTCATAAACATTTTCATGTCCTCAGCGAAAATTTGAACTTCACTATTTTTTGTTACTGCGATACAACATCATTAATAGAGATTATGAATAAAAGGGGACCTAAATGATTTTCTTAAGCAACTCCCCTGAACTTATTTCGAGTTAGCTGGTCTGAAATGTACTTTCTATTAGTCAAATAAGATTCAATCAATTTCACAAATGATGAAAGAGTTAACAAGTTTAGTTAATTTTAAAAGAATAACGCTATGTTGAAGAAAATTGCAGGCTTTACTAGAATCTGTATAGAGAACATCAGTTTGAAAATAATTTTCTATATTATTAAATAAACTGAAAGGTACACTCAACCAGATTCATGACTATGAACTTGTTTTTGACAAATCTGATTGTTTTTCTTGTTGTTCAAATCTGAACAACCGTGATTGTTTGAAATCAGAAAACAAATGCAATGATGATATTTTGAATAATTAGAGAAATAGTGGACAGTTTAGCGATTGGCCGATAGTTACTTTACCGATTGGCCGATAGTGTTTGTAACTTTTTTTATGCACATGCATATATTTATGCATATATTTTTTTTTATTTCAGTGTAATAAAGGTGTGAAAAATATCGAAAAACCCCTTTAGAAAGTGAGTATTGAAAGTGAAGTGAAGTATTTAAAAAGTAATTTAATATTGATGAAACCAAAGGATTGGTACAATTTTTCAGAATATATTCTGGGACACCATCAGGGATTGCCAAGTTGGTTCAAATACCGAATAACGGTAGTTCCATTTAAGCAAAAAGTTGAGATAATTACACCATATTAAATTACCTTTAATTTCATACACACTTTAATATATACACTATAACAATTTACAAAGTCTGATCTCTACTTTCAAATATAAATAAAACGAATGGTATTTAATATCTAAATTATTAAAATTGAGAAGAAAAAAAAAACCATAGAATAGGTGAGAAAACATCTTAAAAATAAAGCAATTTTTACTAGGTACAATAATGTACGATATTCGAATGAAACATGATGCTTTTATAAAGACTTGTAGAACTTAAACCCATACGTTCAATTACCTGGAAACAACATATTTTTATCTTACAAATATATAATTTTTTTTTTTTACTTTATCTTATCTCCAAAATTTCAATATAACACGTTTCTTAATAGATTGTTCTAAGTTAAGTACATAATAATAATATATCTAGCTATACTAGGTATATTAAATTAATGTAATAACCTTCTTAAGTTCATGTTAACTTAATATTAATTTTGGTAAGTATATAATATAATATATATAGCTATATATATATATATATTGTATCAATAATATATCTACCTACCTACATTATATTAATAAAGAAAGTATTAAATTTCTATATTCTACAAGTATACATAATCGCGATATTTAATATTAACTTTGCTTCAAGTACTTTCGCATGTCTTTATAATCGACATATTATATTGTATTTATATATGTATACTATATACGTATATATAATTATTATATAGATATTATAATCTAAATGCGTATTACTTTGAATTATATTTTCCTGGAACGAACCAAACCTTAAGGAAACAGTGATGAAATTTTTCACCATGGTTCGTGTTGTATTGATTCTGTAGAAGACTTTCAATGAAAATATAAATATTATAAAAAAGTTTGTTTCGTCGTGTAAACAAAAAACATTATAAATTTTTGAATTGAATATGTCAAGGTTAACCATTCGTTAAATATCAGACTTAAGATGGTAAACTTGTGGGTGAAAGAATTGTTTTTTTCATTATCTTATATGAATAAATAATTTACAGATAACTCTTCTTCAAAATGGCTAACAGCAAATGTGTTTTTTATTAAAAATATAACGTGTACACAAAATCGTTTGATCTTGAAAAATTAACTCAAACTATATTTTAAGCTTCGTCAAGATTCAAAATAAAAATTTTTAGATTATGTTTTTGATTTAAAATAATAAAAAAACAAATTATTAGGCATATTTGAATAAATTTCATTAAAAAATAAATTACGTCATTACTCGAAAACTGATTATGTATTTTCGGTTATTACAACCGAAATCGATTAAAAATTCACCTAAAACGTTGTTTCAAATGATCACACAAATGCAACACAAATTATTCTCTTCCAAGTAGAAATTTATTAAAAATGTTATTATTACCATTTGTACTGGTAAATCACAGTATCTGAGGACGAAAATGAGGGTCATCGCTGGTTAGTCATTAATAAAAAATGTGCTAATTTTAGTGAAACATTCATATATACTGCAAACCCATCCCATCAATTGGACATTTGACGGAAATAAATTCGTTAAATCGTCTCCTATCTAATTTTGATCTTTCCTTCATTCGGCTAATATTGTTCTGTCTTCTATGTTTTCGATATTATTAATTATTTTTATTATTTTAAAAAATATTATACCTATTGGCACCACACAGCAAATCACCCCATACTGGCACCACAAACAAACAGTAATTATGCTCCTACTTCCAGAAAATTAAATTAATCCAAAAATATAATGTTCGTTATTGTCCGATTAATGGTAATAAATTTTGTCAAATACTATTTGGTATGATTGTCTATAGTCATTAATGAAAATAACGAGTAGATTAATAGTCCAATATAACAAAAGTCCTTGTAGCTAGTTAAAAAAATTTTAATGAAATAAATATCAAATAAAATGAGCGGCAGTTTATTAACTTTACGTTAATAAAATCAATAACCACCTGCTGATTGGTTATAGAAACAGTAGAGTCGATAGTATCAAGATTTAGTGGCTTCCATCATAAATACTGTTAAAATTTGTGTTGGTTAATTTTAAAGTTATTATAATCAGTTCATGAATTAAGTAGAAATAGAATAAAATTTTAAAATTAACAAAATTTACGCAAAGAAGTAATTTACTGCAGAAAAGAGGATTAATTGGGTTCATATTCCCATACATCCCATCCCAATAATTCATCCAATATGTATTGATGGATATCTTGAGAGGCGATTTAGTCAGGTGCGATGGTATTTTTGTATTCATTGCTTTAGTTTTGCAGAATTCATGCCTTGAAAGCCTACCGAAATTTACGCAAAGAAGTAATTTACTGCAGAAAAGAGGATTAATTGGGTTCATATTCCCATACATCCCATCCCAATAATTCATCCAATATGTATTGATGGTTATCTTGAGAGGCGATTTAGTCAGGTGCGATGGTATTTTTGTATTCATTGCTTTAGTTTTGTATAGATCATGCCTTGATAGTCTATCGAAATTTACGCAAAGAAACAATTTACTACAGGTAAGAGAAAATGGGGGGGGGGGGGGGAGTTTATATTCTCATATATCTCATCTCAATAATTCGTCCAGGATCTATTGACAGTTATCTTTAGAGGCGGATTTAGTCAGTTGCGGTGTTATTTTTTTTTAACAATTGCTTTAGTTATGCAGAATTCATGCCTTGAAAGTCTATCGAAATTTACACAAAGAAACAATTTACTATAGGTAAGAGAGGATTGGGAGGCTCATATTCATATACATCCGATCTTAATAAGCCGTACAATATACACTGATGGTAATATTGAGGGACGATTTAGTCAATTGCGGTGTTCTTTTTGTAACCATTGGTTTAGTTTTGCAGATGTTATTTCCTAATAGTTTATCGGAATTTACGAAAATAAGTAATTTACTGCATATGAAGCGATTAGGGAGGCTAATATTTACATACAATAAATCCCAATAATTCGTCCAGAATCTATTGATAATTATCTTGAGAGGCGATTTCATCAGTTGCGGTGTTATTTTTTTAATCATTGCTTTAGTTATTCAGAGATCATGCCTTGACAGCTTATCGAAATTTACGCAAAGAAGTAATTTACTACAAGAGCAAATGGGGTGGGGTTCATATTCCCATACATCCCATCCCAATAATTCGTCCAGAATCTATTGATGGTTATCTTGAGAGGCGATTTAGTCAGGTGCGATGATATTTTTGTATTCATTGCTTTAGTTTTGCAGAATTCACGCCTTGAAAGCCAATCGAAATTTACGCAAAGAAATAATTTACTATAGGTAAGAGAGAATGTGGGGATTCATATTCCGATACATCCAATCCCAATAAGTAGTCCAATATGCTTTGATGGTTATCTGAGAGAGCGATTAAATCAATTGCGGTGTTATTGTTTTGATCATTGCTTTACTTTTGCACATATCACATGCTTCAATAGTACTATAATGGAATTGGCAAAAAATACATGATGGTTAAAAGAAATTGGTGAGCAAAGCAAGATACTGGGAGTTTACGGGGATGAACAAAACAGTGGAAACAATACTGAAATCACAATAAACTATGAATAATTTAATAACAATAAGACTGAGAAAATATAACTACGTCAGTGAAAAGGGAGAGGAAGAAGCAGAAGTTTTAGTTTATTTAAATGTTAGCGATATATCAAAATATACCCAGTCTAGTGTCTGAATACTGTTAAAATACTTCTTTAAAATACTTAAAAACTCCAGATTCTAAATTCGTTTTGTTTGTGTCAATTAAATTTGTTAAACATTGTTTTTTTTTTTAAAACTCATTAGTTACTAATTTATTCCTGATTGTCATATTATAATTTCACCCCTAAAAATATTTTCTTTTAATCCGCATTGTTTTCCCTCTCTGTCTGTCTCTTTACCCATCTGTGGCTATATTATTTTTATGAAAGATCATAGATACTATATTATTCTACTACCATTCAATCAAATTTTATATTCTAATATGTCAATATTTATTATTGGTACAGGAAGAAAATTAACAATTAAATATATTTTTCTTTAAAGATGTTAGCTTTCATCTTAAAGTGTATTACAAGAAACATACATCCATACATACATACATATATCTATAAATAAGTATGTACCAAAAAATATAATTTTAATTTTTATTCTTTTTGCATTTATGTAATATGAGAATACCTAATACAGTGTATATTCTGGCAGATAAGATGAGATGAGATGATATGTTGTGAATAACAAAAAAAAACAAAACAAAAAAAAGTCGCAGGTGAATGAAAACTCTCTGTATATAATATTTAAAATAAAAAAAAAAATGAACAAAAACAACAATAACAAGAGGAAACTCCCTAAGAGGTTTTAATAAGCCTCATAGCAATTTGTTTGATTGAATAGAGAACTTATTTGCGTGACATGACAAGGATTGAATATTCACCATAGTGAATTGAATAATATTTTTTTTTTATATAGAAATTCCCTTAAACATACATGGAGGATCTGAAAAAGATTATTATGACATGTCATATGTTCTTTCGCTCACATAACAAAATAAAATTTTAATTTCTGTATTTTTTTCTGGTTGTATATTTATGAAAGTAAAGGATTAGTTGAAGCTTACATTATTACAAAATATGTTGAAAAAGAAGAAATTTAAAAAATTTTTTTTTTTTTTTTGTATTTTAATGGTGGTTTTGGTTTTATTTTACCACACACAAAACATATTACCAAATGGAAATAACATTGCATGTGTTCCATTTATTTTAACCCTTATATTATTTGTGGACAATTATTGTATATTAATATGTAGAATATCTAATTATATGGAATTGTGTATGTACCAGTGGTCCCTGGAGATTATTATACGTCAAGAAAAAATTATATAAAATAAGAGAAAGCAAAAATATGGTTTGCATTCACAATACATATTTTGAACAATAGATGGAAATTGGAATGATGACATTTCTGCATAGTGTAGAAAGTTTTTGTTGAATGTTTTTGAACTAAATTTGATCTTAGCAACTGGATTAAGTCAACATTTAACACTAATACTTTTTACTATATGTAATTCTTTGTTGCATCCCTGAAATACTTGAAATACTAAAATGCTGATCCCTGAAATGCGTCATTAGAGTACTTTAAGAGTATTTTCTGGTTCTTATTATTTGATGTAGTAGCATGGAAAAGTGTTCAAATTTTGAAGAGTATAACACGCAGTTTAAAACGCACAAAAATTGCATATTTCGGACACGTAATGCGAAGCCAAAAATGCGAACTACATCAACATATCATGTAAATTATAATGGATAGAAGAGGAAGAAAGCTAATTCAATCCAATATCAGAAACTAGACACGGTATATGAATAATATCAGTAATTTAGTAAACATAGCAATCAAATTTCATATAGTGTTAAAACATCCAAACCTATTTGGTTTTGTTTTTACAATTAGGTCGTAAAAGCCTTTATATCGCTTTTCGCAAGAAATTAAAGAAAACGTATTGTTAGAGGAAAGAAGTGTGAAAGGAAAGGTTCGGCGGGGAGTTGCGAACTATATTATTGATGTTAGCTTTGAAGATTTGTAAATAAAACACATGAATATTACCACTTCTTTGGAATGCTTGCAATGGAATGCTATCCATATTCCAGAAATTCTGACTTTAATCGAATTTCCATAACTAGTCTTGAAGAATTTGGTATTTTCAAGGTGTAGGGATGGGCATTTACAGGCTCTTGTATTCCTCAATGAAATTGCTTAAGAAACGTAAGTAGTGACTTTAGTTCTTCCAACCATATGCCTACTCCCACAAGATATCTGTAAAATAGAGTTAGTGCACCAACGATACGACGAAAACAAAGTAGACCAAGTAGTGATGAAACATGTACATCATCTATGCGGGGGAGGAGGAGGGCGCACCCCTCCATATTAGATCGTATTTAGGCTATATATAGGTATTAAACAGAACTTGACCACTAAAATCCAATAGTGAGTAGTCACCGAACATAGATATCCAAAGTAAGCAGATATATTTTTTTCTTTTAACTTAGAACATATTTAACTCTAGTAGATCATGCTATTGAAATATTGATGTTGAAGAAGAAGAGACATTTAAAGTAGGTACAATCAAAAATGAAGTTTAATGATAATGTTCACACTTGATAATTTTTTCATTCTGTAATGATTCAGGAAGCAATTTAATTAAAAAAAACATTTTATAGAGGGTGTCGCAGTATTCTGCAAATCAGAAAAACTTAATTTTTTCCGAATTTTGTAATATGAATCATTATTGTCCTGTAATACCATCCGTGAGGCATTGGTCGTAGTAATGTTATAATAGCTTCTAATTAATTGATCTGTTCACTAATCGGCTAACTGTTTTTGCTTTGCCTTAGTTTTTGTATAACGTCAAAGAATCATTAGCATCGCATAAAATGTTTCAAACTCTTAAAATTATATAAACTTGAAGTATAAACTTG
Source organism: Argyra leucocephala (assembly GCA_963942445.1). Classification (NCBI taxonomy): domain Eukaryota; kingdom Metazoa; phylum Arthropoda; class Insecta; order Diptera; family Dolichopodidae; genus Argyra; species Argyra leucocephala. Next base: position 18,765,445 of record OZ012681.1, read on the forward strand.
AAATACTTGAAATACTAAAATGCTGATCCCTGAAATGCGTCACTGGAGTACTCTAAGAGTATTTTTTGGTTCTTATTATTCGATGTAGTAGATGTAGAACTGTGTTCTCCCCTCTGTAATATTTGCCTTATTAAAATCCCTTCAATTAAACACATTAGTATGATTCAATTTATATTATTGGAAATATAAGGGTTAATAATTTTGCCATTCTTAATGAAATGTGGCAGAATGGGGCTTGAATGGGGAACACTGAAATTATTGAGAAGAAAAATTTTCATGTAAAAATTGACTGTCTAGAAATCAATTGATTGGTAATTTGATATGCCTAAGGAAGTTAATAATTTTTATATTTCAAATGATTCAAGACAGCAAGAAGAAGGTAAGAGAGAGAAAGAGAGATAAAGAATAAAAAAAAAATTAATAAAATCCTTGTAGCGTAAACAAACAGTAGGGAGGATTGTTTTTATTTATTTTTTTTTTCTTTTTCTGTTTCTTGGAGACTTTGTATTCTCTTTGCTACCAGTATTGAATTGATTTTTAATTTATTTTTATTCGTTTTTGTTTTCTTCTACTTTTTTTTGGGAAGTTATATACTTCTTATCTTTAGTGACATTTAATATTCCCCTTTATGGAGGGAAGTAACAAAAAAAAATATATATATATATTAAATAAAAATTTCAGGTTCAATAGATTTTCAATTCGGATCCGAAATATTTTCTTTGTGAGGAAGTTTTCTGTTTACTGAATTGAAAAATGTTGTAAACGTTTTGCAAAAACATTATTTAGACATCAAATCAGTAGGTGGTAAATACAGAATAGACGTGTTCCAAAAATTTATTTTATTGATTTTTTTTTTTATATAATTTTTTTTTAAATATAATATGCATCCATAAGATACTGATGAGTTATTTTAATTTAACTACTGTTTCAGGTGATTAAATAACATATATGTATGTACTTTGTTTGAACATTTTATTTTATTTTTTTTTTAAATTTAAAAAAAAAATTGTTGTTATGGATATTATTACAGAAATGTGGTGAGAAGGTAGAAGAGGTATGTTTAACAATATTTCAGTTCTGATAATTAAATAGTGCTTAAAATATAGTGAAATTTTAATGAATATCATTTAAAACAGATATTTTTGAATTTATAAGCATTTCTTGAATTTGTATTTATATGAATCAATAAAAAAAATAACTGTGAGATACAAGAACGAAACAAAAAATGTGTGATCAAAAATTATTTAGATAATAATAATTATTATTTCAACATCAAATATTCAAATAAATAATTTAAAATTAATTTTTTAATGTTAAACAAAACAAAAATCTGCTTAACAGATTATCTCCATCTTAACCAAATGCTACTTGACGTGAATGGGGTAACGTTATGTAAAGCTATCATCCCAAAATTGTTTTAGTGTGATAGATGGCTGTATTAAGAGCCACTGAATTTTGTTTCAAAAAAAATAATTCAACAGAGACTTGTCGGTACTGATAACAACTGTCGAATCTGCAATGGTTATAAAACTCAGAAAGATATCAAATACATTCTGGCAAAAATTAGAATTTTTTTTTAATTGTTTTTTTTACATTCTTCGCATCAGTTACTTAGGTAGAATCACTTTTTGTGTTTGATTAAGTACGGTACGGCAAGTTTATACTACAATATCTATAACGTCTTTCCAGCATGGCTTAGCAATTCATTAAATGTATAAAACTACTGTTATTGTCAGGAGCTAAGTTTGAGATATCCAAGGGTTCTTTTTCAGAATATTCAGAGCTTTTTAGAGATCTACGATCTGTTCGGATAATAGTTAATGTCCAAGTTCGTACAAAAGGAGACTACTAATAATCAACACGTTATCTAGTGTTCCAGCGGGGGCGTTTTACTATTTTAATTTAACTAACTAACTAAATAACAAATTATTAGGTATAAGTTTATACCACTTAAATGATTGTACGTTAGCAATTTTACAATAAATAATTTAATCATGTTATTTGGTTTTAAAGATGTTAGTAATTAGTCCAAAACTAACATCAGTTTACAAATAAAAATTCGGCTCACAAATTTTAGTGAATCAGAGTCATTAAATCAGTGCCTAAATGGCGTTTTAATACTAAATTCTATAATAATTTAAATACTGCATAAATATTGTGAGAAACTGAAGTCAATTTTAATGTATTTTGTTGATAGTGTCCATCTATTTTATCACAATAAGAAACTCAACATACCTATTAATAATTTTTTTTCAATAAAATGCCACAAAATACATATACATAAAAATTAATTATTTAAAATAAAAATTGAAGAAAAGTAATTTTGCTTCTATAACTGTCCTACACACAGTACAACTGCCAACCGAGAACCAAAGATTCCGTCCACAAAAAACAAATTTTTTTTATTTTCTTCCAACCAACTATCCAATCATACAAATGTTTCGGTCATCTTTCAATAGTTTTGTGTATCTTAAACTGCTACATAATAGAAATAATACCAAGTACCTTCCCTTTTAATGCCACATATAATTTTATATTTCCCATATTATAGACTACATCTCCCTACATAAGACAACTTTTACCTAAATAATTCAAGAAATTAAAACTACAATATTTGTTAATCAAAATATAATTCTGTTCTGTGGTTACCACAATTTATTTTTGGAAATAGCTTGTTCTATAAAATCTTTATAAAGTTTTATATTTGTGAACATGGTAATAAATCCATCAGAACAATGTTTTTTGATATCAATACCAACACTAACAACACCTGACAAAAAATACCGCGATTGACCTTCACCATAACCACTATTAACAATAAATCCACTACCACTATCACCTCGACAAGCGGCTCCACCATTTCTATTTCTGCCGCAAAATTTGTCACCAGTAATATCAGATCTGAACCTTGGATGAACCAGTTTCTTACATTCATCATTATCCAAAGTTTCGAAATATAACTCCAATAATTTTGTACTTGATGTATCATTTGTCGATGTCGCACCCCATCCAACAACTCGACCTCTCTTAAACTGTACACTCGTGTCATAGTCATTAAATGGATCCCAATCAATGCATACTGGCTTAATACGTGAACTGTATTCAAAATGATTTTGAAGAATTAAGACGGCAATATCATTTCTCACTGGTGCTGATTGATAACTAAAATTAAATCAAATTAAACAAAGAAGAAATTGCAAAATGAAATTAATTAACTGTAACGGAATATGAATATCTTTGATGTCAATGTACGAAGCAAATTCATCAGAAGCTCCAATGCTACGATATGTTTTCCCAGCTCCAATAAGATAATTGTTAGGGCTATGTGGTCTACTGTAAGCATCATCATAAAAACAATGAGCTGCAGAAATAACAACATTCGACCGAATAATACTACCACCGCATATTTGTTCAAATGTTGAATTAGTACCAGTATTATTGGCATAAATACCCACATGCCATGGTGCATTAACAATGTTAGTTGAATTTGCTTTATACAATAATTTGGATGAATAAGGTTCAATATCTTCTGCAATTTGGCCGCAAATTAGTTGACAATCGCTTTCTTCTCCAAATACTTCCCACTTTCCCCCCGTACATTTACTCAAAACATCAGAGTTAGGATCCAACTTATAATTTCTATAACCCACCTGACAACGTAATTCTAATTCTTGAGCCTGTGATGAACATTTCACTGGTCCATAATTTTTACAATGCACTTGAACTCTAGTATTATCAACCTTCGGAACATAACACGACTTCGGTTGACGCATACTGCAGGTTAAATATTTAAATAGAAAGTCAATAATTAATAATATTTTTTTAATTTTATAAAGCGCTCACTATTTATCAGCTACTTTATCATGTTCTGAATTATAAAGTTCAGGTATTTCTAATACATCTGATATATTTTTACAAGCTGGTTTTGTATCTGTGTCATATTTTATGCCAAAGTCAATATGCGATGGTATTCCTAAAATGTTGAAACCTTTAAGACCTTTGTTGGAACCTCTAAAATTATATTTTAAAAATGTTATAAAATATTTTAAACAAAATAATAGGAGATGTACCTTCCATTTAGAATCAAATCATATTTTTTGGATCTATTTTCAGATTTATAAATAATAAGATAATATCTTTGCAAAATATAATCAAAACTTGTTGCTAAAATTTGTCTTTCTGATAAAATAATTCCAGGAAATTTATTTTTTTCACCTTCGACTGGAATTTTCCTAGAAAATTCAACATAAGCCGTCGGAAACTTTAGTTGACTGTACTCGAGCAATTCAAGTTTATTTGGAAATTCCGTGCATATTGGTGTACATGATAGTGGTTCGTCAGACCATTCGCCATTATCATTGCAATCAATGGTTTTGAATGTTATATTTTCTTCATTAAAATAACCAGTTTTGCATTGCAGATGAGCTTTTTTGATATACGGACCAACACAATAAACTGATTCTTCCATATTTGATTCGCAAAAAATTTTAACACCAAATATTTGTAACTTTTTGATATCACATGATTTTAAAACTGATTCAGCAAAATCTGGTTTTAATATAATTAAAATTATTAATAGAATAAATGAGAAATTATAAAAACGATTTGGCTTCATTCCAAAATTGTGAAAAAAATTTATAATTATTACAAGCTGAGAAAATATGTGTTATTATTGACTAAATTAATGAAGTATACTGAATATAACTAACTGAAATAATTAGAATTCAGCTACATCTTAACTAAAATATTTTTTCTATGTAATAAGTAGATTTATTTAATTTAAATAATCTGAAAAAAATAGCAATATAATTAAGCTTTTATTATAAAAAATTATTTAAGCAATCAAACATAGTTGTTGTTGTTTGCCATGACTTTTGCTGGAATTAATTAAAATAAATTATCAATAAAATATAAATCTAAGTTGATTAGATGACAATTTTAAAAGACAGTACTTTTCACCTGTACAACTTTGTTTTTCTTCTCTTTTTTTTCTAAAATAATGTTAAACAATTTGTATGCTGTATTATTACACTTTGGAAGTGTATTGATTTAATATTGTAATAATTATCGAATGTATGTGTTCAAATAATTATTTTAAAGTGTGCAAAATTGCACTTTTTATTTTAATTCCTTGTATCAGCTAAAAGCCATTATGAAGAATGCTAGTAGAATCAAATGACTTCTTTGAATCTTGAATTGATTTTATTTACTGATTATTGAATCTTGAATTGATTGAATTGATTAAATTGATTTTATTTACAAATTACATGTCTACTAGTAGACCCCTGTGCAATTGCACGGTAGTAACTTTATTAAAAAATCCTGGCTAACAACATCATCATTGATTCATATCAATTTATATGAATCTTATTTATTTATTTCAGTAACGCGTGGGCAAAGGGAGGGAGGGAGGGCCTCAAACCCACTAAAACCACCTCCTAAGTGAACAATGTGATGATTTAGGAATTTGATATTTAATGTTTATGTTTGCTGAGAAATATGATCAATAAAATTTTAGATTAGTTATTCTATTAATACATAATTTATATTAAGTATACCTACTACAATTATATATATAATTTTCCGCATTTATCTGGATGTTTGTAAGTCCGACGGAATACTCCAACACATATACAAATTGCAATATGTATACAAAATGGTACTCTTTTTTTAAACCCTGTCTACCATGCGGAACCTTTGCAGGAAAAAATACCATTGCCTGAAATATATTTTTTTATTTTAGTGTTAGTCTTCTTTGCAAATAATAAGAAAAAATAATAATAATAATATAAATAAAACAAATAGTTTTTTTGATTTATAATAATAAGGACTAATAGAAATTTTATCTATAGTTTAATATGGTATAATAACCAAAAGGCAAACAGCATTTAACACAAAAAAAAAACATAATGCACTTAAAGGTTATTCTTATTACTTAAAATTATACACAATATCTGCATATGTGTCCACATATTTTTTTTTTATTTTATTTTGTTTTTGTTGTTATGATAATGATCATAGCATCATAGTTTTGACATACCGTATGCATAGCTTGTATAGTACTATAGGTATATATATATACTCTAGCCAGAAATGTGATGCGATGAAGAGATAAAATTGTTATTTATTTTTATTTTTTTTGTTTATTGTTTTGTTTTTAATATATATATATATACATCTATATATCAATATGATATATAAATTTATGATCGGATATAATATTTAGTATGTATTATGGGGTTAGATTTTGGTTCTGCTGATTTACACATAAAAACAATAACAACCTATACATTTTTAAAGAAATCAAATGAAATTTTGTACTATTATTTTTTATTTCTTATCTTTGAAAATTTATAATTTTTAGATATATTTGTTTTCTTCAAGTGTGTACAAATGTATGTTGTAGAGAGTGATGAATTTTTTTTTAATATAGTAGGTAGGTATATATAGGTATCGGTTAAGCCATATTGATTGTTGTTCTTCTTTTTAATGTATGTTATAAATAATAGTTATGTTTGAATTTTAACATGAACAGTTCGATAATGAATTTTTTTAAATGAAATGAAATTTTAAATAACCGATCAATGGTTCACAAGTTAGGAACAGTTTTGTAAATACCTATTTATTTGCAGTAAATTTTTTTATTTTAATTTTTTCTCCAACACGAGTTTGTATTTTATTCATCAAAATAAATATTATGTGTACCTACAATATTGTTGTTTTTTTATATTTACAATTTTATTTATTTTTGTTTTTAAAATTGTTTTCGTTCAAAGTTGTGGCTCATTATAAAATATTATTTGTTCGCTATAAACTGGTGACGCTAAACTTACGCAGCTAATGTTATTGAATGTTAACAGGATTAACTTAATTCTGAATTATACTATAAATTTTCAATGTTGGCAAAAAGGATGTCACTAAAATGATCGAGTAAATGACTCTTAGGGAATAGAAAATTTTGCACCTTACTACAAATACTCTGTTTATATGGTAATTAAAATCATTCGAATAATTCTAATAAAGGTATGATATTGATATATTAGTAAGCAATAATACATATTTTTCTTAAAATTCAAATTCTAATGAAGGAAAGAAATGCTAGAATTTATTTTGCTTCCGTCATTTATGGCAGGTTACAAAGCTAGTATACTATAAAATCCTGGCAACGAAAAAAATTCCATTTATACACAATCCCTCAACGACAGATTCGCATATTTTCCAAAAAAGCCGAAATGAGTCTAATATACACAAGATACGTACAATAATTAAAAAAGAACAATAAATAAAAAAAATAAAAAAAAATTATCATACTGGCTTTTTAGTGATGATTTTTAGTATAAATTTACGGTACATTACATTTTACCAGTCGCGTGCGGTCATAGAGTGCAAGGTGTGCACTGCACACCCTATAAATAATCAATTCATACTGTAAATAATCATATTTTATTAATAATAATTAAAAAAAAATCAAACCATAACTTAAAATCATCTTCCTCACTGAAAATTATTAGATTGAAATTTGAAATGTTTTCTACACCACTTTTTTTTGCATATATTCAGGCAAACGTGAAAAAAAAAAATTAAAACTAAAAAATATGATAGAATTAATGACTACGTGCAGTATATCCTTTTGCACGTTTATTCATTTTGTTTTAGAACCACTTTTGTGCATATATTCAGGCGGAAGAAAAGGTGAATTCTAATATGACAACGTGCAGTATATTTTTGTGCACGTTAATTCATATATTTAGATATCAATCTGTCTCTATTATTTTATACTTAAATTTCAGGTTAAGTTAAAAAATTTATACTACTCGGGTGTGCAGGCTTTAAATTGCACGTGGTGAAATAGAATTAGCTAATGATATACAAAACAAAAACAAAAAATAAATGTGACAATGACAAGTGAATAAATAAGTAAGACGAGAAAATAAAGTTATAAAGAATAATAAATTAATATTCTAAAATTCTTGTTATACATTAATTTGTTTTCGCTTAAAAACAAGTGCCTATTAATTTTCAAGTTGGACATTTTGATTAATATTAAGAGTTTATGGTATGTTTATTTTTTATATTCTGGCTTTTGACATTTTGTTGATACATAATATCTACAAAGCAAAGATTAAATGCATTTGTATACATAAGTAGTTTCATTTCATATTTAACAAACTGTTTTATTTATTTTATTAAAAAAAAGAAATGGAAGCAAAATCTATTATTCAAGATTTATTGAAAAATTCTTTTTCGAACCGGAATATTTAATTTAAAAAGAAAATAATGCAATCAAGACCTACACCAGATTTAAATATAACGCAAGCTATAAAAATAAAAGACAAACAATGTGAACGACATTTTCAGAAATCAATTTATGAAAAATTCAAGTGGATATGTGGTTGTTGTGAAGAAAATAGATTATATTGTTGGCCGTGTCTGCTGTTTGGGAAAGACAAAAATTTATGGACTGTACAAGGATATTTTGATTTAAATCATTTGCATGGAGCTGGAAAAAAACATGAGAAAACACAATCTCATATATTTTCAGTTGTGTCCTCAAAAACCTTCGGCACGCTGAGAATAGACTTAATGTTACATCATCAAAAATCTTTAAATATTGTGAAACATAACGAAAAAGTAACTAGAAATCGAAATATTCTGAAAAGATTAATTGATGTTGTTTGTTATTTGGGAAAACAAGAAAATGCATTTCGTGGACACATGAGAATTCTACTTCTTCAGAATTGACAGAAACAAAAGCTGTCATTCATAATATGAGAAATACTAATAATTTTGAAAATATATATATCAAGATATTGTGTCTTCTGTAGGTACACCAATTAAAAAAAGACGTGACATGGTAACAAATGATCCAAAATTATACAATGTTTGCAAGCAATTGTACAATGAAATAATAGACACAATTTACAATCAAATGGACATGCGGTTTGAAAAACTTAATGCCTTAAAATTTTTTGAACTATTAAATTCAAATTTTTTTTATAAATATCAAAAAGAATTTCCGGTTGAAGCTCATTGAAGGAAAATTATGAAAAAAATTTTGATTTTGTACGTCTTAATAATGAATTTTGCGTGATATACCAGTCACAATCTATAAATAACATGACTGTAACTCAAATAATTCAGTACATTAAAGATCATGAGCTGACTGAAGCATTGAGTGAAGTCAATAAATTGGCTCATTTAATTGTTACAATTCCTTTTTCAACAGCATCGGTTGAAATATCTTTTTCAGCTTTGAAAAGAATAAAATCGTATTCTCGTAATACAATGGGTCAAAATAGATTAAGTAATTTATCTTTGATTGCGATTGAACTGAAAAGAACTGCTAATTTATTTGCAGTCAAAGGTAGATTTTTATGAAAATGTAATTGATGATTTTGTTATTAAGACAAATAGACGGATGGATTTTATTTATAAGTAACTAAGTATATTTAATTATGTTATTTAATTATAGTATATAAGCTTTTTATGTTTTTATTTATGTTTTAGTTTTCAAGTTAATGTTTTTCTCGATTACATATGTGAATTACATTATATGTATATTTGTTTTCCGAATACATGTCTTTTAATTTTGTTGCACCCCTTATGACAAAACTCACCGCACGCTACTGCATTTTACATTTTGAATTAGAAATTTGTGGCGATTGCTGATGATGAATAAGTGAAGGGGTAATTTACTTATTTATTTACCATTCATTTACTTTATAGTGCTGTTGTTGGTAACATAAAATGAACCAAAAAAAAAAAAAAACACAACATTCTAACAATGTTTGGATGACTTTTACTTCTTATTATAATACCTAAATATATACCTTGTATGTAATATTTTTGACGACCACCATTGATGATGATTATGATGATTTAAGATGATGACGAGTATGCTGATGGAGAACAGCTATAAAAATGAATCAGGGATTTTAGTTTTTTTTTTTTGACTTTACGTACATAATGTACTGTAACGTATTTTAAGTTAAAAAATAATAAAAAAAAATGTTTTTTTACGATTTCAAAGATTAACCCTGGTGAAGAAGAGGAAGAATTGAATAAAAAACAATAACTCATAAAAAGTAAAAACATAAAAATAATAAAAAATTATATAAATATATATTATATACCTATATAATATAATGAATTGCGTATTAAATACAATCATCATATTATTATATACCTGTGTTATTTTTAAAGAGAATTTGATGAGGAAATTTGAATCAGAAATTTATTTTGTACTGTAGAAGTCAGTCAGTCACTATTTTTGTTGTTGTGTTTTTATTTGTTTTTTTTCTTTTTCTAGATAACGCCAGTGATTAAAGTGTAATTAGGTTATGGGTATTTTAAGCTAAAAGTCCTTTCATGAAATGAATCATTTCATTTTTACTAATGTTTAGTAATTTATGTAGATATGTAAGTAAGGATTGTACTTTAATATACAGTAGAATCTCGATTTAATTTATCAATTTGAAGTAATGAAAATAAATAAAAATAACTAGATTTTGTTTTACAATTCAATATTATTAGAATAAAATATTTTAGTGATAATTAATTAATATATCTAACAATATTAAAGCTCGTTATAGACTAGACTAGACTTAGAGTGAACCAATACATCAAATACTGATTTTTCATTGTGATTCATTCTATAACTTATATGAATACGCGGCAAACAATATCTGTGAGTTTTAAAAACAAATCAAAATATTTAACATAAAACCAGTTTTAATTAAATAAAACAAAGAAATTTAAAATTTCTACAGGTTTTACGATTTTTAAAAAATAAAAAGGGACGATTTATTTATTGAAAATGATATGCAGATAGACACACTTATACATCAGTGTTATAATAGACTTTAGAATATCTTGGGAAATATTTATTCAGTTTTTGAGTTTAATACCGAGGCAACTGTAAATAAAAAATAATGGTTTCAAAGGAGGTTTTAGAAGTGGATGTGGTCGTGGAGGTCGAGGAAGCGGTCACGGACGTAGTAGAGGCCGCGGTAAAGAATATTAATCCAGTTACTAAATTGGGTCGTTTAGTTCATGACGGTAAAATTCGTAGCTTAGAAAAAATTTATTTGTACTCGTTATTAATAATATAATAATAATATAATAAGACCTTATTTCATCAAAACGAAAAGCTAACTTACATTAAATATTTAAGAGTAAGAAATTTATAAAAACAAAAAATATTAAATATAGTAAAATAAAAATGAATTTCATTACCAATTAAAGAGTTCCAGAACATTGATTTATTTTTGGATGCAGTATTAAAAGATGAAGTATTAAAAACTATGCTTATTCAGAAACAAACTTGTGTTAGTCAACGTACTAGATATATGTTGCAATTAGTGATCACAATGGTCAAGTTGGTTTAGGAGTAAAATATAGTAAAAAATGTTCAACAACTATTCGTGGAGCCATAATCTTAGCTAAATTGTGTGTTGTACCAGTTCATAGTGGATAATGCAGGGATAGAAAACTTGGTAAATTTCATACAGTACCATACAGTCTAACTGGAAAATATGGAACAGTATCAGTACGTTCAATTAAAGCACCTCGATATTGGCATACTGGTATTGTATCAGTTCCAGTTCCAAAGACACTTTTAACCATGGCAAGTATTGGATATTGTTACACATCTGCACGTTAATCGACTTGTACACTTGGAAATTTCGCTAAAGCAACATTATGCCGACATTGCCAAAAACCTATGCATATTTGACCCCTAATGATTTATTGAAGGATAATCCACTTGGATGGACGCCATACTAAGAATATATCGATTTAGATACCAAGAATATAGGTCTTAGCTCCAACACGCAAACCAAGAAGTGTAAGAACAGTTGAAGCATAAAATTTTAAAATTTGACAAACAGTGAACAAATCCACAAACCGAAATCCACAAAAAAATATCCATAAATTAAAAATCCATAAAATTGTAGCAAATTAATCCTGGAAAAGGAGATATCCTCGCTGTATCCAACAGCGGCTATACATAAAAATAATTTATATAAATATTATCTAACAATTTGTATTAATGAGATCTCTCGTAACTCAGAATTTCGCTTAAAATGGATACATACATAATAATGTGAAATGAGTAAAGGCAATAACTAGGATCGTTTTCTGTGGATTTTTTTTTTGTGACGAAAGCCATTTTGGATTTTTTTTTTGTAGTTTTTGAAAACATAAAATGTGGACGTTTGTGTTTCTTAATGTTGTTGTTTTTTTTTTAACAGTATTAGTTGTTTAAAGCAGCGTTGTTTGATTTTGTCTGTATTTTGTCCAAAATATAAAGTTAGAAAGTTAGATAATCGATTTAAAGAGTTTGCGCAACGATTGCACCTGCTTACTACGATATTTTTTTTTTTTTTTTTTTTTTTTTTTTTAATATTCATTTATTTAGTATTAAATACTATTTAATTATAATTTAAAAATTTTAAATTAAAGCTTATGTTTAAATTCGGTAAAAAAATGAAAATGAATTTGAAAATTTAATTAAGAAAAAAATTAGCAAAATAATTACATCGGAAATTTTACGTTTGAGCTGACAAAATATATTGTGTAACTTTAAATTTGAATTTATTGTAGTTCCTTTCCAGTTTCAGATCTGTGGGTAAATCATTAAACATCTTTAGACCACCATACATTATTTGATTTTTCGCAATTTCACTTCTAAAGAAATCTAGTCTGAAGTTGAATATATTTCTTAATCTATAATGCTGAACATCTTGAACATATATGAGTTTGGAACTAAGATAATTCGGTAACAATCTATTTTTCATCTTAAATGCAAAAAGTAGTACATGTAGACGAAGTCTTTGCCTTCTATTGAGCCATTTTAACGTTTTTAACATAAAATCAATTGAGGTATACCTATTGCATTTGAGTATGGTTCTCATTCCCCGGTTTTGTAGTTTTTGTAATCTTTCTATTATTTCATTATTTACAAATGCTGTAATAGTTGCACAATACTCAAAATGGGGCTTAATCATGGTACTGAAGATCCTTATAGTACTTATAATATGATTTGATATGCTCAACTATTTCAATAATATTTTGATCAATTATGATATCATAATTACATTCACCATTTATAACCATGGCTTTAGTTTTGGTAATGTTAAGGCTCAGTTTGTTGTTTTTGAACCATTCAGCTAATTTTTTAAGGTCCGAGTTGATTTTCCGAACACATTCTTCTACAGAATCATCCATTACAAAGATCAACGTATCATCTGCAAACAAGGATATTTGCACAAAATCTACAACCTTCTCAATATCATTTATGTATAACAAAAAAAGTAAAACACCCAGCACTGAACCTTGTGGTACCTCAATTGAAATATCTTTATAGTTTGAAAACTGATTGTAGACCTTAGTTCTTTGATATCTATTGAACAAATATGATTGAAACTACTTCAATCTGTTACAACAATAAACTTTAAATCACGCACCGATGGAGATTTAAATCATGTTGTTTATTTATTCATTTTCAATTTCTAAACTTATAATAAGATGTTTTCTTTTGCATCAAATGCACACGGTGCAATAATTTGTTTTGCACCCAATTCATAGATTAAAATAATATCAATATAATCAGATACACCATAATTTAATAATATTATAATAGCTATATTAATAAAAAAAGCATTCGTTGCAAACAAATAAACATTGAATTCGACAGTTATAATATTCAGCGGAAGCAGCGGAAGCAAAAGTTGTTAATGCCAATAAAAGAGAAAACTGGTTGTTGTCAGGTGATTTTGAACAATGTCGTTCTCAATAGCTCATCAATAAAAGTTCGTTATTTTCAATTTGTAGAAACTAGGTTGTAACACTCAATTATTTAACTTGACCTTCATATTTTGCTCTTGATAGATTATGGTACATCACACGGATTAATTGTTTTTATTTGACATTGTGAGAGGTTTCGATGATGATTGTAGGATGCCTCAAAGTTAATCTGAAGTTTTATACATTTCTATTTTTTAAACTGGACTATTTAAAACTGTAAAAGTGTATAAATATTATTATTAACAAGAACCCATAACTGTTTGCAATCATGTGCCTTAAACTTAAATCAAAATAACGTACAATGAATCTTATTATATTGAGATTTACATGTTTATAAAATTAGTACACCAGGAATTAGTTAAGGTCTTTCTAATGTTTTATATTTACATTTTATATTTTTTGTTTATTATTTATTATTTTTGGCGATTTGGATGTTGTCCGTTCTTGTCTTAAATCCTTACAATCATTTATAATAATTTTTATTTTTTTTTATTTTTTTTTTTTTTATTTTTATTCTTTTACTATAGAACTGATGATATCCTTGGCGTTTTACCCATTTAAGTAATAATAAATTTCATTATAGAAAACAGCAAAACAGAAAAAAAAATGGAATTTTTATTTAATTTTCTTTTACGGTTTAATTTTTGTTATTATTTTTATTTTTTTTTTATTATTTTTATTTTTGTTGTATTCTGCTCTTTATTGGTGATTCTAGACGATGATTAGAATAATAATAACATGGCAGGAAAATATTTTTTATAAATATTATATAGTATGAATGGATTAAATGAATTATATCACTGAGAAAAATAAAATGTAATTTATGTGTGGTTGTGCCATAATGAACATTGATTTGTTGATTTCATTTGAATCATGGTGAATCTGTAATAATTATTTTTCATTTCGTAATGAAACATTATTGTTGTTAAATTTTGAATGTTGTCTTTTTAACATTGCTTAGGAAATTTTGGCTTGAAATTGAAATTGCTGTCATATTGGGATGTTAATGGTATCAATTTTATACTGCCTATCAAATAGATTTTGTTTGCGATACAATCGCGTTTGAAATTACAATTGCCATATTGACATATTGGGATGCCAATGGTACGAGGATACAACTGCAATTATATAGAAAAAATATTTGAAATATTGAATTAAATATTCTTATTTGTGAGGGATGAATTTATAGCCTGTTTAGCGTTGTGGCTATCTATTAATTTCCCGGGTAAATATTGTTTTAACTTCCATCAAATTACCATTGAATACTTTGATCTTCAACCGGGGTGATGTCGTAATGGTAAGATATTACTACAGGTGTTATATGCTAATGCGTTGAGTTGAAATTATTAATGCTGTACTTCTTTGTGGACCAAAGACCCTTAACAAAATTTCTTCACATATTATACTCTAGTGTGCGATTGCTTTTTACTTCCCTTCCATCTTATTCTAGTTCAAGCAATTTCTAAATTCATTTTTCTTTCCATTACAAATTTTTAACTGATCTCTTCTAACCCTATATGATCCAGCAATCTAACTAATCAACAAAATAATTATATCTATAACTAAAAGTATATCATGAGCTGATAATGTGGATCTATAATTTAACCCTTTCAGACCATTAATCAAACCAAAAAATTTCACTTCGATTGCTTTTACACAATTAAACTGAGTTTTAAATTGGAATTGTAAATTATTGTACAATACAGAAGCATTTCATTATACATCGAACAATCGATTAAAGTGGGTCTGAAAGGGTTAAATTAAATGTTAATGCTTGTTAAAATAATTATTTAGAGATAAGTTTTTTCATTAAAAGAGCTTCAGTCGGATTTACGCAGATATAAAAAACAAGCACGAATACTATAATCTGATAACAAGAATTTTTCCATTATCATTTGATATCAGAGGTTTATATGATTAGGCGAGCTGTGTGACGTAATTTATTATACAAATTATGATAATTTAGATGTTTCAGTCCTGTTAATTTTAGTTATTTACAAATAAAATTTGAATTTGCGTAAAAATTTCAGTGGGTGGTATTATAATTTGAGAAAAAAATGCATAAAGAGTTTTTGTATATCTTTATAGTTGCGATTGGATTGTGGATGGTGATCCCCATCCGCACATGTAGTTATCATTCTGTTATGATTCTTATTTGTAACGAAATTCAGTGTACAGCATCGTAATTTAAGAAGCATGGAACAAATAAACAATTTTATATTCAGATTTTTAGTAATGAATGATATCTGGTCCTATTTCTGGGTCGCTATCATAAAGTCGGAATTATCGTGACTAGCCGTAGCAATGCAATACAATCATATTTCAAAATCTAATAAAACATCTAATTTAATAATTACACTCAAGAAAATTTGCAATGTTATGCTGAATAACTGTCCCATCATTCGATGGTAAGGCATACAAGGGTTAATATTACAAAATGAAAAAAAAATATTCATTTAAGTTTCAGTTTTAGATTTTGAAAGCAAAATTATTTTTCTCCTAGAAAATTATAAATCTTTTATCGTATAACTGGATCTTAACAGAAATCCTGTATACTACTTATAAATTATACCATTTAATAAAATTATACATTTATAATTTTCATATTATAAGGAGATTTTTTTTTAATTTATTATTTTTGTTTTGTTTTTTTTTTTTTTTTGTTTTTGAGTCCATCATAATTAATCATTAGCCGCCAGGACATTATTCACTTAAAAGAAAAATACGGTCATTACCATAATATACAATTAAAGATAAATTATAAATAATAAAAAAGAAGAAAAAACAACAACAAACAAAAACAAAATAATTAAGGAGAAAAGTAGAAATTATTTTTAGTCTCTCTCTTTCTCTCTCTCTCTCTTGCACCCACTTTTTTTTCTATTCCCTTGAAATATTATAAATATTTATTTAGAAGTTATTTTTCTTATTTTTAGGTACTGGGATTTATTATATTATTTTTGTTTTTGTTATGATTTTCGATGATGAAAATTATAACCAACTAACATAAAAAAAAAAACAAAAAAAAAAAAAAAACAAACACAAATTTTTGTTTTTTTATATCAACATTAAAGAAATAAAATAAAACTTATGTTATAATTAAAAAATAATTCGTTTTTTTTTCTATTTTCTTTTCAGGTAAATTGAAATGAAGGAATATTAGTTCAGAAATATTTTCCAGGTATTTTTAAGGTAATTAAAAAAGGAGTCGTCGAAATTAATAGGGAAGAATATTTTTTATTTTGATTTTTTTTTTTTTGTTTTAATAATAGGGTTACATATTGATAGTATGTAGATAGAAAAATATTTTTTTTTTTTATAAATACTTTTAATTATTTAATAGAGCATTGTATATACAACTTGAGAGTTATGAACAACTGTTTTGAAAAGTTTACTGAATCTATATAGGATTGCATATATATAGATAAAACAATTAGAAATGTTTAAAAATTCTGACATCGATTGCATATACATTAATAAACTATATTTATTTGTAAATATAAAGTACTGATGGTAAATTAGATGTAGTATGAAACCGTCTTACGTTTAGATTTTGATAGTCACTGTGACTTCAAGAATAAATTTTAAAGGGTAAATAGTCTGTTTCCGCTTATGACCTTTATTTATGACTTATTTTATCTGATTGTTAGGAATTTATGTATTGTAACATTCATCACGATAAAATATATTCTGGATTACAGCTATAACTATGATTACAATATTAATCCCTTCTAAAATACTGTAAATAATTCCAACTCATACTATCTACATAATTATGACGAATTTTGTAGTAGCAACAATGTTGACTCTATTATAATATGCTACCGGCTCTACTGCTGTTATACTTTGATTAGAAATAAAGTATATAAGGTTAAGTAATATTACATTAATGGATATAAGTTAAAACGATTGCATATATTATTACAGATTACAAATCATTAACTAATATAACATAAAATCAGACTTTGTATTCGATTAAAACTTCAAATCTGTTTGAAAAGTAATTCAAAACTAATATTCATGTTTCAAATTTATTTTGATGTCTTTAATTGATTTTTATAACTCACAGATGACATTATCGTACACACATTCAGACTTTGTATTCGATTAAAACTTCAAATCTGTTTGAAAAGTAATTCAAAACTAATATTCATGTTTTAAATTTATTTCGATGTTTTTAATTGATTTTTTTAACTCACAGATGACATTATCACACACTATGATTCAGACTTTGTATTCGATTAAAACTTCAAATCTGTTTGAAAAGTAATTGAAATGTAATATTCATGTTTTAAATTTATTTCGATGTTTTTAATTGATTTTTATGACTCACAGATGAGATTATCTCACACCATGATTCAGACTTTGTATTCGATTAAAACTTCAAATCTGTTTGAAAAGTAATTCAAAACTAATATTCATGTTTTAAATTTATTTCGATATTTTTAATTGATTTTTATAACTCACAGACGACTTTATCACACACTATGATTCAGACTTTGTATTCGATTAAAACTTCAAATCTGTTTGAAAAGTAATTGAAAACTAATATTCATGTTTCAAATTTATTTCGATGTTTTTAATTGATTTTTTTAACTCACAGATGACATTATCACACGCTATGATTCAGACTTTGTATTCGATTAAAACTTCAAATCTGTTTGAATAGTAATTGAAATGTAATATTCATGTTTTAAATTTATTTCGATGTATTTAATTGATTTTTATAACTCACAGATGAGATTATCACACATTCAGACTTTGTATTCGATTAAAACTTCAAATCTGTTTGAAAAGTAATTGAAATGTAATATTCATGTTTTAAATTTATTTCGATATTTTTAATTGATTTTTATAACTCACAGACGACTTTATCACACACTTTGATTCAGACTTTGTATTCGATTAAAACTTCAAATCTGTTTGAAAAGTAATTGAAAACTAATATTCATGTTTCAAATTTATTTCGATGTTTTTAATTGATTTTTTTAACTCACAGATGACATTATCACACACTATGATTCAGACTTTGTATTCGATTAAAACTTCAAATCTGTTTGAAAAGTAATTGAAATTTAATATTCATGTTTTAAATTTATTTCGATGTTTTTAATTGATTTTTATAACTCACAGATGAGATTATCACACATTCAGACTTTGTATTCGATTAAAACTTCAAATCTGTTTGAAAAGTAATTGAAATGTAATATTCATGTTTTAAATTTATTTCGATATTTTTAATTGATTTTTATAACTCACAGACGACTTTATCACACACTATGATTCAGACTTTGTATTCGATTAAAACTTCAAATCGGTTTGAAAAGTAATTGAAAACTAATATTCATGTTTCAAATTTATTTCGATGTTTTTAATTGATTTTTTTAACTCACAGATGACATTATCACACGCTATGATTCAGACTTTGTATTCGATTAAAACTTCAAATCTGTTTGAAAAGTAATTCAAAACTAATATTCATGTTTTAAATTTATTTCGATGTTTTTAATTGATTTTTATAACTCACAGATGAGATTATCACACATTATGATTCAGACTTTGTATTCGATTAAAACTTCAAATCTGTTTGAAAAGTAATTGAAAACTAATATTCATGTTTCAAATTTATTTCGATGTTTTTAATTGATTTTTATAACTCACAGATGACATTATCACACCATGATTCAGACTTTGTATTCGATTAAAACTTCAAAACTGTTTGAAAAGTAATTGAAATGTAATATTCATGTTTTAAATTTATTTCGATATTTTTAATTGATTTTTATAACTCACAGACGACTTTATCACACACTATGATTCAGACTTTGTATTCGATTAAAACTTCAAATCTGTTTGAAAAGTAATTGAAATTTAATATTCATGTTTTAAATTTATTCCGATGTTTTTAATTGATTTTTATAACTCACAGATGATTTTAATCTGAGTTAAAATCAGTTTTTTAGGTAACACTATAATAGTCTAACACTACAATACCTATTGATGAATTTCGGTAGTGTTAAAATGAATGAAATACCCATTTAATAATTGTTGTTAATATTTAATTTAATTTTTTGAAATCAATTTTTCATTTGAAATTGAAAATGTTTTTAAATGTTAAATTTGATCATTATCATTTGCATTAGCGTTAAGGCAATCCCTATAATATGCTGTTGACTCAATTTTCGTTACTTCAACTACAAATAAAATATATAAAGTGTGATTATATTAATACTAGGAAGTACAATAGATCTCAAGAGGTCGCGCTTACATAAAACTAAAAAAAAAACATATCAATACTAGTATAATTACATTGCTAATCTACTAAAGTTTGAGTGTAATTCAAAAATGTATGCACATTACAACTCAAAACACCAACAACAATGAAAAGCTTATATGTACCATCTCTCATCATGCATCATGCATTAATATTATTTTCTCACTACATTTTACTTCTATCTACACTTACTTCCATAATACATTAAAAAAAAATTGATTTATTCTCTCAATTCTCATTCATTCTGAACTGTTTTTTCATTATTATTGTTGTTTTTATAAAAGGCTTCAGACAAAAGCAAAATTAGTATATATAATTTATATAATTGAATTAAAACAATGTCATATTATTACACCATGAATTAGACTTTATATTCGTTTATAACCCCAAATTTGTTTGAAAAGTAGATCCTTTCTTTTTTCAATTCAATGTATTCATTTTTAAAATTCATTTGTATGTTTTTAATTGGTTTTTATAACTCACAGATGATGTATACAGCATCTTGATATAAGTTATAAAATCAATTAGAATTGAAATTATCAGTTGTATAGGTAATCGAACACTACAATACCGACTGATGAATTCCGGTAATGTGAAAAGTTAAATTTACGTTATTAGCTTAAGTTTGCTCTTCAGTTGCAGTTAAATGTTATAGTCGGTGATATTCGTGAAGATTTCACAATAGGTGAAATAATCTGAGCGTATTTAAATATATTCTAAACCAGGTAAACGTTTTACATATATAATAATATGTTTTACAATTATTTTACTTAGTTAATACTTGTTATCGTTTAAACAAACAACTCTCGATTCTCCGTTATTATGTTTTCAAGCTTTACATATACCTTTTCATTACAGATCTTTATAAATTTAATATTCTCTCTTGGTTTTGGACTTTGATGACTGAAATGAACAAACTTCGTAATTTTATTACAAATTGTTTATTTGGTCTTCTTCAATTTAATTCCTTTTTATATATACTGATACCACCAATCGATACTCAATATCTGATTATTTACGCAAATAAAAAAAAAATATCTTCATTTCTTCAATTAATACTATTTAAACATTTTATCCAATTTATTGATCGATTAATAATAAAATAACCAAAGCACTATACATAACATAGCTATAATAGTTTATATATAGATTAAATCCTTTTGCAGTGCATGAGTACCACAACACATGTATAACATAATATAAAACTTTTAAAAAGATTTTTTAATGACGAAAAAAAAACAGACAAAATGAAAAAAAAAACAAAAAAATGTCCTTTAAAGTAAACATTTTAATTTCACATAATATTACAACATCGATTCTTTGATTCCAATATTCATTTTATTTCTTATTATTATTTTTCTTGCCCTATACAATCAAAGTGGAACTGTAATTCTTTTAAATTAAAAATTAATAATATTCAAAAGGACAAAAATAACAACAAAAATAAATAAAAAAAAAAAACAGGCAAAGAAGCAAAACAAAAAATCGTTTGATTTGTAATTTTTACCGTTTCATTTTCATAGCCACTGTATATAATTTCCATACTATCATTGAATTCAATTCAAATGGAAAAAAACGTATGTACTATGATTGGAAAGAGAAAATAACATTTTATTTTCCAATTACAATTATTGAAACAGATTAAATAACGGTACATGATTATGGGTATGGGACAAAGCATAGAATAACATTGTTTTCAATAAATTTTTATATGTCTTTATATAATAAAAATATTTATTCTAAAACTCTCTGTTTCAATAATAACCGGCAACTGGGCTACTATGTAAAAATAATACTGAAATGCAAGATCATTTCCTTTGAAATTATAATTGTATGTGATCAATATCAGCTTCTTGGACATTAAAATGAAAAAATATGATTATACAGGAAAATATAATAATCCGCTCTATGCCCCACGAATGAGGATACAGGATAATAGTGATGGCAGTATATTTCTAATTACATTGTAAAGCGGTAAACACAATTGCGACTACGGACGAAAAATTCGCTACGAAAAAATTAAAATACATACGCTCTTATGAATATGCTTACAATTCCAAATACAATCGCTCAACCACATTTTCGTTGTCGTCGAAATAAGACTATTTTCTATTTTTTTTGGCTGGTAGTCGGATTTGACATTGCTGACAACCTTTTTAATAATCAAAAAATAAAAACAAACTGAAATTAGAATAATAAATAATTGTTTTGTTTTTTTTTTTAAAGTTTTATATTCTACAATTTATAATTATTTATTTTTTTATTTAGATACATAAATATAAATTTAGATTTATTAGCGATCGTATTTGGATCTGATGATGCTAAAAATAAATTAATAAATTATTCAAAATTTTTTTAAAAATATTTTAGTCAAATATGTTTTTATTTTGAAATTCCGCCATTTGCTTTTCTGTTTTGTTTGTTTATTTTTATTTTTCGTTTCGCTGCAATTGTGTTTCATTTGACGAAAAATAGTTGAGCGAAGCGAACACTCGTTGGTAGTGGGTCACCGACTACCAACGTGACACTCGTTGGTAGTCGGTGGTCGGTGGTCGCAATTGTGTTTACCGCTTAATGCGGAAAAATAATAATACATGTACAAAGAAAGTAAGATTTGTAAATAAAAAAGTTGTATTCAGCAAATATTAATAATCGCTTCGAAGCGAAAACAAACAATTCGAAAATAAAGTAACCATTAGGTATCGCAGAAATGCGCAAAATGTTTATTGTTTATTTTTATTTCTCGTTTCGCTGCAATTGTGTTTCATTTGACGAAAAATAGTTGAGCGAAACGAACACTCGTTGGTAGTGGGTCACCGACTACCAACGTGACACTCGTTGGTAGTCGGTGGTCGGTGGTCAAAATTTTGTTTACCGCTTAATGCGGAAAAATAATAATACATGTACAAAGAAAGTAAGATTTGTAAATAAAAAAGTTGTATTCAGCAAATATTAATAATCGCTTCGAAGCGAAAACAAACAATTCGAAAATAAAGTAACCATTAGGTATCGCAGAAATGCGCAAAATGTTTATTGTTTATTTTTATTTCTCGTTTCGCTGCAATTGTGTTTCATTTGACGAAAAATAGTTGAGCGAAACGAACACTCGTTGGTAGTGGGTCACCGACTACCAACGTGACACTCGTTGGTAGTCGGTGGTCGGTGGTCGCAATTGTGTTTACCGCTTAATGCGGAAAAATAATAATACATGTACAAAGAAAGTAAGATTTGTAAATAAAAAAGTTGTATTCAGCCAATATTAATAATCGCTTCGAAGCGAAAACAAACAATTCGAAAATAATGATTACTTTAGGTATCGCAAAAATGCGCAAAATCGCATACGGTTGATTAAACTTGAAGAAACAAAGGTGGCAGAAACGATATCGCAAAACCAGTTTCTGCAATATGTGTAAAATATATGTGATATTATTTACTGAACCCACAATCGCACGCATTTACATAGAACGGGTGAATATTACTTGGTGCAAATTTCTAACTAGTGACCAATCGAGTTAAAAATGCCTACAATTTTTCAACAAAGAGGTTTTACAAAGTGTGAATTTTGAAAAATAAAAAATTTAATTCACCATCGCACGCATTTACAAAGAATGGGTGAACATTACTTTGCGAAAATTTGTAATCAGTGACTAATCGAGTTAGAAATGGCTACCCGGATATCAGCATCTCATTGTGGAATAAATAGATAATTTTGCATATCCCAAGAAGAAGAACATTTTTGATTATTAATTATAATATTCTTTGAAATTATTTTTTTACCCTACAAATTCTTACAATCTTAGCCAGAAATAGTGGAATATCTCTAAAAAGTTAATTTTATAATAGAAGAGTGAATTTTGCTGCAGCGTTGCCAATTTTAAATAACATAGATGATCATGTTGTTAGTTATAATAACTCTTTCTGCCGTTTTTATTTCTTTATGAGAAGTGCACTAAATGTGCGTAGAGTATAAATAATATAAATTGAAAATAACGGTACACTAAGCTATACTTGAATAATAGTCAACAATAGTAAACAAAATTTTATCAGCAATTTGAAAAATAATAACAATTGTTGGTATGAAATAGTTAGTCAGTTGTTATAAAAAAAAACACAGAAATAACATTTTATTGAAATATCAATTCCCGGAGTGACATCTAAACCCGTGAAAATTATATGAGTAACTTAGATATCATAACCACAGCAAACCAGATTGACTAAACTGTAATATTGAATTATTTGAGGTTTACAAAATTATTTGAATTAAATCGAATTAGTTTACGCTATGAAATTTGCGAATGTTCCAATTGAACAGAACAGTTACTAAATTACGTGAAACCACAAATCTTAATTTAAATTTTAATTTTCGAAAAAACATACGATACCCATTATTTATATTGAAACCATTACACATATGGTCCTTCAAAAGGAATAAATGAAATTTACATTTTATATTACTTCCTTTTTTCCCGTCAGACGTCTGCTCTCTTTTTGTTATTTTTATTATATTTTATTATTTTTATCTTTAAAATAAAATCTATTTTACTTATAGATAATGTTTAAAATAAATTTTTATTTTAAAAATTACTCGAGAATTTTAAGTATTTTTTTTTTTTTGTCTTTTTTTTTTTCTAAAACAAACCACATAATATAACCATGCAATCATCGTCCAAGCGTCCATTATCATCATTATCCTTATGGCTATAGCTATTTTTGGTTTTATTTTATTTATTTTTTTATTTTTTTTTACCTTACTGTCTCGTAAATAGCTCTTTATATCTATTTCATTCTTTACCTTATCTACCTTTAAATTACACATTCATTTGCAATAAAACTATGAACATTTTTAAAATAAAGAAATAAAATACTAGACTAAAAGAGAGATGAAGCAGTCACAGTGTATGTAATTGTGGAGATAGAGAGAGGCAGAGTAAAGAGAGAGAGAGATGAGAAAAAAAATCAAAGACAGAAATTTTAAAGGATAAAAAGAGTTAAAAGTAAAATAAAAGAAGAAGTTAAAACTAATAAAACAGTTAAATTACGATATTCTTGTTATGTACATATTCATTTAAAACCGTTATCTCATATATGTATAATACATTTTTGTTTAACATAGTTAGTTAGTTGTATTAGAGTTACAAATTGTTTTAAAATATTGCAATTATGGTTTGAATGATTTTATTTCAAATTGTTAAACACTTTCGAATTTTGACTTTTGTAACTTTAATTATTAAAATATTGTTTCGTTCTTTGAGTGTTACAAAACTAATCAAGTTTAGTGTTAAAACTATCGAGACAATTGAATTTTAGCATGATTTTGACTTATAGACTTGACATATATACTTGAAATAAATTCATATGTGAATTATAAGAACTAAACAAAATTCACACTTTGTAAAACGTCTTTGTTGAAAAATTGTATATTTATGAATTTATAGAAAAATTGAATAGCAAAACTGTTAACAAAATTTGATTAATATTACAATAATTATTTGTTGATGAATTACTTTACAATTTTGAATATACCTATACGTGCTAGAATTCAATTCGGCAAAATTTGTCAGTAGGTATTATATATATGTCATTGTACTTATCATAGAGTTTACTCATGAACGACTATGTTGTTTCATTGATACTGCTCCTGCGATTAACTTTTCAATTAGTATATAATGTACAGATAAGTAGAACTTAATTACTAGCATTTTGGATGTTAAGAAGTAAAGAAATAGTTGTTAATGATTGAATTCTGTGTTTTCTAATTTTTTTGTTTGTTTTAATTAATGAATCAATCATTTTCTTTTCATAATGTAAAATTATATTTACAGTTATTTTTTCAACTTGAACCTTTCAAGGCAGCATTTTCATTTTTAATATTTTTCAACTTGTTTTTGTTGAAGAGGTACTTTAAAAGGTAAAAGTTTTAATATATTAAGTAAAATAATTTTGTTTTTTTTTAATTTTTATTTCAAAAGTAGAGTTTTAAGGTCCTATGTGTACCACTAAGCAGAATCGTAGAAAATATTATTTTAATTTTTTTTATGGTATTTTAAAAATTAATTGCTTTTGTCAGATAGACGAGCCCAACTTGGGATACTGTACATGACCAACGTATTCTATGTATTTTAACAGACTAACTGCAAAGCCCACATCGCCTTGACGTTCCATAAGTGGGCATATGAGCTGATCGATCCCATAATTTTTCTAGCAAAATATATGATTTGTAGTGGTTAGTTGATTGCTCAGTTGAAGAGTGTCAGTTTTTTAGGAATGTTCGATGCAGCGCCTATTAGACTGGTTAAAATGGCGAGCCGGAAAGTCTTTAGGTTCATATGGCTTTTTCTTCTATTCTAGCTTTGTAAATATAATAAGAATTAACCACAGCAACATCAGTGAAATGCCAAAATATTTAAGGGCACCATTTAAGACCTTTCCTATACATTTCGTATACACTTTTTAACATCTCGGCTTTGTGTCATAGTTCATGTGATTATAATATGGGCTAATATTTTTGTTAGGTACATTTAGGATTCTGCTTAGTCTGACATACCACATATATTTCTTTCTTTTACAAACACAAATATAATTTTTTTTATATGATCTTATAGATAAAATATTGATAAACGATTCCAAAACACTAAAAAAAATATAATATCATACCTGCCACTATCTTTTAATAATAAAAAACGAAAAAATTAAAATAAAATTTATTGCAAATTTTGGCGGTAAATATAAAAAAAAACTTACATAAAATGTTAAATTAGAATTTTAGTACTCTTTAATTACTTTAAAGTTCAGCAGATGGCTCTCAATTACTGCAATAAGACGGAGATATTGTTAGGATACCATTAAGCATGCTTAAAAATAAATTTTAAACTGTGGTATTCCCACGATACCAGTAAGCTTGAAAGGGTAAAGCTAGTTTTTAATATTTTCAAATTATGCTACCCATTCTGACTCTTATTAATTTACAATATTCTACAACATCAATGTGGGGTCCGTGGGATGAATAGGGCACATCACCTACACATTCTTCAACTTATATCTAGTGTATGCTGGCAACTCCAAACTTATACCATAAATGCTCATACATGTCGTGTTTGTAGATCTGGTGGATACTAAGTAACAATTCACTTTGGATTTATTTTTGTTTTTGTTTTAGAATTTTTAAAGAGCACCAGCATTAAAATGCAAATAGATAATTTAACTAATTTTTAAAAGTTTAAACAGGAATGATTTATTTATATTATAAAAATGTAGTATGAAAGTATGTGTAACATATGAGAAGGTTTTTTTTTTTTTTGTTATAAATTATAAAAATATCAAAATGTATGCAGTGAGAGCTTTTAAAATTATAGTTAGGTACTTTATTTAGCTGGCACGATAACGGATATAAAAGAAATTTAGAAACTAAAAAAAAAATATATAGCTATATATACACATGAAAACTAGAAACGAAATAGAAAAAAAAAAAAATATAAAAAGAAAAACTACTTTTAATTTTCTATTTTAAAATACATAAAAAAAAGGATACAAAAAGGATAATACAATTTCAATTGTTAAAATGCATTTAAATGAATTTAAAAGGACAAAGTTCTCATAAATTAAATAGAAGAAGAAAAAATTAAACTAAAGCAAAATAACTGACCGAACCTGTCACATGTACGGGTGAAATGAGAAGAGAGAAATAGCAAAGTTTTCGCCTAAATGTGTAATTAACAATTTAACAAAAAAAAAAAATATAAAGAAAAAAGAAAATTTAAAAATAGTTTTATTGGTGTGCAATAAATAAAAAAATTTTCACTTTGATGTAATGCCTGATATCCTATATTATTTTTTTGCTATATTTAATTATTCTAATTAATAATTATATATATATTATTCTGTATTTATCTGGATGTTTGTAAGTTCGACGGAACGCTCCAACACATATTCAAATTACATATGTATACAAATGCATATATATACAAATTGCTTTGGTGCTTTTTTTAACCCCTGTCTACCATGCTGAACCTTTGCAGGAAAAATTGATTGCATGAACTATATTTTTTTAATTTAATGTTAGTCTTCTTCGCAAATAATAAGGAAAAATAAAAAATAATAATAATAATATAAATAAAACAAACAATTTTTTTGATTTATAATAATAAGGACTAATAGAAATTTAATCAATAGTTTAATATGGTATAATAACCAAAAGGCAAACAGCATTTAACACAAAAAAAAAAACATAATTCACTCAAAGGTTATTCTTATTACTTAAAATTATACACAATAATATACATGTGTATCAGCATATTTGTATTGTATAATATTATACATTATACTACTTTATTGCTTCTACCTTTTATTTTTGTCATTATTGTGTGCGTAACTCACTTTACTCAAAAAAAATTATTTTTGTTTTTTTTTTGTTTTTTTTTATTATTTGCTATATCTGTATTCTGTATGTTCTGCATGCTCCATTCCAAAAATATTATTTTATTTTCAGTGTTAAGTGTTCACTGTTCACTTCACTGTTCAGGTTCACTGTTCAATCAATAGAACTTGATAGAAGTAGAGTAGGATAATAAACTCTACTTCTACGCCGGATAATAAAACATTGTTTTTTTTAAATTGAAAATTATTGATGAAAATGTTTTTGTATTTTTGTAAATTTTACCAATTTAGATACAAAATTTTGAATATTTTTTTAAAAATAACACAATACCATAATAACAGAGTATTCATATAGCAAAATAAGATATGAAATTTTTAAATTTGCTCTCGCAGAGGCCACAATAACGCTAAAACGGTATAATTTATACTAAATGGAACCCAACTAACGAATTATAACTAAATGGAAGTGAGTACGAGTATACCATACAAAAATACAAACATTTTATACAAATTTGTTGGTATGGTACTTCTTTTTCTGTTATATAAAAAAAAAAAAGATTAGTGTTAGGCCAATATAAACATAAATAAAAATAAATAAAAAGTGATATAAACATAAGTACTGTAATTTCGGAATAAAGAATCTAATGAAAGAAAAAAAGAAACTAGGATTTATTTTGCTTCCGTCATTTATGACGGGGTACAAAGCTAGTATCTACTATATTACCGTAGCCAAAAAAGGGCTTATTGTGATCACACTCAGGATTGTTGGGGCAACGCTGTTCCCAAGTGGCGAAGTCTGTTACTACTGAGACATTCGTATTCACAGAACAGAATGTTCAATAGATTATTTCTTTATTTCATATAACTGAATTGTTAATTTGGGCACAATTCATCTTCATCAGTAAGTTGCGGTGCAGTTATGCAATTTTTGGTTTTACAAGTGTTTGATTGTAACCTTTTGTATTGCATTAGTTTTTGTGAAACCGCGTTTACCTGTAACCGATTTTGTGTATGCACACTTTCATATTTTAATTGAAAATAAAAATGTGCAATCAAATAGTGTTGTAAAACTAATAATTGTATGTATTAGCTTGACATTAAACTCCCAGTGAGTCGCTACGCCGCTCAGTATAAAAACTGAAATAATATTCTAATTTTTTTTCGCTCCAGGTACTATTTGCCATTAGTGATTAGCATATGATGAGCAGTGATTAGAATATGATGATTGGCATCAGTGGTTATAATATGATGAGCAGTGATTAGGATATGATGAGTAGGAGTATGATGATAGCATATATCAAATATTTTTCTTTAATATTTCTTGTCCAAACATTCAACTATTATCAGTACTAAGTGATGGGTAAAAAAATTATGACGATTTACCGTTAATATTTTACTTCGGTTATTTAAGAATTGTTGATCAATTTTAAGAAATATTTCATATCAGCTTACTTTAGTCAAAACTCATAATTAGCTATAAATTGGTAACAAAGCTTTACTAGATTTATTAGTACTTTACTAAATTATTTGGGTTCAATAAATTTCGAGTCACAGTATTATACGCGATATCTCAATTGGCCAATTGTATATCACACCTTACTTTAGATTATAAGTCAAATTATTTCTAACCATGTTTTACCAATCTAACACTTTAGTTTAGGAGATTGTTTTCATTACCACCGGATTATTTTAACGAATTGAAATTTTTGACTTTCATTTATCGAACATTTATATTAATATCTATTAATTAATTACTTTCTATTTAATTTAACAAAAATAGTTTATTAAAAATTTTATTTGTTTACTGGTAATTAAACCAATTGACATCAATTATGAGTGATGTAAATTATATGCTTACATCTACAACTTTATATGGTACGATTTTGGGTGTTTATGTTCTTTTATTCACCGTCCAAAAAAATTGGCCGAAACGGAAAATGTATTTAAGAAAAAATTATTAATCTTCTTCTTGTTAAGATATGTATAGATTAACCCCTCTCTGACTGGGATAATCCGTGTTTTTTTTAAATTATTTGCTTCTTCTTCAATTTATTGTAAACACGGGCCAGTGACAACATCTATATATTTATATTTCTCTGTAAGCTGATCGCTCGTCTTTTTATTCAATTTATTTTAAGCACGGGTTAGTGATAACATCTATATATTTATATTTCTCTGTAAGCTGATCGCTTGTCTTTTTATTTAATTTATTTCAAGCACGGGTTAGTGACAATATCTATATATTTATATTTCTCTGTAAGCTGATCGATCGTCTTTTTCATCAATTTATTCTAAGCACGGGTTAGTGATAACATCTATATATTTATATTTCTCTGTAAGTTGATCGCTCGTTTTTTAATCAATTTATTCTAAGCACGGGTTAGTGACAACATCTATATATTTATATTTCTCTGTAAGCTGATCGCTCGCCTTTTTTATTCAATTTATTTTAGGCACGGGTTAGTGACAACATCTATATATTTATATTTCTCTGTAAGCTGATCGCTCGTCTTTTTATTCAATTTATTTTAAGCAAGGGTTAGTGACAACATCTATATATATTTTTAAGTAAGCTGATCGATCTTCTTCTCCTTGAATTAATCCTAAGCACGGTGTAGTGGCTAATTCTATAAATTATATTTCTGTATAGACCGATATATCTTCTTCTCCGTCAATTTATTTTAAGCATGGGGTAGTGACAACATCGAAAGATGATCAGGAAATTGGAATGTATAAAAAAAATGTAATCCAAATATAATATGGTAAGATCGATTTGAGCTCAAATTCTGTGAGAAATGAAATTCATCTCTTCTACTACAAGATAGACGGGACAAATGTATATAACAAGACAATATATCAAACTATCAACTACTTATATTATATACTTATTGTTCAATCAACTATAGTTTTTAAATGTATCGAAACATAGAACAAAAATTGTAAGCTCATTCTTCTACTTTAACATGGCTAGGCTTTCTTTTATATTATATTAATTCATGGTACAAAATATTAGCTTTCAATTTACCAACTACACTAAACTACTCTAAACTACTCTAAACTACTAAATGGTGTGAACAAAAATGGTGTATATCAACATTTTTTACACTGTTTAAATTCTCAATTGGCAAATTTCACTGATTACCGGAACTTCATATTGTTGTAAGCATTTTTTGACCTATATGCAACCTTGAAACAAAACACCAGAATAACGATGATAATAAAGTTGTTTTCAAGTTAGCAAACTTAACGAAACTTGAAAAATAACACTAATTATCTCATCGTTTTTCATAGAATGAAATTCATTTTATTTAGTTTAAGAGCAAATTTAAGGCTATTCTCAAAGCTAGAAAAAATATTATTATAGAAATTAAAAGATAACAAAAATCACAAAAAATAATGAAATAGTATAAAAAGGATATAAAGGATATTAAGCTTAATTAGAACTACATATATAATTTCATTTTATTTTATTTTTTTTTTCTACTTTTCCTGAAAAAGAAATATACAAAATTATTTCCCTGAAGGGTTTGAATGAGAAAATGAGATTTTAAACAATTGAGAAAATCTAATTTAAAAAAGAGAATAGAGAAACAACAAAAATTTAATTTTTTGTTCATGTTTTTATTTTATTTTTTTTTTTTTTTGTTAATATTAGTGAAAAGTAAATTTTCATTAGATTTTGTTTTTTTTTTTGTTTTATTATTTTAAGTGAAAACTTTGTCTTTAAGTACAGTATTTAATTTATGCAAACAAAGTTTTTGGGGATGGTATTAAAGCTGCGATATTTTGTTTATGAATTTCTAATTATGTAAAAAAAAAACTTCAACTATTCGGTTGGGTGACAAGAAGAAACAATATTGTGGAGGAGGTATTTAAAATGGTGAGAAGCAAGGATATGTTCACAGACTTTGTTAACTGCATCACTTCCACTTGACAAACAAATTGTTTGCAAATGTAGGAAATTGAATTGTAGTAAAGGAAAATGCTTGGCGTAGAGGGGATCTTGTAACGAAGGTTGGTTTTACTGCGGTGCGATTATTGCTAGATGCTATTGATAGTATATACTCACTTTTTATGCTCTCAATAATAGAAATAAATTTTAAAAATTTGGATACGATTGATTGGAAATGAAATTCGTTATAAATATGAGATTTCCCATTTGTCCATTTCTAAAATGGCCATTCAAACATCATCAAAAAACATTTCGTATAAATTGAGAAATGTCAAATGAATTAACAAAAATCAAGTATAGTCCTTTAAATCTTAACTAAATTTACTTTGATTAACTCATATAGTTGTGTGTATATTATCTGGTGTTAACTCTTTAATTTGTACATTTTTAAGAAAACGCTTCAACATGTCACACGGCTTATAATGTATTCGTCTGTAAAGTATAAAAAAATGGTTTCACTCTTTACAAGGGTAACATTTTCATCTTGACTAATAAATAAAATTTACTTTCAAGATTATGTTATGAAATGTGTCACGGTTTGTCAAGTCTGGTCGTAGTATTTGGGTATGCTGTTTATCGGATACATTTAAACCAAAAATCGGTAAGAAGCCATTCCCAGAAAACCATTAAACTAAACTAAGATAAACACAATAATCATAGATATGATTTCCCTAGCGTGATGTCGTGATGTATTTCCCAGAACGGTATAAAAATCTTCGATAGCGGGTAAAATAAATACCGTTGCTTGAAGAAAAAGTGGCTAACGGAGAATAATGGAATATGGTCTATTGCGATAGCGTTTTCAAAAACACACCAAAACTTGATCTCTTACCCTACAGCGGTAGAAAGTTTTTATTTTATTTTATTTTATTAGCAGCAAAAACTTTTAATCTACAGTTTCTTATGTTATCCTAAAAAACAAAACTGAAGAAAGAAAGTTGCCACTTTTTGATTCGCAAGTTCTAGATTAGATTAAATCTTATATTACGGGAAGGAATCTGTCCCCTATATCACCGCGACCGCAAATGGGCTTATTGTGATAACCCGTGTGTTTATTAGTTATTATGATAACTATAATCTCTGAGTCATTAAGGGTATCTGATTATATGATTCAATGGTATGCTGGATAGCTCCAATTGTTCAAGGAATGCTGTTAAGTGCTGAAAAGTGGCAACGTCTGCTAGATTGAGTGCTGCTTCCTCTATTACCA
The DNA here is from genome assembly GCA_963942445.1 of Argyra leucocephala. Classification (NCBI taxonomy): domain Eukaryota; kingdom Metazoa; phylum Arthropoda; class Insecta; order Diptera; family Dolichopodidae; genus Argyra; species Argyra leucocephala. The sequence continues at coordinate 18,799,060 of OZ012681.1, forward strand.
TTTAGTCCGGTTAATAAAAATTTCACACTACTGTTCTTATTTTATACAATATAACCGTAGGTACACGTACACTATGTTGTTTATTAAAATTAAATTTCAAAGTCATTACCATTATTTTTTTTTTCTTATTCACTTTCCGTATTTTTGTCTTTCTTACTCATTTCTTGAATTAATTTACTTAAAAGAATAATAATGAAAAAAAAAATTTAAATCGAATTTCTTTTCTTTTGTTTGTACCGCTTACAATAAATTGGAACAAATCGGTTGAATAAAAATAATGTGTTATCTACAGCAAAGTAATATTATAAAATAATATTAAGAAGAAAAATTGTCCTTAAAATCCTTTATTATTATTTAATTTTTTTTTCTTCTAATTTATGCAAATACAAAAGTTTATCATAAATTTGTTTGTAAATAGAAATATAGAATTGGATTAGTTCTGATGAAGACTAGAAAAATGAAAAAAATATATTTCAATATATTTGATGGTTTTTTAAAAGTGATGAAATTAATTGAATTGAAAAAAGACTGATTGTAAAAGAAGAGAATATCAATAATAAATTGAATTTGATGTTATAATAGGATTACAAAAGCCGCGGATACATTAGGTTTTTACGATTATGTTTTAAAATTGTTAATATAAAAATTGTAATCGTAACGAAAGTTTAAATAGTTTAAAAGGTTTAAAATTTTTCTTATTTTTAACGTGGATCCGCATTTGTATATAAAAGTACCTATTTCCATTTGAAAATCTTGATTTCGGCCAATTTCAGTGAATTTTGAGCTTAAAAAACCATTTTGCGGAGCTTCCCGAAAGTTGCGAATATCACCAATCGATAGAGCACCCTCGATTTAGTTAATCACTTTTTTTTTTTTAATTTTAAAATAGCGGTTCTTTCCGCTCTTAAAAACCTGATACGTATGATTGGGAACACCCGGTATAATAAACACTATTATCTACGGAAATAAGTTTGCCTACAATTTTTGTTTTTGAAAATTTGCAAATAAATGAAGAAATTTGTCTGAAGCCCATGATAAATATTTAATGTTCCAATTCCGAAGATTCCGATGTTTTTTTTCTTTATTTATGGTGTGATACCGATTTGAGGTTTGCACAACGAGCTGCAGGTTGCCAAAAAACTTTACTTTGAGTTGTTGGCATCTTCTTATTTTTGGACTCATTTCCATATTATTTATTAAATTTTACAAAACTTGAACAGAAATTTATCGTTTGGATGAAGTTTCGAAAATCCAGAAAATAAGCTTCTAACTGTAATCTCTGTTTAAATTTACTAGATTTTGTAAATATTTTAATATATGATTTATTTTTTTAATTCGAAATTAACGGGCAATGATAATATTTCATGTATAAATCACGATAAGTTACGCAGATACAGTAAATAGCGCAATATAGTAGACTTGATACAATTGAGAACAATAATGTTTATGGTGCGAATATCTGCAAATCCAATGCTTTTGATTAATAGACTATTCATTGGAATATTTCATTGCTTTGCACTTGATTCAAATAAATTATTTAATTTTTGTCATTCACTCTACTAGAATTAATCAAATCATTCAAATTAGACTTCTTTGAATTAGGATTTTAGGTTAGGAATTTTTTCTTTTCTCCATGAGAGTCTAGCAGTTTTCTTGAATTGCTATATTTTCAACTCAATATTTTTTTTACAAATGATTATATTCTCCTATTGTTATATTAGTTCACTACTGATTGCTAGCCAGTTGCTTTAATACACTAGTCCTACCATCAAAAATCGTTTGCGGTACCATGTTAATTTTTTATCCTTGAATTGCAATTTGATTGTAAGTCAATGAAATGGCAAAATGCGCTTGCGCTTAGTAGAAGAAACGTGAATATAATAGAAACGTCTCTCAAGTACTGCATACACATTTAAAAATACTGTAGTTAAATTATTATTTAAGAAAAGTTTTGAAAATTAATTTCATTTAAGTGAAAAATGTTTTAAAGCAATAAACGATAATAGTGTTCTACATTTCTTTTTGTATCAGCAAGCTATGAATTAAATGGTTTGCCACAAACGTATTGTGGATCAACATTATATGCCTTATTTTAATACAGACATTTTTTGTTCCATAAGTCCGATACCATAAATCCCAACAAGCTTACAGATCAATTGGTTATACAAACAACCCCAACGAGTTGTTCTTTTATAGATTAAAAATGTATTTTTCATATCCATCTTGGGTTTTATGGCAGTTGTAAGATATTTTAGTAGACAAAAAATTTAAATGTAATTTAATTTGCAAAAATAGGTTTATACAGGTTAGGCAAACACTTAGCTGCATGCCAAGGTATGTTACAATTACCTCATTGTTATATGGGGTCGTACACGAGGACATTATCTTTCATTTTAAGGTGAACATTACGTAGATATTAAAATTTTGCTTTACTTACTTTCATTTTTCATTCTTTAAGCCATCTTTATACTGTATTCAAGCTAATTTATTTGTACAAAATCCAACGCAGCATCTTTGTGAGGTGAAGAAGAATAGTTTAAAAAAAAAAACAGAATATTAAAAGATTTTCCGTTATATAGAACATTATAAATTAACTGAATTCCAAAGCACAATTCACACAATTCCACAAAAATATTGTATACAAAACGTATAGCACACGTATTAATGTTGTTTATGTGAATATATACGAGTATTTAATATCCACTTTAAATAATGGAAAAATATTTATAAATGGTGGTATTTTTTTTTTTTTTGTTGTATAAAAGAACAAATTTAATACTACTACTACTGCTGTTGCTGCTAATACCATTATTAGCAGTAACTATATATATACATACTGGCCTTTTTCTTTTATACTCTGTATTCAGTGGTTTAGTTTGCTGGGTACCTACAGCTATTATTTTGTTCTATAATAAATATAAAATCTACATTATTATTAAAAAAAATATAGAGCATAGCTCAAAGCTATTAAAACAGCTACTTTGTATCTATATCTATACTTATATGTGAATAAATGAATTTTAGTATAGTTTTGAGAGAGTATAGAGACTTAGTGTAAGTAATAATTGTCTAGCGTTAGGTAAAAAAAAAAAAGAAAAAAAAAACAATAAAACAATTTTTTTTTTTATATATATAAAGCTTTTAATGGTATTAAATTTATCTTTCAATCGATGAAATTGCATTAAATAAAAGCAAATAAAAAAGTGAAAGAGAAAAAAAATGTTTTTTTTTTTTTTTTATTCTGATGAAAAAAAAAATTTTAAAAAATAAACTATACTAAAAATTGGATTACATATTAAAGGACCTCAGATGCTTATACAGGGATATTTCTATATTATAGTGTTTTTTTTTTTTATAGTTAGCTATGAAAAAAAATAACGGTACATCAATAGATTTATGAAGCGTTTTATTTTATTACTGAATAATAGTCTTATTCTAAGGATGATGATATATTATAATAGTCAATGATTATAATGATAGATAGTAATGATGATGAAAATTATGATGATGATGAGTTATATTGAAAATATAGAAGAGGATTTTTTTTTTATTTAAAATTATCAAAGTTGAATAGGAAAATTGCGCATTTACAAAAAAAACAAACATTATATTTTGCTAAGTAATTTTTTTTGTTTTGTTTGTTTTGTACATTTGAGGTTAATTTCATTTCAACTACATAATCCTGGAAAATTAATAATTTAAATATTATATTATGATCCTTTTTTTTGTATATAAAAAAAATTAAAATCAAATTTTAATCAACATTTTTTTTATCTTTGTATGTATATTATAGAATTTCCATCTTCTGTTTAAATATTTCCTAAAAATCTATATCGATAAAAATCAGGATATCTTTATTGATTTTATATTGTACAATATTTATCCTACGTCATTTTAGTCTGATATTTTAATTTTTATATGTATATTTCGATCTGATTTAGGTTCTATCTTTTATGAAAAATAATTATACAATATCTGCCTCATGCCAATTGATGGAGATTACAGGATACAGCACTGGAGATTTGATGGTAGTAGCAGTGTGTTTAGTGGTGAACCAAATAGCAATATAATTTTGTTGTTTCAAAATTTAATTGCTTAAAGAAAATTAATTGAAGAAAATTTCGACAATTGAAATATCGAAAACCAAAAATTGTCTTTTAATACTTAGTTTTCAACCAAATTTAAAGTTTGTAATTTTAAATTTTTTTTACACTAGATTTATAAAATATGTATTTACATTGTTTGATTGGTTTGAAAAATCATATAAAAATAATGTATTACATCAGCTAAGGCTGTTATAAGTTTAGAATCAGTCTTATTAAATGAAGGGTTGAAAAATTGTTCCATCAATAATGCTAAAACGATTGTTTCAATTTTCAACGCTGAATAATGCTACCGCAGAGCAAGTTTTCTTCCATGAATATAACTTAATTGGCGCTTCTGAAACAGCTGAGAAATTGTCTGCAATTGTTTTGGAGTCTGTTGACATTGCGAATATGTTTCCATTGTTTGTTTGGTTTATTTGAAATATTTTTAATTCATTGCTATCACGTACTGTTAATAAGAAAGACACAATCTATAATTTCAATCTTTCAAAAGTATAATAACCTATGCTTTCAATCTGATTTGATATATATATATATATTGGTTTAATTATATTAAATCAATTACTTAATTAATTAATAAAATTGTGAATTAAAAAATTTCATTAATTTTTAAAATTAAATTCTAATCTTTTGAATCACTCTTCTTAATGTGATCACTCTTCATTATGTTCTTTTGAATCACTCTCAATTATGTTCTCAAATTAAAACGTGGAAATTGGAAAACTAAAAATTACAATATTATTTTTATATCCTTGTTCAATTCAACTTAAATAGAGTTAAATTTCAATGCTAAGCCAACTAAGTTCAAACCTGTTATGATGATAAACATAATATGATGATTGTTGGATTGTTATCATGAAAAGATTAAAACAAAATAAATACATTGAAACATATTGTGTAATTTCATATCACCACAGTTGCAAATTGGCTTAGTGCGAATTTTATTTTGATCCATAATATTACGGAATGGGGTCCCAATCGATATACTACACATAAAACCAGGCTGCTCTTGGGAACATATTATACATGCAACATTGTTTATCACACGACGAAGAATTAAATAGAATAGAGCTTATTAACAGTCATATTAATAACTTGTACCAATACGATTATATTATAATATAAATAATTTATCATTTATTCAAAAACTTCAAAATAACAATGTTCACTCTTTTGAATCATTTGATTTAACAAAAATTATAGCACAGAAACAATTCGAGTTTTAAAGCTACTGAATCTACTTAAATCTAATTTAATCAGAAAAATCACAAAATCAGTTAGGTATTGATTTTGTAAGACCAATGTATATCTGGATCTGTTGTTGATATTAAACCCCCAGATATACAATGTTGATATTAATATCTGATTTGTTTTTATTCTTCCTTCTTTTCTGAAATTATTTATACTTCAATATATGTGATATCAAATAATGCTGCTTAACAAAATAATACAAAATGTCATCTATATTTATTAAATCAATAGAACTCAATAACTAGTAATGGTGTATAATCAAATTATTAATTTCTTCTAATTTTTATTCCGGCCATATAACCCAATCTATTACTGGGCTCGTCTTTGAATTGATTTCTTTTTGAGGTATTCCCAGTGTTGTGCGATATAAACTACGTTAATGTAGATCATGCTATTTTCTACACATCGAAAATACTTTGTAGACAATACTTTACAGACATTACCATTATGTCTAGTTCATTGAATATACAATGTTTATAATTAAATAATAATGAATTGCCTGTAAATTAATAAAAAGACTGATATTTTTTACAAAAAAAAAGTAAAATTATATTATTTTACATCCAGAATCTCTGTTTCTTCAAACATTCCAACCATTATAAAAATATTAATCAAGTATTAATCAATTAATCATGCTGGAACAAAAACCTTATTTTCTTTAATATGTTCTATGAATTCATCATTGAATTTTCTTATGCATTGATTCGACTATTCTAGGATTACATGGTTTGATCCTAATTCTACCTTTATCAGCAAAAAATTTTTCCAAATCAACTTGCTTAAATGCTTGCGAAAAATCCATTAATTTTTATTTAAAACATCTTTTGCAAATAAATTGCTGGCGTCGTTTTTACAGTTACTATATGCCACATGAGCTGCTGAGATAAGTTTTCCATCTGTTTATGCTATTGCCGAATACAGCAGAATACAGATCCTGATTCGCAATATCAACAGACTCCACAACAATTTCAGATAATTTCTCAGCTGTTTCAGAAGCACCAATTAAGTCCAATGCATGTAAGAAAGCTTGCTCTCCTGTAGCATTATGCAGCATTAAAACAATCGCTTTAGCATTGATAGAACAATTTTTCAACCCATCAATTAATAAGACTGAACTTCTAAACTTACTAGCTATTCCCGGCGTAACATTTGCCGGTCTAGCATTAGCATTATAAATGAAACAATTTATTTTATTTATTTATTTGCTTAAAAAAAATCAATGTTTTACAAATTTTTTTATTACATAATAAATAAGTTAAATTGAAAAACTTAAAACTAAAATTCACTTTATTTAATATCTTAAAAATAGTTTAACATTTTAATACTTATTCAAACATTTCATAATATACTAACACTAACACTACACTAACTACTAACACTATCAAAAGATCGTGCTCTAGGCAAAGCATCATATAACTGTGAAATAGAGAATTGTGTTTTTAGTGAAATATTATATTGTAATTGTATAAAATATGAGCACATTATTTAACCATATATTTTTATATATTAAGAATTAAGTACATCACATAAATTCAGAATTATCAAAACAATTAAAAATCAAAAAAATATTTCATATCACTTTATATTTCAGTCTCATAATAGTCATAGTAAAAATACAATACAGTTTAAAATAGGGTTACCAGAATATTTCTTTTAAAGAGCACATGTACTCTTTTTTCAACACGATCGTTTTGTACACTCTCTTTCTTTGTTCGGATCTTTCTTCTATCTCTGTTTGCTCTCTTTTTCTCTTAAACTGAATTTATCTTAATTTTATAAAGAAAAAGAGCAAAAATGTCAAAAATCTTCATTGAAAAAAATATTTCCTCCCATGCATTCATTTCAGAAAAAACCTTTAAATCTGAAATGGATTTAATATTTCAAAGGCAAGATAGGTTTTTTTGAAAGAAAACGTCTAAATATAGACAGTGTTAGTCGTCACATGCAATTATATATAAATATACAAACTGCAAAGAATTTTACAATGAAATAAAATGTGGTAATAAAATTATAATAGAAGTAATGAACTCAAATCAAACGACAAATTATGAAACAGAGCCTTGTAAAATTGAAATATTGTGATTTGTTGCTGAAATAAATTTATATTATGTTTAATATAAAGTATATTATATTAATATAAAACATAATTAATTTATATAAAATATTTTTAATGTTATGTGTTCTGGTTTTATGAAGAAAACAACTAATGAAATAAAGTCTTATTTATTAATTTATTTTAACAGTTGATCCTACATATAAATCTGCAGGTCAGCTTTATAGGTCCTTTTCCCTTTCGAAATGTGGGTCTTTTTTTATTAAATTATATTAATTATTTGGTATAATATATTTTTTGTATATATATATTTTAATTTTATATACACCCCTCTCTTTTTGTCCTCTTTTTTGTCGAAGAAACTCTCTTTTTAAACTTTTCCCTTCTGGCAACTCTAGTTTAAAACAGTTTAAAATTTTGAAATTAAATATTCAGTTAAATTTTGCTATAATTCTAACTTTTTATTTTCTAATTCTAGCATGGCTTTAAGTAATTCATTGCGTTTTTACGAATACAAAACTCTGCTTAATAATTTCATTGTAGTTTTTTGTTTTTTTCTAGCTTGTACTAATATTAATTTAGTATTATTTTTTTGTTAGATCGACATGATGAGTTATTATTGAAGTTGTTGGTGCAGTTGAGGAGATAGTTCGTTCTGACGCACTTGCAGTAATTGATTCCTAAAAAAAAATATTTCACTCAAATTACAATTAAATTTTTGGTCTTGTCTTGTATTATATTATTATAATTCTTTTTATATCAATTTACTTACAATAATTAAAAGTTATTTTTCACCATCAATATAACAACAAAATTTTTTAAAATCGAAAATATTGCTGATGTGAAAACCAGGGTTTAAAAAACTTCGTAGTTATTTCAAGCTTTTACTATTTTTTTACTATTGCTTTCTAACATCAATTCAGCAAAGGCATAGCAAAAGCATTTTTTTTGTAGTTGTTTTGCTTCCGCTTTGCTGCGCATTTTTATTTCAAAAAGTAATATGCAAAAAAAGCTTTTTCATTATTTTTTTAAATAGCTACAGCAAAATGAGTTGAATACAGCTAAACAGCATTTGCTGTTGCTTTGAATTACTATTCAGCATTTACAGCACTTTATAATACACTTTTGTTTTACTTAGAGTTACTGTGATTTTTTGTTCCTTGTGACGACTTATGTTTGTTTGAAAACTTTTGTTGTTTAAAATTTAAAAAATGGATTTACAAAAAAATGGTAAGTATTTTATTTTAAATTTATAAGTGGACATGAAAAAAGTTAAGAAATCTTCGAGGTGGTGACTGGTGGAAAGAGACAAGTTCAAGAAATTGAGCAGCCTCTAGCAAAAATAGGTCAGGGTCCCACCTCACAAAGCCCTCGAAAATTTTTTTTATTTTTTTTTTACCTTGTCTTTAGTAAAATCGCTCCTAGGCACGATGCAAACAAGCGGTCCCAAGAATCGGGACCGAAGACCTCAAAATTTTTTTTTTTTTTTTTAATTTTTTTTGTCATCAGTACAATGACCCTTAAATGTGATGAAGACAATAGGTCCGAGGTCCCAGGAATTGTGGCCGAAACTCTATTTCACCAGTTTAAATTTTATTTTTCTGAGAAAAGTTTATTAATAATTATTATAAATAATTTTTAAAAAAATTTCAGATTGGTCCGACAGTCCGGAAGTCGGAACCAAAGAACCTTGAACAAAAAAAAAAAAAACTTTTTTTTTTTATACTTATCTTGATACGTAATGAACATTTTTTGTTTTTGGACAATTTTTTTGTTCAAGGTCTACGGTCCCGACTTCTGAACCGCGGAACAATCTGAAAATTTTTTAGAAATTATTTATAATAATTATTAATAACCTTTTCCCAGAAATATAAAATTTAAACTGGTGAAATAGAGTTTCGGCCCCAATTCCTAGGACCTCGGACCTATTGTCTTCATCACATTTAAGGGTCATTGTACTGATGACAAAAAAAAATTAAAAAAAAAAAAAAAATTTTTGAGGTCTTCGGTCCCGACTCTTGGGACCGCTTGTTTGCATCGTGCCTAGGAGCGATTTTACTGAAGACAAGGTAAAAAAAAAATAAAAAAAATTTTCGAGGGCTTTGTGAGGTGGGACCCTGACCTATTTTTACTAGAGGCTGCTCAATTTCTTGAACTTGGCTCTTTCCACCAGTCACCACCTAGAAGATGTAGTTCATATGACAAGGTCCCGTTGAATACATACACATTGGCTCTACTCTATTCAATATTAATTTGCATATTGAACAAACCTTTTGGACATATTTTTTTTTCTTTTACTTCACTTTTTTCTTCGAAATAAAATTTCTTTCTAAACGCACAGCAATGTCTTCACAGCAAAATCAGCACAGCAAATAGCTTTTTTTTTACTTTGACTTAAAATATTAAAAAGCATTCAGCAAAATTCTACTATTGCTATTATGTTTTGAAAAGCAAAAGCACATGCGTAGTATTTGTATGTGTAAAAAGCATAAAACTATTACTTTACTTCGGTTAAGTTGTAACAGCAAAGCGCAGTAATAGTTTTTTTTTTTTAATTTGAAATGCTGTGATAGTCAGCAACAGCAATAATTTAAGTGCTTTTACTATTTCTGCTGTAGTTTTTTAAACCCTGGTGAAAACGTCAAATTTTGATTTTTTTTTGTTGAATTACGATATTTCGAACTTTTTTTTTCTAATAAATGTCTCTTCATAAGTTAATGATCATTCATGAGTTAACTACGATCTATAAATGATCTATAATTTTGCTGTAATATCGTAATATCGTAATATTTTAACAAAGCTATTTTTATAAATCGATATAATAATTATATTCTGATCATTCGGTTTGTATCTTTGCTACTTTGTTTTTTTTTTTTTTTTTTAAATTAATTCACATAATCAGATATAGTCAATGCTATTGCTCAATTGGTGATTTTTTTTTAGTTTAATTTTAATTTGTTTTTGGTTTTATTTGGTTTTATCGTTTTATGGTTTATGTCTTTAAAAAAAATTTTTCACACTATCGTAATTCGTAATAGTTCTAATAAAGTTGTCTAATCTAGTTGAAAAAAGCTTAGGGAAAAGTTTAACAGACGTTTAAGCGTATTAATATATAAGATATTATATATTAGATATTATATAATAGCCTTAGCTGATGTAATATATTATTTTTATATGATTTTTCAAGCCAAATTGTTGACAGTGTTTTCCTGCCATTTATCTACATATACTTACCGAATTTTTTTAATAAAAATCTTGAAGTGAACCGAATAAAAAAGAATTATTTTTTACTTTATTGTTGACATTGATTTTATTATATACAGCATAGTTTACATTGTCTACTATACAGTAAATTGATTGTTTACAGTAAAGTCTACTTCAAAGTGTAGACAATTAAATATTACACGTACAGGAACAACACTGAATATTAGCAATTTCTTATATATTCTACTATATGGGTTATTACAGATATATACGGTTTTTGCTATTTCTTAAGTAATCATCAATTTTTTAGAAATCGTAAATTCACATCTATTTTTTAAATTTTTATTTTATCATTTTTAGAAATTGTCTTTTGTTTTAATTTTCTGAAAAATGGTTTTAATTGCTTATACTATTTTTTTTATTGTTGAATATATTGTTGTTGTTTAATTTTGATTCAGTGTTCAACTTATGGCCAATAATCTTTATTTTTAATGTTTTAAGCACCCCTGAATATTCATCTTTGTTTTTTTAAAAACCTAAGTGAAAGTGAATTATTTTTGTGTTTTCAAATTTGAATGCTTTCTTTCACTTTTTCAGTTAATAATTAAATCAATAGTAATTAAACTTCATAGTTTTAAATAATTTTTTTTGCATTGTTCTACCTACCTCTATAGATACTACATAACTATAGTTTTATTATTGTTTTTGTACATTTTATCATACATTTCACATTATTCTTCTATTCTTTTAATCCATTTTTAACTTTAAACTGATTCTATTTGATTTTTTTTTGTTATATTTTATTTTTCTTATTTCTTTTTTTTCATTGTGTGTCACTTAGTCATATGACAAAGGATATAAACCCTTCTTATAATAAAAATAATAAAATAAAATAAAAAAAATTTAATTCTATTGTATTTTTTAAGTATAGAAAATTTTAAAACAAACATATTTGTTTTTTTTTTTAATGTTTTATTAACGAAAACATTTTATATTACCTGACAAAATAAAGCAACAAAAAATAAAAACGAAGAAAGAAATAAAAAAGAAAATAATAATAAAACTTTCAAAATTGTGAACATATGTGTTAAATACATAAAACATTATGAAATTCCTTTACTTCTTCTTCCCTAGAGTTGACTTCATTCCAAAACACCATTTAATATTCGTTTTAGTCCTTAATTTTTTTTCTCTTTTTTTTTTTTTTGTTTAAACCCATTCTTTTGTATAACTATACAGATTTCATTTTTTGTTTTGTTTTTTCATTGTATTAATATTCACTAAATATTTATATTATACTATATTTTGTATACATGGATTTGTAAATGTATATCTATATATATATATATATATATAAAAAGAAATATATTTAAATATTAATAACGGAAAATAAGAAAATGCGTTCCAACCTTCCGCCCATTTTGAAAATTTAACAGTAATAAAATTTGATTCTAAAAGTCTGTTATAATAACATGATTATAGGTTAGTGAATGGGGGTTGTAATGAGGAATTTTTGTGTGCGTCTGGGATGTGTTTTTTGGGATAAGTTCTAACTAAAATTTCAAACATAAATTGAAGTAGTGAAACGACAGGTAAATCCTATATCACTATTTGTGTGCACTGGTTAATATATTAATAATAAATTAGAAAGACAAATAGGTGAGAAGTAGAAGAATTAAACTGTAAACTATAACAACACTAATGCTTTGTATGAAATTTACTGAGCTAAACAGATACTGACATTACATTTAAATATGTCATGAAAGATTGTAATTTAAAATTTTGTGTGCAATGCAAGTGGTACATAACATTTCAAATTATCACAAATATAGTTAAAGGTTTACTCATTTTGTTTTTTGTACTTCCGGCCAATGTATTGGACTGGCGTTAGTAGGTATTTATTAAATTATAATTAAATTATAATTAAATCTGGGAGGGGTTCATATTTATTACTTCCTATTTTACTAATTCATATCTGCATTATTAGTAATTTTCATAATGTCACGAATTGCTTCAAAAGCGTTGGTCTAAATATGATTTTGATGGCGTAAGGTTTTTAAAACATGATTTGATTAATTCTGTCATATACGGTCAGTTCTGTTGTAGGGTAGAATTGGGTAAATTAAAAACAATTCTATATTGAGCAAACTCGATTTCTTTGAGTTGTAGGATTTGATAGGATTACAAACAAAAATTTCCCAGAAGGTTGTTTTAGAATAACTGAGAGTTACTGGCTCACAGTTAAACACCGTAATTTAGTATATAAGTTTTGTCGATATTTTTCCTAAATCTAAAATCGAAGATATTTATGGCAGAAAGCATTTAATTATCATAGTTAAGAGTTACACAAAAATCAACAAGCCATAATACAATCGTTAAACCAGTACACAGAAAATGAGAAAAAACAATACATCTCTGCGATTGCCAGTATTCACAAAATTATTTTAAGTGATTGTCAATAATTAGGGATATCGAGGAGGTGATGGCAATAAAAGAAGCCTCAGACTGGCTGAGATCCAGCGTATTGTTTGTTAGAAATATCTGTGTACTCACAGACAGTCAGGCCGCAATTATAACACTGGAGTCGTGAACCACCAACTGAAAAACCGTGTTGGCCGTGTTGGCCAGTACTAAACACAGAAAATGAGAACAACAATGCATCTCTGCGATTGCCAGTATTCAAAAAACATGTTACAAGTGATTGTCAATAATTAGGAATATCCGAAAATAGAAAACAAAACTTAATATTATTTTCCCATAACTTAGAAAGTCATATATTCTCATAAGCCATATATTTCTTCATATGGCTTATTGCTCTGATATTTTGTCTTCTCATCGGTTTGACAGATAATGTGATACCGTTCCTACAATGAAATTCCTACAAATCACAATAATCGAACGAATATTAATCTTACTCATTTTATTACGTCCAGCGGAATAAACCAGTTTCAATGGAACATTTTTTATGTACTCGTACAACAAAATGTAGGTAATTGAAGCTAGTACATTCTCAGCTTTTGTTCAAATCTCAATACCCCATTCGTGAGTTGCATAACATATTTGTTTCGTTAATATTTTCAGTAATATTTTGTTCCTGTTGTTCATAGGTGAACTTAATCACCATAACAGTACAGAATTGAACGGGAATTAATAACCGTTAATTTTTGACTCATAACCAATTATTTAAAACTATTAAATGTTGGTAATTGAAGCTAGTACATTATCAGATTTTGTTCAAATATCAATACCACATTTGCGAATTGTATAACATATTTGTTTCGTCAATATTTTCAGTAATATTTTGTTCATAAGTGAACTTAATCACCATAACAGTACAGAATTGAACCCGAATTAATAACACCGTTTTTGACTCATAACCAATTATTTAAAACTAATTAGAAACAGATAGAAATAGAAACAAAATGTGCTCCATGTTTTTTATGTTTGCTTTGTAAAACATATTTAGTAAAAATATATCTTGTAAAATTTGCTATGCATTTCCGACAACTTATCTAATTATAACAGACATTTATCTAGTATTTTAGCAAAGTGTAATTTTATAATCCATTATTCTGTAGCCTCCGCAATAGTATTACATATTAATTACAATGACATGCATGTTCCATTAAAATATGACATGTATCTAACAGTCAAACAGTTGGTTAAAATTCTTGAATTCCACAAATTAAGACAAAATAACTACATTTTTAGAGTATTAAGGCCCGCTCACATTAACAATAATTAAGAATATTTTAATAAAATATTTTAATAAAAAAAAAAATAATAATTTTAATTATTAAGACATTACCCAACCTGCTTCTAATATTAAAATGGCAATATTTTATTTCTTAATAATCGCTTTTCATTTTCATTTTTGTTTATTAATATTTAATTTTTTTTTTGATTATTTTTTTTTTTAAATTCCCCTCTGTTTTAAGTGACAGCTTGCATAATTCTTTTATATTTCACGATATCAAAATATTTTTTCAACACGAGTCACGAACAATTTGACAGTGTAAAATAAAAAAAAAAAAAAAAATGTGTTTTATTTCTTTTTCACTTTTTTTTCTTTCTTGTTTTCTATTATTATTATATTTTTGACTTTTATATGCTGTCTCTTTCTACTAAATAGGTATTTACTTTTCATTAAAGGATTTCATATCGTTTGTTTTGTTTTTTTTTTTTTGTTTTTGTTTTTATCTTTGTTATTTTGTATATTTTTGTATTTTATTTTATAAATTTTACTGATAAAGGTGGGTATTATTTCTTTTCTATTATACCGTTTTTTTTTTTTTTTTTTGTTATTCTTTAAAGGATAATAACAGGTGTGATATATATTTCTTATAACATGCAATAACGCTTAAAAACTTTATTATACAATTTTTTTGTTTTTTCTTTTTTATTTGGAAATTGAAAAGAGAAAATTATGTTATAGATATAACAGTTAACGGTATATACGTATATATTATTTATGTATAGATATTTAAAGTAAAGAAAGAAAGAAGAAAAACTAAAATATGTATAAAAATAAAAGACAAAAGTTAACAAAAAGAAGTGAAGGGTTAAAAATTGTTACTTAAAAGAAGAGTAACAAAAAAATAAAAAAATAGAAAGTAAAAGAGAGGTGAAGAAAAAAGAACATAGTAGTAGTAGTTCAGTAAATTTATCGTTTTAATAAGTAAAACGTGTAAGGATGTGATAGATTTTTGTTTTTGTTTTTTTTTCTGATTTTGTTTTTTTACTTTTTACCTTTAAAGCATATTTACTACACTCTCGTATAAATTACTTTTTGTATATTATGTATTTTATAGATATGAAATTTTGATATTAGTAAGTTGGTGGTGGTATGGGTTAAAATTTTAAATAAAATACTATATATTGGTATTAATATTTGAATAATATGTTTTATTAGTATAACAGTTTATAGATAACTAATCTTGTTTTAAGTTAATGTTTATTTTGTGGAAACTATTTATTATAACGGTTCATCCTGATAAAAATTTTGATTTATATATTTTTGTATTTCAGTTTTTTTTTTCTTGAATTATAATTTTTGAAAAAAAAAAAATATAAATTTTTTTGATTATAAAATTTTGAGAAATATAAAAGTTTAACGATAGTTTATTAAAAGTATATTGATTAGAATATGAACAGGGTGAAATAATTGTTGTTACGCACTACAATAAATTGGATAATGAAGTAGAAAAGGGTTAAATAATATTATTATTGAAATTATGTAAACCAAAATACCTATCTAATCTACCTATCTATCATATTTGGTTAGTTTAAGTTAACCCACCGAATGAAAATTTGTTGAACCAAATTGAGCCGTAGTTGAGCCAAATTTTTCATGATGAAAAAAAAATATTTAAACGAAATTAAAGAAATTCAGAAATGAATAAGAAAATGTGCAAACTGAAAAACATAATTGAAATTATTGAAAAAAGAATAGATTGTGCACCCAAGAATAAAAATGAGTTCGAAAGTGAAAGTTTGGCTTCAAAATTAATCAAACAATGATTGGCAAGCAAGAGATGGATTTCATGAACATTTCATCATCATCATCATTGTCCTGCAACCCCATCCGTGGGGCATAGGGCGGAATTCATGAACATTTATCCTACATAATTAATGCGATAAGGTTCAATCCATCACGAACAATTCATAACCATTTATATGTTTAAATCAACACATAGCAACACATTTTGTCTTCTATTATAGTATGTAATTATATCTAAGACTAATAAGAAGGAAACAATATACATATAGTTTTAGATGTATATTGTTTCCTTCTTATTAGTCTTAGTTAAAATTACATACTTTAATAATTGTACTGAATTTTACACATATTTAATTTTGATTGTAAAACACTCTATACGAGCTTTAGCTCTTTTGAGTTCAAAAAATGAAATAAAATATAAAAAAAAAAAAAAAAAAAAATAACCTACAAAACACTGGCAAACAAAAGCAGTGTAGTAATATTTATATAATATATAGTAATATTTAATCTCGCATTGGATTTATTAAATCAGAGACAAATCGTTACTCAATTTATTTAAAAATATTTTCAGATTTTTTAATTAATCTGATCAGAGATAACACAAACTAGAATCTGATATGATCTTTAACGAATCTGATCAGATATAATATAGACTAAATCTGCGGAGTGGTATTACAATAGGACGAAAGACAGCAGTGGTAGTAGATATATAAAACTAAGGTGCCTATTATGTATTTCGATAACGATTACGATTTGATCGAACGAAATGTCAAAATGCAAAATTGTCATTATGTATTTCGATATCGTTCAGAAATTGTCGACGAAATCGATAAAGTTTATCGATGTAAAAGTTTACCACGAAAGAGACATCGTAAGAGAGATTTTGTACAAATTATTTCAATTTTGAATTGAAAGGATAAAATAAAAGAGATACAAATATATTTTATTTATATTGGACATTTGGTGTTTTGTTTTATATTTATGATATTTTTTGAAATAAAAATAAATTTAAAAGTTGAAATGAGAGGCATTTTACTTCATAATAATTTTTGAATAAAATATAAACTAATTACAATAAAATATAAACTTATCAGAATTGCATTAATGCTAAAAAATCCCTTTCTACTATAACATAAATGTTGTACGTTTTGCTTCGGTGATTTAATTTGAATAAACTTTCCATCTACTGCTCCAATTATTTCAGTAATTCTGCTTTAATCATAAAAATAATGTTTGTCTGACTTTTTTCTTTTAGTGCGTAATGGAATTTAATCCATTTTGCACATAACTATAAACTGCAAATACATATAAAACTTCTTTAAGAACAAAAAAAAATTAGCTGTGCTAGTCCAATCATTTCCTACGTTGAAAACCATTTGCTTGGTACAAACCGCACATAATCTTAATACACTAACCAATTTAATTATATTTGGAATCGACGAATTACTTATTGGTTATTTCAATTTTTGCCATAATTTAATAGTTTTAATAATGTAGATAATAACTCATCAAATTTATGTTTAAATAACCTACGTATAATCTTCCAAATCTAGTGGATTAGAATAATCCCGAATATATGTTCGCTTGTTTTTTAATTCTGCAATTTGATAGCGTTTTTTAGCACTATCAGAAATTGGAAAATTTAACTCTGCTGAAATCATTTTATTTATAAAAACTTATAATTTTATAATTATATTTTATTTAAACACTTCAACTTATTTTCAACTTAAAAATTTTAAATATAACATTATTGTTTTGTTTTTTTTCGTATAATAATTTGAATTTGACAGTTAAAGAATGAAACATATGTCATTTTTTTTTTTTTTTTTTTTTTTTTTTTTTTTTTTTTTTTTTATAAAAACTATGTTGTATTAAATTTCAAAGTAATTTAAACTTTAAATCATAAATCTTGATACATTGTGTTAATTCAAAATTTTAATAATTAAATTGTATTATATTTTGTAAACTGTTTGAACTAAATAGTAAATAAATAAATAAATAAATTTTCATCGTAGATTTGAATTTTACAATGGCAGCATTTTTAAACACTATCGATCAAATTTTCATCGAAATACATAATGACACTAACGATCACAATCGAATAACTTTAACAATAACGATGAACGATTCGATTAATTTCGATCGAAATACATAATAGGCACCTAAATCCCAGCTATCTAATCTTATCTAATCTAATTAGGTTTGAAGACGATATATATCGCTACCCCAACCCTAGAATGTAATAAAAAAATATTACGAATTAACTATCTAAAAACAATTATTATTTTCAAATAATTTTGAACAACTAAAATTGTATTTAAAGCATCAAAATAAGTTAATGAACCTCTTTCTCTAAACCCAGTAATCAACAGAGTCCTAAAAAATGTTTAATACCAGCTATCAAAATAACGGATGTAATATACAGTATATATTTATAGCCAGATTGCACAGAAACTCATTAAACACAAAAATATATTAATATTAAATCACTTGTTATCACCCTGTATCTACCTACCATGTAAAATTAAGATTTTCGATAAAATATTGTTTTCTACTTATAAGTTTTTATGATTAAAAAACACAAAATATAAAATATAAAAAATAAATAAAGTTTACTTAGATTAAATTTTATACTTTTAAGGATATGAATTCCTGTAGGGGACTTTTTTTTTTATATTTGTATATGCAAAAGTAGGAAAAATAATAGTAAAAATCAGAATACTAAAGTGTATTGAATATAAAAAAAAAACAAAGTGTATTGAATATAATATTAAATTTAATATTATTATGCATGGTGGCGGTATTAAAATTTTGTTGTTGGGTTTTTTTTTTTTTTTTTTTTGGTTTTTGAATTTTTAATTGTAAATAAATTTTATGAAAGAAACATAAATTTTATGATAATTTATGGTAGTTTTGGAAAGTTTTTTTTTTTTTTGTTTTCATGATAAGTTCTAAAATATACTCGCATATCTAAATATGTATATAATATTATAACACATTTATAATAATAATTCTATTTTTCTATTTTCTATTAAAATTTTTTATAATAATGCAAACTTTAGATTTTTTAATAATCTTAATAAAAAGTTTTAATAACTAATATCATTAAATTTAATGTTAACCCACCTAGGTATACACCTATATAATACAGTTATATTAATTCATTCGGAGATTTATTGCATTAATGAAAATTATTTTAATTTATTAATTAAAAAAATTTTTTTTTTTTTTTAATTATATAAATTATTTTAATTTTTATTTTGCAATTTGAATATTTTAATGTTTTAATTAATTTTAGAATTAAACTTGGAGGTAAAAAATTGAATATTTTAAACTATTTTAATTTTTATGTTTCAATAACAAATATGGTGTATGGTTTTGGGTATCGTCTGATTATTTCAGTAGTAACTGAATTTTATATTTTTATTATCATAAATTTAGATGTAGTTTAAAAAAATATATAGTAAGTTTGAAAAAATGGTACTCTATTCTGTAAAATTTTAATAAATTTTTGTTAAAAACAATAGTTTCATAAATTTATTACTTAATCTAAATCTAAACAATAGATAAAACGAATTGTAATCATTTATACTTTGATTGTTTTTATTAGAAATATTAAATCTATTTAAAGATACTGGAAGCCGTCAGTCCAATTGACCAAATTGGTGGGAATTCCAATAAGGATTTCGAAATATTTTTCCCAAAAATTGTACCACGTACCAATTAGTGATGTGCGATATGTATTGAGTTCTCGATTTAATCGATATTTTACCTACATTATGTCAATTTTTAAACACGATATTTTTGTTAGCAATATTTGAATATATCGATATTATTATTTACTGCATCGATCTTTTAAAATAGAACATTTTTTTAGCTCTTAAAAAAAATTTTTTACATCAAAATAAATGTACATTGTGTTGTAGTTAGTGTGTATTGTACTTGTACATTTATGTTGTTAATTTTTAAACAGCTACAAATTTTAGGTGATAGTACTGAAAACTAATATACATACTTGAAGCAAGTAGGAATTTAACCAAGAAATAAGAAAACATAAAATTTAAATCATTCGTTTCGTATCTGTTTTAAATTTTTCATTATTGCCTTGGCTAGCGTTGCCTTTTTAAAATAAAAATAAGTTTAAATAAAGTTAGATTTATAAAAAGTCAAAAGCGATTTAACATATTAGTGCCCGTCACGCAATTTCGTAAATTTACGATTCGTATTATTTTGGTTCCGTTATAACGCTAGTTTGCTACACTTCATACTTAAAACCAAAAAAGTTTGCTACACTTTCATACAAAAGCTTTTATAAACGAACGAATGATAAAATACGAAATCGTAAATTTACGAAAGAAAAATAAGAAGCCTCTGAGCTATTTAATTTTCATTTCGTATCATCGTATCTTCGTATTGTTGACAGTTAATGTCAAATATAAATAATAAACAAAAACAAATACAAACTATCAACAAAATATTAATCAAATTAATTTTTTCTTAACAAACTTAAACATGCAAAATTAAAAATAAAAATAAATTTAAATTTAAATGTGTAAGTGAAATTTTTATAAAAAGAAAAATAAAAAATAAATTAAAATAAATATTTGTATTTACTTTTGAAATGTTTTCTAGAAGCATGGATTCAGCTGTTATTGAGCTGAATTTACGGAATGAAAAATACAAAATTTACAAATTTACTCTTCACGCAAAATTGACATTCGTAAATTTACGAAATACGAAGAAACGAAATGAGTGACGAGCGCTATTATTTATTATTCTCTTATATTTATGAGAAAAAGCAATAACAATAATTTTAAAATTTAATTACATATATATAAAAATCAATTTAAGTTAGTTAAGGTTAACTATTGGCTTTTTCAGGAAATCGCATTTATCTATATGGCTATATCTCAATCATCAGCTCAAAATCTAGAATTTTATTTTACCGATTTAAATCGATATATCGATATATTTTTATTCCGATTTTTGTATGCATCGATATATTTTATTTTAATATGTATCAATCGATATATCGATTTATTTTTTGGATATTGCACATCACTAGTACCAATGGTACAGAATAGTACATATTTTCGGAAAAGCTGAATGAAAATTAATTGGAATTCCAATGATTTTTCCTATGAAAGTGGTAACTTTTTTAAAATGTACCAATGGCGGAATTTTTATCTGAATATATATACCTTAAATATACCTAATAAAAATTATTTACGTCATAGTTTTCTTATTTATTCCTAAAGCAATTCTAACCTTTTTTCTAACAATGTTTCCACACTTTGTACCAAGTATTATTCCTATAATTTTCATATGGTTTTTCCTATAATTTTTCCTACGTTTTTTCCAACATCATTTCATCCCCTTTTCCTTATTCTATTCCTATACTTTTTCATATGGTTTTTCCTATAATTTTTCCTACGTTTTTTCCAACATCATTTCATCCCCTTTTCCTTATTTTATTCCTATACTTTTTCATATGGTTTTTCCTATAATTTTTCCTACGTTTTTTCCAATATTATTTCACCCTCTTTTCCTTGTATTATTCCTATAATTTTTCATATGGTTTTTCCTATAATTTTTCCTAAGTTTTTTTCCAACATCATTTCATCCCCTTTTCCTTATTTTATTCCTATACTTTTTCATATGGTTTTTCCTATAATTTTTGCTACGTTTTTTCCAATATTATTTCACCCTCTTTTCCTTGTATTATTCCTATAATTTTTCATATGGTTTTTCCTATAATTTTTCCTACGTTTTTTCCAACATCAATTCATCCCTTTTTCCTTATTTTATTGCTATAGGTTTTCGTATGGTTTTCCCATAATTTTTCCTACGTTTTTTCCAATATTATTTCACCCTCTTTTCCTTGTATTATTACCTATACTTTTTCCCATAATTGCATTTGACTTAGAAAATATACGTGGTACAATTTGATACTGGTATAAAAATTCCAAGTTTGGTCAACTGGGAATATATATATTTTTTTATTTATTTATTTCATTATCTCAGAAAGAGTGATTCTGCTCGACAGAGTTAGCACATTGGTTTATCAAATTGTACAAACTAATATTAATTAATTATTGTTAAAGACAGACTATTTACATTTTTAAATTCAATTCAAAGATTAGTTAACTTAGAACTAAAGAATATAAAACACTAAATTTAAATTAAATAAAACAAATATAGGTAAGTATAGGCAAAAATGAGAAATAAATAAAAAAAAAAGCTAATTATAGATAAGTAATGGTAATAATAGGTACATGCAGACTTAATATCCAATTAGCAAAATGTAAGCTTATATAATAATAATGTATCAAGTAAGATATAATAAAATATATTCTAGATTATAATATTAGACCCAGAAAATACTAATGTAAATTTCTTTTCGGAAGTTGTTGTTCTCAAATTGTTTACATTTTGCAGCAGGTTGTTGTATATAGTCTAATGGTATTGTTATTGTTGATCCCAGGAAATACTTTATTTATTTGAAGCAAATTTGATCACTTTGTATTGTTACTCTTGTTGTATTGGTGCACCTCATTTATAATAGTTATCTCTGAATTTGTGTTAATGAAACCATTTAATATCCTAAATGTATGTGCATATTTTTTCTATGATGTTTTATGTCATACGGTTTTAGTTGTATAACCTTCGGTATAACAGCCTTGTTTTGAATTATCTGAAGTTCTTGCATATAGACGGTATTCTATATGATATTATTTTGAATACTAGAGACCCCTGTTTATTAATTATAATTCAAGTTAAAGCCAAATTTAACATTTTTAACAGAACAAAGGGATTTTAATATACTGATATTTTTCACTATATATAAAAAAAATACAGTAATAATTTTGTTTAAAACTTACTACAATACACATTACATCTGTTGCTTTTTTTTTAGCTGAGCAAACTACTCAGAAGCGCTTCTGAGCAGTTTTTAAATAAAACGAAAAAAGTTAGACTTTGAGCAAAACATAACCTCAGAATTTATACTGGTTTGATGTTTAATTTTTTATGTGTAAAATTCGTTTTGTTTAGAAAATTAAAATTTAATTAAAAGTAATAAAAATAAACTGAGCGGTAATTAAAAAAATTTTACAAAACTTAATTCTTCTGTTGTTTAACGAAAAAAAATATTATATAAAATAATTATGGAAGGGTACGATGTAAGTAAATTATGAAATCAATAAATATAAATGAAAGCAGCTTTGAGAATGTTTTTACTAAATTCTTCTTCATCTTCCTCATCATCTTCGTCTGATTCATTAATCGAAGAACGATGTAACAAAATACCAAAAATTTAAAATTATATAGAAGTTATTAAGAAGTACTCAAATAATCAGTTTAAACAACATTTTCGTTAGGCAAGAAATGTAGTTAACAACCTGATATATATAAAAATATAACTACTTAAAATATTTATTATAATAATTGGAAAAATATTTTAGAATTTTATTAGCAACAAAAATTATCGACATAACCTTCAAAACTGAATGGCCATCTATAAATTTTTTATTTTACTCAATTTTTGACATAAAATTAATAAAATCATGTATAGTACAAAACTTCACCGCTAGAATATTTTAAAATATTTAGTGGTGAAGTTGAATTTTAATATAAAAATTCAACTGCTCAGAACTCCCCAAATACAAAGCTTGCGTAGTTGTGATCAATTTTGTACAAGTTTGTGAATTGTCCATACCTAAGTACCTACTTACCTTTAATGATGAAAATAAAACTCAATATATGCTACCTATGCTATATGCACTCTCTTGAAATTTGTATAAATAGGATGGTGTTCTGGTGTAGATGTGGTCGTGGTGTGGTGATTTATTTTCTCTCATTTTTGGTGAATAGATTGAATAATTTTGAGGTGAAATGTTGTCAACTAACTCTATTGTAATATTATGATACCTATATAATTCTCCTACATTTCCCTAACTGAATATTGATTTGTTTGTTCCAGTTGAGTTGACATTCAATAATAATTATTCCTATATGTAATTATAGTCTATCAACTTTATTATATTTTGCTCATTATATTTTATATTTAATGACTCAGCCACTGTCGACTTGAATAGCATATCTTTTGTTTTTTTCTATATTGATTATTAGTTATTGCAAGCCCATCCAACTATGTATTTTTTCTAAATCAATGTTCATGCAATTTTCTAATCCGACATAATATAGCACTACCAAATCGTTTTGATATTATATTGTTACAATTTACCAAAACATCACCTACAGCTCTGACTCTTATATAGAGATTTTGTAAAAACATAATGTGAGTTATAAAAACCAATCAAAATTTTAATCTCTTATTACTAATAAAATAAAATTCAAAACTTCGACTTTAAAATTTTTATTTTTTATTTTATTCACTATAAAACTCTTCGAAATATAAAATATGAATAAAGTATAACTATTATTATTATTTTCCGTTATTTTTATTTTATTTTTAAATATTTTTAGAATTCCCAAACCGTTGATAAACAAATTTTACTTCATAATCTATGTCTATATCTACCTAAATCTAACTCAATATCTAAATTAAATCCTGAATTTATTTCATAATTAAATATTAAATTTTATTAAAATAATTAATTTAATCTAATTTTTTTTCACAACAACAACAACAACAACAACAAATAATTAATTTGCCAACCAATTTTGATATTAATTTTATGACTTTGATAATAATATAATTATTACAGTTATTTAATACTCCCTTCCAATATGAAATCATACATATCTATTATGTAATCCTTTAGATAAATAAATAACATATTAATAATAATTAAATTTTAACGATTTCATTGCGAAATTTTGCAAAAAAAAAATCATCATAATTTATAACTGTAAAATAAAAAAATTAAATTCAGTTAGAGGCAATAATATTATCTAAAAATCTGTCATCAACTTTCTATATTCCTTTCATCTTTAAAACATATTATTTTATCATTGTGGTAGTTATGGTTTAGATATAGGTATTAATATGGTTATCAACTTATCCTTTTTGCACCTCTTCAACTCATACGGCTCAAAAGTGTGGTTATATTCACTATAATTTCATATTTACATATTTAGATAATATTAAAGCAAATATACTATATGGTATAACATGATATTTATATTAGTCTAAATAATGTGATAAAAATAAATACAAATATAAATTGAAAAACAAGAATTTTAAAATAAAATGTAAATATAACCCCTGTGGTCATTATAATGTGTATTATGCAAATATGAATAATTTTCATTTTAAAATATGAAAAAAAAAAAAAATTAAAAAAATTATCATTAAATTTCAAATAAAATATAGAAAATATATATAAAAAGACAGACAGTAAACAAATAATAATATGAATGAGAGAAGCAATTATAATATTAAAATAAATATACAGAATGGTATAAAAATTGATATTGCATAGGCACATTTATTTATTTAATTCCATGTTGTGTTATTTTGCTCAATATTAATAGTGTTGCTACTATTCTAGAATGTTTAATTAACTGTTATTATTCTAATATTTAATTTGGTTCATATTCACCACCTGGGTCTTTTCAAAACAAAATACGGTATGGTGAAAATATTTTTAAAAATTTTGTGGCAGGTAGATATTGTAGCAATAACTCACTTTGCATTATTTGTTCTTGGGTGCGAATATTAATTTTTTCTTAACTTTAGAAAAAGGGAGATATTTTCTTTTTTCTATACAAAGTGAATTTTTTTATTTTTGGGGATCTTGTTTTTGACCATTTTGTCTTTTGGGATTTGTTTCGGGGATTTTGTTCCTCTCTCTTCCTTGAGAAAATTCAGAAATATTTTATTTAACACAATGTCCGCCATTCCATATACTTACGCGAATGACAGTAATGTTTCCTAACAGGTCATGTGCATGACCAAAATGCAGAGAGAAAAAACACAGTAATTCGAAATATGTATGACTTTAGATAAGAATATTTCAATAGAAAAATTATTCTCTGGCACCCAGGGAACACAAAAATAATAATGGTTTTAGGAAATATCCGATATGTGCAACAATTAGAATATAAAAATCTTTATATTCTTCAATGATTTTAATGATACAATCATGTTAAACAATTATTGCTTCATATTAAAACAATCCAAGCACATTTACTGGAAGCTAGGATACTACTGCTCACCTAAAGTTTGCACCATTTTAGCTTGGTGCAAACTGGCATATTACCGTTTTTTAGTCTTGCTTAACATCCAGCGCACATTTTTTCCATAAAGGTTTTCCAGTAGATGAGTCCATTCTTATTGCGAATAGGTGTCTATTAATATTTAGTTTCTTGCTTGTTTGTTCTTTATTTTCGATTTTTAATAATTCTACCACCAATTCGTCCCGAGAGGTCCAAATTTGAATTTGTTTTTTTGGTGTTACTTTTTTGTAAGCAAATACATAGAGTAGTCAACCATATAAATAATTCACTTGACAAGAAAAAATACTGTTCTGCAGCTTTTCTTCGTTAAATACAACGGGGAACAACCGACAGTAAAAGAAATTAAATCTGGGTTTTCTCAGGGCAACGTCCTTGGCCCACTACTACACCTGATATTTATAGCGGACCTCCCAACATCACCGTGGGTACTCACTGCTACTTTTGCTGACGACACAGCGGTCTTAGTGTCTCATACTAATCCGAGATTAACTTCAGAAGTTCTTCAGAACTACTTATTGGACATTAAACAAAACTGGCTGAAAAAGTGGAGAATAAAGGCCAATGAATCGAAATCCCTTCATATCACCTTTACTAATGCAAGGGAATATGCCCCGCTGTTCACCTTCATGACATAGAATTGACTCACCAAGAGTCGGTTAAGTACTTAGATATGCACTTGGATAGACGCCTCACTTGGAAAAGTCACATCATCAACAAAAATAAGCAACTACGATTAAAATTCAACCAATTAATTTGGCTAATAGGTCGTTTCTCCAATTTATCCCTACAATGTAAAGTTGCAGTATACAAAGCTATCATCAGGCCAATCTGGAGCTACGGGTTGGAACTATGGGGAACATCTAGTTACTCCAACATCGAAATAATAGAACGCTTCCAGTCCAAAGTATTAAGGTCTATTATAGTCAATACGCCTTGGTATGTCCGAAATAACACAATTAGATCAGATTTAAATATCCCATCTGTAAAAAAGAAAGCTGAAAAATACTATGTTCGACTGGAAAACCATCCAAATTTACTTGCTCCTCAACTCATCAATAATGAACGAACAAGCGAGCGCAGATTAAGACGCTTCAGACCGCTGGATTTGTCTACTAGATTCACTTTACCTGAGACTCCATAAATATAAATTTGAATATTATTCAAGAATCAATGGATTCTTGACTTAGATTATATGTCAATTACATCACGCCAATTTTAATTCCAACATTATACTCAATATCTTTTATATTTTATGTAGATAGTTGTATAGAATAAAGACAAAACAAAAAAAAAAAAACTCTTTTGTAAAAAACCCCATCGTTTACTAATGCTGCTCTTAACAAAAATCCAACTACAAGTTTATGATACCATTTTATTCCATTTCGAAAAACTTTAACGTATATGAAGCCAATTGCTTCGACAAGTCAATTATCGCTATAAATATAAAGTGATAAAATTCGGACAACATCTTAAAGGTAAAAAAAGTGTAAACCATAAATGAGCAGCGTGGCACTGCAAAGAAAAATTTATTTTAAAATTTCCCCGCGTAGGCTGCGTCATACATATTTCGTAGCTTGATTATTATTTTGGTCCATACGCCAATTGATTAGTTTTGAAAAAATCGATTTTTAAGGTTTACGAGTAGCCGAAAATGTTTCGTTTTTTTAACATTTTATTTTACATTGTTAAACTTTTTAATTAAATTGACAGTTTTAAGGATTTTCATTAAGAATTAAAGAAGTTAATATGTTTTTTGTAACATCGATTCCATAATCGCACTTTATTCCACATTACCATACATAATGGGTCCCATACACTTTTACATTTGTTTAAAAACTTGTTTCGAAACTAACTTCTCTTTTCACCACACGCTAAAAACCTTTAGCTTAAACAAGCAGAGAAACTTCACTATTTTTAAGTCAACACAAAATAAACCTATAATTAAAAAAAATACGGGTAAAGTTATCACATTACTTAAATGTATAAATTGTATAAATTTATAAAAACAATAAGGAAATGATTAAAAGATCGGTTACAAATACATATTATGAAAAAAATAATCTACTTCTAACAAAAACACATAAACAACCGATTTTATTTACATTTTGGTTTCGAAACAACACCATTATACACATTTAACCAATTTCAGAAATTTATGACTTCGCCCGCCCATTAAAAATCAAAAAAATTTGATTTTGTAAACTGTTTAACAAATTGTTTCAAAACAGCCCCACACACGATTAAATTTCACAAATTTCGAAACAAGTTTTTAAACAGATTTAAACGTGTATGGGGCCTATAAAATAACAAAAATATTTCGCCTTGAGATACTGCACAAATTGTGGTAAATTTTGTATGAAAAAAAATTTTTTTTTCCAATAGAAATTATCATTTTTTTTTAAATTTTGGGAAAGTTGATTTTTAGTACCATGTACCAAAAATGTGATATATTTGGATATGGCACTAAATTCGATAAAATTAAAAAAAAAAATGTGGATATGGAACAAAATTGATGTTAGCTAAGAGCTAAACCATGACAGATATGATAGACAGATAAATGAGCTTCCGGAATAAGCCTATTTTTTTTTATTTAATTTTATTTAAAAAAAAAACAATTTTCTTATATAGATTTAATAGAACTATCCCGAAAACCTAAAACATTTTTATAAGTTTGAATACATAAAAATTGGCTAATAATTAGTATAAAATAATAATCAAATGACAACTTGTATGACTAAAAAAAAAATTCAGTTTATTTATTTGGCTTGTATGAACATGTTGTAAAAATCGCTTGACCAGTCAATGTGTTTTAAATAAATACAAATTTTTCAAAAAATTATGAAAATCATTAAATTAAACGGTTATCCGAATTAAAACACCCAATTGCCATAGTTAAAGGTTAAAACGATTAATTTCTAAGCTTTCCAATATATTCAAAAATTGCTGTTCTTCTTCTACTCTGTACCTTTAATTAGTATATTTTGTTTGTTGTTTTTAAATTAATACAATTTTAAAAATAGTACATAGAATAATTATAAAATCTAATCAACCAACAAATAAATATTCACAAAAAAAAACCCGCATTCATTTTATCCAAAAATATTATAATGTAAACAAAAAGTCAGACACCTTTTCTAAAATATGATGGTCTATATTATATACATATACATTAAAATTTAAATAGAAACTATATATACATTATTTTATGATATTTATTTTATTTAAAATCTTTCAAAAAATGTTATACAAATAACCAACAACAATAATTACCACTACCACAACAAAAATAACAACAACAACAACAACTACTACTACTATTATCATATTATTTTAATTCGCAATGCATATAATGGTTATTTATTTAAATAAACATTTCCATTTAAATTATTCAACGTTAATTAGAAACATGGGATGAATCCCAATTGATATTATTTTTGTTAGAGAATATCAAATTAGAAATTCCCATTAGGATCATAATAACATAATGTATGATGATAACATACAATAATAATTATAACATTACCTATCTAAAAAAATCTTATACTCGTACATAGTATAATTATTATGCACATTATATTGAATCAAATTTTACAGTTCATTTAATTAAATAAAAAAAAAAAAAAAAAATTACATAATTTTAATATTTTTTTTTTTTTTTTAAATTAATAATTTTTTTTACAAAAAGTGAATACAAAAACAAAAAAAAACTTAAATAAAAATAAATAAGAAGTGATGTTAAAATACGTGTTAAAATACTGATTATAATACACATAAAAGATAATTATAAAAACCAAAAAAATGGATTAAGGTAGCGATTTGGGAAACAATTTGAATTGAGGATAATGAGATTTTTATGTAATAACATTAACAAAACAAAAAAAAATAATAATAATAATAATAATTGGAAAATTTGATCATTAAGTAAATGAAAAAAGAGAATTCATTGAAAAAGAAAGAAAGAGAAAATAATATATAAACAAAGCAATACCTAATATGAGAAGTAATGTATAATAAGTAATTATTACCGTTAAGGGAGTAATATTATTAAGTTAAGAACTGATAACATTTTCATACCTAATTAAAGGTAGGAATATTAAGAAAACCAATTCGATAATGTGTGAAAATAAATGAAAAAAAAAATTTAATTTAATGTTACATCTAAGTACTTACCTATATGTGTAATTAAAATTGGTTAAAATGATTGTATATAACTAACTATATTTGTACAAAATTTAATATTACATCTAAATAGTTACCTATGTGTAATTAAATTTTGTTAAAAAAATAATTGTATAGCTTTTATACAAAAATTTAATATTACACTTTCTTATTCAGTATTTTCAGTTCTTGTCTCATTTTTTGTCTTTCTATACAAAAAAAATTAATAGAATTAACCCTTATTTCCAATTCTTTTCAAATGAAGGTAGATTTTAAATGATAGAAATTGATGTATTTTCTTTACTATTAACTGTGATCTACATTATTATATTACATTCACCATAACCTATTTCCATACATTCACATTCACATATAAATTCAACATACCCATATTATTATACAACATTCACCATATCTACTAAATGAACAAAGTTTGCCAAATTATTTAATAGTGAATAGTTGGAATTGATACATTGATTTATAATTAATTATTATCATTTAAATCTGTATAAAACTCACCATGAACTGTCATATAATAACTGTATTATAAAAATCTGGTGAATTACTACTACTATTAATTATCACACATTTTTTTTTAATTTTTTGACATTTCTTTAGAATTTACCACTATTGCTTTCCATTGTAATCGAACCAAATAAATTTGTTGAATTAATTTTAATAATCAATCAAATTGAAGTAGAATTAATTGGCTCATTATTAATTACTATACAGTGTTTATTAAATTCACCATTAACAATTAATTGGTGGCTCATTATTAATTACTATACAGTGTTTATTAAATTCACCATTAACAATTAATTGGTGGCTCATTATTAATTACTATACAGTGTTTATTAAATTCACCATTAACAATTAACTGGCTCATTATTAATTACTATACAGTGTTTATTAAACTCACCGTTAACAATTAACTGGCTCATTATTAATTACTATACAGTGTTCATTTTAATTCACCATTAACAATTAACTGGCTCATTATTAATTACTATACAGGGTTTATTAAATTCACCATTAACAATTAACTGGCTCATTATTAATTACTATACAGTGTTTATTAAATTCACCATTAACAATTAACTGGCTCATTATTAATGACTATACAGTGTTTATTAAATTCATCATTAACAATTAACTGGCTCATTATTAATTACTATACAGTGTTTATTAAATTCACCATTAACAATTAACTGGCTCATTATTAATTACTATACAGTGTTTATTAAATTCATCATTAGACACAGTTACTAAATCAAAAAAATGTGGTGAAAATTTTTAATATTAAATCAAATCGAAGTAGAATTAACTGGTTCACTATTAATTACTATTATTCAAATTTCTATGATATTTACCAAATCAAAGAAATATTGTAAATGATTTTTAATAGTGAATCAAACCGGAGTAGAATTATCTGTCTTACAATTAACAGTTTTTATGAAATTCACCATTGAACACATTTACAAAATCAAAGAAATATTGTAAATGATATTTAATAGTGAATAAAACCGAAGTAGAATTATCTGTCTCACAATTAATTACCATATACAGTTTTTATTAAATTCACCATTACACACAGCTACTAAATCAAAGAAATGTGGTGAATTACTTTTAATAGTAAATCAAATCGAAGTAGAATTATTTGGCTCACTATTAATAACTATCATTGAAATTTGTATATGAAATTCAGCATTCAACACATTTTTCAAATCAAAGAAGTATGGTAAATTATTTTTAATATTGAATCAAACCGGTGTAGAATTACCTGTCTCACAATTAATTACCATTAAGTTTTTATTAAATTCACCATTGAACACATTTTCCAAATCAAAGAAGTATGGTAAATTATTTTTAATAGTAAATCAATAATTAATTTATTTTTTAATGATTTAATTTAAATAAATTATTTATTCTACATTGATTTATTGTTTAATGACTTATTAAGTCGAATTATTTTTAATAATTAAATAATTAGTATTATTAACTAAAAAATGCAGTGAAAGATACCCATCATCCTGAATCTACTAATCTAATGTAAACTTTAAATTTGATTTATTTGCAATAAACTGATTTATTTAATTTTGTTTTTCTACCATCACCTGCCATTGAAATCTATAAACGAACACCTTTAATATTCAAAATCAGTTACCGTAATAAAATATTATTAAAATAAATTTATTTAAATTTAGTTTTAAATAATTTTTAACATATTTAAATTCTGAACACTTTCTTTAACTTTCTCTCACTCTTCTTTTCAAAAAAAGATATTTTCTCAGAGATTAAAATCACAAAACAATTGTATTTATATCGACAAAAATAATATGAATTTTACAGTTATATTATTTATATCGCAAAAAATAACAAGTCAAATTCTATAATAGGGATAGTCTTAAAGACCCCAAAGATAAACATTCGATTACAATATTTATAAATGTGTAGTTTATTTTATGAATCCTTTGAATCGGTTTTATATATCAATGTATGCATAGGATTACAATAATACTGTGTGGACACAGTGAAATTTTCTATAATAAAAATAAAATAAAAATTGTTAAATTTTGAATATCATTTTTTTTTTTTGTAATGTGTTTATTTTTGAAAAAGGTTTTTTTGGTCCAGATTTTATTCTTTTTATATTTTTTTACTTTTTTTTTTTATTATCTTTTTATGTTAATAGCCATATTGTTTTGATTTTTATGATAATTTGTTTTTTTGTTCTTTTCACTTTTCACTTTTTTTTAGTTTTTTCTTGTGAAATTTTCTTTTTTTTATGTTTGTTTATTCAATAAAATTGAATATAAATTTTGTTGTTATTTTCTTTATTTTTTTTTTTCATTTTGAGGTTTTTAATATTGAATTTCAATGATTTCAAATTGTTAATTTTATTATTATTTTTCTATTATTGTTTATGGTTATGAAAATTATTTTAAATTATTTATTATCATTTTTTTTTGTCTTTTTTATTTCAAGGATCTTCTTTAATGTGACTGCACATGAATAACACTGATTGTGAAGAGTGAAGAAAAAAAAAACAGGATTAAACGAACCAACAATGCGAAACAATTATTTTTGCTATATTGAATTTTAATTTTTAAATAGAAATATTTATTATTAAAACGAGAAAGAGAGACAGAGAAAAAGAGTGACAGAAGTATAATTACAAAAAAAAAATTTTTTAAAACAACAAACATTTTAAAAACAACAAGAACTAAAATCTGAGGTGAATAAATTTTTTAACATTATTTCATTTTTTAATTGAATTTTTTTTATTATTTTCTTTTTTTTTTTTCAAATGAAATATTAATGAATAATTTATGAATAATTTATAAATTTTGATAATAGAGTATATAAATAAACAAAAGGATATAATTCCAGACTACGGTTAAAATAATAACAAAATAAGATAGTAAGTTATAAAATGTCAGAGCTTATTTGTAAAGCTAATAATTAGGTGCATAATAGAAAAATAATATTTTACAAAATTTTGCTATTTACAATTATTGACTTTAATTAAAAATATTTCTACTAAAAGTTATTTTATCTTACTATTATAGTATAATATCACTGCTAACCATCAGCTGTAGTAAAACTTGTGTACAATTTAAAAAAGTAAACACCTTTGTCAAAAAGGTTTCAAAATTCTACTTCGGACAATCATTTTTAATAGCATTGAAAACAATAATAAAAATAAGTTTAGGGCTTTGCTGAAGTTATACTAATTGAGAATAATACCTCTTTACATGATACCTATCTACTTTCAACTTATTTCCGGAAAATATATATTATACTTTTATACTACGAAACACAAAGTTACATCTTTTAATCTAACAGTAATTTTGCACACACATTACTAAATTATTTCAAAACATCAAACAATGTAAAGGATATATGAATCATCTCTCATCATAATAGTATTCGTTTGTTATGTAAGCTATTAAAAAAAATATTGATTTATTCTCTCAATTCTCATTCTTTCATTCATAATGAACTATTTTTTTCATTACTATTGTTCATATGCTACAATAATTGTGTTAGTTGATATTCTTTACTGTACATTTTTATAATGTACACTTTTATCCTGTACAGTTTTATAATATTTGGTAACTAAGGCTTCAGACAACAAAACAAAATTAGTCTATCAATAAATTGATAATTTCGTTTAATTTAATAATTTATTTTGACTATATAACATTTAATATTGTTGTGAAAAATGATTGTTACAAGATTATTGTAATATTTGGTAAATAAGGCTTCAGACAACAAAACAAAATTAGTCTAGCAATAAATTGATAATTTCGTTTAATTTAATAATTTATTTTGACTATATAACATTTAATATTGTTGTGAAAAATTATTGTTACAAGATTATTGTAATATTTGGTAACTAAGGCTTCAGACAACAAAACAAAATTAGTCTATCAATAAATTGATAATTTCGTTCAATTTAATAATTTATTTTGACTATATAACATTTAATATTGTTGTGAAAAATGATTGTTACAAGATTATTGTAATATTTGGTAACTAAGGCTTCAGACAACAAAACAAAATTAGTCTATCAATAAATTGATAATTTCGTTCAATTTAATAATTTATTTTGACTATATAACATTTAATATTGTTGTGAAAAATGATTGTTACAAGATTATTGTAATATTTGGTAACTAAGGCTTCAGACAACAAAACAAAATTAGTCTATCAATAAATTGATAATTTCGTTTAATTTAATAATTTATTTTAACTCTATAACATTTAATATTGTTGTGAAAAATGATTGTTACAATGTTACATTATCTATTATAGTGATGAATTGAGATTTTTCTAAGTAATTTAGGTAAAAACAAAACAATAGGACTTAACAAGAAGAAACTAAAACAAAAAAAGGGGAAAGAGCAAAAACAAATTATTATATAAAAATCAAAATAATATGGCTATTAGTTAAATTGGTTTTTTAAGCCTTGATTGTGTTTTTATATTAATAATTATTTTTGTTAAATAGATCTACTCTCTCAGTTTTTACTTAATTTGAAATTATTGGAAACCAAATATTAAAAATTTACGTAAAATAGCTATACGATTTTCTTTTAAAAATTTGAAGTTTGTACACTGAAAAAATTTTTCCTAGTAAGATTGACAAAAATTTTTTATCATACAACAATTTTTTTTCTATTTTATCAAAAATGTTTGTTTTCTTAACAACTTTTTGTGAATTTGTATATATTTTTTAATAATTTTTCAAAAATTATAACTTGTAAAATTGACAAAAAAATATAATAATTTTTATCGAAGGGAATAAAATTTTGTTATCCGGACAAAAAACAGTTTTGTATTTGTATATTTGACAAAATTTACATTAATTTGACAAAAATTTTTACTATGCAGTCCATTGCAATTAATAAATTTTTGTTAATTTAACAAAATCTATTTTATCAATAAGAAAATTATTATTATAAGAAAATTTGTATTTTTTTGTCATATTGACTCATCAGTTTTGTTGACGCTATATTTACCTAGTTCTTGTCATTTTAACCCAGATTTTTGTCAATATTAGCTAGTGTTTTTTTCAGTGCACATTACCATTACCATATTATTTTTTTGTCGAGCTATCACCACACCGCCACTCCTGGTAATATTAATATAATCTGTGTATTGTAAAGAAATTAAGTTTTTATCATTACTATCAACCGATGTTATCTTTTAAAGTAGTCCCTGCATTAGCTTAGAATCAGAAATCGGGTTCGATGTACTACTCGAGCAGAAGCTGGACTATTAGAATAATACTGATGTGAACGCTATTATCTATATCAGTTTCCGTTGATAATATTCATCGCAAAATAAAATCAATTCAAAAAATAATGTTAGAATGAGTGCACAGAGTGATATTACATGTCGATGAATACTAATAGAGAAGCACTTTCTTTAATTTGGTTTCTAAACCCCTTCTGTATCTTGCTGACATGTTTGAAATTAATTATAAAGAGATTGGATTTGGTACACAAAATCTATTAGTCGGTTCTTGTTTATTTGGTACCAAACCAAATTAAAATTATGCAAGAGAATTAAGGTGTAAATTTTTTTAAAGGAATCCATACATCACATTTCAAAAACAACATATTATTTTTTTTTATTTTTATTTTTTTTTTTTGATTTAACACATACTTCTTTTGTTTTGTTCTAACAACACCTCCTATCAAAACTAAACAATACAACACCATAATAAATTAAAAGTTTTTTTGTAATAAATTTGAACTGAAAAAAATAAATAGAAACAGAAATACAAGATGATATCAAAAGGATTTTGAATTTTATTGTTATTTTTTTTTTTATTTTTTTTTTTTATCATAATCAACACTATTATAATAATCTTAATAATCATCATCATTGTCATCTTTAAAATCATGATAAAATCATGATATTCTCCCTAAATATGAAGAAAAAAATTTATTTTGTCTACAAAATTTAAATAAGAATGCGACATACACCATATTTCTAATCTTAGAAAAATAGTCAGACATGTTAGTCTAAGTATTTATATATATCGCATAGGGTCACTATTAATTTAAAACAAAACAAAAATCAAAAAAGTCAATTCAATAACGTATCTAGCTATAAAAAGTCCCAAATCGCGAGATAATCGTTTCGTTTATGTTCAGTCATATGTGCATTGAAATCAAATCAAAGACATTTACAAAAAAAAAAAAATTTATTTTGTTTTTGTATCAAAACAAAAATTCCTTTAATGTTCAAATCATCCTTCTTTTGATTTCTTTCTCTTTGAATACTCCGCCACCATCCATCGTCATTTTTGCCATTTAGTTTTGCATACATTAATATTTAAACACAGTATGAGTCTTCTGCGAATTGTTATACAAAAACAAAAAAATTTGACAAAAAAACGACTCTGCACTGCAAGTCATTTTGCTAGCATAAATCTATCAGATTGTATTCAATGTTCTATCACTTAGGATATGCAAAAAAAAAAAAAAAAAAACAAATTGTGTTAAGCTATATATACAGTGTCGACTCAAATTATTAAAACAAGTTTTTATTTTTTTTCAATATAGTGAAAAACGATTTAAAACAGAAGCAGTGAGATTTTTTTTAACGTATATAAATTAATTTGATGCAGTGCGACCAAAGTATAATAATTTAATGTGAAGACAAAATTAGGAATTTCAAATCCTAAGTGAGCTGGGTAGTCTATTGGATAATCACCCATCTTCTCTTAGACGCATCACTGACGCGATAAATACCAGTTCAGCTAAATGAATATGTATTTCTGTAACACTGCTGGTGGATAATAGAAAATATCGTTATGTTGGTAGTACTGTCAATTTTTTTTTTTGCCATATTGTCAGTGTGAATCGAAATAGAAAAATATCACTTCATATGATACGTCTAAGAGAATATGGGTGATTATATTATATTATACTTTTATAGAATTTGATCAATTATAAATACAGAGTTTATCATAATGGACCTCACCGGTCTAATTGTGTCGGCGTGCTATCGGCAGCCACTACTTCCTACCTAAATCCAGATTTGTATAATGGAACGAGTCAAAATACTGTGTTGTATAAATTAACGTTGACAAATCTGAAAATCCTAGAATTTTAATTTTCAAAGTAAATCCCCTTCTCAATAGTTTGAAAATTAAAATCTTACATACATTTAAAAAACATTTCTTAACCCATAATAACGAATTTTCATATTTAAAGTAATCGTAACCGCAATAATTTTAAAATTGAAATTTTACTCAAGTGATGAAGTCCTAAATGACCGTGCACTGTAATCCCGTTAATCACACGGGCAAAATTTACTTGATAGTTACAAAAATACATACACATTTTCGGCAATAAAATAACTTTATTGTCTTCTCTATTCGCTTGCTATGCTCCTTGGCAGTCACAAATTTTGATATTTCGCATAATTTAAAATGGTAGAAAATTTTGGCTTTAATAAAAAAATGTAGGCTTAAATATCGAGTCTGCTTTAACTGATCAATTATTTTTTTTATTTGTATCATATTTACTATCTTGTTAGTAAAATAGTCATCTGGTCGGCATCGCAGAAAATAACAAATATTTTTTAATGCACACTAGCTAGATAGTTTTGTTGTATACTCTAGCTTCTAGGTAATATAACTAACATAAATTTCAACTTTTAATCGAGTTTGCTTGTCTATGGAAGTATTATATTATATAGTTTTAAAGAATCTGATCCATTAAGCAAGTATAGATACCGATGAATTTGAAAAAACAAAACCAATTTCGTTCTAAAATACATTCTACTTCACCGCACGGGGAATAACCGTTAGTATATTAAATTTTACATTTTTTTCTACTTTAAATATAACTTTGTTCATATATTTTACTCTGTTGAAGCCTTACGTACTGCCTTAGGCATCTTTAGGTTTCTATAACATTTATTCTTCAATATTTTGTAACCAAATTATATAGATTTCTTGCTTTATCGTTTTTTCGGACAGGTAAGAGTTTGACATTTTCAATTCGATATTTTAAATAATTTGTTAAGTAAACATTGTTGGAATTAAATATGATCAAATAATCAAATAAAATATATATCAAATAATTTAAAAAGTAACTGTAAAAAGTAACAATGTATGCGGTATTTTATCTTTATTGCAATTCAAATAGTGCAGCACTATATTGTGCATTTCTTTATTTTCTATTCATCATTTTATTAAGAATTTTTATCATTCGAATTTATATATACCTACATACGTTCATATTTATGGACGTACAAATACAGTATATTTTATGTTGTAAATAGAGATTTACGCGAATAAACATTAAAAAATCTAAACATAAAATTTAACAAAAAAGATACAAATTTTTTGTTTTATTTTTGTTTTATTTTTATATTTTACTTTTGTTTTTGTATCTCTACTATGTGTTCGGTCTTGGGTATACAGATGTTCAAATGAAAAAGTAAAAAAAAAAAAAAATTTATTTTGAATTTTATACTGACGGGGATTATTTAAGATTTACAGAATTGTGAACTAAAAAGCAAAAAAATATTTTCCATAGATGTATGTAACTATAACCTAAGGGAAAATATCTATTTTTATTTTAAATATTTAGATTAAGAGACTGTCTCTGTCTGTTATGTTGTATTATCTAGATATAAACGTATAATGTGGAAATATATTTTTTTTCAATAACATTGGTTGATAAATTCGTTTATATGCGTTTATTATTGAATATGAATCGAATTAAAAGAACAATTCCAAAGTGCATTTATAGCGACTTAACTATACTCTAGGACCCAAAATTTTCTTTAATTTATTAAAAATAAATCTTGTAAAACTTTTGTCTTAATACATGCCCTAAGATGCCTTAATGCCTTGAAGCCTTGATGCTGTGAATCAACAGTTTTTCATATTAATTTCACCATCATCATCACATCATTGTCCCTAGCATTCGGTCACAGGACGGAAAACTGATTTGATTGTTTGACTGAAAATGATTGCGTCGATAATACTAAAGTAGCTTTAAAATAGCGGTTTTACAACAAGCATGTACTTGCTGTAACTAATCACTTTCACCAAGTAAGCGCTTGTAACAAGTATTTAGTTATATAGTTTAAAAACACTTGAGTACCATAACAGCTGTAATCAAAAGCGAACTTTTGAGATTTCTAAAATTGATTTGTTGGTGCAAAGATGTCGTTTGCACCATCAGAAAACTTATTCCAGCTCTCAAGCACTTTACTCATTTACAAAATAGTGATCCACACATATTCAAACTTCTACACAAAAAAATTTCTTTAGTCAAAATTTTACTTTGTTTTGAACTGTTATATTGTTGTACAATAACTGTTATACTGTTATACAATATTACAGCTTAAAGCAAATTATAAAATTGCCAAATTGTGTCTACTGTACAGTAATTTAAAATGTAACACTGTACTATATACACATTTACTAATGTGTCTACTGTACAGTATTACAGTTTAAAGGAAAATATAAAATTTTAAAATGATGTCTACTTTACAGTATTTGTACTACTGTAATACTGTACTGTGAACACTTTTATCACATTGTCTACTGTACAGTATTACAGTTTAAAGTACATTTATAATATTGCAAAATTGTGTCTACTGTACAGTATTTTAAACTGTAATACTGTACTATAACCATATTTACTAATGTGTCTACTGTACAGTATTACACTTTAAAGCAAATTATAAAATAGTAAAATTGTTATGACTATTTTACCACAAACTGTATCAGTTGTAATAAATAACATTAAAATAACACATATTATAAATACAAAATGTTTGGTTATAATAAGCGTTATAGAAAATGTAATGTTATCTGTTACATTAATAATATTATGTTATTTTTTATACATAATATGATGTCTACTTTACAGTATTTGTACTACTGTAATACTGTACTGTGAACACTTTTATCACATTGTCTACTGTACAGTATTAAATTTTAAAGTACATTTATAATATTGCAAAATTGTGTCTACTGTACAGTATTTTAAACTGTAATACTGTACTATAACCATATTTACTAATGTGTCTACTGTACAGTATTACACTTTAAAGCAAATTATAAAATAGTAAAATTGTTATGACTATTTTACCACAAACTGTATCAGTTGTAATAAATAACATTAAAATAATACATATTATAAATACAAAATGTTTGGCTATAATAAGCGTTATAGAAAATGTAATGTTATCTGTTACATTAATAATATTATGTTATTTTTTATACAAAGGATATGTATTACAGTTTATAGTATTAATTCAAAATTAATTTTAACTATAGATCTTTAGAAAATAATAATTTTGTATATAAATAGCATAAATTATTTTGAAATAGGATCAGTGACCGTGTTAAATCAAGTCAGTCAATAGCTAAAATAAATAATATTAAGCTATGTATTATACAAATGTTAATTGTATATAAGTGTTATACATATTTAATGTTATCTGTTACATTAGTATTATATTATGTGTATATACAAAATTATATACAAAATTAATAGATCTTTAGAGAACAATAATATTGTATACAAACAACATAAATTTCTTTAAAATAGGATAAAAGACATGGCAGTGTTAAAGTATGTCAGTCAACAGTTAAAATAAAATAAAGTTTAACGAAAATTTATTCATTATATATTATTCAACCAATAACATACA
Organism: Argyra leucocephala; assembly: GCA_963942445.1. Classification (NCBI taxonomy): domain Eukaryota; kingdom Metazoa; phylum Arthropoda; class Insecta; order Diptera; family Dolichopodidae; genus Argyra; species Argyra leucocephala. Next base: position 18,840,734 of record OZ012681.1, read on the forward strand.
ACAATATAAATTTTTTTTCATTGTGTGAGGTCTCTAATTATATTTTAGATGCCAACTCTCAGACTAACAAATTAGTATGTAAATGAAATGACAAAATAAATTTTTCTAATTTTTCGACACTACAAAAAATTACAAATCTTTTTATTTTCTAAAACAAAATACTAAAATTTTCTGCGATTTTAATTTTTGTCGGTTTTTTGTTTTTGTTTTAACAAAAAAACAAATTTTTATATGTCATCTGTATAGAATTATAATTATGTACCTACGTCTTTACGTACATAATATTATATCACTGTTTATAGGTATAACAAGATTAACATTATAGCCAAAGAGATTATCATTTTGTTACATTTTTTTTTAATGTTGTGAAAACACACAACATAAACAATGATGCAAGCTATATCAAAACAAAAATAAACAACCTATGAAAATTTCGAAAAAAAAAAAATAAATATAAAATTGCGCAAACGTTAAGATAAAATAAAAAAACAAAATAATGAAACAAAAAATCCCGCGGATTAATTTGAACTGTAAAAAAAAAAATTAAATATTAAAGTTGTGTGACATTATTTTGAAAATCGTTTCTTCATTATTCATTATTGATCTTGAATAATATGTATTGTTGGATTTGGGTTTTAATGTTGTGTTGTTATGATCTTGTCCGATTGAAATTGACGAAAAAATAATACAAAAACAAATCAACGGGGAAGCAAATTTTTGAATTATAAATTTTTTATGATTCATTTATTTTATTTTGCTAACTTCAACAATTTACTTAATTTTATTATTTACTTTGAAATTATTATAACTGTTCATTTTAGTTATAAATCAACGTTGAGATTATTAAATATAAAAAGTTAGAGTGGGTAAGAACCAATATGGACTATAGGTACCTAATACTTTAATTTAATCATTCAATCTACAGTTACGGGATGTGGTAACAACCGATACACTACATAACACTTCAGACTGCTTATTATAGGTACCTAATACTATCCCAATAAGCCGTTTTGCGGCTGCGGTGCTATAGTGGACAGATCCCCTCCCGGAAAAGTTTAATTAGGTATCAATTAATCTACATATCGTCAGCTGGAAAACCGTTTGTTGAATGTGCATTTTTGGGCATATTGAGTTATTAATTGATATTTAGATTTTAAAGGTTTCTCTTTCATTTGATCCAATCGGTATTTTAATAGCAGTTCTAGATTTCTAGATGTTGAATCATGCTTTTGTCGAATGTAGCTAGTAATTATCAAAAAATAACAAACAAATGTCGTATGTGAAACATTCAACAAAGTTCTATGCTAAAAACTGATTTTTTCGTTTAGGAAAACGATTGTTGAATGTGCTAAAATTCAATCACATTCAACAAAATCATTTCTTTTGTGCATAGTTTTGAAATGTTGAATATGTATAGCAGTATTAGTATACATACATCAAAATACAAAGTAAAACGGAAGATCAATATGTCGGATTATTCGTCGTCGCCACCGAGTCTAACAGAAGATCTTGTAAGGTTTGTTAGTAAAATATTTTGAGATTTTTACTTTTTCTAATTAGGTCTTTTTGTATTAGATTACAAGATATAATTTTTGGATGCGATGAAAGGGAACTGCCGAGGCGGAGTGTTTCACGTAAATAAAATGAAAAAGTCTTATATAAACAACATTTTTATTAAAAAAGATTTTCAAATTGTTTCAACAGGTTCAGATTTCAGTAATGATGATGATGTCAGAGATCCAAATTACTCTCCTGAACAAAATATCAGCGATTTTGTGGAAAATTTCAATCCGTCCAACGATGACAGAACCTCTTTTTGTAGTGATGAAAGGAAATTACCATATTCAATTTCATGCTCATTTCACAACTCCACTGAAATTTCTCGTAAAAGAAAGCGTAGCTCCGCTCTTTGGAAAGCTAATATGCAAAAGAAATTATGTCAAGGTGGACAAGATTATACAAACCGACAAGGGAAACTTATTCCTGCCAAATCAATTGAACCACCTTGCTCTGGGACGTGTTTTTATCGCAAATCCAGGAAATCGACTGTGTTCATAGCGTCATTGAACGGCACTTAAAAAATTTAGAAATTCACAGCCCTTTGAGTTTAATAAGATTTGCTCAAAAATATAAACTACAAAAACGTTAATTTGAATATCATTCAAATGCAACCTAAAGATTTTTATTTGTACAGTCGCAAATCGTCAGAACTTTCTTTTCAAATGGTTCCATTCAGGAAATTAAAATTAATTGGGTATTCTAGAGATTTTAGTATGATTAAATACAAATTACATCCTAAACATAATATGATAACTATTGTTTACATTAATAAAAAAAAGCAACTACTTTCTGGAAATGCTGTTGATATTGAAAAGATATTATCTGCACCCTTGAGGGAGGCATTCTGAAGTAAAATCTATCAGCCGAGAAAAGAAAGATGATTTAAAATCTATGCTGTCATACTTGGCCGAAACGGACAAGGATTATTTAAAAATTTTACTTAAAATTTAAAAAAACTGAATTTATGGTGATATTTTATTTATTTTATTAGTAATAAGCTTATTTAACTTAACATTAATAATATTACAGTAGTACAAAGAAGATTGATACTGGAATTTTTCGTTTAAATTATGAAGCACAGAATAAGCTATTGTTTAAATAAATAATATTTTCATATAAAAACAAATTTATGTTCAAATTTAAATACAGGTAATAAAGTTTAATCCTTTCAAAAATTATTATTCCCTTTTACGTTATATTTTAAGATTAAATATTAAGATTCCCAAGGGAAAAAACAAAGACATCATTACCAAAATTAATCAAAAAGTAAAATACCTTAATACTTATTGCGTAAAAGAAAAGTCAGAAACCTTCAAATCACACCTTTATTTAATCCTATATATTCTTTTCAAATCTGCAGCTCACAAAGTCTTCTTATAATTTTCAATTCAATCAACGGTATACGACATAATTAAACGTTAATGGTGCGAATAGATTTCAAGGTTGAAACCTACTGATAGATATCTTTAATATTAATTTCATCTCTTTCACTTCACCCATTCTCGAGGAACAAAAATTACAAAATTTTTATGCTTTTTTACTGAATCTTAAAAAAATTTTAAAATTGGAAGGTTTAAAATGGAAATTCATGGCACTACAACCATATAAACATGAGAAAATTACATACGACAAGAGAAAAACTTTTAAAAACAAAAAATTTTGCACATACGACAAATCCATCCGGCAATTAACAGCTTTTAGGTCTGAAACTAAGTGTGGGCGGATTATTCGACAATTATAAATCGAAAGCTGATTTGATACGTTGTATGTTTTAAAAAAAATATTGAAATTTATAGTCCAGTTTTTTAATAAGGACAGTTCAAACCTTTAACATCGTTTTTCTGGAAACCATATTTCGTCACATTCAACAAACGTTTTTCCAGTCGACGATATACCTTTTACTATAAACTATAAACCTTAAAAACTATAGTTAATAGTTCCTGAACTCATCTTAAATTCAAAATAATTTTAATATTGAAATGCTTTGTGATGCGTATCCCATTATGTAAATTTAAGTTTTGATTAAGGTCACATTATAAAACTACAAAAAAAAAATGTTAAATACTAGCCAGCTACCCAACACTGGCAATTATTGTTTAAATCAGTGCTCACATCACTTATACATATACCTAGCAACTTACGCAACCTTCAGCATAGGCATACCGTATATAACAGTTTAGGTATACCATCATTGATTAAAATTATAAGTCAACAACATAACCGCTCACACTGAATATTCCCGTTAAACTGACTACGCTTTCAAACCATTTTTAAACACTGGGAATGAATCCGCTATAAATGCAAATTACAGAATACCGACCGCAGATTAAATTTCCTCAAAGAAGTTAATTTTCTCAGAGCAATTCTTAGCTATTGTGTACTACAGTCAAATTTATCTAACTGAAGAAAAAGCCCTTAATCGCTAAAAATTAAAACCCTGAATTCTGCATTCTCTACAAATAATTTGGAGTTTGTAAGTATATCAATATTTGTTTTTGTAAAACCAAAACAATAGGAACATAGGATAGAGGATTTCTTTTTGAAAAAGCACGAACCGATGAATAGTAGACTGATTATTTAAAACTAAGCGATGAGCTGGTGAGTAAATCCACAAACCGAAATCCACAAAAAAAAAAATGCATAAATTCAAAATCCATAACATTGTTGCAAATTAATCCTGGAACAGGAAGATTTGTTCGTTGTACTTAACAGCGGCTATGCATAAAAATAATTTATATAAATATTCTGTAAAAGGCTTGGTACTTTGATTTTATTTTATTTTTATTATTTCATTTTATTTTATTTTATTACCTACAAGGTATTGAAAAACAAAAAGATACATAATAATTATAATAATACATAGATTACATATATACAATAAATATTTAAATAATAAATAAATAAATAATATTTAGATCAAATTAAATCTAGTTAATTTTTTTTTCTTCTCTTCTACTTTTACCTTTTTTTTTTACTTTAGCAGGAATTTACTTATTAAGAGATAAATATACTAATTATACATTTTATTGATTTGCATTATTTTAATACTAGGGGCCTCTGTTGAGTAATTATATTTCAAGTTGAAGTCAAATTTAAAGTTTTAAAAAAAAAAACAGTAATTTACGTACTGACATAGACTTCGCACGATATAGCAGAAACCACTCGTGTTTAATAAAAAGTTTTATGGTTAGTAAGTTTTATTTAGGACACATAAATACACGTCTCTCATATACTGCTTCGTTTCCGATATATTCCCTATAGTAAGTGGCATTTAGTGTATAAAATTACTAAAAATAAAAAATTTTGTCATTAAAGAGGTATGTATATATGTGTATATTATTACTACAAATATCCAAAATTTAGAGACAGTTACTTAAAAAGATAAAAAGGAAGAATTCAAGTAATTTGTTTTTTTGTTGTTTTTATATTTGTTATTTTAGATGAATTTGTTTTTTTGTTTTTTTTTTTTTGACATATGTACATAGATTCATTTGCAAGTAAATATATAAATTATAATAACTGATTTGTTTGCTTTTGTTTATTATTTTAATAAGATTTCACATATGCATAATGTATTTGCTGAATAATAAAATCTTATGAGTATAAAATTTTCAACTGTGTACGCATTTTTGTTCTATATACAACCTTATATATTGGAGAATCGAAATAAAATAAAAAGGTGTCTACTGCGCAGGTCCTTAAATGCTTGTCAATTATAATTATAGATATTAGAAAGAAAGAGAGAGAGAAAAAAATTTAGAAATTAATATTACATTTTATTTTAGTTAATTTTTAATATGAGACAATTAATTATTAAGTTAATGTTAATTATAATTATATATTAATTTAGGATTTGATACATTATCTACAATTGTTTGAGACTGTTAATTAATTTAGATTTGAAAGCATTTTTTTTGAAAGTGTGTCATGGAAAAGGGAGCTGAACTGATTAAATAGTATGCAACACCTGTTCATGGGTTCATTTTTCCCATATTCAGTTCTATGTGTTGTTTCGATTATAAATTTGGTGTGTCTAAGGTCTGGTAGGTCTAACATCGTTATTGATTCTGATTCTTAATTTAATAAGGTCAACATCAACCTTATCAGATAGAACGTCGAATGTAAAGCAGTTTGAAAGTAAAATTCTACGCGAGTTTAAGCTCAGTAAATTTATAGAATGGAGCCTTTCAGTGTAAGGTGGAAGATTATTAAAGTCTCTGGGATTATATAGATGTCTTAGGGCGAAGAGAAGGAACTGTTTTTGGATTGATTCAATTATTGTACTATGGATTAGAAAGGTGGGATTCCAGATAATACAACCATATTCTAAGATTGAACGCAGAATAAAGTTCTTGTTACCCATATATTATTAAATTCTCTTGCCCTTCTTTTGATAAAACCTAGCATTTTGTTAGCCTTTGATATCATTGTTTCATAGTGGAGATAAAAATTTAATTTATTATCCAAGATGATTCCTAAAATGATCTACACGCTCTAAGTTGAGGCTATGCAAAGTATAGTTATATAAAAATGTAGATCTTTTACGAGTGAAGCTCATGACGTAACACTTACTAACGTTGAGGTCTAGAATGTTTTTAGAGCACCATTTTTCTAAGCATTTAAGTTTAGACTGGAGGAAGCAAAAATCACTAAAATTATTTACAATGTGGTATAATTTGAGATCATCAGCATAAAAAAGGTGAGATATGCCAGATAAGCAATTAGAAAGGTCTCTAATGTATATATTGGAGAGAAGTGGTCCTAAGTGGCTTCCTTGGGGTACCCCAGAGTAGACATAAATGGCTTTAGATGTAATACCTTGAAACTTAACCAATTGAACTCTTTTGGTATTATAAGATTTTTTTCCAATTTAACATAGCGCCACTGATACCTAGTTTTGCCAGTTTTATTTCTAGTATATCGTGATTTATTCGATCAAATGCCTTGCTAAAGTCTGTATATATTGCCAACTCTAAAATCTCTCCTAACTTAGAATTCCGGATAAAGAGCCGTACATAATAAAATGAAATGCGTAAAGCCAATAACAAGGATCGTCTTTTGTGACAAAATCCATTATGGATTTTATTTTTAACAATTAAAAAAAGTTTCTTAATTCCATACTTACGAATTTTCATATTTAAAGTAATCGTAACCACAATAGTTTTAAAATTGAAATTTAACTGAAGTGATGAAATCCTAAATAAGCGTGCACTGAATTTGTCAAAAATGTTTAATTCCGTTAATCACACGAACAAGTGTCTTGATAGTTACAAAAATACATGGATTTTTATTTTGTGGCAAAAGCCATTATGGAATAATTTTTTTTTTTGATTTAGGGGGTTAGTCCCTAGTAAGCGATAATATAAAATTTAGAATTGATTATAAGCAAAGACATTTTTTTTTCATAAGGCAAATATGTACATTGGGTATTCCGCTAATATTATTATTTAACACATGTAATTAAGTGAAATCAAACTGAATAACGCTTCTGTTGTATAGTGCAGCAAAATATTGTATTAATTTGTGTTAAATAAATTCAAGTTATAAAATTTAAAAAAATTAGCTACACTATCTTAACTATAGTTAACCTAAAAACTTTAGTCAATATCAACATTACCGCAAACATAATTCCATTATTAAGAAAAACCTATTATTGACCAACAGTATTAATACAAATATTTGTATATGTTCCCCTATTTTGCTACCTACTTAGAACATATTTAACAAATAATATTCATCGGAAATTTTTCAAATTAATAAATTCATATTACTTTTCTATGCTCTTCGGTCCAATAATATTATTAACCTAACATTGCTACAACCATATATGTAGATACAATTGTATGCAATCTTCTCAATGCATCAATATTGTTTATTTGCATTGCTGATAGTAAAAAAATATTGGTGCGCTGCGCGTAACGTTCGTAACAGTTCGAGGTAATTTTTGTATTATTTTTTTTTTTCTTCGATATTGTTAAGAAATAACCATTAACTTAAGTACAATATGGTGTGTGTAAATAATCAAAACTTCAAAAAATCAAAACAAACAAATAAAAACCATACCGAACATAACCTAAAAAACCACTCTAATAAAAATAGAGTTATGTTAGGTATGTATATAGAATAGAAATTGTTGTGTGGTGAATTTCTGAAAATTTTATTTAAAATTTTATTTTTATATTGTAGTGGTGCTGTACCCCACTCTTGTAACAAAACAGTAAAAAGAAAATAATAAAAAAATAAAAATAGAGAACCACAAGAATTCATTTTGTGGTAGTTTTGTTATAATTTTCTATTTTTTGTTACTAAGTTACAAATTTTTTTTTATTACATAAATACTAGAGAAATTTTCCAATAGTTTCAATTTAGATATAGTTTTTTCTAACTTAACCCATTTTTTTTTTTTTAACCAATTACTACTATGTAACTGTATCTCTCTCTCTGTCTTTCTCTATCGCTCTCTTTGACTTTCTATCAACACAAATATTTTGATTTTATTATTAAAATTCAATTCTGAACAGGATTTTAACTTTTATTTTCGTTCTAATTCTATCAGAGCTTTTACCATTTCAAATTTCATTCAATTCGTTTTATTGTATATTCTTTAAAATATAACAGAGAGTGAGAGTAAAAAAAAAAAAGCAAAAAAAAAAAGGGTGAATTTATTGAAGAGAAAAGAATGCAAACAGAGAGAATGTAGTAAATTTTTAGGATTTTACAATTATTATTGCATCAATATTATTGCTTATAACAATGCAGAGCATTTTTGCTGTTGTTGTTATTTTGTTTTGCTTATACCAAAATACTAAGTTGAGTGGATTTGTGAATAATGTAGAATTGTGTATACGGGTTAGGTATAATAACTGTAAAGAAAGAAAATTGTATACCGTCTACATATTAAGTATATTGCATTTAAAATGCATTTTTTTCTTTTACTGTAAAGAAAAGGATTTCCTTTTCTTTAATATTTATTTAGAAGGATGGGAAGGAGGAGGGGGGCTTTGAAATTAAATAAATTTTTTTTAAAATTCAAGTCATGTACAGTTAGTTTTTATTTTTTATGCAATTTTGTTTTATATTTATTTTATAAAGAAATGGATTTTTGTATGTACATATTTTTTTGTATGTACATGTTTTTTGTATGTGTATTATACAAAAACGGATATAATACAATGAAATCGTGCTTAAGAAATTCAAAATTTTAAATAAATTTATTTTTTGTTTTATTTTTTTTTTTTTTAATTTTTAAAAAAGATTATTGAAAATAAAAATATTAATTTGAAAATGTCATTGTTGTAAAGTGATATAAGAAAAAATTCAAATACATACTTGCATACAAATATTTTGCATGCTGTAGATGTCAGTAAAACAATTTGATTTTTATTTAACTAATTTAAAATAATAATTAAATATTTTTAATTGTGGGGAAAAGAAAAAAATTTAAATTATTCCATTATTTCAAATATTAACTTTTGTATCTGAATTAAGGTTGATTTCTTAACCCTGGAAAGGTAATCTACGTAAATTTTACTAACACATTTTTTTCTTAACCTAGCTAGCTATTACAAAACAAATATATTTTTTTAAAGCATATTGCAAATCGTCGACTGAGCTTATACTTATTTTTTTATTTTAAATATAAAATTTCAAATGCCTACGCCTTTTAGTTTATAAGTTATGGGCATTTTTGTTTTTCGAAATCGAAATCGAATCCCAAACGACCCATATCCATTTTTTTGAACAAGTTGATTTTAGTCCATGCACGTAAGTCAAATTTACCTGGATATGAGTTGTTTTATCATCAAACTTTACAAATAAATGTATGATCAACTACATTTATATTAAAAAATATTTATGGTATTAAAAAATGTCAAAATTAAAAATCAGTTTATTTCATTGAGATCACATTCTCTTATAACAATATTATAATCAATATAAAATAAAATAATAATTCAATTTCTTACTTATAACTATTAAAGAAGTACGGTTATCTATTATGGCGGGAATAACAATACGTTTTTGACATCAATGGTTATTTCCGCCCATAATAAAAGCTTACGATTTCAATCACAATTATTTTATTTATAATAATGCTTTTAGATAGTTTTCATCATTTGTTGGGCCATATGTGTCAGGCATATATGGATATGGGACATTTCAGAAATAAGTCAATCTTGACGTCAAACTTCGTACAAAAATGCCCCATATCGAAAAAATTGGCGTATGGGTCGTTTTATAATTACCAAAGAATTACAAAGGTGGATATTGGACAGTCCGGAACTAAATATCTCCGAAACGGTAAAAGATAGCGAAAAACGATCCGGGCCAAAAGAAAAAGGGTGGGGCACAACCTAAGAATCTGTTCCTAAGTCAAAAAAAGTGAAAATGGCTTATGAAGCCTTTTAGAACTCAGTCGGCGAAATGTACTTCATTGCTTTTTTCATAAATAAATAATTAAGTAATTTGGTTTTGAAAGTTAAGATTTATAAGACGTTCTAGGAAAAATCTGTGAGTAAATTCTACTAATTTTTACCTAAATAGAAATATTAATGTCACATGTGCAAAAATTGTATTCACGTTTACCTTAATAGTGAATAAATTTTACACACGTTTAGCTAAATAGTCTAGATAGATAATATCAATTCAAATCTACTTTCGGTTCATACCGAAAGTACTATTGCAGTAATTGTAATTACAAAAAAAGATTATATACCACCAATTTTGTTCTAATTGCAATACACTTATATTATTATTATATTTTTTACATTATGAATTACTGTTATGAATTATTTTACTTTAATAAAAATTATTTTTCAAAATATTTTTAATTATATTTCAATATATTTCATAGTTTAGATATCGTTTTTTTGACTTTTTCATAAGATTCAGTAGAAAGGAGTAAAATTTACTTATTCTTACCTTTAAAAAATATTAGTGTATGACTACCCTTCCAGGGTTAATATAGTTGAATGTTAGCTACAGCAATTTGATGCCCCAATTAATTGCAATAAACTTAAATTTTTATTTCGACAACAGTCGGTTCACTGCTAGAGTAAATTAGCTACTTTTTTGTATAAACAGTCACGTGCTGGGATCTGTAATACTTACGTGTCGCTATGGTTGGTAGCCTTATTACAAAAAAAAATTATAATTAACACATTAAAATAAATTTGTCTATAATTTTTTTGACCTTCATAAATCAAGCGATATCTAGCTATACATCAAAATTGAGTCAAAATATTTTTAAATTTGAAGCAAATTAAAAGTTGAAGTAAATTTAAATATTTGCAAAACGAATTGAAATTTGCCGCAAAAATTTTTAAAAGTTCAAAAATTTTCATACAAAAATTTCTATGCAAAGCATTTTATTGTCGAAGTAATTTGCTCCGAAGCAATGAATGCCAACTTTTTTTTGAAGCAAAATTATTTAGTTAGTCAATATTTTACTTGATAATTTGATTGGTGGCACAAGTTTAACATACTTACAGGTACAATAATTCACCTAAGAAGTTATAAGTAAAATTTTATTATGTAACACTACCACAGTTCTACTGCTACAGTAAAACTAAAGAAATTATCTTCCACTCTTAAAATTGCTTTTTTTTTAATTAAAAATTCAAAATAAGGCTAAAGTTTTCTCAATTATTGTGATATTTTTCACTCCATAATATTTTATATAGATATGATGTTGTATATACTGATGACACTGATAAGGCGTAGAAATTTGAAACATTGGCTTTACGGGGTTATAAAACAGCGATTTGTTATATAGGCAATTTTTTACTATAGTTTTTGTATATTATATTCAAAGTTTTAACATAATTTTTGAATATTAATGAAGCAAACCGTTTATACGTTTTCGTGATGTTGGAATTAAGCTACTCAACACTGAATAGTAAATGCGGCTAATTTATATTTAATAGTCAAGCATAACAAAAGTTTAACTCAAAATAACAATCCAAATATTCTAACATAATTTTACCCCAAAAGACAAATAGATACGAAACCCGTAACTACCTTCCCAATTAATCGTACCCATTTGTACTAATCGTACCTGTCTTATCAATCCAACGTCACAGATATATTGTTCATCCCTGTTGTCCCAACATATTTTTTTTTTATTTTAAATAGATTAACAATACCTTTTGATAATGTATTAATAATATTAATGATTTTTGTGCTCCCTAAAAATATTAGCATTACCTAAAGTATACTTTTTATGCAATCACCATTTTCCGCAATGGTATATTTCTTAACTAAACATGTCAATGTGATTTCTATCAACCTTTTGCACCATTTGTATATACCTTTTGATAATGTATCAATAATATTAACGGTTTTTGTATTCCCTAAAAATATTTATACAGAAAGTATATTTTTCATGCAATCCCCATTTTTCGCAATTGTTTTCTTAACTAAACATGTCAATGCAATTTTCTTGTTTACTAAGATTTATAAATGTGGTAGGTCTTAGTACCAATAACATCATAGAAAGCTTCATATTTTTCTTTTCCGACAGTTTCTGTTCAAATTAAATTCAAAAAAAATTCTACTAATAGTTATTAGTTACTAGCAGTTTCTTCAGTTGCGTATATAGCATGGGACAACATGAATTCAAAAATTTATTTCAATTCTATTATTTAGTTGTTTCCCTTGACACCTCCGAAATAATGGGGGATTGATCGGTAATAGATCATAATTGACAATTAAAATAAACCATTCATTTATTTATGCGATTTTATCAATTTGGTTGAACTTTTGCAGTTTTGAAGTTTTAAAAGATAACGATGATATGACCACAAACTATCATATTTGATAGCCTACTTAATTTGTCTTAGATCGTCAGATTCATCTTTGTAAAAGTTTTTAAGTTTTTTTTTGTTTTTTTTTATAAACAGCGTTAGGTAGAAAAATACCTTTAGCACTTACTAAATGTACTCCCAAATGCAGTACTCCCAAATGCAATGGTTGGGATAGGCAGGATAGGATAAATTAGGAAGAAAAAAAGGTATATAGAAGGTATATGAAGAACAAAGGTATTAATATTTTCTTTGAACTGTTTTTTTGTACACTTTATTTTGCAAAATGTTGGTATCATCATCATTATCATCATTATCACAAATTATCAGTTGAACGTGGTCACATATCCGAAGGAATAGGATTCCACATTCTTGAAGTGCGAACTATGAACAAACTCCCATAACCTACTTTACGCCATCTTGGGATTTTCACAGTGTAGAGGTGAGCATTTGCGGCTCTTCTTGTTAAGAGTTGGAATTGTTTAAGAGAAAGAAGCAGGGCTTTACGATCTGCTGAACATCTGTTCATACTTACGAAGTACCTATAACACACTAGGGAAAGTGCTCCGACAACATTAACTTACATTTGGTTCGCCAATTAGACAAATTTCGCGATTTTGAACGCGTTCAAGGTAGCTTAAGGCTTCTCTTGCAGCAGCTAAAATATGTGAATTATATTCCAGCTTGGGACGTATAAATGATTTATTGTGAAAATAAATATCTAGATCAGATTAAAATAACTATAGGTACTTATAAATGTTTCATCAAATTCTATTATAATTAAATTTGTTACAACATATCGAATTAGCCAAATAACACCTTGAATTACATTTTAGTAAAAACTATAATTTTTTTTTGTATCCAGAACAAATGTTTTTGTATCCAGAACTAATTTATATTCACTACAATTTTATGATTTCATTTATGTTTTTAAAACTTTAAAATTCTAAACACCTTTACAATATTATAAAATTAAATTAGAATATGATGTCAGTTAGATCGTAGCGCAATAAAGTAAAATCTAAATTCTTAACATAAAAAAAAACCCATGATGAAAACTATTATAAAAATACTAACAAAAAACTAAACTAAATAAAATCAAAAATCAAATAAAAAATATATTTATTTTTTTCTAAATTCCTCCCTTTTAATTTAATATTTTAGTTGTTCTTGTGTTTATTGTTATTTGATTTTAAATGTGTTCTTAAAAACATAAAAAGAAATTAAAATTTCAAGAACGCGAACTAATTTACATAAAAATACAACAGCAAAAAAAAAAAAAAAAAAAATGCGGAAAAAAAAAATCAAAACATGAAAAAAAATGACACCCACAACTCTTTTCCTTTTCTTCTTCGTAGACATTTTTAATTCTGCTGTTGTTGATATAGTTTTCAATTGAAAGTGTGTTGCATTGCACACTTGTAGTAGCTTAGTAGAATACTGTTTTTCTTGAATAAATTTAATAAAAATTACAAAAAAAAAAAAAAAAAAAAAAATTCCTTTTAAAAATTCAAAGATTCCATTGACTTCATTCTAATACCTTTCTTCACCTAAAATAAAATAAAAATAAAAAATGAGAATAGTTGTAGGTACTAGGTTAGGTACCTAAGTTTTTCTAAATAATGTTGCGAACTAGTAATAATAATAATAATAGTATGTAAGTTGTACAATGATGTTGATCATGATGATGATGATGATGATGATGATGATACCAACATGTTGCCAAAACAAAGTGTAAAAAAAAAAAACTACATTAAAAGTTAAGAAATGAAGTTATGAGTATAGAAAGAATGGAAAATAAAACAAAAACAGAATAATAAAAAAAAACATTTTTAATTCAGTTTCAGAAAATGGGTTTTTGTTGAGTTTTTATTTTTTTTTTGAATCTTCAAGGCTTCCACCTACTTGTCACTAGCTATATAACTTAAATAAAAAACTTTATTGTTTTGTATTTTTTATGATGACTGTATGAAAAAATTATTCTAAAAATAAATGAGAACTATTTTTATGCCAACCTGAAATATAGGAAAGAGAATTAATAGAACAATAAAAAATAGAATATAAAAAAATGTTTTATAAAAATAAGGAAAATAGAATTAAATCTGAGATGGAGGTAATGACAGTAGATTTCAAATTTCATTTCAGTTATTTTCGAAATTTTTTCTTCTATATATTGAGGTGTACATTTTTTCATTTGTGAGTGTGTCGAAAATACAAATAAAGGGATGAAATTGGCCAATTGACTATATATACAATATGACAATTGACAGTATAAAAAATACCAATTGACTATATACAATATGACAATTGACAGTATAAAAAATACCAATTGACAGTAAAAAAAATACCAATTGACTGAATAAAAACTGCCAAATCGAAAATAGTATCGAAAATACCAATTGATTGTATAAAAATTATAACAACTGACAGTGTTAAAAATACCAATTGACCGTGTTAAAAATACCAATGAACTGAATGAAAACTGTCATATGACAGTATTTAAAATACCTTTTGATAGTATCGAAAATATCAATTGCCCGTATAAAAATGACAGTAACTGATAGTGTTAAAAATAGCAATTGACAGTAGAAAAAATATCAATTGACAGAATGAAAACTACCAAATGACAGTATTTAAAATATCTATTGATAGTATCGAAAATACCAATTGATTGTATAAAAATTACAGTAACTGGTTAAAAATAGCAATTGACTGTATAAAAAAATAGCAATTGACAGAATGAAAACTACCAAATGACAGTATTTAAAATATCTATTGATAGTATCGAAAGTACCAATTGACTATATAAAATATATCAATTGACAGTTTTAAATATACCAATTGACAGTAGAAAAAATACCAATTGACTGAACGAAAACTGCCAAATGACAGTATTTAAAACACCTTTTGATAGTATCGAAAATACCAATTGATTGTATAAAAATTACAATAACAGACAGTATTAAAAATGCTAATTGACAGAACTAAAACTGCTTATTGACTATATAAAAAATACTAATTGACAGTTTTCAAAATACCAAATGACACCACTTGACAGTATGGGAATACCAATTGTCAGTATTAAAACTCTACCACACGACAGTATGCAAACTATCATATTGATAATAATATAATAATTGACAATTGACAGCATAAAAAAATACCAATTATCAATATTAAAATTTAACCACATGACAGTATCCAAACTACCATATTGATAATATAATAACTGACAATTGACAATATAAAAAAATACAAATTGGCAGTATTAGAAAAACCAATTGACAGTATTAAAAATAACAATTGATAGAATGATAACCTGCAATTGACAGTATTAAAAATATCTATTGATAGTGTTAAAAAGTATCAATTACCAGTATTAAAAAGTACCAATTGGCAGTATTTGAAATACCAATAATTGACAGTTTTCAAAATACTAAAATGGCCAATTAACATAATTTGAAATACAGTATGAAAATTAATAATTGACACGGTATAAAAAATACCAATTGACAGAATAAAAACTACACAATTGACAGTACAAAAAATACCAACTATAACAGTATTAAAAATACCAAATGATAAAATAAAATCTGAAAATTGTCAGTATTAAAACTCCACTACTTGACAGTATCAAAACTACCAATTGATAATAATAATAATAATAACACTGGAAATTGACAGTATGAAAACTTCCAATTGACAGTACTAAAAATATCAATTTCCAGTATTAAAAAAACCAATTAACAAAAATACCAGTCGGTAATATTGACAGATAATAAATTCTGTTGCCGATAACTGTCAACTTTGTGTGTTTTGGCACAATTTTAATCTACTCATCATGTCATATAATTTATCAATATTTTGACAAAATATGTATTACTTCCTCAATGTTATTTATTCGACAGTAGTTACTAATATTTTACTGTCATTCAATTTTTCTTGAATGTCTTCACAATTTTATACTTTTACAACCAGCTTCTATTCATTCAAAATTAGCTACAATAGTTGACAGTTGAAACTTATTTATTAACATTGATTAGAAATGTTATTTAGAGAGTACTTAGTTTAGGTTTAATTTTAAAGCCAACCTCGAGCAAGGTTGAGAAAATTAATAAATTTGCAAAATCTTCCTCTCCATGGTAATTTCTATATTACTTCCGCACTGTTGAATCCATATAAAAACAATTTTGTTCATAAACAAATTTTTAAGTAAAAATATTTTTAGAATTGGATAGGAGTTTCTGCACCTTTATACAACATAATTTATAAAATAATGTTCACTTTGATAATAATTATTATATTGTTATGTGTGCACAGTAAAAGATAGTCATAATATCAGGAACCTGTAAATTTTATAGTCAAAGAAATTGGTATCATTTTATTTATGTGATTACATTCTTTATTTTTAAAATAATGAAGTGGGTTTTATTATTAATTTAAAAAAAATAAATAAACCTTAATACGAATATTATTATTCAACAGTGTTAATACACTCATTATTACTATTATCGTATACACTACTGCTCATTAGATAAAAATCAGCTTAATGAAAAAAAATATATTTTTTTTATTTCTAATAACAGAATATAAAAATAAAATAATAATAAACACTATTTTAAATTAAAATACATTCATTTATTTTAATACACTAAATTTAAATGGCAAAATTAGCGTATTATCTAGTCTCCGCCCGGCTTAACTAATTTTTTTGCAAAACTATTAAATAAACACCTTAACTATAATAATTAATATATTTAATATTTTTAATATTTTCAAGCTATAAAATTATTAAATTTTTTTTTTCTTAGCTGAGTCTATAAAATAGAGGATAAAAAACGCTGGTTAAAAAAATTTGTAAAAATAGAAAATTAAATAGCCACGTCGTAGCAAAGAAGTAATCAAACGATAAACTTTATCAAAAGCAATATTACAGGGTTTTATGGTCCTCTAGAAAATAATTAAAATGTTTTCTAAACACTTAAAAATTAATTACTTAATTCGTAATATTTTAATATATTAAATGATAATACTAGATAACGGTAACGATAACGGTAACAATGTCCCGACATTAATTATTGCATTAATTTTTATGTACAAGAAAATTAACAAAAAATCATTGAATCTCTTCATATTTATTTACTGTTTTAAAATAGTCGCGAATAAAATGCGGGATTGACTATCCGTAACATCTGGAACTCAGAATTGGTGTTTATACTTTACTGCTACTTTAATAGGAAATCAAAACAGCATTAATTTTAAATGCTATGACCTTAAATGCAGTTAAAAAGTTTACTATCGAATTGTTTGAATACTCACTATTCAGGGTATATCAAATTTTGTATTTACGTTCTGAATAGTCTCGTTGATGAAACTTAAAACAAAAAAATGTGTTTCTTGATTTTATTATAATAACTCTCTCTTTAGGAATTTTTTAATTTATTGAATCCCCACAAAAAATGTACAATGTATGCGTTCAGAAAAATCTAGCGCTGCAATAAACAGCAGCGATGTAGCACTTTGCGCTCCGTAGAAAATTTGCTTGATGGCTTCTGAAGAATGTAACACTGCAATAAATAGCAGAGATGTAGCAATTTCCGCTCAGTATAGAAAATTTGTTCAAGCAGTAATTTTGCAGCGCTAAATTCTATTGAATGTACTCAATAATTTGACACTTGAATTTATTCAGATTATTCATAATTGCACAATCAGTCTCTATAATACGGTATCCTATTTACCTTTAGTACTTTATTCTTACCTATTTATTAGTAAGCAATTTAAATTTTAGATTTAAAAAAAAACCGGATTATTTATAGTCAAAATACTTTAAACAATTACACCCAACTTATAACGAAAATACCATTAGCTTCGGTTTGGAGGTTCCCCTATTCTATTATATAAATAAATTAGCTTGCAATTATAGATATTTTTTATCATGCGTTTTACTTTCAATACATTTTTTTTATAAAGTAGAAACAACTGACAAGAAATTGTAATCAAGAATTGGAGGATTGAATTGGATATGGAAAATGGATATAAACGATATCAAAACTATATACTTGTACGATACCTACAGTAGTATTAATAGCCAGTTGTGATTTTCTACTGATTTGTTTTTATTTTTGTTCGTGTCGTATTACGAAATCTGATTGGTTACAAATAATATAACAAAAAAAATAATATTCTATCAGAAAATTTATTTATTAAAACTAAAATTTGATATAATTTTACAGAATATACCATGCTAGAGTCCACAAAATATTAGCAAATAATAAATAAATTATATTGTTGTTAAATTATATTTAAAATATTGATGGACTGAGTGTTGTTAAGCCTACATAATATTATAACTTTTACTCAATAACATCATGTTATGGTAAGTAGGAAGAAGTGGCTGCTTAGGCCGACAGACTTAGATCAAAGAGGTCCATTGAATATAACATTAACCTAAATAACATTATCTCATGGTAGGTAGCAACAAGAGGGTGCTTATATTGGTACACATTAGCCAGTAATGTCAAATGTACACTTCTGTGGTATCATTGGTACCTAGGGGGTTCATAATGGTATCATTACTAGAAAATCGATTACAGAATCTCGATTCCCTGCGCAGATCCTACCCGTCAGAACAAAATTGCACTTTTTGAAAAGCTGAGGAGTTACATCAATTTTCATATTTGCAAGATAACCCAGAGAATCCAGGAAGGTTTAGTCATCTGGATATATGTCTTTTTTTTATCATACTTTTATTATCCCATACTTTTCGATGAATCTAGAGTGAATCTAGAGACGTTTTCATTGAATGGGATTCAAATTTATTTGTATTTTGCTTGGCTATGTTTTATACTGACGCAAAATGCGTTGTATAGTTTTTTCTACTTTAGTCTAAACTAAATGACAACTAAATTACATTTCGTTTGTTTCACAATAGCCAATTTAATATTTTGACTGATTTCGATAATAATCATACTATCATCAGTTTTCTAATACATCTTTTTTTTGTTACTACATTTTATTTAATACTCCACTATAACTCTCAATCAGTTCAATAATCATTTAAATCTAATTTGTCTGAAAGTGTTAATAAATCAAAAATAACCCCATAAAATAGAAACTACAGATAAAAAGAATTGAACAAAGATAATAAAATAAAAATCTCAATTCTAAACTTTAATTAAAATGACATTACATGGATATAAGTAGTACCCGGATATAGCATTGTTGAATCTTCTCTTAATTTTCCTCTACAATGTTAGATTAATTTAAAATTTTTTTTATTTATCAACCTGTTGATCCTCCCGTAATAGATTCACTATTCACACAATTATACCTTATGGTTTATTTTTGAATTAAATTTTTTCATCAGACAATTACATTTTTTAAAGACCCAAAAAAGGCAAAAATGAAATTACCTTTGCTGTATACTAACTTATGAAGAATGAAGTTAAAAAGAAAAATGAAAACCAATAAGTCTAGGCTATTAAAATCACTTGGGTTTGGCTATTTTCTAGGTTACTTTTTTTTATTTTCATTCGTCTTCAAATACAAATTCAATGGGAATAATAAACTCAAAGAAAAAAAAATATATAAATTCAAAAGTTGGCAAAATGAAAGAGATTTATTACTAGAGAAGAATGTTCTCTAATAGGTAAAAGCAGAGAGAAAACTACATTTTCGTATAAAATTTTTTTTTTAATTTGATTTAGTTTAGTGCGATTACTTTAATCTGTTTTTGAGCAAATACTTTCCTCTCCAAATTTCAGTTTCTATATTCTGAAATTTTAGATCTTTAAATAATAATGTAGATTTTAAATTGTACTATGAATTTGGTTTGGCAGTGGGGCTGTCAAATCAATTTAATGTTTTATACTAAAAAGTGGTCATGCATTTTTTCACTGTGTTTTATTCATTGCGGATGGTCTCTAATATAGATAGATAGATTGATAAATTGTGGATTTCAGGAGGGAATTTGTTCCCTATATCACCGCAGCCACAAATCTGCTTATTCTGATATTCCACAGTGTCTATTAGTTATTATGATAACCAATATGATCGCAATCTATTTTTATTTTAACTAAATTGCCTTACCTAAAGTAAAATCTATTCATTAATTCGTTGGGTGATGTAAGCAAACTACGTAATTTATCAGCAATTAGAAACGATAGTACTGCTGGAGTATGTTTTGAAGTTGTAAGAGAAAAATATGTCTACCCATTATATTGAAGTAATATTTTGGGAATACTTGGTATCTCTCAAGAACAAATTATTTAATTCCAAAAATATTTTAAATATTTATTTTGTCGCTTCTTCATCATCGTCATCATTGTCTGCAACCCCATCCGTGCTGCACAAGACGGAAAAGCTGTTTGTCTTTCTTAAGCATTTTTTATTTAGGTCATTAGGTGCGAAATGAATAATAGTAAAATCTAGACATTCTTTTTTTATAGCCTGGAAAAAAAACCCTTTCCACCCTATGCCCCACGGATGGAGTTGCAGGACGATGATGATGATTATTTTTTTAATTTTATAATTTATTGGGCTTTATAAGCCTTTCTTTGTCTCTCACCCTCTTACCAACAAACTAAATTTATGGTGGGATATTTGTGTTGACAGATGAAAAATTATGAACAAATACATATAATTTGATCAGCAACAAAAAAAAAGCTAAACAAGGAAGTAGCGTGATAGCAAGACAAACTCAAATTGAAATCAAAACAAAAAACATTTACTAACAACTACATAAGCGTTGATTGTTGTCATCCAACCGAGTAATATCCAACTAATTGATGTAGTGTTGACGACGGCTGTTGACATCGTCTAATAATGCCTTTGTCTTTTTTTTAAACTCTTGACAGTAACCTAGGTAGAATCACCTTTTCGTGCTTAATTAAGTACGGTACTGCAATTTTAGACTACAATATCTACAAATATTTCGAGTATTTATTTAACAAATTCCATGGACTATTAACATTATCAATGCTGCAATTCTGTTAAGTTTTTACTTTATTTCTGTAATCAAATCAGCCGTTGATTTTTCTTAAGACATGTTATTGTTGAATTATATGGGATTAATATCCTTCCACTTTCGCTTTTACAATTTCAAATGAACCAGGTTTAAGAATTTAAACTATATTAACATTTAACAGAGAAGAAGTGATCAACAGACAGATAAATAGGAAAAAATGGAAATAGATAGGTCATACACTAAGGAAATCATAAAATGATATAGCAAGAAGAGCTCTACAGTGGAATCCACAAAGATAAAGAAGATCCGGCAGACCATATAACACAATTAACAATCAACAATTACACCTTGGGCGACATCAAGGAAGCAGCATCCAACAGAGAGGAATGGAGGATAACTATCGAAGCCCTATGCACGCGCGGAGTAATAGGAGAAAAAAAATTTAACATTTAAAAATTGGGTAGGAAATACCATCCCATAATCAATATCCAAAAATCTACCAGAAGAATTTCATAAAGACAAAATTACAAAGGAAAAATCAATAAAGACAAAATCGTCAAAAACCAAATCCGGAATGAAGATATTTTATTATTTGTAACCAACAAAGTACAAGTTTGGGATTTTTTTCTTTGGTAATTTTACCGTTAAGAATTTAATTTTTAAAATTTTTTGTTTTACTAGGATTTTTATCCCTGGGAATTGTTTTTCAATTTTCGTCTTACCGCGGTTTTTTTGCCTGGGGATTTTTTTTGTAATTTTTGTCTTACCCGGAAATTTTTTCCATCTCCCTTCCATACCGGTGCAGTTGCGCATCTGGGTCAGCGACCGATCAAATGTTCCCCTGTCGATCCCAAACCAGACTCTCACTAATAGAAATATATTATAAAAAACGTTTCTTAAGCTGTTCATGATCACCAACCTGATTGTTGTTTATGATCAGAACTATCGCAGCGCAGCATTATAAAATAAAAGTTTTGGCATAAGTTTTGGCATATTCCAATATTAAATAAAAATTGGAAAAATGAGAGATTGCGAAGTAGAAGTAGTAAAAGCATAGCTGCGGGAGAGTGACCACGATTTATTTTATTAAGAATAAAAGAAAAAGTAATTTTCTACGTTTTACTGGACGCAATCGTATTCGTCCCTCCACATCGTATTCATCCCATTCGTCATTATACCCAGTCCCAAGAAAATTAATATAATGAATTTTAACAAGTTTTTAACAAAAAAATTTCTATTTTATTTAAACTATTTCGTATCCGAAATATAATCCCTACTTCAACACATTTCTATTACAAAAATCTATTTTGCTCTCACTTTTTAATTCGCTTCAAAAGGACTCGTTTTTTAATTCAATTCGGTTTTCTCAATTAAAAAAAATACATTTGCCTTATACCATTCCAAGTGCTCTGATGGGAAAAGCAAAATAAAGAAAACAAATTTCCCAATTTATTTTCGTTGTGTTTAAAAAAAAAAAAAAATCGTTAAAAAATTTTCCCGTTACAGAAAATGAAGAAAATCAATAAATTTTCTTAAAATAAAAAAAAAAAACAGGGAAATCTATAGAAAGCTAATAACCTGCTTTAAAAAAAAAAAATAAAAAAACAACAAAAAAAGGATATTTACAAGGAAGAAAAATGATATTTTAAGGCTTTCTATTAATTGCTTTCTATAAGCCCAACCTTCGTCAATCTCTTCTCCGGACACACACACTGAAATATTATTATTGGAAATAACTTCAAAAGAATTACCTATTTGAGTAAAAAAAAAAAATATGTTTTTTATTTTTGGTTGTAGGCTTCCCAGGATAATTGGATTTTTTCATACCCCCGCCCCCCTCTTTATTATTGTTGTTTAGTTTAATTTTACTTTTCATTGCTTCTCGTTACGCTGTATTCACATGTAAAATACAAATCAATAAACAACAAAGAAAGAAAAAGGTCAGGTCCAGGTATTAATTATAATTTAATGTATAAAATTGAGTTTACCTTGTGGTATTACAATATTACCCACTTACTTTGATTTTTTTTGTTCTTATTTCATTAATTTTATTTTTAATGAATTTCAAAATCCCCCATTACATTCTAAAGTTGATGCTTATTGGATATTACTCTAAGAAGGACGAAAGAAAAAAAATACACAAAAAATTTTCCTTCAAGGTCATAATTGTTATGTATAGGAATTAGTTTTGCTCAAAAAGAGTTTGCAAAGTCAATTGAAATTTAGTTCAGTTTTTTTTTTTTTTTTTTTTTCTCAAAGCTTCAACCGAAATCTTTGCGGTTGAATTGTATACACACCACTCAACCCAGCAAAATTTAATGAAGCTTAAAAATACTCTTTGTTTATTCCGTTATAATTTAAATTTTTCGATTTTCTATTTATAAAGGTTTTATAAACAAACACACACACACACACACACACACAGTTTCTCGGTAGGGATATTTTAAAAATTTATAACTAAAACAGAAAAAAAGAGAAGGCAGGACAAAGTAAATTGGATGATTTTAGAGAATGTTTATATTAAGTAAAGTTCAATTTTGTTGTATAATTTGTTTTTGTAATTAAAACAAAAAACAAAAATAAAAAAAATAAAAAAAGGATTTTTTGAAAGTTTTGTAGTTTTTTAGTGAAAGAAAATTTTTCATAAATAATCAATTGTGTTTGGTACACAGAGGTTTACACAAGAAAAAAAAAAAAATGTTTAAATTTAAAAATTTTACAATACTTTAAGAGAATTTTTAATTTTAATTAAAAGTTTAATGAAGTCGATAAGATTTAAAAAATGTTCAGATCGATTTCAATGAATAAATTTATTTTCCAGTAAATATTTTTGGATCATAATAGCCCATTAGAGTATCAATGGGTTACCACGTTTAAATTATTTATGAAGTGATGGTAAATGACGTTATTTTAGTGAAAATTTAATTAAATTTTAATGATTTTATAATTAGTCGTAATGTTTTACATTATATTCAGTTATTTGGACTATATTCAATGTTCAAATTCTTATGGTTACTGAAACTTGGTTAAATCACAACATAACCTCTGATATGGTTAGAATTCCAGGTTTTAAGCTTTTTAGATGTGATCGGAATAAACTGGATAGTTCTGGTATTAGAACTCGGGGAGGTGGTGTAGCAATCTATGTTAAATGTGGTCTATCTGTTAAAGTTTTAACTCACTCTGTGGAAAATGATGATATTGAATTCATTTTCGTTGAATTAAAATGTAAAAACAATGCTATTCTGTTAGGAACCGTATATTTTCCTCATCCCTCAGCATATAAATTTGAACCTTTTAAAAAAGCTTTAAATAATTTTGCTAGCAACTATGAATCTATCATCGTTGGGGGGGATTTTAATGTTAATATACTTGACAATAATCATGTGTTAAGAAATGTTTTCTTTCGAACTATTGAGAACTATTCATTGAACATAATTAATAATTCGGTACCAACTCGATTCGGTGAATCTTTTTCCTCTCTATTGGATTTATTTTTGACATCTACTGAAAACCATGAGCTAGTAGAAAAGTTTGGACAGGTTTCTCTCCCGGGGGTGTCTGATCATGATATGATATACCTGTCATATAAAATTCCTATTGAGATACCGAAAGTGAAAATTACCTATCGTGATTACAAGAATTGCAATATATCCTTACTATTCCATTCTGCAACTAGATTACCGTGGCGTTCCATCTACACAATTAATAACATAAACGATAAAATTGCGTTCTTTAATAATCTAGTTCTCAAGCTTTTCGACCAGCATGTTCCCCTACGTTCTTTTACTCCACGTGCTGATTTTGTTCCGTATTTCTGTCCAGATATTGTAAAAATGGCGAATGATAGAGACATGGCTTATGAAATTTGGAAGAGAACAAGAAATTCGAATGACAGAAATTCATTTAAGAGGCTTAGGAACGTGGTAAACTTGAAGATTAGACAAGCTAAAAAACATTACTATTCTAAGATACTCGATCCTCGGCTGCCTTCAAAATCTTTCTGGTCTAATATCGCTAAGCTTGGAATCAGTAAAGAAAACAAAATGGATAATATGGATAGCTTTGATGTAAACGAATTAAACAATAAATTTATAACTCCATCTTTTAACTTTACTTCAATACTATCCAATATTGAAAACGTTGATTCGTCTTGTACTTTCTCTTTTAGAAATGTCTCAAATGATGAAGTCTATGATGCTATTTTTAAGGTTAAATCCAATGCTGTAGGACCAGATTTAATTCCTTTGAAATTTATTAAACTGATTATCCCTTCTGTGCTACCTTATATTACACACATATTTAATTTCATCTTGACTACTGGTCAATACCCTCTAATTTGGAAATGTGCCAAAGTTGTTCCCGTTCCTAAAAAAAATAATCCAACGATTGATGACCTTAGACCCATTAGCGTACTGTCCGGTATTTCAAAATCTTTTGAACGGTTATTGCATGCACAAATGAGTCAGTACGTAAGTGATAATAATCTCTTATACGAATTCCAATTAGGTTTCAGAAAGCAGCACAGCACTACCTCAGCACTCCTAGAATTAACAGATAACATACTGTGAAATCGATAAGAAACATGCTGTATTATTGCTTCTTCTTGATTTCACTAAAGCTTTTGATTGTGTTAATCATAACTTATTATGTTTAAAACTTAGCTTTTAATTTTGAATCTTCTGCTACTACTCTCATTCAAAGTTACTTAGATAATAGAAGTCAATTTGTGTTTCTAAATGGTATTAAGTCTAATTATCTACCTGTTGAATGTGGGGTACCCCAAGGATCCATATTGGGTCCCTTACTCTTTAGTCTATTTATTAATGACTTACCCCGTTGTTTGTCTGAATCTCATTGCCGGTTGTATGCAGACGATGCTCAACTCTACATCAGTGGTCCTATAGCTGATATTAACCGCTCTATTGCTAAATTGAATGATGATCTTGATGCTGTTGCTTTCTGGTTTCTAAACAATGGTCTTCGATTAAATCCATCAAAATCCCAGGTTATGTTAATTTATGTTCGTAATATTGATACAACTAATCTCCCTAATATCAAATTAAATAATTCTGTGGTAAAATTTGTAAGTAAAGCTAAAAACTTGGGTGTTGTATTCAATAAAACTCTAACCTGGAATGATCACATTAACTTTATTTCTAGAAATGTTTTTTGTAAGTTACGAAAACTCTGGAAGTTCTCTTACGATATTAACGAGTGGGTAAAAAAGAAATTAGTTATATCTTTAATCTTTCCACATTTCACTTATTGTGAAGTAGTTTATGCTGGGATGAGTTTGGGCGAGTTTTCCAGGCTCAAGGTTATTTTCAATGCTTGCACTCGATTTGTAACTAACCGTCATAGATTCGATAGCATCAGAGATGTTTCTAAAGTTTTGCTTGACTGTACTTTCGAAAACTATCTAAATTATAAGTACATCTGTTTTATGAAAAAAATCCTATCTAAAAATACGCCGGTATATCTTCTTAAGAAAATAACCCCTGGACGATCATTAAGAAGTGCAAATTTAACTATTCCTAGACACTCTGGTAGATTAAGACATCTATCCTTTTTTGTAAGGACTGTCGGATTGTGGAATTCTTTGCCGAGCGTAGTCAGGTGTGAGTTCTCTATTTCTAAATTCCTTGAGCTTTGTTGGGTATATTTTAAGGAAAAAGTGTAGTCATTAATTAAGAAAAATAAAAATTTTGTAGAATAATGCTTGTTAGGTGTGAGACGTCTGAAAGATAGTTTTGTTTGGAGGAGAGATTTTCTTTCTTTCTTTTTTTAAATTTTCTTTTTAAATTTTCTTTTATTAATTTCTTTTCTTTATAAATTATTTTCATTATTGTTAATTTCTTTAGGTTAAGGTTTAATTTAATTTAATTTAATTTAAGTTAATTTAAGAATTATGAATTTGCTACACATTATACTTTATATACTCCTATAGAGACTTACCGTCTCATGTATATGTACGAAATAAAATGAATAAAATAAATAAAATAAAATAAATATTCTTGAATATGATGCTAGCCAAGTTTGGTCGCCTTTTTATCGCCAACACATTGATAGAATAGAAAATATTCAAAAAAAATTTCTTAGGTTTGCAGTAAGAGCTTTGAATTGGAATAATCCTTTAATATTGCCCCCTTACATTGAACGGCTTAATATGTATACTTTAGAAGGTAGGAGAACTGTGTTAGGTTTTAATAACATAAGTAGGGGAGTTTTTTTTTTTTTTTTTTTTTTACACTCTACACTAACTTAGGTAGAATCACCTTTTCGTGCTTAATTAAGTACGGTACTGCAATTTTACACTACAATCTACAATATTTCGAGTATTTATTTAACAAATTACTGGCTTATCAACTCATTAAATGTGGAAAACTACTGCTATTGTCAGGAGCACTAAGCCTTCTTAAATAGAAAAGTTTCATTTTTATTTAATTTGTTACCAGATTATACTCTCAATTATTTTTTGCCATTTATTATATCCCAATGGCAAAGGGTACTGGACCAGGTCGAAAAATCCATAAAGCGTTATTTTTTTTTTGTTTTGCTTCATCGGGAATCGAACCTGGGACCTTTCGGTTGAAAAGCAGGCACTCTACCTACTGCGCCACCCAGATAGGGGCTACAATTAACATTTTTTTTAAAAATGAGTTATAGTTTCTAATAAAAATATAATTTTAATAAATATTAATAATATAATACATTGTTTTTTTCTAGTAACACGAAAGTCACAGCACAGTGTCCTTAATTTTTAAAAATTATTTCAAAATTAGACAGAAAAATCGTCATACGAATCAAAATTGATGCATTTAAGTAAAAGTGTGTCACGCTTTACACATTTGATGTGTACCCCCAATTACGATATAACATACATTGAACCCACTTTTCGCCAGAAGTAGATTTTCCATAAACTTTACCACATACAATGCAAAAATATTCTTCTTGATCACTTTCATCACTTTCATTTAAAATTTTTCTTTTAATTTTTTGTATTTCTTTAGCTTTTTTCTTTTCTTGTATTCTTTCTCTTCATTTGTTCTTGTTTTTCTTTTCTTTTGAGTTTGATTTAATTTTTTTCCTGTGCCAATGCAATCTGGCGGAACCATTACGAATGAAAATTTGTGAATATCTGGAATCGGGGAAAAATCAACATGGGAAGAACTGAATTTCCAACAGCGATAATCGCAACAGTTAAACTTACAACTATTCCTCTTGTTAAGGCTTCAATTGGTTTTTGGTCCACGTTGAGCTACAATTTACTTAGGTTTTTGAACTGTAGTTATACCAGTTTCGTTTACATTCCATATGTTTGATGCAGCAAACTGATATTTATTTGAAATTAGTTTTTAATTTTCAAAAAACGGTTCTACATTAGTTTTATTAAATGATGTAGCTCGGCTTAACGAAGTAGTAGCTTCAAGTGTTCTAATTGATAATCTAGGATTTCTTTGAATAAATTTTATAAACCAATCAGGTACAGACATCTTGTTTATATGCCAAGAAGGTGAAATGTTATTAATTTTTGAAAATTTAGCACATTCTTACTTACTTCTTTCAGAATCAACCGGAAATAGATACTGGAACATTTTAATAAAAAATTAGTTATTTTTTCTTCTTGTTGTGCATAAAACACTTTTCTTGGTTGTTTAAAACCAACACAAATGGCAGTGTCCTCTTTTTTTTCTTCATAAATTTATACAAAAGTGACATTTTACATAGATCGAAATTTTTGCCCCCTTTACGTAAACTAACTTTTTTTTCCAGAACTTCCTGAGCTGCTAGCTCGAACATTTCTGGTCCCTCTCTTTGTTTTTCTTTTATAATTTCGCATTCAAAAAAAATTTTACAATAATGAAAACTTAATTTTTATCAAAAACATAAAATGGGGTAAGTATTAACATTGTTAAAATTTTCCCCGGCAATATGTTTAATAGTTTTCCTTGAGGTGTGCAGACGTGTTTTCTTTTACTCCGTTCAAAATTAAAACCAATTTGAATTTTTTTTTAAAATAAAAAATAGAAACTTAAATTGTATGAATAAATTTTTTTAATAAATAAAATAAATTATAAGTGAATTTAAAAGAATAAATAAAATTAATTCAAAATTGTATTTTATAATATATAAAAAATAACAAAACTAAAATTGTTTCATGACAAATAATTTTCCGAGTTGCTTAAAAAAAGCAATAATTACTCCTATCTTTAAAACTGAAGATAAAACTAACCCATCAAGTTATAGACTAGGAATGTGCATGTTCAATACTTTCCAGTAATCATTACTACTCGATACTTTCATCATCAATACTCGATACTTTCTACTCGATACTTTTTAACCGATACTTCTAGATTCGTTAACTGAAAATTTTATTGAGGAAAAATGTAAAGCAATTTATTTGTATAGTGTATGCTTTTTTTTAGTTTTTTTCGTTACTTCAGTTCATTTAATTTTTTGTTTTTATATTATGGGTTTTTTTTGTATGAATAAAATAATTTTTATATTAAATAATGAAAAAATTTAACATTAAATAAAACATAATTCATAATACTTATTTTAGTTTAAAAAATTAATACCTTTGGTATTATATTTCAGTTTTTTTTTTATCTCAGTTCAGTTTGTAATTGTTTGTTAATTAACAAACAAAAAAAATATCTTAACTTAAATATTTCATAATACTTAAAATAATAAAAATATAAAAGTAAGCTTAAAAAATTTATAATACTTAATATAATTTATACAATAAATATTTTTGTACCACAGTATACTTCAGTTCTTTTCCTTTTCTTATATTAAAATTACTTAATCTAATTTAAATATTAAATATTTTTTGTACTATATTATTAAACTTCATTTGGTTTTTTCTTTTTATTATCACCGATTTTTTATTTTAATTTTTTTTGTTTTTTTATTTCTATTTCATAAACAAAAGTATTAACTTATCCAAAAAATTGTTCATTTAAAAAACATTATTAATATTACTTATTCTAATTTAAATATTAAGTATTTTTTGTACCACAGTATGTTATATTTCAGTTCTTTTCCTTTTTTTATACTTTACGAAAATATAAACAGTAAATTAACAAAAAAATTCGAAAATAAATTTAAAAATTCATAATACTTCAACTAATTTAAATATTGCAGTAATTGATAGGAACTAGTTTTAAATTAAATATAAATATAAATAGGAACCGACAAATTATTTCAAATTAGATCTGGAAAATATTTCTTATTGGCATTTAGAAAAATAATTTTTTCCGCATTTTTGGGACTTAATCTTGATCGTTTTTTTGAAATTAGGTCGCCAGCTATAGAAAAAGTTCTCTCACTTGGCGTAGAGGTGGCTACTACCCCAAGATGTCGTTTTGCTTGCTTAGCTAAACCAGGATTTATTAACTCCCTGCTTTTCCACCACGCCAGTGAATCTTCCTTGCGATTTAAGTATGGCTCTTCAACGTATTGGTGTACTTGTAGAATTGAAGCAGAGACTGGAGTTCCTGTTCTTTGTTCAATTTTCTTATCAAACTTAGTAAACAGAAAGTCATCTTCTTTCTCTTGCTCTGGTTCCACTTCAGTTGTTGTTTCAATTGTTTCATGGGGCACTTTCGTCAGGGCACTGTTCTTCTTACTTTTGGTGGAATATCTTCATCAATCAATATTGTGTGATGCTTTGCTACTAGATGCTTTTTTAAGTTGGATGTTGCACCTCCTTTAAAAGAAAATGCAGATTTACAAATATCACACCTAGCTTTGCCATCTTCAGTTTCGGTGAAATGTAGCCACAAATTACTTTTCTATCGTCTATCTGTATTTGACATTTTAAACTGTAAACAATAAAAAAACAATCATTACATCATCAACATCTCAACTCAATATCTTCGTAACTGTAAATTATGAAATTTCATATTTTGTTACTCAGCTAATTTTTCTTCCATAGATATGTTTATCGTACACAATCAAATAGTAAAAACTTCCTTTAAACTCGAAATATGTATGTTGTATTGATTAGCGAAAAAAAAACCTGTTATTTTTCTGATATTTTATTTTTTGAACCAACTCGATATCAATCTCGACTACCACTAAAGTATTGATCAACGAACACGGTATCGAGTATCGACTACACTATCAATCTCGATTACGACTAAAGTATTGATCAACGAACACAATAAAAACATTAATACAATATTAACCATTTGTATATGTTTTGATATTCAGCAGCAGAATATACATATTTTTATATCTATATTTTTTAGTCTATTCTACATGTGGTGTAGTAGTCACATAATAATATGTATACACTATACACATTTTTATTTTTTCAATTCTGTTTTGTTCCCTATTCTCTTTTTTGAACAAGAAAAAAAAATGTTATTGTTGGTACTGTTATCGATACTTTGAGTTTAAACAATACCAATACTCAATAGTAACAGTCGAGATTTTTATTCTTGATCAATACCAATACTCGATATTTTTACAGAAAAGTAACCGATAGTTTTATTCTTGGTCAATACTCGATACTTAGTATCGAGTAGATACTTTTCGCACATTACTATTATAGACCTATTTTAGTGCTCCCAGCATTTTCAAAATTTTTTGAAACCATTATTAAGAAAAGACTAATCTGTTTTTTTAACTCTAATCCGATTTTACACCCGGATCAATATGGATTCGAGCGATACTCTAATACAACAGCGGCCTGTCTTGCTTTAACGAATTCTATCACTAAAAGCATGGATGAGGGAAAATACACGGGCTGTGTTTTCATTGATTTAAAGAAGGCTTTTGATTGTGTCGATTTTCAAATACTACTAGAAAAGTTTTCAAGCTTAAACTTTACTGAATCGCAAATTGCTTTCTTTAAATCATACCTATACGAAAGAACACAGTGCGTACGTGTTGCATCACATATGAGTGATTGGTTAAGTATCAGAAAAGGAGTTCCGCAAGGCTCAATTCTTGGTCCTGATCTGTTTAAATTTATATATCGATGACTTAGCACGTCTTCCATTAATTGGCAGCGCATTCAATTCTATGCAGATGATGCTGTCATTAAGTACTCGAATCATAATGAAAATGAATTTTTTGTTACAATTAAAAATGATCTTGAGATGATAAATGAATGGTTATTCCACCATAAATTACTTATGAATATTGATAAAACAAAAATACTGCTTTTCAACAACAACAATTTTCAAGTGAATTCTTTCACTCATAACAATCTTAGTTTTGAAATAGTTCAAAAATATAATTACCTTGGTTTTTTTGTTGGATAGTAGGATGAAATGGAATGAGCATATAAACCAGGTTATAAAAAAAAATATCACCTTATATATTCTTATTGAAGAGGTTAAGGAAGTTTCTAAATAATAAGGCGCTTTTCAGTATCTACTCTTCTTATATTTTATCCCAAGTTACCTACGTTAATCCAATCTGGAACGGTGCTGCTCAAAAATATGTTATCAGAATCGAAAGCATGTTAAAAAAAAACTATCAAAATCATTCAGAATTATAATATATTACATCCTACCCATTTGCTGTATAATAATACATATATAAGCTTTCAAAATATCTGTAAACGAGAGTTGTACATAGTTGTTTTTAAAATTATTAATAATAAAATTAAACATAATTTTATTTTAAATAGAAACATAGATATTCATAGTCATAATACTCGTAATAAAGCTAACTTCTATTTGCACTTATTCAGAACAAACAACCAAAAGAATAATTGTGTTTATAATTGCCTAAAAATTTTTAATGAATTACCGAATGACATTTTAAAGATACAGAAAATATTTGTCTGTTTAAAAAAAAATTTTTGAAATTCTTATTTAAATAACTATATACTTTTTTATTATAATTTTTATGTTCACTTTATTTCTATTGTATATTTTAATTTAAATTTTGATTTTGATTTATTGTATATTTTGTTTTATATAATATATTATATGTTTTTTTTTTTTTTTTTTTATTTTACTATACGTCCTCATAGAAAACAAACTTTTTTTTGATTAACTTTGTTAAATTTAACTAATAAGGCCATACAGCTTATGCTAAGGCCTATATCCTTCATATTTTCACCTAATTGGTTTCATATACTTATGTAAATGAGGTCAATATTTATTTTTTATAAATCACATTGTAAAATTATTGTTAAGTTATAATGTAAATAAATATGAATTAAATAAAGAAAAAAAAAAAAAAAAAAAAAACACTTGCCCCATCACCTCTTTATGATTATTTCTTTAACTTTACAGAAAAGTTTGTGGATATTATTTAAAATTAGTAAAATACATAAAAATTAGCTAATAATAGACAAATAAATGGAGTTTGAATATAAATCCAACTGTAAACTTACCTACAAATCAAAATTTAATCACCCAAAAAATGTATGTTTTTGACTAAAAAACCAGACCGTACACCTAGCCTTTTCACACAACGTTCAATGACAAACCGAATAATGTCATTCAATAGAGATCTTAATAAAGAGAGAAATTAATAAAAAAAACTCAACATCTGAGATGGGTGGTGTATGCGTAAGTTGAGTGTTAATTCTTACCCCTATTAATTTAAGCCCCTATCTCCCCTACACAATAAACACATTGATTCACGTTATACTGATAACATTCTAAAAAATACAACTAACACAAGAACACGATTTAGGCTTGAAAACATATTTTCTACTACATTTCACAGGACTAAGTACGGAAAATATGAGCCTATTAATAGAATGCTGATAAACACAAACCAATACAACACAACAATAAATTTTGATGTTGAGTAAAGATGTTGTAAAGAAATCCTAATTTAAAGTAATTTCATAATTTCATTAGGAATTTTTTGCAAACTAATTGTATAATTTTTGCAATCTCTATTTTAAATTACTATAATTGTATTCGTTTTATATTTTATTATTGTAAATTTTAATATTGTAATCTGTAGTAAACACTTGAACTAGGTAAGAACAAATAAATAAAAAAAAAAGAATAAATAAATATTTAACATTTACTTTGTTCAGATAGATAGTGAAAATTTGCTTGCTTATTCACTATACACGTTCACAGCTTTAACCTTTATTCAGCTGGAAAGGTACCTTTTGTATTTTACTTTGTGCATATTTTCGATGCAAATTGACTTAGAGACTTGCATCTTTAGATGTGAGAATTAATTTTTTATCAAAATTTATGTTTCAAAACTTTTTTGAAGTAAAAAAATTAATTGGGAGG
The DNA here is from genome assembly GCA_963942445.1 of Argyra leucocephala. NCBI lineage: Eukaryota > Metazoa > Arthropoda > Insecta > Diptera > Dolichopodidae > Argyra > Argyra leucocephala. The sequence goes on from OZ012681.1 coordinate 18,875,290, forward strand.
TGGGTAAACCAGCCATTTTTTTTTTGTCTACGTGGTCAGCTGGAAAGGTACACCTGTACCCAAAATGAATTTTATATGAATTTTTGTGTGAAAATATGAAAATATTATTTTGTATATAACAGAAATAATTTATTATAAGATTTTTTTTTTTTTATACATTATTTTACATTTTGCATTTACATAAAGTTTATATAATAAATAACGGTACTGGGGTACCCAAAGGACAGTTCATCATCAAAATATGACATAAGAATAGTTCGGTACCTAATGATAATTTTGTTATAGAAATGAGACAAAAATAAATTTAAATGTATCAAAAATAAAAATTCTAACGGTACTTGGGTATTCAGAAAATGTCTTATCATTAATATATAAAATATGAATAGTTTGATACCTAACGATAATTTTGTTATAAGAGATATAAAATAAAAATAGTTCGGTACCTAATGATAATTTTGTTATAAAAAATGAAATAAATTTTTCTGGGCCTGAAACGTACATGATCGTCAGTAGCTACATGAAAAAATAAAAATTCTAACGGTACTTGGGTACCCAGAAGATGTCTTATCATTAATATATAAAATATGAATAGTTCGGTACCTAACGATAATTTTGTTATAGAAATGAAATAAATTTTTCTGGGCCTGAAACGTACATCATCGTTAGTAGCTACATGAAAAAAATAAAAATTCGAACGGTACTTGGGTACCCAGAAGATATCTTATCATCAAGATGTAAAATCAAAATAGTTCGGTGCTTAATGTTGTATATTAAAATATTAAAAAACTGTATATTTTGTACCGTTTTTTCTCTAAACTTTTTTTTTTTTGATTTGTTGTATTTTTTCATTAGTAAATTTCCATAAAAAAAAAAATATATAAAAAAACGGGCACTTTTTTTGTAATCTAATGTATTTTGCACACTTTTGCTTAAATTTGAAGAAATTAAATAATATTTACAATAAAATATATAAAATTTAAAAAATAGGTTTTTTTGATGAAAATTTTTTGCTTTTTTTGTGTTTTTACGACAAACCATGTAATTGATTTTCCTTGCTACCTTAGCGGCACATAAAATTTTGAAGTTGTCCATCTGGTTACAGAACTATATGATCAAATACCTAGAACAATGTTTTTTTTGTTTTTTTAAAAATATTTTTTGAATTAGATGCAGTTTAGCTGTTTCAAGTCCGAACTTCATACTTCGTCAAAAACAGAAATGCTTAATAAACCTTCTTTTTCCTAAAATAGCATTACCTCCAAAAAAATATTGTAGAAATATCTTCCCACAAGTAATAAAGCTAAATTTAAGAGTAAAAGTAAAACAAATACAAAAATAATCACAATAATATAACAAAAATAGTAAAAATCATAGTAAAATCCATACAAATTGTTTGAAAGTACAGATGTACCTTTCCAGCTGAAGTAAGGGTTTTGAAATGCCAGCTGAATAAAGGTTAAAGATGGAAATGTTGCACAATTGCTGTTCTGAAATAAAGCACAATCCAAAAAAAAATGTCTTCATTTTGTCCTTCGTAGATTACTTTGGTCTAATCCTATTATTCTCCCTCCATATACAAACCGATTAAAACTGATTCATTTAAATTTGTTGGAGTCCCTATAGCTGATATTGTATTTCTTGTTCTGAATAGAGAAATTGTTTCACAGACTATTAACGACTGATCATGTCTTATTTCAATACAAATAGCCGCTTAGATCGAAAAATAGCTTTAATTTGGTATTACAACGAACTAAATGCGGGAAATATGAACCAGTTAATAGAATTTTAATATAATCAATATAAAGACTCACGATATTAATTTTTTACTTTAAAAAATTCAAGTTAACGAAATAATTATATTCACAATAATTACCCTAACAATACCAATGTACAATTTTCTATGTTTTCGTTTAGACTGTGATATTTTAATATACAAAATATCCATACATAATATTATGTATTGACTTGTACATACATTATGTATGTATACTTGTAATATCTAGCAATTCTAATTTCAATTTTAATTTCTAAATTTTGATTTATTTATTTTTTTTTTATTAGACTTAGAAAATGTTTGTATGTTTGATTTAAATATAAATAAATAAATAAAAAATAAAATATAATTTTTGCACTGAGCTCATTTGCACCTAATCAATATCAAGAGAACTAAAGCGATACTTTATAATGCTATGAATTAAGATATATAAAATTGTGTAGCGGTCAAGTAATTCAACTCCTATACCCTACCACCCAATAGCAAAATTTCAAAAACCCGTTGTTCCAGGTCTGGACATTAATGCTTAGGTATTCTCTCAAAAATAAATAGACATCGTCATCTTTTACCCATTTCCAAAATTCGTACTGCCATTTTAATCCATTTTCAAAATTTCTTGTACCTGTCATACAAATTCTAACATCCCTCGAGAATATTTCAAACATCAAAGACCAATTGTAATAGGTCTTAAAGCAAAAAAGAAACAAAAATATCTTTTACCGATTCAAATTTCAAAATTCCGATTTCAAAATTCGTATTGATTCATTGAACTGCCATAATATTAAAACTCCTAGCACATTTTAAAAACCAATTTGTGTTACAGACCTAAAAATTGGTGACCAGTTACTTTTTCAAAAATAAACAAACACATCTGATACCGTTTTCCAAAATTCTGGCTGGATCGAACAAATTTATGGTAAAAGTAGTTTTTAGATAAATTAAATGGGAAGTTGCAGAAGAATTTTTGGCTTAAATGATAGAATTGAAATAGTGGCGAATACGAAGCTGCCCAACCAGACATTCTAAATTTTTTGAATTTGACCAGATTTTTCCGATACATTTTCTTCTTAATTTATTTATTTATTACAATCAACTGGAGGAATATAAATAATAGAAGCAAGGTATCTGCGTGTATTCTGCCACTGCAAGCCAAAATGTTCTGTCATCCGAAAACATTTTTAAATATTATAAATATACAAATATTTATTTTCTCTTTCATCGCGGATGTGCCTCATAGTATTGCACTGTGATCAACTTCTTTAATTGGACATTGGACTGTCTTAACTCTAAAGTATCACACGGATTGGTTTTTTTGTTCAATACACCAAAATAATGGGATAATCATTCAATCCATCTGCTTGCGCACAATTTTGATAAATATTAGTGTTGTATATATTATCTATTTTTTTACTTAGTTAATATGTTATTTTGAACATTTTATTAATTTATTATAATATAACACATCAGAATCACTCATCATTGAATAGCACACTTCTCTAACCATCACTGGATTAAATTCATATTTTTTATTGTTCTTATTTTCTACTTTAACTTACAACCAAAATATTATTTCACATCTTGTCGGAAACGGTAATCTGTTTGCACTACTACAATATACAACTATAACACAATATCAAAAATTATGTTTAAGTTGAAAAAAGAAATTTACCGTTGAGTATGATGTGAATTTAATGGGTTAATTTTAAATGAAAATATTTTTTTAACACATGTTAATACAATGTAAAACATTACACCTCATAAATTTATCAACCGAAAGCTAAACCACACCACACCACAAAAAAATATTTATTTTAGTTTTATTTGTTAAAATTCGAAAATAATTAATTTAATTTTTTGACATTTCTGAAATCTTATCTTGGCATTTAAATCAATTTAATATGTAAAATGCTAGATGCGCTTTATCTGATTTTTTTTTATCTATTTTTATTTTTAAATAACCAAATCTATCTTTTGATGATAGAAAATACAAAATTAAAATATTAGTTTTCATTTATTACCTTTATCAAAAAAATTTGGTATATTTAGGAGAAAATGAAAGAGACTATAAAATATTGTATTAAAAAAATATATAAAGAAAAGTTAGAGTTGGGGTTTATTCAATAATAAGGGAACGAGAGCCTTTCAACAACACACAATGAACAATAATTAAAAAATATTTGCTTTCTTGCTATCGAAAAAGATAAAACAGAGGAAGAAGAAAAAAGGATTCCCCCCCCCCCCCCTCTTCACATTTAATACTACTTATTTGCCCGTCATTACTGTAATATATCTACCGCGCTAACAAAACATGAAGAGTTTTAACATTTGTGTTGATTACGGTCAACACAATTATGTTGAAAATGAATTTTAATTTGATCTAAAATAAATCATTGGTTGTTTTATTTTAACATTGTTGAATTGTTATTAAAGAGTTGGGTTGGGTTCGGTTTGAAGGAAAATTTATTTGTTTTGTATATCATTTTAATTTAAATTTTAAGAGTCAATTTTTTAAATAGAAATACTTTTAAAGGTGAGATGGGGGAGGAGAAAAGAAGTTTAAAGAAGTGATGTTGAAAATCAATAAAATGTAAATTTCCCTTTTAAATTTTTATTTAAAATATTTTAGATTTTCGATTTCAATACGATATTTTTTTACTCTGGGTATGTTTGGTATTTAAATGTAAATTGAAAACAAAATCCTTTCAGTCCGAATGTATACAATATTTGCAATAGATTAGGAGATGGGGTTTTGTTGTGAAAAAATTCCATTTATTGACTTTATTCTTTTTATATAACAAAAAAAATTTCACCCAATTATATTTTAGTTTCTCAAGGTGGTAGTCAATGTTTTGAATTGAAATATTGCAAGTATCTGGTATTTTATTTATATTATTAGTATTATTATTACTATTATTATTATTATTATTATTATTATTATTATTATTATTATTATTATTAATATTATATTCTCTAAAATAGTTTAGATCCAACTTGAGCTGAAATCTTGACCAATTAACATTTTTGAAATTGAAAACATTATTTCCTGCTGGCAATTTTAATATTTAATGCACTTCACTTTATGTACTGCAATTTATTTGTTTTATCTTAATACCCACAATTGTCTGAAATAGTTAATTTCATTTCATGGCGGTGGTACTTTTTTGGACAGAAAATTTTCTTTTGTTTTTTTTTTGTTTGTTAATTTTTATTATTTTTAATATTTAATGCGCTTCATTCTAAGTACTGAAATTTATTAATGAATATATACCAAAGCAATTTGTATATATATTACAATTCGTATATGTATTGGAGCGTTCTGTCAAACATCCAGTTAAATTCTACAGATAAACTATTATTACAGACAATTTCTACACATAAACTACTATTACAGTGGTATTACATAAAAATTGACAGTTGACAATTTTGTAAAATATAAATTTGTAAATTACATGTCGACAATTATTGTCAAATTTTTGCTTTAAAATAAAATTGACAAAATTGTAAATTGTCACTTCCTGTTTCATAAACAAAGGTAAAATCTACAAAATTTGTCAAGTATTGTGCACAGTAATTTTTATATCAATTTTGTTATGAAACCAAAAATAAAATTGTATTTTACAAAATTGTTATAATTGTCGGACAATTCATGACACACGATTTCAAATATGTAAAATTGTAAATTTCATTTTTCATTGCATTATAAAGGCGTTACAAATTTTATCGATTGAAATAACTTCAATAAAATTTGATTTTTTTTTTTTCGACTTTATTTCATTTTTAATTTATTTATTGTAATTTGGTAATGAAATAAGTTCGAGAAATTTATTAAAATTAAAAATGATATAACTTCGACAAAATATTGTTAATTAATTTTAATTAATATCGAAGTTATTTAAAAAAAATTTTTGATAATAAACGAAAGTACCTATGGTTTTGTTTTTAACGTTGCATTTTATATTATTTTTTATAGATAATAATATGTTGTTTTAAATAAAATATTTGTCAATAAATACAATTACAAAATAGACATTATAATTTTATAAATTATAATTTAGAGAGTTGTTATGACAAATTTTGTAATTTATAATTTACAAAATTATGATGAAAAATTTTGTTATTTATAAATTACAAAATTTGTCATGACAATTTTGTCCCCTCTGTAAGTTTATGTATAAAAAAATATCGAACAATTGCGACAATTTTGTAAAATTGTCACCTGTCAATTTTTATGAAATAGGCCACAGACCGTTATTATTACAGAATAAAAATAATAATCAATTACTTTCAAAATAATGATAAATGAATTTCTATATCTCTAAACTTATTGAAGATGGATATGGTTCTGCACTTAATGAAACATTACCTTCAACTGCCTAAAAATAATTTAAATTTACTGAATTTTAGTTTTAAAATACTTTATTTTTGATTTCACCCTCTCCACAAGTGGCGACACAGAATATTATTCGACTGTAACATTTTCTTTGATTGAGCAATTTTTGTCATGCTCTCGACGGACTTTACAATATCATTGATTTTTTAATCTACATCCTAAAACTGCTTATTATTATTTTATACCTTTATTTTTTTTTATACATAGCTAAAAACAACAGATTTATATCTTTTATACGGTTTGGTATGTTTGACTAGGTTGGGAAGTAAAATTAGGAAGGTAGAAGCAAGGAGAATAATTACGAACGAATGCGTAATAATGTTCGTCTCGAATAGGTCATAAATATAGAATTTATCATGTCTGGGGAACACATTAGATGGAATTTGGTTCGATATTCGAGATTTTGATGTTATAAACGAATTTCCTTATATTGTCTTCGGCCATCTAGGGATTTTTCCGATGTATGGATGATCATAATATGCTGCCCTTCGTGTTTCACGGCGGAAAACATATATCTATATTATAGATAACACGATTATTTGTCATGTCTAGTAATATAGGTTATAGGTTGTCCTTTAAATGTTCACTACATAGTATTGAGCTATTCATAAAATCAAAACAAAGAAATTTTTCTGTATAAGCAGTACAATCCGACATTGTCATTAGTCTTGTCAAAGTAGATCCACAACAACTTCTAAAATAATGAAATTAGGACCTGTAATACATATAACTTTTTGTTGATTTTAATTTACCATTTTAATTAATGTAACTTCGCTACTAATTAAAGGCTTTTATCTTCCTCTAGGATTCAGAATTAATTCAAAATTTTACCAACAGCAAAGATAAATTCTATTTTTGACCTTCCGTCAAAGTAAATTCTTACTTAACCATTTTTATTGACAAATTTTAATTCTTAAATAATAATTTATAGAAATTAATAATAGCAATAATGACAAAAACCACGCCCAATTCTTTAAATATAAAAATTTAAATTTATTTCAGACAATAATAATTTTATTATAATATTTATTCTGCGGAATTGCCACCCAAACAAACACTAACGCTTTTTTGCCCTAAGATTAAACTTTTAATCTATTTCAACCCAATTTTTAATTTCGATTTAAATTAAAAAACAGGCAAAAAACATAATTCTCGATAATTTAATTTTAAAATTACAAAAATTTAAATCTGCAAACTTTAATCAAAAAAAAAAAAAAAATATGTAAAAACAAAAATTTTATAAAAAACAAAATACAAATGAAAAATTAAATTTAAATAAATATTTTGTTTAATCGACAGAAATATTTAATTTTTTTTCCTCTCTTTATTTATTTTCAGGATGAAAAACAAAAATTCAAAAATTACATTGTTTTGTATGTGTTTGTAAATGCAATTCATTTTTGTAAATATAAATAACATCAAAGAATATTCAAAAGAAAAACATCAACAACAATAACAAACAATAAAAAAAAATTTAATATAAAGTAAAAAATCCAATTTACGAAAAAAAAAAATAAAATTCATATAAACAAAAAAAAACAAAAAACAAAAACCAAAAACACATACAAAAACAGAGAATGAAAATAACAGCAAAAAACGAATTAATGAAAATATCAAATTTGAAATAAAGTGAATGACAGTAAAAAAAAAAAAACGAAAAAACATTAATGTGAAGGAGTACAAAGAGTGTAGAACAGTAAAAATTCAATATAAAACAAATAGTAAAAAAAAAAAAAATAAATAAAAAAAAAAATAGCTAGTAACCTACATTTACAAAAACGGAATTTATTTACTATAAAAATAAAAAAATAAAAACATAAAAAACAAAAACTATGAACTTTTGTTAAAATATAATTAAATAATTGCTGAACAAATTCTATAAAATATATTTCAGATATAATTCAATCAACAATAATATTATTTCACAGAATAGAGCAGTAGAGCAATACAAACTACAGCACCCCACCAACAATATAATATTAGCATTATAAACATACAAAAAAAACTGAAAATATTTTAAAATAATGAAAATTAAAATTCAAAACATGAAATCAAATTTATTATATAACAATAATAATAATAATAATAATAACAGTTATAATATATGCAACAATAATGAAAATTATATAAATTTGCATACTTCAAATCTACTAGATTTTCATAAAACAACATCAACAACAACAACAATATCGTCATCAAAATTGATAAATAATAAAATGGACAACATTCGAAGAAATTGCTCTAATACTAATAATATTAGTAGTTTTCGTAGTAGCAGTTGTAATAATAGTAATAGTATTAGTGATATTAATAAATGCAACAATAGTTATATAACTAATAATATAAATAATAGTTATAGTTGTAAATCAATAGAAGAAGAAGGTGATAAAATATTTTTGATGTCGAATAGAATAAATGATATAACAACAGCAACAACAACAATAATATCTCCTTTAACTGCCAGTTTTTACAGTTTTTATAATATCAATCAACATCATCAAAAACAACAATATAAACAACTACAACAACAAAATAATAATAATAATAATAATAATAATAGTTATCATGAACAAGAAAAAGAAAATAATAAAATAAAAATAGATGAAAATGATGAATTAAAAGTAGAAATAGAACAAGAACAAAATAATAGTAGTTGTTATATTAAAGAAAGAGAAGAGAAAATAGAACAAGAACAAAAGCAAAATAATATAAATAAAAATAAACAACAGCAATATAAAAAAAATTATAGAATAGAAAAAAAAGAAAATAATAATAATAATAGTAATATATTATTTAATTGGTATCGTCATCATTATCATTCTAAACACCAACAAGAGCAACAACAACAACAACAACAACAGCATCAACAACAACATCAATATTATTATTATAGCAATAATATATTTACAATAATTATTTTTATTTTAATATTAATATTAACAAATCATCAAGTAAATAGTTTTTGTCCAAATGGATGTAAATGTAATACAATTGATTTAAATTATCATACATCATGTATTAATGTTGCATTAGAATTTGTACCAATACAATTAAATCCAGAAACAAAATTTATAAATTTAACATTAAATAAAATACGTAATGTTGATTTTTCATTACCTTTTTATACAGATTTAGAAGTATTAGATTTATCACAAAATTTAATAGAAACATTGGGCTCAAAAAATTTTGAATTACTATCTGATTTAAGAACATTAAATTTAAGTCATAATAGTGTTACAATATTATTAAAAAATACATTTAAAGGATTAAATAATTTATTATTATTAGATTTAAGTTATAATCGTATTGATATTATACATCCAACAGCAATGATTGATTTAAATAGTTTAATTGAATTGGATTTAACAAATAATTATATTGTTAATTTGGAGGATGGTATATTTAAAAATATGATATCATTGGAAATTTTAATATTTCAAAATAATCAATTATTAGATGTACCATCAAATAATTTAGATAATTTAAAATCATTAAAATCATTAGATTTATCTGATAATTTAATTGAATATATTAGAAATGAAAGTTTTGATAATTTAAAAGAATTAATAATGTTAATATTAAGTGGTAATGTATTATCTGTATTAGAAGATAATTCATTTGATGGTTTAATATCATTAAAACATTTAAATATTGCTGACAATAATTTAACGGTAAGTTATTATATTATATTTTATTTGTTTTTTATATATTTTTATTTGTTATAATATTTTATTAGAATTAATTATATTTATATGCATAAATTTTATATTTATTCGAAATTTAATTTATATTAATAACACTATAATAATAAGCAAACCAATGAAATTCCCACCAAATTTAGTCATATCTATATACTGCTAATTAAAATCTCATCTTTAAGGGTATACCAAAAATCATATTTTTTTGTCACAATTCCATATTTACCATTCTGAAAAACTCTTAAACTCATTTTTTTTAAATGCCCTCCTCTATCTGTGGTCATATTTCGAAGTAACAGCGGGATATTTCGGAAATTAATATTATAAATATAATATACTTGTTTCATCTGTTAGAATGACTTAAGCCTTTTAATAAATCGTGAATTGAAGCATGGTCTAAAACAAACATTAATATCATGGCAAGATGTAAACATGGCTCAATTTCAGTCATTTTACAAATAACCGCTTGAACAATTTTTTATAATTGCCCATATAACTTCAGGAGTTATAAGGCATGTTCGTAGTTGCAGTAAAATATGCGTCGGTGTCTTGCAGATTTTTTTCTCTGTCACTATGAACATAAAAACTTGTGCAGGAGCGCAGAAAATTGTTTAGCAGTCATTCTTGTTCATAGAAGCAGCACATGCGCAATTCGTTTATATAGTAATATTATATATAATTATATAATATTTTATAAATATTTTTTTAAATATATTTTCTTTTATTTAAAATTTTTTAATATATATGTTACTTATATATTAAAATATATTAAAATTATAATATATTTTTTTCAATATATTTATTTTATTATATTTATATTTATATATTATCATTATAAACACATTTGTTTTATTTTAGTAATTAATTTTTATTTTTTACTTAAATATTTTCCGACGACATTCCTATTTATTACATGTTAAGTGGCATGCACTTTAAAAATCATTCTAAAGCAGGCGCACTAAAATATCTGCGCAATCTGCCCGACAATGACGCGACACCGATTACTATGAACCCAAGCGCCTGCTTTTTATCTGCGCAGAATTTTTGATGATATGCAACTACGAACAAAAAATCTTTTTTGTTGCGCAGGCGCGACCACTACGAACACGCTTATATTCTCAAAAAAAATTAGTTATACTTAGATATTATACTGATTAGGAATTGTACTAAAAATGCAATATCAGATTTAAAATTTCACTACTATAAAATAGTGATAAGAACTCACTAACATTTTTTTCAAAAGTCAACATTCAATGTATTTAACAATTTTTCTAACCTAATCTGAAAACATTCTAAACAAATTTTTACAACATTTTATTTTTTTTCTATTCATTAATTTCTATAATTCAATTTTAACAATAATTTCTTAAATTGTAAACAACCTCCCTCTAAATTCAATTTTTAATTAAAAAAAAAAAAATTAAAATAACCCAACCAAAAATTATATCCTACCGTGATGAAATTTCATTAAAGAAAGGTATTTCCAAAAAAAAAAAATAGAAAAAAAAACCATCAGTAAAAACTTAAAAGACCAAAAATTCCACTTTAAAAATCTAATTCGTATGAAGCCACTAATTAATTGTCTAGACTCAGTTTTACCAAAAACCAACAACAACAACAACAACTGCAGCAACAATCATAAAAACAAAATAAACAATTTTCCAATTTTAAACCGCACATCGTTAACTACAAATACTAAGTATGTATATATATACTGTATAGGTAAGACATCATATTAAATAGAACTCATATAATCTTTCTCCAGTAGGTACAAACCCGTACCAATCATCTAAACAAACATCATTCTTTAAAAGTTTAAATTTAGAAAAAAAAAAAAAAACAATAACAAAAAATATTTTATAAGTAATCTTAACTTTTCTAAAAAAGCAGTAAACAATAAAAAAAAAAAAAAAAAAAATGTCTTAACAACATGTTGTCGCAGGATATTTGTTTCATTTTGTATCCTTTTTTTATATCCTTTTCTTTTAATATTGTAAAACATTGTTACATTTTTCTTTTTGTTTTCAATGCCTCATCCCAATCAAAATTCCTATATATTTTATTTTCACAAATCTCATAGAATTCATAGAACACTCCATGTGTGTACATGTTATAAAATGTATTTCAAGAATGGATTCAGGCAAAATTATAGTACCACTAGTATACAACACAGTAGTCAGTCAGAGTTTATAATTCCTTGATCAAATAAAGCTCTCAATTTAATAAAATAATAACGACAGAAAGAGAAGAAAAAAAAACCAACAAGAAAAAGTCAAGAAATGATTTAAGACCCAAAAATAAAACAAACCACGTACGATGAAATAACAAATAATAATTCAAGTAACCACCGCAGGAATATAACAACAACAATAATAAGTAATAATGTAGAACAAAAACAAAAATAAAAATATAATATAAAATAAAAAAAAAAAAAAAAAAAAAAAGAACAAGAAGAAGAAAAAAAAAGCAATTCATCCTTCGAAGTTTGAAAAAAAAAAAACATTTTTTTTTTAAAACGACTTTTAAGAATTTAAAAACAAATCAAATAAATTTTCAGAAAAAAAATCTGATTTTAGACAAAATAATATGTTTAGCTGTCCATTTAATGTGCTGTTCAGTAGGATTTTTGGTGTTTATTAAGAAGTGCAATATCATAACATAATCTAAGCTAATCTTGTTTTTTTCCTAACTCCCCTTGGTAGGATGTTGCTTTCACTTGCCATTTTCGAGACATCGATTGCTAATCTAATTCACTTTAATTTACTTGTTGAGCACTACAGACCCTGAAGAGCCTGACGCAAAATTGTCCTTCACTGACTTCGGTCATGAGCGGAATCTCTCCAGTTGGTGATTTAAAGTTTTTTTTCATGTTTGCGGATACTTCAGCTTTTCAACGAAGGTGTGGTTTCCATCAACATCGGGACGTCTTATTCCAACTTATTTTTGGCTAGGTCCATGTCGTTGAGCAGCTGGTACAGTTCGGTATTGTATATTTTTCTTCAAACCAAACCCTGCATCACATACGGGACCATAAATGTGAAGAAGAATTTCCCTCTCAAAGATACCAAGTGCATGCTTGTTTGTTTTTGGTAATGTCCTTATTTGATTAGACAATTTTCATGTATTATTGATTTGTTATACTTCATCTGACTTTTTTTTCTTTAATGTGTCATTAAATTGTTCAGTAAATTATATTTGTTTGTGTAAAGTCCCCTGCGACCTCCAATTAAGTACTTATATTGATTTTTCTTCTTCGTCTTCTGGCATCTATTCATCAATTTTTTCTTCTTCATCATATAATATGACTAGATCCAGTTTATTTGGCAATGTCTATTCAATGGAATAGAACCAGACCGGCTTGGGATTCAGAGTTCCAGTATTGCATCCATCTTATCATACCCACGTAGGTTTTTAAAGTCAGTCTTGGCAAACCTTTCTTCACCTAATCAATTTAATATGTTTTTCTGCGAGCGATTCAATAATTTGAATTTTTAAATGTTTCAGTAAAGCTTAAGAATAAAACATCATTAATTTGCTTCATATTTAATCACATTACTGACTTATATCTATGCCGCCCAGCCTGACATCAATAAGCCATAAATTACAAAAGAAATCAAACTTCATAAATTATTGTAACCAGAATTTATAAATTTCAAACCTTACAAAAACCCCATCTCATCATTCTTAGAACATCGCTGGCTTGCCATATTTTGATCACCCTAATTCCGAATATTGAAGTCAAATTTTTAAAAAGAATTTCTAACGTATTGATTAATTTTTTAAATGACGACCATTTTAAATCTAACGGTAAAACCCCTATTTGTTAAACAAAGTGAACTATTTGACCTATTTGTCCTCTATTTTGAACTGTGATTTACTGTGAACATGTTTGTCTTAGAGGATCTAGTTACTTATTAAAAGCTCTTCATTTCAGAATTTTAATTTGAAAATTTTCAAAAGTGCATCTTTGTCTCAAATATTATTTTCCTAATTGTTTGTGTAATTCCTTTTAACATTTTGACTTTGGAAAGATAGTTACGATTTTAAAGGACAAGGGGAACAATCATGAAGAGGTGAACAGATTATGTTTTTTTTAGTGAGTTCAGTTATGTTTTTAAAATAAAAAAGTGTTTTCCAAAGCTGACTTTAAAAATGTATATCAAATGATCGTTGGACTACGTTGGTAACAATTGATCACAGCATTCTGAATCCCAAAACGGTCTGATTTTACTATATTAGAGTACAATTTTATGATATGCGATTCGGTTCATTACTTATAGTTACATAACTGATGTCCGCGGAAGAGGTTGAATCATTTAAGTTTAATATAGCGGGTTGTCCAGAGCATGATATATTTTGATGTGAAATTCTTATTCTTTGACGTTCTTATTTTTTGACGTAGAATCCGAATTGGCAAAAAAAACTACCCCTTCCCATTTGAAAATCTCGATTTCGGCCAATTTCGCCGATTTTTGGTCTTAAAAAACCATTTTCCGGTTCTTCCCGGAAGTTGAAAATATCACCAATCGACAGAGTACCCTCGATTTGGATAATAAAATTTTTATTTAATTTTAAAATAACGGTTCCTTCCCCTCTTAAAAAGCTGTTACGCATGCTCTGGAACACTCATCTGGTATATTATTAACCTATATTTTTGTTTATGCTTATGTCCTTTTTAAAAATGCAGCAAATGGTTGAGCAAATGATTTTTGCATTCAATTGCATTCAATTGGAAAGCTTACAAGTCATATGATTGATAAGATAAACATTTTTGAAATTTGGAACATAATCATTCGATCGTAATGTGATATTTTTGTTATTGTTATTTCTTTATTTACTACTAAAGTTATAATAAAAGTAAGTATAAGCTACCACGTCTATGCAGAATTTCAATTTGGAGATCTAAAATTTCTTTATATCCGTCTTTTTCGGCTTTTAAACAACGTGATGGCTTCCTGGAGCTTCCTGTTCTATTCTTCGCTTTGGAAATCTCGTTTTCATCACAAAAATATGTCAAAGCTGTACCAAAGTGTTAAATTACGTTTATAACAACAACATATTGTTAGACTGTTTTGATTTAACCAATCAACACAACATTTCCCATTAAATCCCACTTTATTATCTCCATAATGTAAATTATCATCTGACAGAATTATTATAACAGTCAATCCGCTTTTTAAAGTCATTTCATTTTTGTTTTAAATAAATATTTCATTCCACAATGTACATATGTATATGTCAAATATAAATAACAACAAATCAACATGAATGTGTGCGTACAAATTTCATAAGGATATATTAAAAAACATTTTTTTGTTTTTATTTTTTATTTCATTTATTTTCATTTTTTTTTTTGTTTTGTTTCTCTGGCATGCAATATAATATCAGCTGCCAGTGCAGAAATTGTTACTGTCTTGAGAATTTTATTTATTATGTTTTTCGTTTTGTGTTCTTATTTTTTACATATTATATTAATATGTATATATATTTACACATACGTTATATAATAACAAATATATATATAACAACGCCAAAAAATATTGAAGAACTTCTTAAGGCAGTGTAAAACATTTTACGACATCATAAATTCTCATTTGAAAAGTTTTTACTTTTCTCTCTCATATTTTGTTGTTGTTGTTGTTGTTGTTATTATTGTTATTGCTTCAAACATCCTTTAATTCACAGTAGAAAAGATTTACAGAAGTCTTTAATAGTGTTAAGGAATCAAAACAAAAAAATAAGTTAAAATTTCAAAGTACACGATTCCTGGCGGTGAAGTTTGTGGTGTGATTAATTTAAAGGCACAAAAAAAAAAGGACGAACATTATCTATATCAGATTTAACAAGCAGGAGTTAAAGTTTCTCAACCACAGTTTCTTAACTCTTTGGGAAAAGCATCAAGAGAAAATTAATTTTTTTTTGCTTTTTTATTTTATTTTGCTGTCTGCAAGTTGGAAATTTTTTTTATCCATTTTGTATTTTTTGTCCTTTTGTTTTAAAGAAGAAGCGAGTCATCTCGAAAAGATTTAATATTTTAAGGAGGTTAAAATGTAAGAGTAGGATTAATAACCTATACGAAAAGGTATTAAATGATTGATGTTCTAATTTGGAAATTCAGTTAATTGAACTTTTTTTTTCGTTTTAAAATAAAAAAGGGGTGGGGTAGGGGTATTTTGAAATTATTTCATATAAATTTCGAATATTATTAAAATATTTTTCTTCATGTTCTGTCGAACCAGTTTTGGATATTACTGATAAGATCACATTGTCAGATATTTACAATGATATTGGCTAGCTGTTCTAGAATTTATTTGTGTTTCTGATTTAGGTTTAATTTCTAATATGACTTTCTAGATATTGAAATCTAAATATTGACATCTCTTGTTATGCAATCAATACAATCAGGGCTTAGATTAGATTAGATTTTAAATTTCGGGAGAGAATTCATCCCCTATATCACCGCAGTCGCAAATAGGCTTATGCGATAGCCCGTGCTTATTAGCTATTGTGACAACAAGTCTTTGAGTTATTAAGGATTTGTGATAACACTCAGGACATTCTTCATTGGTTCAGGGAACGCTGTTCACAAGTGGCTAAATCTGCTACGAATGAGTCCTTTGCACATTCTGCATAACTTGTTTCCGATTAGACCAATTTTATAAAGGTTCCAAGATTCATAACTGTTTCCTATTGAAACATAGAAGAGTTTTGGTTTTCTTGAGAGAGCTTTTCGGCATCAGCATTTTTGCTTGACGATTTCCAGGAACGTTAGCCCAGGAATCCTCAACGTTTTGCTCTACCCAGGCTCTTAATTATATTTTACTGTGCTCAGGAAAATCCCACAGAATGAACTTAGCCCTATGAAGGGCGTATGCGATGCTTTTTTTGCTAGGTAATCTGCAGTTTCGTCTCCTGCTATGTCGGAATGTCTTGGTACCCACATTATTGTGACATTATTTGTTTTTATCAGGGTTTTGAATATTTCGAAGCAATCCCATACTAACTTTGATGTGATGGTATATGAAATAATAGCTAGTATTGCTGCTTTGCCGTCTGAGAGGATGTAGATTTTACGAGTTTTATAATTTTGCTGCTTAAATTTTCTCGCCTAGAGAGTTCTATAGCATGTAGTTCGACTTTGAAAAGTGTGTTTGTAGAGTCTACGCTTGAAAAAATATGGGTCTTAAAGCTTTTTCCATATACTGCCGAACCTACTCCATTCATTTTCTTGGAACCGTCAGTATACCATTTTAATGATCCTTTGTAGAGAGAAGGGGGGTAAGTTTCCCACATCTCTCTGCTTGGTATCTCAAAATTATTTCTTGGCAAGCAGTAGTCGGGTAATGCTATCGAAAGCGTATTATCCTTTTCGGGTACACGAATTAGTTCTGGATGTACCATTTTTTTAATTTGCGGATCATCACCAGTAATGCATTTGTAGATGTGGACTATTGCTTCTTTTTTTATAAAGAGCTGAAGGGGTTCTTGGTCAAGCAAAATATCTCTAATGATGTGGTACATGTTATCCGCATAGCCCCAGTTTGTTGTTTTGAGCTGTGATTAGCGTACATTTTTTCCACCAAACTGCGGATGATTAGGTTAACATTGGCTTCATTATTGCGGTAAGTAATCATAAAGCCATTTTCGGGCTTAGTCTCCATTAACGGTCACATAGGCTTTTCCATGTCCGGAAAAAATAGCGTAAAAAATGCAAACATCTAATTGGGAAATACATTTCGAAAATTATTCAAAAGTCTAATGGCTATGTACATTTTAGAAAAGGTAGTAAGAATGGAATTCTAATCTTTAACGAGTCAAAGAAAAAAAAACAGATTTCTACAAAATAAATGTGGCAATTCCGAGTTATTTTAGTATAAAATGACAGTAATAAATATTAAAGCCATCTAAAATTATTAACATAGATAAAATTGGTCACGAATTAATAATATCCTACTTTCATATTTCGTATTAAAAAGAGTTATAATTCACAGGTGTCCATCACACCCACAAGACAGCTGTCCATCGCTACAAGTGCGTTCCTAACAATCCATGCCATTTTATCTTAGTGGATGACACTTTATCATTTAATTAAAACAAAATATTTTAAATAGGTTTTGATAAAATTTGTCAAGCGAATGAACTCAATGTACAAAATAGCTTAACACTATTAAATCATAACAACATTGTAGGCTTTAGACTTTTGAATTTAAATATTTTAAATGAATTTTGAAAAAAAAAAAATAAATAGATTTAATATTTTGTCTGAAGAAGTAAATATTTTTGCTCAGACTATCAAATTCCGATTTTTTTTTTTTAAATTGATTTCAAGAATTCTGATTGTATTAACTTAGATTTTACATTTACATTTAATTATTTAAAACCATCTATTTTGATTTATGTAGGTAGTTCATTTTGAAAATTATGACGTTGCCATTTATTCAATATTGTTTCTTTTTCGACAGATCAGACTTAAATATCGACAACCCAGCATACTAAAACATCAGGGTGTTCTTATACCGGTTCAATAGAGTTCTTAGACTATAGGGAGGGAATATGAAGTAAAGACATAAGAGAAGTTAAAGTATTGAAAGAATAAAAACGTTGGTTATAAATAATAGTGATTGTTTCAGATTTGGAAAATGCTGGACAAAAAGGGTTGAGTTACATAGTATAACTCACTTTTTTCAAGTCGATTAGAATTAGTTGATGAATCAAGTTTTAAGCTAGTAACATAAAACCTTGTTTTTAAAATTCTCTAACTAATTTCGCTTCTTGCTTCTTATTCGCTTCGCTAACATCACATAATAATAAAAAAAACTGAAACCTAATGATCCGCACATTGAAAATCAAATATTTCGTTTCTTCATCAAAAGTTTAAAACTAAAACACTTTAATGAGATTTTTATTATTTATTTTTTTTATTTGTTTTATTGTTTTGTTTTTTTTGTAAATTATTTATCTAACAAAATTTTTCAAAAATTGTTTCCTTTCAGGATCAAAAACACTTGGAATTTTTTAATAATTTTAATCCTCTAGCTATTGCATATACATTTTTTAGTATTATATTATAATGCACGTATTCTCATCCTTCTCCAAATTTCCATTACTACTACTACTACCATCACCTACCTATACTGTATTCCAATGTTTAATCATATTAGTAAATATTTCATAAAGTCGGAAATTGAACATAACATTTTAAAATAATATATTGCATATATTTATAATAGATCCCCGCATACATTAGTAGGAAATCCCACAGGATAAAAATGAAAATATAAACATAAATCAGACGTGAACATAATTTTTTTAAAATACATAATAAAAAAAATCGAAAAATTAGGAGAGTGAGAGAGATATAAAAAAAATAAAAGAGTAGAAATGTAGAAGGAAATAATAATAAAAGAAGAAAAAAATTGTTTCCATTCACTTTATATCCTATTATTGACAGCAATAATAATAAATTTTAACTTTGAACTATAATGTACACCAGTAGTTTTATAATGGTACGTCGCTGGTTGATTTTTGTTATTGTTTTTTTTTTTTTTTTTTTTTTTAATGGAGTATAAAGCTAGTATGTAAGTGGTAATATTCTTGTCTTCTTCCTTTGATTGTTTTAGTTAGTGTAAATAAAGTTAAATTTTCCGGATCCATTGGTGCTCATGTTTTAATATACAGTTAAATATTTCACTACTTTTTTTTTTATTGCATTCTATTTTTTTTTTTTGCTGCTGCTGGTTTTCGTGTTTGTTTATTCTTATTTTAATTTCTTGAATGTTGAGCTAATATTTTTCTTACTAGCTTAGTTTTTTTTTTTTCTTTGTGTAGAGTTTTAGGGTAATATAATACACAAAATACTATAAATCCAACCCCTATATTTTTATGAAATTTGAAATAAAAAAAAAAGAGTAAGCGTTCTATTCTTACTCATTCCATTTGTGTAAAAAAAATTTATCAGTATTTTTTAAACTGTTAAAAACTATTCAGCGTTAAGATAATTTTGTTGGTTGCCATCTGTTGAGCATAGTTTGTAAATCATAATTTGTAAAACCCCCCGAAATGTTGAAATGTATCGTGATGTAGTGTGAGATTTTTACCCACAAAATACAAATAAACTTTAACTATTCAAACTTAATCTCTAAAAAACATAATAAATTCATAGCTTGTGAAACATAAAACCTCCCAACTCAGTCCGCTTCAGTGCAATATACTTTATTTCTTCACATTTTTCACTGCGCTTGATTTTTCGCTCTATATTGTTCTGCTCAATAAGCTTTGTTAATCGATTATGCCTTCCGTCCTGTATGTTCTGTATGTTGAAATGTCTATACAGTCCTAGATTGTACTGTGAAGCCAGTAGTGAAGCGCTAACATACCGGGTAATCAACCAGCAAAACTGCTCATTACATTACGCTTGTTGAAGAAAACAAATATTCTTCTAAGTTGCAGCAGAAAACAGATGCGCATAATGGAAAGGATAATGGAACTGGCCACTATCTAGTAAAGAAAGTTCTATATTGAATCGGACTAACCGTAAACAACTTTTACAGAATATATAAAGTGGAAGAAGAATCTGTTGAACATTTGCTATATCTATGAATGCGATCGTAGTATGCTTTGTTATTTAGGTAGAGCGTTTCCTAATCAATACGATCTACCCGATATACCACTGCAAATGTCCTGACTAAATAAAAGACCTTTAAAGACTCAAATGTTAAATTTGAATTACTATAGGTAATACTCATCAGCCCATTTGCTTTTGCGATGATATTTGGGACCCGACCTCATTTACCCATTTACTTAAAAGTGGCCTGAGAGTAATTACTAAATCATGCGCCATTAAGGACTCAGGTACTAAAATCTAGTACAACTACTTTTAATCTGAGAGTAATATCAATCAGTCCATTTGTATATGCGGTGATTTGGGACTGATTATATAATTCTAAATCTAATTCTATGGACAGTACAAAAGAGTGATCATCTTGTTGTATTTATCATCAGCGCCTTAGTTTTGCAAGTTTTAATTTAAAGTAAAACAACACAGTTTATTTATAGCTATTTTGAATTAAACTATACTCTCTCTTTATCTTTTGAAAAAAGCTTTACAATATAAAAGCTACTTCTATCCACATAAAGTTAAAATATATAAATTGAAAACATACAGAAATTTATTGAAAGCTACTGGTTTTAAATAATACCCCCTTTAGTTTTAATACACTACAAAAATGAGAGCTATAATAATAACAAAAAAACCCTTATAATGTTGGTGGCAGCCTTATTTCCAACTAAAGTAGTTACAAAAAAAATCACGTTTATTTTTAGGTTACCCTTTTTTATTTAGGTTTGAGGTTTCAAATGAAATAGAAAAGTTTTCTAAAAAAAAAAAAATAAAAAAAAAAAAAACAAATTTAAAAAAATAATCAAAAAAGAAATAAAAATAAAGTAAAAACGCTTCAAGTATAAAACAAAAAAGTAAAGAGAGAAGAGAATTATTGTTTAGTTCAAGATCTTAGTAGTTAGTAACAACATGCCTCCATAGTAGTATTTTTAAAATTAAAATACAAAATGCAAAAAACAAAAAACAAATATTTTTCTATTATATTTAAAATGATGATGATGATGATGATGATGATGATGATCATCATTATCATCATTATGATGTTAAAATATTGATTATGATGATGAAGGTGGTAATCGTAGCTAACTTATATATGAAAAAGTGGTTGTTGATGCTATTCAATCTCTTGCACCTCTCTGCCCTCCCTTACCACCCCAACAAACTCCTAATTTTTTCTTTTATTGCATCTTTTTCGTCTCTTTCATTTTTTTTTTTTTTTTTGCAAATATAATAAAAATTTATGCCTCAATAAGGGTGAACTTTTTCTTTCAAATTAGAATCTAGAATACTCGTATATAAGAATAAGAAAAAAAAAAAATTAAACAAACAAAAACTAAAAAAGTTGAAAATAAATTTTATGTTCTATTAAAAGAAAAACTATTCATTTTTTACACTCTATTTAAAAAGAAGCAAACAAAAAATTAAAAAGACTGAGAAAAATTAGAATGTAGAACTAAAGAAGAAATAGAAAGTCGAGAAGGTTATAAAATGCAGTTTACTATCATAAGTTATAAAAAATAATAGTGTAGTTGTACTAAAAATAATAATATTAAAAAAAATGCTATGATCTAAATAATAAAAAAATTAAATAAAAAAATGTTAGTTAAAATGAGAAAATTTCTTAATTTAAATTTTTAAATATTGTTTTCTCTTTTTATCACATCGAATAGCTCCGTGCTATTGATAAATTGGCATAGTTATGTGTTTTGTTTGTACACGTTTTGAGGTTATATGATTTTCGAATTGTACGAATTTTTGTATGAGACTTGTGATATTAGTAACTGTAATAAAGTGTAATGTTAATGTTAAGTATTTTGATTTACTTACAAATATCCATATTTCAAGACATTGTCATTTAGGCTATAAATAGGAGCAATTTGTAAAAATCAATCAATGCACCAATGCACCAACATCAAAATGCAATCTTTATTCATGCTCATAATCCATATCATTGCCCTTTAATCCCATCCGTCGGGCATAGGGTGTACTCGGAATAGTAATAATACATTTTTTTATTGTATTTGTATCAACACATTAACCCACCCCTATATTATCCATTTTTTTTTAGTTTTTAAAAATATAATTGTAATTCCATAGTTTTTTTCTACATCAAATTTTGCACTTAATTTATATTGTTTTCGACATATTCACTCCATATGTATATATGGAGTAATTCTACAATATCATTAGTTTTTAACAGAATTGACAACTGGTGAAGACAATTTACTCGTTGATTATATTTTGCCATGATCTGAATAATTTTTAATAGGTCTGATGTAATTTTAAATTATAATTTTTATCATGTCTTTGTTCTGTTTTAACTAAATTTGACTTGTTGGGAAAATTACTTAATATGTTCAATCGAAAACAATTCAATACGAAAGTATATCAAACTTATAATATACTTCCGTATTGAACTTGGTACACCGTGTGAAGTTAATCTATTCTTCGTATCTAATTTAGTAATATATTAATATCTACTACTTATTTAATTAATGAGTCTTAAGCTTAAATCTAACTAAAATCAACTTAATTTTTTCACCTACACGTACACCTCTAATCATCTAATATTATGACGCCTTGGAACTGTGACTGTCGTGAAAATGATTGTGATTGGCAAAAAACAAAATTGTGAAACAAACCACTTTCGTTAGACATGGTTGCAAATTAAGTAAAAAAAAACATTTTCCGGTCGAGATTGAACTTATTCAAATACGAATGATATCGGCATACTAATCATTTTAATAGCTTCTATTGACGTGTATTTGTGGGAGTCACACGAAATCCCGAAAATCAAATTCCCCAAGACACAAAATTTCCAGGATTTTAAAAAGCTTCAAACCAAAACTCCCAAACACAAAATCTCTAAAACAAAATCCCGAAACATGAAATCCCCAAAAACAAAACCCCAAAAAATGTTCAAAAAATCCCCCAAAAAAATGTTTTAATTTATGTCGGCAAAATAACAAATAAAATAATTTTTTTTTAATATTTTTTACTAAAACTGTGCCGTATGCGCTTACCTGCCGTCGGCAAAAAAAAAAATTTCAATAAATAAGTACCGGCTGTTTGAGGGCGGTAGTCCCCCTGACTTTAAAAATAAAATTGGGGATTTTTAAAAATTTTATTTGGGGATTTTGTGTTTGAGGATTTTGATTTGGGGATTTTAATTTGTGGATTTTGATTTTGAGGGTTTAGACCCCAACCCGTATTTGTTTATCCAGTTTTAATTTGGATAAATAATCTTAGCTTTGATTTGCTTTTTTTGTTTTTAAGCATAGCCAAAACATACTAAAGGTTAGGTGGGGACATTTTATACCGATAAGTACATTTGACTAGGGTGGGAAAAGCAAGTTAGGAATGGAGGGGGAGTAAAAGGGAAGAACAAATATGAACGAAAATGTAATAATATTCGTCTTTAATTTATGTAGGTTATAAATATAAAATTGATCATGATTTAGGATGACATCAGATGGATTTTTGGTTCCACATTCGGGATATTAAGGTTATAAACGAATTTCTAAAACTTGTCTTCTGTCATTTTGGGATTTATACTGTCAAAGCAAGCACATCAGACGTCTATAACTAAACGAACTAACATTTCTATGATGTAGGGATGAGCAAATGCTATCCTACCAATGTCAATAATTATTTGAATTAGAAATATTTTCTGCTTTACAATTTCATATAAGGGTCTGGTATACATTACCTGACTTAACAAAATATATATTATCATCCATTCATCTTTAATCATTGTCATAGTGTCTGTCGTTGACATTTTCGTGTTGGAAAATAATCTGTTTTGTAGTAGGAATTTAATAGTTTAAACTATTGCCATATAGATAAATTGGAATATTTTAACAGCTTAAATTGTTATGGAAATTTTATAGAAAAACTATCTGTTTTGCAGTAGCAATTAAATTATTTTCAAAAAATTAAAGACTTTTGTTAATTTCACAAAATTATTTTATCCCGACACCACAAAAATATTTTATTCCGATTAAAAATGTTTAGAAAATTTCACCAAGAGTGTACAAGTGAAAGCATAAAAGTTGCAATTAAAATAGTTCAACCAATACCATTCAGAAGAGTAAGAATTAACTTAATAATTTACCTAAATAATTATTTTAATGATTGAATTAGTTGTTTCCAATAATGTTATTTAATGACTTAAGATATTTATTTATCTTAAAAGCCTTAGTTGATATCAGGTTTTGTTCTCTTACCAGTAATATTTAATTGTCTACACTTTGAAGTAAACTTTAGTGTAAACAAGCAATTTACTGTATATATGCTTTACTATGTATGTTTACTATACCATGTATACCATGTAAGCTATGCTGTATCAATGTCAACTATGACGTAAACAATAATTATTTTTGCAGTAGATTCAGAAAAAAATCGGTAAGCATATTTATTTCGATAAAATTCCTGGTGGGAAAACACTATCAACAATTTTGTTTGGCAAAGCATATCAAAAATGTATTACATCAGCTAAGCCTTCTATAAGTTTAGAATCAGTTTTATTAATTGATGGGTGGAAAAATTGTTCCATCAATACTAAAACCAAAGTAAAGCATATAAAAATTTATTACATCCAGCTAAGGCTATTATAAATTCAGAATCAGTTTTACTAATTATTGATGGGTGGAAAAATTGTTCCATCAATACTAAAACCATTGTTTCAATGTTGCATAATTCTAGGGGACAGCAAGCTTTTTTACATATTTAGGACTTAACTAGAAATTCTGAATACAGCTGAGAAATTGTCTGAAATTATTGTTGAGTCTGTTCCAGTCAGGATCTGTATTCTACTGTTGTTCATGCTATTATATTCGACAATAGCATAAACAGGTGGAAAAATTGTTTTAGCACTTAACCCATTAGTGTACAGAGCAAATGAAAGGATTAAATTTGTACCTTTTCACAAAAACATACTGTTTTGGGACCCAAAATAAGGAAAAATTAACCTTTTGTCAAATTGGCCCTCCCCAGCCAGTTTTAGGACCTGTTCCTTAAAAAGAACAGTGTACATAACGAACACTAAAAATTTATTTTCATCGAAACTCAACATAAATTTTTTCTTAAAAAAAGAAAATTATAACAAAATATTAATTTAAAATAACATTAATTCAGTCTTCAATATTTCAGATTTCATCCTTCTAAAATCTAACTCAAAAATATAAAAATTTAATTTTATAAAAGCTAATTGCATGAATCTACATGTCAATCTTTCAAAACAATTTTTTGGGTGCAACGCTCAATCACATTTTATGCAAATAAAGTTGGCATTTTTATGGTAAACACCACATCGTATTTGGCTGTGGGGTATGTATCTTATGATGTGACCAATTTCATCAAAACGTACATGTCTATTCGCTATTGGCAATCGTATTTGTATTGAACCAGCTTCGTACCGTTGTAATAAAGAATTAGCAATTTCTGTACGAAAATCAAGCAAAGAACCGGTTGGGTGACAATAATTTTCATTTTTCTTTTATTTCGACCACATTCGGTATGTTGTTCCGCGTCCATTATCATAATTTGTTGCTATCATTACGCATCTATTGTCCTTTCATATTATTACGAGAATACCAGTGACAGACGCTCTATAGTCATACGACCCTCATTCCAATTGCTCTAAGTCCTAAATGGTCTATACCACCTTTATGTTCATCATCACTCGCATATGAATCACAGTCTGTATCCATTCCAGGAAACTCAATCGGCGGTATTGCATAATTTGTATAAGTTTTATGTTCTTCTGAATCAAAGTTCTCTAAGAGATCTGCAATTTTACTTATTGTTAATGTAATTGAAAATAAAAACATAATATTTTCTTAATCGTATCCAAAACTTGTATAGATATAAGTATAAATATTGTGTTTGGACGAAAAAATTGCAAATTAAATTTTTTACTGCTCCTTTTGTACACTGTTCCGTGTAAGAAATATTTTGTTTTCAACCATTTTTTTTATTGGAAAATTTAAATTTTGAATAGCAAACATAAAAAATATATTTAAATTCCAAAATAATTTTTAATAAAGTTGGGTTTTGTTTTTTTTATTTTTTTGTAGAAAAATTTAATAATATATATTCACTTACTTCTCCGACATTTTTTTTTTTTGATTAATTTCGCACAAAATCTAAGTTTTCAAATCAAATTCAACCGAAGAACTGAGAAATACTCAATAAATATTTATATTTGAAAAATTATTTTTTAATAGAACTCAAATTGAAATACATGTTTTACGGTCGAACATTAATTTCTGAGATTATTTTTGTTTAAATGAGTTTTTAAATTGAAATAAAGTACTGAAAGCCGAAATGATTTATTTTCAATTCAAATTTGAACTCAAAATCAATAAAACAAACTAGAAATTTAATAAAAATTGTGTAGAATTATCAAAATTTGAAATAGAAAAAAATCATTCTAATTGAATTAACAGCTTAAATCACTGTGTTAAATCACAAATTTGGCTCAATACAGCTCAAATGGCTCAATAAAGTAATATAAAGGTAGACCAAAAATAAATAACAACATAAACAAATTGCAATTGTAATAAAAAATTAAGTTAAATAGAATTAAAGTAGATTTAGTATATTCAGTTTAGCCCCTCATATTGCTCTAAATGACTCAAAATGGTTCAAGGTTTTTGAAAATCAAAAGTAAACATTTAAATGACTCTAAAGTAATTGAAAAATATATTTAAATATATTATATAATTGTTTTGAGTAGTTTAAATTACTTAATTTAATTAAATATATGCTCAAAGTACCTCAAAGTGGCTCAAAGTGGCTGAAAATGGCCCAAACTATTCAAAAATAGTACAGAAAATAGTTGTTAAAGAAATAAAAATTGTGTAGAATTATCAAAAGAGAAAAAAATCTTTCTAATAGAACTAACAGCTTAATTCACTAAGTTTTCAAATCAAATTCAACCGAAGAACTGAGAAATACTCAATAAATATTTAAAAGAGATCAGTTATCTATGCTTCAGTGCAAAAAGAATATACATAAAGCTAACGGGATCTTTGTACATAGTCAGTTTGTTGGTGTTCTTTATAACAAACAGTATATACTTATGGGTTAATATGGCATAGTAAATGTAACAGCCACACCGGTACTCTATTTGAAAAATATGTTTTAAATAAAATTAACGGATAAAGTGACATCTATTTTAAAATAATTTAACCAAGTTGATTAGGAGAAATTTTTTTTTGATAAATGTGGAACTAGGATCCAAATCATGTGATCCTAGAATAGTCGAAACAATAAATATGAAAATTTAATGATGAATTCATAGAACATATTAAAGAAAGTAATATAAAGCTTTTTGTACCAATATATGCAATGAATTGATTATTACTTATCAATTGTTGGAATGTTTCAAGAAGCAAAGGATGACTCAGATTTAATATTATGTTACAAATTTTATAATAATTATAAAAAAAATATAATTTTGCTTTTGTAACAAAAAATCAGTATTTTTATTTAACTTAAAGCAGAGACTATAATAGAGACGTCGAATTGCGAACAAAATATCATGCATTTATTTTTTTCTAACTATCAGTTTTATAAATTTAAAAAACTGATACTTAGCCAAGGATGTCTACCAATTTATTTAAAGGTTGTTGTCCATATTGAAAAATAAGATAATTAGAGCCTGTACAAATATAAGTAAAATAAAATTGTTATTTTTAGCTTATACCATTTACACCACTTATACTACTTATACTACTTATACATATTATTAGCTATTATTATTCATTATTCTTATAAAATCTTGTGTATATGAATGAATATGTGTGTTTAATTTGAATGATAGTTCAGATTGCAATGTTAATGAATATTAAAAAAAATATATATATATATATTATATTGATTGAATATAATAAGGTAACCTGCGTACATTAATTTTTTTAATTTATTTCTAAAGTTAGAATACGTTTTTAGTGTAGATGAATTAAATTTTCCTTTTTTTTTCAAGTTGTAAAGGTACATATTTTTCCGAAAAAGAAGAGGTCCGGGGCCCCAAATGTCAGGACCGAAAACCTTCAATTTTTTGTTTATTTGTAATCAGTACAAATATATGGTCTTTGATCCAAACCTCCAGCTCATTCGGACCTATCGAAAAAAAAATTTTAAAATTATTTATAATAATTATTAATAATATTTTTTCAGATAAATACAATTTAAACACATGATATAGGTTTTCGGCTCCAATTCCTGGAACCCCGCACCTACGGTCTTCATCGCATTTAAGAGCCATTGTACTCATGACAAAAAAAATCAAGGTCTTCAGTCCCGACATTTGGGGCGCCGGACCTCTTGTTTGTATCGTGCTTATGACCCATTGTACAAAAGACATGTTGAAGAAAAACAAAAAAAAAATTTTTCAAGTGCTTTGTGAGACGGTACCCGGTACCTATTTTTGCTAGAGGCTGCTGAATTTCTTGACTTAGCACTTTCAACCAGTCACCTTTAGAAGATGTAGTTCTGATGCCCGTTGATTGATAAAAACTAGCTACATGAATCCTGTATTACTACATATCCAGTCAAATGAAATGCAAACAAATGAAAATGCAGGCAAATCGCAAGAAAACAGGCTAATGATACTACGGGCAATTGAAATACAGGTTATGACACGCTCCCAAGTATTTTTGGTCAAAAGTATTATTTTTTTAAATTAAAAAATTATAAACTTTTTAATATACGAAAAACCGAATGTTATAAACGTAATGGGAGAATAAATACCTTACGACAAAATTTCTTAACTCTGTACAAAAATTCATTTTATTTGGATTCAAAATCAAAAAATATTCATAATTCAAATTGATTGTAACTCAATCATACAAAATCACATTATATACATATATATTATTTATATGTATGTATATATAAATGTATGCATAATAACGCAGCTGCGAAGAAAAAAATTATTTTTCGTATTTTGTTTTTAATTCCATTCTTATATCGAATCATAATTTTTATTATTTCATTATTTCATTTCGATACTGTTAGCGACATCTGTGCTATTTTTGCTCCAATTCGACGTCTCTATTATAGCCTCTGCTTAAAGGTAGTTCATTATTATTTAATTATATACATTGTCTATGCACGGTACTGTCTACAAAGTATTGTGGACATCTAGAAAATAATGTAAGACATAACGGTATCGTCTACAAATTATTGTGGACGTGTAACAAACAATGCAATCTACATAATGTATAGTTTACGTTGCACAACATTGGTTGATATAAATGATTAGGTAGACTTTTAATCAATTGAAGTTGTTCTGAACTCGCATTCAATTGAAAACTATAACCACAAATCGTTAAAATTTTAAAATTAAAATCAGTTGTGTCGAATAAAAAGGTCTTACAAAAATTTCAAAATATACATACTGATGTTAACTCTTTACTGAATACAAATAAATTCGTCTTTAACAATTTAAAAAAAATTCAGATCCATTCCAAACACATAAAACAAAATTTAACTTAAATCCTTTTAATTTCCACAAATCTGTTTAAAAATCTAATTTAAATATAAATTACAATCATTTTGAATATGAAAAGAAAAACTATTAATTACCTATCTTAAAAAGGGAAACTTTCAAATATATATATAATATATATATATATATATATATATATTTTTCTATATAGTAGTGAAAGCTAATATTGAAAATTTCAAAAACATGAGAAATTTTTTTCTCAACAACTTCTTTAATAATTTCAAGAAAAAAAAAATTTTAAAAACGTACCAACCACGGTTAGGTTTTACCAGGATGTTATAAGGAAATAAAAATTAGTTTTTATTCAATCAGATTTCATTTGTTTCTTCGTTTTTTTTTTCACTGAAAATTTTATTTAAATACAACTAATAAAAAAAAAAATTGTTTTCAAATAAAAAATTAAATTTCATAAAAGTTTTCTCCCACTGTATTCATGAAATCAGGAAAATTCAATGTGCAATGAAAAATAAAATCTTATGACTCACAATTACAAATAAACATAATATACTACATATATACAAACCATATCATAAACAATTTACTACTTCTTAACTACTTAGTTTTTGTTTGTTTTTTTATTGTTTTTGTTTTTTTTTAGTTCTGAGTTGTAAGTGTGATGCAATTCAAAAACTTCTTAAATTTCATTTTCATAAAGGAAGAGCACTCAAACTCTCAAAAAAAAAAAAAAAAAAAAAAAAAAAAACATTCCTCTAGAAAGAGAAATAAAATATTATAAAAAATACTTTGAAAATAGTTTTACACTGAAGAGAAATTTCTGGTGTGTAAATAAATTGCACTGAACAAAAATTTCTTGCATTAAAATCAAAAAACTAAAAGTTTTCACGTATGGAAAAGAAAAACTTTTTCTTTAAAAATTTTATTTTTTTTCTATTGTTTTTCTTCTTAAAATAATCCTTTAGTAATCTCTTGTAATATTTTCTTTTAATATAGGTACAATTCAAATGAAATTTAATATTTGAAAAATAATTTTTTTAATAGAACTCAAATTGAAATACATGTTTTACGGTCGGACATTAATTTCTGAGATTATTTTTTAGTTTAAATGAGTTTTTAAATTGAAATAAAGTACTGAAAGCTGAAATGATTTATTTTCAATTCAAATTTGAACTCAAAATCTATAAAACAGTAGAAATTAAATAAAAATTGTGTAGAATTATAAAAATTTGAAATAGAAAAAAATAATTCTAAAAGAATTAACAGCTTAAATCACTATGTTAAATCACAAATTTGGCTCAATACAGCTCAAATGGCTCAATAAAGTAATATAAAGGTGAGCAAAAAACAAATAACAATATGAACAAATTCCAATAATTGTAATAAAAAATTACGTTAAACAGAATTAAAGTAGGTTTAGCATATTCAGTTTAGTTCATATTGATCTAGACGGCTCAAAATGGCTCAAGGTTTTGAAAATCAAAAGTAAACATTTAAATGACTCCGAAGTTATTCACAAATATATTTTTAAATATTATTATATTATTGTTTTGAGTGTAATTTAAATTACACAATTTAATTAAATATATGCTCAAAGTACCTCAAAGTGACACAAAGTGGCTCAAATTGGCCCAAATTATTCAAAAATAGTACAGAAAATAGTTGTTAAAGAAATAAAAATTGTGTAATCAAAAGAGAAAAAAATCTTTCTAATAGAACTAACAGCTTAATTCACTGTGTTAAATCACAAATTTGGCTCATTACAGCTCAAATGGCTCAATAAAGTAATATAAAGGTAGACAAAAAATAAATAACAACATAAACAAATTGCAATTGTAATAAAAAATTAAGTTAAAAACAATTTAAGTAGATTTAGTTTATTCAGTTTAGCTCTTAATATTGCTCTAAATGACTCAAAATGGTTCAAGGTTTTTGAAAATCAAAAGTAAACATCTAAATGACTCTAAAGTAATTAAAAAATTATTTAAATATATTATATAATTGTTTTGAGTAGTTTAAATTACTTAATTTAATTAAATATATGCTCAAAGTACCTCAAAGTGGCTCAAAGTGGCTCAAAATGGCCCAAACTATTCGAAAATAGTATAGAAAATAGTTTTTAAAGAAACTATGATAAAACTCTAAATTCCATCACACTTATAAATTTGATGTGACTTGCAATCGACCTTTTAGCGACTTTAGAGCGACTGACTAAATCATTTATTATCGATTAATTGGAATGGTTGTTACAGTTGTTTGAGGTAAATCGATTGTGTGTACTACTGTTATTATGTAAGCAACTAGAATTAATATGAACTCTTTTGAAAGTGAATTTGACATAATTAAGCCATTAGAAATTCTATTAATGAGCTTTATAAAATTAAATAGTTTTACAAAAAATATAAACTTGAATAAATATTAAATAACACTTTCAATTATTACTAAGATTCAAAAATACCTATGTTAATTTCCCAATTAGTAACAAATTAACTAAACTTTAATTTCATTTCATTGCACATTACAAATGAAAATTTCTTTAAAATGAAAATTTCACTCACAAAATAAAAAAAAAAATATTTAATAGATTACAATAATTTAAATGTTTTATTGTATTGTAAACAATTTCCAATGCCATTTTCATTTTTTAAATCAATTTGTTTAAGTAAAAAACATTCTGTCAAGTCGCATATGGTTTTATCAGAAAACAAGAAAAAAAAAACAAAAAAAAAATAAAAAACGAATTTCCAATTTTATAAAAAATGTCCGTAAAATCAATTTTATCTTGTATAATCATTTTGAAAACATGTTACACAAAAAAAATAAAAAAAAAAAATAGAACTTCATATCATAAAAAGTCGATTTATTGACTATGTCCGCTCCCGCCCATTCTTCAAAAATAAATAAAAAAAAAAAATTCCAAATTTGATAAAAAAAAACAACTGAACTTTACATAATTTTGCCTTGGGTTCATATTATAACATTTATTTAAAATAAACACTTTCTATATATTTAAACATTTTAGGGTATACAGGGTTGTCTGAGGGAGGATTAGTTATACTATTACGACTGAAAATTGTAAGTTAAACTCTTTTTCTTCTTCTTTTATTGCCTATCCATAGTTGGATGTAAAGCGGTTTTTGACAATGATGTCCTGATATAGGTGTTTCGATCCGTTGCTGAATGAATTTAATCGCTAATGTTTTTGATGACGGTCTAGTTTCTAATGTTGCGCAACCATGTAAATTGTTTTCTTCCTATGCCTCGTTTTCTTTCGATTTCCTTCATAAAGTGCAAATTTAGTTTGAAGCCATATTATTGTGTTTAATTGCGTTTTCTGCTTTTAAAATATATTCGGGTTCATAGGGATGCCAGATTAGTGATCATTATATACTTGTTGTTTCAATTTTCCGTCGAAAACACTGCTATTGAAAATATGAATTTTATAGATTGTTTCTGATGCACAACTGAAACTATATTTATGTAAGTTTCTTTGAAATTACATATTTTTAGAATAATATTGGTTTCTGGTATTAATATTAGTTGTAGAAAATTGGATAGGAGGTTGTTTTACGATTTGGAGCTTGTTCTTGGGTCTTTGCAATATTCGTATAATTATATCGGAATGCAAAAAATCTAATCATCATCATGTATTGTCATGCAATTCTATGATTGTGGTATTGTGTAGAAAATAGTCTATGACAAATGCAATGTATCCATTCAGTGTTTTGCTCATTCGCCAGTTATTATTCAATTGTTCTACAATTCTGTTATGGGATCCATAAGTATATGTTATATTATTTTCAGTCGACTTTTATAATGTAATGTTATACAATTCGATATTTTTGTATTGAATAAATTTTGTTGTGGGCTCATTCTCGGATTCATTTTACCAGCTAGGCATATTATAACCAATAGCAAGTAAACCACTTCGAGCTCGAGCTTTAGTTTTTTGTATCCACCCAGTATGTTTTCATAGTAAATAAAATAAAAATTTTATTGGTTTTATTAACAAAAATACCCATCCATTCATAATTTTTACCAACCCATTTTTATTTTATCATACTTTATCTACTAAATAGTAGATCAGGGTTAAGAGGAAATTTAAGAGAGAGGAAGAAAGTAGGAGGAGAAAGTATTATATAACAGTTATATCGTAAAACTATTCCACAACATTGCCAAAGTCTACAACGTATTAATAAATCCAATTACAGTAACAACAATAGGAATATGCATACAGACATACTGTCAGGACATTGGGATGAATCCTGATAGTCACAGTTTTTTTTTTGTTTTGAATGTATAAAAGATAAATATTTAAATATATTTTATTTTATTTTTTTTGTTTCTATAATTTTAATCTCATTTTTTGATAGATATAATATTCCGCCTTTTAGTCTTTCCATCCATTCTTCAATTTTTGAAATGCTTTATAACAAAGTATCTTCCCGGAAAACTTTCAATAAAAGCATATAATATAATAAAGGATATGTTATAAATAAAAAATCAAAAAAAAAAAATGTATTTTTTTGTTCTGTTTGTTTTATATAAAGATAAAAAATGAATTTGCATTTGTTGTTGTTTTCTGTTTTGTTTTGTTAAATTTATAAAAAAAGAGGAAATTTTGGAAATGAGCGCGACGAATATTTAATGAGTAAAAATTAAGTTACTCTGGAATACAGTAAGATAATAATTATTATTATTATATTCAAACATCGATATCGATTATGTATAAAAAAATAAATTAAATTGTTATCTTGTTTTTTTCGTTGTTTTTAACCCTTTTATCTTTCTGCGTTTCAAAACGAGCACTGCTAAAGTATTTCATTGTTTTTATGTATATCATAAGGTATAGGTTAGATAAGCTGAAAAATAGTTTTCTCACATATCTTTTTTAAGTTTAATCTACTTTCAGTGGACAAAATTGCAATTTAATTTGTCTGACACATTCTGCATTTGTACTTAAATATGCCACAATTGAAGAAGATAATACTAGAATAGGTATTGTGAACTTATTTACTTTCTAGAAGTTTCATACGCCTTGAAAATCCTAATAATCATAAGCTGATTCTGTGCAATTGGTGATATGAAGGTTTTTTTTACTTTAATGCACAGAAATAAAATAATTTCATTTATTATTTCCAAATAGTTTTTGTAGCTGAACCGTTTTTAGCCATTTTTCTTAATTTGATTTTTTCCCACATATAGAAAAATAGGCAATGAAATTTATAAGATAATGAAGTTTTAATTATCACAAGTTAAGTCTCTACAGTTAGTTAACTAAAATTCAGTCATATCGGGCGACATTTCCCGTCCCAGACAAAGATGAAACTTCATTTATTTCCGTAGCATTTTTAGCCATTTTTCTTAATTTGATTTTTTTTGCACATATAGAAATGGAAAATGAGATGGAATTGAGAAGATAATGAAGTCTTGATTATCACAAGCTGATTACTCTTCAATTACTAATCTTTAGTCATCCCTGGCGACACTTCCCCTCTTAAATAAACGTTAAGCTTCATTCATTTCTTAGAGAGCTTAGTATCAAAGACTTTTTTAAGCTGAAGCATTTTTAGCCATACGTTTTAATTTTACCTCATAGTTGATTTGTTTGATGTTATATCTTTTCCGCATACTCATCTTTCCGCCACAAAGATCATTAGTGTCAGAGTGATGATATTTTATTTTAAAAATACCAACTTTATATTTACTAATACGATTCAGAATGATCGTCGATCAATGGTACAATGGTGATGTCATTAAAAGGTTCCGAGTTCAAATCCAGCTGCAAGAAAAGATGTTTTAATTGAATTTTGAAATTGATTGGAAATAGAAGAAAATAAAAAAAATGATGAAAGCAAAAATTAGAAGTAATATAAGAATACGATAGTTTATACATTTGCTTCTTGGAAATCCGAAATAGAAGTTTTGAAAATTTTCAACTTGTATTCTACTGATTGCATTCTTAGTCAACTGCATTTATCTTTGCCATTTCAGAATCTCGCCTATACAATTTTTTTTTTATCAAAGCTAAAACAAAGTTCTGGCAATTTTTCTAATATGTTAGTATATTTGAACTAGTATGGGATTGTTCAGAAATATTTAAGGTCCTGACAAAAAAAAATAAAGTCACAATACTGTCCGTACTAGGGCATTCTGGCATACCAGGAAAGGCAGCTGCAGAAGAAAAGCATAGGATACGCCTGTAATAGAGCCTGGTCCCCTGAGCGCAGCTAAAATGCAATTAAAAGCCTTGGTAGAGCATGAAGCTGAGGATTTCTGGGCCAACGTTGCTGGAAATCGTCAAACAAAAATGTTCATTAATAAATGCTCGGGCAAGAAAACCAAAACTACCAGGTCTCAATAGAAAACAGTTACGTAGGATATTGGCAGGGATGATAACAAACCACTGCCCAATAAAGAAAAACATTTATAAAATGGGCCTGACCGAAAACAACCTGTGCAGAATATGTGGAATAGAGGAATAATATATTGAACATCTAATTTGTCAATGTGAGGGGAACACTCGTAGCAGACTTCGCCACTTATGAACACCCTTACCCGAACAATCTGGAGCTATCCAGCATATCATTGAAGAATATCCTGAGTGTTATCACAATATCAGGTATCCTGAATGACTCAGAGACTAACTAACAAACATGGGTTATCACAATAAGCCTATTTGCAGCTGCGGTGATCTAGGAGACATATTCCCTCCCGTAATTCACAATCTATCTTTCTAATATATTTTGTATCTCAAATATATCCAACGCAATAAATTCGGATAACACAAACTCTGTACCTTAAAACTAAATATAAATTTTATAATACCTTTCCTAAATAGAATTTAGTAAATGACCACACAAAATGATATAAGAAAAATTACAATACCCTAGATAAAAATAGTAAATTTGGGCATAATCTGGCGGCCACAAAGTACTTGGTAATAATATATTTAATAACAACAACTACATTGACAACAAAAAGAAAATCAGAATAAAAACAAAAATAAAAAATCATTATTTGTTATACAATAAAAGGGTTGAATAGTTTATTTGCAATCAATTCACAAACACATACAAAAAAAAAACAAAAAGAAAATACAAAATTATATAAACAAAAATTCATGTTCTTGTAAAAATTTTAAGAAACACAAAAAACAGTTATTCATGAATTCTTTTTTTTTTTGTTTTTTTTTTTGCATAATAAATGGTAGATTAAAGTAGGGAAACAGATACAGGAAAAGAGAGATAATAAACTTGATTGTATTGTTAGTGTTGTTTCCAAAAACAAAACCTCTTGAAAGTTTTTCATTTTTTTTTTTATTTTTATTGTTATTTTTTTTTTATTAGTCCTGAAATCAGATTGATGATGATTATCATAATAATGATTAATAAAAATCAGTATTGACTACTGTTTTTTAATTTGATATGCAAATTTTCACTATTTATATTCATACAATATGATGTATAAAATAGACATGTGTATGCATACCTAATTGAGTATGTATGTATGTATATGAATGTATTTAAAATGAAAACAAAATATTTTGTGGATTGTCAACAGCTAGTATTTACATTTTGATTGTGATTTGTTTTCTTCATTCTCTTAATTGTATTTGTTTTGTTTGTTTTGGAAATTTGTAAATTTAAGAAAATTTTGTTGTTAGGTAGAATATTTTTAATTTAAAATTATAATTTATAGTTTGGACTAGAACCAATTTCATTTTTTATACATATTTTTAGATGTGTTAAAGCAAGAAGACACATTTAGTCAGTCGATAGATTAATTTTAAATATCTAGTGAAAGCAATGACATTTGAAAAATTAAAATGAAAAATCCTGTAACACAATCTGATGGAATTTGAAGTTTTCCATCAATTTAACATGCTAAAACTAATTTGTGGACAAACCAATGTATTTTCTTATACCTAAAAAATTACGCAAATTCAACCTAATTTGCCAAAGTAGGGAAAATCTATTTAAATTACAATTAAACTAATTTACTTTACTCTATTGTCATTTAATTTTCCTGCTATGACATTAATAGTTTCTTCAAAGCACAAAAATTCAGCTTAATTCGCAATCATATGGAAGAAATTTGTAAGTTACAATTAAACTTAAAATAACTTCAGTTGATTGTCATTCAATTCCTGTTATGACATTAGGAGTGAAACAAACGTCTTCCACCATATACGATTTATGATAACTGAAACAAACATTTTCAATCGTGTACGATCTACGAAAAAACGCTTTAATTTTAACTAAATTTTGCTTTGTTTACTATTCAATATTTTCTGCCACATGCTGGCTTACATGCAGAGCTACAGAAGAACGGTGATTTTTACAATGATAACTAATCTGTTGTTTATGAAAGAATTAAATAAATCCCACGTTAATTTATTGGTATGTTTGACCTACATCCTAATTATTTCTTGAACGTTTGATAACAACATTATGTGAAAATAGCCAACCACAACATTGCTTTGCTTTTCATAAAAAATTCTCGATATAATTTTTCTACGATATTAGTTCGGACATTCACACAGCTGTATCCTCATTCTTTGGGTCAAGATCAATTCAACTTACAAATTTACTGGTACAATCATCTTCCTTTTATATACATATATTTATGAATTTATATATATTTTGAATTTTAGTTTACACTAATCTATTTTATTAGATTATATTATGCACTCTGTACGAGCAATTGGGCTCATTTGAGAATTTTTAAACAAATAAAAAAATATTTCAAACAGAATGATTATTGATATTAAAACTGTCACTTAGATTTTTCTATGCTTTTTGTACAATATTTTGTTCAACTTCATTTCGATTGTGTTCTATTTAAAATTAATATTAATGGAATTTAAATCCAGCCTTGATGCCATATTTAATTATTTATATCAAAAATTTGTTTTAAATCAACAGATTCGATCTGAGATCACCCAATTCATTTTTCTGTATTTATGTCCAAGTTCCGGATTTTATTTTTCCCTATTTTGTTCTTGCATGTTCTTTTCAGAAAATCTAGTGACATACCAATGTAGTATTTGGTGGTGTTTTCAGGTGGTATGCCGATATTACTTACTGTGTCTGAGATAAGGGTCTCTTTATGTTTCAATTGGTAAAATTTTTGAGCATAAATTGTGACTTCTTCAATATTAAAATGATAAAAAAACATATTTTCTTTTTAATCTAGGGAGTAAGTTTTTAAAAGGGAAATGAACAGAAAATAAAATAATTTGAAAATTACTCAGATAACGTACGTCATAATCTGCTTTACTCATTCAAACAAAATAATTTCCCAAGATTCAAACCATTCAAATGACAATAATTTACAGTTTTGTTTATTGTTTTTTTTTTTCATTTTTATTTTTGCAAACAATGTTTTTCATTATTCAATTTAAAAGCAACAAAATTAAATTTAATTTAATAATAATAAAAAAAAAATCATAACAAGAGCAAATCAAAACCGACCAAATTATAACAGGTTATAACGAGAAGAGGAACTCCTGTTTTTCATGTCCTCTTGTTTGTTTTTTTTTTTTTGTCATTTCAATTTACAAAAATTGTTTTTTATGTACTCATAAAATAAAATGCAAGTTTATTATTGTTGTTTCTCAATTAAATTTTTCTTTTTGGTTTTTTTTTTTTTTTTTTTTTTTTCTGAGGACATCATTTTATAAAAATATCTTCTGTGACATGTGAAAATAAAATTTTAATTCCCTTTCCGTTATAGCTATGAATATATTGTATATGTATATACGATAGTAGTAATAATAACAAAAAATAAACAAAATAAAGTGCCAGGATAATAAATTGTTTCTGAAAATAGAAACAAATTAAATTGTTAGAGTCTGATTTAAAACAATTTGTTGTTAACCGGAAACAGGAGTTGATAAATAAATTTCGTTTCAATTTACTACATTAAATTTTTTAAAAGACCATTAAAAGGGTAAAAAGAAAACAAATAGCAAATAAATGTGTTTTAATGGTATATTTGAAAATGTATTCACTTTTGAAATAAAGATATAGATTTTTATATTCTTGTTATTGAATTGTTATTTTAATTTAAGTCAATTGGGGTATAACTTTCAAATGGAGTATGCCAAAATTTTATGTACAATCGACCGGAAGTTATTATTTACAGATTATTACTGAACGCTATTTGTATATAACATATTATTTTATCTTACATGCCTTATAATATTCATGTAACATATTGTAAATATATTACATAAATATTATAAGGCTCACTTCCATGCTTTGCTATAATACACTGTCATGTAGTAGATCCAAACATCGTACTGATTTGTTTCCTTCTTTACAATAGCAAGTTAGGGGATGATTTATGGTTTAGTATATGGGTTAGACAAGTTTGGATACATTGCAGTCATTTCTATTGGACTATATCCGTTTGTTTCTTTGCGAAGCCACAGGTTGCAACCCACGCGGTTAGAAATATATGAATGATTTCTAAAGTTCTTCCGCCTTTGGATAGTTTATTATAGAAGAATATTGTGCAGAAGAATATTGGAAAAAAAGCGCCAGTCCATTACAGTTTTTGAATTGGTAGTTATATATTCTGGATTCAAATTGGTATCTGACTACCTGTAAATGCCTGAGTGATACATGAACATTCAAATATTTCCAACCCATATCACAGAAACATTTCAGCCAGTTTAAAACTTCTTTTATGACCATCACTTTTGTTTGAAACAAATTGCAATTCTTTGAATGTGGGAAGAATAATTTCGCATAGATGAACCACTATTTTCACATTAGATACACCAGTATAAAGATAAAAATAGTCTTCTGCCAGTACCGTGATTTTATTTTCTTATCTAACCACATACTAAAACTAAGTATAGCTATAATAAAGTAAAATTTTGCATTCTAATAACTGACGATGAAATCCAATTCATAGCAAGCCATACGAAGAAAGTACTTATTAAAGCAAGCAGAAAACTATTGAACATGCTTTAATATGAGCATGCAAGAAAAAAGACAAGATTGCGGCCAAAGAAAATATTTCGTAAAATACTTTGTTCGAGTACTATAAAGAAAACTGACAAAGTAATTGACTTTGAGTTAAGGTAAAAAACGTTAATATGTAAAGAAAATAAAACTGAGTGTCGCGTCGGCAGGATGAGAAAAACATGGCGAATAACAGTCTTAGTTAAAATACCCAGGAAAGGACGATGACACAATTGAAAAGCTTAACAGGAGATAGGAGCCGATGGGAAAATTTTATTTCCGCCCATGCCCCACAGATTGGGTTACAGGACCATGATGATGATTAAACTGATTTGGTTCAATGTCCTTGAAAAAATACTTTGTTGAAATTCCCTGAAACCAATTTATACTAATATCTATAGTTTATATTTCTCCTTGCATTTTTTGTTTTTCTAATTCTCAAAATTTTTCAAAGGGTTAATCTATATATAGCCAAACCCCTAGTTAGGTGACCTTTTATACTGATTGGTGAGTTTGGCTAGCAGAAGGTAGAAAAGAAAGAGGAGTATAACGAACGAAGGTGTTCATGTTCGTCTTGAATTTATTTAGGTCATAGATATCGAAGTTATCATGTTTTGGGAACACATAAGACGGAATTTGGTTCAACATTCGGGCTTTTAAGTCTATAAACGAATTTCTATAACTTGCTTTCTGCCATCTAGCGATTTCTATGCTGCCCTTCCATGCTAATTTGTTAATCTAGGGATGAGCACATGCTGCCCTTCGTATTTTTGTTGTGCTGTTTATTTCAGAATCAGGCGATGTATATTACTTGAAATATTTATATCTTTTGCAAGCATGTGTATGTAATGCTACTTCAATACTTTAACATTTCCAGCTTCCCACTACCATTAATAATTTTCCAAAATTTCACCCAACTTTATATTAACTAAAAATATACATTCAAAGTTACCTGTACAACGTTCAACTCATTTCTATTTCACAGAGAAAATAAAGTACATACATAATATAATATACTTCAACTAAATTCATTAAAAAATTTAATTTAAATAATTAAATTATTTTCAAAATTTCTCTGATTACTTTCTACATAACTATATTCAATATTGACTGGCGGTATACCTACCTAACTACTAAAAATATAGATAGCTAGAAAATAAAACATAAAACAAAAACAAAAAATTAAACTTAATTAGAAAATGTACAAATAAACAAAAAATAATAAAAAAAAAAAAAAAAAACAGGAAAATTAAAATGGACAAATGAAAATGTTTAAAAGTAATTACATTTCAATTTAAAATTTAAAATTTTACAGAATTTTTGTTGAAAAATTTTCCTCAAATCATCTACGAGCAAAAAAAAAGCTGTACAAATTCAAATAAGAAAGGAAACAATTAAATTGTGATCAAAACCCCAACACAACAATACAATCAACCATATAGAAAAAAATTAAATACACAACTAAAACTATTATAAAAAAAAGGTAGATAAAAAACAAAAAATGTTGAAAACAAGTTTTTTAAATGGAAAAATTTGCAATTCAAATGAAATTAAAAATAACAAAAAAAAACTTAAAACAATTCAATTTTCCAATTTGAATTCAATTTAGAAATTTTTATGATAATTTTTTGTTTTTC
Organism: Argyra leucocephala; assembly: GCA_963942445.1. Classification (NCBI taxonomy): domain Eukaryota; kingdom Metazoa; phylum Arthropoda; class Insecta; order Diptera; family Dolichopodidae; genus Argyra; species Argyra leucocephala. The sequence continues at coordinate 18,917,855 of OZ012681.1, forward strand.
TTATCAGAAAAACTTTAATAAATATTTGCAAAATTTCACTTTATTTATTTACACTAATTATAATTGGTATTTCCTATGTTTTTGATTGAAATTAAAACAAAAAAACAAAATTAGTTACATAGCGAAAACTCCAGAGAAAAACTCTACAAGAAACTACAATAGCGTAATTATTAATTCAATTGTTACAGTTGGCCTAATAGACATGATAATATTCTGATAGCTCAACCTTGACTTAAAATCCTGTAATTCGATGAGGTCTAAAAACTATTGTAGCCGTTGCAAAAAGCTTATTACATCAAATGTATACCTAATTGAATATTTTTTTACAGTTTGATGCATTTAAACTCACCTAATTTATTCTTTAAATTAATTATAACTGTTTTTAAAATGTTAGCATTAATTCCAATTACTTTATTATTGCTTGTATTAATTTTTTTCTATAACGTTATTTAAGGGGAACACAATATAGGTTTTTTCAGGCCAGGTCTTTATATTATTTATTTTTTTTTATTCATTCTATTATTCATAATATATCTACATTATTAAATTTTTTTTTTTTGTTTCTATATTATAAAACTAGCTTTGTAACCCGCCATAAATGACGGAAGCAAAATAAATTTTAGCATTTCTTTCCTTCATTGGAGTTTTCATTTCAAGTTTAAGAAAAATATACGTATTTGCTTACTAATTTATCATACCTTTATTTCTGTATTATAACGCTTCTAACTACCATATAAACAGAATATTTGTAGTAAGGTGCAAAATTTTCTATTCCCTAAGGGTCATTTACTTGATCATTTTATCGACATCATTTTTGCCAACATTGAAAATTTATCGTATAATTCAGAATTAAGTTAATCCTGTTAACATTCAATAACATTCGCTGCGTAAGTTTAGCGTCAAAGTTTTAAGCGAACAAATAATATTTTATAATAAGCCACAACTTTGAACGAAAACAATTTTAAAAACAAAAATAAATAAAATTGTAAATATAAAAAAAGAATAATATTGTAGGTACACATAATATTTATTTTGATGAATAAAATACAAACTCGTGTTGGAGAAAAAATTTAAATAAAAAAATTAAAATGCTGCAAATAAATAGGTATTTAAAAAACTGTTCATAACTTATGAATCATTGATCGGTTATTTAAAATTTCATTTCATTTCAAAAAATTCATTATCGAACTGTTCATGTTAAAATTCAAACATAATTATTATTCATAACATACATTAAAAAGAAGAACAACAATCAATATGGTTTAACCGATACCTATATATACCTACCTACTATATTAAAAAAAATTCATCACTCTTTACAACATACATTTCTACACACTTGAAGAAAACAAATATTCCTAATAATTATAAATTTACAAAGATAAGAAATAAAACATAATAGTATAAAATTTCATTTAATTCCTTTAAAAATGTATAGGTTGTTATTGTTTTTATGTGTAAATTAGCAGAACCAAAACCTAACCCCATAATACATACTAAATATTATATACGATCATAAATTTATTTATCATATAGATATATATCTATATATATATTTATATTTAAAAAAAACAATAAACAAAAACAATAAAAATAGATAACAATTTTAACTCATCGTCGCATCACATTTCTGGCTAGAGTATATGTATATATACCTATAGTACTATACAGGCTATGCATACGGTATGGCAAAACTATGATGCTATGATCATTATCATAACAACAACAAAAAACAAAAAAAAAGTAAAAATAAATAACAATTTTAACTCTTCATATGCTTATTGTGTATAATTTTAAGTAATGAGAATAACCTTTAAGTGGATTACTTTTTTTTTTGTGTTAAATGCTGTTTGCCTTTTGGTTATTACACCATATTAAACTATTTATAAAATTTCTATTAGTCCTTATTATTATAAATCAAAAAAATTGTTTGTTTTATTTATATTATTATTATTATTTTTTATTTTTCCTTATTATTTGCGAAGAAGACTAACATTAAATTAAAAAAATATATTTCATGCAATGGTATTTTTTCCTGCAAAGGTTCAGCATGGTAGACAAGGGTTAAAAAAAAGAGCAGCAAAGTAATTTGTATACATATTGCAATTTGCATATATGTTTGGAGTATTCCGTCGGACTTACAAACATCCAGATAAATGCAGAAAATTATATTATAAAATAATTCTTATACATATTAATTATATGAAGTTATTATAATTAAATATTTTCTATTTTATTCCATTTTTTTATTTTTAACATTTAATGTTTTTTACTTAACATGTTTTTTTGATTTTGTTTCATTTATTGTTCTAAATTGTTTTGTATAGTTCAATAGCTTTTAGAAAATTTATTATCTTTCTATAATCGGTTTCATCATCACTCTTTAAAATTTCTAGACTATTAGTTTTTAAATATATATCCCTATCTATTGAATATTTAATTTATTCGAACAGAAATGCCTAATCGTAAGGTCTGCTCCACAAGCACAATTTTTAGTGGTGTTGTTTTTTCAAATATAAATTTTAGTGTGCCCTATTCTTATTCTAGTAATCACGGTCAAATCTCTTCTACTAAATAAGCACAGATTTTTCCAAGGTCGCGTATTTGGCTTAATATTTTTTACTTTATTACTATCGTCCGTTTCTTCCCATTCTACACTTTGATATATTTTCTTATTTATTATATTTTTAACATCTTTATGATATAAAAGGAAATGGTTATCGTGTTATCGTGTGGTTGATTTACAGAGCTTTTTGCTAGACTGTCAACTATCTAGTTATTATGGATATCGATATGACTTGGAATCCACATACTTTGAATATTTTGTGGTTTTATTACTTATCATTAGATTGGGAATAGCTAGATACTTATCATTATTGGGTTAATAGCTCATCAAAGAGTCTGTACAAGTTAAATAGTTTTCATTTTCATACCGCAAATTGATATTCTCATCTATTATAGAATTGATAGTCGATCTTAATTCAACGAACATCTAATCAACGTTACCATGTTTAGCTAAAATCACATGCAGCTTTAGATTTATGTTTTTAATTTTATTTTCTGAAGAGATTGTTGTGTTATTTGTTAAACTTGGCCTTACAGACTTCCGTATTGTGCGCTTTTCTTTGGAGCTAACACAAGACCACAATTTCTCCGGATTTTGTTTATAAGTTTCAAAATGTTCATTAGAGATGGTAGAACAGCTGCCATGAAAGTATTTCTTGCAGTCTCCATCACACTGGATATGGAGCTATTAGCGTTTAAATTAATATTCTTTTTGCGCCAAATACAAATTTCTTTGTTTACACGTTTTGACCTTTTGACATTTTTCGGAATATACTCGAGTGCTTTAAATATTCTATACGCAATATTCAGCCGTAATTATAGTTATATGCCTTTGAAGATGAAATTTGTGTTCTCCTTGTAGGTGTTTGAATACGTTTCCTCCCTCTTGATCTTGTAGATTAGACCTATCAGTAAATATCAGTTCATATTTACAGTATCCTGTGTTGGTCTTTTCTATGAATAATTCCCGAAACTGAATTTGGTTATCTTTACTCTGCTATTTCGAAGTCTATTTTTAGGTTAGAAACAAGCCAAGGATGGTTACTTGGGAATTAATTGTTTGTATTTTATTAATCATGATAAATTAGCAATCTAAAAGTGTTGAACAAATGGCTAAATTTTCGAAATTGTAATTATAAAAGAAAGTATGATGATTGGGGAAATCTTTCAGTGTGTTCAATGTGTTGCCGAAATATCGGTATTTGTAAAAAATAAAAATTAAGAGGAAGGCCTAATATTAAGTACTTTGTATATCCTAATATTGTACGTAATTATACAAATTGTCAGTGGTTGACTGATCGCTCTATATTGGCAGTCAAAATTAAAGATGTTAATGAAATTAATATAACTACACGGAATCAGTGGCCAAATATTTACATACAAGTCAGTCGATTGCGTTATGGATCCTAATAAAGTTGTGAATTACCCAATTGAATATTTTAAATGCACATGATTTACCAGAACTCCGCCATACATGTTGCAATTAAAAATTGGTATGTCCATAATTATGTTATGTAACTTACATCAACCCACAGGGTTAAAGAAATCGTGGGCAAGTGAAAAAATTTGGAGTAAAATAAAATCGCTTGCCCAAAACCGAGTTCGGTGGAGAAAGCTTGTTGATGTCCTATTCAGCCACAAGGAGCGACAGAATCAATAATGATGATAAATTTAAATCAACCACTGTTATGTAATGGCAGTGAAAAAAATAATGAATAATTTAGCATCGAAGCAACTATATATTAACTGGCAAATACAAAGGATATACATCAGATATGGCATTACATCAAATACAGCAAATCAGAGATGCCATTACAATTTAAACTTATTCAATTTCCAGTTCGTTTAACATTTGCAATGGTAATAAATTAACCGCAAGATTAGAAGTATGTGGATTAATTTTTAAAAATGGCTGTTTCTCACATGGCCAATTTTACGAAGAATGTTCACGTGTTGGTAAACTTTCAGCATTATTTTATATTTGCACTGCACGTGTTTACCAAATAGCTTTGCAATAGAATTATAGTGACCTGCGTTTATCTGGATGTTTGACGAAACGCTCCAATTCATATACAAATTGCATTGGTGTTTAACATAAAGCAAATATATTTATTTATTTATTTATTTATTCACCATTTAGTTCAAACGGTTTACAATATTGTAGTTTAATTAACAATTTAAATTAATAATATATTTTAATTTAATTTTTAATTGGTTTTTCCTCTTTTTTAATTTAGATTTTCAGTTAAACTCTAATTTTTAAATTATAATTACAATAAAAATGAAATTATTAGAATTGATAACAATTACAATATGTAATAACTTAGAAATAAATTAATATAAACCAAAAAAAAAAAAAAAAAAATGATGATGAACAACTAACTCAATGAAATTAAACTCGATTAAAAAAAACGAAAAAGTGTGAGAAAAAACAATAAATTCATAGAAACCAATTAAGTAAAGTAGTGAATTAGTGACTATCTATATAAATAGGATTAGTAGGATTAAGGAAGGATTTGGAATAGGATTTTCTTTAACCTGGCTTTTACTAAAAGAAAAGTCTATTACTATTTTTATGTTGGTTAACTGCCATTAACATTTTATTTTTGGTTTCAAATTTACCATAATTTGTTCGGTGAAAAGGAAGGTTAAAAACATTTTCTGAACGAAATCGTGTACTAGTATTAATCTGTTTAATGATTATGCCTTTTATAGTTTGGGAATCAATTTCGCCAGTCAATAGTTGAATTATAAATAAAATATCAGCAACAACTCTTCTCGAGTGCAAAGTATTTAATTGAAGTAGTTTGAGGCGATCTTGGTAAGGAGGCAGGATTATTGGGTTGGACCAGGGAAAATTACGTAAGGCAAATCTAAGAAATTTTTTTTTGAATTGACTCTATTCTGTTGATATGAGTGAAGTAGTAAGGTGACCAGACGGGACTAGCGTATTCAAGGTGAGGGCGCACGAACTTTGTAAATAATGATTTAATTGTATATGGATCGTTAAACTCTTTAGACCATCTCTTTATGAACCCTAACATAGAATTTGCCTTGTTGATTATGATACCCTTTACCGCCGGCTACAGGTTCCCGTTGTGCGATCGTGATGAATTTTTGAGAGTAGTCTATTTTTAGGCCAAGAATTACAAATTTAAAATTCGTGGGGATAGTCCAGCCGGATCCGGAGTTGTGGCCTGTACTATATATAGTACAATCGGCGGATATGGGTACAAAAATCAATATGGAAAAATATATAAGAATAAAAAAATAAAAATCTAATATTTATGTTAACTTTATTTATTTTTATTGAGAAGAACATAACTATCATAAAACATAAATTCTCTAAAAATTTTACATATGATATTCTGCAAAGCATTTTGTTTTTATACATAATGTTTTTCTACATATTTTACAAGAGTACATACTTCTTAAATGACACACGACGCATCTAAGTTTAGTGTGCATTTTTTGAGGAACATGTTGAGTTTTTTCTTTTTCTACCGATGAAGAATGGTTCCTTTTTTTGTGCTTTTTTAAGTGCTTGCTCTGGCTTCTTGTAATATTTTGCTATAGACCTCCGAAAATTAAGCTGAGATGAAAATAAGTCATTGCTATTTCCTGATTGAATGTACAATTTCCATGCATTTACCATTGTTAAATGTGAAAATGACCGACCACCATTTTTTTCCTTTGATAGCAATTCTATACGCATTTATATTTTGATCAGCGTTGTCAACACCTCCCATGTTTGCATTATATCTTGCATACACTTTTGGTTGACCAATTTGTACTTTTTTACAGTCTACTTTGGACCAACGTTTTACGTTATGCAACGGGATCACGTTATCAAAATTTGTTAAAATTGAACATACGCTATTATCTATCCATTGCTCAGCAAGTAACTCGGTTGTACTATCATATCTATAATCAAATGTGCTACGAGGTTTATTTTTAAATGCTTTATTTTTTTCAAAAGGGCAATTTATTAAACGATTTTCTCGAATGGTACCTGCTGCTCGAAAATTCTTGTTTTTTAAGAGTTTCATCAATGCATGAGTAGTAAAAAAATTCTCGAAAAACACGCAAAGTTTAGTTGGTTCTGGTATCATTTTAAAAAAATCAGTTGCTACTTTTGGACCAAGCGGAATCAACCGCTTATTTTGATCATTTTTTCCGCAATATACATCAAAAATGTAGCAACAACCAGAAGAGCTGCATAACATCCAATTCTTATATCCAAATCAAACAGGTTTTCCTCGAATGAACTGCTTAGCTGAATGTTTCCCAAAATATTTTATCATCGACTCGTCTACTGATAAATTTGTATGAAAATATCCGAATTGCTGAAAACGATCTATTAATATGTCATGCTGGATGTGAATCCTGTTCTAAAATTTCTAATACTGTTCTGTATTTAAAATTTCTCTAAAAATATAATTTTATTTTATTTTATTTATAATATATTCTACCTGCCTCCACTTTTAAATAGAACCCGCTACCTAAGTCATTATTAAGACTGTCATTTAAATGACTTATTATTCCCAATCCAAGTCCAAATATTATTGTTGAAATAGTGCTTAGAGGTATAATAGTTTTAGTAAAACGTAGTAATAAATAATGTAAATCTTTTAATTAGTCTTAAACACATAAAAACATCAATAATTAATTTTTGAATATTGATATATGCAATAAAATGAAGTTATTCATATTATTTTGATCCCATATCCGCCGGTTGTACTTTATATAGTACACCAAACTTTTCATACAAAAAAAACTGATTAAATTTATTAATAATTTTTAATTAACATTCACGTTATTTTAGTTTTTATTTAGTTAAGACTTTTCAATTTAATTTATAAAATAATTTAAAATTTTAATAACATTTTTTAATAATTTTATGGTCAAAGGTACATAATTTTGCAATTTCTAAAAAACACACATTTTCTAATGAATAAAATTGACACTTAATCAAAGCAAGTGTTATGCAAATAAAAGTGTTGGCACATTCTTTAAGAATAGAATTCACAACAATTTGGCTTTAAAATCAAATTAGTTTCAGTAAAAAAAATTAATTTGTACACCCTGTTTTGCTGTACTATATATAGTACAACCGGCGGTAAAGGGTTAAAGTGTGGTATAAATGAAAGTTTATCATCGAAAAGAATACCTAAATCAGTACCATATGAACCATATTTCAGTACCTAGAGTAAAGAGCGTTAAATAATAAAAATAATAATAAAAAAAAATAAAAACAAATAAAATTTTGCGGACATAAAAAGTACCGTCAGAAGATTGTGGGTAGGTGTGGGATTAGAACATTTTTTCAACTGGGTGAAGCAAAGCGCACCGGGTCAGCTAGTACATTATAATATCGAATTATTACTCTTATTCTTACTGTCTCTATTTCCATTTCGCTCTCGCTCTCTCTCTCTCTCTCTTTAAAATAATAATTTAGTCCTGAGAATATTTTTTTACTTAAAATTTCAATCCAATCAAAATTTTCTGACATCCATTTTAATGTGTAAAATTTAAATAAATTAAAATAAATTTAATTTTTAAATTATTATTTTAAATTTAATTATATAATTTAGTATGAATATAAATAATTTAATTTAATTTAAATATAAAATAATCTTAAATTAATCTGAATTTACACTATAAAAATTAAAATTAATAATAATAAAATATGTAATTATAAATATTAATTTAATTTAATTATTTACTCACCTACTGGTATTTTATTTTAATTAGAGAAATGTTTTAAATTTGTTTTATTTTATTATTTCGTTTTCTTTTTGAATAAAATTCAATTAATTGTGTTTCAAGAATTTAAGAAAAATTAATAAACAAAAGAACGAAAAATATTCCAAAAAATAATTCTCATAAAATTACTGAACTAATTGTCATTTTAATTGACATTTAAATTTACTGACAGGTCATTTAAACAAAAACAATAATAAAAAAAAAAACGAATGCAACAATAACAAAAATTCAATGAAAACTGATTATAATAATATCATCATGATTATAATCAATATCATTTTTCTATACATACATAATGATGAGTATTATATTGAGGTGAAGTTATAACGTGGAATGTTGCAGTAGATTGCAAATTAATGAATAAAATAATTTTAAAAATACAAAAAATAATAAACAAAAAAATTGTAGTGTTCTATTTAAAAAATTAATTTAAAATTTAAAAATTAACATGAGCTGATATTTTTTTGTCTAATTAAATTTTTAATAAATTTTAAAACACAAGGTAGTACTCGTATGTAAGTATATTATATTAAAATGGGGTTGTTCAAGGCAATTATGAGGTATTTTATAAAATGTTTAATAAAACTAAAGACTATATTAAAAAAGACAGAAAAACGCATAATTCCTTTTATTTTACTAAAATCTATATTTGTCTATTTTTACAAATATCGATATTTCGGCAACAATAATATGTTGCCTTCTTCAGTGTATTGGCGTAATTAAATTTAATTACGAGCTATATTAGTTATTTTTTTATGGGCAATAATTTAATTTAATTTTGAAATTTTTATTGCCCATAAAAAAAAAAAAAAAGTATATATAACTAATAATTAAATTTAAAATTAAAATTTTAAAATTAAATTTAATTAGGCCAATACACTGAAGAAGGCAACATATTATTGCCGAAATATCGATATTTGTAAAAATAAACAAATAATAAAGCTTTAAGTAAAATAAAAAGAATTAAATGCGTTTTTCTTTCTTTTTTAATTTCAGAATTTTACTACAAACAAAAAACAAAATTTAAATATAAACATTATAGCAAATGAATAGTAAAGGTTTACTTAAACCCGAACATTTTAAATTTAAGTTCGTAATTCTATCTTAAATTCCGGAAATGAAAATTAATTTCGTTTTCTTTAAAATGCAATTAGAAGTCTAATCGCCGAATGTTTCGAATCGTCTTACTTTTTTATATCTAAAATAAGAATATATTAATTTTTTTGGGTAAAGCTGAAGATGATTAAACAAGTAAGAGCTATGCGGGAAATTAAATTTTGTTTCACAATATTAATAATAACAATTAATCTCTTTGATATCCTTTTTCTGCTGTAATCGGTTGGAGCACAGAAATGAGTTATCAAAAGTGGTGTTCTACAGTAGACACATACCAAGTAACACCAAATAACTATTAAGTTAAATATCTCCAAACTAACGTCGTTATAACGTCGTAAATTTAAAAAAAATAACTTTATAGCGAAACATGTAAAAGTTATAATTTATCCGTCATTATGACTACAATGCGACGTTTTATTCTATCAGTTGTCCCAAAGTTATTTTATATCTACTTCACAACTTTTTTTTACATTTTATAACTATGACGCAACTATTAAAACTTAAACGTCTCCGAAATAACGTTATACCGACGACTTGTTTATAACGTTGTAATATCTTATATTTTATAACCATTATCCGACTACTCTACTCAACCGACTATAAATTGACCAAATTAGAGTAAAAGAGATAGGTAGATTATATTTTAACAATAATGTTGTCCTTTTTTCTCTCACTATAATTAAATTATAAATATGTTAATGTATTATAATTTTATAAATATGATCTTATTATTGTAAATTATAAATATTGTAAATATTTTAACGAAAATTGTGCAATGTATGACATATTTTTGCAGACGAATGAAAATTTTTCGTGAAAATAAACATTTTATTGAACTAAAAATTTATGGGCCTTAAAATTTGTTTAGATTTAAAATTTTTTAGATTTAAAAAAAATATTATTTTTCTTATTATTATTTATTATTTGCTCAGATCCATTTAAAATTTGGTTTAAAACAATCCCCTTATTAAAATAATAAAAGCAATTTACTCGCATTAGTATTAAATTTGGGATTAGAAGCTAAAAAAAAAAATTTTATTTTCTCATACAAAATATATTTGGCAATAATAATTTTCGCCATATATAAAATGGTGAAGTTATAAATATCCTAAAAATGACCAAGAAATAACCAAAAAGTTATGAACAGAAAACTACATTATATAAAAACGTATGTCAAATACAGAGATGTAAACTGGTTCCTTAAATCGAATTAAAAATTTCTTAACAGTTTTAGAAATGAAAATGAAAACTAAATTATTTTTTTTTTATATAATTCCAAGTCTGTGTTCTTGTATATATATGTAAAAAATTAAATAAAATGAGGCTATCCTATTTAAGAAGGCTTGACTTCCGGACAATAGCAGTAGTTTTCTACATTTAATGAGTATGTAATAAGCTGATAATTGTAGATATTCTAATATAAACTTGCAGTACCGTACTTAATTATTAACGAAAAGGTATAGAACCAAGTATAATAATTTAAATGGTTAATCAAACTTTTTTAATTAAGAAACGATTGAAAGTATTCCAATGATTTTCCAATATGGCCAAAGTATTTTCAACTTCTTGTGAGCTGTGGCTTCTTTAACCGATTATACCGGGTGTTTCATAGCATGCGTATCAGCTTTTTAAGAGGGGCAGGAGCCGTTATTTTAAAATTTAAAAAAAAAAATTTGTCAACTAAATTGAGGGTGCTCTATTGATTTTGGTGGTATTTTCAACTTCCGGAAACGACCAATTGTTTAAGACCAAAAATCGCCGAAACTGGCCGAAATCGAGATTTTCAAATGGGAAGGGGTACTTTTTAATGCAAATTCAGATTCTACGACAAATTTTAAAATAACGGCTCCTTCTCTTCTTAACAAGCTGATACGCATGCTCTGGTACATCCGGTATACTTTTAAGTCCTTTTTAATTTCTTCATTTCTGACAAACCGTGGTGCATTAACTACTGATCGCAGTACTTTTGATTGAAATCAAAACAGAGGAGGTTGGGTAAGATACTGTAGATTGGAAACTATCACTAAAATTTGTATTTAATTTCTGTAATTTCAAAACATGAATATGGGTCCAATGTGGTGAATACTAAGGTGAAATTGTTTTTTTTTTTTCCAAAATTTACGATATTTTTTTTGTTATTTTTCTGAAATCTTCAGGACTATACTAGTACTTTGACAAAGCTGAAAATCTAAAGGTGTCCTTGTTTTTGTTGAAATTTATTAAATTTCACGCAGTATTTAAATAGTTAAATGCTTAATGTTGTATGCACTAGTCTAGTAGAAAATACAATATGCATCTCCAATTGGAATTGAATTAGTGCTTGATTTAGTGCTTGGAATCGTTAAATTGTATTTTGTGTGTATTTTCCTACCGATTTAGCTATATAAAATATATATAATATTAATTGAAAGAAAACAATGTTTGGACATTGTAAAATATTCTAGAAATTCTTTTTAGAAGCCGACCAGTTTTTTATAAACAAGAAATGTCTCTTTTAATTTGCGACTATTCAATTTGTTTCACTTGGTGTGCTCCACCACAAAGAAAATTTAGTTCTGATTTTCTATTATTTTAAAAAATTGATTTATAGGATATTATTTTGTTCAAGAAAATTTCAATGTTGGTAGTTTTTGGCCCCTTTGACATGTTTCCGGCGTACTCTTGCTACATATATTCATGGAGAATAACAAGAACTTTCTCGTAAACAAGCTGACATCAATTATTAGTTGTAGGGTGGCGGGATGGCATAGCTTTCGGTGGATAACAAATTTTTAATATCAATTATTTTTACCATATTTCTGTGCACAAACTTGGAACTTGGAATTATATAAAAAAAAAAATAATTTAGTTTTCATTTCTAAAACTGTCAAAAAAATGTTCATTTGATTTAAGGAACCAATACAGAGATGTAGTATTTGAGATTCTTTTTATATAATGACGTTTTCTGTTCATAACTTTTTGGTTATTTATTATGGTGTTAAAAACAATTAACATTAAAAATTTTACATCCACCAAAAGCTATGCCATCCTGCCACTACAGAACTAATAAATGATGTCAGCTTGTTCATGAGAAAGTTCTTCTCATTTTCCATGAATATTTGTTAGGAAGGGTAGCCGGAGACAATTTGCAGACGCCAAAAACTTCGGCGTTGAACTTTTATTATTAGTACAAAATACCTCAGCTTATATATTAAATTTTTTTTAAATAATAGAAAACTAGAACTACTTTTCTTTGTGGTGGAGTACACTAAGTTAAATAAATTAAATAGTCCCAAATTAAAAGAGACGTTAAATTTCTCGTTTATACCGTATTTCCGTGCACAGACTTGGAATTATATAAAAAAAAATAATTTAGTTTTAATTTTCATTTCTAAAACTATTAAGAAATTTTTATTTCGATTTAAGGAACCAGTTTACATCTCTGTATTTGACATACGTTTTTATATAATGTAGTTTTCTGTTCATAACTTTTTGGTTATTTCTTGGTCATTTTTAGGATATTTATAACTTCACCATTTTATATATGGCGAAAACTATTATTGCCAAATATATTTTGTATGAGAAAATAAAAAAAAAAATTTTAGCTTTTAATTCCAAATTTAATACTAATGCGAGTAAATTGCTTTTATTATTTTAATACGGGGATTGTTTGAAACAAAATTTTAAATGGATCTGAGCAAATAATAAATAATAATAAGAAAAATAATATTTTTTTTAATTCTAAAAAATTTTAAATTTAAACAAATTTTAAGGCCCATAAATTTTTAGTTCAGTAAAATGTTTATTTTCACGAAAAATCTTCATTCGTTTGCAAAAAGATGTCATATATTGCACAATTTTAATGAAAATATTTACAATAATTATAATTTATAATAATAGATTCATATTTATAAAGTTATTATACCTTAACAAATTTATAACTTAATTATAGTGAGAGAAAAAAGGACAACATTATTGTTAAAATATTTTAGAAATAAAAGTTTTTTTTTCGTTAAAAAATAAATACATACACAATACACTGTATATAATAATCTATCTATCTCTTTTATTCTAATTTGGTCGTTTCATAGTCGGTTGAGTATAATAGTCGGATAATAGTGATTTTCACTACGGTACGACTCAACAATCATTCCCCAATAACGTAATAATGACGTTGTCTGAAAGTTATTTCAACGTCATTTAACCGACCAGTAGTTATTTAGCCAACGATAGTACGACGTTGTTACAATTACAACCTATTTGTGTTACTTGGGATCCCCTAGTACAAACAGATTAAAAATGAAATTAGATACTGCCTCGGATACAGAAACGATGAGCAATCAAGTACGATGGAAATGACAAGTTGAAGACCGATGCTCCAAAGAAGAGTAAAGAAAAAAAAAATTTCTTTGACTGAGTTTATTTCCATAACTACCTACCTACATTAATATATTTTAATTCTTATACATTCAAAACGGTTCAGCAAATACAAAATACTTAATTAAAAGAAAATGTTCATAGATAATTCAATATTAAAAAAATGGACCAACAAAAAAAAAACAAAAATAACAAAACGAAAATTAAGGGGAAATTTCCGCAATTGTTTTGTCAACACAGTTAATTTTTTTCTCTTGCTGTTGTTGTTGTTGTTATTATTGTCATTTATTATTTTATTTTCTCTTCTCATTTTTTCATTAAATTTGACAAAGAATGTTGCAGAAAAATTTCGTTAATATGTGTTTGTATGTGTATGTACTACGTATATTCATTTATATTTTTAATACATTTGTATTTTGCTTTTTCTTTCTGTTTTTTTTTTTTGTTTGTTTGTTTGTAATTTAATTACAGGACCGATACAATTACCGCAACATTCAAAAAGTATATATATATTTTTTAAAAAATATTTAATAAGAACTCTGAATCAGAAAAAAAAAAAATTATAATAGAAAATTCAAAACTGTACCATTTTAAAATTAAATTTTTTATCACTCTTCTTTTTGACTTCCTTCTTCTACGTTTCTAATCGATTTTTACAAATTTTTAGAAAATGTGATTAAAACACTTTTAAAATTGAGTTTGTTTTTTTCTATTTTTGGAAACAATCATTTTGGTAAAGGAAAAAGGAATATAAAAACAATAACAAAAAACAAAAAGAGGAATAACTGTTAATTGAATTTAATGGTTTGTACCAACATATGTAAAGTGAAAATTAAGTTAATTTTATTTGTATTTTTCCGGAAAAATTTAATTGGGTTAAAAGATAAATAAATGACAATTTTTTTGTTTAAATTTTCATTACCAGTAGCATTTCCAGTCAATAGAAATGTAGCCATCCTTTAAAAATCTGGAAAACGGTTGTTTTTTTAATCACTAAAAGAACGCCTTCAGTGAATTGAAAAACAAACACGATATTTAAAAATTGTTTCCTGGTCTAACATAATTGATATTCTGTTCGAAATTACAACCTTAAATGTTCTACATCTTCAAAGAAAGAAAATTACAGGTCTATATACATTTTCCGAAGCTATAGACTATGTCTGAATTTATGTCATTAACTTCAATGTGTGGAAGCGGCTCAATTATCGAAATTTATCCTCCATATTCATTTGATACTTCATTTGTTTTTCAATAAACGGTACGGTTTTGTGTTTGTGTAGGGTTAACCCCCAGTGGCTGAATTTCATAATTTGTCCTTCTTTGTGAATTATCTTCCATTGTCAAATAAATTTTATCCATCCTTTCTATTCTGTCGAATTGAACACCAAGTCTAGAATTTGATAGTTCATTACGGTATTGTAGAGTTAACATAAGCCTGAATTATACCTAAAGATAGAATAGAAAAGTACAGTGGGATGAATCAGAAAGGAATAAAATTAATACAACAATAATCTAATCATAACCAAATTGAATTTTGAAAAGGTGAATAAAAATGTTTGAATCTAATATAATTTTTTCGACGTATTAATAGGTCCTGTATTTTTTTTTTTTTTTTGTTATTAAATTAATTCGTATAAATACTATTTACAAAATCATAAGAAATAAAAATAAAAGAAAAGCAATTCAAAATTAACTAAAATTGATTATGAATTATAACGTAAATGTACCAATTTCCGCCCCCTTAAGGAAAAATTAGTTTAAGTTGACAAAATAAGCAAAATATAAGCTTTTTTTAATTTTTTTTTTTTCAAATTACAATATTAAGTATTTTTTAATTAAAAAAAAAATATTTTCATCTACTTATAATTTAATTTTTTCTAAATAAATAATAAAATATTTTAAGTGCCAAAAAAAGTTTGATTGTACGTATTTCCGCTCAACAATTTCAATCTGAACTAATTCCGCTTTTATATGAACTCAATTTCGCTTTTTGAACCTATTTGCGATTCGCAGTACCTATTTACGATTTTATTCAAAAAATCTACTTAAAATAATTATTAAGAGTAAAATTAATAATTAATGTTTTAAATAATTAACTAGTATATACTTCCTTAAATTATAAAAAATATTTGTACAATAATTGCATCATCCGCAATATATATAATAAAAAAATTTTAGTAAGTAATTTGAAAAAAAAAAAAAAAAAAAATACTTATAATGTAAGTAAAATTATTTGTTACACATAAAAATATACATTTATTTCAATATGAAAATTAAAAAAATTAAACAATGCAACGATTCAGTATTTCAAAAAAAAAAAAATAATTCAATAATTATAACATAATTAACTTAAATATTATAACAATGCATATTATTTAAAATAAATAAAGAGAAATACAAAATATTTCATATACATACAAGGTAAAAATCACATTTACTACTTCTTAGTTTTGGCAGTTTTTATTTGTATGACTTGAGGTACATTATATTGTCCTCTGCTGTTCATTAAAACTGGAGGCTCAATTTTGCAGACTATGGTCACTGTCTGAATATATTAGAATATCTTCTTTTACAGGCCATCTCCAAAATGTGCCAGAGATAGTCATGATTTTCACTCCTCTATTTAACTTATTTTGAAATGTATACAAAGAAATTATTTTGGTAATTTATAATGGACGCCTTAATAAAATTTTGGTGGCAAGGCAAGATAATTCCAAAGATTTTTTAAATCATACAAAATATAATATAAATAAAACATAGTTTTGGATGAACTTATTCTTTAGGGTTAGGGTTAGAGTAAAATTTATCTAATTGTTAAGAATAGTCGAATATTTTCCTTTTAATTTTATAAAATATGCTTATCATGCAGGATACGCGTATTTCGTCTACTAATAAAAGGAAAATATTCGCTTATTTTCAACAATTAAAATATAGTTTTTTCTTTAAATATAGACTTGGTATTAATTTAGTGCAAATAGCTTAAACCTGCATATTTAGTTCGGAATTAGGTCATATTGCACGTATTACCGACCCACTGTGTTTCATACAAATTTTTATAAAAACTCCAAATTTAGTTGGAACAAAAAACACATATACGATATCAAATTTATAGGTCGTAATTAGGTCCAGCTTAGTTTGTACAATTTTAATTTAAATTTGTCCAGTTGCATCCTTATATAATCAAAAATAGTTGAATAACTTAATTAATTATTTCGATATATCATTTTCCTAATTCCGCCCGGTCGATCGTAAATACGTACAACCATAGAGTAATCATATAAGTAGAGTATTCACGTAGAACAATATTTGTTAATCATTTTCTTCTAAAAATGCCGTCCCATTTTTACTCAAAACACGAAAATGCCGTCACATTTTCACTCAATACCCCAAAACACTCAAATATAATTTTCGAAACTCAATTATTTTTACTCAAAATTTTTTATTTATTGAGAAGAATATTTCATACAATGCCTCTACACTTCTAGCCTATTCACAGAATGATTTTTTCGGAATTTTATCGAATTACGATTTCGTTTTAAGTTGTTTTGTTTTAGTTTGGTGTATAAAGTTTTGCTCTCCCAGTGACTAGGCTAGGAGTATAGAGACATTGTTTGATAATTTGAAAAGTATTTACATATGAATGTACTTTTGATTTATATGAAGAGTGTATATCGTAATATCGTATATGTGTTCACCATACATTTACATATCTAATTCAATACAAAAAATACTAGGGGCCCCTGTTGAGTAATTATATTTCAAGTTGAAGTCAAATTTAAAGTTTTTAAAAACAGTAATTTACGTACTGACATAAACTTCGCACGATATAGCAGAAACCACTCGTGTTTAATAAAAAGTTTTGTGGTTTGTAAGTTTTATTTAGGACACATAAATACACGTCCCTCATATACTGCTTCGTTTCCGATATATTCCCTATAGTAAGTGGCATTTAGTGTATAAAATTACTAAAAATAAAAAATTTTGTCATTAAAGAGGTATGTATATATGTGTATATTATTACTACAAATAACCAAAATTTAGAAACAATTACTTAAAAAGATAAAAATGAAGAATTCAAGTTACCTACTATATCCATATAAATTTGCTAGTCATATGAACAATTCAACTGATTTTTTTTTTGTTTTTGCTTTTTTATATTTTTTATTTGAGATGAATTTGTTTCTTTGTTTTTTTTGGCATATGTACATAGATTCATTCGCAAGTACATAATATAAAATATAATAACTGATTTGTTTACTTTTGTTTATTATTTTCATAAGATCTCACTTATGCATAATGTATTTGCTGAATAATAAGATCGTATGTGGACAAAATGTTCAACTGTGTGCGCATTTTTGTTTTATATACAATCTTATATATTATATATATTAGAAATTCATTAAGGAGTAGAAGAATCGAAATAAAATAAAAAGGTGTCTACTGCGCAGGACCTTAAATGCTTGTCAATTATAATTATAGATATATAGAAAAATGTAAACAAAAAAACACAATTAATCGCAAAGATAATGAATGAAATTGTGTCCATACAATAATAGGTCAATGATAGCATCACATAATCCAGACATTTTTTTTAAAAATAATGCTAATAAAAGAATAAAATTTATTAGTAATGCATTACAAATCGTGAACTTTGTACGGAATACCGTTTTGTTTTCTTTTCTCAGAACTTGGTTAAAAATCGTATTTCTATTTCAGATGAAATAATTTCTGAAGAAATAAAAACAGCCAACAATCCATATAAAGAATAAAATGTCCAGTTTTACTTTTTTTACTTAATTTTATAAATTTTGATAGCTTGTTTGTTTGTTTGTATTCAAAATTATATTATGTATTCATATATATACTATTCATATTATTATCTACGGTAAGAAACAGACAAAATTAACAAAACCAAAATTGCTGAAAATTTAAAAATACATGTAGGTACCTACTTTTTAGTATACTTTTCAATAGAAATTAATTTGAATTATTTTTAATTTTACAAAACCAACATTAATTTTTTTGTACCTTTCTTCTATAAAGTTTGAAATCACAAATTTCATAAATCACATTGACCAAATAAAGATATCCAAATAAAAATATTAATTCTTCAAATTTTAAAAATTAAAGCAAAATAACAACAAATCCAGCAATAATCTTGAATTCTTTCAATTTCTAAAAAAAAATTCAATACTTTGATTTGTAATATTATTTGTGGTCTATTGAAAGGACTTTAAATGCATGTATATATATTTTTATACACATTGTGTAATTTTTAATTTTTATCACATAAGTAAAGTAGAAATGCGAGCAGCGAAATAAAGAAGTATGTATATACTGTAGCTAGCATGCACATTCGCATATAACTATACAATTTTGAGTACCTATACATACAACTTTTATATTGTTGACACTGTTGGCAGCAAAATAACAAATAAATATGTTCATAAGTAGTAGGTACACAAAATCTTTTTATTTATGAGTACAAAATACATTGCGCTCAACTTATAAGCAGTTAAAAATTGAGTAATATTATTTTGAGTGAACACAGAATTTTCATATTTGAAAAAGTGACTAGCAAATTTTGTTCTACGTGAATACTCTACTTATTTGATTACTCTATGGTACAACATAAATTTACGTGTACGTAATTCCCGCTCAAAACTAATTAGCAATTTTAAATATTTTTTATTTACAAATTGAAGAAAGTATGTATTCTAATCTATTTAATAATATATCTTTTACAATTATTTGAATAAAATAAATAAGTGAACATCATAGTTTAATTATTATGGTCTTAACAAAATAAAAAAAATTTTAAACGTTTGAACCAATATTTTCGCTAAAATGTCTACCTAGTTTAGTTTTCTATCAATAACTTATTTATTAATATGAATAGAAATGTGCATTATTTTGCATTACAACGAGGAAATAATATTCTTTTTTTATTTCAAAAATAAATTTGAAATATAAAGCGTGGAAGTATTGTATTTACAAAAAAAGGGCTTGGGCGGCATAATGTACTAGGGTGGTGATAGGTACATTTACGTTATAACTTATTAAACTATTCTTAAAAACATTAATATTATCAACATTATGAAAAACGTCAAGCAAAGAATTAAACAGATGCAGACCTTTGTGGAATAAGTTATTTTTGGTGTTGTTTCTTCTAAAAAGCGGAAGTCTGAATAAATGTGCTGATCTTAGATTATGATTATTTGATTTGTTATGTTTTATTTTATTTGATTTTATTTGATTCACCCACTTAATTTAAAAGTCTCGATAAATAATCAGGAAGGATATTATGTTTCATCTTATATATGAAAATCAATATATTAAAGTTTAACCTTTGACTAATAGACATCCATTTAAATTTTCCCAACATTAAATTTATGTTTAACCTTCTTGAACATTTCAAAATAATGCTCATAGCATGATTTTGAAGTATCTGTAGTCGATATTTTTTTGCTTCATTACATAGAAATAATAACGATGCACAATAGTTCAAATGTGGTAAAATTGTTGTATTATACATAGTTATCGCACATTTATTAATAAGTTTGTTTCTTATTCTACCTAAATACCCAATTTTTCTTGCAATCTTGTTACTAACATAATCTGCATGATTATCTAAATTTAATCTATCATCAATCATAACACCCAAATATTTAATGACATTTACTTTTTCGAGGTTTATGTTATCTACATATTATACATTAGCTAAACCATTGAATCGATCATTTACTACCATACATTTTGTTTTTTCTAAATTTAGTTTAAGTTTATTCATTCGCAACCAAATTGACAAATTTACTAGATCTTCGTTTATTTGATGACAACAATCTTCAATGTTTCTTTCCGTTTAGTACAATAATGCATCATCCGCAAATAAAATGATTTTACCAAATTTTATACTCGATTTAATATCATTTATATATAACAAAAAACTTACAACATCTAAAATTGTTCCTTGAGGCACTCCTTGAGGCACTTCTTGATTCACTTCTAGAAAATTTTCTATCAACACAAATTTTTTGGGTTCTGCATTCAAAAAAAATTCTAAACCACTGTAGTTCAGTTCCTTGGAAACCATATTTTTCAAATTTTTTTATAATCTCTACTTACGGTTTCGAATGCTCTTTTCAAGTCTAAAAAACTGTTACAATAGTTGATTTAATTGTTGAAATATTATTCATTGATTATAGAAGAGAAAGCGAGTAATGCTAATTTTAATGTTTTATTTTTTTGTTGATCAAATATCGTTTTAGAAATGCTATTTGAAAATTGGTTCCCCAATTAGTACCCATTAATATTTACCGAGTTAATATTTTAACTTTAAACAAATATTGACACAATTTAGGCAAATTCTGACTTTGCCAACCAGACTAGATTATGATATATATAGACAGTTTAGTTTATCATACACATTAGGTTTAAGACCTAATTGTAATCTGTTTGATCTAAAAAAGAAATAAATAAATAAATATTTTTGGCAAATTTAAACAAATTACTATAGAAGATTGAAGATGGGAGTAAATTACTATCTATACTAATTTTCGTGCACTTAATTTTAATTCAATCTTTTTTACCATCAATGTAGTATTAAAGGTAGATTGCTAACAATTTTTTTTTCTATATTAACAACACATTATTCTAGTTTAAATTACTAATATACTCTCATTATTAGTATCGGCGTATTACTGACCCCATTGTTTGGGGATAATACATTGAGCATAAAAAAATATAGCCAGATGTTGTTTACTAATCGATCTCTGATGTCCTTGCCATAAGCATTAATCTGACGTTAAAGAAATTTGTTTTCTTAGCTCTAATGAGCCTTTTTTTTTTGTAAATTGGGGAGTTCTAAGTAGCCGCGACCTCTTAAGATCTATTGTACTTCCCCGTCCATTTCAGAATTGCAGGTCTATGTCCTTGATGAAAGCTATTATTGAGAATCAGGCGATTTGTATCCCTGGAAGTGTTTATATCTTTTTCGAGCTACAGCGTCGCAATCAAATAGAATATGGGAGGAGGACTCCTCCTCTTCTAAGCAGAATCTGCATCTATCTGTGCTCGATCTACTAATCTTGAAGAGATGTTTATTAAGTGGGCCATGACCTGTGATGAACCATGTCAGCATTCTGACATTGAGTCTAGTCTCCCTGATTATCTGGTTCAATCCATGAATATTTAGCTTGAAAAAGAATTTGGACTGCGTAAGTCCTTGGCAGCTATCCCATGTGTTCTGGGTTTCTTTGGACTCCCACTTGGAAACAATTCCTTGTAGGTAGGCGTTTGAACGAGCAATACTTGGCTCTGGTCCCAAGAATTGACTCTTTGCACCTGTTTTTGCAACTGAGCAAAGACAGGTCTGAGCCTTTGAGCTTATTTTTATATATCTTGGTGTATTATTTTATATTTGTACTATTTTACACAATATTAAAAATGAAACAATGGCGGGATCGTTTTTTTTTTGTTGTAATAGGTATATAACATTTTACTTACAACATTTTCTTATCGTGCAACTCTTTCGGTGTACACATTTACAGGTGCATTGAAGACATTTCGCCATTTACAATTTCCCCATAGTTTTATTCCATAAAGTACTTACCTAGTTAAATTTATTTAATTTTACATAAAAATCTCACTATAAATATTTAACAATGATTATTAAAATTTTTTAATTTTGTATTAAATCTTCATTTATTTCAAATCAATTCATTTTTTTATTAAACTTTCTTATAATATCCAAAAACAAAAGCACAATTTTTATTTTAATTATATTTCTTTTTATATATTTACAGGTTGTGCCAACTCAGCAGCTATCAAAATTATCAAATTTGACGTATCTATCATTAAGTGGAAATCGATTTACACAAATACCAGCTGTAGCATTCCTAAATCTTTTCCATCTTAAAGAATTACATTTGGATAGTTTGGATCGACTTATTAAAATTGATTCAAGGTATGTTTTTTTTGGTTTTTTGTTTTTGTTTTTTTCCAATTTTGATTTATCACATTTCATATGAAGTTAATAATGTTAGGCATTTTGAAATTGAATTTGAAATTGAATTTTTTTATGTAAAATCAATATAATTATTATGGACTTATGGCTCAACCATAAAAGTTAAATTGAAGTTGAATTATTCAGGAAGGAAGGAATTTCTTATTTCATATATTTTTTTTTTTTATTCTATTTATCACTTATCCTCTTCATTTAATTTTACATTCTCAATGAAGCAGCAACTACATATAAACCTAAAGGTGTTTTGAGGATTTGGTTTTTTTTTTTCTTGTGCATACAATGTATTCGATATTTGTTGCCAATCTGATGATCTAACTTTAATACTATACGGATATAAAAAAATATTAATGTTTTTAGGTTAATCTTCTAAAAAAATTTCAATTGGAAAATCTTGAATACTCAACCATTGTTGAGCCAAAATTCAATCATTTTTTTTGTAAATAGTCAGTTCAGATCCTTAAATGGAACATCAAAAAGGTTTTTTATTGTTTTTGTAAAGTTATTTCTTCTCAACATTTTCATCTAATCAAACATTTTAAGCTCAATAACTCAATACTAAGAGTGTTATAAATTTGGTTTAAACATTGCATACTTCCAGGGGCTGTGATAATCAATATAAATAAATTCAAAAATTTCTTTTATATTTTTGTCATAATTAATTGGTGGATATTAACGTTAACGTTTTCCTTTCTACATTATACAGTTAAAAGGATAGAATCGGCATATCAGCATAATAAAACCCGCATATCAGCATAAAACCAACGGGTTCTATTTTGAACTAAATATTTTATTTGTGTTCATTTTCAATTCCATTATTATTTGTATTTTCAGTGTTGTTTTTCATCCGTTATATTCTAGCTTTTTTAGTTTCCCCCCTTTCTCTCCTTTTATTTTCTAGATTCCCCTCCATTATTTTCCGGAAAATTTTAAATACTTACTTCATTCGCTTGGATGGCGTATTCTATTTAAACGATTTTGAATGCAGATTCAAGTGTTATTCAGCTACTCTCCTTAACCAATAAATTTATATCTTTACATCAGACGGTGAGGCCCTCAAAATACTAATATGTTCACTCTACTTGATTCTTATCGTATTATTAGAGCACTAATGCTATTTTGTTACACTTAATACTAAATGTATTGTCGGTAATGCCAAATGCTTGAAAATAAAAATATGACTGGTTCCACCAGGGTATTAAGCCGAATATAAAAGGTAGCAAAAATCCATTTCTACACCGCGGAAATATCAAAGGATTTCAAGATTTTTGCGCTCATAGAACGTCGAAAATGTGGAATTGCACTCTACATCGGGTTGCACAAGGGTGACATTTTCTAATCATTGGATTTACAAAAATTTAAAACGTACATCTACCCCACTTATTATTATGCGATTATAATTATTATAAAACAATTTTATTGGAGGTTTAAGTGTTATACAGATGCTCTGCTTAACTAATTAATTTATATCTTTAGCTCACCGGATTATGAGTTCATTAACAAATATATTAAAATTTTCTATACTTCTATATAATATTTCAATTTTATTGATTATTGAATTCTGCACAACTCTTGTCATCTACACTTCACATCTTGCAGTTTCTTTCTAAGACTTTTTTTTTTAAATTTTATTAATGTTCTGCATATGGTCAACATAATTCATAGTCTAGCGGACAACATAATGCCTTGAATAAATCATAACTTCAACAGTCCGAAATGCGCCCATTAAGTGTTTTTATTTCTTAAGTCGCTGTAAAGCGTATTTTTAACCAAAAAATTTCGTTAGTATCTAAAAAGCCTACATTTTGGGTGTTGAAGTACACACTTCATTTTTATGAGAGGATGCTTTGAAAATGGAATTGTCTAGAATTATCACTAAAATGCTTAATCCGACCCATAGATGGTTTAAATGTTGCATCAATATTCTCCCACTTGAGTTTCTGTTATATTATTAGAACACCAATTCCATTTGAAATTTTGCTCCATCCTATACCCCACTGATGGGGTTATAAGATAATGATGATGAATTTTATTTGAAATTGCACTTAATTTTAAATGTCTTTTTGGTAATATAGCCTAGGTTTGAAAGAAAAAAAATATGAATGTTTCCGTCGGAATCTTAAGCGAAAATATAATACATAAGAATGCAGCAAACACCCATCTTTGCAACGTGAAAATACCAAAGACATTCAATATTAAATGCTTTTTTAGGTAGAACATCGAGAATGTAGAATGTAGAATACGTATTTGATTTGCAAAAATTTAAAACGAACAGTCTTGAGATTGTTCTCAACCTCTTTTCCTTTTTGTTATTTTCTTTCTCAAACTATCCCTTTCCCCTTTACCAAACCAATGACATGAACATATAAAGTTTATTTTAACCCCAGTTTTCTGCTCTTTCTTTTGTTGCTTATTCAGAACTGGATGTCAGCGGTCTTTTGTTATTGGCAACGATTCCGTTATACATGTTTCGATGCGTTTTTGAATGGATTAATTCGGTCCATTGGAATGTATTAATTCTGTCCGAAATGGATTCTGATGCCTGTCCAGTTTCTAATGTTGCACAATGATGTTAATTGTTTTGGCTATGAATATTTTCAAAATTGGCTACTCTCCGGTAAAAATTGGCTAATAATATATTTTTTTCATAGTAACGAATCATCTTAATCTTGTTCGCCCGACTGTTACATTAACCTGCACTATTAATACTGGATTGGTAATGTATCCGTAATATTTTTTCGTTTGAAGAGAATGTACATATTTTTTCAGAAGCTGCCTCTCATTGTTTTTCTTTCAAAAAAAATTGTGTATGTATGACATGTACATACCATTGCATATCTTTTGCATATAATATCTTTGGGTTTAGATGATTGCATCAATTAAAAAAATGCTCATAACAAAATGATATATATGTTAGGTATTAAGCCAAATTAATTTTGTGTATTCATTGAAAAATTAAACATTAACAATTTTACATAATATTATATGAGGAGCTAGAATTCAGGGTAATAACATTAAAATTGAAAAAATGAAAGAGAGAAAATAATGCAAAGCTAAAATTGTATTCAAAAAATTATGCAACAAATTATCTTAGTTTCTATAAGTCTATATTATATACTTTTTATGTAGTATTACTAAAATTAGGGAAATTCCCTTTTTATTCAAATTCGCAGTGACATAATATTCTTTTTAATATTTCTTTTCTCCAAATAAATTCCTTCCTTCAACTAAAAACGTTGGAATTTTTTATTTCCCGGATTTTGAAATTCCGCATTCTGATTTTTCGGATTTTGTACTTTTCGCATTTTCAATTTTCGGATTTTGTACTTCCCGGATTTTGAAATTCCGCATTCTGATTTTCCAGATTTTGTACTTTTCGGATTTTGTGCTTCCCGGATTTTGAAATTCCGCATTCTGATTTTCCAGATTTTAAACTTTTTGCATTTTCAGTTTTCGGATTTTGTATTTCCCGGATTTTGAAATTCCGCATTCTGATTTTCCAGATTTCGTACTTTTCGGATTTTGTGCTTCCCGGATTTTGAAATTCCGCATTCTGATTTTCCGGATTTTGTACTATTCGAATTTTGTACTTCCCAGATTTCGAAATTCCACATTCTGATTTTCCAGATTTTAAACTTTTTGCATTTTCAGTTTTCGGATTTTGTATTTCCCGGATTTTGAAATTCCGCATTCTGATTTTCCAGATTTCGTACTTTTCGGATTTTGTACTTTGCGGATTTTGTACTTCCCGGATTTTGAAATTCCGCATTCTGATTTTCCAGATTTTGTACTTTTCGGATTTTGTACTTCCCGGATTTTGAAATTCCGCATTCTGATTTTCCGGATTTTGTACTTTTCGGATTTTGTACTTCCCGGATTTTGAAATTCCCCATTCTGATTTTCCGGATTTTGTACTTCCCGGATTTCGAAATTCCACATTCTGATTTTCCAGATTTTAAACTTTTTGCATTTTCAGTTTTCGGATTTTGTACTTCCCGGATTTTTAAATTCCGCATTCTGATTTTCCAGATTTTGTACTTTTCGGATTTTGTACTTTGCAGATTTTGTACTTCCCGGATTTTGAAATTCCGCATTCTGATTCTCCGGATTTTGTACTTTTCGGATTTTGTACTTCCCGGATTTCGAAATTCTACATTCTGATTTTCCAGATTTTATACTTTTTGCATTTTCAGTTTTCGGATTTTGTACTTCCCGGTTTTGTAAATTTCGTATTCCGATTTTCCTGATTTTCTACTTTTCGCATTTTCAATTTTCGAATTTATTATTTTCCGTGTTTTGATTTTCCGCATTTTGTACCTTCCAAATTTATATATTTTTCCGGATTTTGTAGCTAACCCATTACCACTCAGTGTAAATGAAATATTATTGTCTTATTCTCTTCGATTAATGATTACCCAAAAACAGTTTTTATAAAAATTTTAATATTTACTTTTTTACTATTCAGCTCCTTTAAAATTATAAAATGATGTTTGCTACATGATTGGAGAGATTTACAATCCCTTCCAGATTGAATTTTTCTTTTCTTCTACTTTTTCTGATATTCAAATAAGTTTATACATTTTTATTTTTTTTTTTTTTAAATTTCCTACAAGAGATAAAGAGTTACAACTCTAATTCTAAATTTATTTGAAGAAAGTTTTCATGTTTCCACATACATGAAAAACTCTTCTATACTCAAATTGTGTTTCATTCATTTACCATTTAGAATACATTTAGAATACATCCTAAATTAAGTGCATGCATTTAGAAACTCAGAAAAAAAAGTAAACTTATCACACACATAAATTGTGATTCCTTAAGGGTATTTCTATACATGTGAATTTTATATAGAATTTCCAAGGATATTCAGAATTTTAATGACACACTTGAACCAACAAAAAAGAAAAAAAAAAATAATAATAATAATACAAAAAAGCAAATCAACAAAATTAAATTTGATTTTTGGATTTCAGTTTTACAAATAAAAAAAATTTAAATTCCTAGAAAGATTAATTTTTGACAAGAACTTCCAATATGCTGTAACAAATTTTTGAATACTATTGAATGATAATATTCCAATATGGTATGTAGCTATTACCCATTTTCACCCAATACCTTACAAATTATTATAAGTAGGGAAATTTAAGAAGGCAAAATCATAGAAACAATAATTGAGAACATTTATTTTTTTATTTTGGAATCAAATTTTATTAAAATTGATATGAATTGAGTTCATGTTAACCCGATGGCAAATTAATGATTCGAACATGCTTTTTTTGTGTAATTTTTAATGTAAAAAATTTTATTTTTTGTTATGATTTTATGAAAATTTATCAAACGATTTTAATATTTTTTTTTGTGAGATAACAAACAGTATGTTATCATTGGATTGAATGCTAAATTGGGTTATCGAAATATAGAAGTGCTTCAATAAAATATGACATAATTTGATGGTTTAACAGTTTTGTAGAAGAAGCCGAGCTCTTCTCTTTTATGCTGTTACTGTTATAGCTAATAGAGCTTGCATTAGCAAACAGAATTGAGCCACAATTGTGGTTTTCGTTTGTTTCACTGATCTTGGTTGGTTGGTTAAATGGTTGTGATAGTATTAGAACAGTATAGAACAGTATAGAACAGTTAGGCCTTGTACCCCCTCAACGATTACAGCTTCTAACAGCACTATAGTTAACAGCTTCATCAACCGAAGCACTTCATAAGGTTTTTTGTACCTTATCTCTGAGAATAGTACCCTTCTAGGATTCTTCCCCTCCCTGTTCTTTGCGTTGGATAAACGCAGTGTTTATGGAGCACTGTTTCATATTTTTCTCCGCATCCCCTACAGAGGTTGCTCTCCATAGGCATTAGTTTTGTACCATGTTTCCTCAGTAATATGTGCTACCCTTTGCATATCCCTGTGTAGAGTCATAGGACGGCTCTATTCAGTTTTCCCAAAATCTTTTGTATGGATAACTCCCGCCAAGTTTCTTCGTTCATTAAAACCCTTCAAAAGCTCCCATTATTTTGTGTAATATTTTACGACATGAAGTATTATACCCACAGATAGCATTCTCTGGTCCCCATTTCTTTGCATGCTCTTTGCGAGTTTGCCTGTTCTGTTATAGCCCGCTATGCGTGCATGACCTGGGATTCATTGAAGTAAGACAAAGTAGTTAGCAATATTTTTATTAGTTTTGATGGGACTAATTTTGAATGCGGTGCCATTTTCATTTATTTCACTTATCTTCAGCTTAACTATTCGTTTTTTACGAGACTAATTTTCAATGCGGTGGCATTAAAATTTTCTGAAATATCATGCGTGGGGTTTTGTTTTTTGCTTGCATATTTTTATATAGTAAATTTAATAAATGTTGATAGATTTTAGAGCCAAAATTTGTGATTTTCGATTATTTCACTCATCTTCCAGCTTAACTATTCGTTTTTAATGAGACTAATTTTTGTAATAATCTGGCGTTGGTTCTTGTTCGTTGAATATTATTATATAGCAAATTTGTGCTGTTTAATTAACCGTACAGTTCTTATTTTTCAGATGCGGTTGCAATATTCAAATTTCATTAAAATGCAGTGCCATGTTAACAAAAGTTTATTTGCAAATATATTATATAGTTCAAAAATTGATCAATAAATTTGGGCTGCAGATTTATCTCTTTCTGTTTGTTTTCTTTCTTTTCATTTAGTCATCAAAATTAGTGTAGTAAGTACGACATTGCAACTAACTTCTCTTATTTTAAAAACAAAACTGATTTTTGTTACAAATAATTACATATTTCAGTATTGCTTCGAGAATAGGTAGTGGGTGGTTCAGTTTGTGTTAAGCGAGATCGCTATGATTTCAAAAATGTTATTTGTTGTAGTGATACCTACGAATACCTTTGAAAATTAAATCCAACCTAATATTTTTTGTTAATGACTTACGTTTACAGGTGTAAATTGGTCCTTATAAAGGTCTAATCCATTTAATTATTTTAGAAATTGTGTAAGTTATGGGTACATTTAATTTATGGAAAAAGTAACGAACTAATTTGATCTTTAATAGGCTTTATATTAAATTGCCCAATTCAATCAAAATTGAGTACCTACCATTTGAAATATCAATTTAATACAGAAATAGACAAACAGAAAAATGCATGTAATGGAACCGCAAAAGCAAAAGTTAAATAACTGTTGAATATTAAATGTAAAATTCATAAATTGTAGTTCTGAAATAATTTTCTAAAATTGATCTTCCCCGAGGTTGAATGTATGAACCATTGAAAGCAATAATAATTATATTAGTCCTAAAATCTATTAACTTCAAATTAATGTTTATATTCGTCTCGAAACAATTGGAATTCAAATCCAATCGAAATAAATAAAAGCAAATTGTTCGAATTACCAATTGTCATCATTGATACATATAAAGTACAAAATAAAAGGGTTAACTAACAGTAAATGGCCTGCCAAAGAGAAAATAGTAAATTTCAACGGAACCAGGACATATAGAATTTTTTTTTTTTTGAAATAAAGCCTCCTTTAACTTGAAAACTAATTCCAGATCGATGATAAATTTTTCAATAGTCGAAAGAAATATTATATTTGTTGGTCGAAGATCAAAAAATCAAACAATATTGTAAAACAGCATATAGGTATTATATCGTTGCACATTTAC
The DNA here is from genome assembly GCA_963942445.1 of Argyra leucocephala. Taxonomy (NCBI): domain Eukaryota; kingdom Metazoa; phylum Arthropoda; class Insecta; order Diptera; family Dolichopodidae; genus Argyra; species Argyra leucocephala. The sequence goes on from OZ012681.1 coordinate 18,948,346, forward strand.
TGTATGCAACACTGTTCGATATGAAAATGAGATCAACCAAATGTGGCTCTTGAATGCAAATTTTTCTGTCGCAACATTTTAATTGATATAGTGAAAAATATATTTTTTAATAAATAATAGTAATTTAACCTAAATGTAATTATTTCTTAACTTTAATTCAAAAAAAAATTTAACACTCAAAATTAAAAAATATTTTAATTAAATTTAATCGACATTTTGAATATAATGTAAAATAATATCGAACGTCAAGAATTTTAATTTTTTTTAAGCTCTGTACAACATAGTAATTATTTTAGTAAAATAACAAGCTATTTGTAATTTATATTAGAAATCCAAAACAAATTTAACATCGTTACTATTAAACGTAAACTATTTCAAATCTACAAAAAAAAAATATAAATTTAAATATTAAATTACTGACATCCAGATTGATCTAAAAAAATATAATTTTAAATTATTTTCTATTTTCAAATTTTCCTTAATACATATACATTGAAATCTAATAATGAATGACATTAAGTATATCCTAGTATAAATAATTTGAGAAGCAATTCAAGAATGTAAACAAAAGGATTAAATTTTTAAGCAACAAGGAGTAAAATTCCATTTTATTCATTTCCATTGCTAAGTCATTGTACCAGCGGGATGGATAAATATATCGATATTGTTAGTGTAGCAAATATTTAAGTTATATGTAACAGTAAATTTATAAATTTACAGCATGTTTTAAAAAAAACAGTGGTATGACTATGAAGAAGATGTGCGGAATATAATAATTGTATGACTTATGAAGACTGTGAAAATTTAATAGAGAAATAACTGTACAAAATCGGAAGGGGTGCAACATTGGCAATTGCTACTGCCAGAAAAATTTAATACCAGCCTAAATATGACTAAGATTGATGAGATGTGAACTCAAACTTCAAACATGTACTAATTATTTTGTCAGTTAATAAATTTTTAGATTTATCATAGTTTTTGCTGCCCTTTGTTCCACCGATAAATGTCAGAACAATAACGATAATAATTTTATAGAAAAACTATCAGTATACAATACTTTAAAAAATGTTATTCATTATTTTATGTTCACTCTGTAAAATATTTTTCAATAATATCAATGTAAAAAAAAAAAACAAAAATATCAACAATAGGAACAAAGTTATTTTATTACAAAGGAATTCAAATGGAAATTATGCAAACAGAATATTATTCAACATTTGAATAATAGTTTGGATATTTGAATAATTTAAAATCGTTCATTTGTTGAAAATTTCATTAGAATGTGTTCTTACATTATTTAAAATCAGGTAAGGTACATAATATTATGTATATGTTGATATGAAGGGTAAAGGTTGAACATTAAAATTCACATTTTAAATATTTTGTACTGTATTTTGTAGAGAAAAATATATTTTAGATTATTGAATTTATCATTTTGATAAAATAAAGACTTTGATTAGGTTTACTAAATTTGGGTTTGGATACATTTGTGATTAAAAACAAAGAAAAATTCCATTTTCGAAATGCATTTGAACTTAATTTCAAAATATAAAATTCCATTATCAAGTTATTTCATACTATTTAAACATTTTTGGTTTGTTTTTCGTATTTGGCAAAAAAAAAAAAATCAAAGAAAATATTTTATTGGTCAAAGCATAGGTACGCTTCCATTTGGTCGAATCATAAGCTTCATATTCAATTTATATCAATTTTACTTTTCTAGCAGCAGGAAAATAAATTTGATTTCAAGCAAAAAATATCCGTACCACAAATGCCACAAAATGCCACAAACTGCCAAAATTCATTCCAACTTTTTGGAATGGTGTAGTTTTTTTTTTTTTTTTTTTTTTTCTTTATTAACAAAAAATCATATTTATATAATATACATATTTGTATAACAAAATTGTTACCATTGAATTATTCATTATTGGATACTATTTTAATATATAGAATGATTCAGGGGTTAGTCCGTAAGTCCCCAAAAAACAAAATCCATAATGCCTTTTGCCACAAAAAAATAAATCTACAACAAAACGATCCTTGTTATTGCTTTTACGCATTGCACTTTATTATGTGCGGCATTTTATTCGAAATTCTGAGCTAGGAGAGATTTTAGAGTTGGATTTTAAGTTCTATATATGCATTTTACAGAATATATATACAAATTATTTTTTATGCATAGCCGCTGTTGGATACAGCGAGGATATTTCCTTTTTCCAGAATTCATTTGCTACAATTTTATGGATTTTTTTTGTGGATTTTTTTTGTTAATTTCGATTTGTGGACTTACTCACTAACCCATGATTCAGAGCTTAGCCTAAGCGATATGGTCATATAGTTAGTTAGATTTTAAGGGTTATCAACAAAACAAAAAGAAAAAAATTTTAATTTAAAATAATAACAAGTAGATTTTAACCTAATCAAAGTCTATATTTCATCATCAACATCATTGTCCTGTAACCCTATTCGTAGGGTATAGGACGGAAATAAAACCTTTCTATCGGCTCTTATCTGCTGCTAACCTCTTTAATTGTGGCCATTTCCTTTGCTGGGTATTTGCTTCGGTTAAGACACTATTTTACTCGGTCTTCCGACGCGATGTATACCCTGAGTATTCCATTCGCGATATTTTTGTCAGATTTCGTTAGAGTATGTCCGATCAAACGCCATTTTTTCTGTCGGATTTACAGGTTTATTTGAATTTGCTTCGTTTTTTTTTTGCCACAGCGTTCTGTTGGAAATTGTTTGTGGCCAACGGATGTTTAGTATGTGGCTATGGCAGCTATTTATATACGCTTGAAGCTTCCTGGTGATGTTTAGTGAAATTTTTCATGATTCACAGGCGTACAGGCGAGAACAGATTTTACATTTGTGTATAGTTATTTCGTTTTGGAATTTTAGTTTTGCATCGGTTAGAATTGTTTTACTCTGGCTTCAGTATTATAAGATAATTTCAGAGGTAGGTAGATGGAAATAAATATTTCATATGCTTGTGGAAAATCAATTAGCATTTAGTTGTGCATTTTTAACGTCAGGGCTCAAATGAGCCATTTTGTTGCTGTTTGTTATATTCGGGGATTACTTTCTTTGTCCTAGAATCAGCATTTGCGATTGGGGAAGTCAATTAGGAGAAGTCAATTTTGCGATGCTTGATAAAATTAACAATATAGTCATACCGTTAAAAAAAGCTGTAGTTTCTAAAGAATAGAGGAACCATACTTTAGAAAATTTTTTCTAAAAATAATTTTAATAAAATTTCTACATGTGAAAATATTTTAATTAGCTTTAAAAAATATTTCGAAAATCAAAATTGTAAAAGAAAAGTTGTTGTTATTAACTGTCAACAAATCATGCAACAGTTATGAAATATTGGAAAAAGCAAATTTCCTATGAGTAACATAGAAAAACCGATACGAAGTTTAATAGAATACTGTGACATTGTTGAAACTATTAATTTACTAAATCAAGTTGTTACTTTTTTAGATCAAATTATGCTTTTGAGCTAATTTGAATTAATATTTCTACCATTATTTAAAATTAAGAAAGAGATGAAAGGTCTTGTATGAGTGAACCATTCTTATAAATAAATTGATTTCAAACTCTCACATAAGAAATTGAAAATATTGTTTTGTTTTATGTTACGAACATCCCGCCTTATGCTACACTAATTGGATTACAGGACAGTGATGAGTGACAGTGACATTTGGTGGAATCTTACTATCACATAAAAAATTTAAAAAGTTTTTTTACGAAATTCTGCCCACTCCTTTAATAGGGTTACAAGACAGTAATGAGTAACATTAGGTGAAACATTATTCCTGAAATATTATAAGTATGGAATAGGTATAAAACTAAAAACTGCAATTTTTACATAGTATTATACATCGATGAATTTATTTATTTATTTATGTATTCATCAACAGACTTTCGAGAAGTATTCTTAATTAATCCACAATAACCTTCATTTGCATGTTTATTTAATTGGTATAATATTTACAATTGGTTGGGTAAACCCAATCAACTATAAAAATGTACTGAATTTTGTAGATTTTTACAAAACTTAATACATATTGTCTCAAATTTAGAACTAAATAATATTAATGTTGCGATATAATCGAAAATTTAGAATTGTATTTATTTTTGATAATCAGATCAATATTTTTAATGATATATTTAATTTATGAAAGTCGCAAGCGATGAAGGTTGTAAGTTGCTTCCCCAATATCCATATTTCTACAATATAAGGAAATGATTAGTGAAAGAAAATTCGACTTTTAATCAATAAATAAAATTGTATTTCGGTAAGGAGAGTATTTTAATTTTACCATAATTAATTTAAAAATTACTTGCGATTGACACAAATATTGCAGGAAATTAAATAAATAAAGGGCTGGCTATTTTAAGTGTAAATATTATTTGAATAATTATTTTTACAGTTATTAAAAGTATTTTAACATTATCTATTAATTATATAACTTATAAAATATAATTTATCTGAATCAATGTACAATAATAAGGCTGAACTCTAAAAATTCATATTTTATCATTATTAGAATAAAATTTTAAATTTATTTTTTAAACTTTTAAAACTATTCTTAGAATATTAAAAATCAATAATTTATATTTTTTGAAATGAAATTCTATATGTTTGAAGAGAAAAACTAATATTAGTACTTTATTTTATACTTGAAATATCGAAAAGTATACTAGACAATAGATAATATTATCAGAAGCACTTCAATACAATAAAATATTCACCATAATTTAGCTAATTTCACCATGAATTTTCCCTTTAGCGAATTTTATTTTTATTTAAATTTCACTTCAACAATTTGTTTTTTATTAAATCTTTTAGAAAAAATTTAAAAACTATTTTTTATTTTTTTCCTGAATGAAACGAACATAGCTAGGAGAGAAGTAGATCACTATACACACCACTGTAAAAATAAACTCTCTTATAAATAGAAAATTCTCTTGCATATTCGATTTTGATTATATTATTTCAAAACAACAACAACAACAATACTATATTATAATCTTGGAATAAATTTTAAAAGAAAATTGTTTGTATAATATTTAAAGGAATAGAAAACTAAAACAGAAAACAAAAAAAATTTAAAATAAAAATTCACAAAAGAAAAAAAATTATTCAAAAAATTTAAAAGGATTCAAGTATTAAACTAATGTAGTTACAGTACATTGTTTACCCGTATGTTATCACTATATGTTTGAATAAACCATTATCACCCATATTCTGTTAGACCCATCTCGCGAGATCGCGTGAAAATATCTCTGAAGAGATAGTTTCGTATTCTGTTTGACACTACAGACGCGATAGCAAATTGCCGCGACGGCAAATATCAAAATAGTTGCGTGAGTAATTTCTGTTAGACCTTTGACGAGACACGATAGCCATTTTTATCTGGTCAAAAATTGTAAACGATAGAATATCTCGCCAAAGTATTTTGTGTTTTTTATCAAAAAATTAAATTAAATAAATAAATTATATAGATAAGATAGTTAAGTAAAAATTAATAAACAATTTTTCATTATTTTTTTTTGCATTATTATTAAAATTTTTTGAAATAAAAAACCTACTTTACTGTTACTGTTTTACTACTGTTTATGTACTAAACTAAAAAATATTTAAAACATAAATATATATTTTTATTTATTATTTATTTAAAAAATATTTTAAAACTAAACCCCCCACTAATACTTTCTAAAAAATTTTATAAACCATATTTTGTTTATAAGACCAATACTTTTTTTCACAGTAAAAAATTATCAGTGCTACCAACAAATAAAATGTTCTATCACGCCGCTTACACTGTCTAACAGAAATGCATATTCAGCAAGACGAGACGAAATCAATTTTTTCTTCTAGTAAACGATGGGTCTAAGAGAATATGGGTGTATATGTACTTAATAATATACCGGTGCGCATGGCTTAAGCCCAATTCCCATCACGTAACAGTTTTTTTGTTATAAGGCTCTTGCAGTGTTCGCATTTTATCTTTCAAAAGATAAAGAAAAGATAAATAAATTAAATTTTATACCTACTCACTATTTTTTCTTTAAGAAAAATTTTAACGTAAAATAAATTTTCAAATGATAGAAAAAATATAGTGAGAATATAATTGAATGCGTATAAGAGAATGTTGAAAAATGTGAGGAGACAAAACTTTATTTCTATTTAAGTCAACAGTTCTATTTTATTATTCTGAAAAGATAATGAAAAGATAAATTAGTATGAAAGAAAAGAAAAGCTATCTTTATATATCTATAATAGATATGCTATATCTTTAATTGCTGCTCTTGTTATATAACACTATTATAAACACTCTTATAAAAGTATTAGTATTCATTTGAATGATCCGAAATTGTTGCGAAACGTTATAAATACATTATAGCACTTAAAAGAGAATCATACAAGGCACCGGAGCAATTACTGTAATATTGTTATAGAAGTAATATATATATATATATATATATATATTATGTATCAGTGGATAATGTTTTTATTTTGAAATGAAATTCATTTGAAATAATTTATGTTATGCGAGAGTGAGATAGGTATTATTTATTATTTTAAAATAATAATTTTATGGAGTTTATATTATTTAGTGAGAAAGGGAGATATTAAATACGGTGTCCGGACAAAATTACATAAGACAAAATTACATAGGACAAAATTACACATGTACAAAATTACACAGAGACAAAATCACATATGGACAAAATAACATATGGACAAAATTTCATATTTAAAAAAATTACTGTGTCGTATGCGTTTATTTGCCGTCGGCAAAAATAGGGTTCCAATAAATGAGTAGTGGGGGTTTGGGGGCGGCGACCCCTGACTATAAAAACAAGAGGTCCGGCGTCCCAAGTGTCGGGACCGACGACCTTGAAATTTTTTTTTATTTTTTGTCATCAGTACATTAGCCCTTAAATGTGATGAAGACAATAGGTACGAGGTGCAATGAATTGAGGCCAAAACTCTATATTACGTATTTAAATTGTCTTTTTCTGAAAAAATTTTATTAATAATTGTTATACATAATTTAAAAAAAAATTAGGAGTGGTCCGACGGTCCGAAAGACGGGTCAGGAGACCTCGAACCATATCTAATTTTGTCCTATGTAATTTTGTCTTGTGTAATTTTGTCATGTAACCATTAAATACATATTTTTAGGCTTGTATGTAAATAAATTTATAATAATAAAAAATATGTTACTAATAAATAATAATATATTTTCCGGTTGGGCATAATTGTTTTAATATTTATAATTATTGTGGCCAAAATACAAAATTTTGGCTGGGAGGGAAATATCATTGACATTTATTGTAAAAATACTTCGAAAAAATACACTACCCTTCAAAAATAACCAATTTTTAAATAAATAAAAGAAAGTATATTTTTAAATTACATCTTTAAAATATTTAATAATGTATGTTAAATAATGCATAACATCAAATTTGATATTTAAATAATTATTCTTTTAAGTAAAAATGATATTTTAGTGAAAAAAATGCAAAATAAAGTTTTTCAGTTTTGTTTTTTAAAAAAAAATTTTTTTACTATGTTTATAGAATTAACGGCCGTCGCAAAATATTTATTTCAAAGCTACAGTAAGTTTATCAGTAACAACATAGAAATACAGTAAAATAATTACACTATTACTATTATTCTAGCAATTCTAATCTTATAACAATACCTTAACCCTTGTTATTAGGATTGATACGAACTTTTAGACTTATAATAAAATTGCTGTAACACTTGCTGAAAACCCTATTATAACAACTCCCGCAATTGCTATAAGAACATTCTTGTAACAACATTATTCCCATATAAAAACATCATTATAACACTTTTAGTAGGTACTTATAGGGAGTCATATAGGAGTCTTATAGCACAAATTTGGTTTTTATAACAATAAAATGTTAACTGGCGAGTTACTATATGCAACAAAGTCTAGATGACAGCCTATCCGTGGGATATAGAGCGGACTCTATATAAATTATTACTATAATGTAAAACAATCTATGATGGTGTAATATATATTATACAATAATAATAATAATAATAATAGTCTTAATTCCGAACAACGAATAATCACTGAACGTGGCAAAACAAATAAAGTTAAGTTTGGAATTGCATTTTCAACGGTCACTAGATGGAAAAAATACTTCAACTTAGTATGAACAACTTTCTTAATTTAATAAGGAAAAACAACCTAACTCGAGATATTTCACTTTTAGCAAAAAAATGAATTTGGAAAAACAGACAAAATCAATTTTGGTTTTTATGATATTGTAAGTAATTTTGTCGATCAGGTTCTAATATAATTTTGGTAAAAAAAACTATGATGAATTTGGCGATTTTTCTAAAACTTAGAAGTAATCGTTGTATTTTTCTAATTCAAGATTGGCTTTTATTCCATAATCTGCTTCATTGAAACTGACTTAGGCTATTTAGTTTCTGAGATGTATTTTGGTCAATACTGGTGTTATGTAAATGTCAACTATTTAGAAATATTAATTAAAATACGTAGAATTTATTTTCAAGCAAAAATCAATTTTGTCTTATGTCGACTTACGCGATTTTTCATTATTGCCACAGATTTAATAAAAATTGTGGAACATATCTAGAGTTTTAATATATATTATTTTAATTTAAATAATGTTTTACGTAACGCCTACAGCATATTCTATAAATTATTTATTTATTTATTTTGACAGTTGATTCTACAGATAAATCTGTAGGCCAACTTTATAGGTCATTTTTTCTTTTTAAATGTAGGCCTTTTTATTAAATTATATTAAATTTTTGGTATATATTTTTGCATATTACATATTTATACTAGGGGCCCCTGTTGAGTAATTATATTTCAATTTGAAGTCAAATTTAAAGTTTTAAAAAAAACAGTAATTTACGTACTGACATAGACTTCGCACGATATAACAGAAACCACTCGTGTTTAATAAAAAGTTTTGTGGTTAGTAAGTTTTATTTAGGACACGTAAATACACGTCCCTCATATACTGCTTCGTTTCCGATATATTCCCTATAGTAAGTTGCATTTAGTGATAAAATTACTAAAAATAAAAAGTTTTGTCATTAAAAAGGTATGTATATATATACCTATATAATATATAATTTTAATAAAAACTATATTATTACTACAAATAACCAAAATTAGAAACAGTTACTTAAAAAGATAAAAATGAAGAATTCAAGTGATTTGTTTTAGTAGGGGTAGGAGAATCGAAATAAAATAAAAAGGTGTCTACTGCACAGGACCTTAAATGCTTGCCAATTATAATTAAAGATTATTATTTTTTATTAGTTATGTTATATCTTTATTAACTATTAAATTTTATTTGAACCGATGTGGTTGCATTGAAAATTACATTTTCAGTAATTTAGGAGGCTATATTTGCCTCTTTCCTCAATAAAAAAACTCAATTACGGATTATCTGAAACGAAAGTTTAAGTAACATTTACATATTTTATTAGGAATACATATTAGAATAGACTATTGTAGCTACACCAAAGGTGTCTATAACTATATAATAACATAAGGGTTAATAATAACATAAATATTTAGAACTGCAATGCTATTTAGGTACTATATAAAATTGCATAATAATTCTGCATGTCAAATAATGTTAAAATATTTGTCTTAGAATAACATTCAGAACATGTTAAAGTTTATAATACACATCGTTTGAATGATGATCAATTAATAGAATGCACATTTTACTTTGCATTGTAATTATCATATACTGCAGTCTTTATTGTTGTACTATATATCATATATATATATGTAATTATCATATATGTATATGTAATAAACTATATATGTAATTATCATAAATTGCAGTCGCGACTGAAATTATTTAAAGTTAATTTCAGCCGCGATCAATTATATATTCTAATGAAGTTATTCTAAAACCGGTAGCTCTGATTTCAGATTATTTGACTCTAAGCAGTTTTCGTCTGAAATAATTTTCATTGACAAATTAAGATGTTGGTTATAAAAATAGTGATCGAAATCAAAACAGATTATAAAAATAGGTTATCGAAAATTTTTTTTAATTGAACTAAGAGGAGCTGGTACAGAAAAGTATGTTTAGATAAAAATTTTTGGAAACTCGCCAAACATTCGTTGATTCCTTAACAAACTGTAATAGTAAATATTTCGTAGATACTAAAATTAAACTCTTCAAATTTGATACTAATTCTAATATATATGAAGGCGAAAACATTGAAAATTTAAAAAAAAAATTTCTTTCAGTATTCAAGTTTTATAAACAAATTTTCGAACATAATCTTTTGGCTCGACATGATTTAGAATAAATGAACTTAGAAATTAGGCGAGAATTAAAAGTGTCGATGTTTTATGATTGAATACAAAAATGTGAATTAATTGAGTACACACTTTGTAAATCTAAAAGCTACTTCGCAAAAATATCGTTAGAGATTATCCCAAAATCAAATAAAATGTAGGCGACTCGACTTATAATCAGTTGGGCTTTAAACCGTTCTTCAGTAAATTCAAAAATATGCTATTATTTCTATGTAATACTTACAAAATATGACCAATGATTATGAATATCTAACATGATAATCAATTTTTCTGAGTGTGATAATCATTTTTCTAAGTACTTTAAATTTTTTGGGTGTGCTGAACCAGTTATTTGTGCAAAAGATCTAGCTTAAATTGGATACTGAATAATCAAATTAAATTAAATTAATGTTAACAGATTAAAAAAAATAATATGATAATACACACGTGGAGACAATACGATATTAAACATTTTTGTATTCGGTGTATCAAAATTTATAGATTGAAATATTCATTATGTATTAGTAGTGCTATTATTATATACATACATACAATGTACAATGCATATTAGATCTCCTAAAGTAATATGTAAGATAGATTTGAAACTATTGTTGCAGTAAGCAATTTAGAGAATTGAAAAATTGGTGTCTGATGGTATAAGCGGTACATAACAAATTTTTTTTTAAATTTATCGAATCAATTAGAGTCCATCAACGAAGACATATGCATTTGAGCATAAAAACACAAATTAATTTTCAAATCAGAAGTAATTTTAAATTTATTTAATTTATGTCCACCAAAGACCTAAATGTGAAAAAAAAATTTTTAATTCTATTAAAAAAAAAAAAATATTTTGAATAGAAATATTTTCTCGAGAACTAGCTAATTTTTAAAGTCTTATGGTTAACAGCAAACATCTTTCAACTACATTCAAATATGTATATATTTTTAGCCTCATTCATCTCTTGAAATTGCAGTTCATTTTAGTGAACAAATTTTTTTTTTGTTGTTTTTCATTTTTATGCCACTGATGATTTTATTTTGTGAGATTGAAACTAACTAAAAGAATTGGAAAAAAATTGTATATAACTGCGCTGACATGAAATATATAAAATTCGAATATCCTTTTTGAAGCAAAAAAAAAAAATAAATAAAATAAAAATCAAAGAAAAAATAAAGTCAAATGCAGAAGGATTCTTGCTGTACTTATTTTTGTTATTATTGTTATTTTTTTTGTTTTTTTTTTTTATTATTTTTGATTTTCTAAAAGAACGAGCAAAATAGTTGAACTGTGTGTGAATTGAATATTGAAATTATTTATTGTGTTATTGTTGTCTTTTTTCTTTTTAAATAATTTTTTTTAGACAAATTTAAAATAAAAATTCTTTATTCAAGTATCAATAAAAAACGGATATTGAATTGATTGAATTGTGTAAAGAAAAAGTTTATTTATTTTGTTGTTGTTTTTATTATTTTTTCTTTCAGTTTACGTGATTATTTTAGACTACACAGAGAAAAATATATGTGTATTTTTTTTTAATCTAATCGTCTTATATGAAACTAAAATTTATATATTATTATATTATGACATGCGAGGAGTATATGTGTGTGTGTGTGTGTGTGTGTGGAATATGAGTAAAATAATATAAAAAATATTGAAAATTTTATTTAATTATTTTGTTGTATGTTTTTTCTATTCATAGTTTTTTAAATTTATTTTTAAAATATTTAAAGGGTGATGATGTATGTGTGTACAATTTGGATGAAAAACAAAAATATTATTTTAATAATTTTTGTTTTTTTGTTATTTTCAAATTATTTTAAGTGATATATCTTTCTATTGAATTAAATTTTGTATTGCAATTTAATTTTAAACTAAAATATTGAAAAAATCGGCTTGTGATTGAAATAGGGAATAACAGTTGAGTCAAAATTCAATTTGATATTAAAAATACAGCGTACAAAAATTATTAATTAGTATCTGGCTCTGTAATCAATAAAAAATTTAAAAATAAAAATATTTTGTCAACAATTTTATTTAATGCCATACCCTACGCACAGCTGGTTATAATAAATGGAGAGAAAACATATATAGTATGTAACATATTTAGAGATGCGAAGCTAAAATACATAATAAGTCTATGTAGTACTATTCGTATAATATATGATGCCACTAGCTATTCTCTGGACTATTATATATTATTCTGCATTTATCTGGATGTTTGTAAGTTCGACGGAACGCTCCAACACATATACAAATTGCATATGTATACAAATGCATATATATACAAATTCCTTTGGTGCTTTTTTTTAACCCCTGTGTACCATGCTGAACCTTTGCAGGAAAAATTTATTGCATGAACTATATTTTTTTAATTTAATGTTAGTCTTCTTCGCAATTAATAAGGAAAAATAAAAAATAATAATAATAATATAAATAAAACAAACAATTTTTTTGATTTATAATAATAAGGACTAACAGAAATTTAATCAATAGTTTAATATGGTATAATAACCAAAAGGCAAACAGCATTTAACACAAAAAAAAAACATAATTCACTCAAAGGTTATTCTTATTACTTAAAATTATACATAATAATATACATGTGTATCAGCATATTTGTATTGTATAATATTATACATTATACTACTTTATTGCTTCTACCTTTTATTTTTGTCATTATTGTGTGCGTAACTCACTTTACTCAAAAAAAATTATTTTTGTTTTTTTTTTGTTTTTTTTTATTATTTGCTGTATCTGTATTCTGTATGTTCTGCATGCTCCATTCCAAAAATATTATTTTATTTTCAGTGTTAAGTGTTCACTGTTCACTTCACTGTTCAGGTTCACTGTTCAATCAATAGAACTTGATAGAAGTAGAATAGGATAATAAACTCTACTTCTACGTCGGATAATAAAACATTGTTTTTTTTAAATTGAAAATTATTGATGAAAATGTTTTTGTATTTTTGTAAATTTTACCAATTTAGATACAAAATTTTGAATATTTTTTTAGAAATAACACAATACCATAATAACAGTTTATTCATATAGCAAAATAAGATCCCTATACAGTATACAAAAGACAAAATTAATATCAAAATAAGATCCCATTTTTAAATTTGCTCTCCCAGAGGCCACAATAACGCTAATACGGTATAATTTATACTAAATGGAACCCAACTAACGAACTATAACTAAATGGAAGTGAGTACGAGTATACCATACAAAAATACAAACATTTTATACAAATTTGTTGGTATGGTTGATATAAAAAAGATTAGTGTTAGGCCAATATAAACATAAATAAAAATAAATAAAAAGTGATATAAACATAAGTACTTTAATTTCGGAATAAAGAATCTAATGAAATAAAAAAAGAAACTAGGATTTATTTTGCTTCCGTCATTTATGACGGGTTACAAAGCTAGTAAATTAATATCAATACTTGCAAAATGAAGATAGGACAATAAATGAATTATTTCATAATAAATAATAATAAAAAAAATATATAATAGAGAGTTAAAAACTGTCGATTAAAGCGAGGTGAATATTTTTTTCTAAATATCTTAAGTTTACCTCATTTGAATATTATAATAATTTTTTTCGTAGTATAAAATACTTAGTAATATAGAAAATATATATTTGTTCGTTGACTACATTATTTAATACTTAGATGATGAATTTACATGAGTGATAGTTTTAGGTCAGAAATCTGTTAATCTGTAATGCATGTCAAGTTTAAATAAGAATGTTATTTAAATACTGAAACAAAAAAAAACCAAGTTAAATTCACATACTTATCATAAATTAATATTATATGTGTATTGTATAGGCGATTGAAAAATATACATAGTGTTCATACACATTTATATATATGTTTATTTTATATCATATAATACACAGTAATATTAATTTAATTATTGTTGTTCCATTCACTAATAATTTTTAATATTGAATTGGAAATATCGATATTTCGATGCTTGTGACTAACTTCAGTCAGAGAAGAGAACCTGGCAACAATTAAATTATTTGATTTAAATTATATATTAATTATTATTATTTATTAGAAATAAAAATCCGATTAATAAATTATTAAAAAATAGTATTCATATTTTCAGTCATGTTACCACCTATATATTATAATATTGTTATATCTTCATGTAAATACACAACTTATTTCTAAATAAAGATCAATATTATGCTATTGAGAAAAAAATGTTCACCTCCTTTTCAAGATTATATTAAATAATTGGTTTATAATAATTCAACTTCTGTTATTTTTTCAGTTGCATATACTTTTGAGTACTATAGCGTTACACACAGAACTGAAGACATATGTACAAGTATTACGAAAATTGTGTATTACCAAAGAATATATAAATAGTAAGAAGTCTCATCTCATATAAATTTTTGAAAACAAATGTTTGTACTGTGGGTTCGCATATAAGACCCACACATAGAGGAAGAGAAAAAAGGGTGAAAAGAACAGCGAAAACAAAATTTTCATATTTATTTATTTCTATCTTTCCATCTTTCTATGAAATAATTATAATTTACAGTATACACTGATATGAATATACATAGCTACATACCTAAATAAAAATAATATGTATTGAAATAAGAATGCAGTTAAACATTATAATAATATAGTCAATGATAGATTTCCAGAATCTAGAAAATATTATAAAAATAATAGTAATAAAAGTATAAAGTTTATTAGTTATTCATTACAAATCGTGAACTGTTTACTTAATACACTTTCGTTTTATTTCATTCAATTTTGGTATTTTTACTTTGTGAAGAAATAAAACAGGCAACAATTATTTTTATAATTAATTTTTGATAGATTGTTTGTTTGTAAGGAGATATATATACATATTATTATATAAGTGTTAATTTTAAAATTTCGCTTGAATTAAGCCTGTAAATAAATAAATAAATTATTTTCGAAATTATTTTCGAAAAATATAAATAGATTATATTTATAAATGATTCATAAATAAAAACAGACAAAATTAGCAAAATCATAAAATTATTTTGCTTGATATTAAAAAATATATTATCTACCTAGTTTACGTGTTTTTATATTTTTTATTTTGAACCTTTGATTTGAAAAAATATTGAAATATATCTACATGAATGGTTAATCGTTTGATTACTGTATTTTTTTTTATAATACTGAATATTTCTTTGGTTTTTTTTTGCTTTTTTTTTATAAATTTACTCCTTTTTATACTATTAAATTTTTATTTTCGTTTCATTTTCTAACCCGCCTGTATGCATCTAAGTCGAAAAAATTTAAAAATATCCAGATGAGACTTCTTATTATTATATATTCATTTATATTACATAAAAAATTTTATTTTTATTTCTTTTAATGCTTTTGTCAGCGAAACTTATTAACAAAAAAAATTTACTTGTATATAACTAGCTGTAGTACAAAACAATATAAATAAATATGTACAATTTACGATTAAGACTATTCAACTAAACAATATGTCCGATTTGTGAATATAAAAATATAAGAAAATATGCTCCATTTACTATACAGTTCACACCGACATTATAATGCTTTTTATTTAAACTAGTCTATTTCGTTAACATTGTTATTCGGTAAAAGTAAAATTTCTTAATATAAATGAAATCACTTGACTAAGGTTGAAACTACAATACATTTTCCATTACAGTTTCGAATTATAAATTCACAGTTGTTGTTTACAATTATTTAACAAAGATCTAATTGTCCAACGTTCAATTTAGATTTCCAAATGTGGCAATTTACCTATACGTTAGACAAATAACTAAACAGAACCAATCGAATTGTGACGAATTTGTGGGAAAAAATTGTGGACATTTTAATAAAAATTCAATTTGGTTAATGCATATGTCATAATTGATCGCCATGAACATTTTTTTTTTGTTTATTTCAGTTTTTCTTTTTGACAAAATAATAATATACAATTCTACTAGCATGGTCTAACTTCAAAATACTCTCGTTGGAGTTACAACTAAAATAAATGTATATAACTTCAAAATATTAATTAAAAATACTAATATGGATACAGACATATTTAGAAATGTAACATAATGACAGGAAATAAATTAATTAAATGAAAACAAAATAAGTGAATATTAAATTTTGAAAAGAAGTTAAAAGTCAAAAAAAAATCTACCATCAAACGGTATTTAAATAAAGGAACAATATTTTTCCGATTAACGGGTCACGCACATTTGCCATGGCAACGACAACTTCTACAGAAAAAAAAACAACAAATTGTCGTTGTCGTTGAATTAGATTGGCAGCAATGAACGTTAAAATATTTCTTTATTTTATAGGGGTTTGTCCCATTTTCCTCTTCAAATCCCAATATTAAAAACAAGGTATTATAGAACAAATTAAAAATGTACTTGTACTTGTATAAATGTGAATATTTGGGTAAATAAATGAACTGAATTAAATTGAATTGAATAATTCTAATGAATAAAATTCATATTAAAATATTTTTCTAAATGTAGAAAAATTAAAATGAAAGCTCAATCGACTAATATTTGACACAGCCATGTCAAACCACATAATGGTGTTTCACTGCCATTTTTACAGTATAATTTAAATTGAATTTTTTAACCACTTTTACTCATCCCCCAATCCTATTTTCAAAAACAACAAACCAATTATTAAAAATTAAAATTTTTTCTTAACTTTTGTTATTATTTCCAATCTAAAGAGTTGTCAAACAGTTATGGTAAAAAAAAAATAATAATAATAATAAAAATAATAATGAAATATATTTTTAATTGACAACTATGTGTACATTGTAGTTTTTCCTGAATAATTAATTTTAACATAAATAAAACAACAAAACTAAGAATATTAAAAAAAAAATTAAGACTTTTAGAAAACTAAGACGAATTAAAAATTAAAATTAAGAAAAGTTATGTTAATTAAGAAATTTTAAAGAAAAAAAATAAATAAAATAAAAAGACAAGAAAAGTCAAAATTAAAATTTTTGAATTTATAATTTTTTTTTTAATGAATTGAACATTTTTATTTTTTTTTTATTTTGTTCTGGTAATTTTCTTTCTTTTTTCATAAAACTATTATAAAAGTTTTTAATTTTCTTATTTTTAATTTTTTTTTTTTTTTTCTTTAAATTTAATAATTTTTGTGGTAGAAGAATTTTGTAAAGAATTTGAATAGATAATTTTTTGACATTAAAACTTAAACGTAGTTAGGAACAAAATTTTCTTTATTTTTTTTTGTTTTTTTTTTTGTAAGGAAAAATAAACTTTGGTGGAATTATTTTAATTGGTGAGAAATTATATTTTCCTAAATTATTCAGTTTTGTTGTTATTGCTTTTTTTTTATTATATTTAAATTGTTTTAATTCAAATAAAATATTTTTGAAAAAAAAAAAAATTTAAATATGAAACATAATTAAATTAACAGGAGTTGGAATTGGTATTGGTATAGCCAGATAGTGTAGTACTATTACAATTTTGAAATAACTCTTTGTATTTCTATGATTTTGGGACAAAAATCAAAAGTGGAAAAAAAATTATCACTTAAGTCTGAATTTCATATTTCTGTTCCATATCTATTAGCATTCATACTCACTACTATTAAAAATCTATTTATAGGACGTTTTACTGTTATAGCTTTAGTTAATATTGCAGTCTCCTGTTTGATATTGTTTGTTTTTGGTTTGTTGTCAAAAAATTTGTCTCTTGTTTAAATTTATTTCAGTCAGCGTTTTTTTCATTATATTTTGATCTTCGTTTGTGGTTACTCATGGACACTGAATAGATTCTTGATAGTATTACAAGTATCATGTTGTGATCTCGGGCTTTGAGATTGTATTCTATTTCCCAATAAAAATGTTGTACGCTATGTCCGTGTGTGTTATGGTGTGGTCTATTGGTTTTTATATTCCTTTTGTGCTGTTGTACGTTGGTGAGCTATCATTAAGTAGTACATAGTAGTTCATCTATTATTTTCCCTCTTGCCGTCACTATGTTGTTTCCCCAAGTTTAACTTCTTGCATTGAAATCTCCTAAAATGATGTATGGTTTGTGTATTTGGTTAAGTATGCTGTATAAATGTCGTCTTTCTAGTCTGGTGTTGTGGTCAATGTAAATGTGTACTATAATAATTTCCTTTGTAAGTACTGGTAGTTGTCTGTATGTTCAGTAGTGTATACTTCAGTTCTGTCCTTACTAAAAATCCAATACCCCCATTTCGTTGATGATGAATTGATAGCATGCAGTATCCATTTTCTTGTAGTTGTCTTGTGTTTGATGTAGTGCTTAGTATGTGTCTTTACTGACAGCTCTGACAGCTACGATAAGCTTTACTGAAAGCTATGATGTCTTTACTGACAACTCTTTATTTCCCCATTTGGGTAAAATTAGTTTCTTTCACTTAAATTTTAGTAAAATTGATTAGTAACATTTTGTAAATTTGACATATTGTATATTTTATACATTAGGAGTGCATTTTTGGCATGAAGTCATATACATATTTATTTTCTGTAGATTTAAAAATAAGAGGTCGGTCATCGGTGAATTCAAAAACTGTATTTTAATTTGAATGAGTATCAAATTTATTTTTAAATTGATATGACTGCTTGTATCAGTTCTTCTTCTTCATCTGCATATCCTTTACTGGATGTTTGCCATCACATTTCTAAAGCTCTCTCTGTCCTACGCTGCGTGAATTAGTTCTCCCACCGTTTAGAGAGACCCATCCATTGCCGGATGTTCCCTAGCCATGACATTTGTTTTCTGCCAATCCGTCTTTTGCCTTCAATTTTACCTTACAGAATCCATTGTATTATAATTTATTTAACGGTAAAACGTGCAATGAATTTTATTAAAAAAAAAAAATAATTCAGCCCTGTTTTCGGTGGTATATTAATTGGAAAAAAACGAACACTTTACTATCCAATTTTAACATTTTTAATAACAGAGTCTTCATATTTTATCTTTCATTGTCACTGCGGACATTACGTTTTGTAATTAGTTACTTTTAATGTAAAAATTTGTAATGGGAGTTAGTATATATGAAAATAAGCATATCTGCGGTGATATAAGGTACTGATTCCCTCCCGAAATTCATAATCTATCCATCTAAACTATATACTGACTTGCTTGCTGAGATGGTCTTTATTTATTTAATAATACATAAGTTGCCGTAAATAACTGAATAGGATTTTTAATGTAAGTACCATAATGACTAACTGGAAAAATATTTAATATTCATTAATCAATATCTAGTTGTAATAGCTAGTCATAGTTCAAGCTGGAATTTGTCAATAATCAATTTATACCATCAATGAAGGAGAAATTTTAACAACCTGTGTTACACTCTAGCTACCATTCCGGGGTAACATTCCCTCTGCATTATTTTTAAACAAGTATGAACCAATGATATCTTCAGAATACAAAGCACATTAAACAGTATACAATTGTCAAGATGTAATATAGAACCTGGTACATTTTTTCAAGTTAATTCATACTCCATATTATGTTGATTTTGTTTGTTAATGTAATAAATCAACCAGGAATCGGCATCAGCTAAAAAAATATGTATCTGATTCTGGACAAGATATGGCCATTGTACACTAGTTTAGCCGCTTTTTCTAGAACACCACCATCCCTATTTATTTCCATGTTATTTGAGCTATTAAGTATCGTCTGCATAAATGTTATAATATCTTCAGATCAATTAATTTTTTTTACAAAATCCATTATCTATCCTGATAAATTCCCGATACCTGCTGCAATACCTATTCTAAGAACCTACTTGGTATAAAAATATTATTCAGAAATATTTTACTAATTTATAGCAAACAAATAAAATGTATTCATCTACAATACAGTTCCTTTTCCTTAATTACTTCAACATTATTAGTATACCTATAATACCTATAAACTGATATAGAGGATGTGATTACAATAATAACACTATCATCTCGGAAAGGTTATTCATTATTTTAGAAAAATAAAATTAATTTAAAAAAAAATTTTAATATACACTTTACTCAAGCATGTATTTATAGAAACGTGTTTCATTCGTAAAGGATATAAAGGATATTTAAATTTTAATTTCTATTCCGTAAGTGTAATCTGTAATTAGTATTCAAGAGATGATATCATCATTTTAAAATTTAAATCCAAAAATATTTAATCATTATATCAAGTAAAGTATATATATCTATATATATATATATATATATATATATATTTAAAATACCTAATTAAAATTCAATACAAATCTTTCTCATAAAACTTAATCCAAATAATAACACCATCATGATGGTGTATAGTGTGTGCATTTTCAAAATTAAAAAAAAAAAAAAAAAAAAAAAAAGAGTGTAAGGATAAACCAAGATATTAAAAAAATATGTTTTTTAAGTCAATTAATTTCATTCACATAATCACATCTCATTTTACTCAATAAATTTTCCTCTCTTTTGATGTCTCTTTCTCACCCTCCTTTTGTTTTTACGTATATTTTCAACGTATATAATAAAGTAATAATTTAAATGTGTTACCATTTTATTTAGTCATAGTATTAGTATATATATATATAGTGTTGTGTTTGTGGATTAATTTAAGATAAAATTATTATCAAAATATTTTTTAATTAATTAAAATTTTTCCTCTGAACACTTTGCATAATTAATTCAACACATCACAACACACAATATTTTATAATCATCTAAACATATTAACTTAAACAACATCATCATCATCATCATTATTATTATTATTATTTTTATTATTATTATTATTGTTATTATTTTTTATTATTATAATTTTTGATATATAATAATAATTTTAGTGAATGTATATTATATAAATGCATATATGCAAATAATATATACATTTTAAAATAGTAAAGAAGGATTATAAATTTTCTTTTTCTAAACGGAAAACTCTTCATCCCCACCTCACTTAATAGATCCATTAATGTACAGTGTGTATAAAAAAAAATTAATGATTAAACTGGAATGTATGAAATGTAAAAATAGCAAAATGACTACTAATCGAAAAGCTGATGTGGTGAAAACCCACTTGAGTATGTATTGATTAAGTATGTAAGAAGAGTACGTATTGATTGAAAAACAAAGACAGCTGTTTAAATAGAAATAACTAACACATTTAAATCAAATTTTATATTGTATATTTAAATAAATTTAAACCAGTTTGAATCAATTATGGTATACAGTTGTTATAGCCTGTTAAGATCAAAGCGGATAAAATATTGCAGAACAAACATTTTTAAGATTTAAGAATTTAGTTCAGGTTTCCACCACTTGATTTTAGTGTAACAATACCGATATTGATTTACTACTTAGTTGTAAATGGCCTATGATGGGTTTGTTTTAAGTGTCAATTATAAAATACTATGGTGGTATCAACTTGTTTTTAATTAATAAATATAATACAATGTATATAAAAATGTTGTATGCAATTCTATTGTACATTGCAGGTTCAAATCGTTGAAGGTAGCAAAGACACATACCTACCAATGACAATTGTCTCATGATATTCACAAATCGGTTAAATAATAGTTCAGAAATAATAAATTATAGTTAACAAAATATATTTAAAATAAATTTCATGTCTTTATTTTACCATCAAGCGTGATTAGGTGGATAACAATGTTTAAGTTATACATGACTTAATGCTGATTGTATACTTTATTATATATACATTTAGAAAAATAGCTAAACTGGTTTAATTTATAAAGTTAGTTTAAAATTGAGTTTGTATGTTAACCTTATATTTTTGTACTACAAATCGTAATTTATCATTCACTCTATACGAGCGACTGAGCTCATTTGAGAAAGAGAAAATCAAAATAAAATAAAAATAAAAAGTATTCAGATTCACTTGTCTGGACACATTTTCATTTCCGTTGAATGTATAATGCTTCGGCATAGCTTAATAGTATTGTAGTTCTAAAAGTGTTGTTTAGTTTCGATAATCATTATTTCTATTTACAAATTAATTGGTTAGACTACTTTTGCTATTTTGCTTAGTGTTAATTGTGTCATCTATCTTCTAGTATAATACAACGAATTTTATCTCTGAGGTTATGGTCGACATCTCATACAGAAAAGGCCAAAAATGTTTGTTGTATATTGATATGCAAGGGGAAGAAAAATTAAATTAAAATAAATGAAATCTCCAAGGTGATTTGAATCCTGGCTTTCCACATTGTTAGATTGCATTTTCTGACATACGACCGTTTAGGTTATGTATAGAGACGGTATCTATTAAAAATACTTATTCTGAATTTCAATTGAAAGCATAATGAATTACAATTGAAAATGGTTTAGAATTTTAATCCTATTTTTTGATCGTTATCTCACTACATTACTATTATTGGACATTGGTAAACGATGACTTTTGTATTAATTTGCTTGGGAAAGTGGTCATCTAAAACAAACCAAATAACAAATATACGCTAATTGGGTTTCATAGAAGCAACTGTAATTATATATTCCTACCTATCTACATCATCACCTTAAATAATGTAGAACTAAAATACTATTTCATCAATTTTCAGTACTCACTGTATACTACACATGCATGCTATATGCATCATACATAATGTTAAAATAATTTAGAAAGAGTGCATCAACATCATCATCGTCGTCATCGTATTCAACAGATTTTCAAGTACCATCAGATTTTGTTGTTGTTATTATTTTTGTTGAAATATTCATGTTTTTAATTATAATAAAAATGTTTATATGTATATTATATTGTATATACATACGTATCCTATTATTGTATACATACATAAAAAATGTAATTACTAAGTTTGAAGCGGCTTTTTTTACTTTGAAGAAAAGTTCTTATTTTTTTTGTTTTTACTAAACTTATTTAAGTTATGAGGTAATCCGATAAAACCTTAACCCATCATTTGGATGCATTTGGTTTAAAAATTCTCATATTAAACACACAAAGTATATGATTTTATACTAACATACTAACTGTGTTTATTAAAAAAGGATATGATACATAAAAATGTTGCATAAGTTTTGTTGCCAAAGTTGAAATTTATTTAGAAGTAAATTATTTTGTTCTGATTGTAGTTTTTTTTTACTTTATATTAAATGTAGGGCATTACAGCAGCTATCAAAATATTTTCTATATATTTTAGTTTTACTTAAACAAAGTTTTATTAAATATTAATATTAAAGTATTAGTGCAATTGAGGCCCCTTCTATTTTTTTATAATCGTAATTTTTGATGATTCATTCTGAATATTGATTGGATTCTTGAGAAAGCATGTGAAGCGGAAATGATCACTTTAGAGTTTATTGTTCAATTGGATTAGTAATTTATTAGCTAAATTGATATAATTTGATGATTAATAGATTTATTGATCAATCGCCAGATATCAGTGTATGAGCAAATATTATTATTCACCATAAGCAAAATATCTGCTTATACTTTTTGCGACACACTTTTTCTTCTCAAGCCATTTCTCGCTTTAATGTTGTACAATACGGACGCACAACATTTACCCAACCTTTTGAGTTGTATTTTCCTAAGCGTTATGATGTCAAGCTCGAAATCATTGCCATTTTCGTCAGACGATCTTCGACCATTTCGTTCACTTCAGTTTCTTCGTTTAGTGCGGATTCAATCAACAATAGTCTAGACCGCTAGATTACACACACATAGTATAGATCGCAATACACACATAGTCACACAAGATCACTTTTTAGTTTATTGCTTCTAAAGGTTTAACAATAAATTAGCCTTAGGATGTCCATTGCATCTGTATAAAATCGTTTCTTTGTTTTCAAGCGCATTTTTATTAATTTTTAACACTTACTGATTTCACACACTAATTTCTAATTTTGTGCATTTTATTTTGTATATTACCAACAACTGGCTTTGCTGTTATTTTTTTGTTATAGACTATCTTAGGTACTATCCATTTCAACTGTACCTAAACAACTCTTAATTTTAATTTAATTAATTTCATAACCCATATATATAAATATCAAACAAAACTATATGTGAGTTGTAAAAGCCAAACAAAATTTCCACTTGTATCATAATTCTACCCATATTTTAGTTTTTAATCAATTTTAATCAATCGGTTTTATTCTAAAATATTTAATTTTCAAATATATGAGTAGTATTTCATCAATTTTGACCAGTACTGTAATTTATATTACTTTGTTTAAATATTTCATTTTTAGTAGAGGTAGCACAGGTAAAGGATAATATTTTAGATTTTAAAATTTTAAGTAATAAATCTGACCTAGATTATAAATACTGTTGTGTTTGGATTAAATCCATGTTACTCTTAGATATTATAAATATATAGCCACAGGATATAGATACATCATTTCAAAAAAAAAATGTTAAATTAAAAATTGTTTTAGATATGTTGTTGAAACGTGAATAGAATATTGTCAAATTTAATTGGAAAAATAAATCTTTTATAAAATCTGGAAAATTAGTATCTTTCGATTTGTTTGGGAAAAGAGATTTCAATTTTATAGAAAATATATCAAAAGTGAAAATTCAAATATTTTATTTTTAATAATTTATTTAGTTCCGTTGTCCCAAATTGTTGTATGCATATATTTTTGAATTATAGCAAATATTTGAGTAGACAGTTCAATTATAACTGGACACTATATACATGTCAAAAACCTATTGAAACTACGTAAGAGTAGTACCGAAGAGAATAATGGGGAAATGAGTTTTGTCACAAATTAATATGAATGTCATATAATTGGAAGAGTAGAACAAGATGGTAGAAAAGTGGGAAACGGTAAATCAAAATATAATTGAAAAAGAAAGATGGTGCAAAACTGGGAAGAGGTAATAATGTTATAACATTATATTTCTTTAGTCCTAGTAATTGATAATATTCAATTATTAAAACTGTTTATTCGATTCAGTAGACACAGTACTGTATTTAGCAGCAATATCTTGATTATCAATTATGAGTATATTTGCTTTGCTATCCTATTATCAGTAAATTAAGTCGAATACATTACGTACGGTACACTGCAATTTACAACGATTGTAATGCGTAAAGTAGAAAGAGTAATGTTGTTCGAGTATTTATTTTTCAATAATACTGGTATCCTTAAATTTTCTGGAATCAAAAAAGAGAACGTGGTGGATCAGCCGGTGGTAAATTCATAATCTAATTGAGTTTACAGTTACAGTTGGTGCAGTAACAAACTGCGCCGATAATACAGGTGGTAAAAACTTGTACGTAATGCCTTCATTCGACAAAGGAAACCATTTAGAAGGTGCGGGACGGTGTATTCACATACTTTGAAGACAATGCAGGCCTAATAGTGAACAATAAAGGTGAAATGAAAGATTCAGCTATAACAGGCCCTTTTGCTAAAGAATGTGCTGATTTGTGGCCTCCTATTGCATCAAATGCTAGTTCTATAGCTTAAAATTAGAATATATTAACCAATCTAGAGTTTACTACTATTTTCAGGAAATAAGTTTTGTTATTTTCTAAAAGCGTAGATCCTAGTTCCATTTTACGTAAGTTATTACCTTATCCGGTTCACGGTCTAGGTCAATACTTTAATATTAATTTACAATTACAAATCAAAACCCAGATATTTATCTGGTTTTTATACATATCTCAAATATTTAGTAATTATATTTGGCACGAGTGACGCTTGAGTAGAATTTCAATAGAAATTTTTGATAATTCAATTAACAGGTTTGCCAACTTAAAAAAAATTATTCAGAACATTAACTTACATCGTTCTTTTGAATTTAATAAAACGTTGAACCGTATGAAAAAAAAACAGCTATTTTATTATTATTCGTAAGAGAGTTATTAAGTACTCTTCTTTTGTGTATTTAAGTGGTACTGTCTTTAGTATGTCTTTAAAAAATTTGACAGTCCCAAATATATGTTAACCATCTAATATTATGACATCTTTTTACCCATAATATCTAATATTCAATTCAATTTCAATTTATTTTATTCAATATCAATATATTAATTATTAATTATTTTTTATATATTTAAATTTATTTTTATTTTTTATTTATTTACAGAGCATTCGTTGAGAATACACACCTTCAAATAATTAATTTAAATAAAAATATACAATTTACTGAACTTCCATTACGTTTATTTCATGGTAATCCAAATTTAATTGAAATATCAATGCAAGGAAATAATTTACAAACAATTGATGCTGTACAATTTCCAATTGATAGAATACAACGTTTATATTTAGGTGAAAATCCATTACAATGTAATTGCTCAATATTATGGTTATGGCGTTTAATACATCAAGAAAGTCAATCATTATCAGCAGCAACATCAGCAGCTGCTACATCATCATTATCATCTACAACAATCAATAATAATAATAATAATAATAATAATATTGATGTTATTACTGAATCAGAAAGTGTATTACAATTACGTGGTGATAATCAACAAAATGATAAAAATGATAATAATAATTATCCAGATCAAGATACAAATCCAAATGAAACATCAAATATATTAATATTAGATTCAGATCGTATTGGTTGTAATATATTAAAAGATAAAAAAATTATCAGAAAACATTTAAGTAAATTAAGTGAAAATGAAATATCATGTCCAGCTCATATTGTAACAATTGTATGTGCAATATTAAGTACATTAGTTGTATTAATGACTGGTGCTAGCATATTATTTTATTTAAGATTTGTTAGACGTCGTAGAAAATTATTAGGTGATAGACGTTCAGTTAAAACAATTGTTAATGTACATGATCGTATTATGCAACATCATCATCATCATTTACCACAAACAAATCATTTTCAACATAATAATCATAATCATAATACTATACATCATCAGCAGGCAACATCTGTTGATAAATTAGAATTGGAACGATATTTGGCAGCACAAGCAATTGCAAATGAATATCGTGCCTTAAAACCATGGGATATACCAGTTAAAGAACCATTAACAGATGAACCAGAACATTTATATGAAAAATTTGATCATTATGAATATCCAGATACCCGTACAATGTCAAAACCACATGTTGTTTATGTATGACTTTTAGAGGAGGATAAAAAGAAAATTATAAATAATAAACAAGAAAAAGAAAAATATGCTGAATATAAAAAATATAATAAAAAACAACAAACACCTCGTTGCTTTAATAATATTAACTACTATTACTATGATTAATTTAGGTGAAATAAAAATTTTTTAAAAAAAAATAACTATATAATTATTATAAATTAAAATTTTTCAATAATTATTATTAAAATTAAATCTATTTATTTTTTTATTTTCTAATTTTATTTTCTTTAACAAAAAAAAAAAAAAAAAAAAAATTTTAAAAATGTAAAAACAAACAAAAAAAAAAAATTAAAAAAAAATATTTCATTATTTCTAAAATGTTGCTATACTAAATGTTGCTAAACATTAATAATTTTGGTTATTCATAATTAAATACAAATTGATCGTTTGTAGTACCTACCATTGTAGATGAGCCACAAAAACACAAATTATTTAGATATTATAAGCTGGCAATGGAATAATGAAAATTCAATTCTATGTTTTAGATACTGAAAGAGTTACAGGACGATGATTATAAACATAAAATAATATTTTGAGCCGTTTTTGCCGTACATTGAATTTTGTATATTCCATCCGGTAACTAAAAATGTAGTATAGTATTGAAAAGCGATACGAATTTCAATTAAATTAATTTAACAATATTGAATAGTTAAAATTCCACGACCATACTAAATAAGCTTCAGGACGATGACCAAGAATATAGAATGATATTGTAGACCAATCCAAAATTTAATCACATTTTTGTATTTGATTTATCTTCTAAACTAAATCGTATATAAACAATTTAATTGATGTCCGGTTTCCGTTCAGTACCAATAATTATTTTAATATTTTATTGCAAATATCGATTAGATCCTACTTTCTTTCATTATACTACAATAACAGGTTAATTTGTACTTAATTATGTATACCCATATTTTAATATTTAATTATGAATTTTTGATAAAATGTTTACTATATATTTTCGGTGCATCATACCCTATATTAAATTCAATAAATAAGTAACATTTATATAAATGAAATTGAGAGTTAGTTCGTGTGCTGCATATACAATAAATTTAAAATATAATAATATCGCTTATGTTACGACTATATGAAATTGTATTATTAACACTGTTATCGTTATTATGTCAATGATTTATGAAAATATCAAAATAATAATCATTCAAAAGGCTGCCATTCTTAACCAATTAGACATATCTAAAAATGTTTGCAATTGTGCAAAATTTTGAACTGACTATATTTTTAATTTTCGTATGCTATTTTATACATCTTAAAACATTAAGCTTAATCATGTATATATACATTTTATAAAAATCTTATTAATTCATCTAATTTTTATTAATATCGCAAACAAATGAACAGAATCTAATGCGCGAAATAACAAAAATGTTAGATACATTTAAAGCATAGTACAGATACAGATGCATGATGGTGATTGGAAAGTTTGACATAATATAGTGACAATATGATATAATATCATAGTGACATCTTGTAAATCAACTTCAGTTAGTTTAAAAACACACAATTGATCGTGAAATTGAATTCAACCCTCTATTTAAAACAATAAAAAATCGATAGAGAACAATTCAAGTTTACTACAATGTTTACTTACAATGTAAATACATTTTAAATAATCCATCAAATTTATTGTATACAGCGTACTACTTCCGCGAACCAACTTTTTATTATTTCGAAAAGAGTAAAGAAGAAAAAAAAAAACAAAAACAACAAAGAAAACAAATTTGAAAAGGAACAATAATAATAAAAAACACAAAAAAAAAAAAAACAGAACAAAAATAAAAAACAAAATATGATTATTAAAAAATTAGAAATATTAAAAAAAAAAAAATAAATATATATTATATAGGTATTAGAATATTAAAGAATAAATTAAATAATTATGTAAATAATAAAAAATATAATAAAAAATTAAATATTAAAAATTTCCTAGGTAAAAAATTGCAAAAACAAATAAAAAAAAAAAAATAGTAATTATTTTTAAATTTAAGAAAACATATTTTTTTTTTTATTATTATTTCTAAATATTTTTATTTTTTCTATAAATAATTATGAAACAATTTAATAAAATTTACAAAACAATTAAATAAAAAATAATAATATGTATACAATTTTTTTGCGCTATATATATATAGTTAGTCTTTAAAAACTTTCAAATTTTTTATATTATATGTATATAGGTATATATTATAATTATATAAATTCTATTTTGTTTTTCATTTTTAATTTCAATATTAAATATTAAAAATTTCTATTTCTATATAAATAATATAATATTATTATTAATTCTAAAATATAATTAATAAAATAAAAATAATAATAAAATGATAAAATATAAATAAACAAAAACACAAAAAAAAAACAAATCCTACTTAAAATGAGAAATAAAAATACCGAAATAAAATAAATAAATTTTTTTTTTTTTTTAAATTATATATTTCAAAACTCTTATAACATACCTAATTTATAATTTTTAAAACAAACATTTAAATTTATGAATTCAAATATTAAAAACAAAAAAATAATTAAGTTTATAAGTGTGGAAAATGTTAGCTAGTGATCTAATTGACTTCTTCAAACGGTACAAGTTTTTTCTAGCACTGGGTAAGATAACCAGTACATGGTAAGGCAACAGTAAATGGTTCACTAAAGACACAACCACGGCATAATTGGTATTCTAATTGCAACTAGATCTATTTACTTACCTACTGAAAATACAAAAAAATAACAAAAATTATTGTGTCAATACAAACACAGTAAATTTGAAGTCTGCAACAACAGTAAAAATTTCAAATTTCGACTTATTTTCTGTAATTATTAATTTGTTAATTAAGTCTCATGTTTATAATAATTATTCATTAAATAATTTGCGTTCTTTATTTTGTTGTGTTTATAATATATTTAAACAGTGTTGCCAACTTAAAATAAAAATTCAACAATAATATGGTATTTTAAGATTATTATCCGATTAACTCGATGTAATTCGAAAACTTAAAATATTTGAATATCGAACATTTTATAGAACATCTTTGCGCAATCAAAAAAACAAAGTTAATATTATTAAATACCAATCATTGATTATTTTAATTGCTGTTATTATTATCAAATTCTAGAACACCATTATCCAAAATTTCCCAAAAATTATAGAAATTTTCTATAATTTAATTAATACCTATATTATGTTTTTTTGTGATTTGTCTAATATCAATTATGTTTTTTTTTTTATCTAACCTACATATTTATTATTTTATTTGTTTTTAATGTCAAAAAAAAGCAAAATTATTTTGTTTGTGCAATGTCAAAAAATCATTCTAATATTTAATTAATACCTATATTATAATTTTTGTGATTTGTCTAATATCCATCATGTTTTCCTCTCTAACCATTTATTTATTATTTTGTGTGTGGTTTAATGTCAAAAAAATGTCAAAAATTATTTTGTTTGTAAAATGTCAACCAACTAAATCCAATTCAAATATATGTGACGAAAATAATCATCCTCCTTATGTTGGTTAGGTACTGTTTTACCTAAACTTAATCCAAAATCCTTAAATGGCAATTGATTATTTGTAAAATAAATTGTAATTCCAATTAAAATCCAAATCCTTATATAAATTCAAATTCCTTAATTGTCAATTTTTTGTTAATAATTTACAATTCAAATGTTACCCAAATCTCAATGTTGTTTTGTGCAATTGTCATCCCGTTGTAA
This sequence comes from Argyra leucocephala, assembly GCA_963942445.1. Lineage (NCBI taxonomy): Eukaryota > Metazoa > Arthropoda > Insecta > Diptera > Dolichopodidae > Argyra > Argyra leucocephala. Next base: position 18,979,554 of record OZ012681.1, read on the forward strand.
TTAAAATATTCCAAATGTCAATGTTGTTTGTTTTGTGCAATTGTCATCCCGTGATCAAATTCAAATATTCCAAATGTCAATGTTTTTTTGTATAATTGTCATCCTTTTATAATTCAAATATTCCAAATGTCAATGTTGTTTTGTGTAGTTGTTTTCCCGTGATCAAATTCAAATATTCCAAATGTCAATGTTTTCCCGTGATCAAATTCAAATATTCCAAATGTCAATGTTTTTTTGTATAATTGTCATCCTTTTATAATTCAAATATTCCAAATGTCAATGTTGTTTTGTGTAGTTGTTTTCCCGTGATCAAATTCAAATATTCCAAATGTCAATGTTTTCCCGTGATCAAATTCAAATATTCCAAATGTCAATGTTTTCCCGTGATCAAATTTAAATATTCCAAATGTCAATGTCTTTTTGTATAATTGTCATCCCTTTATAATTCAAATATTCCAAATGTCAATGTTGTTTTGTGCAGTTGTTTTCCCGTGATCAAATTCAAATATTCCAAATGTCAATGTTTTCCCGTGATCAAATTCAAATATTCCAAATGTCAATGTTTTTTTGTATAATTGTCATCCTTTTATAATTCAAATATTCCAAATGTCAATGTTGTTTTGTGTAGTTGTTTTCCCGTGATCAAATTCAAATATTCCAAATGTCAATGTTTTCCCGTGATCAAATTCAAATATTCCAAATGTCAATGTTTTCCCGTGACCAAATTTAAATATTCCAAATGTCAATGTCTTTTTGTATAATTGTCATCCCTTTATAATTCAAATATTCCAAATGTCAATGTTGTTTTGTGCAGTTGTTTTCCCGTGATCAAATTCAAATATTCCAAATGTCAATGTTTTCCCGTGATCAAATTCAAATATTCCAAATGTCAATGTTTTCCCGTGATCAAATTTAAATATTCCAAATGTCAATGTTTTTTTGTATAATTGTCATCCCTTTATAATTCAAATATTCCAAATGTCAATGTTGTTTTGTGCAGTTGTTTTCCCGTGATCAAATTCAAATATTCCAAATGTCAATGTTTTCCCGTGATCAAATTCAAATATTCCAAATGTCAATGTTTTTTTGTATAATTGTCATCCCTTTATAATTCAAATATTCCAAATGTCAATGTTGTTTTGTGCAGTTGTTTTCCCGTGATCAAATTCAAATATTCCAAATGTCAATGTTTTCCCGTGATCCAATTCAAATATTCCAAATGTCAAAGTTGTTTGTTTTGTGCAATTGTCATCCCGTGATCAAATTCAAATATTACAAATGTCAATGTTATTTGCTTTGTGCAGTTGTTTTCCCGTGATCAAATTCAAATTACATTTTAATGTTAAAATTATTGTGTTTGTAAATTTCCCTATCAATTTAATCCTGATAACTATTCTAAATTAATTTCAATATTTTTAATGCAGTATTTTCCTACTTAATCAAAACTAATCCATTCAATTCCGATACTCTAAATGTTAATATTTTTTGTGCAGTTTTTTTCCCATCTGAATCCAAATATGTAAAACAAAAAATCAAAAATTGTTTATTTTATTTATTTGTTTGTCTTAAATGTGAAAGTTGTGTTATCCTAGCAATTTAAATGTAAAAAAAAAAAAAATGTGCCGTTAACCTAAATCAATCCAAAATATTGTAATAAAATATTATCAACATTTTGTTTGTTTGTGAAATGTCATCCCAATCAAATCCATATATATTCCAAAATGTCAAAACTCTTTGTTTGTGAAGTTTTCCTCCAATTTAATCCACATATGCCCCACGTGACAAAAAAAAATATAATGTCAAATATGTTACCCTAAATGTCAATATTATTTATGTTATATTCCTTCAATTCAATCCAAATTTAAAATGTTTGTGTGTTTGTTAAAACAAATCCCCCTCCTGCTCTCTCCTATCTATACCATTAAAATGTTCTTAATGTCAAAATTGTTTGTGTGAAATTTTCCTCCAACTTAATCCACATATGCCCCACGTGACAAAAAAAAATAAAATGTCAAATATGTTACCCTAAATGTCAATATTATTTATGTTATATTCCTTCAATTCAATCCAAATTTAAAATGTTTGTGTGTTTGTTAAAACAAATCCCCCTCCTGCTCTCTCCTATCTATACCATTAAAATGTTCTTAATGTCAAAATTGTTTGTGTGAAATTTTCCTCCAACTTAATCCACATATGCCCCACGTGACAAAAAAAAATATAATGTCAAATATGTTACCCTAAATGTCAATATTATTTATGTTATATTCCTTCAATTCAATCCAAATTTAAAATGTTTGTGTGTTTGTTAAAACAAATCCCCCTCCTGCTCTCTCCTATCTATACCATTAAAATGTTCTTAATGTCAAAATTGTTTGTGTGAAATTTTCCTCCAACTTAATCCACATATGCCCCACGTGACAAAAAAAAATATAATGTCAAATATGTTACCCTAAATGTCAATATTATTTATGTTATATTCCTTCAATTCAATCCAAATTGAAAATATTTGTGTGTTTGTCAAAATAAATTCCTCTCCTCATCCCTAAAATTCATTAAAATTGTGCTGTCTTTCCCCAATTACAATCCGAAATATCCCAAATATCCAAATTGTTTGTTTGTGAAATGTCATCCTTATCCTTCCGCTCCCACAATTTTAAATAATGTTTTCGAAAAAAAACATATTGAAATCCTCCCAAGTTCTATAAAATGTCAAAATCAATTTTTTGTGTAATTATGTCTACCCATACCAATTCCAATAATTTAAATGTATTCCAAAACTAATGTTCAATCCTACCGAATACAAAGGTTTGTCAAAGTTGTTTTTGTCTTTAATGTGTTTTGTATTCCAAAAATTGTATGTTAAATGTTTATGAATCCTTAAATGTTATTCTATTCCCGTGTGTATATGTTAATTCTATTTGCGTGTTACTGTGTACGTTAAATCCTCCTAAACCTAAAAATGTCAAATCCTAGTGTTTGTGAACATCAAGCCTTTGTAATTGTCAAAATAGTAACTATACTTACTTATTATCTATCTAATTCATATCCAACTGTTTGTGATTGTCAAAAACCTTATCCCTTTAATATCCTCCAATAATTCAAATCCTACTGTTCGTGATTGTCAAAAATTTTATAACATCCATAAAAATTCAAATTATCCTATCCCCAAAATATCCCAATATGTTCGTGACTGTTAAAAACCTTAACCCTTTGAGGGCCTCAAAAATAAAAATCCTAATGTTTGTGATTGTCAAAAATTTTATAAAATCGATAAGAATTCAAATTATCCTATCCCTAAGAGATCCCAATTTGTCCGTGATTATTAAAAACCCTTTGTCGTCATCAAAAATAAAAATCCTAATGTATGTGACTGTTAATGACATTAACTGTGAAATCAACCAACCTAATGTTTGTGCTATCAAAAACTGTTACCGATTGATATTCAATCATATCCCAAAGAATTGAAATCCTCATGTTTGTGTTTGTCAAAAATATTAACCCTTTACTATCCCTAACAAAGTGAAATCCTAATGTTTGTGATTGTTTAAAACCTTAACTAAATTCCAATCCTAATGTTTGTGATTGTTAAAAAAGAAATTAACCCTTTAACATCCATAAGTACACCAAATCCTAATGTTTGTGATTGTCAAAAACCTTAACCCATTAATATCCTAATTCAAATCATAATATGTTTTTGTTTTGTTAAAAAATGTAACCCAAGAATATCTTCGAAAACTGCAACCTATTAACAATATTGTACTATTTTCGATAATTTGAATCCCAGTGTTTTGTATTAAACCTGTCATCCTGTTACTCATCTGTAATTCTCTATTGTTAATAAAAATCCTAATCCGTTATTCAAAATGTTATTTGTGTGTTTGTTACTCATATTTATGTTAAAATTGTCAACCTAATGTCAACCAAATGGAATCAAATATCCGATACTATTTCCGAAATATACCTTAATAATTGTTCATCCCAATTCAATTCCATCAGTATTCCAAATTAATGCTGCTTACGCAGTTGTTTAAATCCAAATGTATATGTAAATGTCGAAATTGTTTACCTGTTCCTATTACAATCCCGATAATCCTTAAGTGTCAATACTTTTAATTATATAAAAAAACCAAATATTTTTTTTTGTTATTAAACATCCCTGTAATCCCAACTCAGTCCAAAATACCTTAAATATGAACATTATTTGTGTTCTCCCAATGAAATCAAAATATCCCACATGTTATCTACCGAAGTCTTTGTTACTCGTATTTATGTTTTTTTTTTATTTTTCTTTATTAAAACAAACTAACCAAATCCATGTGTTTTGTGAATTGTCGAAACCCTACATTTATCCTACATTGTATGTTAGAACTCCTATTTTCCTATTTTTGTTTAATTTTCTAATATTTGTGCTTTGTGGAAATTATTTTATAAATATTTTTTTTACTTTATTTTTATTTCAAATTATTCCATGTGTCTGTGTTTTGTCAAAACTCCTTAATATGTAATTCCCGATTCTTCGAGTCAAAAACCTACAGCAGTAAAAACAATCATTTTTGATTTTCAGTACTGAGCGATAAGTGTTATTACTAGTTTATTTGATTATATATAAACCTGCAGATATTTGGAGCATGCCCGACATTTCGTTTTGGGGACCTGATTTAAGAACCCTCCTAATCAGTTGGTAACATACAAAGCCTTGAATTATCAGTGCTCTTTTCATCGTCCCATTGGAGATTTGGCATATTATATTTTATTGATATTAATATGCCAGATTAAAAGAGTTATTAAGATCATAGTCAAAGTATATAACTGTTCTCATCACATGATATGACTTAGTGAATCGATACTTTACTGTTATTGTAAAAAATTTTATATTTTCATTTCAATTTTTAGAATGTATAAAACTGCCTTCATATGGAAATACATTTTAATAAATACCAAAATTCACATAATTAAAAACACAAATATTTAAAAAAAAAAAATACATTTATTTTCAAGTATCTTCAATCAAGTTTAATTTACTGTAGTTTTTTATTTTTACTACAATTTTTTGTTACTTTCTATTCTTGTTATTATTCTTTTTAATAAATTCAATATTTTAACACAATATTATGTAAATATATTGTATTTCGAAATTCCTCATTAAATTAAATTAAAAAAAAAATAAAATTTTAATTAAAATAAAATAAATAAAATTTAAAATTTAATTATTAGAAATATTTTAAGATATTTAAAAATTCATTAAAAACAAATAAAATTAATAAAAAAACAAAAATTTAAATAAAATAAAATGATACAAAACTGAAACAAGGGATTCGTATAGAAAATATTTATGTATAAAAAAAAGACAAAACTAAAAATTATAAATTTAACAAAAGCAAAAAAAAAAAAACAAAAAAAAAGAGAGAAAGAGATAAATATATATAATATAAAAATTATATAAAAATTATATTTAGAATTAATAAGAGTAAATCAAAATAATAAAATAAATAAAAAACAAATTATTATTTAAAAATTTTCTTTTGATTTTTCATATAAAAATAATAGTGTGTAGGTTACAATATTTAAAAATTAAAAACAGTTGTAATGCTGTATTGAACCGTATATGATGGAATAATTTTCAAAGTCAAAACACGTACTATACAACCTTGTTGTTTCACTCAATCATAGAAATATACACCCATATTCTCTTAGACCCATCGTTGACGAGAAGAAAAAATTGATCTCGTCTCGTCTCGCTGAATATGCATTTCTGTTAGACACTGTGAGCGGTAATAGAACATTTTATTTGTTGGTAGTACTGATCATTTTTTACTGTCAAAAAAAATTATCAGTATATATAAACAAAATATGGTTTATAAAATTTTTGGAAAGTATTAGTGGGGTATGATATTTCAAAACATATATGAATATTGAAAATATAATTTTTTGGGGGAATGCTTTTAACTTCAATTTAAATTGAATTTTTAAAGTAAATGTTGAGTATAAGAAACAACAAATTTTTGTTTTTGCACATTTGAATAATATATCAATTGTTTTTTTTACAATAATTGATATAAATATTAAAATTAAAATAAAAATTATTCTTTTTAGAATTACATCACAAATTAATATTATAACCTTATCTGAACATTCCCCAAAAAAGCCATTTTTTTAATTCCGCTGATTGATGGGATGATTGACAGTATGATTGATGGGAATTTTGCTTGCATGATTGATGACATGATTGATGAGAATAGAACCACCATCAATAATTTCTCATCAATTAATGGTCAATCAATGGTCAATGATTGACAATATAATATGGATAAATGATTGACGAATGATTGATGTGTAATACAGCCCTAAATGTTGCTTATATAGTCACAACTATGTAATTTATATTCGATTAGACTCATTGGTTAAAATTAAAAATAAATTATAAAATATTGCTCAGTTGTATGGATACAATTTTGTATACCAGTATTAAAGTGTGAAAGGTGTGTTCCTATTGTCTGTTAAATTACCCTATTCAAGGCGTATGGTGACATTGAAAAATCTCTGAAATGAAGTTTTTTTTCATGTACTTAGCAAAATTGGTATAATTATTTTATGCCATATTTGATTTAGATTTTGATGTGTTTTTTTAATGCTTTCCGTTATTTTTAAATTCAATTTTTATTATAATAACTTTATAGAATATGCTGTAGGTGAAATATAAATATTAAAACTGTATTATGTATGTTTAACAATTTTTATTAAATATTTTAATCGATTTCGGTTATTACACCATCATGAATGGACCATCATGAAAAGACTGATGACAATTTTTATTATTATTTAGATTAACCTGTTCAGAGCGATCAATTTATATAATCAAATTTTTCATATTTACCAGCTATATCAGTGATTTAGCAGCAACATATATCTATTTTGTGCAATATAATGTGGATTTAAATTGCTTCTGGGGCTTATGGATTTGATGAAAGTGTATTACGTCTGTTATTATCAGCTTAACATCTCATATGTTTTAAAATAGTCACAGTTATTTTTTTTTTTTTTTTTTTTAATATTCATTTATTTATTAATTAATACTATTTAAACCTAATTTTCATAATTAGGCTAAAATTTTCATAATTGGGCTAAAATTTTCATAATTAGGCTAAAATTTTCATAACTAGGCTAAAATTTACTAAATCTCTGTCATGAGTTGACCTAGTATTGCAATACCAGCTATGATTCGGATAATGAAAATCTATTTACTTGTAACAAGATCTACTTATTTGACTAATATTTTTCGCTTGTAAAAACTACAATTTTCAATATCCATTTAGCAATATTCTATCATACCTATTGAATATTTTACCATCTGAATTAATTTATTAACCTGTTATTGCCATGATAATTAGACTTATATCCCTTCTATTAATTAACCCATTATATCGCCATGATAATTAGACTTTTACACCATCTATTTACCAGTTCATTATTGCCATGATATTAATTAGAGTCAGAGACTCAATTTTTATAATTTAATCCCATGTATTTTCGGTCCTAAATAATGATGAATTGTATGATAATTTTGATGAGATGTGGCATGATACAGGTTACAAAATTGAATTGGTATAGAAATGCCTGAAAGATGAGCTTGTTCCAAAAATTTTTACTCTATCACGTTCAATATTTTTTTTAAATAGCTCTTTAAAATAGTTTGCATAATAAAAATGTGACATTACAATACTAGGGGCTAAATTTTGAAAGCTATTCACTTTACTGGGCGATTTAATATTCAATCTTGGGTTTAATTCAGCATTACAATTGGATTTTTTTTTTTAAATTATAACTGTTAATTTATTACACCAAAAACTACTTTCGTTTTAACAGAAAAAAAAAAAACAAAATAAATAAAAATACCAAAATCCGCATTTAAAAACTAAATAATATAAAAAAAAAAAACAATTTGTAAGTATAGTAAATATAAATTAATAAATACGTTTTCAGAAAGCAATAATAATTCTTTTCAACATAAAATTAAATTAAAAGCTAAAAAAAAAATTAAATAAAATCAAAATAAAAAAAAAATAAAAGAATTACAAATATTTTTAAAATTATAAATTATAAATTAGAAAACTTAAAACAAAAAAAACAAAACAGAACACAATTAAAACTCATAAGAATTGCTACAAAAAATAATGTTTTTTTAATTGATTTTTAAATTAAAATTAATTTAATTCCACCTCCTAGAATTCCATTATTCCTGTCATAGTAAAAAATGTTTATACCAAAAAAAATATTTTTTTGTTAATACCACTAAATGTGTCCCAGTGTTTGTGAAATTTGTTATTACCTTTTTTTTTTTATTTAACTTAATCCATCCAATGAGTTGTAGTAATGGCTATAAACGCACCTATCAAACATCGTCTATAAATATGGCCACCGTAAAGACGATTTTTTTTTTCTTTATTAAGATTAGCTTTCAAAAGGACAAAAAAAAAATTTATAATATCATAATAGTTAGTTAAATTTGTATGACAACCGTAACTTTTCACAACAAACAAACAAACTGTGAACCAATAGGGTGAAAAAAACTGTTAAAATCCAAAATAAATGTCAAAGATAAGATTATCAACCACATTGGTGACTGCGGCGACAGTGGGGTCATATTCAAGCTCGTTGCAAATATATACATATATTTATATACATATCTCTGAAGATAAGATTATCAAACATAATACTCTGACATTAGTAAACACATATTTCCTAACAACTATCACTGTCTATTAGTAGTTCATTCCAAGGTTGACAAAAATTGTGTTAGAACTGTTTATATTTTTAATTTTCAAAATGCTTTTTTGTATTTTAACAATTTTATTTATTTATTTTTTTAATTAAATAAATACACAATAAAATTAAATAATCTGAAAACTATTTTCATATTGAATATTTTTTATTATAATTAAATAATAATAATTAAAATTATTATAATATATAAAGAAAACAGAAGGAAAGAAAAGAGTTAAAAATTATTAATTTATTTGTAAACAAAATATTAAAACTGAAAATCACTTTAAATGGTATTTAATAAAAAAATAAAAAAAAAAAATATAAAAACACATAAAAAAATAAAAAACAAGAAAATGTAGTAAATAAAATGAATTATATAATAAAATTTAAACTATGTAAATAATATAAATATGTAATAATAAAAAAAAAAAAAATAATAATAATAATAATAATTAAAAATGATTATGAGAAAAATGAAACAATTTCATAAATGTATAAAATAAAAATAATTTAAAAAAAAAAAAATATAAGAAAAATAAAATGAAGAAAAAATCACAAAACAAAAACACACAATTAGTTATATAGAATACTGATAAATATTAATAATTATTATGTAACTAAATGAATAAATAAATAAATATATATATATTATGTATAATATAATATTGTTAATTAAAAAATGAATAGAAATCCCTTAAGAAAATATAAATAAATTCCACATTTTTTTTATATGTCATTATTTTTTTTTTTGTTCTTTTATAGATATAACATTTTTTATTTTACCCACAAAAAAAAAAATGTTTATGTTAAAATACAAAATTAAAAAATAATTTAAAAAAAAAAAAAATTATTTACTAAATTTTAATAATTTTTTATGTTATAATTAAAAATAATTAGTTAATCTGTTTATATATAATATATAAAAAAAAAAACAAAACACATTAAAATATTGAATATTTAAAATTATTTTTTTGTTTCTGTTAATTACAAAAATTTCTTAATTTTAAAATACCTATTAAACATTTTGGTTTTTTTTAAATATTAATTACGGTATATTGTATACCTTTTTTTTTTAATTATAATATTATAGGTATATATATATATATTTATAATTTTTGATTAAAACTATATAAGTATTAATTTTAATTATTATTATTATTATTAGTTTATAATTATTTTATGTATTAAGTTTTAATATTAAAAATCTTTTCTTTTTTTTTTGGGAAATTTTCTAACAAACTTTTTAAGTTCTATTTTAATTACGATTTGAATGACAAAATTGATTTTTTTTTTTATTTAAATTTTAACATATTATTAATAATTACTATTATTATTATTATTATTATTATTATTATTATTTACCTTATTATTATTATAATATAGTAAAACTGTTATATGAGAGTAAATAATATTATGGAACAAATTAAAAATGAAACAAAATAAAAAATAAAAGAAAAAAACACAAAAAAACTAAATAAAAATTAAAAAAAAAAAAAAAAAACAAAATAAAAATAATAAAAAGAATTTTTTTAAGTACTTAAAAAAAATATGAGTTCTTATTTTATTACTTAGAAAAGCCTTTCAGAATTTACGAACAGAAGACTTCTTTATCTATTTTTCACTAACTATTCAAAATCCAACAACTAGAAAGTATAAAGGTTTCTCTGACTTCAGTTTTGGGCTAAAATTGAAAAAAAAAAAAATGGACAGAAACAATTTTGATGGTCCTTAGCTACAGGGGAATAATTGTTCTTGAATCAACAAACTAAATAATTGATATGAAATACAGTTACCGGAGGTGTATTCGGGAGTATGTCATATACCTGAATTTCATTTATTTCATTTGGGGATATGCTGGATACTCAATATGATAAATATTGTACATATACATATATAATATATACATATACATATGCATATATATATACACACACATATAGAGATAACGCAAAGTTCATCATCATCATCATCTTATAGCGCTACAGCTCTGGGTGAGCTTTGGCCTTCATCACTATGCTCCTCCAAAAAGGTCGATCTTGTGCCGCTTGTCTCCAATTTGGGATTTGTAGGGTTTGAGCATCGTTTTTCACGTTGTCTGCCCATCTAGTTCTTGGTCTTCCTCTACCAGGGCTGCTATCGGGCTTTCTATTCAGCACCACTGCTTGCTTTCGACTTTCGTTCATTCGACTTACGTGGCCAGCCCATCTTAGTCTTTGGGCCTTTGCAAACCGTACAATGTCCTCACTATCAATCATACTATTGAGCTTGCTGTTGCCTCGGATTACATATTCTCCATTCTGTAATCTATTTGGGCCGAGTATTTTTCGGAGAATTTTTCTTTCAAATATCCGCAGACTATTCTCCTCGGTCACGTTCATAGTCCATTACTCACATCCATACGTCACTATGGGTCGTATGAGAGTTTTATATATTGTCATTTTGGCCTTTCTTGATATTAATTTTGATTGAAGCAACTTTCTGTTTGCATAGTAGCATCTATTTCCGGCCTGAATTCTATTATGAATACAGTATTGCATACTATTATCACTTCTTATTGTTGCTATGTTCTCATGATTGCTATGTCATCCGCATATGCCACTATTTGCGTTGTCATATTGAATATACTGCTTTTCTTTTCTAAATTTCCTATGGCTATTTTTCAGAATTAAAAATTTTATGCAAATGTTTCTAAAATCCGAAAATATTATTATATTACAATTAAAGTAGATTAGGTAGAAATTGATGAAATCTAATTAAATATTTTGGTAGATAGAACCACAGTGTTAAAAAATTATCACGTTCCGATATTATGGGATGAACAAATTTTGGACAGAAATTGCAAAATTTTGTTCTGGTCAAACTTCAAAGTGTATTGCGACAGATTATCCTGGCTATTTAGGTATTCTAAAGCTGTTAGTATTAAACAAATTAACGTTATGAATTTGAACTTATATGAACTTAAAATTGTAATGGGAAATTTGTAACATAAATATAGTTAACAGAAAGATTTTAGCCAAAAATCATAAGATGACTCCGAAAATGCACCATTAAAGAAATTAGACTAGACTAGACTAACGAAGGACTAATTTTAATATTATTATATCTGTCAGAAAATTGTGTCAAAAAATATTTAGGAAAACTGCAACATCACACAAACGAACTAGTTTTATAATTACTAGAGACCTTGACATCGTAAATGTCTCAACAAAAAGTTGAGTACAACGTCCACATGATTTTAAATGTATAGAAAAGCTCACAAAAGCTTGAGACATTGTCAACATGACCATGAATTGTTGTTTACGATGTCTCCACGACCGGTTTGACAGGTATTTGGGTTTACAAAATTTTTAAAAACCCAATATTGTAGAGTGTCAATAAAAACTGTATGTTCATTCTGCTTAATCACAAATGAATTAAAACACCATGTCTCAGAAAGCTCTTATTACACAATGTTGCCAATTTATTTTACGAATAGAATTGACAACTTCGTTTTTTTCATATTGTATCACGTTGAAGTTTTTTTTTTAGACATTTACGATGTCACCGAAAGTAAAGAAAGTAAAGAAATTCGCAGGTTAAAAAGTTGTAAACAGTAAAGAGATAGTTCTTAAAATGAATAATTTGTTTTTATTTTGTCTTTAATTCAAATCATAAGGTATGCATATTTGCAAAAAAAAAAAGACGGTGACAGATCAACATGAATCCACTCCCCAGAATATGTCAAAATTACGTTGTATTAAAATAATTACTTACTTAGAAATAAGTTGTTTAACTAACTTTCGAAATCTTCATACAGCAGGAAAATTTATCCTGTTTTAGTGGGAATTAACACATGCTCAATAGAAATAAAAGTACTGCTCGGACGCGGTAAATATTCAATCTTATACAATGTAAATCATATAATGGCAAAAACTGATTTTGGAAATTCGTTCATGGTCGGAGTTTCGGGAATTCAGAATCACATTATTTTTCCGATGTATTTCTGCAGTTAAACAATAACAGTATAACATTCTACATTCTTCAGGAAGTCAAGACAAATCTTAATCAGTTTTTGCCTTAAGTCCCTTTTTAATTTTTTAATTTAAATACTTTTCTCCATGCTTCACCATTCCAGATTACCGATATGTAAGTATTAATAGTTCTATCCTAGCGTCTAACAGCGGTGCGGTTTCATAATAGCTTCATACAATTGTAAATTTATTAATTTATTTTTTATGGAGAGTTCTATGTTAACGCGGCCTCTTAAGATCTATTGTACTTCTCCGTTTGGATCTCAATTTCAGAATTAGACGATATTTTTTTTTTTCTTTTATGTTGTTGACAGTTACTTAGATAGATCACATTTTCGTGATGTGGAAAAATGTGAACAGCTACTGCTATTGTCAGGAACTAAGCCTTCTTAAATAGAATAGCTCCATTTTATTTAGGTTATTACCAGAATATACTCTCAATTATTTTTTGTCAATTTATTGTATCCCCATAACAAAGGGTACTTGACCAGATCGAAAAACCAATAAAGCATTTGTCTTTCGGCTGAATATATTCTACCTACTGCGTCACCCAACGTATATTCCGGAAAATATTTATGTCTTTAATACGAGATATGGCGTCGCAAACAAATAGAATATCTAATCAGAATCTGTTCCATCTATCTGTCCAATCTACTAATATTAAACAGAAAAGAATTTATTGAATGCACCATGATCTATGATTAGCCATATGTCAGTTTTCTGACATTGGATCTAATCTCTTTGCTTAGCTGGCTTAATCGGGGAATATGTTGAATTTGAGAAAGACTAAATCCTGCGAACGATTGGTAATAATAATATTTTAAATTTCGTTTTCGGTTTAACTCCCCTTTGGATATACTTTCAGATTTAGATATGTATTGACGTACCGTATACAGCTTTTGAAGTTATAATTATCTGGTTTCCTAGACTATTGCCTATTGGGTATTTAAATACCTAAAAACCTTAGTGCATTAAAATAGCTATATCTGCCCTTGGGTAATAAATATTGAGCTAGTTTTGATTTTATTAGAAAAAGAAAAGGCGGGACCATAATTCGTTTTCAGTGAGCTAATCAAAGTTCTTAAGCACTGTCGTTGTTAGTGGGACTCACAAACTAAAGATTTTTTAAGCCCCGAAAATTTCCATAAAAAATGGTTTTTGGGCAATTGCAAAATGGAAAAGTCGGGTACATTTCTAAAGATCACTAAGCCTCAAGCTTTTTCATTCTAATAAAAAAAAAATTGTTTTGGATTGAAGTACTTACCTCGTCTCTAGAGATGATTTACCTTCATGGATATTTAGATACCCAACCGTCTCCAAGGCATGAAAAAATTCTTATAAAAATTAGTGAAAAAAAAAATTTATATTTTTATGAAAGTAAGGCACAATTCACAGTGTTTTGTTTTGAAGAAATCTAAAAAAGTAAAGTATTTAAATAATAATATTGTAAAATTAAATTTTAAAGATTATTTCGCTTGATAGCTTTCTAATTTTAATTTTGTTTCGTGGTACATTATTGTGATAGTCAAAAAAGCATTTGGGATGCAAAGTAATTGAACACTTTTTGCAACCAAATTGTGTTTTAATATCGCATTGTCTACAACGACTGCGTTTAGTCATTTTTTCCACTACATGGTCGGACAATCTGTGCGTTTTGCCATTTGTTGGGTATTAATAAGTGCACGGTCACATGGGCTGACTACTTATGGTAGTGTTACTAGTGCTTCCACTATATTTAATTTCAATAATCAAATATACCCATAGAAGTCACACCTTCATACCTTCCGCAGAAAATATGCGGCATAAAGTGCATTTGTGAGCAATGACCAATACCATTTTTTACCACGAACTTTGATTCGATAATTGTTCATATCAATATCAAGCAGATCAACAACACCCATCCTTTTATTATACTCATTAATGGGCTGGTCAATTGTCATCATTACGATTTTTTCGGTTGTACGGTTATACGGTTATGGTTATACGGTTGTATGGAACATTGGCCTATATCTCAAAAAGTTAGACATCATAGTAATTGACTAACAGACTAAGTGTGGCACCAAGGCCTTGAATTTAAACTACATCGTCATTTACCCAGACAATTCTATGAAATATTAAAATCATATATGAACAATAGATGCTTTCGTGTACGTTATGCCAAAGAATATTCAGAAGTAAAAGAAATATCTGCTGGAGTCCCACAGGGAAGTGTTCTTGGTCCAATACTTTACCTGCTATATACAAGAGATATTCCACAAATTGACAACATTTTTATGGCTACCTTTGCAGACGACACTGCGATTCTTGCAGTTGACGTATCTGTCGAAAACTCCACAGCAAAACTTCAAAATGCAATGAATAAAATAAGATTATGAACCCAACGATGGCGCATAAAACTTAATGAAAGCAAATCAACTCATATAAATTTTACATATAAAAAGATTGCAACCATTCCTATCTCAATCAATAACAAAATAGTACCATATGCCAATACAGTAAAGTATCTGGGAATGACACTCGATGCTAAGCTAAGATGGAAGGAACATATAAGAAAGAAAAAAGAAGAGCTAAACATTAGACTCAAAAAATTTTACTGGTTACTTGGGCGTGGTTCTGAGTTATCAGTACAGAACAAAATATTAATATATAAGCAGATATTAAAACCTGTGTGGACGTACGGTATCCAATTATGGGGCTGTGCAAAGAAAACCAACATTGAAATGTTGCAAAAATTTCAAAATAAAGTGCTCCGTGGTATAGTAAATGCACCATGGTACGTACGTAACAAAAATCTCCACCGTGACTTGCACATTGAAACAGTCCCGGAAGAGATCAAGAAACATGCAGTCAAACACGAGCAGAGACTGCAAACTCATGTGAACTCGGAAATGGCAGCAGTTCTTCATATCGACAGCAGTATCCGTCGACTCAAGAGAACGAAACCCCACGAGCTGGTCACTACCTAAAATGGAAAATTCTACGATAATAGTTTCCTTTACGGAAATTATTATTTCAATAATTTTCCTTTGCGCAAAAAATCTAAATAATCTTCCCACGCGGAACTATTGCTGTGGCTATCTCCTTCACGGAAAATATCATAGTGATAAAGTTCCTACACGGTAATTATTATGGTGTTAGCGATCCTCCACGGAAACTATCACTATAATAATTTCCTAAACACGCGACCGAAAATTTACGAAAAAAAAGTCATTAGTCGATCTTACGTAGATTGGTTATAACGGAAAAAGATAGGTGGGCTTTAGTGGGTTCGATTCCTACACTATCAAGACGCACACGCGGCTGGAGCTCTTGATGTCCTTCGGGACCTTTACCTCCTATCTTTCGCAAAAAAAAAAAAAAAAAAAAAAAAAAATCATAGTAATTTAAACAGAATTATATAAATCTTAGCCTACTAATTTTGCATAACACTACATTTGAAACTGTGTAACTTTATCAATTCACTTTTGAATTTCTAAAACCTGAAAACACAACGGTCAAACTTCAAACCATGAAGATAATGTGAAAAAGTTAAAAAATATTTTAAATCTTACAATACAGAACAATTATATATATTTTGTCATATAATCCACTATCCATCAATAGACATCTGATCAATAATTATCAGATGGATCTATTATTTCATGTAGATTATTTCTACATGGAAATTTAATTTTTTTCCAAAAAAAACTAAAAAATTTATATAAAATGTAGCAGCGCTAACGCCGATTGGGAATTTAAATACCCATTCGAAATCTGAGGCGTGGCAAAAGCTAGAGGTCTAAATTTTTTCCCGGTAATTTCTATGATCTCTATTACCATCCTTAGAAAATTTCATAATTATTGTACGACGGGATCTATGAGCGGGCTTTAATGGGTTAAGGGACATTATGTAAAACTTGTCAAATTTCTGGTGTATTGATTTTTGCTAAACTGTCTATAGTCTACTACGTTTCATTGTATGTCAACTAAACAATCCCCTATAAAACTCATACATTCTATATAGTTTGCAAATTTTCTGCAGATTAAACCTATTCATATTCCTACTTTTTTTTTTTATTATAAAATTAATTTCAAAATATTTTTTTTTTATAGTTAAGTTAAATAACATCAATATACATCGAAAAGTTTAATTATTTTATCTTCAATTTCCAAACACAGAGAATGGCTTTTCCATATTTTAATTACTAACAATAATTTTTCAAAAAATTTTAGATTTAAGAATTTCCAAACAAAATATGGTTATTTATTACTATTTATGAACAATTAAATCATCAATCATAAATTTCGATGGACATTATTATCCTTTTTTTTTTTTGTCGAAAATAATCCGATTTGTAATCCAATAAATAAGCCAAAAAAAAAAAAAAAATATTATGATAGCTTTATTTTTATGGAATTTTAATGCAAAAATTTTAAATACTTTTACAAAAAAAAAAAATATTTTTTAAATCATTTATTTTTATTTTATTTATTATTAATCTATACTCGAAATAAAAATTTGTATTTGAAATCAATAACGTCATATTGTTCAAGTATTGAGAAATTGTAGAAAAAATATATTGAAATTTTTCGATAAAGGATTAATGAAAATTTGGCTAGGAAATTACACAAATTTAATTTGTTTAAAACAAATGAAAAATATTTTTGAGATTCGTTTGAGATTGTTGCAGGTTAATATTTCAAACGTTTTCGTTTGTTCGTTGTACAACACATTGGAGCTAGTTAATTGCTCTAATAAAATTCACAATGTCAAAACTTCAACCATTCCAGTAAAAAAAATTTAATTACTGACCACAGCCAATAAAAAAAAAAAAAAAAAAGCTGTAAAGCGGTCATTACAAATAAATTGTAGATAGCTATATAAAAATTATTTTATTACAGAAAATTATCTCTTATCAACCTCTATGACTTAGATATGACTTATATATAACCTTGAAATAACTTAGATACATACTATCAATTTTTTAGAGCTATGAGTTAACAAATTGTAATTAAAGATGGGTAGAAAGATGGACAAAAGTGTAATTAAAGATAAATAGACATCTCAGGCACGGTAAATTCGTTTAGAAGATGGCCCCAATACAAAAAAATAAATCAAAAAATTACTAACAAATTCGAGTTTTGTACGGAAATCTGAAAAATTAATAATTATTTGTAAAAAATAATTATCTTAGCACTGACAACACTTAGTCTTAACATATAAACTAATTACTCTACAATGTTTGAACAAAATTCGGCTTAAGATGATTGATGATCTATACTACTATAGAAGCCATATCCGAAACTGATAGATATTTAACAAAAATATATCCAGGATTGATCGGAAATTCAAATATAATTGCCTACTTAAGCCACCCCACAGATAATATGTACCTAATATTGTTATGCATATTTAAACACTCATAATGATCCTACATTTAACAGTGTCGACAATATCAAAGACGTTTTGCATGTTTTTTTGAACGATGTCGTAGTATACGGATTCTGCTTTATGTTTTTTTCCATTAACCAAAATCAGCTTCCTAGTCTTATTCCCATCGATTTACTTGCAATAATCACATGAACTTTTTAAATTATTTTACAATTTATAGCCATAATCCTGTGCACATTGACAACAGGACCCATGTTCGAAATAAATTTGAAATTTTATTAAAAACTATCTCTTGCATTAGTGAGCAGCTTAAACATAATGTCACAACTCAGTCGTGGGACTCCACAGATAATAACTTAATATTGTTGTGCATATTAAAGCTGTCAGAGATCCTGCATTTAACAGTACCGACAAGATTCTAGATATTTTGCATGTTTATTTTAAGCAAACAGTGATATCTTGGTAAACACATTCTGATTTATGTTTTTTTCCCATTAATCAAAATCAGCTTCCTAGTCTTATTCCTATCGATTTACAGCAATAATCATATAAACGTTATTGTATTGTCTTACGATTTATAGCCATAATCCTGTAAACGTTCACAACAGGACCCATATTCGAAATAAATTTCCATATATTATTAAAAACAATATCTGGGATTAGTGAGCAACTTAAACATAATTCCCTACCTCAGTCGTGGAACACCACAGATAATATTGAATATTCTATAATATTTTAACAAAATTCGGCTTAAGATGATTGATGATCGAATACCCCATATCCGAAATTAAGAGATATTTAAAAAAAAATATATCCAGGATTGATCAGAAATTTAAACATAATTGCCTACTTAAGCCGTGGTACCCCATAGATAATATTTATATACCTAATATTGTTATGCATATTTAAACACTTATAGTGCTCCTACATTTTTTTTTTAGCCATTTCTGGCTATTAAAAATTGCCGTAGCGAATAGATATTTCACGTTCACAAGGCGAGGCATTGGTTAAAGTATTCAACTAGCAATAATCGCACTTCGGTAAACCCTAATTGATTATTATATCGCCTCCGTGCAAAACTAGATGTGTCAGCATACATATTCAACTTTATGTTTTTTTCCATTAACCAAAATCAGCTTCCTGGCCTTATTCCTATCGATTTACTACAGCAATAATCATATAAACGTTTTAAGTTATCTTACAATTTATAACCATAATCCCGTGAGCATTGACAACAGGACCCATATTCGAAATAAGTTGCCATATATTATTAAAAAAAATATTTTGGATTAGTGAGCAACTTAAACATAATGTCCCAACTAAGTCGTGGAACCCCACAGATAATATAACTAATATTGTTATGCATATTAAAGCTGTCAGAGATCCTGCATTTAACAGTACCGACAATATCCTAGACATTTTGTATGTTTAAGCAAATAGTGATATCAGGCTAAACACATTCAGCTTTATGTTTTTTTTTTTTCAAATATTCAAAATCTATTTTCTAGTCTTATTTCTATCAATTTGCATAATCCTATAAACGTTCTATAATTATCATACGATTTACAACCACAAGTCTATGAACCCTATTATATTATATCAGTTAAGATACATGTTTTCGGTAATACTGAATTGACGATCAATCAATTAACATTATTGATGCGACCGATCAACTGTCAAATCGACAAATGCATACTTTTGCATCGTCTTCGATATTACCGAACATAAATTTTTGATTTGTGAATTGTAATTTATTGTGTGTATTTTTGGTTTTTATTTAATTTTTCTTTTAAGTCCGTTTTTTATAAAAACATATAATAAAAATTATAAACAATAGATTGAAGCTACATATTTTCATATTTAAAAACCTGTAGAACCATTAAAAAAATTTTTACTACACAATCAAAGAACAAAACAAATGAAGATCAACAACTAATCATAAAATTTTTTGCTGCTTTGTATGCTAAAATTTGACTGTCATTTTACATAACCGAAAGCATGACGATCGTCAATTGTCATCAACTGCATAATCGAAAGCGTGATGACAGTTGATTTTTTTACAGTTGCAGATTGATACAGTTGCAGCGCAGTAGACATTACCAAAAGCAGGGAAGATGCTTTCTGATGATCCTATCAATATCACTTTAACCTCTTTACTATAGATGTACCGAAAAGTTGTATCAGCTAAGTCAATGTAAGTATATCGGCCTTCATATCAATATCTCTTTAATTTTTCCAAACTGTTGTAGGCTAATTTTGATATGAAGCATCTTCCTTAGCTGAATAATCCGATATTTTGTATGCGGTTTACTACCTTTATGTATGAAGGGACTTAGCATAATGTTATTTTAAAACTAATGCTAAAATTCTCAAATATTATTCAATATTTTGGCTTCAAAGGGGTAGTGAGTGTAAATTGATCCCATGATTGATTGCTATCTCACATTTTTGTTTTACGAAGCGCAAATTAGTGTGAAAGAACTACTTTCAACATCATGGGGATATCCCCACATTTGTTTTGCAGGACTATAATGTAGAGGACTTGATGTAAAAATATTGTAGTGCTCTAATTTTCACTTATGACCTATCACTATGTATATACTGAATAACTGTAAATAATAAGTTTATTACCAATCATTTTAATTTTTTATATGAAAATTGTCTTAAAGTATTTACAGAACGGAAATATTAAGAGTTTGAAAAAAAAAGCCATAAAAACTAACTAGCGAAGTTCTCGTGATAATACAATGTAAAACAATGGTCTAACTATCAAACTAAATATATTGAGATTATTAGCAGAACCTTCATCGCTAGATCATTTACTTATTTTACATTATATACAAGTGATAGTGATGTCATTAAACACACCTGAGCCTGTGTTTAGACTTTGATTCTTGATTCATGATTTTTAATGAACTTACGTTTAAGCTTTGATTCACTAAACTGATTCTCCATGAATGTGTAAATATTTTTTAAAACGTGAATAATTTGAGAACAAATTTTAAACCCAACAGAAATATTTTAATGCATTTTTTTATGTGTTAGTGAAAAAACCACGTTCAACAAAAATTGTTTTTATCGAAAATTCCCTCTCTCGTGAATCAGTAAAAATCACTCCACAAAATTATTTTGTTGGAAAACGGGGTACGAAACGTATATTTTACCATTGATGCATGAATCAAAATCTAAACACATACATTGAACAATATTCAAAAACAAAATTTTATTATTAGTCGTATTCATTTGTATTATACAAGTCCAAGTACATTCTTCTATCCCTCCTACATTACATCAGTTGTAGCTATGGTTTAACATATTGAAAACTCATTGGAAAATCTTCAAATTAAATCTGTATCATAATTCATAATAAGCTTACCAGTTTAAATACACAATTGGAGTTATTTAGTTTCCGTTCTCATAGCAATAAATATGCCACACAATACATTGTCATCCAATTGTGATTCGTGCCAGGACTATAAAAATAATTTTTAATACCTTTTCCGATCTCCTATTTTTTTTTTTTTTTTTTTTTGTTTAAATAAAAATAAAACAACGATTTTTATTTTTTATTATAAGAGCGTCCCTATTAATTTTGAATATTTTATGAGAACAAAAAGAATGAAAAAAAAAATATCCTTTAATACTTTTAAAAATCGCAAACAACAAAAAAACAAAAACAAAAAAATACGGAATATTATGTATTATCCTGAAAATAACGGCACATTAAAACGACATAATATGGTGTTATTTAAAAATTAAAATTTATCTGTTTTTTATTTCATATCCAAATGGCGTACATTTGTTAAAAAAATATTTATTTGTTTTTTTTTTTTTTTGGTTTTTATCCTTTTCTTTTTGTAGTTTTTTTATTTTATGTTTTTTTGAGTCTCACATTATATTGGGGTTGACATCGTCGACGAAATATGTCATTTAGATAATATGTTTTAGATATCCTATTTTAATTTTTTTATATTAAAGAGTTAGGTACCGAGTGAATGAAAAAAAAATGGAAATTTAAAATTCAAACTAAATACAAAAACAACAACAAAAAATATAAAGTATGTACCTAACATATTACAAGGCCAAATTCTGTCAGAATTCTTTAAAAAAATTTTCTTTATTATTTTTTTGGTTTATTTAATTTTTTTTTATTATTATTTTTAATATAAAATTGGGTCTTTATCGTTTTACCGTTAGCGAAATAAGTTAACCATATAAAAAGAAAAATTAACGTATTAAATGTATCTGTATAAAGAGGTACATAAACTAAGACGATAAAAGAAATATGTTTGTGCGATTGAAATGTTGTGAAAAATTGTGGTTTTTGTTTCTCTTGGAAGATGCAGTTTTAAAGCATATTCTAACAAAGCGTAGTTCTATCTGATGGAATCGCATTAGAGAACCGATACAGTTTGTACTGAACTATCAAATCCTTTCTAGGTTAACCATTAATTTTATATCAGGCAACCATTAATTCTAGGCAATTTACCATCAGTTTATACTGACCTATCAAATCCTTTCTAGGTTTACCATTAATTCTGCTTCCAAACCAGTTTTTTTTTTAAACAAATTAGTAGCGTAATAAAATTTGAATGGCAGCACCAAAATTTAAAAGCCAATTTTAGTGAAACAACTGAAAAACGAAACAAAAATTGGTGCTGCCACTGGCTAGTATTCATCATCGTTTTTTTTATTGTTGTTCAAGGATGTTTCTTATTAAAACTTTCCTCTGTGCATTGGCATCAAATTGACCCCAATCGTTTTTGAAATAAAAAATAACTTATTTCGCGTCAATTAAGTCAATCGACCTGTCTATGAAAGCCTCAATTAGTATTTTCTAAACAAAAAATAAAAAAACGGGATCAAATTCGATTGTATATCAAGTATTTATCACCGTTTGAAGAAAACTATAATATAGTGAATATCTGTGCACTGGGGTCAAAATGACCCCACATTTGTTTCAGGAAGAAATCTTTATTACAAAAGTTATCTTTATTTTAATCATTTAAAGCCACGTTCAACTGATTATGCATTGCATTTATTTCATCGTTTATCTGAACTGAACCATACGTTAACAAAGGGCGAACTATAACCATATGGATAACTTCTTTACAAGTTGTATATTGGCTGAACAGCTATTAAGAAAAAAACAAGAATAATTGGGAAAGTTCGTTTAAATAAGCCTGGTCTGCCAAAAGGATTTCCAGCACCAGCAGAAGCAAGCAGAAATCAAGAAAATAGGTGTGATTTCTTCAGTGTTTTGTTTTGACGAGAATCTTACGTTGGTAAGCTACATTCCAAAGCCAAATAATAATGTTTTGTTAGTATCACAATTGTTTTTGCACAACGATAAAGGGGTTGACTCTGGTTCAAATAAACCCAACATCATATAGGATTACAATTTAACTAAAGGCGAAGTTGATACACTTGTGGTGACTTTCATGAAATGAGAGTTCAGAAATTTTGAACACGAAAAACAACATCAATCTCCGGTACTATAGTTAATGTAAAAGTAGTAGTGTTCTCAGAGCAAGCTCTAAATATATAATTAAAAGTAGTGGAATTAAGTTTAAGTTAGTCTAAGTATAACAACGAGACCAGTAGGATGTGAAAATATATAGGTAAATGTAAAAAAAATATAGTAAGAAAACTATAATTGGTGACCCCGACAATTAAAAATTACATTCATCATAGTTAAAGCATTACAGCCAGCATTAATTAAAAAGTACAGCTACAGTTAATTCAAAATTACCGCCAGAATTTTGCAACTATGTGAATTTTAGTCGATTTGAATTTCCTCAACTTCAAATCGAGATTTTAGTTTTCCGGCTTCCTACTTTCGTCATAAAACTTCCACCATCTCCTACACCTAACTTGCGTTTTTTCCGAATTTATGGTGGAAAAAACACTGTTCGAATCTCAATTTTGACTTGGAACGCTATGTTGACGGAGTTCCTGATCTTTGTCTTTTTGAGCTACGATGACGACTTGCTGACCTTAATGGACGCTCCAGCCTATCTATCCGTGCAATTATTTGATTCAGCTTTTCGTCTATAGATAGTTCCTTTTTATGAGTGGTTGATGATCGTGAAGTAGCAGCCATGACATTTAAACTTGCTGCTTCTACTATTTTATCTGCCATTCCTGCTAAGTTTTCTATACTGTCGTTGGAGGCCGACATAATTGCCTTTGCTGTATCTGGTAAACATTCGAGCCATAGTGTTTTAATTATTTCATGTCCTACTTGATTTTCAATATTATATTGCTGCATCTCTCTTAACACGGCTGATGCTTTTCTGTCAACTAATGTGATCTTTGACAACAGCTTGCTCACTCTCGTTTGATCTGAGTCTGAGCATAATTTCTCATCAATGTTGACAAATTAGTGAGAACATACACGTGCAAAAAGAAGACTAAACGATGGTCGATGATTTTATTTTTTTAATATGATCGACATCCCTGGTGTTGCAGCGTTTAATTTGTATAAAATTGCAAACCTCCAACTATTCAACCAGCCGAATCATCTCAATGTAAATTGTTCTTGAAGGAGTTGACTATGCAACTTGGTGCAAAAAAATATATAAGTCTATATATATATAATTCTATATATATATAAGTCTATCCAATTCTAGAGCAATGAAAAAAAATGTTAAAATCGCTATGGAGAATATAGGGTATGAAGGAGTGAATCTAAGACGCTTTGGAACAGACGAAGAAATAGCTATGAATACAGCCAGTAAACGTCAAAGGTGTCATATTTGTCGTCGATCTGCTG
This sequence comes from Argyra leucocephala, assembly GCA_963942445.1. NCBI lineage: Eukaryota > Metazoa > Arthropoda > Insecta > Diptera > Dolichopodidae > Argyra > Argyra leucocephala. The sequence continues at coordinate 19,004,473 of OZ012681.1, forward strand.
ATGTTAGAACACGAACATTATGTTGCATTTGTAAAGAAGCATCTTGTGCAGCACATTCAAAATTATCTGCATGAACTGCATCAACGAAGAAATCCCAAGAAGAAATCGAGGTTCCAGCATCGGACCATATTTAAGCTTACGATATTTTTTTTGATTTTTGTTGTTATTAAATTGAATTTTGTATTTAAGTTTTGTTTAGTTTTATCTTAATTATATTTCTTTTGCTTCATTTTGTAAAAAAAATCGATATTAAAAAAAAAATTAAAAATTATTTCAAATTTTTATATGAAATATATGAAAATACATAATCGGGTCAGATGGACCCCAGTGCACAAACTACGATAAAAAAAACTATGCATAGAGGAAAGGTTAAAAAATAATTTATATTTATATTTGATATATAAAATTGTATATGTTGTACATTATTTTTATTTGTTAAAAAAAATGGAAGATAACACAAAAATCAAAATTCTCAGGAGTTAATTGGAATATGAGTTTCGTCAATTATACCGATGACTCTTGGTATTCTATATTTTTTTAACTAAGGTCATCTTCAAGTATTTTTATGGTGTTTCTGAATACTTTCAATACCGTGGCTTGGGATATTGCTACAACTTTATTAGCGCGAACATTAACCTGATAACTACCAATAAGCTTAATGACAATAAGTCTAATGTTGCGGCCAGCTGTTGCTTCAAATAATATTCATTGCAAAATCATTTTAAACGCTTCCTTACTCAGCTTAAATTTCTTTACAATCCTAAAATAAAAATTGTATTTTCTTACGGGCTGAAATGGAAATTACGTCAGTACTCTTTTCTTGGTAAATCAAATATATTGTGTTAATCCCTTAATATCCGTCGTTCTATTATTTGATTAACATTATTATTTTTCTTATCCTGATATTTCTTATCTTCTTAAAACCTGATTTTTTTTTTTTTTTTTTTAATGTTTACTGTTTTTATAAAAAACTAGTTTTGTAACCCGCCATAAATGACGGAAGCAAAATAAATTCTAGTATTTCTTCCTTCATTGGAGTTTTCATTTCAAGTTTAAATATGTATTTGCTTACTAATTTATCAATATCATACCTTTATTAGAATTATTAGAATGCTTTTAATTACCATATAAACAGAATATTTGTAGTAAGGTGCAAAATTTTCAATTCCCTAAGGGTCATTTATTCGATCATTTTAACGACATATTATTTGCCATCATTGGAAATTTAAACATATATTATCCTAAGACCTCAATAATTCTAAATAATCAATACTCTTAGACATTCTATTGTATTCAATTAATTATAATATAAGTTAGTCAAAAAAATAATTTAAATTTAAATTAATATAGAACTACTAAATTTAAACAATATTTTTAATGAAAACCAAATCTAACTATATAACATAAACTTACAATAATTTTATATTTTTACAATCATAGCAGCGTTGTACTGTAAAATTCATGAAATTAATTAAGACACAATAAAAGTAAAAAGTTCTATGGCGCCATCTAAATTTAACACTTGAATGACATGACAATCATATTATGGGCAAATGACACAAATGACATATGACAAATGACAGATGACAGATGATAAATGACAAATGACAGATGGCATATGCTTATGACAATTACATAATGTTACAATTTATATATATATTTTAATTTGTATATGTGATGGAGTATTCCGTCGAACTTACAAACATCCAGATAAATGCAGAAAATTATATATATAATTCACTTAATTTAATTTAAAGTATTCTAACTTATACTTATAAACTTGCTTTTTTGTTAAATATTTCACAAAAATAATTTTTAGCGTCAACCATTTTACTATCGCTAATATATTTCGATTCAAACGACAAAAAGTAGCATTTTCAACAAATTTGTGCAACCGAAAATAAGCGAAACAAAAGAAGAAAAAAACGTTACAAAATTTCCATACTGCCATTTTCGACTATTAACGAAACCATTTTCGTGCTTCCAACCTGATTCGGATATTTACTTTTTTGTTTTAGATGCTGTAAATCACGAATATTTTCTGTGCAATATGAGGGTATGGTCCGACATCCCAAAATCAAATCCCCAAATTAAAATTTCAACGTAAACATCCCCAAAAAAAAAGTCAATGTCCCAACCCAACCAAAACCCCGAAAATTAAAACCAATATAAGTTTATTAAATTTAAATACTAATAAATATTACTTTCGGAAAAAACAAATATTGCCCTTTTTGTATTCAGCAGAGGGGGCAACACAAACGAAATATTTTTATTGATTCGCTATTAAAAATTAGGTTAAAAGAAAACAAAAGATTATTTTACCCAGCGAATTTTCAAGTCATGATCTACGAGTTCAACTATTGTTGAAAATATTCTAAAGCAAGATTTGAGAGCTCAAAGTGATTTGATGGAAAGGGGGTTCGTTCCCATTTAGAAGTATAAATACTATTATTGTGCCCGTGATATCAATGTTAATAAAAGCCAGCTGACAGAATGGGAACATATATTTTTTTATCTCGCAGATTTAGTTTCTGTTTCGTTAAAATTTTAACATAAAACATAAATTTATGAATGTTATTGACCAAATTAGAGAACGATTAATGTGATATTTGAATGCTATTTTATCAATTACAAAAACTAAGAGATGAAAATATTAGTCATTTATTTCATTTATTTCACAAACGCCATTTAAATCATATTTTTTTATCCTTCAATAGTATTTTTCTACCTTCTCCCTCCACCTAAATTTAAATAAAAATCAGCTAACGGATAAGTGGTTACTAACCAACACAACTTACAGAAATAGCTGAAAAAAAATATTAGCACTCCAATATCAACAAGCATGAAAACCGCATTTCATTCATTTCTTGAATATGTTTTGTCTCTATATAATCCCAATCCATTTGCAATTATAAGTCGAATTTCCTTTTCATTAAAAAAATCATTTTTCTTTTACAATAATATCGACATTTCAGAAGCAGCTTAGTTCTGCCATTAGTGCTTGATTAATTATAGGTTCATTTTGTCCGAAAAATAATTATTTTATTAAAGTTAGATAGATAGATATACAATATAGCGAGTTGGATTCTGGTTCTATATCACCGCAGCCAGAAATTGGTTAGTTACTTCCATTACTGTAATTATTCATCTGAGGTATTAATTCCTGATTTAATGATAACATAATGTTTGGAAAATACTGTTCCCCACCGCACCAAATACTATTTTACCCACACCTACAATAATTTTGTATAAAGGAATCCGTTCCTATTGTTTGGGTGGCGAGAATTTCATAGTTATGGAGCAGAATAAATAACTTAAGTATTATAGGATATTCTTCAGTTCTATGCTAGGTTGTTTCCATTGTTTGGAAAATGCTGTTCCTAAATGGCAAAGCCTACTATAAGCTTGAATCTCACAGTTATGGAGCAAAATAGATTATGCTTTACTTCACATATTCTGCACAAGTTGTTTTCGCTTATTCCGATGATTCTATATAGATGCTTTTTTACTAGTTAGTTGTCAGTTATATTATCACTGCCATTATTATTTCGTCAAATATAATTTTTTCAAATTTTCAAATATTTCTAGGGGATCTATTTTCAATTCTTCAATATGATGACGACATTCAACATTCATACTATCATTGCGGAGGTCTTCATGATTCCTGACTATTCATTACTACCTTCACCCATCGACCTTCTGCCATTCTATTTACATATGGTCTCTACAGTTTCTTCGTCTATTTTGATTGCAATGAACAGAAATTTTAGTCAAATTCTGTTTAACCATAGTAACCATTGTTGTCTATTGCCAACCTCGGCAAATGTAACATTCGATTTACGGAGCAAATCGAAGGATGCCACCAGAGTATTGTCATCTGCAAAGTTATAAATTGGATTGAAGGTTGTTTTAAGTAGATCGTTGATGGAAATCAAAAACAGATTTAGCTTTCTCAAGGTTAATAACGAAATAAAATAATATGAAAACCCATACATATCCTTTATTGCATATCATTGAATACCTTGAATGCCGTATAAGTCCTTTCGTTGATACGTTTTTTTTATCTCTTAACGTGTATCCACATAATTTGCCTCAGAGTCCGCATTTAAGTTTATTTGGGTCGGCGTTTGTCTCCGCAGCGTATGCTAGTATGGGTCGAATACAGCTTTTGTAAATTCGTGTTTTGCTTTCTATTCGTGTTTGCTTTTGTTTCTTCATATAACGTGAAATGACGTTTTGATTTAAATGTGGCAGCGGTTATCTCAATAACGTACGTTAGTATGGGTCGAATACACTTTTTGTATATATTTGTGTTTTGTTTTCTATTAGCATGTTTTTATTTCTTCATATAACGCCACAGAGATAACCTAAAATGGCTGCGGTTATACTGTTTGGGGTACCATTTATGTGTCCGTGTTACGATAGCTAGGAATATTTACTCCGAGATATTTAAAATTGAGCCATAATTCGATAATTTTTATGTTCTTGAATATTTCATATCTCATGGGTTCATTTTAGGATTTATTTTAAATTATATAATGCTTATGTCGCTCACTCGGTCTCAGCGATCAAATGCTCATTATATATATTTTATAACAGCTTGGACGAAATCGTTTATCATTCTTAATCAACACATTTTATAAAGCTTAGTTTTTTATTCTTCAAATTTTGTTACAATAATTTTTTCCTAAATTAATATTCACACTTGCACAAGCGTATAGACATCCATTTTAAATTAAAACTGGAAGTCAAAACAAAAAATATTACATACAAAATTATAAGAAACATATGGGTTCACCATGATTTTTTAATGGATTTTCTATTATGCAATGCTTTACAATAGCGATATAGCGAAAAACCAGGAAAAAATGGATTCTAATATCCAATTTTATACTGTTAGCCAAACCTTTACTTTCCTGAATAACAAAAAAAAAAAACTGGATTTCTTTATATTTATTATTCCCGTTAATATTTTATTTAGAGAGAGAAAAAAAACAAAAATAATGAAGAAAAAAACAGAAAGGTATTTACAAAAATATATTATAGGTCCTTTTTCGAAATAGAAAATCTATTGATATTATTTTTTTGGGATAATATTTTTAACAATTTCATTTTTAAAGGATAAAAATCTTTTCATAACCTGACCCCTCCATCTCTTTTTTTTTTTTGCTCATTCTTTTCCGTATTCTAAATAATATTTCCTTTTTTTTTTACTAATCCAATGTGAAAAAAATAGAATTTATATAACATTCAATAACATTGAAAATACTGTAAAAGACGTTATGATGCTGAACCTGATGTAACCTTGACTTTTCGAAATATCATTATAAAATTAGATTAAGAGAATATAATATTTTCTATTATTGGAATAATAAAATAGCCTAAATCTGGGGAATAATAGATTGAAAAGGTAATTATTTTTTCCAATACAAATAAAATTTTATATTTTTTGTTATGTTCAAAAACAATGACAATGACAATGTAGAAGAAGGGGGAAAAAACAAAAATCAGCTAAAAAAGGGTTCAAATTCAAATATAGTAGTATCCTTGAAATATTATTTTGTCCTTTTTTTCGTAAAAAATTGTTTTCTTACTTATTTTAAAATTTTAAATTTAAATCGAAATCGTTATTAAATTATATAAAAAATAATAAATGTGGTTAAATAATTTAGCTTTAATATAATTTAATAATAAATAATGTGTTAACCAGGCCTTTTTTTTGCAAATTCGACTTCCGTTAAATTTTATTTGAATCTCTTAGCAATTAGTCTTTTTGATTGTCCGAGTTGATTGGGTTTTCTTAAGCCAGATAGAACTTGAAATTATAAAAATAACACAAAATAGAATGACCTCCTTGAAGCACAAGATCCACCGAATGTTAATTCTTCCCATCTCCCAAAAACGTGTAGTAAAAGAGACTAAACACACATTTGACATTGCCAGAGAAAACGAATTTCTAGAAAAAATCATCACTGACTTACTCAGTAAACGAAAAAGAACTTTACAACGGAATTCGCTCACTAACCTGCTCACTGATCAACAGCCAAAAAGAAGAGTAGTATTGGGATTTAGTGAGATTCACAGAGCGGATTTAAACAAGCCCGGGTTGGACATAGTATATAGCAGCAGAACCAATCAACTGAAGATGACTCAAGAAACACCTGAAAGAAGCAGAACTAGCTAAGAAGAAGAATTTAACCGAATTCAGATCCAAAGTAGCAGAACACATCATTCAAATCATCCAAGAGAGGCAGATGGTATTTCAGCAGAAGCCATAGTAATGGTAAATTACATAAGAGATTCTAAGAAACTGGATTCAGCTGAAAGTATCGAAATTCATAAAACTAAAAATGACTTATTCCTAAATAAAGACCGAGGCAATGGATATTCTTCATTATTTAAAGTTTAGGTTAAATTATAATAGAACAAATTACACCACTCCTACCTATCACTCTTACGTCGAAAATGTCATGTCAAATATCAACAATATTAAATAAGTAATAATATTATGAATAATAATAATATAATTACTCAACCCTTCACCTGTTCTATTTCATTGAAAAATAAATAATCGTCCAGCTGCGAAAAAAGTCAAATTGCTACCTGTGCAATCAAAATGAATAAGACGATTCTAGATATTTTTAGTAAAAATGAAAATATTCGACAATTATACAAAAAAGGGAATTTTAATTAAAATTTTATATACATGGCATTAAAACTTGAAAACAATTTGGGGGAAATGGTGACCGCGGCTACGTCAAATTTTGTGTTACTTTTTCGAGCACTGAATCCCACAAACATCATTGGCTTTCAAGGGGTCAATTGCTTTTAGTTTATTAGCATAAACCAGTGATTTCACGCAGTCCCACTTGGTTATAAACGAGAGGTATCAAATATATATGTCCAACCTTGAAGACCAGTTACCAGATCCATTTCTCGAATTCAACTTACTGGCAAATTTTTATTAGTCATTAAGTCGATGGTTGATGGACGATGGCGCCATACTGTTAACTATATTTCATCTGGTTCAATATCATCAATATTTTCAAATAAAAGCCATCGATCATGGTGCGGTAGCCACTTACGGTGACCACAATACGAGTTCCGGCTTAATTTTTATTAGATTATTAAAGATAGTTTTTATAAAAACTTGTTTTCCAGCGTTAGAGTAAAATTTTGGTATAACAGTGAAAATAGTCGAATATTTCTCTTTTAATTTTACTGATATGCTTATCATACAGATACGCGTATTTCGTCTACTACTTGAAGACTTCTTCAGTGTTTTGTACTCGACTGAGGAAAGAAATCTAAAATTTTCTTGTTTATTTTATTCGTACAGGTAACAATTTGATGTTTCTCGCAGCTGCATGGTTGTTTATTATCCAATGAATTAGCACAGGTAGGGGGTTGAATAAAAATATTTTTATTTATTTTATTATTGGTATTTGAAATAATTGTTCCGACGTTAGAGTGACAGGTAGGGGTGGTGTTATTTGTTTTATTGTATTTCACTAAAAATTTAAATAAAGAAGAATATCCGTTGCCTTGGTCTTTATTTAGGAGTGAGTCATTTTTAGTTTTGTAAATTTCGATGCTTTCAGCTGAATCTAGTTTCCTAGAATCTCTAATGTAATTTATCATTACAATGTCTTCTTTCGAAATGCTATGATTCTCCTGGATGATGTGTTCTGCTACTTTGGATCGGAACTCTGTTGAGTTCTTCTTTTTAGCCAGTTCTGCTTCTTTCAGGTGTTCATTGAGTCGTGTTTGCATGTTTCTCCTAGTTTGCTCAATATAAACTTTGTTGCAATGACTGCAAATTACCTTATATACACCTGATTTTTCCATTGTTCGATTGGGCCTTTAGTTGAACCTAGAACAGACTTGATTTGGTTAGTTCTGCTGCTATATACGATATTTAACCCGTGTTTTCTTGATTTCGTTCTGAATGGGAGTGGGAGGAATCTTACTAAACTCCAATGCTACTATTTTCACTGTTATATTAAAGATAGTTTTAATTAGATTTATCCATTAATCTAAAGATTAGAAGGAAGAAGACTGGACGAACCCACCAACGTGTAAACCGCATTAAACGGTGAACTTTTCTGGGTATAGTAGAGTTTGTAGTTTTATTTAGATTTATCCATTAATCTTAAGATTAGAACAAATAAAGCTCAACGAACCCACCAACGTGTAAACCGGACGAAATGGTGAATTTTTCTAGATATAATAGAGTTTGTAGGATATCTTGTGTTGTATTGATCACACCAACGGTATTTTTGCTTGTTAATGGAAACATTTAACCAAAAATTTGCCTGTTTGGCTGAACAAAATCTTACCATAAAATTATAGCTCAATAGGGAAAGGACCTACGCATATGATAGTCTCATGGCTTTAGTGCTTATAACTAGCGGTTTCTTATACTGGTGTAAGCCAAAATCTTCTACCTAAAACTTTTGACGTAATTGACGGACTCAGCCTCAATTTCTGCAATTAACGACGAATCGAAAAAATTTGGATTTTCTTCAATGCTGATTAATTACAGTAAATTATTGTCCTCGATAAGAAAATTTTAATAAAATTATCTCTATGTTTCTTCAGAAGCTGCGAAACTGTAATGGTCAATGATAAGCCAGTTTCTGCAGCATAGCAAATTAGTTTGTCCAACAAACTGATAGTTGTGAATATAGATTAAAGTGCATTTTTAAATTTCATCATTTGTTGCAAAATAGGCCTTGCTTAATAAGTCCAAAATATTTGCTTATTAAATCCGTTGATTTTTTATTTCCCGACAACTAAGGCAAAACCAAAAGATTTTAATATACGGCTGTATTTCAGATTAACAAAACTATTATTAATACTGTTATCTCAACTTTGATCATAATATATTAATTGCCAACACTGCCATTTTCCTTTTTCACATCAAAGAAATTAATAAAGTTTGCTTATAGCATATTTCTATTTCTAAAATTAACATTAATTTTCTAATTTAAATTTTTTTTTTTTAATTCGTTAAATTCAAAATGAAATCTGAAGAGAATTATCATTTGAAAACAAATATGTAGGTGCCTCTCCTAGAAATTGTTTGTCATTTAAAAAAATTTTTCTAAGTATATTCCTAAGAGTCTGTGTATATCATTTTATACAAAATGAAAAAAAAAAATATATTATAGGTTTCTTAATTTTGCTCTAAATCGGATCAAGTTGTATTATTTTGTATATAGCTATTCAATCCTCAACTGAATTTTTCGATTTTAAAAATATTTTTATTTCATTTCATATACTGACATAATAATATTATACAACATAATTATCTTAAATATCTACACATCTTCTACACCTCACACTTTATATGAAGAGAGTAATTTGAAAAATTCCCAGATTGGAAATTTATACAGCAGTAGTATACGAAATTGCATTTGAAATGGATTGAACATTATGGGTGCGTTCAGTAAAATTTACTACTGCAAAGATACTGCAGCTTTCAAACAAATTTTCTACTGAACGGTGATTTCATGCTTTGGTAAAGTAAAGCGCTACATAAATTTTGCAACGAAAGAATTTTGGCTAAATGAGCAGCGGCTTTTAATGACGTTTATGTGTTAAATACTTTGATGTAAACATTTTTTGTTTTTTTACATTACATTTGCAGCGATAATTGGCTTCGCTTAGTTATTGCAGTACCGTAAAGTTCTGAATAATATTATACCCCTTTCAATAAAGTACCCCGGATAAGCTAATCGAAACATTTTCGATTTACATAACCCCGGGTACAGTAATTAGATTTTATATTTTTCGAAAATTAATTTCCAACTATTTCGATATTGGATGTTGTCTAACACTAAAATTATTTTCATGTTATCTATTACTAAACCAATTATGTTAATTGGTTTTATTTTAATATTACTACCTGTGCGGAATCTATCGTACGTATGTACAGGTAACGATTTATCTATAAATATGCTTTCCGAATAGTGTACCAAGGTGTAAAAATCCAATTACAGGACCTGGGTATACCAATTGAATATATTATGTTTTCAGAATATTGGCATTTTGCAATTAGAGTACCTGGGTATTATATTCAGAACTTTACGATACTAGATTCCACTGAAGGCATCCAATGTATATTTAAAGAAGAAAAACGATGATATTGCAAAAGTGTTTGAAGTTTATGATTGAAGATAAGTGAAAAAGATGGCTAAGAACTAACTGTTTCCCCTAGATTATCTTTGCTTCTGCTGTTTTGTGCCCCAGTCTTATTAAGTGTCTAACATAATATTTAGTATAAATATTTTCTCTTAGCAAATACTTATTAGCATATTTGGATAGATCTATTGTGATATAAAAATTGGTTAAACTACGGTATCAATATAAAGTTATTAATAATATTAAACAAACGCTTGATCTTAAAATTTTTATCATTCTTTATTTTCCAGTTGGCTTACCGACAGGTAAACACGTGACCAAATATTTCCACCTATTTTTTTATGAACTTACGTCAACCTTTCGACTCAAAAAAAAATGTAAAACTTATCTTTCATAGCTTGGGAATCCTACGAAAACGGACAAATTTAATTATGCTCACACTCAGACATACCAAATGTAATGTCAAGTGATGCGAAAGAAAATAACGGACAAATTTGAAATAAAAACAGAAATCAGACAAAGCCAAATACTGTGTCAACAACAACTTTCAATCTTATTTTCTATTAAGATTGCAAGGTAGCGGTGTAAAATAAAATACTGGTCATATTTGAAATAAACACAGAAATCAGACAAGGCCAAATATAGTGTCAACAACAATGTTCAATCTTATATTCTATTAAGATTACATGGTAGCGGTGTAAAATAAAATATTGGTCATATTTGAAATAAACACAGAAATCAGACAAGGCCAAATATAGTGTCAACAACAATGTTCAATCTTATATTCTATTAAGATTGCAAGATAGCGGCCAAATAATGTGTCAACAACAATTTTCAATCTTATTTTCTATTAAGATTGCAAGGTAGCGGTGTAAAATAAAATATTGGTCATATTTGAAATAAAAACAGAAATCAGACAAGGCCAAATACAGTGTCAACAACAATGTTCAATCTTAAATTCTATTAAGATTACATGGTAGCGGTGTAAAATAAAATAACGGTCATATTTGAAATAAAAACAGAAATCAGACAAGGCCAAATACAGTGTCAACAACAATGTTCAATCTTTATATTCTATTAAGATTTCATGGTAGCGGTGTAAAATAAAATAACGGTCATATTTGAATTAAAAATAGAAATCAGACAAAGCCAAATAATGTGTCAACAACAATTTTCAATCTTATTTTCTGTTAAGATTGCAGGGTAGCGGTGTAAAATTAGCGGTGTAAAATAAAATATTGGTCATATTTGAAATAAAAACAGAAATCAGACAAGGCCAAATGCAGTGTCAACAACAATTTTCAATCTTATTTTCTATTAAGATTGCAAGCTAGCGGTGTAAAATAAAATAACGGTCATATTTGAAATAAAAACAGAAGTCGGATAAATACTGTGTCAACAACAATTTTCAATATTTTTCTATTACGTTTATAGGATGAAAGAGAAAAATGTCTGAGTATTAATTCGGATTTATGTTTAACTGTCAATTTATGTCGAACTGCTCTGTGGAAATAGTTTTTAATTTAATTTGTTGTTTTCAAATAGAAAAAATCATTAAAAAAACCATCCACTATCATTCTATTTTCCAGAAGAAAACAGTTTTAAGAATTGTGCCAACTGCCAGGTATTAAAAATTCCTCTTATTAAAATTAAAACTAACATTCAATACAACTTTTACACTATAACTCCGATATATTTTATCAAACATATCTAATTAGGCCATCTTAAAAGATATAACATCTTAACCTAATAAAGGCTTTTGTTCGTTTAACTTTTCTCACAAAGTTTGATTGTATAAGCATAGACAACTTTTGTAGCGTGGCACACAACCAATTTTCAATATACAAACACCCCACTGTATTATTTAAACATATTCCGCGAATTTTTAACCCAAACCTCGTCCATAAGTATATTATTGAAAATTATCAAAAATTTCGAAATTGAATTAAATTTTTTCTCGAGAGAAAAATAAAACAAAAACAAAAACGAAAAAAAAATGAACAAATAAATTTGCATAATTGATTGATAAGCTTAAAAATGTCCTCGAAATTGAATGCCAGGATCTAGTTTTATAAACATTTTTTTTTCTTAAAATAAAAAAGAAAATTATACTTTAAAATCGAAATAAAACGATGATAAAATCTTGTATTTATAGAAAGTTATGTGATATGCCACCCCTTTTATGTAAAATACAACATAACAAAAAAAAAAAAAAAAAAAAAATCCTGTCAGGATCTTAAATAAATTAATTTTGAAAAACACTTAATATAAATCAATCTTGTTAAAAGAATGTTCTTCCTAACATTTTTTTTTCCGTATAATTTGGTTTTTCCTGTTTATTTTATTTTTTTAATAATAGAAAAATTGAATTAAATTTAAAAAATGTATCTGAATTTTTACGATTTATTCGATTGGAGTAAAATTTTACGTTTTGTTTGATGTAGACTAATCTGAGATTAAAGCTTATAGAAATTTATTGAATGAATCGGACATGAATAAAGAAATTCATTGAAGCTCACCACAAATGAACAGCCTTGAAATGTGACAAACAATAACATTGAATGTGATTTAAATGTTAATAGACTAAATTTGAAATAATGTTATTCGAAAAAATTAGTCAATTAATTAAAATATTTTTAATATTTAGTTTTAATGGTGAATAAAAAAATTTTATTTAAAATTTTATCAATGATTCTGTTGATTCTGTTATTAATTGCAGCACACTTTTGATTATTAATAATTATTGTACAAATAGTTTGTATGCAAAATTGTATGATCGATCAAATTGGCAAATGTGAGATTATTTTTGACCATTAATTAGTATTTAAAAATTTGAACTTCTACAAATAATTATTACCACCATTTGCTTCCTATTTTCAAAATTTAAAGTAAATCTATAATTTGATATTTTGTGTAACTCAAAATGTTGAAAAAGAAAAAACTTATATAAGCTATGTCGGTTTCAATTGTTCAATTATATTGTTCAGTTTTTTTTTCTTAATCAACGTAGAAATTTCACTTTCATAACACAGGCATTAATAATATGGCATTTCATATTACATACTTGCAAGAATGTAATACTCTCTGGTCTGGTCACAAGATTGGGAGAATCGTATATTGAGCTGTGTTAAAACCATTTCAAAAAATTTATTCATACCGCCAAATAACGAAACAGAGAATACAAGATAATGAAGAAGTTAATGTCCTGGTGCGAAAAGTCAATTCTTAGAACCAGAGCCAAGTATTGCTCGTTCAAACGCCTTCTCACAAAGATTTCTTTCCAAGTGGGAAGCTACAGAAACCCAAAACATATGGGATAGTTACTAAGCACTTACGCAGTCTACGATTTTTTTCAAATTAAGTATCCAAAGACTGAATCAGGTAATCAGGGAGACTAGATCCAATGTGAGAATGCTGACATGGCTTATCACAAGCCATGACCATCAAGCATTTTTCAAGATTGGTAGATCGAGCACAGACAGATTCAGATTACATGTTTGTTTGCGATGGAAAAAGATAGATATAAATATTTTCAGGATTAAAGCAATAATATCAAGAACATATAGATCTATACAATTCTGAGATAAACGGAGAAGTACAGTAGATCTTCAGAGGTCGCGCTTATATATAGGTAGATGTTAATCAGTAAATTTTTTTTTGTTTTAAAAATTTGTACTCTAATATATATACATTTAAAATTTTTGCAGGATTATGAGGTAGGTATACAAAAAACATTTTTTAAGAGATATCACAAAATGGAATGTTGTGGAATCAAAATCGAATGTAATGCAAGTTCTTGAGACTTTAAGAGTATAAATTCATAACATTTCACTTACTTACTTTATACTAACCTACGCCTACGCTTCGGTTTACAAAAGACTTCTTTCCTGTTTGGAGATCCAAAATATTTTTTTTTTTATTTATTTTTTTTATTTATTTATTATTTTATTTTTATTTCATTGTTTAATTAAAATATAATAACTGTTCTATAGACAAGCGGTTTTTAATATAAAAAAATTTTTTTTAATTTAAAAAGATTTAAGAGAATAAATAAAAAAAATACAAATTAACATAATTTATAAATTACACAATTAACAAAATTAACAAAATTTAAGTAAGTAATTATTTTAATATAATCATAAGAACAAAAGAAAAAAAGAAGCTTATAAAAATGTATTCAAAAATAAAGTTAGAGAGTAAAATATCAATTAAACTTATAATTATATATTAAGAATTATAAAATAACGAAAAGAAAAGTGTTCTACAAAAGCTGAAATATTATAAACTAAATTAAGCAAACAATAAAAATAAAAGCTAAAAACACTCTATGCAAAAAGCATGAAGTAGCGAGTGTATTTAAAAAAAAAAATATTTGACGAAAATAAAAATAGAAATATAATAACGAATAAAAACCGATAATAAGAGCTTATAGCCCTATTAAAAAAAATCTAAAAATAAAAACCAATATCTTATAAAAAAAAACAATTAAGTTTAATTAAATACAAAAAATTTACGTAACTATGCGTACTAAGTCATTTACTTGATCATGATTGAAATTAAAAAGCCAGAGTTTAACCAAACTGAGTAATTTAGAATCATAACAAAGGTGCAATTGCTAAAAATGAGCGTAAAAAATGATGTACATTATGAGGGGGTATGATAGCTAATCTTCTGTTGTTGATTCTCAGATTATATATTTCAGAATACCTACTTCGTAAGTAACCACTTCTATTAAAGAACTAGCTTTGTAACCCGCCATAAATGACGGAAGCAAAATAAATTCTAGCATTTCTTTCCTTCGTTAGAGTTTTCATTTCAAGTTTAAGAAAAATATACGTATTTGCTTACTAATTTATCATACCTTTATTTCTGTATTATAACGCTTCTAACTACCATATAAACAGAATATTTGTAGTAAGGTGCAAAATTTTCTATTCCCTAAGGGTCATTTACTTGATCATTTTATCGACATCATTTTTGCCAACATTGAAAATTTATCGTATAATTCAGAATTAAGTTAATCCTGTTAACATTCAATAACATTCGCTGCGTAAGTTTAGCGTCAAAGTTTTAAGCGAACAAATAATATTTTATAATGAGCCACAACTTTGAACGAAAACAATTTCAAAAACAAAAATAAATATAAAAAACAATAATATTGTAGGTAGACATAATATTTATTTTGATGAATAAAATAAAAACTCGTGTTGGAGAAAAAATTTAAATAAAAAAATTTACTGAAAATAAATAGGTATTTAAAAAACTTTTCATAACTTATGAACCATTGATAGGTTATTTAAAATTTCATTTCATTTCAAAAAATTCATTATCGAACTGTTCATGTTAAAATTCAAACATAATTATTATTTATAACATACATTAAAAAGAAGAACAACAATCAATATGGTTTAACCGATACCTATATATACCTACCTACTATATTAAAAAAAATTCATCACTCTTTACAACATACATTTCTACACACTTGAAGAAAACAAATATTCCTAATAATTATAAATTTACAAAGATAAGAAATAAAACATAATAGTATAAAATTTCATTTAATTCCTTTAAAAATGTATAGGTTGTTATTGTTTTTATGTGTAAATTAGCAGAACCAAAACCTAACCCCATATTACATACTAAATATTATATACGATCATAAATTTATATATCATATAGATATATATCTATATATATATATATATTTAAAAAAAACAATAAACAAAAACAATAAAAATAGATAACAATTTTAACTCACATTTTTGGCTAGAGTATATGTATATATACCTATAGTACTATACAGGCTATGCATACGGTATGGCAAAACTATGATGCTATGATCATTATCATAACAACAACAAAAAACAAAAAAAAGTATAAATAAATAACAATTTTAACTCTTCATATGCTTATTGTGTATAATTTTAAGTAATAAGAATAACCTTTAAGTGGATTACTTTTTTTTTTTGTGTTAAATGCTGTTTGCCTTTTGGTTATTATACCATATTAAACTATTGATAAAATTTCTATTAGTTCTTCTTATTATAAATCAAAAAAACTGTTTGTTTTATTTATATTATCATTATTATTTTTTATTTTTTCTTATTATTTGCGAAGAAGACGGACATTTAATTAAAAACTTAACATTAAATTAAAAAAATATAATTCCTACAAGGGTTCAGCTTGTTAGACAGGGGTTAAAAAAGAGTACCAAAGCAATTTGTATACATATTGCAATTTGTATATATGTTGGAGTATTCCGTCGGACTTACAAACATCCAGATAAATGCAGAACAATATATATATAATACTTTGAGGACTCGGAAGTAAAAAAGATGCTTCAGAGGTAAAATATTCAAACATTGAAATAAAAGGAAGCTGCTTTCCCTACGATGTTTTTTTAAAATTAGTCTGATAACACACTTTTGTTGTATTAACAAAGGTTTAAGATAATTATTAAAAGTACCACCCCAATTGACAATTCCATATTGTAATTTAGAATTAAATAAACCATAGTATACAGACGTAAGCAGCTTAGAAGAACAGAATTGCTTAAGGTGATAAAACTGTCTAACAACTAAATGAAAATACTAACTCAAAATTCGTGTATAAATTGACCAATCTAACTTAGAGTCTATTGTAACACCTAAATATTTGAAGGAATCAACACAATCAACTTTAAAACAACCTGCGGAACAGTTATACATTTCGTTAAAATTACATAATTTCTGAGTAAGAAGAGAATTATTATGAGGTAGAGGAAATCTTCTAGATTTAGCACAGTGATACAAAATATTATCACACGTAGGAATAGAGTTACCTAAACTGAAAAACATAATTTTATCATAGTTTTATCACTTAATAATAATTTGTGATGGCAAAACCAGCGACGTAATAACTCCAAGTCATAATTAATATTACACACATTTTCAAAAAATTACTTATTATTGTAGGATAGATCAACATCATCAGCAAAGGCAGTTGAACAACCCTTAAATTTTTGAAGAAGAACAGAATTAAAGAAGATTAAAAACAATGTAGAACCCAGAACAGATCCTTGATGTACACCCAAAGAAATATTTTTAAGATCACTGATGGTGTCATCAATTTTAACTTTCTGAGTTCGACCCGTTAAATACGAAGGAAGTAAATCAAAGAAATTACCCCGGAAGCCAGCTTTATACAATTTGCCTAATAGGATTTTATGATCCACAGTATTAAATGCTTTTTTAATATCAATAAATAACGCAGCACTTTTTAGTTTGTTATTAAGAGCTTCATAAATACGCAAACAAAAAGTCAGAAGTGCATCTTCAGTAGATCTGCCACTACGAAAACCAAATTGCTTACAACTTAAAAAGTTAGTAAGATCTAAAAATTGCATCATTCATTTTTTTATCACTCTTTCAAATATTTTGGAGAAAGAACTTAACATGGAAATGGGACGATAGTTATCTGAGCAATTTTTATCTCCTTTCTTGAATAAAAGAATTACCTCAGCAGTTTTAAAGAGCATTAGGAAAAATTCCAATTTCAACACAGCAATTAAAAATATGAGCTAGAACATCCACTATATTAAGACTAATTTTTTTTAAAACAAAATTAGAAATACCTAGCGTATCGAAATTAGAATTATTTAATTTCATTATCAATTTATGGAGTTCAAGTGAATTTATTTCTTCAAAATAACAACTTTGCTGCTGCCAAACATCTTCAACTATATACAGCTGGTTACTGTCACAAATCTCAGAACTAAATTCTGCAGTAAGACTACTCATATCTGTGAGTTTTTCATTAAAATGGTTTGCAATAACTTTTTTATCACATACAAGAAAATCACCGATAGGTAGAGAAGTAATAGAATTACTAGAACTTATATTTCGATTAAGTAAATTGTTTACAACTTTTCATTCATTTTTTGCGTTACCTTTGGCATTTGACAATTGTTTTATGTAAAATTCTTCTTTAATTTCCTGAATTTTTTTACTGAGAAGTTTTGAAAATTTTAAATATTTTCTTTTTAGGCTAGACTTATTGGGAAACTTGTTGCATGATTTAAGTAATTTCTTTTTTTTTTCAATGAGTTTAAGTAGACTCGAATTCATCCAGGGCTTTAAAGGCAGCAAGTTTATTTTCTTTTTCGCATCGTAACTACAGTGGAAGAGTTGAGATAATATTTCAACTTACTTATAAATAAATCGAAGCCTATGGAGGGGTTTAATTCATCAAAAATATCATCCCAGGTCTCAAATCCGAGCTGAGAATTAAGTTCCACAAAATTTATTTTTGAGTAAGAAGATATATCAGAGTTCAGATTTCTTGTATACCTAGGTGAAGAATTTAAATTCCGAAGAAATAGGTAGCACATTGAATGATCTGATATGCCTTGATCTATACAAGAGCTAAGTAAATCTATGTCACTGGATAACATAAGTCTAACAAAAATATGGTCAATACAAGTGGAAGATATATTGGAAACCCGTGTTGGACAGTTAATACACGACTCAAGACCAAAGCTAGACATTAAGTTTAAATAGGCTATAGCATTATTCGATTCAGATAAGATATCCAAGTTAATATCGCCTAAAATTATCAAATTATGAGCTCGCTCAGAGATTAAAAAAGTTGATAACTCATCCAAGAAAACATCAAATTTAATACTATTAAATCTATAAATACAAACAAAACTAAATTTACAATTTTCAACTACACAATTGATTTTAAGAACATCTGCACTCCCAAAATGAGAGAATATCTGTACTACACTTAATATTATTTTTTGCAAAAATAAAAATACCACCAGCAGCATATGAATTGTTGCAGCAACAATATTGATCGTACCCAGAAATACAATAAAGGAAAGCTGCACAATCATAGATCCATGTCTCAGTTAAAAAAATAAAATCAGGCTTATTCGACAATGAATTCAGATAAATAATAAACTCATCAAAATTAGCACGCATACTACGAATGTTTTGATTAATTAAAGAAAAACAATTAGTCAAAACCGGGTTTTGGAAAACACTTTCACAAAAATTATTACTAAATTTACAACAAGGTACACTATTATCAACAAACATAACATTACCATCCATCATGATTATTATTATAGCCAATTCTCCTTCTTTTAGAATCCAACCTATTATTGAAAACAGACTATCAAAAGTGGTATGATTTTCATCTAGCCCTAGTTTTAATTTGACATTAGCTCGCACACAGTTAATACATTTAATAACTTGTTCTTTAACACACTGCTTCGTGTGATGATCACCTAGACACTTGGAGCAAACTTCCACCTCTTTACAATCAGAAGACTTATGGTTGAAACCTTTGCATTTGTAGCAACGAGTAACTTCAACACTATCATACACCCTGCATCTTTCCCATCCAATATTCAATTTTTCAGCTGCTAAAATTTTGTGGAAACATTCGCTATCAACTTCTAGTAAAGCATTATAAAAACTGCTTTCAGTTTTTTTCACCTCATAATATTTTATTAATTTAAGGGAACAATCCCCTAACAGTGGATTTTGCTTTTTTAGCTTGTCGATAATTTCATTTTCCTCGTGCTTGAATTTCATATTCACAAGTCGAAATCTCGGTTTAAGAGCACTAGGCACCTTAATTTCATATTTATCACCTATATTTTTATCCTATATGTTTTTATCACCTATGTTCATTGAAGTCATTGAAATTTTCTCCAACCAATATTTGGTTCGAAAAACTTATAATATCATTTACTAGTCTAACAGCCCGGAATAATCTGAAAAAATCCTGATTTGAAACTTTTTTTTATAGTGATAATTTTTAGACTCCTACCATCAATTCCTCTACCTCGAATGATGTCAATTTTTCAATCATAATTTTGGTATTCATATGATCTTTAACGTGGACTTTTGACGTGGGGACATGCTAAGTGGGGATATGGTATTAAATTACATTTTTCTAATCTGGCATTTTGTTTTTCTGTACAATTGCTAATACAGAACTATTCGCAACCTAGTCGCACATATTTGACATTTTAACAAACCACACAATAAGTGTTTCTTTTGAATATTTGGTATTGAATTTGCCTGTGGATAATTTGATTTATTGCATACTGACTACGTCCCAATAATAGCATAATTTAGCTTTTTTTAGTAATAACAAGATTGTGTTCGCAATTAATTTCAAGGGATAATTATAAATTGCATGCAAAAAACTGATTTCGAATCTGCAATCATAGTGCAAGTAACTACATGTTATTATCCCGATAACAAACCTTACAACACATTCATATAACGAATTTTATTCAAGCCATCATCAAATTCAAAATTTCATTCCATCTTCACATACAAAATAACACAAAAATACATTTCCCCCTCATTATCTTCTTAATAACAAATAATAAGAACAACATTAACCAAATATAGCAGCAAATATCGTCACGTTGTCTTTGTTTTTACTAACAGCATAATAGCAGCTACAAAACACCATCCTTTTTAGAAATCAAATAAATTTTTATTACCAATTTGAAAATGTATTTATGTGATTTTTTACTGCTCTTTAACTTCTGTCCGGACATAATTCTCAAAGAAGAAAAAAACAAAAAAAAACAAATAACAAAAACATCAACATATCGTCCTTAAAAAATGAACACACATTCGTTGTCTTCCTTCACTGTATTAAAAAAAAAAAAAAAACATAAATAGAAAAAAAAGTAAAAATATTCTTTTCATGTGCATATTCTCAATAATAATATCGTCCCCAAACTTTTCATATTCTTAAAAGCCAATAAAATATGTAATACATCAAGAGATGTTGGCAAAAGGTGTATGGTGGGGAAAATGATAACCACTGGTGCTACCAATAAATGAAAATCAACCAATATTAAACATAGATAGCTATGTGTCCATATAGATTTTTTTTCTGTTAGACAACAATGAATGCCTCTTCAGCCTTCAAATGATTATTTTCTGTTCTTTTTCATCTCTATAAAATCTATCACTCAGTTTGAATCGTACATAACGAGGATATTTTACTTGTCTTATGTGTTTTATAGAAAAGAAAAAAACCAGAACAAAATAAAAAAAAAGGACTAGCCATAGCAAAACTTCACAATGCTAATCCATATCAGCAGAACAACCAAAAGGCAAGAGGTAGATTTTATGGAGTGGGAACGGGGGGGTTTATTAAAGTTTTCTAAAATGAAAATCTTTTATCGCACATTTAAGCAATCAAAAATCCTCTTAAATTTTTCTTTTCAATGTTCGAAGTTATTTTTTTTATTTGGTTTTTAATATTTTGCTTTACCCAGACTTGGGAGGATTGTTATAAATATTTTCCAATTTTGTTTATGTTTATGGCTTCGTTTTTTTTATCTAATATTTTTTTTTTGTTGTTGTTATCATTGTTACTGTCTTCTTAAAAGATATACAAAAAAAAAAAAAAAATACACAAATTTGAATTATAAATTATTTCATGAGTATTAAAATCAGCCAGCCTATACAAAAGGGAGGACATTTGTTTTTATGGATTTGACAAGAAGAAGAAGAAGCAAAACAAGACAAAATAGATATTATGGAAATAAATAAATCCTAGCAATATCAAATCAGCCCATATTTTTCGATTAGAAAACATCAATCTATTTCCGCAAAACAATTGATACCTACTATATACCTATTTTCTGATTTTATTTTAGATATTACCAAAAACTTTCTATTCTATGAGAAATGAATATTTTCTTATCTCTTAAATTTGGGTTTCAATATTTTATCAATAAATCAATTTGAAAGTTTGTATTATGTACAATCAGAGAACATAAATATTATTTAAATCTAGTTTAACAGAACTATAATTCACTAATGATAGAATAATGATTAGGTGGAAGGATGGATACATTTATGGTGGAATGAAATTAGGAAGCAGGGATAAACAATGGTATTACTGTAGTGCTCAAACCCGTACTTAACAAATTCATTGAAGACGTATTCAGATCCATTAAGAAAATTTCTTTAATTAAAATTTCATTAACAATACTGCAATTATAATATAGAATGATGGTTTTCTGAACAAATCGGTTCAACTCTCTAAGACAATAAATTATTGGGAAAATGAAAGTAGGTCTGAGTTTTTATTTAGCTGTGCTTAGCAAAATTATTAAGAGTTTTAAAATTTAAGGTTATGATAGCTCTTAAAATAAATAGAACTACAGTTGAAACGTATCCAATGGACATATCAATTGGCGTAGTGTCGGCAGCCACTATTAATTAATAGAAGTAGAGAAAATATAACACTAGAATTAAGGGATATATTCCCGCCTGTATACTAAGCAACAGATTTATATTCCAAACTGAAGAAGGGAATTATTTTGGTTCCATCCAAATAATTCCGTTAGATAAAACGACAGGAAATCAATTTAAGACCTTTTGATACGGCAACTCTTGAATTTAAAATGATCATATAAATACGAAAGAAAGATATAGAAGCATAAATTATTTGCCAAAGTCTACGACTAGGAAAAACATCAATTTGGTTGACTTGTAACGTAAATGTACTGTTACGGTAAATGTAATGTAAAATTACTGCCCTAGCACATTATGCCGCCAAAACCCTTTTTTTTTGTAAATCCAATACTCCCACATTTTATATTTCAAATTTATTTTTGAAATAAAAAAAGAATATTATTTCCTCGTCGTAATGCAAAATAATACACATTGGTATTCATATTAATAATAATAAGTTATTGATAGAAAACTAAACTAGGTAGACATTTTAGTGAAAATATTGGTTCAAACGTTTAAAATTTTTTTTATTTTGTTAAGACCATAATAATTAAACTATGATGTTCACTTATTTATTTTATTCAAATAATTGTAAAAGATATATTATTAAATAGATTAGAATACATACTTTCTTCAATTTGTAAATAAAAAATATTTTAAATTGCTAATTAGTTTTGAGCGAGAATTAGGGACACGTAAATTTATGTTGTACCATAGAGTAATCAAATAAGTAGAGTATTCACGTAGAACAAAATTTGGTAGTCACTTTTTCAAATATCAAAATTCTGTGTTCACTCAAAATAATATTACTCAATTTTTGACTGCTTATAAGTTGAGCACAACGTATTTTGTACTCATAAATAAAAAAAATGTGTGTACCTACTACCTATATGTAACTACCTGTTTTATGAACACTTTTATTTTTAATTATGCTGCCAACAGTGTCAACGATATAAAAGTTGTATGTATAGGCACTCAAAATGTATATATATCGAATGTGCATGCTACGGTATATACATACTTCTTTATTTCGCTGTTTGTTATTATATACATACTTCTTTCTATCGCATTTTTACTTTTCTTATGTGATAAAAATTAAAAATTACACAATGTGTGTATAAAAAACTATGCATGCATTTAAAGTCCTTTCAATAGGTAAAGTATTTACCACAAATAATATTACAAATCAAAGTATTGAATTTTTTTTTAAAAATTGAAAGAATTCAAGATTATTGCTGTATTTGTTGTTATTTTGCTTTAATTTTTAAAATTTGAAGAATTAATATTTTTATTTGAACTTGGTCAATTTAATTTATGAAATTTTGTGACTTCAAGCTTTATAGATGAAAGGGACAAAACAATTAATGTTTGTTTTCTAAAATTAAAAATAATTCAAATTGATTTTTATTGAAAAGTATACTGAAAAGTAGTTACCTACATGTATTTTTAAATTTTCAGCAATTTTAATTTTATTAATTTTATCTGTTTCTTACCGTAGATAATAATATGAATAGTATATATATGAATACATAATATAATTATGAATACAAACAAACAAACAAGCTATCAAAATTTAAAAAAGTAAGTAAAAGAAATAAAACTGGACATTTTATTCTTTATATGGATTGTTGGCTGTTTTTATTTCTTCAAAAATTATTTCATCTGAAATAGAAATACGATTTTTAACCAACTTCTGAGAAAAGAAAACAAAACGGTATTCCGTACAAAGTTCACGATTTGTAATGCATAACAAATAAATTTTATTCTTTTATTAGCATTATTTTTAAAAAAATTTTCTGGATTATGTGATGCTATCATTGACCTATTATTGTATGGATACAATTTCATTCATTATCTTTGCGATTTAATTGTGTTTTTTTGTTTACGATTTTCTATATACATATATTTTTTGTATTGAATTAGATATGTAAATGTATGGTGAACACATATACGATATTACGATATACACTCTTCATATAAATCAAAAATACATACGTATGTGTATACTCTTCAAATTATCAAACAATGCCTCTATACTCCTAGCCTAGTCACTGGGAGAGCAAAACTTTGTACATAAAACTAAAACAAAACAACTTAAAACGAAATCGTAATTCGATAAAATTCCGAAAAAATCATTCTGTAAATAGGCTAGAAGTATTGTGGCATTGTATGAAATATTCTTCTCAATAAAAAAAAAATGTTGAGTAAAAATAATTGAGTTTCGAAAATTATATTTGAGTGTTTTGGGGTATTGAGTGAAAATGGGACGGCATTTTCGTGTTTTGAGTAAAAATAGGACGGCATTTTTAGAAGAAAATTATTAAAAAATATTGTTCTACGTGAATACTCTACTTATATGATTACTCTATGGTTGTACGTATTTACGATCGACCGGACGGAATTAGGAAATAATAGTGTAACGGCTACAGTTATTGGCACCCATAAGGGAATAAATACATAGAATAAACCTGTTCAAAGATTGTTATGTGTATATGAATGAATGTTTTTTGCACTATTAATCTATTATCTTTTTAACTTTGTAAAGATTTTTATTGTAATAATTGCTTAAAATTCCTAAAATAAACAAAAATATCCAAACCAATCTCCGAAACTACAACTATTGACACAGTGCTATAATAATGGGCACGTCAATATAATAACAATTAGCATAATTTTTGTATTTTCTTTACCACATTTTAGGTTTCTTACATAGCTAAATTCTTAGAAAATTAATTAAAAACAAAACAAAAAATAAGTTATATTTATTAAACTTTTTAAAATAAAATATAATATAAAATAAGCGAATAATTCAGTTGTCTATAATAAGAAAATTTAATAATTTATATCACAAATTATTTGACTTTATAATTGGCAAATTGTGCAAATAAATTGTGGAAATCAAAGAACAATTTGATTGTTTTATACATTTAATGTGATAGTCTCGAATGCATTGCGAGCATTTAATACCCCGTTTATCAAAATTTGCATTATTTATTGCATACGTACATTTGTAGCACATCATCTTACCAACAGCAGGAATATTGTGTCCCATTCCAGATTTTTCATTTTTTATCTCAAAAAGTTTACGTACATAATTATCATAACTGGGCTTATCTGGTGATGTATTATTAATTTGGTAACTTGTTTTATGACCTATTTTCGTTTCAATTTTAGTCCATTTTGAAGTACTTCTTTACTTATGTTATTTTGCAACATCGTTCATAAAAGCCTTAAACCAGCCTTTACCTGGCGTATTGATGTGGCCATTAGCAAGCATCTAAAAAAAATTTTACGCTGTAAATAACATCTTCTTTCCTTTTCGGAAAACCTTTTTTCTGTGAAATCTTGGATAACGATTTTTTTTTTCTTCTTCTTCTGTCAAAATAGTTTCGAGACCAGGTCTAATTTTTTTGAAATTATGCCCTAATTGAAATTGGAGCGGTGATCGCGGTATAGTATATTTTTTAGAAGCATTTTGTTTTACAAATTTTTCCATCTTTAAATATCAGAAAGTGCTTGTTGAAGATCATTTTCACTATATTATGAATTTCTTGTTTTGGGCATTTCTAACAAAAATAAACTGAAATAAAAAACAAAAATCATTTATTGGCACCCATTCGTTCATTGGCAACTATAATTTATTACTAGTTTTATTCACACTCTTACTACTAATGAGCGCAACTAATCGCGTTTTTACCAAATAAATTATGTTATATGGGGAATCCCCTTTTTTTTCAAAAATAGCTGTGCTTATTTGCAAGCGTATGTACATTATATTAAAAGACGAATTTGTGAATACATTAAAAAATTTTAGTACAGTTTCATGTTTCTAGTTTTTTTTTTGAATTTTGCTATTACGAATGTGTGCCAGTCGTCGCGAAAGGGTTAAGGCAGTTTTCAGAGAGGTGGCATCATTTGATATTGTGTTAGGCTTAGTCTAGTCACATTTAATGCAACTCATTGAGTTTGATTCAGTTATGTTTTACTTAAACAATGTACTCAAATGCCCAATTTACTCCATATAACAAAGAAATTGAAGATATTTTTAATACAAAACCTAATGTAATGAACTGGCTGAAGAATTTTCAAATTAGCTTATAAAATATTCAAATTAGCTTGAGTTGCATGCAAAGCACCATACGATAAATAAATAAATAAAGTGCTTTTATAATAAATTCGAGTATTATACAGTTAATTGGAATATTAATTCAACACCCGCTTTCATGTTTTCATCTCTTTCCAACTTAATGAATACTCACTTTTTTAGTAATATGTCTTGTCATAATTATATTCCATATTTTTAGCAAGCTAATAAAAATATTGCTTCAAGGTCTACAATTATTATAATAGTAGAAGACATACGAAAATATTATAATATTTTACAATATAATAACTGTAAAATAAAAAAAAATAAAATATAGCTATTTTTTTCATAATTTTTAGATTTTATGAACGTTACAACTTTTATGATGAAAAATTCAACCAATTTTAAAAATACAATAAAATTCCAATTAATTTAAAAAAATTGTTAAAATTTACAATTTTTTTGTTAGATTTTTTATTATTTACCAAAATAAAATAGTAACAAATAAAAAAAAAAAAAAATGTTTGTATGAAAGTTATAAAAACCAAAAAAAGATGTAAACACATTCAATACAAACTTAAATACATTCTAGGAAGTAATCTTCAGATTGACAATAAAATAATTTTAATAACTTTTCTTACAACTCAAACTTAATAAAATCATAGAAATTTTAAATTTAACAAGATTTTCAAATCGAATTCAATGTTGTATAGTGTAGTATACGAATTGGTATGACGACATCAATTCACTGAATGCTGACAGCCAGATTCAACTTGATATCAACTATAAAAAAAATTTTTTTTTTTATTTTGTTTCCACTACAATCTAATGTGATTGTGTAGTAAAAATTCAGGCAAATACAATTTACTTTATTTTTTTATTGACTCTAATTTTGATTTTTCCAAAAAAAAAAAAAAAAAAAAAAAAAAACGAAAACAAAAAAAAAAGAAAGGTTTCGTCAGAAGAATGCTCAGAGCTTCTTTCTAAAAAAAAAAAAAAAAAACAAAAAATTTAATAGCCAATAAATCTTTATGTTGTTAATGTTATTGAAGTTGTTAGTTATTGTAAGTGAGTGAGTGAGTGAGTGAATGAGTAATAAAGTGTCATTGATTACTTAGTTTGTCGTTGATGTTTTTGTTTTTTTTTGTTATTTTTAGTTTTATTTGGCTCATGTATATGTAATTAAGATATTATGATGGATACTTCAAGATTCATTAAATTCGAATTGGCACCATATTTTTTTTTACATAATATTTTTTCTTTCCTTTAGGTAAATTTTATTTGATTGTAGTAATAAGAACAATAAGTATGACAATAGTGGAAAGCTAAGTATATTCTCAAGTTATTTAAGCTTGCTGATACCGGGACGTTTTGTAAATAGTACGAAGCAAAATGAAGGTTGCAAAGTTTAAAGTTTAATTACTAGAATGAAATATAAAAACTTGGATTTGAAGGTTTGCCTCATTATCTCTATATGATGACACTCATGTGAGCTTTGGCCTTCTTCAATATATTCAATATTGCACCTGCAGTAAAAATTTTTGATTACAAACAAAATAAATTTGGTCGTAAAATAGAAAAAATTCCAGTTCGTGTTAAATGGAATTACTAGAGGAAGATAAGTCGATTATAGTGTGTTGGCAATGTCGAAAAACTGGAACTGTTATATCCACTTTTAAATGAACTAAATAATTTGTTTAGTCACAATATTCTGAGAATACGTTTTTACAATATTTTTGTATTTATTATAGTTAATGTAATTTGTCTGTCTGTGTGTAACGCTATTATAGCAATTTCATTACTGGTGATTTCAAAATTATATGCAAAAAATTTTGTGAAAATAAGAGAAGGTGAATTATCAGAAATCAACAAAAATAAGCAATAAAATATACTGATATATTAAATCGTAATGAAATCAATGTGAGACACAAACCATATTGATCTCAACCATTTTGATCTCAAACATTTCATTACTAGGTAAATTTGTATGTTTGTAGTAATAATAATAATAAGTATGGAGAACAGTGAAAAATTAGCTACATCGTCAGTTCACTTAATCTTGCTGATATCTAAGCTGATACTTACTGAACGTGCACCAAACGAAATGAAAATCTCGCAAAATAAAAAACTTGGATTTGAAAGGTTGCAATCGACCTCATCATCATCATTATACTGTAGCACTATAACTTGATATGAGCTTTAGCCTTCTTTACTACATTCCTACGAATCTGCCGATCTTGATGAACTACCTTCCAAGTTCGTATATCTCAAGTTCGTATATCAAAATCTCTGTGTCTTTATCTATGCTATCAGCCTACCTTGATCATCCTCTTGCTCATTTCTGTAAGGGTATTGCATCATGAAATATTTTTCGGTATTTTTTTCTTCGTGGGTTGGCGGGAATCCTTATAGACCCAATGAGCACCGTAGCTTTTATTGCGTGCCAGATTTTTACTGACTAAAGCGCACCCTCCCATTGCGCAACTAGTTTCACAGACTAACCATTAACTTATAGTTAGTTTTATTTTCTTAAAAAGCCAGTTTAAGAAATTCTATCGTATTAAATATAGTGGCTTACTTCTAGATATTTTTCAGTTAGTTCTATCCTGCAGCTATCCAGTTCTAAGAACTCTTAACGAAAAACGCCATCGGATCTTTACTTTCTATATTTTATTGGTATTAATATTAAAAATATAAATAGTGTTACAACCGCAGCCGTTGTTTCGTCAATATTTCTTCCCACAAACTCTCCATTATCAAGTCTTTTGGCACCAATTATGTTCCATAACTGTTTTCTCTCGGAAATTCTTAGTGTGTTCTCATTTGATGTTGTCACTGTCCATGCTTCACAACAGTACGTTACTACCGGGCATTATAAAAGTTTTGTATATTGCGATTTTGAGTTTTGATTTAACGAGGTCTTGATTTGCGTAGAAACAACTATTGCTGGCTTGGATTCTGTTTTGTTTGCAGAAATGCATTATACTTTTTGAATATTAAACTGATTGGCCAAAATTCTACAAGTTGGACAGTTCTATAATAACTGTAAGATATCTGTGCCTTTAATGTATTTTGATATAATTTAGTTTGAAATTTAATTCATTATAAAAGAATGTTCGCCTGATCATAAAATGAAGGTTTTTTGTTCTTATAGAGATCGTACTATACAAGGTTTTATTAATCGCTACTATACGGAATATTGAAATTTGATTAAACTTGGATAGGTAAGTATCCTTCATATTTAAACTTTTTTGTTTTTTAACATAATAATGAACTGTACTGAACACAATTTTCATCGTAGTAGGACTAGGTTCTACTTCAGGATATTTATAAATTTTCGATTACGATTTTCACCGCAATTATTCGTATAAGTATCATCATCATTAATTGTTTCTACAGCTCAACTTTGTTTACTAACTTTCTTCCATTCTGCGCTATCTTGTGCAGCTATTCCTCTGTTCGTTGATACTAATCTCTCGACAATTGAGCTTGATTTCATCCAGTCATTTTGATTTTGATGTAGATCTCTTGCTCTAGTATTGTACGTATCTACGTCTATGTGGCATTCTTTCTTCACTCATCCCCACCATATTTTGTCCTGGCCATCTTAATATTTGCGCTTAAATAAATTTTATAATACTGTATCCATCAATAAGTGTTTTTAGCTCCTCATTTGATTTTATTTGATGTTCACCATCGTAATTTATTTTGGGATCAAATATTTTTCTCAGTATTGTTCTTTCGAAAGGCAAACATTGCAAATGAAAAATTGTATTTTGGCTTTGAATTTATACCACCATATCCAGCTGAGCAGATTACTTTCAAGTCAAGGTTTTAATTTATTTTTATCCCTAATTGTCGTGGCTTAGTAGCTGTATGTTAAAACCGTTTGTATTATGCTGGTATTGCACATTCTTAATTTATTTGTCTTATTAAAAATTTTAGACCTGAAAGGGATTATTTGCTTAGAAGGATTTTTGTGTTGGTTGGATACTATTGTATGAGTATGATAAGAACAAATATGGCTACAAATTTTAATTTCGTTTTAATTTCGAAATTGGTAAAAATTTCCATATTTCACAAAATTTTATATTTCATTGGCAATAGGTTATAATAAAAGTTCTTTGACCTTTCTTTGACTAAATGCATTTTCTTTTCTATTCTAGTTTTGTTGAAAAATTTTTTACATGGGAAAAATTTATAATGAATCAATTCAAAGTGTAATGGTTGAAATCAGTATGAAATGTTCGATCACCATAGCATGGACAACACAATACAAAAATTTAACATTATTGAAACAAAATAATCCAATTTAAATTAGGTAAACCTCTATCTAAAATTCTACCACTGTCCTATTTGAATTCCATAAAATTTTAATTTCCCACGATTTCCTTTTCAAATCATTTTTTTTTTTTCATTTTTTTTATTTTTAATTTTCCTATGTTCCTATTTCTGTTTTGTGTTGTTATAATTTTCTGAACGAGAATTATTTTACAACAACAAAAAACAAAAAAAAAATTTCGAAACAAAGAATAAAATTTTTAAATAAAAATGTATCCAATCCTAAGTGTTTATTACTTTTAATCCCACAAATGAGTAAAAGAAACACGTTTATGTCACCAGAGATTTAATAAACAAAGAACACACAACAAAAAAATCCAACTTAATTTGGAGCACACATCAAAAATATTCATATAGAAAAATTAACAACCCAAATGCCGGAAAATTTCAAATGAATAAGAAAATATTTTATGTTTTTTTGTTAATTCTGGAATTTGGACCCTTAAATAATTTTATTGAGTGTTTTATTGAATTTGATGTTCTTAATTACGGAAACGACACTATTTACAAATGACATGTCACTTAAATAAAACAAAAAAAGATCCAAAGCAATTTAAAATGACATTTTAAAACCTTCTTCCTGATGCACCACAAGTATGCAATATGCAAGCATAAACAAGATAGAGAGTAGACGTATTTTCAAATAATTTTTAAATTGCTGTCATTCAAGCGATTTTAATTTAAATTTCAGAGGTAAACCGTTATGTTAATGAGATTTTTTAATGTATACTTTTTATTGTTGTCTATATCGAAGTAATAAAGGATGTTCATGATCAATTACCCCATTGTTATGAGATGCTTTTTCAACTACTTGAATGCAAACTTGTCTCGCAAAACTATCAAAGCGGTGCTCATTTTCCAGTGGATCATCTGTGCTAACCGACACGATGTACATGTTTAGTCTGTTTTAGTTATTGTACTAGAGTAACCCGCATTGCTGGACAATACAATAACATTAGATTTAATATTTTCCGGGAGAGGATCTAGGCTTATTGTAATAAATACAATAACTAGGGGCCCCTGTTGAGTAATTATTATTCAAGTTAAAGCCAAATTTAAAGTTTTTAAAAGAACAGGGATTTGCATGAACTTATATAGACTTCTCATTACAAATCAGAAAACACTCATGTTTTAATGAAAAGCTTTGAAATTAGTATGTTTTCGTTAAAAAACATAAATACCTTATTTCTCATTTTCTGTTTCGTTTCTACCTATTTCTTTTTGGTGAATAATAAAACCATATCATTCAAAAGTTTTCAACTGTGTGCGCATTATTGTTTTATTTACAATTTACTTATTATATATTAAGAGTCTATTATGGAGAAGAGAGATAAAATGAAATGGTGTCTACTGCGCAGGTCCTTAAATGCTTGTCAATTATAATTATAGATACACGTTTATTTTTATTAAATATGAAATCTTCTAGAAAAAACTGATATTTTCCTAAAAAAGAACTGCAAAAGAACATCAACATTATCAAAGTGAGAACATCAAAAAAGAAAAAAATTTATTGCAGTGCTTGGTGGTAAACGACATTTTTAGTATTGCCATTTTCACAAAAAAATTAATAAAGAAGATATCAAAGCAGCAGCATTTTTATCAAAGCACCACAAAATAAATTTTGATTTTCACGGAAACCCCTTATTCTTTCAATCCAAAGCTTCAATTGATTTGTTGTGTGCCAATGTGCATTCATCCCACAACAAAATATCAATTTGTTTTAAAACTCTAACCACACCAGATGTTTTTGATAAATTGCATAATGGTGCTTTATTTATCGTCATATTCAAAGGCAAATTTTGCTGTCCTACCACCATCCAATAAAGTGGGTGCAATTCCAGAAGATGCAAGCACCAAAGGAGTTTTACCACGTACTAACAAAACAGTACTACCCAGTACTAACTACAGGTGCATCCGAAAAGTACATGCCACCATTATCATTATCAATTTTCTGCATGATTGTTTCATAAGCCAATTTTTGCTTTTAATTTAATTTAGGAATATTTTCTTGAACATAATTTATCAATACATTTGCGTGATCGTATTTCTGTTTTCGAAAAAAGTCTACATTAAAAATATTACTTCTGGAACGATTTGATGATGGCATACTCAATTGAGCCAAAGCTTTACTCATCATTTCTAAACACATATCAATATCAATGCCTCATTATACATTTCCTCTGTATAATTCAATTGAACATTAAAAGTTAAGGTAAGGTAATCGCATTCGATGCAAAATATCTTCCGTCATGTAATCACAATATTTTATCTATAAATCAGATGGATTAGCCGGATTGCAAGTTGAGATAATGATAGAAAATAAAATTCTAATTTGTTGTGGATATGCTGATACCGACGCATCAGTTAATATATTTTCCCAATGTGTATCGTGTTCAATCAATGCTAATTTTTAACATACGCACGATTAGTGGTTTATCAAAAGTTCGCAAATAATTAATTTATGTTGGACCATGAATATTAATCAAAAGTAAACGCCAATGAAAATATTCATCATTATTTGAATGAACTGTGTAAATTCGACCTAAAGTATTCACACATTTTGTATGGATAAAACAAACGATCACAATGGGCAAAAAATTTTCGATATTTTTTCCGAAATCCAAAGTCTTTATCTTTAGACTGTTTCTGAGCTGTATATTAACATATTGAGGGTAATTGCAAGATTGCAACCTCAAATAACGTCATTCAAATGCATAAAAAATTGCACGCTTCCTTTAAATTGACAATGTATCAATATCATTATTTATTTATTCGTTATATTCTCAAAAAGAGCGTTTGCTCATACAGAGTGATTATTAGTACTTAAATTTTAAATTAAATGTTAAATATACATCATAGTAAGCAACAAGTAGAAAGTATAAATAGCAATATGATATTGCAAAAAAAGAGAAAATATAGTGAGAAAATATATAGAATACTAGGGGCCCCCGTTGAGTAATTATATTTCAAGTTGGAGTCAAATTTAAAGTTTTTAAAAAAACAATAATTTACGTACTGACATAGACTTCGCACGATATAGCAGGAACCACTCGTGTTTAATAAAAAGATTTGTGGTTTGTAAGTTTTATTTAGGACACATAAATACACGTCCCTCATATACTGCTTCGTTTCCGATATATTCCCTATAGTAAGTGGCATTTAGTGGATAAAATTACTAAAAATAAAAAATTTTGTCATTAACGATGAAAAGGTAGGACCTTAAATGCTTGACAATTATAATTATAGATAGCTACTTTGACTCTATGTAAAAATGAAATTGCCCGTCATATGAATTTCTTTTGTTTTTGTATTTTTTTTGTTTTTGTTTTTTTTTATATTTTTGTTTGTTTTTGTTTTTTATTTTAATAAGAACTCACGAATAATGTATTTGGTGAATAATAAAACCATATGATTAAAAAATTTTCAACTGTGTGAGCATTATTGTTTTATATACAACTATTATATTAGAAGTTCAATAAGGATAATTATATACACTCCAACTCTACTACATATATAAAAATAAATTTGCTCGTCATATGAACAATTCAACTGATTTGTTTTGTTTTTGCTTTTTTATATTTTTTATTTGAGATGAATTTGTTTTTTTTGTTTTTTTTTGGCATAAGTACATAAATCCATTTGCAAGTACATAATTATATATATATTATTCTGCATTTATCTGGATGTTTGTAAGTTCGACGGAACGCTCCAAAACATATATATATGTATATGTATACAAATGCATATATTTACAAATTGCTTTGGTGCTTTTTTTTAACCCCTGTCTACCATGCTCAACCTTTGCAGAAAAAATTGATTGCATGAACTATATTTTTTTAATTTAATGTTAGTCTTCTTCGCAAAGAATAAGGAAAAATAAAAAATAATAATAATATAAATAAAACAAACAATTTTTTTGATTTATAATAATAAAGACTAATAGAAATTTAATCAATAGTTTAATATGGTATAATAACCAAAAGGCAAACAGCATTTAACACAAAAAAAAAACATAATTCACTCAAAGGTTATTCTTATTACTTAAAATTATACATAATAATACACATGTGTATCAGCATATTTGTATTGTATAATATTATACATTATACTACTTTATTGCTTCTACCTTTTATTTTGGGCATTATTGTGTGCGTAACTCACTTCACTCAAAAAAAAATTATTTTTGTTTTTTTTTTTTTTTTTTTGTTTTTTTTTTATTATTTGCTGTATCTGTATTCTGTATGTTCTATATGCTCCATTCCAAAAATATTATTTTATTTTCAGTGTTAAGTGTTCACTTTTCACTTCACTGTTCACGTTCATTGTTCAATCAATAGAACTTGATAGAAGTAGAGTAGGATAATTAACTCCACTTCTACGCCGGATAATAAAACATTGTTTTTTTTAAATTGAAAATTATTGATGAAAATGTTTTTGTATTTTTGTAAATTTTACCAATTTAGATACAAAATTTTGAATATTTTTTTAAAAATAACACAATACCATAATAACAGTTTATTCTTATAGCAAAATAAGATCCCTATACATTATACAAAAGACAAAATTTATATGAAAATAAGATTCCATTTTTAAATTTGCTCTCCCGGAGGACTCAATAACGCTAATACTGTATAATTTATACTAAATGGAACCCAACTAACGAATTATAACTAAATGGAAGTGAGTACGAGTATACCATACAAAAATACAAACATTTTATACAAATTTGTTGGTATGGTACTTCTTTTTCTGTTATATAAAAAAAAAAAAAAGATTAGTGTTAGGCCAATATAAACATAAATAAAAATAAATAAAAAGTGATATAAACATAAGTACTGTAATTTCGGAATAAAGAATCTAATGAACGAAAAAAAGAAACTAGGATTTATTTTGCTTCCGTCATTTATGACGGGTTACAAAGCTAGTATAAAATATATTAACTGATTTGTTTACTTTTGTTTATTATTTTCATAAGATCTGACTTATGCATAATGTATTTGCTGAATAATAAAATCATATGAGTACAAAATTTTAAACTGTGTGCGCATTTTTGTTTTATATATTATACATCTTACATATTATGTTAGAAATTCATTAAGGAGTAGGAGAATCGAAATAAAATAAAAAGGTGTCTACTGCGCAGGACCTTAAATGCTTGTCAATTATAATTATAGATTCCTTAAATTATATTTAATAATTTAAATGTATTTCAGATCGATCAGAAACTTCTTCCGTATTACCAACACCGAAATCTATAAGTGCAACTAAGTCTACAAAGAACCTGAAAAAAAAATTTATTACAAAAAAAGCAAAACGAACCAAGTGCTTATAAAATTTATATTATTTTGAAAAATTCATATGCTACATAAGATACTTGAAACTGTTACTTTTTATATTTGCCTTAATTAACTTGCCTTGGACTTTATATGTTTGTTTCAATTTGCTTCAATTCAACAAAATACCCATTTCAATAACCATTTAACCAAAGTATATCCATAAAAAGAGTAAGAACTCATGCATGTATTCATTTGTTTGCACACAAATTCATATGCAAATTTGATAAGCATTGTCAGAAATAGACGATATTAAGAATTTTACGTGTAAGAAAAAGAAAAAATATAGTAAACAAAAGAGAGTAACAAAAAAAGTTGGATGAAATTAAATAAATAAAGTTTATAATTTTGAAAAATATTTTCGAGAAAAATTTTCGTTGAAATATTTAACAATATTATTTTCTAAATTGTATCAACTATGCATAAGATTTTTAGGAGACCTAACTAAAACAGCGTTATCACATTCTTTAAATTCTGTGATTTGTAAATAGATGTTGTCCTCAGTATTATTTTATAATCGTATACCAATATAATAAATATTTAGGTTTACTAATATAATTAATAAAAAATAATAATGTTTGTAACTCCAAATTATTACTGATAAAAATATTAATAATATTTTATATTATTGTAATGTAATTATAATTTAATATTTTTAATAGGTATATACGAAAATAATAATGTTTAAAACGAAAATATTAAAATAATAAAAGATCAGAATTAATCCTCGTATAAGGGAACAAACTAAATTAGAACTAACATTTTTTGCCAGCCTGCCTCATATAAATAATGGGAGGAAATGTAAGCAAATCCAAAGGAGAATAATGAGAACGCAAAATTATTTTACAGTATAAAGCAAAAGGCAAACATCTGTTTTGTACCTTTTCTCTCTCATAATAAATTTGGTATACGATAAGTAAATGTAAATTTTACCTCTTTTAACTAATGATATTTTGCTCGGTTTGGTATTTCTTAAAAATTAGGTTTACGTAAAATGGGAGTGTATATTCTTGTTAATATAGATTATAGATATTCTTTGCATTCAACTAAGGTGAAATTTACATATGTGTGTCTACTAATAATGGAATATGGATATTTGATAAAGTTAAAATTTGGTTTCTCTTTAAATTCACTATATTTATTGACATTTCTATGGTGTAAAGAAGCAAAAAAAGAAAAACAAAAAAGGAATATGTACAAAATAGTGTGCAATACAAATCATTATCATTATATTTCAATCATTTTCTATTATTATTCAATTTCAATTATTTTCAATCATCATTTTCATTATATTTTTTTTGTGTTTTTAATTTGGTTTCTTTTATTAATCTCTTCCTTTTATTATTTCTCTTTCTCTCACTAAGTATATGTACGTAACGTACATGTGTCATATAGGGCTTGCATTTGTTACATACATAATCATATGGCTTAGTTTAATTGAAAATAAAATGCAAACATTATTTATGGAAGAAAACAAAATTTGAACCAATCAAGTATCAGTTATCTATCACTCAGTTACAAATTACTCTTCTCGCATGTAAAAAAAGTTCAATTTCGATTTATGCATGTATATATTATACTTTTATATGCCAATTTATGCTTAGGCAGCGTTTACACGTCGGACAAAATCGAATTTTATCGTAGATAAAGTCGGATGACTGTTTACATTTCAGACTTTTTCTCAGATTTAATCTACGATTTTACGTCAAATATTTTTTGTATTTAACATGGTTTCTTTTTATAAAGCGCGTAATTTTTTATTGGTGAAAATTTTTTAATACGTAAATTAAAAAGTTCAAATGTATCTAATCAAAAATCTCCAAACATTTTTTAAAAATACACATATTTTTATAAAATTTGTTACAGTAATATAAAATATAATTATACATTTGAAGTATGAGCAATAATAACCAAATTGCGTTAGAGTGAATTTTAGTGCCATTTGATTGTATGTGTTGTTCTTTGAAAATATATTATTTTTCATTAAAAAAATATTTTCACTAAAAAGTCGAAAATAAAATAAGGAAAAAAAAATTTTTTTTTAGAAATATTTGTCTTCAATTTAAGCATACTAAAACTACAAAAATAAACTTTACAATCGCAGCTTGATATAATGTTTTCATAGTAAGTTATGATTGTAATTATGGAAAAAGCAAATTAGCCGAACTTTTTACCAAATCTCTTAATCTCATCTCAAGACTTCCTAGAATTTCGGCTAATTTGCTTTTTCCGTAATTACAATCATAACTTGCTATGAGAACATTATATATAGCTGCGATTCTAAAGTTTATTTTTGTAGTCTTAGTACGCTTAAATTAAAGGCAAATATTTCTA
Source organism: Argyra leucocephala (assembly GCA_963942445.1). Taxonomy (NCBI): domain Eukaryota; kingdom Metazoa; phylum Arthropoda; class Insecta; order Diptera; family Dolichopodidae; genus Argyra; species Argyra leucocephala. The sequence continues at coordinate 19,042,977 of OZ012681.1, forward strand.
AAAAAAAAATTTTTTTTCCTTATTTTATTTTTAAATTGAAATAATTTTGAAAATAATTTTTTGTTTAAAATTTTTGTTATTTTATTATTCCAAAAGAAGATTTTTTTATTATAAAAACAGGTGTGAAATATGGAAATATAGATTTATGTAATCTAATGTACCTCAAAATAAAAATTTATTGAAATTTTGTAATACTCTGTTCCAACTAACTATATTTTAAGTTTAAATAAAAAAAAATATAATAAGGAACTAAATTTATTATCCATTATTTCAGGCTCATTAAATTATCTAAAAGTTTAGTTAGAACTCTGTAAGTACTTAAAAATACAAAATTTTAAGTAGTAGATAGATGTAACTACCACTTAGAACTGTATTACATTCTGCAAGTGCTTTTATTTTAGTGAAAGTTCTATCTGCAAATTAAAAATGATTAAAAACTAATTAAAAATTATAATGTATTTCAAAATAAAATATATTTATCGTTATTATTATTGATAAATAAATAAAATTCCAAATATAAAAGAAATGCGATAGAAAATAAATAAATTACAAGTGTTTGAAATTTTGATGTTGATTTTCTCGAAACTATGCTTCGAACAGATAGAACTACATGATTCTAAGTACGCGAATACTTTTGTTGGTATGTTGTCAGGACCAGTTGCGTTGCAATTTTTCAATCCTCCAATGCATTTCTTGATCTCGCAACAGTTGACAATTTTGAATTTTGAACCTAATATTTGCTTCAGAAATAGGAATTATTATTTCTATTTTTATTTGATTAGCTAATACTTGACCAATATTACTGTAATGATAATTAAAATTATTAAGCTTTTGTTATTTGTCTGACTTCGTCATATTATCATTTATAAATTTGCTGTTCAAATTATTATTTGAACTCACTATCATATCTTTCACATTTTTCCAAGTTTTTCTTGCATCATTAGCGCATCATTTTCTGAATTTTCGTTCATAATACATTTTTTTTGTGGTTCTTTTTACTTTAGTTAACTTATTCAACCATGACACTCACAACTTATTATGACACTCTGTTAAAATTTTCTCACTGACCAGCTGCTGCCATTATTGTTAAAGAATTTATTCCGTGTCAACGAAAGGAGACTACAGGAATTTCAAATTCAAATTATGCCCATATAAAATGTCAAAGTAAATTTTGCTAAAACGTATTAAGTAAGAAACTAAATTCTTTCTGAAATGGAAAAAAGGGAGTGGAACCCAATTATTCAGTTTGGACAATAATTATGACATAATTTGATGGATTAATTTTACTTTACACTTTAGACAACATTTTATTTCAAGTTTTTTAGGAGAGTATGAGTCCGGCACCGACTTATAAATTGTCGAATTAATTTAATTTTAACTCTATCTTCATTAGGTTCTTGTCCTGGATAAAGAAGCAGAAAAGCCCGGATTAGAAAATCTGACAATCTATCAATAAAAAGATATATTTTTTTATTTTCAAAACAATTTTAATAATATAAAAAAATATATTTGGATCAAATTTCTAATGTATGGGTTAAATAGACCCAATAAAATAAGGGTGCTACTAAAAATATTTTAATTTGACATTTCAAAATGTAAAAAAAACAAAAGTATTTTTCTTTAAAAAATTTTCCTCTTAATCGTTGTAAAATTTTTATTTCCTTTGTGAAGCTCTTGTGGATTCTAATAACAAGATACCTATATACACGCATGTAGGTATTTCATAATGACAGGTCACAAGAGTGTAATGAAATTTCAACGAATTTTAATTGAGGTTTTTTTTTTTCGATTGATTGTGGCTATTTTTTTACTGCCTTGTAATTAACACCTAAGCAGCTTTTTTTTTTAATTTTTTTTTTTTTATTATTTTATCTTTGATGTTGTAAATAATTTTTAGGTGTAATTGGATACTTATACCTATGTATATAAAATATAAAAATATACACTCACCTGAGAAGTAGGAAATAAACAATAAAAAAGAAGAATGAAAAACAATTTTTAATTACAAATTTTTATCTAAGGTAGAAAAAACCTATAAATTCGACATTATTTCAAAAAAAAAAAAAAAAAAATAAAATAAAATAAAAAAAATTAATCAAATTGGTAAAAATAATTCTAAATTACACTTAATGACCAAAAGATAGAATCTTTTTTAAATTTTTATGAGATTTTTTTTTTTTCTTTTTTCCATAGAAAAGAAACAGTAATTTAATTTTAATTGTCACTTGAATTGACAGATAATTTTTTGCTTTTTTAAAGTGAAGACAAGTTTTGTTTGAAATATATAAAACTGTAGAAATTTATGTATGTATAGAATGAGAGAAAAGGAGACAGATATAAATCTGAAATATTTTATTAAGTGATAAAATAAATTGAAATTACGGTTAATACTCTTTAGAAAACCTAATTTTAATTTGTTTTATTGGAGTAGGTACCTAGATTGTATTATTGTTGTTGTTTTTATGAGTATTTTATGACATTTTTTGGTAAATTTTTTTTACGTCAATTTTTGATAGCTTTTTTTCGCAGTTACCTGGTTTCATTAATTTAGAAAATTTCATAAAAAAAGGCAGTTGTTGTAAAGAGGGTCAAATTGAAATATATGGATGCTTACGTTTGAAAGAAGATAAAAAAGTGGAGTACCTCATTGTAAAACACAAATTGAATAATAAATTTTTGGTAAATGTATATACGTAAAGGGATTTTGGTCAATTAAATTAAAGATTCTTTATTGAAGTATTTATAAATTTTTAAGTAGTTTAATGGAATACAGGATTAAGCTTTGAAATGTTCATTTCATCAAAAAAATTATCAAAAAAATTACTAAAAACAATTCGCATATCACCAATACAACTACGTCAGTTTTAATATAATATAATAATTAAAAACAAATAAGAATAATATATATATATATACATATCTCTTGTTCATCGATTTCAAGAAGGCATTCGACACGTTTCAACGCATTGCGATATGGAATGCATTAAGAAGAAACAGAATTCCAGAACAATTAATTACAGTTACAGAATCTTTATATGAAGATGCAGAATTAGCCATTCTTAATCTCCGGACAAATACGTGACACGTTCACTACAACTTACGCAGTAAGACAAGGATGTCCTCTCTCACCCCTTCTATTCACGCTTGTAATAGATAAGATAATGTAACAAATTGGTTCATCCGGAAGAGGTATAAGGGATATTTCAAGGACATTTGAGGCCTTGACTACTGGAATGATATGTGTGTGCTATCGCATATATTTTGCGACATCCAACATAAAGCAGATCTACTTCAGCAAGCAGCGTGTAAAGTGGGAATTAAAATTTAAAATAGATAAAATCAAAGCCATGAGGATAAATAACACTAATAACAACACCTTCACAATAGAAGGTTGAACAGTCGAATATGTGGAAAGCTTCTTCTACCTAGGTAACGTTCTAACAACAAACGGAAGTGCAGAAAGCAGATATCAACAATAGACTGCGTATGGTCAGAGCTGCGTTAGGTGAATTAAGTTCAATGTGGAAACCAAATAACTAGAAAAATAAAGATTAAAATATTTAAAGCATGTGTAATGTCAATATTTATCATGTAGGGCAACAAAACTGGGATGGCGATAAATAACATCAGTCAAAACTTCAAGTATTTGTGAACAAGTGCCAAAGAAGAATATGCAGAATATTGTGGCCCAACACTATCAGCAATAAGGGTTTATGGTTATGGTTATGGCTATACAAGCTACAAGTAGGTGAGGAAAACCCAAAAACACCTGGCGACTTCTGATCTAAGAAGATATGGAAGAACTTGGGATGAAATAAAGATCATTGCGTACAACAGAGAACAATGGAGGAGGTAAATTCATGCCATACTATGCTTCTAAGCAAAGTAACAGAGGCGACATACTATGCTTCTAAGCAAAGTAAAAGAGGCGACATACTATGCTTCTAAGCAAAGTAACAGAAAAAATAAATGAAATTTGTTATAGTCATTCAAATTGCACTAACCACTGTATTATAATACACTCACAGTGATTAGAAATTCTACAAGGGACTGATAAGGGATCAAAAACATCAAAAAAGTTTTATAAATAACGTGCGACGTCTGAGCAGTGAGTAGCTTGTAAAAAAACATCTCAGCAGCTTAACCGTTAAGGACATAATTAATGACATTCATTCACTAGATGGAAGTTCAAATTTTGTTTGGTGGGTTTAAATAATCTTTGTTTATATTTCCGTAAATCAAACTAGTCTAAAAAAGTTTATGTCGAAATATTGGATAAACGAAATATGCTTAAATTTCTATATTATAAGAGTGAGGGTTGAAATGTGTTGTTTTAAAAAAAATTTAAATAATAATTTGCATTATTGTACTTGTAAAGAATCGACTTTTATAAAGCTATACCGGGTGTCCCATAGCATGCATATCAGCTTTTTAAGGAAGGAGAAGGAGCCGTCATTTTAAAATTAAAAAAAAAAATTATTAACTAAATCAAGGATGCTCTATCGATTGGTGATATTTTAAACTTCCGGAAAGAACCGGAAAATTGTTTTTTAAGCTCAAAATTCGCCAAAATTGGCCGAAATTGAGATTTTCAAATGGGAAAGGGTACTTTTTTTTTAAAATTCGGATTCTACGACAAAAAATAAGAAATTTATTTTAAATAATTTTTTTTGATTTTTTAGAGCACCCTGGAAGTTATAATTATTATCTTAGTAAATAAATAGATGGCTTAAGTAGTGTACATTAAAATATAAACATCATTCGATCCATTGTGACATATGCAGCAGAAATGAAACCAGAGATCAGTGGGGTCGATTCACATGAAATAAAAATCCTTAGAAAAATTTCCAAGCATAATATAAGAAATAAAATTTAAAGCTCCAAAATAAGAAAACTTATAACGCCCCAAAAATATGATAATAATATGATAAAATGCAATTTCCTCGAATTGCAAAAATTTGATAATTAAAAAAAAAGTAGGCTTCAGACCAAAAACAAAGAAAATAAAGAAAATAATTATTAATATTGTTAGCTTGAATGCTTTCATATCTCTTGTGATAACAACTTACTGTAGATAATACAACCACTAAGATTATAAGCCCCGTAATGTTTTCCAATTGTTAGCTTTGAATGCTTTTGGTACTTCGTGATAACAATTTGATGTAGATGTGTCATACGGATAAAATTTCAAGCCCTATAATATTTTCCAATTTTGTTAGCTTTGAATGCTTTCGACACATTGTAATTTCAATTTATTCAAAAAGTATACCCGCATAGGATTCCAAGCCCAATAAAGTCTTCTATTTGTTAGCTTTGATTGCTTTCGGCACTTCGTGATAACAATTTGATGTAGATGTATCATACGGATAGGATTTCAAGCCGCATAATGTTTTTTAATTCTTAGCTTTGAATGCTTTCGACACTTCGTAATAAGAATTTACTGAAGATTTATACCCGCATAGGTTTCTAAGTCCCATAAAGTCTTCTATTCGTTATTTTTGAATGCATTTGACACTTCGTAATAACAATTTAATTTAGCTGTATACCTTGGATAGAATTCCTAGCCCCATAATCTCTTCCAATTGTTAGCTTTGAATACTTTCCACACTTCGTGCTAATAATTTATTGAAGATATACACCATGGATATAATTCCTATCTTCATAATGTTTTGCAATTGTTAGCTTTGAATACTTTCGACACATTGTAATAATAATTTATTGAAGATGTATACCGCGAATAGGATTCCTAGCGCCATAACATCTTCCAATTTTTAGCTTTGAATGTCCACGACCCTTTGCGATAACAATTTAATTTAGCTGTATACCTCGGATAGGATTCCTAGTCCCATAATCTCTTTCAATTGTTGAAGGCTTTCAACACTAATCGTGATAATAATTTACTCTAGATGTACACCGAGAGGGTAGGATTCCTAATCCCAATTTTTCAATATTAATTAAATTTACAGCATCCCAACATTAACAACGACAAAAAAAAATTAAATTTCCCCAACTGAGTAGACCACGTCCTATTTTTCAAATGTATCAAATATTTCTATTTATATTTGAGTAAATAACCACCTACACTACCTATCACAATCAAAAATTTATTAACTTTTTATACATTTTAATAATTTTATGTAAATTAAAATATAATATTTTTATTGTTTATTCAAAATTATTAAAATTTTCAAGATTTCTGATAAAAAAAAAAAAATATTATTAATTTTTGTATCAAGAAAACAAAACTTTAAGAAGACTCAATAATAATTGGTAATGAAAATTTTCTCTTCATAAATTCTCAACTTAAAAACTAAAAAAATTTATTAAAAAATCTGTTGAAGTACAAATCCCATAAGTAGAAAATAACCAAATCTAATCTAAAGTAGGAAAATTTCAATTTTCAAACCTCAAAAGTAATGTTCCAAAAAAAAAAAAAAAAAAACCAGCATCCTGACTTATTCAATTGTGAAAAATTCTACAAATGGAACGTTCATCACATTACAGAATAGATAATGTCTTATAATATAATTCAAAAAAATTGAATTCATTCATGAACATTGAGTCCATCATGTAAAATTTTATGGTAATTTAAAAAAAAATATTTTCTATGAGCACAGTTAGGGTAGGTACCTACGAAAATTGTTATATTGAAAAAATTTAAAAAAAATGTGATAGTAGTGATGGTCGTATTATCCAGGGAATTATCCATCTTAAATTTTTAACATCTAAAGTCATGTCATTGATAATATTTTGAATATACACAGATCATCAATGTTTCCCAGAATATGTCGTAGAATGTTGCCAGAATATTCCAAAGTGGTATTCTTAAAATCGTATTTATGACTTAAATTTGATGTTAACTGTTGAATTGACTTGACAAATGATGAATTTAAATGCCCGCCAGAGTTATAGAATTTGGTAAACTGTAGATAAGTTGGACGTTAGGTAATTTAGAGCACAATACTGTCAAACCAGTAATGTGATTTAAATACTGTATAGTGTAGGTCAGGTTGTAAACTTGGATTGAATAATTAAATTTACAGATGTTCTAGAAAAATGTCGGCAGTAAAATGTACTCGCAGCTTGTGGTATTCTTTTTTCTAACATTTAAATTAAAATTCACTAAATTGATGATTTCAAAAATAAAACTCATGGAAATAAATAACTAAAATAATATGTGAGCCCTTCCCCCTATAAATATAAAATACCACTGATATCTGGAAATGGCATTTCATGATCTTTACCCATAGTTTATAGAATTCTATAATTTCTCAAAATATTCCAAGCGACAGAGCTTCTAGTGAATATATTGCATTTTTCTGTCACCTTACCTAATACGGTTTTAGCTGGTAGAATAGAGTGAACACCAGATATAGTGCAATGTTATATCTTCTTCTTCAAAACAACTTCACCCTACACAAAATCGTAAGTTTAACGAACATTTTTGCTTTTTAGAAAATACGAAATACCTTGCTCATCTTATCTTTTGGTAATTTTCATAATTCAGAATTGTAAAACATCACCAAAATAATAAGCGTTTTGTACAGTTACAGATTGGGGTTTCGAAATAGGAGATTTGAATCCTAATATCGGCTTGCAAATATTATTCTTCACCATTTTACAACGATATTTACTAAATCATAGCAAATAAACAAGGCAATATGAGCTAAAATTCAAAAATATTATAAAGACTATTACAGAATGTTAAATCTCCGAGACAATCTTCATTGAAAAAACCAAATATAATGTCTCGAAGCAGTTGTTTTTCTGAATTTCAGCGCTACAACACAATTTATTTAGTTTGTATAAGCTTATCTCTGTACGGTTATTGAAGTACCCGTATCGAATAAAAGCCACAATTTACTATTATTGTTCTAGTCAATACTGGTACTGCAACAGAAAATCCAATCAAATAACTACGCTTTTCATTGGCGTACTGGTATTGAGCAGAAGCCATAATTTCTACTATTCTTCTACTCAGTGCCGGTACTGCAGCAGAAAATCCAACCAAATAACTGCACTTTTCATTGGCGTATCGGTATCGAACAAAAGCCACAATTTCTACAATTCTTCTACTCAATACCGGTACTGCAACAGAAAATTCAATCAAATAACTGCACTCTTTATTGGCGTACCGATATTGAACCGAAGCCATAATTTCTACAATTCTTCTACTAAATACCGGTACTGCAACAGAAAATCCAATCAAATAACTACATTTTCCATTGGCATACCGATATAGAACTGAAGCCATAATTTCTACTAATCTTCTACTCAATACCAAAGTCCAGAAAATCTAATCTAATAACGACACTTTCGACAATTATGTGTTGTTTGATCTTGTGCAGGAGTTGTTTAATCTTATACTGTTTTTATCATATAGAGATAATAAGAAATAACATATAGTGATTTCGTTACATTAGTCTTGCCGTTGAAGACATCGAATTACTGTTAGCAATTTATTTGACTATTGAAAGTTAATTATTTTTCACAAAAAATCTCTAGGAAATTGAGATTATCCACCTAACGCAAAAAATGTGGGGTGCTAATTTCTACAAAAAAAAACTCTTTTGAACACCTACCACGATGTGGTTAATAGTTTGTCGGTAGGCACTACAATCACAAATAGTTGAAGCCACATAATTCATTCCCAGAAAATCCCCCTTTGAACACTAACCACGATGTAGGTAATAGTTTGTCAGTGAACACTATAATCACAAGCATTCTCTCTAAATAAAAAATCAGTACAGCATCTGTGCCCACTTCTGGTTGATTTTTATATTTAAGAGGAAGAAGATGATGGTGTCAGAAAATATGTAATTAAAAAATATTAATATAACTTTCAAATCTCAAAATAATGATTCTTTGCTAAATACAAATTATAAACGAATAATTGTACATGTGCTGAATCTATGAACAAAAATTACAGCTAAAAAGTTATCTGCGCGTCTGCTCAAGATTTCTTGTTCATAGTGACAGATAAAAGTTCAGTAAAACACCGACACATATTTTTACTCCAACTACGAACACGAAGAATTACGAACTACGAACACGAACCCCAAATACGAACTACTAAGCCCGAACACGACGAACCCGAACACGTTGAATTGGTCTTGTTGAATTGGCAGATTATTTTTCACTATTAGTTAATCATCTTATTTCAATAGGGCGTTTGATCTTCTTAATGTTGGTGCCATAAACAGCTTGTACTTATAGAGCTTAAATGCATCTCATAAAAAGCAATGTAAATTTATTTTTTAACGCTTTTTGTCTATAGAGTTTAAATGAAGTCTATAAGACTTAATGAAAAATATTTACATAAATAGAGTAAAAAATAGAGAGCAGTTATCTTTGGTTAATCGTTTCGACCAAGCACAAACATCTATCTTTTATTTTGTGATAGGCCTTACCAGGCCAATCCTAATACAAAGATATATTATGTCTATGTGACAGGCCTTACCTGGGCAGTTGTTATTCATATATATATATATTTAAGATTTCTAAAAGCGGCCTATTAATTTGGCAATTCTTGCCTCAGGTGACAATAGGATAATCGCCTAAACTGTAGGTGACAGATTGTCGCAAGACCGGTGCTCGATTTAGAACTGAACAAATAATTTTATAAAAAATTAATTTCTCTTTTGGTTCATTATATAAAAATATCATTACAATAGTCTTACCAATAATGAAGAGAGTACTAGATTTCTCTATTAAATTTCTAATGACCTTGTATTCCAAAACTAATCTAAAATTGACAATTTATTTTTCTCAAATGACAAGAAATAAAAATTACAAATCTTCAAAGATTTTTTTTTGTTTTTAAATCTTTTCAAACCATCGGATAAGGATAAGTCTTGTTGCTTTTACTTTCTTTGTTGTTGTTGTTGTTGTTGTTGTTGTTCTTATTAGTATTATTGTTCAATGTCCTAAATGTATACAATACAACTTACAAGAATATTATACTACCTATCTAGAGTGTAATGTACATCATTAAATCCCATATCAACTTTTCTAAATGAATAGATGAGAATTGAAAGATGGGTCTTATTTGGATTCATCTAAAATTTAAATATTAAAATGAGAAGAAGAGGACCATATCATCATGACAATAATAACAATACAAACTGATGTTCTTTTTTTTTGTTATTGTTTTTGTTAGTTAGTTTAATGTTATTTAGATTAAAATAAAATATTCTTCATAGACAGAATGAGAGAGAGAGAGAGAGAGAGAGAGCGATCATAAGCTCATATCAATTGAATTGCATTTTTTTTTTTTTGTGAACAACTGAGATTTTTGATTTTTCTTTTAGATCATCCTCCCTCTTTTGAAAAAAAAAAATCAATTTTAAAATCAAGAATTTTGTTTTTTTTTTTTTTTTAAGTTACCATAGTTTAGGAGACACTCAAAAGATTGGACTTTGAAAGGTAAAATACTATAATTTCAAAGTAATTTTATTAAAATTATTTTGACTTTATATTGACTCTTACAAAAGATGAGAAAAACTAAAAATGACATGAAAGCACGAAGAGAGTTTTTATTTTTATTTTGATGTTGTCGTTGCGGTAATCGTTTTTTTTTTGTTATTATTGTTTTTTATTTTTAAATTAGCCAGGAACATGAAAAATTTTCAAATTTATTATGATTGTATATATACATATATATATATATATATATATATATACGATTCCTTAAAAGGAAGGTCAAATTAGGTCAAAATCATTTTTTTTCATTCTGTTGATTGTAAGTTGTTTAAAATTACAAAAATTCAAAAATTAGCATATAAACTATTGGTAGATACGTAGGTGGGGGTATGCTCTCTATAAACAAAAAAAACAAAACAAAAACCATTTTTATGTTAATGTAAAATATTGTTAAATTTAATATGAAAATTTTATTTAACATTTTAACATGAATGACTTTTATATAATGTATTTCGAGTCTATTTTATTGGAGTGAGTTTATTATAAGGCAGTTACTAAAATTAAAATATTCAATATATACCTACTATTTATAACTACTAAACGAAAAAAACTTTTAAACCCAGCAATTCATTGTTGATTTTGAAGAAATTCAAATTATTAGAGACCGTTTAAGTTCATGTTTTGTAATACTAATTTCTATATAGTCGAATTTATTATTGTCAATGTTTGTATATAAGTAGCTATGTACATACATAAAAACTGGTGAAAATGTTTACGGAAGTTAAAACTCAGTCATTCAATATCGTGTTAATGGACTAAATTTATATTTTTACTATATTTTTGATCACTTCTTATTTAACAATAAAAAAACAAAAGTAAAAAATAAAAAATTAAATTATTCAATTTACAATGGATTTTTATAACGAAAATGATTAGCTAAAGTTGAGTTATATGATTAGAAATAAAGAGCAGATATTATCGAAAATTTGGAAAATTAATCTAATTAAAAATTAAAATAATCTAAAAACAAACTATTTCGCATTTTTAATTTAAGTCATTTGGTCAACTTGAACAAAATTAAAGTAGGCAAACGACAAGTCTTGCAAGCGTGAAGAACCTATGTGATAGAAATAAGGTACCTGGTTCTTGACCTGGAAGGCGATTTTGACAACACTGGATATGAAATTATTCATGATGCTTTCATTAATCGGCGAATAAGTGTAATGCCTGATTCACTGATTCAGAACGTATGTTCCGAACCCATGCGCGCGCATATTTTTTGTATGAAAATTTGAGTTCTCTCCGGAACAAAAGTTCATTTAACTTTAACTTTGTGTTCGGAACATTTTTTTTTTTGCTGTCATTTTTATTTTTTTTTGACATTTCTCACATTACAATTTACAAAGCATAAACAAAAAAAAAAACAAACAAGTCATAAAAATATTGAAAAACCAATATTTATAACACTTCTACACAATTTTGTATTTACTTTATATATTAACAATTATTTTATATTAAAAATTATTGTATATTAACAATATTATTTTATTTATTATTTAATAATTTTATTTATTTGAATAACAATGATTTGATATATTGAGATTGAAATAAACAAAAATTTTAAAAATTAATTCAAATCAAATTCAAATGTTAATGTCTGCTGTTTAAATTTTTTTTGTTCGGAACACAATGTTGTGAAGCAATGAATCGCAATCATAAGAATTCTCTTTTAACAAAATTGTTCCGAACAAAATGTTCTGAATCAGTGAACTACGCATAAGCACAACTAATTGAATTGGAAACATGCTTACCAGCAGCAAAATATCATCACAACCTTAAGTGAAGAAACTTTGGTGATCAATGCTGCTAAAGGATGTCATCAGAATCCATGTGATGCCTTGTAGTGCATGATCTGCTACATAAACTCAATGAATCTGGTATAGAAACACAAGGCAATGCTGATGGCGTAACTATTCTACAGCACGAGGCAAATTTGAGTCTGCAGTGACTGAATTAACTCAACAGGCAGTAAACATGGTATCCAAATGGTGCCGAGAGGTTAACGTCTCTACAAATCCAAATAAAAGCACTATTGTTGCCTTCACAAACAGAATAGTTATGGATAAATTAAACAAACTTAAATGAGGTAACGATTGACTCTTCGAAAGAGGTCCAAGGTCATTGAAATCGTACTTGATGAACATCTAAACTGGAATGCTCTTCTAGACAATGCTCTAAACAAAGCCAGAATTGCACTCAGGACGAAAATTACACGCTGGGTGGCGCAGTAGGTAGAGTCTGCCTGGCTTTCAATTGAAAGGTCCCAGGTTCGATTCCCAACGAAGGTAAAATAATGTTTTCTGAATTTTTGACCTGGTCCAGTACCCTTTATCATTGGGATAAAATAATTCTGCAGAAAGCTATTGTATGTGACTGTGTATTTCAAATCTATGTGTAAAAGCTGTTAGGGTGTTCGTCCTATAGTCTTGGAATTATATAAAAGAAAAAAAAATGAGGACTAACCCCAAAATAGCGTTATGGGTATATACCGCAATAGTGAAGCCAACTTTAACTTACACATCCACGCATTTACCTTATGCGTTGGGTGGAAAAAGGTACGCAAGTCAGAGCTCAAAATAAACTCAATAAACTACAACATTCAGCTTGTTTGATGGTAACTGGGGGTTACGCGGACAACATCTACCGCATCCTTAGAAACTCTGCTTCACCTAGATAACCTCTTCATATTCTTATACAAAAAGAAGCAATATGGTTCATACTTACAAATGCATAACTGGTGATGATCCGCAAATTATAAAACTTATACATCCAGTTCTAATTCATGTACTCCAGAAGAATGATACGCTTTCGATAGCATTATCCGACTACTGCTTGCCAAAAAACAATTTTGGGAAACAAGAGAAAATGTAGGAAACCAGATCACCCGAACCTTTTGACAAATGATCATTAATATGGTATACAGAAGAAAATTACTCCAAGAAAATTAATGAAATAGGATAGCCTCAAGACCAATATTTATTCAAGCCTAGACTCTACAAACACAGTTTTCCAAGCCAAAGTACATACTATAGAACGCTGTATGCGAGAGAATTTCAGAAAAAATTACAAAAAACATAAAATCTACATTCCCTCGGACATCGCTGCAGCTATATACTAGCTATTAATTCATATACCATCAAATCAAAACTAGTATGTGATAGTTTAGAAGTACTTAAAAACATGAAAAAAACAAATAGTGTCCCAACAATGTGGCTACCAGGACATTCTGGTAGAGCAGGAAACGAAGCTGCAAATTATCTAGCAAGAAAAGCATCGAATATGCCTTTCGTAGTGCCAAGGATATTTTGTGGGACTCACCTGAGCACAGCAAAAATGCAACTAAAAGCTTGGGTAGAGTAAAAAATTGAAGATTTCTGGGCCAACGTTCTTGGAAATCGTTAAGCAAAAATACTCATGCCTAAACGCTCGCTCAAGAGAACCAAAATTTTCTTCTAGATCTCAATATGAATCAAGTACGTATTTTGGCAGAGATAATAACAGGCCACAGCCTGATAAAGAAACACTTTTATAAAATGGGTTTAACTGAAAATAACTTGTGCAGAATATACGGGATAAAGGAAGAATCTATTCAATGTCTGTGAATGCGAAGCAGACTTCGTCACTTGGAAACAACATTCCCTGAACAATGGGAGCTACCAAGTAGCATACCAATGAAGAATGTCCTGAGTGTTATCACAAAATCAGGTATTCTTAATGACTCAGACACTGATTATCATAATAACTAATAAACACGGGTTATCACAATGAGCGCATTTGCGTGACCGCGGTGATATAGAGTGGACAGATTCCATCCCGAAATTTTAAATCTAATCTAATCTAAGGTATCAGGGCCGCTACCATGTAATAGAAACGCATCGCAAAAATGTGTAAAATTGATTAGCGATGCGTGAGTTAATTGTTATCATGTAACAAAAACGTATCGCAAAACGGTGGTGCCATTGAAAATTTTTATAATTGACTTATTTTGGCATTCATTTGTTATGTTTTAAAAAATTGATAATTTCAACATTTAGACTTTTGTTTTTGTTGGTAAAATCGTAAACAATTTTAAAATAATTTTCAATTTCAATTAAACTTTTTTTCGAAATATTTTTTACAATCTATAGATGGGCATAAAATAGGAGAAAACATTTTACTTAGTAAAACAAAAAAAAAAAAATAACACAATACAATTATATCTTGTAGTTAAATGTCCCACATCCTCAATAGCCCTAACTTTTTTGCTATAATCATTAACGTTCACTTGAATTAATAAAATAAAATAAAATTAAATAAAATCTGGTACTTAGAAAAATCATTTTGGCTGTACATTTTTTTTTTACAGAATCCCTCTTTTTTTTTTTTGAATTCCCAAATACTTAATCTACAATATTTCTTTTATTAATTATTAATAAATCAAAATATTCCACAAATATTATCAATTGAGTATTTTAAAAATTAAAATTATTTTCCAAATTATTATTTTTAATCCCTATAGGCTTATTTTAGGAAATAAAATTTAATTTTCGAAATTCTTCAAATTGAAAAGAGTTAATAATATTATATAACAAAAGGCAAAATAAAAAATTATTTTAATAATAAAATTCTATTTTCCTGATAATCAGTAATGGACTCTTTATTTTCCAATATTTTTTACATAAAGTATAATAAAATAAAAAAAAATTTAATTTAAAATGCAACATCAATTCTCAAAATTGCAATTTTTCTTTTCTAAACAGCAAAAATTAAATCGAATTAGGTTAACGCAACAAAATACAGCATTATAATGAAACCCGTTTGAGCCATTTTATCATAAGATATCAATTTGGGACTGATGAAAAATAACATATTTTGATATATGTATCCAAACCAGTATTCTTGTCACAACAAATAGTTTTAAATCGCATAAGGTAGAGGCTAGATAGGCGTATAATCTGATGATGATTAGTCATACTGTGAGTAGATTTTTGATTTTCAAATACAAACATTTATGAAATATATGAGATTTAATTAAAATACACAAATACTCAACTGTCTTATAAATTAATAGATTAACACACACACAAAAACCAATTAGAAAACAACAATTTAGAAATGTTGTATCTACAGAAGATGCGTTACTAAATTTTTGTTCTGAAGTGTATAAAAGCATGGATAATATAGTAAATACACTGCTAGCCTTTTTGTTGATATTACTAAAGCCTTTGATATGGTCAATCATAAACTTTTGCTAAAGAAAATTGAAAATATTGGGGACAGGGGCTTTATTTTGGAATGGTTCACAAGTTATTTGAAGTCACGATGCCAAAGAGTAAAAATAGGAGATAAAATGTCAAATGCTAAGTATACCAAAAATGGAGTACCACAGGATTCCGTATTGGGACCAATTCTCTTCTTAATATATATTAATTCTTTATTGGGATTAAAATTTAAAAGTAAGACAACCCCAAGTAACACAAATAGGTTGTAACAACGTCGTACTATCGTTGGCTAAATAACTACTGGTCGGCTATATGACGTCGAAATAACTTTCAGACAACGATTATTACATTATTGGGGAATGATTGTTGAGTCGTACCGTAGTGAAAATCACTATTATCCGACTATTATACTCAACCGACTATGAAACGACCAAATTAGAATAAAAGAGATAGATAGATTATTATATACAGTGTATTGTGTATGTATTTATTTTTTAACGAAAAAAAAATTTTTATTTCTAAAATATTTTAACAATAATGTTGTCCTTTTTTCTCTCACGATAATTAAGTTAAAAATTTGTTAAGGTATAATAACTTTATAAATATGAATCTATTATTATAAATTATAATTATTGTAAATATTTTCATTAAAATTGTGCAATAAAGATAAACCAACAAAGATTTTTCGCGAAAATAAAAATTTTTTTATGGGCCTTAAAATTTGTTTAAATTTAAAATTTTTTAGAATTAAAAAAAATATTATTTTTCTTATTATTATTTATTATTTGCTCAGATCCATTTAAAATGTTGTTTAAAACAATCCCCTTATTAAAATAATAAAAGCAATTTACTCGCATTATTATTAAATTTGGAATTAAAAGCTAAAATTTTTTTTTTTATTTTCTCATACAAAAGATATTTGGCAATAATAGTTTTCGCCATATATAAAATGGTGAAGTTATAAATATCCTAAAAATGACCAAGAAATAACCAAAAAGTTATGAACAGAAAACTACATTATATAAAAACGTATGTCAAATACAGAGATGTAAGCTGGTTCCTTAAATCGAATTAAATATTTCTTAACAGTTTTAGAAATGAAAATTAAAACTAAATTATTTTTTTTTATATAATTCCAAGTCTGTGACGCCGCACGGAAATACGGTATAAACGAGAAATTTAACTTCTCTTTTAATTTGGGACTATTCAATTTATTTAACTTAGTGTACTCCACCACAAAGAAAAGTAGTTCTAGTTTTCTATTATTTAAAAAAAATTTAATATATAAGCTGAGGTATTTTGTACTAGTAATAAAAGTTCAACGCCGAAGTTTTTGGCGTCTGCAAATTGTCTCCGGCTACCCTTGCTAACAAATATTCATGGCAAATGAGAAGAACTTTCTCATGAACAAGCTGACATCATTTATTAGTTCTGTAGTGGCAGGATGGCATAGCTTTTGGTGGATGTAAAATTTTTAATGTTAATTGTTTTTAACACCATAATAAATAACCAAAAAGTTATGAACAGAAAACGTCATTATATAAAATGAATCTCAAATACTACATCTCTGTATTGGTTCCTTAAATCGAATTAAAATTTTTTTGACAGTTTTAGAAATGAAAACTAAATTATTTTTTTTTTTTATATAATTCCAAGTTCCAAGTTTGTGCACAGAAATATGGTAAAAATAATTGATATGAAAAATTTGTTATCCACCGAAAGCTATGCCATCCCGCCACCCTACAACTAATAATTGATGTCAGCTTGTTTACGAGAAAGTTCTTGTTATTCTCAATATATGTAGCAAGAGTACGCCGGAAACATGTCAAAGGGGCCAAAAACTACCAACATTGAAATTTTCTTGAACAAAATAATATCCTATAAATCAATTTTTTAAAATAATAGAAAATCAGAACTAAATTTTCTTTGTGGTGGAGCACACCAAGTGAAACAAATTGAATAGTCGCAAATTAAAAGAGATGTTACATTTCTTGTTTATAAAAAACTGGTCGGCTTCTAAAAAGAATTTCTAGAATATTTTACAATGTCCAAACATTGTTTTCTTTCAATTAATATTATATATATATTTTATATAGCTAAATCGGTAGGAAAATACACACAAAATACAATTTAACGATTCCAAGCACTAAATCAAGCACTAATTCAATTCCAATTGGAGATGCATATTGTATTTTCTACTAGACTAGTGCATACAACATTAAGCATTTAACTATTTAAATACTGCGTGAAATTTAATAAATTTCAACAAAAACAAGGACACCTTTAGATTTTCAGCTTTGTCAAAGTACTAGTATAGTCCTGAAGATTTCAGAAAAATAACAAAAAAAATATCGTATATTTTGAAAAAAAAAAAAACAATTTCACCTTAGTATTCACCACATTGGACCCATATTCATGTTTTGAAATTACAGAAATTAAATACAAATTTTAGTGATAGTTTCCAATCTACAGTACCCAATCTTACCCAACCTCCTCTGTTTTGATTTCAATCAAAAGTACTGCGATCAGTAGTTAATGCACCACGGTTTGTCAGAAATGAAGAAATTAAAAAGGACTTAAAAGTATACCGGATGTACCAGAGCATGCGTATCAGCTGAACTGTTAAGAAGAGAAGGAGCCGTTATTTTAAAATTTTAAAATTTGTCGTAGAATCTGAATTTGCATTAAAAAGTACCCCTTCCCATTTGAAAATCTCGATTTCGGCCAGTTTCGGCGATTTTTGGTCTTAAACAATTGGTCGTTTCCGGAAGTTGAAAATACCACCAAAATCAATAGAGCACCCTCAATTTAGTTGACAAATTTTTTTTTAAATTTTAAAATAACGGCTCCTGCCCCTCTTAAAAAGCTGATACGCATGCTATGAAACACCCGGTATAATCGGTTAAAGAAGCCACAGCTCACAAGAAGTTGAAAATACTTTGGCCATATTGGAAATACATTGGAATACTTTCAATCGTTGCTTAATTAAAAAAGTTTGATTAACCATTTAAATTATTATACTTGGTTCTATACCTTTTCGTTAATAATTAAGTACGGTACTGCAAGTTTATATTAGAATATCTACAATTATCAGCTTATTACATACTCATTAAATGTAGAAAACTACTGCTATTGTCCGGAAGTCAAGCCTTCTTAAATAGGATAGCCTCATTTTATTTAATTTTTTACATATATATACAAGAACACAGACTTGGAATTATATAAAAAAAAAATAATTTAGTTTTCATTTTCATTTCTAAAACTGTTAGGAAATTTTTAATTCGATTTAAGGAACCAGTTTACATCTCTGTATTTGACATACGTTTTTATATAATGTAGTTTTCTGTTCATAACTTTTTGGTTATTTCTTGGTCATTTTTAGGATATTTATAACTTCACCATTTTATATATGGCGAAAATTATTATTGCAAAATATATTTTGTATGAGAAAATAAAATTTTTTTTTTTAGCTTCTAATCCCAAATTTAATACTAATGCGAGTAAATTGCTTTTATTATTTTAATAAGGGGATTGTTTTAAAAAAAATTTTAAATGGATCTGAGCAAATAATAAATAATAATAAGAAAAATAATATTTTTTTTAATTTTAAAATTTTTTAAATGTAAACAAATTTTAAGGCCCATAAATTTTTAGTTCAATAAAATGTTTATTTTCGCGAAAAATCTTTGTACGTTTGCAAAAAGATGTCATATACTGCACAATTTTAATGAAAATATTTACAATAATTATAATTTATAATAATAAATTCATATTTATAAAATTATAATACATTAACATATTTATAATTTAATTATAGTGAGAGAAAAAAGGACAACGTTATTGTTAAAATATAATCTACCTATCTCTTTTATTCTAATTTGGTCAATTTATAGCCGGTTGAGTAAAGTAGTCGGATAACGGTTATAAAATATAAGATATAACGACGTTATAAGCAAGTCGTCGGTATAACGTTATTTCAGACACTTTTAAGTTTTAATAGTTGCGTCATAGTTATAAAATGTAAAAAAAGTTGTGAAGTAGATATAAAATAACTTTGTGACAACTGATAGAATAAAACGTCGTATTGTAGTCGTAATGACGGATAAATTATAACTTTTACATTTTTCACTATAAAGTTATTTTTTTTAAAATTTACGACGTTATAACGACGTTGGTATGGAGATATTTAACTTAATAGTTATTTGGTGTTACTTGGGACTGCTTTTGCGGATGACCTTGTCTGTGTGTATGAATCAAATAGCCCATTAAATCTGGTCTGTGATATTAACCATGACTTAAACTTACTAAGAAACTGGTTCGCTCATAATATGTTAATAATAATAGTAATAAAACCAAAATTATGTTTTCAACTTTTGATCTCAAAAATCTTTTGAAACGCAAGTTAAATACCATGCTCCAGAATTTAAAAGGCATAATTTAACAATAAATTTATCTCTGTATGTAATCTTAATTGTTTATTCAATAGAAATCTGAATTGTAGCGATAATTGTTTTGACGTAGAAATAGTAAGCAAGTTCAAATATTTAGGAATTACTATTGATAATAAAATGAGTTGGACATCACATACAACTTTGTTAATAAGTTATTTTCGTTCCACTTTACGTAGTTTTTACTGTTTGCAATATTTTTGTTCTATGGTATATTCCAGTCGAAATTACAATATGGTATTGACTGCTGGAGAGGAACACATTGGAATAAGCTGCAACCACTACTTATTGTACTGAAACATGTTATAAGAAAAATTTGTAATAAATAACGCTTGCATCATAGTTTTCCGCTTTTTAAAGACACGAAGATCTTGCATGTGCGACATTTGTATTGTTACAAGGTATTAAAAACTTTTTTCATTAGGTCAGGTTATTTAAATAACAGGTTTTCTAGTAATTATCGGTTGCGTACTAATAATATGTTTTTTGTGAACGTTCTACTTGTTTGCGTAAATTTTATAGTATTGTTGCTTGTCGCTTATACCTTTGTATATAAGAAAATATAAATCTATTTATAGATTTCTTAAAATAATGAAACAGTGGCTTTTAGAGTTGAATTTTGATCAAGTTGAAGATTTGCTTGGTGTAATGGTTTGATTATACTATTATTTTGCAAATGATGAACGAAAAATAATTCTTATAATCTATAATTATAATTGACAAGCATTTAAGGACCTGCGCAGTAGACACCTTTTCATTTTATTTCGCTTCTCTTTAATGAACTCCTAATATATAAATAAGTTGTATATAAAACAATAATGCGCACACAGTTGAAAATTTTTTACTCATATAATTTTATTATTCAGAAAATACATTATGCATATCTGAGAACTTATTAAAATAATAAACAATAGCAAACAAATCAGTTATTATAATTTGCATATGTACTTGCAAATGAATCTATCTACCAAATAAAAACAAAGAAACAAATTCATCTCAAATAAAAAATATAAAAAAAAAAAAAAAAAAATCAGTTGAATTCTTCATATGACGGTCAATTTCTTCTTTACATAGACTAATTTTCGGTCTAAAAAATTCTAATTCTAGGCCAAATGAATCACTTTCCAGTAATCTTTTTAAGAAGGTATCTTTGAATGTTGTTGATGTTTTATGTTATATTTTTAATACTAGTGTCTATAATGGAATTTTTCCAAATGATTTAAAAATGGCAGAAGTTATTCCTATTTTCCAAAAGGGAGATTTCAACTGATCCGAACAACTACAGATCTATATCTTTATTGTCGTCCATTTCAAATTGAAAAGGCTATGAAATATAGAATACTGAAATTCCTTGACAAAACAAGTTTCTTCAGTGATGTCCAATTTGGCTTCAGGGAAAAAAGATCCACTGAAGACGCCATTTTGAAATTCTGTTGTGAGATATACAATGGTTTAAATAAGTCCAATCTTTGTAGTAGTTTATTTATAGACATTACTAAAGCGTTTGATACGGTAAAACATGACTTATTGCTGAAAAAAATATACAATGCCGGATTTAGAGGATTTATATTTAATTGGTTTAAGTCTTATCTTAGTGATAGGAAACAAAGAGTCAAACTGAATGGTATTTTTGGTGATACTGAGAGTTTAAAAGTAGGTGTCCCTCAGGGTTCTGTTTTAGGTCCAATCTTGTTCCTAATTTTCATTAATTCTTTATTTCAGCAATCTTTTAAAGGTATACCTACAGCCTTTGCTGACGACACTGCAGACTTGTGCGACTTTGTGATATAAATTATGACCTGGACCTCATAAGGAAATGGTTTTATGTACATAGCTTAGTTATCAGTAGTAAAACAAAGATGCACTTTGGTAAAAGCAATAATCATTCCAGTGAAAACTCAGTAGTTAATTATCATTCTCCTGTCTGTAAAAAATTTCCATTGATTCCGTCCCTAGATGGCAACTCTTTTGACTCAAGTTCTTCTTGTAGTGAATCATGTTTTATGATTGATAGTGATGTATCTTTCAGGTATCTTGGCCTCGTTCTTGATTATAAATTAAACTGGGCAGAGCATACTTTTCATTTACATAAATATTTTAAAAAAGTTAGAAGAAATGTATTCCATCTAAACCAATATTGTTCCCTGAGAGTCATGAAAATGGTATACTTTGCTCTTTTCAACTCTAAATTACAATATGGAATTAGCTGCTGGGGGGGCTCTTACTTCAACAAAATTCGTCCCCTACTCATTGCTCAAAAATATTGTATTCGATTAATCATGAGGAAAAATAGACTTACACCTAGTTTTCCACTATTTAGAAAGCTGGATATACTACCTATTAGACAGCTATATGTATTCAAAACACTAACAATCTGCGAGTCAATAACCTATTTTTAATAAATGTTCCTAGAGCATATACATCACATTTTCGCCACTTTTATGACTTTTTAGCTCCCAAAATTTTCAATACGTTGCCTTTCTCTTTACGATCGGATAGAACTTCTACTACTTTTATCAAAAATCTTAGATCTCACTTATTGAATCTTGAACACTCTCAAATTGAGTTGTTGCTAACTTAACCAAAATTCTTTTATATCTTTTAAGTTTTGTTTCTCAGGCTTCTATTATTTTGTTGTAATCGTTTATCTCGAATTTTAATTTTTTCTCTTTTTTTCCTATTTTATTTTCTTTCCTTGTTCAATTATGTTTAATTATGTTTAACTAAATTGAATTATTTCTATTGTATATATGGATATTTAATAGCTATAAGTTTGTATTTTATTTTATAATTTTTAAATTATTTGCGTTACATTTTTCTTTACTTTATTACTTTAATACTGAATTTTTTATTTTTATTTTTGTATTCATGTAACTGTATTACTTTTAGCTCTGAATTATCAACCTAATATTGTTTAATTATATAATTTAATTATTTCTACTCTTGTTATTTCATTCATTACATATTCTCAGGAATATCAGAATGATCTTACATTTATGTAATTTTACCATTATGGTTTAGGAAATTTTTTAATATAATTTATGATAATGTACTAAGGTATGTAATATGTAAAATGGTATAATAAATAAATGAATTTTAAAAACTAAAAAAAAAAAAAACTAACATTGTAGAGTTAAAGTAGCTGTCTATAATTATAATTGACAAGCATTTAAGGACCTGCGCAGTGATGTGATGTGATTATGAGGGACGTGTATTTATGTGTCCTAAATAAAACTTATTAACCACAAAACTTTTTATTAAATACGAGTGGTTTCTGCTATATCGTGCGAAGTCTATGCCAGTACGTAAATTACTGTTTTTTTAAAAACTTTAAATTTAACTTCAACTTGAAATATAATTACTCAACAGGGGCCCCTAGTTTTTAAAATAAAAAATGTTTTATAAAAATGTACTATACCTTCTTTTTACCATTATATTTTAATAATTAATTCAAATTTTGTATTTTCATTTTGTTTTTTTATTCTTTTTTACACTGTATTAATTTTATTTAAGTATTAAAGGAAAATTAGCTAATTGATACACCCCACTACATGTACATTCAAAATATTGTTTAAAAAAAAAAGAATTTGTATGTAGCTATTGACATTTGATACTATTTTTCAAAAAATATAAAATGTCATTAAACAACTTTTATTTTTTATTCTTTATTCTAATGTAGCTTTTAAGTAATCGTCGACCCGCAATTATAGTGCCATACATCACAAAATAACGAAAAATTAGTTAGGAATGAGGTCTTAAGTAATTTTTCAAGCTCTATCGATTAGCGTAATCGACGGGTTTCTAGCTCTTATAGGTTCCGAGATAATCAGTATTATTTTTGCCGTATACGCCACAAAAAGCTCTTTCATTACTCTTATCTTGCCGTAAACGCCAATTTTTTGGATATGCGGCAAAAAATCAATACTAAAACATTGAATAAAAAGCTAACAATTATTGTGCCGTATGTGATCATATTTAGTGATGTAGAGCAAAATAATAAACATTCAAGTAAAATGTTATGTGTTTGAAATTTGTTGTTTTTTTAAGTACTTTCATACAAAAAGTGTAATTTTTGATCAGTTGTATTTTGATATCAGTAGAGTGAACATCGTGTCATTATGGAATCGCCAGATCCAGAAATTGATCCGGAATTTTTAGCGTAAGTTTTTTTTTAAATTGTTTTCAAATTTATTCTATATTATAATCAGATTAATAATTTACAAGTTTTCTAGAATCAAATAATAATTATTGATGTACAAACATTTTTTATCTTTTTTTTTACTAAACCAAAACAAATAATAAACAAACAAAAATACATACATACATGATTTCTTCTAATTCATTTACTACTCAATCTCAATACTACATTTATGTACATTATATTTTTTCCATAATTTACTGAAGTTATTACTTCGTTTTAAATTGTGTTTTTCCTTTGTATGTATATACATTTCATGTTAATATGACATGATGTTAAATTCTGAGAAAAAAAACTAACAACAATTCCTAAAAAAATTTTTGAGTATGTGAATGCATGTTCATTCAAATTTTTATGGTATCATCAATGGATACATACAAAAATATCTATTTAACTATCAGTTATTGTTGTGAAATCTATGTCGAAAAATAAATCGTATTTCTTTTTTAAATTCAAAATTATTAAATTAACTATTATTAAAAAACTAATACCTATTATAGTTTCAACAATAAAGTATTAATTATGATTTCTTGGATGTTTCTTATTTCAATTAGTTTTCATTTTTAAAGTTTTTTATTAAGTAATCAATTATTATTAATATAATATATTTTAGAATGGCTGATGAGATATTTGGTGAAGAGACACTGTCAGATCATTCGAATTCACCGAGTAAGTAAAATACTGATAGTTTTAAAAAAAAATTTTAAAAAGCTACTATAATTACAGCTACCGCTGATGACTTTGAGTCCGACGACACTTTACAAGATCCTACCTTTGATTTTAGAAATGAAGCACATGGATCGAAACAAGGTTTTGGAAGCTTTTTTTCATCTGGTAATTATTTTTAGCAATTGAATTTGGGAATAATTTATCTCCATTTATTAATTAATCTTGATTAATTTATTCTTCGTTTTCTAGAGTCAGATGAAGATCTTAGCGAAGTAGCGAAACTTGATGAAAATATAAATCCAAATATTCCAATTCTGAATGAAAATGACTTAAAAAGTTTACCGTCCAGTTATACATCAGGATCGGAATTAAATAATTCACCACAAATTAGTCGTAAAAGGCAAATTAATGCCACTAATTGGAAACAAAATGTCCGTAAAAAGCTTCGACAACAAGGGAAAGCATATATTTCATCTAAAGGTGTTCCAGTTACAGAAAGGAAGATCAAATCTCCATGTGTAGCTTCTTGTTGTTATTTTTGTACCAAGAATTTTAACGAAAATGACAGAAAAGCTATTTTCGAAAGTTTTTGGGGGCTTAATGATGACTTAAAAAATACATTTTACAACAAATTTGTCACAAGAAAAGATGTACAAAGACGAAGAGTTGCAAAGTCTACAAAAAAAAGCAACACATTTTTATTTTACCTCCAAAAAGAAACTATGGTTTATCAAGTATGTAGAACATTTTTCTTAAATACATTAAGTATTTCAGATAAGCGAATTTACTATCATTTCCAACATCTTCGTGACAATATGACTGGAGTTGCTAAAAGCTTGAAAAGGGGAAAGCATATCAAGCGTTGCGTTTCTGAGGAATTAAAAGAAAAAATTTTAAATCACATTAAAAGTTTTCCTACGGTTGACTCTCATTATTGTAGAGCCAGCTCTTCAAGAAAATATTTGGAGGAGAGCTTATCGCTATCAAAAATGTTCAGTCTTTTTCAAGAAAAATATCCTGACGATATCATTTCGTCCACGACTTACACAAGAATTTTTAATAAATATTTCAATTTGGGTTTTTTCAAACCAAAAAAAGATCAATGCGATCGTTGCGTGATGTATAAGAAACTGGAAAAAGAAAATGATCTTAAAGACATCGATAAACAATTATATGAATCCCACAAAAAGCAAAATAGTTTACTCAAAATTGAACGTGATATAGATAGAAACAATGTTAATCAAAATACTTTGATAATATGTTTTGATTTACAAAGTGTCTTTACACTACCTAAAGGTTTCTCTTCCATATTTTATTATAAAAGAAAACTTACTGTTTTTAATATGACTGCCACTGTATGTTCAAAATCAAAACAGCATCAAAATTTAACATACTGCGCAATTTGGAGCGAAGTGCACAGTGGACGTTCAGGTAACGACATTGCTAGTTCGTTGATAAAAATTTTAAGAAGAATTATGATAGATTTTAAAGAGACCGAGCACATTGTACTGTGGAGTGACTCATGTGTGCCTCAGAATAAAAATCAAATAATGACTACTGCTATGCTTCAATTTATGTTTAATCATAAAAATGTAAAAACTATTATCCAGAAGTTTTCTGAGCCGGGACATTCACAAGTTCAAGAGATAGATGCTGTTCATAGTGCAATCGACAAATATTTAAAATATAAAGAAATTTATAGCCCTCTTGACTTAGTAAAAAAGTTACATAACTATAATTCTCCAAAAGTCAAGCTTCAAATAATTCAAATGATTCCATCTGATTTCAAAAATTATTCTGAAAAATCCCATAAAATGATTTTTCAAAAAATTCCATTTAGTAGAATAAAAACCATTAAGTATAGCCAAGATGATCTTTTTACAATTAATTTTAAAACTTCTGCTGATGAAATAATTTACAAAACTTCTAATTTGCTTAAGAAACCTAAAAAGGGAACTTTACCAACACCGAAAAATATTTTTGAATTAAATTTGAAAATCTTAGATGTAAAAAAAATATGTGCTGACAAAAAAAATGATATTAAAAGTATTTACAAATTTTTACCAAAAGTTGACGTTCAGTATTACCAAAGCTTATTAAAATAATTAATTTAAGTACAAAAATTTATAAAATTATATTTTGTGATAAAGTTGACATTTTTTATATAAATATTATATAAATAATATGTATATATGAGCGTTAAAGATTTTGAAGTATAAATATTTATGTTTGTTATTTTATTTTATTTTTATTTATTTTTTTTTTTTTAAATGTGATCGTTATTACACAGTGAAGTCTGAACATTTTTTATTTAATTTTTAATAATATTATGTTACTTATTAAATTTTGATATAATAATTAGTAATTACAAAAATAAATGAATATAATATTGTATATTTTTTAAGAAAACTTCAATATTAATAAATTTTTTTTATGAACTTATTCTTCTAAACGTGTATTTTTTATTATGAACTGCATTTTCTGATCAATTGATTTATATTTTGAAAATATTTTGGATTTTTTGTATTCATAAATTTTTTAGAAATTGATTTTTACTACTATTATTTTAACGTATGTGCATATCTTTTTGCCGCACGTGCATGTATGAAAAAAAATTGATTCAAAATGGCGTATACGGCAAGATGTTTTCGAATAAAAAGTCAGTTAACTCCGAATTTTAGTTTTAAAAAGGTTTATTTTTTCTTATTAACCTCAAGCCAATAAATACACTCATCGGTGGAAAAAATATCAAAACAAGTTTTTCGGTCCATTTTTTTTTTATCTTGCTCCAAACTTTAAAGTCGATTTCCCAAAACCGGATTTTCTGGATATGCGGCAAAATAATTTCGGGTCGACGTAATGTAATTTTTGAATTTTTCTATCTGAGCACTTGCTGTAGTTTTTAAGTAACTAATTCATTTTTTAACTCTGTAGTTTTTAAGTAACTAATTCATTGATTTTTCTATTCGAAAATAATTTTATTAAATTTCTGGTTATGTTATTTTACTTTAGTTTAATATCAATTATTTCAATTATATTATGAAATTTAGAGAGTAAGGAATGAATGAATAAATAAAAATAAAAAAAAGGTATATAAAAAAAAAAACTAACAAATCCGACTCCACATACACTATATAATACATTTCATTTATTTTGGTCCAAATAAAAACTAAAAAAAATAATTAAACTATTATAAACGTTATATCAACACTTAATTATACCTTCTGATTATTAATCGTATACCATTTTACTTATTTATTTATTCGTTCTATATTTTTGAATACCATTATGAATAAAATCAAAATGATTGCGTAATAAGTATAGTATTGTGTGAATTTCGTTTTTCTGTTTTTTTTTTTGCTGCACTTAAAAGAGAGTTCAACCAACAAACAAATAAATAAGCAAAACGAATGCAAAAAAAAAAATAAAATAATATAATAAAGAAATCCCCGTTTTAACAATCATCAGGATTTTCAACAAAAACAAAAAAAAACACAGAAAATACAAACACAAAAAACAGAAATTGTGCAATACGCAATGCAACGCAACACAATTCAATAAAAAAGAAAATAATAAAATAAAAAAAGAAAAGCAAAGAAAATAAATTCAATAGAACGCCTAAATTAATCATCAGACATGCAAATTTAGTGTATTTTCATCATTAAAACCCACTCTCTTCATTTTATTTTCTATTTTACTTTTTTTTTATTTTTTTGTATTTAGACCCATTTCTACTGCAAAATTGTTCATATCTTTTTCTTATTATAAGTGCATACGATGTATGCTGTGATGAAATGAAAATATAAATTGGGACGAATTGGTATACAAATTCTATGAAAATAGTCATTTGGTATGAAATTATGTATATTTTGTGTTGTGATAATTTTAATTTTAAATGGGTGATCTTATTAATAATAATGAATTTATCATCATTTATTGGTGTTTTGAACGAGATGCTTTAATTCGCTGGAAAGATTGTGTGCGCAATCCAAAGTTAACCGTTTCCATTTGCAATTACAACGATTCTATATTTTTGGGTAGTTTCATATACATTTTCGGGGTAAATTAAAATCGTTGATAAATGAAGATCTTGGAAAACAATGAAGAAGAGCAGCTCACGATCAATGAGTTGTATTGTATTACTAACCAACGTAACCGATTACATAATATAACTTATTCACAACTCATAATTTCTTCATTTACAAAATGTAATTTAGATATTTTGTAGCTTCATACATTAAGACTATGCTCACTATATGATATAGAACATAGAACATCTGCAAAACCTGTTACCTTACCTTTAATAGATTGTAGAAAAATAGAATTAATTTATATTAACAGGTTTTGCAAATGACTGTTCTATATCATTATAGTGAACATAGTTTTAATTCACTAAAACAAAGTATGAAGTTTGTTGTAGATTTGCTCACAAAATGGTTCGTAGTTCATAAACTTATAATAAATGATAAAACTAAAATAATTGTTTTTAATTTAAGAAATTCTTCTGGCATTCATCTAGAAATTAAATTTCATTCTATTGGTTGTGTTCGTTTAAATTATGCTTCTATTATTGCAATTGTCATGTTGGCTCATGTTTAAATAGTTTGTGCTCAGTAGGTTGTTTTAAAATTGAATCTGTTGAAAAGTACAAGTAATTGGGAATAATTATTGATAAAAATTTAAATTGGAAACCTCATCTAGATAACTTATATAAATATATGTTGTTATGTGTTAGAAAATTTTATATATTAAGACGAGATATTGTTCAAAAAAGCTTTTATTAAATATTTATTATGCTCTGGTTCACTCTAAAATAAAGTATGATATAACTAGTTGGGGTGGCTCATATTTCAATACAATTGAACCATTACTAAAAGCTCAAAAATGTATTCTCTCTAAAAATAGAACCTTCAGTTGTTGGCCTCTATTCCAAGAACTCAATATACTGTCTGTCAGACACCTCTTTGCTCATTACTCATTAATTAAATTTTACATGGACAAACATCATTTGAGACTTCGCAATTCAAACTGGTATAACTTAAGAAGAAATTATAGAATAAATTATAGTAGTCAACATAACAATCAATTAATTTCACATCTATAGAAGATAATTATGACTTCAATTCCGACCATTCTGCTGTCATTCTAAAATTAAATACAACAATAGTGAAAAAATCTAGTAAACCATTTTTAACCAACTCATCTACAGATTGGTTAAGCTTCAAAAAGATTCTGCTAAAAAAAATTAACTTAACAGTAACATTAGACAATGAGGAACAACTAGAAACTGCTACTGAAAAACTTATGCAAGCTGTCCAGTTTGCAGCTTGGAGTAGTACTAAGACAAAAAAATCTAAAAAAATCAGCCCTAGATATCCGGTGTATATCCTTAACATGGTAAAAGAGAAACGAAAAGCGAGAAGGAAGTGGCAACAAACGCGTGACCCATCCAGCAAAACGGATCTTAATAATAAAAGTCAGGAGCTAAAGAGAGAAATAAAGAAATTAAATGATAGATCTCTGAATTATTACCTAGAAAATTTAACAGCTACTAAAGAAACAAATTATTCTTTATGGAAAGCTACAAGTAAAATGAAGAAGTCTATTGTGCGTTCTGCACCACTGAGGAAAAATGATGGCTCATGGGCAAGGAGTGATAAAGAAAAAGCTGAAACTTTTGCAGATCATCTCGCTGAAATTTTTCATCCCAATGAAATGAACACTGTTATTGATCTAACTGAAATATATAACCATGAAGATATAAATATTCCCTTAATAAGTCGAAAAGAAGTAATTAAGGAAATAAAAAACCTAAAATTAAATAAAGCCCCAGGTTTTGATTTAATAACTTCAAATGTGCTAAAAAATATACCCAACAAAGTTCTCACACTCTTGGTATATATAATGAATGCCTGTATTAAGCTTAAACACATACCTAGTCTATGGAAAGTTGCCGAGATAATAATGATCCAAAAACCAGGAAAGCCTGCTAACGACACCAAATTCTACAGGCCGATATCTTTGCTCCCTACAATATCGAAGTTGTTTGAAAAATTACTATTGAGAAGGATTCAACCCATCATAGAAAACAGGAATATAATACCTAATCACCAATTTGGGTTTAGGCAAAAACACTCAACAATAGATCAAGTACATCGAATAACAGACATTATAGAAAGGGTACTGGAAAATAAACAAATTTGTTCTTCAGTATTTCTAGATGTAGCCCAAGCTTTTGATAAAGTTTGGCATGAAGGACTCATCAAAAAGCTAAGTTGTTTGCTCCCTAAAAATTATGTTGAATTATTTTCATCATATCTCTCAAATAGAGTTTTTCGAGTTAAAAATGAGAATGAATACTGCTCTCTAAGAGATATAAAAGCTGGAGTACCGCAAGGTAGTATACTGGGTCCAATTTTATATTTGTTATACACCTGTGATATACCCGAAGTAGGAAATATAAAAATAGCAACCTTTGCAGATGACACAGCGTTGATGGCAGTTGGTTCTACTATAGAAGAAGCTACAAACAAACTGCAAAAAGCTAATGACGAAATTTCCAACTGGTGCAAAAAATGGAAAATTAAATTAAATGAAGCCAAATCTAGTCATGTAAACTTCACCCATAAAAACATAGTAACTCCTCTCTCAGTTAAAATTAATGATGTCGTGATTCCATACGAGAATAAAGCTAAATATCTTGGCATGACCTTGGATGCAAAACTGAAATGGAAAGAGCATGTGAAAATCAAAAAACAAGAACTCCAGTTCAAATATAGAGAAATATACTGGCTGATTGGGCGGAATTCTATGGTCTCGACCTATAACAAAGTTTTGATGTATAATCAAATATTAAAGCCAGTCTGGGCATACGGTATTCAAATATGGGAATGTGCTAAACAAATCCATATTCAAACTATCCAAACATTCCAAAATAAGGTACTGCACAACATAGTCAATGCTCCATGGTATGTTCGCAATGCCGATATTCATCGAGATCTGAAGATCTCATCTATAAAAGACGAAATAATGAAATGCGCTGCACGGCATAAAACTCGTCTGATCCAACATGTCAATGCCGAAGCTTCTAGCTTAATTGACAATCAAAACTTTGTGAAGCGACTAAAACGAACAAGACCACTTGAGTTAGGTTAAAACCTTTTATCTATTAAAACCTTATTGGATTTTGGTAGATCAAAGGTATCTTAGTTTCTTTGAGTTAAATGTAAATTAATGGTTAGTCTATAAGACTAGTTTTAATGTTGCAATAATGATAGGAGTTTTTAGTAGTGGGTTAAAGTCCCACAGTCCTTCAAACTGCCTTCCCCGGTAATAGGTAGTCCCTGAAGCCTCTTTCGATGATTTACTACTATCTGAAAAAAAAAAAAAAAAAAAAAGTAGTCAACATACCTTTCTGTAATAAGACACACTATGAGAAGTGTTACTTTACTATGGCATCAAAATACTTTAATAATCTTCCAATGAATATAAAAAATTCAAATTGTTTAAATAAATTTGTTAAACTTTGTAAAACATGGCTTTTAAATATAAATTATTACGAGATTGAACTACTAAGGTAAATTACATCAATTAGATTATTTATTCTAGTTTCAAACTGCACTGGAACTATTAGAAGTTGCTTTTCATCTAAATTTTGTAAAATCTATTTTTATAAATGGTTTATCAGTAATAATATATCTGACCTGAAGTATCTTGCTTAGAAATTCTCTTCTTCTGCTCTTCTTTAATATACGCTAGATCTTATGATAAAATTATGTTCAAAGAAATTTTAAATTACTTATGGCTCTACGTATCCACTTATGTTGTAGCAATAAACAAATTAACAACACAAAAAAAACTAATTTCCATTGTATTTCATTAGATTAAAAATTATTATTAAATTAGTATTAATCTTTGTTGGAACCCCACAATTAATTTCTTGGAAACGTAAATTTAAGTAAAATTAAGAATGATTTAAATGACTATACATTACTAGTGTGAATTCACTACTGTATATAGCTTAAATTTTATTTGTATTATATATATATATATAATATATATATATATATTTCATTAAAGTACTATGCTAAGAAATTTTAATTAATTTGTTATATTATTTTGTGAATTTAGCATGTAAGTTAGCTGTAGCTGTTAATGAAATAAAGTACTATATATTTTCAATAAAAAAAAAAAAAGTATAACTAACGTGAAAGCAGTAAACAAGAGGAGATAGCTCATAATTGCGTTAAACTCTGATTTAGGGTGTTATTTGCTTTGTAAAAAGTTAGAGGTTAATAACAATATATAGCAGAGCAAATAATTTAATTTTCATGTTATCTATAGTTTATGAGGAAGTGAAGAAAAAGACAAATATAATTCAAAAACGCTTAGCGTAATCGATAGAATAGCAGAAGAATAGGGATAAAACTCGTCTCTTCTACTAAATGATAGATGGCAAATTAATATTATTTAATTCTAATATCCACAACCAACATCACTGCCAAACTATTGCGTATATAATTTTTCTTGGCATATCGCAACTCCGATAATTGTTTATACTGTAAAATCCAAGATGATTAACATCCTCATTGATACTGAGTATCAATTAAGGAGAAACATGGCATTCATAGTGTATCCGCAATGCTGGTATTAATTTAAACATGAAGTTTAAATGGGGAAAAACTCCTCTAATTCAACATGTATATAAATACAGAAATTTCTAGCTTAATAAATTGACACTAAACAGTTTGACAACATTAAAACAAACAAATAAAGGCATATAACTAAATAAAATAAAGGAATTGTTAAATTTTTTTACTGAGTTTACTTAATTAAGATTACACCCTTATTTTAAATTTCATCGTAGATTTTCTCCGACGAATTAGTGTATACGTCGGAAATATTTTATTTAGTCTGAATTGCATCGCAAGTGAATAATAATTTGCGATGGTAAGATTTTTTTCGAAATTTCAAAATCAGATGTTTTGACGTTTTAAAATCAAATATTTCAAAACATTTTTTGTTCAAAGTAGGTAGTGGTTGTGGGTCGTTTACATTAAAATATTTTACTAAAACCAGTATAGGTATTAATATAGAAAAACATTTTGATTACATGAAAAATTCATAAAAACATTAAAAATAACATAATTAGCAATATTTCATTTGCTTTTTTAATATAAATATGAACATAGTAATTAAAAAAATAAAATTTATTAAAAACAACATAACTAGCCTCATTTCTCGGCTTAAAAATAAAAAATAGTGTAACTGTTCAGCCTTGATTGTTTCATTGTGTATCACATGTTAATTTACATGTTTACAAATATTTCTAGAAATTGCAATTTTATTTCATTTTTTTATTTTATTTACTGTTCCATTTTTAGGCTGTGTCGGTAATATTCTGCATATGTTTTTTTTTATATCGGTTGGTTTATCTATAGCTTCATATACTCTCTTTAAGCTATTTGTTCTTTAGTAAAATTTTTGGTCTTGCTTTTCATAAAATTGTTTTTGCAATTTTAGTTGCTCTTTTAGTAAACCTTCTGTATTTGATTTCTGTCCAGAATAGTTGATGTTGAACTTGCAGTTATCAATTTTGAACTGCTGCTTGATTCCCAACTAGGCGATAAAACTAGAAAACTAAAAAACAATTCGTGAAAGGTGTTTAAAGTGGCGACAGCAAAAGATTCAGAACCACCTAATCTAGTACATGTTTCTGTTTCTAATGTCGGAACCGAACAACATGAAGGTAAACGGACATCGCAAGTCTGGGGCACACCGGATATGGTTGTGTTTAATGTCAAAAGACTAATTACCCACTCTTCTTCTAAGTTATTGAAGGAATTTAACCTGTTGGGACCTCCGCCTGTGCTCCTTTCTTCTTTTTTGTTTTCAGTCAGTATTTACCTTTATGTAAGCTTTCCAGTCTAATCAAACCTACAAAAATTAATATAAAAATTGTTTTGCTTTTCTTTTTAAACACAGTATAGTTTATTTTTTTCCAAGCACTAGCATCCTTTTGTGCTGACCAAATACTATTTAATTCATTTGTCGCAATTACAGAAAACTCCTCTTTTTTCAATTAATGCTCATTTAACACTTCCTTGAGCTATATGTGGCTATTTCAACTTCTCAAACAATCTTGCCAATCTTGCTTGGCTTGTTGTTACTTTTGCTTTTGCGAAAATTTCAAATTCATAAAACCTTTTTAATAGAAAACACAATACTTTCATTGATAAATATATAAATATTACAATACAATACAAATAAACTACGAGTGAATATATTTGTCGTAGATTTTTGGCGTTTATTTTACATTACGAGGCAATTGAGAATTATTGTATGTTACAAAATTTCGAAAAAGAAACTTTTAAATTTTTTTTTCGGAATTTAAAATCGCTTTTCCGTAGATTCTCTCCGATTTAGCTCTACGATAGAATTTAGAATAAGGGAATAATAATTAATAAATATAAATGTCAAGTCCGATTCATTTCTTTAAAATGACATGTACATACAAAATTATATCAAGATATGTACTTATTTAACGTAATTTTTTTGCTTGTTTTTTTATAACTCACAGATATATTTATACAATTTTTTAATAAGTTATAAAATCAAACCATGTAAAAACTAAGAGTACCGTAGGTAATCGAACACTATGAATACCTACTAATAATTTTAAGTAAAGTGTTTTCAAAACCTTAATCCCTCCTTTAATAATTATTGATATGTTAAATTCAATTTTGATGGATCAAAGATTGCTTAGTTTTTTGTTTAACGTTGCAATAGTAATTGAAGGTTTTACTGGCTACACAGTCCTTCAAACTGATATCCCTGATAAAATGAAGTCATCAAAATATTTTTCGAAGATTTAATTCCACCTTAAACACAAATAATTGATCTTTAAAATCGATCACTGCAACCTTTACTAATACTAATACCATGATACGAGATTTCCCAAAATATCATTCAACACTAAAATTATTGTTATTATTTATTTTCAGTTTAGCTATATAAAAAAAAAAAATACTGTCCACTCTCATAACAATAATTAGTGATGTTATATGCAATTTAAAATATTATGTATTCAATAATTTTATCGGCTCAGTCATTTTAATTTTATATTAAAATATTTTCATATAAAATACTTATTATGCCCGCGCTCATTTCATTTCACTTTATTATATTATTATTTATAGTTGTATACCTTATAATGTTTTATTAAAAAAATTGTAAACATTATTTTCCGAAAAAATTTTCATAAAATTTTCCATAGAATAAAGTAAGTAAGTATGTGCATATATGTATATTGTATTTAGTGCAATTTATAAACACAGAAAATATATAAACATATTTTTTGTATTGTGTGTACAGCACACGGTCGGATACGCATATTTAAAATTCAAATTTCATCTCTTTGTATAATATGAGAATATTCAACTGAATTTTTTATTTCTTGTTTTCTTTTTTATTTTTTTTCGTTTAATCGAATAAATTTATAAATTCAACTCATTTTATTAAACTATCTTAAAAAAAGGAAAAAATAAACAAAATAAATAAAGTATATATAAAAGCACTTTGATAAGAAAAATTTTATTTTATGCAAATAATGTGAACCATATTATTATTATTATATATGGTTGATGATTCTATAACAACAACCTAGGTGCTTGCCTAAATAGAGTAGAAAAACAATTTTAAAGTAGGTATGTAGGTATATGTAGTATAAATGAATTATTGAACTCAAAATAAATTTTGAGAAAAAAAAATAGAAAAGAAAAATATATTTTGAAATTCTTTTATATTCATTCAAAAGTAGAATCAGTTATAGACAAGTTGTTGTAAGTGGAATAGGTATAATCACCAAATTTAAATTTTTGAGTTTAGTCGGACGTAGGGATATTATTTTTGATTAAAAAAATATATATATATATATATCTACAAAAATATAGACTTATAGATCAATTTTACTGCTGTCAATAATGATGAAACTGTTTAAAAAAATTTATTTAAGACTAAAACCCATTTATAGACAAATTGGTCTGGAAATTAACGAAAACAAGACAAAATATATGAAAATGACAAAGAAAACCGATCAAAGAATACCACAAAATATCAACAACAACTTTAATTTTGAAGGTGTCACAAACTTTAATTATCTTGGTGTATTAATAAAAAATGACAACAGTATGCACTCGTGTATATACAGGAGCGAATAAATGCAGTAAATAGAAGTTAATATGTTAATAAAAAATTACTACAATCCAAAATTCTTATTAGACAAACAAAACTTGTGATATATAAGACAATAAAAGACAAATCTTAACTTTGACGTTTACTCTTTAACAGAAACCTGGTTGACTAATTCAATTCAGTTCTTAGAACTATTTAAAAAATCCTACACTGTTTTTAGAAAGGATAGGTTTCAACAAACTTCTATCACCTTAAATTCAGGATTTGTTGCTAAAGGAGGGGGCGTTCTGGTGGCAATTAAGAATAGCTTTAATGCTATTGAGTTGTTTCTTCCCCATTGTGATTCACTTGAATTAGTTGCTTTAAAAGTTGAACTTCTTAACAAATCGCTTTATATTGTTTGTTGTTATATACCTCCAAAATCTGATGTTGACATATATTCTAACTTTAAGCTTTCTCTTGACCATATCTCAACCTTAATGAATCCCTCTGATGAATTATTAGTTTGCGGTGACTTTAATTTACCGAAAGTATCATGGGTACATCACGAGGATGAACCATATCTAATTCCACTTCAGATTAATTCTGACTGTGAATATACTTTACTGGATGGTTGTAATTTAAATGGTCTTCAACAAATTTCTTCAGTGACTAATTGTATGGATAGGCAACTTGATCTTATTTTTGTAACAGATTGGGCTAATTATACTTTTAGTGTTCCTATTATGCCCTTAGTAAATGTTGATAATTTTCATCCCCCTATATTTCTTTCATATTGTTATAATAGCCCAGTTAAATACCTGCTTATGAACTATCTTATAAATATAATTTTGCCAACGCTAATTTTTCTGCGCTAAATAATTTTCTTTTATCAATTGACTTTAATTTTATAGTTGAAGATGATGACATCAATAAGGCGGTTTCTAAATTCTACGAAATTCTATCTAAAGGTTTGGAATTGTATGTACCCTTGGCTCGTAATAGAGACCTTAGTTCTAGTACTCCTTGGTTTAATCATGAAGTAAAAAAATTAAGAAATAAAAAGAATAAAGCTTGGAATAAGTACTTAAAAGAGAAAACCAATAAAAACTATCATGAGTTTGTAATTTTGTTCAACTCCTACAAACTGACATTAGATTTCAGTTATAACAACTATTTAATAAATGTTAGCTCTCAGCTAAGGATTAATCCTAAATCCTTTTGGAAATTTGTTAACTCCAAACGTAAATCTGATCAATTTCCCGTCGCCATGTCCTATAATGATGTTAGTGCTAACTCTCCCGAAATCTATTGCACATCTCTTCAAGCTATTTTTCTGTAGTTCTTATTCAGAAAATCTCTTTGAAGTTGATGAAAATAATTTTAATCACATGATAAACCAACCTGAAAACCAAGTTATCTCAATAGATTTCTCTACTCAGAAAATAAAGAGTTATTTGAATAATCTCAACAGTGATGTATTTCCTGGACCTGACAAAGTACCATCTTTAATCTTAAAAAACTGTTCTGAATCTTTTGCGTTACCATTATCCCTTTTATTCAATCGATCGTTTACTTCTGGAATATTTCTAAAATATTGGAAAAATTCATTTATTCGCCCTGTTTATAAAAAAGGTGCTAAAAATATGGTCACAATTTACCGTCCAATAGCAAAACTTTCATGCATACCTAAACTTTTCGAATTACTAGTTTTTGATTCAATTTATGATATTTGTTCTAAACATTTATCAATTAATCACCATGGTTTTTTAAAGAAAAAATCTACGGTTACCAAAATGTAGTTGAGTCTTGCTCACACTTCCTGAACACTATGGAGACTGGCTTTCAGACTGATGTCATTTACACAGATTTGAGCAAGGCATTCGCTTTACTGCCTCATAGTGTTATTTTATTAAAACTTAAAAAACTGGGATTTCCTAAATTTTTTATAATGTGGATTAAATCATTTTTATCCAATAGATCTTATAGTGTAATGTTTAGATCAGCTCTTTCTGAATCATTTTCTGCCACCTCTGGTGTACCACAAGGCAGCCATCTAGGTCCCTTACTATTCATTATCTCAATTAATGATGTCAACAATCTCATTAACAATAGTAACGTGATCATATATGCTGATGATATGAAAATTTATAAAAAAATATCTTCATATAATGATTGTACTGTACTACAGAACGATCTTGATTCGTTTTTTAAGTGGTGCGGCTATAATAATTTTCTCATTGATATTGATAAATGCGCTGTTATTTCCTTTACTCGTAGATTGATTCCAATAAAAACTGATTATACTTTTAATTCTAAACTAATCAACTGAGTTTCTCATTTTAAAGACCTTGGCGTACTTTTTGACGATAAACTCACATTTAAACTTCACTTTAATAGCATAATTAACAATGCAAATTCTATGTTAGATTTTATTAAAAGATGGTCTAAGGAATTTGATGATCCATACATTACTAAATCTTTATTCACTACTCTTGTTCGCCGCCCCCACCTTGAGTACGCAAGCCCTGTCTGGTCACCTCACTATTCCACTCATATTAATAGAATTGAATCTATTCAAAAAAATTTTTTGCGATATGCTCTACGTAATCTCGTCCCTGGTCTAACCCAATAATTCTACCTCCATCTACATAAATCGTCTGAAGCTTCTTCAGATGAACACATTGCAATCAAGAAGGGTTGTTGCAGATATCTTATTCATATCCCAAGTATACAATGGTGAAATTGATTCCAAAATTATAAAAGATCAGATTAACTCGTACATTAACACCAGTACGCGTTTTCGTATAGAACATCTTTTTAATCTTCCTTTCCATAGAACTAATTATGGTAAATTTGAGCCAATTAATAGAATGTTAATGGCAGTTAATCAATACAAAAACAGTGTTGACTTTTCTTTGAACAAAACCAGTTTAAAGAAAACCTTGTTTCACTTGCTTCCTTAGTCGTCCTAATTAATCTTGTTTTTCCGCTACTAATATTAACTAATTTGTAGTGTTATAATTAACTTTTAATACTTTTAATAAATTTTCATCTTCTCTTTTTTTTTCTGATGAAATTTATTTTATCTAATTTTGTTTTTTGTTTTTTGTTTTTTAAAAAAAACTGTGTTGTTTTAAATTTCAAAGTAATTTAAACTTTAAATCATAAATCTTATTTGATACATTGTGTTAATTCAAAATTTTAATAATTAAATTGTATTATATTTTGTAAACTGTTTGAACTAAATAGTAAATAAATAAATAAATAACTAAGCCAATAGTAACATATGGAAGTGAATGCTGGACACTTACATTAAGCGACGAAGAACATTTACGCATATTCGAAAGAAAAATAATCCGAAAAATCTTTGGCCCAAAAAGATTACAAAACGGAGAATATTAAAGAAGTAATAACGAAGAAATCAATAATATAATACAACATGAAAATATTGTAAAGTTTGTATAGGCACAACGACTAAGATGGGCAGGGCATATGATAAGAATGAACGAAAATCGCCTTCAACAAAGAATTTTCAAAACAAGACCGTTATATAATAGAGCAAGAGGCAGACCAAGAATCAGATGGAAAGATAATATCGAAAATGGCTGCCAAAAAATGAATGTACAAAATTGGCAGAGCTCTGCGGAAGATCGATTTACATGGAGGAATATCACGAAGAAGGCTCCAGCTCACCCCGAGCTGTAACGCTAAATGAAGAAGAAGAAGGCTAAAATCCATTATTGATAGAAAGAATATAATTTCGCATAATCAATTCGGTTTTAGAGAAAAACATACTATAATAGACCAGATACACAACAAACATTATTGAAAAAGCTCTAGAGTAGAACAGACCTTCGTTCAGTAATATTTTTGGTTGTGGCTCAGGCATTTGATATGGTTATGAGAATTCATTTATAGTCCGCGCGTCGCGAATGTGTATGACGTATTTTCAAAATCAATTATTTTTGGTTTTATAAAAATAGCTCTTTATTATTGTAAGTACTAAAGGTCCTATCTTAGCGGGCGGCTGTTTTCACAAAAAAAAGGTGTGGCACAAAGGGTTGAATTGTAAAATGAAAACAATCGTTCCAAAAAAACATCCGGAAATCATAGCAAGCTACCTATCAGAGAGATACTTACTTCTTCATAATATTCCAATATTCAAGAAATCAATGCCGTAGTCATAAGGTCCGATACTGTACTTGTGTACATTTGTGATTTCCATACACTAGAAAATAATATAATTGCAACGTTTTCAGATGATACAGCGGATCTGGCTGGGTTCAGGCTGTTGGAGAAAATAATAAAGAATCTACAGCAAAGAATCTGCAGAGTGATAAAACAAAAATCAAAGATTGCATAAAAAAATGGAGCATAAAATTAAATAAAAGAAAAATGTATTGGCTCCTAGGTAAGAGTTCTACATTTACGATACAAAATAAACTTCTGCTCCATAAACAAATACTGAAACCAGTATGGTCATATTGACTATGGGAATACAGCAAAAAAAGTAATACAGATATTATTCAGAGTTTCAAGAAAAAAGTCCTAAGAAATATTGTGAACGCGCCCTGATTCATCAGAAACTATGACCTACATAGAGATTTACAAATAGAATCTGTAGATAAAGAAATCTAGAAATTTGCAAGAAGTTAAGAAAAACCGTTCCAGCACTATGTAAATATCGAGGTAGATAGAAATATAGCCAAACGATTTTTACGACGAAAGTAAGTAATAATATTTTGAGTTAGTAATAATATATCAAAGGCAATCGCAAGGCAATAATATATCAAAGTAAAAGTTAAATTCACATCACTGGATGTAGTCAAAATTCATTCAAAATTAATATAAAGCCAAGAAAAAAATGCTCAATTGTTCTAAAGAACTAGATCGCAATATAAAAAAGGTGTGGCTTAGTGCCTAAGAGTCCCCCAACACAATGTCAAGCTACGGGGTTTATTGTGTTTTCTGAACATGCCCACTATCCTACGTATACAAAAATATTAAGTGTCGTCGATTATGTCAAATTACGATCTAATTGAGATCTACATTCTATACTTTTACATTTTGAATAATTTTCTGAAATGTTTTTACAAAACCAAAAATTTTTTTTAATTCAAAAAAACTGTATACGATTACTGCTGAGGTTAATTGTACCGTTTGTTGCTTGAATGTAAAATCACATTACAATAATTCCAAATCAGAATTCGATAATATGTTGAAAAATTATTTAAAAAAATGTTAACTTAATTTCTAATTAATTGTTCCTATTCCTAAACCATCGGAAAAAAATATATTTTGGTGAAAGCATAAACAAAAATAATAAGCTGGGCGGGACATCACAACATTCATTTTCAAATGTCTGCCAATTTCTATTGCATTGCTTAAATGTGTTCTGCAAACATGACAAAAATATTGAAGAATATCATTAATGTCAGCAGCCTACTATTTTCAATAATTAAAAGATTACATGATTTTTGCAAGCTAGCATTTTTAAAACATTTGATTGCAGTTTGATATTATCGATTAATTCTATCGTAAAGTACTGATCTTGACACAATATATTACTTTTCATTGTTTCATTGTCAAGCGAATTTCCCATCTATAGTGAAAGATATGAAATGTTTTCATATCTGGCAATACTTTATTGTCAAACATGTTATGCGGCAAAATCAAACGTTGTGTATATTCAACAACGTTTGATTTT
This sequence comes from Argyra leucocephala, assembly GCA_963942445.1. Classification (NCBI taxonomy): domain Eukaryota; kingdom Metazoa; phylum Arthropoda; class Insecta; order Diptera; family Dolichopodidae; genus Argyra; species Argyra leucocephala. The sequence goes on from OZ012681.1 coordinate 19,085,856, forward strand.
GCTGCATAACATGTTTTCGAGTGATTTGTAATTAGAACGTTTTATTCAAATCACTCAGCTTGATTTTTGCTACTAAATTCAGTTCTTAATTTGACTTTAAATTTGATTAGGTTTCCATACTTTCTTCAACTAATATAGCCTTACGTTATATTTTCTTCTTTGAACTATGCACCAAAACAGAAATGGAAGGAAAAATTTGTCTTCTGGAACATATTAAGAATGTACACGCTTATAGAGTGTTTGAAGTATTTGTGACTTAATCCATTTATGTCGGCTTTTGGTGTGTTTTGAACATTGTTATTTAAAACAAACAACAAAGTATTAGCGACCTGGAAGAGTAATACTTGATTGATAGCGCTACCAAGCTGCTCAAAAATTATTCGTACTGACATGGATTTTGCCTTATACAATTCATATATTGCGAAGACTGTTTTGTGTATCTGACTCTCTCGACAGGATATATCTAATTTTGTCTTTCTCATTTATTAATCGTTTTAATTTACTTTTTAAATTATTAAATTTTTTTTTTTTTCTTATGATATGTAATTTTGCATGTTTGTTAGCAATTTCTTGCTTTGTTGGGCTCTACATACCTTGAAGATGTTGGTTCTGATGCAAAATTGTTCTTCACTGACTTCGTCACGAGCGGAATCTCTCTAGTAGCTGACTTAAGGTTTTTTCATATCTGCCAACACTTCATTCACTTCATCGTTCCAACGAAGGTGTAGCTTTCCTCAACGACGCATTTCCCGTGGCTTGGATTCGGTTAGTTTCCTAGCTGGAGCATTTCCAATGACGCATTCCCCGTGCCTTGGATTCGGCTAATTTCCTAGTTGGAGCATTTCCTAATCCAAACGCTATACATACGGCCTATAGCCAATAGTTAGTAAGCAATTACTCGTTTAATTTTTATCTTGTGATCATGTCGTATATCATTTTTTTCGTCCGTCTTCGTATTGAGTGTTTTGAATCTTTATCAAGTTCGTGAAAGGGGTCGCTTTTAGCTTCTTAGTCTAATGCGAGTTCAGCGAAACGTTTTTTTTGTACATCACAGATAAAAGAGACTGTTAATTTTTTCGATTAGCAAAGTGTAACTGAAAATTTATTTTTAAGTTCGGATTTCTCTCAACGCAACCGTTGTTTTCTTTTGAGTTTCAATTGAGTCTTCAATTGAGTTTCAGTGAATTATAATAGTAAGTACAGTGTTAGTACTAGTACTGTGTAGAGGCGAGAATTCCGATATTGAATAACCTTCAAAGTGCAATAAAAATAAAATTTGTACCCGATCTTACCGTACCTAGGTTTTGTTTCACCGTCTAAGCTGGTACATAGCATTTTATTTCGATATTGAATATACACCAACATTTTTAATTAATTTTTTTTATTTATTCAGCTCAAAATATTCCGATTTCTCGTACAGAGAACACTTTTCAAAAAACTTTCAAATTAAGATTTTTCCCGTTATCTTATTTTATTTGAGTATGTTTACACTGGCCCATATTTTGATAATCATCTCATAAAAATGAAAATGACAAATGTCATATCATTTAAATGATTTTATGAGATTTTGATAGTCGGGAGATAGAGAAATGAGATGATTTTTGTTTTGAAACGGGCAACACTTTTCGTTTTGACGTGTTTTGGATGTAATTAATAAAGAAAGAAATTTTATTTCGAAGAAAAAAGTGAAGTAAAAGAAAAAAAATTTGTCCAAAAGGTTTGTTCAATATGCAAATTAATATTGAATAGAGTAGAGCCAATGTGTGTGTATTCAACGGGACCGTGTCATATGAAGTACATCTTCTAGGTGGTGACTGGTGGAAAGTGCCAAGTTCAAGAAATTGAGCAGCCTCCAGCAAAAATAGGTATGGGTCCCACCTCACAAAGCCCTCGGCACTTTTTTTTTTTTTTAGCTTGTCTTCGGTAAAATGGCTCATAGGCACGATGCAAACAAGCGGTCCCAAGTGTCGGGACCGAAGACCTTAAATTTTTGTTTTTTTTTTAATTTTTTTTTTGTCATCAGTACAATGACCCTTAAATGTGATGAAGACAATAGGTCCGAGGTCCTAGAAATTGGGGCCGAAACTCTATATCACCAGTTTAAAATTTATGTTTCTGGGAAAAGGTTATTAATAATTAATGTGAATAATTTTGTAAAAATTTTCAGGTTGTTCCGCGGTTCAGAAGTCGGGACCGTAGACCTTGAACAAAAAAATTGTCCATAAACCAAAATGTCAATAATGTTCATTTTGTCAATAATGTTTGTTTTTTTTTTGTTCAAGGTCCTTTGGTTCCGAATTCCGGACTTCCGGACTGTTTTTTAAATCCATTTTTTCAATTTAAAACAACAAAAGTTTTCAAATAAACATAAGCCGTCATTTAACAATTTCAAAATGACAAAATTTGTCATTTTATCCGAGTATTTTCATAAAACGCGACTATCGAAATTGGCTAATTTTCATTTTTATGATTTTTGTCATTTTTTACGACTATTGAAATCGAAAAATTTGTTTTTCATAAAAAATTACAGTGAAATGACTATCAAAATATGGGCCACTGTTGCGCCAGACATATTATGTGTTTGTAATTTGATATATAATTTAACAATCTGAAAAATAAGCTGTTATCCCTCTTATGAGTACCATTTTCGATATAAAACTACGAAGCATTATTACATTCGTATACGATTAATATTTTCCTTCTCATAAATTTCTCTTTTATATATTGTTGACTATAACTTTCTGTATATAGAAGAGCACAACAGTCCTGTTTACTTACCTCCAATATTATATTTATTTGGAAATATTTTTTCTATTTTAATTAAAAATTTTCCCTTAGGCTCTGTAAATCAATCTATATTGTGATTAAATTACCTGGTAGACTTTAGAATTTTAATTTGCTTTTTTTCTTTTTCTTCCGCTCTCTCTCACTCTCAGTCTCTTTTTTATATTCACTCATTTTGAATTGATTTTAGATCATGTTGTATGTGTTGCATTCAATTTCATGTACTCATATGAGTGTAAAATACAATGCAATTACAATTCCATTATGTTTTAATAATATTTTTTTTTATATTTTTTTTTTGGAATAGAATAGGTATAGAATGAATAAAAGTAGTGAAAGAGATATTATGAATAAGTTAGTGGTAGTAGTATAAGTTATACTTTTTTATTTGAACATTAATAATTCAAATTTTCTGAAAATGAAAATAACAACAAAGTAGAATAGTGTCGAGGTTATAAAAAAACATCAACTTAGTTTTTGAAAATAATATAGTAGAATATTGTATACGTACATTTGTATATGTCCTAACTGTAAAATATCTCTATAGATTTATAGGTTATTTAAAATACATTTTATGGGCTCCAGATTATTCAAAAAAAAATAATTTAATACAAAATTATGCATGTAATTTTGTGGAAAATTTTTGTTTTCATGTTTTTTTTTGTTGTTTTAGGAAAATTTAAGTTTTTGTAGTCTTTTTTGAAATTAGCATATTAATGATTTGTGATTTTGAATGAATTATGGACATGTGATTTTAGAAATTTACAGTTGTAAATAAAAATTATAAGAAATATTGTGTAAGAGTCGGATTATAATTCAGTTTAAAATCAAAAAAATTTACACTAATACACTAGCAACACTCTAATCGAACTGTCAATGTGAATATTTGACAGTTGTGCAGTTATATTGCTATTGAATTAACATCATGAATATGCGATTCAACTACACATTGAAATAATTCATATTTATTACCAAAACTTAGTGTTTATTTAGAACAAAAGTTGTATCACATACAATATAGATGATATTATAGTGTACCGAATTATAAAAAATTGTTTAGAATCCCATTAAATTTCTGAAGAATGTCTAGGAAGGATGTAAATAATGTAAACTATGCTGTACAGAATAAAAATAGTGTTAACTATTTATTTATTTATTTATTTTTATTTATTTATTTTTTTTTCATTTTAATTATGATAATGTACTAAGGTAATATGTAGCATGGTAAAAATGTGATTATGGTTTAAACAAAAATTATTTTTTCAGTAGTTTCGGTTTATTTCAAGAACTTTAATAAAAAAATTCGGTAAACATATTTAGATAATTTTCGTGATAGGAAAGCACTGTCAACAATTTGGCTTGATAAAGCATATAAAAAATGTATTTACGTCAGCTAAGGCTAAAATAATATTATAATGCACGATGGGTTTGCTAAATCTAGTTACATGCAACCGGAATATTGATCAGCTCATTTAAAGCTGATTAAAAGAATTATTATCTGCAGAAAATCATAACTCATTAGCCAAAAAAAGATACAAGCAAAGGAAAATCAAATTCAATTCAATATTATACATGGAATGGTTGACACAAAAACAAAATTGAATCCTATTATTAGCGAACATTCAATTAGATCCTGTTCATTGAATTCACATAGTTTTTAGTTTAGTTAAGTTTTTAAAATTCATTTATTTATTATACCTTATCACAATTATTAAATTAAAAAAATGTTTAAAACAGTAATGGTAAAATTAGATAAATGTAAGATCATTCTGATATTGCTGAGAATATGTGATGAATGAAATAACAAGAGTAGAAATAATAAAATTATATAATAAAACAATATTAGGTTGATATTTCAAAGCTAAAAGTAATACAGTGTTACCAGAATACAAAAATAAAAATAAACTAGATATTCCCGGCGTAGCATTCGCCGGTCTAGTATTAGCATTATAAATGAAACAATTTATTTTATTTATTTATTTTCTTTATTTTCTTAAAAAAAATCAATCTTTTACAATTATAGTTTTAAGTTTTTCAATTTAACTTATTTATTATGTAATAATTTTTATTTCGGTATTTATTTATTTATTATAAATTAATTTTGACTGCTAATAGTTTTGAAGAAAACTTTTATATAAGGCTGCGTTTATACGTTTTTGAATTTTGTTTATAACGTATAAATGATGTTCATTAAAGTTTGACATCCGACTTTGTTATAGAATATCATACATTTTTTTTTTTTTTAAATAATAGTGCTCGACACGCATTTTTGTATTTCGCAAGTTGAAAAAGTGCATTTTGCGAGAAAAGGTATTTATAAACTTCTAATTGTGTTATGCCAATATATTGAAAGATATACATTAAAAAATATAAAAAATGTGTATTAAATACTTAGAATAATTGATTTACTATTTAAATATTTATATTTCATAAATGTTATGAAATTACACTGAATATTTATATTTGTTTATAAGTATTTATTATTAGTACTCGTAACGCATATTCGTATCTTCGTATTTTGCAAGTTTAGAAAGTGGATTTTGCTTGAAGAAATATAGTATACTTTGCAACTATTTTTGTTTATCTTTGAGGTATGTAATTAAAGCTTTTGAAATAAAATTTGATGTAATTCCAATAAAATTTGTAAATGTAATAAAAATAAGTAAAACAAAACCTTCATGAAACAAAATTTGATGTCTAAACGCTCCCTAACAAATACTATTAATAGAGACGTACATTTGAACAAAATGTGGCAAACAGAGATGTCGCTGGCAGTATAGATATGAAATTAAATGCATTTAAACTAAATACATACCACACCCACATTAAAAACACATTAAAATAGCCTGAGATACGTTTTTTGTGTTTTTTTTTATTATCACAATAGCTCTAACTATCAAAACTCAAAATAAAAAAACAAAACATTTATTTATAGAATTTATGTTTTTATTTCACTTCTTTTAAATTTTGGTTGTGACGTTTTGGCATTAGGTATGACCATTATAGTAAAGGTTATGATTGGTTACGACTTTGTTAAATCATATCGAATCATATAGGCCATTTAACGAAGTATCATATGACATCATATGACGCCTTATGACTATTACAGTTAGGGGTAAAGCCAATAATTATGCTTTTTCTCTTATTCTTCAGTTTTTATTGTTATATTATTATCCCGCTAGGGTCTCTGATGTAGGTAAGGGCAGTCTGTGAATTTTCTTTTTAAAGTTTTTTTAATTTTTATGTTTACTAAATTTGCCGTGTATTGAATTGGAACTGATAATAATGCCATAAGATATTTTGTTTTTATTGTTCTTAGCAGATCGTAAATTTCGGTTTATGATTCTCCATGTACAATATAATATTTACTCAATGCTACTGCGCATTTGAATTTATACTTTTGAATTATTTGTTAATAAAATAAATAAATTTCAATTTTTGGAATTTGTGAACATGGTCTGGGTGAGGTAAAAAATATATTTTCTAAATTTACTATTTATTTTACCGGTAAGTTTTTTTGCTCTAATATCGTAATATTGTAATAGCTAATTTATCGATATAATAATAATATTCTGATAATTCGGTTTTTGTCTTTGCTACTTTGTTTTTTTTTTTTTAAATTAATTCATATAATCAGATAGTCAATGTTATTGCTCAATAGGTGAATTGTTTTTAGGTTAATTTTAATTTGTTTTTGGTTTTATTTGGTTTTATCGTTTTGTGGTTTATGTCTTTAAATTAAATTTTGCACACTGTCGTGATTCGTAATAGTTCTAATAAAGTTGTCTAATCTAGTTGAAAAAAGCTTTGTATTGTAAAAGCTTTGTTAAAAGTTTAATAGGACGTTTAAGCGTATTAATATATAAGATAATATTAACAAATCATTATTAAATTTAAATGGGAGAACTGGTATTTAAACTATTCATGTACATTCTAATAATTATAAGATGAATTTCGTTTTGTTTTGTTTAGAATTAAGAAATTATAATGAAAACAAAAATAAAGAGAACATTAAAAAAAAAAAATGAAAATAATGGCATCGCGGGCTTTTAAAATTCCATTATTTTAAATAGTATACAGGGCAGGGAAGAATTTTGTACAATTTCAATTTTAAACTCAACTTTCTCCTTCCTACTCTATTATGTCTTATTTTGGCTAACCCTGAAGAATATACTTTAGTGATAAATCATGTCAGCGTCAATACAATTCTTTAATTTAACTTTCACAAATTATACAAAAAAAAACAACAACCTTTGAATCTAAACTTAACCCATTTAAATCAAATTTATTGCAAGTAGGTCAAGATATTCCATTAATAATGTCAAGAAGTGAAATTTTTTTTATTACAATTCAATAATGTTCCCATTTTATAAAAAAAAATGAAATTATTTGCTTTTGAAATCTGAAAACGTCTCAATTTTCACTGGAATCGAACGACAATTTTTTTTTTTTTTTTTTTTTAATTTCTTCATTGTAATACAATTTTTTATTTTTATTTTTTCCAAATTAAAATAAAATTTATTAACAATTAATCATCAAATTTTATGCATCTTAAACGAGAAAATTTATTAAAAATAACATCAATAAAATATTTGCTACTGTCAATAATTATTATTACCAATATAATATGGAGCTATATACCAATATAATTATTATATACCAATCAAATCAAATTAGTATTCTTCGCCTTCAGTTCTTCCGTTTCTTGTTTCATATGATTACACAAAAAATAACAATAAAAATAAATCTAACCTCCAAATTGGAAAATAAAAAAAAAACAATACACAGAAAATAAATTTGAAATATTATTTTTTAATTTATCGTTTTAAAAACTTTCATAACTCATAAAGGAAACCACAGAATAGTTAAAGAAAAAAATAATAAAATCAAGATTTCTATAATAAAAAATCTAATTTTGAAATTTCAATAAATGTAACGACTTTCCAATAAAACTAATTCTTTGAAATTGAAAAAATTTGCTATTGAAAGTGAAGTTGCCTACAATTTAAATATTTTTTGACAATTGGCTATGCTGTAACAAATATTTTATCAAAACTAGTTATGTACGAGAAAAATACTGTTAAGCCAGTAGCTGGTGAATCAATTCCTATCCGTATAATCTGTAATAAATTCAAAAATTTAAACTGTGTATTCTTTTTACCCGTCTACGCTGGACTTTGAGAATCAATTTTAAATATAACATTTAAAGTTTCTTAAAACTCGGTCTTCTTTAGATTCTCTGAATCCGAATTCTTAAAATTTAGATCCGCCGAATCCGATTTCGATTCTGATTCTAAGTAAAAAATCATAATTTTAAATTACAAAAAAAATATATAGTTTATTGAAGAGAATTCAGTTATCAGACAAAGCTGACATATTACAGGGCATTCCCGTTCATATATAACCATCATTTTACAAACATCACCGATAAACGAAACTTTATCAGTTTTAAAGTTTATTTCAAAACCTTTTAAATGTAACCAAAGGAACTGAGTTAGATGCTGAACATGATCCAAACAACCTAACTAGACTAAAATTAAATTGTCCTTTCTTGTCATTAAATTCATGTTTATGTACCTCTTCATACGAATGCTAATCCCTTCGTCCAATGTGAGCATCACAACTGTTTATTTTGCTTTTAATTTATTTGTTTTTGATAATCAGATTTGTTTTTAGTGATATATTTAGATTTATGGAACAAAAGTCGAGTTTCCTTTCACTAATCATTTGTATTTATTTTTTTGCAAATATCGATATTTCGGCAGCAATTTACTTCCTTCATCAGTGCTTTGCGACCTGTTTATACTCATCACAAACTGCTAGTACAGAACTCCTAACGAAATCTTTTAACGATCTCTTTGTTGTTGTGCTGTAATCTAATAGTTAAAAGTTAAGGTGGGACTAAAATAATTGAGAATTCTAAAATGAACAGAACCTACTTAGCTTCATCTTTTTTCATATTTGATCATTTGTCAAGTTCTCACTTTTAGTTACCAACACATTTCTAACGGATGGATCAATTAATTGTATTTTTTCTTAAAATCTAGACTGTTATTATTTCAATAGTAAATTCCGGGGAATCGGAATTTGGCGAATTTCAGAAATGGATCCCGATTCCGTATTCCAGGGAAAATATTTGCTGAATTCGATTCCGAGTTATTCGGTATGAGAAACTCTAAATACACTTTTACAAAATTTAGGATGATGCAATTCAAATGACCACCCCGACTTCTCCGTACGTACTGCATTCTGTCAATAGTGCGTTCAATATTGTACGTTCTTCAATAGTACGTTCAATATTGATTTTTACTTGTTTTTAATTAGTGTTGAATTATCAGCATAAACTTGTGACTTAACAAATCCCCAAAGAAAGCAAATCCAAGGTGTTAAATCATACGATCTTGGAGGACAATAACTAATTGGATCATTTCTTGAGATAATTTCATTATCAAATTTTGTTTTCAATAAATGGATTGTCAAGGTGGCTGTGTGGCAACGTCTTATTAAAACCACATATCCTGCAGATTATTCTCAACATTAGTAGTAAACAAAATCCTTTAACATTGTTCTGTATCGTTCTCCAGTGACTGTTACTCTTCGATTATTTTCTTCAAAGCAATATGGACCAATTACAACAGAGCATGAATTGCACACCAGACAACGACTTTATCTGAATGTAATAGTGTTTAAACAATTTCTTATGGTGTTTCAGCACTCCAAATTCTGCAATTATGTTTGTTTGCAAAACCATTTAAACAAAATGAGTAACAATTTCAAAACGTTGTTCAAGCGTATATCTTTCCATGATTATTTGGCATAACCTGATGAACACAAGTAAATAAATTCTGAAATCAATAATTTCAAAAAATAATACGTAGTGTTGCCAGTTTAACTATTTTAAATTGTATCATCCCTATTGGAAAACCCTTTATTTAATCTGTAAATTAAAAAAAGTACGGTACAAATATTTGAACCATTTCAAAACCAATATTATATATATTTAAAACGTGGAGACGTGGCGAATTCAAAAACATTTTCAATTCAAAATTTAACACCATATACAAGTCATTTTAACATAATATAAATTTTACTTTATCAAATTGCCGCAGAAACACCCCCGCATAGACTAAAATATGTATTAGTCTATGGTATGGGGTTGTTGTTTAAGATGAATTAATAGAAAACAATTATATTGTGTCCAAGATAAATTGAAATGATGTAAATTATTTCATGAACGAAATATGGAGTACGATGTTTTATCAAACTTCCTCGAATTTCAAACGAGCCAGGGAATAATAGTAACTCTTATTGACGACAGATTTAATTTTTAACAAAAATTTTGAGTAATTCATTTGTCAAAAAAAAGTAATGTAAAATTAACAACAGCTTCATAAATGCAATATGAATAGAAGTTTACTCGGTAATCGTGAATCGCGAATTTACCAGCGTGGATAGTGACAATTATTATTGTCGGAATTTAATGTTGTAAGGAAATAAATTTTATTGTTTGGCAAATTTCTATCGTAGTTGTTTGGAATCTAACCAAACTAAACAATTTTCTAATAATTAAGCATATCAAACAAAAACGAATATTTTTTTTCAATATTTCAGAGATGATTTTTTAACCAGATTTTAGGATTTAGCTTAGGATTTTCAAATTTATTTATTTATTTATTTATTTATGTTTAGCTCAAACACATTACAATAAGTTCTTATTCTAAGTTTAAATTTACATTTTGGTTTTAATAATTTTACAATTAAAATTACATTAAAAATATGATATTATGAAAGTAAAAAGAAAGAAAATAAGAATAACTAAAACTACAAACTACTGTGTGTGAAAAAAGTGTTAAAAATTAGAAAGATTGCAAAAGCTATGGCAACTGGGATACAAGAGTATTCCTGACCTGGTGAACGGTCAAGGAAAGATCAATAAAGTTTTTATATTTTTATTGAGGGTAGCGAACATTCTGGTTAATGGTTCTGATTTATCGCAATTGGTTCTATGGAAGGATGGGATAAAAATATTATTTGAACGAAAACGGATACTGGAATTAAAGTGCAAATTGACTTTTGTTTTGATATTGTTGGAATCAATTAGATTATGAAAAACTTGAAAAATAAAAAGAATATCAGCAGTAATTCTTCTCGTTTCTAAGGTATTTAATTGTAGAAGCTTAAGGCGATGAGTGTATTGTGGTAATACAAACGGATTCGACCAATGTAAGTGGCGGAATGTAGAAATTTCTTTTGAACTGCCTCAATTCTATTTTTATGAGTAGTGTAATAAGGACACCAGATAGGACTAGCATATTCCAGGTTGGGTCTTACGAGGGACATGTAAAGGAATTTAAAAATGTATGGATCATTAAATTCTTTGCACCATCTCTTAATAAACCCCAACATAGAGTTTACTTTATTCACAATAGAATTTATCTGTTGGACGAATAACAATTTATCATCAAAAACCACTCCAGGTCCTTGAATTGCATCACTCGCATAACTCGCGTAATTAATACAATATTATATTGAACTTTAGCATACTAACTCTAGTTGATTTGATTATATCATTTATTCAACCTTCCAAAAAATATATGTATTTTCTCATATTTTGAAAATAAGCTAGAAAACGAAACCGAATTCAAAGATCTGTTGAACTTAATTTTTATTTCTAAAGTGCTTTTAGAACCACACCTAAAGCGGGTATGCAAATACTTCTTGCCCTCCCACTCTTGCATTTATAAATGGAGGGCCTCAAAGTTGCAATATTACGGCTCTAGGCGCTGGTTGCTGGAGTGTTCTTTGAAAAAAGAGCAACTTAAACTCCAGTTTACACTTGGCAAACACAGCACAGTCTTCCAGGCTATAATAAAAAAGCCAAAAATTGTCTAACAGACTCATTAGAATCTTTAGCGGCAATCCAGCTTCCTTAAAATCTCTTGAAAGTAAGCTCATAAAATTTAGATTAGTGGGAGAATGTTCAGAAGCCCTAAGCCTCATAGACTTCGAAATAAAGTACAATTGATGTGGATACCGGAACATAGTGGCTTAACTGGAAATGAGAAAGCTTACGAATTACCTAGATCATCGGTGGGCATCTTTTATGGGCCGGAATCGGACGTTGGTATATTTATTATAGTATTATTAAACTATCGATAGAAAACAATCTAATGAGGGAAACAAATATTCTTTGGAAGTACACTGAAGGCCACAAAGCCTCCAAAATATATGCACCAAGAATAAACACCAAACTAACCAACTTACTGCTATTTCTAAAATGGAGCAGACTGTAGGAATAAGCACATGTGTAGACTAGTACTAAGTGACGACCCAACCTGCAGACACTGTCTGGAAAAACCTCAACACTACTTGTTGTAAGAGAGTACCTAGTTCTTGCAAGGGTGAAACTCAGGCTATTGAAATGCACTATATAAGAAAACTTCTGCTGGATAAAACCCTCAAGCCTATTGGCCTTTATCAAATGAGTCGATTAAGTTGAGAAGTGGATAAGCGCCTAAAAAGTTAAAATTCCATATGCCGGCCCTGACATATTAGGGCCACCTCCGTAAAGAAAAAAAAAAAAAAATATAAATAATAACAACGATTGTACAGCAATAACTTATATTTCCATTTGTTGACCGACTGAAAGTAATACATTTTAAGTAATAATATTAATTGCCATCATCTTTAATACCCGTTCTATGCAGCCGATCTAACAAATTTGATTCAATTACAAATTCTATAACACAAATACAATGAAATAACAATTCAAATCGATAGACGGACTTATAACGGTTAAAATTTAAACGATTTTAAAACTGTACATCATAATTCGTTTTGGATTTTCTATAATATAAAAATTACATCTTAACATTTTTGGTTTTCTTTATATAAACGCGACATGAAATTTCAACAGACATCACACCACTAATAATACTAAAATATGTGAGTGATCACACAAATAAGCCACAGAAAATCACGTTTTTAAGATTTGAAAAACAAAAAAAAAAATAAAATGAAAAAAAATTAACCATAAAATACAAAAACCAATGTTTTTTCTTTTTGGATCCCTTTAGCCTCTGACAAATTTCAAATTTATGACCGGACATGAAAAATTTTTCATTTTTAATGTTTGTTTATAATATTTTCATAATCCTCTCTTTTCATCATTTTAAATTTTATTCTTTATTAGTTGGCACTGCATGTCTGTCTACCTTCATATTATGTAGAGGTAATATTCAAAATAATAAAGTTTGGTGCGTGTCGTGTGCTAACTTAACTTTTCTTTTCTTTTTTTTTTCTAATTTTCGTTCATAATGAAAATGATTTTTAGATACAATCAAACTTGTACAGTATCATCTGATATAGACAACTCTATTTAAGGTATTGATATTATAAATTAAGATATTGATGATGACGATTTCAAAGTAGATATTGAATAAATTTAAAAAATAGTGATCTAAAAATTGTCGTTTAAAATCTAGTTTTTTAATAATGTTATAATATTATTTAAGATACCTAGGCAATTTGATTTTACATGATGATGCTATCATCTTAAAACTATATTATCAGTAGTGGTAATAAATTTTAAGAACCTACGCAAGAAAATTATTTTATTTTTATTTGTATTACTTTTTTTAACGGTTTATTGTTATATTGCACAATATCGTCAATGTTATATTTTGGTTTTAATAAAAATGTTGATGCAAGAAAGAGAGAGATAAATATATATTAATATAGTGAAAAGATAATAAAAAATAATATTATTGTTATGATCTTTGTTAAAATTATTAAATAGTTTATTATTATTATTATTTTTTTATTAAATATATCATTTTTGTTGGAAGGAGAGAAAAATATATATTTAAATATAATTGGTTTTAGAGAGATTTCCTAAATAAAATTTTGCTTTGTCTTGGATTGGAAGTCTCTAGTATAAGTTTAATTTAATACAGCTATGACTTCTTAACTCTACAGAGTTGAATATTGAATTTAAATTTACGTTATATACTTCATAGGTCTGTATCGATATAATATGTTGATTCTAAGTAAAGTGATAAACTGAAATAAGTTGGAGATGATGATCTTGAGGCATTTTGAGCGTAAACATAATACTGATGTTGTGTATAAAATTTTTGTAGATTTGATAGTATACATTGGCATCATCAAATTATCTAATCAGGGCTTATTGTGATATTATTAATATTGGATAACAGTTCACAAAGAGCTATTACTTAACGAAGTAAAAAGAGATAATCAATATAACAAGCAGTTTGGGTAAACTTATGTACAGCAGGTGCATTACAATGAGCCCTGCATTATTTCAGTGTACCTTTACTGGATTCTGATTATAAGCTATTATTTTTCTTTTTCTTCTTATTGCAGGAAATATCAGCGATTTGTTCCATATCTATCGTTTCGTTTTATTCTAGCGATGCCAGCTGATGCTAAGCACTCATGTATAATTATTCTTCTTTTCAGTGGTTTTCTATTTTAGCAATTTGAGTTACGTCTATGCGTTGGTTCCATCCAAGAGGATCTTGGAATTCAGACCCGACGGTACAAGACGTCGGGGCAGACCAAACTTTCGTTGAAGAGACGAAGTATCGGCGGATTTTAAAACACTTTCGCATCTTCAACTGAAGGAAATCCGCCTGTGACCGGCAAAAATGAAGGACGTTGATGAGTCAGGCCCAGGACTTAGATGATCTGTTAACCACCTAAGTAAATAAAATTACGTTTTCTAGTCATTTCAATTTTCACCAACATTATATCATTAATTGCATATGATTCCTCAAGTTTCTTCGGTTAGTGCTAATGCAGCAAAAAATGTTTTGTTTACCATTATACAAAGATCGAAATTATTGTCTTAAAACTATCCCCAACTCAGTCATTTCTTTTTTGATACAAGTCTTAGATTAAGGTGATGTCGATACGTATTATAAGTTTTAAGTATACATCACACAGTCATATCGTATCAAATATCTGACTAAGATCAGTAAAGTACATGAATAGAGGTTGCAAAACTCGATTGAATTTTCTATAATTTAGTTAAGAATAACATTATGGTATTTAAGACTTTCATAATATAAAGTCTGTATGATAATATATTTATAATTTTTTTGTTTGTAAGTTTTCAAAAATTGAAGAAGCCAAAGCTTTTAAGCTAGCGGTCTGAAATTATGTATATATTAGCATACTTATGCTCGTTTTGATACATTGTAATACCAATATCTTCGAAATGATGCAATAAAAGCTTGAAACTTCAGATGTTCAGCTAGACCAGACTGCAACATCATCAAGCAAATCTGGCCTATGTTGAATCTGAAGCGATCCCTTAACCTACTGACCATGAAAAGATGTGACATTACCACTATGGTAGGGGTCATTATGGGTCATTGTCTGATTGGTAAACATGCCAGAAGACTGGGACTCCCCTCAAACGACTTCTGCAGAACTTGTAGAGAGGTGGAGGAGGATGAAACTGTCCAACATCTACTCTGTTTCTGCCCTGGTCTCTACCATAAAAGGAAAACCCATTTAGGAGCCTTCTTTCTGGACTCGCTGGGTGATCTTGAAAGCACTGGTATCAAAAACCTCCGCGGCTTCGTTAAAAGCTCAAATTGGTTCAACGAGTAGGGTATTACGCGAGGAAAGTGCCCGTGGTATCACAATGGACCTCACCGGTCTAAGTGTGTCGAAATTTTCGGCAACCACTTCCACCTACCTACCTAATACCAATATCTCGATTGCATAGATTTTAGCTTGAAAGATAGTGGGGTATATGATAGCCGCACACGTAAACGTGAAACTAGTTTCAAATACACCGACGTCGGGCCTGTCCCCGATTTTGAATAATATCTAATTATACCATTCTGAAAGTTCTGGCGATTAGCCGCGAGATGATTATTTCTGTTGTTTTCCATGTTTTGCATCTATATAAAAAAAAAAAACTGTGAGAACGTTAGACTTGAAGGATTGAAGTTTACGGTTTTGTGAGATCATTGCAGATCACCAAAATTTTTTCGAAACACCATATGCTGAGGATGCTTTTCGCATACCACTCTAAGCATCCACGTCCGCGTCAGTTTAATATAGCGTATAAAAACTGCCAAGATAACAGAATAACGTCACCTGTTCTACATTTTCATCACCAATTTGTAAGTTGCAAGGGACTGCTCTGTTGATTCGCATCAGTTTTGTTTTGCTTATATTTATCAACAATCCGACTTGCGCCTTGATTAGTGGCTGCAGTTTGTTTGTCATGTCGGTTTTTGTGAGATTGATCAAGTAGATGTTATCTGCAAAATCAAGGTCGTGAAGGTCTCTTCAACACCTAATCCAAAGTTAAAATGAAGAGTAGGGTGATAAGATACAGCCTTGTTTTACTCGGGTATTTACATTGAAAGAGTCCCCTTAGCACACTTCACTTAGCGTTCCTCTAAAACCCTTTTATCATGTTGACTATTTTAATGGGCACACCATAACTAGCAACAATGGTTCACATAAAACCCCGCTGTAAGCTATCAAGGTTTGTTTGAAGTTGACAAACAGCATATATGATGGTGCGATTCCACGTCCTGTTCAACGATGATTCTTAAGATGTTGATGTGATCTATCGATAACCGTCCTGGCCTGAAACCTGTTTATTTATTCCTAACTTTTGGCTCAATAAATTTTGATAATCGCTAATTGTAGATTATGATGAACACTATGTTATTGATGAAATTTAGCAGTTTTGGCAGACAGTGAGATCTCCTTTTTTTGTATTTTATTGGCTAAACCATCTTTCCAATTTTCCGTAATATTTTCTGATATCTAAGCTTCTTTATTTAGAAGTGATAGGGTCTCAGCAAAAAAAGCTGGTATAGTGTGCAGCATTTCGCCGTATATTTGATCTTTTCCTGCCGCTTTATTGTTCTTGAGCTGGATGATCCAATTTTTGATTTCTTCTGAGCTTAGCGAATTTTAGATTTAAAACCTCGCGTACCGCTTAGTATTGTTGGGCTATACTGTTTTTCGCCTGTGGGTTTATTCAGAAGATTTTCTTCTTACAAATTTCATTATTCAGTATTCAAAAATTAAATCAAATCAGTATAGGTTTTTCACTTCTAATTCAAGTTTTTTTATTTCAAATTCAATTTTATTTGTTTCTAATTCAATTTTATTTATTTCAAATTCAATATTTTTCATTTCAAATTCAATATTTGTAAATTTTGTTATTTTTGTTTTTAAATTTTTGAAAGAAAACAAACTTTGTATTTTGAAACAAACAAAAATAGATTTTTTGAGCAAAATAAACTTTAAATAATTATATTAAATGTAACAATTAATGTAATGGTTGCCCAAGTACAGCCAATGGTATTTTCATTGACATATCCACGTAATAATTGTTGCAATGGGCTGAGGTAACAGTTGCCACAGATGTTTCTATTACATTTACCAAATTTATATTAATTTGCCGATCCGCCAAAAAAATCGTGAACAGTAATTTTTTTTTTCACATGGCAGTATTCTTATTGATTGACTAAATTATAGTGTTGCTTTCTTCAAAGCAATTTCTTAGGATCTGCTTTTCGTCTAAACTAGTTTTCCTGTATGGTTCCCTATGGTAGCCTCTACGACGTACAACCATGTTAGATGTAGTTTCTACACTGCTATCATCAGAGGATATTATTAGTCGATAATTCCGTCCATTGAGACTGATCAAAAGACTGGATTCTTAGGATGAAGTGTTATTCATTTTTTAGATTAACAAGACTACTGCAATTGCTAAAACTCAATTAACGTTTGTTTGTTTAAAAAATCTATTTTTGTTTGTATATATACATAGTTTTTTTTTTTTTCAGAAACTTAAGAGTAAATAGAAAATTTTAATTTGAAATAGATAAAATTGAATTATAAATGAAAAACCTATACAAATATATCCCACAATGAATTTTTAATCAATATTTTTGTATTGGTTCAATTTTAAAAAAAAATCAAATAGATTATAAAAAAATGTTAACAAAATAACTATTTTTGAATAACAGTTACAACACTTTAATAGTATTAAAGTGAAATTTATTTTAATAGAATTGAAAACATACCATATTGTACACTATAAAGCACATCAATTATTCCGTTACGCGTTACCAAAATGCAACCTACCAAAATACCACACCATTTTGATTTTAATCCACTTGAATTTTAAAACGGAAACAATCTGTTAGCTATACTCTTTTATGTCCTCAATCTATTATCCTTATATTTTATTACTTACTCTCAACTAGACTTGAATACTGTACAATTTTTATATGAATATATTGTATAAATTGTTTATATACTCCATGTCACTATAATCCTCATAAATCTATTGATGTGACAAAATATCTAAACGAAAAATAAAAAAAAAAATGTAAAAATGTATTCATAAAAATAGAACAAAAAAAAAAATGTATTTTAAATGATTTGGAAAATTACAAATCCTTCGTTAAGATAGTCTTTTCTAAAAATTATCGTTGCCCCGTTCACTCCTCGCTCACATGTAAATCTTCTCTTAACCCTTATAATTTCTCATAACATTGAAATTTTGTTTACATCATATTCATCAAATAAATTTCATTTTTGCTATCTTATGCTTTGCATAACAACATAGAATACAAACAATTTGGATTGCGTTCTATAGATAGATACATATAATTTTTTTTTACACCACATTTGGGTTCAGATAACAGTAATAATATAACTAAAAAAAAAAAAAAAAAAAAAAAAAATGTTGTAAAAAGTAAATGCCTAAAAAATGAAATGCGTACTTAAAAAACATATAACAAACAAAAAAAAAATACATTTTTACACCCAATAAAGCAATTAAAATCGCATATTTCCTATTTTTTTTTTTTTTTTTTTTAATATATCTGAAGAGTTTTGGGGACTAACTATATTCATTTATTTTAATATTTCAAAAAAACGAAAGATTAAATTTATTTTCATATTCAGACAGACTTCAATATAAGCCAGCTCCATTATACATAGATGTTATCATTGTAAATTGTTATTTGTACGTATCCGTTTTTATAAAAGTTCATTAACGTTAATGTGCTTCCTTTAATATTAAATCATTTTGGGCATCACAAGAAACTTTAATACAAATTTTTAAATTTTAAATTTCCCAGAAAAATTCTAAAAATGAAATTCTGAAGAAATATTTACAAAAAAATATGAGTAAAAATTCGGAACTAAAAATTACTTTAATTTGCAAACAAAAGTTTGTTGTTGTTGTTGAAACGATGTTTAACCCTTTAATGCATGCATGTAGTTAATATGAAAAATCTGTCTATGAAGATTCATAAGTATATGACATGATAAAATGAATTGTTGCCACTTACTTTATTTTATAAACATTCAAAACATTATTGAGCAGTCTTATATACTCATTGGCACGCTAAATCCAGAGAAGAAAATTAACAAAATTAATATGGTAAAAGGATAACAGAGTTTTTCCGAATTAATACGAATAAACGAATTTCCATAGGATAACTATTAACTAGGGTTAACCCTAAAGCTCATAACATGAGCCTATCAGGCTCATTTTTTTTCAAAACTTCGTGTTTTCTAAATTTTTCGTAATATTGTAACGATTCTTCTTTCTAATCTTCATTTAGGTCAATATTTACATATTACAATTACAAAAATACAAAGTTTTTTTTTTTTTTTTGGGTAAATTTATAACATGAGCCTGAGAGGTTCACATATTATAATTTTGCATAATAATGCAAGTTTTGACATGAATTAATGATGATGAAGTGACTGATGACATAGTTTTCGATGATGTATCAATTGACTCTGAAGAGGATCATTTATCCGAAGCTTCAGAAGCAGAAGATTAATCAACGTATGATTCTGATAATAGCAGTGAAATTATAATTTCTCATGGAGAATTTTTTGCAAAAGATCCATTTTTTTCGCATTTTAAAATTAGTTATAAAAACAAACTAATAATTTTTCATTGTCACAATAGTCAATGAATACTTGATAAAATATTTTGAATTTGTATAATGTTCACTTTATTTTTCTGCGATTTTTTTTTTCCAAAACACAAAAACAACAACTTAAAACTTCATTTTAAAATGCTACTATATGTGGTACCATACAGTACCAATCGGCGTAACCGGGTTAATGTTAATAAATCCGTATGCATATCTTATACACTTCGTTCAAGTCCGATTTCTTTTAAATATATACCTTAGATTTAGGCAATACAAACAAATTTTCTTAGATTCGCTTTACGCCTTTATTGTCATGGTCTAATCCTATTATGGTCTAATCCTATATATGAACAAAGACAAAAATTAATTGATATGAATGTATATTACACTTTAACCCTGAGCTTTCTGATGTTATTTTGTTTGGCAATGCAAAATCAACTTTCTTTTCCAGCAAAATCATTATTAGAAATTTGCCCCATCTACGCTCATTCAATTTATTTAAAATCAGTAATCATGGGAGTAATTATGGCAAATATGAACCTATTTATAGAATGCTTATTATAGGTAACATGCATAAATTAATATTAACATTGACTTGACACTGTGAAAACATTACCAAAAACAAAAATTATACAATCCCTATTTTTAGAATATTGCTATTCTTTTATTTTGTTTTGTTGTTTTATTAAAGTGTAGGTAATTTATTGTTTATTCAATTTTAATTTTAGTTTTAATTTTTAATTTTAATTTGACTTATTTCAATAATTTTGCAATAATTTTGTTTTATGAACACTGTTTGTGCTAAGCAGTATAAATAAAATAAATAAATATTACATCTAATATCTTAAAATCAAATAGTGGATATAGTACAAACTGAAATTATATTATTATATTCTTGTGATTACAATAATTAAGTTAATAAAATTACAATTCAAAACTCAATCATAGTAAATATAAAAATTACATGATTACCAACAAAAATTTCTATTACTCTACGTGCATCAATTAAAATGATCACCAGAATTTTCTACAGAAGATAAAATTTCTTAATCAAAAAATATATCTATTTTCGTATACACAGTATTAAAACATAATATTTGATTTAATCTATATTATTTAACAACAAAAATTATTACCAGCCCCACCCAATTATAAATATTTTAGGTATGAAACCACAATTGTAGCATAGACAACAAAATTTGATCTAAAATCACAACCATTTATTGTTAATTTATTCGAATTTCAATTGGAAAAATCATAAATTGTAATTTATTAATTTTAAAAAAAAAAAAAAAAAAAAAAGTGTAAGAAGCAAAAAACAATTTTCTTTAATTACGCAAATTTACAAAAATTTTCTTCGAAAATTACACAATCGAATTCAGTAATATAAACAATTTTAATAGTTTTTTTTTTATGTATATTAATGTAATAAATTCATAATAACAAAAAAAAAAAAAATGTTGAATTAAAATAAATAAAATAGAATGAAACAAAATGTATATTGTGTTTTTTTTTATCCTGTCCATTGCAAAATAGGGAAAAACCAAAAATAAGGAAGATTAAAAGTTGATTACATAAAACTGTTAAATTTATAGTATTTTCCTTGTTTGTGTTTTACTTTTTGCCTTATAACATATTTCTATCCAGAGGTTTCTTAATTTATTTTCAGTGGCGAGCAATACGCAATGAATTGAAAATTTTTTATTACTTACTTACTTAATTGTTGGGCGCTAAAGATCTTGAAGGAAAAAATTATCCTCCAATAATTTGAAGTTTTTTCATATTTGCCGATCTTCATCTCTCCAGTGAAGGTGTGGCCTTCTTTGACGAAGCATTCCCCGGGACTTGGATTCGAAGAGTTTTCTAGCTGGGGCATTTTCATCAATACTCTATAAATGGCTTAGCCAATGTAGACGTTTTATTCTGACTTTTTTTTGGCTAGGTCCATGTCGTTGAACAGCTGGTACAGTTTGGCATTGTATATTCATTTTCAAACCTCTTCGTCAGACGCAGGACTGTAAATGCGACGAAGAATTTTTCTATCAAAAATACCAAGTGCATCCACTATATAGCAGCATCGGAAGGATGAGCGTTTGGTATAATTGTGCCTTGGTATTTTGGAATAGGAGCTTTGAAGTCAGTCATTTGGACAAACTGAAGTAGCAACGGTTCCAAAGGGTAATTCTTCGCATTATTTCAACATCGATTGATGATCGACAACAGTTGATGTTGGCTCAAAGGTAGATAGACTCCTGAACTACCTCAAAATTATATGATCCGACAGTGATGTTGGGTTCTTTTTTATTTTATTACAAATTTTAAAATTTGATATAAATTGGATTTGAAAATTATCATTCGCCCATAATTATTATGAAAAATCTGACGTTTCTGTCTGAACAAAGGTTTAACAAAAACAATTTATATCTAACCAAAAAAATTATGTTATGCAGTTATGCGTAGTTTTTCAAGGTCTTCATTCCCATCTACGATTGTTAACTTTTTTCCCTGGAGGACTTTAATTTAGAATACGCCCTGTCGTAAAATATATCTTATAAATTTGAATGTAAACAAGTCAACCGGTACTGATGGCATTCCCGCACATATTGTACAACTATAATTGTCTTCGCCATTTCTAAACCGCTGCGATACTTTTTCTATTTATCGTATTCCACTGGTAAATATCCAACTCAAATGTGCCAAATAGTATGCTAATCCTATCCTCAACAAAGACTTGCATCCGCAAATTAAAATTTCGATGATCCCCAATGTTCAGTCTATTCCCTACTCTGTCTTTGTTACTTATCAACGAGGTTCTCCAACTACTTTAATTCATATCCATAATTTTGCAAATAATAGTATTCTAGTAGTATCCTTCGACTTTCTTCAAAAACAACATGCGAGTCTCCCAGTAATTAACACTAATAGTGTAGAGGTTACTTCAACGGAACACTAATCAAAGTTTTTCAAGCTTGAATCTCAATAGAGTTTGTTAGTTGAAATGAAAAAGATTTCATAGTCATATTTTGGCTTCACTTAGTATCTTCTTATCGGCGCGCTTATTCTGAGTCTTCCGGTATTCAATTGTTGCAGCGAATATTAAAAGGTCTTAATTCACTTGACTTTTATTGTGAAGATTTTTCGTACTTCAGTCAAAAACAAACAAGATTTAGAAAATATGATTTCAAGTACTGAAAGCTTTTACACCGTATTTTTTGAACCCCGCGTCTGCTATGACCTTTTCTGTGATGGCTTATTGTTATTTTCCTCATTACACTCAACACGACCTAGCCAGCAGAATCGTTGCGATTTGATCAGCTTCATTAACTTAGCTTAGATTTTGCAGAGGGGTGGTTTCGCTGCTAGCACGGAAACCATTTTAAAAAACAAAAATTAGAGCCCATTCTTTTGCAGAAATGTTTGCTTAAATTGAAAAATCCAATTAACAGACTATGAAAAATATGCCGAACAAAAAGTCTTGGAAATTTTAATACATTTGGAACATTAAATAAATGTATGAACATTATTTAGCTTTAACTAAAAATCTAATTTTATACGCTACTGTGTGAATATATTTTATTTCTCTCCTCTTTTGATCCCCTCTCGCTCTTTCTTGTATTATTTCATTTCTGTTCTTATAATTTTGCTGTTTATGCCGATTTATTTAATCAAATTACCCCAAAAACAAAAAGACCAGCAAAAAATTAAAAAAAAAGAAACAACCACCAAGAATAGAAAATATTATTAAAATATCTTTAAATGACTGAGAAAGTAGAGAGAGAGAGAGAGAGAGAGAAACAACGGAAAATAACAAATGAAAATAATAAAAATGAAACAACCGAAATACAGATTATTATCTTGCCTAGATTTAAATCCTTATATGTAATATTTCAAGAGGGGTGGTTTTTCCCATCTTTTATGAAAATGAAATAAAAAAAAAAAAATCTTTTTATCATCATAAATTTTTGTGTCCTTCTAATTAAGTGAAAACAAAGGACTTCCAGAATATTTGCTCATTTGACAATATTTTTAGTTAATACAAAATGAAAACAAAAAAAAAAGACAAAGCGAATTTTTTTTGCTAAAATATAATTTTTAAGTAAGTCAGTACATTTGGTGATGTGGCATTATATTTAAGATTTTTATAAATAACTTTCATGGGGATAGGTTGCTGACCCTATCACTAAGATATTTTCAATATAATATTGTCGTTATTAGCATAACAATCGATAACTGCCGCTATTGTTTAAACTTCCGATTGCAATTCTCCAAATTAAATGGATTTAGGCAAATTAATGCTTGGGGTCATTATTATGACTTGAAGACACAAATAATTTGTATTTTTACTATTAATGAATTTTAAAGATATTTAAATATCAAAGTTACCACTTGGTCCCGCGAAAAATATTCAGTACGAAATTTTTTAAGATTTGAAGGGTTTCCAGTAAGTAACAAAAATACCGGAGTAAAAAAAAATTATGTATTATGTACCTTATCACAATGAACATTACCGGTCTAAGTGTATTGGCGTACTGTCGGCAGCCACTACTACCTACCTGCCAACCTCAAGAAAGTAATTTTTTTCTAAAACAATCCGCTTGTAAATAAACATTCTTTCAATTCTACAACATTATTGGAAAAGTGTACGAGGGCATTCCTGTAACGGCATCTTTTTGTCAATATTATAAAATTTTATAACTGTCATTTCAAAATGATAAACAAAGAAGTGGGACACCAA
Source organism: Argyra leucocephala (assembly GCA_963942445.1). Classification (NCBI taxonomy): domain Eukaryota; kingdom Metazoa; phylum Arthropoda; class Insecta; order Diptera; family Dolichopodidae; genus Argyra; species Argyra leucocephala. The sequence goes on from OZ012681.1 coordinate 19,110,342, forward strand.
AAACAGCTACATCCATTGGAATTATAAGAAAACTAGATGGCAAGCGATCACCGAATAAAAGTTCGTGAGCTGGCAGACATATTAAAAATATCAAAAAACAACGTTGGACCCATTTGACATGGTGAAATCTTTGGGAAAAAACTATCAGCAAGATGCCGTGTTTATTAGCATTGCTGGGTGCCGTGTTTATTAGCATTGGCACAAATAATAATTCTTTGGATATGTTGTGAGAAGCTTTTTCCAATATATTAGCGTAATCCAAATAAATTCATATGTCGATTTATAAGTGTGGATGAAATTTAAGTCCATTACTATATATCAAAAATCAGTCCAAGCAATGCATATAGAACCTGGTAGAAATGCGCCAAATAAAGCAAAAGCAGAAAGATCAGTAGGAAATATTATCGAAACTGTTTTTTGGGATACACAATAATATTCATCGACTATCTTGTAAAAGGAAAATATATATAAATACTACATTATTATTGTGCATTATAATTGGATCAATTGAATGACGAAATAAAATAAAAATTATCACTAAAAAGCAAAGAAAAATTTGTTTTTTCATCAAGACAACTGACTATCATACACATCAGGTTTGACAACAGTAAAATTGAATGAATTAACGGTACCAAATTGCTTCACATCCACTATACAGCCCCCGAGGTTTGACAAGAGTAAAATTGAATGAATTAACGGTACGAAATTGCTTCACATCCACTATACAGCCCCCGAGGTTTGACAAAAGTAAAATTGAATGAATTAACGGTACGAAATTGCTTCACATCCACTATACAGCCCCCGAGGTTTGACAACAGTAAAATTGAATGAATTACGGTACGAAATTCCTCCACATCCACTATACAGACACACTAATTTAGCCCCAAGTAATTACTTTTTGATTCCGAATTTAAAAAAATGGCTTGCTTACAAGAGATTCACATTAAATGAATGGTTTTCGTTAAAATTGAAATATATTTCGAAGGTCCCGAAGGTCTTGAGATCTTTCAAAAACTATCAATGTACTGCTCACTCTCAATAAATAACTGGCAATTTTAACTATGAATATTGTTACATTTATTTAAACAACGAACTGGCATACAAAACGAAGTGACATACGATTTACTGAACAATTAAACTACGAACTACCTGGAATATGGACTGTGGACTCAATATGGACTACAAATTCTAACGTTTATGTGGCAAATAATGGAACAAATTATAATTCAAAACAAATCGATTTGTACTGCCATCGCTTAATTTTTGTTGTATTTAGAATATTTTTAAGCTATTCTTTTGAACCCAATCAATTTAAATGTGCAATTCCATGTCATGACCGGGATTTTAACCTAGGTCTTAAAATCTCAACTAAACATACGATCAAATACTTAGCTTGATCCCTAAAATTATGATTTTTTTTTTTTCCTTTCATCGTATATTTTAATATTTTATTCTCAGTCTTGTTGCCGTCTGTCTTTATAGCTTTTTAAATTCATTTTTATAACATTATGTCCTTTGCTCTATTGTTGTTTCAATTTTGTTTTGTTTTTTTAATTTTATTTTTTTTTTTTTTTAATTTTCTTCAATAATCTTAACCTAACTTCATTTCATTTAACTGCGCTACCCAATATCACTAAATTCCTTTCCATATTCATATTCTATGAGAGTAAAAGAATAAATATTGAATGTATGAAAATGATGAAAAACTAATCAAGTGGCAGGGTACGGCAAACAACACAACAAAAAGAGAAAGGAAAAAACCCCATTATATTTCTGTATTGTTTTTAACCCTTTTTTTTCAACATAATTTTTTGTGGAGGTGAGTTTTTCTTCCATTTGTTTCTTTTTAAAATAAATTTATTGACTCTAGAAAAATTGCGGTTTTTTTGTCAATCCCTCGCAAAAAAAAAAGGTTAAAAAAATTAACTAAAATTTGAATTGTTTTACATTGTTGTACAATATTGAAACTTTTGGTGTTATTGTAACATAACGGTCTTATAATGTTTGAATAAGTTTATTTACAATGTTGTAGGAAAAAAAAAGTTCGTATTTTTTTTTTCTTTTATTTTTTATGGACAACTTAATTTTGTTTTTTTTTTTTCATAAAAATTTTCATTAAAATTGTTTTTTTATATTAATATGTGGTGAATAAAAAGAGACAACAATGTTGAAAATATTTTCACCATCATTGTAATAAAATGAAAATATTGTTTGAAAATAATAATAAAAATAACCAATTTTACATTGAATTGGATTTTTGTTGTTGGCAGTTTCTTTTAGCCTTGTAAAATGTCTTTAAAACCAAATAGTTCGAAAAACGCACAAAAACTTAATTTTCTCTGAAGATCTCAAATGGTTTTTGAGTAAATTATTATTCAAAATTAAACTGTGAAATTTTACTCATTTAAAAATATCAAATTTTTTTTTTAATGGGGAGTATTATTTAGGTTCGAACCCTTCATATCTATTGTACTTCCCAGTTTATTATCTTAGAATTGTATTTATTGCGTTTATTATCTTGGAATGTCCTTGATTAAAGTTACTTTTACATTATTCGCTAAATGGCATTATTTATTATCTATATTATTGATTTACTTACACATCTAATGCCTGTCAAAGGTGAGTTATCAATTGTACCTCACATAAGAATGTAGTAATCTAATGCGATGAGAGTTATAAGTAAATAAGATATAATATAAAGAATGCACGTAACATTTGATTGTTGTAAAAACAAAATTAGTGCTACAAGACTCCCAAAAATCTGTTGTAATTATACTTTTATGGGAATAATACGATTAATTTAGCTATAAAAATGTTCTTATAGCAATTGCGGGAGTTGTTATAATTGGATTTAAGCAAGTGCTATAGAAATGTTGTTATACGTCTAAAAGTGCGTAATCCTATATTAAGAGTTAAAGTGTTGTTATCAAAATAGAATTGCTAGAATAGCCATAGTAGAGTTATTATTTTACTGTGTTTCTATATTGTTACTAATTAACTTACTGTATAGCTTTTGAATAAATATTTAGAATAAATATTTTGTGACGGGCATTATTTTCTATAAACATGGTAAAAAAAATTTTTTTTTTTTTTTAAGAATCAAAAACTGAAAAGCTTTATTTGGCATTCTTTTCGCAAAAGTATCCTTTTTACTTAAAATAATAATCATTTAAATATGAAATTTGATGTTAAGCATTAACGTACATTATTTAACATTTTAAAGATGTAATTTAAAAAGATAGCTATTTTCTTTTATTTATTTAAAAGTTTTTTTTTTTTTTTTTGAATGGCAATGTATTTTTTTGAATTTTTTTTTACAATTAATGTCAATGCGATTTCTTTCCCAGCCAAATTTTACATTTTGGTCCCAATAATTAAAAATATTAATAAATATTATTCTTAACCGCAAAATATAAGACATTTTTAATATTATAAATCATTTCCATACAAACATAAAAATATGTAACTAATATCTATTTTCCTTTCTCATGAAATAATATAATAAACTCCTAAATATTATAATTTTAAAATAAAAAATAATACCTATCTCTCTCTCACATAACATAAATTATTTCAAATGAATTTCATCCTTCCGATCTTAAAAAAATTAATGCCGGGGCTCCTCAAGGAAGTGTACACTGTACCTGCTGTACACTTGTGATTTTCCTGCACTAGAAAATAATATTATTGCGACGTTTGCAGATGATACAGCGGTTCTGGCTGTTGGGGAAAATAATAATGAATCCATAGAAAAGCTGCAGAGAGCTATAACAAAAATCCAAGATTATACAAAAAGATGGAGGCTAAAATTAAATGAAGCTAAGTCAGTACATGTCGATTTCACAAATAAAAAAATTTACCATAAACCAGTATATATAAATAGTCAAGAAATACCCCATTCAAATACTGCCAAATATCTGGGTATGACGTTAGATGCGAAACTTCGCTGGAAAGCTCACATAAAAAACAAGAAAGAGGAACTACGAATCCGCTATAGAAAAATGAACTGGCTCATAGGTAAGAATTCTACCTTAACAATACAAAACACACTTCTGCTCTATAAACAAATACTGAAACCAGTATGGTCATATGGCATCCAGCTATGGGGATGCAGCAAAAAAAGTAATAGAGATATTATTCAGAGGTTCTAGAATAAAATCTTAAGAAACATTGTGAACGCGCCCTGGTTCATAAGAAACTATGACCTACATAGAGATTTGCAAATAGAATCTGTCGATCAGGAAGTACAGAAATTTGCAAGAAGTCACGAAAAAAGGCTTTTTTTGTTAGTGCAGCAATAATCACCCATATTCTTGAGGACTCGTCGCGCTGGTCATCGGAGGTTGACCCGCTCTCACATTTAGATAGATTTGTTTTTATGGGATTGGTGAAAGATTTTGTTATGTTGACTGCCAACGAAACGAGGTTTTTCACAAGTCTTACATAATTATAAATTCGTTCGGATAGCTGGTTGGTTGGCTTTTCGTCGTTGATGCGATGGGTCTTCAAGGTTATGGATGAATACGCCAAAGAAAAGTTAGATAGACATCGCTGGATGTAGTCTACATTGAAAAATAAAATAAAGCCAAGAAAAAATTTCTCATTAGTCCTGTAGGACTAGATCGCAATATAGGAAGGGTGTGGTTTAGTGGGTAAGAATCCCACACACAATGTAAAGCTACAGGGCTCATTGTGTCTTTGGAAGATTCCCACCAGCCTGCGTATAAAAAAAAAAAAAAAAAAGAAATTAATTTCATTACAAAATGAAAACATATACACTAATACATGTATACTAATCCTATAACAATATTAGAGCAATTGCCCGCTGCCTTATGGGATTCTCCATTTTAGTGCTATAACGTATTTATAACATTTCGAAACAATTGCGGAGCACTGAAATTAACACAAACCCCTCTATAAGAGTGTTTATAATAGTGCTATAAGAGTGCGCAAGAGTCTTATAGCAATAAAATTGTTACGTTGGAAGCTTTATTATTAAATTTTACTCATTACAAAGTGGAATGAAAACTTTCCTCATCAGAACAAGAACTTTTATGGTAAATTAGCAGCACCCAACAACCCACTAAAACTGATATGTTGGTGCAAGCTAATATTTGGCACGGTCAAACCCTGTATTATTACTGAGCTGTAGCAAACTCTATTTGGATCACTCTATTACAGCAAAATGTGAGTTTGAACTAATACACCGAGGCTATTTATTTTTTCGTGCACTAAGAAATATAAATAACCGCGATAATACAAATAAGTGGGATATTACCTTGGACCTGATAATTGAATATATTGCTAAATGAAGCCCTGGGTTATTCCATGACAATTAAATTTAAAGAAAAAATATTTGAAATCATTTTTGCATTTGATTGTTTAATGGAACCGATTTTGAACCTAGCAGTTCATAAAACTAATTAAGAATAAAAATTTGATAAATAAAAAAACAAAACACCAGTGTACTACACTCAGAGGCAATAATATAAATTATTCTTAATTTACATTTACATTTCAAAAAATCTCCATAGATACTAAGATTCAGATATCACAAAATTTTTTTTGTTTCTCTTTTTTTTTATTCCAAATTAAGAAATAATTCCAAAATTTTTTAAATCATTTCCTCAGATTCCCATTTATAAAATAGTATTCATAAACATCGTTTTAGACCACAATTAAATTTAACAATTTTCAAACCCAATTATTATTATTATTATTTTTATTTTATTTTAGAAATTTCTCTGTTAAAAATGTTTTGCAATCAGTAAAATTTAATAGATTTTTACATTAAACCAATAGTATTGGTACAAAGAAAATTAAGGAAACTATTAAATAAAAGATCTAGATATAAAGACATCACAAAAATTTACAATTCTGTTTTTCTAATATAAAAACAAGAACAAAAACAAAAACATAAAAAATTAATTATTCCAAACAACCTCAAATTTCAAGACATGATTGTATCAAAGTATGTATATACTCTTGTATATTATAAGTATATAGTACCAAAGAACATCATATTCCAATAACAACGATTTGGTAAACATTAATATAGAGAAGCTGTGCAAACGAGGTGCTTAATGAGTGTTTGCATTTCATTTTCTAACAATTTAAACAACGATGACATCAGAACTATATATACAAGACGATACAAGAGAGATGGTATCATTTTATTTTTTTTTTTTCTCATTCTCTTACAAATAACTATATATACGATATCATTATCAAACTATTATTTATATAACTATTCAAATAGTTAACCAAGAGATAAACTTAGCTGTTAATTTTGTTTTTGGTTAAATAAAAAGCTAATAGATACTGTAAAATTACAGGGTGATTTGAAATATTGGAAATAGGTTAAAATAGTTCACAATTAGGGAGAAAATATAGAAAATTTATGTGCTTCAAAAATATAAATTTCAACGAAAACTACTCTCTGCAACTAAAACTAAACCACACTACATCTGCAACCAAAACTACATCTCTTTCAACCAAAACTACTCTGAACCTTTGACATACTATTGACGAACGATCTTAGTCGCTGAGTCATATGGCCTTTTCCGAACCATGTTGTGGCTAAGTTATAAAATAAATTAAATTTTGTTCATTATGTTATTTTTCGTATTCATATTTATTCATCTATTTGTTATTGAGTTATTATTATTGTCCAACTTACCGTAACCACGATATTTCGACAAAATTAAACAAAATAAAAAAACAAGTTCAATTCCGAGTAGTATAATTTACCGCAACAAAATTGTTATACTAAAAACCTATAACCAACTTACTTCAAATATAAGGCAAAAGAGACTGTAAACAATGCTTATCTATGTCAATTTCTAACAAGACTTGGTCAGTCATTGAACATAATATTATATCTTATATTTTCACTTCCTGTAATGTCACACCAACTTCGAAATACCTCTGTTGTTAACCACTTAATATTAATATATCTACATAATATTGTATTAATACTAATTTCTTCAGAAAATATTTTTTTTTTGGTTATAGGGTACGAATTTACTTTGAATACGTTTACGATGTATGTCCATACTGGCCGTAAGATTCTTCCCGGATACATTTTAAAATATCAATAATATATTCCATTTTAATTTTATGGATGTGCGGCAACATTTTATTGACTAGATTTTTCACAATTAAAAGTTATAATGTTATGAAATTTTCGAACCATCGATATCCGCTATTTCCAATAAAAATATTCATTAATCCTAAAACATTTTTATAGAATATGTTTAAAGAATATTACTGAATTTTTTAGCTTTAAAATAACAATTAAAGATTGCTTTTGATTTGAATGTTATTATGATTATAATATTATAACTTTTTAAACTGCTAATAATACGAGCATGTCATAGAAAAATGTTTGCTTCTTGAATAGTATTCATTTTAATTATCATGGTGCAATTAAAGACAATTAGTTAGTTGGTAGTTTTACAAAAAGGCATAAATTATAACTAAATATAATTTTTCTAAGCTTATTAATGATATTTGTTTTGTCTTCCACTTCCTCACATAAGATTTCAATTCGTTAATTAGAATTTTGGTTTTATACGATAAAATGGTCAGGTTATCAACACAGTAAATATTACAACATAACCAAAAAACTACTGATCACTACAACGGGTCTACGTCTGATAATGTATCATTAATATAATTTGAACTTTAAAATTTAAAATTATGTATCACCCTGCTACTACTATCAACAGAATTTTATTCTTATAAATACCCATATATTATCGTTGAAAAATCTCTATTAAAAGAAAATTTCTTCGATTTTGATGTGACTGCATAATGATTACGTCTCTGTATAATCTACTATATATAAAACAGAATATAATAATGTGACAATTTAGATTTTCTTTAATTTTTATTATTACTATAGTAACGAAAAATTCTAATTCTATACAAGAAAACGGAAATCTTGTAATGGAATAGAATTTTATCATTGTGAAAATACACAGAATAACGATAAAGAATTTAATTTCCTTCATCATGTTCTTCTTCGTATTCATCTTCTTTTTTTTTTTGCTTATTCTTCTTCTTTTGCTTCTTGTACAAAAATTGCATCATTCCGAATGATGAACTATTGCCTGGCTTGCGATACAGTGATTTGTTCGACAAGATAAAACAAAAGAAAAACAAAATATCATAAAATGAATTAAAAAACTCCCAGCATTTTCATTTACTTAAAATCACAAAAGATATGAAAAAAAAAAAAAAATAATAATAATAAAATAAGCACAAAACTCTAAAAACTTTATAACTTCTCTTAAATCTTGAAATCTAACAGAAATTCCAAGTTTATATTAAATGAATCAATATTCATCTTCAAAGTATAGAATATATATATGTACATTTTGGAGGATACAATAGTGGAAAGTTATTTATAGCATAAGAAATTAACTATTAATTTAATTTGAAAAACTGAATTGTACGTAGGTAAAACGAAAGTTAAATGTTACAGTTGCTACTGTTTGGGATAAATTGAAAAATTGTTATTTTAAGTTGTGATACGTTATATTATAATAAGTTTGTGGATGTCAAAGTACTGTATGACTGATTAATTGAATCTATGACTTTTTTATCTACCTAAGACCACAACAATGCGCTTAAAATTTATCATAAATTAATAAATACAGCTGGATGGAGATGCAGTCTCCTCAAGTTCTAAATTATAACAAATAATCGTTCTATAATATTTCGCATTCATAATATTACAGCTTATATTCATAATTTGTTGAACTATATTAAATTTAATACGAAGGTCATAATTCTTATTTATTGCTCTAATTAAATCCCACCATGTAGATTTTACACAAGTTACTGTTTTTCCGTCGGAACTATAATGTTAAATGTTAATTTGTCACTTAACAGAATTGAAAACATTGTTGCGACCCGGACTAGTGTTTTTAAGTTTTTAATTTGCAATAAAAAAGTTGCAGAAATTATAATTTATTGAAATTATAAAAATACAAAGCAACATCATTATTTAAAAATACCTTTGCCCGACGATTATGTACCGACTTTATATAAATTATAAAAAATAGATTTTTCACAGGAATCTATATTGGTGGTAAAACTTTATTCTTATGAATGAGCAAAAATAGATATCCAAAGTAGAAATTTTTTATCTATCCCTGGCTCTTATATAATGTTATTAATGAAGAAGTGTTGTAACTACCCCTAACTCTGACATAAAGTTAACTCGTAGCTGTACAGTTACAGTATCAACTTTGACAATATGACAAGCCACGTAGAAATATTGTAGCTATACTCCTAGCTCTGACATAAAGTTAACTCGCAGATGCAGAGGTATAGTATGAACTTTGATAATATGGCATCCACGTAGAAATATTGTAACTATCCCTAAGTTTGAAATAATATTGGTTAGGATAAAGTAATGCAGCCGATTTTCTTTCTCAAATGACATACTTTTTGTGTTTGCGACTGTTTTCAAGTATAATGGTACTCTTCAGCTACATATTTATTATTTTTTTTTTATTTAATACGATTTATATAAATTGCCTTCATTTTTTGTTTACACAATGCACAATAATGATATTAGAGTAGAATACGCATTCTCTGAGTATTCATTATATAATATTATATACAATTTCCTTTTCACGAGTACTCTGATTGTATGCGTTTGTATTGTACATATCCCATTTGGGTATATATTATACTAATTTTATTTTATTGCATTTTGCGTGGATCAAAATAAATTTTTATTTTATGTTTGCATTTTGATGAAATAAATTGAATCGGTTATTTGTTCAGTTGGTTAAAGCTTCTTTTTAATATCGCAAATTTTGTGTAAGTTCAATTCTCTGTTGAGGTAAATTTTTTTTGCTTTATTAAAAAAATATTTTTTTTTGTTAATAAAATTTATAATTTTAATTTTTATAAATAAGAAAAAATATTTTTTTAATAAAAAAAAGTGATTTTCTTCTCAATTATTTCAACAAAACACAAACTCGTTTAGAATAAATCCAAGAATACAAATTATGTATACATATATATTATATACCAATACCATACCAACCAATTCATTCAATATTTACCTACTAATCGAGGATTTGAGGACGATGACTCCCTCATTTTAACTATGTATGAAATAAAATTAGTTAGTCCGGATTTTACAAAATAGTTTAACAACAATTTTTTTTTCCTGTCGTTAGCTGAATTCAGGTTTTAATAATATGAAGCGGAGGTTTGGGGGCGGCAGCCAACTGTAAAAATAAAAACATGGATTCATATTTAAAATTTGCAGCTTTAAATAAAACTAAACTGTATCACTGTAAAAACATTGTACGCAATGTTTAAAAATAAATCAAATTTTTAGCAATATTAGAAAAACTCAAGCAAAAATTCAGAAAAAATTCTAATTTTTCTAGAGCGTTCTAAAACAGTTTATTCAACAAACATAATAATTGAAAATATTAATGTAGCAGAAATACAAACATAATATGTATTAATGTATATGTATAATGTACATACATTTCTGTTAAATTAAAAAAAAAATTTAAAATCATAATTTTGTTTGAATTCTTACAAGGGTTCTGACTGTATAATTTTAAATTAACGACAATGGTTTTTGTCCTGAATACGTTCCAGGCATCGAAATTTTGACCCGCTCAATTATTTATAAAAACTTTTTTAAAAAGATCATTAGCCTTACTACAACAGGTATTTGTCGGCATAATGATGTAGAAGGCGCGAAAGTGCCGTAGGCCTCTAGTTGAATATAATTTAAATTGTACACAATGATAATTTACAAAGTACTAACTCCCAGGGCTATCGGCTTTTAATTTTTTCTTTTATCATCTTTGAATTTATTGAATCTTTCATTCTAGTTGAAATTTACAATAATTTTTAAAATTAATTGAATCCTTCATAAAGTCAGTGTTAAAATATAAGATGGGTACGTCTTATTCTAATGATAAGACAAGTTAGTTATTTTACTATAGACAGCCAAAGTCTTCTTTTTTAATCTGCTACTGTTTGGTATGTTTAGCAAGTTCCTTGGTAATGTATTTGGATGATGCGACAGTTTGATACCGTAGTTGGTTGTAATTTTGTTTAACTATTCATAAACTGTTTGTATATCTAAGTCCTTATAAATGTTATTGTTTTTAACATACCAAGGGGCATTCGTTATGACTCTTAGTATCTTTGATTGTGCTCTTTGTATTTTATTTCCACATTAGAGAAGTACTCCTCCACAATTAACACCCGTATAACCAGATAGGTTTAAGTATGGAATTTTTATTTATCAACTATCTTATAAATATTACTAATATCCAAAATGCATGTTAAAGATAACAAGTAAAAATTTTGTGAAAATAAACTTAACCCTAAACCCAGTAACTAAACAACAAAGTTTTATTGCAGGAAAATTTGATAACGTACTTAGACTTGCCTCTGGATCGTAGACTAACGTGGCAAAAGTACATTTTCAATAAAAATAAGCAGCTAAGAACTAAGTTCAGAAATATACATTGGCTTATGGGACATGCGTTTCATTGGAGAGCAAGGTATTGCTGTATAAGGCAATCTTAAAGCTCATCTGGACATATGGAATTGAGTTAACGGGTACAGCTAGCAACTTTAACATCGAAATCCTTGAAAGATTTGAAGCCAAAGCTCTTCGTGCAATTGTCAATACCCCTTGTTACGTCAACAGTTCTAATATAAAAAAGAATCTGAACATATGCTCCGTGAAAGAGGCGATGACAAAAACCAGCAAAAGATACCACGAAAGATTGCAGCTCCATGAAAACCAACCAGCAGCTAACTTGCTGAATACCGTCCATATAAGAAGACTAAAACGCCTCAGGCCTCAAGATCTTTTAAGTAGATTCTAAAACTAAAGTCAAATTCATATTATATTTCTTTTATTGTTTTCTTTTTTTAGTAACTGTAGAGTAACTGTAGAGTCATAAATATTTAATAAAAAAATTAGTATTAATTACTGATATAAGGGGTCGATTCAGTGGACAAGAGCCATCATTCTGTACATTTTCACAAGTATAGAATTGCATATTAGTACTTTGTAATCTAATTTGAACTTTGAATGTTTTCCGATAAGTCAGTAGTTTTTGATTTTATTTTATTTTGATCTCTTTTACTGAGTAGGTGATTTTTCCAAGTCAATCATCTATCAAGAATCCCAGATATTTAACATCAATTGCCTGCGGTACAGGAATTCCATTTATGTTAATCTGAGGTCAAGTGCTTTTATTCAGAGTAAATATTGCATGAATACACTCCCCTTTCGCAGTTTTCAATTTTATGAACATGTTATTGTAGATCTCTGGAAATAACCTCATTATAAGAGTGGGAGCTGAATGTTGCAATATCACCTGCAAATGTGGATGTTACAGGCTTATTACTTTCCGGTAAGTCAGATGTATAAGTCAAGTACAATAGTGAACCCAGGACGCTACCTTGTGGCATTCCGACATTTATTTTTAATTCTTTAACTAAGTTCTCTTTCAGTTTAACTTTGAATCGTCTATAGAAAAAATTAACAATTTTTGAATTTCATGTTCGGCTTATTAGAAAACTCTTTATTGACTTTTTTTACAAATTTTCTAGCGAGAAAATAATAATATTATACTTTTATCAAAAAATAAAATTAATATTTACCTATAATTGTCAAAAACTTCGTATCATTGGTTAACTTATCTTCCCCCCACTGTATTTACATTTATCTATTTCGGAATATAACATTGCCAGTATTTTGTTAAGTATTTTGTCCAAATCTACATATCTATGGTAGTTAGTTAAGTTAATGCCAGTAAAGAATTCTGAGCGCATATCGTAAAGTATCAGCAAAAAAAAACAAAAAAAAAAAAAAAACAGAAATAAAATTTGCAAAAGGAATGGTTAAATTAAAAGACACAACATGTCGCTTATATTTACAATTTCCCAAAAAACAAAAAAAAGATTGCAGTAAAGATATTTTGCAAATTGGGTATATTTGGTGTCTTGTATTTTAAGGTTTTCTTGTTTTTTTTTTGATTTTGTTATTATTATTATTTCTTTTATTCTTTTTAAATTCGAACCCGATAATGTCTTGTAATAGAAATAGAATTATTTTAGAATAACACAACACAATTAAAATAAATAAATAAAAATAACAAAAATAAGAAAAATTAAAATAAACACACTTAATATGTTAAAAATTGTTTGTGATGTTATCATCATCAGCATACATGCTGCATACATATACGTATACATATACGTTTGTAAAAATAAATGTTTGCATAAATTAGAATAATGTTGATTTTTAGATTATTTGGATTTTAAAATTAACTATTTTTAAATTTTTATTATAACAATTAAAAGATTTTAAAATAATAGTAATTGAAATTGATTCTAATGGAAAATAAATTTTAATTGCAAATATTTTTTTTTTCCTCATATTAAAATACTTCGCATGTAGCCAGCAGCTGTTTGTCTTGCTATTAATCGTAGAAAATACATAAAACAAACAAGGATTTTCAATTGATATTACTACGTAAAATGTTTTTCGATAGATAATTTTTGTATAGATTTATAGTTTATATAGTACAATGTTGTAATAGTCAAAACAGAAATTTTGAAGAAAGGTAAGCCATTAGTTAGAAACTTCGAACAAAGAATAAGAGGTTTTAGGTTGGCAATTGCTTAACACATATTTGAGGAACACCATAAAATTGATAAAACCAATAATTTATCATCAATAAAGTAGGTACACAAAATAAGCAAACTAGACACATACGACAATTACTTAGCAATTACGAGGGTATACAGGTTGATGGCAGATTGAATAATAATTTTGGGAATGGATACCCACCGCTATTTAAATTAATAAAATAATTTGAAAGTACAGGAAAAATAGATAGCCAGTAGGTGATAGGATATAAAAGGGGAAAAAATTAAATTAACATATCGACCAAAGTAAAGTACGACAACTCAGAAAAGTCAATTTTACAGGAGGAGCAATTTAAAATTTTATCATATTTGGAATCTATTTTAAAAGCATTAACTGATGCATAATATGATCCAAATTTTTGTCAGCATATTATTTTAAGGTATATTATTAATTTTTGCACTAGGTTTAATTTCAAAATTAGTTAAGCTCGAGATATTGGAATTGTACTAGTTCTATTTTTAACCTTTGTTTTTTATTAACAGATTAACATCTTGAGATGTAATCTTTAACATGGAATAATTGGAAAACAAAAGTTCGATAAAGCGTAGATGTCATAGTCTTGTTGGGAAAAATAATTCCGTACTATGTTATATCCCCTCGGTGGCGCAGTGGTTATGTAACAGGATCCATGACCGAGGGTACCCCGGTTCGAACCTGGTTGGTGGCGATTTATAAAAAAAAAATCCATCATTAAATTTGTTAATTGAAAATTCGAGATTAATCGAATGAAAATCATTAATTGAGATCGAACCGGTAATAAGGTAGCGCCACGTTGTTTCTAGGCAGCGGTAGATGGTTACTCCATCTCCTAGGACCGGTTACTGTAGGCCAATCACCTGCATAATCGGTAAATCAATGGATTCGAAATAATAGAAGAAGAAGCCTCGGATACACGAATGACTACTTGATAACGACCTTTGGCACTCAGAAAAGGACCCGAATTGCACAATGGAATGTAAGAACACTTAGAGAAGCTCCTCGCAATTGGAAGCTCAAATGGCTACTTACGACATAGACATCCTAGGTATAAGTGAAATGCGATGGAACAACACCGGAGAAATCAACACGGAGAATGGAAACATGGTAATTTACAGTGGAAGGGAAACAGGGGGTGAAAGTGGAGTCGGAATACTAATATCAAAGAAATTGAGACAAACATTGGTTTCTTGGAAGGCAGTCTCGGATAGAATTGTTATAGGGCGATTTCGAAATATGACAAGACATGTAACAATAATTCAATGCTATGCACCAACAGATGTCGCTGAAGACCATATTAAGGATGACTTCTACGAACAAATAGAAACAACGCTAGCACTCATAAATAGGGGAGATATCATAATATTAATGGGTGACAGGGATGCGAAAATAGGATCTAACAACAATGGACTTGAGGAGATAATGGGCAAACACGGGTTAGGAAGAGAAAGAAACAACAACGGGGAAAGATTGATAGAGTTGTGTCAGACTTTCGACCTAGCAATCGGAGGGAGTCTATTTCCACACAAAGATATCCACAAATACACATGGACAACACCAAACGGGATCTCAAGAAATCAGATAGATCACATATGCATCAGCAAGAAGTGGAAACAATCAATGTTAGATGTGAGAAATAGAAGGAGAGCAGATATACACAGCGATCATGAATTACTAACTGGGGACTTCAGAATGAAACTAAGCCAACAAGGAAGAGGCAGAAGAAATAGAAAGAAGAAAATAAATATAAACAACTTGAAAAATCCGCATGTAAGAGCTGACATAGTTACGGCGTTACGAGAAAATATTAGAAATAATAGAGAATACACTTGGGAAGAGATTCTGGAAATTTACAACCAAACAAGCGAACAAAATCTTGGAATTTCACAACCACAAAGAAAAATCTGGATAACCGATAACACATGGGCCTTGATTAAAAGAAGAGGTGAAATGAAGAAAATGATAAACAACAGGATGGCATAAAAGATGAGATAAAAGGAAATTTCTACAAAATTTAGCCGGAGAAGCAGAAAAAGCAGCACAGCAACATAACCTGAGAGAATTGCATCGCATAATCAAGAACTTAACAAATCAGTCGGTACAACAAAACAAACCAATTAAAGATAAAAATGGTGCGCTCATCACAAACTTGGAGGATCAATTAAAGAGATGGAGAGAACATTTCCAAGAACTGAGCAACGAAGAAAGTACAAATAATGAAGCAGACATAAGAAACAGAGACAATGCAAATATCTACCCAACTGAGGGACTGTCAATATCTACTCAAGCTCCAAATATAGAAGAAATCAAAGCTACAATCAATATCCTGAAGCACAACAAAGCAACAGGTGAAGATGGAATTCCAGCAGAAATAGCCAAACTGGACCCTGACTTATTCGCAAAAACAATTGAACCCCACATCAGGAAAGCATGGATAGAGGAGAATATACCACCATCATGGAAGAAAGGAATGATTGTCAAGATACCTAAGAAAGGAGACTTGGCAAATTGCAGCAACTGGAGAGGAATCTCGGTTCTAAATACTATTCATAAGATAATAGTAATTATTATAAAGAAAATATTAGAAGAAGTACTAGAACTAATACTACGGAAAGATCAGGCAGGTTTCAGACCAAACCGAAGCTGTGTTGACCAGGCAAATACTTTACGGGTCATAGTTGAACAATCAGTAGAATGGAATGCCCCACTATATCTACTATTCATAGATTTTAAGAAAGCATTCGACACAGTCAAGAGATGCGCAATATGGAGAACACTTACAAAGAAGGGAGTTAGAGAAGGATATATAAAAGTTTTAAATTGTAGTTTTATTTTTAAGTCAATATAAAAAAGTTTAGCTACATTTTAAGAAAAATAAATTTTATTATATTAGCAAAAAAAATTAATAACATTAAATTAACAGAAATCAATTTCTTGGAAAAACAAAACTAAAAATATCTATTTCAATTTTACTTACAGTTTGCATACTTTTATCTAACTTTGATTATTTTATCACATGCTTCATTTTAATTTTGGTCACATATAGGTAGTTAATTTTAATTTTATGTTACATACAATCTTTGATACGAAATTTAGTTTCATCAATTTAATATTCACATTTTAATTTTTCTTTTCTCTTTCTGAATCATGTGTGCCATCGAATTTAACTTTACTAATTGGTAAAACTGATGTATAATCATTTTTCCATTACAAATGTTTTCTTTTTTTGGCTCGTTTTTTATTGTTTAAATTTATAGCTTTGTATTCATCTTTTAAATCATATTTGTTTACTTGGCTCCATAAATCTCTTTTTCTGAATTGATGTGCTTATCTAAATGTAAACATTGAGTTAAATCCTTAAAATTATAAATTTCGTCCATTTCGACCATTTCCATAACCATGTATGGTTTTCCAGTTTTTTTTTTTAACATTGTATTAACATAAAACATTGACTAGTTACATATAATTGCTTCCCTTTTTTTCTCTTTCTATATCAGCTTCGTTTTATGTATGGCCTTGCTCTAAAAAACGGTGTAATATATTTATATTATACGGTTTTGCAATCTCATTGACCTTTTTTACAGTTCTTTTACGTCTTCCTCTTAAATCAGGTAATAAAATTCCAAGATGATTCTCAAGTTTGTTGAAAGCTGTTGTTATCAGTTATCCACTGTATTATTATTAGTATTCAAAGTATTCATAAACATTAACTGACAAACCCGAATCTCCTCTATGTTTTCATTGTTTCTGTTTTTTAAAAAATTGTTTACTTTCTATTTATTTTTGGATTTAGTGTGCAGGTCTTTTTGTCAAATGTTTTTGTACGCTCTAAAATAAATTGCCACTGCATCGTCTTACTACCTAATTTCCAAAAACTATCAAACATCTTAAGACATTCATCAAATTCAAATTTTTTTATAACAATTCAATTGGCAAGAACAGCTATCCTTTAAGAGTCGAGCAGCTCTCATTTTTCCTTCAGTTCACTTATATTCAAAACCAAAATTTAACGCTTTTTTAGACTTATTTCCTTCTCATTGATCTGGAAAAGCTTTATTTACTTATGAGAATTGTTTGTGACAAGTAGTAATTCGCGCCAAAATATCCATGTAAGAAAGAGACAACCCGAAATTGACGTAAAAAAAACTTTCTCCACAATCAGTACAACAAATACAAACGGTAAATATAATAGATGAATTGAAACATATGTTATAAATAAAAGTATGACAAGTCGAAACGTATTACTAAAAAAAAAAAAAATTTACCTTAAAGTATTACATTTCGCTTTGTCTGATTGTTTTTTATGTTTAATTTAACGAGAATTAATACAAATGGACTTAGATTACTTTTGCTCGGAAGATTTTTCAGTTTTTATTTTTGGTTAAAATATGTTTATGAGCATAATTTCCTTAATTTTAGGGTGATCGCTGTGAAATTTTGACAGGTTATAGATTCACTTTGGATAGGTCGATATATATTTAGTTAGTCACAAGCACTGATGAAGGAAGTATGTTGCTTCCGAAATATAATCAGAGCAAAGGTACATCAGAGGTGAATGCACATCATAAAAAATGAAGAATTTTTCATATTTTATTAAAACTATTTTGGATGGTATCAGATCCCAGATTTTCTAACAGTAAATAATAATAATATATAATAATACTGTAATCCTTTTCTTTTACTTACCAAAAGGTCATACTTGTTAAAAAAAAATTTAATTTGCTATTTAGTTTTTTGTGACGGTTATGAATGCTATTATTTGAATTCATTCATTCAAAAAATAATAGCGAAGATACTAATTAATAGCAGGAAAAATCCCTTTGGTAGTATGAGAGTTCTAATATCTCCTCTTGTATTTAATTTCAGTATGTAATCTTAATTTTTTGAAAATACTTGATTAGTCTATTATTCTACTATTCTACTTAGTGGTAATCCATAGTCTTAGTATACTAGATTAATTTTATGTCCCATACAATTTGAACTGGTGTTTGTCGCAATGTTAGATTGTATTTTTATCTATCTGTAATCTGCGATACGCAATATTGTAATCAGTTGTTGAATATGTGTAGCAGAACTATGTATACAACGCAATTGTCGTTTTGATACTAATAATACCAATAACACTGACCCCATGAAAAGTACAATAATTAGTAGATATACTTTTTCAATTTTTAAATTAATTAACCAAGACTTACTTTAGATGGTAAAATATTCTGAAGTTTATGTCTTTTTTCAAATGAAAATTAGTTATGTAAAATCTATTGATGTAGACCAGACAAGTTTTTAGGTCAGTTAAAGTGCGTGAAATTACCACTTTACTTAAATGGGCTCTCCTTTGTTTTTACTAATAAATACCTTTAAATTGTACCGGATTGCCCAGAGTTTGCAGTTGTTTAAGAGAGAAATGAGCCGTTAGTTTTGAATTCTTAAAACAAATTTATTAACCAATTCGAAGGTGCTTTACCGATTGGCAATATTTTCAATTTCCAGAAGAGACCGGAAATAGTTTTCTCATACTGGAAATTCACCAAAATCGAGATTTTAAAATAAGAAAAGGTATTTTTTAATTCAAATAACGGCTTTTTCCCTCTTAAATACTGATTCGAATGCTCTTCGAATGCTAGAAGATCCGGTATATGTTGCAATTTTGTCCAAAAATTTTAGTATTTTTTTTATTCAATTAAAATAACCAAAATATGGAGTTGCTCGGCATTTTTACTCACGCTATTGCAGCAAAATGTTTCAAGATTATAGATTTTTGAATTTGTATTTCACTCGTCTGCTGTTAAGCTAATTAAAGACTATATTTTTAATTGCTCTCAATTTGTATATCTCATTGAATCTACTTCTGATCAGCTTAAATTTGGATGTGGTCTTCCTAAGACTCAATTTTAGGCCCCCAGTGTATTTATCAATGATATTCTAGACTGCTTAACTGAAGGTCATTGCCGCTTTTATCCTGATGATGCGCAAATTTATATTAGTTGCCCCATTGTTTAGCTTACAAATAATATAGCCAAACTGAATGTTGAGCCAGAAGCTGTTTGTCAATGGGCTAATCAACTCATGTTATTGAATCCCGCAAAGTCGCAAACTATTATTATTTTAGCCCATAATTTCCCACCCCGGACACCGAATAATAAAAATATTTCATATATTGATCGTGCTGAAAATGTAGGTGTTGTATTTAATAAAACACTAGGTTGGTTCGATCCCAATACTCGAATTGCAAACTGAGCTTTGCAATTTTTTAATTACGTAAGCTTTGGAAGAGTGTTCTAATCTTATTCCATTAAGAACTCAATGCAGATTAGTTAAGTCTCTCATCTTCCAACAATTTTTTGTTTTGCGATGTAGTTTACTCTTCGATTAGTGCTAATGATATTGCTAAACTTAATACTATTTTCAATTGATGTACCAGGTATGTAACAAATCGTAGCAGATATGATAAGACCTCTCTAAGTGCATACTAGCACTGCACATTCAATAATTATTCAAATTTTACATATATCTGTTTTCTTTGTTTAATGTAATATATTCTGGGCTTCCTTCTTATATTTATAACAAGCTTGATTTTGCTAGATCCTCCAGATCTCTCTCAATAAATATTCATCAAAGAAGATTAAGACATCTTTCCTTTTTTGTTAAAATAATATCCTTGTGGAATTCCCTTACCATTTCAATAAGGCGTGCTCAAATGCACCGATCATTTTGTAGACTATTGTTCGAGTATTTTAAGGGTTTGTATAGATATTGAAACCATCTATAATTTGTTGTGACATATTGAATTTCATCCTTATCGTTAAGTATTTAATATTTTATTTTAGTTGTAGTTTTATTATAATTTGTAAATTTAGCTTGTTTTGCTTTTATTTTTGAATTTGGTTAGTTTTAGTATTTCTGTCATATTCTATATACTTAGTTCGATTATACATATTGTAGAGACTAATCGTCTCATTGTATATCGAATACATACTATGTAAATAAATATAAATATAAATGGTAGATTAATGTAGCTAAATAAATAGGTTCTATTTTTTATTTTTTTTTGTTGACAACAACCAGTTATACACACTAAGGTTCTTTTGACATCTAAATTAATTTATTTTTATAATATAATTTTATGTAAGCTTTAAATTCATTTTAAAGCGATCTTTTAGGCTTAATAAAAAAAATTTTCTTTGAAATTCAAAATAATAATATAATATTTACGATATAGCTATATAAATATTTTACTCAAACCTTAAAACCCAGTATGTGAATTTTACACCAAAAATATTCTTAATTCTCTCCCGTAATAAATTCAAAAGAATAAAAAAAAAAATTAAAAACAAAAAAATACTTAATAACAACATCTGTGAAAATATCATTAATTTTTCATAATTTCACAATAATTTTCCCAAAACACACAAACGCAAAGAGCAAAAAATTAAAATAAAATAAAAATTTTGTATTTATCAAGGGAAATTTTGTTCTTTTTGTAGTTGTTAGGATTACATTAATTCATCATCAGTGCACTTTTCAATAATTTTTCGTTTTTTCGTTACTTCTCTTCTTTCTCTCACTTATACAATAATTACTCTTTATTAATTATCATGTACTCTTTATTTTTGCTTATTATTTGAATATCTCATAATATGTATATACTATATATATACATATATATATATATATTATATACATATATATACATATATATATATATATATATATATATATATATATACATATATATATATATATATATATTAATTTTTCCAATATTACATTTAATCCTGCCAATTTAATATGTGTGATTAAAAATTTAAATCCAATTACAAAATAAATTCCAAAATAAAAAAAAAAACATAAAAAAGCACAAAAACAAAATAAAACAAAAAATAATAAAAAAAAAAAACATTAAATTTTCCATTCTTTTTTTGTGAAGTCTGCTGATCTCTTTTGTTTTTAATTTATTTACTTTTATTGTATTGTAGTTTCATTATTGTTATCAATATTTTTAATGTTTCAAAATATTTAGCATTATTTATGATGCTCTTAAAATCAAGGACAATGAATAACGGTAATATAATGTTGTTTTATTTTTTCAATTATAATAATATATAGAGCATATATATATCTACTTATATACACATAGAAATATTAAATTTTTAAAAATATGATTGTAGTGTAGGAATAATAAAATATCAATAATTTGTCTAAATTTGAATCTTTGAAATTTGAATATTCATAATATCTTGGAAATTCAATTTGTAATATCATCATCATATTATAGAATTACAACCCTTGGTAGGTTTTAGCCTTCTTCGCAATTTTCTTCCAAGTATCTCTTTCTTTTGCAGTCATTTTCCAATATACTATCTCCAGATTTGTCGCTCAGCTTCATTATTGTCTCCAAATTAATTTCTCGGTCTGCTTCTACGTATAATTATCCTCATGGGATTTGTCGAAAATATTCTAACCTGATCTCGGTTTTCTGGCATTTTTATTATATGCCCGGTCCATCTTAGTCTTTGGATTTTGATGAATTTTATTATATTTTGGCCATTCGTCAGTTCATAGAGTTAGTTATTATAATATATTCTTCTATATCCATTTTTTATTCTAATAGCACCATAGACTTGTCGGAGTATTATTCTTTTGTTTGTATTTTTCAGTTTCTAATATGAGGTAACGAATATAAGAGTTGAGTTTTAGGGTATTCCACGCGGTAAGCCAATAAGCCTTTGAAACGTTACAATGATATTAAAGTATCTGTATATAAAAGCTTTACAAAAATTCACTATGAATGCTCAAAAATTCACTATCAATGCCTGGTGTCCCTCAAGACTCAGTTCTTTCTCCAGTTATCTTATTTATAACATTTGTAATAATAATCTTGTATCCATAACTTCAAACCAGATTTACAGCTTTGTTGATGATAGTATCCATGATTTATTGTATTACAAACAGACTACAGTTAACAGAGAACGAATTAACATTATATCTTGTACTCTAAACAGCAGCCTGTTTAAGGAAATTACTGGGGAAGTGTAAATAGGGTAAAAAATAATTCTTCAAAATCCCAGAGTTGCCTCATATTAACAAAGCAAACCCCATTAATACCAAATATTGTATTCGCAAATGTAAATATCGAAAGCTTTGAAACTTTAAAAATTCTTGGAATGGAAATAAACAGCAAACTTTAGTGGTACGGTTCCATTTTTCTGCCGCCAAAGATGCTGCGAAATGTTTAGGACTCTAAAGCAGCAGAACTAGGAGATGTTTTACAACTTCCAACCTCCTATTAATATATAAGGCATAAATTCAACTTTGATTTGAATATAACGGTCATTTTTGGGCGGTTCACCTTGTAATAGCCTATAAGTAAGTAATAGCCTAGATAAGCTACAAAAACGAGCTATAAAAATTATCAATGATGGAAATGTTCATCAACACCTAACATCATTAAGTCATCACGAAAGTAAAAGTATTATACCCAAAATACAACCATTCCGTCGTAACCTGCGCTCACATATTTTTAATAGAGTCTCTTCGAACCGGAACTGTGAAATATAAATTTTTCGAACATCTAAACTACGGAGCACCACAATCTTTTATGTTCCCACAAATATATAACTTAGAAGACTTAAAAGAGATGGGGAAATAATATTTTTTAACCTGTTCGTATTATTCTTTACAATCCCCATTTTCATCTTTATATGACTAAAACTCTGTGAAGGCAGTTAGGATGACTATCCCAATATTTTGGCCCAATGTAAAAAAAAATAAAAATTTTAATAAAATGAAGAGCATTTTTAGTACTTTCTTATAATATTCAACTGATTTCTAACTCACGCTTTATTTACAGTTATCCACGCAGAAAAAATGGGAATTCCGAAATTGTCTATATTTTTCCCGTCAATACAAAAATTACAAGCAAAAAAGAAAAAAAAGAAAAAGGTCATCCCAGCTGTCTAATATAAAAATATTAAAAATAAACTAATTTCTAATTCATAAACCCACATCCTGGAGCTGGTTTTTTAAGAAATTTACTTTCTAATTTTTCTGATCGATATACCGATCGGTACTCAAATTATTTTCAATTTCTAATACCAAAACCTAACAAATAATTTGTAATTTATTTGAATCTCTTAAGTTCATTCACAAAACTGAAAATTTTCATATATGAACCTATGGATTATTCGAACTGTTAGGGCGGCTGTTCCATTCATCATTTTCCTGTAACCCCATTCGAGTGGGGCATAGGGCGGAAGTGAAATCTTTCCATTGACTCCTATCTGCGGCTGATCTCTTCAAATGTGGCTACGTTCTTTGTTCGGCGCTTGTTTCGACCAAGACTGTTGTTGTGTTCATGTTTTTCTCGGTCTTCTAATGCAACCTGTTTCTGAGGTTTCCATTCAAAACATTATTTCAGGTCTCCTCAAACTATGCCCGATTCAACGGCATCTATTTTTTCGGATTCCCACGTCTATTTGTTTTTGTTCTATTTTTGGCATGGCGTTCCGTTGGAAATGGACTGATGAATCAACGAATGCCTTATATGCATCAAGAACAAAATACCTGGACATATCTTATATTAAAGGTTCTCTTTTTATATTTTTAATAAGAAAAAAGAATTTAAAAATATTATTGTTGTGCAAGTCCAATTCATTTACCCATCAATGGTACCATCGGTATTTACAGCAAATTATTTTATCTTTTTTTTTGTTTTTTACAAAAAAATCAATATAATTTTTATGTTTTGTTTTAAAAAAATTTTATTGCAAAAGTACGACCGATTAAGTGGCTTGCTGAAGCCAGATGAGGTGATGTATGGAGAGTTTTGATGACTGCGACGAATAATTATATAAACATAATATGGTATACTTGCGATTTGCGAATGTGTATGTGGGAATACTTTCAGGCTTACTGTTTTTTTTTATTCGGGTTGTAAACGATTTTATACCTTGGGAATTAATTTTAGATGTTCTGTCGATTGGAATTGTTATATACATATAGTTATTAAATATCCAATTTTTAAAAAATTAAATTAACTTAAGTTGACAATTTGCAAAACAATTTAAGCAACTTTAATGACGCTATTGTAAAAAGAAAAATAATAATAATAATAATAATC
The DNA here is from genome assembly GCA_963942445.1 of Argyra leucocephala. Classification (NCBI taxonomy): domain Eukaryota; kingdom Metazoa; phylum Arthropoda; class Insecta; order Diptera; family Dolichopodidae; genus Argyra; species Argyra leucocephala. The sequence continues at coordinate 19,135,160 of OZ012681.1, forward strand.
TCATAGCGAAATTCATTAACATAATCACTTCATTATGCATCCAAAATATTACACATAAGTATTTTACTAGTGATATTATTTTTTTTTTTTAACAAAAAATATTTTAATCCAGAGAAATCATTTAAAATTGATTGTGCTGGTAAACGAAATTGTAAATCTGGTTTATAGAGTTTAAAATATAATAATAATAATAATAATTACAACTACATCTGTGAATTATTAGTATATGATATATATGAATGACAGAAAGAGACAAATTCAATGTAGTAAAAGTTTAAAAAATTAAATGAGATGAAATTTTTGTTCATTTTGTTGGCAGTAGAATTAAAATTTTGTTTTATTTTATCAAATTTACAACTTAATTATAGTATTATTATCAAACAAGTAGAGAATTAATTTTACCCCATACCGCACTGATGGGCTTGCAGTACAATGACGACGATGAGAACGAACGATGACGTTGTATGTATTTACTAGTAGATAATTATGTGTATTGTTTGTAGATCTGAATTGTTCAATACACAGCCTACGTCTGGTAGGCTACCATTTATTTCTACTTTCGGAAAACGACTTTCGCATGTCAAAAAATCATGAGCATCATGTAATACGCACTTCATAAATTTGCGTATGCGAAAGTAGCATCGTAGCTGGCACAGAATGCTACTTTTACATTTTTTTGACGTATTTCATTCGTTTATAGTTTTTATTTGCAAATGAGTTATTTTTTAAAGGTTTTATTAAATTTTGGAAATATTTTTAAAATGTAAGTAAAATACATGATTAATTCGTAAATTAAACGATAATGTAACATTTATAGATACATTTACACATGTATGCCTAAGCAAACCACAATATAATCACAGTTTCAAATGATGGTGGGCTTTATTGTTCAACATAAATATTTGGTGCAAGGCTATTCGACAACATTGGTTGCTAAAATCCAATCGAATAAATAATGGCAAAGTTTAGCTGATCCATTGAATGCAGTCACCGATTGCTGGCAAAATGCTATTTTCATATCCTGGCTAACTCCGTATTGGTGGTCCACCTTCTGTCTCTATCTCAATGTAGCCGTTAGTTTTATATTATGTGGTATTGATAATGCACGTCAAGGAGGCTATTTAGGCTATCATTAATTCCGTCTAATAGAAATGCTTCTTTTGATAGCCTAAAGTTTTTGATAAACCTAAATTATAAAATAAAATAAACAAATATTAAAAATAAATCTATAACAAAGAATAAAACACGATACTTCCGTTTTGGTTGGCATTTGCATATTATTAAATTTATCACTTATAATCTTTCTCTGAAATGCCATATTATTATTTTCTTCAATATCACTACTATCACTAAAATAAAATGCTATACAGTATATTTTTTTTTAATTTACATTTTATTTCCACTTATTTTAATTTTAATGTCGAAAACACAACCACGACGAATGACAAGTGACGAATGACCAAAATTCGCCCTTAGAAACACAATCACGACGAATTATTCGCGACGATCAAACTTTTGTGTTTTTGAAATTTCAAAATTTGTTTATAAAAAAAATGAAGGAAAACTTTTAAAAAAATTAATTTAAAAATTTTTTTATTTGAATTTGAATTTTAAAAATGTTTAATAAAACCAGTTTGACCAATTTATGTTGGTATCAATGAATTTCATTCGCATTCGTCGACGAGTAAAATAGAAATAGATCTATTTTTTGAACGCGAAATTTTGGTTATTCGTCATTCGTCACGATTTATGAATAATCTCATGTATTTGAAAGCGAAAAATTCGTCATTCGTCGTGATTGTGTTTTCGACATAAATTAAAGGTTTTAAATTTTTCTTACGAATAAACAACATTTTAACTGTCACAAAATTTTATAATTTAAAGCTAGTAATAAAGTCAAAATGTCAATTTGAAAAATATTCAATGACAACACATTTTTGCGATGCTACATGGTAATTGATACATGGTCTAACAATTCAGCTACGCACCGCAAAATTAAAAAGCGCAACTTTTTGCGATACGTTTTTCTTACATGGTAGCAGCCTTGAGTTAAATAAGTAAAGAAAATTGAACAAAAATCAAAATATATTATACTTAGGCTTATATTCGTAAATTCAATTAAGGTCAATACTACATTATTTAACTTTAACTCATTACATTATGTCCCCAATCTGCATACACAGCGTTATCTGGGTTAAATATTTTATCGTGTAACGTAGCAGTGCTCCGTATTGAGTAATACTTCACAATTATCAATTTATCTACTTATCAATTATTGAATTTTTTTTTTATATGCATATTTACAGGTATAATAACTATAATTAAGTATAGGAAATCCTAGGCTAGCGCAACAAAACATAGTTACTCTTATACGGACTCCTGGGTATGAAATAACGAACTGGGTAAGAACAAGATAATGAAGAAGCAGATATCTTAGCAAACACAGACGCGAAGAGTCAGTTTTTAAAATTAGAACCAAGTATTGCACGTTGAAACGCATATACCTACAAAGAGTTGTTTCCAATTGGGTAACAACAGAAATGCAAAACGTGCGAGATAGTTGTCAAGGACTTACCCAGTCTAAAGCCTTTTTTAAATTCAGTATTCACCGTTTAAATCAGAATATCAAGGAGACCAGATCTAATGTCAGAATCCCGACATGGCTTATCACAGGTCATGGTCCATTTAACAAATATTGATTTTGTTAATCTGTATGTGTGCGAATTACCAAGCTTAAAATATATTGGTAAATCGAGCACAGATAGATTTTTATTTATTTATTTAAAAATCTCAAAAGGAGCTTAAAAAGCTCGTACAGAGTTCATTAAAATTTGTGTTTTTATCCATATTATCAAAAATTAGCAGAAGTTTAATCATTAAGATTAATAGAAATTAGACATTTAAGATGTAGGTTATGTTTAGAAGAATAGGAATCTTCCTCTCACATTATTATAGTTGTTTGCGACGCCATAACTCGCAGAAGACATAAATACTTCCAAGAATGTACATCGCATAATTCTGAAATTAATATTAAAGCGATAATAGTGTTCATCAAGGACATAGATCCGCAATTCTAAAATAATAAATGGGGCAAGACATTAGATCTTTGGAAGAAAGTATTGGAAACTGCTACTGTCGTTAATGAAACCTTCTTAAATAGCATATTTCCATTTTGTTGAAGTTATTACCAAATAATATATACTATCAAAAAATCTTAACCACAAAATTTTATTATTTTAGAAATAGTAAAAGAAAGAACTTCAATTAGCTAAGAATAAACTAGTAGCAAATGGTAGAAGCAATCGAAGAAAAGGGACCGAACCCGAACACGTTGTACACATAACTACTACGGCTTCAAAGAACATAATATTATTATGAAAAACCTCACACATGAATTCTTTAATGTCACCACGTCGCGAACAGCATAATCGAAAGGAGAAGAAAAAGTAATATTTAAAATATCTACAAAGTAACATCAACGAAATACGAAAAACGGTTGATATCAATTCAATATAAAACATCATATTATCCCGCCACCTCTCCATTGCTATTCTTTTTTTTTTGTATTCATTTAAAAAATTATATTTAAGCAAAAAACAAAAAAAAAAAAAATTAAAACCTAAAATATGCATTAAATCCTAGACAATTAATTGTGACTGTATTATTGTGGTTCGTGTGGTCATCGATTACTCTTTATTGATTAATATAATCGGTGTATTTTGGTACATGGATAATATGGAATGGAATTGATTTGCGGAGGATTCGCGAATGCAAACGCGATATTTTACAGGATTTTTAATTTTGTGTTTTTTTTTTGTTCATGCTACTTATTTTATTTTGTTAAACGAAACGAATGGATTAAATATTTTTGTATCGTTGTATTTTGGTTACATTGATCCTAGGCATTAATTTTTAAATTTTTCATTTAATATTATATTTTTTTATGTTTATTTTTATTTTGAAAAAAAAGTGGGGGAGGCGATTTAATAGTTTTTAATAGAAACAAAAGGAAAAAAAATTTTATATTGATATTTTAGAAAATTTAAATACAGTTAGAAATTCTGTTAAAGTTTTATTATCAAATTGATGAGTTTGTTACGTATTTGTAATTTAAATTACTTTTTTTTTTTTAGTGTACATTATGAATCCTGTTCTAAGATCTGTTTTTTTTTTTTTTTTTTTGTTTTGTAAAGTGGGGAGTTCTAAGTAATCGCGACCTTTTAAAATCTATTGTACTTCCCCATCCATTTTAAAGTTGCAGGTCTATGTCATTGATCAACGCTATTATTGCTTTGATGCCAAATTCAGAATCAGAGGTTCTGGTTACTTTCCAGTCCAGTGGAAAACTACTGAAATAATCCTGATACCAAAGCCAGACAAGCCAAAGGAAGAAATTACATCCTCCAGACATATTAGCCTACTGCAGTGCCTATCTAAACTATTTGAAAGGTTCGAACTAAAGCCGATTTAAAAATAAAATAGTTTCAGAGCATCAATTCGGCTTTAGAAATGAATATGCAACTATTAAGCAAGTACATAGAACAGCAAATGTAATCAGGTTAAGCCTAGAGCAAAAGAAATACTTATACTTATTTTTGGATATTTGGACTGTTGTACAAACTCAAAAAATTTCTTCCACAAAACTATTATTTATTACTGCAGTCATACCTCATCGAAAGGCCCTTTTTAGGGAAGCATCAACGTGCCTATACACAAACCAATGAAATCATGTCAGGTGTGCTACAGCGCAGCGTCCTAGGTCCTCTTTTATACCTCATCTATACTGCGGACCTACGAACAACAAATGAGACAACCACCGCCACTTTCGCTGATAATATGGCCATATTAACATCGTATAATAATCCAGTACATGATACAGAGATTCTGCTACACAGCCAAAATAAAATTCAGCAATAGCTAACAAAGTGGAGAACCAGAGTGAATGGAACAAAATCAATACAAGTCACATTTACACTAAAGAGAAAAACTTGTCCGACGGTGGTGCTAAATAATGAAGTAGTTCCACAAAACAAGAAACACTAAACTGCCTGATCATGCATTTGGATAGAAGACTTTGGAATGACATGGGAAATCTATATTCAAAGCAAAATAAAAAAACAACTTGGGTATTTGAAATTAAATAAAATGTATTAGATCATTAGTCACAAGTGACCAATTTCGCTGGAAAACAAGCTTCTGATTTATCAAATTATTTTAAAACCGACATGGACTTACGTAGTCTAACTGTGGGGAGAAATCAGCAATTCTAATATTGAAATATTTCAGCGATTCAAATCAAAAGTATTAAGACTAATAGCACGTGTACCATCATGGTTCGTAAATTAACGATATTTTCTATAACAGTATATAAATAATGGAGGGGGGAGGGGTAGTTTATGGTAAAATCTTGAGATATTTGATTTTTAAAGAAAGATAATAAAGATTGTTTTTTTTTTTTCAAAAATGTTCTACTTCGAGCTACAATATCTCCACTCACCAATCATAATTAAATAAATGTTAAAATATGCTTCAGACCGTTATCTTACTAGATAAAAAATCGAATATATATATATTATATCATAGAGTAATCATATAAGTAGAGTATTCACGTAGAACAATATTTGTTAATCATTTTCTTCTAAAAATGCCGTCCCATTTTTACTCAATACCCCAAAACACTCAAATATAATTTTCGAAACTCAGTTATTTTTACTCAAAATTTTTTTTATTGAGAAGAATATTTCATACAATGCCACTATACTTCTAGCCTATTCACAGAATGATTTTTTCGGAATTTTATCGAATTACGATTTCGTTTTAAGTTTTGTTTTAGTTTTGTGTATAAAGTTTTGCTCTCCCAGTGACAAGGCTAGGAGTATAGAGGCATTGTTTAATAATTTGAAAAGTATTTACATACGTATGTACTTTTGATTTATATGAAGAGTGTATATCGTAATATTGTATATGTGTTCACCATACATTTACATATCTAATTCAATACAAAAAATATATGTATATATGTATATGTAAACAAAACGACACAATTCGCAAAGATAATGAATTAAATTGTATCCATACAATAATAGGTCAATGATAGCATCACATAATTCAGAAATTTTTTTTAAAAATAATGCTAATAAAAGAATAAAATTTATTAGTAATGCATTACAAATCGTGAACTTTGTACGGAATACCGTTTTGTTTTCTTTTCTCAGAACTTGATTAAAAATCGTATTTCTATTTCAGCTGAAATAATTTCTGAAGAAATAAAAACAGCCAACAATCCATATAAAGAATAAAATGTCCAGTTTTAATTTTTTTACTTACTTTTTTAAATTTTGATAGCTTGTTTGTTTGTTTGTATTCATAATTATATTATGTATTCATATATATACTATTCATATTATTATCTACGGTAAGAAACAGACAAAATTAACAAAACCAAAATTGCTGAAAATTTAAAAATACATGTAGGTACCTACTTTTCAGTATACTTTTCAATAGAAATTAATTTGAATTATTTTTAATTTTACAAAACCAACATTAATTTTTTTGTCCCTTTCTTCTATAAAATTTGAAATCACAAATTTCATAAATCACATTGACCAAGTCCAAATAAAAATATTAATTCTTCAAATTTTAAAAATTAAAGCAAAATAACAACAAATCCAGCAATAATCTTGAATTCTTTCAATTTCTAAAAAAAAATTCAATACTTTGATTTGTAATATTATTTGTGGTCTATTGAAAGGACTTTAAATGCATGTATAGTTTTTTTTATACACATTGTGTAATTTTTAATTTTTATCACATAAGTAAAGTAGAAATGCGAGCAGCGAAATAAAGAAGTATGTATATACTGTAGCTAGCATGCACATTCGCATATAACTATACAATTTTGAGTACCTATGCATACAACTTTTATATTGTTGACACTGTTGGCAGCAAAATAACAAATAAATATGTTCATAAGTAGTAGGTACACAAAATCTTTTTATTTATGAGTACAAAATACATTGCGCTCAACTTATAAGCAGTTAAAAATTGAGTAATATTATTTTGAGTGAACACAGAATTTTGATATTTGAAAAAGTGACTAGCAAATTTTGTTCTACGTGAATACTCTACTTATATGATTACTCTATGATTATATCTAATAAATCAACTGATATAACGGTTTATATAGAAAAATATCACAACAACAAGAATACTTTCAAATGTCCTTTTCGTCCTTGAAGCATAAGAAGCATAAAAGATATATATTTTTGGAGAGCTAGGAACACCAGGTATCGTGGGGATATAGTCATTAGGTTCTACGCAAGTACACCATTTCCCTCAGAAAATTGTTTTGATCTACAACTTGATTGTGTTTATGCGAATCCCACAGATCAGACATTTCCGCTTGCTATAATCTGCAGCTTTATTTTCTATAATGCAACAATGGTGTTCGTTGTTTACTATTGTTGTATACAAAAATTGAAATGAAAACTATTTACATTTACTATTTCAAATTATGCTAAAGCAGTTATAATTTACAATGTTGGCCTAGTATACAAAAAAAAATATATGGTACATTATCTAAATAGTGTAAGCAGACAAGGTACGCAAAAAGACAACAGGCAACGCAATACACTCTATACATATATTGTCAAGTATGAATATATTCAATATGTATATCAAATTTTGAATATATCACATTTTAATATGACCAATTGATTTAAACAGTTTACAATCTTTTAAATCACCTACTTTTGCTACTTTTGCAAGCATGTTGGGAATTAGCTTTTAATTTTTAGATTTTTACAATAGGAAAATGTGACGACTTTAGTACGATATGTTACAGTACTACAAGAAGACATCATTAGTTTGGAATATTATAACACAAATTATGACTTACTTTAAATCGTCTGAATTTGTATCTTTGACTTTTTAAAATGTTTTTTAGTTTTTTAAGTTTTTAATTTTTAAAATTCATTTATTTATTATACCATTTTACATATTACATACCTTAGTACATTATCATAAATTAAATTAAACAATTTCCAAAACAATAATGGTAAAATTACATAAATGTAAGATAATTCTGATATTCATGAGAATATGTAATGAATGAAATAACAAGAGTAGAAATAATTAAATTATATAATTAAACAATACAGTGAAAATCCTCTAAGACGGAAGAAATTTACCCGCGAAACTAGCTTGTGCTGAAATTAGTGCATTTAAGACGGAAATCCTTGACACGGAACGGAATCGTAATTTTTGGGATCCTCACACATAATTCCAGACAAAAAAACTCCTTTAAAACGGAATTTTTGTTTTTGTAAAAATTTTTTTGGTTAAAAAATGATAAATTTGAATATTTTTCAGCGGTAAGCATATTTATATAGTTTTTGTTGGTGGAAACACTGTACTTTTGACTTTTAATATCATAACATGAAGTTTGACATAATATGTTTTATGCTTAGTTTCTTCTACTTACGGTATTTGGTGATGGAAAAATGATTAAACCCCTTATCATAGGCAAATATGGACGTCCAAGATGTTTTAAAAATATCAAAACAAATCAATTAGGTGTTGATTATTATTATAATAAAAAGCCCTGGATGACTGGTTGTACTTTTGAGCAGTATTTTTAAAAAATTTAAATAAACAAATGAAATCCGAAGACAGAAAAATTCTTCTTTTCCTTGATAACGCTTCTTCTCACCCGAATTTAAATTTATCGCATATACATTTAGTTTACTTGCCTCCAAACAAAACTTCCAAATTACAACCGTTAGATGCAGGAATAATTGCAGCATTTAAATGCAATTATCGAAAATTTATGATGAAAAATTTATTAATTGAAATGGAAAACTGTAACACGATCTCGACATTGACAACAAAAATTTCAATCCTAGATGCAATTCAATTTCTTAAAACTGCTTGTGATCAAATATTACCCTCAACAATTGTAAAAAGTTTTCTAAAGTGTGGGTTTAAATTTGATACAATTACTGAGCTAAAAATGAATAATCAAAATGAGCAATCAATATTAGAAATACAGAACTTAATAGATTCAGCATTTGGTGAAGCCATTTGTTCAGCAAGAATTCACGCTAGGGTAGATGACAATGTTTTTACAGAATGTAATTCAACAAATTTAAGTGATATTATTGAAGCAACTGTTTTGCCGATCCCAGAAATTTTAGATAGTTACGAAGAGGATGACGAAGAAGAAATTGAGCACGAAATTAGCACTGCAGAGGCTCTAAAGGCAATAAAATGTTTAGATATTTATAGTAGACAATGCGGTAATGATGATTTATATACTTTGGTTGCGAAATCGAAAATCACATTTATTACAACAAAAGCAGCTGAAAGAAAGATGAAACAGAAAAATGTATTACGGATTTTATGAAGAAAGACTGAGTTACTTGCAATTGATTTTTTTTAATTTTTTTTTATTGTCATATAATTTTTGTTGTTTTTTACACGCTTGGAATAGTACAATGTTTTATAATTTTTTTATGTTATTAGTTTTGTTATATGTATGTGATGAATTTTTTATAAAAATTTTTTCCTCTTATTTTAACTTCCCTATAAATTTTCTACAATACAAAATTCTGTAAAACGGAAAATCCTGTAAATCGGAAATTTATATTGGTCCTGTTAGATTCCGTCTTAGAGGGTTTTCACTGTATTAGGTTGTTAATTCAGAGCTAAAAGTAATACAGTTACAGTAATACAGTCTAATAGGTAGTATATCCAGCTTTCTAAATAGTGGAAAACTAGGTGTAAGTCTATTTTTCTTCATGATTAATCGAATACAATATTTTTGAGCAATGAGTAGGGGACGAATTTTGTTGAAGTAAGAGCCCCCCCCAGCAGCTAATTCCATATTGTAATTTAGAGTTGAAAAGAGTAAAGTATACCATTTTCATGACTCTCAGGGAACAATATTGGTTTAGATAGAAGACATTTCTTATAACTTTTTTAAAATATTTATGTAAATGAAAAGTATGCTCTGCCCAGTTTAATTTATAATCAAGAACGAGGCCAATATACCTGAAAGATACAACACTATCAATCATAAAACATGATTCACTACAAGAAGAACTTGAGTCAAAAGAGTTGCCATCTAGGGACGGAATCAATGGAAATTTTTTACAGACAGGAGAATGATAATTAACTGCTGAGTTTTCACTGGAATGATTATTACTTTTACCAAAGTGCATACTCTTTGTTTTACTACTGATAACTAAGCTATGTACATAAAACCATTTCCTTATGAGGTGCAGGTCATAATTTATATCACAAAGAAGATCCAAATTATTATTGTTACTGTACGTGAATGCAGTGTCGTCAGCAAAGGCTGTAGGTATACCTTTAAAAGATTGCTGAAATAAAGAATTAATGAAAATTAGGAACAAGATTGGACCTAAAACAGAACCCTGAGGGACACCTACTTCTAAACTCTCAGTATCACCAAAAATACCATTCAGTTTGACTCTTTGTTTCCTATCACTAAGATAAGACTTAAACCAATTAAATATAAATCCTCTAAATCCGGCATTGTATATTTTTTTCAGCAATAAGTCATGTTTTACCGTATCAAACGCTTTAGTAATGTCTATAAATAAACTACTACAAAGATTGGACTTATTTAAACCATTGTATATCTCACAACAGAATTTCAAAATGGCGTCTTCAGTGGATCTTTTTTCCCTGAAGCCAAATTGGACATCACTGAAGAAACTTGTTTTTTCAAGGAATTTCAGTATTCTATATTTCATAGCCTTTTCAAAAACTTTTGAAATGGACGACAATACAGATATAGGTCTGTTTAATTATTTTGCAAATTTGAATGAAACATACCAGCTCTTAAATTATGATTTTATTCTATATTGTTAATCAATTAGAAATTTTTCTTATAGATAGCTACAACATAAAATAAAAAAATTATAAATTTATATATATATTTTTTTTTTTTTCAATTCCGATATAAATTTCAGTAATTCAATGAAATTAAATTAAAAATTTAATGATTTTTTTAATTTTAAATAAATCAACGGTAATATAAGCGCAAAGGATATTATGTTACTTTTATCTGCATTTTTAAATTCTATAAAATTGTAAAAAAAAAAAACAAAAATTGGTTTAATTGGTAAATAAAAAATTAAATAAAAATTATAAAATAAGAAAATTTTATTTCAAATTAAAAATTTAAAAAGCAATCATAATTTTATTTAAATATAAATCATAATTTATGATTGCTTTTCAAACTTAAATTAATATAAAACAAAAAAAAATATAAATTAAATAATTTTTTTGTTTTTTTCTGATTATTGTTTTTTTTTTTTTTTAAATTAAACTCTTTGAAGGTTGTAACAAACAAATTATACAGATTTTAATTTAAATTGAAATAACGAATAAAATTAATTAAAAAAAATTAAGATAAATAAGTTATAATTTGGAATTTTTAAATAATTATTATTCACTGCAGGAAAGGAAATAGATCCGAAAAGTCTACTTGCGTTCAGTTATTTTCAATTTAAAAACAAACATTTTCAAAATCAAGCTTGAGCTGTTTTGAGTTGATTCATTACCCAATCCTAGAAGATTTCGGCTTCAATGAAGAGAAAAGAACATAGTCAGGGAAAAGAACAATTTATTAAAATATTTCAAGTGTGAAATAATTTTGAAAATTTTAGAGTCAGGTTTAATTAAAAAAATTTCGTTATACGGAATGTGGTTGTGGCAATTTGATAAATTAAAAATTATGTTGTTAAAATTACTTATGTATGTGGTGAAATTTTAAATTGAAGTTAATAATTGAAAATTAAAAAAATTTGAAAAAATATTTGATTTCGCCACGTTTTCTTTTAAATATCTATCATTCAAAACAGTCCTGTGCAAACTTTTTGGCAATTAGGGCAATTTTTATAACTCGGATATATCAATGGGCCACAGGAAATGATATTTTTGTAATAAAAAAAAATTTATCTTTTAATACACAGGAGCACGATTTTGAAGACACACTTTTCGTGGTTTTTCGTGTGCTTCGTTTTTTTTTTTAATTCAAACAATCGGCGATGATGCAGGCCGTGGTGATCAAAATCAATTTTTATTTTATCTATATTATAATACACAAGAGAACGATTTTGAAGACACACTTTTCGTGGTTTTTCGTACGCTTCGTTTTTTTTTCATTCAATCAATAAGTGATGATCCAGGCCGTGGCGATCAAAATCAATTTTTATTTTATGTTTATATATGTCTAAACAATTTTTATAAGATATTAGCTGAGTTGTTTAAAGCATCATTTACCATCATAAATTTTTGTCGATTCTCTTTGGAGTCAAATTATTTTAATTATTTTTTTATTTATCGCATTTGGTTTTTTGCACTTTTAGTAGGAAAAAAATTAATTAGTAGGATAATATTAGTAATATAGGTTTTAATATCACAAATTTTAGTGAGTTCGATTCTCTTTTAATTCAATTTTTTTTTTTTATATTAAAAAAATATTTTTTTTTATCTTATATGTATTACACATGAATGGCCAGGTCGGTATTTATCAGCTTATATTATAATACACAAGATGAACGACGTGGTGAGTAAAAACTCAAAAATGATTGAAAATTAAATTTTTTACACCACAAAAATATTAAAATTTTACCAAGTTCTTGATGCGGAATACTTAAAATATTTCAAATATTTACACCAAATAGTGACGGTTATTTCCAAGTTGAGCGCCATCTATACTCTGAAAGAAATTTCAATTACGAGCAAAGGCTTCAAAAAAGGCTTCATAAAAATTCTGTCATTTAAAATAAACATACAAACTTATAGAAAAAGGTACAAAAACAAAAAAAAAAACAAACAAAAATTGAAAACAAAACAGAAAAACAAAAATCAGATCATATCATCCTCTTCAAAAATTATATAATAAAATAATATTATTGCATTTGCTTCTGCTATCATTAAAAAAATATATATACAGTAAAACACGGTTATAGTCATTCGCTAAACGTCAGTAATATTTCTGACTATAACCGTTTTGTGACTGTAGGCGTAGTCAAAAAAAAATTGCATCTTTATAAACAAAATCAAATTCAATAAAATATCTTTCGCATAACAATTTTAAACTTTATTTTATTCATAAATAGCAATTTTGTTATGTAATCACAAAATATACACATTTGTAATAAAGAACAGAAAAAAACTATATATATAAATCACTGTTTTAATAAAATAATTCACTGTTGACCTATTGGTATAACAGAATTGTGACTACAAACGTTTTTGACCATAAACGAATTAAAATATATCGATCCATTACTATGAGAGTAATGAGATTTTATTGTGTTAAGTTATATTAAAATTAGTGTTAATTTCGTCACAAAGTATTAGGTATTATACTTTAATTTCATTATATATAATCAACCGATTCAGAAAACAAATACAATTATACCAAAACGAATATTTCTTTTTACATAAAAATGTTTTTGAAAGAACTACTTTTGTGCAATTGCACAGGGGATGCACTAGTGTATATAAATTTGAGTACAAAATAGTTCATTTTGGATTTTATTTGTTAGTACAAAATACAATAATTACAAATATACATACTTATAAATAAATATACATATAAATTTAATGTGATTTGTGGAATTGGTGTTTATTCATTATACATGGGATATCAGGTATGATGTATGTAACAGCCAATCGCAATGATTTTTTTGAATGAATATCTGTTAACCTCCGTCTATGTTCTGTTTTCGTAAGCTTCATCAAAGAAAAAATTGTTCACAGACATATGTCGTGGAAAATAGAAATAAAATTCGGCATGCAAATTTTCTTATCATTAGAAATTTGTCTGTACTCACATATTTTTTATAAAAATCAATAACATCACTGTCTTGAAAGATATCTTTTAGATCAGGGTTGGATTGCAAGTCTATAATTTCTATTTGCAATTCACTTGGAACATTTTCAATATTTATTAGAGCTTAAAATATGTATGTTCTTTTCTTTGGCAAGGAATTCGGTAAATCTGTCGTCAAATTCAATTTTTAAATTGTTAACTACTCGTGCGTATAGTTCAATTATTGAACAACGTTACAGATTTGGGAAATTAAAAGTATTATTTTGCTTCAATTGATACCCCAAACTGCAAGTTTCGCTACGAATGATTTTATATTTGTAATAAACGCAGATATTATTAAATTTTTACCTTGCATGCTTATATTTAAAGACGAAAGATGATTTTTAATATTAACTAAAAAAGTAAGACCATCAAGCAAGCAAGCAAGCAAGTCACTAGTTCATTTTTCGTTATCAAATTCATCAACAGATTTTCCTTTCATATCCATAAATAATTTAATTTCTGGTAATAGATCGTAAAATCGTTGCAAAACTTTAGCCTTGCTTAACCAGTGCACTTCACTGAAATAATTTTTGCTCGATTTTCCTCCTGAATTTTTCATTTCTCTTTCAGTAAAGACATTTTTAATAGTATACCACTTTTTTGTTATATTTAAATATTTTTTTCAATCTTTATACTTAATTTTATATTAAAATAACTCAACGTCTAACAGTTTTAGCTAATATAAATTTTGACTGACGATGGCGAGAAAAATGCACAAATAAAAATAATTCTTTACTTTTATGAAATAATCCTATGCAAATTGCAAATATTTTGTCTAGCGTTGCTAAGTTACAAATATTTTGTCTAAAGTTGCTATATAGAAAATATTTTCCTAATGGTCATCAGCGCTGTCGAAAGTAGAGCTTCAGCTTCAAAATGGAGCTTTCAGAAATTGTGCGGAGCTTTGGATTCTACTGGAGCCCAGTGGAACTGTGAAAATTTGAAATACATAAATACTACATCCCTTTTAAATATTTCCTTTTTTTATAATATTTCATTTTGGGAACCAAAAAATTTTAAGAACCCAAAATTATTTAAAAACTAGTACAATTAATTTATTACTAGCTATTCCCGGCGTAACATTCGCCGGTCTAGCCTTAGCATTATAAATGAAACAATTTATTTTATTTATTGATTTTCTTTATTTTCTTAAAAAAAATCAATGTTTTACATATTTTTTTATTACATAATAAATAAGTTAAATTGAAAAACTTAAAACTATAATTGTAAAACATTGACTTTTTTTTAAGAAAATAAAGAAAATATAATAAATTGTTTCATTTATAATGCTAATGCTAGGCCGGCGAATGTTAAGTTGGGAATAACTAGTAATTTACAATATTGTTTGATCTATCTATAACTATTTTAACTGACTTATCTATAACTATGTTTTTTAAATTTTTATTTAGGTATTTATTTATTTACTATAAATTAATTTTGACCGCTAATAGTTTTGAAGAAAACTTTTATATACGGCAGCGTTTATACGTTCTTGAATTGTGTTTATAACGTACAAATGATGTTCATTAAAGTTTGACATCCGACTTTTTTATAGAATATCATACATTTTTATTTTTTTTAAATAATAGTGCTCGACACACATTTTTGTATTTCGCAAGTTGAAAAAGTGCATTTTGCGAGAAAAGGTATTTATAAACTTCTAATTGTGTTATGCCAATATATTGAAAGATATACATTAAAAAATACAAAAAATGTGTATTAAATACTTAGAATAATTGATTTACTATTTAAATATTTATATATCATAAATGTTCTGAAATTACACTTAATATTTATATTTGTTTATAAGTATTTATTATTAGTACTCGTCACGCATATTCGTATCTTCGTATTTTGCAAGTTTAGAAACTGGATTTTGCATGAAGAAATATAGTATACTTTGCAACTATTTTTGTTTATCTTTGAGGTATGTAATTAAAGCTTTTGAAATAAAATTTGATGTAATTCCAATAAAATTTGTAAATGTAATAAAAATAAGTAAAACAAAACCTTCATGAAACAAAATTTGATGTCTAAACGCTCCCTAACAAATACTATTAATAGAGACGTACATTTCAACAAAATGTGGCGAACAGAGATGTCGCTGGCAGTATAGATATGAAATTAAATGCATTTAAACTAAATACATACCACACCCACATTAAAAACACATTAAAATAGCCATAGATACGTTTTTTGTGTTTTTTCTTATTATCATAATAGCCCTAACTATTTCCAAACTCAAAATAAAAAAACAAAATCATTTATTTATAGAATTTATATTTTTATTTCACTTCTTTTAAATTTTGGTTTTGACGTTTTGGTATGATTAGGTATGACCATTATAGTAAAGGTTATGATTGGTTACGACTTTGTTAAATCATATCGAATCATATAGGCCATTTAACGAAGTATCATATGACATCATATGACGCCTTATGACTATTACAGTTAGGGGTAAAGCCAATAATTATGCTTTTTCTCTTATTCTTCAGTTTTTATTGTTATATTATTATCCCGCTAGGGTCTCTGATGTAGGTAAGGGCAGTCTGTGAATTTTCTTTTTAAAGTTTTTTTAATTTTTATGTTTACTAAATTTGCCGTGTATTGAATTGGAACTGATATAAGTCATTACATATTTTGTTTTTACTGTTCTTAGCAGATCGTAAATTTCGGTTTATGATTCTCCATGTACAATATTATATTTACTCAATGCTACTGCGCATTTGAATTTATTCTTTTAAATTATTTGTTAATAAAATAAATAAATTTCTATTTTTGGAATTTGTGAACATGGTCTGGGTGAGGTAAAAAATATATTTTCAAAATCTACTATTTATTTTACCGGTAAGTTTTTTTGCTGTTATATCGTAACATCGTATAGCTATCGTAATATCGTAATAGCTATTTTATCGATATAATAATAATATTCTGATAATTCAGTTTTTGTCTTTGCTACTTTGTTTTTTTTTTTTTAAATTAATTCATATAATCAGATACAATCAATGCTATTGCTCAATAGATGAATTGTTTTTAGGTTAATTTTAATTTGTTTTTGGTTTTATTTGGTTTTATCGTTTTGTGGTTTATGTCTTTAAATAAAATTTTTCGCGCTATCGTAATTCTTAATAGCTCTAATAAAGTTGTCTAATCTAGTTGAAAAAGCTTTGTGTTGTAAAAGCTTTGTGAAAAGTTTAACAGACGTTTAAGCGTATTAATATATAAGATAATATGCGAACAACTCACCAAAAATTGTACATTGATAGAATAGGAACCTATATGAAACAGGATTTTTACCACAATAA
This sequence comes from Argyra leucocephala, assembly GCA_963942445.1. Taxonomy (NCBI): domain Eukaryota; kingdom Metazoa; phylum Arthropoda; class Insecta; order Diptera; family Dolichopodidae; genus Argyra; species Argyra leucocephala. The sequence continues at coordinate 19,152,380 of OZ012681.1, forward strand.
ATCTAACAAAGTTAATGTGATGTCTTTATGTCGGCTGAATGCTATTTTGCTCCAAACGTCCAAAAGTTGTTTTCGAGAAAAATGAAAAACAAAGTTTAACTTAAAACAGAAAAAAAGTACTCGATAGCAATTTTTTATACTTTACATAATGTATTTTTAAATTATTTTTGTATTCACTAGACATTGCCACATAAAAAATAACTATTATGAAATATAGTATAGTTTTTATCACAATAGTCACAATTGCCAGTTTGCTTCATTTCATACAATGTATTACCAACTAGTAACTCTGTTGCGCGTAGAGCAAAAATAGCTAAGGTGGCGCAAATAAGACTAAATCTAGCTTTTTGAATGAAATGGAAAAAAGTGTGTAATGTATCATTTTGAATGAAATGGAAAAAAGTGTGTAATGTATCTTCAATCTAACCAGTAATCTAACCAATAAAATTAGACAATTTAATAATTTGATAAGCCTGAAACGATGAAATGATAAATTAAAATTAATTTTTGTAAAAATTTTATAACTCAAATCTAGTGCCTAAAGTCATAAACAAAAAAACTAATGGTTTTTTCATTCCTCAATAAAAACAATCAACATCACTTTCTTTAAATTTATTATACCTATTTTTCCAGTAATTTACTTAAAATTAAATTTTGTACTCAACTAATAATTAAAATTTAAGTTTTTAATGATAAATTAAAGTACTATAAAGTTTCTGGCCCATCTCAAAGTTACATTTAAATACTTAAAAATTTATAATTACTATAGGATTGCGTTAAAGTACAATACCGAAAAATATTGACAAAAAATGAATCCAACTGCTTAAATCTTGTAATTAACACTCTTATTAAATGACGAACACAATCTGCATATCTTAATTTTTTCAAAAAATTCACACATTCTACTTCTTGGATCAGTGAATCTGAAAGTCCTAGCTCTGAATATTTTTAAATTATTTGAGTTAGGCATCGGTCACTGAAATGAATGCTTAATGTTTTTGTTTTCGATTTTGCAACGCCAATTTTCATATTAAAGTTGCTCCGTTGAGAGAAAATTGACGTTTGGAGCAGCAGAGCACAATAATATTGGGAAAACGTGGCTTATTGAGCAAAATGACAAACAACTCTGTATGTTTTAAACTACAACGGAAATAAATTTTTTGAATACACCATTCGAAAGAGCTTGATTTAAAACATATGATAGTGCTCTTAAGTATTATATTTTTACAAATTTAAGTTTTACTTGAAATTTTAATGAATTGAACTACATAATTTTTATGAATGTTTTATATTTTTTTATAAAGTTGGAAAAAAGACTGTTAATTTCGTGATATTATTTTTATTATTACATTGATTTTAGTTATTTTGTAACTAATGTCAGTATTTTATGGTTTTGGAGCCCATTGAAGCCGATTGGAGCCCATTTTAGATATTTTTGGAGTTCAACCTTTTTTTTCACACGACAACGCTGATGGTCATTCGAAAAAAAACCAACAGTGAATTCAAATATTATCATGGTATTAATAATATATATAAAATATATATATATCTTATATATAAAGAAGGATGTTTGTATGTATGTATGTATGTATGTTTGTGTCAGAACTCCTCCGAGACGCATGGACCAATTTCAACAAAATTTTACAGGATGGTTTTTTACTACTTGGAATCGAACCCGTGATATGTTGTTTTCCAAAATTCTGACTGGTTCGGGTACCTGTCATACAACTCCGAGCACCTGACAAAAATATTTCAAAAAGCAAAGGTGCTACAGAGTTGAAAATTTGCACAGAGTTACTATCTCAAATATAAATAAATATGACTTTCACATTTTTTTCGAAATTTTGACTAATTCGGGTAGGTGTCATATAACTCAGAGCAGGTCCGCAGATCCCTCAAATTTTCTAATAAGAAAAATAGTTTTCATTGGAACTCAACATACATATGTGTATTGAATTGGAACCAAATCGGTCCAGTTTCTGAGATATGAATTTTCTTTCAAAAAAGCTCTGGCGGATAGTAGGTTCAACAAATTTGGCAGAAACTGCCGTAGACAGTACATATGCAGACCATATATAATTTTCTAATGGAGCTTGAATTTAGCTTATTTATTTGACCCTTTTTAGTGCAGTTAATATTGGTACGAAATATTGGTGATAGTCATTCAAAAAGCAAGTTTTTAAATTTTTTTTTATTTTATTATTTTTAGAGAGGAAGAGAAAAAGGGGTGAAGAAAACAGCCAAACAAAATTCTCATTTTTATTTATTTCTATCTTTCAATGAAATAAAATAAAGAAAACAATTTTTTTTTAGAAATATTTGCCTTGAATTTAAGCGTACTAAAACTTCAAAAAAAACTTTAGAATCGCAGCTTGATATAAGGTTTTCAAAGCAATACAGAAGAAAAGTCGGACAGCTCGTCCCCGGATATGATGTGGTCAAGAGAGACGCCTTGACTCAAGGCGAGTGTATACTGTTCTGCCAAAGTCCGGCGCGAAAATCCGATGTTACCAATCACGTTTGGTCCGTACATATTCAACAACACATTAATTATTCTTGAAGATAAATGTGTGGCTATGATCGGTAAAACATTACTGCAACTCGGTCTATCTTCACTTCATACTGGTGAACCAACAAAATGAACTTTATACAGATTACATACGAGAAAAGAACTGCAACGTCGAAGAGCTGAAAGCGTAATATTGCGGAAAAAATACCACTTCTAAATCAAGATTAGAAAAAAGCATACAAAATTATCATGGATCAGGAAGAGAACCAACAAGGTAGTACCGTTTTTCTTGATGCTTCGGTGTGGCAGAGATAAAACATTTTTAACCAACCTAATTCTAGCCGAAATCAGAGCTCGAGGAGAAGTTGCTCTTGCCATTGCATCTTCAGAAATTACGGCAACATTAATGGAAGGAGGAAGAACAGCCCATTCTGCATTTTAATTGCCACTAGACATCTCCAGACTTCCTGTCTGGACATCCTACCTGCAACATCAGTAAAACAAGTGGTCGGGCTCAAGTACTCAAGACATGCAAAATTATTGTATGGGATGAATGTACCATGGCTCACAAGAAAGCTCTCGAAGCGATGTGATGTGACTGTGAGAGATCTGAGAGGAAATAACAACCTTATGGGAGGAGTTCTGTGTCAGCGAAATGAATAATCAAATACTTTCCATATTACCGGGCGTAGTAAATGAATACAAGTCCATTGATAACGTAGTAAATGCTGATGAGGTAGTCAATTTTCCAACAGAGTTCCTAAATTCTCTTGATCCGACTGGATTACCGCCACATCGTCTTTTACTGAAACTGGAATAACCAATTATTTTAATACGGAACCTCGACCCACCAAAACTTTGCAACGGTACAAGACTTTGTGTTAAAAAATTGCTTGCAAATGTAATTGAAGCGACTATTTTAACAGGGAAGGGACAGGGTGAAGTCGTTTTCATCCCAAGGATACCACTTATTCCAAATGATCTCCCTTTTAACTTTAAGAGGTTGCAATTTCCAGTTAAACTTGCGTTCTCGATTACGATAAACAAGGCACAGGGACAGCCTATTAAGTACTGCGGTGTGGATTTAAGTGTGAAGGCGAAACTAAAAACGTTGTTTATAATCAAGTTTTATCTTGAGAAAATTATTTAATCACCCGTCAATTTAATTAGTTTATTATTTTGTATTTTTTCGTCTTTCTTTTTTTCTGTTCTTTTTGTTTTTCCTAATTGTCTTGGTCTTTTTTGGATTTCTATTTTTTTTTCTAAATTTGGTTTTGTTTTCTTTATAACATTTTGTACTTTTTTTTTTTTTGAGAATGAAAAAAACTGCTATATGGATAAGAATTGATTAATTAAATTAAGAGTAACAAAAATTAAAATGTGAACTACTAACATCTAGCATAAGTTTATGTAGCATTAGTTTTATACTGACATATAGAAATAAGTACTTAATGTTTAAATAAGTATTAAATGTTTATTATTAATGCCTAAAAAAAGATTTATACTAACATAAAAAACGGACCATAAATTTAGTTTTCAAAAAATACTTCTAATTAAAATCCCAAAATTCTAATTGAAATTTATAAATAATGCCTAAGACTTATGTTTGCATTTTATTTTTAGTTGTAAGTACTATTTTTGTTCAAAACTGAAACTCATTTTAATTTTCGTTCACTTTGATTTTTTTTTTTGTATTTCATTTAAGTAGATAAGTACCTATAATAATTTTTAAAATTTTCATGAATTAGCTTATTAAATATTTAAAAACTTGCAGTGGTTTTAGTGGGGGTGGATCCCACACTATTACAAAGCACGGGCGTATTATTCTTTGTATTGGTTTTCAAACTTTCCACAAAAAAAAAAAAAAAAATAATTACATATAAAAATATTTAACATTTAGTTTACTAACAGACAAACATCACATCGTCCCCGCAATGACAAACTATCGAATCTGCAAAATCAGCGAATTTGAGCTGACATCGTAGTGTTACATGTTTTTTTAAGTTCTTTACTGTGACAAAGTCCCGAATCTCTATATTGTCTCTAAATCGATATAATTGCCTGTTGTAATTTGGTGAAAGTACATATCTGACATTTATCACTACAACGAACTGTCGAATGTGCTCTTGGGTTAATTTACTTTTGTCATTATTTTTTAAAATGCTAATTTTCACTTTGAAAAAGTAGCGAAAGTGTCAGGTTAGTGTCTTTGTCGTTGTGAATTTTTAATTTAAACTTAAAATTTACTTAATCTACACTCAGTAAAGTGACGAATCTTTCAATAATTATAATATTTCTACCAGTGTACTGCATGAATCCATTCATTATTGTGAACACTTATGAATATACTTACATTTAATAATATACAAACAATACAATACAAATAAGAAATGAGTGAAAATATCATTTATACTTATTCTGTATCTGTATTTATATTGTATTGTATTCCTTGCTAAAATGAATTATACTACTTTCAAATATAGTGAATAGAGAAAATGTATTGAGTATATTGAGTATATTGAATATTTAAGTTTTTTCAACATTAGTAATTTTATTAGATATGAATATGTATTGTATTGGCAAGTTTTTTCAGAAATTCAAAAGGAAGATGAAACCTTTGTTGAAAATGTAGTTTGTTGCCGGAAATGTTAGGGATTATTAAAATTTAACGGTAAGCAACTACAAATCTTTTGCGTCACAAATGTTTTATTGAATTCTGCCATAATAAAAAAATGTAGAAACAAAAATTCTTCAAAAAGTGGGAGCTGAAGAATAAAAAATATTTTGGATTTATGCTGTAAGTAGGCTATTAGAGATTGTCGATCATTCTCTGCAGTTGATGGAGAGGGTTTTATAAATTTAGTTCAAGAACTTATTAAAACTGGAGCAAAAAATGCTGATTCTGTGGACGTCAAAGATTTATTACCTCATTCTACAACAGTTTCCGGCATGTAAATGAAACTGCCGTAAAAGAAAGAAAAAATATTCGAAAAGAAATCCAAAGTGTAGTTAATGAAGGTATTGGTGTTATAACATCAGATCTTTGGACGGATAATTTTATTAGAAGAACTTACTTGAGTGCAACATTTCATTATAAAAAAGAAGCGGAAATGCAAGAAATTGTTCTCGGAATGAAATCTATGGATTTTGAAAGATGTACCGGCAATAAAATATTATCAAAATTAAAGAAATTTTGGAAGATTTTGAAATACAAAATTTTGATAAAATTGTATTTGTAACTGATAGAGGAGCTAACATCATAAACGCATTCAAAGATTATAAGAGAATCAACTGTTCGGATTATCTATTCAAATCGTAAAAAAAGGCTCTTTCTTTGTTATTAATAATGAATTTTTCAAATAGTGCATAGCTATTTAGAACTAAAAAAATGTGATCCTTTTTGTAAACATGTATGTACGTACATATATATTTATATTGTTTATTTATAATATATATTTATATTTATATGTTATGTTTCTTTATTATATAAATTATTTATTTTTGAAAATTGTTCAATTAAAAAAAAAGAATAAGCAAAGAAAATTATTTTTATTTAGAAAACAATACAATATATACAACTATAAATAATAAATATTCATATGTATGTACAACGGTTCACGTACAATATATCAACAATAATTATAAAATTATTTTATTACAGTATTGATTGAGAAAAATAAAATATTTTTTTTTCTTAAAAGCCTACTCGATAAAAATGATATCCATATTTGTAATTTTGGAAGTTAGAATTTCAAAATTTTTTAAAATTATACAAAATCAAATAACAAAAAATGAAAAACAATAATATACATTCAAGAACAATTATACAGAAACAGACACATAAAAATTAAAAATCAACTATATGTACACCAATTTATAATTATACGATTATATACTATACATTATAATTTATAATACACCATTTGATATATTGTAATCGTCAATATATTCACTATACTTGCTATACTTACTCAATAAGTAAATCATATTCAACTCATATCAAGTATGAATTGATATATCATAAATCTAAGCAAGTGTAAATTGTTGATTTGTATGAAACAAATCCAAGTAACTCATACAAAATATTTTATATTGTATTGCATTGTATTATGATTTAATGAATGAGTCATTTTTGTTTTCAAGTGGTATTATGCAGTACACTGATTTCTACAATAATCTCTATTTATGCATAATAAATAGCTATTATTATTTCTTTGACCTTATTTATGTATTTAAAAATTGTTTTAAATGTTTAGTTGATTTTAAATAGAGAACCAGAATGAAAAGATTTTGTTACAGCATGAAAAATGTCTCGTTAAAAATTGTGATTTGCAAAGCATAATGAACATTATAAATAGACGTTGTGTGTGTTCTTTCGGTATGCAGTTTATAAAATTGAATTGTGATCGATTGTGATCGAGTTATAATTAAATGTCAAGTGAAAATTTATAAATTTTAAACGTTTGAGTGAAATTTATTCCGATTAAAAATTTTAGAAACACTAAGTTTACCAAATTCAGGTAACGAAAAAATTATTATTAATTAAAAATCGAAAGCCCTGTAAGGTTATAATGTAAGGTTGCAATAAATGATATGTAACATATATAATGAAAAACAAAAAAACAGGTGAATTGTCAGTTATAGAAAAATACCAAACTTGACATTCACATAAAATGAAAAGAAGCTGCTCGTAACTTAAAAAATATTCAAAAGATAATACACTTTTGGCGTTTGAATTCGATTTACAAGCCGTTTTGATTACCCCTAAGGGAGCTACTAGTCCATTTTTCTACGTAAAGCTAGCAGTATAAGTTTTAACAGTATATAATTTGGGGGATGCTTCAGTAGAATGCTTTTTCTGGGATGAGACCGAAGGAAAATTGGAAGCATTGAAATTTCTACCAGCATATATAAATATATTATGCAGTATCCTGAAGTAGAAACTGTATTTATGATGTCTGATAATTGTGACAGAAAAATACTAAATTTGTGTGTATGTGTTTAGAGTCAGTTAAGAGACACACACGTTACGTTAAAATAACAAATCACATATATTTTGAATCAGGACATAGTTTCATACAATGCGATTCAATACATCAAGAAAATTTTATGACGGAAAAATGACTTCCGGTGTATACTCCAGAAGAATGGGTTCAGCAAATAAGAAATGCACGGAAATATCCATCTCCGTATAACGTTTCTTCGCTACCACACACAGATTTTATAGACTATGTATAATTCAGAGAAAGTTTTTTTTATAGGAGACGAAAACACCACATTCCTTTCAAAATTTTTGTTTGGTTTCAGTATTCGAAGGTCACCCCCGGATAAATTGCATATAAAAACTGATTATGAGCAAGTTTTTATTTATTTATTTATTTATTTCAAGCTTAAATCAAGCAGTTACAAAAATATTTACTTAAATATAAAGTTAAACAAAATATTATAAATCATTTAAAAATTTAAAAATAAATACATTTAAATTCATTAACATAAAATCTTAAGAACTAAAAGATGTGTATAGGTGTTCAGATGGTGTGAGAGGGAATGTAAGTTATTTCAATCGTTGATCGAGTTGCTTTTTTAAATCGGTCTTTGAAAGAGAGAGATCAATTAATGTCATATATTTATTTCCCAATATTAACATTCTATTAATAGGTTCATATCTTCCATAGTTTGTCCTATGATGAAACACAGTGAAAAGATTTACGGATCGAAGTCGAGAACTTGTGTTAATATTGATTTTATTAGAAATATAAGGAGATAATATTATATTACCTTTGACAGTTTGAACAATGAAGATTATATCAGCAATGTCTCTCCTTTTTTGCAAGGTATCAAGATGAATTAAATTGAGTCGATGTTCATAACGTGGTAGACGAATTGGGTCTTCCCAAGGAAGATTACGCAAGGCAAACCTCAAGAATCTTCTTTGAATTGCTTCGATTCTCTGAATATGAACATCATAGTATGGGGACCATACCTGGCTAGCATATTCCAAGTTAGGCCGAAGCAATGTAATATAAAGGGCTTTAATAATGTACGGATTGCGAAATTCTTTAGACCAACGTTTAACAAAGCCAAGTAAGGAATTGGATTTATTTATTATATGGTTAAAATGTAATTTAAATGTTAACTTATCATCAAAATACACTCCGAGATCTTTAAAAAAGTTAACTTTTGATAGAAATTGTTCATTAAAAGAATAACTATAAGAAATTGGTTGAGAGCGACGTGTAAAGCACATTAAAGCGCATTTCTTAATATTTAACAATAAATTGTTGTTAATGGTCCAATGGAAGAAATTGCCTAGGTCTTTTTGAAGTAAGGCACAGTCACCAACAGACTTTATTTTTTTAAAAATTTTCATATCGTCTGCGTATATTTGTAATTCACTGTTCTTAATCATAGAGGCTACATCATTTACCGAAATAATAAATAGAAGAGGTCCCAAGTGACTACCTTGGGTTACACCAGAGTTTGCTACAAAAGAAGTCGATCGAGATGACCTAAATAAAACATTATATGATCTATCAGCTAAATAAGAACTAATCCATTTTATAAAAAGTAAAGGAAAACCTAATTTTTTTAATTTAAGCAATATAATGCTGTGAGGCAAAATATCAAAAGCTTTACTTAAATCAGTGTAAATCACATCTGTTTGAAGACCTTCCTCCATATTGTTTATAAAAATTGAGGTTGACTCAACAAGGTTTGTTACTACGGATTTACTTTTTATAAAACCATGTTGGTTATGGATTAAAAAAGGAGTACAGTGATAATAAACTGAATCAAAAACAATTAATTCGAAAACTTTAGGAATTGATGACAATTTGGCAATTGGACGATAATTAACCACATCATCTTTAGAATCTTTTTTATTGATAGGTCTTATATAAGACTTTTTCCAAAGGGAAGGGAAAGTACCTGATTGTAAAGAAAGATTAAACAGAAGAGAAAGCGGAGATGCAAGTGTATTACAACAATTTTTTAATATATATTCAGGAATACCATCTGGACCAGGGAAAGAGTTGTTACTAAGATTTTTTAAGTATTTCAGTACAAGACTATCATTTATAGTCAAGTTAACAAAGGTAGTTTTTGAGTATCTATCCAAATAATTGAAATGGCTTTCGTCAGCTATAAAAACGGCGGGAGAGTAGGAAGATGCAAAAAAATCACAAAAAAACTCCGATATAGTCTTTGCCTCGTTACTAGTTTGATTATTAAATTTCATAAATGTCGGGAATTGATCACTTTTCCTTTTTGAATTGACATAATTCCAGAAAACTTTAGGATTACTAATAATTTCAGACGATATATTCGTAATGTAATTATTGTACATAGCTTCAGAGGTTAGTTTAAACTCATCATATAGACATTTGAAGTTACAATAATTTTCATTACTATTTTGAACTTTAAAAATGTACGCCATGCTTTATTTTTTTTATTTCTGAGACTTTTGAGACAACCATTAAACCATGGCGGACTAAAACTAGTTTCATACAATATACAATACAGTTTAAAGCAAAGGAGAGAACTTACTACAAATACCTTCGAATTTACTACAAATACGAGCCTATTCGATAAGATTTTCAATATCAATGAGATTTTTCAATATCAATGGGATTTAGAAGAACTGTGCGATGAATAGCAAATTCCTGGAGCCTATCGCGTATTTTATGAGAATTTGACGCCCTCTGATTCAGTAAGAGATGCTTTTGCAATAACAGATATTTCTGAAGAATCCGATTATGAACAGCTTTAAGATTGAAGCCCTTTCATAAATAAACTTATTTAACTTTTATACTTAATAAAATGAATTTGCTATGTTTTGTTTATTATTCGTTATTATAGATAAAAATTTTAATTGTTGTTTTCATTTATTTTTGTATAAAATGTTTTGGAATAAAATTTATTTTGTATTTTCTATTCCAATACAAAATAAATTCTATTACATTCTATTACTTATATACTTTTTAATAATTTTTTAAATATTAATTTAAAATTTTTTAAAAATTATATCGTACACCGCATTCTAGTGTATGGTAACTCAACTTACGACATACTAGAATAATACCTTCGTTTGAAAGGTAGTTATAAAAGCCATCTTCTGTCAAAATTTCATAGCTCTACGACAATTCCTTCAAAAGTTATAACAAAATGAAGACATACAATATTTCATAATTTTTCAAAAACTCCATTCTAATATATTGTAAGTCAACTTACAATAAAATTGAACGAACAAAATAGCCATTACGTAATCGTAAGTAAACATACAATAATAATGACTGGAGTTTTTCTAAATGTTGATGTTATAAGACGATTTATGATAAGATATGAATGTGTTTCTCTTTTTTTTTATGTTTTTTTGTTTTTGTAAGTGTAGTTACAATAATGTTCGTTGACAACTAAGTTCAAATATTATATTTTAAGTCTATATATGATACATACGTTTGGACAGTTTTCGATACAAAAGCGCGCCAAAAAAATTAAAGCAAATTTTATTGTCTTTCTAATAAGATAATGAACGTCAAAACAGTTTTTGTCGAAACTTATTATTAAATAACGGTTGTTTAACGTATAATATTCTGTGCTGTACGATTATCTATTTAGAAGTGGTGTAATATTTTACATAGAATATTTTTTTTTAAGTGATAATATTGTAAGTCTCTAAATATTATTTGAAATATTTAAAAAGTGTAAATATTTATTTTACGTAATATTATAAAATTTAATTCAAATAAATTTATAACTCAAAAATGAATCGTGGTTATTTAATGGTCAATGCTGTGAGACAAAAACAAGATGGTAAGTTTTTTCATTGCTAATTATACTTTTTTTTTAATAGCATGGTTTACTGATACTGTCAATAGCTAAAAAGAAATTAAACTTTCAAAATATTTTAATCAAAAATCAAATGAATGATGATACTTTGGAGCATTCTAGACCAAGTATTAATATTGGTGATCAAGCTGAACCGTTCAATCCATCTACTTTATTTTTTAATGAACGTGTAGAAAGCAGAGGTAAAAACTACCACACATTTTAATTTTTTTTTTAATTTCAATTAATTTTATTAATATTTATATGCCACAGATACAATTAACATATCTAGCAAAGAAAAACCAAATACATCATGTGATCAGCAATCAGAATCTGGTAAGTACCTAATTTCATACTTAAAACAAGATTTTATATTATAAAAAAAAACTAAGGGTTGGCCAAGAAAATATGAGCCGTAGAAATCCATACGTACAATTTTTTTTCAATATCACTTCAATATTATTAAGCTATAAACGAAAAATTTGTTTATCACTTTGTATTTGCAATATTTATTTTCAATATTTAATATTGTTTAAACCACCTAATAAAGCAATACGAGTTAATGCTGCGCAAGAAATAATTGGTGTGTACCTATGTAAAAAATAATTATAAATTTTTAACCGTTTTTTTTTTCAATTCTCCAAAATATGTAGCTAGCTATAAATAAATTGAATAAAATTATTCTTATGATTTCTTTTATATTTATGTTTGTTGCTTTGTTATACAATAAAAATTTCGTAAGAAAAAGTCCCAACAAAATTTATTTTTCGTATTTCAAAAAAGAAACAAAGCAAAGGCTCATATTATATTTCACCAATAACTAATTAGTGGTCTTATATTTTTTGCGACGAGATTTCAAGAAAACATCTGCAAATAGTTGAATTTTATAAAATAATTTTTTTTTATAATTTTGTTTATTATATTATGTACATAATATTAGGTTTGAATTTGAAATAGAAAGAATAATAGTATTGTACAAACCAATTTTAAAATATTAATAGGGTTATGCTCAAGTCCATCGGAAATTTTATTCGAATGGAAAATTTCGTTCCGCATTCGACAAAATTGTATACTGCAATCTATTCGTCTGCAAACAAAATTTACAGATATCAAAATCATATTATGTTTCGTAAAATATTTTTTATTTAAATTTACATTTTGAAAATAAAAATTATTTTGTACTATAAATACTTCGTATAGCTTTCGAATAACAAATTGTATCGAAAGAAATTTTATTCATTTCTATTCATTTTTCGTTTCGAGGGAAAACCAGCATACTCAAAAAAAATTTCGAAATAAAATTTACATTTTGCAGCGCGTGAAAACAATTCTGACTTCAGCATATTAAATTCGGAATTTTTGTTTATCGAAACATTCCGATGGACTTGAGCATAACCCTATAAATAATAATTCCTTTTTGTATTATTATAATAACATTATTTTTTCAATTAGAAACTGAAAACGACTTCAGCACTACAGAAAGTGAGTATGAACCCAGTAACTCCAGCACTGACACAACTATAAGTACACCTGCAGTAAGCCCCTTTACTCCAAAAACGAAGAAAGTTCATTTACATGAAACTGTAGATAACACAGATAATGACTATTCTCCAAAAACCTTACCAAAAAAAGAAAATTAGATTCTAAAATTTGGGTAAAAAACAAAATTAAATCTGCTAGACTTCATGGTCTTGCCTATAAATCTAATATAACTGGTAAAATTGTTCCACCAAAGGCTATGGGACCTTCGTGCTTTCCTAGCTGTCGTCAGAAATGCTCTGAAAGAGTAAGTGAATCCGATAGGATTGAGAACTTTACTAAATTTTACAATTTGGAAACGAAGATCTTACAATGGAACTTTATTTTGAACCACGTAGAAAAAAGGGACAAAAAAGTCACTAAAGTTGGTGAAAGTCGGCGAAAGTGCACAAACATTTATTTTCTTTCTTCTTTTATTAATAACACCAAAATTAAAGTGTGTGCAAAACTCTTTTTCAACACTTTAAAAATAAGTTGCCAAATGGTCGAAACAGCGTCTAGTAAATTAATGTCTTTCGATGGAAATCTTCAAGGAGATACCCGTGGTAAACATTTGAGAAAAGTATCAGAAATTACAGAAAAGCGAAAAGAAATGGTTAGAGATCACATTAATTCTTTTGCAGCGATAGAGTCACATTATTTGCGAAAGCAAACAACCAGAAAATTTATAGACGGTAGTTTAACAATTGCGCAAATGTATAGGCTTTATTTAAAGTGGCTTGAAGAACGTGGAAACACTGAAGATGGCGTAACATCAAGGCAATACCGCGATATTTTCAACACAACATTCAATATTAGTTTTTATTTACCAAAAAAAGATAAATGTAATGATTGTGCCAAATTTCAATATATGAATGAAATAGAAAAAGAGACCATAAAAGACGAGCATAATTTACATCTTTTCTCCAAACAGAAGGCAAGAGAATTAAAGAATCAGGACAAAATTAAAGCTATAGAAGACAAAACAGTTGTAACGGCAGTTTTTGATTTCCAGAAAATTTTGACTGTTCCTTGCGAGGACACTAGCATATATTATTACAAAAGAAAATTGTGTATCTTCAATTTTACTTTATATGAATTACCCACTCATCAAGGTCATTGCTATATTTGGGATGAAACGGTTGGTAAAAGAGGTCCCAACGAAGTAGCCAGTTGCCTTTTACAATACATAGAGTCTCAAACACAAAAAGGTATTAAAACATTCATATATTATTCTGACAATTGTCCCGGTCAAAATAAAAATAAATGTTTATTCGTTTTTTACGCTTGGGCTTCTAAAGTAATGAATATCGATATGCAACATATATTTTTGGAAAAAGGGCATACGCAAAATGAAGGTGATTCTATGCACGCCTTGATTGAAAAATCTAAAAGAAATAAAAAATTTTTTATTCCTGCCCAATAGTATTCTTTAATTCGAAATTGCAAAATAAGTGAACCAAAATACATTGTCCACGAAATGACCAATAACGATTTTTTACACTTTGCAAGTTTTACAAATTTGGTTAATTTAAATAAAGATGAAATGAATATGCAAACAAAATGGAGTAATATCAGAATAATCAAAATTAATAAATTGCAACCAAATAAACTGTTTTACAAATATTCGTTTGATTCTGATATATTTTCATCTATAATTTTATATAATGAAGAAGAAAAAGGCCGCCGAAAAAAACGCAAAATAGTATTGGGATTACCCAATAATAAATCTAATGTCCTTTACAAGGAGGCTTTAAAAATATCTATTGCAAAATATAAAGATCTAATGGAGTTAACAGATTATATGCCGCAATATTATAAAGAATTTTACAAAAATTTGCAACATACTTCCAGTGAACCAGAGAATACAGAAAATTTTTAAGATTTTGAATAAATTAATATAATATAAAATATATAAAATTCTATAAATTTAAAATTATTTTTGCTTTATTTAAATTATGTAAAGTTATATCACTAATCTCAAAATTTAAATTGTTTAAAAAATGAATAAAAAAACTAATAAACTATAAAATAATTTTTTGTTTTATTATTATCTATGATAAAAATGAAGTATTGTGAAAACAATAATTTATTGATAATTTGCGGCAATTTTTTTTAGCTGTAATCAATATTGCAAAACTATTATCAGTATACCTGCTTTTTAGATTTTATATTGTAACTTCATTTAATGTACTATGACATTAGGTTTTTTCATTGTAAGTATACTTACAAAATTGCATCTGATAATATTTCCAAACATTTTTATTGTAACTATATTTACAACACAATAGTGTATTGAAGAGTCCGATCATGTGTATCGTAACTATACTTACCATATTTTACTTTGTACATCTTCTCAAAATCAATAACGTAATTACACATATCATTATATATTTTTGAGACTGTTTATTCTAGTATATAATTTCATTAAATAACAGCCACATTTGATGAACATTTAATTTAAAATATAAATACATTGAAAATAGATCAATTTTCCTTTCATACAAACCAATAACATGGTTTGTACCTAGCATATAAGCGAAGATAAAAGCGAAATTAAATAAAAAATCTTTGAAACGCTCTCCTGAAAAATGCTATTTTTGAGTTACGATATAAAAGAATGGGATGTGCGATATGCAGATTCGCTACTTCATGCAAAAAATTTAACTCGAAATTTTTAGGAACTCTGAAAAACTAACAACAGCAAACTAACGAAACTGCAATTGCTTTTCGTCTTTTTCGTAAATTTTTGCTTTACCCAAATATTTTTCAAACTTCAACAATAAATTAATAAACAACTATTAATAATGAAGCCTTTGCCGAAAAAATCAAAGCGAAAAGTATAAAACCTGATTTTACACGAAAGGTTAAAGTTTGTTTTTGTCCTGCTGAAAATTGTGAAATTTACACATTCGCGAGTTTGCCATTGAGGGGACGACATAATACTTCCCTTTTCAAACTAAAAACGAAGAAAAAATTCTAGGAACTTTAAATTTTCTCGAGCAACGCCGGGTAACTCCGCTAGTATATATATAAATCATAAAAAAAATATGAAAAAAGTTATAATTTTTTTTTTTAAAAAATTGTATGAAAAAATCGAAAAAAAAATCTCATTAAATGGTTCGCAAAATTTTTTTATTGGGCCGCAGTTTGCACAGGTCTGATTCAAAATGAATAATAATAAAAATTGGTTTTGAAATGTATCAGATATTTGTACCGTATTTTTTTTGCTTATTGTTCCATCACAAAACGTAATTTCACAAGCTTAAATTCTTCAAACACAACGTAAGGGTTAAACAATCAAAATTCTAACAATTGATATAGTTAAAAAGAATTGTCTTATGAATATTAAAAAACGTCTTATGAATATTAAAAAAACAAAAAAAAAGTGTAAAAACCCCTAAACGGTTTTCAAAAGTCCACGTGAAATCAATTTGCACATAAAATTACCCAGATTTACGTGAGATAAACGATAAACTCATGAACTGAAATTAAAATATTTAAAGAAAATCAAAAAAGAGAAGAAAAACCATTATCATCATCAATATCAATATCAATATCAATATTATGATGATAAGATAACACAAAGTCATCCCATTTTGGTATCAAAAAATGTCATTTTTGTATTTTTGATTGAAAATTCAAAATTAAATTTTGATATTAAGGTAAAAATAATAATTTGCAAAGGATTTCTCAGACAACTACAGAATAATGTTGACAATAAAGATAATAATATAGAAGAACGATTACTGAACAAAAAAGGGAACAGTTTCCTGATTTCGGAAAATTTATAATGAATTTTTGATTGGCTTAAGAATTGATCAGAAAGATATGAAAATTAAAATTAAAAAAAAAAAAAACATTTTTTTTCTTATTTTTTTTTTTTTTGTTTTTATTTTAAATTTTAATTCGATTTCATTACAAAGATATGTATAGGTAATATAATATATACATATAATATAAAGGGATTGTAATAAAGATAATTGACTTGAATAGGCGAATTATATACTTAAAATTAAATATCAAGATTAACAAATCTATCAGGCCATAACGAACTGAACGAAAGATTCATTTTTTTTTTTGCTAAAGGTAAATTATTCGATTTATTTTTTTTTTGTTTTTGTCTTGGATTTTGGTTTTTACTTTTTTTTTCTTTTGATACTGTTTTTGTCATTAGCTTGTGGAATCGTAAAATTCTCCATTTTTAATTAGTTTATATTTTACGGATATTCTTTTACAAATATTCATTTTGAATGGTTTCTGTTCATTACTTATAAACTTTGTTTTAACCCATATATGCTTTATGGATAATTATATGGACCATAAGTTTAATAATAATTTATGTAAAAATGTATTTTAATTTAACGCAGAGTAAGGTTGAAATATTTTATACTGACAATGTTTTAATGGATTTTAATTTATGACAAGATATCCTATGTTTTAGTGCTTCACGATTACTTTTTTTCTATACTTCAAGTTTTTATATTACAAATGAATTTTATTACTATTGCGAAGACTAATACACTCAAGACTCTACAAAACTGTATTATCAGTTTCTAAACAATTAATAAATATATCAAACAGTACTCTTATGCTCAGTACAAAATTATTAGTGACAACGTTGATTCCAATTAATATACAAATTCTATTCAAACTTAAACATAATTTTTTTCTGATTTCAAATCAGGAACTACAGCCCCACGAAATTTTAAATTTGAGTATCTGGAACTAAAAATGTACCACTGTTAAAAAATTATTAAATTTTGGTAACGGGTTCTCGTAGCTGTTGTTAATGGGTTAAAATCGCTTACACTTCAAAAAATATAACAAAAGAGTTGATACAACACGTTAGCTTTCCCCGTCTGGGAAATAATTTACGCTAATAAGATCAGCTAACTTGGTCTTAATTTTTAAGCCAAAATTATGTTTGCTTTGACGGTGTGCTCTCCACCAAGCGCAAGCTTAACATCAAAGAATGAAAAATTAATAGACCGATATGAAGGAGTCTGTCAAATATCAATTCATGTTTATACAATATAACAACAATATTGCTTTATACAACTAAATCCTAAAGCAATTTTGGAAATATATAGATGCAACAAAAAAATTTGAATAAAAATTATTCGAAGATTAAGAATGAGGTAGCAAGAGAAAATACCAGTGATTATTGATATCGTTGATGTTCAGATGAAACGAAATTGGAACAAGATATTAAAAGAATGCCCCAATGCATTGAACAAACTAATGGGACATATAAATGGAGAGGCATTCTAATTAATTAACAACCGAATTGTCAAATTGGAATCTTAAAGGAGTTAAATCTTTTTAACATAGCTAATTTATCCCCTTTTTAATTTTGAAGTTTTTATACTTTGGGAGTAAAAAGCTGATTTTTGACTTTCTCAAGTCTATGAAACATTCAACCCAATCTGATAATGACGTAAATCTGGTAGAAAATATGCAAGTAGATGGGCATATAACGCATCTTAGAAGAAAGAAAATAATAAAAGAAATTAAAAGCTTAAAATCAAACAACCTTCCAGGATTCGATTTGATCACAGCTGATATCTTATAGAAACTGTCAACAAATGCTTTAACAGTTCAAATTAAATTAATGAATGCAGCACTCCCACAAAAGTATTGCCCCAAAATATATGTAAAATTGCTTAGTCTATCATGATTCATAAGCCAGGAAAACCCATAAACGCTGTCAGGTCCTACAGAGCTATTTAATTGTTACCAGTAAATAAGTCACACTACTCCTTACAAGAATGCAACCTCTGATTGAAAACGGAAACATCCAAATCATCAATTTGAATTTAGAAAACAACATTTAACTGTCGAACAAGTTGATAGAATAAATAATGTCATCAAAAAAACATTGCAAAAAAATGCATTTGATGTTGCGCAAGCCTTCGACAAAGTATGGCATGAAGGTATTATCTACAAGCTACGTCGCTTGCTTCCCGAAACATATGTCGAACTGACCTCATCGTATTTATCGAATCGAGTATTTCAAATTAAGCAAGAAAATTACTCTGCTCTACCCAATATACACGCAGGAGTACCACAAGTAAGTATACTACTGGATCCCATACTATATTTACTATACACTATAGTGATATTCCAGAGATAGAAGATTCGACGATAGCTACTTTTGCAGATGACACGGCTACATTAACAGTCGGTAAAAATATAAATGAAACTATAAATAAATTGCAACCAGCCAATAACAAGATCTCCATTTGGCTCAAAAGGTGAACAATTAAGCTGAATGAAGTAAAATCCACGCCCGTTTACGCACGTTAACTTTACAAATAAAAAACTTGAATGGCATATTTCAGTAAGATTAAATAATGTCATCATACCATGCCAAAATTCTGCAAAATATCTTGGCTTGACGCTAAGCTAAGAGATGGAAAAAACATGTCAAGAAAAAAAAACATGTCAAGAAAAAAAAACTAGAACTGCATCTGAAATACAAACATTTGTATTGGCTAATTGGACGGGCATTTACGTTTTCGACGTATAACAAAGTTTTGTTCTACAATCAGAATATTAAAGCCAGTCTGGGCAGCCATACACGGTATTCAAATATGGGGTTATGCAAAACAACTAGATACATATTCAAATTATCCAAACGTTTCAAAATAAAGTATTACGAAACATCGTTAACGCCCCCCACCGGATTTGTTCGCAATTCTGATATTCATAGAGATCTCAAGATCACGTTCATAAAAGACCAAATAAAAAAATTGTGTGTAATAAAAGTCGTCTTTCTCAACATGTCAATGAAAAAGTTTCACGTTTAGCTGACAGTCAAAACTTTGTTAGAAGACTTAAACGGACGAAATCGTTCGAACTGTGTTAGGATAAAATATTTTATTTTACAATAAGTCCTAATGGAATCTTGTTTGATCAAAGATATCAGAAGTAATAGAGCCAATGTTGTATTAATGGTTAGCCTTAAAGACTAGTTTTAATTTTAACAAAACAATGGGAGTTTTTCGAGTGTTAAAGTCGACACAGTCCTTTATTTCGTTCTTACCGGCACATAGAACAGAAGCAGAAGAATCTTTTGATAGTTTTATTTTATCTGGAAAAAAACCCTCTTTGGGAGTATAGAGCTTTGAAATAGCTCAGACAATGTGATTCTAACATATGCATCAGTTTCGATAATCCCTATTCTCACACAAAGTATTTGATTATTCTACTGTTACTACTATTCTACTTAGTATTATTTGCACAACTTATTCTCCACTAGAAGAGACGAATTTGAGATTGTAGAAGATTTGAACGTAGGCTTTCCATAAAGTTAAATAGAATTTTTCTGCCATTTTGTCGATTAGGCTTTGGCCATTTATATGGTTCATTTTTTTGAGTTGACTTTATAATAATTAAATCAAAGAAGACAATTATATTTAGATGAATGCTTACTGAAGAGAAAAAAGTATGTCAAAAATTTTGAAATACTTATTTGCCCTAATTTAGTAAATTACAATCAATCATGAGTTGTGTTTAGTAGACAACATTCCAAAACGCAATGTCAATCTACATTGCTTATTGTATCTTCTAGACCAGATTCCCAGGTATAGGTATAGAGAAAAGAATATATATACATTTATATATACATATGTATATGTATATATCAGTGACGGGGCGTGAAGTTTTCAACTGGGGAAGCACTATAAAAGGAAACATTAGTTTGATTTGGCTTTCCTTTTCTATTGAAATTTTGGCTAAATTCGACAGTTAAAACTGTTCACATCTATTTCTCAAAGTAGTTTTAATTCTGTTTAGGTAGAAAAACGATCGTTCAACTGAAATAGTTGTTATAGAGAAGTGTTATTATTAATTAACAGAGCTTAGACTATTCATTAAAAGAGTTGTGTAATTCTGTTTTAATTAAAAATAATAATATTTCGCAAATACTGTTTTTGTTATTAAAATTTTAATCTGAAAATATAACTTTAATTAAGTTCTGATTTTAAGAAAGCAATATAAAAAAAGTGTAAATATGAATTTTCCAGATTGATGTTGGAAAATACAACGTATACGAATTATAAAATTTTATTGAAAAATGCTGATTACACCCCGTTTTATTGTTGTTATTAGTAGATCAAACATTGGTTTACCATTCTTAACAATTAATAATTTTTCCTTAAAACTTCTAGCAGAAAATTATTTGTTCTTTCAATAACACAATTACAATTATCTATTTTAATTATTTTTAAATAATAAAAACAAAATGTTTTAAATTTTTAAATTTGTTAACAAATTAATTGTTTAAAAACTGCATAAAACAAAATTATGGCTGAAAATAAACAATGTAGCATTCAATAACAAAAAACTACAGAATTATTTAACACAAATCAATACTACTCTCTAAAAAAAACCCAAAACTACATACATTATTTATATAAATATTAAATCTCATTTAAGTCAACAACCACAATAATGCACAAAATTAATTCATTCCTTGCTACTTTTTTTATTTGAAAAATCATTTTGTGTCATGCGATATTTTGTTGTTGTTTCTCTAGATAATCTATTTTCTATCAGATATTTTCTAATTATATCAGGTAGATTTGGAATGAATATCAGCCACTCATTCGAATTCAATTTTTTTTCCTTCTAAGATTTTATTTTATTGTCGCTTCATTTATTATTTTGTTGTTGTTGCTGAAACTAAATAGAGACAGTGTGTTTGAGTGTATGTATATTGTAAATGAGGAGAATAATGGTATTTAATTTGTCATTATATTTTTATGCTATGTATAATTATTTATAGCTATATTGGTTAGAGAATAATGATTTTTAATAAGCTTTATTTTCAAATATTTTAAATTTGTGGTTGTTGAATATCTCTTTTTGGCTTGTATGATTGAAAGAATAATAGTAATAGAAAATAATGATGTTTATATAGGCATTATTTTCTAAACATACATAATGTAGTGAATATCATTCTATGCATATAATTTTTGCTTGAAATTTTTTTTCATTCGATTTGAATTTTTGTAGTTAAGTAATTTTTATATTACATTAAATATTTTATATTTTATATTTTATATTTTATATTTTATATTTTATATTTTATATTTTATATTTTATATTTTATATTTTATATTTTATATTTTATATTTTATATTTTATATTTTATATTTTATATTTTATATTTTATATTTTATATTTTATATTTTATATTTTATATTTGGGGAAGCACTCATTCAACTCAATATATGGACGCTTCGTGTCTGATATATACATAGTTCTAGAGAAAAGAAATAAAAATAAATATACCAACAATATTTTATACATTAAAATAATTATGTTGGCAATATAAGGGTTAATTATTTGCAAATTAAAAATTCGTTAACCGTTTATCACCGGTCGAAGATCGATAATATTTAATTCGTCGTTTATTTTTTTTCTTTTTCTGTTGAATTTTTTCTTTTAATTTCTTAGTAAATTTTTACTGTTGATTTTTCAGATGAATTAAGCAGACAGTAGGAGGTTTTTTTTCTCTTTTTTTTTTTTTAAGATTTTGATAATATATGGATGGATGAAGACAAAAAATACAAAAAAGAAAAAAAATAATAAAAAATTGCTTTGGAATAAATTATGTGGCTGATGGCAGAGAATTCGTTTGGTTCATTAAAATTAATGAGTTCGCCAAAAGGTAGTAGCAAGAGAGTAGCTTTAGCTGGTTAGTAAAAATGAACAAAAAAACTCCTTGATTTAGTTTAAGGGCAATATTGTAATGTAGGTAATAGTATACAAAGAAATAAAAGGAGTAGTGTTATGTCATCGTTTACCTTTCTTCCATTTACTGTACAGGACTTATAATCTTGATTCAGAATATTATTTTTCTTGTTTTCATTCCTCAAACTTTAAATCAAATTATTTCAGTTATTTTTCAATACTTTTTTTTTTTACAGGTAAATTTTGTACATATAGGAACTAAAATAATCCCGGAAAATATTCTAGGATGTTGAGTTCAGTTAGTTGTTATTATAATAATAGCCTAGATATAATATATACAGATGACTATAGGGATTTTCTATTATAAATGAATTAAAATTTTCGATTTATCCCATTAATGGAAATTTTTATTACGACCTCAGTCTACTGGTGGCGACAGCGATTTGATAATTTTGCATTTTATTAAAGTAATTTTGTTGTTTTTATTTTTTTTTTATGATTATTGTATGTTTTTGTAATTTCTATATAGATTGATGTAATGTGGTATAATGAAATTGAAAGATTATTGTCAACAGAATTCCAATGAAACGGTAGCACTAACAACATTGGTGGTAATTCGTTACTTTGTTTGTATACAAAAAAAAAATAAAAAAATAAAAAAAAGAGTGAAAGAGAAAGATAACACAAATTCAATAGAATTAAATGAATGAATCAGTTTATATCGATTATTATATGGCATCTGGTGCTTGTCCACAGACCCATGAATATCAACACTCACACTCACATAATTATATACCTTAATAATACAATATAATTTCGGATTATGATTTTATTATGTGACTCGGATCATAAAAAACCAGTAAATTTTTTTCGTTTTTGATTTTTTTTTAACTATATTAGATTCAAGTTAATCAAATAGGAAATTATTATAAAGAAGAAGTGAGTAAAAAAAGAAGAACAGAAGGAGAGATGGGGCGTATGTGATCATAAAGATAAAATAGAATGAAAGCAATTATGCGTAAAATATTAGCGGGATTGGTTTATTTTAAATTCATTAATTAAGTTTTGATTGTTATATCGCTGATTATTATTATGTTATTGGATATTGGATGATAATCACCATTTATATGTAAGGATGATAAAAATTAATATTGGGTTCATTGGATATGCAAAAAAAAAAAAAAATAAATAACCATTTTTAATTTGCTTTGCATATATATATACATTGCTATTTGTGCATATTATTAGGATTGGTTTAAAATAATTGATTGGCTATAAAATTATGCAAAAATTATTCAAAAGATTTTAGGTACATTATATCTATAGATATATATATATATATATTTACCAGCTAAATCAATAATTAAATTGATTGTAAAATTTATAAATTTTATTTGATTTAAATAAATGATAATGATGATTATAATCATATATAATTTGATTGTTATATATTTAAATGATATTTTAATGGTCAATTAAACATTCATATTTTATTAAATATTTTGATTTTTATTTATTTATTTTTTTGTTTTTTTTTTTTATAATTAAATAATTGTATTTCAATTTTGTGGGATTTTAAAAATTAAAATAAACATTTTTTGAATATTTTTGTTTGCAGATTGCAAATTGAATGGAATTTTTATACATAATCAAAACAAAAAAAAAAAAAAATAGGTAAATTTTATTTTTAATAAACACTGTAATTGTTATAAGTCGCAAAAATCTTCAATGGACCGAACGTGCATTAAGATTGAAGAAAAATTAACTTTAACGTAAAATATTTCATACAATAATTTCTTCATCGTTTTCTGATTTTTTTAACTATAATGGCTTAATTATCACTTACCTGTTGCAAACAATGGCAGGTCAATTTCTTTGGATCTATAAATATCTGTTGGGTATATAATTACTTCGTAGAATGAATTATGTTTATAATACAAACATATATACAAACATTCCAACATAATGTTCGCAAAGCAGCCATTTGCAATTAATTTGTAGTTGAACCTGTTCGACCCAGAGTTCTGAAATGTTAAAATTATTTCGCAAGCAGAACCTCTAAATTACGAAAACCTTTACCCGAAAACAACGACTTGGAACGACATTTCCACATTTTAAAAAGCTTTAATATTAATATACAAATTATATCTCTTATACTCAATTTCTTTAAATTATTTATTTATTTATTTATTTCTTAATTCTCTCAAAGAGTTTTTAAATCATAGCTACAACTATTATATTTTTAAATATCAGGTCTAAATTAATTCTTGTAATGATCCTAAAACTCTGCGAAAGTAGTTAGAATGCTTATCCAATTAATTTTTTTGCAGTATAAATAAAAAAAAAAAATTCTTTGGAAGAAGTCCTGGCAATCGGGATCCACCCAATTTGCTCTCAAATGCTATCTTTGCAATAAGTGTGGTTCAATTATTTTCATATGATCACCCCAGTCATATTTTCATGTTCTTCACACTTCCAATATTTGTGTTTTCCCCATCTCTGTTATGATCTGTAATCTGATATTGGACTCGAAAAAATCTCAATTCAATAATTCTTAATATCTATTTTGACACTATGCTGCCAGATCTGCACTTTACGGTAATAAAATTGGTATACATGAATAATTAGATCTAACATTATGAATTATAAATTCTTATATTGTTGCTTCATGATGAAGGCTACCTTGAAAATAGAAATTGGTAAGACCATCCGGAACGTTAAAAAATATTACATTAAAAAATATACGTTAAAAAATTAGTAAGACAATCCAGAAGCTTAGCTTGAAGAAATTGAAAATCTGTTATATTGTAATATTTTATAAGTTTAGTACTTGTAGCGAAAAGCAAAAACTGAATTGAAAAAATTCAAAAGAGAGACAAAGCTCACATAGAACTGTAATACTATATGAAGAAGAATACTGGCAAAATTAAATCGCGATGAATATTTCAAATCAAAAACAATATTCATATTTGTGTTAATTTTTCCTAAGCTGGTTGTCTGAAATCAACTGACTTTGTTATAAATATAAATAATTTGAAAAAAAAAAAAAACCAATAACATCATTCCATAAATATAATCTATGATATCCAAGATGATCCACTTAATCTGGAAATACTTTTCTATAAATTTAATAGAAAGTCTTCAATAATTTAATAAATGCATTTCCAAGAAGAAGTATTTTTTGTTCGCCATTGCTTCATACAACCAAAAATATGTTGGATCATCACTCAGTCTACCCATAGCAGTTAGTGGCTTATCCAACCTATGCAATTCTTATTAAGTTGACATCAGATGAATACTTTAGCTCCTCATTTGTCTAATATGGCCCACCAACACAAATAATTTTCTATTTAAAAATATTTACAACATATTAAAAATAGATTTTCAAGTTAATTTAGGGACAATACTTTCACTATAATAAAATGTGACAAAACAGTAATTTGAAATTTTTAATTTAAATTTTTTTTAAAAATTATTATTAAATTTTTTACATAACAGTAAAATAAAAAAATATGTTTCCCATGTTCTAAATCAGTTTCCCTATTGTACATCTCATTTTTATTTATTCATTCATTCATTCTCATTCAATTCAAAAAAAAAAAAAAAATTAAATAAAAAAGAATGTGTACTCCTCTACTTCAATCATTAATTAAATTCTTTTCCTCTCATGACGTATTGAAAATATTCTCCATCTCCATATTACTGTATTATGTACGCATTTTTGAACAGTACAATAGATATTTGTATATGTACATTTCTACACAAACATATAAATTAAAAATACTTTATTAAGTAAAAGTGACATTTTGTCATTCGAAAGATAAAAACGTTCAAGTGCAAAAATGTTTAATTTAGAGTAAAACAATATTGATTTTAACCATTGATGGACAACTGAGCATTGATTGGTCGTAGAATTATTAGTCTTATAATTCTATGAAAAATCTAATTACCCTTTCGAATCAATATTTTCAAAATTGGCTTAATCATACTTGCGGCAAGGAAGCCATACTCTCGGTTCTGACTTTTTTTAACAGTGATTAAATTCTTAGAATACTTGGTATTATCTATGTTGTGATATCATCATCATCAGAATTGTCCTGTAACCCCTTTCGTGTAACACAGGGCAGAAATAAAGTATTCCCATCGGCTTCTATCTGCGGCTAACCTCTTCAATTGGGGCCACGTTCTTTCCTGTGTACTAGCGTCAGCTAATGTTATTGTTCTCCATGTTTTTCCCGATCTTTTGACGCGACGTATACCCTAAGGCGATGTTGTTCTCAGGTTTCCTCAGAGTATGAGTATTTCTACGTCTATTTACTTTTGCTTCTTTTTTTCCCACAACGTTCTGTTTAAAATAGCTTGTGACCAACAAATGTTTAGGATACGCCGAAAGGGTCTGTTGATGTACACTTGGAGTTGCTTATAATGTTTACTATACCTTTCTATGTTTCACAGTCATACAAAAGACCAGATCTTACACTTGCATTGAAAATTATCATTTTTGTGCGCAGAGAAATGTTATTTGCCTGCCACGTTTTTGAGAGCACCCCGAAAACAGTACGGGCTTTGCTGATACGACGTTCTATTACCAAATCGGCACTTTCATTTAACGGTACGATACTGCCAAGGTAACTGAACGTACTCTCTTCTTCGATTCGCGTTTCTTCATGGAGGATTGGATGTTGCGATGTGCGATTTGTGTGCATGATTTTGGTTTGTTTTCAGTGTCATACAACTTTTGGCGCATACCATTTAAACCTCCATTCGTATGTTATAGTAAAAACAAATCGTCGGGTTGACCTAAGTGGGTGATTTGTTCGAAAGGACTCATATCTTGTGATATGTGAACCCTTTTATTACTTTTGTTGATAAATACAATTCGGTTATTGTATTATTGTAACTCACGTTAAGGACTAAATCAAACACTTATGAAATAAGCCAAATATTCCATAATAAAGAAATTTTAGCTTTGAAGACTATTCTGCCCCTCTACTGTAATAAACAAAAAGTGCTGCAGGGATGTATGTGAGTCATCTAGAGGATATTTTTCGCTGAACCTGTACTAAAACCAGAAACTGAGCGAACAATGTGTATATAAAAAGAATGAAGATCTTTCAGAAAAAATTGCAATTAATGGCTTTAATGAAAAACAAATATAAAGAGCACATATACATCAAACTATGTAAAAATCCCTCGGTCATTGATTTAATTACAATTAATTCTGGTAAATGAATTCTAATGAGGAGAATACATTCACAGAACATCAATTGGTTTTAAGTCTACTTAATTGCATTAACGGAATATCCTCTTTCATGTTCGAACTGATTTTTAGTAACAAACAATTCGACGCATTCCTCCCTAATGAAAAATAATATAATTAAGAAAAATAAAAGATGGGATTCCAGATTAGAACAAAGTTAAAATACTACAAGACTATACTTCGTAGTATCATTGAAAATGTGAAACAATGAGAAACATGGAGACTGAATAAATTTCATGAAATTGAATTAAAATGATTGAATAGACTTTAAAAATTAAATTACTCAAAATTATAACAAAATGGAGATGAGGTTTTCCCTTTGAACCTATTCAAAACCAATATTAATATATTATACGCATTGTAAGGATAAAAATCTTTTCGTAATTTTTATTTTGTTCTTTGTTTTTGTTTTGTCATAATGTCTCGCAAATGACAATTTAAACAGTTATAAATTACTCAATTTCATTCAAGTTAAAAGCTCATTTCTCAAAAAAAAAAAAAAAAAATTAAGTAAAAACAAAAATAAAAAACAAAATAAATGAATTTTCCTTATACTATATCTTTATTACTCACACCAATGTATATACGAATGAATTTATATGTGTTTGTGTTTATATTATGTAACAACAAAATTTTCAAAATGATAAATGATAAATGTTTGTATGTATTTTGTATGTCTCAGCTTGTTATCTTAAACATACTATGGTATTGACGCGTTCTTCATAAGAATAACAGTGAAATAATCATGGACTCAAGAAGAATTGAAATAATTTCAACGATATAATGTTGTTGACCACTAGGGTGGATGAATGCCATCATCTCGGAATCATTTATTTACTTATTTTTTTGTTATTGTGTTGTTTTTCTAACTGTTTTGTTTATCATATCATGATTGTCAAATATAAAAATAGAAACATTTTTTGTTCTCTCTATATGAAGTTTATGAATTTAGATTAGAGAATGAGGTGAGATTTGACTGAAGTTCACTTTAATCATTGAAATGATTAAGTAACCATTATGAAAGTTTCTCTTAGAAAAGCAAAGAAAATGGAAAGTAAAGGGTGATAAAGTAATAGAAATATTAAATAGAAATGAGAAACATATAAATTAAGTCTGCATTTTGAATTTATTTTACTTTATGTTTTAAAATAACTATAGTCGAACGTCCAATGCTCATGCATAGTTTAATCATTTAAATAAATTTTATCACAACATTATATTTTAATTTACTAAAACCAACTCTCTTTCATAAAAGAAATAATAGAATTATCGTAGATAATAAGCAGATAATAGATTGTGTGGTAATTGGATGTGTTTCCATTGAATTGCAATTGCAGTTAACAAAATCTATTGTAAAACCTAGCTTTCACCGTTTAGATTATGTTATCAATTACAATTGCATCTTCATATGTGGTCCGCAAATGTTTCGTTGGTTTCGGATCGGATGTGTTTCCTTTGAATTGCAATTGCAGTTAACAAAATCTGTTCTAAAACCTAACTTTCAGCGTTTAGATCATGTTATCAATTGCAATTCCATCTTCATATGTGGTCCGTAAATGTTATCATTCAACTTTTATCATCGGTTCATCATCATGGGGTTGAACTCTGGGAGCTTATATCGTCAAAACAAAATAAATGTATGTAAAAAAATGCAAAAACAAAAAAAAAATTCTATTTTGACAATTTAAAAAAAATTTTTTGAAGTGTAGCAAAAAAAAATATTTATTTTCGTAAATCCTTGCTACATATTTAAATTTAATATGTGTAGACATTTTGACAATTTTGTAAATTTTGAAAAAACTTTTCACTGTTTTATTTAATCCTAAATTCCTGCGTTTATTTGAAATTATTTAGTTATCCCCCAATTAAATAATTGTTCATCATAAATTTAATAAATGACAAAATGTTTAGGTAATGATTTTTTTTTATATCGCTTTGTTCCCAGCCCAGTTGTTGTGGCCCACCCGATCTGCCGATTTGATATTTTTTCTAAAAATTTTAATTATATATATATTATTCTGCATTTATCTGGATGTTTGTAAGTTCGACGCAACGCTACAACACATATACAAATTGCATATGTGTACAAATTGCATATATATACAAATTGCTTTGGTGGTTTTTTTTAACCCCTGTCTACCATGCTGAACCTTTGCAGGAAAAATTGATTGCATGAACTATATTTTTTTAATTTAATGTTAGTCTTCTTCGCAAATAATAAGGAAAAATAAAAAATAATAATATAAATAAAACAAACAATTTTTTTGATTTATAATAATAAGGACTAATAGAAATTTAATCAATAGTTTAATATGGTATAACAACCAAAAGGCAAACAGCATTTAACACAAAAAAAAAACATAATTCACTCAAAGGATATTCTTATTACTGAAAATTATACATAATAATACACATGTGTATCAGCATATTTGTATCGTATAATATTATACATTATACTACTTTATTGCTTCTACCTTTTATTTTTGTCATTATTGTGTGCGTAACTCACTTCACTCAAAAAAAATTATTTTTGTTTTTTTTTTATTATTTGCTGTATCTGTATTCTGTATGTTCTATATGCTCCATTCCAAAAATATTATTTTATTTTCAGTGTTAAGTGTTCACTTTTCACTTCACTGTTCAGGTTCACTGTTCAATCAATAGAACTTGATAGAAGTAGAGTAGGATAATTAACTCTACTTCTACGTCGGATAATAAAAAATTGTTTTTTTAAATTGAAAATTATTGATGAAAATGTTCTTGTATTTTTTGTAAATTTTACCAATTTAGATACAAAATTTTGAATATTTTTTTAAAAATAACACAATACCATAATAACAGTTTATTCATATAGCAAAATAAGATCCCTATACATTATACAAAAGACAAAATTTATATGAAAATAAGATCCCATTTTTAAATTTGCTCTCCCGGAGGACTCAATAATGCTAATACGGTATAATTTATACTAAATGGAACCCAACTAACGAATTATAACTAAATATAAGTGAGTACGAGTATACCATACAAAAATACAAACATTTTTTTAGGTATGGAAATACAAATGCAAATTTATTGGTATGGTACTTCTTTTTCTGTTATATAAAAAAAAAATAAGATTAGTATTAGGCCAATATAAACATAAATAAAAATAAATAAAAAGTGATATAAACATAAGTACTGTAATTTCGGAATAAAGAATCTAATGAAAGAAAAAAAGAAACTAGGTTTTATTTTGCTTCCGTCATTTATGACGGATTACAAAGCTAGTATGAAAATAATTTCGTGTATAACATAGACAATTTTCTGACCTGTTAAAATATTTGATGACTGTTTTAGGTAAGTGGCAGCTAAATTTTAGTTGAAAATCTTGCAAAAAAATTTTTCGTAGTATGCTTTATCGTAGTAGGCAGAGCGAAATGATATTATGTATATGATATGATAAAACTGTAATACATAGTTTTAAAAATTTGTCGTTCATTTTTCTAACCAATAGAAAATAATTCAGTTTCGATTTTGCATTTTCATTAGAAAAAAGTAAGAATAAATCAATTACAAAAGTAAAGTAAATTATTACAAAAAAAAACCCATACACATAATACGATAAGTACCTACCTACTTACTAAATGAAATTTGTTTTTTTTTTTTTATGAATATAACAAATTATAAAAAAATAATGAATATTAACAAATTTATTGCAAAAAAACAGGAAGTTGCTCATAACTTCTAAAGCACTAATCGCTGTATAGCCTTTCGAGGATTTTTTTTTTTTTGAACGAAATTAAATTTTCTTTAATTATGTGAAAAAAAAAATTATTTTAGGACTTTCGCTATTGATCTAAGCGCTATTGATCACATCAATGCCGCTATTGATCTAAACAAGAAATAAATAAATAAATTGAAAATGGAATAAAAAAGAGTAGTAAAACATTAATAATGAGGAACGAAACAATTCCTGAAAATAATTTTGTTTTTTAACACAAATAATAATAATATTTATTTAACATAATATTTAACATAAAATATCTATACGTATCAAGATTAATTAATAAATCGAACTTGTTCTTTTTTATAAAATTAAAATGATGTAAAAACTTTAAAAATTTTTATAATTGTTATATAAATTTATTTTGTAAAAAATTAAATTTTGTGAATAGGTTTGCTTTTTTTCCGCGGCTTTCCTGTTAGTTTCGTTTCATGAACCAACAAAAAAATCTAACTATCTATTTGGATTAAGATATGTTTCGACATATCCGACAAGATTACTTGTAATAAATCGCATCCAACTTGTTGGACTCAAGCTACTGAGACTATATTTCTAAAATAGGACTTATATCCTGCTCTACTTATTCAAGCGGCACATAAGTACTAAAGGTTACATACTAACGCTTCGCTATTTATAAATAAAATAAGGCGTGTTATTTCCAAAGCTCTATTTATATCTAGTTTATATCAGCATATTCCAATTAGTTAAACTTTTCATATAGAAAGTAATCAGGTAGGGACAAATCACACACACGATCTCAAAGACCAATTCCATTTTTTCTTCAATCCCGAGGATTTCTTGAAACAATAATATCCAGAAATTGATCTTTCAGTAAATTAATTATTTGCGTTACTGGACAGCATCTTGCTGAAACCAAGCACATCCAGTACAATATTAAGCGAATTTGAAAACTACAACCATTTATGGTAAAAGTATTCGCTGCAGTTGTATTTTTACAAAAATATAAAACCAATGATGTCTCCAGCCACTGTTAATGCCACTGAACAGTGTATTTTGCAGAATGTTATTTTTTTTTTCTTCGTACTTTTCTTGGGAGCATAGGTTATTCCACTTTACATTTCCATCGTACTCGATTTCTAGCTGCTACTTTCACTGGTATTTCCGAGGCAATGTCTAATTTCATTTTTAATCTGTTTGTACTATCTAAGTAGGGGATTGGTCTACTATAGAAGATCACTTTGATAATTTTATCTGCGCCTACATGGTAAGACGACATATTTTTCTGCAAGTTGTCGCTGCGATTTTATCCATCTTTGACGTTAAAATGCCTGACGTTACTATGTTTACTGGGTACGTCATGTCACATACTTTTGTCAGTTGTTGTAGTTATTGTGTTATTTGGTTATTGTGTCGTATGAGATATATGAGTATTGATATAGATATTGATATGGGTAATATTTTTAGTTATATAAAGTATTAATTATGTTAATTATATTTATTGATTATAAATTTTATATATAATATTTTACTATTTTTTTTAGTTATATTTTATACCTTCCACGGAAATCGAACCCGTGACTACCACATCGTAATTCAAACGCATTACTGTGCTCTAACCGATACGCATTACTGTACTCTAACCGATTAGGCCACGGAGGGGATGTAAAATATTATGGAATATAGTAAACTCTCTCTCCTCAGTATAATTTTAGCTTCATGCTCGGCAAATTTTATGACATCACTGAATATAAGACAAATGATATCACAAATGATACCACTGAATATAATTTTTCAATCGTTTAATCAATCGTCTTATCATTGAAAAGATTTATTAACCAATAAAAAAGTGAATTAGGTTGCTTTCAGACCAATCATCCTATAAAAGACGCAAACGATGGTCTTCTTTTTTCATTATTTAGTTTTTAAAGGGCTCATTAGCGTATTGAGGTATATACCTTACTAACTATAGTCTTTTTGCTTGTGATATTGAATTAATTGAACCTTATTGTTGGTTGTTTTGACCAAAATGTTTATGTAAAATTATTTTTGTAGTAGAAAACAGACTTGCACTTAAATCATCGACATTTTCTTCTGCTTACGTAATAGTTCTCAATTTTGTTGTTCTTGCATGAAAGTAGAACAAAATTTGTTGGAAATTTATCACTAATTTATCAAATAAATTTATCAGCAATTATAGACTACTACCATCAGAAATTTTGGAATATAGATTTTGGAAATAAATTGCTACAATTTTCAAAGCTTGTTACACCACACGGTCTGTTCGTATTAATTGATAACATGCCGCTAATTACTAATGTAATAACAAATGTTATTCACCATCAGCCAAAAATCTGTTATCCCTATCAAAACCTATACTCCTGAAAAAAAAAACCACCCTTTATTCACATGTTGTTTAACTGTACTTCAACAAAATAATTGAAAACAATAGTGATAAACAACAACAACAAATTGGACATTCGAACATAGTAAAATCTTCATTAGTTGATTGTATGTGTCTTGTGAAAAGGTATACCCTAGTGAGAAAAAATATTTATAGTTTTTCAAATATTTTTGTAATATGTAAAAAATTTATAGTTTTGTTCTGTCCTAAATTGCATTCCTTTTAAGATTTTAGTAACAAAAACCATTAAAAAATTAAAGTCGATATTTGTTTTTTTTTTTACCCGAAACCAAACATTCTTTCAAATGTTTGCTTCTAAAAACAAAATGTATTTTTAAAAAAAAGAAAACAACAGAAAGTAACTTTAATGGAATGTCCTGGTTCTATTTCACATGAATTTAAAGTGAACAATAATAAAACAAAAACAAAATTCTCTTAAAATCATTACTAAATATCATCAACGGTACTGGACTAAAAAAAAAAAAAATACAAGAACAGAAAAAAAACAGGACTTTTAAAAAATGTGTTGATTTTAAAGACATTTGGGAGTATACAAAACTATTTCATCGTTGTTGTCATTATCGTTATGCAACGCGTTACCAATACTCAAAAACAACAAACAAAACAAAGAAGAAACTGTGTTAATGTATAGGTGTTCTTAAATGTATATATATGACGAAAAGGACTGAATAAATCGTCCTGTTTTACTTTTCCTTTTTTTATTTTCTTACTTCAAATGAAAAATAATGATATCCTTAATGGATAATGGCATTGTCCTCGCCTTTTAAAATGTGAAAAGCTGAAAGGTAGATGATGATGACTAATGATTGATGATTTTGATGGGTTCATTTTGTTGTTGTTGTTGTTGTTATTGTTGGTGTCGTTTTTGTTTTCGTATTTTCTTTAAAGAAAAAAATATTTTTAAAAGCACAACAGCGCGTTTTTGTATTGGTGCGATATTTTGAGTATTACAATTTATATCAACAAATTTTTTTTCTTCTTAATTTTTCATTTCTATTCGCAAGCGGCAGCAAGACTATAACATAAAAAAAATGTATTTTAGGTTACAATGTTTTTTTCTGAAACACATTTTCTTTTTGTTCTTTAATCATATTCTTAAATGTCCTGTCCTGGATTTTTCTATAATTTTTTTTTTTTGCGCAATTTCTACGTAATTCTAATGAAGCGATGGTACAGTTTGAAATTATTCTGACTGTTTTTTGTCTTTTTGTTTGTTTTGTTTTAATTTTTTACCCAACATAGTTCCGCTTTCAAATGAAATGGAGATTTTAACCAAGATGATTCTGAGGTTCACAAGACACAATAATAATATTATATTATTGAAGCTGTCATTAAATAAGATTTTATCATTGAGAATTTTATTTCCTAATCATCAGCTGATGATGATTGCATTTCTGTTATATTTTTTTTGTTTGTTGTTTTTGTAAAATGTACAAAGTTCTTATTTTTTTTTGCTGCCGATAACACTCAAATAAAAAGTAATCTGAGAATGTTTTTGAATTTAATGTTGAACATTATTGTTCTTAATAGTGTTGGACATTAATGTTCAAAATTGTAATAGTTGTGCGGTTTTTATAGAAACGTATTATTATTATTTTATTGTTGTTTTTGTGGTGATTGAGTGGAGTACTTGTTATATTTTTTTAAATAATATTTTTTAGATGTTTTATGGTTTTGCAAATAATAATACCAGTATTTTAATAATGTAAGCCAGTTGTCAAATCGTAGAATTGTTGCACTGAAGCTTTGGAAATTAGAAATTCGCCTTAGTAATTTTTCTTCATGCGGATTATGTCCACAGATAACTCTATGGCTGTACAAGTCTATAATAAGACCTATAACATCTTACGCGACATTTGTATGGTGGTAAAAAATAGAACAGACGAAAGCATGTGCTAAGCTTACTAAAATACTTTTTTGTATTAGCATGCCTTGGGCCCACTGAAGCACTAAAAATATGCGCTATTCTGCTAAATTCTGGTATAGATCCAGTGCTAAATTCTGGTATACCGATTCATCTATACCTGATGAAAACGGCAGGAATGACAGCAACAAGGTTACATCTAACAAACAACATCAAACAAAAACGACCAGGATACAGTATGATCCTGCAGAAAATTAAACTAGAAATCGAAGCCATTACAAATTCAGACTATATGACAAAAGCACTTCATTGCCGCAGGAACTTCACTGTAGTAATAGGGAGAAGTAGAAGGTTTATTAAGAGCCTTATTTCCAGGAGATTCAGTATGGTATATTGATGGCTAAAAATTCGGGGAGAAACACGGTGCTGGCGTATTTCATTTTTCAAGCTGAAACCTATGCCATCGAGGTGTTGGCATTACAGTTCAGCAAAATAGGGCACAAAGGTTCCAACATATACTTAATTTCAGATACCCAAGTTGCCGTAAAAGCTCTGACTTCACCAATTTTTAAATCAAAATTTATCTTTAGCTGTAACAGAAGCTTAACAAAGGTAGCGGAACGAAACAGAGTTACTCTTATGGAGACCCCTGTACCTTGTACAAATTTACTCTTATGTAGACCTAAGTATCTTAAGACTAAATCAGATAATCAGGAAGACTAGATCCAATGTCAGAATGCTGATCTGGTTTAATCACAGGTCATGGCCGATTCAACAAACATCTGTTCAAGATTGGTAGATCGTGTACAGACAGATGTAGATTCTGCTTAGAAGAAGAAGAATCCTCCTCCCCATCCGACGCTATAAATCGCATAAGATATAAATATTTTCAGGATACACCTTGCTTGAATCTGAAATCGACACCAGAGCAATAATACCGTTCATATACCTACAATACATCTTAAGAGGTCGTTGTAACTTAAAACTCCCCATTAATAAAAAAAAAATAATAAAAACATTTTGTTCAACACCACAAGTGTTGGCAATCTTTCCTTTAAGCTTGGTAGTACTTAGAAAATTAATAAAGAAACATCTTTATCAAATCGGCTTAACCGAAAAAAAATTATGCAGAATATATGGAATAGAGGAAGAATCTATTGAACATTTGGTTTGTGAATGCGAAGGGCTCATTCGTCACTTGGAAACAGCATTATCTGAGCAATTGGAGCTATCCAGCATATATTTGAAGAATATTCTGAGTGTGATCACGAAATTAGATACCTTTTCAGACTCAGATGATTAATAGCCATAAATAACACGGGTAATAGAAACTCAGAATGATTTGAGAGTTCGAAAACTCTTATAATCTTAACGATGATTAACGTAGAGTTATATTCGCAAATAGAAACCTTATTATCGTATTTTTAAATTAATTTGAACATTAAACTTCAAACGATACCTTTGTCAATGAATGTATAGCTTTTTGACTAATTGAGGATTGGAGAAAGCCAAATGTCCCTTTTATCAGTACGGACATTTTGAATAAATTTTTTAATATTTTTGTTGAACTTTTGTACATTGGACGTAGGTATATTTTTGCATTGGGGAAATACGTTTCTTGGAATATGGTTTCACATTCGAGAAAATTTGGTAACAAATAAATTTCTGTAGACAGTCCCCGAACAAGTGACTCAACGTACGAGATATCTACAATAGAGAAAGTGCTCCAACAATACGATGCTTTGCAAGGATGTCACACATTAGGGTTGTCGATACATTAGGGTTGTCTATACGACACATTAGGGTTGTCGATAAGACAAATGGCAGGCTTTTGAATTTTGGATAGAAAAATTTGAATTATCAAATGGAAAATCGCTAATTTAAACGAACGAAAATAAACCTTTTCTAGGACTTCATTCTTCTTGCAAGCAGAGCATAAAACGTAAAATCTCTTATGATATTTCAAATGAATGGAAATAGTAAGGACGTTTTTAAAAATGTTGTCGAAAAACAATAAACATCAGTAAAACTACTGAACTGTATAAAGAATTATTTTATGATCTAGCTAGGCATTAATAAATAAATCAAATTTAAAATACTGAATAAACTAAAAATTATCTACTTTAAAAATATGCATTGTAAGTTGAAATATCCAACTTCACCTCAATAAAATGTTGCAATGGTACTACCTAGGCTGGCTTTGTTGAAATTCTAATTAACTGTTAAACGTACAGTGAAATGGAAAGATTTGGTGCGTTATGTAAGTTGTTTCACAAGTAGGTACTTAGTAGTGATAGCAATAATTTTTTTTAAGTCTATCTGGACGCATAATCGAGTAAAAATGTGATAGTGTTTTAATTCTACCGCTCGTTGTCATACAATCACTGTACATTTTTAACAATAAGTCCATTGCATTCAACAACACCGATTTATAACAAAAAAATACATTAAAGTAGAAAAAGAAAATAGCTAATATAATATTATCATCTAGATATTTACCTGCTAATATCGCCTACCAGCTATTTGAAAATGGAATTGACAACGAAATTCCAAGAATAATTATTATTCGTGTAATATTCCGTTAAAATATTAAAATACAATATCAAAATCATATTTTATTAAAATTATATAAAAATTCATTTTTTTCCTTTTTGTGTTTTTTTTTTTTTTTTTCTTAAATATTTAATGTCCTTTTTGTGATATTTTTAAAAGGATAATAGAAAAATTGAAATGAGAAACTGAATAATATAAGAGAAAATAAATTAAAAATAATTTTATTAATTCAGAATTTCTCAAAATGTAAAATACAAATTTTCGAATTCATATTCTTTTAAATGGACATTTACAGTTATAATTTTAAAATTCTTCATAATAATGTTGTTTTCTTTTGATTTCAGATAGGTACTATTCATATTAGTAAAACAGATTCAATGTTGAATAGCGATATTATATTTTTTGACTTATGTCATTTTTGTGCTGATCTTAAAAAACTGCAGCTTCTAGTGATTGCGAGCATCTTTTCTGCAACTTGGTTTGTTTTTATATCTTGTTAGGTGCCTATTAGACATCATTATTTTCATCAAGCTTTTCGTCAATATATTGACAATATATTGATGAAAAGAATGATGACCGATTACACATCAATCATGTACTCATCAATCTTTTATCCAAATTTTGATATTTGGCAAAGACATACTGTGGAAGTGTTCTGAATATATTGATAATTTCGAAACATATATGAATATTGAATATATAATTTCTGGAGTAATATTTTTAACTTCAGTTTAAATTGAATTTTTAAAGTAAATGTAAATAAAAAACAAGAAATTATTTTTTTGCACATTTAAATAATATATCAATTGTTTTTTTTACATAAATTGCTAGAATTATTAAAATTAATATAAAAATTGTTCTTTTTAGAATTACATTATACATTAATATTATAACCTTATCTGAACATTCCCCAAAAAGCCATTTTTTACCTTCGCTGATTTTGACAACATGATTGATGGGAATTTTGACAGCATGATTGATGAGAATAGAACCACCATCAATCATTTCTCATCAATCAACGATCAATTAACGGTCAATATATTGACAATATATTAACCATTGACTGACCATTGATTGATGTGTAATAGGCGCCTTAGTCTATTCTTTCCCCATTCTACTAAATGTTTCCTTGGTTCTTTTTTGTGCGTTGCAGATGGTTTTGATTTTGTCACTTTATATAATATGATACCCCACAGAATTTTACTTTGTTAGGATTGTGAAGTGTTTGTTGTACGGAAAATTTGGTTTTTTTAAAATATCCTTTTAATTCTAGATCACGGGATATCTATCTGCTTTTTCCAGTAAATTTTCATGCCAGTAACACAATAGGTTTCTTAAATATTCCTTAGACGTTCTAGGAGTTGTACGGCAGCAACCCGAACCTGTCATTTGATAGCTTTGTTAAGTACCTCATCCACTTCCTTTTTTGATCATGAGTAATTGTGCAGAATTTGATAACTCTTAAATTTATTTAACAAAATTATTTTTTTTCTTTTTTTTGCTTCGTTTTAATATTCATATAAATCCAACCTACCACGTAAACATATAAACATATAAACAGACACTGGCAAGTTAATATAAAAGTATATAAAATAATAGTAATTAAGAAAAAACAAAAAAAAAATTTGCAAACCTAAAAAGTACCACCGCCATTAAATTAAATTAACTATTTCAAACGATTGTCAGTAGGTTAGGGAATATAAAATTTTGCACTTTACTAATATTTGGTTTATATGGCAATTAAAAGCGTTATAATAAAAAAATAAAGGTATGATAAATTCGTAAGTAGCTAAATACGTAATTTTTTTAAATTTTCTATGAAAATTCTAATAAAGAAAAGAAAAAGCTAGAATTTATTTTGCTTCCGTCATTTATTGCGCTAAACAAATCTAATTCTTATATAATTTAAAAAAATAATTATATTTCCTAAAAAAATAATCGAGATTTTGAAAAACGATATTTTGATAAACAAGATATTGATCAAACGGCATTTCGAAAAGCGAAATATCGAAGCCTACCCGATTTTACACAAATGCTACGTATTTTAATTTCACTCATCGTTTTAATATATTTTTTATTCCAAACGATTTTGTACAAATATCCCAATATGTTTGGGATGTATTTAGTTGTCCTTGCACTCAGTTTTTGGTCTACATCTGCTCTGTAGATTTAATTTACACCTCTGAATTTGATTTCTAAATAGTTGAAATGTATTACTTATTTTGTTTGGGTTAATGTGTTTGGCTTAATCCCGTTTGTGACCTAATCGATTGGAGCACAGAAATGTGTTCGATGTCACACGTTCGATTCCCGTGCGGGCATAAAATATAACTTAAAAAAATAGCAAAATATTATATATAAAAAAAAATTTTTTTTTCTCCTATTACTCCGCGTGGTAGCATAGGGCTTCGATAGTGAACCTCCATTCCTCTCTGTTGAGTACTACTTCCTTAATATCGTCCCAGGTATAATTGTTGATTGTTAATTCTTGATCGATTGTGTGTCTCCATGTGTTGTATGGTCTGCCGGGTCTCCTTTGTCCTTGTGGAATCCACTCTAGAGCTCTTCTTGCCATATCACTTTCTGATTTCCTTAGTGTATGTCCTATCCATTTCCAATTTTTCTTATTTATCTGTCTGTTGATAGGTTCTTCTGCCGGCCAGAATATTCTGCATATAATTCTCAAGCACTTGTTGATGAATACTTGTATCTCCTGTTTGATTCTGACCGAAGTGAGCCATGTTTTACTGCCATATATTAATGTTGACATGCTCTGAATATTGTTAGCTTTGTTGTTCTCGATATTTGGTTGCTCCGCCATATCTTCATTAGCCTCCCAAATGTTCTTCTTGCCTTATTTATACGGCTGTTGACATCTTCTGTTGTACCTCCTCTTGATGTTATGATGCTCCCCAGGTAGTTGAATTCTTCTACGTATTCTATCTGTTGCCCACTCACTGTTATTGGCTCACTGTCACTGTTGTTTGTCCTCATTGCCTCGGTTTTCTCGATATTTAATTCCAGTCCCGATTTCTTTGCTTCTTCCTGTAATCTGTTGACTTTGTTCTGTAGGTCCCTTTGATTTCTTGATATGAGGCATACATTATCTGCGTAATCTAAGTCTTCTAAGTTGCCGAAGAAATCCCATTCTATTCCGTTTATTCCAGTGCAAACTTTTCTTAGAATGTCGTCTAGTATTGTGTTGAAGAGAAGTGGAGATAGTGGACATCCTTGTATGTTGGTGTAGAATGGATCACTGATGTTACCTCTGTGCTGAACTGTTGTCTCTGCATCTTTATACATCGCTTTGATGATGTTGATGATTTTTTCAGGAACTCCCTTCTTTGTAAGTGTTCTCCATATTGCGCATCTCTTGACTGTGTCGAATGCTTTCTTAAAATCTATGAATAGTAGATATAGTGGGGCATTCCATTCTACTGATTGTTCAACTATGACCCGTAAAGTATTTGCCTGGTCAACACAGCTTCGGTTTGGTCTGAAACCTGCCTGCTCTTTCCGTAGTATTGGTTCTAGTACTTCTTCTAATCTTTTCTTTATAATAATTGCTATTATCTTATGAATAGTATTTAGAACCGTGATTCCTCTCCAGTTGCTTCAATTTGCCAAGTCTCCTTTCTTAGGTATCTTAACAATCATTCCTTTCTTCCATGATGGTGGTATATTCTCTTCTATCCATGCTTTTCTGATGTGGGGTTCAATTGTTTTTGCGAATAATTTGGGGTCCAGTTTGGCTATTTCTGCTGGAATTCCATCTGCTGGAATTTTTATTGATTATAAAAATTTATAATCAATAAAAAATGATTAATACTTTATATAACTAAAAATATTGCCCATATCAGTATCTATATCAATACTAATATATCTCATACGACACAATAACCAAATAACACAATAATTACAACAACTGACAAAAGTATGTGACATTACGTACCCAGTAAACATAGTAACTTCAGGCATTTTAACCTCAAAGATGGATAAGAATCGCAGCGACAACTTGCAGAAAATATGACGTCGTCGCAGATAGTGACGTAGGCGCACTAGAATTGTCGCAGTCGCAGATAGTGACGTAGGCGCAGATAGAATTATCAAAAGTGGTTCAAAACTTCTACAGTAGGCCAATCTTCTACTTAGACAGTAAAAAACAGATTAATAATGAAATTAGACATTGCCATTTAGCACCTAGAAATCGGGTACGATGGAAATGTCAAGTGGAAGCCCTATGTGCCCAAGAGGATTAAGGAAAAAAAAAATATGTGTACAGACAGTTTGAATTGGTATTTTTGAAATTAACTTCAGTTTTTTTTTTTTTTACTTTGGTGTAGTGATTTGGATGGTGTACAATTAATGTAAAAAATACAAAGCCTAATTTTCATTCGAAACTAATCTACATAGTACAATATCTTGGTCTTATTACCGTCCGTAATGGTGTAACATGGTTTAACCGCTTTTATTTACTAGCAAATTTGATTGATTACAAAAAGGTTAAGCGGAGTTGTATTGAATAGACTTAATTTGAATTGAATGAATTTGACTTAATGAATTTTTTTCATTTTTCTCAGCAAAGTTTTATTTTAAGCTTCATTTTACATTTTCATACCATTTTGTAGAATCTTTAGTTGAGTATTTTTTTTTGTTTGTTACTTTGACTGTTTCTATCACAATCAAAATAATATTAATGAGGTTGATTTGAATACATAATTATCATAATCACAACATTACCTACTTACCTTTGATTTGCGAACCAAACACTAATAATTTATCTTAACAATACCCCATTTTATTTTTGATAACTCTTTTATTTTCTTTTAATCCATATAGCTACCTTCTTTTTTCCTCTTATCTAAACAGAACGCGTATACATATATATATATATATATATATATATATAAATTTCATTCTAATGTTTACTCATCCATCCATTTTTAATATAAAATATTACAAAAAAAAAAAAAAAAAAATCTGAAAAATCGCAAAATTTGAAGACTTTTCACAAAAACTTTTTAATATCACCATTTTTTTAATATACTTTAATATAAAAATTTCATCCTAATGCTCATCATACAATTGTGTATACATTACATACAACAAAACTGACTTTAGTTACTCAAAGGCTCTTATGGATAGAAAATATAACAAAAAAAAAAAAAAAAAATTTCACAAGAATTTGAAAATGATTTCTACTAAATTAATGTACATGTATGTACCATAGACCAAGATATTACATTTAATTTGACTTGCAACTTTCAACATCTCATATCATACATGTATTTTTAAGACCATTCTATACTGCTGCAATATAACAGCGACATGTCTTTTTAAAAATTATTTTTAATTTTTATTTTTTATTTATTTTTTTTTTCTTATAATTTCTTTCATTCTTTTGAAATGACATGATGACACCATCATGATAATGGTGTTAAAATTTCATCATAATAAATATATGTACATAATATAGAGCACATATAATACCTACCTATAATAATATAGCATGCATTCAATCTTGTTCTCCTTCTGGTTATTTCAACCACATAAACTACTAAACGTACATAATATTTCACATCTTTAAAAACATTTTTTTTCATCCTGTTTTGCAATAGTACGAGTATATAATTGTGTGTGTACGATAATTGGGTCTTGAAGAAACAGGCAAAAGTATTTAAATCCGGATTTTATTAAATCGATAATGCAAAGTTTGATAATGCAGAGTTCCACTTTTGATAGGAGCGGATAGGCACCATCTAAGCCTGGGAAACTATCATTAATGAAAGAACTATAACTATTCAAACAATTGTCACTAATGATTGTTAAAACAGTAATAAACTGAATGACCATCTATTAAAAACGTCTACCCAACTATCAATTTTTGGTTTTTCCCGGTGTAAGTGGAGTAGAAAGTATTTTTCACCTAATAACCATGAATGATCTATAATGTATGGGTTGTGTAAATTGAATTGAATATTATTAAATTAAATGTCGAGAAGTTTAAAATTGAACAATTAAATAGCTTAGTGTAAATTTTTTTGGAATATCGCGAATTATTCTACAAATAGTTAATTCGAATTAATTCAACTAAAACCAACGGTTCTTTTCAATAAATAATAATTGTACCACTGATGTTAATGATAACATACACAAATATTGACACTTTATCAGAGTTGTATTGAAGAACTTGAGCCATTATAATTAAGTGTTTCATTAGCGAATTATTATTCAATAATTTTAATATCACAATCTATTCCGATTTTTTATAATGGCTTGAACACATTT
Source organism: Argyra leucocephala (assembly GCA_963942445.1). Classification (NCBI taxonomy): domain Eukaryota; kingdom Metazoa; phylum Arthropoda; class Insecta; order Diptera; family Dolichopodidae; genus Argyra; species Argyra leucocephala. Next base: position 19,197,049 of record OZ012681.1, read on the forward strand.
AAAAAATCGTACAAAAAATGTTCTTAAAAAAGTTAAGCACATTTTTTAAATGGTTGACAAATTTTTATATTTCTAGCAACTCTTACCAACATTGAGCAAAATGAGGGAATTAACTATAACATAATCTAGCTATACCGATTTTTTATATTGTCTTCAGTACATTTACAAAATCATATAAAAAATTTTCTTAACACAGTTATGAGGGAATCAACTATAACATAATCTAGCTATACCGATTTTTTATATTGGCTTGAACACATTTACAAAATCGTAACAGACAAACATAACAGACATGAGGGAATCAACTATAACATAATCTAGCTATACCGATTTTTTATATTGGCTTGAACACATTTACAAAATCGTATAAAAAAATGTTCTTAACACAGTTAAGCACATTTTATAAATAGTTGATTAATTTTTATGTTTCTAGCAACTCTTATCAACATTGAGCAAAATGAGGGAATTAACTATAACATAATCTAACTATACCGATTTTTTATATTGGCTTGAACACATTTACAAAATCGTATAAAAAATGTTCTTAACACAGTTAAGCACATTTTTTAAATGGTTAACTAATTTTTATATTTCTAGAGACTCTTATCAACATTGAGCAAAATGAGGGAATCAACTATAACACAATCTAGCTATACCGGTTTTTTATTTTGTCTTGAGCACATTTACAAAATCGTTTAAAAAAATGTTCTTAACACAGTTGAGCACATTTTATAAATAGTTGACTAATTGTTATGTTTCTAGAGACTCTTATCAACATTGAGCAAAATGAGGGAATCAACTATAACATAATCTAGCTATACCGATTTTTTATATTGGCTTAAACACATTTAAAAAATCGTATAAAAAATGTTCTTAAAACAGTTAAGCACATTTTTTAAATGGTTGACAAATTTTTATATTTCTAGCAACTCTTACCAACATTGAGCAAAATGAGGGAATTAACTATAACATAATCTAGCTATACCGATTTTTTATATTGTCTTCAGTACATTTACAAAATCATATAAAAAATTTTCTTAACACAGTTAAGCACATTTTTTAAATGGTTGACTAATTGTTATGTATCTAGAGACTCTTATCAACATTGAGCAAAATGAGGGAATCAACTATAACATAATCTAGCTATACCGATTTTTTATATTGGCTTGAACACATTTACAAAATCGTATAAAAAATGTTCTTAACAAAGTTAAGCACATTTTTTAAATGGTTAACTAATTTTTATATTTCTAGAGACTCTTATCAATATTGAGCAAAATGAGGGAATCAACTATAACACAATCTAGCTATACCGGTTTTTTATTTTGTCTTGAGCACATTTACAAAATCGTTTAAAAAAATGTTCTTAACACAGTTAAGCACATTTTATAAATAGTTGACTAATTGTTATGTTTCTAGAGACTCTTATCAACATTGAGCAAAATGAGGGAATTAACTATAACACAATCTAGCTATACCGGTTTTTTATTTTGTCTTGAGCACATTTACAAAATCGTTTAAAAAAATGTTCTTAACACAGTTAAGCACATTTTATAAATAGTTGACTAATTGTTATGTTTCTAGAGACTCTTATCAACATTGAGCAAAATGAGGGAATCAACTATAACATAATCTAGCTATACCGATTTTTTATATTGGCTTGAACACATTTACAAAATCGTATAAAAAAATGTTCTTAACACAGTTAAGCACATTTTATAAATAGTTGACTAATTGTTATGTTTCTAGAGACTCTTATCAACATTGAGCAAAATGAGGGAATCAACTATAACATAATCTAACTATACCGATTTTTTATATTGGCTTGAACACATTTACAAAATCGTTTAAAAAAATGTTCTTAACACAGTTAAGCACATTTTATAAATAGTTGACTAATTGTTATGTTTCTAGAGACTCTTATCAACATTGAGCAAAATGAGGGAATTAACTATAACACAATCTAGCTATACCGGTTTTTTATTTTGTCTTGAGCACATTTACAAAATCGTTTAAAAAAATGTTGTTAACAAAGTTAAGCACATTTTATAAATAGTTGACTAATTGTTATGTTTCTAGAGACTCTTATCAACATTGAGCAAAATGAGGGAATCAACTATAACATAATCTAGCTATACCGATTTTTTATATTGGCTTAAACACATTTAAAAAATCGTATAAAAAATGTTCTTAACACAGTTATTTTATACATTATATTCTTAACACAGTAGTAATTTTATAAATATTAACACAGTTAAGCACATTTTTTAAATGGTTAACTAATTTTTGTATTTCTAGCAACTCTTATCAACATTTGATTTGTTTTTGTTCGTAAGTGGGAAAACAATATCTAAAAATCCAGAAATCTAAATAAATAAATATATGCTGGTGAGTTAATATAAAAGTACATAAAAATGGAGCTATTCTATTTAAGATGGCTTAGCTGCTGGCAACACCAGTAGTTTTCCACATTTAGCGTACTTAATTAAACACGAAAAGGTTGCCTTAAGATGGATTTTCATTGAGCAATATTTAAAATCTTAAAAATTTTATTGCCTCTAAAAAGGGAGATAACATGAAATGACATTATTTTATATAAGAGTTCAATACAAGAAGAGAAAATATCATTTATCGGGGATATTTTCACAAAAATTGGGATATTTTCAAGAAATTTTGGATATTATACTTTGATAAAGTATAGTTTTGAAATATCGGGGATAGTTTCTTTATGTCGGCAACACATTAGGCAATTTTAGTAATTTTTTGAGTAAATAAAAAATTTTTCAACAGATGATCAACAGATGAATTGTTGTTTTTTTGTGTATAAAATAAATTTTCCAAGTTGAAATTTAGAGAATTCTTTGCAGCGGTCTATTTTTAGCTATCTCCCTTTTTAGAGCCAATAAAATTTTTAAGATTTTAAATATTGGTCAATCATAATCCAGCTTAAGTTACCGTGTTAAAAAAAAACAAAAAAAAATGATGACGGTAAATTTTTCACCATTAATATTTCCTAAGTGGTAAAAATTTCCACCAACCTAATATCTTCTAATAAAATTTATTATTATTTTTGTTTTCTTTGAAATTTTTACTCAAAAAATGACAAAAATGAAGTTAAAATGTTGTAGAAAAATTATAATTTACTATATTTATCTCTTTCTATCACTATAATGTTTATACTTTATAATATTTTATATAAAGACTATTTAGTATATTGCAGTTGAAAACATGGATTATCCTGTTGTGAAAATAATGTCATATTTTATATACTTATGTAATAATAATAATAAAAGATATATATTATTATTATCTATCCTTTTCTTTCTTAATATTATTTTTAAAAATAATGTGTTCAAAATAGTTAAATATGCACATAGCTATATACGACTATTAGTATGTACATTAAATGTCAACGAAAAATAGTACAAAATTGAATGAAAGAGACAAGAATAAAATAATTTTTTTTTTTTTTTAATTCAAAAACAAACAAAACGTCATTCTTTTGAAATCACATCGACTTAAGCTTGTTCGTTGATATTATTGGATACTGTTCATGTATTATTATCCTGACCTGAGCTTAATATAACAAAAAAAAAAACTCATTCATCTCATTTTATTTCATTTTTGTTGTTGTTGCTGGTTCTTTTTAATAAAAATGTCACAAGTTATAAAACTCATTTCATTTCAAAAAGACACATGACAAAATATGAAATAAAATTGTCTTGTTTTATTTTAATTTTTTAATATTGTTGTTTTTATCTTATTTTTTTGAATGATGTAGGTCATGTTAGAGGTTCTGAATTCTATTTAAAAAAAAAAAAATTTAGAAAAAACAATATTATTTGTATAAGATCACATGTTTATGGTATAACAAAAGTATAGGTAAAGCTACAAACATGATCAAAGAATTTTAAATTTTTATTGTTTTTATTGTAGTTGTTGTTAAAAAAATAGGTTTTAAATTACAAAATTTGCAAATTTAAATAATATTTTTATAATTGAATGCATTAAATTGTCTTTGCTTAAACAGAAACAACAGAGATAAGATATTCGTTTGAATTTGAGCAAAGCTGGTTATGAATGTTATTGGAAACAAAACTAGGTCAAATATATTTAATTAATAATTTAAACAGTTAGGTAATTTTCAAAATAGCTACATGGGGTTAATTAAAACAATTTTAAAACATATATTTAAAAAAAAATATTAAAAAAATTATTTAAAGTATTTTCAGAAACCATTGAGCCTATAATATGTACATTGGTATATTTTCACTATACCTGTTACCTTTTCTATTCTGTCTCTTACACACCCTATGATCTACAAAGATAAGAGCCTTATGTACTACTTTAAAAAAACCCAAAATATTTTGGTATTCTCGGACAGTTTTGACTATAATCCCTACAAAAGAGCAATAAACAAAACAATATATAAGAGTCTGCGTTGTACATATTATGATGTACTTTATGTTATACTTATGATGTTCATCTCTTGAAAACAAATACTAAAATTAAGTTCTTATGCACACATAGAAACATCTCAAGCTTGGACTGTCATTGAAAATACCAATGTACACTCGAACAGCAGTGAAAGAACAGTAACTAACAATATCAGTGTATTGAGGCCAATTCTTAACATTTTGTTACATGCAGAAATTACAGGTCCTATCGATATCCCACAGTTAGAAGATGTAAATATTACAACTTTTGTAGATGGTACTGCTGTATATGCAATTGGTAATAATATTAATGAAGAAATGAATAATCCGCAACAATATTTTCAGTTGGTGCAAAAAGTGGAGAATTAAATTAAACGAGTCAAAATACACGTTAATTCCCCAAATGACCAAAATGATCCGTCCCTTCTGGTTCAAATAGAAAATTTTATCATATTATCATATTAAACATCTGTGAAATATCTTGGTGGTAGCTCTTGATGCAAAGCTGCGATGAAAAGAAGCGAAGAAAACGAAAAAATCGTTAAAACTGAAATATAACTAGTTATATATTGGCTTATGGATCGAACATCTATGCTTTTAAAATACAACAAAGTTAACTTAATCTTCTATTAAATATGCAAGCCAGTCTATGTATATGGTATTCAAATGTGGAGTTGTACAAAATCTTATTTGAAGTATTCAAACATTCCAATACAAAGCGTTGCGAAACATTGCTAATGTTCCTTGTTTCATAGAGATCTTTCTCAGTGCTGTAATCCATAGTGGTCACAAGATCGCTTTTATGAAAGATGAAATGAAAAACTGACTGTATGCTATAAAAGTCGTAATTCTGAAAATGTCACCGTAGATGACAATCGTTTTAGATTACGATTTGCTGACAATCAAAATTTTGTTAGACCACTTAAACGAACCGAAACCGTTTGAACTACGAACGTTAGTCTACGTTCTACATCTACGTTCTAGAACTATGTTGAGCTAAAATCTTTTATAAGTAAATCCTCTATAGGAAATATTGAAATGCTAATAGAGTTTTGATGAATCAAAAATATTTTAAGTAATATAGCCAAAAGCGTATATTATTGGTTAGAATAAAATACTGGTTTTAAGTCACCCCAGTTTTTTACTGCGGTCGCCCACCTAAATGGCTAGGTAGATGAATGATAATTTTCTTCTAATTTCAAAGAAAAAAAACTTTTAATTAAATAAAATAAAAACTTATCGCATGCACACAATTTTTGTTTTTGTTGTGTTCTAATCTCTTCAATGTCAAGATCTCTGTGATTGCGATTCAACTAATACTAATTCGTTCACCATTGATATTTCTTCAATTTATCGCAAACAATTAGATTTTATAATATATAATATTATGTTAAGGATAACTTGATAGCCTCAATGGTGTTGTAGTTAATGTATGTTTTTCTTATTATTAGTCAAGGCTTAGATCAGAGAAACCTTCTTACTTTCGTACCGCTTGCTTTTGGAAAAAAAAGAAAAAAGATGGTTAGAGAAAAGAAAAAGAGAAAGAAGTAGGAAAATTGTTCGGGGGGGAGGGTTTTAACTATCACTTTGAATTTTGGTAAATGAAACACATAAAAACTACCCCTACCTAGAGATGCTTGTAGTAGAATGCGATTCCACATTCTGCAAGTTATTATAATAAACAAATTTCCATACTGATGTTTTGAACCATCTTTGTATTTTCACGGTGTAGCGATGGGAATTTTCAATCTAAATATTTACTTAAACGACAATCTGAAAACCATTTGACGTTTTATATACATAGAAACCTGTCTGACATTCAACTCGATGATCTAAAGCTAAAAATCAAACAAAAGTAAAGTGAACATCATCCTGACAATATTGTGCCACAAATATTCATTGTGGCAAATATTCAATCTGCTTTTGTTTTGTAAAATATAAATGATATAAAAATATTAAGCAAATTCATAAAATTGATAATAAATGTAAATAATTGCAGGACCGGAAAGATGTTATCAAAAAATAAATCAAAATATAAGTTAAAATAGTCCTAACTTTAAAAGCTTATTAATTTTCTACTTTTCAATAACAAATTTATTTGCTCTCTTCTTTTAGTTTGCCAATTTTTTATATTTCCAAACCGCAACATTTTTCCAACAACCGGGTAACCCTCTATGATTAATTTGATAAAATGTTTATAGTAAAGATTTACAATTTAATATTTTTTAATCAAAACATTAGAAAAAAATAGCTAATAAAATACTTTTATTGTCGCCCCCTAATTATTTTGTCGTCAATCCAGAAAATCGAGAATGGGAAATTGAGTTTGACGTTTAAGATGAAATTACTTAAAGAAAATTGAGCCAAAAAGGATAATTCTTTTAATGTTTAGTAGTAGTATGGTTCATAAGCTATCTTTTAGAGGGTATAAAAACAAAGTATTTTTGAACAAGAATTATGAATTTGAACTTTTTTCTTAATACTATCTTACCGTATGCGCCATTTTTCATTCACCGTTGCTCGTACGACAAAAAAAATTGTTTTGTTTATAGTATAGCTATTTTCTTCTAAATTTATAAGAAAACAAAATAGTTTTGAAATTCAATTTCAAAATTGAAAAATGATAATAATAAATTTTATTAGGAACATAAACAAAATGCTATGAAACTGACTGCACAGCTTCAATTTGGGCATAAAATACTATAAAGGGTAAACAACTTAATCAATTAATCTTGACGTTTATTTAAATCTAATTTTCCAAATTGTAATAATACTTTATTATCAAAACTTATATTTTATATAAATATATTAATATAATATATTAAATAGTTCAGGTTAGTCTAAGTAAATTAAAAGTGATAGGTGTAAATACATTAGTATAAGCTCTTAGTTATTAAATTAGAAATAAGGAAAATTGTAAAAAGAAATTAAGGCATAATAAAATTAATAATAATATATTTTAAAACTACGACAAAGTGACTTATAAGTCAGGCATAAAGTAAAACTTACTAATTATTATTGATTGAATAAAAAATACAACCATTCTACTGTGAACCACTGGAACAATAATAAAAGAAATTATGTTTTTCCAATACATTTACCATATAACAACAACAATCCGAAACAAATATGATAAAATAATATTGTTTTTGCGTTGCTGCTATTGCGGAGTATAGGCATGTTCGTAGTTGCAGTAACATATGCGTCGGTGTCTTGCAGATTTTTTTCTCTGTGACTATGAACAAAAAAACTTGTGCAGGTGCGCAGAAAATTGTTTGGCAGTCATTCTTGTTCATAGAAGCAGCACATGCGCAATTCGTTTATATAGTAATTTTATATTATTATATATTTTTATATATATTTAATATTTTAATATATTTTATATATATTTTTTTAAATATATTTTATAAATATTTTTTTTTAAATATTTAATATTTTTTAATATATATGTTACTTTATATTAAAATATATTAAAATTATAATATATTTTTTTCAATAAATTTATTTTATTATATTTATATTTATATATTATTATTATAAACACATTTATTTTATTTTAGTAATTAATTTTTATTTTTTACTTAAATATTTTCTCACTACATTCTTATTTATTACATGTTAAATGACATGCACTTTAAAAATCATTCTAAAGCAGGCGCACTAAAATATCTGCGCAATCTGCCCGACGCTGACGCGACACCGATTACTATGAACACAAACGTCTGCTTTTTATCTGCGCAGAATATGCAACTACGAACAAAAAATCTTATCGACCACTACAAACAGGCTTTATGTCATTGAATTCATTCACTGTTGTTTGTCAACTTACGCCAAAATAATTGCACGAATTCGAAAACGTTCATTTACACCGCGTTTTGTCGTATATTCAGAAACTTGCTATTTAAGTCAAAATAAGAATAAAAACATCAATCTTGGTGTCACTTACGGCAAAGTATCAATGAAATATCTCTCCATCTATGTTACATAAGATAACACCGAACACACAGAACAATAGAGCTTCAAAAATTAATAAAGCTGGCATTTTCAGCTCATTTTCGATTTTGTGATGTACGACAGTATAATTGCCGGGGGCGACGTTATATATACCATCCAAATTTTCAAATAAGATAACAATTTTACATTACAAAATCTGCTCTACCACAAACATTATTTTATAAAATCTTCCACTACAAAATATCTGTACAAAATCTATCTACATGTTCTTCGGTGCCAATATTTCACATCAGTTTCAAATATAATCATTAATTTTCCAACAAGCAGTAGATCATCCCTTCCCAGCCAGTTTTCTCTTTGATTAGTCATCTATTTTATTCTTTCAATTCCTTCCACATCCATATAATGATGGCAATAGTAATATATAATTGATGAATTTATAATGTTACAATGCTCATTAATAATAGATGCACCAATATAGTTAATTCAGTATTGATCATTGCACTGACATAATATAGCGTCAACTAAAGTGAATATATATTTTGAAGAATGTTGGATTTTGGCTAATAATGTTTTCCTGAAAGCAACTACATTTTTGTCCAAACTACAGAGTAATATATGCAGTTTCTAATATGCTCATTGTAGTCGTTTTTTCAAACTAATTTTTTTTTTTTTAAATCACATTTTATAATTCGAGAACAACTCTATAAAATGAAAGTCTTAAAATTACCATATCGTTTCCAGATGAATTTCAAGAAACTTGAACCAAAAAAGAAAAATGTTAATTTTCTACTCTCATTTCCAAAATGATTACCAAAGAAAAAAAACATTGCCTAAAATTTTATTTTGGTTTAAAAAAAAAAATCTATTTTAAAGTCCCAAAGAAAAAACCAAGAAGAATGATGTATCTAAAAGATATTTTCTTGAACTACAAAATAATAGAAAAAAAAAATTATTCAACATAAATTTATCTTTTGGTACAAAACATGAACATTATTTTTTTTTTTAATTTCTTGTCTTGCTTTCCTTTAGTAGATACTTCCAAAGCTGTTCCATATATTCCAAATATAGTACGTATATCATAGTCATTTTTCTGAACTGTTATTTTTCACCCATAATCTTTTAATTCGCTTAATGCGACCTGAACAGGTAACAGAGAATATAAAAATATATAAAAAAAAAAAATTATTTTCTATAAATGAAAATGAAAATGTGGCCCTCTTCATGTTATACCTAGGAGGGTATCGTATTATTATTTTTAGGTTATTTTGTATGTTTCAATGCAGGAATTCTTCTACTAGTAGATATTATACTCATCTTCAATTTCAATGATTATGGAATTTTAAAACAGTGCTAAACAATTGATATGTATCAAGAATATTGAATAAGATTGATTTATAAATTAGGTTGTAATCGTAAGAATAGAAATTTTACATTTCGTTACCGTGCGGTATTTCAAATATTATTAGGCATAACTTGATTCACGATCCCAACACAAGCGTGCATTATTCAAAAATTACATATTTATATTACATAATATCTTAGACAAATAAGATGGGTCTAGTTTTTCCCATTTTCAGTAAAGCCCTTAAGCCCAGTAAACATTTTCCATTCCCCACATCACATTAAACATGAGTGAAAGTGAAGAAAGCCACTTGCAACATCGTTATTGATGACTAGAGAGTTTATTAAAAATTTCTGAAACAAATGAAAAGAACAGGTAAGGAACAAATTGTTGTTGAATCCAATCTAGAAAAGTTCACCAAAAGTAATCGAACAGAAGAAAAACAGTTGATATTGTGATTTTTCGATATGTTGATATGCATGATTGAATGTATTACAAAACGTACAATCTCTTCAGTACTATATGGCCGCACCAAAAAGATATGCAGTATTGGAATCCGTAAATAGAACAATCAAATTTATAAAAGTTTATAGAAAAAATAATGGATAGCCAGACCTTCATCCAATTTGAAATTTCAACTACCAGTTCATGCTTAATATTTTCAAAATAGACAGTCAGTATGATCCAATGTTCCGCAGGTACTTTTAGAACACTAACATTTTTATTCTATTTATATTCTATTGGTAATATCTTTCTTCGTTTTTATGTTCGGCGCACTTAAATTAGTAATTTTATCTTTGATTTTCAACTTTATATTGAGCTGTTGATAGACAAAGAAACCTAACTGAGATACCTAAACTGTATTAAGAAGAATAATGATTACCTGAACAGTTGAGTCGTTAAGTAGGCGTAGGACGATCTTTGATTTTGTCAAGGCGATCTAGTGAAGTTTGGGATGAGCCAGTCTATCTGGTCCCATACTCGGTATTACTAAAATCGCTATTTACACCTTATAAACAATTCTACCTTGCAAGAGGCACAAAATGTCCATCGTTACAACATAGAAACACTATAGATATTCAAGACTGGCTATCAAAATTCATTGACAATTAGAATTGGAATTGAAGTGACTTGCGGGAATTTCCTAAGTTCTACAAATTTAATATACAAGGACTTAAAACGAACATCAACAACATTGTCCATAACTTCCCCCAACCTGCCTACTTTTGTTTCTATCTCTATTTTCCAAAACTATCCCACCCTCCTTCTTCGGCTCGAAATTATGATGGTTAATTAAATATAACTTTTGACTATTTTGGTAGGTATATAAAAAAAAATTTAAAAATCAAATTAAAAAATTTCTTCGTGTATTTGCTGTAAACAGAACAAGCTCCAATTCCAAGTCGAACTTCCCAATTAGTCAACCAAACAATATGAAATGAACAATTTTAAGTGAAATTCACTGTAATTATATCCTTAATTCATATACACTCATACTATAATACAATGTATTTTCACTCTCTTTAAATGAAACAAAAAAACAAAAAAATAAAAACAAAACAAAAAACATAATTTTTATTCAAATAATCTCCCATCATCCTGGCATATAAATCATGGTGTCTATCCTTCAAGATCTCTCTAAAATTTAGCATATTTTTTAGTGTTATTCTTCTTCCATATTATATTATTACACCATACAATTCGAAAATCTTCAGTATATGTTAAATTATTCTACCAAAATTTGTATATTAAAATTAACAGTAAAACTCGAAATTAGAAAAAGCTATGTAGGAAAATTGTTAAGATGACAGGAGCAAATTTTTTTCTCTTGATACAACAGTAAAATTATAGTAGGTAGCTACATCTAATATCAAAATATAGAAACAGTAATTTCATTTAAAAATAACGGAATACAAATATTTCAATGAACAGTTCATGTACGCGGAATTATTTACATGATGAAATATGACCCGTTCCCGGATAACGGGAAACATAAACAAACATAAACAAACGAAATAAGTAAGCAAATTGTGGAATCGTTAGCTAATTTTTGGTTGGTAAATGAAGCTAATTTTTGGTTGGCAAATTAAAATTCTATAGCTCAAGTTGAGCTACTTAAATGCAACAATAAAATACACGTTATAAATACGAAACGCATTTTTATAGTGCATGGAAGAACAAATAAACGATACCAATATGTTCAGAGTTAGAGTGTTAACATCAAAACAAACAAAAAATCATAAACCTTATTATTTATGACTTGAAGAAATTAATAACCCAATCATATATTACTAAAACTTTTTATAAAAACGAAATCATGATTAAGAATCCAATGTCTGATAATTATAGCCTAAGCAATATAATATAAGCAGTCAAATCGCGCAGATAAAACGTCGTAGACTGGCTTCCGTCCAAGTAAATATTTGTTTTTATTGGCATTCACTCAGAAAGGATTCTTTAATTCTTTTGTCGTGCGTTTTGATCTTTTATCTAGAAATTACATCCCCTCCACCCCAACAATCAATGTCCAGGTTAATGTAATAATCACTTAGCGACAACTTTTTTCCATGGATTTAAATTAGCCATTTTTTTTTATTTGCTGATATGGAGAATAAAATATAAGACCTGACCTGACATGGCTAACTTGTTTTTAGTCGTGCCCACGTATGTTTCCATCTCTCTTTCTCACCACAATAAACAAAAACAAAACTCTTTACATCTTCCTCATCGGATTGCTCAAACCTGTAAAACAAATATAAGCAATTTCGCTTCTTGGTGTTTAAAAAATGAACTTGAATTGAACACAAGTCATTACCTTTTTCAGAAGATATCCTGCTCGGACAGTTTGGTTCAACTGTCGACTAAATTGCATCGCTTTCTAGAGTAAATTCTGCTATAGACCTCAGGTGAACAATTTACCTTAAAGCTGAGTTTTGACCTACATTATGATAAAATAGTGACAGCAAAGGCAATTCTTCTTTAGGTTTCATTAAACGATAATCGAAAGAAAGAAATTTGCAACCTCTACCTCTTTTTGTTACATATGCAAGACCTACCTTCAATATGCTAGCCAATTATGGTCCCCACGTTAATATATTATGATAAAATAATTGGAGCGAAGCCAATTCTTCTTTAGGTTTCATTAAACGATAATCGAAAGAAAGAAATTTGCATTCCCTAGGTGCCTTTGTTACTTATGAAAGACCTACCTTCAATATGCTAGTCAAGTATGGTCCCCATGTTAATATATTATGATAAAATAATTAGAGCGAAGCCTATTCTTCTTTAGGTTTCATTAAACGATAATCGAAAGAAAGAAATTTGCAACCCCTAGGTGTATTTGTTACATATGCAAGACCTACCTTCAATGTGCTAGTCAAGTATGGTCCCCATGTTAATATATTATGATAAAATAATTAGAGCGAAGCCTATTCTTCTTTAGGTTTCATTAAACGATAATCGAAAGAAAGAAATTTGCATTCCCTAGGTGCTTTTGTTACATATGAAAGACCTACCTTCAATGTGCTAGTCAAGTATGATTCACACATTACTCGACTGACATTAATCGAATTAAGTCAGCTCAGCGAAAAGTTTTACATTTCACTTTAAGTAATTTTTCGTGGAATTATCCATTGCGCATTCCACCTCATTGTCTGTCTTAAACTCAATGTCTAATCTCGGGAATTACAAAAGACGTTAGCCCCTCAAAATTTCAAATTATGTGGTTAAAAGAACCAATCAGAATAATCTCAGTACCGTTAAATTGTTCCACATTTCTTTCCAATCTACTGAATATGGTCGATTGAAGTCAATCACTAGAATGATCCGTGAAATATTTTCTAATTCTAGTTCTCTTGAGCTTTTGCTTTGATATTTACTAGATCGGCCTAACTTTTTAAAGTATTTTTAATTAAGGTATAGTTGTTGATATAGGTATTAATTTATGATTTTTACTTTTCTACTAACATCATTTGTCTGTTTTAGTTTATTTTAATATTTTTCTGATCAAAGCTGACTGAGTTTTACAAACATTGCTGGCACAATCAAAAGTACCAAGTTTTGTCCTGTAACCGACGTTTGATGTGCTTGTGATAAGCATTATCATTTGCCGGTATGAAGAAAATTGGTTACACAATCGTTTAGTCAGCTTACTATAGCGTTAAATGCACCGTACCGCATGAACAAAATGCACCGAACTGCACCGAACTGCAACAAAATGCACCGCACCGCATGAAAAGGAATCGCAGTGCTTATCAACCAGCAACCATCCATATAATATTCCATATTAACTCCGAAGGATATCTTACCGCAACTGAGCTAAATTTTAAAACAGAAATGAGTCAAAAACCATATTCAGTTTCAAATATAATAGAAATTACTGTACATTATTATAAAATAAGTTAAAAATGTCCTAAAGAAAAGCAAAAAAAAAAAAAGGAAATTTATTACCAAAGCACATAAATACCTACCTTACATATTCATTCATTTTCTTACTTAAAGTAAGTGGAAAATTTTTTGTTTTTATTTTTTTTGTTTAACAAAATTTTAAAATTTTCTACGAGTATGAAGATTTTCAATATATGGGTTACAACAAATACAACAAAAACAAAAGAAAAAAAAAATAGAAAAATTGTTTTTTATGAAAATGTAGAACAAAAATAGATGAGTTTGAAATTACCAGGAAAATGAAAATTAGTAACATTTTCATTTGTTTCAATTAAAAATCCTATAATACTTGTTCCAGGTTTAGGTTGTTGTACTCTGTCGTATTATTGCTACACTACAACTAGTGTTACTACAACTAATTCAATTGTTATTCCTGGCACTGCTGTTTCTTATAATTCTCTACTAAATTAAGATTTTTTTTTTATTGTTTTTATTTTTTTTTTTTTGGTTTTATAGTGATTGGTGTTGTAATCCTGACATAGAAAAGGATCAAACCAGATTTTAAAATTTATGGCAGTGTATTTTATTACCTTACTACAACTACTGTAGGTATATGCGTATTCTTTGTATTTTTGTGTAACAACATTAATAGATAATTCCTGTACATTAGATTTTGTATTTTGTGTGTTTTCTCAAATTGAAAAAAAAAAAAAATTATTCCTTTGAGAAAAATATTGAAGGTGGATGATAGAAAAGGTGAGAGAAGTTAAATCAATTTCTATTAAATGTCAGGATTGAATTACTATAGGCAGGGTGGATGAATATAGTTTGCAAGTTTATTAAAAGAAGAAATAATCAGCGCCCCCCCCCCCCCATCATTTTTCTTTAAAAGATAATTTAGAATCTGTAAAAAAATTTAAATTTAAAAATTTATTAATTCAAACATTGTATGTGTGTCTATAGTCTACCAGTATCAGTTATAATTTACCGAGAGATTTAAAAGTTTTAATAAGTTTTTTAGCTTCTTTTTTATTTTAATATATTTTTTTTTTTAAATTTGTAAGTTTGAATTCACAATTTTTTGTTTCAATTTTTTTTTTGTATTTTTAGATTTGTCAAGGTTTTGATTTTTTAGAAGTTCGTCCTAGAGTAGTTCACAATATTTTGTTTCAATTTTTATTTTATATTTTCCTATTAATAAACTAAAAAATATGTCTTTAAATGAAGCTGACTTTCAGAGTTAGCAATTAGCTATGTTTAATTTATATTTGTATGAAACATGTAGATGGTAGTATATGACAGAAATCATTGGTTAACCATTCATAACGATTGCATTATATTCAATTATTTTTTCTTTATGAAATTTTAAAATGTCTGTTGACTATAATGAACACTAGGGGCCCCTGTTGAGTAATTATATTTCAAGTTGAAGTCAAATTTAAAGTTTTTAAAAAAACAGTAATTTACGTACTGACATAGACTTCGCACGATATAGCAGAAACCACTAGTGTTTAATAAAAAGTTTTGTGGTAAGTAAGTTTTATTTAGGACACATAAATACACGTCCCTCATATACTGCTTCGTTTCCGATATATTCCCTATAGTAAGTTGCATTTAGTGATAAAATTACTAAAAATAAAAAATTTTGTCATTAAAGAGGTATGTATATATATACCTATATAATACATAATTTTAATAAAAACTATATTATTACTACAATAATAACAAAAATTTAGAAACAGTTACTTAAAAAGATAAAAATGAAGAATTCAAGTGATTTGTTTTTTTGTTGTTTTTATATTTTTTATTTTAGATGAATTTGTTTTTTTGTTTTTTTCGGCACATGTACATAGATTCATTTGCAAGTACATAATATGTAAATTAAAATAACTGATTTGTTTACTTTTGTTTATTATTTTCATAAGATCTCACTTATGCATAATGTATTTGCTGAATAATAAAATCATATGGTTACAAAATTTTCATTTGTGTGCGCATTTTTGTTTTATATACAACTTATTTATTATATTAGAAGTTTAATAAGGAGTAGGAGAATCGAAATAAAATAAAAAGGTGTCTACTGCGCAAGACCTTAAATGCTTGTCAATTATAATTATAGATAGTATGATTTAAAGAGTCGTTGAGAGAATTAAACAAGAAATAAATAAATAAATAATTTAAAGAAATTGAGTATAAGGGATATAATTTGTATCATATTCTATTGAAATGATTCCTAATTCATATTATAATAAAATTGTCGATCCTGTTTATTTTAGATTTATTATAGATATATCGATTTGAATAATAATAGATATATCCAGTTTCAGGCTTATGGGATTTGTTTATGCAAACTCTAATGCATTTTCTTTCAAATTTGCGTAATTGTTCCATTAGGCTACCACTGATATTGTACCTGATAGGAGCTGCGTACATTAGAGTAGATCTTATTAGTGTTTGATAGGCATACTACTTTAATTCTTGTGTGTGTAATTATTGTAAAATAGTTTTTTGGAGGCCATGAATGCTTTGTTACCTTTTAAGACAGCGCTTTTAATTTGATTGGCAAATTTCAGGTTTTGATTAAGAAGCACTTTACAGTTTTTTTATTTTTTATTGTTTGTGTTACTTGTTGTTTTTATTGTAAAGCTTTTCCAATTTTTTGTTTTTATGTTGTAGTTTAGATTACTGTATATGTTTCGAAATAGGATTGTTTAGCATTTATTAAGATTTATTTTTAAAAGCCATATTTTGCGGATCAACGGTTTTGTTAAACATTTTCTGTACTTTATTTTGTACCATTTCTACAACGTTAGAGGCTGAGTAAAAAATTATGTCGTATGCAAAGGCTAATGTATATTTTATTCCTTTTATTTTGTCCAATAATTCTAATATCAAGTAGATTGAGAAAAGGATGGATGAATTTACCGTTCCTGGTTGAAGTCCGTTTTTAATTGCGAAAAATTTTATTTTTATAGCTGGAAAATTGGCTATATAGAATTTGTTATTGTTGATTAAATTATCTATTAAGTTAATGTTAATTCAAGGTTTTGGGAATCCTAGTTTTAATTATTTATATATCAATGTGGCATTAATAATATGATGTTTAAAGCGATTAAAATACCTTGCAGCCAACAAGCTGTTTTTTATTAACCTAATCTTATTTAGCATTTGTTTCTTAAGCTTTAAATGTGCGCTTGTTTTCAACCAAACATAACTTGCAAATATATTAAAAGCGAAATATTGTGAAAAATAAATTTATATAAATATAAATTTCTTAAAACCTTTACATCAATTTACTTTTAATGAAAAGAACAAGTTCGATTTATTAATTAATATTTATATAAATTTATTTTTCAAAAAATACATTTTACAATGAAATTTTGGTCGATTTTTATAACTCACAGATGTAATATTGATATCTTCTAATAAGTTATAAAATCAATCAAAATGAAAATAGAAGTTGTATAGGTAGTCGAACACTAAAAATATCTACTGATGAGTTCTAATAGTGTTGTGATGAACGAAACAATTTCCTAAATATATTTCGAAATATTGTATCTGTAATTGGGGGCTGGGTAAGGGAAAAGTCAAATATTTAGTGAAATATTATTGTGCTGGTACTACTCCTACAGATCAAATATTAATTATAAATATAATTTTAGAACAACTACACAACCCTAAATATTGCTTCAAATGTATGTTGCAATCTTATAACAAAGTAAGTCGATTTAGTTTATGATTAAAACAGTACCGAATTTCAAATTCAAAGTTTATTCCATATATTAGGTAGGTACTGTTTTGTGATTGTAGGCTTTATAAGCATGAAATTGGAATCTATAATAGTGACATTTTGTTTTGTTATCTGTGGTCTTATTACAAGAGAGAAATAGAAAGCTTCAAACTATGGGTATATAAGGCAATAATAACACCTTCATTTTCAATTTAAATGATTTGAATGTAAAATTGCAGACTCCTGTAGAGAGTGCAATACCGAGATCCCGGGATTTCGAAAACCGGAAGAATATTTTCCGGTATTCGATACCGGTACTAAATCATTAATATCGCAGTATTCCGGTATTAATTTTTAGTTTTAAATTCAGTAGTTTTGAAATAACCCAAGTATCCAGTTTCTAAAATTGAATAGTTTTACGGAACTCAGACAAAAATTTAAAATAACTAACAAAAATTCAAAATAATAATCGTAGGAGGTTTTGCGATTGTATAATAATGAATAACGATATATACTTAATTTCGCTTTCAAATCAAATAGTGATGGGAAATGTCGTTCATTCAGTGATCCAACGGATCATTAATTTCTATTGAATGGGTTAATAAAAATCGGTCAGTCGGTCGGTCAGTCGGAAAAAACAATAGAGACACTTCAAGATAATGTCAAACTTATAAAAATAGAAATGACATTATTTGAAGACGGGGGGGGGGGGGACTAGGGGAATATATATCCAGAAATGTTATGATCTCCTTCTTACAATTCATCCAACAAGCGCAGAATCGGCTTAACTTAAATTCGCTTTAACTTAAATGATGAAAGCCTTGATACATTGAGTTTTTTAAGGCATACTTCCAATCATTAAAACAATAATTCAATTTTTCTACTTAATAATGTAATTTTATTAATTTTTCTATTTAACTTTGTAATCTTTATTTTATTTAATATCTTATGTTTTTATTTTATTTTATATGTTAAAGAATGAAATGTTTTTATTAATGTATGATATATGAAAAAATTGAAGTTATTGAAAAAAAACTCATTTGTTGTGGCTATGCCCATAATAAAGAAAATGGAAGGAAAGTAGTTAACTCTTCTTAAAAGCACAGAATTTTTCCTTTAATCGTTATATTTTCGCTTGATTAGATTTATTTTAATATTTAACTTAGTATCGTTTGCTACACATATCGTGCAATAAAAAAGGTAAATTTTTTCACTCACGAGATTTTAACTCAACCTAATCATTTCGTTGGATGGATTTGTATTGCTTAAAATATTTTTAAAAATATTACTCCAGTTTAAGGGTCTATTCTATGGTAGTGTTGATCCGTAGGAGTTTTGCGGTTTGATTCTAATATACCGAAATTTGTAGTTTTGCAATACCCCCTTGTAAATTGTGATATTCTATTCGGATATCACAAATTTTAAATCCAAAGTGATGGCAACAATTTAACATATCAGTTTGTTAGAGGGAGATAACATGAAATTACAAATTTAATTTTTATGAGAATTCAATGTGTGAGAATTTTGAATTATATTACATTCTTGAATACTCTCTCAATTCATTGAATTAATTCAATGCGTGAGCATCTTTATGAGACCTCAATGTGTTTGACAAGAACAATAAGCATATTAAGTCAGGTAGCAAATAGCTTTGTATTAATAAACGAATATTGTATTAGCTCTAAAAGAGCATAACAAATCAATTAATATAGAACAGTGAATAATATAACACTAAGAATTGGAACTTGTGCGAAGCCTTTACACAGATTGATAATAAAGAAAGATAATAGTAAGAATGATGATAAAAAAGATTAAATAAGCATAAAACGAGTTGTCGACAAATAGTTTAATGTCGACAAATGTCCTCTAAATAAAATAATGTCGATAAATGTCCTCAGAACTTTATATAAGGCACTACATCGCACTGTCGGCTTATATAAATTTAAGGCAGTTCACAAGCTTATCTACCTTGCAACCAACACCAACTCCACAAATAACATTGATTTTGAAATAAGGGAATGATTAATCACCCTTGGAAATTTTGCTTCGGTTTGTCCAAACAACTGGTTTCAAAGCTCCTATCCCAAGACACAATTATACAAAACGCTCATCTTTCCGGTGCTGCTACATATGTTTCTGCATCGTGGATACTACCAAAAGCAAGCGAACATGCACTTAGTATCTTTGAAAAAACAAATTTTCGTCGAATTTATTGCCAGTCAATCAGTGAATAGATAGCTTAGATTAGATTTTTGTTGAATTTTTGTCCTGCAGTCCCTATATAAATAAAGTAAATAATTTAATACACTTCAAAATGGGATAAAAGAAAAAAATAGGTTGTGTGAGTGCGAAAGCGATGTTATTTTACTGAATATAGGACTAAATCAATCAATATTATGAGTACCCTAAATCCCATAAATTTATCCTCGGAAGAAATTTTCATCTACGTTGAAACATTTTCTTGATTGCAGTGCAATTGAGCACATTTTTTTTCATGTATTTTCTTATACCTTCATATTTAACAAATATTTCCAATTTAAAAGTGAAAACAAATTTAAAAATTTTTTTCAATTTGTTCATTTTCAGTTGACTTAACTTTAATCAACAAAAAAACATTTCTAAGTAAAAAAAAAAAACCCCTTTGGGAATATCATTTCATAACTGATAACAAAAAAATTAAATATTTCCCTTCATATTATAATATCTTCTCTTCTCTCATCTAATCGACTATCTGGACTCGCCAAATTACAAAACAAAACAAAAAAAAAGAATAAAGTTAAAAATTTTAAACTTTAGTTGGCTTATGATGTCACATTAACGCACAACTGATACACATTATCCAAAGAAATGCGATTTATTATTCTTATAAGCGGATGTTATCAGATTTTGTGCTTTCAGCCTTCTAAGAAAAGTTTTTTCTGGTCATTTTAACCACCCTTAAAATAAAACTCTATCAAATGATGCAAGTAGAAAAAGCTGAAATTCAAGAACCATTGACAAAAAAAAAATTATAATTTCTATTGAAAATCTTGTGTTTAGAGTTTTTTTATTCAAAAATTTTGAATTTCCCTTTTTGTTGTTGGGTAATTTTTTCTGTTTTCTTGCCAAAAGGCAAGTAAATGGCCGACCAAATAATCACAAGAATTGATGAGGTCTTTGAATTAAAATTTTTTGTTGTGTTTTTTTGTGAAAAATAAAAACAACTAGTAGAATAAAATTGATTTACAGAATTAGGTCTGCATATAGACAATTGCGATATCTTGGATTCAAACTGTTAAGGGTATTTTTAGTTTGTGGTATCAGTCTATAACAGTAAATTTATAATTATAAACAAATTACGATATCTTGAACTCTAACTGTTGAGAGTATCAGTCTAATTATTCTATAACAGTAGATAAATCTAAAATTATTTTAAATACAAAATTAATAAATATTTTCTAATAGTTTTTCTGTATAAGATTCAATGCAATACTTTCGACTGATTTTAAGAAAATTTGCAATTCTCTAGGTTCACGAGGACTTTGTTTTTTGTTTGTTAATATAGCCACGATCTACATTTTTAATCTTAAGGCGATTATTGTTCCCACAATGCAATTTTAAGCAACGTTAGTACTTGTTCTTGGAACTCTATTTAGCTTAGCACATTCAAAGTACTAAAAGAGGACAATGCAATGCAACTTGACGTTGAATGGTCTCATAAACTCTATTTAAATACAAAACTTCGAGTAGTGACTGAACCAGTTTAATATTTATGTATATACAACATTGTTGTGTTACTACTCTTATTGCGTCTGTTCCCACGAATCATCATGATGATGCTTCACTTTACGTTTCCACTTTGTCATCATTGGGATGATGTTTTTTATCTATAGGGCTGTGTAAAAATTTCATTTCTAAATAAAAATTTTTTAAACAATAATAATTAATACACCAAATACATAAAAATTTTCTAACCCCACTCAAATGATCGTCTAACAACAACTTTTGACTCTCTCTTTAATACTCTCTTTTTCGTGAATACAGAAAATCGTGTGATTAAATTGTGGTTGTTGCTAAGAGGGTATCAAGCGTATGGTAAAACCGCAATTATGTTGATTCGTGGAAGGAGGCCCATTCTATTACGAACTATCACTAAAATTTAAGAAATTGAAACGAAAATATTTGAAACAAAAATAAAATATGTTAGAGAGTGCTGTTTGTTCTTCTTTTTGATAAAACACTTTTTAAATAATATTTTGTTTATAGAAAATTTACTAGTATATTAGTTTAGATCAAAAACACCTGGCAAAATGATTTATAATGAATTGCAAGCAACTTAAATTGGCTTTAATTGTATTAATTTTTATAATAGCTTTGGAATTTTGCATATAAAACACACCAAGTAGGAGTTTCGATAGTGGGAAGAAATTCAATATATCGACACAGTTGTGAAATATGGGGAGGGGGATTCAGTATAATTTTTTGTTTGATTCAATTTGATCAATAAGACCTTGCCTGGCCTTATATGGCTAGTTATTCTTCGGTCATGTACTTTTCGTTTTGAATTTATTTATTTATTTATTATTAAAACAGCCAATTACAATTGATAAATCTACGGAAGGAAATTGCTAAAGGTTTGCGTTGCTTCTTTGGGATACACAAACGAAAATTCTTCTTTTTTACAAGTTGGGGAAAAATATTTGTTTTGCATAGTCGGATAAAAAAAGAAGGGAAACACCTCCATTAAGAATTTTGGCTTTGGGATTTTGGCTTTTATGATATGGATTTTAAAATGGGGATTTTGGAATAGGGTTTTACATTCAACTTGATTCTTTTCCTTTCGGGTACCCTTCCAATATTTTTAAAAATAATTATCAGCATTTTATTTTCATAACAATTCGATTAGTTTAATTCGGAACTACCTTTGCAATTAGTTAAAATCGAAATAAGATGAAACATGTCATTTTAACGAGTAACTAATTATAATATTTTATGCCATCAAAAATAAAGAAATGGCAGTAAATCACACACGACCTTGTATGTTAATTCACAGAACTGAATTTCTTGACAAAATACTGCAACGAAATTGCCATGAAATATGTCGAACAGCTACACAAAGGCATTTGAGTAGTTATAAGAAACACAATATCACTTAACTGAAAACAGTAGTCATTAAAAGTGAAAACAGGTACTAGTCATGATCTGTCAAAATAACACATTCTATTTCTGTATCGGAGATTCTATTATGGGACTATGTATTATAATTTTCATTAAATTTTGCTTTATATACATGACATTTCCTACTTCTATTGTTGAGACTTTCATTTTTTTTTTGTTTTTATCAATGGGCAGTTCTAAGCCGTAAGCGCGACCTCTTAAGATCTATGCTACTTCCGTCTATATCCTTTATGAACGCTAAAATTGCTTTGGTGTCAGCTTCAGAATCTTTTTCGAGCTACGGCGTCGCATACAAAAATAATATGACAGAAAGATTCCTTTTTTTCTAAGCAGAATCTGTATCTGGCTGTATTCGATTGACAAATCTTGAACAGATGCTTGTTAAATAGACTGTACTTATGATAAACCATGTCAACATTCTGACATACGATCTAGCTTCCCTGATTACCTGATTCACTGGTTATTTTGTATATGTTGGCACCTTTGCGCCATCTTTTACTGCAATATTACGCCGATTATACGATGACATAGATTTTAGGCTGAAAAACAGTGACATATCTGCAAAGTGTCGTACTAATTTTAAACCTTGATTCAAATACGCCGGTACCGGTTTTCTACTCCAATTTTGATCATTAATTATGCCATACTGAAACTCCTGGAAGTAAGTCTATTAAACCTTCGACTTCTTCCCTTTTAGGTATTAGTACAGTGAAGTTACAATTGCAATTGCTTCGGTTCTTAGTTTAACTTTTTGCAGGATCATACTGTCTCCTGGTATTTTGTGTTTGAGGGTAGATGCGGCCTTGTTGCTGTCATTGCTGTCGTCGGGTATCGATCGACCGTCGGGATTTGTATGAATCAGTGGGAGCTCCAGAACCATTTCTAGGGCTATAGTAGGGCGCGTTTTGAGGACTTCAGTAGCCCCAAGGCATGTTATTCTTTGTTTTTAGTAAGCCTGACATATATTTATTGTTGTGTGTGACTGTTTCAAAATATTTGGCTTTCAAGAAAATTGTTAGTTTATAAATTCGATCAGAAGAACTTCATTGCAAGTAGACATAGTAAAATATTTTAACATAGCTTGTAAAAGTACGTTAATATCTTTAGCACAATGTAGTAGGTATGTCTAAATAATAATCCAACTAACTCAGAGTTGGGTCATAAGTTGGAATGATCCCGTTTGCACTTCGCAATGTCCAATATTTCCGTTATAAAAGCTTGCACAAGTTTTAAGCTGGAGTTTTATACTAAATTAAATTCTTTCGTTTATAGTTCGTTCGGTTTTGCTGTCTATAGTTCGTTTTCTTTAAATTGATTTGTACTAACAATTGGCTTGAACACTATATTATACCTACTAAGATTCATCTTAATTTTTTGACCCTCGCTGCTTTATTTAAATTTGAATGTTATAGAATGGACAGACGATATTTTTTTTATTGACTGACCTGTATTCAAAGACATATTTTTATACTCTTCTTATCTCACCAGCCTAGAGATAAATATCTCGTATGAGATTTCAGTTTTTTTTTGCTTATAAAATATATCGTTTTAGAACGACGCGGACCTTTCGTTTGTTTTTTTTTTTTTTTTTTATTTAAAAAAAAAAGCCGTAATCAAAAGGGAGGTATTTTTTTTTTTGTTTTTGTTATTATTTTTTATATTAATACATTTTAAACAATAATTTGGGGCATCTCTATTATGTATGTACATATTTTAAGGATAAATTGGGTAATTTTTTGTCTTTTGTTTCGCGAGATTTAATAGGGATTTTTTTTTTTTTTTTACTTTTTCATTAAAAAAGTCAAGTCGTTTTGTAATTTTTTTAAATTTAGAAAACAGAAAAATACAAAAAAAAATTATTATCAGACTTTTTAAGTTTGAGATTCCCTCTTTTCTTTTATTGTTTTTATTTCGTTTATTTTTTTTTAAATTTAAATTTATTATTTATGAAATATGTTTTTTATAAGATAAAAGAAAGTATATTTAAATTTATTTTTTTTTTTTGAAAAATTAGTTTTGTGATTCGAATTGAAATGTTTATTGTTGCGTGATTATTTCGAGATGGGGGCGGTTGTATATTTTATCTTTAAGAACTAACTACAAGATAATTTGACAGTATCTTATAAAAATTTTTAAAATTACAAATTATAATTTAATTTGAAATTTTACAAATGAAATAAAGTTTTTGTTTGATAAAATCAAATTAAATTATTTTTGAGAGTACCTACTCTAGTATCATAATAGTGCTCTTTTGCTAATAATTGAAAATTTAAATTAAAAAAAAATATAATATTTATGTAATTACTTTTAGTGGTTCCTATTTGAAATAAGCAAATGGCAGTACAGAAGTAGTAATTATAAAATAATTGTCAGTAGATGTGGTATGACTAGAGCCAAGCAGCTAAAAACTCTTCTAAGACGAACTAAGAACCAAATTGATCAAATCGATGCACACTTATACAAAGTGAATTTTTTACTATTTTAAAAGGGCATGCTTTCAGACATTCAATACGTAGTCTCCGAGGTATAGAGTGTTAAAATAGGTTAATTGTAAATGTTAGTGTTAATTTTAGTATAAATACTTACAATCTGAATATTAGACCTAAAACAAGGTTTTTACTAATCCAACACAAATATGTTAAGTACTAACTTAGAATTAATAGTAGCCATATAAAACATTACATACTCGTCTAACACTAATATATTTCTTCATCATCATCATCATCTTGTCTCGACACTAGTCATCACCATCATCATCTTATAGCGCTACAGCTCTGGGTGAGCTTTGGCCTTCATCACTATGCTCCACTATGCAAGAAGGTCGAGCTTGTGCCGCTTGTCTCCAATTTGGGATTTGTAGAAGTTGAACATCGTTTTTCACGTTGTGTGCCCATCTGCTTCTTGGTCTTCCTCTACCACGGCTGCTATCGGGTTTTCTATTCAACACCACTGCTTGCTTTCGACTTTCGTGCATTCGATTTACGTGACCAGCCCATCTTAGTCTTTGGGCCTTTGCAAACCGCAACAAATATACCAAGTGCTTAGATAAAATATGAGAGCTAATGAATACTTTATGCTGAGTGATAAATTATATAAAGTCAATAATATGCTAAGTGCAGAACCTACTACAGAAAATGCTAATTTAAAAAAAAAATAATTTAATAGTAAAAACTATTTTTAGTTATTATTTGAGATAAAAACAAAGTACAAAAGAAAACGTAGTTCCAGTTTTCTAACTTAAATAGTAGATACTTCTTTCGCAAGCCATCCGACTTTCAAATTGCTGCATAATTATGATTTTGCGGCTTAGCATAAGTGTGTTCTAACTTGTAAGCCATCGAAATGCGAAAATAGGAGGATAATGAGCAAAACGCTCAACCAATATGAATAGCTTAAATAAAAAAAGAAGAAAAAAAATCAGAAATGTCGAAACGCGATTCAAGGAGTACCTGAAAATAGTAAAACTGGCTAAGAAGATGATAAATTATTGTTCTTCTTAGCCAATTATACTACTTTGGATCTAACGCAGTTCAAATCCGAAATAGCATAACATAGTATCTAAGAGAGTATTTCCAAAGAAGACCTAGTAATAGTAAATCACATCAGACATTTGAGAAAATTAGATTTCGCTGAAAGCATTGAAATATATTATAAAATCAAGAATAACTCAATCCTAAATTAAAATTAAGGTGATGGATATTTTTCAGTGTTTTAATTTCTTGGATCTTCCCATCTCATCAATTGTCTTCTATAATTTGCTTGGTTGTAATATACATTTTGGTTATCTCGTTGTAGGTAGGTAAGTATTTTATCAGTATACCTAGATCTAAAAATATCAATATTATGGTCTGCCTAAACATGCTGGTGTCTTTCAAGCAAAGATCTACTTTCAATTAGAGAAACCCCAAAAACCCTTATTCATATTCATACCACCAAAACAAAAGTCGCCATCTTCATGAATAGTTAAACCGCTATCAAGGCTTTGGTGTCAGAGAATATCTGCTCTAAGCTGGTAGAACAATGTCGGAATGAAATTCAAAACATAGGTATCCGTTTTTCGATCTCTTTACTCCGAGTTTCTGGTAATATAGGTGGTATGAGAGAGCAGTAACATAGATGGGAATGAGAGAGTTAATGAACTGGTCAGGCAAGGTTCCAATTTTGACAAGCCCCTTGAAGAAGACATTTACACTCCAATGAGAGTCGTCAAATCGCTGGTCAGAGCGAATAAAAGGTGGCATAGACTAAATACCTGTGCGACCTCGAGGAAAACATCGACCTCATACAACATCAATAAAACCAAAAAAATCTTAGCCAGATCCCGCATTAATATATCAAGAGTAGCAATCATCAGTACAAGTTATTGGCCGATAGGAAGCAACGCTACCAAGCTAGTAGGTATTCCGTTCAATTCCCAGTGTTGCTGCTTTTCTTCTGCATTTGCGTAGCATTCGCTAGAATTAGACTGCGAGCTTTGTGTGAGCCCCAGCAATATAGGTTTTATCGCGGAAAGTAAAAGATCTGACCAACCTTCTCAATCACACAGGGTAGATCATCTAGTAATCAGTCCCTGGGGAGAGTAGGAATGAGAGAATGATCCCATATAATAACTAATAACAACAAATACTTTACTAAGGTCGTGATATAAAAATCGCACAATTAAGTACTAATTGGTTTTCCGATAGCAACAAGCACTTCTACCTACTAACCTCTCTCCTTGTACTCGTTTATTATAAGCTTATGACACTAAGAGTTGTTTGAAAGTGGTCTGTAATTTTCAATAACACTTTCAATTATAACTAATTACAACTAATAGAACTGGCATTTAATTTGCAACATATATTAATATTTTATTTTATTGCATTTGATTTTATTTGATTATGATAAGAATACCCCTACAGAAGGGTAATATTAAAAATTTTATAATTAGTAAACGGTTCGTAATTAAAATATTGAATTTGTATGTGATTGATGACTAGCAGTTACAAATACAATATTTTAAATCAATATCTGATCAACTGAATAACAACGTCTGCATTTCTTAAACTAAAACTAGGGCTCAAAAAGTCTACTATGTCGCAAAGGGGTAAAAAAACTAAACGATTTGGTGTGCTGTTTCATCACCGATCACAATCTCATTAAAAATTAGAAAATCACTGATTAGAATTCCGTTCAGGGAAAGTCAATGTTGTGAATATTTTTTTCCAACAATTATTTGAGATCAGTTGGGAACATATATAATTTTATTATCACTAAAAATAATATTGAACTAAGATTATACGAATGGGATGTACTTTTAAAATAAATTAAAAAAATGTAAAAAAAAAAGTATTACATGTAATTTTTACCAAGCCAAAACTCTGTGTCAAAATGGTTCGGGTGTTGTCGGGTGGCCAATAATTGAAAAAAAAAAACACATAGGTATCGTTTTTTTCAGAAAGATGACAGGGGTATCTGGATCAAAAAGTAAAAAAAAAAATGTCCATATTTTAAGAAAGAGTTGAGTTTAAAACCTTCTGATTACAAATTATTGCAAAAATAGAACAGTAAAAGAAAAATAGTAAGCGGAATTTTCCCCCCAAAGAAAATATTGTTTATTGAGATTTTGCATTGATTTTTTTTTAGATTCAAACAGCGCAAAGGGATATTAGAAATAAAACAAAAAACTAATTTTGCCATCATTTATAATACAGTTATATATGTTTCCGGGTGTAATCTTTACTCTTTATATTTATCTTTTTGCTTTATATCAATATTGTATTTTCTCAACTCATATTAACCTGTATATGATTAGGGATAGCGGTGGGGAGGACTTTATACAATTTATTATATTAAAAAAAAAATATTAGAAATTTTTAAAACAATTCAATTTAAATTCACTTTGTGTTTTCTGTGATTACATAATATTATTCATTGTATCCCACCAACCATTCTAACAATCAAGAATCAATTCTAATATTGTACTTTTTATGAATGTACAATATAAGTATGGTTCCCTATCTTTTTTTTTAACAAATTGGTACTCCCTACCATTGAAAAAGACATCAAATAGGTATAGTTGAGTTGCAAAACAAATAAAATGAAATATAAAAAAAAAAAACTAAATAAAGAAAATGAAAATACCGGAAATTCAACTTACACCGGAAGTCCTTGTGATCACCATCACCACCATCATCACTGACAGTTAACAAAATGAAAAAAATTGAAACAATAAAAAAAATAAATGATTTTTTTTTTGTCTTTTTGATTATTGAATTGGAATGAAATTTAGCTGTTAGGCATTGTTTCAATTAATTTTTTTTTTATTCTTCTGATGAAATCGTGAATTGAAACAAAGTTCGTACATATTTACAAAAAGGAGTAGTAGGAAATAATAGTAGTGGACTGATAAAAGGAATTATCCTATAGTAATAAAAATGCAAATGTACCTATGTACAACGTAATATATTGTGTATGTATGTATGTACATGTATATCGATTGAATATAAAATTTCTAGCATTTTTAGAAATATGGTGAGTTTCTCATCCTGATGATGGACGCGAATGACTGTTACAAGTTTTTTTTTTTTTTTAAATTGAAATTTTTTTTAACAAATTGGCAATTATTTTATTGGAAAATGAAAATGGTTTTGGGTTTTTTATATTGACTTTTGAAAATTTTTTAGAAACAAATATAATACGAATCAATTAATTTTCAGGGTTGCTTTGATTTTTTGTTGTTTGTGCATACAAACATGTAAATATTTTTTTTATTTTCTATGCTTTTTAAAACAATTTATTTTTAAATGTAAATAACACAGAAAGACCTCGACTTATTGTGACCATTAAATTTTCATTTTCAGGTCGTAATATCGTATGCCACCGTATAATTTACTGTAGTTTGAAATTTAAAATTGATTAAGCTTTTGATTCTACTTCTGTAGTGCTTAAGCCAAATATCAGCTTTGGCTCTTTTTCTTGCTACTTCTTCCCAATTGTTTATTTGTCAGTTTTTTTAGGCCATGCTTTTGACACATCTATCAATTGAACTTTTTGTATTCCTATGACTCTTTTACCATTGGTATTGGCTGACGTCTTATTACGTGGCCTGCTTATCATCATTTTTAAGATTTTATACAATTTGGTATAGTACAGTTGTTTAGTATACGCTTGAGATCGTCAAAGGTACTCTTGAATTCTCTAACTGATTATATTATCTATTCTACGTACAAATTCTTGCTAAACTATACCTATCATTATTTACAGCTGATTTTTTGAAAGCACAAGCTACATATTTGTAACAAAAAATTGATTCAATCATTGTTTTATATATTTTTTTTTTAAGCTCATGTTTGAATCAGTTCTTTTGTAAAATATGTAGATAGGGATATTATAATAAAATACTTAAGTTGTCATTTTTATGTCATAAAGCTGTACAATCATTGTCTTTGTTGATAAAAACAGTTAAGCATTTGGATGAAGTAACCAAGCAAAGGCAGACACTTCTGCCAAACATATTTACAAAGTCTTTCTGCCATGGGAAAATCAAAAAAACCTTAAGCAAATTAACAAAGTAATTGACTTGTCTTATCAAATGGATCTTCCAGTATAATTAACAACATTTTTAGAAAGCAATGATATTGATAGAAATAAATCTCCGGGGTAGGATCTCATTTCTGTTAATGTGTGCTGGTTTAATTTCAAAAAATACCAAGTAAAATCAACAACGACGTAAATAGGTGTGGTGGATATAAGCTTGTAGTGAGTCAGCGAAAGTACTGCACTTATTTGAAATTTCTTTGCCAACATAAAATTAAGTTAACAACATAAAGTATTAAATAATTTAGCTTTAAATTAAATAATAGAAATAATTAAAACTATTATCAAAATATATATAAATAAAAACTAAATTTAAATAAAAAAGAAAAATTCTAAAATGCTTGAAATGAGTGTAGTATTAATTAAAAACGATACATTTGCATTAAAGCCACTTTGAGAAAAATGCAAAGAACGTTTTCTTTGTCATTTTAATTAATTTATACTATTTTTAAGTTATTTTATCAACGAATAATTGTTTTAAATATTATTTGCATTGAATAATTAAAAACAAAATGAATATTGAAGCTTAAACACAAGTATGAATTTTGCAAATGATTCATTTTGTTGCAACTATTTGCAAATGTTTGATTTTGTTACCACTGCATGTGCATATGGCTTATTTTGTTGCAACTATCACCATGTTTGATAAAATAAAAAAATCAGGAATTAAAAATAAAATAATTCATTTGCTAAAAATAATTTTTTTAATTTATATTCTAAAAAAACAGGTATTTTGTTCTCAGTAATTCAGTGTGA
This sequence comes from Argyra leucocephala, assembly GCA_963942445.1. NCBI lineage: Eukaryota > Metazoa > Arthropoda > Insecta > Diptera > Dolichopodidae > Argyra > Argyra leucocephala. Next base: position 19,228,391 of record OZ012681.1, read on the forward strand.
GCCAATAAGGAACACATCGTTGGTATTAAGTCAAATTCTCCATTGGAGGAAATAACCTAGAACTTCGAGATGAAGTAAAATATCTAGGGATCATACTTGATAAGAAGCTCAATTGGGCAAAACATATCGAGACGAAATGTGCTAATGCCGTGAAAGTCATATGGCAGTGCAGAAGGGCCTTTGGCAACAATTGGGGCCTAACACCGAAAATAGCCTTAAGACTATACAAAGTGTGTATCAGGCCCATTGTTAGCTATGGGTCCATTGCATGGGTTCCGAGAACATACACAGCAAATGCCATAAAAAAACTAGAAGCAGTACAAAGACTTGCGTGTCTCTGTGCAACAAGTGCTTTTAAAACCACACCTACAGCGGCTATGCAAATACTTCTTGGTCTTCTGTCCTTACATCTTTATGTAAGAATGGAGGCCCTCAAAGTTGCAAGAAGGTTGCAAACTCTTGGGAATACTAGAGGATGTAGGCACAAACATCAGAGGCTATGGAAGGACTTAGAAGAGGAGCAAAAAGAGTTCTTCATGCCAACAGATGACATCACTACATACGTATCTTTGAAGAAGAGATATGAAGTAGAAATCCCGACAAGAGAGACCTGGCGTGGTTCAGAAGAGCAGGCCAGGTCCTGAAATACCTCGGACATTTTCACTGACGGATCCCTTACGGCTCTAGGCGCGAGAGCTGGAGTGTTCTTGGCAAACACTGCACAGTCTTCCAGGCTGAAGTCTTTGCCATAAACGCAGCAGTGAATATATTAAAAGAGCAAAGATGGTCTAACAAAGTCATTAGAATTTTTAGTGACAGTCAGGCTGCCTTAAAAGCTCTTGAAAGTAACATCATCAAATCTAGATTGATGGGAGAATGTTCGGAAGCCCTAAACCTCATAGGGCTCCGAAACAAGGTACAACTGATCTGGATACCGGGTCATAGTGGCCTGAATGGAAATGAGAAGGCTGACGAACTAGCCAGATCATGGGCGGGAAACATTTATGGCCCAAACATTTTTAACAGAAAACACCCTGAAAAGGGAAGCAAATATTCTTTGGGAGCGTATGGAAGGCCACAGGGTCTCCAAAATATATGCACCAAGAATAAACACCAAAATAACCAACTTCCTGCTAACTCTCAATAGAGGAGACTGTAGGAAGATGGTGGGCATACTTACTGGTCATAACCACATGAATAAACAAATGTGTAGACTAGCACTAAGTGACGACCCAACCTGTAGACACCGTCTGGAAGAGGAAAAAACCTTCACACACGTTGTAGGAAAGTGCTTAGCTCTTTCAAGGCTGAGACTCAGGCTGCTGGAAACGCACTACATAACCTCAGAAAACTTCTGCAGGATAGATCCCTCAAACCTATTGGCCTATATCAAAAGGGTCGACTAAGTTGAGGGGTGGAGGACGGCATAAAGGGCTAAAAAGCCTTCATGCCGGCTCTGACATATTAGGGCCACCTCCGTAGAAAAAAAAAAAAAAAAAAAAAAAAAAGTCAAATTCTTAAATCGAGATCTATAACAAGAAATATATAAAGTAGAAAACAAAAATGCTCATTAATTCAGTTTGAGCTACTATAGGTAACACATTGTTGGTTTTCCAATTCTTATGTCAAGAATCATATAAAAAAAAAAATAATAAAAATAAAATTAATCGTCCTTCTAGAGCTAAATTCATAAATCTATATTATCTTCAAAAAAAGTATCACATTGATTGTCATCAGCAATGTTATCATTATTTAAATAATTATTATTTACGGCAAAAATCCCCTTTGTAAAATTTTAATTCGTTTTTGTCTCTCCCAGGATTGTTCAAAATGCTGTAAACATTTCTTTACACTATTTTACAAATTTAGAGCAATGATCTGTTGAAGGCGTATTAAAACTAACGTTGAAATTAGTCCGGAAAATATTTTGAAAGAACAACTTTTTTAATTGTAACTCTTTATGATCCTCGTTATCTTTGTACATAGAGTACATGCGATTTCAGGACAATTTCCTGGAAGATATTGTCAATTAGTAGATTTAGAGCGGCAGTAGTGTGAACATAAAATTTTGTTATTAAGTTTTTAACAGCCTCTTTTCGAGGTGCTAAAGCATCATATTTTCGATTTTCGCTTCGGGTTTCCTTTGGTATTGTCTCAATTGTAATGAAACGTTTGCATATTCTACTAATTCGGCCTTTCCTATTCGCAAAATATTTATGAAAGCTGATATACGAACCCGAACAGATGATAAAATTTGTTGACATAAATTTTTGGTGCTTTTTCTGATCCCGAAGTTCTTCTAGTTATACAGGTTTGTATGCAGCCAATAATAAACGCGTCTTGAGAAATTTTAGGGTCATTCAAATCAATTGTTTTGTGAAACTTAAACACCTATTTACTTTGATACATATTACTTTTAATCTAAAATTCGTGCCAAGACTAATATCAGTAAGCCAAACAGTAAAAGAATTAATTTTAAAATAGTACTATGGTTTTATATGTATTTAGTACTGCAAAAGACTGATTTTGTTGCAATATTTTGTTTACATGTAAATTTTACGTTTTGATTCAACTGAAAATTGCAAATGTACTCGTTTTGATTCAACTATCGTTTTTCACATTCGTTTTTCTAATTGGATAACATTCTTTTAACTCAACTTTAATGTTATTTATTATTAAAGTTGTTTCAAAATCAAATAGAAAATATACCACAATATATATACCAAAAATAGGTAGAATACCTCAAGAGCTTCTACAAAATATTGAACTGTATGATGCAGTTAATCGACTCCCATCTAATTAAAAAATGACTAGTGCTGACACTGTAATTATCAGCGATGTTACATATGGGGTATGTTTTGTAATGTCTTGATGGCTATAATGCTAAAATGCTCGGAGTTGATTTACTAGTACGTTATGGACATAGTTGTGTAATTCCAATTGATCAAGCAGATTCATGGAAAATTTTATATGTATTTGTTGATATTAAAATAGATTCATTGTAATGTTCGCGAAACTGTTAAACTAAATTTTGAAGCTCTAGATGGTCAGATTGCTCTTGTTAGTACAATTCAATTTGTTACAACTTTGCAAGCAGTATCAACAGATTTGAAGAAAATGGATTACAATATTTCGATACCACAATCGAAACCTTTAAATCCGCTCTAAATATTGGGGTGTACAGCATACCTGATTTACCAGATAGAGTAAAAAACATTATCTATATGTTGGACATGGTCAATTTCATTTAGAAGTAATTATGATTTCTGAACCTCAATTAAAAGCGTATACTACAGATATGACCCATATGAAAAGAAAATTACTACTAAAAAATATGATAATAAAGATATTCAATCAATAAGATATGACCACATAAAAATAGATCATATAAGTATTGGAATAAGTTTTGTTACTTTTAACGACGTCAACGTTCTACTGAAGTTTTAAAAATTGTAGAAAAACGCATTCACTTAACTGGATATCAATCTGCCGTAATTTTTGCTGTCCGAAATATGCCCACCAAAAATTTCAATGCCTAATAATATTGATGGTTTTGTGCAAATTGCTTGCCCTAGATTAAGTATTGATTGAGGTAACTCATTTCAATATTAAGTATATGGAGCTCTCAGTTGTATTAAACGACGTTGAATGGACACAAAATAACTTAGAACCAAACAATGCTTATCCAATGGATTTTTATGCTACAAGTAGCTTACGACCATAGACGAATTTCAAGCCATTAGCACTGGGTAACTGCGACAAATCAACCTAATGCTGGTCATTTTGGTCGATGTGTTAGAGCAGAATGGATGAAGAAAGATAAAGAAAATGATGTAATATATTTTAGGCATATTATTGCAGTAGAATCTCTTAAGCATAATTTGTTTTAAGTTGTAAATATCTTCCAAATATTTATAAAAATAAAAACAAATAGACTTTAAAAACAAATAATAATAATTTATTACTTTTTTGAGCACAAAAAATACAATTAGATTTTATTTTGCATTCTAAAATTGCCATTTATCTTTTGCTTGTTTGCTGGACTTCGGTCAGGCTCTTCACGTTTCTATCATAACAAAATTTATGTTACCCAACTGTGTAATCTTACTATTTTGTAAATATATAGTTGAAATACTGCACTTGGACAATACCCAAAAGCCATTTATAAAACGAATTTTATTAGTTTTATATTATAATTTACAAATTGCGGAAGACAAAGCAAAACAGCAAGGGCAATAAGTCTACATAACATTCACTCTACTCGTGAGTTTTTAGTCCACTTCAGTGAGAAATAAGTTCAGAAAATTCAGGTGGACTTATTTCCCACTATAGTGTGATGTTTAATTTTGATGGATTTATTTCCAACCGAACCATAAAAAAACTGGAATAAATTCCCACCAAAAACTAAAAGAAGGAAAAATTGAAAAAATAAAAATTTATTTCCAAAAATTAAGCAAATTAATTATTTTTAAGACGCGTGGCGGCCACGTTTGTGATGGTATAAGTCCGCAGGGCGGCTTAAAACTTCTGCAAAATGGCAATATTTCCCATTTTTCAGAAATTTTACTAAGCTTCGCAAAATTTTTGTTACAACTGGAAACCCTGGTTATATGCTGTCGCCCAATTTGTTTTATTTAAATCTGTGAAAAATCGTCACTATTCCTACATTTATTATGTTCTTCCAGAAATCCCTGAAATAATATCAGTATATGTCCATTGAAATAATACCACTTTATACCGTGCACTCTTAATTTACAACGCCTATTACAATACGATATACAAATCACGAACAGGCACGGACAAAGAAATCAATGAGAGAATTTTGAAGACACTCTTGTAAAATAATTACTGAATCTGCCTTTATTAAGTGGACTTATTTCTCATTTCTTTATTTTGGGTGTGGAATTATTGCTCACTTATGGCTCATTTTGCTTCATTTTGGGTGTGGAATTACTGCTCACTAAAAAGTGGACTTACTGTAGCGGGAAATAAGTTCACTTCAATTTTGTGGACTTATTTCTCACTTGAGTGGACTAAATTACCATGTGGAGTTAATGTTATGTGGACTTATTGCCTCTTGCCAACAAAATGTATGCAAAAAGATTGATCCCAAATTTAAATTTACACTGTGTAACTGTATAATATATCGGGGATCTCCTGTAAAAATCAATAAAATTTAGCTGAACAAATTTAAAGGTCTTAATTTAATCAAAATTGTAAATTTTAACTTTGATGTGTTCAATTTTTATGGGTACATGAATGGAAATATTACAATTTATTGTGCTGACGACATTGTTGCTGTTTTTTTTTATTTGAATTTTATTAGCATCATACTAACTGACCTTAAAATTTTTAAATTTTGTTTCTATTTTGAATTTTTCAATTGTGTATATTGTAATTTAATTATTTTATATTAAAATATTTATTACGAATTTCAAGGACCAGTAACAATAGAATCAATATAGCTATATAGGCTGCTAATATTTGAAAAGATAAATTTGGTTGAGCTCAATATAAACTATGGAATACAATAAAAACTATTTCGCATATTGCACTATGTGATTGATTCTCTCCCACGGGGAAAAAAAAACGGTATAAAAGAGGACGAAAATATGGCAATCTGAACATGTGGGGTCAGTACTGTCAGTACTTTAAAAAAAACCCAAAAGCATGATTTGACCATTTGAACTAATGTATATGCAATTTATTGGCCTTAAGAATATTTACTAGAACGGGGTACCAGGCGTAAATTAATAGGGGCATCATAATTTTATTTAAGTATTTAAAATTTGTTTGTTTAAAATTGTGCTTAATTTATTTATTTATTTATTCAAATAACCTGAAAGAGCCTAATGGCTCGTACAAGGTGTATAATTATTATGTTTTACAATTGACGCAAACAATAACCCAAAAAAATTTTTTTAGTGCAAGTTAACAATAAATCGAAATATAAAAGTAAAAAAAAAGTTAGTTCTGAATGATTATATGATTATGTGATACATTTATTTTTATAATATACAAAAAGGAGCAATAAAAGAAAAATAAGTTGACATAATATGATTAAGCTAGGATAGATATTGATATTTAATATTGAATTTACTCATTATTATAATTAGACAATAACCAATTTATGACTGAATTTTTAAATTTTTTGTACGATAAAGCTTTAATGTCACCTGGAACTGTACTATAGAGTTTAATTGACTGGTTCATTATTGAGTTATGTCCTGAGATCATACGCAGATTATTTGCAGATGTAGTGTTGTAGTTATGCATTTCATTGTTAGTAATTAGCTTTGTGTTCGATTTTATATTTTTTATTTGCATGTTATGTATTTGTAATGTTTAAGCCAAATTTTAGCTGTCTTTCACTTTAAGGAATTTGTATTGCTGATGTAAACGATTGGTAGATGTTCTATGACCAAGTTCATAAAAATTTTTTATAACCTTATTTTGAATCTTTTGTAATTTAATTATATTCTTAGCGTATGTGCTTCCCCAGACAGCTACACCATAGGATATTACACTGTGAAATATACTAAAAAAGATATCTCGTTTTAGTTTTTCTGGAACCCGTTTTCCAATTTTTTTAAATATCCCAGCTATCCTTCGTGCTTTCTTAATTAATTCATCCACATGACAGTTTCAATTTAAATTCTCATCAACAACAGTACCTAGGTATTTATACGTGCTTTACTTTTTCAATTTGACAATTATTGTAGAATATAGATAAATTTGCATTTGTTTCTTCAATCACCATAAGTTTAGTTTTACACTCATTCACTGTTACTTTGTGTAGTGACATCCAGTTATGAATAGTTATCATATCCTAGTTTATTTTTATTTCCAATGGTTCTAAATTATTCTCAGCATTTATTACAAATTAAGTCATCAGCGTACATAAACTGCCTTCCATTGAGACTGAGATTTTTACTGTGTACTCACATAACAGTTAAATAATGCTGGTCGCAATGAGCTTCCATGTATAGTGCCGTAGTTAATATTTTTGGTAGTGCTTTTGATATCCTCACACTTTGCGTACTGTTTTCTGTCCTTAAAATAAGTTGTACTCTTTACCCATCATTCCAAATTCAAATAAGATTCTTAATAATATTTTCCTATCGATTGAATCAAATGCTTTAGTCAGTTCGAAGAGCACTAAAGCTGTTTTTTTTATTGAAGATGGTATTTGGAGCGTATGTTATTACATCGAACAAGGCAGCTTGAGTATTTGATTTTTTTGTAAATCCCATATTGTGATTGACTTATTAATTTATTATTTATAAAGTATCTTGTAATTTGATTGTTGACATGTTTCTAAGATTTCACTGAGTATAGGAGCTATGGATAGTGGTCTGTAATTATTTAAATCAGTTTTGTCACCTGATTTATGAATGGGAATTACTTTATTTATTTTTAAGCAATCAGAAACATTAGACTGCTCAAGTGAGGTATTGATAAAAAAGCAGATAGGTTTTATTAATTCATTTTAGCTCTAAGATCTTGATTATGCCAAATTATTTTTAATTTCAGTATACAAAATGTATCTTTTGGAATACAAATTCTGTTCACTTTTCTACAATGATAATTTATTAATAATAATGTTATCTCCAGAACCTGGTTTCGAATTTCATTCAACTTTAAATTCTATTTTATTGCTATTTACCATATTTGCTAATTTGGCGTTCTATAACCTCAAAGATAAATGCCGATAATTTTAAATAATTTTAGATCTAAATTAAATGCATTTGAAGCCTATCATGCGTCCGATAGGTACCTTACACACAATAATTATTGAATATAAGTAAGTCAGTAGACTTGAGCGGACCGGTGATAGATTATCTTGCAAAAGACCATTGTTCCATAACTAATTTAATTTTAAATACAATTTGTTGGAAAAATCAGATCGCACGTACATTTTCTATTCAATTTCAATTAATTTTTTTATAAAGTATAAATTATACTTTAAAATTAAACAAACTAGGTTTTTTGGATAACGTTTTGCAAAGTTATACTTTAAAAAATTGCTTGTTATAATTTTCAACCATCAAATTAAATTTTAAAAATAATTTACAAAAACTACATTTTTAAATTTCTACGCTTTAAAATTTTAAGAAAATAAAAAAAAAAATCACTTTAAAATTTCCATCTCCATCTCTTTCAAAATCATTTTCCGTAAGGGGGGAAGTAAAACTATATAATAATCATTGGCAGTGTCAATTCAATTATACGAAATTTGTCGTCCTTTTTTTTTTTTTAATATTTATTTCCCATTCATTTTGTATCCTTTTATTACACTATTTAAAAGAAATTTGCATCAGATTTCAATTTTTCTAAGGATTTAGGTTGAAAAACGTAAGGATATGAGTTTTTTTTTTTGATAGGTGTTTTGTTTTTTATTTTTATTTTATGCTTAGACCAAAAATAGAACAAGAGAAAAGCATTATCCCTTGCATGGAGACAAATCGTTATAATCTTTTCCTTTATTTTGATTCGTTTTTTTTTGTTTTAGGTCTTTGTTTTTAACATTTTACGTTCTGTTGTTGTGTAAGTAGAGAATAAAAATAAAGTGGACGAAAATGATAGTGCTTTGTTTTAGCTAAATAAAATTTGAGAAATATCTAAGAAATCATCATCATTTTTTAAATTATTTTCAATTTTGAAATTGTTTTATTTTATTTTTGTTTTTTTTTTGTTTTTGTTTCCCAAAAAAAAATAATTTTATTTCCGTATTTTGGGTACAAGCATACCTAAATTTTGTTAAAATAATGTTCAAAATAATCGAATTTTACGATGGTTAGTCCAAATGTTACTTGTATTTGTTTTGGGTTCTAAGTTCTTAGATAAACTTTTTAACTGAATTTAGGGAAGAACTGCAACACCGATATAAAATAACATTTAATATTTCATTGCCATGACAAGTTAAAAATTTGTAACGATATGTCTTAAGTAATTAAAGTGATGATTTTTGTTAGTAAAATGCTTGTAATCCGTTTCTGGTTTCCTATGTGTGTTTACGCAGGTTCTTATACATTTACGTTCAAATTTTCGTATTTGATCTCCATTCGGCTTGCGCTAATATTATATATTAAAACATATAGTTAATATTTCTACTTCGAAATATTATTTCTTAACTTGTTTTAGAAAATAATGATTAAAACTTTGGTTAATTATAATTTTTCACAAGGTCTATTTATAAATTAATTTAAAAATGTTTTATTAAATTTTATTTACACAGATTAAATTTATTTATTTTTATTTTATAACTATTAAGAATTTACTCAACTAAAGATTTTAAGATTTTAATTCGGTTTTCCTCAATGGTCCATCTGAGACTGAGTTTTAATTTAACAATGGTGTCTTTCATTTCCGTGCGTGCACAGTAACCGGAAATAGTAACCGGCGGAAATATCCCATCTATTAGATCTATTACATAACTATATTATTCATTCTATACATATGATATTGTTGATCTAATTAAGCCTTGATATTAACCGTTTTATTGCAAGACCGCTTGAGACATTTCATAAAAGTTTTTGTTCCTTCTTCTAACGTTTTTTGGACATGTGAGTTCAAATCAAAATTTGGTGCAAACAGAAATAGAGATATTTAGCTACTTTCCTTTTATTAATATTCATATTGGTTGAAGGTCGAATCTTGCTGCACATTTCTAAGCTCAATGGAGGTCAATCTTCAAACTGACGTGTTTTATACGGATTTAAGTAAGGCATTTGTTCTACTATCACATTGTATCATTTTAGTTAAGCTGCGCAAATTAAGTTTCCCCAACTTCTTGTTAAATTAAGTACATTCTTACCTTTCAAACAGATCCTATAATTTACTCTTTAGATCAATCGTTTCAACTACGTACTACGCTAATTTTAGCGTTGTTCAGGGTAGCAATTTGGGTCCTCTTATCTTTATCATTTCCATAATCGATGTAATTACGTTCATCAAGAGCAGTAAGGTTATCGTTTATACGGATGATATGTAAAATTTTTAAGAAATTGCGAAAATTAATGATTCAGCCCTACTTCAAGAAGACCTAAATACCTTCATGAACTGATGGTGTATAGTTAACAGTCTTCCACAGACTAATGACAAATGCAATCTGATTTCTTTCACTCGCCGCCGTATTGCTAATTACACCTTTGATAATTACAAAATCGTCAAACGTGTAACTAAATTCAAGGATCTGGGGGTAAGTTATGATGATAAAATTGTTCACCATTTAAATGCTATTGTAAATAAAGCAAATTTAATGTTAGGATTTATTAAGAGATGGTCAAAAGAATTTAATGGACTATAATATATTTTTAAATATTTTATACAACTCTCTCGTAAGATCTGATTTAGAATATGCTAGTCCCGTCTGGTATCCGTGATTTACTGGTCATTGGTTTACTTTATCTACAGTATCACGGAATAATATTGTTTCACATTTAACTATGTTCATTTATAGTAACCAGACCTCTTACAGTAAATTTTCTTTTCATTTTATTTACTCAATCCACAACAAGGTTAAATTGTTTTCAATCATTGTTTTGTACCTCTTTTATGTTGTTAGCTGGTGAATATACTAAAAATTTATTTATTTTCTGTAATTATCAACAAACTGGGTGGCGCAGTAGTTAGATCACCTGCTTTTCAACTGAAAGATCTCAGGTTCGATTCCCGATGAAGCCAAATAATGCTTTATTGATTTTTGGATCTGGTACAGTACCTACAGTACCGGTACGATCTGATACCCTTTGGCATTAGAATAAAATGAATGGCAAAAAATAATTGAATGTATAATCTGGTAACAACTTAAATAAAATGCAGCTAGTCTTTTTAAGAAGGCTTATTTCCTGACAATAGCAGTAGTTTTTCACATTTAATTATTTGATAAGCCAGAGATTTTATAAATATAAATACTAGAAAAACATTTTAGTAAAATATGTAGTAAAAACTTGTAGACCGTACGTAAAAAAAAAAAAAGTTTACTATTGACCTGGTCAATTCAAATGGGAATTTTAATTATATTACTATATACATCAGGCTATCTATCCAAACACTATTAAAAGCTTTTTCGACATCGATAATGCACCAAAACATTCTTTTTTATTTATGTACTAACGAAATTTCCAAAGTTAGTTTGTTGATAGATGAATTGGGCTCATGCCTGAAGACAAATTGGTTTTTAGGTAGCAATTTTTTATCATCAACAAATTTTCTTACTTTATCGTTAATTATAATTTCATACAGCTGGCTAATGTTTGGTAGCAAACTTATGAGTCTATAGTAATTGTTGGGCTTAATAGGATTTTTACTCGTTTTTTTTTTTTAGCATTATTAGTTTTGCCAATTTTCATGCTTTAGGAAAATAGCATGAGTATAATCATAAGTCAAACATCAGCTGTAATGGGAAATGTCATCTGCACATCAAATGCAAAAGCACCTGACGGCAAAAATGTGGATTTACAAAAATTTAAGCATCTGACGATTTTATTTTTACTATTGCTGCAAGCATTAATAATTATACCATTTACTTGACGACTAAAGCAAGCAAACTTTTTTTACTTTTTTTTTTATCAAACTTTATTTTACCAATTGTACAATCTTATAATTACTTAGCCTAGATAAAGTTTACAAAAAATAGCTTTTGTGATATTATTTTTAACATGTAAAGTAATAGTTTGCTTTTTGTGTTAAATTATGTTATTATATATATATTATTCTGCATTTATCTGGATGTTTGTAAGTTCGACGGAACGCTCCAACACATATACAAATTGCATATGTATACAAATGCATATATATACAAATTGCTTTGATGCTTTTTTTAACCCCTGTCTACCATGCTCAACCTTTGCAGAAAAAATTGATTGCATGAACTATATTTTTTTAATTTAATGTTAGTCTTCTTCGCAAGTAATAAGGAAAAATAAAAAATAATAATAATAATATAAATAAAACAAACAATTTTTTTGATTTATAATAATAAGGACTAACAGAAATTTAATCAATAGTTTAATATGGTATAATAACCAAAAGGCAAACAGCATTTAACACAAAAAAAAACATAATTCACTCAAAGGTTATTCTTATTACTTAAAATTATACACAATAATATGCATGTGTATCAGCATATTTGTATTGTATAATATTAGACATTATACTACTTTATTGCTTATACCTTTTATTTTTGTCATTATTGTGTGCGTAACTCACTTCACTCAAAAAAAATTATTTTTGTTTTTTTTTTGTTTTTTTTTATTATTTGCTGTATGTTCTGTATGCTCCATTCCAAAAATATTATTTTATTTTCAGTGTTAAAAGTTCACTTTTCACTTCACTGTTCAGGTTCATTGTTCAATCAATAGAACTTGATAGAAGTAGAGTAGGATAATAAACTCTACTTCTACGTCGGATAATAAAACATTGTTTTTTTTAAATTGAAAATTATTGATGAAAATGTTTTTGTATTTTTTGTAAATTTTACCAATTTAGATACAAAATTTTGAATATTTTTTTAAAAATAACACAATACCATAATAACAGTTTATTCATATAGCAAAATAAGATCCCTATACATTATACAAAAGACAAAATTTATATGAAAATAAGATCCCATTTTTAAATTTGCTCTCCCGCTATATGAATAACGCTAATACGGTATAATTTATACTAAATGGAACCCAACTAACGAATTATAACTAAATGGAAGTGAGTACGAGTATACCATACAAAAATACAAACATTTTATACAAATTTGTTAGTATGGTGCTTCTTTTTCTGTTATATAAAAAAAAAAAAGATTAGTGTTAGGCCAATATAAACATAAATAAAAATAAATAAAAAGTGATATAAACATAAGTACTGTAATTTCGGAATAAAGAATCTAATGAAAGAAAAAAAGAAACTAGGATTTATTTTGCTTCCGTCCATTATGACGGGTTACAAAGCTAGTATAATTATATTCTTATTATTATTCTTATTATTTAGTTTTAATTTACTTAAGTTCTTATATAAATCTGTTGGAAAAAACCTGGGATGTAAAAACCAATATATTCTCGTATTATTTAAGATAAAACTTAACCTAACTAAATCTAATAATCTAACTAAACCTAACTAAAACCGCTTAAGCCTAGTTAAAACGAGAAAAAAAATATGTATTTGTAATAGTTAGTGCTAATTATACGTATTTTCCAACCACCAATAGTCTATTTTTATAAATTTATCTTTGTCCGGTATAGACATGTCATTATATCAAATTTTCTCCATTAATATTGCCCGGGTTATACTCTATAGTTTTACATGTAGCCCGTCTACTATAGTGATATAGTGTAGGGACTATTTTTATCCAAAAAGATAAAGTGCTCAGGGGCTATAAAGCCTGTGAGCATAGTCTTTTTAATGTACTCCTCGTTGTGGTAGAATATATGCGATATTAAACCATTTTCTGAAGTTTTTTGTGCTCTGTCATAATATTTTCGAATCAATTTTATTAGAAAATTGTCGATTTAAAATTATGTTTGTTTCCTTGTGCAACTATTTATTGGAATAGTAATGCTTATAGTCGGAATGAGGCTTTCTATAAATATTAGTACATACTCATATACACTTTCTTTCAAATTTTCGTAGTTTTTCCATTAAGCTTGCACTGACGTTGTACCATATGGGTACACCATATGCAAGTGTTGGTCTTATTAATGCCTGACAGCATATTATTTTTACTCTAGTGCTTATGTTTTTGTTGTAAAATAGTTTTGTTGCCATCATGAATGACTTATTGCCTTTAGATATAGTGTATTTTATATGCTCGGAATAATTCAGATTACGGTGAAGAAAAATTCCGAGATATTTCACAACTTTTTTGTTTGCCAGCGGTGAGTTATTTGGAGATTTTATAGAAAAAGATTTCAAATTTTTTTTTATGTCTGAACTTGTTTTGTCCACCGTGTTACGGAATAGCACGGTTTCGCATTTTTTAAAGTTCACTTTTAATATACATATCTTGCAGTAGTCCAAAATAGTATTAAACATTTTTTGAACTTTGTATTGTATATTACTAACTTTGCTATCCGCAGAATAAACTATTATATCGTCCGCAAAGGCTAATGCAAAATTATTACCTTTTACTCTATCTAATAAGTGGAGCAGATCTGTTATATAGATTGAAAAAAGGATTGGTGCGTTAACAATTCCTTGCTGTAAACCGTTTTCGATAGGGAATACGTTATCCGATGAATTTTGTTGATAGTGGATCTGAAATTTATTTCCATATACCATGCTTTGAATAAGCGCAATTAAATGTAAGTGGGAATTCATATTTTATTAGTTTAAATATTAAGCCGTCCAACCATACCGAGTTGAAAGCCTTTTCCAAATCGACCAAACAGGCACCTACGCCATATTTTTTATTTATGAACCAGCAGATATCTGATGTTAGTTTGGTTATTGTATGAATGGTTTCGTGCTTGTGCCTGAACCCAAACTGATTTTCGGTTATAATATTTTTTGACTCTAGGAAATTTGAAATTTTGTCGTTAAAATGAGTGTTTCGAATACTTTACTGATGTTAGGCATTAGACTTATTGGCCAGTAATTGCTAGGATCAGTTGGATCTTTGCCTGGTTTTTTTAGCAATATAGTTTTCGACACTTTCCATATTTTCGGAAAATACGAATTATTAATTGCGTTGTTGAATAAAATAACATATTTTGAAATTATTAAACTACTTAAATTTTTTAGGACTACATTAGGTATATTATCGACACCAGAAGAAGTTTTATTTTTTAAAGTATTAAATTTCAGCGAAAGCTCTTCTTGGTTCGTGTAATGGCTGTTTTCTCCTCTTGGTTGTGATGCTTTATTTGTGTGGGAGAGCAATGTTATTTCTTTGTTTTTGTTCGATATTTAATTTGAATTGACTAACTGTATTTCTAATGTTGGTGTGGAATCTATTGTTTATTGGTATATGTATTTTATGAGATTTTTCTAGATAAGATCCTAATACATTGTGAATTTGTGTTTGGTCTTTTATAATAAATTTATTAGTATTGGTTTTTTCTAAGCTTGAAATGTCAACATTGTTTACGTTAAGTAATGCAATGTCAACTTGGTCTATATGTAGGTTATTAATTTGATTTGATTTTTTTCTTCGAAATATTTTATTTAATTCAGGAAACATGTTTTTACTATTTTTTGGTGTGATTTTTTTAAGTCTGCGTTGCCAGTAGCTGTTCATTTCCACCTGGATTTGTTGTTTAATAAGGGATTTTACGTTGTTTAGAAGGCTTTTGCGTAATCGTACGTTGTGCGTAGAAAATTGAAGTCTTTGTTTATTAATTATGTGTATATCTTTCATTAAGCTATTCTTTTTATTGAGCAGTATTTTTAGTTTTGTAGAATAAAATTTGTTTAGATGATTAGTATTTTTATTTTTTGGTATTACTTCGTTCATTGTTTTCAGTATTATTTCATTTAATTGTGACAAGTGATAGTCAATGTTTTGGTTAGTTATATTGGCGTTATCAACAATATTGTTATCGTTAGTTGCATAATTTCTTGTATAGTTGTAGTCAAGTTTTTTTTTTAATGAACTCCACTTGGCTTTGGCGAAGTTTAAGCCGTTTTTGTTTGGTAGCTCTTCAAGTGAAAGCTCGTTGTTTCTAAACTTGATCTCTGTACAAATGGCATTATGGTCACTATCATATGGAATTGTGGTTAGTTTATTATTATGTTGCGGGAAATTTATATTAATTCTAATGTCTGTAAATACGAGATCTATATAGGACTTTGCACGTGGTAGTGTTGGTGCATCAGTCAATAAGAGATTGATTTTGTATCGTATTTTATTTTTTTGAAACCACCTGTGCAATTGTATTCCTCCAGCATTATTAGTAATATTTAACCACAAAGTGTGTTTGCCATTAAAATCGCCAGTTAATATATAGTAGTTATTCAAATTTTTTAAATTTAAAATTTCGAATATTTTATCTAGTTCTGTTAGAAACATATGTGAATTTCTATCTGATGCGTAAATAGAAATTATAAATAGTTTCTTTTGTTTTAATTGTAATGCTATAACACATGGTTCGATAGATAGAAATTCATCGAAAATGGTATTATTTACAATTTGAAAAAAAAAAATATTTTTTGATACATATGGCCACCCCTCCGACACTGATTTCGAGTTTGCGGTCTCTTCTAATTATATTATAATTATCAACCACCATGCGGTTAGCTGGCTTAAGTTTTGTTTCACTCATGCAAATTATGTCAGGCTTATTGTTTTCCAGAAAGTGTATAAAAGCTAATTTCTTATTGTAGGAGATAAGAGAATTTACATTTACCGAAATAATTTTATACGTATGTGAGAAATTACACATATTGTTGGTTGGATTCGATAGACATTATGTCGTATAATATATTAATTCTGTTAGTGTTAGTATTAATATTTTTTTCTATGTTGCTAATTTTTTTGTTTAATTCTACTATACTATTACGTATTTCTAATAAAATGTCAATATTAATATTATTGCCATTGCTTGTATTGTTAGTATTGGTATTACTAGTATTATTAATGTTATTATTATTAACGAATGATCTGTTTGGCTGTATGAAATTCGTTGGAATGTGTCTAGTTTCTATTCGTCTTTTGAGCAGTGTTCTATTTTCCTCGCGTTTTTTTAATTTTTCCTGGTATTCAGGACAATTTCTATAAAATGCTGGATGACCATATTTTTTGCACAGAGTACAAAACAGCTTTTCTCTCGGATCTTCTGGTTTAATGGAGCATTGTCCAGGTATGTGGTTATCTCCACATTTGACACATCTGAAATCCATTCTACAATTTGATGCAGAGTGTCCAAAACGTTGACAACGTGTACATTGCATAATATCGGGCTTATGAATACGTTCCCAGCGTATTATTTGATGATCAATAGCTTTTATTTTAAATATATCGTTTACTGAGCTGTTTGGCGATGCCTGCACTATAAAATGAGGCAGTGTTACTCCTTTTGTCGATGAAAATTTGGTGGTAAGTCTGGATACTCTTTCAAAATTAATTGCATCATTATCGAAATCTTTTAGGCATGCCAAGACTTCCTCACATGTGTAACTATTACTCAACCCTTTCAGTACGAGTGAAATTTTTTTATCCTCCTTTGGTGTGAAGGTATAATAATTGATGCCGGATTTTTCAAGTAAACCACGTGCTTTTCTATAGTCTTCAATGTTAAATGTGAATAACACGTTTCTATTTTCATCCGATTGTTTAATTAGGAAATCTTTAATTTTTAGGTTTTTCGTGAGAAGTTCTTTCATCAATTTTACATCTGTTTTGCCGAAATTAATAGGTGGCATTCGTTTCTTTGTCTGGTCTTGTTGATCGGTTTCTTTTGATATGGCCTGGTCATGTGAGCCATTCGGAGCAGTATGTATATTTTTAGTATTATTATTACTTAGCTCAACTTTTTTTTCTTTTGTTTTTTTAGCCAACTCCAGGATACCCTGTTCGAGAGCTTGATCATCACGATCGTCGTTGTCTTCTTCCATAAGAGGAGCAAAGTAATTTTCAGAAGAAGTACCTTCTCCAGTCAGGTTCATCAATTTACGATTATTTTCCATTAACGTGGTTATTTGCTTTTTGAGATCGTCAATTTCATGCAGATGCTTGCTTTTGGTCTGCTTCTTATTTCCATTCATAGTCTTCTTGTTTATGGTGAATAAGGTGCTCTTCTTAGCTGAGTTAGTTTTAATGTTGCTCCTGTTAACAAGATCAACCAACTTTAGGTTGATGGCTTCTTTTAATGGCATCGTTTTATTCTCCGCGGCTTTTGGGACAACTTTCATGATTGCTCTCCTTTTGGTGAAAGGATGCAATCACTAGAGTTGGTAATTTTGGTGTTTTATAGCAGTTTAATATTAGTTGGGTTTTTTTTATTGAATTTCAGGTTGGAAAAGTGAATTCCGTTACGGTGTTTTTTATTGCGTTTTCTTATTTTTTTTTTTTTATATTTCATTTATTCAATAGTAAACTGTTTACTGTCCTTGCGACTATCCTCTATCAAAGTCAAAAAATTACCCAAAATCGCGCATCTGACATTTCCGATTACAGCTATCATTAAGTATTCAGATGCATAATTGCATACCTATAGGGGTAATCATAATAAGTCAATTTACAACTGCAGTAATGTGGGACTAACTATAACTAAACTCTTATATTATTTAATCCATAACAATGAAATAAGCTTATGAGGTATTTAACAAACTCAGGTTTAATTAAACTGGACATTAATCAGCTTCAAATATTCACTCACTAATAAAAAAATGATTGACTAACAGTATTAATTAAAATATCGTCTTCAAAGCATTTATTCACTGAATAAGTAACGCGTAGCTAGCGGATACTTTTAACGCGTTGCTCTAAATCCATATCTTACAATGCTTCTTCGTTTATTAGAACAAAAGTTTCAACAATATAAAATTTTTCACTCATCCTTCATAAAATATTCCCATTTTTTTTTTTTTAATAACAACTCCCTTAGACTTTTTTTTATGTTTCTATTATTATTATTATTATTATTGTTATTATTATTACAACTCTCATACTACACCAAACCAAAATGATAAGAAATTCGATTTAGACAAAAAAAAAATAAACAAATAAAAAAAAAAAAAAAAAAAATTAAAATATGTAATTTGAGATTTGAAGAAATTTATTTATTTTTCATGCAGATAAAAACAAAAAAAAAAAATATTTTCTTTTAAACTTTCATGGTTCTAAATACTCCCCAAAGCAAAAAAACAAAACAAAAACTACAAAAACAAAATAAAAAAAAAAAACAAAAATATCCTAACAATGACCAAAACCAAAAAATACCAAAATTAAACCATCATATCAACCAGAACCAACCCAACACCATTCAACAAAACAACAAATCCCATTTTTGATTCAGAAAAAAAGCAAAAAAACAAAAAATATGTTTGTTATATACAAAACTGAAAATTATTTTTTTTTTTTTTTTTTTGAGTAAATTTAAAGTTTTTGAATTTAAGTCGAAAAATTTCCATTCGAAATTCCAAAATTAATTTTAGATACGTATTATATCACAGAATTTTACTTTAATTTAATAATAATAATGTAGGTACGTGTGTTTGTATATAAATAAAATAAGAAGACTATAATAGGTATATAAGAGTCTAACTCCCACCCACTTCTATACACATTTTTACTTCAGTATTCATTTTTTATACTCATTCAGAGTCCAATTTAAGTCCATAGCCTCTGGGGAGTATTTAAATTTTTTTTTTTTTTTTTTTTTGACCATCATGGATTTAAAATCAATAATCTAGCTAGTTGATTACAATAACGATGATAATGATTGATGATGGATGATGATGATGATGATGACGACGAAGACGACGACTGTTGAATTGAACAGGATTTAGATAATCTTTTTTTGTTGTTGTTGTATGAGTCCAGATGATAGCAACAGCATGATAAATCAAAATTGTAATTATATGTAAATATAGTTAATGGTCAGGACCGATTTTAGTTGTGATTACCTGTGGATCTGGAAATAATATGTTTAGTTTCTGAATTTATTTTAAAATTGTAATATATAGAGCTTTACTGTATATAAGTCAAAAATTTGGAAAGGATTCTAAAGATTAAAACAGTATTTTTTTTATACAGTTTTAGTTGTTTTGAAATGCGACACGGGAATTGAATCGATAGTTCGAAATTGGGTTTCATGGATTTTGAGACTAAAAATTACAAATAATTCGAAAACATAAGACTCTATCTTTTGTACAACACTCACTTACTGAATCATATTTCATTTCTATAATTCTGAGTCGGTGTGGGATACAACTTGAGGTGTTGACGTTAAATTTATTAAAATTAAGTAAGTGGAACAAATTGAAAATACCTTAAGGATCTAATACTCTGTACCTTAAGAGTATATTCTAATATTCGAATCTGTGGCCTGAGATTTTTTTTTAGTCATAAATTTGAAAAGTGATTCATTACCATGGATTTCTATTCACATTTTTAGTATTTTGCAACAACTTATACATTTTTTATGTTAAATTTAACCTCTACCGATATGGTGTAGTATTTTTGTCATATGCATACGAATCGGGAGATTCCGGTTTGAATCCCGCTATGCATTGGGATATTTTACAGTTTTACAGCTTGACGATTTAATCCAAACGTATATGTAAATTGTTTATTACCTTGACAAACATTTACTTTCAATATTATTCCCCAGGGTATATAAACGCTGACACTATAGTTATGCTTTGCAATGTAATAGATAATATTAAACGTTATTCAAATTGAACTTCACATTTCTTTGTAGTAAAAAAATATATTTGAATTTCCGGCATAATTTCAGAAAAGAAACAATTTCCAGAATAAATTATATTAAGCCTATTTTAGTAAGGGTAAGATTTTGGTCCCATATATCCACTCAACCACAAATATACTAATTCTCTTAACATTGTTATCATGGCTTCGTGACCTAACAATGTTATCATTGATTGTTATCATGGCTTTATCATAACATTTTTATCATGGCTTCATCCCTAATGACTAATTTATTTAAAAAAAATGCATACCTTCTTCAATGGCATAATGATTAGTTTTCATATTGTTGAAAAATAGTGAGGTCTACTATCCGCGGATTCATAGAGCGGATGGTCAACAATTTTTTTATCTACTTCAGATAATTCTGTTCACGATGTTGCTTCTGATCAACCACAGTATTGTAAATGTTTTTTACCAGTACCTATATGTTATCTTTAACATGATTACTACTTAATTTCTGTTGGAAACTAGATGAACATGTTGGCATGAGCTTCTCCCACATAAACATACCTTTATTTACTTTCGCCAGGGATATTTGTCGACAAGATTTTCTCCTTTTCCAAACCAAAATTTTGTCTCATTTACATGTCATTTATTTCTTTTCTTACTTCTTGGAAACAGACAATAGTCTTGGATCGTTAAGCTTTTGCGGTTAATTAATATGCTTTTTCTATTAGTCTATATTGATTGTTTAGCCTAGTCTATCGTTGCTATTATGCTAAAATCAGTCTACTGTTTTACTATTGTTCACTGTTCCTATAGTTTATATAGCACCTAACGTAATTTAACAAGCATCTGTTCAAGATTGTTAGATCTAATACAGACAGATACCGATTCTGTTTGGAAGAAGGTGATTACTCCTGTCATATTCTATTTTTTTGCGACGCCATAGTTCGCAAAAGACATAATTATTTCCAGGAATACACATTGCGTGATTCTGAAAATGACATCTAATGAAAGTAAAATTCTAAATTAATAATAGGGGAAGTATAATATATCTTAAGAGGTGGGGCTTACATAGTACTCCCGATAATAAAACAAAAAAACAAAAATAGTAAGAATTAGAAGAAGAGGTAATAGAAGAATTTTATTTGTTATGAGGTTTGGACGTCGCTTATCCAATTACTTGATTGTATTTTTTCTGCTTTCAATCTTATAACCTTCGTAATTTCAATGAGAATATCTCGATTCAAAATTGCAGAAAAATACAATTATATTTAACGTTCGGGTAACCACTGGTTGAAACCCGCCGGAAATTCAGAAGAAGCCACACAAGGCAAACGATACTACGTAAGACTAATAAATTACTTTGTGAAAATAATAATAATCGAAAGTGAAGCTATGCCATAGTTCTATACCCCCAAAGAGGTTGAAAAGAATAAATAATAATGACATACAATTCGAATTTCAAATTTTTCAATAAAACCCCAGCCCTGAACACAAATTTGTAATACCTATAATTTGATATTTTTCTTACATCAGTTGGTTTTTTATTTAAACAACTGCACAAAATATGAAGCCTTGTCTCTGGTTATTGTTATGCTGCTGATCTATATAAGTAAAATATTTTAAGAATGAATTTATTCAATTGAATTGGGAAGGTTTCAATAAATTTTTATAATTTTTTTTTTTTTTTTTTTTCATTGATTGGGGTTCAATGAAATCATATCAAAATCCGGTAAAAAATTTTGTTTTTGTTATTTTTATTGTTATAATATTATAGTGTACTCGTGTGTATATGTTTGGTTCTAAAGTTTAAATAGTTTTTAGAGTAAATATGAACCATTTGTTTGCTTCGTTATAGCCAGTATTAAATTGAAAAAAAAAAAAAAAATAAATAAAATATAAAAAACAAAAATTTGAATTGAAATAAATTTTTTTCTTAAAATGCCGGTAACAAAAATAAAACAGAAAAAAAACCTTAAATCTTTTATTGATGGAAATTCATTTCTTTTTAATAGTATTTGGTATATCCTTTTGCCCAGTTATAGGATATGATTATATTACAGTTCATGATTTGAAGAAAATTTTGTTTTATTTAAAAAAAAAAAAAAAAGTCCTTTTTGTTGGTTAAAATTTAAAAAAAAAATTTAACTTGAAAATTTTCCAAGGCTAAAACAATTTAAAAATGTATGAGACAATAATGTAGTTTTTTAGGTACTGGAAGAGACTTGAAGTTACACAAACATATGTATATGTATAGTGTTTTCCATTTAAAATTAAATGTTACTCATTTTTGGAGTCCTTTTCATCTTTTCTAGTAGAATGAGTACAGAACAAGAAAGATTTTATTTTTTTCCTTTTTTTTTTTTGTTTTTATTGACAGATAAAGAAAGAGATAAGACGCTTTATGGTCATTTGAGGAGATTTTCCATTTTTATGTGTTTTTTTTTTTTTTTTTTTTGACAAAAGAAAAACAAAAATAAAATAAATAAAAATAAATTAAAGATTTTTTTTATTTTTGTAATGGAAAGAGCATTAGAGATTTCAGTGTCTGGGTGATACTGAATTATTGTAACGATGAGAATTGAATTTTTTTTTTTAAATTTTTGTTTTTTTTTTTTTTTTTTTTTTATGGGATTCAGTCTTATTATATAAAAATAAAAATGAAAGGATATTTTGTATTTTTATATTATTAAATATAATGTAAGGAATTTTAAATACTAAATTTTAAATGATTTATCGAATTTAAAAAATTTTTTGCTTTAAAACAATTGCATTTATTTAAGGTTAAGTAGGTTGAAGAAAATATTTCAGAAGACTTTTGCATTAAATAATTTCTAACTATAGACTTGCTATGTTCTTTTACACAATTTCAATTTTTAGCTCGGTTTAAGAGTAAGTCTATAACAAAAAATACGTTAATTTTATATTTGTCCTAATCTGAACTTTTTTTCTATTAAGCTTAGAAATTATTTACTTTGAATGTGAATTTAACTTCAAGCTGAATGTGAGTAATGGCAAACAAAATGTATAAGAGCTTCTTTTTTATTAACATAAAGTATTTGTAGCTGCGACACAGTATCAAAACTGTAGTCTCAGTCAGAAAATGTAGCGAAGGTAACTTCATTCTGCTATATTTCCAGTTTTATTACTGTGGATGGTAGCGTGAACATGGATATTGAAAGCCATATCCGTAATGCACGCTCAGCAAATGATACCAAATACTTTGAAATAGATTTTAAAGATATCCGAACACCTCACGTAATCTGAAACTTTGATTCGTTAGTTGTCTCAGTTCTTTCATACGGATGCGAAACGTGGAAAGTAACTGAAAGAATTATCTGGCATATCCAGCGATATTTTAGTTAATTTTAGGCAAGTTTCTGCAATACAGTTAGGAATTGTAAAAAATTATAACTGTCACATTTGAGAGGATTTCAATCCTCTCGAAGTCAGTAACTATATTCTCTGCGAATATCTATGCAAATCTAAAATAAGGTAGTTGTGAAGGCATTATGTTTGACAACTTGAGAGAAATTTCAAATGTTAATTTTCAGGATATTCGCAGATTTTTAACAATTATGGGTTGGGTCGGATATAGGTAAATATCCATTTCCTTGTGTAGTGACAGTTATTATCTGTTATTATCATCTCTTTTATATTAAATCAAACTAAAAAAGTTGATTTTCAATACCGTATAATGTCAGAATAGATTTTAGACGTAACAGCTCTATTTTTTATTCTTCTGGGTATTTATGCATTTTTTCATATTGGCTGCAGTCGTCTGCCACCTTTCTTTTCGTTATTTGCATCATTTTATATCATGTTGTAATAATTTTAGTTTGGTGTTTTCCGTGCTGGTGTTCAATTCGACTCAAATTTTCTTATAATAGTAATAGCCTACTAAATACCTTTATAGATCTTAATAATGATTTAGATTTGATTAGGAAATGGTTCTTTTGTCACAACCTCGTTGTTAGTCACAAAACTAAGTACATCTTATTCAACTTAAGCGGTAATATTCCACTTGATTGTAAATTATTCTATCACTCTCCAAGTTGCTGTAAATTTTCTCTTAACTTATATGATAATAATATTTATTCTTACAATGACTCAATAGACTGTGACAAACAATGTTTTGAGCTTGAACTTGTTGAATCGTTTAAATATCTGGATAATGTTCTAGATAATAGATTAAAGTGGTCTAATCATTCACGTAATTTGAAGAATTATTGTACTAAGGTTACAAGATATATGTATCATCTAAGTCTGTATTGTTCAACTAAAGTTTTGAGAATGGTTTACTATGCTCTTTTTAACTCAAAACTTCAGTATGGTATCACCTGTTGGGAAGGTGCTTATTTCAATAAAATTTCCACACTTCTTGTTTCACAAAAACATGTAGTAAGGTATATTTTTTTAAAGAAAAATCGATTTACTCCTAGCTTCCTTTTATTTGTTAACCTTGGAATTTTACCCCTTCGCCATTTATATTTTTATAAGTCTTTGAAAGTATTTTTTATTAGGTCGGGCTATTTAAATCAGCGATTTGTATTAAATTATAATCTTAGAATCAAAAACAGGAATTTAGTATTGTTACCCAGAGCTCATACCGCTCATTTTCAACATTTTTATACTTCTTTGGCTCCCAGAATTTTTAACAGCCTCCCTGAAAGCTTAAGATTGGAACGTTGCTTTTCATTCTTTTCTAAAAATCTTAAGAATTGGTTATTTCAATTTGACAATTCTCGAATTGAATTATTTATTAACTAAATTTTAATTTCTCTCAGACTTCTAACTTCTTGCTTACTTTTTTCTTTCAATTTTTATTTCATTAATTTGTTTGTTAAATTTAATTTTAGAATTTGTAAAATTTTTGTTACTTTATAAAAACAAAAAAAAAAAAAAAAAAAAAAAAAACTAAATTAAAGTTAAGTTTTTTTATATATTTTTTTTTCTATTGTCGTGAAACTTGAATATAATTATGTTTAAATTTTTTTTAATGAAATAAATGGATTATTTTAATAATAAAAATAATAATAATTGCTTTGGTTTAATCAATGTTAATTTCATCTCCATTTCCAGTATTGACATGGTTTTCTAGGAGTTTTATTTTGCTCTGTTAACTCAAATTTGGGCCAATTTATGTCTACGACCAGCTCTTTTCAAATGAAACGCCAACACAATGGTTCATTGACATTCATAACATGTTTCAGTTTATTATTACACTCTGAACTTTGTTTTTTTTTTTATATAAATCCATGATAAAGGATACTGGACCGGGTGAAAAATCCAGAAAGTATTTTTTTGCTTTCATCGGGAATCGAATCGTTTGAAAGGTAAACGCTCTACCTACTGCGCCACCCAGCGTGTAATTAACTATAGTTTTGCCTTCAGTTAAGTAAGATGTAATATTTGAGACGGATTCTTCAGACATTTTGACCAGAAACAAATCCAAGGAATTGTGGGAACGAACAAAAATTGAAGGAACCAGAGAAATTATTAAACGTAGAAAATTGAACTGTAGGGCATTTCGAAAAAGCAACTCTTAAATGAAATCGTGGTCGTCCTAAAACAACGTAGCGCCGAACAGTAATGAACGAAGCAATTTCATGTCGAAAACTTGAAATGACCTCAAGTCGTTTAGAGATGGTTATATTAAATTTATTTGTTTTTTATTTGCCTAGACTTGCATGATATATTAGTGATATTAATGACTTGCCTAAAACTTGGTTTGTTTCTGTTTGAAGAGGTTCAGGATATTTTTCATTAAACTGTATGCAAATATTTGAATGACATCTCATTGACCTGCCATTATGCTTAAGTTTGGGTCGTGTATATACATTGAAGATCAAATTTTAATATAATAATAATGTATTCAACTCTAATTCATCATCGGATTTATTGGACTCATATATATAAAATTTCTATTTAATATAACCAATATTTCTCGTTTTAAAATTAATCATTTAAGACTCTGTTTTATTCTATAATACAATATCTATATAGTTATTTCATTTGTAAAATAGAACACATGATAATCAATTATTGTTTATCAGAAATTTTTTTTTACTTACTAACTTATCATTTAGTTATAAGAATTTCTTTATTTCTTCTCTTTACACTTCTTCCACAAAAGGCCACAGATAGCAATTGAGTAGCTGTCTTCTGAATATATAATCCCATCATATTGCATTTTTTGCTCATAACTTTCTCTTCTACCACTACTCTTTCTTACAAACTCAATTTCACTAAATATTTCATATTATGGAATCATGGTACCTAATCGAGCACTACTAGTTCTGTCAAATGATTTTCGTATTTTAAAATTTGTTACTTCTAACGCGAAAAATTATTAAAATGAATATCCAACGCGATTTAATGGGTACTAGAATTTGAAATTATGTTGCTCTTTATTTTTCTCATCAGTATGTCAAATATATAGCTAACAGAAATCAGGATTTTTGAAGAATTCGGACCATGTAAATTGCCCTTTATGGCTTTCAAATTTTATCAGAGCAGAGTCAGAACTATCAAAATAAAAGTGGGTTTATTTTTGTGTAGAGTTTTTTTTTTCCCCCAGATAGAAGAAAATCATCAAAAGACCCTTCTAATGCTGTTCTATGTGCCGAGGAGGAACGAAGTGAAGAACTGTGCCGGACTTAACGCTCTAAGAACTGTCATCCTTTTCTTAAAATTAAAACTAGTCTTTAAGACAAAAAAAATCAATATTGGCTCATTTCTTCAGATATCTTTGATGAAACAAGATCCTATTTGGAACTGTTGGGAGATAAAAGACTTTATACCTAGCACAATTCGAACGGTTTTGTCCGTTTAAGTCTTCTAACAAAGTTTTGACTGTCAAGTTAAACGTGAAAATTCGACATTGTAATTAGTTGAGAAAGACGACTTTTATGGCGTATAGACAATATTTTTGTTTCGACTTTTATGAGAGGGATCCTGGATCTATTAACATCAACATTGCGAACAATCCAGGGGACATTAAAAATGTTTTTAAAATACATTTTGTGTTTATTTTCATCTCAGAGTGTAAACAGACCAGCTTAAAGCGTTATTCAGAACGGGATTTGCTAACTTGGAAAATATGTTCAGATCTTACAGAGTCTTTAAAACGTTTAATGGTTTTAATATTTTTAAATTTAATTTTATAAATTTAAGTCGTGTTCGGATACCCTATACAAAAAGTATAAAACAATTGAACCACTGATATTATTTTCTTTGTTAACTCAAAATTTCTTTGTTAACTCAACCACTGATATTATTTTCAACAAACTCAATTAGATAATGAATAAGGACAAAATCACTATATGTACTTGGAATGCGAATGGCATTAACAACAAAAAACAAGAATTGGAAATGTTCCTAAACTTACGAAACATAGATGTCTGTCTCGTGTCAGAAACCCATCTAACAAAGGGGCACAATTTAGTAATTCGTGGATACAAAGTATATCATACAATGCACCCTGACAATCTACCAAAAGGAGGTAGTGCGGTCATAGTAAATGATCTTATTACCCATCATGAACATTGTAACATATAAAGTACAGAAATGCAACTCACAGCCGTACAAATAAGGTGCACAAAGCAAAATATCAACGTAGGAGCGCTGTACTGCCCGCCCAATCACGCTATTAAAAACATATGTTCAAGAGCTTATTAATGAAATTAGGTGAAAGATTTATTCTTGGAGGTGACAACAATGCTAAACATCTAGAATGGGGCTCCAGGATGACCCTTACTCGAGGTAAAGAACTGAGAGAGGCGCTGAGAGAAACAGGTTGTTTATTTCTTTCAACAGGAAAACCAACATATTGGCCTGCAGATATAAACAAAACTCCTGATGTGTTAGACTTTTTTATAATGAAAAAAGTATCAACTAATTTCACATCTATAGAAGATAACTATGACCTCAATTCCGACCATTCTGCTGTCGTCCTAAAATTAAATACAACAATAGTGAAAAAATCTTGTAAACCATTTTTAACCAACTCATCTACAGATTGGTTAAGCTTCAAAAAGATTCTGCTAGAAAAAATTAACTTAAGAGTAACATTAGACAATAAGGAACAACTAGAAACTGCTACTGAAAAACTTATGCAAGCTGTCCAGTTTGCAGCTTGGAGTAGTACTAAGACAAAAAAATCAAAAAAAATCAGCCCTAGATATCCGGTGTATATCCTTAACATGGTAAAAGAGAAACGAAAAGCGAGAAGGAGGTGGCAACAAACGCGTGACCCATCCAGCAAAACGGATCTTAATAATAAAAGTCAGGAGCTAAAGAGAGAAATAAAGAAATTAAATGATAGATCTCTGAATTATTACCTAGAAAATTTAACAGCTACTAAAGAAACAAATTATTCTTTATGGAAAGCTACAAGTAAAATGAAGAAGTCTATTGTGCGTTCTGCACCACTGAGGAAAAATGATGGCTCATGGGCAAGGAGCGATAAAGAAAAAGCTGACACTTTTGCAGATCATCTCGCTGAAATTTTTCATCCCAATGAAATGAACACTGTTATTGATCTAACTGAAATATATAACCATGAAGATATAAATATTCCCTTAATAAGTCGAAAAGAAGTAATTAAGGAAATAAAAAACCTAAAATTAAATAAAGCCCCAGGTTTTGATTTAATAACTTCAAATGTGCTAAAAAATATACCCAACAAAGTTCTCACACTCTTGGTATATATAATGAATGCCTGTATTAAGCTTAAACACGTACCTAGTATATGGAAAGTTGCCGAGATAATAATGATCCAAAACCCAGGAAAGCCTGCTAACGACACCAAATCCTACAGGCCGATATCTTTGCTCCCTACAATATCGAAGTTGTTTGAAAAGTTACTATTGAGAAGGATTCAACCCCTCATAGAAAACAGGAATATAATACCTAATCACCAATTTGGGTTTAGGCAAAAACACTCAACAATAGATCAAGTACATCGAATAATAGACATTAAAGAAAGGTCACTGGAAAATAAACAAATTTGTTCTTCAGTATTTCTAGATGTAGACCAAAGCTTTTGATAAAGTTTGGCATGAAGGACTCATCAAAAAGCTAAGTTGTTTGCTCCCTAAAAATTATGTTCAATTATTTTCATCATATCTCTCAAATAGAGTTTTTCGAGTTAAAACATGAGAATGAATACTCCTCTCTAAGAGATATAAAAGCTGGAGTACCGCAAGGTAGTATACTGGGTCCAATTTTATATTTGCTATACACCTGTGATATACCCGATGTAGAAAATATAAAAATAGCAACCTTTGCAGATGACACAGCGTTGATGGCAGTTGGTTCTACTATAGAAGAAGCTACAAACAAACTGCAAAAAGCTAATGACGAAATTTCCAACTGGTGCAAAAAATGGAAAATTAAATTAAATGAAGCCAAATCTAGTCATGTAAACTTCACCTATAAACACATAGTAACTCCTCTCTCAGTTAAAATTAATGATGTCATAATTCCATACGAGAATAAAGCTAAATATCTTGGCATGACCTTGGATGCAAAACTGAAATGGAAAGAGCATGTGAAAATCAAAAAACAAGAACTCCAGTTCAAATATAGAGAAATATACTGGCTGATTGGGCGGAATTCTACGGTCTCGACCTATAACAAAGTTTTGATGTATAATCAAATATTGAAGCCAGTCTGGGCATACGGTATTCAAATATGGGGATGTGCTAAACAAATCCATATTCAAACTATCCAAACGTTCCAAAATAAGGTACTGCGCAACATAGTCAATGCTCCATGGTATGTTCGCAATGCCGATATTCATCGAGATCTGAAGATCTCATCTATAAAAGACAAAATAATTAAATGCGCTGCACGGCATAAAACTCGTCTGATCCAACATGTCAATACCGAAGCTTCTAGCTTAATTGACAATCAAAATTTTGTGAAACGACTAAAACGAATAAGACCACTTGAGTTAGGTTAAAACCTTTTATCTATTAAAACCTTATTGGATTTTGGTAGATCAAAGGTAGATCTTAGTTTCTTTGAGTTAAATGTAAATTAATGGTTAGTCTATAAGACTAGTTTTAATGTTGCAATAATGATAGGAGTTTTTAGTGGGTTAAAGTCCCACAGTCCTTCAAACTGCCATACTTTACATTAATAACAGGTATTTTCTCTGAGAATTTAAATTTTAAACAGAAAATGAGCATTTAATCGCAGTTGTCAGAAGATAACTATAATGAAGAGAAAACACAAAAGAGAATCTTGTTTCTATTTTAGTTTTTTATGCTGTAGAAATTTAAATTTTTGTAATGTCAGTAAGAACAAATTTAGCATTATTTCAACTGCAAATAAAAAAATACATTGGATTAACTTTTTAAAGCGTAGGTGAAGTGTTGAATATGGTTGTATCATTAACCCATTAAAGGCCACACGAGTTCTGTTGTTAGAAAAGTAGTAATTTTATAAAAATAAAACAAATTTGATGGCACCAAATCAAAAAAAAAAATTAAAATAAAAAAAAATTCATTTATTTGTCTTTTAGAGAGGTGTGCCAAATTTGGTACACTGGCCAGTTACATATGAAAATTTTTAAAACAAGTTTTTTCAATGCATAATGTTTTTGTACATTTTTCACATTGCCAAAATCCGCGTTTGTGACAAATAACACATCGAAGCCTTTTTTCTAATTTTTTTGGAAAATAATTCAACCCATCCTTTGCTAAACCTATAGGACCAGGCGCTGACTTTGGCACTTGATAAACATTTTTCTTAAATTTTAGCAAATAATACCTAGTTATGTTTCTTTTAAAATTCAGCAGATCCAACTTTTCACCCTCGGAAAATAATATATGAATCTTCCAGGCATTTACAACAGCTGTATCCAACATGGTTGTGAATAGTACCCACCACCACTTTTTGCCCCGAATTGATATTCGATAATTTGACAGAGCCTGATCATGGGCGTCTACACCACCCATCCCACTATTGTAATTTTTATATACAGCTGGTTGATCAACATCAACTTTGGCTTTAACTGAAGAAGACCATCTTTTAACTTTTGCTACTGGTTCAATATAGCCGCAATTGGTAATAATCGTACATGGTTTATTATCATTCCATCTTACCACAAAAATTTCATCGTTTTTTGAAAACATATATTCAAAATAGCCTCGGTTTTTCTTTTGAAATTCTTTAATTGAAGTAATTGGACATTTTTTTGTGCGATTATCCCTTAAAGTTCCTGTAGCTCTGAAACCTTTTTCTTTTAAAGTTTGCATCAAACTGTAGCCCGAAAAAAAATTATCAAAGTACAAAATGTGGCATGATGGATTTTCTATTTCAGAGATCAATTCTAAAACAACTTTCGCTCCTAAGGGTACTTTATCTTTTCCAATATTTACTTTATTCTTACCACAATAAGTATCGAACTTGTAACAATAACCAGTGCTACTTGCTAACATCCAGTTTTTAAACCCAAAGCGGATAGGTTTTCCCCTTATAAATTGTTTTCCACTATGGTGTCCAAAATATTTTACCATTGACTCGTCTATTGACAAATCTCGATGAAAATATCCCCACTGGCAAAATTTTTTACAAAGCATGTTCATTAGCGGCCTCACTTTATACATTCGATCATTTGATTCCTCGATTTTAGAATTGTCTGCTAGATGTAAGAAATGTTTTATTTCCTTAAACCGATTTCTAGACATACAACCAGGTACCAACTCTGAACGAAAGTCTTCATCAAGTGACCAATAATTTTCTTGGCGTGGAAGTTGGTGGTAACCTGTAAACAATAATATTGCTAGAAAAGTTTTTAATTCGTCACTTGTGATTTTGAAATTATGGTTATTATTTTGCGAAGCATATATAATGGTTTGTTTCACAATTGATTCTATAACTTCTTTATCAAAAAATTTTTCAAAAATTTTTTGTGGAGCTAACTTTCTTATTTCTGATTGAATTTTTTCCAATTTTTCTGTGAGATCTCCAATATCGTCAGTAAAATTTGAATACTCTGGAAATGTTTTTACCCATTGGAAAGGTGCTGATTTGTCTAATTTCTTCTTCCGCAGTTTTTGTCTTTTTGAAGCTAAATCTTCATTATCACTGTTGTCACTGTCACTATCATTTATATCGTTTGTAACAAATATTTCTATTGTGCCTGGAATATCATTTGGAAGCTCTCTTGTAAACAAATTATTTTCCTCAATATCTTCTTCATCCGTTACAACATCAACAGGTGGAGGAACAATGACACAATCTACTTCAGTCAGTTCGTTTCCTATTAAATTATCCACTAACTCCTCCAGTCCTTGAAAATCATTTTTTCCGTAAAACAACTTCTTCGCCATTGCTATAAATTGCCTACACACAAACAATAATTTTTAATTTTTTTTTTTCATATGTGGCCAGTGTACCAAAATTGGCACACTAAACTTTATCGCTTTCTAAAACTTACCAATTCCAAAAAAAATTTCAAAATGTTTATTGTTGTTTTTAAAGATTTATTTTCAAATTTATTTTTGACACTTACACTACAATACCTTAATTTTAATTTGGTTTTGTACTTCTCACTCTTACTATAAGTCGATCACTAAAAAAAAATTAAAAAACTATGAAACAAGAAACCTTCTAATTATATAAGTAAAACTCTAAATTTGGTTCTTCCCCAAATTTTTTTTGTTAAATAGGTAGCAAAAAACAAATTATTATTAAAGCATTGCCAGGGATAAGTATAACCAGAGAAATAAGGCTAAATTTGACTGTGCCAAATTTGGTACAGTGGCCTAAAATGAGTAAAATTTGAATACTCTGGAAATGTTTTTACCCATTGGAAAGGTGCTGTCATAATGTTTTTGGTACTCACAAAATAAATAAAAAAACTTATTTCTTTTTTGTTATAGGTATTTTATCTTTTGGGTAGTGTTTTGATGTTTTAGTGTCTTTTATGAAAAGTTCAAAAATTGAATAATTATAGTAAAACATTATTATTATATTAATTAATCATTAATAATGGCTTCTGGTAAATATTATCTTACTGATGATGAAATAATTTCGAAAGTCCCTATAGAGTTTGAACATGGTACAATTTTAGAAGAAGTAGGGGAAGTTGAAAATGTTTTAATACAAAATACTGAAAGAAATCCAAAAAAGGAAGCAAAAGACTTAAAAGAACAATATTCGAAACTGTTTTGGAAAAAAAAAAATTTAATATGAGATAACAACGCTCAACAATTTTGAGGAACAATTACATATCCTCCAGAAATTTTAAATTTATCTACACCTTATTCATTTTTTATATATACTGGCTCTGAGAATGATCCAAAACTTCGTTAGGCTGATGAACTAGATTTAGGATCTAATGCGAACATAGTTTTGCGTTTGTGCAGAATTATACGACCTTACGAACACCACCTTACATCTCTGTTTCCTTGCAAGTTCATTTGGCCTAACAAGAAATACTGTCGCTTGGAACAGTAAGAAGAATCAAAATTCCTAACTGCAAACTCCCAAGTGAACAAGCACTGAACAGAGAAAATCGTGGAAGCTCACATGAGTATGTCTGTGATTTTGATGGTGGTGTTGAAGTAGCTCTTGTTAGCTGGAAAGATAACAAAACTCTACCTTTATTATCAACTTTTACAAGGCAAATTCCTTTCACTGACGTTCAACGCTTTGATAAACAAAATAAGAAATGTATTTCTGTTCAATGTCCAAATTTAGTCAACAAAAATAATAAGCATATGGGAGGCGTTGCCCTGTTAGATAGTTTAGTTGGACGGTACAAAATTCAAATGAGGACAAAAAAATGGTACTATAGATTATTTTATCATCTTTTAAATGTTACAATAATTAATAGTTGGCTAATAAACTATAGAAAAATTACTATAGAATGAAATGAAAAACCACTTGCTTTATCTGAGTTTCGGGTTGAAATAGCTTACTGTTTATCTACCAAGGCATTTCATCTACAAAGAAAAGGGGAAGACCTTCAAATCAGGTAGAAATGCAAATTATAGAAAAAAAGAAAAGATCTTCAACAACAGCTTATATACCACCAAAAAATGTTCGACTTGATTTGACTAACCACTGGCCAGCGTATGAGTCTATAAGACAAAGATGTAAACTTCCAGAATGTAAATCATTTTCATATATAAAATGCTCTAAGTGTGGGTTGCATTTTTTTTGGACAAAAATAACAACTGCTTTATAAAATTTCACACAAAGTAAAAAAAAAACTGATAATTATTATATTTTTCATATTGAAATTACTAAAATGCAATATTATTTTATAATATTAACTTTATTTTTTTGTTTTTGATTTGATTTAATTTAATTTTAAATAAAAAAAACGAAAAATTTGTTTTTATAATCATAAGGCATTTCTAACGCTTTTACGCATTATGTATCAGATATGCTACAACTAAATTTGTCTAAAAAAAACACCTTATTATAAATTTATATATATTTTCTAGTATTTTTTCATATTTATAAACTGTATTTGCACCTAAAAACTATTTTTCCAACAAGATATAAAAAATCAAGCAGTGTAGGGTTAATACGTTGTATAACCTTTAATTTGTTGATCATTTAAAAACATTTCAAACCAGAAATATTTCTAATATTGCAAACGATATGTTAAGATGTTAGTTTTATTTATGTACCATATTAGTTTGAGGTGTCAAGAAAAGTTTTTCACTATTTTAATGTTCTCATATTATGTGGACTAAATTTTATTATTATAAAAGTTTTCATTACTGTCATATTTTATTGTATATCTTTTGTAGAGCAATCATTGGTTTCTAAAACAACATAAATTTAAAATAAATTAATCTTTTTTAGCCATAACAAAATAATATTGTACATTTCTTATTTAAACAAACACACACACACACACACACACACAATAAGTAAGAATACCAATAATTTAAAATATTGTGTAATTAAATAGAAAAGTTCGTCTTTTGTTCTGTTAATCCACCCTCCCCCCCGACTGTTGAAAGATATAAAGAAAAATTTTCATTTTTAAGAACAATTAAATATAATATAAAGTTAAATTAAAAATTATGTGCAAAACTTTGTAACCAATTTTAAGGTGGGTATAAATGTAAGTAAGATACTGAATTTGAAATATTATTTTTTATTAGAATTTCATAGAATCCAACAGAGAAGGAAAAGAAAGAAAGAGTTATGTGAATAAATTTTTATATTAACAAAATGTCTCAGTAGGAAGTTGCACCATAGTTTACATTATTCTTTATTTACACTATGCTGTTATAATAAATAAAATAAACTGTTATTTTCTCTTAAATTAAGTTTTTCAGTTTTGATTTACTCATTTCCCGTTTTTTATTACCATACCAAGATGAAATTAATCGTACTTTTTTTTTATTCTTTATTTTGTACTTTTACTAGTTTTTTTTTTGTTTATGACATAAATTCATTAAAAAGTGACATAATTTTGTAATAGAAATGAAATAATTGAGACATTTAGAGGGTATGTCATGACCTTCTGTAAGAAAAATAAATTACAATATTATGATTGTGATCAGAAAAAAATCAAAGTCCACTTTAATTAGTAGTCGGATGGATTAACCAATATCTGCCCTATACCCCACGGATGGGCTTACGGGGTTACGTGGTGGAATAACTAATATACCGTATTAATGTTCATCAACCGAACCTCTAAACTATGGAACACCTTACCATCACATCTTTTGTATTCCCTCAAACGTATAACTTAAAAGTTTTCAAAAGACGGGTAAAGTAATATCTGTCCGTAAATCCTGTACTAACTATTCTAGTCTATTCTATCTTAGTTCTTTTCTAATTTTATTACTCTTTACTATCCTTCTTTTTTCTTCATTTTAATATGGGTTAAATTTTGCGAAGGCAGTTAGGGTGCTTATTCCATTATTTTGGCGTAATAATAAAAAAAATGCCAGAATAAACAAATCTTTTAAATTTTTCAAAGTTTAAAATTGGATTTGACCCGTCATATTATTTAATAATTTTATACTCACTTTCGCAACCACAATTTGCTCCTTTCTTTAACGCAAGATTTCTTAGATCCGTCTATTTGTTCTACTCATTTTACCATTTAACTTAATATTGTCTTGCTTTCTTCATCCCCTTTTAATGGCTCTACAGCCTAAATAGATCTATATTTAGTCGCCCCACTTCAATTTTTAATGTTGAACAGTTTAAATGCATCAACTATGATTGTATTAAGCTATCTCAGTCTAGCTATTCAAACTTACCTTTAACTATTTAAAGAAGTCAGTATTCAGAGAACAGTGTTAAATACATGTCACAGTATGTTTTGGTTTATATACTTTGACAGTTCTGGGTTTTCTATATTTAGTATATACTTCCAGATTCCACTTTATTTTACAACCAATATTTTAACATTATTAGACCCACGTAAAGCACCTTGAAACTTTTATTATAGTACAATTAAATTGATATGTTGCAATTTTTCACTCCCATTTTATAATTTGTTAATTTGTTAGCAGATTAACTCTAAATTATCTTTTATCATTTATTATATCCCAATGACAAAGGGTACTGGACCAGGTCGAAAAACCAATAAAGCATTTTTTTACATCATCGGGAATCGAACCTGAAACCTTTCGCATGAAAGGCAGACGCTGTACCTACTGCCCCACCCAGCGTGTTTAATATTAGTTTCATTTATATTCTAATTTTTGTTGATATTCGTGGAGTTAAAATTTTTAAATATATTCACCACCCCTATATATTATGTTCGTCCGTTTTCTTACTAATACACAGTTTTCAAGGTCTCACTTCTATTCCCGATGAAACAAAAAAAAAAAACTACTTTATGGGGTTTTCGGCTTGCTCAAGTTGGCAACCACCTCTTGTCATTGGGATAAAATAAATGGCAAGAATAATTTAGAGTATAAATTGGTAACAACTTAAATAAAATGGAACTATACTATTTAAGAAGGCTTAGTTGTTGCTAGTAATTTGATAAATAAATGCTCGAAAAACATTGTAGTAAAATATTGTAGTATAAAGTACCGTATTTAATTAAGCATATAAAGGTTACTGTCAAAATCACAAAAAAGTATACAGGGTGTTCCACTGCAAACTTTTTTTTTTAAATTTTAAAATAACGGCTCCTTCCCCTCTTAAAAAGCTGATACGCATACTCTAGAACACCCGGTATAAATCCGTTCCCACTTTATATCATTGTTTTCGTTGATTCTTCATTTGATCTCCAGTCCGATATTTTTATGAACTCAATTTACATCCAGGTATAGTATTTTATTTTCCAGTGTGTTACTACTTCCTAAACATAACGTATTTCGGGACCTTTATTATTTTATTTTTTTTTCGCACAGCAAATTAATAAAAGATGAGCAAGAAATTGAAAGATGAAAATTGCGTTAAGCAGAATTTAATTTTATTTTTAATAACCTAATAAAATGGAGGCGTCAAAAATGTGGGTCTATAATCAGAGTAGTAGCACAACAAAAGTTTAAATTAACAATTAAATGGCAAAAAAGGCAAACTTCAATCAAATCATTTGCGGTTAATTAGCATTACATAGCCACCGTACATAACCAACATTATATAAAAACAAAAAACTAATGCAGAATCCCACAAACACCTAAATCCATATTTCAGAAGAAGAATAAGTTTCATATTTACACTTGATCACAATAATTTCACATAAATAAGTTATAGTAGTTACACTATCTTATTACATTATCATTTTCTCTCCAATACTTTTTGTTAAACAGCAAAAATTGTAAAAAAAAAAATCAAAATATCAAAAACCAACCTTTAATATTGTTATTTATTTTTCTAGTGTAAATGCAGGACTATTTTGCCATTAGAAATCCCCGCACTGTACACTATTACAAATATACAAGTTCTAAAATAATATTAAAGTAATATAACAATGGTATATTTTTGAACTGGGGCTCCAATTTAAGATAATTTCATATTTTTCTGTATCATCTCACTTAGAGCATGCAGAAGAGATGCAAATAATTATCTATAACTGGACTTTAATGAAATAAAAAATGAAAAAGTAAAAAATTATGTAAATATATTGTCATATATTAATATATAATGTATATAATCCTTTAAAAGCCTGCTTCTTCCTAAAAATGATAACAATAATAATAATAAAAAAAAACAGGAAAGAAAAAGCAGTAAAAGCTGTAAACAAGTTAAGAAGAAAACGTTTTCACTGTTTTAAAGCTGAAAGTTAAATTAAGTCCACCATTCTGGACTGCGTTGAATATTTTGCATAAAATAAAAATATTTTCAAAGTCCAG
The DNA here is from genome assembly GCA_963942445.1 of Argyra leucocephala. Taxonomy (NCBI): domain Eukaryota; kingdom Metazoa; phylum Arthropoda; class Insecta; order Diptera; family Dolichopodidae; genus Argyra; species Argyra leucocephala. The sequence continues at coordinate 19,267,007 of OZ012681.1, forward strand.
TTATTTGTATAATAAAGTTATTAACGTTATGTGTGTATGTTGAAATTAAATGCATTAAGAATGAGGTTTATAGAATAGTTTCCGCTAACGAAATTTTATTCTGCACAGTTTCTTGGATTCCTAGGGGGATTGATTATCTTCTTAGAGTTATGTTAAACCACTTTCACTATATTTGTTTAAATTTGATATTGTTGAACATTCATTTGTGGATCGATTGGTTCTAAAATTTTGTTAGGAAATGGCAAATTAGATAATATTGTAAAATACTGCAAAAAGAGGGATATGAAACTTAGTACCAGAAACAATAATAAACGATTTTTAAGTAAAAATGGTAATAAAAAACGAATAAGGCTTTTATTCCAACTTTTGAAAACCATTCGATTCAGTAAGCAACCATATATCTATTAAATAAAACGGATAAGATAATACACAAATAATAAGATGTTGGCTGATTCTAATCTTCGAAACCTTTAGGATGTAGTCACTGCAGCGCAAAACATGACATAACACTAAGCACAACACACTTTTTCCGAGTGTAATTTAACCGAAACAGAAAGAGTATATTAACTGTTAATAGTACAAAATATAATTAATGTAATGCTTGAAAACAAAGAAAAATGAAACGCAATAGCTAAATACATTGAACTAATACTACGCAGGTACTAAAAACAGCTCAGATATTTAGAGGACCCCGAAGAAAATTAAAAAACGGAACAAGCACGGGTCAACTTGCTATGTAATGCGAAAGCGAATTAGTTTAACCGTGGGAAAAGGCGGTGTTTTTGGTGAGTAACCGGAACAAGATTACGGGACTCTCACATACCCTTCGAGTGCGAACTCTTCTTAAATACATATAAAAGTTTTTCACCACTTACTTACGCAAAATAAAAAATCAACCTTCGAAACCAACTTAAGTCTCGAATAACAACAATAGCTTACATTAACAGCGTAAAAAAACTATCCCTAAATATCAAAAATTACCACATCACGAATAAGAAAGTAATAATTATAACGTTAATAAGAAAATTTAAAATACAGACCGTCGCTTTGGAATTGATTTGCTGCATACGTTTGCTGCTTCTTGGGTTTAAAATTCCTGATATTTCAATGCTGCTATCAGAATTTGATTATCTCAAATAGTTTCTGAGATAAATAGTGTCCCTTTTGCGCATTTCCAAAATTTTTGAAATTTGGTACAATTGGTTTGCCGCGCTTCATACATTTGTAAAATTTTCATGTTTATGCAGCAAAATATTCACACAAAATTCCAAAAGTTTTAAGTTTGTATTGTTTTGCTGCAAGTCAAATACCTAGCAACATATGGCAAACAATTCAGCTTTAATTTCGATCTTGTCTTGCCGCATAGTTCATTAGTTAGTCTACAATGTCAAGCAAAAAAAGTTTGTTTCTGTTTTGGTATTGTTTTGTCTCAAATTTTTGAGTTATATAACAGCAACACTAATACGTATCGTAATGTTTTTAACTTTCAAAATAATGAATCGTTTTACAAGCCTTAAAAGGCGATCGCAGCGATCGATATGTCAAATTTAAAAACACAAAACTTTATTCTGAGGTTGAAGTTATAGATAATGAAGTTCACATCAAAGAACGGAAGACCCTTACAGTAAAAACGGATATTGATCGTCATAATGCAGATCCTACATACGTCGATAAACTGATTTACATTCAATGTCTGAAAAGAAAAATTAATACATACAATTTAACAGCAAATCCGCATGCTTTTCAAATGGAGATTTACTGAGATTTATGGAATGAAAACAAAGCGATCGATCAGGAAACGATTTGGCTAGCGCAATTTTAGTTATGTTTAAAAAATAAATGGATAATCATCACGAAATTGCTGGTATAAGCTTTTGGAGTGATTATGTGTGTACCCGAACAAGAAAATCAAATAATGGCAACTGCTTTTAAAATTTGTTTACATCAATATTTTCAAATTAATCGAATTATTTACGCAAAAATTTTCTGAGCCAGGTATTTTTGATATTCAAAATGTTAATTGTATACTTGCAATGCTATTTAGATGTTTAAGTTCATCAATATTTTGTATTTAAAATTATGAAAAAAATTTATCCTAAAAATTCAAATTTACATAAAGTATAATTTATGAACTGATTTGCTTTCTTGTCAAATATAATTAATAAATGGTGAGTTTATAAATTTATAATAATTTCGTATAACGATTTATATTTGTTAATTTTTATTTTATATTTTATTGATAGATATTTGTATATAAAAAATGTGAAAATATAATATAGTTCGGTTTGACTTATCGAACTTTTACAATTAATTAAAATAAAAGGCGAAAATCTGAAAGTGACACAAATTTCTCGACAGACATTTTCTTGCATTTAGTAAAAAGTCATGTTTATTAAACTTTCAGCAAATAACATTTTCAAAACTAAAAATGTTATTGTCCAAGAACAGCCAGGTATTTGCTTTACAGCATAAAGTATCTGCTACTTATATGAGATTTAAAAATGTGTACATTTTACTCAAAACTACTTGAAAAAGCTTGGGAACACCTAAAAATATATTTAGCTATTTTTATTTCCACCACTGGACAAACCAAAAATATCCAAACATAAAACAAGAGATATTAAATCTTTAATTGGCTTTTTGGATAATCAAGAGCGCCAATATTATAAAGCTTAAAGCGGTATTAAAAATTAAATAACTTGTAGCAATTGCTTTTATTTATCGATAGTTGATTTGTTGCTTTAAAATATATCTTGAGAACGAGTGAGTCAATTTTAAATCTTCTTTTTCTTCAATTTTAAAATTCTTATTTGAAAGCTAAAGAGTCCAAAGTTTATTAATGTATTAAACTTTAGTCAAAAATGTACAACTCTGCCGTGCAAAGTTAAAATCATGTAACTCAGTTTTGGTTGTTTTGAAAAAATGAAGCCTATGCGTTTGTACTTGGCCTACTAAATATTGTAAGAAAAACTTAACCGTAAAAATTCAATAAGATTGACAAAATATCAAAATTCAATATGCATTATTTTATTTTTAAATTTTTATTTAATTTCGAACGAAAAAATCAATAAATTTTTTTCATATTGCACTAAATTAATTTTTTTATATATTTTTTTTTGAACCATCAATATAAAAACCATGTAAACTGATTTACATCATTTTTAGTTTGAACAATTTTATATTTTCGTATGTGAAATCAATAAGAAAATCAACTAAAATTTTGTATTTAGCATAGAAAAGTGCTAACGAATTCATTAAAAATTTTACTTCTTTGTGTAAATGAAATTTTTTCGAAACATTGTTTTGTGCAACAACTACAGAGTGGCAAAAGCTTATATTTTTTACTTGTTTGGCTGAAAACTGTTCAGCACGTTCTTCATTTTCAGTTTCTTCTGGCCAATAATTAGTAATGTTAAGTTGTCTTTTATTTGAAGCTGCTAAAAATTACTAGAAAAATATTTAACTCTAATTACATGGTTTTTACTTTGAATTTTGTAAACTTATAATCATTCAGTTTGTTTATTTACGTTTTTAAAACTAAATCAGCCATACATTTGCCACGGGATGACATGATTCGATCAAATGGTCAAATACAACCAAATTATAATAAGAGAGTAATAATATTCTAAGCAAGGCAAGTGAATATGTATGCACAAAAAACGTTATACTCAATATTTAAATATATGAGAGACGAACGGAAAAATAAAGGTCACAACAAGATAGTTTTTGCATGGTTTTCACTTGGTGCTATTGTAGCAAATTTGAAAAAATATCAACGAACACGAAATCAAAATAAGGTAAAATATTTTGTTTATTATATACATGGTTTTCACTTTGGAATCTCTTCGTTTTTTAAAAGTTACATGATACCGAAGTTTCAATTGCCGGGAAATGAGTAAAAATATTTAGAAACGGGTTTTTGCATTTCATAGAATTATGTGTGAGAATTTGAAAAACGAAAAATAGTGAAAACCGTGTAAAAAGAGTTGCACGATTTTCACATTGCACGGCAGAGCTATAATAGAAAAAAACTTTAATAAAAATAAGTAATTTTGATACCCGAAAAATCGAACAGCTGCTGAAAATGGGTTAAAATTAATAGTTATTAAGAAAATAGTTTTTTTTGGATTTATTTGGCAGAAAATTTATGTATTAAAATTACAATTTACATTTGAGTTATTGAATTTATGTAATTTTATTAATTATTTCTCCCCCCAACTTCAGTTTGCTATATTTTATTTTGCCGCATGTCGTACAAAATTCATTGGATCAACAAATAATCGAAATTTGTTGATTTTCTGCACGTGCAAATTGACCCCTTATTCAGTGGCGGATTAACCATTTGTTGGGTTTGAAGCTAAGAATATTTGTGAGCCTCAAAATCGACTAAACCTAATTATAGGTAAAATGTAAAAAAAAGTATACAAATAAAATTTGGAAAAAATATAAATTCATTTTAATTCATTTTATGTGACCAAATAAAAAATAACAATATAGTATGAACAAAACAAAATAGGAAAAATTTACAGTAGTTGTAAATTAAGCAAAAAAGGAGTGCCTCAAGGCTCAATTTTCGATCCTAATCTTTTTAAAATTTATATCGATGATATAGCACGGCTAAATCTGAAAGGCAAAGTGCAATTATTTGCCGACGACTTGGCTATAAAATTATCAACTAATAGCGAAACCGATCTTAAGTCGTCAATACTATACGATTTAGTTTTAATCGATGAGTGGTTAGTAAAAAATAAATTAGTTATAAAACTAAAAAAAACTAAAATTTTCTTATTTTAAAACAAAACCTTTGCTCATCCCACCTTCTTATTTAAAAATTATCAAATTGATGTTGTTAAGAACTACAATTACTTAGGAATGGTGATTGATTCTAATCTCAAATGGGTAGAGCATATAGACTTTGTATGTAAAAAAATTGCCCCTTATATATTCATATTAAAAAGACTGAAACAATTCTTAGATAAAAAAAAGCCTCTTTGTTATATTCTCATCCTATATTATTTCCAACAGTACATATCTAAATCCAATCTGGAGTAGAGCATCAAATAACCCACATAAGTAAATTAAATGTTCTTCATAAAAAAGCTATCAAAATTATTAATAATTACCCAATACAACATCCAACAAGCTTACTATACTCCCCTGAATTTTCAAGCCTCGATTTTATATGCAACAGAGAATTATACATGTTAGCTTTCAAAATTATAAATAACTACTAGGGGCCCCTGTTGAGTAATTATATTTCAAGTTGAAGTCAAATTTAAAGTTTTTAAAAAAACAGTAATTTACGTACTGACATAGACTTCGCACGATATAGCAGAAACCACTCGTGTTTAATAAAAAGCTTTGTGGTTAGTAAGTTTTATTTAGGACACATATAAATAAATGTCCCTCATATACTGCTTCGTTTCCGATATATTCCCTATAGTAAATGGCATTTAGTGGATAAAATTCCTAAAAATAAAAAATTTTGTCATTAAAGAGGTATGTATATATATACATACATAATACATAATTTTAATAAAAACTATATTATTACTACAAATAACCAAAATTTAGAAACAGTTACTTAAAAAGATAAAAATGCAGAATTCAAGTGATTTGTTTTTTTGTTGTTTTTATATTTTTTATTTTAGCGATGAATTTGTTTCTTTGTTTTTTTTTTGGCATATGTACAAAGATTCATTGGCAAGTACATAATATAAAATATAATAACTGATTTGTTTACTTTTGTTTATTATTTTCATAAGATCTGACTTATGCATAATGTATTTGCTGAATAATAAAATCATATGAGTACAAAATGTTCAACTGTGTGCGCATTTTTGTTTTATATACAATTTTATATATTATGTATATTAGAAGTTCATTAAGGAGTAGGTGAATCGAAATAAAATGAAAAGGTGTCTACTGCGCAGGACCCTAAATGCTTGCCAATTATAATTATAGATATCAAACACAACTTCATTCTTAACAGAAATATTGTATTATATACTCACAATACAAGAAATAAATTAAACTATTATCTTTCATTATTCCGAACAGAAAAACAAAAAACAAACTGCCTTTACAACTGCCGAAAATCCTATAATGACTTACCTACAAACTTAAAAGAAATAGAAACTTTACCACAATTCAAAAAAAATATTACTTGTTTCTTGTTAAGCACACATAACATTACCTAAACAAAACAAATTTTCTAGTAAAACATTACTAGAAAATTGGGTAGTTTATATTGATTTACCTAACTGCATTTTAAAATTTTAAAATTTATGCATTTTAGCATTCAAAAGTATATATTTTTGATTTTTGAGTTTTTTTTCTTTTTTCTTTTCACATTTTCAACTCTATGATTTATTGGCAGAAATGTATAATTTTTATTTGTTGTTGCTTTTTTCTTTTTTTTTTCTTCTTCTGGGTCTAATATCTTGTCTTAATACTTCTTTCAATCCATCATAAAAAATATAAAATGTAATTAAAACAATAGAGATAACAATAGAAATAGCAATGCAAAAAAAAAAAAAAAAAATAATTGGTAATAAAGTAATAAAATTAAATGCAAGTAAAATTATACTAAAAAGTATGAAACTAATTAAAATGCACTTTTGCATACATTTTACATTAATTCTATATTATTATTGTATATTCATGTGATCGTTTTAACACGTATTAGGAAAATAAAAATTGATTTATAATACACAATTCGACCAGACAGCTTAGGCTAGGTCTTAAACATAAATTTTTACATTTTAAATTAATTAGTATATAATGTTAATCTTAATCTAAACTACTTTCTTTTATCTTTTTTATCTTTTACTAAATCAAATATAAATATTCTCTATACTTAAGATCATGTTACTATTAGATTTAATAATAGATTTAATAATAAAATTGAGCTATATCTTATAAATATTTGAATAAGATTATAATTATAATAAAATTTGTATTTTACTCGTTTGAAATAATAAAGAAAAAAAAAAAAAAAAAAAAAATAGAAATACTAAACAAAACAATAAAAATTTAATTAAATTTTTTGTTTCAGGCATTTTTTATTGGAAAATTCTCTTGTTGCCTCATCATAAGACACTGATTTGGTCTTTCTTTTCAATTGTGGTACGATATTTATTTTTAATAAATGTCCATTTTGAAAAAGCTCTTTCGACCTCACAACTGGTTATTAGTAGAGTTAGAAATATCTTTAATGTCATATATAGATTTGTGAAAACATCTATCAAACCTCTCTCGAATATTAATTTCAGCATAGTGGAACATTTTGTTCGATCTTCTCTAAATTGTGTACATTCGTTAATTAGTCCTGCAAGTATATCATTATGGTAAAAAGAAAGTACAAACTTAATGCTTTCCATGTCAATTTCAGAATTAATATTTTTTTATGTACATCAGCACCCCTTTCACGATTCGAAATGTTTTTTGTCCTTCAACCCGTTTGTTTAAATCATTATAATTTTCAATAATTTCTTTAAGCAAATTTTTAGCCGTTACTTCGTATTCAACCATTTTTTGTTTTGAATTTTCCCGAAATTGTTTTACAAATAATTCTAATGTAAGAATTAAGTCCATAACCTTCAGAAATATCTAGGAGGGGGGCTTGTAAGTTTTTGCCTACTTTGTTAAAACGTTCAAGAACTTCCTTCCAGCTTAATGTCAAAATTGCATTTCAAGTTTTATTAATTTTTTTAATAAAATAATTGCTTCTCTTTTACAATCAAGTTTTTCTTCGCTTTCTTCATGAATATATTTAAGAATTTTCAGAATATCCCTGTAGCTATTTTTTAATGGTTTAACTGATTCATGATGCATTGATGACCATCTTGTAATACTTAAACTTTTTAAGGAAAATTGTAATTTATCATATTTCTTCAAAAAGTCCCGATGCAAAAAAAAAACGAAATCCCAAAATAATCAATAATTGATGTTACTATACTAAATGTTTCTACCCCTACCAAATTTAGAAAATGTGCTGCACAAGATACAAAATCAGCATATTTGTTAATCTCCTTTAAACGTGCAGTATATTTTCCGCTGATATTTGCTGCGTTTGAGATTTTCGAGTCTCGAAATATAAATTTTAATCGAGATTTCGCGAAGTAAACGATTTAAAAGTGTAACGATTTCTAGAAATTCTCGAGACGAGATTTCTCGAACAGGAACTCTAGCATATATAGATCAGTATATGCACAAAAAACGTATTACAAACAGAAAATAAATAAAAAAAAAATTTGTTATTTCTTATTTTTAATTTTTTTGATTTTTTTAATTTTTTAGAATTGAAATTAGATATATGATTGAAAGCGATTGGGGCCCTGAAGCTGTAGCTTCATTAGCAGGTAAATCCGCGCCTGCCCTTGTTAAGCTATTTTATAAAAATATTTCACATTACCGTACCTTGATATTAAAAATTTTATGGAAAGGACATGAAACAGCCTATGTAATGAGAGTTTAAAAAAAAATTGATCGTACAGTTTTCGAGATATAAAAGTCCAAAATTCACTTACGTTTTACTCAAAACTAATATTTGGTGTATATGCGACATAACAATTCCATAGCGATGGGATATCGGTGAAAAATGTTAAGTAGAACCGCCAAATCAGAATAATGATTTCAACTCATCAATCCAACGAAAGATATAACGAAAACCAAACCATTAAAAATTGCTCTCATTTGCACGATGAAACTGGCATTATTCTCAAATAATTACAATTTCTTAATACCATTAGCTTCTTACAACAGTCGTATAAAACTAACCACTAATAATTTTAATACAAAAAAAAAAAATTTTTCTTCATTTTTTGTTTAAACCACTCGAAATTAAAACAATATTAATTTCATGAATTCCACACTATAGAATATAAAACTAAACTAATAACAATCATAAACGATCATCATCATCATGACCATCATAAAGGAAAGGATAATTCTTAAAAAATAAAAGAATTTAAATGTCCAATATGCCACCACATATATGTTGATTATATGTTGATTCAGCTTTCTTATTATTATTTTACCCTTTTGGCTATTAATACAAATAATTTGTAACAATAAAATATCCTGATGGTAGAACTACAAGTAGTATAACATTTAGTATAAAAACGTTTAATCTCTAAAGGATACTCAACTCATATACGGGGTATATTTCAAAATGAAATTGTATTTCCTCAAAGTTAAACTACACACACACACAGAGAGAATACTCTCTATCAGTAAAAGAAAAACCCTTCAACCACCATTCAGGAAGGAAATAAAATATCCTGAATTAGAAAATTAAAAGTAATAAAGCTGCTTTATATACACATACAATAATACAAACACACATGAGAATATAATATAAGGATATATGGTAATTTGTATAAGAGTGCGTCATCGTATATTAAGAATAGTTCTTTAGCATATACAGAAATTAATGTACAAAGAAATAGCTGTATAAAAATAATATCGAAAATGTTTGAATGTTATTTCAATTTTCAAAATAGACAACATTTACATCTTAGATAAAATCTAAAATTGAATCTAAGTCTGATGAAAAGCTAATATGCAAGCATTACATTTATTTCTCTCTAAACGCCAGATAATGTTGTCTGTACTTACGTGCAAATTGAACATAACAACCTACTAACAAGACGTTTCGTATAAATTTCTCTCTTTCTTGCTATCATTTTCACAAGTATTTTCTTTCATCAGTTCCGTAGTAATGTTTTTTTTTGTCCTGACTTCTCTTGGGACCATAAGGGTCTCTACTTAACATTTCCATCGTACTTGATTGTTAGCAGATGTTTTCACTTGTTCCCACGTTATGTTTGTTTTTTCTAGTTCTTGTTTTATGGTTCTCTGCCGGGTGTTCTTTGGACGACCGGGTCTTCTTGTACATTGTGGGCTCCACTATAAGCTCATTCATTCGATGTTTTACGACTTTCTGTGTGTAATTCATCTCCCTTTCCTTCTTCTGATGTGTTTTGATATGGATTTAGAGGTCTTTGTTGCTTATCGTACAGAATTTTCGGTATATTATTTTTATGCACTAGCTTTGTAACCCGTCATAAATGACGGAAGCAAAATAAATTCTAGTTTCTTTTTTTTTCATTAGATTCTTTATTCCGAAATTACAGTACTTATGTTTATATAACTTTTTATTTATTTTTATTTTTTTATGTTTATATTGGCCTAACACTAATCTTATTTTTTTTTTATATAACAGAAAAAGAAGTACCATACCAATAAATTTGTATTTGTATTTCCATACCTAAAAAAATGTTTGTATTTTTGTATGGTATACTCGTACTCACTTATATTTAGTTATAATTCGTTAGGTGGGTTCCATTTAGTATAAATTATACCGTATTAGCGTTATTGTGGCCTCTGGGAGAGCAAATTTAAAAATGGGATCTTATTTTCATATAAATTTTGTCTTTTGTATGCTGTATAGGGATCTTATTTTGCTATATGAATAAACTGTTATTATGGTATTGTGTTATTTTTAAAAAAATATTCAAAATTTTGTATCTAAATTGGTAAAATTTACAAAAAATACAAAAACATTTTCATCAATAATTTTCAATTTAAAAAAAAACAATCTTTTATTATCCGACGTAGAAGTAGAGTTAATTATCCTACTCTATTTCTATCAAGTTCTATTGATTGAACAGTGAACCTGAACAGTGAAGTGAACACTTAACACTGAAAATAAAATAATATTTTTGGAATGGAGCATGCAGAACATACAGAATACAGATACAGCAAATAATAAAAAAAAAACAAAAAAAAAAACAAAAATATTTTTTTTTGAGTAAAGTGAGTTACGCACACAATAATGACAAAAATAAAAGGTAGAAGCAATAAAGTAGTATAATGTATAATATTATACAATACAAATATGCTGATACACATGCATATTATTGTGTATAATTTTAAGTAATAAGAATAACCTTTGAGTGAATTATGTATTTGTGTTAAATGCTGTTTGCCTTTTGGTTATTATACCATATTAAACTATTGATTAAATTTCTATTAGTCCTTATTATTATAAATCAAAAAAATTGTTTGTTTTATTTATATTATTATTATTATTATTTTTTATTTTTCCTCATTATTTGCGAAGAAGACTAACATTAAATTAAAAAAATATAGTTCATGCAATCAATTTTTTCTGCAAAGGTTCAGCATGGTAGACAGGAGTTAAAAAAAGCATCAAAGCAATTTGTATATATATGCATTTGTATACATATGCAATTTGTATATGTGTTGGGGCGTTCCGTCGAACTTACAAACATCCAGATAAATGCAGAATAATATATATAATACTCCTCAGTAATACATGATTGCGCATTTAATTATTGTTATGTGATAAAATGATGTTAAAATTTATATTGGTAGAATATTGACTGTGGAATGGGGTGGTTTATAATAGTGTTTATTACAACAAAAACAACAGTTTTTAATAACCTTTCTGTTTAGTATCAAAAGCGTAATTTCTATTAGGGATAAAAGTGCTTCTCCCATATACAGGAAAATAATAAGCTTCACTGCCAATCAATTCGCTTGCATTAGACCTATAGACATTATATATAAACATCGCCGAATTCTGAAAGTGATGTACATTCACATTGAATAATTCTGAAATTGATAATAATGCAATAATACTCGCATCATTTACACAGACCTGCTCAACCAAACGGAGAAGTAGAATAGATCTGAAAACGACGTCGTATACACCCGTAAAAATATATAAAAATAAACAAAAGGCATTAAGTAGAATACTGATATTTTAATGTAACTGATATTGTAATATTATTGTGGAACAACTCTCCCGGCATAGAATTTTACGAATTAGCGTTACTACAGCACAGCTACCTCGCAACGTTTCACATTAGATCAAACAATATTTTTCTATGGCGGAAATGTCTTTAACTTTCTTTACAATGTTCACTAATATTTTATGATATTTAGTCAACTAGAAGTCAGACGTTATTTCCATTGTAATTTATTTCGTCAAGCCAATATTACAAAATTTTACTATTGTATAATATAAGTGTAACGGTTGCGGTAACTATAAATTTATATGATAATTGAGAAAATTTTTCCAGATAATTTCCATACCTAAATAATATTCTAAATACAGAAGTGAATGTGAATTGTATGAAAGGATACTTAAATAGCCACATTTTTTAATAAACAGAAGAACATAACAATTACATATCTACATTACTGGATCAATATAATATTATTTTATTAAAATATGACTAATTAAGAATTAAAATATAATTAATATCAAATTTGTGAACAACTGCTGAACTAAAAAAATTAAAATATTGTTAAAATGACTCCAATTTGGTGAGAAAATTATTAGCACAGTTAATTAAAATATTGAAAATTGATAACCGCGAGATTTTTAGCGTATATTGGATACGATTAAGAGTACAATAACAACTGCGGATACTAAATACGCATATATCAGTTTTGGTAACCCTATGCTGATTATTCTTATTGACTCACTGAATGTGGAAAACTAAACTGCTATTGTCTGAAACTAAGTCTTCTTAAATAGAATAAATCCATTGTATTTAGTTTGTTACCAGATTATAACAGTAAGTATCATACAACATAAAGTGCAACAAATGTTTAATACTATTTTGGACTATTGTAAGGTATGGATATTAAAAGTGAACTATACTAAATGTTCGTAATACGCGAGACAAAACCAGTTCAAACATTAAAAAAAACTGGAAAAACTTTGTTATTGAATCGCCAAATCTCTAGCTAACAAAAAAGTCGTTAAATATCTCAAAGTTCTTCTACATCGCAACTGGAATTACTTTAAGCATGTAAAATATACAATTTCCAAAGGTAACAAATTCTTCATGGTAGTAAAAAAAACTTTTTTACAACAAAAACATAAGTAATAGGGTAAAAATAATTTGCTATCAAAAATTAATTAGGCCAACACTTGTGTATGTTATACCTGTATGGTATATCAGCGCAAAAGTGCATAAGAGTTTGTATTAATAGAAACCGCAAGCCCGAATTCGATTACAAACATTTTTATTCAAATAAATTTTTGTGCAAGGAATCAAACATAAATATAATCGACAATTTTATGATAAATCTCGTTCGAAAACATTATGTAAGAGCACAAAATACTCCAGAAAATGGTTTAATATCTCATATATTTTACCACAATGAGGAGTACTTAAAAAAAACTCTGCGCATAGGATTCATAGCCTCTGACCATTTTATATTTCTTGATCAAAATGGTTTTATCCAAAACCAAAATCATGTCCCCATACTATTTCACTATAGTAGACGGGCCACATGTAAAGCGATGGAATATGAACTGGGCAACAGTAACGGAGATAATCTTATGTCCATACCAGATGGAGACAAAAACACTAAAAGAGCATATTTGGTGGTTAGAAAGCACATTCAATTTAGTAATAAATATTAAACATGTTCATTCTAGGTTTAAGAATTATTTAAGTTAGTTTAGATAGGGTTAATTATTAAATTAAGTTAGGTTAGTTAGGTATAGGTTAAGTTTTATTTAAAATAACAAGACATAATATTGATTTTTACACCCTTTTTTTTACAATATACATATAAGAAAGTAGTATGTAAGCATACAATAATAATTATGAATGTACAAAAAACAAGTAATTAAGCAATTAGAATTAACATTAAAATTTAAAATTAATTTAAATGTTAATAGTAGCCCCACGTAACATTTTATTGTTATAAAAACAAAATTAGTGCTACAAGACTTCTATATGACTCCTGATAAGCACTAAAAGTGTTATGATGATGTTTTTATGGGAATAATGTGATTAATATTGCTATAAGAATGTTCTTATAGCAATTACGGGAGTTGTTATAATGGGATTTTCCGCAAGTGATACAGCAATGTTTTTATAAATCTAAAAGTGCGTAATCCTATATCAAAAGTTAAAGTTTTGTTATAAGAATAAAATTGCTAGAATAGCATTAGTGGTGTTATTATTTTACTGTATTCCTATAATGTTACTAATAAACTTACTGTAGCTTTTGAATAAATATTTTCCGACGGCCGTTATTTTCTACAAACACGGAAACAAAAACTGAAAAATTTTATTTTGCATTCTTCTCGCAAAAACATTATTTTTACTTAAAAGAATAATTATTTAAATTTCAAATTCGATGTTATGCATTAATTAACATACATTATTAAATATTTTAAAAATGTAATTTAAAAATATATTTTCTTTTATTTATTTAAAAATTGGTTATTTTTGGAGGACATTGCATTTTTTCGAATTATTTTTATAATAAATGTCAATGAAATTTCATTCCCAGCCAAATTTTGCATTTTGTTCACAATAATTATAAATATTAATACAATTATTTTTGACCGAAAAATATTATTTATATTAGTAACACATTTTTTATATTATTAACTAATATCTATGTCCCTTTCTCAGGAAATAAATATAAACTCCATAAAATTATTATTTGAAAATAAAAAATAATACATACCTTTCTCACTCTCGCGTAACACAAATTATTTCAAATGAATATCATTTCAAAATAAAAACATATACACTAATACATGTATACTAATCCTATAACAATATTACATCACTTGCTCCGGTGCCTTATAGGATTCTCCATTTTAGTGCTTTAACGTATTTATAATCTTTCGCAGCAATTGCGGAGCACTCAAATTAACACTAATACTTCTGTAAGAGTGTTTATAATAGTGTTATAAAAGTGCGCAAGAGTCTTATAGCAATAAAATTGTTACATGGGGCTAGTTTCATTATAGCCGTTTTTCTTCAACTTTTTATTTGCTAAGATAGTTTTGAGTTGGAATATTAACCCATATAAGCCCAGAGTGTCGAAAACGAAACATATGACGTTTTCCGGCATAGTGGTCACCCGGTGTGTATTTTAAATCAAACTAAAATTTATTATTTAATTTAAAACAAATATCTAATTTACCCTTTTTTTTTGAAACGTGACAAAAAGCATGTTTGCCGATGTGTTGAAAAGTTCGAATTTCGAGCTTTTTTTTCATTCTTTTTAAAATAAAAAATTTTTTTTTTTTTTTTTTTTTATTTATTTATTTATTGCCATGATACATATTCATAATTTTTACAATATTAAATGTTTTAGAGCTTATACTATTGTATTTACACCTTTAACTATTCTTAATTATTACTTAGACTAGCTGACTAATTTATTTATTAATTAATTTATTATTTAAAGGAAAAATGGCGACAAAAAACCTTTTTGAATATTTATGTTTTTTCATAAAACTTACCACTACTTACATACTAAGAAATAAACCTAAATTAAAACCTATTCTAAAATTGCTCTTATGAGCGGATTATTTGTGTTGTTGCAACTTTCCAGGAAAGCAGGAGTCAGCTTTTCAATTTGTTGCAATATGGTGTTTATATTAGCTAATTCATGCAATTTCTTGGTTGAAAAATGTCTAGGTTTTGCAAAAATTAATTTCAATATTGCATTTTGTTTTCTTTGCAAAACTTGCATATGTGTTTTAGCAGTATCTTTCCATACGATAAATCCATATAGAAATACACTACGCAAAATTGTTTTATATATTAGGAGTGATATATTGATGAGAGATTTGGAAACTGGTTCGTATCATTTGTATTGTATTTAGTTTGATTATGGCGTGATATTTGTTTTTTTGATATAATTTTGTTGTTGTTTTTTTTCTCTAATTGCTTGCATTATTTTTTGGTATTTTAACCTTTCTGGGCAATTAAAGAAATTTGATTTATGGTTTCCTTTACAATTGGCACATTTAATTTTCTGTTCTTCAGTTGGTTTATTTTTCTCTGGACAGTCGGTCGTTTTGTGGGAACCGGAACAAATTCCACAAATTGTGTTCAAATGACAATTTTCGGCACCGTGGCCAAGCGTTTGGCAGTTAAAACACATGACTCGTCCGCGTGTTTTTTGCTGATAGTAGTCCCACTTGACTATTCTGTGAAATAAAGCTTTTATTTTGATCGTATTTCATTTAATTTTATGGTGTTAGGCTTAATATAAATCAAAAAGTTTTGTTGCTCGAAGTAACGTACGACTTTGATGTTCATTCGTTTTACATTCAAGACTTCGATTTTGAAACCTTTTAATTCGTTCATCAGCTCTTCCTGTTTGATAGATGCATCCAAACCATAGAGTACAAATTTAAGAGGTTTATCTCCACGAACTTGGTGAGTGAAAAATTTCCATTTTTGATTTTCATCCAGTGTACTGTTGTGTGTCACCAGTGCATTAAAAATAGCGTTGAATTCATCCAAAGTGTTTGTAATAATTTTTGTTCCGATACTAGTATTTTTGATGTGAAAAATTGTAATTTTTAGTAAGTCCATATGATTGCGAATTTTATGGTTATTGGTTTTTTCAATGATATTAATTGGTGGTGGTTTAATAGTTTTTATATTTGCACTCACAGTGCTTTCATCATCAGCATCATTTTGCTGGCTTAAAGGTGCAAATTTATTGATATAATTATCATGCTGTCGATCATCATCCATCGAAGAGATCGACGAGCATCTCCGCACCCGTTTGTTACCTATATTGACGAATTTATTTTATTGTTGTTGATAGTAATGTTGAATATAGTCGATTTTTATTTAAATGAAGTGAATTTTCTTTTTGCTTGAAATTTTCTATTAAATTTAGTGTTTACTCTTTTGTGAATAAAAGAACACTGAAATAAAAAATTAATATAAAAAAAAAATAAAAAAAAAAATCTTTTAAATAAACTAATTTAAATCCATATTAATAATTTAATCACAATATAAAACTAATCCAACAAAATTTGTAGATACACGGTGACTTTTTCAAGCAGTGTATCGAAAAGGAAACATCCAAAAACGATATCTAAAAATTTTCATATAAAAAAAAATGCTAGATTCTTTTTTGTTGTTTTTTCCTCTTCCAAGCTATAATTATACCAATACTGTCTTTTTTTTATTACGGACCACGTATTCTGCGATAGACTACTTGCAAATCAAATAACAAGTTATGCTAAATCGGCGTTTAATTCTTGGATACACAATAGCAAGATACGCTAAAATCGGCGTCAGTAGGTAGCTTACAAGCCAAGAATTTAATACCTGTTTTTTAATTTTTGGAAATATAATAGCAAAAACACCTTTTAACGAATTTATGAACAAACGGTTTATGCAATTTCAATTTGGAATATTTTCTCACAATATATCTATAGATAAGCAAATGATTGTTTATTTTGGACACCATTTCTGCAAAATGTTCAACAAATCTAAGCCTATTCGATTTGGCTTCAAATACTGGTATTTTTATTCTGTCGAAGGCTACTTGTTCTCATTTATACCTTATGGAGGAGCTTTATAGAAAAATGGTAGCCTTTAAAGGACCTAATGTTAGTCTATATGGAGGATAAAACGTAGTTTTGCCTTTATTAACAAATATATAAAATCGAAACCAACACACCGTTTCGTTCGATAATTTCTTTACATTACACAAACTTATGTGCTGTCTTTCATCACTTGCTTATTTTGCAACTGGTAAGATTTTTGGAAACTGCGTTTTTTATTAAGAAAAGTTGGAAAAAAGTATTATATATACCAACTTGAATTCCGAGTTTTTTTTTTGTTGAGTGCTTGGTGAAATCCGCAAAAATACCTTTAAGAAAAGTATTAGCACTAAGAGAGAGCGGACAAAGCTCAGGTACTTCAATTAGATATGACCCTGTGGAACACAATATCATCGATAGTAAGAAACGAGCTCGATGCCGTCACTGCAAAATTCAAACAGTTTTTTCATGCATCAAATGTGGTGTTAATTTGCATACGAAATGTTCTTTACAATATCACAGCTTTCTTAAGATCTGATAATTTTTGAAGATTAAAATTTGTTAAAACTATAAAATTCTTTTTTTTTATAAAGTAAATTGTTATTTTTTTTTTTTGTAAAGAATTTATTGTATTAAATTTTTGAAAAAATTATATCATTTGATCCTGAAGTTTCCTTTTCGAAACATGTAATAACTCCTTTCCAGGATGTGATAACAAATATGTTATTATTTTTTTTCTTAATTAAGCTAAAAGTACTTTATGTATACATTTTTATGACTCTGGGTGAACTGGATCTAGGCCCGGGACTATATGGGTTAAAGGCACGTAATAAGTTTAATTAAAAAAAAAAAAAAAATATTACCAGATTATACTCTCAATTATTTTGTCATTTATACCAATGACAAAGGGTACTGGACCAGGTCGAAAAACTCATAAAGCATTTTTTTGCTTCATCTGGAATTGAACCTGGGACTTTGAGGTTGAAAGGAAGACGCTCTACTTACTGCACCACCCAGCGTATAAATTATAATAATATCCCAGCGTGTTAATAATATTAGCGAAACATTTTCACTTAAACTATTCTGAAATGGCTGAAAACAAAGCGTTTCAGTTTTCTTAGTGACGAACAGGATAAGTTTCGTTAAATTAATTTAATTCACAAATCTGTCAATTTCATTAATTTTTAATTACTATGTTCAATTCTCATTCAATTATATTTCTTAAACACTCTAAATCCTCTTAATTACATCCCATTTTCCCCTATTCATGAAAATTTTCCCGACAACATATTTCTCGTTGAAAAAAAACTTCATTAACTACCATTATGTCTACTATAAGTCGTATATTATTACTGAACTTTATTATTTATTATTCAGAATTTTTATTCTATCTCTCTCTTTCTCTTACTCTCTTACTTCAAACTAAAATAAAAGATTTCATTAATCCCTATATAACCCAAATATACTTAACTTACTAACTTATTAACATTTTCATTTTTAGGCAAAAAACATCAAATTTTATTGTTAACTCAATATTTTTAATTTATTTATGGGCTTTAAATGAGCTTTTCTATTTTTTCTTGAAATGTTTTTTCTCTCACCACTACAACAGAAACATGAAAACCGAATCCGAAAAAAAAAAAAAATAAAAAAAGTTTTTAAAATAAAAACAAAACACAAACTTTTCCATTTTCATTACATTTTCATTTCATTTTCATTTTCATTTTTTTTTTTTTTCATATTTCTGAATTTATATATTGTAAAAGTCTCTTTAATAAAAACCAAAAAAAAAAAAAACAAATAGAACCAAAAATCCCTTGCAAAGTAGAGTCCTCAAAATAATTATTTTTATTTTTGTATCCTTTTTCTTCCAGTTTATATGAAATGAAATTTTTCTATTTTTATTATCATACTTTTATAGTAAACAGTTGTACAAAATATTTTCAGAACCCTACTCGCCCTACTCGCCCTACTGCTTTGCTTCACGAATTTATGACATTTGACCATAAAAATTGTGATTTGTCAGCTGCTTTATAGCATTACCAAATTCAACTTGACACAGCGCTCAAATTCAACACAACTTTGATTATTTAACTTAAAATACATTTTTTATTCTCTTTCTGTTATTGCACAACTAAAAAAAGAAAATTTTATGAGTCGGCTGAAGCAAGTGATTATTATACAGGACAATTCTGTTATTTCTGTGCACAAAAAAAGAAGAAAAACTAAAGACGAAAAAGGACACACAATAAAAGAAATTATGAAAAAATGACTATAGAATCATTCGTCGCAAATTTTATGGTTCATTTTATTTTTTGTTTTTGTTGTTTTTGTTGTTATTTTTCTGATTTCTAAGAATGGCATTTTGAAACCGTTCTTAATGGTCTTCTTATAGTCTATAAACTGATCATATTTTTTTTCTCATTTCATTTTCTTTCTCTTTCATTCACTCCTTGCATATCTTAATAATATTTATACAGGATTAAATTTTATATTATTATTATTTTGCTTGTAATGAATCCAGTTTTATCCTTGTCTCAGGATATATTTAAAATGAAAAAAAAAATTGTTAACCATGACAACATGGAAAAAATGTTTGTGAATATTTTTACAGACGATTATGAAACTCTTGAATTTACTTTATGACAGCTGTAAGACCAGCTTAACTGTTCTCTTTCTCAAGAAATCTTACCGCGAAATCTATCTGGAACCTATAGTGCGACGAGCGAAAGTAAACACGGCCGGCACTATATTTTTCAGATCTGTTCAACTACTAGGGTATGTCGACGACATTAAAAAAACATCATCGCTAGATCACAACGGGCAGTCGTCGAGGCCTTTACCCAGATTGAAGAAAAAGCGAAACAAATGGGTCTTAAAGTAACTGAGGATAAGACAAAATATATGTTGTCGACAAATAAAAAGGCCTCTCAACATCATATTGGTCAAAACATCACTGTCGGCACATATAATTTCGAGGTAGTTCACGAGTTTACCTATCTTGGAACCAGTGTTAATCCCACAAACCACATCAATGTGGAGGTACGGCGAGTAATAAGCCTTGCAAACCGTTGCTGCTTCGGTTTTGTCAAAACATCTCGGGTCAAAGCTCTTTTCTCGAAACACCAAAGTACAAATCTGCAAAACGTTCATACTCCCGGAGTTTCTTTACGGATCAGAATTATGGAAACTGCCGAAGGCAAGTGAGCATGCACTTGGTGTCTCCGAGAAGAAAATTCTTCACCTAAGTAAGTAAATTTCTTGTGGGTCGAAAAATGGATTGTATCTAGCACCTATATCTATACCCTAAAGTATTCAATGCACGGATTTTGATTTTCCTAAATAGGAGTGGATAAACAGATTCCAGCAATACAGACAATGCCAATACATGCTTTATAATTAATTTAGCATGACAACACGCTCTCAATGTCAACGTTGGATATTTGCGCAAGCAATGAAGTTGCAATGCATACCTTATTAAAATTGTCTCAACATAGTGCTCATTTCTACACCGTCGAAATACCCAGGTAATCCAAAACGGGTTTCGCAAATTCATTTATTGTAAGAACTGCTAAAATCTGGAATGTACTTCTAACCTCATGTTTTCCCTTCCGATAGAAACTGTCTATTATTCAATTTTCATCTTTTGAAAAAGAAACTCTACCCAACTGTCCCCAACTTATCTACCAATTTTTTTCTAATATCCTATTATCCGAACCTACAATAAATTTGTATAAAATAATTTTTCCCAGTGTTTGGGTAGTGTGTAAAAAAAATAGAATAAAAGGTATCGGTGATATTTCCGAAGCAATAACTCATGCGCTGAACTGACTGAATGCGATTTTGAATTGTTAAATTGCGATTGATAATTGAATGGACTTAACTGAAAATACTATATGTGAGCCTAACGACATTCCACTCAACCAACAATATGCAAACAATCGATCGACCAGCTTCAATTTCAACCTATCTAAGAAGCTGCGGATGACTCCATATTCATTGCCAAACGGCTACAAATCACATCTTCATTCATTCCACTGCTATATTAAACTACAAACTATATCTACTCTAAATGTCGGAACACGTTGTATTGGATTTGAATTTGTGGATTTGGTTTAACATTAATTTTTATTTCAACCTGTAAGCCTGTATCAATATAAATTTCATTGGTTCTTTTATTTTATTGTATTTTTGTGTATTGTTAAAATGTTTACCTTCTTGGCTACAATCGTTCTTCAGTTAGCTGAGTTTTTTTGAGTTAAAATTCGTCACACTTTATTGACGTTAAAAGTTGTAAGAGATTATAAGTTAAAGTCGTCCTCTGTCTACTGATATCGGCTTTCGACAAAATATTACCATTAATATGGTCACACTAGCTTGTTTAGCACAATAAAATATGTGCTACATCCGACTTTTTCACCATTATTGAGTCAAATGGCTTTCGCATGCGAACTATATTTTATCACACATTCAGCTGACCCATGCAAATTTGTTTACCAACAAACATTATTGTAGCTTTAATTTGTCTTTAAAATTGCCGTGGTAGGTTTGTATAAAATAAGAGTATTAGTAATATAATTCGATAATACAAAAGAAAAATATAACCGGTATTTCATCGTTGAATAAATTTTAACACTTGATGGTACCTATGAGGTTTTACAACAGAACCCCACCCCTCCCATTTTTTCATCATTTTCTGATTATTTTGACAAATCCTATCCATTTACATCCACAATAATATACCGTAATATCCAAGCCAACAATTTCTATTTATATTAAAGTCATAGGTACACCAATAATTTGTCCATGTCAACATGAAATCTCTATTGAAACCATAGAGTCCTTCTTTCAACACAAACTTTAATATATTTTTTTTTTCAAAGTTTATATTCTTTTTAGACTTTTGGATGATTATGATGACAACGAAAATCATAAAAGGATTTTGTATTTTTAGTTATAGCGGCGACAGATAATATTTTAGTAATTTTTAAGTCCTATTCTTGGGTGTTTTCTTTTCTTTCGGTTCTTGAAAAAGACGAAATTTCCACGTGTTCTGAACAAGTAATAAAGTAAGTCGATGTAAAAAAAAAAAATTTGTTTTTGGAATTGTTCGAAACTTTTTGTTTAAGTTCAAATGAAATATTTTTATTGTGTTGTATATTGGGTTGGGGTTATAGTATAGGTTTAGTCTGCAGTGTGATACACACGACAGATTTGGATTTTTGTATTATTATGTTTTGAAACAGTTATATTTGTGCATCAATAAATTCACGTTTTAATAAAAATAAAAGTCATTTATGATAAATTATTATTTTAAATTTATGATTTTTGAAATTTTGGACATAAATTATTGTAACTCCAGTAACGTCATTAAGACAGAAAGCTTTTAAAATAGTTTTAGTGATACTGGTAAGAGGACTCTTCTAAAGGAATAAACTAATTTAGTTCAATTCATTAATTTTAACGGCAAAAATATTCTATATATATGGATCTGAGTTTTAACATAGATAGAGGAGAACAGCAGCTTTACCAGTTTAAAAGTTTAATCGCATTTGCCTACCAATCGTCGTACCCCAGAACATACAATAGAAATGTTTTCTTGAAGTGAACTTTTTAACTTAGATAGCCAGCAGACCCAGTAGGTCCTGGTATTGTATCATCAACTTTCTCCATTTCTCATCAACTTCGGTCACGGGAGGATTGCCTCCACTTGAAGTTGCGTCTCTCCGAAGACTATTGGTCTGCCACAACGTCTGGACTCACAGATTCTCTTGGTAGGAGCATTTTCGTTCATTCTTGTCTTTCTTAAAATAAACATATTGTAAATCACATACTTGTTCGTTACAACTAGTCTCAGTAGTTTTGCAGGTTAACTTGCTGATAATTATAATAAATTAGAGGTTGCTTCTACTCACAAGCGAGTCATCACTCATGTATCAATCATACCAACTTGAACATATTTTCAATAATTCACTGAATCTCTAAATTTTATGTTTGTGGATTCTTGGATTTGATAGAATAAATGGCAATGATATTTCGAAATCATTATAGCAAAACGGGCATTCCAATGCAAAAAATAAAAATAAAAGCCATAATAAAGTAACTCATAAAGGTACAAGATTCTGATTCTGACAAGAGTCCCCCAATATTATTCTTATTTGTAACGTATAACTACTTTTGTGGGTGTTAATGAAATGAACGTCATTCAGTGACGTCCATTTGAATGTATTAGCCACTTAGACAACGCAAGCGATAAGACTTTATTGTAAAAAAAAATTTTTCTGATAGAAGAAAATCACCCAAAGATCATTCTGTTTTTGTTCTATGTGCCGGGGAAGAACGAAGTGCCGACTTTAACGTACTAAAAACTCCCATCCTTTAGTTATAATTAAAACTCGTCTTTAATACTAATCATTAATACAATTTTGACTCTATTACTTCAGATATCTTTGATCAAAAAAAATTCCCTTAGGAATTATTGTAAGATAAAATATTTTATCCTAACACAGTTCGAACGGTTTTCTCAGTTTAAGTGTTCTAGCAAAGTTTTGACTGTAAACTAAACGTGAAACTTCGACATTGACATATTGAGAAAGACGACTTTTATGGCGTACAGCTAATTTTTTTATTTCGTCTTTTATGAAAGTGATCCTGAGATCTCTATGAATATCAGCATTGCGAACAAACTAGGAGGCAGTAAATATGTTTCGGTACACTTTCGTTTTGGAACGTTTAGATAGTTTGAATATGTAGTTGTTTAACACAACACCATATTCGATACCCTATACCTAGACTGGCTTTAATATCTGATTAAAACTTTGCTATACGAAGGCGTAGATGTCCGCCTAATTAACAAATACAAATGCTTGTATTGAAGATCCAGATCCAGTTCCAGTTTTTTTTTATTGAAGTATTCTTTTCATCTAAGCTTTGCGTCAAGCGTCATCCCAAGATATTTTGCAAAATTTTTGTATTGTATGATGACACTGTGTAATCTTACTAGAATGTGCGACTCTCAATTTTTTTTTATTTGTAAAGTTAACTTAAGTGGATTTTGCTTAATTCAATTTAATTATACCCTTTTTGCACCAAATGGAGATTTTGTTATTGGCTTGTTATAAGTTATTTGTAGCTCATTTAGATATTTTTATCGACTGCTAATATAGCCATATCATCTGCAAAAGTAGGTTCTATCGCATCTTCTATTTCTGGAATATCACTAGTATATATAGTATGGGGCCTAGTACACTATCTTGTGGTACTTCTGCGTGTATATTGGGAAGAGCAGGATAATCCTCTCTCTGTTTAATTTAAAATAATCGTTTCGATAAATATTATGAGATAAAATCGGCATATGTTTCAGCAAATGACATAGCATAAACCCGCCATGCCATACTTTGGCAAAAGCTTGCGCAACATCAAGAATGTATTGTAAGCATCTGAGTGGAAATTTAAATTATATGTTTTAAAAGCTATATAACATTAGCAAGCCATTCAGAAGCCGGAGAAAATTGCGTGCGCGTACTCTGTACCTAAAATTGTAGAGTTTTACTACCATACACATGCATGATTAACCGTGCTCAATCACGTCGCGTGGAGTTTACGTTTTTTTTTTACAGTTAATTTTTGCAATTTGTTTTTTTTATATATCATTTGTGTATTTTGTTTTTGGATGTACGGTTTGACCAAATTTAAAAGAATATCAAATATTTCCGCATCCATTCTCAAATAAAAGTTTTCTGGATTATTTTGTCTTAACTCCTAATTTCACGTCACTGTAATTTTTTTTATTTTTTAACCACTGTTTTTGGCAAATTTTACGTTTCTTTTTTGAATTTTTAAATTTTATATATTTTAGATAAATTAAAGCAAAAACTACAGTTACTTTACTTGCACTCATGACTAAAATAACCAGAAAACTATTCGATTTGAATTTGGAGTGTTCAAATTTTAATTACAATAACAATGCATGACCTCAAAGCTTTAAAACGGACAGTATTCGCGCAGGCAAGATCGTACAGTTTATGGATAAACAACACGCCACCCAAGATTGCAGGAAAAACTCACAATTTCGCGTACAAGTTTGCGCGCAAGTAAGACTTTGTGGTGTATGGCCTGCTATTGGAAAACTGCATTTCTAAGGATCAATACAGCTAAGCCCAAATCATTCTCACAATTCCGCACATCACAAGTTTTATTCTTCCATTAATGAGCCAAAATCGAGGATAGGGTGTTTGATTATCTATGGAAGTATTTTTCTCGGTTAGAATTTGTCAAGCGTAAGCTTTTTTGCTAAACCTTTATGTCCTGGATATATGCAGTATTGTAATTTTGATATGTCAATGAGTTTTATTTCACAAAAATAATTTTTTGACAAAATAAACCCCACTGTTAAATAAGACGACGAAAATTTTTTATTAAAATGTGCACTTTATGTGTCGAATTTTCTTATTCTCACGGTTACGGGTTCAACATTGTACCCAAATTTGTATTCTATTTTTCATGGTAACAGAATCTCAAACTTAGTCTGTAATAAAAAAAAAATCTGTAAGCAACCTGTACGTTAATTAAGATTTTCTATTTAAGCTAACATAATATTCACGCCTACATAAACAACACATATACACATTTTTAAATATTTACATTGTCATATTCAAATGATTTGTTTTTTTTTTTTTTTTTTGTTGATTTATAATTTTTCATTTATTAGCTAGTCCTTTAGATTTTTATTCTCACCAGTTTTAATGTTTGGTCATATAAAAATATTTTTTTAATTAATGTCAACATTGAAACCGGCAACAACAAACAAAAATATTGAAAATTATGAAAATGGAGAATCATTTTTTATAATTTATCCATGTCCATAGAATTGTTTATTTTTTTCTCTTTTTTGTTTACAATGAAATGTCCTTCAGGATATAATGTATATATGTACATACATAAATATTTTTATAATGATGTAGCCAAAAATTAAAATTTAAAAAGCGTAGAACATCATGACGAGCAAAAATTATTGAAAATTAGAACTAGAAAAACCTAACATTGTTTTGTTGTACTGGCATTGCGAATTCAAATATGAATAATAAAAAAAAAAAAAGAATAAACAAAAAAAAATATAAAATCCTTCCAATTTCATATAAAATTTAGATTATCAAAGTTGAATTACATTTGAGATGGTGATATACAATATATTTATTACTAACCTAGAAAATGATATACGTGAGGAGAATAATGGTTTGGATTAAATTAAAAATGCATAATTCTATAGAAATTTCGTTTATAACGCTTTATGAGTATAGAACATAATGTGTCGTTGTCAAATCTCGTTTATAAAATGTCAAACGAAAATTCAAAAACATGTATTATATATTGTACGATTACAGCAGATTATGTCGTACGTCGCTGTCATTTGCTACGTTTATGTCGGTGCTGAAATAGCAATTCTAAGCCATTTGTGGGAAAGCTTGTAACTGCAGCACTGATAGCTAAAATAGTAACACAAATTTAGCTCAACTACGTAGCTGACTGACGTAATATAACACCGGTATTGTAGCTGAAATTACTACAGATGTCAAAATAAACGTCAAAGTAAAAAAAAAATTATAAAATCGAAGAAAATTTATAAAAGAAAGGGTATACTATTTTTGTTATTTAATTTATATACAATTTAATAGAATGGAAATGGAGATAATGATGTGATGTTAATTCTGTCAATAGAAGATCATTGTCATTGAAATATTGTAGCTTTCGTTTAAATCAAGTTGATCTTTATGACTCTATGACTCGGAATGAGCTCTTCTATAATAATATTATGAAGCTGCAACTTATAATGCCATAAAATTTACATATATTTCGGAACGTTTTGATAAAATTCTTCGACATTTTTTTAATATGGTGAAACTCTGTTCCACTGACATTTATATAGCTAGGAGCGGCATGAACCCGTACCAAATTTTCTTGCCATTTATAGCATTGCTAATTTTACATCGGCATGAATGCAACAATTTGCGTTGTATTTCAATTTGTATTTGAAAAATTCGTTCATTGCGTTTCAATGACCTTTCAATTTATTAATAATTAATTGTTTAATAATATTGTGTTTTAAATTGATAGTTTATAGCATTTATTGTCTATATTCATAAGAAAATTATTAAATAAAATTTAAAAAAAACTGGAATTATTTAAAAATTAACAAATTAATATACAACTTAGCAAAAACATAATAAAAAATATTTGTATATAAAGAAAAATTATCATCGCGGCAAATTGTGTTTGCTTCAGCAACGCCACAACAAAACCGACAATATCATTAACGAAATACTCAACGAAAGACAACAACGACGATTCAACACATTCTGTTCAACGGAATATACTAAAAACATTATTTTATACAACTCAGATCGAAATGAAGAGAATATTATGTAAAATACCCAACCCGATATTCGAGCCGACCCAACCGACCCCAAAAATCTATTTAAAACACGATATATTAATAAAAGGTTCGTTTAAAATAATTATAATTATAGGAGCCCCTGTTGAGTAATTATAACTCAAGTTAAGTATTAGCTTTAGTGTTAAAATAAATTTCTTGATACAGGTTTTTCTCATCAAAAAATTGAATGTTAAATGTATCGAAAGGTGACAGGGACAGAACAGAAATTCAATATCTTATGATGAGTTCATTAAGAAGAAGAGAGATAATAAAATAAGAAGGTGCTTACTGCGCAGGTCCTTAAATGCTTGTCTATTATAATTATAGATATAAGGCCAATTTTAACATATACCACTGAAGAGTAGCACATCAGGAATAAAAGAAAGTTATCGGAAACAAAAAAAAAAAACAGCATAAAAATTAAAACTCTGAAAAAAGTTAAGTGATTGTTAAATGAATTGAGCAATAATTAAAAAGATACAATGTGGAATGTTATAGCATATACTATCTGTTATTGACTCCGCGAGAGTTGAAGAAACAACAGAAGAGACTGTATAAGTACGAAATGGAGGTTATCGTTCAATAAATATAGTACTGACTCGTCATCTAAATTCGAAACACCCAATGCAAAGATCATATGAACGGTAAAGTCGAATATAACAAGACTATAAAGAAAGGAGTTGTTTGGATTGCTTAATGAAAGTACAAAACCAAAAGAAAAGTAAAAGGACTCTATGTAAGCCAGAATCATTTCTGAAACATTCCTTAAATTCTATTCCTGCATGGTTATCAACAATTAAACATAACAGTTTATAATAAAAAATATTTTTATTTAAAATGTTATACTACCGTTACCACTCCTTTACTTATATTGATTTTATAACTTATTGAAAGATGTTATTAATACATCTGTGAGTTATAAGAATCGACCAAATATTAACACTTTATAGCATTTTAAATTTTAATTGCAAAATTTACTAAGTAAGTATCAAATGAGAGTAATTCATCATTTTTAATTTTTTTCTTTTTTAAATACCTATAGTTTTCAAGGACATTCATTCATTCCGTCATACTGTTTTTGTTTCATTATTTTTATAGAATTTAATTTTTTTTTTTTTTTTACATTTTTGTTATTATTAAACAAAAAATTGTGATGATGATGAATGAGTAAAGCTTCAAATGAAATTAAAATGCTCTTTTGGAGTCCACCTTCATTTATTATCGGGGCTGTGGGTGGGTTAATTTTTTAAAAGCATTCAAAAAATATCTTTCTTTGCCATCATCACCACAAAAACCCAACCAAAAAAAAAAAAAAAAAACAGAAAAAAATTAATTTGTTGAAGGGTATTGGAGGAATATCAAAATACAGTTATAAAGAGAGGGTGAGGAGGATGAGGAGGAAGTTTGAATGAAATGGCATTGAAATTTGTTTTGTTTTTGTTTTTCTTACCTTACCTTCTTTTCGCTTACATTGTTTTCATTTTAAATTAACAAAAAACAACTAACTGTAAAAAGAAATGTTCTAAAAACAAAAACAAAAATAAATGCGGAAAAGATTTTTTTTTTGTTTTTTTTTTTTTTTGAATATTATTGTTTTGGTTTTTTTATTTGTTTAAAGGAAACCAGTGTTTTTATAAGACATCATTACCATAATGAATTGCACAATTTTTAAAAGATAATGAAAGAAGAAAAGATTTTCTGAAAGGATTTTAGTTTTTTAATTTTTTTGTTTTTTTTTTTCTTTTATTATTCTTTGAATAATTTTTAGTTTGGTTTTTCAATTCTGCTGAATAAGTCTATACCCCAATTCAGAACGCAAAAAAAAAAAAAAAGGATATTTTATCAAAAGAAATTAAAATAAGAAACAACAATAGAAGACTGAAGAAGATTGTGGCGATTGAAAAGAATAATTTTTAAAGGATTGAAAGAAATAAAAAAATTTTAGAGGCAATTTTTGAATTATAAAAAAAAAAAAATAGATTGAAATGAGAACACTAAGATGAGGAGTCCGGTTGTATTCGTTTATTTATTTTAATAAAAATTAATGTGTTTTATAAGAAAAAATAGATTGTAAAATAAAAAATTATTCCTTATTGTCTTTTTATTGAATATTTTTTTACATTGTTTTTCTTTTTCTTTAAATAAATTTAAATAATTTTGAAAGAAAGTTTTTGGAATATTATTGGAGTTAAATTTTGTTTTTAGCATACGCACAACATAAAATTATTAAAGTGTTTAAAGACTTAAAATTTTACATTTTGAAATATTAATAGAAAAATAAATTAATAAATTAAAGCAGGCAATGTATGTACGTTTTTGCACTTGTTGAGCCAGATTGAGCCAGATTGAGCTCAACTAGTGCAATAATGTACTTACATTGCCTGCTTTAATTTATTAATTTATTTTTTTATTAATATTTCAAAATGTAAGATTATAAGTTTTTAAATAATTTAACATACTACATTTTTGCACTTGTTGAGCTCAATCTGGCTCAATCTGGCTCAACAAGTGCAAAAACGTACATACATTGCCTGCTTTAATTTATTAATTTATTTTTCTATTAATATTTCAAAATGTAAAATTAAGCCACCTTAGGCTCAACAAGTGCAAAAATTAATTTTTACTCCAAATATGTGAAAAAAATGAACGAACAAACACACCCATTGTCGTTTTATTAGTGGACATCTGGATGCGACTCCTCTCAGTATACTACCTTAATAAGTTAAATAACAATTGAAAGGTCATAGACTTTGACAATGTACACTTAAAAAGAGGCTTAAAAAGAGGTGTAAATGGTGAAATGATACGAAGAAATATTGCCAAAATGCTATATAACCGCTTTTATTAATAATCTGATAATATGTTGCCAACCTACGTGTGGTGCAGTGGTTTTTTCATTTGACTTATTAATAGAAAAAGAAATTGATAAATAAAAGCAGGCACTGGAAGTACATTTTTGCACTTGTTGAGCTCAATCTGCCTCAATCTGACTCCACAAGTGCAAAAATTAAATTTCATTCCAAATATGTGGAAAAAAGTGAACGAACAAACACACCCATTGTCGTTTTATTCGTGTAGACCTGGATGCGACTCCCTTCGGCACCAACTTAATAAGTGAAATAAGAATTAAAGCATCATAGATTTATGCAATATACACTTAAAAAGAGCACAGCTATCAAAATAATAAGTTTTCATGTTATATAAGTTTTTTAGTGTAAATGGGTAATTGGTATGAAGAAATATTGCCAAATTCCTCATATATTTTGTAGATAAACCCTTTTATTAATAAATCTGACAATATATGTTATCAATCTACGTGCTGTACGTGCACATACGTGCTCTACGTGCACATACATAACGACATTTTTTTTGACTTAAAAAGTAATTAAGTAATATAAGGCTTAAATCCTACTCAGAGAAGTTTTCAGAAGTTCAGACCGATTGGGAAA
Source organism: Argyra leucocephala (assembly GCA_963942445.1). NCBI lineage: Eukaryota > Metazoa > Arthropoda > Insecta > Diptera > Dolichopodidae > Argyra > Argyra leucocephala. The sequence goes on from OZ012681.1 coordinate 19,298,259, forward strand.
GACAGTAGTGCGAAACCAAGTCAAATAAAAGCAAATTGAAAAGAATATTAAACCCTGTATCACAATGTAAAGCTAAAAGATGATATAATTATAATAAATATCCTTTAACTTAAAATCTAAATATTATATATTTTTTTAGAAACAGTCGACAGTACATGATGTAGATGGTTATATCGTCTGACTTCAAATTAAAAGCTTCCGCATTCCTATTCGTCATATTTGAACAGTTTGATCAGATTGTTTAACGGTTTATCCGAACAATATAATTTGACCAACGACTTCAAACCGAATTTTTTGTAAGTGAAACTTACTATTAACACGTTGATCGATTTTGGTAGAGGAAAATGTGATGAACTTGCGTCACCCTAAATTGTGAGTCACTAATGTTATTTTATTTGATTGTTTCTAAAAATCATTTTACTCAATTTATTAATTCAAATGATTAAATTTATAGCCAGAATCCAAATATTAAAATTTCAGTAAAATATACACGATAGAATCATCTAGCATCAAGACGAATATACTATGGGAAAAAATAAAAAGTTGTTATTTACACAACTATTACCAATTTCTTACAACAAACTCTGAATATCTTTCAATATTTTCTAATCTGAATATTTTCAATACAAATTCTCTATAAATTTTGAAATAACAAAAAAAAAATAAAATAAAAAAAAATTTTAAATTCAGTAGACTTTGACGTCTTAGACTCTAATAACAATTTAATACCTCAGGTCTTATATTCAAAAAATAATGTCAACTCTAACAAGAACATTACTCAACAATACTAGAGAGACTAGACCTCATTTTAAAAAATATTTTAAATAAAATAACTGACTATACATATATACGTATATAATTTATATAGTATGTATAATACACCTATCGAAACCTATTATTAGAAACCTTCTCTTTCATATTACATTATTATCATGGGGATCTTAAAGGATAATAAAAAATTTCGTCAATCAACGATCCAATTACTGTCATTTATTTTCTCTGGAAAATTCCAATGTAAATGCGTTTCATGACATCCCCAGGTAAAATAATAGCACCAACAACAAAATATTTTATTTTTATTTTTAAATTACACCTGAAAAACATTTGTTACTTTCATCGAAATAAAATTTAACAATTTTTTATCACAACATTTACTTTTACATCTCTTTTCCTCTCTATATAATTTTAAAAAATATATATATATAGATTTGATGGCACCTTTATTAAATAAATAAAACAAAAACGACAAAATACTATATAGATATAAAATGGTGACTTATAGTTTACTTTATAAAGTAATGATATAGAATTGAAGAACAACGAGACAGATTTGGAATGATATAAATTGATTAGGGAAAGAGAGAGAATATAAAATTATTTAAAAAAATTACCTGAAATTATGGGTTTCTCTTTGGTTCACATTAATCAAATTTTTGAAGTGAAATACTCACTTTTATCACACATACATACATACCTACCAACAAACATATTTTCCACTGTTGATAATCGATGAGATGTTTTTAAATCTGTGACAGTTATTTGTTTTTTTTTTTGCAGGTAAATGACATTCGTTATCTTAAATTCATAGTTGTTAACTGTTAATTTTATCAATAATTTTATGTGGATATAAAATATAACGGGATTTAATTTGAAAAATTGACTTAAAAAATGCGTTTATTTTAGAGATAAAAATCAAAGTGAAACAATATTTTTTTATAAAAGAGAATGAAATAAAATGGAATTGAAATATTGCAACATGATTTGAATTTTTGACTTTTGAATCAAAAAAAACTCTAAGATTGTTTTTTCTTTCGTTTTATCTATGAGAATAAATATTTAATGTTTTTGCTTTTTTGATTTTAAAGTAATATTTCTTCAGGAGGACATCAGCACTTAGTTTTGCCTATGCAAATAATTCTGAATTGGAGAAAGGCAGATGGCCGCAACTAAGAGATAAAAAAAATATTTAATCAGAAATAAAGAACTACAATACCAGGTCAGAGGTAAGCTGCTTTTCACTATGCTCCGCGTCCTATACAGAGCACGAATCAAAGTGAGATGATTACATTTTAAAATTAAATTTAATACATTTTTCATATTTTCTTCGATCCCGTTAAACTTAATATGAATTTAAATATAACGTGTGTGGTGCGAATATTGTAAATATATCAAGCACAATATTAACAGCCAAACGAAGAAAAATAAATCCGCATTAGTAACCAAAATAGAAATTAAAACCTTGTTGTAAAATATTTATAAGATTTTGATACCATAAAAACAATAAACCATTGTTCGAACACCTCTCATTCTTGTTTTTCTAATTTTTCAAACTATCTCTTTCGCAGCCAAAATGTTTTCTTCTTCTTCCATTAAACCAATTCTGGTCATAGTAACAACGGTTTAAAGGTTTCTTCCATCTGACTTCCGCCTATTTCGCCTATATAAAAAAAAATATAAAATTCGAAATATTATAGATGTCTTATAAAAATTATAGTACAGGTTACAGGTACAGGTTTAAAGTAACTCAACAGAGACACAGTTATAAAGATATAAGACATTAGTAATATTTAGTAACGACTAGAAAACTTATATATTCTCGGAATACGAGTAAACTAAAATAGGCTCTGCAATGACCATATTTGCGATATTGCGAAAAGGGCCGCAAAATGTTTGGGATTTGACATAAATGGTAGTACAGGTCACCGGTACATATTTAAAGTAACTCAACTGAAACACAGTTATAAAGACATAAGACATTAGTAACATTTAGTAACGACTAACAGTCTTAAATGTTCTCGGAGAGTGCGAGTAAGTTAAAAACAGCTTTGCAATGATCATATTTTCAATATTACGAAAAGGGCCACAAAATGTTTGATGTTTTTTAACTAAAAATTCGCTTAATATCTATAATATCTACATATGACGAGATAGAGTATAATTCACATTTATGGGCTTTTATGGGCATTTAGGATCTAAGATTTCTTGACAGAGTACAAAAACGCGCAATTCGCCTCATACATGATGTTAATGTGTCATCAACAATTGCTTCGCTTGGTCATCGTCATGTCGTTGGAGCACTAACTCTACTTTATAGATATCTTGTGAAAGTAAGCACAGCGAATCGGAAGAACTAAAATTGTTACTTCTGCATTTTAAGCAATTCCGTCGAAGAACGTGAGAAGCTGCAAATGTGCATCCCTACATTGCGTGGAAAGCCAAAGTGGCTCAAGACTATAATTATGGAAATTCCTTTATAATCAGAATTTCTAGAATGTGGAATCGAATTCTACTGCAAGCTTTTCCAAAAAGGGATAGTTTTTACTTGCTTAATTTACACAAATTCAAAGTGAACGTTAATAACATAGTTTGTCCCCATACCTTTCTACTACTTCTTTTTCTTTTCTTTTCCAAAAGCCAACGGTACGAAAGTATAAAAGTATTTCTGACCTAAGTTTTGACCAATAATATAAAAAAAAAACAGAAAATTAGATTCCACTCGATTAAATTTATATTTGATAAACCGTATCGCAATGTCATTAATTGAATTATACCTCCGCTCTGATATATTCAGAGTCCACTACTGATTTTTTGTCCCCATGTTTGTTCCCTTAACTACCAATTAATAGTTCCTAAATTTAAATTATGTAAATATGATGTTATTTAATTATGATTGCTTTCACAGGACTCATACGTTCTATATTGATCTTTAGGCGTTAGGTCACTGATATTATTTTGATTACAGAGATAATAAACTGCAATGTAAAATCAACTTTCATTTCCAGCAAAATCATTATTAGAAATGTGTACCGCACCATCTACGCTCAATCAATTTTTATATCAGTACCTACATATAATCATAAAACTAATTATGGTAAATATGAACCTATACATAGAACGCTTATTATAAGCTAGGTAGCAAACATAAATTCAACTACTAGTTTACTGGCTTTCAACATTCCCAAAAAAAAAAATTTTACAGTCGCTATTTTTAGGATATTGCTATTAATAGCGTTCCTTTAAGCTGTGTTACTCATGAGTAAAATATTAAAGGAACGATCATTTTATGCTCATGAGCAAAACATAACCTAAAAACATTAATGTTAGTTTGTTTTTTTTGGAAATTTATTTATCAAAAAAAATTTGTCAAAAAATTCTCTTCTTTTCTTGCTGTTGTCTAGTTTTATTCATTAAATGTAATTATTTTTAAAATAAAATAGTTTACTTATATTTAAATTATTTTTTTGTCGAAAAATATTTCAATTTAAATTTTTGTTTATTTATCATAATATCAAACTCCAAATTATAAATATGACACCAAATAAGTATTCAGCACAAAAAATTTGTATTCAGCACCTAGCGGAAAGTAGATCGTTACTAACCATTTTCTACACAAAAATAAGAGGTAGTGTAGCTGTGTTTAAAAATGTGTAAAAATGGTTAGTTTACACCACAGCATAATGAAACGCTTCTATTATTTTATTTTGTAATGTTGTTTTATTAAAGTGTAAATTGTTGTTTTCGGCCGGTACTATATTTTTCAGATCTGTTCAACTACTAGGGTATGCCCATGACATTGACATCATCGCCAGATCACAACGGGCGGTCGTCGAGACCTATACCCAGATTGAAGAAAAAGCGAAAGGAATAGGTCTCAAAGTAAATGAGGATAAGACAAAATATATGTTGTCGACAAATAAAAAGACCTCTCAACATCATATTGGTCAAAACATCACTGTCGGCACATATAATTTCGAGGTAGTTCAGGAGTTTACCTACCTTGGAACCAGTGTTAATCCCACAAACCACATCAATGTGGAGGTACGGCAAAGAATAACCCTTGCAAACCGTTGCTGCTTCGGTTTGTCAAAACATCTCGGGTCAAAGCTGCTCTTTCGAAACACCAAAGTACAAATCTACAAAACGCTCATACTCCCGGTTTTGCTTTGCGGATCAGAGTCATGGCCACTGCAAGTGAGCATGCACTTGGTGTCTTCGAGAAGAAAATTCTTCGTCGGATATATGGTCCTGAAAACGACGATGGAGCCTGGAGGAGAAGATATAATGCCGAATTCTATGAGCTGTACAATGAGGTGGACGTAGTCACAAAAATTAAAGTCAAGAGACTACAGTGGCTCGGACACCTAGAGCGGATGGACGAAAATGTTCCAGCCAAGAGAATCTTCGATTCCAGACCCGAAGGTACAAGACGTCGGGGCAGACCAACCCTTTGTTGGAGAGACGAAAGATCGGCGGATTTAAAGCAATTTCGAATCTTCAACTGGAGAGAATCCGCCCGTGACCGGAAAAAATGGAAGATGTTGATGAGTCAGGCCCAGGACCTACATGGTCTGTTGGCCACCTAAGAAGAAGAAATTGTTGTTTAATATTTATTCAATTTCAATTTTATTTTTAATTTTTAATTTTAATTTGATTAGTTTCAAATACCTATGTCTAATAATTTGTGAACTATTTATGCTAAGCAATACAAATAAATACTTGTTTATTTTTCAGTCAAGTATGAAAATGAAATCTGATGGCCACTAGCTACTAATATTTAAATTCCGTCCTCCCGTCCCGCATCAATTTTCTATCTCGATTCTCTGTCCTATACTATAAAAATTCTACGCTCGATGCACACTCACATTTTACTCTCTCCAACTATAAAATAATATAAAATCCCAAAGTAACTGTATATAACAAAATTGTAAAATAATATCACATAGTTAGAGAGAGAAAAAATATCTCTAGAGAGTATTAAAAATGTTCAATGCAAAAAAAAAAAAAAAAAACTATTTTTTATTAACTATCATAAAAATGCTAACAAACAAATCGTTAAATTTTCTATTGCTATCCTTTTCTATATTAAATCTTAAATCTCTTCTATTATAACTATTCTGGAATTTCGTCTTTTTTTTCTCAACAATTTTTCAATAGTCTGACAAAATTTCCATTTTTTCCTTTTTCATTTCTTTTAACATTTTTGTTTTTAGTTTCTGTTATTTTTGTTCTAAATACACTGGGTTATGAAATTTGAGTTGTAGTAAGAGAAGATGCATGATAAAGAGAATTTTACAGTTTTTATTATCAGCTATCCCTTTCTATATTATTATACTTAGTTTTTATGGTTATTTATGACATAAAAACATTCTCCAATGTAATAACGGTAATAAATATGAAATGACCGCAAATTTACGTCCAAAATCATTCCTTTCTTTCACATAGTTTTTTTTTTCATTTTTATTTATTTTGACTTTATGACTTTTTATATTGTTGTCTTTTTCTGATTTTTTTTTTTTTTTTGTTAAGTTTGTATAAAAAAAAACCGGTAACTTGTGTCATCATTATGTTTTCTATGTAAAAATAGTATTTGTTGTTTTTATTCTATACATTTTATATTATTATATTTCTTTCCTATTCTGAGAATATATATATATATATATATATATTCACATATATTTGTCTCTTTTTAATAACTGGTTAAATTGGCACATTCAAAGTCAATATTAAAGAAGTGTATCAAATCAAGGACACAATTTAGTAAATGAATAGTTGTTAGTTACACAATTCAACTCCCTGAAAATTGGTGTCCTCAGTAATCGACAGTTATTTGTTTTCCAGTTTTCCTTTTTAATATAATTTATTTTTTCATCAAGGATTTAAATTCATGCATGTGTTATTCTTCGTATATTGAAGTCGTTTTTAATAATAAGAAAAAGACAAAAAAAAATTTAAGTTGTTTTTCCGGTTATTTATTTTTCTTCTTTTTTTTTTTTTGCTCTTTACATTTTCCATATGTGAAGTAAATTGTGTGTTCATATGCCGGGTGTAGAAGGAAATGACATACGTCAGGCAGTATTTTATATAATTTTTCATAGTTTTTAGCCTTTGGGGTTTTGATTTTAGAACGTAGCCCCATTTAAAATAAAAAATAAAAAAAAAAAAAAATATATTATATAAGAAAAATTAAATGTAAAGAATATAACAAAAAAAAAAAAAAAATAACTCAAATGAGTGAAACTAACTTCCGTTACGGACATTAGTTGCATAACATAATCCTAATATAGAGTGATTTATATAACAGTTCTAAGTATTACTACTTGCATTTACTGAAATTAATAATAAAAAAAATAAAAACAAAAACAAAAATAGTACTTTTTAGAATATCAACTGTAAAAATAATTCGGTCGAATGAATAAGATTGCTTTAGGGGGTGGTAGTGGTATATTATTTTAATGATTGAATGAAGAAAAGAAAAAAAAAATTAAAAAAAAAAAAAGAAATGAGCATATAAAAAAAAAGTAACTAAGAATAATAAAAAGGGAGATCATATCACTTACAATTTTCTCTGATGACGTCCTTTTCCGTTATTTTTTTAAACCGTTGCTATTTTTTCTATTTTATTTTTTATATTTTTTTTTTTATATTTTTTTTTTTTTTCAGAATTTCAGTTTAATCCATCTAAAAAGTAGATGTGAATAAAAAATAAACAGTTTCTTTCTATGGGGGACTTTTCTATAAAAAATGAATTATGAAATTTGTTTTGGTTTTTCGCCTTCTAGTATTAAGTTTGATATGGAATCCAAACTATTCCCTCCAATGTTTCGGTGGCATACCCAGTTGATGGTTATTTTATTGTCTGTCATCGCTTGCTATCTTAGATAGTCTTTGATCATTCCTCCGGAAAATAACTTCTAATCCAATCTCTTCTTCTGTTTCCAACGGTTCGCTTATCGGATTTGATTTTTTACGATTTTATCTCTAATTGTACGTCTTGATAAATTTCTTAACTTTTTTATTTCTGCATTGCAAAGAATGTTTTTTTTTATTTTACTAATATCAGCACTGGCTTGTGCTGTGTACATCCTAACTGAACGAATAAATATTTTACATATTTTAATATTACCTCTCGATATCAATTTGCCAATTCAGAATAATTTACCTTCACATTTTCACGTTTTTAAGGTTTCTTTTTGTCCATTAGATAGGTGGGTAGGTAGAAGTGGCCATTCCAGTTACTTCTGAAAAACCAATTAGCACTTAATTGTGCTAAATTTTTGACACCACGATTCACGTGACCTATTTCTTGTTGTTGATTGTTATAGCAGGTCATTCCCATTAGAGTTGGACAACATTTTTTAGAAGTTTATCGATATTCTTTTATCGTTAACATATTTGACTTACCATACTTGCATTTTTTGATTTTTGTCTTCAATTAGTTCTGCTTTTTTTATTTTAATAATTTTTTCTCTGAGATTTAACTATCGTATCATTATTTCAAGTCCAATTTCATCGCAGCCGGAACTGATTTAATTTTATTACCGGTAGCCATTTTTGTTATGCATCTCAGTCCCTTATATGTACATATTTAGTCCCTCGTATATTTTGAATATGTACATATTTAGTCCCTCATATATTTTGAACAGATTGTTTTCGAATAAGCTAATTTTATGTAAGTGTTTGACTGCATAGTGGCAAATTATTGTCTCTAACATTTTGTTTTTATATAAATACCCGCTGGATAAGCTCTATAATACATGCGTAACGCTGGCTTGACTAGGATAGCGATGAAAGAAGAAAACAAATATGATATAAAAACTAAAAAGGACTTGAAATAATAAGCGGTTAATGTGTGTTAATCTCGGCAAATTATAACAGTCGAAACACATCATAAGGAATGGGATTCTATATTCGGGATGCTCGAATCAATAATAAATTTTCAATGCCATTTTTTTTCTTTCTTCGAAGTGCTATTTTGCAGGGGTAAACGTTTTCTGCTTCTCTTGTTTCACGTTGGAAATATTTAAGAGTAATACTTTCATTTTTACTGAGTATATGTCTACACTTACGAAATATCTGTAAAACAAGATAAGTGATTCTATTGTCCATGTTGAAGTGAATGCTAAGAATGAACCATAATTTGCACCTCTGATTTCTGATAAAATCTAGACAAATTGCGGCATATATTAACTCATTCAACAGAAGCAGAGCTGGGTCGTAGAAGAAGAATTATAGTATTTTGTAAATGACTTTAATTCTAAATAAGCTTGATTGAAAATCGTAATTTCAATAAAATATAACAGAGACTCACATTAGGTCATTAAGCTATGATATAGAAACAGTTTGTTATTTGTAAATTATCGGCAAAAGATCCAATGACATTTTCTACTACCGATTGCAATTAATAGCTGAACTATCTTTATTTTAATTGAATAACTAATAACTATGCGTTTCAACCCCAAAAATATACAATATATTTCACTGAATGATCGTATTAAAGAGAAAACAAACCAAATCATAATAATTATGTGAAATGCAATCAAAATGGTTAATAGATAAGCTGCTCACATAGAACCAGCCAGTAAATATATGACTTTCTATTTGTATTCCTTTCTATTTTAAATAAAATTCAGTTGGAACTAATAATTCATCATGCATCATTATAGAATAAACAAGGGGGGGACAAAAATCTAAAAACTTGAGTTATTTCCTTCCACCAAGAAAATTACAGTTAATAAAGGGGATATACATAAAAAAAAAAACGTATTATTAAAAAAAAAAGAATATAAAATAAATATGAAACCAAATGTGGTATGGGGCAGTAGTACCGCATTATTTATATGTGAATATGAAAAACCAACAAAAAATAGAAAGTAAAAACAAAAAAAGGAAATTTATGAAATAGCTTCAGATTATTAGAGGGCTTATTTGATATTAAAACAAAAAAATGCCAATGCAACTTTCAAAAGATTTTTATTTTTTGTCGTTTTTCTTGAAATCTCGTAATTTATTTTAATGTTAAATTAAGTTGACGTGTTACTTATACTGTACATTGTATATAGTAAGAATAAAAAACAATTAAAGTGGGTCATAATTTAAAGTTTTATTCTGGAATTTTTTTTTTTTTATTTTACTTTTTTAATTAGATTCAATATTAATAGTATAGCTAGTAAAAACCTTGAATTAAAAAATTATTTTCATGCAACAGACGTTCTTTAACAGTGTTGTGTTTGAAAACTAGGTCGTAAAATATATAGTATATAATATTATGTTGTGAAAAAAAAAATTAATTTATTATCTAATGACATTCTTTGGAATCACATCTCAAAGATATTAAAAAAGGATTACAGTAGCTTTGTTTAATTAATATTAAATTGAATAATAATTCAAGCTCAAATAATATTCTTCTGCATCTCAGTTCTGTATTAATTTACTTTTTTATGTACAAATAAGTAACTCTTAAGTTATATAGAATTAAAATATTTCATCATAAAGGATATTATGTATCTTTATGATTATATTATTTTTCAAATGGGATTCAAAAATAATTCATGTCAAAAATTAGTCAAAAATAATGTAGGTGATATTGAATTGTCACTCAAAAGTTCAACGCAATGAAAATTTACCAAAAAAATGTTTTCTTTCTAATTTTTAGAATGATATGTACGATTGTGATTTGTCATGGAAAAGGTGCAGTTGAGCAATTGTGTTCTTTAATATATCTTTCTATCTAGCAATTCCGATAGTGTTTTCATGATAACCCGCCGCTCTTAATTTTAGTGTTGAAATCACCTACTTGCAGAAAATTTAAGCAAGATTAATTCTAAAAGTACATAAGATTATTTTTTATATATTTCATTCACTTTATTTGATACGGTTCAGAAATTCACTTCAGTGTTGTAGCCATTAAATGATAATAATATTATATACCAATTTTGTTATTTTGTTCTAACTCGCCAACATCCCAACGCAACACATGCAGCTTATCCAAACCCCAATATTTCAAAATTTTGACTTTCAAAATCTCACTAATTTAAATCCAGTAGTTTATGGATTAAACAAATATCCCGAAAATTGTAAAATATTTATATTATAATATATATATTAAAAAGCAGGATTTGCGGAGTTCATGACAAAGAAGGGATTTTTGTTAGGGGGATTTTGAAATGTTGTTTAGTTACGGGGATAAGTAAATTTCTCTTTTTTCAGAATACCGGACTTCACTTTTATATTTTTTTTGTTACATTTGATCATAGTATTTCGTGAGCAGAGTATTGGTATACTCAAAATTATATGATGGGGAAGCGGTATTAAGTTCTGAAACATTCAAAAAGGAAACTGTTCGTTAGAATTATCCGAAAATTTATATTATATATACTGGGAATATTACTGCGTATGTAAAAATGTTTACCTACCGCACTCAATAAAACTTGATATATTTATTAATAATTATTGTAATATGTTTGGTAATAAAACATGTGAATGCATACATACGGGTAGGGTACGAAATTCCAAAAAAAAAAAATCCAAAATTAAAAATTCCCAAACTTTTTTTTTTATTCAACAGCGGCTATGCATAAAAATAATTAAGATAAATATTCTGAAAAAAGCAGATATCCCATTTTTTGTATCGAGAAGTAGATACGCACAAAAATAATTATGTAAATATTCTGTAAAAGGCGATCAGCTTGGATTTTGAATACAATTCTAAAATCATTCTTGTGTGGAATTTTTTATTTTGTAATTTTTTTTCAGTGTTTGGAATTTTGTAACTTTGTAATTTTTTTTCTTGGAATTATGATCCATACATACTCTATACACATACGGCAAATATGCCAGGCGTAAGAATAAAAAATTAACTTGGTGAAAATCAGAAATAAATTGCAGTATTGCGGTGTTCATAATTTTAATTTCGTCTTTAGGTACGCATGAATCGGATCAAATCATAATATGCTTAGTATGTGGATAATCTATTTAACATTGTTTCAAAACTTTGTAAGCAGCACTTGCTAAATCATTGCGTCTTTTACAAGCTTGAGCTTCATTCCAAACTTCGCAGGAAGTAGTTTTAGGCTATCAAATTACATAAGTACAACTGAGAAATATTGTATGTAATATTATATGGTACATAGTATTGTACGAATGGTTACAAACTTACTCAAGTTTAATACAAGCAAAGAAGGGAAAATGTACAAAAACACAATATTTATGAATATATTGTTTTTATCTTAGGCTGTGGTTTTAGCAATCAGTAAAATAAATACGTAAAATTTTTACTTTCCATTTTAGTGTGTTGGTAGTATTTACAAATTTTTATATAAAGTTATAGGAATTGAAAAAAAAATATTCCAATAAACAAATTCAGTTAGAAAATTTTAAGCTTAATATTTCCAATAAAATCAATTTAATCATTTTACGGATCAGGTTCGTATTTTTTTTCTGAACAAAATTCAACACAATTATTTTACTGAAGTAAATTTCATTTTTTCACTCTTTAATTTAATCAGAAAAAAAATTCTGATGCCATCTAACCTAAATACTCACTAAAACTATTCCCACCCAGTGCTTATGTTTATTCAATTTAATTTAATTTAATTTCATATTTATTAAACGACCGGAATAAATTCGGACCGCCAATATTCGGACCCCACTGCTTTACGCATTTCGACCATCTTACCTTTTTAATCTAAGTGTATAAAAAGCAAGTAATAAAATACAAAAGTTAATAATTCAATGCTTAAAAAATGCAAACAAAAACAATTCTTAAATTAATCTTAATTAACAGATCGAAATTCACAAAGTACAAACAAAAAGTAATTCTTACTTAGCCTAAATAATACTGAAAGCTAACAAAAATTGAAGTTCTCAGCCTATGTGAAAGTAAATTAAATAATTCATTGCTTAGCTTAGTGTAGATATATACATAATAAATTTGTTGTCATTATTCTGACGATTGTGGTTGTATTTCTTCTTGCATGCAGTTATTGTGTGCTGGTTCATTGCGGCGGCGGGATAGTGTCTGTGTTGTGTACCTGATGCCTGTTGTATGATGTAGTCCATAACAAAGGAACTAAAAAGGAATTAGTATGTGGTATTTTAAAGGATTAACCATACACAATGGATGATACTGTTGTAGAAGATGAGTTTTGAAGTCGGTTTTCTTCCTGTCTATTTGTGAAGGGGTGGATGGGAACAATTTCTGTCGCTGTATGGCACTGAGTGTTGAATAACATGGATTTAAAAGTTGAAGAAAAACTTGGATCGAAGTGCGGATCTTATTCTGTGGACGTGTTTCCGGTGCATATTTGTCCGGTGAATTGAGATGTTCGTTTTATTGGGTTTGTTTCTAACTGTGTTGCTGGTTGAGGTACTATAAATTTTTCCAGAGATTGAGGTTTCTCAGCAGATCTTCAACTCGCTCCTAGCCACCTTGGGTATTGGCTATTAGGGCATCGATAGATATTTGATCTTGATGTTGCCAATACCTTGTTGTTTTGGAGCAGGCAACGAAGTAGTGGTACACTGTTCGGTTGTACATCACAGGGACAATTTGGGCTGGTAGTTCTGATAAATAAGTGGCCGTGGGAAAACAGTGTACATCCCAACCTAAGGCTGATCAGCTTGATCAGCTTGTTGGCTTGATGGCTTGATGGCTGTGTCGGTTATGTAATTATGGTTTCAATTAAAAAGAAAACAATCAAAATTATGTAAAGGAAATATAGGTTGTAAGTTTTTTTCTAGCTCGGACTAGGATTCGCTTTTATTTATTTTATTTATTTTATCTCAAAAAGAGCAATTTGCTCATATAGAGTATATATATATTGCTCTTAGTTGTAATTTACAATTCAGTGTTTTACGATTAATAAGTAAGTTTAAGAATTTAAAATAAAAAGAATAAAAAGCTAAGTAAATTTTCAGAAAAAAAAATTATAGAAGAGAGAGAAAATAATATAGTTACAATACAATATTTTTTTTTTTGTTTTTTTTTTTTTATTATAAGAGTTTAATAAAATATTTGTTTAATTCCGTTTTAAATTAGTGTTGTTCATCTTTTATTGTATTCTTTGACAGCATCATTATTGTAAATCGAATCATTTCTGATACCACTAGCAACTCTATTTACTTGAAGCAGATGCGATGTTCTATAGTTATTGTGTTGGTGATGTACTTCGTTTATTGTTCTTAAAATTGTATTTGCATTGATGGTTCCAGTAAGCATTTTATGTATTTGTATGCAGAGCATTTTTGTATATACAGCTGCAAAGGCAATATTTTGTGTGTTTTATGTATTTGTTGTGTTAATGATCTTTCTTTTAGTCCATATTTATTTTTTGTTGCTCTGTTTTGAATTATTTGTAATTCTTGTAATTTTGTTTTATTCATATTTCCCCATCCCACAATGGCATATACAAATGAACCATGGAATACGCTAAAAAACAGAGTTATCTTCCATTGAAATTCTACTGAATATACCGGCTATTTTCCTACCTTTTTCAATTTGAATATTTATTTATGTTTTCCAGCTCAATTCAGCATCTATTACAACTCCTAAATATTTATATTCGTCAGTTTATTATAAGTAAAAAAAATTTAAATAAATAAAACTTAGATCATTAACAATCAGTACAATATTTTGCTCAACTTAAATTAAAAAAACTTACAACCCTATTTAAATCCATCGCAATGAGTCAACACGTATAACATGAGGTCATATAAAATATACAAGTATATTATCTAATGATCTATGATTAATTCTTAAAATCTATCTTCATTAAAGCCATAAATCTTCATCTGTCATCTGATAATTATATTTAATCTTAATAAAATTATTGTTATTAAATTGCGGAAATTATCTAAATTTTAACTTCCAAATACATAATCATGGCATAAAAAAAATTTTCCTCAAAAAATATGAAAAATGAAGACCGCATCGCATGCCTTAAGCTAAAAATTAATTTATTATATAATTTTCTTCTTTAATATTCCATCATAATAATAATATACAAAAATAAACCCTTTATAATTGAAATTTCTTAAAGAAATTTGAACCAAAAACTGTATCAAACTTCATTCTAATATAAACTGAAAATCTCAAAACAGTAATGAAAATCTTTAGGAAAAATTAACGTACATCTTATTTTATTTTTGATTAATTATACTTTACTACTGTTATATACCCCAGAATAAACTGTTAAATCTTCTACCCAAAATGGTATTAGTTACATATTATCATATACATATATCCCAGAAATTGATAAAAATTATTATACCTGTTAAGAGTCCTTTTAGGTATATATACAAAAGTAAAGTACTAATACTATAGTCAAGTAACTTAGAGAAAATTAATAGCCGATTAATTAAACAAAGTTGTGATGAAAATTTTTCTTTAGTATTTTTTTTTTTTTTTCTCTTTTTTAATTCTTCGTCTAACGCAATCGGGAATGAATGATGGTAGTATCAAAAAAAAAAACATAACAAAAAGGATAAAATGAATGGGAAAACTTTTCTCATCGATTTGATTTTATTAAAGAGCAATTAAAACTTTTTTTCTTGTTTTTATTTTCAGAATCATGTTTGGAATTTTATTTTCCAATGTTTTTTTTTTTTTTGTTATATAATTCTTTTTGCATTAACATAACGATACTTTCAGATTGACATAGAATTTGGAATTACTTACCTTACCTTAACCCTTTATTTCATACGAAGCCATATATGGCTTTTTGAAATAATCATCAATCTTTTATATGTTATAATGAGAGAATCTTTTAGAAAACCGTTACAATTTCTCATTTATTATTGTCTGCATACAAAGTTGTTTCTTTTTGAGTTTGGAGAACATGCAAAATTGTCAGTATTCACGTGTTTGTCAATACATGTCAAGTGTTAAAAAAAAGCAAAATTTTTAAGAAATTTAATTAAATTTAAATAAGTTTATAGGTAAGTACAAGTAATTTAAAAATATATTTTATTAAATATACTTATAATTCTTTGTATTAAATGTACTATTTTTGATTTTAACCATATATCTTGGGTTTTATGTGTATTTGTTTGTTAAAGCCAAATATGGCTTCGTATGAGTTAAAGGAATATAATTATTATTTGAATTTTGGTTATTTTAGAAATGAATTCTTATATGTTCTATGGAAATTCAAAATATGTGCAATCCATACCTGGTGATGGTTATGAGAGCAATGATATACTTGCTTCCGACTCCGATATCGAGTATGAGGTATCGAAAAGTGTACATGACATAAGATCACCAGCTATAATTCCCGAAACTGATACTAGCTCTTCAGAAAGTGATGTTGAAATTGAAAAAGCTATTCCATCCGTCTCAAAGAAAGCAAAAACTAATAAACAAAAGAAAAAGCTTAATTGGAAAAAGGGCCATCTACCACCTTATGATGAAAATAAATTTGAATTTAAAGGAAATACTAATCTGCCTAATTACATCATAGAATTGGATACACCTGCCGATTTTTTTTTGTTTTTTTTTACTGATGAAATACTTAATTTGATAGTTGAACAATCAAATATAAAAGCGTTGCAAGATAACATAAGCAAGCCCGCAAAAATAAATAAAAACGAAATGGAACAATTCATTGGCATGATAATTTACATGTCGTTAGTTAAGCTTCCTTCAATAAGACATTACTACAGAGCCACTACAGGACAAAATTTAATATTTGAAACGATGACGTGCAACAGATTTGAAACGTTGAAACAGTTCTTACACTTTAATAACAACATTAATTTTAAAGCGTTTGATACACCAGGATATGACAAACTATTTAAAGTAAGGCCACTTTTAGAAAAAATAAGGGAGCGGTTACTTTTAATACCAAAAGAAGAGTTTCTAGCCGTAGACGAGCAAATAATACCCACAAAATGTCGACATGAATTAAAACAATATAATGCTGCTAAGCCTCATAAATGGGGGTATAAGAATCAAGTTCTTAGTGGAGCTTCAGGATTTAGCTACGATTTTGATGTATTTGCTGGAGAACAAAGTAACACTTTCCCAAATGATGCTCCAAATTTAGGAGTAAGTTCTAATGTCGTAACAAGACTAACTTCTACGGTACCTCGTAACATAAACCATAAAGTCTTTTTTGATAATTGGTACAATAGTCCAGACCTACAGGTATACTTATTCAAAAATGGAATTTTACCTTTAGGTACTGTTAGATTGAATCGTGTACCTAATGCTGATATGCCAACAGAAAAGGAATTAAAAAAGAAAGGTCGTGGAAGTATGGAAGAAAAAGTGGTTACCATTGATGATGTCAAACTAAGTTTAGTTTCATGGTTTGACAATAAAGTTGTTAACATGCTATCAGCTTATGTTGGCAGTGAACCTAATATAACTAAACGCCGTTATTCAAAAAAGCAGAAGAAATATATTGAAATTTTAGCTTCACAAGCTGTGCATCGCTATAACAAGCATATGGGTGGAGTAGATTTACTAGATTCTATGCTTGGATTCTACAGAATACAACTGAGATCAAAAAAATGGTACAAAAGACTTTTTTACCATATGATCGATTTATGTGTCGTGAATGCATGGATTTTATGGCGTCGAAAAAATGAAAATAGTGAGTTATATATGCCACTGTATGATTTTAAATTATCAATTGCTGAACATTTATGTAAAGCGGGTAAAGTAAAAGTTCTTATTTTATTACTAAATTTATCAATTTCAAATCATAAACCCCAAAAATTTAAATTTTTGCAGGTAAGGTTTCCGTTGCAAGAAGAAAAGGGCGTCCAGCTTCTTCTTCAAGAGGTGGTACACCCACAAGTCAAGGAGTTAATTCTCCCCAAACTCCTGTTCAAGCAAGAAAAAGACCCGCTAGACACCAAGACTTTCCTTTGGATTCTGTACGTTCCGACTGTATTGGTCACCTGCCACTGTGGAAGAAAAATCGGCAATTATGTCAAAATGATTGCAAATTTCGATCTTTCACAATATGTGAAAAGTGTAAGGTACATCTTTGCTACACCGAAAAAAGAAATTGCTTTACTGAATTTCATAAAACTCAATAATATAAACATATATCTATGTATATAAAAAAATTAATTAATACTAAATAATAAGTTGTTGTATTAAATTCAGTTGAATAAAATTTTGATTTTCAATAAAATATTAACTGAAATTCATTTGTATTTTTTTTATAAAACTTTACCTTAAATGCATACGAAGCCATATATGGCTTTGTATTTTATTTTCTAAACTAAATAACATTTTTTTTTTTTTTTTTTTAAATTCACTTAATTATGGGTAAATAATATCTTTTCATGTAATTTTGATTTTTTTTTTCATTGGGATCATAATTCATGAAGTAAAGGGTTAAGTCTAAAAATATAATAAAATAATAATGAAAATTTGTGATTTATTTTTTCAACTAAATTTAAATATTTTGTTTTATATACATACCTACATATATATATACATTCATTGGTCATAATATTCCAAAATACGTATTTTGATACTTTAGAGTAGGTATAAAATTTTAAGAAGTAAATTTAGTCTATCCAAAGGATTGTTATAAATTAGAAAATAATTATTTTTAAAGTAATTACTTTTGAATATAAATTAAAAATTACAAGAATTTTAATTTCTAATAAAAATTTCAAAATTTTAATTGAAATATAATTTGTTCTGTTTATGCATTGATTTACAACACAAACTGATGAATCTAATTCATTCAGTTATAAAAGCTGATATCTTCTACCCCAACCGGTGTTAAAAGACTATAGAAATATGAAAAAAGGTTTATAAAACTATCCTGAACTCTATGAAACATTTTACGGCCAAAGTAAATCGTCGGCTGCATTCCTATGTACCCAACAGACCATTTTTTCCTAAATTGACTTTTCAATGTACTGTACAATTTTCGACTATGCTTTATCCGAATTTGCAGTCAAAATAAACGTATCTCTTATAGTTTTTCGAAATATTTTTTTCTGATTTATCCAAACAATCTATATTTTGTTGCTTTCTAGACCTATAAGTTGTGCCTATTTATGCAAACTACAGTTTATGTACTAAGAAGCAACGTTCCCTCTAGTTAAAAATTGACATTTGCCCACTCAGCATTTCTATCCGCCCACCAGAAATTATTTGCAAACAATATTTTTTTTTATTTGTCACCATTTTCATTGCGTAAACGCTCCCAGTTGAAAATTTCGTATAGATTTCCACACTAAATTCTGGGTTATTTGTTTTAGTATGTCTCAATTGGCAACATTGAAATTAAATGTCAATGTTCACTTTTTTGAATTCAATAAATGTGGATGTGAAATTTAAAATTAACTAACAGATAACACCACGATATGATAGAAAAATAATAAATAAGTAAGTAATCTACGGTAAATTAAATTTTGCTCTATGATTTTGATTATTTATTTTAATGTTGAGAAGGCTGTGATATTTATTTCAAAAATTATTTTAAAATGCAATTCCTTTATTTTTTATACATTTAATATGTCAAAACGAAAATTCGATGAAAGCTTAAAATCCACAATCAAGACATCTTCAAAATTCAAAAAAGAATGGTTAAATGAAATTGTTGAAACATGCGTCCTCATCGTCAACTATAAAAGAAAAAATAAAATTAGGTGATATTTTTAATTATCAAATTGAAACCAATGATGTTCTTTGCAAAATATGTACCGAAGCAAAAGCTGAAAGTGAGTTTAAAAATGGCAAAAACTGGACTTAATTGGAAGTTGTACTACTTAAAGAGGCATTTAAGCCAAAAAGTACATTTAGATTCGGTAATAAAATTACGTAATTGCAAAAAAGGTGGAATTGTTGAAATGTTAACTTCCTCTACAGAAGAACAACAGATACGTGCAGATTTGATAGAACGTAAAAAATCTAATAAAAACGATACCAAAATTTTGATAGACAACGTTATTCTTGCAATAAAAATTAACACTTCGATGCCATCAGTACAGGAAATTCATGAGCATATGGAAAAATATATATCTATTCCCAAAAGTTGGCGCAGCAAGAATTATGCATTCGAATTTGTTCAATGCCTTACTTTTGTAATACAAAAACAGTTTCTTGACGAACTAAGAGAATCGTTATTTCATTGTTTAATTGTTGATGAAAAGTACTGATATATCTACACACAAAGCTTTAATTTTATACATAAAATACCGGCCAAAACTTTCTTATGACCATAAAAACGTATTTGCAGGAATTTTAAAATTGACTGGATGTACTGGTTCCTTTATATTTGAAGCTATTTATGAATTTTATATAAAAAATAATATCAATATGCATAATATGGTAATGTTTACATCAGACGGTGCTTCTGTAATGCTTGGTAAGAATAATGGGGTGGCTGCATTGTTACGGAACAGAATCCCTCATTTATCGCAGCAGCATTGTGTAGCACACAAGGAAGATTTAGGAATTGATGATACTTGGAAAAAAGTACCAATAATGTGTGATATTGAAACATTATTAAAGACAGTATTTACCATGTTTAATAGATCAACCGTAAAGAAAGCAGTCTTTGAAGAATTGGCAAGCGTAACTGAATGTGATGTATTAGCATTTCGTCCATTAAATGAAGTTAGATGGCTGTCAAGACATTTTGCAGTAAGAGCATTTATTCGTAATTACGATCTATTGATAGAATACTGCACTGAGGAAGTGGAGAAATGTAATGATTCAATATGCAAATATTGCCTAAAACTTCTTAAGGATCCAAAATATCGCCTTTCATTAATGGTTTTAAATTACGTTCTTGAAGAGTTGTAATCTCTTTGTAAAATATTTCAGAGGAGTTTGTTGAGACAATAATGGATGCAATGCAATTTGCTAAAGCAAGGATCAACAAAATCGAAAACCAATATTTAGGCGAAATAGTTCATTGGAATAATGATATAAAAGATCTAATTGGTAAAAATCCTGGTATCGACACTTCAGCAATTTTACGATTTATCGAATTGTTATGTATAAGACGTAATGGATTGGCATGCATTTGATCATAATGCTATAATAAATTCAAAAGATTTTAACTTTGGTCAAGATTGTATAGAAAAGCTGGTTAAAAAATATAAAAATATAATTCCCGGATATGACGAACAAATTGGAACAGCAATTTCAAAACAATATAACGATTTTAAGTTTGATTAATAATTAAAAAGATGAAAAGTAATTCCGTAGCTAATTTTTTTGATTTAGTTAAGCTGGCTAATGCAGATTCACAATTTAAAGAATTGACAGTGCTTCTAGATATCTGTGCTACATTTCAGGCATCCAGTGCAGATTGTGAACGTGGTTTTAGCTTGATGAATGCTATAAAATCAAAATCACGAAACAGATTAAAGACTAATAATTTAGATAACTTGATGCGAATAAAAACGTTTATCACATCAGGAGGCAATATTAATTTAGACAGTATTTATATGAACATTGGGTTGTTAATAAGGACAGACGTGAAAAACATTAAATTTTGATTTTATATTTTTTTATTTTTAATAGTTATTTTACCTTTTGAATATAATATAGGTATATTGTTTTTGTTTTCTATTTATAACTTTTTATTAAATTAGTAATACTTGCTTGAATGTAATATAATGCAACGTGTAAAATTTTTTTATTATTTACATATTACAAAAATAAAATGATAAAAAAAAATTTTTTTTTTCAAATTTTGCTCAATTTTTTTTTAGTTTAATATACTTGCCCACATTGCAGTTAGCACACACACTAATTTTAAAAATTAGAGGGAACGTTGCTAAGAAGTCATACAAATTTGTATTCCTAAGTATCTAACAGACCATTTTTATTCCCAAATGTCCAAACACATTATGAAGCTTTACACTATATATACTAAAATTTTTTTAATTACATTATTTTGATGTTTCAAAATATTAAAATTATAAAACTATGTATGTATGTTTAGAGTTAGATGTTAAAAAATTGCTCAAATTTTTATAAAATTCAAATTTTGTTTAATTATTTTAAAATTTTTCCAGTCAAAATTTCCGTCAAACTTAAAAAAATCATTTTTCTCAACATTTCGCTTTTGGTCGATTAGATTAGATTTGGGATGTAGCTGACGAAATGTAGTGCATGGGAACAGTGAATCTAGGTTTTGAGTCTGACTCACCAATGTGTTCCATTTTTAGAGATGACAGATGTCTTCGCTCAATTCAGAGATCTGAACAACTTTTTGAATTAAATTTATGTCGATAAGGATTGTGTAGAAATATAATTAATATTCATATAAGCCATAAATGGGCTCACTTGAGATGAAAATAAATGAAATTTAATTTTAATATAAAAAATGTGAGAAGGAGATTTAAGCAGGTGTATGACAAATCAGATATTTTGATAGTAAAATTAAAAAAGCAAGGTTTTCATATAATTCCTTTTAATATCGTTTTATAGGGGTCCACAAACAATAATATTGAAAATTTTATTTATAAATTAGACTGAATAACATCACTCCACAAACATTCTCCTATTTTGGATGACTTTAATATAAATCTTCTAACTAACAGTGACGTTAAAAATTATACAAACACCTTA
The DNA here is from genome assembly GCA_963942445.1 of Argyra leucocephala. NCBI lineage: Eukaryota > Metazoa > Arthropoda > Insecta > Diptera > Dolichopodidae > Argyra > Argyra leucocephala. Next base: position 19,320,595 of record OZ012681.1, read on the forward strand.
TGTAATGGCTTTGTTATTTATAATGAAAATATTGCAATAAATTTGCCATAAGAATAGGTTCTAGTTCAGCAACTATCATCGACCATTTAATATCAGATATGATTAAATATAAATATTACTTTCATATATAGCTGATAGTCCTTTCTATATAAATATATCTGGTCGATAATCTGGTCACAAACTTATTTTAATCATTGTTAATCAAAAATCAATTAAAGACAATAACACCAACACAAAAACTATACATGATTATAATCTACAGAGAAATTATGGCTGACGTTTGATAGGCATGATAGCTTTGATAATTTTGTCAATACATTTAGTCGTCTAACAAAAAAAAACATATTCGTATAAAAACAGTAGTTATACACAGGAAGAAGCATGAATGGATTAATAATGAGATAATTATTGCAATTAAGACCCGTGATTCGTTATATTATAAGAATAAATATCTGAACGATATGAAAATAAAGGCTTTGTACTAAGAATATAAAAATTAGTTTTTTCTCTGGTAATTACGACTAAAAATATTGTTTACTAATGGTTTCCAAAGATCCAAATAATAGGAAAATTTAGTGAAATCTGTATAAAAGTATTATGTATAACAAAAAAATTTTCTGACTCAAAAAATCTTATACAGACATTAAATCATAATAACAGATCATAATATGTAACATTTTAATTTCTTTGTTAATATAACAAATGAATTTTGCATAAGTGAGGATCATATTGACGAAATATACGTGGACAGCTTTGGCAGAAATATGTATACCGGATTCGACCTTAGTCCGACTCTAATTCTGAAGTGGTTAGAAATATTATAAAATATCTCAGGTCTGCTTCTGCAACGGGTCATGATGCAATTTCAACAAAGATAATAAAACAATTTTTCTCCCCAACTAACTCAAATTTCGGTTAAATTTATTAACTTGAAATTTGCGATACATTATTTTTCACAATCAATGAAAACCGCAATTAGTATAACCCCTGGAAATAACGGAGGAGATGCAAACTATCATCCTATATCGGTTCTTAGCATTTTGTCAAAGACTTTTTAGAAGTTACTATAGCGTAGACTCTGTAGTTTCTTAAATAATATGTGGAGTTACGCATCAAGAACAATACGGCTTTGAAACTCTAACACCACAGTTAATTGACTGACTTTATATCCCAAAGCATATACAATGGAAAATGTACATGGCATGGATTTTCAAAATGCTTTTGATTGTATGAACCATGAAATTTTATTGTACAAACTTTCCAAGTTTCGACTCGCAGAGGATCAATTGTGACTTTTTTAAATCATATTATTTATCCAATTGACTGCAGTGTGATTAATGAACTATATAGTGAAATATTAACAAATAGTAAGGTGGTAGCTCAAGGCTCAATTTTGAGTCCTAATTCATTCAAAATTTATATAAGCAACATTGCATACGTTATTCTGAAAGAAACTATTCAACTTTATGCAGATGACCCAGTCTTAAAATACTCCACAAATTCCGAAACTGAGTTAATAAATAAGATACGAAGGAATGACTAAACAAGAACAGATTATCTATGAACATTAAAAATAAAAAAAATAAAATTCTCTTTTTTGATAACAAGACCTTCGTCTTCAAAAATTTTATGCACTACAAGAAAACAATTAAAGTAGTCAAATCATTTTAGTTATCTAGGCTTATTACTAGATAATAAATTAAGGTGGAACTGACATTTTGAGCATGTTCCAAAAAAAAAGTTTACCTTATATTTTCATACTAAAAAGACGTAACCCTAATATACACTATTTATCCTTCTTTCATACTTTCCAACCTTACTTATCCAAATCCAATTTGGAGTATAAGCTCTCAAGCCAAAATGAAAAAGTTAGAACGAAAATGTTGTACTCAACCAAATATCACAATTTTGTTTGTTAAATATCTGCTAAAAAGAACTATACTTTCAAAATTATATGCAGCCTGCAAATTTATCTGCAGATCCACTTTTATATAAATAAATAAATAAAAAATAATTTAATTTAAAATTTATTCGATTAATAAATAAATTTATTGCATTTTGCCATAATAATGAAATTGTCAATTACATATTTTGAAATTACAGAAATTGCAGAAATTGCAGAAATACCCACTTTTCTACATTTAAGGATATAAAAATTTATGAAAAATGTTCAAAATGTCAGTCTTCTTTACCAAATCCCTTCAGTATCTATCTATAATCTATTAATCTATTTCTCCATAATTCGAGGGCTATTTTCGATCTTTATTAAATTAAAAATTAGAAAATATCAGAAATAGAAAACAATAAACAAGTTCATGTTACATATTTTTTTCATTCTATCACTTTAAGAATTTATGATAACGGCCTTGTTTTCTGATTTGCTATTTTGGATAATTAGATTTATTTTCTATTAATGTTTATCTTGTTTGTTTATATTTCAATTTTTATATAATATTGTTGTAACCAATTGAATAAATTTTAATACAAATTTTTTCCAGATCATCGGCGGGTAACATTTATGGACCGGAACCGACAGTTCTTATATCTATTGGTAACATTAGACTATTGATAGAAAACACCCTAAACAATGGGAAGCAAACATTCTTTGGGAGTGTATTGAAGACCACAGGGTCTTCAAACTATATGCTTTTTTAATGAAAACCCTTTACGTAATGCGACGCCTCAAATATGTTTAGCATCTTTTAATGTTTGTGATTATTTTAAGCTGCAAATATTTCATATTTTGATTTATCATATTTCAGCCAGTTTAATTTTTCTTATAAAACAATTCTAGATGCTCAAGATATACCATCAATTTTATTTAACTAGAACTACTTATGTAGCTAAAAAATGTCACTTTCAAATTATAATTTAGCTTTAGTGAAATATTTTCAAAACAATATATTTTGAATTCATTTTCTTAAATCGAATTTTGGGATTTAATTTTTTTATCTTATAGACGTTACTATTCATAGATTTTAAGAAAGCATTCGACACAGTCAAGAGATGCGCAATATGGAGAACACTTACAAAGAAGGTATCAAAGCGATGTATAAAGATGCAGAGACAACAGTTCAACACAGAGGTAACATCAGTGATCCATTCTACACCAATATAGGAGTTAGACAAGAATGTCCACTATCTCCACTTCTCTTCAACACCACAATACTAGACGACATTCTAAGAGAAGTTTGCACTGGAATAAACGGAATAGAATGGGATATCTTCGGAAACTTAGAAGACTTAGATTACACAGATGATGTATGCCTCATATCAAGAAATCAAAGGGACCTACAGAACAAAGTCAACAGATTACAGGAAGAAGCAAAGAAATCGGGACTGGAATTAAATATCGAGAAAACCAAGGCAATGAGGACAAACAACAGTTATAGTGAGCCAATAACAGTGAGTGGACAACAGATAGAATACGTAGAAGAATTCAACTACCTGGGGAGCATTATAACATCACGAGGAGGTGCAACAGAAGATGTCAACAGCCGTATAAATAAGGCAAGAAGAACATTTGGGAGCCTAATGAAGATATGGCGGAGCAACCAAATATCGAGAACAACAAAGCTAACAATATTCAGAGCATGTGTTAAGTCAACATTAATACATGGCAGTGAAACATGGCTCACTTCGGTCAGAATCAAACAGAAGCTACAAGTATTCATCAACAAGTGCTTGAGAATTATATGCAGAATATTCTGGCCGGCAAGAATTAGCAACGAGGATTTATGGATGATAACTGGAGAAGAACCTATCAACAGACAGATAAATAGGAAAAAATGGAAATGGATAGGTCATACACTAAGGAAATCAGAAAGTGATATAGCAAGAAGAGCTCTAGAGTGGAATCCACAAGGACAAAGGAGACCCGGCAGACCATACAACACATGGAGACGCACAATCGATCAAGAATTAACAGTCAACAATTATACCTGGGACGATATTAAGGAAGTAGTACTCAACAGAGAGGAATGGAGGTTCACTATCGAAGCCCTATGCTACCACGCGGAGTAATAGGAGAAAAAAAAAAAAATAAAATCTTATAGACCAGTTTATTGTAATTTATTGTACAAAATAAATTAATAATTTTTGAGTACTTCCATTCAAATTTTCCATTTTTTTCAGAAGATAACAGAACTGAAAGATAAGATTTCAAAAATTAATATTGTTCAAATTTTCCTTTTAATCTAAATAAAGTCTACACAAATATTTTATTGTTGTTATAGAAATTACAATAAGAATTTTCAAAGTCAATTTCTACTTAAATAAAAAATATAATAATAATAATATAGAATCAATATTTTTCAATTATTATATAACTAAGTATAAAAACCTAAAAATACCAAAATAATAAAAAAAAAAAAAAAAAAAAAAAAATCAGAATTTCCTTTGAAAACTATTAGGTCTTAACTAGAATGCTATAAATAAAAAATATATACATTTTTTTATTATCCTATTTTACAGTTGACTACACACATCTATATATAAAATATATTATACATTCATTATTATTATTTAATTTTTTATTATCTTTGTTACGTATATATAGATTTTAATTTTAGCCCTATATAGTTATCCACAAATTTTTGGTTTTTGGTATAGGTTTTAATATTTTTAGTGCATGAAATTAAAGAAAACAATAAATATTTTCATCAGATCTTCTAATAATTCTATTAAAATGAATATTTCTCTATAACTGGAACTGGGAATTTATATGTTCTAAACATTTATAATTTAACAATTCAATTTAATACTAATACGTATATAGATTTGTACAGGATGTTATAATTACAAAACAATGTGTTGTTATTAGGGAAGCTTACGAGTCTAAGTAATAATATCGTGTGTTAGCTTAGTTTAGCATTTGCTGATGATGTTTAGTTTACGTACCGGACAACAAAACATTAATTATTCAACATAAATTACAGTCAATGTTTAACCAAGTTCTTAGAGCTATGATAACTCTTGGAAAATCAGAGTTAGTTTTAGAAAGTGTGAGGTTATTTTATTCTGGATATAAATAGATAAATGTAATAAGCACTTTCGACAAAATTGGAGAAATTTCCATATCAAAGCGCCAGGTAATATTAAATTAGGCAACCAAAAATTTGTTAAATATCTAGGGGTAATCTTACAACATAAATTTAAATACCTGAACACATTAATAATAAAATAAATTCAGCAAGAAAGGAATTTGCTATAGCCCAAAAACAAGTCAAATTAAAATTTTTACCCGCCAGAGTGAAAAAAAATAGCATATCAAGCACTAAAACATAAAAAGATATTATTTAAATATTAGCCATAAATGACGGAAGCAAATTCTAGCATTTCTTTCCTTCCTTAGAGTTTTCATTTCAAGTTTAAGAAAAATACGTATTTGCTTACTAATTTATCATACCTTTATTTTTTTTAATTAGAATGCTTTTATTTACCATATTCAGGTGCAAGATTTTCTATTCCAAATATACCTAAAAATTAAAAAATTTACAAAGATAAGAAATAAAAAATAATATTACAAAATTTCACTTAATTTCTTTAAAAATGTATAGGTTGTTAATGTTTTTATGTGTAAATCAGCAAAACCAAAACCTAGCCCCATAATACATACTAAATATTATATACGATTATAAATTTATATATAATATAGATATATATATATATATATATATTTAAAAAAAAACAACACACAAAAAAAATAAAAATAAATAACAATTTTAACTCATCATCGCATCACATTTCTGGCTAGAGTATATATACCTATAGTATACAGGCTATGCAATGCATACGGCAGCAAAACTATGATGCTATGATCATTATCATAACATCAACAAAAAAACAAAAAAAAAATTTTTTTAGGCACATATGCATATTGTGTATAATTTTAAGTAATAAGAATAACCTTTAAGTGCATTTTTTGTGTTAAACGCTGTTTACCTTCTGGTTATTATACCATATTAAACTATTGATAAAATTTCTATTAGTCCTTATTATAATAAATCAAACAAATTGTTTGTTTTATTTATATTATTATTATTATTTTTTATTTTTCCTTATTATTTGCGAAGATGTCTAAAATGAAATTAAAAAAATATATTTCATGCAATGGTATTTTTTCCTGCAAGGGTTCAGCATGGTAGACAGGGTTTAAAAAAAGAGCACCAAAGCAATTTGTATACATATTGCAATTTGTATATTGGTTGGAGTATTCCGTCGGACAAACAAACATCCAGATAAATGCAGAAAATTATATATATATTATTTAAATTAATTTTTATTCAAACTAAAACCATGACCATCTTTGGTTTATTAGTTGTAAGTTAGTTTAAGCAGAGCTTTAAGGTTTTATAAAACATGTAAAATTAAAGTCGGTTTTCTCCTACCTTTTTCCGAACACAAAATTAATACAATAAAGAAATCATAACCTTCATAATTTAAATAAATTAAAAAAAAAAACAAAATTAATATAAAAGTTAATTAACAATTTAGAGTAACCCTAATTGGTTCAATAAGTTAGTGTAAGTTATAATGTGAATATTTTTTTTTGTTTGTAAGTTTTTGTATTATTTGAGTAAGAAAATAAGATGGTTACTACAAATAAATATATAAAAAAGAGGGGGAACCACCGATTAGAACGACCCACCGATTAGACTATGGATATTTCCATTCACTTTTTTTCTTTAAATGCTCTTCAAAGTACGTGGTGATTGCACTGATAACATGGCGTCGTATAATTTAAATTGTTAAACAAAAATTGGTAATTAAAATTTACTGATTAAAAATATTTTTAACCTAACCTATGTAATCTCGCTCATAACGGAAGATAAATGAATCCTTCTACTTTTGTTTTTAGAATTTTTATTCTCAATTTAAGAAAAATTATTATTTATTTTTTTTATCATTCCTTTACTTTCCAAATTTTTTTTGGGTTAAAAGGAAATGCAGATTTACCCACTTGTTTATAGTTATGTCACAAGTTTTAACTTTTCAAAATTTTTTGCAAATGCATGTAATTAAAATTCATATATTCTAAAAGACAGAGATTATAAAAAATAGCGTTACGGACCGACAGACATAATCTAGAAAACTATATTATGTATTTATCTGATAGGAAGCTTAACAAAAACACAACACGCTATGTAGCATAAATCGAATTGATAATGTGGGATTTCTGGCAAAGCATATATCTGTGGTCAAAATCAATAACCGCTTAGGTCGAAAATCACTGTTTCGTGTGATTGCAATTTGAAAAATTTGCAAAATTTAAACATGTTTCAAAAAAAAATTTGGACAGTTATTAAATAAAGACTTTTATCAAAAGAAAGGTTTTTTAAAGATAAATAAGTTTATGTAGGCTTAAAATTAAAAAGAATAATATTAAAAAGTCTATAAGCGTTTATAAAAAAACAACAAAATTTTATTTAACATTTTAAAGTCGATTTAAGTCTTTATTACATATGTAATAATTTCGTTTTCTCAGTATTAAATTGAGTTTATTAGCTTATTTTGATATAAGCTTCCAAAAGGCAGTACTTTTAAAATACAATAAGTGCTTAACTCTAAATAATTTTTCATAAAATATTATTTTCGAAAAGCAATAAACGCTTAATTCGATATATGTAAGTTTTTGTTGAAGTTCATATATATGGTGAATGTATGTTATTATAAGCGATATGCAATAACAACTTAGGTCGATATAAACTTAAATTGTATAAAAAAAAAAGTCTCTATTATAATTCTTAAGTCATTTTATGCTTTTATTGTATGTGTAAATTGCTATATTAATGACTTAATCGATTATGTTTTCTTAAATATCTTGGAGTCTAATAGAGGTTAATACTTCAATTTTTGTGTGTATATGAAAGGCAATAAGACGAATATAATGGTGTTAATAACTCAATTCTTTCTTATCTCGACATAATCGGTTATTGATTTCGACCACAGATATTATATATTTATCAGCGTATATTTTTCTGGACCATTTATATATTACTAGCTTAAATTATTTTATTGTATATAAAAACTAAATATACTTGTACACATTTTCATTCTAAATTGAAATATGTATCTCTGAAATCGTTGGATGAGATGATCTGACACAAAGATTTTACTAATAATAGTGAAGCTCTGGATATCATATAATATTACACTTGTTAGATTGGCATAATCAGAATGATATAAAAGTTTTATGTATGATTTATTAAAGATTATTTTAGTGCACTTACAAAATGGGGCCCAAAAATTAGTTGTATATATTCATATGTACATACTACTAAATAAATTAATTAATTAATTAATTATAGAACGTTACCAATTCATTTTTTATTGGATTAATATCGATGCCTAAAGCGAAATATCAAACACAAGCCTACTATAACAAAATTAACAAACCTAAACGACAAAATATTGTTTTATACATAATAAAAGGCTGAAAATATTTCAACCCATCATTTTATAAAAAAAAATTCTTTATCTTGACCATTTTCATGTTTTAATTTTTCCAGTTATTGCTCTCTCCACTTTCATTGTCAATTATTCTCTATTTCTATGATTATTCATGATTCCCCCTGTAGTTATCAAATACAGACACTCTTATACTCGACACTAATCATATGTGAAATAATAAAGCACTATGATGGGTAAGTATATACAATAATACCATCTAGCTAGATTATTATATATACATAATGTATTTTACTTTATTTTAATCTAAATATCCTTCTAGATAAAACAGGATTGACTGCTAAAGGTACAAACATATTTTTTTATTATTAGATAGATAGTATATCTAGTTATGAAAAAAAAAATTCTTAAAATAAATTTTTGGTATTTTATTATTACCTCAAAATATTTTTTTATAATTAAATTTTTTTTTAATTTAATTTAAATCAAGGACATTTATGAATTTCTATTGAAAAACAGATAAATTTGTTTTTATTAAAAAAAAATATTATGAGCATTACCTATCTGTTTCGTAAGAAGATTATTTTTTATAGGATATTTTAACTCCTACACCATATTATATAGATTAGTTACTCTCAATTTTGTTTTCTTTATTTGAAATAATTAAAATCTTATCATCATTATGATCATACTTGATTGATTTTGTAATTTTTAATATTGAATATTTTATCTTTTGTATATTTTATCAATGTCATTTATTGTCCATTTTATGTACGCCCAAACATAAGTCGTCCTTTTTAATATTATCTATTTATATTTTACTTTTATTCTGTCAATATATTTTTTTTTTTCAATTTTTTAAGTCACTTAATTAGCTTATCCGACACAACGAAGCAACAAAGGTGAAAATAGTGAAGATAAAAATAATTAATAGCCTTCTGGTTGTTTTACAAATCATGCAGAATAAAGCAATACACATATTGAATTAAAAAGGGTATTTAATTTCTCGTGTATATTTTTTACCGACTTATGCCACCTTTGGTCCGACAAGAATTATAAATGAGTACATATTCTAGTGATGATAGTAGTTAGTGTCCGTAAGGCAATGGATGAAGTACTAAAATGAAAAATAGTTTTGTTTTTCATTTGAATATTTATTAATAAAAACATTTATTATATTATTATACGTATACCAGCTTTTTATAATCCGCCATAAATGACGGGAGCAAAATATGGTCTAGCATTTGCTTTCTTAATTAGAGTTTTTATTAATTAACACTTAATTTATTTTCAATTATTAAACTCTAACACGCTGGGTGGCGCAGTAGGTAGAGCGCCTGCCTTTTAACCGAAAGGTCCCAGGTTCGATTCCCGACGGAGGCAAAAAATGCTTTCTGGATTTTTCGACCTGGTCCAGTACCCTTTATCATTGGGATAAAATAAATGATAAATAGTTGAGAGTTTTGGTTATCACTAAAAATAAAAAATGGGACTATGCTATTATGAAGGCGAAGTACTCTACAATAGATATAGTTTTCCACATTTAAATTAGTCTATACCACAAAAATTCTACAGAAAAAGCTATTGTATGTGATTGTGTATTCCAAATCTCTGTTTAAAAGCAGTTAGGGTGTTCATCCCATAGACTTGGAATCATATAAAAAAAAAAAAAAAAAAAAAATGTTCAATGTGCGTCACTCTGGGTACCAAAATATATTTACTCTATGTTTATAGCTACGATTGTCTGAAATAGGTCAATTCATTTCATGATAGTGGTTCTTTCTGGTTCCACAATATTTTATTTTCAATATCTTCTTTGTTTACTTCTAATTATTTTTAAAATTTAATACGCTTCACTCTGGGTACCAAAATATATTTATTTTATGTTCATAGCCACGACTGTTCGAAATAGTTAAATTCATTTCATGATGGTAGCTCTTTCTGGTTCCACAATATTTTATTTGCAATATCTTCTTTGTTTACTTGTAATTATTTTTAAAACTTAATGCGCTTCACTCTGAGTACCAAAATATATTTATTTTATTTGAAAACAAACAGACCAAACAATTTGTATACGTATTGAAATTTGTATAAGTATTGAAGCGTTCCGTCGAATTGACAGATGCATGCAGAAAACTATATTATATACTAGGGGCCTCTGCTGAGTATCTATAATTTAAGTTGAAGCCAAATTTAAAGTTTTTAACAGAACAGCAATTTGCGTACTGACATACACTTCTCACGTTACAATAGAAACCACTCACTGATGTTTTCATAAAAATTTAGAGGTTAGAAAGTTTTATTTATTAAACATAAATCCTGCACCCTCATATACTGTTTCGTTTCGACATATTCCTATACTAAATGGCATTTAATGGATAAAATCACTACAAATAAAATATTTTTGTAATTAAAGAGGTATAGTTAATGATATATATATATATATATATATATACATATATCATTAAGAAGAAGCAAAATAAAATGAACTGCGCAGGTCCTTAAATGCTTGTGAATTATAATTACAGGTGCATAATGTATTTGCTGAATAATAAAACCATATGAGTAACAATTTTTCAACTGTGTGGGCATTATTGTTTTATATACAACTTATTTATATATTAGGAGTTCATTAAAGAAAAGCGTAACAAAATGAAAAGGTGTCTACTGCGCAGGGCCTTAAATGCTTGTCAATTATAATTATAGATAATTATACATTTATAAATATTATTTTGGGTATTTCCAATTCAGGGTAAGATGAAGATTGATGAAATAAAAAAACAATAGTTCGAGAACGACAAAGTCTATTTTAGTTGTGGAAATCATTAGAAAGATTTAGTACATTTCTAAATGTTTTTGTTAAATTTTAATGTGCCCATAAATTCGAAACCATGTATGGGTTTTTAACACTCATTTTTATTTCCTTTTTCATGCAGTATTTTCTTAATATAATATAATAATAATTTATTTTTAAAATATTTTCAATCTTTATTTTGTTTAAGTCGGAACTAATTAGATACGAAATATTATTTAAAGCTTCTTCATTAAAAAAAAATAACTATATTAATATTGATTTATTTCAGTTATTTTATTTGATTTACTACAATTATTTTATTTGTTGCTTCAACAAAAACTATTAGTGCTAAGCTGTATGAAGACATTTTGATCGAAAGTTATTCTATTATCATTATTAATTTATTGTTTGCAAGGGTCGTTTAAAATCGAAACCAAGACTGTTTCATTGAGTAAGCCAACTAGATAATTCATTTAAATTTTCGAGATATCGCTTATTCTGTTTAGCAAAGTCTTTTACCTGTATTTTGAATTCCAGCTGTATAGCTAAGACTGTTTTTTTTTACACATACAATTTTAAAATTTTTATGTAAGTAAGTGTGAAAATAGACATGTCTTATATACATTGTCATGTCATGGCAATATCAGAATCTAAGCTTTCCCACGTAACATTTTATTGTTATAAAAACAAAATTAGTGATACAAGACTTCTATATGACTCCCGATAAGCACTAAAGGTGTTATAATGGTGTTTTTATGGGAATAATGTGATTAATATTGCTATAAGAACGTTCTTATAGCAAATGCGGGAGTTGTTATAATGGGATTTTCCGCAAGTGATACAGCAATGTTTTTATAAATCTAAAAGTGCGTAATCCTATATCCAGAGTTAAAGTGTTGTTATAAGAATAGAATTGCTAGAATAGCAGTAGTGGTGTTATTATTTTACTGTATTCCTATAATGTAACTAATAACCTTACTGTAGCTTTTAGATAAATATTTTGCGACGGCCATTATTTCTACAAACGAGGTAAATTTTTTTTAAATAAACAAAAACTGAAAAGTTTTATTTTGCAATCTTTTCGCAAAAATATCATTTTTACTTAAAAGAATAATTATTTAAATAGCAAATTTGATGTTATGCATTAATTAACATAAATTATTAAATATTTTAAAAATGCAATTTAAAAATATATTTTCTTTTATTTATTTAAAAATTGGTTATTTTTAGAGGGCATTGTATTTTTTCGAATTATTTCATATTGGTCACAATAATTATAAATATTAATACAATTATTTTTGACCGAAAAATATTATTTATATTAGTAACACATTTTTTATATTATTAACTAATATCTATGTCCCTTTCTCAGGAAATAAATATAAACTCCATAAAATTATTATTTGAAAATAAAAAATAATACATACCTTTCTCACTCTCGCGTAACATAAATTATTTCAAATGAATATCATTTCAAAATAAAAACATATACACTAATACATGTATACTAATCCTATAACAATATTACATCACTTGCTCCGGTGCCTTATAGGATTCTCCATTTTAGTGCTTTAACGTATTTATAATCTTTCGCAGCAATTGCGGAGCACTCAAATTAACACTAATACTGCTATAAGAGTGTTTATAATAGTGTTATAAGAGTGCGCAAGAGTCTTATAGCAATAAAATTGTTACCGTGGGTTTGTTTCATTATTAATATTCAGAACCAAAATCAGATAACAAAAAAATAATTCAATTTCAATCTTAACCAAAGCCGTACAATCTGCAAAAAAAATCTTATAAATTAACAATATCGTATCTTAAAGTTAATTAAACTGTAAATGAACACTACTGCAGAAAATATACTTAATAAATAACTAAACTAAATAAAAAATATTAATATAAATGTTAATAAATAAAAAATATTAAAACTAAATTATTTTTATTTATTTTATTTATTTATTATGCTCCATATATTGTACAATTAATTCTTTTAAAACTATTTACTTAAATACAGATATATAATTATCTTTACTACAGTTGATTTGTATTTTTTTATTTTTATTTAGAAGTTTTCGAGTTTAATACTATAAATTTAAAGGAAAATTGGAGATGAAAAACCTTTTTGAATTTTTGTTTTGTAAAACTTAAAGCTAACTTAAACAGTAAAACCTATCTATAGTAAAATCTATACGTACGAACTAAACTAGCCTAATTTTTTTTTAACTTAATTTAAATTTCTGATCAGAGGATTTTCTGACATGAACAGTTCCGAGTGGAACTTTACAGTTAAATAACTTATTTTTTCTAAAATTGTATTCATGCTGGCTTTATCATGCAGCTTTTTGGTTGAATACCATCTGGGAAGATTGAATACAAGTTTCAAAAGTTTATTTTGCGCAATTTGCAATTTTTTGGTATGACTAGCTGCACAATCTCCCCAGACTGGTGCCGCATATAACATTATTGGTTGAAAAATTACCTTAATAAGTATCAATTTGTTTTCTGTGGATAAGATTGATTTTCGGTTAATAAGGGGATACAACATGCGAGTACATTTGTTAATTTTATCAATAGTGTTAGAAGTTTGCTTTTGAAAGGTTAGCCTTTTATCTAAGGTAATGCCTAGGTATTTAATAGTATCGGCCCAGTTAATTTCGTCATTTTGCAGTTTTAATGGTATAGAAGGTAAAAGAGAGGCTTTCCTTTTTTTCGTAAAATAAATTGATACTGTTTTGGAAGCATTAATTTTTACTCTCCATTTTCCATAATAACTAGAGAGCTTATTGAGTGAATTTTGTAGGTTTGTTAATATGTGATTGGGATTAGTGCCAGCAGAGTAAATTACAGTGTCATCAGCAAATACTGATATTTTTGTAAACTCTAGCCTAGGGATATCTGCAGTGTAAGTGTTGTACAAAATTGGGCCAAGTACCGAGCCTTGTGGAACTCCTGCTTTAATTTCATACAAATTGGAGCATGTATTATTCAATATCACACGAAATACTCTTTGATGAAGAAAGTTTTGTATGATTTTAATTAAATATATAGGAAATTTATACACTTCTAATTTATGAAGCAATGCAGAGTGCCACACAGTGTCAAAGGCGGAATTTATGTCAAGCGCTACTAGACCAATAGATTTGCGTTCTTCTAAGTTGGATTTAATGTAATTTTTGACACGTAGAAGAGGGTGAATGGTACTATGCTTTACCCTAAATCCAAACTGTTCGTTTGGAAGAATTTTTTTAGCTGAAATAAACTTTTCCAGTCTAATTTTTATGAGTTTTTCAAATATTTTTGAGAAACTGCATAGTAAGCTGATAGGCCGAAAACTACTTAATTCCTCCATCGGTTTTCCAGGCTTAAGAATCGGAATAATATGAGCTTCTTTCCATATATTCGGGAAATAACCTAGTTTTAAAAAAGAATTGTAAATCAAAATTAGATATCTTTTTGCGTTTAATGGTAATTTTTTGATACACAGATTAGATATGTGATCTGAACCTGCAGATTTTTTAGTCTTTAATTGGGCAAATATTTCATTGACAGATTTCAGTTCAATTTGTTCAAAGGATTCTATTTCAGCTTGATCAATTTTGCTTACAGATTCCTCCACCATAAGATTTGTATCATGGTCGCTTGTGTTGTTGTTCACGGCGTATTTGTTATAAAAATTTTTAGCTAATGCATTTGCTTTATCAATATTCGTGTAAAATGTGTTACTGTCATCCTTTAGAGTACCTATAAATTTTTTTTAATTTTTTAAAACTTTTGAAATTTTCCAAAAAGGTTTTGACGATTTTTTCAAGTGCTTAAGTGCAGTATTAGACCATTTCATATTTCGAAACTCACTTATTTTATGTTTTAAAAAGTTGTTGAAGTGTTGTAATTGAGCATAAAAAATTACATTACGACTACGCATCCACTTTCTCCTAACAGTGTTTCTATGCCTGATTATATTTATTATATAGTCAGGTAATTTTTCGGTGTATTGCTTGACTATTTTCATGGGTACAGCCAATTCAGTTGCTCTTTTAATTTTGTTGTTTAAATTAGATATCATATTGTCTATTTGGTAACAATAGTCAACAGAATCATTATTATTGGTATTTAATTCCCTTTTAAGAAACTTCTGATACAGATACCAATTTGCATTGTTAAAATCCAAATAAGTACGATCATGTGATATAGTTTGTTTGCTAACGTTTAAAGTAACCGGCAAGTGGTCAGATGACAGATCATTAATTGTAATAGGTTGGGAGCAATATTCTGGTATGTTAGTTAAAAATATATCTAGTGTAGAAGGTAGTGAATTACTATTATAAGGAATATAGGTATGGTCAAAAGGATATAATAATGTGAACCTATCACTTAGTAATAACTGATATAAAATATTTCCCCAACTATTAGCCCGGGCACATCTCCACATTCTGTGCCTGCAATTTATATCGCCTCCTATAATGAAGTCACCTGTAGTTCTTGAAATTTTTAGTAGATCTTTTTTGAAGTCATTTTTATTTAGATTTCTTACGTTCAGGCTACTTATGTAATTTTTAGTGCCGGAAAAATAGACAGAAAAAAGTTTAATTATACTGAAAACTAAATTATAATGAGTATAAATTCAGACTTATATATCATCTTACACTTTAATTTCTGGTTAGATTTCATATAAAATTATTATAAATATAACTTTTTATGATTTACTTAAAATGTTAAAATTACAAATAAACAAAATAATTATGTACATATCGTTTGATAATTTTATTAATTTCATAAATTAAATAAATTAAAAAAAAAAAATAATAATAAAAACAATTTCATTTAAATTTTATTACGCTCTTATATTAAATATGTCGGAAATTTGTTATATAATATGACAAGAAAATTCATCAATGTCAGTTGCAATATCCTTGAAATCATTTTTAATATATAAATAATAATATTTAAATTTTTTTTTTGCTTTTTTTAATCGTTTGTCATTAATTTTCCAGTGAGTAATTAAAAAAACAAAAAAAAAAAAAAAAAAAATTATTCAACCTTAGAAGAAAATACAAATCATTAAATTTTTAAATGGAATTTTAATGATAAATAACATTTTATTTAAGTCCCTTCCCTCCATGTTGTTTTTATTTAAATTTTTTTTTGTTTTTTTTTTCTGTATTACTCTGGTGATTTTTTTTTGAAAATCACTTGTCTATATAAAATAAAATAGAATTGAAGAAAATTTTTCCATAATGATATTTTCAATTTTTAATAATTTAAAAAAAAAATATATTAAAAATAATAAAAAAAAATTTCATTAATGATTTTAGATTTAATAAATAAAACTGTTGATAATGAGAAAAGTAATAACACATACAATATATTTTTTTTTATATTTGAGTACAATGTATATTCTCATAATACAAAATAATATTAATAAAGAAGAATAAATTCTAATTTATATCCTGTAAATAATCCTTCTGTTGTTGTGTTTTAACCCTTTAAGCTTTGTTGTACTCGTTTCTGTTGGTAATTTTTGAACATGGATATTTCATTTATGTTGGACATTTCGATATTTCGTTAAGGGAATTTTGAGGAAGATGTTGTATCCGCGTAGAACTTAATCACTATGTCCCAAGGATCCCTGGTACTCCTAGCTTTTTAAAAATGTACATCTTTAATGGCGCATCTTATCCTTTAAGGACGAAAAGGACATTTGATAGTATATTTGTTGTTTTGATGTTTTTGTATATAAACCGTTATATCTGTTGATCTAATAGATATATATATATACTCAGTTTTTTTTACTTAGTAGAGTAACGGTCTGGAACATATTTCAACATTTTTTATTTGATGATGATTGGTGCTGCCGTTATGGAGATATTTTAGTTCAAAGTAGAAAATTTTTGAAAAAAAAACATTCTTTATTTTATTTTTTTAAAATCAAATACCTCAAGATTTTACCATAAAGTTTTTTTTTTTACCCTTTTTCTATATTTTTTTTTTGTCTTTTTTGTTTGTAGAAACAATGAGCCCCGTAGCTTACATTGTGTGTCAGATTTTTACTGACTAAGCCACGTGAGGAGGGGTTCCCATTAAAAGTAGTGCGACCGACTAACTATTAATTTACTCCTAGTGTTATTTTCTTAAAGAAAAAGTTTACGAAATTCTATCGTATTAAATTTAGTGGCTTAGTTCTTTTAAAACCTTGTGATATCATTTTGATTTTTCAACAGTTCAGTGGTCTCAACGTTATGACCCTCCTGACGAACCAAATGCTTTGTTGCATACCTATCTTTTTATTTCATTTGCTTCATAAGTAATTTTTAGATCTCTGTGCAAATCACTGTTGCGAACATACCAAGGGGCATTTACCATGTTGCGCAAGACTTTATTTGGGAATTTTTGCATACAAAGTACATGTGTTTGTTTGGCGCATCGCCATATTTGTATACTGTACAACCCTATCGGTTTGATTATCAAGTTATATTACAATATCAAGCTAAATTTTTTTTCTTTTTGACGTGCTCTTTCCACCTTAATTTAACTTTTAATGTTATTATTAGTTATTTAGCGTTGCTTTCTTGGGTTATATAGTATATTCACCCCATTCATATTTATCGATGTTTGATTTTATAATTTTTCATTTGTAAAATGTACATGTACCGATTTTAATTTTTCACTTCTTTGTCCAGACGTATAGCTTGTCGCTTGCTCGTTGCAATTCATTTGTAGCCTCGTCAATATTAGATTCTACTGTCATCAACGCATGTAGTTACAGTTATATTTTACATTTGTGGTACATCATTGGTGTAGAGCAAATATCCCATAATATATTACCAGAAGCAAATATCCCATACTATATACCCAGAATACTACCTTTAGGCATACCTATTTTAATATCTCTAATAGTAGAATACTCTTCGTCTTATTTAATTTTAAATCGTTTTCGAGATATGATAAGGTAACATACTAATATATTATTCAGTTTACCTATTAAGCCTCGGAGCCATATTTTATAAAAAACTAGGGATGTGCCTTTTACGAAACAACAATCTTCTGAAGATTGAATTTACGATAATATGTTGGGTGTTATTACCAACTTTATTGATTCACGCAATAGAATTGTTGTTGTTGATGCGAATGTATTACAATAGCAAAAAAATGCTTTATAGTTCTAGTAACTTCGTGAGAAAATGTTCATTCGGTCAAATAATTATTTCTATATAGCGTTGTTGCTAGAACCGAGTAATTTTTGTCCTCGTAAATGTAATTCGGTTATAATAACCATCTGGGAAGTAAACAAATGGTTTGTTATAACAACTAAAATTGTTGTATTAATTATGCTGATTGAATCGTACTGTTAGTACAACCCATCAATTATCCTAAATATTCTATTCAGTTAAAGGAACCGAATTTAAGTTACCATTTTTGATTTTTAAAACAGAAAAATGAAATTTATTAAATTATTTTAAACCTCAGTTACCCTGCAAAACCGTTCGATTTGCAACGAACCTATTTAAACCAGACCCGTGCAAATAAGAAAATTCTACAGCCCAATTAATAAGATTTTTTTTGATTTTATCATACAAATTTTTTTTAAAAAAAATTTATAATTTTTTTTTCATAGTTTTAAAAAGTTTTTAAGTGGTGATTCCTTGGAGTATTTGAGGAAAAAAATTGTTCCAGAAGAGGGGTCTATCTTTAAATTTACCTGGACTACAGAGGGTTAAAGAAAATTGGATCAGAAAAATTATGTCTAAAGAATATCAACTACACCTCAGAAGAAATTGAAACTAGAGCAACATCTTCTTCATAGCTTTTTTTTAGAATTAATATACCTAATTAACGGTATATGTTGAATGAGTATCAGACGTACCGTTTTTGAATAATAACTGCATAAACTTAAAATTTTGCTTTTAAAAACTGAAAATTTTGTAAAAAACGTTGATTATCTCGAAAAAATTCGCTAATTTTTTTTTTTTCTTTTTTATTGTGTTGATGCGCTACATCATCCCCTACAACTTTTTCATACACGACTTTCATATCAGACTTGCGGGTTTTTCAATTTTCAACGAATCTACTGATATTTCTGATAGAGCACAACTCGCTATTTTTGTACGTGGTGTAGACGCAGATTTAAATATAACTGAAGAACTCTTAGACTTGGTCACTTTGAAAGGAACTACAACAGTTGCGGATATTTTCTCAGCATTAGAGGAAAGTTTAAATAAGTATGAGCTCACACTTTCGAAACTTAGTGGTATTACAACCGAAGAGGCCCCATCCATGAGAGGTCATCGTTTTGGCCTAGTTAAACTATCTTTTGGATAAAATAGAACCCGAATTTCAGAATGATTTATTTGTGTGCCGTTGTCTTTTACATATTGAAAATTTGTGTGCCAAACAAATTAAAATGAAAAACGTAATGAATATTGTTGTGTCTACTGTTACTTAATTTTATAAGATATCGGGCTCTTAACCATCGCCAATTTAAAGAATTTTTGTTGGATCTTGAAACAGAGGATGGTGATGTCATTTATTTTAGTGAAGTGCGCTGGTTAAGCAAGGCTTAAGTTTTGCAAAGTTTTTACGATCTCTTACCAGAAATTAAATTATTTATGGATATGAAAGAAAAATCTGTTGATGAATTTAATAACGAAAGATGGACTACTGATCTTGCTATTCGTCTTTAAATATAAGCATGCAAGGTAAAAGCTTAATAATATCTGCGTTTATTACAAATATAAAATCATTCGTAGCGAAACTTGCAGTTTGGGGTATCAATTGAAGCAAAATAATACTTTTAATTTCCCAAATCTGTAACGTTGTTCAATAATTGAACTTAAAATATATACGCACGAGTAGTTAACAATTTAAAAATTGAATTTGACGACAGATTTACCGAATTTCTTGCCAAAGAAAAGAACATACATATTTTAAGCTCTAATAAATATTGAAAATGTTCCAAGTGAATTGCAAATAGAAATTATAGACTTGCAATCCAACCCTGATCTAAAAGATATCTTTCAAGAAAGTGATGTTATTGATTTATATAAAAAATACGTGAATGCAGACAAATTTCCAATGATGAGAAAATTTGCATGCCGAATTTTACCTCTATTTTCCACTACATATGTCTGCGAACAATTTTTTTGATGAAGCTGACAAAAACAAAACATAGAAGCAGTTTAACAGATATTCATTTAAAAAATTCATTGCGATTGGCTGTTACAAACATTATACTTGATATCAAATATATAATGAATAAACACCAATTCCACAAATCACATTAAATTTGTTTTTGATAATCAGATTTGTTTTTAGTGATATGTTTAGATTTATGGAATAAAAGTCGAGTTTCCTTTCACTAATCATTTGTATTTATTTTGCAAATATCGATATTTCGGAAGCAACTTACTTCCTTCATCAGTGCTTTGCAAAGTCTATGTACATGTAAATACAAATGATTAGTGAGAGGAAACTCGACTTTTATTCCACATTAAATTTATTTATTTTTTGTATATTTTTAATTATTGTATTTTGTACTAACAAATAAAATCTAAAATGAACTATTTTATATTCAACTTATATATATATTTTTTTATTATATACTTATTTTAGTTGTCATATCATTTCCTGTAGCCCATTGATATATCCGAGTTATAAAAATTGCCCTAATACCAAAAAAGTTTGCACAGGACTGTTAAACTATGTAACGTAAATTTAAACTATGTGCTGATTTTTTGAACATGCATCATTTTTGCAATAGCTCGGCACGGAAGGCTGAATTTATTAAATTTCAAGAAGAATTCGGTACAAAACTTCACACCATACTACGATATGCATCCACTCGTTGGTTATCCCGTCAGGTATACAAAAATCGAAATATATTTTTATTCATTTCCTTATGGTTTCTGTATTGTTTCAGGCTGCAATTGATCGTATTATTGAACAATGGACACCATTAAAACATTATTTTGAATTAAATAATTTTGAGTTAGGATATGGAAACGACAATATTCAATTTATTACAACCATACTCAAAACACCATTAATTAAAATGTACTTCTTATTTTTATCTTACGTACTTAACATTATTAAAATGCCATAAATTTAGAAATGCAATCAGAGCAGCCTCGAATTCATATTTTTTTACCACGCTTGAAATATTTATTTAAAACTATATGCAGAAATTTTTTTGAAAAAGTCAATTATAGATAGTACGGACATAAATGCAATTGATTTATACGATAATCATTTAAAAGATGAACAGCTATATTTCGGGACAGAAGTAGAATTATATTATCAGTCAATTGCTGATAAAAATATTTTTAAAGAATTTAGATTTAATGTCAAAAATTTTTATATTTCTTTTTGCGAAAATCTTAGAAAAAAAATTAATTTTGAAAATGAAGTGTTGAACATTATTCTTAAGTTTTCCGTAAAACATGTTTTGGCTGGGGAGAGAGCATTAATTCGGAATATAGAATTTTATCTGATTATGAGGAGTTGAAAAAATTTAAAAATTTGAGTATTTCTGATTTTTGGACTGAGGTTGGTTTAATTAAAAATGAATTGGATTTACCAATGTTTGCAAAAACATCTTTCGTATTGCACATGGCGTTCTATCACTCCCTCATTCATCAGCAAACGTCGAAAGAATTTTTTCGATACAGAATTTAATTAAAACCAAGTGTAGAAACAGATTGGCTGTAAGCACTTGCGATGCTTTAATTCAAACAAGAGATTTACTGAAAGCAAGTAATTGTCAATCTTTTAACTATAAAATTCCTGATGAAATGTTAAAAAAACAATTAAGTAATATTTCGAATGAAGAATTAATAGAATAAAAGTAAACAAATATATTTAAACACCGCAATAGAGTTTTTCATCACTTAAATGATTATAGTATAAATCAATAAATAAATAAATAAATAAAAAAAATGTTGCAATAATTTAAAGTTTCTTAGGTACGAATTATAGCAATCAGAAAAATGCTTCATTAGGAATTTTATTTTTAATATTTTGTATAAAAAATAAATTAAACTTTATAAAAGTGTTGATTTAATGATTAAGAATATTCCACAGAATAAATTCAGATATAATAAACTTTTGAATTTTAAATATCAAAAAAATTGAATTTTTGAAATCTAGAAATTTTTTATACTATTTGCTTAATATGAAAAAATTTAAACTTTTTTGTATTTTGTTTTGTTTAATGTTTTTTTTTTTATATTTTCTTATTATTTGTTAACTCCTTGTGTTTTGAAATTTGAATTTAAATATAAAATTATTTAGTTTTCATTTAATAAATCTCATTTTTTTGTTAAATAATCATGTTATAGGGGTTTTCTTTAATTATAACTTAAAACTAAAGAAAACTAAAAATTGTTGATTTTATCGTCTTTCTTAATATGAAATGTTATTTAGTACTTTAAGATACTTAGCTAGTACTATTTTTCCAAATTCAAGTACTTTAAAATTATTACGAATATCATCACTGGTGTCAACTGCACTGTCAACTGCCAATACATGCATAAGTAATAAGTATACAATCATAGAGTAATCATAATATAAATAGAGTATTCACGTAGAACAAAATTTGCTAGTCACTTTTTCAAATATCAAAATTCTGTGTTCACTCAAAATTATATTACTCAATTTTTAATTGCTTATAAGTTGAGCGCAATGTATTTTGTACTCATAAATAAAAAGATTTTGTGTACCTACTACTTATGAACATATTTATTTGTTATTATGCTGCCAACAGTGTCAACAATATAAAAGTTGTATGTATAGGTACTCAAAATTGTATAGTTATATGCGAATGTGCATGCTAGCTACAGTATATACATACTTCTTTATTTCGCTGCTCGCATTTCTACTTTACTTATGTGATAAAAATTAAAAATTACACAATGTGTATAAAAATATATATACATGCATTTAAAGTCCTTTCAATAGACCACAAATAATATTACAAATCAAAATATTGAATTTTTTTTTAGAAATTGAAAGAATTCAAGATTATTGTGTTTGTATTGGATTTGTTGTTATTTTGCTTTAATTTTTAAAATTTGAAGAATTAATATTTTGTTTTGGACTTGGTCAATGTGATTTATGAAATTTGTGATTTCAAATTTTATAGAAGAAAGGGACAAAAAAATTAATGTTGGTTTTGTAAAATTAAAAATAATTCAAATTAATTTCTATTGCAAAGTAGGTACCTACATGTATTTTTAAATTTTCAACAATTTTGGTTTTGTTAATTTTGTCTGTTTCTTACCGTAGATAATAATATGAATAGTATATATATGAATACATAATATAATTATGAATACAAACAAACAAACAAGCTATCAAAATTTAAAAAAGTAAGTAAAAAAATTAAAACTGGACATTTTATTCTTTATATGGATTGTTGGCTGTTTTTATTTCTTCAAAAATTATTTCATCTGAAATATTGAAATACGATTTTTAACCAAGTTCTGAAAAAATAAAACAAAACGGTATTCCGTACAAAGTTCACGATTTGTAATGCATTACTAATAAATTTTATTCTTTTATTAGCATTATTTTTAAAAAAAATTTCTGGATTATGTGATGCTATCATTGACCTATTATTGCATGGATAGAATTTCATTCATTGTCTTTGCGATTAATTGTGTTTTTTTGTTTACATTTTTCTATATACATATATTTTTTGTATTGAATTAGATATGTAAATGTATGGTGAACACATATACGATATTACGATATACACTCTTCATATAAATCAAAAGTACATTCATATGTAAATACTTTTCAAATTATCAAACAATGTCTCTATACTCCTAGCCTAGTCACTGGGAGAGCAAAACTTTATACACAAAACTAAAACAAAACTTAAAACGAAATCGTAATTCGATAAAATTCCCAAAAAAACCATTCTGTGAATAGGCTAGAAGTATAGTGGCATTGTATGAAATATTCTTCTCAATAAAAAAAAAATTTTGAGTAAAAATAATTGAGTTTGGAAAATTATATTTGAGTGTCTTGGGGTATTGAGTGAAAATGGGACGACATTTTCGTGTTTTGAGTAAAAATGGGACGGCATTTTTAGAAGAAAATGATTAACAAATATTGTTCTACGTGAATACTCTACTTATATGATTACTCTATGATACAATATACATAATTTGTATGCTTAGAGAGTTGCTAAGATTCTAAAGTAAAGTTTTCGTGTGTGTTGAAATAATTGAGAAAAGAATAATAATTAAAAATTAATTTGTTTTTGTTAAAAAAATATTTGTTTTTGTTATTATATTATATTATAAAAATTAATATTATAAATTTTATAATAATTATAATAACACAAAAAAAATTATTTTTTTTTTAAATAATAATTTGACTCTGAGGAGAATCGAACTCACAAATCTTGTGATATTAACATGACTTAACCAACTGAGTTAACAACCTCTTAAAATTGTTTCTCCAAAATACAGATATTATAAAATAAAAATTTATTTTGACCCCTACATCGCCCAACAAAATAAATAAATAACATTGCAAGCAAAAGAAAAGCAATTAAACAAAAATATATTAACTAAATCGAGGGTGCTGTATCGATTGGTGATATTTTCAATTTCCGAGAAGGACAGCAAATCCATTTTTTAAGCCCGAAATTCGGTGAAATTGGCCAAAACCGATATTTTCAAATGAAAAGTGGTACTTTTTAATGCAAATTTGGATTCTAGAAGAACAAATAAGAAACTAAGAGAGCGAAATCGATAACCAAATGTTTATGTTTCCATACATTTTGTAATGATTGTAAAGATTGCATCAGTCCACCTTCTGGTATGGAAGCCACAATAATATTCTAGTGCAAGGAACTAATACGATCATTACAACTACTGTAAAATGTATGGTAACACTAACATTCGGTTATGACAGCTTCGCTTTGGTTACAGCAAATGATTTCATTCTATTGTTGTGACCGACATATTGTTAAATCAAATTAATGAATTTGTTAGCGTAACAATAATCTGCAACAAACACTCGATTATAGTAACTTGGATTGGGCTATTTAACAACAAATACTTTCATTCGATTGCAGTAACCGATATAGAGTTACATCAAACGAGTCAGTATGTTGACTTAACAAGTGTTCATTATTTGTAATAAACAACTAATCAGTTATCGTAACGCAAATAAAGAGTTTACTGTAACTCCCAATATAAAAATTTACGGAAACCGAATCATTCGGTTGGGTAATTTATTCAGTTGCCACAATACTTATTAATTTTAGCCCCTTTTCTCTCAAAACTGAGATCTTCAAACTTGAGACTTCATTTTTGAATGTCATAAAAATTTTTTACTTTAAATTTTAAATTAAATTCAATAAAATTAAATTTCAGAAATTAAAGGGTTAATATTTTCATTTACATTTCTTGTCTCATTACAATTTTAAAGTGTTGTCGCACTTCAGAAATTAATTTTTTTCTTCTTTTTATATTTTTTGTTTTTTTCTTTTTTATTTAAACACCTTTTTATTGCTTATATCCTTGATTTTTGATGATGATAGCAATACTATAATATGTAATGTCTATATACATATATGTATACACAGAGGAAACAACCACACAATTTATACCACAGACATAATTTGAAATCAAAATAAAAAAAAAAAAAGTTTCTTTAAAAATAACAAAAAAAGTATTTTGCAAAGTTCATCATCAGGAGAAGAGCAGGAATTGATTTTTATTTTAAGTTGTCGTATTTTTTTTTGTTTTTTTGTATTATTATTATTTTTCTTCTAAGTGTTTCTTTCTTTAATTTTTTCTTGTTTTTATTCTCTTCCGTTTTGTAAATTTCAATTTTGTATGAAATTGTTTATTTACATATCAAAAGGTTTGGCTTTTGGCACGCTTCTTAACAAACACATAAATACAAAAAAAAAAAAACAAAAAAATTATCTGTTATTTTTTCGTTTTTTTTTTTATTTTTTGTTTTTA
This sequence comes from Argyra leucocephala, assembly GCA_963942445.1. Lineage (NCBI taxonomy): Eukaryota > Metazoa > Arthropoda > Insecta > Diptera > Dolichopodidae > Argyra > Argyra leucocephala. Next base: position 19,346,779 of record OZ012681.1, read on the forward strand.
TTTTTTATCTTTTTGACATTACAATAATGTACGATTACAACTCATATGTAAATATTTTTATTTTTTATTTTGATTTCTGTATTAATAAAAAAGAGATAGCTAAATATGAAAATAATATGTAAAGAGTGAAATACATATAAAAAAATTTAAAAAAAAATACAGTTATTCAGACACATACATTATTATATCTCAGCCATCACAGACATTTTTTTTTTTGAATTAAGTTCAATTGAACGCTTTTATGATTTCATTTGCTGTTTTTTATTTTATTTGATTTGATTTTTTGTTTGTTTTCATTTTGTTTTTTGTTGGTTTGTTAATGTCAAAGGATTAGGGGTTTGTTTGTTAATGTTTGTTGGTTTCATTACAAATACAAAAAAAATATATATATATATATATATAAAAGAAAGAACTAACATCACAATACTTGAGTTTATAGTGCAATCTATATGAATTTTCAGGTCGAAAGTGTTACTGATTTTTTGTATTATTTTCGTAAAACTTCAGCCTGCTTCTGGTATACAAGTATTTTTTTTTTATAAGTTAGTGGTCTCTTGATGAATAATGGATTTATTTTTTAGTAATAATTGCATATTCAGTACTGGATACTCCTGATAACCATTGTGAAAATATTTCTTGAGCCGCTTGCACCAATTGCTTAATCTAAGGTTTCGTAGACATTTCTTGTAACACGTCTTGTAGCTTCAATTTTTCCCTGTGAAACAAATTTAAAAACTGTACTTTTTACTTGAAATTATATTAACCAAGATATAATAGTTCGATGTGTTTGATTTTATTCATAATTTCTATTTACCATGCTTATAGCTTGGAATAAGCTTATTCTATCTACCTAGGATATTTCAAAATAATGGCCAATACATAACATTTTTCTATTTTGGTAGTTAAAAGTAATTCATGATCTCTATTTGCTCTGTTTTGAATTGTATCGTTGTGTACTCCATTTACTAACGGTATTTTAAGAGTATGCCAAAATATTTTTTATTTATTTATTTATTTATCTCAAAAGATCTCAATTGCTCGTACAGAGAATACTTCATTGTTTTAACAAATAATGTACTACTACTAATTTTAACTCAGTGCAAAATACAAAAATTAACCTAATCTATAACATAGTCTATTAATTAAATCTTTATATATATATATATATATATATATATTTTTCCCCCTCATTTCATGCTTAGTTCAAAACACAATTTTAATTATGTCAAAATATCTCTTCAATCTAGTATTGGAACGTGCGACGAGCGGAAGTAAACACGACGGGCGAAATATTTTTCAAATCTGTTCAACTACTCGGGTACGCCGACTACATTGACATAATCGCCAGTTTAAAAAAAAAAGCAAAACGAATGGGTCTCAAAGTAAATGCGACAAATAGAAAGGCGTCAAATAGAAAATATCATATTGGTCAAAACTACGCACTGTCGGTACAAATAATTTCGAGATAGTTCAGGAGTTTACATACCTTGGAACCAGCTTTAATCCCACAAACTATATCAATGTGAAGATACGGCGAAAAATAACCTTTGTAAACCAATGCTGTTTCGATTTGTCAAAATATCTCGGGTTCTTTCCCGAAACCACAAAGTACAAATCTACAAAACGCTCATATTTCCGTTTATGCTGTACGGATCAGAATCATGAACACTGCCGAAAACAAGTGAGCATGCACTTTGTGTCTTCTAGAAGAAAATTCTTCACCGGATATAATGGTCCTGAAAATATATCTATTATAATAGAGCTAGTTGTCAACATTTCACCTCAAAATTATTCAATCTGTTCACCAAAAATGAAAGAAAATAAATAACCACACCACGATCACACCTACACCAGTACACCATTCAATTTATAGAAATTTCAAGATAGTGCATAGCATAGGTAGCTGTAGGTAGGTAGGTAGGTAGGTAGAAGTGGCCATTCCAGTTACTTCTGAAAAAACCAATTAGCACTTAATTGTGCCTTTTTGATATCACGACTCGAGTGACCCATTTCATGTTGTCAGTTGTTATAGGTGGGCGTTCTCTTATCTTCACTCTCCCCAGGGACTCAGTACTAGCGCCACCCTGTGAGATTAAGAAGGTTGATCAGATCTCCTATTTTGCTTTCCGCAATAAAACCTATATTGCTAGGGAAAGCTTCACCTAAAGTCCGGAGTCTGACTCTAGCTAATGCTGGACATCTGGAAGGAGGAAGTTTTGAAGAGTTTCTGCCTCATCCTCATCCTTGCAACTGCGACAGTGGAGATTGAAAGGAATACCTAGCTTGGCAGCGTGGCTTCCTATTGGCCAGTGATCCGTACTGATGGCTATTACTCTTGCTATATCTGTGCGGGATCTGGTTAAGAGTTGTTTGGTTTTATTAATATTATACGCGGGCCACGTTTTCCTCGAGATCGCACAGGTATTTAGTCTATGCCATCTTTCAGTCGCTCTGGCCCGAAAGTATGAATGGATGCGCTCCTTGACAACTCTCACTGGACAGTGAATGTCTTCCTCAAGGGACCTGTCGAGATTGGAACCTTGCCTTGCCAGTTCATCGGCTCTCTCATTTCCATCTATGTTGCTGTCACCAGGAACCCATAGTAGAGAGATCGAGAACCGGTTATCTAAGTTTCCTATTTCGTTTCGGCATTGTTCCACCAGCTTAGAACAGATAGTGTCCGCCATCAAAGCTTTGATAGCGGCTTGACTATCCGTGAAAATGGTGACTTTTGTTTTGGTCGTATGAATGTTATTAAGGGTTTTAAGCGCGACCCTAATTGCAAGCAGCTCTGCTTGAAAGACACTAGCGTATTTAGGGAGACCATAAGATTTTGATATTTCTTTGATCTTCTGAGAAAATTCTGAGCACCTACTTCGCAGTTCATTTTCGATTCATCAGTGAAAATTCCTATATCATTTTCCCTTTTCTTTAAACCACGCTTCCAATCGGCCCTGGCAGGAAAACCTACTTTAGGCTTTTTGTTGAAGTTCAGTTTAGGGGTGATATAATCGGTTGTGCTTGGCAGCAGTTCATTTGGAAACTGACTTATGATATTCCCGTGGCCATATGGTCTGGAATACCAGAAGCCAGTTTCTCTTAGTCTGACTGCACTGCAGGTAGCCGTAGCATTTGAGTTTTATTTTCATCATTAAATGTAGGTATAGGTACTTAGGTATAGACAATTTATTGTGTATCGTAATAAGTTGTAAATAAAAGTATTCTTGTTTTTTTTTGTATACCTATTCATTGATAGTGGTGAGAAAAATATCAGTACCTATATTATATTTAAATCCTTGTTCTGTTCAAAACGTTAAATTTGGCTTCAACTTCAATTATAATTACTAAATAGGAGTCTCTAGTGAGCTGTATAATGAGGTGAACGTGGTAACGAAAATTAAAATGAGTGACTACAGTTGTTCGCACACTTAGAGCGGATGAACGGTTCAGACTCAAAGGTACAAGGTGTCAGGGCAGACCATACATTCGTTGGAGAGACGAAGTATCGGCGGATTTTAGACAATTTCGCATGTTCAACTGAATAAAATCCGACAAAAATGGAGGACGTTGATGAGGACCTACATGATGGTCTGTTGGCCACCTAAGTAAGTAAATAAAATATTTTGTCATATTTTATTTGGAAATGTAATTCATTATCTCTATTTTTTCTTAACGATAATTTTTTTTAACATTTTGTTCTGTGAATGCCTTGTTTAGTTAAATAAATAAACATTCTAATATATAACCACATTTCGAAGGCTTCCAGCTTGTTCAAAAATACTTTATTAGGTTTTTAGACGAACAAATTTGTTTAAAATTTAAATTATTTCTACATTTTGTACTCATAATATCCAAATTTAAAAGAACGGTGCATTGCACACGAAATCACACGAAACATTATTCCACAACAAACATTCCGAATCTTACCAACACACTAACATTTATTTTCAGTTTTTCACATAATTATACACATAGGCACACAGCATCATTTGCCACTTAATAAAAATAAAATTTATTGGGTTGTAAATTTTTTATTAAATTGTAAAAAAAAAAAAAATATGTAAATTAAATTTTAATTTAACATAATTGTTAATTATATAACAATAATAGTTTTGTATAATAGTTTTATTACATTGTCAACATTTTCACTCTTTTAAAATGTCATTTCATAAATTACAACAACAAAAACAACGGGTATTAAACAAAACGAAATTACCAATAAAAATAGAATCACAAAAATATTTTACAACTTCACTCTTTAATAAAAAAAAAAAAAAAAAAAAAAAACGAATTCTTAAGATTCTCAAGTCTTTGAATTCACAAAAATTTACACATAAAAAAAACGAGCAAAGTCTTATAACAACATTCAACTCTCATTTTCAATCTCTGTAATAATGAACATAGTCATAAAAATTATTACAGCTAAAAATAAAAATTCAATGGAAAGAATGAAATGGGTGGTGGGGGGAGAGAAATACAATCTCATCGATTGCGTCTAAATAAAATTGTAGACTTTATTACATTTGACTTTTTAATATTGACTAGGATCAGAGTTTATTTACCGATCCGACTTCTTAAGATTAACAAGTCAAAATGTTCATTTTTATGATTATTATTCAATGATATTTTAATCCCTCATCCTACCCTAATATTCAAGAAAGGATATATCTGTATTTTTTTTTTTTTTTGAAGAGTCATATTTTTTTTTTTTTTTTTGTGTTCAGGTCTTGGGTTATAATGAATTTTTTGAACTCTTTTTCCAAATATAAAAATAAAAAAATATTAAATAAAGAAATAAATTTTTATTTTTTATTTATTTAAGTTGGTATCTTTGTTGGAGCCGTGTTCATTTTAAATATATATAATATATGTATATATATATATATTTTTTCAATTTTGGGAAAAGAAAATATGAAAGGATATTAATATTATTTTCAATTGTAACAAAAACAACAACAAAAAATACAAAATGTAGAACTGCGAGGTGTGTCAATACAAGTACAAAACGAACTAAAATAAAAATATAAATACTTTTCTGCTTAGAGACTGAAATCATAATATAGGCTTGTATCATTCGACTTGGGGTCTGTTCAAAATGTAGAATTTAAAAATTTTGAATTTTCGTTTACATTCTGGAAAATTGCAAAATTAAAAAATTGGAAAAAAGCAATGTGAAAAGAATACAACTTTCAAATTTTTCTTTCCCTGTACTTCGCACTTGGGAACGTTCATTTTCCATGAATTGTTAAATTTTAATAGCTATTATATTTAGAGTTGATTTTTTTTTTTTTTTTTATATTATCTCTCATTCGGAATGCTTCGATTGGGTCGCGATCCCACAATCGGGATGTTCTTACTATAAAAGAATTTCCATAACCGGACTTAAACCATCTCGGAATTTCCACTGTGAAAAGGGTGGGCACTTGATGCCTCTCGTGTTGTACAATGGAATTGCTTAAGCGGAGGAAGAAGTGATTTTAATTCCTCGGAACAAGTGCCAACACCAAGCATTTGTCTATAGAATAGAGTAAGTGCTCCAACAATACGACGATGATCAAGTGATATAAGGGATGAGGTCACATTTCAAAAAATTTAAAGCAGTTTTTGGTGCACCTGCTTATAAATGTGAGTTATACTCGAGCTTGGGTCATATATATGCTATATAGATTTGTAAAAGTTCTCGAGATGAAAAGTAAGTTTTGCAGCGACTCAAAAAGCCTAAATATTTTGCGGCGCTTTTCGCAGTATCGAAAATATGTTCATTCAAGTGCATATTTTGATTTACTCGTATTTGGAGAATGTTCAGGTCTTTGAGTTGCTGGATACCTTCATTTTGAAACCGGAGAGAAGGTTCGAATGCTGTTAGCTTGTCATTATCAAGATATATTTGAGTTTTTGAATTGTTAAACTCGACTTTGTTAGCTTTACCCCAGTCGACAATTTTGGCAAGGTTGGGATGGCCATCATTGTTCTTTTGGAGGTGACTGCGGAAGCTGTGGCATTAGTTTGTTTTAGAAAATCATATGATGCTACTAGAGTGCTGTCATCAGCAATACTATGGATTGGATTGAAAGTCAATTTGAGAAGGTCATTAATGAAAATGAGAAATAAGGTTGGTGAAAGGACAGAGCCTTGTGGAGCACCAGCATTGATTTGAAGTTGGTCGGCAAAAGAACCGTCAACTGAAGCTATGATAGATCGATTTCAAAGATAACTTTCAATCCATTTAGAAAAGGTTGAACCAAGGCCTATAGCGTTGCATTTTGCTATAACAGCAGAATGCCAAACTCGATCAAAAGCCTTAGATATATCCAGAGCTACAACAATAGCTTGAAAAATGCAGATTGCTGTTGAACTTCTGGCAGAGGCATGTCATGAGATCACCGGTGGAACGTTGGGCTCAAAAGCCGTATTGGTTATCATGAATTATACCTCTACTGCCAATATATTTCTTCAGCTTATGATTAATTAAGGTTTCCATCGTTTTTGAAATAATGGAAGTAATAGCTATGCACCATTTATCATCTAGTTGAATAAATTAATTTTATCTTTCACCACCCACAGGATTTTAAAACGTGTTTGCAACATAATTAGATTGCTTATTTCTTCCATTCTACTGATTTGGCTACAAAGAGTTTTTTTTTTGCAACCATCTTCAGTTTTGACATCCTATTATTTTTTTTTACGGAGCTCTGGTATACATAGTTTTTATCCTCTCGGTTAGTACATCTTTAACATTCATATACAGGTCTATGCAAATTTTTGTGGGGTATCGGGGTATTTGAAATGTTTACATTCTTCAATTTCTACCAATTATTATGACTTCTTTATAATTGGATATACGAAATTGAAAATCCCTAATAACTCCTAATGAATAGTTAACATGAATAATAATTAACATATAAATATAATAAATAGTTAACATGAAGCTGTGAATACTCCAAATAAAATAAGACTGATATTTCAGCTTGTTGTTAAACGACGTATTATCCGCTCGGTCAGCATATTAACCATATGAGACCATATTAAAAGTCTATTTAAGTAAGTTAAATTATGGAACATCCCCAGGTCCCGATAATATTCCGGAAATAGTTTTAAAAAATTGCTCTGAAGCACTCGCTTATCCTTATTTAATAAGTCTCTTGAACACGGAATATTTCCTCAATCTTGGAAATATACCTATATATTAAACCAATTCACAAGAAGGATCCAAAAAATGACATCGCAAACTATCGTCCAATAGCTAAACTGTAAAGTATACCAAAGGTTTTTGAACTTATGGTGTATGATGCTATATATAGCGAATGTTCTGCTCTACTTGTGCCTAATCAGCATATGATTTTATGAAGAAAAGATCAACCATAACAAATTTAGTTGAATCATGTTCCATGTTTCTTAAATCGATGGAAGCTGGTTTCCAAACTGATGTCGTCTATACTGATTTAAGTAAGGCATTTCATCTCCTTCCTCATAGTGTTATTTTGCTAAAATTTCACAAACTACAAATCCCAACATTCCTATTAAAATAGATGGAATCTTACCTATCGAATAGGTCCTACAATATTCTCTTTAGACATGCCATCTCCAGTACGTTCCATGCTAATTCTGGTGTCCCGCTAGGCAGTCATCTGAGTCCATTAGTTTTCATCATTTCCGTCAACGATTTACTCTCGTTAATTAAAAACAGCAGCTTTATAATTTATGCGGATGATATGAAAATATTTAAAGAAGTTGTCACATCAAATGACACAGTTTTGCTTGAAAAGGACTTTAATACTTTCATGAAATGGTTCATAGTTAACAATTTAAAACTAAACATCGACAAATGTAATGTCATCTCTTTTAGTCGTCGCTTAAAACCAATTGTTGCTAACTACACCTTCAGCAATAGTCTTATTAAAAGAGTACCCCATTTAAGGACGTGGGAGTAAAGTTTGACGAGAAACTGTCTTTCAATGAGCACATAAACGCAATTATTAATAAAGCTATATCTATGTTGGGTTTCATTAAGAGATGGGCTAGGGAATTCGATGATCCATATGTTACCAGATCATTGTATGTGTCACTAGTTCATCCCAATCTTGAGTATGCTAGTCAAGTGTGGTCACCCCACTATAAAATTCATATTTATAGAATTGAGGAAATTCAGAAAATTTTTTTGAGGTATGCGTTACGTAGACTGCCATGGGCTGACCCTCTTATTCTACCCCCTTAAAAAAATCGCCTAAAGTTACTTAGCTTAATATCTTTGGAATCTAGAAGAGATATTTCAGATATTTTCTTCATACTACAAGTTATGAAAGACGAAATCTATTCACAGCCCCATGTCAATACTAGTACACGGTTTCGTTCAGAGAACATTTTTAATGCCCTTTATCATCGAATAAATTACGGGAAATTTGAACCCATTAATAGCGGATGTTTATGCTATGCAATAAATATAAAAGCTGCATCTTTCATTAAGTGGAAGTAAAATTAAAAAGGATTTATTGCTACAATTCTCTTAGAAATGAATATTTGAGTTCGAGCTTTAATAGAACAGATAAAAAGAAAAACACACATTTTCTTATCATTACACTTAATAACCATTTGTTAATACGTAGTTCTAGTTTTCCCGTTCCCGATATATGATACACTTTATGATTAACTTTTCTGAGCACTTATGCACTACATGAGCTAAAATAACGAAGTCATGCACACATTAAGTATTCAAAAACATTCTCAATTAAGTAAATCTCTGCCAAAGCAAAGCTAAGTCACAGGGTAAAGAAACTAAAATTTATTTGAAATATTTTTTGACTAGTTTCCTTCATGAAATTTACTACCCGTTTGCATTAGCTATTCGAATCCTCTTTTTTCTAAATAATACATGTCTTATATAAATTTTCGGAAATAAAATACTTTTCGATAGATTATGATGATTAATTTCGGAATCGCTTTTCGAAATTGCTTACTTAGAAATTTTTCTAATTTAAGCCCGAAGTTAAAAACTTAGACTGGGCGCAAACTTAGAATTTTTTTAGTTTCGCAACTGTTTAATTGCACATTATTGTGTTCCTTTTTTTTATATGAAAGCATAGATAAAACCTGTTGCAGGTGTACGGGCTTTCTATAACCTAATGTTACACAAATATGCAATCAAGCAGTTGCAAAATTAAAAATTGCATGTCTACGCCTAACCTTAATGTTGAGTTTAGATTTTTTAAGTGAAAAATACAAGACATATAATTATAAGTCTAATAAAGTTATTAATGAATTACCGAATAACAAATAAAAATTTAAAATTTAGTTTTAATTAATATGCTATACTGTAGTGGAATATTTAGGATGCGAATGGTGGCCCAAGAAACCAATCATCAACACTCTACTAACCATCAACACCAAAATATGCTAGATTTATCAATTTGAAAAAAAAACACCCGCCCCATCACTTTCTCAAAAATAAACCCATCATACTTTCTATATTCTGTATGAATAGAAAAATACTCACATTTTACTCTAATAATAATCAAGCCCTTCATATGAGTTTTATCAAAAATACAAAAGCAAAAAAAAAAAAAAACAAAAAAATATTAAAACGAAACAGAAAAAATTAAATCCCCTCTCACAAAACGAAAAACAGAAAAACAAACCGTGTTGTATCCCCCGAGAGTCTGAATTACTTATATTTTGTAGTATCAAAAGGGAAACAAGCAAAAAAACAAAAAAAAAAAAACGGAAAATAAAATAAGGCACAGCAAAGGTAATGGCAACCCTTTTCTTTTGGGTTTTCTACAATTTTTTTTTTCCCCCGTTATGACTTAACACACCTACCAAAAATATACAAAACTGTTGGAATTTCATCTTTACACGTATATGTGTACATTCACTCTCCCATTAATAAGACAACAAACAGTGAAATGTCAGAAAAAATACTCTCACGTATATTTCGTATTTACTGTTATGTATGAGTATACCATTAAATTATATCCCCAAAAGGATCAGCGAATCTTATTAGAAAAAATAAAAAAAATAAAAAATAATAATAATAAATAAAAAATGAAAAAAAAACATACTGAAAAGGAATTACAGTAATACTCGTTGCGGGAAAAATATACGATTATTGAAATCATCGTCTTTGTATCTCTCTTTCGAAATTTCTATTTCTTTATTTTATTTATTTTTATTTCTATTTCTATTTTTTTGTGTTTTTGTTTGTTCATTATTGGAAAGAGTTTTTTCACATTTCAATTTTTATTTTCTTATTGTTTTTTCTGAACATTTTGAAATTACAATGACTGTCATTTGTAAGATATTTATAATATTTGTTAATAATAATGCACTAGACAAAAAAGGGTTATGCTGTGTTGCCACATTACTACTGTAATTAATGTTGAGTAATCTGATTAATTAATGAAACTGTAAGGTTGTTATAATACAGCAAGAACTATTTTTTTTTTATTTATGTGATTCCAAGTCTATGGGATGAACACCCTAACTGCTTTTATATATATGCTAATTCAAATTCAATTGAAATTAAACAATTGAAACTACACAAATTGAGCCATAATGAACTGAAAAAATGTTAGCAACACTGAATCTTACTACTCCAAGAATCACCAGAAGTAAAGTGAATCCATAACAGATTTGGTACTAGAATCTGACCAACTGTAAATCTTTGACATTATACAGGGTGTTTCAGAGCATGCGTATCAGCGCTTTTTAAGAGAGGAAGGAGCCGTGTTATTAATTTAAAAAAAAATTATCTATAGATTGGTGATATTTTCAACTTCTGAGAAAGACCCGTAAATGGTTTTTTAAGCTCAAAATTCGTCGAAATTGCCTGAATTCGGATTCTACGTAAAAAAATAAAAAACTTTTGCAAAGTAAAATTTTTTTTTTGCTTTTATATTTTGTAGCCTAAACTTTGTAGGTACCCAAAACTGAGATAAAAAGTATGATAATATGAAAAACAGATTTATTTATAAAAATGATTATTATTAATTTAAGTTTACCAAAGGAAAATATGGAGCATATTTGTTTTATTTTTATTATATAGAAAAATATAAGAAAACAAAAAAAATCATTTAACATAAATTTCTCATTTCTCATCGTAGAACCCGAATTTGCATTTAAAAGTACCACTTCCCATTTGAAAATCTCAAATTCGGCCAATTTTGGAGATTTTCAGCCTTAAAGAACCGATTTTTGATCCTTCCCAGAAGTTGAAAATATCACCAATCGATAGAGTAGCTTATGGGGTAACACTTTTGGGGAAAAAGGAATACAAAACAGGGGTATTGAAATTCACAAGAACCTGCAAATATTAAATTTCAATGATTTCATAACATTGAGACAAATGACCCACATGCACAGCATACAGAATAATCATATTAAAATAAATATTGAAATAACAATACGAAGTTAAATACACGAATATGCAACCAGAAATGCACCTCATCTACGTTTTTCTGCTACTAAAAATCTATTTGCATTAGAGAACATAATAAACTCGTCTATCAAAATGTTTAATATTCTCTTATTAAATGTTAAATTGTCAAAACAGAATTAATTTAAGAGCAATAATGTAAAAAAATACTAATTTTACAATATTGAACTATTACTTTGCAATTATTTTGCTTTTCATTCAATCATATTCTTACTAACTTATACTAAATTATTCATCACTTCTTTTCCATTACATGTAATATATTTTTTTAATTAATTTTTTGATAGGTATATTTTACATTATTAGATTTATAATATTAGGCGTTTTCGTTTTTTAGTTCAGAGCAGAGCACGAACTGTCAAAAACAGATTCGTGTTCTTTTTTTTTGCTCAGAGCGCTCAGAGCTTGAAATCTGTATTTTTTTATGTGTTCAGAGCGCGCTCAGAGCGTACTCTATGTGCTCGATTGAAATTTTGACAGAGCACGTAGAGCGCTTGAATATTAAATGTCAAAGAGAGATGTTTATTTTAAAACAAAATAGATGACGCTACTATACGATAGTAAAAAAGTAATTTTAAAATTTAAAATAAATATGAACAATAGTGATTTTTACAATTAAAAAATAATTAACGAAATAATGGATGTAAGCTGTGATGGTAAATAATTAATATTTAATCATAAAATAAATAGTTTTTAGTTTAGAGTTTTGTAAAATATATGGAGTAAGAACTCAACGCTCCTCTTAATAGATTTAATTAAACAAAATTTTCCTATAATAGAGAAAGCAGTAAAAAAAAGTCGTATATATTGAAATCGCAAAGCAAATAAGCGAGGCAAATAATGTGAACCTTACTTATCAACAAATTGATTCAAAATGGAAAGGTTTAAAGCGAACCTATAAAAAATTAAAAGAAGAAAAAACTAAAAGTGGAAATAGTAAAAAAAATTGGGAATATTTTGATGTTCTCAATGATTTTCTATTGCATGCACCAGATATTAATCCTCCCGCGACCTTATCTACAGAGGATGAATTGCCAAATGTTGAAATTAGCTTTACGGAAGATGAAAGTGAACCAAGCATAAGCTCAAATCCCTTGTACAGCACAAATTTCAAAAGACGCCGTAGAAATTTATATAATGAAACGGATGATGCAATAGAAAGACGCCACAGAGAAAAAATGGATGCTACAAACAAATTTTTAACTTTATTTGAAAAAATGGTAGAAAAGATGTGATTTGTTTGTTTAACTATTTAACTAACTCATTAACTAACTAATGTGATTCAATCTTTATTTAAATATTAGATATTAAGATTTAATTTTTTATCTGATTCAATGTTTTATTTTGTTTTTTTACTATTTCAAATAACTCACTGTACATTTTTCTGTAAATATATGAATATGTAGGAAATTTTTTTTGTTTGTTTGTTATTAACTAAAATAGAAAACTTAACATATTATCTCTTTGTTTCTGCAGATTTGTTAATATTATTTTCAATGGTTTCGTCAATTTTTTCATCCTCTGCAAAAGCATATTAATATATAAAATACAGGTTTTAGAGTATGTTTTTATTTTTTATGTTTTAATTTTTACATATAACATTTTAATGTTTTTTTGTTATAGGAATGAATTTAAATGAATTTATCTTTTTTAAAGTTATTACTTCTAAATAGTTATATTTCAAAATTCGATTATTGACAAATGACAATTTGAAACAACAATAAAATAAAAATGACAGTTTACTCAAACCGTGTTTTTTTATTAAGTCTGAGCGCTCAGAGCTTATCTGTTCATGCTCTGCTCAGAGCGTGCTCATTGGACTCAGAGCGCGCTCAGAGCTATGCTCTGAACTAAAAACCGAAAACGCCTATTATTTGAATTTATATAAGCTTGACTAAGCACTTTAAAACTAATTGTTAACACTCTGTACCAGCTTCGAGCGAGAAATTGAATTGAATAATTTAAAATTTAAAATTGAAACCCCATTCGTAGGGCATAGGGCAGCTTTAGGAAACATACTTCGTTTTAAGCTGGATCACTGGAATTATTGTAGAGATTTCAAATATTTAAAGCTTCAATAAAAATAATTCTATTTTTGCAAAATTACTACAATGTGTATTGAATGACAGCATCATATAACATTATCATCCACAAATCTCTTCTTTTGCTACGGATAGGTATTTTAAATACATGCCCTCTAATACATTTCATATTATCGCAGAGATACCCAATCTATCGGTCATGAAATTCTACGGTATAATTCGGCCAGATTATGTTATTGATATTCTGAATAAATTCATATTGTTTATCAAATTGTGCACATTCAGAAAACTATATTCTAGGACAGAATTTGCACATATCAAACAAAAAGTATAACAAAAGAAGTGAATTATCTGTCATATTTATTATTATTATTAATGCATTAGTTAAAATGTACAGGATGTCTTAAAATAAAAAAAGTATAATACTTAACTAACAATTATAATAAAATGATCAATACAAACATAAAAAATTATCAATTTGCTTTCACTAATTTGTTACAATTTTTCTACAAAATATTAACATGAAATTCGTGAGCGAATACCTCAGAAATGAGCAAAGAATGTAACACATTAAAGTGTTTACAAAACATTTACAATTAAATCGAGAATTAACTTACTTAAAAGTATCCCATAAATCTTCTTATGCTGCTTTACGAATCATTAACGAACCGCTCTCTCATCTCATTAGAGCCTGGATTTTTTACAAATCTTTTATAAATTTTTAACCGATCTTTAGAAAATATTTTTTTAACAAATCACACCAATAGGCGGTCTACACGTTGTTTGAATTCTGTGATGAAGAATTTAAAGACAAAAATCTGTCAAATATTCTCCAAACATGTCGGAAAGTCTTTAAATTCTATTATGAAGATATTTCTTGAAAATCTGAAGAATCCACAGATTTTAATTGAAAATTGGTTTCAAAGTCTTTATTTTACCGCTTCTACATCAGACCTAATATACCCTAATAATATTTTTGTTTTAGCAATTTCGCCATTTATTTTATATAATCTATTTCATATATCTTTTAAATATTCTCTTGCCAATCTCGGATGAGCTTTTTAAGGATAGGCGTCTTCGTAAACGCAAAGCATGCGTAGAATTGTAGATTTTGTGTACATAAACAAAGACATTCAGTAAATCTGCTCAATCGTCTGCTGTAATCTGACAATCAGTGTCGCCCATAATTATCTGCACATTATTATTTGTTAATGTACAAGAACAAGGAATATAAGATGGAGTGGCAAAAAAATTATAGTATTTTATTTTTGGATTTCTAGAAACGGTGTGTTCCATGATTCGAATAGAAGAAAATGCTTTGAAAGAAAATGAAATACCACTAGAAAAAACAAACAAAACAGAATGTAAATATTAGAATTATATAAAAATATTCCGAAGAAGATGAGTACAGTGAACGATTGTTTTAGAAAATTAGAAATGGAAGAGCGACCCACACCCGCATTATCCCATAGGCATAATAGGCACAGTGCCTAGGGCCTACGAACTGTAAATGGCCTACGAAAATGTATACATATTATTATTTACGAAAAATTTATATAATAAATATTCAACCAAAGCATGAAAAGAAAAACTTCACTTAATCCAAAAAAAATTCAAAATTTATTTTCAAAAAACCAAAAAAAAATCATTATTTTGGTAAACAATTTATTTAATTATTACCTAAACTAACCTTCCTACATTTTTTATTGGCGAATTCGATAATAACATCATCGAAACTAATTTCTTGCATTAAATCACTTTCAATTGATAAAAGCGTAATCGGAGGCAATTTTTTATTCTTTTAAGCTTTGAAAAGCTCCACTCCCCTTCCGCATTCGTTCCAAATATCGATAAATAAATTCTTAACACAATATTTACATTAGGTAAACTGGTAACTAGTTTATCATTTATTTGTACTGATTTTTTATTCCCATACATTCGTGAAAATAATAAAAACTCGTCAACAAATGCATCTTCAACATCTGAAGAATATATTTGCACTAACTGGTTTGCTTTCGAAACTATTTCATTATTTGTTAAACTTCTGTCCACCAAAAAATTAAACCTTTCATATAACATTTGATATGCTCCAAGTCGCTTACGCATTTCAATTATAAGTCTATCTACTATTATATAAAAAGATTCTATACGAAATTTGTCACTTGCACTTAGCCTCAATTTCTTAATCTTTTCAGAAAATTACTTGTAAAAAAATCAGTTGCTATGGTTGCACAGCTATAATCACAGAAAATTTAATTTCATTCGTATACATATGTAAGAAAATGAATTTTCTTTGCAATTGACAATAAACCAGCCAATCATATCAAGCAGGCTTAAAATTTTTGTTTTCAAATGCGTAGTATAATAATTAGTACTCATCATCGTCATACATATACGAAATAAGCATTTCTTCATGTAATTTCGGTCGTAGTAGAAAAACGTTATAAAGCCACCAATATAATATTCACAAAATAACATTCATAAAATAAACCAATATGGAATGAGACTAAACTTTGTTATTTAAATAAAGTGTTGTTAAACAAAAACACTTTGGAATTAAATTAACGCATTTTAAAAATAAACCACAGCTGACTTCATTAGGCATACTGGCAAAAAACTATTCGATAGGGTTAAAGGTAAAAGTGCCTAGGGCCTACGAAGAGGTTAATTTGGGCATGGAGCGACCCCTAAATATTTTGCAACAAATAAATAAAGTTTTATCAAATGAGCTTTTCATTTACACTAGACACTTTTGCCACCAATAAATTTTATTATTCTAATTTTTCTTTCAATCGCAAGAACAAATTCAAAAACATTATCTTTGAGGCTAAAAATTTTCTGATGTTTATGAACACAAAAATCTGCACAGATTTTGTTTCCTCATCTGTAGAAAATTTCGTGTTCGTAAAATTCAGATTAAAAAAACATTTCTGCAGGATCAACGAATGTTTTTTTGCGTTTACGGAAACACTGTATATAATTTACGAAACTATCACAAAACCTATGGAAAAACTCCGGAAGTACTTCTGCTATTACAAATTCCTAGCAAACCAAGAAAACACACCTAAAATAATAATCGTATGCAAAAAATGTTTTATAAAAACCTTTATCTAAAATATTTTCTTTATTTTAACTACAGATATTCTGTTTGCTGGTAAACCTACCTTTAACAAAACACTGTCATAGGTTTACTGGGTACAGTATTTTGATAGTGTTAAATTCAAAAACATAATTTTGGGGTGGATTTGCAGTTGTTTTGGTATTTATTACTTGTTTTGTAGCAAAACGCGACATGGGATTTGTTTTCTTGATTATTTTTGTTTCTTGTTTTTTATTTTATTTTTTTTTTTGTTCATTTTCTTAATATACAAAGATAAGATGAAGGTCCTGAAAATGCGAAAGGATAAAAACTGTTAAAATATAAAAATAAAAAAAATAAATAAATAAAAAAAAGTAGAAAAATAAAAAAAAATAAAAACATATTTTTTGCGGTTTGCTTAGACGTGAGGATTTTGAATGTCAAATGAAAATAAAAGAAACACAAATTTGTAAGTGTTTTTTTTTTTTGGATCTTCTTTTTGTTTATTATTATTTTTCTTTTCATTTATAATATTAAAAAAAGAATTAAATAAAAAAGAAAAATTATACTCTGGGATTGAAAATAATGTTATTACAACCCCCCTCATTTTTTACCATTACCAAAATTATATCCAAGAAATGTATTACAGAATCAGTTTGTGTTCTATAACATGATTAATCTTCTTAAAGCTTAGCCGCAGCAATGTAGAAAAAAACGTATTTATCTTCTTCCTTGCAACACCATAAATCCGCAATGACTATTTCAATTTGAAACCGAGACCATTGGATCTAACGTTGAATAAGATCAATACTTAACTGTGTACTTAACTAGTAAGCAATGCGACTATGATTTGTTATTAATGATAATTGAGAAATGTACGAGGGTATTGATACTCACATAAATGTTGAGAATATTTTCTGCGACCGCCCGTATATAGCAGAGGCTTAGATTATTGGGAGGACATTTGTATGACAACCTGATAGAAATATTAAAGATTCCTTTTCATGACAGCAACAATTTTTTTACATCTATGGATTAGCGGATTGGCTTGAAGAATAGATAAATGTCAATTTTGATTCATTGTTTTACTGTGAAGGGGCATTGATCGGTAATTATCCTAGTGTCCTGGTACCAACAAATTGCTGTAGTTGTCACCTTCTTTGAAAGTAAACTACAAACAATTTTAACTCAATTATGATAATTGGCTTTGGGTATTAATCCTTTTTGAATTTTTACTCTCGTTTAACAAAATCCCGAATTGCAAATGAAAAAAAAAACAGTTTTGACATTGAAACCAAGAATGTTTTGCTTTGCAATAGATTTGTTAGAGATTCGCGAGAGATTGTCTTTAATTTTGAATATTAGACACGCTAGGTGGTGCAGTAGCTAGAACGCCTGCCTTTCAACCGAAAGGTCCCAGGTTCGATTACCGATGAAGCAAAAAAAAAAAAAAATGCTTTATCGGTTTTTCGGCCTGGTTCAGTACCCTTTGTCATTGGGATATAATAAATGACAAAAAATAATTGTGAGCATAATCTGGTAACAAATTAAATAAAATGAAAGTGCGCCATTTAAGAAGGCTTAGTTCCTGACAATAGCAGTAGTTTTTCACATTTAATGAGTTGATAAGCCAGTAATTTGATAAATAAATACTCGAAATATTATTGTAGATATTGTAGTATAAACTTGCAGTACCGTACTTAATTAAGCACGAAAAGGTGATTCTGCTTAAGTTACTGTCAAGAACCAATAAAAACAAAAAAAAAACAGAAAATTGACAATTTATAAAAAAATTTTAAAAATATTGAGTAATTTTTTTTTCTACCAACTCTATATCGACTGGTACAAAACGATTCCACTAAACCAATTCCTTTATTAAATTCTTAGTTAAATGTTCGAATTATGCCTTGGTTTGAATAATTTTTTCTGTTATAAATCTTGTTTGTACTTTTGGAGGGCTGTATTGCTTCAATTTACCATTATCGTTTACTCTATATAAGTCGGTAGCTAGTTGGTTCGGGGGCTAACTAAATCTCGCACGATATGTTATGCAATAGTATTATCTCTTTTACGTAGCAAATTTGAAGAAAGATAAATGTGTAAAAAAAAACCAGTACCATTATAAATGAGCGACGGTTCAAAGCGGAACTTGGCACTTGTACTTTATGCCGATTCAAAGACAACATAGTTTATTTAGCAAATTTTACTAACGGACAAACATATTTCGTCTATGAAGTACTTCAAACATTTGCGTGGGTTTCTCACCAACATTCTATTTTTCTTCTTAGAGCAGATTTTGGTGGTATTCTCGGACATTCTTTATAATTCAACATAAGTTTTGTAATTTTACTACCATCCAGACCTACAATTCATTATATAAATTAGGATTCTGTATAAAAGATTATTATTGTACTAGATTTTCTACCTGTAAAAATATTTCTTACATTTTTTTTTCTGCCAAGATGTCAATATTTTGTTCACTTACTTTTATGAGACTCCAAGTCTCATACTATTTAAATAAAAAAAAACTAACAAAGCTTTGAAACAAAAATTTCAACGCAAAGAGTTTAAGCAAAACAATCCCGCTGAAATATGCTTACCAGAAGATTTAGTAACATTTTGCTTACTATGGCTTTTCAAAGCCTACTTCTGTTTACTTGCCATCATATTCAATTGCTTTCAACAGAATGATCCAAAAACAACAAACTATAGCTAAATATCAACTCTAAACTATATAATTACAAAAAAACATTTTATAAGATACCTCTTAGAGCTGCGTAAACAATTTTTATTTTATTTTTATTATTATTTTAATGCAAGGTATGAAAAATAATAATAATAAAAAAAATTAAATCAAGGAAAATTCTATTTTAATAGGATTTTTCTTCTCTATTATGAGAAATATTTTTTTGAAGAAAAAAAAAAACCAAATTTATTCAACTGTGGATTATTATGTTTATGGATAACATAATAAATGACAATGAATTTTTAAAATTTTAAAACAAACCCAAAATAATAGACCAAAGAAACACTCTTCAAAGAACATTGCTAAGTTTTTTTTTTTCATTTCAAAATACCATAAAAAATTTGATTACATCAGAACACCATTTTATTCCATTCATTTTCTTCACCGTTACTTTAAGAAAATATTTGAAAATTAATCAGGATTCACGGATGCAAATAAAATATAATATCATTAATTTTTCAAATTTTATTTTGTTCTCATAAAACAACAGAGTGATTACCATTATTGCGAGTGTCCATCAGGTGTAAGATTCTCAATATACCAAATTGAATAAAGAATAGTAGTAGAGTGAAGTTTAAAATTGGTTTCATTTCCTTTTGAACAACCGCGTAGCGTAACACAAAAATTTAATTAAAAATAAAAATTTGATTTAGTATTTTAAATAATTACCGTTAAATCTGTGGTCGTTATTTAAAATATATTTTTTGTTTTACGGGTTTATTTTGAATTGAAAAATTACGATCCAAAAGAAGAAATGATTAAATAATATTGGATACCTTTTCTTCGGGTTTTGGTAAGCCTCAGGTGATTTTTTTCAATTGTATAATGTAGTGTAATTATAATTTAAGAACCTTTTAGTGAAACCAGAAGTGACTGCAACTTGTCAAAATTACAATAAAATGAAGTATTCCATTAATGTTTAATAATATTTAATTTGCATAATCACAGTAGGTGCAATCACGACCTATACTGTAAAATGAATGTACGTAATACGTATTGACCTACTCTATTATTGTATCATAGTGGTGTATGCGAAAATTATGTATTCACATAGTTTCAGTACAAAATTATTTCTGTTTTTGTCTTGAATTATAAGAACAATGCAATTTGTAATACTTGAATGAAGTGCATTTGCACTCTAAAGATCTGAAAACTAATAAAGTTCCATATTTTATTGTCAAAATTAAAAATGATAACTTTAAAATTACCTCCTATATACAATTTTTGTTCAAGCTTTTAAAATGTATGTAACACATAGATTTTGACTTCTTCGCTATGCAATACACTATAGTTCCTATTCAGTTAACAAGATAAGTCAAAGCTGTCTTAAAAAAGCTGGTTTGAGAACAAGCAGAGAAGACTCAAAATTGTTTTGTTACGAAAATGAAACAGTTATATTTTCTAAAAGTGAAGGGAGTATGCAAATATTACCACTTTAATTTTTCTTACCATCAGTAAAATAAAACGAGATGGTAGTAGCACTTTAAATGAAAACGAATATAATGGCTGTCGAATCAAAAAGTTGCAGACTAGTGATTTTAATAACAAAATATTAGAACAAATTATGTAATTTAAATCACATTGAAAATATCTGCAAACCCGAAAACTATAACCAAATCAATAAAATAACGAAAATGTTTGAGGGCTTAATAAGTCTCATTTGAAATAATAAATTCATGAGCGGGGAAGTTAAATTAATATAGTTCCGCAATACGCAGGAAATATCAGTAAAATCCAAAGGTGGCATAAAATAGATTATTAAAGCTCGTTCATAGTTCCCACTTCAAGAATATGGAATCATATTCCTTCTGATATGTTTCCACGCTCAACTTATAATTTATATATAATATATACCATTAGAGGCAGAATGTACCGAACAACCAAATCCGATAAGCATAAGTGTGTAATATTTTTGGTGCTAAAAATAAGTGTATGGAATAGTAATTTTCTACAGGAAGGTGATAAAAGACTAGCTAAAATAACAAGCTTTGTTCAGGAACGTATATTTTTTGGTTATAGACAGAAGGGTTAATTTGAAGATATTGACGGTATTATCGACGGTTATATGATCTGCATTATAAAGATTCTCTTTCTATTTTAAGCCGCTTCCGTTCTTTGGTGCGAACTTCATTATCTATAACTTCAATCTGAGAACAATGTTTTGTGTTTGTGAATTTGATACATCGATCGCATTGATCCTTTTTAGGCTTGTAAAACGATAAATTATATTGAAAGTTAAAAACATTTCGATAATAATTGCTGTATAAATACATTAGTTGCTGTTGTTGGCTTTTATAGCTCAAACATTTGCGGCAAAACAATGTCAAAACAAACTTTATTTGCTTCACGTTGTAGACAATATTAAACTATGGGGCAAAACAATATCGCAATAAAAACTGAAATTGTTTGCCGCACGTCGCTACGTATTTCACTTGCAAAACAACACAAACTTAAACCATGAGGAATTTTGTATGAAAATTTTGTTGCATATGCATTACAATTTTACAATAATGTATGAAGTCAAACCAATTCTACTAAATTTAAAAAATTGTGGATATGCGGCAAGAGTGGTACTATTTATCTCTGAAACTACTTGAAATAGCCAAATATTGACAGCATTATTAAAAAATCAGGAACTTGAAACCTTAGAAGCAACTTCTTACTTCAAACTGTTAATTTGGTTTATAAGGTAACCCAATTCCATAACGACGATTATATTTCGATTATATTTTCACTGCTTTATATTTTTATTAAAATTTTTTTACCATCTATATTTACGTACCGTCACAAAAAACATCTATAATTATAATTGACAAGCATTTAAGGACCTGCGCAGTAGACACGTTTTCATTTTATCTCTCTTCTCCATAATGAACTCTTAATATATAATAAGTAAGTTGTAAATAAAACAATAATGTGCACACAGTTGAAATTTTTTAATCATATGGTTATATTATTCACCAAATATATTAAGAAATAGGAAGAAACGAAACAGAAAATGAGAAATAAACTAATTTCAAAGCTTTTCATTAAAACATGAGTGTTTTCTGCTTTGTAATGAGAAGTCTATATCAGTCCATCCAAATCCCTGTTCTTTTAAAAACTTGAAATTTGGCTTTAACTTGAATTATAATTACTCAACAGGGGCCCCTAGTCTATATTATAATACACAAGAGCACGATTAGTGAAGGCACATTTTTCGTGGTTTTTCGTGTGCCTTCGTTTTTTTATTTATTCAATCAATCAATAATGTAGGCTGTGAGGATCGAAATAAATTTTTATTTTAGCTCAGTTGGTTGAAGCGTCATGTTAATATAACAAATTTTTGTGAGCTCAATTCTCTTATGAGTTAAATTTTTTGTTTTATTGTTTTTGGATTATCGCATTTATTTTTTTGCACTTATATAGTAGGAAAAAAAAATTAATTAGTAGAATAACATTAATATAGGTTTTAAAGGAAAAATTATAAAATATAAGTAGCTATTTCCTTTTCAGATACACGAAATTTATAGGAATTTATAAAAATTTTACAGATTAACACATTTTAAAGTAACGTATATTCACCAATATAAAAAAGAGATAACTGAAATGATGTGATATATCATTATGTTTATCGAATGTATATTAAAATTCTATTGTTCAAATTTATTTTACAGATTGTGTAATAGTTAATTTTAATAAAGAGGAATAGCGGATATTTGATTTGATGATTATATGTATATATACATACTAAAAAAACCTCCCGGTGAATCTCCGGTCAGCCAAAAAAAGTAATTTAGCTGTGAAACGGCACTATAAAATGATTTTTAATAAATTTGAAAATTTGATATGTTCAAATTATCTGAAAACAATGTATAGAATAGTAATATTAATAGCAAACCACAAAAAAATAAAAATGTTCAAATTTCTAAGTTAATCTTTATAAAATTAATTCCTTTTTTTAAAAAATAAAAAAAAATTATCAAATATCAAAATTAGCTGACCTTGGGTGAAGGTAGGTTCAGGAAGAAAAATTTCAACTCTTTGAAATATTTGTCCTTGTGATTTTTTAATTGATATTGCATATGAAAAACTTACTGTCTTATAAGTCTTATAAGAAAAGTTTCATTCTATTTTATAATTTTTTTTAAAATTTTTAAAAAAAGGAGTTAATTTTATAAAGATTAACTTAGAAATTTGAACATTTTTATTTTTTTATGGTTTGTTATTAATATTCTATATATATATATATATATATATATATATATATATATGTCAGATACTTTCAACATGTCAAATGTTTAATTTTATGAAAAATCCATTTATTGTGCCGTTTCACAGACAACTTGCTTTCTTTTGCTCGGCCGAGTATGTACGCGGAGATTTCTTCTAGTAGATTTCTTATATTTTTATAATAATTTAGAATTTCATGGTTAACCCAAATATTTCTCTTCAATTCTAAATAATTCCGACTATTCTTATTTCCTGTTCCCAATAGAAATACCACATTTTTTTCAACGAAGACCAGTCATTTCTTACTAGCTATTTACATCAGCATTAATTTATTAATTTATAATAATTCCTAAGTCACATAAAATTATCAAAATAATATTTATATAACTATTAAATTTATAGTGATAATTAAATATAACTCAAAATTAAATAAATTTATATTATCTCAATTTTCTGATATATACCTATACTAAAATAAATTCTGATAAATAAAATCAATTTTAATATTATAACATCTGAGATTAGTTCATTTTAACAGAGATTAACACATAATATGAACTTAATATTATATACACAATTCATTCACATACCTACCATAGAATCATATAATAACGGTTATAAATAATAAATTTAAATAAACCTTAACTTAACCATTATCATGTACTGAAAATTAAGATACGTGTAGATAGATATAATATTATATTAAATTTATAATATTCTCAAATAATTTAATTCAATTATCTTAAAATATGCCCTCAAATCATAAATACAAAAACAACATTAAAGTTTCTCCTTCTACTTTCTACTCCTCTTCCCCAACATTAATTTATTTATACCAATTTCCTATATTAATTTCTTATTACAACAGATTTAATAATAAGAATTCACATATACCTAATAATACCTACATCTTAAGTATACTGCATTATAATTTATGTAACTCTAAAATGCATTCCACTTCAATACTTCTTGCATTATTATAGATATTTGTTGAAATTCGCCTAAAGGATAACATAAAGGTATTCATATCGATAAATTGTATGCGATCAAGAAAATAATAAAGGATTTAATTTAAATTGCTTTTGGCTGGATACATTAAAAATTTTATCAAACAGAATGCTACCGTTCTTAAAATACAAAAAAAAAAAAACAAAAAAAATGTCATCAATCGATATTTTGATTGGAATTTATTTTAATTTTAAGTCTTATCATCTAGCTTATTACAAATTCACAGCTGCATTTTTATTAATTTTGTGCTTATAAAACACTCCTCTCCTCTTTTGAATCTGTCAAGTATAAATGAAGGCGCTAATCTTTTATACTTGTAGTAAACTTATGATGTTAATATGCCTGTGCGTATATAATTTTTGTATTAAAAATATAAATTACTCAATTGCTACTGTGTTACACTATATTTTGTACAATATTTACCAAACTAGATATTATAATGATAGTAGAAATAATATTGTTGTTGTATTGTTTGTGTTTCGATAGTTTATTTAAAACCACTATTGAAAAGTTTATGTAATAAATATTAATGAATGAAATAGTATATAGTTTTTTTAACGCTGCGTATATTTCAATAAAACAACTTAAATTCATTTTGTTATTCATATGCCCTTCTGCAACCCCCAGACATCATCAAAGCAAGTTTTAATTGAGAATTAAGGAACGTTAATATTTTGTCATCAGTTTGTTTTCTTATCTTAGTTATCTTCCATTGCCTATACATGTATATTAACGTTTCGTTATGTATGTACATCATATCACTAGCAATTGTGACATATATATATATATATATATATATTATAATTATGGTATCCTTTTATCGTATGCTTTACAGAAAATCCCTTAAAGCAGTGAATATGTAATTTTATGCATTGTCCATTATTTTTATATATTGTATACATTTATTAAAAGAGGGGGTCTCAAAAATTAATTATGCATAAGGTAAATTTAAAAGGGTATCAGATTCATTGAAAAATTTGTTTTCTTTGTTTTTTGTAGATTTGGATATGTTGGGGGTATTAGTAGTGGAGAAGGATACAACAATAGATAAATAAAATATACAAAAATTCCAATAAGAAGATAATTTTAAATCTTTTTCAATGTGAAGCCGGAGCAAATAAATTTGGAATATCATATATAGAACGTGAGATTGCAATTGTTTCCCGTTATATTACATATTCTCTTATTCTCACTTTAGCCACATTTTTATCTCTCTTATTCTATAATATATTCTATAACTTTTATCTTCATTTTCGTTTCCACTCTCGCTACTAACTTTTTAATCTTTTTTTTTAGTTTTTAAAATTGAGTCTGTTTTTTGATCAATTAGTATGTTTATTGAGCTTGCATTTGGTTCATCCTGGGATTTCTCCTGATCGTAAAAATCGTAAAAATTTTGCGATACGGTTGATTTGCATGGTAGATACGTGTTCGTCTATAAATTTTTTTTTATTTATACAGAGCCAAAACACTAGATGGGGGGACCTTTTACACCGATTGGTATTTTTGATTAGGGTGGGAAAGGAAAATTAGGAAAGAAGGAAGATAAAAGGGAAGGCGGACAATTATCATAGAAGGTTTTAATGTTCGTCTTGAATTTATTTAGGTCATAAATATAGAATTTATCATGTTTTGGGAACACTTAAGATGGAATTTGGTTCCAGATTGGCGATGTTGTGACTATAATTGAATTTCCTTAACTTATCTGCTGCAATCTAGGGATTTCTACGGTGTAGGGATGGGCATATGTGGCTCCTCGTGTTTCACGGGCGAAATAGATACGTGTACATTCCAAGCACGCATCCTGACTTAGACAAATAACTATCATAATATTGATTAACACAAGCTCATATCTAATTCTAGCTCATATCTATTGTAATTTTTATGAGCAATTTAATTTCGGATGTACGTGAAGCAGTTTTCATTGTACTTAGTTAATTTGTAAGCTTGCTAAAATAGATCAAATGCATCGGATTACAAATATAAAGGAAAAAAGATAGGTTGGCTTTAGTGAATTCAATTGTCACACTATCAAGAGGCACATGAGTGATATATAATAAATTTATATTTGATATTTATTATGTCTTGGGGCAGATATCAATTTGTTATTAGTTTCTGTTCTTAATGACAAGAAACTGCCAGATGACATTTTTACTGTACATTTATACTATTCCAATCTTTATTATACCTAATGACAGGAAAATGTTAGATGAAACTATAAATATAACTCACACGACTGGAGCTCCTAATGTCCTTCGGGGATTACATCCTATCTTTCGAATGAAAAACCCTTAGTTAATTTTGACTAATGTATTTGTTTTACGGTATTCTATAGTTCAAGTATTCAGTGCCTCTAGTCACATATCATATCTAACATAGAAGAAAATTCTACTCCATTACATTTAAATGATATTACTTGTTAAATTATTTCATCGTTTACAGCTAATCTGCACATTATGAGATCATTATTTGCCTAATTATTATATTTGCCATCGAGATTACTATCTTAAGTTTTTTTTTACAAGTAAATATCGATTCGATATGTTTTGTAGCTGGTAATCGTTAACTGAAAATCGCATAACGTCATCAGTATCACATCATCATTGTCCTGCAACCCCATCCGTTGGCCATAGAACGGAAAAAAATTCTTTCTGGGTACTTGCTTCGGCTAAGACAGTTGTTCTCCATGTTTTTCTTGGCATTCCGATGCGACGTGTACCCTGAGGATTCCATTTGAAAAATTGTTTCGCGATGTTGTTGTCAGGTTTCCGCAGAGAATGCCTGATCCAACGCCATTTCCTCCGTCTATTTGTGTTTGTTTTGTTTTTTGCTACAGCGTTCTGTTGGAAATGGTTTGTGGCCAACGAATGTTTAGAATGCGCCGGATACATCTATTGATGTACGCTTTAGAGTCACATAGAATTTTTATTTTTTCTTCGACGCATCCTGATTCTAACTCGACATCTTTTTTTTTTTATTTGTACAATGATTTCATCCGTAATTCGATTACAAAGAAACGAAATAAGAGAATCACAAGCCAATTTATTCTTAGTAAAATTGAAATTTCATCAAACATTTTACTTTTGGTTACAGTGTATTTGGAATCAGGTGTTCGTGCTTAAAGCTTCAATTTTGATTTTTTGGAAAGAATTTTGTTTTTGTGTTCAGTATTTTTTAACTTTAAATAAGAAAACTAATTCAATCAAATCTAAAGATTTATTTATAACCGTTGGCAAATAAAATTGACCAGATAGATTGTGCATTTCGGGTGGGAATCTGATATAGGGGATACCCACAGCCGTAAATTGGCTTATTTTGATAACTCTTGTTTGTTAGTTATTGTGATAAGCCGTGTCTGAGCCATTAAGGATACCTAATTTTGTAATAACACTCAATCGTGGATATTCCTCAATGGTATGCATTGTTTAGGAAACGCTATTTCCAAAAAGCGAAGACCGCTACGAGTGACCCCGTCGTATTCACAGAGCAAATGTTAAATAGATTCTTCCTTTCTTTTTCAAATATTCCGCACACGTTGTTTTCGATTAGATCCATTTCGGTTTAAAGGTGGTAGACCGGTAAAGGTTTTTCTTTATTAGCCAGAGTCATTATCCCTGCCAAAATACGTACCATTGTTAACATTGGCCAAACTTCAACTTCTTTAAAATAATTCAACCGTTCACTTGCATCAATCATTCAGTCTTTAATGTAAAAAAACATTTTATTTTTTGCATGGGGATACAACTTTATATTTCTACCGAAAAAATTAAAAATTTAAAATCCGTTAATCTAATTTTCTTACTTACTGTTTACAAACACACACACACACATACATTGAAGAAAAATGATACTAAAAATATAACCGATTCAATTTAATTTATCATCACCTTAATTTTATGTATGCTGATAAGAGTTTATATGAATATAATTATTATGATTAGAATAGTTTTTGTGGAGAGTTTTTAAAAAACCTACATCTTATCTGGAATTTTGAAATATTCAGGAAAAACATTGCAATCCCCTTATTAATTGTTTTAATCGAAAAATTTGCATTTCTGAAAAACCTTATTTTAAGTTCTAACAATTTGCATCGTACACAGATTAGTTAAATAATTGTTGGTATAAATCCAACTAACGGACATAAGCGACAAACATAATAGTATATAAGGTTGAATATAATTTTTCTTTCTTCAGTCGTTGTCACAGATGGGGTGGGGTTGTTATTTTCCATCTGTATTATAGAATAAAAAGCACGCAGTGGCTTTATTGAAGCTGTTTTATCTAACTGGGACTATAAAATACATGAATTCAATTTAACTCTAAAAATGTTGACAGAGTTTTGTTCAACTAATGGACATAAATGACTAACAAAGTAGTATTTTAAGTTGAATATAGTTTTTGTTTCCTCAACCGTTGCCATAGATGAGATAATTTTTCTGTTATTTATGTCCAAGTGTATGGAATAAAGTGATACTACTCTATTGCAAAAAAGTTGACCCATACCTTGTTTGTTTGTCATTTTCCCCATATCATTCTCAGTAGATCTGATATAAAATCAAATTATTGCCTACTTCCACACGGGTCTACTTTCATCACTTTTTTCATTTGTTTTCATTCCCCCTTTTCTATAAACCAATTTTGCTAATAGAAAGGGGGGAATGAAACGATAGGAAAAAAGTGAAGAAAGTTGACCCGTGTGGAAGTAGGCATTTATAGATAGTCATTAGTACCTACACAACATTTTTTATTGCGATTATAATTTTCAAGAGTGATCAACTTTTTTGCAATAGAGTAGGAGTATGTAATTTTATTGAATTGCAAGGCCTTTTTGAAGCTCTTTTCTATATTTTGGACTATCAAATATTGACAGAGTTTTGTTAAAGAACTTTTTGTCTATTATATGGGTTTGCGAGAAGTTTAGAAAGAAAAAGCTAATCTAAATATCACATTGTACTTTAATCAGGACGAATTGTCTTCACTTTTGTCGCTTTTCATCAATGGACTTATGAATGGACTTTCAATATACATATCTTATATAATGGACTCATGTCACTTATGGACTTGTGACATGATGAACTTTGTGATTTTACTTGAATTCAAGTCAACACATTACAATCGGAAATTGAAAATTTTTTTACAGTTAAAATAATTTATTATTATTAACATAAAGAACATGGCAACCATGACAAGAAATTTAAAACAAAATTTATTAACGCTTCAGGGAGATTTTCAATTGGAAAAAATTTATTTTCCAAGTTTACTCTTTATACACTTACTCTCATAATAAAAAAAAAAAATCATTGAAATTATTTTTCCAAATTTAATTTATGTTAAAATTTTAACATGATCGAGTAAACAGGATTAATAGACCCACCTGATTTTTCAATGGTAAATGTAAATCAATGTGTAACTATAGAATAATTAATTTTCAATTTATATAAAATTCGTGTTTCATAACATAGAATTGCAACTGAATCGATTGAAATTTGTATTGGTTTCTGTTCATTTTATTATACATTCTGAAATATCAGATATATCTATGTCAGATTTATATTCAAATACATAAAGCTGGACTTTTGTCAAAACTTCATTTATACTTTATTCAATGTAAAAACATTCAAAACATATATTGTCAACAGTACAAACAACATATTGCAAAATATTATTTCTTTGATGTCTGTACATAATAATAATTATTGATAAGTCGATTGCGTAAATGTGATTTCGTGTTGAAACACATTCTTTGATGTATAATATTAAATCCTGAAAAACATGTGGACAAATTTTTAATTAAAAAAATGTAGATTATGTTTTTATATTACAACCAGTTTTGGAATACATTTTTCGAAATTTACTAGATTAATTACAGTGAAGTAAATAGAATGTATAGTTTTCAAAATAAAAATGAATGATAACGGGTTATTACATAATAAAAAAATTTATCGCACATTTGCCTTCTCTTCTGGATGTAAAATATGGTTAAAAAAAATTTTAATTTTGCTATTTTGACCTTACTAACATCAACTTTTATTTATTTTAATTATCTTCACCTAAGCCACGAAAAATATCCAATTTTGATGCGATTGAATACTTTTGCCATCGCTCATTAAATTTAGTTATCTGAAATTATTGTAGTCTTTCGTATTTATTATTATTTATTATTTTCAATAGAAAAATCCAATTACAGCCAATATTTTGAGTTGTAACGAATTTCGTGTTTCATTATCATTTTTATTCATTTATACAATCTTAAAACCAAAAATACATGATAAATCGCACATTTAATGAAAATGAAGAATCGATAGAACATTTAATAAGTAAATATTCTGCATAACCTAGACGAATGCTATACAGAGCATTCCACTTGAAACATTCATATTATACTCCTTGCTGTATAGCTATGAACTATTATAAAATATCAAATATAAGGGCAGATAGTGAATCTCATTGTCATAAACCTATTTTTATGCTAAATTCGCTTGTTACTGAACTCTGAATTATTATATTCGGCATGAATTCATGTATACTGTTGATATTTGTCGTTTTGTTAATTTAATATCTAAACTGTTACTAAATAAACTGTAAATACTAAATAAAGAAATTAATCGAAATTTATTCTAATTTAATTAAGTATTTAACAAATAAAAATGAATAAACCGATGTATTTATTGAAAATGATATATTATATCTATATAGCATCAATCTTGTAAGTTGTATGTAATATTTTTTATTTATTTGACGTTAGTTTTATACTATAAAAATATTACTATGCACTAAATACACTTCTTCATTAATTTCGTTCATCTAAAACTACTGAATTTCATCAGTATAGGAATTGTAATGACTACCTATACAATGATGATTTAAATGACTATACATCAGTAGGGTAAATTTACTACTGTATAGTTTAAATTTTATTTATATATATATATATAAATTTTTTATTTGTATATACAACCCCAGGTTTTTAATTCTGATTGATTCTATAACTTATATATATATAAGTTATATAATATATTATATAATATAATAATATAATATATCAAAACTAGCGGCCCCTGTTGAGTAATTATATTTCAAGTTGAAGTCAAATTTAAAGTCTTTAAAAAAACAGTATGTAATTAACATACTGACATAGGCTTCGCACGATATAGCAGAAACCACTCGTGTTTAATAAAAAGTTTTGTGGTTAGTTAATTTTATTTAGGACATATAAATACACGTCCCTCATGTACTGCTTCGTTTCCGATATATTCCCTATAGTAAGTGGCATTTAGTGATAAAATTACTAAAAATAAAAAATTTTGTCATTAAAGAGGTATGTATATATATATACCAATATAATACATAATTTTAATAAAAACTATATTATTACTACAAATAACCAAAATTTAGAAACAGTTACTTAAAAAGATAAAAATGAAGAATTCAAGTGATTTGTTTTTTTGTTATTTTTATATTTTTTATTTTAGATGAATTTGTCTTTTTGTTTTTTTTTTCGAATATGTACATATAGATTCATTTGCAAGTATATAATGTAAATTATAAAAACTGAATTGTTTGCTTTTGTTTATTATTTTCATAAGATCTCACTTATGCATAATGTATTTGATGAATAATAAAATCATATGAGTACAAAATTTTCAACTGTGTGCGCATTTTTTTTTTATATACAATCCTATATATTATATATATTAGAAATTCATTAAGGAGTAGAAGAATCGAAATAAAATGAAAAAGGTGTCTACTGCGCAGGACCTTAAATGCTTGTCAATTATAATTATAGATGTTTTAAACACTATCTGTGAATTATAAGAATCAATCAAAAATAGGCAATCCAATACTACAATATCTACCATATAATATATTGTGTTCCAACATTATTTGACGATTTTATCGAACGAAATGTGAAAATGCAAAATTGCCATTATGTATTTCGATATCGCTCAGAGATTGTCAAAAGTTTATCGATGTAAAATTTTACCACGAAAGACCGATGTCACCAAAGAGAGATTTTGTACAAATTACTTTAATTTTGAATTGAACGGACAAAATAGGAAGAGTGACACAAGAGTGGACATTTGATTTTTTGTTCTATATTTATGATATTTTTATTTGGAATAAGAATAAATTTAAAAGCTGAAATGGAAGTAGGTATTTTACTCTGTTCTTCATAATTATTTTTTATTGAAATAAATTTTAATAGGAATGAAAAATCAGTTAAATATCAAATAAAATGTAAATTTAGTGTAGATTTGAATTTAACAATGGCAGCATTTTGAAACACTTTCGATCACATTTTCATCGAAATACATAATGGTACTAACGATTACAATCGAATAAATCCAACGATAACGATAAACGATTCGAGTTAAAATCGATCGAAATACATAATAGGCACCAATTGTTTTTTGATTTATCTTTTGCTGTTGGAAATCTTTACAAAAAGAATTTGTGTAAATTTTTATAATGTTTGTAGCACTTTTCAATATTTTTTTTTAATTTCAAATATTTGATCTATTATTGATTTTTGACTTCTAAAGACAATCTATATTCGTCTAATATGCCTGTTGGCATGGGATGAAATATCCCTGTGTAACAATGAATAATATTTTAAAAGCTCAGGTTAATAGTTTTTTTTTTTTTTATTATACAGCTATTACATATCATTTTTATCATTTTTATCTTACCTCTTTTTTGTTTAGAATAACACAGTAAGTAGAGCGCCTGCATGTTCCAAATCGCAATGAAGCAAAAAATAAATGCTTTTGGGGTTTTTTAACCTGGCCCAGTACCTTTTTTTCATTGGAATAAAATAAATGATAAAAAAAATAATAATAATTGAAAGTAAAATCTGCTAAAATAAAATAGACCTATTCTATTTTAAACTGAATTGGTTCTTAGCAATAGCAGTATATTTCCACATTTAACGAGTTGATAGCCAGTAATTTTGATAAATAAATGCTGGTAAAACATTGTAGATATTGTAATGTAAGCCTGCAACACTGTACTTAATTAAACCACAAAAAGGTGATATACCTAAGTTACATTCAAGAACATAAAAAGCATATATGGTATAAAATAATTGTCTTGATATAAATAGAGTTAGCGAAAAATTAATATAGTCATATTTCAAGCCACAGTGTAGAAAGCCACAAATCAATATAGAAAGCCACAATGTTCTGTGATAGTATTAACCGTGGGTTCTATTTCAAGAACATAAACATCAAATACCTGTTCACTCACCTTGTTCGCCTGGGCGAACAAATTCTGTTTTATGCTCTAAAATCTTATTTAAGAGCTTTTATTTTATTCAAAGTAGATTTTAAGATTCTCTTAAATATTACAACTTGTTTTTGTCTTAGAAAAATGATTTTGAGAATTTAATGTGTGGGAAATTAATTAAAGTGAAAGGTGGTGTTGAAGAGGTAACATGATGGCTGGTAAGTTAAGTTGATTATTTTAATATTTTTCCAATATTTATGTATAAAATTAGATTATTATTGTTTAAAAGTGTAAAGAATCTGTTATTTTTCCATTTTTAATTAACTTTTCTACAAAATTTTGTATTCGGTATTGATTAAAAATTAGTTTTAAAAGTAATGTTCGCCTCAACGAACTTTCCACTTTCCACTTTTACGAACAATTTAACGGTAATTTTAAAATTTGGCTATTCTAATTTCAATTATTATCAAGGTCAATCAATTGAGATATCTGACGCTTTATCAAAAAAAAAATATGGACTTGGTACATCAGCCGTACTACATTTGATTCGAAATAGAGAAGTCATCCGATCAGAACACTTTCTAACATTCGATAACTATTTTACAATTTATCAATTGTTGGAAATTCTGTCACAGAAAAAAATTAGTGCAAATGGTATAGCTAGACTGAATAGGTTCAATAATCCACCGTTTTCTGTTTCAAAAACATTCAGAAACATGGGGCGTGGAACTTGTGAAGAAGTTGTAAATTTAGAAGAAAATATTGTTCTTACCAAAATGGTATGACAATAAAGAAATACATGTAGCCTCCAACTCTGTTGGTATTGGCAATTGAGATAATGTAAAAAAAATTTACAAGAAGCTATGTTACTGTAAAACGTCCGAAATCGGTAAAAATATACAATGAAACTATGAGCGGTGTCAATCGCTTAGATCAAATGTTGAGTTCCTATTAACTTCATATAAAATCCAAAAAATGGACTCTACGCATGATCTTTCATGCAACTGATTTAGGTGTAAGCAACAGTTACATCGAGTATAAAAATGATTGCAAACTTGCAAACATGAGTTCTATGGATCTCATGAATTTTCGAATTAAATTGGCAGAAGAAGTCATACTGTTTAGTAAGCCAATTACAATACCAAAAAAGGGCCGACCATCAATATTACTACCAGACCCAAAGAAAAGGAGGCCTGGGTCATTGGCCAGAATATGACATGGAAGGCGGTGGAACAAGATGGTAAAAGGTCTTTACCAAATAATAAAATTTCTAATAAAAAAACATTTGTATATTGCTAGAAGTGCAAAAAATACATCTTTGCTTTGTTCCTAATTTTTATAAGTTTTAGCAAATTTTTGTTTCCTGTGAGTACTTTTGCTCGTTCCAGCGAACATTTTCAAAACCGGCCTAAAATGGGACCTAGAACAAAAAAAATTTTTCAGGAGTTTAGTAAGCCCCTAATAGTTCTACTTTTGTAAAAAAATATTTTTTTTTGCAATTTTTTTTTTTAGAGTGGTGAAAGGGTTAATATATTAGTGTTGTGACAGTTATTGAATCTTAAAATGGACATTAATAATTCATAAAATAAACAAAAAAAGTCAGTTCAATATTTCCATTTTACTTCACTTTACTTAAAATTATTTCTCTTTCTTTCAGCAACAAATAACGGTTTTTATTTGTTTATTTTTGTTTTTTAACAAATATTCAGCAAATTCAATTCAAATATTCTAAGTTTAGCCTTTAAACACACTACATACCATATAACAATACTGACCTAGACTTTAAGAATGCATTTTTATACAAAACGTATATAAAGGCCATTAACTCTACTGACTTTGATTACGTTCCAATGATTGGAATGCGGATTTTCTTCATATTATAATATTTTAATGCCAAATTCCTTTTAAAATATTTACTTTTAATTTTTTTCTTTTCTGTTTTTGTTTCCTTCAATATCCTTTTATATATTATTTTCTATTTTTCTGATACTAAAAAAAACAATATTATTACATGTCAGAGAAGATTTCAATTACAAAGGAATAAAAGAAACATTTTTATTTTTGTGAGGATTTTTGGTTTTCTTGCATTGAACTGTACATTTGCACTATGTAGTATGCTAGTTATAACGGTAAATACAAATATATGTAAAAGTAAAGAATATAATATAATATTGGTAATAATATTTGTATATATGAATATAACATAAAAAAAATAATAATAAAAAGAAAAATGAAATCAAAACAGAAAATTCCTTATGAAGATCATGAAGATATATTGGAAAAATTAGGTTGGCGCCAACATGACTCACAAATATTTCGCATATTTCGCAACAAAACAAAATAAAAGCCAACCAAATCGAGTTGAATGCATTTTGAAATAACATAAGAAACGAATCAATGTCCTTTTCAAAATAGTTTTTTTTTTAGTAAAGTATTACATTCGGTGTTACAGATCCGGATAAATTTTGTTTTATTTTTTATTCTGTAAATTTCTTTATAGAATTCCAAATAACTAAACTAAGTATGTTTTAGTAATGATATATTTTAGAATACCTCTGTACTATAATGCAAATACAAAGTGATAATAGATAATACAATAATTATGTTTGTCATTGGATACTTACCGTACTATCACGGATAATTTATTCCGCCTTGCCAATACTAGAATATAAACTCCTAAATGTATGTTTAAGTATATTCTTATCTAATTAGACCTATCAAAACATCTCTTTATATTAAATTGTGAATATGACATATAAGCATATATAAACAGAATACAGTACCATTGTTGAATTAAATCTTTATGTTTTGTTAAATAGCACAACATCCCGGGTGTATACACCATACATAATCTGTATACAGTGTATACCCTATATATTAAATCAAATTTATTTATACTGTCCGCTCATTTCAATTTCATTTACAATAAAATTACACAATACAAAACATTAAGCGAAACAAAATATTATTGTCTATAATTGCAATAGTTTAGATATAGACAACAATGTCTAGGTTAACAGTTAGCAGTGTGACTAATAATCCAGTCCCTGAAACAAATACGCAAAACTGATGAAACTGCTATTCATGGGGATGCTTTGAGAAACTCAAAAAAACTATCCAAACGCAAAACTTTTGGGGCAACCCGGATCGCCCGGTTAAGCTATGTTTTCTGTTAATAAAAAATTTTTAATCAAAAATTAACAGTTAGATATCGAAATTTTAATAAAACTGAAATTTCCTTTAATTCAATTCGTATTATAAAAGAGATGGTTCGGTATTTAATTCCAAATCTAAAATCGTAAAATTACAAAATTCGAAACACATAGTCTTAAATTATACAACCCCAAGCTCAAAATCACAAATATTTAATAGTACCTGTATTACACAGTTTCAAATTTAAAATGACGTTTTGTTTATTTTTCAAGTCTCTGAAATTTCGTCCTTTTCATTTCTTACAAATTTATTTTGGAAAAATTTCTATATAATACCGTATAAGCGCTTCAGTTACAACTCCTGTGAAGCTGAAGCTCTCAGTAAAAATATTTAAAATTCATTTTTATTATTTTCCGTCGTATAAAACGGCTAATTAAGCACGTTTTTAAGACGTGAAATCCGATTATTGATATTTCCTTAATTTTTTTTAATATCTGGTTAAATTGTCATGAAAAAATTAGCAAGTAAAAACGTTATTAAGTGCTACAGTCTTAACTCCTGAAAAGTCGTCCCTTCGATAAAAATATTTTTTTATATGGGACAACCGAGCAAATTCATAGAATAGTTAATCCGATAAACTTGATAGGAAAAGGTATTGCTCTGCAGCTTTTCTGGAAATTGCTCAAGTCTTCGACAAAGTTTGGATTTTACATCATAATATCTCTATGGGACTTCTGCAGAAACTTAAAACAAATTTCCCTCACCAATACC
Organism: Argyra leucocephala; assembly: GCA_963942445.1. Classification (NCBI taxonomy): domain Eukaryota; kingdom Metazoa; phylum Arthropoda; class Insecta; order Diptera; family Dolichopodidae; genus Argyra; species Argyra leucocephala. The sequence goes on from OZ012681.1 coordinate 19,384,443, forward strand.
ATCAACTTTTGTCATCACAGATTGAGTCGATTAAAGACTTAGGTATGCTCGCTTGGGGAATTCACATTGTCAGCACAAACAAACAGTTAAAAATTAAGGTCAATCACCAAGATATCTTTAGAGTGTAAATTAGTAGTTAATAAAGCTATCCCGAAGCAAATCTGGAGTTTTGAGGAACTTTTAACATGCCCAACATCGAAATAATTAAGCGTTTCCAGTTCAATGAATGTACTAAGATTCATCGTCAATGCTCCCGGGTATGTGCGCGATGGCAGAATAAAGGCTCAAATTGAAAAATGTCATCTGTTAATAACACAATTAAAAACAAAGCTGTAAAATATTAATATCGCCTTGAGATTCACCCAAATTAATTAGCGGCTCAACTAATTAATAACTAAGCATCAAACGAGCGTAAACTTAAGTGTTTCAGACCACGTGATTAAATACCAGATTTACTTTAGTCTCCATAGATAACCAATATTTAATTTGGGCTTAGGGTTCTTGAGCTTTTTCCTTAGAAACATGTCAAGTACTCTCAAATATTTTAAACAAAGATATTGAGTTGTTTATCGTTAAGATAGTTGTACAGAATACGATTACAGAATGCGTTGTACAGAAGTATGTGAAGAAAAATATCCGCAGAAATATATTAAGGATATTTTGATATTGAAAAATCTCTGTAAATAATCTGTGAATGAATAGAAAGTTATCATAGAAGCGCTTCCATCCGCGTGTAAAATGTATATCTGCAAAGGCTACTATCAACATCATTATCTCTAAGCGTATTAAGTTCTACAATTTCCAGAGTGGAATAGGCTGGAATAAAAACAAGAAAGAGCTACTTATTCAAAATCTTTCAATTGCGGAAACTTCACAGTTATGCCATACTGAAGGGTTGTTTCGATAAAATTATTTGCCCCTAAGTATGATCTGTAATTAGCCAACCTGTTAGTATTATAAACATAAATATAAAAGATAGTGAATGTTAAGTCAATTTCAAAGTTGTTGGTACATATCAGTTCGATATTTGGCTTTTAAATGTTTTGTCCTAATTTATTAAAACTGTAAACTAAACGGTAAAACTAAAAAATAAAATAAAGAACTACAAACAATTTTATTTTAACGGGTGGTGGTGAGTTTCTTCCAAATCCTTTACATTATGATACCCTGTTTTGTGTGACGACAGTAAAGTTAAATTAGTTTAATTCCTATTTTCTAATTGGTACCAAAATATTACTTTTAGACCAAAATTTAAAATTCATACCCCCCAATACCCTCTACTTATAATGACTTACAAAAACCCAAATCAGACCAGGTTTAAAATTTTAATACAATTAACAACAAAATAAAAATCTTAACCAATACTATGCCTTCCGCTTCAGATTTCCTAGAATTCATTTGGTGCGTATATTTATTTTACAGTTATTTGATAAAATATTGTAGCAAATTTTCCGACTAATGAAAAATTATACTGTGCCAAGAAAAAAAAAAATAAAAAAAATTTAACATAACGGTTTTTTTGTTTTTATTTAATTTTCTTTTTTTCTAGTTATCTTTAATCTCTTTTCATTATTTTCTCTGGAACATGAATTTAATGTACCGTAAAACAATAATTTTTCTTTTTGAGGGAAATTAAAGGGACTACTATTATAATATACAAAGAAGCTCTAAAACAAAAATAATAAAAAAGCATAACCGAAAAGAAAATTATTTAAAAAAGAATAAAAAAAACAAACAACTGTTATTTGAGAAGAGAACAAAAGAACCAACCTTACAACTTTAATTTAAGATTAAAAGTTTTTAAATTGTTATAATTTTTGTTGTTAGTTTCATTTAAGATCATGTCATGCAGTTCACTTGCACAAGATATGCAATGACCAACCAAAATAATGCTAAAAGGATGATATAATGTTGTATAATAAATTTTAAGGAAATTACAATGCAAGTGGTTTTAACATGCAATTAAATGGTAGTTACAGAGTCTAAAATTAAATTTTAATTTTTGTTGTTGTTTTTTTTTTGGCTATGAACAATTAAATTTGTTTTATGAGTTATTAAGTTCGGTTAAAACTATTTTTCACTCATAAATAAATTTTAGGAACTAGGTAGGTAGATTTAATATTGGTTTATTCGCAGAGTGTAGCTTATCAGGATTATAATATTGAAAAGAGGGACATGTGAAGAAAGACGGAAAAGGGACTTATGCCTAGAATTTGGATGCGGTACGTAGATCATACTAAATGCTGTAGTATCAAAGCATAAAATAGAAATTATATTATTAGACCAAATGAAAAAAATATATATTGAAGCCTAACATATACCCTATAGAGAGGAAAAAAACAACGAAATACCGTTTCTTGACATAAAAAAAATATATAAAGGTATTCCACAGGTGTGCATACAATTTGATATGTACATAAAAAATACCATTACCCAACGAACCCTCCCCACTGAGTCAAATCATCAAAAAAATGGAGGCATACTATACTATTATCAACAGATTAGTAACTATACCATTATCAAAGGCTGAAAAATTCAAAAATAAAATCGCTACATAAGAGACACAGCAAGAAAAATGGATATAATGATAAGGAAAAAACTGCACCGTATCGATCTGAATAACATAACTAGCTTGTTCAAACAAAATAATTTAACATAACAATTAAGTTAACATAAGATTTAATATTAATAATTATTAATAATTAATAAATTTAACATAATAATTAATAACGCACTAAACATTAACCGCGAAGTTGAAAAAAATGTTCAAAACATATAACTTGGAATTAGTACCAACTACTAAAAGTGAAAAAATGAGCAGCATTAAAATGACTAAGATTTAAAGGACATGGCAGAAGCTAATGGCAAATCAAGCCAAAATTGTTGAAAATTATACATATGGCAATCAAATAGACTAATTACGGTGTGATTCCAAGAACATTTAAGGGAAGCCGTATTAGCAAGAATAAGAGGTATAATCAATTTTAAGTCGGTTTAGTCTTTAATTCTATTTATTTATTTATTTAACTCAAATGAGCCCAATCCAGTATTTGTTTTACAAATTATAATTCAGTGCAATTAAAAACAAAATGAAAACAATGACAAAATAAAATACAATGTAAAAATATAGTATTAGAATTAGAATGAGACAAAATATAATAAAAACAATTAGTATTTAAATTTTTTTTTCAATTATTACGCTTAGGCATATTGCAATCACTTATGTTAGACTTTAATAAAATTCATTAATTTTTATTTTAAATTTATTTAGGTTGTTATTGGCCTTTAATTCATTTGGCAATGTATTAGAATATTTAAAACCTACATTATAAAATTGCATCGAGCCCATTGAATCTTTTTTTTTTCTTGACGACATTGTTGTTGATATTTTCTGCATTTCTAGTTCCATATTCATGATATTCATTGTTGTGAGTTGTTGTAGTATTCGTATTGATATTTTTGGTAGTAATCAGATGGGTATGTGTAGCCACTTTATATTTTATAAGAAGATTTAATGGAAGGATTTTGTGCTCAATATCTATTGATTTTGTAAAAGTTCTTTGATAGTGGCCAAATAAGTTTTTATGGCTTTGGTCTGAAGAATTTGATTTTATTTAACTTTTTATCTAAAAGCATTACCCCAGATTTTAATGACATAATGTTATAAGACTATAGTATGTTATTAAACTATAGTAAATAGATCTTTTCAGGCTAAGTGGGGTTCTATGGCTTAGTAGTTTGAAGAGTCCGGCAATTCTTGGTGCTTTTTTACATTGTAATACGAATACGCTAATAACTATACCTAGATATTATTTTGTACCGCTCAATAATTTTGTTGTTGTTGCAATTACCAAAATGTATATTAAGTTCATTTGTTATTCTAATTATAATAAATCCAATTTGTGTTATTGAAATTTATAATAAGCCGGTGTTTATCCATCCACTCCTCTATTATTAGATTATCTTGATTTATTGCGCTTTCCAGCTCCTTACGTGTATTCTTATCATAAACAATTGCCAAATCATCCTCATTCATAAATGGAGATCGACGTAAATTAATATTGTAATAGTTTAATTATATAACAGGAGGTATCATCTATAAAGGAGGTTAATTAAATAAACAAATTAGACACATACGAAAGTTAAGCAATTTCTAGGTAGATAACAGATTACACAATGATTCCAGAAATGGATACTCAACGCTTTTTAAATTAATATAAACTAATTTGCAAAAATACAGGTTATATAACTGTTTGGGATTAGAGTATAAAAGAGAAAAAATAATTAAAAAAATTAGTTAGTCACAAGCACTGATGAGGGAAGTATGTTGCTTCCAAAATATCGATATTTACAGTTAAATAAAAAAAATTGTTAGTGAACGAAAACCTGGGAACAATTAACCGCTATTTAAATATCGTATATTTACTAAATTTAGAAAAAAGGTGAATCTTCACTATTTATCTTATAAACTATAGTATATAGATTATTACCGCATCATTATAAAAATAACAGTTTTGAGAAGATGAAAATTGTATGTGAACGACGATTACACTGATAGACAAATTAGTAAGTCAAAAAGTAACAAAATCTCAAAGTCAAAAGTAACTTAATTGTTAAAATTTAGTTTAAAAAAAAAAATTTGTTTTTGGTTTAATTTTTGCAATCTTCGTAAAATGCTTTGAGGTTTTCTATTTTAATATTTTATTATGGCCGGTTCTTAACAGATCACCAGTTGCTATGGGTGAAGCAGTATTGTTTTGTTATAATATTTTAATAATTCTAGTTAGTTCTAGGTAGTATTGGCTGCCGACAGTACGCCGACACACTTATACCGGTGAGGTCCATTGTGATAGGAGTTAGTTCTAACATATTAAGAAGGGAATTCTGATTGAGTGAAAAAAATACACAAGCAGAAATCCCTTCTTATGTTAGAACTACTAACGTAACAGGTAGTATTGACTATGGCATGAGATTTGTTTTTTTCTAATATTTCCATGATCACGCGATGTGAGACCCATTCTTGTTCAAATTGTATACTCATTCAAATTTTTATCTATACTTAACTTATTAACACTTAATTTTGTATTAGGTCCTATTAACTGGATAAAACCGTCGATTTTTTTTTTGCCTAATTGTAGGTGTAGAGATTTTAAATTTATACTATAATTGATCGAATCTTATACTGAAATTATCAAATTTTATATCGGACATTGACGCAAGGAATCTGAATTAATTGTGTTTTTTTCTTCATGGAAATAATACATGGTAGCCAAAAACATAATTTCAACAACTATATTCTAGTTTTAGTAACAGAATAAAAATTGATGATTCCAATATCATTATAATGGTTGTATATGCAATTCCAATATCGTTATCTTAATGCAATGTATCGCAAATATGATCCTGAAAAATACGATGCGGTATGTAGGAAAAGATATAAAGCCTAACTCTATAAGCTGTATAATGAGGTGGACGTAGTCATGAAAATTAAAATAAAGAAACTACAGTGACTCGTACACCTAAAGCCGGTGAACAAAAATGTTCAAACCAAAAGAATCTTCGTATCCAGAACAGAAGGTACAAGATGTTGGGACAGACCAAACCTTTGTTGGATAGACGAAGTATCGGCAGATTTAAAAAAAATTTTCAACTGGAGAGAATACGCCCGTGGCCGATAACAAAGGCAGACCAGGATGAATCAGGTCCAAGTTCGTGACATGTTGGTCACATAAGTAAGTGATTAATATCGTTTTCACATCTCAGTTAAATTATTTTTATCTCATTTGCCGAAATTAAAATGTCCTTCTATTTTTTTTATTTGTTATGATAATTGATTATTTGGATCTCTAATCTTAATTGTTGTGAAAAATATAACCTTCCCTAATTTCCTTAACAAAATAGAGAATGAGTCAAAGAGGTATTGAATAAAAATAAATATACTGAATACAAAATATGCTCATGAAGTCAGACATAACTAGCGATAAAAATGAATTGATTATGAAGTATTTAGAATAATTGAAATGGTTATCTACTAAATGGATGCTTCGGCCTGTTTTTGCAGTTTCTCAAATAAAATTTCTTATATTGATTAATTGGACGTTCAGACATATATCGCTGTTGAGAGACACATCGTACAGATGTCACTACTATTTTTTTTTTTTTTTTTTAAATGTAAAACATTTATTTATTTATTTTTATTTATTTATTTAATTAAATGTAGAGAAAAGGCCTGGCCTTATAAAGTTGTACAAATTATTGACAACTTTATGAGGCCTTCGATTTGCTCAATATTGTGACCTAATTTCAATCTTGTCTTTCATATCTGCCTTAATTTTTTTATATAGCCTAAACAGTACCAAATGACAGCTAAAAATGACAAAATCACAGCTAAAACCCACTATTCAACGTTGTGGCAAGCGCAGCTCAAATCCTGTGGTTAATAAAACTATCTCTTCTATAGTTAGGTAATGGTAACAACAACAACTAAGTCAAATATCTACCAATTTTGTGAACATTAAATGATTGAAGAACCACTCGTGTGCTCCAAAAGGGTCAAAAAGGGTGTTGATACCTTAAAATGACTTTGTGACTTACCACGACAGAACACTCAATTCAAATTGAATATATCAATCCATTTTTCTCTTTTACTTTATTAACTGTCTGATTATTTTCTACTTATTGAAGCCGATTTTAACAATATCACATTTATTTAATTGAAGATGAGATAGTCCTTGAAATATTCTCTTCCAAAATACATACAAATATTTTTGATTTACAAAATTACCATTAAACATTATCATATCATTGAGAAATCCTTAACTAAAATAATCCTTTTTAATAACAATTTCCAATTTAAAAATGAATTTTAATTAAAAAAAAAAACAAATCAAAAAAACAAAAACAGGATAAATAAATCCCTTTTTTATCCTGTATTTTAGGGTTTGTTTTTTGTTTTTATATTTCATAATTGCATAACACTCAAGTACATAATAATTTTCTATTTAATATTGGAAATGGCAAAATATGGAGACAGAACAAAAGGTAGAGAGAGAGATGGAGAGAGAGATAGAAAAGAATTCACTTTGTTTTCAATTTTATTTTTTTTTTTAATTTGCATAAACTCTGTTAGTACTTCTGCAGAATCTTCAGAACAAAAATTTACAAAAAAAAAAAACAAATTTAAAAATTACAAAAATTTACTAAATCTGTACTAAAAATCCCCCTTAAGTTTATTTTTTTCTTTTTAATTCTACAGTCAAAGGGATTCTAAATATATTATTAAAAAACAAAAAAAAACAAAAAACAAAAAAAAAATCAAAATGATTGTGTAGAACCACTTGTATTGTTTCCACAATAATATGAGATTCCTGTGTACTGCTACTGAATACAAAAACAACAACAACAACAAACAAAAGGAAGACCCCAATTTTTTTCTATTAAACTCTTTTTCTTGTTTCTAATTCAATCATATGTGAGATAAAATGTCTACCAAACCCAAAGTACAACAATAAATTCATATGTAAATATATTTATTTGTTCTCTCTATACTTTCTCCTGCTACCCCTTGCATATCTTTCTTGAAAATAATTGTTACAGCTCTGTATAGCTCTCAAGTTGAACATTTATAATGTCAAAGGATACAAAAAAAAAGGAAACAAAATAAAAGTGTTACAAACACAAAAAAAAAACATATTTTGATTGCCGGTTCATTATTTTTCAATTCTTAATTTTTAATGAACTTTACCTTTAAACAACCCCCCCAAAATATTTTCAGGTCTACTATTTTTTACCCCCTTCTATCTTTGTAACTGTTATATTATTGTCCCTTTTGTTTTTCTTATTTGCTTTGTTATAAAATTCTCTGAAATGTCGTATGTTATTTGTCGCATTACAAGTACTAGTACACATACCATACTCAAAACTTTACTGTATAAAGGTAAATAAAATAGTGAAAAAAAAATAATGCAGAAGATGGTTACAGAGGGGGAGGGGATGGGTAAAAATAAATTCTGAAAATGAAAAATGAAAATAATATAGAACTGAAATGATATGGCAGGAAAATGAGACAAATCTTCTTTATTGGTATCATTGCACGACTACGCACTACCATCACGTAGCTTTTTTTTTTATTTTGTCTTTGCAATTTAATTTATTAAAATTAACAGTGTTGCCAAACAATTAAGTTATTATTATTAAAGAATTATTATTATATTATTAATAGTCTTTTATTTTTCTAACACAATTAGATACAAAAAGTCAACAAGATGAAGCCTAGACATCAACACTTGATTGCCATGGTATTGGATGGACATCGATTATTTCTTTTAATTAGTGGTAGCTGAAAAGCTGATAACTGATAAGCGTTAAGTAAGACAGCCGTAGAAAAAAAATTTAAAAGGAATGATTTTACATCGGTCCATCAATTGCACTAACCTTAAGTCGGCAATAATAAAGTGTACGAGCAAACCAAAAGATAGCAATTAAAAATACAGCAATATAAGCAATGAGAAGAAGTAACGGTAACAAATTAAAACCTTTGGAATGCAACTAGTAGACTGAATGAGCAGCCTTATTCACCTATTCCGCAAGCTGAAACGTAGCTGTGTATGAAATGGCGCAGAAGAAAAAATACTTGTATTTTGCTAATATTATGGTAAAAGCACTACCAATCAAACTAAATTCCACCCAAACTAAAAATATGTATATTCGGTAAGGCTAATTGGGCTGGTTTAAATTTGTTTTTCAATATTTTTGATTGTAAATAAAATTTTTCGTCTTAGAAATGTTTATTGTGAAATTTCTAGTACTATACTGCTTGGAATACACCTTTTCATTCCAATCAAAAACACATGAGTACTGAATCAACTAAAAAAAATATAATTTGTTCAATAATATAATCACTTAAAAGGAAAACAAAAGTTTTTTAGTCGTACGCAAATACTGAAACAGCAGTTTTTACATAGTAAGTTTCTATATGATAGACGTCCAAGACAAAAAATAACTAGCTGTCAAGAAGATGGCAAAAATTTCTGTTTAATTCAAAATTGTTCGCAGCAAATTCTACATTACCACCAACACCGATTCCTCCACTTGCCTGTGAACATAAAACTTAACTTGCTCCTTTAAAAAAGTTTATTTTCGTCCGGGAGTTGTTGCAAAAGTTTTAAAGGATTTGAATTCAAACAAATCTACCGGGCCAAGAAATACCCTTCTATAGTTCTTTAAAAATGTGCAAAAACCCTAGCGAGACCCCTGAGTAAAATTTTCCATACATTATATGTTTCTGGTATTTACCCCTCTTCATGGCAAATAGCTCATGTCCATAAAACTTGTTCCTTTAAAAAAATTTAATTTCGTCCCCAAAAAAGGATGATCCGAGAAATCCCTCTAATTAATACCAAATTTTTTTTTACTTCAGTATTATTAAAAGTAATGGAAACGATAATTAATTTTCAACTCCAAAAATATCTAGAGAGCAACAGTTTTATAAATGACTGCCAATATGTCTTTAGGTCGAAAAGGTCAACTGATAAACTTGAATGCAATAACAAAATACGGTGAAGCCAAAAATATATCCATAGATATTTCCAAAACTTTTGCGTCTAGCATGCTTCATTAATGAAAAAACTAGAAGTTATTGAACTGGGAAACATTTTCAATACGTGGATTGAAAATTTCCTTGCAAACCGTTCAATACAAGTTCTATTAGTTGGTTTTATATCTCAAAAATTCACTGTCAATGCTGGTGTCCCTCAACGCTCAGTTCTTTCTTCAGCATTAATTATAATATTTATAAATGATATCCTATCCACGACTTCAAACCAGATTCACAGCTCTGCTGATGATAGTATTCTTGACTCCTGTTATTTCTTTGAAAAAGCTCTTGAAGTAACCCAAACTTCAGTTCACAGAGAACGAAATAACATATACCTGGTTCTCCAAATAGCGACTTTCAGAAAATATACATGACTGGGGAAGTGTAAATATGATTCAAAAACCCAGAGTTGCCACATATCAACAAAGAAAAATTCATCAATACAAAATATTCTATTCGAAAATGTAAATATCGAAAACTTTGAAACTCTAAGAGTTCTTGGAATGGAACAAGATTTTAAGAATTTTTGGAACACCAAACTTTCTATAAAAATTCTTTCAACAACCGAACCTCCAAACTATCGAACATCTCACCATCTTTTATTTGTGTTCCCACAAACATATAACTTAGAAGTTTTCAAGAGACGGGTAAATGAATATCTTTTAACCCGTCCGTAAATGTTTGTACTAACTTTTCTAATCTATTCTAATCTAATTCTTTTTCTATTTTTTTTCTTTTTTATTACTCCTTTCTTTTTCTTTCCTTCATCTTTATATAGCTAAAATTCTGCGAAGGCAGTTTGGGTACTCATCCCATTATTTTGGCCTAATATAAAAAAATAACAAAAATCTGCTGAAGATGCAGGCAAAATAAAAGCTTGCTTTTAAATGGGTTTTACATCATCAAAAAATGTAAGTAAACCTAGATGTGTTATTCAAGTTATTACCAACAAATTCTATCCAAGAAAATCCGTTTGGTAAGACTTAATCGCTGCAGGTATATTGAATGAAATCAGTCGTAAATGCTGAAACTAAGTTACTTCCCCAGTCAATGGCAAGTGTATCAAGTGATTATCATTCTGAAACTGGACAAGTAATCTATCAACGTTATATTATAACATCATTTCTTACCAATTCTACAACTAAGGGGGTTGGAAAATTTATTTTTCACTGGTTAAAGACAACAATGGAATAAGAGAGGCTGCTATCAGATCGTAAATTTGGATTCAGAGCCAAGCAATTTGCAATTAAACAAATTCATCAAAAAGTAGACCTAATCAATAACAACTTTGGAATAAATAAAAAGAATATTTACTGGGTAGTATTCCTAAATATAAGCAATGCGCTGAACAAAGTGTTCCTTCTATTTGCCGGTAACATATTTATTTTATTCATTTATTTATTATTTTTCTAAAGGAGCACTACACTTGGTGTAGAGTATATTTATTTACATATTTACATACAGAGATATTGGTAACTTGGAAGGGTATATGTAACTCATAGAGAATTGTAACAATACGTTTGGACTAAGCTTATTAAGTACAATTCATATACCGGGTGTTCCAGAGCATGCGTATCAGCTTTTTAAGAGGGGAAGGAGCTGTTTAAGATTTAAAAAAAAGTTTATTTTTTGATGTAGAATCCGAATTTGCATTAAAAAGTACACCTTCCCATTTGAAAATCTCGATTTCGGCCAATTTCGGTGATTTTTCATCTTAAAAAACCGATTAGCGGTCCTTTCCGAATGTTTAAAATACCACCAATCGATGGAGCACCCTCGATTTAGTTAACAAACTTTTTTCTAAATCTTAAAATAGCGGCTCCTTCCCCTCTTAAAAAGCTGATACGTATGCTCTGGAACACCCGGTATAGTTAACCTTTTTCCAAAGACTATACAGTGACTGTAATAATATTGAAATTTTTAATTGAATTATTTTTAATTGATTTGAATTGACCACATTTCTTTTAAAATAATTAAAAACATATCGATTTTTCTAATATATACAAAAATATTTGGCCCAAAACAGTAGAGTACAGAACATTCTAAATAATAATAATTAAAAAAAAAATGGTTCTCTTAAAAATAAATATAATCTGGCAACTCTAATAACATTACAGCTATCATTGTAGAGAATAACAATCCTTTTTAAAAATCATTCATTTATACCGTTATTGTTTTTGCCATATTTGACATTTTGTTTTTTTTTTGTTTTTCTTCTTTACTTTGCACACGATTTACTTTACTTTTTTAATATTCTCTCTTTTTTCTTTCATTCATTCTTTCTTTCTCTAACCCATCCGTTTTTAATTTTCGATTGTTTTTAGTTTTATTTTTCTTTTTCAATTTTGTTTTTTTTTTTTTTTATTCTTTTCTGAGTATTTTATTATTTCTTTATACTTCATAATATTTATTCCCGTTACATTTTATATTCATGTATATTTTTGTATATTATTATTGTATTGTATTATAATATGTTAGTAAATTTACATGTTTAAGACCTAACGGCATTATAAACAATTTATACTCTGTGAAAGGGTTACAAAGTGACAAATAAGTAACAAAAGAAAATTAACGAAGGACACAAACAAAAAAAAACAAAAAAAAATAGAAATAATAAAACAATACAAAAAGAGAAAATAATTTCGTTATTTTGGAATTTTTTCAATAAGAACAATTGACGCGCCTTGGGTCTAACTGTAAAAGGTAAATATATATATTCATAAAACACGTGTAGGATGTGTATATATTGCATATAATATTCACATACATTGCGTTCCCAATTTGATTTCATCTCAGAAAGAGAAAGAATGATTATTTTTTGGTGTTTGTTTGTTTGTTTGTTTGTTTTTTTGTTCATATTTACGTGTCTGACATTCACATAAAATGAGGTTATGTCACGCATTTTCCACATACAAATAAATTTTTAAGGACTGCCACTATATACTATATATTATTATATGTATTATACAAATGTTAGTAATTAGAAGTGAAAATTTTTAACTACGAAGGAAAATATAGAAAGCAAATAACAACAACAAAAACTACAACAAGCAACAACAGAAAATAAGAAATATTAGTCTAAGTATAATAAAATATATAAATTCAGAAATATTTTTTTTTTTTTCGTGCACATAGATTTTAAATTTTAACTGTTATTTAATGTGAAGTACTGTTACTTCAATTTTAATCGTAAATAGTTACTTTATTGTTAAAAATCTACAATTTGTTGCAGTCTACATTATTATGTAACTGTATATTTTGTCGAAATACTATTATAATCTTGATGACTTCCGTTAAGTTATCCGTTTAATATGCAATCAGCTAACAATATACACAATATTACAATATAATATACAAAATTAGTTAAGTAAGAAGAAGAGAGCAATAATAATATTATTGTACATGGCTACTTTTGTATAATTGCACCCTTGTGGTGGCGGTAAATTCAAAATAAGAAAAACAAAAATCTCTATTTTATATGACCCTTTGGTTAAATTTGACCAGTCAAGTTTTTCATTGGTTATAATGTGAATGATTATATTATATATATATACATATACTAAATACATTATACTATATGTATATATATAATAGAATATACATAAAAACAGTTAGTTAATGACTTTAGTGCATGTTCTGACAGAATAAATCGAGTGTAATGAGCTGAAAATATACTCATTTATGGTAACTACATGCATTGGTTACAAAAACTCCAAGGTAAATTTAATAAAATTATAATATTATAGATAGAGTACGACTATACTAACTACCTATATATTTATATTTTCTAACAGTTTATTTAAAATTTATTCTAATATAAAAAAAAAAAAAAAACATAAAACAAGTAATGCATAACCGGTTTTAATTTCGGTAACATGATTTTTAAATGATTAAAAAAAAAAAAAAAATTTCGTAATGACATTTTTTTTTCCGCGTACAAAAGAAAAATACATTGAAGGATGAAAGGATAATGAACCAGGAGGAAATTAAAAATAAAAATATTATTAATACATAAAAGAGGAATTTAAATTTGATTGAAATTATTTTAGAATTATTTGTTTTGAATATTAAAGAATTTTGTTTTTAGAAAGCATTTGGAACGATTGAACATAAATTTGAATTGGCAAATGAAATTGTTTCACGTATTCTAAATTATAAACTCTTTATACTTAAAAAATCTAGCTTGATCACATAGAGCTTAAATCCAAAATATAATAATATTATACCATTCAATTGACTCGTTAAATCATGTTATACCTTATTAAAGTTTTCTTCTTCTTACTTTAAGACATCCAGGTAGAAGCAATATACTCTCCTCCCAATTATGCCATAAAAAACAACTCTTGAAAGAAATGTTTCAACAATTAGGCAATAGGTTTATCCTAGGAGGTGATCTAAATGCTAAACAAGTTGACGGGGGCTCCAAGATAACACTATAAAGCTCAGGCAAGCTACTAGAGAACTAAAGTGGCTATTAGAGAACTGAAACTGCACTACACTGGCAAGCCAACATATTGGACTACAGATAGAACCAAAACTTCCGATCTAGTAAGAAGAAAATTACGGTAAAAATATAAATGAAGCTACAAATAAATTGCAGCATGCCAATAATAAAATCTCTAAATGGCGCAAAAGAGGGAGAGTTAAACAGAATGAATCAAAATTACATATAAAAAAAATGAATCGCGAATTCCCAGTAAGATCAAACAATGTGATCATAGCATAACTAAATTCCGCAAAATATTTTGCTATAAGGCTTGACGCAAATCTTAGGTGGAAAGAAAACGTGAAGAAAAAAAAACTATAACTGGATCTGAAATACAAACATTTGTAATGGCTAATTGGGCTGATATCTACGCTTTTGCCGTATAACAAAGTTTTGATCTACAATCAGATATTAAAAGTAGTCTGGGCATACGGTATTAAAATATGGGCTTGTGATATACAACTACAATATTTGAACTATCCAAATGTTCCAAAATAAAGTAACGCGAAACATTATTAATGCTCCCTGGTTTGTTTGCAAAGCAATCTCAGGTCTTATTCTCCGCAAAGACCTGAAAAGTGATGAAATAATGATTGTTATACTAAGTTAATAAGTTGTATGTAGATAATTTTCTTTACCACTGTCAGATGCTGAACGAATTATTTACAAATATTAAGATGATAATCATTTTTAACAATAAAAGTTTACTAATAGTGATGTTTCAGAGCAGATTAAATGCAGTTTCATTTTTTTAATGTTTTAGATAAAAAACATTCGTGCTTCTAAAACAATGTTTAATTGAAAAATGCATTGGTCGACTACGGTAGTTAAACTCTTTAATTTTTGTACTTTATACTGAAGTCCATAGTGCTGTTTCCAAAAAATATGTCTAATTGCAAAACTTAAAATATTTCATATTTTAAAATTTGTGTTGAGCAACACGGTTTCCAAAGGGGTAGGTCAACAACTGCCAATATGGTTGATTTTGTCTCCCAGGCAATGACCTCAATGGAGAATGGTTCTCAAATTGACACCATTTTTACTGACATAAGTAAAGCATTTGACAAAATTCCTCATAGTATCATATTACTCAAGCACAAAATTATAGGTTTTTCACCACATAGCCTTAACTGGCTTGAGTCTTACCTCTCTTCTCGGGAATACTCAGTTTTATTTAAAACTGCGATTTCTGACCAATATTCAGCGTATTCTGGTGTTCCTCAAGGTAGTCATATAGGACCCCTTAGTTTTATAGTTTCAACAATTGATGCTCCTAAAGTGATAACTTTTTCTAAACTTCTTAGTTTTGCTGATGACTCAAAGCTTTTTACTCCTATATCTTCCCCATCGGATTGCTTAAAGTTACAAAACGATTTTAACAATTTCGCTTCTTGGTATTCAAAAAATGGACTTGAATTGAACACTTCGAAATGCCAAGTCCTTACCTTTTCTAGAAAAAATTCCATTCGGACAATTTGGTTCAGCTACCAACTAAATGGCTGTCAGTTTTCAAGAGCGAATTCTATTATAGACCTCGGGTTAACGCTTGACCCTAAACTGAGCTTTAAGCTACATTATGATAAAATAGTGAGCAAAGCAAATTCTTCTTTAGGTTTCATTAAACGTTGGTGTAAAGAATTTTCTGATCCCTATCTCTCGAAACATCTTTATGTTACATATGTAAGGCCTACCCTTGAATATGCCAGTCAAGTGTGGTCTCCACATCACTTGACTGACATTAACCGAATTGAATCGGTTCAACGAAAGTTTTTACGTTTCGCTTTGAGTAACTTTTCGTGGAATGATCCATTGCGGCTTCCACCTTATTACCACCGTCTTAAACTCATTGACTTACAGTCGTTGTCTGATCGTCGAATAATTCCAGATATCTCTTTTATTCACCAGATCCTTTCGGGTGTAACGCTAGCCCCTGAAATTTCAAATTATTTAGTTGCCAGATCCAATCGGAATAATCTCAGAACCATTGAGTTGTTCCACATTCTCTTCCACCCTACTGAATATGGTAGATTCGAGCCAATCACTAGAATGCTCCGCGAAGTAAATTCTAACTCTAGTTCTTTTGATCGTCAACTAAGTGTTTTAACTATTAAAAAACGATTACGTCTTAATGTACGTTCAACTGAGACTAATTAACAACTGTTGTTTTTTTTAGCTTTGATACTTTCGGCCTAACTTTATGAAGTGTTTTTACTAAATGTATAGCTATTAACATAGGTATTAATTTATGACTTTTTACTCTTCTACTAACAGCATGTACCTAGTTTAGTTTATTTTTAAATATTTTAATCAAAGGTGGCGGTGATTTACTAACCCTACTGCATGATTAGTTATTGCACAATTATATAAAGCAAGCCTTCGTCTAGTAATAGACGTCTGATGTGCTTGCTCTAAGCATAAATCTGACAGTATATAAAATTAGTTACAGAGTTCCTGTCACTAAATATCGAGTCAGAACAAAAATTAACAATGGCCATCATATCGCATAAAATGAAAAATTATAAATTTAGCTAGGCTTCAAACCAAATTGGAGCATAAACAAAACCTTGAAACAATTTTTCACATTAGATTTAACTTTAAAAAAAAAAAAACAAATCTAAAATACCACATAAGAGCTTTCTAAATAGAACACTTATTCTGTCAAATAAAAAAAAATGTCAACAATCTTAAAACCTCTCTTAGATAACTCCAATCACTCCAACTATATTCAAATAATCAATAATCTTCTTCTTTTGACTTATATGAATTACAGTGAATCCTTTTAAGAGTACTTTATTATGGCAATGAGACTCTTTAAAACAAAAAGTACAAATAAGTAACAATAAAATTTTTAATATGATAACTATCTACTAGAAATTCATATAAAATTCATCTTTGATGAAAAGAACAACAACATAATGCAAAAAAAAAAAAAAAAAATATGGAAATGATCTCATCTCTAATAAAACTATTTGATTTAGAACGAAAGAAAATGCAAAAATATTATTAAAAAAAATTATTCTATATTTTTCAGAGTAGGTGTAAGGTTTTAGGAGGTCTTAAATAATTTTTAATTAAAAGTTCATAGTTTATGTTTTGTATTGTAAAGTTAAATATAAATCGATTCGCACTAGTTTCAATTTAATACAATAAAATTGTATCCAAAATGGTGGTTGGACAAAAATTTTAAATGCATACATATTTATTTATTCTGCTTACCACAACCATATAATATCTATCCTACTTCCAATTTTACTACAAGTACAAATATTTTCTACATATCTTTTCAATATATTGAAAAAAATATAATATCAAATATTTTCTAAATATCGTTTTGAATCGGGTTTAATTTAGGCTTCAAAGCAAACGTAAAATATAATAATTATTTTCGAAATTTCTGAAATCAACCATGGATACGATTTCTTTGCATGCATGCCACAACAACTTCATTATTTCGACTTAACCTTCCTTGAAGAATTATTTATGCATTTTGTATATGGGCTACAGTACTTTAGTGAGTTGATGCTGAACAAAAAATAAATTTTAATTCTGCTATCGTTATAAGCCCGAACTGCATATTAATAATTTTTGGAATTGACTTAACAAAAAAAAAATAAAGCATACTTCACAAATTCGAATCTCATCATCAACTCCAACTTCCTTCTTTATTTACCTCCTAGATTTGCTTCCAATCAAATTTATTTATTTACCTTTTAGTTTTGAATCAAAGGCTTCACAATTACATATTTCTGTCAATTTAGCTATTTGAAAATCAATTTTGCATTCCGAAGTCTTAATCAAGGCATATCAAAGTTTTATTTGACTTTCAACGCTTTTAAGCGAAAAAAAAAATCCGGCATTCTTACAAAGCACTGTGGGCTTCTAACTACATGGTGGATTTCTAACACTGTGAGCTTCTAACACTGTGGGTTTTGTAAGCACTTCCAAACTATCATTTGGAGAAAAAGAAATAGAACCCGTGGGTTGGCACAATAACAGAACATTATAGCTTTTCAACCTATTAACAGCCCTATAATATAACTCAATTCGCAATACAGAGAAATATGATTATTTAAATTTTTGTACAACCCTGTTTTTTATCAAGACAATATTATTAATTTTTTTTACTTCGGTTGAAAGGCTCTCTTTGGACCCTTTTGGTTGAAAGGCCGGCTTTGCTTACTAGGACGCTTAGCATTCAAAATTCCATTACAGATTTTATCCTAACATAGTTCAAACGTTTTCATTTGAGATTTATCACATTCATTGTCAATTAAAAACACTTTAATGTTGACATTGTTCAGATAGACTGATTGAATGTTGATTCAGATAGAATGTTGTCCCTTGAATATCTTTAATTTGCTCTATTATGTAAATGTTCTTAAATCTATTTCTATGAACATCTGTACCACGTACATCAACCACAATCACTATATTTCTTACGCCAATAATAAATTCAATTTTCACTTCAAATCTAGTTTTCTTGTATTCATTTTGACAAAATCAAAATTAAATAGTTGCGATTTTTGTACAAAATCCAAATTGGATGTGAATTTCGAACAACAACAAATAAATGCAGCAAGAACAACCACCTAAATAAATATTTTTTGGATTTCGACTTATATTTGGGTTTGTATTATTCATATTAGACAATAGATGTCCTTATAGTGCTAGTAATGAAAAATAGTGAAAATATATGTATATACATCGGCGAGGAAAAGGACCCTTGGTTTTGATTGCACATTCATGCGCATTCAGTTGAAATAAATAAATTATATTAAGTCATAACAATAGCTGTAATCGGAAATGTCAGCTGTGCATCAAATGACTTAGCAGTGTAACCTAAAACGCAACAAGATAAAATTATTTAACTTTTATTGCATACAGATGGCGACTGCTTTTGTCAGCTAACCGAAATTGAAAAAAACAATAATCATCTGACAGAAAATGTCATTTGCAAATCATAATATCATAAAAAAAAGCAATTGTGCCCGTTTTAAAAATAGATGCAGAATTTTCGAAAATTAAAATAAAATTATTTTTATTTGCTAATTAGGTGCCTATTATGTATTTCGATCGAAGTTAATCGAATCGTTCATCGTTATCGTTAAAGTTATTCGATTGTGATCGTTAGTGTCATTATGTATTTCGATGAAAATTTGATCGAAAGTGGCTAAAAATGCTGCCATTGTTAAATTCAAATATACGATGAAAATGACATATGTTTGATTCTTTAACTGTCAAATTCAAATTATTATACGGAAAAAAAACAAAATAATAGTGTTATATTTGAAATTTTTGAGTCGAAAATAAATTGAAAGTGTTTAAATAAAATATAATTACAAAATTATAAGTTTTTATAAATAAAATGATTTCAGCAGAGTTAAATTTTTCAATTTCTGAGAGTGCTAAAAAACGCTATCAAATTGAAGAATTAAAAAACAAGCGAACATATATTCGGGATTATTCTAATCCACTAGATTTGGAAGATTATACGTAGGTTATTTAAACATGAATTTGTTGAGTTATTATCTACATTATTAAAACTATTAAATTAGGGCAAAAATTGAAATAGCCAATAAGTAATACGTCGATTCCAAATATAATTAAATTGGTTAGTGTATTAAGATTATGTGCGGTTTGTACCAAGCAAATGATTTTCATGTCTGACTAGCACAGCTATTTTTTTTTTTTTGGTTCTTAACACTGAAAAAAAAATGGTTAATAAATTTTCCTATTTTTATAAGAAGCGATTTTTTTGTAAATTTTACAATTTTTTTGAGTCAAGTTCTTATTATTTTTAGATTATTGTCTATTTTTTTAGTAAGGTTTACAAAGTCATTAATATTTTAATCGCTTGGTAATTTTCCTTAAATCTGTTGGATATTTAACTAGAAAAATAGCAAATTTTGTTATTGTATATTGTACTAATTCCAGTTTAAATAATAAATTTTACAAAAAAAATAATACCAAATTAATACGAAAATTTACAATAATTTTGTTATAAAAATAATGGTAGTGGTAATTTATATAGGATTCTATACGTTTTTTTATTGTGATGCCTCCAATTTAATTTAGATAACTTATTATTTTATTGAGATATTTTCAAAATATTAAACAAAAATATGTGAGATAAATTCCTAACAAATTATAGGAATTTTTACAAAATAAATAGCAATATCTCATACTTTTTTATGAAAATGTAAAAACAATTATAATAACTATTATATTTTATATGAGAAAATCTACTACAAACTATTTGTAGAATATCTGAGCTAAACTGATATTTTTTCTCAAAATATTAAGAGAAGTTATTTATCATAATAAGGAAAATTTTTCTCTCAAAGTAAAATTTCTAATAAATATTGTAATAGGTCTTATATTTTGGACAAATAATGTTAAAAATATAATAAATAAGAAATTTGTTGCAGAAAATTTAGTTTCACGTAACCTTATAGGCTGGGCGTTGTTTTTTTTGTAAAGTACATTTTATAGTGATATATTTGTCATTACGTAAGTGATTTTTTTTAAATTAATTGAGTGGAACATGATCGAACTTGTGAATGATTTTCAAGGGTAAGCAATTTAAAAAAATTATATTCATAGGTTTCTAAATTTTAATCAGGGAAACTCTGCAATATTAACACAAGTTTATAAGAAATTTTATTTTAAATTTTATCCACTTTATTATTCTATAGGTTGAGTCAACTTATTCGGATCAAAGAAATATTTTTTTGTCCATACTTGTATTTGTATATAAGATTATAAGAAGGACCACTTGCGGGTTTTGCTGTTCTTCCCTTTTTATTAGCTTCATCGGTATAAAAAACTGTACAGGAAAAGCCAGAAAGTGCGAAGAGAAATCGTTATAAATTAAACAAAACCGAAGTCCATCAATCATTTTTTATGTTCATTAATGTAAGTATAAATAAACTAGTTGCTTAAAAAATATAATTTTATAATTTAAATAATTATAGCTTGACTATCTTGTGGATATAATAAATAACTAGATGTAAAAAAAATTAAATAAAAATATTTGAAAGTTACATCAACATGTTAGAAGTGAAAAGAAGAATTATGTTAAAGAAAAAATTAAAGAAAAAATTATAAATAATTATAAAAATATTGAATCATTTATATTATTAGTTCATTAGTATATTTAAATAAATAAAAATTAAATAACTAAAAAAATCATAAAATAATTTTTTTTTCTTGAAAATAATATTTTTGGTGTTTTTATTTAGTACGTTCTTATTGAAAAGTTCCTATAAATATGAGAGCAATAATGGCTTAAATTATAGTAAAGCTTCCTGAAATTATAGGAATTTTCCATATTGTTTTCAGTCAATATTCCAATTTTGTAGGAAACATGGCTATAATTATAGTAACGTTTCCCATGTTTATGATCAGTTTTTCTCATTTTTTTCACTCAATTTTCCTATTTTTTAGGAAACATTACAATAATTTTAGTACCGTTTCTCATATTTGTGATCAGTTTTTCTCATTTTTTAAAACAATATTCATAATTTTGTAAGAAACACTCTACAACTAAAACAATAACTATTATTTTATTGGTATATTTTCAATATTTTGTAACAATTTTTGAGAACTATTCTAAATTTTCTGGGTCTAATTCCTATATTTTTTATACGTTTTCCAATAAAGTCGTATACTTTTATGAAATGTTATTAAAAAAATAAGAAAAACTACTATAAAATTGGGAATTTTTATAAAAAAAAATATAGTTATTGTTCTAAAAACGGGTGGTAATTTACAAAAAAAATATAGGAATAATTGTTAAAAATGTTCACTATACCGCTTGTTGTTATAAAAATAGGAAAAATTGTATATAAAAAGCGACAACCATTCCTATTTCTTTTTTCAGTGAAAGAAGTTTAATATGTATTTGCAGTTTATAATTATGTGCAAAATGGATAAAATTCCATTACGCACTAGAAGAAAAAAGTCAGGCTAACATTATTTTTATGATTAAAGTAGAATTATTGAAATAATTAGAGCAGTAGATGGAAAGTTTATTCAAATTAAATCACCGAAGCAAAACGTACAACATTTATGTTATAGTAGAAAGGGATTTTTTAGCACTAATACAATTCTGATAAGTTTATAATTTATTGCAATTAGTTTACATTATTATAACAGTTTTTGTTTTTAGATATGTGATCATAATCAGGTAATTGGTTTTGTGAGTGCAAGATATCCTGGGGTGGCATTGTGTAATTTGAAACGTCGTTTTGTTTCGACTATTTTCCAAAAGTGGCATTGCATAATTTTGTTTCGACCATTTTTATTTTGTTTAAATCTTTTCAAAATTGGTACAACATATTTTGGTATTGTGTAAGGTTGAAACGATATTTTTTTTTTACATTTAATACGACCAAATTTTGGCGATTGAAAAATAGTTTACGCTTTTAGGTAAATTTTAAAAAAAAAATAATAAATTAATACATGATTTTTATTGGAATATTTATTTTAGAAACGCACAGAAATAAAAATTCCAATAAAATGAAAAATTAAGTAAATTTATAATGATTTTATTTCAAGAAAAAAATGTTCAGAATAAAAAAAAAAAAAAATGTTGGTATTATTATTAGCTTCTTTTACTTGCATCTAGGTGCAATTTCTATTAGTTCCATTTTTTTTTTTTTTTTCAATATTATTATCTAGCAGTAATTGTTGAAATTTTAACGAAACAAATCAAAAATGGAATTATGTAAAGTGTTTTACTGTTTTTTTCGAGCGTTTCAAAATAAATTAACATTTCAAATTACGTAATGTCATCCAAATTTTGTTTCGACAACATTTTGTTTCGACCGAAATGTTTGAAACAAAGTTACATAATGCCACCCCTGGTACCTTTTTGGAAAATTTATAATGGTGCTTCATTATTATATTTGCCTTAATTAACTTGCCTTGGACTTTATATGTTTGTTTCAATTTGCTTCAATTCAATAAAATACCCATTTCAATAACCATTTAACCAAAGTATATCCATGAAAAGAGTATGAACTCATGTATGTATTCATTTGTTTGCACACAAATTCATATACAAATTTCAGAAATAGACGATAATAAGAATTTTACGTGTAAGAAAAAGAAAAAATATAGTAAACAAAAGAGACTAACAAAAAAAGTTGGATGAAATTAAATAAATAAAGTTCATAATTATGAAAAATATTTTCGACAAAAATTTTCGTTGAAATATTTAACAATATTATTTTCTAAATTGTATCAACTATGCATAAGATTTTTAGGAGACCTAACTAAAACAGCGTTATCACATTCTTTAAATTCTGTGATTTGTAAATAGATGTTGTCCTCAGTATTATTTTATAATCGTATACCAAAATAATAAATATTTAGGTTTACTAATATAATTAATAAAAAATAATAATGTTTGTAACTCCAAATTATTACTGACAAAAATATTAATAATATTTTATATTATTGTAATGTAATTATAATTTAATATTTTTAATAGGTATATACGAAAATAATAATGTTTAAAACGAAAATATTAAAATAATAAAAGATCAGAATTAATCCTCGCATAAGGGAACAAACTAAATTAGAACTAACATTTTTTGCCACCCTGCCTGATATAAATAATGGGAGGAAACGTAAACAAATCCAAAGGAGAATAATGAGAACGCAAAAATAATTTTACAGTATACAGCAAAAGGCAAACATCTGTTTTGTACCTTTTCTCTCTCATAATAAATTTGGTATACGATAAGTAAATGTAAAGTTTTTACTCTTTTAACTAATGATATTTTGATCGGTTTGGTATTTCTTAAAAATTAGGTTTACGTAAAATGGGAGTGTATATTCTTGAGTATAGATTATAGATATTCTTTGCATTCAACAAAGGTGAAATTTACATATGTGTGTCTACTAATAATGGAATATGGATATTTGATAAAGTTAAAATTTGGTTTCTCTTTAAATTCACTATATTTATTGACATTTCTATGGTGTAAAGAAGCAAAAAAAGAAAAACAAAAAAGGAATATGTACAAAATAGTGTGCAATACAAATCATTATCATTATATTTCAATCATTTTCTATTATTATTCAATTTCAATTATTTTCAATCATCATTTTCATTATATTTTTTTTGTGTTTTTAATTTGGTTTCTTTTATTAATCTCTTTCTTTTATTATTTCTCTTTCTCTCACTAAGTATATGTACGTAACGTACATGTGTCATATAGGGCTTGCATTTGTTACATACATAATCATATGGCTTAGTTTAATTGAAAATAATGTGCAAACATTATTTATGGAAGAAAACAAAATTTGAACCTATCAGTTATCTATCACTCAGTTACAAATTACTCTTCTCGAATGCAAAAAAAGTTTAATTTCGATTTATGCATGTATATATTATACTTTTATATGCCAATTTATGCTTAGGCAGCGTTTACACGTCGGACAAAATCGAATTTTATCGTAGATAAAGTCGGATGACTGTTTACATTTCAGACTTTTTCTCAGGTTTAATCTACGATTTTACGTCAAATATTTTTTGTATTTAACAGGGTTTCTTTTTATAAAGCGCGTAATTTTTTATTGGTGAAAATTTTTTAATACGTAAATTAAAAAGTTCAAATGTATCTAATCAAAAATCTGCAAAAAATGTTTTAAAATATACCTACGTACATATTTTTATAAACTTTGTTACAGTAATATAAAATGTAATTACACATTTGAAGTATGAGCAATAATAACCAAATTGCGTTAGAGTGAATTTTAGTGCCATTTGATTATATGTGTTGTTCTTTGAAAATATATTATTTTTCATTAAAAAAATATTTTCACTAAAAAGTCGAAAATAAAATAAGGAAAAAAAAAATTTTTTTTTAGAAATATTTGCCTTCAATTTAAGCGTACTAAAACTACAAAAATAAACTTTAGAATCGCAGCTTGATATAATGTTTTCATATCAAGTTATGATTGTAATTACGGAAAAAGCAAATTTGCCGAACTTTTTACCAAATCTCTTAATCTCATCTCAAGACTTCCTAGAATTTCGGCTAATTTGCTTTTATTAATCAAGCTTTTTTTATTCATTTTAAAGTTTTTTCAACAAAGTTATTAATCACCAAAATGTCAAAAGCGCTGTAAAAAAGGTAAAAAAAAGTTTACTTGCTTTAGTCATCAGATGCTTTTGCATCTGCAACAATAGTAAAAATAAAATTTTGCAAGCAATCGCTAGATGTTTAAATTTTGTAAATGCAAATTTTTGACGTCAGATGCTTTTGCATTTGATGTGCAGATGACATTTCTGATTACAGCTAATTACTTTCACAACTTTATTTTTAAATTTGAAAGCTAAATCCACAATTTTGTTTTAAATCAAAAGGAAAATAATATTTGTGAAAAAGCACAGCCAGCTATTATCATCCTTATGATTGTCTAAACTATACTTCAGTAAAAAAACAAATTTAATTTCAGATTGGGATTTGAAATTTCCCAACCCTGCTTTCAAATGTTTACTGCATCACATCAAATTAATACTATTTAATATTTGATTGCATCATCTATTCACTTCAGAGCAAATATCATAAAGAATTCAATACCAATTTTAATTTTTATAATGACAAAAAAAAAACACAAAAAAACAAATAACAAAAAACTCATTTGAAAACTTTTAATCGAATAAATTTCAAATTCAAAAATAAAAAATAACAAAAAAAAAGAATAATCCAACTTTATTATCATATAACATTTTTTTTTCATTTTTTATTATTTTTTTTTTATTTTGTTCTTTTCAATTTTCCTATTAAACTTTACGGATACTTAAACTTTCATATGCATTTCTTTAATAATAATTCTTTTCCAATATTATTATTATTTTTTTTTTTTTTCAATTTTATAATTTAGAATTCAGAAATTCAAAATATTTTCATTCATTGTTCAGTCAATAATATACTTTGGCACCCTATCTAAATATATGTGACAAAATATTGGTTGGGTTTTGCATAGAAGAATAAAAATTCAAAATCATATCCGTGAAATTTTCTTATTTGTTTTTTTTTTTTGTTTCTTTTGTCTTTTAAATAAAGTTCCCAGTCATAAAAAGATTCCATCAACGTCTCCAATAATATTTTTATCAATATCATAGTTGTCATTCTGATCATCATCATCATCATCATCAGCCATGAACGTTGTTATAATTCAAATATTTGCTTTAATTTAGAATTCATTTCAAGTTATGATAGTAAAATATACAAAATATTTCATTTATGTACACAAGACAATACTAGCGACATCTATTTTATATATATCTAAAAATACTATGTAAATTCAAATATTAGAAAATAAATTTATAATGACGCTAAATAAAAAAAAGTCTTTTATAATTCTGAAGTATATTTTAAAACCGCTATATAAAGCAACTATTAAATTCTTAATCATACTTACTTGATTCTATTGACATATCCTGTTTTGATAGGGTATATTATATTGGAATAGGGTATCTAAGTAAAAAAAAATGGAACAAAGACATTTTGTTATTTCTCATAGAAGAATAATTATATTTTTCTGTTTTTTTTTACAAAAGGACACTATTAAAATATCTAATCATGGCATCTTATAGATTACATTTCTATGAACATAAAATTGAAAATATTATTAAAAGTGTTATGAATTTTACTATTTAATCCACAGATAACATTATAAGTAATTAACATAAATAAACAGGTTAGAGATATTAGAAAATTAGAAATAAGGGTGTTATGCATTTTATCGAGCTAAGAAGTTTGCGGTGTAGTAGATTGCACTATGCATTTCTTTCAAAAATATCTTGCGGTGAATGAATTTTAATCATAAGTTACTTTAGGTAGAACATAAAAAAATATTAAAAAAATTTATCGGTCATATCATGCGGAAAGCCAAATAATGTGTCAGTGAAGAAGAGCGGTAAAGAAGAAAAAATTAAGAAAAACTTTTTTCTAACATTCATTACTTGGTAATATGATCTGAAATTTGTTAAATTTAAAATAAGCTCCTAGTTTTTGACTTAGTAGTAGTCATTCTGAGTATTCTGAATAAAATGACCTCTCGGTGTTTGATGATTGGTATTAATTATTATTCTATACTAATACATGAAGTCAAACACTGCTGGGAATTAAAACTTTTGACTACTAATTCGTAAACAGGGCATTTGTATTATATGCAGATCTTTGGCGATAGCACAATTAGTCATTCTAAACGTTCTACAAAACATCTCAGTGTTTGACGATATGTATTAATCGGTCTGACTAACCTATGGAGTCAAATACCGTTAGGAATTCGAAAATAAGACCCGTAATATGTATAAAAGTGCATGTGAAGATAAATATTAAAATTAATGTTCTTTGATGAGACTAACTTTGTTGTTTAATTAACTTTGTTCAGACTAAATAAAGATGTTTAAAAGACCTTAACTGGGAAGATTTTAAATTATTTTAGATAAAACGAGGGTTGCCTAAATACGGTGTTTACTACATATTTTGAAACGCATAATATTTGTCGAACATCTATTATTGTGTATTCATTTTCTGTCTTAACAACAAATTAAATGTGGAAAACTACTACCATTTTACCAATTTATCACCAAACTAGGTTTTCTGAAATAAAGTAGTTCCATTTTACTTAAATTAATATCACCAAATTGTGTTGTCAACAATTTAATTTTTATATAAAACGTCATTCATTCAATAATGAAGAAAAAATGCAATCAAACATTCGTGACGTATGCAGTATATATCATCCGGGACTTTCTGACTAGTAGTCAAGCTTTTAAAGTAAACTTAATTCGACCTGAACTGATCATATGCCATCAAATCAATAAACTTCTTATATTGCTTAGCCTAGGTTACATTCGTGCCGTATGCAGTATTTATCATCAGGGACATTCTGACTAGCAGTCAAGTTTTTAAAGTAAGCTAAATTCAGCCTGAACTGATTATGGCATCAAATCAATAAACTTCTTATATTGCTTAGCGTAGGTTACATTCGTAACGTATGCAGTATTTATCATCTGGGACGTTCTGACTAGTAGTCAAGTTTTTAAAGTAAACTTAATTCAGTTTGAACTGATCATATGCCATCAAATCAATAAACTTCTTATTATGCTTACCCTAGGTTACAAATAAAATAGTCTATATTTTAATTCACTAATTCTGTAACGGAAAATCGTACCCAAGAAATTTTCTATTACAATGCAATTCCATGTTGTAAGATCGAAACAACTGAATACACTGAGTATAATTTAGAATTTTGTCGCGTACAGTTAAATTACGCTTAAACTTAGGGCGTTTCCGAAATTTTTTTTGGAGAAAATGTGTGACGAAGAAGTTGTTGCTCTATGGGTCGTTGATAATGGGTCTGGAATTTGTAAAGCTGGTTTTACAAGAGAACATGCTCCTTGTGCTGTTTTTCAATCCATCATAGACAGGCCAAGAAATCAAGGTGTAATAGTTGGGACTACGTAGACGATGAAGCTCAGAGCAAAGAGGTATCGGCTTACTGTGAGATATCCAATTGAACATAGTATTGTAAATAATTGGGATGATATGGACAAAATATGGTATCATAAACGGATTTATAACGGATTGCGTGCAGCATCAGAAGAGCATTCAGTGCTTATTACAGAGGCTCCATTAAATTCAAAGAGAAAAAATTATGTAAATAATGTTCGAGGGATTCAACACCCCTGCAATGTATGTACAACTATTATTGTTTTGGATTCGGACGATGGTGTTTCTCATACTATTCCAATTTACGAAGGATATGCGCTATCACATGCAATTCTTTGTCTTCATTTGGCTGGTCGTGATTTAACTGATTATTAAAATTTTAACAGAACGTGGCTATTCGTTTCGTTTACAACAACAGCGGATAGAGAAATCGTTAGAGATATTAATGAGAAATTATGCTGTGTCGCACTTGATTTTGAACAAAAAATGGCAACAGCAGTATCATCTAGTTCTTCAGAAAATTACCGACCACATAGGTTGTCCCCTATTACTGTTGGAAATGAAAGATTCCATTGTCCAGAAGTTCTATTCCAACCATCATTTTTAGCAATGGAAGCATATTGTGGTCTTCACGAAACTACATATAATTCAATTATGAAATGGGATGTTGATATTCGTAAAGATTTGTATGCAAACATTGTTCTATCAGGGGGCAGAACAATGTATACTGGTATTGCATTAACAATGAAAATAAAAATTATTGCTCCATCAGAACGTAAATATTCTGTTTGGATAGGCGGTTCAATTTTACCATAATTGAAAACAAGAATATGATGAGTCAGGTAATTCTATTGTTCACAGAAAATGCTTCTAGATTATATCTATTTGTTATTTTGATACATCATATAATAATTCATTCCTTCATGTTAATATATTTTTTCAATTAAATTAGAGTATTATTATAACTTATGATTAACAAAACTGTGCTTAAATCATAAAATAAAGTCATAACTAATCAAATATATTCTAGCAATATGAAATGTTGGCTACTGTTGATTGCTAGTGATATACAAATTTTGCTCCTTCATCTCCAGATACCGTGATAATTAGTAACTTACTTACAGGATTAGAATTTGTACCTACGAACAGAACAACACTGGTTTTATTATTATTACTGCTATAGCTGAAAATGAGTCTTGGGATGTGCACTGGTACTACAGTGGTTCATAATTAAGCTGATTATCATTATCATTATAGTTGACGTGTCCATTTCAGGGTTATACCAATAAAGTTGATGTATAATAACAAACCTACATTATATCAAAACCCCTTACACTATACAAGTAAGCTAAGCTTTTCAAGAACACATCATAATTTGTTTTGTTGCAACCAAGGGGTTCAACGCTTGAAGAGTGCGCACAACCATATTATTATTCATTAACTATTGCTTATCATTATACAAATCTGATATGAGTTTTTACTTCTGATGATTATGAATGATGATAAGAAAAATGAACAGTTTTTATATTTGATGCGTTGTGGTTGGAATAATTGTATTTGATAGAATATTCAGTTTGGCCTTTGGCTAAAAAATTAATAACCTAAGTTCAGTTCTATTCAAAGAATTTCTTGAAATAATTTCTCTTATCAACCACCACCAATATAGATTTTATAACCACGTAAGTTTTATGAAAGGATTTCTCTTATTTTTTTTTCTATTTTTTTTTTTTTGTTTGTAAACACAGAGTGGTTTTAGGTAATAAAAACGTCATCTAATTCGATACGATTGTAATAATAATAATAATTGTAAGAAGAATATTTTTTTTTTTTGTTATTGTTTTTATTATTTTCTATTTTTTTATTTGCAAAAGAATTTATGAGTTTAATTTACTCATAATTTTATATTAGTTTATTTTCTTTTATTCTACTACAGAATTTTAAATTTCAATTATTTTAATGGCATTTCAATAAATTCAGCAATAAATTTGTGGAATTGTGGAACGTGAATGAAATACCAAAGAAAAAGAAAAAAAAAAATTTAAAAACTAAATTGAAATTAAATTGGAATTATGAGAATTAAATTGAATTCTAAGTAAATATTTGATCTGTATGTTTTTCTAAACTATAAATTTCAAGTACCATTATTATTACCTAGGAGTGATAGAGAAGAAGTCATTTTTTTTTATATGGGTGTACATGTATGATTTTTTGTAATTTTATATAACAATTACGGTAAAAGTAATGAGAGTGTAGTAGAATTTAAAAATAAAAATTACTAGACGAACAAAAAATTATCAGTTTAGTAGTTGAATAGTTGAATAATGGGTTAGTTTTTTACTTTTTATTTTAAAAATCCAGTATACTATGCGATGAACACCCTAACTGCTTTTGTGAATAGACTTGGCATACAAAATTATATAAATAATAATGTTTTTATTTTAAATTTTTGATAAAACAACTAATTAAGAGTGAAAAACTATTATCTATTATATTGTTGAGTTCGCCTTCTTAATAGCATTCTGCTCTACAATCCCTAACTATTATTTATTCGGAAACTGCAAATTTTAAAAATATTTCATTTTGATAAAAAATGTTAATATACAAAGCTTGATGCAACATTTTGTAGAAAAAATGTGACATTATAATTAAATTTGACATTTGTAATAATTAAAAATAACATTTTATTCATCTTATATAATAAAACGTAACAATCCTGCTGCCAAAGTGCCGTAGCAACCGTTGCTACAACAAAATAAAATAAAAAAAAAAACAAAATCTATAAACAAAAATTTTTTCTTTGCTGCGTTTGTTTCTTTTTTTGCTGCTTAAAGAGTTTATTTGCCGTAAACAGCATTTAACAATTAGCAACTGTATGTTGCAATTTCCAAAGTACGCCAGTCTGGTGATATTCAAATGAAATTTACTGAAGGAAGGTAGCAAGGCAAATTAATTTGACATTCCAATAAACTTTCTGCAAAAAATGTTCTACACAAAAAGATTTTGACATCTAATCATTACAGAAGAAATGGTAAAATGCTACCTTTGTCAACGGTGTTTTGCGTCGTAATGTTAAGTGGGTCTATTGCGAAACCACAAATAAAAACGCACCTTTTTCTTTCACCTTCTGGGTGGTGCGGAAAAAAGAAAATAAATTTTCAATAACAAAATTGTTGTGGTTTAACTCAATTTGTTTTTGTAAAGAACCATTTTTCAATTTATCGAATTATTTCGATCTTTATAGCAAAACAATTTTGCACCTGACTTAGCGCAATACGCTGAATATTTGATTACATTTCTTAGAATTCATTTTTGTGTGCAGTTTCACAAGAAGTTCTTTTTTTTTCTAATTACAGCACCGCCTTGAGACGGGCTTTACAACTAATATATTATAACAGAATAAGACCCCCACTCAAGATAATTACGACCATTTTAAATTCGGACCATTTTTTATATTGCCTTACGTCTCTTTTCGCTGTAATCACGGTGTCTCCTACTTGTTTTGGCGTACAAGTATTTATTTATTTTATTTCAATCTACAGAAATAACCTTACATATTTTGCTTCCAAACTATAGTTGAAAACTAATAATTATTAATAAATAGGAAAATGCAATTCAAATTTTGACATTTTATGATGAGAAAAATATGATGATTTCCCTTTTAAAATTTTGTCTACTTAAATTAAAATCTATTATAGAAGAGCATTTATTGTATAATCTTTGTGAATTAATAATGAGCTCCGAATATACATAGTTCGTCCTATGAGAATGTAAATAAAGAAAATTCCAATCATGAATGGTATAGAACGGTTCATAGATATTTTATAAATTTAAAATAAAAGGACAGTTTATTTTAGCTGACAAAATTGTCATACGAAAATATTACAACGGCCATATTTCGGCTAGTTTCAAGAGAAGAAATGTCTATGAGTTGAAATTTAGCTAAATAGCTCTTTGTATAGGGTTGACAGTTGAATTGAACACAAGACAGAATTTAATCATATTATTTTGAACTTATTCAATCCTTTTTATATGCCTAGCGTAAGACAGCATCCAAATAGGAGAGGCATATTGGTGTTAATGATTTAACTTTTATGCTTTCATTTGTACACTGTTGGTGAAATTTTATAAACATTTTTAAAAAATAAAAGACTTGTTAATTTCACAAATCTATTTTATTCCGACATCATAAATGGATCATAAATGGATACAAAACAAAATATTAAAAACATTAAAAACAAAAATATTTTAATAAATTAAAAAAATTAACCAGGTAAAGTTTTTTAAAAATAATTATTTAAATGTATAAGGATCAGTAAAGTTTAGGGAATTCGATTTAATAAAATCTAATATAGAGAAAGATTTTTGTCATCTTACAGATCTTTAACCTCACTATAATGTTCTATGTGTTCTATAACAGAATCATGAAATTTATAATTATAATATTGAATGAAATTTTTATTTCTATATAAAAGGACCTTACACTTACCTTTTTTAATCTACCTTTTTCAATGCCCCAGGAAGGAGATTTATCTAAATATTTTTGTAAGGCTAGGCAATCATCACATTGATTTAATGATAGAAAACAATTTGGTGTCCTCAACATAGTTGAATTTTTAATTTTACAATTAACATCATTCATAAAAATAATATTTGGCCCATATGGGTACCTTGAAGAAAACCAAAGGTGGCCTCAAATATGGAAGATTTGTTATTTGAAATCGTAACGGAAATTTTACGGCCAATTAAGTATAGGATTGTAACCATGTATGTATTTTCCTATGAATTGAAAAAAAGGACTTTATAGTGGCTTACTTTATCAAATGACTTTGATATGTCTGTGAAAATGCTATCGACTTGATGACCTTTTTCAACTGAATTAATGGTTTGATATAGAAAAATAGATAGATTAGAAGCTGTAGATTTATGCTTTGAATAAAACCATATTGATTTGGAGATATTTTTTCCTTGATTAAAAAATAAATTTTGTCTGTGACAATAGCTTAAAAAAGGTTTGGGATTGCAGACAGTTTAGCCATAAGTCGATAATTTTCAACTAAAACTCTTTAAAGCATATAAGAAGCATTTCACAACTGAAAATTCAAAACTTTGCAATGCGCATATTCAATACAAAAATGCGTTGATTTGTATTCCAAGATTTTGATAATAATATCTGTGGTCACAATGCATAACAGCCAAAGTCTGTTTTATCAAATGTTCAGTACAGCATTTTTAAAATTCAGTTCGCTCCATGAAATCAGGTAATTAAGATAACCATATGCTTCTTTGATGAAGTTATAAAGACTTAACTGGGCTTAAAATTGTGATGTTTAAAGTATTAAAAACTAATTTAATAAAGAGTAATTCAATCATTACAAATTACAATTAAAGAATTTGGCTCTTACACCTTGTACAAAATTTTAAAATTTTAAAGAACAAAGTTTAGTTTGTCTGTTTTACCTTTTTTATCGTTTTAGTTTAAAAATTGTCAACTTGAGTTAAGGTGTTATTTCAACTGTAACAAATTTATAATAAAAGTCCTATATCGAGTTTGGTTGTTATACCAAATTTTGAAAATAATTATTTGAAAAAAATAATTTTATCGAATCCTCACTTTGGCCTTTATTCCAATAAAATAGCAATTCTTAGAAAAAAATAATAAAATTAATAAAACATATTTTATTTATAACAGAATTTTATTAATAGCTGTCTTTTATTAATAATCTTAATTGAGTATTTTAGATTCAATTCAAATATTATAAGCTTTTAAATTTATATTGAAAAAATAACAATAATTCAACAAAATTAA
The DNA here is from genome assembly GCA_963942445.1 of Argyra leucocephala. Lineage (NCBI taxonomy): Eukaryota > Metazoa > Arthropoda > Insecta > Diptera > Dolichopodidae > Argyra > Argyra leucocephala. The sequence continues at coordinate 19,418,810 of OZ012681.1, forward strand.
TTTTAAACTAAGTAGGTATAATTTAAAAATAAGTTTAAAAAAGGGCTTAATTATTATCTTCATCTTCTTATTACACCAAATCAGCGTGAATATTGGGGGTTCGTTGTTTTGCTCACTCAGATTTTCGTAGAAAGAATGAAATTCAGGATTAATAAATTCTTTCTTATCAAGAGGTTCTTTCTTCTTTTCTAACGATATTGGGGGCATATTTTGTATTACATTTACATCAGTTGGACGAACAAAGTTCAAACCTTTTTTTCCAATTTTCAAAACTTTAAATTCTTCGTCTGGATTTAAAGAAGTTTTATATACAATGTCAGTTAAGCCCTACGCCCTAACGAAGGCAACGAACTTTTTTCCCCACAAATAATTTTCCAGTATCGTTATTGTGTCATCACCATACAAGTTTAGATTAAGATAGATCAGAAAAATTCAAAAACTCGTTCGCCTTCATTTCTACAGCATGCCGTCTCTCGGAATTCGTATTTCTACATTGTTTTGTTTTTCTTTTTGCGTTCGATTGAAGCACGCTCCATATGAGTGTGCCCTGGTTCCAGAAATTTGTGATCTATATATTCAATACTCAAAGAAGCTACACTCAAAAGACACCAAGCAGGTTTTCGCAGTGGCCATTCGTGTGTGGATCACATCAATACATTACGAATAATTCTTGAACAATCCACTGAATTTAAAGCACCGCTGAATCTCATGTTTGTAGTTTTTGAGAAAGCCTTTGATAGAGTAAACCGAGAGTATATTTGGGAATCGCTTAGTAGGAGAGGCATTCCAGAAAAAATTATAGCTATAGTTAAGGAATCCTACAAAGATGCAAGATGTCGCGTTTTACATCGAGGACAGCTTACAAATTGCTTCGAGGTGTGTCAGCGAGTAAGGCAGGGCTGTATTTTATCACATATATTGTTTTTAGTAGTAATGGATGACATAATGACTACTACTGTGGGTGTAAACGAGAGCAACGGTATCCAGTGGCGTCCTTTCGAACGTATCAGCCACTTAGATTACGCCGACGATGTGTGTTTATTGTCACATACGAATGGAGGTTTGAACGATATGTGCCAAAAGCTGTATGACACTGGAAAAAGTGCGAGCCTAAAAGTCAATTCAGCTAAAACTAAAATCATGCGCACAACTCACACATCACAACATCCGATCCTCCATCAAGAAATTCGAATCGAAGAGGTGACTACGTTCAATTACTTGGGCAGCATCGTGTCATCAGATGGAGGCGCCGATTTGGATATTGAAGCCCGCATTAGTAAAGCCCGTACTGCTTTCGGGATGCTTTCAAAAATATGGCAGGCAAGCAACCTATCTCTGCGCACAAAAATAAGAATTTTCAACGCCAGTGTAAAATCTGTTCTCCTGTACGCTTGCGAAACATGGAAAGTTTCTGTAAACATCACCAGGAAACTCCAAGCGTACATCAACAGATGTCTCCGGCGCATCCTAAACATTCGTTGGCCACAAACCATTTCCAACAGAACGCTGTGGCAAAAAACGAAACAAACACAAATAGACGTGGAAATCCGACAGAGGAAATGGCGTTGGATCGAGCATACTTTGAGGAAACCTGACAACAACATCGCGAAACAATGTTTCGAATGGAATCCTCAGGGTACACGTCGCGTCGGAAGGCCGAGAAAAACGTGGAGAACAACTGTCTTAGCCGAAGCAAGTACCCAGCAAAGAACGTGGCCACAATTGAAGAGGTTAGTCGCAGATAGGAGCCGTTGGAAAGAATTTACTTCCGCCCTATGCCCCACGGATGGGGTTGCAGGATAATGATGATGATATATTCAATATGCGTATTGTTGGTCACGAAAGTTACAAACATAATTACCACGTGCGAGTTTATATTTTGCCCAGCGCAACAATCGCTTTAAATTTTATTAACATTTTGATTAATCATATTTGATTGCTTGTTAACGTAAGAAACTATTTCATTCTATCACCTCTACGTGCAGCAGTTTCATGAAACACTGAGACACATCATCTTCTTTTCAAAATTGATTTTATTAGTAAGTTCAGAATTTCCGCGAAGGTTTGTTAATGGAACTTTGTTAGTTCGAGATTACTCATCTAAAATCGAAACTGTTGTCACAACAGCGAGAATCAGATGTAAATGACGGTCCATGTAATTTGCCACATTAATAACTTTGCACTTATTGCACATGCATATGCATATTATACAAGTTAACATCTACATGCCTACAAGTTATATGCCCAAAATATTATATACCTCCATGTACATACATAATAAAATAAAATAAATTCTACAAGTCTACTAAATGAATTTAAACAATTTTAATTTTAGCTAAACAACAATTTCAGCATAGTTTTGAGAAATAAAATAACATCAAGAACAAAAAATCTCAGCAGCCTTCAATCAAGTATTTTTTGAAATTGAAAAATTCAATATGGATTAACAGTTTTGTGTTTTTTATACTGAGCAAACTCACCAAACTACTCAAACATGCCCTCGACACAGTACAGCCACTGAAATCTGTGTATAATTTCTATTTGCAAATATGCACCACTAGAGAATTGAAAATATTCTAGTGGAGAATTTTGAAATGATATTCGATTATAATAATTATTAATTTTATGTCAAAAACAAGGTAAAATAAAGTATTATAGATTGCGGCAGTGTTAATTATACACATATATTATATTTTTATTTCATGAAGATCATGATGTATAATGTACCGATAATGAATGGTTTATAATAAACAAATAAATTTTGTCTTTGCTAATTATTATTTTTAAATGGAAGTGCTGATAATTGATTATTTTTGAATGTCACATTATTTTTATTGTACATAATATTATAAATATTTAGTTTAATTAAATAGTTTACCATTTTTGTTAGTTTAGATTTTATCCATTTATATTAAAAAATTTATATTGAAAAATTCCAAAAGCACCTATCTTCCCAGCTAATTCTAATAAACTGAATTTAGGAACACACTTCTAAATTTAACAAGTTTAGAAAAACAGCCAAAGCTGATTTTAGATTTTTAAATAATTCTTACGAATTTTGGAATAACAACTAAAGTTGAGTTTAGAAAAAATTAAATAGTGTTTGTGTTTTTGAATAACAGCCAAATTCAAACTTTAGCTGTTATTCCAAAATAAAAAACTTATTTAAAAAATCAGAATAACAGCCAAATTAAACTTAAGAAGATTTTCAGCATAAAACTAATAATTTTTTTTAAAACAACCATTTGGAAAAAAAGACAAAATCTACAAAGGCAAAACAATTTTGAAACCCATTCAGTTTGGCTGTTATTCTAAAATTACAAAAGCAAAATATTGACTTTGGCTATTAGTTTTTAGTCTATAAAATCGTTATTTTTCAAGCTAGAGACATGAAAAATTGCGTGGTAACGTAGTTTATTACGGAGATCACAAATATATCAGTAAGTTAATTTTGTCCAAACTCGACTTTGGCTGTTAATGTTTGTAATCACAGATATAAACCTATGAATTGAATCATATTCCAAAAATACATTGTATCCTTTCCATAACACAATATTAAAACTAATTTGAAATATTGTTTTAACATGTTTCAAATGACGATATCATCTGATATTTTCAAATAATTTAAATTTTTATTTTTTTCTTTATTTTTTTTTTTCTTGCTGAATAAATTCAAAAACTTGTCAAAAAGTGTGCATTTTCATAATTTTAAAATTTGAATCAGAAAACTATCACCAAATCTACACAGCTGAATAAAAAGATTCTTTAGAATTAGATTAACTTATCCAAACTTTTCAAAACTGGAACAAATTTATTTCCAAAAAAAAATTTTCAATTTTTAATAAAAATCATTTTAAGATTTTCATTTTCTCTAAAAATCGAAAAATTAAAATTTAGAAGAATACAAAATTAGAATTTAAAAATTTATTTTTTATGTCCTTGTTCTGATTTTTATCCACTCCCCAACAACTTTTTAAAACAAACATTTTTATATAATCATAATCTGTGTAAATTAAAAATAAAAATCCAAGAGCTTAACGTAGATTATGGTAAAGCAAATTTAGTGTTATGTATTTTAAAAATGGAATTGAATGCTGATGGATGCTGGTCAAAGAAAACTAATAAAGTTAACTATTTAAATTGGAATGTTTAATATTGGTCATACATGAAGCGTTACTTGTATTCGTTTAGTTAGTTAAAAACGGTAAGACTTCCACTACTTGATACGATTTAAAAGTGTAGCTTAGAATAAACATTAATAAATCAAAACCAAAGGTTATTACATAGTTTGATAAACTAATGGCCTAACCTAATAATGGCCTAACTATAATAATGAAAACGATAACTACCCGTTTTACCTAACTACACTTTTTAATTAGGAAATCTAACTGTAATTTCGCAGATAGTAACTTAGAAAACTTTTTATTCATTCTTAACTTGTATTTTGGCTGTGTTTAAGGATATTTCCGTAGGTAGGGCGACTATATTTATTTTCAAGCTTTTCACACCCTTACACAACCTTTTTATTATGACATAATATGATGATACACAAATTTAAAGATAGTATAAACAGTTTATTGGAGCATACAGTATGACGTTCCGATATGAATTAACAGTAAATTACATTTTACAAATATTTATGACGTCGCTATTATCGAAACAACATGACGAGCAGTCATCGAAGCCTTCAAACAAATTGAAGAGGAAGTGGGTAAAGCGTGTTTTCTCATAAAATGATAATAAAATAAAATATATCATGCTGTCTACAAATAAAATGTCCTTACAACATCATATAGGACACAATATCACTATATAATTCATATAATTCTGGGGTAGTTCAGGAGTTTATCTACCAACACTTACTCCACCAATAACATTGATTTTGAAATAACGCGAAGAATTACCCTTGTTATTGCTTCGGTTTATCCAAACTACCAAGGCACAATTATACAAAAGACTCATCTCGTCGGCGCTGCTATATGGTTTTGAATCGTATACATTACCAAAAGCAAGCGAGCATGTATTTAATATCTTTGAGAAAAAAATTCTGCATCGCATATATTTTCCTGTTTCTGACGAAGGGGTTTGAACAAGAAAATACAATGCCGAACTATACCAGCTGTTCAATGACATGGACCTAGCCAAAAAAAAATCAAAATAAGACGTCTTCATTGGCTGGACCATGTAGAGCGTATGGATGAAAATGCTTCTGTTAGAAAAGTCTTCAACGTCTGTAGCGCCCAACAGGTAAGTAAGTATAGACAATTCACTTTCTATAAGAATGTAGACTTTAAAGTTTTTTGTAATTTTCTCATAAATTTTTTCTTTCACAAAGCTCAATTTCATGCCCTTCATCTTGAAAGACTGTGAGTTGTAGAGTTGAAAGTACAACGAAATTATGAAATATGATGGCTTTTCCATATATCCTCGATCTTACCCTACGATCTTTTTCTTTTATTACCCAATTATTTTTGTTCCATTAGTTTACAATTTTAATGGTCCCAAATGTCAAGAAAGGGTTGGTGTTCCATGTCTATTATGTCTTGTACGATTATTTTGAACTATTTCTAAAAATTGTTTGTTGGCAAGCAATAGCAGGTTAATGTCGTCAACAGCATTTCAGTCATGCTGAAGCATTCAAATCGGTAGATCTGCTGTCTTTTTGCTTTGTGGATCATCATAGATAACATTATAACAACAAATATATCCAACAATAATAACATCATAGTGTGTTATAGCACTTGCAAATGTGAACTAGTGCTTCTTTTTGAATAAAGAGTTATGGGATTATAGGTGAAAGAAATTTTCTAGTGATTTGGCTCATCCGCATAGCTACAATAATCCGCATCCGCAGATCATCCCATCCGCATACCCATCACAAATCACAGTCATCCGCATATAGTGACAATCATAATTTTTTTTAGTACATAACAACAATCACTATAAGTTCAATCACCATAGTACACATTAATTTATTTTCGTAACTCAAGAGGGTAACAAAGAATATAAGTACATCAAGAAATATTCGAAAATTTAATATAATTACCCTAATTCCATGAAAATTGAACTCAGATTGAATTAGGTTTTGATTACCAAATGAATTGATTACAAAAAACAACTCGTCGGTCGCATGCTAGGTTGATCCATACGCCATTTTGACATTTTTGACATTAGAACATTTCTTGTGGTTTTGCGACATGCTCTTTCTTTCTGTCTTACCCGTTTTCTTCTATATCTAATACTTTTTGCGATAATGAAAGGTAACTTTGAACCACATCCACTTTTTTTATAGGTTTTTATGCAACTTTGATCTATATTCAAAATTTTGGCGTTTGTATCACAAAATATATGAAATATCCACTATATTGAAATTATATGTGCTTATTTGATCCACGTTATTGTATAATACACATGGATCACTAATTTATAATTTTTTCAATTCAATTTTGTTACACAGCCATTATTAGTGTAATAAGCTATCAAATTTTGCAATCCACATAGATCAACAATAAACGGTTTTTCTTAATGTCAATTTGATTCATGTACATTTATTTATATATGCATACTCCATTTTACCGTATATATAAAAAGCGTATATATAAAGTATATATATTCAAGAGGTTGAAGTATAATGAAATATTCAAATGGTATAAAGTATATATATTCAAGAGGTTGATTGCGTTCATTCTATCATTGACAGGAATTCAAAAAGCTTGGAAGTGTATAGCCTCTTGCCAGTCAAAGAAAATTTGGTTGAAAGTAAATCATATGACAAAACATCACGATTTTAAATTTTTTTCTATCCCTGCCACAAAATTAGACTTTAGCAAGGTTTCATTTTCAAAAATAAAATGCATATTATATGAATAGGATGAACCTTTTGCTATTAAATATAAAACATCCTCTTTGGGTTTGCACTATAATTACATTAAAGAAAAAAAGCCAACCAAGATGATCCTTTCAAAACCAAAAAATTTGTTTAATGTTCAGCCTCTTACTTCGAAGCCGTCCAAAATTGACAAAAAAAAAGACTTACTGAAACATCTTCCTCTTAACTTCCACGTAACTTATCTAACTGCTTTGCTTAAATAATTATTATACTATTTCAAACGTATTATCTTGTGTAACATGATAATGGCTGTGGAAGCTGCAATTATTTTAAAAAATTAAAATTATGTACCTAAGTACAAAAATATTAATTTTTTAGTTAAGACAAACCTGTGAAATTATTTTTAAGGTAAATGAATTTGTTATTTTTAATTTTATTTAATAAGATGAATGTTATTAAACAAATATAAATAAGAGTCTGTAACTACGTAATATTTAGAATAAGATTTTGTTATGAAAGCAATTTTTGATTTTTGTTAGAAATATTGTTTTTGTTTTATTTCATAAAAACTAGAAATTAAATAATATCGTATTTTATTTTTATGTGTTTTGTTTGTGTGAATATATAGAACTTTCTTACTTCAAGGAAAATTTAATGCTTGCTTATTTGATCCATGTGCGCCATCCTTGATCCACGTCATACAATGAAAAACTAAATTCACTTTAAAATTGGATATGAATCAAAGGTGAAAATTTAATTTCTTTTTAAAATGAACAAACCAAGAGGCATTAGTCTGCAAGAACATCTTTTTGGGGCATATACATAAGTAGGCCAAATTTGGAAGAATTCTATCGAACAGTTTAATTTTATGACTTTATATACTTTTTTGGCGTATGGATCAAGCAAGAATGCGACCGACGAACTGTAAAATACCTTGAACCATAATCAACCAATGTGAACGCATCCATACAATCTTACCATTAAGAATAGTGCCAGTTCACAAAAATTTATCACCTTTTTATGATTGAATGACCCTAGATCACCCACCACAATCAATACAAAAATTTAACATTCCAATTTTAATTTTAGAAATATTTTTCAAATAAAAGTTTTTCAAATTTTTATGTTTTATTTTTTTTTTTTATTTTTTTGATTTACTTTTCATTGAAGAAAAACTAAAATTTTGGTTTTTCTTTCTTAACATTTCATTTTCACTTCTATAATATTCAAAATCAATTTTATTGGTTCCCAGTTTCTATTCATAAGAAAAGTTTTAAAAGTCATTTTCACTGGATAGAATAAAAAAAAAAAAAGTTTTTTCTCATCTGATTTCTTTCCATTGTTTTCTCTTCGAATACAGTAGTTTTGCCTTTTGAAGAGATTTTCTTTCATAATTTTCACTTCCATTTATATGTAAAATGAAATATGAAAAACTTTGTATACCTTGTGTCCTTAGCATAGTTTTTTAAATGAATAGAAATACGAAAATATTTGACTTAATTTTAGATTTTTATTAGAAAATCAAAATCTGAAAAAAAAAATTCAATTTTATTGAGTCAAATTTGTCCAATTTACGAGAGTATGAAAGAAACTTAAAATCATAAATCATTTTCTAATGACACGGCACAGTGCTTCAATATTGTCCTTGATATCAACTAAAAAAAAAAAAACAAATAAAATTCGGGTATTGAAACCTAATAAATGAATTTTTTTTTTTTTTAAGTTTTTCAAAATTGGATTTAAAAACTTATACGGTAATCAATTTGCAATCAATTCGAAATGGTTTATTCGAAGAATGCTTCATAATTTGCAAGAATATAAAAAACCAAAATGTTTTAACTTTGACTTATTCATCCTCTGGAGCAAATTAACAAAAAATTTGTTACTTTTGTTTTTCAGTTCTATTCACACAATTTTTAATTTTGATATAAGAGCGGTTTCAGAATAACAAAATTAGAATAATTACCAAATTAGGTTTTGACAGTTAATTTTTTTTATTTTTCACAGTTACAAATAAAAAAATCGAAATGCGTGAAATTTAATTCGATAGAAAGGATTAATAAGAAATCCTGTTCCCAAAAATCCTCAAAACAAAGTCCCCCAATGGAAATATTACCTTTATTTTATATACAAAACAGAGGCTAAACAAAACTAAACTGCGGCAATATATGTTTAGGGGATCCAAAAATTTGTTACTTTTGTTTTTCAGTTCTATTCACACAATTTTTAATTTTGATATAAGAGCGGTTTCACAATAACAAAATTAGAAAAATGACCAAATTAGGTTTTGACAGTTAATTTTTTTTATTTGTCACAGCTACAAATAAAAAAATCGAAATTCGTGAAATTTAATTCGATAGAAAGGATTAATAAGAAATCCTGTTCCCAAAAATCCTCAAAACAAAGTCCCCCAACGGAAATATTACCTTTTATTTATATACAAAACAGAGGCTAAACAAAACTAAACTGCGGCAATATGTGTTTAGGGGATCAAAAAATTTGTTACTTTTGTTTTTCAGTTCTATTCACACAATTTTTAATTTTGATATAAGAGCGGTCTCAGAATAACAAAATTAGAAAAATTACCAAATTAGGTTTTAACAGTTAATTTTTTTTATTTTTAACAGTTACAAATAAAAAAATCGAAATGCGTGAAATTTAATTCGATAGAAAGGATTAATAAGAAATCCTGTTCCCAAAAATCCTCAAAACAAAGTCCCCCAACGGAAATATTACCTTTTATTTATATACAAAACAGAGGCTAAACAAAACTAAACTGCGGCAATATGTGTTTAGGGGATCAAAAAATTTGTTACTTTTGTTTTTCAGTTCTATTCACACAATTTTTAATTTTGATATAAGAGCGGTTTCAGAATAACAAAATTAGAATAATTACCAAATTAGGTTTTAACAGTTAATTTTTTTTATTTTTAACAGTTACAAATAAAAAAATCGAAATGCGTGAAATTTAATTCGATAGAAAGGATTAATAAGAAATCCTGTTCCCAAAAATCCTCAAAACAAAGTCCCCCAATGGAAATATTACCTTTATTTTATATACAAAACAGAGGCTAAACAAAACTAAACTGCGGCAATATGTGTTTAGGGGATCAAAAAATTTGTTACTTTTGTTTTTCAGTTCTATTCACACAATTTTTAATTTTGATATAAGAGCGGTCTCAGAATAACAAAATTAGAAAAATTACCAAATTAGGTTTTAACAGTTAATTTTTTTTATTTTTAACAGTTACAAATAAAAAAATCGAAATGCGTGAAATTTAATTCGATAGAAAGGATTAATAAGAAATCCTGTTCCCAAAAATCCTCAAAACAAAGTCCCCCAATGGAAATATTACCTTTATTTTATATACAAAACAGAGGCTAAACAAAACTAAACTGCGGCAATATATGTTTAGGGGATCCAAAAATTTGTTACTTTTGTTTTTCAGTTCTATTCACACAATTTTTAATTTTGATATAAGAGCGGTTTCACAATAACAAAATTAGAAAAATGACCAAATTAGGTTTTGACAGTTAATTTTTTTTATTTGTCACAGCTACAAATAAAAAAATCGAAATTCGTGAAATTTAATTCGATAGAAAGGATTAATAAGAAATCCTGTTCCCAAAAATCCTCAAAACAAAGTCCCCCAACGGAAATATTACCTTTTATTTATATACAAAACAGAGGCTAAACAAAACTAAACTGCGGCAATATGTGTTTAGGGGATCAAAAAATTTGTTACTTTTGTTTTTCAGTTCTATTCACACAATTTTTAATTTTGATATAAGAGCGGTCTCAGAATAACAAAATTAGAAAAATTACCAAATTAGGTTTTAACAGTTAATTTTTTTTATTTTTAACAGTTACAAATAAAAAAATCGAAATGCGTGAAATTTAATTCGATAGAAAGGATTAATAAGAAATCCTGTTCCCAAAAATCCTCAAAACAAAGTCCCCCAACGGAAATATTACCTTTTATTTATATACAAAACAGAGGCTAAACAAAACTAAACTGCGGCAATATGTGTTTAGGGGATCAAAAAATTTGTTACTTTTGTTTTTCAGTTCTATTCACACAATTTTTAATTTTGATATAAGAGCGGTTTCAGAATAACAAAATTAGAATAATTACCAAATTAGGTTTTAACAGTTAATTTTTTTTATTTTTAACAGTTACAAATAAAAAAGTCGAAATGCGTGAAATTTAATTCGATAGAAAGGATTAATAAGAAATCCTGTTCCCAAAAATCCTCAAAACAAAGTCCCCCAACGGAAATATTACCTTTTATTTATATACAAAACAGAGGCTAAACAAAACTAAACTGCGGCAATATGTGTTTAGGGGATCAAAAAATTTGTTACTTTTGTTTTTCAGTTCTATTCACACAATTTTTAATTTTGATATAAGAGCGGTTTCAGAATAACAAAATTAGAATAATTACCAAATTAGGTTTTAACAGTTAATTTTTTTTATTTTTAACAGTTACAAATAAAAAAATCGAAATGCGTGAAATTTAATTCGATAGAAAGGATTAATAAGAAATCCTGTTCCCAAAAATCCTCAAAACAAAGTCCCCCAATGGAAATATTACCTTTATTTTATATACAAAACAGAGGCTAAACAAAACTAAACTGCGGCAATATGTGTTTAGGGGATCAAAAAATTTGTTACTTTTGTTTTTCAGTTCTATTCACACAATTTTTAATTTTGATATAAGAGCGGTCTCAGAATAACAAAATTAGAAAAATTACCAAATTAGGTTTTAACAGTTAATTTTTTTTATTTTTAACAGTCACAAATAAAAAAATCGAAATGCGTGAAATTTAATTCGATAGAAAGGATTAATAAGAAATCCTGTTCCCAAAAATCCTCAAAACAAAGTCCCCCAACGGAAATATTACCTTTTATTTATATACAAAACAGAGGCTAAACAAAACTAAACTGCGGCAATATGTGTTTAGGGGATCAAAAAATTTGTTACTTTTGTTTTTCAGTTCTATTCACACAATTTTTAATTTTGATATAAGAGCGGTTTCAGAATAACAAAATTAGAAAAATGACCAAATTAGGTTTTGACAGTTAATTTTTTTTATTTTTCACAGTTACAAATAAAAAAATCGAAATGCGTGAAATTTAATTCGATAGAAAGGATTAATAAGAAATCCTGTTCCCAAAAATCCTCAAAACAAAGTCCCCCAACGGAAATATTACCTTTTATTTATATACAAAACAGAGGCTAAACAAAACTAAACTGCGGCAATATGTGTTTAGGGGATCAAAAAATTTGTTACTTTTGTTTTTCAGTTCTATTCACACAATTTTTAATTTTGATATAAGAGCGGTTTCAGAATAACAAAATTAGAATAATTACCAAATTAGGTTTTAACAGTTAATTTTTTTTATTTTTAACAGTTACAAATAAAAAAATCGAAATGCGTGAAATTTAATTCGATAGAAAGGATTAATAAGAAATCCTGTTCCCAAAAATCCTCAAAACAAAGTCCCCCAATGGAAATATTACCTTAATTTTATATACAAAACAGAGGCTAAACAAAACTAAACTGCGGCGATATGTGTTTAGAGGATTTTGTCTTTGGAGATTTTGTTTTTTGTAGATTAGAGATGCATTCATAGTTGCATATTATCAAAAAATGTGCGCAGTTGAAAATTTCGTAACAATTTTTTTTGTAGTAATAGCGTAGTAGTCAGACGCAATGATGCGGAATTGTGATCAAATTGAAATACATAGTTTAATAATTTTTTGGTTCATTCTTCTAACACTGGCTTGGCCAACCCGCGGCTCATGAGTTGCATGCGGCTCTTTGGGGTATACTTTGTGGCTCTCAAAATAATTTATAAATATTTGTAAAATATACCAAATATAAAAAATGGCCTTAAATTTAGAGCTATATTGTTAGTATGAATAAAACATGATATGTATTCATTTTTGTTTTCTCTTAAAATTATGCAAAATCAAAAATAGTATTTGTTTATTGCTAGCCGCAGACGACAGTAAAATGTTGTTTTTTATTGCGCATTTTGTGCTCTTAGTGAAATATAAAATTAATTGTTTTGAATTTTGTACTATAGTTGAAATAACTCTTACATTTAAAAACCCTCAAGGATACAACCAAATGAATAGATATATTCAATGCGTTTTGGAAGAGTTTCACTGAAAATAATTTACTTCTAACTGTTTTATTTGGGATTGCTACAAATGGTGCTCCTACCGTGATAGAAAAGAATAAGGGCTTTATGGGCCAGTTGCAAGCGAAATTGCCAAGAGCTAGAATAGATATTGAACAAGCTTACACATTTCATTGCATTATACATCAAGAAAGCTTGTGTACCCAAACATTAAAAATCGATCATGTAATGAATGTCGTGGTTAAACATATTAATGTTATTCGTAGTTGTGGACTATTTCATCGTCAATTTCAAGAATATTTGGAAGAAATAAATTTACACTACGGAGATGTTATTTATTTTGCTAAAACGTTCGTTGGCTAAATAGAGGCAGATGTTTAGCAAGATTTTTACATCTGAATGAAAAAATTAAGGTTTTTATAGAGTTACAAAACAAATCTGTTGAAGAATTGTCAAACGATAATTGATCCCTAGACTTAAGTTTTCGTGTAGAAATCTGCTTTCCAAATGGAATTAATCTCTAAAGCCATCCCGAATTAAAAACCATCTTTCTTGAAACATATTATGATAACGTACAGTTTTATGCTAAATTTATTAAAAATTCCAAATATCAAAATAACTCGCTGCGAAAATCATAAGTGTTTTTGGTAGTACCGTAATATGCGTTAAATCTTACTTACAAAGTTTATTTCGTAATTGTTTTCTCGGCTCATGCAATTATAGATTTTTTATTTTAGCTCATTCAGTTCGGGTTGCCTGTTCTAACACAAAGAAAGAAAGTTCAATTCTGATTTTGCATCTTCATTAGAAAAAAAAAACCAAAAACAAATCAAGTACAAAAGTAAAGTAAATTAGAAAAATAACCATACACATAATATGATGTGTATACCTACCTACCTACTAAATGATTTGTTTTTTTTGTAAATGAATAAAATAAAAAATCGTTAAATGACAATAAAAAAATTTACTGCAAAAAAAACAGGAAGTGCCGGTACAAAATAGCTCATAACTTCTAAAGCACTGATCGCCGTATAGCCTTTCGAGATTATTTTTTTAAAGTAAATTAAATTTTCTTTAATTATGTGAAAAAAAAATTATTTTAAGACTTTCGCTATAGCCAGTGCCAGTGTTAGTGCTCATGGTATTTTACTGAACCTGCATTGATAGCTATCATAGTACGCTTCGTTCGAAATAACAAATAGCTTTAGAAAACATATGACAAAATTAAAGTATTAGTTTAAATTAAGTTAAATTGAAATAAAAAATAAATAGAATTATGTATTTTAAAATATATACAATTATTTGTTCATTTATGTTATTTTATAAATGAAGTAAATACAATTTATATTTCAGAGAAGTGAATGTAGTTAGCTGTGCGGATGCTGTAATAAAATTCTCAAACCATAATTAATTTTTGTCTTTTATTATTGAAATTAATTATTAAACTTTTTTTCCACCTAAACCCGCGTGGCTTTTAATTTCATCAAACTTTCAAACTGAATAAAAACGGACAAAACAAATTTAACATGTATAAAAATTACCTCCATGAATAAAAATTACTGAAGAAAACATAGCACACTATAGATGAGTTTTGTTTTCACTGTGAGTGGTCTCAACTCATCCCTCAATGATAAAGTTTTTATGAAATGGCATTTTTGTTAAGTCAATGTAATTTGCAAGTTGTTTGCAAGTCAATTTAATGTTGCAAGTCAATGTGATACTCAAATTTGTATTGTTGTTTGCAAGTCAATGTAAATCCCATATTAAATAGTTTAATTCAAGGTATTCAAACATGTAACTACGGTGTGTGTACCACTACAAACTAAAAAAATTCTTTCTTCCGCATATCGCGATAGCTAGTGATAATAACAATGTTAGAATTTGTATTTGTGAGATCGAAAATTACGGAATCAATATAGTGACTACGGTACCTCAGAACGGAAGAAAATTGGGATGCTCAATCGTGATATACTGGTAGCCAAACACAATAATAAAAATTAAAATTTTGCTATTAATTCTATTCAACAAATCTGATAAAATATAATT
Organism: Argyra leucocephala; assembly: GCA_963942445.1. Classification (NCBI taxonomy): domain Eukaryota; kingdom Metazoa; phylum Arthropoda; class Insecta; order Diptera; family Dolichopodidae; genus Argyra; species Argyra leucocephala. The sequence continues at coordinate 19,433,837 of OZ012681.1, forward strand.
CCAATGGGCAATACCACTTGAAATAGATTTAGTTGTGCATTTATAGCATCTGAACCGCATTAGAAGGGGTAAATACAAGAAGAGATTTTTAACGGTTTTTAAAATTCCCTCATAATATATTATCACTTAAATAAATTACACATCCATGTATGATTATATTTTATGCTATTGTATTCATAAATCTAAACCAATATAAAATCCCATATATCCAAAATAAAAATAAAATTGGAATAAACTTCCTCTTTTTATATTGATTTTGTTGGTTTGCTTTCTCTCTCGTTTTTTTATTTGAGACCAAAATAATATGGGATAGGCACTCTAGCTGCCTTCGCAAAATTTAAGACATTTAAAAAATTAATAATTCTTGCATTGTAAAATCAACGGGTAAATGAAAAACAACATCCCGCCTGGCGATGCACGAATATACTATGTTGACAAGTCCGCTAAGAAAAGAGAGAAAAAGCAAAAGCAACAAAAACAAATGGAAAAATAATTTTTTTAAAGATGCAACAAACTGTGGCAAAGCATTTGAATCTCGAACTCTGCATAATCCAGAGAACTCTGCATAGTCCAGACACGTGCAAACAAAAATGTACAACCAAATTATATGAAGAAGACCGAAAAAATATTTTTTCTGATTTCTGGGAGTACATGGGGAGTCTTGAAAGACAAAGACAATATATTGCTAACAATGTTGAATCCATTTAATCTAAACATCGGTATATTCGCGAAGGTGGTACTAGAAAACTAAGAGTGATAACCAACACATATTTTGAACAATAAAAAAATTTTAGTTTGTAAGCCACTTTTTATGAATACTTCGGACTACTTGTGTTGGAGGAAAACAACAAAGTTGCTCAAAACGGTTTTAGAGGAAGACAAAGTTCCCTCGTTCAGTACTCGGTATACAAAAAAAGGGGAAGGACAGTATTAAGAAATGCATCAGAGAACATATTACTTCAATTCCAAACATTGAAAGCCATTATAGTCGTGCAAATACTTCCAAACATTTTATTGATGGAAATAAAACAATTTCTGACATCCATAGAGATTATGTCGCCGACTGTGAACATAAAAAAGTGATTTAAAGTTTCTATTTTTATTACTATGTTAAAAATGATTTTTTTTTTAATTTTTATAATCGTTATTTCTTCTAATTATGTTCAAATTGAATTTATGAACAATATTTTTAGTTTTTATTAATAAAAATTGGTAAAAATAAATTCTGTTTATTTTATTCATTACAATTACAATTTATTGACATAATTCAAATTTTGGAAAAAAAATGCATCATTACCTATTCTTATTTTTAACAATAACGTCGTTACTTTCAGTACTTTAAAAAACATTTAGCAGAAAGAACGTCATAACTAAAAACGGTTTTTTTTTATGTCTGAGTTAAGTAAGTAAAAATAAATTAATCGAAAACTTATGAAATTGTTATAAAATATTGAATTTTAGCTCATGAATCACACAATTTAGATGGAATTTGTTTCCCCATTACTATAACAACTTCAAACTTTCAAAGTTTTACCAAAAAGGACGATTTTTGAGTTACGACGGTCTTGTCGCAAATGAGCGATATGTACCAACAGTCCGGTGCATACTACATAATGTTTAGTTGTATTATAGGTATATAACAATATTGTACTAGTCCGCGCTGATGGAGCCCCACTTTGTAGAAAAATTTTGAGATATTGGGTGGTGTGAATAAAAAAGTAGCAAATTCTAAAACTAGTATTTTTACAATGCTGTGTATTTAGTGAATAAAAATTAAGCAAAAGTTAAAGCTAAAAAGATTAGTATTTTTGATTTTGGCAAAAGCTAAATTTTCCAGCTAGCACTTAAAAAAAATGTGTAGACTGAAAATATTAAGCAACTAGCTTTGTAACCCGTCATAAATGACGGAAGCAAAATAAATCCTAGTTTCTTTTTTTCTTTCATTAGATTCTTTATTCCGAAATTACAGTACTTATGTTTATATCACTTTTTATTTATTTTTATTTATGTTTATATTGGCCTAACACTAATCTTTTTTTTTTTATATAACAGAAAAAGAAGTACCATACCAACAAATTTGTATAAAATGTTTGTATTTTTGTATGGTATACTCGTACTCACTTCCATTTTGTTATAATTCGTTAGTTGGGTTCCATTTAGTATAAATTATACCGTATTAGCGTTATTGAGGCCTCCGGGAGAGCAAATTTAAAAATGGGATCTTATTTTCATTTACACGCTGGGTGGCGCAGTAGATAGAGCGCCTGCCTTTCAACCGAAAGGTCCCAGGTTCGATTTCCGAAGAAGGCAAAATAATGCTTTCTGGATTTTCGACCTGGTCCAGTACCCTTTATCATTGGGATAAAATAAATGATAAATAGTTGAGAGTTTTGGTTATCAGTAAAAATTAAAATGGAACTATGCTATTATGAAGGCGAAATAATCTACAATAGATATAGTTTTCAACATTTAAATAAATAGATAACCATAAAAATTATATAGAAAAGCTTTGTATGTGACTGTGTATTCCAAATCTCTATGTAAAAGCATTTAGGGTGTTCATCCCATAGACTTGGAATTATATAAAAAAAAAAAAAAATATAAATTTTGTCTTTTGTATAATGTATAGGGATCTTATTTTGCTATATGAATAAACTGTTATTATGGTATTGTGTTATTTTTAAAAAAATATACAAAATTTTGTATCTAACTTGGTAAAATTTACAAAAAATACAAAAACATTTTCATCAATAATTTTCAATTTAAAAAACACAATGTTTTATTATCCGACGTAGAAGTAGAGTTTATTATCCTACTCTACTTCTATCAAGTTCTATTGATTGAACAGTGAACCTGAACAGTGAAGTGAACACTGAACACTTAACACTGAAAATAAAATAATATTTTTGGAATGGAGCATGCAGAACATACAGAATACAGATACAGCAAATAATAAAAAAAAAACAAAAAAAAAAAAGTGACTTACGCACACAATAATGACAAAAATAAAAGGTATAAGCAATAAAGTAGTATAATGTATAATATTATACAATACAAATATGCTGATACACATGTGTGTTATTATGTATACATAATTTTAAGTAATAAGAATAACCTTTGAGTGAATTATGTTTTTTTTTTGTGTTAAATGCTGTTTGCCTTTAGGTTATTATACCATATTAAACTATTGATTAAATTTCTATTAGTCCTTATTATTATAAATAAAAAAAAAAATGTTTGTTTTATTTATATTATTATTATTATTTATTATTTTTCCTTATTATTTGCGAAGAAGACTAACATTAAATTAAAAAAATATAGTTCATGCAATCAATTTTTCCTGCAAAGGTTCAGCATGGTAGACAGGGGTTAAAAAAAAGCACCAAAGCAATTTGTATATATATGCATTTGTATACATATGCAATTTGTATATGTGTTGGAGCGTTCCGTCGAACTTACAAACATCCAGATAAATGCAGAATAATATATATATAATAGCTTCTAATTTTCAAGATACCTCTGAGTGAACTTAAAATAAACATTCGCACTTGCTAACTATTGTGAAATATGACAATTATGCATTTATGCATATTCGTGTTCGAAAACGTTATCGAAGATGATTAGGTTGTATAGAAGAAGATTATTTTAAATTATATAGATTTAATGAAAATCATATGATGTGGCTAGCAAATGATTTTCTTGGTTGTAGCAATGAGAAAAGAGGCGCTGCTTTGTCACTTTAAAAGAATATGAAAAAAATTTTTGCTTTCATAAGAAACCCTGGCTTTTAAATTGAGTATACATAGGACAACGGTTCGTAATTAATTATACGTACAGTAATTACAAAAATTTTATCTAAAGCGCATATTTGGATTAAATTTCCTAGTAGTGTCGAGGAAATAATAGAAGTTAAAAATCAGTGATGCGAACGGTTTAGTTTTCTCTGAGCTATAGGAGCCATAGACTGTACAATGTTGCAATATGAAAAGCGTCACATCGTGATGATGAATATGCTAATCGTAAGGGATTTTGTAGTATAAATGTTCAAGCAACATGCAACGCAAATGAAATTTACAATAAATAACAGTAATAAATATGATGATGTGCATGACATCATTTGACGCTGACAACTAACAACTTATAGATCAACAAAACACTATAACAAAACAAACGAGAGTAAACATGAAAAAAAAAAAATCATCTTAATTCATGTCCTATGTTTTATATATTTATTCATGGAATTTATTAGTAAAAGCTTAAAATTTTCCAGTTCTAACTAATCAGTATCAGCAAAAGATTATTCACTTTTTTAGACGAAAACTGATAGTTTTCACTTAATCTATATAGCCAAAGCTAGCGCTTTAACTAAAAACTAAAAATTTTAACTTGTTTTTATTCACACCACCCATTCTCGAATCACATTTAATTCTAACTTTGTAATTCCAAAGCCGGGTCGAAAGGTTTAAACTAGCTAATTCAATTATTGATTTAATTTTGTTAAAATAATTACCATATAATTCTGAAAACCCACTAATATCGCTTTACTAACATTACAAAATTTAATTACATTATTTGCACTCAATCAATATTCAATGAATTTAAAATTAAATTTTATAAAACTAATTTAATACTTACTGTGCTTGATGTGTAAGTTTGTGTATGTGTCTATTTAACATTTACACATCACACTTTGTTAGAACACATCAAAACCAACCCAACCAAAAATAATTAAATTTATAATTGACCTGACTGACTATCAGTATACAATTAACAACACATAATATTATTAAAAAATAAACAAAATAAAAATTTCACAGGTCAAAAACTGAATTGGGTGTGCGTGTGTAATTCTTAAAGTGTTAATTTAATTGTTAAATCCCAAAAAAAAAAAACAATGTAATATAATTCCACAAAATAATAAATTAACACTTTAATAATAATATTAAAGTAGAGGAAGAAAGGTTAAATAAAGGTAACATTTGCAACATTTTATTTAAAAATAAAAAAAAAAACTCATTTTTTAATTACATTATCTTTTTTTTTTAGGTCAACAGCTTTATAAATGTAACCTTTTCACATGATGATGATTTTTTATTCCCGTTGCATGTTTATCAAAAAAAAAAAAAAATAAATAAATAAATAAAATACCACCAATGTATACACATACATCCTTTCTAAGAATACCCGAAAGGAATAAATTTGAAAAAAAAAACAACAAAAAACAACACCAAAAATTTTCAGGATTAGAGCTTTAATGAATGAGAAGGAACAGAAAAAAATTACCTAACATCAATTTCTAGTATATAAATCCTTCAAAGTAGCATCGGGATTTACTCCTTTTAAGTTAATTTTCTTTTTTTTTTTAATTGTTGTTTTTATTTTCTTTTTTTGTTATTTTTCAAATCCTGTTTGATTTTTTCAGAAAAACTGAAAATATAATTATGAATGCGCAGTTCTAAACTTTGGTTTTTACTTTGATAACACTATATATGAGTATTCTAAAGCTTGAAGTATTATTTTTGTAAATGTCCATTCGTCTTTTGGTATTTTTTGTTTTTTTTATTCCCTACCCAAACATTTTAAAAAGTTTTTTGTAACAAAATTACAAAAGGTTTGGAAGGGAAATAGGATTATAGTGGAGAACTGAGTTGGATACGAACCTGAACCTGGTTTTTTTTTTAGTTTCAAATTGTATCTTGATAAGGAAATACAGAAATTTGCAAAAAGTCACAAAAAAGGCTTCATCGCCATGTAAATGTGGAGTTAGTCGAGCTCCTGGATAACAGAAATATAGCCAGACGACTCAAAAGAGTAAAACTTTTTGAGTTAGTGCAGCAATAATCACCCACATTCTTGAGGACTCGTCGCGCTGGTAATCGGAGGTTGACCCGCTACCACGTTTAAATAGATTTGTTTTTACGGTATTTGTGAAGAATTTCGTTATGTTGACTGCCAACGAAACGAGGTTTTTCACAAGTCTTCCGTAATTATAAATTCGTTCGGAGAGCTGGTTGTCTTTTCGTCGCTGATGCGATGGGTCATCAAGGTTACGGATGAATACGTCAAAGGAAAAGTTAGATAGACATCGCTGGATGTAGTTTAAATTGACAAATAAAATAAAGCCAAGAAAAAAATTTCTCATTAGTCCTGTAGGACTAGATCGCAATATAGGAAGAGTGTGGTTTAGTTGGTAAAAATCCCACACACAATGTCAAGCTACGTGGCTCATTGTGTCTTTTGAAGATTCCCACCAGCCTGCGTATATAAAAAAAAAAAAAAATTGTATATTGGAGCGGTTCTATTGGAGGATATAATATGAGATGGAAATATATTCAACGTTTGAATAGTTCATCTTAATTTAAATTTATTTTATTGTAGTCTTTGATGTATGCCAACTACTGATAGTTTTGTCAACCATTCTAGTGTATTAACTTACTGTCATCTGACGATAATAACAATTAATAGCAGAATTCAAGCAAAATAAAGCGAAAATATTTCTACGCACACAAAGCTTTTTTAAAGTTTAAGACATTAAACTGGACAATTAAAGTTAAGATTGTGTAAGACCATAATACAACCTGTCTCAACCTATAACTTGAAAACCTAAACAGTGACAATTAGTGACGAAAATAAATTGAAAATAGATAATCAAAAGGAGAATTCTGAGAAAAATATTTGGTCACAAAATAAATTACCATCAAATCGGGTCAAACGAGGAGCTAGAAGCAATAATTGATGATGAGAATTTATGAAACAACAAAGACTGAGACACAACTGATTGACAAAAGAATGCCAAAAATAATATTAAACAATCTTAAGTACCACGGCAGTATTAGAGCAAAAGGCAGATTAAATGCAAGTTGGCTAAACGAAGCCGACAACAACTACAGAAAAATGAGAATAAACTGATGTATCATATTTACCCAAGATAACCAAGATAACTGGGTACAACTGTAACTGGGTACACAGTTAACAATTGTAACTGGGATCAAAGAATGAAAAAATAATGTTAAACAATATGAGTACCATTAGAGTAACAGATACCCCAAGATCAAAATAGCTGCTCGAGATAACAGAATGAAGAAACATTTTAAGCAAGGTTAAGACTCACCCCGAGCTATAAGACCAGATGATGATATTAGCTACTTTGAAGGTTATGGACTCGAATTCCACTAACGGCAGAAATGTTAAACAATTTTTTTTCTCTGCAATCAGTTTGGAATATAATTTCATAACTACTAAATAAAATCGAACTATTTGAGTTTAAATTTTTAAAGAAAAACTAATTAGAATGAATGCCTCATTTAATTGCGCTCGCTATCTGCTGTTCAACTTCGGCAAATATTATATTGAACTATTAGTATAGAATTTATACAATATTCGACTACATTTACGTGGATTAGATTGGATCATAGCATAGACCTATGAAATAAGCTACTATCGCACGAATAGAAATGTTCTCATATTATTTGGAAAAATTTCCTATAATTGGGGAAAATTTTTTGCGGAGCAAGGTATTGTGCAAAATTTATCCTACGGTCTGACCGTTATCTGACTCTTACTTTTGATCCAATTACAACTCAATAGTTTTAGATTTTTTTGTTTATACCCTCATCTTATATTAGATATTATTCTACAATACTATTTTTATTTTAATATTGTGATGCTGATATTCAGCACTTTTTTGGCGTTCTGAGTTTGGTTTATTATAGTTGTCGCTATTTTTGCCAAACGATCACTATATTTAAGTCCATATCTCAAGTCCTTCTCAAATTAACTTTCAATCCAATTCATAGTTTTGCTGATGACAGCACTCTAGTAGCATCATATGATTTTCTAAAACAAACTAATGCTACAGCTTCCGCAGTCACCTCCAAAAGAACAATGATGGCCGGCGCGCTCAATCACGACCTTGCCAAAATTGTCGACTGGGGTAAAGCTAACAGAGTCGAGTTTAACACTTCAAAAACTCAAAGCTGTTTTGTTAGTAACAAGCTAACAACATTCGAACCAATTCTCCGACTTCAAAATGAAGGTATCCAGCGACTCAAAGATCTGAAGATTCTCGGAATGCGAGTGAATCAAAATATGCACTGGAATGAACATATTTTCGATATTGCGAAAAGCGCCGCAAAATGTTTAGGCTCTAACTTATTTTTCATCTCGAGACCTTTTAAAAATCTATAAAGCATATATATACGACACAAGCTCGAGTATAACTCACATTTATGGGCAGGTGCACCAAAAACTGCTTTAAATTTTTTGGACAAAGTTCATTGCCATTCATCTTATAGGTGACATAAATGTGACCTCATCCCTTATACCACTTGGTCATCGTCGTATTGTTGGAGCATTTACTCTATTTTATAGATATCTGCTTGGTGTTGGCACTTGTTCCGTCCGAGGAATTAAAATCACTTCTTCCTCCTCTTAAGCAATTCAATCGCACAACACGAGAGGCATCAAGTGCCCACCCTTTCACAGTGGAAATTCCGAGATGGTTTAAGTCCGGCTATGGAAATTCTTTTATAATAAGAACATCCCGATTGTGGAACCGCGTCTCAATCGAAGCATTCCCAATGAGAGAAGGATTTTTTATTTATGACTTACAGAGGTGTAAGACGAATATTAACAACATTGTTCGCTCTTTCCCACAAAACTTTTCTTCTTCCATTTTCTTTCCTTTCCTCTAACTATCCTTTCCTTTTTCAAATAGTCAACGGTACGCAAGTACTTAAAGGTTCAAAACCTAAGTTTTGGCTATAATATAAAAAAAAAAAAAAAATCATATCGTGACTTTCTTCGCCTAGTGCAGGTCCAGCAAATGAGATCATGTGTCGCACCAAATTGATGAATGTCGGTATCAGTTTTTAAGCTACATAATTTTTGTTTTTTTTTTTAGATTTTGCGAAATATTAGGTCGAGATTATTGCGAGATGGTTTTTCTTAAATTTATTAACAAAGTATTCCAGTTATTATTGACAATTCAAGTTACGATCAAAATTTTTTATTTTTATTTTATATGTTTTTTTTTTTTATTTATTTTATAATTTACTGCATCATATTTGTTTTTCTTGTTATTCCATTTGGTTTTTCTTTATTTTTTTTTTTTTTTGTTTTTTTTTAGAAAAAGGCGGGACACGACAAGTATAAATGTTTTCAATGTAAAATTTTTAAATTGAACGTATTTATCTCAGCTCTAATTAAATATGGGCTCTACACCTCTATATATCTATATAAATAAAATATATATGTACATATATGAATGTTTGTATATATATATATATATGTTTCAATATTATAGTGACTTTGAGAGCTTAAAAGAGTTTTACTGTGATGTGCGATAATTAATGAGTCTTATTTTCATTTTGGAAAATTAGTTTTTTGTTGCTTTTTTAGTTTACGCTTACTGGCTTCCCTTAATCTTTTCAACTCCTGGCGTTGTTGTTGTTATTTTTGGTGCTGGTTGTTTATTGTTATTGTTATTATCCTTTCAAGATCTTTTCCACATATTTTGTTTTGTCTTCAATTCTCTTCAATTAATGGAAAAATATTTTGCATTTCTTAACCCTTTTTTTTTTTTGTTTTTTTTTTTTATTTTGTTGTTGAATTCTTGTTATCCTTTTTAGACAGAAAATTAAGCTTCAGAAAAAGAGAACCAGTTAATTCGATCCTTTTATATTTTGTTATTGTTTTTTTTTTTTTTGGTATTTTTGTAGTGACTTTTGAAAAAGGATGAAGGATATGTTTGTATGAAAGAAAATTAAAATTAAAGCAAAAGGAATATTTAATTTCATGTTATGTCTGTTGACAGACAGTTAACATTTTTGGAATTAAAATGTTAATTATATACATGGTATATGTATGTGTATATATTAAGCCTACGAATATGAAAAAAAATGTATGTAGACGGGTGTACAAGAGTTATATTAATACAAATAATAATGTTACCTGAGTTTGGTAGATTATAAATTATTAGATTATTTTCTTCATTTGCAGTATTCTTAATTTGCCAATAGTGAAAATAAATGTTGTTGTTGTTTTTTTTGAAAATGTTAAATTTGATGGAGAAATTAACATTAAAACTAATGTCATTTTAAAATATAATTAGCTCATTTATTTTTGTTTGATGTGTAAATAATTTGTTTTTTTTTTTATAAAAATATAAAATTGTGACAAGGCTTAGACATTAAGGGTATGAGATAAAATAAAAAGAGATATATTGGTATAGAAGGTATTTGGTACAATAAAATATTCTGTATATTGCCATCATGTGACTGTAAAAATGTTAAAAACTTAATTTCACAAACTCTGAAAAAAAACTATAATATAAAGGATCCATTTTTTGGGAATAAATAGTTTTATGTTAACCTACTAAAATAGATAGTCATTTCTGTAGAATATTAGCATATGTACATTACTTAAAAATTCAATTCTGCCCTATGAAATTGCCACAACTCAATTAATTTTTGAGCGTTAGATTAATACGGTGATAAGCGCTTTAAAAAAAGTTAAATTTTGAACGTGTGTAGAATATTTTAGAGCTGAAATGTCTCTTTCACTCCAATGGCAAACCAACTTATTCGCCTATACAAATAGAAGCAAAACTCCCGATCCAATAGAATTTCTTCATAACGAAAAGGATAAAAACAAATTTCATTACTGTCGCGGAAAACTATGATATGGACTCTGATCACTCATTAGTACTTTTATGCTTATATGAATCTGTGGTGAGAAAAGCTATCAAACCGTCCTTATACAATCCATTAACAAACTAGTGCAGTTTTTGATCAAACTTAGAAGAATGCACGGATAGTAACAAAGAAGAAATGGAAGAAGCTGCTGAAAATATTATGGAGGCTATCCAGAATGTTGCATGGAAAAAAGGTTTGATATAACTTCATAAAGGTTGGATTTAACTTACCTAAAAATATTATAGAAAAAATAAAGCAAAAACGAAGAAGAACGTGATAGCAGACACGTGATTCATCTGACAAAAATATCCTTAATTCCAAGTCTCAAGAGTTAAAAAGGCAAATAAAACAACTGAAAGAAGGGACAATGCTACTATGACAACTATTTAAAATACCTAACCACAACTAAAGAAAGTAAGTATTAACTCTGGAATGCAACCGGTAACCTGAAAACCTGATCGTGCATTTTGCTTCACTTAGAAAAAGTAACGAAACATGATAGGCGTATAGCGATAAGTCAAAAGCTAATACTTTCGGTGATCACGTCTGTTAAAGCCAAATAATATAGAATCTGATATAGACGTAAATCTGGTAGAAAATATCCAAGTACATAATATATGAGAACACAACGCATTTTAGAAGAAAGGAAATAATAAAAGAAATGAAAAGCTTAAAATCAAACAAGGCTTCAGGATTTGATTTGATCACAACAGATATCTTAAACAAACTACCGCCAAAAGCTTTAATAGTTCAAAATAAACTAATGAATGCAGCACTCAAGCAAAAATTTGTTCCAAGTAAATGGAAGTTGCTGAAGTTATTAAACGACACCAAGTCCTACAGACCTATTTCATTGCTGCCAGTAACCACAAAGTTGTTTGAGAAACTACTTCTTAAAAGTATCCTGATTGAAAACTGAAACATTATACCAAATCTTCAATTTGGTTATAGAAAACAACATTTACCTGTGGAACAAAGTACATAGAGTTACTTGTGTCATCGAAAACACATTGGAAGAAAAATGCATCTGTTCTTCAGTGTTTCTTGATGTTGCACAACCCGTTGTTAAAGTATGGCATGTAGGGCTTATCTACAAGTTACGTCGCTTGCTTCCCGATACATTTGTCCAACTGATCTCATCATATTTATCGAATCAAATATTCCAAATGAAACATGGGAAAGATTACTCTCCGCTACGCAATATACACGCAGCAGTATTTAATTTACACTATTGCTATTCCAGAGATAGAAGATGTGACGGTACCTACTTTTGCGGATGATACGGCTATATTAGCAGACGATTTAAATATAAATTAAGCTACAAATAAATTGCAATCTCTATTTGGTGTAAAACGTGCAGAATTAAACTGAATGAAGCAAAATCCACGCACATTAACTTTACAAATAAAAAAATTGTGTCGCATATTTTCAGTAAAATTAAACAAGGTCATCATACAATATCAAAATTCTGCAAAATATCTCGAAATGACGCTTGACGCAAAAGCTTAGATGTAAAGAACACATCAAAAAAATAAAACTAGAACTGAATATGAAATATAAACAATTGTATTGGCTAATTGGGCGAACATATCTACGCTTTCGACGTATAACAATGCTTTGATCTACATTTTAGATATTAAAGCCAGCCTGGGTATACGGTATTCAAATATGGGATTGTGCTAAACAACAACATATTCAAACTATCATCCAAATCAAAAGTAATGCGAAACATTGTTGATTCCCCCTGGTTTGCTCTCAATGCTGATATTCATAGAGATTTCATAAAAGGCGAAATAAAAAAATTGGCTGTAGGTATGCCATAAAGGTTGTCTTTCTTAACATGTCAATATCGAAGTTTAACGTTTAGCTTATAGTCAAAATTTTGTTATAGGACTTAAACGGACGAAACCGTTCAAACTGATATAAATAATCATCTGATATCCAACAACTTTTTGTTTACTTATCAATATGGGTTCCAAATAGGTATTGGTTCTCAAAATAATTTAATTGACGTTGTAGATATGATCTGTGAGAAAAATTCTGACTTTAATATTGTAACAGGTTTATTCATCGATTTGAAAAAAGCTTTTGATACAGTTAACCATAATTTGCTTCTAACAAAATGATCTTTTTTAGCCTTTAGATTTGGTTCGCTGAAATTAATGGAAAGCTATTTAAAGAATAAAAATCAGTTTGTTACGTATAATAACTGCTTTAGCTCCTTCAATTGAGTTAACATTGGTATTCCTCAAGGCTCTATATTGGGTCCTTTATTATTTCTAATCTACATAAATGATATACACAAATTGCCTTTAATAGGTAAATTATACCTATTCGCAGACGACTGCAGCTTGTTCTACTCTGGAAATAATTTAGAAGCTATTAAATCTCATGTAGAGCATAATACAATGATAATAACGGAGGATTTCAGATTAAACAAAATCGTTATGAACGCGGAAAAAACTAAAATAAGAAATATAGGTTGTATAGAAATTAAAATTGGCAATGTAGTTTTGAAAGAAGTTGATCAAATTAAATTTCTTGGAGTCATATTTGTCAAATATTTAAGTTGGTAGCCACATATTGATATGTTAGATAAAAAGCTCAATACTTTGTACAAAAATTTTTTTTTTTTTGTAAAAACGCTTACATAGTTGTAAGAATGTTAATCCTAATTATTAAAATATTGTAAAAATCGCTTAAATAAATTAAAGTCATTTAAAAACGCAATATATTTTAAAATTTGAAGATAATATTCCGAATTTTGTAAAAAGTAATTTTTTATTGCTCATTTTAAGAATATATTATTTAAAATATTTTAAGATGAACAAGCGATTATGACAAAAACATTTTTAGGTTTAGTATTAATAATCTTATACACGGACTCCATACAAAGTAGAATTATTGATATACAGTTAGTTGTAATTGTAAGTAATATGAGCATAATACGATACTGTACGGAAGTTAACACTCAGTATCAATAAAGTATCTACTCATTAATAAAACATTGTTTACAAAACTACTGGTCATATTTTGACATAAGCGGTTATGTACCCTACCAAAAATGTGACTTATAGTTGTCAGAATCAAATCAAATTTTGACACAAATCACTTTCGGAAATTCTGAATATGGTTGTTTTTTATCTCAATTTTCCCTTATGTTGACACAAGCGATTATAATTTCTTAGCACATATATAATTCTAATAAATTTTAAGATTTCTACATTTTTTTACAACATTGTAGTTTCAGAGTTCAAATACAATTCACAATACACATTCATAAATCCAATCAAGTTAATTTTCTTGTTAGCTTTTATTTTTCCTATCTATACAAAAGAAATTAAAAACAACTAAAATAGAATTTATTCCACCATTATAATCTGAATTATTTCTGGTACATGCATGTAATAAAAGATCTAAGAACATGAACAATCTCATAACAAGAATAATAATAATAATAATATGTAAACGTTATTTCCATTTGGACAATGAATTTCCATTGAATTAATATGAAAATAAAATTGCTGTTCCAAAACAAGAATCATAATATTCACCTAACAAAGATTAATTAGTTAATTATGAATTCCATCTAATTATTTAACATGATTCTATCTTAGGCTATTCTAGTTTCTTCTGCCAGTATTATCAAATTCATTATTAAATTTACTATCTAGGTCCTTTTTTATTCTATTGTTTTAGTGTTTAAAAGAAAAAAATTAAGTTGGAAATTAACATAACAATTCTAGAATTATGATATCTATGAAAAAATGAACATGAAATTTTAAATTTTTTTTTATTACCTATTTTTTAATAAACAGAGATGTATCTGACATTCTCATCCTATCAACATAATAAGATTCATAGCGGTGTTAATAATACAGCAAAAATAAAATAATTTTTATTTAAATCCTGAGCGTGTTGAAATTTTTACATTTACTGACATAAATACGTTTTCTGAGCGTAGCTGTATCGAAATGGTAGTTAATTAATGGTATATTCACACAGTGGGGGTAGAGGTAAGTTAAGTATAAACGTATTTGAAACTTTTCTTCAACCTATATAATTTATTTAAAATAGTGCTTTATCAAAAATGCTCTTTGATTTGGAAATATTATCTTGTCAGAACAAAATGAAATCTCCTATCATCCCATATCAATACTGCCAGCAATGTCAAAGCTGTTCGAGAAATCAATTCTTAAACATTTGCATCCGTACATCAATCTAATATTCAATTTGGATTCAGAGAATACCATACAACTGTAGACCAGATGCATCGTGTGGTTATGTTAATAGAAATGGGCTTTTGAAGAAAAACAATACTGTACGGTAGTATTTATTTCTTGATGCTTCACAACCATTCGATAGAGTATGGCATGAAGGTCTCATACATAAAATGCTCAAAACCTCACCAGGAAATATTTGTAAGACCATGGAGTCCCTAAAATAAGAAATTCAGAACCAATTTATATCCAATACTAGCAGGGCGGGTTCGTCAAGGAAACATTCTAGGACCCATCCTATACTTGTTATATACCGCCGACACTCCTATGAAATCACAGATATTAAAACGCTCGGTGGCGCAATAGGTAGAGCCAAATAATGCTTTCTGGATTTTCGACCTGGTCCAGTACCCTTTATCATTGGGTAAAATTAATAATAAATAGTTGAGAATTTTGTTCGTTACTATAAATAAAAATGGAACTATGCTATTATGAAGGCGAAATACTCTACAATAGATATAGTTTTCCACATTTAAAAAAAATTAGTAGATATAACCATAAAAAAATTCTATAGAAAAGCTATTGTATCTGATTGTATATTCCAAATCTCTGTGTAGAAGCAGTGCTCATCCCATAGACTTATAGACTTGGAATTATATAAAAAAAATAAGGTGCTAAATTACAGTATTGGCCGATGATACAGCTTTAATGGCTATAAGCGATTCGCAAAGACAAACAATTACAGAGCAATTTCAGGAAGGGTTGGATAGGATAAAGTAAACAAATGGACCCTAAACTGGAAAATTAAACTGAACGGGCAAAAATCGGTTCATATTACTAACGCATTAAAGTAATCAGGTACCAACAGAATATTCAGGTACCAAAAGCGGAAACAGTCAAATATATTGGACTACACCTTGACTGGCGTCTCAACTGGAAGCATCACATTAAACAAAAAGCAATGCAAATCAAACAGAAAATCAAAGATATGAACTGGCTAATAGGAAGACAGTCTAGGCTCAGCAAGTAAATAAAAGAATAATCGAGCCTATATGAACTTACGGTATCCAACTGTGGGGATGCACAAAAACATCTAATTTATTAATTATTCATCGCTGACAAAATAAATTTCTTAGGACTATCGTAAATGCATATCGCTATGACTCAAACGAAAATATTCACAGAGATCTAAAAAAAAAAAAATAGATGACGTAATTAGTGGCCATGACATTAAACACGAAAATCTACTGACTCAATATAGTAACCTTAAGGTTTCTTCTTCTACTTCTTTTGAGCGCTCGGAATTCTATCCCTTAATGTATGCTTTGTAATATTTCTTAGCACTTTCAATTTAACTGCACGTGAAACGAATTCCGTTGGATCCGTCTCTGTTTCCACTGCTCCGTTATAATTCTCGTTTCCGCTGCATATGTCATAATCGGGCGAAAACATTTTTATATTTTTGTTTTTGATGTCTTACCCATATATTTGTTTTTCCATATAATATGGTTTGATAAAGAAATACAGAAATTTGCAAGAACTGACGAAAAAAGGCTCTTGCATCATGAAAATGTTGAGGTATTCCAGCTACTGGACAATAGAAATATAGCCAGACGACTCAACATAGTAAAACCTTTTCAGTTAGTGCAGCAATAAGCACTCACATTCTTGAGGACTTGTAGCGTCGGTGATAGCGTCAGCTCCCACGTTTAGATATAGAATTTCGTTATGCTGACTACCAACGAAACGAGGTTTTTCACAAGTCTTCCAGAATTACAAATTTGTTTGGAGAGCTGTTCGGTTTTTCGTCGCTGATGCGATGGGTCTTCAAAGGTATGGGTGAATACATCAAAGGAAAAGTTAGATAGACATCGCTGAATGTAGTCTATATTGAAAATTAAAATAAAGCCAAGAAAAATTTGCTCATTAGTAAAAAAAAAATATATATAATATGGTTTAAGCTCTGAATACCGCTCTCACCGCTTTGTTTAATTATTGCATATTCTCTGATTTGCGGTCTTTTGTAGAGGAAACCTCTATTCCCAAGTACTCAAACGACATTACTTGTTCGATTATTTCATTGTTTACAGCCAGTTTGCATCTTATGGGATATTTTGCAATAACGACTGATTTTATCTTTGCAAGCTAGATCATCAACTTTAAGGCGATTGAGGTATTAGACCGATATAAGAAAGGTCGGAAAAGGCTGAAACCACATAGAAAATAATAATTAAAATATTTCTGTCTGGAATAAAAATTTTCACGTAAACTTTCCATCAATAGCTAAAAGCATAACAACTTTTTTACAAGGAGAAAGCTTAAGGTTATAATAAATACCATCCCTCGAAAAGCGCATTCTATATCTTTTCTATATACTTGGATTCGATTTAGGCAATTATTCAATGATGGGTAAAATATCTATTATGCTGAACTCATTCTATTTCAAATATTTTCCATCTTATCATCTATTATTTATCATCTTTTTCATCATTATCATTGTCCTGTAACCCTGTCTCTAGACCATCGAACGGAAGATCATCTTTTTCAGTAAACATGAAATCATAGTAAACATTTCCATAGAAATAAACTTATTTTGAGTACAGAAGCATATTCAGTTTACAGTAGAATGGGAATAGTCTCAATCATTAAATTTAAGGTACAAAGACCTCTGAATACAATTTTATTAATTATTATTACACCATAACTAACTTATATAGTTATTTTAAATGTGTACTACATTACTGTCCTATTTTTAATTTAGTACTTCAATGTCCTTATTTGATTCTGATGACAAATTTTTTTTTTATGCAGTATCTGGGTACAGAACAACAATAATAATAATAACAACAATGATGACATGAAGAAATTTGTCCATTCATATTATAGTTAACAATTTCAACAGAAATAATATTATGATGAGATATAGGAGAACAATTTTTTAATATTTATTCTGCAGATGGCAATATCAACAATGAAAACAACCTCATCTTCAAAATGGAATTTTTAATTATTACATAGGATCCAATGAAAACAGGGATAATTATAATAATAATAATAATAATTATGCAATAACAGTATTTCATTCCCTTATAATTTAATGTAATGTTGTTGTTTTTTTTTTCATACTGTTTGTTACAGACGAGAAAATGACCAACGGAACATTACAAAGTTATATTTGCATTTTACTGATGGCATTTTTTTTTTTACAATGACATGATCTTGTGTAGGTCAGTTGTTTAAAAAAAAATTCTTGAGCGGAAAACATGTTTATGGATTATAAATTTTAATTATGAAATTATTTACATTTCACCATTTTATTTTTTTAATTTCTATTTAAATTTTGTAGAATTTTGGTGAGTAATAAACCCAACAACTCGTATATTCACAATATTTTTTATTTTCTTATTTTGAAAGAGCAGTATACTAAGACTTGACAGTAAATAATAATTAAAATGTCTGATGTTAAATATTATTTTCAGAAATTAAATATGATGTTGGGTATTTTGTTTTTAGGTTTGGGTATTTGTTATTATAATTTTTAAAGTAATTTTTAATTTTTTTTTTTTTGTTTTTTTGTCTTTATTCTATACAACTATCTACATAAAATATAAAAGATATTGAGTATAATGTTGGAATTAAAATTGACGTGATGTAACTGACATGTAATCTAAGTCAAAAATCCATTGATTCTTGACTTAATATTCAAATTTATATTTATGGAGTCTCAGGTAAAGTGAATCTAGTAGATAAATCCAGCGGTCTGAAGCGTCTTAATCTGCACTCGCTTGTTCGTTCATTATTGATGAGTTGAGGAGCAAGTAAATTTGGATGGTTTTCCAATCGAACATAGTATTTTTCAGCTTTCTTTTTTACAGATGGGATATTTAAATCTGATCTAATTGTGTCATTTCGGACATACCAAGGCGTATTGACTATAGACAGTAATTATTTACAGTAATTATTTTTATTTGTTTTTTTTTATTTTTTTAATTTGTCTTAAAATGAATTAATTTTTTTTAAAGAAGATAATTTCATTTTACATTATGCTATTCACTATTTAAATTTAAAATATGATCATCAAAATATGAGGTTTTTTCTTTTTTTAACAATATAATTCGATAGTGTTATTAAAATATGGACTTTGGACTGGAAGCGTTCTATTATTTCGATGTTGGAGTAACTAGATGTTCCCCATAGTTCCAACCCATAGCTCCCGATTGGCCTGATGATAGCTTTGTACACTGCAACTTTACATTGTAGGGATAAATTGGAGAAACGACCTATTAGCCAAATTAATTGGTTGAATTTTAATCGTAGTTGCTTGTTTTTGTTGATGATGTGACTTTTCCAAGTGAGGCGTCTATCCAAGTGCATATCTAAGTACTTAACCGACTCTTGGTGAGTCAATTCCATGTCGTTAAGATGAACAGCGGGGCAATTTCCCTTGCGATTAGTAAAGGTGATATGAAGGGATTTCGATTCATTGGCCTTTATTCTCCACTTTTTCAGCCAGTTTTGTATATCCAATAAGTAGTTCTGAAGAACTTCTGAAGCTAATCTCGGATTAGTATGAGACACTAAGACCGCTGTGTCGTCAGCAAAGGTAGCAGTGAGTACCCTCGGCGATGTTGGGAGGTCTGCTGTAAATATCAGGTAAAGTAGTGGGCCAAGGACACTGCCCTGAGCAACCCCAGATTTAATTTCTTTTAGTGACGATTGTTCCCCGTTGTATTTAACGAAGAACCTCCTATTTGATAAATAAGTTGACAAAAGTTGCTGGTAGTGGTGAGGAAGTAGTTTTTTAAGCTTGTAAAGGAGACCTTTGTGCCAAACTTTGTCGAAGGCTTGCGAAATGTCCAGAAAAGCTGCAGAACAGTATTTTTTCTTGTCAAGTGAATTATTTATATGGTTCACTACTCTATGTATTTGCTCAATTGTCCCATGATTGTGACGAAAGCCAAACTGATGAGCTGGTACGATATCTCGTTCATTATTTATTTTAATCAATCTTTTGGCTATTAGTTTTTCGATTAATTTTGATATTACTGGCAGAAGACTTATTGGTCTATATGAACTAGTCTCATTTGGCTCTTTCCCCGGTTTAGCTAACATTATGATATGAGCAGTTTTCCAGATATCTGGGAAGTAGCTAGTTCTTAATATAGCATTAAAAATGTGGATTAAGAATTTTATACTGCAATACGGAAGTTCCTTTACTATTTTGCCTGTGATACCATCATACCCAGGAGCCTTCTTGTCTGACACAGAGTTTTTTATAATTTCCTGTACTTCCTTTATCCGGACTTTCTTTATCGGTAAATCCATTTGATAAGGCACTTCAAGGTAGTTTTCAATCTTGTTGTTTTCGTCGGTTGAAATTACTGGTGGATACGGTACAAACACTTTTTGTAAATGTGATGCAAAAAGCTCTGCTTTCTCACCATCGCTTCTGGCCCAATTACCGTTTGATTTCTAATTTTTTAATTTGAAGAGAAGTTTTGAATATTAAAGTTATTACTTTAACAATATTGTTTTTGTATAATAAAAATTTTTGTATAATTAAAAGACGCTTGGTAGCGTAGTAGATAAAGGGACTGCCTTACAATCAATAGGTCACTGGTAGTATTCCCGATGAAGGCAAAAAAATGCTTTATGGATTTTTCCTGGTCTAGTAAGTACACTTTGTTATTAGGATCAAATAAATGACAACAAATAGTTAAGAGGACTATGCTATTCTGAAGTTATTCTACAATAGATATAGTTTTCCACATTAGTATAGATATATCATAAAAATTCTAAAAACAAATAATTATTGTATGTAGTTGTGTATGCTAAATTTCCGTGTAAAATCAGATTGGGTATCATCTCATAGACTTAGAAATATATATACTATACATATATACATTTTATTTCCCTTCTAAACTGTACAATCTGTCTCTAATGCAGATATTCAGTAAAGATTGGACTAGCGCCATTTGAGACCAACAAGTATATTGCTAGGGTATTTAGATAAGAATCTAATCGTATTTGGTATTTGCAGCTTGCACTGATTCCCATAAATATAAGATCGCAAGTCCATATCGATTTTAAAATAGCTTTATAAATCAGCGACATAGGTGAGTTGCGACTAATGACCCAATACATTTCATTTAATTTCAACCCAAGTTGTTTTATTTTGCTTTGAATATGGGTTTTCCATTTAAGTCTTCTATCCAAATGCATACCCAGGTACTTTACTGTTTCTTTTTGTGTAACTACTTCGTTATTTAACACCATCGTCGGACAAGTTTTTCTCTTCAGGATATGTGTTTATTTGATTTTGCTCCATTATTCACTCTGATTCTCTACTTCTTTAGCCATTGCTTAATTTTATTTGTGCTGTGTAGCAGAATATCTGTATACTGGATTATTATTATAGAAATATATATAAAAAAAAAATAGAATAACATACACTGACTTATGGGACTTTTGAGCAAAAGAAAACCAGGCGTAGACTACCATCAAACAAAGTGGTTGACCTCACAATCGTATGATTTTGAAGGTCTGTATGCCAAATTTCTGCATAAAAGCAATTAGGGTGTCCATCATAGACTTCGGATATTACATATAAAAAATAAATTCATATAAAACGAGGATGAAATGGCTGAAAAAGGATAAGTTAATAGGAGAAAGCATAAATAAAATCATAAATTCAGGAAGTGGCAGAACAATACCAAATACGAATTGAAACAAACAAAAAAAAAATCAATAATAATTTCGATAACACCAATTCAATTCCAACTAAAGTTATACTGTCAGATTAATGCGCATAGAGCAAGCACATCAGACGTCTATTACTAAACGAATGCTTGCTTCATTTGGTTGTGCAATATATTCAGTAGGCTGCATCCAGTAGGCTTAGTAAAGTACGATTAGAAAAATCTAAAAATAAACTAAACCAGATACATGATGTTAGTAGAAAATCATAATGTCAATAACTATATACATTAATTAAAAATACTTGCAAAAGTTAGACCGAAAGTATCAAAGCTAAAAAGAAAAACAGTTGTTAGTTAATCTCAGTTGTACGTTCATTAAAACGTAATCATTTTTTTACAGATCAAACACTAATTAGTTGTCGATGAAAAGAACTACTAGAATTAGAAATTTACTTCGCGAAGCATTCTAGTGATTGGTTCTAATCTACCAAACTCAGTAGGGTCGAAGGAAAATGTTTAACAAGTCAACGGTTCTGCAAATTATTCCGATTGGTTGTTTCAACCATATAATTTGAAATTTCGGGGCCTAACGTTTTACCTGGAAGGATCTGGATCATAAAAGAGATATCTGCAATTACCCGACGATCAAACAAGGACTGTAAGTCAATGAGTTTAAGATGGTAGAAATAATATGGAAATCACAATGGATCATTCCACGTAAAGTTATTCACAGCAAAACCTAAAAACTTTCGTTGAACCGACTCAATTCGATTAAGGTCAGTCAAGTAAAGTGTGGGGACCATACTTAAAGCCATATTCAAGGGTAGGCCTTACATATGCAACATTAAGATGTTTCGTGAGGTGTGGACCACAAAATTTTTTATACTTTCGTTTATTGAAACCTAAAGAAGAATTGGCTTTGCAGGCTATCAGTTTAAGCTAGCCCGAGTAAGCAAGTGCTAACCCGAAGTCTATAATAGAATTTACGCTTGAAAGTGAACAACCATTTAGTTGATAGTTTAGCATTTATATGTGTTCAATTCAGGTCCATTTTTTTAAGGAAGATATATAGGAGTAAAAACCTTTGAGTCATCTGCAAAATTAAAAAGTTTAAAAAAAGTTATCACTTTAGGAGCATCATCATTGTTGCAACTATAAAACGAAAGGGTCCTATATGGCTTGACTGGAAGACGCTGAGTAAATAAAACTGAGTATTCCCGAGAAGAGAGGTAAGAACCAAGCCAGTTACGGCTATATAATAATCAACCAATCCAAAAAGTACATGACTTCAAGTACCTAGAAGTCACTGCATATGGAGACATAAAAGCTGAGTCATAAATTGCATAGACGAAATTATAATATGAACGAACAATCATATATATAAAAGCAACCAGTAACATGAAAATGTATAAAAACATTTGGTAAGACCTATTATATATAACTTTGACTACTAGAACAGCTAGTACATTTAAGTTTAGCTTTACCAATGTAGTGGAAATACAGCGTATCATAGACAGTCTTGCCAGCACTAATAGTTCAGGAGTAGATTATATTAAAACATCAATAATAAAAAAAATGTAAAAATGTATTAGCACAACCAATAACATCATTAATAAATGCATCTCTACTACAAAGTCATAAAAAATCTGGCGATAAGAATGGTTTTAACAATTTTAGACCGATCTCAATGTCTACTGTGTTCAGTAAAATAATGGAAACTTTTGTTAATAATCAAATAACACAATATCTACTAGAAAATAGCATGGTCAGCAATGTGCAATATGGATTTACAAAAAACTCTAACACCAACGCTGCTTTATTTGATGTTATATCGTATATACAGAATTCAGTAAGTAAATCTAAAAAAGTATGTCTCGTATTCTTTGATCTGGCCAAAGCTTTTGACTCATTGGATCGCAAGATTATGCTTAGAATCTTATTTGAATGCGGGATAAAAGGCAAAGAATATCAATGGTTTGAAAGCTATTTCCATGAAAGACAACAGTATACAGAATGTGAAGGAGTGACAAGTCAGTATAAATATGTTGACTATGGTGTTATACAAGGGCTCGAGCTCCTTAGGTCCAGCACTATTTTCATGCTATATAAGCGGATTTTCAAATCTGAATCTGTTGGAAAAACCGTTCTTGTTTGCTGACGATTATTAAGTTGTTGTGTACACTGAAAATAATGTTAACGAAATGGAAGAAAGAATAAATCAAGACATGCAAATCATACACAAATGGATGTCCTTACACAAGCTCACGGTAAATGTTAATAAAACAAAATATCTGATAGTTAAATCTAAGAATGAAGATATGTCCATATATTATAACAATATTATCATAAATAGAGTGTATGAATATAAATATCTAGGTATTTGGGTTGATGCAGATTTAAACTGGAATAAACAGGTTAATGAATTAATTGTGGTTTCTACTGGGAATTGGCTTTTAGCCTGATTGCAGTTCTGGATGCCATTTCTTTGCCATGAATATCTAATGGTAAGAGATAAAATAGCGTATCCAGTGCCGCGGAAGGAGTTGTTCTAAGTGCTCCACTTATGCAGATGGAGCCTGATCTTTGAACTTTTACAAGGAAGTTGAAGTTTGTACCAGTGTTGAGTGCCGTCCACCACACCACGACACCATACATTAGTACAGGCCTGACAACTGCTGTATATAGCCAGTGGACAATGTGTGGATTCATTCCCCATTTTTTTCCAATAGCTCGTTTGCAAGAGTACAGTGCTGTTGTAGTGTGTTTCTTTACTCTTTCAATTATATTCGGTTTCCAACTTAGCTTTTGGTCTAAGATAAGACCCAAGTACTTAGCTCTATCTTTGATAATTAGTTGGGTGCCGTTAATATAAATAGGGTCTACTGTCGAAAACTTATATTTTCTAGTGAAGAGGACTACATCAGTCTTTTGTGGATTTACTGAGAGTCCACAGTTTATAGTCCATTCAGCCAGTTGACTTAAAGCACTTTGCATGAGGTCTCTAAGTGTGCTTAGATACTTTCCAGAGACAGCAATAGCAATGTCATCCGCATAAGAAATCACTCTGCAGCCTGCCCCTTCTAGTATTAGTATAATTCATTTACCACCAAGTTCCATAGAAGAGGAGACAAAACACCCCCTGAGGAGTGCCTCTTCTGACAAACCTTCTTTCGTAAGCAGCACCAAGTTTAGTATTGATGACCCTGCTTGTAAGCATTTTGTTAACAAGTGCTACTAGTGCGGATTCTACTTCAAGGTTCGACAGTGTACGTGTGATTGCCTCAACGTTGACATTGTTAAAGGCTCCTTCTATGTCCTCCATAAACGCAACCAGAGTATACTCTTTGTAAGCCAATGATTTTTCAATAGTACTAACTAGAGAGTGCAGGGCGGTATCCACCGACTTTCCGTTGTTGTACGCAATTTGGGGTAACACATTTATGAAAAATATCTACAGCCTTCAAAAAATTCAAAATAAGGCACCAAAAAACCTATTTCAACTGCGCCACAGAACCTCAACTGATTGATTATATTCATAAAAAATATGAAATACTAAAATTAATACACTATAAAGAAGTAATACAAATGAATCAAATACATAATATGAGGAATAACTTAATAAAAACAAACACCAATCTGGTGTCAAATAATGACGTACATGAACACTACACCAGAAGCAATAATAATTTACGATACAATGCAGGTGCTAATTTGAATGGTATAGAACCTATAATGAATACAGCAATAATGTTATATAATCATTTGCCATTTAGTGTAAAAAATATGTCCAGTAAGAAATTCAAAAAAACTTGTAAAATAATGTATTTGTCCAATTATTAAAATTAGAATTTTTATTGAATTATATTTGAACTAGCTTTTTAACCCGTCATAAATGACGGAAGCGAAATAAATCCTAGTTTCTTTTTTTCTTTCATTAGATTCTTTATTCCGAAATTACAGTACTTATGTTTATATCACTTTTTATTTATTTTTATTTATGTTTATATTGGCCTAACACTAATCTTTTTTTTTTTTTATATAACAGAAAAAGAAGTACCATACCAACAAATTTGTATAAAATGTTTGTTTTTTTGTATGGTATACTCGTACTCACTTCCATTTAGTTATAATTCGTTAGTTGGGTTCCATTTAGTATAAATTATACCGTATTAGCGTTATTGTGGTCTCCGGGAGAGCAAATTTAAAAATGCGATCTTATTTTCATATAAATTTTTTCTTTTGTATAATGTATAGGGATCTTATTTTGCTATATGAATAAACTGTTATTATGGTATTGTGTTATTTTTAAAAAAATATTCAAAATTTTGTGTCTAAATTGGTAAAATTTACAAAAATACAAAAACATTTTCATCAATAATTTTCAATTTAAAAAAAACAATGTTTTATTATCCGGCATAGAAGTAGAGTTAATTATCCTACTCTACTTCTACCAAGTTCTTTTGATTGAACAGTGAACCTGAACAGTGAAGTGAACAGTGAACACTTAACACTGAAAATAAAATAATATTTTTGGAATGGAGCATGCAGAACATACAGAATACAGATACAGCAAATAATAAAAAAAAACAAAAAAAAACAAAAATAATTTTTTTTTGAGTGAAGTGAGTTACGCACACAATAATGACAAAAATAAAAGGTAGAAGCAATAAAGTAGTATAATGTATAATATTATACAATACAAATATGCTGATACACATGTATATTATTGTGTTGTACTGAATACTTTTGAATACTTTTATTTTTGTTAAAAAATCTCAATTACTCTTTATCCAAAATATTTAAAGTGATTTCAATAACATTTTTTCTGACGGCAGGAAAATCGAAATAGTTAATAGAATAATGATGGTAATAATTTTAAAAAATCTAAATTTTGAAAAGCACGCTTACATACCCGACGCGTAGCAAATAATAACTTATTCAAAACAAACATCAAAAATTATAATAATTTAAATTGAACATAAAACAAAACAACCAAAATTGGGTCAATAAACCAAACAGCATTCGATTCTAAATATACCCCATTTAACAACAATTCGACTGATTGAACACACACCAAATACAACAACTTGCATATTACGCTCAAATCAATTATAACAAAAAAAATTAAGTATAATATCCCATGATACATAATAAATAAATAATTTAGAGAATGGACCAAATTAAAAAGGATAATATTTACAACCTTGAACATTATTTCAAAAATTAAACATTTACATTATAAAGAAATCCGTATTGAAAGCCTTTAGAAACAACTTGTAATTGACAACAATTAACAAGTTAATTTAAAGATTTTTTTTTAAGGTTAATTTATTAATACCAAACTATCTAGATTTCAAAAGCAAAAAACAAAAACAAAAAAAAAACAAATAAAATCCTTAAAATTCCATTAGTTCATCAATTTCCATTGTAATAATCAAATTATTTCACATGTTTCTGAAAGATATTTAGGTCAAAATTATTTTTTTGATTTTCTTTTTGTTTTTCTTTTTTCTTTATTTTTGTGTAACGAATAAAAAATAAAAAAAATAGAAAATAATTTCTTTCATTTCCATACATTGAATTGAATTTTTCCTAAAATGTGTAAGTCCTTAATTAATATTTAAAATGGTTAACGTACACAGTGTGAGAGAGAGAGAGAGGAAAAGAGAAAAAGATAGACTAAAAAGAAAAATAGAGAAAGAAAGTAAAAAAGAAAATCAACATCATGTGTATAAGATATTACAATAATAATAATAATAGAGAATTTAAGAAATGTTGCTAACAACAAAAATTAAAAGAAAAACAAAATATTCAAGGATAACAATCTTCAAGTTAATGGACAACAATTAATTTTGTTACGTGATTATTATATACATAATATATATATACATGTATTAAATTAAGAGTCATTAATAATAACGGTAAAAATATACCATATTAATACTCAGAATATAATATACATATATAAAATGGTTAGATGAATGTATACTAATTTTTATTTAGTCATTCTATAATATTATTTTGTATATTAATAATGAAAATGTAGGATGATGCGATTTAACATACATTTTCATTATTATTATTTAGAAACATTAGGATTGAATTTTTTTTTTTTTTTTTTTTTTTTATTCTATTTTTAGTCTTATGATGAAAATTAGAATTAATTTTTGTTGCTCATTTTTATTATAAATTACTTTAATAATGATAATAATAAACTCAATTCAACTTTGTTCATATTTTTTTGTTTTTATATGTCAAATTTATACATACTGTGATACACAGGGTGATTAGTGATTCTTTTGTATATTTTGAATTCAATTGTAGGTGTTTTGTGAAATAATAAAAAAATATTATTTTAAATTGCAAAAACTAATTAATGTATTTTTATATTTTTAAGCTCTGAATATAAAAGGAGAAGACAGAGTTAGAAAAATAATAATAGAAAAACAAACACACACAATGGATAATCTTTGATTTAATGCAAGGATTGAAAGCATTAAAAAAATACTAGACGAAAAGAAGGAAAGAATGAAAATTAAAAATAGAAATGCTTAATCAATTCACAGTTAAATTTATTTCTTTGTTTTACTTTGGTCAAAATTTTTACAACAACAAAGTGAAAAGAATTTTTTCTTAGTTTTTTAGGTTTGAATATTCATTTTCACAAATTAGGCCACTGATTGAGAAGTTAATGTACAAAAAGTATATAATACACAACCACGTGATATTAAAATTTATGATGTAATTTATGTCTTGTTATTTATCTGTAAAATGTAGAATGCTTTCAAGCCTAAAGGCCTTGCTAAGACTTGTTAAACAATATTTCCAGTTCTGTACATTTAATAATAAACAACGTTGAGGCTCGAATTTTATTAATCAAATGAACTCTTTGGATTTTGTAGTTTTAGAGTGCTATTATTTTCCAACTTTCTTTCTATTTATACAAAATTTTACAATAAATCATCATTTACAAAAGTTAATAAATTCTACATTTTATTTAATTGCAGCGTTAATAAAAATATATAATGGCCACAGTTCTTTATACAAATTTATTACATTACAAAATTTGAACGTAAAAAATAAATTAAAATGCATTGCTTCAATTTGCTTAATTCATATTGCAGAAATCACAACAACGACTCGTATTATAATTTTCAAATGTAAAAAAATAATATTGTCTTATATATACTGCTTAATTAGTTATTACTTAAATTACTGTTACTCATAATTTATTTAAAAATACAAAAATTATAATTTATGCTTGTCAGCTTATAGTTATGTAAACAAAAGTATAAACAACATTTTATGTTGGGATAGGACATGAATGCTTGTACAATTGTTATTTATGGTTTTGTTTAAAAACATGTGCGCAATCGTACATTCATTACAGTATCAACTGAATAACCATATGGTCGATGAAATTTTAGATACTGTGTCAGATCGACCAAATTTTAAATGTTAGATAAAATCTAATATTATTGGTCAAATGCTGGAACACAATATATTATTTAAATAATAAGCTTATCATCGCAGATAACATTTTTGTATCTAATAAAAATTAGAATATCGTATTTAATGTACCAAAAAGTATTATCTATAATCTATACCAAAATTACTGACAAGAATATACAAAAAAAAAAACAATTAAAATGAATTTGTTCATAGAATTAATAATACACCTCATATTACGTTATAAAACAAAATCATATATTTTTGAATTTGTATTGAACAGAATTCTTAGATCACACATTTATCAATAACTTAATTTTACTTTAATATAATTATTTAAATGGATTAATAACTGAAATGATACATTTTATAATATAATTGAACTATTTTTGTATTTTAAATTTAATAATTTGTTTGTTATTCAACAACTTCACCATTAGAATGCGTTTTAATTTAATTTAATTACTCCAAAACTAATTTCAATATCTTTGAAACAGAGATTTGGTATACCCAATCATATAAAATATTTTTTCTTCTTTTTTTTTTTGTATTTCTGATGTCGATCAGTTTTGAATGTGGAAAACTGTATTTGCTGTAGAGTATATATCATCTTCCTAATAGAATATTGCCATTTTATATGATAATTAAATTGAATTTCAAATTAATTTCAAAGAACAAATTGAGAACATACATATATTACAAAACTAGCTTTGTAACCCCCGTCATAAATGACGGAAGCAAAATAAATCCTAGTTTCTTTTTTTCTTTCATTATTTTCTTTGTTCCGAAATTACAGTACTTATGTTTATATCACTTTTTATTTATTTTTATTTATGTTTATATTGGCCTAACACTAATCTTTTTTTTTATATATAACAGAAAAAGAAGTACCATACCAATAAATTTGTATAAAATGTTTGTATTTTTGTATGGTATACTCGTACTCACTTCCATTTAGTTATAATTCGTTAGTTGGGTTCCATTTAGTATAAATTATACCGTATTAGCGTTATTGTGGTCTCCGGGAGAGCAAATTTAAAAATGCGATCTTATTTTCATATAAATTTTGTCTTTTGTATAATGTATAGGGATCTTATTTTGCTATATGAATAAACTGTTATTATGGTATTGTGTTATTTTTAAAAAAATATTAAAAATTTTGTATCTAAATTGGTAAAAATTACAAAAAATACAAAAACATTTTCATCAATAATTTTCAATTTAAAAAACACAATGTTTTATTATCCGACGTAGAAGTAGAGTTTATTATCCTACTCTACTTCTATCAAGTTCTATTGATTGAATAGTGAACCTGAACAGTGAAGTGAATAGTGAACACTTAACACTGAAAATAAAATAATATTTTTGGAATGGAGCATGCAGAACATACAGAATACAGATACAGCAAATAATAAAAAAAAAAACAAAAAAACAAACAGAAATAATTTTTTTTGAGTGAAGTGAGTTACACACACAATAATGACAAAAATAAAAGATATAAGCAATAAAGTAGTATAATGTCTAATATTATACAATTCAAATATGCTGATACACATGTATATTATTGTGTATAATTTTAAGTAATAAGAATAACCTTTGAGTGAATTTGAGTATTTTTTTTGTGTTAAATGCTGTTTTCCTTTTGGTTATTATACCATATTAAACTATTGATTAAATTTCTATTAGTCCTTGTTATTATAACTCAAAAAAATTGTTTGTTTCATTTATATTATTATTATTTTAATTTTTATTTTTCCTTATTATTTGCGAAGAAGACTAACATTAAATTAAAAAAATATAGTTCATACAATCAATTTTTCCTGCAAAGGTTCAGCATGGTAGACAGGGGTTAAAAAAAAGCACCAAAGCAATTTGTATATATATGCATTTGTATACATATGCAATTTGTATATGTGTTGGAGCGTTCCGTCGAACTTACAAACATCCAGATAAATGCAGAATAATATATATATAATGATAATATCTTGAGTGGGATTCGAACCCGAGACCTTCAAATAAGTAGTCAATAGACCACAATATCGGTCGGATAAGATTATAATATAATATTCACCTCTTGTAAAATTTTGATTTATTTTTATATTTTGTTTTTTTTTTTTTTGTTGCTATTTGAAGTTATCTGAGTTTAACATACTTATATTTTTGTTTTCTATTTTTCAATACAAAATTAAATCTAGGGTTTTAAAAATGATTTGTAGCCACATCTTTTTCATGTATTATTAAACATCCACCTGTGGCTTTGTTAATTCTATATATTTTCATATTAAATACAGAGCTTTACAAATATATTGTGTTAGTTACCTACGGTACCCAATTCGATAAAAATATGTATTTTTTTTAAAATAAGACAACAAACATTAGCAACATAAAAGCGTTTTAATTAAGTACAGCCAAAGTACAGGTAAATACAAAGGCGAAAGTACGCTAAATACTTACTTTGTAAAAGCATTAATATTTTATACGGACTTAAAGTATGATTCAATATTCAAAACTTAAGTAAATGCTCAATATTACTCCTCCAAAAGGGTCTATTTTGTACCGCTTGCCTTCAATTTGGGATTTGTATGGCTTGTGCATAATTTTGAACATTATCTTCTTATTTGTTTGCCTCTACCACTATTACTCTGCGGCTCTCTATTTAATACCGCACTACCGTTTTCGAATTTTATACATTGTAAATACAAGGCCAGACTATTTTAGTCTTTGCGCTTTTGCAAATCTTACAATATGTCTTCATTCTTAATTATATTATTAATCTCGCTATTAGTTCTAACTATATTTATTATCCCTTCTCCAATAAGGGAGTTTTTTTTGCTATAGAAACAGCCAAAGCGTTAGGTTGGAAAATACCTTTAGCCATCTTGGTTAGTATAGGATAGGATAGGATAAATTAGGAAGAAAAAAAGGGAGATAGATTAGTATTAGGAAGTGGAAGAATAAAAGTATTAATAATACTTTTGAAAATTGTAAATTGAATGTGGGAACATATTAGAAAGATATGATTCCACATTCTTGAAGTGCGAACTATGAACGAACTTCCATCAATTATACTTTATACCATCTTGGAATTTTCACAGTGTAGGGATGAGCATTTGCGGCTGCTTTTGTTTCGCGTTGAATTGTTTAAGAGGAGGGAGCAGTGTTTTGATTTTGCTGAGCATTTGTTCAGAACTACGAAATATCTTTAAAACCGGGAAACAAGAGAAGTTAGAGATGAAGTTACATTTGGGTGATTTTACGATTTTGAAGGCGGTCAGGGTAGCGTAAGGCTGTAAGGGAAGTGTCAGATCTCAAATGTGTGAATTATATTTCATCTTGGGACATTTAAATGATTTGTATATCAAGAAATTCTAAAGGTGAAAGGATAGCTTTATATAGGCTTAGATAGCCTAACCATTTATCAATTACTTTCGCGATATCAAAAATATGATAATTTTTGGGCTGAGTATTTTTCAGAGAATTTCTCTTTCAAATATATACGTAGGCTGTTACATACTCTTCGTGGTCGATATTCATGGTCGATACCGCGCATCCATACGTCACTATGGGTCGTATTAGAATTTTATTTTATCGTCATCTTTTCTTTTTTTGACATATGCTTTGTCGTAAATTTCTGTTTGCATAGTAACATCTATTATTGTCCTGAGTTCGCTTGTTATTGTTATTCCGAAGTAAGTGATAATTGTAACTCCTTCAAAGTTGTACTGCCCAATTTTTATATTCTGATAACTTCTTATTGTCTCTTTTCTTGACATTTTTAGATATTTTATTTTGTCTTAATTGATTTTTAATTTTACTTTTTTGTCTCAATTTCTAGTTGCACAAATATTTCTGTCATACATCTGTAGTTTTTTGCCATTATAACTATTTCATCCGCTTAGGTATATTAAATGAAAAAATGAGTAAAATTATTGCTGCTACCCTTATTAAGTTGAAACCTAAACCTTATTAAGTTGAAAGCGAAATAAAATAAATTTTTAAAGTTCCATTATTGGAAAGATATATATATATATATATATATATATATATATATATATATATATATATTTCATTAAAATATTTAACAGTTCTCATACACCCTGTACCTATATCATTGAAGTTTATTTATTTTAATATACTGAATATACACATTAAATAAGAGGATTTGATAAGGATTAAAGACATCATAAACATTACTTAATATGTAACATAGTATATACGTGTAGGTGCATACATACATATTATATGTAATATGTTAATGTAAAATTGAATACCAAAAATGTAAATATTATTTTCTTTATTTATTTCAGAATAATATGTACATATGTAAATAAGAAATATTTATTAAAGATTTGCTGAATTTATAAATTATATTTTGTTTTTTTTTTATTTTAATTTTTAAAATAAATTTTTGAATAATTTAAAGGATGTGTTAACAAGGATACAAAAATTTGTAAGGATTTAAATAAAATTAATTTTGATTTGTAATTTTTATTATAAACGTTCTGAAAACTATTTTCCACGTTTTTAACTATTTAATGTGGTAAAAATTTAAAGATCCAGATTGAGCAGATTGTTAAACTTCTGAAATTTCTTCATTTGCATGAATTTTGTGGAAGTATAGATTACCTTAACGCCGATTTGTGTTCGAAGTCAAATTTGTATAGTTATAATTTTTCACTTTACGTATGTCGCTTATCTGGGCCCATTGCTCAATTAAAAATTATTCATTTTCATTTGAATGTAGCTATAGTTCGTTAGATTGATTCGTGGTCATCAGTTGAGCTTTTGAAGTATCTTCGAAAAATGACTTACAATATACCTAATATTGTATTTAACAATTTTTTTTTTATTTTTATTTTCCATTCTTCAAATGAGCTCAGTCGCTCGTATAGACTAAAAGTTTGTGATCTTTTTGAAAATCAATATTTTATGAAATTAATTTCTATTATTTTTTATAAGTCTGGCTATTTAAGCCTTTCGAACCTAGAAACAATATTGTTAAGTTCAGTACAACTCTTGTGAGTAATTCATGATAGGGGACTACTTGTTAGTGATTTTCAACATTAAATTGTTAGTACAATACCAACAAATTTGTGAAGTAGATTGGACAAATGTGTCCCATCAGGTTTTAAACCTGGGGCATATAAGTCTCATTAGTACTTTACAGCCTTTACCGGGTGCTCCAAACAATGCGTATCAGTTTTTTAAGAGAGGAAGGAGCCGTTATTTTAAAATTAACAAAATGTTACCAACTAAATCGAGGGTGCCCTATCGATTGATGATATTTTCAACTTCCGGAAGGAATCGCAAATCGATTTTTTAAGGCCAAAAATCGCCGAAATTGGCCGAAATCGACATTTTCAAAAGCTGATACGCATGCTCTGGAAAACCCGGTTATTCCTGTAATAAAACAATATTATAAAATTTACAGAAAAATCATGTTCGAAATTATTTATTTATGAAAAGGTGCAAATCAGGTTTTGTATAAAGGTTTTGACATTCTTCACATCATACTGTTTTAGTTCTGTTTTCTATTTTATTTTTGAAACAGCCTGCGCAACGACGTCCAGTTGTACCTTGGATTGGTAGGTGAACTGCTAAAAGCTACTGTTGGTGAACTGCTCTTTTGTTTTTTAGATCGGTAAATCGTAAAAAAAACCTCCATGTAGCTGACTTCGTCGAACTTTTGCAATTTCCTTCCTTTCTACTATTAAGGTTCGCTTGCCAACTCAATATACGGAAATATATGGACATTTTCATGTTGACATCATCCTGCCTGTAAAATACTGTAAAATACTTTCGTCTAGCATTTATTTGATTTCTGGTCAACTACATATTATATTCCACATAAATATGGTCAGCCCCGTCTACTCCAATTATTACTACTATAATCATTTCAGGTATTTCTATTTTTTTTTATTACCATTTTTTTTATTTTTTTTCATTTAAATTGTTATCATTGGACTTGTGACATTGTTACTTAAAACTGACAGCTCTTTAGTGTCATACCATTTGGTGTAAAATGCTCCAGAACTGCTGGACTCAAAAAGTGTTTCCTCCATAGATAATTTTTCCGATTTTGGTAAGTTCTCACCGTTAGTCATAACAGTGTCCAAACCGGGAAAACTAAAGATTTCAAGTAAATTTACAGTTGTAAAAAACCTATCAAAAAGCAGAGTGTTACATTTGAATTTTTAATCCTTTCACTAAATATATTTACCACAGATTCATCGAGAGGACTAATCCTAGGCTGAATTTTTTCACAACAATATATTATATTGAAATCATATAGATATATACCCACCCAAAGCATCACACCGGACTTTTATTTTTATGCCAGGTTTCGTTGATTTTAATGGCATATACTGCTTCAGTGATATACAACCTTTGAATTTGGGCATAGATTTATATATTGAATGAAGCGAACTGTTTTCTCTAGCTTTCTGAAAATGTTCTTTCAAACACTCTATAAGATCATTGGTTGGTTTATGTGCTGGTTTTACAGGTGGTGCTCAATAAATTTTAGAAATAATTATCATAAACCGATCCCGTGCAATAGCACATATTTGATTGATTCATTTCCTAATGACTGATGCATTGACCAATATATATGTTTCATGCTGAAACATGATTATAAGTCATAAAAATTATACAATCTAAAACAATTTTTATTTCTCCAATAACAGTAATTTCCTTTTTGAAGAACGTAAAATTTCTATATCTCCTGATTTGTGCATTGTGCTATGTAATTTATTAGATTTTCAGGGTCTTTGACAGCAGACAAAATTTGTTACTTAGTTATTGTTTTTTATTTTAAAAAATGCAGCTTCGACTTGCCATCTATGATGATGTAAAATTTATTTCATTATTAGTTAGAATAAATAGCCATTTGCAAATTATTTATTGAAATTATCTCCGAAAGGGTTAAGAATCTTCTGAAACACTTGCTTAATACCTCTTTAAACTTAATTTTGCTCTGAAACTATATTCAGTTACATGCTACTGATTTTCCAACCTCACTGACTGACCTAATTATTTCATACATATAACCATTAAAATTATTTCCGAATATAAAAATTATCACAAAATTTAAAAAAAAAAAATTATTTTATACAATTTTTCCGATTTTAATAAATATTTTATGAAAATTGCATTTTTAATAGTAAACCTTTTCTGTTCTTTTAAATTGTTATTGAGTGCAAATGTATTAAACAAAAATATATTAATATTTATATTATAATAGGTATCCATATCCACTATTGTTTGTAATTTAAATGAAAAAAAAAAAAAAAAACAGAAAACAGAAATTCAATTTATGTCATTTATTTTTTATGGAAAAGAAATTTTTCAAAAAGCTACAATAAATATTTTCCAACCACTTAACCTTGTTTTAATATTTTCCGCGAATTTTAATTATTAAACAAAAAAAAAAAAAAAATTTTTTTTTAAAGTATTACTAATATAAAAATTCGCTTAGAATACACTTTAAGGTGCCTAATACACATCATTTTTTTCATTAAGCTTTTCGTCAATATATTGACAATATATTGATGAAAAGAATGATGACCGATTACACATCAATCATGCACTCATCAATCTTTTAATCTAAATTTTGATATTTTTTGACAAGGACATACTGTGGAAGTGGTCTGAATATATTGATAATTTGGAAACATATCATGCACTATTAAAGAAAAATAATTTTTATTTTAAAGAAAATTTTTGATCGTACCCTTATACATAGTTAAAATGAGCCTTTAAGTTTTTGACAAAATAGTTTTTTTTCGAAGATGTGGTCATATCTTCTTATAATATTAAAAATATTCGAAATAAAGATAATTATTACCATTATTAATTCTAATTAAAGAGTTTTATTTTATTCTAGGTTTTTAAACATAATACAATTGTGTTAATAATACAAGCTATTTGAAAATATAATTCCTTACATATGTAATAATAAGACTATTATCTTAAGGTCTTTAATCTAATATTTATTTTATATAATATAATAATTAATCTTATCTTGTTTAGCTTTGAAAAAGAATGAAAAATATTAAAATTAAATTGTTAATGTAATATTATAAAACAAAAATATTTTTGTTTATAAAATATAATGAATTTTAATTAGTAAATTTAATTTATAAATTTGACAATTCTGTTTTTATGTACAGTATCTTCGTTACTTCTATCTATATTTTTAATTTTTATATTTGAACTTTCGACTTAATTTGTTATAATAAATGGTCCAATGTATAATGGATCTATTTATGTCCATTTTCTTTTCTTAACAGAATCTTAATATCATTTATTTGGAAATTACTAACGTTTATATTTTTGTGATAAATTTTTTTATTATATAATTTTTTAATTTTCTAATAATTGTTTTGCATGCCTATTCATAATTTGCAATTTGTATTTTAGTTCTTTACTATAATTATCAAAGTTATAAACTCATCAATTTTATTA
This sequence comes from Argyra leucocephala, assembly GCA_963942445.1. NCBI lineage: Eukaryota > Metazoa > Arthropoda > Insecta > Diptera > Dolichopodidae > Argyra > Argyra leucocephala. The sequence goes on from OZ012681.1 coordinate 19,471,364, forward strand.
CTTAACATAAATTCTGGACTTACTGGTGATTTACCAAATACTAGTTCAAATGGATTAGTATAGTGGCTTGTAAACTGTAGTGTCATGTTTAAAAAGAAAGAAGATAGTTCACCTGTTGGCTGTTGTTTCTCATCCTGGGGAAATTTTATGTTTACGTTGTAGCTACATAGCGACAATTCTCGAATTCATTTCATTTGACATTTTATTACCTTAAATTCAATCAAATATACAAGAGGAATCTTCATTGTTTATAAATATTGATTTAAATAGTCAATTAAATTATTTAATTAGTGATTATTATTTAATATATATGTATGTACTTTTAATAATGGGAAAACCAAATATGAAACAAATAGATAATACATTGTGCAAGTCAGTGGTCATTACTCGACTTGCAAACCTCTCACACTAGGCATCCCTCAAGGTTCACCTCTTTCTGTTCAAATATTCAACATTTACATAAACAGCCTCAGTACTGAATTATCCACTATCCCGAATCTAAATCACCTCATATACGCTGACAACATCATACTTTACACTACAAGAATTTCAGACACTCCATCAAACACCTTGGAAAACTCTTTACAATGTATTGATCGTTGGACTGAAGCCAGTGGTGGCAGCTTGGCTCCGGACAAAACTGAAGCTATACATTTCTGCAGAAAACACATTTGTTCCAAATTTACAATATCCCATAATAGCATAACCATAGCCCCAATAGATAATATTAAAATCCTTGGCATTCACTTCAGCCGAAATTTGAAATTCAATTTACATGTCAAAAATTTAGTATCCCAAATTAAACATTCGAACCATTTACTCAAGTTTATCTGCAGAAAAAAGGTGGGCCCTCCTGTCGATGTAGCTGTAAGGATAGCTATTCAGTATGGTAAAGTCGACTACGGACTCACCTTATACGGCTTCACAACCAAAGGAAATGTCCAAAAGCTACAAGTTGCTATCAACCAGGTGGCTCGGATTGCGCTGGGTGCATTACCGAATACAACCTTAGAATCTTTGAGAGTAGAGGCAAACTTCCCCTCCATAGTGGAGAGAAGAAATGTACTGTCGACAAGGCTTATAACCAGGGCTAACTTTGATCCAAATCACCCTCTTCATAAAATTTACTCATACATTCTACAAAATAAATCCCCTCCAAATATAACTTCCTCAATAAATAAAATGACTCCTCTGGTTGAACCATTGGAGCTTGACCTATATGCCTCCCCAGAGTTATATAGACAAGAGAGCACCTTTGGAACAACTGGAAATCATTCATACATGATCACCTATCCTTACATCCCAAAAGCACAACACCTTCTGAAAAGTACAAACAATTGTACATCCAACTCAAACAAGCACTCCCAACACACTCCGATATCTACACAGATGGATCAAAAGGACCTCAAGGCGTTGCCTGGGCGATAGTCAAGAACAACTCTCTCTGGAAGGCGGAAATCTTGCCGGGGGAATGCTCGATTCTCATAGCTGAGCTTACCGCCATATACAGAGCAGTCCAAGCCGCTGAAACACTATATGAGAACATTATTATATTTACAGATAGCCTTAGTTCAATAAAATCAATCAAAAACCCTTACAATAGTGAGTATATGTCATCTTACATCAGAAACTCCATATCATACAACAATGGCAAATTGCGGTTAGGATGGATTCCAGGCCACGTAGGCATAGATGGAAACTATAGAGCTGACCTTGAAGCAAATATAGCGGCCAAAAGCCCTCTTACAAGAGATTCATTAATGTCCTACTCCCATGCTAAAAGGATCATTGCAATACACGCGGCGCACATTCGTCAATCAGCCTGGATATCTTCCAATCGCTTTGCTAGATTACACAATCCAAACGCAAACATTCCTGGCCCAATAAAAAATCAGTCTCGAGCCCTAGGTGTTAAACTTACAAGAGTGCGCCTAGGTATACTCTTGCCACACATAAACATTTATTTGACAGATTCACACCTCCGACATGTATTCACTGTCCAGAACTCCTCACTATCAAACACATCCTAACACAATGCCCCTCAAATAACACAATTACATCTCAGTTCACATTCACCCCATTGCAAGCCCTACAATTCCATACCAATACACACATAACTCTCATAAAAAACCTCCTACTACATCATAACATCTGGGATGAAATATAACTTATCATTAACAATTTCTCTAATAATCTACTAACATATTACTATTATTACTTGGTAGGAATAAGTCCTACCAACCATTTACATTCATTAACACTATTGTTTACTTACTATTTGTTGGATTAAGTATTCTAGCGAATGGTAAGTATATTTATACTTCATTTTCATACTATTTTATACTAAGCACTCAAATACACAAATATACAACTTTTTATAATATTATATATTGTAAATTAATTTAAAAATGTATTTTTGGATTCCAAGTCAATCAATGGGGCGCAGATCAGGAGGTGTAAATGCTACTTTTGCACTTCCTGGTTTGTACCTCATTGGCTTGAGTTAATCTCTATCTTGATCTGTACTTTGAATTGTTTAATTTGTTAGTTTGTTAAATTGTTAAACCGAAGTTAAAATATTGTTGAATTGTTTAATTTTTTCTTTTTTAGATTATTTGTTATATTTCCTAGATATTAAGTGTTACATTTTGTAAATTTTTAAATATTGTTTCGTTTATCTTTATATTATAAAGGCCCACATTCCGAAAGGGAAAAGGGCCTGTAGTTGGCCTGCAGATTAATCTGTAGGTCCACTGTTAAATAAATAAATAAATAAATAGAACAATAAATTTAAAAAAAATGTAATTTATATGAAAAAAGAAAATCAGAAATAGCTGAATCCAAAAAGCAAAAGAAGAAAGAATTAAAAATCAAAAAGCTAAGAAATTGAAAAAAAATAAAGTTATTAGTAAAAAAACTAAAAGAGAGGACAATCTTTAATGAATGACAGAATAGAATATTTACTTAAAAAAATTGAAGAATCTAAAAAATAAATTTATATTTAAGATTATAAAGGAAACAATTTTAATCTTCTTCAAAACAATTATTAAAGAAGTTCTAAGGAATTTACGTACTGGTTATGTCAATATTAGTTATAATTAAAAACATACAAATAAAATTAATACTTAATTAGAAAATTATGGTAGATAAATTGTCCAAACTCCTTAATAATTATTTGTTCAATAAATTAAAAATTGTAAACATAAATTTTATTGATACAAACTCAAAATATATAATTATGTATGTATGTATAAATTATATATTTAAAACAGAAAAAAAAACAAAAAAAAAAAAAAATATATACTTTATTAAACTTAAATCTAAAACATTAAATTCTCACGGTTTTTTTGAAAGATAATCGATCTATACTAAATTATTGAATAAAATTACTTATGCAGCTATTACCTAGAATTTGATATTATGTTAGGTAATAATGCATAGCAGTATTTTTTATTAAGTTAATAATTTATAAAAAATAAGAGAGTTTAATTACGAAATTAGGAATTTAAGAAATATAAAAAAATAACAAAAAAAATAATGTTTTAGGAATTTATTCAAAGTATGTATCATAAATTGATTAATTTACAATTTCTGATACTTTGTTCCTTTATTATATATATATTATTCTGCATTTATCTGGATGTTTGTAAGTTCGACGGAACGCTCCAACACATATACAAATTGCATATGTATACAAATGCATATATATACAAATTGGTTTGGTGCTTTTTTTTAACCCCTGTCTAACATGCTGAACCTTTGCAGGAAAAATTGATTGCATGAACTATATTTTTTTAATTTAATGTTAGTCTTCTTCGCAAATAATAAGGAAAAATAAAAAATAATAATAATAATAATAATATAAATAAAACAAACAATTTTTTTGATTTATAATAATAAGGACTAATAGAAATTTAATCAAAGTTTAATATGGTATAATAACCAAAAGGCAAACAGCATTTAACACAAAAAAAAAACATAATTCACTCAAAGGTTATTCTTATTACTAAAAATTATACACAATAATATGCATGTGTATCAGCATATTTGTATTGTATAATATTATTCATTATACTACTTTATTGCTTATACCTTTTTTTTTTGTCATTATTGTGTGCGTAACTCACTTCACTCAAAAAAAATTATTTCTGTTTTTTTTTTTTGTTTTTTTTTATTATTTGCTGTATCTGTATTCTGTATGTTCTGCATGCTCCATTCCAAAAATATTATTTTATTTTCAGTGTTAAGTGTTCACTGTTCACTTCACTGTTCAGGTTCACTGTTCAATCAATAGAACTTGATAGAAGTAGAGTAGGATAATAAACTCTACTTCTACGCCGGATAATAAAACATTGTTTTTTTTTAAATTGAAAATTATTGATGAAAATGTTTTTGTATTTTTTGTAAATTTTACCAATTTAGATACAAAATTTTGAATATTTTTTTAAAAATAACACAATACCATAATAACATATTTATTCATATAGCAAAATAAGATCCCTATACATTATACAAAAGACAAAATTTATATGAAAATAAGATCCCATTTTTAAATTTGCTCTCCCAGAGGCCACAATAACGCTAATATGGTATAATTTATACTAAATGCAACCCAACTAACGAATTATAACTAAATGGAAGTGAGTACGAGTATACCATACAAAAATACAAACATTTTATACAAATTTGTTGGGATGATACTTCTTTTTCTGTTATATAAAAAAAAAAAAAGATTAGTGTTAGGCCAATATAAACATAAATAAAAATAAATAAAAAGTGATATAAACATAAGTACTGTAGTTTCAGAATAAAGAATCTAATGAAAGAAAAAACAAAACTAGGATTTATTTTGCTTCCGTCATTTATGACGGGTTACAAAGCTAGTATTACAATATATCAATTGTTTTTTTTTACATAAATTGCTATAATTATTAAAATTAATATAAAAATTGTTCTTTTTAAAATTACATTATAAGTTAATAATATTATAACCTTATCTGAACATTCCCAAAAAGGCCATTTTTTTTTACATACGCTGATTTTGACAGCATGATTGATGGGAATTTTGACAGCATGATTGATGAGAATAGAGTCACCCTCAATCATTATTGACAATATATTGACCATTGATTGGCCATTGATTGATGTGCAATAGGGGCCAAATAATAATTATATTATTGACAGGAATGTATTTTTTACATATATTTGTTTAACCAAATAAAGTCTAGGATTAAGTCAATTTTTTTTTAATCTACCTATACTAATGACCCGTCTTTGGAGCTCTCTAGTGTATTTTGTTTCATAGTTTACAATTTTTATATTGTTTTTTTTTTAATATTTTAATCTTATTATCTTTTGCTTTGTCATTATTATACGTAAATATTTGTAAAATTGATCGAAATACATACACTAATATTTGACTATTTAAAAATCATGATGTAATCACATGAACGCATCAGATTTTGTATTAACTGTGAGCTAAAATCTAAAATCTAAAGAGCTAAAATCATTACCGTATAAATTTATGCCCGATTCCCACTAATAAATTATGGTTCCATTGAAGATTTAATTACAAAACAATTTATGATATAATATTAAATTCAAACCGGAGAAAAAACAGTGTCTATCACTGGACTGGGTCGAACATGAATAAAAGAATGAAACAAAAAAAGTCATATTACATATCTCTTTCTATTCGTGTACGTGAAATCACTGCGTAAAGAATTGTTCAACCCAAATCAATAATCTAATCAGGAAATAAACAAATCCAATAACTCATACTAAAAATGTATTAACTACCACAGTACAGCATAATTTATTGGTGAATGTAGAAAGCTAGAAAGATGAATCAAATGGTGTGTTTAGCAACGTAAAACACTCTATTGAATTCTCATTAGAGTAAATAATACACCAAGTAAATAATAAAAATAAAATAAAGAAAAAATTATTTTTTTTTTAGAAATATTTGCCTTCAATTTAAACGTACTAAAACTACAAAAATAAACTTTAGAATCGTAGATTGATATAAGGTTTTCAAAGCAAGTGATGATTGTAATTTACAGAAAAATAGTAAATTAGCCGAAATTTTTACCAAATCTTTATTTTGTTTTCGACTTTTTAGTGAAATTTTTTTTTTCTGTTGCGTAACGACTACAATTATTGACACCCAAAAATTTGGATACAATTATTAACACCCTTTGAATTAACAGATGTTTTCTAATTTTCTTTAGAAGTTGCGAATTGCTCTTTTTTTCTTTAAATTTAACATTTTTTGTATTACTGTTGTATATTTTATATGCTTATATACATTTTAGTACTCATTTGAATTTTGAAGTGAAAATATCAGTTTTAGTGATTCAAATTTCTTAAAAATTGGATTTGCATTTAAGAAGAGTCGACACATTGTAAATTTATCATATTTTAAGTATTTTATTAGTGGGGAAATGAATGAATATTTATTTTTTTTAATTAAAATGCATATTTAATTATTAATTAATTATTTTTAAGAAAAATATAATAAATAAATAAATAACATGGGTGTCAATTACTAGTTCCAAAATATGAGTGAATCAATTATTGACATTTATGTGTCAATAATTGTCTTCTATGTATCTATAAACATTGACCTTGTTAATAGTTAATAGTAAACACTGGTGTCAATAGTTAAATATTGTCGTTAATTTTCAGATTTTGTTAGTATTGTCGGAAAAAATGGCAATTTTTGAAAAAATTGACACTCGTGATAGTATAGAACAGTATTCCGATGAATTTAAAATGTTGTACCGACTTTATATTGAATTTAAAGAAAATAAGTTTCAAACTACTTTTAAAGCTTCAACTGACAACAAATTATCTCAGACTAATTTTGAAGAGCTTCAGACAAAAAAAAAAATGATTCAATTATGCGAATACTAACTAATATTGATACGGAATTTATTATTTATATATATTATAATATATTATACTTAAAACCTTTTCACACTATATTGGTGATATTACAGTACCTTCACAGCCATATATTAGTGATATTTTAATTCACAGCCATTTAATTAGTGATTGATTAGACGAAAATACGAACTCGTTTATAATGAATCAAAAAAGCCCAGTAGAAAATCATGTTAGAAATCATCCAATGAACACATAGAAACTGATATTGATGAAAACATATTGTGAATTTTATTTTCAACTTTTTGTTATATTTTCAGAATGCTATAACTTTTATAGGTGGCAATAGTTATAGTTTTTATGGGTGGCAATAATTGTAGTTTTTTGTAGTCTTTTTGTATTTTTATTATTTATTAATTAAATTATTTAAAAAAAAATTAAAAGAATAATATTTAAAAAAAAACAAAAATCCATATGCAACAACATCATCTAACCGAAAATATAAAAACTTTGAGCATTCAAAGTCAAAATTCCTTATGAGTGTCAATGGCTGTCGTTATGCTACCTATTTTATATATCTGACTTCTAACGTCTTTTACATATCCGTTATTTTGATCTATATACACAACACATTATTGTTCTTTTACCAAAGATAGAGAGTACAAGTGCAATAATATAAGCCGGCTGAAAATTTGAAAATAAAAACATCAGCGATAGAAAATCAGCCGGTTAAAAACAATAGCAAACATATAAATAAATAAATAAATTAACGTCGAGGCAAGTTAATAAAGGTAAATATAATAAAGCATTTTTGTTAAACCAAAGACTAATTTAACCAGAAGCATTTCTATCCAATAAATTGTTAACTTTCACTAATTTTTTAAAAGATATGTATAGTACCTTGATAGAGAAAATCCCACTTACGAAAATTTTCTGGCTTTTCAAAATTCCGACTTTCCGAAGTTTGATTAATTAAACCATACTACCATAAATTAAAGTCTAGCTGTTTGCGGTGTTCTCAAGCCTCAATTTATTAAAACCCCATATTAAAATGTAGACAGAAACAATTGGTAAAAACAAATCGTGAAAAATTACAAAAATAAATGTTCTTCGTCGGCGGTTGCCAATGTCTAATCCCAACACCAGTTGATTCCAATCTTCTTTACGATGGTAAAATGTATTAAAATAACAAAAAACATTTTTGTTTTTCACCACTAATCTGCAGCGCCAATTTATTAATCCCTAACCTAATTAATATCTAAAAATATCAAAATATGACATATGCATAGCAATATAATAAAAAGTATAGTAAATATAGTGAGATTTCCGAAATTTACAACAAATTTCGGATTTTAATACACAAAGTAGCAAATACGCAGTACCACAGACTTCAACAAAGAAACTTAAAAAAGCGAAAATCTTCCAACGAAAGTAGAAGTGATTGATTAATTGTCACTATTATCATAAATCGAGGTATCGAAACTTCTTTTAATACACCAGATATACTCCAACGCTAAAATATACGTTTATCTTAAATTACAAGACGGTGTAGATCTGAAACAAGTTAGAATGTGTACCATTCCGTAGTATGGATAAAATAGCACACGACCATCTCTTTGAAACTTGTACTCATTGAAATCAAGCTGCCTTGTGTTCGTTTTCCTTTGATATTCTATTTGCAATTGACTGCTTCTGACTATAATTAAAAATTTTACTATTGTAGTTTATATATTTTTAGAATTGTATTTCAATAATTATAGATTACATATGTATATGTATACACTTTGCCGTATGTGAATTCACTAATAAATATTCCAATCGTTTAGCCGTTTTTTATCTCTTTCAGATTAATGTTGCACACTAATTGGAGTTTAATTAGTGGGGTTCCACACTAATTAGGGTTTAGTGAGTGGGGTTCCATAGTAATTGGGGTTTAGTCAGTTGTCTTTCACTCTAATTACGGTTTAGTTATTGGGGTCCCATAATAATTGGGGTTTAGTCAGTGGGATTCCACTCTAATTGGAGTTTAGTTAGTGGGATTATTCACCAATTGGGGTGTAATTAGTGGTGTTCCACACTAATTGGCGTTTAGTTAGTGGGATTCCACTCTAATTGAGTCTAACAATTTTCCTTTTTATTTATTTAATAAAACATTTTCTTCAAGTCTACAAAATCATAATATAACGAATATCATGGATAGTTCTATAGAAAGATATACCAAATTTTTGCCTTCTGCTTTCTTCTGCTTGACATCTTCATTGTATATTATTATAACTATTATTTTGTTTTCACCGCAGCTGTGACATTTGACCAGTTCTTTGGTGCATCAATTTTAATTATGTTTCATTTGATCAATTGAATATTTCGGTTCTTTGGCTCTAAGAATCTTTCGGTTTTTTTTCTTGGGCTCTAAGCTTGTACTTGCAATTTAGTTTTTTTATTCATAACCAATCCATCTTTTCCTTTATCTGTGATATAAAGATTAATAGACCAAAAACGTTTACGTTGAAATCGTAGAATATATTTTAGATTTTTTATTTCATATCAGAATAAATTTACAAACCTTATTTCATGAAATTCTATGTCATTCAATCTTAATCAAAGTTACCAGATTCGATTTCCGACTAAGTAAAAATAATGCTTTATTAGTTTTTCGATCTGGTCAATAGACATATTATGTATATTTTTGATATTGTGTCATGTCTTCGATAATATTATCGAACATAAATTTTTGATTTGATCTCTGGACCTCTGAACTAGGTCGAAAACGCAATAAAGCTTTGCTTCTGCTTTTTCGGGAATCGAACGTGGGACTTTTGATTAAGTTGGAAGAATAATAAATATAAAATAAATAAACAAAAAATAATTGAGAATATAATTTGAGTAACAACATAAATAAAATGGAGCTATTCTATCTAACAAGCCTGAGTTCCTGACAATTATAGCAGCAGCTGAGTTGATAAGTCAAAAATTTGGTAAATTAATACTAGGGAAAACTTGTAGTTAAAATATGTAGTAATAAAATACTGGCAGTGTCGTACTTTCACGAAAGGGTAATTCTACTTAAGTTACTGACAAAAACAGAAAAAAAATCAATTCCATCGAATCTCCAACTGCTGAATGTCGTCCAAAGACCGTTATTTAAAAAAAGGACATTCACAAAAAAAAAAAGTATCCTAGAGTTGATTTAATTGTCTAAATTTTATTTTTTGCTTTTACAAAATTTAATAAATAACCCATACACACAACATAACGGTAAAACAAAAAACGAAATATTAACTTTTTATATTTAATATAAAGTGAAGAGACTATCACAAACGACTGACTACTCTTTCAAGTGTGCGTAAAAAAATAAAAAAGAGAAGTTATATTGGTGTGGTTGGTTTACTGTTGTACAATCGACAGAAACATTGTAAGCGCTGCAAATGATTGATCGTTTACAATGTTAGTATCAAATACTGCCAAAATAATAACAAAATGAAAACATACAATTCCATTATGGCAGTTACAGTTTTTTTATTTTTTTTTTTTTTTTGTTTTTGTGTTAAGTGTTTTGTTATTGTTTTTGTTTTCAAGTAGCTGTTGCTTTTACAGTTTTTCCATTTTATACGAATAGATTTTCTGTTTACATTAATTCCATTCGTATTTTTTTTTTATATTTTTTTTTTTTTTTTTTTAATTCTGTTTGAATATTTATTGAATTTTGAGAATACTTAAAGTTCTTTATATAGAACAACTACTATAATACATAAGAGTTAAAGTAGACTATAAAAGAGTAATGAGGTGAAGAGTTAAGGTTGAAAAAGAGATTTTTTTTCTTTTAGTTAACCACAGAGAATCGTTGATTGCATTCATTTGTAACCTCGTTGCTGTTTTATTTTTTATTCATATACTTTTCAAGATAACCTAACATAAAAATGTAAATATAGGTGAATATAAAAGAGTTTCCTGTTCTTTTCATGCTTTGAGAGAGATTACGATTTATTTTAGTTTTATTTTTTTTTAAAGAATTTCTACAGAAATATTTTTTTTTTTTTTAAATATTTTCAAAAAATTTCACTTTCATTATGTAAATATGAACATCAAATTTAGAAGGAATATTAAATGATTATAATGTTCAAAATTGAAATGTATAAATGTAGGTAGATATTTTGGTATAATTTTTTAAAAATTAGAATATCTAACTTTCTTGAAATGTTACATTGATCTAAATTGCTTGAGTAATTTAAATATTTCAAGCTTCAATATTAAAATAGTTAAAACAGTTGAAATATAGTCATTAATATTGAAAAGTTCTGTTGGTGTAATGTTCCTAAACATGGTTAACATTACTTACTTGTTATGTGAAGGGTAGAGCGAACACTAACGACGTGTCTCTATTAAAAAAAAATAATAAAACTGATTTTTTGAAGGCCAGCTGAACGTAGGGTAGAGCGAAGACTAGCACTAGATCTCTATTAGCAAAATAATACAATTGGTTTTGTAACTGCGTAGCGTAGAGCGAAGACTAGCACTATGTCTCTATTTACAAAATAATACAATTGGTTTTGTAACTGTCAGCTAAACGTAGGGTAAAGCGAAGACTAGCAGTAAGTCTCTATTAACAAAATAATACAACTGGTTTTGTAACTGCGTAGCGTAGAGCGAAGACTAGCACTAGATCTCTATTAGCAAAATAATACAACTGGTTTTGTAACTGCGTAGCGTAGAGCGAAGACTAGCACTATGTCTCTATTAACAAAATAATACAATTGGTTTTGTAACTGTCAGCTAAGCGTAGGGTAGAGCGAAGACTAGCAGTAAGTCTCTATTAACAAAATAATACAACTGGTTTTGTAACTGCGTAAGGTAGAGCGAAGACTAGCACTATGTCTCTATTAACAAAATAATACAATTGGTTTTGTAACTGTCAGCTAAGCGTAGGGTAAAGCGAAGACTAGCAGTAAGTCTCTATTAACAAAATAATACAACTGGTTTTGTAACTGCGTAAGGTAGAGCGAAGACTAGCACTATGTCTCTATTAACAAAATAATACAACTGGTTTTGTAACTGCGTAAGGTAGAGCGAAGACTAGCACTATGTCTCTATTTACAAAGTAATACAATTTGTTTTGTAACTGTCAGCTAAGCGTAGGGTAGAGCGGAGACTAGCAGTAAGTCTCTATTAGCAAAATAATACAACTGGTTTTGTAACTGCGTAAGGTAGAGCGAAGACTAGCACTATGTCTCTATTAACAAAATAATACAATTGGTTTTGTAACTGTCAGCTAAGCGTAGGGTAAAGCGAAGTCTAGCAGTAAGTCTCTATTAAGAAAAACCAGACAACTGATTTTGCTACTGCCATGCATACTATGTAATTAATATATAAAAAAACCGGTTAAGCTAAAACTAAAAATACCAACTTATACCGCGTATATACCACGCGTCCCAGAGCATGCGTACCAGCTTTTTTAAAAGGGGAGGAAGCCGTTATATTAAAATTAAAAACAAAATGTTATTAACTAAATAGAAGGTGCTCTATCGATAGGTTATATTTTCAACTTCCGGAAAGGACCGGAAATAATTTTTTCTTAAACCGGAAATCGACCGATATCGAGCTTTGAAATGGGAAGAGTAAGTTTCTTATTTTATTTCTTTAATTTCTTTAATTTGGTTTTTCGATGTAGAATCCGTATTTGCAAAAAAAATTACCTCTTTCGATTTCGTCCAATTTCCGGATTAAAAAAAACCTAATTCCGGTCCTTACCGGAAGTTGAAAATTTCACCAATTGATAGAGCACTCACGATTAAATTATTAAAAAATTTTAATTTTAAAGTAATGGCCTTTCTTTCAACCTCCCAACCTTCCCTTTTTAAAAAGCTGATATGAATGCTCTGTCAATATAATAAAATCAAAAATAACGCAAGAAAGAAAAAGGAGAAATCACGAACATAAGGATTTCCTATAACTTACCTCGTAAATGGTTAATTATTATTACTACTATTGCACAAAATCAAAATCAACCCATGAAATATTCAGAGCTTCATAAATTTTTATAATTATTTTCATTACGGATATTGTTCGATAACTAGCTTCAGTGAGAGTACCACAATTTTCACAAAAAATTAAAAATGACTTAATTCACCCTTGTACCAAAGACTCACATAATTCAAATCTCTACGGGATCTACTGTAAACTGACTTATCCGCTAGATATGGCGGCTAATTTACAAATAATTTTAAACAAAAATCACGTATATCTGAATCCAAGTATATTTTTAAAGACATCACTAACGCGGGTTGGGTACGAAATTCACAAACGGAAATCCACAAAAAAAAAATCAAAATCCATAAACTCAATTCTGGAAAAAGGAGATATTCTCGTTGTATCCAATGTATGCATAAAAATAATTTATATGAATATTCTGTAAAAGTCGTAGAACTTTGATTTGAATCTGAAATCTCTCATACCTCAGAATTTTGCTTAAACTGCCGCACATAATAAGGTGAAATGCGTAAAAGCAACAACAAGGATCGTTTTTTGTGGATTTTTTTTTGTGGCAAAAGCCATTATTGATGGATTTTGTTTTTTGTGGATTTAGGGACTAACCCCACTAACACAAATACATCATACTTTCGCCTATTGGTGACAAACGGCGTACAAGCAATGAATATAATTTGTAATATGTTCCATTCCCTCGTGTTGATAGCTGAAAAGACAACGTATACAAAATGTATAGAAGTTAGAGCTTGAACGGGTCTTTTTTTAACCCACTGCACTCACTTAAGCAAAATGATATATTGTAGACGTTTTGGGAAATGAAGTTAACATGATAAGTCCATGATAGGGTTTTGTTAAAGATTATGTCAACTTTACGAATTTTATCTACATATTATGGAATAATTGAATCATTCATTTTAATCCGTGGTAACATTGCGGTTTCTTTATTTTTAGAGTAGATAATCATAGCTTGTAATTTAGATGCTTAATTGAGTACATTGTTTTTAGACTAAAATGAAATTGTGTCAAGATCATCGATAACTTTAGCTATACACTCATAGCTTATCATTTTTAAATGAACAGTAACGTAGTAAGTAGTTTAGTTATGATCTATACAATATTAATACTTGCACAATATTAATCTATAATTCAATATAAAGCTAAAATTTTGATTGTAAAATGAATATTTAATCACATTTTTTATTTTTCTTCATCGATCAACATCCCATAACTATAATGCGCCATAATGGTGAACTTTGGCTTTTGTTATTACATTCCTCCAGGAAAGGTTATCTTCAGTACGGCTTGCTTTGTATTTTCGACTTGTAGAGCTCATACATCACTCTCTTCATTATCCCTCCAACTGATTCTTTATTTATTTGTAGCGCAATTACGCTCTGGTTTGTTTTTAGAGTTTTTATATAACTCATTGATTTGTTTTCAAACTTGGTGCATTCGGTTGACGTGTACTTTCCGCACAATGTACTCACTGACCTTGGGAATTATCTCATTACTAAATTAAAAAGAGAATATTTCCACTTTCTAATTCTTTCAAATCAATGTTATGCACAAGATTTTTCCTTTGAAGATTCTTAGATTATTTTAATCACAGTTAATAATACATGGCATCCGTATGTATTAAAATTTTATTTATTATTAATTTTGTTCTGTTGGATATATTTTTTGATTATAGTAATTTTGTGTTTACGAACGCACTTACTTTCTCCTTCAATACTATTCACTGAATGAAAACCTTCTATACACCTTCGAAATTTACATATGTTTCGATTATCATGTTCTGATGGTTTTTTCCACTTGCATTTCCAGACTTTGTCATCATCACATTTTCTTCATTAGCCGTAAATAACTAGATTTCAACAATTTTACCTCTTATTTTAGTATCAAAAAATGTAAATTATTGTCAAATAACAAACATTTTCTTAAAACGTTAACTGTACACGTAGAGCAAAATAATGCTTTCAAAGAAAACTGCAATGTACACGTAGAGCAAAATAATGCTTTCAAAGAAAAACTACAAACCTCGTGAATCGACAACAAAAACTAAAGTACATCGTGGAATCATATGCAATCAACTGAAATGACATTTAACATTCTGGTTAATGTAGTTGTGTGGTAGATTTGTAGATTTATTGTTTTCTATTCGTGAATGGTATACAATGGTATACAAACCGTCATCAATGAAGAAAAATTGTTAATTCGCTCGAGTCAGAAAGCAAATATGTCGAAATTTTGAACACAAGTAATACGTAAGAGAGAATTGTTTCGCTCACCGTAAAATGGAAACAAACACAAGTCCTACCTTCCAACAGTCAAAATCACGATACAAAAATACATTTTAACCACATTCATGTTAATGGACTTCTCCAAAACAATTATAAAATATAGAGTTTTTAGTACTATGAATTGTCAAACGGCCCCATTTGAAAGAGCTGAAAAAAATGTCTATTCAAGTAATCAAACAGGCACGCAAATCATTCATTTATTCTTGATGTAGCTATGTGTAAAATTTTATAATTCTTAATTTCAAAAATTACACTATTTAAAAACTTTTAAATTTTTCTTTAAAATTCCAATTTTTTTTATTTTTTTCATTATTTTTCTTTGTTACGTCATTTCTCATTAATTCTATTTTCTGGATTTTGTACTTTTAATTTTTAAATGTCACTTTATAAAAATTCCAATTTAAAAGAAACAAAAATACATTTCTAAACATTGCACATTACTTTTTTTTTTTTTTTTTTTTTTATTTTAGACAAGTAAAAAACTTGTTGGCAAATTGCAACAACTAGATAAATGATTTTTGTTTGTAAAGTTAATAGACCTTAGACCATTAAAAAATAATTAAGTCACTTAAATCACTGAGGCGCATAGTTTGATAGACTAATCACAATATTTCTGGGTAGATGTATGTGTTTTATATATATGTATATAAAATTAGATATATATGTACATGCATAGAAGATTTGGAAAAATTTAAGACGTAATGTTGAGATAAAACAATTATGAAGTTCAAATTCTTTAGATTTTATACTTGTACGGAATACGCTCCAAATTAGTGTTTCTAATAATAGATAAAATTTATTTGTCTGGTAGATTGTGAAAATTAAATTTCTCTAACAAATTCTTAGAGGAGGCATTTTGTGTTGTCACTTGCATTAAATACTCATTAATGTACTAAAATACAATTTTAAGCATATGACTAGGTGCATTTCAAAATTAAAATTTCAGTTGGTTGTATGTTTTATATACCGCAGAGTGATAGAAGGATTTTCCGAGAAAAAGCTGATTTTGTTATTTGAACATGAACCAGATTACTTGTAAGAAATTGAATGGTTAATTATCTAACATAGACATAGACATCCAGATTGTTTGGGTGTCAACGAAAATGAAAGTAAAATAAAATAAATTATCTTAAAAATGTCACCAAATAAATTAAAAACTTATATTTAAACTATAAATATTTAAAAATAATAAAATGAATATTATTAACGACTCTGAATGTGAACTCTTCAATAATGATCTACAATTCCTATCCATCATTTTATATCACGATTAGCCTTGGCTTAGTTCTGATTTGTTATTTACTTCAATGACTTGTTTTAGATCTTAATATCAATAATTTTGCTTTGGCAAGCCGCACACGAACACATCATTGATTTTACCTATGAAGCCCTCTCAAATACTCTCCCCTTTCTATTGCTATTATTTCTTCTCAGATCAAATATTTTCTGCAAAATTATTCCATTCCAAGTCTCTCAGATTATTCTCCTATTTATATTTATTATTACGAATACTAGGTTTTCGATACGATGGTACCACAATAACGCTGAATTGTTTCGGCATCCATCGGTAGTCCCAGCTACATCTTTCTAAATAGCTACATATAATATGATTTATATCTCTGTACACATGCGTAACTGACAAGCATGGATTTAAATCCTATACAATTCATTTCTTCTACTATATGAGAGATTCTGTCACCGACACATTAGCAGATTAGCAACAGTAAAGCCTATTCTCGATATAGCAGTAGCATATAGACTCCACTATTATAGATCTAAAGTAAACGGAAGCCTTATTTTTCCCAAAGGAGCGGACAGAATAAATCAGTAGTAGGTGCTATTTATAAATTGGTAAATCACCGGATGGTATAAAGTAATGGTTTTATTTGCCATATTATTAATGCTATTATTAATCAGAAGGTAGTGAGGATGAACTTTAATCAAGTACTTACTTACTTACTTACTTCTTGGACGCTACAGACCTTGACGGTCCTGGGCCTGATGCGAAATTGTCCTGTTCACGACCGGAATCTCTCCAGTTGATGATTTCAAGTTTTTTTATATCTACCGATACTTCGTTTCTCCAACGAAGGTGTAGCCTCCCTCGAGGAGGGGAAGGTGTAGCCTCCCCTAGGGTTTGGATTCGGAACATTTTTATCCAAACGCTCTAAATGGCCTAGCCAATGCAGATGTCTTATTCTGACTTTTTTTTTGGTTAGGTCCATGTCGTTGAGCAGCTGATATAATTCTGCACTATATCTTCTTCTCCAAGCATTTCAATCAGACACAGAACAATAAATGCGACGAAGAATTTTTCTGTTCTAGTGCATGCTCGCTTGCTTTTGGTTATGTCTCCCATTCAAATATAGCAGCACCGGGAGGATGAACGTTTTGTATAATTGTGCCTTGGTATTTTAGTATAAGAGCTTTGAACCAAGTTGTTTGAACAAACCGAAACAGCAACGGTTTGCAAGGGTTATTCTTTGCCGTACCTCCACATTGATGTCGTCTCTGTAGGATTAAAATAATAAAAATGTACTTTTTATAAGTTCGTAAGCCTCAGACTGGTATGAAGTAATTGTTGTGCCATTATTAATCGCACGATAATGATAATGGATTTTAATTAAGTACTTTAAGTAAAAGAACACCTTTTTATTTACGATTATCAGTATTCCAAAAGCAAAAACAGTTTCAAAGATTAATAGTCTTGAAATAGTAAATTAAGAAAAAAATAGAATGTATATAAGCCTGCTTGTGATTATTTATATATAAAATGGTGATAACAAATACGGTGAAACCTCATCATAAAAAACGGTGATTATAAATACAGTGAAAGCTATTCGATATCAGGGTTTATTTTTTACTCTTATTATATTCAGAATTTTCACTAACCTGTCAAACTTTTTTATATAAAATTTTATTCAAACAACTGATTTAGAGCTTCTTTTGCATGTTGGGACCCCCAAAATTTTACCGAATATTTCAAGTGTAATTTCCTTAATATTTTTAATACATGGTTCGAAACACTAAAAGTTGGACCGGTATTTCTAGTTAATTATAAACAGCAACGAACATGATTCATTAGACTAACGAGAGCCAAAAAAATTACTTAATTTGATTGTACTGACTGATACTAGTGGTTGAAAAAGTATATAAGGTCAACACTTAAATATTAACATATGAGATCGCTTTTATGTAGAAATCACTATTATAAAAATAAATATTTGCACATTTCTGCAGCTCCAAAATTATTTTATTTATTTATTTATATTTTATTTCGGGCTTAAAAATCAAGCAACTTACAATACATATTTCGTCTCTCCAGATGACAAAATTATAATAACAGGTTTCTGAATTTCCCATATTACATTTTTCCAATAGTACAAGAAATTATGATTTGATATTTCATCTACACCCCAACATATAATCATAAATTCGACCATTATGGTGTAATGATTATGTCATTTAACCGTTCATTTAGTAGGTCCTGGATTCGAGTCCCGGTGAGTAACATATTTTAAAAAAGTTGTTATTTGAAATTTCTATCGATTTGGGGTCAAATGTTATTATGAACGCGCAATTACTCTACAGTTGCTTTCCACATTTAAATTACCGTTGCTTGATTTGCCGAAAATTCAAAATAAAAAATTTATTGTATATAGCAACTGTTAGTATGCCAAAAATGTAGGTAAAAAATTTTAGAATGCTCCTTCCATAAATTTATAACGGCATTTTTTCATATAAAGAAAAAATCCAACTTATTCATATGAAATGAACTGTACTTTATATGTTGCAGCTAAAATTGAATTTAATACACTTCAGACACATAATATAACATATTTCCATCATTTATCTTCCATGATGATGTCAAATTTAGAATTCATATATATACCTACATATATATAAGATTGCGTCTACGATTATTATTATTCTAAAGCAATTTTTTTTTTTTTATTTTTACTTTTCTCTTTTTTTATTGGTGCTGCAGAATTTATAGTAAAAATTTAATATTTCTTTTCTATTCCGGGATGCTTCCAGCAGTCAATACGTTTCTTATTTTTTTTTTTATTATATTTTTTTTTTACGTTTTTTCAAAAGGTAGGTATTCTGCCAAAATAGCCATCAGTGCACTCAAATTGTTTTTTTTTTTTACTATATTTTTGCATTTCTATACTGGTAAATATAAAAGTGGCACAATATATTTTGCTTCTGATGACATTTTAAAGTAAGACAACTTTGCATAAAAGAAAAAAATAAAAATAATAATATTTTTTTTTTTTTAAATTGCACTTAAACTGTTTTAATAGATTTTTTTTTGTTTTAAAGTGCAACATTGAAACATCATGTCGCTTACATGTATATCGGGACATCTGTAATATTTTCTGGCGTTATACCAAAATATAAAAAGGATTTTTACTTTTTTATTTAATGTTATTTATTGTGAAATTTTATACTTTTACATCATTTTGACATATTCAGACAGTTTATATTTACTTTTTTTTTTATTCTTCTCTTTTTTTCTAAAATAAAAAAAAAAAACTGTTTTTAAACAGAATTCCCAGACATTATATCCAGACTGCACTTTTCTTTCTAATTTGAGTAAATCTTTGTAATGCATTTAAGTATACACGAATCAAGTGATAATTTTTAGTTCATCAAACTTAATTAGATGAAATTTAAAAAAAAAAAAAAATGAAAACAATAATAAAGAAATTAACAATTGTGTAGAAATAAAAATTTCATATTATGAGAGAGTATAAAATGACATTTATTAAAATTTGACATATTCATATATAATAGTTTGCTGTTGTCAAATCGAAACTATGAAAGAGATTTTTCTATATAAAAATTTTATTTTGAAATTTAAAGAAGATGTGTAGATAATTATGATCAATAAAATTTAAAGTGGATGTCTAGTGTCTAGCACTTGTCACTGAAATGCTAATATACTTAAAGACTTTATTAGTATATTAAGAATTATTATTTATTAAATTATTAAAGTTCATTAATCATAAATCGAGTGTAAGTATGAGTAGAAGACTTTGGTTGTTTTCATAAATTCAAACTTGCAATCAATCTGCATATTCTGAATTTATGAAAACACATATGGTTAGATTTTCTGAATGCTGTTCATAAATGCAAACTGAAAGTTTACTGGGCGTAAACTTGACGGAATAAATTTTTTAGTACGCATACAATTTTGTGAAGTAGTTTTCTTTGTTATTTTAGTTTTTGTTTTGTTATTTAAAAAATCTAACTAATATTGTATATTTTTTAATATACTAGTGAATTCCATGTGCAATTGCACAGAAGCAATTTTTTCATTCACGATTTTATATAAAAAAAAAAATATAATTTCAGCAAAATAATAATTTCGAGTTCGAATCGCGCTTAGGTCGTGAATGAATATATACACAAAGTTTTTCAATTATTCTTTGCAATTAATTTTGACAACGAACATGCGTCATTTAAAATAAAATGGAACTTGAATGAAGGCAAAGTTTTATTTTACAATTGATGTAGTTTTACACATTTAAATTGGCTGCTATTCCAAAAATTAGAAAAAAAAATTGATAAAAAGTAGACATGTCTTGTTTAGATATTATTGTAAATACCAATCTGTTAAAACAGTTAGGATGTTAGTCGTTCAGTCTCAAAATTATAAAAATGAACTATCATTTCAACAGTCATTTTAATGTGCTTATATTTTATGAATAAGTTGTTGTTATTGTAAACGCTTTATGAAATTATGAAAAATAATAATTTTTTGTTTTTATTATAAAATAAAATTATTGAAATCCAAAATTATTATCCATAGAAAGCTATTCCTAACTTCATACAGCTTTTACAATAATATAACTATATACTATATACTTCTTGATATACATGTGCTCATAGCTTACATATAATTCATATTAAACATCATTAGCTATATTTTGACTTTTTCTTTTTTTTTTTATTAAACTTTTATTATGTGCCTTTAATATACAAACTTTAAACTATCTTAGCCTATAAAAAGTTGAAAAAAAACGGCTATAATGGAACTAGCTACTATTACCATTTAATAATATTAAATTTTTATGTTAATTCTAATTGCTTAATAATTTGTTTTTTGCATATTCATAATTATTATTGTATGCTTACATAGTACTTTCTTATAATATGTATAATATATTGTAAAAATAAGGCTGAAAAAATCAATATTATGTCTTGTTATTTTAAATAAAACACCTAGCTAACCTAACTTAATCTAATAATTGACCTTATCTAAACTACCTTAAAATAATTCTTAAGCCTAGAATGTACATGTTTAATACCTATTACTAATTGAATCTGAATGTGCATTTTAATCACCAATATGCTCAAGAGACCGATATACTTTTAACCGATATACTATGTTCATTGTGCTATCACGGAATTAAAAACAAAGATATAATATTATCTCTCATCCTACTTAGCTTAAAATTATATAGCTTTTCAAACTCGAATTTCGTGAGATCACCGCCGACATTATTTTAACTGCAGAAAATTAATGTAACTTGTGAGTAAAATTTACTTACTTACGAACTATTTTCACTTACAGTTTCGAAAAAATTGCAAAATAAAATTTGACCTGTTTTATCTTTTTGTCAAGCCTGCAATTAACTTCTTCGTTTGGTAATCATATTGACTAATGAAATTAGATTTAAATAGATTTTATTATACCTACGTGTCGGTAAATCCACATCGCAAATTCCCCAAGTTTAAAATGTCGGTTTTTAATAATATGTACGATTCTACACCATATAATATAGAAACAGACTATATATTTGACAAAATAAATTTTCGATTCATTTAATTAAATAACATAGTACATTGAATTTTCTCTATTGAACTGAAGCATTCAACACTTATCATTTGAATACCACAATAATAAATACCGTCATTATTTCATTTAATTATTAAATTGCATAAAATGAAGTCATACAAATTGTATTCATATGTTTTTCAATATAAAATATAAAATCATTATTATTATTATTATAATAGTAGCTATACCCGACGTACAATTCGCCGTCCAACATTTAAAAAATATTTCTTTCCTCTTGAAAATTTGCATACAACGAATACACCATACTGAGCTGAAGAAGCTTGTATAGTTTTGTAATTTTAGTACCAATTGAAGAAATAGTCAATATTACCCTTGATATTTTCTCTATTATCTAGCATAATATTATAGCTTCTGGTATTTTTCCTATAAGAAAGACTTTTAGTAAATCTAGGGAATTTCTAAAGTCGGCAAGATGGCAAAGCAAGATTTGTCACCATGGATACCAACAATAGGTATATTTTTATTTGTTTGTCAATATTTTGCTTTACAAAATAAACAGTAAAAATTCATTGGAACTTGAAAATGTGATTGCATTGGTCAACTAGGAAATACATTGGTCAACGACATAAACCAGGAAAATTTTAAATTTTGTAATAAATAGCCACTTTAGCTTTTGGATAATTTTAATTGTTTTGATGAATTGGAAAAATACTTTTCATTTGAAAAACCTTCATATTTTATTGATTTTATGATGTTTTGTTATTTTTTTTTTTTTCGTTTTTATAAATTCATTATTATACATTTTAGTATTGTTTCATCACCTGATTGGCATTATTGAAACATTATTTATAAAATCGAGTTCAAATTCAATTCATATTTCACAATAAATTCAAGGTAACATTTATAGTAAAATTAATGTACATAATGTATACAGAATTAAGTATACTACTGTTTATGAAATTGAAATACTACAAAAATTTGATAAGATTCAGACATAAAATATAAATAAAATTTATAAAAATTTATAGTTTGGTAGATAATTATAAAATTTAAATTCAGATGTATAATCAAAATCAAATAATAAAATCCAAATAAAAGATCCAAACAATTCAAGTAATAAAATCCAAATAAAAGATTCTATTAGATTCTTGTATTAAATAATATAGTTTTCTTAAATGGGTTTAGAACTGGCATATGTTTTTCTATAAATGATTTATTTGAAAGATTGGTACAAAAATTAGTACCTACTTTTAAATTTTTTTATTTCTTAATTGGTAATTTATTTATTTATTTAACAGTGAACCTGCAGGAATCTGTAATTTTTTGCGGTAATATTTTCAAAAAGCTTCAAATTTAAGTTTTTGGGTTCGTCTCACTGCTTTTTGCTTAAATTCACCGAAGTGGAAAGTTTTACAGACATTATTAGTGACTTAATATAATTATACTATATTAAGACTTTTAACTCTGTCAATCATCATTTAGCAAGTTGTCATTGTATTTTTGATTTCATTCATCTGCTGTTAACTCAATTAAAAACATTTTTTCAATCGCTCTCAATTTGTATATCTCAATAAATCTACTTCTGAGCAACTTGAAGTTGGACTTGGTTTCCCCAAGGCTCCATATTAAGGCTCCATCTATTCATAATATTTATCAATGGTACTCCAGACTGCTTAACTGAAGCTCATTACCAGCTTTATGCTGATGATGCACAGATTTATATTAGGTCTCTTTGCTCAGCCTACAAATTATATAACCAAATTGAATGTTGAGCTGGAAGCTGTTTCTCAATGTGCTGTAAGTAATCAACTCATGCTGAACACAAACCATTGTGATATATTCTAAAAATTTACCCTATAATTTCCCAACTCTGATACTGAATAATAAAAAATATTCTATTTGTTGATCATCATACTAAAAATTTGGGTGTTATATGTAATAAAACATTAGGTTGGTTCGATCACATTACTCGAATTGCAAACCGACTGTATTCTATATTACGTAAACTTTGGAAACTTTCTACTCTTATTCCATTAAATACTCTTATTCTACTCTTATACACTAGTTCTTAGTGCAGATTAGTTAAGTCTCTCTTCTTGCCTCACTTTTTGTACTACGATGTAGTTTACTCTTCTATGAGTGCTAACGATGTGGCTAACCTCAATATTATTTTCAGTTATGTCACAAATCGTCGGAAATATGATAGGATCTTTGATGTCTGTCTAAGTGTATACTATAATCAATAATTATTTGAATTTGAAATATATCTGTTTTTTGTTTAATATAATATATACTGAGCTTCCTTTATATTTATAACAAAGTCGATTTTGGTAGATCTTCGAGATCGCTCTCAATAAATATTCCTCGTCATCAAATTAGATTAAGACATCTATCCTTTTTTGTTAAAATAATATCCATGTGGAATTCCAATCCCATTGCTATAAGACATACTTTGAGTATTTTGATAAGAGTTTGTAGATATTGAAACCATCTATAATTTGTTTTCACATGTTGAATTTCCTTCTCATATTCAGTTTTACGTATAAAATATTTTATTTTTAGTCAAAATTGTATTATGGGTTAATCTAAAAGACGAATTTTAATTTTAATTAAATTAGATTATTTTTGAAATTTCGGGAGGAAATCTGTTCCCTAATTCACCGCAGCCGCAAATTGGCTTATTGTGATAACTCGTCTTTATTAATTATTAAAATAACCACTGTCTGAGTCATAAAGGATACCTGATTTTCTGATAACACTCAGGATATTCTTCAATGGTATGCTGGGTAGCTTCCATTGCTCAGGTAACATTTTTCCGGAACGTTGGCTCATAAATCCTCAGCTTTTTGAATTTACGCAGGCTTTTAATTGCATTTTCGCTGTGCTGAATCCGACATAACGGGCTTACCCCTATGGAAGATGTATCCGATGCTTTTCTTGCTAGATATTCTACAGCTTCGTTTCTTGCTATGCCAGAATGTCCTGACCCGCACATTTTTTTAACATTAATAGTCAGGGTTTTTAGTATTTTTAAACAATCCTATACTAACTTTTGATGTGATGGTATATAAATTAATAACTAGCATGGCTACTTTTGCTGTCCGAGAGAATGTCGATTTTACGTTTTTTGTAATTTCTGCTTAAATTCTTTCACACACACAGTTCTATAGCATGTACTTCGGCTTGGAAAACTTTATTTGTAGAGTAAACTCGAAAAAATATGGGCCTTGAGGCTTTTCATAAAAGGATAATTTTAGTAAAAGGATAAGAGTTTTTAGTGCGCTACAGTTCAAACATTGATATGGTAAAAAAAAACAGACAAGATTCTGGAGTCTTAATAAATTTTAATTCAATTCAATTCAAACATTGATTATCCAATATCTAATTGTTATCTATTCGAAAGGCGATTTATCCGATCAAAACTGTAATATAACTGTCCAAATTTCTTGATCATTCACTAAAAATACACCGTTGTATTCCATTTGGCTCATCTACGATTTTTTTTTTTGATATTTCACTGTTTTTGGTTTTTAGAAAAGTTTATTCTTTAGCGTTAGAGTAAAATTTGTATGAAAATAATCAAATATTTTAGTTTTACTAAATATGCTAATTATACAAATGCACGTATTACCTCTACCTCCTGGCTTAGTTCCTGACAATAGCAATAGATTTCCACATTTAATGAGCGAATAAACCAGTAATTTGATGAATAAATGCTCGCAACATTGTAGATATTGTAGTATAAGCTTGCAGTACCGTACTTAATTAAGCTTTTTTACTGTCAAATATATATTTTTTATTTCTTAATCGGTAATTTTTTGCGGTAATATTTTCAAAAATTTTCAAATTTAAAAATCTTTTTTGCTTCAATTCATCGAGTTGGAAAGTTTTACAAACATTATTAATGTATTAATAATTATAATAGATTATAATATTATTATTAATATTACAGTTACAAACTCATTATCACTTTCCTAAGTTTACAGAAAGCCATTTCACTGCATCTTATCTTGTTGAATTTATGTACATTAAAACCACCAAATATTTGTACTTGCATACACACGCAGTGCAAAATAATAACATATTTTTTAATTATTTCCTATTATTGTTATAAAGTCTTTAATAATCGCTTATTGTTATTAAATCGTTTACAACACAACCATCAGAATCATTAATTGTTGTTTATCAGTTGATGCTAAGTATAGAATATAATGGATAACTATATAACAAATCCATATACACACGTAAAATTATTCAAAAGTATTAAAAAAATACAATAAAGTTAAATGGAATATAATTTAAAAAACAATATACTTTTATACTTCATCGCTATAATATGCTTTCTAAAGAAATTACTTTAACTTAAAAAAAAACAAAATGAACATCAAAACTCTTTCAATGTAATTATTTTAACCCCTTCAATAAATTAAAACAAAAAAGAGCAGTCCTTAATGATAATTAATTTAAAATAATATAATATTTTTTTTTTTTTTCAAATTCGTTCCACTTAAGAAATTCATCTTCTCATTCTCAACTAGAATTTTTTTTTTTTTTAAACGGTGAAGTCCTAGAAAAGAATAATAATAAGGATAATTTATTGTTAAAATAATTATTATCCTTAAGATTAATAGGAAATTTCTTATTGTATAATTTTGTAAATTCTTTTTCAAAATTCACTTGAAAAAGGTGAATAACCTAGGAAAAGTAAGTAAATTTTAGCTAGTATTCAGTATTATGCAATTTAATAAGGGAGAAAGAGATAAATATAGATTTTGAAAAAAATTAAGAATGCTTACACTATAGTATCTATTCATTATGACTTATACAGCGCACTCACTACAAATCGGTACTCATTTTGATTTATACCGATAAATTTCTTCTTTACACCATTATTAGAAGTCTTAGATTTGCTTTCTGGATTAAATAATAGAATTTAGTAAGCTATAAGCCAAGCCAAGTTTTCAAATGTAGATAGATAGGTGGAATAAGCACAATAGTACAAAAGGTTATTATTTAATTGACAAATAACAGGAGGCTTGAACTTCCCTCAAATGGATTTTGCAGAACCTGTAGAAATGACGAAGAGGACGAGATTGTCCTACATAATCTCTTCCTATCCTTGTCTATATCAAAAAGGAAAATCAGCCAATGAGCCTTCTTTCTGGCACACTGAGTTAACTTGAAAGTGCTGAAATGAAGAACGTACGCCACTTTTAAAAAATCTCAAATCGAAAGTTAGTGAGTTAGGTGCAAAACCAATTTTTCTTGCCTTTCTGAAGCTTTTTCTTCATTGAGAAACTTCACACATACTGATCAGTTTTGTAATTCGTCTGTAAGTTTAAACGAATCTAGAGAAATACAAGTTGATGTCAAAACCAGGAGACAATCTAAGTCGCCAGCATCACTCAATAGGCCCAATGTGTAAGCAAATTAAGCGGCACAAAAAAACCAAAACCAAAATCAGCTGCGTATTTCTGCAAAAAATGCTCTCACCATCTTCTATCAAAACGTGAGAGGATTACGTACAAGAACTTTCCAATTCTTTCACCAGTACCAATCGTTTCTTCATGATGTTATTGCTTTAACTGAGACATGGCTAACCAGTAACATTCGAACCTCGCAAGAGTTATTTACCTCAGATTTTTCTGTTTATAACGACCGCATTAATTCTTCACTATGTGAACGTGGTGGCGGTGTCCTCTTAGCGGTTCGCTCAAATTTTCAAAGTAACACTGTTACTATTCCCAATACTAGTGGTTTCGAACTGATTCGTGTTAAATTAACGTTCAGTCATAATAATTTATATTTAATAAATTTTTATTTATCTTCTATAGTATTCCAATCAATGAAAGGCAAATTAAATTTAAGGCGCTCTCTGAAGCCTTATTATGTTTCATCGAAAATTTAGAACCAACCGACAATTTTTGTTTGCTAGGTAACTTTAACCTATCAAACTTAATTTGGTCCTATGATGAGGACAATTGTGGTCTGGTTGCGTCAAATAATAATACTGCATCGTCGAACTCTTTTGAAGCTGAATTTATTGACGATCTATATAGCTGTAATCTTCTGCAAGTTTCTAACTTCAAAAATTCTCTCGGTAAGCAACGCGACTTAGTTTTTGTATCTGACGTTGAAAACTCTTACGTCGAAAGGAGTAATCTCTATTTCTGCAACATTGATGTTCACCATCCACCTCTAGGCGTAACTTATTGCTATGATACGCTGAGGGAGGAAACTTCCTTTGAAACTTCTAATAGATTCAACTTCCGAAAAGCTAATTTTAATCTTCTTAATTACCAATTACGGTTAATCAATTTTTCAGATGTTTTCATTATAAATGATATCAACTATTGTCTCAACGAATTTTATATCGGTCCATTTGAATGCATCTCTATATCAGTTCCCTATGAACCTATAAAAAACAAAATTTTGTCACCTCCTTGGTATGACAACAATATTCGTTCGTTACGAAATCGAAGAAATGCTGCATGGAATAAATTTCTCTTGAGGACTCGTCGCGCTGGTGATCGGAGGTTGGCCCGCTCCCACATTTAGATAGATTTGTTTTTACGGGATTTGTGAAGAATTTTGTTATGTTGACTGCCAACGACATGAGATTTTTCACAAGTCTTTTCACATCATTATAAATTCGTTTGGAGAGCTGGCTGGTTTTTCGTCGCTGATGCGATGGGTCTTCAAGGTTGTGGACGAATACGTCAAAGGAAAAGTTAGATAAACATCGCTGGATGTAGTCTACATTGAAAAATAACATAAGACCAAGAAAATAATTGCTCATTAGTCCTGTAGGACTAGATCGCAATTTAGGAAAGGTGTGGTTTAGTGGATAAGAATCCCACACACAATGTCAAGCTACGGGGCTCATTGTGTTATTTGAAGATTCCCACCAACCTGCGTATAAAAATAAAAAAAATAAAAATCTACAGACACCTACAATTTGCATATGCGGTATTACTTTGTTATAAAAATGTATAAACTGATTCACCCAGAAGGGCCTTCTCACCATCAGTTTAACATTTAAAATTGATAATATTTCTCGTCCCTTCAACAAAAAATTTAATCCACGTCAACTTTTTGTATATTCAGCTATAAATTTATCCAGCTGTCTTGGACATTTTTCTATAATCTATATAGAACTCCCAAAATATATTTCGCTTTCAATTTTCCACAGTATTGTAATATTTTACTTCCACAATATTTCAATACAAAGCACATAAAAATTAAACAAAATAATTCCATACTAATATTTTTTACTTCTGTACACTCCAACAGTTTCCATCAGTATCATTTAAATCGGTGTAACTATAGATAAATGACTATTTTAACATAATGATAAACAACCACATTAAATGGTTGTTACAATAAAATTCTTATTTCCTACTGATCACATCCTACAAATAGTTTTTCTTTGTATTCTAGAATAAGACACTATAAGGTAGAGACTGAAAAAACAAATTAAAATTGGATGACAAAAAAAAAAAGTAAAGGAAGAGCAACAATATAATCAACAACATTTCTCAAGTACTCGAAGCAGAAAACTATCTTCAGTCACGGGTTAAGAAAAAAAAAACAACGATGTTTACAAAACAATGATCTCTGAAAGCTATGTACAAGGATAATAAAATATTATTTTGTAGACTGCAACAATATGAAAGAGTGTGACTAACTTAAGAGGATGTTGACAAAAAAAAAACAAGAACAACATCGAAGTAACCTCAAGTAGAAAATGGACATAATTTATTGCCACGGATCCTTAACTTTATGCTCATCATTATTGTTATCCTGCTTTCCTATTATATTTATAATTTTTTTATTCTCGTGTTTTTCGTTTTTTCCAATTTCCTTTTTTTTTTTTTTTGTATATGATAAAAGATTGTCTCTTTCAATGTTCTCTGCTATTACATATAAGGGCTCTAGAAGAAGAAAAACAACAACAAAATTTTCATTTCAACATTTTCTTTTTTTGTATAGAAATTTTCATTGCGATTTTATGTAGTTAAAATTCGCGGGAATTTTCAATTATTATAAAAAAAAAAATTACAGTTTTACCAATAAAAAAAAATTGAATTTCTATCGTATGGAAAATTTATTTAGGTGAAATCTATACTACAAATAACATAATCAACACCATAAATCAATTTCTATCTTGATAAAAAATGTAATTTGATTGAGTTAATTTTCACTGATACAACTTCACCACCCCTCAACATTGGAACTAAAATGAAGTCATCTATTAAAAGTTATTCTGAACTAAAGAAAGGACAGTAATCCTTTTATACCAAACCGTTATGTTATATGGGCAAATGAAAGACCCAATAGAATATACAGTGCAAAACTATACAAGATTTCTGAATATTGAAATATACAGGCAAATGCAATATTGAATGAACGTGGTACTGAAATCAACTACCATATGCAGTAGGTTCGATTCCCAGGTTCCCGATGAACCCCGAATCGAGCATATTCCCGATTCCCGATATCTTCAGATTAATGGATATGACTGAACGCTATTCGGACTAAGTACATAGGTATTACTCCAGATTCCCGATGCGCCAAAAAAATGCTTTATTAGGTCTTCGACCTGGTTCAGTACTCTTTGTCATTGGTATAAATTAAATGACAAAAAATAATTGAGTATTTTGATTAGCACTAAAAATAAATCTGGAAATATGCTATTGAAGAAGACTGACTTCCTGATGACAATATAGTAGTACTTTACCCCATATAAGCCCAAATTTGATAAATACATACTCGAAAAATATTGTAGTAAAAATTTACAGTACCGTACTTAATTAATTAAGCACGAAAAGGTAAGTTACTGCAAAGAACATAAACAGAAACCACAATATAAGTTTAATGTAATATTGATATGATTTCCAGAAAGCATGTGAGCTCTGACCGACATAAAAGGTTCGGTAAAAGTTGTGGGAAGTTGGTAAAAGGGGAAAATATATCCATCAGTTTGATAGAGCGAAGCTTACAAAAATAATACATAATATCCAGATTATTTCTTTTTAACAAGCACGTAATACGGCTAAGACTTGTTAGTGCTAATAATTATTGATTGTGCCGGGGATTTTTACGTTCGAAAAGACATGAAACATAACCTCTACAATTGTCCAAGCATGGCCAAAACTAAATTCAGGAGGTTGTAATGGAATGATATCCGGACATACATTTCAAAAATTCCGTTTTAGAATATAAACAGACTAGGGGCCCCTGTTGAGTAATTATAATTCAAGTTTAAAGTTTAAAAAAAAAACTATAATTTACGTACTGACATAGACTTATCACGATTTAGCAGAAAGCACTGGTATTTAATAAAAAGTTTTGTGGTTAGTAAGTTTATTTTGGACACATAAATACACCTCCTTCATATACTGATTCGTTTCCGATACATTCCCTATAGTAAGTGGCATTTAGTTGATAAAATTACTAAAAAA
Source organism: Argyra leucocephala (assembly GCA_963942445.1). Lineage (NCBI taxonomy): Eukaryota > Metazoa > Arthropoda > Insecta > Diptera > Dolichopodidae > Argyra > Argyra leucocephala. The sequence continues at coordinate 19,502,806 of OZ012681.1, forward strand.
TAAAAAAATTTGTCATTAAAAATAAGCGAAATAAAATGAAAATGTGTCTACTGCGCAGTTCCTTAAATATTTGTCAATTATAGATAATCTAACTCTACTATATAAAAATGAATTTGCCAGTCATATGAACAATCCAACTAATTTTTTTTGTTTTTGTTTTTATTTGTGATGAATTTGTTTTTTTGTTTTTATTTGACATATGTACATAAAATTATTTGCAAATATGTAATTATAATAACTGACAAACAATTGTTTATTACAAAAGCAACAAAAGCAAACAATTGTTTATTATTTTAATAAAATCCCACATATACATAATGTATTTGCTGAATAATAAAATCATATGACTAAAAAAATTTTAACTGCATTATTGTTTTATATATAACTTATTTATATATTTGCAGTTCATTAAATAGAAGGGAAATAAAATGAAAAAGTGTCTACTGCGCCGGTCCTTAAATGATTGTCAATTATAATTATGAATTTGTCACAGTTACCGATTTGCTCCGAAATTAGCTTCGACATAAATAATGGTTCAGGTCGTGTAAGTTACTGCCAAGAGCATAAAAAAATTCACAAAAAAGTTTTAATGTAATACCGATATGATTACTAGAGGACAGGTAAACTTTGATTGACATAAGAAGTCTGATAAAAGTTGTAGGAAGTTGATAAAGGGATAACAGAAATATTTATTGACTTTGATGTAGGAAAGCTTACAGGAAAATAATGGATAATATTCTGATGATTATTTTCTAAGCTAAAGACTTGTCAAAAGTCTCCGCCGCTTCGTTAAAAGCTCAAATTGGTTCAACGAGGAGAGTCCCACGCGAGGAAATTTCCCGTGGTTACACAATGGACCCCGCCGGTCTAAGTGTGTCGGCGTACTGTCAACAGCCACTACTACCTACCTACCTACCTAAAGACTTGAAAGTACTCATAACTGTTGATTGTGACACATTTTGACACATAAAATATAATATCTACAACTATTCAAGTCTGGCCAAAACTAAGTTCAGGTGGTTGGAATGGAATGGTACATGTTTGACATCTTGACATACATTTCAAAAATTCCGTTTTAGAATATAAATAGGTTTGTCATAGCTACCGAGACTTACCCCGAAATACGTAATGGCCCAGTTCGTGTCTCTATGTATTCCGCTTCCATACCTTTTTTAACAAATTATAACTATTCTGAACTTATAAGGAATTGTTAGGGTGATAATGTTAATAGTTTTTTCATGATCTATATGAATTGATCTATATGTATAATCTCTCAGAAAAAGCCATCATCCGTTCGCTGGCGATATATTCCAATAGGCTAAAATTTGAAAGATTTTTCTCGGCTAAAATTCTTTCTTCTTATTTGTATTCAATGTTATTTTTTTTGTTTATCTTTTTTGTTTTGTCTTTCATAAATGACATAAAGTTGATCGGATGGAGTGATAAATTTCTACATAGTAAAGATATCTACCAGCATTTAACCACAATGAACCAAAAATGTTAAAACTACAAGTATAAACGAAAAAGGAAATGAAAGAAAAACGAAGAAGAAAAGTTTTGTGGGAAAGAGCGAACAATATTAGTCTTAAACCTCTGTAAGTCATAAATAAAAAATCCTTCTCTCATTGGGAATGCTTCGATTGGGACACGATTCCACAATCAGGATGTTCTTACTATAAAAGAATTTCCATAACCGGAATTAAACCATCTCGGAATTTCCACTGTGAAAGGATGGGCACTTAATGCCTCTCGTGTTGTGCGATGGAATTGTTTAAGAGGAGGAAGAAAAGTGATTTTAATTCTTCGAAACAAGTGCCAACACCAAGCAGATATCTATAAAATAGAGTAAGTGCTCCAACAATACGACGATGGGCAAGTGGTATAAGGGATGGGGTCACATTTATGTCACCTATAAGATGAATGGCAATGAACTTTGTCCAAAAAATTTAAAGTAGTTTTTGGTGCACCTGCACATAAATGTGAGTTATACTCGAGCTTGGGTCGTATATATATGCTTTATAGATTTTTAAAAGGTCTCGAGATGAAAAATAAGTTAAAGCCTAAACATTTTACGGCGCTTTTCGCAATATCGAAAATATGTTCATTCCAGTGCATATTTTGATTCACTCGCATTCCGAGAATGTTCAGATCTTTGAGTCGCTGCAGTTTAATTTGTATATGATAAATTATATTACATCACAACGTTTAATTCTTTTAATCCAATCCTCTCAACACAAATTTAATATAAAGTTTGACTGCTATAACAAACTGGTAAAGGTTATAATTTTTTTCTATACCTACAAAGCCAAAACATTAGATGGAAACATTTTATACCGGTTCATATGAACAGAAGTTGGGAAAGCAGAAAAACAAACAAGCCAAACGAAGGTGTTAATGTTCATATTGATTTTATATAATTATGTCATTAGTGCAGATTGTTCAGGTTTGGAGAACGCATAAGATAAAAAATTTTATAAGCAAATTTCACATAATTTTTCTTCTGTCATTTCAACGGTCTGAGCTTTAAACGCTTAGCTTATTTTATTTATTTTTGTATTTATTATATTTAACTAAGCTAAAATACAGCTAGCGTACAGACTGTTTATATTAAAAAGTAGTTATTCAATTCTGTTCAGTGCAATAAAATTTAAATTTAATAAGACAAGAACGTAGTAATGACAAATCTGCATGATTTATACTCTGAATATCATTGTATGCAAACCACAAATCACCTGAGCTTCATCAGAACTAAAAAAATAACAGTAACTTGTATTCCATTTAACCTTCATAATCAACATAAATTACCTTACAGGATTATATATACTTTGATTTTTAAATCTCTTATTTTAATTCCATCGAATATTTTTATTTTCTACAAAGTAAACTGAGCACAAATAACAGAAACAAGAAAAAATATAAACAAAATATTCAAATTTTTTAAACCCAATTTAAAATAATTTACCAAGTATAATACCTACTATATACTAAGTCCGAAAAGCTTTCAGTCATATCCATTAATCTGAAAATATTAAAACCTTTGATTAAAAACAGAAAGAAATGTTTATTTTTGACCAAAGAAATTATACTACTGTGTACTGAGTGCTACCCCATTTCCTATTTAAATATTCAACTCAAGAATCGTTCTAAGATTAAAACCAACTGAAAACGTGACAATATAATGATTTCCTTTAATTAAAAAATAAAAAAAAAATAATAATAAAAATAAAACTTTAAAAAAAAAAAATAAAACTTTTTTAGTTTTAGTTTTCCTGCATCAGTATACATCAGCAGCGGTTTTAGTCCTTCTCATTAAAATTCCAAAGTAAGGACATGAAATGTTTTTTTTTGTTTTAATTTAATTGTTTTTTTTTTTTTTTTGTTATGCATTTATCCTACTTCTAGTACTAAAAATACACAAATGGTTTAAAATAGTAAAAAAAAAAAAAAAAAAAAAAGAAAAAACACATGTACGATACAAAAATCGTGTTATCCTTTTTTACAAATACATTACAATGTATATATACAAACAACATAAGTCATTTTAATTGCTGTATTATGCTTTGAATTGTTTAATTTGCAGTTGTACTACATTCTTGGGAGTTGGGTTTTTCTTTTTGTTGATTGTTTTTGTTTTTTTTTTTAATAAAATGGAAATATTACAGTTTCAGTCTAAATTCTTCTTAAATAATCTTTGTATAACTCTCTCTTTTTATATCTATCTCTTTCTTAACTCCAAATGTAAAGAAAAACAATATTTTTGTTTTCTTTAGCTATGCATTTAGAATATAGTTAAAAAAAATTAGAATGGAAGGGAAGGGGGAAATAACTTTTGATGTAATACAATATTCCCAAAGGAATAATTTATCCTTTTTTTTTGTTTTTGGGCAGCAAGAGAAGATTGATAACATATCCTTAAGATGAAAAGTTCACACACATTTATGTATTATAGTTATATTACATATATTTGTCTTTTTAAAGTACATATAATATACAACATTTGAATGAACAATGAGTGACCATTTGCAATTTTAAAAGGACATAAAAAGGATTTATTATTTTTTTTTTTTTTTATTCATATTTTTGTTTTTGTTTTATATGCTTTTATGATTATCATTTTAAATTTAATTTTTTATTTTTTTTGTATTTTAAATTTAAAAATAAAAAATATTCCGGAACTTTAAATTTTTTAGATTTTAAATTGAAGAAAATTAGAGATGAGTTTCATTAGAAGTATTTGACTTTATAATTTTGTGGGATGATCGAGACACAGTTGCAGTACTATAATTCAAAAGTTGATTATCTTTGTTGTGTAATTTGGGGGCATTACACTATACTCGATTCGCTCTGAGCTTTTACTTTACATCTAATTTAGCTTTTGTGTAGTGTACCTACTCTTGTTGTATATCAGTACCTATCTTGTGACTATCCCACCCTCATTACTAATTTCATTTTTACTCTTGTCTTTCTATTTGACCCATAATTTATATCGTCTAGTCTTTAAGTTGAATTTTCCAGATTGAATTCTGCTATGTCACTTGGATTGATTCTGCGGTTGCCTTTCCATTTCGATGGCTTAAATTAACAAGTGAATGCACAAGGTACTGCAGATGAGTCAAAATAACTCAAAACAGAATCAAACAGAAGTATAAAAACATTCAAAACAGAAGTATAAAAACATTCGAAAACCAGATGATTGGAATTTGACGTTAATCCTAAAATTTGTATCAGAACTGATGAATTCAAAAATCAACTTCTTTTGCTTACTTAATAATGATAATAATGATAATTTGTACCGTTTATATGGTCAAAGATTTTTTTTTTCCTCTTGGGAACTTCACTAGACATTCCCATCGTACTAGATTTTCAGCTGCTAATTTCACTTATATTTCCGAGTCAATGTCTAATTTAATTTTTAATCTGTTTGTACTGTCTAAGTAGGGGATTGGCCTACTATAGAATACCACCTTGATAAGTCAAATACTATTATATGAGATAATATTCGATGGCAGAGTGTAAAATAATCATCAACCAAGCAAATGATTGAACTATTAGAGGAACAGTTTAATTAGATCTTCTGTACTAAGTCTAGAAAATGTACTGGAAACAAATGCAATCATATAAATGACATATTTAGTTTTCCAGGTTAAAACTAATTATTCAAAGTAATGAGCCAATATGTAAGTTAAGCTTTTTTCAATGTCCTTATATTTTCCCTGCCATGATGGGATTCGCATTTAATCCCAATGCATACTCAAAACATTTCTAAATGGTTTTAAACTATACTAATTTATTTGCTTAAAGTTTAGCCTTCATCACAGTTAAGGACTATTTGTACTGATGACAAAACAAAAAAAATATTTCAAGGTCTTCGGTCCGGACTTCAGACCGCTGGACCAAGCCCAACATTTTTTTTAAAATATTTATATTTATAATTAATAACCTTTTTCCAGAAAAATACAATTTGAACACGTGATATAGAGCTTCGGCCCCAATTCCTTGGACCCTCGGCCTATTGTCTTCATCACAGTTAAGGGCTTTTGTACTAATGACAAAAAAAATTTCAAGTCTTTGGTCCCAACACTTGGAACGCCGGACCTCGTTTTTACATCGTGCTTAGGAGCCATTGTATTAAAGACAAGTTAAAAAAAAAACAATGTTGAAAAATAAAAAATAATTCAATTTCTTTGGTTCCGGCACTTGGAACACCGAACCTCTTGTTTACATCGTGCTTAAGAGCCATTGTATTAAAGCCAAGTTAAAAAAACAATGTTGGTTTTGTGATGGTTTTGTGAGACGGGACCCGAAATTATTTTTGCTGCAGGCTCTTTTCACCAGTCACTACCTAAAAGATGTACTTCTGAAAGTGGTTGATTGATAAAAACATGTAGCAAGTTTTTCAGAAAGGGCGAAAAAAAAATATTTGTTCTTAAACATAGAACCCGTGCGCTTTAAATTTTAGTTTTACACGACCATAAAATCTATATACTTTTTTTTTATATTTTTTATCGCTCTTCTTTCTCTGAATTTAACTAAAATAATAAAGCTCATAACAAAATAAATGAAAAAAAAAAAACGATTTCGATTTTGTTTCTTAAAAAGAGTTTTATTTTATTTTTATTTTTATCGCCCTTCCCATCGAGAGCGAAATCATACGGGCGAAATATTAAATTTCAAACACTGGCTTAAGCTAAAAACAGTGTAATTTTTTTTCATACATAGCCAAAACACTAGGTGGGGATATTTTATACAGATTGGTAAGTTTGGTTAGGGTGAGAAATAAAAATTGGGAAGGTAGAAGGGAATGACGGCAAGTATTAATGTTCGTCTTGAATTTATTTAAGCCGTAAATATAGAATTTGTCATGTTTTGGGAACACATAAGATGGAATTTGGTTGCACATTCGTGATATTGATGTTATAAAAGAATTTGCTAAACTTGTTTTTTGCCATTTAGGGATTTCTACGGTGTAGCGATGAGTACATGCTTTGCTTCGTATTTCCCGGGGGAAGCGCTTAAGTGAAGGTAATATATAGATTTAAGCTTAAGTAGAATTACCTTTTCGTGTTTAAATTAATGGTAATAGAATTTTTTACTACATATTTTAACTACAATATTTTCGGAGTATTTATATGTCAAATTTCTGGCTTGACTCATTAAATGTGAAAAATTACCATTATTGTCATGAACTAAGCATAGGGAAATTCCATTTTATTTTTAAGTTGTTATCGAAATTATACTTTTAATTATTTTTTGTCATTTATTTTATCCCGATGACAAAGGGTATTTGACCAGGTCGAAAAATCAATAAAGCATTTTTTTCATCGTCTTCGGTAATCGAACCTGGAACTTTTACTCTACTGACTGCGCCACCCAGCGTGTTCAATTCAATTAATTAAGTTTCAAATCGAAATAAATACACTCGCATTAAATAATTGTAATTGAATTTAATTTAAATAATTTACTTTCTTGATACAACAATATTTTATTAACAAAAATGTTTCCCCACTATTTCCGTTACCAGTCTTGTTGCCAGATTGTTTTAGTTTTGTTTGGAAACTATACAATGTGCAGATCAAAATATGTGATAATATTTTGTTTCAAAAGTAAAATGTCATGGGAAAGCATCTGACTGAACTCTATTAACATAATCAACTATTTTATTACATGATGTTGGTGTATTCAAATTCAGTTTTACAACAACAATTAAAAATCTTCCATCATTCCAATTCGTTTGACATATAAAACAAGACTTAGCACATCTTTTTCTTCACTTTGTATTTGGCTTGAGTCGGTTTTGCAACCATATTACACTTCTTAAGCTATAATCATTCAGCTGCTCCTCTAATAGTTCATTTATTTGCTTGGTTGATGATTATTTTACACTCTGCCATTGACTATGATCTCATATAATAGTATTTGACTTATCAAAGTGGTATTCTATAGTAGGCCAATCCCCTACTTAGACAGTACAAACAGATTAAAAATTAAATTAGACATTGACTCGGAAATACAAGTGAAATTAGCAGCTGAAAATCGAGTACGATGGGAATGTCCAGTGAAGCTTCCAAGAGGAAAAAAAAAATCTTTGACTATATAAACGGTACAAATGATCATTATAAACATTTCTAATACTTCTTATCCACATTAAAAAGTATCACATGTTTATCGGATTTTGTTGTTTGACTTTCTATCTCTAATGGTATATTCTGTGGTATTTCTGAACGTTTTTGTTTCTGCAATACGAAGAATACTTTTTGTTTAGTAACAGCTTACTTTTTGAATTTTAATAGTAACTGGTTGAATGTTAATACGAATGAGTCCGTCATGTTAATACGAATGAGTCCATCATTATATGATTATCAAATTTGCTATCCCTCTTTCTTTGATTGTTATGTCAGTTGGTCAGACTGTCATATCAGTCAGTTAATGTTTAATAGAAATTGGATTGTTTTTGTGTGATAGATATTACAAATTATGTGCCAAACACAATGTGTTGTGGCAATGTGCGAGAATGTTAAAATGTAAGTCAATGACATTAAATAAAATTTAAAAACTATACACTCGATTTATTTCTCAAAGTGATATAATAAGAGTGGATTTTCCACTTTTTATAATTAATGTAATCAAATTTCAATTTCGTTTGATTGTAGGACACTAATAAAGGACCACAAAGAGATTTCAGCATGTCTTAGAGAAATTAGAATTTCTGTTACAGAAATATTCGATGTTACAGAAATTATAATTTGTAATAAATTTTTATATTCATTTTAATAATTTTGAATTTCTCTATTAGCATATCTGACCTACTCCTGATAGCTATTTTCAATTTATTAAGCCTTATAGCAATTCAACATTCGGTCGTGCAGCTACAACTCATTTTAATTTAATTTTAATTATTTTTTCTTTCATTTTTTATTCATTTGTTTGAGCTAAAATTAATTACGTTAATGTAAATGAATTATATTTACGACCCACCATACAAATGAATTTCTAATTAAATTAAGTTCTATTAGCTCCAATTTCTAACTAAACTAAGTTGATTTTATTTCTAATAGCTTATATTTCTAATAGCTTAATAATCATGTGTTAAGAAATGTTTTCTTTCGAACTATTGAGAACTATTCATTGAACATAATTAATAATTCGGTACCAACTCGATTCGGTGAATCTTTTTCCTCTCTATTGGATTTATTTTTGACATCTACTGAAAACCATGAGCTAGTAGAAAAGTTTGGACAGGTTTCTCTCCCGGGTGTGTCTGATCATGATATGATATACCTGTCATATAAAATTCCTATTGAGATACCGAAAGTGAAAATTACCTATCGTGATTACAAGAATTGCAATATATCCTTACTATTCCATTCTGCAACTAGATTACCGTGGCGTTCCATCTACACAATTAATACGATAAAATTGCGTTCTTTAATAATCTAGTTCTGAAGCTTTTCGACCAGCATGTTCCCCTACGTTCTTTTACTCCACGTGCTGATTTTGTTCCGTATTTCTGTCCAGATATTGTAAAAATGGCGAATGATAGAGACATGGCTTATGAAATTTGGAAGAGAACCAGAAATTCGAATGACAGAAATTCATTTAAGAGGCTTAGGAACGTGGTTAAACTTGAAGATTAGACAAGCTAAAAAACATTACTATTCTAAGATGCTCGATCCTCGGCTGCCTTCAAAATCTTTCTGGTCTAATACCGCTAAGCTTGGAATTAGTAAAGAAAACAAAATGGATAATATGGATAGCTTTGATGTAAACGAATTAAACAATAAATTTATAACTCCATCTTTTAACTTTACTTCATTACTATCCAATATTGAAAACGTTGATTCGTCTTGTACTTTCTCTTTTAGAAATGTCTCAAATGATGAAGTCTATGATGCTATTTTTAAGGTTAAATCCAATGCTATAGTACCAGATTTAATTCCTTTGAAATTTATTAAACTGATTATCCCTTCTGTGCTACCTTATATTACACACATATTTAATTTCATCTGGACTACTGGTCAATACCCTCTAATTTGGAAATGTGCCAAAGTTGTTCCCGTTCCTAAAAAAAATAATCCAACGATTGATGACCTTAGACCCATTAGCGTACTGTCCGGTATTTCAAAATCTTTTAAACGGTTATTGCATGCACAAATGAGTCAGTACGTAAGTGTTAATAATCTCTTATACGAATTCCAATCAGGTTTCAGAAAGCAGCACAGCACTACCTCAGCACTCCTAGAATTAACAGATAACATATACTGTGAAATCGATAAGAAACATGCTGTATTATTGCTTCTTCTTGATTTCACAAAAGCTTTTGATTGTGTTAATCATAACTTATTATGTTTAAAACTTAGCGCAGCTTTTAATTTTTTAATTTTCTGCTACTACTCTCATTCAAAGTTACTTAGATAATAGAAGTCAATTTGTGTTTCTAAATGGTATTAAGTCTAATAATCTACCTGTTGAATGTGGGGTACCCCAAGGATCCATATTGGGTCCCTTACTCTTTAGTCTATTTATTAATGACTTAACCCGTTGTTTGTCTGAATCTCATTGCCGGTTGTATGCAGACGATGCTCAACTCTACATCAGTGGTCCTATAGCTGATATTAACCGCTCTATTGCTAAATTGAATGATGATCTTGATGCTGTTGCTTTCTGGTTTCTAAACAATGGTCTTCGATTAAATCCATCAAAATCCCAGGTTATGTTAATTTATGTTCGTAATATATTGATACAACTAATCTCCCTAATATCAAATTAAATAATTCTGTGGTAAAATTTGTAAGTAAAGCTAAAAACTTGGGTGTTGTATTCAATAAAACTCTAACTTGGAATGATCACATTAACTTTATTTCTAGAAATGTTTTTTGTAAGTTACGAAAACTCTGGAAGTTCTCTTACGATATTAACGAGTGGGTAAAAAAGAAATTAGTTATATCTTTAATCTTTCCACATTTCACTTATTGTGAAGTAGTTTATGCTGGGATGAGTTTGGGCGAGTTTTCCAGGCTCAAGGTTATTTTCAATGCTTGCACTCGATTTGTAACTAACCGTCGTAGATTCGATAGCATCAGTGATGTTTCTAAAGTTTTGCTTGACTGTACTTTCGAAAACTATCTAAATTATAAGTACATCTGTTTTATGAAAAAAATCCTATCTAAAAATACGCCGGTATATCTTCTTAAGAAAATAACCCCTGGACGATCATTAAGAAGTGCAAATTTAACTATTCCTAGACACTCTGGTAGATTAAGACATCTATCCTTTTTTGTAAGGACTGTCGGGTTGTGGAATTCTTCGCCGAACGTAGTCAGGTGTGAGTTCTCAATTTCTAAATTCCTTGAGCTTTGTTGGGTATATTTTAAGGAAAAAGTGTAGTCATTAATTAAGAAGAATAAAAATTTTGTAGAAGAATGCTTGTTAGGTGTGAGACGTCTGAAAGATAGTTTTGTTTGGAGGAGAGATTTTTTTTTTTTTTTTTTTGTTTTTGGACTTTTGTTATTTTATTACTTTATCTCCGTATTTTATAGTTTTAACTTTAATTTGTTCTTGTTTTTTCTCTTTTTTATTTTATTTTTTTTATTTTATTTTTTTTCCTTTTTTTAAATTTTCTTTTATAATTTCTTTTCTTTATAAATTATTTTCATTATTGTTAATTTCTTTAGGTTAAGCTTTAATTTAATTTAATTTAAGAATTATGAATTTGCTACACATTATACTTCATATACTCCTATAGAGACTTACCGTCTCATGTATATGTACGAAATAAAATGAATAAAATAAAATTCTAAATACTTACTAATATTTTCTTTCACTCTTTAACTTTTTGATACAATTAAATTATAACATTATTCTCTCTATTTCAATTATTCATAAAAAATAACAATTTCATAAATCTCCTCTAAAGTTTTTCCAAAGTCAACAGAATCTAATTTTATATTATTTTATGAATAAATAATAAAATTTTCTATTTCCTTTTAAAATAATAACACAAATCCTGGATAACTTTTAAGTCAAACAAAGTAGCTAACTTCTTGTTTATTCAATAAAATTACATCATATATAACAGCAACATTATAGAATAACTATATGTACACATTACTGTATGTGTATTTAATTTAAAACATATACATTATATATTATGTATATAATATATATATATATATATATGCATGTGTTTTGATGTAAATACTTTATTCATTTTATAGTCCGACCCTTATAATGTTATTGTTTGGACAGTATTAAAAAGTTCGAAGTTGTTTGTCTTTCATCATCATCATTACCATCATCATATAATCAATATCATTTCATTTTGTATATTATATTATATGAATAGACATACTTTCGTATACATATTTATGTATATAAGTAGATGTTGAAAGTAAAAGAAAGGATTGTTTTCTTCAATCTGTATTAAATGACATATATATAAAAAAATAAAGGACATAAAAATAACATAAAAAAAAAATCTATAAAATATCCTTTATAATACTTAAATCACATATCATTTTCCATCAACAATTTTATATTAAAAGAAAATACCACTATAGTACCTAAGTTCTGTAAATCTTTTATGTAACAAGACAATAGTTTGTAACAATGTTGGTGATGGATTATTTACATAATAGAATAAAATAGACAGAAAAATAAAAAAAATAAATATGTCAAAAGTGTCATATGTTTTATAGTCATAATATGAAATGTATAATGTATGCTTGATTTGAATTTCAGTTTATAATATTAATATTTAAACGGTTTAATTTCCATTAGAAATTGACAATAATTTAGCATTTTGACATATTCAGAAAGAACACAAGTTTATTCAAATCCTACATACTAAAGTTGAAGATGTATAATCCAGTGATTAGACATCAAGTCAGGTTAACTATACCTACACTGCTAAGGTGTGTGTTTCTTTTTAATCTGTTTGCTAAAAGTAAAGATTCCGCGCTATACAGTTTGGATGGTTTGATAATCTCTCAGCATAGTTCCTTCTTAGTCTTTGGAGTTCATCCGGGACCATAGGTATGTTTAGATCATTGTGTATATTGCAATTTTTTACGTACCAAGGAGCTTTGGTAATAATTCTTAGTATTTTTGATTGTTGTCTTTGTATAATTTCCATATTACTTTTAGAGGTACTTTGCCATAATTGACAGCCATATGACCAGATTGGTTTCAAAATTGAATTGTATAAAAGTACTTTATAGTCAATATCATATAGTCAGTACATACCAATCCAGCACTTCCTAGAATTAAAGGACTTCCTAAAATTCACAAACCAGGGAATGAGATGAGAGAAATTGTGACAGCAGATATGTCTCCAACATATAAAATAGCCAAATGGTTAGTGGAGGAGTTTCGTAATATGAATAAGCAGTTCGAAACCCAATCAGTGAAAAACTCTAAGGAACTTGCTCAAGAATTACAATCAATGGGAGGACTTAACGAAGACGAGGTCATGGTCTCTTTTGACGTAAAATCGCTTTTTCCCAGTATCCCAGTCAAAGAGGCTATTATTCTGGTAGAAGAATGGTTACTACAACAAGAAACTGGACCACAGTGGAGGACAAAAGTAAAACAGTACATAAAACTGATCCGGCTTTGCATGGAAGAAAATTATTTCACCTTTAGAGGAAATTTCTACAAGCAATTGAAGGGAGCTCCAATGGGAAATCCCCTTTCTCCATTCATCAGTGAAATTTTCATGGCTAAATTGGAGTCAGATTTAGCAGCAGAAGAACGGTTACCAAGATTTTGGAAAAGATACGTAGATGATATTTTTGCTGTAATAAAGGAAAGGGACTTAGAATCAACCTTAACTACTCTTAACGGGCTCCACAGGAATATACAGTTTACTGTCGAAGTAGAAAAAGAAGGCCAACTACCATTCTTAGATCTACTCTTAAGTAAAACAGGAACATCTCTAGAACTAGAGATTTACAGGAAACCTACAGATACTGACAGGGTCATCCCGAATACCTCTAACCACTCCTATCAACATAAGATGGCATCGTTCAACCACATGATCCATCGAATGTTAACACTTCCCATCTCCCAAAAAGGTTTAGTAAAAGAAACTAAACACATATTTGAAATTGCGAGAATAAACGGATATCCGGAAAAAACCATCACGGCCTTACTTAGTAAACGGAAAAGAAGTTTACAACGGAATTCCCTCACTAACCTACTGACTGATCAACAACCCATAAGAAGAGTAGCATTGGAGTTTAGCAAGATTTCTCTCCCACTCAGAACGAAATTAAGAAAACACGGGTTAGATATCGTATATAGCAGTAGAACTAACCAACTCAAGTCTGTTCTAGGTTCAACTAAAGACCCAATCGAACAAATGGAAAAATCAGGTGTATATAAGGTAACTTGCAGTCATTGCAACAAAGTTTATATTGGGCAAACTAGGAGAAACATGCAAACGCGACTCAATGAACACCTGAAAGAAGCAGAACTGGCTAAAAAGAAGAACTCAACAGAGTTCCGATCCAAAGTAGCAGAACACATCATCCAGGAGAATCATAGCATTTCGAAAGAAGACATTGTAATGATAAATTACATTAGAGATTCTAGGAAACTAGATTCAGCTGAAAGCATCGAAATTTACAAAACTAAAAATGACTCACTCCTAAATAAAGACCAAGGCAACGGATATTCTTCTTTATTTAAATTTTTAGTGAAATACAATAAAACAAATAACACCATCCCTACCTGTCACTCTAACGTCGGAAAAATTATTTCAAATACCAATAATAAAATAAATAAAAATATTTTTATTCAACCCCCTACCTGTGCTAATTCATTGGATAATAAACAACCATGCAGCTGCGAGAAACATCAAATTGTTACCTGTACGAATAAAATAAATAAGACAATTTTAGATTTCTTCCATCAGTCGAGTACAAAACACTGAAGAAGTCTGCAAGTAGTAGACGAAATACGCGTATCTGTATGATAAGCATATCAGTAAAATTAAAAGGAAAATATTCGACTATTTTCACTGTTATACCAAAATTTTACTCTAACGCTGGAAAACAAGTTTTTATAAAAACAGTACATACTATTTATTTTTAGCTTCATTTCTTCACGTTTTGTTTCTATATGCTTTTTCCAAGTGAGCCTTCTATCAAGATGGACTACTTCTACTAGCGACTCTACTAGGTACCTTACTTCTTTTGCCTATGGAATGGTGGTTCCATTTATTTTTACTAGAGGACATATTGTGTCTTTATTTAGAGTGAAGGTGACATGAACACTTTTATTTTTATTTTCCATTTAATAAGCCAATTTTCAATAAGTTTAATATGGTCCTGGAGATTTTCGGAAGCAACATAAGCGTTTATGTGACAAAAAGCAAATGTGGATGTTAGTATTTGCCTACTATGTGGTAGATCGGCAGTGTAGATTAGATATAAAAGCGGACCAAGCACACTACCTTGCAGTACACCAGCTTCGATAACATGCTCTTCAGCTAAATAATCATTGTATTTTACTTTAAATCGCCTATCAGTCAGGTACAATTTGATAATTTGATGAAATTCAAACGGTAGATTAGTCTGAATTTTAAAGTTTAGACCATCATGCCAAACTTTATCAAAAGCCTGTGCGACATCGAGGAACACGGCTGAGCAAATTTTTTTCTCTTCGAAAACTTTTCTGATTTAGGCAGCTATTTTGTGTACCTGCTCTATTGTACTGTGGTTGGCTTGAAATCCAAATTGATGTAGTGGGATTACATCCTTTTTTTTTTATTTTGGGCATTAGTTTATGTACTAGAAATTTTTCAAATACTTTAGCTAGTGTTGAAAAAAAAATAATAGGTCTATATGCATTTATTTTTGTTAAGTCTTTACCTGGTTTAGGAATCATTATGAAGTTTGAAAGCTTCCATAATGAGGGGAAATAGCTTTTTCCAAAGATAGCATTGGAAATTTGGATAATATGAATGAAAGCTATACCAGGTAATTCCTTAAGCATTTTTCCATTAATTTGGTCTTATCCTGGTGACTTTTTGTCGTAAATTTTTTGAGTCATTATAAATTGGATTGTTTTATTCTTAATCTTAATTGGATTTATTAAATTATTTTGATTTCTTATTATTGGTAATTTATCGTTTCTATTGATGTTATGTGACTTAAAAGTTTCTGCTAGATGTACTGCGAGGGCTTCTGCTTTTTCACTGTCGCTTTTGGCCCAATCTCCATTGTGCAATTTGATTGGTGCCACTTGTTTTTGTGGTCTTTTTAGATTTTTTAGTGAATAATTTGTTTCGCTAGTTGGAGTTAAGTTGACAAGGTAGTTTTTGAAATTGTCTCGGGTCTTTTGTTTCACAAGTCGATTCAACTTTTTTGTGCTAATTAATGCTAATGAGCTTGCCATTTTCTTCTTAGGCTATGTTCTTCCGATATTGCTGCTTGAATCTCTGTTGCAGTAGTATTACTTTGTTTCTGGTTGGTTTGAGTCTTGAGAGTTGATACTTGTGTAATATTAATTGAAGCAGTTTTCGTTCATTTAAAACCACTGAATTCATGATTAGGTATTGTAGTGCTGAAAATATCTACATATCTTGTAGTTTGAATTTGTATTGTTTCACAAGTCATATATAGTGTTAAATGAAAAGCATAATAGTATGTGAGTTATAAAAACCAAACAAAATTCCTATTTGGTAATATGCATATTTTATAATGTTATTATGGAAAAATCTTAAAATTACATTAATAATTATTATACATAAAAAATATATAATATGGATCATTACGTTCGATAAATTGCTATTATAATTACATAAATATTATATAATATTATAATAGTTACACTTTAACTATTTTAAAATGGAACAAAAAGTAAGCAAATAAAAGAACTGTGTCAACGGGACAGATAACGGTGTAAAAATTACAACTAAATACATGTTTCAGTAATAGACATTTCTCAAGTGTCTCTATTACCCTACTATCGTATAAAACTTCTCGTGAAGCCAATAATCTTCACAAAACGTTTCCACTCAATACAAACTTCCGATGTCGTGATTTTGACTTTATTCACATTATTACAATCACTATTCTTCCCCAAAGTTATTGAGTTTTTCGGACAATCAGAATTTTATGTACAATTAAACGATTTTCTACAGATTTTGACTAGTCTTGTACTTATAACTTCGGTTGTGAATTTGTAAATTTTCTTGGCTAAACAAATTATCTGTGACTGACCGAATATCACTGAAGTTAATCAAAAATTTCGTTATTATTATTTTCTATTATAAATTTCAAAAGAATCCTAGAGTTGACCAGATCAACTAAAAAAAAAAAACCAACTTTTTTATTTTTGTTAAATTAAAATGCAAAATTCTATTCACATTTTACTTTAATACTCATAATGTAATATAGAATCTAATTGAGATTGATGGATCCTTTTTCATGTTTGAATTCTAATAACCTGATTTTAAAATAAATATTGAAAAAGAATTAAAATGGTTTCGGTTTACGTTAATTTTTTTCTATTTTTTTCTTTTTGCTATTTGCTTATTCTTTGTTTTCTTTTCTCTTCAAAGCACATTTTGCTGTGGTATTTACTTATGGACAACATAACCAGATTTCTAAAAAAAAAAAAAAAAAATACTAAATGTTATATTCTCTACGTTTTATTCATAGATCGTTTTAAGAGGTTTTAAGGGTTAAATTTGTCGATCAATTTAGTTAATGCTTGATTAAATAATATTATTTGTACCTTTTTGACATTTTAATCTTATTGTTTAGAATCAATAGTGATCAATTTAAGTTGAGATTTGGGACAAGGTTTTTAACAAACAACGATTTTATTTTTTTTTTTTTGTTATTTGATTTAATCAAATTTTTTAAGTGACCTCATTTTAATATTTCCTTCAATTTTTTTTTTATTTAAAGCATTACGGTGTACAAAATTTAAGGGGGTATTAATATGTTGGTGTATTATGATGGCGTACAACATAAAAACAGTATCATTGTAGAATTTAATATCAATTTGAAGAATTTGGTTACAATAGTAGGCAAATTATAGGTTGGATTACTTGCCTGATTCGCTACACTTAGAGCAAGGAGGACAAATGTGATATCATAGAGTCTCGATACTCTCCGGGGATTCTAGTTGTCAAAACTTGGATTTCTAGTACATATTGTATTGTAAATGAGTATATTTTACTTGTGTATTAGCAATTTAGTATATTGCCAAACACTAAATTGGGTATTGTACCGTCCTAATGCTATTTTGATTTTATAATTTTGAATTTATAATCGAAGTATAAAAAAACAAAAAAAAATTTGAAAATAGTCGAATATTTTCCTTTTAATTTTACTGATACTTATCATACAGATACACGTATTTCGTCTACTACGAGTACAAAACACTGAAAGAAGTCTGCCAGTAATAGATTTTTTCTAAATTAATTGTTTTTAAATATTTGGCTTCAATTTAAGTGTAGAAGACTAAATAAATAATGTAATTACAAAAAAAAAAAAATTAGTCGTAATTGTATAAAGTCTTGACAAAGTTTGCATTAAGAGATTTGATAAAATTTTGGACGAATGTGTGGATTCAGGACATCCGTCATACATTAGTCAGTAGTTACAGATCTTTTCGATAAATATGTAAAGGTCCAGCATACCTTGTGTGGTGGTGAAGAGGTTCGCTATATGCCTACTCTTTTAACCTTGATCAAACTAATAAGGAAAAAGTTAATTACATCCTAGTTACAAGATATATAATTAGTGAAACTATCCTCTTTCGAAATACCTTAATTATAATTTGAAAAAACATTGGAGGAAGTTTAACATTAAAAGTTCTACAAATGAGATTTTGCCAAACAAAAAATCAGTTAAATACCTAGGAGTTCATCTAAATTATAACTTAAATTATTCCCAACAAATCAAGGAAACATTATCTAAAGGCACTAAGACCTTTATGGCTTGTAAAAAATTATTTTATAATAGAATACTAAACACCAGAGTGAAAATCATTAGCTACCAAGCTTTTATTAGACCCATACTCACTTATGCAGCACCTATCTGGTACAACATAAGTGCTAGCCTATTGGAAAAAATTAGGATATTTGAGAGAAAATGTATAAGAGTGTGTATTAATGAAAGTAGGAAACCGGAAACAAATTACGTACATTTTTACTCAAACAAATACATATACAAAAAATCAAAATTAAAAAGAATCGATAATTTTATAATTAAGTTGATTCGCAAACATTTTGATAGAGCAATTAAAACTCCTGAAAATGGTATAATATCTCATATATTCTACCATAATGAGGAGTATATTAAAAGAACATTAAAATCAGGGTTTATAGCACCCGAACATTTTATATATCTAGATAAAAAAGGTTTCATCCAAAACCAAAGCCATGTCCCAATACTATTTCACTATAGTAGACGGGCTACGTGCACTAAAATAGATTATGAACCAAGTGATATTAACATCGGTAGCTTAAAATTCGATACTCATATTCCTATTAAAGATATGTTTGATTACAGAGATTATTGGTGGTTAAAAAATTAAATAGAACCTAGTAACTTTTACACTTTAGGGTTATTGTAGGTTAAGTTAGTTGTTAAGGCTTAATTTAAGTTTTTATATCACAAACTAAAAGAAAATGTATTGATTTTTTTATAAATTTTTTTTTTACAATAGTTGAAAATAGAAATTGAAACCTAAATGTTAAAATAATCAAGCATCATAAAACCAAAAATTATATCAAAATTAACAAAAAAAAAACATTATATATTTTTTTATATGTTAATAAGTATTTGAATTTAATCTAGTTTTGTAAACTTTTTACTGGATACTGCAAATAGAAGTAATAATAATAAATAAAAGTTAAAAAAAAAAAAAAAAAAAAAAGATATAATTAAATTTAGGGAAATAAACATAGAGTTTCTAATTTTATCTATGTGACCTATAGGAAATCATTGTCATTTTAAAATCAATAAAACTAGCCCCATACCGACATATCAAGAGTAGTATTCGTTATTACAGGTGACTCTGCAATAGGAAGGTGCGCTACCAAGCTAAGTATTCTGTTCTTTGCCACTTTATTTTAGCAATGTCTAAAAAAGTGGAGAATCAGTGAGAACGGAGCAAAATCAACATATTGTCGGCTTCATTCTTATGTATCCAATTTACAAAAATTAATATCTTGAGAAAATCGATTTTTTAATTTTAATAGTAATTTTGACTGTAAAAATTTAAAAATAACCAAACAAAATTTGCATTTTATAAAAATTTGAACATTTTTAAGATATCTAAAATAAATGGTTTTATAATTTTAATATTTTGAAATATCAAAATAATATATTAAAAAAAAAAGGTTAGTATGTGTAGTGTAAAGTTTCATATGGGTTTGGACATTTAGGAATAAAAATGATCTGTTAGGTACTTAGGAATAACGAGCTTAATTTCTAAAAAATAATAACTGATTTTAACATAGTCTATTATTGAAGAAGTATGCTAGAAAAACTAATGAAAAATACACCTAAAAAAAAATTAATATTAATTAGTTAATACTTCATTATTATGAAAATTATTTTATATTTGTAAACAAAATTTCTAGTCTATAGAAGAATATTGTTTTGTTAATTTTTTTTTGTATACTTATTTGAATTTTGTTATTTTTTTATAAACTTTTGGTCCTACTCAGAGTGAGTATATTTAGTTGTTTACTAAAACGTGGAAAGCCTACACACAATACAACAGATAACTTATTTGAGTAGGTATAAAATAATAAAATATTTTTAATTAATAAGCTGTAATGTACAAAAATAATTTAGACTCCAAAACTGTATTTTACTTCAAATTTCGAAAACAAAAAAAAAATAATAATAATAACATGAATGTACAGTCCTCAAATACTAATGTTACATCAATAATAAGCCGTAAATAAGCTTATAGCCCAACTAGCTAGAGCTTACAAATAAATTTATTGTAATTTTCATTGTAATAAATGTAGATATAAATAAATGAATAAATAAAAAAAAAATAACCAGGCAAGTTAGTAAAGGCAAATACAAATTTTTTTTAACATCTTTTTAAAGTTACCAAATATGATATATCAGAAAACACACTTCAACTTTGCTCATCAAATATGTACATAAAACTCAGAGAGTCAAAGTAATCCTTGCCACCAAATATAAGTCTTCGTCTACGGGGTATGACTCGCCAATATGAAAATATTAGTATTCAAACCTTAATAACATCAAACCAATAGGGATTAATAAACTATGTGATGATTATAATAATATAATGGTAATGATCAACGTTCTCTCTAAGCTGGGCAAACGGGCGGCCGCCCAGTTAAAAATTGACATTGGCCCACTCAGCATTTCTATCCGCCCACCAGAAATTATTTGCAAACAATATTTTTTTTTATTTGTCACCATTTTCATTGCGTAAACGCACCCAGTTGAAAATTTCGTATAGATTTCCACACTAAATTCTGGGTTATTTGTTTGCTGGGTTATTTGTTTTAGTATGTCTCAATTGGCAACATTGAAATTAAATGTCAATGTTCACTTTTTTGAATTCAATAAATGTGGATTGTGAAATTAACTAACAGATAACACCACGATATGATAGAAAAATAATAAATAAGTAAGTAATCTACAGTAAATTAAATTTTGCACTATGATTTTGATTATTTATTTTAATGTTGAGAAGGCTGTGATATTTATTTCAAAAATTATTTTAAAATGCAATTCCTTTATTTTTTATACATTTAATATGTCAAAACGAAAATTCGATGAAAGCTTAAAATCCACAATCAAGACATCTTCAAAATTCAAAAAAGAATGGTTAAATGAAATTGTTGAAACATGCGTCCTCATCGTCAACTATAAAAGAAAAAATAAAATTAGGTGATATTTTTAATTATCAAATTGAAACCAATGATGTTCTTTGCAAAATATGTACCGAAGCAAAAGCTGAAAGTGAGTTTAAAAATGGCAAAAACTGGACTTAATTGGAAGTTGTACTACTTAAAGAGGCATTTAAGCCAAAAAGTACATTTAGATTCGGTAATAAAATTACGTAATTGCAAAAAAGGTGGAATTGTTGAAATGTTAACTTCCTCTACAGAAGAGCGACAGATACGTGCAGATTTGATAGAACGTAAAAAATCTAATAAAAACGATACCAAAATTTTGATAGACAACGTTATTCTTGCAATAAAAATTAACACTTCGATGTCATCAGTACAGGAAATTCATGAGCATACGGAAAAATATATATCTATTCCCAAAAGTTGGCGCAGCAAGAATTATGCATTCTAATTTGTTCAATGCCTTACTTTTGTAATACAAAAACAGTTTCTTGACGAACTAAGAGAATCGTTATTTCATTGTTTAATTGTTGATGAAAAGTACTGATATATCTACACAAAAAGCTTTAATTTTATACATAAAATACCGGCCAAAAATTTCTTATGACCATAAAACCGTATTTGCAGGAATTTTAAAATTGACTGGATGTACTAGTTCCTTCATATTTGAAGCTATTTATGAATTTTATATAAAAAATAATATCAATATGCATAATATGGTAATGTTTACATCAGACGGTGCTTCTGTAATGCTTGGTAAGAATAATGGGGTGGCTGCATTGTTACGGAACAGAATCCCTCAGTTATCGCAGCAGCATTGTGTATAATGTGTGATATTGAAACATTATTAAAGACAGTATTTACCATGTTTAATAGATCAACCGTAAAGAAAGCAGGCTTTGAAGAATTGGCAAGCGTAACTGAATGTGATGTATTAGCATTCCGTCCATTAAATGAAGTTAGATGGCTGTCAAGACATTTTGCAGTAAGAGCATTTATTCGTAATTACGATCTATTGATAGAATACTGCACTGAGGAAGTGGAGAAATGTAATGATTCAATATGCAAATATTGCCTAAAACTTCTTAAGGATCCAAAATATTGCCTTTCATTAATGGCTTTAAATGACGTTCTTGAAGAGTTTTCATCTCTTTGTAAAATATTTCAGAGGAGTTTGTTGACAATAATGGATGCAATGCAATTTGCTAAAGCAAGGATCAACAAAATCGAAAACCAATATTTAGGCAAAATAGTTCATTGGAATAATGATATAAAAGATCTAATTGGTAAAAATTCTGGTATCGACACTTCAGCAATTTTACGATTTATCGAATTGTTATGTATAAGACGTAATGGATTGGCATGCATTTGATCATAATGCTATAATAAATTCAAAAGATTTTAACTTTGGTCAAGATTGTATAGAAAAGCTGGTTAAAAAATATAAAAATATAATTCCCGGATATGACGAACAAATTGGAACAGCAATTTCAAAACAATATAACGATTTTAAGTTTGATTAATAATTAAAAAGATGAAAAGTAATTCCGTAGCTAATTTTTTTGATTTAGTTAAGCTGGCTAATGCAGATTCACAATTTAAAGAATTGACAGTGCTTCTAGATATCTGTGCTACATGTCAGGCATCCAGTGCAGATTGTGAACGTGGTTTTAGCTTGATGAATGCTATAAAATCAAAATCACGAAACAGATTAAAGACTAATAATTTAGATAACTTGATGCGAATAAAAACGTTTATCACATCAGGAGGCAATATTAATTTAGACAGTATTTATATGAACATTGGGTTGTTAATAAGGACAGACGTGAAAAACATTAAATTTTGATTTTATATTTTTTTATTTTTAATAGTTATTTTACCTTTTGAATATAATATAGGTATATTGTTTTTGTTTTCTATTTATAACTTTTTATTAAATTAGTAATACTTGCTTGAATGTAATATAATGCAACGTGTAAAATTTTTTTATTATTTACATATTACAAAAATAAAATGATAAAAAAAATTTTTTTTTTCAAATTTTGCTCAATTTTTTTTTAATTTAATATACTTGCCCACATTGCAGTTAGCACACACACCAATTTTAAAAATTAGAGGGAACGTTGGTAATGATTATGATTTATGATAAAAATTGTATGGAAACAATATTGTTGTTGTAATTGTCTTAGCAGGTGTGAAAAAATTAAACAGTTAAGCTTATTTAAAATCAATTGAATTATAACTTAAAAAAAAACTATAAGATCAGACAGCTTAAACCTAAGCTATGATCAATAAAACTAAATTTAATTATCTATTACGTATTTGATATACATGATAATAATGTATTTTTAACAATTTGTAATTCTTAATTTATAACAAAACTAGCAAAGTTACCCGACGTTGTCCGGGTCGACCACAAAATGAATCGAATTTATTTCAATGAAGTTTGATTTATGAATCGAATTGAAAAAAATTGGTTTATCAAAAATATTTTAATATTTTTAATAAACTACGATAAAAAAATATCAACAATACTCCAACTTATGCTATACTTATATTAAAATTATTTCTTTGTAAACAATATTTCGGGTTTTTTTCCAATAGACTATAAACAAACACGTTCCTTGCTATTGCGATATTTTTAAAATAAAGGTATGTTCGCCTTTTCCACAATCAATTTGAATTTGTGTTTAACTGAAATGAGGATGCCAAGTTCTTATTCTTAATCTAGTACCGTAGTTCTGGCTTCCTCAAGTTTCGTAGAAGCAATATTGAAGCTACTACTTTTAATTCCAATTGATGAGGAGGAACAACTTCATTTTCATCGATAACTGTATCTATCGATTTGTACACATAGACCCCCTGGAACACTCTGCAGTATTTTCTGATTAATAAAACGAATTGTCACATTTTTGTGGCTAATTTACATAGCCACTTCACATAGTCATGTAAAAATTTTATACTGATTCCTAAATTCGAAAATACTTTTTCAGGACAATACATGTTTTTTTATTTTTCATAGAATACCTATGAATAAATTTTCATGCCTGTAACACTATTAGTTTTTATTCCTGAGACATACATGCTAAGAGTTGTACGGCAGCAACCCGAACCAGTCCAAATTTTTGAAATCGGTAACAGTCGAATTTCGGTATTTGTGAAAGAGTATCTAAGTGTGAGTTTTTATGCCTGTAACACAATTGGTTTTTGAAATATTCCTGAAACGTACGTGCTAGGAGTTGTACGACAGCAACCCGAACCAGTCCAAATTTTTGAAATCGGTAACAGTCGAATTTCTGTATTTGTGAAAGAGTATCTAAGTGTGAGTTTTTATGCCTGTAACACAATTGGTTTTTGAAATATTCCTGAAACGTACGTGCTAGGAGTTGTACGACAGCAACCCGAACCAGTCCAAATTTTTGAAATCGGTAACAGTCGAATTTCTGTATTTGTGAAAGAGTATCTAAGTGTGAGTTTTTATGCCTGTAACACAATTGGTTTTTGAAATATTCCTGAAACGTACGTGCTAGGAGTTGTACGGCAGCAACCCGAACCAGTCCAAATTTTTGAAATCGGTAACAGTCGAATTTCTGTATTTGTGAAAGAGTATCTAAGTGTAAATTTTCATGCCTCTAACAGAATTGGTTTTTGTAATAGTCCCGGGACGTACGTGCTAGGAGTTGTACGACAGCAACCCGAACCAGTCCAAATTTTCGAAATCTGTAACAGTCGAATTTCTTTATTTGTGAAAGAGAATCTAAATGTAAATTTTCATATCTGTCACACACATGGTTTTTAAAATATTCCTGAGTCTTGGTAAGAGTTGTACGGCAGCAACCCGAACCTGTCACCTGATGGCTTTGTAAAGTAGCGCGTTATTTGCATACCGGTACCATGAATAACTGTGCAAAATTTCAGAACTCTATCTTTAAAACTGTGGGCGTGTATAGCGAACAAACAAACAAACAAACAAATAAACAAACAAACAAACAAACAAACAAACAAACAAACAAACAAACTTTCCCTTTTATAAGTATAGATAAAGAAAAAAAAGTCTTATATAGCACGAATATAGTAATTATGGCGTACGTAGTAATTATAGTCACCTTAGTTATACACTAGTAAACACCTTCAAAATTTATTTTGTTTAATAACCTTTATTCAGCTGGCATTTCAAAATCCTTACTTCAGCTGAAAAGGTACACCTGTAGCTTCAAACAATTTGTATGGATTTTACTATGATTTTTACTATTTTTGTTATATTATTGTGATTATTTTTGTATTTATTCTACTTTTACTCTTAAATTTCGTTTTATTACTTGGGAGAATCTATTCTCTAAAATATATTATTTTGCCACTAACGCTATTTTAGGAAAAAAAAGGTCTATTAAGCATTTCTGTTTGTGGCGAAGTTTAAAGTAAAAAGTTCGGACTTCCAAAAACGGAAGAGCAAAAATGCATCTAATTCAAAAAATGTTATATAACAAAACAAAAACAAAACATTGCTCTAGAAGGATACTTATTTGTTCATGCAACTAAATGGATAACTTTGAAATTTTATCTGCCGTTCAGGTAGCAAGGAAAGTCAATTATATGGTTTGTCGTAAAAACACAAAACATACAAAAAATGTATATTTTTCATCAAAAAACCAATTTTTTAAATATTAATTATATTTTTTGTAAATATAGGCCCAGAAAAATTTTATTTCACGTCTAAAACAAAATTATACTATTTTCCAGTCAAATTCAACATTTTTTCCAAACAAATTCAACATTTCATCAAATAAATTAAACAATTTTTTACAAAAATAAAAAAACTTATAAAAATTGTTTGATTTTTTTGAAAAAATTTGATATTTTTTAAAAAAAATATTGAAATTGTTTGAAAAAATATTGAAATTAGGTACCGAACTATTCTTGTTTTATATCTTCATGATAAAACATCTTCTGGGTACCGAACTACCGTTAGAATTTTTAATTTTTTCATGTACCTACTGAAGATAGTATTCGTTTCAGGTGCAGAAAAATTTTCATTTCTATAAAAAAATTATCATTAGATACTGTTATTAGGTACATTTTATATATTAGATACCGAACTATTCTTATTTCATGTTTTGATGTCCTTTGGGTACCCAAGTACCATTATATATTATATAAACTTTATGTAAATGAAAAATGTAAAATAATATGTATATATAAAAAAAAAAAAATTTGTTATAATAAATTCTGTGGCTTCAAACAATAATCGCTTATGTCTGAAATAGCAGTTTCGAGAAAAATCAATTTAAAGGTTTAAATTAAATTTTAAAAAAAGTTTTTGCCGTAAATGAACCAATATTTGTAAATTTTCAATAAATGTTAACAGATAATTTATTTTTAATGCTCAAAAGAGTAAATTAGTTATAATTTGAATAAAAAAAGTTGAATTTTGAAGAAAAAACGAAGTTAAGCGAATATTGCAAATTTATTAATGTGACATTTTTGATATTATAATGACCTAAGCTTTTATTGTAAAACACATTTCAGTAATTTTAGGAACTTACCTTGATTTAGTTTATTAGTGTAAAATGGAAACTGGAGCATATCGTTTATATAGGCGAAAATGTAAACATTTTTTTTTATATTTTTCATATTTTATTTTAATTTAAAACTCATTTATATAAAACTATAAATATTCAATGTGTATAGAAAATGAAAATGAACATATTTTAAATAAATAAAAAAATTATTTTAAATATTTAATGATAATTTTTAAAGTTTTTTTAAGCAGTTTTGCTTAAATTTTGTCAAAGTTGCTTAAAATATCATCAAATGTCAATCAACTTTTATAAAATTAATAACTTCATTCTACATCAGAATCCTTTTCAACTAAATCTGGATGAATATCATGAGTATCTTCACTTCGTAAGCTTTCGTAGAATTGGTGAAAACAGGGATCAATAAAACGTAGTAAGTCCTGAAAATCGGCTTTTTTATTCAAAGCAGTGACGGCGCGTGGAATTTTCAACTGGGGAAGCACTATAAAAGGAAGCATCAGTTTGCTTTGGCTTTTCTTTTTCTATTGAAATTTTTGCTAATTTCGACAGTCAAAGTTGCTCACATCTACTTCTCAAAGTAGTTTTAATCCTGTTTAGGTAGAAAAACGATCGCTCAGCTGAAGTAGTTATTATGAAGTGTTATAATAAATTTACAAAGTTGGGAATATTTATTAAAAGAATTCTTTAATTCTGTTTCAATTAAAAATGTTCATATTTCGCAAATACTGTTTTTGTTATAAAAATTTTCATCTGAAAATATAACTTTAATTTAAGCTCTGACTTTAAGAAAGCAATGTAAAAAAGTGTGAATATGAATTTTCTATATTTATGTTGGAAAATACCACGTATACGAATTGAAAGATTTTACTGAAAAATGCTGATTACGTCGTTTTATTGTTGTTGTTATTAGTAGATCAAGCATTGGTTTACCATCTTTAATAATTAATAATTTTTCCTCAAAATGTCTAACCGAAAATGATTTTTTTTTAAGCTTTCAATAACACAATTACAATTATCTATTTTAAATATTTATAAATAATAAAAAAAAAACATTTTAAATTTTTACATTTGCTAACAAATTGTTTCAAAACTGCATAAAACAAAATTATGGCTGAAAATAAACAATGTAGCATTCAATAACAAAAAACTACAGCATTACTTAACACAAATCAATACCACTCTCTAAAAAAACCCAAAACTACACACATTATTTATATAAATATTAATTCTCATTTAAGTCAACAACCACAATAATGCATAAAATTAATTCATTCCTTGCTACTTTTTTTATTTGTAAATTCATTTTGTGTCATGCGATATTTTGTTGCTGTTTCCCTAGATAATCTATTTTCTATAAGATATTTTCGAATTATAACAGGTAGATTTGGAATGAATATCAGCCACTCATTCGAATTCAATTTTTTTTCCTTCTAAGATTTTATTTTATTGTCGCTTCGTTTATTATTTTGTTGTTGTTGCTAGAAAACTAAATAGAGACAGTGTGTTTGAGTGTATGTATATTTTAAACCTGAAGAGAA
This sequence comes from Argyra leucocephala, assembly GCA_963942445.1. Taxonomy (NCBI): domain Eukaryota; kingdom Metazoa; phylum Arthropoda; class Insecta; order Diptera; family Dolichopodidae; genus Argyra; species Argyra leucocephala. Next base: position 19,531,248 of record OZ012681.1, read on the forward strand.
GTTAGGAGAATGATATTTAATTTGTCATTATATTTTTATGCAATGTATAATTATTTATAGCTATATTGGTTAGAGAATAATGATTTTTAATAGGCATTATTTTCAAATATTTTAAATTTGTGGTTGTTGAATATCTCTTGTTGGCTTGTATGATTGAAAGAATAATAGAAAATAATGATGTTTATATAGGCATTATTTTCCAAACATATTGTAGTTAATATCTAGGCATATAATTTTTGCTTCAAATTTTTTTTTCATTCGATTTGAATTTTCGTAATTAAGTAATTTTTATATTAAATATATATTTTATATTAAGTTGTAAAAAATAATAAATAATATTTTATTTGGGGAAGCACTCATTCAACTCAATATATGGACGCTTCGTGGCTGATTCAAAGATATTTTTACAGTTCCTTCGATTATAGGAATAGAGCTCACATTTACTGAGCTATAATCACGTTTTAATATATTTAATATTTTGAAGGGTTCTTGGTCATGTAGAAAGTTTTTCTAAAATATTTTTCCAAACTCATCTTTGCAATATCGTCACCATTTTACGTTTTTATAAACAAATTGTTCATTGTCATTATTGCAATCTCTCCAAACGAATTTATTTTTTGAAAAAAGTGCAAGATTTAAAAACTCTTTTTTTCTTTCATTTCAGTTACAATACATTTTTTTAAGCATAAGAAATAATGATTTCATTAGTACAGTATCAACGTACAATAAGAAATTATTTCAAATTAAGAATTTATTTATTTTAATTTTAATTATGCAATAATCACCTACTTGAGATAAGCGGTTATAATTTTCTATATAGTGGTAGTGGTAGGCAAAATTAATTACACACTCAATAAATTTTAACATTTTTTTTTTTTTTTTTTTTCTAAGGCTGGAGTTTACAAATGTGTTAAAAAAAACTTTGGGAATCAATTTCACAAAGTGTTCTTAATTTAAATTTAAATTTTCGTCTGAAAAAAATCTCAAATGACTCAGGTAGTAACAGATTTCTTTTGCTATGTCACACGGCAAAAGTAATTACACATTTGATTTCATACGGCATAATTAATTACACATCAGGTAAAACTAAAGAAATATTGCCAATTTTTGAATAAAAAAGTTGTCTGCAGTAAAATAGTTTTATTTTAGTATTTTTACATTATTAATTTTTAGTTATTCCACCCTGTGCTTCAATAACAGTTTGCAATTACTTTGATATTGAAGTTCTTATATTTTTAATTAATTCTGTAGGTATTTTTAACTAAATATTCAGTATTTCTTCAATCCTTTCAGTTTTTTTCTGCTTTTATCGATATGTTTCCCTTTCATTGTTTCATAAATGCGATTTGTTTCATAAATGCGCAGATGTTCTCTATAACATTTAAGTCAGGGCTCTTTCAGTCCGACACCTTCAAGAAATCGTTTTACAACGCAACCTCTACTAAATGAAGTATTATCTTGCTGGAAACAGCAGTTATCATCAGAAAATATTCTGTTTCCTTAAGTGAAAGCATGTTTATTTAATATTTTAATATATCCACATTGAAATAATGTTGCATCTGTTAGACATAAAGCTCCACCGCCATAGTAGTAAATGCATCCCCACGACATAACATTTCCATCGCCATAGGAATCAAGTGATTAAACCACTTTATACCTTAACTCTTTTGGAAGATGAATGTATTTTTTTGCCAGAGCTTCCGGGGAATGTAAATTAACTTTCCTCTGTCCACAATACGTTATATCAGTACTCCAATGACTCATTAACATATTCTTGAGCAAAAGCCTCATATTTTGAAAAATTTTGTGGTAAAACATTTACTACTTTACGCACCCCACCCCATAAGTTTGAATATTACAATATTTACATATTCTTCGTATTGTTCGTTCACTCCCACTTTTTTTCCAATAATTTTTGCTGACCCAAAAGCAATTTCAACTGGGCTTATATCAGGATTTTCTTCTTAATTACTTAACAATTTGTAATAGCCTTCTTTCGGTCTCTTAGTAACAACTTCATTCCTACTAGATCTTTCCCTGTTTTTCAAGCTACCGTATTCCTCTTTTTTCTTTACAAGATTCTAAGCGGCTTTAAATGAAATTTCATATATTTCTGCTAGCAACCGAGCTAGTGTTAAGCAACAACTTGTGCGCAATTTTCAATATTTAATTCGTTTGTTTTACGTATTATGAATGAGAAATGAATCAGCAATTTTAACAGAATAAAATTATTTGAAACACTATTAAGAGCTGCACTTCGTCACTTTTAAATATTAGAATAAAAATTCAAAAAGAAAAATTAATTAAACGCTATCAAAAAATGCACTTATTCACTTCAATAGATCAAAATGCAATAATGTGTAATTAATTATGCCGTATGAAACCAAATGTGTAATTACTTTTGCCGTGTGACATAGCAAAAGAAATCTGTTACTACCTGAGTCATTTGAGATTTTTTTCAGCCGAAAATTTAAATTTAAATCAAGAACACATTCTGAAATTGATTCCCAAAGTTTTTTTTAACACATTTGAAAACTCCAGCCTTAGAAAAAAAAAACAAAAAAAAAATGTTAAAATTTATTGAGTGTGTAATTAATTTTGCCTACCACTGTAGTTATAATATAATATGCCATATATCTCGTAAAAAATAATAGCCTAAAACAAAATAAGCTAATATTGCAAAAAAATAAATATTTTAATTATAATCTTAAATTTAATTAAGTTATTATTGCAAGTGTTCTTCGATGCAGCAATATTGAGATAAGCCATTATGCTATTGACGATAACTGTTGCTACAAGTATCGCACGAGAATCACATCAAGCACATCAAGCCAGAAATGTGTAAAACAACATGACGAATCTCAAAGTGGTCATAACTCGATTATTTCTTATGTCGACTTAAGCGATTATTGTTTGAAGCCACAGAATTATTTCTGTTATATAAAAAATAATACTTTCTTATTTTAACACAAAAATTCATATAAACTGCATTTCAGGTATAGGTGTACCTTTACAGCTGAATAAAGGTTATCTACGTTTTTAAATTATATCAATAAAAATGCTATTAAAAATAAATTTTTTTTTTTTTTTTTTTTTTTTTTTTTTTTTGCGTGGATTGGTGGGAATCTTCATAGACACAATGAGCCCCGTAGCTTCCATTGTGTGCCAGATTTTTACTGACTAAACCACACCCCTCCCATTAATACTAGTCCAACGGACTAACCATTAATTTATTGCTATTTTGATTTTCTTAAAGAAAAATTTTACGAAATTCTATCGTATTAAATCTAGTGGCTTAGTTCTTTTAAGCCTTCTGACATCATTTTGATTATCTAGCAATTGAGTGGCCTCAACGTTAACATGTCCCTCCAGACGAGCTATATGCTTTGTTGCATATCTTTTTATTTCATTTTCTATGCAAGGAATTTCTAGATCTCTGTGCAAATCACTGTTGCGAACATACCAGGGGGCATTTACCATGTTGCGCAAGACTTTATTTTGGAATTTTTGTATACAAAGTACATGTGTTTGTTTGGCACATCCCCATATTTGTATGCCGTACAACCATATTGGTTTGAGTATCTGATTATATAACAAAATCTTGTTATGTATAGGTAATTTAGAATTACGACCTAAGAGCCAGTACATTTCTCTATACTTATTTTCAAGCTCAAATTTTTTCTTTTTAACGTGCTCTTTCCATCTAAGTTTGACATCTAATGTCATTCCTAGGTATTTAGCATTGTTTTCTTGGGGTATATTGACCCCATTCAGATTTACCAATGGTGGTTGATTTTCTAATTTTTTATTTGTAAAATTTACATGTACTGATTTTAACTCATTGAGTTTAATTTTCCATTTCTTTGTCCAGAGGTATAGCTTGTCGCTTGCTCTTTGCAATTTAATTGTAGCCTCGTCAATATTTGATCCTACTGCCATCAACGCAGTATCGTCAGCGAATGTAGCTACAGTTATATTTTCCATTTCTGGTAAATCATTGGTGTAGAGCAAATACAGTATGGGACCCAGAATACTACCTTGAGGCACACCCGTTTTAATATCTCTAATAGTAGAATACTCTTCGTCTTGTTTTATTCTGAATAGTCTGTTTTCTAGATATGATGAGAGTATATCTACGTATTGTTTAGGTAACATATTGTTTAGTTTATTTATTAAGCCTCGATGCCATACTTTATTATTAAAAATAAATGACAAAAAAATTTTTGACTTTAACCTCATTTTTTCACAAGTTTACTTAATTATTTTAAATTTAATGATATAAAACCTTTTTTCAAAGTGCAAACCGAAATCAAGGACATTAAATTTTATTTTTTTTGATCATCATACATCATAGACATCATCTAATTAGTAAATCTAGTTTCACAAAAGATATTTATAATATACACGTGTTCTAATTAGAAATATAACCTAAACAACAAATTAACACATATATATATATATATATATATATATATTTTTTTTTCATTACAAATCATATCATCAAAACGTATATATAATATAATATTATAAACTTATACATTATTTCCTTTGAGATATATATATTATATTTCTTAACTGCAATAACAGTAAAGACATCCTTATTTACTTATATTTATATATCTATATATAGGAATAAAACTATATATTAACTAGGCTACTGTAAAACTTTATTTACGGCAATTTTTTTTTTATCATCGTTTTTTAGTCGTCTTCCATTTTAATTTTATACCTTGTCAAATTTTAACTAAGTGTAAAAAGTCACGTTTGGGAAATTTAAGTTTGAATTCACCGGAACGGAAACCAAAATAAAGAAAAACAAAGAATAAATAAGAAAAAAAAAAAACCTAGTTGTAAAAAATTTTCTTATTATTTTCTTGTTTTTTTTTTTCGTTTATTTTTACTGACATGTTTACGAGATATTTTGTTATAATATATAACGACAGCGACGAGTGTTATTTATACTATATAGAATATATCGAAAATTTGCGCTCCAGACACATAAAATCTTACTCCAACTCTTCTTTCATAAGTAAAAAAAAAAAAAAATAATAATAAAATACCGGTTTTTATATGAAAGAATCTTTAACAAGAATGAATAAGAAAGGGAAAATTTTCTTTTTCTTTGATTTTGTTTTTTTTTTTTGTTTTTCTTAACACGGAAAAGAATTAGTTTAGGCATTTGACACAGAGACTTCTATAATATGAGAAGAGAGTTTTACATTGTTAAAAGTAAAAATAATATCATACACCTTTCCTTGGGGAGACTTTAACTCAGAACATATTATGTCGACGACTTTCATCATATATAATATGGTCTTATGGAACGGTGCATTCATAATATACAAATATATAAATATATATATATATATAATTTTTTTGTTTTTTGTTTATATTATTTACAGGATAAATAAAAACTTTAAGAACTTTATTTGTTTTTTTTTTTTTTAAATTTCTATAGAAAATTTTTCGTAATCCTCAATGATAGCAGAAGCAACAGCAGCTATTGATAACTTGGTATTACTTTGTTTTGTTTGCTTTTTTCATTTGATAAAAGTCAGAGTTGAAGAACTAACAAAAAACTTTATGATGTTCTAGTAGTACTTTAGGCTTAAGCATCTAAACATTTCCAAGTGTTAAACTGACATTTCTTAGAATATTTTCAATAATACTATTTTTCCTTGGAATAGAGGATTTAAATTAGAAGCGTATCCTAGTAATTTTGGAAAGAAAACCAAAGGTTTCGGTTGAATGAGATTGTCTGTCTCCAAAATACTGTGTGACAATAACGAATCCAAATAATAAATGCACAACCATTACTAATCGAATATGTGTAAACATAAATTTTTATGTTACCCTCCTTTTCTTAGTTAAATAATTTTTAAACCAGCATATCCCTGTAATAGATTTTTTGATGGATTAAGAATTTCAGTCTAACCTATTTTTCGCCGTTTATAGACGGTTTGGAATTATTTTGGTGAAAATTTGTGTTGAGAGCTATTTTTCTATCAAATATCACTTCCCCAAAATATGTTCACACTTTTCCGAACGGTAGGTTTTTGAAAAAGTGGTGATAAGAACTCTTATTAATGGTAAATAACCAAAATACAAAATTAAAATAAATGGAAGAAAAAGTCAAATATTTTATTCAAATTTTATTTAAAAAGTGTTACACAAGCATTTATAAAAAAATGTCAGCAGATTTTTTTTTTTTTTTTTTCCAGATAGTAGTAAATCATCGAAAGAGGCTTCAGGGACTACATATTACCGGGGAAGGCAGTTTGAAGGACTGTGGGACTTTAACCCACTACTAAAAACTCCTATCATTATTGCAACATTAAAACTAGTCTTATAGACTAACCATTAATTTACATTTAACTCAAAGAAACTAAGATCTACCTTTGATCTACCAAAATCCAATAAGGTTTTAATAGATAAAAGGTTTTAACCTAACTCAAGTTGCCTTGTTCGTTTTAGTCGCTTCACAAAGTTTTGATTGTCAATTAAGCTAGAAGCTTCGGTATTGACATGCTGGATCAGACGAGTTTTATGCCGTGCAGCGCATTTAATTATTTCGTCTTTTATAGATGAGATCTTCAGATCTCGATGAATATCGGCATTGCGAACATACCATGGAGCATTGACTATGTTGCGCATTACCTTATTTCGGAACGTTTGGATAGTTTGAATATGGATTTGTTTAGTACATCCCCATATTTGAATACAGTATGCCCAGGCTGGCTTCAATATTTGATTATACATCAAAACTTTGTTATAGGTCGAGACCGTAGAATTTCGCCCAATCAGCCAGTATATTTCTCTATATTTGAACTGGAGTTATTGTTTTTTGATTTTCACATGCTCTTTCCATTTCAGTTTTGCATCCAAGGTCATGCCAAGATATTTAGCTTTATTCTCGTATGGAATCACGACATCATTAATTTTAACTGAGAGAGGAGTTACTATGGATTTTATAGGTGAAGTTTACATGACTAGATTTGGCTTCATTTAATTTAATTTTCCATTTTTTGCACCAGTTGGAAATTTCGTCATTAGCTTTTTGCAGTATTTCAGATGCAATGTCAGCAGATAATGCCATTTCTAATTATCACATTATCGTTAAAGGAAAGAAGTGGTTCCTTTAACGATAATGTGATAAATAGAAATGGCATTATCTGCTATGTTAATTAACCTCCTATAGACGCATTATTATTTTTAATAATATTAGGTTGCTCCATATTCACTTCATTTGACTTTGTTTCGATTGAATGCGAATGGTATTGTTTTGTTTACAACTGTACTTTCCAAAGTATGGTACCATTTGTTCATCAATGGACAAAATGTTAATGAAATCTCCAAATTTGCAAAAAAATTTTTTCAAATTATTTTTGCGAAATAATGATTTTTATCAAGCACATTATTAGAGAAAAAGTGTATACTTTTGGTTTTATCTGGCAAAACTGTGCCAGCGTGAGAGATTTTTTTACAATTGGAATTCCTAAATCAGATTGCTCCAATAGTTTTCGTATTGAAGATAACAGTATGGGATTCAGTAAATAACACAAAGAATATATATATATATATTACCATTTTACCGGTATATATATATATTACTATATCATGACACACGTTTTCTGCAACATAATGTTGGTAAGCATACTTATTTGTATATTTTGATACCAATGAATTGATTATTTTCTCGTCAACAAATAATTTGAATAATTCAACTATACAATCGATTTTTTGACAACATTTTGACCAATTAAATCACCAAAAAAATTACTTTTGTTTTATTATTCACTATTTACGGTTATATACCCACCTGTTAAAATGTCGATTTTCTATATAAATATAAAATAATTACAAATAACTGCAACATGAATACATGATTCGAAATTAATCGGTAACTTGCCATTGGTAGGCTCCTATTACACATCAATCAATGATCAATCAATGGTAAATATATTGTGAATATATACTGTCAACATATTGACCGTTGATTGATCAAGAAATGATTGAAGGTGGTTCTATTTTCATCAAACTTGCTGTCAAAATTCTTATCAATATTGCTGTCAAAATCAGCGGAGGCTGGAGAATGTTCATATAAGGTTATAATATTAATTTATAATATAATTCTAAAAAGAACCATTTTTATATTAATTTTAATAGTTATAGCAATTACACAATTGATACAAACACAATTATTGATATATTATTATTCAAATGTACAAAACAATAATTTGTCGTTTTTTATATACAACATTTTCTTTAAAAATTAAATTTAAAGTGAAGTCAAAAACATTACTCCAGAAATTATATTTTCAATATTCATATATGTTTCGAAATGATCAATATATTCAGAACACCTCCACAATATGTCCTTGCAAAATGTCAAAATATGGATAAAAATATTGATGCAGTGCATGATTGATGTGTAATCGCTCATCATTCTTTTCATCAATATATTGTCAATATATGAACAAGAAGATTGATGAAAAGAATGATGTGTAATAAGCACCGTAGGAATTCTTACCATTAAATTTCAATTGTATATCCAACGCATTTTTACATACATTAAATATATTTTATGTACTAAAGTAAATTATTAAACCATATTAGATTACATGTTTTCAAACAATAATAATATTTAGAGTAAAAATATGTGTGTTGTTTTTAAATTGCTGCAGAAGTCTATTTTTCCAATTTTGCCGTAAAAATGCAATTGGATTAAAAAAAAATTCGGAAAATTATCACCCATATTCTGTTAGACCCATCTCGCGCGAACGTATGAAAATATCTCTGAGGAGATAGTTTTGTATTCTGTTGGACACCACAGACGCGATAGCAAATTACCGCGTCAGCAAATGTCAAAACAGTCTCGTGAGTAATTTCTGTTAGACCCTTGACGAGGCTTTTTTACCAATAATAATTGGTATTTTTTATATTTATGAAGACTTAAATTCGTTAAATTTTTACTTTTTAATAAATTATCTTTATAATTATGATTTACTTTATCTTGTTATAATTTTTTCATTTTTAGTAAAGATACCTATATACTTAGTTCATTTATGATTTCCTAAAGCTCATGTTGAAGCTCCAATTTCTGGTTCAATAATTTTTGCTGGAATTATACTTAAATTAGGGGGTATAGATTATTATGTGTTTATGGATTGTTACGTTGTTTATATTGAAAGGGCAGAAATTTAATTTTATTTGAGTTAGTATTAGATAAGTTGGAGGAGTTTTAGTAAGACTAAATTGTTTACGACCGACACATTTAAAATCTTTAATTGCTTATTCTTCTGTTGCTCATATAGGTATCGTATTAAGAGGATTAATAACTTTAACATATTGAGGAATATGAGGTGCCTATACTTTAATGATTGCTCATGGTTTATATTCTTCCGATTTATTTTGTTTAGCAAATATTTCTTATGAACGTTTAGGTCATTTTTTATCTCGCCAAAAATTGTAAACAATAGAGTATTTTGCCAAAGTATTTTATCAAAAAATTTAATTAAATAAATAAATTGAATAGATAAAATAGTTAAATAAAGATTAATAAACAATTTTTCATTATTTTTTTTGAATTATTATTAAAATTGTGTTTTTGTTTTGAAAAAAAAAACCATCTTTACTATTACTGTTTTACTACTGTTTATGTACTAAACTAAAAAATTATTTTAAACAAATATAGCGGTAAACACAATTGGAACTACCTACTACAATTGGAAAATTTAAAATACATACGCTCTTATGTATATGCTCACAATTGCAACTACAATCGCTCAACCACAATTTCTTTGTCGTCGAAATAAGGCTATTTTCTATTATTTTCGTTGGTAGTTGGATTTGACATTTCTGACAACCTTTTTCAACATCAAAAAATAAAAACCAAAACAATTATTCTGAAATCTGATATTAGTAAATTAATAAATTATTCATAAATTATTCCACCATTTGCTTTTCTATTTTGTTCGTTTATTTTTATTTTTCGTTTCGCTACAATTGTGTTTCATTTGACGAGAAATAGTTGAGCGAAGCGAATTTCGTTGGTAGTCGGTGGTCGCAATAGTGTTTACCGCTTTTAAACATATTTATTTTTTATTTAAAAAATATTTTAACACTAAGCCCCACTAATACTTTCCACAAATTTTATAAACCATATTTTGTTTATATATCAATGATTTTTTTTGGCAGTAAAAAATGATCAGTACTACCAACAAATAAAATGTTCTATCGAGCCGCATACAGTGTCTAACAGAAATGCTCATTCAGCGAAACGAAAAGAGATCAATTTTTTCTTCTCGTCAATGATGGGTTTAAAAGAATATGGGTATATACAAACATTTTTTTATTTTATTTTTAAAAACTTTAACAATATAATATTAATAACAAAATCAATGAAAAGGCGGGGACAAATGAGATAAGGTGATTGGGACGTGCTTCCTTTGATTTAATCTAATCTATAAAAAGCATATTGAAATTTCTATGAATATGAGTATTGTAAGCATGTCAAAAGGGGTTGACTATATAATGCAATGCTATATTGTGTAACGCCTTATATTCTTTGAAGATAGAATTATTTAGCACAATGCCATAATGCCATTCATACCGTGAGGCCAGAATAACTTCAATATTGAGGCAATTCAGAAATTTTTTTTGAGGTATGCGTTACGTAGACTGCCATGGGCTGACCCACTTATTCTACCCCCTTATAAAAATCGCCTAAAGTAACTTAACTTAATCTCTTTAAAATTTAGAAGATAAATTTCAGATATTTTCTTCATACTACAAGTTATGAATGGCGAAATCTATTCAAAGTACATTAAAAATATGGTGAATACCCCATGTCAATACTAGTACACGGTTTCACTCAGAGAACATTCTTAATGCCCTCTATCATCGAACAAATTACGGGAAATATGAACCCATTAATAGCAGATGTTTATGTTATGCAATAAATATTAAAGCTACATCTTTTATTAAGTGGAAGTCAAAGTAAAAAGGATTTATTGCTACAATTCTCTTGGAATTGAATATTTGAGTTCGAGCTTTAATAGAACAGATAAAACAAAAAAAAAAACACATTTTCTAGATAGAAAAAAAACACACACACATTTTCTTATCATCACACTTAACAACCATTTGTTAATACGTAGTTCTAGTTTTCCCATTTCCTTTTTTGTATCTTTTAAATTGTAGAGTACTTTAGTTTAGAATAATTTTTGTTAAATATTAATTACTTTTCTTTTATTTATTTTTTTTTTTTATTTTTTTTTAGTCTAAGACCTAATTGTAATCTGTTTGATCTAAACAAGAAATAAATAAATACCAGAATATTTCTTATACAACAGTTTTAGATCTGTGCACTTCTACCAATGCACTTCCCTGTATTTTTTTTTTTGGAATACTTCTTATTTCTCTTGACATGTTTTTTTTGCACCAAATTTCGGCTACAACTTGTAATACCTACAGATACTTTGCTATGATATGATGACCGCATTTATTTTAACTCCACGCAGAAATTATTGGTATTGTATATCTATTTATTTATTTATTTGTTTATTTATTTATTATGCTTTATTGATAAAGTTTACACACGAAATTTATTATGTGTAATATTTATCTTCTATGGCAACTATTATTATAATAATTTCCTAAACACACAATCGAAATACTTAAGAAAAAAAACTCATTAGTAGATTAGAAGAAATTTAGGTGGGCTTTAGTTGGTTCGATTCCCACACTATCAAGAAACAAATGCGGCTAAAAGCTGAAATTGGTTCAACGAATAGAGTCTTATGCGAGGAAAGTTTCTGGGGTATTACAATAGACTGATCTAGATGTGTCGGCGTACTGTCGGCAGCCATTACTACCTGTCTACCTGGTAGGTGCGACTAAAGCTCCTGATGTCCTTCGGAAATTACGTCTTACCTTTCGAAAAAAAAATGTACTTTAACTGAAAGAGATATCTCCAGTTCTAGGTAAGCATATTACTTTGTAATAATACCGTAAAAAATACATCAATATTTCTATTCCATACAATATCTAGAATGTTTCAGTAATGGATTGATATACCTGAAACAGTAACTGGAAAAATTTAAATTTTTTTGGCATTCTTTTATCAATTTAATCTAAAACTATCACTCGTTCTTCTTTTTCTTCATTATCTAGTTCTTATTTAGCTTCAAGCCTGCTATTTGTGATGAACCAAGCAAATTTGATTTGTGTTGTCTCTGCGCACGAATTCGCTTTCTTCAGAAGCCACATGATTAACCAGGAACAGTATCCAAATTAATTAGAATGTGATTTACTACTCAACATTGGGCTCTAGTGGTCAAAACTGATATACACAAAATATAATTGAAACAAAATTAAATGTACAGGACACATTTTAAACATCGAAAATGCCATAAGATTAAACATAAGAAAAAAAATATTAAATTTTCTTAGTTTTTAAGATTTTATTTACATATTTTTATTTTCTTTTAATTAAGTACAATATAAACAATAAAAATAAAGAATTAAAAAAAAAAAGTAGTTCATTATAAAAATACTAAATTCATTCGGCCCGTTTATACACAAATTTATTTTCCAGGAATGTCTTAATAATAAATTCACAGTAAATTGAGAACGTTATTTACAATAAAAGATATTCAACATTATTTTGCAAAAGTAATTCTTATATCCATTTACAAATATACTTATATAAATATATATATATATATACTACATTTATTTATATACAATTGAAATGCGTATAAAATCGCGTAAATATTATCAAAATCTATTGAATTTACAGTTATGTTCCTGTGTACCAAAATAAAAACATAAAACAACAAAAAAAAAAACAAAAAATAATATACGAAAAATTTTCTATCAATGTCATAAAATCGAAGATGAAACCATTTTCTTTATATCCTTTATTATTATTATAATCCTTTAGACTTTTTTATATTGTTTATTTTGTTGTATATTGTTGTAACAGTACCTTATATTATATCACATAATATACACACATACGTGTATGTGATAACAAAACTTAGATAAATAAGTGAAATTCGAGTATAAAAATTCAGGTTTTATTATATTTGCAAATTCGCAATTTTCTTCACATATTATCACAATCAACCCCATCTGCACCATCATTCAACTTTAACTGTAAATTGGTAAATTTTTGTCCATTATTATTCTTATGTAAATTCTATAGTAAAATAATTTTTTTTTACAAAGGTTAATCAATAAATTCATAAACTTATTGAAAATAAGTCAACATTATTTGAGGAGGACAGTCAAAATGTAGAACTTGTATAGGGTTCCGCTTTATAATGATAACGTCTGCTCATCTCAAGAGTTAAATTCAGAAGATTTTATTATAATGTTATTATATATATTTACTTATACTAATTTATTAATTACTTACAGTTATTCGTAAGTAATTGTTTTGGGGATGGCCAGAGGCCCCTATACTACACCGCTTTATGATGATAACGTCTGCTCATCTCAAGAGTTAAATTTGGAAGACTATATTATAATTTTCTTATATCTATTTACTTATACTAATTTATAAATTACTTACAGTTATAATAATATTAGTAATTTTTTTCTGGTTGGCCAGAAGCCCTATACTATACTCCACCTTCAGCGGAGCGATAAAAATTTTCTTATTTTAACAAAAATCTTACCGAGTTTATTTTTTGGATCTATTTCTTTCTATTTTCGTTTCAAAGTATGCCATACACGGGTTTGATTGTATCTATGGATAACGAGATATTCTTTCCTTTAATCCTAATGTTTCCTAAATTTTCTAACTACAGTGTACGGTCCCTCGTATGGTGTTGTGAGTCATGTTTTAACTCTATCAACACGTACGAATACGATGGGTGCACTTTTCTACATCTTTCAGTATAAACAATTTTTCGTTTGCGCTCTCCCTTGGTGCAACTTGATTTTTGCACAAGCTTGCATAATAGGTCAATGAAAAGTTATTGATCCGTGTCATTTGTTGATGTGTTTATTAGAGAATTTCCGGAAATTTTATGTGTTTGCCAGTAGAGTATCTTGCTTGAAATGCGTATTCCCAGCTTGATACCTTCTCAAACAAGTTTGCTCTTTTGCACCGAGCCAAAAAATGAGTTTTTTAATTGTCTGTGAAATCGGTCGATCATCCAATTTGATTTCGGATGATAGCTGGTGTTTCTCAACTTTTTGACAACTAATAATTTTATTGATTGCGAGTTTAAATTCAAATTGACTTCCTTGGTCGGATGTGATTATTTCTGGTACTCTGAATCGCGCTATTTATCCTGAGAATAATGCCATTGCTAACTTTTCTGCTGAGATAATTTTTTTTTAAAAGCTTCTGACCATCTTGTAAATCGATCTATTTTTGTTAACAAATACGAATGGTCTTGGGACATAGCGAGTGGTCCATATGAATGTGAAAGCTACTTTGGTATGTAACGAATGTTTCAATATTCTACATTTTATTGTTATAACTTTATATGAATATGATTCTCTCTCTTTACTGCTTTTCCACCACTGCAAGTTTGCGGTCATATGAATGCCATTGATAAATCATGGCTTATCTCTTCAGCATTATTTTATGACTATTCGCTTGCAAAAAGTACTTTTGATTGCGCTCATTCAAAATTGCGTTGTTTGCAGCTGTTCGCTACCACTATCATTTATTATTATGATAATAAATTCATCAACTTATATGGTCCAAAAATAAGTTAAGTCAATTCCAAGAATATAGCATGAACAATTTTTTATACAGATTGTTGGCATACTAACAATCACAACATGAATCATGAACATATCCTTACTACTTTTTATACAGATTTTTGGCATACTAGCAATCACAACATCAATCATGAGCATCTTTCTTTACAACTTTCTATACAGATTAGCGTACTAACAATCAAAACCGCTTCTTTTTTTGGATTTATGGTATATATCTACTAATTTAAATATCCTCAAATTAATTGTCAAAAAAATCTTTACCAATAATTTATCGGATAAAATATCAGCCAAGAGATACTGCCTCTGAGAGAAAAACCGACAATATATTGTCCGACATTCGTAAATATTAAAGGGGTATCCAATAATACGAAATGTGGTTTCCACTTTTATTTAATACTTTACAATTGTGTTGTGCGTGTGTATTCGTAGAAAGGATTTGTGAAAATTGACACGCATGATTTTTTACCGTTATATTATAAATTGTGTATGTAAATATTACCCATTCGTTTTATATTCGTTTTATATTCAAATATTGTGTAAACATTATCGTTATGCGTAAATATATATATATATATATACATATTTGTAGTTATTTTCTGAAGTAACAAAATGAAAAAAAAAAAAGCAAAAAAAATGGATATCATCAGACAACGTCAAATGAAAGTCTCGGATATCAATGAATTTTTTTGTCCTGGTTTTCCAAGAACAAAATTTATGTGAAGTGATTTTCAAAAGATATTTCGCGAAAATCCATTTTCCTATTCCGTAATCGATTTGATGATAACATCTAACGTTTTTTTGTTTTTTTCTGTTTGTTTGTTATTATTTTATTTTTATTTTTGTAAAGAGTTCTTGAAAAAGGGTAGGGGTTTCAAAATGTTGATTTTAAGAAATTTTACACTTTTAAATTGAATGGATTTGTGTTATATTTCGAAGGTAAGTATTTGTATTTGATGTATAAGAAATGAAAATTAAATTTTGGAAGCTATGGTAAAGTAATTTAATTTATAGTTGTGTACATATTCTAATTTTTTTGTATTACTAGCTGCACCCGCCCTGCGTTGCTGACCCAAAGCCCGCGAACAATAAAAATATCTAATTTAAAATAATTTTTTAAAGGCATTATTTTAATTTAATTCATTCATTTTATTTCAAGAAAAAATTTAAATTATCATTTGAATATAATTTGTATACATTTTTTTTAATTAATTATTTTAAAAAAAAGGGATTAAAATAAATAATTAATTAATATTTAAATATAAATAATTATTTATAAAATGTTGTTAATTAATTATTTTTATTGTTTTTTACATTAATATTTCAATCTATTGTAGTTTTTATTATTTGGAGTATAAATGTATAAATTATCTGGATTGCCAACTCTTGAAAGTGTAGCATATAGTTCTAGCTAAGTATATCATATAGTGTAGCCAATGTGCAAAGCAATGATTTTTCAAATTTAATCCAGCTATACTCAATAATAATTGACCTTGTTATTTATTTATTGTGATATTAAAAGCCAGACTTAATGGAAATTGAAGCGTTTTGAATTGAAATGGGGCACATCACTTGAAAGTATTGTGATACGTGGAATAGAAAGAGTAGGAAAAAGTACGTGAATTCCAATTTAAAGTTTTATATCAGTTTTCGTTTCTCAAAATAATATTCAAAAGAGGAGCTGGAAACCGTGGGGCAGCTATCCGAACAACTTAGATTCTTCTGAAACACGGTAAAAGGAATGTTTTTTATTTTTATTGATTTTCATTCATTCATTCATCTCAAGAGAGCGCATTTGCTCGTACAGAGTACTTTGTATTGCTACTATTACGTGTTTTGTATTCCTACTATTACTAAAAATTAAAACTAAAATAACAACATTTATACATACTTAACTAAATCAATAACTCAGCACAAAATTTTTTTTTTTTTTTTTTTTTTTTAGATATAATAAATGTTAAGTTAATATCCTAACCAAATTCAAACTATAATCCATAAATTTAATTTAATTTAAT
Source organism: Argyra leucocephala (assembly GCA_963942445.1). Taxonomy (NCBI): domain Eukaryota; kingdom Metazoa; phylum Arthropoda; class Insecta; order Diptera; family Dolichopodidae; genus Argyra; species Argyra leucocephala. The sequence goes on from OZ012681.1 coordinate 19,548,005, forward strand.
TTTTATTTATTCATTCCAAAATATAGTTAACATATATACTGACATTATCGATTTACATTAATTTAGAGGTTAGATTAAATCATCTTATCAACTATAATCTATAAAGAAAACTTTAAAAATTTAACCCAAGAAGTATTCATTTAATTTCCTTTTAAATTTACCCATACCGTTATTTGAAATCATTTGGTAAGCTATTTTATATCGTATTGCTATATTGTATATATGGTATTCTGTCTATTAAATCTAATTCTGGATGAAACTAACCTAATGTTATATGCAGCCCTCGTAGAATAACTATGAACACAATTATTAGATGTATACTGGACATTGGTTTTGATATTCTCCGTAACCATCAAGTATGTCTGATGAGCAGATCAATTGGATGAACTTGATGTTGTTATGTATTATTTTACTTGACCTGCTTTGATTATTGACCCACACAGATTCTTAACGACCTTTCCACATTACAGCTTTTTATGCTGGCTATGCATATTAAAAGCCGAATATTTATGACAGCAAAAAAAGCTGGTATAAAAATTTCACCATGACACAATGAAGCTTTTGTTATTTAACATTAAAATGTCGTGTAGTGAAGAAGTGATTTTGGAAAAGTTAAGAATAATCCATTTTGTTCATAATGTAACAAAACGTTATGAATCACAAAAGGAAAAGGGACAACGGGAATTTTGGGTAAGGCCATTATTTACAGACAGAGATGAAACTGGTATTTATTATTCGACATATTTACAAATCAAAAATTCGGATCCAGAGATCTTCTTAAAAACTTTTGCATATTTGATTCAGAGCAATTCTTATGTTCTTTCATACCTTCTCCCTTTTTATTATATTTTTGTAATCAGAGTTGGTTTTGCTGTATAAACAAGGTTTTGTTGTTGTTTAATCAAACACGATTAATTTTTCATTTATTGCCTTGCCTGAAATTTAAATATATATACCGGGTGTTCCTGACCATGCGTGTCAGCTTTTTAAGAGGAGAAGGAGCCGTTATTTTAAAATTGAATCAAAATTTTATTAGCTAAATCGAGGGTGCTGTATCGATTGGTGATATTTTTAAATTCCGGGAAGAAAGGGAAATTGGTTTTTTTCAGACCAAAAATCGCCGAAATTGGCCGAATTCGAGATTTTAAAATGGGTAGGGGTACTTTTTTATGCAAATTCGGATTCTACGTCAAAAAATAATTAACTTTTGTAAAGTAAAAAAATTTTTTTTTTTTTTTTTTCACTTTGTAGGAACCCAAAACTGAGACAAAAAATATGATAACATGAAAAATTAATTCTAGTTTATCAAAGGAAAATATTGAGCATTTTTGTTTTATTGTTATTAATTTTAAAGAAAAATACTAAGAAAACGAAAAAAAAATCCTTTAACATAATTTCCTTTTTTTTTTATTGTAGAATCTGAATTTGCATTAAAAAGTACACCTTCCCGTCTCGAAAATCTCGGCCAGTTTCGGCGATTTTTGGTCTTAAAAAACCGATTTGCAGTCCTTTCCGGAAGTTCAAAGTACCACCAATCGATAGAGCACCCTCGATTTAGTTAACAAACTTTTTTTAAATTTTAAAATAACGGCTCCTTTCCCTCTTAAAAAGCTGATACGCATGATCTGGACCACCCGGTATATACCCATGTATCTACATATAATAATATTTATTTCATACAATATCTTTTACAAATTATAAAATGAATAAATATTACAAATCTTAAAATAAATAAATATAAAAAAAATATTTAGTCTACTACCCATTTTGAAAATATATATTTATAACATTAAATCTGACACTTTTTTTAAAAACAAGCCGCTCTTTTTCTGAAAAAATCAAAGTTCAATTGAATGTCGACTTTTTATGCTGAATTTTTTTCTTAGCTTTTTATGCCACTTTTTCATTGTGGGATGCTATTCACGATTCCATATGTTTTGAATTAAAAATAAGCTGTCATAAAAAGTTGGCTTTAAAAACCAGCATAAAAAGCAGTAATGTGGGAAGGCCTTTATAGCTTTATTTTAAATTTTTTGTATACGCTTAATGGTTTTGATGAATTTGTTTACCCATATTTGTATTGAATACACAACAATACTGTGAAACAAATTATAAAACAAATTTTAAAACCTTTTAATTTTAATTAGAACTATCTTCTATTAACAATTCGAAAATTTCTGGCTGTGCTTGTTCCCTTTATCAGTTGTTCGTCTATTTCTTTGTCTCAATTTAAATTGTTATCAACAGTATTACTTCCAAATACTTGTAAGTTTTTACTTTTTCGTTAGTACATGAATCATATGTTATATTAATTGTATTAATAATTAACTTATAACAGTGAAAATAGCTTCTAACTATTCTAATTACTCTAACGCTGGAAAACAAGTTTTTATAAAAACTAATAATTAACTAAGTCTTTAAATATCCATTTCGTTTTCTTAGTATTGATTGCCAGTTTGTGTTTGTTCATCCACTCATTAATTCTTCATAATGACATGATTTCTTATAGGCTTTCTACAGAATCCTTCATGTACACAATTACAAGATTATCAGCAACCATGTCTGGCTTACCGCTTACCATACAATTTCAGATTTAGCTTTATAATTTGATAATTTGATAATTTGTTATAATGTATTATATGTATATACCTTGTTTAGGTATTTCAAATAAAATAAAAATAAAATAAAATAAATAAAATAAGAATAAAGTTGGACCCAGAGAGCTATTACTCCACACTTACTATTTCGTAGATCGCTTGTTAAATCTACGCACTAAGTATAAATTGCATTCTGTCTGAGAGATAGCTTTTACACCAATTGAGTTAATTTTTCAATGATGATTTTACATTTTCGAGAGAATATAAGTGCCAATTTTCCGTTTTATAACACTTTTGATTTTTGAAATATTTTTGGTGGATACTAGGAGTTTTATGACTTAAAAGGCTTGTTTAACAGTTCAATATTGCTTATTTCCAATGGGATATAATCTTTATAATAATTTATAATATGTATAGTAGATTATTAATAATTTCAATTTTTCTGCAATTTTAAATTATTTGATTTGTCTGTAAGTGCTAATCGCATCAAAAATGAATTTAAAGTCTCTCTTTCCTAGAGAATTTTCTACCATTCCATATAGATCAAAATCTAAATCATATTCAATTTCAAACTCAAACAGAATTCGATCTATCTTTCTACTTTAAGTAAATTATTTGATACAAAGATATTTTTTTTTTTATTTTATTTATTTATTTATTTAGCTCAATTGAGCCCAATCGTCGTACAGAGTATTTTTTTTACAAATTGTAATTCAGTTCAATTAAAAACAAAATAAAATACAATGAAAAAATATAGTAAAAATTAGAATTAGACAAAATATAATAAGCACAATCAGTATTTCAATTTGTTTTTCAATTATTATGCTTAGGCATAATGTAATCACTTATGTTAGACTTTAATAAAACTAATTAATTTTTATTTTAAATTTATTTAGGTTGTTATTGGCTTTTAATTCATTTGGCAATGTAATATAATATTTAAAACCTACATTATAAAATTGCAATCGAGCCCATTGAATCTTTTTTTTGACAACATTATTCTGATATTTTCTGCATTTCTAGTTCCATATTCATGATATTCATTGTTTTAAGTTGCTGTAATATTCGTATTGATATTTTTTGAAACAATCAGAAGGGTATGTGTAGCCAATTTCCATTTTATAAATAGATTGAATGTAAGGATTTTGTCCCCAATATATATTACTTCTGTGAAAGTTCTTTGGTGGTGCCTTAATAAGTTTTTTATGCTTTGTTCTGAAGAAGTTTATTTAGCTCTTTAATCAAAAGCATTTCCCCAGATTTGAATCACATATTATGTTATATTACTATGAAAAAGGCTATAGTAAATAGATCTTTTCAGGCTTAGTGGGACTCGATGAATTCTGGATTCAACACTAAGTTATAATAATGCTTTGATAATTTGCTTGATATTTTGTCTGATTTGTTTCGATGACTGGCTTACTGACGCAGTCTTGAAAACCTTTGTAGGTCAATAAATTTTGGATAGCGAACAAGCAGGTATGATCATTTTCACCTCCCTTGAGTTTTTCAACGTCGAAGTCCTTCGTCATTTTTATTTTATTTTTAAATATACACACAGTATATTTTAATAACCACACACAAAACAAAAATGTTTTGATATTATATCAAGAAAAACGACACACGATATTTTTATAAAAAAAAAAGCAATATAAAAATTAATTCGAATTTATTTATTCTATTATGAACCACGCTCTGCTACCATGTTGTAACTAAAAGAAACATTATACGAGACTAACTTTAATATTTATTTAAACTATAATATATACATCAAAATGTACTGCTAACAAATATGACAAATATGCAGATCAGCATATACAACTACAATTATATTCCAACAAGTAGTTTGAAAACTTCGGTAATTCTTGGTGCTTTTTTACAATGTTCGCTAATTTGTGTATTCCAACTGGTTATCTATAGCTATACCTAGATATTTGTACTGCTCTATAATTTGAATGTAGCAGTTACCAAAATTTATATTCACTTTATCTGTTGGTCTAGAATTAAACTGCATATCCTATTTGGTTTTATTGGAATTAATAATAAGCCGGTGTTTATCCATCCACGTCTTTATTTATTTACTAGATTATCTTGATTAACTGCGCTTTCCCTTACATGTATTCTCATCATAAACAATTGCCATATATCATCTGCATACATAAAAGGAGATGAGTTGCTCTGGCAAGAGAACTACCCTTAATTACTCCAAAGTCAACGTTTTTGATGTTACTCTTAACTCCTTCACATTCAGCAAACTCAGTTCGATTTGACAAGTAAAATTTAGACCGGATAAACTCTTTTCCGCTGATCCCAAACTCATATAAAATTCTTAATAAAATATTTCTGTCGACCGTATCAAATGCTTTTTTTACGTCCCAAGATACTACAGCACCTTTTGTTTTTTTATCAATTTCAGCTTGAATTTTAGACACAAGATCAAATAAGGCCGCTAGAGTAATGGATTGTTTTTTGAATCCATATTGCTTATTGTTTGTCAATCCCTCTTTATGCAGATAATCAGTAAGTTGACTATTCACATAATTATCAATAATTTTGCTCAATGTATAGTGGAGATGGAGATAGGTCTGAATTTATTTACATATATCTTCTCTGATATTTGCCATTTTTCCAGTTTAAAGTAAGTTTCCAGAAAAGTTTATTATCTTTGTTGATTCATTCGCTGATTCATTCGCTTCTGCTGAGCTAGAGTGTTCTGTTTTGTGGCTATATTCAACCAAAAGTTTGGTGTGTCTTGTTGGTCTGGTTTCATTATTAATTTTAATATTGTCTTTAATGTAATGCACATCACCAGTTAAAACATCAAATGTGAAGCAAGATGATAGCATAATTCTGCGGAACGCTAAGCTAAGCATATTAATATTCTGTAGTATATCATTATATGATGGGAGCAACGTTCTCTCAAAGTTGCACACGTGCGCAATTGCGCACAGATTTGTTTTGAATTGCACATTAGAAACTAGCTTGTAAATATTTAATACTTATTTATTCAGTTGTTATTTGTCATAATTCTTAGTTAGTTGTTCCAATTCTAATTGGTAAGTTTTATAAGGTTTATCATTTTGTAGTACATATTAATATATTTTATATTTTAATAAAAATCTAGGACAGACATTCTCTAGTCTAAAATAATGTCACAAAGAAAAAAATTAAGCTTCTGGTGAATTGTGCAAAACAGTGAAGCAATTAAAATCAGAGTTGCTTTCTCTATGTTGAAATAAAAACTGGTAAAGATAACATCAAAATTTGAATAGATAATGTTGTTCTTGCCGTTAAAATGAATATTTAAATGAACTCAGTTCAAAAAATAAACAATCATTTTGCAAAATATGTAGTGATTCCAAAAAATTGGAGGAGTAAAAATTATGCTTTTGAATTCGTGTATTAACCACCTTATCCAACAAGAAATATTATATTAAATATGATAACAATTCCATTGCTTAATAGTGGATGAAAGCACTGATATTTCCATTGAGAAAATGTTAACTATTTACACATATAAAATACCGCTTTAATCTTAATTGCAAAACTGATTTACTGGTATAATACAATTAAATGCATGTGACGGAAAATATATTGTGGAGTCCATAAAATGTTTTTATAAAACTATTCTGGATATGCAAAAGATGGTAATGTTAACATCTGATGGAGCTGCAGTACTGCCTAGGAGCCTATAATGCAGTTACATCACACAGCACAATTTGTCGCTTAACAGCTCACATTGTGTGGCACATAGAGAGGATCTGGTAATCCATGATGCCTGGAAGCGTATCCCTCTTATTTCTCAAATAGAAACACGAAGATGTTCCATCGTTCATCCCTTTAAAAAGCATAATTTTGAAGAAATGGCAAGTCTAATGGATTGTGAAGTTTAGATGTTCAGGACTCTTAATGAAATACGCTGACATCATTTTGCAATTATTCCGTTTATTCGGAATTATGATGTCTTAATAGAACATTTCAAAGAAAAGATTGATAGTTCCAATTCAGTTGAACCAACCGCAAAATATTGCTTAACAGCTTCAGAAAATAATGTAAGTCGTATAAAATTGATTACATTAAATGATGAAAAATGAAAATGTCATCTGGGATAATTTTATTTGTTGAAAGCAAAGTTCTTGGCTACCATTTGGATAAAATATTTCCTGATGCTGACATAGAACTTTGGAATGCTTTTGATCAAAGCGCTATTGTCAACACATCTAACTTTGATTATGGCAATGAAAACTTAAAAAAGTGAATTTTAAATATTGAGATCTTATCATGGACATGGATAATAAAATAATAATGGATCAGTTTAAAGATTAAAATACTTATTTACGGAAAAATCCAAAAACAATAGTCGTAATTTCATTGACCTACTTGAATTGGATCTTCGTGAAGATAGTTTTGTTTGATATTTGTGGAACCCTTCAAGCGTCGACTGCTGATAGTGAAAGACAATTTAGCCTGATGAATTTGATTAAAACTAAATTTAAAAATAGGTTTAAAAGTAAATCATTTGGGTAACTTAATAAGAATAAAGTCACACTTAATGGCGGAAAATATTATTGATCTGGCTATACTTACTATTACTGGAAGAAAAAGAAAAACAGGAAAGAAAAAAAATAATAATGTAATATGTAATTAATAAAAATAAATTTAAAAACAATAAAAAAACTTGAAACACTCAAATAAAAAGATTTTTTTTTTTAATAAAATATCTAATTTATCAAATTTTTGTTTAATTTTTTAAACATAGCGCAATTTATTTTTCTTTTGCTCAGCTAAAAAAAAAAATTATAGGGAACGTTGGATGGGAGATTATGAAAATCTCTTGGGTCGTAGATATTCCTTAAAGCAAATAACAAATATTGATTTTGAATAGATTCAATCCTAATGCGATGAACTGAGAAAGCAGGATCCCAAATAATACATCCGTATTATTGATCTTAATCAATAATGCGAATAAAGAATTCTTAATATCCGTAAATACGGAAGAAATCTTATTATCCGTAAATTGACATTCGCTGGCAGTTCTTTTTTCCGGATAAAAAATAATCCAACTACACATTTCACTATTGTATCGCCTAATTTATACTAAAATTATAATATACAAAATTTTTAATTTTTAAAAGTAAAATGTACCTTACCTGTAACCTGTACCTTACCTTAAATTAATATTTCATAGTTTTTATACTATTCCTCGAAACTATAATTGTAAAAATCAAATATTCTTCTGCTTCAACAAGCATTTTAGTTCAACAATTCATATTTTTCTAATACCAATAATCTTTAACTATCAACCAGGCATAAATATATATAGATTGATCCAAATCATAGGATTTAATATTTTAAATTGTTATTTTGCTAGTGAAAAATTGTGCTTCTCTCATGCCATCATCCGTTGAAAGTATTTCATTGTATTTTTTGTTTATTTTATTTTTATTTTTTTTCTTTTTTTTTTGTATTGCTAAACTATATAACCTGTCCTGATTTCTCAACTGAAAGAAAAAAACAAATTTTATTTAATTCAATATAATTATTTCAATTAAACATGAATCCTTCTAGCAAATCTTAAAAATTATCTACTCGTAGTTGTAAAATGTTAAAATATGCAAATATTTTTTTTTTTCAAGTGCACACGCGCTTTAATACCACATCATAATAACAACAACATTTTGTAATGTAATATGTAATTTACATAAAATCTATAAAAATTTAAATCTTGATTATAGAGGTTCCACCAATATAACAATCAAATAAACAATTATCCTTTAAAGCAAAATAAAAATTATATAAACAGAGGTTATATTTATCAATTTTTTTTTTCTATCTTTCTTTTTTCTGTGCATCTTCTAAAACAGAGATTCTAAACATGCTGTTCGGGAGTTTGATATATTCTAAAAAATTTAACAAAAAAAATATTACGTTGTTGTAGAGGAGAAATTGACCATATACAAAATTGCCACTTTTGAGTTATATATACCAAATTAAACCTGATTTCAGCAAAGCTTTTGATTTGCTTCCACATAACATTATCATCTTTAAGTTAAATAAATTAGGATTTCCTAGTTACTTTATTAATTGGGTTCATTCTTACCTTTCTGGTCGTAGTTATAGTGTTTCGTTTAGATCAGGCTTGTCTAAAGTGCGGCCCAAAAGACTTCGAAATGCGGCCCAATCGAAAATTATGAAAATATTTAAAAATATAAATTTTTATTAAAAATACCTATCTGTTTAAATTTAAAAAAAAATTTTAACATTATTTTTCATATTTGTAAGTTAAAAAAAAATTTTTTTCATCTCAATTCATTTAAGAAAACTGATTGGAATATGTTTAGAGAAAAACTTGAGCAATTCATTACTCTAGGATCCGTGGAATCAAGGAACCAAATTGATGCAGAAGTCGAGCAATTCATTGTAGACGTGCAGCAAGCAGCGAAGGAGAGCACGCCATGTTTTGACTCGAAACATCACTCGAGAGTGAGCTATCCTCCAGAAATAAGAGCACTGGTTATGGAGAAGAGAAGGGCACGACGAAAATGGCAATCAACGAGGTACCCAGGTGATAAAATTATATTCAATCGCTTAAATAATCATTTAAAAAATTCTTAAACAATTTATCAGCCGATGCTTATACTGACTACTCGCTTTGGAAAGCAGCTAAACGAATAAATAGACCACAGGTGCAAGATCCACCTTTGAAAACACAGGCTGGTAGCTGGGTCGGTAACCCAAAAGAAAAAGCTAAGATTTTTGCTGACGACTTGGCAGAGGTCTTCACAGCACCAACACAAAATCTTGCAAATGAAAATATAACTCTCGAAGTTAAAATAGATGAAGCGGAAATTTCGCATGTCACTCTAAGAGAAATTAAACAAATATGCAGACACAACCTGAGTGTCAAAAAAGCACCAGGTTACGATCTCATCAATGGCCAAATCATGCGTGAACTACCAGATCTAGCTTTGTTAAAGCTACAACATATATTTAATGCATGTTTTAAGTTCACATATGTTCCGAGACAATGGAAAATTGCAGAAGTAATTGTAATACCGAAGCAAGGAAAACCGCCTTCAGAGGTAACATCATATCGACCAATATCGTTGTTACCTATTATATCAAAAATATTTGAGAAACTGCTCCTCAAAAGACTTGCCCCGATTATTGAAGAAAGAGATCTGATCCCGAACCATCAATTTGGATTCAGAAACAAACATTCTACAATTGATCAAGTGCATCGGATCACAAATATAGTGGAAAAAGCGTTCGAAGAAAAAAAAGTCTGCTCAGCAATCTTCTTAGATGTTGCTCAGGCTTTCGACAAAGTGTGGCACCAAGGCCTTGAATTTAAACTACATCGTGATTTACCAAGACAATTCTATGAAATATTAAAATCATATATGAACAATAGATGCTTTCGTGTACGTTATGCCAAAGAATATTCAGAAGTAAAAGAAATATCTGCTGGAGTCCCACAGGGAAGTGTTCTTGGTCCAATACTTTACCTGCTATATACAAGAGATATCCCACAAATTGACAACATTTTTAGGGCTACCTTTGCAGACGGCACTGCGATTCTTGCAGTTGACGTATCTGTCGAAAACTCCACAGCAAAACTTCAAAATGCAATGAATAAAATAAGATTATGGACCCAACGTTGGCGCATTAAACTTAATGAAAGCAAATTAACTCATATAAATTTTACATACAAAAAGATTGCAACCATTCCTATCTCAATCAATAATAAAATAGTACCATATGCCAATACAGCAAAGTATCTGGGAATGACACTCGATGCTAAGCTAAGATGGAAGGAACATATAAGAAAGAAAAAAGAAGAGCTAAACATTAGACTCAAAAAATTTTACTGGTTACTTGGGCGTGGTTCTGAGTTATCAGTACAGAACAAAATATTAATATATAAGCAGATATTAAAACCTGTGTGGACGTACGGTATCCAATTATGGGGCTGTGCAAAGAAAACCAACATTGAAATGTTGCAAAAATTTCAAAATAAAGTGCTCCGTGGTATAGTAAATGCACCATGGTACATACGTAACAAAGATCTCCACCGTGACTTGCGCATTGAATCAGTCACGGAAGAGATCAAGAAACATGCAGTCAAACACGAGCAGAGACTGCAAACTCATGTGAACTCGGAAATGGCAGCAGTTCTTCATATCGACAGCAGTATCCGTCGACTCAAGAGAACGAAACCCCACGAGCTGGTCACGACCTAAAATGGAAAATTCTACGATAATAGTTTCCTTTACGGAAATTTTTATTTCAATAATTTTCCTTTGCGAAAAAATCTAAAAAATCTTCCCACGCGGAGCTATTGCTGTGACTATCTCCTTCACGGGAAATATCATAGTGATAAAGTTCCTACACGGTAATTATTATGATGTTAGCGATCCTCCACGGAAACTATCACTATAATAATTTCCTAAAGACGCGACCGAAAATTTACGAAAAAAAAAGTCATTAGTCGATCTTACGTAGATTGGTTATAACGGAAAAAGATAGATGGGCTTTAGTGGGTTCGATTCCTACACTATCAAGATGCACACGCGGCTGGAGCTCTTGATGTCCTTCGGGGATTACCTCCTATCTTTCGCAAAAAAAAAAAAAAAAAAAAAAAAAAAAAAAATCTCAATTCATTTGATTTTAGCTAAATTTAATTGGTTTATTAAATTTGTAATTCAAAATTCAGATAAAATGATACATTTTGATTGGAAACTAGACGTTTTAATCGAGAATTCTTAATTCGACATTGATTCGATCGATTGTAATCGTAATCGTAATTGTTAAATTGAGAAATTATTACAATAGATGGCGAGCTTAGCGAGTGTGTTGGTTATATTGAAATGTCAAATGTTTTTAACTTTGAAGCAAGTCTGTCATTGCTTTCTGATTCTTATTAGAAGAATATTTGTGTTTTGTTTGAATTTATTTTGTCTTCATACATATACACTTTTGAAAAAATAAAAACGGTAATATAATAATTTTCTATGTGTTTTTGCGCCCTACAGTTCGTTATAATTGTTTTTAGATGGCCTCCATGTCATTGAAAAAACAAGTAGAACCTAAGAAAAGAAAAATAGAAGACAAAAACAGAGTTTTTAATGAAAATTGGACGGAGAAATACTTTTTTATTGAGCAGGGATAATATACAGAGATAATAATGATCCAAAAACCAGGAAAGCCTGCTAACGACACCAAATCCTACAGGCCGATATCTTTGCTCCCTACAATATCGAAGTTGTTTGAAAAGTTACTATTGAGAAGGATTCAACCCCTCATAGAAAACAGGAATATAATACCTAATCACCAATTTGGGTTTAGGCAAAAACACTCAACAATAGATCAAGTACATCGAATAACAGACATTATAGAAAGGGCACTGGAAAATAAACAAATTTGTTCTTCAGTATTTCTAGATGTAGCCCAAGCTTTTGATAAAGTTTGGCATGAAGGACTCATCAAAAAGCTAAGTTGTTTGCTCCCTAAAAAATATGTTCAATTATTTTCATCATATCTCTCAAATAGAGTTTTTCGAGTTAAAAATGAGAATGAATACTCCTCTCTAAGAGATATAAAAGCTGGAGTACCGCAAGGTAGTATACTGGGTCCAATTTTATATTTGTTATACACCTGTGATATACCCGATGTAGAAAATATAAAAATAGCAACCTTTGCAGATGACACAGCGTTGATGGCAGTTGGTTCTACTATAGAAGAAGCTACAAACAAACTGCAAAAAGCTAATGACGAAATTTCCAACTGGTGCAAAAAATGGAAAATTAAATTAAATGAAGCCAAATCTAGTCATGTAAACTTCACCTATAAACACATAGTAACTCCTCTCTCAGTTAAAATTAATGATGTCGTGATTCCATACGAGAATAAAGCTAAATATCTTGGTATGACCTTGGATGCAAAACTGAAATGGAAAGAGCATGTGAAAATCAAAAAACAAGAACTCCAGTTCAAATATAGAGAAATATACTGGCTGATTGGGCGGAATTCTACGGTCTCGACCTATAACAAAGTTTTGATGTATAATCAAATATTGAAGCCAGTCTGGGCATACGGTATTCAAATATGGGGATGTGCTAAACAAATCCATATTCAAACTATCCAAACGTTCCAAAATAAGGTACTGCGCAACATAGTCAATGCTCCATGGTATGTTCGCAATGCCGATATTCATCGAGATCTGAAGATCTCATCTATAAAAGACGAAATAATTAAATGCGCTGCACGGCATAAAACTCGTCTGATCCAACATGTCAATACCGAAGCTTCTAGCTTAATTGACAATCAAAACTTTGTGAAGCGACTAAAACGAACAAGGCAACTTGAGTTAGGTTAAAACTTTTTATCTATTAAAACCTTATTGGATTTTGATAGATCAAAGGTAGATCTTAGTTTCTTTGAGTTAAATGTAAATTAATGGTTATTCTATAAGACTAGTTTTAATGTTGCAATAATGATAGGAGTTTTTAGTGGGTTAAAGTCCCACAGTCCTTCAAACTGCCTTCCCCGGTAATAGGTAGTCCCTGAAGCCTCTTTCGATGATTTACTACTATCTAGAAAAAAAAAAAAAAAAAAATTGAGCAGGGTAATAAAGCACTTTGTTTAATTTGTAGAGATTTTGTGCCAGTTTTTAAAGACTACAATTTAAAAAGACATTATATTCAAAGGCATGCCCCAAAATATGATGTATATCTGGGCTCTTATCGTAAAGATAAAATCAAAGAATTAAAAAAAGGCCTATCGTCTGAACAAAATTTTTTTAAAAGGACAGCTTCTCAAAATGATAGTGTTGTAAAAGCAAGTTACGTCGTAGCAAATTTAATAGCAAAGAAATCAAAACCCTTTATTGATGGGGAATTTATAAAAGAGTGTATGGAAAGCGTAGCAAACATAATTTGTCCTGAAAAAAAATTAGAATTTTCTAAAATTAGCTTATCACACCAAACTATAGCTACAAGAATTGAAGAGTTAGGGAATTCAGTTGAAAGCTCCTTAAAAAATAAATGTACCAATTTTAAATTTTATTCGTTAGCCATCGACGAAAGCACTGACGATTCTGATACACAATTGGCAATTTTTATCAGGGGCATCGATGAGCATTATAATATTATAGAGGAGATGGCTGCTTTAGTATCGCTAAAGGACACAACCAAGTCTGCAGATTTGTTTGATGCATTAAAAAAGACAATGAACAGATTTTCCTTATCTATTACAAATTTATCGGCTATTGCCACCGATGGAGCCCCTGCCATGGTTGGTAAAAATGGCGGACTTTTTAAAATGGTACATGACGAAGCTGTCACTGCCGGGAATGTCCTTTTAATGACATATCATTGTATCGTGCATCAAGGAAACTTATGTGGAAAAATTTTAAAAATGGATAATGTATTATGCATTGTTATAAAAACCATTAATTTTATAAGAGCAAAAGGACTTAATCATAGGCAATTTCAAGAGTTTCTTAAGATATTAGGTACCGATTTTGTAGATGTTATTTATTATACAGAAGTGAGGTGGCTTAGTAAAGGAAAAATGCTCAAAAGATTTTACAATTTAAGAACTGAAATAAAAATATTTATGGAAAATAAAGGAAAATCTGTGCCTGAATTTGAAGACGAAGACTGGGTTTTAGATTTAGCATTTTTAGTTGACATTTGAAGAACATTTGAATGAACTTAATATAAAACTTCAAGGTACAGGTCAATTTATAAATGATATGTTTCATATAATAACGGCTTTCGAAAGAAAATTGGAATTTTGGCACGATCAAATAAAAATTAAAAATTTGACGCATTTTAGTACTTTGGCTGCCCATGAACCAATCAGTTGTACAAAATATGCGGCATTAATTTTTGATTTAATTCAAGAGTTTAAAAGTAGATTTCAAGATTTCCGGAAAAATGAACTGAAGATATTTTCTACGCCATTTTCTCTATAAATAAATAAATTACCTGCAAATTTTCAAATGGAATGCATTGATCTGCAAAGTGACATGCAACTGAAAGAAAAATTTTACAACTTTTCGTTACTAAATTTTTATAAAGATTACCTACCCCGTGAAAAATATCCCAACTTTTATAATCACGGCTTATTAATGTGTTCAGCTTTTAGTAGTACGTATATTTGCGAACAACTTTTCTCAAGAATGAAACACACAAAAAACAAGAATAGAACTAAAATAACTGACCAACATTTGGAAAATGCATTGAGAATTGCAACGACGTCTATTGAGACCGATATCGATTTACTGGTTCAACAGAAACAACTTCATCCTTCACATTAGATTAGATTAAAAGTTTTGCGTCTTTGAAGAAAATCGCCAAAATAATATTTGATGTATTATTGATTATATCAAATTAAAAAATAAAAAAATAAAATGAATTTAATTTGCTTTTAAATTGTTTATTGAGTTATTATTTATGCAGATTTTATTAAAAAATTATGTACGGCCCAACAAAATTTTTTTTTGCAAATTGGCTCAGCAATGCTCATAGTTTAGACACCCATGATTTAGATCGTCAATTTCCACTGAGTTCGAAGCTCCCACAAGTGTGCCTCAAGGTAGTCATCTCGGTCCTTTACTCTTCATTATTTCTATTAATGATGTTTCATCTTTATTAATTAATAGTCATATTAAAATTAACGCCGATGACATGAAAATTTATAAAAAAGTTGTTAATTTAGAGGATGCATTAGCATTACAAGCTGATCTGAATCGTTTCTATAGTTGGTGTTCGTATAATAATCTGCAGCTTAATGTCAATAAATGTGCTTATATTACTTTTACACGACGATTATGCCCAATTTCTTATGTATATTCTTTTAATAGCTGCAAAGTATTCCAAAGGTTACATCAATTAAAGACCTAGGAATACTCTTCGATACTAAACTTTCATTCCATCTTCATTATTCAGATATTTTAAACAAAGCCAATTCTATGCTCGGTTTTATTAAATGTTGGGCTAGAGAATTTGAAGATCCGTATGTATTAAAATCCCTCTATACCTGCTTGGTTAGACCTAATTTAGAATATGCTAGTCAGGTTTGGTGTCCATTTTATGGTGTTCACATAGACAGAATTGAATCGGTTCAAAGAAAATTCCTTAGATATGCTTTACGTCTGTCTTCTTCCTTGGGAAGATCCTTTAAGATTACCTCCTTATGAACATCGACTAAATTTAATTCATCTTAATACCCTTGAAAAACGGCGTAAAGTTGCTGATATTGTATTTCTAATTGAGTTAAGTAAAGGCAACATTTCGTCTCCCCAATTGTTTGCTAAACTTAATTATTGTTCTCATTCTAGACTAAGAACTGCTAATATGTTTAATTTGCAGTACTATCGGACTAATTATGGTAAATATGAACCAATTAATAGGATGACGTCTCTTTGTAATGCATACAAACCCCATATTAACTTTTCCCTAACTAAACAATCATTAAAAAATAATCTGTATTTGTGTAACTAATTTTTTTTTTTGATTAATCTTTGACCTGTCTTCTTAATTGAAGTTTTTTCATTTTTATTTTTTAATTATTGTTATAATATAAAAATTTTGTAATTTTTTTTTTTCTTTTTTATTAATTCTTTTTTGAATGTTTAATTTTTAGTTTATAAATTTAATTTAAGTATGATTTATTGTAACTTGCTTGAATTAAGCTCGAAATAAATAAATAAATAAGAATAATAAATTTTAATTACATGGTAAGTAATAACGTTTTTGCAGCATACAAATGTGAAAAATGTCCATTTACCGAAAACCAATTTTCGTATAAAGTGAAAATGTTTATAGTACCTTAGTCAATTCTCTCTATTTTTTTTACAATTCCCATTAATTTATTTTTATAGAGGAGAAAATGACCAAGCCGTAAGAAATGTTAATAAAAATAAACAAAGCTAGCCTTACCTTATATTAACACCAAAAACAAATCTATGTCAGGAAAAATATCTAAAATTATTGATTGTACTAAATTTTTTTTTTTTTTTTTGTTTTTGCGTGGATTGGTGGGAAACTTTATAGACACAATGAGCCCCGTAGCTTCCATTGTGTGCCAGATTTTTACTAACTAAACCACACCCCTCCCATTAATACTAGTCCAACGGACTAACCGTTAATTAATTGCTATTTTGATTTTCTTAAAGAAAAAGTTTACGAAATTCTATCGTATTAAATCTAGTGGCTTAGTTCTTTTAAGCCTTCTGACATCATTTTGATTATCTAGCAGTTGAGTGGCCTCAACGTTAACATGTCTCTCCAGACGAGCTATATGCTTTGTTGCATATCTTTTTATTTCATTTTCTATGCAAGGAATGTTTAGATCTCTGTGCAAATCACTGTTGCGAACATACCAGGGGGCATTTACCATGTTGCGCAAGACATTATTTTGGAATTTTTGTATACAAAGTAGATGTGTTTGTTTGGCACATCCCCATATTTGTATGCCGTACAACCATATCGGTTTGAGTATCTGATTATATAACAAAATCTTGTTATGTATAGGTAGTTTAGAATTACGACCTAAGAGCCAGTACATTTCTCTATATTTATTTTCAAGCTCAAATTTTTTTCTTTTTGACGTGCTCTTTCCATCTAAGTTTGACATCTAATGTCATTCCTAGGTATTTAGCATTGTTTTCTTGTGGTATATTGACCCCATTCAGATTTACCAATGGTTGATTTTCTAATTTTTTATTTGTAAAATTTACATGTACTGATTTTAACTCATTGAGTTTAATTTTCCATTTCTTTGTCCAGAGGTATAGCTTGTCGTTTGCTCTTTGCAATTTAATTGTAGCCTCGTCAATATTTGATCCTACTGCCATCAGCGCAGTATCGTCAGCGAATGTAGCTACAGTTATATTTTCCATTTCTGGTAAATCATTGGTGTAGAGCAAATTCAGTATGGGACCCAGAATACTACCTTGAGGCACACCCGTTTTAATATCTGTAATAGTAGAATACTCTTCGTCTTGTTTTATTCTGGATATGTTAATAGTCTGTTTTCTAGATATGATGAGAGTATATCTACGTATTGTTTAGGTAACATATTGTTTAGTTTATTTATTAAGCCTCGATGCCATACTTTATCAAAAGCTTGGGCTACATCTGGAAATATGGTAGAACACACTTTCTTTTCCTCTAAAGCTTTTTCTATTATGTCTGTTATTCTATGAATTTGATCGATTGTCGAGTGCTTAGATCTAAAGCCAAATTGATAATTTGGAATAAGATTACTATTTTCTATAATCGATCTCATTCGAATCAATAATAGTTTTTCAAATAATTTTTATACTATTGGTATAGTAATGATATTGGTCTGTAGGATTTGACCTCATTTATGGGCTTACCTGGCTTTGGTATCATAATTATCTCTGCTATTTTCCACATATTCGGCACATACCTTAATCTTATAGCAGCGTTTATAATGCGTGTTAGCATTGTTATAGCTTTTTTCGGAAGTTCTTTCAGGACTTCCGATGTAATTAGATCAAAACCTGGAGATTTTTTATCTCTTAGTTTTTTAATTTGTTCAACTATTTCACTCTCTGAAAATGGTGATATAACATTTTCTTACCAATTATTATTTTCTTCAGTGAGATTATCCGAATCTGTCTCGTCTGGACAAAAAATTTCTTCAAGATGATCTGCGAATGTTTCAGCTTTATTTTTATTATCTCTCGCCCATTCACCGCTTTTCATTGTGATTGGCGGGATTTGAGAGATCGAGTTTTTTGTACTCTTTGTTGCTTTCCACAACGAGTTGTTATTTTCTCTTTTAGCTGATAAATTTTTTATATATTTTTCAAAATTTTCATTTTTAAGATCTTTAATTTTTCTTTTAAGATTCTGAGTTAACCTATTTAGCACAGTTTTGTCTGCCGGATCACGCGATTGTTGCCATCTGCGTCTAGCTCTTCTTTTTATTTTTATCATATTCAATATTTCTCTAGGGTAGTTGAATCCTACCGATTTATATTCACAATTTTTTGTATTATTCCATCCAGCATTTTGAATAATTTTAATAAAATTTTCTACTTCAGAATCTATATCACATTTGGATCTTAGTTTTGTTTTTATGTTTATATTGTTTTCTATTTCTTGTTTAAAGCTAGCCCAGTCAGTTGTCTTGTTCGTTAGCAGAGGTTTCGACTGTTTCTTAATAACCTTTTCATATAGACTTAGTATGACTGCAGAGTGATCTGAGTCCAAATCATGGTTATCTTCTAGCTTAATATAATTGGGTGAAATTTTTTTTGTTATATAAAAATCAAGCAGATCAGGAGTTTTATTTCTATCAGTTGGCCAATAGGTTAGCTTACCGGTAGATTGGTAAATCCAGCCTTTTTCTTTTATAGCTTTTCTTAGCTCTCTTCCTCTCGTAGAGGTTACTCTAGACCCCCAATCTATGTGCTTGGCGTTGTAGTCACCTCCCAGGATAAATCTTTCGCCAAGTAGTTTAAGAATTTCTTCAAACATGTTATTCTTTATGTTGTATTTGGGTGGACAGTATAATGCACCGACACAAAGGCTTTGTTTAACAGACATAATTCGTAGCACGATTAGTTGGAATTCATCTATTTCTAGACTAAGTTCCTCGTGGTGCTTAATATCTTTCTTTATTAAAATTGAGCTACCACCTCTGGGTGTATTACTCGGATGGTTTGCGCTGTAGCATGTATAGTCGTTTATTTTAAGCGATGACTTATCTATCATATGTGTTTCTGTCAAGAGACATGCATCAATATTTTGTGTTCTCAATAGAATTTCCAAATTATTTTTCTTGTTCAGAATACCATTGGCATTCCACGTGACTATACGAAGTGCGTTCTTAACCATGCCTTGCGGATTTATTTTTTGGCTAAATGATTGTACTAAATGTCAATATAAATGTTCAGCCAATTTCACTAAAGACCAAAGAAGCAAGTTATGCAGAGAATATTGGAATATGGTCAAAAAGATTTTTTAATAAAATTTGTTTCTGAAAAAGTTAAAGTAAAACGTCGGAGAACTGGAACGAATCCAATTAATAAACTGTTCAGTCGTAGTTACCACTTTTAGAACAAAAATACCAAGTATCGAGTCTGCAAAAACTTTTTGTTAAAAATACTATATATTAGCCATGGACCGGCTAATTCGACTTTAACCAATCGTGCGGATAGTGAAAATTGTACTGGAACTGATAAATGTGGTAAAAATGAGCCGGGAAAAAAACTCCAGCAGATATCTTGGCTAAATTAAAGGAACATATAAAAAGTTTTCCTACAATGGAATAACAATACTGTCGAAAGTCCAGTACAAAACTATATTTAGACCTTCAGCTTTCTATAAAGAAAATGTATGTATTTTATTCTGAAAGATACTCACTGCCAGCCAGGGTTGCCAGTTTTTCTGAATGGCATATCGGGATTTTAGTAGAAAAATTAAAAAAAAAAAAAAAAATTTAACTACATATTTAAAACAAAAACTCAGTATTTCAATTCAAATTTATAGAGTCAGCGGCACATTCTTTTTTAATTATTTAAATAAATCACATTTAATATTAAAAAAAATGAACATTTGTTATAATAAAAAATCCATAAATATAATAAAATAAAAATTGCATCGAATTCTTTGGCAACAAAAAAAGAAAATTAAAAAACTACATAAATTTCATCTGAAAACTAATTAAATTATTAATAGTTTTCATTTGAGGCACTTTTTTTTTAATATTCCTTGAGAATTTTCAGTCTTTAAAAAAACTTTAAATTCTCTGCAGCTCATTTTATAGTTCTCATTCACCATCAATTCGGGTTCTAAATTTTGAATAAGTAATTTATTCCTCTCTTTACGCCAAGCGGTAGTCATCAAACTGAATATACTTTCAGATGTGGCATTCGAATGGGGAATTGAAAAAATGAAACTAACGATTAACGAACGATTATATACCTATATTTTCAGTATTCTCGTTTAATTTAAAAAAAATCAATCCATTTTTCGTTAGTAGATAGATTAGCATTTTCGCCAAGTATATAGGAATTTAATTTATGTAATTCTTCAAATAATAAATCGTCATTTACAGAAGCAATATTAAATTCTTTAATTATTTTTGTAATAGTGTTAAATTCTAGACTATTTTAGGTCAGCTGTAGCGCAACATATAGTTGAAGAAGAACATCATATAAATAAGAATAGTTTAAAATTAATAAAAGAGGTAAAAAAAAATAATAAACTAGCTATGTATGAAAGCCTGGCAATATCTAGAGAACCTGTTAACAACAGACTTAATAATGATGTAGGTAGTGGATTCTCGCCTTTATTTAGATTACTTTAAAATTAAAAATCAGGTACAGGTAGAATTAAGATCATAAATACTAGAATAAGGGTTATTACGTAAGACTAGTTTAAATGCAATAAATAATAATTATACAAAAAAAAAAAAAAAAAAAAATTTAATAAATAAAACACTATAGATTAGGTAGCACTATTAAGGAATTACTATTGTTAACAAAATGAGCATATTATTGAGGGTTCAAATTACATAATTATATGTAAGGATTAGTGTAAATATTAATTAGTCGCAAAGCACTGATGAAGGAAGTAAGTTGCTTCCGAAATATCGATATTTGCAAAATAAATACAAATGATTAGTGAAAGGAAACTCGACTTTTATTCCATAAATCTAATTATTCCATAAATCTATAGCTTCATTCAAACGCAATGGTTTAAGCAAGCTTAACTTATTATTATCGTCAAAATCAAACCATTTTTCTAGATAACTTATGGCAACATCAAAAAATATGTTAGCGTCTGCTTGGAATCTGTTTACTGCAGGATCATTATCACATTTCAACAATTCTGTTCTTGCGATCGAACCAAAAAATTATTATTTTTTTTCTATCAATAAGTGATTGGCGCACTTCGTCCATTATATCATATAAATCCAATTCAAGAATGGAATTACTTTGCAATTTTTTAAGAGATGGCTGAAAAATGATACTGGTATTCATAACAAAGCCTAAATAAAATTTTAAGTACCTGTAATATTGAATTTTGAGATAAAAAGTACGATTTTATCGGTTCAAAATTAGCGATTAGTCTCTCAAAACAGCTGGAAGAAAACTAAGCCATCTAGTTGGTACATGGCGTAATATTTCAGTCCATTCGATTTCTGCCCATCAAAGAATTGTTTCAATATGGTTGTTCTCTTTGTAGATGAACTGAACTAATTTAAAATTTTCATTACAATTGAAGCTATGTCTATCAATTTTTACAAGTCGTCGGTTTATTTCTATTTTCGGACAAACGTTTTAGATTAGTTTCGAGTAAATCGAGCTAAAAGTTTGAAGTTTAATAAAAAAAAAACTGCCCGATAAAAGTTTATTTTAAATTTGGGTATTAGCTTTGTATATTTTCAAGCTATAAAAATAAAACTATCATTACTGTTTGCGCCCAAAATTCGAGGAGATAGATCTGAAAAACCGAACCCACCTTTTTTTGCTGTTGGCTATATCCCATCGAGAGTTAAGAAATTTGTTAACATTGTATGAAGTGTCCGAATTTTGCTTGGATATGTCCGATTCTAGCACAATTTTTTTTTTTCACTAAAGTGGTGTAAAGTAGATAAGTCTATAAAAAAATAGGTTAAAACTGAATAAAATAAGAGAAAAACGGTAGTCAACAGTAATGTTTATTCATTTTTAAATTAATTTTTAAATTAAGAGCTTTTTTCACAGCTGTTTTTTCGTAAAAAATAAGTCGGCATACTCTGTGAATATGCGATGAAGCTTAGTAATATTTGAATGAAACGATTTCACGTGTTTGCTATTGGATGTACGGCGAAGTTTAACATTGAAATTTCAAGTAAAATTTGGTCTTTTCATTATCCGACAATTCCCAAAAAGCTTCAAAAATATTCTGCCTCTTTTTCTGAAAAAAAAAATTTTTGTACAGAAAAAGTTAAAATATTTTTACAAGGTGGTTTCATATATTTCGGTTAAGTATCTTAATTTTTATAATTTTTATAAGATTAAACAGCCTCTCTTAATTTCTTCTGAATATTCTTTTCCATAATTTAGGTTTTCTTATTTTGTATTAATTCATCAATGAAGGCTATGTGTTGTTTGCAGATTCTAAATATTTTTATTGAATCAAATCATTTTAAATATAAAAAGGTTCTAAAGTAATATTTATTTACCATAAACTTGAAGGTTGAAAATTTGAGTCTCTGTATCAGGTTGAAAATTTGGGTATTTGTATTTATCATCCGCTGTAAAAATTAATAGTAATTGCATATTGTAATTAAAATAAAAAATATCATACAAGCATATACATATACAAGAAAAATCTGGATCAGCAGAATAATACCTTTCTGTGTTTCTGACTTTTTTTGAGTGTGAATTATCTTCCTCTCAACTGCTAAAAATTTCGTCTTGAATACTTAACATACACACAAATTTTTACAAGGAATTAATTTCAAGAATAAAAATAGTTACCCTAAAAGAGTTGGTGACAACGCCGGTGATGATGATGATTCCATTTCCATTATTATTTTTTTTTAAACAATATACAAAAATATAATACTAACACTTTCAAAACTTTAACAAATCTAAAAAAAAAATATTAAAATGCATATTGTCCTTATATAGTTTTTCAAAATATATGTTCCGCGACTTATGTTTATTGCTGAAAACTAGCTCAATTTGTTTGTCGTAGGTTTCAGACATATCCACATAAAATTTCTACTATCCAAACAAAATATATGGAAATTTACGAAATTTCTAAAATAATTTTTATTATTATTTTTGGACATATCCATAACATTATCAATACTATAATAAAATTTCATAATGTAAGTGGACCAATTAAAAACTTACGGAAAACCTAACAATTTTTAGTCCATATCCTCGGATCATTAAGATGTCTTATTTAAGGAATTACAATAAAATTATCGAAAACTTCATATAAATTTTCGGACATCAACCAAAAAATTGTATATGTCCGACTTTTGTATTCAAAAACGTTTGAAAAGTGGAGATGTCCGAATCTCGCCTCTCCATATCTACAAAACTAAAATAGATAATTAAGAACGGGTCAGAAAAAATTAAAGAGCATCCCGAAAAACCTAAGAACCAAGTTCTAAGTCAAAAAACACAAAAGTGGCGTTTGTCTGAAAATAGAAATTTACCGACGAAGTATTATACAGATATGGCTGTTTTATCTAACCGGTATTATGTTACTATTTATTTTTTTTTAGTTCCGTAAAAACACTTTGGTTTTTCCCAAAATTTACTGCCGCATTATCAGCACAAAACGACGAAACATTTTTCATATTCAGACCATTCTGTTCAATTTTTATTTTGATTGACTCAGCAATATTCCGAGATAATTCATTATCTAAAGCATAAAATGCAAGTAGTACATTTTGTACTCCTTTTTGCTTAGTAAAGTATCTCAGAATAATAGGAAAAGTTTTAATATTTTCTTTGTTTGAGGCATCAGTACAAATAGAAAATGGAACGTTGCCACTTAAATGTTCTAAAATAAATTTTATTGATTTTGGCGCGAGCACATAAGAAACGATTTTAGACATTTTTGTCCTACCGCATCTATATTTTTGTGTTATATTTGAATCACCGAACATCGAAGGAAATAATGATCCTGCGCAATCACTAGAAATATAACTATGGGAGTGCATAACGGTGTGATATATAAAAGCAACCTCATATACGATAACTTGCTCATCATTTTCATTTGTTGTACTGCTGAAGAATTTAAGTAAGTTTTGTTGAACTAGATGAAGATGGCATATTCGATTTATGGCCAACAGTTCTCATATGTTTTATTAAATCATTTTCACCGCAATGTCCAATTGAAATTTTTAAATTATTGCAAATTGTGCATGTAATGTGATGTTCTCCACATTGTCGCACCCACTCATATTTCCTCCATTCCTGATTAAATTTGACCATTTGTTTTACTTTTTTTCTCCTATTACTGTTTTCTTCACTTTCATATTCTGACATTTTACACTTAAAATTTAAAAAAATACTTATTTAAAAGGAGTACTCACATAATGGGACTATATTAAACTTAATTAAATATTTTACAATTATAATAATTAACTTATATATATATAATATATTTACCTAAAATATTTGCAAGCACCGAAATTTATAAAATATCCGAGTTATAAATTTTAAAAACGAACCGTAAGTGTTCTAAGAAAAAAACTATTAAGATTTCAATATTAACTTGTTGTGACCACTTTCATATTAATGTCTTAAGCGACAACTGCAATTCGCAATACTGACATGACAAGTGAAACAAAATATTTATAAACATTGAAATTGGAATATGTATTCATTTGAGGTTAAAATGAAAAACGATTTTTTTTTAATTATGAATATAATTTTTTTTTTTCTGTTAAAAACAAATTTAGTGGGTGAATTTTGGGCAATCGGGAATTAGCGATTACATATCGGGAATCGGGAATAGAGTTTCAATATCGGGAAATTCCCGCCGCCCCAAATCGGTACACCCGGCAACCCTGCTGCCAGCTATATCCGAATTCGTTTACAGAAAAACGTTTTGTGAAAATTATAATTTAAGTTTTTTTTAAACCAAAGAAAGATATCTGTATAATATGCGATAATAACATAATAGAACCAAATATAGTTCTTTTGATTATTTATCACATATTGAAAGAAAAAATGAAGCCTACAATGCAAAAGTAGCTAATAAATTACGTAGTGAAAATGATGACACCTTCCTTTCTGCTACATTTGATCTTCAAAGTGTACTTCAAATACCGTCATCAGACGTATCGTTGATGTATTATCGCAGAAAAATATGCGCCTGCATAACTTAACAATTTATGAAGCAAAAAATCCAAATAATGTTTATTGCTATTTGTGGAATGAAATGAATGGTCAAAAAGGAAGTTGTGAAATCAGAACTGCACTATACATCTGCATCAAGAGTCTCCCAGAAAATATTACAAAGTTTTCTTTATTTTCAAACACATGTAGTCGTCAGTCAGAATAGGAACCAGTACATAGCTGCATTTAGTTTCTTTATATTGTTCAAAATAGCGAAAATAGTATACAAGAAATTCATCACAATTTCTTAGAATCTGGACATTCATACATAGAGGTAGATTCTGTCCATAGTTCTATAGAACACGCTATGCAATATGCTCCAGTTTATACTATGTATGATTGGATCAAAATAATTAAATTGACCAGATCGCACAGAACAAAAAAAAACTGTCAGCCACATAACGTCCAAGAATTTTTATATCCTAATACGAAAAATTTAAATGTTCTTACTCAAAAAATTTTGAAAAATCGAAACATAAACACCGATGGTGAAAAAGTACAATGGTTGAAAATAAAGCCTATGAGGTGTGTAAAAGAAAATCCTTTTCATATATTTTACAAATATAACTATTCGGAGGAATTTAAAGTTATAATAGTAAATTCACAAAATGGTAGAAGTAGTAAAATGCCTTCAAATTTAGATAATGTTTATAACACTAGCTTAAAAATTTCCATGCAAAAGAAGCAAGATCCTTTATATTCTAAAGGCCCACATCCCGAAAGGGAAAAGGGTCTATAGTCGGCCTGTAGATTTATCTCTGTTAAATAAATAAAAAAATAGAAGCAAGATTTAAAAAAACTATGTGAAAAAGGCATTATTCCAGAACTATTTCACGAATGGTATAAATCTTTACCAATAGAAAACAAAAAAGATTTTACTGATGGACGTGATGCAAATGAAACAGAGAACGAAAATATTTAATTAATAAGAATGGTTCATCAATAATTATGTTAATTTTTTTAAATTATAATTTTTTTTATCCTGAATTATAATGAATACATTCCTAAATTGTTGTTTATGTTTTTTGATTTTATTTTATGTTAATAATAAAGGGCTTATAAACATTTTTTTTTAAATATTTAAAACAAAATTGACTATTCAATTATTAATTATTTAAATACTAGCTTGGTAACCCGCCATAAATGACGGAAGCAAAATAAATCCTAGTTTCTTTTTTTCTTTCATTAGATTCTTTATTCCGAAATTACAGTTTAGATCACTTTTTAATTGTCTAAAACACATAAAATAAATATTTTTTTTGTAGTTAAAACTTTGCCAATTTTTTTTTTTTTTTGTATTTTTCGTAGGCTGGGGGGGATCTTCAGAAAGATACAATGAGCCCCGTAGCTTGACACTGTATGAAGGATTCCTACCTACTAAACCACACCCTTCCTTAAAAAAATAATTTTTTTTGAGTGAATTGAGTTACGCACACAATAATGACAAAAATAAAAGGTATAAACAGGTATAAGTAGTATAATGTATAATATTATTCAATTCAAATATGCTGATACACATGTATATTATTAATAGATGAATATATTCGTTCAATATATTTTCTCTCTTTTTAATGGAAATTATTTTGATTACTAGTGTTAGTACTCTTTGAAAATTTGATATATTCATATATTACAAACTACTGCTACATTTTCAATATTTCAGAAACATGAGCAATTATTGTTTTTTTTTCAAATAATTTAACAACAATAATTTTCTGTGTAATAATAGAATACGGTAAAAAAGTAAAAGAAAGTTTAAATTGAAAAAAACATTGTTATTTTTATTTAGATTGATTTTGATTCCTTTTATTTTATTCTTACACAAAGATTTTACTAATTTTCTATTTAAAAAAACTTTATTGGCCTAACACTAATTTTTTGTTTTTTATATAACAGAAAAAGAAGTACCATACCAACAAATTTGTATAAAATGTTTGTATTTTTGTATGGTATACTCGTACTCACTTCCATTTAGTTATAATTCGTTAGTTGGGTTCCATTTAGTATAAATTATACCGTATTAGCGTTATTGTGGCCTCTGGTAGAGCAAATTTAAAAATGGGATCTTATTTTCATATAAATTTTGTCTTTTGTATAATGAATAGGGATCTGATTTTGCTATATGAATAAACTGTTATTATGGTATTGTGTTATTTTTAAAAAAATATTCAAAATTTTGTATCTAAATTGGTAAAATTTACAAAAAATACAAAAACATTTTCATCAATAATTTTCAATTTAAAAAAAAACAATGTTTTATTATCCGACGTAGAAGTAGAGTTTATTATCCTACTCTACTTCTATCAAGTTCTATTGATTGAACAGTGAACCTGAACAGTGAAGTGAACAGTGAACACTTAACACTGAAAATAAAATAATATTTTTGGAATGGAGCATGCAGAACATACAGAATACAGATACAGCAAATAATTAAAAAAAAACAAAAAAAAAACAAAAATAATTTTTTTTTTGAGTGAAGTGAGTTACGCACACAATAATGACAAAAATAAAAGGTATAAGCAATAAAGTAGTATAATGTATAATATTATACAATACAAATATGGTGATACACATGTATATTATTGTGTATAATTTTAAGTAATAAGAATAACCTTTGTAATAAAAAATTGTTTGTTTTATTTATATTATTATTATTATTTTTTATTTTTCCTTATTATTTGCGAAGAAGACTAACATTAAATTAAAAAAATATAGTTCATGCAATCAATTTTCACAAAAGCAATTTTTATATATATGCATTTGTATACAAATGCAATTTGTATATGTGTTGGAGCGCTCCGTCGAACTTACAAACATCCAGATAAATTCAGAATAATATATATATAATTAGAAGAGAAAATGACCAAATAATACAAAATTTTTTTTAAAACTAATAATTTTATAAAATCAATATATGAAGCGTTAAATAATACTCAAAAACTCATTAAGTTGATTCTTACATTTCACTTAAGTCATACCTAAAGCGAAATAAAAGATCATAAACATTAAGACAAAGTTAAATTGCAATTTATGAAATTTTGCATTTTTTCACTTGGTCAATTTCTCCTCTACAATGACGATTCATATTTATTCATTTAACAGCTTTATATCAACTATATGCTTTAACTCTTATAATTAAAAATATATGTTCGATAATACAGTTCTAAGTTTATAAAATCTGAACGAAGCTCAGCAAATATATTGCTAATTTCATCATTATTGGCGAAGATGAATGTTAATGTCATACTCCTGAAAAGCATATTTAAAATGATCTAATTTTTCTGTTCAATATTAGCAGATAATTTCATTTTTTATGATCTTATTGATACACCTGAATCTCTTACATAAACAAATTTAATAGCAATTCCAACAGTTTCGACAGTATTCATTATTGAATTTAACTTTGATGGTCTAGTTTTTTTTTCCTGTGTTTATGAAACAATTTATAATTTTGATCCTTGAATGAATCTACTTGATCAATAAATTATTCATCCATCCCAAACCTTCCCCAGCTACAAAACAAACTTCCTTAGCCCTCAAAGTGTATCACTGTATCACTGTTACCAATAATATCAAAATTATTTGAAAAACTACTATTGATACAAATGAGACCGACCATAGCAAATAGTAACATATTTCCAACCCATCAATTTGATTTTAGATCTAAGTACTCGACAATCGATCAAATACATAGTATTACGGACATAATAGAAAAGCAGGTATGCTCTATTATATTTCTAGATATAAAGCGCAAGCTTTTGATAAAATATGGCATCGAGGCTTAATACATAAACTAAATCATATGTTACCTAAACAATGCGTAGATAATATACCCTCATAATATCTAGAAAACAGACTATTTAGAATTATACAAGACGTAGAGTATTCTACTATCAGAGATATTAAAACAGTTGTGCCTCAAGATAGTATTTTGGGGTCCCATACTGCATTTGTTCTACACCAATGCTTTACCATCAATGGAAAATACAACTGTAGCTACATTCACTGTAGATACCGCGTTCATGGCAGTCGGGTCTAATATTGACGAGGCTACAAATAAAATAAATTGCAAAGAGCAACAGACAAGCTACAACTCTGGACAAAGAAATGGAAAATGAAACTCAATGAGCTAAAATCGGTACATGTAAATTTTACAAATAAAAAAATTAGAAAATCAAACCACCAGTCAATCTAAATGGGGTGAAAATATCCCAAGAAAACAATGCTAAATTGCCTAGGATTGACATTATATAAATATAGTGAAATGTACTGGCTCCTAGGTCGAAACTCCAAATTGCCTATATACATAACAAAATTTTGTTATATAATAATAATCAGATAATCAAATTGATATCGTTGCACGGCATACAAATATGGGGATGTGCCAATCAAACACATGTAATTTGTATACAAAAATTCTTAAATCAAGTCTTGCGCAACATGGTAAATGCCCCTTGGTATGTTTGCAACAGCTGCTTGCACAGAGATCTAAATATTTCTTGTATAGCAAATGTAATAAAAAGATATTCAGCGAAGAATTTAGCTCGTCTGGAGGGTAATGTTAACGTTGAGGCCACTTAACTTTTGGCAAATCAAAATGTTACCAGAAGACTTAAAAGAACTAAGCCACTTGATTTCATACGATAGAATTTTGTAAACTTTCTTTTTCAGAAAACAAAATCAACAATAAATTAATCGTCGGACTAATGGGTGAGGTGTGGTTTAGGCAGTAAAAATCTGATACGCAATATAAACTACGGGGCTCATTGTGTTAATGGAGATTCCCAACAATCCACGCAAAAAGAAAAATTGATTTAGTTACCTTAAATTCTGTAATCAACGAGTTATATATATATCACTCAAGTTGACCCAGATTTTGAGCATAGCTCGTAGATTGATATAATATTATAATTTTCGTCACCATCAGAAAATCCGAAATCAAACTTTGAACTAAACATTGTAATCTCAGCTTAAAATGTCAGCTAACTATCATGCTTTAGTTATATCAAATTTTGGATTTTATGATAAGTTCAACTGCGATTAACTGAAAATTTGCATTGAAATTTGAGTTGGGCTTTGTATTTGAATTAGTTATTTTACAACTCCAGCTTTATGTTCACCTTTTTACAAAGAGTAAATTGCAAATTAGGTCAAAATTGCTCTATATTTAGAAATTTTTAGCTAATTAACACATTTTTGTTTGATATTATGATCCCAGATACACAGTTTATGACTATTGTGGTAAATCGAAAACAACTGTAGATACTAATTTTCAGTTTTACATATTATATTTTCTTTAGCACAAATACTATTCACATTCCAAAGGTATTTTGTGACCTATAATTTATTAGTTATAATGTATATAGTATTTAGTATATAGTTAGTATATATTTAGTAATGTAGTTAGTATATAATGTTAATAGTATAAAAAAAAAACAGTTTAATAACCACTGTTCTAGATTAATAGAATTGTTTATGAATGCTTTACTTCTCCATGTCCATAACTTGATGGTTAGTAATTTTTATCGAATAAAGAAATTGTTGTAATTTTATTAAAATAATATGTTTATATCTCTTATGTATTTTTTTTTATTTTAAAACTGCAATTTTTATTCAATTTAGTTAAAAATGAAACAAAAAAAAAATAAAAACAAACTGTGAAAATAATTTTTTATGATGTTAGTAATAAAAAACTATATTCTAAACATAACAACAATGACGATGAAGAAATAAGATATAAACAAATAAAAAAAAAAAAAACAACAATATTCCAAGGTAACATTAAAAACCTGTTCCAAATACTTTAGAATGGTATGTTTAGTATGTATTAAAATGAAGAGTTCCTATTTCGTTGCTGTTGCACAGGGATTTTTTTTTCATCACATAATTAACAGTGATGGGCAGTGCAGTGATTTGCAAAAACTATTCAATATAAATTATGTAAAATTTCAATAACTTAATTTTGAATTTGGATTGTTAATTTTGAAAAATCATTTTTTTTTTTTAAAGTTTTGTTTATTATTTATTATTTACATATATTTAATTCTAAACAAAACAAAAATGAATTTATCTAAAAGCTTAAAATGTACATAACTGCCACATGCGGTAGCTCTCTCATTTAACTTAATAATAATTATTTAGTTCATAAGTATGATTTAGTTAGTATATTGGACTATAAGTAGAAAACTATAGCTTACGATTCAGATGATTAAAGTAAAAAATAATTAGATTTAGTTATTGGTAAAAAATTATGTAACACAAAAAAAAAACCAATTTTAATTTAATTTGTAATAATTAAAACTTAAATCTACTTCTTAAGTCTAATACTAACTAAACTAAAGCTAGCTTAAATCTACTTCCTAAGCCTAATACTATCTAACTTAGCCTAACTTAACCTATTGTTTCCAGAAATATGGTTTATTACTAATCAACTTATTACTATTTGGGATATACATATCGAACTTAAATCGTTCAGTATTATTAATTTTTATTCTATTTAAATTTATTAGCAATTTTTTGTCACATGCATTCCTTGTAAAATGGTAAATTAACGGTATATACTCGTTATTTTCGATTTGATTATTCTTGTCCAGAAGTATGAAGTCTTCTGGGGGAATAAAGCCATGAATTGAAATATTGGTCATCTACGAATCAAGGATGGTAAATTAATGAATTAGATAATTGTTCACTACTACGAAGTATGTGGTTACGTATGAGAAGGACAATAAAACTGTCTATTCTGATTATATTTGCTTTTTCATATACTGATTTATTTGAATAATAATGTAAATAGTTAGTTGACAGTTTTCTGTTTAAATTTGTACAAGATCTTAAGCACTTGCGTTCAAATAATCGTAATTTCTCCATTATTGAGGCGCTTTTATATTAATATAGGCCTTATTAGGCTATGGGGCACCCATATGTTAATATAAACCTTATTAGGCTTTTAGAACAAAGTATTTTTACTTTGTAACACAACACTTTAGAGTAAAATCGATTTTTTAGTAGCATAAATGCGTTATTTGCCTTCCTAATTTGATGTTTTATGTGATATTTATAGTTATGCAGGTAATTATAATGTATTCCTAGGTATTTGAAATTGCTAGAATTTTTAATTGTTGAGTTATTTGAAGCTTTTACATGAAAACTTCTCCATTTTTTCTTAATGCTGTAATTTGACTTATTTATGGTATTACGAAACAGGACGGTTTCGCATTTTTTGTAATTGATATTCAGTTTCCACTTTTTACTGTATGCAACTATCTTATGGAATGATTTTTGGAGTCTATACTGGGCTAATTCCAAATTGGAATCATCTGTATAAATGGTTAAATCGTCTGCAAAAGCAATACTATAATTCAAACCTAGATGGTTTTCTATGGAATTAAGTAAGTCACTTGTAAATATTATGTTAGAAAAAATAAATTTAAAATTCCATCAACTGACAATATATATTAGCTATATCAGCAAAAATTTTAGACACAACAATAAAAAAATAAGCTGTATGAAATTTAAACAGTTAAATATGAGCTTTTAAAATTGGCGTACGTTTTGAGTCTTATGATTTGATTGGGCCTTATTAGACGATGTCAAGTGATGTTCTTTTCTTCACCTTCAACAAACTAAATTTGTGTTGATAGTTTGACACCGAAAGAGAATTTACAGACAAAAATTATGTGCAGCACTGTTTTCATTTCCCAAATACATAGACAAAAAGCAATAAAAACTTTTGTTGGATTCAGATTTTTTTTTTTATGCACAAAATTAATCATGAAAGTAAAATTGCGATAGCAAAACACAATTTAAAATTAAAATCGATAATGAGAAATATTCACTTATTCAGAAATGTTAACTGCTGACATCCAACGGTGTAATAGCAAGCTCATGGAGTTTTAACCTGTATTTACGATGACTGCCGACTTCGTCTAATAAAGCCAATTCATTCAGCATATTTGAAAAATATTCCAAATTAATAAGATTAATAAAATAAATATTAGAAGACATACCAATCACCGGAATAGAGTACACCTAATTTGTTAAATTAATAAACATTCAGTACCTATGAAACTAAAAAAAATTATAATTATTATCTCGGGCTAATGATATCAAGCCAAACAAGCTCTACCGACTAAATCAAAATGAAGTTTGAAAATAGC
Organism: Argyra leucocephala; assembly: GCA_963942445.1. NCBI lineage: Eukaryota > Metazoa > Arthropoda > Insecta > Diptera > Dolichopodidae > Argyra > Argyra leucocephala. The sequence goes on from OZ012681.1 coordinate 19,581,658, forward strand.
AAAAGTGCAAATAACAAAACTCACGAAAATATGATAAGATAGGAGTGAAAGCTTATAAACGTTTCTACACTGCCAATAGCCATCTGTGCTGCAGAAACATGGACAATAAAGCTGACATATATTTATATTGTACAAATATCTTTGACTGAACTGAGCATCAAATGTAAACTACTAAAAAAATAAATTAACTACTAAAAATAATTAACCAGTCATATCTGAAATATTTTTGGGGTGATTTTCCGGTTTCAAAGAAACCTCTGGAACCTCTGAAAATAAAATCGTGGCAAATTAATCATATGCCATTAATACAGTAGCAATTTGTTTTGTATTGTCAAGGCAGAATGCTTGCATATGAGCCAGAACATTTTTCTAACATTTTCTTTATGTCAAAGCTTGAATGCGTATTTTTGTACCGTATTACTGCTGTCATATAATAGCAAGTGATCAACGGATAAAATATCTTACCAAGTACACCTCCTTGCGGAATATCGGCATTATTTTTCTTTATGTAAAATTATTAAAAAAATCTCTTCAACAAAACACAAATTGCCAGCACTAATTTTCAAATGTTAACCAACAATAATAAATAGGTAAAACAATTTAAAGATGAAAACTATGGTATTATTGAATCATCTTGCAGGCATATTTTTTGTAAACAATCAATTTTCTTGGAATAAAAAATATCTAAAAACCTCATAACAAATATTTCTAGAAAACTTCATCAATATCGGTTAATTGATATTTAACAAAAAAAAATATTCCTTAGGATATGCGATTTTAAAATATAATTTTGCCAAAATCGTTTTAAGCCCTGAAACCATTACAGATTTTTAAATTTATAATTTAAAAAAATTGATATGAACAGCTGTGGTGTACCTTATATTGATAATGGTGGTATTATGGTTCTTAGAAAAATTTTCTGTAATTTTTATATATGAATATAAATTAAATTGAGACAATTTTATTATGAATATTTATTAGTAATTTTATCAAATATTTTAAGATTGTTTTAAAAGATCATTTAAGTTATTAAAAATTTTTATTTGCAATAAAATATATTTAGATGGAAAATTTGCTCTAATAGGAATCTATTATTTCATATTTTTTGACAAATATTTAAAAATCAGCGGGTTGAGCAACATTTCAAACCCATCATCATGTACACACTTGGCTCTTCTCTCTTTTGTTATTACTCTTATTTACCTATCAAAAAGGCACTCTATTTATTTTAAATAAACGTTTGATTTGAGTTCATCCATAGTTATGTAGAAATATGCATGTTTTTGTAAATTTCTCTTTTGGGGATAATTTTTTAAATATTGTCAAAAACTTCAAAGCTTCAAAGCAATATACACCCACTATTTTGCACAACACAACTATAAGTTATACTTATTTTAAAATTAAAATAGGGAAACTGTTCTCAATTGTAGTCAAAAAAAGGTTGAGCTTATTTGTATTTGTAGTTCTAACTAAGAGCTACAATGGCAGTGCGTTCTTATAATAGCACACTGCACAAAGCATGTTGCTTTTGTTTCTAGTACTGCAAAAGATTTGAAGTTGTACTTGTAGTATTAGTCAGAAAATAATCTAAAAACTTGGGGAAGAATATGAAAAAATACTATGGAAAATTAAATTAAACATTATTTCATTCATTCCAATAATAAAAATATTTATGGAAAATAATGCCAACTGATATACAATAGTATTAAGATTAGAGATCTTCTAGAATATATTTTATAAAAGATATTGTGAATTATAATTATACTAGAGCCACCCTGTGTGATTGAGAAGGTTGATCAGATCTCCTATTTTGATCTCCTATACTGTAAGTAAGCTTTCAACAGATTTTCTCTGCACAACTTCAACAGTAATAGTTATTATTTTAAGATTAACTTAGAACTAAGAAATATATATAAGATTAGTCTTAAGCCGTACATCAAGATAAGTAGATGTAAAAAAAATGAAAGAAAACAAATAATCGTCTTTCATTTCATATCATATATAAAAGTTAGCACAGGTAAACTACTAATTAATTTTTTTTTCTACTAAAAGTGCAAAAAACCAAATGCGATAATCCAAGAAAAATAAAAAAAAAATTTGACTCAAAAGAGCATCGACAAAAATTTCTGATATTAAATTACGCTTTAACCAACTCAGCTCATATCTTATAAAATTTGTTTACCCAAAATATACACATAAATAAAAATTGATTTTGATCGGCACGGCTTACATAATTGATTTATTCACATAAAATAAAAATTGATTTTGATCGTCAAAGCTTACATCATCACTGGTTGATTGTACGAAAAAAAAAAAATGAAGCCCACGAAAAACCACGAAAAATGTGCCTTCAAAATCGTGCTCTTTGGCAGTATAACATAGATTTGCAGTTTTCTGTAATTCTACAACAGAAAATACCTGCACGCTGAGGAACTACAATGTTAGAACTGTCAAAATTAGCTCAAATTAAGTCTTTATCACTAATTTGGCCTTATTAGTCTATATTAACAATTATTTTAATCCTTTTAAAAATCTGATATATAATATACATTTATCTGAATATTAATGAGACAGCCTAGGGGTCCGTAATTTACATTTAATATAACAAATTTGTTTGAAAATCACTAATTGTTATTGATCTCTCTGACGGTTTTTGCAGAATAAAAAGTTGATACTGTTTTCTGAAGATATATTTCAGTTTTTTGAAACAATGAAGTTTTTTTAATAACCGTTATAAATATTATTAAAGCTACTTTTTAAAATTGCATTGCAATATATTTGTGATGCAACGAAATAAAAATTCAGAAAGTGAGAATCATGAAGAGTCGATTGAAAAGTAAATTTTTAATTGAAGACAACACAGAAACTTTGCCAGTTGATAACATATCAAAACCCTATTCCCCTTATTTTTTTTGCTTTTTAAATGTTTTATTTTTGACAAAATATATACATAGTAATTCCAAATAAAACTAAACAAGCTCATTTATGACAATATTACAATGTTCTTGGCTAACAAGGAGAAGCTCTCACATTTATATTTATTATTATTTAAGCTATCTGCCAAATTTAGAAATTTTATTTTGATTAAGTTTATAATAATATGAATAATGTTTACAGTTAATTGTAATTTGATTTCTTAGATTATTGGAAAAAATAGGTTTGTTACAAGATAAAAAAAAAATCAATTTTGAATATAAGCTATTCCCCATACGAAACCTAGAAAGAATACACCACTAAGACGAAATTGGTTTATAATTTGAGAAATCAAATATATTATACTACGACTTGCTACGATAGCTTTAAATACAGTGTATACAGCACATAACAATGCGGTATATGCCTAAAATGATTTTTGCAGTAAAATTTACTTTTTGAATATCAACTAACTAGCTCAGGCAGTTAGTTTAATTTCTAAGGGATACTTTTTCTAAAACAATACTCCATACATTATTCTAAGTTAATTATTAATCATAATCATGATGCAAAAAATAAAGATATTTTTTATCTTTTCTATGAAGAAGACTACTTGAATAAAGTCTTTATCATAATTTCTAATATCATTATCTCATTTTGACTTAACCATTCTCACAACACATTCCACATGCCGTTAAATTTATTTCGCTCTATTTTTTACTTAATAACATTATTATTTACCTAGTAATTTCCTTTATATCAACTTCTTCATTTAACACAACGGAAATATTTCACAAATACTTACATAAAAAACATTCATTTATGTAGATGCAGTATTTTTGAATGAATAATTTTTGTAACAATTTTTTTTTTCAACAAAAAAAAAACTTATACAGTTACATTTTTATTCTCATAAATTAATTTTTCTCAATTTAATTATTAAAAGATTTCCTGTCCCATATTTATTAATTATTTCCTTCTCTTACAAAATGCATATTGTATACATATTATTATTATACGAAATAATTCCAACACCGGAGTTTTCAATTTTTATATTATTTTTTCGTTTTTTGCTGTTTTTTTTTATTTTCATTATTTCGGAAGCGAACACTTAATAAATGAGTGGAAAACAAATAAAATAATAGTAGACGATATTTACAGATATAAAGAGAGAATAAAAATTAAAAAAAAAAAAAGTATAAATAAAAAACTGAAAAACAAAAACCATTTAATTTTTAGAAAGGAAAAAAAATATACAGTTAAGTAAAAAAACAAGAGAAAATTTACGAGAGAAAATTAAAATAATTTTTCATTTCTCATTTTCTGTTTTCTTTTTCTCCGTTCATCCCTCTTTCGATTCCTATCTCTTTCTTTCTCACTGCTTTATTTTTTTTTTAACTTTTATTTGTTATGCACTCAATATAAGGTTCCTTTACAACACGGTATGCTCTTAAGCAATATGGTTTAACAAAATTTGCAAACATTGAACCATAGGAAGGGATGCGATGTTTTGCTTTGGTGGTTTAATATGGTGAAATGAAATCACGATCAAAAATGAAAGTTAATTTATGAATTTACCCAATTGGAGTAATCCAACGAAATAATTATTTGCATTTATCCTGCAAATCATTTCGTTCTAAGTTTTAAGATAACAAAATCAAAAATCTGTATTTTGTACGCTTAAAGTGGGTCGATATATGGCTTGATGTTGTGATAGCAACGAAGGAATGTGGCTGTGAACTCTTTTTAAAATAAACTAAAAACCTGTGCGCAATAACACTTTAATTCGTAATGAAAGGTTCATTTAATTTTGTAATTAATTTTATTATTCAGGCACATGGTCTCCCTAAATATGCAAGTGTCTTTCAAGCAGAGCTACTTAACAATTAGGGAAGCCCTTAAAACCCTTAAACAGAGTAATTCATACAACCAAAAAGTCTCCATCTTCACGAATATTCAAACCCCAATGAAAGCTTTGGTGCCGGACACTATCTAAGCTGCTGGAATAATGCCGAAACGTCAAGGTGTGCATCCATTCATATATTTTCTGGCCAGAGAAAGGTGGCATAGACTAAATACCCGTGCGATCTCTTACCTGTGCGACCCAAGCAACTTTTAGCCAAATCACGTACTGATATATCAAGCTACTCTTCATCATTGGCTGTAGCCACGCTGCCAAGTTAGGTATTCCGTTCAATGCCGATTGTCGCAGCTGCAAAGATGAGACTGAAACAGAAACTCTTGAACATTTCCTTTGCAGTAGCCCAGCTCTAATACTGAGTCTAGTACTGAGTCCTTGGGAAGAGTAAAGTGAGTAAACAAGAGGATGATCCCCTTTAACAACCAACAACAATAAGTCACTTGAGTCGTGGTATCAACACGGCACAATTAAGTGATAATTGGTTTTCCGGAGTCAACTGGAATGCCACTTCTATCTACCTACCTATGAAATTCATGGTTTTCCTAGTCAAATATAGTTAGGTTTTTATTTCGATGTTAGATAAGATTAAATAAAACTAAGATGTCGAAAAGTTAAAATCAAAATGTTGAAGCAAGCTTAAAGCAAAATTAGTAATAATAAAAACAGTCCTCAATAAAATTGTACAGCGTCAGCATCCTTAAAATCCCCCTTATGAAAATGCAAAATTGACAACCTTTCTTCATATCAATTTTCTTACAATAATGTCATTACACTTACAATACACTTAATTTGTATCACTATAGCTTGTTGGTTGGAATATTACAGTTTACTACCCTAATTAAAGTAAAGAAAACTTGATCACATATTTTTCCATATCCCGATTCTATTAGTTCTCTAATTTACTTGATTTTTATTTTTTAATTGCTGATTACGGTTTTTCCCGGTGTATATTTTTGCTATTGACCAGTATCGCTTTTTTCATTTATTTCATACTTGTTTGATATCGAGATTCTTGAGTTTGAATATGGGTTGACGTTTTGTAATGTAGCAAGTGACATTAACCTGCCAATTAAATTTACGTAGGCATCAAAATCTAACCGCATTTTTCTGAATTGATTGAGTTCATTTTAAGTGTTTGGCATAAGATGACATCCAGATAGGGGAATCATATTCTAGATAAGGACGGATTAATGAAATATATGACTTCTTAAACGTTCTGTTCTTCTATACCATCATGTAAGGACGTGGGATAATGATTTTTAATACTGTCATATTTATGCTTAAAGCAAGCACATCAGACGTCTCTTTCTAGATGAAGGCTTGCTTTATTTAATTGTGCAATAACTCATCATCCAGTAGGGTTAGTAAATCACCGCCGCCACCTTTGATTAAAATATTTAAAAATAAACTAAATCAGATACATGATGTTAGTAGAAAAGTAAAGTCAATAACTATATACATTAATTAAAAATACTTGCAAAAGTTAGACCGAACTAGTAAATATCAAAGCTAAAAAAAACAACAGTTGTTAATTAGTCTCAGTTGAACGTACATTAAGACGTAATCGTTTTTTAATAGTTAAAACACTTAGTTGACGATCAAAAGAACTAGAGTTAGAATTTACTTCACGGAGCATTCTAGTGATTGGCTCGAATCTACCATATTCAGTAGGGTGGAAGGGAATGTGGAACAACTCAATGGTTCTGAGATTATTCCGATTGGATCTTGCAACCAAATAATTTGAAATTTCAGGGGCTAGCGTTACACCCGAAAGGATCTGGTGAATAAAAAAGATATCTGCAATTATTCGATGATCAGACAACGACTGTAAGTCAATGAGTTTAAGACGGTGGTAATAAGGTGGAAGTCGCAATGGATCATTCCACGAAAAGTTACTCAAAGCGAAACGTAAAAACTTTCGTTGAACCGATTCGATTCGGTTAATATCAGTCAAGTAATGTGGAGACCATACTTGACTGGCATATTCAAGGGTTGGTCTTGCATATGTAACATAAAGATGTTTTGTGAGATAGGGATCAGAAAATTCTTTACACCAACGTTTAATGAAACCTAAAGAAGAATTTGCTTTGCTCACTATTTTATCATAATGTAGCTTAAAGCTCAGTTTAGGGTCAAGGGTTAACCCGAGGTCTATAATAGAATTCGCTCTTGAAAACTGACAGCCATTTAGTTGGTAGTTGAACCAAATTGTCCGAATGGAATTTTTCCTAGAAAAGGTAATGACTTGGCATTTAGAAGTGTTCAATTCAAGTCCATTTTTTGAACACCAAGAAGCGAAGTTGTTAAAATCGTTTTGTAGCTTCAAGCAATCCGATGAGGAAGATATAGGAGTAAAAAGCTTTGAGTTATCAGCAAAACTAAGAAGTTTAGAAAAAGTTATCACTTTAGGAAATTGAATTCGAAGTTCCAGTAGTCTCTCTTCGTTTCCGCGGAATAAATTCTTTAACAATAATTCCAGCAGGCCAGTGAGGAGATTTTGACAGAGTGTCAAAATGAGTTTTAGAATTAAAAGTGTTTATCATTTTAAGTGTTATGCAAAATAAGTATTTTCTTGGATATTTTTATTTCCAAGTTCGATTATTTCTGCCTGCTCGTTTTACTTGGGAATCTGAAATATGGAAATGAATTACCCCGAGATATTAAATACATGTTTTATTTTCATTTGTTTTGCTTAAAGTTAAGAAAGAAAAGATTAAAACAAAAAAATAAACACATACATTTATAAAACAATAATAAAATCTATACAAAAAAGTCAAACTTTTTTAATTTTGTTTTACAATTGCAGTATCCTTGAAAATCGCTAAAAAAAAAATAAAACAAAAAACGATATTATCATCGTATCAAAACAACAAACACTTTTGTTGAATCGAATTTTATGAAAAAATAAAAAATAATTCACAATCAAAACTTGTGTAGAAAATCTGAGTATAAAAATTATAGAAAATAAAAAAAAAACAATAAAAAGAAAAATTAAAAAAAAAAAAAAAAATGTTTTAATTACTTTCGAAACTTTTATCCCGAAGTGATATCCACAGATTCCTCTTTTTTTTTTATCTCTTGGGTTTGTTTTATTTTTGTTTCATGGGTAAAATTCCCTCCTCTGAATGTGTGTGGTTTGCAACCGAATTGTTATTTTTATTTTATAATACGAATAGTGTTTTTTTGTTTTTGTTAGTTTATTCCTCCCCCTCCTTCTAAAGCAGTATAATAGAACATCTTTACCATATATTGGGATAAAGGGAATTATAAATTCTAACATTGCTTTACTTTCCTCTTTTATTCTATTTTTTTCAAGTTCAGTTTTTAAGTAAAGTTTAAATTTTCTCATTTCGAAAATAAAACTTTCGAATTGCATTTTATGAAAGAGTTGAATATGAGGCCAGAATAATTATAAATATTGTGGTGGTTCGAGAAGGTTCGAAAAACTTAAAAAGTTTTTAAAAATTGACTTTTGAAATATTAAAAGAGTAATTGGTATTAGAAAATTTAATATAAAACAAAACAACAAAAATTTAATATTCAATTAAGTGAGTACATGTAATTGAGAATCATATATTGAAAGTTTTTATTGTAAAAGTTTTTATTTTATTTCAGTGAAGTAAAGATAGTGTATCTAGTAATGTGTATATTAATATAGGTAATAGTTTTTATAGATTTTAATATAAATCAAAAGTTTATTTAATAGATTTCAATTAAGGAAACAAAATAAACCCGTCATTAGTAAGTTGTTAAGCATTTGAAAATGAATTTTCCGATGAGTCAATTTCTAAGTGAGTTGAATTTGAAGCATAAATATAAAAATGACATAAGACACGTGATTCTAGATCAAAAATATGAACTCTTTCAACTTATCGTGGAAAGAAAAATCTAAGGCAGACGAGGGATTGGTAGAAAAAAATATCATACTTAGACTTACGCAACATTAAAATCGGAAAAATCCTATCAAATTTCGTGTTATTAAATGCGCAAAGCAATAGAAGTCAATTAACCCATTCCCGCCTGTTGGTCTATATATTTTTTTTTTTTTTTTTTTTTTTTTTAAATTTAATATTTTTATTTTTCCGTATTTTCTTAATCTATGATATAATATAATTCATATAGTAGGTATATACAAATAATAAAATTTATCTTATAGCTAAAAGTTATATTAATTCAAAATTATATCTGTACAATACAAATTCATTTAGTATTAATTAATAGAGAAAAAAATAATAATTAAAAAATAAAAATAGTTAGTCACCATTCTGTTGCATAAAGCAAGAATCGAATGATGCTTATTTCTTAAAAAAAAAAAATCAACAAATAACCTTAGTGGGGAAAGTGCAAAAGAGAAATTAAAATTTAAATACAAAGAGAAAATAAAAAATAAAAAATACAAAATTTAAAATAATTTTATGCAGTGCAATATTAAGTAAATATGATAAAAGTTGAAAAAAATTTTACTTAAGCTAATCATGAAAATAGACACCATATATAAATCGCAAGAACTTCAAAAATCTTACTCAGCTAAACAACTACTCTTAATAACTCCTCACTACTATCAAAATTAATTTCCAAAAGCCAAGCTTTCAATAATTTTAAGAAATTCGATAAAATTCTAATTTGCCTGATGTGGTCAGGAAGTTTATTAAAAATTCTAGGTGCTACAATATCATAGGGTTTAAAAAACTACAGCAGAAATAGTAAAAGCACTTAAATTATTGCTGTTGCTGACTCTCACAGCATTTCAAATTTAAAAAAAAAAACTATTACTGCGCTTTGCTGTTACAACTTAACCGAAGTAAAGTAATAGTTTTATGCTTTTTACACATACAAATACTACGCATGTGCTTTTGCTTTTCAAAACATAATAGCAATAGTAAAATTTTGCTGAATGCTTTTTAATATTTTAAGTCAAAGTAAAGAAAAAGCTATTTGCTGTGCTGATTTTGCTGTGCAGACTTAGCTGTGCATTTAGAAAGAAATTTTATTTCGAAGAAAAAAATGAAGTAAAAGAAAAAAAATATGTCCAAAAGGTTTGTTCAATATGCAAATTAATATAGAATAGAGTAGAGCCAATGTGTGTGTATTCAACGGGACCTTGTCATATGAACTACATCTTCTAGGTGGTGACTGGTGGATAGAGCCAAGTTCAAGAAATTGAACAGCTTCTAGCAAAAATAGGTTCAGGTCCCACCTCACAAAGCCATCGAAAAATTTTTTTATTTTTTTTTTCAACTTGTCTTCAGTAAAATCGCTCCTAGGCACTATGCAAACAAGCGGTCCCAAGAGTCGGGACCGAAGACCTCAAATTTTTTTTTTTTTTTTTAATTTCTTTTTGTCATCAGTACAATGACCCTTAAATGTGATGAAGACAATAGGTCCGAGGTCCTAGGAATTGGGGCCGAAACTCTATTTCACCAGTTTAAATTTTATTTTTCTGGGAAAAGATTATTAATAATTATTATGAATAATTTTTAAAAAATTTTCAGATTTTTCCGCGGTTCAGAAGTCGGGACCGTAGACCTTGAACAAAAAAATTGTCCAAAAACTAAAATGTCAATAATGTTCATTACGTATCAAGATAAGTATAAAAAAAAATATTTGTTTTTTTTTGTTCAAGGTTCTTTGGTTCCGACTTCCGGACTGTCGGACCAATCTGAAATTTTTTAAAAATTATTTATAATAATTATTAATAACCTTTTCTCAGAAAAATCAAACTTAAACTGGTAAAATAGAGTTTCGGCCCCAATTCCTAGGACCTCGGACCTATTGTCTTCATCACATTTAAGGGTCATTGTACTGATGACAAAAAAAAATTAAAAAAAACAAAAAAAAAAATTTAAGGTCTTCTAAAATAAAATACTTACCATTTTTTTTGTAAATCCATTTTTTAAATTTTAAACAACAAAAGTTTTCAAACAAACATACAAGGAACAAAAAATCACAGTAACTCTAAGTAAAACAAAAGTGTATTGTAAAGTGCTGTAAACGCTGAATAGTAATTCAAAGCAACAGCAAATGCTGTTTAGCTGTATTCAACTCATTTTGCTGTAGCTATTTAAAAAAATAATGAAAAAGCTTTTTTTGCATATTACTTTTTGAAATAAAAATGCGCAGCAAAGCGGAAGCAAAACAACTACAAAAAAAATGTTTTTGCTATGCCTTTGCTGAATTGATGTTAGAAAGCAATAGTAAAAAAATAGTAAAAGCTTGAAATAACTGCGAAGTTTTTTAAACCCTGCATAGAAACATATACAGGACAGCAAACAGTATGTCATACAAATACGTATAACTTCCATTAAAATTAACTTAGCTCGGTCAAAAGTACCTTATTTTGAAGTTAAAAAATAAAGTAACATTTTTAATACAGTAGCAGCAACTTTTCTGTTTATAAATAACATTTAAACTCAATTCAAAATGTAATTTTGTCAAAAAGTTAAAAATGTTAAAAAATAAATACTGAAAAATATTTAATTGTGTGAAAATTACTGAAAAATGTAATTTTCTATACAACCACATCGGTTCAAATATAATTTAATAATTAATAAAGATATAATATAACTAATAAAACAAAAAAAATAATATAAATATATAATATACAAAATATATACCAAATAATTAATATAGTTTAATTAAAAAGGCCCACATTTCGAAAGGGAAAAGGACCTATAAAGTTGACCTACAGATTTATTTGTAGGATCAACTGTTAAAATAAATAAATAAATAAATATTTAATTGTGTTCAAACTACCAAAATTTATTTGTTTAAGCATTAAAGAAGCTTCAACAACTATTAAATATTGGATTTTAGTTGAAAATATTAATTATTTATTTACTTGGTGTCCTATATATAGTCCAACCGGCATAAGTATGTAAGAATTTTTACTAGTTTTATTTTGGAACATGTAAAGCGTAATTATGACACAAGTAAAAGCATTGATAAAAGTGAGTTCAAGGGTCTTCAGGTAGCTATTGAAGCTTTATTGGGAGTTCAAAATAATTTTGAAGATCATAATGTCATAAACGTAAAAATTTTCCAACCAGAATTAGATAAATTGACGAATTGTGAAAAATTTTATGATCAAAATCTCTTTGAAAACGAATTGCCAAGAGATGTTCAAAGTTCAATAGAAGTGAAAATTTGGGACGAAAATGATGAAATCGAAGATACTAATGATAATTCGTTTTTGTTGTTAACTCAAGATAAAGATATTTGTGATTGTGTCTATACTTGCCATATTTAACAGTTTATTAACTCATTCACTGCCAAGGCCGTTTTCATAAATCTAACGTCAGGTGCCAACATAAATTTAGGCATTTTTAAGTAATACGAGATATCTCGTAGTTTGGCCTACTTATACAAAATTTAATTTGGATATGCCAACTACGAGATAAATCGTACCTTATTTTTTCCATAATTTCTTATTTGATTTCAAGATAAACAAACAAAAATATAAAAAAAAGAGCATTCAACTTTATTTCAAGAAATAAAACATGACAAAACAAAATATAATTAATTTTTGTTATTATTATTCTTCTTAATATATGTATATTAATTTTGATGATAAATTTTAAAACAAGTTGTTCACGCAAAGAGCTGGCTTTTCAGGGCACTCTGCACAAATATACCTCGTTTCACATCTTTTGTTTTCTTTATAAAAAACACGACATGGCTTAGTTGGGTTATTTTTCTTTTCCGTTGTTGGAATTGATTCCAAGTAGTGAAAGTTGTCTTTAGTTTCGATGCGAGCATCAATATTTTTAGATTCACCAGATAAGTGTTCAATAGCCTTTTTCCTTCAATAGCCGAATTCGTTTAGGTGCGATATTTTCAATATCACTGTCAGACTCAGAACTTTGACTATCAGAACTGCTACTTTCATCATCATTATCATCTAACAAATATTCATCTTCATCAGCAGAAAAATTGTTGTCACTAGATACTTCTAAACTATCTAAATATTTTTCTATGTCTTCATCCTCAATTTCAACACGATAAAAATTTAATTTAAAAACAAATACTATTTAAGAAAATCTAAAAAAACAACCTTTAATCTCAAAAATCTAAGCACGACTAAATTTTATATGTATATAAAATTCAACTTCAATAAAGCATTACTTTTTGGTGAATTCCCAATTTGATAAAACCGTTACTGTTTGTTTTTTTGAAAAAAGCACTTTTTCCATGTGCCAAAATGAAATAATAAAGTTAATTCAATAAGCCATATCGAAATTATGTTCAATATAATCGCAAAGTTCTTCCTACGAGTTATCTCGTAGTTGGCCTGTTGAGTAAGGTTTGCTACTACGAGATAACTCGTAGTTGGCAGTGAATGCGTTAAATGTGTGGATAATAGTGTTTCTGCAATGCTAACTAATGGTGACTTTATAAATCCTATACATTCAGAAAAACGTTGGAATATAGATATAAAGCATATAAAGAAACGAGCGAAAACAAATTTTAACGCTGATATGAGTGGTGATAGAATTGATCAAAATAGCGATACAGAATCATGCTAAAAGGTAAGGATTGTAGTGGGCGATTTTTATTTTCCTAATTGGTTTAGTAGTGTTGTAAACGTTTGGAATTTATACTTTATATCATCAGACGAATCATCTCAACACATCGCAGCTATCACTGTTCTATATTTTGTAGATATCTTTAAAAAGCAAAAGAATTTTAAAAGCAAAAAAAAATAAATCCTTCCTTAACAGTAGACTCCGAAATAACAAATCGCGTTCTTCACAAAATGAAAGAACAGCTTCGCTCATTATTCCATCCCTTACACAAAGACCTTATGCATTAGTAGTTTATGTTTTACAAAGTATATTAAATTTTTATCATATAATTGAATTTCTTATTTATTTTTAATTGTTTTTATTCCATTTCGGGAATATAATATTTAATAATTAAAAAAGTTTCTAAAATTTAAATAGTTTTATTTTTCTTTATGTATTTAATTTATTATATTTAATTAGTTTATTTCAATACATTTATTTTTGTCATTCGAACTCTAAAAAATATAATAAACCAAAATAATATTTTTATTTGTTTAAAATTTTTGGTTTTAAAATTACGCACCCATATTTGCCGGTTGGCGTATTTATAGGACGTTCCATTGATTGGTTTCGGTACATCATTATTAGAATACTAGCCTCATTAAGAGTCTCCAACATATTCTATAAAATATATTACTAATAATACTTTACTATTGCTTACAATTTCTATTTCTCTATTAACATAACGTTCTTAGTTTAACCTACTAAGCTATATTTAATTTAACCAATTTCCTCATTAATAGTGTCAATGTTTTACTTTCCCAATGATGTTATATTGCGAATAAAAAATGGTTAGGATTTAAGGAGATAGCAAAAAATAGTTTAATACTAAGTTAAAAAAATTAAGAAAATACTAGGTTAAAAAAAATAGAGATGAATTGAATAAAATAGAATGCTCAGAAAAAAATTAAATACAAAACAAAATACCCACAGTAAAATTTATTGAACGCGCAGTTGCAAATGACTATTTATTTTAATTTTTTTTATTTACTTATTTAACATTTCATCTCAAAACTTGCTCAAAAAGTTTTTTTACACACGAAAAAAAAAATGCTGCTCAGTTAAATGTGCACAGAAAAAAATTTGTTTTTACATTAGAAATAAAATAAATGAACAGCAAATGTTTTAGTGTAATTTACGGCAAATTCAAAAATAAAACTGAATGTAAAAAAATGATTTTGATATTAATCATAACCGACAAAATTGAAAACAGTGTTAAAGTGTGCCTACGATAATATTAGAGCGAAAGCTTGTGCTACACATAAAAGTAATTAAAACTAATGATCTTTTTTATTAGATCACGCTACTTATCTCAACTTTTAATTTTAAATTATAATCTTAGAATCAATCATTTAAATCTTGTTATCGTGCCAAGAGCATGCAAGACCCATTTTTACAATATCCTTGACTTTATAATTTATTACCACTGAATATTCAAGCTGAATGAAGGTTGAATTCATTTACAAAAATAATAAAAATTTGACCGTTTCAATTTGAGATGTCCCAAATTGAATATTTTTTGCATATAAATCAATAACTCGAGCCAATTATCCTCATTTATTTTCATTGATTTATCAGGCAGCTTTAGAGCATTTTACCTTATTAAATTTATTAATTTTATATATTATATTTCTAATATTTTGATGGGAGACAAAAAATTATTTCATATCATCTATTATACTTATTTTTTTCATATCATATATTATACTATAATTATTTTATTTCATTTATTATACTATTATAATATTTTTTTTTATGGAATTTTTATTTTTGTTGACTTATATTCTAGTTTTATTAAACAAATATTATTTTGATTGTCATTTTAGCTACTATTTTTTTTTTATTCTTATATTTTGTTATTTTACTATTTTACTATTTATTCTTTGTTGTTAACTTATTTGCTATTTTAGTTTTTGGTTTTTAATGATTACTTTTTAAGTTTTTTCTTGATTTATATATGTTTATTTTAACACTTTTTCAATTTAAAAATTTATCTTTTGTTTCATATTCAATTGAACCCCACAAATCTAATTTAATTATTGTTTTTATTTTTTTCAAATTACTAGTTCTCGCAAATACTATATCCTATGGATATAAATGTTTGAACTTAACACAATTCCTTATATAAATATGTATATGAAATTTTTTAAATTTGTAATTTTTAATTTGTAATTTTAATTTTGTAAAAGGATAGTATGAAATAAGTTATTATATTATATGTATTATTCTGCATTTATCTGGATGTTTGTAAGTTCGACGGAACGCTCCAACACATATACAAATTGCATATGTATACAAATGCATATATATACAAATTGGTTTGGTGTTTTTTTTTAACCCCTGTCTAACATGCTGAATCTTTACAGGAAAAATTGATTGCAGGAACTATATTTTTTTAATTTAATGTTAGTCTTCTTCGCAAATAATAAGGAAAAATAAAAAATAATAATAATAATATAAATAAAACAAACAATTTTTTTGATTTATAATAATAAGGACTAATAGAAATTTAATACTAGCTTTGTATGGTATAATAACCAAAAGGCAAACAGCATTTAACACAAAAAAAAAACATAATTCACTCAAAGGTTATTCTTGTTACTTAAAATTATACACAATAATACACATGTGTATCAGCAGATTTGTATTGTATAATATTATACATTATACTACTTTATTGCTTATACCTTTTATTTTTGTCATTATTGTGTGCGTAACTCACTTCACTCAAAAAAAATTATTTTTGTTTTTTTTATTATTTGCTGTATCTATATTCTGTATGTTCTGCATGCTCCATTCCAAAAATATTATTTTATTTTCAGTGTTAAGTGTTCACTGTTCACTTCACTGTTCAGGTTCACTGTTCAATCAATAGAACTTGATAGAAGTAGAGTAGGATAATTAACTTTACTTCAACGTCGGATAATAAAACATTGTTTTTTTTAAATTGAAAATTATTGATGAAAATATTTTTGTATTTTTTGTAAATTTTACCAATTTAGATACAAAATTTTGAATATTTTTTTAAAAATAACACAATACCATAATAACAGTTTATTCATATAGCAAAATAAGATCCCTATACAGTATACAAAAGACAAAATTTATATGAACATGAGATCCCATTTTTAAATTTGCTCTCCCAGAGGCCACAATAACGCTAATACGGTATAATTTATACTAAATGGAACCCAACTAACGAATTATAACTAAATGGAAGTGAGTACGAGTATACCATACAAAAATACAAACATTTTATACAAATTTGTTGGTATGGTACTTCTTTTTCTGTTATATAAAAAAAAAAAGATTAGTGTTAGGCCAATATAAACATAAATAAAAATAAATAAAAAGTGAAATAAACATAAGTACTGTAGTTTCGGAATAAAGAATCTAATGAAAGAAAAAAAGAAACTAGGATTTATTTTGCTTCCGTCATTTATGACGGGTTACAAAGCTGGTTATTATTAATAATGCCAGTTAATTAATTAATTTTAAACGTTAACTTTTTTCTATAACTAAACAAAATAGAAAATATAATATCACATATAAAAAACTAGTTTTATACTATTAAATTATACCTTTTCTGAAAGTAATTTTTTTGTTTTTATTCTTTTACTGTGAATTGAATTTATTTGCTGCTCATTTAATTTTTCTACTGTGAATTTAAATTATTAGCTACACAAAGTATTTATTTAACTGAATTTTCATTGCTATGTTTTTCACTTTTTACTGTACGCTTAATTTTTAGCAATAAAAAATATAGCAAGCATTCGTCTACTAATAAACATCAAATATGTTTGCTCTAATCCTATAAATTTGACAGTTTAAATACAAATTTTCATAAAAATTTTCTTAATTTTAACACCCTTTTAAATAAAACACATTCCCATACCGATTAAATAATTAAATAAATAGCTATTATTATCTTGGAATCAAAATCTGATAAAATTATTATCCTGTAAATCTTTTTTTATATGACATATTAATTTATTTTAATAATTTTTAATCAGGGCTATTTCTTCATTTTTGTTTTTTTTTTTCTTTTTATTATTTAATTTTCATTGACCGAACCTTTCATAATAAATTCTAAGGAAAAACGAAAATGTGCTGTAACTAAAGATGAAAAAAAAAAAAGTTTTTTAATTTATTTCACAAAAAAAAAAAATAATAATAAAAATAATTCATTTACCTTTAAACCCAAAAGGATGGATGCTAAGTAGATTCCAAATTATATATATATATTTTTTTTTCTTTAACTCTATACTTCTTTTATGAATTTTTATTACTTTATATCTTTTATATTTTCTATTGAATCGATATTCAAAATGTATTTTTTATTTGCTTTTTCGGTATACAAAGAAAGAAACAAAGTAAGGATAACCATTTTTTTTTCTTATTTCACGATCAATAAATAATCATAATATCATAAATATATTTTAATAATATATTTCCGTTCAATAAACGGTAAGAAATAAAGGTCCGTACTTCATCCTTTTTTTTTGCTTTTTTTCAGTCAGTATTAAACGCTTTTCTACAATAAAAAAAAAAAAATAAAAAAAAGGATATTCAATATTTCATAAAAAAAAAAAAAAAAAAGATAATATAGTACAGGTACCTTTTACCAATATTCTAAACTACTTACGTCTGATTCTACGAATTCTGAAAAAATATATGAATTCCATCAGAAGACAAAGAAATAAGAATTTATTATAGAAAGTTTTTAATAAAAACCAGTGACGTGGGTGTAAATATGCTGAGAGCTGAAATTACCGTTATGTTTATTTTGTTTTTAACAAATTTTTTTAACCATTTTATGAAATGATCATCATTGAAATATTTCCGCTCATTTGCTCAACGAGTTTCATAAAACATTTCACTCACTGCTCAACTGAGCCTCAAATCATGATAATTTTAATTTTGTTGATTTATGAGGAGCAATTTCAAAGTACATATGCCTGTAATAGGGGTTATTATCACAATGTTTGTATTTCATTTGATATAAATATTCTGTAAAAGACGTAAAACTTTTATTTTGAATAAAATCTACAACTATAAATTATCTCGTAACTCATAATCTCTATAAAATATCTTCTAACTCAGAATCAACTGTAAAATCCCTCCTAACTCATAAAAAAACAACTATAAGATCTCTCTTAACTCAGAATCTCGCATATACATATATTGATTACATATACATATAATATACATATATAGGTATATCGTATTCCGATCTAATATTTATCGTATTCTGTATCCAGCATATTCAGTCAAATGGAATACAGGCAAATTAAAGGCAGGGAAATTATATGCAGGCAGATGAAATACACGTAAATTAAAATAAAAATACAGGCAAATGATACCACAGGCATATGACAGGCTCCCCTATAATAGCAATTTCAAAGCAAGATTTTCACACTTATCTAAATACCTAAAATAGCAATTTCAAAGCATCGCTCAATTAGAATCTACAAATACAGCAAACAACTGATATGCAAAATCTCATATCATTTGTACATATAGTTTTTATAAAGTGAAAATAGAAAATGTTTAAATAATTTAGGTAAATAATATAGCTATACTTCAAAAAGTTGTTGTCGGAATTAAGGGATCATCTTCTTCTTTTTCTATTGATATTTGCACTTCTGAAAGCTCAGCAATCACCAATATTTTTTGTTTTGTTTACAAGCCATAAATTTGCGGCTCTCCTGAAAAATTGTTCGTGGTATCTGACATTGGGGAAATCCCTTTACTCAATATTTTTTAGCCCGCTGAACCAACATAATGTGTTTTCTGCTGATTTATGGCTACAATTCTTTATTCGATAATTAGTTGAAGTAATTCGTATTTGTTATTCCTCATTGGGGTGCGTATAAGAAAAGTACTGGAAAATTGTGATGATAGGATGAAAATGTTGTTTGAAATTTATTTATCTATTTAATTTGCATTTACAATTATTATTATTTTTTTTTGCAATACACTATAACACATTCAATTTACAAATTAAAATTATATCTAACTTAAAACTAGTTCAAATACATTAAATATATGCACACATATTTTAATTTCTACAGATTACTTATATAATTGATTTTTTGAGTCTGTTTCAAAAGTGTGAAGTCAATATAGTTTATGTGTTTATTACCAATAAGTAACATGCTCAAGAATTGACTCACAATTGCCATAATTGGTCCTATGGAAACTTAATATAAAGAAGTTTTGTATTTCGTAGGCGATTATTTGAATTAATGTTGATGTTATTCCAAATATGAGGAGAAGCAATGTTTCCTTTAATAATTTCAATAAGAAAAATAACATCCGCCTAACATCATTATCTAGTATTATTATTATATTATAACTCTTAGCATAGCCCAAATTGAATTATTTCAATGAAGGCTTGAAATCCTGAAACCAAAGCAATTCATTTCACTTTTACATAAATTTTAGAAAATATGATTACCTAAAACGAACAATACACCACTCCTCTTACAAAAAAAATAAAAAAAAAAAAACAAATATATTCGATTAGATTTGAATTTCCTTAACTAACAGAGTGCCTAAGATGAGACGGAAATTGAAGAAATCTTGAACGAAAAATGTCATCAAATAAATCAAAGTTGCGTTGTTATTTTCATTTTCATTTTTTTTTTGCTTTCCTTGGATGACCAATTCTTCCGATTGGAAAGTTCTCAAACAAAATATTTATTTAT
The DNA here is from genome assembly GCA_963942445.1 of Argyra leucocephala. Lineage (NCBI taxonomy): Eukaryota > Metazoa > Arthropoda > Insecta > Diptera > Dolichopodidae > Argyra > Argyra leucocephala. Next base: position 19,601,763 of record OZ012681.1, read on the forward strand.
CATTTTTTGCTTTATCTTTTTTTTTGTATAAAAATGTTATTTCAATATTTTACTTCAATATTTTTCAACAGTTTAGTGGATATGGGAATAAGAAACAAAAATAAGAATAGAGAATAAGAAAACTTATGGCAAAATTTTGAGAAAGTTGTTGTCAATATTCAACAAAATTTCAAAAATATTTCTTAATTATATGAAAAATTATTTTTTAAAGGAAAATATATACCAAAAAGGATATATGGGGGGAAAAAAAAACAAAAAAACAGAAAAAGTTTTTATTATTTATAGAGGTAATATTTTTAGTTTTCCCTTTTTTCTCTTTCATATTTCATATTTTTTTTTTTTAATATCACATTCAAAATATTCCTTTTTATAAAATATTCTGGTATAAAAAAAATATTATAATATTCCTTTGAAATTTATCTTAAATATTCAATTTAAAGTAAGTTTTTGAACTAAAAATAGTCATACATACCTACTTTCAAAAAATAAATAGAATAATTAATATTGAATATATAATCAGGGTGACTGTTGAATAGTTTAAAACTTAAAGAGAGAGAGAGAGAGAGATATGTATAAAATATTTGTATGACTATTCTTAATTTTTTTTTAATTTTCTGAAAAGTTAATTTTAAATCTGACCCACTATGAATTCTATGTAAGTATTTAATTTTTATTCACCCATTTTATTCTTAGGTGTACCATTTGGAAGTACCTCTGTTTTGTATTGAACTTAAATGTTTTATTCAAAGACAAAAAAAGATACAACTTATACACCTTAGTATTGTTATTTACAAATTTAATACAAATTGTAACTTAACTTAATAATTTATTTTTTGATTTACAATTGATTTGGTTCTATATAATTAAAATGTTTTTTTTTTTTTTAATGTTTGAAAGTTATTAACTAATTTTTGATAGTACCTCTTATTGTTGTTAATTTGGCTTCTCTTAAATGTTCTTACAATAGCACTGTAATTAGTCTTTTTGATTGCCATATTGCTTGCTATGTGGTTTTGTTTTAAAGACCAAAAATTTGATTTATTTACCTAGTGGACCAATAATAAATATTCAACTAGACGTGACATGATAAATTTTTTCTGTGTCAGTGATGCATGTAAGTGTAATTTTGATGTTTTCCGAATGCAATATATTTTATTCTTTTAAATATTAAATTCAAACCATAGAGTAATCATATAAGTAGAGTATTCACGTAGAACAAAATTTGCTAGTCACTTTTTCAAATATCAAAATTCTGTATTCACTCAAAATAATATTACTCAATTTTTAACTGCTTATAAGTTGAGCGCAATTGTATTTTGTACTCATAAATAAAAAGATTTTGTGTACCTACTACCATAAAGGAAGTATAATATAGAGAAACTATGCGGAACAATAAAAATTTTTTCAATATTTCTTAAATTTTACTTCACCGTAGAACCCCAGAGAAAAAATTAATTTTATATGCAAAAATACCCCAGAGCGTAAATTATAATATCTCTTATAAATTATAATCTTTCTCTTGATTTTGTATATCGCATACGGATTCAATGATCTTGATAACAATATTGTAATTCCTTAATCCTTCATTATAATTTATAGATGTGTGTCGTGTGATATGTGTGCAAAAAAAAGAAAATAAGGTAGTAAGGAAGAAGCCATAGAAAAAATGTAATATGTTTCGTTTATATTCACACATACAATGATTTAATTTTTATTTTTCTGTGTTTGGGCAAAACAAAAGAACACCTGCAACAATGCAGTGTAAATTGTATTTGTAATTTGAAATTTTTTGATTTTGTTTTTGGACTGAATTTGTATTCTTTATTAATTTAAATTTTAAAATAAATTGAAAAATTATTTTTGTACTATTTTGTTGAATGGTCATTTCATAGGTATCATAGGTAACTTAGATATGTCTTGAAAAATAAAAAAAAAAATATATGGGTATGAATTGAATTTGTGGCTGTAAAATTAAAATTCTTAAAATAAAAATTTCACAAATGTGTATGTACATATATATTTTGCAATAGGTAGATATATGAATATTTTAAATAAAAGCGGGATTGAAGTTTAATAAAAAACTAATAAATATTTTAAATGCACATCTAATCCTCCTCCATCACGTCCAGAAATTTGTGAATTACCCTCTTATAACACGCTTCGTACCTCTAGCCACACGGTTACATATTTTTATTTATGTACATGCAACTAGGTGAAGGTTTTGAGGATGTGACTATTCAGTATTTTCAATATTTATTAGTGACGAAAGCGATCTGGTAGAATTAGCAAAGAATATCTATAATGGATATTCTTTGGAATTAGCATTAGAAACTGTAAATGAAGTTCTTTATCCGAACAGTAAAACTGATTGTTTATAAATAAAAATAATCATAACTAAACAAATACAAAAGAAAAGGATTCGCCTAAGCATAATATAAATAACAAATATTTTATTTCCTTTGTACCTCGTACAGTATCGTACAATAATGTTGAACATTTCATAAGATGAAAATTTATAAAATATTTAACTTTGTTTTGTTGTTTTTTCTTTTATTCATCAAAATAAAAAATAAAACTAATGGAAGCGTCTACACTGTTTTTATAATTTCTAATTCTTCGATTTTGTTCTTGGATTGAATTGGAGTTTTGTTTCAATTTCAAATAAAATGTAAAATTCTATTTAAATTACTTTTTTATGCGTTGAAAAATAACATTTCATAGGCACCACTTAGATAGGTTTTGAAAAAAAAAATGTACCTATGTTTTAGAATTTGTGGCTCTAAAATTAAAATTCTTTAAATAAAATTTTACAAATGTACAAATAATATGTACCTACCTATGTTGTAAAATATATTTTAAACAAAGAGAAAAGGCAGAATTGAAGTGTAATAAAATAATAAACACTTTGAATGTAATAAAAATAAATAACTTGAATATAAAAATGAAAATGAAAAATTAAATAAACAAAAATAATTTCTTAAATTTATTATAATATTACTAGTATTAACAATATTATAATATTAGAAAAAATAAATAATTTATTAATTTATGTTTTCAATTACTTCAATGTGCTTATCTTTTTTGTGCCACACTGCAGTAAGTAAGGATTTTGCACACTATCGTAATTCATATATATGCAAGTCATATATCAAGTTATTTTGATTAAAATTAGTTTTGTTACAAGCAAAAGGATATCTGGTAACCCTAAAATTTTTGTTTACTCAAATAAACTATTGATAATAAATAATAAAAAAAAAATTAATCAAATTGCTTTATACATACATATGTACATACATATTACTTGAATGTAAAAATTTAAAAATAAATATTTTAATTTAAATTAGTTGTTTGTCATATTGAAGCAGATGTTTTTGTAAGTTTCTTAAATAATTAATTTTGAAATTTGATTGTAAATGAAAAACCGGTTCGAAGAACCAATTGCTTTCTTCAAAAAATTAATAAGTACAGTGTAGTTCTAGAATGGAGTGGATTGAATAAGTAACAAAATATATAAGTAGATATATTATTGATAAAATAATAATAAGGAAAATTTAAATAAAGATTTTGTTTTATTTTTTTCTATATACAAAAATTCATCTCGGAATTTATGTTGCATGTATTCCTTGATTTCTTAGTGTATAGTGCATAGTAGAGGTAGAGTGTAGGTTATTAAGATTATCTTATCATAATATATTAACAATGAACGTGAACATTATTTTTGAATATTCTATTTCTATATTAAAATTTTTTAATTCTCCTTTCTTTATGAATTTCCAATTTAAAGTAAGTTGTTTGTGTTTGCATTAAAAATGTAACATTTTGGTTCCATGACAAAATTACATGTGGACAAAATTTCATAAAGACAAAATTTCATATTTAAAACAATTAAATGTTTAAATTTTTATTAATCATTATAAAATGTGGAAGAAATTGTCAAAATCTGTAGTTGATTAATAATTCCTTTCAAAATATGATTTTGTTTTATATTTTTATAAGAATTGTTTTATATAAGAATTAGGTGGTTATGCTGAAGTCCGTCGAAATTACAAATTAAAAAAGCGCTTCAAACGAATAATATCTTTTATCGTTTTCAACAAAATGTAATTTGTAACAAAAAATTAATATTAAATTTTAATTTGTATATACCTACATATGTAATTAAAAATGTATAAGTTTTACTTTAAATTTATGTACATATACGTTATGTAATTATTAAAAAATTTATAACTTTTTACAAAATAAATAAAAAAAAACTTAAACTGTCAACGCCTTTTTTATTTGAAATAAAAAAAATCTTCCAAAACATTTAATATTGATTTCTGCACAGACTTTGGAGTCGAATTTCAGAATACTGATATTTTTCGTATTCCGGTCGGAAATTTTTTTCGGGGATATTCCGCTTCGGATTTCAGCATAACCACTTAGCATTCTTACTTTTTTTTAAGAAAAAAAAAGTACATTCATTACAAAACCAAATAATTTCAAATTTTTTATAAAAACTTAAATTGGGATTTATTTTTTTAAATATGTAATTGTGTCTTTGAAATTTTGTCCCGACACCATGCATTTCATATTATGGTATACTCTACATCTACCCAACAAGTGTGTATTTGATACGACATACACAACCTTACCTCATTGCCGCTACTACACTATATGTATGTTATATAAAAGCAAAAACAAAAAAAAAAAACAAAAATTAAAATCATTTTAAAGATTCTCTCTCTCAAAGCTAGAATCTGTACAGTTGAACCTGCATAAAAGAAAAAATTTTAGTTCAATATTTTGTATGAGTTTCTGTTAACGAAGACATTAAAATGACGTATTACAAAATTTTAAAGTGAGTTTATCTAGGTCCTACTGTGTATGGGGTATTTTCAAAAATTTTTTAAGCGAAAAAAAATCGTCACAAAATTTGTTCCGCATAGTTTCTCTATATTATACTTCCTTTATGCTACTACTTATGAACATATTTATTTTTAATTATGCTGCCAACAGTGTCAACAATATAAAAGTTGTATGTATAGGTACTCAAAATTGTATAGTTATATGCGAATGTGCATGCTAGCTACAGTATATACATACTTCTTTATTTCGCTGCTCGCATTTCTACTTTACTTATGTGATAAAAATTAAAAATTACACAATGTGTATAAAAAACTATACATGCATTTAAAGTCCTTTCAATAGACCACAAATAATATAACAAATCAAAGTATTGAATTTTTTTTTAGAAATTGAAAGAATTCAAGATTATTGCTGGATTTGTTGTTATTTTGCTTTAACTTTTAAAATTTGAAGAATTAATATTTTTATTTGGACTTGGTCAATGTGATTTAGGAAATTTGTGATTTCAAACTTTATAGAGAAAAGGCACAAAAAAATGAATGTTGGTTTTGTAAAATTAAAAATATTTCAAATTGATTTCTATTGAAAAGTATACTGAAAAGTAGGTACGAACATGTATTTTTAAATTTTCAGCAATTTTGGTTTTGTCAATTTTGTCTGTTTCTTACCGTAGATAATAATATGAATAGTATACATATGAATAAATAATATAATTATGAATACAAACAAACAAACAATCTATCAAAATTTAAAAAATTAAGTAAAAAAAGTAAAACTGGACATTTTATTCTTTATATGGATTGTTGGCGGTTTTTATTTCTTCAGAAATTATTTCATCTGAAATAGAAATACGATTTTTAATCAAGTTCTGAGAAAAGAAAACAAAACGGTATTCCGTACAAAGTTCACGATTTGTAATGCATTACTAATAAATTTTATTCTTTTATTAGCATTATTTTTAAAAAAAATTTCTGGATTATGTGATGCTATCATTGACCTATTATTGTATGGATACAATTTAATTCATTATCTTTGCGAATTGTGTCGTTTTGTTTACATTTTTCTATATACATATATTTTTTGTATTGAATTAGATATGTAAATGTATGGTGAACACATATACAATATTACGATATACACTCTTCATATAAATCAAAAGTAGATACGTATGTAAATACTTTTCAAATTATTAAACAATGCCTCTATACTCCTAGACTAGTCACTGGGATAGCAAAATTTTATACACAAAACTAAAACAAAACTTAAAACGAAATCGTAATTCGATAAAATTCCCAAAAAAACCATTCTGTGAATAGGCTAGAAGTATAGTGGCATTGTATGAAATATTCTCCTCAATAAATAAAAAATTTTGAGCAAAAATAATTGAGTTTCGAAAATTATATTCGAGTGTTTTGGGGTATTGAGTGAAAATGGGACGGCATTTTCGTGTTTTGAGTAAAAATGGGACGGCATTTTTAGAAGAAAATGATTAACAAATATTGTTCTACGTGAACACTCTACTTATATGATTACTCTATGTTCAAACATAGAAAAATAAAAGATGACATAATTTATCTTTTTCTTTGCTTTTTTTTAAATAACATAATTTAGGAAAAAAACAATTATCAAAAACATTAAAATACTATATGTATTGCATTAATTATGAAAAGTATAATTTCGATTAAACGGCCAATTTGGGAATTTAATTGAAAAAATTAGAAGTTAAAAATGTTCTGATTGGCAGCAGTTAGCGTATTTTAAGTAAAAAAAAGTTTATATATTCACATTCATTAATAGAAGAGTTCTAATAATTTAAATCCAATTACAAAATGTGTACAAAAAAAATTAAAAAAAAAAAACAATAATAAAATATCATATTTACTAATCAAATCAAAATCTTTCACAAATTTACACAACATTTGTTAATTAACATAATTTACACATTATTTTACATAATTTACACTTCATTAAATCCAACCAAATTATATATGTTTTTTTTTTTAATACATGTTTTTACAAATAATGTTTATTAATTTATATTTTAATAAATTAAAATATTTTTTTTTTTTTTTTGTTAATTTAAAATTAACAATTAGCTATAGCTACCCAGTAATAACATTTTGATCAACACAAATTAAATAAAAATAAAAATAAAACGGGAAATGTTGCTTAATATAGAATGACAATTAACCAAATAGTGTTACCGTAGGGTGTAATTCAATAAGTAGTTAAGATAAGAAAAATTTAAACATTAATTAGTAGAGTAATATACATTTTTAATGTTTTATAATTTGTTGTTTTACATAGTTAATTTTAATCAATATTATTAATAATAAAAATAAAATGCAAATTGAAATGAAATTTATTATTATATTTGTATTCATTTAAAATGTGTTTTGGTTTAGGACATCAGATTTTATTTAAGCAAAATTTTTTAATATTAATAGTTACAGTTCATGTAATGTTTGTAATCGAACAATTTATCAAATTTTATTTCAAAAGTTTCAATTACAAAAGTACATAATATCAAAGGTCTAAATAAAAAAGTGAAGTTGTAAAGAAATTCAATAATTAAAAACAGGCACAATAAGTATAACTAGTAATTAACTAACATGCATAGAGTTGATTTCGATTTAATGAAAATCTTTTAGCTTCCATCGTTTCTTTTTAATTTAAAAAATGTTTGATGAAACAGAATTAAACTTATATTATTGTTCATCAAACAAAATCTAATGTAAAAATTTGTTAAACATCGTTTGCACGTCAGATTTTCATCAAATTTTTATCAAACGGCATCTACAAGCAAATTATATTAACATTTAAGTTGCCGCATTTTCATTTTGTATTATTATTTATATCGCATTTTTAATTTTAAGGTAATAATAAATTTTGGAAAGGGTAGAGAATTAAAATAGATTTAAAGATGGCCCACGACAAAAAGGAAAAAGGTCCTGTATTTTGGTTTTGTATTTATGTAAATCTGAAAAAAATAAATTAAATTAAATCTACAAGCAAAATCTACATTATAATGAAGAGAAAAAGGTAAAAAAAAAAAACGAATATGTAAGCTGATTCAACATATGAAACGACAGATCATGCTATGGAATCATTTTGTTGTAATCTCTATTAAACATGATTTTTTTTATCTTGTTTTATTTTAATATTTTTACGGCACATAATATAAGTTATTTTCTGTAGATTAGATAAAAAGAAGCTGCAGGTTTTTATAAGCAAGATGAAGATCATTCATAATTGCGAGGAAATTAAGGGGAAAGTATAGAGTCGGCGTAATGAGGGACAATGACGAAAAATTGAATTTTAAACAACAAACTAACGATTTTTCCGATGTTGTCACTTTATTTCTCTTTATAAAATATTTTTATAAGAATACAAAGTTGGTTGATGTGTTATTTTTTATAAATTTTTGAAAATTTTCTAATATTTAAAAAATAAAAATGTTTTTATTTACAAGTGTGGATAATTAATGTAACAATATGTGAAATATAACAAAACGATTTGTTTTACCTTCGTTAAATATTTCCGATGGAATAAAGATGATTTTATTGCTTTGTTTGAGGATTTGAAGGGAAAATTTAAAAATTCAAAATAAATTAAGATTTGTTTTTATTTCATAAATCATTAACTTTCTATTTAAAGCAAGACAATAATATTATATAATATAAATTCAAATTCAAATATATATTATATCTATAAATTATTTCATTAAATTTGTAAATATTTACATACCCTTTCTTTTCAGAATCCATTATTTAAATTTATATAGACACAAAAAATTACAACATTACAGACAAACTGTATCCTGTCACATATAAATTGCAAGTGACAATTGAGTCGCCATTTTCAGTCGGCGCTTGACAGTTGTAATAGTAATTAGTGTTGTCACCTGAAATTATTCGGATCCGACAAAAAAAGTGATACCTGTAATAGGCACATTAATTTAACATTTCTGCGAATAAGCCTGAGCACTTTTTTCAAATAGGGGAGCTGAAAAATCAAAATAGCTCAATCAAAAATGGTTTTTCTAATATCTTATTGTAGACCCAAAATATTAATGATTGTTCAGAGCACCGTGTTAAAATCGATAAATTCACACAACATTGTATACATATGAACAATTTCCATGTATCAATTAAAAAACTAAACTAAAAATACAAAATAAACAAACTATTAGTATTTAAAGTTTAATTCAATTTTAATTTAATCTTATTTTGTTATCTTGAAACTTATATAAATCTTAATATTTCCTTAAAAGTTCATTCTCCTTTAAATTGTTCTTAAATTGAGTACTATAACCTCAACTTTAGTGGTATTTACTACTTCAAGTTTATTTGTTATAATAATGAATACTATTGAAAATACCAAAATTTCAAAACCATTTAATTATTCTATGTATTATTGAATAGATCCGAAAAATTCGATTAGAATTATTAAATAGAAAAAGGGAAAGCGAGAGAGAGAGATAGAAATAGAGATAAGAGTATAAATGAAAGTTTTAAACATCTTTTAATTACTGTTGTTGAACAATTAAATTATCCTTTTCTTAGATCTTTCAGTTAAAGTTAAATCGTTCGCTTCAATTTTGAAATATTGAAGTTCTATTACAGTACAGTATAAAATTTATATCGATAAGAGAAGAGCTTTCAAATAGAAAATTTATTAAAGTGCAAGTAAAAGAAAAATTTTTTTTATTTTTTTTTTATTGAAAAATGGAAAATTAATAAAAAATTAAAAATTTTATTGAATTTTGTGATGATGAAGTTGATCATGACGATACTGATGATGATGATGATGATGATGCAGATGATAATGATAATGATTGAAGGATTTTGAAAAGTTTTTCTTTTGATGTTTTGTAAGTTTTATATTTTAAAAATTGCATTGAAGAGAGAAACAATTTTTTATTTTATTTTTTTTTTCTTAAAAGTATTCTAAAACTTTCTTTAATTGAAATCTAAAAGAATCAAGTAAGTTTTTAAAAGTACAGTAGTATGCATTCCAGAATACCATTTATGATAATATCAGAGAGAAAGAGAGAATATTAGAATTCAAGTTGAAGGTTCCGAAAAGCAAAATTTTGTTGTGAATATAAAAATAACAGTATTTTGACAATCAAAGTGATTTTGGCATTTTGAAGTAATTATAATTTTTTTAACTCTCAGTCTTGCTCAAGTACAAAAGAATTTTCCATGTTTAGCATATCCAAATGGTTCGTCTTTGATGACCTTTTTTTAATCTATTTTTAGTTAATCGAATTTAACAATATTACTCACATGCTGATTATAATAAGCTATTATCTGCGACCATGTAACCACTTCTTTAGTTCCATCGATTTTTCATCTCAGAACTGTCATCAGAAATTAGATGAAAATTAGACAATACAATATTTTTTTCTTTTGAATTTCCACTTCTTACTATCCTTAATACGCACGTCAAAACGTTGGAGCCTTCTCCCTCTTTTATATAATATATCTTGTTGGAAATGTCACTCGTTTTATTGATATCCCTTCCACTTTTCAAACAATTCCAATGTAACATCAGGAAAGTTTCCAAGTGCCCATTTCTACACTAGATGGTCCAAAACTGGTTTCGGAAATTCTTTTATTGTAAGAATTGTTAAAATTTGGAATATACTTCCATCTCACGTGTTGCCCTACGATAGAAAAGCTCCATTATAAAATTTGCAACTTTTCAAAAAGAGTCTCTTCACATTCATCTTCAACTTACAAACCAATTCATCCTATTCCCCTCATAATCTTTTTTCTCTTTACTCATATCTACAATAATTTTGTGTTAAGAAATCCAGAATCACCTGTGTGCCAGTTATATTCTCCGGGGAATAATTTATTATAGGCCTTCAAATCTGATGGCAACAACTTTCTTTTGTTACTTGGGCAGAGTACCTTAAGCATATTTTTTTTTCTTTCTGTTTTCACCATACGATTTTATGAGTTGTAATATAATTTTCGAAATAAAGTTCATGACTTGTGCAAGTCTATATTTTATATTTAAGAACAATATTTTTTCCCAGTTTTTTCTGAACTTTAGTACCTTTTTGTCATGTAGATATAATATCATAATTAAATATTTATAACTACGTTCACAGCATCCAAGCTTTACAACTCTTTTTAATTCGCTTTTTGGGCCTATTATGTTTGAGTGAGCTACGACCTTTAACCTTAATCATTGATTACTCAATAGCAAGTAGTTTCAGCTCGTACTGCTTTCGGGATGCCTTCAATAATATCGCAGACAAACAACATATCTCTGCAAACAAAAATAAAAAGTCTTCAATGGAAGTGTAAAATCTGTTCTCTCGTCACCACAAATCATGTCCAACAGAACGCTGTGGCAAAAACACATCAAAAACTAAAAGACGTGGAAATCCGACAGAGAAAACCAAATCGCGAAACAATATTTCAAATGGAATCCTCAGGGTATATGTCGCGTCGGAAGGCCAAGACAAATATGAAAAACAATAGTCTTAGCCGAAGCAAGAACCCAGCGAAAAACGTGGCCTCCATTGAAGAGGTTTGTTGCAGATCAGAACCGATGGAAATTTTTTTTATTTCCACTCTATGCGCCCCAAATAGGCTAATAAGACACAATCAGAAATGCTCTAAAGAATTTGCCATTGAAAATGGACTCCAACAAGGTGCGGTCAATTCACCAATTCTATTTAATATATTTATAAGCGATTTACTGGATTTCCTAAATAGAAGCTTAGGGTTAAATCAAACTCCCCGTCGAACCTTTCTCCTACTTCTTTCTCCTTTTCTTCTCTCTAACTAAAAAAAGGTTTATAGGACAATAATAATGATGATGAAACAGTTTTACATGATAAATACTTACAGGATACTGACCTTTGTTAACTTTTTATATAAAAAATATCGATTAATATTTCTTACATGCTCGACGGTATACAATTTATACCAGTTTCGATGTGTAGTGCGGTGGTACGAAATTTATACCACCGTATTCAAATTATTATAACTTCGGCACCAGAATTTTATCAAAACTCAACCGTACGTTCCAATGCACAATGCTTAATAATATTTAAATTATAATTTTATAGACATTCTACAACAAAAAAATCAAAGGTAAACAAAATTACTCTGATAACAATAAAATTTGTTATTTCATGTCTCAACTTGACCATAATACAGGCATCAGGTGTGTTATTTTTAACTTTTGTAATACGCAGTAAATAAAAATATAATCAAATGTATTAGAATGATAATACCGGATTGTCCAGACTATGTGTATCAGCTTTATATGAGGAGAAGAAGCCGTTATTAGGGTGCTCTATCGATTGGTGATATTTTCAATGTTTGTTTTAGACCGGCAATTCGCCGAAATCCAGATCTTCAAATGGCTTTTGATTCAACGAAAAATAAAAACTAAGTTTTGACCGTGCATTGTGTTTTTTTTCAAAAAAATTTATCAATATAAATTTTCGGAATTTATACCAAATTTAATAATAGGAATAATATTTTAGTAAAAATATTTAAATTATTTTTTTTTTTTTTATTCCATTATAATAGACTAACAAAATGAACATATTATGAGTTTCTTTAAATTTTAATTTTCCTCACATTTATTTTTCAATAGTTTTCGATTCAATCACAAAACCTTGAATCTCCATTGAATTTAAGAAATTATAAATTTATAATTACTCTAAAAATTCTATTAAGATCTACACTACATAATATACTCGTATACATAAATATAAAATAATTTAAAAATAATTTCAAAATATTTAAGAAAAACTTTTCATTTCCCAAAAACTTTTTCAACAACTTTATATTTTTTGTTGTTGTTATTATTTTGTTGAATAAATTTTACTGAAGTAGTAGTTTTCTACTTGTATCTACTACTAATGGTTATTATGGTTTATAGGAATTTCATAGTAATTTTTGTTTTAAAAGTGTTTTATTATTTTAATAATAATTGTCCTTGTAATGAATCTTAAATTTATGGTGAATTTATTTTAATTAAAAAAAAATAAAAATTGGTTGATGGTCAGTACAATATGAGCTTTTTTTTAATAATGAAAATTTATTTAAAATTTTTGAAAATCGATTGACTTTTAAATTTCGAATTTTTGAGAAATATTTTTTTAGAAGGAGTAAAGTCTTTAATGTATATTTTGTAAATAAATGTAGTATACCCCTGCGATGTGCATTAAGCTGGATTTTCATTGACCAATATTTAGAATCTAAAAAAAATTTTTAGGCTCTAAAAAGAGAGACAACTTATTGAATTTTTATGTAAGAAAAAAATAGACCGCAGCAAAGAATTCTCTAAATTTCTATTTGGGAAATTTATTTTATACACAAAAAAAAACAACAATTCAACCGTTAAAAACCATCTGTTGAAAAAAAATATTTGTTTTATATACATTTCTCAAAAAATTGCTAAAAACAGTGTTGCCGACATAAAGAAACTATCCCCGATATTTTAAAAATACTAGTTAAATACCCGTTACTACGTAACTTTTTGCTACCGTTATATATAGTGAAAAATCAAAATTAGAGCATTTTAGGCTGTACTGCATTATAAATTATCAAAATCAAAAATTCTCCTATCAACAATATTTTAATAATATGTAATACTTTAGTTAAATTAGTAGATTAGCAGACAGACTAAATAATTGGATTGATATAGATTGAAATATTTAATCAACTAATATTTCATTAAAAACTATATTTCTAACAGTTCTATTCTCTTCGGTGACAATTTTCAAATGATTTATATTCCCAGTAGTGCGCGAAATCCCGACATATAGTTGTCCATGTGAAAACTCTGGTTCATCAAGTAAAATACCAACCTTATTGAGAGTTTGATCTTGCGCTTTGTTGATGGTCATCCGACTTTGTTTAATGAAAAAAAAAGAATATTATCCTATTATCATCAAACATTTTTGAAACAAAAAATGCTGGAAACTAATTTTTTCCTTTAAATCGAAATCGACTCTTGTCATTTGTTGAACCTTTTGTTTAATGTTTATTGTGTTTGATTATTTTTGTTGTTATTGATTGTTATATATATTTGTATTGATAATAACAATTAGCAGATAATAAACTACCTACATTTATTAGATTTTTTCAGCTTTTTTTTAATTGTATTTTTGCATTTTTTTTTTTTTTTTATTTTGTTGTATTTTTTATTTTATTTGTTTATAATTTTTAATATCTATATATTATTTAAAATCATTGTTTTTTATTTGAGCCAAACAAACCTTAAATAAATAAATAAGTAACTTTTATCATTGATTAATAATACTATAAAGATAGACATTTTCATACAACAGAAAATGTTCAGCTCAATTTTTCCAAATTCTCTTCATTATATATATTATCTGGAAGATAATCAATGTGTTGGTGCATTTTATATATTCAATTTGAGTTTTTAAATTTTTGAGGGTTTTATACGACTTTATTCTCTAAATAATTTGTATGTGTTTAGTTTCTCTAAACTGTTCTTGAATATTATTGTTTTTAACTTTTTGTTATTTGAATTTGTATAGGTAATTTGAATTTTTTTTTAATTGATAGGTACAAAAATTTCAAATTGGATAGCATTTTTATCGAGTAGTCTTTTAAGAATATTTTTTTTTTATTTTTCTCTCAATATACATTGTAATAAAAGGATTTTTATAATTGTTGATATTGTGCATGTATATTATTTGTAATAATAAATTATAAAATTATAATATAATTTTATAATGTTTAGGAAACGAAAATATTTTTTTCTTGTTTTAATTGAATAATTTTCAAAAATAAAACAATTTCAAAAAATTCAAATAATAGTGAACATTCATCCACGTAATGATTTCTAATATATATTCATACATATATATATGTACATATATATATAAATTTACAAATAGAATCAAATTTTTGTTAAAGTTGTTTTAAATACAATTCTAAATTTTAAATTCAATTCAAATCGGTTTTTAGGTACATACGTACTTATATACCTACGTTCAATTATTTCATCTCTAATTTTTCATTATGAATAGCTATTTAAATTTCGTTTTAAAATTTTGTGTTAATTTTTTAAAAATAGTAGTATAATCCACATGTATGGCAGTTTGACACTTTTTATGTGCAAAATCCAGCAAAATATCTAATTGCTAATTCTTCAAAATTACTAAATGATTTACTATGTGATTGAACTGTATTTGAAGTTGAAGCTAAAACATTTTCCTTCTCATTTCTTCAGGACAATTTTCAATAATAAAATCTTCATGTGCCAAATCATTGGCATCAATGTCCAAATAATTGTTGTGATCTGTTTCACAATTTGAGGATGTATTTTCGTTATAAATACTCGCCTCGTCTTAGCAAAAATATTCCCAATTTGTTGTGCAGATGGATTTCTGCAATAATCACCAGCAGATCTTATATGAGAAAACATATTTTCTAACGGATCTTGGTTCAGTCTGCGCGTCATCAAGAAATTAATATTCTATCAATTTGATCTTTCGATAAAGATAATACAGCAGTTATTGTTTGGGTCATTCCATTAATGGAAACATTGTTTTTGGTACTTTTAATTTTTGATTTTTTAAGATATTCTAGCCTTTCCTCTAAGAATAAAAACGGAGAATTTTTAACGGTTGTGAATTCAAAATTTTTAATTTTTTGTGTTAAAATTTGAAGAATTTGAGTAATCAATTAACTAGTAAAACTCTTCAAACAAAATCAACAGTCAGATTGGCTTCATTACTCAATAAATTAAAAAAAATTCGATCAGTGTTATTTATTGCTTTTATGGCTGCATATGTACTATGACTAAATAATTGAAAAGCTGATTTTACTGACATTTTTTCAAATGTGTTAGAATTAATATGGGTGCTACGAACTTTAGGTAAAATTGTTGAAAGCTAATAATATCATTATTCCAGTTTTCAAAATCGGGTTTTATAAAAGAATTTCTGACAGATTTTATAAGATGCCATATCAAATAAAGCATAAACTTTATATTCATTCCAATCATAAAAAAAGGGTCTACCTTATTGACACCAAGTAATTCATTAGTATTTTGATTTGTACTGCATTAGTCACAAGCAGGTGCAACAGTTTTAGAACCAATCTTTGTTAGCTCCTTAAGATATTTTAGTAGTAAATTGATAAAAAAATGAAAGGTTTGAAAGTTACTCTTTTCAAATTATTTTTGGATAAATTGTAACCCTATGCGTACTTATAACTTTCATGTAAACTTTTAATCATAAAGAAATGTACTTCTGTTGCTAGTTTTTGTTTTCTATACCCATCTAAATCTTCCACACCATCTATACAATCCCTTTTTATACTGTAAGATGTTTCTTTTCCTTTATATATAAAAAATGATTTTGGTAACTGGTAACTGGTACATTTTATGAAATTATTAACTGAGATATAATTAAGAAAATTGTTTCCAAAGAGAAAAGTGCTCATCAAAAATATTGCCCAAAACTGGAAATACTCATATCAGTCCCAGTACTTTGCAAAAAATCTTAGCTGTTTTAGCTTTTCAATTATTTACATATGCAAATATGCAGCTACGAAAACAAAATAATTATAATTTTAATTTTTCCATATAATAATGAGTAATAAAGTAAACTTGCTGTTGTCAGTAATATGTACACTGCTGGTCTTTCTTTAAATTCTTCAAATATTTATACTAAAAATACGTACAAACAACTATTAAAAATTGTCCATATTTGTTCGTAGAGAAAATGTTAGATTATCTTAAAAAATTAAAAGTTCTAAACAAATCCACCTGCACAATAAGATTTTTACAAATATATTACGAATTTGATGAATTTCATTTACAACAACAATATATTTTCAAAGCTGGAGTAATTCATGACAAGCCTTTGGATATTGATATTTAATGCTCTTGTTATGAAAATAATGACAAAGTAGAAAATTCTGAATTTGAAAAATACTATAGTAAAATTGTGCGTTGCAAGCTTTAATTATCTTAAAAATAAATTGTGTGCTTACTGCAACAAAAAAACATATTAAATATACTTTTCAATTTACTCTACCGTTAAGATTTTTTATAAATTTTACAAAAATTAATGATGAGTTTTTCAAATATTTTTAAATTCTGTTATAATTTTAAAATCCATGCGTACATACATATCCACATATTGAAAAAATCAAAAAGAAAGCCTTTTAAAAATAAAAATTTGATTCTATTTGTAAATTTATACATACGTACATGTATGTATGAATATATATTAGAAATCATTACGTGGATGAATGTTCACTATTATTTGAATTTTTTGAAATTGTTTTATTTTTGAAAATTATTCAATTAAAACAAGAAAAATATTTTCGTTTCCTAAACATTATAAAATTATATTATAATTTTATAATTTATTATTACAAATAATATACATGCACAATATCAACAATTATAAAAATCCTTTTATTACAATGTATATTGAGAGAAAAATAAAAAAAAAATATTCTCAGTCACCGTTGAATTCTCATTCAGAACAAACGTGATTTTTTTTCTTCGAAAAATATAATTAAAATAAAATTATAAATAAAATTTATCGAAATAATATATGTACATATATAATAAAAAATTTTTTTTTAAATATATAAATATTAAATAATTATTGTGTAAATAATATAACTAATTTTTTTTGTTTTTTTCTTTTAATTAAAATTAAAACAATAAATTTATAAAATTCTAATATAAGACATATTTACAAAAATTAATTTTTAAAATATTAGAAAAATAAGTGTTAAACATTAAATTCTCAGCATACTGAAATTAATCAATATATTAATAAAAAATTTTCCTAGTTAATTTTAATTAGAGCATAAGTGAAACTAACTATTTAATTAATTCATAGTGTAACCTAAACTAAGTAAAAACTAATTTATATTAAATTATCAAATTAGGACATAAGTACATTTATTAAATTAAACTAGTGGTAAGTTTAAATAATACTAGCTCCCATATGGGGAGTAAAAACATGTTTTCTGAGCTGGCCTTCCTGGAGGAGGATACAAGGGTAAAACGTAAACGAGGTAAGACTCACATTTCTACCGAAAAAACGCCTATGAATTTTCCAAGCATTGATGCTAAGCCAACTGACTTGGAAAGAAAATTCCTTCTTGTGAAATGTAAAGACAGCAATATTACTCCTAGAAGTTTGAATTGTATTCTAGTCAATAAGTACTTACAACAAACTTCAAGTCAATTCAAGGTTCAGCCAAACAAGGATGGTAATCTTATATTAGAGGTTCCCAACAGAAAAATTGGCGATATGTTTGTACAAAGGAAAAAACTAGGTAACATTGAAATCGTATGTGAGTATTATGCCTCACTTAACTCTTCGCAGGGCATTATCTACTCAAGGGACTTAATTTCACTTACGGATGATGAAATTTTGAAGGATTTGCAAGATCACAATCCAAACATATTGAAAATTTATAGATTCCCAAATAGAAATCCAATTAATAATAACAGTCCAAAATATTCAGGAGCTATTTCTATCACTTTTGATTGCCTTGAACCTCTCAAAGAGGTAAAAATAGGCTACCTTGTCTTGGAGGTTAGGAAAAGCTATCCTTCGCCAAGAAGGTGTTTAAAGTGCCAATCTCTAAAGCATATTGCTAAATATTGTCAAGAGAAACAATCATTATGTTCAAAATGTGCTGTTCCGGTATTGAACGAAAAAGATGAGGAGCATATCAAAAATTGTATTACACTTAAGTGCGTTAATTGTGCTGAAGAGAAACTATCTACTGAACACGCTTCAAGTGACAGAAACTGCCCGGCTTTCCAAAAAGAAAAGGATATCCTTAAGATCAAAACAGACCGCAGATGCACTCGCAGAGATGCTGTTTTAATATATTACCAAAACCTTAAATCTTTCTCACTAACAACAATTTCACCCACTATAAACAAATCATCCACCATTACTCCTTTCAATTCATATAGCCTAGCACTCCAAAGTAAAATAAACCTCACTCAATCACTACCTCAACAAACAGAAACTCAACCTCCACAGCCCCAAAAACCCACACTTATCCAACAAACTCAACAACCACCACAACCAAAAGTACAGATAACACAAGAAGAACCACAACTAAAATTCCCACAACCACAAAAACAATCACAACTCAAAACCCAACAACCACAACCACAACAACCACAACAACAACCTCAACAACAATCACAACAACCTCAACAACAACCACAACAATTACCTGCAGGACAAATAGTTCCTGTCATTAATCTTTTAAATAAACCTACTAACGTCGAAACTATTAAGACAGGAATTATTAATCCTCAATTAACATCATTATTTAAAAAAACCAAGACGCCTAAAGCAGTAGATGCTGAAATGGAGATAGAAAATAACTCTATCTAAAGATAAGTTATATATATCCCAGAACACATAACCCACAATCCACCACTTACACTAATCCTAACACAAATACGAATTCCCCCCCACACTCCATCCTCCAGTGGAACATCCAAGGGTTCCACACAAATAAACACTACTTACATTTTTTGTTCTCTAAATACAATCCACTCATAATAGCCATACAAGAAACAAATATACACGTTCCATATCAACAAACAAGACTAGGCCGATATGATTGTTTACTACCACCTATCCTGAACAGAATAGGTGGAGTAGGCTTTCTTATCGACAGAGGCTTGAGGTATACGGAGATCGTATTGAATACGCCACTCCAGGCGGTTGCCATAGCGGTTGGACTACCTGGAATCAGGGAGCAAGTTACGCTTGTTAACTTGTATCTGGAGCATAACTTAGTACTGCGTAGAAGTCACTTGAATGACCTCAAAAACCAATTAACAACACCATATGTCATCTTGGGTGACTTCAATGCAAGAAGTGAGACCTGGGGAGATCATCTAACAACCGTACGCGGGCAACTGCTTGATGATTGGACTGATGACAATCCTGATCTCTGCATACTTAATAGTCCGGTATCCACACACTTTAGTACTAGGGGCACACACACAGCACCAAACCTTTCAATATCACACACCACAATAGCATACAAATTCAATTGGGAAGTAGGTTATAACCCTAAAGGTTATGACCACCACCCAATAGTAATTACTTTACCAACAACAGTCACACAACCCAATACAAAACGAAAACCCAGATATAACGAGATGAAGGCAGATTGGATTAATTTCCAATTAATTATGACAAATTTCCTAAATGTTAACCCAGCATCACAAAATATCAATAAGGAAGTAGCAATTCTGACCAAGTCGGTACGAATAGCAGCCTCCAGAGCTATTCCTATTAAATTCCAATATAACATTAGTAGAAAACCAGCTTGGTATAATTCAGAGATACAGAAGCTGTCTAAGGTAAGAGACGGTCTCTGGAGATCTTACAAAAGATTCCCAACGACGGACAAACTTTTAATTTTAAAAAGAACGAACGCAATTCTCCGCCAAAACATAAGAAAACAAAAAAGGCAAAACTGGGTGGAATTTGCCAACAGCCTGAACGGCGAAAATATCTCTGAAACTTGGCGTAAAGCCAACTATATACTTAAAGGAAGTAGGAACTCGAGCAACTTAATTATCCAGCAGGGGGATGTCCTAGTGGCAGACTCTGCGCTGAATGCTGAATTCCTTGCCTCTAAATATAATTCAAACAGAACAGTCCCTCAAGAATTTGACCTCCCTGATTCATTAAATACTAACTCAAGACTAGATTCCAAAATTACCACAGATGAAATCCTTGAAACTCTTGCTCACTTTTCGGGAACTTCACCGGGCTTGGATGGAGTCACCTACGGCATGATTAAACATGCCTCAGTAGACTTCATCTCAAGACTGAGAGGGCTTTATAACAATGTTTACAGCTCGGGCCAACTTCCACAAGTCTGGAAGATGGCAGAGCTGGTCCCATTGAGAAAGCCCCAGAAGGATCCACAAAACTGTGAAAGCTACAGATTCATCTCATTGCTCCCTGTACTATCTAAAATCCTGGAAAAAATTGTAGCCAAAAGGCTCTACTGGCACATTGAAACTAAGCTAACACCAGAGGTTCAAGGTTTTAGAAAACTACATAGCACGACCACTCTCCTACATAAGCTAGACTTCGATGTTGGAAAAGCATTGGACAGTAAACAGCATTGTGATCTTATCTCTTGTGACCTGGAGAAAGCTTTCGACAGAGTACCAAGAGATACGGTCATCAAACAGCTGATAAATTGGCAATCGGGCCAATCTGTCACTCGCTATATTAACGATTTCCTTAAAAACAGGAAATACATTGTGCAAGTCAGTGGTCATTACTCGACTTGCAAACCTCTCACACTAGGCATCCCTCAAGGTTCACCTCTTTCTGTTCAAATATTCAACATTTACATAAACAGCCTCAGTACTGAATTATCCACTATCCCGAATCTAAATCACCTCATATACGCTGACAACATCATACTTTACACTACAAGAATTTCAGACACTCCATCAAACACCTTGGAAAACTCTTTACAATGTATTGATCGTTGGACTCTGGCCAGTGGTGGCAGCTTGGCTCCGGACAAAACTGAAGCTATACATTTCTGCAGAAAGCACATTTGTTCCAAATTTACAATATCCCATAATAGCATAACCATAGCCCCAATAGATAATATTAAAATCCTTGGCATCCACTTCAGCCGAAATTTGAAATTCAATTTACATGTCAAAAATTTAGTATCCCAAATTAAACGTTCGAACCATTTACTCAAGTTTATCTGCAGAAAAAAGGTGGGCCCTCCTGTCGATGTAGCTGTAAGGATAGCGAAAGCTATTCAGTATGGTAAAGTCGACTACGGACTCACCTTATACGGCTTCACAACCAAAGGAAATGTGCAAAAGCTACAAGTTGCTATCAACCAGGCGGCTCGGATTGCGCTGGGTGCATTACCGAATACAGCCTTAGAATCTTTGAGAGTAGAGGCAAACTTCCCCTCCATAGTGGAGAGAAGAAATGTACTGTCGACAAGGCTTATAACCAGGGCTAACTTTGATCCAAATCACCCTCTTCATAAAATTTACTCATACATTCTACAAAATAAATCCCCTCCAAATATAACTTCCTCAATAAATAAAATGACTCCTCTGGTTGAACCATTGGAGCTTGACCTATATGCCTCCCCAGAGTTATATAGACAAGAGCACCTTTGGAACAACTGGAAATCATTCATACATGATCACCTATCCTTACATCCCAAAAGCACAACACCTTCTGAAAAGTACAAACAATTGTACATCCAACTCAAACAAGCACTCCCAACACACTCCGATATCTACACAGATGGATCAAAAGGACCTCACGGCGTTGCCTGGGCGATAGTCAAGAACAACTCTCTCTGGAAGGCGGAAATCTTGCCGGGGGAATGCTCGATTCTCATAGCTGAGCTTACCGCCATATACAGAGCAGTCCAAGCCGCTGAAACACTATATGAGAACATTATTATATTTACAGATAGCCTTAGTTCAATAAAATCAATCAAAAACCCTTACAATAGTGAGTATATGTCATCTTACATCAGAAACTCCATATCATACAACAATGGCAAATTGCGGTTGGGATGGATTCCAGGCCACGTAGGCATAGATGGAAACTATAGAGCTGACCTTGAAGCAAATATAGCGGCCAAAAGCCCTCTTACAAGAGATTCATTAATGTCCTACTCCCATGCTAAAAGGATCATTGCAATACACGCGGCGCACATCCGTCAATCAGCCTGGAATTCTTCCAATCGCTTTGCTAGATTACACAATCCAAATGCAAACATTCCTGGCCCAATAAAAAATCAATCTCGAGCCCTAGGTGTTAAACTTACAAGAGTGCGCCTAGGGTATACTCTTGCCACACATAAACATTTATTTGACAGATCCACACCTCCGACATGTATTCACTGTCCAGAACTCCTCACTATCAAACACATCCTAACACAATGCCCCTCAAATAACACAATTACATCTCAGTTCACATTCACCCCATTGCAAGCCCTACAATTCCATACCAATACACACATAACTCTCATAAAAAACCTCCTACTACATCATAACATCTGGGATGAAATATAACTTATCATTACCAATTTCTCTAATAATCTACTAACATATTACTATTATTACTTGGTAGGAATAAGTCCTACCAATCATTTACATTCATTAACACTATTGTTTACTTACTATTTGTTGGATTAAGTATTCTAGCGAATGGTAAGTATATTTATACTTAATTTTTATACTATTTTATACTAAGCACTCAAATACACAAATATACAACTTTTTATAATATTATATATTGTAAATTAATTTAAAAATGTATTTTTGGATTCCAAGTCAATCAATGGGGCGCAGACCAGGAGGTGTAAATGCTACTTTTGCACTTCCTGGTTTGTACCTCATTGGCTTGAGTTTATCTCTATCTTGGTCTGTACTTTGAATTGTTTAATTTGTTAGTTTGTTAAATTGTTAAACTGAAGTTAAAATATTGTTGAATTGTTTAATTTTTTCTTTTTTAGATTATTTGTTATATTTCCTAGATATTAAGTGTTACATTTTGTAAATTTTTAAATATTGTTTCGTTTATCTTTATATTATAAAGGCCCACATTCCGAAAGGGAAAAGGGCCTGTAGTTGGCCTGCAGATTAATCTGTAGGTCCACTGTTAAATAAATAAATAAATAAAATATTCTTAAGAGACTACTCGATAAAAATGCTATCCAATTTGAAATTTTTGTACCTATCAATTAAAAAAAAATTCAAATTACCTATACAAATTCAAATAACAAAAAGTTAAAAACAATAATATTCAAGAACAGTATAGAGAAACTAAACACATACAAATTATTTAGAGAATAAAGTCGTATAAAACGCTCAAAAATTTAAAAATTCAAATTGAATATAGAAAATGCACCAACACATTGATTATACCCCAGAAAATATATATAATGAAGAGAATTTGGAAAAATTGAGCTGAACATTTTCTGTTGTATGAAAATGTCTATCTTTATAGTATTATTAATCAATGCTTTTATCAAATAAAATCTGATATGTAAACGCTGCCCTAAATGCTATTGCGTCAACATTTATGTAGTTGATTATATAAATTGATTAAAGTTTTTTTGATTATTTTTCATTAAGAAATACGTAATAACTTACGCTAATCAATGTATTCTAAAAATGATTTTAAAATATGTTTCTCAAGTATATAAGAATGTATTCAATAGCGTTGAAATTATTATTCTAAATATTTTTAAGCCATTTTGTTTTAGAAGGGGAGGAAACAGAAAGAATTACGTGCTAATTCGACATTTATTTGATTTTTTTGCTGTTATCTTTTCTTTTCTCTTTCGTTTGGGTTAAAGAAATGTATCCATAAAACAAAAACAATTCGCAGTAGATTGAAATAAAAAGGGGAAATATTATGTACATAAATTATTATATAATATAAAGCCGCACACGCATCTACTATCAAAGGATATCCATTAATAAGAAAGTGCACTGGAATGAAATTTTATAATTTGTCAATTTTTGGTTAACATTTTTCTAGTCGATTTCCAAAATTGTAAGAAATAGATAGTAATAAGAATTTCATTTTTGAGAGAGAGATAAAAATTCAAAAGACAAAGTGGGAAAAAATTATTATATATAGCGACTTTTTTTGTGTCAAAGAAATATTGTTGTATTTATTCTTAGCTATCAATAATTAAGAATGTGTTACACTTAAAAATGCATAGCAATAAAAAAACATTATTAATATTCAAATTTCCATCCTATTTATAAATTCTAATATTATTAATAATTAATAAATTATCATTGATTATTAAAGGGCAAAATTTAATTTTGAAGGAAATAAAAATGCATCGAGTCATTCATAAAAAAAAATTATTGGTTCTTGGTATTCTTTTTAACTACCTGGCTCAATACCTGAAAAAATTTATATATTGAAAATACATCAATTATAATCTGTTTGAAATAAAAAAAAAAGTTTACTTCCCTTATAAGACAACAAAAGAAAATAAAATTATGTTTAAGAAATAACATGTTTTTGGAACCAATATTATGTTATGTAGGTACCTGTAAAAAATCAATGATTCAAAATTTCCTTACTCTCATTCCCTAATAAATTTAATACGTTAATTTTTAAAAAATTTCGAACACCGAAATTTCGAAATTTCAGACGACCATACACATGAAAAATCTCTTATCCCGTGGGCGTGGACTATTTAAAATTAAATTGTAAAAATTAATAGTTCATTGCTTCTTTAACTAATGAGGTTTTTTTGGAAAAAGAGTAGTAAAAATATTTTGACTTCCCCACCCTAGAGCATATCTTCTTATTAATGAATATTATTTCCTACTATGATGTATTAAGAAGTAAAACAAAAAAAGAAAATAACAAAAAATGTATACCGATTTCATTTAAATCAATTTGAGTAAAGTTTGATTTTTTTTCTCCTATATTAAAGGCATTCTTGATGAGGTGTAAGAGAGAAGGAAAATATTTCTTCCAATTTGTTTTCAAATTCTCCTCTTCATTTATGTTAAAAACAAAATGTATACATGAAATAGAAACAATATTTCTCTTTAAAACAAACAATTATAACGGTACATGCTGACACCGTCGAAGAATTATATATAGATACTTTATCAAAGTATAATATCCCAAATTTTTTGAAAATATCCCCAATTTTTGTGAAAATACCCCCGATAAATGATATTTTCTGTTCTTGTCGTACGCATTGAGCTCTCATATAAAATAATGTCATTTAATGTTCTCTCCATTTTTAGAACCGATAAAAGGTTTAACATTTTAAATATTGGTGAATGAAAATCCAGCTTTACCATGTATAATACGATGACAGATTATTTTTAAATTACAAATTTAAAAGCATGTCGAGGATTCGTCGGAGCAAAGAAAGATTTACTTTTATTCGATTAACCTGCAAATAAATATGGACGCTTAACAAGCTCTAAAGCTAATGGGTGCTGGAGCAGCAAGGGAAAGTATTATCAGCTCCCCTTGATAGGAACATAAAACCAGAGCAAGCATCAGAACCTAAAAACACAAATGAATTTGTAATGAAATCGTTATCAAATAGCATTCAGGAATTCACATATGATCCAGAAGTTAGATTAACTTTCGAAATATGGTACCAGGTATGGTCAGATATATATGGTACCAGGTATGTACCAGGTATGTTCATATATGGTACCAGATACATATATGAAACTTTTTGAATATGATTGTGAAAAACTGGATGAAGCAGTATGCATTGGAACATAAAAGGCATATAAACTATATATTACCAAAGTTACCCAAAGATTTGAACTTCCATGAAACAATCACACAATTAAAGTCACTACTTTTTTTTTTTTTATTTATTTCATATTTCTTATATATATATATACAAATAAAATTTATACTATACAGTAGTGAATTCACACTAGTGTTTAGTCATTTAAATCGTTCTTAATTTTACTTAAATTTACTTTTTCAAGAAATTAATTGTGGGGTTTAAACAAAGATTAATACTAATTTAATAATAATTTTTAATCTAATGAAATACAATAAAAAACAATGTAAGTTATTTTTTTTTTTAATAATAAAATTTATTTATTGCAAGAACAAAAGTGGATAAGTAGAGCCATAAGTAATTTAAAACTTCTTTGAATATAATTTTATCATATATATCTACAAAATTTAGCCGGAGAAGCAGAAAAAGCAGTACAGCAACATAACCGGAGAGAATTGCATCGCATAGTCAAGAACTTAACAAACCACTCGGAACAACAAAACAAACCAATTAAAGATAAAAATGGTGCGCTCATCACAAACTTAGAGGATCAATTAAAGAGATGGAGAGAACATTTCCAAGAACTGAGCAACGAAGAAAGTACAAATAATGAAGCAGACATAAGAAACAGAGACAATGCAAATATCTACCCAACTGAGGGACTGCCAATATCTACTCAAGCTCCAAATATAGAAGAAATCAAAGCTACAATCAATAGCCTGAAGCACAACAAAGCAACAGGTGAAGATGGAATTCCAGCAGAAATAGCCAAACTGGACCCCGACCTATTCGCAAAAACAATTGAACCCCACATCAGAAAAGCATGGATAGAAGAGAATATACCACCATGAAATGGAAGAAAGGAATGATTGTCAAGATACCTAAGAAAGGAGACTTGGCAAATTGCAGCAACTGGAGAGGAATCACGGTTCTAAATACTATTCATAAGATAATAGCAATTATTATAAAGAAAAGATTAGAAGAAGTACTAGAACCAATACTACGAAAAGAGCAGGCAGGTTTCAGACCAAACCGAAGCTGTGTTGACCAGGCAAATACTTTACGGGTCATAATTGAACAATCAGTAGAATGGAATGCCTCACTATATCTACTATTCATAGATTTTATGAAAGCATTCGACACAGTCAAGAGATGCGCAATATAGAGAACACTTACAAAGATGGGAGTTCCTGAAAAAATCATCAACATCATCAAAGCGATGTATAAAGATGCAGAGACAACAGTTCAACACAGAGGTAACATCAGTGATCCATTCTACACCAATATAGGAGTTAGACAAGGATGTCCACTATCACCACTTCTCTTCAACACAATACTAGACGACATTCTAAGAAAAGTTTGCACTGGAATAAACGGAATAGAATGGGATCTCTTCGGCATCTTAGAAGACTTAGATTACGCAGATGATGTATGCCTCATATCAAGGAATCAAAGGGACCTACAGAATAAAGTCAACAGATTACAGGAAGAAGCAAAGAAATCGGGACTGGAATTAAATATCGAGAAAACCAAGGCAATGAGGACAATCAACAGTGATAGTGAGTCAATAACAGTGAGTGGACAACAGATAGAATATGTAGAAGAATTCAACTACCTGGGGAGCATCATAACATCAAGAGGAGGTACAACAGAAGATGTTGTACTGTAACAGCCGTATAAATAAGGCAAGAAGAACATTTGGCAGCCTAATGAAGATATGGCGGAGCAACCAAATATCGAGAACAACAAAGCTAACAATATTCAGAGCATGTGTTAAGTCAACATTAATATATGGCAGTGAAACATGGCTCACTTCGGTCAGAATCAAACAGAAGCTACAAGTATTCATCAACAAGTTCTTGAGAATTATATGCAGAATATTCTGGCCGGCAAGAATTAGGAACGAGGATTTATGGATGATAACTGGAGAAGAACCTATCAACAGACAGATAAATAGGAAAAAATGGAAATGGATAGGTCATACACTAAGGAAATCAGAAAGTGATATGGCAAGAAGAGCTCTAGAGTGGAATCCACAAGGACAAAGGAGACCCAGCAGACCATACAACACATGGAGACGCACAATCAATCAAGAATTAACAATCAACAATTATACCTGGGACAATATTAAGGAAGTAGTACTCAACAGAGAGGAATGGAGGTTCACTATCGAAGCCCTATACTACCACGCGGAGTAATAGGAAAAAAAAATAAAAATATCTATATAATTGTATCCGCAGTATAAGTAAGATCTAGCGTGTCTTAAAGAAGATCAGAAGAACAGAATTTCTAAGCAGGGTACTTCAGGTCAGATATATATTACTGATAAACCATTAATAAAAATAGATTCCAAAAAATTTAAATGAAAAGCGACTTCTAATCGCTCTAGTGGTTTTACAGAGTCTATGTTTCACATCAGATACAAGTGAAAATCAAGTAAAAATAGAATAATTCCAAATAAGTAAAAATTAAATAGAATAAAGTTTCGTGACATATGCACCACAGATTTAACCAAATATGCAAAGATTTTGAATTATTCTCACTCACAACAGATCAGTTTAAGTACTTACTTTCTGTTACTGGATTATGCTCAGAGAATGATTCACATGCAAGAATAAAAATATTATCGAAAATGAACTCAGAGATGACGAGATAACATTGGACAAAATCGTTCAACATTGCCACTGAATTGTAGTAACCCTTAAAGACGATATCTCATTAATTGAAAAAGAAACCACATGACACATATGTAAATTATACATAAACTAACATTTAATAACGACTAATCAGATGAAGAATTTCAAAACTAAATTCAAGATCAAGAACAACAGACAGGAAAAACTTCAACTGATCCATCTGCTAATTTAGGGAGTCTCAAATTATTAATATCATTTATTAGGGGAATAAAAATGCTATTAAATTAATCTCTAAGCCTATTCAAGTGCAATATTCATAAATTAGCAGAACCTGTAATTAATGAGCCTAGAATAAGAATTAATAAAAATATAATTTTTGAAGAATTTTTCAAAATTAAAAAGAAAAGGGGTATTTATTGATTTTCTTTTTTTTATTTATTCATTTATTTACTCAAATGAGCTCGATTGCTCTTACAGAGTAGTGTTTTTAGTTTTTTACAATTTTACTTATAATTATAACTAATTAAGTTTTAATTCAGTGCAATTTTAATTTTAAAATAAGGTTTTTTTTTATTTTTTATAGAAGATATTTAAATTTGATTTTTTTTTATATAATATTAAGTATTATTACTATTATTTAATTGATGAAAATAATCACTAATTTTACTTTCGAATTTAGATATTTGAGCAGTTTCTTTAATCGAAACTGGTAATTCATTATACGTTTTGTATGCTGTGTTGTATATTATGTCATGTTTGTTAAATCTTTTTGTTGAAGATGTTACCCTTATTTGAGCTGCATTTCTAGTTGAGTATGTATCAACTTCATTATTCATCAGCGGCTTAATATTTGTATTAATATTCTTACTAAGTATGAGATGTATTTGTGTGGCCTGTTTGTATTTTATAACATGATTCAAATGTAATATTTTGTGCTTTCTATGAATTTCTTGTGTTGAAGTTTGCCTTTTATATCCAAACAAGTTCTTTATCGCTTTATTCTGCAGTTTCTGTAATGTGTTTAAATTTTTATTCACAGTGTTCCCCATATTTGGATTCCGTACATAATTGCGCTATGAAATAAGCTGTAATAAATTGATCTCTTATTTTTTAGTGGTACACTTTTATTTATTAGTTTGAATAGTCCTGCAATTTTTCTTCCTTTTTTTATTAGTTCTTTTATATGCTGTTCCCACGTTAAGTTCTCATCTAATAATATTCCCAAATATTTGTAACTGTTCACGGGATCCAACCTACATTTGTTATAGTAAATATTTATGGCATCACCTGTCCTTCTTTTAAATAACATATATTTTGTTTTAGCTGTATTTATTGTTAGCTTATGTCGCTCCATTGGTCCATTGGTGATTGGTGAACTTCACTCATGTCCATGTTGATTAATTCTTCCAATTCTTTGTTTGTTTTTTCTTCATAGATTATGGCCAGATCATCAGCGAACATAAATGGCTTACCATTCAGTTTTGTGCACAATAAGCCATTTATGTAACAAGAAAAAAGCGTAGATTATATTACCTTTATAAATGGGGTATGAACCCAAAATTTTATGCTGGCATCCTGTTCCACCTACACTAGAAATACGGCAGACTGAAAGACAATCCAAACAATCTCCGGTTGGTTTGGTTATCCAGTAAAACAACCTTAAGGTTATGTCTTTCAACTGAAAAGGGAAAATGTTTTATACCACGATGTATATGTATAACACGATGACATCAGTTAGTTATTGGAAAATTGGAACTGTTAGTTATTGGAAGATTATAATAAAAGTAGTAGTACCAAAAATTGACAAATTAAATTGTTTTATTTCTTTAATCATCCATATTCAACAATAACATAATCCTGCTTTCAATCTTCCTTCAACTTAATTTTTTATCCAGTTCGTTATACTGTATGGTGAGAAACACTATATTAATTTAGAATCTCAGTTCACTCGATTTAACTTTCCATTTCAGATTGTAAATATCAAATAATAATATTTTTTAAACTTGTATCAAATTACTTCATTTCCCCATTTCAGTATCGTTCACTGGGATTGATTTTTTAATATCAGCTACGAAGTAAATGTACACACAGAAAATTGTTAGATGATGTTGGGTGTTCCAATGACGGTGAATATCAAATAATTCAATTTACGTGATGATAAAACGTAAATTACAAGCTGTTTATTAAAATAAGGTGCAAATGCGTGCAAATGTTTGCAAAAGACCATTCACAGTAATTCAATGAAATTTCTAATTCTACTCTGATTAGATTATTGCATTTCCCCATTTCCCTATCGTTCACTGTGGGATGGATTTTCTAATATCAGCTACGAAGTAAATGTACACACAAAAAATTGTTAGATGATGTTGGGTGTTCCAATGACGGTGAATATCAAATAATTCAATTTACGTGATGATAAAACGTAAATTACAAGCTGTTTATTAAAATAAGCTGCAAATGCTTGCAAATGTTTGCAAAAGACCATTCACAGTAATTCAATGAAATTTCTAATTCTACTCTGATTAGATTATTGCATTTCCCCATTTCCCTATCGTTCACTGTGTGATGGATTTTCTAATACCAGCTACAAAGTAGATGTACATGGTGCACAAAAAAATTGTTAGATGATGTTGGGTGTTTCAATGACGGTAAATATCAAATAATTCAATTTATGAGATGATAAAACGTAAAGTACAAGCTGTTTATTAAAATAAGGTGCAAATGAGTGCAAATGTTTGCAAAAGACCATTCACAGTAATTCAATGAAATTTCTAATTCTACTCTGATTAGATTATTGCATTTCCCCATTTCCCTATCGTTCACTGTGGGATTGATTTTCTAATACCAGCTACAAAGTAGATGTACATGGTGCACAAAAAAATTGTTAGATGATGTTGGGTGTTTAAATGACGGTAAATATCAAATAATTCAATTTACGAGATGATAAAACGTAAAGTACAAGCTGTTTATTAAAATAAGGTGCAAATCCGTGCAAATGTTTGCAAACGACCATTCACAATATTTCAATGAAATTTCTAATTCTACTCTGATTAGATTATTGCATTTCCCCATTTCCCTATCGTTCACTGTGGGATGGATTTTCTAATATCAGCTACAAAGTAAATGTACACACAGGTGTTCCAATGCCGGTGAATAGTAAATAATTCGATTTACGTGATGATAAAACGTAAAGTACAAGCTGTTTATTAAAATAAGGTGCAAATGAGTGCAAATGTTTTGCAAAAGACCATTCACAGTAATTCAATGAAATTTCTAATTCTACTCTGATTAGATTATTGCATCTCCCCATTTCCCTATCGTTCACTGTGGGATTGATTTTCTAATACCAGCTACAAAGTAGATGTACATGGTGCACAAAAAAATTGTTAGATGATGTTGGGTGTTTAAATGACGGTAAATATCAAATAATTCAATTTACGAGATGATAAAACGTAAATTACAAGCTGTTTATTAAAATAAGGTGCAAATCCGTGCAAATGTTTGCAAACGACCATTCACAATATTTCAATGAAATTTCTAATTCTACTCTGATTAGATTATTGCATCTCCCCATTTCCCTATCGTTCACTGTGTGATGGATTTTCTAATACCAGCTACAAAGTAGATGTACATGGTGCACAAAAAAATTGTTAGATGATGTTGGGTGTTTCAATGACGGTAAATATCAAATAATTCAATTTATGAGATGATAAAACGTAAAGTACAAGCTGTTTATTAAAATAAGGTGCAAATGAGTGCAAATGTTTGCAAAAGACCATTCACAGTAATTCAATGAAATTTCTAATTCTACTCTGATTAGATTATTGCATTTCCCCATTTCCCTATCGTTCACTGTGGGATGGATTTTCTAATATCAGCTACAAAGTAGATGTACATGGTGCACAAAAAAATTGTTAGATGATGTTGGGTGTTTCAATGACGGTAAATATCAAATAATTCAATTTACGAGATGATAAAACGTAAAGTACAAGCTGTTTATTAAAATAAGGTGCAAATGCTTGCAAATGTTTGCAAACGACCATTCACAATATTTCAATGAAATTTCTAATTCTACTCTGATTAGATTATTGCATCTCCCCATTTCCCTATCGTTCACTGTGGGATGGATTTTCTAATATCAGCTACAAAGTAGATGTACATGGTGCACAAAAAAATTGTTAGATGATGTTGGGTGTTTCAATGACGGTGAATATCAAATAATTCAATTTACGTGATGATAAAACGTAAATTACAAGCTGTTTATTAAAATAAGGTGCAAATGCGTGCAAATGTTTGCAAACGACCATTCACAATATTTCAATGAAATTTCTAATTCTACTCTGATTAGATTATTGCATCTCCCCATTTCTCTATCGTTCACTGTGAGATGGATTTTCTAATATCAGCTACAAAGTATATGTAGATGGTGCACAAAAAAATTGTTAGATGATGTTCGGTGTTCCAATGATGGTGGATATTAAATAATTCAATTTACGAGATGATAAAACGTAAAGTACAAGCTCTTTATTAAAATAAGGTGCAAATGCGTGCAAATGTTTGCAAACGACCATTCACAATATTTCAATGAAATTTCTAATTCTACTCTGATTAGATTATTGCATCTCCCCATTTCTCTATCGTTCACTGTGGGATGGATTTTCTAATATCAGCTACAAAGTATATGTACATGGTGCACAAAAAAATTGTTAGATGATGTTCGGTGTTCCAATGATGGTGGATATTAAATAATTAGATTTTTGAGGTGATAAAACATTAATTACCAGATGTTTATTAAAATAAGCTGCAAATAGAAAGAAACTAAATTTATTGTTGTTAAATAATATAAGAATTATTTTATATGCATAAGTGTTTGCAAACGACCATTCACAATAATTCAATGTGATTTGTAATATAAGTAGATTTTTTTAAAAACAAATTATCTTCAATGCTTTCAAGTTATTTCAAAATTTCAATAAAAATCCATCATTTCTTAAATGTCACAGAATATGGTTTTTCAGATGCATTTAAAACTTTTAAAAGTTCTCTCTAGCGCTCCCCCCTTCCTCACAGTTATTTTATATTATAAACTTAAAATAAATATTATTGATATTATTTTTACTGTACAATATTATAAATATAAAGTTATCAATTAAATGCCGAAAGCATTCTGAATAAAATGAAAATTTTCAAATACGAAATAAATATCCTCTTAGTCTCTCTCTGTCTCTCTCTCTCTCTCTCTCTTCATTTCTCTCTATTTACATCCCCCTAACAATGGAATTTTTCGAAATATATTTTCAAAATTGAATTTTTATATTTCATTTCAATTGTAAATCAATACTTTTATTATTCGTATTTACAACTCAATATATTGGAATGCTCCAAAATTAAAACTGTTGTGCCCCGCAGTTTTCAATTTATATTATGTATAGTACTCAAAAGAACCCCCTTTTGTACAGTTGTTTTTTTTTATTTTTTTTTTTTTTTTTTTTTGTGTTTTCATTCAGTTTTATGGAACGCATTTCCATTAAATATCAAAATTATATCTGAAAATACGGAAAATTTTATAAGACTGTTGGCAGTTGTTATAACAAGGCAAAAAAAAAAAACAAACTGAAAAAAAAATAACTGAAAATTCCCCTTAAGGCAAATTCAATAATTTCATTCAATAATCCCCTTCTTTTTTTTAATTTTACAAAAAAAAAAATCATCAAGACAAGAAAATTGAGAATTTTTTTTTTTTATTCATTTTTGATAAGAAAAACCACAAAACCAGCACCCACTCCATTTTCAAATTTTATTCGTATAAATTTGTTTTTTTTCTCTTGTTATCGTATCAAAATATATTATCGGGCGTACGGAAGTTGGGGTCTTGAGCACAAAATTGAATAATTTTTTTTTTTGTTTTGTTTTCATTTTTCATTTACTGTTATTATTGTTATACTTACCCAGCTTAATCAAATATCCTGTCATAACCGATTTACTTTCTTTCTTTAAATATATGAAATTTATTTTTGATATAAGGAAAATTAAAAATTTTTATTGTATATGGTGGTGCTTGAGTACTTGTACAATAATGATTGAATGCATAACTATGTTTTTGAATATCCACAACTATTGGCAATTGGGGTAGTTTCAAGCTATAACAAAGAGTTGGTAATATATGTTAGTTTGACAGGATTAAATTGATTACATACATTATGATTAATTTTCTATAACATAATGTTTTTATTTTTAATTTCTATAGTTTAAGTTGTAGGATAACAGAAAAATGCAATCTAATGATGTGTCAAGCATGAGTTTAAATCACGGTGTCACGTACCGCGTCATCAAAATTGCATCATATCGGCATGGAGTCGAAATGGAAAGAAAATGCATAGAATAATCGAATTGAAATTGCATTATAATGTAAAAAGGAATTGATATGTTTTGCAGCTGTCGCTGACCGATGCCAGATATATACAGATGACAAGATTCTATTGAAATATATTAAAGAAAAATCAATTTGAGTTTTGAACTTTATTTGCTAACAATTTTCTTTTTTATTTAATTCCAAATCTCTGTTATGAAAACCGTACTTACTTTTACGCAGGTATGGCGTGCACAATTACATACAATAGTTTTGCTTTTAAAATATTTATGATATATCCACTAATTTAAATGCGGAAAATTACATCTATTGTAGAGTAAATTCACCTTCATTTTATTTTTAGTGATAGCCAAAACTCTCAACCATTTTTTATCATTTATGTTATCCTAAATAATTCCCTTTGCGTCTGGATCCGGTCGAAAATTCCATAAAGTATTTTTAATCGAACCTAGGCCAGCCAGCAATTTAATTGTTTTAAGCCAAATTGTCCTAGTTTGAATTTTTGTTAAATTGTTATTAGTTGAATTGTTTCAGTTGAATGGAACCATAAAATTTCATCTTTATTAGTTTTGAAATGTAATTTACCATATTTTTTTTTTAATTCGAAATTTGTTAAATCGAGACTTTTTTTCAATTTCATCATCATCATCTGTTGGTTCTACAACTCGGGGTTAGCCTTAACCTCGTCCACGACTTTCCTCTATTCTGCTCTATCTTGTGCAACTGTCCTCCATCCGTTAACTACAATCTTTCGACAGTTGCCCTCGTTCAGCCATCGTGATCTTGGTCTACCTCTTGCTCTTGTATTGTACGGTACTGCGTCTAAAATTCTTTTTGGCATCCTGTGATCATTCATCTTCACCACATGACCTGCCCATCTTAGTATATGTACTTTAATAAATTTAACAATATTGTGTCCTTCAATTAGTGCTTCTAGCTCCTCGTTTGATCTGATTTGGTATTCACCATCGTCATTTATTTTGGGACCAAATATTTTTCTCAGTATTCCTCTTTCGAATACTTTCAATTTATTTTCGTCACTAATTGTCATGGTCAATGCTTCGCATCCGTATATTACGGCCGGTTGTATCATGGTCTTGTACATTCTTAATTTAATTGTCCTGGCTAAAATTTTTGACCTGTCAAGGCAATTTTTTTTTCCGATTTTTTTTAAATTTCGGAAGTAATTAATGCCTATTAGAAAAAAAATACCTTTAGTGTTAGAAAATGTACTCACTCAAAGTAACTGTTTAAGTTTAAAAAAAAAATAAATTTACAAACAGTTCCAAAAACATTCTTATTTGCGATTAGGTCTAAAAAGTAATAATTATAAAATATATTTTATGTTCTTAAGAATTATATTCTATTCTGCTTTAATTAATCATATTCAAATGTTAACATAACTGTAACAAAACAAAACAATCAATTTTAAATTAATATACCAACTTAAAACTATAAATGTTTAAAAATTTAATAGTGCCTATTATTGGAAACGGCGTTTAAATCGCGGCTCGGATATTCATTCGATTTTGTAAAGTTGGTATTTTTGAAAACGCGCGTTTTGAAAATGAATCGGTAAAATTTATTGGTATTTTTGAAAACGTTGTAGAAACGAGCTTCATACAAATTATAACATTTCATTTCCGCTATTAATTTAGCGCGTTTTATAAGATGGATATAAAAAAACAGTATAGAAAAATATTTGTTTATTTATTTTTGTTTTATATCAAAATTATTTAGAAATATCGAATGTTTGTTTTTTTTTTTATTTAAAGTGAAGTTTTAAATTTTTTTACATTTTTAAATGAATAACAATTTCGAGTAATGATTTAGAATTTTATGAAAATCAAATTCTATTTCTTTTAGAACATATTTAAACAAGTTTTTGTTTAGTCAAAAAATATTTATAAACCTAAAAGTTAAATAATTTTAAATCACATACTTATTTTATTAGTACATCTTTTATAAAATAAATTTTAAATATTTTGTTCAAACAAATTGTTTTTACTACTCTTCAATAATTAAATTAAAAATATCCTTTGCAATGTCCTTTATATTTCTTCTTTTATCATCTCTTCTTTTATCATTTCTTCAATTTATTCATGCATTAGTTATAAAATCCAGTTTTGAAATATTTTATTCTTACTAAATACATATTTTATTTTATTTTATTACCTACAAGGTATTGACAAAAAAAAAAAAAAAAAAAAAAAATGATACATAATAATTATAATAATACATAGATTACATATATACAATAAATATATAAAAAATTATTTTAGATCAAATCAAATCTAGTTATTTTTTTTTTTTCTTCTCTTCTACTTTTACCTTTTTTTTTTACATTAGCAGGAATTTACTTATTAAGAGATAAATATACTAATTATACATTTTATTGATTTGCATTATTTTAATATATTAGATAGAAAGAGAGAGAGAAAAAAATTTAGAGATTAATATTACATTTTATTTTAGTTAATTTTTAATATGAGATAATTAATTATTAAGTTAATGTTAATTATAATTATATATTAATTTAGGATTTGATACATTAACTAC
Source organism: Argyra leucocephala (assembly GCA_963942445.1). Lineage (NCBI taxonomy): Eukaryota > Metazoa > Arthropoda > Insecta > Diptera > Dolichopodidae > Argyra > Argyra leucocephala. The sequence continues at coordinate 19,639,511 of OZ012681.1, forward strand.
AATTGTTTGAGACTGTTAATTAATTTAGATTTGAAAGCATTTTTTGAAAGTGTGTCATGGAAAAGGGAGCTGAACTGGTTAAATAGTATGCAACACCTGTTGATGGGTTCATTTTTCCCATATTCAGTTCTATGTGTTGTTTCGATTAGATATTTGGTGTGTCTTTTGGTCTAACATCGTTATTGATTCTAATTCTTAATTTAATAAGGTCAACATCAACCTTATCAGATAGAACGTCGAATGTAAAGCAGTTTGAAAGTAAAATTCTACGCGAGCTTAAGCTCAGTAAATTTATAGAATAGAGCCTTTCAGTGTAAGGTGGAAGGTTATTAAAGTCTCTGGGATTATATAGATGTCTTAGTGCGAAGAGAAGGAACTGTTTTTGGATTGATTCAAATCTTGTACTATGGATTAGAAAGGTGGGATTCCAGATAATACAACCATATTCTAAGATTGAACGCACTAGGAAGCAGAATAAAGTTCTTGTTACCCATATATTATTAAATTCTCTTTCCCTTCTTTTGATAAAACCTAGCATTTTGTTGGCCTTTGATATCATTGTTTCATAGTGGAGATAAAAATTTAATTTATTATCCAAGATGATTCCTAAATCATTAAAATGATCTACACGCTCTAAGTTGAGGCTATGCAAAGTATAGTTATATAAAAATGTAGATCTTTTACGAGTGAAGCTCATGACGTAACACTTACTAACGTTGAGGTCTAGCATGTTTTCAGAGCACCATTTTTCTAAGCATTTAAGTTTAGACTGGAGGAAGCAAAAATCACTAAAATTATTTATAATGTGGTATAATTTGAGATCATCAGCATAAAAAAGGTGAGATATGCCAGATAAGCAATTAGAAAGTTCTCTAATGTATATATTGAAGAGAAGTGATCCTAAGTGGCTTCCTTGGGGTACCCCTGAGTAGACATAAATGGCTTTAGACGTAATACCTTGAAACTTAACCAATTGAACTCTTTTGGTATTATAAGATTTTATCCAATTTAACATAGCGCCACTGATACCTAGTTTTGCCAGTTTTATTTCTAGTATATCGTGATTTATTCGATCAAATGCCTTGCTAAAGTCTGTATATATATTGTGTCAATTTATAGACCTTTTTCCATAAGAGATAGTACCTCCGATGTAAATATCACTAAATTAGTGGTAGTAGAACGGCCTTTTCTAAAACCGTGTTGTTCCTGGTTAAGATTTGGATTAATTATAGGTGTTATTTTATCTGTCACGAGTTTTTCAAATAATTTGGGTATAGTCGACTGAATTTCTATGCCTCTATAATTTTCAATTAGAGTTTTGTCACTTTTTTTGTGAATTGGTATTAGGTACGATGTTTTCCAAATTAGTGGAAAAATGTTAGGGATCTGTTAAAAATTAAGGTAAGTGGAGCAGTTTAATTGAAAATACAGTTATACAAAAATATCGGCGGAAGAAGATCAGGATCATGACCTTTTTTTATGTCTAAGTTATTTATTTCTGTAAAAACGTCCACAGATGACAAGGCTAGGTTATGCATAAGAGGAATTATGTTAGTTAATAATTTGGAATTCACGATTTCTAGTTCTTGGTCTGTTTGTGATTGACGGTAAATTTCTTGGAACTTGTCTGCGAAAGCATTACAGATTTCATTAGGGCAAGATGAGATTGTGCCATTAAGGGACATCGAATTTGGATAACCTGACGATTTACGCTTTGTATTAACAAATTCAAAAAATTTTCTCGGGTTACACAAAATAGAGTTTCCAATATTCTGAATGTAAGTGTCATATGCTATGATGGATTTTTTTTTAAATTCCGCAGCTAGTACTTTATATTCATCAATTAATTCAGCAGTCGGAACACCTATCAAATTAATTTTTTTATATAAATTATTTCTTCGATTACGCAGAGATCTTAGTTCCTTATCTAGCCAAGGTTCCGATAATTTATCTTTTTTTAGAATTTTTGGAGTGTAATTTTCAATTATAGATAGTAAAATTGTATGAAAATCCGTAACTACTAAATCTAAATCTCCTTCGGTTAGCAGCGCGTTCCAATTTATATTAGATAAGGCATTGTTAATGCCTTCGTAGTCAGCGTTATGAAAATCATATACAATTTCTTTATTGTAAGACCTAGAGAACAATTTGTTAGTTTCAATAAGTTCTTAAGTTCTTAAGTTTCAATAAGCGTACAACAATACAACAACAAAATATTTAACAAAAATACCAAATTATCATTCGATCGAATCGAACACGGTTTTACTCAATACGAGCCGCGGTGGCAACGCCGTTTTCAATAATAGGTACTATATTTGAAGAAAAGTAATCATTAATTTAATTTTAGTTACTTTGATGTTCCTATAGTTATATTATTTTCTCCTACATTATATAAGTCAATTTTTTACTTTTAAACAACATTAACTTATTTAAATTTCTACCAATCATTATTGATAAAAATTAACAATGAGAAAAAAAGATTAGATAAATTCAAAATGTAACGACTACACCTGTAATAAGTAATTTTTATTTTTATTTATTTTTTTTAAATATTAAAATATGCGTTCCGTTTAATAACACCACGTTTTCAAAACGCAATAATAATTTCATATTTATAATTTTTTTTTTTTACACCTGAATTTTTCCTGCAATTTCAATTTTTTCTAAACAACTTTTCATGTTCCAAAATTATATCCTTAAAAAAAGATTTTGAAAAAAAAAAAACAAAAAACTTTTGAATTTATGTATATTACTTTAAAGAAAACTTTTTCCTGTTTCATTTTGCCCTTATATTCTTTTTAAATAAGAATTAATACAGTAATAAAAGTAAAAACAAACCAATAAAAATGAAAAAACAAAAATTTTAAAAGTAATAAATTCAAAACAAAACAAAAAATGTTTTCTTTTATTGTTTAAGAAAAAACAAACTCTAAAATGCAATAATAACAATCTCTCCATTTCATTTAAAAATATTCTAAACTGTATGGCATATTCAATCTGTCCATTGTTTCAAAAACTTCATACAAATTAAATAATGTTATGACTAGAGAAAAATTTATAATTCGAAAAGCAAACTGGGATGTATATAGAGAGTGCATATTCTTCGCAAATAGAGAAACTTTTACAAACACAGATGAATATGAAAAACATATTTAAAAACGAACATTTTAAAAGCAGCAAAAACTGCAATGCCACTAGTTAAACCAAAACAGTATAGAAAAAGTGTTTCATGGTGGAATGAAAAAATTAGAGAATTAATACAAAAAAGAAAACGTCTGAAGCGGAAATATGATCGTACATGCGATCTAACGGACTACAGAAACTTTATTATTGCTAAAAGTGAGGCCCGAAAAACAATACGATATTATATGAAAAAATCCTGGGAGGATTATGTTGAATCTATAAATAGTAAGGCAACTAGTAAAGAGATTTTTGAAAAAATCAAAAAAATTAAAGGAAAAAAAAAACAAAATTTAATAACTTCGATCGTAAATGAACATTGCATTATTACCTCTCAAAAACAAATATGTGAAAGAATTGCTGAGCCTTTTGAAGAAATTTACAATTCAAGTAACTACGAAGAACCTTTCGCACAATTCAAAATTTTACATGAACACAATCCTTCAAGTATTCCGCCCGATCAAAATGAAACGTATAATCTTCCATTTAGATTAATTGAACTAGAATCCGTACTAAAAAAAAGTGAAAGGTTCGTCCCCCGGACCTGACCTTATCCATTATGAAATGATCAAACAATTAAGTTCTAAGCAGAAAAAATATCTAATTGAATTTTACAATGATATGTGGATAAGTGGCACCTTCCCTGAAAATTGGAGAAGGGCATTACTTATCCCAATCCTAAAAGATAACAAAGATCCAAAAAATGTTAAAAATTATAGACCGATATCTCTAACTAATTGTCTTTGTAAAATATTGGAACGAATGGTGTGCAAAAGATTAACATGGGTCCTTGAACATACTAATAAAGTTAGTATATTTCAATCTGGATTTCGACAAAATCGTAACACTCTAGATAATCTCACTTATCTGGAAACAGAAGTCATGCAAGCTTTTGCCAATAAAAAATTCTTCATTTCAGTTTTTCTTGATCTGGAAAAGGCTTTTGATAGAGTATGGAAACAAAGAGTAATACAGCAACTGATACAAATGGGGTTTAAAGGGAATCTTATTAAATTTATTTCAAACTTTTTAGCTAACAGATCCTTCCAACTGTACACTGCAAACGCAGTTTCCTCAGAAAAATTACAAGAAAACGGAATACCACAAGGATCTGTGTTGAGTGTAGTACTATTCATTATAGCCATAAATAACATTTCCAAAATTATAGAACAACCTGTGAAATTTATGATTTTCGCTGATGATCTCGCAATATTTATGACGCACTCGAATTTTGAGATATTACAAAATAATCTACAGAATACACTACGTAAAATAGATAAATGGTGTGAAAAAACCGGATTCAAAATCTCGGGGAAGAAAACAGTAGCAATGCTTTTTACTAAGAAAAAGGAAAAATGTGTATCAACCAAGACTTACCTTGAATAACATCAGTATAAAATATTATGTTAACACACATAAATTCTTAGGTCTCACACTAGACTCTAAATTAAATTGGAAAGACCACATAAACACAATTAAAAACAAAGCCAACAAAAGTTTAAATATACTAAAAATTTTAAGTAATACACGATATGGCTCAGATCGTAAGACGCTTATTAGAATTTTGAATACTGTTGTATTACCAATATTAGATTATGCTAGCCCAATATATGGTTCAACTTGTAAAACGAATTTGAAAATGCTTGATACTATTAATAACTTAGGCACGCGAATCTCAATAGGAGCTTATCGAACTAGTCCCATTCTAAGTGTAATGATAGAAGCTGGTCAATTAAAATTAATTAAAAGACGAGAAAAGCAGATGTTGAATTACGCAATGAAGATTCCTTCATTTGAAAATCATCCTTTAACAAATTTTTTTAAAAATGGCGAAATGCATAATAAAATGAAAAAGTTGAATACGCACTCCCAACCACTTCTGACAAGAGCAAGAACAATTTTTGAAAAATATGATATACCAGCAAAAAGCTCTGTAAACCAACCATACGATAACTATCACCTTTTATATTATAAAGATCTTAAAAATATAATAAATAAGAAAATATATCAAAGTGTAGAACAAGAATGGATAGAAACGGACGATAGTAACAAACTAAAAAATATCAAAACAAATACGAGACCTTGGAAAAATCTCAATTTACTTAACAGAAGAGAGTCGACCGTGATTACTAGAATAAGAATAGGGCACACTAATTTAACACACAAATTTATATTTGATAATACAACACCACCAAATTGTGCTTGTGGAGCAAACCTTACTATTAGGCATCTGTTCGAAACTTGTATTAGATATTCAAGAGATAGAGATAGATATTTAAAAAGTAATAGTCTAGATATTTTAAAGAGTGATGATGAAACCAATTATAGAAAAATAATAAATTTCCTAAAAGCTATTGAACTATACAAAACAATTTAAAACAGAAGATTAAATAAAATCAATAAAATATGTTAAATGAAAAATATTAAATGTTAAAAAAAAAAAACGGAATAAAATAGAAAATATGTAGTTATAATAACTTCATATTATAATTAATATATATGTATAAGAAAAATTTAACTATTGAATTATTTTATATAGAAATCAAAACAAAAAAAAAGAAAAAAAAATTAAAAATGTATTATATGAATAATAGAATATGTAATTAGAAAATAATAAAAAAACAAAAAAAAAAAATTAAAAAAATTAAAAAAATAATGTAAAGATCTGGCCTGAAAAAACCTATATTGTGTTCAAAGGCCACTTAAATAAAGTTAAAAAAAAAAAAAATAATGTTATGACTAATATTTTGTATTGTGTGAACATAATATTATGTTATGAATGATATTTATCATTGTGTGAACATGGTTTAAATAATGGCTGACATGTTATATATTGTTGGTATTCCTTAGTATTGATATTAAATCAAAGCGTGTCTCACGAATTAAAAAATTCATTTAAAAATTAGTAGCTTAAAATTAAATTAGACTAATAAATTTATGTACCTACGTATATGTTATATATTATATACTAATTTTCATAACAAAAAAACAATTGATCATGAATGAAAGAATGAGAATTGAGAGAATAAAATCAATTTTTTTTAAATGTATTATGAAACTATGAAAGTAGGTCTAGGTAGAAGTAAAATTTAGTGAGAAAATAATATCAATGCATTATGATCTGATAGAGATGATACATACGGTGACATCGTAAATGTTTTAAAAATAAACTTCAGCCTGACACAATACAAAAAAAAACTAAGTTGTCAATTTTATCCGTAAAATAAGTTAGCAACATTGTGTAATGAGTGCTTTTTGTGACATTGTGTTTTAATTAATTTTTGATCAAGCAAAATGAACAGACAGTTCTTATTAACACTGTACAATATTGGGTTTTTAAAAAAAATTTGTAAACCCAAATACCTGCCAAACCGGTCGCGCAGACATCGTCAAAAACAATTATTGTGATTATGTAGACAATGTCTCAAGCCTTTGTGGGCTTCTGTAGACATTTAAGATCATGTGGATGTTGTATTCAACTTTGTGTTGAGACATTTACGATGTCAAGAATATTTACTTTACATTGTTATTGGTGTTTTGAGTTGTAATTTGCATATACTTTTTCAAGCTCCACCCAAATTTTACTAGATTAGCAATGGCATTATACTAGTTATAAATTATATACTAGTTATAATTTATTCAATCAATTATGCACATGTATACTGATATTAATTCGTTATGAAAAATTTAATAAAATAAAATTGAGCTTTCTAATTTTAAATTTTATTCTAATGTTGAACTATCTAAATAACTCCAGATTTAGAACTCGGATCGACAAGTAATAAGAACCTTGAAAAATCCTGATTGGTAAAATCAATTTGTAGCAAATCTAGATTATTTTTCAGGAATTGTAATAAATTTGTCTCTCTTTTAATTAATTTCATTAAACCCAAATTATTATATTATATTATCTTATTATACTCAATGTATTATTTTCAAATATAATTGAATCAGTTATTTTTCATAAATCATTATATCGTGACTTTATGTACTCGTAATAGCTAAATTTATTTAACTCATTTTATGAATAATTATGTTTTGGTATTTCATAAAATTTTCTCTAATTTACATATATAACTATTTTTAAATTATATCCTAATGAAATATTAAAAAGCTTTTGCTTTCAAAAACTTTATGCAGCATCAGTTCTGACAATTTAGTTTGAAACTATATTTTTATATTCAACCACACTGTAGCACAGTTAAAGCACTTGTAAAATCATTATTTATTCATGTTAAAACAAATTCGTTGTCACATTTAATAATTCGATTTATTTTATAAATGTGGTTACTATCACAAATTAACATTTAACACATTGAAAAACACATGCTTTTTGACAGTTGTTTGTTTGACAGTGTTGCCAACATGATAAACGGAATTAAAATTAGAGATAATGGATGGGTATTAAAGTGTATACAACGGTATTAAAGTTCAAAATAATTTAAAACTTTGAAAATAAAGTCTAACGAAAATATGTTGATCGTGCATCGATATAATGTAAGCCATCATCGTGCTTTACAAATAAGTGGGATCATTAAAGAAATAAAAAAGCATTTTACTAAGCGCGAACAATAGCTTACAATTGAATGGTGTTAAAGCCCATTGAAATGTTTCGATGGACAAAAATTCCACATGCGTTATGCTGAATTCCGAATCGTATTCACGCGTTGCAAAATGTCAATTTTATTATGCATTTTTTTTTTTGTATATGCTGTAGTCCATCGGAATGAAAAATGAATAGAAATGAACAAAATTTCTTGCGATACAAAAAGTCATTCTAAATCATTGTTACTAAGTGCAAAATAATTTTTACTTTCAAAATGTAAAGATAAATTTTGCTTATAATTTTCAACAAACACACAAAATCATTTGAATGTACCTACCTACCTATAGATATAAACTTTGCTAGATACATATAGAAAAATATTTTACGAAACATATAATTTTGACATCTACAAATAGTGTTTACAGACCAATGGATTTCAGCATACAAATTTTTCTTGTTTTCATAAACGCAGAAAAAAATGGGTCGCTACGGTGCAGATTTTTTTCTCTGATGTATATGAACACGAAATTATTTGAAGATGAGCAGAAAAAATCTACGCAGATTTTTGTGTTCAGAAAAAATACTTTTTTTCCTCTTTCCGGAAATGAAATCGGATTCCATCTGAAGCTTTCATCGGATTCCATCACCGTAATTAAGATTATCACTTCTGCGTCTTAATCAAATATGTGGAAAACATACATAAATACCAAAATATTTCACATTATTTTAATATTTATTAAAATATTTTAGCATTTAATAAAGATAATAATTATTGTGTTTAATAAATAACAATAAATTCAATTTTAATATGTGCTATCAAATTATCTTGCAAGTTCATTTTGTTTTGTTTTATTTGCTTTGCAGCAATTGCATATACTTTTTTCTACCAGAAAAATCTTACCAACGCTAACGCAATACCGATGATTACGAACACAAGCGCCTGTTTTTTAACTTTAGCAGATTTATCGCATGATTTCGTTTATGAGCACAAAATCTGTAAATCTGCATATGTTCTGCGTTAATGAAAATAAGATTTTTCGAAAGCGGAATGGACTTTTTTATTCGAACAAAATTTTCGATGGACTTGAGCATATCCGTATGAGGGTTGTCCTTAATAACATTCATTCGTCGTAAATATTCGTCGATTACAAACAAATAAAACTTATAAGCTAATGGTTATTCAAAACTTCAGAATTTATTCTGTAATAAGTGTCCAAAGTACGCTACAGTGTCACGTGAAAATCCATACCAATTCAACAACTGCACACATAATTACTTAACGATTTATTCCAAAATTATTTTTAGGAATTGTTTTGTTCATCATAACACTCCTAGAACTCGTCAGTAGGTATTTATAGTGTTCGAATACCTATACAACACCTATTTTCATTTTGATTGATTTTATAACTTATTGGAAAATGTTAATAGTACATCTGTGAGTTATAAAAATCGACCAAAATTTCAATGTAAAACATAATTCACATAATCTAAGTTTACGTCGCACAACATTGGTTAAGTCTAATTGTTGAATTTACTGTACAGGATAAAATAGTAGAAGATATAGTCTGAGGTCCGCAACATGTAACAAATAGTATGTTTTTATAAAATAAATTTATATAATTATAAATTTTTTTAAGTGTGAAATATTAAAATTTCCATGTCATTTTACTTTTAATAAAAAGAACAAGTTCGATTTATTAATTAATATTGATACATAGACATTTTATGTCAGTCACCATTGTATCTATAAATATTATTATGATATGTGTTAACAAACAAAATTATTTTTAGGAATTGTTTCGTTCATCATAACATTAACACAAAAGGATTTATTCCACTTTTTGGGCAATGAAAAAGAAATATTTTAAAAATTACATTATTGACAATTATACTTACGATCTCAATGAGTAATTCAAAAAAAAAAATTTTTTATCATTTTAATTGTATCATAAAAATTCAAAACAAAAACAAGTAGTAATGCACATACTAAACTCATGGAACCACAAAATATGGTGCACCTGTTTATTATTATTGCAAAGGCAACAAAAATTAAAAAAAAAAAAAAAATTTCAACAATAAAATGGTGGTACGTGAACTTAAATTTTATGCTTTTTTTTTATGTTATTATTATTTTTATTATTACTGTTATATTGTTATGATGGTTCCTGTTTTCTGTTTTTTTTTTTTTTTATTCACCTTTTGTCACGTCATATCCTAATAATACTTAGTGGTGAAAAACTGTAATTTTTTTTCTCTAATTTTTAATTTTTATGTGGTTAATATTTCGTGATGTCCTTTTAATTTTTTTTTTTTATATTTTTTTTTATTGTTCTTTTCTTTTATATCCTTATTACTTCTATATTATATGTATTATTAACTTTATGAGAATTATATATGAAAATTATTTTCAAATTAACTCCTCTCGTAGGCTAGAGTAAGCAATTTTCTATTATTTAAATATGATATTTTAGTACATAGTTACAATGAAAATAACTAGCATGCAATATAACAAAAAATATATGAGTGATGTTCATGCAACACAATTTTTTTGAATTGAAGCAAGAAAAAGAAAACGCAAGCAACAAATTTATGTATGGTTTAGTATGAAAACAAAGAAATTGCTTTAACACTAAATTTTTTGTAGTTTTTTTGTTTTTTTTTTTTTTTTTATAAGAGCTTTTGTAGATTTGAAACAAATATTTTGAAATTTTAGAACTTTAAAATTTTTTGAATAAATACGTAATTGTAATTGGTAAGTGTTAAATTGGAGGTAAATGTTGTGATGAAGTTAGAGTTCCAGTAAAAAAACAACTATTTCGTTACAATTTCCAATTCAGTAAAATTATTTTATTTTAATTTTAATTGTATTTTGAATGTAAATCGGAGTGGCAAATACTTCAGAGAAAACCTAAAACAAAATTATTATCTGTCCAGCCCTGCAACAGTTCAGTGCTGAGAAAAGTACTTTCAATACTCTGGATACGATTAACCCATTCCCGCCGGTTGTCCCATATATAGGACAGCAAAGAATATGTCATACAAATATGTATAACTTCCATTACAATTAACTTAGCTCGGTCAAAAGTACCTTATTTTGAAGTTAAAAAATAAAGTAACATTTTTAATACAGTAGCAGCAACTTTTCTGTTTATAAATAACATTTAAACTCAATTCAAAATGTAATTTTGTCAAAAAGTTAAAAATGTTAAAAAATAAATACTGAAAAATATTTAATTGTGTTCAAACTACCAAAATTTATTTGTTTAATCATTAAAGAAGCTTCGACAACTATTAAATATTGGATTTTAGTTGAAAATATTAATTATTTTTTTATATAGTCCAACCGGCATAAGTATGTAAGAATTTTTATTTCGTTGTAGTTTTATTTTGGAACATGTAAAGCGTAATTATGACACAAGTAAAAGCATTTGCATGGTAAAAGTGAGTTCAAGGGTCTTCAGGTAGCTATTGAAGCTTTATTGGGAGTTCAAAATAATTTTGAAGATCATAATGTCATAAACGTAAAAATTTTCCAACCAGAATTAGATAAATTGAAAAAGTTTATGATCAAAGTCTCTTTGAAAACGAATTGCCAAGAGATGTTCAAAGTTCAATAGAAGTGAAAATTTGGGACGAAAATGATGAAATCGAAGATACTAATGATAATTCGTTTTTGTTGTTAACTCAAGATAAAGATATATGTGGTTGTGTCTATACTTGACATATTTAACATTTTGTTAAATGTGTGGATAATAGTGTTTCTGCAATGCTAACTAATGTTGACTTTAGAGAAACAATAGAGAAGCGCATATAAAGAAACGAGCGAAAACAAATTTTAACGCTTACATGAGTGGTGATAGAATTGATCAAAATAGCAATAAGTACAGAATCATGCTAAAAGGTAAGGATTGTAGTGGGCGATTTTTATTTTCCTTTATGTTATGTTTAATTTTTCTTTTTTGTATTTAATTTGTAATATTTAGTTAGTTTGTTTCAATGTATTTATTCTTTTCATTCGAACTCTAAAAAATATAATAAACCAAAATAATATTTTTATTCGTTTAAACTCTTTGTTTTAAAATTTTGCACCCATAATTGCCGGTTGGCCTATTTATAGGACGGTCCATAGATCGGAACCTACAAGGGTTAGAAGAACCAAATTTGACTTTTGGCTTATCTAGCCAAACATTACTCTGGCTTTAAAATATTATTTGTTTTAGACAAGGGGAAAGGGTAGCCGGAGGGACAGGGTTAACAAAAAATTAAATTAATATAACAGAACATGGGTTGTAATTGTATAGTGACACTATATTTTGACAGTAATCACAGTTACCTACAACCTTCACAAATAGTTGCATAATCAACCACATGGACATATATTTGTATACCAACAGAATATAATACATTGCAGCAAATAGACTGTAATATAGAGATCTATCTCAAAGGCTTTCGATTTCTCTTTTCCTTAGTTATATGGCACTATATTCAAAGGTTAAGTCTTCCATGAATAAATTTCTTTTTTTTTTTATTGCTGAACAATAATCTCTACCAGTCTCATCTGAAGTTGAATAAATCTGCCACTTTTTTTTTATAGATAAATAGAATAAATCATAATACAAAAGAATGAATTGTTGTACTACTACAATAAAAGAATGTAACTATTGAATAAATAATTTTGAAAGGTCAATAATAATATCTTTTCAAAAATAAAAATCAATATTTGAACAAATTTTTTAATATAAAAAAATTATTATTTTTGTAAAACTATTTTATACTCAAACAAAAAAAAAATTATTAAAATTTTCTATTATTAGTTTTTTTTATATTCTATCAAAGACCTCATCAAAACAATAATATTGAAAACCCCTTACTCGTAAGAATTATTAAAAAACAGAATTTACACTTGAAAACATCTGAAATTATTACAAAGCTATCAATCAAAGCGATGAAAATTTAAGCATTCAATATAATGCTTTGATTGTAAGATTCTATTCGTTTTATTTAATATCATATAAATATAATATGCTGTGGTCTACCGTCTATTATAATTAAATGTATTTTTGAGTAATATTTTAATAATGTTATTTTATAATGGAGTGAAACGTCAGAGAAAGTGAAAGGTAAGTATGGTGTGGGCACGAAAATCGATACTATTCGGCAATGGATTGGAAAAAGCAGCATCGCGGAGCTGGTGAGATGGCAGAAAAGTTTTCACGGATATTAGAGATAGAACATTTAAGGACAAGTGAATTGATTGCAAATATTTCAAGTTGAATCGCAATAGAATTAGAAGAAAAATTGAAATGGATGGGGAAGAATAAAACCTCAATAATAATATTTTAAATATATATATATATATATATATATATGGGAGAATTGAAATTTCAGTTTTTATTTTGTTAAATTCCAAATTTAATACAATAATAATATAAGTCTATGAACTCCAAATTTAATACAATAATGATATGAGTCCACACTTAATGGCAGCTAATTTAATATAATAATGATCATCATAAGGCAGCGCTTAGTGGCTGCTCGAGACGATCTACTACCTTTCTTTAATTTTAACTTACCTCTTGCCTAAAAACCTTTCATAATAAAGTAAGAACTTTTGTTTCGGAATTAAAAGTTCTTAAATTAATAAGAAATGAGTGAACGAATGCAGTTTAAAGCTTAATCCATTCCAAATAGTTCATAACAAGTTCAAGTTAAGATTTTAAAATAATAGGTTTATATGTTTCAAATACGATTAAAATAAAATACGATTGAAATATGTTCATTGATATTTAATAACTATGATTACTTCTAGTGGTGCGATTTCTCAAATGAAGAGTTGCATTTTTTCATGTACTCTGCTACCGTTGTAATTTTCTTTGGACCCTTATGGTTCTCTACCTTCTCTACTTCATATCTACCGTGCGATTTATAATTTTCAAAAAATTTTGATTTTAGCTTTAATCCTGTTCCATTTTGCATTCTCTTAATTGCTACGAGTTCATTCATATCCTGAAGTATTTCCGATTTTCTATTGGAGTCGAACGATTTATTACTTTCTTCCTGAATCTTCGAGATCTTATTTTTTTAATCGGACATAATCGTTCACCATTTTCATTAGTTTATTAGGTTGGGCATGATCTAGATCTTTTAGATCCAATTCTATTCGTTTCTTAACTTCCATTTCCTCGACGTGCAACCACAAACTCTCAAATTCTTTGAACAAAATAGTCTCAATTTCCGATTTTGATTCTTCGTAAATCTTACTGACCTTTTTCGCTATATTAGAATTTTCTTTTATTCCGATACCTTTTCGTAATTCTAGTGACTGCATTTGATACTCTTAATATATCGGTTCCTATTATGGTCTCTAAATTCATATCCTTATTTTTTACCACATGGAACTTTATATCTATTTGGTAAAAATATGGAATTTCGAAATGAAACTTCCAATTGTGTTTACCTTTACATTATCCATCGCAATAAGAATTATTTTTTCATTATTCGAATTCACAGTACCTTCTTTCAGCATTACATCATATCGCATATGAGACACAAATCACAACCAGCATCTATCAAAGGTGAGAAATCACTGTACTTTCCTAAAAATTAATTTAATTCGGAGAATGTGTGCTGGCTCTTTGAAATTAATATCCTTTGCAGTGTTTGTACTGCCGCTCTCGAAGTACAATTTTTCATCGTCACTTGGAGAGTTTAATTCACAATCGACCGCGCAATGTCCTTCTTTATCATTACACCTGTAACATTTAATAAGTTGAACTCAACAATCATTGGCCAAATGAGGTTCTTTCCTACACCTGAAGCATTTTTTCGTACTATTACTTTTAATATTAGGTCGGGCCATAGGCGGACTGTTAACCTTAAAGTTAAACTGACTTGTAGATGGTCTGAGAATATTGAAGGGGTGTTCGAGATGAGAAATTTCCCCTATTTGTTGATTGAAGCGGGCCCCGTACCATTTCGCATATTTTTATTTGTCCCTTTATTTATATTTTATTTATTTATTTGCAAAAATATTTTTTTTTAAATAATCCACATTAACCCGATTCACCATCCGGTTTATTGTCTATATATTATTTTATTTTTACTGATCGCAGACGATTTTTCTTCACACCCAGACAAATTTATTCAAAACTGTTTTGTTGCAAAGAAAAATTTTCATTTGTTACTCTAACGAATGCATGGGTGCATTATGATGGGCCCCCGGCGGAGTTTTTTAACTGCAGAATTGTATACGAAAGTTATTTGCACTTTTAACAATTCAGTGGGTTATCATTCGTCCATTGCATCAGCTTTTGAAACAGACCCTAATTATCATATATCTATGCCCTCATTGAAACCCCATTTCCATGTAATATCAATACTTTCGAAAAAAATATTAATTATGAATATGAATATACTTAATCCAGTGCACATCAAGGTCAGCTACGGCAATATATAATATACATAAATTGACGATGGATATAGAAAGTATTAAAACCGATATATATATATATATATATATACCGGCATATATTTGATTCGGCAGAATCTTATTTGTCCTATCGAAATTATAGTTCGGAAAAGTAAAATAATCGTTTCCGGATTCTAATAACATTCTTAAATACATATCTTCCAGATTAAGATTAAAAATAATAAAAAACAAAAAAAAATACCACACTTAAGGACATTCACTTAATATCCTTTTAATAATCTATTTTGAAACATTACATTTATTTTTTTATTTCTATATATTGTTTTACAACACTTAAACATATATAAAAATATAAGCGATAACCACAACTACCTACACACACTGATTTCACTTTCAATATATCTTATATTTTTTCCATTATTTACCTTAGAGCAACATACAACAACAACAATAAGGAAAACAAAAAGTCATATACAAACACACAACATTATAGATGCTGTTGTATGTTTGTATTTAGATCCTTATTGGAAAATTCTTGTACATACAGCCATCATACACTTGTATTACATATAATAATGTATTGTAGCCTATCCTGTTTTCTATATAATGTTTTCCATCTTGTTAAACAAGGACTAAGAAAAAAAATTTTACAAAAAAAAAAAAAAAACAAGGTGAAAAATTATTATTGTATTCTAGTGGTGCTGAAGAATGATGTTGATGATGATCATGTATGTTGTACCAACAATATTTCAAAAAATATTCCATAAAAATATCAACAATAATGTCACAAAGGTTTTTCATTACAGAATATTTTGTGTACCTATCCGGCCCACATCACCTCAATTTTGAAATTTAGTAGAAAAATCAGTATATAGAATGATTTTGTTCAATTCGAATAAGGATGATGAAACAGGACACGATTTGTGTTATGTGCGTTAACATTAAAAAAAAAAAACAAAATAAAAAGAGTACAAAGGAATAAAAAACAGTTATTATTATGTCCTTATGGCTTTTAATAAGCAAACATGTTTATAGGTTTATCTTTGAACAACAACAACAAAAATAAAATAATAATAACTAAAAATCGTTATTTCAATTGGAAATCCTTTTTTTTTTTTTGTGCATCCTTTATCCTTTTTTTTCTTTTCTATATATTTTTTTTTTGTTTTTGTTTTCTTCTATACTTTCCAATACTTAACCTTATTCTGGTGTTTTAATGTAAATATTTATTTAGGTGTACAGTGGTAAAGTTAAGCTATGCATTTCTTCTACACTTATTTTTTTTTGTTTTGTGCATCTATTTTAAATGTAAGCTCGTAAAATATTTTCATCTATTCAAACCCGTATTGAGACGAAGAAATTGTTATTAAAAATTTTCTGGCAATTTGAAACAAAAATAACAACATCAGCAGATTTTGCAGAAACATATAGATAACATCCTCAGCTTATCTTTCAACTAAAAGGGAACCAAAACAGACATTTTTTGTATTCATATTGGGGTAAACAAAAGTTAGTAGACTCAAATTCACTCAAGCGAAAGTATATAGCTACAGCATAACTGCAAAATATACTCTAAATGCTACAACTTGACGTAAGTTAAAGCAACGTAAGCAAATTGCGGTATTTAGACTTTCTTCAATTTGGCGTATTTAGTTGCGGTTTTCAGTATACCAACATTCATTACAGAGAAATGAATAAATGCTTTGCCTTTAATTTCAAAGAAAAAACTGCTTGATTATTATCAGTCAAATATACTTTAAATGCTTAATAATTGGGTGGAGAAGGGATGCAACATTTATTATTAAGTAACAATATAGTTACTTACAATAGAAACAACTAATTCAATGGAAGTGTTATAATATATAATTAATTGATTACCCATCAAGCGCACTTGCTCAGAAACTTAACAATTGCGAATTTGGGACATAGACCGGTCAGATGTTATCCTGTAAATCCCAAATCGGACTGTCCAAAGAAATTCTAGGCAGACTGCGAAATTCTGTCAAATACCTGTGATATTAAAGATATTTTTAATGCGCGATCTAATACTACGAACTGGCTGAAGCCAAATTAGTTTATACATTTTTTTTTTATATATATTCAAAACACCATATGATAAATTAATAAATTACTAAATGTTTAGTTTTGTATATATATATACGGAAACCGCAAATCAGAAAATATAACGAAATATTACAAGCTGCATTTGAATGCAATATTATCATAATCACATTATAGCCTCTAACACGTGACTACACTTAACTTAAAATATACTTGACCATCAGTATAAGTTCAATTGAATGCGAATTCAATAACGACTTCCAATTCACTTATTTTAATTCAATAAAAATTTATAAAATAATGTGATAGTTTATTTAGCTATTTTGCAGAGAGGCGCTAAAGCTATTCAAATTAAAATAAAAAATGCATATAAGACAATTTTTTACCACAAGGAAGCAACTATCATTCTAATATTTAAGAAATACTAGAAATAATTTAATAAATACTATTAAGTAGCCCAAATTGAATTTTGATTTGAATTTTATTTTCTTTGATCACCACTGTATGTGTAGCGTATATATAGGGATAAGAATATAATAATATAATACAAAATTTTATTATAACATGTGTAAGTGCGTTCATTTGCTACTATTTTATAGATAGAAAAATAATATCCCATCATATAATTTTTTTATCAATATTTAACTATTATAAATAGCACCTGAGACGGCATAAAAGGATATTTTAATGCCAAACAAACACAAGAAGAGAAAAAAAAAAACAGAAATAAAAATATAATAAATAATTATACTCCCACTTTAGTACAGGGGTCTGTAAAACTGTACATTTAAATTGTGTAATTAAAAAAAAAAAAACTCTTATACCCAAACTAAAACTAATTTCTTCTAATAAAAGCGAATTATATCCCTAGAGTTTAAACTCTAGGATGCTTGAAGACTCTTGCATATCAGACACATAACACTTATGAATTTAATCTTCAGAATTATCAAGTGCAACTGCTTCAGGAAATATTTTAGTAGTTATGTCCTTTACTTTCCAATGGTTAATATTTGGTGAATCAATTATTTCGATGGTATTATCCCCCTGTTTTATTTAGTCCAGTTCAATCTGCTTTCGAGAGAATTCATTTTATTATGATTTCGTATTGAGAAGCTCTCTGTTAATTTTTAGCTACTTAAAAGCTACTTAAAAGCTACTTAAATTATAGTATATGAGTCTGCATATGCATATAGTATATGCATCCATAACTCATTGTTTTCTGGTAGAGTTGAAACAGTACAACCAATTCAGATTTCCAGCTTAAAAGTCAAGCAGTAATTTAAATTTAAATTTTTCGAGTAATTCATTTATTTTTTATTTTCTAAATTATATGAATTTGATATATTCATCGAGCCATAATATTATAACGGTTTTATTAAATAACAATGTTTTTGTAATTAAAATTGATATTGCCTTTCATTAACCAGAATATTTTCTGCCATTCATTTTACGGATGACTTCTCTACAATTACATATCCGAAATTATTTTATGAATACAGTTATTTTGTTATAATGTTTTGTATCTTCTGGTTTGAATTCGAAGATTCTCTTGGTTCAAATATTTTTTTTCATCATGCTTTAGATTTCCAGAAAAATCCAGTTCTCTTAGCCTTAAGTTTTATAAACCGCATCCACATTATGCAACCCTAACAATCCACATTTTATCTACTCTTACTTCATAGCTCATTGTCGTTTTCAGAATCATACCTTTTTTTTAATGGGGAGTTATATATAAGCACGACCTCTTAAGATCTATTGCACGTTCCTGCTTATGGCAGAATTGTAGGTCTATGTCCTTGATAAACGCTATTATTTCTTTTATGTCTATTTTAGAATCAGGCAAAATATATTCCTGGAAATATTTATATATTTTGCGGGCTATGGTATCGCAAACAAATAGAATATGATAAGAGGATTTCACTTCTTCTAAGCAGAATCTGCATTGTGTTCGATCTACCAATTTTGATGCCTGTTAAATAGGCTATGATCTGTGATAAACAATGTCAGCGTTCTGATAATGATCATTCAGTTTCCTGATCATCTGATTAAATCTATGAATATTTTTGTTTATAAATTTTATTTTCTCTTTTTTCATATGTTTTTGTCTTTTCCGAATCATAACAGGTGTTTTGTTTAGAGTGATAGAACTTTAAATTGAAATAAAACACATTTAAATTAAAATTGAAGACACATTTTTTTTTATTTGAAAGATAATTTTATGACATTTAGGTTTTGAAAATAATTTCCGGCATATGTCCACCACGACTAGTTTGAGGAACCGCATTCGATCAGACCAATTTTGGACCATTTTTTCGAGTAGTTCAGGCCTTATTTCGCTTCCAAAGCATCTACTGTTTCTGGTTTATCAGCATAAACCAATGACTTCACATAACCCCAAAGAAAATAATCCAGTGATGTTATGTGACATGATCTTGGAGGCCAATTAACTGGACGATTTCTCGAAATAATGTTATCACCAAATCTTTCTTTCAATAAATCAATCGTTGTCGTAGCAGTATGAAGTGTAGCACCATTTTCTTGAAACCAAAACACTTCCGGGTCGATACCATTTAAATTTCGAAACAGAAAATATTTGCTCCAGCATCGTTTTTAAAGAAATATGGACCGATGATACCTCCATCGTGCAAACCACACCATACGGTGCATTTTTCAGGATGCAATGAAACCTGCAGAATTTCTTGAGGATTGTTTTCGCTTCATATACGGCAATTTTGCTTGTTTACGTAGCCGTTCAACCAAAAATGAGCTTCATCACTAAACACAATTGTTCTGTTCTGTTCTGAACTGTTCTAGGGCCCAATAGGGTCAAGTGGCTTTAGTTCTTGAACCCGTTGAATCTTATATGGGTGTACACCAAAATCTTTACGTAAAATTTTCCATGTGGTGGTTGCACACAGTCCAACTTGTTGTGAACGTCGACGAATAGACAAATTTGGATTTTCATCAACACTAGCTCTTACAGCACTGATTTTTGCTTCTGTACGAACAATTCTTTTTCTTGTTGTTGTTGTTGTTGTTGTTGCATCGAGTAGAGAAAATGTTGTACGAAATCTATCGATAGTTCGACGAATAATCTGCTCTGATGGACGATTATGTAAACCATAAATTAAATTATAGAAGTTCTCTATAAGTTTGACAAATAGAACTCTTAGATTTTGAAAATAAATTTCAACAATTTGTAAACGTTGTTGCGGCGTGAGTCTTTCCATGATTTTTTTTCAATGCTTACTGAACAGAAATATCAAAACTACAGGGCTTCCATCTTCTGTCAAATCATAGTTATCCCTATCGAAAGTTCTATCATTCTAAAAAAAACACCCTTTAACTGCTCTTAATGTATATGACGAAAATTTTCTTCACGTAACACCGAATATTTCTAATTTTTGTCAACCACTTATCTCGAGCTGATATTTTACTCATTATTTTGATTTATAAATCAGAGCCAGTAAATTTTTTCGTTTGTACACCTACACTTTAATACGATTTATCGTAATAAAAACTTTTAACTGAAATTTTTGACAAATCGAATCGAAATCAAATTAACAGCAAATTTACAAAGTATTATTCATCTTCGGACTTCATGCCGTTTGTGGAATTGGCGATATGAAATTTCTGAACTATACCTCGTAATGAGATGTGTTGGTGGTGATATTTTGGATTTTTGACGTATTGAGAAAATTTTTAATTTGTCAATCAAATTAATTTATTTTCTCTTCATTTATTGAAAAACTGACTTAATTAGCTTCCTTTTCAATCTGGACAAACGCTTCGATGGCCAGCGAAATATTTATAAATATACTACATGTGTTTTAACTATTTTTAATGTTCTAGCTTTTAACCCCATTGAAACATTAAATATTTTATAGCATTTTTTTTTTTTGGTGTAATTCAGACTAAATCTATTAAAAATGATAATTTAATAAATGAGATCCATTGTACTTCTACATTTTCTGGATCATCAACAGTTATAAATCAAACATTATCCACATTATTAATTTTAGCTGTAAATCAAACGTACTATACGAATCCCACCCTGTATTAAGAAAATACAAACCAACCTCAGTGATACAATATATATCTAGGGATATACATAAAATGGCTGTTGCAAAATATTAGAGGGGATAATCAATGAAAGGATTTAGAATATTGGTTAGTGATAGTTTTCAATTATAATAAGGATATTATAGAAGAGAAAACAAATATATAATATGTACACATACACATATAAATATAATGAAGGATTTTAGGTTATTTTTATTATAATGATGAGTTATCAAATACGGGTTTTTTATACAGTGGGAATTTTTATGAGTTATACGTTACACAAAAAAGGATGAATAATATAAAATAGAAATTATTAAGGATATATAGAATGTGTATATAGAAATAATACAAAATTTTAAAGAGACAATTTTTGTATATATATGTAGATTTAACAAAAATCTATGAAAATACTGTAATTTTTCTATATATGAAGTCACATTGAAGAAATTGTAAAATTAATTCATTAAAATATTAATTTTATACTTTCTTTATTCATCTACTGGCTATTTTTTTATATTTTATAAATTAAATCCACAGGCTTATCTTTAATTATTTTTGTCTCTCGGTGACTTTATTAACTTTAATACCATACGCTTCTAAACAAATAAAAAATATTATTTCGATTTTTACTAATTATTTTCGAATCAAGAGATTACCATCACTATATGTCTGTGTTTTAGTATTAATAGGGTCCATTATCTTCTTCTTCGTTTATTGCCTATCCATAATTGGATGTCAGCGGTTATATGATATTGGCAACGATGCTGAATGGATTAAATCGCCAATGCTTCTGATGTCTGTTTTGTCATGTTGCTCAAACATGTTCATTGTTTTCTTCCTATATCTATTTTACCTTGAACTATTAACTGAAGTAGCACGTATTTATTTCCACGCATAATATGCCTAAAGTAAGAGGTTTTTTTGTTCCTTTAGCCTTAGAAGTAATTCTCTTTCTGTGTTTGTTCTATGCAGAACTTCTTCGTTTGTAATTCGATTTGTCCACGATATTTTTAGCATTTTTAGGTAGATCCACATATCAATTGGAATTTTTGGGTCGATCCACATTTCAATTGGCATTTTTGGGTAGATCCACATATCAATTGGCATTTTTAGGTAGATCCAAATTTCAAAGGCTTGGAGTTTGTTGAATTCTCTTACTTTTAATGTCCATGTTTCTACACCATATAAGAATGTAGACCAAACATAAAAAATCGTGTTTTTATGTTACAAAAAAAATTTGTGTTTAAGAAATGCATTTCTTGCTGTTTCAATTCGGCATCATGTAAACAGCATCCGAGATACTTGTATGTGGAGATACTCTCAATTGAACATTTATTTATTTTAATTGTACTTACATTCATTAATTTAATTTTTGAGCTATTTACTTTCAAGTTGAACAATTCGCTATGATGGTTGAATTTTCCGATTTTTTGTTATAAATCCCTTAGGGTTAGTTCTGTTGACAGTATCATATCAGCATATCGGATATTATTTATAAATGTGTTAGTTTTACACCAACATCTAAATCGTTCACTGCTGGTTTAAAAATGTCTTCATTATAGATATTAAACAGTAAAGGGGAGAGAATACAGCCGTGATGTCGAACTCCTTTTTGATATCAATGCTTTGTCAGCATACCATTGATTTTTACACGGACGAAAAATAAGTCAGCATACCATTTATTTTTACACGGGCGGTTTGGTGTCAATATAAGGTATTTATACCCATTATCACATGCACATTTTATTTAATACCTCCATAAGCCTTTGGTGGACATTATCAAACGTTTTTTCATAATCCACAAAATATAAGAAAACATTTTTAACAACATTACGACAATTTTGTACTAATACATAAATATTAAAAATGTCTTCTCTAGTTCCAGTTCGCTGTTTGAATCCAAATTGCGTTCTGCCCATGTGCAAATCACAATTTGTGTATATATACGATTTTGTAACAGAAAGATTTTGAGTCAAAGGCTCATGAAACTTATTAATCGGTGGTCATCGCATTTTTGGCATTATGTGACAAATGTTGACTTTAGCCAATCTTGTGAGAAATTTTCCGGTATTATAAATATTGTAGACAATTTTTTGCAGCACAATGAGGTTTTCATCATTTTAATCAGTTCAATTATTTCTGACGGAGTCTCATCTGGTGCTACGACTTTATTATTTTTGGTTGGCATAACCGCTTTTTTGATTTCATCTTTGGTTATATGCGTTTCGGATGTTTCTGTAGACGTTTCAATATTATATACACGGGACGGAACGAGTAGAATCACGAAACAGTTTTTGTAGATTGAAGTAATCATGCAAGTGTTGTAGTTTTTCAATTTCATAGCATTCGTGTTTTACCAAATTTTTTTTTTGCTAGTTCTTATTTTTGACCTTATCACACAATGAATGTGTCTATATTCTGCAGGTTGTTTGTCTTTATATTTGCGGCTTTCATCCAGGAACTAATAGTATTTTTTCTTTGCTTTATATTTTTTTGTACTTAAAAATAAACGTGTTCACCACCTAGTATTTATTATAATTAATCCATTTTCAATCTGATAAAATAATTATGTTTTATCATTTTGTTCAATGACATTCATGGGAATCAAAATGGATGGTTTTACAGCTATCAAACACTTCCTATGTGTATATTCAAATTATTAGCATAATCAAGTTTTGTATTAATAATAATAATAATAATAATGTCTCAACGACCGTTTAATTAATGAACTTTCATTAATTAAACTTTAATATTTATTATTATATTTTAATTTTATTCAAAAAAGAATACAAGCTCATGATAACCCTTAATGAAGAATGTGTTACTAAGGAGAGAATTGGGTCAAGAATTGCTTAAAACAAGAATGCAAAACAGAAAAAAAATAAGGAATTAGTAAACACGATTAAGGAAATTAGTGATTAGTAATAAATTGATAGAATACTAAAAACAGAAACAGAAATAAAATCCATAAACCGTAAAAAACAGTTAAAAATATAGTAACTTTTTATTTGCCTTCCAACATGTCAAGGCAAATTAAAGAACAAAAATCAATAAGCAATAGGCGTTATTTGTTCGTAGTTGCATATCGTCAAAAATTCTGCACAGATAAAAAGCAGGCGCTTGTGCTCATAGTAATCGGTGTCGCGTCAGCGTAGGGCAGATTGTGCAGATATTTTAGTGCACCTGCTTTAGAATGATTTTTAAAATGCATGTCATTTAACATTTAATAAATAAGAATGTCGTGAGAAAATATTTAAGTAAAAAATAAAAATTAATTATTAAAATAAAATAAATGTGTTTATAATAATAATATATAAATTTAAATATAATAAAAAAATATATTGAAAAAAAATATATAATAATTTTAATATATTTTAATATATAAGTAATATATATATTAAAATATATTACATATTTAAAAAAAATATACTTAAAAAAATATTTTATAAAATATAATTAAAAAATATATATATATAAAATATATTAAAATATATTAAATATATAATAATGTAATTATAAATAATATAATATAACGATATAAACGAATTGTGCATGTACTGCTTCTATGAACAAGAATGACTGCTAAACAATTTTCTGCGCGCCTGCCCAAGTTTTTTTGTTCATAGTGATAGAGAAAAAAATCTGCAAGACACCGACGCATGTTTTACTGCAACTACGAACACGCCTAATATGCTCACAAGTCAAAAGTTGAAGCAATTTAAAATTTTCAATCAATTAAAAAATTATATCATATAGATTTAAGTCGGTGTCGCGAGAATCAACTCAATTTAATTGATTTGACTTATTTTTAAATCAGCAAAAAAAAGTCACGGTTTCGCAAGTATCGATTTTCAAATAATTGACT
Organism: Argyra leucocephala; assembly: GCA_963942445.1. Taxonomy (NCBI): domain Eukaryota; kingdom Metazoa; phylum Arthropoda; class Insecta; order Diptera; family Dolichopodidae; genus Argyra; species Argyra leucocephala. The sequence continues at coordinate 19,664,657 of OZ012681.1, forward strand.
TATTTTCAATTAGTTGATTCAATTCGTTTCAACTTGAAATTTTTGACATTTCAAATCAAAAATTTTGAGATACCTAAAATATCAGTTTTACTATAAATTTCTGTTTTATTCATATGTAAAAAAGTTATAAGCTGTTAACCTCAACGTTAACATGACCCTCCAGACAAGCTATATGCTTTGTTGCATATCTTTTTATTTCATTTTCTATGCTTTTTAGATCTCTGTGCAAATCACTGTTGCGAACATACCAGGGGCCATTTACCATGTTGCGCAAGACTTTATTTTGGAATTTTTATATACAAAGTACATGTGTTTGTTTGGCACATCCCCATATTTGTATGCCGTACAACCATATCGGTTTGAGTATCCGATTATATAACAAAATCGTTTGTTATGTATAGAATAATTTAGAATTACGACCTAAGAGCCAGTACATTTCTCTATATTTATTTTCAAGCTCAATTTTTTTCTTTTTGACGTGCTCTTTCCATCTAAGTTTGACATCTAATGTCATTCCTAGGTATTTAGCATTGTTTTCTTGGGGTATATTGACCCCATTCAGATTGACCAATGGTTGATTTTTTATTTGTAAAATTTACATGTACTGATTTTAACTCATTGAGTTTAATTTTCCATTTCTTTGTCCAGAGGTATAGCTTGTCGCTTGCTCTTTGCAATTTAATTGTAGCCTCGTCAATATTTGATCCTACTGCCATCGACGTAGTATCGTCAGCGAATGTAGCTACAGTTATATTTTCCATTTCTGGTAAATTATTGGTGTAGAGCAAATTCAGTATGGGACCCAGAATACTACCTTGAGGCACACCCGTTTTAATATCTCTAATAGTAGAATACTCTTCGTCTTGTTTTATTCTGAATAGTCTGTTTTCTAGATATGATGAGAGTATATCTACGTATTGTTTAGGTAAGATATTGTTTAGTTTATTTATTAAGCCTCGATGCCATACTTTATCAAAAGCTTGGGCTACATCTAGAAATACTTTCTTTTCCTCTAAAGCTTTTTCTATTATGTCTGTTATTCTATGAATTTGATCGATTGTCGAGTGCTTAGATCTAAAGCCAAATTGATAATTTGGAATCAGATAACTATTTTCTATGATCGGTCTCATTCGAATCAATAATAGTCTTAGTAATAAATAATACTTTTGAAAGTCAAAAAAAATCGAAAAAAAATCAAATAATTTATTCTCGCGACACCGACTTTAGACTATTTTCCAACATGTCAAGATAGGCTAAATCAAAATTTTGCAATTTTAAATTATGCCGAACAAACATTAGTCAATTTATTTAGGTATAAAAAAACAAGAAAAAGGATGAAAAAAAAAATATAATAATAAAAATATATATACATCCATATATAAAAATACAACACATGCAAAACGCAATTAGTCAAAGACACCAAAATAAAAATAATAATAATAAAAATAAACATAATTTATATATACACTTATGTATACATATTAAAAGTATGAAAAATATTAAACGAATATTAAACGAATATTAAACGAATATTTTGCTTCATTTAACACCACAAGACGAAGTCCAACAGACTCTAATTTCACTATCAACGCGTTCGATTTTCGTATTCTTATTTTGATACCTACTTTGTATACTACACTCTAAAAATCGATTAATTAATGTTGTAGGAGTTTGAAGATATTCATACCAAATAATGTAATAAGAGTAACACATAGCTGTAGTATACAGTAGTACTTGCTCAGATGGCAATAATATCAGCTAATTCAATATATCTAGCTTAGATTGATTTTTGTTTGATTTTAGAAAGATTGAAAGTTGTAAAAAATATAATTTAATTTGATTTTACCTATATTCACATTCGATTAAATTGTATTTCTTTCTACTTGCCTTTTTTTATTTTTATTGTACTTAAAAATTGCTTCTTATGTGTATACCAAGCAACCCTTTTCATTCAAAATATTTGCATATATTTTTAGTCAGCAATTAAACTATAATAAGCTTTTTTCAATTTAATTTATTTATAAATTTTTTTATAAATATTATTTGAATACAATATATATTGAGCTTAACATTATTTTATAAGTCAAACTTAGATAATAGGCGTAGCTATAACAAATTTCTATAATAAATTTGTGGAAATAGGTTGTTCAAATTTTTCTAATTTCAATAATAAATTCTAAACTAAATAATTTTCTTCTAATAATATTCTTTTTATTTATTTATTTATTTTATTCTAATCCCAAATGCTATAAATCTGGTAGACAATCAAAATAAGGGCGTAATTAAAAATAAACATAAAATAATATGAAAAAAAAAATCCTTTTGAGTAAATACACACTAAAATCAACCACTAAAATATCCTTTATTATTTCAATATCCTTTTATATATTTAATAGGGAAAATCCTTTTATGATTTCAATATTCTAATCTTTTGATTAAACATTGAATTGAAATGGAGACACTTTAGAGAATAGAATTTCAACAACAATTAACATAAAGTTTGTTGTTTTTTTTTGTTTAACTAAAATGTAAATACGGGCTATGAATGATGATGGTCCAATATAATACATATTAAATAAATCCTATACTGTTACATTAAAATAATATCTATAACAAATAAAAATTTCTTTTTGGATAAAAATTTTCATTTTGTTTCATTAAAATTATAGAAAACATTTCAATTTCCATAGTGATACAATTTGATACAAAAGAACTGTTAGAAAATAAATTTTGTTTTTGTTTTTATTTTTTTATTTTTGTTTGTTTTTTACTTGACCATAAAACTATGAGAAAACCACAATGTCCTAGTTTTCGGAAAAACTTTCTGAGAATAAAAAGTAAATATTTGTGAAACAATATGGTTAGTTCGGAACATCTACAGTAGTAGTTGTGTTATAGTGATGGTATGTATGTATATAGTAGCGGTTAAACTTCATTGTTTCTTTGGTTGTTAATGGATTTTTGGTAATCTTGGAAAAATATTTTCTAAAGTTTTCTTTTATTATCCTATGGGGTGAAAACAAATCTAAAGAATTTTCTTTGATATTTGGTCTTTTTTTTCATATGAAATCTTTCTTTAAGTTTTTCTTTCAATTTTTTAAAAATTTATTGACCATTTCATTATTTTTAATTTGGTTTTTTTTTTTTTGTTTAATTTAAAAATAATTTGACAAGACTTTAGTAAGTTTTGAGTATAGAATAAAATGAGACAAAAGAAATAGAATTTGCGTCTTATTATTTTTAAATTGTAAATTGTAGAAACTCTGACTCAAAGTATGAAGAATTTATGAAAGTGTAATACCATGGAAATGGTTTTAAATAATTACATTTTTCGAAGATATATTTTTTAATTCATCTTATCTGTCTTTTCATTTTAAATCTAAAAACTACCATCCCCTCTCAATTTGTTACATTTCGTTCTACAATCAAAAGCCACAATTTTTATTTATTCTTCATTCAAAAATCAAAAACTACAATCCTCTCTCCACAATTATTATGTAAATTCTTACGAGTACATTTCAATTTGTTACATTTCAAAATGTCAAAATAATGAAATGTAATTACAAAAATGTAATTGAATTAATGTACTTAGAAATGTAATCAATCGTATAATCTACGATTCACTTTTGACAATTGTCATATTATTATACCCTGGCTTATTTAAGTTTTTAAGTTATCTTTCATAAATGTAAATTCCTTGAATAATGACGTGTTATCGGATTAAATACTCAACACAAAACTGATAAAGTTAATTTGTCGCCCCAGAATTATTTTATCGTATTTTTTTTTTTTTTTTCCTGTTACTCCTCGTGGGAGCATAGGGCATCAACTTGCCTCCTCCATTGTTCTCTGTTGTACGCAATGGTTTTTATCTCCTCCCAAGTTCGTCCAAATCTTGTTATCTCAGAAGTCGCAGTTCGACGCCAGGTGTTGTTGGGTCTTCCTCGCCTTCTGCTCCATTCTAGGGCCATTCTTGTTATACTATTTGATGGTTTTCTTAGAGTGTGTCCTATCCATCTCCACTTTCTGCGCTTAATTTGATGCATTATCGGTTCATAAGTCCTTATTGCTGATGGTGTTGGGCCAGAATATTCTGCATATTCTTCTTTGGCATTTGTTCGCAAATACTTGAAGTTTTTGACTGATGTTATTTGTCGTCATCCAAGTTTCACTGCCATACATAAGTGTTGACATTACACATGCTTTGAATATTCTAATCTTTGTTTTTCTAGTTATTTGGCCATTTTTCCATATTGGACTTAGTTCACCGAACGCAGCTCTGGCCTTACGTAGTCTGTTGTTGACATCTGCTTCTGTACCTCCGTTTGTTGTTAGAATGTTACCTAGGTAAGAGAAGCTTTCCACATATTCGACTGTTTGACCTTCTATAGTTACGGTGTTTGTGTTGGTGTTATTTATCCTCATGGCCTTGGTTTTGTCTATGTTAATTTCTAGCCCGACTCTGCGCGCTGCTTGCTGAAGTAGGTCTGCTTTATGTTGAATGTCGCAGAATCTATGCGCTAGCAGACATATATCATCCGCATAGTCAAGGTCCTCAAGTGTCCTTGAGAGATCCCACCTTATACCTCTTCCGGAAGAACCCGTTTCTTTCATTATCTCATCTATTACAAGCGTGAATAGAAGTGGTGACAATGGACATCCTTGCCTTACTCCAGAATTTCTGGTGAATGTGTCGCTTATTTGTCCGCAGTGGAGAACTGCTAATTCTGCATCTTCATACAAAGCTTCTGACAATCTTATTAATTTTTCGGGAATTCTTTTTCTTCTTAATGCATTCCATATCGCAATACGTTGAACCGTGTCGAAAGCCTTCTTGAAATCGATGAATAAGAGATATAGCGGAGAGCTCCATTCTACAGATTGTTCTATGATCAGCCGTAGTGTGTTGGTGTAATCTGTGCAACTCCTTTCTGGACGAAATCCTGCCTGTTCGTTCCTTCTATTTTGTTCAATTTTAGGCTGTATTCTCCGATTCAGTATGGTTGCGAAAAATTTATATATGATGTTCAGCAGTGTTATACCTCTCCAATTATTACAGCTTTTTAGGTCTCCTTTTTTGGGAAGTTTTACAATCAGGCCCTTTTTCCAGGATTTCGGTAGTCTTTCTTCCTCCCAGGCTTTCGTGATGTGAGGTTCTAATAATTCAGCGGCTAATTCCGGATCTGCTTGTAGCAATTCTGATGGAAGTTCATCTATACCTGCAGCCCTATTTTATCGTATATCCCGAATTTATAGTTTTGAGAAATCGTGTTTAAAGTCAAATTACTCAAAAATGAACCGATAAATTAGGGTTTTTTTTTTATGTTGTTAGTGTTCATATTGTTCACCATTTACCAATGCAATAAAATAGCAATGCATAGTGGGAAGAATTTGAGTTTTAGATATTTATTTATTTATTTATTATGCTCCATATATTGTACAATTAATTCTTTTAAAACTATTTACTTAAATACAGATATATAATTATCTTTACTACAGTTGATTTGTATTTTTTTATTTTTATTTAGAAGTTTTCGAGTTTAATACTATAAATTTAAAGGAAAATTGGAGATGAAAAACCTTTTTGAATTTTTGTTTTGTAAAACTTAACGCTAACTTAAACAGTAAAACCTATCTATAGTAAAATCTATACGTACGAACTAAACTAGCCTAATTTTTTTTAACTTAATTTAAATTTCTGATCAGAGGATTTTCTGACATGAACAGTTCCGAGTGGAACTTTACAGTTAAATAACTTATTTTTTCTAAAATTGTATTCATGCTGGCTTTATCATGCAGCTTTTTGGTTGAATACCATCTGGGAAGATTGAATACAAGTTTCAAAAGTTTATTTTGCGCAATTTGCAATTTTTTGGTATGACTAGCTGCACAATCTCCCCAGACTGGTGCCGCATATAACATTATTGGTTGAAAAATTACCTTAATAAGTATCAATTTGTTTTCTGTGGATAAGATTGATTTTCTGTTAATAAGGGGATACAACATGCGAGTACATTTGTTAATTTTATCAATAGTGATAGAAGTTTGCTTTTGAAAGGTTAGCCTTTTATCTAAGGTAATGCCTAGGTATTTAATAGTATCGGCCCAGTTAATTTCGTCATTTTGCAGTTTTAATGGTATAGAAGGTAAAAGAGAGGCTTTCCTTTTTTTCGTAAAATAAATTGATACTGTTTTGGAAGCATTAATTTTTACTCTCCATTTTGCATAATAACTAGAGAGCTTATTGAGTGAATTTTTTAGGATTGTTAATATGTGATTGGGATTAGTGCCAGCAGAGTAAATTGCAGTGTCATCACCAAATACTGATATTTTTGTAAACTCTAGCCTAGGGATATCTGCAGTGTAAGTGTTGTACAAAATTGGGCCACGTACCGAGCCTTGTGGAACTCCTGCTTTAATTTCATACAAATTGGAGAATGTATTATTCAATATCACACGAAATACTCCTTGATGAAGAAGGTTTTGTATGATTTTAATTAAATATATGTAATTAACATTATTATAATCATATTGAAAATTGTTAGAAATTATATTCTTGCAAAAGTTTACAATTTTAATTTCAATTTCTAGTGCAATGTGATGCATATCGCTACTTAAAATTGGACAATTATTTTCATAAATATTAAATAATAAATCGTTACTCAAAAATACTAAATCTAATAGTCTACACAAAAAGTTTTGATATTTTATTTATTTGAACCAAATCTAAACTTAAAAGTTGATCAATGACGATATGAGCTGACGTTGAGGATAAATTAAAAGGAACCATAAGATTTTCGTTTTCCATCCATTTCCAACTAATATCTGGCAGATTAAAGTCTCCTAAGATGCACAAGTGGCTTTGATAATTGTGAATAGAAATTTCATCTATGTTATTAATATGTTTAAGGTAAACATCCGATGGACTGTTGGGCGGTATGTAACTAACAACCAGAATTAAAGTTTGGGTTGTTTCGTCTTCACCAAATATGATTTTGACAGCAAATACATGTGAGATGACATGTGTACATGTGAGATATACTCTAATAAAAGAATTTCAAGCCCCCTATAAATCGCCATGGTTTTGAAAAATTCGAAAATCAAAATTTCCAAATTCAAAATCCTCAAACCAGAACAGAAAAATTTTTTAACAAAAAATATTTCAATAAATGAGTAGTAGATAAGTAAGGGTTTGGTGACCCAACTGCAAAACCACTATCTGTTCTAATCTTACGATATCATTTTTTTCTTGAAACTTTACCGTCTATACTAACTTACCGTCACAAAAAGGATAGTCTTTTTTAAATTGAAATTTGTGTTTGCAAATTTCGACAAGAAGGTTTTATAATAATTTGGGATTTCATGGTTAACCCAAATATTTCTGTTCAATTTTAAATTTTATTTGAACTGACTTTGAATTAAAATTTATTTGAACCGACTATTCTTATTTCCTGTTCCCAATACGAATATTATATTTTTTTCAATCAAGACCAGTCATTTCTTACTAGCTATTTACATCAGCATTAATTTATTAATTTATAATAATTCCTAAGTCACATAAAATTATCAAAATAATATTTATATAACTATTAAATTTATAGTGATAATTAAATATAACTCAAAATTAAATAAATTTATATTATCTTTATAATTTATGTTTTAGATACTTTTTCCCAAAAGCGCTTTATCGTATACGCTATTTTCGAAAAAAAATGTTTGCTTTCAAACACGTACGACAAAAAGGGGATACGTACGATAAAATAACTTTAATCTAATTAAAACAAGTGTTCTACATACAGAAATAATAATTCTTATGAAATAAACCAAACTTCAAAACAATTTAAAGACGGGTGTCAATTTGTAATCACATCAATAAAAAATAAATACAAGATATTTCTGTTATTTTTTTTCCAAAATTTTACACTAAATTTTTTTCGTACATGCCAATTTTTGGCGTTTGCGATAAAATAATATTAAAAGTTTTTGACTTTGTGGGATATACGATAAAACTGCTACTCATTATCTCAGAAAATATACTAGCTAGGAGTCTTTATATTTCACCAAAAGAGAGACCATAAAAAGCTTAGCAGAATACAAACTATAACTCATTTTTTTCGGTTTTGGCGTTTACGACAAAATAATTCTGGGACCACGAATTATTACAATATTTTGAGGTAATTTATAATCTCAAATTAAAATTGCGCAAAACGTCTACAAACTGAACACACTGGGTGGCGTAGTAGGTAAAAAACGAAACGACCCAGGTTCAATTCCCCACGAAGCATACTTTATGGGTTTTTCGACCTGGTCTAGTATCTAGCCTTTGTCATTGGAATATAATAGATGACAAAAATAATTGACAGTACAATCTGGTAACAACTTATATAAAAATATTGTAGCTACGCTTTTTAAGTAGGCTTAGTTCCTGACAATAGTAGTGGTTCCTGACAATAGTAGTATTTGCCCACATTTAATGGGTTGACAAGCCAGAAATTTGATAAAATAAATACTCGAAAAATATTGTAGTAAAATATGTAGCAAAAACATGCAGTACCGTATTTAATTAAAAAGTGAAAAAGTGTAAGTCCTATGTTACTGTTAAGAACATAAAATAAATAGTTTTAATTTTGCAATCTATAAGCCTGGCCTGGGTTCAGTTTTCATAAAATGAATGTTCGACTCGTGTCTTAATTGGCGGATTCATATCCAGAAAATATCATATTAACACTTGTGTTCCACAACGCTGGTGTTCTCTCCCTTACTCTCTTTTTTGATATTTATCAATAACCTTCTCCAATCAACTTTCAATCCCTTCCATAGCTTTGCAGACGACAGTACTCTAGTAGCATCTTTCAATTTTCTTCAAAAATCACATGCTACAATATTAATTACTGATACTAAACGTAATATGATGGCCAGCATGCTCAACCATCATTTAACCATTATTTTCGACTCGAAAAATGTAATAGAATTGAATTTAACCACCAAGTCTCGCCAAAAGTATTCTATTTAACCCCATTCCATTATTCGGAGGTGTAGATATTCAGCAAACAGAACACTTGAATATCCTGGTCATTTTTTTTATGTTGTTGACAGTAACTTAGGTAGAATCACCTTTTCGTGCTTTATTAAGTACGGTACTGCAAGCTTATACTACAATGTCTAAAATATTTCGAGCATTTATTTATCAAACTACTGGCTTATCTACTCCTTAAATGTAGAAAACTACTGCTATTGTCAGGAGCTAAGCATTCTTAAATAAATTAGATCCATTTTATTTAAATTGTTACTAGATTATAACTACTCTCAATTATTTTTTGTCATTTATTTTACCCCAATGACAAAGGGTACTGCGACCAGATCAAAAGACCCATAAAGAATTTTTTTGCTTTATCGGGAATCGAACCTAAGACCTTTGGTTTGACAGGCAAGCGCTCTACCAACTGCGCCACCCAGCGTGTCCTACCAAGTAAACATTGATAATCAACATTGTCAAAAATTCCGCGAGATGTTTGGATTTATTCAGTCGCTGCAAAATGTATTTTTCTTCTAAGGACATGCTAAATATCATACATACAACCAAAGTTGAAATACAAAATACTTATATGGCCCGGTGCATCATGAACCGCATTAAATTTTCTTGACAAAGTTCAAAAGCGTGCGATTCGTCTTATCGATAACCCTAATGTGGTTAATATTCTCTTAAGGTACTTGAAAATCTTCATATTGTTGGAGCCCTTTCCCTATTTTATAGATATCTCATAGATATTTAATAGACATTTTATAGATTATAGATTATAGGTTTAGCCATTTGTTCAGAGGAAATAAAAGTCATAATGTCACCCTTTAAACATTTCGCCGAGACACAAGAAAGGGATCAAATGCCCACTTCTATACTAAATGCAAATTCCTAGGTGGCTCAAAACTGACTATGAAAATCCGTTTGTTGTTTAATTTAGTTTAAAAAGGATGGAAGTAAGAAATCTGTTGCTGCTATGATACTACACCACGTATGCACCATAGCGATCCGGTTCACCACATCACAATACAAACTGGACCTTATAATAAAATTCGAGTCTTTTAGTTTCTACTTTTACTTTCATTCTGCCCACTCCTCTCATAAGAAATGCTTTTAGCTTTAAATGCAAAATTTTAATGTTTATTTTAGTCTTTCATTATTCATATTTTTTATATTCTTCAATGTACATAATAATATATCCATAGTGTAAAGGTAGGAATGCAGAAAAAAAATGTATCTCATGTCAAGTCTAGACAAACATGGTAGATATTAAGGTAGAAACAGTTAATCACTTACGATTGTAAAAAAATAATTATATCAAGAAAGTGCAGCACTGTTTGAGTACCACAGTGAATCTGAGATACGTCGAAGTTCTATATACTAGCTAGTGAAATGTAAAGGATAAATAATGAATGATTCTATAATGAGAAATTTTAAAGGTAATAATGATTATAATGATTACCATACCGTTTAAATTTATCGGATTACCTTCCAAAGCATTGACATCATTCCACCTTAAATTATAGATTCGGAAATTTGGATGTACTGTATACCTTCATATGTCGTTCAATTTCGTTCATCTTCCATTATGATGTTCCAGTGATTTCTCCAATAATCTCGTTATGAAATTCATAGACTCATTATGAGTCTTAAAATATCTAATTCTGCACCTAACGATTCTTTTTCCAATAATTTTTTGAAGAAGATTTCGCTACTTATTGTTGATGTTTTAAGTTATGTTTTTAATCTCAGCGTTTATCAAGGAATCTTTCCTGATGAGTTAAAAGTAGAAAAAAGTAATTCCCCTTTTTAAAAAAGAAAATGTATTGGAATCTAATAACTACAGACCTATTTCTATACTGCCTGCTATTTCAAAAATTTTTGAGAAAGCTATTAAGTCCAGAATATTACAGTTTCTTGATAAAAGTAAATTTTTTAGTGACGCACAATTTGGTTTTAGGAAAAAACGAAGTACCGAGGATGCACTTATAAAGTTCTGCAGTGAAATTTATGGTGGTATTAACAATGGTAATTTCTGTAGTGGTTTATTTATAGATATCACTAAAGCGTTTGATACAGTGAGTCATGATTCACTATTAACTAAAATTTATAATGCGGGGTTTAGAGGTTTTATTTTTAATTGGTTCGAGTCATATCTTAATAATAGGAAGCAAACGAGTCAAATTGAATGGAAAGTTCAGTGACCTTCTTAGTATCAAGGTTGCTGTACCCCAAGGTTCAGTATTAGGTCCTGTTCTGTTTCTTATTTTTATTAATTCATTATTGCAACAACAGTTCAAGGGTATACCTACAGCTTTTGCGGATGACACTGCTTTTTCATACAACAATAATAATCTACTTGACTTATTTTGCGATTTAAATTTTGACTTGGACCTAATTCGAAAATGGTTTTATGTTCATAAATTAGTTATAAGTAATAAAACTAAAATTATGCAATTTAGGCTTAATAATTGTCTCCTCGAGAATCTTAGTATTTGGTATCATTCTCCTGATTGTCCTAAATTTCCTTTATTTCCTATACAGTCTCTAAACTCTTTTGTCTTCTCTTCGCCTTGTAGTATTTCTTGTTTTAACATTGAAAGTGTAGATACGTTTAGGTACTTGGGTGTTTTACTTGATAATAAACTGAATAGGTCTGCACATACTTCCTATTTAAATAATTATTTTAAGAATGTTTTGCGAAACATTTACCACTTAAATCTGTATTGTTCTTTAAAAGTTATGCTAATGGTGTATTTTGCTCTATTCAGTTCTAAGCTGCAATATGGAATTAGTTGCTGGGGTGGTTCTTATTTTAATAAAATTCAACCTCTTCTCATCGCTCAAAAACACTGTATAAGGATAATTTTTAAAAAAAATAGACTATTGCCTAGTTTTCCTTTATTTAAAAAGTTGGATATTCTACCACTTAGACATTTATATCTGTTTAAAACATTGAAAATTTTTTTCAATAGGTCGGGCTATCTCGCTCACCGATTTGTTACTAGATATCATCTTAGAATTAATAATTTATACCTTGTAAATGTTCCAAGAGCCCGTACCTCTCATTTTTGCCACTTTTATGATTATATAGCTCCAAAATTTTTTAATATGTTACCTTATTCTTTAAGATCGGACAGATCACCTGTTTCATTTTGCAAAAATCTTCGATTTTGGCTTTTTGAACTGGATCACCTTCAAATTGAATCTGTTTTTAATACTATTTATTTTTAACTTTAATTTAGTTTTTTTTCTAACTATAATTTTTTTAATTTTCTTTCAGTCTTCTAGTTATTAATTTACTTTTTATTCTTGTTATAATTTTGTATTTAATTCTGCTTACTCTCGTTTATTATTTAAATTTTGCTTTAAATTTTATGAAATTTTATTTTAAATTTTATTTTTTTCATTATATAATTTTAATTTTAAGATATTTTAGTTTTTTCATATTTAGCTTTAATTTTCTACTTTACTATGTATGTACCCAACAATATTTTATATTTTTAATGCTTGTATTTTTGCTTGCAGTTTCATTCATCACATATTCTAATGAATATCCGAATGATCCTATATTTATTCTTATTATTTTTATTTAGTAAATGTATATTTTTAAGTATTGTATTTTACTATAATATGAATAAATGAATTAAAAATCTAAATCTAAATGTTAAACCTTACTTTAATCATTATCAACATAGTCCCGTAACTCCTCCATTCAATGGGGCATAGCTAGTGAACATTTTGAATATCTTTTAAATATTTCCAATAAACAAATTTTTATTTTATAATTCTTAATATTTAGAATTAACTTCAAAATTAGATATCAAAATTGAAATTATCTATATTTCAAAAAGATTAATAGTTGCATATTCAAAAGATTAACTTCTAGACATTTTACTTCATGATTTATACTCTAGAAAACTCTTTTATCACTTCGAAGAAAACTTCTTGAAATATTTTTATTTACTAAAACGAAATGAAAAAAAAAAATATAGACATCTTTGCTCAATTTTAATACCCTTAAGTAACAAATCACCAGCACATATCAAGCATGATGGGATTAACTCTTTTTTTTTTCATATTGTTAACTTTTAAACATCGTTTAGAACCCCTTTCTGATTTTAAGAAACTTTAACAAAAAAAAAAAAAAAACACAAAGCATGTTAAACTAAAACTTGACCCTTATCTAGAGTACCTTATCTACTTTAAAGTATAAATTTTATTTACAATAAATTTTCAAATCAAATGAAAAACTTTTTTTTATTCACAAAAAAAAAACATAAAATTTCCTTTAAATCTTCATTGGATTTGAAAAGTTTCAACAAAAAAAAATTGGACAACACTGGAAAAATGAAAAAAAAAAAACAAAATTTTTACTCACAATGAATCATCCAACACACATCGTCTCGACAAAATTTAAATATTTACATGAATTGGGTTCATTCATTTTGTTTTTTTTTTCCTGTTTTATTTTTTTGGTGTTTTATTTGATGCCTCAAAATTCAGTTGTGGAGTACCTTCTCTTCAATACAAAATATTGTTAATATAGTATTTCGAATATATATGATGCAGGAGCAGTTTAAAAGTCAGTGACAGGGGTTGTATAATTTATGTTTGTCAGTACAAATTTCTCTATGAAACTATAAAATTTGTAAAACTGTTGGTTAACCTTTCGTAATGGCTTTATTGTAATCGAACCGTTATCAATTTGCAGAACACTGTAACGCTTAAGACGACTAACACCCTTTGCAGCCAACAAACTATTTGCTAATTTATTTCTATGTCAAGCGATATCAATTTGAAGTTATCTGACTGCTGATCAGAAGGTCTCGAGCTGAAATCCCACTCAGAAATGAATGTTGTAAGAATTGTCGAAAATAGTGATTAGTAAGGACTGAAGTTTATCAGTAAGTTATTGAGAGCACTGCAACTTGGTTCCTGCCTTTTCTGATTCCTGTCTTTCTGGTCTCAAGTTCAGTATTTTGTTTGCCCAGTCTTGTGATGAATTTCTGTTTTGCGGTTTTGTTTCTCGCATTGATGTATGCTACGCAAATGGTTAATCGAGGTATTTGATTCCAGTCAACTATTCATACTTGATGTTTTAGTCCGATCTTTTTAGACTGCTTATGCTTAAATAGGCAGTTACGTGTGACTTTATTTCCGCATGTTATTGATAACGAAATTGGTCTTTGAGAAACAACCTCAAATTGCAGAAAAATCCATCTTTGGAGACCTCTTCGACCGATATCAAAAACTACTGACTCGACGACTTACATTTGTTCGTATGATAAAGGCATATTCGAGTGCACGGCATGATTTCAAACAACGTTAGTTACTGCGTCCTTGTAAGTCAGAGGAGGTTCAGTTGTCTCCAAACTAATCTCGAATGAGCCGGTTTTTAACTTGCCAGTTAATATACTTTACACCATGGACACACATTCTTTATTTGGGGACTAATCTGATCAATGTCGTTTTGAAATGCTATTTACGACATGCTCACATAGTCTGATGTTTTGTTGATCACCAGCTTTTATGCGCTCACGTTCCTTTGTTTTGGTTTTGGTTTTCATTTGGTACTTGTCATTTGGTTTTGTGACAAATATTTTCATACCACTATGTATTTAGATGATAGTTAATTGCGAAGCAAGGCATCAAAGTAGTGGTATTGTTTTAAAAAATAGAAAATTTTCTATTTCGATGCCGATACCTTAGGGCAGCTAATTGTTTACCACAACGAATTATATTTTCTTTCTGTTTTTTTTTTGTTGTTATTGTGTTTTACAAAAAAAAATTTAATTTTGTTCTGATTTAATGGTCAGATGACAATGTTTTGGTTCTGCTTACAACTTTAAGGCGGTATTTCGGTTCTCATCAGTATTAAAACTGGGTACAGAAGTTACGAAAGTAGGTTTTCTGTAAGAAGTCATAGAGTTATAAAAGTAGTTCAAAGAAATCCGATTAGTCAAATAATAGTCAAAAACCGTAAAAAAGGTCCACAAAATATGATACTACACAATATACTATACCAATACCAAACCACAGTATGATATCAGAAAATAATATACTAATTTATTATCTTGTGTATCATACCATACCAAAACACTATTCTATCATTTTATAAATTAATAAATTTGATCAGCACAGATTGTATTTGGGTAGTTACAAATATATTTGTAACTAAATAAATCTGAATAATTTATTAACAATGTCGTTTCGATTGCTAGTTTAATCGTAGAATAGGTAATGATCCAGTTCTTTGTTGCGGGGAATTCCTTTAACAATATATTTTATAATATCTGACCCATTTATACTAACAAAAAACTAATACTAAATAAATCCACTTGAGTGTGCGCGATTTTTCTTTATTTGTTACCTTAATCCGCTTGGCAATAGAAAACCTTTTCTGGAATTGTTAAACTATTAAAAAGTTCATGATTACCATTCCGCCTTGTACATGACAACTTTCGACTAATAGATTATATTTCACATAACATTTGAACGTATGTTGCTCAACACCATACCTCTGACCTCTGCCATTTTTGAACCACACATCTCTTAATTACATTATCTATGCGCTTCGACAGATTAAGCTGTAAGTAAATTTATTTTATTATTATGCAAATTTAAAGAAAAATGTAGTCTTATGAATAAGATTTGAAAAAAATCAAATACCAGTATTAATTTGGCAAAGTCAAGTAGGAATATTGGTCAACAAAATATTTTTTTTTTATAGAAATAGAAAAGTAATAAATTTGAAAAGTGCTTCGATAGAGATAACAATCTAGTACAGATTTTGAATTAATTTAAAGAAAAAAAGGCCCACCATTTTCCAAAAAATAGATTTAAACTCAATATTTTTAAATTTATAAATTTGAGTTTTCCTTTTTCAATTTTGAACCTCCTCCTATTCCCTTCCAGCAAAAAAAAAAACGGCACAACATAAAAATATCAGTCTCAACAACTTTTTCATATTCTTTTGTAAATCATAACTTGAATATTGTCATGTTTTTCAACTTAAGTTAACTTTTCACTTTCTCATTGCAATAAAATTAAAATATAAAATCAGAAAAAAAAAATATAACATGTGACAATAACATTGGCAAATTTCCCAATAAATAAATAAATAAATAAATAAAAAACAACTAGGGAAATAGGAGGAATAAATCAAATATGAGTTGTTGTTGCTATATGTTTTTTTTTTTTCAATATTTTGGAAAATTGGAAAATTTTTTGAAAAAAGAAAAATTTAGTCGGTCCGAAAAATGACAACCAATATTTTACAAAATTTTGTTGTTGTTTTTGTTGCCGTTTTTTCTTTTTTTTTGTAACGGAAGTGATAAACACTTAACATTTGCCAATATGAAGAAAATTCGACTAGAATTTTTTCTAAGTTTGGAATTATTTGCTCGAAAAAATTATTTTAAAATGCTAAGTTTTCCTACAATACTTTACTCTTATTATGTACAATTTCATTTTTAATTTCTTACTGATTCTAATTGAATTAGAAACGATTTTAAGTTTTATGTCGAAAACACAATCACGACGAATGACGAATTTTATGCTTTCAAATACATGAGATTATATGCAAATCGTGACGAATGACGAATGACCAAAATTTCGCGTTCAAAAAATAGACCTATTTCTATTTTACTCGTCGACGACTGCGAATGACATTCAGTAATACCAACATAAATTGGTTTTACTTGATGTCATTTGTTTGTTTTTGTTGTTGTCAGTTGAAAATATAAATAAATTATAGGTTACATAAAATTTAAATTAGATACGTATTTTTATTTATATTCTTCATTTTGGTTTGGAATAAGAGTATTAAGATGGATGTGCTCAAACCTGAGTTTATTTGGATTAACAAACGATGTTATAGACTAACTTCTTGCCGAAAATTTTATAAAATTGAACTCAAATAAAAGTAACCAATAATACAAGGGTTATGTAGAAGAAGGTGAATACATGTGAATACCAAAATATTTTGAATGGCTAAATAAAATACATTTTTCCAGATCTTTACAATAAAGATGATAGAGAATTTTTTTTTTAAAAGTGGCCAATATGAGACCTAATTTCATTTATCAAGGTAAAGTTAAAAAAATTGTACATAATTATATGAAAAAAATTATATCTTTAAATTTGTATGTATGTATGTTTTTTTCACATATAATTGGAACAAAAGGACAAAAAGCAAGAAGCACAGGGACATATTACTGTTATTGGTAATTCTATTTATATTTCTTAATTAATTAACCAATTTGTTTTGTTTTGATTACAATAAGAAAAACCGGGAATAATGTTAAATGTGCATGCTGAAAATTAGATTAAGTTGTTTTGTCATCAAAAATAAAAACACTTCCAACACATCTTATTTGTTTTCCATTTAATAATCAAATCATTAAAGTTGCTTATAAAAGCTTTATGGTAAAATATAAAATTAAAATCAATTCACAATTACATATGTATAATATAAATAATACAAAATTGTTTTTAGCGATACAATTGTAAATGGTGATATAATTAAATGTATTAAAAAACTATTCATTCATCCGGACAAATTACATTTAAAAATAATCATGTTATTATTAGTAATAATAAAGATAGGCTTTATGCATCGTAAACTTTAAATGATTGTAAGGAATCTACAATAGATAATAGATCCATTGATTTGGTACCAGTTCTGACGGTTTTTATGAAGCAACTGCTATTATAAAACTAGAGCTTTAAAGTATTTGAATTAATTATAATTACTAAGCTAGTATAAGCTTTTTAAAATAATAATAAGATTTATATTTATATAAGAAAGTGCTAATTGATTAATATATTTTTTTTTAGATTTTGAATTCAATTTTAAATTTTTATTATTTAGTAATGAAATAAATAATAAATAATTTGTATCAACAATTGCTTTTTCTATTTCTCTCCTAAATATTTTATTCTTTTATTTATTATTTGAAAAAGAACAGTAGGTAACTAAGCGACAGAGTATAATAATAAGCGTGTACCAAACAGCACAATTATAATATAACTTAAGATCTTGTAAGATAACAATATATCCAACATCAACAAGAAGAACAACAATAATTATCATCAATAAATATGAGTTATTTATTCTTTTATTTTAAAAATAAATATCAATTTGAAATAATAACAACCATTTATTTATTCTGTTTTTGTTTTATTTGAAGTATGTCAAAAAAGCAAATTGTTCGTCGCGAATATTCGTCGTTATTGGGTGTCTATTTTCTATATCTCTTAATTCTGTTGCAAATTAGTATTCGTAAAAATTAATTCGTTTCTAAAACTCATTTTTAGCATTGAACGATTGAGCAAAATTTGACTAATCTGAACTTCGAAATTAACTTTAACTTCACTATAAGCAACAAAGTAAACCTTTAAATCTACATCAGCACTATATTCATGCTTTCAAATACAACCTATGTATATCTATCATTTAAATTCCACCATAGAGTATGTATTGTACCAATGAGTATTCAGTTTTATTTTATTTCCTAACAAAATGTTTCAAACCCAGCCATGAACTGCCTTTCTGTTATTAACTTCTGCTTATTTTTTCAAGGTTGCTGAAACTAATAAGAATGAAAAATAAATGGCGATTTGAGATGAATATAGTCTCTGAAGATAGAATGCTGGGGGATTGTATCCCACTAACATCTTATCCGTATCTCTCATATATAGAATAAATAAAACTAGCTCGTATACATTTATATTAATTTTATTTAAATTTTTATTTGTTACACATGTTTTATTTGACAAAAATCTAAATAAAAATTTTTTTTTATCAAATCATAGTTTCATAATTGAATTTACTGAGTAAAATCAGACTATAGCTTCAACATTCAATTATATATTATTTCATTGACATTTTCGGTTCCTGGCTGCAATCGATCAGCCAATGTATTTTTGTCTGTTTATAAATAAATTTTTATATATTTTTTTCTTAATATCGACATGTTCTTACTAGCGAAGTTATATTTAGTTTTATTTTTTTTGTAGAAATTAATAAAAAATTTAATTATTTATTAATATTTGATTAAATTAAATAAAACACTTGTTATTGTTTCACTGATTAAGAAATTATTAAAATTTTCTTATATATTTTATTTTATTTTAACATTTTAATAAAAATAAAATTTGAGCCGACATGTTTCGTCCTTCTAAGACATTATCAAGACTAAAGAAATACAATAAAATTTAAATTTAAAAGATGAAAATTAAAATGTAACTCAAAAAAATACACATTCAACTTAGCATTAATATACTATTTTATAATAGTAGATAAACAATCATCAATTTATATAAAAAATAGTAACTGGTAAATTACTAGTAAAATTATACATTTATTAAAAAACACACATATGATTTGTATATTGACAAAGATTGACATGTTGTAAGCGACAAAATTTACAAAATATAGAATTTGATTTAAGATTAAAACAAAAAATTCTATTACGTAGCGGGCTCTCATTAGTTAAGTCGAAGTGGTTATATAATAAGTTGGTTTTTTTTAATTTTAATTTATTAATAAAAAAAATTTCATATTTATCCAAAACTCTGCTACCTGTTAATTCCTTTACCAATTCCAATTTGTCAATATCGGTAAAGTGGTCTGAATATTTTAAGTGTTGAGCTAAGCTTGATGGCGGATAAGGAGAAGATACCGATTTTATATGTTCGGTAAATCTAGTTTGGAGGGTTCGTTTTGTTTTGCCAACATATACTCCATCACATCCCCCACATTGAATTTTATAAACTCCACTTTTTGTTAAAATATTTTCTGGCTTCGGTTGTCTTATTTTATTATTAAGAAAAATATTTTTTAAAGTGTAGTTGTTAAAAAATACCGGTTGTATATTAGCCGCCCTAAGTGGTTTTGTTAAATATTCGGAAATGTTTTTGATATACGGTATTTTTCTATAATTAATTATTTCCTTATCATCGTAAATTTTTGGAGATATCAAATTAAAAATGTATTTTCTATATTTAGATTTTAAAATTTTGTAAACCAAGTCTTTTTTACGTCCATTATTTCTTACAATGTCAATTATAATACTAAGCTTCTTTCTAAATTTATCGTCAGTTAATGGTATGCTAATTAATCGGAATATTAAATTATGGAAAGGTGACATTTTTGTTGACCAAGATTTGATGACAGAGGAATAACTGCATCGGAAAAAGTCCCTTTTCGATAAATGTCAAAAAACAACTTGTTGTTAGAAATATTTATGGTCAAATCTAGGAAATTAATTTTTTCCCGTCCATATTCCACAGTAAATTTAATGTTTTTATCCAATTTGTTCAGACATTTTTCAACAAACACATGTAATACTCTTTCCGTGCCTGTCCATAGACATAACACATCATCTACATATCTTATCTAAAATATAATATTTTTCATAATAATATTGGTGATTAAATAAAGTAGTTTCAAAATCGTTCATAAAAATTTCAGCTCCTAGTGGTGAAAAACTCGAACCCATGGCTAAACCATCAGTTTTTTTATAAAATTTGTTGTCAAGTTCAAAATAGTTTTGGTCAATATGTAAATTAATCAAGTCCATTAATTGTAACCCTATGTCTCTATCTGAAATATTATTTATAATTTTTAAGTACAAAATATCCTTCAATTTATTAATAGGAATAAAAGGAAATAGACTTGATACGTCAAAAGATACTAATTTCACATTTTTGGGCAATATTTTTATTGCCTTAAGCTTATTAATTAATTCAATAGAGTTTTTAACTGAATACTTTGGTTTAAAACTAATAAGATCAGGTACCATTAAACACAATTTCCTAGCTAATTTTTGTGCTAGAGCCTTAAAAGCAGCAGCTACAAGATGTAGTGTAGGACGTTTTTTTTGTATTTTTATATTGTGTGACCACATCGGTTATTTTCACTGAGAACGGTTTCTTTATTCATGAAATATCTATGATTAGATTTTGCTTCCATTCGATTAATGTTCCATTTCCAACATCAACCAGAGATATCAAAATTGATTTTTTAAAACCAACTTATTTATTTTGTTCTTCTATATTTTATATATACTTATATCACCATAATTGCAATATTATGTTCACATGTTGGAATTGGATACGGTTTTGCTATTTCAAAAATATTTCTTGTATATATTTGTCACTTCTTTTCTTACATTTTAAATTTACAAAATTATACTTCTCCATTGGTCCATCCAAAAAAAGCCAAGTTCTTTCGGGCTTTTGTTTGGGTAGGCCGATTTACAAACCGTGCATATTTCAGTTCAATGGTTTTAGTGCATATTCCAATTCAGTTTCTGATATTGTAAAACTAAAATATCTGCATTTTTCCAGCTTTCTTTCTCGTTAACAAACGATTTTACATCTCTTATTGATAAGTTGCAGAAATTTTATTTTCTGTTCCGTATAAAAGGTTCCAAATAACTTGTTTTTATTATCTTGTTAGAGTGTAAGTTAGTATTGGTCTTCTTATTTTTCCAACAATCCGAAGACTTTGTTATTTCTCATACTGTCATAAAATTCATGATATTTTCAAACAATATTTTGAATCTTTCTATTTTATCTAGAAAAATTACTCTTACTATCCAGCTCGAAAAATTTTTCAAAACATTATTACAGAAAAGTTTTCGATATCCGAAGAAATTTTTTTCTACATATATATGTAGTAGTTAATTAGTTAAGGTAAGGGGAATTCAAAATACATTCGCGCGATAACATTAAGCCGCGTGGAAACACATAGCAATCTCAATACTATACGAACTAGACCATTATATTCTCCGAGCTGACTCGCAGTTATGATAAATCTTTTTATATCCTGAATAAGACCATAAAACACTGTTGAGATATCTATAAGATTGTTAAACATTTATAACACCAACCA
The DNA here is from genome assembly GCA_963942445.1 of Argyra leucocephala. Classification (NCBI taxonomy): domain Eukaryota; kingdom Metazoa; phylum Arthropoda; class Insecta; order Diptera; family Dolichopodidae; genus Argyra; species Argyra leucocephala. The sequence continues at coordinate 19,686,580 of OZ012681.1, forward strand.
CCTGAGCCTAATTTTCATCAGATCTTGCGTAGTCCCTCTGACTCTTACAGGGTACTTCTTTGAGAGATCATATCAAATCGATATTCCGTCTAGGGAAAGTTGGAAGAGTAGCACGGTTCTAAGCAATGAACACATACACCTCTACAGTGATGGCTCAAAATTGAATGACAGGGATGTGGGGGGTGGAGTCTACTCGGAAAACCTGATTATAAGATCATTCTTCAGCCTACCAAAACATTGTAGTGTGTTTCAGGCAGATGTGATGGCAATAAAAGAAGCCTCAGACTGGCTGAGATCCAGCGTATTAACTGTTAGAAATATCTGTATACTCAAAGACAGTCAGGCCGCAATTAAAACACTGGAGTCGGTAACCATCGACTCAAAAACCGTGTTGGCCTGTCGCAGTTCTTTGGACGAATTAACGGATAGGTTCATAATATTGTTACGATGGATGCAAGGACACAGTGATATTCCGGGTAACTGCATGGCAGATCTACTTGCTAGGGAGGGCACTATATTAGAAATCTTTCCGGAAAGGAGCAATTTGGATGCACCTCTTGCCACCTGTAACTTATTGCTTCGCAATGATGCAATAAAAGCTTCAAATGGTCAGTTAGACCAAACTGCAACATCACCAAGCAAATCTGGCCTATGTTGAACCTGAAGGGATCCCTTAACATACTAACTATGAAAAGGTGTGACATTAGCACTATCGTAGGGGTCATTACGGGTCATTGTCTGATTGGTAAATATGCCAGAAGACTGGGACTCCCCTCAAATGACTTCTGCAGAACGTGTGGAGAGGTGGAGGATAATGAAACTGTCCAATCCTGCCCTGGTCTCTACCATAAAAGGAAAACCCATTTAGAAGCCTTCTTTCTGGACTAGCTTGGTGATCTTGAAAACACTGGTATAAAAAACCTCCGCCGCTTCGTTAAAAGCTCAAATTGGTTCTACGAGTATGGGACTACGCGAGGAAAGTTTCCGTGGTATCACAATGGATCTCACCGGTCTAAGTGTGTCGGCATACTGTCGGCAGTCACCACTACCTGCCTACCTACCTGGGTAGTCCAAAAGAATGTGCTTGGTTTGAATCTTTCATAATATAGTAAGTACAATATTGAGCCTACTACAACTTCCTTGCGGAATCAAATTTCTAACGTTTCTTAGTGATGAGTTTTTCCTCTTGGAACAATATGGGACAGTACGGTATGGATTGCTTCAAAACAGATTCTTTAATGCATTACTTAATGCAAAGTAAATTAGTTTGATTGATTTGATTCGTTCTTTATATTTTAATTATTTAAGCTGTATACTTTGGATATTTGAGTGACATTTTGATAATACCGTTATGTTATTTCAATAAAACTATTTAATGTTTTAGAATGATTTTTATTATGCCTATATTTACTGTCGAAATATTTCTCTTTTTTTTAATTAAATTTTGATAACAACGTTTTAGGTGCAAAATTTTCTATTATCCTTAACATTGAAGAGAATAGCATTGACAACGATTGACATACTGTAGGACTTTAGTTAATACTTTTTCATATATCAAATTTAAAATTCTACCTTTTAATGTGTACCCACCACTTCTATTAGACTTTACAAACTTTTGCATTGTTTTGTTGAATTTTTTCATATTATAACAAAATCCAACCACCTTCTTTTATAAAATTTTACTATTTTTAGAAATAAATTTAATAATTATTGTAAACCAGCTCTCTTAACATTATTAAATCTCCCACTAACATTACTAATTTTAATTAAAAGAAATTTAACTTTTCTTTGGTTGTCATTCAAAACTTTTTAGACTGGAATTGGTTGACCTTGAAACTTTGTAGACAAACCGAAAACTTTAAAAATAAAACTGTCAAGATAATTTTACAAAACAATTTTTGATAATTTTTTTAAATAAGGTCAAATTCTACAGAGCCAAGTGTGGGAATAATTTTAATAAATTATAATTAAAAATTTTACCTTAAATTTTATAAAACACAGCTGGCTGCAAGTTTTTATTTAATTGTCCTTGATTAGTGGTTATAACGATATTAGCTATTCACCGTAAAAATGTTGCTTGATATACGAATTCTTAGTAAATATCTATGTTTCAGTATTGTTATAATATTGTATTATGATATTAATATATGTTATAAAAGTATTCTGTGTTTTCTATGTCTTCTTCTATATAATCGCATTTTCATGTCCTTTGGTTCATTCGGGGTTCATGTGTGTAACTAACTTCCATTAGTGGATGAAAAGCATCAGAATAGGTATTATAAGTAAAGGTATTATAATCTCTTCCTTTTTATATTGTCATTCATTACGTTTAAATTGTGTATAAGCAAAGAATGGTTTCCGGGTTTCTTAACTATCGTTTATTGGCTACACAGAAAATTATAAATAAAATATTATCAACTTAAATGACGGGAAGTAGTCTGAATTACATAATTTAACGGAAAATGTATTAGATTAATAATCGGCCGAAAACTGCTTATTAATCGGAATATGAAATATAACCGATTCATTTTATTAAGCAAATGAACAAATAAATACGTGTATTTTATATATTCCGTTATATTCCGATCTTAATTCTTCAAAGAAATCGCAACAAAGTCATCCATTAGATAAGACTTATACTCTACATATTATACGAATATTTTCTTCTTCAACTATATTTTATCCACCTCGGCCTCTAAATATAACCGTCCGCCATCCCATTGTAATTTTTAAGTACATTTAAAAACTAATTGGCGCAGTAGGTAGAGTACATGTCTTTCAACCAAAAGTTCTCAGCTTCGATTCCCGACGAAGGCAAAAAAAATGCTTTATAGGTTCTTCAACCTAGTCCAGTACCCTTTGTCATTGTAATGACAAAATAAATGATAAAAAATAGTTCAAAATTTTGCTAATCACTAAACCTAAGACTGGAAATATGTGATGGCAAACTTACTCTACAATATTATATAGTATTCCATATTTAAATTAGTAGATATACCATAAAATTCTGAGCAAGATCTATTCATATAATTGTGTATGCCAAATCTCTGTGTAAAAGCAGTTAGGGTGTTCATCCCATAGACTTATTATTATATAAAAAACAAAAATTTCAATTGCATCGATATTTTGTAAAGTACCCAATTTTATTTTCTTCTCATTAAAAATTTAATATTAAATATCACGTCCCTTAACCAGCAGCCCTTCCTTTCTTTTTTATATTCTTCTCCTTGATCACATCCAGTTTTTCCACCATAATAAATTTTAACTAGCAATTTAAAATATCCCAATTCCAATTTAATTCTATTAATGTCGCGGAGTCCTTCAAATAAATAAATAATTTCACTATTCTCCATCCAAAAAAAAAAAAAAAAAAAAAATAACAAACAAAAAAAATATTTTCACTTTCTCAAAAATTTGAGTTTTAGATTGGCTTTCTTGCTTCTGAAACATTTCGTAAATATAATAACACAAAAACTTATTATATTCTGAAACTCTAGCTATTCAAAAAAAAAAACGAAAAAAATTAATTTCATATCAAAACGACTTTATGGACATTCTCAGTTTTACAAATATTTTCAACATTTTATAAAGCAACAGTGGCGTTCTGTAATATTTTCTATTTGTTTTTTAATACAGCGAAGGGAAAACTACAGTTTAACGGGAAGAAAATATTATAAAATTGCTTTAGATAAAGTTTTTTTTATTTATGTTAAGAGTTTTTACTTTTCGAATTTAAGCAAACGCCACCGTCACCGCCACCACCATCACCCATCACCTACCCAAATATGAAGAATTTTACCTTTAAACAATATTCATATAAATTTAGTACAGTAAGTTTTAAAAATTCATTAACAGATTGAATATTTTTTTTACAAACTTTATTTTAATTGATTTACGACTGGCCTCGCCGCACCCAAACATTTTTTTTTCAAAATTTTGGTTTTCCACCTGAAATTTTGTAAATGTTCAGTAAATTTTCATATCGCCTGATTTGCTTTTGTTTTGTTTTTGCATGTAAATACAGTTTTCTTTACTGTTATTATTTTATAAAAGCATTACCAAACAGCTTTGTATCCCCTGGTTTTGTTGAGTTTTGGGTTCTTATGAATCCTGCCAAATTCTGCTGTTTTTTAGATATTCTCTTTTTGCTACTTTCTAATCTCTTTTGATATTTTTTTATCTACAATTTTTCTTAATCTTTTTCGGGAATTGCAAACATACTTTTTTAACTTAAATAAGTTATTTTCATTTTAGAAACCTCAGAACGTACGTATATTCAAATGACTGATCTTTATAGCTCATTCTAATGTCGACATAATTCTTTGTTTAATTCAAGCCAAAAACTGAAGTCATTTTTGAGAGTATTTACGAGCTTAATTCAAGCAAATGGCAATTATTTATAGCAAAGAATATATAATAAGAAGAAGTCTTATCTGGATATTTTTCTACTTTTTCAAACTTAGTTAAAACTACGGATAAGACAATGAGACGAAAATAAAAATTTAAGAGCGCCAAAAAGAGAATTTATAATTTTGTAAAAAAAAATACACGATTAACCATCCATGCAGATATATATCAATATTTTGTCAAGTCAAAGGTTCACAATAAAAAATATGAACAAAATTTAAACACATACGACCTCCAATGAATTTATGCACGTATTGTATGTATTGAAAATTATATTGAAAAGTAGGAGATACATTTTTAAATTTTCAGCAAAGAATATTTTTTTGATTTTATTATGTTTGTTTCATTATTTATTATTTTTAATTTTGATATTTATTTATTTATTTCTTGTTTAGATCAAATTAGGTCTTAAACTAAAAAGAAAAAAAAAAAATAAAAAAAAAACAAAATTATTCTAAAATAAAGTACTCTACAATTTAAAAGCAAAATAGAAGGAAATGGGAAAACTAGAACTACGTATTAACAAATGGTTATTAAATGTGATGATAAGAAAATGTGTTTTCATTTTTATCTATTCTATTAAAGCTCGAACTCAAATATTCAATTCCAAGAGAATTGTAACAACAAATCCTTTTTAATTTGACTTCCACTTAATGAAATATCAATGTAGCTTTAATATTTATTGCATAACATAAACATCATATTGATGGGTTCATATTTACCGTAATTTGTTCGATGATATAGGGCATTAAAAATGTTCTCTGAGCAAAACCGTGTACTAGTATTGACATGAATAGTATTGACGTGAATAGATTTCGTCTTTCATAACTTGTAGTATGAAGAAAATATCTGAAATTTCTCTTCTAGATTCCAAAGAGATTAAGTTAAGTAACTTTAGGCGATTTTTATTATAATAGGTAGAATATATAATAGGTACGTAACGCATGCCTCAAAAAAAATTTTTGAATTGACTCAATTCTATCAATATGAATATGATTATCAATTATGTATACATATGTATTTATATATGTATATTTATGTATATACATCTCATAACAAACAAAAAGAACAAACAAAAAATCTATCAAAAATTGATTGTTGCCTGTTTTATTTCTTCAAAAAATTAAAATACCAAAATTTAAATAGAAGTATGATTTTCAATCAAGTTCTGATAAAAAAGGAAACGGTATTCCGTAGACAGTTCATTTATTCGTTTTAGTATAATTACTATTATTTTTAGAACTTTTTCTACAATCTGTGATTCTATCATTGACTCTACTATTATTGTATGTTTGACTACATACTTACTTTTTCTACAATCTGTGATTCTATCATTGACTCTACTATTACTGTATGTTTAACTACATACATATTTCAATTCATACAATAGTACCTACATAATGTAGGCTACATTGATCTGATATTGTATAATTTTTTAGAAATAAAGCAATGTATATTCATATCATATTCGTATGTACATAAATCATATAAGATTTAAAGAACCAAATTATTGCTTTTAAGAGTAAATTGTTTTGAAGATAAAATTAGAAAGCGTGGTGTTTAGCTGCATTCCACTATATATAAAAATAATATTGTAAAATGTTGTATGAGATGAGACATCTTTTTATTATATGTTCTTTGTTTATACCTAATTAAATTAATAAGCTAATATTAAACATTCCAAAAATAACAAAGAAAAAATTAATAATAAGGTTAACAAACATTAAAAATTAATTATTACAAAATTAAAAAATCTTATATTCAGTTGTTTACAATTTAAATTAAAATAACTTCAATTAAGAAGACATGTAAAAGATTTATAAAATATTTCAGTTACACAAATAATACATATTAGCTAACTTTTAACTATTTGTTTAGTTAGAGAGCAGTTTATGTGGGGTTGATATGTATGACAGAGATAGAACATGTTATTAATTGGTTCAAATTTACCATATTAATTAGTCCGATGCAACTGCAAAATAAACATATTAGCAGATGAGAATGCAAACAAAAATTAGGTTTAAGAAACAATTGAGGAGACATTAAAATGTTACCTTTAATTAATTATTCTATAAATTTATTAAAACAGTTTTAATATTTAAATTATATTTACAATTATTATACACCTAAATTATATCATCTCATATCAATTAAATTTCAACACTCTCTGTATAATACATATAAATAATATAAAACTGTGATGTTGTCGAGTATTCATAACTTTCTACTTTTTTCATATTTCTGTTTTTTGTTGTGTTTGTCTTTTGGTTCTTCATATGTGTTGCCAAAAAAAAATCAGTTTTTTTTTATAATATTATGTGTGTGTGAAAACCGGATACGACATTTTTTTTGTATGCTTTTCTCATTTAAATCAACATCGAGAGATTTTATTTGGTGGATTTAAATAGAGGGTGGTGGTAATGGTGGTGAATTTTCATTATTTTTGTTTTTGTTTCCAAACCAAACTAAACCAAAACAAAACAAAAAAAAGGTAAAAAAAAAGTTATTTTTTGGTTATAAATCTACTGAAATTGGATTTATATGACTGAATAAGTTTTTAATACTGTTTTCATCCACTTGAAAAATTACTTTCACTTTGGGAAAATTTTGTTTTTTTTTGTTTAATTTTTCTTGTGCCATCTCTTTTCTTATACTTCACCACACCTTTTTTAACTATCATCAGATTGTGTTGATTCTTGAAGAAAAAAAAAATGTTAAGAAAAAAAATCACACATTTATATTGTAGGTATGGTGGAATCAATAATGAAGAGAGTTGTTTGAAGCCTTAAATATGTAAATATTTTTGATCTAGAAATAGCTAAAGAGAGTAGGGAAATGATATTGAACACTTAAGGGTATCAAGAAATTTTCAAATTTTTCTAATATAAATAAAAATTAAAACCTCTAGGTATATTTCACTAATTTTATTAAATATTTTAATCGATTTCGGTTATTACATCAACACTAGAAGACTAAAATCAGAGTTTTTAATTTTTATTATTAAAACTGTTTCACCTAGAGCCTACAGCATATTTTATAATACTAAAGCATATTTTATACACATGATCACAATTTATAAATAAGGGCTGCAGAAATTGCATTTAAGTGTTCACCGGAAAATATTAGAAAAAATGTGTAATAATTGAACGATGTGTAATTCGTCCTAGTGAAGAATAGAAGATCAAAAAATATATATCATCATCAGTGTCTTGCAATCCCATCCATAGGACATAGGACATGGGACATAGGATATAGGACATAGGAAATAGATGGGGCATACAACGGAAAAAAAATGTATATAGTAGTAGCCAAATTTTTTTTTTGATTCATCGGACTGACTTGTTAAGATATCTTATGACGATTACCCATATTCTCTTAGACATATGAAAATATCATTGAAATGATATGTTTTTATCCTGTTAAACGCAGGCGGGAATTGAGATGATGTCAACAAAAGTTATCACTACTACCAACATAATAAAATTTTCCATCAGCCGCCTTACATCAGCTGCAATAAATAAATATCCAGCTAAACTGATTTTTCACCACGTCAGTAATGCGGCTAAGAGTAGGTGAATTTTAAATTCTAATTTGTAAATTTGAACTATAATGGTAGAATCTGTATGTTCATTATAGGGCTTTGATTATTATGTACATTTTCGAACGAATTTTAAATTCTTCAATAAAATTTTAAACTTTTTGATCTATTTTCCATTTTAATGTAGATAAGTGGAAGGAACTGTTGCCTTTGGAGAAACAATTAATATTAAGTGACCCGAGTATAGTTTAATATAGTATAAATTATTTAAAATTAGACCGAGTTAGTATAATATAGACCCGACTTGAAAAACCCAATAATTGTTATTAGTGGTACTACTCGCCTAAACTCAATTCTAAAATAAACTGATTGAGAGATCGAAGAAGGGTACCACTAATTAAGCTTCACGCAATAAACTATTATATTATTTAGATTGTTTTAGATTTGGATCGGGATTCTGATTCTAGCTTAGGGAAGGCAAGTGCGAAAAATGTGTTCAAAAGTGTTTGACTTAAACGGAATGCTATCGACCAGTGTTTATTCGTGTAAAATAAAATTGTAAAAAATAGATTCTAAATATTATAGAAACCGTCTGAAGCCATGGAAGCAGTCATACAGATTTGTAAACAATAACAACTTTTACAATGAATGTAGTTATTAAATGAATGAGTCAAATTATTGTTAATTCATTTTTAACATTGGTGGTAAAATTACCCCGTTCTTTATCAAGGCTTTTAGCTTAAGATTAACTGGATAACACCTTTCAATAATCCATATTATATGCCAAGTCCATAAAAGATTTCGTAATAACCTCATTGAAAATATAATTATCGAAAAGATATCAGGAATTTAGCTACTCTCTAGCAACAGAAAAAAAAGAAGAAAATAATAATACAAAAATCACAAAAAGCCGATAGCCCTAGTAACTGCTATTGTTGGTTATACATTTTAATGTTAACCAACTATTAACAAATAAATAAACAGATTTTTTTTTTTTTGTTTTTTATTGGATTTTTTAGTCTGTTGCTAGTGTTGGAATATTCAGTAGGTTTCTTACCAATGAAATTGGATGATACGTAAGTCTGGTCATAGTTGTAGTGATCGTTTCAAGCTATTATTTTACTGTTAATATGTTTCAGTCTTTGTATAAGTTTTTATTTTACATATACCATGGGGTAATAGTTACACCTCTTAAGATTTTTAATTGCATTCTTTTTATTATCTCCACGTTAGAATTAAAAGTAATTATTCACAGCGGGCATTCGTATGACCAGATGGGTTTTTAATACGGAAATATGTATATCATAATTTTATAGTCTAATTTCATTTTTGAATGTTTACCAATTAACCAGTATAAAGTCTTTTGTTTCACTTTAAGTTGGTCGTTTTTGTTTGAAATATGTTTTTTTTTAAAGTGAACCGTCCATCAAGTCTATAAACTCCAAAATATTTACCAACATTTGTTCGGGGTACAAGTACACCATTTATGTTTGTCGTAGGAAATGAACTTTTTTGAGTTGAAAAATCACATGGCAACGTTTACTTTCATTTACTTTAGTTCTCCACTTTTTTAATCAATTTTCAATTTTATTGTCGTGCTCTTGTAGATCTCTGGATCTAATCTGAGGATTTTTGTATAACCTTAAAATTGAAATGTTATCTGCAAATGTGGATGTTACTAGTTAATCACTTTTCGGTAAATCAAATGTGCAGATTTAGTCAAAATTAACCCAGAACGCTGCTACTCCGTATCCCGGTATTTATTTTAATTGTTTTAGCTATGTGTTCTTTGAAATTAAATTTGAAATAAACAGACGCATCCAGTAGTAATATAGAACTTTTAAAAAATAAAAGTTAATTGTTAATTTCACAAATTTATTTTATTCCAACACGTTTTGCGACGTTTCGGTCATAATCATGGATCATAAATTTATAAGAAACACGTGTCGGAATAAAATAAATTTGTGAAATTAACAAGAGTCTTTAATTTTTTAAAAATGTTTATAAAATTTCACCAAGAGTGTACAAGCGAAAGCATAAAAACTGTAATATAGCACTCTGTCTCTTTGTATAAATTGACTTAAATTCAGTTTACATGCCTCTAAACACATTCACATTTTATACCCCACAGATGGGGTTATCTCACACATTTTCCGTTTTATATCCCCAGAATACAGTTACAGGGCAGTAATGATGAAACATATTTCACTTTAGACTTAAGTGTACTCAAATAATATCACAGCAAATTTCACATTAAAATTAAGTACAGATCCAGGATTTAGCATAACAAAAATTTGGATTAGCATAAAATGATTGGATATTAAACATTAGAAGATTTTAACGAACAACATTTTTATGAGGTCAATCTCATATAAATTCACTCTCTCCCTTCACAATATTACTCACTGGTCGATCACATTTCGGTTAAGCTCTATTGCTGCAGCCGCAACAATATGTAAATGTGGCAAACACTTTTGAACACTTTCTTCGCACTTGCCTAACCTAGATCCAGAATCCGGACTCTATGTAGGACAAATCCAATTAATATAGGATTTATTGCATGAAGTTTAGTTTTTTTCGAACTAAGTAGTAATACACTTAAACAACTAACAACAACTAATGGTGAGTTCATCGAACAGATACATCTAAAAATTTATAGAAACAAAATCGCTCTTATTACAAAAACTATATATCAAAAATTTCGAATATAAACTGTGGAAATGTGCTTAAATATTTGTTAAAGAAAAACAAAACTTCATAAAATAAACATTATTTTTCATACATGTTATACATGAGAGAGGGAGATGGAAAAAATAAAGTTTTTCTGGGATATTTTTATCACAATATGATAATTTTCATAATGAGAATATTGAAGTTTTGTTGTTGTATTTGTTGTAGTTGTTTATATAGTTTAGTCTATTGTAACTGTGTGTTTATAAATTATGATGATGTGATATTAGTTATTATTTTGTAAGTCTAGAGATTTTTTTTTTTTTTTTTTTCTTTTTCTTTTTGTAAAAGTTTAAGGACCTTGCCAACACTTAAATAATATTCCGCATATTATTTTTGAGGTGAAATTATGAATAATAGATGGCGGAAATTTATTTTTTGCTTTTATTTTTTTTTTCGGTTTATAATATTCAAAGATATTATGTTGCCATGTGTGTGGGTGATATAATGAAGTGATTTTTGTTTCATTTTTATTGTTATTTTTATATTATTATTATCCTTCCGATTTATTTAAGGATTTCTTAGTATGTTGATTTTTTTATTCTATTTATTTTTTTTTTTTTTTGCTAATATTTTTCACTTTTTATTATAATTCAGTTTTAATCAAGGCACACACAGACATATTATAATTTATGACTTCCAATTAAAAATGTTTTTAAAGAATTAGAAGAAGATGGCGATGGAAAAAAGAAAACAAAAATAAAAGAACAAACAAATTTTTCATCTTTACAGTCCTATGATTCAGAAGAAAAGTATGGTTATATGGTTTTAATTAGAAGAAAATAATTTTTTTGTTTTTGGTTGAATAAAATTAATAATATGTATTTTGTACTCTCTCTCTTTCTATTATGTTAAAAGTTTTTGTTTTATTGGTTTCTATACTTTAATTGCCAAAATATGTGTGATTATATGTGCGTTAAAAAAATTCTATTTAAACTTTATTTGTCATAGAACTTTCCAGTAAGTTAATAAAAGAATGATTTATAATACAATTAATTTTAGCGAAATTTGTTATTAGGGAATTCAAATTAAAATTTATTTTTATGAACAATTAGGTTCGAATTACTGTTCGTGTAAATTACGATTATTATTTAGTGGATCAATGAATTGAGAAGTTAATGTGAAAACTGAGATTTTCGGGCATTTCAAGAAACGAAGCTGTAGACTGTGTAGTAAGTAAATCTGGGTGGCGGGTGAAGCCAATTCTATGAGATACTCATACTCAACATGTCTCTTAGTTAAAATAGATTTAAAAAAAAAATCTGTTGTAGCAAAACTTGTTGAATCAACTCCAACAATTTATTATAAACTATGGGAGGAAGGTTTTACAAACAGATGTATTATACACGGCTTTTAGTAAAGCTTTTGCCATTTTACCACATAGTGTAATATAGCTTAAATTACGAAAATTATGTTTCCCGTTAATCTTTCTAAAATTGATCAACTCATATTTAGCCAATAGAGTGCATAATGTTTTTTTCAGGTCATCTATTTCAACATCATTTATGACTTATTCAGGTTTTCCACAAGGTAATCAAAAATTCCACTTACTTATGTTCACTTATAATAATCTGACCTTAAATATTAATAAATGTGCTTTAATGACTTTTTCTCGCTCTTCTGAATCATTTATGGTTGATTATACTTTTGAAAATAAATCTATATTGAACGAGTCTCACAATTTAAAGACCTTGATTTAAAGACCCCTTTAACAATAAATTATGTTTCCAACAACATTTAAATGTCATAATTAATAAATCTAACTACATGCTAGGCTTCGCCAAAAGATTTTTTAAAGAATTCAACGATCCATACGTGCTTAAATCACTTTTTACGTCTCTTGTTCGACCAAATCTTGTATACGCCAGTTAAGTATGGTCGACTCATTACCTTAATCATATCGAAAGATTTGAAGCTACACAAAAAAAATATTTGATATTCGCACTGCGTAATTTACACTGATCAAATCCAGTTATTCTGTCACCTTATAGGAACCGGTTAAAGTTATTGGATCTTAAATCATTAGAATCCAGAAGGTAGGTTGCTGATATCATATTCATTATTAAAGTTTTAAATAATGAAATTGATTCTCCTTATGTTAGAGATAATATGATCCACTTATATATTAACAACAGAAACCGGTTTAGATCGAAAAATATTTTTCGTTCAATATTTCATCATACCAATTATGGTAAATATGAGCCTGTTAAGAGAATGTTTATGTTAATAAATAAACAAAAACACCACATCGATTTTACATTAAACACAGCCCAATTAAAAAAAAAGCTGCACTTTCATATATCTTAGAGTTAGTATCTTATATATTAATACGCTTAAACGTCTGCTAAGCTTTTCACAAAGCTTTTACAACACGAAGCTTTTTTCAACTAGATTATACAACTTTATTAGAACTATTAAGAATTGCGATAGTGTGAAAAATTTTATTTAAAGACATAAACCACAAAACGATAAAACCAAATAAAACCAAAAACAAATTAAAATTAACCTAAAAACAATTCACCTATTGAGCAATAGCATTGATTATATCTGATTATATGAATTAATTTAAAAAAAAAACAAAGTAGCAAAGACAAAAACCGAATTATCAGAATATAATTACAAAAATAGCTTTGTTAAAATATTACGATATTACGATATTACAGCAAAAAACTTACCGGTAAAACAAATAGTAGATTTAGAAAATATATTCCCCCAGACCATGTTCACAAATTCCAAAAATTGAAATTTATTTATTTTATTAACAAATAATTCAAAAGTATAAATTCAAATGCGCAGTAGCATTGAGTAAATACTATATTGTACATGGAGAATCATAAACCGAAATTTACGATCTGCTAAGAACAAGAAAAACAAAATATGTTACGACATATTATCAAGTTCCAATTTAATACACGGCAAATTTAGTACAAATAAAAATTAAAAAAACTGTAAAAAGAAAAATCAATGACTACCCTTACCTACATCAGAGACCCTAGCGGGATAACAATAAAAACGGAAGAATAAGAGAATAAGCATAATTTTTATTGGCTTTACCCCTAACTATAATAGTCATAAGGCGTCATATGATGTCATATGATACTTTGTTAAATGAACTATATGATTCGATATGATTTAACAATGTCGTATCCAATCATAACCTTTACTATAATGGTCATAGCTCATCATACCAAAACGTCAAAACTAAAATTTAAAAGAAGTGAAATAAAAATATAAATTCTATAAATAAATGTTTTGTTTTTTATTTTGAGTTTTGAAATAGTTAGGGCTATTATGATAATAAAAAAAAACACAAAAAACGTATCTCAAGCTATTTTAATGTGTTTTTAATATGGGTGTGGTATGTATTTAGTTTAAATGCATTTAATTTTATATCTATACTGCCAGCGACATCTCTGTTCGCCACATTTTGTTGAAATGTACGTCTCTATTAATAGTATTTGTTAGGGAGCGTTTAGACATAAGATTTTGTTTCATGAAAGTTTTGTTTTACTTATTTTTATTACATTTACAAATTTTACTGCAATTGCATCAAATTTTATATCAAAAGTTTTAATTACATATCTCAAAGATAAACAAATATAGTTGCAAAGTATACTATATTTCTTCATGCAAATTTCACTTTCTAAACTTGCAAAATACGAAAATACGAATATGCGGGACGAATACTAATTATAAATACTTATAAACAAATATAAATATTCAGTGTAATTTCGGAACATTTATGAAATATAAATATTTAAATAGTAAATCAATTATTCTAAGTATTTGTATTGATAAATAATAATAATATTTAATACACATTTTTTGTATTTTTTAATGTATATCTTTCAATATATTGGCATAACACAATTAGAAGTTTATAAATACCTTTTCTGGCAAAATCATTTTTTCAACTTGCGAAATACGAAAATGCGTGTCGAGCACTATTATTTAAAAAAAAAAAATTTATGATATTCTATAACAAAGTCTATTAAAAACGTATAAACGCTGTCTTATATAAAAGTTTTCTTCAAAACTATTAGCTGTCAAAATTTTCAATTTGATTCTATGAAAAACAAATAAAATTATTATTTATTATATTATACATATTAAGTATATTATAAATATTGTAAATTATAATTTTATTCATTTTTTTATTCATTTTATTATTATTATTTAAATAACAATAATAATTACAATTATAATAATTTATGATACCGTACGTATTATAATACCTACATACCTGTTGTGAAAATAAAATGTTAATACATACAGTGAAAAGTGCTTTCAAAATAAAACAAAAAAAATATAAACCTGAAGTAGGCCTGCGGATTTATCTACAGGTCCACTGTTTAATAAATAAATAAATACCTAAATAAAAAATATAAAAAAAAAAGTTATAGATAGATCAAACAATATTGTAAATTACTAGCTATTCCCGGCGTAACATTCGCCGGTCTTGCATTAACATTATAGATAAAACAATTTATTTTCTTTATTTTCTTAAAAAAAATCAAAGTTTTACATATTTTTTTATTACTTAATAAATAAATTACAAATTGAAAAACTTAAAACTAAAATTCACTTTATTTAATATCTTAAAAATAGTTTAACATTTTAATACTTATAATATATATATATATAAAACAATTGTTCTTAACCGCAAAATATTATTTATTAGCAAGACATTTTTTATATTATAAATCATTTACATACAAATATAAAAATATGTAATTAATATCTATCTCCCTTTCTCATGAAATAAAAATAAACTCGATAAAATTATTATATCAAAATAAAATAGCTCCGGTGCCTTATAGGATTCTCCATTTTAGTGCTATAAAGTAATTATAACGTTTCCCAACAGTTGTGGAGCACTCAAATTAACATTAATACTTCTATAAGAGTGTTTATAATAGTGTTTTAAGAGTGGGCAAGAGTCTTATAGCAATAAAATTGTTACGTGGGCTTACTTCAAAATAGACTTGATAATTTCTTTCTTTGGTGTGCAAATAATAATAACTTACTTTTCAACATTGAAAAGTGGGAGTTAATGCGTTATAATTGCCATGCTAATCCACTCGCGTATAATATTATTCGGTTAATGGTGAATTATTACTAAAAGCTAATTCTATTAAAAACTTTGGTACAAAAATATAATATTTTTAGGAATTTTTTCGTTCATCATAACACTACTAGAACTCATCAGTAGGTATTTATAGTGTTAGACTACCTATACAACTCCTATTTTGATTGATTTTATAACTTATTAGAAGATTTCAATAATACATCTGTGAGTTATAAAAATCGACCTAAATTTCAATGTAAAATGTTATTTTTATAAAATAAATTTAAGTAATTAAAAATTTTTTTAAGTGTGAAATATTAAAATTTCCATGTCATTTTACTTTTAATAAAAAGAACAAGTTCGATATATTAAAATATAATAGTTTAAAATAAATAAGATATAAGTAAGATATAATATACTACACTAAGGTGGTATTCAGAATTACAACTGATTTTTCAAAATAAATAAGCTATCATGGTGTGGACACGTACTACAGAAAACATTTTTTTTTTTATTCAACTAAAGTTAGCAAATTATTATAGCCAGCAAGAGTATATTATGTTGTAGTTAAAGATAATAAATTCATTGGGGTATATAGCCATTACGAAAAAAATTAGATTAAAAAAGTACAGTTATAATGATTTTCACAAAAACAAAATTCCGGTACAACATTCTAAATTCCAAACCAATTTGCAAACTTACTTGTGGCATTGTATACCAAAACTATAATATTTATTTACCCAACTCAAAAATGTTCTTATATACATACATACTGATATGAGAATGTAGGAAGCAAAAGGCTAAAGAGATAAATAAAATTTATTATATTTGCATTGTTGATTCTTAAGCACCACATCTTTGACAGAAATCTCAAAGAAATTTAATTATTTATTTATCATCTTTTTTATTAAATATATTTCATTTCTGGTCAATGATTATTGAAGTAGGTCACTTCACATACTTCAGACTGATTCATTTTTAAAAGATATTCAACTTTTGTGATTAATTTTTTGATAAGAAAAAAAATTACAATTCCTTATTTTGAATTTCAAAAAATTAAAATTAGTAAATTTTAACACATTTACCCACAAATATTATAATATCAAAAGATGTCAATAACAAAAAAAAAAAAAAAAAAAAATTGTTGCCTTGGCATTAATAATTTAATTAAAATAAAAAATTGCTAACTAGCTAGCTAGTTAATTTATTAAGTTTAAAGTAAATAATTTGAATTTTCTATGGAATATTTTGTATAACAAACCAAAAAAAAAAACAAAAAAAGAAAAATAAACATGAATACAATACTAACATTTTAATTTTTTTTTTTTTTTTTTAATAAAATTTCATTTTTATACATTAAAATTCTTTCCAATATTATTAAGAAATTTATATGTGTATATATACATATTTTTATTTATAAATATATTTACTGAAAACTTTACAAATGCAACCATATTGCAATAATAATGCAGTAGTAAAATATTTTTACAAAAATAATTTTTCTTAACACTATCTTTGGCAGCATACCAAATAATGAATGTGTGGATTTTGACTACACCATACTTTAAAACTTCGGTATTTGCTGCAACTAAGCTATTCGCAGCATTCCAATTTTTAGTTTTGCAATTGTTTGATTGCACATTAGTGTTCCATTAGTTTATATGAAAACGCTCGCACATGCAATAAGTTTTATGTGTGCGAGTTTCATACGATGGAAAACTAAAAATTGCATATATGTTGCTAGTCTTAGATGTAACTTATTTTGTGGTTTCATACAATTTTATCTTTCCTCAACTGATTAATGCTGTGAGGGGTTTATATAACGTATCCCATACCCTTTCAAATGTATATCAACACTTACATTTTTTACTTATGCGAACAAAAACTGCACAAATAGAAAGATAGTGTTAGCCACTGTTGAAAGATAAAGCTACTACTTATTAAAATTGGAACAGTAGTTACCCCGCGGCACCAATTACACCATGTTTAACATGGTCTTACTAATACAAACCCAGAATATTTCATAGCATTCGAATTCAAGCTTGCGGCAGCGGTAGATTGCATATTTCTTCGGCGCTGCTACTGATTACGCTAATGGGAGTTCCTTTTATTTACTGTTGTAATTGATTTCTACTTTGTACTCCAAGTTATAACTTTATGAACATTTAAACTTTTTGAATATTTCATAATTTAGCTACTTAATCACATGTAAAGATCCGTTTTTTTAAACTCCAATGGAATCTAAACAAAATATAACTAATTCATAAACTTCGGAAAAGTTTTGTAAAATGTAGTACTATGCAGGCCCTTTCATCGTGCAGGCCATCAGTTTAGTTATATTTTTTTTTATTTTTTTATAAACAGCCACACGCTAGACCATGACTTTTAATATTTCCGTTGATTAGAAATGTTTTTGGATCGACGCTTTGTTTACTGTAAATATCACTAGCAAAGAAACTTGCCTGAACAAAGGAATGAATAACTAAAAAGTATGCTGCAAAACCAATACGGGAAAACTGCACTTTCCAAAAAGTAACCTCGTCTCTTGCCGTCTTAGTTAATCGAGTGAAAATTTGACATATTGTCGGTGAAGCAAAATTTCAGGGTGTAGATTTGGACCGATTGCCTATTTTCACAGATCTAATTCCAAGCGTTCAGATTCGTTTTCTTCCATAGCGTTCTGTTGAAAATGATTTGCGGCCAACGACTGTAACATCTACTGATGTACGCTTGAAGTTTCCTTAGAATGTTTACTGAAACTTTCCATGTTTCGCAGGCGCACAAGAGAACAGATTTACACTTGCATTGAAAATCATTATTTGTGTGCGTAGAGATATGTTGTTTGTCTGCCATATTTTTGATAGTATCCCAAAAGCAATACAGGCTTTGGTGAAGCCGGGTTCAATATCCAAATCGTCATTTCTATCTGATGACAAGATGCTGCCGTGGTAATTGAACGGTAATTATACTTACCTGTTCTATTCGCGTTTCTTCATGGAGTATCGGATGTTGTGATGTGCGATTTGCACAGATGATTTCGGTTTTAGATGTATTGGCTTGACTTTTAGGTTCGCACTTTTTCCAGTGTCATACAGTTTTTGGCACATGTTATTTAAACCTCCATTCGTATGTGATAATAAGCACACATTATCAGTGTAATCTAAGTGGATAATATGTTCGAAAAGACAACGCCACTGTTACTCTCGTTTACACCCACAGGAGTAATCATTATGTCATTCATTACTACTAAAAACAATATGGGTGATAAAAGACAGCCCTGCCTTACTACCTAACACTTTCGAGAAATGTGTCAGCTTTCCTCGATTTAAAACCCAACATCTTGCATCTTTATAGGATAGCATCTTTAATTATGGATTTAATTTTTTCTGGAATGCCTCTCCTACTAAGTGATTTCCAAATATACTCGCGGCATACTTTATCAATGACTTTCTCAAAATCTGCAAACATTAGATTTAGCGGTTCTTTGTATTCAGTGGGTTGTTAAAGGATTATTTGTAATGTGTTGATATAATCCACACACGAATAGCCATTGCGAAAACCTGCTTCGGTTCTTTTAAGCGTAGCTTCTATTCTGTCTTTAATCCCTTCGAGACATATATAACATTTATTTATGAAATTGTTAACTTTTTAGTTTGGATGGACACTTGTGAATAAAAAAAAACTACAGTATACTGTAACATCTCTATAAAGCCCTAGTCTATATCTAATCTGTCAAGAATCTGGATACATTTTTATTTGGTTTGAATTGGATAGGTAGATGTCCTTTTGAATTTATTTTATTTGAGCATGTCTGAATTTATACAAATCAGATAATATGTTAAAGCTATGACAATTGTACAGAATTTGTATTGCCCATGAAAGTGTTAAAATTATAATTTATTAACCACCTATAACTAGTCCGACACACTTATATATCCTACTGTATTATAGCAAATATTTTTATTTTTAATAAAAAAGAAAATAATAAAAAACTCAAAACATTAAAAATGCTCAAAGCATTTTACTTATTATGTTGTATTTTTTTAATTTTGATTTTGTTTTTTTTTTTAATTTTTTTTTTTTTTTATCCTTTGAAAAAACATACAGTCAGAAATCCACAAAGAAAACTATTCAAACATTCGAAATATTTTGCAACTTCATCTCCTAACGGTTCTCTTTGGTAAAATTTATTTTTTGTACAATTTTTATAAAAATGCTGTAAAAAGGATATTTACCCGTTTTTTTTTTGGTTTTGTTGTTATTTTCATTTCGTTTTTTTTTCCTCTCAACTTTTTACAGAGTTTATATAAAAATTGTTTTTTTTATAAAATAATTTCAAAACCAAACAAATTTTTTTTTTTGAGCTTCTCTTTTAATTTTTTTAGTTTTTTTTATTTTTTAGTTTTCGTTTAGCCGCATTCGTTCTCCTCAATACCCGGTTGATACCTTTGGCATATTAAACAAATCAATGTGAGAAGAGAAACCATTAAAACTCCACTTTTCCGGTGGTTTACCATGTTTAGAAATAAAAAGAATGAATGAGAGAGATGAAGTTAGAAAAGGGGGTGCAAATAAAGGTTGAAGGAATTTAGTAAAAAAAAATAGCAATCATTCTAATGGTGGGTTTTTGTATTTATCTTTATGGAAGGAGTATTTCATTCACTCATCATTCGATGAAAGTGTTTGATAAAAGTTTTTATAATATTTTTTCTACAATACATTTACTTAAATATTAGTACCTATTTTCTAAATATTTTAACTTTTAACGGGAATAAATTCCGCACTCACAATAATTGATATCCAAAACTTCAAAATATTTTATTAAATTAACCGTAAATATGGCTAGTCTTATTGATTCATTTTTAGTTTTAGTAGTTTTATTCGCAAAAATTTTCCGCTCAAGTTTAGTGAAGGTGAAATAGTGTGTTAAAGCGTTGTAAAGTATTGACTGGAGTACAAGTCTCTTTGAATCCAAAGACAAACGTTTCGAGATTGAACTACGCAAGCAAAAATGTCCAATTTTGGAATAAAATATTGTTTGTAAATACTATTTGTAGTAGTAGGAATAAAAGAGGAATAGAAGAGGAGCAAAAAGAGTTCTTCATGCCAACAGATGACATCACTACATACGTATCTTTGAAGAAGAGATATGAAGTAGAAATCCGGACAAGAGAGACCTGGCGTGGTTCAGAAGAGCAGACCAGGTCCTCAAATACCTCGGACATTTTCACTGACGGATCCCTTACGGCTCTAGGCGCGGGAGCTGGAGTGTTCTTTGAAAAAAGAGCAACTTGAACTACAGTTTCCTCTTGGCAAACACTGCACAGTCTTCCAGGCTGAAGTCTTTGCCATAAACGCAGCAGTGAAATAATAAAAGAGCAAAGATGGTCTGAATATAATAAAAGAACAAAGTCATTAGAATCTTTAGTGACAGTCAGGCTGCCTTAAAAGCTCTTGAAAGTAACATCATCAAATCTAGATTGGTGGGAGAATGTTCGGAAGCCCTAAACCTCATAGGGCTCCGAAACAAGGTACAACTGATCTGAATACCGGGTCATAGTGGCCTGACTGGAAATGAGAAGGCTGACGAACTAGCCAGATCATCGGCGGGAAACATTTATGGCCCGGAACCAGAAGTTGGTATATCTATTGGTAATATTAAACTATCAATAGAAAACACCCTGAAAAGGGAAGCAAATATTCTTTGGGAGCGTATGGAAGGCCACAGGGTCTCCAAAATATATGCACCAAGAATAAACACCAAAATAACCAACTTCCTGCTAACTCTCAATAGAGGAGACTGTAGGAAGATGGTGGGCATACTTACTGGTCATAACCACATGAATAAACACATGTGTAGACTAGCACTAAGTGACGACCCGACCTGTAGACACTGTCTGGAAGAGGAAGAAACCTCCACACACGTTTTAGGAGAGTGCTTAGCTCTTTCAAGGCTGAGACTCAGGCTGCTGGAAACGCACTACATAACCTCAGAAAACTTCTGCAGGATAAATCCCCCAAACCTATTGGCCTTTATCAAAAGCATCTACTAAGTTGAGTAGTAACTAGTAAGAATAACTGTAGTTTTAGCAGTAGTGGTGGTTGTAACAGTAGTAGTAATAGTAGTAACTAGTAATAGTAGTGGTAGTATTAGTAGTATTAGTAGTAGTATCAGTAGTAGTAGTAGTAGTAGTAGTAGTAGTAGTAGTAGAAGTAGCAGTAGTAGTAGTAGTAGTAGTAGTAGTAGTAGTAGTAGTAGTAGTAGTTGTAGTAGTAGTAGAAGTAGTAGTAGTAGTAGTAGTAGACGTAGTAGTAGTAGTAGTAGTAGTAGTAGTAGTAGTAGTAGTAGTAGTAGTAGTAGTAGTAGTAGTAGTAGTAGTAGTAGTAGTAGTAGTAGTAGTAGTAGTAGTAGTAGTATTAGTAATAGTAGTAGTAGTAGCAGTAGTAGTAGAAGTAGTAGTATAAGTAGCAGTAGTAGTAATAGTAGTGGAAGTAGTAGTAGTAATAGTAGTTGTAGTAGTAATAGTAATTGTAGTAGTCGTAGTAGTATTAGTTGTATGGTCATAATTTCACAATTGTTCTTCTTATTTGGTAGAAATTATCGTCTTCTAATTAGATCTAAAATTATTTTAAACTAAAATTTCCGAAAAGATCTACTTTTCTCACACACAGTTTATCAATAAAAATCAAAAATTCAGTATAATTAACACTAAATTTTAAAATGATTTAAAATGGGTTCATTTATATAGAAAGCTGAAAAGGAAATTTGTCTAGTTACTACTTCTCACCTTTTTATCCAATTATATAAAACCTAAATTCTAAACTTAATAATTTACAATATACAACAACACTGTTCCTATACCATTATTCTATGCACACACACACATACAATAACATAAATTATTTAAAATTAGAACAAATTCTGTTATAAACAGTGAATGAAAATAAGTTTTTGTATTGCGGTTTACAAAAGTTATTCGATTCAAATTATTATGCATATAGTATTCTATTGAACCCATCCCTAGAGAGAGTAAGAAGCAAAGAGAGAGAGAGAGAGAGAGTTAAAATAAATTTGAAATATTATTATGAAGGAAAAATTGTAGATGGCGAAAATTAATCCTTTTTGTTGTTGTTATTACAATAATTATAAAACTAATCACATTGAAAAGGAATGTAATGCAAAATTAAAGTTGTTTCATCAAGTGGTTTTGATTTTTTTTTTATATTGTTGGTATATTGAACATTATAATGAACAAGTGGTTATGCATTTGGTTATTGTTCCTGGCAGTGAAATGGGACTGATTAAATAGTCTCTGATCAATTGTTTATGCAGATATGAAATAATTTCAACAAAATAATAATCAACTACAACACAGTCAACAGTATTGTGTCTATTCTGGATATTGGTTATAAAAATTTTGAAAGTGTAGAAGTGGAAATTAACAAGTGGAAATGAAGTTGACAATATTGTTAATTTTTTTTTTTTATTAAATTGAGAGTTGGAGTGATTCAAAAGAGATAGATTTTGCAATATTATAATGCAATAATACAATAATTAGTTTTTGTATAAGTTGGAACAACAAATTAAAATGTATAATATAATTTTAATCATAAATAATCGTTGTTTTAAATTTTGAAAAAATTCTTCTATTGGTTCTCAGTTTCACCTACCACACCTCTTAAGAACCAATCCCATCTGTAACGTCTGTTTTAGATGTTTTTTTTTGTTTTGGCAAAAGTGGAATGTTCGGCACAGATTTTTCCCATCGTAGCCCCTTGTTTGATTGTTTAAATATATAATCATATGTCCTTGGAATCATATATTGTTAGGATTATATCGATTTTTGAATTAGGAGACATAACCATATAATATCTAAACCATTTTCGAGCTATAGCAATGCATTAAATATTAAAATAGGGGATGAGAGGAAAAATTTTCTTTCTGCAAGCAAATCTGTATCTGTCTGTGTTGTCCTGTTTGATTGCTTAAATATATGTCCTTGTAGAACGCTATTGGTGCAATTACATCGATTTTTGAATCAGAATATATAACCAGAAAATATTTAAATACTTTTCGAGCTATATTATTGCATTCAAATAGGGGTGTAAGCAAAATCTATATCTGCCTGTGTTTTTTTTACCAATGTTTTCAACAGATATTTGTTGAATGAATAGTATCCTGTAATAATTCATGTCATTCTTCTGACATTGGATATACTCTAGCTGATTATTTGATATTTCCTAATATTTCTTAGATTTTCCTAAATACACAATAAAAATTTTGAATTAAAATTCAAGTTGTTTGGCTATGACTTAAACTATAATCGAACTGAAATCATTAGATTTAACATGCAAAATATTATAACCAACATATCATTGAATAATACCTTCAGCTTATTATTAAATCATTATAATCTAATAAAATAAAAATTTCATTCCTGACCTGACTGACCATAATATTGGCTATCACCCAAAAACAAAATAAACTTATTTCTTTACAATAGATTTGTCCAATTATAAATCATTATCCTTACCAAATTTTCTTTTAGTTAAACAAGATCATATAAAACAAAAAAAAAAAAAAAACAGAAACAACAAAAAACCTATTTAATGTAAACCACAATGAAAATGTAAAACTTTATGGTATAAAAAGACAAATATTCGAAAAGTCATCTCATGGGATCGGTTTTAAATTATAATGTCAGAGTTTTTGAATAAAATATTTGTTCCCGCTAGTCATGATATTTAAAAGCCCACCTATAAACATTACTTTCAAAAATATTCTATCTTCGAAGATGACTTAATCCTCTTAACGCAATAACCAAAAACAAAAATAAAACACAATCAAAATTTATTCATCCATTTGAATTGAACAAGATGGCAATTCATCATCATTCCTATTAATATTTACAAGATTTCTATTTTCTATTTTGACATTAGCAAAAAATCTCCTCCCTCATATCTCTGATTGCAAAAAACAAAGTATTTAAATTTTTTTGGCAAACTTTTCTATTTAAACCATTGTTTTTAGAAGGAATTCTTTAGAATTTTGCAAATAAAATCAATATTTTCTATTATAGCTATTTACAGTTATTAAAATATTTTCCTTTTAATCATAAAATTAGCCTTAAAAAGTCTTGAATAAAAAAATCTACAACTTTTAGAAAACTAAAGAAATATAATTAACACCATTGTATTTCTTTGAGAAATGCCAACAATTCCCAATCGTTTGAAAAAATCTATACTTGTGATTAATCATATCGCATTAGATTAGACCATGTTATAATGGCTATAAGAACGCTTTGAACATGTGTTTTAGCCACGTCGATACATTTTAGAAAGGCTTCCGAAGAATACTCTTCTAAAAAAATAGAAACATATTTTGGATCAAGAACTAGTAGGTTATAGCAGTATATATAATCCAATATAATATAAAAATAATTGTTATAATGATATCGATAAGTATTCGGGAACGAAGCATAAAAAAAAAAAAAAGTTCGAAGCACATTTTAACGGTTAATTAGGTAGCCAAGTAAGCATGCACACTGAAGATAACAACCATGAATAAGCTTAAAGCAAACAAGAAATGTGGGTACACCGTACAATACTGAAGATATCATAGGTAGATCGAGTTAACAATAGTGAGGTTCTAAGCAGAATAGGTAGGGATCGTGAGTTGTTGTTAACAATCAAACACAGTAAAACAACTTATCTGGGTGATATGATGCCAAATGACAAATATCATATTCTACAACTGATTATGGGAGATAAAATTGAGGGCAAGGATAAATGTGGCATTTCAGAAAATGAATGTCATAGTTAAGACATATCAGGCAATAGACGGGACTATAAACGGTGGGAGAACTAACGCACGCAATGCAGGATAGACAAAGCTTGGTAAATGTGATCGCACACATCCAGAAGTGGATACGTAACAGAAGAAGAAGTAAGTAAAAATAGCTATTGAGTTAATCAACTTCCCAACACTGATTTGGCTTTTTCTCTCGAAACAAAATTGCTTTACATTAACCGAACACAAATAACTTTTTCAACTACATATTAAGCTATTGTAAGCTGAATTTCGAAGAATTTTCTACTTAAAGCATTTACTAATGTTCTCACAATGTGCCCACCCCTGTGAATTTTTTGACTTTGATGCTTGTGATTACACTACGCTCGTTAAAATTAGCAGCCAACATATTGAATAAAAACCCTTACTGAGAGAAATATTGTACTATAGAAATCACTACTACAGTTTTCATTATAAACAATGGGATATGACAAATTCATAGAGCTGTAATCAACCATATAAACAACTTGCATAATAAGAAAAATTACTGTTCTGTAAATTTTGTGAAGAATCCACACTTATAGTCTTCAAATCGAGCGATTTCGGCAAAAAATTCTTCACCACTGTCATCAACTTTTGTCATACTATTTGACAAAGAGAAAATGTATTGTTAAACACAATGATGAACAAATTGTACTAAAATAGATTGAACTAAGTATCGCTCAGGGAAGTGTACTTTACATCCTAACGTAAATAATTTACAGATATTTCAGATATTACAACATTTTTCAATTAGCATACTACTTACAAAGTTGCTGTGACACGTTTGATCTATCATCTGAAGATCTCGATTTTGATCAATTTTTGAATGTTTGGTATTGTAAAGTAACATGGAAGGTTTATATCTTGGAAGGTTTTTCTAAATAATTCTATTCATTAATATTTTCGTTGTTAACTCTTCCGTTGCACGTGAAGTTTCTTTGGACATGTTCGTTCTGATTTCTTCTGCATGTGTTTATTACCGAGCAAACAAATGTTTTGTATATTTCTTTCTACATTGTTTTGTTCAAATATTTTTCTTTTATATACAATATCGTTTAGTCATTAAGAAAGGAAAAAAGAACAAAGCGAAGAAATGTAACGAGTACAGATTAAAAAGCATTAAGAGTCACAGTCACACAAAGTCGATTACAAAAAAAATGTGAATCAGCAATGGGAAAGACCCAATTCGAGTTAAAAAGAAATATGAAGCACGAGATGCTCCTTTCCAGCATACAAACTCTAGTGCAAAACTGCAAAGATATGGAAAAAGACATATTTTTGTACTTCTTAGATTATTAAACCGCCACTGCTATTCAACGTGTACTCTGAACATATTTTCAAGATGCATTTAATTTAATAGACAAACGAATCAAAACAAATGGAATATACATCAACAATATTCGACAAGACACGACTCAACCATAATAGCTGACAACTTGGATAATTTACTTTACAATATCTATTTGACAAAGTCATAGAAAATAGCAATTATTCCGGCCTTTCCATGAACATTCAAAAACAAAGCTTATCCTGGTCAGTAAATGAAACCACGCGAACAACAATATGGCTCCATCACAACCAATAATGAACCCATCGAACGCGGTTCTAGCTATAAGTACCTGAGTTGTTATTTCTATGAAAGCTGAACGTTAGATAAAGATATAAAATATAGAATAGAAATGGCAAGAAGCTTCTTTGTAAAATATCAAAATGTACTACGTAGATTACGGTAGTTGAAAAGTTATACCTGGGCTGTACTCTAATGCGGAGTAGAAGCATGAACGTTGAAAGTCGTTGCATTCGACTAATTGAATGCTGAAAACTTCTTACACCAACAGAGTCACGAACCTAGAAGTTCTTAAAAGATTAAAAAAAACCAAGAACTACTTCTAAATATCAAATGTATAAAAATAAGGTTTTTAAATCCAACGTAGAAAAGTAAAGCTTCTTTAGTCATATGATACGAGGCCCGAAGTACGAACTACTTTAATTGATTATAAAAGGCAAGATTGAAAGGAAGAGGAATATCGGAAGAAAACAAATACCATGGCTTAGAAACATTCGAATTAGAGAGGTATCACAACCGTAAGAGAACTGGTTTACAGTTCAAGATGTAGAGAAGAGTATGCCAACATCATAACAAGCTTACACTGATGAGTTAAGTGATTAACATAAAGTAGTGGATTAGCAACATAAGAAAGAAAATAATTATTGAACTGTTGCCGCTTTGAAGAATCGTAATAACGGTATTTCCCCATGAAATATAAAAACTAGTTTAATATTAGTTTCATTATATAGAAAATTTTACTTTATCTGAAATAATCCGTAAAAACAGATAAAACTATAGTTTGAGGATAATTACTGAAAAATTACATAGATTTAGAATCTAAACGTAAATATAAGTTATGTAATAGGACTGTACAATACTAGAAATATAAGTTGGCTAAATAATAGCAAATTAATACTATTCATATTGGCTTCTGTAAAATAGGAAGTAATTTGAAATTGCAGACATTATCGGACACAATATTAAATATGGTTTTTCTAGTATTAGTAATTTTCCAAAAAAAAAAATAAGGATAATAAAAAAAATTCGTTTTATTGTAAATCCTTAAATTAAATGATTTTTTTATGTTATACTTATAAAGCAAAAATCTTCATCAATCATAAAATTTTGTGGCTAAAAACAAAAACAAAAAATGTAATAATAAAATCGCAATTTATGAGCTGCTCCTCTTTTTGTTCAATGTTTCAAAAGTTTTTTTCAAGGATTTTTGATTTCCTTTAACGGTAAAATTATAAAGTAACAAAATACATTAGAAAGATGTATAAAAAAAAACAAAAACAAAAGAAGCGAACAGCAGAAAAACAAAACAGTAAACCTAGAAAAGAGAAAAGCCCATGGTTAAGTGATTTTTGATAATCTTTCTTAAAAAATATCAAAATCGTTTTTTATATTTTTGTGAATTTCTTAAACAGGGTTATTCAGCCAAATTATGTTTATATTCCAATTGTATTTATGAATTTTTATTTTCTCAACTTTTATTGGTGATTTTTTCTATCACTAATTGTGGTAGAAATACGACGAATCTTATTTATCTGTTTATTTTTTTGCTTATTCTGGATAACTTAAGTATAAACATACTTTTGTATAAAGTGGAACAATTTGTATACTTTTATAATTTAAAAATTAGTGCCCACTCTGGCTTCAGCTAATGCTTGGCAGTTGTAAGAGAAATTGTAGCTTTGTGACAATGTGAATTGATAGAAATTTCTAGCAGTGATGTATTGGATTAGTATAGGTCAATGGACAGTACTAACCATTATCACCCTTCATATGGCAAGATGAAGGTGGACAGAAATTTCATAGTTTCAGGTTTTGTTTCATAGGGTAATGTTTCCATAGAGACGGCACAGGTAGTTTAGAGATGCTATCTTACATCTGCTTTCTGCTTTTTAGGGATGATAAATGTCCTTCATAAAGGCAAATCATGAAGTTTGAAACCTTTCTTGCTCACTTAGAGAACTCTTTCATTACTGTGACCAGAAACTAAGAGTTGAAGAAGTGAAAACTGGCTTGTTATGTTTTCAAGCTCATTTCGGTATTGTTCTTTCATTATAGAACAGATTATGCTGGAATATAAACCTTTGATATCGTACTAACTATCCGTAATGGTAATTTTTGTTTTGGTGAATATAATAATAAAGTAATAAAATAATTTCAACTTTATTTTTTTTTTAAATAACGCCAACTTTACGTTTGGCTTAATTTCAAGTGCTTCTTTCAAGCTATGCTAAACTAAACTATTATGATCAGTATTAAATATTAATAAAAAAAAGGCTTAATCTACCTAATTTTTATATTTACTTTAGAACGATCCAATATTCCAGCAACAATCCACATTTTATTCAGGTTTAGTTTGAAAAAATATCCTTTAAGCGTTTTCAGTTTTAAATTTACGTACTCTAAACATATAATATCGTACAGAAATCTGAAACCCAAAATCAAAAAATCAACTAAGTCCATTTATCGTAACTGTATAAATTCAATTGCATGACCAAACACCCAGAGAGGTTTATATCTATAAAGTATATGCAACATACCGTATATAGAGTGTAAGATTAACACGGCAGCATTAAAGGTGTTAGAAGCTAACGAAATGCTGAAGCTGATCACCGCAAATAGCATAATAGATAATTTCGAGATTGCAGATCTCAGAACCAGACATTTAAAAATTTCTTGCATAGAAAATGAAATAAGCAGATATGCAGCAAAGCATATAGCTCGTCTGGATGAAACAGGGTGAAAAAGAATTGAATTAAGAATAGTGTGAACAATTATGAGAAAAACTATAGGAATAATACAAGTAAAAGGGGGTGAAATAATATTGGAAAAAACGTAGGAAAAATTATTGGAATAAAATAAGGAAAAAGGGGTGAAATAGTATAATATATAGGAAATAGTATAGGAAAAATTATATATATAGTATAGGAAAAATACAAGGAAAAGAGGGTGAAATAATATTGGAAAAACGTAGGAAAATTTATAGAAAAAACCATATGAAAATTATAGGAATAATACTTAGGTACAAAATGTGGAAACATTGTTGGAAAAAAGGTTAGAATTCTTTTAGGAATAATGATAGGAATTTTTTACGGAAAAATAATAAGAAAACTATGACTTCATTAATTTTTCTTAGGTACATTTAAGGTAAATGTTCAGATAAAAATTCCGACATTGGTACATTTTAAAAAATGTGACCACTTTCATAGGAAAAAACATTGGAATTCCAATTAGGTTTCATTCAGCTTTTCCCAAAATATGTACCATTCTGGACCATTGGTACGTGGTACAATTTCGGAGAAAATATTTAAAAATCCAATTGGAATGCCAACCAATTTGGTCAATTGGGTAATAAGAGGATCAGCACTTTTTAACAGCTTACCATATGAAATAAAAATAGAAGGAAATTTTGTAAGACTTAAGATTCAAGGAGTTAATTAAAAATAACTTAATTTGAAAAAGTAATTTAAAAATTTAATTTTGAAAGCTTAAATTTGTTTGTGAATTTTGAATTATGTTTTATATTATATAGTTTTTATTAATTAATAAATAAAATAAATAAAAAATAAAATAAAATACCCTAATATACTTCCAATAGTTACTTATGCGGCAGAAACAGGTACAATAAAGAAGACAGATAAGAGAAAAGTAGAAAGCTTCAAGCTTTCGCTATATACGAGAATATTGAAAGATTGGCCCAACATTGTATGAACATTTAAATATCAAATTATTTGATGGGAAATGCAGAAAAATAGTCAGTCCTATCTGACATATACATTGGACAGATAGCTAGACTGTTGAGGAAAAATAGATAAACTGAAACCCGAAGATAGAAGCAACAGAATAATAGTAAAAGACCGATCTCTCACATGATGGACAGATCAACAAGAGTTCCTAACGGAAAGAGCCGTCACAAAACCTATATGTCGCAATAGAGGTCATCTTGAAAACAAAACACAAAAAGCCTTAATTTATAGAAAGAAAAAAGGATATGATCATTACTGCCTGAAAATGAATTTACAAGCGAATATTATTTTATTTCGTATTCCGTATTCATACTTTAGTATTTGAAATAAAAAAAAAATGAAGAATGAAGAATAGTATTTCGAAGCAATTTTTTCTTTCCTTTGTAAGTTTAATATCTGAAATAAAACTCCAATGTGTCTTAGGGATGATTTGAACTAAAAATTTGCGCGTTATCAATTGATCAACATAAATAAAGCTCTTTTGAGCACACCCTATATATATATCCTACATATTTTAGAGTCCTGTCTATTCTTATATTATTTATTTTTCTTCTTTGCGTGTGTTAAATAAAAACAATGTCAGAGAATTTTTATTTTAAAGGACATCAATCATAATCATGTCACCACATGAATTTTTTTTTTTTTTTTTATTTTCTTGGTTTTGGTTGATTTGAATGTAAATGTGTTTGTAAATGCTCAAATAATGAATTTTTTCGAAACAAAGTATTAAGGCTAAAAACTTTTAAATAATAGAATTGAAAAGAAAGAAAAATCACCTTTTAAAAGAAATCACAATAAAAGGACCTTGAATTTTATAGCGAAATATTTGCTTGAAAATCTGTAAGAGAATAAAAAACACCTGAAAGGTAAATTTTTTAATATAAAAAAAAACAGGTGATTTAATTTTTAAAAAGGTTAACAATATAATACCAGATTTGTATATAAAAAATTTAACCTTGAATATTTTTCATTTCTAAATAATTTTCTAATATGAAAGAGCTACCTACATACCATGATTCCATTATATGGATTTAGTTAGGTCCTTTTTATATATCTATTTTTTTTTTAATAAAAGTATTAATTGGATTTATAAGATGATAAATATTTTCTATATTTGAACGTTATAACAAATACGTTTTAACAATTATTTATGAACGTTGACGCATTTAAGAATGGATATAGTCAAAGAAAATTTATTATATTTCAGTTCAGAATTAACCCATTAAAGTCTGCTCATTGATCCCGTTGACCAATTATTATGAAATTTTCTAAGGATGGTCATAGAAGTTGCCTGAAAAATTTTTAGACTTCTAACTTTTGCCACGCCTGAGATTTAGAATGGGTATTTAAATACCCAATCGGCGTTACCGCTACAACATTTTATATAAATTTTTTAGCTTTTTTTTTTTAAAAATTAAAGTTTGATGGATTTATTACTTGATGCACTATCTGATATCTATTGGATGGATAGTGGATTATATGACAAAATATATATAATTGTTCTGTATTGTAAAATTTAAAATGTTTTTTAACTTTTCACATTATCTCGTGGTTTGAAGTTTGACCGTTATGTTGTCAGGTTTTAGAAATTCAAAAGCGAATTGATAAAGTTATACAGTTTCCAATGTAGTGTTATGTAAAATTAATTAGTAGGCTAAAATTTATATAATTCGGTTTAAATTACTATTATGTCTAACTTTTTGAGTCATGACCCACTGTTACGTACAAAGCGGTAACTTTGTACCCACTGTTCCGTACAAAGCGACCGAAAAAACCGCAATGATAACAATTGATAAGCCACTACTCATTCATGAGTATAATAAACGGATAGTTGATGGTGTTGATCTGTTAGAAAATGCTATGAACAATTATCGAATCAAAGTTCGTGATAAAAAATGGTATCGGCCATTGCTCACAAATACATTTGATGCCTCAATGGTGAATGCATGGAAGTTGGATGTTTTCTGCGCAAGGTATGAAGGTGTGACTCCTATGGGTACATTTGATTTCAGAGTAAATGTGGTGGAAGACCTATTAACACTACCATAGGTAGTCAGCCCAACAAAATGGCAAAATGCACGGATCGTGTCGACCATATAGTGGAAAAAAAACCTAAACGCAGTGTTTGTAGAAAATTTTAAACGGTATTAAAACACAATTTGCTTCCAAAAAGTGTTCGACTACTTTGCATCCCAAATGCTTTTTTTACTATCCTAATGATATACCACGAAGCAAAATAAAAATTAAGAAAGCGAAATATTTTACAAAATAGTTTTTAAAATTTAATTTTACAATATTATTATTTAAATACTTTACTTTTTAAGATTTATTCAATAAAATACTGTGAATTATGCCTTACTTTCATAAAAATATAAATTGTTTTTTAACTAATTTTTATAGGAATTTTTTCATACTTTAGACGGTTGGGTATTTAAACACCCAAAAAGGTAAATCATCTCTAGAGACGACGTAAGTACTCCAATCCAAAAAAAGAATGTTTTACCAACCAGATTGAGAAAATTTGCGGCTAAGTGATCTTTGGAAATTTTCCAATTTCCCAAAAACCCCTTTTTATGGATATTTTCGGGATTTAAGAAATCCTTAGTTTTTGACTCCCACTAACCACGACAATTCTTGAGAATTTTGATTAACTCACTGAAAACGAATTATGGACCTGTCTTTTTTCTCTCTAATAAAATTAAAACTAGTTCAATATCTGTAACCTATCGGCAGTCTCCAACCAATATCCCCAATCGGTAATTGTAACCAATTATCCCCCAATTATCCCCCAATTGTAACCAATTATCCCCCTCGGTGGCGCAGTGGTTATGTAACAGGATCCATGACCGAGGGGACCCCGGTTCGAACCTGGTTGGTGGCGATTTGTAAAAAAAATCCATCATTAAATTTGTTAATTGAAATTTCGAGATTAATCGAATGAAAATCATTAATTGAGATCGAACCGGTAATAAGGTAGCGCCACGTTGTTTCTAGGCAGCGGTAGATGGTTACTCCATCTCCTAGGACCGGTTACTGTAGGCCAATCACCCGCATAATCGGTAAATCAATGGATTCGAAATAATAGAAGAAGAAGCCTCGGATACACGAATGACTACTTGATAACGACCTTTGGCACTCAAAAAAGGACCCGAATTGCACAATGGAATGTAAGAACACTTAGAGAAGCTTCAAGACTCTCGCAATTGGAAGCTCAAATGGCTACTTACAACATAGACATCCTAGGTATAAGTGAAATGAGATGGAACAACACCGGAGAAATCAACACGGAGAATGGAAACATGGTAATTTACAGTGGAAGGGAAACAGGGGGTGAAAGTGGAGTCGGAATACTAATATCAAAGAAATTGAGACAAACATTGGTTTCTTGGAAGGCAGTCTCGGATAGAATTGTTATAGGGCGATTTCGAAATATGACAAGACATGTAACAATAATTCAATGCTATGCACCAACAGATGTCGCTGAAGACCATATTAAGGATGACTTCTACGAACAAATAGAAACAACGCTAGCACTCATAAATAGGGGAGATATCATAATATTAATGGGTGACTGGAATGCGAAAATAGGATCTAACAACAATGGACTTGAGGAGATAATGGGCAAACACGGGTTAGGAAGAGAAAGAAACAACAACGGGGAAAGATTGATAGAGTTGTGTCAGACTTTCGACCTAGCAATCGGAGGGAGTCTATTTCCACACAAAGATATCCACAAATACACATGGACAACACCAAACGGGATCTCAAGAAATCAGATAGATCACATATGCATCAGCAAGAAGTGGAAACAATCAATGTTAGATGTGAGAAATAGAAGGGGAGCAGATATACACAGCGATCATGAATTACTAACTGGGGACTTCAGAATGAAACTAAGCCAACAAGGAAGAGGCAGAAGATATAGAAAGAAGAAAATAAATATAAACAACTTAAAAAATCCGCAAGTAAGAGCTGACATAGTTACGGCGTTACGAGAAAATATTAGAAATAATAGAGAATACACTTGGGAAGAGATTCTGGAAATTTACAACCAAACAAGCGAACAAAATCTTGGAATTTCACAACCACAAAGAAAAATCTGGATAACCGATAACACATGGGCCTTGATTAAAAGAAGAGGTGAAATAAAGAAAATGATAAACAACAGGATGGCATCAAGAAGAGAATATGAAGAAATAGCGAAAAGAGTAAAAAGAGCAACAAGAAGAGATAAAAGGAAATTTCTACAAAATTTAGCCGGAGAAGCAGAAAAAGCAGCACAGCAACATAACCTGAGAGAATTGCATCGCATAATCAAGAACTTAACTAACCAGTCGGAACAACAAAACAAACCAATTAAAGATAAAAATGGTGCGCTCATCACAAACTTAGAGGATCAATTAAAGAGATGGAGAGAACATTTCCAAGAACTGAGCAACGAAGAAAGTACAAATAATGAAGCAGACATAAGAAACAGAGACAATGCAAATATCTACCCAACTGAGGGACTGCCAATATCTACTCAAGCTCCAAATATAGAAGAAATCAAAGCTACAATCAATATCCTGAAGCAAAACAAAGCAACAGGTGAAGATGGAATTCCAGCAGAAATAGCCAAACTGGACCCTGACTTATTCGCAAAAACAATTGAACCCCACATCAGGAAAGCATGGATAGAAGAGAATATACCACCATCATGGAAGAAAGGAATGATTGTCAAGATACCTAAGAAAGGAGACTTGGCAAATTGCAGCAACTGGAGAGGAATCACGGTTCTAAATACTATTCATAAGATAATAGCAATTATTATAAAGAAAAGATTAGAAGAAGTACTAGAACCAATACTACGGAAAGAGCAGGCAGGTTTCAGACCAAACCGAAGCTGTGTAGACCAGGCAAATACTTTACGGGTCATAGTTGAACAATCAGTGGAATGGAATGCCCCACTATATCTACTATTCATAGATTTTAAGAAAGCATTCGACACAGTCAAGAGATGCGCAATATGGAGAACACTTACAAAGAAAGGAGTTCCTGAAAAAATCATCAACATCATCAAAGCGATGTATGAAGATGCAGAGACAACAGTTCAACACAGAGGTAAGATCAGTGATCCATTCTACACCAATATAGGAGTTAGACAAGGATGTCCACTATCTCCACTTCTCTTCAACACAATACTAGACGACATTCTAAGAGAAGTTTGCACTGGAATAAACGGAATAGAATGGGATCTCTTCGGAAACTTAGAAGACTTAGATTACGCAGATGATGTATGCCTCATATCAAAAAATCAAAGGGACCTACAGAACAAAGTCAACAGATTACAGGAAGAAGCAAAGAAATCGGGACTGGAATTAAATATCGAGAAAACCAAAGCAATGAGGACAAACAATAGTTACAGTGAGCCAATAACAGTGAGTGGACAACAGATAGAATACGTAGAAGAATTCAACTACCTGGGGTGCATTATAACATCAAGAGGAGGTGCAACAGAAGATGTCAACAGCCGTATAAATAAGGCAAGAAGAACATTTGGGAGCCTAATGAAGATATGGCGGAGCAACCAAATATCGAGAACAACAAAGCTAACAATATTCAGAGCATGTGTTAAGTCAACATTAATATATGGCAGTGAAACATGGCTCACTTCGGTCAGAATCAAACAGAAGCTACAAGTATTCATCAACAAGTGCTTGAGAATTATATGCAGAATATTCTGGCCGGCAAGAATTAGCAACGAAGATTTATGGATGATAACTGGAGAAGAACCTATCAACAGACAGATAAATAGGAAAAAATGGAAATGGATAGGTCATACACTAAGGAAATCAGAAAGTGATATAGCAAGAAGAGCTCTAGAGTGGAATCCACAAGGACAAAGGAGACCCGGCAGACCATACAACACATGGAGACGCACAATCGATCAAGAATTAACAGTCAACAATTATACCTGGGACGATATTAAGGAAGTAGTACTCAACAGAGAGGAATGGAGGTTCACTATCGAAGCCCTATGCTACCACGCGGAGTAATAGGAGAAAAAAAAAAAAAAAAAAAAAAAAAAAAAAACCTATCGGCAGATATAGCTATTTTATTGCACTAAGGTTTTTGGGTATTTAAATACCCAATAGGCAGTAATGAGTTAAATATGGATTTTTATTATAAAGAAAAATTAATTGAATATGAATTTCTGACTCCTTCTCTCTCAAAATTTCAATAGAAATAATTTGTGGTTATATATTTGGGTATTATGATTTATTAGGTTATATTAATCCATCCACTGTGCCAGTAGACATTCATTTAAGTATACCGTAAAACTTACCTGTGTTAAATATTTGACCAACTTGTTGTGCAATTTAAAATTTCAAAATGAATTCAAAATTTTCATTTTATTTTAATTTTAAAATGGATTACAATTTTTTTTTTATAATTTAAATTATCCTTATATTCTTAAAATATTACAATATCCTTAATACGTGACATTCTATAAAAAAAAAAAAAAAAAACAAGAACTAAATTTAACAATCTATACAAAATATTATTGTCATTTTCAAAACGAGATCATTCTATTTTAATGTCCATATTATCCTAGACATTTCAATAGCTTCTATTACCAAAAATTACATCTATTAAATTTTATTTTAATATCTATGTATTTTCAAAAATAATATCCTTGAACTAATTTGCTCTTCTCTTATCAATTTTGAACTCTAGGTAATATTAGTCTTTGTAATATTAACCGAAAATAATAAAATTTCCGTAAATGAAACTTTCAATTCGTGACAATTTCACAAAAACAAAAAAAAAAAAATCTTTTCCAAATTGTCAAAGATGATGTCTAATTTGAAATGTACTTTAGAGAAAAAAAAATTCGATTTATTCAAGGATATAAAATTTTTTTTTAACTATTTCCTTTATCCTTTTTTTTTTTTGAAAATTTGATTTCCAAAATGAAATGTATATATATATATATATATATATATATATATATATATATTACCTCAGTCCAAGACAAATATTCAATTCCTGAAATAATTTCAAAGAGTCAACAGAAAAGCAAAAAAAAAAAAAATATATAAACAGCAAAAAAGGAAAATGTCCTTTTTAAAAATGTCTTGTAATGATTTTTATGTTAAAAACACAATTCAATGCAATTTAATACACCAATAAAATTAAAAAGGACTCTTCACACCGGACTATCATAATATAATATAATCGTAATTGTATTATATTAATATATATTATATATATATATTATACATATATATAGAACAAAGATAAACCGTTATATTACTTTTTAAAACGTTGAAATTTGATTCGTTTCACAAAAGGACAATACATCCAAACAAACATATTATACAATTATAATATAATATAAAATAAACTTTAAATGGTGCATTAACTTTAAATAGCAAATAAATATATAATAAGAGTAAAAATAAATATAAAAATAACAAACAAAAAGAGAGAAAATCTCTTCTTTTTATTATATCCTTAATAAGGAATGTAGAATATAAAGATAAAATCTAAGGACATATTTTAGAGACCGATTTTCTAAACAAAAACCAACAGAATATAAACAAAAAAAAAAACAAACATCATTTTATAAACAGGATCATAAAAAAATCAAAAAATTATCATAACCAAGAGAAAAACAGAAAAATCAAAATCTGCGTGTGAAATTATTTTCGATTTTTGATTTTTAAGAGTGCTGCAGTGTTGACAATATATAAAAAATAAACGTTACATTTAATTCATGTGTTTGTGATTTGAGTAAAAAACTTAGTTTTACCTATAATTTTATTTCGCTATAGTAGCTAAGTATAGTAAAAATGGGTAATCATGACCTAGTGGATATTTGTGATCTAGTCAGCCTAAAATTGATTTAAAATGTATTTCCTAAAATAATATTTTTTGGGAATTTATTTCGAAAATTTAATTATTTTATTCTACAATACTTGTACTAGTACTTTAATATGATAATAGAAAATTTCAATTTTCAAAAAACCAATTTGTCATAAAGCACCTTACTTTTTCTCGTAATTTCAGTTTTTCAGACCTATAGATCACAACTAGAGTTTTGAAGTGAGTTTTTGTATAACCAAATATTTAACTTTTTATTACTTTTTATAAATTAAAATTACTTTATTTGAAGAGTATTAAGTACTTGCTAAATAAAATTCAATTTGTGACCTAGAATATCTTTCGATTAAATCATTTCGCCACATTACTACAACGGTCACAAATTCAAGCAATATTGGAACCGAATTACTCGCAAAATATATCCGAATTACATGTTTCAAATTGTAGTTGTTTTTTAGAATTAATTTAATTAATATATTTAATTTTATATTGGTAATGTCTAATTTTTACTGTAAATTAAATAAGGAATCATCGCTCATTTTGTGACCTACGCAAAATTTAATAAAATAAGCTGAAAATCATTAAACATTGCAGCGGTCACAATTATATTCAAAACGGTCACAAATATGCTACTTATCTTTTTATACAAAATAAAATATACAAAAATTAATTTTATCATTTAAAAAGTCTCTATTTTGGCTTACAAGTCATTAAGATAAAAAAACGAAATAACAATAACTAAAAAAAAATTTTCCATCTGTAGTTAGAAGAAGAAAAGAATAAAGATTTGGATAAAACATAGAACAACAACAAATGAAAGAAGGTCAACAAAAACTCAAAATGGTTTTATTTGAAAAGAAGATAGAAAATAAATATAA
The DNA here is from genome assembly GCA_963942445.1 of Argyra leucocephala. Taxonomy (NCBI): domain Eukaryota; kingdom Metazoa; phylum Arthropoda; class Insecta; order Diptera; family Dolichopodidae; genus Argyra; species Argyra leucocephala. The sequence goes on from OZ012681.1 coordinate 19,726,209, forward strand.
CGAAAGTCCTTCAATAGAATCAGAATCCGATATTAAAGTTAATACTATACGTCATTGTGTAATACGAAGGTGAATATTTGCCCGGTGTAGTTTTAGAAAGAAAAAACGATGAATATCAAGTCAAGGCTATGGGCATGAGCGGGCATAATATCGGTGACATTGTTAATAAAAATGTTTAACCAGTTTTAGTCAATGTAAAGGGAATCTATTTAGTTTAGGAAATAGATCTTCGCAGATCAATGAAAGAACTAATTATATCAAATGTAGATATAAGAATATTTATTGTCTTATGAAATTGCATTTATTTTTTGTTTAATTCTTTTTGTAATTAAGTATTAATAACATGTATTAATTCTAATTATTTTTTTGTGATTTTCACTAACTGAGTTTATGAAATAATATTTTTTTTTTTTTTTTTTTTTTTTTTTTTTTTGCGAAAGATAGGAGGTAATCCCCGAAGGACATCAAGAGCTCCAGCCGCGTGTGCATCTTGATAGTGTAGGAATCGAACCCACTAAAGCCCACCTATCTTTTTCCGTTATAACCAATCTACGTAAGATCGACTAATGACTTTTTTTTTCGTAAATTTTCGGTCGCGTCTTTAGGAAATTATTATAGTGATAGTTTCCGTGGAGGATCGCTAACATCATAATAATTACCGTGTAGGAACTTTATCACTATGATATTTCCCGTGAAGGAGATAGTCACAGCAATAGCTCCGCGTGGGAAGATTTTTTAGATTTTTTCGCAAAGGAAAATTATTGAAATAAAAATTTCCGTAAAGGAAACTATTATCGTAGAATTTTCCATTTTAGGTCGTGACCAGCTCGTGGGGTTTCGTTCTCTTGAGTCGACGGATACTGCTGTCGATATGAAGAACTGCTGCCATTTCCGAGTTCACATGAGTTTGCAGTCTCTGCTCGTGTTTGACTGCATGTTTCTTGATCTCTTCCGTGACTGATTCAATGCGCAAGTCACGGTGGAGATCTTTGTTACGTATGTACCATGGTGCATTTACTATACCACGGAGCACTTTATTTTGAAATTTTTGCAACATTTCAATGTTGGTTTTCTTTGCACAGCCCCATAATTGGATACCGTACTTCCACACAGGTTTTAATATCTGCTTATATATTAATATTTTGTTCTGTACTGATAACTCAGAACCACGCCCAAGTAACCAGTAAAATTTTTTGAGTCTAATGTTTAGCTCTTCTTTTTTCTTTCTTATATGTTCCTTCCATCTTAGCTTAGCATCGAGTGTCATTCCCAGATACTTTGCTGTATTGGCATATGGTACTATTTTGTTATTGATTGAGATAGGAATGGTTGCAATCTTTTTATATGTAAAATTTATATGAGTTGATTTGCTTTCATTAAGTTTTATGCGCCATCGTTGGGTCCATAATCTTATTTTATTCATTGCATTTTGAAGTTTTGCTGTGGAGTTTTCGACAGATACGTCAACTGCAAGAATCGCAGTGTCGTCTGCAAAGGTAGCCATAAAAATGTTGTCAATTTGTGGGATATCTCTTGTATATAGCAGGTAAAGTATTGGACCAAGAACACTTCCCTGTGGGACTCCAGCAGATATTTCTTTTACTTCTGAATATTCTTTGGCATAACGTACACGAAAGCATCTATTGTTCATATATGATTTTAATATTTCATAGAATTGTCTTGGTAAATCACGATGTAGTTTAAATTCAAGGCCTTGGTGCCACACTTTGTCGAAAGCCTGAGCAACATCTAAGAAGATTGCTGGGCAGACTTTTTTTTCTTCGAACGCTTTTTCCACTATATTTGTGATCCGATGCACTTGATCAATTGTAGAATGTTTGTTTCTGAATCCAAATTGATGGTTCGGGATCAGATCTCTTTCTTCAATAATCGGGGCAAGTCTTTTGAGGAGCAGTTTCTCAAATATTTTTGATATAATAGGTAACAACGATATTGGTCGATATGATGTTACCTCTGAAGGCGGTTTTCCTTGCTTCGGTATTACAATTACTTCTGCAATTTTCCATTGTCTCGGAACATATGTGAACTTAAAACATGCATTAAATATATGTTGTAGCTTTAACAAAGCTAGATCTGGTAGTTCCCGCATGATTTGGCCATTGATGAGATCGTAACCTGGTGCTTTTTTGACACTCAGGTTGTGTCTGCATATTTGTTTAATTTCTCTTAGAGTGACATGCGAAATTTCCGCTTCATCTATTTTAACTTCGAGAGTTATATTTTCATTTGCAAGATTTTGTGTTGGTGCTGTGAAGACCTCTGCCAAGTGGTCAGCAAAAATCTTAGCTTTTTCTTTTGGGTTACCGACCCAGCTACCAGCCTGTGTTTTCAAAGGTGGATCTTGCACCTGTGGTCTATTTATTCGTTTAGCTGCTTTCCAAAGCGAGTAGTCAGTATAAGCATCGGCTGATAAATTGTTTAAGAATTTATTAAATGATTATTTAAGCGATTGAATATAATTTTATCACCTGGGTACCTCGTTGATTGCCATTTTCGTCGTGCCCTTCTCTTCTCCATAACCAGTGCTCTTATTTCTGTAGGATAGCTCACTCTCGAGTGATGTTTCGAGTCAAAACATGGCGTGCTCTCCTTTGCTGCTTGCTGCACGTCTACAATGAATTGCTCGACTTCTGCATCAATTTGGTTCCTTGATTCCACGGATCCTAGAGTAATGAATTGCTCAAGTTTTTCTCTAAACATATCCCAATCAGTTTTCTTGTTTGTAAGTCTTGGGAGGCAATTTTTGTGTTCAACTTTTTCACTTAGAACCATGATCACTGGAGTATGGTCAGACGATAGGTCATCATTGCTCACGGCATATGTGTGGTTTCTATTTATTCCCTTTGTTATAAAAAAATCAATCAAATCAGGTATTTTCGCTGGGTCAGTGGGCAAATAGGTTGGGGCACCGGAAGAAATAATATGTGTTACATTATGTTTTATTAATTGATAAACATAGTTATTGAAGTTTTGAGTTTAGTATTATTTTTCATAGTCACAAATACCAACACCAAATAGTCACAAATTGGAGCACTCTAGGTCACAAATTGGTGCGAGGCTGAGATTTTGAGGTTTTCTGGAATTTTATTTTTTTTTCTAGAGACTATTAATAAAAAGTCAAATAAATCAAATTTTATTTGCAAATAATTAAATAAAATAAATTAAAATGATAATTTAAGAAAATTATCTTGAAAATTGGATTTTTAGCGCATCGCAAAAGTCAAAATTTAGTTTACATAGGTCATCAATACCCACTTTTACTATAGAGAGATAGCAGTAATTTCCAAAAACCGGGACACTTCAAACAATTATGTTTCATTGTGGTACCAATAGAATAATTTAAAAAAAAAGTATAGTTTGCTGTAACGTATAACATAGTTTGCTATGGAGTTACTTAATTTCAATATCGGAGTAATCACCCAATAAATCTAGAAACTGGGATACTAGATAGGTATTTCTTTTATGAATTTTTAGAATTCAAATAAGTGCAGATTAAATTTAGGATTGTTTAATATCCTTCTAAATCTATCTGCCAATTCTATTTTGAATACAAGAATCATTTGAGGATAAGCTAAAAAGTCTTCTTAAATATACTTGTCTATAATATGTGTTAACATCACTTTTGTGTACAAAATTTTTAATATTTTGTTTATTCTGAAAAAAATCTTAAACGAAAATTTATATTTAAATGATAGTGTTGAGATACCTTTTTATGAACCAGTATGGGTTCGTAAGATTGATTACATTAAATAAGGTCTACTGAACTATCTGCGATATGAAAATTGGATTCTAAATTAGTATATTCCAAATGATTTACATCAATCATAGTAATGTACTGCTTCGCAATCACAAGGACGCAATTCGACTTTCCTATCGCAGATATAGACCTGATGTAATGTAATCAAACTAATGAAACTAGATTGAGCTTTAAAAAATGGCATCCCAACTGTCGTTTAGATATAAATTTTTGTTTAACATTTTTTTCAGAATAAACAAAATATTAAATATCAGTACAAGTGAGTGTTAACATTGCCGTATATGCAAGCATGTCAGAACACTTATGCTTATCTTCAAATGATTCTTGTATTCAATGTATAATCAGCAGAAGTTAAGAAGTATAATAGCACTTACCTAAATTCTAAATTTGCTTCTTTCTAAGAAAGTCATCAAGATTATACCATCTCTAACAAGTTTATAAGGTAAATTCTTTAATATCAAATTACAATAATAATTTAAAACCCAGATATTTATACAGGTCGCAAATATTTAGTAATTTTATATTTGTCACGAGTGGCGCTAGTGTAGTTTTTCAATAGAAATTTTTGATAATTCAATTAACAGGTTTGCCAACTTAAAAAAAAATATCTATATCATTAACATACATTGTTCTTTTGAATTTAATAAAACCTAGACATTAAACCGTATGAGAAGAACACAACTTTTATCTCCTTTGCAGTTTCCTAAAATGTTACTATGATTTGACAGCTAACATTAAATAAAATTGAACTGATTCGGAATCTCGTTGAAAGAAATTCCGAAGCATATCATAGTTTTTGAGTTCATCCTAATGACCTGACTAATTGTGAAAATGCAAATATTTGTGTCATGTATTATGACAAATTTAAACCGATAGCCCTTAGAGCTAGTGCTGACTTTTTTATTGTAATTTTTATTATAGTAAATAAAAAAATAGCAATAATTATGCTAAATTTTGTTCTATATACCCCGGGTGTTCCAAAGCGGTTATTTTAAAATTTTAAAAAATTTAGTAACCAAATCGAGGGTGCTCTATCGATTGGTGATATTATATTTGTGGATCATAAATAATTTATCCTACAAAAAAACAAATCAATTTTCGAAATATCTTCTCAGATATTGCAATCGAATATTTTTTTGCACTTATACAGGACAGGAGAAATACAGGGGCAGCAAAAATCAATATAGACCACAACTCAAATATTGTTTTTACCCTTCTTCGGGACACAATACTTCAACATGGCCGAAATCCAATTCGATTCCAAGACTAAACCTTAATTTCTTGACATCATTAAATTAATTGGTCTGCTTTGGTGACCATTGTAGTGTCGTTTGTGTCACCTATCGTTCGGTAAATTGCAAAAACAAATTGTGTTTCCACGAAATTTGAATCGTTTGTTATAAAAATTATTGCATTGCATTTCTTTTCTACGCTTCTAATTATATATATATATATTATTCTGCATTTATCTGGATGTTTGTAAGTCCGACGGAATATTCCAACACATATACAAATTGCAATATGTATACAAATTGCTTTGGTGCTCTTTTTTAACCCCTGTCTACCATGCTGAATCTTTGCAGGAAAAAATACCATTGCATGAAATATATTTTTTTAATTTAATGTTAGTCTTCTTCGCAAATAATAAGGAAAAATAAAAAAAAAATAATAATAAAATAAATAAAACAAACAATTTTTTTGATTTATAATAAGAAGGACTAATAGAAATTTTATCAATAGTTTAATATGGTATAATAACCAAAAGGTAAACAGCATTTAACACAAAAAAAACATAATGCACTTAAAAGTTATTCTTATTACTTAAAATTATACACAATATGCATATGTGTCTATATATTTTTTGTTGTTGTTATTATAATGATCATAGCATTATAGTTTTGCTACCGTATGCATTGCCTGTACTATAGTACTATTGGTAAAGATACTCTAGCACGAAATGTGATGCGATGAAAAGTTAAAATTGTTATTTATTTATTTATTTTTTTTGTTTTTTGTTTTTTGTTGTTGTTATTATAATGATCATAGCATCATAGTTTTGCCATACCGTATGTATAGCCGGTATAGTACTATAGGTATATATATATACTCTAGCCAGAAATGTGATGCGATGATGACTTAAAATTGTTATTTATTTTTATTTTTTTTGTTTATTGTTTTTTTATATATATATACATATATATATCTATATGATGTATAAATTTATGATCGTATATAATATTTAGTATGCATTATGGGGTTAGATTTTGGTTCTGGCGATTTACACATAAAAACAGTAACAACCTATACATTTTTAAAGAAATTAAATGAAATTTTGTACTATTATTTTTTATTTCTTATCTTTGTAAATTTATAATTTTTAGGTATATTTGTTTTTTTCAAGTGTGTAGAGATGTATGTTGTAGAGAGTGATATATAGGTATCGGTTAAACCATATTGATCGTTGTTGTTCTTTTTAATGTATGTTATAAATAATAATTATGTATGAATTTTAACATGAACAGTTCGATAATGATTTTTTTCAAATGAAATGAAATTTTAAATAGTCGATCAATGGTTCACAAGTTATGAACAGTTTTGTAAATACCTATTTATTTGCAGTAAATTTTTTCTCGAATACCAGTTTTTATTTTATTCATCAAAATAAATATTATGTGTACCTACAATATTATTGTTTTTTTATATTTACAATTTTATTTATTTTTGTTTTTAAAATTGTTTTCGTTCAAAGTTGTGGCTCATTATAAAATATTATTTGTTCGCTATAAACTTTGACGCTAAGCTTACGCAGCGAATGTTATTGAATGTTAACAGGATTAACTTAATTCTGAATTATATGATAAATTTGCAATGTTGGCAAAAAGGATGTCGCTAAAATGATCGAGTAAATGACCCTTAGGGAATAGAAAATTTTGCATCTTACTACAAATATTCTGTTTATATCGTAATTAAAAACGTTATAATACAAAAATAAAGGTATGGTAAATTAGTAAGCAAATACGTATTTTTCTTAAACTTGAAATGAAAACTCTAATGAAGGAAAGAAATGCTAGAATTTATTTTACTTCCGTCATTTATGGCGGGTTACAAAGCTAGTGATTAAATATTTACAGATGATTTGAATTAATTTAATCTGAACAAATGATAAGCATATGCGAGATATAATATTACGATCTGAAATAATTTTTTGATACTCGTATTTATTTTATCCAACATGAAAATGTATCATATACCTACATTAATACGTAATTTAATGTTTACAACTTTCTAATTGAAAAACAGTTATTAAAATAATCGAATTATACTACTTGGAGGGGTTATCATAATACTCGAAGACAAATAAAAAATAATCGAACTATTTAATGTAACCGGGAAAATGCTATTTAAGGTTTATTAGAACAGTATTCAAAAATTAATTTTCCAAAACATTTTCCATAAGAGCTTATTTTATTTATTTATAAATTCTTTATTGTGGGCTTATCACCATAGCAGTTTCATAACAACAATTTATATAAAATTATATATCACTTTTTTTCGCAACATCAGCTTATATCTACAAATAAAATAACAACTTCAAATAAAATTTCACTCCTAGGAAAACATCTTCTTAATTGAAAACTTTTTAGTTTAAAACCACTTTCCAACACTGTTCTAAAAATATCGAAAGATATCAAAAATGTTTTTAGTAACACTTATAAAATGCTGACATTGTTAGAAATTTTTATTATATTTGTATTATAATATGTACTTAGGATGTATATATATTATAATGTATTTTTTGTTATAATATCATTAAATAAAATTAAATTAATTGTATTTTATTAAAATGGATGATGGTTTGTAAACCAATCTATATAACATTACATATTATAACCATTCGGTAATTTTATATTCTTTTTGTTTAGTAAAAATTATCATTTCGATAATTTTAGAGAAATCAGAATAAAAAACTCCTTGAATACTCAAATTCTATATATGTAGATAAATGATTGTGTGTGGGTTATAAAAATGTTTCTCTTTATTTTTTTTTTTTTTTTAATTTTTATTAATGTTATTGAATTTTTATGATTAATCAAATTAATGGTGAAATTTTGGAAATGGAAATAAATTAAAATATTTTCATAAAAAATTTACAAAATTTACAAGAATTTTAAATGTCAATTTAATGGTTAAATTATATAATTAAAATTAAAATCGAATACGATTAAAAAATTTATAATTCAAATTAAAAAATAAAACAAAATTGTTTATATGTAAGTAGTAAGTACCCTTATAAATTTATTTTCTATTTTATGGTTTTTTTTTATAATATAATAAAAATATAATATAAAAAAATTAATCAAAATATTCAGAAATATTTTTAAGTATATGTATTCGTAATAGGTTCAAAACTCATCTGATTTCTCAATATTTTTAATTTAATGAAAATGCAATTGTACCAAATCCAACAGCTTTTATAGCTTTCTCATACAGGCTTACTACTCCAACTTATATGATTTTTTTTTATATTTCTGCTAAAATTGCATTTTACCGTTTAATTAAGTCTTACCATATCATATGATTAATTCAGTTGCAAGCTTGATTCACAAACTTTTTTCTTCTGATTTAAATATCCGCACTTATCAAATATAGCTGAAATACAACCTAGCAGCAACAGTAGCAGCGATAGCGGCAGAGGCAGAAAAATATTTTAAAAAACAATTTCTTTTTATGAACAAACACACAAACGAGCAGCGACAGCAACAGCGGCAGAATTTTTACTGCTTTTTCATTTCTAATTCTAATTTTCTGCCCTCTGCCTTTATCAGCTGTTAATAAAATTGTCAAATTGACAGTCAAACTTTTAAATTTGTTTCAGATGGAAGTTGTTTCAGTTGGAATAAAATTTAAATTACTTAAACATATGCACATCAAATAAAGCAGTATAATTTAATAAATTTGCCAACATAATTCTGAAAACAACAAAACAGTGATTAAGCAATTATGGAAGAAAACATTATAGAATTTGTCAAAAAAAATCCTCTAATTTATGACAATTGTCAATAAATTTATATATTTATATTTAACAATAGCATTTTCCATTTTTTTTTTTTTCATTTTTTATCAGTTTTTTTGTCTGTTGTCAATATAATTTTAAATTTTGATTAGTTTGAATTTGCTGCCTCCTGCTATATTGTGTCTTAGAAAGCAGAAGTTTTTAAAATATTCTACAAATAAAAACATTTTTTATTTAAGAATTTAGAAAAATAAATACACACCGAGCCAGTGTGTATAAGAGTTCAACATTTTGTTAATTTTGACCACCAGGCGGCTACACTTTAATTTTTGCATTCAATTTTTCATTCAATTTTCTGTCATTTATGTTGCATTCCTGAAAAAAGACGAAACGTCAAAAAAATGGAATGAAAAACTGAAACGTCAACTTTTTTTGAAATTTAATTTTACCTTAAATTTTTTTGACGTTTAGTCATTTTATATTTTTACATTTCAAAAACAAAACGTCAAAAAAATGGAATAAAAAATTTAACCATTTTTTTAATGCATCATCTTATTTTTTTGACGTTTCGTTATTTTACATTTTTTTATACACTTTAAAATTAAAATGTTCATGTCATTTTTTGACGTTTTGTCATTTTATGTTCACTTTTTAAAAATTTTAATATTTTTTGTTTTTCTGAGGATGTAAATATTTACAATAATATTAGTTAAAATATAGATAAAAACTTAAATTTAGTTATATTATGAACACTAAATTGGACAAAAAGAGCCCTGTGCAAATATTATTAAATATTAAATTTCAATATCTTTTGACGTTTCTTGAAATAAAAATTTAACGAAAAAATATTCAATATGGAAGCATTTGATTTTTGACATTTGAAGATAAAAAAAAAATTAAATGAAGAATTGAATCCAAATATTTTTTGAACTTTATTTCGATATATGGATTTTATCAAAAAAAAAAAAATGTGAGGGGAGTTGTCATAAAACACAACTCAAGTTATTATGTTTTTTTTTTAATTCTTCAGCGAAAATATTTTAAATGTGAATTTGTAAACTATTTTTTTTTCTGATTTTCATAAGCAACTGTCAAAAATCTAACCAATAAAATATTTTGTACTTTATAATTGTTAAAAAAATATATATTAATTAGTTGAAAAGCTGACAACTTTCAACTTAAATCTGAAAAAAATAAATTTTAAAATTTTGTATGAATATAATGGCTTTGTTTATTGTCTTTCTCTTGCTACAGATGCTATACACCATTCTAGCAATGATTCTTAAATTTTTCCTACTACTTCCAAGTTTTTTAAAAGCCGGTTTCTCACGCCCCCTTTAACCTATTTTTAACCGATAAATTGAACTTTTGGTCTTGATACAGTTTGTTTTACTACGGGAATTAATAAATAATATTTTTTGTATATCTAAATGACTAAACCTGTTCTAAACTTGAGCTATATGCAAAATATAAAATCACCCTCCTTTACTATAATGTTTTAAAAATAAAACACCATTAGATATTAACAGTAAAAATTATTAGATTTAGGTACCTATTATGTATTTCGATCGACTTTCATCGAATCGTTCATCGTTATGGTTAAAGTTATTCGATTGTAATCGTTAGTGCCATTAGGTATTTCGATGAAAATTTGATCGAAAATGTTTTAAAATGCTGCCATTGTAAAATTCAAATCTACGATGAAAATGACATATGTTTGATTCTTTGACTGTCAAATTCAAATTGTTATACGAAAAAAAAAACAAAACAATAGTGTTATAACTATTTGAAATTTTTCAGTTGAAGTGAAAATTGTTTAAATAAAATAAAAATTATTAAATTAAAAGTTTTTATAAATAAAATAATTTTAGCAGAGTTAAATTTTTCAGCTTCTGATAGTGCTGAAAAACGCTATCAAATTGCAGAGTTAAAAAACAAGCCAACATATAGTCGGAACTATTTCAATCCACTGGATTTGGAAGATTATACGTATATAATTATACATGCAATTGATGAGTCATTATCTACAAAACTTAATTTTATTAACAGTTTTGATCAAAATTTTCTGTTAAACAACATTGCTTTTATGAATTTATTAGAAAAATTAGTGTAAAAATTAAAATAGCCAATAAGTAATACATCGATTCCAAATATAATTAAAGTGGCCAGCGTATTAAGATTCTGTGCGGTTTATAATTTATTTTTATTCCAAAAAATATCGCAAATATAAAACAGACACCAGGTGTCCAAGCGTCACTCTTTTATTTTATCTTTTCAATTCAAAATTGAAATAATTTTCTACAAAATCTCTCTTTCGATGTCTCTTTCGTAATAAAATTTTACATCGATAAACTTTATTGATTTCGTCGACAATTTCTGAACGATATCGAAATACATAATGGCAATTTTGCATTTTGACATTTCGTTCGATTAAATCGTAATCGTTATCGAAATACATAATAGGCACCTTAAGTTCGTATACTATGTTAATTGTTAAAATTATATAAAAAGAAAAATAAGAGTTGTAAAGCAACCATCAAAAAAGATACACAGAAAAATTAAAGGTTTTATAAAAAATCAAATTGTGTGTTTCATTGAAGATATTAATAAAATATAATTCACGTGGCCTGGCCTCTCTTAATTTACAAAATTTTATTAAATTAGATATATACATTAGAGAGCTATATCAATTGAACATTTTGTCTTAATACAGGTTTTTTACTATGGGGATAAATAAATAATATTTTTCAGGTACAACAATGACGACTTAGTCTAAGCATGTGGTCCCTCATATCTTAGTTTATGTAATTTTATAAAATTAGATAATATATTATACTGCTAAATACAATCTTAATCTCTTTAAAGATTTATCTTATTCTACAATTTTCATTTTGTCCAGCTATTCAATCTACGAATCTTGGCTTGGCTATATCTATTAAATTTTTTTTAGGGTCCCAACTTCAGATCCCACTACAAAAATCATTGTTTTAAATATTCTTATTTTTACATTCATTATAATCAGTTGTGGATTCAGATGCTAAATAGAACCCTTTAGTTACAGTCTTTATGTTTTCAATAATATTTAAAATTAAGTATTATATTTTTTGTATAAGATAATGGGAACGGCTAAGTATTGAAATGAACTCACAAGTTCGAAAAGTTAGTCGTTCAATGTGATGTTTTGACGTTCTAGATACACATCCATTTTTGGATTGCCTGTCAACATATTTTTCTTTTTAAAGTGAATGTTTGAAGTACCAAAATAAATTAATAAATTTTGTGTAATCAAAATAATGCCTTTTAAAAATCACTTAAATAAATTTTCAATATGGCTACAAAAATCTTTGTTAAATTATTTAAATATTTGAAAAAAAAAAAGGTTTTAATATTACAAAATATTCAATAGATAATATAATTTAATTAAAAAAAAATTGTTATATCTGATTAACTAACAGTAATAATAATTTAATTGAAGTACAACTTACATACATTCAATAATTATTTATAATATATAATTCCTTTTTATTTTTTATTATTAAATATAATTTTTAATTATTTTAATTTTTTAATTTATACATACATAAATGTAGCCGTATATACCTATATATACAGATAATAAATAATTAATTTAATGATTTATTTAATTGGTTGTTAAGATTATAACAATTAGATGTGTCATAAAAAAAAAAATACAAAAACAACAAGTAAATTATCAAAAATAATAACAAAAACAATAATAATTAAATTAAATGATTTTATTATTATACTGGCAACAACAACAATATAAAATCGTATTATATTATGTTTGATGGGATTTTTGACAGATAATGAGAGCGATGATATAAATTAAATAGTAAATAAAAGTCATATACAATAACTGGAAAAAAATTAACATGTGTTTCTTTTTTATCATATTTTAATGTAATAAATAATATTTACTATTATAAGTAAATAATATTATTTTAAAATAAATTAAATATAAGTATTCACCTGTGCTAAATTTCTTTGACATACAAAATTTTAAATTCTTGCTACAATAATTATTATATACCCAGAATTTTTTAATAATAACAAAAAGTCAAAATAAATGTCGTTATTTAATTTATTTAATTATCAAAAATTTAAATAAATAAAAAGGAAGGAAATATTTAAATTTAATCAAATTATTATTTAAATAATAATTAATTTATTGAAAATTAAAACTGGGTATATTAAAATCCTATTTACATCTCATCCTAAAATAAGTAAACAAAAGTAAGAGTAAACAAAAAATCTGATATAAAAAACAGAACAACAACAAAAACAATGTTGACGTAAATTTAAACTTTGATTTTAATACAAAAAGGATAGTCAATAGCTTTACTAAAAGAAAATGTCAACCAGGGAGAATACACAAAGTGATTGATTACCTCATTTTAATTTTTGTTTTATTTTTTATTATTATTATTTTTGTTTTTTTTTGATGGAAGAAGAATGATAATGAAGAGATGTGAAAATGAGAAAATCATACATAATCTTTAAATAACGATGGTCTTAATTATTTTAATGGACTTGTATTTTTCTGTGAATTTTATTTCTTTATTTTTTTTTTTTTATTTTGTTAAAATATCGTTAATTATGTCACGCAGTTGAGATTATTTTGAGATGAGATTTAGGTTTAGGTCATATAAAAAAAAAAAAAAACAGGAAAGCCAAACAACAATTTAAAAAAAATGGAAATTTTTTCGTTCATGAAAATGAAAAATAAAAATTTAAAGTGATTTTTTTTTTTTTTTAATGGAATATTGATGTATAAAGTAATACTAGCTATCTTCATTTTGTGAGTCTCCCCACTTATTTGAAATTTAATTAATGAGTTTAAATATATTTTTTCTATGTCTCTGGAGAATTTTTTTCAATTATTTGTGAAATTGTTAAATTGTGAAAAGTTTTGTTTTTTTTTGATAAAAATTTAATGTTGAAATAAAATAATTTTAAAAATTCATGGGTAATGAACAGGGTCGATGATTTCTATTGGAAACTGTACACAAAATTATATTAAAATATATAAAAAATGAAATCAGAAATTTATGTTTTAAAGTTTTTTAATAGAATGTTTAAGTTTGACTTAATTGGTTGATGAGCCGAGATTCTAAGCTTATAAATTATGTGTAAAAATGATTTTTCACAAGTTAATTTCCAGCAATCGATGCCCCCATTTGGATGGTTTTACTTTATATTTGAATATTTATATTTGGAGGGTTGGATGGTTTTACTTATATCCACTCCTACAATTTTAGGATTAGTTTTACTTTATATCCTAGAAACATAACAGTTCAAGAATAGGCTCCTAGTTCTAATTCATCCATATTACCACAATTTAAACGAAACGAATTTTTCTAATTTCGTGACGATGGTATTTTATTACTTTCAACTGTATCCCTTAATTTGTATCCTTGAAAATTTTGATTTCACGCCCATTTAAAGCTGCTTTCATTTTACTGACCATTAATATCGTGTATTTTTTGGTTTATTATGAACACTATTCAAACATTATATTTGCCATTAGATTTATAATAACACACTTTTTCAAAACGATTGACGACGCCGCGCAATTGATAAAAATCATAAATTCCAAAACTATTTGACAATCAGTCATAAATTCCAAAACTGTTGGCAACACATAAATTTTTGCAAACGTCGTATCAATTTGGCATTTGCTTTATAGTTACTGCTTTGTTTTCTTTTGTCAGATTTAAAAAAGTGGAATTTTATAAATTAAAAAATAAAAATGAATGACGAAGAAATAGATAGGTAAGTAAAATCAAGTTAAATTATGTTTTTATGTCTTAAATGAATGATATTTTTATGATTTTAGTGAGAATAATGATGGTGAGATCTGGACGAAAGGTCTGGTTAAATTACTTATATCGACCAGACTAAAATATGAAAAAGATTACGAATCGGGGAAGAAAAAAACAAACCATCATATGAAATAAAATTCATAATGAAATAAAAATTACGTGTCCGGAGTTCCCTTTCAGTAAGGACACATGTAAAATTAAGTTCACAAATTTACTGACAACACTCAAAAGAATAAAAACAAGAAACAAATCAAGTGGTCAAATGGCTTCAATATGGATGTGCTATGACGATTTTAATCAAGTCTATGGAAGCTGTCACTTTATAACTCCTCCAACAGAAAATTTAGCTTCCACTTTGGTTAACGATAATGAAAGTATTTCTTTTGACGATACAGCTCACAATCAACTCGCGAACAACAACGTCACGAAGAAATTATGGAGATTGAGAGAAAAAGAATCGAAGTACTACAAAGCCTTCGCGATATTTTAAAATAGAAATTATAAAATGCATTTAAGGTAGTAATTTTCAAAAAGTTAACAGTTTTTTTTTAATTATGTATATTAGGCTGTGAATTAAAGTCTTATATTTTTTTATTTATTTTCTATGAAATAAAGTAAAGTTTAGTTTTAATTAAATTAAGTTTTTTAATTTAATTTTATTAGTAAAAAATAATAGAAATTTTAAAAAAAAAATTTGAAGCTGCAAATAGATGAACCAGTGCTTGTCGTTTTTCTTTTGCTGCAGTAGATGCAACAGCATTTTGAGTACCATAGTCTTCAACATTTTGGTTGTTTTCTGGGATATCTGATGCATCTACGCCTTGATTATTAATAATAAAATTGTGCAGAAAAGCACATTTAAATATGATGTATTTGGCTCCTCTTTCCACTTTATAAATTGGTAAATATTTCAAGAGTCGAAATTTTCTTTTTAAGAGTTCAAATGCCTGTTCGATGCAAACTCTTGTTGAGCTTAGAGTATAATTGTAATTTCTCTCTGCTCTAGCAAGAAATCCATTATCTCTAAAAGGCGTTAAAAGATATGTTTCTAATGGGTATGCTGATTCACCCAATAAATGACTATCTTGTGGAATAACAAGCTCCCCAGATCTTAGTTTAGATTCAAGTGGGCTATTTCGCCATACCCATGCATCGTGGGCTCTGCCAGGCCTGACAAAGAAGATATCAGTAAACCGCAATTTGTGATCACATACTCCATAAAATTAATGTTAATAAATTTTAATACAAAACAGCACAAGCCTGAAGTAAAGTACTGTGATATCCTTTTCTATTTAAGTAACTTTTTTGATTTTTTTTTGGAGTGGGAATCTGGATATGAGCTCCGTCCACGCATCCAATAACATTTGGAAACGCCTTGTCAATTCTTAAGTTTTCGAAACCAAACATTATCTCTTGATACTCTTCCATAGCAGTAGGCCATTTTATATATTTCTTTGCTAGTTTAAAAAGTATTTTGGTTACTCTATTGAACGGTCTGTGTGAAGTTCCCTGTCCAACTCCGAATCGATCAATCAATTGCCTGTAAGTGTCTGATCGATTTGCCAGTCTCCAAATCGTTAAATAAAGTGATGTTTCTATATTTGTTTTTTTCCTACCTGTATTTTGTTCTATCCAAAAAGGTTTGATTTCTTTTAGAAGTTTCTAAATTGGAAGTATAAAGTTTTTTACTAAAAAAAAATGAAAATTTGTAAATTACTTGAAAAGTATTTCTACTCACACGAAAATGAGTTTTAAATGTTTCCTCTGAATATTTATCGATCGTATTTTTATAGTTTTTAATTTTAGCAATTGATTTATTTTTTTTTTTTCACTAAACATTTAGTAATAAATAATCTTTTTCTGCCTAATTTTGTTTTTTTTTGTCTTAAAATTAAATTTTTATTATTGCACTCTGTAATTATTTGTTCTATAAAAATTTTTTTGTCTTCGCAAATTTATTACAAGAAACTTGTTTTCACAGTGACGTAAGAATCAATTTTTTGATTTGCAAAGCATTCGATGACAAAAATCAATGACACAATTATTGACGATTCAACTTCAAGTCAAATGATCGTCAAATTGATGACGTTTTGGAAAAGTCCTTAACTCTGGATTATTTTAAGTGTTTTAATAACCACCCTTAATACTACTATTCTATTTATTACTATATAAAATGGAAATAGTTGCTCTATAGTTCCACTTACAACATTATAATATGTCAAGCAATATGTCAAAAAATTACGACAAACTGAATTCCCTTCATAAAAACAACATTTTCCCACCCTGTGCCAACGAAAAATTATAAATCTAAACTTCTAGAAATGCATATTTAAATCCATTTGCTTTATTTATTGCTCTATAATGCTCTGAGAGTTTAGATAGCAAATTTTTCATTTTTGAAAAATTGCAATACAAATTATTGCAAATAGCAATAGCCCCCTACTTTACTTCAACTTTGCAACTGAAATTGTAAATTTTGAAAAATTAATTTTCCCTCATTTCAATTTACCTCACACTTTCTTTCGAACTTGTCTACAAAGCAAAATAAGTGTTATTTTTTTATCATTATTATCATGTCATATAATCCCTACAACAATAAGGGGTGATCATAGGGTGGTAGGGTTGATATTGCAGTGTGAGACAATTTTTTTAGATTAAAAAAATTAAATATTTTTTATTTAGAACTTAAAGAGTACTCTCTTAAGTATTGTATACTGCATTCACACAAATATACAACTAAAAACTATATTTCATACCAAAAATATTGCCATTATAATAGTTAAGTTGGATTTCTGTTATTTCACAAATGTAATATTTCATATTTTCAAATTATGATAGTAACAACAATGGATATGATAGTGTATAACAATGCAAAACTTAAAATTTACAAATATAATATCAACAGTTATAATAACAGTAAAAATGATAATTAATATAACCAACTTATCTACATTTTGCTGTGGATTTGAAAATTCAGTTAGTTTTTTGTATTTTATACAAAATGGTTTGCAAACATTCTAATGATGCAGTCATTCGAAAGTTTCTAAAACTATGCAATAAATTAAAATGGGCTTGTATAAAATAAATCCAAAATGAAATAAATTCGAAGGAAAAATTAAACTGTATGAATAAAAACCCCATCTCCCTCTTGTCTTCATTTTTTTTATTTTATTCATTTAAAAAAATACAGAATAGATCGAATAAAACTGTTTCATTTGTGATATTAAAATTTTCTGGACTGCTTCGAAGTATATTGCAAATACAGAATTAGTCGCCCCTTCAGATAAATCAGTACGTGGTATCAACGTGTTAGACAATGGACCAAAAACTCAGCATCCATAACTAATCAATGTTATTCAGTAGTTTGAGTACGGATATTAGAAGAGGGCATTGGCAGATGAATAATCGATATCTGCAGGATTTCATCGAATGATCAACCAAAACAAGAGATATCTTTTAGACGTGTGTTACAACAGAAGATAACACAAAAGCCCTGCAGTTTACATATACAATTTTTTCACATTTTGTTATTGAAATTTGTTGCTCTATTTTGAAGTATCATTAAATGAAGAAATAAATCGTGATTTATCGAGTCAAACTAATACTAAATACTTATTAACCACTTTATTTTTTTCCCCTTACCCCTCTTGGGAGTATAGGGATTCCACTTGAAATTTTCATCGTACTCGATTGTTAGCTTCTGATTTCACTTGCTCGCACGTTATGTTTGTTTTTTTTCTAGGTTTTGTTTTATAGTCCTCTAGTCCTCCGCCAGGTGTTCTTCGGTCGACCTGGTCTTCTTGTGGGTTCCATTCTAAGCTCAATTGCGCGATGTTATTTGACAGCTTTCTGAGTGTATGGCCTATTTATCTCAATTCCATTCTTCTAATTTGTGTCGATATGGGTTCTTCGCCGGTTAGTATTCAGAGGTTCTTTTTCTTTATTGAGTTTGGTCAGAATATTAGACATATTATTCTTAAACATTTATTTATTATTGTAACTTCTGGTCGGGAAATGTCGGGATTGGTGTTACACAAGACTGAAATATTCTAATTATAGTTTGGCTGTTCCTCCATATCGGTTGCAATCTCCCAAATGATGCACTTGTTTTTTATAATCTATATTCTATATCTACTTGAGCCCTACCATTAGATGCTATGATACTTTCCAGGTACCTGAAGTGGTTCACAAATTCTATTTGTTCTTCTTTCAACCTTAAATGTTCTGTGTTTTGTTTTGCTCCAGGTTGATTTCCAGTTCGACATGTTTGGCAAGTTGTTTCGACATGTTTGGCAAGTAAGTGCAATAGAAGACTGATATCATCTTCTTAGTCGAGGTTTTCAAATTGTTGTATAAGACTCCAATTTATTCCTCTCTTTATTGAGCAAGCTTTTTCTAGTATATTATCTACGACGATTGTAAAGAGGAGTGGTGCGAGCGGACTTTCTTTTTTAACTCCCGATGTGGTGGGGAAGGAAGCACTTTTTTGTCGCCTGTGCATTATTGAGAGTTCAGCTACTTCGTGCAATGCTTGGATTAGGCGGACAATTTTTTTTTTGGATTCCTTTGTCCCTTAGCGCTTTCCATATCGTAGCGTCGCTTGATTGTGTCCAAAGCATTCTATAAGTCTATGAAGATCATATAAAATGATGTTCTATACTCAATTGATTGCCTTACTATTATGTAAGGTGTGTTTGCTTGATCTACGCAGCTTCGTATCGGATGAAAATCAGCTTGTTCTTCACGAATTGTTTCCTCTAATTTTTCTTCCAAGCGGTCTTGATTTATTTCTGTTCTGATCTTATATTCTATATTTGTATTTCATTACATTGCCATTACATTATATTATAAATATGTTTCATTACATTATTGCTTCTCCAATTATCGTAGTAAGTCAGGTTATCTTTCTTTTATAGTTTGACAACTAGACCCTTTTCATATAAAGGTGGAATTCTTTCTTCACTTGTTCTTCTTTCTTCACTGTTTCTTCGTACCAATGCTATATGAGGCTGTGGTCGTAGCTGCCCTATTTGTACACGGTAGATATATACAATGAATGTGGCTCATTGCTTATCTTAAGAAGCAAAAACTATATTAAAATGTTTGAATGCTTTGAATATGATTCTGTTTAGCACAATCCTGCACCTGAATACTCTTAGCTAAAAATTGGCTTCAATAGTTGTCCTCTATATCAAAACTTTTTTGTACATCGAAAGTTTTGACTAGCGGACGATCAACCAAAGTATTTCAATGTATTTATGTTCAAGTTCATTTCCATTAAACATTTAGTACCACACTTGTGTCATACCAAAGTATATTTTAAACTTAAATATGAAACGAGATTTATAACAAAACCGGATTTAAAAATTAGATTTAAAGAACCTGACATTTACAACAAATTTACTTAAATACTTCGGAGTTATGTTATGCTCCTAAATTGATACAACTAAGAACCAGACTAATATTTATTTTTTGTCTCTTTTTTATTTAAATTTTAAGTTGATTTGTGAGTCACTTCCGAATTTGAATTGTAGTGGGAATAGATTTTAATTTCTCAATTTGCAAAAAAAAACAAAAAAAATAAGTAAAAAAATAACAACCGGAATTGAGAAAATTTACTTGACAAACACAAATACAAAAAAAAATTTTTAATTTAGCCAACTTATATTTACATAAGAGTGTAGAATATTATAAAATAAAAATCCTTAGGGAGTCAATTAATTTCTGTGCGGAGATTTTCTATAAAATAATAATTCTCGACAGGGATATCATGCTGTGTGTGAATTATTTACAAAAATAGAAAATAATAAAAAAAATAAAATAAAAATATGGAAATATTAATAATGAACTTCTTTTTACATAATCTCTCCTTTCTTTTTCAGTGTCATTGTAATGGGAATTTTATTTTTGATTTTTATTTTTGTTTTTTTTTTTTTTTAGCTTGTTCTGGAATATTAAAACATACAAAAAGGACCTTTGTGTTTTTTATTTGAAATTTTAATAAATTTATTTGTAGAAAATTATGAATGTAGTCTCTGGTATTTAGTATGTGTCAGAATTTATGATGTGTAGATAATTTCTACACAAAAAGTTTATAAAAAAAAAAATAAATTAAATAAAAAACTCTAGTGTTTTAATTTAATATTTTTTGGAACAAAAATTAATGATTATAACTGTGAATATTCAATTGTCGATTATTAATTTATAAAAATGCATAGAATATTAATTTCCCAGATGAATCAATCAAATTATTGACGAAAATTTTTATATCACCATTATATTATTTACTAGGGTATTGTCTTATCCGATCTTAGAACTTTAAACTTTTGATACATAAATATGGAAAAGAGTATACAGAAAAAAAACAATCATTTCTATGGGTTGGGAGTATGGAATAGAATTTTAATAGTCATAAACAATTCATTGCAACACTGAAAACCGATTGAAGACTCAACACAACTCAAAGTATGATAATAAAAAAGACAGGCAGTATTGATTTACAAAAATAAATTATACAACCTATAATAATGAGCTAGTTAGTTTTTTTTTTTTTTTTTTTTTTTATGCATAGCCAAAACACTAGGTGGGAACCTTTTATACCGATTGGTACGTTTGGCTAGGGAGGGAAAGGAAAATTTGGAAAGGAGGATGGTAAAAGGGAAGGAGGACAATTACGAACGAAGGTGTTAATGTTCGTCTTGAATTTGTTTAGGTCATAAATATAAAATTTGTCATGTTTTGGGAACACATAAGATGGAATTGGTTCTACATTCGGGATGTTGAAGTTATAAACGAACTTCCATAACTTGTCTTTTGCCATCTAGGGATTTCGATGGTGTAGGGATGAGCACATGCTGCCCTTCGTGTTTCGCGAGGGAAACGCTTAAGTGAAGGTAATATAGATTTAATTTCCACTGAGCATGTGCCGATGCCTACGAGATATCTATAAAAAAGTGAGAGAGCTCCGACTATACGACGATGTCCAAGAGGAGCAAGATGGGCTGTCACATTTGGGTCGTTGATTAGACGAATAGCCCATTTTTGGACTTTATCCAAATGTTTTAACGCAATACTAGAAGCGCCAGCCCATATGTGAGAATTGTACTCCATTTTGGGTCGTATGAAAGCTTTATAGATTTTCAAGAGGTCACAGGGGGAGAAGTAAGCCTTGCAGCGGCTAAAAAAACCCAAACATTTGGCTGCGTTTTTTGCAACATCAAATATATGATCATTCCAGATCATTTTTCGATTAAGGTGCATACCTAATATGCTTAAGCTTTCAAACCGCTGAAGTTTATCTTCCTGAAACAAAAGAGTAGGATCAAAAATGGAAATTTTTCGGGAGATTGTACAGCTCTGAGTTTTAGAAGAGTTAAACTCGACTTTGTTTTTTATGCCCCAATTAGCTATTGCGACCAAATCATGGCTGAGGGAACTAGCCATGATGTCTCTTTTGGTTGACACAGCGATGGATGTAGCTTCAGATTTTTTATGAAAATCGTAGGAGGCTACTAGGGTGCTGTCGTCTGCAAAGCTGTGGATTGGATTGAAAGTGGTTTGGAGCAAATCATTTCTAAATATAAGGAATAGGGTAGGTGAGAAAACTGATCCTTGGGGAACACCAGCGTTTATTTGGAATTGATCGGATTTAAATCCGTCAACTAAGACTTGAATCGTACGATTCGAGACGAAACTTGGTATATTTTCAGTGTTAATTATATATAATATATATTTTAAATTTTATATCCATATCAAGCTTAGGATAATATTATGTAATCATATATCATATAATAAATATAACAGAATACTAATAATTAGTCTACATGCTTTGTGCAACCAATTAAAGAATGGTTTACCATCACTTCTAACATGCCAACCAACTAATTGTTCCAACTTGAACCAACTTCTAAAATTATTGTTCAATCAACATTATCCGTTGGGCAGCAAAGCCAACGAGCAAAGTGCTATCTAAACAGGATACAAATTCATTTATGCATTTTCTGTCTTCTTTATTAGCTTGCTATTTGCCATGATAATAAATTAGCATGTAATTTGACATTTCATACAATTCAAAATGTTGAAGAATGAAAATTGTATGAAAATCACATCAGTTTTAATTGTTCTATGATTTTTTTAATAAAAATACCTTATAAGAACATAGTTCTTTGACATTTTGTATCTCGTATTTCCTACCTTTATACACTCGGATGATGTTAATATGTACTCTTTCATTACTCGTCCGCCAGGTTATCCGGAGAGATGCATAAAAAAATATGTTCATTAATTTAACAGCTATTATTGAAAAATGGCTGTTCATTTTACATTACCTTATTACCCAATGGTAAACCCATGCCTCTCCCCACTCATAAGTGAAATTTTCATTGCCAAATTATAGTCAGATTTAGCAGTAGAAAACGGTTACAATTATTTTGGAAGAGATACGTGGATGATATTTTTGCTGTAATAAGGGAAAATGATTTAGAATCAACACTAACTACTCTAAATGGGTTTCATAGAAATATACAGTTTACTGTCGAATTAAAAAGAGAAGGTCAATTACGGTTGTTAGATTTATTGTTAACCGAAACGAGAACGTCCCTAGAACTAAAGATCTACAGGATACTGACTGTAAGCCTACGGACACTGACAGGGTCGTCCCGAATACCTCGAACCACTCCTACCAATATAAGATAGCCTCTTTCAACCAAATGTTCCATCCATCCATGTTAACCCATCTCATCGCCCAAAAATATTTAGCAAAATAGACCAAAAATACATATTTGAGATTGTCAGAGTAAACGGATATCCAGAAAAAGCCATCACTAACTTACTCAGCAAACGCAGAAGAACTTTACAACGGAATTCCTTCACTACCCTATTCACTGATCAACAATCCAAAAGAAGAGTAGCATTGGGATTTAGCGAGATTTCTCTCTCACTCAGAGCGAAATTGAAAAAACACGGGTTAGACATAGTATATGGCAGTAGAACCAATCAACTTAAGACTATTCAGGGTTCTATACTAGGTTCAGATGGGAAAATAAGGATTATATAAGATCACTAGCAGTCATTGCAATAAATTTTATATTAGACAAACTAGAAGAAATGGAAACACAACTGAAGGAACACCTAAAAAAAACAGAACTAACTAAGAAAGTGAATTTAACCGAATTCAGATTCAAAGTAACAGAATACATCATCCAAGAGAGGTATACAGTATTTCCAAAGAAGACATAATAATTGTAAGCTACATAATAGTTTCTAGGAAACTAAATTCAACTGAAAGCATCGATATTTATAAAACTAAAAATGACTCAGTCCTAAATAAAAACGAAATCAATGAATATTCTTCATTACTTAAATTTTTAGTTAACGGTAATATAACCAATAAAACTACCCCTGCCTGTAACTCTAACGTTGGAAAATATATTTCAAATAATAACAATAAAAAAAAAAATAGTATTATGAATAATAAAAATATAATTACTCAATTTTTTAATAACATCTTGATTACCTAATTTTAAAAATAAAAAAAAAAAAAAAAAAAAAAAAAATATATATATAATTATCCAATTGAGATTTTTCATTCATTAATTCAAAAGGTATGTCGTCTAAAAGACTTTCGGCAATTCAATACGAACCTATAGAATCAAACTGAGAGGTAAAACGAACAATAATATAAATAGAACAACGATTTCAAAATAGGGTATCACAATCAATTATCAACACTACCTCGCCTTCGCCTTCATATATCCCCTTTATTTTTAATGATGATGATAACTAATACCGTCAACTATTTTTTATCATTTATTTTATCCCAATGATAAAGGATACAGCTGAACAAGGTCGAAAAATTCACAAAGCATTTTTTTATTGCCTTCGTTTGGAATCGAACCTGGAACTTTTCGGTTCGGTTTCGGGTGCTCTACCTACTGCACTCACCACCTAGCGTGTTATATATATATATATATATTTACAATAAGTTTGCTTTTTCCAAATTCTTTAATAGAAAACGTTATTTCCATATACCAATACCTTCATTGTGCCAAAAACGAAATAATAGCAGAAGCTATCGTTAAAGATTAGATATTCACAATAATTAGTGTATTTTATTTATTAAAATATTTTCAGCAATCAACAAGGATTGGATATTCACAATAATTAGTATATTTTAGCTATTAAAATATTGTCAGCAATCAACAAGGTTGGTTATTCACAATAATTAGTCTATTTTAGCTATTAAAATATTGTCAGCAATCAACAAGGATTGGATATTCACAATAATTAATATATTTTAGTTATTAAAATATTGTCAGCAATCAACAAGGATTGGTTATTCACAATATTAGTCTATTTTAGCTATTAAAATATTGTCAGCAATCAACAAGGATTGGATATTCACAATAATTAGTATATTTTAGCTATTAAAATATTGTCAGCAATCAACAAGGATTGGATATTCACAATAATTAGTATATTTTAGTTATTAAAATATTGTCAACAATCAACAATGATTGGTTATTCACAATAATTAGTATATTTCAGTTGTCAAATAAGTATTAGGAGTAAACGTTAAAGAAAATTGAAGTTAATTCACTTGAACAACAAGTATTAAAGAAATTGAAATTATAGAATTTAACAATTATAATCAAAATATCCTAAACAAGTTCTACATCAGGACTATAATTATTTACATATATTATAAAAAATTAAATATTAAATATTTTTACATCATTCATGTATACCTAATATTTTTTTATTTAACATTGAACAGCCTATACAACAAAAAACAGTAAATCGATAATGTCTAAAAAAACACTAATCAAAAATTTATTATCAAAGTCCCAAAACCAAATAAATTTTTGTCAACAAAAAACACATTAAACAAAAAAAAATTAAATTAAAGAAGTAAATATTTAAATTTTTTTTTTTTTTTCTAATTTTTCGGTTGATTAAAGAATTTTCTAATTAAAATAAATTTAAATTACAAAACTAAAAACAAAAAAAAAAAAAAAAATTCTGCAGAATAATGAAAATGAAAGTCTCTTAGCAAATAAAATCAAATGAAATTTATCATATTAAAACCACACCACATCTAGGAAATTTTTTAAATTCTTAATTGAATCCCTCTGAAAAGAAATATTTAACTATGTATAACCAAAATAAGTACACAGTATACACACACACAGATAATAGAACTAGATATATTTTCAAAGATAGCAAAAGAAAATGATTCATTTATGTAGAAGACGAATTCAATATTTATCTACAAAAAATCAAGCCTTTAACACATTAATTTCCAATTATTTGATTTGATTTAATTATTAAATTTTTATATAAATGTAAAGGACTCTGCTAAGGACGCTGCGTCATGTGAATCTCCAATATTTAGCAAGAAAATTATAAAACTGGATATAATAGATTAATAACCACCCACAGCTCCGTTTAATACTATGATATATTTCCTACGATCTTATCAGGCGCTACCGATTCACATTGATTTGAATCATATCAGACGCTTATAAGGCGCTACTGATTCATATCGATTAATCAAAAAATTAATCCCGTAAAATTACTTATAAGTACTACTTTAAGGCTTGATTTTTTTGATTTTTATGTTGAAATTTGTATCTTTAGACACTAGAATGTCTAAGGTAAAGGTGGTTGAATGACATATTTTGAATCATAATAACTAGTACATCAGAATAACAGTGAAAAATAATTTGACTTAAAATGCAATGCATAGAAATCGTATTATATCAAATCAGATTTCCGAAATGATCGGTGGCATTACTATAGTAGGATATTGAAAAGTTTATAGAATATGATGTAGGCTCTAGGTGAAACAGTATTAAAATTAAATAAATATTAACGTATGCTTCACAATGTCTTCTGATGTCTCAGTCTTCTGATGATGGTGTAATAACCAAAATAGATTAAGATATTTAATAAAATTTTGAAACATACCTAGAGTTTTAATATTCATTTAATTTTAGGATATTGTACCTAAGGTTGCTTACTATCTTGCAGTATACTATTTTTTCTAAGCCTTGTTTGGCTGCTTATACCTTACACTTTATACTAACGGGTTATACTTGCGGATACGTTTGTACTTACGAGTATATTTTTACCTACTTACGATTGCTTTCTTAAAGTAAGTGGCTCCGCAGATAATTTTTCAATCTATCCTTTGAATAATATCTAATTTACGAATAACCGGTTTATTTCTAACCTATAATCACACAAACCCCATATATTAGTATAAATCTAACCACGCAAGTATACAAACAATTAATTTTTTTTATCTAACCTCCCAAGTTCTTCCACTAACTCTTAAACTAGCTACCAAAAGGAACTTAAGCCTAAATGGGTTAAATATAGAATTTCTTCTTTGTAAAAGTACATAAATTTATAATATACATAAAGTATATTTGAAGAAATCTACAGCAATAGACAATAAATTAAAACAAAATGAAAAATTTCTTAGATTATATTATAGCAACTACTATCTTGAATATAACGTCCTATCTCTATCTAACTATCTATATTTGATATATTTACCTGCCAGTATAAGAAATTTACCTTTGATATTTAAATTACTTTGAATCTTTTGTAAAATATCTTTTCTTAAAATAAATAAGTTGGCTACAATTAAAATGTGAAAGACAACTTTATTTTATATTTAAGTATAGACATGCATATATGCATAGGAATGTGGGTTCCTTTTCACATCAGGGACGTAATATTCGTAAGCAAACAAGAGAAGGAAAATTGTTATTAATTTTTTTGTTTTGTCGTTTAAATTTTACTGCCGTCAATAAAAATAGGATTTCAATAAATTGGGGGCGGTGAAGATTTTCAAGTGGAGTATTCGACATTAATACTGTAAATCTTTTAATTGTAAATATAAATATAAATATAAATATAAATATAAATATAAATATAAATATAAATATAAATATAAATATAAATATAAATATAAATATAAATATAAATATAAATATAAATATAAATATAAATATAAATATAAATATAAATATAAATATAAATATAAATATAAATATAAATATAAATATAAATATAAATATAAATATAAATATAAATATAAATATAAATATAAATATAAATATAAATATAAATATAAATATAAATATAAATATAAATATAAATATAAATATAAAAATATAAATATAATATAAATATAAATATAAATATAAATATAAATATAAATATAAATATAAATATAAATATAAATATAAATATAAATATAAATATAAATATAAATATAAATATAAATATAAATATAAATATAAATATAAATATAAATATAAATATAAATATAAATATAAATATAAATATAAATATAAATATAAATATAAATATAAATATAAATATAAATATAAATATAAATATAAATATAAATATAAATATAAATATAAATATAAATATAAATATAAATATAAGTATAAATATAAATATAAATATAAATATAAATATAAATATAAATATAAATATAAATATAAATATAAATATAAATATAAATATAAATATAAATATAAATATAAATATAAATATAAATATAAATATAAATATAAATATAAATATAAATATAAATATAAATATAAATATAAATATAAATATAAATATAAATATAAATATAAATATAAATATAAATATAAATATAAATATAAATATAAATATAAATATAAATATAAATATAAATATAAATATAAATATAAATATAAATATAAATATAAATATAAATATAAATATTAATATAAATATAAATATAAATATAAATATACATATAAATATAAATATAAATATAAAAATATAAATAAAATATAAATATAAATATAAACATAAATATAAATATTTTATACATCATATTATACTAAAACTAATTTTAAAAATATAAAAAAAAAAAAATTGTAAATAAATGTCAAAACAGAATTAAATATTTTGTTACCGGTGAAAAATGAAAATTAATTCATAAAATATGGAACAGAAGAGGGAGGAGAAAAGATAGTAGATATTCTTGGCATTCAAACTTTCATTATTTTATTTATTTAAATCTAAAATCATAGAGGTTTTGGTAGAGATATTTGTATACAAGTTGAGTTAAAGATTGTGAATTGCAAGATTATGTTAACAAAAATATTTTGCTGCAAATCCAAATAAAATCATAAATAATTACCTTAAATTTGAATGCTGCCTTGCCACTGATTTGTGTATATTTATATAGAAATTAATTATAGTGTAGACGAAATTTAAACTAAAAATCATTTATTTAAATATTTGAGTTCAACTAACTGACAAACTTTTATAATATTAAAATTTATACATATACAATATAATATATATATATACATAATAATATGTAGGTATGTAAATACAATTTATAAATAATTTTGCTGCATAGATTTTCAAACAATAAATAGATTCTTACATTTTTTCTGAAAAAAAATGTAACTGCAATGGCATACAAAATAACTTAAAAGATCTTTAAAACTATTTTATACTTTTAAAATCAAGTCATCAAAATTTTAAATCATCTTTAACTAAAATCCAAATAAAATTTATAGTTTTTTAAAATAATCAAAATTCTGATCTTCGGTAAAACACCAAATTACTATACATCTGTTGACTAAATTTATAGTAAAGTTAAGTCGCATTTTAAACTTATAAAGTTATTTGTACTACTCCAGTTGGTTCTAGAACAACAATTAGCAATTAATTGTGCCCCTTGTATGTCCAAACTCAAATCTGCTTTTGGTTGTTTTAAAAGATTACTTATTCAAGCTCAAAAAACTTGCGCCTTTTTAATTCCCGCTAAGCCCTATTATGTTTAGAAATTTTTTAACTAAAACTAAGAGTTTGGCTCTACCCAAGAATATGCAGCTACAAAGGAAGTCTAATCGCTATTCATATATTAGTTGTCAAAGGTTGGTAAATAAAGAAATCTTGCACATTTTTGATTCGCAGAATAAACCTTATATTCTTTAGAAATATCTTACAAAAAACCAAGAGTCTGGATCTGCCCAAGACTGGGCAGCTGGAACAGAAGTCTAACAGCTACCTCGTTTCATATATTCAACTGTTAGAGTTTTGTTGATGTTTTACAAAGAGTTATGTTTTCCAATGGCATCTTGCGTTTGCTCTATCCAGATAATACGAATGACTACACTGACCTCTCATCAGAGAAAACATATAGGTATAATGAAGAAAATTTACGTATATCTATAAAACCTTGCACAAACAATATTTTCAAAGTTTTATATCGCAGCTAAGATTAATTGTAACATTTCTTATCACCAAGGCTTATTAACTGTGCAATATACGACAGTCGACAGTTCAAAATATCTTAAATATACCATTTTAAATTATATTATTTTTAAGAAAAATAATTATTTGTTTCTTTTCTGAATTAAATATCCCTTGAACTTAACAGTAGTTGTTTGAAGATTATAACAGAATAACAGAAGAAAATGTTCAAGTATTTAACATCACAGTTCATAGATGAAAAATGCAATTTAAGTTTTTTTGTTTTTTTTTTTTTTATTATTATTAAAAGGGTGTCTCAAGTATAAGAAAAAAGTTTAATTTTAGTAAAATAATATTTAAATTATTAAAATAAATTATAATTTATGTAAAGTAAGTAATTAGAAGTGTAAGCAAATACTAAACAGTTATTTTTGTTTCCACCCAACTCACCCAAATAGAGTAGGTATACACAGCAAATAGTTTGTTGTTCGCAAATCACGTTAGTTGGCTTAAGCGTCACAAGATTCTGTATCCAACAAGTACTTTTTGACAGATATTAGCAACAACAGACATCTAACAGACATTAGCAACAAATTGATAAAGGTCAAGTAATACAATTGAGTATAATTATAGCTTGGGTTATAGAGGGAATCCCCATTTAAATTTTTCATAGGGGGTTTGGGAACTACTAGCCATTATCGCACATATAAAAACAGACATATCGACCCAACTATACTGAATGTATTCTTTAGAAACAGATTTTATAATTTCACAATAAAATAAAAACAAAACAAATTGGATGTGGTATGATTCCATTAAGGCAGACGTGACCAAGCCACGGCCCACGGACCGCATGCTGCCCTTTTCGTATATTTATGTGGCCCGTTGCATGATATTTATTCTCTAAATTTTTTTACAGAATCTATCACTAAAAAAAATGTTACTTAAAAAATAAATTTATCGCTCGGTTTGAAAAATAAAAAACCGTTCTCTCTTTGTTTGTAAGAAAGATCTTTTATCCGTGCATATATTCCTCTTTTCATTCATAAGTAAAAAATTTAAATGCATAATTCAAAAATATTACTATAGTAGGAGTGAAGAAAGAATCCCAGCTTCAAATTTAAATGATGAAATGTGGCTGTTGGACTTATGGTTCTTAGTAGATATAACCGAAAAAGTTATTCAGCTAAACAAGGAGTTACAGGGCAAGATAACTTTATTATTGATGCTTGTAATCACATCAAAGCATTCCAAATCAAACTAATTTTATTTGAGAGCTAACTAAGAAATAGCAATCTTCAACATTTTCCGTCATTGAAAGAACTTAACAGCGGTCAAACGCCTAACGCGCGCGGATCTACGGTTTGTGAAGTTTTTTTTTTTTCAAAAATCAGTTAAGATGTGTAACTACCAAAATTGATGTAGATTTAAAAACATTCGAGTAATCGCAAGGAAAAAATAAATATTATATTGAAATTTAAGTATATACTGAAATAATAAACGATATAATAAAAATTTTTCTTGAATATGCACCGAAATAATAAAAATAAATGATACAATAAATATTGATTTTTTCATATAATTTGTAGCCCCGCACACAATTTTAGATCAGAAAGTTGGTCCGCAGAGCGATTTGGGTTGGCCAGGCCTGCATTAAGGGATGCTATATAATATTTATCTCGTTTCAATCATACATTTCCTATTTTATATGTTTATGGCAGTATAATGAAGTGATGACACATTTTATGATTGCTGTATATGTTTAGTACCCAGTTTACGCCAATTAACCTCTTCCACCTTATTTTCCTACTCTCAGTTTCACATGGTGACCGCTGTTAACCCTAGTAACTCATGAACGTTTGGGTTCTAGCCCAGTTGTAGTAGGAAGGGTAGTTAGATAACAGAAGAGGTAGAGAAAGTATGCAGTTTATTGGATAACGATAGAAATACTAACCACATCAGATTTAGTAGTCCAAAGCAAATATCAATTTGTAAACGGAAACCGAGATAATAGAATCGAAATCTACTCTGAGCCAATTGATGGGGTTCCACTGATTTTGTTCGATTTATTGCAACATGTGCAAAGCAGTGTTGACAAAGTAAATTATGAAATCGGTATGTAAATATTTTTTTTAAGGTAATGTTTTGTTAATTTTAATTGTATTGTTTTAAATCAGTTGTTCTTTTAAATCAATATTATTAATAAGCATTTAAATGCAATGCGTTTCGATGACACAAATTCAATACAAATCGATATTCTGAATCAAAATTGAAGATTTATAAAACTATTTATTATCTTTCCAAATAATATAGTTAATTAATTAATATGTTTATTATATGCATGCATTTATTATATGCATAATTAATCAATATGTTTATTATAACAAAAATGTTTATTAATTTGATGAATGCAGTTATTAATATGTATTATAAAAAAATATTAACAAGCTAATAAACTAATTCTTTATTACAATTAACCCATTTAATAGTTTTAATGAATAGAATGATCAAACATTGATTATGGTTCATAAATTAATAAATTATTCTTATTGTTATAATAACATTAAAGATTACCAGCTCCACCGTTGAGCCCCATTTTCTTTCTATAATCCATTATAGAGTTTTCTATAATAGATTAGAACGCAACACTTTCAAAATTTATGTGCAACTGTCAAAAACAAATAATTTTACAGTAATTTACCGTTGTTTACAGTTGTTTACAGTTGTTTACAGTTATTTACAGTTGTTTACTTGTACTTTACTCTTCTTTACGTCAAATATGTAAAAAATTATAAAAAACGTTAATTTACTCGTAAAATGTCAACATTGGTGCAATTGGTGCAAATTAAAGTTATTTTGAAAATGTCGAACTGCTTCGAATGGTAATAAAAAGTGGTGTACCTGAATCATTAATAAAAAGGATAAAATTCTAACATTCATTCTTCATTAATCGACCACTATGTTTTTTTTTTATATTGTTAGTCAAAACTTAGGTCACAGAAGCCTTTTTATTTTCGTACCGCTGGCTTTTGGAAAAGAAAAAAAAGGGATAGTTACAGAGAAGAAAAAAAGAAAGAAGTATTAGAAAGTTTCGGTGGAGAGTTGCGAATTGATGATTTATTTGAATTTTTGTAAATTACACACATAAAAACTACACCTTCTGGGAATGCTTGTAGTGGAACAAAAACTTATAGTGACAATACCTCTACGCTACAAAGAGTTATTGTAACGACTACACATCATAAGTAATCTTAAGTAATTTGACTTCGTTGACTACAATAAAGCTTGAGATACACGAAATGAAGATTATGTCCAATTTTCTGATAAATTTTTATAGTGGTAAAATTATACTTTCATCATGCGCACAACTCACACATCACAACATCCGATCCTCCATGAAGAAATGCAAATCGAAGAGGTGACTACGTTCAATTACTTGGGCAGCATCGTGTCATCAGATGGAGGCGCCGATTTGGATATTGAATCTCGCATCAGTAAAGCCCGTACTGCTTTCGGGATACTTTAGAAAATATGGCAGGCAAAAATAAGAATATTCAACGCAAGTGTAAAATCTGTTCTCCTGTACGCTTGCGAAACATGTAAAGTTTCAGTAAACATCACCAGGAAACTCCAAGCGTACATCAATAGATGTCTCCGGCGCATCCAAAACATTCGTTGGCCACAAACCATTTTCAGCAGAACGCTGTGGCAAAAAACGAAAGAAACACAAATAGACGTGGAAATCCGACAGAGGAAATGACGTTGGATCGGGCATACTTTGAGGAAACCTGACAACAACATCACGAAACAATGTTCCGAGTGGAACCCTCAGGGTACACGTCGCGTCGGAAGGCCGAGAAAAACGTGGAGAACAACTGTCTTAGCCGAAGCAAGTACCCAGCAAAGAACGTGGCCACAATTGAAAAGGTTAGCCGCAGATAGGAGCCGTTGGAAAGAATTTACTTCCGCCCTATGCCCCGTGGATGGGGTTGCAGGACAATGATGATGAAAATTATACTTTATTTCACAACGGTAAATTATAAATATGACAAATTTCAAAAACTTCTTTTACATTTTTAACAGAAAAGAAAGTATTGACCCTTATTCTAATCAACGCAAAATGACGCTTAATTTTTTTATCGTCAAATTTACGACACTTGGCGGCGCATCGGTAGCATGATCGACGATTATGACGCTTACAATCGATTATAATCGTTCTTATAAAAAAAAAACGTATATTTTACAAATAAAAATGACAAACAAATATTTTTATAAAAATGTCTGTTCTCTAGGAAACAAATCAGTAATAAAAAGCAATTGGAGAGATTGGTGGATATAATAAAAAGTAATCCTTCAATTTCAAATGGCCAATATAAAAAATCTACGTTGTTACCAAAATGGCCCAACTACGCATCAGAACTGAATAAACTTGGTCCGCCAACTAAAACACGGTTGGGTCTGCGCTGTAATTATTTTTTAATTGTTTTTCACTATTATATTATTATATTATTCACTTTTTTTTTTAAATACAACTTGCTTCACTTGTGTACATTTATATCTGATTCACTGGTTCAGAACGTATGTTCCGAACTCATGCGCGCGCATATTTTTTGTATGAAGATTTGAATTTGCTCAATTTTCAAAAATGTTCGGAACATTTTTTTCTCTTCGGAACAAAAGTAGATTTAACTTTAACTTTGTGTTCGGAACAATTTTTTTTTGCTGTCATTTTTAATTTTTTTGACATTTCTCACATTACAATTTACAAAACATAAAAATATAAACAGTTCATAAAAATATTGAAAAATCTATATTTATAACACTTCTACACAATTTTGTATTTATTTCATATATTAACAATTATTTTATATTAAAAATTATTGTATATTAACAATATTATTTTATTTATTATTTAATAATTTTATTTATCTGAATAACAATGATTTGATATATTGAGATTGAAATAAACAAAAATTTTATTATCAAATCAAATTCAAATGTTAATGTCTGCTGTTTAAATTTTTTTTGTTCGGAACACAATGTTGTGAAGCAATGAATCGCAATCATAAGAATTCTCTTTTAACAAAATTGTTCCGAACAAAATGTTCTGAATCAGTGAACTAAGCATAAAAGAATAAAATTTTCCAAATGTCAAAAAATTTTATTTTAAATGTCATTATGCAATCGTCGTTCATGCTACCGATAGCGGCGACAGTCGATTACAAAAGCTATTTAGCGTCAAAATGACGAATCATCGTTAATAATAAGTGTCATTGCCATATTGAATGTTTTTCGACTATTCAGCTGAAGCACCTGTCAAACATAATTTAATTAGTAATCAAATTTCATTTCATTCTCAAGTTGTAATATTTTACAAACATCAAAAGTTAGCAAAAAAGAGACAAACTAAATTACATTATTGCATAGGAAATTAAAATTTTTAACAAATCTTTCACAATTAAAAGGGAGTAGAAAAAAAAAATAAAAAGTAATTTTATGGAATTAAATTGTTAGAAATTTAGCACAACACCCTAGCAAACACAAAATTCTTTTCAACTTCATAAAATTTAACAAAATAATAAAATTTAAATTTTCTTCTGCTAAATGTGGGCATCATAATGAGAATGAGTATGTGTTAGAAAAACATAATGTGTTTTAAGGTCGACAAAAAAATTTTAAATTTGTTTTTTTTTTTTGGTAAAAACTACAGGTGTAGAAATTTGTATCATTTCTTTTTTCATTTTATTTTATTTTCTTACTTTTTATTTGTTTTTCTTTTCATGAAGTGTTCATGTAGAAAATGTTTTTTAATTAAATACGCAAGAATACACACATTATTATCCTAGTTCAAAAATATTTAAATATTTAACGATTGGTTTTAATAAAGAGGCTAGGTGAAGTGGAAAACAAAAACTAAAATAATAAAAAAAAAATATTAAACAAGTTATATAGAATTTTTTATTTAACCCATGTGTGTATGCAGACCCCACAAAATGAAATATGAAGTAAATTAAGTTTAAGACAAATATTTCTTTAATATTTTGTAGCTAGAATAATATCACGTCATGATGTCATTCTTATTTGTTTTATTTACTTATGTGAAAATAATTTTGAAAAACGACTCTTAACCTATTTTTTTCTTCTTCTTGAAAATCATAATCTTCAACATAACATGCGAAAGCATATCAACTTCCCACTAGCCAAACACACTATAGACACAATATAGGTTGAAAAAATGTAAGACAACCTTTAACTTATTACACAAGCGAGCATTGAGATGTCACGGAGGTCAAATCGTCTGTCTACAATTTACAACAAAAATATTAACTATACTGTCAACCCAAAAATTACGTACTTACGTAGTCAATAGATTAGATAGATACTTCTGCCGTACTTAAGCTTTAAATAATTACGTGCAAAAATAATTATAAAAGTTATAAATTGAAGTAAAAAAGGTATGGAACAAGGAAGGAAATAATTAACGTGTTTGCGCTCTATTAGAAACTGCACAAACATCAGAAACAATTTAATCCATTAAGAAACGGATCGACACTTCTATCAGGACATCGTTGCCAATATCATAAAACCGCTGACATTCAACTATAAATAGGCAATGAAAGAAGAAGAATGTATAACTATTGTACAACTGATTCTGCAAGGTAAAATTTAAGGCAAAAGACGTGTTGGCAAAAAACAAACAGTGGACAAACTAATACACGCAACGCTTCAGAAATGTGATCGCAGGCATCCAGTAATGGATATGCACCTGAAGAAGAATTAACCATTGAAGCAAAAATAAGAATTTCTGCGAAAGAACGATGATTCCATCAAAATTGATTCACAATAGACCCAACATTGACTTTGTATCAACTAAATGAAAATTCTAGAGAATTCAACAGTGCTGAGCATATTTTCTGCTTTGTTGCAGAGTTAACAAACAAAATTATTCGACGCGGGGTACAGGTTATATTGTTTATTTATTGTATTGTGAAACAGTCGTTAAAATTAAAAAATACTTTAATTATCATCAATTTATATTCAAGATCATATCATTTAGTATCTCAATATAGAAAAGTAAAAAAATTAAGAGTACAGAGAAGATTAGCAAAGTAGTTTAGGAAGTTGCATTAATTTATACTCAACCCCTTTAAACTGTTCAAATAATGTCGCTCTTGACAAGGTCTTGGTTTTGCAAAACGTTCCCAGTTTAGATAATGTTTTCTGTTAATAGCTCTACATTATTGAAGCTGAATAATTATTTAAATAATTTATATGCATTTTCTGGCTTTATTTAAGTAATTTTTAATCTATTATACAAATCTATAAGCAAATAATTCCAGGTGCGAATTAGCTGTTGTATTGGAATAAAACAATTTGGGCTAATATATTCTAGACTATTATAAAACATTTTTTAATTTCGTATATGTTAAGATAAGCTTTTCACCATCTCTGATCTTGTCGTTCCGCGAACAAACATCGATAATCAGTTTTATAACTTTTGCCCTTTAAGTCAATTACTTTAACTCTGATTAAAAAGCGTTTAATCGATATGCATTCTTGAAAAACAGTTCCCTTCCAGGTTAAAAAAAAAATTAAAAAAGGAAGTTTATTATTTTGATGTTTTTTCTTGGTACATATATTTTGGAGACTCTGTGGTCTTCAATACGCCCCCCATAGAATGCTTGTTTTCCTCTTCAGACGGTTTTCTATTGATAGTTTAATACATATTACTAATAGAAATACCAACTGCCGGTTCCGGTCCATAAATGTTTCCCACCGATGGTCCGGCTAGTTTGTCAACCTTTTCATTTCCCGGTATCCAAATCAGTTATACCTTATTTCGGAGCCCTATGAAGTTTAAAGCTTCCGAATATTCTTCCACTAATCTAGATTTAATGAGATTATACTTTCAAGAGATTTTAAGACAGCCTTACTGGCACTAAAGATTTTAATAACTTAGTTAGACCATCTTTGCTCTTTTAATATATTCACTGTTGGGTCTGTAGCAAAGACTTCAGCCTGGAAGACTGTGCAATGTTTGCCAAGAAAAAACTTCAAGTTCGTGTTAGAGCCGTAAGGGTACCATCAGTTAAAATGCCCGAAGTCGATGTCAATCATCAATGGTCTTTTACAGTTCAATATACAATTTCTTCATTAGAGTCGTAGTTACAATCGTAAATTTTAGTATAATTTCAAGAAATCTAGAAAATGTTATGAGATGGCGGCGAATAAAAGAAGGTTTTAACGTAAATTTTTAACTTTTATTAAATTTGTTAAATTTTTTAAAATTAAATAAATTTTACCAGTTCACCACATAAGAGTTAAAAAATAAAGTTAAGTAAATATTTTATTTTAGTTTTGTAGTTTTTTTTATTGCTGCTTTAAGGATACTATATAGGTACTAGGTAAATGAAAATTGAAATGTATAAAATTTAATTATAAAAAGAATAAATTTATTACCTACAGGATTGTAAATACTAAATTTTAATTGAGTAAAAAAAGAAAAAAAACTGTAAAAGTTATTTATGGGAAATTTGTAACTTTAAAAAATTATTCTTATTTTTTGTTTTATAAAAGAAAAACAAAAATTCTCACCTCAATTTAAATGTTGAAAAACTCAGATAGATGAATTGAGATTTTAAAAAGTTAAATTTATTTTAAGTGAAAATATTTTGTAAGGAAGTTAATCAGTTGTAACTGTAAATTTAATTTTTTTTTTTAAAGTAACATCTTAGTTGAAGACCATCATACTATTCATACATTCATATACATTCATACATTCATACATACATACTCAGAAACTAGTAGAGACTAGACTTGCTGATCGATATGGTGTAGTGGTTATGTCATCTGACAACTAATTAAAAGGTCCTGAGTTCGAATCCCACTCAGAGTATGGATGTAAAAAGTATTTTTGATTATTCTCAATAATCCGTTTATTGCAACACACTCTGGAGAGTGGAATTACCCTTTTTATTTATTCATTAAAATTTTTTGGTGAAGATTATGATGGATATTAAACCGATTAATATGGCATGTACTATTTTTACCTTGTACTACCTTTACGGATGTAAAAAGTATTTTTAATTGTTCTCTGGAAATATACTGTAAACAATTATTATCTAAAATAAAATGGGACACGGGTACGCCTAGGATACACCCTCCCAACCCACAAACACCTTTACACCAGATCACCACCACCGACATGTATTCATTGTCTCGAAATCTTAACAATGAAACATATCCTTACAGAATGCCCATCCAACAATCCAATCACGTCCCAATACACCTTTACGCCATTAAAAGCCCTACAATTTTCAAATTCATCCCATATATTCCTAATTAAAGCACCCCTTACCCACCACAACATCTGGGAACAAATATAGCACGCCACCGTTCAGCCAATCCTCAATTCAAAACAAGTTAACCAATCAAAAACACCGTTACTGTAGAATAGAATCCACTGCGCATCTAGGCTCAGTGGCCTGGATAAAAGCAGGAATAAAAAGAATAATTTTTTTTTTGTTTTTTTCTTCTTTTTTTGTTTTTGTTAATTAAAGTTTTTTATAATTGTATAAATTAATATTTGCTTTTAGTCTTTTTTAGATTTACACTTACATGGAATTCTCTTAATTTACATTTGAAGCTCAAATGAAATGTATTTAGTTCATTTTTTTTTGTTTTTATTAAAATAGAGTTAGTAATGTAATGTTAATTACTACGTAAATTAGGCACTAAGTACAAAATGAAATTTAACCTTAATTTTTCTTATATTTATAGTTTATTCTTTTATTTAATTTTTCTGTAGTACATAAGCTAGATATAAGATCAGATAATGAATTGTAAGAATTTTAATTTTTTGTTAAAAAGGCCCACATCCCGAAAGGGAAAAGGATCTCAAGTGGACCTGCAGATAAATCTGTTTAATTAAATTAAATTAAATTATAAAATGGGACTATTCTATAATGAAGGCGAAATTACTCTACAATAGATATAGTTTTCCATATTTAAACTAGTAGACATATCATAAAAAATTAAATAAAGAAAAAAACAATTGTGTGTAAATTGTGTATGCCAAATATCTGTGTTAAAACAGTTTAGGACCGTCATCCCATATATTTGGAATTATTCAACAAAAAAAGGGGAATTCTGAGGGAGAAGCCAAAACTTCAGGCCGTATCGGCGTAGGAACTAATCACTGGAATTGCTAGTCTTTCAAAAATATATATCTTTAGTGGCGCATCTTATCCTTTAAGGACGAAAAGGATGTTTTGATGTTTTTGTATAAAAATCGTTGCATCTGTTGATCCATTAAATATGTATATATTCAGTTATAAATTCTTCAAACATAACGGCCTGGATCATATTCTAACATTTATTTGATGATGATTGGTGCTGCCGTTATGGAGATATTGTAGTTCAAAGTAGAAAATTTTGGAAAAAAAAATCAATCTTTATTTTCTTTCTTGAAAAACCGAATACCTCAAGATTTTACCTTAAAACCCTCTCAATGTTTGTAAACTATTGAAAAATCATATTTTTTTTATATAACTCATACATACATACCTTATGTCTTTGTCAAATAGTTTAGAAGATATGAGCACTAACATTAAAAAAATTGTTTTGCCTTTTACGTAATAACAATCTTCGGAAGTAAATGTTACACAAGCTTGTGACCAAATCACTGTATCCCGAAAATAATTGATGTTGCAGACTTTTGAAATATATGTCCCTAATAGTGCATTTAGTATTTTAAGTACAAAAAGAACATTTGGTAACATGCTTATTATTTTAGGGTTTTTGTTTGTTTTATACAAAAACATGAAAACAACAAGGATACTTTCAAATGTCCTTTTTGTCCTTAAAGGATAAGATGCGCCACTAAATGTATATATTTTTGGAAAGCTAGCAATTTCAGCTGTCTTTGGGATATGTTTATTAGGTCCTACGCCGATACAACATCTTCCTCAGAAGAGCCAAAAAAAGTAGACATTAACATTGAATTAATTTCGCGTACATGAGAGTTCAACTATAAGTTTTTAGTAAAACTAAGATCATATTCTTGATAACAACATTAGCCCGAGTACCGTTGCTCAAATGTGTCTATTCAAAGCAAAACCATATCTTATCCATATGAAAATCAAAAATAAATGAAAAAAAAATTTTTTTTTTGGCTTTTTCTCAAAATTACTTATGATGGGCAAGAGCATGATTTGCTTTTAATAGACACAAATATTGAATAATGAGCGAACACGAAATTTGAGTTGATATAAGTTGACCGTGACTCAATTCAAGTAAAGCCAATTTAGATATAATATAAACTCCTATATAATTTTTTTATTGAAAATTTTCGTTTATTTTTTAATATACTTTTAAATCAAATTATAATTCAGCGGTAAGAAAACAATTAAACAAGTTGGCAAGCAAATTTATCTGTCAGTTCGCTGATAAAAATATAAAAAAAAATAAACCAATTAAAGATTTATTATTTTTTTATTGAATTCAAGTTGATTCAAGTTGAATTGAGTGGCAAATAAACTCAAATTTAGTCCTTCCGTTCATATCTGGAGTCCGCTTCAAGAAATGAAACTCAAAATTTAAGGTGAGCAATGAATTCAGAGATAATTTGAGTTGTTTTCAAATCTTGACTTTATCACACAATAAATCACTCTTAGAATCTCGTACTTGCTATTAAGATGTCTGCAACTTCAATTGAAATTTTTCTATTACTCATACCAACAAATTGATCAGTAACATCAAAAAATTTTGTAAGTAGAACGGGTTTGTTAATAAGCAAGACTTTAGGCTCTGGTGTTCTGAAAATAGGAAAGGCATTTATCAGTGGCAATTGCATCCTATTAAGTGAACGGTATGAGGTGGCATTACTATATAAATGAGACTTACTTGTTTCAAAATGAAGATAGAAAGGCAGCAACGTAGAGCGCTTTCTTTTCAACTAAAAGTTCCCAGGTTCGATTCCCGATGAAGTAAAAAAAAAAATGCTTTATGGTATTTTTGACCTGGTCCAATATCCTTTGTCATTAGGATAAAATAAATGACAAAAAAATAATTGAGAGTATAATCTGGTAACCATTTAAATAAAATAACGCTATTCTATTTAAGAAGGCTTAGTTCCTGACAATAGTAGTAGTTTTCCACATTTAATGAGTTGATAAGCCAGTAATTTGGTAAATAAATGCTAGAAAAACATTGCAGATATTGTAGTATAAACTTGCAGTACCGTACTTAATTAAGTACGAAAAGGTCATTCAACCTAAGTTATTGTCAACAACATAAAAAAAAAAAGTAAATAGAGAGTGGTATTGGCTTACAGTAATAGATTTTTTACATCCTACTCTTGAAAACCAACCTGATATTTAATTTCAGCAGAATGTAGCCCCTGCTTTTTCTGTCCACGTAAGACAAATTTTTGTAGAAAGAATAATTCCAAGATATTCGGAAATGAATTGGTCATCCCATACCTAGATTTGACGGCACCCAAGAAAACCTGAAATTTCATTTCACCGGAATAAAGCTCAGTGCTCAAAAGACACAAAAACACTTTTAAGATAAATTTTTGCACCCAGAGCAATTTCCAAATATTCAAAAATTAAATGGCTCGTTCGCCAGATTTGACGGTAATTTAGATGGCATTATTTTTAAATTAAGTGTAAACAAATTTTCATTTTGTATATTTTATGAAACATAAATATTTTTTTTAAAAAAATATATAAATCGATGGTCTCAAGCAAAACTATGCTAACTCTGAAAAGTAAGTTTCGCAGAAAATCAATTTAAAGTTTTTCGCTATTTCTAAGGGTTTATAATTTCTAAAATATTAGAGATTATCACTTGTTTTTTTGGATAGTAGAATATTATTATTAAAGGTTCATAAAATCGTTTGTTTATAATTTTAACATTTTCAGGATTCAAAGCCTAGTTAGCATATTTTTGATTTTACAATATAGTATCCTAAATCAACTAAGCTGTTTTTTACGGAAAATATTTAAAAAATATTTCAATAGTTAGACCATAAATTTTCGGAAATAATTATAAATTTGCTATGCTAACACTACTTAGACTTTTTGTGTATGGACCAGAAGTCTGGTAACTCAATTGGTTATAGGTATATTAGTAATTTTTTCACCATAAAAATGTTAAATGCGATTTGACAGGTTTAGTGCGAGTATCAAGTGCAAGTGCGAAAGGTTCGGAAACGCCCTAAGTATTGAATTTTTTTACGCCGAAAACTATGCTAATTTGAGTTGTTAGTATCTTAATGCCTTTTATTAAGCGGATAAAAAAAGTTAACGTATTTTTACACGGAATGTTTTTTATTTCACTTAAATAAGTACAAAAATCATGATAAAATCCGTAATTTTTAAAGGATTGTTTTGAAAATTTGACAGATGGTAGATTTAATAACGAGCTTTAGAACAATGGAATTTGCAAAAGAAACTGCTAAGTCCAGTTAGCATAGTTTTGCTTGGTACCATCGAAATTCAAAAAGTTATCAAATTCTTAAACCCCATGGTGACTTTCAGCACAACGTGTATAATAGATCCAAATTTAAAGTCTATTTTTACCAATTACACTTTTTATTTTTTTTTTTTAAATAATTAATTATTTATTACAAATCATGATATTTAAAAATGAAATATTATTTTTATTACCAGTATACAAATCGTTTGTTCTTATATTTGTAACAAAAAATATTCCAATCTCCTTTTGCAAATAAGAAAATCCATAATTATTTCTCTTAATATCATTTACTTATAATCTAGAAAAATACAGGGTGAATCGCATTATAATAATAGTTATAAACATTTTTTTAAATAATATGTAATCATTTTTCCTTTTTCTATCACAAAGGATTTCGACCTGTTATTAAGCCACTATTCTACGACAATATCTTTTGATGGCAAATAAGGTGAGATAACTTTATGTCGTATGTAAATTAACATGACTTATTTACCCTATTAACCAATT
This sequence comes from Argyra leucocephala, assembly GCA_963942445.1. NCBI lineage: Eukaryota > Metazoa > Arthropoda > Insecta > Diptera > Dolichopodidae > Argyra > Argyra leucocephala. Next base: position 19,770,097 of record OZ012681.1, read on the forward strand.
TCTACTCTTACCTGAAATCCTGTGCACCTTTGTAAAAGATGTAGAATCGTTATAAGAAATCAAGCTAGGACCAACGAAAGCAGAATATAAGCTTTCGCGTGATAAATAACGTTTTTTTTTTTATAAATATTCTGCAAGAATAGACTTCTGCTTGTAAAATAATTCTTTAACAAGATTTGTGAAAACAACAGTAAATTTTATTTCAATTCCAGAGTCCGGTGCATTTCATAGAAGGATATTAAGCACAAAATCGAAATAGATCATGTGATATAAAAGATTTAAAAGCTCAGAAAACAACAGTAAATTTTATTTTAATTCCAGAGTCCGGTGCATTTCATAGAAGGATATTAAGCACAAAATCGAAATAGATCATGGGATATAAAAGGTTTAAAAGCTCAGAAAACAACATAAATTCTAATTGAATTCTGGAGTTCGGTGCATTTCATAGAAGGATATTAAGCACAAAATAGAAATAGATCATGGGATATAAAAGGTTTAAAAGCTCAGAAAACAACAGTAAATTCTATTTGAATTCGGGAGTCCGGTGCATTTCATGGAAGGATATTAAGCACAAAATAGAAATAGATCATGTGATATAAAAGATTTAAAAGCTCAGAAAACAACAGTAAATTTTATTTTAATTCCAGAGTCCGGTGCATTTCATAGAAGGATATTAAGCACAAAATCGAAATAGATCATGGGATATAAAAGGTTTAAAAGCTCAGAAAACAACATAAATTCTAATTGAATTCTGGAGTTCGGTGCATTTCATAGAAGGATATTAAGCACAAAATAGAAATAGATCATGGGAAATAAAAGGTTTAAAAGCTCAGAAAACAACAGTAAATTCTATTTGAATTCGGGAGTCCGGTGCATTTCATGGAAGGATATTAAGCACAAAATAGAAATAGATCATGGGATATAAAAGATTTAAAAGCTCAGAAAATAACAGTAAATTCTATTTGAATTCCGGAGTCCGGTGCATTTCATAGAAGGATATTAAGCACAAAATCTAAATAGATCATGGAATATAAAGGGTTTAAAAAATCAGAAAACAACAGTAAACTCTATTTGAATTCCGGAGTCCGGTGCATTTCATAGAAGGATATTAAGCACAAAATCGAAATAGATCATGGGATATAAAAGATTTAAAAGCTCAGAAAATAACAGTAAATTCTAATTGAATTCTGGAGTTCGGTGCATTTCATAGAAGGATATTAAGCACAAAATCGAAATAGATCATGGGATATAAAAGGTTTAAAAGCTCAGAAAACAACATAAATTCTAATTGAATTCTGGAGTTCGGTGCATTTCATAGAAGGATATTAAGCACAAAATAGAAATAGATCATGGGATATAAAAGGTTTAAAAGCTCAGAAAACAACAGTAAATTCTATTTGAATTCGGGAGTCCGGTGCATTTCATGGAAGGATATTAAGCACAAAATAGAAATAGATCATGGGATATAAAAGATTTAAAAGCTCAGAAAATAACAGTAAATTCTATTTGAATTCCGGAGTCCGGTGCATTTCATAGAAGGATATTAAGCACAAAATCTAAATAGATCATGGAATATAAAGGGTTTAAAAAATCAGAAAACAACAGTAAACTCTATTTGAATTCCGGAGTCCGGTGCATTTCATAGAAGGATATTAAGCACAAAATCGAAATAGATCATGGGATATAAAAGATTTAAAAGCTCAGAAAATAACAGTAAATTTTATTTTAATTCCAGAGTCCGGTGCATTTCATAGAAGGATATTAAGCACAAAATAGAAATAGATCATGGGATATAAAAGGTTTAAAAGCTCAGAAAACAACAGTAAATTCTATTTGAATTCCGGAGTCCGGTGCATTTCATAGAAGGATATTAAGCACAAAATCGAAATAGATCATGGGATATAAAAGGTTTAAAAGCTCAGAAAACAACATAAATTCTAATTGAATTCTGGAGTTCGGTGCATTTCATAGAAGGATATTAAGCACAAAATAGAAATAGATCATGGGATATAAAAGGTTTAAAAGATCAGAAAACAACAGTAAATTCTATTTGAATTCCGGAGCCCTGTGAATTTCATAGAAGGATATTAAGCACAAAATCGAAATAGATCATGGGATATAAAAGGTTTAAAAGCTCAGAAAACAACATAAATTCTAATTGAATTCTGGAGATCGGTGCATTTCATAGAAGGATATTAAGCACAAAATCTAAATAGATCATGGAATATAAAGGGTTTAAAACTCAGAAAACAACAGTAAATTCTATTTGAACTCAGCAGTCCGGTGCATTTCATAGCAGGATATTAAGCACAAAATAGAAATAGATCATGGGATATAAGAGGTTTAAAAGCTCAGAAAACAACAGTAAATTCTATTTGAATTCCGGAGTCCGGTGCATTTCATAGAAGGATATTAAGCACAAAATAGAAATAGATCATGGGATATAAAAGGTTTAAAAGCTCAAATACTCTAAGCATTATTAAAGGGCCCAAAGGGATATTTACTAAAGAGTCCCAAGATAAAACTGGAAAAGAATTTATCAAATCTAGACCTTTTCGTTCTATTCTGAGTTTCGAATTGAAGACTTAAAATATTCAACATAGATTCAAAACCTAAATGTTTTGATCACAAAATATACTCATGACTTATAAGCTTCACTCTGTATTCATAAAATATATAGTTTTTTATATCTAAAATCAACTTTAATAAAATAATAATGAATTTGTGAATTTAAAATATGAAAAATACATATTTAATAATAAAAAAGGAAATAAAAATTTAATCTTTGTATAATATTATTAGCTCATGAAAGGAGGCGTTCAAAAGTTTTATGATTGAAAACTAAAAAAAAAATCTTATTTTTGTTTTGTTTTTCTCTTTACACACTATTTATAAAATACTCCTACAAATCCCACTGTTTTTTCTTGAGCTATCAGATTATTATAAATGTAATAAACAACAAAAAAAAATAATTCTGAATATTTCAACTCATCTTCTTCATCATAGGATACTACTGAGGCAAAAATTGATACTACCTTTTTTTAAGTTTACTCAATTTACTTTAAACTATGAAAATTATATATGTAATTAGTTATTTGGACGGTGTGATCCAGCCCACATATTCATTTTTCTTTTTCGAGACCGCATAACGCTCTTGACACATATTGTTATCAGTGTTTATTCATAATACCATTCTACTGTATCCGATCTGAGGCGGTTTTTCTTCAATTGATGATGCAGAATTTTTTTAATAAACAGATAGATATTGTTTCTAACGAAGATTTGATGAAGAGCAATGATTCATAATTGAAAGTGCAAACTCGAAAATTTTCTTAGCGTAGAGTTGTACGTTTAGCTGATAGCGCACTTTAGCGCTAAAGTGCGCTATCAGCTAAACGTACGACTCTGCGCTATCAGTTTCTATTCAGCTAAACGTGTTGAAAAGAGTATGGCAACAATTTCGACTTCAATATGCAGCTTATAGAATTTGACATTATATCTTTTTTAATATCAGAAACTAATAGCAAAGTCACGTTATGTTTTATTAATGTAAATATATAGCGTTCAATCATACCCATAAAACTGTAAAATTTTACTTACATATTAAATAAGATGCGATTAAATGATATGCGATCCGTCAAGTCGTGGAATAAGAGAGAAGATTCAACTGTCTATTCCTACTTAGTGCAAATTCCTAGGTGACCCAAAACTGGTGAATTTGTTTGTAGTCGAATTTTCTGATTGTGGAACTATATTGCAACAAGTGTGCTTCCAAATTCGAATGATCACACACATATATTTCATTCATCCAAGATTCAAGAAGAAAATAAGCGTCATAATATTCCTGCTAGCCGTAGAGATATTATCTGAAGTAAACCGGTCTCTATTTACAGAGATCATTGCAATTCTCAGAACTATATAATTGGCAGTGATCAATCCCCTCGAAAGTACCAAATAGTTATAAAAACTTTAAACGGTCATAATTTCTTTAATATTGATACTAAAGGGAGTCTGGTTTGGGATCGACAGGGAAATATTTGATCGGTCACTGATCCAGACGTGCAACTGTCGATTTCCTATTCAAGTGCTTACGTTACCTTCACGGGATGGTGACCCCTGGAAACTGTCTTAAATTAAGATTTTTAGAAAAAAATAAGATTTTCAGAAATACGATTTTCAGAATAAGATTTTCAGAATAAGATTTTCAAAAAATAAGATTTTGAAAAAATAAGATTTTCAAAAATAAGATTTCGTTACTATCCGCGTATTTAATTAACACGAAAAGGTGATTCTACCTAAGTTACTGTCAAGAACATGAAAAAAAAACACCGTTGCAAACCGTTGCTGCTTCGGTTTGTCAAAATTTATCGGGTCTAAGTTATCTATCCTATCCTATATAGCATCAAATTTCAAATTGTTTTGTAGATTTTTTTGTAGTTCATACTTTCGGTTCTACTCTACTAATCATAACCATGGGCCGTGCCCAAGGCAACTGAACATGCACTTGGTGTCTTCGAGCGTGATAACAGCTTCGACTCAATGGATCACAGCTAATAATAAGACATTTCCAGCCTAATTATTTTTCCACGTTAACACAAAAATATATACGGTATTAACATTTGCAAGTACTTCAAATCTGTTACCTTTTTTATGTACCTTCAGTTGATTAGACACTTTTCGTAATTTACAATTTGGCAATCTACTCCTCTGTATGGTGCTTAAAGAAAATACTCCTGTTTTAGCCAATTCTACCACTAGAGATAATATCTGTCAAAAATATTTTTTTTTGTCCCAGTTGTTTGTAATTATGTATGTAATTTTAGTACAATATGCATGATTACGACTATTATTAAAATTTAAAATAAATTACAACTTTCGCTTAGGTGTGTTTAAATTCCGGTTTACAAAAAAAAAAAATATTACATAAAGGAAATATTAGAGAAGAAAAAAAAAGAAAATTTGTTTTTTGTTGTTTTCTGAATTTTGGTTAATAATTTAATTATATTAAAAACGAGATTCTTACTGCGCAGTTTTTCGACCCTTTACCACAAATCAAACAATATGTGCACATTATTATAGTAAGCAAATTTTTGAAAGTTGTATTCGATCAAGAATGCTCCAAACAACAGAACAACAATTTTCAGAATGAATGTTTTACCACGCAATTACAGAGAAAATCTGCTACAGTATGCGTTAAGGGTTAATATACCATTTCTATATATTACATATACTTGAACTTGACATAACAGAAGTTGATCAATAGGACATACATTAGGATCCGCTGGTAAGCAAACCAAAATTGTAAGTGCACCAAAATACTCGAAGCCTGAAGTAGGTGTAAGCCTTACTCCCTTACCCGTAAAAATTGTATAGTTTTAAGAGATGCAATTGAAGCCATGGATACGATGGAATTTATAGAAGACAGACCCGTCAAATGTTTAAAAGACTCCAATTTAAGAATTTTCAGTTGGAATGTAAAAACACTCTATCATACAGCTGCATCTATAAAAAATTTAAAATATTCTCTAGCAGTATAAACGAAACATTACTGCGATACAGGAAATCCGATGCAAAGGATTTGGCATGTTAAAAAACGAACATGCGATATATATTACAGCTGCCACGAAAAGCATCACAAATTTGGATGCGGATTCGTAGCGAGAAAACGGAAACATCATTGATTTTACACCTGTTAATGAACGTCTAGTCTTACACTCCACCACCACAGATAATGATATTGGACATAGATTCTCATTCGTAAAGAATAACAAAAATCATTTTACTCATTCGTGTTTTGAGATATAACGTTAGAAGTTAGTTAAGCTTCTTTAAATCACACAAAGTTAATACGTTATGTATTACAAACGAACGATCATTACAACCTACATAATTTAAACTCATTCATTTCTTCGAAAAAAATTTCATATTCCGAAAACAGATTTAAATTGAAGATTTTTACAATTTGTACAATTTCTCATAATATTTTTATTAAATTTTTCATTATTCTCCTTCTTTCTCTTTCACTCTTATGTATTTTTAACATTTTCTATTTTCTTTTTTTTTATTGTTTTACAAATTTATTACACCATCTCGATTTTCAGATAATATATTGACTTCGAAACAAATTGTTTATAATTTGAAAAGGCTAAAAACACTTTAAAAACCGATTTATATCGAGAGTGAAAAAAAAAACATCAATAATAAAAATTCTCTCGATTCGCATACGAGTATTTTATTGTTTTTATTTTTTTTGTTTTTGTGTATGAAACAAGAAAATAGCCTCAAGTGGACAGGTGATTTTTAATCGAATTTCATATTCATACTCGGCATAATATATTTAATCACCAAACAAAAGAAATGGAGACCAACGTGTGTAACTGGAATTAAATATGAAAATCTAAATTCATTCAGTATTATTCAGTTCAAAAATTGAAGAATAAACGAGTCCTATTGTAGTAAAATTTGTTTGTTTTAGAAGTTTGAATATCCGTTACATTATATTTCTTATCATGATTTCTCAAGAAATAGTGTTTTATATTGCACTTTGACACTTGTTTCACATTGCATATACTTGCATATATTTGCAAGGACACTATTCAATTATATTGAATGATGTTATTAATCCAATGTAATATGTCGTTATAATATGGAAAAATATACTAAGAGTATTGCAAATACCTCTGCAACAAATTATATTGGAAAAATATACTTTAACATGAAAAAATATTATCTTCTGCAAATAAACTTAAGACTTGTAAAACGAATGTATTCAAATGAAGAAATCTCCAAAAACTAAACCGTAAAATCTCCGTCATAATGACTAGACTGCCTTTAGGTTACAGCTGGATAACCCACAATTACCTCATTGATGGCCCACAAATTAAAAAACATACATTTAGCTTTTATGCTTTCACTTGTACACACTTGGTGAAATTTTATAAACATTTTTTAAAAAATAAAAGACCCACATTTTGTTGTTCTATAGGATCCATCATCACAATATACCATATTATTGATACGTGTCCCTTGTTATACAACAATGTAAGAATTGAACTTTGAAGCAAGTGAGGGTGCAGAAAATGTCATTGAATTCCTGCGCAGAATTAAAATTTCGATCAAATATTACAACGGAGAGCGTTTTACTTAAATCCTTCTTTTTCATTTTATTCCTCTTCTGATATTTTCTCTTCTTATTCATATCCACTACTGCATATCTGGATCGCGTTTGGGAACTATTTCTACTTAGAACCATACTATTATTCACTCGATCTACCCATGATACCCCATGATATATTCAGTATTCTACGGTCTACCTACGGTGTACTCACATTTAAAATCCTTCAAGCTTATTCATGATTGCTATTTTCAGTGCCCCCCACCATATGTAGTCTATACCATAGAAGAGTTTCGACCACACATTGCATTTGGCGAACCGGATTAGTTATTAGCCGGATAGTTTATTCTCTTAGGTTGTAATTAGATATTTAGATTTTGAATTTCGGGACGGATTTAAACCTATATTACCGCAGCTGCAAATGGGCTTATGTAATTATTAACATAGAATAAGGAAACACTAATTTAATAATGGGTAGAAATAGAGAATGATAGTTTTAAGTAAAATCAATATGAATTGATTAATTTTGCTTGAAAAAACTACACCATAAATTAAAAGTGAAAATACAGCTGGTTGATGAACCCATAATAAAACTCTATAAATTAATTAATTAATATGTCGTTGCAAGCTTTTGCAAGATTTTGCAAGTTCTTGCATTTCTTTTAAACTTCCGAATCTTCCGATTGTGGAACTATATTCTAACAAGTGTGTTTCCGAAATCGAATAATCACACACATATAATCTTCCAAGATTCAAGAAGACAATAAGCAGCATCATAAATGAAATGTGAAAATGCAGCTGGTTGATGAACCCATAATAAAACTCTATAAATTAATTAATTAATATGTCGTTGCAAGCTTTTGCAAGATTTTGCAAGTTCTTGCATTTTATTTAAAATTCCGAATCTTCCGATTGTGGAACTATATTCCAACAAAAGTGTTTTTCCAAAATCGAATAATCACACACATATAATCTTCCAACATTCAAGAAGACAATAAGCAGCATCATAAATGAAATGTGAAAATACAGCTGGTTGATGGACCCATTATAAATAAAACTCTATAAATTAATTAATTAATATGTCGTTAAAAGCTTTTGCAAGATCTTGCAAGTTCTTGCATTTCATTTAAACGTTTTTAATTTTATTATTAAAACTGTTTCATGCTTTCCTAATCATTTCATTGCTATCATTTTGTAAAAAAAAACAAGATACAGCACATTGAGTACAGAGACCGTAACTCTATAATAAAAACAAAAACTAGAATATTAGAAAATTCAATCCGGAACGATTGCATTTTTTTCATTCTACAAAAACTATTTTCAGATGAATTTAGTCCACAATTCAAATGTGGAATTTTTTGTTTTCAGGGCCTGTTTTCGCAAGTATCATAATATATTCAAAATAATTCTACAAATGTTTATAACTTGCTTACAATTAATAAAATAATGTGCTTTGTTCCAGTATTATTTTTGCTGAAAATAACATTTTCACAAATTAATAATTTAAAATGTTCATTCATATACTGGATTCGTTCTTTTCTGTCACTGTCTCACCAATTCATATTTTCTTGCACTGTCTCACCAATTCATATTTTCTTGCACTAATTAGCTTACTTTTATTAGGAGCTTATTATTTTCAGTATATTGAAGCACTGTATTCCTATACAATAAATACGTTTGATGCCAAGCAATTGAATTTGTCAGGTAATAATAATATATTCAATCAATTAATTTTTTTTTTTGTAAATTAAAATCCTTACTAAACTACATCCCACCCCACCCATAGGAATTTCAACTCGTATGTAAATTTTTAAAGTAAATATAACATCCTATATGTATACAAGATTCTCCTCGATTTATTAAAAAATATTTTGTTTACTAAAAGTGCAGACAATTTACTCAGACTTATATTCTACATGCATATATGACTATAATAATAGCTGTGGTCGCACGATTCTCTATCAAAGCATAATAACAACAACAACAACAAATAGTATTGAAAAGAATTTCAAGTTTAAATTTCCATACATATGGGCATATTACCGACCAGAAGACAACGGCAATAAACTAAGGAAGTAAAAAATTAATAAAACAATAAAAAAAAAACTAAATAAAAAGGTGCTGGAATGATATGTGAAATAAAGTGAACTCATAGAATAACCAGACAAAAGGAAAACATAAATCACGACAGAAATCTAGATTAAAACAAATTTTTTACAAAAAAAAAAAAAAAAAGTCGTGCCACGGCTCTCTCTCTCTCTCTCACTCTGTTAACCTACCATACGTTATACAATAATCTCAAACAATTGTGTAGACTTAATGTATATGTACTGTGTATATACAAAAGAGAAGTGATCCTAAGAAATATCGTATTTTAAAAGCCACCTTCACAATTATGTTAGATAATATATTAAAAAACAAAAAAAAAATACCTTAACCACCAGAATACAATTAAATACGACTGGATTCATCGTCGTATACATATATTAGGATAAAATTTGTTAGCCATGGTAATTTGTCACTTTGGACATTTTGAATTGGTCAAGCCAATGGAACAAAAGAAAAAATTTATTATTTTTTTTTTTATTATTATAGTTTTTATTGTTTTTAAATACTTTTAAATTACAAGCAATTTAAATTTTCAAAATTTTTTTCAAAAACAATGAAATTTTTTTTTAAATCTGGAAATTTGTTGTTTTCTAGACTGATAAAGAGTTCAACTACATGATTTTGTGGATCAATAACTACTGAAATTTGTATTTTTGTCCTTATTTAGAGATTTAGATCGAACATTATTGGAATTGGATATTATAAAACAATTTTTCATTTGATTTGTCATTTCTGATTAGATATTTTATTATATATGAAGCACTTTTAGATTTATAGAAGTTGTCTATATAAATTTTGTTATTGATCTAACTGAAATATACAACCATGAAGATATAAATATTCCCTTAATAAGTCGAAAAGAAGTAATTAAGGAAATAAAAAACCTAAAATTAAATAAAGCCCCAGGTTTTGATTTAATAACTTCAAATGTGCTAAAAAATATACCCAACAAAGTTCTCACACTCTTGGTATATATAATGAATGCCTGTATTAAGCTTAAACACGTACCTAGTATATGGAAAGTTGCCGAGATAATAATGATCCAAAAATCAGGAAAGCCTGCTAACGACACCAAATCCTACAGGCCGATATCTTTGCTCCCTACAATATCGAAAAGTTGTTTGAAAAGTTACTATTGAGAAGGTTTCAACCCCTCATAGAAAACAGGAATATAATACCTAATCACCAATTTGGGTTTAGGCAAAAACACTCAACAATAGATCAAGTACATCGAATAACAGACATTATAGAAAGGTCACTGGAAAATAAACAAATTTGTTCTTCTGTATTTCAGTGTTTCTATTGAACAACGAGAGAGAAAAAACTTGGTGGACATTGTTGGAATTCCAAATGTAAGCTCTCTCAATGTTAAAGAGAAAGCTTTACATTTGTTGAACTCGGGTTTACAAGTAAATGTTGCAGAGAACGAAATTGAGGATATATTTGTCAAGATGTTGAATTCGTATTCTGATGCAGTGACTCAGGAGAGTTCAAGGAAAACTGTACAACGTCAGCCGTCCAGTATTGTCTGCATTAAATTCTCAAATTTTAATATTAAAGAGAGAATTATGAAAAGGAAATTTTCTCTTAAAAATAGTTTAAACACTGGCTTATTCGGAGAGGAAAAGATTAGGAGAGTTTTCATCAATGACAGCTTAACACCGTTTATGAAATCTCTTTATAAGAAAGCAAATGAAATAAGAAATGAAAGAAAGTACAAATATCTTTGGGTAAGAAATTCTCAAATTTTTTTAAGAAGACAAGAAGGTGAGAAGGCAATTTTAATAAAAAGCTTTTTAGATTTAAATAAAATTACTTAGTAAATTTTCTTATACATATAAGTCTCTCATACTTATTTAAATTTTTCTCAAGTTTATAAATAGTAAATAAATATTGCTATGTCTTCTCAACACAATTTTAGTAATAGTATTGTTAATAGTAATGATTTCAGTAACAGTGATATATTTCAGCCGCATAAATTTTTGGTTGTACACCAAAATATTAGAAGTATGCGTAAAAATTTTGATTCTTACTTGACTCATTTGTTGGCTCTTAACTCTCTTCCAAATATCATATTCTTAAGTGAAATTTGGATTTTTGATCACGAAAAACTAAATTATGATATTCCTGACTTCAATTTCTTTGCTAATTGTAATAATAAGTACTCTTCTGGTGGTGTAGCCGTTTTTGTAAGAAATGATATTAACTGTGATGTATCTTATTTTAGTTTACCGTCTGCTGATGTTATAAAAGTTGTGTGTGAAATTGAAAATTTGATGTATTGTTTTGTTTGCGTGTATAGATTTCATGAGTTTGATGTTAATACTTTTCTGTCTGAATTTTCAAATTTTTTAAACAATATTAGCTTCAAGAATTGTATTTTTTTAGGTGACATTAATATTAATATCTTAGTGAATTCAAAAATTGTTGATGATTTTTTATTCTTAATGTCATCGCATGGTTTTATTTCGCATATTAACACTCCTACACGCATAACTTCCTCAACTTCTACTTGTATTGATCATGTTTTTTCTAGAACGCAAAAAAATAATAATCACGACTTACAAACTTTTACATATGATGCAAAAATAACTGATCATCTTATGATTTTTTTAAAATTTTGTAATGTATCTTCGATTGAAAAATGTAAATATCTGGTTACTAACACTAAATATATTGATTTTCAAAAACTTATCACAGCTTTAAATTTTGAATTTTGGTCTGAAGTATATGATCAAGATGATCCATCTCTAGCCTACGATAGTTTTATTAGTATCTTATCTGGTTACATTAATAGGAATTCGTCTAGTAAAAGTTCTGTTTGTAATAAATTTAAAAAACTGAAGCCATGGATATCTTTTTCAATCACAAATAAAATTAATAAGCGTAACAAGTTACGTAAAAAGGTTGATAATCAGCCCAACAATATTCGTCTTAAGAACTATTTCAAAAAACTTTGTAATGAAATTAAGTCTCAAATTGAATTATGTAAAGAAAAGTATTTTGTTGGTAAATTTGAACAGGTGAAAGGTGATTCAAAAAAGTAATGGAATTTGGTTAACTGCCTTCTTGGGAAAACTAACAAAAGTAATGATATAGTACTCAGTATCAATGATATGACCTCTAATAATGACAAGGACAATGCTAACTATTTTAATGATTTTTTTGTGAATATTTCTAATAAGCTTACTTCTGAAAATTCTAATTCTACACTTAATCCTACTGTTCATGATGAAATTTTTCAAGTGGTTAGTTTTTTCTTTGAACCTTTTTCCTCTTTCGAATTACATAGAATTATTATGAATCTGAATAATTCTAATTCTAAGTCTTCTGATGGCATTTCAAATTATATTTTAAAGAAAATTTCGTTACAGATAGTTGATGTACTTGCTCATATCTATAATAAAAGTGTTTTATCTGGTATATTCCCTGATAAATTAAAAATTGCCGATGTTCTTCCATTATTTAAAAAAGGTAGTTCTCTCGATACTAATAATTATAGACCTATTTCAATTCTATCCGTTTTTTCTAAAATTTTTGAAAAAGCTATGAAAAGACGAATGTGCGAATATTTGGATAAAACGAAATTCTTTAGTAATAGCCAGTTTGGATTTCTAAAAGAGAAATCTACTGAAGGGGCACTTCTTAAATTTTGTACCGAGGTATATGAAGCTTTAAACAAGAATAATTTTTGCTCAGCATTATTCGTAGATATTACAAAGGCGTTTGATCTTGTAAATCATAACATTTTGTTAACAAAACTGCATAATGCTGGTTTTAGATGTTTCATAAATGATTGGTTTCGTTCGTATTTGTTCGAAAGAAAACAGAGAGTAAAAATAAAGGATGAATATAGTGAATTACTAGCTATAAACAGTGGTGTTCCTCAAGGTTCCGTTCTTGGGCCTTTACTTTTTTTGATATTTATTAATTCTCTATTTCTTCAACCGTTTAAAGGAAGTCATACCGCATTTGCAGACGACACAGCTTTTACTTATTCTTGTAAAAATAACTTTGATGTTGTGGTTAACATGAACTACGATATTAATATACTCCGTAACTGGTTTTGTAAACACGAACTGATTATTAGCTCTAAGACTAAGTATATGAATTTTAATATCCGTATGGCTAATGACGATAACTATAATTTGTACTATCATTCACCTAATTGTAAAAAATATCCTCTATGTCTTAATTCTGTTTCTAATGTCAATGATTCCTCTCACTGTTTTAATAATTATCAATGTGACTCAAATTGTTTTTTAATTGAACCTGTCTCTACTTTCAAATATTTAGGATTATTGATTGATTCTAAGCTTGATTGGAGCGGACACACTTTTTACCTTAAGAACCATTTCAAAAACGTGATTCGGCAACTATACTACGTAAGTTTATATAGCTCTGCTAAAGTGTGTTCAATGGTGTACTTTGCGATATTCCATTCTAAACTTCAGTATGGTATAGTTTGTTGGGGTGGTACTCACTTTAACAAGCTACAACCACTTCTAATATTACCGTCTTACACACACTGCAAGCTTATTTAGTAGTTTAGGTATTCTTCCCATCAGGAACTTATACCTCTATAAAACCCTGAAATTATTTTTTATTAAATCAGGATATCTTGATGTGAGACATACCGTTATCCATAATCTAAGAATTAATAGCAGGAATTTAGTTGTTGTACCCCGCTTTTATAAGTTTCATATTTGTCATTTCTTTAAAATTATTGCACCGAGAATTTTTAATAAACTACCTATTGAAATCAGAAATATCAGAGTTTTATCCGAATTTTTAACAAAAACTAAGAATTGGCTTAGAAATATTAGTTGGCATGAAATTGAAGAGCTAATAAGAGTCATTAGATAATATTATTACTGATATATATATTATTGTATCCTGTTGCTGATATCTATCTACATTATTATTATGCAGCTTTGTTTATTCTTTTCTTACGCTTAATTTTTTGCTTTCTTTCATTTCTTTTACTTTAAATTAATTTAAATATTAAATCTCGTTCTAAAACATATAGTAGTTTATATAATTGTGTAATTGTTTTATTTTCTTTTTGTACATTTTCCTTCAATTCACTTATTTGTAAGTTTTATCTATAAATTTAATTCACATTTCTATATTCAACTTTTAATTTTAATATTAATTATTTCTTAAATTAAATTATTTTTTTATACATAAATATTTAACCAGATTAATTTTAGTATTCTATTTTTCTTTACGAATTTAGTTTTTCAAATTAATATTTACATCTAAATTTGTTACTCCACAAATATTGAATAATTTAAATTGTTTATTTCTTGTGATGGACCATTCGAAACTTGCTTTTGCAATAGAATGTTTCCTAACTATTTTATTTTATTTATATTTTGAATTCTGTAGATGCTTTTAATTTAGTACTATTATTATATTTGTTTATTTTCTATTTTTAAGTTTTGAATTTTAGTTTTAATTAATTTACTATAATTGTAATGAATTCTAATAATTATAATAAATGAAAAAAAAAAAAAAAAAAAAAAGAAAAGGTAGTATACTGGGTCCAATTTTATATTTGTTATACACCTGTGATATACCCGAAGTAGAAAATATAAAAATAGCAACCTTTGCAGATGACACAGCGTTGATGGCAGTTGGTTTTACTATAGAAGAAGCTACAAACAAACTGCAAAAAGCTAATGACGAAATTTCCAACTGGTGCAAAAAATGGAAAATTAAATTAAATGAAGCCAAATCTAGTCATGTAAACTTCACCTATAAAAACATAGTAACTCCTCTCTCAGTTAAAATTAATGATGTCGTGATTCCATACGAGAATAAAGCTAAATATCTTGGCATGACCTTGGATGCAAAACTGAAACGGAAAGAGATGTGAAAATAAAAAAAACAAGAACTCCAGTTCAAATATAGAGAAATATACTGGCTGATTGGGCGGAATTCTATGGTCTCGACCTATAACAAAGTTTTGATGTATAATCAAATATTGAAGCCAGTCTGGGCATACGGTATTCAAATATGGGAATGTGCTAAACAAATCCATATTCAAACTATCCAAACGTTCCAAAATAAGGTACTGCGCAACATAGTCAATGCTCCATGGTATGTTCGCAATGCCGTTATTCATCGAGATCTGAAGATCTCATCTATAAAAGACGAAATAATGAAATGCGCTGCACGGCATAAAACTCGTCTCATCCAACATGTCAATACCGAAGCTTCTAGCTTAATTGACAATCAAAACTTTGTGAAGCGACTAAAACGAACAAGGCAACTTGAGTTAGGTTAAAACTTTTTATCTATTAAAACCTTATTGGATTTTGGTAGATCAAAGGTAGATCTTAGTTTCTTTGAGTTAAATGTAAATTAATGGTTATTCTATAAGACTAGTTTTAATGTTCCAATAATAATAGGAGTTTTTAGTGGGTTAAAGTCCCACAGTCCTTCAAACTGCCTTCCCCGGTAATATGTAGTCCCTGAAGCCTCTTTCGATGATTTACTACTAACTAGGGAAAAAAAAACAACAAAAAAAAAAACAAAAAATATATAAATTTTTGATTAGAGTATTAAGTATGAAAAAAGTATATCAGGATAATATTGTATGTAAACTAGGCAAAGGTCAAATTGAATATATAGTTGAGACAGTATAACTACTAGTATTAAAGCTGCTCATAGACGATGCAACTTGGTCGTAGAATTAGTCGTACAACTTGTCGTCCGACTACCTCACACATGTTACAACTTTTTCCATCATATTTCTCATTTAGGTTCATTCAGGCAATTGCAATCTATAAAATTTATTTATTTTAGTTACTGAACAAAAATTTAGTATTTTATATTTGATATTATTTAAACGCATATTTTATATTAAATTATTGTTAATTTGATTTTATAAAAAAACAATATGAGTGAAAATAGTGATACTATAACCCATATATAGTTCAGCTATAATATTAGAAATTTTGTGTGATGAAGCAGAAAATTTACCAGACGCAGAAAGATATGGATGAAGAAATGGTTGCATATATAGAAGGTATCAAAAAAATAGATTAGTCTTTTCAACTAAAGCAAATTAGTTAATTTCACTTTAGGATAATTAACTACAAAATTTGCACTTTTATGAATTTTTTTAGTTTTTTCGAATTTTTTCTTTAGTTAAATTGTCTAATTTAAAATAGTTAAATATAATATTTAGAAAATTCTAAGATTTGACTATTCCTTTTGGTAAACTGCCAAATGAAATAGTTAAAAAAATTTAATAAATTTTACCAATACTTTTACCTATTTATATATATATTATTCTGCATTTATCTGGATGTTGGTAAGTTCGACGGAACGCTCCAACACATATACAAATTGCAAATGTATACAAATGCATATATATACAAATTACTTTGATGCTTTTTTTAACCACTGTCTACCAATGCTGAACCTTTGCAGGAAAAATTGATTGCATGAACTATATTTTTTTAATTTAATGTTAGTCTTCTTCGCAAATAATAAGGAAAAATAAAAAATAATAATAATGATATAAATAAAACAAACAGTTTTTTTGATTTATAATAATAAGGACTAATAGAAATTTAATCAATAGTTTAATATGGTATAATAACCAAAAGGCAAACAGTATTTAACACAAAAAAAAACATAATTCACTCAAAGGTTATTCTTATTACTTAAAATTATACACAATAATATACATGTGTATCTGCATATTTGAATTGTATAATATTATACATTATACTACTTTATTGCTTATACCTTTTATTTTTGTCATTATTGTGTGCGTAACTCACTTCACTCAAAAAAAATTATTTCTGTTCTTTTTTTTGTTTTTTTTTTATTATTTGCTGTATCTGTATTCTGTATGTTCTGCATGCTCCATTCCAAAAATATTATTTTATTTTCAGTGTTAAGTGTTCACTGTTCACTTCACTGTTCAGGTTCACTGTTCAATCAATAGAACTTGATAGAAGTAGAGTAGGATAATTAACTCTACTTCTACGCCGGATAATAAAACATTGTTTTTTTTAAATTGAAAATTATTGATGAAAATGTTTTTGTATTTTTTGTAAATTTTACCAATTTAGATACAAAATTTTGAATATTTTTTTAAAAATAACACAATACCATAATAACAGTTTATTCATATAGCAAAATAAGATCCCTTTACATTATACAAAAGACAAAATTTATATGAAAATAAGATCACATTTTTAAATTTGCTCTCCCAGAGGCCACAATAACGCTAATACGGTATAATTTATACTAAATGGAACCCAACTAACGAATTATAACTAAATGGAAGTGAGTACGAGTATACCATACAAAAATACAAACATTTTATACAAATTTGTTGGTATGGTACTTCTTTTTCTGTTATATAAAAAACAAAAAATTAGTGTTAGGCAAATATAGTTTTTTTAAATAGAAAATTAGTAAAATCTTTGTGTAAGAATAAAATAAAAGGAATCAAAATCAATCTTAATAAAAATAACAATGTTTTTTCAATTTAAACTTTCTTTTACTTTATTACCGTATTCTATTATTACACAGAAAAGTAGTTAAATTATTTGAAAAAAAAACAATAATTGCTCATGTTTCTGAAATATTGAAAATGTAGCAGTAGTTTGTAATATATGAATATATGAAATTTTCAAAAAGTACTAACAATAGCAATCAAAATAATTTCCATTAAAAAGAGAGAAAATATATTGAACGAATATATTTATCTATTAATAATATACATGTGTATCAGCATATTTGTATTGTATAATATTATACATTATACTACTTATACCTGTTTATACCTTTTATTTTTGTCATTATTGTGTGAGTAACTAACTTCACTCAAAAAAAATTATTTTTTTAAGGAAGGGTGTGGTTTAGTAGGTAAGAATCCTACATACAGTGTCAAGCTACGGGGCTCATTGTATCTTTCTGAAGATCCCCACCAGCCTACGAAAAATACAAAAAAAAAAAAAAATTGGCAAAGTTGTGACTACAAAAAAAATATTTCTTTTATGTGTTTTAGAAAATTAAAAAGTGATATAAACATAAGTACTGTAATTTCGGAATAAAGAATCTAATGAAAGAAAAAAAGAAACTAGGATTTATTTTGCTTCCGTCATTTATGACGGGTTACAAAGCTAGTAGATAATAATTATTGTAATAACATGAGAATTACTTAAACCTCTAGTTAAATAGTTAAATAGTCTAATTTAAAGTAGTTAAATATAATATTTAGAAAAAATGAAAATATATCTATTTCTTTCTAATTACTGCATAGAAAGAAATTCCAATTAGCTTCTTATTCAAATTTATTTTTACATTAGTTGCATGTGTTTTCTTGACCGGTTTGCTATATGATTAAAATTGGCTTCAAATATATAAAAAGTTATAGTTACAAGTGTTTTTTTTTGTTTTATTTAGAAAAAAATATATATATATAATTTCTAAAAAAGAATAGGTAATTAAATTTAAAAAATGAATATGGATATTTCATAATTTAATTTCATTAAAAAGTTAAAATCATATGCTAGTTCTATTACATCAAGAAAAAACATAAATCTCAGTTTGAAAACTGATTCTGCTACTAAACTTCAAGCCGAATTTATAAATTTAATTAAATAATATAAGTAAAAATATAAACTATTTAATTGTTAATAAACCTTTTGATGTATCTGCATTTGAAAATATAGAATGCGTTAAAAAAGGTTTTTGTATATAATAGATACATATTATACTTGTGAATAATTCGAAATTTGTTTAAGTAAAAATTCAAATGTAAGATATCCAGTGATAAACTTATAACAAATATGTTAAATAAATAGAAATTAACTAACATTTAATTTCTTAAGCGTAAATGTGTATATATATTGTCACATTCAAATATAACGTCACTCTCCCAGACTACAAATAAATTACGAAACATTCATCGTGTGGTATTACACAATAACAAAGTACCGTAATATCACACGATGAAATAACGAAAGAGACATTTTTATATTATAAGTAGTTTTAGTTATTGTAATTAGTAATATATAAAATAAATTGGTTTTTCTTCTTGAAAAGGCATTTGAACCGAAAGGTCGTGTTTTAATCATAACTATATCATTAGAAGGGTGCAATTAAAAAATTAGATATTTAATTGCAATAAATGCATGTATTATTGAATAATTAAATAAAATAAATATTATAAATAAATTTTAATGAATTTCATTTAAATTTTTTAAATATAGGTATAATGGATGATTAAATTTATGATGCTAAATTAGAATCATATATGGGAAAGCCAACTTCAATGCAACCGCAAATAGACTATTGTGGTTATGTGGTAAACTACATATTGTTTATGATATGTATAGAAGTTTTTATCATACAAAATTATCATTTTTGAATCGACAATCAAAATTTACTAAATTTACATAATATAGTAAGTTCATTTTACTCGATAATTAGATTTTAACTAAATAATTAAGTAACAGAGCCATTGAAATTACTTAATATATTATAGTAACTTTATGTTTTTTTAAACTATTAGGTTAACAGCTATTCAATTTACCTAATGCCAAAGTGGTTTTTATTTTTTGTGCGAAACAAAAAAAACACCTAAAAGAGTAGATAAATTTCTAATTCTTTTAGCTAAACTTTTAAGATCAAACCAACTAATTTAAAATAGTAAAAGCAACTAATTAAAATAGTAGGCTGAAATTCAACAACTTTTTTTTAGGTGAATTGTACTATTTCTTTAAGTGGAATAACTAATCTTTTTTTTTCTCTTTTTCTGTATGTTTAAGAAATTTTAATTTATTTTATTTTTTAAATATTTAATAATATGTTGATAGTGTCTAATATTTTATCACAATAAGAAACTGAAATAACATACCTATTGATGTTTTTTCAATAAAATTCATTTTCAATAGAAAAATATATTTTTAAAATAAAAATTCAAAAAAAGCCATTTTGGTTGGACACAGTACAGTACAGTTATAGGAACTACAACGTATTATTTAGATCCGCTAATTCTGCTCCTTTTGAAACTAACTCTAGCGTTCCACAAGCAAACACATTTAGGTCCGCTTCTTTTTATTATTATATTTGCCTTAATTAACTTGCCTTGGACTTTATATGTTTGTTTCAATTTGCTTTAATTCAACAAAATACCCATTTCAATAACCATTTAACCAAAGTATATCCATAAAAAGAGTAAGGGCCCTATTACACATCAATCATTCGTCAATCATTCATCCATATATTGTCAATATATGGATGAATGATTGATGAGAAATGATTGATGGCGGTTCTATTCTCATCAATCATTCGTCAATCATGCAAGCAAAATTCCCATCAATCATGTCATCAATCATTTTTGACAAGTTCAGCTGAGTCAAAAAAAATTGTTTTTTGGGGAATGTTCAGATAAGGTTATATAATATTAATTTGTGATGTAATTCAAAAAGAATAATTTTTATATTAATTTTAATAATTATAGCAATTATTGTAAAAAAACGATTGATATATTATTCAAATGTGCAAAAAAACAATTTGTTGTTTTTTATACCCTTTACTTTACTTTAAAAATTCAATTTAAATTGAAGTTAAAAACATTCCCCTAAAAATTATATTTTTAATATTCATATATGTTTCGAAATTATCAATATATTCAGAACACTTCCACAATATGTCATTGCAAAATGTCAAAATATGGGTAAAAAGATTGATGAGTGCATGATTGATGTGTAATCGGTCATCATTCTTTTCATCAATATATTGACAATATATGGATGAATGATTGATGAAAAGATTGATGTGTAATAGCCACCTAAGAACTCATGTATGTATTCATTTGTTTGCACACAAATTCATATGCAAATTTGATAAACATTGTCAGAAATAGATATAATAAGAATTTTACGTGTAAGAAAAAGAAAAAATATAGTAAACAAAAGAGAGTAACAAAAAAAGTTGGATGAAATTAAATAAATAAAGTTTATAATTTTGAAAAATATTTTCGACAAAAATTTTCGTTGAAATATTTAACAATATTATTTTCTAAATTGTATCAACTATGCATAAGATTTTTAGGAGACCTAACTAAAACAGCGTTATCATATTCTTTAAATTCTGTGATTTATAAATAGATGTTGTCCTCAGTATTATTTTATAATCGTATACCAATATAATAAATATTTAGGTTTACTAATATAATTAATAAAAAATAATAATGTTTGTAACTCCAAATTATTACTGACAAAAATATTAATAATATTTTATATTATTGTAATGTAATTATAATTTAATATTTTTAATAGGTATATACGAAAATAATAATGTTTAAAACGAAAATATTAAAATTATAAAAGATCAGAATTAATCATCGTATAAGGAAACAAACTAAATTAGAACTAACAGTTTTTGCCAGCCTGCCTCATATAAATAATGGGAGGAAACGTAAGCAAATCCAAAGGAGAATAATGAGAACGCAAAATTAATTTACAGTATAAAGCAAAAGGCAAACATCTGTTTTGTACCTTTTCTCTCTCATAATAAATTTGGTATACGATAAGTAAATGTAAATTTTACCTCTTTTAACTAATGATATTTTGCTCGGTTTGGTATTTCTTAAAAATTAGGTTTACGTAAAATGGGAGTGCGTATTCTTGTTAATATAGATTATAGATATTCTTTGCATTCAACTAAGGTGAAATTTACATATGTGTGTGTACTAATAATGGAATATGGATATTTGATAAAGTTAAAATTTGGTTTCTCTTTAAATTCACTTTATTTGTTGACATTTCTATGGTGTAAAGAAGCAAAAAAAAAAAAACAAAAAAGGAATACAAAATAAATGTGTGCAATACAAATCATTATCATTATATTTCAATCATTTTCTATTACTATTCAATTATATTTTCATTATATTTTTTTGTGTTTTTAATTTGGTTTCTTTCATTAATCTCTTTCTTTTATTATTTCTCTTTCTCTGACTAAGTATATGCAAATGTACGTACATGTGTCATATAGGGCTTGCATTTGTTACATACATAATCATATGGCTTAGTTTAATTGAAAATAAAATGCAAACATTATTTATGGAAGAAAACAAAATTTGAACCAATCAAGTATCAGTTATCTATCACTCAGTTACAAATTACTCTTCTCGCATGTAAAAAAAGTTCAATTTCGATTTATGCATGTATATATTATACTTTTATATGCCAATTTATGCTTAGGTAGCGTTTACACGTAGGACAAAATCGAATTTTATCGTAGATAAAGTCGGATGAGTGTTTACATTTCAGACTTTTCCACAGATTTAAATATACGATTTTACGTCAAATATTTTTTGTATTTAACAGGGTTTCTTTTTATAAAGTGCGTATTTTTTTATTGGTGAAAATTTTTTAATACGTAAATTAAAAAATTCAAAGGTATCTAATCAAAAATCTCCAAACATTTTTTAAAAATACACATATTTTTATAAAATTTGTTACAGTAATATAAAATATAATTATACATTTGAAGTATGAGCTATAATAACCAAATTGCGTTAGGGTGAATTTTAGTGCCATTTGATTATATGTGTTGTTCTTTAAAAATATATTATTTTTCATTAAAAAAATATTTTCACTAAAAAGTCGAAAATAAAATAAGGAAAAAAAAAATTTTTTTTTAGAAATATTTGCCTTCAATTTAAGCGTACTAAAACTACAAAAATAAACTTTAGAATCGCAGCTTGATATAATGTTTTCATAGCAAGTTATGATTGTAATTACGGAAAAAGCAAATTAGCTGAAATTCTAGGAAGTCTTGAGATGAGATTAAGAGATTTGGTAAAAAGTTTTTGAGATTCGCACTGCGTCATTTACACTGGTCAAGCCCAGTTATTCTGCCACCTTATAGGAACCGGTTAAGGTTATTGGATCATTAGAATCTAGAAGGGTGGTTGCTGACTATCATCAAATATAAATTATGTCTAAAAAATATATTTTATCCTAGTAGAAAGAGCTATTATGCATAGACTATCTCTTCAATATTACTTACAGCCATCTTGGAATATATTTTCCAAAAAGTCGAATTGAAAGCGAGTAATATAAACAGTAATGAAGATTGTCTAAACTAGCTAAACCATTCCCTGATAACACCGTAATTATTACTGAAAACTGACACGATGCACTGATATTGCCTCAAGATCTAAGAGAAGAAAGTGAAAATGTAAGGTTGAACATCAAATTTTAAAAAAACAAAATATATGAAAAATTTAGTAATTAGCCGTAAAAAACCGATACTGTGAATAACAAAAAAAATATATAATTCCAAATGCTGATACAAGGCAAAGACACAAAGTTAGTATAATTTAGAAACGTATAACGCAAACTAAATAAAGTTGAGTAGGTCATTTGGCAAGATTAAATGATAAACAAAAAATTTGGAAAGCTTAGAAAAGATAGAGTCATGATAAAGATATTATCAAATAATTGAATAAATTGTTTATAGTGTTAGACTACCTATACCAGCCATCGGCAACGTGCGGCCCATGGGCTAAATGCGGCCCATTCGGTTTTTAAATGCGGCCCATTGTGTTTTTATTTTTACTATTAGTTTTATTCGTTCGCCACTATTAAAATTCTTAATGAAAAAACTCGACTCTTATTTGACTTCTTCGATATCTAGTATTTTGAAGTAAGGTGGCTTAGTACAGGAAATTCATTTAAAAGGTTTTTCAGCTGAAAGAATCTATACATATATTTAT
The DNA here is from genome assembly GCA_963942445.1 of Argyra leucocephala. Taxonomy (NCBI): domain Eukaryota; kingdom Metazoa; phylum Arthropoda; class Insecta; order Diptera; family Dolichopodidae; genus Argyra; species Argyra leucocephala. The sequence goes on from OZ012681.1 coordinate 19,794,081, forward strand.
GGTTGAAAGCAAAAGAGAAACATTAAAATTATCGGATCCAAAATGGTGTTTTCATTTAGCATTCTTAATAGACATGACTTCTTTGATGAACGAATTAAACCGAAAGCTTCAAATAAAAGGGATTTTGATTAATGAAGCATATTCAAATATAAAAGCTTTTCAAATTAAACTAAAACTACTTAAAAACAATATTTTAAAAAATGTTAGAACAAGAATCGAATCTTTTTCTATCAAATAGCAAATTTCACGATTATATCGAAATCTTGGAAAATAAGTTTTCAACACGGTTATTTGACTTTCAAAGCCGTTCCAAAGGACCTTTTTCAAAATACATTTGCATTTAAACTTCAAGATGTTCCCAATTACTTGGAAATGGAGTTAATTGACCTACAATCCAATGATGTTTTAAAATCAACTTTTGACCCATCGCAACTGAAAACATTTTATTCTTATCTACCAGACTCTGCTTTAACGCTTTTAATTTTCTGCTGGGTCAAAACTTTCGAACAATACCAAATTTCTCATTAATTACAATTACACTATTTTGTTTTTTTGTTTTTGTTTTTTTTAAATGGATTTATAAAATTGTGTAAAAAAATAAAAAGTTTATTTTTAAAAGCTTATTTTAATTAAAATTAAATTATGTGTGACTGTTGAAAATGTAACAGTAAGTATTAACACCCTGTAGCCTATGCTCTTATCCAGAAAATTTATTTTGGTCCATCGGTTGAAAAGGTTGCAGATGGTTGACCTATACAACTCCTGATTTTTATTTTGATTGATTTTATATGATATGATAAATTGTGCTCAAGGTAGAGAAAGATAGAAAAGATTAGTGGAGGCATATCAGTTAAGTAGTGGACGATACTGGTCGATTAATAATCATAATGATGATAATAGATTACATAAATTTAAATTTCAAAATATTTCTTGAAAAATGTTTTTAAACTACTTTTTTTTTTTTTTTTTTTTAATAGTTTTATTTATATTTCTAATATATAATTAATAATTCCAAAACAAAACTTAAAAATAGAATTTCTTATATATAACTTAAAGTATTCATATGGCTAACTTATATTTAGCTCTCTTACTTACATTTAATATTAATTGGTTATTATGTACATATTTACATTTGAATTATATAATTTGGTTATGTTAAATATTATTTTTTTTTAAATAACTAATGGACTAATTTTGGTACTGGAAAAGATTTATTCAGAAAAAAAAAACCAGTTTTTGAAAAATAATTTTTTTGTAAAACTTAAATACTACACTACACTAACTAACAACTAAAACTTAACTAATAATTATAACCTACCCTAATCCTAATTGTTTCCAAAATAAAGGTTTGGTATTTTTTAATTTGTGTTGATTAGGAACATATTTATCAAATAAAAATATATCTGCGTCATTCACATCACTTACATTTATACCTAATGGTACTTTTTTATTCCAACTATTTTTTTTATAGTGATATATAATAGGAATATATTCACTATTTTCGATGTAATTATTTTTATCTAGGAATACAAATCCCTCTGGCGGAATAAATCCCGTGTCTAATGACCTTTTAATATACAGGTCGTTTTCGTACCAAGGATGGCTTATTAAGGAATTTTCGCTGCTCCGTTGGATATGATTTCGTATGAGACGAATAATAAAATTATCGATTCTGATAATGTTGGCCTTTGAATAAACTGCCTTATTAGAATAATAGTGCAGATAGTTTGATGTAGGTTTTCGGTTCAAATTTGTACATGCTCTTAGGCATTTTCGTTCAAATATTCTGACTTTTTCCATCAAAGAAGAATTTATGTTAAACCAGATTGGACAACCATAAGTTAATATTGGCCTTATCAGGTTCTTGTAGCAAAGTAGTTTGACTTTACTACACAGAATTTTCGAATAAAAAAGTTTACGTAATGTTAGAAAGGCATTCGTTGCTTTTCTTATTTGATTTTTTATATGGTCTTTGAAGTTATGATTATAGTTATGATAGTATAAAATGCCTAAATATTTGAATTTACTCGAGTTTTGCTGATTTTTGTATTGTCTGGAGCATTTATATGGAATTCTCTTCAGTGTTTTTTAATATTATAATTGACCAAGTTGACAGTGTTACGGAAAAGAACACTCTCGCATTTTTGGTAATTAATTTTAAGTTTCCAGCTGACACTATACTCAACCACTTTATTAAATAGTTTCTGTAAATGGTATTGAGCCTTTTGGATGTTGTGATTCGCTGTATATATGGTTAGATCATCAGCGAAAGCTATGCTGTGACTAAGCCCTAAGCTTTTGCTTAGAGAGTCCAGCAGCTCACTAATATATATATTGAATAATACAGGCGAGTTCACAGTACCTCGTTGAAGACCGTTGTTTAGCGAAAACTCTTTAGAGAACTTTTTGTTACCAGAAGTTACTCTAAAAGTTTTGTCCCTTATCATGCTCTCAATCAAGAATACTAAGTGTGGCGGATACTTGTATTTTAGCAGCTTGTATATAATACCATCAAGCCAGACTGTGTCAAATGCTTTTTCAAAATCAATGAAGCAAGTTGCTACACATTTCTTATCATTTATATGTCTGCAGATATCAGAAGATAGTTTTGTCATTGCATATTGTATTGTACTATGTTTATAACGAAAACCAAATTGATTTGCTGGTATTATTCCTTTTTTAACGGTTTCATCTACTAGGATTTTATTAACTATAACTTCGAAGACCTTACTTATGTTGGGTAATAGACTGATAGGCCTGTAGCTATTTGGATCGGAGGGATCTTTGCCCGGTTTTTTTATTGCAACTACCAATGCTTTTTTCCAATCTTGTGGGAAATAACTTACGTTTAAACAATTATTGAATATTATACAATACCTTTCTATTAGCGAATCAGGGAGTTGCTTTAAAACAATGTTAGGAATTTTATCGATACCAGAAGATTTTTTATTTACTGTTTTTAAACTACTTTGTATCAATATAATAATTTGACTTCTTGATAAAATAAAATTTTTAATTTTACAAGTATACTTAAACGAAATTTTATAAAAAAAAAAATTGTCTCTAGGCATTTTGAATTTCAATTAATTTTTTTTTATTTTATTAAAAATCATTCTTATCAAACCACAATATATAGTATACACATACATGTCGTATACATTGTTATAACAAATAATATTATGTTACATATTAACAATTGTCATATCCTTGAGAAAATGTAAATTAATTCAACTTGATTTGTTCATATCAAAGGAAAACGAAATTTAAAATAAAAAAAAAAAAAAAATTTTGCCTCAAAAATATCTTCAAAAATTAATTTTATGCTACAATTGTACGATTATAATAGAATCACAACCACAACAATAATTTTAGTATTTTCAAATTCTACAGGGTAAAATTGTTCTTAAAAAATCATTTTTTCATCTTTCTGTTATGACATTAAAAAATATACAAAATTTTAAAACAATGTTGAAGTGAATACGTCCTAACTACAAAACCCCTTTATTTTCAATTCTCAGAGTTATAGTGAACTTTTTCAGTAGAATAAAAATTGCTAACACGCGACATCAAACGCGTATCGACCATCAGAACCACTACCTCCAAAACGATAGATTTAATATTTTAACTCTACGTTACTACGTCGAAAAATCATGTTTTCATCGAGCTGGATGAAGTTCTATATTTAAAAAAAAAAATAGATTACTTCATGTTTAATGTGAAACCCGTAATTCGCACGATTCTATACGAAGTACTTGAATATTTAAAGATTTTGAAATATTAAAGACTTTTTGTTACACTTAATTCATAATATATTACCTTATAATAATAATTATACTTTATAATATACTATATTTACCTACTATACACTCTGTAAGAGCTTATAAGCTCACTTGAGAGGAACTAATAAAATATATAAATAAATTTGTTACACTTCTAAAAACTGTTAAACTCAACCAAAAATAGTGTAGTTGTTATGTCATCTAACTACTAATCAAGTTCCAGTCCCACTAGGAATATCCCAAGTTGTAAAATGTTTTTCAATTATCCTACATAATTAGGAATAGAATTTCATTATCACTAAAAATACAACTGAGCCATGCTACTATGAAGATAAACTTATGAATATACAATAAATATAGTTTTCCACATTTAAATTGTCGTAATAAATGAAAAATATAAAAATTCAAAAAATCATTGGTATTGTAAAAATTTGCTAAAGTAGTTGGAATTTATAGATACCCCAAAGTTTTAATGAAAATTATTACAGATTCAAACATTATTAAATTTTGTTTTTAAGATATTTAAATACTAGTTATATTTCAGATCACACAAAAGTCTTCAAAGTACCATTTTAGCTCACAACTCTTGTAATCGAGCCTTTAATCGATTCGGGATATAGCGCTCTTATTTGGATATTGCCAAGCTATAGGTTTGGGCTTACTTCTTATAAAGTGGTTTAAAAATTTCTTCTTGAATCATTCGATTCGTGTCTTAATTGACGGATTCATATCCGGTAAATATCATATTAACACTGATGAGACTACAATGGCCAGTTCTCTCCCCTACTATAAATTTTTATATTTATCAATAATCTTCTCCAATCAACTTTCAATCCCATCCATAGTTTTGCAGACAATACGCACTCAAATAGTATCCTTCGATTTTCTTCGAAAATCACATGCTATAATACCAGTTACTGATAATAAACATAGCATAATGGTGAGAATGCTTAACCATGGCTTAGCCATTATTTTCAACTAGGGAAAAATAATAGACTTCAGTTTAATACTTCCAAAACCCAAAGCTGCCTAGTCTTGCGAAAAACTACTCCATTTATCCCCAGCCTATTATCCAGGGTGTACATATTCGGCGAACCGAACACTTAAATACCCTGAGCATTCATGTAAAGAAGAAAATGTTATTTTGCAAAAAATTCTGTGAAATATGTTTTTTGAGTCTCTAAGTCTAACAGGACATCATAAATATCTACAAATCATACGTATGATCCAAGTTGGAATACAATTCATATACGTGGGCCGGTCAAATGGAAAATCAAAAGTGTGATATTCGTCTTATAGACAACCCTCTTGTTACATCCATTAACAAATTTATTCAAAATGTCCCTACTGATCAAAGGGACATTTTTCTTTTTCCAACCCTCAATTAGTCCAAGCTAAAGGTACCAGATACTAAAGATATCATTGGCTTATTTTTATTAAATAATAATAATAAATACGAAAGCTCATTACTTATTATTTAAGATATATTTTGAATATAACAAAAAAATAATAATTGAGTGTTTTTCTGTTAAATTTTGAAGAAAATTATCTAAATAGAAGCAGAAGATGCGCAAGATCAACAGCCTCTAGAATACTCTCCAAACTACGACACTCAATTCACTATTAATCAAATATGGAAAACACAAAAACAAACCAAATATGGCAAAATAAAAACATGTTTAGTATATTAGCGAAAAATGTTAATGTATACAACAAATTGATATTACAATCAGTGTTGCCACAGTAACATTTTACCTGAAGACCCAATTGATTCTAATTATAATAATTTAATAATAATTCTTTATTTCATTAAGAACTTAAGCTAACTTACATAATAAATTTACAAATTTATCTAACAAATTAATTCAGATTTCTTAGCCTAGTATTTTAATGAAATAGCTAGGTTCAATCTGTTATCCAAACGATAAGTGGCTATTGAACCCTTGTGTGTTTGTTTTTGTACAAATATTTTTCTTCTACCATTCATCATTAACACATTAACAGTGATGACATTAAGTTTATTCTTCTTCCGAAGATGAAAGAGTAATTTGAATATAAATTTTTAATAATCACTTAAAAATTACTATCAGTATAGCCACACCACGCCCATAATAAAAAGCAATCCCCAATTGACGGTAACTAATATTTTCTACTTTCTTGAATAGAACAATAAAGCTTACCATCAATAATATTTATTGGGTAATCATCAAATTCATGTTTTAAAATTTGTCCTTTTTTTCATTTTCCTGTAAGGTGGTTGTTGAATGTTGACGGAATGTAAGAACAACTTTAACTTTAACAATTCATAACGATTTTAAAAAGATTGCGAATTATACTTTCTTTTGTTGTGTAAAAACGTTTAAAAGATAAGAAAATGTCATAAAAAAAAAACAAAAATAAAACAAAAAACATAAAAAATTAAATAAGATGGAAAGCTTTAGTATATACAATTTCCCAGAGGCCACTTTTCTCATTTTCCAATTTCATACGCAATTTACTTTTTGTTTTTTTTTTCTCTTATTTTTCTTTTGCTTATTTTATTTTTATTCTAAAAAGTCTCCTTGGAATTTTCTTATGATTTTACTTTTTTATTTTATTATTATTTGTTTTTTTGCTTCCGAATTGTATTTTAAGTTTTTTATTCTTTTCTTTTGTTTTTACTCAACTGATGATTTTCTTCAAATTTAACAATTTCATACATGATAAGAGAGCAGCATAGTAAGTAGTTGAAAACCTTGCAGTGTACCTACATAAAAATTAAGGCTATTATATAAAAAAGCCACAAGAGAATTTAAAATTATTTTTTTATTTATATATATATATATATACATATGTATACATTATATTTTTAAATCAATTTAAAAAAAAAAATTTAAATGCTTATGAATTTCCATTTCCATTTTTAGAAAATGAATTCAATCGATTGATAGAAAATCAAAACAAAAAAAATTCAATAAATGTAAATTAAATCTGTTAATAACAAGGTCGAAGAGTACTAAACCAACTCGTATTACAAAATTATACTGCTTAAATATAATAACGGATTTTTTGACCAAAGAAAGAAACTGTGGGAATATGAAATTGTTAATTTAAACTTGGTTTGATTTGTTAATTTCATAAGAAGGTTAATATATTCAAATTGTATAGTTTCTAGTTTTTTATATATTTAAGTGTCTTCACATGACCAAAGAACATACAATAATCAAAAGAAGTCTCATCCCATATAAATTTTCAAAATTATTTTTATAAAGTGGGTCGCCATATTACAACCCGCTCTTTCATTTTATCTTAAAAACTATTTGTTCTTCAAATCTTATAACATTTATCTACTTACGAATATAATATGAATATACATACATAGCTACATACAAAAAAAATAATAAAATATCAGAATATCAATGTAGGTACTATTGGATGTATTGAAATAAATATGTAGTTAAACATACAATAATAGAATCAATTCAAATAGAATCACAGAATCTTGGAAAAAATTTCTAAAAATAATAGTTATAAAAAAATAAAATATATTAGTTATGTATTCCAAATCGTGAAGTGTCTACGCAATACTGGGGTCGCATTATGTAATTTGAAACGTCGTTTTGTTTCACCTCTTTGCAAAAGGGGGCATTGCATAATTTTGTTTCGATCGAACATTCTTATTTTGTTTCAATCTTTTCAAAATTGATACGACATATTTTGGTATTGTGTAAGGTTTAAAAGCTATTTTTTTTACGTTTGATACGAATCAATTTTGGCGATTGAAAAATAGTTGATGGTTTTAGGTAAATTTAAAAAAAAAAAAAAATTAATGCCTGATTTTTATTGGAGTATTTATTTTAGAAACGCACAGAAATAAAAATTTTAATAAAATGAAAAATTAAGTAAATTTATAATAATTTTCTTTCAACAAGAAACATCTTCAAAATAAAAAAAAATAATAAATGTTGGTATTATTATTAGCTTCTTTTACTTGTATCTAGTTGCAATTTCTTTTAGTTGCAATTTTCTTAAATTATTTTTTTCAGTATTATTTTGTAGCAATAATTGTTGAAATTTTAACGAAACAAATCAAAAATGGAATTATGTAAAGTGTTTCACTTTTCTCGAGCGTTTCAAAATAAATTTACGTTTCAAATTAAGTAATGTCATCCAAATTTTGTTTCGACAACATTTTGTTTCGGCCGAAATGTTTGATACAAAGTTACATAATGCCACTCCTGTCATATTTTTTTTCTTAGAACTTGATTAAAAACCATAATCTCTATTTTTTCAATTTTAGTATTATTATTTTTTGAAAAAATAAAAAAGGTATAACAATCCATTTTTGGTAGATTGTTTGTTTGGTCTTTTTATTTGTTTATTCATTATGAGATACACATATATACGTATAGAAATAAAAACATATTTATATGTGATTGATAATAAAAACAGTCAAAATTGACCAAATCAAAAAATTTGTTTGCTTGAAATTTAAGACCCAGTTTTCAGTGTACTTTTCAATACAAATAAAAATCCATTATAAAGAAAAAATGCACATGTATAAATTCATTGGAGATCATATGTGTTTACAACTTTTTTCTATTTCTTTTTTTGAACCTTTGATTTGAAAAAATATTGAAATATATCTGCATGGATGGACTGAATGAATACTGTTATTTTTATTTTTTGGAGAAATAAAAAAGGTATAACAATCCATTTTTGGTAGATTGTTTGTTTCTTCTTTTAATTTATTTATTTATTACACATATATACATAATATAAATAAATACATATGTGATTGATAATAAGAACAGTCAAATTTGACCAAATAAAAAAAGTTTTTGCTTGAAATTTAAAACCTACTTTGTAGTGTATTTTGTATAGAACCTACTTTCTAGTGTATTTTTCAATACAAATAAAAATCCAAAAAAAGAAAAGCACGTGTATAAGTTAGTTGGAGATCGTATGTGTTTAATTTTTGTTATATTTCTTTTTTTGAACCTTTGATTTGAAAAAATATTGAAATATATATACATGGATGGACTAAATGAATACTCTTATTTTTATTTATTTATTTTTTTTTTTTAAACTATAATTAATCTTCTTTGCACTCTTCAATTTTTATTTTTTTTTTCATTTTCTTACCCGATCGTACGCATGTAAATAGAAAAAATAGAAAAATATCCAGATGTTAGTTGATATAAGCCATATTTAAAAAAAAAACAAAACGAGAAGTCCTTATTAAAAATAGGTACAACTGCGAGTTAAAATTTACTTCCGGTAACACTTTTTGAATTAAGTAATTAATAATTTACAACTAATATTTAACATTCTGTTTCTGTCATCAATGTTTCCATTTCCTCAGTAATAAAACATTTTAAGTGAAAAATAACGCTTATTAATTTCTCCAGTTTCAGTACATTTAAATTCGTTCAAATAAATGTATAAATATCCGTAAGTTGTCAGACAATATAGGAAATAAAATATATTATAATAACCGATATTGTTAACCATTAAATTAAGTTGAAGAGATTTTTTCTTTTTTAAATGGAAATTGAAATAATCATTTTTTATCAAAATAGTTGTTGTAATTATTATTGTATTAATTTTCTTCGTTTTTGTTTGTTTTTTTTTTTTAAATAAGTTTATACATCTCAAGGACATTGCAAAGTTTTTTTTTTATAATAACTGGCTTAATAATTGGATATTTTGGATTTTTTATGTTTAAAAAAACAAAATGAAAGTTTTCTTCCCTTATTTTTTTTTTTTATCTTAAATATACAATGAAATTCATTTACTTTTAGAATTACCAAATACCAAATAAAACTTAAATATAATATTTATTTATTTTTAATATAATATTTGAGATAGAAAGATATCAAAATGGAAAATAATTTTTCTAAGTGGTTAAATTATCGTAAGTTGTATTGAATACAAAAATAAAAAAATAAACAGAAGAGAAAATTGAGAAAAATAATAAGTTTACTTTCTTTATGCATGGTCCTTCATGTGTACAGTATTGTGCAGGAAAATAGTACCAACATAAATAAAGTATAATATTTTGTGTTATTTTTTATTTTATTAATTTTACTGATAATTTCTAGTAATAAATATAAATAAGAATTACATTTATATAACATAACTAGTGAACTCCTTGTGCAATTGCACAGAAGTAGTTCTTTTAAACACAATTTTATGCAAAAAGAAATATTTGTTTTGGTATAACTGTAGTTGTTTTCTGAATCGCTAATATATAATGAAATTAAAGTATAATACCTAAAACTTTATAACGAAATTAATACTGATTTCAATATAACTTAACACATTAAAATCCCATTACTCTCAACGTATTTTAATTCGTTTATAGTCAAAAACGTTTGTAGTCATAATTCTGTTATAGCAATAGGTCAACAATGAATTACTTTATTAAAACACTGATTTATATATAGTTTTTTTCTGTTCTTTATTACAAATATGTATATTTTGTGATTACATAACAGAATTGCTATTTATGAATAAAATAAAGTTTAAAATTGTTATACGAAAAATATTTTATTGAATTTGATTTTGTTTATAAAGACACAATTTTTTTTGACTACGCCTATAGTCAAAAAACGGTTATAGTCAGAAATATTACTGACATTTAGCGAATGACTATAACCGTGTTTTACTGCATATTTTTTTTTTTAAATAATAGCAGAAGCAAATGTTACAAACATTATTTTATTATATAATTTTTGAAGAGTATGATCTGATCTGATTTTTGTTTTTCTGTTTTATTTTCAATTTTTGTTTGTGTTTTTGTTTTTGTACTTTTTTTTATAAGCTTGTATGTTTATTTAAAATGACAGAATTTTTATGAAGCCTTTTTAAAAATTGCCCGTAATTGGAATTTCTCTTAGAGTATAGATGGCGCTCAACTTGGAAATAATCATTACTATTTGGTGTAAATATTTGAAATGTTTTAAGTATTCAGCACCAAGAACTTGTTAAAATTTTAATATTTTTGTGGTTTAAATAATTTACAATTCAATTATTCTTGCTTTTTTATTCATCACGTCGTTCATCTTGTGTATTAAATAATTTCGTCGTTCATCTTGTGTAAGATATAATTTAAACGAAATGAAAAGTTTATTTTATTGTTTATTTAAATAAAAAAAAGGTACCAATTTAAAACTTATTTTTTTGTTATTTACTTTTTAATCGTAAATTAAACTATTTCCTTTTTATTAAAATTAAATATTATAAGAACTGTAACATAAATTTGAACAATAAAATTTTAACATAGGTTCACTAGTATACTAATAAGATTTCCTAACCAAAATACAGTACAAATTATATTACATTTATTGTACCTACATTTTAGCTGGTTTAGTATACATATATAGGTAGGATAAATGCTAATTGGTATAATATTATATCTACTTGATACATCATAGTGTCAAAATTGTCAACTGTGAATACATTCCATATATGGATAAGTAATAAGTATATGTAATTTGTATGGTTAGATTTATTTCAAACTAATCGGTTTCGTATTTTGTTGAAAAAATTGAGAAGAGAATAATAATTAAAAATTACTTTTTTTTTATTAAAAAAATATTGTTTTTTGTTATTAATTATATTATAATATTATAAAAATTAATATTGTAATACATAATAATAAAAAAAAAAAAAAAATTTTAATTAATAGAGAAACGAACTCACAAAAATTTGTGATATTAATACATATATTAATAATATGTAGTATCCTACTAATTATTTTTTTTCCCACTAAAAGTGCAAAAAACCAAATGCGATAAGTAAAAAAATAAATAAAAAGAATTTGACTAAAAAAAAAATCGACAAAAATTTCTGATATTAAATGATGCTTTAACCAAGTCAGCTAATGTCTTATAAAAATTGTTTACCCAAAATATACAGATAAAATAAAAATTGATTTTGATCGCCACGACCGGCATCATCACTGATTGATTGAATGAAAAAAAAAAAAAACAAAGCACACGAAAAACCACGAAAAATGTGCCTTCAAAATCGTGCTCTTGTGTATTATAATATAGATAAGAATTACATAATATAACGTCTGACTGTTTGTGAGAGTTAGCTACATTGCAAATAATAGTATCATACAAATATATATAGTTTGGCAAAACACAAAGTATTAAAGTATTAAAATTCTGAAGCTATATACAGATGGACATATTTACTAGATTATGCTGCTCTCGATATGGGTCTATTAAATTACATACATTTTACATCCGTCATGTCTACCTGAAACCTATTCAGTTAATTTTTATTTAGTCTGTAGTCAAATTAAAACGTAGTATAGGCAAATTCAAATAATAACAAAATATATTTTACAAAATCAGATTTATATGACACAAATTGAATAGAAAAAGAAAGGTTTCAATTTGTTAACATAACGAATTTATCATTTTAATTTTAAATCGAGATGAGAACATATCTAAGTGACAATAGAGAACTTAAATAATTTCAAAACTGATTTTATAACTGATGGCTTAAAAAAATATGTTTACATATTTACTATAAAATAAATTTATATAATTATAAATTTAATTAGAAATTATTAAAATTTCCGTAGCATTTTACTTTTAATAAATAGAACAAGTCCGATTTATTAATATTCAATATTTGAACATTGATACATATAGATATAAATTTATACCACCATTATATCTATAAAAATTACTTACTTGTAGTAATAGTTTATAATAAACAAAGTATTTTTATGTTATAATACATTTTACGGTGAAATTTTGATCGATTTTTATAACTCACAGATATTATAACGACATCTATAATTATAATTGACAAGCATTTAGAGACCTGCGCAGTAGACACCTTTTCATTTTATCTCGCTTCTCCTTAACGAACTCAACTCATATTAGAAGGGAAACTCTTCATTTGCGTAAGTTAAACCACAACAAAATATTTCCTGATTAGTTGAAACAAGTAAAAACTATCATACTATACCTACTTTAGCATTGTCGAATAAATGAGAAAGAAAGAGAACACAGCATATGCTTGCCTAAATTTTTATATACAAATTTTTATTGGGCTGACAAAAGATTTGAAAACCCTTATGAAATTTTTATATGCGGGATTATTTATTAAGTACATAGTGAGAAAAAAACTTCAGACAATAATTACAAATTTTATATTGAAATAACAAAAAGTAAATTTTTAAAGACAACAAAAAGTAAATTTTTTTTATGTTAAAATTTAACTTTTAATAGAACACCACGATAAATAGTTTCATTTTAATGCGAAAAAATTATTATTTACACACATTCTGTTTGAATTTGATCTTATTAATTTCGCTACACTTTTTTGTTTCCTATATTTCACTTCATTCGTGAACATACAATTCTTATTTCTAACCGTATATTTCTAAGAAAAATAGCAAAATACATCTCCGAGTTTGACTTGTTATTGTTTAGAAATTCTTTGCTTCCAATAAACCTATTTAAATAATACGTCAAATAAAAACAAAAAAATAAGTTCATCTAAAATAAAAAAATATAAAAACAACAAAAACAAAAATAGAGTATATATAATTATAATAGTCATGCATTTAAGGACATGCGCAGTAAGCACCTTCTCATTTTATCTCTTCTTAATGAACTCTTGATATGTAAATAAGTTGTATATATATGACCGAAATGCGCATACGAGTTAAACAAATTTCTATTTAGTTTTATAATATTCAAACTTTTAAGTAAAATAGAGCCATTTTGTTTCATTCAACATCTTATTATTTTTATACTATTCTGTATAATGTTATTATTATGTTCTATTAAAAATTTTAAATTTGGCTTCAACTTAAATTATAATTACAAAACAGGGGCCCCTAGTCTTATAAGTTATAAAATCAATAAAAATAAAAATCAGGAGTTGTATAGGTAGTCTAACACTATAAATACCTACTGATGAGTTCTAGTAGTAGTGTTATGATGAACGAAACAATTCCTAACAATACTTTGTTTACATATTTACGGTGCACTCTATTTTACAGTCTTAAAATATATGAATTAGTTTACTATAGGTTTATCTATGAGTCTATACTGGCTAGAATAAGATTCCGTGATAATTTTGTGGAAAAATAATAAAAAAAAAAAATCATTACTTCCCAACGAAAATAGGATTAAGACAATTAAATTCTACAAAAAACCTGATTATTTATTAATTTGCAAAAGTAATACTATACGTTTTTTGTAATGCATCTATACTTTAGTAATATATACCTAATTAGCCTTCTACACGGTTGGTATATCATTTTTTTTTTTAAAGTACTGTTAATAAACCTAATTATAATGTGTATATATATATATATTATCTAAAATAAAAATGCCCCAATCAAAATTTTGTTATTCCTATGAAATTACCTACGGGATTTAAGTTGATTATTTTAGTTTCAATATTTAGTTTAGTTTGAAAGTTGACAAAAAAAAAACATAAACACATACAAACATACAAAGCAAAATATAAAAATTGAGAATTCTTATGATATTTTTCTGATATACTTGATCAAAATGTCCTTTAAATCTTATAGATTTTTCGTTTTCATTTTATTTTTTTGCTATTTTGTTTTTTTTTTTAATAATTTTTATAAATTGGAAAACCTAAAGGCCATAATAAAAACAACAAAAAACACAAAAATAAAAAAAAAATAAACCACTTTTTTCTCTACTGGAAGTGATTTTTTTTTTGATACATTTTTGAAGGAGAAATTACAGTTGACAACAATATTTTTTTTTTGTTAAAATATTTCTGTTTGTTCAACATGTGGGAATAAAAGTAATTTAATTATTAAAATACACATCGAAATTCATTTTTTTCATTATATCATCGCCTTGACCTCCTTAATTCTCAATCCTCTATAATACAAATCAATCATCAATATTATATTGTATTTTGAAATGTCAACACAATCAGAATCAGTTGCTTTTTCATGGTCTGACTCTTTTCAACTTCCTCTTTACGAAGATATATTGCTTTTAATAGACCTAAAATCTCTCCAACGACGTCGATTGGTGCCTGATATTAAATTTATGCCCCAAATTATTCCTGAAAATATCCTGGCACCAAAAATTAGGGGTTTAATAATTTTTAGGAATTATCCGTGTAATTTACTCAAAATATTATGGAAATAAATGTTATAGTAAAAAAAATCTTTAAAATTAAATAAACTGAGGGTTAAAAGAAACTACTTTTAGGTATGTATTTTACCAAAACGTCAACAAATTAACGATCCATTTTTGATGATATTTGCATTTGATTTTATCGTCAATGGAATTAGCAATTATATTTGCATTTGTCATTGACGTTTTAGAAATTTAAATTGACGGATTTTGTGCTTGTTTTAATTTTTTTTTTAACCACAATTAACCACAATGAATGAAATTATAAAAAAACATTTTGATTAATCAAATTATTGGAGAGAATGCCCATACAAGGCAGAAATTCGCCATAGATCTGCGCAGAAATTTACCTTTATGTTCATACGTTAAAAAACCTGGTAGACTGTAGTTGCTGTCAAATTATTGAAATATCAGAATGGCCAAAAATGAAATTGTTGGCAAAAAAATAAATAAATGAATTTTAATTATTATTCTAATGTTTAATGAATATTATTAGTATAATTTACAAATTTTTTTTTATTTTATTAATATTCGATCCGAAAATTACGTTGTCAACAACAATTTGTAGTACTTACACTTTGTGTACAAAAAATGTCAAATATATTTTGACACTTATATATACAGGGTGTTCCAAAGCATGCGTATCAGCTTTTTAAGAGGGGAAGGAGCCGTTATTTTAAAAAGGACCGAAAGACCAGAAAAGGGTTTTTTAAGCCCAAAAATCGGCCGAAATCGAGATTTTCAAATGGGAAGAAGAATAACTTTCTTGTGCAAATTCGGGTTCTACGTCAAAAAATAAGAAACTTTTGTAAATTAAAAATTTTATTTTATTGTTTTGTTTAAACTTTGTAGGAACCCAAAACTGAGATATGATAACATGAAAACATGGGTATTTTCGTTTTATTGTTATTAATTGTAAAGAAAACTAAGAAAACAAAAAAAATTATTGAAATAATTTTCTTATTTTTTGTCGTAGAATCTGAATTTGCATTAAAAAATACCCTTTCCCATTTGTAAATCTCGATTTCGGCCAGTTTCGGTGATTTTTGGTCTTAAGAAACCGATTTTTGGTTCTTACAGAAGTTCAAAATAACACCAATCGATAGAGCACCTCAATTTAGTTAACAAACTTTTTTTTAAATATTAAACTAACGCCTTCTTCTCAGGGCCTTGCAGAGCTGAGAGGGGGCCCAGGCCAACAAAAAATATGAGGCCTCTTGTTTGTGTAAAAAGACAAATTTACATAGTTCTTTTATTATTTTTAATTTATTCAAACAAAATTAAATTAATAATCACAAATAAGCTTTCCGAGCTTTAGTGTTAGTCAAATCTTTTATAATAATTGAAAAGTCAATATTTCTCGATTTTATTTCCTCGTCTGATAAAGTTTGAAAGGTCCACAGGAATCCACAAGTTTGGCAAATTTTGCGTAACGTGTCTAGCCAAAAATAACCGAATCAATAATTTATGTAAAAATATTAACTCTATAATGTTCTTCAGCATCAAACTGTGACATAATACGAGTTAATTGAAAATTAGTTGACATTTTGGAGAGTGCGGCAACCCTTTTTGAACTTAAGAGTAATTCTCTTCGAGTTTTCGAGTTTTATCTTCATCCTTGCAATAAGATTGTTAATATTTCCCATTTCGACGTCAAGTGTTGCATTGCGTGCTTCAATAATTAAATTAGTTTGTTGCAATAACGTTAATATTTCAAGCCATATTGTTGTCCAAGGAATGCATTCGAATGTATCCAAATATTGAAAAATTGACTGAAGTTCGGTAAGTGCATGCGGTGGAAGATTTAATAACTTACACTCCTCTAAAGCAGCCAGAATAATTGACTGATTACTGAAAATTGGCTTAACAGCATCAATTCTATACATTTTATGTTGGTATGTTTATATAGATTAAAAGAAAAATTTTATGTTTATATTTTTTAAATTTAATAAATTGTCAAACCTTTCTTGTTTTCATTTTTATTCAATTGTCACCCCTATAAAGTATAAATACTAGCTATTATAGTGTGTATTTGTAACCAAAAAATTCAATTTTATTTTAAGGGATTTTAAAGGGTTTTTTTTTCATCGATTAAGGGATTTTCCATCTCTAAGAAATACTATCACTGATTCAACATTAATTTTCTTTTTTATGCAATTGGCGTACTACGTAAAAAAGCTTTATATAACAATAACTTGAAATTTTTACTATAATTTTTGTATTGTTGCATAATCTTCTGATATATTTTATAAATCATTAAAATAAATTTATTGTTGAACTCAATATAATATTTCAACTTAATTTTTCCGCACCTACTGTGACCAAATTAGAAAATCAATGGAGGCCCTTTCACAACTCGGGACCTGAGCCAAATGTCCCTCATGGCCCACCCTCTTTTATGGCCCCTTTTAAATAGCTGATACGCATGCTCTGGAACACCCGGTATAAATCCAGAAAAAAAAAACAAACGTCAACAACCAACCAGAAATTTTAAATTTTGCTAGATTTGCTTACTCCTTACCGAAACACTCCTCACCTACATTTTTTGGTAGATTTTTGCCACTTTTCAACCGGCATGAACATGCATAAATAGCTGTAGTAGTAGTTATACTTAACATTTTTAATATCGCAATATTGCATTGTTTAAAAATAAATTAACCAATAAAAGAAAAAAAATCCAAAAATACCCAATTATTTGAAATTTTGTGGACTCGTACATAGATAAAACATTTAAATTCAAGCATTAACCTTTCTCTATAACACCGCTTTTTTCTCTATTGAAAATTCTTCTTCGTATTTCAAACAATTCTAAATTATTAACTTTAACTAGACATTACGCCCATTTTTTAAAACTAAAATTTTAAATTTTAACTAAACAATGGTAGCGTTCAGTGAAATTAACTGATGTATCTGAAATCCACAGATCCATGGATCTGGTCACTGAACGGTGTGGTAAATCTGCCGGTTAATGTACCGCGGTTAATAAAAATGGATCTGAAAAAATTCTAGATACATGGATCTGACTTTTTATATTTAAAAACAACAACAAAATTTTTTATGTTGAATGTTGTGACATCTGCTGTAAGAAAAATTAAATGTTTTATTTTTTTATGAAAGTTTTTTTTTTTTTTTTGTTTATACGCAGGCTGGTGGGAATTTTCAAAAGACACAAATATCCTCGTAGCTTGACATTGTGTGTGGGATTCTTATCCACTAAATCACCTTTCCTATATTGCAATCTAGTCCTACTGGATTAATGAGCAATTTTTTTCTTGGCTTCATTTTATTTTTCAATGTAGACTACATCCAGCGATGGCTATATAACTTTTGCTTTGACGTATTCATCCACACCCTTGAAGACCCATCGCATCAGCGACGAAAAACCAACCAGTTCTTCAAACGAATTTATGATTATGAAAGACTTGTGAAACACCTCGTTTCGTTGACAGTCAACGTAACGAAATTCTTAACAAATTCCGTAAAAACAAATCTATCTAAACGTGGGAGTTTGTCCACCTTTAATCACCCACGCGACGAGTCCTCAAGAATGTGGGTGATTATTGCTGCATTAACTCAAAAGGTTTTACTCTTTTGAGTCGTCTGGCTGTATTTCTATTGTCCAGGAGCTCGATTACCTCCACATTTACAGTGCTGAAGCCTTTTTTCGTGACTTCTTTCAAATTTCTGTATTTCTTTATCGATAGATTCTATTTGTAAATCTCTATGTAGGTCATAGTTTCTGATGAACCAGGGTGCGTTCACAATGTTTCTAAGGACCTTATTCTGGAACCTCTGAATAATATCTCTAAATTTTATGTATAATAATAAATATTATTTCATTATATTTTAATTGATCAGATCTGAGGAACCGCATTCGATCAGATTAATTTTAGACCACTTTTTCGATTATGTTTCCTTCCAAAGGGTATTTTGTTTTTGGTTTACCACCACAAATCAATGACTTGACATATGAAACCTCAAAGAAAAAAATCAAGTGGTGTTATTTCGCATGATTTTGGAGTCCTATTAATTGGACCATTTCTCGAAATAATTATGTTCTCACCAAATCTTTCTTTCAATAAATTAATTGTTGCGGTAGCAGTATGTGGTGTAGCACCGTTTTTTTTTTAAGAAAAACACTTGCGGGTCAGTTCTAATAAAATTTTTAAAAAAAATATTATTGATCTTCGATCTGTAACGAACCTCTTTCACTATATAGAATTAGCTGCTGCATCGTTTTTAAGTAAATATGAACTGATGATGTCTCCAATAGTGTGTAAACTACACCATACGGTGCATTTATTGTTTTCGTTACATATATACGGCAATTTTACTTGTTTACGTAGCCACTCAACCGAAAATGAACTTCATCAATAAACTAA
This sequence comes from Argyra leucocephala, assembly GCA_963942445.1. Lineage (NCBI taxonomy): Eukaryota > Metazoa > Arthropoda > Insecta > Diptera > Dolichopodidae > Argyra > Argyra leucocephala. The sequence goes on from OZ012681.1 coordinate 19,813,383, forward strand.
ATTTTTCGATAAAAAACTGAATCAACTTCAAACTGTTCCAGGACCCAATCAGCAAAAAACGATGCTTATTATGTTCAAATGGCTTTAGATCTTGAACCAGTTGAATATTATATGGGTGTATACCAAGACTTTTACGATATAAAAATATAAAAGATATTTTCCATGTGGTGACCGCACAGTCCAACTGGTTGTGAACTTCGACAAATAGACAAGTTTCGATCTTCATCAACACTAGCATCGATACTTTCCTCTGAACGCACCAGTTCTTTGTCTATTGTTGCATCGAGTAGAGAAAATAATATTTGAAATCTATCAATAGTTCGACGAATAATCTGCTCTGATGGACGATTATGTAAAATGTAAATTTCACAAAGTGCTCTATAAGCTTGACGAATAGACACTGATTTTGAAAATAAATTTTAACAATTTATAAACGTTATTGTAATGTGGCTCTTTTAATGATAAATTGTCAATACTTATTGAAATGAATTTAAAAAAAAAAATTGGCTTCAATCTTAATTGAAATGTACTAGAAGAAACCTCCGGGTACATACCCGGCCGAGCAAAAGAAAGCAATTTTTCTGTGAAACGACAATAAAATGATTTTTAATAAATTTGAACATTTGATATGTTCAAATTATCTGAAAACAATGTATAGAATAGTAATATTAATAGCAAACCATAAAAAAATAAAAATGTTCAAAGTTTTAAGTTAATCTTTATAAAATAAACTCTTTTATTTATGAAATAAAATATCAAATCTATCAGATATAATTAAACTTTTTTTATAAGATTTAATTTGTTTTTATTATTTTTTTATTTGTCGAGGGAAGGTGAAAGCCTCGAAAAATACCAAGCAGATTGCTTACGTAGCAACTTACCTAACCCCCTAAAGTCACCGAAATCCTTTACCATAACTGATATTATTGATCGATTAATTGATTTTTGCGTTAATTGGGAAAGTGTAGGGTGTTGGAATATTATTAAAAATAGTTTTTGAAAATTTTATTAAGCCATTAATCATAACTATGGCTTAGTACCATTCATTACCGTTTTCCAATTACCATGAGCTATAGTTTTAAAATTTATCATATAGAAAAAATTGGATAAAATGGAATATTCTAGCAAATCTCCTGGTATAGCACATTGTCAGTTACACTGTCCCTATCAGTAGTTTGCCCCTGTCTTGGTTCTGTTAGAATCTTAATTTTTAAAGCAGTGGATTTTGTTGCTCTTAACATTGCTGTTTGGAGTGAATTTAGGTTCAGGTAGAAAAATTCCGACTCTTTGAAATATTTGATCTTGTGATTTATTGATCGATATTGTATATGCAAGCCTTACTGAAAATTGATGTCTAATAAAGTCTTATAAAAAAAGTTTCATTCTATCTGATATTTTTTTTTTATTTTATAAAGATTAACTTAAAAATTTGAACATTGTTATTTTTTTGTGGTTTGCTATTAATATTACTATTCTATACATTGTTTTCAGATAATTTAAACATATCAAATGTTCAAATTTATTAAAAATCATTTTATAGTGCCGTTTCACAGCTAAATTACTTTTTTTGGCTAACCGGAGATTCACCGGGGGGTTTTTTAGTATGTATATACATATAATCATCAAATCAAATATTCGCTATTCCTTTTTATTGAAATAAACTATTACACAATCTGTAAAATAAATTTGAACAATAGAATTTTAATAGAGGTTCGATAACAATAATAACATATATCACATCATTTCAGTTTCTGTTTTTTGCATTGGTATTGATGTTTCTTTAAAATGTGTTAATCTGTAAAATTATATAAATTCCTATATATTTCGTGTATCTGAAAAGGAAATATTTATATTTTATAAATTTCCCATTAAAACCTATATTATTGTTATCTTACCAATTAATTTTTTTTTCTAATAAAAATGCAAAAAACCAAATGCGATAATCCAAAAACAATAAAAAAAAAAAAAATTTGACTCAAAAGAGAATTGAACTCAAAAAAAAAAAATTACAAAAATTTCTTATAACATGAAACTTTAACCAACTGAGCTAAAATAAAAATTTATTTCAATCCACACGGCCGACATTATTGATTGATTGAATAAAGAAAGAAACGAAGGCACACGAAAAAACACGAAAATTGTGCCTTCACTAATCGTGCTCTTGTGTATTTTAATATAGATATCATTCTAACACCCATTAGAATCAATAAAAACTTCTATTGTCTTTTTTTTCTACCAGGTTTCAAATATCTTATCCATCTTATCGTAAAAATAAACTTTAGCAAATTTTCTTCTCATCTATACGAATCAGTTTTCTTATAGTAAACAAGCAATGTGTTACAATAAGAAAATGTCCCTCTTCTTTCATTAATTGGTTTCGTTTTTTATAGTTTTTTAAAGAATAACAAGAATCAAAAATTAATTTAAAAACATTTTCAAAATACATAGGTACAAAAGTTTTTAAAAAGAAAAACAACAACAACAATAATAAAAAAAAAATTAAAATTGGTGGCAATAGTGGTGGTTGTCTTAGCTATGACTATTATGAAAATTATTTTTTAAAAATTATTTTCTTTAGAGACTCAGTTGAATCAAGAGGATATTGAGAGTTTAAAAGAAAAAATTAAAAAAAAAAAAAGAACAAGAAGAAAAAAAAAAGATTAAAAGTTATTACAATAAAAATAATTAAATGATGAATTTTTTTGTATTATAACGGTACATATAACGGAAGTTAATTAATATTAACAAGAATTTGCCTTTTTACTTTCTACTCTTGTAAAGTTTATTTAGGATCGGTTATGCGATTAAAAGTTTTTTTTTTTTAATAATGATAAAAAAAAAATTGTTTTTTTTTGCGAGAAAATTAAATTTTCAATTTTAATTTTCTTTAAATTTTTCTTCCATTGTTGGGGCTGTTTTTTCTTTTCTCGATTTTGGTTTTACATTTTTCGTTTTTGGTTTTTCTTGTAACTTGACAGGAAAATTTTAAAGAAAATTTTATTTAGTTTCAAGGAGTTTTGGTTGTTTTGTTTTAGTTTTGAGGCGATTTTTTGTTTTGTGTTTATTGTACAATGTCAGCTCAAAACGATTTTATTTTTCCTTATAAAGTAATAATCTCATGTTTTGTTAGGACATTTTAAGGGACTTCTTATTTTAATTTGAAAAAAAAAAGCAAAATGTTGGTACCCTCAAAAAAATGATTTTTTGTTTTTTTTTCAGCTAAAATAATTAAATAAACAATTTTTTAAGTTTAACAAGAAAAAGTTTAATTATTAATGTTCGGTACAGGTGCCGCTATTGCTTTAGGGAGTCTTATATTAATAATTATTTATATATATATGTATATATTATATTATATTGTGACAATTACATAAAAACAAAATTTCGATATAAAACCATTTTATAATTAAATGGATCTCAAACACAAAAAAAAGTAAAAGAAAAACAAAACAATTAAAAAAATATCCTTTTCAATATCCTGTTGTAATTAAATGAATTTTCAAAAGTTATACATTATACAAGTAGAAAAACAAAAATTAAAAAAAGTATTAAATAAATTTTATGTATACTTTATTACTTAAAAAAACAAAAAGGACTATTTTTTTTATTAAAGAGGTTCATTACTACTGCCACTCTAGTCAATGATAGTGTTGTTTCCATTTTTTTGTTTTTTTTTTTTTATTATTGTTGTTATTATTATTGTTATTGTTTTTAATATTATTATTGTTTTACTATTATGTATATAAAAAAAATAAATATTTAAATTTGCATTTAAATGAGATTTTTCTCAAATTATTGAATTCTAGTGTCTCTTTTAATAAAATATGTACATACCAGGCACGAAGCGTTCATATATTGAGTTGAATCAGTGCTTCCCCAAATAAAATATTATTTATTAATTTTTACAACTTAATATAAAATATATATTTAATCAAATATAAAAATTACTTAACTACAAAAATTCAAATCGAATGAAAAAAAAATTTCAAGCAAAAATTATATGTATAAATATTAATTATATTATGTATGTTTAGAAAATAATGCATATATAAACATCATTATTTTCTATTATTCTTTCAATCACACAAGACAACAAGAGATATTCAACAACCACAAAATTTAAAATATTTGAAAATAATGCCTAAATAATTATACATAGCATAAAAATATAATGACAAATTTAATATCATTCTCCTCATTTACAATATACATTTACACTCAAACACACTGTCGCTCTTTAGTTTCCTAGCAACAGCAACAAAATAATATATGAAGCGACTCCAAAATAAAATCTTACAAGGAAAATAAATTGAATGAGTCGCTGATATTAATTCCAAATCTAACTGATATAATTAGAAAATCTCTGATAGAAAATAGATTATCTAGGGAAACAACAACAAAATATCGCATGACACACAATGAATTTTCAAACAAAAGAAGTAGCAAGGAATGAATTAATTTTGTGCATTATTGTGGTTGTTGTGTGTGTTTAGAGAGTAGTATTGATTTGTGTTAAGTAATTCTGTAGATTTTTGTTATTGAATGCTACATTGTATATTTTCAGCCATAATTTTGTTTTATGCAGTTTTTTTGTTTTAACAATTAATTTATTAACAAATTTAAAAATTTAAAACATTTTGTTTTTTATTATTATACATATATTATTCTGCATTTATCTGGATGTTTGTAAGTTCGACGGAACGCTCCAACACATATACAAATTGCATATGTATATAAATGCATATATATACAAATTGCTTTGGTGTTTTTTTTTAACCCCTGTCTACCATGCTGAACCTTTGCAGGAAAAATTGATTGCATGAACTATAGTTTTTTAATTTAATGTTAGTCTTCTTCGCAAATAATAAGGAAAAATAATAAATAATAATAATAATATAAATAAAACAAACAATTTTTTTGATTTATAATAATAAGGACTAATAGAATTTTAATCAATAGTTTAATATGGTATAATAACCAAAAGGCAAACAGCATTTAACACAAAAAAAAAACATAATTCACTCAAAGGTTATTCTTATTACTTAAAATTATGTATACATAATAATACACATGTGTATCAGCATATTTGTATTGTATAATATTATACATTATACTACTTTATTGCTTCTACCTTTTATTTTTGGCATTATTGTGTGCGTAACTCACTTCACTCAAAAAAAATATTATTTTATTTTCAGTGTTAAGTGTTCACATTTCACTTCACTGTTCAGGTTCACTGTTCAATCAATAGAACTTGATAGAAGTAGAGTAGGATAATTAACTCTACTTCTACGCCGGATAATAAAACATTGTTTTTTTTTTAAATTGAAAATTATTGATGAAAATGTTTTTGTATTTTTTGTAAATTTTACCAATTTAGATACAAAATTTTGGAAATTTTTTTTAAAAATAACACAATACCATAATAACAGTTTATTCATATAGCAAAATAAGATCCCTATACAGTATACAAAAGACAAAATTTATATGAAAATAAGATCCCATTTTTAAATTTGCTCTCCCAGAGGCCACAATAACGCTAATACGGTATAATTATACTAAATGGAACCCAACTAACGAATTATAACTAAATGGAAGTGAGTACGAGTATACAAAAATACAAACATTTTATACAAATTTGTTGGTATGGTACTTCTTTTTCTGTTATATAAAAAAAAAAGATTAGTGTAAGGCCAATATAAACATAAATAAAAATAAATAAAAAGTGATATAAACATAAGTACTGTAATTTCGGAATAAAGAATCTAATGAAAGAAAAAAAGAAACTAGGATTTATTTTGCTTCCGTCATTTATGACGGGTTACAAAGCTAGTTTATAAATAATTATAATAGAAAATTGTAATTGTGTTATTGAAAGCTTAAGAAAAAATCATTTTCTGGTAGAGGTTTTGAGGAAAAATTATTAATTGTTAAGGATGGTAAACCAATGCTTGATCTACTAATAACAACAATAATAAAACGGTGTAATCAGCATTTTTCAATAAAATCTTATAATTCGTATACGTTGTATTTTCCAACATTAATATGGAAAATTCATATTCACACTTTTTTTACATTGCTTTCATAAAATCAGAACTTAAATTAAAGTTATATTTTCAGATTAAAATTTTGATTACAAAAACAGTATTTGCGAAGTATTAACATTTTTAATTGAAACAGAATTAAACAATTCTTTTAATGAATAGTCTAAACTTTGTTAATTGATAATAAAACACTTCCTCTATAACAACTATTTCAGTTGAGCGATCGTTTTTCTGCCTAAACAGAATTAAAACTACTTTGAGAAATAGATGTGAACAATTTTAACTGTCGAATTTAGCAAAAAATTCAATAGAAAAGGAAAGCCAAAACAAACTTATGTTTCCTTTTATATAGTGCTTCCCCAGTCGAAAATTCCACGCCCCGTCACTGGTACATGCTATATACTGTTGTATACCTATCTATATGCACATATACCTATTAACATGTACAATGGATTTAAATTTCTTTTTGTAAATTTATTTTGTAATTATTTGTTTAATACTTACGTATATGTGTGTATATACGTGTGATATACAATGGAATTTAATAAGAAAAATTGACGAAATTGTTACAGGAAATATGCAATAAGTTGCTTTTTGTATTTTGTCGGCTCTTATCGGAAGCATATGAAGCTTCAGAAGAAGTCAATGTGATTCAAAGGCTGTGCTTCAGTTTCTTGTAATCGTTTATTAATCAAAAAGTGAATGCTTAATTTTATTTTTTTTTGTCATGTATAATTTACTATTGCTATTCAACATAATGTCGATCGTGTCTACAGTATAGCAGAAATTTTTTTTGATATACATTTGACTTGAAATCGTACATCATTATATTACATTTTTTTCGGCGGATTAGTAGCTAGTAGTTATTCTTAAAAAAATGTACTTTTTATATAAACTTTCGTTATTTCGTCCTATAGAAGAAATGAAATTTGTAAACTTATTATTTGAGTTTGTATAGATAAATTAAATTTTAAATCTGTATTGAAATGAAATATAGAATTAAATGTAAAATTAAATGTAATATAATTTATAAAATATAATAATAATAATAGTAAAAATAATAATAATAATAATAATAATAAAATAGTCTTTATTTCAATAGAATTATATAGCTAGTAACAATTTTTATATAACTATGTATATAACAAAATAAAAATAACGTTTATTTATTCAAATATTTTTAGTTAATCAAAAATACATTATTGTGATGCTAATTCATGAACAATATTTTTTGTTTGTCCATCCTGTGCATAAACAATTAAATCGAATAGTTTGCAACACGGCAACGTACAATTATACAGAAAAACATAGATTTTCTATATTCAACCCACATATTTGAAAAAATCGTCCCTGGGCTTTATTTATTGTTGTGGCAAATGCCAAATGAATAGGAACTATGTTTGAATTAGATTGGCACATTTGTGGGAATCATTGGTATATGCGTGGTATAAAAATCATCAATTGAAAATATTGTGCCTAAATCAATTGCAAATTATGAATTGAAACGTAAAAAACTTCTCCTAGGTTTTAATATGTATGAATATGATTATACTCCAGATGATGGTGGTGCAATCATTATAAATCAATTTTTAGATTTAGTAAAACATGTTAAGAAACATTTAGTTTTTCGATGTGAAAACATCATCCGGACGTCATATTGTTTTTTTATCCAACATTACATTCTATTCATTCTAGAATAAAATTAGCTGAAAAATTAGGTGTTGGGAGATGGGTCAAGGTTTAGACTATTTTTACGATTTGTTTTAAAATCAATTTTACTCTTTTCGCACAAAATGTGATGTAAACTAAAAACAAAAAACAAAAAACAAAGCAAACATAAATAATTTAAAATGCCTAAAATGAAATTTAATGTTAATTATTAAAAGCTGTGCAATGTTTTGAAAATTAAGAAAGTTAACTGTTTAGATTATATACAAAAAAAAAAAGTAAGAAAAAATAATATAAATATAAAAATCTGCGCTCAAATTATTGTATTGAACAAAAAAAAAATATTTTTCTCCTTTGTATTTTCCATTTATATTAATTGTTGGTTCGATACCATTACCCATAAAGTTTTAGACAACTAATCTACTGCCCTTGCAAAGTCGTTGTGTATTTATATTTCGTATAGCAAAATTTTTTATTTATATTAATTTATTTTCTGTTTAATTCTGTTTATTATACCATAAAATAAGAGCCGTAAATAATCCGGTGGTCCAAATAGCTAGAAAAAATAATTTATAAATAATTTGATTGTAATTTTAATTGACATAAACAGAAGAAATTAAAACGATGTCAGAAATTAAATCTTTAACGCATGATTTTCATTTTCCATTAAAAAAAAAGTATTTCAGTAGATTTCGACTCCCTAAAACACAAAACGTATTTAAAAAATCAAATTAGACCTTTTAAGGATTATGAAGCAAAAAGGTATGATGCAGTTCTGCTACAGTATGCGGTTTAGGGTTAATACCCATCAATTTGTTACAATTTTGATAATATTTCAAATGATTTGTAAAAAAGAAAAAATATTGCATATATTTAGGCAAAATGATTTTTTAATTGAAACACTGAACACTAAAACACTAAAAATTGAATTTATCATAAATTAACTAACATTATAATAAATTAATGTTGAATAACAAAATAAATATGAGTTTAATGTTAGTTATTCTGTTAGAATATTAAGTAGTACCTTTGTGTTTTTAACTAAACCTTTTTAACTTTGTAAATCAAATTTTTTAGCCCAAATTTCTGCAATATTTTTTTAAGAAAACATTCTCCATCTCATGTACACGTAATTATTTATGATGTAATATTAATTCTGACAATATAAAATGGATTATATATATATTTAAGTCTGGTTATAGGGCCACTTCCGGGTCCAAAATCGAGATAAACCATATAAGTGCATTGTCATAGGACAATCAAAACGGCTAATTACGTTGTGATTCCAAGAACATTTAAGGGAAGCCAAATTAGCAACACTAAAAGATACAACTAATTTTAGGTCGGCAATAATTGCTAAACATATAATTGAAAAACATCATAAAATTGACGAAACCAATTTATCATCATTTACGCTCAGGACCTATATGGTCTGTTGGCCACCTAAGTAAGTAATTTGTCATTAATAAAGCAGGTACATAAAATAAGAAAATTAGACACATACGAAAGTTAAGCAACATTATACGCTGGGTGGCGCAGTAGGTAGAGCACCTGCCATTCAACCGAAAGGTCCCAGGCTCGATTCCCGATGAAGCAAAATATGTTTTATGGGTTTTTCGACCTGGTCCAGTACTCTTTGTCATTGGGATATAATAAATGACAAAAAATAATTGAGAGTATAATCTCTGGTAACAAATAAAATAAAATGGAGCTGTTCTATTTAAGAAGGCTTAGTTTCTGACAATAGCAGTAGTTTTCCACATTTAATTAGTAGATAAGCCAGTAATTTGTTAAAAATAAATACTCAAATTATTGTAGATATTGTAGTATAAAATTGCAGTACCGTACTTAATTAAGCACGAAAAAGTGATTCTATCTAAATTACTGTAAGAGTGTAAAAAAAAAAAAACTTCGAGGGTACAGGTTGATAACAGATTGAACATAATGATTTAGGAAATGGATACTCACCGCTATTCAACTTAATAAAATGATTTGCAAAAGCACAGATAAAATAGGTATCTGGTAGGGATTAGGATATAAAATGGGAAAAATAGAATTAAGAGATATAGCTAGTCACAAGCACTGATGAAACAAGTATATGGTTGCTTCCGAAATGTCAATATTTGCTAACAATAATATTAAAAATTATTAGTCAAGTTTTTGGGCAACAATTGAATTATTTATTCATTCTCATGAGTTATTAAACTTATATTCATATGTTTGTCAAAGTTGGTAGTTCTTGAGTAAAACTATCGCAAACATACAGCTTTCTTTTATTATAATAGAAATAGAGATATATGATCTTCCAACATTAAAATATTATTTTGTAACATTGTAATAGGAATTGAATACATAGTAATAGGAATTATTTTGTAACATTGTAATTGGAATTGAATACAATTCGACTTGTAAAATTTAAGTTCAATCTTGTTGATTTATAATAGAGTTTTTGATATTTTAGTATATCACTTAAATGGATTTAAAAAATTAAAAATAGCGAACATAACCTACATTATTATACTGGTGCAATTCTAATCAATTTACACAATGTTATACTGATGGGTGCCTATTTATGTTTAAGCCTGATTACGAAACACAGGCATATGAAATTTTGTTCGGTATTTCTCAATTTCTAAATTCATATAACTTAATAATGGTACTGAAAAGTAAAGCATTTTATTTTAATTTTATATTCATTCAAGATATTCATTCTATCTCTTTCTTACATTCATATACAATTCATTTAAATTTAAATCAATATTGGCTTAATATATTAACTTGAAAACAGTTCATATTCTTAATAATATAAAAACTTTTGTCTACATATACATTCAAACATATTATATTATATAGTCATCGTTTAAGTAAATATTTTTATATTAAACTTTTTAAATAAGTATAAAGAAATAAAAATTCTTTTTTCGTATTGGGTTAAGAAAAACAAAAAATAAAAAAGGATAATAAGAAAGATTCATTCATCATATATGTATGTATGTACAATATATAAGAATGAGTAATGAAGGAGTTATTTCAAATTTAACTATTTTTATTCAAATAATGTTGAAAAAATGAGAACAATTGAAAAATTCTTCCATATAATTTTGTAGTACCATTTTTATTATCCTTGTTACTTTACATTTAAGATTTCCATATGTGAATATACTACATAAGAATATTTTTTTTTTTTGTTATTATTGTGTTTAATATTGAAAATAGTTAACTATCACGTTCTTAGCTGATTTACACACGACTTCATTGAATTCGTCTTATTCATAGTAATTATTGTTAGTCGCGTGTATTTAAAAAAGAGAAAAAGAATAAAATCATAAAAAATTAAAACTCTTTATATTTAACTTTCTTCCTTAAAACAATATAGAAATTAAATAAATTCAAAAATTAAAGAATATTTTTTTTTTTTTTTGTAATATTTATTTTAAATTAAGGCTTTAAAATTTTTAAAATGATGAGTTGTGATGAATTTATTATTAAAATAAAAATGGTAAAAAAAAATATTAAATAAATATCGACAAATTTATTGAAGGTTTATTTTATTTTCAAGATTATTACCGTTCTTTAAAATCATTAATTCGTATATTAATTAATATTCATCTTTCATTTTAGTCTTATAAAAAACAGTTATGATAATACTGCTATTTTAATATCGATCGAATAATACCATTTTCCACCCTATGCCGCACGGATGGAGTTACAAGACAATAATGAATACCCTTTAAGTGATTGCTTATCTGTCATAATTGACCAATTTATTTATGTGATTTTTATATGTCCTGGAAAATGAAAAAATATCACAGTTACATCAATCTATGAGAGAAAAATTTTTCGGTTGGTTAAAAATTTTATAGACTGTATATCTATTTATTTATTTCAAAAACAATGTCTAAAGAGAGTTATCTCATTACAGACTATATAAGTTTACATTTAGAATTTTAATATAACAATATGATAATTAAAATTATAAAAATATAGTTACATAGAATATATAATGGAAAATTAAAATTATAAAACTTTAAAAATAAAAATTATAATTTTAATTTTATTTGTTGTTGTTACTATTTTTATTATTTATCTTAAAATTTTTAATTAATTAATTAAAGTTTTAAATTAAAACAATCTGGCAACGCTGATTTAAATTAAAACAATCTGGCAACAATCTGGCTATTCTTATCAATCTTTCACTTTTTCTGCTATGGTTGTTCTTATTTAGAAACACACACGAGTGCACGTATATAAAGATCAACATGAATAACTGTTGAATAAATTTATTTATGTATGATTTAAAATCCAAAATTGAAAAATTAAACTGAAATTATAGATCTTCTTTTGGATTTTTTTTTTGCCTCTCCATCGTTACTGTCGTCTACTCTACTACTTTTATTATTTTTAACACGATCACACTTTATCTTCGTTGAGTTTGTAATTAATAATATTAATTATTATGTCAAATTTGTTGACAACCAGGTTATGTAAACAGTAGCATTGAAGAAGTTATAAAATTAAGTGACGATTTAATTTATATTATTTTAATCAATGTTGAGTTATTTATCATTTAAGTTAAGTTAAGTTTATTTAAGTTTAATTTTTTAAGAATTGTAAAAACTGTTCGAAAATAAAAGCACTGTTTGATAGAAAGATGTATGCCTGTATATAAAAAAACAATTTACATGTTTTCATTCATTTAAGAGTTTTTATTATTTTAAAAGTTTAGTTTTTTATTATTTAAGTTTATAATTTTGAGAAATTGTAAAAATCTATAGTATTAATTATTTATTATTTATAATATTGGAACATGTTAAATTATTCCATTCTAATGTCTTGATATTTCATATGTAAATTTTTTTTTTTTTTTTTATTCAATTATTTTGATATTATTATTTTTTTAGGTTATTTATTTAGTATTATCCATTTACCGAAATATATATGTATGTTGAATTTATATTTTATTTTATTATTGTTTTATTAAATAATGATGTTTAAATAAATTTTGATTTTATTATTTTTATTGAAATAAAATTTATTTTTATTGAAATAAAATTTATTAAATAATGTTTAATTAACTTAAGTGTGAAATTGACAATACTTAAGTGTGAAATTGACATTACTGAATAATTATTTACTGAATTTTTATTTTTTTCTTAAAAAATTTTTTTACTTTTATTTATTTTCTTATTTTAATTTAATTTAATTTTGAATTTCTTAATTTCGTTATTTTTATTTAATTTTAAATTCTTATTTTAACTTAGTTTAGATTTTCTTATTCCAATCCAAATTTTAATTTTTATTCAAATCAACATTAATTGCCATCTAACTTTTATTTTTAGTTTATTTTTATTCTTTTGTTTTTGTTATCAATTTACAATTAATTTAGAAAATTTACAAATTCAGAAAATACTTATACAATTTATATATTTTATAATGTTTTTTGTATGTTAAAAAAGAAATTATAAAAAAAAAAAAAAAAAAATTGCGTGGAGCAAAATAATATACGTCTTTATTTTACGAATGTCACTTGTCCGTCAGCAAAACATTTATGGAAATTAAAATTTGTTTAGTGAAAGAATAAAAAATAAATATTTTAATCTGAAGAAAATAAAAGATATAAAGTTAAATTAATGTATTTTGAAATAACATTTAATATATATAACAATTAACATGTATTACAATAATTTAAAATACAATAAATCAATTTTGTAACCTCTGGGTGCTTGCGGTAACGGCTTTAATATAAATTAACAATAACAGTTCATTAAATTTGAAAAAAAAAAATTAATATATATAATAAAATGTATTTAAACTAAACAGATTTATTAAACGTGTTATGATGGTTGGAGCAATTAAAGGTATAATAGGTGGTATATCATAAAAATATATCTTAATGTATATCACACAAGAAAGGAAATATTTACTCACCAAACCAACAATAATTGAGTAGCAAATTACATTACAATAAAATAACTAAAACACCATTAATATTAATACTTGGAATTGGAAGTGCAATATAATAACGTTTTATGACTTTTTAGCTTAAAAAATTTCTTACGCATGACATTTTTAATGTTTTTCCCCATATCTTGACAAAATCAATTTGTCAAAGTATTTCCAATGTTTTTTTTTTTGGGTAAATTTCCAACATTTATTTAGGAAATTTCCTCTGTCACAAACAAATCCGCACTAAAAGAGTTAGCCATAATATTATAAATAGTTTTATATGAACTAAATAAAATAATAAATAAATAAAAAATAAATAAATAAAAAAAAAACGAGAAAGGTGGAAGAAAGTAGAAAAAACTAGTTTGAAAAAAGAAAAATAAATTAAACGCAATAAATATTGAAATAAGAAAAATACTATAGATTCAATAAAGATAATTAATCTAATACTATTTATATAAATTGCTAAAATTGGCCATAAGAAAAGCCGAGTTTGGTTGTGTGTTCAATTTGAACTACATTGTTCGTACAAGCATACTATTTTTATCTACAACTACCAGCCCATTATGTAATTGTTGTTGTTTTTATTTTTATACATTTTGATGAATTGATTTAATGAGAAAATTTTTTTAAATTTGAATGAACTATTTATACCTCACAGTGTAAATGTTAAAGTTAGAAGCTTAAGTACACCATATATTTCATTGGGTCAGTGTCGATTCCAGCAGTTTGGCCTGGTCCTCATAATTCAAATTGAAGTATAGCAATTGTTTTTTTTTTATGCCTTTGACATTAACTTAGGTAGAATCACCTTTTCGTGATTAATTAAGTACGGTACTGTAAGTTTATACTACAATATTTACAATATTTCGAGTATTTTTTTTTATCAAATTACTGTCTTAAACTCATTAAATATGGAAAACTGATGCTATTGTCAGGAACTAAGCCTTCTTAAATGGTCAGGTCCTCAGCTATAATCTGAAAAATGCCAGCGCAAGTTTTTGAATGTAAGTGTTGCTGCACTGTCATTTCATGCGATATGCATGCTTGGTCGAAGCATTGCGAATTTGCACCACCAGTGCACCTGTGTTAAATAGAGCATTGTTACTAGTGAATGCGCTTTATTTTGGGCGAAGCATTACGAATACATGTCAGTGGTACACTGGCACACATCAGTGATACACTTACTACGTGTACATGATAGCTTCAAGAAAGTTTGAAGTAAAACTTTAACATTATATGCCGGGGGTTCCAGACCATGCGTATCAGCTTTTTAAGAGGGGAAGGAGCCGTTATTTTAAAATTTAGAAAAGAGGTTGTTAGCTAAATCGAGGGTGCTCTATCGATTTGTGGTATTTTCAACTTTCGGAAAAGACCGCAAATCGGTTTTTTAAGATCAAAAATCGCCGAAACTGACCGAAATCGAGATTTTCAAATTAGAAGGGGTACTTTTTAATGTAAATTCAGATTCTACGACAAAAAATAAGGAAATTATGTTAAATGATTTTTTTTTTGTTTTCTTAGTATTTTTCGTCAAAATTAATAACAATAAAACAAAAATGCTCAATATTTTCTTTTAGTAAACTGAAATTAATGATAATCATTTTTATAAATTGATTTGCTTTTCATGTTATCATATTTTTTATATCAGTTTTGGGTTCCTACAAAGTTTAAACAAAAAAAAAAAAAAAAAAAAAAGAACAAAAAAAAACAAAAAAAATGTACTTAACAAAAGTTTTTTATTTTTTGATGTAAAATCCGAATTTGCATTAAAAAGTAACCCTTCCCATTTGAAAATCTCGATTTCGGCCAATTTCGGCGATTTTTGATCTTAAAAAACCGATTTGCAGTCCTTTCCGAAAGTTGAAAATACCACCAATCGATAGAGCATCCTCGATTTAGTTAACAAACTTTTATCTAAATTTTAAAATAACGGCTCCTTCCCTTCTTAAAAAGCTGATACGCATGGTCTGGAACACCCGGTATACGGTAATTTTTTTGAAATCAGCTTCACTCGAATCAATCACAATAATTTACTTACTCTTGACTTGAAAATTTTAACCAAATACAGAGTTTACGTTTATGATACACGTCTTACTTTTTATAAAAATTTAAATATGTTTTTTTGTTCATGTGTATATTTATGTCTCATGTAATTTTTTACCCGACACCATTGATAGTATCAATTTATAGTTAATTTAAATCGTCTTAAATAAAATTCTTGTAGAAAGTTCTACATTTACAAAAAACACTTTTCCAACTCGAAAATTTATTTAGAAAATTAGTCGCATATACACGCTGAGTAGCGCAGTAGGTATAGTGCTTGTCCATCAACCCTGGAAAGGTTCCAGGTTCGATAGCCGATGAAGCAAAAAAAAAATTCTTTATGGGTTTTTCGGTCTGGTCCTTTGTCATTGGCATAAAATAAATGACAAAAAATAATTAAGACTATAATCTGGTAACAAATTAAATAAAACGGAGCTGCGCCATTTAAGAAGGCTTAGTTCCTGACAATAGCATCAGTTTTCCATATTTAATGAGTTTAAGACAGTAATTTGATAAAAAAAAATACTCGAAATATTGTAAATATTGTAGTATAAACTTACAGTACCGTACTTAATTAATCACGAAAAGGTGATTCTACCTAAGTTAATGTCAAAAGCATAAAAAAAAAACAATTGCTATACTTCAATTTGAATTATGGACAAACATAATATAAAACACAAGAAGTGATAAAAGAAAGTAGAATAGACAAATAATAATTATTAGTGTAATTATTAGGGAAGTAAAGATTAAGCAAATTTCATTTTATAAATTAATTTCAGCATTTGCTAAAACAACATATTCAGCGTAGCTAGTCTGTTTTTTTTTTTGTTCAGGACTGCTTTAAATTGACGTTAGAAATAATTCATAATGAATTGTTAATTCATTGAATTGTAAGGCGTGGAAAATGTTTGGTCCATTTTTCGATACCAAATGGTGGATGTTCGCTAGTAGTTCTAGTCATCAATTAACAAACTTTTTAATGAACGTAACATTTAATGATAAAGAAAAAGAGTTGGCTGTCGTTGAAGGCAATTGAGCATATCATTCGGTTCAGCACAATTATTCATTTCGATCCAACGACTGTACTTCAAAATTGATCAAATCGTGTTTTGATGAAAAGTATTCGTGTGTTCGAATCAAATGTGAGGTCATTATAAAATGTATTTTTACACATATTTCCCTAGATATGATAAAAACTGACTTATCTGAGGCCAGTTGTATTACAATATATGCAGATTGTACCAACCACATTAAACTGTGCCCAATGTTAGTGCGATATTTTTTACCAAATAAAGGAATTAGGGTGAAAATTTTAGTTGTAACAGAACTCCAAGATGAAAACTCAGATATTATTTCACAAAGTATTCAAGACACATTGAACAAATTCGCAATTACTCATCCTCGCTTTACGGAAACTCTTTTTACGGAATTTCGGTTTAGAAAATTAGAAATAAAGGACTCTGTTTACGGAAGAAACCTCTCTTTACGGAAAATAGAAAAATCCTAAATTTTTTTTCTAAAAATTTTAAAATCCTAGAAATATAAATAGAAAATAGGCTTTTTTTTATTTATGTATGCAATAATTTATAAGCATAATCGTAGTAGGCGATGCGATCTGTTTTCTCATAGGTTTTTGTAAGCAAAAATTAATATTTGTAGTCACGTACTACGTAACGTAGTCACAAAATTGTTTAGCATTATGAAAGTCGATGTGCGGATATTACAGCAGCTCGTGAATATTACAACATTTTTAAAAATATTATTGAAAAAGGAAAATACGTTCCAGAACAGTTTTTCAACGTTGATAAAACTGGCCTCTATTGGAAACGTATGCCTGATAGAACTTTTATTTTTGTGGTAGAAAAGTCTATACCAGGATCCAAAGTGGCAAAAGAGCATTTAACATTTCTTGTTGGAGGCAATGCTGCTGGGGTTTGAAATTAAAGCCACACTTGATTTATCTCTCCGAAAATTCACGTGCTTTCAAAGGATATAATAAACTCTCCTTGCCTGTTTTTTGGAGTTCCAATAAAAAAGCTTTGATGACTTCAAGCTAATTCGAGAATTGGTTAAAAAATTACTTTTGTCCCGAAATGAAATTATATTTGCGTGAGAAAAACCTTGTCAATAAGGTGTTGTTGTTAATGGACAATGCTCACTAAAATACTATGGCTTTGATTCACCCAATGGATCAAGGTGCGATATCTACATTCAAAGCTTACTATTTGGGTAGAACTTTTGAACAACTGATTGCTGCTACAGAGAACGAGGTGCAAGATCGTGTTTCCATTAAATAATTCTGGAACTGTGAATGTTTTCTTTCTTATTGAAAATGAAAATTTATAAAATATTTACATAGTACATACATAATTGGTAGGTATATAGTACATATAACAGTATTTGAAGTATACCTTATGTACATAATTTCATATAAATATTTTTAAAAAAAAACTCGATATACGGAATTTCGATTTACGGACAACTTTTCGGGAACGAAACGCTTCCGTAAATCGAGGGATGAGTGTTACTAGTAAAATGGTAACATTTTGTGGAGACAATACTAATTGTAATTTTAAAGGTGCGGCTAGAAAAGGACGAAATAATGTTTTTCATAAAGTGTAAGATTTTATTGGAAAAAATTTAATTGGGGTGGATTGTGTTACTCACATTTTAAATAATTGGATTCAAACTGCTGCTGACTCTCTACCAGTTGATATTGAAGTGATAATTATTGTAAAAATGTACTCTTTTTTTTCTCTCATAGTCTATGACTAAAAAACTACACACAATTTGTTTATTTTTTTTTTTTTGGAAAAAATTCATGCCATGCCAAAAGTTAAGTTCTGAAATTTTTAAATATTAAATGTTTAAGGAAATTAACTGACCTACTCATATATAATTTTCCTAAAAACCCAAAAAACATAGTCTTATTATATTATACTTACATTAACAATTCTGAGTCACCTACCACTTATGTATAAGAATCCAAAGAAGAAGGACATGCATTTTATATAATACATTAATAATCCACAATTTTGGTTCAAAATAAAAAAAAATTATTCATCTCTTGGTTAGTAGATTATATTCTTTAATATTTTACTGTCCCTTAAATTCATTTAGTAATTTTATATTTTTTTTAACGTTCTTAAATTAAATAATAATAATCAAAAAAAAAAAATTATTTTTATTTCTTTTGTATTGTGGACATAAAACTAAAAAAATAAATAAATTATATAATAATGATATTACCATATAGATATAATGAAAACTGAATAAAGAGAAAGCAAACTGGCGACCTTTAACGCGAACGACGCGACTATAAAATAATTTTTTTTATTCATTATTATAGTAGCTAAAAATGATGTTTAAAAAATTTCGGCCAAGCCAAATTGTTTGTTTTTATTTATTTTTATGATTTACAAAATTTCATTTTTGGGCATTTTATTTATATAAGATGGTATACCCGTGGTATAGTTTAGATGTGATACAAGATTATTTGAACGTGGTATGGTTAGAACTTTTGAATAATTTGGATATTCAATTGTAAAAAAAAATAAAAAATATTGCTAATAAACACGATGATAAAATAGAAATTGCAGGTATTAAACATATACCTAGCCATAATTATATGTAAAATATTTTATTATTGTACACTATTAACAATCTCAAGCACTTATTATGGTATTTGAACAGTATAAGAGATTTTAATAAAATAAATTAAATATAATGAATCAGAAATGAGATTATAACCATTATAATAGACGGGCTACATGTAAAGCTATTGATTATGACTCGGGCAATATTAACGGAGAAAATTTAAAATTTGAAATGTTCATACCAGATAAGGACAAATTAATTAAAGCAAACTATTGGTGGTAGGAGCACCATACTATAATATACATTATTTTTTTGAATTAAGTTAAGCAGTTTTAGTTAGATTAAGATAGATTAAATTAGACTAGGTTTTTAATAAATAACTATTGATTTTTACTCCCTACTTTTCCAATAATATAATTCAAAGACAAAAAAAACTTTGTAAAATTTGTACATAGTATAAAAAATTCCTAAAAATTTGCGTAAAACTAACATAAAAACGTTAAAATAAACAAAAAAAACATAAAAACCAAAAAATTGTTTAGATGTTAATAAAATTAGAAATAACAAAATGAAATGGATTTATGTATTTGTCAAAAAGGCCCCTAAAGGGAAAAGGACCTTAGGTGGACTGTTAGGTTGGACCTTTGATTTATCTGCAAATCCGCTGGTAAAAATAAATAAATAATGCTGAACTGTATTACTTGCATTCATGAACAATACGAAACTAAGTCGTTTCGATATGTAAAACAAATGCAACAAATATACCATATCCAGTCAAGAGAACTTTCGTAGCTAAACCCATGGTGCAGATTTATTTTTATTTATTTTTGTTTTATTTGAGGCTAAGAACTGGTATACGCACCCTAAATGCTATCGTAGAATTTAAACCATTTTAGATCGGAAAAAATGAAGTATAGTAAAGAAATAACAAATAAATAAAGATAACACAATAATAAAAAAAAAAATGAAGCAATTAATAAAGAATAAAACTAAATAAAACCATTTCGAAATTTAGGACTGAAGAAAAACCGCAAAATGAGTAGAAATAAATGTTAATTAGTTTAAATAATCAAATCATTTCTACTGTATAATAAGCTATAATCATATTTATTTACGTATTGTGTAGCTCTTCTTCTCGGAATTGTGGTCCAGTTGCAAATTATATTTCAATCAGGATCTGAAAGTATGATAAATGAATCAAAGGGATGCATCATAACATGTCGACAAAAAGCTTGTCTATCGTTAATAGTTTATCGCCATTTAAAATTTCATTAATAAAATCCAAGAAATTAAAATTCAACTTTTTTGTTTTGTTTTGGTGGTCCACAGACCATGTAGGTCCTGGGTCTGACTCTTAAAGGTTCTCCATTTTTGTCGGTCACGGACGGATTCTTTCCAGTTGAAGATGCAAAATCTTCTTCACCATTTTTTTTTTTTGCTTTATTTTTTATAAATTTTTATAAAAAGCAGAAGCGAACTCTTTTTTTGTAATAAACCCATACCGCTTTAATCAGTAAATTTTCTTAACCCTATTTTGCATGACGCGAAAAAATACAGACGGTAAGACTTTATAAATTCATACAAAAAAAAAAACCTACCATTATCGCTGCCGCTACCACTACTACTACTGTTAATGCTTCTCAAATCTTCGATTAAGGGTAAAATATATTTGAAAGCGGAAGCGAACTCTTCTTTTGTAGTCAAATTCTACCGCTTTGATTAGTAAATTTTCTGAACCCTATTTTGCATGGCACAAGAAAATACAGGTGGTAAGACTTTATAAATTCACACAAAAAAAAACCAACCATTATCGCTACCGCTACCACTACTATTACCGCTACTACTTCTCAAACCCCCAACTAAGGGTGAAAAATATTTGAAAGCGAAAGCGGACTCTTCTCTTGTAGTCAAATTCTACCGCATTGATCAGTAAAATTTCTGAACCCTATTTTGATTGGCGCGAGAAAATATAGACGGTAAGACTTTTTAAATTCACAAAAAAAAACCAACCATTATCGCTACCGCTACCACTACTATTACCGCTACTACTTCTCAAACCCCAGCCTAAGCATGAAAAATATTTGGGGATGGATTTAAGATATCAAATATTGTAAAAAGTGGGATTTAAAGAATTTTAAATGGCGTCATTTTGACAAAACGGTTTCTTACGTCACCCTACTCATTGGTCGTTTGTATAGTAGGTAAATATTGAATGTAATCAATTAAAATGATTTCTGATATGCGATCTGTGTTGCGAATGTAATATATTTGAATTGTTTTTATATTGATAACGTAAATTATGATGAAAGGATAGTTAAATTTTGCTTACTGGAATTCTACATAACAAAAGGAGTAAATTTCTGAGCTACTGGGCTTTCTCTTCGGCAACTTGTTCAATATTGCGATATAGAGAGATGTTATTATATTATATGAAATTTAGATTCAAAAATGGATTGTCCATGTTTCTAAATAAAAATTAAAAAAAGGAAATTAGTAGAATTTGCTCACGGCATCACATTCAAAAAGGGTTTTTTTGTTTTCCTGTTTAAAAAATCCCTATACATATACTCGTACATTTATGGTGGTAAATTTTTTCTGAACTAGTTTTTATTATTGTTTTCATTTTAACAGCTTGATACATTAACTTAGTCAATGGTTCAGTTGGTATATCCGTTTCCTTATAGTTTATATTTCATACAAAAACAAAGTATATAACTAGGTATATTTGATTTTTGGTTTCGTTGTTTGATTATATTGTTTTTTGAATCCGAAATCCTGAGAAGTATGCGTGCGTCCTAATGCAATAGTAAATTTTATTTTAGTTCTACTTTTTTTGGTTGTTTTAAGAGTATAAATTTGTTTGTTTTGTGAATGCATTGGAATATCCATTCTATTCTCTTTAAATAAAATATGATCTAAATAGTAGAAATAAAAACTATTTTTTGTTGTTATTTTTTGATATTTGATAAAAAAAGCAAAAAAAAAAAATAATTTTTTTTAACTTTTGGATTATGTTTTCTGCATCAGTGTTTTAATTTTATTTACAAGATATGTAAATATGTATTTAGTTTTGTGTCTAGGAAAAGTATTTTAGCGCCTCAGTTGTTTGTATTTTAGTTCACTTACCGAATTATTCATAGAATATCTAAATAAAAAATATTTTAGATTTATGAATTTATACAAATTACGATTATAATACTGTGTATTTATAATAGCGTGTAATTTTTAAATTTGATAAAAAAAATCTATTTGAAACGAATGATAAAAATTATTATGTAATGTCAATGCGACGGAACGCTCCAATTCATAAACAGATTTAAAATCCAGATTGATTGCAATACATACACAAATTGCTTTGGTCTGTTTTTTTAAACATAAAATAATAAACATAAATATATTTTGGTAGTAAGGTATCCAGGTTTACAAAGCTGGTATAAATACAATATCTGATCAAGGTAAAGACTATGTCAAGAAATTTCTACTGCTTCACATATCAGTTCATTTGTGTTATGATTAATGCTTTTAATGATTCGCGTTATTTATTTTTATTTATTAATTTATTGCCATGATGATACAATATTAAATTTTTTAGAGCTTATACTATTGTATTTACACCTATGATTATTCTTAATTATTACTTATAGCTAGCTGACTAATTTATTTATTAATTAATTTATTATTTAAAAGAAAAATGGCGACAGAAAACCTTTTTGAATATTTATGTTTTTTCATAAAACTTACCACTACTTACATACTAAGAAATAAACCTAAATTAAAACCTATTCTAAAATTGCTCTTATGAGCGGATTATTTATATTAAATTTGAAATAATTTTAAAATTAACTATAAAGTAGTTCATATAAATTTTCGAATTGATTAATATTGGTCGATTATTAGTTATTATGAATTATTTAAGATTGGTTCGAATTGAGGTTAGAGGTAATCTATACTTATAAAAGGGAAAGTTTGTTTGTTTGTTTGTTTGTTTTTTTGTTTGTTTGTTTGTTCGCTATACACGCCCACAGTTTTAAAGATAGAGTTCTGAAATTTTGCACAGTTATTCATGGTACCGGTATGCAAATAATGCGGTACTTTACAAAGCCATAAGATGACAGGTTCGGGTTGCTGCCGTACAACTCTTACCACGACTCAGGAATATTTTAAAAACCATGTGTGTGACAGATATGAAAATTTACATTTAGATTCTCTTTCACAAATAAAGAAATTCGACTGTTACCGATTTCGAAAATTTGGACTGGTTCGAGTTGCTGCCGTACAACTCCCAGCATGTACGTCCCGGGACTATTTCAAAAACAAACCAATTGTGTTACAGGCATGAAAACTTACACTTAGATACTCTTTCACAAATAAAGAAATTCGACTGTTACCGATTTCGAAAATTTGGACTGGTTCGAGTTGCTGCCGTACAACTCCCAGCATGTACGTCCCGGGACTATTTCAAAAACCAATTGTGTTACAGGCATGAAAACTTACACTTAGATACTCTTTCACAAATAAAGAAATTCGACTGTTACCGATTTCAAAAATTTGGACTGGTTCGGGTTGCTGCCTCAGGAATAAAAACTCAGGAAATGTATGTCTCAGGAATAAAAACCAATAGTGTTACAGGCATGAAAATTTACACTTACATACTCTATCAGAAATGTTTCAAAAAAAAAATTGTGTTACAGACTTGAAAATTTATTCATAGGTATTCTATGAAAAATAAAAAAACATGTATTGTCCTGAAAAAGTATTTTCGAATTTAGGAATCAGTATAAAATTTTTACATGACTATGTGAAGTGGCTATGTAAATTAGCCACAAAAATGTGACGATTCGTTTTATTAATCAGAAAATACTGCAGAGTGTTCCAGGGGGTCCATGTGTACAAATCGATAGATACAGTTATCGATCAAAATGAAGTTGTTGTTCCTCTTCGAAACTTGAAGAAGCTAAAACTACGGTACTAGATTAAGAATAAGAACTTGGCATCCTAATTTCATTTAAGTACAAATTCCAATTGATTGTGGAAAAAACGAACATTTCTTTATTTCAAGAATACCTCAACAACAAGGAACGTATTTGCTTATACTTCATCAGAAAAGATCACCAAATTATTGTTTACAAAGAAATAATTTTAATATAAGTATAGCTTAAGTTCAAGTATTGTTGATATTTTTTTATCGTAGTGAAAAAAAATATTAGAATATTTTTGATAAACCAATTTTCTTCAATTCGATTCATAAACCACGTTGAAATAAATTCGATTCATTTTGTGGTCGACCCGGACAACGTCGGGTAACTTTGCTAGTAATTCATATAGAGAACGGTGTAAACTGTTTTAAGTAATTATTTTTTGTTTAACTTTGAACATGGTTTGGAACGAATCTTTGGACAAAGACATATTAATATGATGACCATTTTGAAAGTTCAGTATACAAAACTTCCAAAATGGTCATCGTATTAATATATAATGTCTTCAATATCAGAATCAATACAGTACAATTTGTTTTTTTTTGTTTTTTTTAATTAAACTTTAATTATGTGCCTTTGATATACAAACTTAAAACTATCTGAACTATCTTAGCCTATAAAAAGTTGAAGAAAACCGGCTATAATGCATTTAAACATTTAAATTAATTTTAAATTTTTATGTTAATTGCTTAAGAATTTGTTTTTTGTACATTCATAATTATTATTGTATGCTTACATACTACTTTCTTATATGTATAACATATTGTAAAAAAAAGGCTGAAAAAATCAATACAGCACAAATTTGGTTTCAGTATTGATTCAAATTGATTTTAGAAGTGATTGATATAAAACCGTGTAAATTTTCTTAAATTTATAACCAGAATTAATTCAAATTTCCTATAGTTTTAGTGTACAATTATTCGATATATATACGCATATTAAAATATTACCATGCCATTTAATAAAACTATTTAAACCATAATTTTTGTTTTTGTTTTTGTTGTTTGTCTTTTTTTCAAAAAGAATTACTGGTCCAGTTCAACAAATTAAATTTAGGTCGTCGCCACTATGGCTAAAAAAAGCTTTTAGAATAAAAAAAAAAATTGCAAATTATATTTTCCACAAACTGATATTTTTGTATCAAAATGGAACTAAAATAAAATTAAAATTTAAGGACATTTTATGTACCTACTACACACTGTGAAATTTTTAAATTAAATTTTAGATTTTTATAAATATGGTAAACTTTTCTATTTTATATCTTTATTTCTGATTATAATGATAAAATTATTTTATTTAAATGTCATAATTATAGGCAATATCTTGGATTTTATCAATAATAAAATAAAGAACAATAGGGATAAAATAACATATACACATAACAAGAAAATTAACATCAGATTAACGTGGAAACAGAAAATAGAAACAAAATATGATCCTTCAAAATATGCACAAAAATTTTATCCTAGAACAGTCAACAAGACAAATATTAAATTTACAAACAATGAAATAGACTTATTAAATAAAGGCCTCAAATACAACATACCTAATTGCACCAATTTCAAGAAAGATTTTGAAAAAGAAATAACCAACCTTGAAACAGCCGTAAAATCAATCCCAGACATTAATGATCAAATGAAGCTCGTGAATGATTACTAAACAATAAGATGAAAAAATGCATTAAACAAGGTAACAATTTTTAATTTTCTTTTTCCGTAATTACAATCATAACTTGCTATGAAAACATTATATCAAGCTGCGATTCTAAAGTTTATTTTTGTAGTTTTAGTATGCTTAAATTGAAGGCAAATATTTCTAAAAAAAAAATTTTTTTTTCCTTATTTTATTTTCGACTTTTTAGTGAAAATATTTTTTTAATGAAAAATAATATATTTTTAAAGAACAACACATATAATCAAATGGCACTAAAATTCACCCTAACGCAATTTGGTTATTATAGCTCATACTTCAAATGTATAATTATATTTTATATTACTGTAACAAATTTTATAAAAATATGTGTATTTTTAAAAAATGTTTGGAGATTTTTGATTAGATACCTTTGAATTTTTTAATTTACGTATTAAAAAATTACGCACTTTATAAAAAGAAACCCTGTTAAATACAAAAAATATTTGACGTAAAATCGTAGATTAAATCTGAGAAAAAGTCTGAAATGTAAACACTCATCCGACTTTATCTACGATAAAATTCGATTTTGTCCGACGTGTATACGCTGCCTAAGCATAAATTGGCATATAAAAGTATAATATATATATGCATAAATCGAAATGAAACTTTTTTTACATTCGAGAAGAGTAATTTGTAACTGAGTGATAGATAACTGATACTTGATAGGTTCAAATTTTGTTTTCTTCCATAAATAATATTTGCATTTTATTTTCAATTAAACTAAGAAATATGATTATGTATGTAACAAATGCAAGCCCTATATGACACATGTACGTACATTTACATATACTTAGTGAGAGAAAGAGAAATAATAAAAGAAACTAAATTAAAAACACAAAAAAAATATAATGAAAATGATGATTGAAAATAATTGAAATTGAATAATAATAGAAAATGATTGAAATATAATGATAATGATTTGTATTGCACACATTTATTTTGTATTCCTTTTTTGTTTTTTTTTTTTGCTTCTTTACACCATAGAAATGTCAACAAATATAGTGAATTTAAAGAGAAACCAAATTTTAACTTTATCAAATATCCATATTCCATTATTAGTACACACACATATGTAAATTTCACCTTAGTTGAATGCAAAGAATATCTATAATCTATATTAACAAGAATATACACTCCCATTTTACGTAAACCTAATTTTTAAGAAATACCAAACCGAGCAAAATATCATTAGTTAAAAGAGGTAAACTTTACATTTACTTATCGTATACCAAATTTATTATGAGAGAGAAAAGGTACAAAACAGATGTTTGCCTTTTGCTTTATACTATGACCGTTCCCGTACGCACATCTTGTAAAAACTTATCAAAGTTTTTCCAAGTTTTTACCAGAAGTCGTTCCTGTACTGAGAGTTTTTTCTAAAAACGAGAGAAAACATATGTTTTCAACTTTGTTCAACAAAGTTCAACAACATTCTCTCAAATAAGTTTTTGCAAGTAAAATTTTAACTTGTAAAAACTTATACTTTAAATTTTTGTTGTTGTTTTTGTTGTTGTTGTATTTTTTAGGTTATGTTTTTATTTACTTTTGTAATTTCTCGTATGTGTCTGTTATGCAAAATTTTGTTTTTCAAATGAAATTTATTAAAAAAAATGAAAAATATAATTTAGTGGAGGATAAATTTCATAATTCTTTATTATTGTAATATATGTATAATTTAATTTAATAATACGAATACACTTGATAAGGATAAATCGTCAGCTAAGTCTCTATAACAGCAAGCTTCATGACCCGCAAACCATAAAAATACAGCTATATGTTTTTCTGAGCTACATTTTTTATCAGCACGTAGGTTTGCAAAACTTTCAAATGTTTACAGTTCTTCATATAAATATTTGAAAACATTTTTGCTTACACGAAATTGCTCACAAATTCCTCTTCACAATAACCTGGAACTATTTCTTCCAAATAGTTTCGAATGCAATGTCTTTTGTTTTTATGTAAAAAGTTCTCCAACAGCACTTGCTTTAGAATTACATTCCTTAACTCTTCAGTTTCGCTTTCACTAAAAAAATGTAATAAAAATGTAATCCGAATCGCTACTTAGTAATATATATTTTTTTTTATATCTTCCGCTGCCATTTCGTTTAAATTTAATTATGTACAATTCTTTAAAAAAAAAAACCTCCGGAAATTCAAAATGATTGTTTATTGTCAGATAGCTTGTCAGCTGTTTGACAGCTGCAAGTTTTTACAAGAATTGCGTTCCAGTACTTTTACTTGCAGATGAGAGTTTTTTTTCCTTTTTTTTCTTTTTTATTTTTTTTTCTCTCTTTTCTCTCATTTGCAAGTTTTTGCCAGAAAAGTACGGGAACGGTCCTACTGTAAAATAATTTTGCATTCTCATTATTCTCCTTTGGATTTGTTTACGTTCCCTCCCATTATTTATATGAGGCAGGGTGGCAAAAATGTTAGTTCTAATTTAGTTTGTTTCCTTATACGAGGATTAATTCTGATCTTTTATTATTTTAATATTTTCGTTTTAAACATTATTATTTTCGTATATACCTATTAAAAATATTAAATTATAATTACATTACAATAATATAAAATATTATTAATATTTTTTTCAGTAATAATTTGGAGTTACAAACATTATTATTTTTTATTAATTATATTAGTAAACCTAAATATTTATTATATTGGTATACGATTATAAAATAATACTGAGGACAACATCTATTTACAAATCACAGAATTTAAAGAATATGACAACGCTGTTTTAGTTAGGTCTCCTAAAAATCTTATGCATAGTTGATACAATTTAGAAAATAATATTTTTAAATATTTCAACTAAATTTTTGTCGAAAATTTTTTTCAAAATTATAAACTTTATTTATCTAATTTCAGTTAACTTTTTTTGTTACTCTCTTTTGTTTACTATATTTTTTCTTTTTCTTACACGTAAAATTCTTATTATCGTCTATTTTTGACAATGTTTATCAAATTTTCATATGAATTTGTGTGCAAACAAATGAATACATACATGAGTTCATACTCTTTTTATGGATATACTTTTATGGTTATTGAAATGGGTATTTTGTTGAATTGAAGCAAATTGAAACAAACATATAAAGTCCAAGGCAAGTTAATTAAGGCAAATATAATAAATGACGTTGAAATAAAACTCAATTAAAAACTAGCTTCTTTTGATGTAACTAACATGTACACAAATATACCAACAGGATGAAACAGTAAAATTAATCGTCCATTTATTAAAAGACAGTAAGAAACTCAACCAACAATGGATCAATGACATAGAAAAACTACTAACGAAAATACTATCCCAAAACTACTTCACATACAATAATGATGTGCTCAAACAAATGAATTAGCAATGGGTTCACCACTGTTCGGGTTATTAGCTGATATTTACTTAAACCAGTTCGAAAACAATTATATATTTAATAAAACAAAAAACCCACTGACAGATAAAATCATGTCATATTGTAGATATGTGGATGATACATGCATTATCTTTGACGGAACAACAATAGGCAAATCAACAATCAGAATAAACACATAAACGAACAAGTGAAGAATTTTAAAATTCACTGCTGAAATCGAATGCAATGGAACATTAAATTTCTTGGACCTGACAATAAAGCGAAACAGCTATAATTTGGAGTACAAAATCTATAGAAAGTCTACAACCAGTGACGTCACCATACATCAGAATTCATATCATCCGCAACCACCATAAAATGGCGGCTTACAATAGTTTTGTACATAGATTATTAAACGTTCCATTGAGTAAATCAGACTATAACGATGAGGTAGAAACACTAAAATACATAACAGTAGCCAACGGTTACAATAGCAACATAATCAGTAATATAATAAGGAAACATAATAACAAATATAAAAGTAACCAAACAATCAATAAAAAAATTAATAAAAAAACTAAATACATATCAGCAGAATTCTCTAAACTCTGTAATATAACAATAAAAAAAACACAATAAGTAAATATAAATATCAAATCGCTTATAGAACCAATAACAATATAGGTAATAAACTCAGGGAAAAAAGCAAAATAGCACTGGAAGATTCAACAGCCGTCTATAAAATAAAATGCGAAACATGCAACAAATTTTATATATAGACCAAACAGGTAGATTATTTCTCAAAATATACAAGGAGCATCTACCTGTAAATAAAATAATAAATTGCACATCAAATTACGCAGCACACATAACACAAGAACGTCACGAATCTGGTGATTTTCAAAGTAATTTCATACCGTTGTATAAATGTCCAAAAGGTAGTTTAATGGACACTCTTGGAGAGTATGAAATATATAAGAACAACAATACCGAAATCTTGAATGACAAACATACGTTCAAGAGTAATGTATTATATGACACTGCAATAAAAGCAACAAAATAGGCGGTAAAATGACCCAAATTAGTTTAGAAATATAATTTTAATTTTTATATATATATAAGTAATTATAATGACTTATCCACTGTTTACTGAACAACTTCAACGTTGTTGAAACATGTCAAATTTTAATTTTAATTTTTAAATTTAAAAAAGAAAAACGTCCACATAGACGGGAACATAAAAAAAGGAAAAATATTTCCTATTTTAAAATATAAAAAAAAATTTATTTGTGGCGTGGAAAAAGAAAGTAGAAACTAATAAAATGTATTCTATTGTATATAGATTGAGAATACAAATTTGAAGGGTACTTGGTTCGAAAATCAGTACAATTGCGAATATAAGTAGCCATTTGAACAGATTTTACACTGTCAACATAAATTTACATCGTAATTTGGAGTTTTGAAAAGGTTAAAGAAAAACGATGTCAGATTTGAGATGTCAGAGAAATGTCAAAAACAAGATGTCAAGTCTTCGCTAATAATAAACGGTTGAAATTATAAAAATACTGAACTGGTATAATATTGTACGATTTTTTTTTTTTTTTTTTTTATTTTATTAGTTTTGTATAAAACTTTATATAATTAACATTAACAATAATTTAATACAAATTTAAATAAATTCAATTCAATTAATTCAATACATCAAAAAATATAATAATATCACTTCCAAAAATCAACAAAGAAAAAAATAATCACCAATTAAATTTTATCAGCAAAATAAAAACAAAATAACTTTAAGACTATTATTCTAAAAAATTTCTATAACATACTTTGAAATAGTCTTTTTGAAGCGATTGATATTCCTCATAACACTTCATCTCATTTGGCAGTGAGTTAAACAACTGCAAGCCTTTATACAGTAATTGGTTTTGACCTGCGCTGTTCTGTTGAATCGTGCGACTCTAAATCTTTCTCCTGTAAGTTCCTTGTGAGATATTGTGGGAGTAAGTTTAAGTTGTACTTCAACTTAAAAACAAAAATTAAAACCTTAAAATATATTTCTTTGATTTATACTCATCCAATTTAGTGTTTGAAGAATAAATTCAATTCTTGATCTATTACTGCATTTTAGCAATATTCTCATACCTTTGTTTTGCAGCTTTTCAATCCTGTTCAGGTGTTCTGATGACCCGGAAAACATCACTGTTGCACAATAATCAAAATAAGTTCAAATAATCGCATTATACACCATTTTCACTGTTGCAAAATAAAGACTACTTCGAATTCGAAGTAGAAAGCCATTTTTTTTCTTGATTTATCCGCATACGTAGTCTAAGTATTCACGAAAATTCAGTTTATTATTTATTATAACCACTAAATATTTAATACTCGTAACAGGTTCAATAATCTCATTATTAATATAAACAGCAGGAACGGTAGAGGCTGCAGGTATAATATTGATATGCATACACTTTGTTTTTGTGACATTGAGTTTTAGCTTGTTCATACAAAGCCAGTTATGTATATTTTGCAAGTCTGTGTTTAGATTTCGAACTAAGTCTACAAAATGTCTGTAACTAATATATACCAGACAACCATCAGCGAACATGACTATACGGCAAATTTAAGAATATTCCCAATATCATTAATATATAACAGGAACATTATAACTCGCAATACTGATCCCTGTGGAACACCTAATTTAATATCTCTATGACTAGATAAAACATTGTTAACTTTGGTAACCTGCTTTCTTCCTACTAAATATGTTTTAAACCAATTAAGCTCGTTGTTTTTGATCCCATATTGTTTGAGTTTTGACAGTAATAAATTTGTATCTATAGTATCTCAAATGCACGCTTTAAGTTTAAAAATACTGTTATGATGGAATCTCCAGCATCAGACAGTTTTTTCCATTCAAAAGTCACCCGGTTTAATGTAGTCTCGCATGAATATGCTTTTCGAGAGCCTGACTGCTCCATTGCGATAATATTGTTTGTTTCAACATATTTCTCTAGTTGTTCATGGACAACCTTTTCCAACAGTTTCTCATGTAGAGACATCATATTGATTGGGCGCATATCTTCACATCGTTTAGAATTTTTAATTTTTGGTACTGGAATAATTATTATTGATTTATTATTGATTAAAACCGGAATGGTGGGAACTTACTCAGTTGAATCAATTCTCTTTCCGTAATATATACAGGACATCTCTTTCTCAAAGATATTTAATATAATGAATTACTAAATGACACTGATTAACTAAAAATAAAATTTTTCAAAAAGCATTTCCATTTTATATTCTTTTTATAACTTGTATTCACCTATGTGTTTTTCCTATTTGTTTGTTTCTTCATCGTATATTCTTGTTCCTCATAATTTTATTCTCCCCGTTTGGTTTCTTTTAATTTAAATTTTGTGAAGCATTAAGGCGACTTAATTCTTTTAAATTAAATATTTTTAACTTTAATAAATTTGTATTACTCTCCATCATGATGCAAATTTCATATGTACATTTAAAATTGCTTTACATACAGTCTACACTCACCTATTAATAAATCTTAAATCAAAAACATCAAAGTATATCGTCTAAACTTTGCCCTTCATTTAAATCTCTTATGAGAAGTCATATTAAACATTCACGTGTATAGATATACCACACAATAAGAAAATCATATACCATCCTTATGTTCCCTCTAATTTTGAAAATTCTTTTAGAAATTATCCGATAGTAATAATATTTTATATACATCTGTTGGATTCCAATTTGCTCTTGGATATTCTTAAAGTGACTGTAGCAATTAATTATAAACTTCTTCCTGTTTTTTTTTTTTTTTTTTATTATTTTAATTTGCAAGCATCCAGAGAAAACAAAACTAATGAAAATAAAGTTGCGTAACCAAAATTATTTTTTTTATATCTTTCTGTTCTTCTTTGCATTACTCTCACTGTGATGCTGATGAGGATGATATAAATTGTAAACATTTCAGATTTAATTTTTAAGCGAAGCGGACATTATTATGAAAACAAAAAATAAAACAACAAATTACTTTATTAGGACACTTACTACAAATATTAAAGACTCAATACAAACCACCCGCAATTAAAATGATTGAATATGAAGTTCGTACATGATGGCACCAATCTTTTTTATTCTTGTTTTGTGTTTTGGTATGTGCTATGGGGTATACTTTGAAAACATTAAAAGAATTAAAAATGAAGAACATAGATGATAAGAATGACGAAAAATGTTATTTAAAATAATAAAAATTAATTATTGAATTTTGTATTTTTGAACGTTTTTGAACGCATTAGAACCGAAACTCACCCAAAGAAAACATATCGGTTCGGATATAATAGTAAAATTCTAAAGTATATGTAACCCGATTGCCGTGAAATTTAAATTCATATAGCAACCTGTTATTAGACAGGAATATTGTGACATATAAATGTAACATAAATGTAACCGTATGCTGTTAGATTCAAGCTCATATTGAGATCATTTACCCTATTATACTACCAGCAATATCAATGTTGTTCGAGCAATTATTTCTTAAACGTTTGCAACCATCATCATCAATATATGCACGATATCCAATTTGGATTCAGAGAAAAATATTCAATTGTAGGTCAGTTGGATCGTGTGGTTACGATGATAGAATAGGCTTTTTTAAGAAAACAAATACTGTACGGTAGTATTTCTTGATGCTTCACATGCATTCGATAAGGTATGAATGACAAAACCTAAGCGCAAATATTTGTAAGATAATGGAATCTTACATTTCAAATAGAAAATTCATAGTTACATATGGAGAAGCAACATCCAACTTATACTCAATATTAGCAGTCGTTCTTCAAGGAAGCGTTCTAGAACATCTCTTAGTACTCATTGCAATAGCACAAAACCAGTTGTTTTGGAAGGCAGATCATCAATTCAACAATCTACTAAAGATGACTACATGAAATGAAATTCAGAAATGCCATTAGTAACGTTATTACAAATACAACCAGACCTACACAAAAACATGTTATGATCGAATGAATCTTAAAGAAACTGTAAATTAATAATTGAATAACAGTATCCTTTATCATATCCTAAAATTTTTTAAACAAGTTGAATGAAGCAACAGGAAACCTTTTTTGTTATTTTATTTTTATTTTGTTTGTTTTTTTTTTTTTACCTTTTAAAAATGTTCACTTAACGTTCAGAATTAAATTAAATTATAATAGAGAGAAAAATAAAGATAAAATACAGGTAAGAGGGTATGAAAAGAAAGAAAAAACGAAAGAGAAAAGAAAGGTCTTCAATTTTTCTCTTAATGGAAAACTAAATCCTTTGGTAAATATTATCACCAACTTATTTGTCATTTTTAAATACAACATAATAATAAAAAAGGATATATATATATATATATATATATATATATATATACTTTCTTAAAATGACTTTTAAAACAAAAATCTAAAAACTCTTCATAAAATGAATAAAAAATGAATGTAGGTATATAAAAAAAAGTAACTTTTCTTTTTGTTGTGAAATTGATCACAATTTATTTTGTTTTCTTTCTCTTATTTAAGCGAGTTATAGGGGTTTAAACTTTTTGTATAAAAGCAAAAGGAATCTGAAAAAATAAATTGCAAAAATCGACGCTCTAGGAGCAACACTAATAAAGTTTACATTATTACTGAAAATTTTCGAGAGGATTGAAAGTACTATATTAAATAATAGATAATAATATTATCTCGATAATAAATTGATAATCGAACCGATAGTGTTTACATGTAGAATAATTGACGACATTTTAATGACATGCATTATGTATGGGGAATAGGGCAGACATCGTCCGCTGCTCAATGATCTACTCTTGTAACTATAGTTGTAATTATGCTTTTTAATACTCAGTAGCTATCACCAGCTCAAGTCATCCAATGAATATCCTATGTTAAAATAGGCAAAAAATGTAAATATCTAACTTCTTATACAAAAGGCGGGTGTGCTGAAATTGAAAAATGTTATAGTCATCCAATCAATATTCTTTATTAACATAGGCAAAAATTGTAAAAATTTAATTTCTTCTACAAAGTGGTGCGCTGAAATAGAAAAAAATGCTTCTGTGTCAAATACGTGGTAAAAGAAAATCTGTCATAAAATCAAATGATCTCGGAATACATATAAATTTCGCAAAAACTAAATCGTGTCAATAATAATAATTTTTCTAACGAAAGACTGTGAGTAAAGGAGAATTCAATTTTAAAATGCGTTGGAAAATTTATAAATAAACTAGTATAATGCCATTATTGCTATTCTAGTAAAGTTTTGGTGCAATTTAAAAAAGAATGCACATTACAATACACTTCTCAAAGCACCAACAACAATGTAATATATAGATAATATATAGATATCATCTCTCATCATAATGCATTACAATTATTTTTTCACTACATTTTACTTCTACCTACACCTATTAAAAAAAAAATATTATTATTCTCTCAATTCTCATTCTTTAATTCATAGTTAACTGTTTTTTGATTGTTATTGTTTAAAAAAAGGCTTCAGACAAAAACAAAATTAGTATATAGAAGATATTCGTAAAGCATATTACTCATCTCACTTTATGTAACAAATTACTTACTTACTTACTTAAATGGCTAATAGATCATGTGAGCTGGACTTATCAACGTCCTCCATTATCACTGCGTCCACCTCATTATACAGCTGATAGAGTTCGGTATTATATCTTCTCCTCCAATATCCCACGTCGTTTTCAGGATCATATATCCAGCTAAGAATTTTCTTCTCGAAGACACCAAGAGCATTGTCACTTGCCTTAGGCAGTGTTCATGGTTCTGATTCGTAGAATAAAACGGGGAGTATGAGCATTTTGTAGATTTGTACTTTGGTGTTTCGGGAAATTTAAATCACCCACTGTTGTATAATGGCACAAGATTATTAGTGAAAAAATCATTATTCATTGATTTATTCACTAATAATCTTGTAATCATCGAAGCAACTATATTGGCAAATACATAGGAGAAATTGTATTAACTCCCAGATATGCCATTTCAATTTAAACGCATATTAAATTTCCAGTTCTTTTAGCATTTGCAATGACAATAAATAAATCTCAAGGTCAATCGCTACAAGTATGTGGGTTAAATCTTAAAAACGGTTATTTCTCAAATGGCAAATTTTACGTAGGATGTTCACGTGTTGGTGTTGATAAACCTTCTACATTATTTAATATTCGCACACGATGAAAAAACAAAAAATATTGCTTACGTAAGAGTATTGCAATAGAATAGAAACATATTTTAAGATTGCAAACTTTGTAATCATTTAAAATTTTTTTTTTTTTTTTTTTTTTTTTTTTTTTTTTTTTTTGCGTGGATTGGTGGGAATCTTCATAGACACAATGAGCCCCGTAGCTTCCATTGTGTGCCAGATTTTTACTGACTAAACCACACCCCTCCCATTAATACTAGTCCAACGGACTAACCATTAATTATCATTTAAAATGCAAAATATAAAGTCATTAATAAAATATAAAGAACATTAAAATTACTTTGTATGATTTTTGATTTAACAAATAAAGTTTACTTTAATTTATTCCCCACTTGAAGGTATCACTGTTCTGTGTGACATTTTATCAACTGAGTGTAGCAAAGCGCACCGGGTCTGCTAGTATTAATATAATTAAAAATTAAGTAAAATAAGAATGTAACAATGAAACACTAAAGTAAATTATACAAAAAAAGAAAAAATAACAGAATCAATTTATATTTAACTAGTTATAAAGCCCGTGTCAAGACGGTGTTCTAGATTTGGCAAACTTTGCGTTAGATCACCAAAATACAGCTAAATAATAGATCTATAGATTTAACATTTTGGGTTAATTTGGTTGCTAAATTTTATGGAAGAGTTTATCAACATCTGATTGGCTCTTATGGGGTAAGATGGGTAATGTTTGGCGGAAATCTCCACCTAGAATTATATGGTTTCCACCAAAAGGTATAGGTTGAGGGAAAAAGTTCATAGCATAAAAATTTAGTTATAAGTAAAGAAAAAATTCAAATAAATTTTATTCTATTTCCAGTTAGTTATATTAGCCCTTTTTTTCTAGAATGAATTATTTAAACGAAACGAAGTTTCATAACATAATTATTTTGATTGAAAACCTTTAAAAAAATAAAATTGGAATCCAAAATTATTATCCATACTATTCATAACTTCATACAGCATTTACAATCAACAACAACTTATTCATCTGAAATATTAAAATATACTATCTACATAACTAGTAAGTCAGCCCGTTTAAAAACCGGTCCCGAGTAAAAAGATACCGAACTTTTTTTCGAACATAACCAACGAACACTTTTTTGTTATAACTTACAACAAATTAATAATTTATTTTCCATCCATTTTATTTTTTATCCATTTTTCTTCTTTTATTTTTCACAATTTAATTGAAAGGAAAAAATTTAAAAATTTAAAAATCAAAAAATCATTTAAAAATTTAAAAATCAAAAAATCATATAAAAATAATTGAAAGGAAAAATATTTTTTTTTTAGTAAATACAAAAAATGTCAAAAAGCGTCGTTTACAAACATACAACTCTGGTATTTTATATAAATAATATATATCTAAATAAACTACATATATACATATATTTATTAATATACATGTGCTCATAGCTTGCAATATTTATAATAAACATGCTATATTTTGACCTGACTGAAAACTGAAAAAGAATAAAATATATATCACATACATTTTATTTACAATAACAACTTCTTTATATGAAGGAAAAATAAAATACAGTATTTTGTTTTTTTGATTTTACGTTTTTATTAATTTCTTCTACTTGAATATTCTTTATTATTATTTCATTTCATTGGTCATGTAATTCTACATAATTTCAAAATCAATTCTAGAATATACACATCTACATATACATATATGTCACAATTAGAAGTATTTTCATTCATTATGCATACACAGTACAATACACACTAAGTATTTTTTTTATTTTGTTTTTTTTTTATACAGAAATAGGTCTATAAACAAACTCAGCAGGGAAGAAAAATTGTTGTTTACTTTACGTTTTCTTTTGTTTGCTATAGCTATTTTGTTTTTGTTATTTTACTTTGTTGTAGCAAGGGCTACTACGGCACACGTTGGCAGCAGGATTGTTACGTTTTATTATATAACATAATTAACAAACAATAAAAAAAAGTTCAAAACTAAGTCTAGGAAGTATAGAGAAGCATACTGAAAAAAAAATTTAAAAGTAAAAATTAATTATGAATAAAAAAAAATAGTAAATAATAATGAAAACCACTTCAAACTATGTTATCTAATAGAACTTACATTTCTCTATGGTTAAAACCCAAAATCCATCCATATTGCGGAGGGCTCTAATAAATTCTGAAGCTTATTAAATAGTCTGCATGACGATATAAAAATTACAAAAGTCTTATAATATAATTTTGAAAATTTTTTCTCAAATTACTTTGTTTAGTTTTTTTGTCCATTGAATCGCAACCCGATCCGATTGGTTTTGAACTGATGAAAATCCACATTTCTAATGAATTCGCAATCATTATGTGTGGGCTATTTTTAACGAAATTTATTTTGCATTTTTAATTTAATTTAATTTTTCCCATTAATAACAGCCAACACTGATAAAGTTTGTCACTTTTCTCATTAAAGTATTGTGATAATTTCATTAATTTGAAAAATCTATAAGATTCAAATAAATTAAAAAAATTAATTTCTTTTGATTAATAAAGAATAAAAATAAAATTTTTTCATATCCTTTTCCATTGACAGTGTTAGTTAGTTAAATCGTAAATATTTTTAATTTTTTCTTATTTGACTTGACATTTATTTCTATCTCCATTAATAATAAAATAAATTGCAATATCAGTGTGATGAAATCAAATCATCAATCCTCCAAAAATCCAAACTAAATTTAATACAAATATAGAAAGAAAAAAAAACAGTAAATCAAATTATCATTGATAAGATGTACTATGTGAACTGAATTCAACTTTAGTTTCCAATTTTAGTTAAATTGCATTGCAAAATTTTTGGTACTTAGAATTGACTGTGATT
The DNA here is from genome assembly GCA_963942445.1 of Argyra leucocephala. Lineage (NCBI taxonomy): Eukaryota > Metazoa > Arthropoda > Insecta > Diptera > Dolichopodidae > Argyra > Argyra leucocephala. The sequence continues at coordinate 19,852,813 of OZ012681.1, forward strand.
TAAAAAGAGAATAATAAAAAGAATTTCTATATTTTTCAAGTTTTTTTTTTTTTTTTGTTTTGTACTTTCCAATAATCAAGAATAAGAAAAAGATAGTTAAAGGAAATTACTTTGGCTTTAGCTTATATCCTTTTAGAATTGATTGAAAATCGAAATATACATGGCTAATGATTTTGTTCAATATTATGTATTTGAAAATGGAAAATGGAAAATGATTATCAAAGAAATCAAAGAAAATTTTTATATTTCCGGTTAAGAACTAATGATTGTAATTCAGAATGATTCATATAGAATCGAAAATATATTTTGATATAAAAAAAAATAAATTAAATGACAAAATTAAATATCTTTTTGAAAAAATAATCGTAAATGTTTTGATATAGATTTTATATAGAACTCATTTTATGGTAATTTACCTAAAATAATTGAAATTCAAAGAATTTACGTATATAAAAAACAAATCAAATTTATTAAAATGTTATCAAATTTTTTTTTTCAGATAGAAGAAAATCATCAAAATAGTCTTCTACTTCTGTTCTTGTACCGGGGAAGTAGTAAAGAACTGTGCCGAAACTGTGTCGAAACTCCTATTCTTTTGTTAAAATTAAAACTAGCCTTTAAGGCTAACCATTAATACAATTTTGGCTCTAATACTTCAGCTATCTTTGATCAAACTAAATTCCATTAGGATCCTATCCTAGCACAGTTCGAACGGTTTCGTCCGTTTAAGTCTTCTAACAAAGTTTCGACTGTCAGCTAAACGTGAAACTTCGATATTGACATGTTGAGATAGACGACTTTTATGGCGTACAGCCAATTTTTTATTTCGTCTTTTATGAGAAGAACCCTGAGATTCCTATGAATATCAGCGAACAAACCATGGGGCATTGACAATGTTTCGCAATACTTTGTTTTCGAACGTTTGGATAGTTTGAATATGTAATTGTTTAGCACAACCCCATATTTAAATACCGTATGTCCAGACTGCCTTTAATATCTAAATTGTAGATCAAAACTTTGTTATACGTAGAAAGTTGACGAAAACGTTGTTATATGTTCGCCCAATTAACCAATACAAATGTTTGTATTTTAGATCCAGTTCTAGTTTTTTTTTTTCTTAACGTGATTTTTCCATATAAGCTTTGCGTCAAGCGTCATACCAAGATATTTTGCAGAATTTTGATTTGGTATGATGACATTGTTTAATCTAACTGGAATGTGCGCCTCAACTTTTGTATTTGTATGTCATCAAATTAAGACAATAATTTATTTCGATATTATTATTATTTTTCAACATAGTCTCCTCGCGATTACGATTTCTCAAAATCTTCGAAATATACTTCAGTTTCAGCGATAACCATTTATTTGATATTCATTTCTTTCCAGCAAACCAATTTTTTAAATTCGGAAACAAAAAGTAATTAATTTGGGCTAAATTTGGACTGTATGATGAATGTGGAACAATTTTGGAACAAATTTTCATTAAATTTTTTTCAATATGTCTGATGGGGCGTTTTCTTGATGGAAAAGCACTTTTTCTTTACTAAAATGTGTTCGTTTTTTTTCTTGATTTCATTATTCAAACGATCCAATAGTACACAATAATATTTAGTAGCATTTATTGATTTTCCTTTTTCAAGATAGTCGATAAATATTATACCTTGTGCATCTAAAAAACAGTTACCATAATTTTTACTGCTAATTTTTCTGATTTTGCTTTATTTGACGCACTTCCAACCATTGTTTGGACTGATTTTTTGTTCCTGGTATATACATTAATGGACCCAAATTTCATCAACAGTTATAAATCGAACGTAAGAACTCATTGGGATTACGCTGATATATTGCCAAAAGCTACTCATAACGTATCCAATGAATTATTTTTTGTGGTAATGTTGATCACCCATCACCATCGCCCATCTTTTTTTGAAAGAGTTCATCATGTAAAATACATCCAACGTTATCTTTTGATATTTTTAATATATCTACCAGCTCACAAGTGTTTACTCGGCGAGCATTTGTCACTATACATCATGTAGTTTTTTTACAGCTGTTTTTGGTCCCTCATTACTTTATTCATCATTTACAGTTGTACGACCGCCTTTAAATTCAGCTACCCAAAAACGAAAGGGTTTTGTATGAGATAATGATGAAGTACATATTATAAAGTACTATCCATACCCTTTTGGATTTCTGTTGGTGATAAATCTGTCAAAAAAAGCTGATGAATTGCAGCACGAATTTGAAATTTATTATCTGAAAAAAACAAAATTATCACAATAAACTATTTGACAGGTAAATTTGAAAATTTAAGACATACAACATAAAAGATTGTTCTTTGAAATGGCAATCATACAAATTTATAATATTGACAAACAAATTCCGTTACTGGAAAGTTTTCGAGCTGCCCTCGTACATGTAGTATGTATTAAGTAGTATGGTAGTATGTTATAAAATAGTCTGTTATAAGTTTGAAATTGAAATTAAAAAAAAACTAGAGACCTGCGGCACTTTCGCGCCTTCTAGATCGTGATGCCGACAAAGCACCTACTGTAATAAGGCTAATCAGACCTTTTTGATTTTTCTACAAAAGTTTTTATAAATAATTTAGGAGGGTCAAAATGTCGATGCCGGGAACGTATTCAGGACAAAAACCATTGCCGTTAATTTAAAATTTCATAGACAGAACTGTTGTAAAAATTCAAACAAAATATGTACGACTTTCCAATTAAAAAATTTTATTTTGTTATTGTCGGGGGCTAGTAGGTAAATATATTATGATATTGAATGAATTGGTTGGTATGGTATTAGTATATAATATATATATGCATGTTATTTGTATGCTTGGATTTATTCTAAACGATTTCGTGTTTTGTTGAAATAATTGAGAAGAGAATAATAATTAAAAATAACTGTTTTTATTAAAAAAAATTTTTTTTTTGTTTATAAAAATTAATATTATAAATTTTATATATAATAACAAAAAAAAAATATTGTTTTAATAAAGAAAAAAAAATATTATATATAAACATAATAAACAAACATAAAATAACAATTTATTTTGATCCACACAAAATACAATAAAAATGAGTATATCTACCCGAATGGGACATATACAATGCAAACGCATACAATCAGAGTACTCGTAATAAGGAAATTATATATATCCTAGCTTTGTAACCCGTCATAAATGACGGAAGCAAAATAAATCCTAGTTTCTTTTTTTCTTTCATTTGATTCTTTATTCCGAAATTACAGTACTTATGTTTATATCACCATTTAATTTTCTAAAACACATAAAAGAAATAATTTTTTTGTAGTCAAAACTTTGCCAATTTTTTTTTTTTTTTTTATTTTTCGTAGGCTAGTGGGAATCTTCAGAAAGATACAATGAGCACCGTAGCTTGACACTGTATGTAGGATTCTTACCTACTAAACCACACCCTTCCTTAAAAAAATAAATTTTTTTGAGTGAAGTTAGTTACGCACACAATAATGACAAAAATAAAAGGTATAAACAGGTATAAGTAGTATAATGTATAATATTATTCAATTCAAATATGCTGATACGATTCGTTCAATATATTTTCTCTCTTTTTAATGGAAATTATTTTGATTGGTAGTGTTAGTACTTTTTGAAAATTTAATTCATATTTTATAAATATTCATATATTACAAACTACTGCTACATTTTCAATATTTCAGAAACATGAATAATTATTGTTTTTTTTTCAAATAATTTAATACGGTAATTTTTCTGTGTAATAATAGAATACGGTAATAAAGTAAAAGAAAGTTTAAATTGAAAAAACATTGTTATTTTTATTAAGATTGATTTTGATTCCTTTTATTTTATTCATACACAAAGATTTTACTAATTTTCTATTTAAAAAAACTATATTGGCCTAACACTAATCTTTTTTTTTTTTATATAACAGAAAAAGAAGTACCATACCAACAAATTTGTATAAAATGTTTGTATTTTTGTATGGTATACTCGTACTCACTTCCATTTAGTTATAATTCGTTAGTTGGGTTCCATTTAGTATAAATTATACCGTATTTGCGTTATTGTGGCCTCTGGGAGAGCAAATTTAAAAATGGGATCTTATTTTCATATAAATTTTGTCTTTTGTATACTGAATAGGGATCTGATTTTGCTATATGAATAAACTGTTATTATGGTATTGTGTTATTTTTAAAAAAATATTCAAAATTTTGTATCTAAATTGGTAAAATTTACAAAAAATACAAAAACATTTTCATCAATAATTTTCAATTTAAAAAAAACAATGTTTTATTATCCGACGTGGAAGTAGAGTTTATTATCCTACTCTACTTCTATCAAGTTCTATTGATTGAACAGTGAACCTGAACAGTGAAGTGAACAGTGAACACTTAACACTGAAAATAAAATAATATTTTTGGAATGGAGCATACAGAACATACAGAATACAGATACAGCAAATAATTAAAAAAAAAACAAAATAAAAAACAAAAAAAAAACAAAAATAATTTTTTTTTTGAGTGAAGTGAGTTACGCACACAATAATGACAAAAATAAAAGGTATAAGCAATAAAGTAGTATAATGTATAATATTATACAATACAAATATGCCGATACACATGTATATTATTGTGTATAATTTTAAGTAATAAGAATAACCTTTGAGTGAATTATGTTTTTTTTGTATTAAATGCTGTTTGCCTTTTGGTTATTATACCATATTAAACTATTGATTAAATTTCTATTAGTTCTATTAAAAAAATTGTTTGTTTTATTTATATTATTATTATTATTTTTTATTTTTCCTTATTATTTGCGAAGAACACTAACATTAAATTAAAAAAATATAGTTCATGCAATCAATTTTTCCTGCAAAGGTTCAGCATTGGTAGACAGTGGTTAAAAAAAGCATCAAAGTAATTTGTATATATATGCATTTGTATACATATGCAATTTGTATATGTGTTGGAGCGTTCCGTCAAACTTACAAACATCCAGATAAATGCAGAATAATATATATATATATATAATGTGTTGTGTAAACCAATAATTGGTGGAATTACAGAATAACGTAATTTAACGATGTTTCATATAATCTGCTTCAAATAATCTTGGCAAATAAAATTCGTCATTTTTCCTAAGCAATAGGCATTTTTTAAATTTTTCAATTGTGTCAAATAGCTGATATTATATTATAATATATCTACCGATCAAACTACCGATCAAGTTCTGTAAACTACACCCTAAAACTATATGCTGGTTCCAAGTAGCAGAATTTGTTTAGATAATTATATTTTTTATATTACTCATAATAGTTTTAATTATACTTTTCAGTTATATTCTAATATTAGTATCTAGTTCAGTAAACTATGCTGCGTAAAAATATTTTTTTAATAAAATTTAATATACGATAGTAAAATTAATAAAATTAAAAAAAATATTACTTAAAAACTATAGTAACAAAAATAAAAAAATTTTAAATCTGCATTTTAATAATTATTACAACTTAAAAAGATTTTCTTGTATTCCCCATATGCAAATAATTATTTTTATTTACTTTTTTTATTATAATATTATTATTATAAAAATCATTTCACGTTCTATAATTATTTAATAATTATTCACGTACATTTCATATTGTACATACTATTTATTATATATTAATAATTATATATATATTATATATACATATATATATAAAATTTTGTATCCATTTCAACTTTTTAAAATTTCACATATGTATATACAATCATCACTATATACTCTTATTTTTTATTGAATAACTTTTAACAAATACAATAAAATTCTTAGACTATCTCTATTCTTATTATTGGTGTACTCAATTGTATAAAAAAAAAAAAAATATATAGTAAGAAAATATTTATATAATTTTCTTAAAATAAAAAAAACAAATAAAAAATCCATTTTCTTAAGAACTATAAAAACCTTAAGACAGGTGTTATTTACATCAACATTCATTCTTAAAAAACATTTTCATAAATACCCAACCCATATTTTATCCATCATTTCCTTCGAACAATATACTAGTACTCTATCTATGTTGTTACAGAAATGAAAATTGTAGAAGGATAAAAAAAAAAAACAAAAAAAATACCAATTTTATACATACACGTATAATACATAAATAGATTTATATTTTAATATTGACTCCAATGTAGATATGTATATGGAATTAAAAAACAAAAATAAAAAAAAATAGTAATATATAACTGAAAAATTTCAATTATCATTGCAATTTTGTATTTCGTTATTTTTCTTTTTGTTTTTTTGTTTTTTTTTTTTATATAAAAACAAAAACTTATCATCATAACATGAATGCACAAGTGAACAATTTACCTAAAAACGTGTCAATGGACTTTATACAAAGAGTCATCATATTCAGTTCTTATCATATACAAGTATAAGTACTCATAAAATAGGAATGCCATACGTTAGAAAAAAAAGTTTTTAAATCGATAACATGTTATTGCACACAATCTAGTCATCATCCGGTTAGCCTCCAAATTCACAAAAAAGATCCCTGTTATTGCTTTAATTTTTTTTCACTTTATTGTCTATACGGTACTTCAAGTTCTTACTACATATTTTTACTACAATGTTTATTTTTGATTAATATATTTTTTCAAATTTCTGGCTTATTAACGGGATCGTATCGAAATTTCGTCAATCAAAACCCAAGTAGGATTTTATCATTTGAAATGCTTTAGGTAAAATATATAAATATTTAGGTATTCATTTCATTTTTTTCCAGATACCTAAATCTCCTAATACGTAGCTGCTCTTGGATACAAAAAAACAGAATATCTCTTTTTTCTAGGATTAATCTTGCACAATTTTATAGGTTTTGAATTTATTGATTTTTCTTTAAAAAAAAAGTCACGTTAAATGACATGCAAAAAATCATTCTAAAGCAGGTGCACTAAAATATCTGCACAATCTGCCCGACGCTGACGCGACACCGATTACTATGAACACAAGCGCCTGCTTTTTATCTGCGCAGAATTTTTGACGGTATGCAACTACGAACAAAAAATCTTTTTTGTTGCGCAGGCGCGACCACTACGAACACGCCTATATTATTGAGGTATTGGAATTTACTGCATTTTTTTCGTCTTATTTTTTTGTTCTTCTTCTTCTTCTTCTTCTACAGAAGCTACTCCATGCGTTTACCACATGAAAGCGTACCAAAATCTCTCAAACACAAAATCCCACAAAATAGAAATTAATTATAGAAAAAAAAACCCAAAATTGCAAAATACCAAACATTAATAGTATAACTCCATTGCTAATCTAGTAAAGTTTGAGTGCAGTTAAAAAAGCATACACCACTGTTCATGTACTTTTAAAAATCATTTCAATCCTACTTGAGACATGAATGTTTAATAGAAGTAAAAACAATAATAAAAATAAATTTACAACTTTGCTTTACAACTACATTTAGTTTTTAATTTTTCTTTAAATTTTTTAATGGTTTGCCTTTTTTGGCGTTTAAAATAAAATAATACAAAGAAAACGTCAAAAACTTTAATAAAAAATTTAAAATAAAAAATATAACATGAAAATTGTTTTATAAATACGCCAATTCAATCTCTTCTGTGTCCGGCTCTCTATACCGGCAGCCACTTTATTGTTTGTTGAGCAATAAATATGCATCACCACATCAAGGCATCTGCGTCTGGGTCTTCCATGAACTGGTCTACAGCCATGAACTTCAACACAAAGGAGCTTTTGAAGGATTTGGTTCGCACAATAATATCCACCACCCCAAATATATGAGTTGTATGCGATATCTATTTCCAAGAGCTTTTCCATAATAGATTTTTTAGATAATTTGGTTCTCACTATAGGATACACCATCCCAAATTTGTGAATTATATGTAAGGCGCTGTGGAATATTTATCTTGTATATAATTAAAAAATGATTGTGAAACGTAAAATGTTTTCTACGTCTACTAAAGACGCCGCTTCAAGAAATTTTCCTTACTTTTTGCATTCCAAAAATTTTTAGTCATTCTGAGTCTTGATAAAAAATATTTTAGTATTGAAGTAATTTTATTTTTTAATATACGATAACTTTCGGTTGTGTAAATATTAAATTTTATTTTATATTTATAGGTAGGTAGATAAGGTAGGTATGTAGAAGTGGCCATTTAAGTTACTTCAGGAAAACCAATTAGCACTTAATTGTGCCTTTGTATCGGCACGACTTGGCCTATTTATTGTTGTTGATTGGGATCACTCTCCCAAAGAAACTCAGTACTAGAGCCACTACAGTTTGATCGAGAAGGTTGATCAGATCGACAATAATTTTTCTCTCCAGAAAGTCCAGAATCTGACTAAAGCTAAGCTTGGCAACTGAAAATGAATGTAAAGTATTCAAGAGTTTCTATCTATATATACAATGGGGCTTGAACGATTCAATATTTATTCTTACACAAATCGTAGAGTTTGAAGAAAATTAATGTTTCGAAAACGGGGCGTGTTCATACTCTATTTACTAAATTAGTGCTAACTTTAGTAGATTTTGAAAAATTTTTTTCTACTAAGGCAAATAGTTTTTCTACATTGATGCTTTTCAATACTGTATTTTGTGTAACCGATTCTCATTTTCCTGTAATTGTTTAAAAATTTTAAATTCCAATGTTTTGCAATATAACAGAAACAATATATGGTTTTTTAATTATTTTTTTTCTATTTAAACAGCCAGAATAATTTTAGTGTATGAAATAGCGTAGATCAAGAAAACATTTGTTATATATATACACACTATATTGCAAAAATTTGACCCATCCATATCTTGTTTGTATTTTGAATCTGTTTCAGTACTGGCATAATGATTTTTTATTTTTTTTCTCATTTTTCCCATAAAATCTCAGTAGGTACCTAAATATAAAATCAAACCTTTTATAGCCCATTCAGACCCACCTTAAGCCGTTGTAAGGTGTGATAAAATGGTGCTATAATGCGTAATAATTGATATTTCAATTTAAAATCCAAAACATCGATTCATGTTAAGCTTTTGTTTAGTTTATGTAAAAATAAAATCAAATTATTAAGTGCACTAACTACGTTTTATTTTTTAATTTTCCAAAACCAATCAGTATTTTTTTTCTTGGGTCTGAAACCGTTAAATAGTAATTACCTGTCGTTCTGCACATTCTTCTTCAATGACCATTTTATGGGGTCAACTATATTTCTAATTATCTTCTATTCGAATACATATTTCCAACTTGCCACAAATATTCTTCTATTTTCTTTGGTTTGATCTGAATTATATCTACATTTGAAAGATGTTCTTCAATCAACCGCAAAAAAATGTTATACATTATGTTTGGTTTTTTTTTTATTGTTTTGGTTATATTTTTGTTTGCTACAATTCCAATTAAAACAAATTAAAAGTAATTTACTTCGAATTATTGTAAGCTATAATGACTTATTTACATTATTTAGAATGGGTACTCTATTATCTGGCTCCTATCGTATTTGCTTCAGCTCATTGTACGATTGACAAAATTCATAAAACACATTAAAAATTTAACTTTTTTTTTTAACATTTAAAACCCTACAAAAGTCAATACACACTACATAGTTGATCTATTTACTGTTTAATAACTGGGGGTGCAGCGATTAAAAATTTGAATACTCTGCTAATATTTCTTGAGCTTCAAAAAAACATTTTTTGACGAATGCCAAGGAATTAACGATTGCCAAGCCGTCCTCCTTAGAAATATTTTACAACTGGTTACCCCTAATTGTAAATACCAGCATCAAATATGTAAAATTCTTTCAATTGCATTACTCATACATAAATATAAATTCATGTGTATGTTTGTATGTACTAGCATTACAGTATTTTGATTCCTTTGGATGCTTTTTGCAGCTATTTAACGACGAATAGAATACAGATATTACATAGAGACATCTGTTTCGTACCTATATTATAATTTTCAAAAAAAAAATTTTATAATAAAAATTCTTTTTTATTTTTTTTAAATTTTTGAAAAATTTTTCATAGCCAAAAAAACCAAATTTTTTCTGGTCTCTTTTTTTTTTCTTTGTTATTTATTGCACATTTATAACTACTAACAAACATGTACAGTTAACTCTCAACTTAGTGCAAAATTTCGAGATATTATTAAATGGAGCAAAAATTTAGGTGAAATCATGATGATTTGAGTCTGAGAAATTATTTGGGTGATGGGACAAGGGACAATACCCTCTAAATTTATTGATTGAGCCGTACAGTTGATGAGATGAGATGAGTGTTTGATATTAAAATTTAAGCATAAAATTTTGCTCTCAAATGATGCACCTACCTTGATTAAGGTATGATTAAGCTTTCCTTAATATCCTTTCCACTGATAGAGCGATGCGATTGGGTTAATTCTTCTTTCTTATCAAATTATTTTCAAACTTACTTATTCTGACTATTTTATCATCAACAACGACTTGTTTTTCACTTCAGCTTTGGTAATTTATCTACAATATCCCACTACCCCCACTATGAGCTATGAGCTACCCACTATGAGCTAATTTCGTTTTAAATACAAATTTCATAACGGTAATAATCTGTAGTATTTTATCATTAACAGAGATTTTTCCCACTTTAGCTTTGGTAACCCATCGACAATATGACGCTACAACCATCACGCTAAATTCGTTTTAAATACAAAAGTCGAAAAGCTAATAGTTGGCAAAATGAAACAACAAAATAAGACAGTCTGAGTCATTTTTTTCCGCATAATAATGTAGTTAAAATTTTAATGAAAACATTACGGAACCCAGCGCTATGGACGGTATAAACGGACGATAGCAAAATCAAATTAATATATTATGCGGGAAATGCTGCTGTTATTATTGGTCAAAATGAAGATAACATTCAAAGGCTCCCATTTGTTTTCATCAACCCACTATGAATATAAAGCCATCATATAGAAAACTGCAAACTTAAATTAAAGAACTAGCAAACAATACCTAACTACTAATAGTATTTGTATGTCACATAAGCATATCAAATACACATACATAAGTCATATTGAAATTCAAAAATGAAATAAATTATCATAGCCAGCAAGATCAAAGTAAATATGAAGAATAAATAAATGCCGAATAATATAAGGACTGACATGACAGTAACAAAATAGGTATTTATCCTATCCCAACCAAGAGTCACATAAGTGGTAAAGCTATTTTCATACCTAACGCTTTGGCTGTTTATATAAAAAAAATAGGTATAAACAACTACCGAAATGGGGTCTTAGAGACCATCATGATCTTCGGAACAAGCATGAAATATCATGTCGAAAATGCTGATATTACAAATATTTATTATGTCCAAGAAATATCTGTGATGATTGAAAGCCATATAAAAAGACTGGAAGTATGTGGGATCGCAAAAATATTATATGAAAACAAACCAAATATTCATCAGACTGCCAGGATACGGTTTCCATCTCACTTAAAACCGCAAATTAAGTATTGTTGTGAAATAGGATATGGTTCTACTAAACGAAGAAAAAGTAGAAGTTTTGGTATCTTTGAACTGTACACGGTTTTCAGTTTCCTATTCCAAATTCTTATGTTCCTCTTAATTCCACCGACCAAATAAATCGGGTATGAATGAATTGCACAATTAAATATATTGTAACATTTAGTGGAACCTCAACTGGAAAAACTAGAATACCTTGTTTATGTTAATGATATTGCTGTGAAATGAAGGTTTTACACAAAAACCCTGACACAAGTATTATCGAAACTGCTAACCAGGGTGAACTTCAAATAAACACCCAAAAATTATGGCTATTAACACATCAATATATCAATTTATTCTGACATTAAATAACAAAATTATTAAGGAAGTTGACATCTTTTTGAATCTTGTAAACCAATATTAAAACATAAAATGAACTAAAACTGATGTAGTACAGTGAATTTTCAGACCCAAATAAGCTTTCGAAATGCTGTGTCAAAATTCTGGTGATGTCGATGCAAAATATAGAATATTTAAATTAAATGTCATTACTGTCCTATTATATATGGCTGTGAGTCAGTACATAAAGAAACGGAAATTAATTTGGACAAATCGCAGACAACAAAAGTTGTTTTGCATGAATCACGAGAATCACTTTTAATTGAAACTAATAAAGCAACAGGGTTAGGGCTAGACTTTGCTGAAAGGATTAGACCTAAATGGAGATTTTTGGACCGAAGTTAAATCAATAACTACACGCATTATGTTCCCCCGCCCGCAGAATAATATGGCAAAATGATGATAATAAAAGTTAATTAGGATAAATGATCTTCAAAGCTTATTAAAATACTTGAATCGGCGCGGCGCATCTTTTATTGCTCTCAATTTCATATTAATATATAAATTTCACTTCACTTAATCAAATATTCTAATTACATAATATTAAATTAATGTTTTATTTTATAAAACTTTACTGTTTTATAATTTTTCATTATTTTAATAAAAGAATAATGAGAGTGCGTATTTTAAATTTCATTGTAATTTAAATATGAAACTGTATATACAACACACTCATCATCATGAAAAAAGAAATCTTTAATAGGTGCTGGGTTTTTTTTTTTCATTTCATTTCATTTTATACATTTTCATTATTCATGTAACTATATGGAAATTGCATTAAAAAACTTTTGAAATATATTTCGAAATTATTCTTACATGGTACCCAAAGGCCTATATTATAATATTATGTAAATGAATAAAATTGAATATACCTACCTATGTAATAACATGCATGTATGAAGGATTACATATTTTTGTACTTTCTAGACACAAGGACTAAATTTAATTATTACAAATAAAGATGATTGTGAAAAGTTTTACGACAAAATAATGTGCTCAGATTCAATTTTCGGAAGTTATATAGTATATAAAAATGTAATGAACTTCAAAAAGTTTAATTGAAGAAGAACGAGTTTTAAATTTTGAATTTTGAATTTTTATATATATATATATTATATATATATATACATACATATATCATATTTTGTTTTATGACTGCTTTTTTATACAATTTTTACGCTATATTCGATTTATATACTGTCAATGATTAGTTGACAAAAGCTTTCTATCATTTTTTATGAGCAATATACATATTATTATGATCGAATGGACTTAGTAAATGACAAAAAGTTAGTATGTTAAACTAGGTAGGAGCTAGTATTGTTTTAATTATTATAAGAATTATTGATAATTATATATATATATAGTTTTCTAAATATATCCTAATATATCTGTCAATTTGACGAAACGCTCCAATATAAGATGGATGGAAGATCCAATATAATGGAGAAAAATGAGTTTAAAGTTTGACTATACACTGAAAAATTTTTTCCTAGTAAGATTGACAAAATAATTTTGTAAACTGTTAACAAAAATTTTTTATTCATACAACAATTTTTTTTCTATTTTATCAAAAATGTTTGTTTGCTCAAAAATTTTTTGTTAATTTGTGAATATTTTTTTATAATTTTTTCAAAATTTATAATTTGTAAAATGGAAAATTAAGTTTGTAAATTGACAAAAAAAAGTAATAATTATTATCCAATTGAAGAAATTTTGTTATCTTGACAAAAAACCGTTTTAAATCAATATTTGTATATTTGACAAAATTTATCTTAATTTGACAAAAATTTTTACTATGCAGTTCATTGCAATTAATAAATTTTTGTTAATTCTACAAAATTTATTTTGTCAATAAGAAAATTATTATTATAATTTTTGATGTTGTCATAGTCAGATTAATAAAAGAATTTTGTAAACAGTTCACAAACAATTTTTTTTCTATTTTAGTTGAAAATATAAAAGTAAAGGTGCGATTTTTTGTGGAGTTGCGTTTTTGAATTTGCTTCTTAAAGAGTTCAATTAAAAAAAAGTGTTGAGTTAAATAAAAAAAGAAAGTTGAAAAATTAAATTAAACAAAGATAATTATCCCTTCAAAAACAAAATGAAAAATGATATAAAAAAAGAATTTTTGAAGAATCAAATTAAAAAAAGATATTAGAATTAAGTTAAAAAACTAAACAATATGAAATATTTAAAGCTAAAATTTATTTACTTATGTATTTTAACAGAACTAGTGAATTATTTAACTTGCGATATTAATAAATTTCGTTAGTTTTAGTTGAATCTTGCAACTAAAACATTTATTAAAAATAGTAAATAATTTGAAGAAGGTAAAATATAAATTTTTCTATTTTATTAAATAAATAATTTGAAGAAACAGTATGAACCAAAGAGTTGGAACAAACAGAAACTGAAGTCTGAACATTTTTTAAATATTTTGAACTTTATTTGTATAATTTTAAAAAATATAATGAGATAAAAAAAACTTTATTTTTTTAACTTTATTTTAAATTTTTTGAATGTAATAATGAATTTAATTTTTTTTTGTTTTCAAATAATAGAAATGCTATAAAATAAATTAATTGTTAACAAGACTATTATTGTCTATATAATTTCTAACTGTAATAATATCATGCATTTATTTTTCAGACCCACATATATTATGTAGTGCTTATAGTTTTGCTAATATAAGATATGGTTCTACATTTAACTTGTAGAGTACGGTATGCATACAAATAAATAACTTACAGATTAGTTCATCATCAAAATATGTTAAAACAAAAATAAAGTTATACCCTATTAACAAAATAATTCTGTTAATTCGACAACTAAATAGATGTTATTTTATAATAGATGTTATGTACAAAACAAAATTGTTGATTTAATAAAAACTTAATTTAAATTGACATATTTTTTTCTCCAATCAGCAAAATATTATTTTCAATTCATCATATTATTTTATTACATTGACAACAATTTTTAGCAAAATGAAAATTCATTTCGATATATTAAGAAATTTAGTTTTGTCATTTCTACAGATTTAAATTGTTATAAAGACAACTGTTTGTCATATTTACAGAATGAAAAAAAAATTGTATTTTTTTGTCATATTGACTCATAATTTTTGTTGACGCTATATTTACCTAGTTTTTGTCATTTTAACCCAGATTTTTGTCAATATTATCTAGTGTTTTTTTTTCAGTGTTAAAATTAAACTGTTCGATAGAATTTTCCCAAAATTGGCCTACTTATGCATATACCCCAAAAAAATGTTCATTGAAATCTTTAGACTAATAACTCTTGGTTTGTTCATTTTAAAAAGAAAATTAAATTTTCACCTTTGATTCATATCCAATTTTAAAGTGAATTTAGTTTTTCATTGTATGACGTGGATCAAGGATGGTGCACATGGATCAAATAAGCAAGCATTAAATTTTTCTTGAAGTAAGAAAGTTCTATATATTCACCAAAACAAATACGATATTATTTAATTTTTAGTTTTTATTAAATAAAACAAAAACAATATTTCTAATAAAAATTAAAAATTGCTTTCATAGCAAAATCTTATTCTAAATATTACGTAGTTACAGACTTTTATTTATATTTGTTTAATAACATTCATCTTATTAAATAAAATCAAAAATAACAAATTCATTTACCTTAAAAATAATTTCACAGATTTGTTAAGTAGCTTTAATCTTAACTAAGAAATTAATATTTTTGTACTTAGGTGCATAATTTTAATTTTTTAAAGTAATTTCAGCTTTCACAGCCATTATCTTGTGTAACATGATAGTACATTTGAAATAGTATAATAATTATTTAAGCAAAGCAATTAGATAAGTTACGTTTTCACGAGGAAGATATTTCAGTAAGTCCTTTATCTCACTGATTTTATTTTTGTCAATTTTGGACGGCTTCGTAGTAAGAGGCTGAACATTAAACAATTTTTTTGGTTTTGGAAGGATCTTCTAGGATGGCTTCCTATTTATGCTAATGTAATTATAGTCCAAGCCCAAAAAGGATGTCTTATATTTAATAGCAAAAGGTTCATCCTATTCATATAATATGCATTTTATTTTTGAAAATGAAACCTTACTAAAGTCTAATTTTGTGGCAGGGATAGAAAAAATTTTAAAATCATAATGTACACTTGTATCTGAATTATTTTCAAACAAATTTTCTTTGACTGCATTCCGTTGAGTAACTTTACAAGATGCAAGGGGATATGCACTTCCAAGTTTTTTAAATTCCTGTCAATGATAGAATGAACGCAATCAACCTCTTGAATATACATACTTTATACCAATTTCATTATACTTCAACCTCTTGAATATATATACTTTATATATACGTTCTTTATATATACGGTAAAATAGAGTTTGCATATATAAATAAATGTACATGAATCAAATTGACATTAAGAAAAACGGTTTATTTTTTATCCATGTGGATTGCAAAATTTGATAGCTTATTACACTATAAATGGTTGTGGATCAAAATTGAATTGAAAAAATTATAAATTAGTGATCCATGTGTATTATACAATAACGTGGATCAAATAAGCACATATAATTTCAATATAGTGAAAATTTCATATATTTTGTGACACAAACGCCAAAATTTTGGATATAAATCAAAGTTGCATAAAAAATTATAAAAAAAGTGGATGTGGTTCAAAGTTACCTTTCATTATCGCAAAAAGTATTAGATATAGAAGAAAACGGGTAAGACAGAAAGAAAGAGCATGTCGCAAAACTCCAAGAAATGTTCTAATGTCAAAAATGTCAAAATGGCGTATGGATCAACCAAGCATGCGACCGACGATATACAAATTAAAATAGATATACATATACAAATTGATTTGGTCTATTTTTTTTAACATAAAATAAATATATTTCGGTATCCAGAGAGCAGCGCATTAAATATTAAAAATAATTAAAGGTAAATAAAGAAGAGCAAATAAAATATTGTGGAACCAAAAATTATCACCGTTATGAAATGAAATTAACTATTTCAGACGATCTTGACTACGAACATAAAATATATATATTTTGGTACCCAGAAGCGCTTCATTCTGAGCGCTTAATTAAATATAAAAATAACTAAAAGTAAATATGTAAATAACAGCAAATAAAATATTGTTCAACCAAAAAGTATCACCGTTACGAAATAAAATTAACTATTTCAGACGATCATAACTATGAACATAAAATATATATATTTGAAGTGCATAAATAAATATTAAAATATATATAAATATTAAATATTAAATATAAAAGTATATAAAATAATTAAAAGCCAATAAAGAAGAGCAAATAAAATATTGAATCTACATTTTTTTATGGTCAGATAATATAATCAATTACTTTTTTTGCAACCGTACACTAGAGTCAGAAGAAATGTTATGTGTTCAAGAGTCAAATCTTTAATTTTTCTTGTTCATTGTTATTTATACATATGTATATATTTTAAATTTATGATCGTATATAATATGACAATGTACCTATGTACTATGTGTATTATTTAGATTTTAGTTCTACTAATTTTATACATAAAAACAATAACAACCAAATCCCAATACATTTTTTAAGAAATTAAATGAAATTTTATATTATTATTTTTTATTTCTTTTTAAATTTATAATTCAATAACGAAAGTTCTAAAATCATTTTTGTTTTACATAATCGAAAACAATTTAATTTACTTTTAAAAAAAATCTTCGAAAGGCTATACACCGATCAATGATTCACAAGTTATATACGATAAATACTAAATGATGACAAATAAGAGTAAATTACCGTTAGGAAATAGACAATTTTGCACCTTACTACAAAATAATATTCTATTTATATGATAATTAAAAGTATTCTAATAAAGGTATGATAAATTAGTAAGCAAATATGAATTTTTCTTTTGAAACTAATTATTTAAGAATTAGAAATGAAACTCTAATGAAAAAAAAAGCTAGAATTTATTTTGCTTCCGTTATTTATGGCGAGTTACAAAGCTAGTTATACAACAAATTAATACTATATTAAACTAGTTTTGGGTAAAAATAAAACCAAAATTATTAATCAGTCGCAGTCATGCATACGCATCTACTTTTAACAGTCAACACTTAATTGGTGGTAAAAATAAATCAATCTCTAATTAGCTTGACAAAATATTCGCTCAAATCTGCCATATTCAGTACAGTGAAATCTGAAATGAAACATCTCAACGGTCCCAAAATTGTTGCCCGATTGATTAATTTCAGATTTCAGAAGCTATCCGAATATATCAGGCCAATAAATGAAATTTCTGCTATTGTCGGACGATCCAATAATCAAACTGTGATGGGAATAAAAAAAGTAGAAGTCACAATGGATCATTTCACGAAAAATTCTCTAATGGAAAACTAAAAAAATTTGTACTGAACTAATTCCAACGGATTACTATTAGTCAAGAAATGATAAGAGCATACTAGACTTGAACAGAGATATATTGATATAGCATATACACGTAATAAAAGTATATGCTTCTGGAGATAGATATCTCAGATACTTTAGAACATAATTGAATAAAGCGCAAAGAAGAATATACTTTACTCACTAGTTTATTATAGTTCGTATACACTTTATGATTATAACAAATCTTAATATACAATTATTATTAAACCGAATAGTTGGAAATCGGTATTTTTATTATATTATTTTCTATGTTGCATCTTTTTTAAGTTTTTTTTTAGACAATTTATTTCTTCAGGGTATTTTCTATCGATAGTTTAATATTACCGATACCAATTGCCGTTTCCGGTTCATAAATGTTGCCCGACGATGATCTGGCTAGCTTGTCAGCTTTCTCATTTCCAGGTAGACCACTATGACCCGTACTCCAAATTAGTTGTACCTTATTTCGGAGATCTATGAGGTTTAGGACTGCCATGAATTCTCCCACCAATCTAGATTTGATGAGCCTGACTGTCACTAACAATTCTAATGACTTTGTTAGACCATCTTTGCTCTTTTATTATATTCACTTCTGCATTTATGGAAAAAACTTCCGAAATATTGTGCAATGTTTGTCAAGAGGAAACTAGAGCTCAAGTTGTTTCAAAGAATACTCCAGCGCCGGCACCTAAAGCCGTAAGGGACCCGTCAGTAAAAATATCCGAGGGTTTAAAGAACATAGAATGTCTTCTGAATCATGCCAGGTCCCTCTTGTCGGGATCTCTACTTCGTATCTCTTCCTAAAGAACACCGACACATATATAGGGATGACATCTGTTGGCTTGAAGAACTTTTTCTGCTTCTTTTCTAAGTCCTTCCATAGTCTCTGATATTTTTCCCTACATCCTTTAGAATGCCTTATAATTTGTAACCTTCTTGCTACATTGAGGGATATTTGAATTAACTGTAATATTACTAAACAACGTCTTGTAACGTAAGATTTGAATTTTTCGAATATTTCAATAAAAGAGACTAATAGTAGAATAACTGTAAAATAAAAAATGTTCTCAAGTGCAAAACTCAATATTTTATTAATATTTTACGTTCAAATACTCCAAATATTCGAACATTTGTAACAGGAAGCCGCAAATATCAAATATTGTCGTCAGATCTGTCAAATCTGAGACATTATTATTGATCGTGCAGCTTGAGATAAGCCAATAGTTACTCCATTCCGTTCTATCTTCAGTATCTGTTTTCCAACCGTTAACTCCAAAATTTCGACAGTTATTATTGATTTTATTTTGCCTCCTGTTCTATTATTGTACGGTACTAATATTATTTTTGACATACTTTTGACCATTTCTCTCAATCACTTGCGTTTGGACTATCTTTATTATTTTCGATAGGAATGAATGTTTCAGTCTTTTAGCTATTATCAAGCTCTATTGCCTATTATAGGAATGCCACATTCATAATTTTGTTTACTATTCCTGATATTCTTATGATAATATTGAAGGACTATTGAAACAGTGTGATAGATATTTTACTTCTTTTAAATACATAATGTCTTGCTTTTTAATTTAAATTTCAATTTCAATTTGACATCCTCTTGAATTTTTTTTTTTTTTTCATGATCTCCTTATATTTGAAGTCATAGTCCTCTTAAAATAGTCTGTGATTTATAGTATAGCAATATAATACATGGGTAAAAATATCTTTTGTAATTAATTATAAATTTACTTCCTTAAATTTTTTTTATTGATTCAATTAATTTTTAATTCATTTATCAATCACCGATTATTTCATTTTTTCATAATCCTAACCTAAATAAATATTGAAAAAATATAAAATAAAAATAATATAAAAAAAAATTAATTAATTTTGTTTTATTAAGTACACACCCTGTAAGAAAGGAAAAAACAAAAATAAATCTTTTCTTATATTTTATTTATGTATTAATAATTATTAAAAGAAAAATAATTATCCTATACAAATACATATCCATATATGTATGTATATATATACACAAACGAGTAAATGTATTCATATGTATATAAATTTCTTTTTGTTTTTTGAAATTTTAATTTCAAAGGTAAAAAAATAAAACTTTTTTATATCCTTGTTTTTTTTTTTTTGTTTTCTTGTTTTTTGTCAGTATAGGACTAAAAAGTTTTTTTTTCCTCTCTACAATAGGTACATAAACACATAATTATAATCCAAAAAAAAAAAATTAAAAAAACATAAAAAAAAACAATTTTTTTTTAATTAGATTAAAATAAACTTAATGAATTTAGAGTTTTCTGTGTAGATAGAAAGAGAAAGTAGTATCAATAGAAAGTGGTAAAAAAAAAAGAAATAGAGTCCTTTGAGTAATAACTTTGTATACCTATATTATGCAATTTTTTCTTTTTTTATATTTACTTTAATTTATAGTAGGTATAGTATCCATCAGAAGAATGTAGTCTAATACACATTGCAGTTATTACCTATACAAACTGTTAATCCTATTAACCGGAAATTTTCATATGTCGTGTAGAGATGCCAGTTATTACAGTTTATAAACAGAACACTACAGGAAAGTTATTATTTAAATTTTTGAAATATACATTTTACAAAAAAAAGAAAAAACATAAATATTCAATTGTAAGCGTTTTGTAACTGATAACATCACCAAGGATATAGATCTGCACTTTTAAATAATCATAAGTAGGAAATGTAATAGATCTGAAAATGTCACGTCTACATAATTATTTATTTATTTATTTATTTACTATTTAGTTCAAACAGTTTACAAAATATAATACAATTTAATTATTAAAATTTTGAATTAACACAATGTATCAAATAAGAATTATGATTTAAAGTTTAAATTACTTTGAAATTTAATACAACATACATAGTTTTTATAAAAAACAAAAAACAAAATTAGATAAAATAAATTTCATCAGAAAAAAAAAGAGAAGATGAAAAGTTATTAAAAGTATTAAAAGTTAATTATAACACTACAAATTAGTTAATATTAGTAGCGGAAAAACAAGATTAATTAGGAGGACTAAGGAAACAAGTGAAACAAGGTTTTCTTTAAACTGGTTTTGTTCAAAGAAAAGTCAACACTGTTTTTGTATTGATTAACTGCCATTAACATTCTATTAATTGGCTCAAATTTACCATAATTAGTTCTATGGAAAGGAAGATTAAAAAGATGTTCTATACGAAAACGCGTACTGGTGTTAATGTACGAGTTAATCTGATCTTTTATAATTTTGGAATCAATTTCACCATTGTATACTTGGGATATGAATAAGATATCTGCAACAACCCTTCTTGATTGCAATGTGTTCATCTGAAGAAGCTTCAGACGATTTATGTATGGAGGTAGGATTATTGGGTTAGACCAGGGAAGATTACGTAGAGCATATCGATTTTTATGATTGATATCGAATTTTTTTGAATAGATTCAATTCTATTAATATGAGTGGAATAGTGAGGTTACCAGACAGGGCTTGCGTACTCTTAAATGTGAGTTTATCGTCAAAAAGTACGCCAAGGTCTTTAAAATTAGAAACTCGGTTGATTAGTTTAGAATTAAAAGTATAATCAGTTATTATTGGAATCAATCTACGAGTAAAGGAAATAACAGCGCATTTATCAATATTAAGGAGAAGTTTATTATAGCCGCACCACTTAAAAAACGAATCAAGATCGTTCTGTAGTACAGTACAATCATTATATGAAGATATTTTTTTATAAATTTTCATATCATCAGCATATATGATCACGTTACTATTGTTAATGAGATTGTTGACATCATTAATTGAGATAATGAATAGTAAGGGACCTAGATGGCTGCCTTGTGGTACACCAGAGGTGGCAGAAAATGATTCAGAAAGAGCTGATCTAAACATTACACTATAAGATCTATTGGATAAAAATGATTTAATCCACATTATAAAAAATTTAGGAAATCCCAGTTTTTTAAGTTTTAATAAAAAAACACTATGAGGCAGTAAATCGAATGCCTTGCTCAAACCTGTGTAAATGACATCAGTCTGAAAGCCAGCCTCCATTCTCGTTCAGGAAGTGTGAGCAAGACTCAACTAAATTTGTAACCGTAGATTTTTTCTTTACAAAACCATGGTGATTAATTGATAAATGTTTAGAACAAATATCATAAATTGTGGTATTATTCCAGAAGTAAACGATCGATTGAATAAAAGGGATAATGGTAACGCAAAAGATTCAGAACAGTTTTTTAAGATTAAAGATGGTACTTTGTCAGGTCCAGGAAATACATCACTGTTGAGATTATTCAAATAACTCTTTATTTTCTGAGTAGAGAAATCTATTGAGATAACTTGGTTTTCAGGTTGGTTTATCATGTGATTAAAATTATTTTCATCAACTTCAAAGAGATTTTCTGAATAAGAACTACAGAAAAATAGCTTGAAGAGATGTGCAATAGATTTCGGAGAGTTAGCACTAACATCATTATAGGACATGGTGACGGGAAATTGATCAGATTTACGTTTGGAGTTAACAAATTTCCAAAAGGACTTAGGATTAATCCTTAGCTGAGAGCTAACATTTATTAAATAGTTGTTATAACTGAAATCTAATGTCAGTTTGTAGGAGTTGAACAAACATAAAACTCTATACAATTAAAAAAATTACTTATATGTCTGACCTCATATCTGAAATGCAATTAAGATTTAGTAATAATTGAATTAAACATAAATTACATTGAATTGAAATGGAAAGACATGGATTCTAGGGAAGAAAATTGTAGCAACTTTTTTGAATTATTTCAAACGGACGTTTGTAGCAATAGACATAAACATACTAATATATAAAATGTGAAATATAGTACAAGAAATAAGGAATTGACCTGATTTAATAATTCTATTATGAGATTAGTATTTCGAATAAGCGACCCAAAGACCGGATATATGGTGGTTAAAAGAAATGAAATCCTTAACTCACTAAATTTATTTATTACAATCACAGTAAGCAAATACACCATTTTGAGATGGTGAAAACTATTTTGTACCTTGGTAGTATAATAAACGGAGTTAGACAATATTTCCCTAGAAATTTAGAATAGATTTAGGATGCTGACTAACCGACACTATACTTTAAATTAGCCAAGCAATTAAGATCAAAATAATTTACTTCAAGACATTTTACTTCACAATTTTTCCATAGATCTTCCAACCACTAAACGTCAACGTCATCTGCATGTCAAGACCACGCTGGGTGACGCAATAGGTAGAGCGGCTGCCTTACAACCAAAAGGCCTCACATTCGGTTCTCGATGAAGTAGAAAATAAAAAAAAATAGTTTATGGATTTTCCGACCTGGTTTATCCATTGGGATCAAATAAATGACAAAAATTTATTGAGAGTATAATTTGGGAACAACTTAAATAATATGGGGATATTTAAAACGGCTACGTTCCCGACAATAGTAGTAGTTTTCCACATTTAATTTGTTATATAGAAATTTTATAAATAAATACTCTAAAAACTTGTAGGAAACTATTGTAGTACACACCTGTAATACTTTACTTAATTAGGCACGAAAACTTCATTCTACCAAAGTTACTGTCAAAAACATAAATATATTCGTTGCAGAATAACTTTAAGTTGGTCAAACAAATAAAGAAATAACAACAGCGCTGACTACAACATGTTGTAAGAATGCAAGAACTCTATAGTCAGTGTAATATTGTAAAGAACACTGTCTGGCGCTGAACCATGTTCAGTGGTTCACTTGGCAAAGGTAAGCTAAGCCTCAGATTAAAGAAAAGAGTCGAAGATGAGTATAACATTTTTGCACAAACAGGTGTAAAACAGCAAATAACAGTAAATAGACAGTAAATAGATACCGATTGAGAAGAATCATTCCATCGGTGAGAGTTGGAATTCAAATATGCCATATAATTAAGTAAGCATTGACAATGGTCTACAATTGACTTCATTCAAATAATAAAAAAACATCATTGATGATTGTACATATTGTTCTTGTTTTATTTAATTTTGATCGCATTTATTTCAAAACTTTTTACAAAATAAACCAATGATATATTATAATATACTAGTTTTATTTTTGTCTGAAGCCTTTTTAGAGTAACAACAAAAATAATGAAAAAATGGTTCATTATAAATGACAGAATGAAAATTGACAGAATAAATTAATTTTTTTTTTTTAATATATTATGGAAGTACTTCCATTTTTTCATTCTTTGTTGTTATAAAAGGATTCAGACAAAAACAAAATTAATATATTATAATATATAATTTTGTTCATTTTGTAAAGAGTTTTGAAATAAATGCGATAGGTTTTCAAAATTAAATAAAACAAAAATAATGTATACAATAGCTGAGTAGTGGAATAGGTGTAGGTTGAAATAAGATGTAGTGAGAAAATAAAAGGACTGTTCCCGTACATTTCTTGTAAAAACTTGCAAATGAGAGCAAAAAAAAAAAAACAGTTAAAAAAACTCTCATCGGCAAGTAAAGTAAAATAACACTTTACTTGTAAAAACGTGTAGCTATCAAACCACTCACATTTATCTAATATAAAGACAAACAATAATTTGAATTTAGGCAAATTACGGAGTTTTTTTTTACATTAATTGTAATAATATTAATTTCAAAAAATTAAATTATTTTGATTGTTTTACCAACTTCAAGACAGGCTTGTATCACAAAAGTAAAAAAAATACAATTCAATATAGTAATATTGAAATTTAACCTGTAAAAAACTACTAGGGTGAATGTTGCTGACATCACATATTTTCTCTCATTTTTAGAAAAAATGTCAGTACGGAAACGGTTTACTTGTTATAACTTGGATAAATTTTCGAAAGCTTAAAAAACTTATCGTATACGACAACAGTCCTAATACTAATGCATTATTATAGGTCTGTATGTTAACTCGCAAATTTATATAAATTTATATAAATTCCTGTATGTGTACTTTTTTATTTGCACACTCTTTACAAATTTTTGAGAAATTTAAGAGATTTTTATGTTTAAAACGTGACGTCAGAGGTCTCTCTTAAATAAATTTTTGCAAATTAAAATTCTATTTGCAAAAACTTGTAAAAATTTACTGTAAATTTTTTGTTGTTGTCTTAAATGTCAATAGAATATTTTTCATATAAAAATTAATATACCTAAAATAAATAAAAAGTTGTATACCTAACCTGAAAACTTATTTACATAACTTTTTAGCGACAAAAAGGCCAAAACCATGAAAAATTATTTAATTTAATTTTTTTCAACAAAAACATTCAATAATTTTACAAAAAAAAATTCAGAAAATTACTAAATTAATTCAAATTTAAAAAAATCTCATAACCTAAAAATCAATTATTTTTGACATGAAAAAATTTGGATAAATTTATGCAAATTTTGCGTATGTCTACTTTTGTTTGCAAAAAAAAAAGCATTTTACCTATTCTCGGAGAATTTTATGATCACGTGATTTTTCCTCTCATTTGAAAATTTTTGTAAATAAAAGTAAACATACATACCTTATGAGAGATGATACATATTTACTTTAGATTGTTGTTGGCGTATTTTGAGTGGTAATATTCATACTTTTTTAAACTGAACCCAAACTTTGCTAGATTAACAATGGCATTATTCTGGTTATATAATAATAATTAAAAAGCGATACTGATAATTATTGAGAAGACAAAATTAATAAAAAATTGTACAGGGCCCCTACCGCGTATTCTGATTTTCGTAAAATGAATTTCGTATTCGTATTCGAAAGATTGGTAACATTTAATACTACTTTCGAATATTTTTTAACATATTTTATTCGAATGGTTTTTTGTTATCGAATTGAGGTAAAACTTTGCTTTTGCTTTAAAATCTCACTTAATTTAAAAATATAATTATACTAAATATTACAATAATAATTAATAATGTAAAAAAAATACAGTACTAAATACATACTAAATATTTAATTTAGTATTTAAAAAAATTTTTATTCATATTTGTATGTTTTATAGATTAGGCTTCAACACAAAACAAAACCATCTCAATTTAAAATAATGGTGGAGTAGGAGTTTTAAATCGAAATACAAATACAATAAAATTGATATAACTTTAAATAATACTTTTCAAAATAATAAACACACATTTTCAAATAAATTTAAAGTAAACAAAAACATTACTGACAATTTAAAATTCGGAAACTTATATGATACGCGGTACCAATTAATTTTACATTCGAATCGCAAATTCGGATTATCGTTCGAATTCGAATTTCATACACGTTAGGAAATAAAATTCGAAAGGAAATAAACGTCATTTAAGTTGGTAACGTAAGTCTCCGAATTTCTAATTTTCAGTAATATTTTTGTATACTTTAAATGTGTGTTTATTATTTTGAAAAGTATTATTTTTTATTTTTTAATTAAAATTATATCAATTTTATTGTATTTGTATTTCGTTTTGAAACTCCATAATTATTTTAAATTGAGATGGTGTTGTTTTTTGTTTAAGCCTAATCTACAAAAACCAAATATGAAATAATATAAATTTTTTTAAATACTAAATTAAATATAAATGTAGTTTTTTTTATATTTTTAGTTATTATTGTAATATTAAGTATAATTATATTTTTAAATAACTCACTTAATTTTAAAACAAACCAAGTTTTACCTCCATTTGATAACAAAAAACCATTCGGATAAAATATGTTAAAAATAATTCGAAAATAGTATTACATGGTACGAAAATTTACATTCAAATTCGTATATACGATTTTCGAGTTGTCACACTTATTTTAACTCGAATTTCGTATTACATAGTACCAGTCTTTCGAATACGAAATTTGTTTTAAGAAAATCGAAATACGCGGTGGGGGCCCAGAAGAGTAAGATCTAAAGTAGTATTTTGACAGTTTTGAAACTATGAGGTCAATCGCGGATATTTTATTGAAACTAATAGACTTGTCAAAAACGTTGCTAATGTATTTCATAATATTTCGTGTCAAAAATATAAATTCTTCGTAAATTTATTTTACTTTAATATTGTTTTTACAGTTGTAAGTTGTGGCTTTAAACATTTTGGCATTTTTTTTTTAATTTCGGATTATTTTAAATAAATAATTATTGTGAAAATGAGTTTGATTTTGACCGACCATTTTGACTGATTCCGATTCCAATTGCCTTTTATTACTAAAACTTTTTTTTTAAATAAAAAGCAACAAATATTAAAAATCATATATAGCTAATTAAAATAAAATAAAATCTTACTTTTTTTCCATTTTTACTATTTGCGTTGATGTCTATCAACAAAATGTCGGAGACCTTAAAATCCTATTAATAGAAAATAATCCTTCCCATCAATAAACATCCGTGATTAAACCTAATGGATTTTTTCTATTCTATGTTTCTATTTTAGAAAAAAGTCCTTCCCTTAAAAATAAAAATAAAATGTCCAGAATTTTGTTTCTAAGAGTATGGTACCTATAAAAAAAAATATGCAACTATAATGGCGGCTACTAAAAAAGGATTTTATTCATTCAGCATCAAAAATATAAAATGAATTTTTATATTTTTTTTTTCATTTTGTGTATGATTTTTTATTTAATTACGAAATTATTACATTTCTGTACATTAATTATGCGGTTTAAATCTGAGGAATGAAAGTTTTCAAAACTTAATAAAATAACTTTGATTAGCCAGTCCAATGATTTTTAAAAGATGTCTATGGAAATTTTCAATTATGTATTTTTTTTTTTGTAATAATTTGTTTTAATTCTAAATTTTGGTTTATAAAGACAGACTATATTATAACTGAACTACATAATATGGAATTTTAAAGTTTGAAAATACTGGTTTCAAAAAGGTAGATTAAAGAGATTTAAGACAATTCTTTGATATATAATTAATCTTTGTAGTATAGTGAAAAGATAAATTCGCAAATTTTATGCTTCAAATTTATAATTTTTTTTTACAAATTTAAGGTAAATTTTAATTTTTTGTTTATTTATTTTAAATTTTTTTTAAATTTTAATAGATAGAATAGATAAAAGAGAACTAAACATTCAGTAATTATTTTAAAAGAAAAACCTATATAGGCCTAATTACTTTAGCTAGATGATTCAAAATGCAGTGGTATCAAAATTAAATGCCTCCATAACTTCATAAAAAGGTTAAAATGATTTCACAAGTAGGATATTCATACAAGAGAATGTTATTTATTCTGTTATATTACAATTAATCTCTTTGGCTTAACTGTGCTGATTGTGGTATTGGTAGCCACTCGTACCACTTAATGGGTTTAGTTAGACGATGTCAACTGATGTACTTTCTTTTATTTGTCTCTCCCCCTCTCCCCCTCTCAGAACTTGTGAATCAAAATGATATATGTGAAGAAAATTTAACATTAGAGTACGATTCGAAGGATCTTGGTGCATGGCCTATCAAATGCACCACTATGATGGCCTATCAAATGTTCGTGATATCATAGTTCAAAATTGGTCACAAAACATACATGACATTTCATACCCAAGTGATGATCGAAAATTTTCAAATTATCACTATAAAAGAAGGCTTATTAATGGTGAAGTAATTCATAGAAATTGGTTACAATATTCACTTCATAAGGATTCATTTACTGCAAACTGTTTCAAAATAAAAATAAAAATCTTCGTCCATTACTGAATATGGTTGCAAGGACTGGAAAAATATATCTGCGATACTTTTATTACATGAGAAAAATCCAAAACATTTAGAATGTTTTCAGGTATGGAAAGAACTGGAGTTGCGTATAGTTATAGGCACAACTATTGACGATGATAATTTGCGACTTATTAAACAACAAGAAAATTATTGACAAGGAGTATTAGTACGTTTGATTTTCGGGTAGTTCGAGTTCTAGATCAACAAAATTTAGAACTACGTGATACTGGTAGCGGCGGATTGTGGCAATGGAATCTTTTTCAAATTTGTTGAATATTTTGCCATGTTTGATCCGCTCATGAAAGAGCACTTGCGTAAGGTTACCGTTAAAGAAATACAGAATTACTATTTAGGGAGAAATATTCAAAATGAAATAATTCAATTTCTAGCAAATGCAATTAAGAAAAAATTATTGATAGTGCTCATTTTTCAAATTTTTTTTTCTTTAATTTTAGATTGTACTCCTTGTCATATCGAACAAATGATGATGATCATTCGGTTTGTAGATATGAGAAAATTATTAGATAACGACAAAGTTGAAGTCATCATTAAGGAATATTTTTTGGGTTTCGTACCGTTAAAATCCACGATCCAGGTCAGTATATGACAGAAACGGTTTTAAAAGAGTTGAAAAATATGTCTTTGGATATTCAGCAGCTACGTGGACTAGGTTATGATAACGGAAGTAACATGAAAGTAAAGGAAAATGGAGTACAGAAAAGAATATTGAACATCAATTCTAGGGCCATTTTTGTGCCTTGCAATGCGCATTTATTAAATTTGGTAGTTAATGATGCTGCTATAAGTGTTGCATTGAAGTAGTAAATTTCTTTGATGTCGTACAATGTATGTATACGTTTTTCTCAGGCTTATCACGTAGATGGTGGTGTTGGTGCATTATGTAAAGTCGCTGACTTTAAAACCATTAAGAAAACACAAGATGGGAAAGCCCAATTGATGCTTTGAAGCCTCTTCGTTACGAACTAGGAAACATATATGATGCCCTTATGGATATTTTTTTAGAAACAATTTTCATATAAAGGGCAAGATTCTTTCATCCAGAACCCTCAGCAACGATTTAAAGTGAATTTTTACTTTGTAGTCCTTGATATTACTATTAACTCCGTCAGTGATAGATTTGAGCAAATGCAAAATCTTGATTCAGTTTTTGGATTCATTTTTGACATTCACTAAGAACAATTTCAGGAGCAAGATTATTTTCTTTACGTATCTGTTTTCATTAGTAGAGAGGGCGCCACAAAAAAGATTGCCTAGGGCGCGAGAAAAAAAAATATTTTTGAGCCACTGCTGCATAGATAAATGTTGACTTTTGACATCCAACCGTGTAATAGCAAGCCGATCACTACTAAGGTCAATACTATACCTGTGTTGAGGATGACTGCTGACATTATATCTAATAAGGCCCAATAATGTACCTACGTCCTACAGCAATTTAAATATTATTTTTTTACGAGTATAATTGTTCTTCTCTTGATTAGTTGTTGTAGTATTAATAAATTTATATTTTGCTAATAGATTAATCTCATGCCCTTAAGATAGATTATGATGATGCTCTTATTCTAATATGCGAAGTCAAAAAAATTTAAAATAAATCTTTAAAAATCAACTATTCAAAAATACTTACTTGGCTATACATACTTAAAATGAATCTAATAATTCATATTTTTTTTTTTTTTTTGTCATAATAAATCATTTTTTCTTCTTCTCAAAATTGAGTTATGTACTATAATATGTTCTTCTGATTAATTTCGTACACGTACCAGTTGAATAAACTTTTTGTATTTGAATGTGTATTTTATAATCATATCACAAAATGTTGACACGAGATATCTGTTACATTTCATTCAATAATAATAATACGACTTAAAAACTTTCGTTACAATTTCAAAACTTTCAAAAATAGATAAAATCAGTACTTGAATTTTTTGTGATGGTGGATATTTCAAATGTATTGAAATCAAAATGATAGTCAGAAAAAAAACAAATAATTTTATTTGTTGCATAACACTGTAAATCTTTCAAAGTCACTACACTACGATAAATTGTTGACAGCACTATAATAAAACAACTACAAAAAAAACAAAAAATTAAAAAACATCATAATTTGTAATAATCTCTATACTCTATAAGTACAGGATGTATTTTAGTAAAAAATTTGATTTTACGCAATTATTTTTTGGAGGGTGTTTAGACATAGAAAAAAATCATAATACAAAAAACGTTTAATCGAAAAATTTCAACTTTTGGATATAGAATAAAACCGAGACAGAGACCAGGTACGTAACTTCTATAAAAAAGCCAAGCAGCTTGCATTCGTTTTAAGCGTTCCGTACACCTGCGCTAAGAAATAATTCGGAAAATTCGGCAAGAGATATTAGAGACATTGAAACAGCATTTTAAGAACCTGCTCAATGGTGAAAACATAGAAAACACAGATACGTCACGTCCTAACCCAGTCAACTTCGAAGATACACAAAGTCCTGCATAAGCAGCCATCCAAAATCATCAATAATGAACAATAAAGCTGCTGGATAACCTGCCAGCTAAACTTTTTATTTTCATACATCAAACCATCAAGAAAAAAATTGGATCGAGAAGAGCATGCCTGATGACTGGAGTTTAAGTTCAATATCTCCAATATTCAGAAAGGACGATTCCATGTTCTGCGACAACTATAGAGGAATATCCCTATTAAACGTTACTATATAAGATCCTGTTCAATATACTGTGCAAACGATTGAAGATCCGCTGTGATAGGAAACTACCCTGGTAAATCAACCACCGACCAGGTGTTCGCATTAAGGCAGATCCTGGAGAAGGCCCTCCCTCGAATTTCGAATCGATACGCACCATCATTTTATCGATTTTAAATGTGCCTATATGATTGTCCCGTGTATCTTACAGACTTGTCGAATAAATTTTGTTATAATTTAATAATTTTATCTTTTATATACTTCTTTTGAAGTTAATTTAAAATATAAAGTCTGAAGTGAATTAATGTGATAAACGGTTTTGGGTTAGAGTTTTGACGTGGGAAAAGAAGGTGGTTGGTTTAGTGGGTAACCGTATGGACTCTCATACACATATACACATGCTGGCCTCGTGCAAAAAAAAATTTTTTTTAAATATAATGTGAACTATAATTTAATCCTAAACTCACCACAGTTATATATACATTTTCTAGCATTATTCTAACTGTCCTATTTTACATAATCTTAAGTTTAGAATCCCACTATTTGACGATTTTTGTCAAATATAACATTCGAATGCGACAGAATAATATTACGAAATTATAATATAACAAATGAACGCGTGACACAAAACTAACTTGCTATTTAGAAGATATTCTGAAAAATATGTCTCGAAGTTGAAAAACAGACAATCCAACTTCAAAGTCATATAACTTGGTAGGGGTTGAAAATTGACCACCCTAGATAAAACATTTTTCGTTTTCCAAGGTGTTCTCTTCTTGACTAGTGAAATTTCGGTATAAGATAGAAAGAGATAGGGATACCGAAATTTCACTAGTCAAGAACAGGCCAACCTGTATATCAGAACAGAAAATATTCTGTGTATTCGTATTGACATAAATAATTAAGCCAATATGAACGAATAGCATGTAGATATTTTAAGATAAAATCGAATAATCGAGAATACATCAGAATTTATACAGAATTTTGTACTCCATATAAAGACCTACGGATGCCAACAGTCGCAGAAGATATCAAAAGACGTCGTAAAGTACGAATACAGACTATAACAACAAATTATGTTAAAGATACGAAGGTTCTAATGAACAGAGATCCGGCAAGAAAGTTGAAATGTATAAAAATATGTTTCAGCTTGTTTAAGATACATTAACATGATAATATTAAAACAAAATAGCCCTATACTAGAAATTATATCTTTTTTAAAATAAAAATATTGTATTAACACGTTGGCTATCAATGTATCATTAGTGAAAATCTCCATTTTCGTTCTCAAATTACTGTAATAGCTACCGACATTTACCTTCCCCCAATTACAAATTTTAACATTGCAAATATAGAAATTCTACCACTATATGTTGGTACGAGGATTGAAAATCGAAACTATCACTGATATATTATTCCTGAAATGCGGAAAGCTTATGTATCACTGTTGATTACGGTAACCAAAGTGTTAGCAAGTTGCTGATTGGACAAAACAGTTAAATGCAAAATAAAACTAAATAAAATAAGTTAATAACACCCAGGTAGAGTTCTCTCTATCACATATCATAACCAAAAACTACAAATTTTTCATAGCTTTTAATAACTTCTGTATTAGAAACATAATTTGAATTTTATATTCAACTCTATTCAATCATTTTGGTAATTATAATTCTTCCTATAAAATTTTAAATTAATATTTAAAAATACAAATTTTCCTTTTCCATTTTATTTTTAACAAAAAAATCATTTTTTAACTAGATTTCTGCAAATGAAACAAAGTTAACAAAAACTCTAAACAAAATATCTTTTATAGAATTAAAAAGCCATACAAATGTGTGCGCTTTAAAACAAAAACAGAAAACAAATTGTGAAACATTATTAACCTCTAAGCTTATATCTACTACTTATGTTGTAACAAAAGTTTAAATCTGAAAACAAAACCATATAATTAAAACCACTTCTCATCCACAATCTTATTTGTTGTTCATAACTCAACTTAGGTATACTTGTCTATATCTCATCTATATAACCTTTTAATATTATTTATGTAGTTGGTTATCCTTTTAAGCTTATTTATACAATATTTCCTAAAGTGTAAGAAATTTATTTATTTAAAAGAGGAAACAAAAAAATCAAACCAAAAATCTTTTTTGAAATTTTGTTTTATGTTTTTTGTTCATTTCGCAATAGACAGATATATTATGTAAAAGAATAAATATAGAAACAATTAGTTTTTTAATTTTGTTTTTTACAATACTAATCTTCCAATCTGTTCAAGCGCGACAAGCTGGATAATCCAATGTTCTCAATCCCGCCGAGCTAAATAATGCAATAATTTCAATCCCGCCAAGCCAAATAATACAATATTTTCTCATAAATTCAATTCTGAACGGATTTCCTCCTTTTACAAATTAGTTCTATTTTAAGCGATTTTCGCATTTTAATAGCAAATTTGTTATTTATTCTAATACTAAAGTAGCAACGATTTAATGCAAATATCATTTAATAGGCGCATTTACGAATATTTTAGATGAATCACCGCTACTTTCACATAATTTTTTACATATTAAATTTTTCTTTTTTGGATCGTATTTCAAATTCGTACGATGTGATACGAAATACGGTTAGGGCATATGCAGATCAACATGCTAGAAAGGGATACTACTATCTTAAAAATCCATCCGGAAAAGAGCAATCTGGGTGCACCCCTGGCTATCTTTAATCTATTGCAAAATGCAATAAAAACTTCAAATTTCAGATGGTCAAGTAGATCAGACTACAACATCACCAAGCAGATCTGTCCTATGCTGAACCTGAAACGCTACTTTAACATACTATCTTTGAAAAGTTGTAGCATTATGGAAGGGGTCATTATAAGTCATTGTATTATTGGTAAACATGCTAGAAAGCTTGGCCACCCTCATCGACTTTTGTAGATTATTAGAAGAGGAAGAAAAAGATGAAAAATTGCCTAAAATCTATTCTGTACCTACTCTGGTATTTATCATAAAAAGAAAACCCATCTAGAACACTTCTTTCTGGATTTGCTCGAACACCTAGAAATCACTAAATCGAAAACCTCCACCGCTTTTTATAAACCCCGAATTGGTTCAACAAGTAGAGTTTTATGCAAGTAATGTTCCCAAAAACCTTGCTGTTCTAAATGTGTGGGCGTACTATCGATAGCCGCTATCGGCAGCTACATTCCAATAAGTATATAACCTCCCAGAACGACGTGTTCTCAAAATTTATTTACTTCTTTAAAAGTCTATTCTTACACAAGCTTAATCTACATCTATCTTAATTTATACTTTGTTTTAAATTCAAAATTTCATCTGTATACATGATGCATAATGTTATGCATCAATTTTATGTACATACAATTGTAAATATCAATTTTAAATAATTAATTTTGAAAAAAAAAAAACAATTATTTACTTTAGCATGCCATTTTAATATTTACTTAGCACTTAACGAATTCTGCAAAATTAAATAATTATTGTACCCTAAACATAAATAAGAATAATATCATGTATTTACATTAAATTGGTAATTAATGAATATACATAAATACATATTATATTTTGATCATTTAGTGTATCTTATATAATAATATTTAAGTATATATATATATATATATATATATATATATATATAAGTATATATGTATCGTCCCACCATCCAAAAATCTCAATTTCTAATAATATATAATATTTTTATTATTTTTACTTTCTTTTCAATTAAATTTAGAACAAATTTCGTTTTCGAAGCCTAGTAGTATGCAATTGTTCGAATTTTATAATTTCGAAAATTTTACCCAACTATATGAAGCTGTACTTCTGTAATACGATACAGTTAAATTATTTTATTATTTTTACTTTCTTTAGAACAAATTTTGTTTCGAAGCCTAATAGTATGCAATTGTGCGAATTTCATAATATCGAAAAAATTATCAGACTATATGAAGTTGTTCTATTTTTAATACGACACAGTTAAATTGTTTTATTAAATTAATAATAAAACTAATGGAAAATTGCGAAAGTGCTGCGTTACAAATGCGTTTGAACTTCAATTTTTGCAGTTTTCATTTCATGATGGTGGTACTTTTTATGTCTGCAAATTTTATTCGTTTTTTTTTTAATTTTCATTATTTTTAATATTAAACCCGTTTCACTCTAGGTACTGAAATTTATTTGTTTTATGTTAAAAAAGTAAACCAATGCAATTTGTATATATATTGCAATTTGTATATGTATTAAAGTGTTCCGTCAAACATCCAGATAAATGCAGGAAACTATATATATATAATATTTCTAACTTCGGTTAAAATGCTAAAAACTGAGCATAAGCTTAAAGTTTAAGCAGAAGAGTTGAAGCTTGTTTCTTATGCTGAAAACTCAATGTACGCGTTTTGCGCTTTGAAAGCTTTGACAACGGTTTACGCTTTTGACATTTCAAGTTGAATATATTTGTTTAAATTAAAGTAAACTCAATGACAAAACGCGTTACGCGCTCCAAGCACAAAGTTGGTCAATTTCAACTTTTTTCATGCTTAATATGCTTTTGACAGATTTTGTTTTTGTTTGTATTGGTAATTTTTCAAACAAAAATTGCATTGGCAGTTTTTATGAAGGTAGCTATTTAAAATTTAAAACTTATTATTTAAAATTTCGGAGGTATATATTAAAATTGTTTGAAATATAAAAAAAGAAATTATAAAAAAATATTCTGAAAATTGAAAAAAACCGAAAAAGAAATATGAGTTTCGAAGTTTATAAAAACTTGTTTTCTAGAGTAAAAAATTTCAAATATTGTTATTTTTTAACAAGAAATATTTTTAACAAAGTGTAAAACGCATACATTGAATTTTCAACGTGTTAAAAGCCTGTAAACGCTGAAAAATCTTCAAAAGTGTAAAACGCTGTCAAAGCTTCAAAGTACTAAACGCGTACATTGAGTTTTCACGTTTACTCTCTGAGTAAATGCTTCAAGTTTAAATTCAGCCAGATTTTTGTATCTCAAAAACTTGTTTTTGATTAAAAGAGTGAGATTTCAGATCAAACTCAGTTTTATGCTATCAACATCAGTTTATTTCTACAGAAGTTAAGGTGGTTATAATAAAATACCGAGTCGGATCGCGAACACTTTTTAATGTCTATATAATTATACTCTAAACTACGTCGCCTGAAGGCTAGTTTGTTCCATACACCATTCTTACGTGTTACGTAACTTAAGAGTTATGGGGTTTTAAAATGCACTCTTTCCGAAACTGTAATCTATTTTTTCATATCTGTTGTAGATTCAGAGAAACCTAGTTGTTATTTCGTTCTATATCCACCTTTTTCGTCGTTTTCTCATGTAAATTGTTTCATATCCGAATTCTTGACGTTTGGGCCAAAAATTCAATACATTTTCCGAAAAATTTTTGTAAATATTATTTTGGTACATAACCAGCCATAATTAACGAACATGGAACCATTTAAATTTTCTTATATCGTTAATGCTATAGATTGTTCTATTTGCCGCCATGAGTAATACATTAATTTGGAAAAATTGAGCTTGAACCACTCCTGTTATTCACTCTTAATAATTCTAAATTGGAAAATAACCTAAACTACTCAAAAGCGAATATAGAAGTAATTAATTTTAAATTATCATAAATTCACTTTTTAGTGAGTTGCTTTCAAATAAATTAATAAAACATAAAAATTTTAAATTTTATTAATATTTTTTATAAATAAATAATAATTAAAATATTTTATATTAAAACTTTAATAAATTAGCATTAGAATCTAAGTAAAATGTTATAATCCGAGATTTTTATATACGTAGATATATAATATACCTATACATTTAAATACATATATTTTGAATAATATGTGCTTAAAGATAGTGTTATAGTCTGGTTATTAGGATAGGTTATGGAGTAGAAATTAATGAGGCAATTCTTATCCAATTATTTAATAACAAACAATTAAGTTTTCAAACGCACATTATTCTAAATATCCAATACTGTATTATAATAATTTATTCAATTTTCTCCTATTTATTTAAATTATTCATTTATATTAAGTTCAAATACATATAATACGTATATTTACATAAGTACACATTCACATATAAATTTATGAGTAATTTAATCACATTTATTTCTACAGTACTGACCAATAATGTAAAATATCAAATGAATATTTTTAAACTATAAATAATGTAAAAATATTAAGAGTACATTATTTTGGTTTTGTTTACATATTATTATTATTATTATTATGATTACACTATTCAGGCCCGTTCCTGGCGGTGGTGCATAAGGTGCCCTTGCACGTGGGCGGCGAAGTCGAAGAGCGGCCGCCTACCAACTATTATTTAAGAAAATTAAAATTAAAAAAAATTTCATTTTAATTTTGAGTACTAAACTGAAAAAAAAAACTTTGTCGAATTTAGTAAAAGCAAACAAAACGTTATTTTGTTTTACCAGAAGCACTGTGAAGATCCAAGTTCATAAAAATTTAATGATTTTAATGTATTAAAAACTACTGAATTCTGTTGTTCTTCATTTAAATTTTTATGTTCATTAATTATCTGGCAAGATATACTTTCAAAAATTGATGTAGTTAGCAAAATGCTACAAAACTCTAACATTGACATTTGGGTAATTTAAAAAGATTTTTAAATGTGAAAAGAAACGATGCCAGTTTTAATTAATATATAAGTCAAGCTACAAACCTTGCACGCGTTATTGATGTGGAAAACGAATTTCCACAGACCCGCATAAGAAAAAGACCTCGTCAATTTTTATATGAATCAAGTGACGAGTTTGTACAAGATCCTAAACAAAACTTTAAAACTAATTTTTATTTTCGCATTCTATAGATAGAGGGAATAATTCTGTAGAGGAAAGACTTACGTTGTTAGATCAATGTCATAATAATACCTATGGTTTTTTGTATTCCTTCCATTCAATAGATTTAGATACTTTAAAAAAAATGTTGCTTGGATTTGCAAGTTTTTCTACAAATAAATATTAAGGATGCCATAGAAAAAGACCTCAATGGATATGAACTATTTAACGAAATATTAAGTTTTAGGGAAATATTTCTTATTGTGGCAAAGCCTGTAATGATTTTGAATTACATCTTATAAAACGACTTAATATCATAATTTCCTAATTTTTGTGTAGCGTTAAGAATTTTTTTAACACTTCCTGTAACTGTAGCATCTGGAGAAAGAAGTTTTTGAAAATTAAAATTGATAAAAAATTACCTAAAGTCGTCGATGTCGCACGAAAGGCTAACCAATCTTGCCTTGTTATCGATATAAAAAGATATATGTGAGAATTTAAGCTTTCTCAAGTAATTGATGATTTTGCTTCAACAAAAGCAAGAAGAGTAAAATGGTGAAACCTGCTTTTGTTTGTTAGTTACACTTACTTTGTTTTTTATGAAACTAAAAGGTATTTTATTTTATGTTTATTGAAATTAAATATTAAACTATTTTTGTTGAATTATAAATTTTAGTTTTATTTAAAAAAAAAAAACCAAAATAAACAAAAATTCTCTTCTTTATAGCATGGTGTCGTAAATAACTAAAATTTTCTTCACTTAGTTTGATTACGTTTTCATATTCTATATTTAATTCTATAAGGGTTAAATTTTACATGAAAATTATCACTCCATCGTGTGATTCGGATATCAGCGAATTCTAATTAACAAATTTAATTAAAAGGGCCGGCAATTATGTTTTGCACCTGAGCGGCCAGTAACTTAGGAACGGCACTGACACAATTATTATTATTTCAAATTATATCACTCATACCACCCTCAAAATGCAGCTAAAGATGGTAGTGCACTTATATTAAAAGACAACATAAATCACTATGAATAAAAACATTTCTAAAGCAATGAAATCCAATTAGCAATAATAGTTATTTTATTAATTGAGTTACTGCCCACTCAGGTATAACTTAAAAGAAAAAGACTATTTGAAAATACTAAAAGAGCTTGGAGAAAAATTCATCGTGGGGAAGGGCCGGACTTCAATGCCAAGAACACAGATTGGAGATCCAGAAATACCACAACAAAAAACAGCAAACTTAGGAAGGCGATAATAATTTTAGGCTGCAATTATCATTCTTTAGGAAAACCAACATACTGGCCTACAGAAGATTTATTATATTTCTTCATATGCAGGAAAGTATCAGTTAATTTAATTGACATTTATATGCTGGGTGGCGCAGTAGGTAGATCGCTTGCCTTTCAACTGAAAGATTCCAGGCTCGAGTCCCGATGAAGTAAAAAAAATTCTTTATGGGTTTTTCGATCTGGCCCAGTACCCTTTGTCATTGGGATAAAATAAATGACAAAAGATAATTCAGAGTCTGGTAACCAGTTAAATAAAATAAAGCTATTCTATTAAAGAAGGCTTAGTTCCTGACAATAGCAGTAGTTTTCCACATTTAATGAGTTGATGAGCCAGTAATTTGTTAAATAAATACTCGAAATATTTGTAGATATTGTAGTGTAAACTTGCAGTACCGTACTGAATTAAGCACGAAAAGGTGATTATACCTAAGTTACTGTCAAGAAGATAAAAAAAAAAAAAAAAATTTCGATCTCACTTCAGATCATTCACCAATAATACTTACCCTGAGTGAAACTATAATCAAGAAAGGTACGGAAATTATAATGAATATCCAATGCTAACTAATAAATCAACAAATTGGGAGAATTTTCAAATAGAGTTAAATAGTAAAATAAGTCTAAGAATACATATACAAAGCATACACCAGCTAGGACGAAGCTACAGAAAAATTTATACAAATAATACAAAATGCAGCCTGGAATAATATTAAAGAAATAAAGTTTAAGACCATAGCTAATAATTATCCAATAGAAATCAGAGAGATACTAAAGGAAAAAAGAAGAGCCAGAAGATGATGGCAGCAATCAAGTGATCCGATGGATAAAAATATACTAAATAGAAAGACACACCATTTAAAATGAGAAATTCAGAGGCTGCAAGAGGAATCAGTTCATGAATCTTCATTATGGAGAACTGCAAAAAAATTATTAAACTAAGAATGGGCGAGGAGTAACAAACAAAAAAGGTGGAAGCGTTTGCCAACGATACAAAAGAAATATCCACGCTTACTGCAGCTGAAACAAATGCTCCGATTTGTGAAAGTAATAATATTCCAGATGAACGAATAAAACCTGTGACACCGAAGGAAGTTATGAATGAAATAAAAATAAATCTCAACAAGAAAAAAACTCCGAGATTTGATTTAATAACTAGCGACAAACATGTGCCCAAAAAAGGTATTCTCATGCTAAGTCACTTAATCAAAGAAGCATTTAGATTGAAAAAAAAAACATTTAGATTGAAACACGTGCCTAGTATTTGGAAAGTACCGGAGGTTATAATGATCCTAAAACCAGGAAAACTGGCAATTGAAGTAAAATCATACAGACCAATATCGTTTTATCCAGTAATATCAAAATTTTTTGAAAAGTTTATCTTTAAGAAATTAAAACCAATAACAGAAGGTAAAAATTTAATACCAAATTATCAATTTGGTTTTAGAGCCAAACATTCAACAATATATCACG
The DNA here is from genome assembly GCA_963942445.1 of Argyra leucocephala. Taxonomy (NCBI): domain Eukaryota; kingdom Metazoa; phylum Arthropoda; class Insecta; order Diptera; family Dolichopodidae; genus Argyra; species Argyra leucocephala. The sequence continues at coordinate 19,894,174 of OZ012681.1, forward strand.
TACACCGTATCACAAACATCATAGAAAAAGGCGGAAGTGAACAAGTCTACTCAACCATCTTCCTCGCTGTCTCTGAAGCCTTTGACAAGATGTGGCATGAGACATTATAAAAAAATTAAATAAACTTTTACCTAAACAACTGGTACAACTATTAGAGTCCTACATTTGTTATTTCGCATAAGTCAAAAATATGAGTGCTCGAAATTGAAAGCAATAAAAGCAGGAGTCCAAAAAGGCAGCGTTCTGGGTCCTGTACTTTATTTATTATACAGGTGTAGTCTGCCCCCAATTTTTTGACAACTTGATATAGAAGAACTGCAGAGAACTGCAAAACGCTTAACAACGGGTTACTATCACATTTCTGCATTTTATTTGCTTGTATGTCATTTACTTGTATTTCATTTGCCTGTTTTTCAATTACCTATGTTTGTATGTACAATTTATTGGTTGGCCACGAAATACCAAATATCAAAAACAATTCTTAAAATCCGACTTTAATTCATGTAGGGTTTTCGAGTTCAATGATGTTGTTTGTATGCAACAGCGGCTATTTATATACGAAAAATGATTTAAATAAATATTCTGGAAAAAAGAGTTATCCTCTGTTTTGTATCCAACAGCAACGGCTACGGAAAAAAAGTAATTTATATAAATATTCTATAAAAGACGTAGAGCTTTGAGTTTGAATCCAACTCTAAAATTTCTCCTAAGTCAGAATGTCACATCTATATGACATTTTGGATTGCGCAGTAGGTAGAACGCCTGCCTTTCAATCGAAAGATCTCAGGTTCGATTCCCGATGAAGCAAAAAAAATGCTTTATTGGTTTTTCTACCTGGTCTAGTACCTTTTGCCATTAGGATATAATAAATGACAAAAAAAAATAATTGAGAGTATAATCTGGTAACAAATTAAATAAAATGAAACTATTCTATTTAAAAGGGCTTAGTTGTTGACAATAGTTTTCCCCATTTAATGAGTAGATAAGTCAGTAATTTGTTAAATAAATACTCGAAATGTTGTAGATACTGTAGTGTAAAATTGCAGTACCGTACTTAATTAAGCGTAAAAATTAACTGTAAAAATATATATATACAATTATATATATATATTCATTACATATAATATGTATATGTATAATATTTATTATCTTCAGTATTTAGCATATCCAGTCAAATTAAATACAGGTAAATGAAATACAGTCACATGACACGCTCCCGCTTAACAACATCAAATTATACGTATATGTGCCATCAAAAAGCAATGCTTCAAGCCTTATGAAAATATATTTCTTATATACATTTTAATTTTGACATGCACTGTATCTACATAAAAATATGTACATCAAATATAAATGAAAAGCTCTGAAAATAATTGTTGGCTAAATTACTGCAATATTTAATCAAATAAATTGAAATTTTCTTTTATTTTATTATATACGTATGTAAATACTTATATATATATATATAATTACATATATGCGAATAGAATCCATACTTTGTATAATATAAACAAACACTATAATATGAAAATTGTATAATATTTATATAATTATAAGAAATTCAATAAAAATAAGTTTATTTTTTTAATAAATCTAAATATAGTTCAATACATACACATATACATTAAATGTATAAATGTATGTACACTGAACTGAATAATAAGATAATGACATTTTAAATCTCGATCTAGAATAACCCCGATATAATTAATAAATAAATAAAATAAAAACAAAAATAATAATATTTTTCCTCTCCAGTTATATAGTCTAGTGAGTGATAATATTCTCAAGAATAATTATCTCTAGGTTTATACAGGGTGATGTCGCTCTTAAAATTCTTTAAGAGGTTATTCCTTCGAGTATTTTAAGAAAATATGTTTTACAAAAAAAATTGTTCTAGGGAGTATATTTTTAAACTTAACTATAGAGTGTAGTATATAGTTTATAGTTATGTAAAAAACAATTATCCATAATAACATATTAATGGTAACAAAATTGGCTTATGGTAAAATTCAGCTTTCCTGACCAACAAAACACTTCTGCTCCATATTGTATTAGGACAACAATGCAGGACAACAATGATGATGAACAAAATATTGATTATATTTCGGGATCTCAAGAAATCAGATAGATCACATATGCATCAGCAAGAAATGGAAACAATCAATGTTAGATGTGAGAAATAGAAGGGGAGCAGATATACACAGCGATCATGAATTACTAACTGGGGACTTCAGAATGAAACTAAGCCAACAAGGAAGAGGCAGAAGAAATAGAAAGAAGAAAATAAATATAAACAACTTAAAAAATCCGCAAGTAAGAGCTGACATAGTTACGGCGTTACGAGAAAATATTAGAAATAATAGAGAATACACTTGGGAAGAGATTCTGGAAATTTACAACCAAACAAGCGAACAAAATCTTGGAATTTCACAACCACAAAGAAAAATCTGGATAACCGATAACACATGGGCCTTGATTAAAAGAAGAGGTGAAATGAAGAAAATGATAAACAACAGGATGGCATCAAGAAGAGAATATGAAGAAATAGCGAAAGCAGTAAAAAGAGCAGCAAGAAGAGATAAAAGGAAATTTCTACAAAATTTAGCCGGAGAAGCAGAAAAAGCAGCACAGCAACATAACCTGAGAGAATTGCATCGCATAATCAAGAACTTAACAAACCAGTCGGAACAACAAAACAAACCAATTAAAGATAAAAATGGTGCGCTCATCACAAACTTAGAGGATCAATTAAAGAGATGGAGAGAACATTTCCAAGAACTGAGCAACGAAGAAAGTACAAATAATGAAGCAGACATAAGAAACAGAGACAATGCAAATATCTACCCAAATATAGAAGAAATCAAAGCTACAATCAATATCCTGAAGCACAACAAAGCAACAGGTGAAGATGGAATTCCAGCAGAAATAGCCAAACTGGACCCTGACTTATTCGCAAAAACAATTGAACCCCACATCAGGAAAGCATGGATAGAGGAGAATATACCACCATCATGGAAGAAAGAAATGATTGTCAAGATACCTAAGAAAGGAGACTTGGCAAATTGCAGCAACTGGAGAGGAATCACGGTTCTAAATACTATTCATAAGATAATAGCAATTATTATAAAGAAAAGATTAGGAGAAGTACTAGAACCAATACTACGGAAAGAGCAGGCAGGTTTCAGACCAAACTGAAGCTGTGTAGACCAGGCAAATACTTTACGGGTCATAGTTGAACAATCAGTAGAATGGAATGCCCCACTATATCTACTATTCATAGATTTTAAGAAAGCATTCGACACAGTCAAGAGATGCGCAATATGGAGAACACTTACAAAGAAGGGAGTTCCTGAAAAAATCATCAACATCATCAAAGATGTATAAAGATGCAGAGACAACAGTTCAACACAGAGGTAAGATCAGTGATCCATTCTACACCAATATAGGAGTTAGACAAGGATGTCCACTATCTCCACTTCTCTTCAACACAATACTAGACGACATTCTAAGAGAAGTTTGCACTGGAATAAACGGAATAGAATGGGATCTCTTCGGAAACTTAGAAGACTTAGATTACGCAGATGATGTATGCCTCATATCAAAAAATCAAAGGGACCTACAGAACAAAGTCAACAGATTAAAGGAAGAAGCAAAGAAATCGGGACTGGAATTAAATATCGAGAAAACCAAAGCAATGAGGACAAACAATAGTTATAGTGAGCCAATAACAGTGAGTGGACAACAGATATAATACGTAGAAGAATTCAACTACCTGGGGAGCATTATAACATCAAGAGGAGGTGCAACAGAAGATGTCAACAGCCGTATAAATAAGGCAAGAAGAACATTTGGGAGCCTAATGAAGATATGGCGGAGCAACCAAATATCGAGAACAACAAAGCTAACAATATTCAGAACATGTGTTAAGTCAACATTAATGTATGGCAGTGAAACATGGCTCACTTCGGTCAGAATCAAACAGAAGCTACAAGTATTCATCAACAAGTGCTTGAGAATTATATGCAGAATATTCTGGCCGGCAAGAATTAGCAACGAGGATTTATGGATGATAACTGGAGAAGAACCTATCAACAGACAGATAAATAGGAAAAAATGGAAATGGATAGGTCATACACTAAGGAAATCAGAAAGTGATATAGCAAGAAGAGCTCTAGAGTGGAATCCACAAGGACAAAGGAGACCTGGCAGACCATACAACACATGGAGACGCACAATCGATCAAGAATTAACAGTCAACAATTATACCTGGGACGATATTAAGGAAGTAGTACTCAACAGAGAGGAATGGAGGTTCACTATCGAAGCCCTATGCTACCACGCGGAGTAATAGGAGAAAAAAAAAAAAAAAAAAATTTCGCAATACTTTGTTGTGAAATACATATTTATAAATAAAAAAGAAGGGTAATCATGTACTTGTTGTAGATGTGTAGAAGTGTTATTGCCATTGTAAAATTTTTATACGAAAAAATATTCTGCAAGAAGACTAGTAGATTTTCACAAAACTCAAACCTATTGTACTATTAGTATTGTACATTAGTTGCCATTGTACTTTTTAAGTCTGACATTTTGTAAAGTCAATACATTACATACAACTATACGAGTATATATTTGGAAAATAGCTGAGATAAGCACAGAGGTAATTTTTTAAATAAAAATTTTAAATTGAAACAAAATTTTAATTGAATTATTTTATAAATGTATAGTTAAAAGTTTAAAAAATAAAGTTATTTCTCACTTATTCTACTTATTCTGATACTTATAAATTAAATTTATATGCAAACAAACCAGAGTCAAAATAATTCTACATCGAGTACATACAATATCGAAAGTACAAGGGTGTGTTCATGAAAAAACGAATGTGCTTACTTGAGATGAATGAATGAATAAATAAAATAAAAATATAAATAAAATCGTTGCACAAATCATTGTAGATCTAGACCTACTACACTTCCACACTTAATCGTGAATACCTTTATTTAATTTTATATTGACTTTACATTTTAGATTTGGATAACACAATGTGAATGTACGATAATAACGTTTTGAATTTTATTCACAATTTTCTAGCTTATGGCAATGGGATTCAATAATAATTAATTTAACAAAATATAAATAAGAACATTTTTCTTTTACAAGTTCTGATAACACAATTTTTTACAAGAAGATAGAGCTATAATCTATAAAATAAAACAAATGTTAATTGAAGTGATAATTAATAAAATATATTTCACTAAATTTAAGAATTAATCATTTTCTTATTTGTTTTTTTTTTTATTGTATTATTTAAAAAATAAAATCTTAAGTGTAGGTTTGATTAAAAAAAAATACAAGTCTCTTTACAATAGTTTATGAGTATTCAAGATTTGAAATAAAATATTATATATTAATACAACTATTACAATAATGCAACAATCCATAATTGCATAATTTAAAAATTTTGGGAAATTTCTGTAATTGTCCAGAAGTGGTTCAATATTATTTTTGTAAGTCATTTTTATTATTTTACGCAATTACACAAGAGCCCCAAGAAAATAAATAGAAATTAAGTATGTAAGTAAATAGACAAAACAACTAGGGGCCCCTGTTGAACATTTATAATTCAAGTTGAAGCCAAATTTAAAGATTTAAAAAAAATAGTAATTTAACGATAAAACAAAAACCATTCATGTTTTAATAAAAAATTTGGAGGTGAGTCAGTTTTATTTAGGAAACATAAATACTCCTACGTCGCATATTACACTGTTTCGTTTCGACATATTTCCTATATAGTAAGTGGCATTTAATGGATAAAATTACTAAAATATTATTGTAATTCAAGAGTTATTAAAATATAAATATTTTCAACCAAAACTATATGATTACTACAAAATGTAATCAAAGTATAGAAAACAATAATTTGAGACAGTTGCTTAAAAAAAAATTAATAGAATAAATTTCCTTTAATTATGTATAAAAATAATAATTATGTTGAATGACACAAAATGAAAGTGTTTTCTTTAAAAGTTTGATAATTATGAAACAAAATAGAAATTTTTTCAACTCGTATGCGCATTTCTGTTGTATATATAACTTATTTACATATTAAGAGTTCATTAAGGAGAGGAGAGAAAAAATGAGAAGATGTTTACTGCGCAGGTCCTTAAATCTATTTGTCTATTATAATTATATATATTTTTAGAAAATTTACTTTTTTTTCGTAGTTATATGTAATGGAAATATTAAATTGCAAATATTTTGAAGAAATAGTTTTTTTGTTGATTTAATTCGGTAGATTTAATTTGGTTCTTAAACCCATTTTCCCATCATGTAATACAGTGAGTGATGTGTTAATAGGTCTGTAATCACAATGTGTATATTATATAGAAATTAATTTCGGATTTACTCAATTTCCGCCACTAATCCAAATAATATTGTGAACTAAAAAGATAAAGTATGAAAAATGTGTTCAGCTTGTAATATTTCAAAAATGTATGTACAATATTTTAAAATTTTGTATACTGTATTGTATTTTTTTTGTATCATCCTACATTATAATTATTATTTTTTGTTTAGTAAATAAATTGTATGAATTGTATTTTATTATAATATGAATAAATGAATTAAAAATCTAATCTATATATACATTATTATGTATTTGATTTGGTTGCGTACAAACAAATATCATAATATTTTATAAAATTTCTGTAGTTGTTGTTTTAGACATCAAAATACATTTTATTTATGATGGTGAATATTTTTTGCAGCATTAAAAGTTTTATAAAAACTTAATGAAATTTTATAAAATTTTATGAAATTTCTTTGTACGACAAAAACTTGAAAATTTATTATTTCACATTTTTTTTTATTATTTATTAAATTTTATTTTTTGAATTGCTATTTTTTTTATTTTAAAATTTGTAATAGTGGTTTTACTATCAAATAATTAAACTATTATCTAAAGATTTAAATATGCATACAAAATAGAACCACTAAATTAATTTTTATTTTTTTTTTTTTTTCATTTAATAAACAATTTTTGGGGATGGTTGGATGGTGTCATAATTCCAAAAAAAAAAAAAATTTCAAAGTTAGAAAATTCTAAGCAATGAAAATAAGTAACACACATGTCCCTATTTTGCGTAACCACTGTTGGATTCAAAAAAAGGGATATTTCCTTTTACCAGATCATTTACCTTAATTATTTTTATGCGTAGTCGCATTTGGATTCATATCTTTATACCATCAAATTATAATTTTTGAATTTCTTTTCTTTGGGACTTGTTTTTTGGATTTTTTTTTTTTTTAAATTGTGTAAATGGAATTGTGGAAATGGAAATTTTTTTTTTTTTGGAATATCGTATACAACCCAAATTTTTGCTTGATTCTTACAAATATAATTATGAATACCCATCAACTTGTGAATACTCTTTTAATTTTAAAAACTATAATTATTATTCTAATGTAAATTAAAAAAACAAAAATTAATATATATAAATAATAAAAATAAACTATTTCAACATTTACACATAATTATTTATTATTATTATGTATTTTTAATATTAATATTATTATTATTATTATTCATTGATCGTTTGGTCCTACTAAAAATTGTCCTTGATAAACTGGTATCATATCTTCTTCAATATGATCTTTATAATATGTATACGAATCTAAATTTAAAAATAATTTTCTCATATTTTTATCAATCCAATTGCGTAATGACATAATATTTGTATAAAATGCTGGTATTGGTAAACCACAATCAATACCGGTTGATACAATACCAATTTGATAAAATTGATTAAAATCAGAATTATCAATTGAACAAAATAATGGTGCACCACCATCACCTTTACATGAATCTTTACCATCTGATGCACCACCAGCACATAAAATTGTATTATGTAAATGTGAATAAAAATCACTTTTTACATAAGCAGTAACACGATTAATACATTGATTGCGTTCAATTATTGGTAAATTAACTTCTTGTAATTTTAATGAATATACACTATCAATAGATGTACCATTTTTACCCCAACCAGCTACATGACAAATTTTACCATCAAAATTCATATTCTCTGGTGGCAAACAAATTGGTTTAACATTTAATGATATATCAAAATTTTTATTTATAACTAACATTGCAATATTATTACCATATATTGCTTTTGTATATTGTGGATGTATTATTATATTAATAACAAAACGTAATTGTTTCTCTATATATTTATTTGTTGTATTTAAATCATAATCACCAGCTCTTGCATATAAATTATTTTGATATTTTTGTTTTAAATTAATACTATATGGTAAAACATATTTTTCAACTTTATGAGCAGTTGTCAATACAATTTTTGGATGTATTAATGAACCTGAACCTACAAAATTAAGGTTTTTTTTTGCTAAAATTACAATTATCCAAGGATATTCAATATTGGTAATTTCACCATTTATAACACGATTAGTTATACTTAAATTTTTTACACCACAAGGTATTATCTCTCTTTTAGATTTTTTATTATTTATAATTTTTGTTGTAGTAGTTGTATTTGTTGTTGTTGTTGTTGATGGTGATACTAATAAATTAGTATTATTAATTTGATTTAAATTTATTTTATTATTATTATTATTATTCCTAGATTTTGCTTCAAATATTTTAACATTTTTATTTTTATATCTTTCATATAATATACGATCAAAATATATTTTATCTTCATATGGTATATCATCATAATTATTTAATTTATTATTTTGTATATATATATCTTCAATATATTCATGTCCACTATCAAATACACGTTTAATATTATCATCATAAATTTTTTGTTCGTCTTCTGATATATTATTTATTTTCATTTGATCATCATTTGCTAATGATTTTATTAAATTACAATTAAGTAATAATATTATTAATATAAAATATTTTATAATTGTTATCATTTTTCTATTTTATTTTATTTTATTTTATTTATTTATGTAATTATGTTTATTATTTTTTTTTGTTTAAATTTCGTTTTAACACTTTCAATTGTAAGAAACAATCTAAAATAAAATTTATTTTAATTTTTTCTACTTAAAAAACTGATAACAATTTAATAATTTGCATAAATTGGTATGTATTTGAAATGAAAAAAGCTCTTCCCATAATAATTAAACCGCAATATTTATGAGTAACAAATTAATATGGTAAATAAAGTGGTTGGATCAGAATCACAGAATAAATTATTTTTCTTGTTGGTGATTATGAAGCTGTCAACTAGATTTAGAATAATAGCTAGTGATATTATACAGTATGAATAATGCGCAATCGAAATGATTGCGCAATAATTTTATAATTTTAATTTGATAATTTTAAATTTGAATGGCAGCACCAAAATTGAAATGCTAATTTTAGCGAAACAACTGAAAAATGAAACAAAAAAACGTGCTGCCACTGTAGTCATTATCGTTTTTTATTTTTGTTCAAGTTGTTTCTTGTTAAAAAATTATTGTGAAAAAAAATTTTGGAGAAAAAATTTAACTTTAAAATAAGTAATATTATATTTATATTTGACATAAAATTTTAAATGTACGATACATATTATTTTTACTTGTAAAAAGAATGAAAAATTACAACAGAATACAAATTAACAAGACAATTAAGCATATTGATGGATTTTTGTTAAAAAATACATATATGTTCATTCTCAGGAGGTTTGAGAATTGGAATATCAGTTCCGTCAATAATACCGATGACGCCAGGTATTCATAAAAATACTTTCGTGTTTCCGTGAATGCTTCTTCTATTATCCTTATCCAACGAGGGCAAAGATTATTTTTTAATATTTTAATGGTATTTCTAAATACTTTCGATACCGTGGTTTGGGCCATTGCTACAACTTTATTAGCACCAACATTAACTTGGTGACTACCACTTGCCAATAGGTTTAATGCTGCGGCCAGCTGTAATATTGACGGAACTCCTCTAATGCTTTTTTTTTTTTTTAATTTTACACTTTCTAAAACCATTTTAAATGCTTCCTTACTCAGCCTAAAATTCTTTAGAACGAAAATAAAAATTGTATTTACTAAAATGTTGAAAGTGAAAGGGTCAGTACTCTTTTCTTGGTAACTCAAATATATTGCTTTTATCCCTTAATATCCTTCATTCTATTATTTGGTTAACATTAATATTTTCCTCATCCGAAGAACTTTCATCAAAAAGTATCATTTTGATTTAAAACCTAAAATTGTATATTTTTAAAAAAATTTTCAGCAAAATTTTGACTATTTTTATAAAAAATTCACTTCAATTTATTTAAAATATACTCTAACTTACTTAGAAACTTTTTTTTCCTTAAATATTTCACAAACGAATTTTTTAGCTTCAACTTTGATACTATCGCCAATATATTTTGGTTCAAACGCCAAAAAGTAGCGTTTTCAACAAATTCGTGCTACCGAAAATAAGCGAAACAAAAGAAAAAAAACGTTACAAATATTCATGCTGCCATTTTTGACTATTAGCGAAACAACATGTTTAAAACAAATTTCGTGCTTCCACCCCAGATTGTACGAATTTTTTTAAAAATTTTATCATCATAAAGGGAGCATAATGGGACGGTATTGTCATATTTTGAGTTAAAAATGGGACTGCATCTTAAAAAGGAAATGATTAACAAATTTTGTTCTACGTGAATACTCTATCTATATTATATGTATATTGTCGGCGTACAAATGAAACTGACCATCTCCAAAATTGAAGTTTTTCAATAAATGCAATCAAAACTTTGAGCGATTTTTATTCTTTTACTACACTTTTATAGTTTATTTTATTAAATTTTTAATAAATGGCTTGAATGACATTTTAAGAGTAGTATTTAATATAAATAGTATGAATTTTTTAGTGAAAAGTTAGTACGTGTCTAGATTTTAAAGCAAATGTGGATGTGGTCAATTTGTTCTGATTGGTATTTCCGTTTTTTTTCTCAATAATAGTCAATTCTAAAATCTGAGATAGCAAACGTTTGATCGCAACCAATCAAAAAGTAGGTTTTAAATTAATATTACTACAAAAGCGTTTTTATGTATTTGTATATCAACGTTTTATTTATTGGAACATAAAGAATTCGTTATTAAATAATAAAATCGATTTTAAAATAATCAAATTCAAATATTAAGTTTTATAAATTAAGAACAAAACAAAAATATCCTTTAATTACAAAACATTAGGTCTGTTTGTTTACTTTTATTTGCAAAAAGTTGCAAATAAGAGGAAAAATCACGTGATCATAAAATTTTGCGAGAATAGTTAAAATGTTCTCTTTTGCAAACAAAAGTAAGCATACGCAAAATTTGCATAAATTTATCTAAATTTTTTCATATCAATAATAATTGATTTTTTTAAATTTGAATTAATTTAGTAATTTTCTGAATTTTTTTTTGTAAAATTATTGAATGTTTTTGTTGAAAAAAATTAAATTAAATAATTTTTCATGGTTTTTGCCTTTTTGTCGCTAAAAAGTTATATAAATAAGTTTTCAGGTTAGGTATACAACTTTTTATTTATTTTAGCTATATTACTTTTTATATGAAAAATATTCTATTGACATTTAAAACAACAACAAAAAATTGACAGTAGATTTTTAGAAATTTTTGCAAATAGAAATTTCATTTGCAAAAATTTATTTAAGAGAGCGAGCTCTGACGTCATGCTTGAAGCACAAAATTCACTTAAATTTCTCAAAAATTTGTAAAGAGCGTGCAAATAAAAAAGTAAACATACAGGAATTTGGATAAATTTATATAAATTTATATAAATTTGCGAGTTAACATACAGAATATAGAACAATTATAACAAAAAAAAGTGCAAAATTAATATTAAAATGAGATTGTCATAAAATGACTAGGTTAAGATGATTCCTCTTTCTTCAAGAGGTAGACTTTTATACCACGCGTGAAAAATTTTTGGTATTACACCTTTATTTCACAACATAATAAAATCTTTTTTTTTCTTATTCGAAATGGTTAGTTTTTTCTTATATAATTTGCTTGAGCTAACAGGTATTTTGATCGCTTCTGGTACTTACTTCTCTACGGTTTCCAACATTTATTACCTTAAATTCATTATTGATGGAATAATTGTATTTATAAAGAATATTATTTAATTGGCTTGTCCTTCTCATATCTCAAACATTTTATTGATAACCATTCCTTTTTTGTCTTTCAGTACTCATGTTTCTATATTTTAATATTTTTTGACTAAGATATCACCAGACCAAACTAAATCAAACTTGCTCCCAAAGTAGAAAATAAAACTCTAGTGGTTTCGATAAAAGTATATTTTTATTTATTATATATAATATATATTTTTATTTTTAGATTATTATTTTATTGTTGTTGATCATTCTAATTTTATAATATTAATTTTTTTTTTTTTTTGCACTCTACAGCTTAGGTAGAATCACCTTTTCGTGCTTAATTAAGTACGGTACTGCAATTTTACACTACAATCTACAATATTTCGAGTATTTATTTAACAAATTACTGGCTTATCAACTCATTAAATGTGGAAAACTACTGCTATTGTCAGGAACTAAGCAAGCAACAAGCCTTCTTAAATCAAATAGTTTCATTTTTATTTAATTTGTTACCAGATTATACTCTCAATTACTTTTTGCCATTTATTAAATCCCAATGACTACTGGACGAGGTCGAAAAATCCATAAAGCATTTTTTTTTTGTTTTTTTGCTTCATCGGGAATCGAACCTGGGACCTTTCGGTTGAAAAGCAGGCGCTCTACCTACTGCGCCACCCAGCGTGTTAGTCATGAAGAGTTATACACCGGGACATATTTTTTATTAGATTCTATTGCACTATGAACTGAGTCCACTTCTATAATGATCCAATTTCATGAAATTATGTTTTAAAAATTTTAATGTTAGTGTTCTGCCTAACTATAATGAAGAAATATACAATGAATTGATTTCTATTCTGTACTCCGCAAGAATCGGAAAATAATAAAATGTCTGTTATATTTCCTGGAAGATTTAAAATCTATTTACATAGTGCTGTTCCTGTTTTGCAGCTGCCTCTTTTACCATTGATTTCAGTCCATAGGAAACAATGACGACTTCATAATAAGTCAAGATGTAGGCACATAATTTTTGACTGTAATACATTAGAGATACGTCGGAAAATGTAGCAAACTTTGTAAGTTAAAATGTAGCTGAAATAAAATTATTTTCCTCATTGTCTCTTAATTTGTCTTTCGCTTTTGTTTTGTAAGCTGGATTTTTTCGTTGGATGTGTGTTAAATATTTGTTTTCTTTTTCTTGTATTTTTTTAGTGTTTTCCACATCTAACACATTTCTTCTTTTTTTCGCAGATCTTTTTTTGGTTTATAAACAGCTAAATTGGAATTGTGCCCAAAACATCGTTTGCATATGTCATTAGGGACACTGGAATTATTGATTCATTCTTACAAAATTCTTCATATATAATTCTTCGTTTGTCTGCGTTGCGAAAGCTACCAAAACCACTATGATCAGATAATGCTGAATCAACTGACCATGATTTAATGCAAGTTGCTAAAACAAAAATGTTTTACACTCACGGTTTAATAAATCATAGAAAGTGAAAGAATTACTTAACGTGATATTAAAAAAGAAACATAAAATATATAAATATCAATTTGTAAAGGATGGACCAAAGTACAATAAAAAAAAAATATAAAACAAGAAAAAGTGACCAAGAGATAAAATATGATCAGTTTTTCCAGCATGAAAACAGAATATTTTGTACATAGGCATTTGGAGCAAGTGTTAATTTTTCATTCTTATTATACCAGTAACGACTATTCATTTTTTCCTTTGAAAATATGCTTGTTTCGGAATCATTTGGTCACTATAACTCAATTTTCGCAATTTGGCGCTTGGTCATATATGTTTCCTTTATAATTTTATACATTTAATTAAAAACACATTTAAAAAAAATATGTATATGTATATTATGTTCTTTAATTTTGATTAATATAAAACAAAGAAATATGTAGAAGATTAATTAAAATAAAATTGATAAAGATTTCAAAAAAAATAAAAATAAAATGTAAATACAAAACATAAACAATTAACTCTCTACACTCTTAAATCAATGTAGCTGTGCCAGTTTTCACTTTTTTCAGTCAGCTTTTGAGAAATATTTTATATTCATTCTTAATACTTACTACAAATTAAAATTTAGACATGTTGACGATACTCAAATTTTTGTGTTAACATTTTTTGAAGTTATCATCAAGGATGTCGCTTTTATTTTAGTTAAGATCACATTACATAAATATTATGGGTCTGACAATTTTATTTGTACACTTGTTATTGTAATGAATGTAATGTATGTTTGCATGTGATACAATATGCAATACTATATATTAAATAAAAATAGTGGACAACCTTAACATAAAAGCTAAAAATGTATTTATGTATATAAATCTTAACAAGATATAATAAAGAAAAAGCTGTTTTTGTAAATTTTGTAGGCTAGACTAGTTTAAGAATGCAAAAAATTGTGGGATATAATAAAATTCAACTGAAAAAAGTATTGAACATTAAAATCTAAGAAGTCTAACTGTATATTTTAATTTTATAATACTATAGACTAGAATCAGTAGACACGACATAAAAGTTTCATTATTAATTTTTTTTTTCATTTTATATACAATTGCGCAAACATGCAATAATTATTAATAAACAAAAAACATGTCACTTTTAATTAAAATTATATTTTATGACTGAGACTGTGGTTTAACATTACCTGACTTTATTTTACCCTAACAAAACAACAACAACAAAATGAAGACAAAACGTTTTTTGTTTAAAAATTTTAATGTGGTTTACAACGTCAACGATTTTCTGAATTTCATCATTCTCTGAAAATGTCCTATCCAATTATAGTACTTTGAGGAATGATGTATATTGATTTGTATTTTGATAATTCAATCGACAGGTCATTTAATTAAGTTTGATTTTAATATTACCTCACCATAACACATTGTGAATTTCAGAGTATCTATGTTATCTTCAAAAAATAAACTCAATTAATTACTATCACTATTCTCATTCCATTTTTCGAATCAGTTTCATTTTACGAATGCTAATTCTGGCATAGTCATAATATGAAATTTAATCAGTTTGAAAGTCATGACATACATATATATAAATATGTAAATGATAACCAAAAATAAACTTATAATTATTTTAAATTTTATATTTTTAACAGTTAAAGCTATTTTATACACAAAATATTTATCTGATTAATAAAAAAATATAAATTTATTCCATTTCGACATTACTCTCCTCAATTCCAAAACAAACACGAACTGAAATTAAATAAAATTTATAATATAATAATGATTTGATTTAAATATATGTATATGAAAAAAATTTACCAGCTTCAAAATTTTTCACATTATAAACTTTTAATCTAGGATTTTTTTCACCACCAATTGCAAATGTAAATGGATCTTCAGGGCACTGTTGCAAACACTGTATTCTACCTAATTGAAAATCATGTCGATATATTTCTTTTGCTTCTCTATAAATAAATAAATAAACTATATTAATAAATATTATCGTGGAAAAATTTCATTTAACTAACGTTTGTCCAAATTTCCAAATTTTTAATGCACCATCAGCTCCAGTTGTAGTTAACATACTTTTAATTTCATTATTAAAACAAATACCTGAAATTTCATCTGGATGTGCATCAATATTCCATAAATAATTTTTTGGTTGTCTAATATCTGCATAAGATAATTTTCCAGTATTTGTTCCCGATATAAAATAATTTCCATCATTTGGATTCCATATAACTTTTTCTATTTCTGCATCAGTTTTCCATTTTAAGAATTTCGTATTAATATTTTCTAAATCTCTACCATCAAATAATCTAACAATACCATCCGAACAACCAGTTAATATTGTTTGAGCTTCAGTTGCATGAAACGATAAAGATTGAACTTTATCTTTGAAAACATTTATTGTGGTATGAGGTTTTTGTTCATCTAAATCCCATAATATTACAGATTTATCAACAGAACCGCTAGCTAATATATGTGGATAATTTGTATTCCATGATAAATCTAAAACAGCATCAGTATGACCATATTTTTGTTTATTTTTCTTGCGATTTCCTTTACTGCCTAATTTAAAAACTGGTTCAATTGAATCTTGTATATCTAAATCCCATATAGTAACAATTGGATCCATACAACCAATAGCACATAGATTTCCGTTAGTTTCAGAGCCAGGATCATGATTTAACCATTCAATACATAATGGAAAACTTGGTAATAGAAAATCATGAAGAGTATAAAAACTTTCTTCTTCTGCATTAAAAACCCATACTTCTAATGATGCTGCATCATCTTGAACATGTCCTACTAATATTAAATTATCTGTTGGTTTAATAACTTCATCATCTGCTTCAGAATCAGCATCATCATTATCATCTACTTGTTCAATTTGATCTACAACAGCAATATCACGTATACTTGCAACTTGTGTTTCTGGTTCATTATCATATCGTTCAAATTCAAATTCATCTTGAGGATTACGATTTTCAATTTCAGCTAAATCCATTTCTACATCATTGTTTTCGTCATTATCACTAGCATCGTTTTCATTGTCATCATCACTATTTTCTCTACAATTATTTTTTATTTATTTATATATTTTTTTTTTCTAGTTACATTTCAAAGTGAAGCTTACCCTAATTGCTCTTTAGTTTCTGAAATAACTCTAGCAAGTTCAGCGGTAGTCAAAACAACCTTTTATTAATTATGAAATGAATAAAATTGTTTTTTTTATATGTAGATTTTAATAAAAAAAAATTTTTAAAGTGAATTACCTTTTCTGGTTTTTCTTTCGCCACACCACGTTTAACAAAACATAAGGTTGGAATAAAATCTATAGATGGTTCTACTGGTCCATCTAAATCACCCATATTTTTTTTTTTTTTAATTTATTTATTATTAATTTATTTTAAAAAATATATATATTTATATTTCTACACAAAATAACAACTGAAATAAAACACGTGCGAAGCAAATTCTTTTCTTCTGATTGTTTTTCTGTTTTCTTGTTTTGAAATGTCAAATAATGATTATTAACCAGTTACTCTCAAAATATGAAAACAACACTGATAGCAGTGTCACTTGTGACAAATATACAAACTAAAATCGAACATATTCGTATATAAATGTTTAGTTTTATCAATGGTAATGTGGTATAGGTTGAGAGATTTTTTGAAACTAAAATAATTTAATATTTTTAGTTTAATAGAATACAATTTATATAATACAAAAATAAATATATATATATATATATATAATATATCTATCTTTAATTTATATTAATTTATTGTTTTAGGTATAGCTAATTCTGAAGCTAAATAATTTAATATTTTTAATTTAATAGAATACGATTTATATAATACAAAAATAAATATATATATATATAATATATCTATATTTGATTTATATTAATTTATTGTTATAGGTAAGGCTACTTCTGGCAAATTTTTAATGAGTTTTCGTTATTAATTTTTAACGTGGTAAGCTAAACCGGAAGTAAGCAAGAGTTGTCAAAATGAATAGAACTGGCAGTTAATTTTTGAAATTCATAAAAAAGTAAGTATAATTTTTATATAAATTGAAATATTTGTTTTCATGAGAAAATTTAATTATAAAACAAATATATTAGCTATAAAAGATTTTTAAATTGAAATCTGTATCTGAAAATTTACTTTATTTTGAAACAATTTGCATAATGTGGCTTTAAAATTTCTTATTCGAAATTTCCGTTACTTTAAATATCAAAAATATAATAATGTTGAGAATAAATCAAAGTATATATGTTTATACATATTTACATATTTAAATATGGATGAATGTGTGTATATTATTGTTATATCATTTCAATATGATTATCTATATTTAAATCTAAATTTGGTTTTATATAAAATTTTAATAAAATATAAAAATATAAAATTCATTACATCCATACATGTAGACTCTGTAGTCTAGTGACTTAAGACTTTATCCGACTAAACTTTTTTTTATCTCGGGGGCACTCTTTTAACTTTTAGTTTTTTTTTATAATCAATTCATTGGCCAAGGTATTTTCGATATATAATACATAGCTGTGTTTTTTTCCCCAAATCAGATTTGGATTTGAAATACAATTTACGAATTTAGTATGTAATCAAATTTCAAAATAAAACTATAAAACATATTATTTTATACATAAATAACCACTTGAGAGAACTTTTAATTTTACATTATTGACAGTGAGTACGCGCACCTTTGATCAAATCAAATACAAATATGTAACTTCAAAGCTAAATCCAAGTCCATTAAAAAAAATGGATTTAGATTGTTGTTGTTGTATATAAGGAACTGTTTTGCTTATTTATTTATATTTGAATTTATTACAATTAAAATTACAATAAATTTATTTGTAAGCTCTACAGCTACTTGGGCGATCGGCTTATTTATCGCATAAAGAAGTATAATTATATAAAAGAATATATACACTTATTCTGATTTGAGAAGCAAAAACATTCAATAAATTGTATTTTATGCAATTAATAGTCTACGAAAAAATAATAATATGCAATATCCCTGTACGAATTGCAAAAAAAAAAATTACATTCCAACGTAAAATTTCTACAACACACCTGCTGAATAATTTTAAAGAAAGGCAAAACAAAAAAAAATGTACAATACAAAATGAGGATAAAACATAATAAAATAACAAAACAAAAACAATTACATATTAACCTTTACAAAAATAATTCAATGGTAAAAACAAAAACATAACCTACAAAAATTTCACTGTTTTATATTCTTCTATAAAATTTATTCTTTTTGTTTTTGAATAAATATATAATATAATATAATAAAATGTACAACAAAAATATTTTTTATATGTACATTAAATATCATATCAGAACTTGTAATGTATGTATATAATATAGTACCATATATACTACATAATGTAGTAGAACAAATAAATGCATATGTATTACAAAATTATATAGATCCTTCTTTTTATAATAAAAGTTTGTCCTTTCTTTGAATACATATAACGTAAACAATGACGTACATTTTTGAATATGTTTTACTTGCTTATATAAATTGTATATAACCTGTTTGAATGAATGTACACGTGCTAAATGAACACCTGTTACTTATAAATGTTGAAAAAAAAAAAAATACAAAAATTTTATAATATAAACAAAATTAAAATAAAATATAGTACATTTACATACATCAGTTGAGCATATACAATACAATACATAAAAATGTATTCCATCCACAAACGAAAAAAATTTCTACCAATATGTATATGAATGTACGTTCCAAATTTTATTGATTTTTTTTCTTCCTTTGTTTTTATAAATTTTCTTTTAAAATTTTGCACATGTGCAAAGGATCGATATTGTCATATTCTGTCAGGGATAGAAAATCTATTCGATGATTAAGTTTTTTTTTACTAAATTAATCTCATATAGAATTTCTAATCATGTCCAAGAGAAAATTTCTATTTTTCTATTATTAAAAATAATCAGTATTAAAATATGAATCATTTATTCCTTTAATTGTGATTTCGTCGTTTATAGTGATTGTAATAGCTAAATTTCTATAGGTTTACAGAAATCTATATTTTTTTCACTCTTTATTTTCATTAGACTAAACCGTTAGAGAGATAATTAAATTTTTTTGGCACTTAAATTTAACCTGCTCAGCTGAGGAAAACAAAAAGAACTCAAAACATAACTCCTATTACATTTTGAATGCCTGTTTTTGTTTTTAAATTTCCGTATATTTTACGCAAATATTTCCAACTTATTTGGCATACTGAACTTCAAAATATTTTGCAATCAAGAACGAAAACAAATTATAAAAATTTATCAAACTCAAATTTTTTACTTAAGAGTTCAGAAAAAAGATATTTGAACATGTAATAAAGAATTTCTGTCCCACATCCTGGGATGTTGGACCTATTATTTTCATCATGATTTAAGTGTAATTATTTTGCGGATGACAACTAAACAAAAACAAATTATTTGGTCAAAAATTTTCAGTTGGCAATAAATTTAATGACAATAATTGTCGCTAACAAATCGGTTAGTTGACGATCAATTTGATGATATCGAACACATGGTTTTTATTCGAAATATTATTTTCCTCTTGAAAATCTTAAAAAACAACAATAGAAAGGAATTGCATGCATAATGTTGAAACCGATTTGAATGTAAAGTGTTAACTATAATGACATATAACTACATGTCATGACATATTCCGTACTTGAAACTTCCCGAGCAGCTAAATGTCACAAAAAAGTGATAATATGTTGACAAATTTTGATGAATTGTCGACAAAATTTTGTGGCAATTTTTTTTTGAAAAAAGATCGGCAGGGTTACCCCCCCATTTATCACAATTTAGTTGACAGTTTTGTCAACAAATTTGTCAACAATTTGTTTATAATTTATCATCATTTTGTGGCTTATTTTGTCGACAATTTGTGAATAATTTGTCATTTATATGTGAACAATTTTGCAAACAGTTTGTGAATAATTTGTCATCAATTTGTGAAGGATTTTTTTTTTTTTACAGACAGGACAGTTTTTTCAGTAATTTAGGGGTGGATTTTAAGTAAATTAGGGTGAATAAAAACAATTTGTTTTTTATATATTACATATTTTATTCTATCTATAATTTATTCTATAAAAATAATTAAAAAACAAGATCTTTTTCAATTGTTTGTTTTAATTACAAAATTCATTCATATTTTTAAATAAATTTTGTTGTGTTTTTCAAAATACAAAATGTCAAAACAATACCGATTCTCAAAAGTGTTGAATATGACTGATAGATTGTAATACTACTACATATAAAAATAAATAAAAAACTTACAAACGTTGTCAACCAATTGTCACATATTATTGTTGACCAAAAATTGTCATGACAAATATTTGTCAACATTTCGTTGAAAAAATGTGAGTGGGTTTACAACCACAATTTTGTAACAAATTTTGTCGAGAAATCGCCATCATAATTTCGACGACAAAATGTGGATACAATTTTCTGACAAAAACTTGTCATGACAATTTTTGGTTACTGGGGTTACATTTAAATGCACATAAACGACATATGCGAAAATTAAGTTAAATCTGACAATTCGTTAAGTTTTCGTTAAACATAGAATTCTTATGTTAAATTCCATTCAAACCGAATTCGACATATGTAATTTTTTGTTGTTGTTGTTTTTCTAAGAAATATTTTCTTATGTCACTATGTCATTATGGGTCGACATATGCTTTGACAAATACCTATGTCAGCTTCGTTAGGTAATTTGACATTTACATATGTAGCTCTATGTCATTATAGTTGGCGCATAACTTATATTCTATGTTTAACGAAAACTTAACGAATTTTGAAATTCAATGAATATTGGCATACATATCGATTAATGGGCAGTTACGTGTGTTATGTTCCATGACCTTTGCGAATCTACTGTATGGTTAGCGTATTAGACTTATAGGGGTCAATCATGAAAGTCTACTACTGGGAATAGACTTTTTTCTAATTTCTACTACTGGGAATAGACTTTTTTCTAATTTAAAATGTTTATTTATTTGTTTTTAGAAGTCTTTTTTTCTATAGGATTATTTTCATCAACTAAGAGGGGTATGTCAGTGCCAAAGATAATAAATATCCTGACATTGTTGTATGTCATTATGCCTAGCTTTTAACGAAAAGTTTAATTAAGTTAACGAAAGATTAATTCAGTTCATTAGCACTGACTATAATAGATTTAAGCTGCCTTAAGGCACATTAAGTTTTTCTGTCAAATTTGGTTTAAGTTTACTTAAGTTTTGTCAAAACTTCACGAATCTTATATTCAATTATAAAATAGACTTAACAAAACTTTAGCTTACTTAAGGAATTTTTTTTAAAGGATTTTATTTATTGATTCCGGCCATTTTCAAAGCAATAAATACTAAAATTTTTATTGATTAATCCTAAAATTAATTTTATTATGCACATACAATTGAAATAAATGTGATATTATGTAAATATTTTTAAAATTAATGTCAGTATGTAAATACATAAAGCTGAAATGAATGTAAAATATTTTAAATAAAACCAAAAACATACATTAGAAAAATATATTTTATTATTTAATCATTAAACATTTAATAAACTAGATACTAATTTTTTTATTTTAACTTGTTTACTGTTCAATTTTTTTTTTCCAAATAAATTTTTATCAGTGCTTAAGTTTGCTTAAAGTTTTAACGAAAAGTTTTATAAAGTTAACGAAAGCTTCGTTAAGTTCATTATAACGGTCAATATGAAACTTCATTAAGTCGTACAAAAACTTAAGCCACCTTAAGTCGCCTTTAGGCAAATTAAGTCTAATATAGTCAGCGCTATAGTTAGCGCATTCGACTTATAGGGGTCAATCATGAAGGTCTACTACTGGGAATAGATTTTTTTTTAATTTCTAAAAAAAAGTCAATTTTCGGTATCATGAAACTAACTCTACTTGGTTGAGATATATCAATATTTTATACTTTTAAAGTCTGTCGCACTTGTGCAGTAGACGTTCAACATTTAAGAAGAAATATGGAAAGTAATAAAGGAAAATATTATGTAAATATTTTGTTAAAAATTTTTTTTTTTTTAAATAAAAAAAAAAAAAAAATAAATTAAGAAACGTTTATTTATTTGTTTTTAGAATTCAATATTGTTGTATGTCATTATGTAAAAAGTTTAATTAAGTTAACGAAAGATTAATTCAGTTCATTATTATAGTTTTCTGTCAATATACAACTTCACATATAGTCTGGTCGTGTAAAAACTTAAGCTTTAATGCAAGTTAAATATCTTTTCAGTATGGTCAATTTAAAAATTTCACCATTTCCGAAATTATTTTCAACAGATATATTATAGGCAAAGCTATTAATTAAATAATTAATTTATTTACTTAATTAACTGAAATTAATTATTAAAAATTATTAAGATTAATTTTTTTATTTTTAAAAAAGTTATAATAATGTATTCTTATATGTATATATACTTTTTTCTATTCAAATTCAACATTTTTTCAAACAAATTAAACAATTTTTCATTCAAATTCAACATGTTGTCGAACATTTTGTTTGAACAAATGTTGAATTTGAATGAAAAAAAGTATATGTGTTGTGTGTGGTCGTAGAGAAAATAAAAATAATTTATCCAAATAATTTAATCAGTATCCCCTTCCCTGTCTCTGTTCCTACTATCAAAGCTTTAAACCTATAATCACAAATAAATATCAAATAAAATCAGAAAACTATAGGACATGAATTTTTTGGCCCTCGAAAAATTATTTTCCACTACTGTGTTGTAAAAAGAAGAAATAAAAAAGGATACTGAAAATTTTTTGGTTTTTTAATTTTTTTTTTTGATGGAGCAATTCGAAAATTATTCCCATTTTCATTTGAAGTTAATCGATCTAAATGAAAAGTTGTGAAAGTTAAAAAAAAAAATTTATTAAAAGTGAAATTTTCTTTTTTTTTATTAAGTTGAAAAAATATTTAATAAAATAATATTAATTGTTAAATTGTTCAGTTTGAAGTTAAAATTTATTTTTTTATTGTGGTGATTTCCTTGAAGGCGATTTTTAAATTATCAAAATATTAAATTTTTGTCATCATCATCATCATCAATACGTAGAAAAAAAAAATTTCCATTGAAAATAAAATTGAAAAAAGATAATAAAAGAAAAGTAATATAAATTTATTTAACAAAGTGTGTTGTGTATCTATCTATCTTAATTTTTTTTTTTTTTTAATTATCTTTAATATATAAAATTTTTAAAAAATTTTTTTAATAAATCTTTAATTTTTTTTAATTTTATAATAAAAATTTTAAAATTGTTTGTTATGTACTTGATCGTCCACCATATTTTTTATTATTATTTTTTTTTTAATTTTTCGTTTTTTTTTTGTAATTTTTTCATACTTACACTGCGCTACAATTGAATAGTGCTGTTTGTAATAAAAAATAAAAACTTATATTTGTTTTGCACTAAAGATATTTTTTGATAATCTTTGTGATGTATGGAAATTCATTTTTGTTTTATTGTTTTTTGTTTAAATTCAAAACTCGATACAGTTCTTAAAAATTAAAAAAATTTTTTATGGGTCATCTCTGCATTCATTTATTAGTTCTTTATTGAACTGCTTATCAACCAAACTTGGGCTTAGTAAATTATTTTTTAAAAACTTATCGAATATCATTATCATCGTTCTGCAACTCCATTACCCAATTAGTGCAGCATAGGGCGGAAATATTGGAATATATAGTTGTCTATTATGTACGTTTTCTTATGGATTTCGAAACCTTTTGAAATTATTTGTAAAAAAATTTAAGATTCAAGTTCAGTTCAAATCTATGTTAATGCCGTTGATAATGTATTAATTAAATGGAACTTAAATCATATTTTATTAGTAAAAAATTATATAGCAATATTATAATAGTAAAAAATAATAAATGTAATAATAAATAATTAAGTACATTTGATTTTTTAATCATAAGGACATAGGATAACGGTAGAAAAGTTTCGGATTCAAATATGCTTTAAAAAATCATTATATATTATATGAAAACTATCTACAAGCATATAAAAGTAAATAAAATTTAATTTGGAAACTTAAAAGTGCTTTCTTTTCATAAGCAGATTTTTCATATAACAGATTTCTTAAAATTTTTATACTTAATATACAGTTTTGTGTTATTAACTGATATTATTGTATAACTGTTATAACAACTGATTGTCATGCGCTATCTACTATATTTTGCAGTTTTCCTGCTAAGTTAGAAATGTTTATTGAAAAAACTTTATTTGCAGTATTTTGTTTATGAATAAAATACTTGCCAATATAGGCAATATAGGCAATTTTTCTTGTTCATAAAAACCACTAAAATATCTATAAAAACTCTTAATGGGTTTAAAATATATCCACCCTCCTCATAGAATTTTTGTTAGTTACGATAATTCTAATCATTCCTGTTATATTTTGTTTGAAACATTAAATTTGTTAGTGAATAGTATAGTAGTATTATTATGTCATATTTATACCAATATATTTTAAATGGCCAATAGAATTTGACTACAAGTTATTATATTTTAGTATCACATTTATTAAAATTTGCCTATCTTGAGCTATATGCACTATAATTATCTAATTGGGGATCTGTCCAATGCATTATGTTTCTCAGTCTCAGTTTTTTATTCCAATACGCCTTTTACAAAACTAACTACAGCCGATCTCATCACACATTATATAAAGCTTGATTTATAAAAATAATTACACAAACTCTTTATTCAGTCTGTATAGAATTTGCTCGTCTACAACGATATTTATGAGATTCTACAATATATAATTACATCTCAAAGTAGTTATTCTGCTTATTCATTGTTGAAATCTTTGTAATCAATATGATTTCAAATTATGGAGCAGAATACAAGTAGCTGCTAATAAATCGAATTATAGGGTGATAAGATTAATAACAGGATGTTTAATAGTTATGGTGACATTGCTTACATACTCATTATTATATCTATATTTAATATCTAATTCCCAAATTATCATTTAACTAATTTTAATAACTGTTTTAGTTTTTATACCAAAATTAATTTTAAAATAATCAAAATAATTTGTCCATATTGTTTTTCGCGCATCTTAAATAACATGAACCTATTCAATAGTCACGTAGTGTAACATTTATTTGATAAAATAAAATTTTCAGTATTAAACATTTTTTGTTTTTTGTAAATTTTTTTCTTTTTTTTTTTTTAAACTGTTGTAATGAAGTGTTGAATCCTGCGTGTATTTTCTAATAATTCCTTTTAATTTATTTGTTTTTGTTTTATCAAATTTTTTTACCATTTTACTGTAAATAATTTACAAAAGAAAAAAAAAAGAAAAAAGAAAATGATTTTGAGAAAAAACAAAAAAAAAATGTTATAATTTTTAAAAGAGAGAGAGAGAAAAAATAAATCAAATTATTGATCTGTCTAGTACAGGCTCCCTTGTAAGTTGGGAGCTGGAAAAAGAAAAAACATCATTGTCCTTTGCAACAGGTATGTATAACAAAACACAAGAACAAAAAAAAAAAAAAAGATTTTCAAGTGAAGTTTTTATTGATTTTTTGTTTTTTAATTTTTTTTTTGTTTTTTTTTTATACGTTAATAAAGAAATTTTTTTGGATAAAATTACAAATTAATTAATTTTTCTGTTTTTTTGTGATTCAGTTGCCAAGAAAAGAAAGTTAACTAACCCACCATTTTATAGTATGTATATGTATTATACATACATAATATTATATATTAACTATTATTAAAAAAAAAAAACAAACTTGAATTGAAAATTGTTAAATAAAAAAAAAAGAAGGAAAAAAAACACAATTTTTTTAGATTTTTAAATTATATAATTTTGATTAAAATGTATTCATTGGAATCAGAAATAAACAGTACAAGAAATCTTATTTCTATGTACATACAATGTACATACATTTTTATATTATAAAATATGTATATTTGAAGGTCGTTCATTGATATGTTACAACAATATTACAATCTATATGTATCTGTAGTACTTGTTGGTTTTTATTTTATTTTGTTTTTGTTTTTCAAAAAGGTACACAAATATGTTGTTGCGACGTGATAAATGACAAGAAAAAGGACATATAATAATTCATTACACATTTACATTTAAAATCAAAAATGTATTTTTTTTTTTTGTAACAAAAAAAGCTTTTATTTATTTTTTTTTTCTTTTTATTCAAATCAATTTATTTGATCATATATGTAACATATTACATCTCCGCCCTATGCCCCACGGATGGGATATATGATGGGATATTACATGATGACAATGATGATATATATTACATACATATACATGTAATATAATACGTATACTCCAGTTATAGGTACCTGATTTCATTTCAATTATATACATTGTCCTGTTTAATCTGAAAATCTGTTAAAAGTTGATTCCTTGATTAGAAAAAAGTTGTTCTAATAGACTATTTTTACAATATACCTGGGTTAAAGAAAGTCGGATTGGAAAAATAATGTCTAACAATATGTCTATACGCTGCTACAGCTTCGAAGCCGTGCAAGATGGAAAAACATGTTCTTTGGAAATTTTGCTATAAAAACTGAAATTCTTCTGAAAATTATCGTTGATAATCTCGGACATTCAGTCACATTTTTGTTTTTATTATTTATTTTGATGCACTGAACCATTTTCTACAATATCGCCATACACAATTTTCATGTCAAACTTGCCGTTTCTCAGAAAAAGTTGATATCTTTAAATTTGGATAAAAGGCTGAGGGTGCCAGATGGAGAAACAGAGGGCTGAATATTGTAACAATTTTATTCAATAATTCAGTATAATTTTAGGTAATAATTCTATATTGTATTCAGGTGTTAAGATGTTGTGATTTTTTGCACAAAAAACTGACAACAATATAATGAACACACTTGTTTGGGGGGATTCAAGTTAATTTAGCTTGAAATTAATTTTAAAATTCAAGGCAATATTTTTTTTTTGTTTTATTTTATTGTCATTAGCATTATGTTTGGGGCTGCCAACATTGTATGCTTGTAGCATTTTTTTTCGGGGGAATCTTCGTAGGAAGACAGAATGAGCCCCGTATGCTTTACATTACATATGGGATTCTTATCCACTAAACCACACCCTTCCTATATTGCGATCTAGTTTTATAGGACTAATGAGCAATTTTTTTCTTTACTTTATTGTAATTTTGAATATAGACTACATTCAGCGATGTCTATCTTACTTTTTCTTTGACAAAATATTGCTGTACTAGCATTAAAAAAAAAGTATATATATTTAAGTTTTTATTGCTGTTATATTTAGATGTTATTATTCCAAATTCAATTCCAAATTAGATATTAATTATAAAATTCAACTCCACACTGACATTTACGTACATTGTTTGAACTCTCTATTTATTAGCCCCATAGATTTCTGCTCACATAATTTTCATATAAAATTTTATCTTCAATTTTTATTTAATAAAACTCCACTTAATATTTTATAATAATACATTAAATACAAAACACAATAATATATGAGGTATATATGTATGTACTTATAAGTCGGGTACACTACTTTTAAAAATAAAATGGGTAAAATTAAAAATTTTGAATACCTAATAGAATATTTTAATTAGAATAAAATCCAGATTTCAATATACAATAGTATTATAAATTATGTAGGTAGTAACATCCATTATTCAAGGATTTTTCTTTTAAAATACAATACTTACTTGCTACCTACATAATATATCTCATAATACCTAAGGAATATCCTTGATGTATCCTTGATGGTCCACACATATATATTTTATATAGAAATATAGTTTTTTTTTTCATATTATAATATACAATCTTCTGGAACAGGAAAAATATTTATGAAATATAGAAGAGGGAGAGGGAGGGAGGGAGGTAGGAGAATTTAAATATTCTTTTGATATACATATATTTACTCATCATATCAATATTATTCAAATATTCAAATGACATAATTTATCAGGCGTTCTTAATTCTATTATTTACGAAGATTAAACTTGAAATAATTTCTACTTTATACTAACACTGACGTAATTTCGATTGAATGTGTTTTTTTCCGTTCCTATTTTAATTCGTCCTAATATCAATCTATAAAAAGGGGTGTTATTTAAATTATTAATTGAAGAGCATATAATGTGTAAAAGGGCTAAAACAAAGTACCCAACATCTATTTTTCATAATATTTATTTATTTATTTTTATCAGCGGACTTGCATATAAATCTGCAAGTCAATTTCATGTCCTTTTCACTTTCTGGATATGTACTTTTTTTCATAATATTGTTTTTCCAATTTTTTTCTGAAAAATGAACATAACCAATACCATTGATGAATATTAGAATTACATTAATAAATAATTATTGATAATTAGTATTAAAGTTGATTCACTTAACACCATTTTTTATTTAATTTTCTGAAAGATCATTACTGTTTTTAAATATTGAATTATAATCGTTCGTCAACTCAAATCGATTGAATCCTTATTGTAAATAACTAATTAACTGTAGTGTTGAATAAAATAGATAAAGATCTATTGAACATCTACTCTGTGAATGCAAAGGGCTCACTCGTTGCAAACTTCGCCACTTAGGAACAGCATTCCCCGTATACAATGGGAGCTATCCAGCATACCATTTAAAAATATCCTGACTATAATAACAATATCAGCTATCCTTAAGGACTAAGAGGACTAACTAGCAATAACAAATACAGATAGTCATAAGAAGCCCATTTGTGACTGTGGTAATATAGGGGACAGATCCCCTACCTAAATTACATAATTTATCTATCTATCAGTTGAATATTGGCAACACCATATTTCATAAAAAAATCCAGCCAACTTTATGATTAAGTACAAATTAATTTTTGTTATTTTTATTTTCGATACAAAATTCGTTTTCGACCTTTTTTTTTATATCAAATTAGATCGAACCACAATTTATATCAAAACGAATTGTTTGTACAATTCGATACTGTATCGTAAAATCGATTTTTATGTGAATAATTTTTACATATCAAATTAGATCGAAGAAAAATTTATATCAAAACAAATTGTTTGTACAATTCGATACTGTATCGTAAAATCGATTCATATGGAAATAATTTTTACATATCAAATTAGATCGAACCACAATTTATATCAAAACGAATTGTTTGTACAATTCGATACTGTATAGTAAAATCGATTTTTATGAGAATAATTTTTACATATCAAATTAGATCGAACCACAATTTATATCAAAACGAATTGTTTGTACAATTCGATACTGTATCGTAAAATCGATTCTTATGGAAATAATTTTTTCATATCAAATTAGATCGAACCACAATTTATATCAAAACGAATTGTTTGTACAATTCGATACTGTATCGTAAAATCGATTCTTATGGGAATAATTTTTACATATCAAATTAGATCGAAGAAAAATTTATATCAAAACGAATCGTTTGTACAATTCGATACTGTATCGTAAAATCGATTTTTATGAGAATAATTTTTACATATCAAATTAGATCGAAGAAAAATTTATATCAAAACGAATCGTTTGTACAATTCGATACTGTATCGTAAAATCGATTCTTATGTGAATAATTTTTACATATCAAATTAGATCGAAGAAAAATTTATATTAAAACGAATCGTTTGTACAATTCGATACTGTATCGTAAAATCGATTTTTATGAGAATAATTTTTACATATCAAATTAGATCGAACAACAATTTATATCAAAACGAATCGTTTGTACAATTCGATACTGTATCGTAAAATCGATTTTTATGAGAATAATTTTTACATATCAAATTAGATCGAAGAAAAATTTATATCAAAACGAATCGTTTGTACAATTCGATACTGTATCGTAAAATCGATTCTTATGGGAATAATTTTTACATATCAAATTAGATCGAAGAAAAATTTATATCAAAACGAATCGTTTGTACAATTCGATACTGTATCGTAAAATCGATTCTTATGGGAATAATTTTTACATATCAAATTAGATCGAACCACAATTTACATAAAACGAATTGTTTGTACAATTCGATACTGTATAGTAAAGTCGATTCTTATGGGAATAAATTTTACGATTTGATCATAAAAGCAATCTATTTCTTGTATGAAATCTTGTATTCTGACATTTCGTCGCTTGATTATTATTTTGTGCAATACACCAATTTTTATGTTTTCAAACTAATAATGAGATTTTGGGTTTTGGGGACTGCTTCATTAAATGCACTTATTCCGGAAGCTCTATTTGCCATGGTTTAGCGTTTACCTAACATTAATTTCGTTCCATATCCACATTTTTTTTTTAAATTTATCGACTTTTGTGACATTACCAAATTTATTAATACATATCCAAGCAAAATTAGTTAAAATGTTTGTTATTTTGTTCAAAGTTTACATAGCATATATAAAAATTGGCGTTTAGCACCAAATAATAGTCAAGGGGTGACATAATCATTTGCAAATTAGAGTTTAGAAATTTTTTTACAATTTCCCTTGATATAAAATTTGCCCAAATTTATGACATGTCCCAAGGCAAAATATTTTTGTTATCTTATGTATGATATGGGATAAAGTACGATTATGAAAGTGAGATACAAAAAACGTAATTACTTCTTTAGTTATTAATAAAAATCCTTAAAATTTAGAATAAAATTAAAAAATGCAACAATGTAAAATAAAGTGTAAAAAAACGAAAAATTTTCGGCTAGTTTTCAAACAATATACTCATAAGCTTTAAAAATCGGTTTACTCAAAACTAAGCAATTGGCGAATATACCAAAATAATAATCAATAGACGATTTATAATTTTTTCAAACACTTATACTACGCAACTTGTAGAGTAATTGGCCTATAATTCGATACATCCAGTGTTGACCCAGATTTAAGTATAGGTACATGATTTTAAACACTCAGGATAATAATAATAGTAGTAGAAAGACATCTATTTACCGAACAAGTAATTTTAGAGTGAAAAAAATTAGGCACTACTAATGTTGCAACATGCTTTAGATCTGCGGCTGTATTATATTATAAGCCCCTGATGTACAATTTTTTAACTGCATTATGATTTCTACACCATTTTTTCATCCGTTGGTTGAAGGAAAAAAGAAGAACTATCAATAATCAATAATTTTGTCTGCTAATTTGTCTCCAATTTCATTGAAATGCATATTGAAGCAGTTTGAAATTTCAAAACTATCATATTTATATTTTTCGATTTTATTCTCTTGTCATAATGAATTATTTGTGAATTAATCGCTAATGATTCGCTCTACAAATCGCTACGAAATCATAAAAACAATTCATTTCGACATTTTTTTAACTTCGATATTTATGTAAAAAAAAAAAGAATCGAATAAAAAAATAATTCAATAGTGACGCCTTTAAACGAATCTAATCGAATCGTAAGTTTATTTAAGCTTTTATGAATTATTATCGAATCATGAACACGATTCATTTTGAAATTTCTCGATAACAAAAAGGATTCGTAAAAGAATTTGATAACGAATTGTTTTTGAATTGTATTTACACTCGCTTAAAGTTCGGTTTTACGAATCTTATCGATATGTAAATTTATTTAAAATTTTACGAATTATTATCGAATCATTAATACGATTCGTTTTTTTTTTTTTTTTTCAAAACAATTTTAAAGTTGTAATTTTGACACACATGTACATAAGAGTTTTATGACTGTAGGCGTAGCCGAAGCTGTCTGGTCTTATAATTTATTAATAATATAAAAATTCAATTGTTTGACAATAGTTTTTTTTTCTTTTAATATAAAATAAATACAATCAGTTCGAAATTCATTAAAAATTTACATTAATTCAAATATATTAAAAAATTGCACATTTAAACATTAAGAAGTTCGACGATTTTTTTTTTTTGTATTGACAGAAATTATCAATTGACTTAATATTACCAGACAGATTGTTAAAAATTTTTAAACAATTGTAGAGACAGTTTGTCTTTTGACAGTTTGTTTTGAACAGTGATACATAAAAATTGCATTTGTTTCGGGTGTTATAATTATGCACATCTACATATCTTTGCAAAATGAAATAATGCTTAAATGGATTGTTTATAATTTTAAAGCCCAGAATGTACTATTCACGCTTACATCTATTATCGAAACTAAGCTACTTATCAGAATAAATCATACTCGTTGGGTACAATATTGGGTAATTATGAATTATTTTAATAGATTTTTTCATTAGTATTTCGATTTTTTTTAAACTAATTTTTGGCGCTCCACTCCATATAAGGTTGACATAAACAACATTTTACAAAATATATGACGAGTATATAATAAAGAGGGTTTTTTTATTGAGAAATTTTTTTAGTCTGCGTAGAATAAAAACATAAGGAGAAATTTTTTTGCAGACAAGATCAATATGATTTTCCCATTCAATTTTGGAATCTACTACGAGACCTAGATAATTATGACTTTTCACTACATCAGTACGTGAGTTGTTGTGTAGAAATGTTGAATCAGAAAATAATTTATTTTCAAATAACAGGATTTTTGTTTTTTTTATGTTTAATAGTAGTCTATTTTTAGAAAGAAAGTGTTCGATTAATACCAGGTCTTCTAACATCGCAATCTTCAAATCACATTCACTGCTTAAAGATTATACTTTATAACTGCATCATCTGCAAAAAGCGAAGCAGAGTCATTGAGATTAAGCCGCAAAAGATCGTCAATGTATATTTTAAAAAGGTCAGGACCTAGTATAGAGCCTTGTGGTACACCTTTCTTTAGTGTTGCTTGTTCACTTAAGCAATTAGCAATGCGGACACATTGTGATCTTTCTGTTAAATATGTTTTAAAAAAGTTAATTTGATTCGTTTGTAAACTTTAAGCAGGATAGTTTATGTAAAATGAATCATGATCAACACAATCGATCATTTGCTTTTTGCAAATCTATAAAAATACAACCAGTATATTTACCACTATCTGTGCTTTTAGTTATATATACTCATTTAAAGATAGACATGCGGACGTTGTACTTGAATTTTTTTCAAAACCGTATCGTTCTAAGTGCATGATATTATTACATTTTATAAAAGAAGTCAGTCTTTCTTTTATGATTTTCTCAAATATTTTGGAAAATGCACACAACACCGATATTGGTCTATAATTAGAAGCATTTGTAACGTCTCCAGATTTATAAATAGGTGTTACAATTGCCTTTTTAAGACAATTAGGAAAACAATAAGTTTCGAAACTTTTATTGATAAATTTGACTAAGATCGGTGCCAATCTATCTATAAATACTTTAATTAGTTTCGTCAAAATGCCATCATGCCCGGTGGAAACCAATGATTTTAGCGAGTTAATCGCCACCTTAACCTCATCTAGGTTTGTTGGTGTCAAATCAAAGTTTGTATGTACATTGCGACAAAAACTACTAAGATATTGATAATCTATACCCAGACTATCTGTTATCGTTCTAAATGTTTCATTTATGATTTCTGATATTTGTCGTGAAGATGAAACAGCATGGTTGTCATGGTTGATAACTTTAATACCACTATTAGGGTTTTGGTAAGCTTTATTTAGCATTATTGATTTGTTAAATTGGAGCCCACAATTTTTTTGGATTTCCGGGATCTTTCATAAGTTATTCTGAACAGTACTTTGATTTTGCTGCTATTATAAATTAAACAAGTCTACAATATGAGGATTTTGCGGATATTTTTTTTTTGTATTTTCCAAAGAAGTCACGGATCTTTATCATATTTGTGAAATTTCCTCATTCATTCACTCAGGTTTCTTTTTGAAGATTTTGCTTGGGAGAACACGGGTGTACTTTTGAACTGATTCACTTATTACTTGAACCACTTCTTCAAAAGTTTCGTATGAGCTCAGTCTATTCCATACTTGGTCATTAGCACAAGCCTTCATAGTTTAGAACTGTTTTAGTATTTAATGAAGTTTCTATTATTGGACTTAAATTAACACTAACAAATAACATTTGATGATCAGATAAGGAAGTTATAGGAGTGATCGTTTCGTTTTGAAATTTATTTTTTTTTAATCTCGTTAAATAATAGAATTCGTAAAAGAATTTGACAACGAAGCTCAGAAACGTATTGTTATTGAATTGTATTTAAACTCGCTTAAGATTCGATTTTACGAAATGTTTCGGAATCGTAAAGCCTATTTTATACAGTTATTTCAATTTTTCGAATACTCGCTAATATGTATATAGCGAGTATAGTTTGCAGTCTATATAAATATTACGCAATGGGGCTTATGATGGAAGATGCCAACGCACAAAATTTTATCTTATAAGTGAAGTTGTATTTTGATGCGATTGAAAACGACTATTTTGTTAAATAAACTTGAGGTACATATATAAATAATATAAAAATTAAACTTGAGGTATAAAAACAATGAACATTTTTTTAATAGAAATGACAAAGGTTTTCAAAATCAGGAACTATGACTAAAATTGTATAGGGATGGCAAGCAATAGGTTTTCCATTATGGTGAGAAGTGATAAAGGTGAAGTAAGTGATAAATACTACTGCCGTAATACGTTTTTCGTTCATTTTCGATAATAGCCTGCAATAATGATAATAATTAAGTGTTGCTTAATTTACTTTAAAATAATTACTTTTTTGTTTTTTACTATTGTAGGGGTTTAGACATAGTCTGTTCCATAGTTCGTAGAAAATCAGTTAATTTTTTATGTTCAGTGTGTCTTTTTCATTCGTTAGTATATTAATGTGATTACTTCGTGTGCTCTGCTGACAGTCTATGAGTGTGTGGTGTGATTTTCGTTGTATAGTGTAGACATGTTGGCTTAAGTGGTTTATATCCCAGCAAGAACCCATCGAAAACGTTTTTTTTTT
The DNA here is from genome assembly GCA_963942445.1 of Argyra leucocephala. Taxonomy (NCBI): domain Eukaryota; kingdom Metazoa; phylum Arthropoda; class Insecta; order Diptera; family Dolichopodidae; genus Argyra; species Argyra leucocephala. The sequence continues at coordinate 19,929,753 of OZ012681.1, forward strand.
TTATTAAATGGCATAATTCAAAATTTTCATTTTAGTTTTTAAGAAAAAATATATATTAAACAAAATCAAAAATATTTTTAATAAGGTAGGTAAAATAATAAATAAAAAAAAAATCCTATAGTGGTTTATTCCCTAAACTACTTTTTTGTATTCTTGTAAGGAATTATTTTGCTTGAAATAAAAATTTCTAAATATTTAAAAAATAATTTTTTTAATTAAAAGTAAATTTACATAGAAGTATATTTATACATATATATAGAAATTTCAATATATATATATATATATTTTTAATTGAACACTTTATATTAATTCCTCAACTCCTCCTCGTATTTCTTGAAAGCTTGTTACCTTTTTTATTTAATTAATTTTTTTTTAACTTTTCAAATTGCAATGATTTTTTTTGAAGCATGATGGTTTTAATTAAATTTTTTTTCTTTTTCTGTATGATTAAATTTAATTATTGCACATTATAATAATAAATATATTTTTATATTAATATTAGTTTGAATGCATTTTCAAAATTTAAAATATTCAAAAAAAAAAAATTAATAATTATTTTATTTTAAATATTAAAAATTATTTTTAATTGTGTATATATGTATATTTGTGTAATATTTTAGGATATCAAATGCCAGAAATTTTAAATTTAGCTGGGATGGCGGACGCCGAACCCGATTTATCTACATTTGAAAATAAAACTGGCCTGGCTGATGATATGAAATTTTTAGCATCAATGCCGGAATTATGTGATGTTACATTTTTAGTTGGAGATACAAGAGAACCTGTTTGTGCTGTTAAAGTAAGTTTTTTGTTTTTTATTATTTATTTTTAATATTTTTTGTAATTTTAAATAAAGCTGGGGTTGTTTTTTAAAAAATAAATATAGTGATAAAAATACATATTGGATATTTTACGTAAATATCAGAGTTAGAATTATCAAAATACAATATATACAACCACATGAAAACCCTTTAATGTAATTATTTGGTGTATTTCAAATATAGTGAAGTTACTGTCTTATAAAGGAATTTATTTATTTACTTAACCTGAGCTGTAACAGGTGATTAAAGAAGGTTGGGTAAGAAAAATAATAGATATTCAATACTATACTTCTAATCTGATTTTCTGTAATCCCTGTGTTAACATAGGTTAAATTTTAAAATAGACCCATCACCCAAAATCACCCATTACATCCATATTACATATCAATGTTTCAATCAATAATTGTCAATATATATTGTCTATATATATCGTCAATATATTGATGAGAAATGTATTGGAGATTAATAGATGGTAGTTCTATTCTCATCAATTTTCCATCAATTTTCTGATCAATGTATCTGTAATCTTATACTAAAATCATATGAGTTAAAAATGGGAACGTAGTAGTAATTCTATTCTCATCAATTTGTCAACAATTTTCTCATCAATGTATCTGTCATCTTATATCAAAATCATCTGAGTTAAAAATGGGAATGTTCAGATAATGTTATAAAATGTTAATATTTATAATGTAACTCTAAAAAGAACAATTTTTATATTAATTTTAATAATTATAGCAATTATTTTAATAAAACAATTGATATATTATTAAAATATGAACAAAAATATTTTGTTTTTTTTATACACAACATTTGCTTTCAAAATTCAATTTGAATTGAAGTTAAAAACATTTGTCCAGAAATCATATTTTCAATGTCATTATGCATGTTTATACGGGTGGTAGAAAGTGGTAGAAATCTACCAAAATTTATTAGTGATTTCGGTAAACGTCACAAATCTACCAAAATTTTAAATTTCTTGCAGATTTGTGACGTTTACATTTTTTTTCTGGGAATATGTCAATGTCAAAATATTTTTATTATTTTTTATTAACAAAAAACAAGAAAATTGTTGTTAACAACATAATTTTCGGATGGAATATTAATCAAATAAAAAAATATAAATTTACAAATAATAATAATGGTTGATTGACACTAGAATAATAATAAAAAATTATTTATTTATTTCTTCGCCAATAATTTCAATTCCGGTCATCTTGATATTTCAATAATGTGATAGTAACAATGGCAGAAATCTACCAATTTTTTTTTACATATGAACATGATGGTAGATTTCTACGGCAGATTTCTGCCTCGTATAAACATGGGCATATTCATGTATGTTTCGAAATTATTGCTTAGTGTATTTTGTTCAGTAGATTTAGAACAGTTTTGGACAATGACAATTAAGTGTCAAATACTTTAGAACAACTTAGAACAGCAAAATCTATTGAACACTTTTCTTGATCTTTTTTTTTAATTTTTTTTACTTAAAAAACAACAACAACAACAAAAACTGTTCATCAAAAATCAGAACAAAAAAGATCAATTTATAACTGTTTTATTCTAATGCACACCGACCAGAAAAATTTTTGACAAAAAAGTTCAATTAACGGAAATACTAATGAATACAAAAAAGTGTTCTTTTTGTACTTTAGAACAATTAAGATAGATTTCTAGAACGTTCTAGAACAGTTTACTGAACAAACTAAATAATATGTCATTGCAAAATGTCAACAAATGGATACAAAATTGATGAGTTCAACATTCATGTATATAATAGATAATCAATTTAAATTGTCGATATTTGTTGTGTTCAGCATACTGTTCTAGGACGTTCTAAAACGTTCGAGAGTAAAAAAGAACACGTTTTTGTATTCATTAATTTCCTAATTTAATAAAGTTACTTGTTCTTTTTTGTCCGAAAGTGTTCTGTTCTGTGTTCATTAGATTGTGCGAAACTGCTCTAAATTGATCTTTTTTGTTCTGAATTTTTTTGAGAACAGTTTTGGACAATTTTTTTTTTTATTGTTTTTTCTGTATTTAACAATAAAAATTAATATTGACAGTTAAACAAAGAAATTTGAGAGTAAACAAAGAAGAAACTCAACTCAAACTCTGAAGAAATTAGAACAAAAAAGTTAAAAAAAGATGAAAAAAGGTGTTCAGTAAATTTTTCTGTTCTAAGGGGTTCTAAATTGTTTGACAGTTAATTGTCATTGTCCAAAACTTTTCTGTCCGATTCTGTTCTAAATCTACTGAACAAAACTATTATGATGAGAACATTTTTGTATAATAGTGGTGTTAAATGATTTTTCAGGTCGGTACGGGCTATCTTTGTAAATATTATTTTTATACCTTCATACATTTTTAAAATTTTACGCTTTACGCTGGTTAACATAAATTTTCCAATTTTTTTTTGATTTCATATGGTTTTATGCAAAATTACAGTTCTTTAGAATCAGTTGTATAGTATGGCGTAATTTCGTAGTCCCAATTGTCACATATAGTATAAATTGTATGTATCAAGAACATAGTGTCAAAAAATATGTTGGCAACAAAAATAGAAATTACAGAACCCGATCGTTTTTCTTACTTCACTTTACAAATTTAGTATGTTCTACCGAACTTAGGACTTAACTTTACATTTTTCAAATAAAAACAATAGAGTTTTCTGAAAGCTTGATATACATAATATAGGCTTTTTATAAAGGCAGTATGACGTGACAATTGCATTACACAATATGGCTGACTTATGGTCATATGATTTGAGTTTATGACGGTCACACACTGATTATAATAAGTTATTAATGTTTCTGAACACGGATTTTAAAATTTAATTTTCATTGGTTTTAATTTTGTTTACAATTTCAAATTAATTTTTTTTTGCAAATTTAAAATAAGATGTAGCAATTTATTTTGATAATACCTTGTCTTCCTTCTTCAGCCATTTTAAAAATTTAAAAAAAATATATCTCTAAAAAAACATAGTTTTAAAAAACAAAACTGACTAGAGTACAATTTTTGTGCATTATGAAATTTTTGTCATATTATGATTGTTGCAATGTAGTTTATGAACTGTAAACAAATGAACACAATAGGTCTGTATGTTTACTTTTATTTGCAAAAATTTGCAAATGAGAGGAAAAATCACGTGATCATCAAATTATGCGAGAATAGTTAAAATGTTCCCTTTTGCAAACAAAAGTAAACATACGGAAAATTTGCATAAATTTATCCCAATTTTTTCATGTCAAAAATAATTGATTTTTAGGTTGAGATGAGATTTTTTAAAATTTGAATTAATTTAATAATTTTCTGAAATTTTTTGTAAAATTATTGAATGTTTTTGTTGAAAAAAATTAACTTAAATAATTTTTCGTGGTTTTGGTCTTTTTGTCCTTAAAAAGTTATACAAATAAGTTTTCAGGTTAGGTATACTACCTTTTATTTATTAGGTATACTACTTTTTATATGAAAAATATTCTATTGACATTTAAAACAACAACAAAATATTGACAGTAAATTTTTAGAAATTTTTGCAAATAGAAATTTCATTTGCAAAAATTTATTTGAGAGAGAGCGTTGACATGGCGTTTAAAACACAAAAATCTCTTAAATTTCTTAAAAATTTGTAAAGAGCGTGCAAATAAAAAAGTACACATCCAGGAATTTATATAAATTTATATAAATTTCCGAGTTAACATACAGACTAAATATGACAAGATTTGAGATTAATGTATTGCATTATGCGTTTGTGGAATGGTTTATGTAAATAAAACCTGCCTACAATTTGTATTGTGGAAGGTTTTGTATAGGCTAGACTATTTCTTTAAAATTAATATTTCAAAAATATATAATTTATAATTTTAAAAATTATTTTTAGGCTGTTTTAGCTGCACGTTCAAGAGTATTTGCTAAAATGTTATATTCAGCACCATCGCCACAAAGAAAACGTGAAACATCAACAAAAGAAAATAAATTACGTTTGTTTTTAAAGAGATCTTCAGAACCATTACTTAATTTACAAAATGCTGCTCAACAGGTATACAAATTGAATTATATATATAAATTATTATTGTAATTTTTTTTTTTTTTTTTTATTATAAATAATTGTATATAAAGAATCACCGAATTATCATCACTTAAATATTTTATAAAGTTGTTATGTTGGAAAAATAAAAACCCAAATAAATTTCAAAAAATTATTGACAATAATTTTGAAATATAAGTAATTAAAATTTCGTCATATAAATGTTTGAGATGTCTCGTATTACATATAGACATATTATTTGTAAATATATATATATTCATATATTATTATTATTTATTTATTATAATTTTTTTTTTTTTTTTTTTTAATTAATTTTCAATTTTAGTCCCTTTTATTATTTTATAAAAGTTCAATCAAATTAAATTGAATTAATTAAAATAAAAATTCTAATATTAATATCATATTTTATATTAATATTTAGACAAATTGAATTTTTAATTTTAAATAATTATTATCAAATATTTAAAATTTTTATAAACTATTAAAACAAAAAAATTCAGCACTTAACACACATTTTATATTTTTTAAAGTCTTATTTGACAAAGACAATTTATTGAAAATCAAATAGAAGACAATGATTTCACTTCTCTCTCTTTTTTGAAAAAAAAAAAATAATATATATATATACAAATATATATAATAAATTGCAATTAATTTATTTATAATTTATTTATTTATTTAATATTTTATTCAAATACATTTTTTCATAATAATATTAATATTGATCTTAATTGATTTAAAATATTTTAATTGTATAATATGTTGATTAAATTTAAATTAATTGAAAATAATTTAATAATTAGGTTTTCTATAGATTTATATATAAATAATTAAATTTAGAAATAATTTTATATAGGGTATACCGTAAAAAAATTGGCACCGCTATATTATATCATTGTATAGAGAATATAAATATGTGCCAATAAAAAAAATTAAAATTGTAACATAAAATTGAAACGTCTAGTCTAAATTCAATCTTAACAGCATATATTTATCACGATTTTAATTTCGTTAATAGAAACTGCTGGTTCTACATAACTTGTGTAACTACATATTGTTAATATATAATATTCACAATATGTAGTTACAATTTCGGTTGGCGGTTGTAATTTAAGCCTTATTAATTTTAAGTGGTGTCAATAATTAAAATTTTACATTGAATTCTACAATTTTCGTAACTATTATAAAACATTTTTTTACATAATATTGCAAAAAAAAAAATTATAAAACAATAATTGTTAAAAATTATTTTATTATAATGTTTTAATAAAGTTTAATAAAAAAAAAAAAACTAAGTCAAAAAAATCAGCCTCAGAAAAAATTTATTTAGATTAAAAAATATAATAGAATAAAAAAATTAATATATAATAAAAATAAATTAATATAGAGTATTCAAACATATAATTATAAGAACCGAGAAAGTAAAGGCTCAAATCCCGTAGATCACAATTAAATTTTTTTAATTATAGAAAATTACTAAAAATATTCTATTTATATTTATAGACGTCATAAATGATCACTTTGTACTATTTAACTGTGTTATATAAAGTGTAGAAGTGTATTAGGACGTGTAGATCTACAATAATTTGTACAACGATTTCGTGAACACACCTTTTGTATTTTCGATATTATACTCGATGTAGAATTTTGACAGCGGCTTGTTTACATATGAATTAAATTTACAGTTATGAAAATAAGTGACAAACAATTTCCTTTTTTCACTTTTACCTATTTGCTATTATAAAATAATTCAATTAAAATTTTGTTTCAATTTAAATATTTTATTTATTATCTTAAAAAGTACAATGGCAACAAATGTACAATAGGTTTAGGTCTTGTAAAAATCTACAAGTCTTGTGAATTATTTTTTCATATAAAAATTTTACAATGGCAATACACTTATACACTTCTACACCTATAGTACAAGACTAAGACTACACCTTTAATCTACACCTTAATCGTGAATACGTTAAATCGTGAATTATATTTATTTTTCAGGCCCATATCATAACCAGAATAATATTTTACACCTCGGCTATAACAAGAGTATAAAATAAAATCATTAAAAATTCACAAAAACAATCAAATTATTAAAAAAAAAAAATTATATTAGTTTATAACATTCTATACAAAAATATATAGCTAGTTGTTAATTTTTTTTTTAATTTTTACAGTACACCCTGTATATAATCAATTATTAAATTAAAAAAAAAAATTTCAAAATTATTTCAAAATTTCAAAAAACAAAACAAATATTTTTTCTTTCAATTTCAAATTAATATTACAATATATAATAGAGGAGTGGTTTCAGCCAACAATTGGCACCAATTCCGGAGGTAAAAATTAAAAAAAAAAAATTAAAAAAAAAAATTTAAAACAAATGAAATTATTTAATCTAAATTTCTAATCTTTGATCTTGTAACGAAATTTGAATAATTTTAAGATAATGAAAAAAAAAAAATATTGTTTTTATTAATAATATATATATATATATATATATAAGCTGCACTCTTTTATATAATTTTTTTTTTGTCTTTTTATTTTTTTTACTATTATTTAATAATTTATTTATATATATATAAAGTATATTGTTATATAATAATAATTGAAAGAATTTCCTTATATAAAAAATAATATTTTTTATTTTAAAATAAATTTTTTTTTTAATGTGAGTTTAACATGGTGCATGTTTATTCCTATTTCTATTATAAATTATTAATATATTAATTTAAAACTTAAAAATAACTATACGTATCCATATTTGCTATTTATATATAATATAAAAATCTTTATATATTTATAGAAGTTAAACATTTTTTTTCCGTTAATTATTTGTTTATAATATTGTAGAGACCGTCTAAATGAAATCACTTCAAAATAATTTTGTAAATAATTAATTACGAATTAGTAATAAAATAATTAAAATAATATAAAATTTTAAATATATAATTTTTAAAATAATATATGTACGTACATATGTTATTTAATTTTCGTATACAGTCTTATAAGGATCCTTATTTAAATAAAATTTTTAAAATTAAATAGCTATTCATTTAAATTGATTCAAATTGAAATTATAATCATTAATAAAATAGAAACCATAATTTTGACTGACGATATAAATTCACTTTTAATTAGAAGAATGTTTAGAAATTTTAGTACCAATCAAGTATTTGTAGTATACCAATTATCAATAATAAAGTAAATCTATTATTGATATACAAGTGTAAATAAATCACCTTTTAATAATTAAAATTTAAATTTAGTAAATTTCATATTTCTTATCAGAATATAATATATTATTGAGAATATTATATCAGTAAGTTGTTTGTAAGGCATATTTTTCATTTAAATATTTTGCAAGCCTACATATGACCCAAAACAAAGTATGTAGAGTATATAATTCATATATGTATGGATGGGCGCTTCAAAGACTAATCTAAGCTTTCTTCACAGTCTAATCAACATTTACTATCTTGCTCTATCTGTTTAATCAAAACTTATACCAACTACAACCCAACACTAAGCCATCGTTGTATTGTTGCAGCACTTACTCTATTTTATAAATATCTCGTAGGAACAACAACATTTCACATCAGAACTAAAATCATTTCTTGTACTTCTGAAACAATTCAGTCGAGCGAGAGGCTGCAAATGCCCCCTCTAGTTACAATCTAGAATCGCATCCCATTTCAAATATTTCCAGTAAGTGGCCGTTTTTATATGTTTGACTTAAAAAAATTCAAAGTAAACATTATCAACTTAGTTCGCAGTTCCTCGCCGAATTGTTTTCCTACTTTTATCTTTCTCTATTTTGCTATAACTACATCCCTTACAATTTTCCTAGATAATGGTACGAAAGTATAAAGTTTTGGATATTAATATAAAATTTGCGGATTTTCTAAAATTGGATTTACCTTTTAACTATAATGATTTTAGGTCCGATTTATTTATTTACACTGATACATAGATATATAGTTATATTAACATTTTATCTATAATAATTATTATTATTTACTTACCGTAGGTAAATAAATTTAACGTTTTTTCTTTATTCAAACAAAACAAATAAAAGATAAATTAACGAAATTTTAATTAAGTAAAAAAATAAGTTAACGAAAATTTCGTTAAGTTTACAAGTAAAAATTGAATGTAAAAATACATAAAATTGCTTGTCAATGTTGAATATTATTGATTTTTTAATTATTTATTTTCATTTGATTATGTTTACTTTTTTATATATACTTTTTTTATCTGCTTAATCACGCAATTTTATTTATTTATTTATATTACAAGTCAGGTTTAATATTTTACTTTAGTTAATTTGATAGAATTTGGAGAGAGGAGATATTTTGTGAGTTTTGGAAATTTATGTAAACATATTCACATGGTATAGAATTGTCAAAATATCGTAAAGCTCTACTTTTGATAACATTATCTACGTTTACATTAATTTCCCAAATTCACTATTAAGTTTCCTTATGTTCAAATTATCGAGATGTTACTGTGAGGCGGTTGCAATGCATTTTGAATTTAATGAAACTATTTTTATTTATTTATATACATTTTTTTTTTTGTAAATTTGATTCAAAATATTCTTCATATTATAAAATTAAATATTTCTTGTTTCTCTAACATAATTTTGTTGAAATTAAATAATAATAAATAAAATAATAATAAAAAAAATAAATATAAAAATTTTTTTAAGCCTGCTGGACAACAACATCAAACCTTAATTATTGAAGAATTTGAACCAGATGTTTTTCGTCAATTGATTGAGTACATTCATACCGGATGTGTAACACTACAGCCAAGAACTTTACTTGGTATAAATACATATTATTAATTAAGTTATGTTAATTAAATTTAATTAAAAAAAAAAACAAAACCATTCAATTGTAGGTGTTATGAATGCAGCTGATTATTATGGTTTAGAAGAATTACGACGTGCCTGTGCTGGATTTGTTCAATGTTGTATTAATGTTGATACTGTATGTGCTTTATTAGCATCAGCTGAACGCTATATTCAATATAAATGTACAAAATCATTAGTTCAAAAAGTTTTAGAATTTGTTGATGAGCATGGCAATGAAGTTTTAAATTTGGGTAGCTTTACATTATTACCACAACATGTTGTTAGATTAATTCTAGCTCGAGAAGAGTTAAGAGCTGATGAATTTACAAAATTTCAGGCAGCTTTAATGTGGAGTAAAAAATATTATGATAATAATCCAGTATGTTAATTTAAATTATATATATATATATATATATATTTATGTTATATATATACATAATATATAAAATTATTTATTAATAATTTTTTAGAATATTGATATGAAAGAAATTCTTGGAAATTTTCTTGAATATATTCAATTTCATAAAATACCAGCAAATGTTTTGATGCGTGAAATTCATCCGTTGGGTTTGGTACCATATTCAATAATAATGAATGCACTAGCTTATCAGGTAAATCGATTATTTGTAATTATTTTGTTAGGACAATTTTGAAATTTTTTTTCTACTTTTTTTTATATTTTTTTTTTTTTTGAATTTATTTTTTGGCTTTTTAAAAATTTTCTAAATACTTACATATAAATTTTTTAAAAATTATTTTGCAAAAATTTTTCTATTAATTTTATTAAATTTATTATTAAAAAAAAAAAAAAAGATTTATGATAAATATTTTCGTCATACCCTTCTGTCCCAATTCTGATTCTAATAATTACAGGCAGACCCAGCAAGTGTCGACCCCGGAAAGTTATCTCCAAACTCTAGCCGAGTGAGACGAGCTCGTCAATCACAAGGCAGATCGATGTCAGTTCAAAGTTCAATGGATCCCTATGGTTCGAATACAACTTTAAGCTCAAGCGGTAGCAGTGATCCAACAAGTGGTCCGCCCAACAGTAACTAACATAAGTTGAATGGTCCCTCCTCCTCTTCCCATCACCATCATCATTCTAAACATTCTTTACCGAAAATTCGAAAAGCTAAATCTCAAAGTTTTCGCACTCGTCGAAGTCCATCAGAAAGACGCAGTCCAAATAATATGTTACAAAATCAAACTCCATTAACTTTAAATACAACTGATTTGAAACCATCAAAACGAAGTCCTTTGACACCAAAGAGTCCATTATCACCACATCTTCCAGAAAACAAAAGTTCAAGTAGTCTTTCACAAAGAACTACTCCTACATCATTATCAAGGCAAGGTACATTAAGAGCATCTCATCGTCGTAAAAATAGTATGACAGGATCAATGAGCTTAATTCAAGGACGAAGAAGTCCAGTAAATTTAACCGATCAAGGTAGACGAAGTCCATTATTGCTCTTGCATGATCGAATGAGAAGCCCTAATGAAACACCAGTTAATGGTGGTTTTATGGATGCACGTAGTCCAACAAGAAGTCCAACTACAGATCGTCGTAGTCCAACTTTAAGTGCACATGATCGTCGAAGTCCAGTAAATATAAATACTGATCAATATCAAAGAAGAAGTCCTACATCTACTGTTCATGTACAAGATAATCGAGTTTATGATATGGATGAAAATATGCAAGAGGAAGAACAGCATGTTAATATATCACAATCATCTCTTTTATATAAAAGAACTTCAATATCATTATTTACACCGATTACAATGAGTGGTGAAAAACGAAGTCCTATTTTACCTATGCCTATTCCTCCAATAACTGTTTCAAATCCAGTTGAAACTTGTAAAATTGTTGAACGTATGGCTGCTTCCAATAAAAATCCATCACCAGCTATTGAAACAATTAAAATAAATGATTCATTAAAAACTGAAAAACAAACTCCTGAATCTTTGTCATCTGACAAGGAATTAATTCAACCAGAGAAAAAAGAACGTACAAGTGTTATGAAAGAGATTTTAGCTTTTGTTAGAAAACCATCAAAACGTATTACAACAAGAACTGGTAGCCGTTTTGCGGCTGCATTTACACGAGCTGAATCTGGTTCTAGTAGCGGACCATTAATACGTCAAAGCACATTTAGTGCTAGTCCAGCAGCAGCAAGCAATGCTGCTAAAAGTGCTGTTACCAAACAAATGTCTGAAGTTGGATTTGAACCAAAGATGTCATTAAAATTTGGTCTTAATACAAAAATGTCATTGAAATTACGTCGATCTGCTGCAACAGATGAAAAAAAGAAAGATAAAAAATCCAGTGGTGATGAAGCCTCTGGAACAGAAAGTGATTCAAAATCAGAAAAGGTAGGTCAAAGAAAATCAACCAACTTGGACCGATGTAGTATTAAAAAATTAAAAGAGCCCATTCCATTTGAATTAGCAAATGTACATTTTGAAAAGGTAGGTGATTCATATATTAAGCACGATCAACTACTAAAAGATGAAGATTTTATCAACGGAAATGGTTTAATAATAAAACAAAAAATAGTCGCTTTGTCAAATGAAAACGCACAAAATAATTTAATTTTAGGTAATAATGAGGTAATTAGTTCAGATTTGATAATCAGTAGTACTAGTAGTTGTGATAATCGTATTGTTAAAGTTAGTAGTAGGGAATTTCAACAGCGTATAAGTGAAGAACAAGAATCTGATCCAATTGAAAGTATAGAACAATTTAAATCAGAACTTGAACAATACTTACAACCTATAAAACCTGAACCGATTTATGTTAATTTAATGGAGCTTAGAAATGAATTAGGTATAAGTACAATTGAATCTGTAAAACCAACACCATTACAATGTCCGATTATAGAATTTGAGCCACCTTCAAGACGATCTTCATTTGATCCACCACGATCACCATATCTTGAAAATCTTCGTAGTCCAGGCGTTGATACTGATCGTTCGGGTGGTGATAGTTTTGAAATGGTTGATAGCGGTGATCGTAATCGTGAATCAAGCTTTGAAGATCGTTATTCATCTCGTGACACTAGTTTTGATATATCACGTTATCAGTCGACCAGTTATGAAGATCAAACATCTAGTTTTGAAATTGTTGATATAGATATAAATCGAACCGAAGAAAAATTAAGAAAATCATCAATTGAATTAGTTGATGCTGAAACATTTCAGAGATCTGGTTCAGCATCGGGACGCAAATCTTCTTTAGAAACTCATTTTGATTATATACCAACGGAAAATAATCCAACTGGTAAACCACAATCACAATCAATTTTTCCATCGGGTAAAAAACAAAAACCAGATCATTTTCGTTCTCGTGATATTCATATATCACCATTTAGTGCATTTTCACGTGCACGTAGTCCACTCTCTAATCAAACTTCATCGAATTATAGCTCTAGAGATAGCTATGATTCAAGTTGTTCATATCCTCATTCATCACATTGTGAATCACAAAAAAGTCCTTTTGCCGATCATACAAAACAACATTTTCCATTGACGGTTAAAGGTGTTAATGATGATATTGTTAAATCAACATTTTTATGTACTGATAAGAGATGTTCATCGATTTTTGAACCACGTATACCAACAACTGTACCAACAACAATAATAACTCCAGTTGTTATACCTTCAGCTATTATAACAACTGCAACACCATCTTCAACTTCAACTTCAACCACATATCTTAGTAGTGTTGGTGTAAATGTAATTCCGGTTACAAGTCCTGGTCATATAACAGTTCCAACAAATAGTAATTTAATTGGACGATCTGGTAGTCGTCCGGGTTGTTTGAGTGCATTAGAATTTACTGAATTTGAACCACCTTCACCGAGGAGAGCAGCCAGTGCTTCTCCAAAACATACATTTACTTTTAGAATAGTATTAAAAAAAGTAGATAGTTCACCGGATGCAATATGTCCATCAGCAGAACGTAGAGGTAGAAATTTAGATAGGCATAAAAAACATCGTGATAGTCGTCGTCAGCGATTAAGTAATGCAGGAAAAAGTTTTTAATTAATCATTTTTTTTTTTTCATTTTCGGTTTGTTTATAATATTAATAATCGTTAAAATAAATAAAAATTAATATTTTTTTTATTATGAAATAATTGGTAAGATTTATCTATGGAATAAAATTAATCAGGATATAAACATGTGCCTGCATTTAATATTTTTTTTTTTAGGTTTTTTTGTTCTAAATAAATCGAATGTTAAAATAAATATTAAGTAAGTGTAGTTTTTTTTTCTAAGATTGTTTTTGAAAATGTACTAAAAATAAAAAATAAAATTATTAAAAATACGTTGCTACTGTAAGTCTTCTACTATCAATAAACTATCAATCAAATTTAACTAGTAATTCTAGATGTTAAACTAATACATAGTTTATACTAGTTTATTTTTAATGAATATTTGTATGTCGTGATAAATTATTATATAGAATGTTTTTAATATTAAAATAAAAAATAATAAAAAAAAATAGTTTTTAATACAAAAACGAACACTATCAACATAATTTTGACAATCTACACTTCTTATCATATTATTATATATATATATTCTGTATAAAAACTAAGCTTAGACTTAATAATTTTTTACAATTTAATTCATTTTATTTATAAGTTAATTTAATAATATTAAAATTTCAATGTGCAATAGGAATAACTTTTATATGTAACTTTTCAGTTAACCTTATTTTAATAATTCAATTGACATTTTAACTTCCATTTTGAATTTGTTTAAAAATAATTTGATAAAAATTCAAATGAAAACATCTAACGAAAATATCTAACGAAATATGTAGTAAAAAAAAACTAACTAAAATTACCAAATTAACGGTATTGATTGTATACAAATAATTGATACAATTTGAATGTGAACAACATTGTTTTTTTTTTCAAAAATAAAACAAATTTCACTCCAGCATCAAATTATGAAACTACATAAAACAGTCTTTCTAGCTGCTTGGTTCTTGCTTCGTAAATATCTGTAAAATAAACCGAATCGAACAAATGTCAAAAATGTTATTATGACATTTCAATATATTCGGTTATAATTATTGATTTAGATCGAATCGGAACGGCATGGTTGAATAAATTTAAAAAAATTTGAAAAGCATAACCTAAAAATAGTGAAGAAAATGAAATAAACAGAATCAAGATGCAACAAATTTTGTTACTTGAATTAAATTAAATTATTTAATTTAAAAGTATAAATTCATACAATTAGATTTATAAAAAACTGCTTATTTAAATAGCAATAAATTATTTTTTAGTGCAATATTTAAATAATTCAATAAAGACTTTTATAGGAGTAATTTTTTTTGTTATTATAATTTGCAAAATGACCACAAAATAAAATAGGTGTACTAAAAGCAATTTGTCAAACAAAATATTCAAAATATAATGAAATAATGAATGAATGGCAATCATTATCGAGTAAAAATTCTTCAAATGTACTAATTTATCAGTAAAACGATCGTCTAAGAATCACTTAAACTTATTACCAGTTTTTAAACCTTTCTTATAATATTTAGTTTAAATTTATTAAATTATTTTCATAAAATATGAAAACTCAAAATAAATAAAAATATTAAAATTATAAGCAAAATAAAAAAATCGGTGGAAGGGTTTATGTTTAAAATTATATCTATAAGGTTGTAAGTATAGTGTCATTATTTAAATTAACAAAATATTTGAAATGATTTCAATATTATTTTTCTTTTGATTTTTTTTCTCTTGTCTCTTCAATATTTAATTAATATACATATCTTCTGAATTTATATTATTATAAGAATAAAATATTTAAAGTTAAATTCATAAACTAAAATGAAAAAAAAAAACAAAAAAAAACAATATTATTTCTACTGCCTTAAATAAATGTTGTGTACGAATTTACGATTAATTTTGAAATAACTAAATTGATGTTCAATATTAGAAGATTATTCCAATTTGTATAAATTTATACATTTTACATGTTGTATATACAAATCTTATTACCTACTTCTACACGGGTCAACTTTCATCACTTTTTTCCTTTCGTTTCATTCCCCCTTTTCTATAAACTTTTTTTTCTAATAGAAAGGGGGGAATGAAACGAAAGGAAAAAAGCGATGAAAGCTGACCCGTGTGGAAGTAGGCATTGGCTCAAACCAGACGGTTCAACTGTCAACTTTCAACATATTTATTCTTACTTCCAGACGATTCCTCAAAAACTAGTATCACTTTTATATGTGTGTGTAAATATTTTATTATTAATATTAATAATAATAATTCCTGCATATACACAAAAATTTTCTAAACCTAATATAAAATTTTGTTTACTTTTTTGTTTGTGTTAGTAGGTTCTCTCGTTTACCAGCTAAAATTTTGTCAACAAAGTGATGATCGAAAATGGCTGCCACAAAGTTAGTTTATAAAAAAGGCGGAATGAAACGAAAGGAAAAAAGTGATGAAAGTTGACCCGTGTGGAAGTAGGCATTGACAACACGATGTCTACAGAGTTCTTTGTTATAAAATATTAATGTAAACTCTATTCAAGTGGTCTAATTTTATTCTACTACTATACATATAAATACTACTACTATTTCTATTTTTATAAGCTGAATTCATTTCACAAACAAACTTTGTCGTTTAATAACGAATTTTGTTCATTAAACGAATTTTGTCTTAGCAAAGTAGGAATATACGGATGGACCTCTAGTGCAGTTGCGCAAATTAATATAGCATTTTCAAACAAAAATTGACATAATTTTACCATTGCATACTCTTAAAATTTCCTAAACATTAAAAACGTACTTCAAATTTTTTCAAATAGAAATTTTTATTTGCCAAAACTTATTTAAGAGAATACTATGGCTCTTTCACATTTTCAACTGTAAATTCTTTTAAATTTCTCAAAAATTTTTGATAGCGAATTTAATTTTATCAAAAGTTTGTTAATTCGTATGCAGCAATATATAAAATAAATTCAAAGACATTAATTTAATTATTTAATGTGTAAAATTCAAAAATTTTACAAAAAAAAAAAAATTAAACTGAAAAGCAAAAACAAAACTAATAGAAAAACAAAAATTAATAAATTAATTATATGTGTGCGTTTTCATGGACAATTCGACTATAAAAAATATAATTAGAAACTAAAAAAACAAACCAACAAATTTTTTAATAATTTAATTAAAAAAAAAAAAACTCAAAATCAAACTATAATAATAAAAAAAATAAAAAAAATTAGTATATAATTATTAAACATTAATTAAAAATAAAAAATTAATTAAACGTCACACTAATGTAGCTTTAATATTTTTTGCAAATGATGTTTTAAAATTACAAATTTATATAATCACATTATAATATATTATAATACATATATATATATATATATATACTTGTATTCACATAAACTATCACATAAAATTACTTATATAGTTTTATGGAAAATTATGTTGTGAAAGAATGTTGTTAAATTTGTATATATATATATATATATATATAGAAATTTTAGATTATTAAAAATTAACTATTATTATTAATATTATATATTTATTATTAATATATATATTTAAATATATATTATAACATAATATATAAATACTTAAATAAATATTAGAATACAAAAAAATAATTAAAAAAAAATTTAATTTTTTATTTGTAATAATATTTATATATATATACATATACAGATATATAATTTGTTTTGCATATTCATTTTATATAAAACATAATAATACTTACATATATAGATGAAATGTACCCATGTTTGTATTTTTGTAATTGTTTTATTTTTATTTTGGTTTTTTTTTTTTTTTATTTTGAATTTGTTTTAAAAATAAATTTTTATTAGAATTAAATTTTTTAAATTAAAACATTAAAAATAAACTGTATGCAAAATTTACTAAAAAAAAAAAAAGAAACAAAGGACCAAAATTATTAGAATATTTAGAAAGCATATATTACACATTTATAATTCAATTATTTATAATATTATAATTTATTTTAATTTAGGTTTTTGTTTTTTTTTGTTTTCGTATGAAAATTTGTGTTAAAATACAATTTAAGCATTATAAAATTTTTAAAATATTATTGCTTTTGTTAGTTTTAAAAATTTGAAAGAAAATATGAAAAACAAATCACAAAACAATAAATTTGCTATATCAAAATAATAATAGCTTTAGAAACTGTTAACATTATATTATTTTATTTTTAACATTAAAATATTTTATATTAATAATTATTGCAATATTAATTATCAATTGTTAGTACAGTTTTGTTTTTAATAATTTTTTTTTTTTTTTAATTTAGTTAAGGATGAAGAATACAATAAAAAAATAAATAATAATTTCAGAGTTATAGTTAGAACTAACCCAATTTAATTATGACTAAATATTTGTTAAGTTATATTATATTAAACAAGTGTTTCTGTTCTTCTTCCTCTTTTTCTAATGATACAATTTTGAATAGTAAATATCAGATTTTAATATATTTCACGAGTTTCATAGTACAACAAAATATGTTTTTAAACAGAGCTTAAAAATAAAATACAATTACAAAAATATTTTTTAATATTTTTTATTTATTATATATTTTTTATATTTTGATTTGAGATACGTAACGAAAAATTTATATTTGGTATTGAACGAAGTGAAAAAACGATATCTTGTGTTATTTTTTGTAACGTTTCGAATTTGACAGTATTCTGAATAGGCTATTTTTATATAAAAAATAATTGATTTATGGCTAAGAGTATGTAATGAGATGGCTGAAATTCTAATTGGTGCAGATATTTATATGAATTATAATTTGAATTAGAATTGACTAATTTGAAATTTTCTTGGTTTGCGTCTTGGAATTAGACAACTTAAAATGTTTGTGACAGTTAAATTATGACAGTTCAATTCTCATTGAAAAATATATATAAATCAAAAATAAAAACTGTTAATTCAAACTGTTATTATATTTAGTCTGTCATTAGCCACGGTACCCTAAACAGTACCTGATAGCGAAATACAATGACGTACCCTAATTTTGTGACAGATAACCGAATGATAAAGATTAAGTTTAAAATTAAATCATCATTTTTGTTTTTTTTTCATATACAATCACATTTTTATCGTATTTTTCATCCTCCTCTAAATAAGCAATATTAGAGCATTATTATAATATCACTTTGCTTTTAAATACCATATAATAATTAAATTTTCATTTATTATATTATTTGAATTTATTTTTTTAATTTTCTATTATTTGAACAATATTATTCAATATATTGAACATAAAAAAAAAAAAAAAAAAAATCATGCTGGAAAAGGGGCCGTTAAATTTAATAAAATACAAGAAAAATGTATAATTTGTCATTAAAAATAAATTTAAAAAAAAAAATGAAAATATTATAATTAAATACAAAATATTTATATACACACATCACATATTAAATTTATATGTTTACTATATTCGGAACGTATTTGTTAATACAAATTTATAAAAAGAAATATTTTATAAAATTTAAAGTGAAAAAAAAAAACACAAAAAGAAAAAAATATGTCAAGTTAAAAAGTTGTTTGTTAATTATTTAGCTGTAAATTTAAACGCTTTATTATAATTATAATAATTTATATTTATATATATATATATATAAATAAAATAAATATTAATGTATGTGATTGTCAAAATTTCTTTATAAAACGTCAAAATATAATTTTTGTTATTTTTTTTTTTTTATTTTTTCATTTGCAAAGCCGTTTTATAATTGAATTTTATAATACAATGAAATAATGTGGGAAAACTTACTAAATTATTGAATTTTTAAAATACAAATTTAATTAATAATATTTTAATGTTAATTAATATTAAAGCCAATAACACAGAGCTTAAAAAAAATGATTTATTTTAATTTAAATTATGGTACAGTTTAATTGTATTACTTGTCAATTTTCAAATTACATTAATTTAACTGTTCATCTCTTCTTTCATTGAAAAATACAGTTTGTATGCCATAATAAAAAACAAACAAAAAATTTTTTTGACAGTTGACTTAAGCGAAAAAAAAATACATACTTTTATGAATAGGTTTAAGCCATTTACACTTTCAAATGCACAAGTTAAAGTTTGTGTTTGCAAAATTAAATAACATATTCGAAAAATATATTACTTTCGTTATTTTTGTATTTAAAAAAATCACTTTGCACTACATTCTATATCAAACAAGTATCATTAATTAATTTGTATTCAAAACTAATTTAAATTTTTGAGTAATTTTTTCTTAATTATTTCAAATTTATTTGAGACTGATAGATAGGAGACGCAAATACAAAATTCGAGAAAATTCACAAAACTTAAAATATTATGTATTTCATAAATAAAAATATTATATGATTTGCTTTAACTTTTCGCGTCAAAAATGCATTTTTAATGTCTCTTATTCATCAGACTTCAATCTTATAAGCTTTTAAATAGTATTTTAATTTTAATTTCTTTATAAAAATAAAAAAAACCGTATCTTATACATTTACAAATTGGAATTAACTGTAATTTGCTTTTGAAAAAGAACATTATTTATATTAAATAATTGATATTATTATAATAATTTAAATTATTTAGTTTTATATAATTATATTATTACATTTTAATATATTATTTTTATTAATTTATTATTTTTTAAATTAATTTAAATTTAATTTTCGATTTTATTTTTACATTTCTGGATCTTATTAACATATAAGAAAAAATCTAATAAAAATTAATAATAAAAATAAATATTTAATAATTAAAGTTAGGTTATATTTATTTTCATATAAAGCCGGGGTTCGTGTTTCAGTTATAAAATATCTGCGATATATTGTGTGTATCATTTTTTATTATTTTGTACCCTAAATCCCAATTTAATTATTAAAAATAGAAAAATATATTCGTTTCTTTCATTCATTAGGTTTTTGTATTTTTGTATTTTATTTTGATAGAGCTAGTATAAAGTAGTGTCTGTAATTAAATTTTTATTATTAAGTAAGGTGGCGTTTCAGTGGGGTTAGGTTTTATACCGTTTCGTGCTAATTTAATAAACCTAAAGGTCTTATTATTAATAATTTTTTTTTTTAAATTGATTTAAGCCAACATAATTCTGTATTACGAATGTCAATTGTCATAGACTATTATTTTTTTTATAGATCACATTTTTTAAGTAAATTAATTTTGATGTAAAAATTTATCTGTTAAACGTTTCAATTCAACATGTTTGATAGCTAAATTTTTAATTTTTTGTGACTCCACTTGGCTTAATAAAAATACCGTTACTTTTTATAATGGCGAATCAATATGAAGTCCTTTACTTTTATTAAAACCAGAACTTGTTCAGGGACTTTAGTAAAAATATTTTTTCTTTATAAACCTCTTAATACCATTTTAATACATCAAATTTTTAGGTTTTGACTTAAATCTTAAACATTTCAAATTATTTTATGAAAATATTGCAAATTACTAAAAATTGAAAAATAAATTTTAACATTTTTGTAAAGCAAACCTTAAAATTTTTTAACACAAAAACCAGTAGTTACTAACAGAAATTGAATTAACTATAGTTACAAATCTACTCCATTTCACACCTGATGACCCCATGGAAACGCAGTTCATATTTATGTACATTTTATAACTTCATACATTTTAAGAAAAGCCAGAAATAAATAAAAATTAATTTAAACTATTTTTTTTTATTTATTTATTTATGTATTTATTTTATAAAATAAATAATTTATATTGCTTTCCTTTTTTATTTTTAGCTTTTTACAGGTACTTCTAGAAGTTCTCCAGATCACTACTAAAATTATCGCTTAATTTTTTCAAATTTTCTCAATATAGCAAAAATCACAATTATGCAGAAATATACATAATGATTAATAATATATAGTATATAAAATTATAAATATTATAAATATCAAATAGTACACAAACACACACATTTTCAATAATAATGGCAAAGTTTTCAAATTTAAAAAATCACCATGTTTTATAAGCATTAAAAACATTTATAGATCGTATCCACGTCAGCTTTCAATTGATATTTCAAAACCAAAAAAACAAAAAAAAAATATATATAAAATCAAATACAGTAAAACAAAACAGTGAGCATTACATTTTTTATAATATAATGAACAAAAAGGCATGCTAAAAATAATACATAATAACTGTGTCGTCCGATGTTCGCAAATATAAATTATACTTACATATTATATTTTTATTTAATTTTATTTATTTTAATTTTGCTAGTACATATTTTCGTTTTTTTTTTTTAATATCTTCTACAACTGACTTTTTAAATGTAGCTTTTTATATTTAAATAATTAATACTAACTATTAATATAAATAAATAGTATATATAACGTATAGTATCGGTTAAATTAGATCAATGCAATTCTCACTTCATTCAATGGTAAAATAAATTTATCGGTGCAAGTTTCACCTCATTATATGGTAAAATAAATTTGTATTAAATTCATCATAAACAATTCATCATAGCGTGTCTGAGTCGCATGTATCAATTAATCCTGTTATTAACTCACTAACCAGGTGCAAGAGGACTTGAAGATCCTACGTTAAGTGCAATATATTGTCTTTCATTTGTTGTTCGATATCATTAATTAGTTTTTTAAACGTTTTTGAAAGATTTTCTACAGTGCCCTTTATTAAGCAAAAATTCAATTTATAATAATTTTGATTCATCATCATTTCTTCTTTTACTACTAGCATTGTAAATATCAAAGAATTTGGTGCGATTCAGGGCCACGAAGTGTCCGACTAAAAAACCCATGTTGTCTCTCATCGTGCTCTATCTAAAGTAGTATTTGCGATGTCTCTTGCAAGTATGGAGAGCGCATTATCAATCAAATTTTATTTTCTTCGATTTGATCATCATATACAGAATCTGTCAATTCTTTATCGTTGCCACACTTCCTTGATGAAAATTTTTCCTGATCAGCCTATACCAAAAATTAGTCTGTATTAGTATGCGTGAGATGGATTTTTTCTGATATGTTGATAATTTTAGCTAAATAAATTTAATTTTCTTAAGTTTATTTAGAAATTGAAGTTTATTTTTCATGTCAATTTCATTGAAAATGATCAACCCTGCATTAATATCCTTTTCTCTATAAGATTTATTTTCTGCAATACCCCAAAACACGAATTAAAATGAAAGGAACAAGGCATAAAATACACTTAAACTACACAAGGCTATACAACTACACAATTTAAATATAAAAAAAATTGAAAAGCCACCATGTTAGATCATTTGGAAAAATACTGTTATTTAACAAAAGTAAATAGAAAGTTAAAAACTTATTAGTTTAATGTCTTATAACTGAATAATCTAAAATGGTATAAGATTGTGGAAGAATCCCAAGACTATGTGATGAATCTCTTAACTCACGCAGAGACTTAACATCCTCAATCACAAACAATAGTATTTTTATTTTGAAAAATACAAAAAAAAATATGCATTAAACAAACTAAAACTATACATTTAGGATCATAACACTTTGTATAAAACCTTTGTGTTTGCATTTACGAGCATAATACTTTGTATTTACTATGCAGTAATACCCATATTGAATTTACTATTTGAACTAGAATAAAAACAAAAAAACGATGATTTTTGTGTCCAGTAGGGCGGTAGGTTGTCCGTTAATTGAATTTGAACCAAAGTGTTGCCAATTTAATCACAACCACTAAATTTGAAAATAAAGAAAAATTAGAACAAAAAAGTACAAAAAACTAAAAGTTTAGCAAACTTTTTATTATGGGGGAAAAAAATTTGTTTCTTTCATTAGACGATCGTAAGGGAAAATTATGCTTTGAACAATTTAAGAATTTAAGTAAAATGATATCATCTCAACAAAAATTAAAATTTAAAATATTTAATTAAAATTTAAAAAAATATTAACAGATATTACCTATACAGGAAATTTTATACACCTTGAATACTCAAAATATGCAGTAAACAAACTTTAAAAGTGCATTTACGATCATAATACTTTGTATAAATACTTTGTATTTATTTTTTATAAATAGTTTGTATTTATTTTGTATAAATTAGCTTTGTAGTTACTTTATATACTTTGTATTCATTTTGTATAAATACTTTGTATTTACTTTGTATAAATACTTTGTATTTAGTTTGTATAAATACTTTGTATTATTATCAATTTAATCACAACAACTAAATTTGAAAATAAACAAAAATTAGAACAAAAAAGTACAAAAAAGTACAAAAAAATAAAAAAATAAAAGTTTAGCAAACTTTTTATTGTGTTCGAAACAATCGAACAAATTTTTCTAAAGTGTTCGAAACTATTTTGTGCGATTCTCATCTCAATCTATGGAACAAACCTGTTTAATTAATTAATTAATCACATTTAGCAGTGTTATAGCACACCTCAGTTTTAACCGGTGTATTTTTCTTATTTTTTTAAAAATATTTTAACGAATTAGTCATATTTTTTATAATTTTCTAGAAATTTTATTTAATTATATAAAACTACATTTAATTACATTATTAATTATATTATAATATATTAAAATATATTAAATATCTCATATTAAAATTAAATTTTAAATTACTCGTAATAAATATATAAAATAATATTTTAATATAAAAATTTATATGTATTAATTTCTACATAAATAAATTTTCTATAGTTGAGCTTTATTTGCATATAGAAAATGCTTTTTTTTTTCTTTTTGTTTTTGTATTTTAATAAATTATATTACTTAGCAAAAATTTAAATAATTTGTAACAATGTTGTCGCCATTTTGAAATTTTTTGTTTTAATTTCGTTCCTTGCATTTTTTTGCATTTTATAGTTATTTTATAAATTATCAAAATTTAAATTTTAAGGTCATGATGATGATCAATCTCTGATTCTATAATACAGCAAAATTATGTAAGAACTATAATATGATTGGAGCTTCTTGAAGAAAAAAAAAAATAAATAAATAAGAAATATCCATAGATTAGAAAAATAAATTATATTAAATAATAATAAATTAATATAAAAAACAATATTTCTAATATAAATATCAATTTTATATGTTACATACAATAATATCCCTGCAAATTCGCTTTTATAATTAATATCCTATAATATATTATTAGCTACATATTATATATATATGTAATATTATATATATTATGTATATGTATTTATCATTGTTTAATTTTAAATTTTTTTATATTTACTTTTTTATTTCATTTTTTATTTATTTATTTTTTTTTGTTTTTTTTTTAGTGCTATTTAACCAAAGAACAAATATTAATTTTTTGTTATTTCTTTATTTTATTTTTTTTATTTATATAACTTTTTTTTATTATATATATATATATATTTTTTTCAGAAAACATGTTCTTTTTTAAAGGGCTACCACCCAATTAACTTGATGGATGAACATTACATAAGTGTGATAAGTTCCTGCTTTAATATAAAATTTAATAATTATATTAAAATTAAAAAAATTAAAAATATTATATTAAATAAAAATCGTTACATATATATGTAAAATTTTGAATGTAATTGCATTTTTTTTAAAATTATAAAATATTTATCATCTAAAAATTGAAAATTAATAATAAAATTAATAATTTGAATTTTATATATATAAAGTGTAGATATTATAAATAATAGGCCATAGTAGGTAAGCCCAATTACATATTATTTATATTGCTTAAATAAAATTTAATTTAAAAATTTCTATATATATGTAAATAAATTATGTATATGTATATGTTTTTGTATATGTGTATAGTTATGAAATTATAATTTTTATTGAAATAAAAATAAATAATTTATTAAGTGCATACAAAATTAAATTGCGATAATCAAAATAAAACAAAAAAAAATAAATTTGTATATCTTAATAAAAAATAGATTATTAAATTAAAAACTTAATGCTGCATTCTGAAGTTTCAAAATCAAATTTTTTTTCTTTACAAATAATTGTAATAAAAAAAATTAGTGTTTTATTAATTAGAATCATTTTAACCATTCTAACTGATCAGACTATATCCATCTCTATAGGCCTTTTATTAGGTTATCTCTCTACAGTTAGTTCCATCGATAAAATGGACTGAACATCACAAGCAAGCTTAAATCACAAGCAAACAAATCCCAAGCTTAAATATTGGGGAAAATAAATTTGTTTCTTTCATTAGACGATCGTAAGGGAAAATTATACTTTGAACAATTTAACAATTTAAGTAAAATGATATGATCCCAACAAAAATTAATATTTAAAATATTTAATTAAAATATAAAAACATATTTACAGATATACCTATACAGGAAATTTTATACACCTTGAATACTCAAAATATGCAGTAAACAAACTTTAAAAGTGTATTTACGATCATAATACTTTATATAAATACTTTGTATTTATTTTGTATAAATAGTTTGTATTTACTTTGTATAAATTAACTTTGCAGTTACTTTGTATACTTTGTATTTATTTTTTATAAATACTTTTTTACTTTATTTATTTATTTTATTTCTAAATTCAAAATTTACAATACCTTTTACATAAGAAATTTTTAATAAATAATTTTAATTAAATTTGACAATTATTTTGTAATAAATACTTTGTATTTATTTTGTATGGCTAGTTTGTATTTACTTTGTATAAATACTTTGTACTTAATTTGTATAAATACTTTGTATTTACTTTGTATATTTTGATATAATAATTTTTAAAATATTTTTCTTCTTCTGAAATTATTCCAAAGAGATTGCTTGTGAGAGCAGATTTTTTATTTTTATTATTTTACCTAACAATCATTATAAAATATAAGTCTTAAATACACTTTTTATCAAATCATTTTAGGCAAAGTGATTTTTTGCTATTGCATATATTTGCCAGCGATTTTATTCCTCACCATATATATCTCAAAATTTTTCAATTCTGCACATCTATTTTCTAACTTTGTAGTAACAAATTTCCAACATCTTTTTCAACAATTCCGGTATTTTTTAATATTCAATTAATTAATTATCACTTTATTTAATTGATATTCAAAGAGATTTAAAATAAAATAACATAATTTAAAAAATAAAAAATAATAGTATTTTTTCTTATATTAGTAAATATTGTCCATGAATATTCAACATATAAATATTATTAAAAAAAATTTAAATAAATTTATTCTTACAAAAAACAAAAAAAAAAATAAAATAGTAAAAGAAAAAAAATAAAAATAAAATTTACAAGCTATATATACAAAAAAATATATATTTTAATGAAATTTTTAAATTTTCTCGTAAATTCTAATTAAAATGAAATTTTATGATAATGACAAATTAAATTATAACTGTTTGTTTTAATATATATGTATATATATATTTATTCATACATATATATATATATATATATATTTACTGTAATGTTTATTAAATGTTTTAAAGAATAATAAAGAAAAAAAAATACTTTCTCAAAGAAAAATTGTTTTTTTTTTTTGTTTAAGAAAATGTTTAAGATTTATATTTAAGAAAAAGGATAATATACGTATTCTTTTTCAAATTAAAATAATTATATATGTAAAAAAAAAAAAATAATAAAATGAAAAAAAATTAAAAAAGAAAACAAAAACTAAATGAATATAAAAGATATTTTCAAAAAAAAAATACATTTTATTTTTATTATATTAATTACCGTTGTCATTACCACTTACCTTTGTACCGTTATTTATTACTTCATTCTTACATTAATTTATCATTATTTACATTGTATTTCGCTATTGGTTAACGTCTAATTTCACTGTCAAAATATTTTAAAAATATGGAAACTAATGTAAGCTAAAATGTAATGAGTGAAACATTTTTAAAGTTGAAGGGTTGAAGCTTAGCATTGTTCAATACGATTGATTAATAGAAATCAATTTTCTGAAATAGGATTTTCAGAACTATCAAATGAGGATTTTAATATGATAGAGATTAAAAAATGAGTATAAAATACCACTTTTATATTTCATTACAATTTAAAGAACTTTAATTCTATACAATTTATAAATTTGTAATTCATTACAATTTATAAAATTTTCAATTCATTAAAATTTATAGAATTTTTAATCCATTAAAATTTATTGAATTGTAATTAATTAAAAATTAAACAACGAAACAGTTGGAGATTATTTATAACAATTCATTTACAATCGCCTTCGAAATCACTTTTTTTTTATTAAATTAAATATCATCTCAGCAAACACGCCAGAACGCAAAATAGGATAAAATAATCGTACAACTTCTTTGCACTTGATAGCTCACAAGAGAAAAACACATTTAGGAGCCTTCGTGGGTCACCTTGCAGCCTCACCAACATAAATTGTCTCACCATTTAGTTTTATTCATGTACGGCAATATTTGAAACTATATAGTTTTTTTTACTTTGTTTAAGATTTACTTTCAACTTAAGAGAAGATGTTCTTAAGAGAAGCCTGTTCCTCTTGCTTGTAATGAACTCGAAGGTTTCATTGACATCGTAAATGTCTCAACACAAAGTTGAATACAACGTCCACATGATCTTAAATGTTTACAAAAGCTCACAAAAGCTTGAGACATTGAATCCATGATCACAATTGTCGCTGTGAAAAATGCTGTGAAAAACGCTGTGAAAACGACCGGTTTGACAGGTATTTGGGTTTACAAAATTTTTTATGATGTACAGTGTTAATAAAAACTTTTTGATCACTATGGAATTAAAACACAATGTCTCAGAAAGCTCTGATTGTACAATGTTGGCAGCTTATTTTACGAATAAAGGTGGATTTTCATTGAGCAATATTTAAAATCTTAGAAATTTTATTGGCTCCAAAAAGGGAGATAGCTTATTGAATTTTTATGTAAGAAAAAAATAGACCGTTGCAAAGAATTCTCTTAATTTCTATTTGGGAAATTTATTATATACACAAAAAAACAACAATTCAACCGTCAAAACCATCTGTTGAAAAAAATTAATAAAAATCGTGTTGCCGACATAAAGAAACTATCCCCGATATTTTACAAATATACTTTATCAAAGTATAATATCCCAAACTTTTTGAAAATATCCCCAACTTTTGTGAAAATATCCCCGATAAATGATATTTTCTGTTCTTGTCGTACGCATTGAGCTCTCATATAAAATATTGTCATTTCATGTTATCTCCCTTTTTAGAGCCGATAAAATTTTTGAAATTTTAAATATTGGTCAATGAAAATCCAGCTTAACGTTGACAACTCAGCTTTTTTACATGGTTGAAGTTTTTTTTAAAGACATTTTTACGATGTCACCGTTTCATTATAATTCGTTATTTGGTATGATTTGTTTAACGACATTAATTGAGTGGGCAAGTTCCCTCCAGCTGCTTATATAATTTTAGTAAAAGCTATTAATCCCATAAGTTATTTAACAGAATTTTTAGCGATACTTACCTATACTTTTATTTTATACTACCTACACTGCAAAGAAAAAACTTTATTAATATTATTAGTAAGAATAAAATACTCTGTATTAGCGACTGAGCTCTCTTTAGATAATAAAACGAAAAAAAAAACTAATATTGACATCTTCAAAAGGAAAACAATAGATAGAAATACTTACATGTGTGCATCGAATCTAAACAATTCCGTTATTAACCGTTTCCTTCATTAAATTTTCGAGCATCACGTAATTAGCATAAATTTATTAACATAAATAAATAAATTTAATAAAACAAATTAATTAATATCAAAGGTGATTATACTAAAATCTTAAGTCTAATCTCTCAGTCACTCAGTGAAACCATCAACATTCCACTCCACAACAATGAGACACATTGGTATATACTCCACAAATTTATGACTCAAATAAAAAAAAAGTGAAAGACTGCAAAAACTGATTCCAGCAAGCCATCAGACACTATAATTACAGTTAATTTATCCTCAAATTAGTCAACAAATATTGCGAACGCGTATATATTTTCCAACTGATTAAAATTTAACAACTAATCATTTTGTTTGTTCATATATTAATTGAATCAATAAAAAAAATTTCATGTCAAAATATTTTTATATAAAAGACATTAGTAGACAGGTGTGTTTACCTGTCATAGTATCATAAATTAAATTTTTTAAATAAATATTAAATAAAAATGTTTTAACTGATCAATTCTTTGATCGAAATTTTTAAAATAGACTATACTTGTCCTATCGTAACATAAAATTAAATGTTTTAAAATTTGTTATTTACACAAATGAATTTTAATGATATGTATTATGGTAATATATTATTGTTTTTATATGTTTATTTTTTAATTAATTCATAAATTTAGAAATATAATTCTGCAATCGTAATTGTTTTTATTTCTGTTCATAACTTTTTTACTCCATATTTTTATACAAACTGAACTAAATGGAAAAAAGATTTAAAGGAAAAGGGGGGAGAGGTGGGTTTGGTGATGTTGAAGATTAGATTAACATGTGAAAAAAGATGATACCAGCAGATGTTGTGTGTCAGCAACAAATTAAACTCGCTTCCACCATTCTCTGCTCTTTCAAACAACACTAAAATGTAGATGAAGAGACTTTTTGAGAAATATGTATCTTCTTCTTTATTGTAGGAAATACTCCTGTTCCTTTAAAGTTCATTCAAATACTATTACAATATTTAAAAAATATATATATATATAACTTATAACGATAATGATAACTTCAAAAAAAAAAAATCCACAGTTAGCAAATTACAATCGGTTTAAAACTGTCAATTCCACAATAAAAAATTGCACAATTACAAATTTCCCAATTTCAAATGACGTAATAAAAATTTGCAAAAATATTGAAATGAATTCCATTTCGCAATATATAAAGAGAGCGGTTCAAATCGTCTTTTTTACTTTTTAAACCTAACTGTTTACAGAATAGGGTTGCAATAAATTGAAAAGGGGAGTTTGAAAGCGGCACTCTCCGACAAATAAAAAATAAATAGTTCTCAGAAAGTCCCTTCGTCAACATTTTAACGTTATTAAAAAACAAGTTTATGGCGGAAGCTAATTCAATTTTTGTTGCTAACAAAATTATATCACAACATCTTCTGGCATCATATTTTTTCATATGTTATTTATTCCGCAAGTTAAAATCCCGTCATTGCTAGAAATTCCGGAAATTGCGTTTTTTACTTGAAATATTTTACCTTCTTCCTAATTTTTTTTTTTTTTTTTTTTGCGTGGATTGGTGGGAATCTTCATAGACACAATGACTTCTATTGTGTGCCAGATTTTTACTGACTAAACCGATTTTTTAATTGTATTTTAACTTAGTGAGATTTTGAAATTCCGGAGATTTCGGTAAGCGTGTTTTTTTTCTCGGAATATCATATATGGCGCAATTTTATGTATTGTTATTTTAGATTACAGTATAGTTGCAAAATAGAGCATTTGCTGACTGAATTCAGTAGCATCTGCAGTATTATATTTTGCTATTGTTATGCTTTCTGATTGTTTTCTTTATTCCACTCAATTCTAGATATATATTGTCTTTGAAACCCACTTTGGCATTCTCAAATAATATTATTTTGCAGTTTCTAGAGATAAATGAAAACTCGTCTGATTATGCTTCAGTCTATGTTCAATTTATTAAATGGTTTTTTGTTCATTAAATTAAAAATTGGAACCCATAGTGTGGCACGCCACTTTCGTTCTTATAATACAACTAGTGGATCCCCTGTGCAATTGCACAGAAGTAGTTCTTTCAAACACAATTTTATGTAAAAAGAAATATTTGTTTTGGTATAATTGTAGTTGTTTTCTGAATCGCTTGATTATTGAATATATATATATATATATATATATATAGCGAAATTAAAGTATAATACCTACTACTTTATGACGAAATTAGCACTAATTTCAATATAACTTAACACAATAAAATCTCATTACTCTCATGGTAGTAGATCGATATATTTTAATTTGTTTATTTTTAAAATACGTTTGTAGTCACAATTCTGTTATAACAATAGGTCAACAGTGAATTATTTTATTAAAACACTGATTTATATATATGTAGTTTTTACCTGTTCTTTATTACAAATATGTATATTTTGTGATTACATAACAGAATTGCTATTTATGAATAAAATAAAGTTTATAATTGTTATACGAAAGATATTTTATTAAATTTGATTTTGTTTATAAAGATGCAATTTTTTTTTGACTACGCTTATAGTCACAAAACGGTTATAGCCAGAAATATTACTGAAATTTAGCGAATGACCATAACCGTGTTTTACTGTATATATTTTGTTTAATGATAGCAGAAGCAACTGAAATAACATTTTATTATATAATTTTTGAAGAGTATGGTCTGATCTAATTTTTATTTCTCTGTTTTATTTTCAATTTTTGTTTGTGTTTTTGTTTTTGTACTTTTTTCTATTGTATGTTTATTTAAAATGACAGAATTTTTATGAAACATTTTTAAAAATTTCCTGTAATTGAAATTCCTTTTAGAGTATAGATAACGCTCAACTTGGAAATAACCGTCACTATTTGGTGTAAATATGTAAAATGTTTTAACTATTCAGCACCAATAACTTGCTAAAATTTCAATATTTTTGTGGTGTAAATAATTTACTATTCAATTATTTTTGCTTTTTTACTCACCACGTCGTTGCTTGTGTAATATATATAAGATAAAAAAAATATTTTTTTTAATATAAAAAAAAATTGAATTGATAGAGAATCGAACTCACTAAAATTTGTGATATTAAAAAAACCTATATTAATAATATTATCTTACTAATTAATTTTTTTTTCCTACTAAAAGTGCAAAAAACCAAATGCGATAAGTAAAAAAATAAATAAAAAGAATTTGACTAAAAAAAAAATCGACAAAAATTTCTGATATTAAATTATGCTTTAACCAAGTCAGCTAATGTCTTATAAAAATTGTTTACCCAAAATATACACATAAAATAAAAATTGATTTTGATCACCACGGCCTGCATCATCGCCGATTGATTGTATGAAAAAAAAAAAACGAAATCCACGAAAAACCACGAAAAGTGTGCCTTCTTTAATCGTGCTCTTGTGTATTATAATATAGATTTTGGCTTCAAAGTGGTTCATTATTATCTTAGTCATTGTACAAAGCTTTATTTGGTATTCTAAAATTTATTATTGATGTCAACCGATATTTTGGTACATCTGATTCAATGCCAAATCGAAGTTAGTTTTTATTATACAATTTTTGCTCTAAAGTTGTGTATTATGATCTGAACCGTTGTAATAAGCTTTATTGGTATTCCGTAATTTTTTTATCGATGTTAACCCATATTGTTGGACACCTGATTCAATGTTAAATTCACTTGAAGTTCGATTTCTTATTACACAATTTTTGCTTCAAAGTGGCTCATTATTATCTTAGCCGTTGTAAGAAGCTTTACTGGTATTCTGAAATTTGTTTGAATGCTGTTAAATACCTACTTTAAATCTATAATATAAGTCTGAACCATATTCATAATATTTTTCCAAAATTTTGTTTATTTAAAAATATTTGATCGATAGTCGATCTTTGAACCCACACTAAGCCCATACTGGTCTTTGAAAACACTCATCATTAATTCGGCTATTGTTTCTATCCTCTCACATATTATATTGGATAAAATTTATACAAAAGCAGTTAATAAGCAGCTTGATTTTTCAATTGGTTTTGAAATTTATCTTATTTCCGTTTTTATATAGTTGATATATTATTAATCTGTACATAGTCGATTTTTTCTTGTATATATACCATACATATTACCTTATTTAACTTTTTGCGTTGATCATCTGCTGCTATATTTTTGAACATTTCAGATATTATTTCAGATTTTCTTCTGCAGCTTTATTGTTATATACCATTCTAAAGAAGGTCTTTTACATCCCCATGTTCTGCTTATGCAAAATTTTATTTGCAAGGTCTAATTACTTCAATTTTAATTCTATTTAACTTATTTACCTTAGAACATTTGTTATATATTTCCTAATACAAATTTATTTTAAAAAAAATTTAAATATATTTTACTAAATAAACAACAAAAAAAAGCTCTACCAATTCTCTGTATAAAAAGAGAGAAAAATAGTTTAAATCTCAACAGTT
The DNA here is from genome assembly GCA_963942445.1 of Argyra leucocephala. Lineage (NCBI taxonomy): Eukaryota > Metazoa > Arthropoda > Insecta > Diptera > Dolichopodidae > Argyra > Argyra leucocephala. The sequence continues at coordinate 19,963,629 of OZ012681.1, forward strand.
TGCAATTAGATTTTGAAATAAAGATAACAGTGTTATAATAGCAATGTTAATTTTTATAGCTTTTCTAGCTAATCTTTTAATTTTAAGTGCAGGTTATCATAATCCATATTTTCATGATAATCGCACAACAATTGTTCATCTTTTCGAATGGAAATGGAAAGATATTGCACGTGAATGTGAACAATATTTAGGACCTAATGGATTTGGTGGAGTTCAAGTAAATAAAATAAAAAACAACTTTAATTCAATTTTTTAATAATACCGTTTATTTTTACATTCTATAAATATATATACATATTACTTATATATATATATACATATACAATAGCTTTCACCAGTAAATGAAAATGCTGTAATTGAAAATCGTCCATGGTTTGAACGTTATCAACCAATTTCATATAAATTAATTACTAGATCTGGTAATCGTGAAGAACTTCAAGATATGATTAAAAGATGTAATGCAGCTGGTGTAAGAATTTATGTTGATGCTGTTATTAATCATATGGCAGCATATGATCCAAGTAAAATTGAAGTTTTTGGTACAGCTAATTCAAAATCGAATCCAGGTGATAGAAATTTTCCTGGTGTGCCATATACACCAAATGATTTCAATCCAATTTGTGTTATACAAAATTATCAAGATCCAATTCAAGTACGTAATTGTGAATTATCTGGTCTGAAAGATTTAAATCAAACTAAATCACATGTACGTGATAAAATTGTTGAATTTTTCAATGAATTAATTGATCTTGGTGTAGCTGGTTTTAGAGTTGATGCTGCAAAACATATGTGGCCAAATGATTTAGATGTGATTTATAAACGTATTAAAAATTTAAATACAAATTTTAGTTTTCCAGAGAATGCTAGACCATTTATTGTACAAGAAGTTATTGATTTGGGTGGTGAAAATATTAAAAAGTATATATAATTTGAATTAAATTTGAATGTCAATATTGTTTAATGTTTTTTTTTTTTTTTTGTTTTAGATACGATTATAAGCATATGGGTCGTGTTACTGAATTTAAATTTTCAGCTGAAATTGGAAGTCTTTTCAGGGGATATAATAAATTAAAATGGCTTAAAAATTGGGGTCCTGAATGGGATTTCTTACAATCAATTGATTCATTAGTATTTATTGATAATCATGATAATCAAAGAGGACATGGTGCTGGTGGTAGTACAGTTTTAACATACAAAGATGAAGAAATTTATAAATTAGCTTCAGCATTTATGCTTAGTCATCCATATGGTTTGACAAGAGTTATGAGCTCTTATAATTTTTCTGATCCTAGTCAAGGTTAGTTATTAATTGTTTTGAATAATATTAAAAACAAAAATTAAAATTTGAAATATAATATTTGTAGGTCCACCAAAAGATAATCATGATAATATTCGTTCACCAATTATAACACCCAATGGACAATGTGCTAGAGAATCCGGTTGGGTATGTGAACATCGTTGGGATGAAATCAAACAATTAGTTAAATTTAGAAATACAGTTGGAAATGCAACATTAACTAATTGGTGGAATAATGGTAATAATGCAATTGGATATTGTAGAGGTAACAAAGGTTATGTTGTAATTAATGGTGAATCAAATCGAATTCAAGATACTTTACAAACATGCTTATCACCTGGCAAATATTGTAATCTATATGATGGTGGTAAAATTGGAAATAAATGTGCTGGCAGTACAATTGAAATTGATGGATCTGGTAGAGCTCAAATTGTTGTCGATTCGAAAAAAGCAATTGTATTACTTTACAATGAAAAAATTTGAAATTGAATATAAAGAATAAAAATACAAAATGAAGAAATATAAAATGTGATAATTATATTTGATAGTCATAAATAGACATTACAAATAGTTGTACTAGAAAATATAAAGCAAATCTGGAACTACTCTATTAGTAATTGTTATTCAATTTTTTACAAATCGTTTTTCAATTACAAGTAGGCTATTTTCATTCAATAGCAATCCACAGTTGCGTAACTGTTTTTGAGAGACTTTTAAAAGTCATATCTAAAGTTGAATACACTTCAATGATTAACGCGATACATTTTAATTGAAATGCATTAGGGAATTTGGACAATTTACGTAAACATAGACGTATTAAAATATTGTATACCAATAAAGCTTGTTACAACTGTTAAGATAATAATGAACAGCTTTATAACGTTAAATTTTGACAGTTACGTATTTTTCACAACATTTAGTCCAAATTTGCTTAAATAACTTTCTTCGTTATAATGAACATTAAAGTTAACAAATTAAACCAAAGAACGAAATTGTCATCAGACCAATATAAACAAATTTATAGCGCTGATTGTGACATGGACAAAAATACTTATAACTGCAAAATATTTTCAAAATCTAATTTAATGATTACTAATTAATCCATTTTTTTATATGTACATGTATTATATGTATACGCAGCTTTAAAATTTTACATTAATTAAAAATTTCCACTTTTAAAAACTTCATAAATTGCTTGTGCTACTGTAACATCTTCAACAGCCATTCCTATAAAAATCATTGAAATCAAATAAAAATAAGTTCCACTAAAAATATATCAAATTTTAAAAATTACCTAATGATTGAAAAACTGATATACCCTGTTTAGGTATTTTTGTTTCATCAATTATAGCTTCACCAACTTCACCAACAATTGAACTTTTTAAATCTTTTAATTCCACTTTAGCTCCAGCCCAATGATCAATATAAACAGAACATTTATCATAAATATTTTGTGATAATTCTGTATGATGACCTGTATTAGGTCCACATCCAATAGCTTAAAACAAAAACAAAATTAATTAATAAATTTTACAATATATAATTATGTATGTATAAAAAAAATTTGCAATATTTAATTTACCGTTAATATGTACATCACTTTTTAACATATTAAAATCAATAATTGGTTTATCAACATATGTTGTTGTTACTATAATATCAGCATTTTGAATACAATCTTCAATATTATCAAATATTTTTAATTTAATATTTTTATTTATAAATTTTTTTTTATTATTTTCTAAACAATTTAATAATGTTATTGCTTTTTCATTTGTACGATTCCATAATCGTACCTCATTCAAATTGAATGTATGACAGAATCCAAATGAATGACTTTTACCTTGTACACCACAACCGATAATAGCAACAATAGGTTTATCAACATTATGTTTACGTTTAAAATATAAATATTTTGTTGCTACAATTGATGCTGATGCTGTTCTCCAAGCTGTTATTTCGGTACCATCCATAATACATTCCAATTGACCAGTTTCATTATTAAATATTGTTATTTGTGCCAATATACTTGGTAGTGGTGGATTACGTTTTTCATTCTCTTTAAACATAGTCACCATTTTACAACCAAGTGTATTATATTTTTTCGAATTTAATGTATAATTTCCAACAAAACCTGGCATTGTAAATAATAATCCATTCTGATTTTCTGTAAATGTTTTACTACGTGCTGGTTGATTAGCAAATGATTGATTCTCATTTTCATTATTTTTAGATTTAGTTATTGTTGTATTACAAATAGCTTTGAAAGATTCCTCTATTGCTTCATTAACCAATGGCCAATTTATAATTTTTTTAATTTGTTCATCTGATATTACAATTGGTATTGATGACATTTTATGAATGGTGAATTTAGAAAAAAAACAAATTACCGATTTGTGAATTAAATAATTTGTTAAACCAAAACAAGCTGAGTGTTTGATTAATACTGAGTTGAACATTTTATTTTTCATTCTCTTCAATTTGTTTTGATTTAAAACTTGTTTTATAAGTATACCGTAGTAAGTAGAAGAAAAACAAAAATTTTGATAAATTCAACACACAATTTTTTTTTATAAACACTGTGTGAAAAAAATTAAGTACTTAGTGGTGTAAATAATATTTATTATGTTATCAATCCCAATTCCAAAATGAGTGTTTTGTTGTTAATCAGAATATGTTCTTGCTATTTTTTGTTATTTAATTTTTAGATAAGAAAATTACATATCTTTTTGATAACGGTAACAGATTTAAGATACAAGAGAACAGTAATAAGATTATCATTACTGTTAGACCATGTTAGACTTTATTAATTTTTTGCAGTTTATGGTGAATTTTAATAAAAATAAATAATCAATAAAACCTATACAATATTTCACCATAGACTTAAAATAATTGCATATAATTAGGAGAATAATTTATGATATCTCGTCTTAATTAAAAATTTTAAAATAAAAATAATCTTGAATGTAAATTACATCCTAATGGTATCATACAACACAATAACTAGTAATAAGCGATGCATTTTAAAATAAATAAATATTTTAACTATCTGAGAGATGACGGCTTAAAGAGATTTAGAACACTAATATAATATACCAATTGATCTATATCCAAGATCAACTCAGTCAAACAAATTTGACAAATGATAGAAATGCATAACAAAGAAGCTGAATAGTTTCCTCTCTTCCGAAAATCTAACATTCATCTAAACGTAGTATTCGACAAAGCTACTGAATTAGTTAAAAACTAATAAAAATATTTTATCGAATATTTTATTTTTAATTTTATGAAATATGCATGTCATACAGCTACGAATTAAATAAACTTTACTCTAACGGTAAAGAATAAGTATTTTCAAAAATTAAAAATTAATAATTTCATTATTCCTTTACACGAAAACAGTAGCTTAAAGTAATTCAGAGTGATTGGTAAATGGAACAGTAAATTTGCTGTAGTTGTTTTTTGTTGATAACGTCCTTACTTCTGTTATTTACTCTTTCAGAAGGCCTGAAGAAGTTGAAAAAATAAAATAATATAGCATCATTATGCTGAAACCACATTTCGTCTGACTCAATATTATCCGTATAAAACAAAAAATTATCATCAACTCCATTGACTGTAACGTACACTCCAGCTTAATTTTTGAAGAAATAACGTCCGGTTATACCTATACCACCATATATAATACGTGTGGTAGAGTCTGTAGGGTTGAAACCACATTTTGTCCGCATCATATATAACCCATATTGTCAAATAAAAAAATAATCGATCATGGTGTGTTAATGGTTTAAATTGACCGTAACGTAACTTCCACCCTTCGTTTTGAAGAAAAAAAGTGCGACGATACGATATATATCGCATTCTGGACGTAATGAAGTCTGTAGGGCTTCTTGTGGATATATGGATATATGGCATATATGGTATTTAACAAAAAATGAGCCTCATCGCGGAATACTATTTTGCGATAAAACAACCGGTCAGTTCGGCCTACTACTCTATATAACCAAATCGGTGAAATAACGATGCATATATAATGCTTTCATTATTTTAATTTCTGCACCAGATAAGTTTTCTGAAACACACAATTGACCCGTGCGAGTCGTACCCGTTATAATTTTTTTGATATTTGTAGCATTTATCTTAGGGATATTTCTAATATATTTAATGCTAAATTATTTAAATCTAGATTTTTCCGGTCATGAATTTTTTTTCCATATTCTATCTATTACCAAATATATTTTCCCAACTTCTTATTCTATCACTCATACCCACAATTTCTATAAAAAAAAAGTCAACAGATACCTTAAATAAGCCTCACTAAATTAGTTTCAGTTTGCAAATTAATTTTTTAACCCTAGTAACAAGACATACTCTATCTATACACGCATGTAAATGGTTTGTAATTATTTCATTGAAATTGCCACACGACAATTGATAAGAGAATTTATTCTAATATTTATAATACCCTACCGGTATAATTTGCAAAATATACAAACTAAATTCTCAGATTTTTATTGATTAGATAAAATAAAGTGTAATCTTATGTAACATATGCCTGTAGTAATTTTGATTTGTTGATTAAATAATTCTAATTAGCAAAATATAATGTCAAAGCCGTCAAATATAAATAAATGCTATAAATAACTTCTCAAGTGGTAATTGGATAAGAAATGAATAATATAATACCAGAGAGTGTTTTCTGAATTTTTGTTTTGTTTTAAAAATGAACTTATGACACATTAATATAATGCTAAGTCATTCCAATTACAATTCTAGATGATATTGAAAGTATGCCAAAAATAAAACGCAACACACTTAAGAAAATTGTTTAGCATAGGATTTAGCGCACCATAACCCATTGGAGGTCAGTTAAGATTTCTTTGGGATGGGAGTTCAAGTTTTTTTTTTTTGAAATCAATAGTTTTAGAAACTTTAAGCTTCCATGTTTTTCAAAAAGTACAGAATTATCGGTATTTAGTTAGTATTGAAATTTAGAAGTACCTGTATCGAAAACACTAAACAGTTATTGGTTTTACTAACATTTTACGAAAATTTAATCGAATCCAAGAAAAAAATAATAATGTCAGTTGGGATTTTAATCTATAATTTTTGATTTATGTGATCGCTCTCAGAATACAGAAAATTATTGGTATCGCTTTTAATTATCATCACTTCTATATTTTGTGATTTTCTTAATTTTCTTAGAAACTAGCGTCATAATAAAATTTTATTTAATTTTTATCAAAACCCGAATATCACGCTTAGCTATAGCATACTATACACTTATTATGGAAATATAATTCGTATTTTTTCCCAGTTCGATACTACGACATTGCTTTTGGTAGTACATGGTTTCGATTGAAAAGTTTCATGACATTTTTAAGTCCTTAAAAATCACTAACAAAATATTATGACGTAAACCTTATTTGCTTATTTTTTGTCGTAGAATCCGAATTTGCATAAAAAGTACCTCTTCCCATTTGAAAATCTTGATTTCGACAAATTTCGGTGAATTCTGAGCTTAAACAACCCTTTTCCCGGAAATTGAAAATATCAACAAACGAGCACCCTCAATTTAATTAATAACTTTTTTTTAATTTTAAAATAACGGCTTCTCCCCCTTTTAAAAGCTGATACGCATGTGTGGACCACCCGGTATATGAATATTTTCTTCTGAATTGAATTTAAGTTCGGCAAAGAATAAATTACTTTACTGAAAACTTCCACAAAAAAACAAAAACAAAATATAAATTTTAAATTATATAAAAAATAATTCAAACAATAATTATTTGCACGATTATATATTTATTTCAATTTTTACAATTTTGAACCCAAATGAATAGCTAAAACTCCATCATATTCATCATTACGTAATTTTATATGACCAACACCATGATCTCTAATTGTTATAGATTTTCCTGTACATTTTCCAGCAACTTTATTACCTGATATAACATCACAATAAATTCCATTTGGCAGACAAGTTTGGAAATCTTTATCAATTGGACTATTATCACCATTGAATACAACAAATCCAGAACCACCACGACAAAATGCAATTTGATTTTTACCATTATCCCACCAATCATTAACTTGAGTACCTTTAACTGCATTTCTAAAACCAATCATATTTGATATTTGACGCCAACGATGTTCACAAACCCATCCACCATTACAACTACCATCTGGATTAAAAATAGGTGATTTTAAATTACCATGTTGATCACTTGGTGGTCCTTGATCTTTATGATTAAATTCAAATGAACTCATAACTCTTGGTATGCCATATGGATGTGCTAACATGAATGCACTAGCCATTTTATATTGTTTTGATTGTTTATGTGTTAATATATCACCACCACCACCATGATCACGTTGATTATCATGATTATCAACAAATACAAATGCATCTTGTGTTGGTAAGAAACCCCATTCAGGACCCCAATTTTTTAACCATTTCAAATCATTATGACCCTTAAAAGCACGACTTATTTCTTTTGAAAATCTAAATTCAGTTACAGTACCCATATGATTATATTCAAATTTTGAAATTGCTTCACCACCATTATCAATAACTTCTTGAGCAATAAATGGTCTTGAATTTGGTGCAAAACCATGTTCAGTATTTAAATCAACTAAATTGCGATAAATGTGCTATAGGGGTAGGAACAGAAAAAAAAACAATAATTTAAAAATTAGAAAAAAACAAAAAATAAATATAATTAAAATATACCTCTAAATCACCTGGCCACATATGTTTAGCAGCATCAACTCTAAATCCAGCTACACCTAAATTAATTAAATGATCCATTGCATCAATGATTTTTGAACGTACATAATCTTTACTTTGATCTAAATCTTTCAAACCAACTAATTCACAATTTCTAACTTCAATAACATTATTGTAATCATTTATTGAACAGGTTTGATGAAAATCTAAATGTGAATATGGTACATTTGGAAAATCTTTATTTTCTGGTTTAGCTGTAGAACCACCTGTACCAATAGCATCACGTCCTTGTGCTGCTGCCATATGATTAAAAATAATATCGATATATATTCGAATACCAACATTATTACAACGACGCACCATTGAGGCAAATTGTTGTTCATTTCCTGAACGTGTATCCAATTTATATGATATTGGTTGATATCTTTCAAACCATGGTCTATTCGGTACAATTACATTTTCATGAACTGGTGACACCTAAACAATGTTTTTGTATCATCTTTAGTATTACATTTTAATTCGATAAAATTTTCTAATTTAATATACCTGTACTCCAGCATATCCTTTTGGTGCTAAGAAATTTTCACATTCTGTAGCTATATCATCCCATTTCCATTCAAATAAATGAACAATTCCACTACGATCATTCCATTGATTTGGATTGTGTTGTGCATTCAATTGATTAATGAAAACGGTTACAATCGCAAACAATAACAATGAAATTTTTATTAAAAACATTTTTCAATTTACACAGACTTTCTTATAATAAAATTACTTTTCCACAACCCTTTATATATACCATCACTTCCGTAGAAATTTAATACTATTGAAAGTTGTATTTTATGTGGTCAGATAATATCTCAAAATAATTATAAATTGACAGTTAAGATAAGATTAATAATCTCTTTATATTATACCGATTGATACGAAGAATATAAGCAAATTAAAGAATTTTCTAAAAATATTCACACAATAAAATATTATTATTATTACTTTTGGAGTAGTTTTGTACCATTTGAAGTGCTCAGTTATTTGGCAATATCTCGTAAATAAAAACAAAAACTGTGAGTACTCGTTGTACTTAATAAAAAAATAATTCAAACTTTGTTATTCAGTTTGTAATACATGAAATAAGTTTTTTTTTTGCATGATATTCCAATATAAAAATAATGAAAAAGAAAGAGAGAGATAGCATGAGGGAGGCTCAAATGCAAATGTCTTATAATAAGGTAACAATTCGTACAATTCAGAAAAGCCAAGTCCACAACTAATATTTTTCTTCATCCGATGTACCTTATTTGAAATATTTTCCTAATTATTGAACTTGTAGGACTTTTAGGTAGGTAGTAGTGACTGCCGACATTACGCCGATGCACACTTAGACCACTAAGGTCAATTGTAATACCACGGAAACTTTCCTCGTATAAGACTCTACTCATTAAACCAATTTGAGCTTTTTCCAAAGTGGTGCAGATCTTTGATTTTACTGCCTTCGAGGTCACCCAGCAAGTTCAGAAAGAAAGCTCCTAAATGAGTTTTTATTTTATGATAAAGACCAGGACAGAAACGGATTAGATGTTGGACAGTTTCATCCTCTTCTCTCCTCTCTACATGTTCTGCAAAAGTCGCCTGAAACATACTGCAATATTTTAATGGGCTGATGTAGGATAGGACTTATATTTATGTTTTCCGAGTAGACTACAACACCCCAAATTTCTTGTATTCCATAATAGAAGAATGACCATTTAATTGTGGTTTCCACTGAAAATTGGCTTTAAGTCTGATTGCAGTTCTGAATGCCATCTCTTTGCCATAGAAAGCTATTTAATTGGTAAGAAAGAAAAATTGTATCCAGTATAGCGGATTGCAGGACTTAACTGCATAAGAAATTCGCACCGTATTTCATTTGAGATACGATGCCAAAATGAAGAATAAAATATGTAGAATATAATGCGACAACAGTATTAAAACCTAGTATCATAGAAATGTAGCTGTCAAATGATATTTGAATTAGCTATTGATAGACCCTTTTCTTGGTGAATTTAAAAAAAAAAAAAAAAATTAAGTAAGGGATAATATCATCCCGAATGCTCATTTCCGTAAAATTTAGCAACATGGTTTAATTAGTCTGCGGGAAAGTCCCACCTGTGTCAGAATCTTATCAAAATAGCTAAACTTTTATTTCTAATATCCACGACTTCTTTGTCCCAGTATGAAACAATTTGTTATCATACAAAATTAATGAGCTGGGTTTGGTTTCACATAAGACAAATTGAAGAAAGCTGTTGTTTTTGTTGTCATCGTAAAATTAATATTTTGGTAGATCCCAAACGATGCAATAAATCTATTAAATATATGGGTATAGGATATATTTAGATTAAAGGAATACGTCTTGGTAAATTAATTTTGTCCCCCATTAAATGAAAAACAAGAACTTGTAAGGGTCAATCAAAAAACTGTTGTTTGTCTCTAGCTTTTGACGAACGACAGTTTCTGATCCGCTACGTTATGTTTCGGTCTCTTGGTCATTCTCGTTTACGCTTTTTTGTCTCGATGCTAAAGTGAAATTATGAGTTTTAAAGCATAGTTTAGAAAACCTGTACAAAAAAAAGATTTCATTGGTGCGTTAATGATATTAAAGGTCTTCTATGATTGTACATAATCATTTGCGATTCCAATTCCTAGCTTCTCAGATGATGACTATGCTCTATTAAGTTTTAGTATTTTGTCAGCCGTACCTCGAATTGTCTACTCCACCTTTTTGAATTAAACTAAATTATTTATCTAGAGTAAATTCATAGAAATTATTTCTTCTTTGTAGTAGACTATCATCAGTGGAGCTGTCGTGAATCAAAATCACATACGTAGATTATACAACTTCTTAATATAATTACCACCGATATATCTAAAATCATACTTTTGTATTGAATAAACCAGCCATCGTTTTTAAGCTCTGAATGTGTGACTAATGATGAATCTATAAATGGCAAGACGACTTTAAAATTAATTGAAAATAGAAATTTTCAGAAGAAATTCGTTCTTTTTTTCTTTTTTTTTTAATTAAAAATTTAATTTCTTCATTGAGAATAAATTTAATTAATAATGGCCAATTCTAAAATATGTTCATACATATATGTTATATCAAATTAAAATGACTTTGATAAGAGTGAATTAGTTTTTCAACAATTATTGCAAAAATATGGAAAGATATGCGATGAAAAATCATTTCTTTCGCTTTACCGGTTATTTTTCATTTTTTTTTTTCTCCGTACTCCTCTTGGGAGCATAGATATTCCACTTGACGTTTCCATCGTACTCGATTTCTAGATGCTACTTTCACTTGTATTTCCGATGCAATGTCTAATTTCATTTTTAATCTGTTTGTACTGTCTAAGTAGGGGATTGGCTTACTGCAGAAGACCACTTTCATAACTTTATCTGTGCCTACGTGGTAAGACGACGCCATATTTTTCTGGAAGTTATCGATGCGATTTTATCCATCTTTAACGTTAATATGTCTGACGTTACTATGTTTACTGGGTACGTCATGTCACATACTTTTGTCAGTTGTTGTGCTCTAACCGATTAGGCCACGGAGGGATGGTTATTTTTCATACATCAATACAAATGTCCGTGTAACTTGGAAATGGCGGATCAGCATAAATGTAAATTCGAAATTCCATTTGAAGCAATATATACGTCGGAATTATCGAAAATTATTTATATTATTATGGGGTATAGGATGTGGGATGATATAATATTATTTATTATTAGGGTATATATCATCCAAAAATAATGTTGGGTCACCCGGTTTCAATATAGAGAATCAATGCAAATTGATAAAAAAAATTTCAATTCAATTACATAATTGGAGCCTTGAATTCGTCCGCAATATTTCTCTATTCTGACCTATCTTGACAAATGTCCTTCATTCACTATTTCCATCGAACCATCTTGAATTTTGTTTCCGTCTTTCCCTTGCACTACATAGCACCGCGTCAAATTAGACTATATATATGCAATACAAAGTTAAAAAACTGTAAAAGGACTTTGTCTGCCTCCCATGTAAAGACTTGTCTCATGTAATCTTAATTTAATTATCTTGTTTAGCATTCTGAATTTGAAAAAAGCGTTGTGCGCATGGAAAAATTCTATATCTTGCGCAGAAAAATCTTTTGCTACTTGTATTATATCAATAATTGTCTTGCCGTACCTAGAAAGAGAAAGCTATGTTATTTAATTCTTCAAAGTTAGCATATCAGAATTTAAATGTATTGTTAATTTTACTTTTGCTTGGCTTTTAAAAAGATACTCTACTTAATTAACGATCTGCACTACCAGAGTGTTCCTAAATGTAAATTATCAAATTGGTTACAGATTGACGAGTGCATTCGTACACATTATTAACTCCAATATTTTATGCATTTTGCTTCTGTGCTCGTCATATTTATATATTTTGACTGTCTCGTCAATTTTTAATCTAAAAGTTTTTTTCTTCTAGAATCAGAATTATTTCTTTCAATTCATTAAATGATATTGCTATAATTGCAATGTCATTATACAGATAGATTAGATAGATTTTGAATTGAATTTCGGGAGGGGAATATGTCCCCTATATGACCGCAGGTGCAAATAGGCTTATTGTTATAATCCGTGTTTGTTAATTAGTCTCTGAGTTCTTAAGGATACCTGATTCTGTGATCACCCTCAGGATATTCTTCAATGGTATGCTTGATAGTTCCCATTATTCGGGGAACGCTGTTGCCAAGTGGCGAAGTCTGCTACGAGTGAACCCTTCGCATTCACAGAGCAGATGTTTAGATTTTTGCTTAACGATTTCCAGGAAAGTTTTGATCTAGAAATCCCAAGCTTTTTGCTCTACCCAAACTTTTCAATTGCATCTTAGCTATTCTCAGAGTGATCCCACGGAACGGACTTGGCCCTATGAAAAGCGTATCTCGATGCTAGATAATCTGCAGCTGCGTTTCTTGCTATGCCAGAATGCCCCGGTACCCACATAACATCATTATATAGTACATATGATCTTATGAATACGTATCCTCTTCTATTTAAATATTTTGTGGTGTGACGTAGTGAGTATAAGGTTTAATATTATTGTTAATTGAGGATGCCCTTGCCCGATCCGATCCAATCTCTTTATATCCAATGTTTTTATTACAAACTCATCTGTAATTTTATTCAACCATTTCAATAAAAACAGGATAACTTCCAATATATTTGATTTAAACATTTCAGTGTACAATTTTAACCACAATAAGTTTTCAGACATAGTTTACGATTTTTAATTAACTGCATAGGGGCAGTACAATATCGACTACAATATTACTCTTCATGAGACAGGATTATGTCTTATATACTCTGTAGCGCATGGTGAATATGAACTAAGTAAGTAAAATTGGATCTAACCTATATTATCAATGTATCAATTCCATTTCAATAAAACAATTAAACATTTTTTTTTTAACATCTTGTAATAAAAAAAAATTACTTCATTAAAACTATAAAAATAAAACTAAATTCAATCATATAGACTTAACTTATCTTAATTCATATAAACTAACTTATTTTAACTTATAATTTAGATTCCATATGTATTGCTAAAACACCATCAAATTCAAATTTTGCAATTCGAATGCGTGCCCTGCCATCTGGATCAACAGTAACAACTTTACCATTACATTTATTATTATTCATTTTTACACCAGATATTATATCACAATATTCACCAGATGGTAAATTTGTTTGTAAAATTTCATCAAAATCAATATCAGTTTCACCATTAAATGCTATAAATCCTAAATTACCACGACAAAATGCAATTTGATTTTTATTATTATCCCACCAATCAATAATATCAGTTCCTTTACAAACATTTCGAAAACCAATCATATTTGATATTTGACGCCAACGATGTTCACATACCCATCCACCATTACAACTACCATCTAAATTAATAATTGGTGATATTAAACTGCCATTTTGATATGATGGTGGACCATCATCAGAATTTTTGAAATCAAATGAACTCATTATTCTTGGTATACCATACGGATGAGCTAACATAAATACACTAGCCATTTTAAATTGTTTTGATTGTTTATATGTTAAAATATTTCCATTTTGACTACGTTGATTATCATGATTATTAATGAATACTAAAGCATCATCACTTGGTAGAAAATTCCATGCAGGACCCCATGTTTTTAACCATTTCAATTGATTATATCCTTTAAATGCTCTTCCAATTTCTGATGAAAAACGAAATTCTGTTACAGCACCCAAACTGTTATATTCATATTTTGAAATTGCTTCACCACCATTATCAATAACTTCTTGATATATAAATGGTCTAGAATATGTTGTAAAACCATGATCAATACTTAAATTTTTTAAGCTTCCATATATGATCTAAAGAAATTTAAAAATTAAGTGTTTTTTGTAATTAAAAATAAAAGCAACAAAATTAAAAAAAAAATTAGTTAAAAAAACTGTAAGTCAATGTTAAGAATGCCAAAACAAAAATTTTGTTGTCCAAGCTGCGTTCTTTATTCAATTTATGTTATTTATATTATAGCTATGAAGGCTCAACTTAAAATCGGCTTGACAGCTCTATATAGGAAATTAAATTTTGTTTTTAAAATAAACGCAGTCTTATGGGAAAATATAGTTGACCGATTAAAAATTTGGATGTAGTTCGGCAATTGTTTACTCTTTGCCATAAAATGTAGGTTGTGGCGACTACTATGGTAGTTTATAACCTTGAAAATATTATTACGCTTCAAGTTAAATTGAATTTTACAACTTCATTGGATTTTTTAATTATTTAACAACAGTATAGCGTAATTAAAACCGTAATGTTTGTCAATCGTTTTGCCAAATTTTATTCAGTCAAGCTGATTTCGGCTCAAACAGCTTTATACAAGCCCGAAACACACTATAACCGTGGAAATTATTAAAAAGAAATTAAGGTATAGTATACCAATTATTGTTACTATATATATGCTGCATTAGTCCATTGTATTGGCCATATTATTAAAAAAACAAAAAACAAACATATCAGAATGGTTACACGAATAATTCTTAATGAAAGCAAAATATTGAATTAAATGTATGTATGTACATATGTATATGAAGAAAAAACTGAATTGATTATTAAATTGAATCATTGAAATTAATATTGATTAATTACTTTTAGTTGTGAACACTCTGTACAAGCTTAGTTAGCTCTTTAGAATTAAAAATAAATAAAAATAAAAAAAATAAACAACAACAATAACAAATTCATAAATCAAATTTACTAACTTTTAAATCATTTGGCCACATATGTTTGGCAGCATCAACTCTAAATCCAGCCACACCTAAATCTATTAAATAATTCATTGAATCAATAATTTTATTTCGAACTTGATCAATTGTTTGATTTAAATCTTTTAAACCAACTAATTCACAATTTCTAACTTGTGATACATTATTATAATCATTAATGGGACAACTTGGATGAAAATCATTAAATGAATATGGTACAGCTGGATATTGTTTTTTATTTGGATTTGCTGTACTACCACCAGTACCAATTATTATTCCATTATTTGGTTCAGCTGCCATATGATTAAAAACAACATCAATATAAATTCGTATTCCAACTTTATTACATCTTTTAATCATATTAGATAATTGTATAGCATTGCCAGATCGTGTTATTAATTTATATGATATTGGTTGATAACGTTCAAACCATGGTCGTTTTTCTATAATTAAATTCTCATGAACAGGTGATACCTACAATTTACAAATGTATGTATGTATATATGTATGTTAAAAATAAATAATATTTTAATATGAAAATATTCTTATTGGTATACATTTTTAAATTCTTATTGATTATTTTAGTAAAGATTTAAAATTTAAATTTTGATGTTTGAAGTAGACATACAGTCATTGTCAAAAGTATTTATGCAATATAATTTGTTTTATATGTAAATTTAAAATTTGAGAAGCTATAGTTTATATTTTAATAGAAATTAATAAAAAAAAAAAATTTTTAATTATTTTTTTAAATATTTAATTGAATTAAATAAAACACTTGTTATTGTTTCACTGATTAAGAAATTATTAAATTTTTCTTAAATATTTTATTTTATTTTAACATTTTCAAAAAAAAAAAATAAAATTCGAGCCGGCATGTTTCGTCCTTCTAAGACATTATCAAGACTAAATTGGAATCTTTTCGAAATATTTGTTAGAAATCTATAAAAATATATTTTGGAACAAAAACCAATGATTTTTTTTGTTTTTTTATAAAGAACAAAAAAATAAAAAAAAATTTCAATACATTTGTATTTTTTTCAATTAAAATAAGATCTAGTGCATTTCAAAATTACAAAACTGGTATAAGTCAGAATATAAGAATATTGTTATAGAAATTCCATTCTTTATTAAATAAAAGAGGGAAAACATACAAAATATTCATTATAAAAACAGATCAAAAATCCAATAGTTGGAGCGCTGTTCGGAAAGTTTTGAGACCATATTGGTAAATATCCTTGACATCGGAAATGTATTGACAACGTCGTCAATACAATGGGTCATGATCTGAAATGTAAAGAAAAAGATTCGACATTGTCTCATGATCGGAAATTCATTTGACAATGTATTCGCGACACGACATATTTTTCAAACGCGGTGAGTTGTTAAATTGGGTATCCAAAATATTACATAATACAGATAAAAGAATAATAAAAAAACACGCATATAAACGTCTGTAGGTGTTTTTGTTTTATAACAGGAATATGCAATTTAAGTAAATTTTAAAAATAAACTTAAAATAGTTTTAACTTTGTATACAATTTTAATTTTAAGATGTTTTTCAAAATAATTTTAATTTTAAATGGACGCAAGGGAGAAAAATATTGCTCCTCATGGTGAAATTGCAACACGAACCCAAGCTTCAATAATTAAAGAAAAATTGCTTTTGGAAATTGTCCATATTTATTTTGCATTAATAATTTTAATTAGTAAAAAATATATGATAATTCAATAATCTCAAAAAACATATGATTTGACAACTATCTCAGATACATTGTGTTGAAAATGTTATAAAGAATTGTAAGCAAATCACTTTATGTTTTCGATACAATTTGGTTGAACTCATAAATTTTACATTTTTATATTGTACCGAGTTGCAATATTTTTTACCGATGAACATTTCCGATGTCACAGCACAGTGTATTAAATATGAAAAATTAATCACATTTACCGGGTTTGTAATTATAAAATAAAAATTATAATACTAATTTGGGTAGGTATATTTGAAATAGATAGGTTAGAAGGAGTAATGGGGCCTTAAAAATTTTTAAATTTCAAAGAAATGAGTTTTTAAAGCATTAATTATAGTAAATAAAATATTATATATTTTTTATATTCCGCTGTTGGATACAGAAAATGGAATATCATCTTTTTTGCAGAATATAAGAAGAAAATAAAATTTAGCGGTAATTGAGACTAAAATCGAGCAATTTGAAATATTGAAATTAAAATTGAATTTTTAATTTAAAGTTAATTTTTGGTTTTTTTTTATATTTACCTTTATTAGATTTATATTTATTATCTTTATATAAAATTGCAGAAACTTATCGTGTCATGTATATGCACAAATAAATCAAAAGGTTATAATAATAATAAAAATAATGATAATAATAATAATAAAAAAAAAAAATAATGATAATAATAATAATAAGTACATATAACAATAATAATAAAAATAATAATAAAAATAATGATAAAAATAATAATAAAAAAAAATAATGACAATAATAATTAGAAGTACATATAATAATAATAACAAAAAAAAATAATGATAATAATAATAATAACAATAATAATTAATAAAACATTCACCGGCTATTTTTGGTACATATGTATATATAATTACCGGTGATTATATATATATATATATATATTTTGATTTATATAATTAATTAACCATTTCCAAATTTACAGTAACATTTATTTTATCCCAAAATATATTCTTAATGCTTTCGCGGACCGCGGACGTGTATAGTAGACGTATTGATAATATTTTTCTGTGGAACATGACGTATATTAACGTCATTTATTTATTTATTTATTAAACAGTGGACCCACACTGCAGGCCAACTACAAACCCTTTTCCCCTACGAGATGTGGGCCTTTTTATTAAAAAAATATAATCGTCATGAACTACATAAGTTTGTGTGGATTGTTTATGTTAAGTATCGCACAGAAACTGAAAAATTTCGTTTTAATGTCCGTTTAAAAATCAAAAATAACCCCAACATAGATATTGATTTAAAATATAATTTGAGGATTTCCCAGAAAGGCATGACGTCATATTATATCGTCAATTTTATATGTAAACTTCTTCAGTGTAGAAACAAGTGACTTTCTGAATGAACGTTTTTGTGAATACGTTTAATTTTGATAATTTATATAAAGGTAAATATTTATAGTAATTAATTGAATTTGTATTAATAAAATAAAAATATTTAAAGAATTTCCTGACCAAATAACAAAATGTCGTATGAAGAGGTTAGGAAGAAAATAAAAAAATCATTTGAAGAAAGTGCAAATAAAAGTTCCGACGGAGCTGCTTCTGATTGAACAGACACTGATTTTTTCGACAGTGATGGGATTTACTCTGGTCATGATCCAAATTATGAACAATCTGAAAATACCCACAAACTCTAATATCTCAGATGAGGATAAAATAGAACCTTGCGATATTACTGAAACAATAAATGATGAATATTTATATGAAACTAAAAGTGAAGTAGAAAATGACAATCAAAGTTGTGATAAAAATGAAAATGATAACTATAAGAAACCGATACTGAAAGCATTCCAGTATTTAATTTTGATAAGACTAAGTCTGGAATAAAAATTGATATTGCTTCTAATGCTACTCTATTCGATATATTTTCTAAAATTTGAACTCCAGAGATTGTAGCAACATTTTGTTGATAACATTAACATATATGACGTGTAAAAATTACGTGTAAAAAAATTACGTGTAAATTTTGTTTCGAAGACTAGAAATAGCGGTTTTAAAACATTAAAAGAAACCAATACAGAATAGTTTTTCTATTTCCGGTATTGTGTCCGTACCATATTCATAAATTTTTTATTACAAAAACTAACAAGATGATTATAAACGTCATGACGTTCTATCAACGCCTCTGACCCAGGATATTTCCCAAATTATATTAAAAACATCATTACGAGAATAGACGCAAAAAATTTAAATCGTATTTTTAAGAATTGCAAAGATTTCTTATTCAATTTCCAATTTCTCTATCATTAAAAATGACAAAAATACAGTAAGTGCCCCACAGTGAAACGGCAAACAAAGAGTGTCCGTCAAAGGGTTAATATTTCAATTTCACACTCACTACAAACATTAAAATATAATAATTATATTAATATGTTACACATTAAAGCAAAACTATACATCGGCATTAATAAATTCTAACTTTATAAAAAATATTGTACAAATACTTTTGAGAACGACTGTTTACCTTCTTCACACACAAATCATTCTTCAATTAATCTAAATTGGATTTGATTTTAATTTTTTTGTTTGTTTTTGTTTAAATAAGAAAATTATACCTGAACTGCTGCATATCCTTTTGGTGCTAAAAATCGTTCACATTCTAATGCAATATCATCCCATTTCCATTCAAATAAATGAACAATTCCACTACGATTATTCCATTGATTTGGATTGTGTTGATGAGAATCGATTCCGTTTAAAAATAATATCATCAACAAATTAATAAATCCATAGACAAACAACATATTAAATTCAGACAATAATTTAAAATTAAATTCACTATAATAGAATAGAACAGTTTCAAGAGGTTATAGATCTCAAACAAATTAAGTAAGACGTAAAAATTTTAATTTTTAATTTAAAATTTCGAAATCCGAACTACAAACAATCAATGCGAAGTATTCTCCTTCAACTAAAAGAAAATATTTATTTTAAGAAGAGTGCAAGAGAATTGAATGGAATATGTGTAATTGAGAAAATGATCATCTCGATCAGTCATCATCATTCATCATCACTATTCATACTATAATTTATGTATGATGGAGAATTAAATAATATATAAGTAAATAAAAAAAATATAAAAATATAATATTCAGATACGAGAATCAAATATATGGAGAGGTCTGTGTATAAAGTACAATTGTTCAAATAAATCGAGATATAAGTAAATAATAAATAACTTAATCCACTAGATCATCATTTTAGGATGCCCGTCAGAGATAAAAAAAGAGAGAAATATATGAAAATAATGAGAATGATAAGATCAAAATAGGACATGAAATAGGACGGACATTAATTCTATGTATATACATATATATATTATATGGTATAACTCGTACTCGTATTATTTTTTAATACACATAAGATGCGTTTCCTACCTATTCGTAATTTGCATTTATATGAGAAAAAAAATATGGGGAATTGTTTAAATTGACAAAAACTGTACAAAACAAAAAGTGTTACAAAACGAAAAGATGTCATTCTATAATAAATATTTATATACCAGAAAAGACCTTATATATATAGTTCCTACACATTTCGCATTATATCGCAAAAATTTAGATTATCCCAATAAATACCAGAACAATGTGTCAAGGTCATACAAGGTATTTACTATACATATAACTAAATACTATGAACCACAATTTTAATTTACTGTTGGCGGTTTAATTGGCAGTTTAATTGAATCAAATTTTGAAAATCTGAATAAACGTAAAATGCATATAAAATTTGTATACAAACGCATGTTGTAAATATTTTGTACAAGAACGGAAATGTAAAGCATTGAGAATCAACCTACTGGTTCTACAGAAATGCTATAGGGAAAACATGGGACCTTTCTTCAAAGGTGGTCAACTGGATATACACTTGTGTGATAAGACCAATGGTACGGGTCGATTGTCTGGTGGACAGCCTTGGACAAAAAGAAACACATAAAAACTCTTACGTAGATCCAACGCCTATATTGTCTAAGCATCACTGGCATATGGCACTGACATATGGTCATACGTATAGACGCATCACTGACATATGCCACTGAATGCTTCTATACGTATGACAGGTGAATGCAAAGTATTGCAAAAAAAAACACCATGACATGAAAAAATCTCGCAACTAAATATTAGCGAAGTGGTAAAGGTACTTTTTACTGGAAGAGGAACCGCTAAATCGCAAAACGTTGTAGGAACGCCTACTATTTTGTAATGCGAAATTATAGCCATAAATGCAGCAACGAAATTAATTCTAAATAAAGGAACAACCGGAAGAAACATTGTGCTTTATTCAGATAGTCAAGTGGGCGGTTGAAGCATTGAACAATGCAATAACAAAATCGAAAACAGTATCAAACTGTAAAAGAATGTTAAACTCTTTAGGGGAATCCAATGAAATATTACTTTAATGGATCCCAGGTCCTGCATGCCGCAACGACGGCAATAACAGAGCAGATCAACTCGAACAACAAAAGAAAGTTATGTAACATATCGTATATAAAGTATTGAAAGAGTATGTAAATAAATGGGGACCAGAGAGTGGGTCATCCGTAGGTATAATACTTGAGGCCGTAAAATATTACACACAAGAATGAAGGGGATTGAATACAAAAAGATTTTGGGAAAGCCAAACGCGGAAAAAAAGAGAAAAATAATGTCACTAAATAGAGCCAACATGAGACTCTACACAGGGTTATGCACAGGGTTATGAACATGCTACTGAGGAAACATGCGGAAAGACTAGAGCTTGGAGAAATACCTCTGTAGGAGAGGGGGTGCGGAGAAGAAAAGGAAACAGTGCTCCGTGTACTCTGCGCGTTTGACCAACGCAAAGAACAAGGAGGGGAAGAATCTTAGAAGGGTACTATTTGGAAAATTTCTCAGAGGTAAAGTACAAAAAAACTTATGAAGTATTTCGGTTTATGAAAGGTGTTCGTTGATGGTTCAACGATGGAGTCTGGTGAAATCCAGAAGTGAGCTCATTGGGTTGCAAAGGGTTGTAAGGCCTAAGTGCGAAGGATGAATACTATCTCACCCATTTAACCCAATCAACCATCCAAGTATTTTGTAAAATTTATGTTTATACGTTAATTACCTATAATATTACTCCCACGTAACATTTTATTGTTATAAAGACAAAATTAGTTCTATAAATCTCCTGTATGACTCCCGATAAGCACTAAAGGTGTATTATAATGATGTTTTTATGTGAATAATGTGATTAATATTGCTTAAAGAATGTTCTTATAGCAATTGCGGTAGTTGTTATAATGGAATTTTCAAGTGGTACAGCAATATTGTTATAAGTCTCAAAGTGCGTAGTCCTATATCAAGAATTAAAGTGTTGTAGTAGAATTGCAAGAATAGCAGTAGTAGTGTTATTATTTTACTGTATTTCAATAATGTTACTAATAAACTTACTGAAGTAGTTTTTGAATAAATATTGCAATGAAAAAATAATACCTATCTGACTTCGCATAACATAAATTATTTAAATATAAAAACCTATGCTCTAATATGTATACTAATCCTATAACAATATTACAGGAATTGCTTCATTTTAGTGCTATAACGTATTTATAACGTTTCGCAACAATTTCGGAGCACTCAAATTACCACTAATACTTCTATAAGAGTGCTTATAATAGTGTTATAAGAGTGCACAAGAATCTTATAGGAATAAAACTGTTGCGTGGGAGTCCTACGTAATAAAATATGAAGCTATATATATATATAGATATGTATATGTATAAAATATTTGAAATTCGTCATTGTAACTAACTAGCAACCTAGTCTTTTACAATTTTTACTCTTTAAATACAAATAACATAAAAAAATTTAAAACAGATATCTGTGAGATATAATCATGAAAGAAAATTTGAATTTCATGTAATAAATTATCTAGGTTTAGGATGGTAGGATTGTAGGATATTTTTAATAAAAATTGTTGTTAATTCATATATATAAAAAAAATTCTAGACTAAAATAATCTAGAGCTCAACCATATAGCATATTTTTTTAACTTTGTTTTTAATTAGTTTTAAGATTTTTTTTTTATGATTTTCGAATTTTATTTTCCTAGATTCGAAATTACATATACCCTGACTTTTCATTCGAACTTTTATGTTTAAAGAAAATGATAAAAACTCACTAAACTAAAACTGTTGTTAAGTGATCTTAAAAGGATAGAACCAAAAAGATTGTTAATATACAAAAACGTTTTTTAGGAAGAAATACCGTTATTATTTTGAATAAAAATAAAATAAAAGACAAGTATTATTGTTTATTGTTGTTTATTCAAATGTGGACTGTCAAAACATTATTACAAAATCTTAAAATTGAAAAAAAAAAATAATTAGTTACTTACCTAACTAAATTTAATTTAAATTTATTGACTTTTCATTACACATTTTATTTTATTTCGAAACAGTTTTATTTTTTATTTTATTTTATTTTATTTATTCTTATTGCCTTAATATATTTTTACAATATGTTTAATTTCATATATTTTAATTCTGTATTTCAAGAGCTTTTAATATTAATAGAATATTTACACCTTTGATTTGTATTTATTTAGACTAACCTGAATGAAACTGTTTTAATGCATTCGTATTTGTTCGAAATATGACACTTGAAATTTAATTAGCAAAATAATTATTGAAATGGAAGAGAGCAAACATCAGAACTAGCTTGTAGTTGCATAGGGATGATAACTGGAGGGGATTGTTGGGTGGACGTAACAATCGACATTTACTGTGTCTAGTAGAATATATCGATAGTTAATTTAATATGAAATTTAATTTCAAACTATAATTAATTAAAGATAGATAGTGAAATATAGTTAATGAAATTTATAATTTTGACCTTTAATTTATTTTACTATATTTTAAGTTCTATTATTAAATAAAATAACATTAATATTAAGAAACAATTAATACATTCTATTTTTAAAAAATAGAAAACTATTTTTAAAACAAATTAACGAAATTGAAAATTAATTATTTTTATTTTAATTAAATTAAAACGAATATAATTACATTGTAAAAACAAAAATTGGCGCTAGTGAAGCTCAATAAGTTTTTTTTTTACTAAATTACGTACTCTATTGGCAAACAATTTCATATTATTAGTTGTAGACAATCATTTTACCGTTAAGTGGGTTATTTGTAAAAAAATCTTAGATATTCAATTTATTTTTTGTTTTATTTTTTTGTTTTAAAAATGATTGTAATTAAAAGTAAACTTGAACTTATCCTTAAATACCTACTAATACTACATGAGGAGAAGAAATTTGGTACAATCATTTTTGAAGATGAATTAAATTTAAAATAAATTCGTTTTGTAATCAAATTTGTATATGGTACGTATTGAAAAATAAAAAAAAAATATATATATATATATAAGTATATATTATATATATATCTACATTTTTACTATTTTGAATAATGAAATAAATTGAAATTTTAACAGAACTGCGATTGCAGGTATTTTTGTAGATTGACACATCAGAAAATGGTGAAAAAAAAATGTAAATTTTCAAATTATTGATTTCACCTTTAAACTGCTTAAAACCATCGGTCCAAGATTAACAAAATCAGTAAGTGTGTATCCATATACAATACAAAATTACACATAAATGATTTAAGACTTACTTTGACAATTTTGTTTATAAAGTTTGACACATTTCGTGTTAGAAAAAACGCAATTCGTTTTATACTAATATACCAGATATCCCGTTGTCTAAATTTCGGAATATAATACTGAAGCGAGAGATGGAATATATTTGAAATCGTTGACCAATTGTAAAAGATCAAAAACTTTTAAAACCTAGAATTAATGATTAAAAATGATTTAGAAATGGTTGAATTTTAGATAGTAGTATACCTACCTTTTCTTGTTTCTTATATGGTTGCCATCTTTTTTATATAAAACTAAATAAGGTCAGTTCGAAATTTAATTTTAATTAACGTTCCGCAATTATTCGCAACGTTTTCAAGAATAGTTATTTTTCATAAAAGAAAATATTTCCCCGCTGCAATCCCATTTGCGTTTTGTAGGATAAGCATGTAGTTTAGAAACTTAAATTTTTTTTATTTAGCTACCTAATCATCCCAACCACCAAGATTGAACATTGAAAAATGAATATCCTTCTATTAAGACGATTGAACCAACATTATGAATGCTCTGCAGGCTTCGGTGTAACACTGTTTTATGCAATTATTTGACGGAAAGCACCACAATCATATATGTACTTAATAATGTATACCATTTAAACAATCGTGGCAAATATTCTGGTAAATCAATCAAAATATTGATTAAATTTCGTAAAACATAGAGATACCTAGAGCTTTAATTTTTATTATTGAAAATTGTTTTACCTAGAGTCTAAGTCAATGAAGTTTACACCTAGTATGGTTTAGTTTCACCAATGACTATAAGACATTCAATCCAATCCATAGTAAATATTTTTTGTAATAAAAGCAAAAATATTTTGTTTTCTTAAATACCGAGTCGACATCTATTGATAGAAAATATTACTACGAAATTAAAAAGTGTTTTATAACAAAAACGTTTATATTTAAAATAAAATCGTTATAATTTTTACAATTACTGTTATAAACACTTGCTTTACCATATGATTCCATTATACATGGGTATATGTTTGCTAAAAATTGAATGCATAAAAATATATGTATATTATACTAAGGGCGTTTCCGAACCTCTTGCACTTGCACTTGATACTCGCACCAAGCCTGTCAAATCGCACTAAATTTTTTTTTTA
This sequence comes from Argyra leucocephala, assembly GCA_963942445.1. Taxonomy (NCBI): domain Eukaryota; kingdom Metazoa; phylum Arthropoda; class Insecta; order Diptera; family Dolichopodidae; genus Argyra; species Argyra leucocephala. The sequence goes on from OZ012681.1 coordinate 19,989,537, forward strand.
ATTTTCACTTTTAATACATTTAATTTTGCGATATCTAGTGTACTTGAGACTATACTAAAATTTTGACAACAAATCAAGTGCGATTTGACAAGTTTAGTGCGAGTATCAAGTGCAAATGCGAGAGGTTCGGAAACGACCTAATACTTCAATCCATTGGTTTCATACACACAGTGTTTCGGTAAGTTTTCATCCAAAAATTTTTTTTTTTAATTTCAGGAAGCTCTAGTTATTGTTGAATTATTCTGACTGCCATATAGTTGATACAACTGAATAAAGTTAAGAAAACGATATTAAAGAACTTCGTTTGAACCTTTTGGGCCAATATATTTCTTCTTGTTTTACTTCTTAATATTCTCCTTCTCTCTTTTAACTTTGATGGACCAAATTCTAAAGATATCCTGAATTTAATTTTTGACTTTTGTTGTGGTATTAAAACAAAAACATTAATCAATTATATTTTATTCCAAATTTAATTTATAATACAGAATTTTAAAATATACATATATATATATTAAATAAAAATAAGTTAACTACATATAATATTATTTATTTAATATAACCTTATAAACTAACTATCACAAATTTCCCATTCAATTGAATAATATTTCGTTTTATTTGTATTCATCCAGGAATTTGAACAGAACATGCTACAGAAATTACAGGTGAAAATTGTTTTTGATGTACTGTTACGCCTGTCAAAATGAATTAAAATAGATTGAAAGAAATGAAATACGATTTGTTAGGAAATGTCAATAATTAACGGTTGTGTATATTATGCATGTTAATACGGATAGAAAAGTGGTAGAAATCTATCAAAATTTAATGCTTACGGGCCGGGCCTTATTTTGGTAAGGGGTAAGTAAATCTACCAAAATTTTAAATTTATGGCAGATTTTTGACGTTTGAATTTTTTTTTTGTAATATCTGTCAATGTCAAAATTTTTTTATTATTTTGTATACACAAAGTGCAAGGAAATTGTTGTTGAATATTAATAAAATAAAAAATATATAAATTATACAAATAAAATAATTATTAGAATAATAGAAATTTATTTTTTTCCAAATAATTTAATTTTCGGGCATTTTGATATTTCAATAAGCTGACAGCAGCAATGTCAAAAATTTACCCATTATTGTTTACGTATGAGCATCATGATACCTTGAACAGAATGAGCGCAGCCATCACGCAGTCATCGCGCAGAAATACTACTTTGAAAGCTGAAAAATAAGAAAACATATGCAAATGCACAGAATGAAAAGTTGTCAACGCAGCCATCGCGCAGAAGTTGAAAAAGTTTTAACTTCAACGCAGGAATTCTACTTTGACAACTAAAAACAATATTTTTTATTTGAATGGGTATGTTAAAGTGAAATTATTGCATGACTGTAGTGCAACACATTAATACAAATTAAATTAATTTGTTTATATTCATTTCCATATCATGTAATCAAATCATAAAATCAATTTTAAAATAAAAAAAATTTTAAAATAAAAAAAGCGGCAGAGCTCAGATATACCTAATATAATAAAATTAATTTATAAATTTATAACATATATTTAACATTTATTAAATTTTTTGAAAATTTATTTAATAAGAAAAAGTAAGCAAAACATAATGTCAGTTAACGCTTTCAACGTTTTGCATTATGTGCACAAAGATTGCTGCGTTTTTGACATTTAGAAAATTTGTTGGTTGCGTGATGGCTGCGTTCATTCTGTTCAAGAGGTGAAGGAAGATTTCTGCGGCAAATCTGCCTTAGATTTCTACCTCGTATAAACATGAGGTATAATAATAGTGGATATGAATTAGACCACAATTTCAATACGGGTATGCATTTATTTTCCTAACAGTTAAATTTCAAAATATTTTGACGTTTCCCAATTGACAAATAACAAAACAAAATACAAAAAATAATTTTATACAATATAAAATAAAACTTACCGTTTAACTACCATTAAATAATAACTTGTATATAATAATTTTGAGCAAAAATTACATTGTGATATTGGACCATTTTTAATATGATTTTTCATAGCTTCCGTTGGTAAATTTAAAAAAGCCGTTAATTTATATATTGATAAAAAGTGATTAACATAATTGATACAATGTAATGCATGATCGTATAATGTTATTAAATTTTCTAAAGATGGTACTGGAAAAACTTTTGTAGTACCAATTGGTAATAAAAGTATTGTATTTGTTTCTTTTTCTCTCACCAAAAATAGATAAGGATCTACGATGGTTCTGGAATAAAATAAAAAAAAAATGTAAAACAGTTTTGTAAAAAAAAAAAAAATTAAATAAAAATAACAAACCTAGGAATATTTTGTACTTGTTGATAAAAACTTGTAAAATGTTTTTCATAAATCATTGGAATATGTGCTATATGAAGATTATTAAACATTCTAACATGAGCAATAAATTTGGATGTTGATGCAGGTAAATAAAGTAATCCACATCCTATTTTCAATATTAAAATGTAGATGAACGTTCATAAAACAAAACAAAAATATAATAAATAAAATACATCAAACTTTATATTTGTATCGTTTTCATTTCTAGAAATCTGAATTACTTAAATTCACAAAAATCATTTTCAAAAACAAAATTCAAATCATGCTCTTTAAAAAATTTTGAGTAATTTAAGAGAACTTAGAGTTTAAAATGTTTAATGTTTAAATGAAATTTCTATTTGTAAAATTTTGTAAAAATTTGCTGTAAAATTTTTATTGTTTATTTTAAATGCCAAAAAAATATTTCGCATTTAAATAAAAAGTAGTGTACCTAACCTGCTGGAAACTTATTTATATAGCTTTTACGGGCAAAAAGACTCAAACCCAGAAAAATTATTTACTTTAATTTTTTTCAACAAAAACATTCAATAATTTTCTACAAACAACTACAGAAAATTACTAATTATTTCGAATTTCATAACCTAAAAATACTCATAACCTAAAAATCAGTTAATTTTTGACATAAAAACATTTGTAAAAATTGATGCAAATTTTGTGTATGTTTACTTTTGCAAATAAGATTATGTCACTGTTCTTTCAGAATTTTATGCAATTTGCAAATTTTTGTAAATAAAAATAAACATACAAACCTTTTGACTTCTTAATATTAGGTCTGTATGTTTACTTTTATTTGCAAAAATTTGCAAATGAGAGGAAAAATCACGTGATCATAAAATTCTGCGAGAATAGTTAAAATGTTCTCTTTTGCAAACAATAGTAGACATACGCAAAATTTGTATAAATTTTTCCAAATTTTTTCATGTCAAAATTAATTGATTTTTAGGTTATGAGATTTTTTAAAATTTGAATTAATTTAGTAATTTTATGCAATTTTTTGTAAAATTATTGAATGTTTTTGTTGAAAAAAACTAAATTAAATCATTTTTCGTGGTATTGGTCTTTTTGTCGGTAAAAAGTTATATAAATAAGTTTTGAGGTTAGGTATACAACTTTTTATTTATTTTAGGTGGTATACCTTTTTTATATGAAAAATATTTTATTGACAATTAAAACAACAACAAAAAATTGACAGTAAATTTTTACAAATTTTTGCAAATAGAAATTTCATTTGCAAAAATTTATTTAAGAGAGACCTCTGACGTCACGTTTTAAACATAAAATTCTGTTAAATTTCTCAAAAATTTGTAAAGACACGCTCTTTAAAATAAAAACGTTAACATACAAATAAAAACGTTAACATACAGGAATTTGGATAAATTTATATAAATTCATATAAATTTGTGCGTTAACATACAGACCTATACATAACTGTTTTAAACTCTAAATTCTATTAAATTACTCAAAAATTTGTAAAGAACATGATTTGAATATTGTTTTTGATTATCTTTCTCTAATTTGATTTTATTATCTCTCTCTTTTGTGACTTTTATATTGCATAAATAGAAAAAATGCAGATAATCAATCCCATTAAACAAAACTGTTTAATTAAACATGTATTGGATCAATTGGATACTAGAAATAATTGGTACAATCCGAATTTATACTAAGAAGTATTTCTACTCTCCTTCATATACGATACGAAATATCCATAAGCCTGTGATTACATGAATCTATTTTATTTTCTCTTTTTTTTTATATTCTATCAGATTTATAATTAAGTACTAACGATACAAATCGAGATTTTTGATGTACATTATACATATTCATAATAATAATAACAATAATAATAATAATAATTTATTCTTACTGTCAGCACAAAGTGTTTGTAATGTTCTCATATTTGCTATTCTATCAGGTATATAAAGTAATTCAACTAATCCATTTAATAAAAGCTCTAAAAGTCGTGAACACTCTGATAATTCAATTGGTAATAATTTAATTGGATTTTCACTTAGATCTAAAAATTCTAATTTTTTTAATTTTCCAATTGCTGTAAAAAAATAAATAAATAAATAAATAAATATATGTATATGTAAATAATATGTATATATGTATTATGTTTAAAAATTACATCAATTAAAATTAATTTTTTTATAAAATTTTTCTTAAGAGAGAGAAATAATGTACTCATATATATGCATATAAACAAATGAACGATAAAATATGATAGATTTATCAAAATTTTTTATGTTACAGAGATTTAGGGTGAAAAATCGAAGAGTTATTAATTAATGATACGATTCTTCACAAATGAATTAAATAGATTTTTTATTGAGAGTGTGTGTGGATGAGATTAGTAATAGATGAATTGAAATGAATTTGAAAATTTAATTCAACAAAGAAATCGTCGGCTGAGTTCTGAAATGCTCCATATGCCATCAACTCGGTTTCGAGTAAACGCGATTTGAAGTTTAAAGTTACTTTAAAAAAAAACTGTACGATACATTTTTTTGTAACTTTCACAATAAGTTATTTTAATTAGAAAATTTCAAGTGCCTACGTCTTTTAGTTTATAAGTTATAGGCATTTTTGTTTTTCGAAATCGATTCCCAAACGATCCATATCCACTTTTTTGAAGAAGTTGATTTTAGTCCATGCACGTGGGTTAAATTAACAATATAACATAAAACAATAATTCAATTATTAAAAACATAAAGGACTTAAAATAATTTATTATTTATTTTACCTATTTATAACTTAACTTATACCTATTAAAGAAGTACGGTTCTATTATGGCGAGAATAACCATACGTTTTCGACATCAATGGTTATTCCCCCCATATTTCATTTTTAATAATGCTTTTAGATAGTTTTGATCATTTGTTGGCAAGTAAGTCAGCAAATTTTTGATATCATTTATCAGTCAGGCATATGGATATGGTTTATTTCAGAAATAAGACAATTTTGACGTCAAACTTCATACAAAAATGACCCATATCCAAAAAATAGGCGTATGGGTCATTCTATAATTAACAAAGTATTACAAAGGTGGATATGGAGAACATCCGGAACTAAATATCTCTGAAACGGCAAAAGATAACAAAAAACGGTTCGGGCCAAAAAAAAGAGTGTGTCGAAAAACCTAAGAATCTGTTCCTAAGTCAAAAAAAGTGAAAATGGCTTATGGAACCATTTAAACCTCAGCCGACGAATTGTAGATTTAAATTTAATGAGATTGATAAGGATGAGATGTTTAATGTAATAAAAAAAATGAACAAAAAAATGACTGCATGGTAAGAAGCTCTAAAATAATTATTGATTCTTTTGAATTATTTGGGGACATTTTGGTGCACATTGTAAATATTCTTCTATGAAGCAGGGTATTTTCCCTTTAGCATGGAAAGAAACTTCTGTTCGCCCAATTCCTAAAAGTAAAAGTCCCAAGGAACCGAACGAGTATAGACCTATATTAATATGACACCAATATATGAAAAAACTTTTAAAAAAGTAGTAAGTTTGCAATTAGAGCAGCTGTACTTAAATGAAAATGATATTTTATGTAATGAACAAAGTGGATTTAGATGTAAACATTCTTGTGAAACGACCTTAAATTTTGTTTTGTATGACTGGCGAAACTGGCGAAAGAGAATAATTTGGTAATTATTGCAGTTTTTTTTAGATTTTTAAAGAGCTTTTGAAACCGTGGACCGTGAAATTTTGATGTCCAAAAGTAGTAAGTGGTATTATGAGTATAGAATTTGAATGGTTTAAAAGTTTCCTTGAGTGCAGAAAATAAAAGACGTGTATGGATGGTGAATTATCGGATAGTTGTTATATATAAGTAGCGCCACAATTTGTAATATTAGGAATGTTAAGTTTTTTACTGCACATAAACGATATTAAATTGCGTGTATACAGGATGGTAAAATTTTTCTTTTTGCTGATGATGCTCTACTTTACATAGTAAATCGTAATGTGGAGGATTGTTGCCTTAAAATTAATGCAGATCTAATTAATGCCAGATTATTTGATTGGCTTTGCGTATGAACAAGTTAAAATTAAATTTAAGCAAAACTAAATACATTATCATAAATAATTGTATTGACAGTGATGTTGCTTTAAATATTGGTGGAGGAACCCTCATTGAAATACAAATAGTAAACGTCATGAAATATTTAGGATTACAGATAGATGATAAGCTAAAATTAGACAAACACGCTGATTTCATAAGTAATAAAATTTCTAAAAAAGTCGATTACTTAAGAAGAATTCGCTGTCAACTCACCCAGAAGTGTGCAATAGTAATGTACCGGGTTTCCAGAGAATGCGTACCAGCTTTTTAAGAAGGGAAGGAGCCGTTATTTTAGAATTAAAATAATATTTATTAACTAAATCGAGTGTGTTCTATCGATTGGTGATATTTTCAATTTTCGAGAAAGGGTTTTTAAGCCCAAAAATCGCCGAAATTAGCCGAAATCGAAGTTTTCAAATGGGAATGGGTAGTTTTTTATGAAAAATTGGATTCTACGTCAAAACTAAAAAACTTTTGTAAAGTAAAATTTTTTTATTTTTTTTAATTTAAACTTTTTAGGAACCCAAAACTGAGATAAAAAAATATGATAACATGCAAAACAAATTTATTTATAAAAATGATTATTATTAATTTTAGTTTACCAAAGGAAAATATGGTGAATTTTTGTTTTATTTTTATTAATTTTAAGGAGAAATACTGAGAAAACCTAAAAAAAAAAATCATTTAACATAAGTTTCTTATTTTTTGTCGTAGAATCCGAATTTGCAAAAAAAAATACCACATCCTATTTGAAAATCTTGATTTCGGCCAATTTCGGCGATTTTTGACCTTAAAAAACCCTTTTCCGGTCTTTCCCGTAAGTTGAAAATATCACCAATCGATAGAGCATCCTCGATTTAGTTAATAAATTTTTTTTAAATTCTAAAATAACGGCTTCTTCCCCTCTTAAAAAGCTAATAATACGCATGCTCTGAAACATCCGGTATAATACTATGATTTTACCGCATTTGGATCATTATCATTGTTGTTTTTATGTGTAGTGAAAGAGAAAAGGATAGGATGCAAATTCTACAGAACAAGGTTATGTGAATCATCTTAAGATGTAATAGAAGAACTAAACGAAATTACATGTTCGGGCAATTGAGATGGATGTCAGTACCGCCAAAGACTCAATTTCAATATTTTGCTCTTTATTTTTAAAATGAAAAATAATTATGCTACCAGACTATTTAGGAAATTTACTAAGATAATGTTGGAGATACAAGTCATTACAGCCTGAGATCGGCAAATTTGTTCAGGTTACCATTGTTTCGTAGGAGTAATACACAAAGCAATTTATTTCATATTGCCTATTGAATATTCATAAATTTTTATAATTATTTCTAATTATTTTAAATCTTGTAGCTTTAGGCCCCTATTACACATCAATCAATGATCAATCAATGGTCAATCTATTATCAATATATTGTCAATATATTGATCGTTGATTGATGAGAAATGATTGATGGTGTTTCTATTCCCATCAATATTTCTGTCAAAATCAGGTAGGTACAAAAATTACTTCTTGGGGAATGTTCAGATAAGGTTATAATACTAATTTATTATATAATTCTAAAAACCACAATTATATTAATTTTATGAATTATATCAATTATTGTAAAAAAAACAATTGATATATTATTCAAACGTGCAATAAAATAATTTATTGTTTTTAATACACAACACTTTAAAAATTCAATTTAAAATGAAATCAAAAACATTCCTCCAGAAATTATATTTTCAATATTCATATGTGTTTCGAAATTGTCAATATATTCAGAACACTTCCACAATATGTCCTTGAAAAATTTCAAAATATGGATAAAAAGATTGATGAGTGTATGATTGATGTGTAATCGCTCATCATTCTTTTCATCAATATATTGTCAATATATGGACAAGAAGATTGATGAAAAGAATGATGTGTAATAGGCACCTTAATTTTTTATCAATAATTTTGGCAAATTATTGTTTATAAATTTTTTAATATTGTGTAATAATCATATTGAAATAATTTTGTTTTATGCAATTTGAAGGTAAATATATTTAAGGCTTTAAAATAGTATTAATCTATACTTATAAAAGGGAAAGTTTGTTTGTTTGTTTGTTCGCTATACACGCCCACAGTTTTAAAGATAGAGTTCTGAAATTTTGCAAGGTTATTAATGGTCAAATAAGGTATGCGGTGGACGCGGTACTTTACAAAGCCATCAGATAACAGGTTCGGGTTGCTGCCGTACAACTCCTAGCATGTACGTCTCAGGAATATTTAAAAAACCAATTGTGTTACAGGCATAAAAACTTACCCTTAGATACTCTTTCACAAATAAAGAAATTCGACTGTTACCGATTTCAAAAATTTGGACTGGTTCGGGTTGCTGCCGTACAACTCTTAGCATGTATGTCTCAGGAATAAAAACCAATAGTGTTACAGGCATGAAAATTTACACTTACATACTCTATCAGAAATGTTTCAAAAAAAAAATTGTGTTACAGACTTGAAAATTTATTCATAGGTACTCTATGAAAATTAAAAAAAAACATGTATTGTCCTGAAAAAGTATTTTCGAATTTAGGAATCAGTATAAAATTTTTACAGGACTATGTGAAGTGGCCACAAAAATGTGACGATTCGTTTTATTAATCAGAAAATACTGCAGAGTGTTCCAGGGGGTCCATGTGTACAAATCGATAGATACAGTTATCGATGAAAATGAAGTTGTTGTTCCTCATCAATTGGAATTCAAAGTAGCAGCTTCAATATTGCTTCTACGAAACTTGAAGAAGCCAAAACTACGGTACTAGATTAAGAATAAGAACTTGGAATTCTCATTTTATTTAAGTACAAATTCCAATTGATTGTGGAAAAGGCGAACATATCTTTATTTCAAGAATACCTCAATAGCAAGGAACGTATTTGCTTATACTTCATCAGAAAAGACCACCGAAATATTGTTTACAAAGAAATAATTTTAATATAAGTATAGTTTAAGTTGTAGTATTGTTGATATTTTGTTATCGTAGTGAAAAATATATTAGAATATTTTTGATAAATCAATTTTTTTCAATTCGATTTCATAAATCAAACTTCATTGAAATAAATTCGATACATTTTGTGGTCAACCCGGACAACGTCGGGTGACTTTGGTAGTTACTAATAAATGAATGAATTACAAAAAAAAATATATAATGTAAATATGTATATATTATTTCTAAAATTTAATTTAAATAAAATAAATTTACCACTTGGTAGACTCCATAGCATATTACCACCTATATTTAATCTTTCTAAACTTTTTAAATCACCAATCGAATCGGGCAAATTTTGTAATAAATTATTTGATATATCTAAAAATTCTAAATTTTCTAATAAATAAATGTCATTTGGTATTAAATTAATTGAATTTCCAGTTAAATGTAAAAATTTTAAATTTGTTAATTGAAACAACCATTGTGGTATTTCAGATATAAAATTTTCTTTTAAATAGACTTCTTCAAGTGTTTCATCATAATATAATAAATCAATTGGAAAATTTTTAAAATCTCTATAGCTCCAATGTAATGTTGTACATTTAAGCATTTTTTAATTTAATTTTATTTAATTTATTTCTTTTAATCAATCACTATTTATTATTAATTTAAAATTTTAATTAAAAATTTAAATATACTTTTAATAATAATAAATTTTTTTTTTTTTAGGTTAAATATTTTAATTGTACCGAATTTTTTTTTTATATATATATTTTTTATTTTTTATTTTTATAAATTGAAAATGTTTACGGTACAAATTTTGCGAAACAACTGAGCATTCAAAATAAAACTACATCTGATCTAAATACATAATAGATTCTCTATTTTTAATTTCACTAGCTATATATTTAAATATATTTTTATGTTTTTATTTTATTTTGTTTTACCAATCCACTGACCAATTTATGAGAATTTGTACAAAAATTTATGATTATATTTTTAGAATAAAATTTTTTTAATTTTTGTTGTTTCTCAAAATAATAATGAAAAAAAAAACAATTAACGCACGTAAAGCCCGTAATGGTACAAATTTTTCGAATGATATTTTCTGATGATTGACAGTCAATTTTAAAATAAAGAAAATTACTATTTACTATTTTAAAGGTGCATAATATTAGGTAAGTACAAAATGCAACGTCAAATTGGAAATTGTATGAACTATAGGTACTTAATTTTATGTGTTGTGTACGTAATATATCGATCGTATTGGATGCCGCTTACTTCCTAATGTAATAAAAAAACAACAATAAAAAAAAAATGCATTTCAAGTGCAAGTTCAAATTGCATAGCGCATGTTCAGAAATTATTTTTCAAGGTTTATGTGGATGGCCTTGAAAAGCACGTGGAAAACAAAAAGAAGAACAAAAACAAATAGAATATATACATAAAATTTTGTTAGTAAAGAAACATTAAAATAAATCAAAATTTAGTTTTTATGTTGTAAGTGCTTTTTTTAATTGTTTTTTTATCTAATATAGATAAGAAAGCAAAATATTAGATGTACAATAAAATAAAAACCGGTATAGATTATTTTAATTCAAATCTTACAATCCAAATAAATGGATAGCAATGATGAATGCTACCATATAATGTACATGATACGCAGCGCCATAAACGTAATCACTACCACCACCTACAATATAAATTATTATTGTATATTATGAACGTACTTGAGTAAGTACTCCCTCTTTCTTCACAAAGAAATTTAAATCAAAAACATGTCGAATTTATTAAATTGTCGAAATCATAAAGTAATTCACTATACAATGTCAATATTGGATTTATTCCTAATTTAAAAGCATAAATTAATAGCCTTATTCTGTATCTCACTTTAACTCACTTAGTGAAAAAAAGTGAAGAAATAGTTTTTATATTTATATTCACATACTTAGTAAACACTTTTAGAACAAACAATTTTTTTTTGCATAATGGATTTCAAATTTCAATGTTAATTCAAAAAAAAAATGTCTGTTTCCGACAGTTGATTATTTGAAAAAAACAAAAATGGCCGAAATATTTTTAATATGATAAAATTAAAAACAGAATTTATTGAATTTGTCTAAACGAAAATGACAATAGTGGTAAATTATGATTTATTTAAATCTTAAAATCTATAAAGTTGGAAGGTCTAGTGACCTATATAGTCCATTGATTTGATACTTCATATTTGCTCGTTCATTCCAATTTTCTACACCTTACATGACTGCTATCGATTTTTTTTTAAACCTGCTGGTTATTGGAATGTTTTGCAGATCTCTCGCCATAGAATTAGGGTGTTAGATCAGTCTAGTTACATATTTGTTTTTACATTTTGCCAGTTTTTATCTGTAACCATATGGGTATATTGAAATCTTTAGATTAATATTTCAAAGGTGCAAGGGGGGGGGTGCTTGGGTTATGGTTTATAAACTTTTTGATTCCATCCTTTAAATTGTTTCGATGTTACTATTAGACACAGTTCTCCATATAACTGACACCATAGAACCAGATTGGTTTCAGAATAGCTTTATATAGCAACAGGCTTCAGATGTAGTGTACAATTTTTCCCACTAAGATAATAAATGATGTTCGTTTTGAATTTTAGTTGGTATTTTTTTGCGATGATGTGTTTCATTCCAAGTTAGCCTTTTGTCTAGGTGTACTCCCAGGTATTATGCCTCGGTAGCTTTGCGGAATAGTTATCCCATTTATATCAACTGTGATGAGGGATTACCACCCCTTCTTTAACGAGAAAGTTACATGTACACTTTTACTGTCATTGACCTTTATTTTGCCCTTATAGAACTATTTCTGTATCTGCTAATTTGCAGATTTGTATAGATGATGTATGTAAATTTGGATGATAGCTTAAAACTGCAGTATCGTCTGCTGTTAATGAATGTGTTCTTGGTTTCCGGTAGATCAGAAGTATATACTAGGTATAAAAGTGGTTCTAGTACACTACCTTGCAGGACGCCAGCATTGATTTCATGCTTTTCTGTTACATTTATAATTTGAATCTAATTCTAAAGCGTCTATTAGTAGATATCTACAGTCTATTTTAGTATTTTATGGACTAATCCATCGTGTCACACTTTGTCAAATGCCTGACTGACATCCAAAAACACTGCTGAACAAACCTTTCTTTCTTTAAAATCTTGTTATATTTGGGCAACTATTCTAGGTACCTGTTCGATCGTGCTATGTTCAGCTTGAAAAACAATTTGTTGCAGGGGAATCCCTCCATCGTTTTTTATTTACGGCGCCATTTTATGAACTATAATTTTTTCAAATACTTTTGATAACATAGGCAATAGACTGATGATTCTCTATGAGTTCACCTTTGTTGGATCTTTACGGTTTTAAGATCATTATAAATATAGACTCTTCCACTCAAGCTGTAATTGTTCAGATTCTCTATGAAAGTAGTTTTATTCTGAATATGTGTACATACATATGTATGTATGTAATATATAAGTATGTATATTTTTTCTATAACAATTTATTGAATAAATGTTTAGGCAGCTACTAAACGTTTTTGTTGAAGATGTTTTATCATCATAGTAAGGAAATAGAAAAACATAAATCAGGTCGTGAAAAAGCATGTTGTTAAAAAATTTACGTTTAATAGTTTCAATGAGAATAATAGTATAGAAGTAGATTAGATTAGAAGTTTTTAGTTGGGCTTGGGTTTTAACACCACATCAGTGCAGCAACAAATGGACTTATTATGATTACAATTAGCAATTCAATTATGAATTTCAATTCCCAAAGATATTCTAATTCAATGATTACACTCAGGATATTTTTCAATATGTCGGACAACTTCCATCGTTCAGAGAACGTTTTTCTTATATGGTGAAGTCTACTATACTACGAGTGGGTACCCTTCCTTCCACAGAGCCTATGTTTAATTTATATTCATATAAATTATTAGCAAAGCTTTTTAAATTAGGTTACAATAGGTGACACAAATAGAATTTTTTTGTTAATTTTGGTGTTGTTAGCAAATTTACGTAGAATAATTGAAAAATATGATTTGTGACACTACCATTAGTTCCGACAATAAAAATAGAAGCTCTAAATTAATGATCTGAAGAACTCAAGTACAGTAGTGGAAACTGAAAAGTAAGAAAATGGTGAGCAAAAATTGTGTGTTATAAAATAATGTTGTGTGTTAATAAAATGTCTTTGCCATATGAGACTGGTCAGAAAATCTAATAATCAGGAAATGTTATCAAATAAAAAGTGCATACAAATTATTTATAAAAATATTCCTAGTAAAGGTTAGCAATGAACTAAATTTTAGTATAAACAAATTTAGTTTTCTTATAAAAACTGAATTTTTTCATTTTCATTTTGTTAAGTTAATTTTCTTAATTCATCCCTTATAAATCTGTAATTATTAGTTCTGTTATTCTTTACTGTTTTTTTTTGTTTGTAAAAATAATTCAATTGTAATGTAATTAAATATTTCCATATTTGTATTCTTACCTCACCATAAAATTTTGTAAGTTAAATTATTTTTAAAGCTATTTTATTCTTTATTTAATCTTCTCTAAAAGATGATTATACGTTTAGAACGTTTATTTTCAGTTTCTTTATTTTATTTTATTTTATTAAACATTAAAAATACACACAATTTATTTTGTATTAAATATTTTTATATTCTTGCACTAGATGTTTTCGTTTTTACATGTTATTTTTTTTTTTTTTTATTGTTTGTTTCGTTTTGCTCCAGCTGGTGGATTTTGTAAATTGAATGCCTGAGATGTACCAAATGTATTGGAACCAAAAAGTGAATTATTAGTTGTACCGAAACCAGTATTAATATTACCGCTCAATAAACCTAAATTGGTGTTTGTATTTTGTTGAGATGCATTACTGCCAAACGTATTTAAATTATTTGATTGAGATGCTGTATTATTATTACGATTACTTTGCCACATTATGCCAGTAGCAGCATGTAATCCAGAAAATGGTGTGGGTCCTGATGATATGTTTGATACACCTAAATCATTATTATCAGTTTCTAATTCAGCGAACACATTAGTTGTATCACGTAGGTAATATTTTCTTAAATTTAAATATTGTTCTTTTTGTGCTTCAACTTTTTGATGGATTTCATGTAATCGGCCGGCCAATGCAATAAAACTTTCATGAATTTGTTGTAATCCTCGTTTAAGATCTTCTGGTGAAAATGATTGTGGACAAGTTAATGAACGCATATGTTTTTCAGTTAATTCGACTTGATTTCGAAAGGCAATCATATCTGATTCATATTTATGGACTAGTTCTTGAAAATATTGTAATGGCATTGTATTTTCAAATTGTAGACCGCCTGGAGTTTCGTGCGTTCGTTGTGCCATTTCTACACTTTGAATTGCTTTAGAAGTATCTAAACGTAAATTTTTTATTTGACCATAATTTTTTTCAACACAATTCGATATATCCTGCAATGACCATTCTAAAGTTTGAATATCTCCTGAAACATTTTGTAATTTTCTAATTGTTGACCTAGCTATATCTGAACTAATTGATTTTTGTTGTTTTATAAAATTTTTTAAATTTTCAACAGTTTCACGTATAGGTTGTGGTATTATGATATCTTTAACTTTGATGTCTTGTTTTCCCTCAGAACTTTTAGGTTGGGTAGAATTTAAGTCTACACCGCCTAAACCAACAGATGTTGCAGGTGCTACTGATGTCGCAACTAAATTTGGCCCCAAAGATTGTTGTAGTTGTGATTGTTGCGCGGGAAGAGTATTTGTATTTCCAAATAATCCACCACTTAAAGTTGGCAAAGTTGAAGTTGTTGTAACTGGTTTAGCACCAAATACACCACCTAATGATGAGCCTAATGTAGCCGTTGTTGTCGTTCCAAAATTAAGGCTAGCAGAAGTTGTAGCAGTTGATGCCGCTGGAACCGATGAACCAAAAGAAAATCCAGTAGTTGCAGTGGTTGTTACAGGTGCACCAAAAGAAAATCCAGCAGAAGTGGTCGTAGTTTTAGTTAATCCAAATCCTGTAAAAGCTGGAACAGCAGCTATTGTAGCTGCTGGTTGAGTTTGTGTTGTCTGAATTCCTCCAAAATTTATTCCACCTGTAGAAGGCTGAATGGGTGTCGAAGAAGTCGGTACCAAAGTTGGTTGACCAGTTGGTTGAGCAGTTGGTTGACCTAAAGGTACTTTGGAAAAAAAAAACGCCAAAATTTAATTTAAATATAATTTTTGAATTGAAGATACAAAATTATGTTCAAGATAATATACCTGCTTGTAAGGAAACATTTGGACTTGGATTTAGATTTGGATTTGTATTAATGTTTGTACCAAAACTAAATCCGCCTGTAGTTGCCTGTCCTTGTGCAGTAGATGTTGCTGAAGGTGCTGGATTCCCGAAACCGCTAAAACCTGAAACTCCACTGGTTTGGGGTGGACCAAAACCAGACATTACTCTATTTGTGTTATAAAATTTACTGGATTTAATTTGGCGCCACGACAGTTTTCTATCAAGTTTATAAGAAAATTACAATTACAATTAGAAGCAAAATATTACTAATGAATATTTAGAAATTCTATATTGCTTAGATATTATTTTAATTTACAATACAAAAAAAATGAGCACAAAATATAAAAATTTTAATATTAAATATACAAATTTTAATAAATCGTGTGGAATTTAAAAACTGTCAAAACAAAAACATTTCATGACAAATACGTCTTTCTAGCAAACTAAAATTTACGTTAGATGATAGTGTGCTCTATTGGCAAATAAGAAAATGAAAAATTAAATTAACAATTGCAATGTAAATATAACTTAATGAAGTTCAATTTTTATTTTATTAAATATTTTAACTACCTATTAATTTTTAACACGAATTTATTATTCGTAAATAATTTTTTATATTTCTATTATAAATTTTTATGGTAATTTTTTTTTCATTTTATTAATTTTTGAATACAAAAATTAATATTCTCATGTGAACAGAAAGAAAGATGGCTGCAATTATTTTATTAGTCAAGTTTTTGACAATATCAGTAACTCCTATGTTAAATAACCTGTCAAAATAAAGACATAAACAATTGACTCAGATGTTTAATTTTTTGGGATAATTTGAATTTTTAAGCGAAAAATTTAAAACAAAAAACAAATTTACGATTGCAAAATTTGATTAAATACAAAAAAAACATTAAACAGAAATGGGAGTAACTATACTTTATCCTTATGCAATACCAGAGGGTAAAACAGGACAACAAGCAATGGAACAATTAACAAAACGATTAGTTGCGTTAGGTGCTACTCACAGTGGACAATTTATTGTTGATTGCGAAAGTTATATTTTGCCACAATCTTTAAAATCAGTTAATGTACTACATAATTCAGAATATCCAGCCTCAACATTTTCTATATTAGATAATGGAACGAAACAAATTCCTTTAGTCGCTGATCATTTATTCGATTTATTATGGATGAAAATGACATCTTCACATTTTTCCAAAAAACAAACTATAGTTGAATCAAAAGGTGCACGATTTGTATACGGAGATTTTTTAATAAAATTGGGAAACGTAACAATGATGGAGAATTTTAAAGGTATACTAATTGAAGTTGAATATAGACCGTGCTTAGTACCATGTAACTGTTGGGAAATTATACGAGAGTTATTACAAGGTTTTTTAGGGCAAACAATACCTAGTAATATTCCAACATATTTTACTCAGCCAGTTGCGGGAAATATTAATATGATGAACGTACATCCTAGCCAAAATGTAATGCAGAAACAGAATGAATTATATCAACCAATCGATACTATATGCCAGTATTTAGAGCATTTCAATAACTTCCGAAAACAAACATCAATGAGTAATATACATATTGCACAAAATACACTTAGAATTTAAGAAAAATGTTTTATTTTCCAAAATCAAAAAAAAAAATATACTTATAAAATTTAAATTAAAAAATTATGAAGTTTTAAATTAATGTTCGCTTGCTTTCTTTTCTTGGTATGCAAAATGCAAGTCCATACAATCTTGATTGGAAATATTTACCCAACCATCTGGAGTGATATGATAAACTCTAATGATACCACCTGAATAAGCATCTCTGAAAGTTGCATGATAAATAGCACGCCTTCCCAATTCTTGTGCTTCTTCGTTAGTTAAATCCCATTTGTAACCGGAATCTAAAACACCAAAAGCATAAATTGATCCACTACCAACTGAGAAAAGATTGCCGGGTGTTCGACTTCCTTCCGAATCAACATAATATAATGCAGGACCACGTTTATCATAACCAGCTAACATCATACCCATACTTAAACCCATTCCTTTATATGAATGTGCAATATTAGCCATTATTTTGCTGGCTGCAGCTACAGAAATTCTTTCTTTATTTCTTAATTCATGTAAACGACATTCTTTTGATAGAACACGATCCCAATAAACACAATCTGCTGCACCTCCGGCCAGTGTACCCAACATATATTTATTTATTTCAACAACTTTTTTCATTGATTGAGATCCAATAAATTGTCCACCAGTAGCTCGAGAGTCTACTGCCAATAATACACCGCCTTGAAACTTAAATCCTAAAGTTGTTGTGCCGTGATCAAAATCCATTTTAATTCCACTTTTATCACCATCAGTTAATAGTCTTTGTAAATTTTCGTGCGGCTGAAATTTGTATAATTTCAAAATATAGTTCTAAAAAACAAAATTTTCAAAAACTTAACCTACCTTTTCAAAAGGAGGAGCAGCTAAGCTTAATGAATTTTCCAAATTCCCTGAATATTTGGCCAAGTCATCGTCAAAATTTTTTAAGCTACCAATTCTTGATTGCATAAAAGGAGCACAATTTATTCCAGATATTGCCTCTAAAGCCATATTTAATTATTTTTTGCTTTCTATAATTTATTAAATTATATTTTGAACCACAAACTATTTTTTCGAATTAAAGAATGACAAGCTGTTTTTCTTTCAAAATTGTTTCCAAAAGTTTGCAAGTAATGATATGACATATCAGATATGTTTAATTATTTTAAGGCGTAGTATTGCCAACAGCAACAATAAATATTTTTATGAAATATTGGATTGTGTCATTTAAAAAATGTACCAAAAACAAAAAAGCACGTGTAAACAGAAAAACCTTTTGTTTTTGTACAGAAGAACATTAAATTTCATATCAGTAGGTAAATATATAAATCGAAATAGTGATTTTGTTAGGATATACAGCAAAAATTATAGGAGACACAAACTGACAATTTACGTAAGCATAGACATATAGTTATCAAAATAGTTAAACATTTTAATCAAGACATTTTAAATAAAGATTCAAATTATTGAAAAAACAAAAAAAAAATGTAAAGATTGCATAGTTGGGTGAGGCTTGAGGAGCTAAACTCGATGTTTACGTTTACATAAATTGTTGAATCAATTTAATTTCACAACTAATATGCTAATGTAATATATTATTTTGAAAATTTTCATTTTGGTTTTATTGACTGTCTAACGATACATAGTTTTCTGAACGCTTTTAATTTGAGTATCCATTAGCCAGCCGTCAGCCGGCATCTCATGACTCAAAACTCAGCATTAAGTTTCGATTGACATTTGCCGTAACGTTTTATTTGAGTTTGATAAATTTAAAAAGATAGCAGTAATCTTGAACAAAATATTCTCAATTTTTTATAGTTTAATTGTTTAATATAGAATTTATATTTTTAATACACAGTGACAAGTTTTATATATTTTTAATGAAAAGTGATTATATAAATTTTATAAAATGAATTCAACACTATCATTAATAGCCGAATTTGACGATATTCGTAGATGCCAAGCCGTTTTATATGATGGAACTGCTGAAGAACGTAAGATTAATACATTGTAGTTAAAATCTAAAATTCGCAGTATTCTCTAGATTTTATTTTAAATTTATTTAATTTTTTTAGAATTCTTAAGATTTGCTGCTTTGCAAGAGGAATGTAGATTGCAATGGTTAGCCGCAGTTCAAGAATCTCAGCGATTACAAAGAGAATTAGATGATTCGCTTAAACAAATGTCTGATTTGGAATCAAAATTATATCATGCTAGGCGATTATTAGACGTAGAAAGTAAGATTCGTAAAGATGCTGAACAAGAAAGGGACAATCTAGTAAGATTCAAATTATTCATTAATTTTTTTTTTTATTTAACTTTTTTTTTACTTAAAGGAAAAAAAATTAATAGTAGTTGCTAATGTAGTACAAGATCCAACTTTTCCAAGAGAAACACGTGAAAAATTTGAGTTTATTAAGGCACAATCAAAGAAAAGAAAATCTAGAAATGCTGAGGAAAAATATGGAAATGACATCAATTCTACGGGTTCCTTTCTTTCCGATTTATCAGTAACACAATCCGAAGATGATTTTCTTGATGCAAATTCATCTAAAAATTGGAAAAAACATCGTCCATCTTTAACAAAACAAACAGGAACTTTCGTTGGATCAAAACCAACTAGATCATCTCGTGGACATAATGAAAATCACAATAAATCCAAACCAACTGGTTATAGTAATCAAAAACGTAGTAACTTTGAAATTAACAATGATGACAAAATATGTGCAACAACAAAAGTAACAATTCCAAATAGAGGTAATGGACCAATAGTAGCAGAATCCATTATTGAAGCTTTACCTTCTGCCTTTGTGAATGAAAATCCAGTTGTATCTTCTACTACTCCAAGTATAATTCCAACATCAACAGAACAAATTACCGGTGCAGAAACAAAAACTTCTGATGAAGAAAATGGTAATTTTAAAAGTCCTGAAAGAAAAAAATCACCATCAAAATTTTATACTCCAACTGCTCCTACTTTAAATGAAATTCATGGAACTATTAATAATATAAATGCAACTCCTATACATAATTTAAGAAGAAGTATATTTCGACATCATAATTTTGCATCTAAAACATTTATTAAATCTGATAATTGTTCTCATTGCAATAAAAAAATTCGTTTTGGTTCTTTGGCTTTCAAATGTAAAAATTGTAGAGCATCTGTTCATGTCGATTGTAAGGATATATTAACAGTAGCATGTGTACCATCTAGTGCTGGTGGTACACCAACACTTAAAGGTAACTTTATACAATAAATAATAAATAGTAAATTTTTTTTCATTTATTTCGATTTATAGGATTAATGGGATATTTAACAGAATATGCACCATCTACTCCGCCAATGATTCCAGCAATTATTGTACATTGTGTATCAGAAATTGAAAAAAGGGGTTTCACAGAAATCGGAATTTATAGGATTTCTGGTTCTGAAAGAGAAGTAAAAGGTCTAAAAGAAAAATTCTTACGTGGTAAAACCTCACCACATTTAGCAAATATTGATGTGCATGTTTTATGTGGTTGTATTAAAGATTTTTTACGATCATTACACGAACCACTTGTTCCAACTGATTTATGGTATGATTTTTCTAATGCAGTACAAACAAATAATGAAGAAGACAAACTCAAAGATCTATATAGAGCTATTGATCGCTTACCACAAGCAAATAGAGATACATTAGCGTATTTAATTTTACATTTTCAACGTGTTGCAAAATGTGAAGAAATTAAAATGCCTTTAGGTAATATTGCAAGAGTTTTTGGTCCAACAATTGTTGGTTATTCTAGCCCTGATCCAGATCGTAATGCTATATTCTCTGAAACAATGGTACAATTTCAAGTTATGGAAAGTCTAATTAGTATAGAAGAAGATTATTGGATAAAATTTGTACAATTTACAGATGATAATGATATGAATACATTAAGTGCAAAAAAATGTTCATATTCAAAGTATACAACACCACTTACACCACAATTTCAAACACCAAACAATGATGGACTTAAAACGTTATATAGTAAGAATATTTTTTTACATAATATTATATAAGGTGTTATTAAATTAATTATTTATATTTGAAAAAAATTTTAGCAACTCCTTTCACGGGAACAAGAAAACAAAGAAAATTTTATGGAACTCCACCATATTCTGCCAAGAAATATTAATTTCGTATTGAATGGATCACACACATATGCATATACAATATTATGAAAACACTGCGGAAAAAACGTCCAAAATAATTTTAATTTAAATAATCATGTAAATTTTATTTCAAGTTCAAAAAAATGCCTGAATTATCTTGTTATGTTAAAATTTTTTCTTAAAATATAAAAAAAAATTAATTTGATAAAAATTTATTATCTTAATATATTTAAAACTAAATATATATATATATTTTTTTTTTAGTCTGTAATTATTTTGTAATCATTTAATTTTATTTTCGAAAATTTTTAATAATTTTTGAAATTAATGTATTCAAACAACTTATAAGTACCTATGTAAAAATAATTTTGCTGAAAAGCTAAATTTATTTATAAAAAACGAAAATAAACAAATTCGAATTAAAAATGAATTACTTTACTTCCTTAATACTTATCATTTTATTTTTACTACACTAATTAGCCCCTGTAATTTATATTACAGTTCCATTTAATTTAAATTAATATTCCAATACGTTTGATTTTTCGTGTTTTAATTCTGCCATCTAATAATTAAAAAAATGTGATGAACTAGATTTTTTGTTTATTTTAATTGTTTTTCCGAAAATAAATATATGTAAAGTATATTTTAAGCACTTATTTATTTTGCATGGTACTTGCTAGGTGTAATTTGAATTATCTATATATTTATTAACTTGGACTAAGCTCCAGTTCTATGAATAAATGTTCACTATCTTTAGGTGTTAATAATAATATTTGGTTCAAACTTGGAACTGTTTGATCAATTGATGGACCACAATCAAATGGTATATCTCCACCATTTACTAATAATGTAAGTGCTGTTGAAATACTTCCACGTCTATGAACAATTTTGCATTCACTTGGATTAGGGCTATGTAAGTAATAATTTCCGACTCCTGAATTTAGTCTAAGGGAAGCATAGGTAGTGGTATGAAATACTAGAAAAAGATGAAGTAACAAAATAATAATTACAGTAGATTTGGTCATTTTCACTAGTTTTTTTTTTTTGTTTTGCCTATTTAGTTCAAATGTTTACGTATAACTAGTAAAAGTTAATATGCGGACTATTTTTTATACTGTATTGTATGAAATTCAAAATTTTGTATGCTGTTTTAAAATATTTAGTTTATTGCATTAAATTCATTTAATAATATTTTACTATACAGTAACAAACGTAACTTTCAGATGATGCGAGTTAGATTGTTTAAAAGTATTTAACAATTTTAAATGTATGAAGATATTATACGAACACATTTTGAAATACGTAATAACATTATGCCGAAACTATGTATTTTAATATGACTAAATTAACAAAAAGATTTCAAGAAGTTGTCACTGATAATTTACAATTTATTATATTTTAGTTTTAGTATTTGCAATTATTTATTTGCAATGATTTCCGTTATAATTTTGTAATAATAAAATTGTATTATTAAAAAATTAAAATGACTATTTTATTTAATTTATAGTGCTTGTCCGTAATTTCATTTATTTTTATTATTATTATTATTATTATTGAATGGACCATAATTTACATGTTGACCAATTTTACAAGCGCTAGTTTCACATAAAACAAAAAATACAACAAAATGAAAGGTTCATTCATGATACCGATTTGTCTTTATCATTCATTTTGGCTTTCATTCACTATTAGGTGGTAGGGATAATGGGGGTGACAAGGGCCTATTTTTAATTTATCGCTTCATTGCCTTCATTCAACTTTAAAATAGTTGAACTTAATATTTAAGTTGGTATGATAATCAAAGAAATTCTACTTAGTTTTTTGTATTTTATTTACTTAGTAACTGCTCTTCGGTTACTCTCTGTATCTTAACGTAAATTTAGCGAATATTAAAATAAATTTTTAATGTTTTTTTTTATCAGTAAATTATTTTTTTATGTTATATGGGCTTTTGTTTTGTGATGTTAAGTGCACAATTAACTTTTATTTTAGTATAATTGTGTAAGCAAATTAATTACATTATATAATTTATTTTTTTGTTTCGTCAGTTTTATTTATATTTACGTACGTCGTACATATAGATATATAATTTAATGCATTGATGTATGTATAAAACTTCCAGTTTTTAAAAATTAATCAGCGGAGCATTTTAAGCTTTAACTCTTCACCAGTCCTAATAGTACATAATCAATGTACATCAATGTTCTTATCAAACCGGAGCTTTTATTATAAATGACTTGAGCTAAGTATTCGTCCATGGTAGATTAAGACATGAAACTCGGCTATCAAGAAATCAAAACTAACTTTTCCTAACTATATTAACCCTAACTAGTTTAATAATACTAACATCTCTAATCTGCATGAACTAACTACTAAAAGTAACTTTAAAACTTAAAAAACTAGAGAAACTTAACATTAACAAAAACAATAATAAATACTCAAACTTCACACAAGGTGAAATATTTGTTTTTGGGGCTCCCATATACTCCACCAAAGCTTCTACATCCAAAAATTAGTCGAACTATATCCAATTCTTTATTGTCGCCAATGGTATAACTAACTGAAAACAATGCTGCTGAAGTTAGCGATAATAGATATATTCTCTCTATAGATTCAGATATCACAGAATATGTTCGAATAAACATTGCGTATCTTCAGGATCATCCTCATAGTGTATGTGTTGATGGTAAAGACCAAAACCAACATTGTATAGCGTTTTAATTCAACAGAAAGGCTTGCCATCTTATTATTACGCCCTTTTGAAACCTTTTTTTTCGCACCATGAAACCCTAGCTAGGGTTATCCTGTGATAGCTGTGTAAAGAAGGATTTGTAGCCGTTTTGCGTGTTTGTTTCTTCAAACGTACAACGATCGAAGTCTGCTCGTTCCTAACCATAACTTACTAGTTCATGTTAATCTTGGTCCTGCCCAATCCAATACTAATAAGGCAAATTCTATGTTAGGTTTTATTAAAAGATGGTCTATGGAATTTGATTCCAAAATTATAAAAGATCAGATTAACTTGTACATTAACACCAGTACGCGTTTTCGTATAGAAAATCTTTTTAATCTTCCTTTTCATAGAACTAATTATGGTAAATTTGAGCCAATTAATAGAATGTTAATGGCAGTTAATCAATACAAAAACAGTGTTGACTTTTCTTTGAAGAAAACCAGTTTAAATAAAACCTTATTTCACTTGCTGCCTTAGTCCTCCAAATAATCTTATATTTCCGCTACTAATATTAACTAATTTGTAGTGTTATAATTAACTTTTAATACTTTTAATAACTTTTCATCTTCTCTTTTTTTTTTCTGATGAAATTTATTTTATTTAATTTTGTTTTTGTTTTTGTTTTTTATAAAAACTGTGTTGTTTTAAATTTCAAAGTAATTTAAACTTTAAATCATAAATCTTATTTTATACATTGTGTTAATTAAGAATTTTAATAATTAAATTGTATTCTATTTTGTAAACTGTTTGAACTAAATAGTAAATAAATAAATAAATATCCCAACACTCAGTACCCACTTCTTATAAAAACTAATTTTCTTCTATTTTATCAAAATGTAATACGAACAAAAACCAAATCGGCTTATCTTAACTCCATATCGTTTGATTTTGACTGTTATGCACTATCCGAAACATGGTTAGCTAGCATACTTACTATCAATGACTTAGAACTGTTTTAATCCTCCTTTATAGTGTTTAGAAAAGATAGACATGGTTCTAATTTTGTCCCACAAGCTAATGGCCATATACGATATCCATAGGAGGTGGTGTTTTGATCGCTTTGATCGTTTTGATGTTAGCGAAATAGTAATTTTGAATTCGGAGCATTTAGAAATTGTTTGCGTTAAGATTATTTTTCATTCTAAAAATCTATTTATTATTATTTGCCATAGTCTTCCGAATAGTACCTAGAAGATATCTACAACAATTATTCTAATGAGATTCACTTCATGTCAAACAACTTAATGCTTTCTGATGAAATAATTTTGTTTGGTGATTCCAATCTACCTTATATCATGTGGAATTCCCATGATGAAGAACCATATTTGATTCCTAGTAACATTTGTAGTGAAATTGACTCTACATTTACTGATTCCCTTAATTTAATAATGTGCCTTCAACAGCCATCTGAAATTCGCAATTATCAATTCGTCAACTACACCTAGTGTTTCTGTCCGACTGGAATAACTCATCAATTTTTGAATGTCAGAATTGACTCGTTAATCACCCCCGCTATTCATATCACTTACTTTATTGACTCTCCAAATATTCCTAACGTTGGTATACACTTCTATTCAATTAAAAAATTAAATGATTTTTTTGATTCCTATAACTTCTCCTCCATTTTTATTAATTCTGATATAGAATAAATCACTATAATGAAATTTTACGAAATTCTATTCAATGGCTTCTACTCAGCATCCCAAAAACGAAAGATTTAGATTTTTAATTCATTTATTCATATTATAGTAAAATACAATACTTAAAAATATACATTTACTAAATAAAAATAATAAGAATAAATATAGGATCATTCGGATATTCATTAGAATATGTGATGAATCAATCAAATTCAAGTCCTCCTTGGTTTATTCGTGAAATTAAAAATTCGAGAAATAAGAGAAATAAAGTCTAGGCGGCCAAGTATATAAAATCTACAAATTTAAATGATTATAAAATCAACCTTTAAACTACTCTTTGATCAATTCAAAATGCACATGGAACATAGTTATAACATTTATTTACAAAATGTATATATCCTCTAATCTTTAAAACCAAACCTAAAACCTTTCGGAAATTTGTCAACACAAAACAAAAATGTTATCAGTTCCCAAGTTTCATGAAATTCAATAACTCACAGAGTAATGACCCGAAAAGTAATTTCACAATATTTTCAGGAGTTTTTTAGTAATTCATATTCTCCTTCTCTTTTCAATATAAACGTCCTTCAAGTTCAATCGCATGAACGATTTTCCGAACACCACATTTTCCTCCTTAAACATTAGTGAAGCCTCATAGTTTCTAACTACTTTAGAAAGTTTGGTGATAACACATCCCCTGGACCTGATGGTGTCCCTGAGATTATCCTAAAAGAATGCTTTATCCTAAACACGGCCAAAAATCGTTAATCTATCGATTTCTAAGGAAATTTTTCCTTCTTTATGGATTCAGCCTTCATTATACCAGTTCACAAGAAAAATGAGAAAAATTATGTTAACAACTATCAACCTACTGCTAAATTATATTGTATTTCTAAATTATTTGACGGGGCGTGGAATTTTCAACTGGGGAAGCACTATAAAAGGTAACATTAGTTTGCTTTGGCTTTCCTTTTCTATTGAAATTTTTGCTAAATTCGACAGTTAAAACTGTTCACATCTATTTCTCAAAGTAGTTTTAATTCCGTTTAGGCAGAAAAACGATCGCTCAACTGAAATAGTTGTTATAGAGGAAGTGTTATTACCAATTAACAAAGCTTACACTATTCATTAAAAGAATTGTTTAATTCTGTTTCAATTAAAAATGTTAATATTTCGCAAATACTGTTTTTGTTATCAAAGTTTTCATCTGAAAATATAACTTTAAATTAAGCTCTGACTTAAAGTGTGAATATGAATTTTCTATATTTATGTTAGAAAATACCACGTATACCAATTATAAGATTTTATTTAAAAAATGCTGATTACACCGTTTTATTTTTGTTGTTATCAGTAGAGCAAGCATTGGCTTACCATCCTTAACAATTAATAATTTTTCCTCAAAACTTCTAACAAAAAATGATTTTTTCTTTAGCTTTCAATAACACAATTACAATTTTCTATTTCAATTATTTATAAATAATAAAAAAAAAATGTTTTAAATTTTTACATTTGTTAACAAATTAATTGTTTCAAAACTGCATAAAACAAAATTATGGCTGAAAATAAACAATGTAGCACTCAATAACAAAAAACTACAGAATTACTTAACACAAATCAATACTCTCTAAAAAAAAAAAACCAAAACTACACACATTATTTATATAAATATTAATTCTCATTTAAGTCAACAACCACAATAATGCACAAAACTAATTCATTCCTTGCTACTTTTTTTGTTTGAAAATTCATTTTGTGTCATGCGATATTTTGTTGTTGTTTCCCTAGATAATCTATTTTCTATCAGATATTTTCTAATTATATCAGGTAGATTTGGAATGAATATCAGCCACTCATTAAAATTTTTTTCCTTCTAAAATTTTATTTTATTGTCGGTTCTTTATTATTTTGTTGCTGCTGCTAGGAGACTAAATAGAGACAGTGTGTTTGAGTAAATTGTAAATGAGGAGAAGGAGAATGATATTTAATTTGTTTGTCATTATATTTTTATGCAATGCATAATTATTATAGCTATATTGGTTGGTAAGAGAAGAATGATTTTTAATAGGCATTATTTTCAAATACTTTAAATTTGTGGTTGTTGAATATCTCTCGTTGTCTTGTATGATTGAAAGAATAATAGAAAATAATGATGTTTATATAGGCATTATTTTCTAAACATACATAATGTAGTTAATATCTATGCATATAATTTTTGCTTGAAATTTTTTCATTCGATTTGAATTTTTGTAGTTAAGTAATTTTTATATTTGATTAAATATATATTTTATATTAAGTTGTAAAAATTAATAAATAATATTTTATTTGGAGAAGCACTGATTCAACTCAATATATGAACGCTTCGTGCCTGGTCCACACTATAATTTTGTTGAATTTACTTCCACATTTCTTAACAATGTGGAAAAAGTATTTTAAACCGATGTTATTTGAAGCTTTACAGATTTTAGTAAAGCTTTTTATCTTTTGCCACATAGTGTAATCTATATTTAAATTATTAAAATTAGAATTCCCGAAATCATTTATAAATTGGGTTGAATTCTACCTTATTACTGGAACATTATGGTGTACAATTTAGATCTTCGGTATCATCATCATTTGAAGCACATTTCATTGTTGCTCAAGGCAGCCATCTAGGTCCTCTATTATTTATAATCTCCATAAATGATGTTACCATGATAAACCATGATTAAATTTAATTGGTGCTTAATGATTATTTGTTCATTGGAATCTCATAAGATTCAGTTAAATTTTTTTTATTTACATATTTTGTCTTTTTTGTTCATCTTATTGGAAATTCCAATTCCCCGATAATTTCTGATCTTCGTACATTGTTTTTCTTATTAAAATATTTTGTATTAGATTATTATTTATGTATCATTAATCTAAGGGGATTTTTAACAAAATAAAAAAAGAAAGAAAAAAAACAAAAAATAATTTTTTTTTAGGTTACCTCTAAGTATTGATAATTATTGATTCCTTTTGTTTTTTTTTATTTTTGGGTAGTTCTACGAAAATTGTCTAAAAATGAATAAATAACAATTTTACAATTTTTGATAAAACAAATTCAAAGATCAATATTAATGTATATATACGTTTTTAAATTAAACTAACTAGCTGATGATGGTAGCTATACCCAAGCCTCTCCAAATTTGAGAAAATGGTAAAAAATGTGTGTGTGATAATTTTCAAGCATTCATTTTCAGGTTCATAACACCTTTGGTTTGTGAAATATTCCTGATGGATGCTGCAAGTTGTATAGTAGCTAACCAAAACGACTCACAATTTTGAAGAACGTAAAAAAACGTGTTTTTTCAAATTTTGAGAGAGTATCTAACTATCAATTTTTAAGCCTGTAATAAACAAACCAATCTATAGTGTAGGTAGGTACGTAGTAGTGTAGTGGCTGGAAACAGTACGCCGACACACTTAGCCCAGTAAGGTCCATTGTGATACTAAATCTATAGGAAATATGACTACAATACATTCAGTGGTTTGTTCGTTTACAAACATACGATGCTAGTGCATATAATATAGCATAAAGCATTTAGCTAGTGCATATAATATTTGAATTTTGAAAAGTAGGTAAAGATAAAAACATTAATTTTTTTATTGATTTATTGTAACGCCAGGTAACACTACTTATACCTGTAACATTTCTTTATTAAATTGCTTAACACGACAATCAAAAATTTGACTAAGCTATGTTTTATTCTGTACTGATGTGTATAACATAATTCTTGCATAGCAAAAAGTGTAGTGTAAATCGAACTAGATAAAATCTGGTTACATGGCAAAACTACATAGGTAATTTTAATTTTTTTTAAATATTTGTCTTATGTAACTTTGCCCAACACCCTAAAATCCACCTTAATAATCCAGAGAAGAAAAATTCTGAAAATTGGCATATGATATGGGCTCGTATACGCAAAGTAGTAGATTGAAAATCAAATAATTATAGCTCTCATTATGCCCATGCCGAAATTTGTTCGAATTACAGTTTTAAAAATTAGGGGAACTTCCAAAATGCAGTATAAAAAATTTTTAATACACGGTGACATCGTAAATGTCTTAAAAAAAACTTCAACCTGATATAATGTAATAAATCTAAGTTGTCAATGTTTTTTGTAAAATAAGTTGGCAACATTGTGTAATCAGAGACACTGTGTTTTTGTTTTAATTCCATAGTGATCAGAAAGTTTATAATATGTTTACAAGCCCAAATACCTGTCAAACTGGTGGCGAAGACATCGTCAACAACAATTAGGATCATGAGTCGATGTCTCAAACTTTTGTGAGCTTTTGTAGACATTTAAGATCCTGTGGACGTTTTATTCAACTTTGTGTTGAGAAATTTACGATATCAAAGACAGTTTAAATATAGTTCTACTACCGTTTAAAGCTTTTATAATCACTTCATTGTAAAATATATAATAACATTTTTCCTACATTTTGGAATACCATTTTGACAATATAAATAAATACACCCGTTCATTTTGAAGTTTAAATTATATCAAAATAAATATTGCCAGGTCTCAGATACGTCAGCATATATTTTGGACAAAAAAATATTTTATTAACATATTTTGCTACAATTTGGCAATAAACTAATTATTTCGCCGAAAATATGTGCTAAACTATATAATTTAATTATTTCTGGTAACTTTATCTATGTCATGTAGATAGGCATTAGTCAGACCAATTATTGAATATGCTAACAACAAAAAGTTTGGTCCAATTTTTATCGCCAACACATTGATAGAATTAGAAAGTATTCAAAAAATGTTCTTAGGCTTGCATTAAGAGCTTTAAATTGGAATAATCCCTTAATATTGCGCCCCTACATTGAACGCCTTAAACTGCTTAATATGTATATTTTAGAAGGTAGGAGAAATGTGTTAGGTATTGTTTTAATAACACAAGTACACAATAAACACATTGATTCACGTTATATTGATAACATTTTAAGAAATACAATTAACACAAGAGCACGATTTAGGCTTGCAAGCATTCCTATTAACAGAATGCTGATAAACATAAACCAATACAACACAACAATAAATTTTGATATGAGTAAAGATGTTGTAAAGAAATCCTATTTTAAAGTAATTTCTTAATTTCATTAGGAATTTTGTGTAAACTAATTATATAATTTTTATAGTCTCTATTTTGAATTACTAATTGTATTCGTTTTATATTTTATTATTGTAAAATGTCTTTATTGTAAATTTTAATATTAAACTAAGTATCCACGTAACATTTTATTGTTATAAAAACAAAATTAGTGCTACAAGACTTCTATATGACTCCCGATAAGCACTAAAGGTGTTATAATGATGTTTTTATGGGAATAATGTGATTAATATTGCTATAAGAATGTTCTTGTAGCAATTGTGGGAGTTGTTATAATGGAATTTTCCGCAAGTGATACAGCAATGTTTTTATAAATCTAAAAGTGCGTAATCCTATATCCAGGGTTAAAGTGTTGTTATAAGAATAGAATTGCTGGAATAGCAGTAGTGATGTTATTATTTTACTGTGTTTCTATAATGTTATTAATAAACTTACTGTAGCTTTTAGATAAATATTTTACGACGGCCATTATTTTCTACAAACGAGGTAAATTTTTTTTAAATAAACAAAAACTAAAAAGTTTTATTTTGCATTTTTTTTCGCAAAAATATCATTTTTACTTAAAAGAATAATTATTTAAATATCAAATTTGATGTTATGCATTATTTAACATACATTATTAAATATTTTAAAGATGTAATTTAAAAATATATTTTCTTTTATTTATTTAAAAATTGGTTATTTTTATCGAATTATTTTTATAATAAATGTCAATGAAATTTCATTCCCAGCCAAATTTTGCATTTTGATCACAATAATTATAAAATTATAAATATTAACTATTATTTTTGACCAAAAAATATTATTTATTAGCAAGACATTTTTTATATTATTAACTAATATCTATCTCTCTTTCTCAGGAAATAAATATAAACTCCATAAAATTATTATTTGAAAATAAAAAATAATACATACCTTTTTCACTCTCGCGTAACACAAATTATTTCGAATGAATATCATTTCAAAATAAAAACATATACACTAATACATGTATACTAATCCTATAACAATATTGCAGCACTTGCTCCGGTGCCTTATAGGATTCTCCATTTTAGTGCTATAACGTATTTATAACATTTCGAAACAATTGCGGAGCACTCAAATTAACACTAATACTGCTATAAGAATGTTTATAATAGTGTTATAAAAGTACGCAAGAGTCTTATAGCAATAAAATTGTTACGTGGGTAAGAATAAATATATATATAAAATGTATCCAAAAATTTTTTCGATATCTTATTTAATGCTTCCACAACGTATTTTAAACATTTTGGAATAGTGTACAAAGTCAAGAACTTTTGATATATATTTTGGAAGATGTTACATTGTAAATTTTACAATTACCGTTTCACTGCATTTTGAAGTTTACGGTATGTGTACATAATTCGAAATTTAAAATGAGAGTAAATAATCACACAATTTCTGTGGAATAACCTTTTTATATAACTACTGTACTGTACGTGTGATTGTTCCATTATCAATTAATAATAATTTTAAGAAGCATAAAAGCTTTAAAATTGTATTCAATTTTACAAAAAAAAGCAAAGACAAAAAAAAAAAATAAAGATCATTATTCATTAGTAATTTTTTTTTTTTATATTCATGGATTGGGGAAAAAATCCCCTTATTCTAGAAAACGCATCTTAAAATAAATATAAATACAACTGACTATATTAACTTTTAACATCATTATTAATTTGAATTTATTTCCGAAAACATAATTACAAAATTAAATAAAGTTAATAAAATGTCAATTAAAATTTTAACAATTTTTGCCTGTGCATTATTAATTGTTTCATCATTTACCAATAATGGTGTCAATGCACAATTAAATAATATGCAATTTCCTGCACAACCACCACCACCACCACCGCCACCAAAATTTAATTTTCAACCACCACCACAACCTAAAAATGATTTGAAATTATTTGGTAATGGAGGTGGATCAGCTAAAAATGGAATTGATTTAAATCTTGGTGCTCAACAAAAACTTTGGGAAAGTCAAAATGGACGGAATACTTTACATGGCACTGGAACATATTCACAGCATTTAGGTGGACAATATGGAAGTAGTAAACCAAATTATGGTGGAGGTTTAACATTTACACATCATTTTGGATAAAAAAAAAAAAAAAAAAAATGTATTTATTTGTATTATATAATAATTAATTAGTATATAATAATGTAGATGTAATAAAAAGGAAAAATATGTATTTATAAATATGTCGTAATGTTTTATTCAACTATGTAGAGCTAAAACTTAAAATTAAATTTGAAAATTTTAAAATTTATTTGTTTTTATTCTAAAAATCATCTACGTAGCAAATTAATACTCCTACGTAACGAAAAAAAATTAAAGCAAGTCTAGGTACATAAAGAATTAAATTACGTCATTTAAATTTTTTTTCTAGTTTCGATATCATCAAAACGAAGACCAACTGGCAAATTTTGAGAATCTGTTTTTTGATGTAATACCTGCTTTAAAAATGGGTTAACTTGAGCTAAAAATAAAAGGTTTAGATCTTCATGATTTGATTTAAAGATCGAGGAATATACAAAAAATTCTTTAAGTTCTATAATATCGATATTTCTCAAATCAGGATTTTGCGGATTGGAATATTTGCATCGCATTTGGCTTAATATTTTTTATTTGTGCAAGTTTTAATAATTTCTAAGAGATTAATGATCAAAAATAACATTCATTTTTTAATTTCGTTGTAAAATTGGAACTGCGAGCTATCAGTAAACGAACTATATTATGTGCAGGTGTTTTTCCGCAACGGTCTGGTACTATTGTTGCCGACTTAATAGCATTATTCTATAATGTAGTAATAAGAATTAAATTTCTCATATCTATTTGTTGAAGTATATTCACTATTGTTATCAAGATTGTTGCTATTTTCTCTGTCGTCATTTGAATCATAGTCTGCTTCGCTACTAATATCATGAACAGAATGTAAGTAAAAATCAGGATCTGCTAAAATATTATCGTCTGAAGAATCTTCTAAGATATCACAGACATGTTTTTCAAAATTGACATCTCCAACATTTAAATTTGTTTGCGCCATTCTTTTCTTAAATAACTTAAAACCTAAAAATAAAAGCACACTAAAACATACATATGCAACGTAAAATATCTTCCAAATGTACATGCGGTGACATCGGAAATGTATCAAAAAAATTTCTGCCGATGTAATGTACATACAAACAATATGTCAATATTGACAATATGTCAAGTTTTCTGAACATACAGTATTTGTGTTGGCGATACAATGTACTTTGCTTACAATTCCGATCACTCTTAACACATTGTCTCTGATATAAACGTCAAATCAAATGTCAAAATATTATACTCTTGTAAAATTTATCTCATTTTGTGGATAAATTTTTAAAATATTTGAATTGAATATATTTTGTGAAAGGTTATATAATATGGAGATTTAATATGGACAATTTCGTAAAAAAAGTTATTTTGTTTTTACGAAGAGAAATCTTTGTTGTGTTTTAGCCTTATAGTTAATAAAAGCATCTTTCTTTCGTGAGTCCATTTCCTATTAAAATTAAAGTAAATTAAAATAAAACATTTTTAAATTTATTTTTGAAACACGAAGTAAAATTTATACATATTTTTCTTTAATTTTTAAACTTATAGCTTGATTAATAAAAAAACTCAACAAACTATACTGTGTATCAACAAATTTTCGGATACATAATTTAACAACCCGTGTCGTGAAAATGAGTCGCGGATACACCGTAAAATTAATTACCGATCATGAGACAATATTTTTTTGACATTTAAGATCATATTGTCAATATGTTGACAACATTGTCGATACATTTACGATGTCACGGTGTGTTGTACAAATGCCGACATTACGTAAATTTTTTCTTCAGAATAGTTACCCTAACGCAGAACACACGTAAAAAATATTCCATCAAAAAAAAAAAAAAATTATTTAACGAGGTTACGTATTTTTTACTCCACGACACTAATTTCACTTACACAGCTTTTCGGAGAGTGTTAAAAGACTGATCACTGACATGGAGAGCAAAATAAAATATACAAAAAAAATTTATTGCTAGCTACAATAATTGTACTGTACCACAGCTTGTATTATAAGTTTTGAGTGGTTACAATTTTATCGACTTAAATTTTATGTAAAGTCTGTGATTTAAGGTAAAATTTAAAAAAAAAAAGCAAAACGTTTTCAAAATTGTGTAACGTATCTAGTACCTATGTAATGTACATATCACATTTATCATTTCATATATCATATTTCATATACCATATTTGTAAATGCAATGCAAATAAATTGACATATTTTTTTTTTTATTATTGTGTTATTCCTATTGTACAAAAATCTGTTGAGCTTATCATCCTGGAAAAACCTTAGAATAATTTAAAAATAACATTAAACATAAGTAAATTAAATATTGAAATTATATTCAACAGTCATACCCTGGGTGTGTGTGTCCACATTAAGTTGCAATTGCAGTCACCAAATTCTTCAACAGAGATAGAAAGCTGAATCTGTTGACTGCGTTTGCAAATTAATGTGAACCCAGCCATACGATATTTAGTACTCGTATTAAAAATTTTCAAATACACTACAAAATCAAAAAGTTTATAATAAAAAGTTAAGTTCGAATAATATATGTAAATATGTAATGATCGAAATTAAAAATAAATTAAGATTTGAAGAAATCCGGTAGTGATTTCAATAAATTTTGGGACATTTTCCTGTACTTCCTGATGTATAAATGTACAATAAAAATTAGAAAGTTAATTGAAAGATAAAAATTGATGAATATTTAATTTATATGGATGGTACAAATTGCTCTACGATGATATCGACGATTAAAGAAAGATTGAACTTAAGCTATACCAATGCCAAATCGATTAGGCAATCAACTGATGCAACTATTTATTTATTTTTTTGTTCATCTTATTGGAAATTCAAATTCCTCGATAATTTCTGATCTTCGTACATTGTTTTTCTTATTACTTTTAATAAAATAAAAAAATAAATAAAACAAAATATAATTTTTTTTGAGGTTATCTTTAAGTATTGATAATTACTGATTTATTTTGTTTTTGATTTATTTTTTTTTAAATTTTTGGGTAGTTTTACGAAAATTGTCTAAAAATGAATACAAATGAGTAGAAATGAGTACAAATTTCGACAAAACAAATCGAAAGATTAATAAATAAATATATATACATATATATACGTTTTTAGTAGCTACCAAAACCTCTCAAAATTTTGTAAAATGTAAAAAAATGTTTATCTTCATTTTCAAGTATTCATTTTCAGCTTCATAACACCTTTGGTTTTTTAAATATTCCTGATGGATGCTGAAAGTTGTCTGGCAACTATCAAAACCCCTCAGAATTTTGAATAACGTAAAAACGTTTTTTTTTTATTTTAATTTTTCAGAGAGTATCAACGATCTAACAAAAAACCGTGTTTATCTCAATCGGACCCCCAAACCAATCTATCATGTAAATATGACTACAATACATTCAGTGGTTTGTTCGTTTACAAACATACGATGCTAGGGCATATAATATAGCATAAAGCATTTAGCTAGTGCATATAATATTTGAATTTTGAAAAGTAGGTAAAGATAAAAACATTAATTTTTTTATTGATTTATTGTAACGCCAGGTAACACTACTTATACCTGTAACATTTCTTTATTAAATTGCTTAACACGACAATCAAAAATTTGACTAAGCTATGTTTTATTCTGTACTGATGTGTATAACATAATTCTTGCATAGCAAAAAGTGTAGTGTAAACCGAACTAGATAAAATCCGGTTACATGACAAAACTACATAGGTAATTTTAATTTTTTTTAAATATTTGTCTTATGTAACTTTGCCCAACACCCTAAAATCCACCTTAATAATCCAGAGAAGAAAAATTCTGAAAATTGGCATATGGTATGGGCTCGTATACGCAAAGTAGTAGATTGAAAATCAAATAATTATAGCTCTCATTATGCCCATGCCGAAATTTGTTCGAATTACAGTTTTAAAAATTAGGGGAACTTCCAAAATGCAGTATAAAAAATTTTTAATACACGGTGACATCGTAAATGTCTTAAAAAAAACTTCAACCTGATATAATGTAATAAATCTAAGTTGTCAATGTTTTTTGTAAAATAAGTTGGCAACATTGTGTAATCAGAGACACTGTGTTTTTGTTTTAATTCCATAGTGATCAGAAAGTTTATAATATGTTTACAAGCCCAAATACCTGTCAAACTGGTGGCGAAGACATCGTCAACAACAATTAGGATCATGAGTCGATGTCTCAAGCTTTTGTGAGCTTTTGTAGACATTTAAGATCCTGTGGACGTTTTATTCAACTTTGTGTTGAGAAATTTACGATATCAAAGACAGTTTAAATATAGTTCTACTACCGTTTAAAGCTTTTATAAGCACTTCATTGTAAAATATATAATAAAATTTTTTTTTGCTATATTTTGGAATACCATTTTGACAATATAAATAAATACACACATACATTTTGAAGTTTAAATTATATCAAAATAAATATTGTCAGGTCTCAGATACGTCAGCATATATTTTGGACAGAAAAATATATTTTATTAATATATTTTGCTACAATTTGGCAATAAACTTATTTTTCCGCCGAAAATATATGCTAACCTATAATTTAATTATTTCTGGTAACTTTATTTATGTCATGGCATGTACAAAATGTAGCCAAAATTTTTTCGCTACACACTATGATCTTATTTAACGCTTCCACAACGTATTTTAAACATTTTGGAATAGTGTACAAAGTCAAGAACTTTTGATATACATTTTGGAAGATGTTACATTGTAAATTTTACAATTACCGTTTTGCTGCATTTTGAAAGTCACGGTTTTTTTTACATATTTCGAAATTTAAAATGAGGGTAAATAATCACACAATTTCTGTGGAATCACCTTTTTCTATAACACTACTGGTACGTCTGATTATCCCATTATCATTAATAATTTAATTTTAAGAAACATAAATGCTTTAAAATTGTATTCAACTTTAGAAAAAAAAAAAAAATAAAGATCATTAGTAATTTATTTTTTATATTCATAAAGATTGGGAAAAAATACCCCTATTCTAGAAAACGCATCTCAAAATAAATATAAATAGAACTGACTAACTTTTAACATCATTATTTATTTGAATTTAATTCCGAAAACATAATTACAAAAATTAAATAAAGTTAATAAAATGTCCATTAAAATTTTTACAATTTTTGCATGTGCATTATTAATTTTTTCATCATTTACCAATAATGGTGTCAGTGCGCAATTAAATAATTTTCAATTTCCTTTACAACCTCAACCATTACCACAGTCGCCAAAATTAAATTTTCAAACACCACTACAACCACCACCACCACCGCCACCAAAATTTAGTTTTACACCACCACCACCACCTAAAAATGATTTCATATTATTTGGACATGGAGGTGGATCATCAACAAGTGGAATTGATTTAAATCTTGGTGTTCAACAAAAACTTTATGAAAGTCAAAATGGACGGAATACTTTACATGGCACTACAACATATTCACAGCGTTTAGGTGGACCATATGTTAATAGTAAACCAACTTTTGGTGGTGGTTTAACCTTTACACATCATATGGGATAAAAAAAAATAAATAAAATAAAATGTATTTATTTGTATTGTATAATAATTAATTAATATCATAATGTAGATGTAATAAAAAGGAAAAACATTGTATTTAAATTATGTTGTCCTGTTTTATTTAACTATGATAACCTAAAACTGGTCAAATTAAAATTAATTTGTTTTTATTTTAAAAATCATCTACGTAATTACACTTAACAATAGATCAAGTACATCGAATAACAGACATTATAGAAAGGGC
Source organism: Argyra leucocephala (assembly GCA_963942445.1). Taxonomy (NCBI): domain Eukaryota; kingdom Metazoa; phylum Arthropoda; class Insecta; order Diptera; family Dolichopodidae; genus Argyra; species Argyra leucocephala. Next base: position 20,028,423 of record OZ012681.1, read on the forward strand.
ACTGGAAAATAAACAAATTTGTTCTTCAGTATTTCTAGATGTAGACCAAAGCTTTTGATAAAGTTTGGCATGAAGGACTCATCAAAAAGCTAAGTTGTTTGCTCCCTAAAAATTATGTTGAATTATTTTCATCATATTTCTCAAATAGAGTTTTTCGAGTTAAAAATGAGAATGAATACTCCTCTCTAAGAGATATAAAAGCTGGAGTACCGCAAGGTAGTATACTGGGTCCAATTTTATATTTGTTATACACCTGTGATATACCCGAAATGTAGAAAATATAAAAATAGCAACCTTTGCGGATGACACAGCGTTGATGGCAGTTGGTTCTACTATAGAAGAAGCTACAAACAAAGTGCAAAAGCTAATGACGAAATTTCCAACTGGTGCAAAAAATGGAAAATTAAATTAAATAAAGCCAAATCTAGTCATGTAAACTTCACCTATAAAAACATAGTAACTCCTCTCTCAGTTAAAATTAATGATGTCGTGATTCCATACGAGAATAAAGCTAAATATCTTGGCATGACCTTGGATGCAAAACTGAAATGGAAAGAGCATGTGAAAATAAAAAAAACAAGAACTCCAGTTCAAATATAGAGAAATATACTGGATGATTGGGCGGAATTCTACGGTCTCGACCTATAACAAAGTTTTGATGTATAATCAAATATTGAAGCCAGTCTGGGCATACGGTATTCAAATATGGGGATGTGCTAAACAAATCCATATTCAAACTATCCAAACGTTCCAAAATAAGGTACTGCGCAACATAGTCAATGCTCCATGGTATGTTCGCAACGCCGATATTCATCGAGATCTGGAGATCTCATCTATAAAAGACGAAATAATGAAATGCGCTGCACGGCATAAAACTCGTCTGATCCAGCATGTCAATACCGAAGCTTCTAGCTTAATTGACAATCAAAACTTTGTGAAGCGACTAAAACGAACAAGACCACTTGAGTTAGGTTAAAACCTTTTATCTATTAAAACCTTATTGGATTTTGGTAGATCAAAGGTAGATCTTAGTTTCTTTGAGTTAAATGTAAATTAATGATTAGTATATAAGACTAGTTTTAATGTTGCAATAATGATAGGAGTTTTTAGTGGGTTAAAGTCCCACAGTCCTTCAAACTGCCTTCCCCGGTAATAGGTAGTCCCTGAAGCCTCTTTCGATGATTTTCTACTATCTGGAAAAAAAAAAAAAAATCTACGTAATTTGCTACGTAGATTATTTTTAAAATAAAAACAAATTAATAATTTTAAAAATTTTTTAAGTTTTATTTTAAGTTTATAGTTAAATAAAAGAAAACGGTACATAATGTGAGAATAAGGATTGGATGTGATAAGAAAAGCCGCCAATACATCATGTCACAATCCTTTTGGTTAAAATGCTCCAACTGGGTCAAACTTCCGCTAGTGTTTTCGTAAATATCCTACTTACTGGTTGTCTACTTTTATCATTTCCTTTGTTTTAGTATATTCTGCGCTCAGATATGTATTGTTTAAATCCGGTCTAATGGGAAATTTTTCAAATTTTACTACCATCTTAGTTACTGCATGACAACTATAGCTCTAACTGTTGGGTATTATTGAAAAAATAAAACATTAAAAATGTAAAAAGTGACCTAAAACATTTTTTGTTGTACTAAGTGTACTAAGTGGAAGGCGATCCATACCAGTATGGAAATGTTATAAAATTATATTAAGTACAGCTAGTTGTTGCAAGTAAAATAAGATAAATAAAAAAAATACTTAATTTGTTTTGACAATTTTATTTTAAATATTGATCAATTTCAAATTTTACACCATCATCAGAAAATTGTAATCAAACAAGTTCTTTTGTTTGACCTACAGTAGCCTACAGTAACTTTTAAACTAAATGTTTTTATATATTTTTTTTATTATTTATTTACACAAAATTATCAATTCAAAATTTAAAACAAAATTAAAAAAAAAAAAACAATTTCTATTATTCTCTAACAGTCACGGCTATAATACTGAATTTCTCTTTCAATAAAACTAGGTGAAGTTTCAATAATTTCATCTAAATTATCACGATAAGAATTTGATGTTTTCATTTCAATATATGAATCTGCATCATAATATTTACTATAACCTAGTTTTTGTTTTTGTGCAGTGTTTTCATCTGAATCACATTTCCGACGTGGTGGTTGCTGAGGCATCGGCCTATTACGATCATTTTTAGATTGTGAGGGTGGTTGTTTAGGCATCGTGGGTCTATTACGATCATTTTTAGATTGTGGTGGTGGTGGATTAGGCATTAGATTATCACGATCAATTCCAGGTTGTGATGGTGGTTGCTGAGGTATCGGTTTATTACGATCAATTTTAGGTTGTGATGGTGGTGGTGGCCTAGGCATCTGGTTATCACGATCAATTCCAGGTTGTGATGGTGGTTGCTGAGGCATCTGATTATCACGATCAATTCCAGGTTGTGATGGTGGTTGCTGAGGTATCGGTTTATTACGATCAATTTTAGGTTGTGATGGCGGTGGTGGCCTAGACATCTGGTTATCACGATCAATTCCAGGTCGTGATGGTGGTTGCTGAGGTATCGGTTTATTACGATCAATTTTAGGTTGTGATGGTGGTGGTGGCCTAGGCATCTGGTTATCACGATCAATTCCAGGTTGTGATGGTGGTTGCTGAGGCATCTGATTATCACGATCAATTCCAGGTTGTGATGGTGGTTGCTGAGGTATCGGTTTATTACGATCAATTTTAGGTTGTGATGGCGGTGGTGGCCTAGACATCTGGTTATCACGATCAATTCCAGGTCGTGATGGTGGTTGTTGAATTATCGGCTTATTACGATCAATTCCAGGTCGTGATGGTGGTTGTTGAATTATCGGCTTATTACGATCAATTCCAGGTCGTGATGGTGGTTGTTGAATTATCGGTTTATTACGATCAATTTTAGGTTGTGATGGTGGTGGCCTAGGCATCTGGTTATTACGATCATTTTGAGATTGGGGTGGTGGTGGTGGCCTAGGCATCTGGTTATCACGATCAATTCCAGGTTGTGATGGTGGTTGCTTAATTATCGGTTTATTACGATCAATTCCAGGTTGTGATGGTGGTTGCTGTGGTATTGGTTTATTACGATCAATTTTAGGTTGCATGGGTGGTTCCTGAGGCATTACATTATCACACTCATGTTTAGGTTGTGGTGATGGTGGTAGTGGCCAATCATGTTTAGGTTGTGGTGGCGGTTGCCAATTATGTTTAGGTTGTGGCCTTCGTCCTCTATTAATTTGTTGATGCGATCCCTGATTATTACCCACTATAGATGCTTCGTATCTTGGAAATAGTTGAATTTGTCTTTTGTGATGAAGTGGCCGAATTTGATATACACTGTAACTGTTGGGTATTATTGAAAATAATCCAAATAATAAAATTATAAACGATGCTTTGATCATTTTTATTTAGATCTTGATTCAAGTTCCAATACTGAAATTAAACTGATTGATTTTTGTATTTGAATTGCCTTTTTACAGTGAAAGTAATTAATATTGTGGAAAAAGTTTTTTATTTTTAAATATTTTTTTTTATTGCGTCACGGGTAGTATGTGTTTTGTTATTATAAATTTTATTTTAATTAAAAAAAATTAATAATTTTAATTTACAACAATAATTATAACATTTATACAGTTAGTAATTACAAAAACAAAAACAAAAAAATAAACAACCAAAAATATATTTTTTTTCAAATAATTTTATCTGCTTTTTTATTGTTGTTTTAGTTTGAATGTGTAGGTTAAATTTTAGTTTAAAATGCATAAATACACCATATTACAAAAAAAAACGGTTTTGTAAAAATTGTTATAGTCGTAAATGATAGTTATAACTTTTATAATGCATTTACCACTATAACATATTATTAAAAATATGTACCTATGTACTATGTGTCATACTTGAAGTAACATAAAAAATCCCATCTAAATATGTAATGTGGTTTCGTACATTAACAATGTAATATAGCTAATGAGAATAACCAAATGTTATAAGTAAAAAGTAAAAAATATTTATTTTTCGATTGAAAAAATGTTATTTAGGATGACGTTGAAAAACCTTGATTATTGTTAGGAATGGGCCTATTATTCAATACATCAAATTTAAATGTTCAGGAGGTATAGTCTCAATTTATTTGAAATTTATTTACATGTAGAATTAGAATCTCATATCTGTTCAACACTCTGCTTCCTTTAAACATATTTACGATCTATGATATTCACAGACATCTATATAATTAAGTGTTGGGTCAACGCAAATAATGATTTTCTATGTGCTAATGATTTTAGGTCTTTAGAACGTTTTTATCCTTTAAGTGAGTCATAAACTTTTTATTGGACTTTTGTTTCATAGTAATATGGTAATAAGTCACAATATTGTGGGTAATAGGACATTCTGGCAAAGCAGGAAACGAAGCTGTAGATTATCTAGAAAAAAAACATTGGATCCACCTATCATAGGGCTAAGTCTGTTCTATGCGATTCTCCTGAACACATCTTAGATGCAATTAAATGCTTGGTTGGAGCAAAAAGCTAAAAACACTGGGGCCTAAAATATGTAAAATGGGTCTAACCGACAACAACTTATGCAGCATATGTGCAATAGAGAAAGAATCTATTGAACATCTACTCTGAGAATGCGAATGGCTAACTCGTAGCACACTTAGCCATTTTGTTGCCATTTCATTGGGAACAGCATTACCCGAACAAAGGGAACTAACCAGAATACCATTGAAGAATACCATTGAGTGTGGTCACAAAATTAGGTATCACTACAAGGACTCAGACACTAGCTAACAAACACGGGTCATTTCAATAAACCCATTTGCGGCTGCGATGATATAGGGGACAGATTCCCTTCCAAAATTCACAATCTAATTTAATTTATAATATATTACAGTGAGATGTAAGCCTTTTGAAAAAAAAATCATAGCATCGTTTGGCTTTGTTTTGATAAATCTAAATTTTTAAAATGGGTACCAAAATTTATTAATTTTTAATAAAAGCATTTTTAAATTTTTTAAAATATACTTAATTTTTGTTATAAATTTAAAATTGAAGATTCTGAGTTAGAGAACTCTTCAGAGTTGGTTAAAAAATTAGGGTAATAAGCTTTTTATTTATTTATTTATAAGATCTTTATTATGGGCTTAACAACCACGTGGGTTTTGTCAAGCCCTCATTCTTTAAAGTTTTTTACATGACTATTTTTAGTTTATTTCATTATTATTTTTTTTTTTTTACATAATTTTGTCTTAAATTTAGATTTTTGATTTAAATTTTTTTTTTTTTCAATTTCAAATTAAGTTTATAATTTTGATTTTAGCCTAGTTTATATTATATTAGAAAAATTAAATTTTTTTTTTATTGGTTTTTATTGAGTTTTATTGAAAATGTCAGTTTCTCTGAGGAATGCTGTTCCGGCCGCAGCTGCACAGCATCAGTCCTCCTATATTTAATCCAGAAAACATGTTTTTTTTTTTTTTTTTAATCAATGGGTATTAAATGGAATTAATGGTTCTTTTTATTTTATCACACATTTGTGTCTTTTTGTAGATGTGTAAGTGATTAAAAAAAATTCTATATTTAATCCAGAAAACAAATGCCATGATATTAGTTGTTGCTTTTGTAGTACCTTGTGTTAGTATATCAAGTCCCGTGATTCCAAGCCTGGCTCTTACATCAGTGTATAAAGGGCCAGCCTCAAATATGTGCTGTATATTGATTGGGGTATCTGGAACACAGTGACATATTGGCCGTGCGTTTTGGGGTCCATCAAAGAGATAGCTGTGGGTGTATCGTGTATGTCCTATTCGGAGTCTAGTCAGAACAACAGTGATTTTCCTACTGGCCTGGTCGATACTATTCCATCTGGATACATTTCTTTCAATGTACCTTAGTTTGTTGGTGAGGAACTTGTGTTGTATATGTCCCATAAAGTTCGATCACATATCTCTCTTTATAATTCCTGTAGTACCAGCTTTGTTGTTCGGAAAGTGGTTCTAAAAGTGCTTCCTCTGCCAGTCTGTCTGCTAATATGGTTTTTATATTTAAAACATATATTATGCAAGTTACTTAGTATATTATACAAGAGCAAAAATTTGTGCAATGGGAAATAACGCGACTGCAGAATTCTTGTACTTCACACAGCACAACGGGTGGTTCTATAAATTTTTAATTATTTTTTGTAAATTGGGATTCATTTCGTTCGTAATTCGTTGGTTACAAAATCAAGCTTAAACAATATATATATTCTGGAAGAAGGGAATATCATAATTTTGAATCCCCTTAAACTCTAAAATCTCCTCAAATTCAAAATCTGACATACATATATAATATGGATATAATATGGATATAATATATATATATCATTGGTGAATGTCATTTGACAGATGATATTTGTGAAATTTTGATATTGCCGATTAGATATACTGCCTTATTTTTCGCTTATTTTGCAATGCGAATTTCTTATGCGGTTAGCACACTAGTTTTACACCACATTATGTTACTACTATTAAACGCAGCAGTAAAGTAGTTTTTCACTTTTGTTTGAATCGATAAGTTTATTCTATACATAATTTGACCATATAAATTAATTTTGTATGTATTTCCAATTCTACAATGATAGTAAGAGTTTAATTGGACTGAAATCATGAATATACCACTATGATTATTTGAAATCAAAGAAAACTAATAATATGGGTGATATACTTAAGTGGATGATGATTATACCAGGATGGAAAGGTATAAAATTATATTAAGTTTGTTATTGCAAGTCTAAGATGATTGATAATAGATAAATAAAAAAACACTTAGTTTGTTTTAACAATTTTATTTTAAATCTTGATCAATTTCAAATATTACACCATCATCAGAAGATTGTAATCACAAGTTTTTTTTTTGTTTGACAGTAGCTCACAGTAACTTTTTTAAAATATTTGTTTATATAATATATGTTTTGTAAATAAGTAAGTAATAAATTATACAACACTAATGGTCAGCCCATTGCTGATGTATAGTTTTATAAAGAATTTGTCAATTTCAATTTAATTATAATTTTAATTTTAAGCAAATATTGTATATATGTAATAAATTGATAATAAATTAAATTGAATTGAAAACAAAAAAAAAAATATATATATATATATATGTATATATTTTCTATTTTTATTGACACACATAATTAATTCAAAATTTAAAATAAATTGTAGGTACACCAATATAATGCTTTAACTTGTTTCAATAACTGCATCAGTTCCTTGTTTTAAATTTGATGCAAATTCCATTTTTTGCAATGGATGTCTACGAAAACGTCCAAAATGCCGATAATTAGGATGTTGTTCAATTTGTCGTTTCTCATTAATTTGTTGATGCGATCCCTGATTATTACCCACTATAGATTCTTCAAATTTAGGAAATAGTTGAATTTGTCTTTTATGATGATGTGGTTGGCTTCTATGTGCACTATAACTGTTGGGTATTATTGAAAATAATCCAAAAAGTAAAATTATAAACGTAAATTTGATCATTTTTATTTAGATATTGATTCAAGTTTCAATACTGAAATTAAACTAATTGATTTTTGTATTTGAATTGCCTTTTTACAATGAAAATGTAAGAATTTGCTAAAAAACATAATTTATATATTTTTTAAAATAAATCTTTTTTATATTGTGTCATGGATAATATAGTATATTTTATTATTTTAAATTTTATGTTAATTTGAAACAAAAATATAATTATTTAAATTTACAATAATTATTGTAACATTTACACAGTTAGTTAACATAAAAATAAAAAAAAAAAAATAAAAACAAAAACAAAATAATTTTTGTTTTTTAAATTAATTTTTATTGTTTTTGTTTTTTTTTTTGTTTTATTATTGTGTTTTTGTTTTTTTTACAGTACATTATATATATATACACATAGAATTTACACTGTAACCTTTAAACTTTTTATTTTGATAATTTTTTATTTATTCACACAACACACTTAATTTAAAATTTACAAAAAATAACAAAATAAAATAAAAAACGTAATTTAAATTATTTTCTAATAGCCACGTCTATAATCCTGAATTTTTCTTTCATCATAAAAATTATGATGATGACTAGGTGAATTATGAATATTTTCTTCTAAATTTGAACTTGGCCAATGTTCAATATGTTCACCTAATGAATTTCTATCATGACTTGGCTTATTTGAAATTGATTCCTCTAAATTATTTCTTCTATCACTTGGTTTATGTGAAATTTCTGTATCTAAATTATATTTTTGTGGCCTTGGATTACGACGATAACGTTGTTGAATTTGTCGTTCTTGATTAAGTTGTTGATGATGATTATGGTTATGATGTGATCCGTGATTATTACCTGCTACTATAGATTCTCCTAATGGTGGATATTGTTGAATTGGTCTTTCTTGATGAAGTTGTAGATGATGATCATTACCTGCTACTATTGATTCTCCTAATGTTGGATATTGTTGTATTTGTCTTTCCTGATGAAGTTGTTGCCCATATTGATATGCACTATAACCGTTTGGTATTATTGAACATATTCCAAATAATAAAATGATAAATGATGTCATTTTGGTCATTTTTAATTTAATGATGATTTAAGTTTCAATACTAAAATTATACTAATTGATTTTTGTATATGGAATGGACTTTTTATATTTGATTTGGTATTTTTAATCGGACATTATTTTATTTGTATATATAATATATGCGCAAAATGATTAACTCAGTTCGATTTTGTTTTATATGCCATTTTTCTTTTTAATTTAAACCAAATGATTTTTAATTCTGTTAATGTTCGTTGTTTTAGGTATACAAAATGATATTTTTAAATAATAGTTAAATATAATTTTTCAGTTTTTATATTTGTTAATCACTTTAATTTCTTATATTGATAATAATTTATCTCATCAAATTGTAATTAGTGGATTAATTTAATTATGAAGTATATAAGTATACAATAATTGTTAAACATTTAAAAGCAATTTTGTATTAATTTTGCTTATTAGTTTCATATAAATTATATTGCAACTTAAGGCTACAAGAGTAAAAGTAAATTGGATATAAGTATAGTTGCCAATGTAGATAATTAATAACTCGTTTATTAGTCATGAACTTAAAATAAGCAATACAACGAAATTCATGTCATTTAATTTGAAAAATATATTTCAAATAAGATCCAAGTTGCAACAAACAAATCAGTACAAATATAAGAATCGTAATGTTCATAAACTAAAATAGATACCAATCAGCAGTACTGCATTAGAAGTGCTTGAATCAAACCGAACGCATGCAATGCTATTTTCTGAACTCTTGTCCATCGCGCTAGTAAATCGTATTGCTAATTCATGAGTCCATATAATCCCTAAAAATATAACGAATCTCTATCACAAGATCACTAGTTGTGCTTGACTCAAACCTACTCTTCCAATCAGAATGCGTCGACCTGAACCACCAATGTAGCGGTATCTTCTGACTCTTAACCACAATTTATGTAGAAATTTAATGTTTTATATTAAATTATTTTATTATATTCAATTTTACAAGGCTTATAAAATTTTATCTGTTGTAATTAAATTGTACTCTTCCTATGCTTGATCTAGTTATGACAGCCATGTAGATACTGCTCGTGTTGTCGCCGCTTTTGTTGCATAATAAATTTTTAACTTTTTTTTATTCTTCTCCTACATTTATATGGAAATGCGACGACATATGATGAACTTTTGTGTGTCGCCTGAGCGGAAACAAGCGGTCGAATTTTTGCGCACACTGGAAATTATTTGTTGGAAGTGTTGTTCATCAAATCGTTTTAAAATTGATATAGTAGAAAATTTCAGATATTTAGGAGAAATTATATAGATAGTAAACTTAATTGGAAAAATTTAATTTTTAATAAAACATCTAAAAAAGATAGAGAGAGAAAAACTAACTCAAACATTTTTTTGATGTATATTAAAAGTAGTAAAGGTTGGGGAAGTAGTACCCGGATGAGGTTGCCAATTTAAGTTATGGTGCGCATTTGTATTTCGTATTTTGTATTTTGTTTTATCGAGTTAACCAAGTAAAGGTTATGTTGTGGATATTAAGATTATAGTTCTAATCCATCTTAGATCGGATATTTATATGCTATATAGATTTTGGGCAGAGCTCTTGGAGAAAAGTAAACTGCATTTCATGAAAGAAAGCCGAAATATATTTTTTTTAAATGTATTATAATTCATGTTAAAAACAGTCAAATTATAATTATTTTAATTTTGTTAAATTTTTACACCCCACATATATAATTAATTATTATAATTTTTTTTATATTGCTTGAGTTAAAAGCTATATGCAGAATTAACTTTCGACTACACTGTATAGTTATTCTTAATTTACATTAGTATATAATATTATATATAATTATAAGTATATACATGTAATATTTATAAATTGATAAATAAATACAAATTTCCAAAACTGAAATATGATACTCAACAAATTGGTTTGAATATAGATTTAAAAATAAAAATACAACTTAAAATATTTGCTCATATTATTATATTTTGGCACATGAAACTCAATGGAACTCAAACAGCAAAATTAAAAATGTGATTAGGAATAAAATATTTTTCTCAGAAATTGATTAAGATGAGACATTGAATTTAGTGATTAATTTATAATATAATTTTCGTAAAGATAATTAATATTAACTATATATTTTGAAAAATAACTTAATTTTATTGATGAAGGGAGAGGAGACTCTTATGTATAACTAAATTATTTACTTTATTTAATTTAATCTTGACCAAATTACAAAATTGAAATTAAAACTTAAGATATAGGCTAAATATTAAAGATTGTAGATAAATATAAAAGAGTATGAAAGATAATATTGAGATATAAAATAATATTATTATATCTTATGTACTTTTTTATGCGTTTTATTTTTTATTCATTTTTTTTTTTTGCTTATATCTGTACAAAAAAACACTTAAATCAAATAATCTTAATTATTATTTCCAAACTTAATTACCTTTAAGGTACTATAGATTTAGTATTTCTGAAATTTATTAATTTAATTGATCAGCTGTTTAGCTATTTATTATTATTTTATTAATGCGTACCTTATACAAGTATTATGCTTTCTTTGTATAATTTAACTGGATAATTTAAAAACTAATTTTTAATTTGAATTTTGTTTTTATAACATCCTACCCTACTTGAACTAACCTATCACCTAATTATAGCTAACTTACAACTATTCTAATCTATAATTATAATTGACAAGCATTTAAGGACCTGCGCAGTAGACACCTCTTCATTTTATTTCGCTTCTATTTAATGAACTCCTAATATATAAATAAGTTGTATATAAAACAATAATGCGCACACAGTTGAAAAATTTTTACTCATATAGTTTTATTACTCATATGGTTTTATATTATGCATATTATATATGTGAGTTCTTATTAAAATAAAAAAACAAAAACAAACAAATCAGTTATTATGTCAAATTCATATGGCAAATAAAAATAAAAAAAACAAATTCATCTTAAAATATGTACATCTATAAAATAAAAACAAAAAAACAAATACATACATCTAAAATAAAAAATATAAAAACAACAAAAAAACAGATCACTTGAATTCTTAATTTTTTATCTTTTTAAGTAACTGTTTCTAAATTTTGGTTATTTGTACTAATAATATAGTTTTTATTAAAACTATGTTATATACCTCTTTAATGACAAAATTTTCTATTTTTAGTAATTTAATCCACTAAATGCCACTTACTATAGGGAATATATCGGAAACGAAACAGTATATGAGGGACGTGTATTTATGTGTCCTAAATAAAACTTACTAACCTCAAAACTTTTTATTAAACACGAGTGGTTTCTGATATATCGTGCGAAGTCTATATCAGTACGTAAATTACTGTTTTTTTTAAAAACTTTAAATTTGACTTCAACTTGAATTATAATTACTCAACAGGGGCCCCTAGTCTACCTTATATTTACCTTAACAATTATTTATTAATTTACTTTTATAAATGTATTTTTATGAATTTATTCATTATTCTATTTTCGCCACTAATAATTATCAACGCTTAATAGGTCTTTATTTTATATATGACAGTAGTCGAATGTCCCATGCTCACGCACGTTTTAATCATTTAAATAAATTTTATCACAAAATTATATTTTATAACTTATCTAAGCCAACTCTATTTCATAAAAGAAATAATAGAATTATCATAGAGAATGAAAATATAATAGATCGCGCGGTAATTAGATTGAATTGCAATTGTAGCTAACAAAATGTGTTGTAAAAAACAGCTCTCAGCCTTTAGATTATGTCATCAATTGCAATTGCATCTTCATAATATGTCTGTGTGATGTTATCAATTTTTTCATCGGTTGACGGTTCATCATCGGTTTGAACTCTGTGCGCTACGAACGTCAAAAACAAAAAAAAATTATGTAAAGAAATGCAAAAACAAAAAATATTTTCTATTTTGACAATTTAAAAAATTTATTTTGAAGTGTAGCAAAAAAAATTTATTTATTTTCGTAAATCATTGCTACATATTTAAATTTAATATTAGACATTTTGTCAATTTTGTGAATTTTGAAAAAAACTTTTCATTAGTTTTATTTAATCCTACATTACTGCGTTTACTTGAAATCATTTAGTTACCCTCCAATTAATTAATTTTGCATTATAAATTTAATAAATGACAAAATATCTAATGATTTTTTTTTTATTTTGCTTTTCTTCCAGCCCAGTTGTTTTGGACCAGCCCCCATTTGATATTTTTTCATAAATTTTTAATATGAGAATAATTTTGCCTGAACATAAACAATTTTCTGAATTGTTAAAACATTTTATGGCTGTTTTAAGTCAGTGGATATGATGAGCTACAATTTGTGAAGCAGCTAAGCTTTAGTTGAAAAAATCTCATAACAATTTTTTTGTAGTATGATCGTATAGTAGGCAGAGCGAAATGATAATATATGATATGATTATGATCAATATAATTTATAGAATATACTGTAGGTTCTAGGTGAAACATTGTTATAATTTAATAAATATTAAAGCTCTAGGCATGTTTCACAATTTTTTTAAATATCTTAATTGAATCGATTTTCGACCGAAATCGATTAAGATATTTAATAAAATTGTGAAACATATACCTAAAGTTTTAATATTTATTTAATGATTATGATCAAATTGAAATACATACATAGTTTACGAAATTTGTGGTTCATTCTTCTTACACATGGAAAAAAATTCAGTTTCGATTTTGCATGTCCATTAGAAAAAAACAAAAACAAATCAAGTACAAAAGTAAACTAAAGTAAAGTAAATTATAAAAAGAAACCATATACATATAATATGATGCGTACCTACAACTTACCTACTAAATGAAATTTGTTTTTTTTTATGACTAAAATAAAATATGTGTTTTAAAAATAAATTAAAATAAAAAAATTTACTGCAAAAAAACAGGAAGAGTAAGGACAAAATAGCTCATAACTTTTGAAACACTGATCGCCGTATAGCCTTTCAAAGATTTTTTTAAAGGAAATTAAATGTTCTTGAAATAGTGCACAAAAATTTTTTTTAGGACTTTCGATAATGAATTATAAATTTAAAAAAATAGTAGTAAAAAATTTCGCTGCTCTCCTGTTAGTTTTGTTTCATGAAAGAACGACACAATCTCAAACTATCTATTTGCATTAAGATATTATTATGTTTTACCTTAACATTTCCCTATTGTTTTTGGTTTCAAAATTTTGTTGCTATTCTAATTTTTATTTGTAGCTCTCCCAAATGTATGGTATATTATGAGAAATTTATCGTAATTTATCGTAATCTCTGGAAAGTTTTTTGTTAATATACTTATTTTTATCTAGGTAAATCCATAATAATCTGGAGGTATATAACCGGTGTTCATTGCAATCTCAATGTATTCATCATCTGGATATATTGAGTGAGCAAACAGACTATTTTCTATTACAAATTCTACCCTAGAAAAATGCTTTCTTGTTAAATTAATTGTGGCTATTAAAAGCAAAACATACTGTTCCACAAAAAAAAAATTTATTTGACATATTGATACCGTTAGATTCGTATTTTAAAACTGTACATTATGAACGGAAAAATAAATGCAAAAGAATATTTTATCACCATTTAAACAATAAAATAATTATGCTATTCAAAGCAAAACCATATCTAATCCATATGAAAATCAGGACAAGAGTATGTTTTGTTTTTAATAGACACAATTATGAATTGATCTATTTGATTTATTTTGCTAGTTTCAAATAGCGTTTTGTTCGATATATAGTGCTTGTATTCTGTTTCCGGTCTTCTGAATTTACCACTGCATTGCCTTAAATACTTTCTTTCAAGCTCTCTCAATAACTACATATACATGATAAGACCTAGACCTTTGGGCATGCTTATCAAAGCTTTGCTTGGTACCCTATGATCTTGACCCTGTTATTTATTCATTTCTCATAGAAGAGCTTCTTGCAAGCCATAAAGGCTTTCCTCGCCTTTTCTAATTGATTGGAAATATGTTTCTTATAATTTAAATTGTATATTAAGCTTACGCCCAAATATCTGACCGTTGTGCCTTATATATATATATATATATATATACTAATTTTATTTTATCTGGAGCCTTTTGTAACAACAACAAAAATACTAGAAAAAACTATTCATTATGAATGAAAATTAACAGAATAAATTAGACTTTTTTTAATATATTATGAAAGTAGGTGTAGGACGAAGTAAAATGTAGTGAGAAAACAATATTAGTGCATTATGATCTGATAGAGATGATACATATTTACTTTCTATTGTTGTTGGTGTTTTGAGTTGTAATGTGCATATTTTAAACTGCACCCAAACTTTACTAGATTATCAAGGGTATTATACTAGTTAAACAATGTATTATGAATAGCTTTATAAAGCAAATTTTTTACTGGTCCTACCTTTAATACATTACCTTTTCAGTTATGAATTTATTAATAATTGTTTGTTTGAAGCTTCTGAAAATCCAAAAATTCAATTTCAAATCATTCTTAGAACTACTTATGCTATATGTAAATTATATTGTAAATCAGTCAATACAGATATGAAATGTTATTATTCACCATAAATTAAAGCTATATTCTGAAAAGTTGTACTAATAAAGTAATACAACATATTATTATGTTTTGTATAACATTTAAACAATATATAAATATATAGAACATTCAATGTATTATAGAAATCAAACAGGAAAGAAATTAGACTTTTAACTGATACAAATTAAATACATCACAAAAAAATCTATTACAAGTGATCATAATCATAATCGAATTTTAATTAAAACGTTAATTTTAGATTTTAGTAATTCTTCTTGAGAATTTTTGTTTCTCTAATATTGTAATTAAACAGTACAGAGAATCAAATCTTGTTTTTATTTCTTCATTTTCAAGTACAGAGGGGATTTTTTTATTTTAAATTTATTATAAAGCTTTTGTTTTTGTGTTTTTGTAGAATTGAACACATTTTGCCAAATAAGTAAAATATGTAGTATTAAACTATATGTATCATATATAAATAAAACATGACTGATATGAATTGATATCAATATATGTATTATGTTACACCAGGGGTGGATTTACACATATGCCACCTTTAGGCACTATTAAAAAAATTGTCTGAAAATTACACTAAAAAATAAACATTTAATAGTGGCCTCGGTAGCCGAGTGGTAAAGCACTCGAG
The DNA here is from genome assembly GCA_963942445.1 of Argyra leucocephala. NCBI lineage: Eukaryota > Metazoa > Arthropoda > Insecta > Diptera > Dolichopodidae > Argyra > Argyra leucocephala. Next base: position 20,044,245 of record OZ012681.1, read on the forward strand.
TGTAGTAATGTAACGACCGAAGGAGCACGGGTTCAAACCCCGTGAGAACCGAAAAATTTTTCAAATGGTGAAAATTACTGAAAAATGTAATTTTCTATACAACCACATCGGTTCAAATATAATTTAATAATTAATAAAGATATAATATAACTAATAAAAAAAAAAAAAATAATATAAATATATAATATACAAAATATATACCAAATAATTAATATAGTTTAATTAAAAAGGCCCACATTTCGAAAGGGAAAAGGACCTATAAAGTTGACCTACAGATTTATTTGTAGGATCAACTGTTAAAAAAATAAATAAATAAATAAATAAACATTTAATTTCAGTATTGTATTTTATTTATTTATATTTTCTTTCTCAACTTTTTATTTAAAAATACATTAATTATGTCTTTAAATTCAATTTCTTCCAAAACGTCGTGTTCGATATTCATAATGGAAATATCATTTAATTTCGTTTCTGTCATGGTAGATCGAATATAATTTTTGATTCTCTTCAAGTACGAAAAAGATCTTTCTGCAGAGTAATTTGTTACCGCTAGTTTTAAATATATTCTGTAAATAATTTCTATATTTGGAAACAAGTTACCATATCCATTTATATATATAAAATTATATTGGTTTGCGATGTTTTTCTCAGGCATGTCACTTTTCTCTAAAAGCATTTTAAAATGTAGTATTTGTTCTAATACTACTTCTTCGTCTAAATCACTTTTATAAAATTCGTACAATTCTTTTGATTTTTTTATAATAGTATCTGAATCAAGATTACATATATCTTCGAGGTATCCAAATTTTTGATACAAAAAGCTATATGAACCTTTACGCTTTTCTAATTCTATTATCAAATCAAAATAATTTGTTCGAATACATTTTTTTTTAAATATTCATTTGGGCTATCTGTAACTGACATATCTTCTTCGGATTCGTCAAAATGCAATTTCCTCTTCCTAATTTTTTTATGCTCGTATGTAGAACTAATCGAAATTGTCAAAACTTGTTCTTCAAATCTCAAAAAATTATCCTTTGTATCCAACAAGTAATCTAATAAGGAATCGTATAACTGGACAGCAGTGAGAAGATTCATATTAACGGCTTGTAGTTTTTAATTCACTTTGTCAATCCGTTCCAAAATAGTTTTCCCGATCGTAAGGATCAATGCAGTTTCTAACTTTTCCATTTTTCTTAATAATCCTCCTGCTTCAGCACGAGTAGATCCTTTTTCCAAATTGTCAATTTCAATTTCTCTCAGCACATCATATACATCTTTCCAATTTTGATGCAAGGCAGTGCAAGCATCTGATCTAGCTGACCACCGAGTATCAGATAAAGCTTTTGGTAGTTTTTTGTTTGAGCCAATTTTTGCTTTCAGTAGTGCTTAAACTAGTGCGGAAACTCGAAATAATCACAACTGCACTGCACTAAATTAAATTCAAATAAAGACTAATAAATGTTACACATAAATTTTTTATTTGAAAAATTTAAACTTTAAACAACATTTTATTTTAGCCTACTTAGTACTGCGATAAATTTGAATTCAAATACGAAAGAAATTTCCTACATAAATTTTCATTTAAAAAATAATTTTAAACATTCCTAGCCATTAGCCAACTTAATTCTTGTCTCAGTTAAAAAAAAGTAATAAAATTCATACATAAAATTTTTGTAAAATAAAATCTTTATGAATTTATTTTAGTTTTTAACGTTTTATTTTATATTTTTATACAATTGCCGTCAAAAATTATTTCTGAAATTTTGCCGCCCATTATTTGCCGCTCTAGGCTGGAGCCTATCTGTAAATCCATCACTGTGTTACACTTTAAATTTGTTTACATAATGTAAGTATAACGATAATAATCATTGATTTTTTATAGTGAAATTTTTTCTGCAGTATATTGAAATAATAAATCCCCTTTAATACCCGACTTCCATGTTTTGAAAGAAGTATAAATACCATCGATTGTTGATTTCAAATATCACAACTTAACTTCAGTTTATAAATTTAATAAATTTTAAAAACAAAAAATTTAATAAAAAATAAAACAAAAAAATGGCAATTAAAATTTTAACAATTTTTGCATGTGCTTTGGTAATTTTCTCAGCTACAACAACCGCAAATGCACAACAAAATAATTTTCCAAAATTTAATTTTGCACCACCACCAACTAATAATGATTTTAAATTATTTGGCAATGGTGGCGGCTCACGTAAAGATGGAATCAATTTAAATCTTGGTGCCGAAACTAAACTATGGGAAAGTCAAAATGGTCAAAATACACTACATGGAACTGGAACATATTCCCAGCATTTAGGTGGACCATATGGTAATAGTAGACCAAATGTTGGAGGTGGTCTTACTTTTTCACATCATTTTTAAATAAAATTTGAAATTGGGCTTTTTTATTAAATTTCAATGTCAGTATTACAAAAAAAAAAAAAAAAAATAAATAAATAAAAAGAAAATATGAGCAATAAAAAAATTTATTTTATTTTCCTTAATTTTCTTCCACAGTATTTCATACGCTACGGTTAGGCGCAGATATGCAATTTTTAATTTTACAATTGTTTGAATGCAAATTTGTGTTCTATTAGCTTATATGAAAGCGCGCAAACATGCAACTGGTTTTATGTGTGGGCGCTCTCATATAAACTAATGGAAAACAAATGTGCAAACAGTTGCAAAAACAAAAATTGCATGTGTACGCCTAACCTTAGAGTCTGAAAATCACTTTAATAATTATTTGTATATATATATATATATATATAAAATTTAAATAGGAGACTTTTGTATATTGTATATTGACGTAATGTCACAAAGCCCTTTTTATCAAAAAAACAACATTCAAATTTCATTTAAAATAATGTTGGCAATATTTTTTTCTTTTGAACTCTGTTCAATGATATAATGAGTGGTACAAAACCAGCTCATCTCCAAGGAAGTAGGCTTTGCTTCAGTTCTATTTATGGTACTGGGTGAGGGTGACGAATATAAACAAACATTTGAATGAGAAAGGCACCTAATTTTAGCTATTTAAATTAATGAGGCCCTCCTAATTTTTTTGAATGTCTAGATCTCTTCATTTTTTGTTTTATATTATAGCTAAAACTTAGATTGTGATCTTTGAGTACTTGCATACCGTAGGCTATTTGAAAACGGAAAGCAAGAAGAAAAGTTTTGTGGGAAAGAGCGAACAATATTGTTAATATTCGTCTTAAGCCTATGTAAATCATAAATAAAAAATCCTTCCCTCATTGGGAATGCTTTGAATGGGATGCGATTCCATAATCAAGATCGAGATGTTCTAACTATAAAAGAAATTACATAACTGGACTTAAACCATCTCGCAATTTCCACTGTGAAAGGGTGGCCACCACTTGATTTTTTTGGTGTTATGTGATCGAAGGTGCGTGAGAGGAGGACGAAGTGATTTCAGTTCTTCGAAACAAGTGCCAACACCAAGTAGATATCTATAAAATAGATTGACTGCTCCAAAAGTACGATGATGACCAAATGGTATAAGGGATGAAGTTACTTTTATGTCGCATATAAAACGAATGGCGTGGTTTTGAACTTTAAAGCAGTTTTTTGGCGCACCTGCACATGAAAGTGAGTTATACTAGAGCGTATAGATTTTTAAGAGGTCTATAGATAAAAAATAAACTTTGTAGCACCAAATATTTGGCGACACTTTTAGCAATATCGAAAATATGCTCATTCCAATGCACATTTTGATTCACCAGCATTCCGAAAATGTTAAGGTCTTTGAATCGCTGAATATCTTCATTTTGAAACCGTTGAGTTGGTTCGAATGCTGTTCTATTTATAACTAGACAATTTAGTTTTATATTGCAAAACATTGCAACTGTATTAGATATGAATCAATTTAAAAACTGGTTTATAATGATTCAAAATGGATTAAGTCGAATTAGAGGTTCGTCATAACAACTTGTATTAATACTTGAGAGTGATTCAAATTTAGTTTCCAACTATTTCATATCTATAATTTCATATTCATAAATGGCCTATCTAAATTCAAGACATTAACGTGATAAAAACATGATAATACATATTAACTTGAGAAAATGCATCCTTGTTGTACCCATAGTTGGCAATTGATTTCTAATATTGTGGGCTGTTGGTCCTATTCGTTGTTGTAATTGTTTCAACGATGTTATTTGTGTTTCGGTGTTATTATAATCTCTATGAAGATTAATAAATAATTGTAAGATCTGAAGATCGTACGGCCAATGCATTGGTTTGTTTAAACCAGCCCAACAATAAGAATATTTAGTATTGAAACAATTTATAATTATTCGGCTATAATGGCTTGGAGTATCTTCATGTTGATAAAAGCTGGTCGAAGAATTGTTTCTTTGAGAAGCTTTAGTAGTTTTTTTTTTTTTTTAATATGTAGTCATCGCTATCTAATCTGTTGGGAACAATAAAAACAACTCGCCAATCTTACTTACTTAGTTAGGTGGCCAACACAACATGCAGGTTCTGGGCCTGATTAAAGAATGTCCTAAATTTTTTTCGGTCACAGGCGGATCCTCTCCAGTTTTGGAAGGTTTGATCTGCCTCGATATCTTGTATCTTCTGGTCTGGATTTGAAGATCCTCTTGCAAAACGCCAAGCACTTCAACCAATAAATTTAAACTGAAATTATGTTGAAATGATGTTTACTTTGTTATAATATGTAGATTTTCAGATGCCCAAACTTGAATCGAGTTTGCTGTAGCCCGTGCTCGTGCCTCGGAATCTTTTGGCAAATATAATAAAAATGTCCCCCTACTATTGGAAGTTGTTGCTTCGGAAATGTTCTATGATAAAGTAACTTGAAAATAGGTGTACCAATTTTAAAATAGATGACATAACACCATTAAACCGATTTGCAATCATAATAAAATTTTCACAAAATATTTTTTATAGCTCGAAATATTACAAAAAATTTACACTATAGCTGTAAAACTACCAGTCTGATATTAAAAGTTGTATACTGAAAGGATGATACAAGACATTTAAACAATAACGGTCTAAACCTACTCAAGAAGTATCGTTAACTAAGTAAATTTATTTTAAAAAAAAGTCCAGAGAATTAATACATTGTTTTATATAGCTATACAGAACTGTAGTAGTGGTTATTTGGTAGACGTTAATTTTATAAGCCGATTTTCATTAACACTCCGATGCCCAGGATAAATTTAAAACCTATGTCTATGACAATTTTTGTTGTAAAACACTCTAATGAATTATTCATTAAGAAAATATCGGGTCACCCTGTATAGTTTAGATCTTTAACTGTATAATATATTCTACAACTAAATGAGATTATTGTTTGGCTTAAATTGATAAGCATAATACAAAATTTTAAAATATGTTGAATAAATAAAATAGTTTAATTAAATTAATTAAATTTATTTACAATTTGTTTACAATTAATTAAATATAAAGTATATCGTTTGTTGCTTACAAAATGCATATAGTGTGTAAAATCTAATGAGTCAACATGTTTTGACACTATAATACTTATTATTTTATATTCTTATTGGTCGTGGCGGTGGTGGTGGTGGTCTTCTATATTCCAATGTTTGAAATCTTTGTGGTGAACGTTTTTGTCTCGATAAATCTTCAGATTCATTTTCGATTATTTCTTCAATTTCATTTTCATTGAGTTCATCAATTGATCTTCGTGCTCTCATTGGTCGTGGGGGTGGTGGTGGTGGTCTTCTGTACACTAATTTTTGAAATTGAGGTGAACGTTTTTGTCTTGATAAATCTTCAGATTCATTTTCGATTATTTCTTCAATTTCATTTTCGTTGAGTTCATCAATTGATCTTCGTGCTCTCATTGGTCGTGGGGGTGGTGGTGGTGGTCTTCTGTACACTAATTTTTGAAATTGAGGTGAACGTTTTTGTCTTGATAAATCTTCAGATTCATTTTCGATTATTTCTTCAATTTCATTTTCGTTGAGTTCATCAATTGATCTTCGTGCTCTCATTGGTCGTGGGGGTGGTGGTGGTGGTCTTCTGTAAACTAATTTTTGAAATTGAGGTGAACGTTTTTGTCTTGATAAATCATCAGATTCATTTTCGATTATTTCTTCAATTTCATTTTCATTGAGTTCATCAAGTGATCTTCGTGCTCTCATTGGTCGTGGGGGTGGTGGTGGTCGTCTTCTATATTCCAATGTTTGAAATCTTTGTGGAGATCTTTTAAATCGTTCATAATTTATTTCATTATTCTGGTTAACATCTATATCAATGTTTTCATTATGCGGTGATTTTGCATAAATTGTTGAAGCCAAAGCAATAACTAAGAAGCTTAGTAAAATTTTCATTTTATTTTGTGAATAATTCGTTTTGATTAATTAAAATTGAATGATGTTGTACAACAATAATACAAATCCTTTTATAGTAACATAACATTCTGATGCGTGAAGTAGACATTGTTAATGACATTTTCTAAAACGAATAAAAAAAATCCCCAAGTTTTATAATTTATTGATTCATAATTTTTTTTTTTTTTTGTTTATGTTGATAAGAAAATTTTCTACCGAAATTAAATTCACTACTGGGAATCACTTAAGACAGAAAGTAAATAAAAAAGTTTTTAATATTATGTATGTCAACAATTGTAGTATAATTGAAATATAAGTATAGGTATAGTATTCGAGATTTTGTTATATAGTGATAATGTTTAAATTAATTACTTACTTAGTTTTGCTGCTTGAACTTTTGCGTTGGTGTACAGGGCTGAAAAATTAATCTAATTAAATTTCAAAATATATAAAAAAATGTGTGCATCTCATTTATATAAAGAGCTCTGGTTGTTGTAACAGCTAAGAAGATCAAAGTAGTAGGTGTGGTTATTGAAAATATAAATAAAAGGTCCAAAGGCTTTGATAATTTAAATCAATCGATTACAATTATGCAAAGAAGCTTCAAAATGTATAAACCTTAATTAAAGTTCGTTGAAATTCATTCTTGTTCTGCTGTTTCAAAATCGTTTTACAGAAATCAAATTTCAGTAAAGAAGTAAAATATTTATTTAAAATTATAATTGTAATATAAATTAGTAGGAAATAAATTTCTGTGAAATGATAAATAATTTTGAGATTCTATACAACTAAGCCTATTGTATACTAGAGATTTTATGTACTAATATCGAAAAATGTAGAATATTTGGCGGCATCGAAAGAAGTTATGCTCTTTAAAAATAATTCTTATGGTTCAACACATTTTTATATTTCAGGTAATTTTATTTATTTGTTTGTGTTGCAGTCTTGAAAAGATCAATAAACAAAGCTGCATCGTTTTTATATTGATTTTTTATTTACTGAAATTATTGCAAGATTTAAGTGGTTCTGTAAAATTATAAATCATTGTGTACATATTATGTAAAATTTTTATAGCCAACATTTTTGGATTATATTTTTTAAAGGAAGCCGAATTAGGAAGAATAAGGGCTTAGTCCCAGTCTTAAGTCGACAATTGCTAAACATATGATTGAAGAATATCAAAAAATTGATAAAACCAATTTATCATCAATAAAGGAGGTATATAAAAATAAGTAGATTAGATTAGATTAGGTTCAAAACTTTGGGAAGGAATCTGTCCCTTTATCACCGCAACCGAAAATGGGCTTATTGTGATAACAATGTTTTTACGTTCTAAGCTCTTAGTTCCTTTCTTTCTATTATAATTTCTCATTCTAAAATAATATATACTTACTTACTTACTTGCTGGGCGCTACAGACCTTGAAGGGCCTTGCGCAAAATTGGCCTCCACTGATTTCGGTCACGAGCGGAATCTCTCCAGTTGGGGATTTGAAGTTTTTTCATGTCTGCCGATACTTCATCTCTCCAACGAAGGTGTGGCCTTTCTCGACGAAGCGTTCCCTGGGGCTTGGATTCGAAGAGTTTCCTAGCCGGATCAATTTTATCCATACGCTCTACATGGCCTAGCCAATGAAGTCGTGTTATTCTGACTTTTTTTTTAGCTAGGTCCATGTCGTTGAACAGCTGGTATATCTCGGCATTGTATCTTCTTCTCCAAACCCCTTCGTCAGACACAGGACCATAAATGCGACGAAGAATTTTTCTCTCAAAGATACCAAGTGCATGCTCGCCTAATTTTGGTAATGTCCACGATTCAGAACCATATAGCAGCACCGGAAGGATGAGCGTTTTGTATAATTGCGTGCCTTGGTATTTTGAGCTTTGAACCCAGTTGTTTGGACAAACCGAAGTAGCTACCTCAAAACTACCTCAAAATTATATGAGCCGACAGTGATGTTGTGTCCTATATGATGTTGTGAGGACATTTTATTTGTTTATAGCATATATTTTGTTTTATTCTCATTTATGAGAAGATCCACTTTACCTGCTTCCTCTTCAATCTGTTTTAAAAGCTTCGATGACTGCTCGTCGTGATGTTCCGATAATATCGACGTCATCAGCGAAACCCAGGAGCTGCATCGATTTGTAAAATATAGTACTCTATGTGTTCACTGTCGGAACGTCGCACTATATGCTCCAACACCAGATTAAAAAATTACATGACAGCGCATCGCCTTATCGAAATCTGGAGACCGTTCGAAATGAATCAGAAATGTGCCTCCCAATCATCACAGCACACCGGATGTTTTCCAGGGTCATTTTTGACAAACGGATAAGCAAGCTCTTGGCTGGGAAACCAAATTCCGACATTGATTCGTACAGCACTGATGCTGTATGCTGTCATAGGCAGATTTAAAATCGATAAAAAGATAGTGAAAAAAAACATACATAATAATGAGAATTTAATTTTTCTCAAAAGCATAAAATGGGGTAAGTATTAATAGTGTTATAATTTGCTATAATACTTTCCCCTTTATTACCTCTTTAAAATCATTTTTTGACATTACGAAAAAATTTATGAATATTATTTAAAATTAGTAAAAAACATAAAAAATAACGAATAATAGAGTAGGTAAATACAGATTGAATTCAAAATTAACTGTAAACTTACCTGTAAATCAAAATCTAGTCATCCAACAAATTTATGTTTTCACCTAAAAATTCAGACCGTACATTTAACATTTTCACATAAACGTTCAATGACCAATTGAATAATGTCTTGAGACCTTAATGAAGAGAGACATTAATAAAAAACTCATCATCTGAGATGAGTGGCATATGGGTAAGTTGAGTTTTTATTCTTACCCCTGTTAATTTAAGCCTCTATCTCTCCCAAATTGTAGAATACACCATCACAGGTAGAGTCCTAAACAGATAAATAGGTTGTGTTTTTATAATAAATTCGTTTTCTTTATTAGACAATAGATATGAACGACAAGAATAACAAGCGGATTAATTAATTGCTTGTAAAAAATTACAACACAAACAAAACTTAAGCACTACAATGACTCAATTTGAGTTATACCGAAGGCCTATTATAAATCTATAAAAAGAGCAAAAAAAGTAATTGGTAGTAATTTAACATAATTAAAAAAAAAACGTAAAAATTCAATTTTGAAGATACTTCTCGGGAATTTTTTTTATACATATTGACATTTAATTATGAATCAGGTATAAAGAAAAATTATCAAATCTTGTCGTTATCTCTTCATTTTCAACTATAGACGAATTTTTTATTTTGAATTTATAAAATAATTTTTTTATTGTTTTATTATGATTTTTCTTTCTATTTTTTCTTTTCTGTTATCTTTGAATTAAACAGAATTCCCCCGATAAGTTTCATTGCATTTAGCAATACAGATGATTTTACTTGTTATACATTTGTACATACTAGTATACTTATATTACACACTATCATATAATTATTTCTTAGCTGCGTCTAGTCTACTAAAGATTTATTTTATTTAAAACAAAAAAAAAATGTATTCCAGTTTATTGAAATAAAAAATCCCCGACAAAACAAGCTCATGTCTTGAATTACATATAAATAGAATCGAGTATTGAATTTAACTATCATAACTCAACTTCAGTTCATAAATTTAAATACTTACTTGAAAAAGAAAAGAGAAAAATTAAAACAAAAAAATGGCAATTCAAATTTTAACAATTTTTGCATGTGCTTTGGTAATTTTCTCAGCTACAACAACAACTGGTGTAAATGCACAACAAAATAATTTTCCAAAATTTAATTTTGCACCACCACCAAGTAATAATGATTTTAAATTATTTGGCAATGGTGGTGGTTCACGTAAAGATGGAATCAATTTAAATCTTGGTGCCCAAGCTAAAATTTGGGAAAGTCAAAATCGATTAAATACACTACATGGAACTGGAACATATTCACAACATTTAGGTGGACCATTTGGTAATAGTAGACCAAATGTTGGTGGTGGTCTTACTTTTACACATCGTTTTTAATTAAAAGAAACCAAAAAGAAACAAAAAATTGTATAAAATTTGGTCATTAAAATAAAATGTCAGTATTAAAAAATAGAAATTAAAAAGTGTTGTTTTTTATTTTGGTTTATGCTTTATTGAAATTTTAGGTTGATATCCTCTGATCATTAAATTAAGGTTTTTGTAATGAGTTGTTTATTGTTGAGCTACTTGGTTTAGAGGCAAATGGATGTTTTGGTTTGGAAAATATGTTATAGTTCATTTGAGTAATGAATAACCTCTGGTTTATGTTGCAGTATAGGACTAAGTCACGGGTAATATGGGTATTTGAAATCAACCTTTAACAAAAAATCTAATTCCCTTTGGGAAAAATCAATTGAACCTACCTTTAATTATAATAATTTCATTTGTTTAATTTTTCTTTGAAAACTGTTATAACATCAAAGCACAAATAAATAACTATATACAGATGTCCTATGCCCATATAAAAAAATGATGTTCTATGAGTAAAGCTCACAAAAGAATAAAAACAAAAATAATAAAAGCTTTGGAAAAAAATATAAAATAAAAGACAGAAATAAAAAGACGGTTCAACAGAAAGTAAATTATCATCCCATTGGCTAAACACTAAAAAAAAAATAATAATGAGGAGAATTACCAAAATCTTGTATGCGCTTAACATAAAGGTGGATTTCCTCTTAATGAACGAACGTCCGGACAAATTTTTTAACCAATCAAAAAAATTTATTTTACCAACACATACACAAAAAATCATCTCCGGGCAATTTTTTTCATCCAATTTCATAGTTAATAGTACGTTTTCAAGCTCATGTTTATCGATAAACATATTGTTTATGATAAACTGGTTGTTTACGTAGTGGTTTTCCCATACAAATGTGCTGAAAATCATAAACAAGTAGCGAGGTGTTTATATCATAAACCACTTCAAAAACATGTAACCCAACCATGAAATTTCGATTTTTTGTCGATTTTAAATTTTTTTTTCCATGACCCTTGATTTTTTTGTCATAAATTCATTTTGTCATTTGTAAAAAAAAAAAAACAAAAATAAAAGGAAATCAAAATACCAAGAATAGATGAAATTATGTGAATTTGTGTGAAATTAGTTTAGCTTCAATTAATGATCATCAAAAAAACGAAAAATCAAGTATAAATTCTCAATTATCATCAGCACGATTAATTGGAAAATCTTGTATAACTTTAATAGAAAAAAGTGAAGAAAAATTCTATGGAGTTATAGAAGTGATTGAGAAATTACAAGACTTACATGGAAAGTTAACAGAAGAATTAAAACAAAGGATATTGTAAAAGATGCATTTTTATTTTTAATTCACTTAATTTAATCAGTTTTATATATTAAAAATGTATAAATAATAAGGCTTTATATATAAGTAAAAAATTCAAATGGAAAAAGAGATAATAAATTAAAATGATGATTATTTTTTTTATATAATTGTAAATTGAATATTTTTGTATTTCGATTTTGAAAGATTCTCAGAACTAAATGTTGAAGTGAGTAAAGTGGGTATGGTAATAAACTAAAATGTGAATTATTTTATTTGTTTCTCTGATATTATCATTTTTTTAAATCCTCCATATTTTTTTTTATTTTATTCATTTATCGTATGACCAATTATAACAGCTTAAGTTCTACTCAAAGATAATACAAAAAAATTTTTTATATAAACAGTAGTATAGTTTTATATAAACAATAAACAGCTGATTGTTTTCCAAAAAACCTTGTGAACACTTGACATTTGACTGGTTTATGAGCTAGTTGTTTATCCATATAAACATGAGCTTGAAAACGTACTTTAAAATATTTTTAACTTTTGGCTGAAGGACGAAGTAAAAGAAAAGGATAGATATATAATTTTTTGATAAATATTTATTGCTATCTCGATTTATGAATGAACGCATTCACATATAGAATTTCAAATGTTTTTTAAGAAAAAGTTATGAAGTGCAATTTTTTTGTTTTTAGTATAAGATTATTTTGTTTCCAACAAATTATTTTATATTTTAAGATAAAAGCAAAGCGTTATATTTTATTTTTTTCGAATATTACAATGTTATTATCCATTATTACTCTTAACAAAATTTTTAATTTTTTTAATATAAGTAATATCAACGCATGTAAACATATTTTTAAACGTCAACCTTTTTTGACTACATAACAAATGTCAGTCCTTCACGCATTGAGAGGAAATCATAAAATTTTCCTTAATGGCATTTGTGTTTCATTTATAGTGTAAAATAAAATTGTCCGGACATTCGTCCATGAAGAGAAAATCCACCATAAGTCTGCATTTATTCAAAGTCATGACATTCGCTTACAGAGACTGTATGCGTGAAAAAAGAGACCAAAATAAGATAATATTCTTTAGTACATAACAATACTTCGAAATAAATGAGAATGAAAAATGATATTTGCCTATGTATTTGCCTCAGATATTCAATTTTGTTCTTTTTTTTTTTGTATTTCTTTTCAACCAATTTGAGCGCGCAGTGAAGTAATTTTATAAATTTTTAGATATTTTTATATTTAAACAAAGTTTTAGAGCATTAAATATAAATAAAAAATATAAATTTAATATCAAAATAAATTTTAGAATTTATACTTTAATTATATAAAAAAATATTACATAAATTATATTTTAAAATTTAAAAACATGTTGGTTAAAGAAAAATGGTGAAAAAAAATTGTGATGATTAAAAATAATTTGTTATGTGTTTTACTCTCTTTTGAACGGTGTAAATATTTTTTTTTCAAATGGCAGTCTTTTTTAAATCAATTTTTCTATAATAAAACATTAAAGTATATAATATTTTTTTTTTTCTATTCGGTCTAAAAAATACAAAATTTTAATTTTTTTTTTGAACAAAACTCGAAAAAAATTATATTTTTTCCAGTTATTAGACTTAAAAAATCTGGTCCTTATTTTTCCTATGCTGGCCTGTATAAATAGGGGTCAAAATGAGAATCCTCTCTGCAGTGTGGAATATAAATAGACTTAGGCTTTACAAATGTAATTTTTTTTGCATGTTCAAGAAATTTCTTTAAATTCAATAAATAATAAATTTGTTAAAAATAAAATAAATATGCTAATTTTTTAAAATATTCTGTCCCGATATAAGTTAACAATATTTTCATTAGAATGTGACTTTTTTTTAACAATTGTTATCATTTTATCGTTTTACACGAATCTAGCCCTTTGAGATTCCTCAACACTTGGGTAAATATTTAATTTACTACAAAAAATTTATCGATACACTGCAGCTGAAGGATTTTATTTTATATTATTTACATTATTAATTATTAAATATCGCATTAAGGATAATAATAATTAATAAAATAAATTACATTACTATTATTAAAATCCTACAATCAAAAGAAGTTTAAATTTAATGATTAAATTGTTCAATTTATGCAACCCATATTATGTTCATTATTATTTTTGTTTTATTTTGTATAAATATTACTTTTTATAAAATGACCTTAGAATTCTTTATAAATATACAACAACAAAAAATGTAATACATAATACATATGCAATAATTTAATTATTGTAACTTAATCATTATTATAATAATTTTAATTTTTTTTTTTTCTTTATTTTGTTTTCAATAATACATTTTGTTTTATAATTCATGTGTATCAAATACGTAATAGATAATTAAATTTTGTTTTATTGATCATAGTTTAGTTTTAAGCTGTTTGATTTTATTGTTTTTGTATATAATTCAATTTATTTTAAATAAGCTAACGATTTTTATTAAGAAGACGAAAAGGGAAATTATATAAAATTTACACAAAATTAATATAAAAAATAAAAAAAAAAAACACAAATTTGAAAATAAATTTATAATTGCCAAGTTAATCAGTTTCATTTTTTCCCGTTTCTTTTTTTTTTTTTTTTGTTTTTTTAATTATTACATTATAAATCTTTAATTTTTTTCACACCTGCTAACACAATTACAACAATAATATTCTTTCCCCAAAATTTTTTTCATAAATCATAATCATTATCATTACATTATTATAATTTATAACATACTTTATTATTCCCTATTGATTTTGATTTAATATATATATTTTTATTTAATTTTTGAAAATTCTAATTGAATCAATTTGTTTCAATTTTGTCGGAAGTTCATTATATAACTTCAAGCATTTAACAAACAATTATTCTTTTCTTGGTTTGTTCTAAATAATCATAAGTAAAAATTAGAACATTTTCTAGTGTTATGACTGTGTATATTTATTATTCTATTTAGAATAAAATTATGTTTAATGTTATTTTTTATAATTCTAACAACAGATAAATATAATAAATAATAACAACAAAAAATGTAATACATAATATATATACAACACATTGACAAGCATTTAGGGACCTGTGCAGTAGACAACTTTTTATTTTATTTCGATTCTCCTACTCCTTAATGAATTTCTAATATATAATATAAGTTGTATATAAAACAATAATGCGCACACAGTTGAAAATTTTTTTATTCATACGATTTTATTATTCAGCAAATACATTATGCATATGTGAGATCTTATTAAAATAATCAACAAAAGTAAACAAATCAGTTATTTTAATTTACATATTATGTACTTGCAAATGAATCTATGTACATATGCCAAAAAAAACAAAAAAACAAATTCATCTAAAATAAAAAATATAAAAATAACAAAAAAACAAATCACTTGATTTCTACTTTTTTATCTTTTCAAGTAACTGTTTCTAAATTTTGGTTATTTGTAGTAATAATATAGTTTTTATTAGAATTATGTATTATGTAGATATATATATACATACCTCTTTAATGACAAAATTTTTTATTTTTAGTAATTTTATGCACTAAATGCCACTTACTATAGGGAATATATCGGAAACGAAGCAGTATATGAGAGACGTGTATTTATGTGTCCTAAATAAAACTTACTAACCACAAAACTTTTTATTAAACACGAGTGGGTTTTGCTATATCGTGCGAAGTCTATGTCAGTACGTAAATTACGGTTTTTTTAAAAACTTTAAATTTGACTTCAACTTGAATTATAATTACTCAGCAGGGGCCCCTAGTATATATACAATACATTTAACTGATCGATTCACCATTGCGTCTATATCTTTTAGCCTGGCCTCTGGGAAAGCAACTTTAAAAATGGGATCTTATTTTCATATAAATTTTGTCTTAGGGATCTTATTTTGCTATATGAATACCCTGTTATTCAGATAAAGTTATTTTTAAAAAAATATTCAATATTTGCTTATCTAAGCTAAAATAAAAATTTACAAAAAAAATTTTCATTAATAATTTTCAATTTAAAAAAAAATTTTTTTATTACACAAGGTGCAATCGTTCTATTAAGTGCTAATAAACACTGAAATCATCTAAAATTTTTAAGATGAAATTAAAATCGCATGTTGATTATTGTTTATTATTTTTTATCTGAGAAAAACATTTGATAAGGGTTGTATTTAATTTTTGGTATTACATTTTTTTATAATATTTTTGTTTGTGTTTGTTGAGTTTTTGTCAAATTTTATTTATATCAAAAAAAATTTATACCCAAAACACAAAAAAAATTTAAAAAAAAAAATCGTAATTCGAAATTCCGGAAAAGTCATCGTGTGACTTGACTAGAAGATATGAAGTGAACAACAAGTTATACATATAATTTAATTTTAAGGTAACCAAAATAACAAATACAACACCAAGAAAGCGCTTCAATCATATTTGTTTTTGTTCGTGATCGTGGTGCCATACATAGAAGTAATAATCAAAGAAAGAAAGGTACAAAGAATAATCACAAATAAATAATTATGGGTGTTTTCGTTTATTCATTCTAAAGAAGGAATGGAAAGAATAGAACTTGATGACGTCTCGATAGAATATTCCGAACAAATAGAATAAACGAACAGAATAGAATAAAAAGAATAAACAGCAGAAATTGTCATTGTTTATTTTTTTTATTTATTTATTAATTTTTGTGAACAAAAGTTTTTACTTTTTTTTAATTTGTGTAAATTAGTTAATATAGTTAATATAAGTTATAATAGTTATTATAATCATTATATAGACTCATTCCTTGAAAAAAAAACAACAAAAACTACTACTAATTTTATATAAACATTAATATTTATACAACTATTCATAATATTATATTTTTTTTCAAAACCATTTTTTTAATTAAAATAAAATATGTATATGTAGTCAAATTGTTATTACTGTGAACTGTCATTCCGTAATTTTATTCTGTTTATTCCAACTCTGAGATGGAACAAAAAGAATACGTTCGGAATATACGGAATAAATAAAAAAATACAGAACAGAATTTTTGGAATATTCCGAATGAATAAAAAAACTCTTTTTGACATATTCTGAATATTCCGAATATTCGGAATGAATAAACGAAAACAACCTATATGTTATTTATTTGTGGCATAATATTATCTATACATATATTATATATAGATATATAATTTATTGTTTGTACCGCTATTTGTATCATACCATATGGTTCTTCACGTCTACTATTCTTATTTTATTTTTTTACGTTGTTGTTTTTTAAGATGTTGTTCTTATTAAAGCTTTTTGTCAGCTAGAGATATGTCGGCTCAGGAACTAAAATACATCAGGACGGTATGCTGAGAGAGTGAAAGCCACAATAGCGTACCAGGAAGCTCTTTTTTGTATGAAAAATGAAATTCCAAATTTTAATTTACACGTCTTCTTATGGGACAAGAGTAGCGTAGCGGTTAAAATCCGTTAATAACTCTCAAACTAGCCATTTCTTCAAAATTTGTTCTGAGAAAACATTAAAATTCATAATTTTTTACATCAATAACTACAAAAATAAATACCAATTTATTTATATTTTTAATAGAAAATTGATTGATTGAAAAAAATTGGCCATTTTTTTTTCTCTCAGTAAAAGCTCATGAAAGAGCGTAAGAAATTGGTAAAAATAAGCTACAGGGAGATACAAAAAATGTTGTTAATAAAATTTTGAGAGGATTTTCAATTTGAATTTACAATATGAATTTTTATAAAACTCATATATGTATATAATAAATTTATAAAATGTTAAAAAATAAAATTATTATTTATCGAAGAATTTGGGAAAATGCTTGGAATCGCACATATCTAATTTTTTAAAAGTTTCAAATGCCAACATGGCGTCGGTAAAAAATGCTAGGAAAAAGTGATTATTATATTTAATGAAAATAATAGTTAAAATTTCGAGTTGAAATGTGAAATTTCGATATGTTCTAGAAAATTCTTCAAATTTTCGTTTTCGTTAATTTCTGATGTGCAATACATTCAATGTAAGAAGCATACCGTCCTGATATTTTGTAGTTCCTGTGTCAGCTACAGAAAATAATACAATCATTTTGTTATGGCCATGCGATATCTGTATGTTATTTATTTGGGATCAAAGGTTATACTAGTATTTACCCGCTACTCGAAATTCGAAAGATTTTAATAAAAAATCGTATTCAATATTTTGTTATCAATTATTGTTGTTTTCCATCATTTCAATTTATCGTGGACACTATGTTTTTATTGATTTATCCTAAACAACAACCACCTTCATTCATAATTTATTTTTAAAAAAAAATTTAATTTAAATCGGTGGTGTTGTTGCGGCAATTTGATAAGTAAACATGTTTGTGTGATAAAATGACTAGTAAAAGGGGTAAAATTTTGAATTATTTGTGTTAGGAGACATATTATAAAAGTGCTCTAAAGTAAAATATCCAAAAATGGCGTATGAAACAAAATAGCCTTCAGCCGACGATAGTGTGTGAACAAAGTTTAAAATAGGTAAGTATCTATCATATACATACATATATTAATTTTAACTCTAGAAATTGTTTTGTTAGTTTTATTTAATTTTAATTAGAGTTTTTAATCAAGGGTTTAAGACTTTATTTTTTGGTTGTTGTTTACATGCTTTACTCTTACACAAAATTTAATACATTTAAAATTCCAATTTTAATATAATATTTTATAATCAAAATATTTTTCGCTTTTCACTTTTAACTTTTTAATAATAAAATTGTTGAATAAAAATGAAAATTTGTTCTTTTAGAAGTTTTATTTAAAATATTTTACTTTAAGTAAAGTAAATATTCATATTCATATAAAATAATGTAGACGAAGTTTGTTTATGCAAAACATTTTCTATATATAGGAAGTAATAATAACTACATATATAGGAAAATGATGGAATATACTTTTCATTGGAATATAAATTTGTAAATAACTATATTGAAATAAATTTTAGAGTTTATTGTTTTCTACGAATGCAAAATAAAAATAATTTTACTTTGAACTTTGAATAATGCAAGGTAAATATTAATAAGAAATTCTAACATCTTTTACTTTATCATTAGTTGCCATAAGTATATAAGATTTTTGCATACTTACTTTTTTACACAATAGAATTCACAAAAATATTGAATCAGAATAATAAAGTCTACTCAATTCAGTTTTAAAGAAAGTCTGGAGACAAGTGAAACTATTTTTTATATTAAAAAGCTGTTGTATAGGGAATTGTGCATTTCAAATTTCTGTATAAAAGCAGTTTGGGTGTTCATTCCACATAGTACTTGAAATAAAAAAAATACTAGTTTAAAATTATAAAAACTGTTCACAAAAAAAAAGTCTGCTTACATATAGCTTTAACGACCATCGAAATATTTTTGATAGGTTATAGAGGACTTATTAATATTCAGTATCGACTCAATTTAGATTACTATCGATATTCAGTACATAACGTTGAGTTTAAAATCTCCAATAGTCAAAATTCAAAGCTATAATATCTCGTCTATTAACTTTAAAACGGATTTTGATATTCGAATTATTTGCTTCCACGTAAATCATAAAATGAAATGGAATGATCACATTTATGATATTACCAAAAAATGTAACCAGGCTTTCATGAGGCTTTGTAAGACGTATTTGAAAGAAATTTTCAGCACTCGCAAGATTGAATAAAACTGAGATGGGTCACCCCCGATATCTTGAAAAAAAAATCTCGAACTAACAAAAATCTCGAAAAAAATAAACCTCGAAAAAAAAATCTCGAATGAAGAAAATCTCAAAAAAAAAAATCTCGAATAAAAAATATTAGGTATACATAGGGTATACATACGAAAAACTATCTTAAGCTAATTTTTTGAAATTTTGCAAAAAGGCACGTCATGACGTCGAATTAAGTTCTGCAAAGTATCGGTTAGCGATTATGGCATTAAGGATTCATTACGTCACTTTGACAATTTGGCGTCTAAATTTACTTAAGTAAATAAAGTCAATTTTTAATATTGAAAAACAAAATGTTGAAGAAAAAAATGTCGAATAAGGTAAAATATACTCGTATGTTAATTTAAAATAATTTTTGTTTTATTTCAAAAATTATACAAAGCTACTTTCCGTTATTACTGACAGAAATTATGAAATTTCTAGATCTGTATGAAAAACCAAATTTTAAAATCCAGCTTTCAAAATCCAAATATTAAAATCCAAACTTTCAATTTCCAAACTTCCAAAATAATTATATCAAACTTCCAAAATAATACCCTGTAATATTTTGATTGGCTTATTTTGAATCCTACTCTTTAATTCCCTTTAATTATTTTTATATTTAACTTTTAAATAATTACTTTTTCCAATATATTTATTTGGATTTTCTTTTCAATTTGCTTATATTATAATTGGAAAACGATTTTAGTATGTAAATAAATGTTATTAAATGTTTTTTTTCAAGATTTTTGCTTTCCAGATTTTTTTTGTTCGAGAATTTTCTTTCGAGATTTTTTTTCCAGATAATGGGGTGATCCCAACTGTCATACATATTTAGGACAGCGAGTAACGAACTGCGTTTTTAACAAGGTTCAAAAGCAGGCTATTCCGTCTTATTGACAATGTGATGTCCAAATGTGTTGTCCTTGTTCACACTGGAAAATCATCAAACGGTTGGATATACCAAAAACAGGTAAATTTTTTAACGGTTTAGAAAAATTATTTTTATTTACAAATTCGGTAGTAATCAAATTGTTTTCATCGATTAAGTTTTGTAAGAAAAGCATTTAGTCAATTTCAAAGGTGGTAGATTTTCTGCAATTAATAAATAAATTAAAAATAGTTTAATTTCAACACTCTAAGAAAATTTAATGTGCGTTTGCATAAAGTAAATCGGAGCAGAGCACGATCTAAAAAAAAAAAATTGTTTTCATTTTGTAGCACAGAATTCTCAGAGCAATGCACTCTACTACAGGCCTTCTTACTCAGAGCGCAACTTTCAAAATGTATCTTATTTGTGTATAAACCTTATGGGAACATTTAAAATCGAAGGATCTTATTTGTTAGCAGAGATATTTTTAAAATGAAATATATTTCAAAAAATATAAATTTTTATCTACTTTTACTGAAAATCCTATTAAAAACTAATTCAAAAATTTGATTTAAAATCAAACCATCACAAGCTAAAGCCGAAAACTGGAGAGGATTCAAAACCATACTAATGAAAAAATTGGAAACTTTTTCTTTGCTTCATCTTTTTTCTCAATTTACATTCTAAGAAAGCTTTAACCAAGGTTAAGTGTTGCTGTAATTTCATCAACAAAATGGAATAAAAGAAAAAATAAATAAATGAAATTTGAGTGTATTGTGTAAACGAAGGCTAAAAAGAGACAGTTTTTGACAGTTTTCGGTTAATTTCGTAAAAAATAGTGAGTAAAAAGACCTGTAGTAGAGTGCATTGCTCAGAGCATAAAAATTGTGTTTATTTTTTCAATCAGACAGTGCGATCAGAGCGTGATCTCTATGCTCGTTATAAAATTACCAATCATGTCTATTAAATTATTATCTGTCGAAATTTAAGTATTGTTGAAATATAATGAAAAATGTTGAATTATTGATTAAAAAAAAATATTTTGTGTTTTGTTAATTTATTTTTATGATGGTTGAATGTGAAGGTAAATAACAAATAAATATGAATGATTAAAACAAATACTCATGTTATGACATTTATTACAGCTCTAGCTCCTTTCGTGTTCATTTATTAAAGCAGAGTATATGCTTTGATCGGATTACACTCTGCATACTCAGACAGTGCTCGAAGTTCGGTTTACTTTATGAAAATGCCCAATAATTATCTATAATTATAATTGACAATTGCATTTAAGGACCTGCGCAGTAGACACCTTTTCATTTTATATCGTGAACTCTTAATATATAATAAGAAAGTTGTATATAAAACAATATTGCGCACACAGTTGTGAACATTTTTACTCATATGGTTTTATTATTCAGCAAATACATTATGCATCGGTGAGTTCTTATTAAAATAAAAAACAAAAACAACCAAATCATTGTACATATGTCAAATAAAAACAAAAAAAAACAAATTCATCTGAAATTGTATACATCTATAAAATAAAGACAAAAAAACAAATACATCTAAAATAAAAAATATAAAAACAACAAAAAAACAAATCACTTGAATTCTTCATTTTTTATCTTTTTAAGTAACTGTTTCTAAATTTTGGTTATTTGTAGTAATAATATAGTTTTTATTAAAATGATGTATTATAGATCTTTAATTACAAAATTTTTTATTTTTAGTAATTTTATCCACTAAATGCCAGTTATAGTAGGGAATATGTCGGAAGCGAAACAGTATATGAGAGACGTATATTTATATGTCCTAAATAAAACTAACTAACCACAAAACTTTTTATTGAACACGAGTGGTTTCTGCTATATCTTGAGTAGTCTATGTCAGTGCGTAAATTACTGTTTTTTTAAAAACTTTAAATTTGGCTTCAACTTGAATTATAATTACTCAAAAGGGACCCCTAGTATTATTATCATTTGCTGTTATTCAAATATATATATAACTTATATATAACTTATATTTTAATTATTACAAAGATCATCTATATTTAATCTTTTATCATAATAGTGTTAGTACAGTCTAATTCGTAATGATTAAAACACAAATTTAATACAACCCTGTTTTAAATATAGATTTATTTCAAATATATTTTTTTACATTAAAATTATATTTATTAATATTTATAAATTTAAAATAAATTAATATAAATATAAATTTATTATAATATTTTTATTATTAAGTTTTTGATGAAGTTTTATTGCGATAATTTCCTTTTGAATCAGTAACACAAATTCGAACTTGTTCAATCAACCATTGTACACCATCTTCTAATCCTTCACCACTTAATGCATTACTAGAACTGATATGCCATGGTTTATCATAAATTTTTTCTAAGCTAAGTGCTTTTTGATCCAAGTATTTTTGTTTTGTTAATGTTACAAATATTGTTTAGCATTTGAAAAAAAAAATATAAAAAAAAAGTAAGTAAATAAAAATTAATTTTATTAATATTTGATTTAGAGGTACATTTAGAGAACAAGCTATCTTCTTAGAATACATATTAAATATTAAAATTATTCGATATAAAATCAATTCATTAAGAGCATTCATTCATTCGACAAAATATTATTATATTGAGAGAAATATCATTGCAAATTTATATATTTTAAGACAATTCATTATACATATTTTTTCTTTAAACATATTCATTGTGAATCATTTTTTTTTTGGCAACAAAATATTTCGAAATTAATTCATTGGCAAATTAATTATTTATAAATTACCCCTTTTTGCAAAAAAATTTATTGTAGAGTAATTCATTGCAAGTGTGTTTATTGTTAACAATGATTTCAAATGAATTTTTTGTATTATAATGTCAATGTTGTAATTGTATTTATTGTAAACGAATCGAAAGACGAATTAATTTGCAAAAAATTTGTAAATGAAATAATTTCAAAGACATAACGTGGTAAATAATTTTCTTGCAAATGAAAAAATTGGGAGTTAACACATTGCAAATTATTTTGATGCAAATATGTTTCTTGGTAAGTAAAATAATTTTAAACTGATTTTGTAAATTTAAGAAATTCTTGCAAGATAGTTAATTGAAAATTAATGTATTGCAAATTAATGTTTTTGTTGTATACGAATCGAAAGACGTATTAATTTTCAAACAAATTGTAAATAAACCATTTCAAAAACATTTAGTGGAAACTTAAATAATTTTCTTGCAAACGAAATAATTTGAAGTTAACACAAATTAATTTGATGTAAATTATGTTTCTTGCAAATAAACAATGATTTTTAACTGATTTCGTGCAAATTTAGTTCTTGCAAGATAGTTAATTGCAAATAAATGCATTGCAGGTGGGCTTATTTTAAATGAATGACAAGACGAATTAATTACAGATAAATTTATTGTAAATATAATCATGTCGATTTAATTTTTTTAGGTTTATTAATCAACAGAAACAAATTATTTGAATAATATTCATTCTAAATTCAATTCTTGCAAGCATTATTTAGTGTAAATATTATTATTATTATTATTATTATTATTGAATTGACCATAATTTAAATTATGGCCAGTTTTGTAAGCGCTAGCTGCAGAGGCTTTCGGCTTTTAGTGTAAATATATTCTTTGCGTATCACCTAAAATCGATTGACAATTCATTTGTAATGAATGTGTTTACTGGTGATATTGATTCCAAATAAATTTTCCATAAATAAAAATATTGCAAGAAATGTGTCTAAATATATCTGTAAACTTGCAGGGTATTTTCCGTTTTGCAAATGTGAACTTTTTATTTTTTTTCATTTCATTTGTCATTTGTTTGTAAATTTAGTATGATTACCATAAGAAAATAAAGTTTGTTCCAAAAATATTCATTACAAACATTTTACTATAAATTAATTCAATTAGAAGCGAATTATTTCAAAAATAAAAAAATAAAAGCCTAACAAGTAGTATTGTAAGCGAAATCATGAAGGGGATCGGGAATAAAATGATTTCAAATCAACTTTATCATATTTTAGAGTTACTTGGTCTTCATTCGGAATTATACCTGGCCTAAAGTGATCCATGCAACACACTTATTATTACTATGTACAAGTTGAACTTACACCGACCGTCTCGATGGCACATCTCAATGGGTTTTTTAATTCAAGTTACAAATCTGTGGCTTCAAACAATAATCGCTTAAGTCGACATAAGAAAGAATCGAGTTATGACCACTATGAGATTCGTCATGTTGTTTTACACATTTCTGTCTTGGTGTGTTTCTAGTACGATACTTGTAGCAAAAGTTATCGTCAATAGCATAATGGCTTATCTCAGTATTGCATTGAAGAACACTTGCAATAATAACTTAATTAAATTTAAGATTATAATTAAAATATTTATTTTTTTGCAATATTAGCTTATTTTGTTTATTAGGCTATTATGGTTTACGAGATTTATGGCATATTATTTTATAACTATATAGAAAATTATAACCGCTTATCTTAAGTAGGTGATTATTGCATAATTAAAATTGCAATAAATAAATTCTTAATTTGAAATAAGTTCTTATTGTACGTTGCTAATGTACTAATGAAATCATTATTTCAACTTAAGAGATTATTGTACATTGTGATTTTATCTAACGGTTTCTTAACTGCTACTAAGTTGTTCTAACGCATGTTTAGTCAGAGTGAAATCTCAGTTAAGATCTTATTGTAATGTGATAAGGTTTATTGTTTTGCTGATTAAGTGAAGTACTAGCAGTGTTATAAACTATTAAAATAATAATAATTGGAGAAAGCAAATATTTTTGATATTTTTGTGGAAAACATTATTAGAATGTCAAAACGCACTTTGAAAATTTTAGAATTAGCTAAAAATTATAATAGGAAAAACCAAGTGAAAACAGTACTGATTGAAGATGAAGGTAAATATTTTTATTAAAATACATGCATACATATCACGTTTGAATTTACTAATAATATTAATTTTATTATATTATTTGGCTTTATTAACTTGTCGCACTTCTGGTTCTGTGGTTTGTTTATTTGTGTATGTTTTCTCTTTTTCTTACTGCCTGTAATAGAATAGGTTGTAATAAGTAGGGGAACGAGATGTATATGTAATATATTAATTTCAAAGTTCTTTCTCTATGAAATTTACTGATTAAAGCAAATCAAAGCCGTATTGTATTTAAAACGAAGAAAACAACAACAAAAAGAAATATAAAAGAAATGTGTACGTACATGAATAATGATAGATACAGAGCAATCTTAGTAAAGTTAAATACTTTTTCCCTAAAAGGCCTTGCTGACTGTATAGGTGACATTAATTTAAAATAATTAGTATTGGCCTCCGAAGATTCAACTGTTAATGTATACACATTCGACTTGCATCAATGTTTACCAACTCCTTATTTGCAAAATTAATTATATTTCTACAAAAGAAAACTTGCAATTCGACTGTGCACGATTGTGTAAAAGGAACGCCTATCTGTTACATTTGGCTCCAGCTGGTCGTGGTGGGATAGAAATTTTCATCATGTCTTTTTAAACATGTTAAGAGTCTTAAAATTGAATGCCAACTAAGGCAATTGATATTTTATAGTGATTCATGCGTTGGCCAAAACAAAAATTCATTTGTTTCCACTATGTTTCGCTTTTGAACAGTTACCAATTCTTGAAATAATCGACCATAAATTTTTAGAAGTAGGACACACTTACATGGAGTGCGATTCAGATCACGCTGCCGTAGAAAGAAAAAAGAAAATAACGGACTTACAAATATTTCATCCGCATCACTGGAATAATTTATTTCGTTCTGTAGGGTAAAAAAAAAAAATGTATTGTAACTGAAATGAAAAAAGATTTTTTTAATTTTCCACTTTTTTCAAAAAATGAATTCGTTTGGAGAGATTGCAATAATGACAATGAACAATTTGTTTATAAAAACGTAAAATGGTGACGATATTGCAAAGATGAGTTTGAAAAAATATTTTATAAAAACTTGTCCAAGAACCATTCAAAATATTAAATATCTTAAAACGTGATTATAGCTCAGTAAATGTGAGCTCTATTCCTGTAATCGAAGGAACTGTTAAAATATCTTTGAATAAAAAAGCTGATATTCACGATTTATTACGTTTTATTGATCCCTGTTTTCACCAATTCTACGTAAGCTTACCAAGTGAAGATACTCATGATATTCATCCAGATTTAGTTGAAAAGGATTCTGATGTAGAATGAAGTTATTAATTTTATAAAAGTAATAAAAAACAATTGATGATATTTTAAGCAACTTTGACAAAATTTAAGCAACTGTTTAAAAAAACCTTAAAAATTATAATTTTTTTTTTTGATATTCATTTTTTTATTTATTTAAAATATGTTCATTTTCATTTTCTATACACATTGAATATTTTTAGTTTTATATAAATGAATTTATAATTAAAATAAAATATGAAAAATATGAAAAATATAACAAAAATGTTTACATTTTCGCCTATATAAACTATATGCTCAATTTTGCAATAATAAACTAAATCAAGATAAGTTCCCAAAATTACTGAAATGTGTTTTACAATAAAATCTTAGGTCATTATAATATCAAAAATGTCACATTATTAAATTTGCAATAATCGCCTAACTTCGATTTTTTAACTTTATTTATTCAAATTATAAATAATTTACTCTTTTGAGCATTAAAAATAAATTATCTGTCAACATTTATTGAAAATTTACAAATATTGGTTCATTTACGTCAAAAACTTTTTCAAAATTTAATTAAAACCTTTAAATTGTTTTTACTCGAAAGGCAGTTTCGTTTCAGACATAAGCGAGAAAGGACAGTATTTATCAATAATATTATTATTCTAATTTTAGGGGTCAATATTAAAATTTAACATAGCTAATGATTTATATTCCCCGAGAGAAGCTGCTGCGTATTCAATCCTCTCAGCGATCCACTTTTGTGTTTTCCACTAGCCTCAAAATATTACATAAAATAGCACATTATTTGGTTTAACGCATTAAAAAAAACCAAACACAGATTTGTTTATTGTTTAAATGTAAGAACAGTGCAATGTCCTATAAAAATAAAAAAAAAAAAAAGACAAAAGAGAAGACGAATGACCATTTGAGAACTTTCAAATAAAAAAAAAATTATCTATGATTTATGGATATACATTAAAATTTTGGGTTAGGTTCTTTGCAATGAAATTTGTAATAAATTACTTGGTAGCAATAAACTGGTATTTTATATTAAAATATAAATAAAAAGAAATTCTTTTTTTAAACCTTAAGTAAAAAAGATAAATGTAAAAAATCATAAAATTAAAAATATCGTGGTAATCAAATTCAGAATTGAGTAATTCTCTTTAACAATCATGCAAAAGTTGTCTACAATAAAATTATCGGACTCATTTTATTTTTTATATCCTTTTTTTTCGTTTTATATTTTACTTTTTAAAACAATTTAAACTTAAAAAGAATTAAAAAGTGCAAATTTTCTAGACAATTTTATTTTTATTTTTATGTTTTTCTACTTACCAGCAGCTATTTTAACACTAGACAATGCATCAGAACAATCCATTTTATTAGCAAAAAATAAAATTGGAATTTTTCTATTGAATATGTCGGGATGTTGTAATAATATTTCTAATTCATCCTTGACAACAACTACAATATATAATAAAAACATTTTAAAAGAAAATAAATTTAAATACTTTAATATGGTACCAAAATATAAGTATAAATATGTATGTAAGTACCTAAACGCATTCGATCACTTGAATCAATTACAAAAACAATTCCTTGACATGTTTTAAAATGATGTTCCCATAAACTTCTATATCTGCCAGCGCCTGACATATCAAATGCTGTAAATGATACTCCTTGATCTGTAATGATAATGTAAAATATTGAAATTAAGTTCTCTTTCAATGTCTGGGAATGATTTAAATTTAACAATTGTGATTCAAAAGAATAGAATAAACTCGGTTTTTAGAGCTCATCATACTTTCAAATAAATAAATTTTACTAACTCGTATAACTGGATTAGAAATTACTGGAGATTTGACTTTGTATTTTTTATGCGGTCTACTATAAAAATATAATATTTTCTTTTGTATAAGAATTGAGAAGTGTTGCACATTTAATACGGCATTGATAGCATACAGTGGACAAATTAATATTATAGGTATTTTATAGATACAGTGAAACCTATCTAAGTTGACCACTGTTCGAAGTTGGAAGTTCGTGGTTCGAAGATTTTGGTCCAACATTTACAGTTGGTGAACTTATAAAAAATTTTTTTTTAAATGGAAACAAAAGCTTGTATCTATGCTATGTATCTTCATATTTTATTAATTCGAAATTAACCATAACATTTGATATTCACTTTTGGTGTAAAAATTTTTAAAAGTTTTACAATAAAAAGACAACTATGGACAACTTTTACAGATAATTTATTTACAAAAAGTTAAGTAATATAAGGGTAGAAATGGACATGGTATTTTGAACCAATTTTATATGGAATTTTTTTGTGTTGTTAAATGATTGCCCAATTTTCGGGAATACTCATGTTGTACGTGTGGCCAACTTCACAGGTTTCACTGTATTGCATTTGATGAAATTGAAACTGATAAGTTAACTAACATTCAAAAAACTGTATCTGAATATCTGTAGCATAGGGATTATTCGTTGATGTCGTTTGCGATTAGATCTTGACGTAAAATTAAACCCAATTAAATTGACATTATAATAAACATAGTAACAAACGTATTCTGAAAAAAACATAGTTTGAAGAGATTATCAATTCACTATGCATTTATCAATTCACTATGCAATTGTTTTTTTTTTTGCAAGACTATAGCCATTTGCGCAGATATTTAGTATGCTAGCTGGTATTTTGGTATGCATTCACATAATATATTTTTTTATTTGAATTTTCATAAATCGAAATAAATATACCAGATTCTATTAATTTTAATAACATATATATTCACTAATTTTCTTGCAAATTACTTTGATATTAAAATTTATTATATAAATACCCTCATCATGTAGTCCCAAAGAAAACAAAACAAATTCATTGATGTTAAAATATTATGTATCTCTACACCTGCCTCAAATTAATAATTCATAGAACGATAGGTTTTGCTTCTCTCTAGAATCACAGGTTAATATTGCAGGTAACAAAATAAAGTACCTACATCACTTCATAAAAAATTCATTGTTACGAACAGGTGCAATGTGAAGAAACATTATTATATTTGATTCTCTGGTTTTTTTTATTAGGCAAAAATAATGGGATAAGCACCCCAAAACTGGCTTCGTAGAATTTAAGTCATATAAAGATGAAGAAAAGAAAAAGAAGGATAGTAAAGAATAATAGCGAAGGCTGTCCTGCGAGTATTACGCTGGAATGATTGTATTTTGGGCATAATACTTTTTATTTCATCAGAGCAATTACCCAACAGATATTTATAAAATAGAGCTACATTACGACGATGATTTATTAATGTTAGGTGTTGTATAGCATCTTCATCATTGATAATTGTGATGGCTCGCCTTGGGTATGTACAGTACGCTAGTACTAGGTGCACCACCCCATTTTTATTCAAGTCGAAGCCGAAAGTATGTCTTATAGGAGGTTGGAAGATGTAAAATATTTTCTATATTTCTCCTTAAAAGAAAATAATTGTAATGAATTTTGAGCTAAACTAATAAATAAATAAATAAATAAAAAAATATAAATAACATGTTTAGAATCCTAAACATTTCGCAGCAGACAGAAAAAGTTTGTTGTTTATTTACATTCCAAGAACTTATTCGAAAGCTATCGATATTTATGATTGCGAATAGAATATTTGGTATTGATGGATTTTGCTTTGTTCCTTTGTTAATATGAGGTAACTCTGGGTTTTCAAAGCATTAAATTTTACCCTATTTACAAGGAATCAAGGGTACTGTCATCAGCTGTTAATCTGATTTGAAGTCGTAGGAGATCATTTAAAATTATTATAAATAATGTTGGAGAAAAAACTGAGTCTTGGAGGACACCAGCAATGATAGTTAATTTTTGAGAATTCACGTATTGAAAATGTTTCCCAGTCCAATTGCTTCTAGTTGTTTCAGTAATGCAGCATGCCAGACGCAATAAAAAGATTTGGATATATCTATGGCTATAGTTTTGGCTTCACTGTATTTTTCAATACTTATTTAGTTTTTCCGTCATAAAGGTCAAAAGATCACCAGTTTACCTTTTCAACCTAAGGCCATATTGGCAGTCATTTATAAGACTATATTGCTGTCTCGATATATTTTTTGAGTTCAAATGATCGTTTCCATCACTTTTGATAATACTGAAGTCAAAGCAATTGGGCGATAATTTGAGGGTTTACTTTATTAGGCACCCTTTTTCGCGATTGGCTGGACGTAAGCTATTTTTCATGAAAATGGGTAAATACCAGAAACGTATGATGTATGGAAGAGCTTACTCAGTGTTTCTAGCTAGGGTGTTTTCACAATTTTTAAGAACAATGGTGGGATATTGTCATGCCCGGTAGATTATTTTAAATTATAATGTTTTAGGTTTAAATTTGTTGGTATTTTGGTAACCACTTGACTACCCACCTACTTACCTAAAACATCAAATATCTTAGGCATGATATTTTTTGAGCGGATTCGTTTAATTAAAGGAATTACATTCATTTCGTTTTTTTGCTTATTCTACTTTGGTATATCACTCAATTACATCAGTACGCGATAATACCGTTAATCTACCAAAATCATAGAACTAAAGAGTTAAGCTATCGATTTAATTGAACTACTTGGATTTGTATAAAATTTTTTGATTAATTTTCTTCGAAGAAATTTTAAGTCCAAAATGTATGTAATTTTTACACTATTCGTTACATAAAAATAAACAACAAACAACTAAAATTGAGTGACGTGATATCATGAAAAGTCTTAAACGTGCTTAATTGAGAATGAAGTTACTGGAAAACGATATAAAACTACAATGACGTTAAATGTTGTAAAAAAAAAGTGTTCATTTTATAAAAATTCACCACACCACTTTTCATTAAACATTTTGTTAGTAAACAATATTGCCACAAAAATCTAGTGAGTGCTCTTTTCTTCCTCCACAAAATTAAGACAAAAAACTTTTTTACAACAAAAAAAACGAAATGTTTTATAAGTTCAAAAAACTTATTGTAAAGATGGTATATAATATCTATGGAGGTGTTTAGAAGTTAATGACATCCAAAATAATAAAAAAATTAACTAAAAAAAAAAACAATAACAATTTTTTTATATCCTTGAGTCTGTGTGTTTCTATGAAAAAAAAAAAACAATATAGAAAAACTTAACTCTATAAGAATTTATATTTAACCGCTATTTAACTTTCGATCTGATGTGGCAAAATATAGATCGTGACGTGTTAAATTACTTATAGAATTCTTAATGGAATTTTTTGTTGTGGTTTTTCTTTTTTGTTTTTGTTTTAATAACCCACCAGTATGTGGTATTATTTTTATTTTCTATTTTCTGTAACCAAGAGCATACAACATATACATACATAGTTACATCCTGATGCGTCCTGAATAATAAAATTTTTTAAATATTTTTTTTTTCTTCAAATTTTTTATTTTTATTTTTAGTCTAACAAAATTTTGTCGAACTCAGGAAGATAATATAAAAGTAAAAAAAAAAAAAAATAAAATTACTTTTAGAACAACATGAAACAATAAACCTTTTTGAACAAACACAACACGAAGATAATCAAAACATTTCAATATTAATTCTTAATGTACAGTGGTGACAATTAGGCAATTAGTACTTCTAATTGTTTAGGTTGAAATTTGCTTTGATGTGTTCATCAAAGACATTCAGAATATTATTGAGAATAATAAAAGAAGTGAGAATGTAATGTTATTTGTTTTATTATTGATAGTTACTATTAGTTGTTAAACGTATTATGATTCGATATTATATTAGATCTATACATAGAGCGCTAATCCAAATAAAAGAACTGATTTAGTATATCTATCAATAATTATCTATAGTTTTATTACAACAAATAATTATTATTTTTGTTACTCCACAGTAATAATATATATGTATATATATATATATATATTAAAATTTATATATATATATATATATAACTCTATATTGATAAATTTATTCAAAATCTGATCAAAGGGACAGTTTTCTTTCAACAATCCTCAATTAGTTTACCTAGTTCTAGTTTTATTAAACCAAGCTGTGCATTCGTTTAAAGAAGTATAGTTTGAAACCTAATGTTTGGCTTAATTTGAAAGGAAAGCGTTTCATCAGAAATGTAGCTTTAAAAAATAAAATGATAGAGAAGCAGGTGCATTAAAGTAGTAGTACATAACTATTTCCTTTCCATAGTCTAATCGGCTGGAATACACAAGCATGTTTCAAATATAATGTGGTAGTCACAGAATCGTAGGATCGGGATCGAGATCGAGACCCGTGGGGGTAAAAAATATAACTAAAAAAAAATATCCGAATAATATATAAAATTATAAATCAATAAAATAAAATAAAATTAATATAATAAATTTAAATTATAATAATATAAGATTTATAATTAATAAAAATTTATAACTAAAAATAAAAAAAATATCTATATTAATATTCATATATTTCATACAACACAATAACCAATAATACAATAAATAAATATTGACAAATCTCTAATAATAATTACACAATTGTGAACAATATCTGACAAAAAAAAGTGAATGACGTACCCAGTAAACATAATAACGACATCTTGCAGAAATATGACGTCGTCCTACCACGTAGGGGCAGATAGAGTTCTCAAAGTGGTCTTCTACAGTAGTTCAATCACTTACTTAGACAGTATAAACAGAATACAAATGAAAACTAGACATTGCCTCGGAAACAGCAGCTAACAATCAAGTACGATGGAAATGTCAAATGAAAACCCGATGCCGAAAAAAAACATAACTATTTGGAAAGTTAACCAGCTAAAAAGTGCAATAATGCATGCTCAATAATGGAATCTTTACATATCACCACAGTATTATAATATCTAAATTAAATTGACCAATTCAGAATACTCAAAATATTTAGTATCGAAGAAATAAGTAAATTACAAATATTTTTAGAATATTAATTAAAAATTGCACCACGATTTTGCACCTTTTACATTTTTCAGCAAAATATGCTTACAAAGATAAATTATAATTATCATTAAATATAAAATATAATATAATAGCAAACGGTTATTGGGATTTCACACAAAACATGTTATTATTATCTTCCATGACTCACATATAAGTTGAATTTGAGCAAAGTTTGTGCGTTGATAAAATATCAGTAAAAAACTAGGTTTTCAAATAAATGAGTCTGATATAAAACAAAATTTAAAATCAACACAACTACTCCCTGCAACCAATGCAATTAATACCACCGGTGTGTAATGCAAACCACATTGTATTTTTGACTATCTTGGTAGTTATTTCAGTCCACATTTTGTAATATTAATATAAAATATGTATTAAATATAATAAAAAAAAAATTGTAATAAATCAAAATACTAAACCCATACATTTTGTGGACAGAGCGGACTTAATATAGATGTATTAGGATCTTCCGGTGTAAAATAATTAACCACAGAATAGCTCACAGTTAAAAGTTCGCTAATCATTGTACTCGCTCATATTATAGAAATCAGAGAAGCTTTCTATTATTCCTTTTCTCTAATTGAAGGTGAATTTTGAGAATTCGTTGACGTTTGCTTTGTTAATATATATCTTTATGATCTATAAACATGTTGTAGTTAGTTAGGTAAGGTTTCAAAACACATCCAAATTAAATTCTTCAAGTCCAATATTTTAGTAGTATTGTTTTTATGTTCTTGAAAGTACCTTTGGTAGAATAACCCTTGCGTATAACCCTTTATTATTTTCAATGTTTTTCGAGCATTTATTTATCAATTTGCTTATTATGTCAATTGTGGAAAACTACTTCTTGTGTCACAAACTAGGCTATCTTAAATAGAACAGCTCCATTTTATTTAAGTTGTTACCAGATTATACTCTCAATTACTTTTAATACTTATTTTATACCAATGACAAAGGGTACTGGACCAGGTCGAAAAAACCATAAAGCATTTTTTTTGCTTCATCGGGAATACTGCGCAACCCAACGTATTCAACCAATTTTTTTGTATGTGTGTGGATGATTAAACATAGAATGTATATCATGCAGGATTGTACAGAAATAATTTAAACCGTATACACATTTTTGTAAATATATTTTTGAGGCGAATACTATGTATTATGTGGTTTGAATAGAATTCTAATAAAGAACATACACGGATTGAAAAATCACCATTATAATTAAATACAGAAAATGGAGATGGATTCTCTACAGATTACCACCACTGTGCATATTGTTTTGTGGTTTTTATTTTTTTTTTTAAATTTTGATACTATTAGGATAATAAAAGGACAATAAAAAATATAAAAAAAAAAACAGAAATAAAATTTGTGCCAACGTTTGCTGATTTGGATTTTTGTAATGTTTTGTCATTCTCTTATTCTACAAAGAAAATTTTCCAAAGCCAACAGATAAAAGGTTATGTTAATGAGAGGTGGTTGCACATTTTAAGAAGAAAGGGGTTCATTTTCTTTTATTATGATTCAGATTATCATTAACTTTCTTTATTTGACTCTTTTATAATATGTATATATATTAATCTAAAAAAAAATTATTTTTTAAAGAATAGGTGGAATTTTAATTATATGGTTTTCCTTTGAAATCAGTAAATGTGAACACAATAATAAAAAAAAAAAAAAATTAAAAGCTTTTTTCTAAAAAAATATCTTATGTTGACTGAAAATTTTTATAAAGTTATGAAGTGTTATGTAAGCATAGTGTAGATTTACAAGAAAAAACAACAACAAAAACAAAAAAAAAAACAGATCGATTAAAAAAATCTGTTATTCATATTTTTTGTTGTTGTTTTATTAAAACATTATTCTGAAATATGCTGATGAATCTGTGATTAATTGCTTTAAAAGTTATAATATTAAAGAAAATATTCTCTTAAATTTTAGAAAACACTTAAAAAAATAGCACTTAAAAAGTTATCACTTTAGCTGTTAGGATTATTTTTTATTAAGGGTTCAAATTTAAAGGTTTTTAGAACAAACCTTATTAAAATTTTGAATTATGAAGATTTAGTGATTATGATAAAAATTTTGAGTTCGTTATCTAATCTTATAAAATTAAAATAATGAAATTGAATTGAAGGTGAACCAGGTACTAGTAGAGTGGACGTGTACCAGTTCAAAAAAAGTCCCCGCAGTTTAACTTTGGTTAAAAGTAAGTTTAAAAAACAAATTCAATTAACAGTGTTTTGTAATATCTATATTTATATATATGATACCACTGGTGGAAGTAAATAGAAATAGAAATTATTTGCAATTAAATTTCTAATTAATAAATTTCTTCATGAATTATTTTTACTTGAAATTTCTCTTTATTAAACAAATTTATTTATTTATGTACTATTTATATAAATAATAACAATAGTATTATTTAAAGACATAAAATATGTAAATTAATAATTAAGAAGAACACGCAAGGAGATATTTAAGCAATTTACTCATTCCATATTGATTATTTTATATGGTTTTTTCTAAAATCTTATTGTCCGTAGTGGTTGGAATTAACAATTAGCATATCTGATGTCTGTTAGTTTGTATTTTGCAGTTGTAGTATTGTTAGTGGGTTAGGATGTAACCGTAGTCTAATAAAGTATTTTTAATTTTTCATACCAATTGTTTTTTCAACCGAATATTATGTTTAAGTTCATTATTATTTCGTCATTTCGAATATACTGGTGTGGTGTGATGACTATTGATAGTATAATGTCTGCCTTTTAAAGTTTTTAATAATTTTTATATTTAAGTTGAAAAATATTGGTAGAACATAACTCATTGCCCGCACCCTGTAGATGCTTTAGGTTTAAATCTGTTTGAATCAATTTGCCGATCGATATGATAAAGTGATAGTAATGGGATCACCCCATTATCTGGAAAAAAAAAAATCTCGAAAAAAAAAAATCTGGAAAGTAAAAATCTTGAAAAAAAATATATCGAAAAAAAAAAATCACGAATTTCAAATCTCGAATTCGAGATTTTTTAATAACGTTTATTTACAGAATAAAATCGTTTTCCAATTATAATATAAGCAAATTGAAAAGAAAATCCAAATATATACATATATCTGAAAAAGTAATTATTTAAACGTTAAATATAAATTAGATATATGTATTTACATACTTTATAAGGTCATGTTCATGGCTATTCCTTTTGAAAAGCTAATAAACGATCTTTTTTCTTTTTCTTCTATGACTTTTATTATATTTTTGAAATTTTTTTTAAAGCAGTATATTTTATAACTAGTTACATAAATCAGCTTTTATCATTAACGAAATATGTACATAAACAATATAAGAAATTCAATAATAATGTTTAGCGGCGGTGTGGGGTGACAGAAAATGTATATGTAATAAAAATAATTGGAGGGAATTAAAGAGTAGGATTCAAAATAAGCCAATCAAAATATTACAGGGTATTTCTTTTTCCAGGATATTTATGCAAGTGTATATGCAAGATCCTGAACTAGGAGAGGCTTTAGAGTTGGATTCAAAATAAGAGTATTCTCTTTTTCCAGAATATTTACTTTAATTATTTTTATGCATAGCCTCTGTTGGATGCAAAAAGTGTGACATATCCCTTTTTCCAGAATATTTACCTTAATTATTTTTATTCATAGCCGCTGTTGGATTCAAAAAGGGGGATATAGCCATTTTTCCAGAATATATTATACCTAATTTCTGGGATACTGGACCTCTCCAATAATGTCTCTAAAGCGCCTTAATTACGTCTGGCAAGTTTGGAAAAAAAAAATTTCTAGGGCCTTTGACCTCAAATTCTGGGACTTAGACCTCTTTGAAAATTTCTCTAAGCGTTGTTCATTACGTGAGCCAAGCTCACGAAAGTCAACATTTTTTTTCGACATTTTTGCATTCAACATTTTGTTATTCAACATTTTTAATTCGACATTTTTTTGTTCGACAAGACCCATACCCATATTTTTTTTTTCGTTTTACATGCTCTATAGTAAGGAATTCTATTTGATATACACATCAAGAAAGAGAAATATATTATAATATACTCTTTAGGGGAATAAAATTGATTTCTAATAAACTTAAATAATCCATTTACATAGTTTTTATGAAATAATTTTTTTAAATCTGTTGTTTATGCTGTTTAGAAAAAAGCTTGCCATAAATATTTATTTTTGGAATTTTGTAACTTTGGAATTTTTTTTTTGTAACTTTTTTTTTTTTATTTATTTTTTGAATTCTTGAAATGGAATTTTTTGTTTGGAATAACGTACCCAACCCAGTATGTTAATATCTTTCTTTTAAGCCTTTAAACGCCCTAATAATTTGTATGGCTTAGGAGATTTATTGACTTAAGTGAATTTAGCCCCCAAATTGTCAAAGTGACGTAATGATCACTTAATGCTATAATCGTTAACCGACACTTTGCAAAACTTAATGCGACGTCACCTCTCTTCAAAATTTCAAAAAATTCGGTTAAGATAACTTTTCGGAACTATGTATACCTAATAATTTTTATTCGAGATATTTTTTTTCGAGATTTTTGTTAATTCGAGATTTTTTTTTCGAGATTTTTGTTAGTTCGAGATTTTTTTTTCGAGATATTGGGGGTGACCCGATAGTAATATATTATTTGAGTAATAATCAGTAAATCCTAAGTGTTCGAATAATGCTCAAGGGAAATATGCTTTAAGATTTTTGTTTTTAATTATTCCTTGAAATTAATTGGTAAAAAAAAGTTGATTATCACTAAAATAAAATTTTTAAATATAATATAATGAAGAAAAATTACTTTACAATATAGGTTTTAGTTTTTTTGATTAGTAGACAGACATAACCACTATTTCATACCATAAATGACAAATTTATGAATTTATAGGTAGTTTTTGGTTTAATGACAGTGTTGTGAAGAAAATTTAATATTAAATTTCAACCTAAAGCTATACATTTTTTATGCAATAAAATGTTGTCTTCCAGTTTTTTTTTAAATGTTAGACTTGTTTGAAAATTCATATCTATTTTTTTGGGTACGTTACTATGTTTCGGTAATGCCAATTTTTGAATCAGACAACATTTATTTTTCCAGTTTTATTAATTATCAAAAAAATTTAGCTTAATTATAATAGTTTGAGTTGTTGAGATGAGATTTTTGAGATGAGTTTATGAGATATGAATTCCAAACAAAAAATTACTTATCTATTTCTATAATAATGATTGAAGAATTGTGAATGATTGAATTAAAAAAATTAATAATAATTCCGATTAAGGTTTATAACAAAAATTATCGAAAAATAAGCATAAAAATAAACGAAATTAAGTTTAATATCAAAATATTTTGGATTGAAAACCTTTAAAAAAATAAAATTGTAATTCAAAATTATTATCCATACTATTCAATCATAACTTCATACAGCATTTAAAATAACAACAACTTATTCATTTGAAATATGTACTATAAAAATACTATCAGAAATTATATACATATACATAATTATATATTATAATTATACATATTATCATAAATATATATATAATTTCTGATACTATATAGCTACATATATTTTTTAACATTCCTACATGTACTCATATAGTTTACAAGTTTCAATTTTCATATTAAACCATATATATCATCTTAGATATATTTTGACCTGCTTGAAAATTTAAAAAGAATAAAATATATACCACATACATTTTATTTACAAAAACAACTTCTTTAATGAAGTAAAAATAAAATACAGTTTTTTTACTTTGATTTTACGTTTTCTTAATTTCTTCTAGTTAAAAGTTTTTAATATTTTATCATATGTATTACAGCTGAGAAGAAAAAAATTTTGTTGACGTTTTTTTTTTCTAATGAGAATAAAAAATTTAAATGAGAACAAAAAAGCTCTTAGATTTTTTACTCAATTTTCAAGAGCTTGAATTTTTAAGGTTTTTATTTTATACAGGTTTTTTCACATCTATATGTAAATTAACTTTGAAAGAGTGCTGAAATTATTATGCTTGCTTTAAAATATCGGGATTTGATTCAGTTTTTATAAATAAGATTATAGATCTACAATTTACGCGTTTTTTGATATGCATATGTCAAAATTTTTGTCAAGTGTAGTTATCGGTGTTTGCATTTGAACGACACATATACCCTATGCGAGCAATATTGCTCACTTAAAAAATAAATATAATATAAACAAAATAAAAAAAATATGCTTTACTTAAGCCAACTGGTTTATAAGCCGCTGAATACTGTTCATATAATTCGAAAAGAATTAATTAAAAATTGTAAAAGCAGCTCATTTTAAGACAGATTGAATAAAATAAATAAAATGTAAATAAAATTAAAAAAAATATGTTTAACTTAAGCCAACTGGTTTATAAGCCGCTGAATACTGTTCATATAATTTGAAAAAGATTAATTAAAAAATATAAAAACTACCATAAGCTCATTTTAAGACAGATTGAATAAAATAAATATAATGTAAATAAAATAAAAAAAAATATGCTTAACTTAAGCCAACTAACTGGTTTGTAAGCCGCTGAATATTGCTCATATGATTTGAAAAAGATTAATTAAAAAATATAAAAACTACCATAAGCTCATTTTAATGAAGATTGAATAAAATAAATAAAATAAAAAAATTTGCTGCATAATAATTTTATTATTAAATTCTAATATTCAGATCCAAAAGCCCTATTGAAGATATTAGCTATAGTCTAAAACAATACCTTGTTATTTTCAACAATTTTTAAATAAACAAAAACAATTGTGCAAGTATTAACAAAAAAAAAAAAATTAAAATTAAAAAAATTAACTTACTTTGAAATTTTTCAACACAAAATCCTACAGTTGGTATTGTTATAGCTGATTTCTCATCTGGGCTTTTAAAATGATTAATTATTGTTGATTTACCACTATTATTTAATCCAACAATCAATATTGTTACTTGTTCTTTCTTTAATTTTAAAATTCCAGCTAATTTATCAAAAATTCCCATTTTGTTATTGTTATTTAAATTTTATTAACTTTATATTTTTGATTTTTATTATAATTTTTATTTACTTTTGTCTTTTATTTAAGTTTTTAATTTGTTTTTTTTTTTAATTGTTATTTTATTATTTTTGAATTAAACAGTCATATTGATTCTAAAGAAATAAACAAAAATGTCTATAAAAATAAATTTCATATTATTTTTTCTAGTTATTAAAAAAATTGGTAAATATTAAATTTATTAAAATTGTAATCATTTTATACTAATTATAATATTATTTTAGATTTTATATTTCGAAACCAATTACTAAAAATTCAATGTAAATAAAAATTCGTTATGCAAATAAGATGAAAAATTCTATATAGAAATATTTTAGCCATTAATTTTTTTGTTTATTTTTAATTATATTAAATTATGATTTTATTAGTTGGGTTGAATTTATTGGTTATTTTATTTTCATTTAAAAAAAAATCTGGTGTGGCTTGTGATTGATTGTGAATGCGATTCGTGATTATCAATATTATCAACAATAAATACTGAAAATATCAACAATTTAATATTTTTAATTTATATTTCTAATTAATTGGTTATTTATTTATAAGTATTTTCATTTTATGTACATATAAAAAGTAGGAATTGTTAATGCTTGAAAAAATTATTAAAATTATAGTATATTTACTGGCACTAGTTATGGTTTTCCAAGTTAAATAGTAATAATATGATCTCATATACAAAACTTTTGATAATATGAGAGAATTGGAGCACATGAAAAAATAATATAAATATAAGAAATACAACAAAAACAAGTCTCCATAAAGATGTAATCGAAAACGTCAAACTAAAATCAAATGTATTTGCAGTCTCATTGACTAATCAGTTTGATTTAAGTCAAACAATTTTTAATGTCAATTTTAGATGACTATTTTTGCAGTGTAATCGATGTTGACAAAAATCATGTAATCGAAAATATCATCTGCCCGTTTATTGCGTGTTGTGAATTTGTAATTTCGTTAAAGCATTTTTTTAATGGCGGTACTATATTGACATAGAAATACATATGTAAATTTGCTAACGAAGCTCACACATATATTTGTCAAAGCATAATGTCGATCCATATTGACATAGTAAATATAGACATAAATAGTAAATATAGACATAAGAAAATATTTTTTTGAAAAACAACAACAAAAAGAAATTACATAATGTCGAATACGGGCATAAAAATTCAACATGACCTAGTGGGTATTTGTGATCTAGTCAGCCTAAAATTGATTTAAAATGTATTTTCTAAAAGAATACTTTTTGGGAATTTATTTCAAAATTTTAATTATTTTATTCTACTATACTTGTACTAGTACTTTAATATGATAGTAGAAAATTTCGTGCCAAAAAACCAATTTTTCATTAAGCACCTTACTTTTTCTCGTAATTTCAGTTTTCATCAAGGTTTTGAAGTGAGAAATTGATTAAAATGTTTTTAATTTATAGCAAAAGGTTGGCATTATTATAAAATTAAATGCATGCCTAATAATAAATTTCTAGGGAATTTTTAACGTAAAATGATCGAAAAATCTGATTATTTTGTAAATTATTGAGTAATTAAATAATTAAAAACGGTCTGAATTATAAGCTATAATTTTTTTCTGTTGAGGTATTTGTGACCTATAGATCACAATTAGAGTTTTGAAGTGAGTTTTTGTATAACCAAATATTTAACTTTTTATTACTTTTTATAAATTAAAA
Source organism: Argyra leucocephala (assembly GCA_963942445.1). Classification (NCBI taxonomy): domain Eukaryota; kingdom Metazoa; phylum Arthropoda; class Insecta; order Diptera; family Dolichopodidae; genus Argyra; species Argyra leucocephala. The sequence goes on from OZ012681.1 coordinate 20,086,486, forward strand.
TTACTTTATTTGAAAAGTATTAAGTACTTGCTAAATAAAATTCAATTTGTGACCTAGAATATCTTTCGATTAAATCATTTCACCACATTACTACAACTGTAACAAATTCAAGCAATATTGGAACCGAATTACTCGCAAAATATATCCGAATTACATGTTTCAAATTGTAGTTGTTTTTTAGAATTAATTTAATTAATATATTTAATTTTATATTGGTAATGTCTAATTTTTACTGTAAATTAAATAAGGAATCATCGCTCATTTTGTGACCTAAGCAAAATTTAATAAAATAAACTGAAAATCAGTAAACATTACAGCGGTCATAATTATATTCAAAACGGTCACAAATATGCCACCGATCTTTTTATATAAAACAAAAAAATTTAAGAGTACGAAATAAGTAGTAGTTAGGTACTTTTAGTATATTAATTTTATCATTTAAAAGGTCTCTATTTTGGCCCAGAAGTCATGAAGATAAAAAAAAACGAAAGAGCAATAAATGCCTTAAAGAAAATTTTCCATCTGTAGCTAGAAGTGATTTATGGATTGCTTATTACAAAAAAAAAAGATGAAGAAAAGAATAAAGCTTTGGATAAAACATAGAACAACAACAAATGAAATAACGACAACCAAAACTCAAAATGGTTTTATTTGAAAAGAAGGGTAGAAAATAAACATAACGAAAGTTCTTCAATAGAATCAGAATCCGATATTAAAGTTAATACTATACGTCATTGTGTAATACGAAGGTGAATATTTGCCCGGTGTAGTTTTAGAAAGACAATGTTGAATTGATGAATATCAAGTCAAGGCTATGGTCATGAGCGGTCATAATTGGAAGTGCCCAGAACAAGATAATATATATTGGCATAATATCGGTGACATTGTTAACAAAAATGTTGAACCAGTTTTAGTCAATGCAAAGGGAATCTATTTCGTTAAGGAAATATATCTTCGCAGATCAATGAAAGAACTAATAATATCTAAAGTTGATATAAGAATATTTTTTTCTGTTATGAACTTGTATTTATTTTTTGTTTAATTTATTTATAATTAAGTATTATTAACTATTATTAATTCTAATTATTTTTTTATGATTTTCACTAACTGAATTTATGTAATAATATGTTACACATTATGTTTTATTAATTGATAAACATAGCCATTAAAGTTTTGAGTTTAGTATTATTTTTCATAGTCACAAATACCACTTTTAGGTCACAAATTGGTGCGAGGCTGAAATTTTGAGTTTTTATGGAATTCAATTATTTTTCTAGAAACTATTAATAAAAACTTAAATAAATTACATTATATTAGCAAAGAATTAAATAAAGTAAATTAAAATGATAGTTTAAAAAAGTTATCTTGAAAATTGGATTTTTAGCGCATCGCACATATGTCGATTGTGGGCATTTACGTGTAGTTTACATATACGGAATATCACATACATATGTCATTCATGTTAGTTCTATGTCATTATAGTTAATGCATAAATGCATGAAGTCCAGTTGTGTATTGAAACAGAAAATTAGTGAAATAGACAATGTTAGGTAAATAAAAGAAACAGTTTTTGATGCTGTAAAAATTTTATTAAAGTTTTTTATTTTAAATTTTCAAACTAATTAGCTTTTGGGTATCAAAATATTTTTTATAGATTCCATATACAATTTGAGTATTTAAATTTTTTTATTTCCACTTATGGAATGTGATGCTGTATAAAGCACATATGCAGTTGAACTATGAGTGACATTCAGCCATTATTATTATATAATATCGAGATTGTAGAAAGATTTCAAACAAATTTCATTCTTTGCGAAATGATCAATGCCAGGTAATAAGTCGGCAATTCTAACACAAAAAATGATATATACATGAGCTTTGTACAACAAAAATAAGTAGAACATATCGTAACAGATTACTGCTTAATTCAAACAAACTAGGTAGATAAGTGATCCGCTCTAAATATTTAACGTCCATATAATTTCAAAATACTTCATTAAAAAAAATTAATTAAAGATATAATTAATTACTATAAAATTTAATATTATTATTATATTCGTAAAAAAAAACAAAATTTACAAATAACATTTTAAAAATTTATAATATTAAATCAATACAAAGAATATGATAAATTTCAAACTTCAAAATATTTCGTTGACATTTTTTATTATTATTGTGTTCAGAACTTGTAGTATTCACCTCGTCATTGTGAAAAACTAATTTTCAGAATATAAAAAATTTTATTATTTACAAAATTTTAATTACTTTTTCGTTTTTTTTTTTTTTGAATTTTAAAATATTGTTATTTTAAGAATTTGCATGTTTTTGGTAAGTTCTATAAATTAGACGAAAACAAAACGATAAACGAAATTTGTTTTTTATTTTTATATGAACAAAAAGTTGAATTGTCATTTTGAGGTAGATAAAATTTTCTTGAAACATTTATTTTGACATCTAAGAGTCAAAGAAGGTCATCGATCATAGCGTTGGTAATGATTGTACGGAACCCGAGAGCTTTATAGGTAATAAGAAAATATTCAACTTTTAACAACGGGCAAATTTTGTCCAAGAATGATAATTCTCACTTGTTTTCGCATATTTTGATCATATGAAAAAAATGAGCATCATTGAATAGGTTCAAAGACTGTCATTAAAAGAAATATATTGCATATACATTCTTTTCGCGGAAACTGTATATTTGTAAAAATGTGACATTTCTTTGACATTTTTTGCCATCATATGTGGGACAATAAATTGAAAAAAACATTGACTTAAAGCTAATTTAGCTGTGAAATTAATTGCAATTTTTACCTTGTCCCAGATATACCAGCCACCCATAGCGTTCAGACGCTGTTTACAACCGTCTACTATACGTCAGACACTACGTTTATTTCCTTCGTCTTAAGTTGAAATACTCCAAGGAACTGCCAGTTTTGTTTGTTTGCAAACGCATGCATTTCACCAAGGTTGTGTAACTGATGTTTCAATTAATGAAGGTAAGATTTCGTTAGGTAGCAGAAACTGGACTAACATATATGTATACTGCTAGCTATACTATGCTTGCTACCTCCTCCCTTCCCTTGTCAATTGCTAAAATACTGATTTTTTAACATTTTTAACCCTAAAGCTTATAACATGAGCCTCTCACGCACATTTTTTTTTAAAAACTACGTGTTTTCTAAATTTTTCGTAATTTTGTAACGATTCTTCTTTCTAATCTTCATTTAGGTCAATATTTACATATAACAATTACAAAAATACCTTGTTTTTTTTTTTTTTTTTTTTGCTTAAAAAAAATACCACGTAAATTCATAACATGAGCCTGAGAGGCTCTCATATAATATTTTATAATAATTTCGTAATAATGCAATTTTTGACATGAATAAATGATGATGAAGTGACTGACGACATAGAATTCGGTGATGTGGCAATTTATTCTGAAGAGGATCTTTTGTCTGAAGCTTTAGCAGAAGCAGAAGATGAATTAACTTATGATTCTGATAATAGCGGTGAAATTATAATTTCTCATGGAGAATTTTTTGCAAAAGATGGTAAAAAATGGGCTCAAAGGCCATAAAGCTTTGTCTAAATTAATATTTTGCGCTGGAAACCATTTGCCGCAATTGCATGGCTTCTTCGAAATCAAATAACCCAAGTTATCGATGGTTTTAGAAGCCTATGGTTCAATTATATTCAAAGCTATACTATAGGCGTAAACCGCTTTCACAAAATTTTACGTTTTATTAGATTTGATGAAAAAACAACAAGAAGTATTCGACGTAGACTTGACAAATTAGCCCCAATTCGAGACGTGTTTGAAGCAATAAATAAGAATTAGGGAAAATATTATATATATCTTCAGAGAATCTTATCGTAGACGAACAATTAATAACAACATATGCAATCAAAGCCTGACAAGTATAGTATTAAAATTTGGTGACTTTGTAACTCTCAGACGGCATACCTACTCAAAGGAATTCCATATACTGTGAACAAAGATAATAACAGAGCAACAGGACTTGGTCAAAATGTAGTGGAGAATTTGTGTACAGCATATTTTGGAGCTGGACGGAATATTACAATGGATAACTATTTCACAACGTTAGAACTTGCAAAATGTTTGTAATCTAATGCATTGACGATTGTAGGAACTTTACGTCGAAATAAAACTTATATTCAAATTTCTTCCAAGTAAGAATAGAGATCAACATTATTTGGACAAAAAAATTCTAATAAAAGAAATTTATTTCTAAGAGTTATTGGTGAAAGTTAAGTAAATTCTCTTATCAAAAAGCGTGCTAGTACTAAAAAGCTGCAATTACCCACCATCCCGTACTGCAATTTCAAAAACGGTAGCGTTTATTTTGTTAATTTTGTTATTTTTAAACATCTAAAAATTAATTATTTGAAATAAAAAATTTAAAATTTATTAAAAATTAGTTTTTTCTATTACATTATAAGGTGAGCCTGCCAGGCTCATGTTATGAATTTACGTGACAAAATATGTTATGAGGTTTAGGGTTAAAAACGTTTACGTCGAAAAATGTATAGTTAACTGTATAACCATTCAATATCAATTGGAAAATCACCATTCAATACTCAACAAATTACTGAAGTTGTTCAAAATTAGTTGACTGATGTAAATGAAAATGGAATGCACTATTCTATTCAATTAATATAATTTAATAAAATTATTAATTATATTATTCAAATAATTTAAATTAAATTAATTATTATTGCAATAAATATTAACGAGAAATTGCAATTACAATTATCTTTAAAATTTTTAAATCGAACTATGTTGAAAATATAGGAATGTAATAAACGATTGGTTTTAGTTGAGTTATATTAAGGTGTGGACTTTAGTTGGTAAACATTTTCACTCTGACATTCATTAAGTGTGAAAGTTTTGTGTTGGCTCTAATGGTACGTTTTCAAGCTCATGTTTATGGATAAACATGTTGTTTATGATAAACTGGTTGTTTACGTAGTGGTTTTCCCATACAAATTTGCTGAAAATCATAAACAAGTAGCGAGGTGTTTATATCATAAACCACTTCAAAAACATGTAGCCCATCCATGAAATTTTGATTTTTTGTCGATTTTAAATTTTTTTTTGCATGACCCTTGATTTTTTTGTCATAAATTCATTTTGTCATTTGTAAAAAAAAAAAAAAAAAAAGAAAAGGAAATCAAAATACCAAGAATAGATGAAATTATGTGAATTTGTGTGAAATTAGTTTAGCTTCAATTAATGATCATCAAAAAAACGAAAAATCAAGTATAAATTCTCAATTATCATCAGCACGATTAATTGGAAAATCTTGTATAACTTTAATAGAAAAAAGTGAAGAAAAATTCTATGGAGTTATAGAAGTGATTGAGAAATTACAAGACTTACATGGAAAGTTAACAGAAGAATTAAAACAAAGGATATTGTAGATGCATTTTTATTTTTAATTCACTTAATTTAATCAGTTTTATATATTAAAAATGTATAAATAATAAGGCTTTATATATAAGTAAAAAATTCAAATGGAAAAAGAGATAATAAATTAAAATGATGATTATTTTTTTTATATAATTGTAAATTGAATATTTTTGTATTTCGTTTTTGAAAGATTCTCAGAACTAAATGTTGAAGTGAGTAAAGTGGGTATGGTAATAAACTAAAATGTGAATTATTTTATTTGTTTCTCTGATATTATCATTTTTTTTAAATCCTCCATATTTTGTTTTATTTTATTCATTTATCGTATGACCAATTATAAACAGCTTAAGTTCTACTCAAAGATAATACAAAAAAAAATTTTATATAAACAGTAGTATAGTTTTATATAAACAATAAACAGCTGCTGGTTTTCCAAAAAACCTTGTGAACACTTGACATTTGACTGGTTTATGAGCTAGTTGTTTATCCATAAACATGAGCTTGAAAACGTATTATAAAGAGCGATATAACATGAAATTACATTATTGTTTATGAGAACTCAATTCGATCTACGATAAGAACAGTAAATATTATTTATTGGGATATTTTATCCTTGGCATTGGGATATTTTTCACAATAGGTTGGGTTATTTCAATTTGAAAAAGTATATTTTTAAAATATGGGGCATAGTTAGTTTCTTTATATTGGTCAGTGGTCACACTTTTTGTAACAATTTATTGAATAAATGTATGTAAAAATAAAATAATTTTTTTAATAGATGATTTTGACGGCTTAACAATGTTTTATTGTGTATAAAATAAATTTATCAAAAACAAATTTAGGAAATTTCTTGTAGCGATATATTTGTTTCTTATGTAAAAATTCAATAAACTATCTCCCTTTGTAGACCAAACAAAATATTTAAAATCTTAAAATGTTGGCCAGTTAAAACCTACCTTTAAAATGTTGACCAGCTAAAACCCACCTTTATATGGGTTTTAGTTGGTAAATATTTTAAGTGTGCAAATATTTTGTTCGCTCTAAAAAAGGAGATTAAGATGAGCTGACATTACGTCAAGAACGGTATAAATATCATTTATTGGGGATATTTACCCGTGCCATTGGGATATTATACACAGTTCACAGTTATACTGTATTATACTTTGATTAAATATATTTTTAAAATATCAGGGATACATTCTTTATACCAGCAACACTTTTTTAACACTTTTTGAGTACATGTATATAAAAATAAAACAATTCTTTTTAACATGTGATTCTGACAGATGAACATTTTTGCATAAAAAAAATTTCCCAAATAGGAATTTAGTGATTATTTTGCATTTTGATAGCTTATCTATTTTTTTGTTTATGCAAAAACTCAATAAGCTTTCCTCCTGTTTAGAGCCAACAAAATATTCTCACACTTAAAATAATTATCAGCTAAAGCCCACCTTTAAACAATCAAATTTAAATTTAAAACAATTCCTAAAGAACGGCTTTTAGCGGTAACATATTATTATGTATTTATCCACTATGACTAGAATAAACAAAATTTTTATTAATTTGAAATGCAACAAGTTAAGAAGCTTTTCTATTTTTTTAATTTGTTTTTTGTTTTTTCTATTAAATATTAAATAATTAAAAATCATGAAAGGTTAATTCAAAATAAATAAGTAAACATTTTGTTTTTTTTTTTTATAATATTATGTCGTGCTAAATTAATGCAAATCGTTTTTGCAATAGCAAAAAAAAAAAAAAAAAAAATTTCATATATAGAAGTGTATATAAATAATTCAAGGACATTTTGGTTCAGTAATAATAAAAATGTTAAATCAATAAAGGATTTGACTTAATATTATTTTTATTAAAATAAAATTTTCGTATTTAATTTACGCATTTGAATTACATTTTTTTATTTTTTTTTTAAGATTTTTATTATTTTATAAGTATAATACAAATAATAATTAAATTAAATATTTTTAATTATTTTGTATTTAATTAAATATTTAATAATTCATAATTCTTTTTTTTTTTTGTTAATAATTTTTAATTATAAATTATTAGGATGTATGTATATTATAAAAAAATAATAAATAAATTAAATTCAGTTGAAATTTCTAAATATAGAGAATTCGTATATAAATCTATAAATTCTGGCTTTCTTAACAACACTATTGAATTAATTTGTTTTTATTTATATAACTTAATTATTTATGATGTTTTGTTTTATTAAGTAATTATTCATTTCTTAAATCGAATATTTTAATAATTATTTTATTTTAATTAAAAATATCACTAAAACACACTTAACAACAAGTCAAACAAAGGTGTACTGAATGAAATACGAAAATTATGCAATTAATACAAATTTTAATCAAAATTTATCAAAATAAAAAAAAAAACGATTTTATTTTTATTATAAAAAATCGATTTATTTCGAAATAATCGATACAAAGAATTTTTAGAACCGTAAAAAAGTAATTTAGAACTGGGTGGATTTAGTGGCATTAAGCGGTGGATCTGGAATCAATTTTGGATCCATGTATACAATGGATTTATTTGCTGAACGCGATTCACTACAAAAATTTACCGCATTACTGGTGCTGTCACCGGAAAATATAGTAAATTAACTTTTACTGAAATAATATTTATTTATTATAGCTCTTAATTTAAGTTTTATTTATATAAATCTTCCTCAAGAATTTCAATTTGCTTCTCTTTTGAGGGAGATGTTGTATCCGCGTATTGAAAGACCTAATAACTATATTCCAAGGATACCTGGTATTCCTAGCTTTCCAAAAATATATATTTTTAATGGTGCATTTCATCCTTTAGGGACAAAAAGGACATTTGAAAGTATCCTTGATGTTTTGATATTTTTGTATATAAACCGTTATATCTGTTGATCTATTTGTTGATAAACATCTCAACATCAGAATCCCCCAATTTTCAATTTTCACAAAAAATAATGGCAATAAATAAACATTTATTTTTGTTTTGTTTTTAGATATAAAAAATTAGATCCATGAAATGTAACTGTCTACAATTTTTCAGATTATTTTTTTATTCACAGTGGTACATTTACCAGTACATTTACCGCACCGCTCAGTGAACAGATCTATGGATCTGTTGATTTCAAATCCACCGGTTAATGTCACTAAGCGCAACCATTCCAATATATGTTTTAAGACCGGTTTTCATGATGAATTTTTAGCTGATAAATTGGAGTTTAGAAAGAGAAGAGTATAGTATACCGTTAATGTGTATGAGGGAGTAAAATTATATTATTTTTATAGTAACTTTTATAGATGATTTGAAATCTAAAATCTATATACATAACCTTAAAATATTCAAAATGTAAGCAAAATAAAGGTTATTTAATTTAAGCAATCTTCCTTAGAATTGTTTAAAATTTCGCGAAAGTATATAAACAAAGTAAATAAAGTGAAGAAAAGTGAAATATGATATGATTTTCATCTGTGGAATTTTTATTTGGTTTTTTTAAATTTTAAATTCACTTGTATTTATTATGTTTTTCATTTTTACATAAGTATTAATTAGAATTAAAATATTATTTTTTTATATTATACTACATAATGAATTAAGAAAAAAAATGTGTACATAAGTACATACATTCTAAAATTCATTCAACAAAATTTAAAATATTCATTCAGATAAAAAAAATTAAATTTACAATTGTAATTAAAAGTAAATTTTTTAAATGTGTTAAATAGTTAGTTTATGTATAAGATAAATAGAATATGTGTAATTTTAGTATAAATATATTATACCTAAAAACTAAAATATTATTTTTTATTTACATATGCATTCAAATATTCAATACAAAAAATTAATTTTTGTTATTGTTTTTACTCAAATTCAAAAATTTAAATGTCGTTCCGTATCCATAAAATGTGTTGGTAGTGTGCGAATTTTTTTTGTGTAATTACACATTACTTTATGTTAGTGTTAAAAATATCGGCGATAATTATAGGAAACATATCTTTGCGAAGATATGTTTTTTTAAATATTCTCCGATATTTATGGCGATTCTCCGATATTTATGGCGACTCTCTCGATATTTCTCCCGATATTTTATCATTGTTTCTCTATCGCACTTATGAAATTTTTGTATCTTCTGCCTATGCTCTAACAATTCGCCGATATATCGGCTACATGAAAACCGGGCATTATCCTATTGTCAGTAACTTAGGTTTGTATATTAAGGTTAAGTGCAGTACTCTGTAATTTCTTTACATAAACTTGAATGAGTTAAATTTTTTGCGTATTTATTTTTTGATGTATTTCCACTAGTTAAATGTGAACAAATATTAGTAATATCATTAAATAGGTCTTGTTAAATAGCGTTGTAAACTATATCTAGACTAAACTAACCCAATATAATTCTAATGAAATTTATATGAATTTATATGAATAACAAAAAAGAAAAATGCAGAATCAAAACAGCGACCTTCTGATTTGTAGTCAAAAGTCATAAATTATATATGGATCAGATGGACTAATATCACAACAAATAAACATTAACCGTTGTGGTCTATGTTTATATCTTCTGACTACTAATCAGGTTCCAATCCCCGGCCCAGGGTATGCATGCTTAATTGCATTTTTCTTGGATTATGCTGGAGTTTTTTTTTATTTATATTTAATATACAACAAATTTTATGTCAAATTTCTAACAATAAAAATTTGATAAGTTGGTATTGGTTGATATATTTTATATTTTGTCCACGGAGAATGATTAGTCAAAAAAAAGTTAAAAAGCGAATTAATGCGTTTTGTTAAGAATTTATAGATGTTTTCGAACTAGTTCATTTTACTAGTTCGTTTATTTTATTTTCATTCTTAAAGATTATTGAAGTATCATTGAGATGTAAGAACTAAAGAAGACTTAGGAGCCAAAATACTGAATCCCATCTTTCCACATCCTTTAAAAATTCCCACTTCTTTAAAATAAAATAACAGGTTGTTCTGTCTGTATTAATATAACATAGGCAAGCAAACTTTCAATATAAATAAATAGATAGAGAACCGGTCGGTTGAAAACTTTCATTTGGTGTCATTTGGGCCGTTATTCAAAGATATTTCGCAAACGAGACAGTTAGCACAGTTAGAACAGTTAGAACAAGCACGTTTAACAACTGAACACTTGAAACTTGAACCGTTAACAACTTTTACAACTTTTACACTTCTCAACTTGATGGGTTGATGAATTGTTAATATCAAGGATGTAATTGCCAAGGGTACCCAAATAAATAAAATAAATTGTCATGACTTATAATCACTTTCACAACAAATTGAATAACAAAATTTCTTCTTTTTCTTTACTAATTATGCTTAGGCATGTTTTCTTTTTCAAATATGTAATCACTGATTTTTCTGAATTTGACATAGACTATTAGATCCATATTTTCAGTATTTTGAGGTTTATAGTTAATTTGCCTGATATTTGTTGAAATATTTATTGCAGTTTTTTTGTTATATTTAATCCCAATACTATAGTGCCATACTACTTCGGTTCTAGTATTTCTTCATATAAAAATAGATAATATGTACTTTGAAAAATAGACGTTAGTTGAGATTTAGGTTAGGTTTACATTAGGTGTTATATTAGCATAAAATAATTAATTAAAGATTTTTACTTGCCATTTTGTCCTTTGCAAATTAAATTTATTCTAAATATTTAAGTCAGGTTAGTCTATTCTAAATATTTAAGTCAGGTTAGTCTAAATAATTACAAATCAAAGGTGTAAATATTCTAGTAATATAAGCTCTTGAAATATAGAATTAAAATATATGAAAATAACATATTGTACAAATAAATTAGGGCAAGAAATGAAATAATAATAATGTACTTTGAAAATGTTATACAAAAGTAAAAAAATCTGTTATACTTAAATTCGAAACAAAAAAAAATCGATTTTTATTTTCATTATACAATTGAATCGAATTGAACTGTGAAAACTGGCTGTTGTCATTTTTTATTTTGTTTTTCGGTTACTATCACAACCGATTACCCAAACAAATCTCCCTTTTAAAAGGACTAAAGAAAGCAAAATTATGTTTATACTAACATTTTACCAATTTAATGTAGTATTTTTTAATAATTAACAAAATATAATAATAATAAAAAATAACTAAATAAAAAATTTAAATTAACAACAATTTGAAGAACTTAAAAATTTTATAATGACAAATTACATTTCCATAATCCCATAAAGGTAATAAATAAAGTTTAAAAAAGACGGAAAGAATTTAGTGGAATTTTAATGATTATTCAAAACTTTGTTAATAAAAATATTACAGCAAATTGTACTTTAATTAAAAATTTCGGTTCAATTTAAAACTCACAACCAGTTTTAATAGAAATTATAATAAATATATTAACACTGATTTATTAAAATTAAATTTTAATTATTAAAACAAAATAAAATTTATCTGTCGATAAAATTAGTGTTTATTGAGTGGAATAACATACCAGAAAACTGTGCCAGAAATCATGTCAAAATGTTGAGCCAGCTAAAAAATATGTTTAAAATTTGTAATAATTCAAAATGCGTAACAAAAGAGGTGGTTAATATTGAAAATAAAATTGAAATAAGCACAGGGGTTAGATTAAGATCCCTTAACCAATTTTGGTTGGATGCCATATTGAAAAAAATGACATAATTTGGTAATAATTCTATGTATATTGAAAACAGTATAAAATAAATTATAGGAAATATACTAGTGTAAGTTATGTGGCTAAAATGTAAAAATCAGTTAAAAATTTCTTATTATCAGTATAAATTTATCGTAATCTGAGTTCAAACGTAGGAAGTTGTTTTTCCAAACTTCAAAAAAGTTGAATCATATATGGTGGATGATAATATTAAGAATCCAATAGAATGATTATAATAGACGAACAGAGGTGAATTTAAATGGTTCTCACTTCGATTATTGGTTGAAGTGGTAATTGTTCAAGCCAAAAGATGTTCTTCAAGGATTTTTGAACCAATTATTTTGACACTATTTTATATAATATATTGTCAAATAATTCTTATCTTTAATTATTTTATTTTTCATTTTTTATTTATATATTTAATTAAATCATTATATAAATGAAAATCATTTTTGTTCAAAGCAAAACATTATTTTTTAAAATATTGGAATAATTGAAAATAAAATACAAAAAAAAAAATGTATGCATTTATTTAAAATTTTGAAAGTCAGTAACCCTTACGGATTTTATAAGCCCAACGTTACATATTTGAATAAGCAATAAAAAATTAATAATAATTTTATCAACATTTAAGTGAAGTAAAATAATGAATATTTTATAAAATTCGTATTTTAGATGAGATAATTTTTTTTGCCAAAATAAAGGACTACATATTTAAAAGTTGGGGATTTTATTTGAATTTTAATTAAGTATATTTACATTTTGTTCATACAATTTTGGATTATTTTTTTTTCGTTATTTATTTAAATAATTTTATAATTATTATTTTTTAGTTTTATTATTATTGCAAAAAAAAAACAACAGTTTGAAAACTTTTGATTTTGACACAAGTTCAGTGATATGCAGAACAAAATAGAACATTCTATAAAAACTTCCGAATCCTGTTGGATAGATCATATTACAAACGAAGAAGTTATATGTAGAACAAGCACAGAAAGAGAACTATGTTCTTCTAAGGCTGAAAAAAAAAACAAAAAACTTCCTATACTTTGGGCATATTATGTATGGAAAAAAATACGAGCTACTTCATTTAATAGTTCAAAGAAAAATTGAAGGAAAAAGAGGTATAGGAAGAAAATAATTAACATGGTTACGTAACATTAAAAACTGGGGCAGGAATCAGAAACATTGGTGATTTAATCCATTCAGTAACAGATCGAAACATCTATCAGGCCATCATTGCCAATACCATATAACCGCTGGCATCCAATAGTAGAATAAAAGCTAGGCAATAAAAGAAAAATTTTGGACTGGAAACTAACTGAAGAATAAATCAAAGCTATGAGAATTAAGAATTGCAACTGAAATGACTCAAATTAATAAAGTCAACAGACACGTAATACAAACAAAACATTTTACATGTATGACAATATAAAAAAAAAACTTCTACAACTTTAGATGGGAACGGAAAAGTTCAAGAATGTAGAAAACACATTAAAAAAAATCAAGAGTATCCGAGCAGTCAATTGTCACAAAAAGGTAACAATTTGTTGACAAATTTTGGTGAATTGCCGACAAAATTTTGTGACAATTTTTGTTGAAAAAAGGTCGCTAGGGCTTACCTCATTTGTCACAATTTAGTTGACAATTTTGTCAGCACATTTGTCAACAATTTGTTGATAATATATCATTATTTTGTGGATTATTTAAATAAGTGGATAAAAAAGTATTTAAAAGTGGATAAAATAGGGGTGGATTTTTAATACCTAATAACAACAATTTGTTTATCTGTTTTGCCAATTTTTTAATTTAATTTATGATAATGTACTAAGGTATTTAATATGTAACATGGTATAATAACAAAATGAATTTTAAAAATAAAATAATAATAATATATTACATATATTTTATTCTATCTATAATTTATTCTATAAAAATAATTAACAAACAAATTCTATTTCAATTGTTTTTTAATTACAAAATTCATTCATATTTTTAAATAAACTTTGTTGTGTTTTTCAAAATACAATAATGTCAAAACATTACCAATTCTCAAAAGTGTTGAATAGACTGATGAATAGAATACTAGTCCATATAAAAATAAATAAGAAACTTACAAAAACCCTGTCAACCAATTGTCACATATTGTTGACCAAAAATTGTCAACATTTTGTCGAATAAATGTGAGTGGGTTTACAAGCACAATTTTGTAACAAATTTTGTCGACAAATTGTCATCATAATTTTCTGACAATATGTTGACAAAAACTTGTCATGACAATTTTTGGTTACTGGGGTAGTCTTCAGGTGACTGCAGTCGACATCTCTTACATATTCAGAAAAACAATGACAGTTACAGTTGAAAAAAACCCGCCAATATCAACTGGTCTTGTGTGAAATCCATTTTGGCATAATTATGGCAATAAGACTTGGTTATCAGTCTCAGTAATAAATTTTTATAAAAAAATGTCTTAGGATTACATGCTGAATATTTTGGGCCACTTCTGGGCTGCAGTAGCTTGTACAAAATTTTTATAAAGTTTTACTTCTAAAAATGTTTTTTTTTATTTTTACATAGAAAAAAATCATTGATTTGCATCCTTAACATCCTTATCATTAGATTTACATCCCTATACATAGTTCAGTTGTTGTTAATTTGGAAAAACTGCTCATATAACACTAAAAGTGTACCGGACTTCCTAGAACTCGTTTTCACGGAGTTAAAAACCTTAATGACTTTAACATACTAAAAACTGTCCTTTTGAAGGTAAATCTAGGAGATGGAAGTAAGAACAAAGATAACATTATTAATATACAAAGTATTTGCTAAAGAAACATTTTTTTTTTTTTTAATTTTTGCGAAGTGCAAATTTGTGAGGTCATTAATGTTGTAATTAATTTTTTGCATTGAGAGGTTTTTTGATAAGTGCACTTAGGTGAAGCAGATGTTTGTAATTTGAATTTGTTTAAAGTGTTTAGCCCCCAAATTGATTTAAATGTTAATTTTATTTTTCGGTCTTTAATTTCTAGTTTTTGATTAAATATGAACGTTTCTACTAACTTTAGTCATTCACTTCTTTGTTTTTTAGCCGTTGAAAAAGTTGTTGTTTCTAGGTTTAGTACAATTAAAAGACTATATTAAAGTTTTTGATTGTACTAAACCCTTAATATTCTTCTATATAAATTTCTGTCTCAAGCAAATTATCTTCAGTTATAAATTTTAAGTTTTTTTTTTATTTTTTTAAATAAGAAAAAACTCTACAAAATTTTAAATTTTTAAATAAAAATTAATAAAATATCTTATTTAAATGTGTTTTCCGTAATAACACAATGTAAAATCTAAAAAAGGATACTAAAGGATACCAAGTAAACAAAATTGAACAAAGAAACAAGCATCAAAACAAAAAAGCATAAAATAAAAAAAACTAATTTTAATGTTTAGCTTTTCTGGACAGCTTAAAGTTCATTCCCATTTTGGTTGACATTGCAAAGAAGATCAAAACAAAACTAAGTTTTTGGTTTACAGAGATTAATAATATTTTTGTTTTTAAAACTTTGTGGTTTCATAGTTTTCTTCTGGATTTTATACAGAATATACCTGAACTGAAAAAACTAATATTCTTACAAAATTAATTTGGATTTAGAATAGAAAACTTTTTAGGAGAAGTTTTCTGAATGAGTTTCTCTATTAAAATGTTTTTTATTATTTGGTAATTTAAAAATAATGGTTGGACATGCTGAAAATTATCTATAAGTTATAGACACATATTGGAATACAATTATCATATATGAGCCGGTGCAAGGTTAGTCCTGAAATTCACAAAAAACAAAATCTATAATGACTTTTGCAACAAAAAAAACTTCTTTTTTGCTTTGCTTTTTTCATTACACTTTATTATCTATGATACTTCAAGTTTTTACTACATATTTTTACATATATTTAAATATTTAAGCTTTCATTTAATTTTTTCCAGAATATTTATATAAATAATTTTAATGGGTGGCCGCTGTTGGATGCAAAAAAGAAAATATCCCCTTTTTCCAGTTTGAATTTATTTTTTTTTGTATATATTTTTTATTTCTGGATTTCGTTTTGATTTGCTCAGTACTAACCAGCCGGTGCATAACGAACAACATTAAATTTTCTCCACAAAGTTGAAATCAAGAATGGCTATGGAAATTCGTTTGCAATCAAAAAAAATATTTGCAATAAAAAAAAATAAACAAATTTATTCAAAATGTCAAAATGTCCTAAAAAAAAGGGACATTTTTATTTCCCCAATCCACAATAATTAGTCCAAACTCTGCACTCGTGTATAAAGATATCATTTAGAACCTAATGTTTGGCTTAACAAAAATTTATATCACAATCATTGCCTTGTATATTGTTTAACAAGCTGGTAGATTAAAAAATTTGAGTAAAAATAATATCCAGCTTATGTGTAAATCAAATGGACATTTTTCTTTTCAAAAGATATTACTTCTGGCAAAGTTTGGACTAAATTTGATTTACCAATATGGAAGGGGAGTGTTTAAATTATTAATATCTAGAGCCGCATTAAAAAATTTTAATGCTTTCATTCATAATTTTACAAATTAAAAAAATTCACAAGCAAAATTATTCCACATACTGACTTTCACTTCAACTTCTATTAGAAGACTAAAATAACATCTCTTTTTTTTTTTTCAAACAAAATTTCATTCGAAACAATCAAAACATCTCACACCAAAGGCTGTATTCAATTAAGTTTAATTTGACAAAACAAACATAATACACATTAAACTTATTAAACACAGCAAGCAAAAAATAATATGAGAAAATATAAGGACAAAAAATAAATCGGAAAAAATTAACGTTCAATTGTTATTGTAATTTTAGACGAAAATAATACGAAATGTAATGTTCGGAAAAAAAAAATTTAATATGGAAGCCTGACACAGTATACAAAGCAATGTCACAATAATAATTTTCGTCACGAAAATTATTAAAAAAATAATATACTTTTAGCATTTTGATATTTCCAATTTTATTTTAAAATTAAGCTTTTTTCTATTAAAAATAAAAAACAAATTTTTTATTAAATATTATTGTTCACAAAGCGAAATATTATTTTGTTTTATTTTATTTATTTAAATATAATTTTTTAATAGTTAAAAATAACAAATTTTATACATATGTACATTTTTCAAATAACAATTTTTTTAATAACTATCATTGTGACAGTTTACTGTCTATTTATAGCATTTTAGGTTTATTTAATTAATTATTATTTTTTGATTACTGTCTTTTTGACATTACCTAAAGCACACCTTTTTTCTCTTTTTCATTTATAGTAAAAACAAAACTAATGAAAACTACAATCAAAGAATACATAAGTTATTTTCATTACGTAAAAGTGTTGGCATCAGTTTGGACATAATGTCTAAAAGGCGCTTTCGTGTGAGCAATTTTACACATGAGATTTAGCTGTTACCTTTGATTATTTAACTGATGTCTTTTGACGGTTGCAGTAGATTAATATATTTTTTTTAATAACTGTCATTGTGACAGTTTACTGTCTATTGACGGCATTTTAGATTTATTTAATTAATTATTATTTTTTGATTACTGTCTTTTTGACAGTATGCATAATGAAAAATTCAAATTATTAAAGTTTTATAAAGTATAAATAAAACCAAAATTTTTAATTTGTATATAAATTCTCTTTATTTAACTTTTCGATTAGAACATTCACTCTTGACTGTCTTTAAATTTTTAAAATTATAAAATCTCTTAATACTAATTATACTTTATTAATTTCAATGTATATATTTCAAAATAAAGTTACAAATTATAAATTATTCAAATTCAAGTTCATTAACCATTATTATGCTTACTATACAAAAATAGTAATAATCTACATTTTTGCATAACAAACATAGATATAAAAAATTAAAAAAAACGAGATATGAAATCACTTTATTTTTGTTAAGGCCTGTTAGGTTTCATATTTCGGCATTTCAAATATTTGTTGTAATATATTTGAAATACAATATTTTTTTTTTATTGTGTTGTTAATGCTAATTTCAAGAGGGTAATTAAGCTGTGTTGCCAACGTAGTTTTATTGATGGGTATGTTAGATATCAAAACTCGTGTGCATTTTCCTTGTCAAATGGGCAATTTTTTTAGAACTGTCCTATATCTTCTGGCTTACCAAACCTATCACTGTCTGGTTCCCATCCACTATAAATTTTCGTTAGACGTACCGATTTTGCTTACAACTTTCATGTATATATATCAGGAAATATCTCAGTCGTTTTATTAATATTCATATTAAGGGTATTCACGAATAGGTGTATATTGAAGATTTGTACTAGGTGTAAAAGTATAGAAGTGTTATTGCCATTGTAAAATTTTTATATGAAAAAATGTTCTACAAGATTTTTACAAGACTCAAACCTATTGTGATTTTAGTATTTAGTTGCCATTGTACTTTTTAATAATTGACATTTGTAAAGTCAATACAAATATTTTGAAAATGGCTGAGGTACACAGGTAATTTATGAAATAAAAAATTAAATTGAAAAAAAAATAAATTTTAATTGAATTATTTTATGAATGTCGATGAAAGTCAAAAAAAGATTGTTATTTCTAACTTATTCTCATACTTATAAATTGAATTCATAATATGTAAACAAAGCGCTGTTACAATTCTACATCTAGTACAACATCAAAAGTACAAGGGTGCCCTCATGAAATTGTTGTACAAAACATTCAAATACACTTCTACACTTAATCATGAATACCGTTATTAAAATTTGTATAGAAATCTGTATATATAAATTTCTAAGCACTTTTTTTTATGACCGTGTAACTTTTAAACCACTAGACGTATCGTAACCATAGTTACATTATTCTGAGTAGTTTGTATAGCTGAAGTACAATTTTCAGCACTTATCAGGAATATTTCAAAAATCAAAGGTATTAAAGACCTTAAAATTGGTACTCAGATACTTTATCAAAAATGACTAAACATGCCTTTTGTCGTTTTCGAATTCTGAGTGATTTGGGTAACAATCATGACGCTTGCCGAGAACTGCAATTACTTGAAGGTGACAATCATTAGGGCTTACCACTTGTTGATGCAGTACTTATTTCCTCTTCCCATCGAATTTGTCAATTATTTGCTTGTACAAACATGTTTTCCAACAAACCCAAGTGAATTATGGGAAAAAATTAAAGATTCAATGATTGAAGATATATAGGTTTTTCACTTCTAATTCAAGTTTTTTTATTTCAAATTCAAATTTTTTTATTTCAAATTCAAATTTTTTCATTTCAAATTCAATATTTTGTAAATTTTCTTCTTTTTATTTTTAAATGTTTGAAAGAAAACAAACTTTAAATAAGTATATTAAATGTTTTGGGGGTCTAATGGGGTGGTGACGCGTTTTATGGTCGTTGTATCCAGCTTACGCCACTTAGCCTCTCCCACCTTATTTTCCTACTCTCACCTTCACGTGGTGGCCCCTGTTAACCCTAGCAACCCATATGAACGATCGGGTTCTAACCCCGGTGTAGTAGAATGGGTAGGGGACAGAAGAGAGGGGAAGCATGGCGTGCATCGGACAACGGCGGAGGTAACAACCAAAGGCGGAAGATTCATACTCGGAATTGAGCCACTTTCACATTTTGAATTTAAGGGTCTTTTCCGTAACCATGTATGCAGCGTCTGCATCTCCTAGTTGGAGCGGCTGCAAAAGGCGTCTGTACTCATAATGAGCGGCCTATAAGAAGATGTATCTGACCATCCAACGGGCGGGCGTGCCTGTCAGAATTGAGCTTATGGTTTTATCACCTATATC
The DNA here is from genome assembly GCA_963942445.1 of Argyra leucocephala. Taxonomy (NCBI): domain Eukaryota; kingdom Metazoa; phylum Arthropoda; class Insecta; order Diptera; family Dolichopodidae; genus Argyra; species Argyra leucocephala. The sequence goes on from OZ012681.1 coordinate 20,106,444, forward strand.
TCAGAAAATGCCAAAGGGTCAACCAACTGATAACATTTCATGAAACATGACAACGAATGGTAGGTCCCCAAGAGGTAATTGCGATGAAATCACGGTGAATCCTCCTACAGCCTCGGTTGTAGTAAACCGCACATCGGATTTGGGGGTGCGGCATATTTCATGTGGTGGTGTCGAGCGGAACACCGAGATAACTGAATCGGAAGTAAATTATCGAATCCGCCCTATGCCCCACGGATGGGGTTGCAGGACAATGATGATGATGATGATTAAATGTAACAATTAATGTAATGTTTGCCCAACTACAGCCAATGGTAATTTCATTGACATATCCACGTAATAATTGTTGCAATCGGCTGAGGTAACAGTTGCCACGGATATTTCTATTACATTTATCAAATTTATATTCGTTTGTCGATCTGCTAATCTTTTTCAATTGGACTGAACATCTGGGAGTATGGAGAAAGAAAAATTAAAGTATGACTTGTCGAACTAACTTTTTCACGCACTTATAGAGTTTTGTGGATTGTGCAATTGTCCAAAACCAGCCATGCTTATGTTAGCTATGTTAGCTTCAGCCAGTTTAACAAATAACTAATCAAGGAATGTAATAAAAATTGTTTGAATTAACAGATGAGTTTGCTACATATTATTTACTATCAAAGAATACATGAGTTTGCTACATGTTTACTATATATTATTCCATGTAAATTCATAGCTGCTATTAATGAAACATGTCGCCATCTTACAGTTGGTACTATGATATGAGCAGCAGTAACGATTTATTATCAGTTATAGCATGGCAATACTTTTATTGATTCACTCAATTATGGTTTTCCCTTCTTCATAGCATTTTATTAGGATCTGCTTTTTGTCTAAACTAGTTTTACTGTGTGGTTCCCTATGGTATCCTCTACGACGTACAACCAAGTTAAATGTAGTTTCTACACTGCTATCATCAGAGGATATTATTAGTCGATATATATTTTAATTCTGTCCATTGGGACTGATCAAAGGACTCGATTCTATGGACGAAGTGTTTAGATTAACAAGACTACTGCAATTGTTAAAACTTATTTAAAGGTTGTTTGTTTAAAAAATCTATTTTTGTTTGTATTTTTAGTTTGTTTACTTTCAAAAATTTAAAAATAAAAATAACAAAATTTACAAATATTGAATTTGAAATGAAAAATATTGAATTTGAAATAAAAAAATTGGAATTTGAAATAAATAAATTTGAATTTGAAATAAATAAAAATGAATTTGAAATAAAAAAAACTTGAATTAGAAGTGAAAAACCTATAGTACACAGATTTCAAGCAAATGATACAAACGTAAATATACAAGCAGTGCATAACGAAGTCTTGGTACTGATCGAAGACATGTGCATACTCATCTCAAATGAGCCACTCAAAATTTGGGTATGCCCTCACCTAATCGACTGACAAGTGACTTATTAAATGACGACATGCAACGCGAACAACAATGTAATATTAACGATTTGTCTACGTTTGTTTCATCAAATGACGAAATGTTACCACGAGATCAAAGGACTATATTTACAATAAAATTTTGTTTGCGATTGCAACGCAAGACGGCGGGTTTTTCTTTTTGGCAAAAAAAATATACAGACAAATGAAAACGCTTTATGTAATATTAAAAAACACTCGAACATGGCCAAAATACTGCAAAAATCTGAAATTGTTGGGATGGGAAAAATTGTTTTCCAAGGAAATTGCCAGCAAATTTCTGCAACATTGTTAATTCAAGAAATACGTAATGATAGAAAGCATAATTCCCAATATAAGAGATTTTTGTTAAAAATTTTGATATTAATGAAATAAATTTTATAATACACGAAGCACTGCCTGGCGAATTAATGTCATTTAAACCATTTGGGACAGTGTTAAAAAAAGATCAAGTCATAAATTATCCCATTGAATTCTTGAATTCACTCGATTTAATAGAATTTGCGCCACATAATTTACGGCTGAAAATTGGTTAACCAATTATTTTGCTTCGAAATCTAAATGTATCAACATTTTGCAATGGAACGAGAGTTATTAAAAAATTATAGTATTCGTTATTAAATAAATCTCATTGAAGCTACAATATTTAAAGGGAAATTCCCAAAAAAAAATGTTTTATTGCCAAAAGTTGCAATGATACACAACGATGTGACTTTTAAGCTCAAGCAATCGTACAGTTTCCTATACGTTTGGTATTTGCGATAACCATCAATAAATCGCAAGGACAAACAATGAACATAATCCGGATTGGATATAGAAAATCCGTGTTTTTCTCATGGCCAATTAAATGGACCGTGTTCTGAAGTTGGAAAACCATCACATTTTTTCGTTCATGCACATGATGGGGTAACAAGAGCATTAAGATGAGAAAAATAAATTTTTTTAAATATAAAAATAAAATAAAGAAAAAAAATTTTTTTTTTAGAAATATTTGCCTTCAATTTAAGCGTACCAAAACTACAAAAATAAACTCTAGAATTGCAGCTTGATATAAGGTTTTCAAAGCAAGTGATGATTGTAAATACGGAAAAAGCAAATTAGCCGAAATTTTTACCAAATCTCTTAATGAAATCATATCAAGACTTCATAGAATTTCGGCTAATTTGCTTTTTCCGTATTTACCTACCTACCTTAGTGAAAGAAAGAGAAATAATAAAAGAAAGAGATTAATAAAAGAAACCAAATTAAAAACAAAAAAAAAAATATAGTAATAATAATGATTGAAAATAATTGAAAATGATTGAAATATACACCCATATTCTGTTAGACCCATCTCGCGAGATCGCGTGAGAATATCTCTGACGAGATAGTTTTGTATTCTGTTAGACCTTTGACGAGACGAGATAGCCATTTTTTATCTCGCCAAAATTGTAAGCGATAGAGTATCTCGTCAAAGTATTTTGTGTTTTTTTTATCAAAAAATTGAATTAAATAAATAAATTGAATAGATAAAATAGTTAAATAGAGATTAATAAACAATTTTTCATTATTTTTTTGCATTATTATTAAAATTGTGTTTTGTTTTGAAAAAAAAACCAACTTTACTATTACTGTTTTACTACTATTTATGTACTAAACTAAAAAATATTTAAAACATTTATATTTATTTTTCATTTAAAAAATATTTTAAAAATAATACTAAAACCCCACTAAGACTTTCCAAAAATTTTATAAATCATATTTCGTTTATATACCAATAATTATTTTTGATAGTAAAAAATAATCAGTACTACCAACAAATAAAATTTTCTATCGCGCCGCTTACAGTGTCTAACAGAAAGGCATATTCAGCGAGACGAGACGAGATGAATTTTTTCTTCTCGTCAACGATGGGTCTAAGAGAATATGGGTGTATATTTATTTTTCATTTAAAAAATATTTTAAAAATAATACTAAAACCCCACTAAGACTTTCCAAAAATTTTATAAATCATATTTCGTTTATATACCAATAATTATTTTTGATAGTAAAAAATAATCAGTACTACCAACAAATAAAATTTTCTATCGCGCCGCTTACAGTGTCTAACAGAAAGGCATATTCAGCGAGACGAGACGAGATGAATTTTTTCTTCTCGTCAACGATGGGTCTAAGAGAATATGGGTGATAAAGTCCAAGGCAAGTTAATTAAGGCAAATATAATAATTCTATTTATTTGTTATTCAAGTTTTACAGTAAAGGGCAGGACGAATTGTGACGGGTTGGCAAGTTTTTATTAGATTTTTAAAGTTTTTTGATATAATTTAAAATTTTAACTACATACCTAAATTTTTCATTTCCACATGATTGTAACCAATTTTTGAAAATATATTTTTTAATAATTTTTTTATTTATAGCAAACTAATCTTAATGTATATTATATTCTATACATTATACACATTATATAATATTAATACATTACTGCTTCAGGTTTGTAATTTCAAATAAAATCTATATTAAAATTTATCATATTATTACTATGGGTTACCACAATTAATGTATTTATGCATGTTATGTATTTTAGTTTTATTAACATAACAAGTATACATGTATATCTATATGTAGTTTCTATTTACCTATTTACCTCATAAAATTGACTTTATAATTTCCAATTTCAAGATGTTTAAAGTTCAGAGTTTCAAAAACTTTGTGGTACTATGATGATACTATGTTTATTTTTTATCTATATTGTTTAATCTTAATTGTAGAAAATAACATTTTTTTTTTTTTTTTTTTAATTTATATGTTACTCATCATAAGTTCTTGAACATTGACTTTTGTCTGTTATTTTCTTATCGAAATAAACGAGTTTATTTTTAACATATTATTTATTCTTCAGAAAAATATATTATGACATGCTATGTTAGCTATATGCCATATGTTAAAATTGTTATAATAATGTAAAAATAATAGAAAAAAAAAATAAAAATAAAAGTTTTATAAGAAAAGATTTCATGAGACTTGGATAAAAGGATAATGAAATGATTTTAAAGTGCATTTAACTTGATGAAACAAGATTTTGTTTATTTCTTTAAAGTTACAACAGATAAATTAATTATTAGAGAAAAAAGGATGTTGTTTTAAAAATTTTTGAAACAAAGAGACAAAAAATAAAACAAAAAATTCAATTTTAATCCTTGTCATTTTAATTTAGTTTTTTTATAATGATGACAATATGTTGTCATTGTTAGTATAACAATGTTGTTGAGGTGTATGGCGGGCTTAACAAATTGGAATCAAATTTGAAGCAAAAAATAAACATTTTGTTTTGGTAATGCTTTCCTTTTTTTTTTTTTTTTTTTAAATGAGCAGTGTTAATTTTGATGAAAAAATTTAATATGATTTAAAATAATTTAAAGAGTTTACTGTGTATTTGAAATATGGAAGGTGTTCCAATATAAATTTATTTATTTATTTATCCAACAGTTGATCTACAGATAAATCTGCTGGCCAGCTTACAGATTCTTTTCCCTTTTGGAATGAAGGCCATTATCCCGCGTGTTCCAGAGCATGCGTATCAGCTTTTTAATAAAATTGAGGGTGTTCTGTCGATTGGTGATATTTTAAACTTCCGGGAAGGACCGGAAAAAAAGGTTTTGAAGCCCAAAAATCGTCGAAATTGGCCGAAATCGAGATTTTCAAATGGGAAGGGGTATTTTTTTATGTTCAAATTCTGATTCTACGTCAAAAATATGAAACTTCGAAATTTGCAAAAAAAAATATATCTTTCCATTTGAAAATCTCGCTTTCGGCCAATTTCGGCGATTTTTTGGCTTGAAAAAACCTTTTCCGGGAAAAATTCAAAATATCACCAATCAATAGAGGACCTTCGATTTAGATAATATTTTTTTTTTAAATTTTAAAATAACGGCTCCCTACCCTCATAAAAAGCTGATGCGCATGCTCTGGAACACCTGGTATATTATTGTCACAGAATTGTAAGACAGTCTTCAGCTCTTAAGGAAAATCCAATGATGCAGTATTTTATTCGATTTCCAGCTATTAATTGTTATATTTGCATGACTCTCAACAATTAAGATATGAAACCATTTCAGATAAGATTTATTCATTGAAGTAGCAAGGTAAACGAAGTTATACGAAGAAGTGGTATTCGTTAAAGGGTACACCAAATGCTTTGAAAACAGATACGCACAAATTAGGTATGGTTCACGTAATGGCACAAATAAATTCTGATAAAGTAATCCAAGCGAAAATTTCTGCGGAAACGAAACCAGTAACTCACCGCTGTAAAGATAATCAGTCATTATAGTATAAAGATATTTCAAGCCATTCAGCAATAATTGATTCCCGCATTCATTCAACAGCAAAGTAAATAAAATTGCAAAAAATGAAACTAAATATAACACAACAAGGAAGATAACACTGCAGAAAAGAAAATAGCACTTCAACCCATGAAAATAGATACGCAAAAATTGTGTATGGTTCATTTAAGTGTACAAAGAACTTCTGAGAGAATAATCACAAATGGAAATTTCTGGGGAGACCAGAATGAAGAAAAAACAAATGCTATTATTTGTTTTTGGTCGTAATGTACAGGTATATGCACAGGACAACTATTTCTTACCGATCATGATACATGATTCATACTGGCATAGACAAGATTTTGTAGGAAGGGGATTAAAACGATTACTCATATCGTTTGTATATGCCGCAAAGAAAAATGTCATATAGTTAATGTATATTATATAAACATAAATAAGAACGGAGTTTAATTACATATTTTTATATTTAAAATATAAAATTGTCTTACTATTAAATAATATATTTTCCGGCTAGGAATAATTGTTTTAATATTTATAATTATGGTTTTTTTTTACACTCTTGATAGTAACTTAGGTAGAATCACCTCTTCGTGGTTAATTAAAGTACGGTATTGCAATTTTACACTACAATATCTACAATAATTTGAGTATTTTATTTTAACAAATTACTACTCATTAAATGTGGAAAACTACTTCTATTGTTAGGAAATAAGCCTTATAAAATAGAATAGCTTAATTTTATTTAATTTGTTACTAACACCATAAGAATACAATAAAATAATGACACTATTATTGCTATTCTAGCAATTCTATTCTCATAACAACACTTTAACTTTTGATATATACGTACTTTTAGACTTATAACAAGATTGCTTTAGCACTTGCTGAAAATTCCATTATAACAACTCCCGCAATTGCTATAAGAACATTCTTATAACAATATTAATCACATTATCCTCATAAGACATCATTATAACACGTTTAGTGCTTATCGGGAGTCATATAGCAGTCTTATAGCACTAATTTTGTTTATATAATAATAAAATGTTATGTGGGTTAATAAATATTGGATATAGGGCATTCATAATCTGATAAGTCATGCCTTAATCTCTTATACAATGTTTATAATTAAAAAATAAATAATTAATTACAACAAAAAATAAAAGAAACTAAACAAAAAAAAAATATATAAAAAAATATAACTAAATATTTAAATTAAAAAAAAAAAAACAAATAAAATAAATGATATAAATAACAGTTAAGGTGTAAACAATGTGTACTCTATGTGTTACTACCTGAAATAATCAATAAAGTACATCTTCCAATATTTAGTGTTGTACTTGTATTTAAGATGAAGTTAAATAAAATCAATTTTTAGGATTAGTTGAGTCAAAGAACACCTGAACAATGTTTTCTAACAGAATCAAAATGAAAAATAATATTAGAGCGGCTATCATCTGCAGAATGATAAGATTTAAATTTACTTAGAAGAGAGATATGAGCTAAGCTAAATTATAAAATTTTATTTAACTGCTATTTAACTCGAAGAATGATATTAGATAGTCTGCTAGGGGGTTTAAAATTACTTAGAAGAGAGATATGAGCTAAATTATATAAAATTTTATTTAACTGGAACACCCTTTACTTGAGTTTAATATTTAAATAATTATTTTGATGATAAAAAAATCTTGTAAAATGCACAGAAAAGAAGGGTAATTAATTTTAAAATTAAACTTTCAAAGGTAATTAATATTAATTTAAAAAAAAAAAATGTTTTTAACACAACTGACACATGCAAAATAAATGTGTTTTAAATTATTTGCATTTCTATCCAACAGAAATAAGTCTATAAGATGTTAAATAACATTTAAAAGAAAAGAAAAAAAAAATATCTATTCAAAGTTTAGAATTTGTTTTTAAATTGATTGTGTTGTAATTTTAAAATTTAATTTAGAATTTATTTTATATACATATAGATATACTGTTATTCGTAAAAATTTTGTTAGACAGTAAAATTTACAGTAACGCGAATCAGTAGTGATGATATTATTAAGATTTTATTTTCACAAATTTTGTTTGCAATCACACAAATATCACATCAGATCAATGTAAAATATTGATGTTGAATTCATTTTAAGTTTTATTTATTTAGTATATAAGATTAGGTTAGAAAAAAATAAAAAAAAAAAAAAAATGATAAAAATTGGTTTTTTGAAAAATTTTTGCAAATATTATGAAAATTAACAAAAAAATTTTATAATTATAAATATAATGAAAATTCAAAAGATAACAAGATTTAGAAACCAATATAAATTGTTATAAACTAAGAAATATAATACACTAGAGACCTCCATAGATGAGTCGTTAGTATAGATTAAAAATTGTTACTTAATCCTAGACTTTATTAGGTTAAGCAATATGTAGAAAAGCAAAATATATTAATAAGTAAATTTTAAAATAAAAATAATAAACAATGTAAAAATTAGAAATAATCTTATATATTAATACCATAAACGAAGTATAATAAGAGAAACTATGCGGAACAAATTTTGTGACGATTTTTTTTTGCTTAAAAAATTTTTGAAAATACCCCATACACAGTAGGACCTAGATAAACTCACTTTAAAAATTTGGAATAACTCATTTTAATGTCTTCGTTAACAGAAACTCATACAAAATATTGAACTAAAATTTTTTCTTTTATGCAGGTTCAACTGTATAGATTCTAGCTTTGAGAGAGAGAATCTTAAAATGATTTTAATTCTTGTTGTTTTTTTTTTGTTTTTGCTTTTATATAACATACATATAGTGTAGTAGCGGCAATGAGGTAATGTTGTGTATGTCGTATCAAATACACACTTGTTGGGTAGATGTAGAGTATACCATAATATGAAATGCATGGTGTCGGGACAAAATTTCAAAGACACAATTACATATTTAAAAAAATTAAATCCCAATTTAAGTTTTTATAAAAAATTTGAAATTATTTGGTTTTGTAATGAAGGTACTTTTTTTTCTTAAAAAAAAGTAAGAATACTAAGTGGTTATGTTGAAGTCCGAAGCGGAATATCCCCGAAAAAAATTTCCGACCGGAATACGAAAAATATCAGTATTCTGAAATCCATTCGACTGCCAAGTCTGTGCACAAATCAAATGTTTCGGAATTTTTTTTTTATTTCAAATAAAAAAGGCGTTGACAGTTTAAGTTTGTTTTTATTTATTTTGTAAAAAGTTATAAATTTTTTAATAATTACATAACGTAATATGTACATAAATTAAAAGTAAAACTTATACATTTTAAATTACATATGTAGGTATATACAAATTAAAATTTAATAGTAATTTTTTGTTACACATTAGATTTTGTTGAAAACGATAAAAGATATTATTCGTTTGAAGCGCTTTTTTAATTTGTAATTTCGACGGACTTCAGCATAACCACCTAATTCTTATATAAAACAATTCTTATAAAAATATAAAACAAAATCATATTTTGAAAGGAATTATTAATCAACTACAGATTTTGACAATTTCTTCCACATTTTATAATGATTAATAAAAATTTAAACATTTAATTGTTTTAAATATGAAATTTTGTCTTTATGAAATTTTGTCCACATGTAATTTTGTCATGGAACCAAAATGTTACATTTTTAATGCAAACACAAACAACTTACTTTAAATTGGAAATTCATAAAGAAAGGAGAATTAAAAAATTTTAATATAGAAATAGAATATTCAAAAATAATGTTCACGTTCATTGTTAATATATTATGATAAGTTAATCTTAATAACCTACACTCTACCTCTACTATGCACTATACACTAAGAAATCAAGGAATACATGCAACATAAATTCCGAGATGAATTTTTGTATATAGAAAAAAATAAAACAAAATCTTTATTTAAATTTTCCTTATTATTATTTTATCAATAATATATCTACTTATATATTTTGTTACTTATTCAATCCACTCCATTCTAGAACTACACTGTACTTATTAATTTTTTGAAGAAAGCAATTGGTTCTTCGAACCGGTTTTTCATTTACAATCAAATTTCAAAATTAATTATTTAAGAAACTTACAAAAACATCTGCTTCAATATGACAAACAACTAATTTAAATTAAAATATTTATTTTTAAATTTTTACATTCAAGTAATATGTATGTACATATGTATGTATAAAGCAATTTGATTAATTTTTTTTTTATTATTTATTATCAATAGTTTATTTGAGTAAACAAAAATTTTAGGGTTACCAGATATCCTTTTGCTTGTAACAAAACTAATTTTAATCAAAATAACTTGATATATGACTTGCATATATATGAATTACGATAGTGTGCAAAATCCTTACTTACTGCAGTGTGGCACAAAAAAGATAAGCACATTGAAGTAATTGAAAACATAAATTAATAAATTATTTATTTTTTCTAATATTATAACATTGTTAATACTAGTAATATTATAATAAATTTAAGAAATTATTTTTGTTTATTTAATTTTTCATTTTCATTTTTATATTCAAGTTATTTATTTTTATTACACTTCAATTCTGCCTTTTCTCTTTGTTTAAAATATATTTTACAACATAGGTAGGTACATATTATTTGTACATTTGTAAAATTTGATTTAAAGAATTTTAATTTTAGAGCCACAAATTCTAAAACATAGGTACATTTTTTTTTTCAAAACCTATCTAAGTGGTGCCTAGGAAATGTTATTTTTCAACGCATAAAAAAGTAATTTAAATAGAATTTTACATTTTATTTGAAATTGAAACAAAACTCCAATTCAATCCAAGAACAAAATCAAAGAATTAGAAATTATAAAAACAGTGTAGACGCTTCCATTAGTTTTATTTTTTATTTTGATGAACAAAAGAAAAAACAACAAAACAAAGTTAAATATTTTATAAATTTTCATCTTTTGAAATGTTCAACATTATTGTACGATACTGTACGAGGTACAAAGGAAATAAAATATTTGTTATTTATATTATGCTTAGGCGAATCCTTTTCTTTTGCATTTGTTTAGTTATGACTATTCTTATTTATAAACAATCAGTTTTACTGTTCGCATAAAGAACTTCATTTACAGTTTCTAATGCTAATTCTACCAGATCGCTTTCGTCACTAATAAATATTGAAAATCCTGAATAGTCACATCCTCAAAACCTTCACCTTGTTGCATGTACATAAATAAAAATATGTAACCGTGTGGCTAGAGGTACGAAGCGTGTTATAAGAGGGTAATTCACAAATTTCTGGACGTGATGGAGGTGGATTACATGTGCATTTAAAATATTTATTAGTTTTTTATTAAACTTCAATCCCGCTTTTATTTAAAATATTCATATATATACCTATTGCAAAATATATATGTACATACACATTTGTGAAATTTTTATTTTAAGAATTTTAATTTTACAGCCACAAATTCAATTCATACCCATATATTTTTTTTTTTATTTTTCAAGACATATCTAAGTTACCTATGATACCTATGAAATGACCCTTCAACGAAATAGTACAAAAATAATTTTTCAATTTATTTTAAAATTTAAATTAATAAAGAATACAAATTCAGTCCAAAAACAAAATCAAAAAATTACAAATTACAAAAACAATTTACACACGGCATTGTTGCAGGTGTTCTTTTGTTTTGCCCAAACACATAAAAATAAAAATTAAATCATTGTATGTGTGAATATAAACGAAACATATTACATTTTTTCTATTGCTCCTTCCTTACTACTTATTTTCTTTTTTTTGCACACATATCACACGACACACATGTATAAATTATAATGAAGGATTAAGGAATTGCAATATTGTTATCAAGATCATTGAATCCGTATGCGATATACAAAATCAAGAGAAAGATTATAATTTATAAGAGATATTATAATTTACGCTCTGGGGTATTTTGGCATATAAAATATATTTTTTCTCTGGGGTTCTACGGTGAAGTAAAATTTAAGAAATATTGAAAAAATTTTTTTTGTTCCTGATAGTTTCTCTATATTATACTTCCTTTATGTTAATACGCTTAAACGTCTGTTAAACTTTTCACAAAGCTTTTACAACACAAAGCTTTTTTCAACTAGATTAGACAACTTTATTAGAACCAAACTATTACGAATTACGATAGTGTGCAAAATTTAATTTAAAGACATAAACCACAAAACAATAAAACCAAATAAAACCAAAAACAAATTAAAATAAATCTAAAAACAATTCACCTATTGAGCAATAGCATTGATTGTATCTGATTATATGAATTAACTTAAAAAAAAAAAACAAAGTAGCAAAGACAAAAACCGAATTATCAGAATATAATTACAAAAATAGCTTTGTTAAAATATTACGATATTACGATATTACAGCAAAAAACTTACCGGTAAAACAAATAGTAGACTTAGAAAATATATTCCCCCAGACCATGTTCACAAATTCCAATAATTGAAATTTATTTATTTTATTAACAAATAATTCAAAAGTATAAATTCAAATGCGCAGTAGCATTGAGTAAATATTATATTGTACATGGAGAATCATAAACCGAAATTTACGATCTGCTAAGAACAAGAAAAACAAAATATGTTACGACATTATTATCAAGTTCCAATTCAATACACGGCAAATTTAGTACAAATAAAAATTAAAAAAACTGTAAAAAGAAAAATCACTGACTACCCTTACCTACATCAGAGACCCTAGCGGGATAACAATAAAAACTGAAGAATAAGAGAATAAGCATAATTATTATTGGCTTTACTCCTAACTATAATAGTCATAAGGCGTCATTAGATGTCATAAGATACTTCGTTAAATGACCTATATGATTCGATATGATTTAACAAAGTCGTAACCAATCATAACCTTTACTATAATGGTCATAGCTCATCATACCAAAACGTCAAAACTAACGAAGTGAAATAAAAATATAAATTCTATAAATAAATGTTTTATTTTTTTATTTTGAGTTTTGAAATAGTTAGGGCTATTATGATAATAAAAAAAAACACAAAAAACGTATCTCAGGCTATTTTAATATGTGTTTTTAATGTGGGTGTGGTATGTATTTAGTTTAAATACATTTAATTTCATATCTATACTGCCAGCGCCATCTCTATTCGCCACATTTTGTTGAAATGTACGTCTCTATTGATAGTATTTGTTAGTGAGGGTTTAGACATCAGATTTTGTTTCATGAAAATTTTGTTTTACTTATTTTTATTACATTTACAAATTTTATTGCAATTACATCAAATTTTATTTCAAAAGTTTTAATTACATATCTGAAAGAAAAACAAATACTGTTGCAAAGTATACTATATTTCTTCATGCTAAATCCACTTTCTAAACTTGCAAAATACGAAGATACGAATATACGTGACGAGTACTAATAATAAATATTTATAAACAAATATAAATATACAGTGTAATTTCAGAACATTTATAAAATATAAATATTTAAATAATAAATCAATTATTCTAAGTATTTGTATTGATAAATAATAATAATATTTAATACACATTTTTTATATTTTTTAATGTATACCTTTCAATATATTGGCATAAGACAATTAGAAGTTTATAAATACCTTTATTTCCCTAAAAACACAATTCTCTATTTCACATTTGTATGTTGCTTTGGCTAGAGTACGATCTGTTGATAGTGTTAGTGTAGTATAAAATATTATGAAATGTTTGAATAAGTATTAAAATGTTTTAAGTTTTTCAATTTAACTTATTTTGTATGTAATAAAAAAAATTGTAAAACATTTATTCTTTTTAAGAAAATAAAGAAAATAAATAAATAAAATAAATTGTTTCATTTATAATGCTAATGCTAGACCGGCAAATGTTACGCCGGGAATAGCTAGTAGTCTTTTTAAATGTTTAACTGTCTCTCTCATGTTATTTTCATTGTAGTTTATAAGAGAGAAGAGATAGTGAAACTAGGATACTGTTTTGATATTAATAAATAACAGTATTAATGTTTAAAATTAATAAATACATTTTTTTAATATTCATGATTTCAGACCGTTAAACCTATTTCAGTTTTGAAAGTTCAATCTGTTATATTATGTCTAATTGGATGTACTTAAGTTAATTTAAATAATGGTCAAACTCATGTACGCTATTATGGGCTTGCATATTATAATCAAGTAGCCGTACTAAGGTCAACTTAAGTTTCAGTTTCGTTCAAAAATTTACTTTTCGTTCAACTTAAGCTGGTTATTTAATAAAATGACGTTTGAATGAAATGACATTTGATTAGTGGATAAAAATCAATATAAATAAAAATCAAAAAATTATTTCTTATTTCAAAGTGATAAATCAAATGAAGTTTTACCAGGCATAACTTAAGTTTGGTTATAGTTAACCTTAAGTAATTTTAAGTTTGTACGTAAGTTTAGCGAAAAATATTAAGTTAACTTAAGTTAACGGTTAGTCAGGCCTATATTATATATTATATAGACTACTTGTGTAGTAGGCTTATTATAAGACTACTATAGCTATGTCCTATATAATTACAATTATAACGTCAAAACTTAATATATTATTATAATAATATTCGATTTTATACCAGTAAAATTCCTGTAATGTCAAATTCAAAGCAAACTAATTTGTTTCAGTACCACAAGCCTGTAGGTTTTATCTCTATTTAGTCAACAACACTATATGTTATCGTTTCATTGAAGATTAATTCATGTATAGCAACATTAGTATGACAGTTCGCTATTTTATTGTGTCATTTCTTGTAATTTCTGTCACTGTCATTCTCATTTATGTTAACAAATTTTATTTTTTCAGTTACATTGTATTTTTATTTTTTTAAATTTTTATTTTATTTTGTTTGATATACAATTAATGAGTCAATTAGTATTTTTAATTTGTATAATCACAACTATATTCATATTTAAATATACTTATATTTATTATATGCTATGACATCCAAAATAGTGTGAATGTATCGTGAGAGAAAGCTGTTTGAAAAATCAGAAAAATAGTTGAAAGACATTTAAAAAATTACGTTTAAAAAGACATTTAACAAAATTTTTACAGAATGATGTAAAGTAGATGGTATTTTAATAACTCTTTGAACAAAATGAAAAAAAATTTGGTGGATCTTGAGTTATTTCAAAATTTGTAGTGCTACCGTAAAGTAGTTACGTATATATACATAGAGTATTCACGCAGAACAAAAAAATGTCAGTCAATTTTGTTGATTTGAAATCACACCAAAATCGTGTGTGGGGTCATTTCCTAAACTTATGACCGTATTTTTAGTTTTGTAAAATCAAATTGACCATATTTATTTTTTTGTCTTCTGTATGTCAGTTATGTATGTATTTACATAGTATGTACATATTTCTATAAAATTTGAATGATTTCTTTTTAAGAAATATTTTTGTTTGTTCTTTAGTTTTGTTCTTTTGTTTTTGTATGTATATTAAAAAATGGCTTTATGTAAATTTCTACATATTTGTGCTTACGAATATGAATCTCTTGTGCTACCACTATAATTTCCCATAAGTGGGATTCCTTTATAGTGGTAGCATTATTGAGCTTTTTTCTTGCTTAAATGTCATGGCTATTTATAATGTAGGTGATGGTATAATGTAAATAACATTTTAAGAAGCTTAATTGGCTTAGAACTGCAGCAAAAACACAATTAAAGTATTTTCAAATCCCGTGCGTGATCCCAAGGGTAAATGTGTGTGGGGGGGGGGGGGGGGGGTAGGGGGTTAAATTCTGAATTAAAAATAGTTGATGATCTACAAAAAAATAAGCAAAAAAAATATCATGAAGGACTAGAACAAGCTAAGTAGAACAGCAATAGAAAATTTAATTCTCTTTTTTCTGAACATTTAACAATTGAAGGATTTCCACGTTGAAGGATGAAAAATATTATAGATTGTAGTTGTCGAAAAAAATATATTATAATTTTTATTCTATCTGAATAAATTTCAAATAGTTTTCAGAATTTCAAAATCAACAGTGGTTATAAGAATTAACAGGAAACAATTTCAATTGAAATTTTTCTATGATAATCTGAATTAATACCCTGTAGTTGTTTGTTAATGATTGCTTTTATTTAAATAGTACGAGAAAATCATAATATATAGAATATATGTATAAACTATCAGCAATATAAAATAACTATACTGAATAAAATAAACCCAAAAAGGAATAATAAAAAAATAAATAAATAATTAATGATTGAGAAAAAAGTACTTCTATTATGTTTGCTGGATTCAAAATACAGGTGATATTTTTACCTTTTAATAATGACAATGAAACAAAATTTTATTTGACACATTTGACATACATCATACAATACACTTTTACTTTAATACTATATTATGTTGAACTTGACAAAATAATATTTTGTCATCTTTGTCATTGAATTTCACATGATGCCCTCTTCTCAGGTCCTGCTTTTGTTTATTTTTTTTTTCATCTATTTTGATATGTTTATTTTACCTAAAATCAAAAAATCTCCATAGTTTTTATTTTCTTTTGTATTTTCACCACACAATAATAGTGGTGAAATTCACTAAATAAAATTTTATATTGAAATAATTGAGGTCATATTCTTTTCAAATCCATTTAAATCGAAATAAAGTAAAAAAAAGAAAAGAAAAACAAATTAGGATTTGGGATTTTTTTTTTGTATTGAAATGAGAATGTAAATAATATAGAAAAAAAAATCTTTCTCCTAAAACAAGAGTAGGAGGAGTATGAGAACATTAATAATTGTCAAATAATATATATAAAAAAAAAATGAATAAATGAAGATAAATATTATGTAGGGCAAAATTGAAATGTAGTATACAAACAAACAAACAAACAATCAAACAAAAATTAATGTAAATGTAATGATGACAATATTATTGTTAGAGTTCCTAGAATTTTTGGTATTTGTTTAATAAAGGTTACTAATATGGTTCACTATATATAGCTACCTTTTTTTATTTTGCAACTTTGATATACATATTACATATTATGATGTATAACATATTATTCAAAATTACAATCTTAATATAAAATCGAATTTATTATGTTATTCTACTTTAATGTTATCACATTGTGACCAAATCAAAATCGAAAATAATGGAACACAATACAGCTTTAAGAGAATAATTTAAACGTATAAGATTTAAACTTCCCTTTGAATTGTGAGGTGAATTCAAATGAGAAGATTATGCGGATTGTATTGTGTTTTTTTTTCGAATAAATTTCTTGGTAGCCTAGGTATCGATTTATGGTATGGAAATCAGAATTAAAATTAAAAGGTTTTCGGTACAGAAAAGAAAAGTAAATTATATGTAGACGAAATGGATTGATTTCCAAATGAATTAAAAACTTTTAAAGATCATAAATCTTAGTTAACTGATTCTTTCCGATAAAAGCTTAAAATAAAACTTGGTATTTCAAATAGTGATTAATGAATCTGAGATTATATTTTTCTTTTTTTCATTTTTAAAAAAATTTAAAACTTAAAATATGATATCCAAAGGCGTCTTTAGAACTTTTTCTCACCTGTGCTAAAAACTATAATGCGCCCTAAAAAAAACACTGTTTTGCAAAAAATATATTATTTTTAATAATAATATTATACATATATTTTACATTCAATAAAAATAAGCAGTTAAGAACTAAGTTCAGGAATATGCATTGACTTATGGGACGTCGTTCATGCGTTTCATTGGACAGCAAGGTGCTGCTATATAAGGCAATCCTAAAGCCCATCTGGACATCTGGAATTGAATTATGGGGTACAGCTAGCAACTCTAACATTGAAATCCTTGAAAGGTTTCAAGCCAAAGCTCTTCGTACAATTGTCAATGCCCCTTGGTACGTCAGCAATTCAAATATAAGAAAGGATTTAAACATATGCTCCGTGAAAGAGGTGGTGACAAAGATCAGCAAAAGATACCACGAAAGATTGCAGCTCCATCCAAACCAACTGGCAGCTGACCTGCTGAATACCGCCCATATAAAAAGATTAAAACGCCACAGGCCTCATGATCTTTTAAGTAGATTCTAAAACTAAGGTTAAATTCATATTATATTTCTTTTTTCTTTCCTGTGAGTAACTGTAGAGTCATAAATATTTAATATTAAAATTAGTATTAATTTTTGATATAAGGGGTCGATTCAGTGGAATCGTCCCTCACAAGCCATTTTTACATTTTCAAAAATTTTTACTTGTTATCTTTAATACGCCTTTTGCATTTTAGTAATTTATAAGATAGTTGTAATATGATCATAGAGATAAAAAAAAAAAAAAAAAAAAAATATTTTACATTCACATATACATATTAATTATTGTATTAAATCAACAAATCAATAGGTTAACAATAAAATAAAGTTTATGAAAAATAATATTGCATAAAATTAACATTAGCTCACAAAAATTCAATAGGCTAATGTTTTTTTTTTCAAATAAAAAAAACTAATCAAACATAACATTAAATAAAATTATTAAAATAAAAAAATTAAATTATTAAAATAATAATAATAATAATGAAAAAATAAAGGTTTTATTATAATTTTCTTCCTATATTTATGTCTCGCAAAACTATCAATTATTTCTTCACAGTTAGTATTTGCAAAAAACTCAGACTCAATGGCTAGTATAGTTAATTTATTAAATTTTTGTTGTCCCAAGGAAGAACGAAAATGATTTTTTAATCTTTTAAGAAGCGAAAACGATCTTTCGCCTGAACAGTTAGTTAATCCTATACTCATAAAATATTATAAATAATAATCAATTATAGTTTTTAATAAAATTTGCGATTGTCAATTTTGAATATCAGTATGGACAGTAAAATTTTTAAAATATAGGCATTCTTCAATTAAACTGTTGTCTAGATCATGCTTGTATATTCCACATAATTGAGAAGCCTTTTCCCTGATTTCTGTGTCTTCTAAATTTTTTAAATCGAATAAAAATCCGAATTTTAAATGAATTTCGTCATAACTATATTTTGTAATATGACAATGTGACTAACAACTTTATGGTGCGCCCCTCAATCCACGGCGCCACTGTGCTTAGCACATTTAGCACTATGGAGAAGACGGTGTGATGATATCTATAATTATAATTGAAAAGCATTTAGGGACCTGCGCAGTAGACACTTTTTCATTTTATTTCGATTCTCCTACTCCTTAATGAACTTCTAATATAATATATAAGTTGTATATAAAACAAAAATGTGCACACAGTTGAAATTTTTGTACTCATATGATTTTATTATTCAGCAAATACATTATGCATATGTGGGTTTTTCTTATTAAAATAATAAACAAAAACAAACATATCAGTTATTATAATTTACATTATGTACTTGCAAATGAATCTATGTGCATATGCCAAATAAAAACAAAGAAACAAATTCATTTCAAATAAAAAATATAAAAAAGCAAAAACAAAAAAAATTAGTTGAATTGTTCATATGACTAGCAAATTCATTTTTATATAGTAGAGTTAGAGTATCTATAATTATAATTGACAAGCATTTGGGGACCTGCGCACTAGACACCTTTTCATTTTATCTCGCTTCTCCATAATGAACTCAACTCATATTAGACGGGAAACGCTTCATTTACGTAAACCTAATGCAATTTTTTTACATAAACCACAACAAAATATTTCCTGATTAGTTGAAACAAGTAAAAACTATCATACTATACCTACTTTAGCATTGTCGTATAAATGAGAAAGAAAGAGAACACAGCATATGTTTGCCTAAATTTTTATATACAAAATTTTATTGTGATGACAAAAGATTTGAAAACGCTTATGAAATTTTTATATGCGGGATTATTTGCTAAGTACATAGTGAGAAAAAAAGTTCGGACAATAATTAAAGATTTTATATGGAAATTTTAAACCAAGAATAAAATTTCTTTACTAACTTTTAGAGAATTCATTAAAACAAGTAAAACAGTTGAAAAAACTTGGTAATCGGTCCAAAAATGACGATTTTAGAGTATTTTTTATTTTTATAATTTTGGGAACTTTTTGAATAGCTAGCATCACAAAAAAACACGAAAATTTTCAGATTTTCAATTTTTTCAAAATGACTTTATTTCTTTACTAACTTTTAGAGAATTCATTAAAACAAGTAAAACAGTTGAAAAAACTTGGTATTCGGTCCAAAAATGACGATTTTAGAGTATTTTTTATTTTTAAAATTTTGCCAACTTTTTGAATAGCTAGCATCACAAAAAAACACGAAAATTTTCAGATTTTCAATTTTTTCAAAATGACTTTATTTCTTTACTAACTTTTAGAGAATTCATTAAAACAAGTAAAACAGTTGAAAAAACTTGGTAATCGGTCCAAAAATGACGATTTTAGAGTATTTTTTATTTTTAAAATTTTGGGAACTTTTTGAATAGCTGGCATCACAAAAAAACACGAAAATTTTCAGATTTTCAATTTTTTCAAAATGACTTTATTTCTTTACTAACTTTTAGAGAATTCATTAAAACAAGTAAAACAGTTGAAAAAACTTGGTAATCGGTCCAAAAATGACGATTTTAGAGTATTTTTTATTTTTAAAATTTTGGGAACTTTTTGAATAGCTGGCATCACAAAAAAACACGAAAATTTTCAGATTTTCAATTTTTTCAAAATGACTTTATTTCTTTACTAACTTTTAGAGAATTCATTAAAACAAGTAAAACAGTTGAAAAAACTTGGTAATCGGTCCAAAAATGACGATTTTAGAGTATTTTTTATTTTTAAAATTTTGGGAACTTTTTGAATAGCTAGCATCACAAAAAAACACGAAAATTTTCAGATTTTCAATTTTTTCAAAATGACTTTATTTCTTTACTAACTTTTAGAGAATTCATTAAAACAAGTAAAACAGTTGAAAAAACTTGGTATTCGGTCCAAAAATGACGATTTTAGAGTATTTTTTATTTTTAAAATTTTGCGAACTTTTTGAATAGCTAGCATCACAAAAAAACACGAAAATTTTCAGATTTTCAATTTTTTCAAAATGACTTTATTTCTTTACTAACTTTTAGAGAATTCATTAAAACAAATAAAACAGTTGAAAAAACTTGGTATTCGGTCCAAAAATGATGATTTTAGAGTATTTTGTATTTTTAAAATTTTGGGAACTTTTTGAATAGCTGGCATCACAAAAAAACACGAAAATTTTCAGATTTTCAATTTTTTCAAAATGACTTTATTTCTTTACTAACTTTTAGAGAATTCATTAAAACAAGTAAAACAGTTGAAAAAACTTGGTAATCGGTCCAAAAATGACGATTTTAGAGTATTTTTTATTTTTAAAATTTTGGGAACTTTTTGAATAGCTGGCATCACAAAAAAACACGAAAATTTTCAGATTTTCAATTTTTTCAAAATGACTTTATTTCTTTACTAACTTTTAGAGAATTCATTAAAACAAGTAAAACAGTTGAAAAAACTTGGTAATCGGTCCAAAAATGACGATTTTTGAGTATTTTTTATTTTTAAAATTTTGGGAACTTTTTGAATAGCTGGCATCACAAAAAAACACGAAAATTTTCAGATTTTCAATTTTTTCAAAATGACTTTATTTCTTTACTAACTTTTAGAGAATTCATTAAAACAAGTAAAACAGTTGAAAAAACTTGGTTAACGGTCCAAAAATGACGATTTTTGAGTATTTTTTATTTTTAAAATTTTGGGAACTTTTTGAATAGCTGGCATCACAAAAAAACACGAAAATTTTCAGATTTTCAATTTTTTCAAAATGACTTTATTTCTTTACTAACTTTTAGAGAATTCATTAAAACAAGTAAAACAGTTGAAAAAACTTGGTAATCGGTCCAAAAATGACGATTTTAGAGTATTTTTTATTTTTAAAATTTTGGGAACTTTTTGAATAGCTGGCATCACAAAAAAACACGAAAATTTTCAGATTTTCAATTTTTTCAAAATGACTTTATTTCTTGACTAACTTTTAGAGAATTCATTAAAACAAGTAAAACAGTTGAAAAAACTTGGTTAACGGTCCAAAAATGACGATTTTTGAGTATTTTTTATTTTTAAAATTTTGGGAACTTTTTGAATAGCTGGCATCACAAAAAAACACGAAAATTTTCAGATTTTCAATTTTTTCAATATGACTTTATTTCTTTACTAACTTTTAGAGAATTCATTAAAACAAGTAAAACAGTTGAAAAAACTTGGTAATCGGTCCAAAAATGACGATTTTTGAGTATTTTTTATTTTTAAAATTTTGGGAACTTTTTGAATAGCTGGCATCACAAAAAAACACGAAAATTTTCAGATTTTCAATTTTTTCAAAATGACTTTATTTCTTTACTAACTTTTAGAGAATTCATTAAAACAAGTAAAACAGTTGAAAAAACTTGGTAATCGGTCCAAAAATGACGATTTTTGAGTATTTTTTATTTTTAAAATTTTGGGAACTTTTTGAATAGCTGGCATCACAAAAAAACACGAAAATTTTCAGATTTTCAATTTTTTCAAAATGACTTTATTTCTTTACTAACTTTTAGAGAATTCATTAAAACAAGTAAAACAGTTGAAAAAACTTGGTAATCGGTCCAAAAATGACGATTTTTGAGTATTTTTTATTTTTAAAATTTTGGGAACTTTTTGAATAGCTGGCATCACAAAAAAACACGAAAATTTTCAGATTTTCAATTTTTTCAAAATGACTTTATTTCTTTACTAACTTTTAGAGAATTCATTAAAACAAGTAAAACAGTTGAAAAAACTTGGTAATCGGTCCAAAAATGACGATTTTAGAGTATTTTTTATTTTTAAAATTTTGGGAACTTTTTGAATAGTTGGCATCACAAAAAAACACGAAAATTTTCAGATTTTCAATTTTTTCAAAATGACTTTATTTCTTTACTAACTTTTAGAGAATTCATTAAAACAAGTAAAACAGTTGAAAAAACTTGGTAATCGGTCCAAAAATGACGATTTTTGAGTATTTTTTATTTTTAAAATTTTGGGAACTTTTTGAATAGCTGGCATCACAAAAAAACACGAAAATTTTCAGATTTTCAATTTTTTCAAAATGACTTTATTTCTTTACTAACTTTTAGAGAATTCATTAAAACAAGTAAAACAGTTGAAAAAACTTGGTAATCGGTCCAAAAATGACGATTTTAGAGTATTTTTTATTTTTAAAATTTTGGGAACTTTTTGAATAGTTGGCATCACAAAAAAACACGAAAATTTTCAGATTTTCAATTTTTTCAAAATGACTTTATTTCTTTACTAACTTTTAGAGAATTCATTAAAACAAGTAAAACAGTTGAAAAAACTTGGTAATCGGTCCAAAAATGACGATTTTAGAGTATTTTTTATTTTTAAAATTTTGGGAACTTTTTGAATAGCTGGCATCACAAAAAAACACGAAAATTTTCAGATTTTCAATTTTTTCAAAATGACTTTATTTCTTTACTAACTTTTAGAGAATTCATTAAAACAAGTAAAACAGTTGAAAAAACTTGGTTAACGGTCCAAAAATGACGATTTTTGAGTATTTTTTATTTTGAAAATTTTGGGAACTTTTTGAATAGCTGGCATCACAAAAAAACACGAAAATTTTCAGATTTTCAATTTTTTCAAAATGACTTTATTTCTTTACTAACTTTTAGAGAATTCATTAAAACAAGTAAAACAGTTGAAAAAACTTGGTTAACGGTCCAAAAATGACGATTTTTGAGTATTTTTTATTTTTAAAATTTTGGGAACTTTTTGAATAGCTGGCATCACAAAAAAACACGAAAATTTTCAGATTTTAAATTTTTTCAAAATGACTTTATTTCTTTACTAACTTTTAGAGAATTCATTAAAACAAGTAAAACAGTTGAAAAAACTTGGTAATCGGTCCAAAAATGACGATTTTTGAGTATTTTTTATTTTTAAAATTTTGGGAACTTTTTGAATAGCTGGCATCACAAAAAAACACGAAAATTTTCAGATTTTCAATTTTTTCAAAATGACTTTATTTCTTTACTAACTTTTAGAGAATTCATTAAAACAAGTAAAACAGTTGAAAAAACTTGGTTAACGGTCCAAAAATGACGATTTTTGAGTATTTTTTATTTTTAAAATTTTGGGAACTTTTTGAATAGCTGGCATCACAAAAAAACACGAAAATTTTCAGATTTTCAATTTTTTCAAAATGACTTTATTTCTTTACTAACTTTTAGAGAATTCATTAAAACAAGTAAAACAGTTGAAAAAACTTGGTAATCGGTCCAAAAATGACGATTTTAGAGTATTTTTTATTTTTAAAATTTTGGGAATTTTTTGAATAGCTGGCATCACAAAAAAACACGAAAATTTTCAGATTTTCAATTTTTTCAAAATGACTTTATTTCTTTACTAACTTTTAGAGAATTCATTAAAACAAGTAAAACAGTTGAAAAAACTTGGTAATCGGTCCAAAAATGACGATTTTAGAGTATTTTTTATTTTTAAAATTTTGGGAACTTTTTGAATAGCTGGCATCACAAAAAAACACGAAAATTTTCAGATTTTCAATTTTTTCAAAATGACTTTATTTCTTTACTAACTTTTAGAGAATTCATTAAAACAAGTAAAACAGTTGAAAAAACTTGGTAATCGGTCCAAAAATGACGATTTTAGAGTATTTTTTATTTTTAAAATTTTGGGAACTTTTTGAATAGCTGGCATCACATAAAAACACGAAAATTTTCAGATTTTCAATTTTTTCAAAATGACTTTATTTCTTTACTAACTTTTAGAGAATTCATTAAAACAAGTAAAACAGTTGAAAAAACTTGGTAATCGGTCCAAAAATGACGATTTTTGAGTATTTTTTATTTTTAAAATTTTGGGAACTTTTTGAATAGCTGGCATCACAAAAAAACACGAAAATTTTCAGATTTTCAATTTTTTCAAAATGACTTTATTTCTTTACTAACTTTTAGAGAATTCATTAAAACAAGTAAAACAGTTGAAAAAACTTGGTAATTGGTCCAAAAATGACGATTTTAGAGTATTTTTTATTTTTAAAATTTTGGGAATTTTTTGAATAGCTGGCATCACAAAAAAACACGAAAATTTTCAGATTTTCAATTTTTTCAAAATGACTTTATTTCTTTACTAACTTTTAGAGAATTCATTAAAACAAGTAAAACAGTTGAAAAAACTTGGCAATCGGTCCAAAAATGACGATTTTTGAGTATTTTTTATTTTTAAAATTTTGGGAACTTTTTGAATAGCTGGCATCACAAAAAAACACGAAAATTTTCAGATTTTCAATTTTTTCAAAATGACTTTATTTCTTTACTAACTTTTAGAGAATTCATTAAAACAAGTAAAACAGTTGAAAAAACTTGGTAATCGGTCCAAAAATGACGATTTTTGAGTATTTTTTATTTTTAAAATTTTGGGAACTTTTTGAATAGCTGGCATCACAAAAAAACACGAAAATTTTCAGATTTTCAATTTTTTCAAAATGACTTTATTTCTTTACTAACTTTTAGAGAATTCATTAAAACATGTAAAACAGTTGAAAAAACTTGGTAATCGGTCCAAAAATGACGATTTTAGAGTATTTTTTATTTTTAAAATTTTGGGAACTTTTTGAATAGCTGGCATCACAAAAAAACACGAAAATTTTCAGATTTTCAATTTTTTCAAAATGACTTTATTTCTTTACTAACTTTTAGAGAATTCATTAAAACAAGTAAAACAGTTGAAAAAACTTGGTAATCGGTCCAAAAATGACGATTTTAGAGTATTTTTTATTTTTAAAATTTTGGGAATTATTTGAATAGCTGGCATCACAAAAAAACACGAAAATTTTCAGATTTTCAATTTTTTCAAAATGACTTTATTTCTTTACTAACTTTTAGAGAATTCATTAAAACAAGTAAAACAGTTGAAAAAACTTGGTAATCGGTCCAAAAATGACGATTTTAGAGTATTTTTTATTTTTAAAATTTTGGGAATTATTTGAATAGCTGGCATCACAAAACAACACGAAAATTTTCAGATTTTCAATTTTTTCAAAATGACTTTATTTCTTTACTAACTTTTAGAGAATTCATTAAAACAAGTAAAACAGTTGAAAAAACTTGGTAATCGGTCCAAAAATGACGATTTTAGAGTATTTTTTATTTTTAAAATTTTGGGAATTTTTTGAATAGCTGGCATCACAAAAAAACACGAAAATTTTCAGATTTTCAATTTTTTCAAAATGACTTTATTTCTTTACTAACTTTTAGAGAATTCATTAAAACAAGTAAAACAGTTGAAAAAACTTGGTAATCGGTCCAAAAATGACGATTTTTGAGTATTTTTTATTTTTAAAATTTTGGGAACTTTTTGAATAGCTGGCATCACAAAAAAACACGAAAATTTTCAGATTTTCAATTTTTTCAAAATGACTTTATTTCTTTACTAACTTTTAGAGAATTCATTAAAACAAGTAAAACAGTTGAAAAAACTTGGTAATCGGTCCAAAAATGACGATTTTAGAGTATTTTTTATTTTTAAAATTTTGGGAACTTTTTGAATAGCTGGCATCACAAAAAAACACGAAAATTTTCAGATTTTCAATTTTTTCAAAATGACTTTATTTCTTTACTAACTTTTAGAGAATTCATTAAAACAAGTAAAACAGTTGAAAAAACTTGGTAATCGGTCCAAAAATGACGATTTTTGAGTATTTTTTATTTTTAAAATTTTGGGAACTTTTTGAATAGCTGGCATCACAAAAAAACACGAAAATTTTCAGATTTTCAATTTTTTCAAAATGACTTTATTTCTTTACTAACTTTTAGAGAATTCATTAAAACAAGTAAAACAGTTGAAAAAACTTGGTAATCGGTCCAAAAATGACGATTTTAGAGTATTTTTTATTTTTAAAATTTTGGGAATTTTTTGAATAGCTGGCATCACAAAAAAACACGAAAATTTTCAGATTTTCAATTTTTTCAAAATGACTTTATTTCTTTACTAACTTTTAGAGAATTCATTAAAACAAGTAAAACAGTTGAAAAAACTTGGTAATCGGTCCAAAAATGACGATTTTTGAGTATTTTTTATTTTTAAAATTTTGGGAACTTTTTGAATAGCTGGCATCACAAAAAAACACGAAAATTTTCAGATTTTCAATTTTTTCAAAATGACTTTATTTCTTTACTAACTTTTAGAGAATTCATTAAAACATGTAAAACAGTTGAAAAAACTTGGTAATCGGTCCAAAAATGACGATTTTAGAGTATTTTTTATTTTTAAAATTTTGGGAACTTTTTGAATAGCTGGCATCACAAAAAAACACGAAAATTTTCAGATTTTCAATTTTTTCAAAATGACTTTATTTCTTTACTAACTTTTAGAGAATTCATTAAAACAAGTAAAACAGTTGAAAAAACTTGGTAATCGGTCCAAAAATGACGATTTTAGAGTATTTTTTATTTTTAAAATTTTGCGAACTTTTTGAATAGCTGGCATCACAAAAAAACACGAAAATTTTCAGATTTTCAATTTTTTCAAAATGACTTTATTTCTTTACTAACTTTTAGAGAATTCATTAAAACAAGTAAAACAGTTGAAAAAACTTGGTAATCGGTCCAAAAATGACGATTTTAGAGTATTTTTTATTTTTAAAATTTTGCGAACTTTTTGAATAGCTGGCATCACAAAAAAACACGAAAATTTTCAGATTTTCAATTTTTTCAAAATGACTTTATTTCTTTACTAACTTTTAGAGAATTCATTAAAACAAGTAAAACAGTTGAAAAAACTTGGTAATCGGTCCAAAAATGACGATTTTAGAGTATTTTTTATTTTTAAAATTTTGCGAACTTTTTGAATAGCTGGCATCACAAAAAAACACGAAAATTTTCAGATTTTCAATTTTTTCAAAATGACTTTATTTCTTTACTAACTTTCAGAGAATTCATTAAAACAAGTAAAACAGTTGAAAAAACTTGGTAATCGGTCCAAAAATGATGATTTTAGAGTATTTTTTATTTTTAAAATTTTGGGAACTTTTTGAATAGCTAGCATCACAAAAGAACACGAAAATTTTCAGATTTTCAATTTTTTCAAAATGACTTTATTTCTTTACTAACTTTCAGAGAATTCATTAAAACAAGTAAAACAGTTGAAAAAACTTGGTAATCGGTCCAAAAATGATGATTTTAGAGTATTTTTTATTTTTAAAATTTTGGGAACTTTTTGAATAGCTAGCATCACAAAAGAACACGAAAATTTTCAGATTTTCAATTTTTTCAAAATGACTTTATTTCTTTACTAACTTTCAGAGAATTCATTAAAACAAGTAAAACAGTTGAAAAAACTTGGTAATCGGTCCAAAAATGATGATTTTAGAGTATTTTTTATTTTTAAAATTTTGGGAACTTTTTGAATAGCTAGCATCACAAAAAAACACGAAAATTTTCAGATTTTCAATTTTTTTAGAATGACTTTATTTCTTTACTAACTTTTAGAGAATTCATTAAAACAAGTAAAACAGTTGAAAAAACTTGGTAATCGGTCCAAAAATGATGATTTTAGAGTATTTTTTATTTTTAAAATTTTGGGAACTTTTTGAATAGCTAGCATCACAAAAAAACACGAAAATTTTCAGATTTTCAATTTTTTTAGAATGACTTTATTTCTTTACTAACTTTTAGAGAATTCATTAAAACAAGTAAAACAGTTGAAAAAACTTGGTAATCGGTCCAAAAATGACGATTTTAGAGTATTTTTTATTTTTAAAATTTTGGGAACTTTTTGAATAGCTGGCATCACAAAAAAACACGAAAATTTTCAGATTTTCAATTTTTTCAAACTGACTTTATTTCTTTACTAACTTTTAGAGAATTCATTAAAACAAGTAAAACAGTTGAAAAAACTTGGTAATCGGTCCAAAAATGATGATTTTAGAGTATTTTTTATTTTTAAAATTTTGGGAACTTTTTGAATAGCTAGCATCACAAAAAAACACGAAAATTTTCAGATTTTAAATTTTTTCAAAATGACTTTATTTCTTTACTAACTTTTAGAGAATTCATTAAAACAAGTAAAACAGTTGAAAAAACTTGGTAATCGGTCCAAAAATGATGATTTTAGAGTATTTTTTATTTTTAAAATTTTGGGAACTTTTTGAATAGCTAGCATCACAAAAGAACACGAAAATTTTCAGATTTTCAATTTTTTCAAAATGACTTTATTTCTTTACTAACTTTCAGAGAATTCATTAAAACAAGTAAAACAGTTGAAAAAACTTGGTAATCGGTCCAAAAATGATGATTTTAGAGTATTTTTTATTTTTAAAATTTTGGGAACTTTTTGAATAGCTGGCATCACAAAAAAACACGAAAATTTTCAGATTTTCAATTTTTTCAAACTGACTTTATTTCTTTACTAACTTTTAGAGAATTCATTAAAACAAGTAAAACAGTTGAAAAAACTTGGTAATCGGTCCAAAAATGATGATTTTAGAGTATTTTTTATTTTTAAAATTTTGGGAACTTTTTGAATAGCTAGCATCACAAAAAAACACGAAAATTTTCAGATTTTCAATTTTTTCAAAATGACTTTATTTCTTTACTAACTTTTAGAGAATTCATTAAAACAAGTAAAACAGTTGAAAAAACTTGGTAATCGGTCCAAAAATGATGATTTTAGAGTATTTTTTATTTTTAAAATTTTGGGAACTTTTTGAATAGCTAGCATCACAAAAAAACACGAAAATTTTCAGATTTTCAATTTTTTCAAAATGACTTTATTTCTTTACTAACTTTTAGAGAATTCATTAAAACAAGTAAAACAGTTGAAAAAACTTGGTAATCGGTCCAAAAATGATGATTTTAGAGTATTTTTTATTTTTAAAATTTTGGGAACTTTTTGAATAGCATCACAAAAAAACACGAAAATTTTCAGATTTTCAATTTTTTCAAAATGACTTTATTTCTTTACTAACTTTTAGAGAATTCATTAAAACAAGTAAAACAGTTGAAAAAACTTGGTAATCGGTCCAAAAATGACGATTTTAGAGTATTTTTTATTTTTAAAATTTTGGGAACTTTTTGAATAGCTGGCATCACAAAAAAACACGAAAATTTTCAGATTTTCAATTTTTTCAAAATGACTTTATTTCTTTACTAACTTTTAGAGAATTCATTAAAACAAGTAAAACAGTTGAAAAAACTTGGTAATCGGTCCAAAAATGATGATTTTAGAGTATTTTTTATTTTTAAAATTTTGGGAACTTTTTGAATAGCTAGCATCACAAAAAAACACGAAAATTTTCAGATTTTCAATTTTTTCAAAATGACTTTATTTCTTTACTAACTTTTAGAGAATTCATTAAAACAAGTAAAACAGTTGAAAAAACTTGGTAATCGGTCCAAAAATGATGATTTTAGAGTATTTTTTATTTTTAAAATTTTGGGAACTTTTTGAATAGCTAGCATCACAAAAAAACACGAAAATTTTCAGATTTTCAATTTTTTTAGAATGACTTTATTTCTTTACTAACTTTTAGAGAATTCATTAAAACAAGTAAAACAGTTGAAAAAACTTGGTAATCGGTCCAAAAATGACGATTTTAGAGTATTTTTTATTTTTAAAATTTTGGGAACTTTTTGAATAGCTGGCATCACAAAAAAACACGAAAATTTTCAGATTTTCAATTTTTTCAAAATGACTTTATTTCTTTACTAACTTTTAGAGAATTCATTAAAACCAGTAAAACAGTTGAAAAAACTTGGTAATCGGTCCAAAAATGACGATTTTAGAGTATTTTTTATTTTTAAAATTTTGGGAACTTTTTGAATAGCTAGCATCACAAAAAAACACGAAAATTTTCAGATTTTCAATTTTTTCAGAATGACTTTATTTCTTTACTAACTTTCAGAGAATTCATTAAAACAAGTAAAACAGTTGAAAAAACTTGGTAATCGGTCCAAAAATGATGATTTTAGAGTATTTTTTATTTTTAAAATTTTGGGAACTTTTTGAATAGCTAGCATCACAAAAAAACACGAAAATTTTCAGATTTTCAATTTTTTCAGAATGACTTTATTTCTTTACTAACTTTTAGAGAATTCATTAAAACAAGTAAAACAGTTGAAAAAACTTGGTAATCGGTCCAAAAATGACGATTTTAGAGTATTTTTTATTTTTAAAATTTTGGGAACTTTTTGAATAGCTAGCATCACAAAAAAACACGAAAATTTTCAGATTTTCAATTTTTTCAGAATGACTTTATTTCTTTACTAACTTTTAGAGAATTCATTAAAACAAGTAAAACAGTTGAAAAAACTTGGTAATCGGTCCAAAAATGACGATTTTAGAGTATTTTTTATTTTTAAAATTTTGGGAACTTTTTGAATAGCTAGCATCACAAAAAAACACGAAAATTTTCAGATTTTCAATTTTTTCAAAATGACTTTATTTCTTTACTAACTTTTAGAGAATTCATTAAAACAAGTAAAACAGTTGAAAAAACTTGGTAATCGGTCCAAAAATGACGATTTTAGAGTATTTTTTATTTTTAAAATTTTGGGAACTTTTTGAATAGCTAGCATCACAAAAAAACACGAAAATTTTCAGATTTTCAATTTTTTCAGAATGACTTTATTTCTTTACTAACTTTCAGAGAATTCATTAAAACAAGTAAAACAGTTGAAAAAACTTGGTAATCGGTCCAAAAATGATGATTTTAGAGTATTTTTTATTTTAAAAATTTTGGGAACTTTTTGAATAGCTAGCATCACAAAAAAACACGAAAATTTTCAGATTTTCAATGTTTTCAAAATGACTTTATTTCTTTACTAACTTTTAGAGAATTCATTAAAACAAGTAAAACAGTTGAAAAAACTTGGTAATCGGTCCAAAAATGACGATTTTAGAGTATTTTTTATTTTTAAAATTTTGGGAACTTTTTGAATAGCTAGCATCACAAAAAAACACGAAAATTTTCAGATTTTCAATTTTTTCAGAATGACTTTATTTCTTTACTAACTTTCAGAGAATTCATTAAAACAAGTAAAACAGTTGAAAAAACTTGGTAATCGGTCAAAAAATGACGATTTTAGAGTATTTTTTATTTTTAAAATTTTGGGAACTTTTTGAATAGCTAGCATCACACAAAAACACGAAAATTTTCAGATTTTCAATTTTTTCAAAATGACTTTATTTCTTTACTAACTTTTAGAGAATTCATTAAAACAAATAAAAAAGTTGAAAAAACTTGGTAATCGGTCCAAAAATGATGATTTTAGAGTATTTTTTATTTTTAAAATTTTGGGAACTTTTTGAATAGCTAGCATCACAAAAAAACACGAAAATTTTCAGATTTTCAATTTTTTCAAAATGACTTTATTTCTTTACTAACTTTTAGAGAATTCATTAAAACAAGTAAAACAGTTGAAAAAACTTGGTAATCGGTCCAAAAATGATGATTTTAGAGTATTTTTTATTTTTAAAATTTTGGGAACTTTTTGAATAGCTAGCATCACAAAAAAACACGAAAATTTTCAGATTTTCAATGTTTTCAAAATGACTTTATTTCTTTACTAACTTTTAGAGAATTCATTAAAACAAGTAAAACAGTTGAAAAAACTTGGTAATCGGTCCAAAA
This sequence comes from Argyra leucocephala, assembly GCA_963942445.1. Taxonomy (NCBI): domain Eukaryota; kingdom Metazoa; phylum Arthropoda; class Insecta; order Diptera; family Dolichopodidae; genus Argyra; species Argyra leucocephala. Next base: position 20,138,879 of record OZ012681.1, read on the forward strand.
ATGATGATTTTAGAGTATTTTTTATTTTAAAAATTTTGGGAACTTTTTGAATAGCTAGCATCACAAAAAAACACGAAAATTTTCAGATTTTCAATGTTTTCAAAATGACTTTATTTCTTTACTAACTTTTAGAGAATTCATTAAAACAAGTAAAACAGTTGAAAAAACTTGGTAATCGGTCCAAAAATGATGATTTTAGAGTATTTTTTATTTTTAAAATTTTGGGAACTTTTTGAATAGCTAGCATCACAAAAAAACACGAAAATTTTCAGATTTTCAATGTTTTCAAAATGACTTTATTTCTTTACTAACTTTTAGAGAATTCATTAAAACAAGTAAAACAGTTGAAAAAACTTGGTAATCGGTCCAAAAATGATGATTTTAGAGTATTTTTTATTTTTAAAATTTTGGGAACTTTTTGAATAGCTAGCATCACAAAAAAACACGAAAATTTTCAGATTTTCAATGTTTTCAAAATGACTTTATTTCTTTACTAACTTTTAGAGAATTCATTAAAACAAGTAAAACAGTTGAAAAAACTTGGTAATCGGTCCAAAAATGATGATTTTAGAGTATTTTTTATTTTTAAAATTTTGGGAACTTTTTGAATAGCTAGCATCACAAAAAAACACGAAAATTTTCAGATTTTCAATGTTTTCAAAATGACTTTATTTCTTTACTAACTTTTAGAGAATTCATTAAAACAAATAAAAAAGTTGAAAAAACTTGGTAATCGGTCCAAAAATGATGATTTTAGAGTATTTTTTATTTTTAAAATTTTGGGAACTTTTTGAATAGCTAGCATCACAAAAAAACACGAAAATTTTCAGATTTTCAATTTTTTCAAAATGACTTTATTTCTTTACTAACTTTTAGAGAATTCATTAAAACAAGTAAAACAGTTGAAAAAACTTGGTAATCGGTCCAAAAATGATGATTTTAGAGTATTTTTTATTTTTAAAATTTTGGGAACTTTTTGAATAGCTAGCATCACAAAAAAACACGAAAATTTTCAGATTTTCAATGTTTTCAAAATGACTTTATTTCTTTACTAACTTTTAGAGAATTCATTAAAACAAGTAAAACAGTTGAAAAAACTTGGTAATCGGTCCAAAAATGATGATTTTAGAGTATTTTTTATTTTTAAAATTTTGGGAACTTTTTGAATAGCTAGCATCACAAAAAAACACGAAAATTTTCAGATTTTCAATTTTTTCAAAATGACTTTATTTCTTTACTAACTTTTAGAGAATTCATTCAAACAAATAAAAAAGTTGAAAAAACTTGGTAATCGGTCCAAAAATGACGATTTTAGAGTATTTTTTATTTTTAAAATTTTGGGAACTTTTTGAATAGCTAGCATCACAAAAAAACACGAAAATTTTCAGATTTTCAATGTTTTCAAAATGACTTTATTTCTTTACTAACTTTTAGAGAATTCATTAAAACAAGTAAAACAGTTGAAAAAACTTGGTAATCGGTCCAAAAATGATGATTTTAGAGTATTTTTTATTTTTAAAATTTTGGGAACTTTTTGAATAGCTAGCATCACAAAAAAACACGAAAATTTTCAGATTTTCAATGTTTTCAAAATGACTTTATTTCTTTACTAACTTTTAGAGAATTCATTAAAACAAGTAAAACAGTTGAAAAAACTTGGTAATCGGTCCAAAAATGATGATTTTAGAGTATTTTTTATTTTTAAAATTTTGGGAACTTTTTGAATAGCTAGCATCACAAAAAAACACGAAAATTTTCAGATTTTCAATGTTTTCAAAATGACTTTATTTCTTTACTAACTTTTAGAGAATTCATTAAAACAAGTAAAACAGTTGAAAAAACTTGGTAATCGGTCCAAAAATGATGATTTTAGAGTATTTTTTATTTTTAAAATTTTGGGAACTTTTTGAATAGCTAGCATCACAAAAAAACACGAAAATTTTCAGATTTTCAATGTTTTCAAAATGACTTTATTTCTTTACTAACTTTTAGAGAATTCATTAAAACAAGTAAAACAGTTGAAAAAACTTGGTAATCGGTCCAAAAATGATGATTTTAGAGTATTTTTTATTTTAAAATTTTGGGAACTTTTTGAATAGCTAGCATCACAAAAAAACACGAAAATTTTCAGATTTTCAATGTTTTCAAAATGACTTTATTTCTTTACTAACTTTTAGAGAATTCATTAAAACAAGTAAAACAGTTGAAAAAACTTGGTAATCGGTCCAAAAATGATGATTTTAGAGTATTTTTTATTTTTAAAATTTTGGGAACTTTTTGAATAGCTAGCATCACAAAAAAACACGAAAATTTTCAGATTTTCAATGTTTTCAAAATGACTTTATTTCTTTACTAACTTTTAGAGAATTCATTAAAACAAGTAAAACAGTTGAAAAAACTTGGTAATCGGTCCAAAAATGATGATTTTAGAGTATTTTTTATTTTTAAAATTTTGGGAACTTTTTGAATAGCTAGCATCACAAAAAAACACGAAAATTTTCAGATTTTCAATGTTTTCAAAATGACTTTATTTCTTTACTAACTTTTAGAGAATTCATTAAAACAAGTAAAACAGTTGAAAAAACTTGGTAATCGGTCCAAAAATGATGATTTTAGAGTATTTTTTATTTTTAAAATTTTGGGAACTTTTTGAATAGCTAGCATCACAAAAAAACACGAAAATTTTCAGATTTTCAATGTTTTCAAAATGACTTTATTTCTTTACTAACTTTTAGAGAATTCATTAAAACAAGTAAAACAGTTGAAAAAACTTGGTAATCGGTCCAAAAATGATGATTTTAGAGTATTTTTTATTTTTAAAATTTTGGGAACTTTTTGAATAGCTAGCATCACAAAAAAACACGAAAATTTTCAGATTTTCAATGTTTTCAAAATGACTTTATTTCTTTACTAACTTTTAGAGAATTCATTAAAACAAGTAAAACAGTTGAAAAAACTTGGTAATCGGTCCAAAAATGATGATTTTAGAGTATTTTTTATTTTTAAAATTTTGGGAACTTTTTGAATAGCTAGCATCACAAAAAAACACGAAAATTTTCAGATTTTCAATGTTTTCAAAATGACTTTATTTCTTTACTAACTTTTAGAGAATTCATTAAAACAAGTAAAACAGTTGAAAAAACTTGGTAATCGGTCCAAAAATGATGATTTTAGAGTATTTTTTATTTTTAAAATTTTGGGAACTTTTTGAATAGCTAGCATCACAAAAAAACACGAAAATTTTCAGATTTTCAATGTTTTCAAAATGACTTTATTTCTTTACTAACTTTTAGAGAATTCATTAAAACAAGTAAAACAGTTGAAAAAACTTGGTAATCGGTCCAAAAATGATGATTTTAGAGTATTTTTTATTTTTAAAATTTTGGGAACTTTTTGAATAGCTAGCATCACAAAAAAACACGAAAATTTTCAGATTTTCAATGTTTTCAAAATGACTTTATTTCTTTACTAACTTTTAGAGAATTCATTAAAACAAGTAAAACAGTTGAAAAAACTTGGTAATCGGTCCAAAAATGATGATTTTAGAGTATTTTTTATTTTTAAAATTTTGGGAACTTTTTGAATAGCTAGCATCACAAAAAAACACGAAAATTTTCAGATTTTCAATGTTTTCAAAATGACTTTATTTCTTTACTAACTTTTAGAGAATTCATTAAAACAAGTAAAACAGTTGAAAAAACTTGGTAATCGGTCCAAAAATGATGATTTTAGAGTATTTTTTATTTTTAAAATTTTGGGAACTTTTTGAATAGCTAGCATCACAAAAAAACACGAAAATTTTCAGATTTTCAATGTTTTCAAAATGACTTTATTTCTTTACTAACTTTTAGAGAATTCATTAAAACAAGTAAAACAGTTGAAAAAACTTGGTAATCGGTCCAAAAATGATGATTTTAGAGTATTTTTTATTTTTAAAATTTTGGGAACTTTTTGAATAGCTAGCATCACAAAAAAACACGAAAATTTTCAGATTTTCAATGTTTTCAAAATGACTTTATTTCTTTACTAACTTTTAGAGAATTCATTAAAACAAGTAAAACAGTTGAAAAAACTTGGTAATCGGTCCAAAAATGATGATTTTAGAGTATTTTTTATTTTTAAAATTTTGGGAACTTTTTGAATAGCTAGCATCACAAAAAAACACGAAAATTTTCAGATTTTCAATGTTTTCAAAATGACTTTATTTCTTTACTAACTTTTAGAGAATTCATTAAAACAAGTAAAACAGTTGAAAAAACTTGGTAATCGGTCCAAAAATGATGATTTTAGAGTATTTTTTATTTTTAAAATTTTGGGAACTTTTTGAATAGCTAGCATCACAAAAAAACACGAAAATTTTCAGATTTTCAATGTTTTCAAAATGACTTTATTTCTTTACTAACTTTTAGAGAATTCATTAAAACAAGTAAAACAGTTGAAAAAACTTGGTAATCGGTCCAAAAATGATGATTTTAGAGTATTTTTTATTTTTAAAATTTTGGGAACTTTTTGAATAGCTAGCATCACAAAAAAACACGAAAATTTTCAGATTTTCAATTTTTTCAGAATGACTTTATTTCTTTACTAACTTTCAGAGAATTCATTAAAACAAGTAAAACAGTTGAAAAAACTTGGTAATCGGTCCAAAAATGATGATTTTAGAGTATTTTTTATTTTTAAAATTTTGGGAACTTTTTGAATAGCTAGCATCACAAAAAAACACGAAAATTTTCAGATTTTCAATTTTTTCAGAATGACTTTATTTCTTTACTAACTTTTAGAGAATTCATTAAAACAAGTAAAACAGTTGAAAAAACTTGGTAATCGGTCCAAAAATGATGATTTTAGAGTATTTTTTATTTTTAAAATTTTGGGAACTTTTTGAATAGCTAGCATCACAAAAAAACACGAAAATTTTCAGATTTTCAATGTTTTCAAAATGACTTTATTTCTTTACTAACTTTTAGAGAATTCATTAAAACAAGTAAAACAGTTGAAAAAACTTGGTAATCGGTCCAAAAATGATGATTTTAGAGTATTTTTTATTTTTAAAATTTTGGGAACTTTTTGAATAGCTAGCATCACAAAAAAACACGAAAATTTTCAGATTTTCAATGTTTTCAAAATGACTTTATTTCTTTACTAACTTTTAGAGAATTCATTAAAACAAGTAAAACAGTTGAAAAAACTTGGTAATCGGTCCAAAAATGATGATTTTAGAGTATTTTTTATTTTTAAAATTTTGGGAACTTTTTGAATAGCTAGCATCACAAAAAAACACGAAAATTTTCAGATTTTCAATTTTTTCAGAATGACTTTATTTCTTTACTAACTTTCAGAGAATTCATTAAAACAAGTAAAACAGTTGAAAAAACTTGGTAATCGGTCCAAAAATGATGATTTTAGAGTATTTTTTATTTTTAAAATTTTGGGAACTTTTTGAATAGCTAGCATCACAAAAAAACACGAAAATTTTCAGATTTTCAATTTTTTCAAAATGACTTTATTTCTTTACTAACTTTTAGAGAATTCATTAAAACAAGTAAAACAGTTGAAAAAACTTGGTAATCGGTCCAAAAATGATGATTTTAGAGTATTTTTTATTTTTAAAATTTTGGGAACTTTTTGAATAGCTAGCATCACAAAAAAACACGAAAATTTTCAGATTTTCAATGTTTTCAAAATGACTTTATTTCTTTACTAACTTTTAGAGAATTCATTAAAACAAGTAAAACAGTTGAAAAAACTTGGTAATCGGTCCAAAAATGATGATTTTAGAGTATTTTTTATTTTTAAAATTTTGGGAACTTTTTGAATAGCTAGCATCACAAAAAAACACGAAAATTTTCAGATTTTCAATTTTTTCAGAATGACTTTATTTCTTTACTAACTTTCAGAGAATTCATTAAAACAAGTAAAACAGTTGAAAAAACTTGGTAATCGGTCCAAAAATGATGATTTTAGAGTATTTTTTATTTTTAAAATTTTGGGAACTTTTTGAATAGCTAGCATCACAAAAAAACACGAAAATTTTCAGATTTTCAATTTTTTCAAAATGACTTTATTTCTTTACTAACTTTTAGAGAATTCATTAAAACAAGTAAAACAGTTGAAAAAACTTGGTAATCGGTCCAAAAATGATGATTTTAGAGTATTTTTTATTTTTAAAATTTTGGGAACTTTTTGAATAGCTAGCATCACAAAAAAACACGAAAATTTTCAGATTTTCAATTTTTTCAGAATGACTTTATTTCTTTACTAACTTTCAGAGAATTCATTAAAACAAGTAAAACAGTTGAAAAAACTTGGTAATCGGTCCAAAAATGATGATTTTAGAGTATTTTTTATTTTTAAAATTTTGGGAACTTTTTGAATAGCTAGCATCACAAAAAAACACGAAAATTTTCAGATTTTCAATTTTTTCAGAATGACTTTATTTCTTTACTAACTTTTAGAGAATTCATTAAAACAAGTAAAACAGTTGAAAAAACTTGGTAATCGGTCCAAAAATGATGATTTTAGAGTATTTTTTATTTTTAAAATTTTGGGAACTTTTTGAATAGCTAGCATCACAAAAAAACACGAAAATTTTCAGATTTTCAATTTTTTCAGAATGACTTTATTTCTTTACTAACTTTCAGAGAATTCATTAAAACAAGTAAAACAGTTGAAAAAACTTGGTAATCGGTCCAAAAATGATGATTTTAGAGTATTTTTTATTTTTAAAATTTTGGGAACTTTTTGAATAGCTAGCATCACAAAAAAACACGAAAATTTTCAGATTTTCAATTTTTTCAAAATGACTTTATTTCTTTACTAACTTTTAGAGAATTCATTAAAACAAGTAAAACAGTTGAAAAAACTTGGTAATCGGTCCAAAAATGATGATTTTAGAGTATTTTTTATTTTTAAAATTTTGGGAACTTTTTGAATAGCTAGCATCACAAAAAAACACGAAAATTTTCAGATTTTCAATGTTTTCAAAATGACTTTATTTCTTTACTAACTTTTAGAGAATTCATTAAAACAAGTAAAACAGTTGAAAAAACTTGGTAATCGGTCCAAAAATGATGATTTTAGAGTATTTTTTATTTTTAAAATTTTGGGAACTTTTTGAATAGCTAGCATCACAAAAAAACACGAAAATTTTCAGATTTTCAATTTTTTCAGAATGACTTTATTTCTTTACTAACTTTCAGAGAATTCATTAAAACAAGTAAAACAGTTGAAAAAACTTGGTAATCGGTCCAAAAATGATGATTTTAGAGTATTTTTTATTTTTAAAATTTTGGGAACTTTTTGAATAGCTAGCATCACAAAAAAACACGAAAATTTTCAGATTTTCAATTTTTTCAGAATGACTTTATTTCTTTACTAACTTTTAGAGAATTCATTAAAACAAGTAAAACAGTTGAAAAAACTTGGTAATCGGTCCAAAAATGATGATTTTAGAGTATTTTTTATTTTTAAAATTTTGGGAACTTTTTGAATAGCTAGCATCACAAAAAAACACGAAAATTTTCAGATTTTCAATTTTTTCAGAATGACTTTATTTCTTTACTAACTTTCAGAGAATTCATTAAAACAAGTAAAACAGTTGAAAAAACTTGGTAATCGGTCCAAAAATGATGATTTTAGAGTATTTTTTATTTTTAAAATTTTGGGAACTTTTTGAATAGCTAGCATCACAAAAAAACACGAAAATTTTCAGATTTTCAATTTTTTCAGAATGACTTTATTTCTTTACTAACTTTTAGAGAATTCATTAAAACAAGTAAAACAGTTGAAAAAACTTGGTAATCGGTCCAAAAATGATGATTTTAGAGTATTTTTTATTTTTAAAATTTTGGGAACTTTTTGAATAGCTAGCATCACAAAAAAACACGAAAATTTTCAGATTTTCAATTTTTTCAGAATGACTTTATTTCTTTACTAACTTTCAGAGAATTCATTAAAACAAGTAAAACAGTTGAAAAAACTTGGTAATCGGTCCAAAAATGATGATTTTAGAGTATTTTTTATTTTTAAAATTTTGGGAACTTTTTGAATAGCTAGCATCACAAAAAAACACGAAAATTTTCAGATTTTCAATTTTTTCAAAATGACTTTATTTCTTTACTAACTTTTAGAGAATTCATTAAAACAAGTAAAACAGTTGAAAAAACTTGGTAATCGGTCCAAAATGATGATTTTAGAGTATTTTTTATTTTTAAAATTTTGGGAACTTTTTGAATAGCTAGCATCACAAAAAAACACGAAAATTTTCAGATTTTCAATGTTTTCAAAATGACTTTATTTCTTTACTAACTTTAGAGAATTCATTAAAACAAGTAAAACAGTTGAAAAAACTTGGTAATCGGTCCAAAAATGATGATTTTAGAGTATTTTTTATTTTTAAAATTTGGGAACTTTTTGAATAGCTAGCATCACAAAAAAACACGAAAATTTTCAGATTTTCAATTTTTTCAGAATGACTTTATTTCTTTACTAACTTTCAGAGAATTCATTAAAACAAGTAAAACAGTTGAAAAAACTTGGTAATCGGTCCAAAAATGATGATTTTAGAGTATTTTTTATTTTTAAAATTTTGGGAACTTTTTGAATAGCTAGCATCACAAAAAAACACGAAAATTTTCAGATTTTCAATTTTTCAGAATGACTTTATTTCTTTACTAACTTTTAGAGAATTCATTAAAACAAGTAAAACAGTTGAAAAAACTTGGTAATCGGTCCAAAAATGATGACTTTTAGAGTATTTTTTATTTTTAAAATTTTGGGAACTTTTTGAATAGCTAGCATCACAAAAAAACACGAAAATTTTCAGATTTTCAATTTTTTTCAGAATGACTTTATTTCTTTACTAACTTTCAGAGAATTCATTAAAACAAGTAAAACAGTTGAAAAAACTTGGTAATCGGTCCAAAAATGATGATTTTAGAGTATTTTTTATTTTTAAAATTTTGGGAACTTTTTGAATAGCTAGCATCACAAAAAAACACGAAAATTTTCAGATTTTCAATTTTTTCAGAATGACTTTATTTCTTTACTAACTTTTAGAGAATTCATTAAAACAAGTAAAACAGTTGAAAAAACTTGGTAATCGGTCCAAAAATGATGATTTTAGAGTATTTTTTATTTTTAAAATTTTGGGAACTTTTTGAATAGCTAGCATCACAAAAAACACGAAAATTTTCAGATTTTCAATGTTTTCAAATGACTTTATTTCTTTACTAACTTTAGAGAATTCATTAAAACAAGTAAAACAGTTGAAAAAACTTGGTAATCGGTCCAAAAATGATGATTTTAGAGTATTTTTTATTTTTAAAATTTTGGGAACTTTTTGAATAGCTAGCATCACAAAAAAACACGAAAATTTCAGATTTTCAATGTTTTCAAAATGACTTTATTTCTTTACTAACTTTTAGAGAATTCATTAAAACAAGTAAAACAGTTGAAAAAACTTGGTAATCGGTCCAAAAATGATGATTTTAGAGTATTTTTTATTTTTAAAATTTTGGGAACTTTTTGAATAGCTAGCATCACAAAAAAACACGAAAATTTTCAGATTTTCAATTTTTTCAGAATGACTTTATTTCTTTACTAACTTTAGAGAATTCATTAAACAAGTAAAACAGTTGAAAAAACTTGGTAATCGGTCCAAAAATGATGATTTTAGAGTATTTTTTATTTTTAAAATTTTGGGAACTTTTTGAATAGCTAGCATCACAAAAAAACACGAAAATTTTCAGATTTTCAATTTTTTCAGAATGACTTTATTTCTTTACTAACTTTAGAGAATTCATTAAAACAAGTAAAACAGTTGAAAAAACTTGGTAATCGGTCCAAAAATGATGATTTTAGAGTATTTTTTATTTTAAAATTTTGGGAACTTTTTGAATAGCTAGCATCACAAAAAAACACGAAAATTTTCAGATTTTCATGTTTTCAAATGACTTTATTTCTTTACTAACTTTTAGAGAATTCATTAAAACAAGTAAAACAGTTGAAAAAACTTGGTAATCGGTCCAAAAATGATGATTTTAGAGTATTTTTTATTTTTAAAATTTTGGGAACTTTTTGAATAGCTAGCATCACAAAAAAACACGAAAATTTTCAGATTTTCAATTTTTTCAGAATGACTTTATTTCTTTACTAACTTTCAGAGAATTCATTAAAACAAGTAAAACAGTTGAAAAAACTTGGTAATCGGTCCAAAAATGATGATTTTAGAGTATTTTTTATTTTTAAAATTTGGGAACTTTTTGAATAGCTAGCATCACAAAAAACACGAAATTTTCAGATTTTCAATTTTTTCAGAATGACTTTATTTCTTTACTAACTTTCAGAGAATTCATTAAAACAAGTAAAACAGTTGAAAAAACTTGGTAATCGGTCCAAAAATGATGATTTTAGAGTATTTTTTATTTTTAAAATTTTGGGAACTTTTTGAATAGCTAGCATCACAAAAAAACACGAAAATTTTCAGATTTTCAATTTTTTCAGAATGACTTTATTTCTTTACTAACTTTTAGAGAATTCATTAAAACAAGTAAAACAGTTGAAAAAACTTGGTAATCGGTCCAAAAATGATGATTTTAGAGTATTTTTATTTTTAAAATTTTGGGAACTTTTTGAATAGCTAGCATCACAAAAAAACACGAAAATTTTCAGATTTTCAATGTTTTCAAATGACTTTATTTCTTTACTAACTTTTAGAGAATTCATTAAAACAAGTAAAACAGTTGAAAAAACTTGGTAATCGGTCCAAAAATGATGATTTTAGAGTATTTTTTATTTTTAAAATTTTGGGAACTTTTTGAATAGCTAGCATCACAAAAAAACACGAAAATTTTCAGATTTTCAATGTTTTCAAAATGACTTTATTTCTTTACTAACTTTTAGAGAATTCATTAAAACAAGTAAAACAGTTGAAAAAACTTGGTAATCGGTCCAAAAATGATGATTTTAGAGTATTTTTTATTTTTAAAATTTTGGGAACTTTTTGAATAGCTAGCATCACAAAAAAACACGAAAATTTTCAGATTTTCAATTTTTTCAGAATGACTTTATTTCTTTACTAACTTTTAGAGAATTCATTAAAACAAGTAAAACAGTTGAAAAAACTTGGTAATCGGTCCAAAAATGATGATTTTAGAGTATTTTTTATTTTTAAAATTTTGGGAACTTTTTGAATAGCTAGCATCACAAAAAAACACGAAAATTTTCAGATTTTCAATTTTTTCAGAATGACTTTATTTCTTTACTAACTTTTAGAGAATTCATTAAAACAAGTAAAACAGTTGAAAAAACTTGGTAATCGGTCCAAAAATGATGATTTTAGAGTATTTTTTATTTTTAAAATTTTGGGAACTTTTTGAATAGCTAGCATCACAAAAAAACACGAAAATTTTCAGATTTTCAATTTTTTCAGAATGACTTTATTTCTTTACTAACTTTCAGAGAATTCATTAAAACAAGTAAAACAGTTGAAAAAACTTGGTAATCGGTCCAAAAATGATGATTTTAGAGTATTTTTTATTTTTAAAATTTTGGGAACTTTTTGAATAGCTAGCATCACAAAAAAACACGAAAATTTTCAGATTTTCAATGTTTTCAAAATGACTTTATTTCTTTACTAACTTTTAGAGAATTCATTAAAACAAGTAAAACAGTTGAAAAAACTTGGTAATCGGTCCAAAAATGATGATTTTAGAGTATTTTTTATTTTTAAAATTTTGGGAACTTTTTGAATAGCTAGCATCACAAAAAAACACGAAAATTTTCAGATTTTCAATTTTTTCAGAATGACTTTATTTCTTTACTAACTTTCAGAGAATTCATTAAAACAAGTAAAACAGTTGAAAAAACTTGGTAATCGGTCCAAAAATGATGATTTTAGAGTTTTTTATTTTTAAAATTTTGGGAACTTTTTGAATAGCTAGCATCACAAAAAAACACGAAAATTTTCAGATTTTCAATTTTTTCAGAATGACTTTATTTCTTTACTAACTTTCAGAGAATTCATTAAAACAAGTAAAACAGTTGAAAAAACTTGGTAATCGGTCCAAAAATGATGATTTTAGAGTATTTTTTATTTTTAAAATTTTGGGAACTTTTTGAATAGCTAGCATCACAAAAAAACACGAAAATTTTCAGATTTTCAATGTTTTCAAAATGACTTTATTTCTTTACTAACTTTTAGAGAATTCATTAAAACAAGTAAAACAGTTGAAAAAACTTGGTAATCGGTCCAAAAATGACGATTTTAGAGTATTTTTTATTTTTAAAATTTTGGGAGCTTTTTGAATAGCTAGCATCACAAAAAAACACGAAAATTTTCAGATTTTCAATTTTTTCAGAATGACTTTATTTCTTTACTAACTTTCAGAGAATTCATTAAAACAAGTAAAACAGTTGAAAAAACTTGGTAATCGGTCCAAAAATGATGATTTTAGAGTATTTTTTATTTTTAAAATTTTGGGAACTTTTTGAATAGCTAGCATCACAAAAAAACACGAAAATTTTCAGATTTTCAATGTTTTCAAAATGACTTTATTTCTTTACTAACTTTTAGAGAATTCATTAAAACAAGTAAAACAGTTGAAAAAACTTGGTAATCGGTCCAAAAATGACGATTTTAGAGTATTTTTTATTTTTAAAATTTTGGGAGCTTTTTGAATAGCTAGCATCAGAAAAAAACACGAAAATTTTCAGATTTTCAATTTTTTCAGAATGACTTTATTTCTTTACTAACTTTCAGAGAATTCATTAAAACAAGTAAAACAGTTGAAAAAACTTGGTAATCGGTCCAAAAATGATGATTTTAGAGTATTTTTTATTTTTAAAATTTTGGGAACTTTTTGAATAGCTAGCATCACAAAAAAACACGAAAATTTTCAGATTTTCAATGTTTTCAAAATGACTTTATTTCTTTACTAACTTTCAGAGAATTCATTAAAACAAGTAAAACAGTTGAAAAAACTTGGTAATCGGTCCAAAAATGATGATTTTAGAGTATTTTTTATTTTTAAAATTTTGGGAACTTTTTGAATAGCTAGCATCACAAAAAAACACGAAAATTTTCAGATTTTCAATGTTTTCAAAATGACTTTATTTCTTTACTAACTTTCAGAGAATTCATTAAAACAAGTAAAACAGTTGAAAAAACTTGGTAATCGGTCCAAAAATGATGATTTTAGAGTATTTTTTATTTTTAAAATTTTGGGAACTTTTTGAATAGCTAGCATCACAAAAAAACACGAAAATTTTCAGATTTTCAATTTTTTCAGAATGACTTTATTTCTTTACTAACTTTCAGAGAATTCATTAAAACAAGTAAAACAGTTGAAAAAACTTGGTAATCGGTCCAAAAATGATGATTTTAGAGTTTTTTATTTTTAAAATTTTGGGAACTTTTTGAATAGCTAGCATCACAAAAAAACACGAAAATTTTCAGATTTTCAATTTTTTCAGAATGACTTTATTTCTTTACTAACTTTTAGAGAATTCATTAAAACAAGTAAAACAGTTGAAAAAACTTGGTAATCGGTCCAAAAATGATGATTTTAGAGTATTTTTTATTTTTAAAATTTTGGGAGCTTTTTGAATAGCTAGCATCACAAAAAAACACGAAAATTTTCAGATTTTCAATTTTTTCAGAATGACTTTATTTCTTTACTAACTTTCAGAGAATTCATTAAAACAAGTAAAACAGTTGAAAAAACTTGGTAATCGGTCCAAAAATGATGATTTTAGAGTATTTTTTATTTTTAAAATTTTGGGAACTTTTTGAATAGCTAGCATCACAAAAAAACACGAAAATTTTCAGATTTTCAATGTTTTCAAAATGACTTTATTTCTTTACTAACTTTTAGAGAATTCATTAAAACAAGTAAAACAGTTGAAAAAACTTGGTAATCGGTCCAAAAATGATGATTTTAGAGTATTTTTTATTTTTAAAATTTTGGGAACTTTTTGAATAGCTAGCATCACAAAAAAACACGAAAATTTTCAGATTTTCAATTTTTTCAGAATGACTTTATTTCTTTACTAACTTTCAGAGAATTCATTAAAACAAGTAAAACAGTTGAAAAAACTTGGTAATCGGTCCAAAAATGATGATTTTAGAGTATTTTTTATTTTTAAAATTTTGGGAACTTTTTGAATAGCTAGCATCACAAAAAAACACGAAAATTTTCAGATTTTCAATGTTTTCAAAATGACTTTATTTCTTTACTAACTTTTAGAGAATTCATTAAAACAAGTAAAACAGTTGAAAAAACTTGGTAATCGGTCCAAAAATGACGATTTTAGAGTATTTTTTATTTTTAAAATTTTGGGAGCTTTTTGAATAGCTAGCATCAGAAAAAAACACGAAAATTTTCAGATTTTCAATTTTTTCAGAATGACTTTATTTCTTTACTAACTTTCAGAGAATTCATTAAAACAAGTAAAACAGTTGAAAAAACTTGGTAATCGGTCCAAAAATGATGATTTTAGAGTATTTTTTATTTTTAAAATTTTGGGAACTTTTTGAATAGCTAGCATCACAAAAAAACACGAAAATTTTCAGATTTTCAATGTTTTCAAAATGACTTTATTTCTTTACTAACTTTCAGAGAATTCATTAAAACAAGTAAAACAGTTGAAAAAACTTGGTAATCGGTCCAAAAATGATGATTTTAGAGTATTTTTTATTTTTAAAATTTTGGGAACTTTTTGAATAGCTAGCATCACAAAAAAACACGAAAATTTTCAGATTTTCAATTTTTTCAGAATGACTTTATTTCTTTACTAACTTTCAGAGAATTCATTAAAACAAGTAAAACAGTTGAAAAAACTTGGTAATCGGTCCAAAAATGATGATTTTAGAGTATTTTTTATTTTTAAAATTTTGGGAACTTTTTGAATAGCTAGCATCACAAAAAAACACGAAAATTTTCAGATTTTCAATGTTTTCAAAATGACTTTATTTCTTTACTAACTTTTAGAGAATTCATTAAAACAAGTAAAACAGTTGAAAAAACTTGGTAATCGGTCCAAAAATGATGATTTTAGAGTATTTTTTATTTTTAAAATTTTGGGAACTTTTTGAATAGCTAGCATCACAAAAAAACACGAAAATTTTCAGATTTTCAATTTTTTCAGAATGACTTTATTTCTTTACTAACTTTCAGAGAATTCATTAAAACAAGTAAAACAGTTGAAAAAACTTGGTAATCGGTCCAAAAATGATGATTTTAGAGTATTTTTTATTTTTAAAATTTTGGGAACTTTTTGAATAGCTAGCATCACAAAAAAACACGAAAATTTTCAGATTTTCAATGTTTTCAAAATGACTTTATTTCTTTACTAACTTTTAGAGAATTCATTAAAACAAGTAAAACAGTTGAAAAAACTTGGTAATCGGTCCAAAAATGACGATTTTAGAGTATTTTTTATTTTTAAAATTTTGGGAACTTTTTGAATAGCTGGCATCACAAAAAAACACGAAAATTTTCAGATTTTCAATTTTTTCAAAATGACTTTATTTCTTTACTAACTTTTAGAGAATTCATTAAAACCAGTAAAACAGTTGAAAAAACTTGGTAATCGGTCCAAAAATGACGATTTTAGAGTATTTTTTATTTTTAAAATTTTGGGAACTTTTTGAATAGCTAGCATCACAAAAAAACACGAAAATTTTCAGATTTTCAATGTTTTCAAAATGACTTTATTTCTTTACTAACTTTTAGAGAATTCATTAAAACAAGTAAAACAGTTGAAAAAACTTGGTAATCGGTCCAAAAATGATGATTTTAGAGTATTTTTTATTTTTAAAATTTTGGGAACTTTTTGAATAGCTAGCATCACAAAAAAACACGAAAATTTTCAGATTTTCAATTTTTTCAGAATGACTTTATTTCTTTACTAACTTTCAGAGAATTCATTAAAACAAGTAAAACAGTTGAAAAAACTTGGTAATCGGTCCAAAAATGATGATTTTAGAGTTTTTTATTTTTAAAATTTTGGGAACTTTTTGAATAGCTAGCATCACAAAAAAACACGAAAATTTTCAGATTTTCAATTTTTTCAGAATGACTTTATTTCTTTACTAACTTTCAGAGAATTCATTAAAACAAGTAAAACAGTTGAAAAAACTTGGTAATCGGTCCAAAAATGATGATTTTAGAGTATTTTTTATTTTTAAAATTTTGGGAACTTTTTGAATAGCTAGCATCACAAAAAAACACGAAAATTTTCAGATTTTCAATGTTTTCAAAATGACTTTATTTCTTTACTAACTTTTAGAGAATTCATTAAAACAAGTAAAACAGTTGAAAAAACTTGGTAATCGGTCCAAAAATGACGATTTTAGAGTATTTTTTATTTTTAAAATTTTGGGAGCTTTTTGAATAGCTAGCATCACAAAAAAACACGAAAATTTTCAGATTTTCAATTTTTTCAGAATGACTTTATTTCTTTACTAACTTTCAGAGAATTCATTAAAACAAGTAAAACAGTTGAAAAAACTTGGTAATCGGTCCAAAAATGATGATTTTAGAGTATTTTTTATTTTTAAAATTTTGGGAACTTTTTGAATAGCTAGCATCACAAAAAAACACGAAAATTTTCAGATTTTCAATGTTTTCAAAATGACTTTATTTCTTTACTAACTTTCAGAGAATTCATTAAAACAAGTAAAACAGTTGAAAAAACTTGGTAATCGGTCCAAAAATGATGATTTTAGAGTATTTTTTATTTTTAAAATTTTGGGAACTTTTTGAATAGCTAGCATCACAAAAAAACACGAAAATTTTCAGATTTTCAATGTTTTCAAAATGACTTTATTTCTTTACTAACTTTTAGAGAATTCATTAAAACAAGTAAAACAGTTGAAAAAACTTGGTAATCGGTCCAAAAATGATGATTTTAGAGTATTTTTTATTTTTAAAATTTTGGGAGCTTTTTGAATAGCTAGCATCACAAAAAAACACGAAAATTTTCAGATTTTCAATTTTTTCAGAATGACTTTATTTCTTTACTAACTTTCAGAGAATTCATTAAAACAAGTAAAACAGTTGAAAAAACTTGGTAATCGGTCCAAAAATGATGATTTTAGAGTATTTTTTATTTTTAAAATTTTGGGAACTTTTTAAATAGCTAGCATCACAAAAAAACACGAAAATTTTCAGATTTTCAATGTTTTCAAAATGACTTTATTTCTTTACTAACTTTTAGAGAATTCATTAAAACAAGTAAAACAGTTGAAAAAACTTGGTAATCGGTCCAAAAATGATGATTTTAGAGTATTTTTTATTTTTAAAATTTTGGGAACTTTTTGAATAGCTAGCATCACAAAAAAACACGAAAATTTTCAGATTTTCAATTTTTTCAGAATGACTTTATTTCTTTACTAACTTTTAGAGAATTCATTAAAACAAGTAAAACAGTTGAAAAAACTTGGTAATCGGTCCAAAAATGATGATTTTAGAGTATTTTTTATTTTTAAAATTTTGGGAACTTTTTGAATAGCTAGCATCACAAAAAAACACGAAAATTTTCAGATTTTCAATGTTTTCAAAATGACTTTATTTCTTTACTAACTTTTAGAGAATTCATTAAAACAAGTAAAACAGTTGAAAAAACTTGGTAATCGGTCCAAAAATGATGATTTTAGAGTATTTTTTATTTTTAAAATTTTGGGAACTTTTTAAATAGCTAGCATCACAAAAAAACACGAAAATTTTCAGATTTTCAATGTTTTCAAAATGACTTTATTTCTTTACTAACTTTTAGAGAATTCATTAAAACAAGTAAAACAGTTGAAAAAACTTGGTAATCGGTCCAAAAATGACGATTTTAGAGTATTTTTTATTTTTAAAATTTTGGGAACTTTTTGAATAGCTGGCATCACAAAAAAACACGAAAATTTTCAGATTTTCAATTTTTTCAAAATGAATTTATTTCTTTACTAACTTTTAGAGAATTCATTAAAACCAGTAAAACAGTTGAAAAAACTTGGTAATCGGTCCAAAAATGACGATTTTAGAGTATTTTTTATTTTTAAAATTTTGGGAACTTTTTAAATAGCTAGCATCACAAAAAAACACGAAAATTTTCAGATTTTCAATGTTTTCAAAATGACTTTATTTCTTTACTAACTTTTAGAGAATTCATTAAAACCAGTAAAACAGTTGAAAAAACTTGGTAATCGGTCCAAAAATGACGATTTTAGAGTATTTTTTATTTTTAAAATTTTGGGAACTTTTTGAATAGCTAGCATCACAAAAAAACACGAAAATTTTCAGATTTTCAATGTTTTCAAAATGACTTTATTTCTTTACTAACTTTTAGAGAATTCATTAAAACAAGTAAAACAGTTGAAAAAACTTGGTAATCGGTCCAAAAATGATGATTTTAGAGTATTTTTTATTTTTAAAATTTTGGGAACTTTTTGAATAGCTAGCATCACAAAAAAACACGAAAATTTTCAGATTTTCAATGTTTTCAAAATGACTTTATTTCTTTACTAACTTTTAGAGAATTCATTAAAACAAGTAAAACAGTTGAAAAAACTTGGTAATCGGTCCAAAAATGATGATTTTAGAGTATTTTTTATTTTTAAAATTTTGGGAGCTTTTTGAATAGCTAGCATCACAAAAAAACACGAAAATTTTCAGATTTTCAATTTTTTCAGAATGACTTTATTTCTTTACTAACTTTCAGAGAATTCATTAAAACAAGTAAAACAGTTGAAAAAACTTGGTAATCGGTCCAAAAATGATGATTTTAGAGTATTTTTTATTTTTAAAATTTTGGGAACTTTTTAAATAGCTAGCATCACAAAAAAACACGAAAATTTTCAGATTTTCAATGTTTTCAAAATGACTTTATTTCTTTACTAACTTTTAGAGAATTCATTAAAACAAGTAAAACAGTTGAAAAAACTTGGTAATCGGTCCAAAAATGATGATTTTAGAGTATTTTTTATTTTTAAAATTTTGGGAACTTTTTGAATAGCTAGCATCACAAAAAAACACGAAAATTTTCAGATTTTCAATGTTTTCAAAATGACTTTATTTCTTTACTAACTTTTAGAGAATTCATTAAAACAAGTAAAACAGTTGAAAAAACTTGGTAATCGGTCCAAAAATGATGATTTTAGAGTATTTTTTATTTTTAAAATTTTGGGAACTTTTTGAATAGCTAGCATCACAAAAAAACACGAAAATTTTCAGATTTTCAATGTTTTCAAAATGACTTTATTTCTTTACTAACTTTTAGAGAATTCATTAAAACAAGTAAAACAGTTGAAAAAACTTGGTAATCGGTCCAAAAATGATGATTTTAGAGTATTTTTTATTTTTAAAATTTTGGGAACTTTTTAAATAGCTAGCATCACAAAAAAACACGAAAATTTTCAGATTTTCAATGTTTTCAAAATGACTTTATTTCTTTACTAACTTTTAGAGAATTCATTAAAACAAGTAAAACAGTTGAAAAAACTTGGTAATCGGTCCAAAAATGACGATTTTAGAGTATTTTTTATTTTTAAAATTTTGGGAACTTTTTGAATAGCTGGCATCACAAAAAAACACGAAAATTTTCAGATTTTCAATGTTTTCAAAATGACTTTATTTCTTTACTAACTTTTAGAGAATTCATTAAAACAAGTAAAACAGTTGAAAAAACTTGGTAATCGGTCCAAAAATGATGATTTTAGAGTATTTTTTATTTTTAAAATTTTGGGAACTTTTTAAATAGCTAGCATCACAAAAAAACACGAAAATTTTCAGATTTTCAATGTTTTCAAAATGACTTTATTTCTTTACTAACTTTTAGAGAATTCATTAAAACAAGTAAAACAGTTGAAAAAACTTGGTAATCGGTCCAAAAATGATGATTTTAGAGTATTTTTTATTTTTAAAATTTTGGGAGCTTTTTGAATAGCTAGCATCACAAAAAAACACGAAAATTTTCAGATTTTCAATTTTTTCAGAATGACTTTATTTCTTTACTAACTTTCAGAGAATTCATTAAAACAAGTAAAACAGTTGAAAAAACTTGGTAATCGGTCCAAAAATGATGATTTTAGAGTATTTTTTATTTTTAAAATTTTGGGAACTTTTTAAATAGCTAGCATCACAAAAAAACACGAAAATTTTCAGATTTTCAATGTTTTCAAAATGACTTTATTTCTTTACTAACTTTTAGAGAATTCATTAAAACAAGTAAAACAGTTGAAAAAACTTGGTAATCGGTCCAAAAATGACGATTTTAGAGTATTTTTTATTTTTAAAATTTTGGGAACTTTTTGAATAGCTGGCATCACAAAAAAACACGAAAATTTTCAGATTTTCAATTTTTTCAAAATGACTTTATTTCTTTACTAACTTTTAGAGAATTCATTAAAACCAGTAAAACAGTTGAAAAAACTTGGTAATCGGTCCAAAAATGACGATTTTAGAGTATTTTTTATTTTTAAAATTTTGGGAACTTTTTGAATAGCTAGCATCACAAAAAAACACGAAAATTTTCAGATTTTCAATGTTTTCAAAATGACTTTATTTCTTTACTAACTTTTAGAGAATTCATTAAAACAAGTAAAACAGTTGAAAAAACTTGGTAATCGGTCCAAAAATGATGATTTTAGAGTATTTTTTATTTTTAAAATTTTGGGAACTTTTTGAATAGCTAGCATCACAAAAAAACACGAAAATTTTCAGATTTTCAATGTTTTCAAAATGACTTTATTTCTTTACTAACTTTTAGAGAATTCATTAA
Organism: Argyra leucocephala; assembly: GCA_963942445.1. Lineage (NCBI taxonomy): Eukaryota > Metazoa > Arthropoda > Insecta > Diptera > Dolichopodidae > Argyra > Argyra leucocephala. Next base: position 20,159,645 of record OZ012681.1, read on the forward strand.
AACAAGTAAAACAGTTGAAAAAACTTGGTAATCGGTCCAAAAATGATGATTTTAGAGTATTTTTTATTTTTAAAATTTTGGGAACTTTTTGAATAGCTAGCATCACAAAAAAACACGAAAATTTTCAGATTTTCAATTTTTTCAGAATGACTTTATTTCTTTACTAACTTTCAGAGAATTCATTAAAACAAGTAAAACAGTTGAAAAAACTTGGTAATCGGTCCAAAAATGATGATTTTAGAGTATTTTTTATTTTTAAAATCTTGGGAACTTTTTGAATAGCTAGCATCACAAAAAAACACGAAAATTTTCAGATTTTCAATGTTTTCAAAATGACTTTATTTCTTTACTAACTTTTAGAGAATTCATTAAAACAAGTAAAACAGTTGAAAAAACTTGGTAATCGGTCCAAAAATGATGATTTTAGAGTATTTTTTATTTTTAAAATTTTGGGAACTTTTTGAATAGCTAGCATCACAAAAAAACACGAAAATTTTCAGATTTTCAATTTTTTCAAAATGACTTTATTTCTTTACTAACTTTTAGAGAATTCATTAAAACAAATAAAAAAGTTGAAAAAACTTGGTAATCGGTCCAAAAATGACGATTTTAGAGTATTTTTTATTTTTAAAATTTTGGGAACTTTTTGAATAGCTAGCATCACAAAAAAACACGAAAATTTTCAGATTTTCAATTTTTTCAAAATGACTTTATTTCTTTACTAACTTTTAGAGAATTCATTAAAACAAGTAAAACAGTTGAAAAAACTTGGTAATCGGTCCAAAAATGATGATTTTAGAGTATTTTTTATTTTTAAAATTTTGGGAACTTTTTGAATAGCTAGCATCACAAAAAAACACGAAAATTTTCAGATTTTCAATGTTTTCAAAATGACTTTATTTCTTTACTAACTTTTAGAGAATTCATTAAAACAAGTAAAACAGTTGAAAAAACTTGGTAATCGGTCCAAAAATGATGATTTTAGAGTATTTTTTATTTTAAAAATTTTGGGAACTTTTTGAATAGCTAGCATCACAAAAAAACACGAAAATTTTCAGATTTTCAATGTTTTCAAAATGACTTTATTTCTTTACTAACTTTTAGAGAATTCATTAAAACAAGTAAAACAGTTGAAAAAACTTGGTAATCGGTCCAAAAATGATGATTTTAGAGTATTTTTGATTTTTAAAATTTTGGGAACTTTTTGAATAGCTAGCATCACAAAAAAACACGAAAATTTTCAGATTTTCAATGTTTTCAAAATGACTTTATTTCTTTACTAACTTTTAGAGAATTCATTAAAACAAGTAAAACAGTTGAAAAAACTTGGTAATCGGTCCAAAAATGATGATTTTAGAGTATTTTTTATTTTTAAAATTTTGGGAACTTTTTGAATAGCTAGCATCACAAAAAAACACGAAAATTTTCAGATTTTCAATTTTTTCAGAATGACTTTATTTCTTTACTAACTTTCAGAGAATTCATTAAAACAAGTAAAACAGTTGAAAAAACTTGGTAATCGGTCCAAAAATGATGATTTTAGAGTATTTTTTATTTTTAAAATTTTGGGAACTTTTTGAATAGCTAGCATCACAAAAAAACACGAAAATTTTCAGATTTTCAATTTTTTCAGAATGACTTTATTTCTTTACTAACTTTTAGAGAATTCATTAAAACAAGTAAAACAGTTGAAAAAACTTGGTAATCGGTCCAAAAATGATGATTTTAGAGTATTTTTTATTTTTAAAATTTTGGGAACTTTTTGAATAGCTAGCATCACAAAAAAACACGAAAATTTTCAGATTTTCAATGTTTTCAAAATGACTTTATTTCTTTACTAACTTTTAGAGAATTCATTAAAACAAGTAAAACAGTTGAAAAAACTTGGTAATCGGTCCAAAAATGATGATTTTAGAGTATTTTTTATTTTTAAAATTTTGGGAACTTTTTGAATAGCTAGCATCACAAAAAAACACGAAAATTTTCAGATTTTCAATTTTTTCAGAATGACTTTATTTCTTTACTAACTTTTAGAGAATTCATTAAAACAAGTAAAACAGTTGAAAAAACTTGGTAATCGGTCCAAAAATGATGATTTGAGAGTATTTTTTATTTTTAAAATTTTGGGAACTTTTTGAATAGCTAGCATCACAAAAAAACACGAAAATTTTCAGATTTTCAATTTTTTCAGAATGACTTTATTTCTTTACTAACTTTCAGAGAATTCATTAAAACAAGTAAAACAGTTGAAAAAACTTGGTAATCGGTCCAAAAATGATGATTTTAGAGTATTTTTTATTTTTAAAATTTTGGGAACTTTTTGAATAGCTAGCATCACAAAAAAACACGAAAATTTTCAGATTTTCAATTTTTTCAGAATGACTTTATTTCTTTACTAACTTTCAGAGAATTCATTAAAACAAGTAAAACAGTTGAAAAAACTTGGTAATCGGTCCAAAAATGATGATTTTAGAGTATTTTTTATTTTTAAAATTTTGGGAACTTTTTGAATAGCTAGCATCACAAAAAAACACGAAAATTTTCAGATTTTCAATTTTTTCAGAATGACTTTATTTCTTTACTAACTTTCAGAGAATTCATTAAAACAAGTAAAACAGTTGAAAAAACTTGGTAATCGGTCCAAAAATGATGATTTTAGAGTATTTTTTATTTTTAAAATTTTGGGAACTTTTTGAATAGCTAGCATCACAAAAAAACACGAAAATTTTCAGATTTTCAATGTTTTCAAAATGACTTTATTTCTTTACTAACTTTTAGAGAATTCATTAAAACAAGTAAAACAGTTGAAAAAACTTGGTAATCGGTCCAAAAATGATGATTTTAGAGTATTTTTTATTTTTAAAATTTTGGGAACTTTTTGAATAGCTAGCATCACAAAAAAACACGAAAATTTTCAGATTTTCAATGTTTTCAAAATGGTACTTTATTTCTTTACTAACTTTTAGAGAATTCATTAAAACAAGTAAAACAGTTGAAAAAACTTGGTAATCGGTCCAAAAATGATGATTTTAGAGTATTTTTCATTTTTAAAATTTTGGGAACTTTTTGAATAGCTAGCATCACAAAAAAACACGAAAATTTTCAGATTTTCAATTTTTTCAGAATGACTTTATTTCTTTACTAACTTTCAGAGAATTCATTAAAACAAGTAAAACAGTTGAAAAAACTTGGTAATCGGTCCAAAAATGATGATTTTAGAGTATTTTTTATTTTTAAAATTTTGGGAACTTTTTGAATAGCTAGCATCACAAAAAAACACGAAAATTTTCAGATTTTCAATTTTTTCAGAATGACTTTATTTCTTTACTAACTTTTAGAGAATTCATTAAAACAAGTAAAACAGTTGAAAAAACTTGGTAATCGGTCCAAAAATGATGATTTTAGAGTATTTTTTATTTTTAAAATTTTGGGAACTTTTTGAATAGCTAGCATCACAAAAAAACACGAAAATTTTCAGATTTTCAATTTTTTCAGAATGACTTTATTTCTTTACTAACTTTTAGAGAATTCATTAAAACAAGTAAAACAGTTGAAAAAACTTGGTAATCGGTCCAAAAATGATGATTTTAGAGTATTTTTTATTTTTAAAATTTTGGGAACTTTTTGAATAGCTAGCATCACAAAAAAACACGAAAATTTTCAGATTTTCAATGTTTTCAAAATGACTTTATTTCTTTACTAACTTTTAGAGAATTCATTAAAACAAGTAAAACAGTTGAAAAAACTTGGTAATCGGTCCAAAAATGATGATTTTAGAGTATTTTTTATTTTTAAAATTTTGGGAACTTTTTGAATAGCTAGCATCACAAAAAAACACGAAAATTTTCAGATTTTCAATGTTTTCAAAATGGTACTTTATTTCTTTACTAACTTTTAGAGAATTCATTAAAACAAGTAAAACAGTTGAAAAAACTTGGTAATCGGTCCAAAAATGATGATTTTAGAGTATTTTTCATTTTTAAAATTTTGGGAACTTTTTGAATAGCTAGCATCACAAAAAAACACGAAAATTTTCAGATTTTCAATTTTTTCAGAATGACTTTATTTCTTTACTAACTTTCAGAGAATTCATTAAAACAAGTAAAACAGTTGAAAAAACTTGGTAATCGGTCCAAAAATGATGATTTTAGAGTATTTTTTATTTTTAAAATTTTGGGAACTTTTTGAATAGCTAGCATCACAAAAAAACACGAAAATTTTCAGATTTTCAATTTTTTCAGAATGACTTTATTTCTTTACTAACTTTTAGAGAATTCATTAAAACAAGTAAAACAGTTGAAAAAACTTGGTAATCGGTCCAAAAATGACGATTTTAGAGTATTTTTTATTTTTAAAATTTTGGGAACTTTTTGAATAGCTGGCATCACAAAAAAACACGAAAATTTTCAGATTTTCAATTTTTTCAAAATGACTTTATTTCTTTACTAACTTTTAGAGAATTCATTAAAACCAGTAAAACAGTTGAAAAAACTTGGTAATCGGTCCAAAAATGACGATTTTAGAGTATTTTTTATTTTTAAAATTTTGGGAACTTTTTGAATAGCTAGCATCACAAAAAAACACGAAAATTTTCAGATTTTCAATTTTTTCAAAATGACTTTATTTCTTTACTAACTTTTAGAGAATTCATTAAAACAAGTAAAACAGTTGAAAAAACTTGGTAATCGGTCCAAAAATGATGATTTTAGAGTATTTTTTATTTTTAAAATTTTGGGAACTTTTTGAATAGCTAGCATCACAAAAAAACACGAAAATTTTCAGATTTTCAATGTTTTCAAAATGACTTTATTTCTTTACTAACTTTTAGAGAATTCATTAAAACAAGTAAAACAGTTGAAAAAACTTGGTAATCGGTCCAAAAATGATGATTTTAGAGTATTTTTTATTTTTAAAATTTTGGGAACTTTTTGAATAGCTAGCATCACAAAAAAACACGAAAATTTTCAGATTTTCAATTTTTTCAAAATGACTTTATTTCTTTACTAACTTTTAGAGAATTCATTAAAACAAATAAAAAAGTTGAAAAAACTTGGTAATCGGTCCAAAAATGACGATTTTAGAGTATTTTTTATTTTTAAAATTTTGGGAACTTTTTGAATAGCTAGCATCACAAAAAAACACGAAAATTTTCAGATTTTCAATTTTTTCAAAATGACTTTATTTCTTTACTAACTTTTAGAGAATTCATTAAAACAAGTAAAACAGTTGAAAAAACTTGGTAATCGGTCCAAAAATGATGATTTTAGAGTATTTTTTATTTTTAAAATTTTGGGAACTTTTTGAATAGCTAGCATCACAAAAAAACACGAAAATTTTCAGATTTTCAATGTTTTCAAAATGACTTTATTTCTTTACTAACTTTTAGAGAATTCAGTAAAACAAGTAAAACAGTTGAAAAAACTTGGTAATCGGTCCAAAAATGATGATTTTAGAGTATTTTTTATTTTTAAAATTTTGGGAACTTTTTGAATAGCTAGCATCACAAAAAAACACGAAAATTTTCAGATTTTCAATTTTTTTAGAATGACTTTATTTCTTTACTAACTTTTAGAGAATTCATTAAAACAAGTAAAACAGTTGAAAAAACTTGGTAATCGGTCCAAAAATGACGATTTTAGAGTATTTTTTATTTTTAAAATTTTGGGAACTTTTTGAATAGCTGGCATCACAAAAAAACACGAAAATTTTCAGATTTTCAATTTTTTCAAAATGACTTTATTTCTTTACTAACTTTTAGAGAATTCATTAAAACAAGTAAAACAGTTGAAAAAACTTGGTAATCGGTCCAAAAATGATGATTTTAGAGTATTTTTTATTTTTAAAATTTTGGGAACTTTTTGAATAGCTAGCATCACAAAAAAACACGAAAATTTTCAGATTTTCAATTTTTTTAGAATGACTTTATTTCTTTACTAACTTTTAGAGAATTCATTAAAACAAGTAAAACAGTTGAAAAAACTTGGTAATCGGTCCAAAAATGACGATTTTAGAGTATTTTTTATTTTTAAAATTTTGGGAACTTTTTGAATAGCTGGCATCACAAAAAAACACGAAAATTTTCAGATTTTCAATTTTTTCAAAATGACTTTATTTCTTTACTAACTTTTAGAGAATTCATTAAAACAAATAAAAAAGTTGAAAAAACTTGGTAATCGGTCCAAAAATGATGATTTTAGAGTATTTTTTATTTTTAAAATTTTGGGAACTTTTTGAATAGCTAGCATCACAAAAAAACACGAAAATTTTCAGATTTTCAATTTTTTCAAAATGACTTTATTTCTTTACTAACTTTTAGAGAATTCATTAAAACAAGTAAAACAGTTGAAAAAACTTGGTAATCGGTCCAAAAATGATGATTTTAGAGTATTTTTTATTTTTAAAATTTTGGGAACTTTTTGAATAGCTAGCATCACAAAAAAACACGAAAATTTTCAGATTTTCAATTTTTTTAGAATGACTTTATTTCTTTACTAACTTTTAGAGAATTCATTAAAACAAGTAAAACAGTTGAAAAAACTTGGTAATCGGTCCAAAAATGATGATTTTAGAGTATTTTTTATTTTTAAAATTTTGGGAACTTTTTGAATAGCTAGCATCACAAAAAAACACGAAAATTTTCAGATTTTCAATTTTTTTAGAATGACTTTATTTCTTTACTAACTTTTAGAGAATTCATTAAAACAAGTAAAACAGTTGAAAAAACTTGGTAATCGGTCCAAAAATGATGATTTTAGAGTATTTTTTATTTTTAAAATTTTGGGAACTTTTTGAATAGCTAGCATCACAAAAAAACACGAAAATTTTCAGATTTTCAATTTTTTCAAAATGACTTTATTTCTTTACTAACTTTTAGAGAATTCATTAAAACAAATAAAAAAGTTGAAAAAACTTGGTAATCGGTCCAAAAATGACGATTTTAGAGTATTTTTTATTTTTAAAATTTTGGGAACTTTTTGAATAGCTAGCATCACAAAAAAACACGAAAATTTTCAGATTTTCAATTTTTTCAAAATGACTTTATTTCTTTACTAACTTTTAGAGAATTCATTAAAACAAGTAAAACAGTTGAAAAAACTTGGTAATCGGTCCAAAAATGATGATTTTAGAGTATTTTTTATTTTTAAAATTTTGGGAACTTTTTGAATAGCTAGCATCACAAAAAAACACGAAAATTTTCAGATTTTCAATGTTTTCAAAATGACTTTATTTCTTTACTAACTTTTAGAGAATTCATTAAAACAAGTAAAACAGTTGAAAAAACTTGGTAATCGGTCCAAAAATGATGATTTTAGAGTATTTTTTATTTTTAAAATTTTGGGAACTTTTTGAATAGCTAGCATCACAAAAAAACACGAAAATTTTCAGATTTTCAATGTTTTCAAAATGACTTTATTTCTTTACTAACTTTTAGAGAATTCAGTAAAACAAGTAAAACAGTTGAAAAAACTTGGTAATCGGTCCAAAAATGATGATTTTAGAGTATTTTTTATTTTTAAAATTTTGGGAACTTTTTGAATAGCTAGCATCACAAAAAAACACGAAAATTTTCAGATTTTCAATTTTTTTAGAATGACTTTATTTCTTTACTAACTTTTAGAGAATTCATTAAAACAAGTAAAACAGTTGAAAAAACTTGGTAATCGGTCCAAAAATGACGATTTTAGAGTATTTTTTATTTTTAAAATTTTGGGAACTTTTTGAATAGCTGGCATCACAAAAAAACACGAAAATTTTCAGATTTTCAATTTTTTCAAAATGACTTTATTTCTTTACTAACTTTTAGAGAATTCATTAAAACAAGTAAAACAGTTGAAAAAACTTGGTAATCGGTCCAAAAATGATGATTTTAGAGTATTTTTTATTTTTAAAATTTTGGGAACTTTTTGAATAGCTAGCATCACAAAAAAACACGAAAATTTTCAGATTTTCAATTTTTTTAGAATGACTTTATTTCTTTACTAACTTTTAGAGAATTCATTAAAACAAGTAAAACAGTTGAAAAAACTTGGTAATCGGTCCAAAAATGACGATTTTAGAGTATTTTTTATTTTTAAAATTTTGGGAACTTTTTGAATAGCTGGCATCACAAAAAAACACGAAAATTTTCAGATTTTCAATTTTTTCAAAATGACTTTATTTCTTTACTAACTTTTAGAGAATTCATTAAAACAAATAAAAAAGTTGAAAAAACTTGGTAATCGGTCCAAAAATGATGATTTTAGAGTATTTTTTATTTTTAAAATTTTGGGAACTTTTTGAATAGCTAGCATCACAAAAAAACACGAAAATTTTCAGATTTTCAATTTTTTTAGAATGACTTTATTTCTTTACTAACTTTTAGAGAATTCATTAAAACAAGTAAAACAGTTGAAAAAACTTGGTAATCGGTCCAAAAATGATGATTTTAGAGTATTTTTTATTTTTAAAATTTTGGGAACTTTTTGAATAGCTAGCATCACAAAAAAACACGAAAATTTTCAGATTTTCAATTTTTTTAGAATGACTTTATTTCTTTACTAACTTTTAGAGAATTCATTAAAACAAGTAAAACAGTTGAAAAAACTTGGTAATCGGTCCAAAAATGATGATTTTAGAGTATTTTTTATTTTTAAAATTTTGGGAACTTTTTGAACAGCTAGCATCACAAAAAAACACGAAAATTTTCAGATTTTCAATTTTTTTAGAATGACTTTATTTCTTTACTAACTTTTAGAGAATTCATTAAAACAAGTAAAACAGTTGAAAAAACTTGGTAATCGGTCCAAAAATGACGATTTTAGAGTATTTTTTATTTTTAAAATTTTGGGAACTTTTTGAATAGCTGGCATCACAAAAAAACACGAAAATTTTCAGATTTTCAATTTTTTCAAAATGACTTTATTTCTTTACTAACTTTTAGAGAATTCATTAAAACAAGTAAAACAGTTGAAAAAACTTGGTAATCGGTCCAAAAATGATGATTTTAGAGTATTTTTTATTTTAAAATTTTGGGAACTTTTTGAATAGCTAGCATCACAAAAAAACACGAAAATTTTCAGATTTTCAATTTTTTTAGAATGACTTTATTTCTTTACTAACTTTTAGAGAATTCATTAAAACAAGTAAAACAGTTGAAAAAACTTGGTAATCGGTCCAAAAATGACGATTTTAGAGTATTTTTTATTTTTAAAATTTTGGGAACTTTTTGAATAGCTGGCATCACAAAAAAACACGAAAATTTTCAGATTTTCAATTTTTCAAAATGACTTTATTTCTTTACTAACTTTTAGAGAATTCATTAAAACAAGTAAAACAGTTGAAAAAACTTGGTAATCGGTCCAAAAATGACGGTTTTAGAGTATTTTTTATTTTTAAAATTTTGGGAACTTTTTGAATAGCTAGCATCACAAAAAAACACGAAAATTTTCAGATTTTCAATGTTTTCAAAATGACTTTATTTCTTTACTAACTTTTAGAGAATTCATTAAAACAAGTAAAACAGTTGAAAAAACTTGGTAATCGGTCCAAAAATGATGATTTTAGAGTATTTTTTATTTTTAAAATTTTGGGAACTTTTTGAATAGCTAGCATCACAAAAAAACACGAAAATTTTCAGATTTTCAATGTTTTCAAAATGACTTTATTTCTTTACTAACTTTTAGAGAATTCATTAAAACAAGTAAAACAGTTGAAAAAACTTGGTAATCGGTCCAAAAATGACGATTTTAGAGTATTTTTTATTTTTAAAATTTTGGGAACTTTTTGAATAGCTAGCATCACAAAAAAACACGAAAATTTTCAGATTTTCAATTTTTTCAAAATGACTTTATTTCTTTACTAACTTTTAGAGAATTCATTAAAACAAGTAAAACAGTTGAAAAAACTTGGTAATCGGTCCAAAAATGATGATTTTAGAGTATTTTTTATTTTTAAAATTTTGGGAACTTTTTGAATAGCTAGCATCACAAAAAAACACGAAAATTTTCAGATTTTCAATGTTTTCAAAATGACTTTATTTCTTTACTAACTTTTAGAGAATTCATTAAAACAAGTAAAACAGTTGAAAAAACTTGGTAATCGGTCCAAAAATGATGATTTTAGAGTATTTTTTATTTTTAAAATTTTGGGAACTTTTTGAATAGCTAGCATCACAAAAAAACACGAAAATTTTCAGATTTTCAATGTTTTCAAAATGACTTTATTTCTTTACTAACTTTTAGAGAATTCATTAAAACAAGTAAAACAGTTGAAAAAACTTGGTAATCGGTCCAAAAATGATGATTTTAGAGTATTTTTTATTTTTAAAATTTTGGGAACTTTTTGAATAGCTAGCATCACAAAAAAACACGAAAATTTTCAGATTTTCAATTTTTTTAGAATGACTTTATTTCTTTACTAACTTTTAGAGAATTCATTAAAACAAGTAAAACAGTTGAAAAAACTTGGTAATCGGTCCAAAAATGACGATTTTAGAGTATTTTTTATTTTTAAAATTTTGGGAACTTTTTGAATAGCTGGCATCACAAAAAAACACGAAAATTTTCAGATTTTCAATTTTTTCAAAATGACTTTATTTCTTTACTAACTTTTAGAGAATTCATTAAAACAAGTAAAACAGTTGAAAAAACTTGGTAATCGGTCCAAAAATGACGATTTTAGAGTATTTTTTATTTTTAAAATTTTGGGAACTTTTTGAATAGCTAGCATCACAAAAAAACACGAAAATTTTCAGATTTTCAATTTTTTTAGAATGACTTTATTTCTTTACTAACTTTTAGAGAATTCATTAAAACAAGTAAAACAGTTGAAAAAACTTGGTAATCGGTCCAAAAATGACGATTTTAGAGTATTTTTTATTTTTAAAATTTTGGGAACTTTTTGAATAGCTGGCATCACAAAAAAACACGAAAATTTTCAGATTTTCAATTTTTTCAAAATGACTTTATTTCTTTACTAACTTTTAGAGAATTCATTAAAACAAGTAAAACAGTTGAAAAAACTTGGTAATCGGTCCAAAAATGACGATTTTAGAGTATTTTTTATTTTTAAAATTTTGGGAACTTTTTGAATAGCTAGCATCACAAAAAAACACGAAAATTTTCAGATTTTCAATGTTTTCAAAATGACTTTATTTCTTTACTAACTTTTAGAGAATTCATTAAAACAAGTAAAACAGTTGAAAAAACTTGGTAATCGGTCCAAAAATGACGATTTTAGAGTATTTTTTATTTTTAAAATTTTGGGAACTTTTTGAATAGCTGGCATCACAAAAAAACACGAAAATTTTCAGATTTTCAATTTTTTCAAAATGACTTTATTTCTTTACTAACTTTTAGAGAATTCATTAAAACCAGTAAAACAGTTGAAAAAACTTGGTAATCGGTCCAAAAATGACGATTTTAGAGTATTTTTTATTTTTAAAATTTTGGGAACTTTTTGAATAGCTAGCATCACAAAAAAACACGAAAATTTTCAGATTTTCAATTTTTTCAGAATGACTTTATTTCTTTACTAACTTTCAGAGAATTCATTAAAACAAGTAAAACAGTTGAAAAAACTTGGTAATCGGTCCAAAAATGATGATTTTAGAGTATTTTTTATTTTTAAAATTTTGGGAACTTTTTGAATAGCTAGCATCACAAAAAAACACGAAAATTTTCAGATTTTCAATTTTTTCAGAATGACTTTATTTCTTTACTAACTTTTAGAGAATTCATTAAAACAAGTAAAACAGTTGAAAAAACTTGGTAATCGGTCCAAAAATGACGATTTTAGAGTATTTTTTATTTTTAAAATTTTGGGAACTTTTTGAATAGCTGGCATCACAAAAAAACACGAAAATTTTCAGATTTTCAATTTTTTCAAAATGACTTTATTTCTTTACTAACTTTTAGAGAATTCATTAAAACCAGTAAAACAGTTGAAAAAACTTGGTAATCGGTCCAAAAATGACGATTTTAGAGTATTTTTTATTTTTAAAATTTTGGGAACTTTTTGAATAGCTAGCATCACAAAAAAACACGAAAATTTTCAGATTTTCAATTTTTTCAGAATGACTTTATTTCTTTACTAACTTTTAGAGAATTCATTAAAACAAGTAAAACAGTTGAAAAAACTTGGTAATCGGTCCAAAAATGACGATTTTAGAGTATTTTTTATTTTTAAAATTTTGGGAACTTTTTGAATAGCTGGCATCACAAAAAAACACGAAAATTTTCAGATTTTCAATTTTTTCAAAATGACTTTATTTCTTTACTAACTTTTAGAGAATTCATTAAAACCAGTAAAACAGTTGAAAAAACTTGGTAATCGGTCCAAAAATGACGATTTTAGAGTATTTTTTATTTTTAAAATTTTGGGAACTTTTTGAATAGCTAGCATCACAAAAAAACACGAAAATTTTCAGATTTTCAATTTTTTCAGAATGACTTTATTTCTTTACTAACTTTCAGAGAATTCATTAAAACAAGTAAAACAGTTGAAAAAACTTGGTAATCGGTCCAAAAATGATGATTTTAGAGTATTTTTTATTTTTAAAATTTTGGGAACTTTTTGAATAGCTAGCATCACAAAAAAACACGAAAATTTTCAGATTTTCAATTTTTTCAGAATGACTTTATTTCTTTACTAACTTTTAGAGAATTCATTAAAACAAGTAAAACAGTTGAAAAAACTTGGTAATCGGTCCAAAAATGACGATTTTAGAGTATTTTTTATTTTTAAAATTTTGGGAACTTTTTGAATAGCTGGCATCACAAAAAAACACGAAAATTTTCAGATTTTCAATTTTTTCAAAATGACTTTATTTCTTTACTAACTTTTAGAGAATTCATTAAAACCAGTAAAACAGTTGAAAAAACTTGGTAATCGGTCCAAAAATGACGATTTTAGAGTATTTTTTATTTTTAAAATTTTGGGAACTTTTTGAATAGCTAGCATCACAAAAAAACACGAAAATTTTCAGATTTTCAATTTTTTCAGAATGACTTTATTTCTTTACTAACTTTTAGAGAATTCATTAAAACAAGTAAAACAGTTGAAAAAACTTGGTAATCGGTCCAAAAATGACGATTTTAGAGTATTTTTTATTTTTAAAATTTTGGGAACTTTTTGAATAGCTGGCATCACAAAAAAACACGAAAATTTTCAGATTTTCAATTTTTTCAAAATGACTTTATTTCTTTACTAACTTTTAGAGAATTCATTAAAACCAGTAAAACAGTTGAAAAAACTTGGTAATCGGTCCAAAAATGACGATTTTAGAGTATTTTTTATTTTTAAAATTTTGGGAACTTTTTGAATAGCTAGCATCACAAAAAAACACGAAAATTTTCAGATTTTCAATTTTTTCAGAATGACTTTATTTCTTTACTAACTTTTAGAGAATTCATTAAAACAAGTAAAACAGTTGAAAAAACTTGGTAATCGGTCCAAAAATGACGATTTTAGAGTATTTTTTATTTTTAAAATTTTGGGAACTTTTTGAATAGCTGGCATCACAAAAAAACACGAAAATTTTCAGATTTTCAATTTTTTCAAAATGACTTTATTTCTTTACTAACTTTTAGAGAATTCATTAAAACCAGTAAAACAGTTGAAAAAACTTGGTAATCGGTCCAAAAATGACGATTTTAGAGTATTTTTTATTTTTAAAATTTTGGGAACTTTTTGAATAGCTAGCATCACAAAAAAACACGAAAATTTTCAGATTTTCAATTTTTTCAGAATGACTTTATTTCTTTACTAACTTTCAGAGAATTCATTAAAACAAGTAAAACAGTTGAAAAAACTTGGTAATCGGTCCAAAAATGATGATTTTAGAGTATTTTTTATTTTTAAAATTTTGGGAACTTTTTGAATAGCTAGCATCACAAAAAAACACGAAAATTTTCAGATTTTCAATTTTTTCAGAATGACTTTATTTCTTTACTAACTTTTAGAGAATTCATTAAAACAAGTAAAACAGTTGAAAAAACTTGGTAATCGGTCCAAAAATGATGATTTTAGAGTATTTTTTATTTTTAAAATTTTGGGAACTTTTTGAATAGCTAGCATCACAAAAAAACACGAAAATTTTCAGATTTTCAATTTTTTCAAAATGACTTTATTTCTTTACTAACTTTTAGAGAATTCATTAAAACAAGTAAAACAGTTGAAAAAACTTGGTAATCGGTCCAAAAATGATGATTTTAGAGTATTTTTTATTTTTAAAATTTTGGGAACTTTTTGAATAGCTAGCATCACAAAAAAACACGAAAATTTTCAGATTTTCAATTTTTTCAAAATGACTTTATTTCTTTACTAACTTTTAGAGAATTCATTAAAACAAATAAAAAAGTTGAAAAAACTTGGTAATCGGTCCAAAAATGATGATTTTAGAGTATTTTTTATTTTTAAAATTTTGGGAACTTTTTGAATAGCTAGCATCACACAAAAACACGAAAATTTTCAGATTTTCAATTTTTTCAAAATGACTTTATTTCTTTACTAACTTTTAGAGAATTCATTAAAACAAGTAAAACAGTTGAAAAAACTTGGTAATCGGTCCAAAAATGATGATTTTAGAGTATTTTTTATTTTTAAAATTTTGGGAACTTTTTGAATAGCTAGCATCACACAAAAACACGAAAATTTTCAGATTTTCAATTTTTTCAAAATGACTTTATTTCTTTACTAACTTTTAGAGAATTCATTAAAACAAATAAAAAAGTTGAAAAAACTTGGTAATCGGTCCGAAAATGATGATTTTAGAGTATTTTTTATTTTTAAAATTTTGGGAACTTTTTGAATAGCTAGCATCACACAAAAACACGAAAATTTTCAGATTTTCAATTTTTTCAAAATGACTTTATTTCTTTACTAACTTTTAGAGAATTCATTAAAACAAATAAAAAAGTTGAAAAAACTTGGTAATCGGTCCAAAAATGATGATTTTAGAGTATTTTTTATTTTTAAAATTTTGGGAACTTTTTGAATAGCTAGCATCACAAAAAAACACGAAAATTTTCAGATTTTCAATTTTTTCAAAATGACTTTATTTCTTTACTAACTTTTAGAGAATTCATTAAAACAAGTAAAAAAGTTGAAAAAACTTGGTAATCGGTCCAAAAATGATGATTTTAGAGTATTTTTTATTTTTAAAATTTTGGGAACTTTTTGAATAGCTAGCATCACACAAAAACACGAAAATTTTCAGATTTTCAATTTTTTCAAAATGACTTTATTTCTTTACTAACTTTTAGAGAATTCATTAAAACAAATAAAAAAGTTGAAAAAACTTGGTAATCGGTCCGAAAATGATGATTTTAGAGTATTTTTTATTTTTAAAATTTTGGGAACTTTTTGAATAGCTAGCATCACACAAAAACACGAAAATTTTCAGATTTTCAATTTTTTCAAAATGACTTTATTTCTTTACTAACTTTTAGAGAATTCATTAAAACAAATAAAAAAGTTGAAAAAACTTGGTAATCGGTCCAAAAATGATGATTTTAGAGTATTTTTTATTTTTAAAATTTTGGGAACTTTTTGAATAGCTAGCATCACACAAAAACACGAAAATTTTCAGATTTTCAATTTTTTCAAAATGACTTTATTTCTTTACTAACTTTTAGAGAATTCATTAAAACAAGTAAAACAGTTGAAAAAACTTGGTAATCGGTCCAAAAATGATGATTTTAGAGTATTTTTTATTTTTAAAATTTTGGGAACTTTTTGAATAGCTAGCATCACAAAAAAACACGAAAATTTTCAGATTTTCAATTTTTTCAAAATGACTTTATTTCTTTACTAACTTTTAGAGAATTCATTAAAACAAATAAAAAAGTTGAAAAAACTTGGTAATCGGTCCAAAAATGATGATTTTAGAGTATTTTTTATTTTTAAAATTTTGGGAACTTTTTGAATAGCTAGCATCACACAAAAACACGAAAATTTTCAGATTTTCAATTTTTTCAAAATGACTTTATTTCTTTACTAACTTTTAGAGAATTCATTAAAACAAATAAAAAAGTTGAAAAAACTTGGTAATCGGTCCAAAAATGATGATTTTAGAGTATTTTTTATTTTTAAAATTTTGGGAACTTTTTGAATAGCTAGCATCACAAAAAAACACGAAAATTTTCAGATTTTCAATTTTTTCAAAATGACTTTATTTCTTTACTAACTTTTAGAGAATTCATTAAAACAAGTAAAACAGTTGAAAAAACTTGGTAATCGGTCCAAAAATGATGATTTTAGAGTATTTTTTATTTTTAAAATTTTGGGAACTTTTTGAATAGCTAGCATCACACAAAAACACGAAAATTTTCAGATTTTCAATTTTTTCAAAATGACTTTATTTCTTTACTAACTTTTAGAGAATTCATTAAAACAAGTAAAACAGTTGAAAAAACTTGGTAATCGGTCCAAAAATGATGATTTTAGAGTATTTTTTATTTTTAAAATTTTGGGAACTTTTTGAATAGCTAGCATCACACAAAAACACGAAAATTTTCAGATTTTAAATTTTTTCAAAATGACTTTATTTCTTTACTAACTTTTAGAGAATTCATTAAAACAAATAAAAAAGTTGAAAAAACTTGGTAATCGGTCCAAAAATGATGATTTTAGAGTATTTTTTATTTTTAAAATTTTGGGAACTTTTTGAATAGCTAGCATCACACAAAAACACGAAAATTTTCAGATTTTCAATTTTTTCAAAATGACTTTATTTCTTTACTAACTTTTAGAGAATTCATTAAAACAAATAAAAAAGTTGAAAAAACTTGGTAATCGGTCCAAAAATGATGATTTTAGAGTATTTTTTATTTTTAAAATTTTGGGAACTTTTTGAATAGCTAGCATCACAAAAAAACACGAAAATTTTCAGATTTTCAATTTTTTCAAAATGACTTTATTTCTTTACTAACTTTTAGAGAATTCATTAAAACAAATAAAAAAGTTGAAAAAACTTGGTAATCGGTCCAAAAATGATGATTTTAGAGTATTTTTTATTTTTAAAATTTTGGGAACTTTTTGAATAGCTAGCATCACAAAAAAACACGAAAATTTTCAGATTTTCAATTTTTTCAAAATGACTTTATTTCTTTACTAACTTTTAGAGAATTCATTAAAACAAATAAAAAAGTTGAAAAAACTTGGTAATCGGTCCAAAAATGATGATTTTAGAGTATTTTTTATTTTTAAAATTTTGGGAACTTTTTGAATAGCTAGCATCACAAAAAAACACGAAAATTTTCAGATTTTCAATTTTTTCAAAATGACTTTATTTCTTTACTAACTTTTAGAGAATTCATTAAAACAAATAAAAAAGTTGAAAAAACTTGGTAATCGGTCCAAAAATGATGATTTTAGAGTATTTTTTATTTTTAAAATTTTGGGAACTTTTTGAATAGCTAGCATCACACAAAAACACGAAAATTTTCAGATTTTCAATTTTTTCAAAATGACTTTATTTCTTTACTAACTTTTAGAGAATTCATTAAAACAAATAAAAAAGTTGAAAAAACTTGGTAATCGGTCCAAAAATGATGATTTTAGAGTATTTTTTATTTTTAAAATTTTGGGAACTTTTTGAATAGCTAGCATCACAAAAAAACACGAAAATTTTCAGATTTTCAATTTTTTCAAAATGACTTTATTTCTTTACTAACTTTTAGAGAATTCATTAAAACAAATAAAAAAGTTGAAAAAACTTGGTAATCGGTCCAAAAATGATGATTTTAGAGTATTTTTTATTTTTAAAATTTTGGGAACTTTTTGAATAGCTAGCATCACACAAAACACGAAAATTTTCAGATTTTCAATTTTTTCAAAATGACTTTATTTCTTTACTAACTTTTAGAGAATTCATTAAAACAAGTAAAACAGTTGAAAAAACTTGGTAATCGGTCCAAAAATGATGATTTTAGAGTATTTTTTATTTTTAAAATTTTGGGAACTTTTTGAATAGCTAGCATCACAAAAAAACACGAAAATTTTCAGATTTTCAATTTTTTCAAAATGACTTTATTTCTTTACTAACTTTAGAGAATTCATTAAAACAAGTAAACCAGTTGAAAAAACTTGGTAATCGGTCCAAAAATGATGATTTTAGAGTATTTTTTATTTTAAAATTTTGGGAACTTTTTGAATAGCTAGCATCACAAAAAACACGAAAATTTTCAGATTTTCAATTTTTTCAAAATGACTTTATTTCTTTACTAACTTTTAGAGAATTCATTAAAACAAGTAAAACAGTTGAAAAAACTTGGTAATCGGTCCAAAAATGATGATTTAGAGTATTTTTTATTTTTAAAATTTTGGGAACTTTTTGAATAGCTAGCATCACACAAAAACACGAAAATTTTCAGATTTTCAATTTTTTCAAAATGACTTTATTTCTTTACTAACTTTTAGAGAATTCATTAAAACAAGTAAAACAGTTGAAAAAACTTGGTAATCGGTCCAAAAAATGATGATTTTAGAGTATTTTTTATTTTAAAATTTTGGGAACTTTTTGAATAGCTAGCATCACACAAAAACACGAAAATTTTCAGATTTTCAATTTTTTCAAAATGACTTTATTTCTTTACTAACTTTTAGAGAATTCATTAAAACAAATAAAAAAGTTGAAAAAACTTGGTAATCGGTCCAAAAATGATGATTTTAGAGTATTTTTTATTTTTAAAATTTTGGGAACTTTTTGAATAGCTAGCATCACAAAAAAACACGAAAATTTTCAGATTTTCAATTTTTTCAAAATGACTTTATTTCTTTACTAACTTTTAGAGAATTCATTAAAACAAATTAAAAAGTTGAAAAAACTTGGTAATCGGTCCAAAAATGATGATTTTAGAGTATTTTTTATTTTTAAAATTTTGGGAACTTTTTGAATAGCTAGCATCACACAAAAACACGAAAATTTTCAGATTTTCAATTTTTTCAAAATGACTTTATTTCTTTACTAACTTTTAGAGAATTCATTAAAACAAATAAAAAAGTTGAAAAAACTTGGTAATCGGTCCAAAAATGATGATTTTAGAGTATTTTTTATTTTAAAATTTTGGGAACTTTTTGAATAGCTAGCATCACAAAAAAACACGAAAATTTTCAGATTTTCAATTTTTCAAAATGACTTTATTTCTTTACTAACTTTTAGAGAATTCATTAAAACAAGTAAAACAGTTGAAAAAACTTGGTAATCGGTCCAAAAATGATGATTTTAGAGTATTTTTTATTTTTAAAATTTTGGGAACTTTTTGAATAGCTAGCATCACACAAAAACACGAAAATTTTCAGATTTTCAATTTTTTCAAAATGACTTTATTTCTTTACTAACTTTTAGAGAATTCATTAAAACAAGTAAAACAGTTGAAAAAACTTGGTATCGGTCCAAAAATGATGATTTTAGAGTATTTTTTATTTTTAAAATTTTGGGAACTTTTTGAATAGCTAGCATCACACAAAAACACGAAAATTTTCAGATTTTCAATTTTTCAAAATGACTTTATTTCTTTACTAACTTTTAGAGAATTCATTAAAACAAGTAAAACAGTTGAAAAAACTTGGTAATCGGTCCAAAAATGATGATTTTAGAGTATTTTTTATTTTTAAAATTTTGGGAACTTTTTGAATAGCTAGCATCACACAAAAACACGAAAATTTTCAGATTTTCAATTTTTTCAAAATGACTTTATTTCTTTACTAACTTTTAGAGAATTCATTAAAACAAGTAAAACAGTTGAAAAAACTTGGTAATCGGTCCAAAAATGATGATTTTAGAGTATTTTTTATTTTTAAAATTTGGGAACTTTTTGAATAGCTAGCATCACACAAAAACACGAAAATTTTCAGATTTTCAATTTTTTCAAAATGACTTTATTTCTTTACTAACTTTTAGAGAATTCATTAAAACAAGTAAAACAGTTGAAAAAACTTGGTAATCGGTCCAAAAATGATGATTTTAGAGTATTTTTTATTTTTAAATTTTGGGAACTTTTGAATAGCTAGCATCACACAAAAACACGAAATTTTCAGATTTTCAATTTTTCAAAATGACTTTATTTCTTTACTAACTTTTAGAGAATTCATTAAAACCAGTAAAACAGTTGAAAAAACTTGGTAATCGATCCAAAAATGACGATTTTAGAGAATTTTTTATTTTTAAAATTTTGGGAACTTTTGAATAGCTGGCATCACAAAAAAACACGAAAATTTTCAGATTTTCAATTTTTTCAAAATGACTTTATTTCTTTACTAACTTTTAGAGAATTCATTAAAACCAGTAAAACAGTTGAAAAAACTTGGTAATCGGTCCAAAAATGATGATTTTAGAGTATTTTTTATTTTTAAAATTTTGGAACTTTTTGAATAGCTAGCATCACACAAAAACACGAAAATTTTCAGATTTTCAATTTTTTCAAAATGACTTTATTTCTTTACTAACTTTTAGAGAATTCATTAAAACAAGTAAAACAGTTGAAAAAACTTGGTAATCGGTCCAAAAATGATGATTTTAGAGTATTTTTTATTTTTAAAATTTTGGGAACTTTTTGAATAGCTAGCATCACAAAAAACACGAAAATTTTCAGATTTTCAATTTTTTCAAAATGACTTTATTTCTTTACTAACTTTTAGAGAATTCATTAAAACAAGTAAAACAGTTGAAAAAACTTGGTAATCGGTCCAAAAATGATGATTTTAGAGTATTTTTTATTTTTAAAATTTTGGGAACTTTTTGAATAGCTAGCATCACACAAAAACACGAAAATTTTCAGATTTTCAATTTTTCAAAATGACTTTATTTCTTTACTAACTTTTAGAGAATTCATTAAAACCAGTAAAACAGTTGAAAAAACTTGGTAATCGATCCAAAAATGACGATTTTAGAGAATTTTTTATTTTTAAAATTTTGGGAACTTTTTGAATAGCTGGCATCACAAAAAACACGAAAATTTTCAGATTTTCAATTTTTTCAAAATGACTTTATTTCTTTACTAACTTTTAGAGAATTCATTAAAACAAGTAAAACAGTTGAAAAAACTTGGTAATCGGTCCAAAAATGATGATTTTAGAGTATTTTTTATTTTTAAAATTTTGGGAAGTTTTTGAATAGCTAGCATCACAAAAAAACACGAAAATTTTCAGATTTCAATTTTTTCAGAATGACTTTATTTCTTTACTAACTTTTAGAGAATTCATTAAAACCAGTAAAACAGTTGAAAAAACTTGGTAATCGATCCAAAAATGACGATTTTAGAGTATTTTTTATTTTAAAATTTTGGGAACTTTTTGAATAGCTGGCATCACAAAAAAACACGAAAATTTTCAGATTTTCAATTTTTTCAAAATGACTTTATTTCTTTACTAACTTTTAGAGAATTCATTAAAACAAATAAAAAAGTTGAAAAAACTTGGTAATCGGTCCAAAAATGACGATTTTAGAGTATTTTTTATTTTTAAAATTTTCCGAACTTTTGAATAGCTGGCATCACAAAAAAACACGAAAATTTTCAGATTTTCAATTTTTTCAAAATGACTTTATTTCTTTACTAACTTTTAGAGAATTCATTAAAACAAGTAAAACAGTTGAAAAAACTTGGTAATCGGTCCAAAAATGACGATTTTTGAGTATTTTTTATTTCTAAAATTTTGGGAACTTTTTGAATAGCTGGCATCACAAAAAAACACGAAAATTTTCAGATTTTCAATTTTTCAAAATGACTTTATTTCTTTACTAACTTTTAGAGAATTCATTAAAACAAGTAAAACAGTTGAAAAAACTTGGTAATCGGTCCAAAAATGACGATTTTAGAGTATTTTTTATTTTTAAAATTTTCCGAACTTTTTGAATAGCTGGCATCACAAAAAAACACGAAAATTTTCAGATTTTCAATTTTTTCAAAATGACTTTATTTCTTTACTAACTTTTAGAGAATTCATTAAAACAAGTAAAACAGTTGAAAAAACTTGGTAATCGGTCCAAAAATGACGATTTTTGAGTATTTTTTATTTCTAAAATTTTGGGAACTTTTTGAATAGCTGGCATCACAAAAAACACGAAAATTTTCAGATTTCAATTTTTTCAAAATGACTTTATTTCTTTACTAACTTTTAGAGAATTCATTAAACAAGTAAAACAGTTGAAAAAACTTGGTAATCGGTCCAAAAATGACGATTTTTGAGTATTTTTTATTTCTAAAATTTTGGGAACTTTTTGAATAGCTGGCATCACAAAAAAACACGAAAATTTTCAGATTTTCAATTTTTTCAAAATGACTTTATTTCTTTACTAACTTTTAGAGAATTCATTAAAACAAGTAAAAACAGTTGAAAAAACTTGGTAATCGGTCCAAAAATGACGATTTTAGAGTATTTTTTATTTTTAAAATTTTGGGAACTTTTTGAATAGCTGGCATCACAAAAAAACACGAAAATTTTCAGATATTAAATTTTTTCAAAATGACTTTATTTCTTTACTAACTTTTAGAGAATTCATTAAAACAAGTAAAACAGTTGAAAAAACTTGGTAATCGGTCCAAAAATGATGATTTTAGAGTATTTTTTATTTTTAAAATTTTGGGAACTTTTTGAATAGCTGGCATCACAAAAAAACACGAAAATTTTCAGATTTTCAATTTTTTCAAAATGACTTTATTTCTTTACTAACTTTTAGAGAATTCATTAAAACAAGTAAAACAGTTGAAAAAACTTGGTAATCGGTCCAAAAATGACGATTTTTGAGTATTTTTTATTTCTAAAATTTTGGGAACTTTTTGAATAGCTGGCATCACAAAAAAACACGAAAATTTTCAGATTTTCAATTTTTTCAAAATGACTTTATTTCTTTACTAACTTTTAGAGAATTCATTAAAACAAGTAAAACAGTTGAAAAAACTTGGTAATCGGTCCAAAAATGACGATTTTAGAGTATTTTTTATTTTTAAAATTTTGCGAACTTTTTGAATAGCTGGCATCACAAAAAAACACGAAAATTTTCAGATTTTCAATTTTTTCAAAATGACTTTATTTCTTTACTAACTTTTAGAGAATTCATTAAAACAAGTAAAACAGTTGAAAAAACTTGGTAATCGGTCCAAAAATGACGATTTTTGAGTATTTTTTATTTCTAAAATTTTGGGAACTTTTTGAATAGCTGGCATCACAAAAAAACACGAAAATTTTCAGATTTTCAATTTTTTCAAAATGACTTTATTTCTTTACTAACTTTTAGAGAATTCATTAAAACAAGTAAAACAGTTGAAAAAACTTGGTAATCGGTCCAAAAATGACGATTTTAGAGTATTTTTTATTTTTAAAATTTTGCGAACTTTTTGAATAGCTGGCATCACAAAAAAACACGAAAATTTTCAGATTTTCAATTTTTTCAAAATGACTTTATTTCTTTACTAACTTTTAGAGAATTCATTAAAACAAGTAAAACAGTTGAAAAAACTTGGTAATCGGTCCAAAAATGACGATTTTAGAGTATTTTTTATTTTTAAAATTTTGCGAACTTTTTGAATAGCCAGCATCACAAAAAAACACGAAAATTTTCAGATATTAAATTTTTTCAAAATGACTTTATTTCTTTACTAACTTTTAGAGAATTCATTAAAACAAGTAAAACAGTTGAAAAAACTTGGTAATCGGTCCAAAAATGATGATTTTAGAGTATTTTTTATTTTTAAAATTTTGGGAACTTTTTGAATAGCTGGCATCACAAAAAAACACGAAAATTTTCAGATTTTCAATTTTTTCAAAATGACTTTATTTCTTTACTAACTTTTAGAGAATTCATTAAAACAAGTAAAACAGTTGAAAAAACTTGGTAATCGGTCCAAAAATGACGATTTTTGAGTATTTTTTATTTTTAAAATTTTGCGAACTTTTTGAATAGCTGGCATCACAAAAAAACACGAAAATTTTCAGATTTTCAATTTTTTCAAAATGACTTTATTTCTTTACTAACTTTTAGAGAATTCATTAAAACAAGTAAAACAGTTGAAAAAACTTGGCGGTCCAAAAATGACGATTTTAGAGTATTTTTTATTTTTAAAATTTTGCGAACTTTTTGAATAGCTGGCATCACAAAAAAACACGAAAATTTTCAGATTTTCAATTTTTTCAAAATGACTTTATTTCTTTACTAACTTTTAGAGAATTCATTAAAACAAGTAAAACAGTTGAAAAAACTTGGTAATCGGTCCAAAAATGATGATTTTAGAGTATTTTTTATTTTTAAAATTTTGGGAACTTTTTGAATAGCTGGCATCACAAAAAAACACGAAAATTTTCAGATTTTCAATTTTTTCAAAATGACTTTATTTCTATACTAACTTTTAGAGAATTCATTAAAACAAGTAAAACAGTTGAAAAAACTTGGTAATCGGTCCAAAAATGACGATTTTTGAGTATTTTTTATTTTTAAAATTTTGCGAACTTTTTGAATAGCTGGCATCACAAAAAAACACGAAAATTTTCAGATTTTCAATTTTTTCAAAATGACTTTATTTCTTTACTAACTTTTAGAGAATTCATTAAAACAAGTAAAACAGTTGAAAAAACTTGGTAATCGGTCCAAAAATGACGATTTTAGAGTATTTTTTATTTTTAAAATTTTGCGAACTTTTTGAATAGCTGGCATCACAAAAAAACACGAAAATTTTCAGATTTTCAATTTTTTCAAAATGACTTTATTTCTTTACTAACTTTTAGAGAATTCATTAAAACAAGTAAACCAGTTGAAAAAACTTGGTAATCGGTCCAAAAATGACGATTTTTGAGTATTTTTTATTTTTAAAATTTTGGGAACTTTTTGAATAGCTGGCATCACAAAAAAACACGAAAATTTTCAGATTTTCAATTTTTTCAAAATGACTTTATTTCTTTACTAACTTTTAGAGAATTCATTAAAACAAGTAAAACAGTTGAAAAAACTTGGTAATCGGTCCAAAAATGACGATTTTAGAGTATTTTTTATTTTTAAAATTTTGCGAACTTTTTGAATAGCTGGCATCACAAAAAAACACGAAAATTTTCAGATTTTCAATTTTTTCAAAATGACTTTATTTCTTTACTAACTTTTAGAGAATTCATTAAAACAAGTAAAACAGTTGAAAAAACTTGGTAATCGGTCCAAAAATGACGATTT
Organism: Argyra leucocephala; assembly: GCA_963942445.1. NCBI lineage: Eukaryota > Metazoa > Arthropoda > Insecta > Diptera > Dolichopodidae > Argyra > Argyra leucocephala. The sequence goes on from OZ012681.1 coordinate 20,184,780, forward strand.
TAGAGTATTTTTTATTTTTAAAATTTTGCGAACTTTTTGAATAGCTGGCATCACAAAAAAACACGAAAATTTTCAGATTTTCAATTTTTTCAAAATGACTTTATTTCTTTACTATCTTTTAGAGAATTCATTAAAACAAGTAAAACAGTTGAAAAAACTTGGTAATCGGTCCAAAAATGACGATTTTAGAGTATTTTTTATTTTTAAAATTTTGGGAACTTTTTGAATAGCTAGCATCACAAAAAAACACGAAAATTTTCAGATTTTCAATTTTTTCAAAATGACTTTATTTCTTTACTAACTTTTAGAGAATTCATTAAAACAAGTAAAACAGTTGAAAAAACTTGGTAATCGGTCCAAAAATGACGATTTTTGAGTATTTTTTATTTTTAAAATTTTGGGAACTTTTTGAATAGCTGGCATCACAAAAAAACACGAAAATTTTCAGATTTTCAATTTTTTCAAAATGACTTTATTTCTTTACTAACTTTTAGAGAATTCATTAAAACAAGTAAAACAGTTGAAAAAACTTGGTAATCGGTCCAAAAATGACGATTTTTGAGTATTTTTTATTTTTAAAATTTTGGGAACTTTTTGAATAGCTGGCATCACAAAAAAACACGAAAATTTTCAGATTTTCAATTTTTTCAAAATGACTTTATTTCTTTACTAACTTTTAGAGAATTCATTAAAACAAGTAAAACAGTTGAAAAAACTTGGTAATCGGTCCAAAAATGACGATTTTAGAGTATTTTTTATTTTTAAAATTTTGGGAACTTTTTGAATAGCTAGCATCACAAAAAAACACGAAAATTTTCAGATTTTCAATTTTTTCAAAATGACTTTATTTCTTTACTATCTTTTAGAGAATTCATTAAAACAAGTAAAACAGTTGAAAAAACTTGGTAATCGGTCCAAAAATGACGATTTTAGAGTATTTTTTATTTTTAAAATTTTGCGAACTTTTTGAATAGCTAGCATCACAAAAAAACACGAAAATTTTCAGATTTTCAATTTTTTCAAAATGACTTTATTTCTTTACTAACTTTTAGAGAATTCATTAAAACAAGTAAAACAGTTGAAAAAACTTGGTAATCGGTCCAAAAATGACGATTTTAGAGTATTTTTTATTTTTAAAATTTTGCGAACTTTTTGAATAGCTAGCATCACAAAAAAACACGAAAATTTTCAGATATTAAATTTTTTCAAAATGACTTTATTTCTTTACTAACTTTTAGAGAATTCATTAAAACAAGTAAAACAGTTGAAAAAACTTGGTAATCGGTCCAAAAATGATGATTTTAGAGTATTTTTTATTTTTAAAATTTTGGGAACTTTTTGAATAGCTAGCATCACAAAAAAACACGAAAATTTTCAGATTTTCAATTTTTTCAAAATGACTTTATTTCTTTACTAACTTTTAGAGAATTCATTAAAACAAGTAAAACAGTTGAAAAAACTTGGTAATCGGTCCAAAAATGACGATTTTTGAGTATTTTTTATTTTTAAAATTTTGGGAACTTTTTGAATAGCTGGCATCACAAAAAAACACGAAAATTTTCAGATTTTCAATTTTTTCAAAATGACTTTATTTCTTTACTAACTTTTAGAGAATTCATTAAAACAAGTAAAACAGTTGAAAAAACTTGGTAATCGGTCCAAAAATGACGATTTTTGAGTATTTTTTATTTTTAAAATTTTGGGAACTTTTTGAATAGCTAGCATCACAAAAAAACACGAAAATTTTCAGATTTTCAATTTTTTCAAAATGACTTTATTTCTTTACTAACTTTTAGAGAATTCATTAAAACAAGTAAAACAGTTGAAAAAACTTGGTAATCGGTCCAAAAATGACGATTTTTGAGTATTTTTATTTTTAAAATTTTGGGAACTTTTTGAATAGCTGGCATCACAAAAAAACACGAAAATTTTCAGATTTTCAATTTTTTCAAAATGACTTTATTTCTTTACTAACTTTTAGAGAATTCATTAAAACAAGTAAAACAGTTGAAAAAACTTGGTAATCGGTCCAAAAATGACGATTTTTGAGTATTTTTTATTTTTAAAATTTTGGGAACTTTTTGAATAGCTGGCATCACAAAAAAACACGAAAATTTTCAGATTTTCAATTTTTTCAAAATGACTTTATTTCTTTACTAACTTTTAGAGAATTCATTAAAACAAGTAAAACAGTTGAAAAAACTTGGTAATCGGTCCAAAAATGACGATTTTAGAGTATTTTTTATTTTTAAAATTTTGGGAACTTTTTGAATAGCTAGCATCACAAAAAAACACGAAAATTTTCAGATTTTCAATTTTTTCAAAATGACTTTATTTCTTTACTATCTTTTAGAGAATTCATTAAAACAAGTAAAACAGTTGAAAAAACTTGGTAATCGGTCCAAAAATGACGATTTTAGAGTATTTTTTATTTTTAAAATTTTGCGAACTTTTTGAATAGCTAGCATCACAAAAAAACACGAAAATTTTCAGATTTTCAATTTTTTCAAAATGACTTTATTTCTTTACTAACTTTTAGAGAATTCATTAAAACAAGTAAAACAGTTGAAAAAACTTGGTAATCGGTCCAAAAATGACGATTTTAGAGTATTTTTTATTTTTAAAATTTTGCGAACTTTTTGAATAGCTAGCATCACAAAAAAACACGAAAATTTTCAGATATTAAATTTTTTCAAAATGACTTTATTTCTTTACTAACTTTTAGAGAATTCATTAAAACAAGTAAAACAGTTGAAAAAACTTGGTAATCGGTCCAAAAATGATGATTTTAGAGTATTTTTTATTTTTAAAATTTTGGGAACTTTTTGAATAGCTGGCATCACAAAAAAACACGAAAATTTTCAGATTTTCAATTTTTTCAAAATGACTTTATTTCTTTACTAACTTTTAGAGAATTCATTAAAACAAGTAAAACAGTTGAAAAAACTTGGTAATCGGTCCAAAAATGACGATTTTTGAGTATTTTTTATTTTTAAAATTTTGGGAACTTTTTGAATAGCTGGCATCACAAAAAAACACGAAAATTTTCAGATTTTCAATTTTTTCAAAATGACTTTATTTCTTTACTAACTTTTAGAGAATTCATTAAAACAAGTAAAACAGTTGAAAAAACTTGGTAATCGGTCCAAAAATGACGATTTTAGAGTATTTTTTATTTTTAAAATTTTGCGAAATTTTTGAATAGCTGGCATCACAAAAAAACACGAAAATTTTCAGATTTTCAATTTTTTCAAAATGACTTTATTTCTTTACTAACTTTTAGAGAATTCATTAAAACAAGTAAAACAGTTGAAAAAACTTGGTAATCGGTCCAAAAATGACGATTTTAGAGTATTTTTTATTTTTAAAATTTTGCGAACTTTTTGAATAGCTGGCATCACAAAAAAACACGAAAATTTTCAGATTTTCAATTTTTTCAAAATGACTTTATTTCTTTACTAACTTTTAGAGAATTCATTAAAACAAGTAAAACAGTTGAAAAAACTTGGTAATCGGTCCAAAAATGACGATTTTAGAGTATTTTTTATTTTTAAAATTTTGCGAACTTTTTGAATAGCTGGCATCACAAAAAAACACGAAAATTTTCAGATTTTCAATTTTTTCAAAATGACTTTATTTCTTTACTAACTTTTAGAGAATTCATTAAAACAAGTAAAACAGTTGAAAAAACTTGGTAATCGGTCCAAAAATGACGATTTTTGAGTATTTTTTATTTTTAAAATTTTGGGAACTTTTTGAATAGCTGGCATCACAAAAAAACACGAAAATTTTCAGATTTTCAATTTTTTCAAAATGACTTTATTTCTTTACTAACTTTTAGAGAATTCATTAAAACAAGTAAAACAGTTGAAAAAACTTGGTAATCGGTCCAAAAATGACGATTTTAGAGTATTTTTTATTTTTAAAATTTTGCGAAATTTTTGAATAGCTGGCATCACAAAAAAACACGAAAATTTTCAGATTTTCAATTTTTTCAAAATGACTTTATTTCTTTACTAACTTTTAGAGAATTCATTAAAACAAGTAAAACAGTTGAAAAAACTTGGTAATCGGTCCAAAAATGACGATTTTAGAGTATTTTTTATTTTTAAAATTTTGCGAACTTTTTGAATAGCTGGCATCACAAAAAAACACGAAAATTTTCAGATTTTCAATTTTTTCAAAATGACTTTATTTCTTTACTAACTTTTAGAGAATTCATTAAAACAAGTAAAACAGTTGAAAAAACTTGGTAATCGGTCCAAAAATGACGATTTTTGAGTATTTTTTATTTTTAAAATTTTGGGAACTTTTTGAATAGCTGGCATCACAAAAAAACACGAAAATTTTCAGATTTTCAATTTTTTCAAAATGACTTTATTTCTTTACTAACTTTTAGAGAATTCATTAAAACAAGTAAAACAGTTGAAAAAAATTGGTAATCGGTCCAAAAATGACGATTTTAGAGTATTTTTTATTTTTAAAATTTTGCGAACTTTTTGAATAGCTGGCATCACAAAAAAACACGAAAATTTTCAGATTTTCAATTTTTTCAAAATGACTTTATTTCTTTACTAACTTTTAGAGAATTCATTAAAACAAGTAAAACAGTTGAAAAAACTTGGTAATCGGTCCAAAAATGACGATTTTAGAGTATTTTTTATTTTTAAAATTTTGCGAACTTTTTGAATAGCTGGCATCACAAAAAAACACGAAAATTTTCAGATTTTCAATTTTTTCAAAATGACTTTATTTCTTTACTAACTTTTAGAGAATTCATTAAAACAAGTAAAACAGTTGAAAAAACTTGGTAATCGGTCCAAAAATGACGATTTTAGAGTATTTTTTATTTTTAAAATTTTGCGAACTTTTTGAATAGCTGGCATCACAAAAAAACACGAAAATTTTCAGATTTTCAATTTTTTCAAAATGACTTTATTTCTTTACTAACTTTTAGAGAATTCATTAAAACAAGTAAAACAGTTGAAAAAACTTGGTAATCGGTCCAAAAATGACGATTTTAGAGTATTTTTTATTTTTACAATTTTGCGAACTTTTTGAATAGCTGGCATCACAAAAAAACACGAAAATTTTCAGATTTTCAATTTTTCAAAATGACTTTATTTCTTTACTAACTTTTAGAGAATTCATTAAAACAAGTAAAACAGTTGAAAAAACTTGGTAATCGGTCCAAAAATGACGATTTTTGAGTATTTTTTATTTTTAAAATTTTGGGAACTTTTTGAATAGCTGGCATCACAAAAAAACACGAAAATTTTCAGATTTTCAATTTTTTCAAAATGACTTTATTTCTTTACTAACTTTTAGAGAATTCATTAAAACAAGTAAAACAGTTGAAAAAACTTGGTAATCGGTCCAAAAATGACGATTTTAGAGTATTTTTTATTTTTAAAATTTTGCGAACTTTTTGAATAGCTGGCATCACAAAAAAACACGAAAATTTTCAGATTTTCAATTTTTTCAAAATGACTTTATTTCTTTACTAACTTTTAGAGAATTCATTAAAACAAGTAAAACAGTTGAAAAAACTTGGTAATCGGTCCAAAAATGATGATTTTAGAGTATTTTTTATTTTTAAAATTTTGGGAACTTTTTGAAAAGCTAGCATCACAAAAAAACACGAAAATTTTCAGATTTTCAATTTTTTCAAAATGACTTTATTTCTTTACTAACTTTTAGAGAATTCATTAAAACAAGTAAAACAGTTGAAAAAACTTGGTAATCGGTCCAAAAATGACGATTTTAGAGTATTTTTTATTTTTAAAATTTTGCGAACTTTTTGAATAGCTGGCATCACAAAAAAACACGAAAATTTTCAGATTTTCAATTTTTTCAAAATGACTTTATTTCTTTACTAACTTTTAGAGAATTCATTAAAACAAGTAAAACAGTTGAAAAAAATTGGTAATCGGTCCAAAAATGACGATTTTAGAGTATTTTTTATTTTTAAAATTTTGCGAACTTTTTGAATAGCTGGCATCACAAAAAAACACGAAAATTTTCAGATTTTCAATTTTTCAAAATGACTTTATTTCTTTACTAACTTTTAGAGAATTCATTAAAACAAGTAAAACAGTTGAAAAAAATTGGTAATCGGTCCAAAAATGACGATTTTAGAGTATTTTTTATTTTTAAAATTTTGCGAACTTTTTGAATAGCTGGCATCACAAAAAAACACGAAAATTTTCAGATTTTCAATTTTTTCAAAATGACTTTATTTCTTTACTAACTTTTAGAGAATTCATTAAAACAAGTAAAACAGTTGAAAAAACTTGGTAATCGGTCCAAAAATGATGATTTTAGAGTATTTTTTATTTTTAAAATTTTGGGAACTTTTTGAAAAGCTAGCATCACAAAAAAACACGAAAATTTTCAGATTTTCAATTTTTTCAAAATGACTTTATTTCTTTACTAACTTTTAGAGAATTCATTAAAACAAGTAAAACAGTTGAAAAAACTTGGTAATCGGTCCAAAAATGACGATTTTAGAGTATTTTTTATTTTTAAAATTTTGCGAACTTTTTGAATAGCTGGCATCACAAAAAAACACGAAAATTTTCAGATTTTCAATTTTTCAAAATGACTTTATTTCTTTACTAACTTTTAGAGAATTCATTAAAACAAGTAAAACAGTTGAAAAAAATTGGTAATCGGTCCAAAAATGACGATTTTAGAGTATTTTTTATTTTTAAAATTTGCGAACTTTTTGAATAGCTGGCATCACAAAAAAACACGAAAATTTTCAGATTTTCAATTTTTTCAAAATGACTTTATTTCTTTACTAACTTTTAGAGAATTCATTAAAACAAGTAAAACAGTTGAAAAAAATTGGTAATCGGTCCAAAAATGACGATTTTAGAGTATTTTTTATTTTTAAAATTTTGCGAACTTTTTGAATAGCTGGCATCACAAAAAAACACGAAAATTTTCAGATTTTCAATTTTTTCAAAATGACTTTATTTCTTTACTAACTTTTAGAGAATTCATTAAAACAAGTAAAACAGTTGAAAAAACTTGGTAATCGGTCCAAAAATGATGATTTTAGAGTATTTTTTATTTTTAAAATTTTGGGAACTTTTTGAAAAGCTAGCATCACAAAAAAACACGAAAATTTTCAGATTTTCAATTTTTTCAAAATGACTTTATTTCTTTACTAACTTTTAGAGAATTCATTAAAACAAGTAAAACAGTTGAAAAAACTTGGTAATCGGTCCAAAAATGACGATTTTAGAGTATTTTTTATTTTTAAAATTTTGCGAACTTTTTGAATAGCTGGATCACAAAAAAACACGAAAATTTTCAGATTTTCAATTTTTTCAAAATGACTTTATTTCTTTACTAACTTTTAGAGAATTCATTAAAACAAGTAAAACAGTTGAAAAAAATTGGTAATCGGTCCAAAAATGACGATTTTAGAGTATTTTTTATTTTTAAAATTTTGCGAACTTTTTGAATAGCTGGCATCACAAAAAAACACGAAAATTTTCAGATTTTCAATTTTTTCAAAATGACTTTATTTCTTTACTAACTTTTAGAGAATTCATTAAAACAAGTAAAACAGTTGAAAAAAATTGGTAATCGGTCCAAAAATGACGATTTTAGAGTATTTTTTATTTTTAAAATTTTGCGAACTTTTTGAATAGCTGGCATCACAAAAAAACACGAAAATTTTCAGATTTTCAATTTTTTCAAAATGACTTTATTTCTTTACTAACTTTTAGAGAATTCATTAAAACAAGTAAAACAGTTGAAAAAACTTGGTAATCGGTCCAAAAATGATGATTTTAGAGTATTTTTTATTTTAAAATTTTGGGAACTTTTTGAATAGCTAGCATCACAAAAAAACACGAAAATTTTCAGATTTTCAATTTTTTGTAAATTACTTTATTTCTTTACTAACTTTTAGAGAATTCATTAAAACAAGTAAAACAGTTGAAAAAACTTGGTAATCGGTCCAAAAATGACGATTTTTGAGTATTTTTTATTTTTAAAATTTTGGGAACTTTTTGAATAGCTGGCATCACAAAAAAACACGAAAATTTTCAGATTTTCAATTTTTTCAAAATGACTTTATTTCTTTACTAACTTTTAGAGAATTCATTAAAACAAGTAAAACAGTTGAAAAAACTTGGTAATCGGTCCAAAAATGATGATTTTAGAGTATTTTTTATTTTTAAAATTTTGGGAACTTTTTGAAAAGCTAGCATCACAAAAAAACACGAAAATTTTCAGATTTTCAATTTTTTCAAAATGACTTTATTTCTTTACTAACTTTTAGAGAATTCATTAAAACAAGTAAAACAGTTGAAAAAACTTGGTAATCGGTCCAAAAATGACGATTTTTGAGTATTTTTTATTTTTAAAATTTTGGGAACTTTTTGAATAGCTGGCATCACAAAAAAACACGAAAATTTTCAGATTTTCAATTTTTTCAAAATGACTTTATTTCTTTACTAACTTTTAGAGAATTCATTAAAACAAGTAAAACAGTTGAAAAAACTTGGTAATCGGTCCAAAAATGACGATTTTAGAGTATTTTTTATTTTTAAAATTTTGCGAACTTTTTGAATAGCTGGCATCACAAAAAAACACGAAAATTTTCAGATTTTCAATTTTTTGTAAATTACTTTATTTCTTTACTAACTTTTAGAGAATTCATTAAAACAAGTAAAACAGTTGAAAAAACTTGGTAATCGGTCCAAAAATGACGATTTTAGAGTATTTTTTATTTTTAAAATTTTGCGAACTTTTTGAATAGCTGGCATCACAAAAAAACACGAAAATTTTCAGATTTTCAATTTTTTCAAAATGACTTTATTTCTTTACTAACTTTTAGAGAATTCATTAAAACAAGTAAAACAGTTGAAAAAACTTGGTAATCGGTCCAAAAATGACGATTTTTGAGTATTTTTTATTTTTAAAATTTTGGGAACTTTTTGAATAGCTGGCATCACAAAAAAACACGAAAATTTTCAGATTTTCAATTTTTTCAAAATGACTTTATTTCTTTACTAACTTTTAGAGAATTCATTAAAACAAGTAAAACAGTTGAAAAAACTTGGTAATCGGTCCAAAAATGATGATTTTAGAGTATTTTTTATTTTTAAAATTTTGGGAACTTTTTGAAAAGCTAGCATCACAAAAAAACACGAAAATTTTCAGATTTTCAATTTTTTCAAAATGACTTTATTTCTTTACTAACTTTTAGAGAATTCATTAAAACAAGTAAAACAGTTGAAAAAACTTGGTAATCGGTCCAAAAATGACGATTTTTGAGTATTTTTTATTTTTAAAATTTTGGGAACTTTTTGAATAGCTGGCATCACAAAAAAACACGAAAATTTTCAGATTTTCAATTTTTTCAAAATGACTTTATTTCTTTACTAACTTTTAGAGAATTCATTAAAACAAGTAAAACAGTTGAAAAAACTTGGTAATCGGTCCAAAAATGACGATTTTAGAGTATTTTTTATTTTTAAAATTTTGCGAACTTTTTGAATAGCTGGCATCACAAAAAAACACGAAAATTTTCAGATTTTCAATTTTTTGTAAATTACTTTATTTCTTTACTAACTTTTAGAGAATTCATTAAAACAAGTAAAACAGTTGAAAAAAATTGGTAATCGGTCCAAAAATGACGATTTTAGAGTATTTTTTATTTTTAAAATTTTGCGAACTTTTTGAATAGCTGGCATCACAAAAAAACACGAAAATTTTCAGATTTTCAATTTTTTCAAAATGACTTTATTTCTTTACTAACTTTTAGAGAATTCATTAAAACAAGTAAAACAGTTGAAAAAACTTGGTAATCGGTCCAAAAATGATGATTTTAGAGTATTTTTTATTTTTAAAATTTTGGGAACTTTTTGAAAAGCTAGCATCACAAAAAAACACGAAAATTTTCAGATTTTCAATTTTTTCAAAATGACTTTATTTCTTTACTAACTTTTAGAGAATTCATTAAAACAAGTAAAACAGTTGAAAAAACTTGGTAATCGGTCCAAAAATGACGATTTTTGAGTATTTTTTATTTTTAAAATTTTGGGAACTTTTTGAATAGCTGGCATCACAAAAAAACACGAAAATTTTCAGATTTTCAATTTTTTCAAAATGACTTTATTTCTTTACTAACTTTTAGAGAATTCATTAAAACAAGTAAAACAGTTGAAAAAACTTGGTAATCGGTCCAAAAATGACGATTTTAGAGTATTTTTTATTTTTAAAATTTTGCGAACTTTTTGAATAGCTGGCATCACAAAAAAACACGAAAATTTTCAGATTTTCAATTTTTTCAAAATGACTTTATTTCTTTACTAACTTTTAGAGAATTCATTAAAACAAGTAAAACAGTTGAAAAAAATTGGTAATCGGTCCAAAAATGACGATTTTAGAGTATTTTTTATTTTTAAAATTTTGCGAACTTTTTGAATAGCTGGCATCACAAAAAAACACGAAAATTTTCAGATTTTCAATTTTTTCAAAATGACTTTATTTCTTTACTAACTTTTAGAGAATTCATTAAAACAAGTAAAACAGTTGAAAAAAATTGGTAATCGGTCCAAAAATGACGATTTTAGAGTATTTTTTATTTTTAAAATTTTGCGAACTTTTTGAATAGCTGGCATCACAAAAAAACACGAAAATTTTCAGATTTTCAATTTTTTCAAAATGACTTTATTTCTTTACTAACTTTTAGAGAATTCATTAAAACAAGTAAAACAGTTGAAAAAACTTGGTAATCGGTCCAAAAATGATGATTTTAGAGTATTTTTTATTTTTAAAATTTTGGGAACTTTTTGAAAAGCTAGCATCACAAAAAAACACGAAAATTTTCAGATTTTCAATTTTTTCAAAATGACTTTATTTCTTTACTAACTTTTAGAGAATTCATTAAAACAAGTAAAACAGTTGAAAAAACTTGGTAATCGGTCCAAAAATGACGATTTTAGAGTATTTTTTATTTTTAAAATTTTGCGAACTTTTTGAATAGCTGGCATCACAAAAAAACACGAAAATTTTCAGATTTTCAATTTTTTCAAAATGACTTTATTTCTTTACTAACTTTTAGAGAATTCATTAAAACAAGTAAAACAGTTGAAAAAACTTGGTAATCGGTCCAAAAATGATGATTTTAGAGTATTTTTTATTTTTTAAATTTTGCGAACTTTTTGAATAGCTAGCATCACAAAAAAACACGAAAATTTTCAGATTTTAAATTTTTTCAAAATGACTTTATTTCTTTACTAACTTTTAGAGAATTCATTAAAACAAGTAAAACAGTTGAAAAAACTTGGTAATCGGTCCAAAAATGATGATTTTAGAGTATTTTTTATTTTTTAAATTTTGCGAACTTTTTGAATAGCGAGCATCACAAAAAAACACGAAAATTTTCAGATTTTCAATTTTTTCAAAATGACTTTATTTCTTTACTAACTTTTAGAGAATTCATTAAAACAAGTAAAACAGTTGAAAAAACTTGGTAATCGGTCCAAAAATGACGATTTTAGAGTATTTTTTATTTTTAAAATTTTGCGAACTTTTTGAATAGCTGGCATCACAAAAAACACGAAAATTTTCAGATTTTCAATTTTTTCAAAATGACTTTATTTCTTTACTAACTTTTAGAGAATTCATTAAAACAAGTAAAACAGTTGAAAAAACTTGGTAATCGGTCCAAAAATGACGATTTTAGAGTATTTTTTATTTTTAAAATTTTGCGAACTTTTTGAATAGCTGGCATCACAAAAAAACACGAAAATTTTCAGATTTTCAATTTTTTCAAATTGACTTTATTTCTTTACTAACTTTTAGAGAATTCATTAAAACAAGTAAAACAGTTGAAAAAACTTGGTAATCGGTCCAAAAATGATGATTTTAGAGTATTTTTTATTTTTAAAATTTTGGGAACTTTTTGAATAGCTAGCATCACAAAAAAACACGATAATTTTCAGATTTTCAATTTTTTCAAAATGACTTTATTTCTTTACTAACTTTTAGAGAATTCATTAAAACAAGTAAAACAGTTGAAAAAACTTGGTAATCGGTCCAAAAATGATGATTTTAGAGTATTTTTTATTTTTAAAATTTTGCGAACTTTTTGAATAGCTGGCATCACAAAAAAACACGAAAATTTTCAGATTTTCAATTTTTTCAAAATGACTTTATTTCTTTACTAACTTTTAGAGAATTCATTAAAACAAGTAAAACAGTTGAAAAAACTTGGTAATCGGTCCAAAAATGATGATTTTAGAGTATTTTTTATTTTTAAAATTTTGCGAACTTTTTGAATAGCTGGCATCACAAAAAAACACGAAAATTTTCAGATTTTCAATTTTTTCAAAATGACTTTATTTCTTTACTAACTTTTAGAGAATTCATTAAAACAAGTAAAACAGTTGAAAAAACTTGGTAATCGGTCCAAAAATGATGATTTTAGAGTATTTTTTATTTTTAAAATTTTGGGAACTTTTTGAATAGCTAGCATCACAAAAAAACACGAAAATTTTCAGATTTTCAATTTTTTCAAAATGACTTTATTTCTTTACTAACTTTTAGAGAATTCATTAAAACAAGTAAAACAGTTGAAAAAACTTGGTAATCGGTCCAAAAATGACGATTTTAGAGTATTTTTTATTTTTAAAATTTTGCGAACTTTTTGAATAGCTGGCATCACAAAAAAACACGAAAATTTTCAGATTTTCAATTTTTTCAAAATGACTTTATTTCTTTACTAACTTTTAGAGAATTCATTAAAACAAGTAAAACAGTTGAAAAAACTTGGTAATCGGTCCAAAAATGATGATTTTAGAGTATTTTTTATTTTTAAAATTTTGGGAACTTTTTGAATAGCTAGCATCACAAAAAAACACGAAAATTTTCAGATTTTCAATTTTTTCAAATTGACTTTATTTCTTTACTAACTTTTAGAGAATTCATTAAAACAAGTAAAACAGTTGAAAAAACTTGGTAATCGGTCCAAAAATGATGATTTTAGAGTATTTTTTATTTTTAAAATTTTGCGAACTTTTTGAATAGCTGGCATCACAAAAAAACACGAAAATTTTCAGATTTTCAATTTTTTCAAAATGACTTTATTTCTTTACTAACTTTTAGAGAATTCATTAAAACAAGTAAAACAGTTGAAAAAACTTGGTAATCGGTCCAAAAATGATGATTTTAGAGTATTTTTTATTTTTAAAATTTTGCGAACTTTTTGAATAGCTGGCATCACAAAAAAACACGAAAATTTTCAGATTTTCAATTTTTTCAAAATGACTTTATTTCTTTACTAACTTTTAGAGAATTCATTAAAACAAGTAAAACAGTTGAAAAAACTTGGTAATCGGTCCAAAAATGATGATTTTAGAGTATTTTTTATTTTTAAAATTTTGGGAACTTTTTGAATAGCTAGCATCACAAAAAAACACGAAAATTTTCAGATTTTCAATTTTTTCAAAATGACTTTATTTCTTTACTAACTTTTAGAGAATTCATTAAAACAAGTAAAACAGTTGAAAAAACTTGGTAATCGGTCCAAAAATGATGATTTTAGAGTATTTTTTATTTTTAAAATTTTGCGAACTTTTTGAATAGCTGGCATCACAAAAAAACACGAAAATTTTCAGATTTTCAATTTTTTCAAAATGACTTTATTTCTTTACTAACTTTTAGAGAATTCATTAAAACAAGTAAAACAGTTGAAAAAACTTGGTAATCGGTCCAAAAATGACGATTTTAGAGTATTTTTTATTTTTAAAATTTTGCGAACTTTTTGAATAGCTAGCATCACAAAAAAACACGAAAATTTTCAGATTTTAAATTTTTTCAAAATGACTTTATTTCTTTACTAACTTTTAGAGAATTCATTAAAACAAGTAAAACAGTTGAAAAAACTTGGTAATCGGTCCAAAAATGACGATTTTAGAGTATTTTTTATTTTTAAAATTTTGCGAACTTTTTGAATAGCTAGCATCACAAAAAAACACGAAAATTTTCAGATTTTAAATTTTTTCAAAATGACTTTATTTCTTTACTAACTTTTAGAGAATTCATTAAAACAAGTAAAACAGTTGAAAAAACTTGGTAATCGGTCCAAAAATGACGATTTTAGAGTATTTTTTATTTTTAAAATTTTGCGAACTTTTTGAATAGCTAGCATCACAAAAAAACACGAAAATTTTCAGATTTTAAATTTTTTCAAAATGACTTTATTTCTTTACTAACTTTTAGAGAATTCATTAAAACAAGTAAAACAGTTGAAAAAACTTGGTAATCGGTCCAAAAATGATGATTTTAGAGTATTTTTTATTTTTTAAATTTTGCGAACTTTTTGAATAGCTAGCATCACAAAAAAACACGAAAATTTTCAGATTTTCAATTTTTTCAAAATGACTTTATTTCTTTACTAACTTTTAGAGAATTCATTAAAACAAGTAAAACAGTTGAAAAAACTTGGTAATCGGTCCAAAAATGACGATTTTAGAGTATTTTTTATTTTTAAAATTTTGCGAACTTTTTGAATAGCTGGCATCACAAAAAACACGAAAATTTTCAGATTTTCAATTTTTTCAAAATGACTTTATTTCTTTACTAACTTTTAGAGAATTCATTAAAACAAGTAAAACAGTTGAAAAAACTTGGTAATCGGTCCAAAAATGATGATTTTAGAGTATTTTTTATTTTTAAAATTTTGCGAACTTTTTGAATAGCTGGCATCACAAAAAAACACGAAAATTTTCAGATTTTCAATTTTTTCAAAATGACTTTATTTCTTTACTAACTTTTAGAGAATTCATTAAAACAAGTAAAACAGTTGAAAAAACTTGGTAATCGGTCCAAAAATGACGATTTTAGAGTATTTTTTATTTTTAAAATTTTGCGAACTTTTTGAATAGCTGGCATCACAAAAAAACACGAAAATTTTCAGATTTTCAATTTTTTCAAAATGACTTTATTTCTTTACTAACTTTTAGAGAATTCATTAAAACAAGTAAAACAGTTGAAAAAACTTGGTAATCGGTCCAAAAATGATGATTTTAGAGTATTTTTTATTTTTAAAATTTTGGGAACTTTTTGAATAGCTAGCATCACAAAAAAACACGAAAATTTTCAGATTTTCAATTTTTTCAAATTGACTTTATTTCTTTACTAACTTTTAGAGAATTCATTAAAACAAGTAAAACAGTTGAAAAAACTTGGTAATCGGTCCAAAAATGATGATTTTAGAGTATTTTTTATTTTTAAAATTTTGGGAACTTTTTGAATAGCTAGCATCACAAAAAAACACGATAATTTTCAGATTTTCAATTTTTTCAAAATGACTTTATTTCTTTACTAACTTTTAGAGAATTCATTAAAACAAGTAAAACAGTTGAAAAAACTTGGTAATCGGTCCAAAAATGATGATTTTAGAGTATTTTTTATTTTTAAAATTTTGGGAACTTTTTAAATAGCTAGCATCACAAAAAAACACGATAATTTTCAGATTTTCAATTTTTTCAAATTGACTTTATTTCTTTACTAACTTTTAGAGAATTCATTAAAACAAGTAAAACAGTTGAAAAAACTTGGTAATCGGTCCAAAAATGACGATTTTAGAGTATTTTTTATTTTTAAAATTTTGGGAACTTTTTGAATAGCTAGCATCACAAAAAAACACGAAAATTTTCAGATTTTCAATTTTTTCAAATTGACTTTATTTCTTTACTAACTTTTAGAGAATTCATTAAAACAAGTAAAACAGTTGAAAAAACTTGGTAATCGGTCCAAAAATGATGATTTTAGAGTATTTTTTATTTTTAAAATTTTGCGAACTTTTTGAATAGCTGGCATCACAAAAAAACACGAAAATTTTCAGATTTTCAATTTTTTCAAAATGACTTTATTTCTTTACTAACTTTTAGAGAATTCATTAAAACAAGTAAAACAGTTGAAAAAACTTGGTAATCGGTCCAAAAATGACGATTTTAGAGTATTTTTTATTTTTAAAATTTTGCGAACTTTTTGAATAGCTGGCATCACAAAAAAACACGAAAATTTTCAGATTTTCAATTTTTTCAAAATGACTTTATTTCTTTACTAACTTTTAGAGAATTCATTAAAACAAGTAAAACAGTTGAAAAAACTTGGTAATCGGTCCAAAAATGATGATTTTAGAGTATTTTTTATTTTTAAAATTTTGGGAACTTTTTGAATAGCTAGCATCACAAAAAAACACGAAAATTTTCAGATTTTCAATTTTTTCAAATTGACTTTATTTCTTTACTAACTTTTAGAGAATTCATTAAAACAAGTAAAACAGTTGAAAAAACTTGGTAATCGGTCCAAAAATGATGATTTTAGAGTATTTTTTATTTTTAAAATTTTGCGAACTTTTTGAATAGCTGGCATCACAAAAAAACACGAAAATTTTCAGATTTTCAATTTTTTCAAAATGACTTTATTTCTTTACTAACTTTTAGAGAATTCATTAAAACAAGTAAAACAGTTGAAAAAACTTGGTAATCGGTCCAAAAATGATGATTTTAGAGTATTTTTTATTTTTAAAATTTTGGGAACTTTTTGAATAGCTAGCATCACAAAAAAACACGAAAATTTTCAGATTTTCAATTTTTTCAAAATGACTTTATTTCTTTACTAACTTTTAGAGAATTCATTAAAACAAGTAAAACAGTTGAAAAAACTTGGTAATCGGTCCAAAAATGACGATTTTAGAGTATTTTTTATTTTTAAAATTTTGCGAACTTTTTGAATAGCTAGCATCACAAAAAAACACGAAAATTTTCAGATTTTCAATTTTTTCAAAATGACTTTATTTCTTTACTAACTTTTAGAGAATTCATTAAAACAAGTAAAACAGTTGAAAAAACTTGGTAATCGGTCCAAAAATGACGATTTTAGAGTATTTTTTATTTTTAAAATTTTGCGAACTTTTTGAATAGCTAGCATCACAAAAAAACACGAAAATTTTCAGATTTTCAATTTTTTCAAAATGACTTTATTTCTTTACTAACTTTTAGAGAATTCATTAAAACAAGTAAAACAGTTGAAAAAACTTGGTAATCGGTCCAAAAATGACGATTTTAGAGTATTTTTTATTTTTAAAATTTTGCGAACTTTTTGAATAGCTGGCATCACAAAAAAACACGAAAATTTTCAGATTTTCAATTTTTTCAAAATGACTTTATTTCTTTACTAACTTTTAGAGAATTCATTAAAACAAGTAAAACAGTTGAAAAAACTTGGTAATCGGTCCAAAAATGATGATTTTAGAGTATTTTTTATTTTTAAAATTTTGGGAACTTTTTGAATAGCTAGCATCACAAAAAAACACGAAAATTTTCAGATTTTCAATTTTTTCAAAATGACTTTATTTCTTTACTAACTTTTAGAGAATTCATTAAAACAAGTAAAACAGTTGAAAAAACTTGGTAATCGGTCCAAAAATGATGATTTTAGAGTATTTTTTATTTTTAAAATTTTGGGAACTTTTTGAATAGCTAGCATCACAAAAAAACACGAAAATTTTCAGATTTTCAATTTTTTGTAAATTACTTTATTTCTTTACTAACTTTTAGAGAATTCATTAAAACAAGTAAAACAGTTGAAAAAACTTGGTAATCGGTCCAAAAATGATGATTTTAGAGTATTTTTTATTTTTAAAATTTTGGGAACTTTTTGAATAGCTAGCATCACAAAAAAACACGAAAATTTTCAGATTTTCAATTTTTTCAAAATGACTTTATTTCTTTACTAACTTTTAGAGAATTCATTAAAACAAGTAAAACAGTTGAAAAAACTTGGTAATCGGTCCAAAAATGACGATTTTAGAGTATTTTTTATTTTTAAAATTTTGGGAACTTTTTGAATAGCTAGCATCACAAAAAAACACGAAAATTTTCAGATTTTCAATTTTTTCAAAATGACTTTATTTCTTTACTAACTTTTAGAGAATTCATTAAAACAAGTAAAACAGTTGAAAAAACTTGGTAATCGGTCCAAAAATGATGATTTTAGAGTATTTTTTATTTTTAAAATTTTGGGAACTTTTTGAATAGCTAGCATCACAAAAAAACACGAAAATTTTCAGATTTTCAATTTTTTCAAAATGACTTTATTTCTTTACTAACTTTTAGAGAATTCATTAAAACAAGTAAAACAGTTGAAAAAACTTGGTAATCGGTCCAAAAATGATGATTTTAGAGTATTTTTTATTTTTAAAATTTTGGGAACTTTTTGAATAGCTAGCATCACAAAAAAACACGAAAATTTTCAGATTTTCAATTTTTTCAAATGACTTTATTTCTTTACTAACTTTTAGAGAATTCATTAAAACAAGTAAAACAGTTGAAAAAACTTGGTAATCGGTCCAAAAATGACGATTTTAGAGTATTTTTTATTTTTAAAATTTTGGGAACTTTTTGAATAGCTAGCATCACAAAAAAACACGAAAATTTTCAGATTTTCAATTTTTTCAAAATGACTTTATTTCTTTACTAACTTTTAGAGAATTCATTAAAACAAGTAAAACAGTTGAAAAAACTTGGTAATCGGTCCAAAAATGATGATTTTAGAGTATTTTTTATTTTTAAAATTTTGGGAACTTTTTGAATAGCTAGCATCACAAAAAAACACGAAAATTTTCAGATTTTCAATTTTTTCAAAATGACTTTATTTCTTTACTAACTTTTAGAGAATTCATTAAAACAAGTAAAACAGTTGAAAAAACTTGGTAATCGGTCCAAAAATGACGATTTTAGAGTATTTTTTATTTTTAAAATTTTGCGAACTTTTTGAATAGCTGGCATCACAAAAAAACACGAAAATTTTCAGATTTTCAATTTTTTCAAAATGACTTTATTTCTTTACTAACTTTTAGAGAATTCATTAAAACAAGTAAAACAGTTGAAAAAACTTGGTAATCGGTCCAAAAATGACGATTTTAGAGTATTTTTTATTTTTAAAATTTTGCGAACTTTTTGAATAGCTGGCATCACAAAAAAACACGAAAATTTTCAGATTTTCAATTTTTTCAAAATGACTTTATTTCTTTACTAACTTTTAGAGAATTCATTAAAACAAGTAAAACAGTTGAAAAAACTTGGTAATCGGTCCAAAAATGACGATTTTAGAGTATTTTTTATTTTTAAAATTTTGGGAACTTTTTGAATAGCTAGCATCACAAAAAAACACGAAAATTTTCAGATTTTCAATATTTTCAAAATGACTTTATTTCTTTACTAACTTTTAGAGAATTCATTAAAACAAGTAAAACAGTTGAAAAAACTTGGTAATCGGTCCAAAAATGATGATTTTAGAGTATTTTTTATTTTTAAAATTTTGGGAACTTTTTGAATAGCTAGCATCACAAAAAAACACGAAAATTTTCAGATTTTCAATTTTTTCAAAATGACTTTATTTCTTTACTAACTTTTAGAGAATTCATTAAAACAAGTAAAACAGTTGAAAAAACTTGGTAATCGGTCCAAAAATGATGATTTTAGAGTATTTTTTATTTTTAAAATTTTGGGAACTTTTTGAATAGCTAGCATCACAAAAAAACACGAAAATTTTCAGATTTTAAATTTTTTCAAAATGACTTTATTTCTTTACTAACTTTTAGAGAATTCATTAAAACAAGTAAAACAGTTGAAAAAAACTTGGTAATCGGTCCAAAAATGATGATTTTAGAGTATTTTTTATTTTTAAAATTTTGGGAACTTTTTGAATAGCTAGCATCACAAAAAAACACGAAAATTTTCAGATTTTCAATTTTTTCAAAATGACTTTATTTCTTTACTAACTTTTAGAGAATTCATTAAAACAAGTAAAACAGTTGAAAAAACTTGGTAATCGGTCCAAAAATTACGATTTTAGAGTATTTTTTATTTTTAAAATTTTGCGAACTTTTTGAATAGCTGGCATCACAAAAAAACACGAAAATTTTCAGATTTTCAATTTTTTCAAAATGACTTTATTTCTTTACTAACTTTTAGAGAATTCATTAAAACAAGTAAAACAGTTGAAAAAACTTGGTAATCGGTCCAAAAATGATGATTTTAGAGTATTTTTTATTTTTAAAATTTTGGGAACTTTTTGAATAGCTAGCATCACAAAAAAAACACGAAAATTTTCAGATTTTCAATTTTTTCAAAATGACTTTATTTCTTTACTAACTTTTAGAGAATTCATTAAAACAAGTAAAACAGTTGAAAAAACTTGGTAATCGGTCCAAAAATGATGATTTTAGAGTATTTTTTATTTTTAAAATTTTGGGAACTTTTTGAATAGCTAGCATCACAAAAAAACACGAAAATTTTCAGATTTTCAATTTTTTCAAAATGACTTTATTTCTTTACTAACTTTTAGAGAATTCATTAAAACAAGTAAAACAGTTGAAAAAACTTGGTAATCGGTCCAAAAATTACGATTTTAGAGTATTTTTTATTTTTAAAATTTTGCGAACTTTTTGAATAGCTGGCATCACAAAAAAACACGAAAATTTTCAGATTTTCAATTTTTTCAAAATGACTTTATTTCTTTACTAACTTTTAGAGAATTCATTAAAACAAGTAAAACAGTTGAAAAAACTTGGTAATCGGTCCAAAAATGACGATTTTAGAGTATTTTTTATTTTTAAAATTTTGCGAACTTTTTGAATAGCTGGCATCACAAAAAAACACGAAAATTTTCAGATTTTCAATTTTTTCAAAATGACTTTATTTCTTTACTAACTTTTAGAGAATTCATTAAAACAAGTAAAACAGTTGAAAAAACTTGGTAATCGGTCCAAAAATGATGATTTTAGAGTATTTTTTATTTTTAAAATTTTGGGAACTTTTTGAATAGCTAGCATCACAAAAAAACACGAAAATTTTCAGATTTTCAATTTTTTCAAAATGACTTTATTTCTTTACTAACTTTTAGAGAATTCATTAAAACAAGTAAAACAGTTGAAAAAACTTGGTAATCGGTCCCAAAATGACGATTTTAGAGTATTTTTTATTTTTAAAATTTTGCGAACTTTTTGAATAGCTAGCATCACAAAAAAACACGAAAATTTTCAGATTTTCAATTTTTTCAAAATGACTTTATTTCTTTACTAACTTTTAGAGAATTCATTAAAACAAGTAAAACAGTTGAAAAAACTTGGTAATCGGTCCAAAAATGACGATTTTAGAGTATTTTTTATTTTTAAAATTTTGCGAACTTTTTGAATAGCTAGCATCACAAAAAAACACGAAAATTTTCAGATTTTCAATTTTTTCAAAATGACTTTATTTCTTTACTAACTTTTAGAGAATTCATTAAAACAAGTAAAACAGTTGAAAAAACTTGGTAATCGGTCCCAAAATGACGATTTTAGAGTATTTTTTATTTTTAAAATTTTGCGAACTTTTTGAATAGCTACACAAAAAAACACGAAAATTTTCAGATTTTCAATTTTTTGTAAATTACTTTATTTCTTTACTAACTTTTAGAGAATTCATTAAAACAAGTAAAACAGTTGAAAAAACTTGGTAATCGGTCCAAAAATGACGATTTTAGAGTATTTTTTATTTTTTAAATTTTGCGAACTTTTTGAATAGCTAGCATCACAAAAAAAACACGAAAATTTTCAGATTTTCAATTTTTTCAAAATGACTTTATTTCTTTACTAACTTTTAGAGAATTCATTAAAACAAGTAAAACAGTTGAAAAAACTTGGTAATCGGTCCAAAAATGATGATTTTAGAGTATTTTTTATTTTTTAAATTTTGCGAACTTTTTGAATAGCTAGCATCACAAAAAAACACGAAAATTTTCAGATTTTCAATTTTTTCAAAATGACTTTATTTCTTTACTAACTTTTAGAGAATTCATTAAAACAAGTAAAACAGTTGCAAAAACTTGGTAATCGGTCCAAAAATGATGATTTTAGAGTATTTTTTATTTTTAAAATTTTGGGAACTTTTTGAATAGCTAGCATCACAAAAAAACACGAAAATTTTCAGATTTTCAATTTTTTGTAAATTACTTTATTTCTTTACTAACTTTTAGAGAATTCATTAAAACAAGTAAAACAGTTGAAAAAACTTGGTAATCGGTCCAAAAATGACGATTTTAGAGTATTTTTTATTTTTAAAATTTTGCGAACTTTTTGAATAGCTAGCATCACAAAAAAACACGAAAATTTTCAGATTTTCAATTTTTTCAAAATGACTTTATTTCTTTACTAACTTTTAGAGAATTCATTAAAACAAGTAAAACAGTTGAAAAAACTTGGTAATCGGTCCAAAAATGATGATTTTAGAGTATTTTTTATTTTTTAAATTTTGCGAACTTTTTGAATAGCTAGCATCACAAAAAAACACGAAAATTTTCAGATTTTCAATTTTTTCAAAATGACTTTATTTCTTTACTAACTTTTAGAGAATTCATTAAAACAAGTAAAACAGTTGAAAAAACTTGGTAATCGGTCCAAAAATGATGATTTTAGAGTATTTTTTATTTTTAAAATTTTGGGAACTTTTTGAATAGCTAGCATCACAAAAAAACACGAAAATTTTCAGATTTTCAATTTTTTGTAAATTACTTTATTTCTTTACTAACTTTTAGAGAATTCATTAAAACAAGTAAAACAGTTGAAAAAACTTGGTAATCGGTCCAAAAATGACGATTTTAGAGTATTTTTTATTTTTAAAATTTTGCGAACTTTTTGAATAGCTAGCATCACAAAAAAACACGAAAATTTTCAGATTTTCAATTTTTTCAAAATGACTTTATTTCTTTACTAACTTTTAGAGAATTCATTAAAACAAGTAAAACAGTTGAAAAAACTTGGTAATCGGTCCAAAAATGATGATTTTAGAGTATTTTTTATTTTTTAAATTTTGCGAACTTTTTGAATAGCTAGCATCACAAAAAAACACGAAAATTTTCAGATTTTCAATTTTTTCAAAATGACTTTATTTCTTTACTAACTTTTAGAGAATTCATTAAAACAAGTAAAACAGTTGAAAAAACTTGGTAATCGGTCCAAAAATGATGATTTTAGAGTATTTTTTATTTTTTAAATTTTGCGAACTTTTTGAATAGCTAGCATCACAAAAAAACACGAAAATTTTCAGATTTTCAATTTTTTGTAAATTACTTTATTTCTTTACTAACTTTTAGAGAATTCATTAAAACAAGTAAAACAGTTGAAAAAACTTGGTAATCGGTCCAAAAATGATGATTTTAGAGTATTTTTTATTTTTTAAATTTTGCGAACTTTTTGAATAGCTAGCATCACAAAAAAACACGAAAATTTTCAGATTTTCAATTTTTTCAAAATGACTTTATTTCTTTACTAACTTTTAGAGAATTCATTAAAACAAGTAAAACAGTTGAAAAAACTTGGTAATCGGTCCAAAAATGATGATTTTAGAGTATTTTTTATTTTTTAAATTTTGCGAACTTTTTGAATAGCTAGCATCACAAAAAAACACGAAAATTTTCAGATTTTCAATTTTTTCAAAATGACTTTATTTCTTTACTAACTTTTAGAGAATTCATTAAAACAAGTAAAACAGTTGAAAAAACTTGGTAATCGGTCCAAAAATGACGATTTTAGAGTATTTTTTATTTTTAAAATTTTGCGAACTTTTTGAATAGCTAGCATCACAAAAAAACACGAAAATTTTCAGATTTTCAATTTTTTCAAAATGACTTTATTTCTTTACTAACTTTTAGAGAATTCATTAAAACAAGTAAAACAGTTGAAAAAACTTGGTAATCGGTCCAAAAATGATGATTTTAGAGTATTTTTTATTTTTTAAATTTTGCGAACTTTTTGAATAGCTGGCATCATAAAAAAACACAAAAATTTTCAGATTTTCAATTTCTTCAAAATGACTTTATTTCTTTACTAACTTTTAGAGAATTCATTAAAACAAGTAAAACAGTTGAAAAAACTTGGTAATCGGTCCAAAAATGACGATTTTAGAGTATTTTTTATTTTTAAAATTTTGCGAACTTTTTGAATAGCTAGCATCACAAAAAAACACGAAAATTTTCAGATTTTCAATTTTTTCAAAATGACTTTATTTCTTTACTAACTTTTAGAGAATTCATTAAAACAAGTAAAACAGTTGAAAAAACTTGGTAATCGGTCCAAAAATGATGATTTTAGAGTATTTTTTATTTTTTAAATTTTGCGAACTTTTTGAATAGCTAGCATCACAAAAAAACACGAAAATTTTCAGATTTTCAATTTTTTCAAAATGACTTTATTTCTTTACTAACTTTTTTAGAGAATTCATTAAAACAAGTAAAACAGTTGAAAAAACTTGGTAATCGGTCCAAAAATGACGATTTTAGAGTATTTTGTATTTTTAAAATTTTGCGAACTTTTTGAATAGCTAGCATCACAAAAAAACACGAAAATTTTCAGATTTTCAATTTTTTCAAAATGACTTTATTTCTTTACTAACTTTTAGAGAATTCATTAAAACAAGTAAAACAGTTGAAAAAACTTGGTAATCGGTCCAAAAATGACGATTTTAGAGTATTTTGTATTTTTAAAATTTTGCGAACTTTTTGAATAGCTAGCATCACAAAAAAACACGAAAATTTTCAGATTTTCAATTTTTTCAAAATGACTTTATTTCTTTACTAACTTTTAGAGAATTCATTAAAACAAGTAAAACAGTTGAAAAAACTTGGTAATCGGTCCAAAAATGACGATTTTAGAGTATTTTGTATTTTTAAAATTTTGCGAACTTTTTGAATAGCTAGCATCACAAAAAAACACGAAAATTTTCAGATTTTCAATTTTTTCAAAATGACTTTATTTCTTTACTAACTTTTAGAGAATTCATTAAAACAAGTAAAACAGTTGAAAAAACTTGGTAATCGGTCCAAAAATGACGATTTTAGAGTATTTTGTATTTTTAAAATTTTGGGAACTTTTTGAATAGCTAGCATCACAAAAAAACACGAAAATTTTCAGATTTTCAATTTTTTCAAAATGACTTTATTTCTTTACTAACTTTTAGAGAATTCATTAAAACAAGTAAAACAGTTGAAAAAACTTGGTAATCGGTCCAAAAATGACGATTTTAGAGTATTTTGTATTTTTAAAATTTTGGGAACTTTTTGAATAGCTAGCATCACAAAAAAACACGAAAATTTTCAGATTTTCAATTTTTTCAAAATGACTTTATTTCTTTACTAACTTTTAGAGAATTCATTAAAACAAGTAAAACAGTTGAAAAAACTTGGTAATCGGTCCAAAAATGACGATTTTAGAGTATTTTGTATTTTTAAAATTTTGGGAACTTTTTGAATAGCTAGCATCACAAAAAAACACGAAAATTTTCAGATTTTCAATTTTTTCAAAATGACTTTATTTCTTTACTAACTTTTAGAGAATTCATTAAAACAAGTAAAACAGTTGAAAAAACTTGGTAATCGGTCCAAAAATGACGATTTTAGAGTATTTTGTATTTTTAAAATTTTGCGAACTTTTTGAATAGCTAGCATCACAAAAAAACACGAAAATTTTCAGATTTTCAATTTTTTCAAAATGACTTTATTTCTTTACTAACTTTTAGAGAATTCATTAAAACAAGTAAAACAGTTGAAAAAACTTGGTAATCGGTCCAAAAATGACGATTTTAGAGTATTTTGTATTTTTAAAATTTTGGGAACTTTTTGAATAGCTAGCATCACAAAAAAACACGAAAATTTTCAGATTTTCAATTTTTTCAAAATGACTTTATTTCTTTACTAACTTTTAGAGAATTCATTAAAACAAGTAAAACAGTTGAAAAAACTTGGTAATCGGTCCAAAAATGACGATTTTAGAGTATTTTGTATTTTTAAAATTTTGCGAACTTTTTGAATAGCTAGCATCACAAAAAAACACGAAAATTTTCAGATTTTCAATTTTTTCAAAATGACTTTATTTCTTTACTAACTTTTAGAGAATTCATTAAAACAAGTAAAACAGTTGAAAAAACTTGGTAATCGGTCCAAAAATGACGATTTTAGAGTATTTTGTATTTTTAAAATTTTGCGAACTTTTTGAATAGCTAGCATCACAAAAAAACACGAAAATTTTCAGATTTTCAATTTTTTCAAAATGACTTTATTTCTTTACTAACTTTTAGAGAATTCATTAAAACAAGTAAAACAGTTGAAAAAACTTGGTAATCGGTCCAAAAATGACGATTTTAGAGTATTTTGTATTTTTAAAATTTTGCGAACTTTTTGAATAGCTAGCATCACAAAAAAACACGAAAATTTTCAGATTTTCAATTTTTTCAAAATGACTTTATTTCTTTACTAACTTTTAGAGAATTCATTAAAACAAGTAAAACAGTTGAAAAAACTTGGTAATCGGTCCAAAAATGACGATTTTAGAGTATTTTGTATTTTTAAAATTTTGCGAACTTTTTGAATAGCTAGCATCACAAAAAAACACGAAAATTTTCAGATTTTCAATTTTTTCAAAATGACTTTATTTCTTTACTAACTTTTAGAGAATTCATTAAAACAAGTAAAACAGTTGAAAAAACTTGGTAATCGGTCCAAAAATGACGATTTTAGAGTATTTTGTATTTTTAAAATTTTGGGAACTTTTTGAATAGCTAGCATCACAAAAAAACACGAAAATTTTCAGATTTTCAATTTTTTCAAAATGACTTTATTTCTTTACTAACTTTTAGAGAATTCATTAAAACAAGTAAAACAGTTGAAAAAACTTGGTAATCGGTCCAAAAATGACGATTTTAGAGTATTTTGTATTTTTAAAATTTTGCGAACTTTTTGAATAGCTAGCATCACAAAAAAACACGAAAATTTTCAGATTTTCAATTTTTTCAAAATGACTTTATTTCTTTACTAACTTTTAGAGAATTCATTAAAACAAGTAAAACAGTTGAAAAAACTTGGTAATCGGTCCAAAAATGATGATTTTAGAGTATTTTTTATTTTTAAAATTTTGGGAACTTTTTGAATAGCTAGCATCACAAAAAAACACGAAAATTTTCAGATTTTCAATTTTTTCAAAATGACTTTATTTCTTTACTAACTTTTAGAGAATTCATTAAAACAAGTAAAACAGTTGAAAAAACTTGGTAATCGGTCCAAAAATGACGATTTTAGAGTATTTTGTATTTTTAAAATTTTGGGAACCTTTTGAATAGCTAGCATCACAAAAAAACACGAAAATTTTCAGATTTTCAATTTTTTCAAAATGACTTTATTTCTTTACTAACTTTTAGAGAATTCATTAAAACAAGTAAAACAGTTGAAAAAACTTGGTAATCGGTCCAAAAATGACGATTTTAGAGTATTTTGTATTTTTAAAATTTTGGGAACTTTTTGAATAGCTAGCATCACAAAAAAACACGAAAATTTTCAGATTTTCAATTTTTTCAAAATGACTTTATTTCTTTACTAACTTTTAGAGAATTCATTAAAACAAGTAAAACAGTTGAAAAAACTTGGTAATCGGTCCAAAAATGATGATTTTAGAGTATTTTGTATTTTTAAAATTTTGGGAACTTTTTGAATAGCTAGCATCACAAAAAAACACGAAAATTTTCAGATTTTCAATTTTTTCAAAATGACTTTATTTCTTTACTAACTTTTAGAGAATTCATTAAAACAAGTAAAACAGTTGAAAAAACTTGGTAATCGGTCCAAAAATGACGATTTTAGAGTATTTTTTATTTTTAAAATTTTGCGAACTTTTTGAATAGCTAGCATCACAAAAAAACACGAAAATTTTCAGATTTTCAATTTTTTCAAAATGACTTTATTTCTTTACTAACTTTTAGAGAATTCATTAAAACAAGTAAAACAGTTGAAAAAACTTGGTAATCGGTCCAAAAATGACGATTTTAGAGTATTTTGTATTTTTAAAATTTTGGGAACTTTTTGAATAGCTAGCATCACAAAAAAACACGAAAATTTTCAGATTTTCAATTTTTTCAAAATGACTTTATTTCTTTACTAACTTTTAGAGAATTCATTAAAACAAGTAAAACAGTTGAAAAAACTTGGTAATCGGTCCAAAAATGATGATTTTAGAGTATTTTTTATTTTTAAAATTTTGGGAACTTTTTGAATAGCTAGCATCACAAAAAAACACGAAAATTTTCAGATTTTCAATTTTTTCAAAATGACTTTATTTCTTTACTAACTTTTAGAGAATTCATTAAAACAAGTAAAACAGTTGAAAAAACTTGGTAATCGGTCCAAAAATGATGATTTTAGAGTATTTTTTATTTTTAAAATTTTGGGAACTTTTTGAATAGCTAGCATCACAAAAAAACACGAAAATTTTCAGATTTTCAATTTTTTCAAAATGACTTTATTTCTTTACTAACTTTTAGAGAATTCATTAAAACAAGTAAAACAGTTGAAAAAACTTGGTAATCGGTCCAAAAATGATGATTTTAGAGTATTTTTTATTTTTAAAATTTTGGGAACTTTTTGAATAGCTAGCATCACAAAAAAACACGAAAATTTTCAGATTTTCAATTTTTTCAAAATGACTTTATTTCTTTACTAACTTTTAGAGAATTCATTAAAACAAGTAAAACAGTTGAAAAAACTTGGTAATCGGTCCAAAAATGACGATTTTAGAGTATTTTGTATTTTTAAAATTTTGGGAACTTTTTGAATAGCTAGCATCACAAAAAAACACGAAAATTTTCAGATTTTCAATTTTTTCAAAATGACTTTATTTCTTTACTAACTTTTAGAGAATTCATTAAAACAAGTAAAACAGTTGAAAAAACTTGGTAATCGGTCCAAAAATGACGATTTTAGAGTATTTTTTATTTTTAAAATTTTGCGAACTTTTTGAATAGCTAGCATCACAAAAAAACACGAAAATTTTCAGATTTTCAATTTTTTCAAAATGACTTTATTTCTTTACTAACTTTTAGAGAATTCATTAAAACAAGTAAAACAGTTGAAAAAACTTGGTAATCGGTCCAAAAATGATGATTTTAGAGTATTTTGTATTTTTAAAATTTTGCGAACTTTTTGAATAGCTAGCATCACAAAAAAACACGAAAATTTTCAGATTTTCAATTTTTTCAAAATGACTTTATTTCTTTACTAACTTTTAGAGAATTCATTAAAACAAGTAAAACAGTTGAAAAAACTTGGTAATCGGTCCAAAAATGATGATTTTAGAGTATTTTTTATTTTTAAAATTTTGGGAACTTTTTGAATAGCTAGCATCACAAAAAAACACGAAAATTTTCAGATTTTCAATTTTTTCAAAATGACTTTATTTCTTTACTAACTTTTAGAGAATTCATTAAAACAAGTAAAACAGTTGAAAAAACTTGGTAATCGGTCCAAAAATGATGATTTTAGAGTATTTAGTATTTTTAAAATTTTGCGAACTTTTTGAATAGCTAGCATCACAAAAAAACACGAAAATTTTCAGATTTTCAATTTTTTCAAAATGACTTTATTTCTTTACTAACTTTTAGAGAATTCATTAAAACAAGTAAAACAGTTGAAAAAACTTGGTAATCGGTCCAAAAATGATGATTTTAGAGTATTTAGTATTTTTAAAATTTTGCGAACTTTTTGAATAGCTAGCATCACAAAAAAACACGAAAATTTTCAGATTTTCAATTTTTTCAAAATGACTTTATTTCTTTACTAACTTTTAGAGAATTCATTAAAACAAGTAAAACAGTTGAAAAAACTTGGTAATCGGTCCAAAAATGATGATTTTAGAGTATTTTGTATTTTTAAAATTTTGGGAACTTTTTGAATAGCTAGCATCACAAAAAAACACGAAAATTTACAGATTTTCAATTTTTTCAAAATGACTTTATTTCTTTACTAACTTTTAGAGAATTCATTAAAACAAGTAAAACAGTTGAAAAAACTTGGTAATCGGTCCAAAAATGATGATTTTAGAGTATTTAGTATTTTTAAAATTTTGCGAACTTTTTGAATAGCTAGCATCACAAAAAAACACGAAAATTTTCAGATTTTCAATTTTTTCAAAATGACTTTATTTCTTTACTAACTTTTAGAGAATTCATTAAAACAAGTAAAACAGTTGAAAAAACTTGGTAATCGGTCCAAAAATGATGATTTTAGAGTATTTTGTATTTTTAAAATTTTGGGAACTTTTTGAATAGCTAGCATCACAAAAAAACACGAAAATTTTCAGATTTTCAATTTTTTCAAAATGACTTTATTTCTTTACTAACTTTTAGAGAATTCATTAAAACAAGTAAAACAGTTGAAAAAACTTGGTAATCGGTCCAAAAATGACGATTTTAGAGTATTTTTTATTTTTAAAATTTTGCGAACTTTTTGAATAGCATCACAAAAAAACACGAAAATTTTCAGATTTTCAATTTTTTCAAAATGACTTTATTTCTTTACTAACTTTTAGAGAATTCATTAAAACAAGTAAAACAGTTGAAAAAACTTGGTAATCGGTCCAAAAATGACGATTTTAGAGTATTTTTTATTTTTAAAATTTTGGGAACTTTTTGAATAGCTAGCATCACAAAAAAACACGAAAATTTACAGATTTTCAATTTTTTCAAAATGACTTTATTTCTTTACTAACTTTTAGAGAATTCATTAAAACAAGTAAAACAGTTGAAAAAACTTGGTAATCGGTCCAAAAATGACGATTTTAGAGTATTTTGTATTTTTAAAATTTTGCGAACTTTTTGAATAGCTAGCATCACAAAAAAACACGAAAATTTTCAGATTTTCAATTTTTTCAAAATGACTTTATTTCTTTACTAACTTTTAGAGAATTCATTAAAACAAGTAAAACAGTTGAAAAAACTTGGTAATCGGTCCAAAAATGATGATTTTAGAGTATTTTTTATTTTTAAAATTTTGGGAACTTTTTGAATAGCTAGCATCACAAAAAAACACGAAAATTTTCAGATTTTCAATTTTTTCAAAATGACTTTATTTCTTTACTAACTTTTAGAGAATTCATTAAAACAAGTAAAACAGTTGAAAAAACTTGGTAATCGGTCCAAAAATGATGATTTTAGAGTATTTTGTATTTTTAAAATTTTGGGAACTTTTTGAATAGCTAGCATCACAAAAAAACACGAAAATTTTCAGATTTTCAATTTTTTCAAAATGACTTTATTTCTTTACTAACTTTTAGAGAATTCATTAAAACAAGTAAAACAGTTGAAAAAACTTGGTAATCGGTCCAAAAATGACGATTTTAGAGTATTTTTTATTTTTAAAATTTTGGGAACTTTTTGAATAGCTGCATCACAAAAAAACACGAAAATTTTCAGATTTTCAATTTTTTCAAAATGACTTTATTTCTTTACTAACTTTTAGAGAATTCATTAAAACAAGTAAAACAGTTGAAAAAACTTGGTAATCGGTCCAAAAATGACGATTTTAGAGTATTTTGTATTTTTAAAATTTTGCGAACTTTTTGAATAGCTAGCATCACAAAAAAACACGAAAATTTTCAGATTTTCAATTTTTAAATAAATGACTTTATTTCTTTACTAACTTTTAGAGAATTCATTAAAACAAGTAAAACAGTTGAAAAAACTTGGTAATCGGTCTAAAAATGACGATTTTAGAGTATTTTGTATTTTTAAAATTTTGGGAACTTTTTGAATAGCTAGCATCACAAAAAAACACGAAAATTTTCAGATTTTCAATTTTTTCAAAATGACTTTATTTCTTTACTAACTTTTAGAGAATTCATTAAAACAAGTAAAACAGTTGAAAAAACTTGGTAATCGGTCCAAAAATGATGATTTTAGAGTATTTTTTATTTTTAAAATTTTGGGAACTTTTTGAATAGCTAGCATCACAAAAAAACACGAAAATTTTCAGATTTTCAATTTTTTCAAAATGACTTTATTTCTTTACTAACTTTTAGAGAATTCATTAAAACAAGTAAAACAGTTGAAAAAACTTGGTAATCGGTCCAAAAATGATGATTTTAGAGTATTTTTTATTTTTAAAATTTTGGGAACTTTTTGAATAGCTAGCATCACAAAAAAACACGAAAATTTTCAGATTTTCAATTTTTTCAAAATGACTTTATTTCTTTACTAACTTTTAGAGAATTCATTAAAACAAGTAAAACAGTTGAAAAAACTTGGTAATCGGTCTAAAAATGACGATTTTAGAGTATTTTGTATTTTTAAAATTTTGGGAACTTTTTGAATAGCTAGCATCACAAAAAAACACGAAAATTTTCAGATTTTCAATTTTTTCAAAATGACTTTATTTCTTTACTAACTTTTAGAGAATTCATTAAAACAAGTAAAACAGTTGAAAAAACTTGGTAATCGGTCTAAAAATGACGATTTTAGAGTATTTTGTATTTTTAAAATTTTGGGAACTTTTTGAATAGCTAGCATCACAAAAAAACACGAAAATTTTCAGATTTTCAATTTTTTCAAAATGACTTTATTTCTTTACTAACTTTTAGAGAATTCATTAAAACAAGTAAAACAGTTGAAAAAACTTGGTAATCGGTCCAAAAATGATGATTTTAGAGTATTTTTTATTTTTAAAATTTTGGGAACTTTTTGAATAGCTAGCATCACAAAAAAACACGAAAATTTTCAGATTTTCAATTTTTAAATAAATGACTTTATTTCTTTACTAACTTTTAGAGAATTCATTAAAACAAGTAAAACAGTTGAAAAAACTTGGTAATCGGTCCAAAAATGATGATTTTAGAGTATTTTTTATTTTTAAAATTTTGGGAACTTTTTGAATAGCTAGCATCACAAAAAAACACGAAAATTTTCAGATTTTCAATTTTTTCAAAATGACTTTATTTCTTTACTAACTTTTAGAGAATTCATTAAAACAAGTAAAACAGTTGAAAAAACTTGGTAATCGGTCCAAAAATGATGATTTTAGAGTATTTTTTATTTTTAAAATTTTGGGAACTTTTTGAATAGCTAGCATCACAAAAAAACACGAAAATTTTCAGATTTTCAATTTTTTCAAAATGACTTTATTTCTTTACTAACTTTTAGAGAATTCATTAAAACAAGTAAAACAGTTGAAAAAACTTGGTAATCGGTCCAAAAATGATGATTTTAGAGTATTTTTTATTTTTAAAATTTTGGGAACTTTTTGAATAGCTAGCATCACAAAAAAACACGAAAATTTTCAGATTTTCAATTTTTTCAAAATGACTTTATTTCTTTACTAACTTTTAGAGAATTCATTAAAACAAGTAAAACAGTTGAAAAAACTTGGTAATCGGTCCAAAAATGATGATTTTAGAGTATTTTTTATTTTTAAAATTTTGGGAACTTTTTGAATAGCTAGCATCACAAAAAAACACGAAAATTTTCAGATTTTCAATTTTTTCAAAATGACTTTATTTCTTTACTAACTTTTAGAGAATTCATTAAAACAAGTAAAACAGTTGAAAAAACTTGGTAATCGGTCCAAAAATGACGATTTTAGAGTATTTTGTATTTTTAAAATTTTGCGAACTTTTTGAATAGCTAGCATCACAAAAAAACACGAAAATTTTCAGATTTTCAATTTTTAAATAAATGACTTTATTTCTTTACTAACTTTTAGAGAATTCATTAAAACAAGTAAAACAGTTGAAAAAACTTGGTAATCGGTCCAAAAATGATGATTTTAGAGTATTTTTTATTTTTAAAATTTTGGGAACTTTTTGAATAGCTAGCATCACAAAAAAACACGAAAATTTTCAGATTTTCAATTTTTTCAAAATGACTTTATTTCTTTACTAACTTTTAGAGAATTCATTAAAACAAGTAAAACAGTTGAAAAAACTTGGTAATCGGTCCAAAAATGATGATTTTAGAGTATTTTTTATTTTTAAAATTTTGGGAACTTTTTGAATAGCTAGCATCACAAAAAAACACGAAAATTTTCAGATTTTCAATTTTTTCAAAATGACTTTATTTCTTTACTAACTTTTAGAGAATTCATTAAAACAAGTAAAACAGTTGAAAAAACTTGGTAATCGGTCCAAAAATGACGATTTTAGAGTATTTTGTATTTTTAAAATTTTGCGAACTTTTTGAATAGCTAGCATCACAAAAAAACACGAAAATTTTCAGATTTTCAATTTTTAAATAAATGACTTTATTTCTTTACTAACTTTTAGAGAATTCATTAAAACAAGTAAAACAGTTGAAAAAACTTGGTAATCGGTCCAAAAATGATGATTTTAGAGTATTTTTTATTTTTAAAATTTTGGGAACTTTTTGAATAGCTAGCATCACAAAAAAACACGAAAATTTTCAGATTTTCAATTTTTTCAAAATGACTTTATTTCTTTACTAACTTTTAGAGAATTCATTAAAACAAGTAAAACAGTTGAAAAAACTTGGTAATCGGTCCAAAAATGATGATTTTAGAGTATTTTTTATTTTTAAAATTTTGGGAACTTTTTGAATAGCTAGCATCACAAAAAAACACGAAAATTTTCAGATTTTCAATTTTTTCAAAATGACTTTATTTCTTTACTAACTTTTAGAGAATTCATTAAAACAAGTAAAACAGTTGAAAAAACTTGGTAATCGGTCCAAAAATGATGATTTTAGAGTATTTTTTATTTTTAAAATTTTGGGAACTTTTTGAATAGCTAGCATCACAAAAAAACACGAAAATTTTCAGATTTTCAATTTTTTCAAAATGACTTTATTTCTTTACTAACTTTTAGAGAATTCATTAAAACAAGTAAAACAGTTGAAAAAACTTGGTAATCGGTCCAAAAATGACGATTTTAGAGTATTTTGTATTTTTAAAATTTTGCGAACTTTTTGAATAGCTAGCATCACAAAAAAACACGAAAATTTTCAGATTTTCAATTTTTTCAAAATGACTTTATTTCTTTACTAACTTTTAGAGAATTCATTAAAACAAGTAAAACAGTTGAAAAAACTTGGTAATCGGTCCAAAAATGATGATTTTAGAGTATTTTGTATTTTTAAAATTTTGGGAACTTTTTGAATAGCTAGCATCACAAAAAAACACGAAAATTTTCAGATTTTCAATTTTTTCAAAATGACTTTATTTCTTTACTAACTTTTAGAGAATTCATTAAAACAAGTAAAACAGTTGAAAAAACTTGGTAATCGGTCTAAAAATGACGATTTTAGAGTATTTTGTATTTTTAAAATTTTGGGAACTTTTTGAATAGCTAGCATCACAAAAAAACACGAAAATTTTCAGATTTTCAATTTTTTCAAAATGACTTTATTTCTTTACTAACTTTTAGAGAATTCATTAAAACAAGTAAAACAGTTGAAAAAACTTGGTAATCGGTCCAAAAATGATGATTTTAGAGTATTTTTTATTTTTAAAATTTTGGGAACTTTTTGAATAGCTAGCATCACAAAAAAACACGAAAATTTTCAGATTTTCAATTTTTTCAAAATGACTTTATTTCTTTACTAACTTTTAGAGAATTCATTAAAACAAGTAAAACAGTTGAAAAAACTTGGTAATCGGTCCAAAAATGATGATTTTAGAGTATTTTGTATTTTTAAAATTTTGGGAACTTTTTGAATAGCTAGCATCACAAAAAAACACGAAAATTTTCAGATTTTCAATTTTTTCAAAATGACTTTATTTCTTTACTAACTTTTAGAGAATTCATTAAAACAAGTAAAACAGTTGAAAAAACTTGGTAATCGGTCCAAAAATGACGATTTTAGAGTATTTTTTATTTTTAAAATTTTGGGAACTTTTTGAATAGCTGCATCACAAAAAAACACGAAAATTTTCAGATTTTCAATTTTTTCAAAATGACTTTATTTCTTTACTAACTTTTAGAGAATTCATTAAAACAAGTAAAACAGTTGAAAAAACTTGGTAATCGGTCCAAAAATGACGATTTTAGAGTATTTTGTATTTTTAAAATTTTGCGAACTTTTTGAATAGCTAGCATCACAAAAAAACACGAAAATTTTCAGATTTTCAATTTTTTCAAAATGACTTTATTTCTTTACTAACTTTTAGAGAATTCATTAAAACAAGTAAAACAGTTGAAAAAACTTGGTAATCGGTCCAAAAATGACGATTTTAGAGTATTTTGTATTTTTAAAATTTTGCGAACTTTTTGAATAGCTAGCATCACAAAAAAACACGAAAATTTTCAGATTTTCAATTTTTTCAAAATGACTTTATTTCTTTACTAACTTTTAGAGAATTCATTAAAACAAGTAAAACAGTTGAAAAAACTTGGTAATCGGTCCAAAAATGATGATTTTAGAGTATTTTTTATTTTTAAAATTTTGGGAACTTTTTGAATAGCTAGCATCACAAAAAAACACGAAAATTTTCAGATTTTCAATTTTTTCAAAATGACTTTATTTCTTTACTAACTTTTAGAGAATTCATTAAAACAAGTAAAACAGTTGAAAAAACTTGGTAATCGGTCCAAAAATGATGATTTTAGAGTATTTTTTATTTTTAAAATTTTGGGAACTTTTTGAATAGCTAGCATCACAAAAAAACACGAAAATTTTCAGATTTTCAATTTTTTCAAAATGACTTTATTTCTTTACTAACTTTTAGAGAATTCATTAAAACAAGTAAAACAGTTGAAAAAACTTGGTAATCGGTCTAAAAATGACGATTTTAGAGTATTTTGTATTTTTAAAATTTTGGGAACTTTTTGAATAGCTAGCATCACAAAAAAACACGAAAATTTTCAGATTTTCAATTTTTTCAAAATGACTTTATTTCTTTACTAACTTTTAGAGAATTCATTAAAACAAGTAAAACAGTTGAAAAAACTTGGTAATCGGTCTAAAAATGACGATTTTAGAGTATTTTGTATTTTTAAAATTTTGGGAACTTTTTGAATAGCTAGCATCACAAAAAAACACGAAAATTTTCAGATTTTCAATTTTTTCAAAATGACTTTATTTCTTTACTAACTTTTAGAGAATTCATTAAAACAAGTAAAACAGTTGAAAAAACTTGGTAATCGGTCCAAAAATGATGATTTTAGAGTATTTTTTATTTTTAAAATTTTGGGAACTTTTTGAATAGCTAGCATCACAAAAAAACACGAAAATTTTCAGATTTTCAATTTTTTCAAAATGACTTTATTTCTTTACTAACTTTTAGAGAATTCATTAAAACAAGTAAAACAGTTGAAAAAACTTGGTAATCGGTCCAAAAATGATGATTTTAGAGTATTTTTTATTTTTAAAATTTTGGGAACTTTTTGAATAGCTAGCATCACAAAAAAACACGAAAATTTTCAGATTTTCAATTTTTTCAAAATGACTTTATTTCTTTACTAACTTTTAGAGAATTCATTAAAACAAGTAAAACAGTTGAAAAAACTTGGTAATCGGTCTAAAAATGACGATTTTAGAGTATTTTGTATTTTTAAAATTTTGGGAACTTTTTGAATAGCTAGCATCACAAAAAAACACGAAAATTTTCAGATTTTCAATTTTTTCAAAATGACTTTATTTCTTTACTAACTTTTAGAGAATTCATTAAAACAAGTAAAACAGTTGAAAAAACTTGGTAATCGGTCTAAAAATGACGATTTTAGAGTATTTTGTATTTTTAAAATTTTGGGAACTTTTTGAATAGCTAGCATCACAAAAAAACACGAAAATTTTCAGATTTTCAATTTTTTCAAAATGACTTTATTTCTTTACTAACTTTTAGAGAATTCATTAAAACAAGTAAAACAGTTGAAAAAACTTGGTAATCGGTCCAAAAATGACGATTTTAGAGTATTTTGTATTTTTAAAATTTTGGGAACTTTTTGAATAGCTAGCATCACAAAAAAACACGAAAATTTTCAGATTTTCAATTTTTTCAAAATGACTTTATTTCTTTACTAACTTTTAGAGAATTCATTAAAACAAGTAAAACAGTTGAAAAAACTTGGTAATCGGTCCAAAAATGATGATTTTAGAGTATTTTTTATTTTTAAAATTTTGGGAACTTTTTGAATAGCTAGCATCACAAAAAAACACGAAAATTTTCAGATTTTCAATTTTTTCAAAATGACTTTATTTCTTTACTAACTTTTAGAGAATTCATTAAAACAAGTAAAACAGTTGAAAAAACTTGGTAATCGGTCCAAAAATGATGATTTTAGAGTATTTTTTATTTTTAAAATTTTGGGAACTTTTTGAATAGCTAGCATCACAAAAAAACACGAAAATTTTCAGATTTTCAATTTTTTCAAAATGACTTTATTTCTTTACTAACTTTTAGAGAATTCATTAAAACAAGTAAAACAGTTGAAAAAACTTGGTAATCGGTCCAAAAATGATGATTTTAGAGTATTTTGTATTTTTAAAATTTTGGGAACTTTTTGAATAGCTAGCATCACAAAAAAACACGAAAATTTTCAGATTTTCAATTTTTTCAAAATGACTTTATTTCTTTACTAACTTTTAGAGAATTCATTAAAACAAGTAAAACAGTTGAAAAAACTTGGTAATCGGTCTAAAAATGACGATTTTAGAGTATTTTGTATTTTTAAAATTTTGGGAACTTTTTGAATAGCTAGCATCACAAAAAAACACGAAAATTTTCAGATTTTCAATTTTTTCAAAATGACTTTATTTCTTTACTAACTTTTAGAGAATTCATTAAAACAAGTAAAACAGTTGAAAAAACTTGGTAATCGGTCCAAAAATGACGATTTTAGAGTATTTTGTATTTTTAAAATTTTGGGAACTTTTTGAATAGCTAGCATCACAAAAAAACACGAAAATTTTCAGATTTTCAATTTTTTCAAAATGACTTTATTTCTTTACTAACTTTTAGAGAATTCATTAAAACAAGTAAAACAGTTGAAAAAACTTGGTAATCGGTCCAAAAATGATGATTTTAGAGTATTTTTTATTTTTAAAATTTTGGGAACTTTTTGAATAGCTAGCATCACAAAAAAACACGAAAATTTTCAGATTTTCAATTTTTTCAAAATGACTTTATTTCTTTACTAACTTTTAGAGAATTCATTAAAACAAGTAAAACAGTTGAAAAAACTTGGTAATCGGTCCAAAAATGACGATTTTAGAGTATTTTGTATTTTTAAAATTTTGGGAACTTTTTGAATAGCTAGCATCACAAAAAAACACGAAAATTTTCAGATTTTCAATTTTTTCAAAATGACTTTATTTCTTTACTAACTTTTAGAGAATTCATTAAAACAAGTAAAACAGTTGAAAAAACTTGGTAATCGGTCCAAAAATGATGATTTTAGAGTATTTTTTATTTTTAAAATTTTGGGAACTTTTTGAATAGCTAGCATCACAAAAAAACACGAAAATTTTCAGATTTTCAATTTTTTCAAAATGACTTTATTTCTTTACTAACTTTTAGAGAATTCATTAAAACAAGTAAAACAGTTGAAAAAACTTGGTAATCGGTCCAAAAATGACGATTTTAGAGTATTTTTTATTTTTAAAATTTTGGGAACTTTTTGAATAGCTAGCATCACAAAAAAACACGAAAATTTTCAGATTTTCAATTTTTTCAAAATGACTTTATTTCTTTACTAACTTTTAGAGAATTCATTAAAACAAGTAAAACAGTTGAAAAAACTTGGTAATCGGTCCAAAAATGACGATTTTAGAGTATTTTTTATTTTTAAAATTTTGGGAACTTTTTGAATAGCTAGCATCACAAAAAAACACGAAAATTTTCAGATTTTCAATTTTTTCAAAATGACTTTATTTCTTTACTAACTTTTAGAGAATTCATTAAAACAAGTAAAACAGTTGAAAAAACTTGGTAATCGGTCCAAAAATGATGATTTTAGAGTATTTTTTATTTTTAAAATTTTGGGAACTTTTTGAATAGCTAGCATCACAAAAAAACACGAAAATTTTCAGATTTTCAATTTTTTCAAAATGACTTTATTTCTTTACTAACTTTTAGAGAATTCATTAAAAAAAGTAAAACAGTTGAAAAAACTTGGTAATCGGTCCAAAAATGATGATTTTAGAGTATTTTTTATTTTTAAAATTTTGGGAACTTTTTGAATAGCTAGCATCACAAAAAAACACGAAAATTTTCAGATTTTCAATTTTTTCAAAATGACTTTATTTCTTTACTAACTTTTAGAGAATTCATTAAAACAAGTAAAACAGTTGAAAAAACTTGGTAATCGGTCCAAAAATGATGATTTTAGAGTATTTTTTATTTTTAAAATTTTGAATAGCTAGCATCACAAAAAAACACGAAAATTTTCAGATTTTCAATTTTTTCAAAATGACTTTATTTCTTTACTAACTTTTAGAGAATTCATTAAAACAAGTAAAACAGTTGAAAAAACTTGGTAATCGGTCCAAAAATGATGATTTTAGAGTATTTTTTATTTTTAAAATTTTGGGAACTTTTTGAATAGCTAGCATCACAAAAAAACACGAAAATTTTCAGATTTTCAATTTTTTCAAAATGACTTTATTTCTTTACTAACTTTTAGAGAATTCATTAAAACAAGTAAAACAGTTGAAAAAACTTGGTAATCGGTCTAAAAATGACGATTTTAGAGTATTTTGTATTTTTAAAATTTTGGGAACTTTTTGAATAGCTAGCATCACAAAAAAACACGAAAATTTTCAGATTTTCAATTTTTTCAAAATGACTTTATTTCTTTACTAACTTTTAGAGAATTCATTAAAACAAGTAAAACAGTTGAAAAAACTTGGTAATCGGTCCAAAAATGATGATTTTAGAGTATTTTTTATTTTTAAAATTTTGGGAACTTTTTGAATAGCTAGCATCACAAAAAAACACGAAAATTTTCAGATTTTCAATTTTTTCAAAATGACTTTATTTCTTTACTAACTTTTAGAGAATTCATTAAAACAAGTAAAACAGTTGAAAAAACTTGGTAATCGGTCTAAAAATGACGATTTTAGAGTATTTTGTATTTTTAAAATTTTGGGAACTTTTTGAATAGCTAGCATCACAAAAAAACACGAAAATTTTCAGATTTTCAATTTTTTCAAAATGACTTTATTTCTTTACTAACTTTTAGAGAATTCATTAAAACAAGTAAAACAGTTGAAAAAACTTGGTAATCGGTCCAAAAATGATGATTTTAGAGTATTTTTTATTTTTAAAATTTTGGGAACTTTTTGAATAGCTAGCATCACAAAAAAACACGAAAATTTTCAGATTTTCAATTTTTTCAAAATGACTTTATTTCTTTACTAACTTTTAGAGAATTCATTAAAACAAGTAAAACAGTTGAAAAAACTTGGTAATCGGTCTAAAAATGACGATTTTAGAGTATTTTTTATTTTTAAAATTTTGGGAACTTTTTGAGTAGCTAGCATCACAAAAAAACACGAAAATTTTCAGATTTTCAATTTTTTCAAAATGACTTTATTTCTTTACTAACTTTTAGAGAATTCATTAAAACAAGTAAA
Source organism: Argyra leucocephala (assembly GCA_963942445.1). Lineage (NCBI taxonomy): Eukaryota > Metazoa > Arthropoda > Insecta > Diptera > Dolichopodidae > Argyra > Argyra leucocephala. The sequence goes on from OZ012681.1 coordinate 20,226,194, forward strand.
ACAGTTGAAAAAACTTGGTAATCGGTCCAAAAATGATGATTTTAGAGTATTTTTTATTTTTAAAATTTTGGGAACTTTTTGAATAGCTAGCATCACAAAAAAACACGAAAATTTTCAGATTTTCAATTTTTTCAAAATGACTTTATTTCTTTACTAACTTTTAGAGAATTCATTAAAACAAGTAAAACAGTTGAAAAAACTTGGTAATCGGTCCAAAAATGACGATTTTAGAGTATTTTTTATTTTTAAAATTTTGGGAACTTTTTGAATAGCTTTTCAAAATGACTTTATTTCTTTACTAACTTTTAGAGAATTCATTAAAACAAGTAAAACAGTTGAAAAAACTTGGTAATCGGTCCAAAAATGATGATTTTAGAGTATTTTTTATTTTTAAAATTTTGGGAACTTTTTGAATAGCTAGCATCACAAAAAAACACGAAAATTTTCAGATTTTCAATTTTTTCAAAATGACTTTATTTCTTTACTAACTTTTAGAGAATTCATTAAAACAAGTAAAACAGTTGAAAAAACTTGGTAATCGGTCCAAAAATGACGATTTTAGAGTATTTTGTATTTTTAAAATTTTGGGAACTTTTTGAATAGCTAGCATCACAAAAAAACACGAAAATTTTCAGATTTTCAATTTTTTCAAAATGACTTTATTTCTTTACTAACTTTTAGAGAATTCATTAAAACAAGTAAAACAGTTGAAAAAACTTGGTAATCGGTCTAAAAATGACGATTTTAGAGTATTTTGTATTTTTAAAATTTTGGGAACTTTTTGAATAGCATCACAAAAAAACACGAAAATTTTCAGATTTTCAATTTTTTCAAAATGACTTTATTTCTTTACTAACTTTTAGAGAATTCATTAAAACAAGTAAAACAGTTGAAAAAACTTGGTAATCGGTCTAAAAATGACGATTTTAGAGTATTTTGTATTTTTAAAATTTTGGGAACTTTTTGAATAGCTAGCATCACAAAAAAACACGAAAATTTTCAGATTTTCAATTTTTTCAAAATGACTTTATTTCTTTACTAACTTTTAGAGAATTCATTAAAACAAGTAAAACAGTTGAAAAAACTTGGTAATCGGTCCAAAAATGATGATTTTAGAGTATTTTTTATTTTTAAAATTTTGGGAACTTTTTGAATAGCTAGCATCACAAAAAAACACGAAAATTTTCAGATTTTCAATTTTTTCAAAATGACTTTATTTCTTTACTAACTTTTAGAGAATTCATTAAAACAAGTAAAACAGTTGAAAAAACTTGGTAATCGGTCTAAAAATGACGATTTTAGAGTATTTTGTATTTTTAAAATTTTGGGAACTTTTTGAATAGCTAGCATCACAAAAAAACACGAAAATTTTCAGATTTTCAATTTTTTCAAAATGACTTTATTTCTTTACTAACTTTTAGAGAATTCATTAAAACAAGTAAAACAGTTGAAAAAACTTGGTAATCGGTCCAAAAATGATGATTTTAGAGTATTTTTTATTTTTAAAATTTTGGGAACTTTTTGAATAGCTAGCATCACAAAAAAACACGAAAATTTTCAGATTTTCAATTTTTTCAAAATGACTTTATTTCTTTACTAACTTTTAGAGAATTCATTAAAACAAGTAAAACAGTTGAAAAAACTTGGTAATCGGTCTAAAAATGACGATTTTAGAGTATTTTTTATTTTTAAAATTTTGGGAACTTTTTGAGTAGCTAGCATCACAAAAAAACACGAAAATTTTCAGATTTTCAATTTTTTCAAAATGACTTTATTTCTTTACTAACTTTTAGAGAATTCATTAAAACAAGTAAAACAGTTGAAAAAACTTGGTAATCGGTCCAAAAATGATGATTTTAGAGTATTTTTTATTTTTAAAATTTTGGGAACTTTTTGAATAGCTAGCATCACAAAAAAACACGAAAATTTTCAGATTTTCAATTTTTTCAAAATGACTTTATTTCTTTACTAACTTTTAGAGAATTCATTAAAACAAGTAAAACAGTTGAAAAAACTTGGTAATCGGTCCAAAAATGACGATTTTAGAGTATTTTTTATTTTTAAAATTTTGGGAACTTTTTGAATAGCTTTTCAAAATGACTTTATTTCTTTACTAACTTTTAGAGAATTCATTAAAACAAGTAAAACAGTTGAAAAAACTTGGTAATCGGTCCAAAAATGATGATTTTAGAGTATTTTTTATTTTTAAAATTTTGGGAACTTTTTGAATAGCTAGCATCACAAAAAAACACGAAAATTTTCAGATTTTCAATTTTTTCAAAATGACTTTATTTCTTTACTAACTTTTAGAGAATTCATTAAAACAAGTAAAACAGTTGAAAAAACTTGGTAATCGGTCCAAAAATGACGATTTTAGAGTATTTTGTATTTTTAAAATTTTGGGAACTTTTTGAATAGCTAGCATCACAAAAAAACACGAAAATTTTCAGATTTTCAATTTTTTCAAAATGACTTTATTTCTTTACTAACTTTTAGAGAATTCATTAAAACAAGTAAAACAGTTGAAAAAACTTGGTAATCGGTCTAAAAATGACGATTTTAGAGTATTTTGTATTTTTAAAATTTTGGGAACTTTTTGAATAGCATCACAAAAAAACACGAAAATTTTCAGATTTTCAATTTTTTCAAAATGACTTTATTTCTTTACTAACTTTTAGAGAATTCATTAAAACAAGTAAAACAGTTGAAAAAACTTGGTAATCGGTCTAAAAATGACGATTTTAGAGTATTTTGTATTTTTAAAATTTTGGGAACTTTTTGAATAGCTAGCATCACAAAAAAACACGAAAATTTTCAGATTTTCAATTTTTTCAAAATGACTTTATTTCTTTACTAACTTTTAGAGAATTCATTAAAACAAGTAAAACAGTTGAAAAAACTTGGTAATCGGTCTAAAAATGACGATTTTAGAGTATTTTGTATTTTTAAAATTTTGGGAACTTTTTGAATAGCTAGCATCACAAAAAAACACGAAAATTTTCAGATTTTCAATTTTTTCAAAATGACTTTATTTCTTTACTAACTTTTAGAGAATTCATTAAAACAAGTAAAACAGTTGAAAAAACTTGGTAATCGGTCCAAAAATGATGATTTTAGAGTATTTTTTATTTTTAAAATTTTGCGAACTTTTTGAATAGCTAGCATCACAAAAAAACACGAAAATTTTCAGATTTTCAATTTTTTCAAAATGACTTTATTTCTTTACTAACTTTTAGAGAATTCATTAAAACAAGTAAAACAGTTGAAAAAACTTGGTAATCGGTCCAAAAATGATGATTTTAGAGTATTTTTTATTTTTAAAATTTTGGGAACTTTTTGAATAGCTAGCATCACAAAAAAACACGAAAATTTTCAGATTTTCAATTTTTTCAAAATGACTTTATTTCTTTACTAACTTTTAGAGAATTCATTAAAACAAGTAAAACAGTTGAAAAAACTTGGTAATCGGTCCAAAAATGATGATTTTAGAGTATTTTTTATTTTTAAAATTTTGGGAACTTTTTGAATAGCTAGCATCACAAAAAAACACGAAAATTTTCAGATTTTCAATTTTTTCAAAATGACTTTATTTCTTTACTAACTTTTAGAGAATTCATTAAAACAAGTAAAACAGTTGAAAAAACTTGGTAATCGGTCCAAAAATGACGATTTTAGAGTATTTTTTATTTTTAAAACTTTGGGAACTTTTTGAATAGCTAGCATCACAAAAAAACACGAAAATTTTCAGATTTTCAATTTTTTCAAAATGACTTTATTTCTTTACTAACTTTTAGAGAATTCATTAAAACAAGTAAAACAGTTGAAAAAACTTGGTAATCGGTCCAAAAATGACGATTTTAGAGTATTTTTTATTTTTAAAATTTTGCGAACTTTTTGAATAGCTAGCATCACAAAAAAACACGAAAATTTTCAGATTTTCAATTTTTTCAAAATGACTTTATTTCTTTACTAACTTTTAGAGAATTCATTAAAACAAGTAAAACAGTTAAAAAAACTTGGTAATCGGTCTAAAAATGACGATTTTAGAGTATTTTGTATTTTTAAAATTTTGGGAACTTTTTGAATAGCTAGCATCACAAAAAAACACGAAAATTTTCAGATTTTCAATTTTTTCAAAATGACTTTATTTCTTTACTAACTTTTAGAGAATTCATTAAAACAAGTAAAACAGTTGAAAAAACTTGGTAATCGGTCCAAAAATGACGATTTTAGAGTATTTTTTATTTTTAAAATTTTGGGAACTTTTTGAATAGCTAGCATCACAAAAAAACACGAAAATTTTCAGATTTTCAATTTTTTCAAAATGACTTTATTTCTTTACTAACTTTTAGAGAATTCATTAAAACAAGTAAAACAGTTGAAAAAACTTGGTAATCGGTCCAAAAATGACGATTTTAGAGTATTTTGTATTCACAAAAAAACACGAAAATTTTCAGATTTTCAATTTTTTCAAAATGACTTTATTTCTTTACTAACTTTTAGAGAATTCATTAAAACAAGTAAAACAGTTGAAAAAACTTGGTAATCGGTCTAAAAATGACGATTTTAGAGTATTTTGTATTTTTAAAATTTTGGGAACTTTTTGAATAGCTAGCATCACAAAAAAACACGAAAATTTTCAGATTTTCAATTTTTTCAAAATGACTTTATTTCTTTACTAACTTTTAGAGAATTCATTAAAACAAGTAAAACAGTTGAAAAAACTTGGTAATCGGTCCAAAAATGATGATTTTAGAGTATTTTTTATTTTTAAAATTTTGGGAACTTTTTGAATAGCTAGCATCACAAAAAAACACGAAAATTTTCAGATTTTCAATTTTTTCAAAATGACTTTATTTCTTTACTAACTTTTAGAGAATTCATTAAAACAAGTAAAACAGTTGAAAAAACTTGGTAATCGGTCCAAAAATGATGATTTTAGAGTATTTTGTATTTTTAAAATTTTGGGAACTTTTTGAATAGCTAGCATCACAAAAAAACACGAAAATTTTCAGATTTTCAATTTTTTCAAAATGACTTTATTTCTTTACTAACTTTTAGAGAATTCATTAAAACAAGTAAAACAGTTGAAAAAACTTGGTAATCGGTCCAAAAATGACGATTTTAGAGTATTTTTTATTTTTAAAATTTTGGGAACTTTTTGAATAGCTAGCATCACAAAAAAACACGAAAATTTTCAGATTTTCAATTTTTTCAAAATGACTTTATTTCTTTACTAACTTTTAGAGAATTCATTAAAACAAGTAAAACAGTTGAAAAAACTTGGTAATCGGTCCAAAAATGACGATTTTAGAGTATTTTGTATTCACAAAAAAACACGAAAATTTTCAGATTTTCAATTTTTTCAAAATGACTTTATTTCTTTACTAACTTTTAGAGAATTCATTAAAACAAGTAAAACAGTTGAAAAAACTTGGTAATCGGTCCAAAAATGATGATTTTAGAGTATTTTGTATTTTTAAAATTTTGCGAACTTTTTGAATAGCTAGCATCACAAAAAAACACGAAAATTTTCAGATTTTCAATTTTTTCAAAATGACTTTATTTCTTTACTAACTTTTAGAGAATTCATTAAAACAAGTAAAACAGTTGAAAAAACTTGGTAATCGGTCCAAAAATGACGATTTTAGAGTATTTTTTATTTTTAAAATTTTGGGAACTTTTTGAATAGCTAGCATCACAAAAAAACACGAAAATTTTCAGATTTTCAATTTTTTCAAAATGACTTTATTTCTTTACTAACTTTTAGAGAATTCATTAAAACAAGTAAAACAGTTGAAAAAACTTGGTAATCGGTCCAAAAATGACGATTTTAGAGTATTTTTTATTTTTAAAATTTTGGGAACTTTTTGAATAGCTAGCATCACAAAAAAACACGAAAATTTTCAGATTTTCAATTTTTTCAAAATGACTTTATTTCTTTACTAACTTTTAGAGAATTCATTAAAACAAGTAAAACAGTTGAAAAAACTTGGTAATCGGTCCAAAAATGACGATTTTAGAGTATTTTGTATTCACAAAAAAACACGAAAATTTTCAGATTTTCAATTTTTTCAAAATGACTTTATTTCTTTACTAACTTTTAGAGAATTCATTAAAACAAGTAAAACAGTTGAAAAAACTTGGTAATCGGTCCAAAAATGATGATTTTAGAGTATTTTGTATTTTTAAAATTTTGCGAACTTTTTGAATAGCTAGCATCACAAAAAAACACGAAAATTTTCAGATTTTCAATTTTTTCAAAATGACTTTATTTCTTTACTAACTTTTAGAGAATTCATTAAAACAAGTAAAACAGTTGAAAAAACTTGGTAATCGGTCCAAAAATGACGATTTTAGAGTATTTTTTATTTTTAAAATTTTGGGAACTTTTTGAATAGCTAGCATCACAAAAAAACACGAAAATTTTCAGATTTTCAATTTTTTCAAAATGACTTTATTTCTTTACTAACTTTTAGAGAATTCATTAAAACAAGTAAAACAGTTGAAAAAACTTGGTAATCGGTCCAAAAATGACGATTTTAGAGTATTTTTTATTTTTAAAATTTTGGGAACTTTTTGAATAGCTAGCATCACAAAAAAACACGAAAATTTTCAGATTTTCAATTTTTTCAAAATGACTTTATTTCTTTACTAACTTTTAGAGAATTCATTAAAACAAGTAAAACAGTTGAAAAAACTTGGTAATCGGTCCAAAAATGACGATTTTAGAGTATTTTGTATTCACAAAAAAACACGAAAATTTTCAGATTTTCAATTTTTTCAAAATGACTTTATTTCTTTACTAACTTTTAGAGAATTCATTAAAACAAGTAAAACAGTTGAAAAAACTTGGTAATCGGTCCAAAAATGATGATTTTAGAGTATTTTGTATTTTTAAAATTTTGCGAACTTTTTGAATAGCTAGCATCACAAAAAAACACGAAAATTTTCAGATTTTCAATTTTTTCAAAATGACTTTATTTCTTTACTAACTTTTAGAGAATTCATTAAAACAAGTAAAACAGTTGAAAAAACTTGGTAATCGGTCCAAAAATGATGATTTTAGAGTATTTTGTATTTTTAAAATTTTGCGAACTTTTTGAATAGCTAGCATCACAAAAAAACACGAAAATTTTCAGATTTTCAATTTTTTCAAAATGACTTTATTTCTTTACTAACTTTTAGAGAATTCATTAAAACAAGTAAAACAGTTGAAAAAACTTGGTAATCGGTCCAAAAATGATGATTTTAGAGTATTTTTTATTTTTAAAATTTTGGGAACTTTTTGAATAGCTAGAATCACAAAAAAACACGAAAATTTTCAGATTTTCAATTTTTTCAAAATGACTTTATTTCTTTACTAACTTTTAGAGAATTCATTAAAACAAGTAAAACAGTTGAAAAAACTTGGTAATCGGTCCAAAAATGATGATTTTAGAGTATTTTTTATTTTTAAAATTTTGGGAACTTTTTGAATAGCTAGAATCACAAAAAAACACGAAAATTTTCAGATTTTCAATTTTTTCAAAATGACTTTATTTCTTTACTAACTTTTAGAGAATTCATTAAAACAAGTAAAACAGTTGAAAAAACTTGGTAATCGGTCCAAAAATGACGATTTTAGAGTATTTTTTATTTTTAAAATTTTGGGAACTTTTTGAATAGCTAGCATCACAAAAAAACACGAAAATTTTCAGATTTTCAATTTTTTCAAAATGACTTTATTTCTTTACTAACTTTTAGAGAATTCATTAAAACAAGTAAAACAGTTGAAAAAACTTGGTAATCGGTCCAAAAATGATGATTTTAGAGTATTTTTTATTTTTAAAATTTTGGGAACTTTTTGAATAGCTAGCATCACAAAAAAACACGAAAATTTTCAGATTTTCAATTTTTTCAAAATGACTTTATTTCTTTACTAACTTTTAGAGAATTCATTAAAACAAGTAAAACAGTTGAAAAAACTTGGTAATCGGTCCAAAAATGATGATTTTAGAGTATTTTTTATTTTTAAAATTTTGGGAACTTTTTGAATAGCTAGCATCACAAAAAAACACGAAAATTTTCAGATTTTCAATTTTTTCAAAATGACTTTATTTCTTTACTAACTTTTAGAGAATTCATTAAAACAAGTAAAACAGTTGAAAAAACTTGGTAATCGGTCCAAAAATGATGATTTTAGAGTATTTTTTATTTTTAAAATTTTGGGAACTTTTTGAATAGCTAGAATCACAAAAAAACACGAAAATTTTCAGATTTTCAATTTTTTCAAAATGACTTTATTTCTTTACTAACTTTTAGAGAATTCATTAAAACAAGTAAAACAGTTGAAAAAACTTGGTAATCGGTCCAAAAATGATGATTTTAGAGTATTTTTTATTTTTAAAATTTTGGGAACTTTTTGAATAGCTAGAATCACAAAAAAACACGAAAATTTTCAGATTTTCAATTTTTTCAAAATGACTTTATTTCTTTACTAACTTTTAGAGAATTCATTAAAACAAGTAAAACAGTTGAAAAAACTTGGTAATCGGTCCAAAAATGACGATTTTAGAGTATTTTTTATTTTTAAAATTTTGGGAACTTTTTGAATAGCTAGCATCACAAAAAAACACGAAAATTTTCAGATTTTCAATTTTTTCAAAATGACTTTATTTCTTTACTAACTTTTAGAGAATTCATTAAAACAAGTAAAACAGTTGAAAAAACTTGGTAATCGGTCCAAAAATGATGATTTTAGAGTATTTTTTATTTTTAAAATTTTGGGAACTTTTTGAATAGCTAGCATCACAAAAAAACACGAAAATTTTCAGATTTTCAATTTTTTCAAAATGACTTTATTTCTTTACTAACTTTTAGAGAATTCATTAAAACAAGTAAAACAGTTGAAAAAACTTGGTAATCGGTCCAAAAATGATGATTTTAGAGTATTTTTTATTTTTAAAATTTTGGGAACTTTTTGAATAGCTAGCATCACAAAAAAACACGAAAATTTTCAGATTTTCAATTTTTTCAAAATGACTTTATTTCTTTACTAACTTTTAGAGAATTCATTAAAACAAGTAAAACAGTTGAAAAAACTTGGTAATCGGTCCAAAAATGATGATTTTAGAGTATTTTTTATTTTTAAAATTTTGGGAACTTTTTGAATAGCTAGAATCACAAAAAAACACGAAAATTTTCAGATTTTCAATTTTTTCAAAATGACTTTATTTCTTTACTAACTTTTAGAGAATTCATTAAAACAAGTAAAACAGTTGAAAAAACTTGGTAATCGGTCCAAAAATGATGATTTTAGAGTATTTTTTATTTTTAAAATTTTGGGAACTTTTTGAATAGCTAGAATCACAAAAAAACACGAAAATTTTCAGATTTTCAATTTTTTCAAAATGACTTTATTTCTTTACTAACTTTTAGAGAATTCATTAAAACAAGTAAAACAGTTGAAAAAACTTGGTAATCGGTCCAAAAATGATGATTTTAGAGTATTTTTTATTTTTAAAATTTTGGGAACTTTTTGAATAGCTAGAATCACAAAAAAACACGAAAATTTTCAGATTTTCAATTTTTTCAAAATGACTTTATTTCTTTACTAACTTTTAGAGAATTCATTAAAACAAGTAAAACAGTTGAAAAAACTTGGTAATCGGTCCAAAAATGACGATTTTAGAGTATTTTTTATTTTTAAAATTTTGGGAACTTTTTGAATAGCTAGCATCACAAAAAAACACGAAAATTTTCAGATTTTCAATTTTTTCAAAATGACTTTATTTCTTTACTAACTTTTAGAGAATTCATTAAAACAAGTAAAACAGTTGAAAAAACTTGGTAATCGGTCCAAAAATGATGATTTTAGAGTATTTTTTATTTTTAAAATTTTGGGAACTTTTTGAATAGCTAGAATCACAAAAAAACACGAAAATTTTCAGATTTTCAATTTTTTCAAAATGACTTTATTTCTTTACTAACTTTTAGAGAATTCATTAAAACAAGTAAAACAGTTGAAAAAACTTGGTAATCGGTCCAAAAATGATGATTTTAGAGTATTTTTTATTTTTAAAATTTTGGGAACTTTTTGAATAGCTAGAATCACAAAAAAACACGAAAATTTTCAGATTTTCAATTTTTTCAAAATGACTTTATTTCTTTACTAACTTTTAGAGAATTCATTAAAACAAGTAAAACAGTTGAAAAAACTTGGTAATCGGTCCAAAAATGACGATTTTAGAGTATTTTTTATTTTTAAAATTTTGGGAACTTTTTGAATAGCTAGCATCACAAAAAAACACGAAAATTTTCAGATTTTCAATTTTTTCAAAATGACTTTATTTCTTTACTAACTTTTAGAGAATTCATTAAAACAAGTAAAACAGTTGAAAAAACTTGGTAATCGGTCCAAAAATGATGATTTTAGAGTATTTTTTATTTTTAAAATTTTGGGAACTTTTTGAATAGCTAGCATCACAAAAAAACACGAAAATTTTCAGATTTTCAATTTTTTCAAAATGACTTTATTTCTTTACTAACTTTTAGAGAATTCATTAAAACAAGTAAAACAGTTGAAAAAACTTGGTAATCGGTCCAAAAATGATGATTTTAGAGTATTTTTTATTTTTAAAATTTTGGGAACTTTTTGAATAGCTAGCATCACAAAAAAACACGAAAATTTTCAGATTTTCAATTTTTTCAAAATGACTTTATTTCTTTACTAACTTTTAGAGAATTCATTAAAACAAGTAAAACAGTTGAAAAAACTTGGTAATCGGTCCAAAAATGATGATTTTAGAGTATTTTTTATTTTTAAAATTTTGGGAACTTTTTGAATAGCTAGAATCACAAAAAAACACGAAAATTTTCAGATTTTCAATTTTTTCAAAATGACTTTATTTCTTTACTAACTTTTAGAGAATTCATTAAAACAAGTAAAACAGTTGAAAAAACTTGGTAATCGGTCCAAAAATGATGATTTTAGAGTATTTTTTATTTTTAAAATTTTGGGAACTTTTTGAATAGCTAGAATCACAAAAAAACACGAAAATTTTCAGATTTTCAATTTTTTCAAAATGACTTTATTTCTTTACTAACTTTTAGAGAATTCATTAAAACAAGTAAAACAGTTGAAAAAACTTGGTAATCGGTCCAAAAATGACGATTTTAGAGTATTTTGTATTCACAAAAAAACACGAAAATTTTCAGATTTTCAATTTTTTCAAAATGACTTTATTTCTTTACTAACTTTTAGAGAATTCATTAAAACAAGTAAAACAGTTGAAAAAACTTGGTAATCGGTCTAAAAATGACGATTTTAGAGTATTTTGTATTTTTAAAATTTTGGGAACTTTTTGAATAGCTAGCATCACAAAAAAACACGAAAATTTTCAGATTTTCAATTTTTTCAAAATGACTTTATTTCTTTACTAACTTTTAGAGAATTCATTAAAACAAGTAAAACAGTTGAAAAAACTTGGTAATCGGTCCAAAAATGATGATTTTAGAGTATTTTTTATTTTTAAAATTTTGGGAACTTTTTGAATAGCTAGCATCACAAAAAAACACGAAAATTTTCAGATTTTCAATTTTTTCAAAATGACTTTATTTCTTTACTAACTTTTAGAGAATTCATTAAAACAAGTAAAACAGTTGAAAAAACTTGGTAATCGGTCCAAAAATGACGATTTTAGAGTATTTTTTATTTTTAAAATTTTGGGAACTTTTTGAATAGCTAGCATCACAAAAAAACACGAAAATTTTCAGATTTTCAATTTTTTCAAAATGACTTTATTTCTTTACTAACTTTTAGAGAATTCATTAAAACAAGTAAAACAGTTGAAAAAACTTGGTAATCGGTCCAAAAATGATGATTTTAGAGTATTTTTTATTTTTAAAATTTTGGGAACTTTTTGAATAGCTAGAATCACAAAAAAACACGAAAATTTTCAGATTTTCAATTTTTTCAAAATGACTTTATTTCTTTACTAACTTTTAGAGAATTCATTAAAACAAGTAAAACAGTTGAAAAAACTTGGTAATCGGTCCAAAAATGACGATTTTAGAGTATTTTTTATTTTTAAAATTTTGGGAACTTTTTGAATAGCTAGCATCACAAAAAAACACGAAAATTTTCAGATTTTCAATTTTTTCAAAATGACTTTATTTCTTTACTAACTTTTAGAGAATTCATTAAAACAAGTAAAACAGTTGAAAAAACTTGGTAATCGGTCCAAAAATGATGATTTTAGAGTATTTTTTATTTTTAAAATTTTGGGAACTTTTTGAATAGCTAGCATCACAAAAAAACACGAAAATTTTCAGATTTTCAATTTTTTCAAAATGACTTTATTTCTTTACTAACTTTTAGAGAATTCATTAAAACAAGTAAAACAGTTGAAAAAACTTGGTAATCGGTCCAAAAATGACGATTTTAGAGTATTTTGTATTCACAAAAAAACACGAAAATTTTCAGATTTTCAATTTTTTCAAAATGACTTTATTTCTTTACTAACTTTTAGAGAATTCATTAAAACAAGTAAAACAGTTGAAAAAACTTGGTAATCGGTCCAAAAATGATGATTTTAGAGTATTTTGTATTTTTAAAATTTTGCGAACTTTTTGAATAGCTAGCATCACAAAAAAACACGAAAATTTTCAGATTTTCAATTTTTTCAAAATGACTTTATTTCTTTACTAACTTTTAGAGAATTCATTAAAACAAGTAAAACAGTTGAAAAAACTTGGTAATCGGTCCAAAAATGACGATTTTAGAGTATTTTGTATTCACAAAAAAACACGAAAATTTTCAGATTTTCAATTTTTTCAAAATGACTTTATTTCTTTACTAACTTTTAGAGAATTCATTAAAACAAGTAAAACAGTTGAAAAAACTTGGTAATCGGTCCAAAAATGATGATTTTAGAGTATTTTGTATTTTTAAAATTTTGCGAACTTTTTGAATAGCTAGCATCACAAAAAAACACGAAAATTTTCAGATTTTCAATTTTTTCAAAATGACTTTATTTCTTTACTAACTTTTAGAGAATTCATTAAAACAAGTAAAACAGTTGAAAAAACTTGGTAATCGGTCCAAAAATGATGATTTTAGAGTATTTTTTATTTTTAAAATTTTGCGAACTTTTTGAATAGCTAGCATCACAAAAAAACACGAAAATTTTCAGATTTTCAATTTTTTCAAAATGACTTTATTTCTTTACTAACTTTTAGAGAATTCATTAAAACAAGTAAAACAGTTGAAAAAACTTGGTAATCGGTCCAAAAATGATGATTTTAGAGTATTTTTTATTTTTAAAATTTTGCGAACTTTTTGAATAGCTAGCATCACAAAAAAACACGAAAATTTTCAGATTTTCAATTTTTTCAAAATGACTTTATTTCTTTACTAACTTTTAGAGAATTCATTAAAACAAGTAAAACAGTTGAAAAAACTTGGTAATCGGTCCAAAAATGACGATTTTAGAGTATTTTTTATTTTTAAAATTTTGGGAACTTTTTGAATAGCTAGCATCACAAAAAAACACGAAAATTTTCAGATTTTCAATTTTTTCAAAATGACTTTATTTCTTTACTAACTTTTAGAGAATTCATTAAAACAAGTAAAACAGTTGAAAAAACTTGGTAATCGGTCCAAAAATGACGATTTTAGAGTATTTTGTATTCACAAAAAAACACGAAAATTTTCAGATTTTCAATTTTTTCAAAATGACTTTATTTCTTTTCTAACTTTTAGAAAATTCATTAAAACAAGTAAAACAGTTGAAAAAACTTGGTAATCGGTCCAAAAATGACGATTTTAGAGTATTTTGTATTCACAAAAAAACACGAAAATTTTCAGATTTTCAATTTTTTCAAAATGACTTTATTTCTTTACTAACTTTTAGAGAATTCATTAAAACAAGTAAAACAGTTGAAAAAACTTGGTAATCGGTCCAAAAATGATGATTTTAGAGTATTTTGTATTTTTAAAATTTTGCGAACTTTTTGAATAGCTAGCATCACAAAAAAACACGAAAATTTTCAGATTTTCAATTTTTTCAAAATGACTTTATTTCTTTACTAACTTTAAGAGAATTCATTAAAACAAGTAAAACAGTTGAAAAAACTTGGTAATCGGTCCAAAAATGATGATTTTAGAGTATTTTGTATTTTTAAAATTTTGCGAACTTTTTGAATAGCTAGCATCACAAAAAAACACGAAAATTTTCAGATTTTCAATTTTTTCAAAATGACTTTATTTCTTTACTAACTTTTAGAGAATTCATTAAAACAAGTAAAACAGTTGAAAAAACTTGGTAATCGGTCCAAAAATGACGATTTTAGAGTATTTTTTATTTTTAAAATTTTGGGAACTTTTTGAATAGCTAGCATCACAAAAAAACACGAAAATTTTCAGATTTTCAATTTTTTCAAAATGACTTTATTTCTTTACTAACTTTTAGAGAATTCATTAAAACAAGTAAAACAGTTGAAAAAACTTGGTAATCGGTCTAAAAATGACGATTTTAGAGTATTTTGTATTTTTAAAATTTTGGGAACTTTTTGAATAGCTACCATCACAAAAAAACACGAAAATTTTCAGATTTTCAATTTTTTCAAAATGACTTTATTTCTTTACTAACTTTTAGAGAATTCATTAAAACAAGTAAAACAGTTGAAAAAACTTGGTAATCGGTCCAAAAATGATGATTTTAGAGTATTTTTTATTTTTAAAATTTTGGGAACTTTTTGAATAGCTAGCATCACAAAAAAACACGAAAATTTTCAGATTTTCAATTTTTTCAAAATGACTTTATTTCTTTACTAACTTTTAGAGAATTCATTAAAACAAGTAAAACAGTTGAAAAAACTTGGTAATCGGTCCAAAAATGACGATTTTAGAGTATTTTGTATTTTTAAAATTTTGGGAACTTTTTGAATAGCTAGCATCACAAAAAAACACGAAAATTTTCAGATTTTCAATTTTTTCAAAATGACTTTATTTCTTTACTAACTTTTAGAGAATTCATTAAAACAAGTAAAACAGTTGAAAAAACTTGGTAATCGGTCCAAAAATGATGATTTTAGAGTATTTTTTATTTTTAAAATTTTGGGAACTTTTTGAATAGCTAGCATCACAAAAAAACACGAAAATTTTCAGATTTTCAATTTTTTCAAAATGACTTTATTTCTTTACTAACTTTTAGAGAATTCATTAAAACAAGTAAAACAGTTGAAAAAACTTGGTAATCGGTCCAAAAATGACGATTTTAGAGTATTTTGTATTCACAAAAAAACACGAAAATTTTCAGAGTTTCAATTTTTTCAAAATGACTTTATTTCTTTACTAACTTTTAGAGAATTCATTAAAACAAGTAAAACAGTTGAAAAAACTTGGTAATCGGTCCAAAAATGATGATTTTAGAGTATTTTGTATTTTTAAAATTTTGCGAACTTTTTGAATAGCTAGCATCACAAAAAAACACGAAAATTTTCAGATTTTCAATTTTTTCAAAATGACTTTATTTCTTTACTAACTTTTAGAGAATTCATTAAAACAAGTAAAACAGTTGAAAAAACTTGGTAATCGGTCCAAAAATGATGATTTTAGAGTATTTTGTATTTTTAAAATTTTGCGAACTTTTTGAATAGCTAGCATCACAAAAAAACACGAAAATTTTCAGATTTTCAATTTTTTCAAAATGACTTTATTTCTTTACTAACTTTTAGAGAATTCATTAAAACAAGTAAAACAGTTGAAAAAACTTGGTAATCGGTCCAAAAATGACGATTTTAGAGTATTTTTTATTTTTAAAATTTTGGGAACTTTTTGAATAGCTAGCATCACAAAAAAACACGAAAATTTTCAGATTTTCAATTTTTTCAAAATGACTTTATTTCTTTACTAACTTTTAGAGAATTCATTAAAACAAGTAAAACAGTTGAAAAAACTTGGTAATCGGTCCAAAAATGATGATTTTAGAGTATTTTGTATTTTTAAAATTTTGCGAACTTTTTGAATAGCTAGCATCACAAAAAAACACGAAAATTTTCAGATTTTCAATTTTTTCAAAATGACTTTATTTCTTTACTAACTTTTAGAGAATTCATTAAAACAAGTAAAACAGTTGAAAAAACTTGGTAATCGGTCCAAAAATGACGATTTTAGAGTATTTTTTATTTTTAAAATTTTGGGAACTTTTTGAATAGCTAGCATCACAAAAAAACACGAAAATTTTCAGATTTTCAATTTCTTCAAAATTACTTTATTTCTTTACTAACTTTTAGAGAATTCATTAAAACAAGTAAAACAGTTGAAAAAACTTGGTAATCGGTCCAAAAATGACGATTTTAGAGTATTTTTTATTTTTAAAATTTTGGGAACTTTTTGAATAGCTAGCATCACAAAAAAACACGAAAATTTTCAGATTTTCAATTTTTTCAAAATGACTTTATTTGTTTACTAACTTTTAGAGAATTCATTAAAACAAGTAAAACAGTTGAAATAACTTGGTAATCGGTCCAAAAATGACGATTTTAGAGTATTTTTTATTTTTAAAATTTTGGGAACTTTTTGAATAGCTAGCATCACAAAAAAACACGAAAATTTTCAGATTTTCAATTTCTTCAAAATTACTTTATTTCTTTACTAACTTTTAGAGAATTCATTAAAACAAGTAAAACAGTTGAAAAAACTTGGTAATCGGTCCAAAAATGACGATTTTAGAGTATTTTTTATTTTTAAAATTTTGGGAACTTTTTGAATAGCTAGCATCACAAAAAAACACGAAAATTTTCAGATTTTCAATTTTTTCAAAATGACTTTATTTCTTTACTAACTTTTAGAGAATTCATTAAAACAAGTAAAACAGTTGAAATAACTTGGTAATCGGTCCAAAAATGACGATTTTAGAGTATTTTTTATTTTTAAAATTTTGGGAACTTTTTGAATAGCGAGCATCACAAAAAAACACGAAAATTTTCAGATTTTCAATTTTTTCAAAATGACTTTATTTCTTTACTAACTTTTAGAGAATTCATTAAAACAAGTAAAACAGTTGAAAAAACTTGGTAATCGGTCCAAAAATGATGATTTTAGAGTATTTTTTATTTTTAAAATTTTGGGAACTTTTTGAATAGCTAGCATCACAAAAAAACACGAAAATTTTCAGATTTTCAATTTTTTCAAAATGACTTTATTTCTTTACTAACTTTTAGAGAATTCATTAAAACAAGTAAAACAGTTGAAAAAACTTGGTAATCGGTCCAAAAATGATGATTTTAGAGTATTTTTTATTTTTAAAATTTTGGGAACTTTTTGAATAGTTAGCATCACAAAAAAACACGAAAATTTTCAGATTTTCAATTTTTTCAAAATGACTTTATTTCTTTACTAACTTTTAGAGAATTCATTAAAACAAGTAAAACAGTTGAAAAAACTTGGTAATCGGTCCAAAAATGACGATTTTAGAGTATTTTTTATTTTTAAAATTTTGGGAACTTTTTGAATAGCTAGCATCACAAAAAAACACGAAAATTTTCAGATTTTCAATTTTTTCAAAATGACTTTATTTCTTTACTAACTTTTAGAGAATTCATTAAAACAAGTAAAACAGTTGAAAAAACTTGGTAATCGGTCCAAAAATGATGATTTTAGAGTATTTTGTATTTTTAAAATTTTGCGAACTTTTTGAATAGCTAGCATCACAAAAAAACACGAAAATTTTCAGATTTTCAATTTTTTCAAAATGACTTTATTTCTTTACTAACTTTTAGAGAATTCATTAAAACAAGTAAAACAGTTGAAAAAACTTGGTAATCGGTCCAAAAATGATGATTTTAGAGTATTTTTTATTTTTAAAATTTTGGGAACTTTTTGAATAGCTAGCATCACAAAAAAACACGAAAATTTTCAGATTTTCAATTTTTTCAAAATGACTTTATTTCTTTACTAACTTTTAGAGAATTCATTAAAACAAGTAAAACAGTTGAAAAAACTTGGTAATCGGTCCAAAAATGACGATTTTAGAGTATTTTGTATTTTTAAAATTTTGGGAACTTTTTGAATAGCTAGCATCACAAAAAAACACGAAAATTTTCAGATTTTCAATTTTTTCAAAATGACTTTATTTCTTTACTAACTTTTAGAGAATTCATTAAAACAAGTAAAACAGTTGAAAAAACTTGGTAATCGGTCCAAAAATGATGATTTTAGAGTATTTTTTATTTTTAAAATTTTGGGAACTTTTTGAATAGCTAGCATCACAAAAAAACACGAAAATTTTCAGATTTTCAATTTTTTCAAAATGACTTTATTTCTTTACTAACTTTTAGAGAATTCATTAAAACAAGTAAAACAGTTGAAAAAACTTGGTAATCGGTCCAAAAATGACGATTTTAGAGTATTTTTTATTTTTAAAATTTTGCGAACTTTTTGAATAGTTAGCATCACAAAAAAACACGAAAATTTTCAGATTTTCAATTTTTTCAAAATGACTTTATTTCTTTACTAACTTTTAGAGAATTCATTAAAACAAGTAAAACAGTTGAAAAAACTTGGTAATCGGTCCAAAAATGACGATTTTAGAGTATTTTGTATTTTTAAAATTTTGGGAACTTTTTGAATAGCTAGCATCACAAAAAAACACGAAAATTTTCAGATTTTCAATTTTTTCAAAATGACTTTATTTCTTTACTAACTTTTAGAGAATTCATTAAAACAAGTAAAACAGTTGAAAAAACTTGGCAATCGGTCCAAAAATGACGATTTTAGAGTATTTTGTATTTTTAAAATTTTGCGTAATTTTGAAATAGCTAGCATCACAAAAAAACACGAAAATTTTCATATTTTAAATTTTTTTAAAATTTCTTTATTTCTTTAACATCCGAAACCCGACACCCGAAAGAAGCTCTTTATTCCTTTTAGTTAATTCTGATCTCATCTCTCTATTTTCATTATTCTTATGGTTACTAATTTTTCCTTAAAATACTAACTTCGACCCATAATTACTAATTTTCAATTATAAGAGTACTTTATTGATTATTTTTTGCAGATGGTTAAATTTTTTATTAATTTCGTTAAACTGTTAACCATTGATTTACATTTTGATAATTTCCCAATTTTTGCAATTAGTTTTTTAGTTTTAATTTTTTGGTTATTATAAATACATTATATACCCTAAAACATTATAGTAATGCCCACAAAATAGAATTATGACATCAAAACTATTGAAAAAAAGTTTTAGGCTATTAGA
Organism: Argyra leucocephala; assembly: GCA_963942445.1. Lineage (NCBI taxonomy): Eukaryota > Metazoa > Arthropoda > Insecta > Diptera > Dolichopodidae > Argyra > Argyra leucocephala. Next base: position 20,245,438 of record OZ012681.1, read on the forward strand.
TGTGCTTTAGCGTTACAGATTCAGTTCCAATTCAATATTCGCCAAGCAAAGACGTGTACGGTTAAAATTATGTTTTTTTATGTATTATTATAAAAAGTGTACCGATAACATTAGTAGTAGTGTTACTAAGTTAAAGGACGAATCTGGGTGCACCTCTCTAGCTACCTGTAATCTATTGCTTCGCAAAGATGCAATAAAAGCTTAAAATTTCAGATGGTCAGGTAGACCAGACTGCAGCTGCAACATCTCCAAGCAAATCTGTCCTATTTTGAACCTGAACCTCTCCATTATCCAAATAATTCTGAGTGCTTATTTCGGGTCATTGTCCTATTAGTAAACATGCCAGACGACTTGAACTTCTCTCAAATGACTTTTGCAGAGCTTGTAGAAAGAAGAAGGAAGATTAACTTCTCCAATACCTACTCCGTTCCTGCCCTGGTCTGGAAAAACCCATCTAGAAGCCTTCTTTCTGGACTCACTGTGTAAAATTGAAGGCACTTAAAGCTCGAATTGTGTGGGCGTACTATCGGCAGCCACTACTACCTACCTACCTATTATCCTGATAAGAAAGAAAGATATCGATCAATGAGCAAAATGATGTCTATTCGTATCAGTATCTTTTGCTGGTGAAATTAAGTATCGAACATAAAAAATCTCTACAATCACTCTGGGTCTGTAACAAAACCCAATAGTGGGAAATTATTTATATGATTTAATGGATACGTACAAAAGGCTAGCACATTTTTTTTGAAAGATAAATATTGAAAACTAGTAAGAGAAACAACAAATGAATACAAAGTACGAGAATACTAAAGTAATCGTAGAACCAGTTCGCTAAATTAGTATCAGACGATGATACAATCCCCATACTAAAAGTAGATACGCCAAGCGTTCTAACGAATATTGATAACAATAAAATATCTCTACTCCATTATAATTTCTTTTTTGAAAGATAGGAGGTAATGCTCGAAGTACATCAGCAGCTTCATCCGGGTGTGCCTCTTGATAGTGTGGGAATCAAACCAACTAAAACCATCAACTATATTTTTTTCGGTATAGCCAGTCCACGTTAGATCGACTAATAACTTTTTTTTCGTAAATTTTTTTATCACGTGTTTAGGAAATTATTATAGCAATAGTTTCCGTGGAGAACCTCATTTAATACAATAATTTACGTGTAATAACCTTATAACTGTGATATTTCCCCTCAAGGAAATAGCCACTACCAGCTTTAGTTTATGCGTGGGAAGATTATTAACATTCATTAATTTTTTAGAAAGGAAAATTACTGATTAATTTTCCATTCTAGGTAGTGACCAACTCGTGAGGTTTCGTTCTCTTGAGTCAACCGACATTGTTGTTGATATCAAAAACTGATGCCTACTCGAATATAATGAAACGAAAACAATCATAGAACTTGCTTAATGTTACATAAAAGCTTTCCCCTGCTTTGATTAACTATTGCCAGACTTTTGACTTAATAAAAAGAAATGTGGTAGAAATTATTTTTTATAGGTACCTCAACCGAACTGATAAATTTAATTATGGTGCCACTCAGTCAGATGCAATAAATATAAAGTAGCAGTATAAAATTAAAATAACGGATGTATTTTTGGGATAAAAACAGATGTCATATAAGATGTTGTTCTGTTAAGAAGAATATTTAGCATTTTGCTTGTCAACGCAATTACAGATATTTTTTTTCTCCGTACTCCTCTTGGGAGCATAGACTTGAAATTTCCTTCGTACTCGATTTCTAGCTGCTACTTTCACTGATATTTCCAAGCAATGTCTAATTTTAATCTGTTTGTACTGTCTAAGTAGGGGATTGGCCCACTGCAGAAGACCACTTTGATAACTTTATCTGCGCCTCCGTGGTAAGACGACGCCATATTTTTCTGCAAGTTGTTGCTGCGATTTTATCCATCTTTGATGTTAAGATGTCTGACGTTACTATGTGTATGTACTCAAATAGGAAAAGTTTCAAGTCTGAAAGATAATATAAAACTTGGAGTACCACAGGGTAGTATTCTTGGACCATTGATTTTTTCTCTGTATATTGAAGGTATAAAAGAGATTGGACTTAGTGCTGAAATATTTCTTTTCGCTGGTGATATTTGTCTAGTATTTGATGATAATAATTATACAGATTTACAAAGCAAAATTAATATAGAATTACAGAAGCTAGCAGGATGGATAAGTGATCACAAACTAACAATCAACACAAGCAAAACAAAATATATGATCATTTGTCCCTCTGCCCCAACTCTTAATATAAGAATTTCGAACGCAAGGTTGCATGGATTATGGATTGATTCTAATTTAAGTTTGAAAACGCACATATCATCACTATGTAGTAAATTATCATCAGTTGAGGGAGTATTTTAAAAAAGTTTAAAAATTTATACCTGTTGAAGTTCATACATCAATATTTTACGCACTTTTCCATAGTCATTTGTGTTATGGTATTAAGTTATGGGTGTGTCAACAAAACAAACTGTTGATCAACTACAGGTCATTAAAAACAAAGCGATAAAAAATTTGAAGAAATGTAATAGGCTGGAATATAGAGAATATATCTATTGGCAAAATAATAAACTGCTTATAAAGGATTTAATTAATTGTAAGCTCATTCTTCACATTTATGATTTATTGAATTGTCATATTCATTCGACGATAAACTTGACGACTAGAAGAGATCTCTATGAAATAAATACAACGAATAAACAATCAATTCATCTGGACAAAAAAAAAAAACATCTAAATTTGGCACATCAACAACATTGTATGTAGCAACTAAACTTTATAATCTCAAACTGCTTACTAAGTCAAAGTTGAAAATGGAATTACGTAAACTATACATCAGCAAATATAAGGGCTTATGATTGAAAACGAAACGGAAAACGAAACGAAACGATCATCACTATCATCGCCTTCTTCACATTTTTGATATGATTGAAGACGTGTGAATAAAAACATTTTCGAAAATTTTCGAAACTTAACTGAAAGTTGTCAATTTTTTGTGGTTGTGTTTCTGTTTATTTTAATTTATTTTTATTTATTTATACTCCTTAGCACAAACAGTTTACATAACAAAATTATATATACCTATTTGCTTCAAATCAAATTAAAATTAAAAATTTAACTAAAATTAAAATTTAATAATTGCATACATTTTAATAAAACAACAAAACAAAAAAGAATAGCAAAATTCTAAAAATAGCGATTGTATAATTTTTGTGTTTGTGAATGTTTTAATAGTGTCGAGTCAATGATTTAAATAAATTGAATAAGGGTAGATGGTGCAAATTTCTAATAACGATATTGCTTGCAATTAAAGTTGACTTTAAATTGTCTTTTACAATCTCTGTAATGAAAATAACATCAGAAACCTCACGCCTAAAGTTCAATGTACAGACAGATCAATTAGTTAGTCTTCGCTCATATGATGGTAAGTTAATAGGATTAGACCATCACAAGTGGCATAAAGTGAATCTAAGAAATTTTGTATTGCCTATCAATGTGTACCATATAAAACGGTGACTAAACTTGACTTGAATATTCAATATTCGTTCTTACCTTACTACAAGAGAAGTGTACAACGACTCAAGAACATAGGGATCTGAAAATTCATTTGACTTTGTAAAATTTTAATATAATGTATTTATTTCGTTTAGTAATATAATCCAATAAATCATTTATGTTAATCATTATGTTATGTCATTCATTTATCTAACCAAATTAATTAATGATATAGACCCATGTATATAAAAATTTATATTTCTTCTATTCTCCATGACTGTATTGCAAGCCATACATAAAAATCTCAAACCTATCCAAAAATTATTATATGCATTATATATTTTGGATTAGCAAATTTATTTGATTGAATATATTTGATAATTATATAGGTAGTTATATATTTGATTGATATTTCTAAATAAAATAAAAAAAAATACTGAAACTAATCAAAACAAATATACCTGGTAGCAACATTCTGACAAGCATCATCAATTCAACTTTTTCAGTTATCAAACATGCGATTGCTATGGTACAGCCAAGTACTTCGAAGAGACGATAAAGAATTAGCAAATAGCCAGGGTAGCAAATATAAATGTTTTTCCTGTAATGTAAAGAAGAAGATATAAAATAAAGTTATGCATATTTATTTTTTAGTAATTTATTTTTAAAATAAAATAAGGAAAAAAAAATTTTTTTTTTAGAAATATTTGCCTTTAATTTAAGCGTACTAAAACTACAAAAATAAACTTTAGAATCGCAGCTATATATAATGTTTTCATAGCAAGTTATGATTATAATTACGGAAAAAGCAAATTAGCCGAAATTCTAGGAAGTCTTGAGATGAGATTAAGAGATTTGGTAAAAAGTTCGGCTAATTGGCTTTTTCCGTAATTACAATCATAACTTGCTATGAAAACATTATATCAAGCTGCGATTCTAAAGTTTATTTTTGTAGTTTTAGTACGCTTAAATTAAAGGCAAATATTTCTAAAAAAAAAATTTTTTTTTCCTTATTTTATTTTCGACTTTTTAGTGAAAATATTTTTTTAATGAAAAATAATATATTTTTAAGGAACAACACATATAATCAAATATGCAGCCCTAAAATTCACCAATACGTAATTTGGTTGTTATAGCTTATACTTTGGTTATCATTGCTCAAATTTGTAATAATATTTTATATTACTGCAACAAATTTTATAAATATATGTATAGTTTTAAAAATTTTTACGAGATTTTTGATAACATACTTTTTAATTTTTTAAATTACGTATTAAAAAGTTTTCACTAATAAAAAATTACACACTTTATAAAAAGAAACCTTACCCTGTGAAATACAAAAGATATTTGACGTAAAATCGTAGATAATATCTGAGAAAAAGTCTGAAATGTAAGCACTCGTCCGACTTTATCTACGATAAAATTAGATTTTGTTTGACATGTAAACGTCTAAGCATAAATTGGCATATTAAAGTATTATATACATCCATAAATCGAAATTGAACTTTTTTTTTACATGCGAGAAGAGTAATTTGTAACTGAGTGATAGATAACTGATACTTGATTGGTTCAAATTTTGTTTTCTTCCATAAATAATGTTTGCATTTTATTTTCAATTAAACTAAGCCATATGATTATGTATGTAACAAATGCAAGCCCTATATGACACATGTACGTACATTTACATAAACTTAGTGAGAGAATGAGAAATAATGAAAGAAAGAGATTAATAAAAGAAACCAAATTAAAAATACAAAAAAAATATAATGAAAATATAATTGAATAGTAATAGAAAATGATTGAAATATAATGATAATGATTTGTATTGCACACATTTATTTTGTATTACTTTTTTGTTTTTGTTTTTTTGCTTCTTTACACCATAGAAATGTCAATAAATATAGTGAATTTAAAGAGAAACCAAATTTTAACTTTATCAAATATCCATATTTCATTATTAGTACACACACATATGTAAATTTCCCCTTAGTTGAATGCAAAGAATATCTACAATCTATATTAACAAGAATAAGCACTCCCATTTTACGACAATCTAATTTTTAAGAAATATCAAACCGAGCAAAATATCATTACTTAAAAGAGGTAAAATTTACATTTACTTATCGTATACCAAATTTATTATGAGAGAGAAAAGGTACAAAATAGATGTTTGCTGTTTGCTTTATACTCTAAAATAATTTTGCGTTCTTATTATTCTCCTTTGGATTTGTTTCCGTTCCCTCCCATTATTTATGTGAGGCAGGGTGGCAAAAAATGTTAGTTCTAATTTAGTTTGTTCCCTTATGCGAGGATTAATTCTGATCTTTTATTATTTTAATATTTTCGTTTTAAACATTATTATTTTCATATATACCTATTAAAAATATTAAATTATAATTACATTACAATAATATAAAATATTATTAATATTTTTGTCAGTAATAATTTGGAGTTACAAACATTATTATTTTTTATTTATTCAATATTAAATTATAGTAAACCTAAATATTTATTATATTAGTATACGATTGTAAAATAATACTGAGGACAACATCTATTTACAAATCACAGAATTTAAAGAATATGATAACGCTGTTTTAGTTAGGTCTCCTAAAAATCTTATGCATAGTTGATACAATTTAGAAAATAATATTGTTAAATATTTCAACGAAATTTTTGTCGAAAATTTTTTTCAAAATTATAAACTTTATTTATTTAATTTCAGCCAACTTTTTTTGTTACTCTCTTTTGTTTACTATATTTTTTCTTTTTCTTACACGTAAAATTCTTATTATCGTCTATTTCTGACAATGTTTATCAAATTTGCATATGAATTTGTGTGCAAACAAATGAATACATACATGAGTTCTTACTCTTTTTATGGATACCTTTGGTTAAATGGTTATTGAAATGGGTATTTTGTTGAATTGAAGCAAATTGAAACAAACATATAAAGTCCAAGGCAAGTTAATTAAGGCAAATATAAAAAATCAATCTTAAATTGTAAAAGAATTTTTGTTTACATACATTACATGGTAAAATTTAACTTTTTTTTGTTTTTATATTTGTATTCAAAAATTAAATGTTTCGTTTGACAAAAATAAACATAAATAAAAAAATAGTTTCTAAGTATATATGCTAATTTTTTAATTCAAAAATACAAATAGTTACAAACACCCAAATTAGTTAAATTTTTTTTATGTTTGTTAACTCTTTTTACACAAACGTTAAGAACAACTGAACGTTTGATTTTTGCACTACAAACGTTTTTCGATCGTTTTCAATCATATGAAAAATTATTTTCGAAATTAATGTTTTCCGTTTTCGTTTTCTGTCATACCAAATGACAAACGTCAGCGATATTCGGAAAACGATTGAACGCTTTCGTTTTCAATCATAAGCCCCATAGTAATAAACCAAAAGTACTACCTGCAGTTAGTTCATAAGTTTTGTTTTTTTTTTTTATTTTTCTTTCTTTTGTTTTTGTTTTTAATAAAAATAATTTTAAGTAATATTAAAATGAATATTATATATTTTATACCTGTGAAGTGTAATTTCTAAAAATTTTTATTTTTTTTTGTTGTAATGAATTTTTTTTAATTCTTTTTTCTCTTATTTTATGACATGTTATTATAATTGTTCTTGTTTACTAGATTTTTAATTTTTGATTTTTAATTTGAAACATTGCATTTATGTAATTTCTATTAACTTTTTTTTTTTTTGCTGCACTAATTAATTTTACTTCATTTGTTATTTTTTCTATATTTTATAAACTTTATATTTTTGTTAATATAGCCTTATCTTAAGACTTGTCTCTTTATGCATTTTAAGTTGAATTAAATAAATAAATAAATAAATTACTGGGTACGTCATGTCACATACTTTTGTCAGTTGTTGACAATTGTATAATTATCATTAGTGTTTGTCCAATATTATTTATTATGTTATTTGGTTATTGTGTTGTATGATATATATGAGTATTGATATAGATATTGAAATAGGTAATATTTTTTAGTTATATAAAGTATTAATTATATTAATTATTTTTATTGATTGTTAATTTTATATATAATATTTTTGCTATTTTTTTTAGTTATATTTTATACCCCCCACAGAAATCGAACCCGTGACTACCACATCGTAATTGAAACACATTTCTGTGCTCTAACCGATTATGCCACGGAAGGGTTACGCTAGGCTAGGCTGTGATACGTTATCTATAATTAACGTATATTTTTATTTTGTTTTTTTTTATTTTTATTTGACATTGTTATTGTAGCAGCATCTTTAACTGAATTTAAAAATTAACTAGACTAAAACAGTACACATTACAATGGTGGAGCGGACAGGAACAAGACAATTCGCATAAAACATAACAATTGACGATTATAAATAATACAAAAGTAAGTGACAAACCAAGATAAAATTGGTTAAATGAAGCCAAGAACAACTGTCAAAAATTGTACTTAACCGATACAAGACAGTGTTGCACAAGCCAAATAAATTAGAATGAAGAAAACTTGTGAAACAGGATCAAGACTAAAACTATAATACAAAAACATAATTGTATATAGAAAAATGAAGCTTGTTACATTAATATCAGATTTTTTGAATTCACAAATTAAAATATATAAAACTCAAACTTTAAAAAAAAAAAAAAAAAAACAATTTTTTATTATTTTTTTGAATCTTCATCTTCCATTTTTGTATTCTCCATCTTTTTTTATTTTTTCTTTCAAAATATAATTCAATTATCTTAATTCTATAAGGATATCGAAGATTTTTTTTTTTTTTTTTAATAATACTGTATTTTATTGAAACTTTTCTATATTTCTGCGGGTAATTTTTTATATAATTTTTTTTTCTAAAGTTTATTTAGATATGATAAAGATACTTTCGAAATTCAAAAGAAATGATAACATAAAAAGGAGCATGACTAAAATTACAAGAAAAAATTACAAAAAAAATAAAAAAAAAAATTTGATAAGAAAAATTTTCTTTCAATATTTTTTTGATGTGGTTAACCAAGTGCAGCGGAATTCAAATGAAAAAGAAATATGTTATGCGGTCTGTTTGTGAAGTACCTACTGAGGGTTTCAGTTTGTTTTTGCTTATGGTGAATATTTTTTTTGGAGTGAATTTAAAAAAACGGATAATTCTTGAATTTGTATGTCATTTATTGACTAAAATAACTCTTGAACCAATAAATCACTATATGCTATTTACACGTTTGGTGGTGGAGTAGGTAGAGCGCTTGCGATCGAAAAGTCACAGCCATTCTTAATGAAAGCCAAAAAAACTAATGGTTTATGGGTTTTTCGACCTGGTCCGCTTGTCATTGGTATAAAATAAATGATAAAAACTAGTTGAAAGTTTGGGCTAACAATCACAAAAAAAAAAATGGAACTATGCTATTATGAAGACGACCAGTCTTCTGTTGATGGTGTAATAACCGAAACCGATTGAGATATTTAATAAAATATGTAAAATATATGAAATTGTATTCATTATTTAATTTTATTCTAAATATGTAGATATAATATTGTATCCCATTTTAATTTGTGTAAAAGCAGTTAGCGTGTTCATCCCGTAGAATTAGCATCATATAAAAAAAAGTAAAAATGCAACTAGATCTATTACAGACTAGTTGCCAAGTACCTTTTCTAGGAGAAATTCTGCTCGGGCAGTTTGGTTCAACTACCAACTAAATGACTGTTTGCTTTCAAAAGCAAATTCTATTATAGACCTCGGGTTAACTCTTGATCCTAAACTGAGCTTTAAGCTATATTATGATAAAACAGTAAGCAAAGCAAATTCTTCTTTAGGTTTCATTAAACGTTGGTGTAAAGAATTTTCTGATCCCTACCTCACGAAACATCTTTATGTTACATATGTAAGACCTACCCTTGAGTATTCCAGTCAAGTGTGGTCTCCAAATTACTTGACTGACATTAACCGAATTGAATCGGTTCAGCGAAGGTTTTTACGTTTCGCTTTGAGTAACTTTTCGTGAAATGATCCATTGCGACTTCCACCTTATTTCCACCGCCTTAAACTCATTGACTTACAGTCGTTGTCTGATCGTCGAATAATTGCAGATATCTCTTTTATTCACCAGATTCTTTCGGGTATGACGCTAGCCCCTGAAATTTCAAATTATTTGGTTGAAAGATCCTTCCACCCTACTGAATAGATTCGAGCCAATCACTTCAATGCTCCGTGAAGTAAATTCTAACTCTAGTTCTTTTGATCGTCAACTAAGTGTTTTAACTATACGTCCAACTGAGACTAATTAACAACTGTTGTTCTTTTTAGCTTTGATACTTTCGGCCTAACTTTTGGAAGTGTTTTTAATAAATGTATAGCTATTAACATAGGTATTAATTTATGACTTTTAACCTTCTACTAACAGCATGTATCTGGTTTAGTTTATTTTTAGATTTTTTAATCAAAGGTGGCGGTGATTTACTAACCCTACTTGATGATGAGTTATTGCACAATTAAATGAAGCAAGCGTTCGTCAAGTAATAGACGTCTGATGTGCTTGCTCTAAGTATAAATCTGACAGTATATGTAATTGTTGAGTTTTTCAAATTTATTTTATTTCTAGTTCGAACTGCTTAGCTTATTTTAGCCTTCTGCCGAGTTTTTCTTGATTTTAAGCAAATTAGTTTATTCGACATTTACAACGTGATTTAAACCAATTTGAATTGATCTCATTCGTAAGGCAATATATAGCAAAGTACAAGATACCAAAAATATAAATTCATTTAATTGGTAAGATCACTAATTCCCTCAGCCATGATTTCGTTGCAATGGCTAATTTGAGCTTAAAAAATAGAGTCGAGTTTTACACTTCAGAAATACATAGCTGTACTATTATCCAGAAAATCCTGATCATTCGTTTTAGGAAGATAAAGTTAAATTAATAAACCTAATTGAAACTGAAGCATATTGGGTATAAAACGATGATAAAACTAATTGAAACTGAAGCATATTAGGTATGCACTTAAATCGAAATATAATCTGGAATAATCAAATATTCGATGTTGCAAAAAATGCAGCCAAATGTTTAGATTTTCCAAGCAACTGTAGGCTTTCTTCTTCTCCGGTGATCTCTTGAAAACCTGTAAAGCTTGCGTACGACGCAAAATAGAATACAATTCTTTTATATGGGGTGACACTTCTAGTACATTTGGAAAAAGTTAAAAAACGGGGGAATCGTCTTATCAATGACCCAAATGTCACTGCTCATCTTGCTCCTCTTGGACATTGTCTTATAGTGGGAGTTCAGTTCCATTTTTTATATTTTGCTCTCTCTCGTAGGTACGGACACATGTTCAGTTGGAATTAAATCTGAATTACCTCCGCTAAAGTACTTCCCTTGTGAATCACGAAGATGCTGCCCTTCGTCCGTGCTCATCCGTACACCGTAGAGCTTCTTACATCCCTACATGGCAGAAAACAAGTTAGGGAAATCCGTTTATAACCTCAACATCTCGAATGTGGAACAAAATTCTATCTTATTTGTTCTTCAAACATGATCAACTCTATATTTATGACATACAAAAATTCAAGACAAACATTAACATTTTCGTTCGTAATTTTCGTTCTTCTCTTTTATTCTCCTGTTTTTCTAATTTTCCGTTTCAACACTTTTGGATTTAGATTTAAGCAAACTTTTCCGGGAGGGGTGCTGAAAATGGGCTTATTGTGATTACCCGTGTTTATTAGTTATTGTAACTAGTGTTTTTGAGTAATTAAGAATACCTGATTTTGTGATAACACTCAGGATGTTCTTCAATGGTATGCGGGGTAGATCCTATTGTTCGGGGAACGCTGTTCCCAAGTGGTTAAGTAGATTCTTCCTCTATTTCGCATATTCTGCACAAGTTGTTGTCTATTAGACTCATTTTAAAAAGGTGTTTCTTTATTTGGCAGTGGCCTGTTATTATCCCTGCCAGAATACGTACCTGATTCCTATTGAGGCCAAGAAGAGTTTTGGTTTTCTTGAACGAGCGCTTGGGCATGAGCATTTTTGCTTGACGATTTCCAGGAACGTTGGCTCAAAAATTCTCAACTTTTTGTTCTACCCAGGCTGTTAATTGCATTTTCGCTGTGCTCAAGGGAATTCCACAGAACGGACTTAGCCCTATGAAGGGTGTATCCGATGCTTTCCTTGCTAGGTAATCTGCAGCTTCATTTCCTGCTATGCCAGAATGTCCTGGTAACCACATTATTGTGACATTATTTGTTTTTGCCAGGATTTTAAGTATTTCTACACAATCCCATACTAACTTTGACGTGATTGTATATAAATTAATAGTTAGTATGGCTGCTTTGATGTAGATTTTACGTTTTTTGTAATTTCTTCTTAAATTCTGTCGTACACAGAGTTCTATAGCATATACTTCGGCTTGGAAGACTGTCTTTGTAGAATCTAGGCTTGAATAGATATAGGCCTTGAGGCTTTTCCATACACTCCCGATCCTACTCCATTCATCTTCTTGGAGCCATCCGTATACCAAATTATTGATCCTTTGTCGAAAGAGGGTGGGAAGGTTTCCCACGTCTCTCTGCTTGGCATGATTATATTGAAAGGTTTCTCAAAATAATATCTTGGTAAGCAGTAGTGGGATAACGCTATCGAAAGCATATCATCTTTCTGGAGTACCCGAACTAGTTCTGGGTGTACCATGTTTTTGATTTGTGGATCATCGCCAGTAATACATTTGTAGGTGTGAACCATTGCTTCTTTTTGAATAAAGAGATGAAGGGGCTCTAGGTGAAGCAGACAACCCTAGTCAAACGTTTAAAATGTCCCCCCTAGTATTTTCGTACGACTAAAAATCACAATAAGCCCATTTGCGGCTGCAGTGATATAGAGGATAGATTCCATATCGAAATTACACACTATCTATGGTTTTGGAAATGTATGAAAATTATTTATTTGTTACCAATTGCAGTACAATATTAAAGAAAGAAGAACTACTATCGTCATAGGTAGTACTTTAAGTCATAGCCTTGAATTATTAAAATGTTTTTCTTAAAATGCTTGTTACAAAATATGGTATACAAAACAGTGATTTTTAATAATTTTGACAAATAAGCAATTTATTGACTATCGGTGTTTGTTAATTCATCTGATTAAATTTCCAAATAAGCTGGAATAACTTTTGACGACATTTTTAACTTGTCAATAACGTGAATTAAAATACATTAATTTTTACCAATATCGCATGACTCACAAATTTGCAAAAATGATGTTTTCGAAATATTATAATATATACCCTAATCGCAAGTTGTCTTTGCTAAGCAAAATAAATTGATGACATTCTAATCCTACAATTAAAAAATGGAAATACTTGACAAAACAAAACTACTATTGATTTTCGGTTATCGTATTAATTTCTTCTGAAACACCTTCTTATTCTAAAAGTATATGGTAATCGCCTTCCAGATATCTCAATCAATATGTTATTGGACATTATTCTTTTATCTTGTTACAATGCAGTAATCGGGGATGCACTAGTAGATTACTAGAAAACTTATTGTTAAAGAAAATTGTAAATGCATATGTATCTAAAATATTTGATGTCTGTTCACAACATTGATATAGCATTCATCTAAGGATATATATATATGTTGATTACAATGGATTACAATTGGTTAAGGTTGGGAATTTCTGTATGTTTGAAAGAATCAGAAAACCATCAGGACATAAAGTAATTTTATAGAAAAAAAAAAACGATAATGTCATAAAAAAATCTTCAAGGATTTTATATCGTAGTTTATGAAATGAGAGCTTCCCCCGCTTCCCTAGCTATCTCAATATAATGCAATTGATTTATCAATGAGAGGTTTTTTATTTATATACATGATAATATATATAAGTACTTTAATCATGTAAATGTCTAGAAATCATGATTTGATGTTTAAAATTTTTTTTAGGTTAATATTAAAGATTTAAAGTGAAATCAGTTATTCGACATTAAAAAATGGTGAAAACTAACAATATTTGTAGCACTTACTCTTCAAATGACAGCTCACCTGATTGTTAATTATACTTAAGTGAATTACTATTGAAATATTTATTGATCTATGCTTGGATTTATAAAATTTTATTTAAAAGTATTTGATCAGAATGTTAGAATGCAAATCTACAGATTGTAGGGGTTATGCCATCTGACTACTAATCGAAGGACTTGAACGGCAGTTCAAGGTTTTCTGGGTTCAAGGCATACATGCGTAAATGCATTTTTCTTTGACTACTTATAAATGTATTACTTCCTTTTTCTTTTTTTGTTGTCTACGCATAATTGGATGTCAGCGGTTATATGATATTAGCAACGATATCCTGAATGGATTAAATCGTTAATGTTTCTGATGCTTGCCCAGTTTATAATATTGCGCAACCATGTTAATTGTTTTCTTCCTATACCTCTGTTTCCTTGAACTATTAACTGAAGTAGGTCGTATTTATTTCCACGCATAATATACCAAAAGTAGGAGGGTTTTTGTTTCTTTAGAAGTAGTTTGCTTTCTTTGTTTGTTCTACGTGGAGATTCGTTGCTTGTAATGCGATCTGTCCACGATATTTTTAAATTTTTCGTTAGTTTCACATCTCGAAGGTTTCGAGTTTGCTGAGTTCTCTTACTTTTAAAATTCATATAGGACCAAAGATAGCATTTAACAAAGGCCTAAGGTTATTTCAGGACAGCAAAAAGCTTATTTGTGTTTAAGAAATGCATTTCTTGCTATTTCAATTCGGCATCTCATTTCCTTTTCGCAGTTGCAATTATTTTGTAACCAGCATCCAAAGACTCTCTCAATTGAACGGTTATTTATTTTAATTTGTACAGAGGCGATATCGTAACCAATGAGGATTTACCGAGGTGCGATTATTTCTACATTTTGATTTTGAGATAGTTATTTTAAAGTTGAACAATTCGCTATGATGGTTGAATTTAATAACTATATGTTGTAAATCTCTTACGTTGTCTGTTATAATCATCTGCATATCTGATATTATTTATATATGTGCCATTTACTTTTATACCTACATCTAAATTGTCCACTAAATCGTTCTTGAAAAATTGCTCCAGCAAAGCTGTTAAACAGTAAAGGGGAGAGAATTAACTACCTTGTCGAACTCCATTTTGAATATCAATACTTTGTGTCAGCACACTATTTATTTTTAAACGGGCTGTTTGTTGCCAATATAAGCTATTTATAACACATTATATTTTTATCCAGATCAATTCTATTTAATACCTCCATAAGTTTTTGATTGTTGACCTTATCAAACGCCTTTTCATAATCCACTAAACATAAGAAAACATCTTCATGAACATCACAACAATTTTGTACTAGTGCTTGTGTATTAAAAGGGGTTCTCTAGTTCCTTGTTTGAATCCAAATTGCGTTCTGCCCATGTGCAACACACAATTTGTGTATATACGATTTTGTAGCATTTTCAGGAAAATTTTGAGTGCATGGTTTATTAAATCTATTAATCGATGGTCATCGCATTTTTTGGCATTAGCTTTTTTCAGAAGGGTGACAAATGTTGACTTTATAGCCAATTTTGTTGAAAATTTTTCGGAGCAAAATGTGGTTTTTAGTATTTATTACTTTCAATTTCGTATTATTATTATTATTATTTTATCATGGCAAAAAATTACAGATATATGGCAGAAGTATTTGTACAACTAGAAGCGGAGACACAAAAAGTAGGCTTAAAAAACAACGAAGACAAGATAAAATATCTAAAAATGTCAAGGAATGAACAAATAAGAAATACTCAGAATATAACAATTGGAGAGTACAACTTTGAAGGAGTTACAACCTTTACATACCTCGGAGCAACAATAAGAAGTGATAATAGTATGCAATGCTGTATTCATAATAGAATTCAGGCCGGAAATAGATGCTACTATGCAAACAGAAAGTTGTTTCAATCAAAATTAATATCAAGAAAGGCCGATATATAAAACTCTCATACGACCCATAGTGACGTATGGATGTGAGGTATGAACTATGAACGTGGTCGAGGAGAATAGCCTGCGCATATTTGAAAGAAAAATTCTCCGAAAAATACTCGGCCCAAATATATTACAGAATGGAGAATATGTAATCAGAAGCAACAGCGAGCTCAATAATATGATTGATAGTGAGGACATTGTACGGTTTGCAAAGGCCCAAAGACCAAGGTGGGCTGGCCACGTAAATCGAATGAGTGAAAGTCGAAAGCAAGCAGTGGTGCTGAATAGAAAGCCCGATAGCAGCCGTGGTAGAGAAAGACCAAGAAGCAGATGGGCAGACAACGTGAAAAACGATGCTAAAATCCTACAAATCCCAAATTGGAGACAAGCGGCACAAGATCGACCTTTTTGTAGGAGCATAGTGATGAAGGCCAAAGCTCACCCAGAGCTGTAAGCTATAAGAGCTATAAGATGATGATGATGATGATTATTATTATTGTATTATGCCTTAATTTTATTTTACAATTTTCTTATTTCTAATTTTAATAATTAAGAGCTTATACTAATGTATTTACACCTATGACTTTTAATTTACTTAGACTAACCTGAACTTTTCTATTAATAATATGTAAATTTTTTAAGGAAAAATGGCAAGTAAAAACCTTTTTGAACAATTTATCTTTATCCTAAAACTTAAAAACTAACTTAATTATAAAAACAAAACTTAATTGGTAAAGGCTTAACCTATAATCGCTCTTATTAGCGGATTTACTGAATTTAGACAGCTCTCTAGAAACGCAGGGGATATCTTTGCTATTTGTTCGGAAACAGTATTGATATTTGCTATGCTATGCAATCTGTTTGTGGATAAATAAAAAGGTTCAGCCAAGATTAGTTTTAGGATTGCATTTTGTTTTCTTTGTAGCACATTTAAGTTAGTTCTTGCAGCGCTCTTCCATATAGGGAACCCGTATAAAAAAATACTGCGAAAAATGGCTTTGAATATTATTAGTTTGTTTTCTACAGTTAATCCGGATTTTTTATTTATCATTGGATACAACATTTTTATATATAGATCTATTTTATTGACTGTTTTAGTTGTATGTGCTTTAAACAGTAATTTTTTGTCCAAATGTATACCAAGATATTTAATATCATTTCTTTCCCATATTACTTCATTATTATTTAAAAATAAATTTCTGTTAGGCAAGTAACATGATTTCCTTCTTTTTGTGAAGAAGATCGAGTTTGTTTTTTCGCCATTGATTTTGATTTTCCATTTGTAATAAAATTCTTGAATTATTTGGAAACCATTTTCAAGATAATTTATTATTTCGTTTGGACATATAGAAGATGATAATATAGCAGTATCGTCAGCATATAAACTTGTATAGCAATTTGGAGGTTTCGGTAAATCTGCTATGAACAAGTTGTATAAAATGGGAAAAAGCGATTAACCTTGTGGTACTCCAGCTGTAATTCTTATTTTGTTCTATTGTATTATTCCGATTTTGACTAGGAAAAATCGATCGCTAAGAAAACTTTGGATTAATTTAACAAGGGAAACTGGAAATTCGTAATTAATCATTTTGTGAATCAAACCTTGATGCCATACAGAATCGAATGCTTTTTCAACATCAAGTGTTATCGAGCCCACTGACTTTTTATTATTTAAACTATTTTTAACAATATTTTTTATTCTGCAGACTTGATGTGTGCTGGAATGTTTACTTCTAAAACCAAATTGTTCGTTCGGCAGAATATTTTTATCTAGCAGGAAATTTTCTAAGCGATTCGTATTTTTATTATTATTTTATTTCGGACATATATTTGGGACCATCAGAGTGTATGGGGTATAATACTTATGTAATGAAATTCATTGTTCCGAAATCAAATATTAATCTCAAGAAATTAACAATAAATAAATGTTCAATGAATAACACATTCCACTTTACAGTAGCGTACTTAATGTATAAAAAGCTACACAAAACAAAAATATCATCTAATCGTCAAGGTTGACGGATAAAGTTATTGGTAAGACTCTACGCATTACTCAAACAGTGGCATATCATGCCAGTTAAATAATTATCATAATGGGATGTTGAAGTATAAATAAATAATCTATTTTAATGTGTAGAGTAAATTGGTTGTTTGACAAATTACATAGGTGTAGTCAGCGACATTTTTTAGATCGAAGGATTTGCTATCATAATATGAATGATAGCAAATAAATTTTTGCTTACATAGGCTAAGTGAGCTACGTCTTAAATCAAATACAATTTGATTATTAAAATGAGCCAGATGAAGACTAGTTATTTGTTTATAATTAAATTTATTTCTACTTTAAAAATAACTATAAAAAAAATATTTAAATTATAATGTATTCCAATTAATTAAAAGGAGACCGCATCAAATTTATCAATTCACATTCAAACTAACAAACTAACCAAATTCTATCACTAAACTTTGTTTTTTTAATTTAAACTATTCGAATTTAATACACAAAACCATATGATTACAACTTTAAAATTAAAAATCTAATTTGCATCACAAAAGTAATTTGAAAAAAAAAAAAAAAAATTAAAGTATTTTTCTTTAGTCTCCAGGGTTGTGTTTTGGAACAAAACAACCTTATGTAAAAATATTACAAAACAATAACAAAGAAAAAGAAAACTTTTAATTTAAAAGTTTATATTAAAAATTCCTATTTAAAATAGAAAAAATTATTTAACTTGGAAATACTTCAATGGGTAAATTTAACCTGTTTTCAAATAGTATTGAAAACTTTAATGCTGCTTTTGAAAACTAATTAGTTTTAAAAAATGTATGCTCTCTATATATTTCTAAGTTAACAGAATAGAAAAATGTATGTGGACGTGTACTGTCCTCTCCACTATAGTATGTATAACTCTATACCTCTTCTGCACCGGTTTCAAGAGGGTTTTCGACACGGATCAACGCATTGCGATATGGGTACAAGAAAGAAGAAGAAAGAGAATTCCCAAGAAATTAATAAGATTAACAAAAAATTCATATGAAGATGCAGAATTAGGCTTTCTTCACTCCGAACAAATAAGTGACACGTTCACCACAAATTCCGGAGTAAAACAAGTATGTCATCTCTCAACATTTCGACTCACGCTTGTAATAGATGAGATAATTAAGCAAACGGTTTATTCCGGAAGATGTATAAGGGGGATCTCTCAAGGACACTTGATGGACACGATATGATATATGTCTCCTAGCACATCGATTCTGCGACATCCAACACAAAGCAGATCTACTTCAGCAGCAAAAATTAACATAGATAAAACCAAGGCCATGAGAATAAATAATAACCAATATAACAATACCAATAGAAGGTCAATAAACTTAGAAAATAAACAAAGAAATACCAATAAATCAATACAAGCACCATCACAATAGAAGGTCAAACAGTCGAATATGTGGAAAATCTTATTCCTACCTAGGTAACATTCCAACAATAAACGGAGGTACATAATCAGACAACCGACTTCGTAAGGCTAGAGCTGCGTTGGTGAAAGCCAAATAACTAAGAAAGCAAAGATTGGAATGTTCAAAACATGTGTAATATCAACACTTATGTATGGTAGCGAAACTCGATAGACTACAAATAACTTTCGTTAACAAATTTTAAGTATTTACAAACAAGTGGCAAAGAAGAATATACATAATATTCTGCTCCAACACCATCAGCAATAATGACTTTTGGCAGCTAACAGGTAAAGAAGCGATAATGTACAAAACTAAGCGTAGAAAATGGAGATGGATGTAGGCAATCAAATAATATCTTTAAGAAAGCAATCAAATAATATCACCAGAATGGCTATCGAATAGAACCCCCAAGAGGTAGCAGAAGACGAAAAAATCTCAACAACACCGGAGTCGAAATACGGCTTCTGAATTTACGAAATATGAATGATGAACTTGGAAGGAAATAAAGATCACTGCGTACAACAGAGAACACTGGAGGGGGCAAATTGATTACCTATGCTCCACGAGAAGTAACAGGAAACAAAAAAAAAGCAGTACACATCATAATCGTCTCTGATGGACATAGCATTAATTTGAATGAAATTTTATTACACTGTAAGCAAAGTTGGAAGTCGTGAGGGAAGAGAAGGTAAAAAGAATAATCTTAAGGCCGATTCGCCAGAATAAATTCAAGAGCTTACAAAAATAAAGTAAGATTAGCTTTCAAACTTCCTTTTAAATTTCATTTTAGCAGCTACATAAAAGAAAACAAAGCACTTGAATATTTTCTTTATCCATCTTTAGCTACAACCAAACTCTGCATTTGCATTAGAACTTATCCCAGCTATGTTTTGGAAGTTAATTATTTTCTGAAAATTTCTTCAACCGCATAGGTTGGATTTAGAACTGTAAACAGATGATACTTTGGAAACAAATGGGTTATTCTAGTCGTTGGTTCAGAAATGCAAAATTTAGTGATAATTACATTTCGGGAAGTAAGTTTTCAAATATTTTGAAATTGTTGTACAGTTCCAAAATTTTAAAGAAATTTCAAACTTACATGCATGTAAAACTAACTTCTCGAATTTCTCATACCGCATTTACATATGTTGCCATTCAATAGGAAAGGCGTCTTCGCATTCGAGAGATGTGGTGAAGAACCATTTGTGCATAATGTATAGGCATCAACCATGATCAGTTCTGTGTCTTTTTAGCTCGGTCCGACAAACTGAAATTTCTTATCTGGATGAGGCGGATTAAATATGTACAGACTCAAAATTCTTAAGCTTCAGTTTATATTTTCAATATTCATATATAGTTTGTCTAGTCTACTTAATCTACTAAATATTAGACCAAAACCAGTTTTGAAACGAGAAGTGTATTCTTGATGATTTAAAGTTGTTTTCTGTTTCTCACTGTAGTCACAATTTCTTT
Source organism: Argyra leucocephala (assembly GCA_963942445.1). NCBI lineage: Eukaryota > Metazoa > Arthropoda > Insecta > Diptera > Dolichopodidae > Argyra > Argyra leucocephala. The sequence continues at coordinate 20,265,873 of OZ012681.1, forward strand.
AGCTTACTGATTTTTTTTAATATTGTTAACAATGTCATTAATTGTATTCACTTCGGTTTACTGTATTAAATGTCAATTTATTTGTCCAGTATTAAACTTATGCTAGTACAATTTTTGATAGTCTGTATTCGAGATTTTTCTGTTGATCATTTTGTAATTGCCATAAACACTTAATTTCAATAGAGTAACAAACTCCAATTTGTCAATATTACGATGTACAACTAAGATAATTGTTGTCTGCTGATATCACATCTAACCTTGATGTTGCCATTAAAAATTATTTACAACAATTCATATTTTCACATTTCGTGTGCTAGCATCACATGTTCGAAGTTAGATATTTTGACTCTATGTTATATTTGTAAACAAATCTGTTTTTTAATGAGTATAGTTAAAATTTATGTTAGAAAAACCTTTAGAATTTCGTATCGTTGGTTGGTAAATGTCAAGGGGATAGATTTAGAACAATTCAAAAAATGAATAACATTCAGTGGAGTGTTATGGGCTATATTAAAATATGTCAACAGTCATCGTCAACACTACATCAGCTTGCATGGTTGGATGTAAACAGTCAACATTTATCTATGAATTAGTAAATATTTCTCATTTCGATTTTAATATAGTTTGTTTTGTTATCGCAGTTTTACTTTTACGATTATATCACACAAAATTCAAGTCTGAAGTCAACAAAAATTCTTATTGCTATGGTCTATATGCATTTGTGAAATACATATCGTGCGGCATACATTTTTTGTCTGTGGTGACAACACAAATACCCCCGCCACAAATTTAGTTCTTTGCCAAGATGGTGAGAGACAAAGAAAAGAAAATATATCACTTTACATCGTTTGATAAGGCCCAATTTAGGTGATTTACACTTTTAATTTAAATTTATAATAATAACCTACCTTGTTCCAGACATTTATTAAAACTATATTATGTATAAGAATATTTTTAATTGAATGTACGTAGATTTACAATAACTAAAAGTTGTATGCACAGTACGGATGTACATAGTTCTACAATCAAAGGTTAAAAATCTTTTGAACTATAATTTTTCTATAAAATTAGTATTTTAAGATTATTATATATACTTTAGTAGATCCCAGAAAATTTATTTTAAATATTTTTGTTATAAAACAAGTATTACTGCATTTCTTTCATCGTTGTTGTTGTTGTTCCTTTTTATTTATTCAATTATTATGTAAATTCAGATTATTTGATTCTTGTATTCATATTTATTTTCATTTCTCTTTTAGTGAAAATAAACTAAACCAGTTTGTAGAGTTAGAGAAAATGTAAAAAAAAAAAAACAAAAAACAAAAAAAAAAAATCTATATTATTAAAAGTTAGTCAAAGTTGATTTCATAACTAGAATAGTTTCATATTGAATAATCATATTTTATGTTCTGCATAATTTTAAGGATGTGGTTTAAAATTATTACAAAAAAGTTTAATCTGATTCTATCATCACATTTTTCTTCACTAGTATTTGCTTTCAGTTTTGAGTTCCAATTTTAATAATTTATCATTAATATATAATATAGAATAGGTTGGAATTTTTTCGTTATTACATTATTCTGCAATAGGGTTCTAGAATTGCTAACAAGTCTTTTTTCCCGTTATGTGTATTTAGCCAAAGTTCTTACGTGGCCAATAATTACAACTTTTTCGTTTTCAAGGCTTAGTAAGTCGATGTTTAACATTCGACGGTCAATATTTTTTGTGATTTACCTGCAGGTCTGATATTGTTTAGCCTTCCGTTTGTAACAATTTCCGTAATATTTGTTATTTGTATTTATAGAGATGTATTCGTTCAGGACCCGTTTCCTGCCTCTAATTTTTTTTGGGTTTTTGGTATTATTAGCCAAAACTTAGGTCAGAAATACCTTTATACTTTCGTACCATTGACTTTTGAACGAGAAAAGAAAAGGGATAGTTAGAGAGAAGAAAAGAAGAACGAGAATTAATCTTACAATAATTCGAACATAACAAGCTCTTCTTATGTCACCGCTTGGATTGCCATTCTTTAATGTGTGATTCCTCCTTGTTTCTGTTCTAGTTTCTACTTTTGTTTCGTAAAATATCATAATAATGTTATCATCATTATATTTTTTGTCTTATCTACTTTGCTGATTCATATTTTTTATGGGTTAGAAACGCATAAAAAAATTGAATATTTTTGGTATGATGTGAATATGAACCGTTTTGCGGTATATATTCTAAACACACCTAAAATGCAAATTAAAATGTGACTGCAGCAAAAAACTGATAATTTATTACTAGCATAGTAACACGCTCGCTCAAGAAATAAAAGACAAAAGAAAACGAAAATGATATGAAATCAGAACCCGACCCGCCTAATTAGATTAAAGATTATAGGTAGTAATTTCGGGAGATTAGATAGTCATTTCCCACTCAGGATATTCTTCAGTGGTATGCTGAATAGATCCCATGGTTCGGGGCACACTGTTCCCAAGTAGCGCAGTCTGCTACGTGTGAGCCCTTCGCATTCACTAATCTGGTGTTCAATAGATTCTTCCTTTATTTCAGATATTCTATACATAAGTTGTTTTCGGTTACGCCTATTTTGTAAAGATGTTTGTTTATAAGGTAGTGGCCTTCTATTATCCCTGCCAAGATATGTATGTGTTTCCTATTGAGACTTAGAAGAATTTTGGTTTACTTTAGCAAGCGCTTAGGCATGAGCGTTTTTGCTTGACGATTTTCAGGAATGTTGAAATGGAAATATCCAGATCTAGATCCAAGTATTTAATTGAATCTTAGCTGTGCTCAGAGTAATTCCACAGAACGAAGTTGGCCCTATGAAAGGTGTATACGATGCTTTTTTTGCTAGATAATCTGCAGGTTTATTTCTTGCTATGACAGAATTCCCCGGTACCCACATTATTGTGTATTTATTTGTTGTTGTCAAGGTTTTGAGTATTTCTAAACAATCCCATACTAATTTTGATGTGATGGTATATATGAATTAATAGCTATAATTGTTTTACTATCCCAAAAAATGTAGATTTTACGTTTTTTGTAATTTTTACACAGAGTTCTATAGCATTTACTTCGGGTTTTGGAAATTATGTTTGTAGAGTCTAGGCTTGAATAAATATTATGATCCCCGAGGCTTTTAACACTAACTAAAATCAAATTTAATTTATTTAATCTCACTTCTTAATATTTTGCTTTCTAATCCTCAATTCGGTTTTATATTATATCCGGCTTACTCTGTTTTAATTACTAATAAAATCTGTTATCTAGATCTAAAATTTGGATTACCGATTGTTTTTCTATAAAATGCGGTACAAATAGAAAAAAGGTACAAAGTAAAAGGGTTACAATTCGTCAAAATTATTGACTTGTTTAATTGATAGCATTTAAAACGTAAAATAATGAGCGAATTGAGTTTAAGTTTTTCAGAAACAGTGCGTTATAAGAATGTTAATGTAAAGATGAAGTTTTTATGCTTTCACTTGTACACTCTTGGTGAAATTTAATAAACATTTTTCAAAAATTAAAGATTCTTGTTAATTTCACAAAATTATTTTATTCTGACATGTGTTTCGACCTTTCGGTCATAATCATGGATCATAAATGGAATAAAAATTTTTTGTGAAATGAACAAGAGTCTTTAATTTTTTAAAAATGTAAAGATGAATGTTATACAACCTAAATGAACATAACAATATCTTTTGTTTGTACTTGTCATTATTCTGATCTATTTGGAATGTATACAGCTGATGGATACAATAAATTCGGAAGCTAAATCTTAAAATATTTTCATATTAAATTCAAATATCGTACGAACTTTAATAATGGGACATTCACCACAGAATGTTTCTGTTAAATTATAATTTTTCAATTAAGTCATCCTGTATAAATAGAGTTATATAAATTGTCTTGTATTATTATTTTGCGTTTATTCTTCTCCAAGTTGCATATCTAAGTTTAAAAAAAAACAAAAAATATTCAGAAATGCGTCGCCGCGCTATCTAAAAATGCATTACAAAAAATGTTGCTTACATAAATACATACCAACATCTGAAGTGCGGTGCAATAACAAAACAAAATAAAACAAATAACTAATATTAAAGAAAATGTAGATACATTTATTTTTTTGTTTTTCTTTCTCTCCCCCCCCCCCCCTCCCCCCTTCGTTTTTTAATAGTGTTTTAATTCATTTATGATTTTCAGTATTATTAAAAAACAAAAACTTTTCGAAAAATAAATCGACTGGAAAAAGTGTATATAGTGAAGGGAGTAAAGAATAAAAATTAAGTACTGATCATTGGAATATTAACTGTTATGAAATTTTGCTTATCTATTTAAGAATTTCTGAAACATAAGATTTATCAGAATAAAAAAAAAATTTCTACAAATTTCTACAAAAAACATTTGCTATTTAAAAATAATTTTAATAAACATTTTGTTTTTGTGATTTTTATTACTCAAATTCTTATCAGTTTCCAAATTGTAATTCAACACCATAATAAAATATTTATTTCAATTTATTTTATCGTATCACAGTGTTTTACATCAAATGTACATGAAATTTTACAAACTAATTTGTTCTGGAACGAATTCTCAATATAGGGTGTTGCAATAAAAATGTTTATAGTGCTGTTGATATATGAGTATAGATGGATCATTGCGTTGTACAAAGCGAGAAATTGTGATTAATAACGCTGAATGAATATTTTAAGTTTATTAAGCTTGCATTGCGGTTTATTTAATTATCAACTATGGATCGTGCGTGATATTTTATTATATAAACTTAATGAGTATGGTGCTTTTGAGAGTAATTTGAATCTTATTTAAAGTATGAAAGAACTGAAAAAACAATTTCGTTATTTGTCAAATCCGATTGATATGTTGGATAGTGTGCCTCAAAGATTGCGCATTGGTTGTTTTAGTTTATGTAGTTAATGGTATGAAGATGGCTGATAAATACAGCAAATTAAATGATGCAATGGATGGTGGATCGTTTTATAATATAACTAGTGAAAGTGAAAGTGAACTAAAATTAAATATAGATAAGACCATTATTCAAGAATACTAGTAGTAGTAATAGTATTCCTAATCAGTGATAAAACTACATTTTTAATATAAAATGAAAACGAAAATGAAAATTATTATATTATAATATTGGGTAATAAAACTGTTGAAAAATTTGAAGAAATAAAGTATTTAAGATTAATAAACGATTATTCAATTTTAAAAGTAGTGCAAAATAAAAATTTTCTTTATAATTGTTGAATAATTGTTTAAAATAGTCGAATATTTTACTTTTAATTTTACTAAATATGCTTATAATACAGATATAAAATATCTATATAGTGTGGAATCAATTTGTATAATAGAATAATCTGAAACTGCATTTTGTATATTGTTTTCCTTTTGCATTTATGTGTAATTTTGAAATGTTGGATAAACTATACAACGACTGCAGAACAAGAGTTATTCTGAGTATAAATAATAATAGTAACAAACGTTCCCTCTAAGCTGCGCAATTGCGCACAGATTTTGTTTTTAATTGCGCATTAGAAATTTTATTAGTAGTAGTTATTTAAAATAATACTTCCTTAGTAGGCTGTGCAAATTGTTATCGATTTAAATAGTATAACCAAATTAATCAGCAAAATCGCAGCAAGATCGAGAAAACTGTACCAAAACCATTTCTAGAACAAAAGTTGGTAAAGATAACATCAAAATTTTAATAAATAATGTTGTTCTTACCATTAAAATGAATTTTTCAATGAACTGAGTCCAAGAAATAAGAATGGCACAATTCTATTGCTTAATAGTGGTTGAAAGTACACTGATATTTCCGTTTACAAATTGTTAATTATTTAAATATAAAATACCGCTTTAATTTTAATTATAAAACTGTTTTTGCTGGTATAATACAATGGCATGTGACGGAAAATCAATTGTGGAGTCCATAAAATGTTTTTATAAAACTATTAGTCTGGATATGCAAAAGATGGTACTGTTAGCATCCGATGGAGCTGCAGTAACGCTGGGAGTCTATAATGGATTTACAGCACTATATTAACACAAGAAATTGATTACTTAATTTCACGATTTGTCACACATTGTGTGGCACATAGAGAGGATTTGGGAATCGATTATGCCTGTAAGGGTATACTTCTTGTTTTCCAAGTAGAAACATTATTGCGACATTACAGCTGTTAAAAAACATAGTTTTGAAGAAATTGCAAGTTTAATGGATTGTGAAGTTTTGATGTTCCGGCTTCTTAATGAAATACGCTGACTTTCTCGTAATTTTGCGGTTATTCTGTTTATTCAGAACTATGATGTCTTAACAGAATATTGTAAAGAAAAGATTGATAGTTCCAATTCAGTTGATCCAATCTCAAGATATTGCTTAACACCTTTATAAAATAATTTAAATCGTATATCATTGATTGCATTAAGTGATGTTTTTACCGAATTAAAAGAATCATCAAAATATTTAAAAAAAAAAAACTGTCACCTATGGGAGCACATCAATATTCCAAATTGATCATCACAAAATGAAGAAGTCAGTGTCTTGGTGATATAATTTACTGAAATTCTTGAAGATGAAGGTAAAAATTATATGATAATATCATCTGGGATAATTATATTTGTTGAAAAGTTCTGCTACCATTTGGATAAATGATTTCCTGATGCTTACATGGACCTTTGGAAAGCTTTCGATCAAAACGCTATTGTCAACATGATTTTAATTATGGGAATGAAAACTTAAAACAAAATAATTTTGAAATATAGAAATCTGAGCCCAAAAATGGATAATAAGATAATAATGGATGAGTATAAACATTTAAAATATTTATTAACTGAAAGATTCAAAAACAATAGTCGTAATTTCAATGATCTACTTCAATTGGTTCTTCGTGAAGATAGTTTTCAAAATATAACAATTTTGTTTGAGATATGTGGAACCTTTTACGTGTCGAATGTTGATTGTGAAAGAGAATTTAGCCTGATAAATTTGATTAAAATAAAATTTAGAAATAGGTCGGTAGTAAATCATTTGGGTAACTTAAAAAGACAGGAGAGAAAAAAATAATAATGTAATATGTAATTAATAAAAAAAAAATTAAAAACAATAAAAAAACTTAAAAAACTGCAATAAAAAACTTTTATTTTTTATAAAATATCTAATTTACAAAATTTTGGTTTAATTTTTTAAATAATTTCATAGCGCAATTTATTTTTGTTTTGCTCAGCTAAAAAAAAAATTAGAAAAACGTTGATAGTAACTATCATTAACATATATATTTATCTTCAATCTTCAATCGGACACACTAGTTTGTCGTTTCATCGATTTGACAGCTACTTCACGTAATCTGAGATTAAAATCGGTAAACTTACTTCTGCACATTAAATGTTGGCCACATTAAAATGGTTAAATATTGCAATACAGCAATTTAAAATAAATGTTTTTATTATCATTTTTGACATAAATAATATTTATGGCTATGTTAAAATATAACATTTTCAAATGCAATAAGTGATGGTTTATAAAAATGATAGTTTATCATCAAAATGATGCACTCCTAGATCTTTAATAGAATGAACCATTTCTAAATGTTCGCCTTTGAGGGTGTATCTAAAGCTGATTAGTTGGGTTCGATGTGTATAAAACATAATAGCACATTTTTTTTTTTTTTCAAATATTACTTAAAAACTAACTCAGAACAAATTTCTAATCTAATAATTAACGTATTCCAAAATCAAGACCTAGCAAAAAGCTGTCTGTTCGTATAAAGTAAATTTAATATTCACATGGTTTTATGATTATTTTTTTTGTTTTTTTTTTGTTTTATTTGACTTACAAGTTTAAATATTGTTATGTTTTTATTATCTTTTCAATAATGTGCACTTTTTAGTGTGATAATGTAAATAATAATAAAATTTTTAAATTTACTAATGTTTAGTAAAAGATTGTTATTAACGTAAATGACGCATGTCATTAGCATATATTTTTAATTCGCTATCAGAAGTTATACGGAAGCCACATCATTAATGGCAATAATGAACAAAAGAGGTTCTAAATGGCTTCCCAGTGGAATACCGGAATTTGCCATGAATGATGATATGAAGATTTAGAGCAGAATAAGACAGTATAACTTTTATTAGTTAGATATTAGTTAATCTATTGTACGGAGTGAGCAGAAAATGTTATTTTTTTTTAGTTTTAGTATAATAACGCTATAAGGCAAAATATTAAATGTTTAGTTGAATTTGTGTAAAGTATCGCAGTGTAAATTACACAGATTCAAATATATATAAAACAAGATTTTAATATAATATATAATAGAAGCATGCATGAATTTAATTTATGAAATAAAACTAATTTTAGAGTAGATTTTCATAGATACTAGTTAAATACCCGTTACTACGTAACTTTTTGCTACCATTATATATAGTGAAAAATCAAAATTAGAGCATTTTAGGCTGTACTGCATTATAAATTATCAAAATCAAAAATTCTCCTATCAACAATATTTTAGTAATATGTAATACTTTAGTTAAATTAGTAGATTAGCAGACAGACTATATAATTGGATTGATATAGATTGAAATATTTAATCAACTAATATTTCATTAAAAACTATATTTCTAACAGTTTTATTCTCTTCTGTGACAATTTCCAAATGATTTATATTCCCAGTAGTGCGCGAAATCCCGACATATAGTTGTCCAGGTGAAAACCCTGGTGCATCAAGTAAAATACCAACCTTATTGAGAGTTTGACCTTGCGCTTTGTTGATGGTCATTGCAAAGGCAGCTCAGGCGGCAAACTGACGTCTTACTGTTTATTTTTTTTTATAAATTAGGAAAACCAAAAAATTAAAAACTACTGTTTTTTTTATTTTAAAATACAAAAGACTACAATTTCAAATATCAATAAATAGATATATAGGATATATTCATATATTACATAGGTACATTTATTATTTATCTAACTGTTTATTTTTTTTTTAAATAAAAAACACTAAAATATTAGAAATAAAGTAAACTTAATATAGCTATTGTTTCTTATTTACAAATAAAAAACCGCTAAAATTAGGTACTAACGATTAGGTAACGTTTAGACATCAAGATTTAGCTTGTACTATTGAAAGTTTGACTGTCCTGTAAACGTTGTTCCACAAATTTTGACATCCGACTTTGTTTAATGAAAAAAATAGAATATTATGCTATCATCATCAAACATTTTTAAAACAAAAAATACTGGAAACTATTTTTTTCCTTTAAATCGAAATCGACTCTTGTCATTGTCATATAAATAATAGTATTGATAATAACAATTAGTAGATACTAAACTACCTACATTTATAAGATTTTTTCAACTTTTTCTTAATTGTATTTTTTATTTATTTAAAAATTTAATCGGTAAATTTTTTTTTTCATTTTCTTGTATTTTTTATTTTTTATTTTATTTGTTTATAATTTTTAATTTCTATATTTAAAATCATTGTTTTTTATTTGAGCTAAATAAACCTTAAATAAATAAATAAGTAACTTTGATCAAATAAAATCTGATATGTAAACGCTGCCCTAAATGCTATTGCGTCAACATTTATGTAGTTGATTATATAAATTGATTTAAGTTTTTTTAATTATTTTTCATAAAGAAATACGTAATAACTTACGCTAATCAATGTATTCTAAAAATGATTTTAAAATATATTTCTCAAAAGTATATAAGAATGTATTCAATAGCTTTGAAATTATTATTCTAAATATTTTTAATCCATTTTGTTTGAAAAGGGGAGGAAACAGAAAGAATTAACTGCTCATTCGACATTTATTTGATTTTTTGTTGTTATTTTTTCTTTTCTCTTTCGTTTGTGTTAAAGAAATGTATCCATAAAACAAAAACAATTCTCAGTAGATTCAAATAAAAAGGCCGCACACGCATCTACTATCAAAGGATATCCATTAATAAGAAAGTGCACTGGAACGAAATTTTATAATTTGTCAATTTTTGGTTACCATTTTTCTAGTCGATTTCCAAAATTGTAAGAAATAGATAGTAATAAGAATTTCATTTGTGAGAGAGAGATAAAAATTTAAAAGACAAAGTGGGAAAAAATTATCGAACGACTTTTTTTGTCTCAAAGAAATATTGTTGTATTTATTCTTAGCTATCAATAATTAAGGATATGTTACACTTAAAAATGCATAGCAATAAAAAACATTATTAATATTCAAATTTCCTTCCTATTTATAAATTCTAATATTATTAATAATTAATAAATTATCATTGATTATGAAATGGCAAAATTTAATTTTGAAGGAAATAAAAATGCATCGAGTCATTCATAAAAAAAAATTATTGGTTCTTGGTATTCTTTTTAACTACCTGGCTCAATACCTGAAAAAATTTATATATTGAAAATACAACAATTATAATCTGTTTGAAATAAAAAAAAAAGTTTACTTCCCTTATAAGACAATAAAAGAAAATAACACAAAATGTGTACCGATTTCATTTAAATCAATTTGAGTAAAGTTTGATTTTTTTTTCTCCTATATTAAAGGCATTCTTGATGAGGTGTAAGAAAGAAAGAAAAAATTTCTTCCAATTTGTTTGCAAATTTTCTTCTTCATTTAGGTTAAAAACAAAATGTATGCATGAAACAGAAACAATATTTCTCTTTAAAACAAAAAATTATAACGGTACATGCTGACACCGTCGAAGAATTATATATAGACTAGGGGCCCCTGTTGAGTAATTATATTTCAAGTTGAAGTCAAATTTAAAGTTTTAAAAAAAAACAGTAATTTACGTACTGACATAGACTTCGCACGATATAGCAGAAACCACTCGTGTTTAATAAAAAGTTTTGTGGTTACTCAGTTTTATTTAGGACACATAAATACACGTCCCTCATATACTGCTTCGTTTCCCATATATTCCCTATAGTAAATGGCATTTAGTGGATAAAATTCCTACAAATAAAAAAATTTGTCATTAAAGAGGTATGTATATATATATACCTACATAATACATAATTTTAATAAACACTATATTATTACTACAAATAACCAAAATTTAGAAACAGTTACTTAAAAAGATAAAAATGAAGAATTCAAGGAATTTGTTTTTTTGTTGTTTTTATATTTTTTATTTTAGATGAATTTGTTTTTTTGTTTTTTTTTTGCATATGTAAATAGATTCATTTGAAAGTATATAATATAAATTATATAATAACAAAAGCAAACAATTGTTTATTACTTTCATAAGATCTCACATATGCATAATGTGTTTGCTGAATAATAAAATCATATGGTTACAAAATTTTCAACTGTGTGCGCATTTTTGTTTTATATACAACTTATATATTATATTAGAAGTTCATTAAGGAGTAGGAGAATCGAAATAAAATAAAAAGGTGTCTACTGCGCAGGACCTTAAATGCTTGTCAATTATAATTATGAAAAAACAAAAACAAAATATAAAGATTTGAAATTGTATATTAATCTTCCTTCAGAATTAAAAAATCAAAATCGTTTTTGAATAGGTTCAAAAAGCTAATTAAATTGTATGTAGAGAATAATTCCTAATTGATAACTCCTAACGGTATTTCAATATTTATTTATAAGTAAATTTATTTGAAGTTAATTAGTAATTCATCTTACTGAAATTATAAGTATTTTATATTAACTAATTAAATAAATAAATGGTGGGTCGGCGGTAGTAGAAGTAGGTAAAGCCGACACATTTCAAAGATCCCAACTACGATTCTCGATGAAAGCAAAATGCTCTCTGGATTTTTCGGCTGGGTCTAATAGCATTTGTTAATGGAATAAAATAAATGACAAAAAAAAAATTGAGAGTATATTTTGCTAACAACTTAAATAAAGTGGAACTACGCTTTTTCAGAAGGCTCTTAGTTCTTAACAATAGTAGTTTTCTATATTTAAGGAGTTGAAAATTGCCATAGAAAATTTTTAATATAACACTTCTTTCACTTTATGTAATAAAAATTAAAGTACCGTACTTAACGTACGAAAAGGACATTTTTTGAACTTTGGTTTGATATCGAATTTCGATATTTTTCGAACCTTGAAATCCCTTATGGAGGATCAGCCACATATGCTAGTAATAAAATTTGTAGCACTCTCATTGATAAAGAAGAATTTAATTCGTCAACGTTTTTAACAGTTAAATTAACAAAGCTAGGTATTAATATCATATCAATATATCGACATCACAGAACTCGAGTTGAAGATTTCATCAACAAACTTGATGAATTTATACAGAAATACCATCAGTCTATAATCTTAGGTGACTTCAACATTAATTTACTAAAGACTAATTGTAGAGAAGTAGAAAATTATACCAATACCTTACTTCGAAATGGTTATATATATCATTTATAATAAATTATCTACGGAATACGGTACAAGAGTTATTTCCAACACTGTCATTGACCGCTTCATATCGGATTTTAATCAATATATGTACAATTTTCATATCTTTGCTACTTGTTTCTCTGACCATCAACTCTTTTTGGTAAGTGTAGAAGTTAAGCCCAAATCAGAAAAATTAAATCATCAGAAAGTAGTTTTAATGTATGATTATTTAAATAATCCTGATCTATGGACTAACCTTGAAACAATTAACAATTTTGACGATCTGGTGGGGAAACTAACGGAAATAATTGTAAGTAATAACAAAACTATTGTAGTAAAAAATAACAAGAAACATGAATGAATGACAGTGAATATTTTAAGTAAAATGAGAATACGTGATTCTTATTTGAAATATAACAGAAAATACGTTGAAAAACTATACGAGGCCTCAAAAGAAGAAGTTAAAAAACTGATTTATGAAGCAAAAACTCTCTAAAAGCCCTAATAATAGTAAAACACTGTGGAGTATTTATAAAAAAATTATGTTTAACAAGAACACTAATATAGAAACAAGCGGTAACATTAAAACTTTAGAAATTGATAATCGATGCGTTTCGGAAAAGACGGATATCGTTGAATGTTTTAATGACTTTTTTATAAATGTTACCGAGAAAATAGACATTCCATTTGAGCCCATTGATAATACGCATATGAATGATTTTATACCTACTGTATTTTCTAATTTTAATTTGAGTCCTACAAACGCAGAAGAAGTTAAAAATGTTATCCTTTTCCTGAACTCAGATGCTACAGGCTATGACAAGATTTCAACTAAATTTATTGAAAAGTTCTCTGAACCTTTAAGTCGGACTTTAGTCAAGTTTGAAATATGTCTTTTGAAACTTCATGTTTCCCTATTTTCAAAAGCGGTAGCAAAAATTTATGCTCCAATTATAGACCTATTTCCGTACTTACAGTGCTTTCAAAAATTTTCGACCATAATCAAAACCCGACTTACAAACTTCTTGAGAAATAATAATATAATCCATGAAGAACAATATGGTTTTGAACTTAACTCCAACACAACTGTTGCTTGTCGAAGTCTGACAAATTTCATGTCGAAAAACTCGGATGACGGGAAATATGTTGCGTGTGTCTTCTTAGACTTGCAAAAAGCCTTCGACTGCGTAGGTCATGATATCTTAATAAAAAAATTAAAATTGATGAATTTTACCAATTACAGTTTTTCCAATCATATCTGTTTAATCGTCAGCAAGTAGTACACATCGGCAATATACACAGTACAATATAATAGACGAATGGCTTGTCAAACATCGTCTGTCGTTGAACTTCAAGAAAACGAAAATTATGGTTTTTGAAAATAGGAAGATAAATAACTCAACTTTTCTTTTCAATGGTACTGCTATCGACATGGTAAAGTCATTTAACTACCTTGGTCTAGTAATTGATGGAAAACAAAAATGTAAAGATCACGTGGTCAAAGCACATAATCAAAAAAAATTCTCCCTATATATTTATATTAAAGAGACTTCGAAATTATTTTTCTGCCAGCATGTTATATTCGGTTTATTGTTAAGTTTAGTTATAAGTTAATGTTAATGATTCTTAGTTATTATCTTTTTCTTTTCAATTTTTCTTTGTACAGGCATACCTCGTTTAACGCTACCTCATTTAGCGCTGTTTCGCTATAGCGCTCTTTTTTGGCCAGAGCGCTGTTTCGTTATAACGCTCAAATTGATCATTTTTTTTTTCAAGTTTTAAATCAAAATTTTCAAATTGTTTTAAAAAATAATTTTTTTTTGAAAAAAAATGCACAATTTTTTGTTTTTTTTTTTTGACTTCATTCATTTTTTCCCCAATTTATCTGTGGCTCATCTTTAAAAATCTTCTACCAATTTAGACCGACATTTTTTTGTCACAACTAAAATATGCATATGTATGTATAAAGTAACCATATGATATATGAAATATGTATGTGTTGAAATGATACATTTTTTTCACATGTAATGAGTTTCATTGATACATCAGTTTAAAAAGTAACGATATTTAAAGAATTACCCTTATTTTAAAATTTCGGAATTCCCCATTATAAAAAAAAATATTGAAGTGATAAATTTTTTCGAAAGTTTATTGTGTAATTTAGTGTCTAATTGGCAATTGACTGAGAAGGTAAGTTAATTTCCTTTATCTTAAAATTATTTAAAAACTTATTTTGTTTTCCTATTAAAGATGGCTGAAAAAAGAAAGAATGCAGAAGTCAGCAGTGCTTCGAAAAGAAAAAGTTTGACTTTGGATTTGAAAATGGATGTTATAAGGCGTTTTGAAACGGTGGTGAACGGCAATCAGATATTTCTTCTCGTATGGGTTTAGCTGGATCAACTATAAGAACTATTCTCAAAAATTCGGAGAAAATTAAGAAATCTATTTTTACAACACTTCCTATTTCTGCTAAACAAGTCACACGTACCAGAGATATTCAGATCGAACGAATGAAAAAATTATTACAACTGTGGATTGATGATCAAACGCAAAGAAACATGCCGCTTAGCCAAAGCTTGATCATAGAAAAAGTTAGGACTTGCTAGGACGGATGAAAATTCAGACCTTGTAGAAAGAAGTGGAAAAAACTCATCAACCGAGCAATTTGTGGCGAGTAGGGGCTGGTTTGAAAAGTTCAAAGTTCGCGCAAATCTACACCACATTAGGGTCTGTGGCGAATCAGCTAGTGCCGATAAAGAATCTGCAAAAGAATTCTAAAAAACATTGGATGAAATTATAAAAGTTAAAAACTATCCACCACAACTTATTTTTAACTTCGATGAAACCGGACTTTTCTGGAAAAAAATGCCCTCAAAAACATTTATCTCTAGAGAAGAAAAATCAGCTTCTGATTTCAAAGCTGCTAAAGATCGTTTAACTTTATTGTTAGGCAGCAACTCAAGTGGCGATTTTAAGATGAAACCAACATTAATTTACCATTCAGAAAATCCCAGGGCAATGAAAGGGATTTCCAAACATTCATTACCAGTATTTTGGGTGGCAAATCGAAAAGCTTGGATGACTACAATATTATTTCAGAAATGGTATCAAGAACATTTTTGTCCAGCCGTGAAAATATGTTGTGAAAAAAATAATTTGGAAGTCAAGGCCTTGTTAATCCTTGATAATGCGCCTTCACACCCACAAAATTTAGCAGAACTTCCAATGTGCTTACCAGTTGAAATTATTTTCATGCCTCCAAATACAACTGCGATTATACAGCCGATGGATCAAGGTGTAATAGCTACTTTTAAAACCTATTACATTCGAAGAACTTTAAAACAACTTTTACAAGCAATTGAATGTAACCAATGCAACATAAAGGAATTTTGGAAAAAATTTAATATCATGAATGCTACTGAAATTATTGGTTTATCGTGGAATGAAATGAAAATATCTTGTCTAAAAAATTGTTGGAATCGGTTACTGGTTCAAACTGTTCAAAATGAATTAATCAATGAAGTGCCACAAAATGTTGCAGAAATTACTGAAATAGCTAGACAAATCGGGTTTGAAGAGGTTGATCAGGGAAATGTTCAAGAATTAATTGAAGATGATTATCGTGAACTTTCTAATGAAGATCTTATTGATAATTTGGAACAAATTCCATTAGAAATTACTGATTCGGATTCAGATTCGGATTGTCAACAGAACACCAGAATTCTAACAAAAAAATGTTTAGAACATAATGTTAGCGTAATACAAAACGCTTTAGAAGATCTATTTGAAAACGATCCGAATTTTGAAAGATCAGCTGCAATAAAACGAGGCGTAACAAATCGAGACAAAGAAAAAAAAATTCCAAAGCAATCTACTCTAGACTCATTCTTAAAATAAGATTAACTATAAATACTGTTTTTATGTTATAATTTTTAAAATTATGGTTTTTATTATGTTTTTGTTTCTTTGAATTATGTTTTTGTTTAATTAAAGATTTAAAATGAAATATATAGTCGTTTTTAGAAATCATACATGATTTGTTTAAATTAATTTTTCTCAAATTTTACCCTATAAATAGTTTAAAAATGCAAGAGGCACGTATCCCCTTATTTCAGTACAAATAGTGTTTCTATTAACGCTGTTTCCATTAGCGCTCTTTTTCCAGGAACGCATCCTGAGCGTTAAACGAGGTATGCCTGTATTAGTTTTTTTTCCACTCTCTTCTTTCATATATTATTAAGTTATTTTAGTCTGTGTATTTAGATCAAACTTCAGATTTTAACTTTAAGTTTAAAATTTACATTTTTTCAGATTTGGTACAAATGGAAAGTTATTTCTTTTTATTTTATGTATACATTTTTTTTTTTTTAATTTTTAATTACTAATTTTAGTTTTAATTATTTATTATTCAAAAATATTTTGAAGATCATACGGCCTGTGGCTAAGATCGAAATTTAAATTTTTACAAAAAAAAAAAGATAAATCTATCTGTCAGATACTTGTGTTAGTTACTTTCTTAATTATTCAGACACTAGTTACAATAACTAATAAATACGTTATCACAAGAAGCCCATTTGCGGCTGCGGTGATATAAATGGACAGATTTCCTCCCCGAAAACTTTAAATCTTTAAATCTAGTTATTGTCGAGAATATAAAATTTGTTTTCAAAATAGGGGGTAAATTGGGTAAAATGGGTAAAAACTATATCTATTTATAGTAACGGGTGTTTTTTTTAGAGTGATAGAACTTTAAATTGAAATAAAACACATTTAAATTAAGATTGAAGACACATTTTTTTTATTTAAAATATAATTTTATGACATTTAGTTCTTGAAATATAATTTCCGGCATATGTTTACGACGAAAAGCTCTGAAGATCTGCATTCGATCAGACCAATTTTGGACCACTTTTTCTAGTAATTCAGGCCTTATTTCATCAATAAAAGGCGTTATGTTGGCTTCCAAAGCATCTATTGTTTCTGGTTTATCAGCATAAACCAATGACTTCACATAACCCCAAATAAATCAATTCAGTGGTGTTATGACGCATGATCTTGGAGGCCAATTAATTGGATCATTTCTCGAAATAATGTTATCACCAAATCTTTCTTTCAATAAATCAATTGTTGCCGTAGCAGTATGAGGTGTAGCACCATCTTGTTGAAACCAAAACACGTCCGGGTCGTGATACCATTCAAATTTCGAAACAGAAAATCATTGATCATAGATCTGTAACGAACACCATTCACTGTAATATTTGCTCCAGCATCGTTTTTAAAGAAATATGGACCGATGATACCTCCAGCGTGTAAACCACACCATATTCAGGATGCAATGAAACCTGCAGAATTTCTTGAGGATTGTTGTTTTCGCTCCATATACGGCAATTTTCACGTTCAACCAAAAATGAGCTTCATCACTAAACACAATTGTTCGATAAAAAAGTGGATCAACTTGAAACTGTTCTGGGGCCTAATCAGCAAACAAACGACGCTTATTATGGTTAAGTGGCTTTAGTTCTTGAACCACTTGCATCTTATATGGGTGTAGACCAAGATCTTTACGTAAAATTTTCCATGTGGTGGTTGCACACAGTCCAACTTGTTGTGAACGTCGACGAATAGACAAATTTGGATCTTCATTCACACTAGCTCTTACAGCACCGATATTTTCTTCTGTACGAACAATTCTTTGTCTTGTTGTTGTTGTTGCATCGAGTAGAGAAAATGTTGTTCGAAATCTATCGATAGCTTGACGAATAATCTACTCTGATGGACGATTATGTAAACCATAAATTTCACGAAGTGCTCTATAAATTTGGCGAATAGATACTGATTTTCAAAATAAATTTCAACAATTTGTAAATGTTGTTGTGGCGTGAGTCTTTCCATGATAATTTGTCAATGCTTACTGAACAGAAATGTCAAAACTACATGGCTTTTATCTTCTATCAAATCACAGTTATCCCTATCGAAAGTTCTAAAAAAAACACCCGTTAGTAAGATCCAATACAGTAAAATTTTATGCATAAAAAAGTACAGCAAATATTTTAAGTCGCATACTCATGCACGTTTGAATGCAACAATGTTTTGTATCTTTTACATTTCAAACCAAATAATCCATCAATTTATAAAATTTTCATTCATCAAAATTTCACTCAAACAAAATGACAATAATTTTTAATTTGATAACAATTTAAAGTCAAAACTGAATCTCTTTAAATAAGGAAAAAAAATCCCTAAAAAATTTCTTTCCTTTTTCTCCTTGATGTGGTGAACCTTGAAGTATAAAGAAACAAAACTTTTCATTACTAACACATTAACAAAACCGAAATAACTGTAAAAACAAAAAAATACCATAAAAATTTCAAATAATATATAAAACATTTTATTATAATCATCGTTATCATGTGATGATTATCATTATCATTATAAAATTTCAATGTCCTTGCATATAAACAAACATAATATATAAGAATTAACCAGAAACAAAAAAAAAAAAAAAAAAAAAATATGCCTGCATTTTAAATGAAAGAAAATTCCAGGATAAAAAAACAAACAACATTTTCCATCCTTTTATCTTTTCAAAAAAAAAAAAAAGTATTTAAAACATTTCTGTATGTACGAATTTGATTTTTGTATTAAGATGAGATAAATTTGAAGATACAATTCAAAAATAATCTCATCCAGGCCATAAATTTATATACCGGATATTATTATACATTGAAATAAAACAACGGGAACATGTAATAAAAATATTTATGTAAATAAAATTTCACAGAATTTTTTTTTGTTTTTTCCTTGTAATCAACGAATAGAACAAGTAAAAAAAAAAAAGAGAATTTATGTAATCAACTTACAAAAACAACAACAATAAACAGAAAAAAAGGCGAAAAATAAACCAAGAAAAAAGAAAGTAACAAGAATGTCTTAGCATGTACAAGAAGAAAAAACGTCACGTGAAATGTTTAAAAAAAATAAAAGAACGGTTATTTTTTTTTTTGCTAAAAATGTTTTTTGGTTGTTGTTTTTGCTGTTCAGTTTTTTTTTATATGCTAACAGCATTGAACATTTTTCATTCAAATTATAGATGTAAATTTTGTACAATAATGATACACACATTTTCAGTAACACAGTATCACAGAGATTTCGTTTAGATCAAACCCACCACAATTAAATATTTTGTTACAATTATAAAATGTTAGTGCACGATTGTATAATTGTAGTTGACATGCATGGTTTTGTAGTATAGCTTTAACTTATTCAAAAATATTAATTTGCCCATTCTCTTAATGTTATACTTATGACCTTTAACATTTTTGTGTATTTAGACGTCTTCTTCCGGATGAAGTTAATAGAATGAAAAACCGGATATTGCGGTATGTGAGAGTTAATCTGTAGTGGAAAATTAATCTGGTATATTGTTTTGTTAATTCAATTTGTCGTAACTGTCCAAAAAGTAGTTTTCAGATAAATGAGTGGATTTAAAAAAGCTGTTTTGTAATGTATTCAAGAAAATAATCGAAAACAAATTTAAAATTTAAGTGAGATTGTAATATTTCTAATAACCGATTATTTTATACTTTGTACCTAATTTATACATCAAATATTTTTAAATAAAAATTTATTTGACATGATACACGTTTTATTACCGATGAACTTAGATTTAGATTTTTAATTCATTTATTCATATTATAGTAAAATACAATACTTAAAAATATACATTTACTAAATAAAAATAATAAATAGATTACATTGAGTATCGTTGTATATATATATATTTTTTTTTTTTATTTCCCAATGAAACATTACAATCTGTCCCTGAAAGAGACATTCAGTAGTTTGTATGACATTTTTTATGCAGGTAAATTGCACTGTCTAAAGGATGAGATAACCTAGTGGTCAACCACCCATGATGCCAATATTATACTTCATTGTATTTCTTGACTCCCATTCGATTGTTCCAATTGCCTACTGGGTAGTTGCAGGATGCTAGGACGCTTAAGGCGACTTACATCACTTGCAGTCAACAATCTACTTGCCAGTCTGTTTGGATGTGCAGCTAATCTTATCTGGTACTTTCTGCTTATATTTCTAATCTCCTCCTTAATGGTTCCAACCTGCAAATCACGGTTGATAAAACAAAGTTGTGCCGGCCATCAATCTCAATAGCTTTGACTGGAAATGCTGTAGTATTGCAATATTTGAGTTGCTGGATACTCCCTACAGTTGGATTCCTTAGGTCCATATCGGTTTCAAGACAGCTTTATAAATCAGCAGCTTGTTTTCCAGTGACAACGACGAGTTGCGGCCAATCATGCAATACAATGTGCTTAGCTTCAAGCCCCGTTGCTTTCTTTTGTTATGAATATGGATTTTCCATGTGAGCCTCCTGTCCAAGTGCATGCCCAAATACTTTACAGACTCTTTTTGAGGTACTACTTCGTTATTAAGTCCAATCACTGGACAAGTTTATCTCTTTAGTGTAAATGTGATATGTGTTGATTTTGCTCCGTTCACCCTGATACTCCATTTTTTTAGCCATTGCTGAATTTTGTTTATACTGTGTTGCAGAATCTGTGAAGCATGCACTGGGTTACTATGTGAGGCAAGTATGGCCGTATCATCAGCGAAAGTGGCGGTGGTTGTTTCATTAGTTGTTGGTAAATCTGCAGTGTAAATTAGATATATAAAAAAGCTTATCTGATATGAAAGAGTTATCTGTTTCCAGAGCAATGTGATAAATTTAGACTGGTTGGGATTATCACAATAAGGCAATTTGCGGCTGCGGTGATATAGGCGACATATTCCCTCGCGTAATTCACAATCTATCTATATCTAAACTGGTTGGGTAGGTATTCTGGTATAGGACAAATTTATAATCCGGTTTTGGAAGGAAATCTATTATCGGATGAACTTAACAGAAGTAAGTTGGCTATTGTGGTATAGAAGAGTGTGGTATAGAAGAGTGTGTTATAGGATGATTATGTGGGGTATTTGATATTCTTTATACAATGATTAACTGAAATATTTTCTTTTGTAGATTTAGTATAAAAGTAAAACAAAGTTTTTTGACTACAATAAATTTATTTTCTAAATAAATAAAATTAAAGTCAAGGAAAATACTTAAACTACACAAAATAAAGTGTTTATTGTACTTGGAGACGCGCATATTAAAATACGGGGAACAAATATTTTTTTTCCGTCATTGTTAAATCTCAGAAATGTATTGTAATAGGTTTGATGGCTCCAGTAGCAGACTTTAAGATCAAGCATGGACATGCTTGAAAATCTCTGAAGTAATAAAGTTGAAAAAATTAAATAGGACGGGGAAAGTGCAAATAATGCAAAAGAGTATAAAAACGTACCTTAAGAAGAACAGCTGAAGATCGGTGGGAAAACTATGAAATTGCTTGGATCAATTTGTAAATGAAATATTCAGTACGTTACTGGGATTTGCTAATTGCAGATTTTCGAAGCGGGATGATTAAAGACGTAATGTACAGATGACTACGGCTAGAAATGTTATGCAATGATGACGATCATGATGATGATGATAAATGTTTTAATTATTGATCATCTGCTTGACTAACAAAGTCAATCAATTTTCGAAGCATGCTTCTTTATAATAGAAATACTTGATTATGGCATCAAGATCACGGCTGATTAGTTTTAAACTGAGATTTACAAAGAAAATAAATTTCTGTCATGCTAAGGGCGATTTATCCAAAAAAGAAAAGAAAAGCTGGTTGAAAATTAATAAACCGTTCAAAATTAAACATTCCAAACAACAAATAGCCTATAGATTTATCTTAAACAAATTATTTTAATTTATTGAAAAAATTACTTGTAAACTGCGATAGCATCTACATTGTGGCATAAATTTAGTTAATATTTTTGTCTTCAAATAATTGTGATGGGGGATATCGTCATATCGATCCATCATTGCACACTGTAGCTATTTTTTGATTCTCTATATATGATTTAAATTCGATAAAGACAAAATAACCATACCAATTTAGAATCAATACATCCCATTGATGCAAGTGATTATATTGATAAATTAATTCAAGTATTAAATTGTAATAGACTTATGACGCCTTTTTGGATTGCCTCTATGTTGCTGTTGATACTTTAATTAAATAATAAACAATTTTGTTGTAAAACATCAAAAAATCACAAAATTATGATGCCTGGCATCAATATACAGAAAAAATAATAATTCGATATGGATCATTTTTTTTTTGTTGACCCAAAAAAGTGACGAATATAAGATACAAAAAAAAAATATAAAAATATAAAGAAAAAAACACAGCTCGTGTTGATGTGCCTAAATTATTTAAAACTTAATTTAGAAATTTATTTGATGTCAATATTTTTTATACTTTCACATCACGTTCCATTTTTTTATCTGTCAGTATAGACAATCTTTATATAAAAAAATCAAAGAAAAAAGTAAAAACCCATCACAAACAGAAAATCAACCCCCCCAAATAACATAAATTTTTTTTCAATTCCTTTGACATTATACCTAAATTCAATTGTTGTATTGTATTCTATTTATATTTTTATATTCAAGTTATTAAGATAGCATAGGTCGAATTTTATATGAAATTGGTTTGTGACCTTGATTTGTATATTTTAAAATACAATTAAACTTTGGTAAATAACCCCTTAGTAGTAATAATGTGCAATTGACAAATATTTCACAATAATAAAAAAAAAAATCATTCAATTACAATAATTTCGAAAATGTTCAACCAGGTTTTGTTAATTTTTTATTTTTTTATTATTTTTTATGCAACTAAACAATCTGTCTCTAATGTGGAAGTATTCAGTAATTGATAGGGATTGTATCATACTGTATGTTGTGACTTGCAGATGTGAAAAATTATTGATTTATCATCCAAGACATTAACATTAGGTTTTTTTTGTGAATCTATATATGAGGTCGCTCTTAATAAATATGGCTTAGTATGGGCCTGTTTCATGTCATTACTTTACCTTTAAACTTGCCATCACTGCGATGATGTTTTTTTTTTTTTATCTATATATCACATATTTCTAAGTAAAAATTATATAAATAAGTATAAGAATAAAAATACAGTGAATACATAAAACTTTTCTGGTATTATCTATGGATTTGTGTTTGATGATCGTTCAATGAAAGTTATTTTGTTGAATACCAACTTGTTCTAATTTTCGTTAATACAGAAAATCCCCTCCACAAAATGTGATTGTTGGTAAGAGGGCATGAAACGTATGCTAAACGAGTCATCGTGATGATTCGTGGAAACTGACCCTTTGCTTGGCAAATCTGTTAACAGGAAATTATAGAATGTTGGGAAACTTAAAGTAATTTTTAAAGGTCGCAAGCACTGATGAAGGAAGTAATTTGCTTCCAAAATATCGTTATTTGCAAAATACATATAAATTATTAGTGAAAGGAAACTCGACTTTTATTCCATAAATTAAATATATCACTAAAAACAAATCTGATTATTAAAAATAATATTTTAACCGATATTTAAAATTAATACGTTCGTTGATAAACGGTTGCGAAGTGAATATTTGAATTTCTGTTTAACTGGTTTCATTTGAAATATGCATACATCGTTATCACACATAATGTGCAACATTGTAATAACAAAAAATCATCTGACATCTATTGGGTTCCTAAAAATGCTTATATACAGACTAATAAAGAACAAGATTAATTAGAGTTGAAATCAATCTCAGCTCAATGGATATGCAATCATCTGTACCTATAAGAGTGGTTTATTGTAGAATTGACATGGTAAGTCGAAAATAGAGAGAGCCTAACTGAGATAAGGTTAGCTCCTGTAAAACTTCCAGTGAATTATGGCCGGAAGTTGTCAAAGAGAAAACTAGGAACTTGCTTCACTTTAATAGAAGAAATTAAAATGGAAATGATGGTCAGAGTTTGTTTAACAAGACAATATGGATTTAGATTCCATTTAATGACATACCTTAACGGGAAGCTAAATATCTGCTTCCACAATACGGGTGAAGCAAATATTGTGGCTCTGGATATTTCTAAGTCTTTCGATCGAATATGGCATAGTGCATTATTAGCAAAATGTCAAGCTATAGGCCTGATGGGTCCCTCTTCTCTCAAATGGATTGAAAATTTCCTTTCGAATCATACGATTCAAGTTTTAGTTGATGGATTTAAGTTTGAACAATTGCAAATAAACGCTGGTGTTCCCCAAGGATCAGTTCTCTCACCTACCCGATTCCTTATATTTATAAATGATTTGCTCCAAACCACTTTCCAATCCAATCCACAGCTTTGCAGACGAGAGCACTCTAGTATTAAATCTGAAACTACATCTATATCGCTGTGTCAACCAAAAGAGACATCATCGCCAGTTCCCTCAGCCATGATTTGGTAGCAATAGCTAATTGGGGCTTAAACAACAGAGTCGGGTTTAACATCACTAAAACTCAGTCTCACTATCTCCAGAAAAATTTCCATTTTTGATCATACTCTTTTGTTTCAGGAAAATGAACTTTAGCGTTTTGAAAGCTTAAGCAATACACTTGTATGCACTTAAATGGAAATTGATCTAAAATGATCATATATTGGATGTTGCAAAAAACGCAGCCAAATGTTTAGGTTTTCTTAGCTGAAAGCTTTTTTTTTTATATTATTAACCAAACTTTAGGTCAGATCAGCACCGTTAACTTTTGGAAAAAAAAACGGATAGTTAGAGAGAAGAAAAAAAGAAAGAAGTATAGAAGAAAAGTTCAACGGGGAGGTGCAAACTATATTATTGATGTTCACTTTGAATCTTTGTAAATTAAACCAATAAAAACTATTTTCTTGGTAATGCTTGTGCGATTCTACATTCTAAAAGTTCTGACAATAAACGAATTTTCATAACCAGTCTTGAACCATCTTGGAATTTCTATGGCTTAAGGGTGGGTTTTTGTTTTTCTAATTGCTTAAGAGGCGGAAGAAGTAATTTTAAATCTTCCGAGCATGTGTCTACTCCCACAAGATATCTATAAAATAGAATTAGTGCAACAATACGACAATGACCAAGTGGAACAAGTCTTTGAGGCGTCCATCATTAATGAGGCAAATGTCGTGTTTTTGTACTCGGTCAAGAAAGCTTAGAGCATTCTTTGAGACGCCCGCCCATAGATGCAAATTGTACTCCATCTGGGGTCGTATGTAGGCCTTATAAATATTAAGCAGATCTTTAGGTACAAAATATGCCTAACACTGATTTAAAAAGCCCAAAATTTTTGTGGCGCTTTTCGTAATATCGAAAAGTTTGTCATTTCAGAGCTTATTTTGATTTAAATTTTCTAGTCACTGTAACCTTTCACCTTAGAATAGGTTCGAATGGCGTTAGTTTTTCCGTAACTAGACAGATTTGAGTTTTGGAGGTGTTAAACTCACCTCTCTATGCTTTACCCTAGTCGGAGATTTTGACTAAGTCATGGTATACAATAACACCCATTATTGTTCTTTTGTCCTAGAACTGAGGTAGCTGTAGCATTAGATTTCTTAAGGAAATCGTAGGACGGTACAAGAGTGCTGCCACCTGCAAAACTATGGATCGGGTTGAATGTTATAGAATTAAGGTTAAAAATATCTGAAAAAAGTTGTCAAAATTCATGCATTGTAGGTTGTGTAAAGACTAAAAATATCTAAAAAATAATTCAAAGTCTGGGTATCGCTGTAGCACACACAGTATATGTATACTCTGTATATATCAGTTCAGATCAATGTTCACGGTCTTCGGTCTATTCTTCATTTTTCTGATTAATTTTATTCTATTTTTATCTAATTCAATCTTATTTGGTGTCAATTTTTCTTTTTAAAAGCAGATATCTATAAAATAAATTGAAGTCCGAGTGTCGTTGTTGTATCCTACAGTTGATTATTTCAACTTAATGTTTTATTTTCATTCCTTGTTTTCCTTGTTTTAATTTTTTTTTTTTTAAAAAGGATAATGTTGTTGAAAGCATAACATTTTCTTTTATTTTTGTTGTTTTATTTTCGATATTTAACATTACTTTTATTGTAATAAAAAAATAAAAAAAAAAAAAAAGATACAAAAAAAAAAAAAATGAACAATGACAAACGATGATGATAGGAAGAAACTGACAGGATGTTAACTAAAAAAAAAAATGTATGCCTTATAAATTCTGAAATGTCCGTCCTATTTAAAAATATTTTCGTTTTGTATTTTTGTTGATGACTTGAATGATTACGTGTCCTGTTGTAATGTGTATTTGATATAAAATAAATGTTTTCCTTGTATATATATGTATGTGTGTGTATAGTGAAATTTTCGATTTAGTTTTTCGTTTAATTTTCCTTGACAAATTAAATACAAAAATACATTTTCTCAAGTACACATTAAGGAAACAATTTTGAAATTTTATTTATATGTATGTCGGTATTATTATTATTTTTATTTTATTTTAAAGGACATTATTACTATACCATATACTGATTAAAAAGAACAAACAAAAAAAAAAAATTGTTTTTTACTTTGATAAATTTGTAGAATTTTTTTTTTGTCAAAATAAAAATTCTTATAAAATATTTTAAAGATTTTAACAATTTCTTGTGTACATATGAAATGAATGAATGAATGAATGTTTAAATGTGCTAAAGGAAAATAATAAATTGTTTTTTTCATCAAAGGATATTATTGAAGAATTTAATTTTGGAAAACAAAGCAATATTTTATAGCTATATTGGAAATATTGAAATAATTTAATTGTTAATGGATTTGAAATTATATGTATATATGTATGTATGTATAGTTATATAAATTTATATTGATCAATTGAATTAAAATCCTTATTGTATGAAATGTAATTGATTCATGATTCAGACCATACATACAACAGATTATTTTTATAATAAAATATAATATAAATAAAATTAAATTAAATAACTGTAAAATAATTAAATATATTGAATGAAGTTCTGTGTAAAATATTTCTTTATGGGTATTCAATTATAACTAGTGGATTCCCTGTGCAATTGCTCAGAAGTAGCTCTTTCAAACGAAATTTTATGTAAAAAGAAATATTTGTTTTGGTATAATTGTAGTTGTTTTCTGAATCCCTTGATTATTGAGTAATAGTTAAATACCCGTTACTACGTAACTTTTTGCTACCGTTATATATAGTAAAAAATCAAAATTAGAGCATTCTAGGTTGTACTACATTATAAATTATCGAAATCAAAAATTCCCCTATCAACAATATTTTAGTAATATTTGATACTTTAGTTAAATTAGTATATTAGCAGACAGACTATATAATTGGATTGATATAGATTGAAATATTTAATCAACTAATATTTCATTAAAAACTATATTTCTAACAGTTCTATTCTCTTCGGTGACAATTTCCAAATGATTTATATTCCCAGTAGTGCGCGAAATCCCGACATATAGTTGTCCATGTGAAAAACCTGGTGCATCAAGTAAAATACCAACCTTATTGAGAGTTTGACCTTGCGCTTTGTTGATGGTCATTGCAAACGCAGCTCGGACGGGAATCTTGCGTCTTACTGTTTATTTTTTTTTAATAAATTAGGAAAACCAAAAAATTAAAAACTACTGTTTTTTTTATTTTAAAATACAAAAGACTACAATTTCAAATATCAATAAATAGATATATAGGATATATTCATATATTACATAGGTACATTTATTATTTATCTATACTGCTTATTTTTTTTTTTTAAATAAAAAACCGCTAAAATTAGGTACTAACGATTAGGTAACGTTTAGACATCAAGATTTAGCTTGTACTATTGAAAGTTTGACTGTCCTGTAAACGTTGTTCCACAAATTTTGACATCCGACTTTGTTTAATGAAAAAAATAGAATATTATGCTATCATCATCAAACATTTTTAAAACAAAAAATACTGGAAACTATTTTTTTCCTTTAAATCGAAATCGACTCTTGTCATTTGTTGAACTTTTTGTTTAATGTTTGTTGTGTTTGATTATTTTTGTTGTTATTGATTGTTATAAATAATAGTAGTGATAATAACAATTATAGAAGATAATAAACTACCTACATTTATAAGATTTTTTCAACTTTTTCTTAATTGTATTTTTTATTTATTTAAAAATTTAATAGGTAAATTTTTTTTTTCATTTTGTTGTATTTTTTATTTTTTATTTTATTTGTTTATATTTTTAATTTCTATATTTAAAATCATTGTTTTTTATTTGAGCCAAACAAACCTTAAATAAATAAATAAGATTTAGTAAATATGATTTAATTATCAAAATAAATTCTTATGTGTAAACGTTGCTCTAAATGCTAACACTTATGCCAACACTTATGTATAGTTGATTATATAAATTGATTAAAGTTTTTTGATTATTTTTCATAAAAAAATACGTAATAACTTACGCTAATCAATGTATTCTAAAAATGATCTTAAAATATATTTCTCAAGTATATAAGAATGTATTCAATAGCTTTGAAATTATTATTCTAAATATGTTTAATCCATTTTGTTTGAAAAGGGGAGGAAACAGAAAGAATTAACTGCTCATTCGACATTTATTTGATTTTTTTGTTGTTATTTTTTCTTTTCTCTTTCGTTTGTGTTAAAGAAATGTAACCATAAAACAAAAACAATTCTCAGTAGATTCAAATAAAAAGGGGAAAGATTATATACATAAATTATTATATAATATAAAGCCGCACACGCATCTACTATCAAATGATATCCATTAATAAGAAAGTGCACTGGAACGAAATTTTATAATTTGTCAATTTTTGGTTACCATTTTTCTAGTCGATTTCCAAAATTGTAAGAAATAGAAAGTAATAAGAATTTAATTTGTGAGAGAGAGATAAAAATTCAAAACACAAAGTGGGAAAAAATTATCGAACGACTTTTTTTGTCTCAAAGAAATATTGTTGTATTTATTCTT
The DNA here is from genome assembly GCA_963942445.1 of Argyra leucocephala. NCBI lineage: Eukaryota > Metazoa > Arthropoda > Insecta > Diptera > Dolichopodidae > Argyra > Argyra leucocephala. The sequence goes on from OZ012681.1 coordinate 20,295,220, forward strand.
AGCTATCAATAATTAAGGATATGTTACACTACAAAATGCATAGCAATAAAAAACATTATTAATATTCAAATTTCCTTCCTATTTATAAATTATAATATTATTAATAATTAATAAATTATCATTGATTATTAAATGTCAAAATTTAATTTTGAAGGAAATAAAAATGCATCGTCATTCATAAAAAAAAATTATTGGTTCTTGGTATTCTTTTTAACTACCTGGCTCAATACCTGAAAAAATTTATATATTGAAAATACAACAATTATAATCTGTTTGAAATAAAAAAAAAAAGTTTACTTCCCTTATAAGGCAATAAAAGAAAATAACATTATGTTTAAGAAATAACATGTTTTTGAAACCAATATTATGTTATGTAGGTACCTGTAAAAAATCAATCATTCAAAATTTCTTTACTCTCATACCCTAATAAATTTAATACGTTGATTTCAGACGACCATGTACATTAGAAATCTCTTCTCCCGTGGCCCGTGGGCTATTTAAAATTAAATTTTACAAATTAAATGGCTTTTTAAATCATTTATATCTCATTCTTTCTTTCTCACAACTTAATACATAAGAAAAACAATAGTTTTTTGCTTCTTTAACTAATGGAGTTTATTTGTAAATGGAATCTTGACTTCCCCAGTTCATATCTTCTTATTAAAGAATATTCTTTTCTACTATGATGTATTAAGAAGAAAAACAACAAAAGAAAATAACAAAAAATGTGTACAGTATATTCCGTTTCATTTAAATCAATTTGAGTAAAGTTTGATTTTTTTTTCTCCTATTAAAGGCATTCTTGATAAGGTGTAAGAAAGAAAGAAAAAAATCTCTTCCAATTTGATTGCAAATAAATTCTCTTCTTCATTTATGTTAAAAACAAAATGTATGCATGAAACAGAAACAATATTTCTCTTTCAAACAAAAAATTATAACGGTACATGCTGACACCGGCGAAGAATTATATATAGATATATATAATGAAATTAAAGTATAATTATCTAATACTTAATGACGAAATTAACACTAAGGTGCCTATTATGTATTTCGATAACGATTACGATTTGATCGAACGAAATGTCAAAATGCAAAATTGCCATTATGTATTACGATATCGTCCAGAAATTGTCGACGAAATCGATAAAGTTTATCGATGTAAAATTTTACCACGAAAGAGACATCAAAAGAGAGATTTTGTACAAATTATTTCAATTTTGAATTGAAAGGATAAAATAAAAGAGATACAAATATATTTTATTTATATTGGACACTTGGTGTTTTGTTTTATATTTATGATATTTTTTGAAATAAAAATAAATTTAAAAGTTGAAATGAAAGTAGGTATTTTATTTTATTCTTCATAATAATTTTTTATTGAAATAAATTTTAATAGGAATGAAAGGCCTGTTACAAATAGACTGCAATATGAAAAGTTATAGTGTAAATAATGAGACACCATTATAAATTTTCCAAAGAGGTACCAGGATATCTTGCACTCACAAAACCAATTACCTGATTATGATCACATATCTAAAAACAAAAACTGTTATAATAATGTAAACTAATTATAATAAAGTACAAACTTATCAGAATTGCATTAATGGTAAAAAAAATCCCTTTCTACTATAACATAAATGTTGTACGTTTTGCTTCGGTGATTTAATTTGAATAAGCTTTCTATCTAATGCTCCAATTATTTCAGTAATTCTGCTTTAATTATAAAAAATAATGTTTGTCTGACTTTTTTCTTCTAGTGCGTAATGGAATTTAATCCATTTTGTACATAACTATAAACTGCAAATACATATAAAACTTCTTTAAGAACAAAAAAAAATTAGCTGTGCTAGTCCAATCATTTCCTACGTTGAAAATCATTTGCTTGGTACAAACCGCACAGAATCTTAATACACTAACCAATTTAATTATATTTTGAATCGATGTGTTACTAATTGGCTATTTCAATTTTTGCCCTAATTTAATAGTTTTAATAATGTATAGATAATAACTCATCAAATTCATGTTTAAATAACATACGTATAATCTTCCAAATCTAGTGGATTAGAATAATCCCGAATATATGTTCGCTTGTTTTTCAATTCTGCAATTTGATAGCGTTTTTCAGCACTATCAGAAATTGAAAAATTTAACTCAGCTCAAATCATTTTATTTATAAAAACTTATAATTTTATAATTATATTTTATTTAAACACTTCAACTTATTTTCAACTTAAAAATTTTAAATATAACATTATTGTTTTGTTTTTTTTTTCGTATAATAATTTGAATTTGACAGTTAAAGAATGAAACATATGTCATTTTCATCGTAGATTTGAATTTTACAATGGCAGCATTTTTAAACACTTTCGATCAAATTTTCATCGAAATACATAATGACACTAACGATCACAATCGAATAACTTTAACGATAACGATGAACGATTCGATTAATTTCGATCGAAATACATAATAGGCACCTAATTTCAATATAACTTAACACAATAAAATCTCATTACTCTCAAAGTAGTAGATCGATATATTTTAATTCGTTTATATTGTGATGTATAATTTTAAGTAATAAGAACAACCTTTAAGTATAGTATGTTTTTTTTGTGTTAAATACTGTTTGCCTTTTGGTTATTATACCATATTAAACTATTGAAAAAATTTTTATTAGTCCTAATAATTATAAATCAAAAAAGTTGTTTGTTTTATTTATATTATTATTATTATTTTTTATTTTTCCTTATTATTTGCGAAGAAGACTAACATTAAATTAAAAAAATATACTTCATGCAATGGTATTTTTTCCAGTAAAGGTTCAGCATGGTAGACAGGGGTTAAAAAAAGAGAACCAAAACAATTTGCATACATATTGCAATTTGTATATGTGTTGAAGTATTCCGTTGGACTTACAAACATCCAGATAAATGCACAAAATTATATATATATATATATATAATGTCCTTCATCAACGCTATTGCTTTGATGTCCAAAATACAATTATAGTCTATATTTGAAAAATTTGTCAGTTCAGAAACATTTTGTCAGTTCATAAAATATTTTTTGAATAAAAATCATAAACTTACTTCCAACATCAGGATGAAATACAAAAATTTAAAACATTTTGTAAGACTTCATTATTTACATTCGATGAAGAAGATGATAAATACTTAGATTTACTTTAAGATTGGAAATTTCAATTAAATTAATTTTGACACCGCCATTTTTAATTTTCCCTTCAATTTGTTTCTTTCCATTCTCACCCAAACGATTTAAATATTAATTTATCAGTTATACAATTTATTAATTTAGTGTCAAAATTACGAAATTGCAAAAGAAATGTTTTTATTGATAAAAAAATAATTATCATAATTACTTCTTGTGGTTACCAAATTACTTTTTGTGGTAACAAGGACTGTTAAAAGGATATTGAGATAAAAAAAAAATAAAATGATAATATATCTTTTAACTCTCAATTAAAATAAGTATTGTTTTGGTTTTCTTAAAAAATATATTTTTTATTTAAAAAATAAAAAAAAAAATAATAAATGGAATTATTCATTATCCTAGATTCAAATCCTTGAAAACAATAAAAACAAAAAAAAAAAAAAAAATTACCAGACAAATTCAAATAAAATTCGGTTGGTTAATTTTCTATTTTAAAAATTATTTTCAAGTAATTTAATTTGAAATAAATTTATCTGATTATCATAATTATGATTAAAATGATTATGATGATGATGATGATTCAGATAATGGTGATAATGGTGATGATGATTTTATGATATTCGAATTATTATATTATTATAATTTCATACATAAGTTATAATAATAATACCAGTAATAATAATATTGAGGGATTTCATCAAATTTAATTCAATGATTTCGGTTGCATTCAAGGACTTTGCATTGTAATTTTTTGTATAAAATAATAATATAATGTATGTATGTATATAGAAATATCGATTTTAAATAATTTAATAGAAATTATTTCATGGAATAAAATAAATATTAAAAATATAAAAAAATGGTGTTTTATTTTTCTCTAATTCGACGATTTTATGGTACATAAACTTAAACCTTGAAATAAAAAGAATATAAATAGCATTGAAGCATTTCGAAATTATTCTATACAAGAGGATCCTGATTTTTGTTGATTTGAAACAATTTTTTTGGTCCAGATTGAAGATTTTGATTGAAACAAATTTTTTGAGGAGTTTAAATATAATGATCACACATAAACTTTTAACAATGTTCGTAAAAGAAGAAAAATATCGTACTAAACCACATTTGAAAAATAAACATTTCGCTAAATGTGATCTGAAAGCTAATTCAAGAATGCTCTGATACTCACTTTAATTTGGTTTATTAATTTGTTTCACTTCAATTTCGTGGATCGCTACGCTCTTTTCATACTCACTTTAATATGTTGGTGCAAAGAGACGTTGGAAATCTACCCACCCTCTTTCGATGAAGGATCATTTAGTATGGTATACCGACGGTTCCAAGAAAATAAATGGAGTAGAATGGGAAGTATATGGAAAAGTCTTTAGGTCCATATTTATTCAAGCCTAAATTCCACAAACACAGTTTTCCAAGACGAAGTATATGCTATAGAACTCTGTGTGCGAGTGAATTTCAGAAGAAATTACAAAAAAAATAAAATGAGCAAAGCAGCCATACTCCTATTATTTCATATACCATATGATCATACTATCAAAGCTAGTATGGAATCGTTTAGAATTACTTAAAATTCTGAAAAAAACAGAAAAAGTCACAAGAATGTGAGTACCATGGTATTCTGGCATAGCAGGAAACAAAGCTGCAGATTATGTAGCAAGAAAAGCATGAGATTTTCGTCTTTCATGGGGCCAAATTCGTTCTGTGGGATTCCCCCGAGCACAGCTAAGATGCACAGTTATGATAATTAGAAGTTTGGATATAGCAAAAAGTTGAGGATTTCTGGGCCAATGTTCCTGGAAATCGTCAATGAAAAAAACTGATGCCTAAATGCTCGCTCAAGAGAACCAAAACTTTTGTAAGTCTCAATAGGAAACAGGAAACATATCTTGGTTTAACCGAAAACAACATATGTGGAATATGTGAAATAGAGAAAGAATTTATTGAAGAAGATGTTATGTGAATGCAAAGGGCTCATTCGACAGACTGCGCCACTTGAAAACAGCGTTCACCAAACAATGGTAGCTATCCGACATACCATTTAAGGATTTTCTGAGTGTGATAACAAAATCAGATTTCCTTAAGGACTCAGAGACTTAACTAACACGGGTTATCACAATAACCCCATTTGCGGCTGCGGTGATATATGGAACAGATTCCCTCCCGAAATTTCTTCTTCGGAAATGAATTTAGAACTAAGTATAGCTTAATTTTACTTTACTAGCACTAGTTTACTTGTCTCAGAGAATAATAATTTTATTTTATTTTTTACTTTCTTCTTTCAATTTGACAGACGGTTTTTGTAGAATCTACATTTAAATGAATGTAGGCTTTTGCTCGAAATATTGTAGATCTTGTAGTATAAACTTGCAGTACCGTACTTAGTTAACCACGAAATCCTAACTTACTGTTATATTTTTTTAAGCTTGTACACTCTTCTTTCACTAAATTTCCAGATGTGTAGGTCACGATGTACTACAATCACAGCGTTATTTTTGATTTTAATCTTCATTTTTCGTCACAGATTTTTTTATAGGACTAGAATGTTTCTCTGTGGTGTTGTTGAAGGCTTTTTTGAGATGAACATTTCATGGCATAGTGTATGCTGTTACATATGATTGGTAATAGTATTGTAATGATGTAACACTTCGGCAACATATATTTTTTAAACAGTCGCGCGAACAGAATGTAGGACCATCAATATTTATTTTATTTTATTTATTTATAGTTTCGGAGGAGCATTCAGAGCTCGTGTTTAGTATTTAACACAACTCATTTATATAATACGGTTGGGAAATTGAATGAAGAGGAAAATATTAGGTTTCAAACGATTATAGAAATATTAGATATCAGATTATTTTATTATTTGAAAAAAAAATTCAGATATTTTACAATAACGAAAAGATATATTTTTACGGATATTTACCGTTATGCCAGCGTGATAAAAAAAGATAAATATATAACTACTATACATAGTTCAATTTGATTTAATAAACTTTTTGCCAATTACTATGAAAATCCAATTTTAGTTGATATTCTATGCACCTGTCAAAACTGATAATTAATATAATTTTCAAATAATAATGTAAAATGTAAAATTATAATACTGATAGTAAACAAAATACATAACATACATTTATCTTTGTCTAAATCTAATTTGTTGTGGTTAATATCAATGAATTGTCAACATTTTTAAAATAATAATCAAAAATTTTGGTGTAAATAATTTCAATTTTAAGTTAAATAATTATTCAGAAATGCAATCCATGTTAAATGACTGTCAAATAAATAAAATATTAAATAACTGTCAAATGATTTTCACAATTTGTTTATTGAACCTTTAGAAATCATATAATAGGTATGTGTAACACGAATTAGACTAATGTTTTATGATAGTTAATATTTTTATATCTGTTCAAAATTTCGATTCAGTTTCAATTCATTAATTTTATTACAGATTATTTGTTATTATTTTTATTATTATTTTAATATGGAATAAAGTAAAAACACATAAACAAAAAAACAAACTTTGTTTACATTTCATCTTAAATTAGAATAAATGTCAGGTGATTTTGTTTTTGTTCATTTATAATTTAATATTATTTTGATAAATTATGTTTTACATATGGAAAATAATTTTCAAATACTAAAGCAGGTAAATAATAATAAATTTAGAAATAAATCATAGTGGAAAAATTAAATAAATTTTAATGGAAAATCAAAAATTAATATCATTATATTTGATTTACATATTAATGAGCCAGAAACACTTTATTTTTTGAAAATTTTAATTTAGTTTTTGATTATTATTATTATAATTTTGAATAATAAATTTTAACATAATATTAAAAAATGTGAAGGCATTGTTTTGAATAAGTTCGCTATTGCATATAGCGAAAGTACATCTCTTTGTTATATTATTATTTATAGGTAATTGTTTTTCATATTTGTGTTTTAACTCTAAATTAATTGATAAATTTGTATTTGTACGTTTTTTCTTAGTTTTTGTTAGATCAATCGTTAAGAAGACAAAAGCATTCTATTCCAGTGTCCACTTCTATATTCTATAATATTCAATTTCGTCTTAGAAAATAATTTTAATTTGGTCTTAAAGAACTATTTAATTTTAAGCTATGAAATTTTACCATCATTATTTAAAATATATATTTAAATCTTGATGCAGCCCATTAAATAAATATTTTAAATACTATTATGTTGGTGAAAATATACATACGGTCAATCTCAATATGAGCATGACTCTAAATACTTAATACTGATTGAATCAAAATATAATTCTCCGTTACAATAAGCAACAATCGTAGCTAGAATGTATCTAGAATATTTGTTTAATTAAAATATTATTTTTAATACTTTCACTGATATGTTTGCACTTGTTTCTGTTTTAAAATTTATGTGAATAAAATTAATTATAATATGTGTACACTATTTAAATTTTTTTAATTGTTACGAAAGCTAAATTTACTAGCTATTTAGAATGAAAACAATGTATAAAATTTTATAAATTTCTTTAGGCAGTTAAGTAGAAGCAAACTATTTTAAATAAAACAAGGTAAAAACAACATATGTAATTTTATTTGTTGTAGAGCTACAATGTAGAATGGCCTAAGATTAAATGCATCGAAATCACATGTAATGATCATGTTTTCGCAAGGTGTAGATACATCAAATTTACCTAAAATGCAGAGCTGGGTAAAATACAAATATTATACTACTCATTGAGTAAAAGTATTTGATTTCAAGTATTTGAGTAAAATTATTTAAGTAAAAAAAATTTAAATACTATTTTCAAGTACTTTTCAAATAAAATTATTTAACTTGATTTTTTCAAATACAGGTAAAGTATTTGGAAAAAGTATTTCAAATACTTTTTTTGAGTAAAAGTATTTGACTTGATTTTTTCAAATCCAGGTAAAGTATTTGAAAAAAGTATTTCAAATACTTTTTTTGAGTAAAAGTATTTGACTTGATTTTTTTTAAATACAAGTAAAGTATTTGAAAATTATTTAAATTTCTCTGTTGAATTACTCGAATACTTTGCTCTAATTATATATTAAAAAAAATTTTTTTTTAAAAAAAAGGCACAGAGAACTTATATACAAAGACGTAAAGTTATAATTTTAAAATTATAATATTTTGGAAATGTTTATAATATGTAGGTTATACATTTTTTTTTAGGTATATTCGTTTTTTTCTTTTTTTTTTATTTAATTTTTTATTTAACCAAAGAAGATGCACTGGAAGCGATTATATTTCAGTAAATATGAAAGTACTAAATAAGCTGAAAAGTCCTTGTGCAATCCGATATTCCTTACTCAAAATAAATTTATTCAATTAATTTTTGACATTTTTTATTTCGCTCTAAAATTCAGAAATAGTATTTTGAAAATCTTTTTAATTGTCATACTTGACTAATGACCTGTATTCGGAATTAATAATTTCAGCCTTTTTAATTTGTGATTCTGGTAACAAATGTAGGTATTAGCATTGATTAATAATACTATAAAGATAGACATTTTCATACAACAGAAAATGTTCAGCTCAATTTTTCCAAGTTTTCTTCATTATATATATTTTCTGGGATATAATCAATGTGTTGGTGCATTTTCTATATTCAATTTGAATTTTTAAATTTTTGAGCGTTTTATACGACTTTATTCTCTAAATAATTTGTATGTGTTTAGTTTCTCTATACTGTTCTTGAATATTATTGTTTTTAACTTTTTGTTATTTGAATTTGTATAGGTAATTTGAATTTTTTTTGAATTGATAGGTACAAAAATTTCAAATTGGATAGCATTTTTATCGAGTAGTCTTTCAAGAATATTTTTTTTTATTTTTCTCTCAATATACATTGTAATTAAAGGATTTTTATAATTGTTGATATTGTGCATGTATATTATTTGTAATAATAAATTATAAAATTATAATATAATTTTATAATGTTTAGGAAACGAAAATATTTTTTAATAATTTTCAAAAATAAAACAATTTCAAAAAATTCAAATAATAGTGAACATTCATCCACGTCATGATTTCTAATATATATTCATACATACATGTACGTATGTATAAATTTACAAATAGAATCAAATTTTTATTTTTAAAAGGCTTTCTATTTGGTTTTTTCCATATGTGAATATGTATGTACGCATGGATTTTAAAATTTATAACAGAATTTAAAAATATTTGAAAAACTCATCATTAATTTTTGTAAAATTTATAAAAAATCTTAACGGTAGATTAAATTGAAAAGTATATTTAATATGTTTTTTTGTTGCAGTAAGCACACAATTTATTTTTAAGATAATTAAAGCTTGCAACGCACAATTTTACAATAGTATTTTTCAAATTCAAAATTTTCTACTTTGTCATTATTTTCATAACAAGAGCATTAAATATCAATATCCAAAGGCTTGTCATGATTTACTCCAGCTTTGAAAATATATTGTTGTTGTCAATAAAATTCATCAAATTCGTAATATATTTGTAAAAATATTTGCAACTTATTGTGCAGGTGGATTTCTTTAGAACTTTTAATTTTTTAAGATAATCTAACATTTTCTCTACGAACAAATATGGACAATTTTTAATAGTTGTTTGTACGTATTTTTAGTATAAATATTTGAAGAATTTAAAGAAAGACCAGCAGTGTACATATTACTCACAACAGCAAGTTTACTTTATTACTCATTATTATATGGAAAAATTAAAATTATAATTATTTTGTTTTCGTAGCTGCATATTTGCATATGTAAATAATTGAAAAGCTAAAACAGCTAAGATTTTTTGCAAAGTACTGGGACTGATATTAGTATTTCCAGTTTTGGGCAATATTTTTGATGAGCACTTTTCTCTTTGGAAACAATTTTCTTAATTATATCTCAGTTAATAATTTCATAAAATGTACCAGTTACCAAAATCATTTTTTATATAAATGAATTTCTAAAGGAAATAATTTATAAAGAAAAAGAAACATCTATAAAAATCGTATAAAAAGGGATTGTATAGATGGTGTGGAAGATTTAGATGGGGATAGAAAACAAAAACTAGCAACAGAAGCACATTTCTTTATGATTCAAAGTTTACATGAAAGTTATAAGTACGCATAGGGTTACAATTTATCCAAAAATAATTTGAAAAGAGTAACTTTAAAACCTTTCATTTTTTTATCAATTTACTACTAAAATATCTTAAGGAGCTAACAAAGATTGGTTCTAAAACAGTTGCACCTGCTTGTGACTAATGTAGTAGAAATCGAAATACTTATGAATTACTTGGTGTCAATAAGGTAGATTTTTTTTTTATGATTGGAATGGAAATAAAATTTATGCTTAGTTTGATATGGCATCTTATAAAATCTGTCAGAAATTCTTTTATAAAACCCGATTTTGAAAACTGAATGATTTAAATGATGAGTTTTTCAAATATTTTTAAATTCTGTTATAATTTTAAGATCCATGCGTACATAATTCACATATTGAAAAAACCAAAAAGAAAGCCTTTTAAAAATAAAAATTTGATTCTATTTGTAAATTTATACAAATATGTATATGTATGTATGAATATATATTAGAAATCATGACGTGGATGAATGTTCACTATTATTTGAATTTTTTGAAATTTTTTTATTTTTGAAAATTATTAAAAAATATTTTCGTTTCCTAAACATTATAAAATTATATTATAATTTTATAATTTATTATTACAAATAATATACATGCACAATATCAACAATTATAAAAATCCTTTTATTACAATGTATAATAAGAGAAAATTAAAAAAAAAATATTCTTAAAAGACTACTCGATAAAAATGCTATCCAATTTGAAATGTTTGTACCTATCAATTAAAAAAAAATTCCAATTACCTATACAAATTCAAATAACAAAAAGTTAAAAACAATAATATTCAAGAACAGTATAGAGAAACTAAACACATACAAATTATTTAGAGAATAAAGTCGTATAAAACGCTCAAAAATTTAAAAATTCAAATTGAATATAGAAAATGCACCAATACATTGATTATATCCCAGAAAATATATATAATGAAGAAAACTTGGAAAAATTGAGCTGAACATTTTCTGTTGTATGAAAATGTCTATCTTTATAGTATTATTAATCAATGGTATTAGTAAATTCAAAATACTGTTCGTTCAATTTCATCTTATGTCGACTTAGGCAATTTTTCATTATTGCCCCAAATTTATTAGGGTATGAGAATAAAGAAATTTTGAATGATTGATTTTTTCCAGGTACCCAAATATCATAATATTGGTTTCAAAAAGATGTTATTTCTTAAACATCATATTATTTTCTTTTATTGTCTTATAAGAGAAGTAAATATTTTTATTTTATTGTTGCATCGCGCTTTTGAGCTTTCGTGCTAAAGACAAGCTACAAAAAAAAAATCTGGGTCTTGGGTCCCGACACTTGGGACGCCGGACCTCTTGTTTGCATCGTGCTTATAAGTCTTTGTACTAAAGACAAGCTAAAAAAAAAATTAAGATCTTCGGTCCGGACACTTGGGACGCTGGACCTCTTGTTTGCATCGTGCTTATAAGCCCTTGTACTAAAGACAATTAAAAAAAAAAAAAAATTTCCAAGGACTGTGTGAGATGCGATAAGAACCATTTTTTGCTGGAACTTGCTCAATTTCTTGAACTTGGCACTTGCCATCAGTCACCACCTAGAAGATGTAGTTCACATTGACTCTACTCTATTCAATATTCATTTACATATTAAACAAACCTTTTGGACATGTATGTTTTCAATTACATTTCCAATATAAGTTCTCTGTGGGTATTCTTTAAAAAAAAATTGGTAGTATTTAAGTAATTTAATAGAGAAATTTAAATAATTTTCAAATACTTTACTTGTATTTGAAAAAAATCAAGTCAAATCATTTATTTAAAAATAGTATTTGAAATACTTTTTCCAAATACTTTACCTGTATTTAAAAAAAATCAAGTCAAATACTTTTACTCAAAAAAAGTATTTGAAATACCTTGTTTGAATACTTTACTTGTATTTGAAAAAATCAAGTCAAATACTTTTACTCAAAAAAAGTATTTGAAATACTTTTTCCAAATACTTTACCTGTATTTAAAAAAAATCAAGTCAAATATTTGTACTCAAAAATAGTATTTAAAATACTTTTTTTCAAATAATCTATTTGTACTTGTCAACGCAAAGTAAATACTTTACTCAAAAAAAATATTTTTTATAGTATTTTAAATACTTTTACTCGAATACGATCCAGCTCTGCTAAAATCAAAAGGAATGACGAAGTTATTCAATATGTTAAGAAGGCTAAAAATCTTGTGATGTACTTCAATAATATTTTAACTTGGCGAGACCACATTAATCATATATCCAACGAGGTCTATTCTAACTTACGCAAATTATGGAAGTTTTCATTCTATCTAAACGACTGAATTAAGAAAAAACTAATACAATCACTTATAATTCACCACATTTCTTATACTGCGATGTTGTTTACTCTGGCATCAGTAATGAGAGAGTTCAATACTCTAATACTTCTATTTAATGCATGTACACGTTTTGTAACGAATAGAAGTTAATACGAGAGTATTATAGAGATGTGTCGAAAATAATACTTAGGTTCATATTCGATAGCTTTTTAAAGTTCCGTTATCTTTGTTTTATGAAAAAAATTATGCTCAATTCTGGCAATAAAAGAATACTTAAATGATAAGCTAGTATTTTGTAGATCACCTTGCAATTTAAATTTAGTCATCCCACATGACAAAGGTCTCATCAGACACTTATCGTATTTTGTTCGAGTTGCTACTATATGGAATATGATGCCAAACCATATTCGTTGTATTAGTCGTTACAAAAATTTTGTTGAGCTCTGCAGAGAAATCAGACGTAAGATAATTGAATCGATAATTCATTAATTTCATTTCAATCAAATCTTAATTTTCTAATTTTTATTTTTTTAGTTTAAATTTTACTTTTAATTTAATTTTAAATTCCTTAATTGTTTTAATTTTGTTTTTCTCTCTCTTTATGCTTTTCTAATTTTTGTTTAGTTTTAATTATTAAAGCTTTTTCTAGTTTTAAAATTTTCATTTGAATTTTGTTTTTTTCCGTTTTTTTTACTTGCTTTTCTTTAGCTTGCAATGTTATTTATTTATTTTATTGGGCAATGTAGGGGTCAAAATAAATTTTTATTTTATATCTGTATTTTGGAGAAATAATTTTAAGCGGTTGTTAGCTGAGTTGGTTAAAGCGATTAAAATCACAAGGTAATGTGAATCCGATTCTCCTTTGAGTCAAATTATTATTTTTTTAAAAAAAATTTTTATTTGTTATTATATTATAAAATTTACATGTATACATGTATTGACAGTTGACAGTGCAGTTGACACTATGTAATATTGATGTATCATGTAGATGTATGTATATTATCGTCGTGCTTAATAAAATGTTTAATGATATCAAATTAATATAAGAGATTTTGTGTTAATTCGATTCGATTCTCTTTTGAGTCAAATTTTATTTTTTTATTTTTTATGAATTATTTTGCATTTGATTTTTCGGACTTTTGGTACGAAAAAAAATTAATCAGTAGGATAACATTAATATAGGTTTTAAAGGAAAATTTATTAAAGATAAGTATTTCTTTTTCAGATACACGGAATTTATAGGAATTTATATAATTTTACAGATTAACACATTTTAAAGAAACATCAACATCCTTGCAACAAAGAGATAACTGAAATGATGTGATATTTTACTGTGTGTATTGATTAAAATTTGATTGTTAAAATATATTTTACAGATTTTATAATAGTTAATTCTAATAAAAAAGAAAGATTTTTTAATTTATGACTAAAAAGTAAATAATAAAAATAACAAAAAAAAATTTTTAAAAACTTGCTTTTTCCAACGATTACACAGTTTTGGTGGCCACTTTAAATGTCCTAAAACGGAGAAAATAAATTAGGTAGTTCCAGATCTATTAAAAAATGCTATGTGAGTCATTCTAACATTTGACTTCAGGCAGGAAAAAATAATGTTAGATAAAATGTTTGTGCGAAAAAAGTAAATATATGAACTTACCATGAATAAAAGCAAGGGTCTAAACTATGTGCTGATATTTTAAGCAGTTATTAAGATAAACGCTCCTTGCTTTTATGCATGGCAAGTTTTATGATCTAACACTTGTATAAGTAGTCTAACTTGTATAAGTAATAAAAATGAATCACTAAAGACCAAAATTACCCTACAAATCTTTACAATCAAATGTGTACCACGTCACAATGAAACACGATTGATACCGCAGTCCGCACTCATACTAGTTTTATTATGTTTCCGTCCATTCTATTACTTTCCGTTTCTTTCCGAAAACGTATGAAAAATAAATTGTAATTGGCGTCAGAAATAGATGGAAAACACATTAGAAATCAATGAAAGAAGTGTATTAATCAAACGAAAAAATGGTAAATAATTAACGGAATGGCTCATAAAATGCATGGTAAAGGTAGAATATTTAGTCAATAAATCCATAACAGTTCCGTTATTTTACAATCAAACAGAATTGAAACCGCCATTGCTATGTTTTTATTTCATTCTCGTTTTATCTGTTTCGTTCCAATCATTGTAAACATACAATGTTATGTCAGTAAATGTCAATATGTTGTTATTAAATAACTGTCACTTGTATAATCATGGATAAAAATAGTATAAAAAAACAGTGCGAGTAAATTATTTATTAAAAAAAATACATAAAAATAAAAAATTTTAAGTCAAAAGGGAATTTTGTAATTTTTTTTTTTTTAAATTAATAGTAAGCGACATTAAGTCTTTTTCTCATCTTTAAGATTTCTTTGAAGTTTTCTTGTGAAAATTGTAACTCGTGTGGATTTCTTAATTTTTTTTCAAATGAAAAATTCTATTTTTGTAAAATGAAATATATTTTTAAATTTTTTTAAATCACATAATATTCTATGTTTTCGCAAAAAAAAAAAAATTATAATATGTTTAAGTAGATTACCGCATCTAAATAAAAATATTTTTAAAAATTCAATTTTATACATTTACTTTTTATTTGAATACAACAGGGATTTAAGAATACAAATTGATAATGTACTGTTATCGATGGGATCGAAATTGAGTCTTTAAGAAATAAAATGCTTTTTCTTATTATTTAAAATAAATCTGAATAAGTCTTGTATATGTATAAATCATTTCATTAAGTCGTCCTTCTTGTATTTAAAATTTATTCTATTTTGAATGAAGCTTAAAAAGTCTACAGTAAAATGTTTTAATGTTGAAGGATATTATAAACGAAGCGTAAAATGTAGTTGTTTAAAAGCTAACTTGTATTGCGGCATGAAATTGGAAGCTGCACACTATTATACTACGTGGACTTTTTAATACGGGCTTACGTCAAATCTTCTAAATGTCAATTAACTCCTAAAAAATTCATTATCTTCCATACAAATTCGTTAGTTATAAAATTGTGACATCATTTCCAAATATTAGGATATGTCACAATTATTGTTAGTAGTTTTGCCATTATTTGTTAGGAATTTTGTCATTTCTGTTAAAATTTTGTTTTGTTGTGTTTACTAGTTTTTCCAATTCTTAAAAATGTACAATTTTGTAATATTTGAGACTTTTGTGAATGACTTCAATAAATTTAAACTGTTTCTGATTTCAAAGTGGTCCCAACACTAATGCTTTTATAACTATTATAATAATTTATGTGAAGTTATTTTGAAATGGTAAGTTTAAAACATATCCATTGCAAGTGGTTTTATGACGCATGCTTATTTTTACCTAGTGGAGTTATATCCGTACTCGCGCCAGTACTCTTTACCCACATCAGGTACAAAATGCAGTAATGCCAGTGGGCGCTATAAAAATTTTTAAATAACTTTTTACTATATTAAAACAATACCTACTCATATTTACTTTGTATATTTACCTTGTATACACAAAATCAGTGCTATATGCTTTTTCCAGAATATATTACATATTTGATATATAAGGTTTTTTTTTTTTTTTTTTTTTTATTTATTATTATTATTTTATTTTTATTTCATTGTTTGTGGAATACAAGAAAAATTTACGGGGGAGGATAAGCTTTTTTTATTTAACATTTAGGAACTTAGTCATTTTCGTTAATAAATTTGTTATTTTTGTTAGAAGTTTTGTCATTTCTAAAAATTGGGTCATTAGTCGTTTGCAATACTCCTAACATAAAAACACCTAACTTTTAGGAGTTTTGGCATTAGTACATTTGACATTTAGAAGATTTGACGTAAAGCCATACAAAAATATCACTTGACAATATTAAATGAACTTTTAACGCTCTAATTACCAACTGATGTACACCAATAACCGATTTACATCATTATAAAAATAAATTTAATTAGAAATTATTAAAATCCGATTCTACTTTTTTATAAATAAAAAGAACAAGTTCGACTTATACATTAATACATTATTACTTACTTCCCATATAACATTTTTATAATTCCAAATTATTTTTAGGAGTTGTTTTGTTCATCATAACACTATTTGAACTCATCAGTAGGTATTTATAGTGTTAGAAAACTATAAGTATGATTGCGGTATCAATTGGTGTTTCATTATGACGTGGTACAAGTTTGATTGAAAAGATTTGAAGGTTTATTTTGTCCATTTTTATGATGATACATTGTTCCCTGCCCACGTCCGTTTTCAAAAAGGTTTCCTCTTTTGTTCACCCGTTCAGATTTTCTCAGTTACGCAGGTATGATAACATGCTCACCAGAAATCAAAGGTTCTTCCTATTAAATAATTCCAACGCGAAACAAGAGAAAATCCCAAAATAGCATGATTATAATACTACACTATGCAAATTCCATGATGGCATAAAATAGGCTATATGGGGAAATCATTTATAGTTATGATAGTTATAGATATGTTACCGCGTTCAAATTATAGTTTGCACAAATTTAAGGAAAATATTAATACCTTTATTCTTTAACTTCCTAATACTATAATCCATCTCACCTTTTTCTTCCTAATTCTATTCTATTCTATTCTATTCTATTCTATTCTATTCTATTCTATTCTATTCTATTCCATTCTATTCTATTCTATTCTATTCTATTCTATTCTATTCTATTCTATTCTATTCTATTCTATTCTATCCTATCCTATCCCAAACAAGCGGAACGTAAGTGCTATAGATATTTTTTCTTAACGCTTTGACTGTTTATAAAAAAAATTAAAATATTTAATTAAAACACCTACGATTGTTTGAGCGAGACGTATTTAAATATGTATATGATATGTCTTATGGGAAGGCAGTCAAATATGTAAATGTGACATGCCCATCCATTGTTAATTTGTTTTTCCTCTAATTATTTTCGTTGTTGATTTACTTTCAATACGTTTTTGACAGATTTTACTTCCGATTAAATAACGCAATCCAATAATTGCGATATCAATCATGTTTGCGCCATTCTATATGTTTTATAGCTATTCGTTTGAAACTTATAAAAGTAAGATGCTCACAAAATGGTGTATTTTGTGCTGGATCAGATACATTCCAAAAATACCCAAATGTTCCATAATGCTGCAATTAACTACTCAGCTATAACGTTCACAGCACCAAACAGAAATTTTAAAGTAAATAGAGTTTACAACAACAATTAAGTACAGGTTCAAATGTTTGATTTGGTTCTAAATGCTTTTGTCGATAACTGAAGTGAAGTTTCTTTAATGCTACAGTCCCTACAGTCCCTAAAATTTATAAAATATGACAATTTAATCAACGTGTATATTATTCACCCGTTCATATTGCCTGAGCGGAATAGAATTAAAACAAATACGATTGGCTGAGTGAGACATATATAAATATGTATGATTGGCTTGTTAGAAAGCAATCAAATATGAGAGTGACATGACATTCCGCCCATTGTTAATTCGTTTTTCATTTTACGTTGGATCACGCAACGCAATTGAGTATGTACGATTGTTATATCAAGTATCTTTGGGTCATTCTACCAGTTTCATATCTATTCGTTTAAATAAGATGTATACAAAATGGTTCATATACATTGTGATGTTCGATCACATATATTTCAACAATGGCCAAAGGTCTTAAACAAAATATATGTTAGAACAATAGTGTATTACAAAATAAAATGTTTGAGTTATTATTAAATGCTTTAAGTGAAGCCCAACAATTCCTACCAAAATTGGTAAAATTCGACATTTCAATCAACCTAACATGATTTTTAAATGCTAAATCACTTGTAGCCAACAAGTTGCTTTTCAGTCTGTTTGGATGTGTGTCTAATCTTATCTGGTACTTTCCGCTTATGCTTCTAATCTCCTCCTTAATGGTTCTCACCTGCAAATCACGGACATCATTATTGACAAATGAAGGCCCGCCAACTATCAATCTTAAAAGCTTTGGCTGGAAACGCTGTAATATTGCAATATTTGAGATGATGGCTACTCCCCACAGTTGAATTCCGTAGGTCCATATTGTAGCATAAGTAAAACTACATATAAAATTTTCTTAAGTAAAACTATATCAAATGAGGAAAAATACTTGTAACTAGTATCGTACACGATTATACTTGAATAATTTTCTATTACTTTGTAAGGATTGTAAAGATATATATGGAATATTAAACTAATTAAATTATTTCTCAGTGGTATTATAGAAGCTCTGCAAGAGTACATTTATTTTAAATGTTTTATAATCCACATTCAAAGTTAAAGTAAACTACATCCTTTGTCAAAGTAATAAGCATAGTAAGATACTAGGAGGATGTACTATTGATTTTCTAATAAAATTACTTCATTACTAAAATTAACAGGGGGGTGAGAAGAAAATTGGGGTGGTTTAAGGATTGAAATTTACAACAAAATTTTCTTTCTAAAATACTTATTCATGAAATAATTGTTGGATTAAATGAACTAAAGTTGTATCATAATATAATTTTACATTTAAATTAAATTCACAATCTAGTTGTCCATGAAATTAGATCATTAAATTAAAATTGCAACGAATTATTTTGTTTTCTGGTTAAATTAAACGAAAACATTTTGCAAAATAATTCACAGAAATGCATATTCTAGATTTTTATGAATTTCCTTGAATCTTAAAGATTGAATAAAATATTTTTTTTTTATTTTATTGTATTTAACCAGAGTTGAACAACTAAATAAAAATAGATTATCAGAACGGATAGAAAATCATAATATTTTGCCGGACCGCAAATTTGGGATTTGGAATGAAATTATAGAATAGGTTCAGAGTGTTTGTAAAACATATAAATGATACACTTGAATTTGCCTAGCTGCTATCCTTGCTTGATACCAGTCAGCATTTTATAAAGTCTAGTATCCTTGTCTGCTGTGAAAATAGAAGTAATACTGTAAGTGTGATTTCTAAGAAATTTTGAAAGCCATTTTGAAATAATTATGTTTTATGTAAAGCAAATAAATTTGTGTACAGATTTATTTCTAATACAATCTAAAATTCCTCAATGCAGTGTCACAAAGATTCAATATATTAGTGTTCTACATTGTATCTGTTTTTTACGGCTAATATTCGAAATATACCTGAAATCAAGATTACAACATTCGCCGATGACATAACTCTTAGCGGTTCTATTTCAGGATGTTAAAATAACTCAAATTTGATGGCTCGGGTAAAGGTGCGGGTAGGTGGGGAAATTTCGTCCTTCTCCTATTAGTAACAAATTTTTTTGTAGATCATCGCGGACTCTGAAAACAATGCCCTCCCCCACCTTGCAGTGACTTAGATTGGCATACAACGAATTTTTTTTGTAATAGTGCAACGCGGTATATTTTGAACCAGCTCCGGCTGAAGCACCCCCGTTTTCAGGATTGTTCCGCTGTGCTTTCCTTCTTCCCATAAATGAGATGATATTAAAACACATCACGTTTACTTGTAGACGTAGATGTGTTCGTCAACCATTTTAAATATACACTGTAAAAAGTAATGCTAAATGTAAATCTAGATGTAAATGCTGAACTAGCAGAAATATCGAGTCAGTAAAGGGAAATAATTTGATATTAAATTTAAAAATATATACTGATGCAACTATAGATGAAGCGGATAATCACTGTTTGTGCCAAAACTAGTACACAAACTGTGAAAAAAAGTTAAGAAAGTCATGCAGTTAAATTAAATGGAAGAGTTTTTGAGAAGGCATATAAGAATATGCCCAATGAACATATTCTTAAATTATTTAACAATAATTTGTTAATATATTTATTATTATTATGACGTTGTAAAGTATAGGTATTGAGTATATCGGTTATCTGCTCCTTGTACGGAATAGCTATCTTATACGACTGAAGTCTTCTAACGTTAAACTACGTATTTTGGCTGGTGTGTCCTTTTTTGACATTGGATATTTGTGGAGGAAGTGGTCAGAGTCAATAGTAGTCCCTCCATAGGTACGTACCTCCGACAAACTGATAGCATGTCGTACGTTAATCATAATGTCGTCAATTTCATTCGCTATATGTTTGCAAAATCAATTGTTCTATATCCATTATCTTTGGTTGTGGGGTGCAGACTACGGTTACTAACCGTTTTTGCCGAAAATTCCTTTCTTACCAAGTTTAGCATTAAAGCATCCAAGCACGATTTTTGCATCGTACTCAGGACAGGACCCATAGGTTTTATCCAGGATGTTGTAGAATCCTTATTATGAGTTTTCCGCTTTATCAGTGGGTGAATGCACACATTGATATTGAAGAATTTCATTATTTTTATACATTAATTCTTCCTAAATTATTTTAAATGTTCAATTTAGACAAAGGATATCAAAATATATATGTATTTAAATTTATGTTCATAGCCATAATCGTCTAAAATATAGTTTATTTCATTTCATGTCAGTTCATGGTACTTTTTAGGTCCGCAATATTTTATTTGCTGTTTATTTACTTTTAATTATTTTTAATATTTAAGTCGCTTCTTTTTGCGTACCGATATTGCTATATTTATTTTATGTTAAAAAAACAGACCAAAGCAAGTCGAATATACCGGGTGAGCCAGAGCATGCGTATCAGCTTTTTAAGAGGGGAAAGAGCCGTTATTTTAAAACTTTAAAAAAAGTTTGTTAACTAAAGCAATGGTGCTTTATCGATTGGTGGTATTTTCAACTTCCGGAAAGAATCGCAATTTGGTTTTTTAAGACCAAAAATCGCCGAAACTGGCCGAAATTGAGATTTTCAAATAGGAAGGAGTACTTTTTAATGCAAATTTCGATTCTACGAAAAAAATAAGATTTGCAGTGCTCTCCGGAAGTTGAAAATACCACCAATCGATAGAGCACCCTCGATTTAATTAATTAATATTTATTTTAATTTTAAAATAACGGCTTCTTCACCTCTTAAAAAGCTGATACGCATGCTCTGCCGGTATATTGCAATTTGTATAATATGTATTGGAGCGATCCGTCGAATTGACAGATATACACAGAAAATCAAATATTAAAAAAAATTATTAGTGAACGGAAACCTGGCAACAATTAAATTATTTAATTTTTTTTTAAGTTTAAGTTTTGAATTTTTAAAGAAGTTTATTCATTTTCATCTCCTACATCGACTCGTTAAATGTATACAAATAACATTATTGTCAGAAAGTTGGCCTTCTTGAATAATCCAGTCACGTTTCCCTTAATTTTTTATTAAATTAAACTCTCAACAAATTGTATAAAATTTAATTATTTTATTAATAATGAATGAAAAATTCAATATACTCATCTCCATCAAGATATAAATCTCCAACTCTGCTCTTAAATGATTAAATTGAAGGATCTGCTTATTTGACACAATTATTATTTTCATTTATTATGATGTTATTAAAACATAAATATTTTTCCTAACATTGAATTATACAAGATTCTTTAAGAACATTTTTAAACTATTCGAAAAGTTTTTATATTTATTTGATTTGTTGTTTTTTTTGTTTTTTTTTTCTAGATCATAAAATAAATAGAAAAAATAAATTGCAGTAACTTAATAAAAAAATATAGTAAAAAAAAAATAACAGAATGCAACCATAAAAAAAAAATTCTTCTACATTTACTTAAAGATATCTGAAGACAAAAAGGATTAAAATCCAATAAAAGATCGTAAATCATAGAACGAAGGATTGTAGAATATTTTTTTTTTGTTTTTTATTTATTCATGGATGAATTTATTTTGGTTTAAAAGATGAAAATTTATTATATAGAAATAGTTTTGCTGATTAAAAAAAAATGTTGTTTTTATTTTAACCTTTAAAATAATTGTAATTGTTAGCACAGCTATAATGAGATCCTTCTACAAGCCAACTAATTGTTGGAGCTATACTGAAGGTTTTTCAAATTTGATGAAACTTCATCTCTCCAAAAAATGTGTGCCTTCTTCAACAACACGTCCCGCAATGTTAGGGTTCGAAAATATTTTTAGTTAAAATCATTAATACACCTTATATATGGGCTTGGCCAGTGAAAGTGATCTAATTTGACTATTTTGACCAGTTTCATATTTATTTTTTTTCAAATTCAAAAGTTTAACATTTTATTTAACATTCATTAATATAATTTTTTTCCATTAAATAGTAAAAATATTAAATAAAATATGAACAAATTTATAAAGAAATGAGCTACAGATTGAAAATATACTCTAAAATAATATAAATCCTAGTTCACATTTCAAAACATTAAAATTATGAGCAAATCTGTTGAATATTTTGTATTTTGGATAAATATATTTGCTGCGATGAATACAGTTTAACTAATTAATTTGTAGTAGAGTGGAGTAACTCCACAAACAATCTGAGTGCACAAAGAGACAACAAAATAAAAAAAAGACAACATCATAGGCGAATAGAGATTGTAATAATAGATTACTGTGATACTAAGTGTGCTCTGGGATCATCATGGAAATTTCCATCATCGAAATTTCATCATGAAAAGTCTCTGGATGTATATTCATGGTCATTTTAATCAAATATTTAACCAGAGCAGTACACACAACAAAAATCACACCAAAATACGAAATAAATTCGTAATTTTCGTGTTATCAAAACTCCAAAGCCAGTTGAAAGCCAGTGAAAAGCTTAAATACTGTATCCCATCTGAATCTCTCTAATATTTTGTGACAATAAATTGTATAATCTATAAGTTCAATAGTTAAAAATGAACTTAGAAAATTAGTTGAATTCTATCATAGAGTAATCATATAAATAGAGTATTCACGTAGAACAAAATTTGGTAGTCACTTTTCCAAATATCAAAATTCTGTGTTCAGTCAAAAGAATATTACTCAATTTTTGACTGCTTATAAGTTGAGCGCAATGTATTTTGTACTCATAAATAAAAAAAATTTGTGTACCTACTACCTATGCACATATTTATTTGCAATTTAGGCTGCCATCAGTGTCAACGATATAAAAGTTGTATGCATGTGTAGGTCTATAAATGTATTTAAGCGAATGTACATAATCTAAGTCTACATTTATTCAAAGTCATGACATTCGCTTACAGAGAATGTATACGTGCAAAAAGAAACAAAAATAAGATAATATTCGTTATTACATAACAATATTTCCAAATAAATGAGAATTAAAGATGATATTTGCCTATGTATTTGCCTAAGATATTCAATTTTGTTCTTTTTTTTTGTATTTCTTTTCAACCAAATTGAGCGCGATGTGAAGTAATTGTATAAATTTGGCAGATATTTTTATGTTTAAACAAAGTTTTAGAGCATTAAATATAAATTTAATGTCAAAATAAAGTTTAGAATTTGTACTTTAATTATATAAAAAAATATTACATAAAATATATTTTAAAATTTAAAAAATTGTTGGTTAAAGAAAAATGGTGAAAAAAAATTGTGAAGATTAAAAATAATTTGTTATGTGTTTTACTCTCTTCTGAAAGGTGTAAATATTTTTTTTTCAAATGGCAAGGTATTTTTTAAATCAATTTTTCTATAATAAAACATTAAAGTATATAATATTTTTTTTTTACTATTCGGTCTAAAAAATACAAAATTTTAATATTTTTTTATAGAATAAAATTCGAGTTTTTCAGTTATTAGACTTAAAAAATCTGGTCCTTTCATATGTTGGCCTGTATAAATAGGGGTCAAAATGAGAATCGTCTCTGCAGTGTCATGACTTGGAATATATATATGTAGACTTAAGGTGAATGCCCTCGTAACGGACGAACGTCCGGAAAATTTTTTTATCCAATCAAAAAATTTTATTTTACCAACACATACACAAAAAATCATCTCCGGGCATTTTCTTCATCCAATTTCATAGTTAAAATATTTTTAACTTTTGGCTGAAGGATGAAGTAAAAGAAAAGGATAGATATATAATTATTTGATAAATATTTATTGCTATCTCGATTTATGAATGAACGCATTCACATATAGAATATCAAATGTTTTTTAAGAAAAAGTTATGAACTGCAATTTTTTTGTTTTTTGTTTTTAGTATAAGATTATTTTGTTTCTAACAAATTATTTATATTTTAAGATAAAAGCAAAGCGCTATATTTTATTTTTTTCGAATATTACAATGTTATTACCCATTATTATACTTAACATAATTTTTTTTAATATAAGTAATATCAACGCATGTAAACATATTTTCAAACGTCAACTTTTTTTGACTACATAAAAAATGTCAGTCCTTCGCGCA
Organism: Argyra leucocephala; assembly: GCA_963942445.1. NCBI lineage: Eukaryota > Metazoa > Arthropoda > Insecta > Diptera > Dolichopodidae > Argyra > Argyra leucocephala. The sequence continues at coordinate 20,320,147 of OZ012681.1, forward strand.
TTGAGATGAAATCATAAAATTTTCTTTAATGGTATTTGTGTTTCATTTATAGTGTAAAATAAAATTGTCCTGACGTTCCTTCATGAAGAGGAAATCCACCTTTAGGCATAATATATATATATATACATACTTATACATCCGTATATATCCATACTTCTTTATTTCGCTTGTTGCATTTCTACTTTACTTATGTGCTATTAAAAATTACATATTGTATGTATAAAAACTATACATGCATTTAAAGCCCTTTCAATAGGTAGCTCCCACGTAACATTTTATTGTTATAAAAACAAAATTAGTGCTACAAGACTTCTATATGACTCCCGATAAGCACTAAAGGTGTTATAATGATGTTTTTATGGGAATAATGTGATTAATATTGCTATAAGAATGTTCTTATAGCAATTGCGGGAATTGTTATAATGGGATTTTCCGCAAGTGATACAGCAATGTTTTTATAAATCTAAAAGTGCGTAATCCTATATTAAGAGTTAAAGTGTTGTTATAAGAATAGAATTGCTGGAATAGCAGTAGTGGTGTTATTATTTTACTGTATTCCTATAATGTTACTAATAAACTTACTGTAGCTTTTAGATAAATATTTTACGACGGCCATTATTTTCTACAAACGAGGTAAATTTTTTTTAAATAAACAAAAACTGAAAAGTTTTATTTTGCATTTTTTTTCGCAAAAATATCATTTTTACTTAAAAGAATAATTATTTAAATATCAAATTTGATGTTATGCATTATTTAACATACATTATTAAATATTTTAAAGATGTAATTTAAAAATATATTTTCTTTCATTTATTTAAAAATTGGTTATTTTTAGAAGGCATTTTATTTTTTCGAATTATTTTCATAATAAATGACAATGAAATTTCATTCCCAGCCAAATTTTGACACACAAATATAAAAATATGTAATTAATAACTATCTCCCTTTCTCAGGAAATAAATATAAACTCCATCAAATTATTATTTGAAAATAAAAAATAATACCTTTCTCACTCTCGCATAACATAAATTATTTCAAATGAATATCATTTCAAAATAAAAACATATACACTAATACATGTATACTAATCGTATAACAATATTACAGCACTTGCTCCGGTCCCCTATAGGATTCTCCATTTTAGTGCTTTAACGTATTTATAACCTTTCGCAGCAATTGCGGATCACTCAAATTAACACTAATACTGCTATAAGAGTGTTTATAATAGTGTTATAAGAGTGTGCAAGAGTCTTATAGCAATAAAATTGTTACGTGGGAGGTATAGTATTCACAAATAATATTACAATTCAAAGTATGTATTGATTTTTTTTTAAATTATAAGTTGAAGGAACTCAAGATCATTACTGTATTTGTTGTTATTTAGCTTTAATTTTTAAAATTTGAAGAATTAATAAAAAAAAAACGGTATTCCGTACACAGTTCACGATTTGTAATGCATAACTAATAAATTTTTTTTTGTTACTTTTATTACTATTATTTATAGAATTTTTTTCTAGATTATGTTATTCTATCATTGACCTATTATTGTATGGATACAATTTCATTCCTTATCTTTGCGATTAATTATGTTTTTTTGTTTACATTTTTCTATATATATTTTTTTATATTGAATTAGATATGTAAATGTATGGTGAAGTAAACACATATACGATATACTCTTCATATAAATCGAAAGTACATACGTATATGTATACTCTTCAAATAATGAAATAGTGCCTCTATAATTCTAGCCTAATCACTGGGAGAGCAAAAATTTATACACAAAACAAAACTTAAAACGAAATCGTAATTCGATCAAATTCCGGAAAAATCATCGTGTGAATAGGTTAGAAGTTTAGAGGCATTGTATGAAATATTCTACTCAATAAATAAAAAATTTTGAATAAAAATAATTGAGTTTTGAGAATTATATTACACGCTGGGTGGTGCAGACACGCTGGGTGGTGCAGTAGGTAGAGCACCTGCCTTTCAACCGAAAGGTCCAGGTTCGATTCCTGACGAAGGCAAAATAATGCTTTCTGAATTTTCGACCTGGTCCAGTACCCTTCATCATTGGGATAAAATAAATGATAAATAGTTGAGAGTTTTGGTTATCACTAAAAATAAAAAATGGGACTATGCTATTATGAAGGCGAAGTACTCTACAATAGATATAGTTTTCCACATTTAAATTAGTAGATATAACCAAAAAAATTCTATAGAAAAGCTATTGTATGTGATTGTGTATTCCAAGTCTCTGTGTATAAGCAGTTAGGGTGTTCATCCCATAGACTTGAAATTATATAAAAAAAAAAAAAATATTTTAGTGTCTTAGGGTATTGCGTGAAAATGGGACGGCATTTTTGTGTTTTGAATAAAAATGGGACGAGATTTTTAGAAGAAAATAATTAACAAATATTATTCTACGTGAATACTCTATTTATATGATTACATATTCTATGATTCTATGATGTGGGACATAAACAAAACTTCTATTATTAAGTCTAAGATTATGTAACAATGAATTTCTATAATTAAAATTACCAATTTTACGAAAAAATTCTTTTAGTACCCGAAAGCAAAATAAATGTTTAAGTAATGCAATTAAAACAAATTAAAAATATTTATTCTACGAAAATTGGTCTAATTAAGCATTTCTATCTGTTGCTTAAAGTCTAATTTTCAATGACAGAAATATCGGCGATATTTGCGAGAGCATAGGCAGAAGATACAAAAACACTAAATGTGTGACAGAGAAAAAACACAAAAATATCGGAGGAATTCACTATAAAATTGTAAAAGCGTTCAGAAAATATCCGAGATATACCATAATATGGGATGAAATTTTGCTTGTTGAAGCTAAATGCCCGGTTTTCATGTAGCCGATATATCGGCGAATTGTTAGAGCATAGGCAGAAGATACAAAAATTTCATAAGTGCGATAGAGAAACAATGATAAAATATCGGGAGAATGACAATAATATCGGGAGAAATATCGAGAGAGTCGCCATAAATATCGGAGAATCGCCATAAATATCGGAGAATATTTAAAAAAACATATCTTCGCAAAGATATGTTTCCTATAATTATCGCCGATATTTTTAACACTAATATAAAGTAATGTGTAATTACACAAAAAAAATTCGCACACTACCAACACATTTTATGGATACGGAACGACATTTAAATTTTTGAATTTGAGTAAAAACAATAACAAAAATTAATTTTTTGTATTGAATATTTGAATGCATATGTAAATAAAAAATAATATTTTAGCTTTTAGGTATAATATATTTATACTTAAATTATACATATTCTATTTATCTTATACATAAACTAACTATTTAACACATTTAAAAAATTTACTTTTAATTACAATTTTAACTTTAATTTTTTTTATCTGAATGAATATTTTAAATTTTGTTGAATGAATTTTAGAATGTATGTATGTATACATTTTTTTTCTTAATTCATTAGTTAGTATAATATAAAAAAATAATATTTTAATTCTAATTAATACTTATGTAAAAATGAAAAACATAATAAATACAAGGGAATTTAAAATTTAAAAAAACTAAATAAAAATTCCACAGATGAAAATCATATGATATTTCACTTTTCTTCACTTTATTTACTTTGTTTATATACTTTCGCGAAATTTTAAACAATTCTAAGGAAGATTGCTTAAATTAAATAACCTTTATTTTGTTTACATTTTGAATATTGGAAGGTTATGTATATAGATTTTAGATTTCAAATCATCTATAAAAGTTACTATAAAAATAATATAATTTTACTCCCTCATACACATTAGCGGTATACTATACTTCTCTCTTTCTAAACTCCAATTTATCAGCTAAAAATTTATCATAAAAACCGGCCTAAGCTTGCTATAATTATCTCCGATTTTTTTTACCACATAGGTAAAAATGTGTATCTTACACAAAACAAATTCGTATACTATTATACATTTTTATGGATACATGACATTTGAATTTTGTTTGACAAAACAAAATAAATTAAAGTAAGTTGTGATAGAATTGAATATTTATTAAAAAAATTCTTTCATCTTATTTAAATTGTGTTTTAAATTTAATTTTTTTTTTAGGTTTAAAAAAATTGATAATATACCTGTTCGATATAGTGGATGTAGTAATGCATGACTAGTAATGATAATGATAGTAATGACTATAATGATGACGAAAATATCAATTTTGCTGCAAAACTTAGTGTTAATTTGGATTAATGATATTTTGAACTACATTTATATTTTAGGTTCATTAAAATATTTGGAAGAAAATAAATTTTTTAATTTGTTTTTTTTTTTTTTTAGAAAGGATTCGATTATCATTATGCTAAACAAGGATATTATGTTTTAATGTTTAAATGGTTACCATCTGCACCAGATAATTTGCCAAAATATGCCCATACAATGTTAGGAGTTGGCAGTTTAGTTATTAATAAAAATAATGAAGTTCTAGTGGTACGTGAGAAGCATGCTATTCTTCAAAATTTTTGGAAATTACCTGGAAAGTCTATTCAAAGAAATTATATTATATTTATTTAATTCAATTATTGTTATTGTTGTAAACTTTAATTTATTTAAAGTAAAATTTAACATAGATTTCTTTTAAATTGGCCTTAAAATGAGAAATTCAATTTAAAAACTTATTATTTTTTTGCATACTAAAACTTTTTATAATAGTTTTTGACTTTTTATAAAACTTTTTATAATAGTTAATAGGTATTGTAATTAAATATTATTTTTATAAAATGTTTTAATATGAATGTATTTAAATATACTGAAAATATTTTAGTAAAAAATCATTCAAATATATTTTATAAAATTCAAAATAAAGTGTTTTTCTTTATATTTAAAATTGTAATCAGTTAAAGAAAACCAATTTATGGATTTATTTTTTTCATCCATAGATGTTAGATGTTACGATTAACTTTAAATAAACATAATTTATGATCATAAAATGACCATGTTCCCATTATTAAATTATTTGAATCATCTTTTGATTTCTTACACCAATCAGCACCGTAAGAAATACTTTGATGATCTTCATAAACACCTTCTATTGTCATGTTAGAGAGGCATCATCAGATAATTTTACGATACTAAAATAAAATAAATACATAAAATTAAATTTTGATGTTGTGTAGTAGGATCTACACGAATTCTCCAAATACCACCTTCTAAATTTAAATTTTGAATAGATTTTTTAAAATTTCTTGTATCAAATATTCTTAAACGATCATCATAACTTCCAGTTAATAAAATATTTTCAATTTTTGGATGACTTAGCATTGCTGTAACATCAGCAATATGATTATGATTTGTATTAGTTTTGATCATATTATGTGCATTACGTATATCAAATGAATTTAACGCATTCACGGCACACGAGTTATCTCGTAGTTGGCCTGTTGAGTAAGGTTTGCTACTACGAGATAACTCGTAGCAAGATCTTTGCGATTATATTGAACATAATTTCGATATGGCGTATTGAATTAACTTTATTATTTCATTTTGGCACATGGAAAAAGTGCTTTTTTCAAAAAAACAAACAGTAACCAGTTTTATCAAATTGGGAATTCCCCAAAAAGTAATGCTTTATTGAAGTTGAATTTTTATACATATAAAATTTAGTCGTGCTTAGATTTTTGAGATTAAAGGTTGTTTTTGATTTTCTTAAATAGTATTTGTTTTTAAATAAAATTTTTAGCGCACCTAAACGAATTCGCGTTGGTGAGAATATAACATCTTCAGATAATGATTGGAGTGAAATAAAACAAGATCCTCCTCAGTTTCCATTTAAAGGGATACCATTTATAAATGTTTCTGAAAATTGTATAACACCTGGAGATTATTTTGATTTATTTTTAACAGAAAACTTTTTAACTTACTTGGTTGAACAAACCAACCTTTATGCAATCAAGAAATTAGTAAAGCATCATTGCTGAGATCATCTCGTTTAAAAAATTTGAAAGATACAAGCAATGAAGAGCTTAGAGTGTTTTTTGGATTATTATTACACATGGGGCCTATCACTTTACCAAGTATATCACATTATTTGAACACAAATAAACTCTATGGTCTGAAATATTTCCGTAACAGAATATCAAGAAATCGGTTTCAAATGCTTCTTTGATTTCTTCATTTTTCAAATAACGAGCATCAAACTGCCGACCGTTTATTTAAAATAAAGCCAATCCTACAACATTTCAATGATACAATGGATCACATTTACCATCCAAAGCAGGACTTGTGTATTGATGAGTCCATGGTTCTTTGGAGAGGCCGATAAATTTTTCGCCAATATATTAAAAACAAACGACATAAATATGGGATAAAATTATTTGAACTCTGCGAATCAAAAGAAATGATATTGAGGGTATAAATTTATGAAGGAAAACAAGTTTACGGTTGTAAAAATCATGCCAGTGAGGTTGGGATGAGCCTAATGGAAGGTTATCTTGACAAAGGATATATTCTTTACATGGATAACAATAGATTTACGTATATGTGTGGTACTTTGAGGACCAATAGAAAAGAAAATCCGAAAAATGTAATTCAAAAAAAGCTTAAAAAAGGCGAATCAACATGGGCTCGATAAGATTCGGTCGTAGTTTGTAAGTGGAGAGACAAAAGGGACGTACTCACTATATCCAACGAACACTATGGAAACATGGTGGAGTTAATGAATAGAAATAAAAAAATCTCCATAAAACCGGATATTGTTCGGGACTACACCTTGGGAATGGCTGGAGTAGATCGTAGCGATCAAAACATTTCATATTATTCATCATTAAGAAAATCTATGCGATGGTACAAAAAACTTGGGTTTCAATTTTTCGAAATGTTTATGCATAATGCTTGGCTACTTTACACCCAAAATAATTCAAACAAAAAACTGTCAATATTACAATTTAGAGAAAAGGCTATTGAACACTTAGCTGGTGAATCTAAAAACATTGATGCTCGCATCGAAACTAAAGACAACTTTCACTACTTGGAATCAATTCCACCAACGGAAAAGAAAAATAACCCAACTAAGCCATGTCGTGTTTGATATAAAGAAAACAAAAGATGTGAAACGAGGTATATTTGTGCAGAGTGCCCTGAAAAGCCAGCTCTTTGCGTGAACAACTTGTTTTAAAATTTATCATCAAAATTAATATACAGATATTAAGAAGAATAATAATAACAAAAATTAACTATATTTTGTTTTGTCATGTTTTATTTATTGAAATAAAGTTGAATGCTCTTTTTTTTTATATTTTTGTTTGTTTATCTTGAAATCAAATAAGAAATTATGGAAAAAATAAGGTACGATTTATCTCGTAGTTGGCATATCCAAATTAAATTTTGTATAAGTAGGCCAAGCTACGAGATATCTCGTATTACTTAAAAATGCCTAAATTTATGTTGGCACCTGACGTTAGATTTATGAAAACGGCCTTGGCAGTGAATGCGTTAATGTTGCATCATCACCACCAGTATATATTAAATTTTTATTTCATTTATCACAAGTACATGTCCAAGTTTCAAAATTATGTGCAGTTAATGTTTTGATTTTTATTAAATTTACACCCTCATAATTCAAAAATAATATACAACTTTTTGAATGTGAAGCAATTAAATTATAATTACCAAATTCAGATATAAAATTTGGTGACCATTCAAATGATAAAGCCAATGAATTTTTATTATTAGAATATAATTTAAAATAACCCTTTAATAAATACAAGTTGATTTTCTTCAACAATATAAATATGAATTTTTTTGAATATTTTGATAATCTACTAAACAATAATATGTCAAAAAAATTTTAAACATCAAAATCCTGCTATAATTCTTTCCAAAAAAAAAATCATTATTTTTCTCCCTCTTTCTTATTGGTAACATTAAATATACTTTACTCTTTTTGAATATCCGATATCGGAGATAATTTTTCAATGAAAATTAGCCTTAAGTAACGGTTGCAACATGTAGCTAAAAGTTCCACCTCATCAATTAACCAGTCCATATAGCAATTTCAAATGAAATAATAATTATGTAGAAGTGAGAAGTTCAGGTGAACATATTCGTTAGAGATGATAAAATTGTCTACTACCATATATAGTTGAACAGTTCCTATAGGCCAACGTTACATTTTCTCATCCAAATTTCTTTATCAAACATGTTAATTTAATCTTTACCAAAATCTTTAAATTAATATTCCAAAAAAAAAAATAAAACTAAGCAAATGAATTTTGCTAAGAGCTATCTTTACAAATAGGTCTCTTATATACATTAAAATTTTACAAATTATACAAGACATATTCAAATAGAAAAAGTGATATCAATTGTTAGTAAATTGTCATGTAGAGCAAATAAATAATATTTTTTTTTTACTACCACTTGAAGGTTAAATAAAAATTTTATACCTACATATTTTTAAAAAAAATATAGCTGGTATTTTTATTTAATAATCAACAACAAAGAGACAACAACACAATAAAATATATAAAAAAAGGATATTTTTTTAGTGCATTTTAATTTTGGTAAGTTTATATACTTTTAAAAAGAGATAAAATTAAAATGAATTTATATAATACAATATATGAAATTGTAAGTATTAATACATATAAATTAAAAATAGAAAAGAACTTAATTCACATTTAAGAATAATAGTAGAAATTAATTTTATAAAAAGGATCCTTTTTGAATGCGAAACAAAAACAAAACATATATGAATAAAATCCCTTTTATAAAAAATCCCTTCAATAAAATTAATGAATTAATTTTGACTTTATTGACTTAAAACTATATTAATATCTTTTTTACTAAGATTAATGTCTTAAATTAAATAAATAAAATTATATATATATATATATGTATATATATATGTATATATATATATTTTTTTCACTAAATTAATTTAAATATTTGAAATAGATTTTTAAGATCAGTGGTGTCAAATATTTATTGTACAATTTAAATTTACTAACACCATATGAAACTGACCCATTTATACACGAATAAGTTATCAACGTTCAACTAATATAATTAAACTGCCCGCTCTTTATAATAAAACAGGCTTTACACGATACAATATTGAATCAATATTGTATCAATTTCGATTTAATCAATATTGTTGTAATATTGCATGACAGCATTTAGATGAAGCAATTTTCATACAATATTGATTCAATATTGTTGTGAAAGCATATACACAATACAATTTATAATAAACAATTTTTTATTCAATGATATTTTCATAAACATGGCTGGTTTAGTTTTTATAAAAACTTGTTTTCCAGCGTTAGAGTAAAATTTTGGTATAACAGTGAAAATAGTCGAATATTTTCCTTTTAATTTTACTGATATGCTTATCATACAGATACGCGTATTTCGTCTACTACTTGCAGACTTCTTCAGTACAAAACACTGAAGAAGTCTGGAAGTAGTAGACGAAATACGCGTATCTGTATGATAAGCATATCAGTAAAATTAAAAGGAAAATATTCGACTATTTTCACTGTTATGGCTGGTTTAGTTGAGCAGAAAAAATGTATATTATTATGTAGTACGTTGCTAACGACAGAAATTAATTCAATATTTCTGTATGCGTCTACATGGAGCAAAATTGATAGAATATTGTTAAATTTACGGTCAACACCATTCAGTAATGCAATAATGGTTCAATATTGAATGAAAGTATTTACACGCAACAATTACATTGATTCAATATTGATACAATATTGTACTGTGTAAAGCCTGCTTATTTTTGTATATTTTTTTTGGATAAAATTTTATAAAAACTGTATTAAGAAGCATGAATTTTCTATAGAATTTTTCGATTTTGTCCACTTTTTTGTATATAAGGTATATAGGTTAAATCGGAATCAGCTCAAGAAATTAGATGGAATCAGCAAGAAATTAGATGGAAAATAATTTAGGTAGGTATCAAATTCAGCTGTTAACTGAAAAACACTGAGTGACCGCTTAATAAAAAACAAAAAGCGTTTCTGTTTTATCTACACAGATCTTCAGTATTTAAAGCTATTTCATTATTAGATGTTTACATTATCATATAGGATTTTCCAACTGGCTATTATATTTTGACATTCATTATGTGATTTGTGTTCAGTAGGTTATGCCATTTAATCATACGCAGATACACGCTTAAACAACGTTTACAAATTTTTCTCTTGAACAACCTGAAAATGATAAACATTTCTATCGAAAAATTTCAATTTCACTGATGAAGCTTATTTTTGTTTGAATGATTATGTAAGCAAACTTAATCAAAAAAACTAAAACTGTTCAGACACCATTACATCCAGATAAAGTCTTAGTGTGTAATTCGTACCATTTCTTTGAAGAAAAGTAAAGTTGGTCGAAGAGTAATAGTCACTGAAAAACGATATAGAACCATGTTAAATGATTTTTTTTCCTGCTATTGTTCAGAACAATCTGCACGATGTGTGGTTTCAACAAGATGATGCCACCTGCCACACATCCACTTTAACAGTCGATTTATTGGAAACAAAATTTGCTGATGAAATTATCTCAAAAAATGGTCCAGGAAATTATACTTTCAGGTTGTGTGATTTGTTTCTTGGATTTAAATCACAAGTTTATGTTGATAATCCAACAACAATTGAGCAATTAAAAATTAACATTGAACGTTCTAGTGATGAAATACAGCCAAAATTATATGAAAAGTAATGAAAAACTCGGTTGACAGAAAGCAGTATGTACGGAGAAGTTTGTGGTGATCATTTGAATGACGTTATCTTCCACACATGACGGTATAATGTAACCTTTCAAATAAAAAAAAATGTTTGTGTCTCACTAAATAACTTATGTGTTTTGTTTTAATTTTTAAATTGTATCATCCCTCTTGGAAAACTCTTTATTTACATAAGAAATGCTTCTAAAGAATTAATTGTTGTTACTCTCTTTATTGTTTTTTATCTCTCGCATCATATAAAAGTAATATAACAGTATATGATCACCATTATCCTGAAACTTATTAGTGGAACATAAGTTGAGAAAGAAAGAATGGTTGCATACATATGAATTGTTCAAAACGATCAATGTTAAAATTACCTGAGGTTTACTCTTGAAATACAATCTCTAGCTTAGAGTTGTCCATTGTTATTTTAACCATTTTATGAATGTTTTTTTCTATCTCAATTTGTTGCTTATGGTAGTATATTATTATTTACTTATATTGTCAAAAGCCTGCTTTAAATCTGTATGTATAGAATACTATATAAATCTGCAGTGAAAATAACGCCGCGAAATAACACCTTAAATCACGAAACGGTGATTTTCCCTAAATTACTGTGAAGAGTGTAAAACAAAAGAAATATTGGGGCTATATTTAATTTCTTCGCGGCGTTATTTTTTTGAACAATTATAATCATTGTATTTTTCATCCATCCGTCTACGGGTTGGGAATGGCAACCTTCGACGAAAAATGAATAACTGTTATACAATTTATTAGTTTTTCTTAAAATTTTGCAGGGTTTACCTGCCGTCTACAAAAACATGGTTTCAATAAAGAAGTACCGGATGGTTTTGGAGCCGTCAACAAAAAGATGGCTTAATTTAATTTGAGCAAGTTATATTGTTGTCATTTCATTTTGAAATACAATAAAGAACCATAACGCTGCGATAAAACAAAATATTGCAACAACAAAAATTAAAATTTTCGATTTTATTTCATTTCTTTTCTGGCGTTATTTCATGCCGCCTAAATTTGCAGCATATTCATAAAATTTCTTCATGTTTTGTCAGATTCAAAATATTTTGTCTGTCGCCTATCTTTTGCATATAAATCCACATTGCTACTGCCCTATTATATCCTATATTTTTTTTTATCTTATACCCAAAGCTTAGGTTATAAACATTTAAGTACTTGCATACCGCTAATAATTGCATACGGCTATTTGAAAAACAAAAGGATGGTTAGAAAAATTTTGTGGGAAAGAGGGAACAATATTTTTAATATTCGTTTTAAGCCTTTGCAAATCATACATAAAAAATCCCTTTCTCATTAAGAATGCTTCGATTGGGACGGAATTCTACACTCGTGATGTTCTAACTATAAAATAATTAACATAACCGGACTTAAGCCATTTAGGAATTTCTACTGTGAAATGGTGGACACTTGCATATCCGGTATTATGCGATGAAGATGTTTGAAAGGAGGAAGAAGTGATTTCAGTTACTCGGAATAAGTGCCAACGCCAAGTAGATATCTATAAATTAGAGCAAGTGCTCAAACAATACAACGATGACAAATGACTTATACGAATAAGGGATGAGGTCGAATTTATGTCTTCTATAAGACGAATTATCGGCGCGGTTTTAGACTTAGCTCCAACACCTTAAAGCAGTTTAATCTGCCCATAAATGTCTGTTACACTCGAGTGTGGGTCGTATATATCTTTTATAGATTTTTAAAAGGTTTTGAAATGAAAGTAAGCTTTGCAGCAACTCAAAAAGCCTAAGCATTTGGCAGAGTTATTCGCAATATCGAAAATATATTCATTCTAGTGCATATTTGGATTCACTCGCACTTATTATCTTTATTTTGAATGCTGTTAGCTCATTACTAACAAAGCAGCTTTGTAGTTAGTTTTATAACTAACTATAATTATCTGTATAGTTTTGGTAGTGTTAAAGTCGACCTTGTTTGCTTTTTCCCAGTCGACAATTTTGTCTGGGTCGTGTTTGAGCAATGCTATCATTGTTCTTTTAGATTTGACTGCAGAAACTGTTTAGAGTGCTATAGTCAACAAAACTATGAATTGGATTGAAAGTTAATTTGAGAAGATAATTAATTAAAATGAGAAATAGGGTCGGTGAAAGGACAGAGCCTTGTGGAATATCAACATTGATTTGAAATTGGTCGGAAAAAGGTTCGTCAACTGAAACAACATGATCAATCGATTTCATTTTTGATCGAATTCATTTTTTTATATTTTTATATTATTTTGGATAAAATTTTATAAAAACTATATTAAGAAGCATGAATTTTCTATAGAATTTACATTCGTTTTTGTCCACTTTTTTGTATATAAGGTATATGGGTTAAATCGGAATCAGCTAAATTTAAATGTGAGAAATAAATTTCCACGGTTCGGAAATTTTGTTTTTTCCTAAATAATTATATAGAAGGGTGGAGTGAAATGAATTAAAGATTTTTTAATAATGGGTGATTTTAACATTAATTGGATTAAGCTAAAAATGCAAGAAATATTCCAAGCAAATTTACTTAAACAAATAGTAAAAAATTATACGTGAGTACCTAACTGAATCCTTAAAAACATTAATTGACTGGGTTGTATCGAATTGTTATGAAAATATTGAAGTTGGAATAGATAATGATGTTAAAGTGAGTGATCATAAAACGCTATACATAAATGTTGTTGCATATACAAGTATTAAGTAAAATATTAACACGTTTCATCAATTGAAAATATTTAAATATAATAAAGATAGATTTAAAAACTAAAATATATAGAAATGACATAATGACTACCTATTATTTAGATTGCAATTCAAAAGCTGAAAAGTTTAGTGAAAGCTTACATAACGTAGTTAATGAATTTGTAGTTAAAAAATTTTTTAATGCTATAGAAGGTAACTGGTTCTCTAATGAACTTGCGGCATTAAAACATCTTTGTGGTGCAATATAAAAAAATATGTATTCAACAAGAAAAATTTTGAAATAACTAACATTAATTTTGATGGAGAAATTATTGTAGAAAAATAAGCAATTGCAGAAAAATTAAATACTTATTTTATAGATAGTATTAATACACTGAAAAAAAACACTAGGTAATATTGACAAAATTCTGCGTTAAAATAACAAAAACTAGGTAAATATAGCGTCAACAAAAATGATGAGTTAATATGACAAAAAAATACAATTTTTTTTTCATTCTGTAAATATGACAAACAGTGTTGTCTTTATAACAATTTAAATCTGTAGAAATGACAAAACGAAATTTCTTAATATGACGAAATAAATTTTCATTATGCTAAAATTTTTTGTCAATGTAATAAAATAATATGTTGAAATGAAAATAATATTTTGTTGATTGGAGAAAATAATATATCAATTTAAATAAAGTTTTTATTAAATCAACAATTTTGTTTTGTCAAAATAACCTCTATTCAGTTGTCGAATTAACAGAATCATTTTGTCAATAGGATATATGGCTAATACCAGATCAACAATATTTTTTTGTCAAAATAACATTTATTTAGTTATTGTATGTGCATATACAAATAAATAACTTAGAGATTAATTTATCATCAAAAAATGTTAAAACCAAAATAGGAGCTACTCCATAGAGCATTTCTAACTTAAAAATAACTTATTTGATATTTTATTATAATATTTGTTACTGCTTTATTTTGATGATAAACGAATCTGTAAGTTATTTGTTTGTATGCATACAGTACCCTACAAGTTAAATGTGGAATCATATCTTATATTGAAAAAACCAGGCAGCCCTTATAAACACTATATAATATATGTGCGTCTGAAAAATAAATGCATGATATTATTACAGTTAGAAATAAAACAATAATAGTCTTGTTAATTAACAATTAATTTATTTTATAGCCTTTCTATTATTTGAAATAAAATTTAAAATAAAGTTAAAAAAATAAACTTTTATTCAAAATTATACAAATAAAGTTCAAAATATTTAAAAAATGTTCAGTCTTCAGTTTCTGTTTGTTCCAGCTCTTTGGTTCATACTGTTTTTTCAAATTATTTATTTAATAAAATAGTAAAATTTATTTTTTTAGATGTACCAAAGAATTTGTATGAATGTACAATTATTATTTTTTTCAAAATGAAGAATAACTTATATCCTGAATACCTTTGCAATAGATTGGTGTATAATGGGGACATTCATCATTATAATTTAAGAAATATATTTAATTTTAGACTTAATTACTTTAGAAATGGAAAGACCAAGAATATGTTACTATATTATAAAGGATTAAATTTGTATAATAATTTACCAAATGAATTAAAATTTTGAAACAATTTGAATATTTTAAAAAAAAACTGTTATTAATTATGTTAAAAATAATTTTTAAAAAAACAATATAAAATTAGCTGCTAAGAATAGTAAAATTATACTAAATAAAGAATCAATAATAAAAAAAAAGTACTACATATAAGGAATTTCCCTTTAAAGGATTTACAGTTTGTAGCGGACCACCCATATAATAATCTATAGTTGTTCTTGCAATACAATTTTTTAAATTCTTCTAAAATCGCCAATTCATATACCTACGTCTTTTATTTTTAAATATTTAACTTTGAAAAAGCTTTTTATCAGATTTAAATAATTTACAAGCAATCCCATTATAAAAATTATATCACGATTATTTCAAATTTATAATCAAAAATTAATATAAATTATCAAAACACGATTCTTCAATAAGATTTAATTAATTTTTTGAAAACTTTTTTTTTTTTTTAGAATTAGTCTCTTAGAATTAGAAATTTATCTTCTTGCCTTTCTGGAATTTATTATATTATTTGAGACCATTTTAAATTTCTAAAAATAAATTTAATCTTAATGCCAGTAAAGTATAGATAATTTATCTTTAACAAAGAATTAAAGAAAAACCAATTTAATAAAATCCGTAATAGAATTTTATCTTAAAAATCTGATAAAAATTTCTAATAATTTTATTTAAATTTATACTAATAAATAAAAATAAGATACAATAACAAAAATCTAAATAATATTATGGCCAATATATAATGAGTATATGTAAAGAGTATTGAAATAATATTAAAAATAAAAATAAAAATAAAAATAAAAATTCTTAATAAATACATTTTTATGATGTAATAAAAAAGGAGGAAAAAATCAAATTAAAGATTTATATTTGTTTTTCTGGATCGGAAAAGAAATAAACAAATAATAAATCGATTTCAATAAAGTCCATTATCCTTATGATTATTATTTGGATAGCCAGAGGAAGATAATTTCACAAAATGTATATTTTTTTTTAACTCAGTTGTCTATCATACTATTTTTATCATTCAATATATTATGTTCGAACCATCAGTTTTAATTCAGAAACAAAAATGCTCTAAAATTAACTGTGAAGTGCATTGGATAACAAATATAATCGAAAAAGTGCTTGAAGAAAGGAAAGTAAGGCTCAATAGTACCTCATTAGATCCAATTTCGCAGATTATAGTTTTCAGATCCAATGTCAGAATGCTGACATGGTTTATCACAGGTGACACATGACCCATTTAACAAGCATTTATACAAGATTGGTATATCGAACACATACAGATGTAGATTCAGATACAGATTTATTTGTTTGCGACCCCATTGCTCACAAAAGACATAAATATTTCCAGGAATATACATCGCTTGATTCCAAAATTATGCCATCAAAGTAATAATAGCGTTTATAAAGGACATAGACCTACAACTCTAAGATAAACGGGAAAGTATAATAGATCTCAAGGGGTCGTGCTTACATGGAACTGTCCATTAATAAAAAAAATTATTAGATTTTGCACAGATTTTTGACAAAATATGATATACAGATGATTTTAAGAAATGCAAAAATAAATGCTTTCTTTTGTGTATATTAGCGAGCAAAAATGACTTAGGATCAAAAGAAATATTAACAGGGAAGTATTTTCTTGATCCAGTACTTTACTGGTATATATAAGATATAACCCCAAATCGATTAAATTTTTGATGTCTTTATTGCGGACGACTTTGTGATTTGCACCAATTTCGAAGTTATGGAAAATTCGATAAAGTAAAACTTCACAATGCATTGTATAAAACAAGAATATGAAAACCAATGATGGCGTATAAAACTTAACGAAATGAAAAATATAAATAATACAGATGTACAAAAAAAATTGCTATCATTCTCATCTTAGTAAAAATTCAATTGTTTGCCATATAGACCAATACAGACAAGTATTTGGAAATGACGTTAGATATCAACCTAATTTGAAAAGAAAGAATCTGTATAGTAGTAAGCAGTTTGCTGACATTTTTTAACGGTGCTAGATAACGGTGCCATACGGACTTATATGTAAAATGAGGGAGGAAGAAGTAATTCCAACAAAATGAAAAGTAGGACTAATTTGCCTAGTTGACAAGAAAGGAGATAAAACAACTTGCAATAACAATAGGGGCATCTGCAGCACATTTCTTATTATTTCTGAAATGCTTAAACCGATAACCTAGCGGATATTAAGCGAATACCAATGTGATTTTAGAAATCGATAGACCAATTATTTTTAATCAAGCAAAGTATGGAGAAATATTATGAATATAAGGCTGATCTTGATACATTTTTCTAAGACTACAAGCAAGCTTTCGACAGCGTCAGCAGAAATCAACTCCTGCAAACCTGAAACAAACAAGAAATATCGCAAAAACTTGTTACAATGAAAAATATTACAATGGAAAACTAGAAGGCAAAAGTATTCATGCAAGTGAAAACACCGGAATAATTAAGTATCAAATCAGCGGCGAGACAAGGGGATGTACTTTCTATCCTACTTTTCAATATATTCAAGCTATAGGAAAACTAGATAGAGTTAGTCATATTTTTACTAAATCGTATTTACTAAAGCTAATAGCGTATAAAGACGACATTCCGATAGCTGCACCAAATTTGCGAGCCTTGACAGAAACTTCTGTGATGCTTGAATGTGAAACATCTAAAGTGGATCTAAAAATTAACGAACATAAGATCAAGTATCTAAAAATGTTCAGAGAAATTGGAAGAAAACAACCGCAGAATAGAACAATTGCAGAATATAAGAAGCGGGAGGAAGTATCAAGCTTCAAATATTTCAGAACATTTATTCAAAATAACAACAACATAGACTATGGCATACAAAATAAAATTCAAGCTAAAAACAACAAGTGTTATTTTGCAAACTGTTATCGAGACGTACCATAAACTTACCATTTATAAATTTATTCTAAAGTGCAAATACTAAGATGGTCAAATCGTGAGAATGGAAGATGAAAGATCATAAAGGAAAATATTTAGTTTGTAAATTCTGATCCTAATGGAGCTAGAGGTAGACTAAGAGCAAGATCGGCCGATAACAAGGAAGCTGATGCGCGAAAGGTAAAAGTTCAAAATTGTATAGCGGTTGCTAAAGTGGTAGACTCCAATGGAGAAACATTGTGTAGAAGGCCAAAGCTTACTCAGAGCTGTAGCATCATATAATGATGATGATGATGATAAATTATATAAGAGCTTCATTCTTTTCATACGGTTCAAGATCTAGGTTTTATTTAATTCAAAAGAACGGTATAGGTTAATTATATGAATAATTTTTTTAAGTTAGCAAACCTGTTAATTGATTTATCAAAAATTTCTAAACAAATATGATTACTATATATTTGAGACCTGTATGAAAACCAGATAAATATCTGGATTTTGAGTTGTTATTGTAATTTTATATGGAAATATTGACCTACACCGTAAACCGGATGAAAAGAACACACCTAATGCCTGGCTAGAATCACTGTAGAGGAAAAAGAGAGCTTAACGTAGCTGAGCCATCTTATCAACTATTGGTAAGAGCTCATTTAAAAATGTCTAAAACTAGATAATTGACATTAGATGTTACATTGCCAAAAATAAACGATCGCAACCACTTACTCCTGACATAAAATACTAAATAAAAACTTTCCTTGTATTATACTAAATTAATTTCTATTATGCCCCTCTCACTAATATCAATTAAAAATTAACTAATAAAATCCTGGCATGTTACAAATTGTGTTTAAACCATCAATCAAACATTTTTATAACAGCACTTTAATTTTATTTTTTTTTTTTTAAATAAAAAAATTTCAAATTTTGTTTTTAAAATTAAATTTTTTAATCCGATCTAAAAATATTTACAAAAATAAAATAAAAAAAAAAACAAAAAAACAAATTTTATATTAGAAAAATATCCTAGAATTAACAAAAGTAAAACCAAAAACAAAAATACGAAACCTTCATATGCCAATTGCACATCATTCAACTAAAATTTAATTAAAAAAAAAAAAAAAAAATTATAAACAAAAACCAGAAAGCTGTGATTTTAGTACGAAAATTTATTTTGTATCAAATAAAATTTTCTTAATTTATTTCCAATGTGGCCGTAACAGACTCCCAAATTTTATTTTTTTTTTATTTTGTAAATATATACATATATATCTTAGATTTAATTGATTTTTAATATTTATAAATATCGAATTTATAGCTAAATCCTTTTAAAAGATTAAAGTAATGCAATGTAGATATTTCTAAGTATTTCGATAAGTCTGTTACTCTCTCTCTCTCTCTCTCTCTCTATATATCGTAAATTTATATTAATCTAAAATTCATATTAAATTTTCGAGAAAAGTTTTAAATCAAAAAATTATTGTCAGTTTCTTTGTATGTACATACAGCTACATTCATTTTGTTTGGGAAAATTCCATTTACAAAAAAAATTCCTTGAAATTATTATTATGAAAATTAATTAACAAATCAGAATCCAGAAAATCCAGCTTAAAATGTATAGATATTGAATTTTTGAAAATTCAGGTGAATGTTAATTACACCTTCTAGGTATTTTATATAAATTTCAAATTTCCTGCTTAAAACAAAAATTACAACATATTAGTGATGATGCAACAAAGAACTCGATTTTTCATTTTGCAATTTGAATTTTGTTAATTTGATTAATTTTTGCTTTTTAGTTTTTTTTTTTTTTTTTGATTTTTATATCGGAAATTGTTGCGTAGTCCTGTATTGGCAAAATATTATAATTACATTATTTATTACTATATACATATGCATCATAGCAATAATTTTATAACACTGCGCAATAATTATTTTTACTTTAAAGAAATGAAGAGCTTTCCCTTGAGCTATTCAGGAGCAGTTGTCAATAATTATTATAAAAAAAATTAAAACAACGTAAGTTGTATGAAAAAAAATATAATTAAATCAAAAATGACTAAGGTCTACAAAAAATAAATAGAATCTAAAATACAGAATTGATTGTCAAAATATCAAATAGCATAATACCGCTGGTCGTTATACTTTATACACAATATGCTTTGAAATATTTAGAAACTACTAGTGAATCCCAGTGCAATTGCACCTTTAGAAACTACTAGTTCTTTCAGGTACGATTTTATAGGTTTTTCACTTTTAATTCAAGTTTTTTTTACTTCAAATTCAATTTTATTTATTTCAATACTAATAATTTTATAGTTTATTGTTTATAAATTGATTTATTCGATAGAATAAATAAATGTCTATTAAAAAATTATCAAAAATTATTTAAAGAAGATTTTAAAAAATTTATGGAGCAAAAAACAAATCAAACTAATCAACTAGAAATCGCGCGCGAAAATTTTTTTTTTATTTCAAATTCAATTTTTTTTATTTCCAATTCAATATTTGTAAATTTTTTTATTTTTATTTTTAAATTTTTGAAAGAAAACAAACTAAGTATACAAACAAATATAGATTTTGCAATAGAATTTCTTTGCAAAAGAGAACTTTGCTTCAATTTTTATCCAATGCAGCTTTTGGCACCGTCTGGCACAATGGTCACCTACACAAAATTAATAACACAACGTCCAGAGAATCTAGTCCTTTGATTAGTCCCAATGGACGAAATTGTTGACTAATAATATCCTCTGATGATAGCAGTGTAGAAACCACATCTAACTTGGTTGTACATCGTAGAGGATACCATAGGGAACACCATACAGTAAAACTAGCTTAGACAAAAAGCAAAGAAGGCAAAAACATAATTGAGTCAAGTAAAATAGCGAGAATAAATAAAAATACGGCAATGTAATAAATCGTTACAAAAAAGATCAGAAAAAATTGAATTATCAGCAAGAGATTTGTTTACGGATCCACAAAACTAATATAAATTTGGTAAATGTATACATATTTAAAAAAGGGGATTGCAAAAAAATGAACAATTACAGGCAAATTTCACTTCTCCCGTCAATAGTAAAATTTTTTGAAAAAATCATTAAAAACCGGGCTATAATTTTTCTAAATCATACTCATTTTTTAATTTGGCTCAATATAGATTTAGAAATGGTGTATCTACAGAAGATGCGTTACTAAATTTTTCTTCTGAAGTGTATAAAAGCATGGATAATAGTAAATACACTGCTAGCCTTTTTGTTGATATTACTAAAGCCTTTTGATATGGTCAATCATGAACTTTTTGCTAAAGAAAATTGAAAATATTGGGTTCTGGGGGTTTTATTTTGGAATGGTTTACAAGTTATTTGAAGTCACGATGCCAACGAGTAAAAATAGGAAATAAAATGTCAAATGCTAAGTATACCAAGAATGGAGTACCACAGGGTTCCGTATTGGGGCCAATTCTCTTCTTAATATATATTAATTCTTTATTGGAATTAGAATTTAAAAGTAAGACAACTGCTTTTGAGGATGACCTTGGCTGTGTGTATGAATCAAATAGCCTATTAAATCTGGTCTGTGATATTAACCATGGCTTAAACTTATTAAGAAACTGGTTCGCTCATAATATGTTAATAATAAGTAATAAAACCAAAATTATGTTTTTCAACTTTTCATTTCATCTCAACTTTTCAATTTAATTTGCGCTTCAAAAGATTTTTTGAAGCGCAAGTTAAATACCATGCTCCATGAATTTAAAAGGCATAATTTAACAATATGTGTAAAAATCAATAGTAATCTGAATTGTAGCGATAATTGTTTTGACTTAGAAATAGTAAGCAAGTTCAAATATTTAGGAATTACTGTGGATAATAAAATGAGTAAAGTATTAAAAACTTTTTTCATTAGGTCATCAGGTTATTTAAATAACGCAGGTTTTCTAGTAATTATCGGTTGCGTACTAATAATATGTTTTTTGTGAACGTTCCACTTTTTCGTACTACTTGTTTGTGTAAATTTGATAGTATTGTTGCTTGTCGCTTGTTTAACAGATTACCTTTGTATATAAGAAAATGTAAATCTATTTTTAGATTTCTTAAAATAATGAAACAGTGGCTTTTAGAGTAGAATTTTGATCATTATAATAAAATATCGCGTGCATGTCGACACTTTTCGGACACATGTGTTTCTTGATATTTACAGCACATGTGTCAAGCAATTGTCGACACTCTTCGCACACATGTGTTCCTAATAATATTTACAGTAAATTTAATCGATAAAGTGTCGACATATTTTGGACACATGTGTTTCTTGATATTTACAACACAAGTGTCGAAGAAAGTGTCGACACTCTTCGCACACATGTGCACCTAATATTTACAGTAAATGAATGTAGTCGACAACGTGTCGACCAATTTCGTGCACATCTCCTCCTAATATTTACAACACATGTGTCGAGAAAGTGTCGACAAACTTCACACCCATGTGCTCCTATTTACGGCAAATTAAGTCGATTAAATGTCGACACATCTCATATTCTCTCATAATATTTTCCCAAAAATTAAACAAAATTCAATTCTTGTGCCAAGTGCATGATTACTGTATTTCAGCTAGAATAGAGGCTAAAAAGATGGAAAAAGTAGAAATAATAACTTTTAATGTATTAATTGTTTTAATTATTTAATTTAATTAATTTATATGATAATTTAATTTTTTGACTATACAATAATATTTTTTGCCTTTTTTGTTTTAGTCTTTCGTGCCTCTAGTTCCGAAGATTTGTAATAGCTGTTGCTGAACTTAATTCTGTAGATATTGTAGTAATTTCAGATTTTGATCTTTTAATGTAATACTGTTTCATAATTTGGGTGCTGAAAGTTTTAAACTATTTTGTTTTTTTTACATTGATTCTTACTAATTTATAAATATTGCTACAAATTTTAATTTTAACAAACCTTGAATTTTTTCTACAAAACTTGATTCAAACTCCGATTTTCTAAGAATCAAAATACGAATACAGTAGAAACACTTCACGGACACTGCAAAGAAAAGTCGATAAAATAAGTAAAGTTGTAAGAGTAAAAATACGGACACAACAGAAACACTTTAGGGACACTGCAAAAAAAAGTTGGTACAACTTATTATTTTACTCCACATTTTTGCTAACAGTATTATTTCAATTATTTTTTAATTATCTACTTGGAAACACAATAAATAACAGTTTCAACTTAGAACTAAAATCATTTAAAAAGTTACATTAATCTTGGCAACATACCTGGTATTTTAAACTTTTATTGCAATCCAATTTATAACTTTTATTTATTTATTTTAAAAATTATAAGAATCATTTTATTTTTTATTACTTTGTTTTATTTACACACTTAGCTTAGTACTTACAAGAAAAGAAACAATAACAAACTAACGCTAGAAAAAAATCTAGTTTGTCAACCGAATACTATTAAAATTTATGCACTTTATGGCATTCGGTCGTCATAGTTACCAAGCTATTTGCTAATTTGCTATTGCTAGGATTTAAAAATTATGTTCTACCATTGATTAATAATACTATAAAGATAGACATTTTCATACAACAGAAAATGTTCAGCTCACTTTTTCCATTATATATATTATCTGGAAGATAATCAATGTGTTGGTGCATTTTCTATATTCAATTTGAATTTTTAAATTTTTGAGCGTTTTATACGACTTTATTCTCTAAATAATTTGTATGTGTTTAGTTTCTCTATACTGTTCTTGAATATTATTGTTTTTAACTTTTTGTTATTTGAATTTGTATAGGTAATTGGATTTTTTTTTTAATTGATAGGTACAAAAATTTCAAATTGGATAGCATTTTTATCGAGTAGTCTTTTAAGAATATTTTTTTTTTATTTTTCTCTCAATATACATTGTAATAAAAGAATTTTTATAATTGTTGATATTGTGCATGTATATTATTTGTAATAATAAATTATAAAATTATAATATAATTTTATAATGTTTAGGAAACGAAAATATTTTTCTTGTTTTAATTGAATAATTTTCAAAAATAAAACAATTTCAAAAAATTCAAATAATAGTGAACATTCATCCACGTAATGATTTCTAATATATATTCATACATACATGTACGTATGTATAAATTTACAAATAGAATCAAATTTTTATTTTTAAAAGGCTTTCTTTTTGATTTTTTCAATATGTGGATATGTATGTACGCATGGATTTTAAAATTATAACAGAATTTAAAAATATTTGAAAAACTCATCATTAATTTTTGTAAAATTTATAAAAAATCTTAACGGTAGATTAAATTGAAAAGTATATTTAATATGTTTTTTTGTTGCAGTAAGCACACAATTTATTTTTAAGATAATTAAAGCTTGCAACGCACAATTTTACAATAGTATTTTTCAAATTCAGAATTTTCTACTTTGTCATTATTTTCATAACAAGAGCATTAAATATCAATATCCAAAGGCTTGTCATGATTTACTCCAGCTTTGAAAATATATTGTTGTTGTAAATGAAATTAATCAAATTCGTAATATATTTGTAAAAATCTTATTGTGCAGGTGGATTTGTTTAGAGCTTTTAATTTTTTAAGATAATCTAACATTTTCTCTACGAACAAATATGGACAATTTTTAATAGTTGTTTGTACGTATTTTTAGTATAAATATTTGAAGAATTTAAAGAAAGACCAGCAGTGTACATATTACTCACAACAGCAGGTTTACTTTATTACTCAGAAGCACATTCTCGCAACAGAAGCACATTTCTTTATGATTCAAAGTTTACATGAAAGTTATAAGTACGCATAGGGTTACAATTTATCCAAAAATAATTTGAAAAGAGTAACTTTAAAACCTTTCATTTTTTTATCAATTTACTACTAAAATATCTTAAGGAGCTAACAAAGATTGGTTCTAAAACTGTTGCACCTGCTTGTGACTAATGCAGTACAAATCGAAATACTTATGAATTACTTGGTGTCAATAAGGTAGACTCTTTTTTTATGATTGGAATGGAAATAAAATTTATGCTTAGTTTGATATGACATCTTATAAAATCTGTCAGAAATTCTTTTATAAAACCCGATTTTGAAAACTGGAATAATGATATTATTAGCTTTCAACAATTTTACCTAAAGTTCGTAGCACCCATATTAATTCTAACACATTTGAAAAAATTTCAGTAAAATCAGCTTTTCAATTATTTAGTCACAGTACATATGCAGCCATAAAAGCAATAAATAACACTGATCGAATTTTTTTTAATTTATTGAGTAATAAAGCCAATCTGACTGTTGATTTTGTTTTAAGTGTTAACTAGTTAATTGATTATTCAAATTCTTCAAATTTTAACACAAAAAATTAAAAATTTTGAATTCACAACCGTTAAAAATTCTCCGTTTTTATTCTTAGAGGAAAGGCTAGAATATCTTAAAAAATCAAAAATTAAAAGTACCAAAAAAAATGTTTCCATTAATGGAATTGCCCAAAGAAAAACTGCTGTATTATCTTTATCAAAAGATCAAATTGATAGAATATTAATTTCTTGATGACGCGCAGACGGAACCAAGATCCGTTAGAAAATATGTTTTCTCATATAAGATCTGCTGGTGATTATTGCAGAAATCCATCTGAACAACAAATTGGGAATATTTTTGCTAAGACGAGGCGAGTATTTATAACGAAAATACATCCTCAAATTGTGAAACAGATCACAACAATTATTTGGACATTGATGCCAATGATTTGGCACATGAAGATTTTATTATTGAAAATTGTCCCGAAGAAATGAGAAGGAAAATGTTTTAGCTTCAACTTCAAATACAGTTCAATCACATAGTAAATCATTTAGTAATTTTGAAGAATTAGCAATTAGATATTTTGCTGGATTTTGCACATAAAAAGTGTCAAACTGCCATACATGTGGATTATACTACTATTTTTAAAAAATTAACACAAAATTTTAAAACGAAATTTAAATAGCTATTCATAATGAAAAATTAGAGATGAAATAATTGAACGTAGGTATATAAGTACGTATGTACCTAAAAACCGATTTGAATTGAATTTAAAATTTAGAATTGTATTTAAAACAACTTTAACAAAAATTTGATTCTATTTGTAAATTTATACATATATGTATATGTATGTATGAATATATATTAGAAATCATTACGTGGATGAATGTTCACTATTATTTGAATTTTTTGAAATTGTTTTATTTTTGAAAATTATTCAATTAAAACAAGAAAAATATTTTCGTTTCCTAAACATTATAAAATTATATTATAATTTTATAATTTATTATTACAAATAATATACATGCACAATATCAACAATTATAAAAATTCTTTTATTACAATGTATATTGAGAGAAAAATAAAAAAAAAATATTCTTAAAAGACTACTCGATAAAAATGCTATCCAATTTGAAATTTTTGTACCTATCAATTAAAAAAAAATTCCAATTACCTATACAAATTCAAATAACAAAAAGTTAAAAACAATAATATTCAAGAACAGTATAGAGAAACTAAACACATACAAATTATTTAGAGAATAAAGTCGTATAAAACGCTCAAAAATTTAAAAATTCAAATTGAATATAGAAAATGCACCAACACATTGATTATCTTCCAGATAATATATATAATGGAAAAAGTGAGCTGAACATTTTCTGTTGTATGAAAATGTCTATCTTTATAGTATTATTAATCAATGGTTCTACGTAGATAATTATTATAGAAATGAAAAATTAAGTAAAAGAAAAACAAAAAAAATTATTTTATTATTTTTCTCTTCTGCTGGGTACACAATTAGGAACACATTGTGTTCCTTCATCGTTCTACGACATATTTTGTTTATCGGGGAATAAAACAATAATGCGTACACAGTTGAACATTTTTTAATCATATGGTTTTGTTATTTATCAAATACATTAGGAAATAGGTAGAAACGAAACTGAAAATGAGAAGTAAGGTATTTATGTTTTTTAACGAAAACATACTAATTTCAAAGCTTTTCATAAAAACATTAGTGTTTTCTGCTTTGTAATGAGAAGTCTATATCAGTCCATGCAAATCCCTGTTCTTTTAAGAACTTAAAATTTGGCTTTAACTTGAATTATAATTACTCAACAGGGGCCCCTAGTTTTTTTTTATATTTGATAAAAATGAAAAATGTTTTTTTTTTACTTTTTCTTATTTTTCTCTTTACTATTCCTTCTTTTTACCATTATATTTCACTAAAATTAATTTAAATTTTGTATTTTCATTTTGTTTTTTTATTCTTTTTTTACATTGTATTACTGTTATTTAAGTATTAAAGGAAAATTAGCTAATTGATACACTCCACTACATGTACATTAAAAATATTGTTTAAAAAGAAAAGAATTTGTATGTAGCTACTAGCTATTGCCATTTGATACTATTTTTCAAAAAATATAAAATATCATTAAACAACTTTTACTTTTTTATGCTTTATTCTAATGTAACTTTTTTTTTAAGTAATTTAATTTTTGATTTTTTCTATCTGAGTACTTGCTCTTATGTAGTTTTTAAGTAACTTAATTTTTTGTTTTTTCTATTCGAAAGTAATTTTATTAAATTTCTGCTTATGTTATTTTATTTTAGTTTATTATGTAATCCGATATAAATGTTACAGTTTTTTCAACTTTAGAATTATCTACTTCTCTTTTTCTTCTTTCGATGGCTCTACATCCCAAATCAAATTTTCCCCTCTTTTATGCTTCTATTCCATATTTCTTTTTAAATCAAAAACATTTGATAATTATTTACAACAAATTCAAAAACATTTGACAATTATTTACAACATATAACTTTACAATAATGTTTTTGTCTTAATTGTTTTGTAAGTTTAACATTCTGGTTGCAATTTTTGTAATTTTTACATTTGACATTTGTCACAATAGTTTTATCAATTATTTGTATTAAATGTTGTAACCTTTATTTTCATCAAAAAAATAATAGCCTTCATCACGGACACAAACCAGACAATTCTAAGATAATAGGGAAATACAATTATTAATAGATCTTAAGAGGTCGCACCTACATAGAACTTCCCATCAAAACAAAACAAAAAGGCTTTATTTTATATTTATTTTGCACGATTCAGGCCACCCATTTCCCAATTTGAACTTAAAACTATTAAAGTCAGTTTAACATTTTTTTTATTACATTGCAAGTTCACAGTGATGTACAGAATGTTAATATTTATTATAGATAAAATATTTATTCAAATGGTTTTTCCCGTATTATAATAAATTACACTTCAAAAGTAGTCCTCTAAAATTAACATTAAAAATTACATAATTTAAATTCAAACTACTTAATCAGACCGTAAATGTGTTTCGTCTTAGTTTAACATTTGCAATTACACCTTATATACCAACAGCTAATCTCTAGAGTGTTTAAATATGATGATATATCATAAATATTCAAATAGAAATAACAATCATGTAGTTTTCCATATTCAATTCTAATTTCAGATATGCCCTCCGAATACCTTTTAGCCATATTAAAATATGTTATATCATGTAAATTACAGTAGCACTTATTTCTGGGATATCAAGTGTTAAAAATATTTTCTCCAAAAGTTCTAAAAGGATTATAGGTATATAACTTATATCTGCTTTATAATCGCACTAGTGGATCATCTGTGCAATTGCACAGAAGTAGTTCTTTCAAACACAATTTTATATAAAAATAATTATTTGTTTCGGTATAATTGTAGTTGTTTTCTTAATCGCTTGATTATTGAATATATATATATGTATAATAAAAATAAAGTATAATGCCTAATACTTTATGACGAAATTAATACTAATTCCAATATAACTTAACACAATAAAATCCTACTAGTGGATCCCCTGTGCAATTGCACAGAAGTAGTTCTTTCAAACACAATTTTATATAAAAATAATTATTTGTTTTGGTATAATTGTAGTTGTTTTATTAATCGCTTGATTATTGAATATATATATATGTATAATGAAATTAAAGTATAATACCTAATACTTTATGACGAAATTAATACTAATTTCAATATAACTTAATACAATAAAATCCCATTACTCTCAACGTACTAGATCGATGTATTTTAATTCGTTTATAGTGAAAAACGTTTGTAGTCACAATTCTGTTATAGCAATAGGTCAACAGTGAATTATTTTATTAAAACACTGATTTATATGTATGTAGTTTTTTCTTGTTCTTTATTACAAATATGTATATTTTGTGATTACATAACAGATTTTTTATTTATGAATAAAATAAAGTTTAAAATTGTTATACGAAAGATAGTTTATTGAATTTGATTTTGTTTATAAAGATGCAATTTTTTTTTTACTACGCCTATAGTCACAAAACAGTTATAGTCAGAAATATTACTGAAATTTAGCGAATGACTATAACCGTGTTTTACTGTATATATTTTTTTTTAAATAATAGCTATTTAATAATAGTATGATCTGACCTGAGTTTTGTTTTTCTGTTTTTGTACTTTTTTCTATAAGTTTGTGTGTTTATTTAAAATGACAGAATTTTTATGAAGCAAAACACTAGAATTCCGCATTTTTATGAAGAAAAACACTAACGATTTTCGCAGCAAATTTTCTTATATTTGGAAATTTTAATAAATTTTGCATAAAACTGTACTTCAAGATCATCATATGTTTCAAGAAAGATGGTTTTTAATTTGGGATGACATTGGAGATTAATTCAATTTGCAAAGCAGATGGTGCTGGGTTGGGATTAATATTGAATGGTGATTGAAATATTTAAAAATGTTTATCATATGAAGCGATTTCATTGAATTTGGAATCGAAATCTTTTTCTAATTCTTCAAACAATCAGCATATTTATCAAAACCCTTTTGTACCGATAAACAAATGTTATTTAATTCAGAAAAATTAGTTGCGTCGCCATTCCTGAATTGATTTTTCCATAAATATAATTTGAGCATAAAAGATTTATTTTCATCCTGAAGTTTTAAATTTAAGCTACTGAGGTGACCAGTCACGTCTACAAGAAAACATAAATATAGCAACGAATCATCGCCTGACAATTATTCAACAGATTCGTTTTGTAACTCCATAAAAACCTTAATTTCTTCTTTCAAATATAAAAATCTTGTTAAACATCTGTCTCTACTTAGCCAACGAACGTTAGAAAAATAAATAACGTCTCCGTAGTGTAAATTTATTTCTTCCAAATATTCTTGAAATTGACGATGAAAATATAGTCCACGACTACGAATAACATTAATATGTTTAACCACGACATTCATTACATGATCCATTTTTGATCTTTGGCTACACAAGCTTTCTTGATGTATAATGCAATGAAATGTGTAAGCTTGCCCAATATCTATTTTAGCTCTTGACAGTTTCGCTTGCAACTGGCCCATAAAATTCTTATTCTTTCCTATCATATTAGGAGGACCATCTGTGTAGCAATCCCAGATAACAGTTAGAACTAAATTATTTTCAGTGAAACTCTGCCAAAGCTCATTGAATATATCTATTCCTTTGGTTGTATCCTTAAGGGTTTTTAAGTGCAAGCATTATTTCAACAAAAGCACAAAATTCATAACAATTAATTTTATATTTCACTAAAGACACATAATTCACAATGAAAAACAACATTTTACTGTCGTCTCGTCTGTGTGTACTGTCTTATTGTCAAAAACTAAATGTCAAAATTCCATCGTGGAATAATCTTCAAAACATTATTTCACTATGCGTCAATAAATGCTTCGGTTAGCCATAAACGAATGCTGTTTTTGATTTTGCATAATTTTAAGAGGAAACAAGAATGAACATATATCATGATTTATTCATATTAACAATATGGCTCTAAATTCAAAGCCATTTTTTGTATTTGGTATACTTTACAAATATTTATAAATTATTTTGTTTAAGCCCCAAACTATCTCCCAATGAGCCGCGAGTTGGCCAGGCTCGAGCTAGAAGATAGATTTTCTAAAGACGAAAATATCTAATAATTTTTTAAATAAACTTTGATATTAGAAATTTCTTGGATTTGCTTTAGTTCATGTGACAACGATAATTATTTCCTTCATATACCAAATATAAAATTTACTATTTCAATAAAAAAAAATATTATTAAAAGCAAGTATCTGAGATCATATTACATATATTTACAAAATCAAGTAACATTGGTATTAAAATTGAATTTAATTGAAATAAAACTAATCCTTTGATGAAAACGGAAAACAAAATTAAAAAGTAAAATTACCCATTCTAAATCAAAAAAATCATATTCATTAATTTGAATATAAAATTAAAAGTCACGAACGGATTCTATTAAATTAATGCTGCGACAACAAACTTTATTCAAAGGAAACAGAATAAGAAGAAAAAATTTGAAAAATATTTTCTTACAATATAAAAATATGTATACCCTATATTATTATATACATATTTCTACCTTTCAATTTCCGAAAATTAATTTTAAAGAATAATAAGGATCATTAAGGATAATAGTATTCATTTTTGTCAACAAAAAAAAAAAAAAAAAAAAAAAAAAATTGAATCCGTTAATATAAAAAAACGCACACATCATTTTTCTGTTTTTATTTTTTTTAATAAAAAAAAAGTACTTGTCAAAACAACAACAAAAATAAAATATACCAAAAAAAAAACAAGGTTATATTAAAAAGATAATTTACACTTATAAAACTAATTTACGAATAACAATAAACGCACATATACATGAATACGACGCACATATTAGTAGTAAAATATTTATGTGTGTTTATGCGTTTGTATTAAAAAACATCTTGACAGACAAAATTTGTTTTTTTTTTTTTTTGTTTCTTTTTTGACTTTTCGAAATGAAAAGCAATATATTTTTTTTTTTTATATCTATTTTCTTTTTATACATAATTTATTTTTGCCTTGATCCTTTTTATTTAGAATAACTTAAACAGTTTTTCACTGTAGTAGGAATAAAAATGTTTTAAACTTGTTTCCAAAAGAACATGTAAGAAAAAAAAAAAACCGAAAAAAGACAAAAAAAAATAAATTAAATATTTTTACTGTTATTTTTTTTGTTCGATAGCAGTATGTCAGACAATGTTATTGTGTTTTTCGATTTTTGAGTCTAAATACATTTACAAAATAGGCAGAGTTTATCGTTTGAATGTTTGAAAACACTGCATGGCTATGGGAGTTTGCCCAAACTTCCAAGCATTTATAAATCCCATTCCGTAGTACTGAATTTCAGTCTACCTCGGCTTGGATTACGAAATCTATACTAGGAATATGTAAAAAATTTAGGAGTTATGCTGAAGGATAATTAGGTAGTAATTTTATAAGTTCTTTTACAATTAACACACTCTTAGTCAATTCAATACAAATCGGAAAGAAATTGTGCGGCAAATTGGAAGAATTTGTTTAATCTTTTTATTAATCTTAAAACACTGAATTGTAA
The DNA here is from genome assembly GCA_963942445.1 of Argyra leucocephala. Classification (NCBI taxonomy): domain Eukaryota; kingdom Metazoa; phylum Arthropoda; class Insecta; order Diptera; family Dolichopodidae; genus Argyra; species Argyra leucocephala. The sequence continues at coordinate 20,352,615 of OZ012681.1, forward strand.
ATTACAACCAAGAACAATATATATACTCTATATATAAGCAAATTGCTCTTTTTGAGATAAAAAAAAAAATAAAAAAAAAATGCGTATTTGTAATTGCAAATATCTTCTTTTATTGCTATAACCCCTGGTCCCGACTTTACTTTCGTTTGAATGTTTTTAACATTAATTGCTTGATGTCGTAGAGATTTTTTAAGTTTGCGCCTATAAATTCTCTAGTACCAAAATTTCATTGCCTACATTTTTTTTTATCGTTATAAAGAACTGTCATTATTAATTACGGGAACCTAGTAATGGAAAAACAAGCACTTAATCAGTAATGGAATTATTTCCTTTCTAGCCTATAACTTGGTTGAAAACAAGCTGCACTTTAAAAATCTTTCAAATATGGCTGATTATACAAAATGAGGCAGGTTTTCAAAAGCAATTTGGAGTTAATTTAAAGTTAACCGAAAAAGAAGAAGATTCTTCGTTGTCATAGGGACATCGGATCGGGACATAAAATTCCTTGTGAAGCCATTTATGGAAATTATATATTGACAAAAAATGTCCTTTATAGAGTTTTATCTGGTGCTGTATTGGAAAAATGAATATGCAGAGAACTATAATTGTTATCCGTCGTGAATATGTACACTGTGTGAAAAAATACAGCAGATTTGAAAAAAGGCACATAATTATGAGCGTAAATTTATTACCATGTTTTAGAGTGATGAAAATCGGCGATATTATTACTGTGGGTGCATGCAGACCATATTATCGAAAAATTTACGTTTAAACGTTCTGAAAGTAACTAAGGGTGTTGGAACAGTTAAAATTTTGCGTCAAAAACTATCTGGTGTTTTGTCTGTTTCGTCTATTCCAAACAACCTAATATTTTGACATTAAATCGAAAGTAGACATCTAGAAATTTATACGAGAAATTTATAGTTTTGTTTTGTATATGAAATGTATTTGTGTTAGTGAAATTAAAATGAACATTAAAAATTGTTCTGCCAAATCATAATAAAGCTAAAACAATACAAAAATTGACTTATTAGTACACTAAGTGTGAATCAGTTCTATTACTGAAAGCGGAATATACGGAATATATAATAGCGATGTTTTGTGCTCTGTTTAAGAGTGGATTTTCAGGAATATGCATGTCCTCTTGTTTTGCGTTAGAACAGTTGAGGAGGAAGATGTAATGATTTATTTTCTAACATGATTCACAAATCAAAAATTCATTGTTAATAAATTTATCTCAGAATAGCTAGATTCAAAATTAATTATCATATTATATATATATATATATATATATAAATTATATGTACATTATATATATATATATATATATAAATTATATGTACATTATATCTAAATTATCCCAAAAATAAATATTAATTCTCTGAATACACACTAGATACACTAGTAGATTTTTTTGTTTTGCAAAAAATAGGTGGTAATCCCCGATGCATGCCATTTGTGAGCGTGCCAGATTAACCCACTAAAACACACTTATTTACTTATTTATTTATTTATATTTATTTACTTTATTTATTCGATTATAATCAATCTACGTTAAATCGATTAATGGATTTTGTTTTTCTCAAAACTTTGTTCTCGTGTGCAGGAAATTTATAGTTATTGTAATAGTTTCCGTGTAGGATGTGTCCCTTTGATGTAAAAAATTCTGAGAAGGAAAATTATTACTATAAAATTTCCTGAGAATAACTGTAAATTCCGTGTTGAAAAATTATTTATATAACTTTATTTTGCGCAATGAAAATTTATTTTTGTAATTAATTCGAAGAAGAAAACTGTGATTATAAAAATTTTCATTTCAATTTTCATTCATTTTATTCAGTTTTCTTGAGTGGGCAGATGTTGATGCAAAAAAAAAAAAAATGCATCCATTTATGAAATCACGTGAATTTGTATTACATGCTCTTATTTTACTTCTTGATGTTTTCTCTGTTGTGATTAACGGTGCCCTTCTATTATTATGTCATCAGGGCCCCTACCGCGTATTCCGATTTTCGTAAAACGAATTTCGTATTCGAAAGATTGGTACCATATAATACTACTTTCGAATATTTTTTAACATATTTTATTCGAATGGTTTTTTGCTATCGAATGGAGGTAAAACTTTGTTTGTGTTTTAAAAGTTAAGTGTGTTATTTAAAAATATAATTATATTAAATATTACAATAACTAATCATATAAAAAAAATACATTTTTATTTAATTTAGTATTTAAAAAAATTTATAATATTTCATGTTTTATAGATTAGGCTTAAACACAAAACAAAACCATCTCAATTTGAAATAATAATGGAGTTTCAAATCGAAATGAAAATACAATAAAATTAATATAATTTAAAAAATAAAAAATAATAACTACTTTTCAAAATATTAAACACACATTTTCAAATAAATTTAAAATAATAAAGTATACAAAAACATTACTGACAATTAGAAATTCGCAAACTTGCGCTACCAGCTTAAATGACGTTTATTTCCATTAATTTTACATTCGGATCGCAAATTCGGATTATCGTTCGAATTAGAATTTCATTCACGGTAGGGGGCCAGTGTGGAAGTCAACATAATCACAGGAATAAATAAATTGTAATAAAACAATAACTTTATGTTTACTGAAATCAGTAACAGTTGTTATTTGTTGGACTTGTCATAATACATGTCATACCCATACGGATAGAAAAGTAGTAGAAATCTACCAAAATTTGTTTGAAAAGGGTTATTTCGGTAAGAGGATTAATCATATTTGATAGATTTTTGACGTTTAAATTTTTCTTCTGGGAATATATGTCAGTGTCAAAATGTTATTACTATTTTTTATAAATAAAGTGCAAATAAATTGTTGTCGACACCGTAATTTTCGGATCAAATATTAATAAAATAAAAAAAATGTAAATTATACAAATAAGGAAAATGCATATTTATTTGGAAAATGCATATTTCTCATCATCTGTAGTATCAGAAGTATTTGTAAATCTATTTGTACTAATTTTTTGACTATGTACATTCATAAAAATTTCCATAAAAATGGCTAAGTTTTGGTTTTAGCACCATATCTAGCCACATTATTTTAATACTGCTATCTATTTTTTAATTTATTAATCAGATTTTTGGATTGACATTAGAATAATAAATAATAATAAAAATTAATTTTTTTGCCAATAATTCAATTATCGGGCATCTTGATATTTCAACAGTCTGACAGGAACTCTACTACAGAAATCTACTGTTGTTTTTTTACGTATGAACATGAAGGTAGATTTCTGCGGCAGATTTGCGGTAGATTTTTATCTCGAATAAACATATTGGGCATTGAAAACAATCACTTTGAAGACATCGATATGATAAATATAAAAAAAACTAACCAAAAAAAAAACAACAACAATTTGACATAAAACAGATGCTGAAAGAACTAAATCTGCCAGCGCATGATAACTTTTTCGATAAAAATAATTTACACAAACTTCCACCATGGACTCTCAAATGACCATATATTGACCTAATCCTGACGAAAATTAAAAAATCCACAACTACCAACAGCTACCAACATACAAAAACCACACACCGATCTTTACGCACAGATCAAAAATATATAATTCAATAAGGATAAGAATGTGCGTTTAAATGTACCCAAGATATATTCAAGTATAAACTAAATGACCAAACAACAGTATACTCGGCTGAATTGTATGCTATATTAAAAGCAGTTGATTATGTGAGCCGACGGAATGTACTGATTCTCTAAGTAGCTTACAGGTCCTCTCATCCCATACTACCAAACATCCCACAATAATATTAACTCAGAAGCTACTGCATCAAAATCAAAATGTAGTAGACTTTCTTTGGCTATACCTGGACATGTGAATACTGCCGGGAATGAAGAGGCTGACGTATTGACGAAAGAAGCTACAATAGAATCACTCGATACTGATCTTGTATTATATTATCAGGATTTCAAATACCTGTGCAACAACATTTATATGGCAAAATGATCCTTCTGCAAATAAGCTTAAGACTTTCAAAACGAATGTATTCAAATGGAGAAACCTCCAAAAATAAACCGTAAAAATTCCGTCATAATACCAGAGCAACACTTTGATGTTCCACAAGCAAACCAACCTACATGTTGTTGTTCCACAGGATCCACCATCACAATAAACCATATTGTTGAAACTTGATCTTTATACAACAGTATAAGAATCGAGCTGGGTATAACAAAGTTGGAAATTCTGAAACTGGAAGGAACTGAGGTTGCAGGAAAAGTCATTGAATTTTTGCGCAAATTTAAAATCATCAATCAAATATAACACCAGGGACGGTTTGAATCAAATCCTCCTTTTTCTTTTATAGTCATTAACATAGAATTTGGCAATGGGTAAGAATAAAAAATTAATTATTAAATTTTGTTAAACTAATTTTAAGTAAGATAAATATGAATTAATTAGCGTTGATTTAAAAAAAAATGAAATGTAGATATGCCATTCTGCGCCCGACAAAATCCAGCAGCTTAATGGGCCCTTCATAAAATCCTATAAACTAAACTAATGTGAGTGAGGTCGCACACTCGCAAGCACTGAAAAAACATGTCGATTGTTTCCGGAATATCGATATTGTCAAAATGCAAATTAATTCATGAGTAAAACTCGATTTTTAAGTGCAAAATTCAAAATATGTGCTTAAAACGGTTTAAAAGCTTTAAATAAAACAGTTTTGTTTGGTAGGTACCTAGACTTTTGTTAAAAAAACTAAATTTGTAATAATTCAAATTTTGAGGAATAAAATTTTTCAAAAAAAAAAAAAATCTGAAAACAAAAATTTTTCAAAAAAAAAATCTGAAAACAAAAAATAACAAAAAAAAAATAAAATTAAAAACAACCGGAATAAAAAACAAGAAACAAGTTTCCGTTACATTTTTTATTCCAACACTGTTATTGCCTGAAATTATGCAAATTAATTTTGTTGGAAAAAAAAAATGGAATTCAAAATAAAAGTTAAAATCTCATGTTGTATTATGTCACATTCCAAATGTTTTAAGGATGATTTCCATATTCAATTTTTGTTGTTGTTATTGTTTTTCTTTTTTTAGAATTTTGTTTTATTCAATTTTTTTTCTTTATTTTTTTGCATGACAGGTGCTTTAAATTTTTTTTTTTTTTTACAAAACAATAAAAATAAGAAAAATACCAGTAACATTATATACATTCTACACATAACACATATAAATAAAAACTAACCTACACAACATAACTGTATCAACGCATTTCCAACCTTTTTAATGTCAAAAATAGAGAATTTAAAAAAAAACAAAAAAAAACAATGATAAAAAAAAATAAACAAGAATTCAACAATTCATATTACCAAATATCACACCATGTATCAACTACTATAACATTGCTATACATGGTAGGTAATGTATAAATTTAAACCAAAAAAAAAAAAAGGTGCAAATAAAAACCTCCTGTAAATGAATAACGTCTCTATTCTATTGGTTAGTGTTCATTTTTTATTGCCGAGTCAAAATTATATACGTATATCACCTGTCACTTTTAACTAAAAACAAAAAAAAAAATAAAAATTGCAGTAAATTTAGTTTCAAAATGTCAAAATTATTATTAAAACTGTCAAGAAATTCATAAATGGTGGGTGGATGACCAGCATTTTTTTTAACAATTTTTTTTATATATATTTTTTGACACGAGGAAACATTAACTGACATGTGTGTGTGTTAATGTTAAGTCGTTCAAGGAATATTATTTATTTTACTTATTTTGGTAATTTTAATAATTTTTTTTATTGTGAAATTAAATTACATTTTTGAGTGAAAATAAAAAATTGGTAGTACATATACTCTTCATTTAATTTTTTAATACACGTGTATTTTATAAAATTTTTGATTGAAGAAAGTCTGCTTTTATTGTGTGTGGTAACAAAACAAAAACCAAACATTCTAAATTATTGGTTTGTTCAGTAAACGATTCTAGAACAATCTAGAACTAACTAGAGTAAAAAAGAACACTTTTTTGTGTTCAGTAATTTCCGTTAATTGAGCTTTTGGTCCAAAAATATTCTGATTTGTGTTCAGTTGATTGTCCAAAACAGTTCTAAATTAATCTTTTTTGTTCTAAAGTTTTTTGAGAACAATTTTAGACAAATTTTTTTGTTATCGTTTTTTCTTTAAATTTTGACAGTTAAACAAAAAAATTTCATAGTAAAAAAAAATCAGATCAAAAAAAGTGTTCAGTAGATTTTTCTGTTCTAAGTTGCTCTAAGGTGTTTGAAATTTAATTGTTATTGTCCAAAATAGTTCTTTTCTAAATCTACTGAACAAATTTTATCACCCATACTCTTCAAGACTCATAGCATCAATGATGAAAAAATTATCCGCTCCCACGTAAATTTGTATGCCTGGATGGCTTGTAAAAAATTTAATTATATTGACTACCAACAGATCTCAAAAACAAATTTATTTAAACATGGGAGCGGATCAATTTTTCATCATTGACGCGATGATTTTTCAGAAATATTGGTGTATATGAATTGTTCTAAACTATATTATGTCTTTGGTATTTTTGCCAATTCTTTATTTTTTTTATTTCGTCTTAATGTCAGAGAAGTAAATCTATATTATAATACACAAGAGCACGATTAGTGAAGGCACACTTTTCGTGGTTTTTCGTGTGTTTCGTTTTTTTTTTTCATTCAATCAATCGGCGATGGTGCAGGCCGTGCCGATTAAAATCAATTTTTATTTTATCTATATTATAATACACAAGAGCATGATTTTGAAGGCAAACTTTTTGTGGTTTTTTGTATGCTTCGTTTTTTATTTTATTCAACTACAATTATACTAAAACAAATATTTCTTTTTACATAAAATTGTGTTCGAAAGAACTACTTCTGTGCAATTGCACAGATGATCCACTAGTGCGATTATAAAGCAGATATAAGTTATATACCTATAATCCTTTTAGAACTTTTGGAGAAAATATTTTTAACATTTGATATCCCAGAAATAAGTGCTACTGTAATTTACATGATATAACATATTTTAATATGGCTAAAGGGTATTCGGAGGGCATATCTGAAATTAGAATTGAATATAGAAAACTACATGATAGTTATTTCTATTTGAATATTTATGATATATCATCATATTTAAACACTATAGAGATTAGCTGTTGGTATATAAGGTGTAATCGCAAATGTTAAACTAAGACGAAAGACATTTACGGTCTGATTAAGTAGTTTGAATTTAAATTATGTAATTTTTAATGTTAATTTTAGAGGACTACTTTTGAAGTGTAATTTATTATAATACGGGAAAACCCATTTGAATAAATATCTCATCTGTACATTCTGTACATCACTGTGAACTTGCAATGTAATAAAAAAAATGTTAAACTGACTTTAATAGTTTTAAGTTAAAATTGGGAAATGGGTGGCCTGAATCATGCAAAATAAATATAAAATAAAGCCTTTTTTTTGTTTTTGTAGGAAGCTCTATGTAGGTGCGACCTCTTAAGATCTATTAATAATTGTATTTCCCTATTATCTTAGAATTGTCTGGTTTGTGTCCGTGATGAATGCTATTATTTTTTTGATGAAAATAAAGGTTACAACATTTAATACAAATAATTGATAAAACTATTGTGACAAATGTCAAATGTAAAAATTAAAAAAATTGCAACCAGAATGTTAAACTTACAAAACAATTAAGACAAAAACATTATTGTAAAGTTATATGTTGTAAATAATTGTCAAATGTTTTTGAATTTGTTGTAAATAATTATCAAATGTTTTTGATTTAAAAAGAAATATGGAATAGAAGCATAAAAGAGGGCAAAATTTGATTTGGGATGTAGGGCCATCGAAAGAAGAAAAAGAGAAGTAGATAATTCTAAAGTTGAAAAAACTGTAACATTTATATCGGATTACATTTCAGATAACCAATAATATTCAGAGTAGCAAGAGACAAAACATAAAATAATATAGGTTTTTCACGAGATGACAAATACGACCCCTATAGCCTATATATTCCTACTGAAGATAAAAATAACCGTAATTAGAAAAGAAACGTTATCTGTAAAGGATTCTTATCGGATTAATCTCCATCTATGAGACAGTTTTTTGGGTGTGCTCTGATTGTACGGCCATTCCTGATTTATTTTTTGATTTCCTGTATGAGCGGTGTACTTCTATATTTGCTTTCCCTATACCAAAGACAATTCGAGATTTGCTCATTTTAAAACGTCTAATCAAAAGCTTTTTTTCTTCCTCAATTTATCAATCTTACACTTACACAACAATACACACAAACTCATTGTTATAACAATGATTTGAAAAAAGTAAGTACAGTAATAAAAATTAATTAACCATTTATTAAAACTAAATCAAGCTGAACAGGATATGAATCAGTTTATTTCATTGAGATTATATTTTATTCGCAATAGGTCTACCAAACTGATATTAGTAATCTAATTTAAACCTCATTTAATCTAATAGTTATTAGTATATCTGTATAGTAATCTTCAGTTATTATACAATAACACCTCTGTCAACATTATTTTGTTTTGTTTATTTCATTAACTTTTATTATTATTCCCAAAGTTCAAAAATAGGTCAAAAAGATTAAAATGTTATTTAATTTCATTATAATTTTACACTTTACAATTCTATTATGATTATTTAATCATCTTAACTAGTTTTGCGAAATTAAAGAAGCCGCAAACGATATTACCTACAATATAAAAAATTAAAATTGAAATAAATGTCTTATAATGTAGTACGGTTACTGAATTTATTCTTCTTAAAAAACATTAAACTGTGCTATAAAACTGTTCTTTAAAAAAAAAACAAAATTTCTAATTCTCAAAATGAATTTTATTAAAGAGTCATAATCTTCTCGTTTATAAATGTATACATATTATATACCTTTTGACCTGTTGTTTGTATAAAGTTTAGTTCTCTTCATTTTGATATTCTTAAAATTAATGTAGAAAAATCTCTGAATGTGACTAAAACCTATTCAAAATTATGTTTGTAAAAAAACGAATAGAAAAAAAAATGTACAAATAAAGAAGATATAAACATAAACAATGGTTATACGGTTTGTTTTGATGGCTTCCCTAACGGATCCTTCAATAAAACTTCTTTTAAATTAAGTGTAAATAAAGTACATATATCACACTACCAATCATATGATTAAAATCAGTAATTTTAAGCATCAACTTCAAGGATCATGTCAACACACAAATCAAAAAAGCAAACATCGCCTTCATGGCCCTAAAAAAATTTTTTTTTATTCCAATATACTATGCAAAAAAGTAAAACTTTTATGCTATAAAACATTAATTTGGCCTCTTCTAACATACGGTAGTATTATTTGGTTCAATATTAGTGCTTCTTCAATGGAAAGACTAAGATTATTTGAAGGAAAGTGCATTAGAGCATGTACTAGACTACATAGAAAACCGTCATCTAACTTTATACACTATTATTCAAACAGAACTATTTATGACTGTGCTCAAATAATTAGAATTGATAACTTCACCATATACAAAGAAGCAGTGAAGTCACAAAAAACTCATTAATTTGTCATCCTTGGTACGAAAACGATGCCTACATTATTAAATCACTTAACTCAGGATTCATTCCACCTGAAGGTTTTATCTTCTTAGATAAAAACAATTGTATTGAAAATAGTAATGGTATACATTAATAAAAAAGTTGCCTTTAAATTTAAGTGTATTAGACACAAATGACTTGAACTTATTTAATTACGATAATTTTATTCCTCTTAAAGATAAAATAAATTCCATCAATCCTAATTTTTGGCAACAAGTTTAGGTTACGTTAACATAAGAGTAGGTTAGTTTAGTATAATTTCTTATGTTTAATTAATTTAGTTTAGTTTAGTTTTAAGTACTTATAGTTTCTTTATGTTCAAAATTGGTTTTTTTATCTTGTAACAAATCTATTTTTTCCAATAATCTAAGAAATCAAATTACAATTAACTGTAAACATTATCCATATTATTATAAACTTAATCAAAATAAAATTTCTAAATTTGACAGATAACTTATCTTAAATAATGATAAATATAAATGTGAGCGCTTCTACTTGTTAGCCAAGAAAATTGCAATATAATCATAAATGAATTTGTTTAGTTTTATTTGGAATTACTATGTATATATTTTGTCAAAAATAAAACATTAAAAAAAAAAAAAAAATTATTTTAATCAAAGTTACTTTGATTGTCATTCGTAAGTTAATTGACTACTAATATGAAGATGGCAAGCTTTAGATTTAAATTTAGATTTAATTTATTAGTCTGTAAGACACTTTATAATTTTTACAATTAATTTTAAAATTATCTACATAATATGTTCTCTTATTAATTTTTTAAATATACTAATTCTAATTTCATTTTTTATGTTATTTGGTAATTCATTGAAAATTTTTACTCCTCTGTACATGTGTGAGTTTTGTGGGCTATTTTTTTGTATAACGGTATTCTAAAATCTCCGCTGTTTCGTAAATATTAATATCCGCCAACATATTCAATGTGTTTCTGCATTTTATTGGGTAGTAAATTATACTCCAGTTTAAACATCAAAATCAGTACCTTGTACTTCAATTTACTTTTAACATCCATCCATTTCAATTTACCTACTTAGCATATCTTTGATACGGGTTCTAATATCGCATTTTAAAATAATTCTCATCGCTCGATTTTGTGCAATTTGAAGTTTGTTCAAATGTGTTTCATTACTAAGGAACAAAATTGAACAGCAGTAGTTGAAATTTAGCAGTATCAGCGTATTATATATATTATTTGCACAATTTTTGTAAATTTTTGATCTTATTCTACCTAAAAATGCTATTTTCTTTGTTATCTTATTACATATATATATTTACAGTGCATATTAAAGTTCAGTTTTTCGTCTATAATTACTCCTAAGTATTTTATTTCATCAGCATTTCCAATTTGTCCTACCTATTGTTAAGCATTTTGTTTTCATATCATATTAAGCGAAATACATAGATTTTTTAGATCTTCATTAATTTTTTTTTTCGCATTTTGCTATCTCATCTTCAACTACGCATACCAAAGTGTTATCTGGAAACAGTGAAACTTTACAAAACTTTAATGATGTGCTTATATCATTAATATATACAAGGAACAACAATACACCCAAATAGAGCCCTGTGGAACACCAAAATCTACTGATGTAGGTTTTGAGACAGTGTCATTTATCTTTGTACACTGCATTCTTTCTGTTAAAAAGTTTTTAAACCATTCCAATTCAACATTTCTCATCCCATACTTTTTTAATTTATTTAAGAGTATATTTCGATCTAGCGTTTCAAATGCTCTTTTAAAATCTAGAAATGTTGCTACAATTTTTTTCCCTACCCCGTGACATCTCGTATTTAATACCCCGTGATATCGTAAATGTATCGACAACGTCGCCAACACATTGGCGTATGATCTGATATGTAAAAAAAAAATTTGATTACATTGTCTCAGGGTCGGTAATTAATTCGACAATGTTATCCGCAACTCATTTTCACGATACGGGTTATGTATCCGAAAATTTGTTGATATAGTTTGATACCGTGAGTTATAACTGCAATAGAAATGATCTAGAAAAATATTCTTGAACATTTCATTATTTTTGAAAGATGTATAGTTTAAAAAATCCGTTCGCGTGATTTTGGATTGACTGGTTAAAATCTTATCCCGTACAAACCCACCATGTACCCAAATTTTTACTTACCAATCAAGTTGTTTAATTCCCTCCACGCGGTGACATCCGGAAACTATCCTATATTAAATCCGGTTATGCTCAAAATTGTAAGTTTTATTTTTTTTTTTTTTTTTTTATTTATTATTTTTTTTTTATTTCATTGTTTAATTAATATATTATAATAACTGTTCTATAGACAAGCGGTTTTTAATATATGTACAAAAAAAAAAAAAAAAATATACACAAAATAATTATGGTGATATCTAAAAAAATTTAAGAGAATAAATAAAAAAAATACAAATTAACATAATTTATAATTTACACAATTAACAAAATTAACAAATTTAAGTAAGTAATTATTTTAATATAATCATAAGAACAAAAGCAAAAAAGAAACTTATAAAATTGTATTCAAAAATAAAGTTAGAGAGTAAAATATCAATTAAACTTATAATTATATATTAAGAATTATAAAATAACGAAAAGAAAAGTGTTCTACAAAAGCAAAATATTATAAACTAAATTAAGCAAACAATAAAAATAAAAGCTAAAAACACTCTATGCAAAAAGCATGCAGTAGCGAGTGTAGTTACAAAAAAAAATATTTGACCAAAATAAAAATAGAAATATAATAACGAATAAAAACCGATAATAAGAGCTTATTGCCCTATTAAAAAAAATCTAAAAATAAAAACCAATATCTTATAAAAAAAAAAAACAATTTAGTTTAATTAAATACAAAAAATTTACGTAACTATGCGTACTAAGTCATTTACTTGATCATGATTGAAATTAAAAAGCCAGAGTTTAACCAAACTGAGTAATTTAGAACCATAACAATTGTCAGTTAAAGGTGGAGGTAATAAATTATAAAGCCGAGGTGCAATTGCTAAAAATGAGCGTAAAAAATGATGTACATTATGAGGGGGTATGATAGCTAATCTTCTGTTGTTGATTCTCAGATTATATATTTCAGAATACCTACTTCGTAAGTAACCACTTCTATTAAAGAATACTTTGAGGACTCGGAAGTAAAAAAGATGCTTCAGAGGTAAAATATTCAAACATTGAAATAAAGGGAAGCTGCTTTCCCTACGATGTTTTTTTAAAATTAGTCTGATAACACACTTTTGTTGTATTAACAAAGGTTTAAGATAATTATTAAAAGTACCACCCCAATTAACAATTCCATATTGTAATTTAGAATTAAATAAACCATAGTATACAGACGTAAGCAGTTTAGAAGAACAGAACTGCTTAAGGTGATAAAACTGTCTAACAACTAAATGAAAATACTTACTCAAAATTCGTGTATGAATTGATCAATCTAACTTAGAGTCTATTGTAACACCTAAATATTTGAAGGAATCAACACAATCAACTTTAAAACAACCTGCGGAACAGTTATACATTTCGTTAAAATTACATAATTTCTGAATAAGAAGAGAATTATTATGAGGATAAGGAAATCTTCTTCATTTAGCACAGTGATACAAAATATTATCACACGTAGGAATAGAGTTACCTAAACTGAAAAACATAATTTTAGTTTTATCACTTAATAGTAATTTGTGATGGCAAAACCAGCGACGTGATAAGTCCAAGTCATAATTAATATTACACACATTTTCAAAAAATGACTTGTTATTGTAGGATAGACCAACATCATCAGCAAAGGCAGTTGAACAACTCTTAAATTTTTGAAGAAGAACAGAATTAAAGAAGATTAAAAACAATGTAGGACCCAGAACAGATCCTTGAGGTACACCCAAAGAAATATGCCCGGAAGCCAGCTTTATACAATTTGCCTAATAGGATTTTATGATCCACAGTATCAAATGCTTTTTTAATATCAATAAATAACCTAGTAAAAAGTTTCTAACCACTTAGATTGCACATTGACATTATGTTATAATAGAAGCATCATAGTTCAAATCTTTTAATTTTCATTAAGTCAACCATTTACATTTGACATAATTATAGGCATTAAACTTTCTGGATTCTCTAATTTTAAAATCGCAACTTGCTTATGGCTGTTACAAAAGTTTAATAAAGCTTGCGAAAGAAACCATAGTATATTGCGAGTTGTTTTCAAAGGGGCTAAAAAGCATAGCGTCATCCTCGACTTGATAGAATACAAGATAATGAGGAAACAGATATCTTTGCAAAATCAAATGCGTTGAGTCAATTATTAGGACCAAGGCTAAGCATTACTTGCTCAATGAATTGTTTCCAAATAAGCAGTTAAAGAATCCAATACCATACAGGATAGTTGCAAAAGGCTGTTGCAATTACAAAGAACAAACATTTGTCCAACCTTGGCAAGTCTAATACAGACAAATGCGATTCACAAAAACAGGAATCTATCAATTACAGTCTATTTGAATGCAATACCATAACTTGGAAAAGATTTCAATATTTCCAGGTATATATATCACGTCATTCAGAAATTGATGTTACGGTGGATGGTGCAGTAGATAGAGCGCCTCTGCCTTTCAACTGAAAGGTCCTAAAGTAGATTTTCGACGAAATAAACAAAAAAAACACTTTCTGGATTTTAATACTTAATCCAGTACCCTTTGTCATTGGAATAAAATAAATGACAAAAAATAGTTGAGAACTTAGGTTATTACTAGAAATTGAACTATGCTATATTATGAAGGTGAGGCACTGTACAATAGACATAGTTTTCCATATTTAAATTAGTAGATAAATATTCCAAATCTCTGCGTAAAAACCGTTCATCCCATATATAGACTTAAAATTTTATGAAAATAGAAAAAAAAAATTATTGAAATAATAGCGTTCGCCATGGACACAGGCATGCAATTTTAAACAATCAAACAGCGAAACACAATAGAAATGGTACATGAAAACGGAAGCATCTGATGTTAATCTAATTTCAGCTTTTCTGAATTAAATTTGAATTTAGTTTCAGATCTTGAAATAGATTTCTATAACAGTCTCCAGCTGTTGCAACATCCTCTCGTCAAACAAAAAAGGTATCGAACGATGTGTTAAACTGTGAAAATTAAGTAAACAGCAAATTTTAACTAATTCACATACCAAATTGGTGTTTATAAACGGCATACCTATTAAAAAAACTTTTATTCAAATCTAACCATATGACGCGTACTGTGTATACTCATATACATATGAACATATATATCTATATAATATATATAAAAGAATTTTTAAATATTTACCTTTAGGGTTCTCAATACATTTCTTTTAAATGCGATGAGATTTTCTTCACTTTAACTTTCTCGTTTTCACAAATTTTCATTTGATTTTATGGAAAAAAAAAAAAATAAAAATAAAAAGTTTTTGCACAAAGGTGAAATAAAACACTTACAAATTTACTCTGGAGGACATGTTGTTTTTTATTTTTTTTTTGTTGTTGTTTTGTACAGTATTATGTAAGTATGTAAATACACATATAGTATGTACATATTATAAGGATAATCAAATGTTTGTTGTTTGGCACAATGAATGTTTGTTATTTTTATTTTTAATGACGATTTTACAATGTCCCACTTACTATTCGTATATGGGTATGTATATAACGTAATGTACGTGCTGTGGTGTATTAGTTCGTTTATTGGATCTGGATTTGTGGTTGATAAACAATGTTAAGTAACGAATGATATTGTTGTTGATAAGAAGAACAAATTTTTTTAATCTTGGATTTGGATTACTTTACAATCGTTTGTACATATAATCCGTAAATGAATTAGGGTTTTTAATCAAGCGGAAGAGATGAAAGTATACTGCTGATGAAAACTTTCCATTTTTATATTCGATAAATATAAATAGTAATTTGTTTTTAGTTGAATGCTCTGCGTCTCGCCTTTCAATTGAATGCGATGCGTTAGATTGTAAATGATATAAATATTTTAACTTGATTCGGATATTTACAATATTGGAGTAAAAGCGTTAAGTTAAGAATATTGGCTTACGATTTTAATCAATCATACACATACTACATCCATACATATATGCTTACAAATATCCATACAACATGCATCTCATTGAACACCACATCACTATCAAAATTCATTTGTGTGTAGTTGGCTAAACTCTTGTATATAAATGATAAAACAAAAAGATGCCTAGTTGTATCTTAGCACAGTGCAAACAATTAAATTCTGCAATAAGCCGAAATCCTCTGCAGCTAGTGCTTACAAAATTGGCTATAATTTGAATGATGGTCAATTCAATAATAATAATAATTATTATTTCTGCTATGATCAGATGAATACAATGAAAAAATTTAATTAATAATCGTTAGCGTCGGTAAACATATTCACCAAACTTTCTGAGAATGAGCATCATCTGATATATTTACCGAGTAATATATGTATATCAACTCGGTTATTCAACAAATTATATTATTTAAAAATGACCGGGTTTAAAACTTTACTTGCAAGACTCCCCCCCCCCCTCCTAACTAAATTTATTGAATCTTTCTAAACGAAAATGACAATAATTTATAACTATAGTGTGACCTTTATGGTTTATTCAAATCTTAAAATCTAAAAAGTTGGAAGGTCTAGTCCATTGATTTGACATTTCATATTTGCTCGTTCATTTAAATTTTCTGCTTTACATCATGACTGCTAGCGATTTTTTTTACCCGGTGGTTATTGGAATGTTTTGTAGATCTCTCCCCAAAGAGAGGTCTAGTCCATTGATTTGACATTTTCATATTTGCTCGTTCATTTAAATCGTTCATCAGGATCATGACTGCTAGCGTTTTGTAACCCGCTGGTTATTGGAATGTTTTGTATATCTCTCCGCAAAGAGTTATGTGTTGATTATAGTTAGTTTTCATAATACACAAAATATTTACAACTTAATCAGTATGAAATTGCTTCTGTATTATTCGGTTACATACCCTTGTAAATCCACTCCCTTATTCAAAAATAAAAACCATTAAAAACCGATTATAGTACGTGGTAGAACCGGTAACAAAAATATTTCTTCAAGCAGTAAAATATTGTTAATAACTTCTAGTTTGAATACAACTTCAGATTCTATCAATTAATTCTGAATATTAATTGAGTTCATACATTTTTTATACTCACTGTATTTTTGTTTTTTTATATGTGTATAACAAAATGGAATTCTTTTGTTGTTTGTAATTTTTATTTATTCTTAAAATAGTTGGCAGGAAAAACCAAAACTAATGTGAACAACTGCTGGACTAATAATATAGTAGATATAAATCTATATTATAATTTAGACCAATTTCCCAATTAATTTTTTTGCAATTGTTTATTTTTACTTTTATCTTTTTTTTGCTTTAATACAATTTAAGAGACATTTACAATATTAGAAGCTATTGTTACACAAGTATGTTAGAAAAACAAAAATTTTTTTTTTTCAAATATTTTTGAATAAAAGATTTCAAATGGACTGGGAAATCAACTTGCAATACATACATCTGAAATCTATATTTTTAAACTGAAATTGTTAGAGATATTTAATTTGAAATAAATGATTTGATCTTCTTGTTGGCTAATCGTTAGAAGTGCAATAAAGAAAAAATAGAGACAAAATGCAATAAAATAAACAGGTAAGAGAGTGATCCCCTCTGAATCAATAATTACAAAATATGTAAGATTTTGAAAAATCTCCAAGTTCGGAATCCACAAATCCCCAAAATCAAACAAGATACAAAATGTTTCAACAAAAATAAATAGCGAGGACTTGGTGAGAGCTATATTTTTGTTCAATAAAACCTTTCCATCCCGTCTACATTTACGGCAATGTCAGTAAGTCTTTTTTAAGTAAAACTTTTATGTTTGGGGAATTTGTAATTGTTTGGGTATTTTTAATTAGCGAATTTTGTGAGGGGTTAGGATTTTGATTAGAAGATTTTTGTATGGGGATTTTAAAATTCAGAATTTAAAGAGTAACTCGTTGTGAGCACAAATTAAAATTAATTGTAAGATAAAATATCTATGACATGTCTATTCTATTAAGTAATAGGTGGTGCGAATAGTAGTAGCACAATCAGCAGTAGGTGGAAAGCACAATAGTAACATTGGTCTATATAGTTATTATTTTACTTTCTACCTATTACTAGTAACTTCAAAAAAGTAAAGTACCCCTACCAATAGTGTACCCCGGGTAAACTAATCGAAACATTTTTCCATTTACAGATCCCCAGGGTACAGGGGTTACAGGGTACAAAGTACAGGGTACAGTAATTAGATTTTATATTTTTCGAAAATTAATTTCGAACTATTTCGATATTGGCTGTTATCTAATACTAAAATCATTTTCATGTTATCTATTACTAAACCAAATTTAGATGGTTTTAAATTTAATATAATAAAATAGATTTATTATTAAACACTTGTAAGCCATCTATTGTGTAAATAAACAAGTAGGCCGAAAATAAAAAAATCAGTTTTCAAAGTACACAAATTGTCATTTGACAACATACATATATACATACCTACCTGTGCAGAATCTATCATATGTATGTTTAGATAACAATCATATAAATATGTTGCTTTTCGAATAGTGTACTCGGGTGTAAAAATCCAATTAGAATGTACCAATTGGGCATACCATACCAATACCTGGGTATACAAATTGGATTTATTATTTTTTCAGAATATTAGCATTTTCCAATTAGAGTACCTGGATATTATACTCAGAACTTTACGGTATAGCTTTTGGCAATGTTTTAACTTGCTTACGTGGATGGCGCAACGAGACTCATGAGTTATATAATACTAATAATTTCAATAAAGCAAAGTGTAAACTTTGGCAATGCTTTTACTTGTTCACATGGATGACGAAATGAAAACATGCGTCACTGACCGATTGAAAACATTTTTTACTCTACATTCGTCTGAAGATAGTTGTTTGTCACAGGCCTAATACCTCAAAACTGTTATACTTAATTTAGATAGATAAGATTCTTCACTATAAGTTTATTTTTTAACCATAATATAACCGGATACCTTTGAGTATTGAAATGCCATATTTTTTTAATTGTATATATATATGAGCTTTTCTGTTCAAATAAATTTATTTTAGATAAAAAGTATCAATTGGCTAAATGAATATGAATTTTGTCATTTTTAAAATTGGCCACACATGAAAATATTCCAACTAAATTTTCGTAATGCCTCTTAGAAATACCATTAATTATTATATCTTTACTATGAGCATGACTTTCTAGGCTTTTTATACTATTCTTCTTAATAGAATAGGTTTTGCTTATTTGAAAATAATTCCTCCAACTTGGTATTAACTTTATTATTAAGCGGTCTGTTGTACATTAAATACTTCTTGCGAACTTTACTTTTTCAAGTATTTATTTTCGCGCTTGTTGATGATGCCCTTTTGCTCGGTAATTATGCTTTGCTTGTTTATTAAAACGTTATCACGCTCGAACAAATTTTCTATAGAATTATTGAAAATGAAAGAACATTATAACCACACCCGCATTATCCCATAGGCACAATAGGGACAGTGCCTAGAGTCTACGAACTGTAAATGGCCTACGAAAATGTATACATATTATTATTTACGAAAAATTTATATAATAAATATTCAACCAAAGCATGAAAAGAAAAACTTCACTTAATCCAAAATAACTCAAAATTTATTTTCAAAAAACCAAAAAAAAAATCATTAATTTAGTAAACAATTTATTTAATTATTACCTAAACTAACCTTCCTACACTTTTTATTGGCGAATTCGACAATAACATCATCGAAACTAATTTCTCGCATTAAATCACTTTCAATTGATAAAAGCGTAATCGGAGGCAATTTTTTATTCTTTTAAGCTTTGAAAAGCTCCGCTCCCCTTCCGCATTCGTTCCAAATATCGATAAATAAATTCTTAACACAATAGTTTATCATTTATTTGTGCAATTATCATTTCCTTCACTGATTTTTTATTCCCATACATTCGTGAAAATAAAAAAACTTGTCAACAAATGCATCTTCAACATCTGAAGAATATATTTGCGCTAACTGGTTTGCTTTCGAAACTATTTCATTATTTGTTAAACTTCTGTCCACCAAAAAATTAAACCTTTCATATAACATTTGATATGCTCCAAGTCGCTTACGCATTTCAATTATAAGTCTCTCTACTATTATATAAAAAGATTCTATACGAAATTTGTCATTTGCACTTAGCCTCAAGCTAGGATGTGTGTTGTCTAAAACTTCATCAAAAAATCTATTTCGTGTTCGTTTACGTTGTGTATATTCTTTATATTCGGAGGATGTAAGCTTTTTTGCCATGGTTTCAAATTTATCAAACTCCAAACGAATTTCATGAAAGTAAGCTATGAGAGTATCAAATAATTTTACAATAGTGCATAATTCTATGCCAATCTCCTGCAGAGCTTTATTGACAATATTAATATTTTGTAATAAATCATTCCAAATAACACACATCAATGCTGTTTCAAAATTGTTCAGCTTTTTTATTAAAGATTTCGCTTCCTGCACAGCCACAGCAGGTTGACGTTCGCTTTCAGTTATTTCAAACAATGCTTGTTGAATTTCTAAATAATAGAGCCTTAGTAGCATCATGTCGAACATCGGCAAATCATAAATAGAGCCTTAGTAGCATCATGTCGAACAGACCATCTGGTTTCTGATAAATTTTTAACAACACAAGTATTTTCTTTCATATTATCTTTAAATTTGGACCATTTTTGTGGTGAAGCACAAACAAAGTGTGTATTGCTTGTAAAATTCCAAAAAAACTTTACTGCTTCCAAGCAACACTCCACAGCAGTTGAACCTACCAAATTAAGACTATGAGCAGCACATGGAACCCATTCAGCCAGACTATTTATTTCTCTAAATCTAGCTTGTACACCTGCATATATGCCGCTCATATTAACTAAACTTTGTTATTTAAATAAAGTGTTGTTAAACAAAAACACTTTGGAATTAATCATTAGGGATACTGGCAAAAAACTATTCGATAGGGTTAAAGGTAAAAGTGCCTAGGGCCTACGAAGAGGTTAATTCGGGCATGATTATAACCCTCTTTTAGCTACATTTAAGATTTTGACAATAGAATACTACCAAAGAGGTGTAGTCACTAACAACTAATTTCATTTCAATCAAGTCTTTTTTTTTAAGCTGTCCGCAATTTTGTTACCTTGATTTACTTTTTGTTACAGTAATTCACTATAACTCGACAACCAAATGAGTGAAAATAATAAGGCAATTCCAAATACTGAAGAATCATATTTCAGTTGTTAACAGTGTCAATAATGATGTTTGAACATTGCCGTAATCAAAATTTTGGGTTTCATTTGGTCCCTTCTGTGGCCTAATCGACTGTAGTAGAAAAATGTGTTTCAATTATGATGGGGTAGTCACCGGTTCGTTTTTCTTGAGGGGTACAAAATATAACTAAAAAAATATAAAGATAATTTGAAAATAAAATAAAATTTAAAACCAATAATTTATAACTAAAAAAAAACATGGAAAAAAAATAAAAATACACATTATTAAAATTACCTATATCAATATTCATATATCTCAAAAAACACAATAACCAATAATACATTAAATAAATACTGACAAATTACTAAGAATAATAGACAATTGTAAACAACATTTGTAAACATAGTAAGTACATCTTGCTATGAAGAATATATGACGTCTAAGAGAATTATGATGTCGTCTTACCACGTAGGCGCAGATAGAATTATCAAAGTGGTCTTCTACAGTAAGACAATCCCCTACTTAGACAGTATAAAGAGAATACAAATGAAAACTAGACATTACCTCGGCAACAGCAGTTAGCAATCAAATACGATGGAAATTTCAAGTTAAAACCCGATGGCGAAAAAAAAAACATAACTATTTGGAGAGTTAACCAGAGAAGAAGTACAATAATGCATGCTCAATAATCGAATCTTTACATATCACCATCAGTATTAATATACATATATCAAAATTAAATTGACCAAATCAGAATACTCCAAATATTTAGTATCAAAGAAATAAGTAAATTACGAATATTTTTAAAATATTAATTAAAAATTGCACCACGATTTTGCACCTACATTTTGCAGCAAAATATACTTACAGAAATAAATCATGATTGTCATTAAATATAAAATATAATATCAAGCAAACGGTTATTGGGATTTCGTATACAACATATTATTATTATCTTTCATGACCAATAAAAAAGCTGACTTTGAGCAAAGTTTGGTGCGTTGATAAAATTACTGTTTAAAGCACATATAACTAAAACAGTCAATAAAATAGATCTATATATAAAAATGTTGTATCCAATTATAAATAAAAAATCAGGGCTAATTGTAGAAAACAAACTTATAATATTTAAAGCCATTTTTCGCAGTATTCTTTTATACGGGTTCCCTACATTGAAGAGTGCTGCGAGAACAAACTTAAATGTGCTACAAAGAAAACAAAATGCAATCCTAAAACTAATCTTAACTAAACCTTTTTATTTATCCACCAACAGATTGCATAGCATAGCAAATACCAATACTGTTTCCGAACAAATAGCAAAGATATCGCTTGCCTTTCTAGAGAGCTGTCTAAATTCAGTAAATCCGCTAATAAGAGCGATTGTAGGTTAAGCCTTTACCAATTAAGTTTTTTTTTTATAATTAAGTTAGTTTTTAAGTTTTAGGATAAAAATAAATTGATCAAAAAGGTTTTTACTTGCCATTTTTCCTTAAAAAATTTACATATTATTAATAGAAAAGTTCAGGTGAGTCTAAGTAAATTAAAAGTCATAGGTGTAAATACATTAGTATAAGCTCTTAATTATTAAAATTAGAAATAAGGAAAATTGTAAAATGAAATTAAGGCATAATAAAATAACAATAATAATAATAATTACACAATTGTCAATAATATCGGACAAAAAAATGACATGACGTGCCCAACTCAGTAAACATAGTAACGCGTGAGACCATATTGCAGAAATAAATAGAGATATTCAGCGACCATATTGCAGAAATATCACGTCGTCTTACCTCATAGGCACATATAGACTTATCAAAGTCGTTTCTATAGTAGGCCCATCCACTATTTAGACAGTATAAACAGATTAAAAATTAAATTAGAAATGGTTCGGAAACAGAAATCATGATACCATAGTAATGTGGGAACAAGTGAAAGTAGCAACCGAGTATGGTGGAAATGTCAAGTGAAAGTTCTATGCTTCCAATAGAAGAAAGAGAAAAAAAATGGTTTATTATCTCATTTTCGCTTAGACATGGTTCAAATGCAAGTATTTTTATGTTAAGCACTTTTAGAGCAGTGGTTATTCCATCTCGAATAGATTTGAACATAGTCCGTAACTATTTTTTACATTAAATTTTAACTTATTTTCTTCGTTTTATGGTTTGAAAAGTTAAAAAATCTTCTACCAAATTCGATTCAACTCAGACCTGTTTCTAAAAGCTATTTAAATTAAATTTCAGAATAAAAATTAAAAAAAACAAAAGCCAATATGAAGAAAGAATAACATAAAACTATTTTATTTTTATGTTTTTATTTTATTTATTTTTATTGTTTTTATTGTTTTTATGTCCTTTTCACCTCAGTTACTTAATATATATATATATATATAAAATAAATCCTAATGCAGAGATTTAACTTAATGATTTTCTTAACAAATACAAAATATATTATTATCTTAGATTCTTTTGATTTGTCTTTGTGTCTCTTGTCAACAAAACAAAATTGGAAAAACAAAAAAAAAAAAAACTGCAAAGAGGATTAAAAAGGACATATAATCACATACTCGCATATATTAAATGTGTGAGTAAAAGTTATGCAAGTATAATAAGAAAAAATATTTATATTTTTTTTTCTTGAAATGTGTCCTGAAAATATTTCGTTTGTGGTATTTTTGTAAATTAAGGAAATACATTTTATTTTTTTTTTTTTTATATTATTTTATTGGATTATTTAATGTTAGTAAATAAATCGGATTTCTTATTGTTTACAATAAAAAAAAAAAAAAAAAAAACAGAATCTCAAAAAGTCGGAAATTAACATTTTCTGTGTAACAAAAATGTTTTTGTAAAATTATATTGCTTTTCGAATAACCTTTCAACTTTGGATTTGTTGTTTATTGATTATTTATTGATCGAAATCAGATTCACTTTATTGAGACTGCTGTACTACGTCGTGCATCTTGTGAAAGATTTATAATCCTAACTTTAACTTGGCAAAGAATGATATTCAAAGGTATACTATCAGTTAGGCTGCTAATGAAATTGAGACTGGCAACACATGTGTATTTTGTGAGCTTGCCTCATTTTTGTGAATAACTATGGTTTAGTATATCGTAATTATGAAATATTTTTTTGCATTAGCTTTTAATATATTGTCGTTTTTACATAATGTATTCACATATACTTTTTTTATATTCAAATTCAACATTTTTTCAAATAAATTAAACAATTTTTCATTCAAATTCAATATTTTGTCAAACAATTTGTTGAATTTGAGTAAAAAAAAGTATATATACTCTGTAACAGCGATTGGGCTCATTTGAGCTAATATTGGATTAGGCTCAAATAAATCAAAAATAAATCAAATGCCTCAGTTATTATAATGAACGCATGTGAACATTTTTCAGGCTTTTTAATAGTTTTCCTCGTATGTGTTGAGAATGTTCCAAAAGGCATAATAATACCTGCGTGATTATTGTATCGCAAATTGTTGCCTTAAATCTGTTAATAATTTAGTTCGTTAATTGATACCCACCTTTTATACTCACCATATATGACAACAAACATTTCATTTGTTGTCATGTATGGTTGTCAATAATGTCACATTAACTCGTTAAGAAATGTGTATCAATTGTTATTTTAACGTTGTCGTGGTTTTTCGTCTTTATAAAAAGTATTGTAGGTAGTGACTAGACTGTCTAGAAAAAGTTACGGATCCAATTTTGTATTGAGGCTTAAAAAAAGTATGTTAAAAATATTTGTTTTAAAAATTGTATTGTTCCTAAGCCAAAAATCTTAGTACTAGAGCCACTCTGTGGCAGTGAGAGAGTTAATCAGATCACTAACTTTGCTAGCAGTGATGATTCCTATATTATTGGCGAAGGCCTCTATCACTTAGGGCCCAGATCTGGCTCTAATTCAGTGTTGAAGAGTTTCGGTATCGTCTTTTTTTTAAGTCTACTTTCAATATTTTATATAATAATTCCCATCGATCTTTATCACACTTAGTCTTTATTAGCATCACAATTTATGTCCAATTTAAACCTTGGTCACCTATACTTATAATATTTTAATTAGTTTTAATGTCTTTGTTTTAAAACTGTATACTTTACAATGTTTTATTTTGCGCCCAATCGATTTTTATCACACTTAGTGTTTCTTAGCATCACAATTTATGTCCAATTTAAACCTTGGTCACCTATACTTATAATTTTTTAATTAGTTTTAATGTCATTGTTTTAAGTCTGTTTACTTTACAATATTTTATACAATAATCCCAATCGATTTTTATCACACTTAGTGTTTGTTAGGATCAAAATTTATGTCCAATTTAGGTTTGCCATTCTTTGCCTCTAATTTTCTACTTAAACACAAGAATCCTGATAATATAAATTAACCTTTTAACACTGATAATATAAATTAATATTATTGGTAATATTTTTTCTCTCTGATCACAGACTGCATCTTTCAATTGATAAATCCTAGCAGTAAATTGCATAATCCATTTTCCGAAATCATCCCATTAGTTTTCGTAGCTTTCCCATAAATTGTCTACTTTAAGTCCTGCCGCTTAGAATACGTTTTAATATTCTGTGGGAGGGTAATACTGTTTCAAGCCCAATATAATTTTTGCATTTTTACTATTATCCAGATTTCCGATTTGTTATGTAAATTTTAAGTATCATTGTGGTAACGGAGTCCTTATCCGTCAATTTCTTATATAGAGCCAAGAGTTATTTTTAAATTAATTTTTTTTCAAAGATTTCAATTATTTTTTTACTTCTTTTTGTGAGAGTTAAGTCGTCGCTCCTATAATAAAGACACAATAATCACAGTAGATTGTTATTTCGAATTCATACTCACTGATTACAATCTAGTTCATAAACTCTTTAATACCCACAGCTATCATTTTTGATAACAAATTTTTGATCTAAGCTTGTACGTTGAAAATTGGTTTTATTTTTGTTTCCTGATTTTCAATTTATTGTGAATTTCTTTGCAATTTATTATCGGGAGAACCGTGAAATATTTTTTATTCGTTAGAATTTTTTTTTGTCTTTATTTCGTCAATTTCGTTTTTTTTTTTTATGTTTTTGACAATAGGTGACTTAGGTGGAATCATCTTTAGGGCTTAATTCAGTGCGTATTTGCAACTTTATACTATACAACATCTACAACATCTAGAGCACTTATTCATCAAATTACTGGCTTTACTCATTAAATGTGGATAAATATTGCTATATCAACAAACTCAAAAATGTCGAAATCAGTCAACCAACAGCTAGAAGATTATTTGGAAAAAATAATCTAATATCGGAAAATCAATCTAGTTTTCGGGAAAAAAATAGTTGTTAGTCATCATTAAATTTAGTCATATCAAACTGGAAATTAGCAAAAAATGATAAAAAAGTAGTAGTTGCGGTATTTCTTGACCTAAGACGAGCATTTAAAACAATCGATCAACAAATTTTATTACAAAAAATGGAAAGTTATGGAATAAGGGGAAATGAAAATAAGTGGTTTCAATCATATTTGCTCAACAGATATCAAAGAACTAAGGTCAACAATCAGTTCTCAAACTATAAAGATATTTCAATTGGGGTACCACAAGGTTCAGTGTGGGGTGTTTTACTTTTTTTGATGTACATAAATGATATTGAGAAGGTTGTAAACTTTGTGCAAATATCCTTGTTTGCAGATGATACGTTGATCTTTTTATAATGGATGATTCTGTAGAAGAATGTGTTCGGAAAGTCAACTCGGACCTTAAAAAATTAGCTGAATGGTTCAAAAACAACAAACTGAGCCTTAATATTACCAAAACTAAAGCCATGGTTATAAATGGTAAATGTAATTATGATATCATAATTGATCAAAATATTATTGAAATAGTTGAGCATATCAAATATTTGGGTCTAGTAATAGACAATAAATTAAATTCCAAAAAACACGGCGAATTTATGTGCAAGAAAATTTCAAAAAAAAACTTGGGTTTTTAAGTCGAATAAGAAATAAGTTGTCTATTATAAGTATTATAAGAATCTTCAGTACCATGTTTAAGCCCCATTTTGAGTATTGTGCAACTATTACAGCTTTTGTAAATAATGAAATAATAGAAAGATTACAAAAACTACAAAACCATGAAATGAGAACCATACTCAAATGCAATAGGTATACCCCAATTGATTTTATGTTAAAAACGTTAAAATGGCTCAACACAAGACAAAGACTTCGTCTACATGTATTATTTTTTGTATTTAAGATGAAAAATAGATTAAGAAATATATTCAACTTCAGACTAGATTTCTTTAGAAGTGAAATTGCGAAAAATCAATTAATGAATGGTGGTCTAAAGATGTTTAATGAATTACCCACAGATCTGAAACTGGAAAGAAACTACAATAAATTCAAATTTAAAGTTACACAATATATTTGTCAGCTCAAACGTAAAATTTCCGATATAATTACAAACTTTATTTTGCTCATTTTTTTTTAATTAAATTTTCAAATTCATTTTCATTTTTTTACCGAATTTAAACATAAGCTTTAATTTAAAATTTTTAAATTATAATTAAATAGTATTTTATACTCTAAATAAATGAATATTAAAAAAAAAAAAAAATATATTGTCAGGAACTAAGCGTTCTGAAATATAATAGCTCCATTTTATTTAATTGGTTACCAGATCATACTCTCAATTATTTTTTGTCATTTATTTTATCCCAATAACAAAGGGTCTATATAGAACAGTTCGAAAAACCCATTTAAAGCATTTTTTTTCTTCCTCGGGAATCGAACCAGGGACTTTTAGATTGAAAGGCAGGCGCTCTACCTACTGAGTTTTATCTGTACTACCTAGAGTTTATATATGTTCTATGCAAATTTTTAAACTTTGAAATAGCGTACAATCTTATTTTAAGTTTAGGGTAGTTCACGTCATACCACATGGTAACGAATATTATTCATTTGATCTTGTATGTTTGATGCTATTTTTGTCTCTTTATTTCCAATTTTCTATTAAAAGAACTATTCTACAAAAATATTCTGATTGATATTCTCTCACTTCATCTATTTCGCCTTAAAACATATTTTTTTTGCCATCGATACTTAAGATATTTAATTTTCTTTAATCCATTTTTATACTTACTCTACTCGTTCAACTAATAATCTGGAAACGTGTCATTCAATGCAAATTAAATTAATATACATTATTAACTTAATGGTCGGAACTTGATTAATTAATTTGCTGAATACATGAAAATACCATTTTTTACTGATTGAAATATGCTGTTAATACTTAAATTTATCTTCTCTCCTAAAATAGTGCTCCGTTTTCTTGCATAATATTCTCTTAAAATAATGCAAGAATCATGTTGTCTGTATACCCGTCCCATACTCAATATATAACCATGTACAAGAAAAATTTCAGTAAAATATTCTCTCTTTTTTTTCTACTTTACTTAATTTAAGCAATTCACTAGGATATTATAGGTTCATAAAATTTGTAACTATTTCGTCATAAATCACATACAATTTTTATATTCTTTTTATTTACAAATTTGTAATTTGTCATTTCATCACATAGATGAAATAACTTGAGTTGAATAAAAGTGACAAGAAATTGCAAAAAAAAAATGAGAAAAAAAATAATTGAAATACCGAATATCTTCGAACTAAAATTTATTTTTACTTTGAACAAAAAGGATTTAAAAAAAAAAAAATGGTTGCCAACAAGGATATTAAATTTTTTTTTTTGCACTTTTATTACTTCAATCCAAAACACTCAATATTAATTTTATACCTACTGGAATAATGTGTTATGTGCCTCTTAAATTCTTCTTAGAAATATATATTGAGTTCTTAAAAAGAGTTTAGCATTGTAGTTGTTTTTTTACTTAAGTTTTTATTTTTTTTTTTTTTGTGCTTACAGCTTTCAGATTTTATTTTATTATATTTTTTTTTTGTAATTTTAAAGACAAATTACTTTGAGATCTGCTGTCACCTGATATTTATTTCCATACATTTTATTTATTTCTTAAGGCTAATTTACACTTTATACTTTGGTTGAACATTTATTTACGGAAACGGGTGGTGCAAGTACCGTTTTTATTAGAGTTTCATAAAAAAAATTAATATTTCCCCACTTCATATAACTCTCTGGAGTTCCCTGAAGCTATTTTCGATAAAATAACAATTATGAAAATAGATTATGTGTAGATTAGACCTAAAAAGTAAGGCTGTGGTGCAAGCTCAATGTTCACATTAAGTTCAATACACTAAAAAAAATGGTTTTTAATCAAATACTAGAACTGGGTTTAACCCAAAGTTGAATTTCGCTATTAGAAATATATTAAAATATAGATATCCTGGCCAAACATTGATGATCTCAATTTATGTTATTGACAATATTTTTCTCTGAAATATCATCTTTTTATTAATATCTCTTCTTATTTTATTGATATCCGGTAGGTATGAAGTTGAAATTAAATTTATTTTATTTCCTCTGAATCGTTTCACTCACGAAATAATCTCTTTAGTTTAAGCCTCCCAACAACGTTATGGCTATGATGTTAATACTGTATGAGTATAACATTTTTAGCTGACAAATTGCTTCGAGGTGTGTCGGGGAGTAAGGCAGTGCTGTATTTTATCACCCATATTTTTTTTAGGGGTAAATGGATGACATAATGACTATACTATTGTGTGTGTAAACGAGAACAACGGTATTTAGTAGTGTCCTTTCGAATGTATCAGCCACTTAGATTACGCCAACGACGTGTGTTTATTGTCACATACGAATGAAGTCTTAAACCGTATACACCAAAAGCTGTATGACACTGAAAAAAGTGCGAGTCTAAAAGTGTAATACAGCTAAAATCAAAATGTTGAGTCGTTCAATTACAAGGGCAGCATCATGTCATCAGATGGAGTTGTCGAAGTGGATATTGAAGCACGCATCAGCAAAGTCTGTACTGCTTTCGGGATGTTCTCAAAAATGTGGCAGGCGCGCAACATATCTCTGCGCACAAAAATAAGAATATTCAACGAATATGCAAAATCTGTTCTCTTCTACGCTTGCGAAACATGAATAGTTTCAGAAAACATCATTAGGATACTCCAAGCGTACATTAGTAGATCCTAAGCATTCTCTGGCCACAAACCATTTCCAACAGAACGTTGTGGCAAAAAATGAAGCAAAAACAAATAGACTTGGAAATCCGACAAAGAAGAAACCTGACAACAACATGGCGAAACAATGTTTCAATAGAACACCTTCGGAGGACACGTCGCAACGGAAAGGCCAAGAAAAACTTGGAGAACAACTGTTTTAGCCAAACCAAGTACTCAGAAAAGAACGGGATCACAACTGAAGAGGTTAGCTGCAAATAGGAGCCGACGGAAAGATTTTATTTCCGCCCTATTCCCTACGGATCACGTTACAGGACATTAATGATAACATTTTTAAACTACCACTAAAATTTTATTCAATTGTTACAATATCCAATTTTTTAGTTTTTCCAGATTGAAAATGACAGAATAAGAATTGGCATTTGAGATGACTCATTATTACATTATCATCTTGTCAGAGACACTTTTTTCAGAATTTCAATTTCAATCTACTAAAAAAAACTATTAAAGTTTATGTAATTAAAAAAATCGGAGCAGATGGAAAATATAAAAATGAGCAGAGAAAAATTCTCTCCAATGGAAGCAGAGAAACAAATCCACTTCAATTATATGGTAAATAGGAAATTAAATGCTATCTATTTTACTAGACGTGATTTGTATTAGAATAGAATAGCAACCATTTATAAATTTATCAACTACATTGTGAAGAAAATGATTTAAAGAAACTGAAGGATAGAGTCTGCACGACAGTCGCACGGGGGTGTCTCTAGTACTGAATTCCTTAAACGAGCTATTTTTTTTTTGTTTTTTTTTGTATAAGCAGTCAGACGTTAGGATGTAACCTTTAAGTACTTAGTACTTAAGTACCGCTTGGTTGGGATAGGGCAGGAAGAAAGAAAAAAGATATTCAAAGAATTAAAAGGAATTTGCAGAATGAAGTTATTGAAGTTTTTCTTAAATTTCTGTAAGTTGTACCCTATGGTGTTGTTTCAATGTGAAAAAACACATTAGAAGGAATATGATTCTAGATTCGTGAAGTTCGGACTATGAACGAATTTCCGTAACATGTTTTATACAATCTAGATAGGGGTGAACATTTGGGGGACATCTTGTTTGGCGTTGGAACTGCTCAAGAAGAGAGACTAGTTTTTTTATTTATTAAGTGCATGTCTCAACACCTACGAAGTATCTATAAAATAGAGAATGTACTCCTACTATATGACGATGTGCAAATAAAGTTAAGGACGATGATACAGTTGGGTTGCCGATTAGACAAACTGCGCGATTTTGAAAACGGTCAAGGTAGTTTAAGGGAGAAAGGGAAGCGCTAGCCCAAATGTCGTATAATTGATTTATAGTCTTGGTCATATAAATGGTTTATAGATAAATTATGATGTTCTGAAGATGAAAAGAGATTGTTGCATCGATTCATTCTCCTAAGCCAACGATCTTCTTAGACAACCACGAAGACCAAATACATTACTATAGAGTTGTAGCATCAAAGAGGCACAATGATATTCTAATTGATCTCCCAGAACCAACTGGACCGATAACTTCCATTATTATTTACCTACTGTACGATATTAGAATTAAATTATGCTGAAGCCATATATCCCCGAGGGTAAAAGACAACATATTAGTGTTAGAGTTGAGTGATAAAAATAAATTTTTGTTTTGATTTTTAGTTTTTACTACATTACATAAATAACTCCCAATGCAAATTTAAAATTTAAAATGTAAACTCGACTTTAGAAAATGTAAATTTGTTATCCTCTCTTATGTATAGAAAATTAAAAAAAATTTAAATAAAACAAAAATGAAGAATTTAAGTTGCTACACATAAAATATTTTATTTTAACCGACATTTTTCTTAATAGCTTAGGAGTAACGGTAATTTTATACAATAATGTGAAAAGTATATTCATTGTAGTATTATTTTCACTATATGTGAAAGGTCGACAGGAAGT
This sequence comes from Argyra leucocephala, assembly GCA_963942445.1. Taxonomy (NCBI): domain Eukaryota; kingdom Metazoa; phylum Arthropoda; class Insecta; order Diptera; family Dolichopodidae; genus Argyra; species Argyra leucocephala. The sequence continues at coordinate 20,384,702 of OZ012681.1, forward strand.
AAAAATATTTAAGGATCTTTATTAAATATTCATATAAAATAAAAAAAAATTAGCAAAAAACTGGTAAAATAAATGTAAGAAAATTGTAGGAGGATTACAGATTGTAATTAACTTAAATCAGATTCATTAAATTCTTTAATTAACATTTTTAAAATATCTTGTATATTAAATTTTTTAATGTTAACGGAATTTTTTTTTTTAAATACCTTAATAAAAGCATTTTTAATTTCACTATGGAGATATTTGATCTGAAAATACATATTGCCTTGCCATTATTCAATGTATAATTATGTAGAAAAAATGATGTAGGTATTATTATTGTAAAGACGTAGTAATGTAGTAATGTTTTTTTTTTAATTCCAAGAGTATAAGATAAATATGTTAACAAACAGATTTTCGAAGAGACTTGAGATACACAATCACATACAACAGTTTGTTTTATAATTTTTTTAAATACACATACTTTTGTATATGTAAATAACTTCGACTTTATAATAGTGTAATTTCATTTAAATTTACAGTGATATCCGAATTGTATTCCAAATTAATATCAAAAAATTATTGAAAGAATTTTTTTACAACACCCAGCGCATTTAGCGGGGCTTGAATTTGATACCTTTTGATGTAGTCAGATGATATAATCACTATACTATATGATCTTTACTGAAATAAGATATTTTGTTTAATAAGAACAAAAAATGAGGAGTTCTTTTGCACTAACCATAAACAGTCAATATCGGTTATGACGATATTGAGTGGATCACCAAATTTGGTCGTTCTATTCGATAGGTCGATAAATAATCAATATCAAAATGTTTTTATTATAAATTAAAAGAGGTATTGTTTATTTATTTATAAAAAATTTTATTTCACAGTTTTTAACTAAAAAGCAAATTTAATTTATTTATTTATTTATTTATGCTTAATTCAAACATATTACAAGTTGCAATATCTTAATCTAGTAAAATAAACAAAAAATTCAAAAATCTATAATTATAATTGACAAGCATTTAAGGTCCTGCGCAGTAGACACCTTTTTATTTTATTTCGATTCTCCTACTCCTTATTGAACTTCTAATTTATATATTATATAAGATTATATATAAAACAAAAATGCGCACACAGTTGAAAATTTTGTAACCATATGATTTTATTATTCAGCAAATAAATTATGCATAAGTGAGATCTTATGAAAGTAATAAACAAAAGCAAACAAATCAGTTATTATATAATTTATATTATATACTTTCAAATGAATCTATTTACATATGCCAAATAAAAACAAAGAAATAAATTCATTTCAAATAAAAAATATAAAAAAGCAAAAACAAAAAAAATCAGTTGAATTGTTCATATGACTAGCAAATTCATTTTTATATAGTAGAGTTAGAGTATATATAATTATCCTTATTGAACTTCTAATATATAGTAGTTGTATATAAAACAATAATGCTCACACAGTTGAAAATTTTTTAATCATATGGTTTTATTATTTACCAAATACATTATTCGTGAGTTCTTATTAAAATAAAAAACAAAAACAAACAAAAATATAAAAAGACAAAAACAAGAAAAAATACAAAAACAAAAAAAAATCATATGACGGGCAATTTCATCTTTACATAATAGAGTCAAAGTAGCTATCCATAATTATAATTGACAAGCATTTTAACTTTATATTATTTTTTCAATTTACCAAAAATATTCTTAATTTATAAATAAACACGGTTTTGGTTAATGAAAATATAGACCCAAATTCTATTAATTCTCTTGCAGAATTGTGAGCTTAATTTGTTTCAGAATTACATTCATACATAATCCATACATATTTATATACCTACAATTTTGAAAATTTTTTACTCATATGATTTTATTATTCAGCAAATACATTATGTATAGTGAGTTCTTATTAAAATAAAAAACAGAAGCAAACAAATCAGTTATTATAATTTACATATGGACTTGCAAATGGATCTATGTACATATGCCAAAAAAAAAACAAAAAAACAAATTCATCTAAAATAAAAAATAAAAAACAACAAAAAAACAAATCACTTAAATTCTTCATTTTTATCTTTTTAAGTAAATGTTTCTAAGTTTTTGTTATTTCTAGTAATAATATAGTTTTTATTAAAATTATGTATTATGTAGGTATATATATACGTACCTCTTTAATGACAAAACTTTTTATTTTTAGTAATTTTATCACTAAATGCCACTCACTATAGGGAATATATCGGAAACGAAGCAGTATATGAGGGACGTGTATTTATGTGTCCTAAATAAAACTTACTAACCGCAAAACTTTTTATTAAACACGAGTGGTTTCTGCTATATCGTGCGAAGTCTATGTCATTACTGTTTTATTAAAGATTTTAAATTTGATTTCAACTTGAAATATAATTACTCAACAGGGGCCCCTAGTAACAATTAAAATTACATAAAATATTATTGCAAAAACTTAAAAATAAAATAAAATAAAATAAAATAAGAAAAAAAATAGAAGTCTTAAAATATAGAAATTACTATAAAAATTAAATTACATACATATATAAATATTACTACAAGTACAATATTATAGATTATGGTATATGTAAATATAAAATTTTCTTTAATTTCACTTTACTGAACGAAAACTCAATAAAATCTTTATACTCATTAACAGCCACAAACATTCTATTAACTGGTTCATATTTCCCATAGTTAGTTCGGTGAAATACCAAGTTAAAAATACTTTTCGAACGGAAACGAGTACTTGTATTTAAATGGGTGTCAATCAACCTCTTTACAGCCTGTGAATCAATTTCCGCATTTAGAATTTGCATTAAAAATACAGTATCAGAAACAGTTCTTCGGGACTCCAACGTATTTAATTGTAATAGTTTTAGCTGGTCTGTATAAGGAGGGAGAATAAAAAGGTCAGACCATGGTAAACTACGAAGAGCAAACCGAAGAAACTTTTTCTGAATTGCTTCAAGTCTATCGATATGATTACGATAAAATGGTGAATAATATGTATACACTTACATCCATAGAAAACTGTAACATAACATAAAATAAATACACATTATTATGTAGAACAGTAATTCTCTCTTTCGACTTTTTTCTGCCTACACATTTTGCTCCTTTAAATTTCAATGTTTTGTTAGGCATCATTCTATAAAATAGACCCATTTCGTCTATATTGAAAACTTCATTATCGGAATTTCTTTTACGAATGTGGGGCCATGCAGTTTCTAACCATTGTTCAACTGCATTCATACAGGAACACTTTTGGTTTCACTACTTATTTACTTATATTCTACTACGATATTATTTAGTGATCGAAATCGCTGTATCCATGCAGTTGAACAAGTAAAATTTTCTTTTCCCATTACTTTTGCAAATTCATCTGCTTTGGCTTGTAATATGAGGCCGTTAATGTGTATATGATTAGATTGTTTGAATGAGAAAAGCAAAGGCTAGATTCATGCTTACTATTTGGCTATTTCTTTATTTGATTTTACTAAAGATATTAAATTCGTATTAAAAAAAAAAAATAAGCATAAAAAATATAATAAAATAAAAATATTTAAATATAAAAATAAAAAAAATATTAGAAATATCAAATATCACAACCAGATGACAATCAGACGTTTGAAAGTAACGGATCAATCATCGGATGCTTAGCTATGCTATGCGTAGTTAATATGTATTTTTCTTTGTTTTGATTTTATTTTTCGTCGTTATAACCAATAATTTTTGCTTTTGTAATAAACAATAAGAGCTGTCGTTGTTTCCGATATCAATTTGTTTGAATTATATGAACGTAAAACCGGGACTTTTGAAATTGGTTGTAATAAACGATATGTTGTTATAACCGATACATTGTTCTGTTACAGATGATTTTGTGGCCGTGTAGTTCTAATTAACCATCAATCAGCCAATTAGTAGGATATTAAGAATATTTTTTTCGACTTTTTAGGTCTAACAAATACTGGGCTCAAATGAGTAAGAGTATATAATGTTTTAGTAATCTTGAAAAAATTTCAAAAGTACCTATTGTTGGTTTGTATCCACATATATGTGTGATCTACTAGCTTGCGCCGATAATAAGTAAAGTTTTAGTTCGTGTTGAAGGGGATCGCAATGAACCCAAAAGTGATTTGATGATGTAAGAGTGACGGATTCCTGTGGCGACCACCCCTTTTAAAATTAATAACTAGAAATGTATAAATTATGTTTGTTTTATATGATTTAACCGTCTTTATTTATTTCTTCGAAGTAATCTGATAATCAAATCTTAGTTCTCTAACGTGCTATCCCCAATAGATTTGAAGAAAGTTTTAAAATTTATACTGAAATTGGTTTATTGATTGCCTTTAGTCTTCTTTAGTTTCCTCTACTGGCTTGCTTACTGAACCGATACGATTGTTCATATAAATAGATTTTGCTGATCTTAAATAAAGTCGAAGGTTGGGACAAATCAATTTAAATTATTGTATTCTGTTTGATATAAATTGCAATAAAATTTTTAAAAACTGAAAATAACGAAACGAGATTAATTGACCTGTCGAGTCATTTATAAATTTCAAATAAAATTCAAATTAGGTAAGACCATATGCTTTAAACACATTTGCTTAAACACATAATGAAAATGTTTCAAGAAACCTCTGCCGTTTCAAACTTCTTCCAAAAAACTGCAGCTGCACGTTTTAAACTATACAAAAAATGCAATTCGAAAAATTATGTTCACCGTCAGGGTCAATGTGTCATGAGTCAATGTGTCATGAAATTGCAATTTAATGCTTTCGATGATTACAATTTGTGACGTTTAACAATTCATTAGGTTTTACTTTTGCCATAATAGACGTCAATCACTAATGTACGTTGCATACATTGCGCGTTTTGCACATTAAGCCTCATAATTTTTTTATTTTATTTTATTTTCAACTCAAAATAGCCATTAAGCTCGTGTATAATGTTTTATAATTCTTAATTCAAGTTCATAAATTTTCATCAACAAAATAATAAAAAAATATAAGATGCAAACAATCTACATGTTTTATATCAATGATAAACCATAAATACGTATTGAACTAAATATGTATTTAGGCTTACTACGCTCGCAAGACTAAACAAGCCGGAAATTGAATGGTTGAGCTACTTGGCAATTAAAGAAGTTTCTTTTATAAACTTTTTTAAGAAAATGGAAAATTTGATTTATATTTTTATTTTATATTGATATGTGCACATTCTAAAAATAACCATAAAATCAACTTTATGGTTCCAAGGACTAATTAAATAATATTTTTATATTATTTTGGAATAAAAGCACTTTATCGTTACTTTTTGGCTTGTGTAAAAACATAATAAATTTGTGAAAATAAAATTATTTCGGTTTGTACACAAATATAGAAATAAGCTTGCAAAAAATAAGTGAACCTTGGTCATTATAAAATAATGGGGAATTTGATTACTAATACAAAAGTGGTGCATTCTAGTCCAGCTTGTGGCGTTTATGTGTTGTAAAAAATTGTTTTAATTAGAAACACAAAACAATTTTGGTATCATTAAATTAAAAAATTATTTCTGATTATTAACACAAAGATACTCTCTAAAGTAGATGTAGGTTTACACTTTCAGTTAATACTCGTAAATACACATTAAGTTAATAATCGTCGTATTTAAAATCAAAAATTTCAGATACAAATAAATTGGTTGTATGCCGGAATATTGTATCTGGTATTACTGAATAGAATTGTAGGATGCCGGAAGTAACTTCAACACTTAAACATTGGAAACATTTCAGTCTAAAGTTTTACGGTCGATAGTGAATTCAACCCATGAAAAGATTAAAATATTAATACCAATACCAATCATTCTGGTTTAGTTCTAATGTATGCAAATACAATCATTATATATATATATATTATTCTGCATTTATCTGGATGTTTGTAAGTCCGACGGAATACTCCAACACATATACAAATTGCAATATGTATGCAAATTGCTTTGGTTCTCTTTTTATAACCCCTGTTTACCATGCTGAACCTTTGCAGAAAAAAATACCATTGCATGAAATATATTTTTTTAATTTAATGTTAGTCTTCTTCGCAAATAATAAGGAAAAATAATAATAATAATATAAATAAAACAAACAACTTTTTTGATTTATAATTATTAGGACTAATAAAAATTTTTTCAATAGTTTAATATGGTATAATAACCAAAAGGCAAACAGCATTTAACACAAAAAAAACATAATGCACTTAAAGGTTATTCTTATTACTTAAAATTATACACAATATGCATATGTGTCTACATATTTTTTTTTTTTTTTTGATTTTTTTTTGTTGTTATGATAATCATCATAGCATCATAGTTTTGCCATACCGTATGCATAGCCTGTATAGTACTATAGGTAGGTATATATACTCTAGCCAGAAATGTGATGCGATGATGAGTTAAAATTGTTATTGATTTTTATTTTTTTTGTTTATTTTTTTTTTTATAATATATATATATATATCTATATGATATATAAATTTATGATCGTATATAATATTTAGTATATATTATGGGGTTAGGTTTTGGTTCTGCTGATTTACACATAAAAACAATAACAACCTAAACATTTTTAAAGAAATTAAATGAAATTTTGTACTATTATTTTTTATTTCTTATCTTTGTAAATTTATAATTTTTAGGTATATTTGTTTTCTTCAAGTGTGTAGAAATGTATGTTGTAGAGAGTGATGAATATTTTTTAATATAGTAGGTAAGTATATATAGGTATCGGTTAAACCATATTGATTGTTGTTCTTATTTTTAATGATTATGTATGAATTTTAACATGAACCGTTCGATAATGAATTTTTTTAAATGAAATGAAATTTTAAATAACCGATGAATGGTTCACAAGCTATGAACAGTTTTGTAAATACCTATTTATTTGCAGTAAATTTTTTTATTTTAATTTTTTCTCCAACACGAGTTTTTATTTAATTCATCAAAATAAATATTATGTGTACCTACAATATTAGTGTTTTTTTATATTTAAAATTTTATTTATTTTTGTTTTTAAAATAAATTGTTTTCGTTCAAAGTTGTGGCTCATTCTAAAATATTATTTGTTCGCTATAAACTTTGACGCTAAGCTTACGCAGCGAATGTTATTGAATGTTAACAGGATTAACTTAATTCTGAATTATACGATAAATTTTCAATGTTGGCAAAAAGGATGTCGCTAAAATGATCGAGTAAATGACCCTTAGGGAATAGAAAATTTTGCACTTTACTACAAATATTCTGTTTATATGGTAATTAAAAGCGTTATAATACAAAAATAAAGGTATGATAAATTAGTAAGCAAATACGTACTTTTCTTAAACTTGAAATGAAAACTCTAATGAAGAAAATAAATGCTAGAATTTATTTTGCTTCCGTCATTTATGGCGGGTTACCAAGCTAGTTTATCAATATAATCATGTAAAATGTAGTCAATACAAATATTATTATTAAATAGAATTAAAGTAAATACAATTAAATTAAATCAAACTACCAGAAGTGAATGGAAGAGATTCTGTTAATACTTTTGTCCATTACTGGTAGTACGCAGGGTTCCCACATACATATAACAGCCTCACAAACTACCAGAATTGAATGAAACACATTAAGTTAATACTTTTTCCGTTTCTGGTAGTACGCAGGGGTTCCCACATACATTATAACACCCTACAGCTAACATGTACAAAGCCTAAACAGTAAAATTTTCATCCATCAGTCATGGTTTAAAGTATGATGGATAACCAAAAAAATTAGTCTGAAGATGAATTCTCATCTGCTTGACCAAAAATTAGCAAATGAGGAGGAGATAAATGTACTCCCTATATGAAGAAAAAATGCGACAAATACCATCTAATCATACATTTATACAATATAATATCCCTACCTAACTAATTAGATTTATAAAAAATTATAAAAAAAAAAATGAAAAATTCTTTTATCTCTTTGTAACCTCAAGGTATCCATAAATTATTGAATCACTTAATAAGAATACAAATTAACCATTTCAAAATCAACTCCTTGTCTTAATTTTCAACTTTTCTTGTGAAAATATATATATTTTTTTATCTATTATTTATTTTTTTTTTTTATTCTAATTATCTCAACAAATAGTCCTTTGTTACGATTCAACAATACCAAATAATTTTGTTTTTTTTTTTGTGTTTTTATTATTTTTCATTATCCTTATATTTTTTCGTCATTAAATCACACAACAAAAGCAAAAAAAAATATTTTTTTTTTATTTTGTTTTTAGTTTTAATTTAATTTTATTTTCAATTATCCATTTTGTTGACGTTGTTGTTTTGTTTTAATTGTGTTAATTGTAATAAAATATTAATCCTATTTTAAGGACATTTGTAAAAAGGTAAAATGAAATTTTTTTTTTAATTAAGTTTTTTTTTTTTGTTTGCTGTTTATTTTTCATTATTTTAATTGTCAAAAAATAAATTTTAATTTTGTTTTTTGATTTGTCGTTTGAATTAATTTTTTTTTGTTTTGGATGCTGTTATCTGTTATTTAGTGGAATGTAATTTTGTTACGCTTTAGTTAATTTTAATTGTTTTAAGACAAAATTAAAAATTGAAAAAAAAGTTATGAGTGCAGTAATTAATAAGTGTCTTTATACTGAAAGTAGGTATCATAAATTAAGTGGGTGGTTTTTCAATAGAAAATGCTATCTGCTGTCCTAGATAGCAATTAAAAATAATATATTCTTTATTCAAATATTTGGTATAAGGACCTATTAATTACTTGAAATGAATGATTTGAAATTTTTGAATGAGTATAAAAGAAAATATCTGTTGGAGTTACACAGGAAAGTGTTGTGGGGTTCAATATTTTTCCCACTATATTCTTATATAGAAAAAGCATTCCCCAAATTTACAAAAAAAATTATGGCTATTTTGTAGATGTCACAGAGATTTTTGTAGTTGATGAATCTACCGAAAACTCTACATTTTAAAGGGTAATTAATTAAATAAAAATATGGACCACAATGATGGTGTATAAAAATTAATTAAACCAAATCAATTTCTGCGTTCGTTCCATTGCTAAATTACCCTGCTTTCGGTAATGTCGTCTGCGCTGCAAATGTAAAAAAATTAACTGTCATCACACTTTCGGTTATGCAGTTGACGACAATTGACGATCGTCATGCTTTCGGTTATGTAAAATGGCAGCCAAATTTGAGCATACAAAGCATCAAATAATTTATTATTAGTTGTTGATCGTCATTTATTTTGTTCTTTGATTGTATAGTAAACATTTTTTTGATGGTTCTACAGGTTTTTGAATATGAAAACATGTAACTTCAGTCTATTGTTTGTAATTTTTATTACATGTCTTTATAAAAAACGGATTTAAAAAAAAAAAAAATTAAATAAAAACCAAAAATACACACAATAAATAACAATAAATCACAATTCACAAATCAAAAATTTATATTCGGTAATATCAAAGACGCAACATCAAAGTATATGCATTTGTCGATTTGACAGGTGATCGGTCCAATCAAATGTTAATTGATTGATAGTCAATTCAGCATTACCGAAAGCAGGGTCAGCAACGCTATAAATGTCAAAAAAATACCGGCTCGTTGCTAATATATCGCTTGTTGGTTCATACCGCTCGTCCCTATAAATATCTAAAGTGGAACAGACGTTCGGCATATTGAAAAACTGTTAAAAAATTTTATCATGACGTATAAATTTTATTCCATTGGTAGCACGCTTCATAATATTATTAGAGAAGAGCTCATTCCTCAGATGCATATACAGATCAACTTGAGTTCAATGAAAGCATACAATATTATTTATTTTATTTATTTATTTCATTTCTCAAAAAGAGCTGTGTAGCTCGTATAGAGTATATATACATGTATGTGATTTAACATATCAAAAATAAAAGTATTCAAAAGTATTCAGTGCAACATAATTATAATTTAACAATTTAATATAATAAGAAAATATAAAAGATTTTTTTTTGCTAATACATTTTTACATTTTTTTATTATTGATAATTTAATATAATCTACTCCTGAACTATTAGTGCTGGCAAGACTGTCTATGATACGCTGTATTTCCACTACATTGGTAAAGCTAAATTTAAATGTACTAGTTGTTCTAGGTACTGGCATATAAAATGAGTCGAAATTTTTCGCCATATTTCTTCCAACATTACTGTAAAACTCGTTGAATTCATTGATTTTAGTGCGTTTTTCATTTAGTGATTGACGTTCATTAAAGAACTCATTATTTCTATAGTTGCTTAGTCCATCTGTTGCTATTCCTTTGACGTAGTTCCACATTTTTTGTTGGTTATTTAGACATTTGTCAAATTTGTTGGTGTCGTATATTCTTTGTTTTCTCCTTTTTGTAGTAGTTAGTTTATTTAGCCAGTAATGGTATTTTTCTTTTAAATGCATGTTGTTTACATCTAATAAATGTTTGCTATGCCAATAATTTTTTATCTTAATTAGTTGTATACATTCATCGTCTATCCACGGTTTGCTGTATTTTACATATTTTTTGTATTTTTTGTTTGTAGTTGACATAGTTATACATTTTTGTACCGTGTTTACTAGATTATTGCAAATTATCTCGGCAACACTTGAAGATGTGTCGATATTGCAGTTTGACAATTTATTTATTACTTCATTGTCATTTGTTTTTGAAATGTTATATTGACAGAAGTTTTTATTTACAAAACCATTTTCTTCAGTTATTTCCAACAATAAAATATTATGGTCCGTATAGTCAGCACATAAGTGTGTTATATTAATTTTGTTATTAATTTTATTTTTTAGGATATGATCGATACAAGTGTTTGTTGCTGCTCTGGTGGTTGTTTTATCACAAAAATAGAACCCATTAGATTCAACAAGAGATTTGTAATCATTAACATCTTTATCCAGCGTATTATTTATATTCATGTTGAAATCTCCAAGAACAATTGAATTTTTTTCATCGAGGCTATTTAAGTGTGCATCTAATAGATTGTAAAAGGAATTAATATTGTTTCTGGTGTTATTTGGTGCTCTGTATATTAATGATATATCAAGCTTGGTGTTTATTGTGAATATTTTAATTGAAATTAAATTATTGAGGTTATCATTAAACGTTTCTAGTGTTTTGTATTCTAGTGCATTATGTTTAAATACACCCACTCCTCCTCCTTTTCTATCTATACGACAAAAATTTTATTGTATTGATTTAAATTATTAAGATCTACTTCCTCTTCAGTTATCCAAGTTTCAGTTAGTATTATTAAGTGTACAGTATAATTCAAACTATCTAGTATATAAGAGACTTCATCCATTTTGTATTTCAGACTTCGAATATTTAAAATATAGAATTTTTAATGAATTAGTGCGATCAAATTTCATTTCGTGTATTGTATTAATTGAGTTTACTTGGGTACATTGTTGTAAAGTATTTGTGTCAATTTCATTATTTACTAACATATTTTTCTAGATTTTTTTCTGAGTTGATTCTTTCACTTTGTCTTATAAACACTTTACCTTCCTTTACCCAAGCAAATTTTATTATTTTCTTTCTTTTCAAGTCACGAGCCTTTTTAAATAAAAGGCCAAAGTATGGTGTTAGACTTTCATTTAAGTACAGTAGTCTAGCCTGGGAATCGACAGAGTTCGGGAATATTTTTTTGTATTCTATTTTTTCATTTTTTTTTGCTGCTATTAGTCTACATTTAATACGCTTATTCTTCAATTTGCAGATTATTCTTTTTTCACCCGTGTTCTTAAATTTTTTTTCTGATAAGTATGAATCCAAAATGTCATTTTCATGTATTTCAACCTCCAATTCATTACCAACTTCTTGAATGATGGATAATACATTCAATTCAACAATATTTCCAACGCCAGATTTTTCTATATACTTTTCCAGTTTTTTTTGCTTTATTTTCTCCAGCTCAATTCTATTGTATACCACTTCATCTTTGAGCAATGTATTTTCATTACGTAGTTTCGTATTTTCTTCGATTAATGAATCAATGTAATATTTCAATTCACTAACCTCACTTTTTAGTTTTTGGAACTCAGCACTTTGAGAACTTTGGTTAGCAAGAATGCTCTCCAATTTATTATTAGTTTCATCCGTATCACATTTTGTGATTGCGATTATATTTTTGTTCAGTTGTTCCACTGATGAAGTATTTGGAACTAGATTTGTTGATTTCCTTTTTTGCCTCTTTGCTTTGCAATGAGAGCAAAACCAAATTTTCTCAGGATCTGCAGTATATTCCTTAATAACTTCATTTTCCAAGCTGGAACAAGTGTTACACAGCCATTTTCTGCATTCACCATCGCACTGCGTTAAACTATTTATTCTTAAATTAATTTTCTTTTTGCACTGATTACAATTATTATTGTTGATACTTGACATTTTTTGTTAGTCACGTAGCGAATTTGTGTTGTAATTTTAGCTAGCAGTGCTAAAAAAATGTTGTGTTCATGACGTTATCACACAATGTTAATTTAGCTTAGCATTGCTATTTTAGCATCAGAATGAATGCAGCAAATGTAAATTAATTTTGCATATATGAATATTGCCATTATTTCCATCTAAATCAACAACATAATTATACGATATTTTTGTTCTATTTTTTTCACGATGGGGAGTTCTTTACAGGCACCACTCTTTCAAATCAATTGTACTTTCCTGTTTGATTGTTTAAAGTGGTTGGTCTATGTCATTTGTGGAACGGTATTATTACGGTAATGCTAATTTCTGAATCAGGCGAAGTACATACGAAATATGTGAAAATATTATAATCTTTTACAAGTTATGGCATTGCATTTGAGTAAAAGGTTAGAAGAAAATACCTCTTCTTGTGAACACTGCCTTTGTTGGCTTTGCCAATATTGAACAGATTCGTTTGTTGAAAGTACCGTGCCCTATAATAAGCAATGTTTTTCCCTCATATCCATTAATCCACATAATAGTGTTTTCTTCCATTAGCTTTATTCAATTTTTAAGCTATAAACTTGAAGCTCTACTTTTAAGCTTCATCAATTAACAGCTATAATCGCAACCTGACTTAAAAATTGCGAAAGCTAGGGTATTTTAATGGCATCCTGACTCTCTCAAATTATGTATGTGTTTGATTAAAAAAAAACGTTACCTGGTTTGTCCCCAACTTTTGAGTCATCACTTGCGCCATAACCCAGCTACAGGAAATAATGATACAATATGTATACACAGCAAAGTATTTGGGAATGATATCTAATAATTATATACCAAATTATGATAGAAGAAACCAATAACAAAGAGAGAAGAAGAGCTGAAAAAAGCCATTATTATAAAAAAAGTTTTGGGCGTGAACTTGGACATCATTTTAAGTACAGAATAAAATGTTAATAGCTATGTCAGCATACATAAACATCTGTGTGGCTGTAAAAATCAAACATTGAAATGCTGCAATAATTAAAAAAATTAAAGTCCTCCATAGTTCAGTTAATGTACCATCGTTCGTATAAGTAATACGTAAACATTTTCAATCGTGACCTGCACATTGAAATAGTCACGGAAGAAATACAGAAACATGTAGTAGTAATTCTTTATGATGACAGTAATATCTGTCAAATCAAGAGCTTTGAAGCATGGAAATAATGTAAATAATTATTTAAATAGTTTAGTGCAAAATTCCACAATAGGAGTCTCAGGGAAATTATTATGTAGATAATATTCGGGTACGAAAATTATTTTGATAATAATTTTCTACAAACATGATCGAACATTTAAAGAAAACAAGTTATCTAAAGTAGATCGGTTGCAACCGAAAAGATGTAAATGGACTTTAGTGGATTTAACTACCACACTATAAGGAGGGACGCGGCGAGGGACGCGTCGTCTAAGCTTTTGGTTATCTTTCTAGGTATATTTTATATTACCGTAGATTACATGAAAATTATGTGCTGCTATTAGGTTTATTTTGTAAGTGTTTGTTATTATGATTATATCTGAATACTCCAGTAGTATTACAAAACCTTGAAAGAATTGAATCTGAATTGGAATTTTTACAATGTACAAAAAATGAGAATGATGAGAGTAAGAGAATTGATTTTATCATAATAAATTTTTAACTTTTTGCTAGGGAAACCTAGAAAATCCTTATTGTATTTAAAAAAATATTTTTCTATTTTTAAATTTTTATTTTTAAATATTTAAATTTTAACCTACATTAATTACGAATTATAATTTTGGTATGTAACAAATTTTCTTATTTTCTAGAAATGTGATTTCTTTTGGAATTAATAAATGAAAATGAAAATATTACTTTCTCTTTATCTTGTTTTTCATTTATTCTCACTTACTCATAACTAACATTTTTAAAACAAAATAAAACTATTCGGAAAAAGAGAGAGAGAGAAGGATATAGAAAATTAAAGAAATTTCTAAAATTCATTCATATTGCCTTAATTATAACGGTAAAGAGATTTATTTTATTTAACCTCTTATTATTCCTCTCACTGACAATGGTGGTGGTGTGGCCTGTGGTGTACTTTATTATTTCTCTAATTTAAATTATTAGGGTTACCTACCTATACTAAAGTATACCTAAAATCTAATATAAATCTAACATTAGAAATGAAGAATGAATTTTGAAAATTGAATTCCTAGTTTTTTTTCAGAAATTTGTCATTATAAAATGTTTTTTGAATTCTTTTAATTTGAATAAGATATTAAAATTAGGACACAAAATGGGCGCACACAGGGAACATATTATAATTCACTAGTTTTTTTTATATTTATGGTAAACGTTAGAGTATAAGTTTTTAAACAATTTAAAATTTTGTATAGAGTATATATATCCATATTCTGTTAGACCCATCTCACGAGATCGCGTCAAAATATCTCTGAAGAGATAGTTTTGTATTATATTAGACACCAAAGACGCGTTAGCTAATTAGCGCGATGGCAAACAGTCTCGTAAAAACACGTTTTGACAGTAAAAAATGATCACTACTACCAACAAATAAAATGTTCTATCGCGACGCTTACAGTGTCTAACAGAAATACATATTCAGCGAGAAGAGACGAGATAAATTTTTTCTTCTCGTCAACGATGGGTCTAAGAGAATTGGGGCTAATTTGTGAAAATATTATTTGGGAAAATATTATATACCTTCAGAAAATCTTGCAGTAGACGAACAATTAATGCCAACATATGAAATCAAAGCTTGGCAAGTATTAAAATTTGGTGGCTTTGTAACTCTCAGATGGCATACCCATTCAAAAGAATTCCATATACTGGGAACAAAGATAATAACAGAGCAACAGGACTTGCTCAAAATGTAGTGGAAAATTTGTGTACACCACATTTTGGAACTGGACGGAATATTACAATTGATAACTATTTCACAATGTTAGAACTTGCAAAAAGTTTGTTATCTAATGGATTGACGATTGTGGGAACTTTACGTCGAAATAAAACTTATATTCCAATTTCTTCCAAGTAAAAATAGAGATCAATATTATTTGGACAAAAAAAATTCCAATTAAAGAAATTTATTTCTAAGAGCTCTTGGTGAAAGCTTAGTAAATTCTCTTATCAAAAAGCGTGCTAGTATTAAGAAGCTGCAATTACCACCATCTCGTACTGCAATTTCAAAAACGGTAACGTTTGTTAATTTTATTATTTTTAAACATCTAAAAATTAATTATTTGAAATAAAAAATTTAAAACTTATTAAAAATAATTTTTTTCTATTACATTATCAGGCGAGCCTGCCAGGCTCATGTTATGAATTTACGTGACAAAATATGTTATGATGTTTAGGGTTAATACAATATCATAGTAAACTAAAGCATGATTAGTACTGAGGCATTATATAGCAGTATAGCAAATACTAAATCTGAAATTAAATAGAGTTTATAGAATATACTGTAGGCTCTAGGTGAAACATTATTAAAATTAAGTAAATATTAAAACTCTAGGGATGTTTTACAATTTTTTTAAATAGTTTAATCGATTTCAGTTATTAATTCATTATCAGAAAATCACCACCATATTATAAAAAATGATATAAGAAATATATCGGATGGATTGCTGCATATGTGCAATTACAGAATAGAAAATGAATAAAATAATAGATATGGTCACTAATATCGATAAAAATATTATTGAAAAATGACATTGGAAGTTATATTAATGACGGCTTGTGGTAGCAGTAAATTCTTCTGATATAGCGAGTTGTTGGATATTGTACTATTAATTTCTAAGCTAGATTCACTAAGAAAAAAGCTAAATGAATGACAAAATTGTCAACATATCTGCTTCAAATTCATATATCTGTACTATTCGAGAAGAATTATAGCTGTTAAAAATGTAAACATTAGAAATGAAATTGTCGCTATTAAAAGTAAATCCAAGCACTTAAGAAAATAAACGGATGCTGAAGTAGTAACTACCATAGTGTATTGATACCAAGTAGTAAATACTATAGTGCCAACTAAAAGAAAAATTCAATTTAACATCTGCGCTGTGATCGGGATTTGAACATGCGACCTTTTGATTAGTTGTCAGCAGATGACATAACCACTATCATTTTATCGACGTCAAGTATATAGTCAATTCAATATCATATTTCTAATTTTTTTTTTTACATTTTAATTGTGCGTCAGCTTGAGCTTTAAAATCCTAAACGTTCAGTTTAAATCAACGGTTTTGAAATTTACAGATTTTGAACAATTCCGAAAAAATTAAAGTTTTTGTAATCGAATCGCACCATTATATTTGTAAACGGGAACTTATCATGTTTAAAAAAAACCAAAAAAAAAAAAATAGAAAGTAAGTTATACTAAATAACAATAATTATATAAAATATTAAATTATCTCCTCTGTCACAATAGACTAAAATGACGGTTGTCGTATCTGACGATAAATACAACTTTTTGGTATCATGTCAGACCTTTTTTTCGAATAAATTCGCCTAGCTAAAAATCTATTACGGAAATTTTTTACATTATATGAGATAATTATCGTATTTTCAATCGTTATCAATTATTAGACCACAGTTAAAGTTTTTAACTTAGTGCTAGTTTTAAAAAATAAAAGTATTATTCAAGGTAAATTTTTGTTAAGTTTTGTAAATGAAAATAAAAATATTAAAATTGTTGTTTGTTGTTGTACCTGAATATAAAAATAAAATTTTTAAAATAATAAAATTTGAACCATTATAAATAAAAATAAATGCAATTATTTAGGCATGTATCTATATTGTAAAATTTTTAATTTTATTTCACTTTTTAATATTTAAATTTTATTAACTTGGCTTGTAAAATTAAAAAATTGCAATCCCGAATGTAAACAAATACCGAATAGAGGCACTAAAATTAATAAATACTAGATTGTATTATTAAAAAAATGCTGCCGGTTTAATTTACTCATCGTATCTTAAGCATAGATTGTAACTGTTATAAGTTTTATTAAAAAAAATCATGCTGAAAGAGTTATTCTTTAACTTTTTTTCATATTAATTATTTGTAATAATTATTTTTGACCAAGCCAAACCTAAAGCCAAACCAAAAATAGATTTTGTAAATAAATTTCTGAAAACAGAAAAAACTGTTATTTTGATTGTTCATTCTTTAACTTATTTATTTTATTTAAGCCATAATTCTACCGTCATTAATTTCATTAAATTAATTAAGTATGTGATTACACCATTGAGTGTATTACTTGAAGACAAACTCTACATAATGGAAACATTTCTTTATTATATTCAATGAATATGTTATAATGGTAACAGGTCATGTAGTTATCGAGAAATTGGTATTTTAATTTTAAAAACTTCGGGGGGTCATCTAGCCCTTGTTTGGCAGAGTAGAGTTATGGGATATGATTTGTATGAAAATAGATATTTAGTACTACTTTGATGCAAATTTTAGTGTAGAGATGTTTTGAAATAGTTTCGCAATTAGAAAATGATTTTTATTTTGGGATCGTAACAAAATCCCCTGTTTCAAAATCCCCTGTTTTTAAAATATCTCAGTTTTCAAAAATCCACCGTATCAAAATCCCCCCGTTTCATAATCCATCGTATTAAAATGCATTGTTTTGTAATACGCTTTTTAAAAATCCCATGTTTTAATGGGATCGTAATAAAATCCCCTGCTTTCGAAATCTCCCGCTTTTGAAAAATTTTACACCCGAACGAGTTTTGGCCATCCTAGTTTTAACAACAACATGATCTTGTGTTAATTCAGAAATGAGCTTGTATACATCCACATGTGATTTGCCCACAATGGTATTCAAGCGTCTGTGCCAAGCTTCTGCATTATTTTGTGTTCTGGGGAAATGAAATTTTTCCGCATCAGCAATAGACCAAAAATTTGGATGATATCTTGATTTGGATGGATTTTTAGATTTTCCTGTGTTACCTGTTATATAATTTATTTTAAACCAATTTGCAATTTTCTGGCGTCATTATTAAGAGTTTTAAATAAATCTGAAAAATAATGAGGAATTTTTTCTGCCGGGACAAATGCCAAACTCTTGATCATTCGAATCTGTAGGCTTAATTTTTCATCATTTCCATATTTAGCGACCAGCCCTTCAGATTGTACTTTTCGCCAAATAATTTGTCCAAAGTGAAATAGACATCTCTTATATATAGCTGATGGAAAAAAATCGTTTGCGGCAGCTACACTAGCTTTTTGAAATCTGAAATAATTCGTATAGGATTCAAGTTTATATTCCATTGACAAGCTGTGTAGTGTGTAACAGAGTTCATAAAAGAATTCTTGATAAGCTGCCTTACTTTTGGAGCTCATTAAGCAAAATACCAATGGAACTATTTGGTTATGACCATGAATTGTAAATAGTTGTCTCATGATATTTGGAACTACATCAAACGTTCCATCCATCAACCAGCTTCAAACTTGAAGAATTCTGGAATATTAAATGAAAATTAATTTTGATTCCTCCAATAGCTTCAAACTTGAAAATGTGCCCAAAATTATAATTTTTTCATTATTAAAATTTTTTTCTGCAAGAACAAACTGTTCGCCCTCCACAAATTTCAAATTTCTTGGTATCTGTATTTCTTCTAATTTTTTGGATTATTTCAAAGTATTTGATCGTTGTCTTGAAATTTTTTGTTTCTGCCCTGAATTAGAAGGTAAATATATTCTACATTCTTCATTACATTCTACTATACTACTTCTAATAATTTGTGAAGGCTTTGAAGTAGATGTTTTAGCAATACTTTTTACTTTCGTATTAATTTGGCAAATGGTTCTTTTAAAAGCCTGCGGATCATGTGAATGAGAAGATGGCTCCTTCTTGACTAAATGTTTACCAAAACTGTTAGAACTCGACCTGAGCATAATAAGGACTTGCGTTGCGCACACGACCACCTAAAAGCTTTGCTACTTTTACTACTTAAGTGGTAATCGTACCCATCTACAAATAATTTGTCATTCCCCTTATTTGATTTGGCTGTTTCAACCTTCATTTTTTTAATTACATATATAATTTTGATTATCTTAATTATTTATAATTTTTAATTATTTAAGTTATATGTATGTCCTTTTTTAATTATAATGAATGATAATTGCCAATATTAAATTCATTTTATTTTTATAATAAAAACCAGTTATCTTAGCAGCGTCTTTCATAAAAACTACACTCTAATTAAATTCTTATTAATATAAAAATACTACATGTATGTTTCATTTAACTTTTTAAATTATTTTTTTTTTTAAATTTCTCGTTCCGGCGCCCGAAATTACAAAAAAAAAAATTATAAGAACGAGGGATTTTGATACGGAGGATTTTAAAACAGGGGATTTTGATACGGGGTATTTTAAAAAAAGGATTTTCAAAAACGAGATTTCGTATCCAATCCTTTTATTTTTAATCGAAAAAAATAAAAATTGCTTTGTAACTTTTATCGGTAATAAAAAAAAATAAAAATTATTTTGTAACTATTAAAAACTAGCTTTGTAACCTGTCATAAATGACGGAAGCAAAATAAATCCTAGTTTCTTTTTTTCTTTCATTAGATTCTTTATTCCGAAATTACAGTACTTATGTTTATATCACTTTTTATTTATTTTTATTTATGTTTATATTGGCCTAACACTAATCTTTTTTTTTTTATATAACAGAAAAAGAAGTACCATACCAACAAATTTGTATAAAATGTTTGTATTTTTGTATGGTATACTCGTACTCACTTCCATTTAGTTATAATTCGTTAGTTGGGTTCCATTTAGTATAAATTATACCGTATTAGCGTTATTGTGGCCTCCGGGAGAGCAAATTTAAGAATGGGATCTTATTTTCATATAAATTTTGTCTTTTGTATAATATATAGGGATCTTATTTTGCTATATGAATAAACTGTTATTATGGTATTGTGTTATTTTTAAAAAAATATTCAAAATTTTGTATCTAAATTGGTAAAATTTACAAAAAATACAAAAACATTTTCATCTATAATTTTCAATTTAAAAAAAACAATGTTTTATTATCCGGCGTAGAAGTAGAGTTAATTATCCTACTCTACTTCTATCAAGTTCTATTGATTGAACAGTGAACCTGAACAGTGAAGTGAAAAGTGAACACTTAACACTGAAAAGAAATAATATTTTTGGAATGGAGCATGCAGAACATACAGAATACAGATACAGCAAATAATAAAAAAAAACAAAAATAAATTTTTTTGAGTGAAGTGAGTTACGCACACAATAATGACAAAAATAAAAGGTATAAGCAATAAAGTAGTATAATGTATAATATTATACAATACAAATATGCTGATACACATGTGTATTATTATGTATAATTTTAAGTAGTAAGAATAACCTTTGAGTGAGTTATGTTTTTTTTTGTGTTAAATGCTGTTTGCCTTTTGGTTATTATACCATATTAAACTATTGATTAAATTTCTATTAGTCCTTATTATTATAAATCAAAAAAATTGTTTGTTTTATTTATATTATTATTATTAGTTATTATTTTTCCTTATTATTTGCGAAGAAGACTAACATTAAATTAAAAAAATATAGTTCATGCAATCAATTTTTCCTGCAAAGGTTCAGCATGGTAGACAGGGGTTGAAAAAAAGCACCAAAGCAATTTGTATATATATGCATTTGTATCCATATGCAATTTGTATATGTGTTGGAGCGTTCCGTCGAACTTACAAACATCCAGATAAATGCAGAATAATATATATATAAAAATAAAGAAAAAAAAAGTTTTTTTTTTAGAAATATTTTCCTTTAATTTAAGCGTACTAAAACTACAAAAATAAACTTTAGAATCGCAGCTTGATATAATGTTTTCGTAGCAAGTTATGATTGTAATTACGGAAAAAGGAAATTAGCCGAACTTTTTACCAAATCTCTTAATCTCATCTCAAGACTTCCTAGAATTTCGGCTAATTTGCTTTTTCCGTAATTACAATCATAACTTGCTATGAAAACATTATATCAAGCTGCGATTCTAAAGTTTATTTTTGTAGTTTTAGTACGCTTAAATTGAAGGCAAATATTTCTAAAAAAAAATTTTTTTTTTCCTTATTTTATTTTCAATTAAACTAAGCCATATGATTATGTATGGAACAAATGCAAGTTCTATATGACACATGTACGTACATTTACATATCCTTATAAAAGAAATAATAAAAGAAAGAGATTAATGAAAGAAACCAAATTAAAAACAAAAAAAAAATATAATAAAAATGATGATTGAAAATAATTGAAATTGAATAATAATAGAAAATGATTGAAATATAATGATAATGATTTGTATTGCACACATTTATTTTGTATTACTTTTTTGTTTTTGTTTTTTTGCTTCTTTACACCATAGAAATGTCAATAAATATAGTGAATTTAAAGAGAAACCAAATTTTAACTTTATCAAATATCCATATTTCATTATTAGTACACAGACATATGTAAATTTCCCCTTAGTTGAATGCAAAGAATATCTACAATCTATATTAACAAGAATACGCACTCCCATTTTACGACAATCTAATTTTTAAGAAATATCAAACCGAGCAAAATATCATTAGTTAAAAGAGGTAAAATTTACATTTACTTATCGTATACCAAATTTATTATGAGAGAGAAAAGGTACAAAATAGATGTTTGCTGTTTGCTTTATACTGTAAAATAATTTTGCGTTCTCATTATTCTCCTTTGGATTTGTTTACGTTTCCTCCCATTATTTATATCAGGCAGGGTGGCAAAAAATGTTAGTTCTAATTTAATTGGTTCCCTTATACGAGGATTAATTCTGATCTTTTATTATTTTAATATTTTCGTTTTAAACATTATTATTTTCGTATATACCTATTAAAAATATTAAATTGTAATTACATTACAATAATATAAAATATTATTAATATTTTTGTCAGTAATAATTTGGAGTTACAAACATTATTATTTTTTATTTATTCAATATTAAATTATAGTAAACCTAAATATTTATTATATTGGTATACGATTATAAAATAATACTGAGGACATCTATTTACAAATCACAGAATTTAAAGAATATGATAACGCTGTTTTAGTTGGGTCTCCTAAAAATCTTATGCATAGTTGATACAATTTAGAAAATAATATTGTTAAATATTTCAACGAAAATTTTTGTCGAAAATATTTTTCAAAATTATAAACTTTATTTATTTAATTTCAGCCAACTTTTTTTGTTACTCTTTTTTGTTTACTATATTTTTTCTTTTTCTTATACGTAAAATTCTTATTATCGTCTATTTCTGACAATGTTTATCAAATGTGCATATGAATTTGTGTGCAAACAAATGAATACATACATGAGTTCTTACTCTTTTTATGGATATCTTTAGTTAAATGGTTATTGAAATGGGTATTTTGTTGAATTGAAGCAAATTGAAACAAACATATAAAGTCCAAGGCAAGTTAATAAAGGCAAATATAATAAGAGAAAAATATAAAAATTGAGAATTAACTATTTTATATGAGCGAAAAATTTTTTGATCAAGAATAATTATTATTTTTAATTTTTTTATATAAATTGAAAAATTATGGATCTTTTGTGAGGTCAAGAAAAGACCTCTTACCGATCACATACATATACTTTATTCGATATTACGATAAGTCCTTATGAATGATTTTTTTCATTAAAAAATTGATCGATAATAGTTATTTGCAGTCACTGATCTTAAGTCTATTATAATACCAATTGCATACTCAAGTGAAACGATTTTACTCATGCGAATCGCATCGCTTAGTCTATTTTGATATAAGAACTAAATTAATAAATAAAAATTTCTATTTTAAAAACATACGGTTGGTATCACTAATCCATAGTTTTATTATTATAATAATTTCATTTTTATACTTTAAGTATTTTGTACCCAGTGTTCTTTAATGGTTTTAATCTCTTTTTAACAGTCATAAAAAAAAGTGATAATTACATTTTGAATTTAAAATGGTTTTGCTATAAAATAATATCAAAAAGATTTTCAAATAAATACATATGTATGTATGTATGTATAGCAAATCATCAGCTACACAATCTATAAAATATTTTACGAGTAAAAAAAAAATTGAAGAATAATCTTAAATGGAAAATTATGATGGAAAATTAATTGACTTTTTAAATAATTTTTATTTTTTTGTATTTTTCGATTCCATGAATATTAATTAGTTGTACATAATGTAATTAGAAGAGCATTTTTTATTTAATGTCAAATCAAAGCTATACAAATAATATAATTGGATTGAAAATTTAAGTTTCCATATTTGAAGTGTATAAAATTAAATTTTATAAGAAGTTATTCTTCGAATTAAAATATAATATTCTTAATAAAACTCTTTTCATTCAAAAGCATTCAAAAATTAAAATTAAAAGCCATAATTTAATTTTAAAATTTTTATTTTTATTTTTGGAATATTTAATTTTTCTATATAAATACCCAGTTTTTTTTCCAAATTAATTTAACATGACAGTAAGTTGTACGTCAATTTGTTTTTCTTGTCATGTCGGTATTTCAGTCATAGTTATCAATGTTAACTCTGAAATAACTGTTAAATTTTTATTAATGTTTGTATATACAAGAATAAATTAAATTAAATTCTTTTATTTCAAATGAAAAAAAAAGTTTATTATTAAAGTTGTCAGATAAATAAGAAAATAGCCTAGAAGGAGATTGACAGGACAATTGAAAAATAATTAAAAAAAATTACATAATATAACTATAATAATAATCAGTCGCTCGTGCTTATTAATTAAAATTCAAGTTAAAGTCATATTTAAAGTTTTTAAACCAATAGAAAGAATAATCATGGACTGATACAAACTTTTTTATGCAAATCAGAAGATTTTACTTACAAAAGCTTTTCAATCAGGATGATTTGGTAAATCAACATAAGAAATTGCAATATAAATATTTTAAAACTAATAACAACTTTGCTATCAGTTGGTGTACTTTGCATTAATGAAAACAAACTCTATCTATATTCTACATTTATTTGACAATTCTGCAAAATTTCTATTCAATTTATGTGTTTTATTTCAAATGTTTTTTTTTATATTTTTCATCCATTTTTAAAATCGTTTTCCATAGCAAATATTGTAGAAATTAACAATTTTAAAAATGGTTTTGAACATTTGTTTGTAGTCGGACTTACTTCGGAATTAATACTTCTATAAACAATAATTTCTTTATATAAAGTTTTTGTTGTAATATTAAAAACTATTCAGTATACTTATGCACATATTTTAAAATTAATTTTTTTTTTTAAATAACAGAACAAAAACTAAAATAGCCAAAACAACAACAAAAAAAAAAACAAAAATGTCTGCATACTAAAAATTTATTGTGTCAAGTTGACGCTACTTCCAGTTTACATTTATGAACAGCATTCAGAAAATCTGACAAGTGTTTTCGTAAATTCAGAATATACAGTTTGACTGCAGGCTTCCATTTATGAAAACAACCTTTGATGCGCATTATTGTCAGGGTGGCGGCATTGAACCTCATTTTTTTTAAAAACGATTAAGGTTGGACTGTAATAGTCAATGATAAGCACTATAATAGGGTGTTTTTGAAATAATATTATAAATTTAATTTAATTCTATTTTTTTTTATTTTAATTAAAAACAAATTTAAATTTAAAAATAATCTTCTGTTTATATTTTGTTAAATGTTAAGTCGATTTATTTGTTCTTTTATTTCCTTTTCATTGAATTTTATTCTCATTACTAAATTTTATATTTCGTTATATTAATAATGTATTGTGTAAATATTTTTATATTCTGTATAGTCTGTTGATTATTAATAATATAAATTATTTTCATAGACATTAATTAGTAAATAAAAAAATAACTAATATGTATTTTACTAACACTTTAACAATAAAATATAATTGCAAACAAAATTACTATCATTATAGGTACTAGTCGAACATCCCATATGTTCACGCACGGTTTAATAATTTAAAAAAATTATATCTAAACCAACTCTCTTTTATAAAAGAAATAATAGAATTATCATAGGAATAAACACATAATAGATCGCGGGGTAATTGGATTGAATTGCAATTGTAGTTAACAAAATGTGCTGTGAAAGACAGCTCTCATCATTTACATTATGTCATCAATTGCAATTGCATTTTAAAAAATTTGCGTAAATGTCATCATTCCAATTTTTCATCGGCTCAACATCGGTTATCATTCCAATTTTTTTCATCGGTTGGTGGTTCATCATCGGTTTGACCTCTGTGCCCTTAGAACGTCAAAAACAAAATAAATATATGTAAAGAAATACAAACCTAAAAAATATTTTCTATTTTGATAATTGAAAAAATTTATTTTGAAGTGTAGCAAAAAAAATTATTTATTTTCGTAAATCATTGCTGCATATTATTTAAATTTAATATAGACATTTTAACCATTTTGAGAATTTTGAAAAAAACTGCTCACTGTTTTTTATATAATCCTACATTCCTGCGTTTATTTGAAATCATTTAGTTACTCTCCCATTAAATAATTTTACATCATGAATTAAATAATAATGAAAAAATGTCTAATCATCTTTTATTTTTGCTTGTTGTTTTGGCCCAGCCGACTTACCGATTTGATATTTTTTCTAAAATTTTTAATATAAGAATAATTTCGTGTGTAACATAAAATATTTTCTGACTTTTTAAAACATTATTTATGGCTGTTTTAAGTAAGTGGATGGAATGAGCTACAATTTTTGAGGCAGCTAAATTTTAGTTGAAAATCTCTCAACTATTTTTTCGTATTATTAGCGTAGACTCAGGGAGAGCAAAATGAAAATATATGATATGATAATGATCAAATTGATTTCAATTTACATAGATTAAAAATTTGTGGTTAATAGAAAAAAAATCAGTTTCGATTTTGCATCTTCATTAGAAAATAACAAAAACAAATCAAGTATGAAAGTAAAGTAAATTATAGAAAAAATTTTACACATAATATAATGCGTACTTACCTACCTACTAAATGAAATTTTTTTTTCTTCTTTTAAATAAAATAAAAATTCATGTATTAACAAAAAATTAAAATTAAAAAAAATTTACTGCAAAAAAAAAGGGAGTGTGAAGACAAAATAGCTCATAACTTCTGATGCACTGATCGCCGTATAGTCTTTCGACGATTTTTTTTAAAGGAAAGTAAATTTCTTTTAATTATGTGAAAAATTGTTTTAGGACCTTCATCATTGAGCTATAAATTTAAAAAAAAATAACAAATAGTAGTAAAATTATTTTTTTCAATTTTGTGAATTGGTCTGCTTGTTTTCCGCTGCTCTTTTGTTAGTTTTGTTTCATGAACCAATGGCACAATCTCAAACTATCTATTTGTATTATGCATAGATTCCAATTTTAATATCTACAGAGCTGGCAATGCCTTTACTGACATTTGTATTAAATGTTATACAATTTTTTATTTTTCTCTTTCATATCAATTGCATATATGCAATTTTATGGATGTAAATCAGTATTTGAGTATTTTTTTTTTATATCAAAATTCCATATTTAATCTTTCGAAAATAAGTTAACTTATTTTCAATTTGAAGTTTAATTGAATTGGAATATTTAATTGTAAAAGGATTATACTGAAAATTTAAAATTAAGTGGAAATAAAACAAATTAAGTATAAACAAAAAAAAATATATCCTTACATTTATTTTTCACTTAAAATATAATTAATTATTTTTACATTTTCATTTAATTTAATGATCACAACAGTAATTTTTTTTTTTTTATTATATACATATTATATAAATACAAATATTTAGATGTACATACATACATATGTATGTATATCAATTTGTAATTTTACTTAAATATTTTTAATTTAAATTAATTTTTTTTTTTTTAATAGGCTTTAAAAAAAAATTAAAGCTTTTTTGTGTTTTTTTATATTTAATTTTTATAAATTAAAAAAAAAAAATTATTACATATTTACAATATTTAATATCTATGTATTACGAATGTATTTTAAATAAAAAAAAATTATAATATAAAATTTTGTAGTATTTTTATTTACATTTTACATGAGTAAAGTTAAATTTGGTTTAAAATTTAATTTTTTTTCTCTTTTTATCTTTTACTATTTTTTATTCTTTTTTATTCGTTCTTATTGTGTTAGAACAGAATGACGTAAATTATTAGAAAACTGTCATATTCAACAATCGAAGTTTTGAATTGAAATGTTTAGTTTTTGTTTTATTATGAATTCAAGACATTAATATGTTACAATACAATAAATTAAATAATTTGGCATGGTGGGGGTCAGTTGAAATAAATTAAATGAAAAACTAAAATGTTTAATAAGAAATTAGAATAAAATTGTTTTAAAAATTAAATTTATTTAGAAATTAATAAATTGATTTTTCACTTGTTAAGGGTCTCAAATTTATTTAATTTTTAATAGCTAATATGTTTTATTTGTATATTGTTAAATGTCAATTTTGAATAGATTAAAAAGACTTAACTTATATAACTTATATAACTTATAATGTAATGCTACTGATAGACATGTAATATCGATATTGTAATATTGCTGATATCGTGATATTCCTATATGTGTGTCACCGAATATCATGATATTAAGGCAACATAAACGTAGTATTGATATTACCAAACAAAGGCATAATATAACGAATCAACGCGGCAATGATGCGTAGTTATCGTCACAGCGTACATCAGCGTAGTTATCGTCAAATAAATTATTAAATTAGTAATAAATAATAGTTGATTTGACACATTCTCAAAATTAAACAAAATTTTTCATTGTCAAATCAAAATGTAAAATGAATAAAAATAAAAAAATGTAGGCAAATTTGAAATTTAATTTAAGGAAAAGGCAAATTTTAAATACAAATTAAAAAAAAATATCATTTATTATAAAAAAAAGTTTTATCCGCCATTTTACATATGTCATAATGAATACTACGTTAATATTACGTTTATGTCTGCCAAAGGGTAATATCTCGAATATTACAATATTGTTAATATCATAGTATTGATATTACATGTCTGTCGAAGGCATAACTAACAACCTTTATTTTAAAAAATTCAATATTGTATAAAAATTAATATTTTTCAGAAATAAGTTATCTAAAATTACATAATTTGTAATAATAATTTTATTTTAAACTATTATCAACTAGTTCAAAATTTATAAAATTTTCTAAAGTAAGTTTAATTAATTTCAAATTTATCAAATTTGTTTTTATACAATTTAAGAATATATAGGTATTCAAAAGTTAGTTAATGAACCTATTATATAATCCTGATTTTTAATCTATTACCACGGTTGAAACGATTAATTAAAACGTTAATTTTATAAATTGATAGAAATATTTTGAATTAAACCAAAAGGTTTGAAACTAATTATTTTACTTGAATATGCGAATTCTTAAAATTCTTTCAATGCGTTTAAGTTCAGTCACCAAAATGTACCCATATGAGTTTTAGTATTATACCCATTAATGTTTTAGTGATATTCAGTTTACACTGAGATCTCAAGTTTTAGGTTTATACGAGCTATTTTTTTGTAATAATAAATTTAATATTCTGAAATCTGTTTTACGAATTCATAATAAACAGTCAGAAGGAGAAAATAAATATAAATAAAATAAATTTTGATTTAATTTCAATCTTGCACTATTTATGCAAATTTTATGTACAAAATAATAATATTATTAAAAATAATTTCTTTATCAAATCAATTATTATAATACAAGTAGTGAGCACTAGCTGCCTATCGGCTTTATTTATTAACAATAAAGTTTTGTAATCGTTTCTATAATCCATATTAAAAATATTTGAATACAATCAAGAAATTTACAAAATTTAATTTTAGCATTATTTAAGAAATATTAGATCTCTATCAAATAATGTTAAAATTGAGTTAAGTAAAATTTTTATTTTAATTAAGGCTGAACTACAAATGCACTGTTTAATTTTTTACAACTGAGATTTTAAATTTCACTTACAATATGTTTTGAATACAATTGTACAATATGTTACGGGGAATTCGATAAAAACGGAAATTATGTATGTATACCAGTATTTAAGTAATATCACTAACATTATTTGTAAATATCATAAATGGGACAAAGTAATTAAATTTATTGATAATTTTGAATAATATGTGAATTTAATAACTTGACAATATGTTATTTGTAAATAAAAAGCAATAATTGGTTGTAGTATACTTATAGACTTAGCACCGCAAATCATAACAATCATATGAATATAACATATTGCAACATTCTATTATTAAACATAACACAATTTTTAGCATGAAAAAATATTATTAAATAAAGATATTTTATGTTTAAATACTGAGCATCAAATTACTATTTCATACTAGTATTTTATTTATTGTTATTGCAATATTATGATTTATTTGTTGTAATATTTGTTGTTGCAATATTATGATTCGTTTTTATGTGAATAATTTATTTTAGGTATATGCATATAACAAACCTATCGCAGACCAAATGAAACAAATTATCACATTGCAACTTTTGTTTAATTTTTGAACTAATAAATTATGGAACAAAAATATCATGAATAGAAGAAATATAATTTTTTTTACTTTTAAATACTGAGCATCAAATTACTATCTTGTGCCAGTACATTTTTGTTGTAGCAATATTTTAACTTTTCTTAGTGAATCATTTGTTTCGGGTTTAAGGAATTTATAATATTTCTTAAAATTAAGAATATTGTAATGTTAGGAATACATTTATGATGTAAAGTAATTACATATACATTTTTTTGTATAGAGTTTAAATGTATTCCATAAGAAGTAATGTTAAATATTATATGGATGTTTTTTTTTTGTATAGATTTTAAGTGGCGTCCATAAGAATCAATGTAAAAATTTAGTATAAATAAAATTGAAAATTTTGTCATCAAGAATGATGACCACAACCTAAAACAACCTAAAACAAATACTTATTTTATTTAATTTAATATATTATTGTGCAGCTAAGCCTTCATGGCCAAGCCTTGTTAAGTAATATATTAAATTTTCTAAGAGCAGCCTAACGGCCTATAAAAGCGGCAACTCTTGCTTTACTAGACTATAAGATTCATTTACACCTGAACAGTAGGTTGACTTAGAACAAAAGGTGTGAATGTTAAACATGATCTTCTATAAGCAATTAAACATAACAGAATATTACTAACCCTAATAAATAAGAATAATTTATGTGACGTATTGTTTAGGAACGCATGTTTGTAAATAATTGCATTTTTGCTTAAATTCATTCCATAAGAACTCATGTAAATTTATTTTTAAACCTTTGTTTTTTATATATAGCGTCCATAAGACTCAATGAAAATTACTTGTATAAATAGAATAAAAATTATTGAATAAAGAACAATTATCTTTGATCAATCGTCTTGATCAGATGAAACACAAACATCTATCTTTTATTTTTGTGTTAGGCCTCACCAGACCAATCCTAATATAATATATATATATATTATATATGTGATAGGCCTTACCAGGCCATCAGCCGATATTCATATATATATATATAGGATTTTTAAGAGCGGCCTCATGATCTATTACTTCGGTAACTCTTGTTGCAATAGGACAATCGCCACCTGAACTGTAGGCTATAGGTCTTCGAAAGACTTGTGTGCGATTTATGACTGAGCTATAAACAGGACAAAGAAAAAGATAATGAGATATAAATATAGTTTCTATATAAAAGCCGGTTTATGCCTGAAATACATGTGCATGCATCGCAGCAAAAATAAATTAGAATATATGGTTTTATATGGAACCAATTATATGTAATTCTGCACGCAGTGAATTTTGATGCAAAATATCTCTATTTCTAATTTTTGCTGCGCAGTGGCAGAACTACCAACACGAAAGATTGTAAAAATTGTCATTTTATTCATACTAATAAAAAAGTAATGACAATCATAAAATGACAATCATAATAATGACGTCATAAAAATTATTTAATATTTACATATTTATTATTACATATTGTGGTAAATAGGTTATAACCAATTTTGTAAAAATTTATTTTAAATTATTTAATGGAAGAAAAACTAATTAATTTGAAATGAATGAAAATTTCTCTAGTCCATAGTCTAGATTTTCTTTCTTTTTTGTTGCAATATTCATCATAAATTGTTAAAATATGTAGATATAACAAAATATATGCACAACAAACTAGCATTGATTTATTCATATACATAATTAGATTTTGTTACAATCATGATAGTAACAGATAACAAAATATGTGATTAAAATTTTTTCAAAAATTATTAAATTAAAACTTTTGTTAAACACTTTTAATAACTTTTAACTTTAAAATTTTTCAAAAATTATTTTATTTTGTATTTTATTACTAAACAAACAAATTGTATGTGTATCAATGGCGGCAATTATCTACATTATTTCAAAACAAAACAATTTTTGACAGATAAAATATGCACATGTGTCTGGCACGCAGTCATGTATGCATATCTGCATGCAGCGATGCATGAGAATTCTGCACATGTATTTCCCACTTTATACAAATAATTTTTGTAAATGATATCTGTCAATGATAAATCAAAAAGTTTCGCAATTCATTGAATTCATTAAACAGGCATTGAAATTTTGCAGAAATAGCTACAAGTTTTATTAATATTGTTAAATTTTTTCATATTTACAAAAAATGTTGACGATTATGTATTAAACACTGATTTATATAAATTAATTAATATTTATTTATCATATTTATATATCAATATCAATATTACACTAATTTATCGAATTCCACGTAACATAATATAAATACATATACATATATAATGTGAATTGAATTAATTTTAGTTCATTACATAGTTGCCTCTCTAGATAAAAAATAATAAAAAAAAAGTATGTTTTTGGAGTAGTTTTACTACACTATTTTTCTTAATTTATTAAAACTAAAATGTTTACATTATTTTATTTGAAATTTAATTTCTTTAATATAAAATTTTATATACTATTTAAAATATTTTATTATTTTAAAATTTTGTTTTTTTTTTTTGTTTTAGTGATTTACCTCCAAATGTTTTCATACACCATACACAATATATTTTTTTTACATTTTTTGTATTTAACAGTCTCTAGGTAGGCCTTTTGACCACGATACACGAAGTTTTTGTCGTCAGGTTATTGGATCTTTTTTATCATTATTTAGCGGTGGTATTGCTGTTGAGTTTCCATTACCATAATTTTCAACAAATGTTGTGTGCATTGTCTAAGAAAAATGCATTAAAAACAAGAAAAATTGTTTTTGGTTTTTTTTTAAATTGCATTTCATTCAGGTAATAAATACAGGTAATTATAATTATTTTAAGAATATTATACAAAAAACAAAAAAAAAATTTTTTTTTTTGTAAATTATTTAAAATTAAAGAAAAAAAATAATTAAAATATATTTTAATTTGAAATTTTACCAGGGGGTGAACCCAAACAAATTATTAAAAATTTATTTTCTGGTTATTGAAATTAAAAAAAAAAAATAGAAAAATAAATTTTGAAATTTTATATTTTTAAAAATTTGACTTTAAATATAATATTATTTTTTTTTTTTTTTTGTTTAACGCCGCCCACCTGGTATTCAAAATTTCGTACATACTTGTCTTGATATATCTCTAGTTATATCTCGTACACTCGTCAATTGATAATTACTTCTTGAACTAGGACTAACATTATTTATTCTTGAAGCTGGTGTACTATGATTTAGCGAACGATCTTCAACTCGTATCCTTGCGCATCGACATTTTTCAAGTGCATTTCGAAATTCACGACGAAATTTACCTATATTTTAAATATATAATAAATTTAATTAAAAAATAATTACATTTTTTTTTTTTGGTAATTTTACAGCATTAAATAAATAATTTAAAAATTAAACTTACCACTCATAAAATTGTATATTATGGGATTAATAGCGCTATTAGCATAGCACAGCCAATGCGATAATAATGACAATACACTTGTTAGTTCGGTGTGGCGCATTGTATCTGTATATCTGTAAGAAAGAAATGTAACAAAAAAAATTTTAGAAATTTGAATTTTACGCTTTATTGAAAATTAAAATATATATCATATTGAAGAGCATCAGACACTCAGAATACACAATCATAACAAAAAATGAAGAAACAAATAAATTATCGAATAAGAAACACAATCAAGAAGAAATTTACCGTTATAATACATTCTTTCTATACCTTAAGTATACTACTATTTTACATGATCATATTATATTCACATCCACAAAAGCAAAATTGAAATTAGAATATTTAAAAATACCAAAACGTTCCTGTATTTGATATTTTATGTTATATCTTACTAAGAGTTCTTTATTAACTGACTGGTGTCTCTTCTTCATATGCATTACATTTACATATCCATTAAACTGTTTACAGTATTATTATTCGTATACTAATAATAATTATGGAAACCGTAGGTAAGTATAACTACAGTTTCAAAGTAATACTTTTGAATACCTCTGTATACCCAAAGTGATTTGTCATACAACAATCTGTGCTGCAATCGTTCATTTTGACTTTTGAAGAAAGGGTCATTTTAGATTTTTAGAACCCTTAAATTTATAGTAAAATTTCTTCGATACACAACCTAACAAATAAAAAAATTATTTTATCACAACGAACATCGAACAAAGTATGAAACACGCCTATGCCTATGTGTTTTCAATCCATCAATAGGTGCAATCAGAAATGTCAGACAAAGATCAAATGCATTTTTGCAGTCTAATCGATTATATAGTTTGATTTCAGTCATGTAATTTTTAATGTCAAACTTAGATGACTGCTTTTGCAGTGTAATCGATAATGTTATTTCCACGTCACTTGCATTTTTTAAAATTGCAATTTAGTCAAACAATTTTTTTTTTAGATACGTTAAATTTAATTTTCTGTTAAAATTGGAAAATTAGTCAGATCATATTAAGTATTAAAAAAACGTTTTTAATGCTGTAACTTATGTGAGCTTTCAATTAAATTTACTTTTAATTACCAAAACCCAATTCAAATTGTAAATTTTTTTTCCGATTTCTAGTGAAATCGACATAGAAAAGCAATATTGGAATTAATGTATATGACAAAGCTATTGATATAGCTATTAGGTTGTAATTCGAACAAGCATTCAATGATGGCAATAAGACCAAATCAACTGTTTGGAAAAAATTACATCGAAAAATAATCGGGGAACATGTTGAATTTTCTTTCTCAGTAGATTGCAAAAAATTACTACATTTAAAGGCATTAACAAATGAAGCAACCAAACTTGAGTAAAGCGATGTGCTTGGTGATATTTTGGCAAATTCAAAACATTTTGTAGCGGGCCAAGAGCAAGTTTTGGTAAATTCGTTAGAAATCAAATCAATCAGTTTTATTCAATCAAGACCATGTAGGTACAACCTCTATTTTTGAAGAATCCAAGACAACACCACGAAATAAAGGAAAAAATTCGAATAAAAATCAGCAAGGTTTTCAGCACGATATGGAAAAAAAATGGTGGAAAACCGTCACAAGGATTACTTGGAAATGAAGAGTTTAAAACTGGATATTGAGATGAAGAAAATTGCCATCCTAGAAAAACTAGTAGGCCAAAAATCAAATAATATTTAGAAAATCAAATCTTTTCATTTCTGTACAGATCTAGGAATGTGCCTAATCCGATCTGATATAGCTTTGCCTCTTACATGTTTAACCTCAAATAGTTATAGTTATTAGTTTTTATAATTTCTACGTTTTAATTAAATCAGAAGCACTTTAAAACATTACAATATTAACAATAAGTAACAAAATAAATTATCATTAATATATCTTTACTGTATCGTAAGTGATTTAAATATTAATGTAGTTGGAAACTATTGGTATCAAAAAGTTTTTCCCATATAAAAAAGATTCTAAATACAATTTCAGTAATTAAATCGTTTTTTTAAATTTATTTTCTAATTTTTTTTATTCGTATTAGTAAAAATTTCTTGGTAAACAGATGTAATCGTTTTCATTTTTTTAAAATGAATTTCTGCAAAAATAATTGCAATTGAAACAAAATCATTTTCATCAACACTGTCAAACTTTTTTTGCTTGATCGTCAATAATTGTTTTTGCATTTGATTTTAGTTTGACATTTCCGATTACCTACATCTAACAAAAAATACTAATTTAAGCTAACTTATATCCTAAATCATATTACCTCGTAATAAGCTGAGCTTGCTAACTATATAACTAAGCTTTTTAAGTATAACTAAATAACTGTATATACTAAATTAAGGTTACTAGTTCGTGTGAACTATGCAGTTAATGTGTGCATATCTCCTAAACTTTGATAATAAGAAACAACAAAACAGAATAGACAATAATAGTGAAAAACTGTAGTCTAGAATCGAACTGTAATTCATATCTGTTCTTACTAACAGTAATACGAAAGAGTTTACAGTCTTTATTATATAAATGTTGGTATACTAAAAAAATATATGAAAAAGGTGGCAGAAAATTTTAGTTTGGCTTTAGAATTTGACTTGAACCAAAAATAATCATACACACATAAAATTAATATTAGTCAATGAATTGTAATCTCAAAAAAGCACAGCCTATTGGTAATTGTTTTTCCAGAAATTCATAAAACTGCTGAAAAAGCCATTTGTAGCATCTTTAGGTACCACCAGAAAAATGTATAACATTAATTTAAACTAACGGTGGTTAGCAATATCTGCAGTAACGGTATTAACAACAATATATTTTTAAAATGGTTTGATACTTATTTGGCTACTTTTATATTACTTCAACATCATTCGAAGCCACTTAGGTGCCTTTTTATTCATAATATCTATTAATGATGTTGTATCAATAATAAAAAATAGTAAAGTTCAAATTTCTGCTGATGGCATGAAAATTTTTAAGAAAATCACATCACCTCGAAACTCAAATTTTATCTGAGGCCTTTCAAAATGACCTCGATAATTTCTTTGTATGGTTCCGTTGAAATAACCTTATGCTTAATACCAATAAATGTGTTGTGATGAGTTATCATAGGCGTACCAGTTTCTTTCCAAATATCAATTCACTTAATGGACCAGTTCTTGAAATAGCTAGGTAGGTCAATTTAAGATTTAGGTGTCACTTTTGATGAAAAACTATATTTTAAATTCCCCTATAATGATATTATTAGTAAGGCAAACTCAATATTAGGTTTCATATCTTAAAATGCCTATATAGTATATACATGTCTTGTGAGATACAAAGCTGGAATATTCTAGTCAGGTCTGGTCACCTTATTATGAAATTTATATTAAAAGAATAGAAGGTATTCAAAAGAATTTTATAATATATGCACTTCACCACCTTCTTTGGCCTAATCCATTTATTCTGCCTCCATATGAACATAGATTAAACCTGCTACATTTAGCTGCAATTAAAAAGTAGAAGTGAGGTTGCTGAGTTTCTTTTCATCATTCAAATAGTGAAGGGGAATATTACATCACAATTTATATCTAATTCTGTCCGAATTCCCGAATAGCATTCGACCTCCATCACCTAATATTTTCACTCTTGTATTTCATAGACGAATAACGATGATATGAATGAGTATATCCACAGAATGATGGTAATAGAGAACAAATATAAGAACCTGATTGACTTATCTTTGTAAAAAGATATGTTAAGCAGTCGACTATACATTTGTAACCAGAACCCTTCTAACTCACCCGTCTAACAATTACAGGTATTTAAACTAATAGCTTACTAGTTTTATATCTTTTTGTATTTTTTTTTATTTTTTAATATTGTACATTTTTTTTAATCTTAGTTTTACTTGGTTTTGTGAAATTTAGATCTTATAAAGAAAAATAGTAAGTGTAATTTGTTTGAGTTAAAGTAATTCAAATAGTAAGTGTAATAAGTTTGAGTAATTCTATTAAAAATTGCTGGTTTAAATAAACATTTTTTTTTATATTAGTAATAACGATATTAGATTATTAATTGTATTAACAATACTTGTAATAACGGCATTAACAATACGGGAACTATCAATTCCCTTACAAACGGTATTGTTAACAACTACAGTGCTTTCCAGATTGATTTTTAACTTCTCATATGGTTCTGACTCGTTTCAACAGAACACCATATGGTATATAGTATCCTGTAAATTAATTTTTTGGATAGGTTTAAAATTCGAAAAGTGTTATACCCCAGTATAGTACAGTCAGCCGAATTCTAAATTTTAAAATACAATTTCACCTAATGTTTTTTAACAAAATGGACATTTCGCAATTTTCTACATATTTGGCATAATTGATACCATCGCACGTTTAACAAGTAATTTCTAGCACTTGCTTAGGAAAAAAACTGTTCGAGACGTGGTATTTATTTTTAAGTTTTAATTGGTCAACAAAGGGGTTAAAGAAAATCGGATTGAAAAAATAATGTCTAAAAAATATCCACTACAGTTCCAAACATTTATGCAATTTAGAGCAATGCGTTCCTTATAACATTTTTTTTATTTTTGTTTTTCATACATTTGTAAATGATGCATCTACAACTTCGTCATACTCAACTTTTATGTCAGACTTTCCATTTCTCAGATAAAAAAAGGTTTGTTTTGGTTCGATTTTTTTTTTTCGTAAATTTTAATATATTGTGATTTTGATTGATGATTTCATTTTTCAGCGACCAAAGTTCACTTGTTAAATAAAAATCGTATGTATTTAAATTGATATTATCTTTTAATAATGTTTATTTGTATAGACTTATAAAGATTAATCGTCTTATGTATACAAACATTAAGAATTGAATCAATAATATAAATGAATATTACACTCTTATATTAATTTTTTCCTAGTGAAATAGCAAATAAAAAGGAGGTGGTTTGACAAAACAGTTCATAACTTCTGAACCACTGATCAGTGTATAGTCTTCCGATGACAGTTTTAAATTTCTTCTTAATTTTCAATCCGCTTGCTAGTTTTGTTTATAATTATTTTTGCTTTTTTTTTACAGCTGCTTTTGTCTTGATCGGAATGGTAGACCAATTTTTGTGAAGCAATTTATACAGAATCAACAAATCTAATTATGAATTGTGAATGTTCACGTGCTAATGATAAATTTAATAAAATTATGTTTAAATATAAATATCCAGAATTATTTGCTAGATGTCTTGGCGATGGTAGTTATAATCAATTACAATGTAAAAATGATACATGTATATATGTTGTAAGTGAAAGTGGTTCACCAGTTGATAAAATTTCATATAATTTAACAAAAACTAAATAGTTTTTTTTTGCAGTGAAAACAATTAAGTAATTGATTTTAAATTTGTTTACAACATTAGATGTCCTTTCACATCTAAAAATTGTTTACAACAGAAGATGTCCTTTCTCATTAAGTATCTTAAAATTATTTATAATTAACTTCCCAATCATATAATTTTTTTTATTTTTTAATTCTTGCTCATTAAATGTAAAAAAATACCACATAAATGATGTATTCATTGATTTAAGTTTAAAAATCATTTATTCGAATATGTTTTTTTTTTATTTTATATTAATTTTTCTTTTTGGCTTTTTATTGTTTTTGCATAGAACAATTAATTAAATACCTGAACAATATTGGGAAGAATGAATGCTTTTCTCAAGGATCTTAAAATGAACATAACCTAGTTTTTTGAATCCATATAGCTATACAATTCCGTTTTGCGTAATATATATATATATATATATATATGAAATGTACTCGACACAAAAAATTAATAAAATTCTAGAAGATGTAAGCTAGTTTATTATCGTTGTTTGATGTGGGGACTATAGTTGAATGTAAATTAAAACAAAATGTAAGTTGTTGTTTAGTACACAATATAAACCGTATATATATATACAAATATATTATTGTATACTGATGGGAAAAATTTCTCTTTTCTATAAGTTATAATATTTTCAAGTCCATATCTATATAAAAAAAAATGTGTTCTATATATGTTTCTATGAAAATGATAGATACATTCATACATATATGTACAATGTAGACCCACATGGAATTAATATAGAATTGAAATTGGAATGTTGTTTCGTTATGATGAACATCACAAATGTATTGTTTTCTGTGGAAATTTACCTAGTTCTACTTGTGCATTTTAATTTTGCTAAATTTTCTATATATGTATATAGATATTATATTCGTCCTATGGCCATGGGTCACAACCACTTAATTGAAATAAAACGAAGACACAAATTATGAAGATAATTAAAAATAAATTGCAAATTAAGAATAATCACAAAGTTTGCAATAATAATTTAAAAATGTTCACTCATTAAATGGTTCACTTTAATAAATATCAGATTTAATGCTTAGAGGAAGCACATTAGACATTTAGTGGAAGAAATGAAGGCTTGCTACATACTTTTGTGCAACATATTATTATATAGTGAGGTTAAAAACAGCGATTGTTAGACAACGCTTGTAGTAATTATCTATCCTAAAAGTTGATTAATTTATTCAACTTCAGTTGATAAATTTCAAAAATTATGATTTAATTAAAAGCCCTACATTCATTTTATTTACTGATAAAAATTGAATTTGAAAAATAATTGTATTTCAACTAAATGTCTTACCTCAATAAATTGAACGTATGTACAGGTGCATAACAAACAGCAAACATAATTACAACAGCAACTAGCATTTTTGCTGCTTTCCGTCGAGCTCTTAATTGTCCCATTGTACTTGTATTTGCTGATGCTGGCATTTGAGATCCTCTTGTATCTAAATTTAATAAATATTAATTTAATTATTTTATTTTTAATTTTTATTTTAGAAACTTACAGCCACATGATGTATACTGATGATGATTTCGTGATTCACGATGTCCTGGAATTGTTTCAGATTTCCAAAGTACACGAACAATTTTGAAGTATGCAATTGTCATCAAAAGTAATGGTAATCTGGAATAGTAATTTGAGGAAAATATAAAATATATATTTTTATATTAATTTATAATATTATATAGTTGAGAAAGGGGAAACATAGTTAATTAGTACAAATCTACATTTTTCCAGAGAATAAAGTGGCTACACTAGCTCTGAATTCATACACCATGGCATTAAACCACTAAAAATCCCGGCAGAAATTAAGCAAATACTAATGTGAGTACCTAAAGCAAATGAAGCTGCAGACTAAGCTAGCAAGAAAAGTATCCCCTGTAAATTTTTAAGGCCAAGTCTGTTCAATGATATACCCCTAAGCTATAACAACTAAAATACCAGCTAAAATACAGATTATACACCTGAAAATTTCTGGTTTTACATAACTTATAATCAGGCAAGACAAAATGGTTATACCAATAAGCTCGCTCGAGAAAAAAAAGTTTTATAGGTTTTAGCAAAAAAAAAAAAACAGTTGCGGATCATCGTACGAATAATAACGGGCTACTAACTATTCAAGAAGTGTTTACATAGAATGTGTTCGAATTTATTTTGGAAAACAACCTGTAAATATATGAAGAAGAAGAATAATCTATTGATCATTTTGTCTGCGAATACGAGGATTCATGCGCTGTAGGATTTGCTATTAGCAAACTGCACTTTCCCAAAAACGATACCAGTTACTCCAGCATACCATTGAAGAGTATTTTGAATGTACCGTAAAGTTCTGAATATAATACTCCTCTCAATAAAGTACCCCGGATGAACTAATCTAAACATTTTTCCATTTACCCCCGGAACCCCGGGAACAGTAATTAGATATTATATTTTTCAAAAATTAATTTCGAACTATTTCGATATTGGATGCTATCTAGTACTAAAATCATTTTCATGTTATCTAGTACTCAACCAGTTGTGTTAATTGGTTTTATTTTAATATTACTGCCTGTGCAGAATCTATTATATGTATGTATAGGTAACGATCATATATATGTATTACTTTCCGAATAGTGTACCCGGGTGTAAAAATCTAATTAGAGTACCTGGGTATACCAATTGGATTTATTATTTTTTTTGAATATTGACATTTTCTAATTATAGTACCTGGGTATTATATTCAGAACTTTACGGTAATCAATAAATTAGCAACGCTTAGGGATTCAGAGATGTATGATTGCATTGATACAAGTCATCCGAAAAATTACATTTGCGGTTGGGATGATATAGTGCCCGAAGCTAATCCTCATTTAAATCTAACCTAATTTAAAAATAAAGAAGAACATTAAATTCTGTCGTTTGATAATAATTCACCGCGGGAAAAATATGCAAAATAAAGTATTCAAAATTGAAGTTCTACGACGAGTTTAATCAAATTTTATAAGACTAAATATTGCCCCATAATACCGGAATACATTTAATAAATACAGAGCTCTGAAAAAATTACAAAAGTAACGCTATAAAACGGGAAAAAATGTTTGAAAAGAAAACCACATTACTTAGCTAGTTAGTTAAAAGTAGGTGCAGCCACAGAATTCCATTATTGCCACGACATTAAACTACGTGGGAATCCATAATGATCCACACTATAATACGAACCGCACCACAATACAAGCCGCACCACAATATGAACTGGACCGTTACCTATTCCCCTAACAGACACGTGACGAATCTGTGAATATCCTGAAAACGAACATTCTAAGATCTCTGTCAGATTAACAAACATATGTCCTTCCAAGCATCTAAGCCTAGTTTTAGCTGAACCTAGGCAACAGCAGAAAATATGTATATCTCTGCAGATTCAACTATCATCATTATTGATAAGTCCCAGTTGCATTGCCTTATTGTCAAGAAAACAATGACCTATCTATATATCTATATCTATCCTAATCTTCCTTCTATTAAGCTCAACTAATTTCCTAGTTTTCCCTTAGTCAATTTCGGACCATAATCCTTTGAAAGTTTTACAGTACCTAATTTTATGTGCGTCAAATTTTACATATTTTTTGGTTGACCTCTCAATTTCAAAACTGCGTAACTATTTGTAATACCTAATAATATAAAAAATTGTGGGATGATCGAACAAGGAATGAATTTGCCAGGTTACAAATCTTCTTTCTTAAATTCACTTCTTACAACTATAATAAAATATATTAAGGTACCCAAAATTTAATTAGTCCAGCTATTTACCGTGCAAGCATCATAGCAAAATAATTAATTTCGCAAACAAAAATGTCGTGGTTCAAAAAAATATGTTGTGGTTTGTCAATTCGGTTAGTGTTCAGAACCAGTGTCAAAACCTGTTAAAGTGACAGAAAGCGATAAGTTATAAAAAAAAATAAAATATTAAAACATGGTTGGGAGAGCAATAAACGGTACTTGTACATGTCTGATTACTTAATAAGAAAAAATCTTAATGGCGGTAAAAAAATTATTTTCATTTTTTACGAATTAATTTTCAAATGACAAAAAAAGCAAAAGGAATCAAAATTTCAAAAAATCGTTATGATCATTTAAACATGAATGCACAACAACCTTCTCTTATTTTATTTTTCCATTGAATTCCACAATTCCACATTAGTGTCAATTAAAAACAAAAGATAATTAAG
The DNA here is from genome assembly GCA_963942445.1 of Argyra leucocephala. NCBI lineage: Eukaryota > Metazoa > Arthropoda > Insecta > Diptera > Dolichopodidae > Argyra > Argyra leucocephala. The sequence continues at coordinate 20,427,811 of OZ012681.1, forward strand.
AATTCAGACCGCAGCTTAAATTCTTCTTGCTCTTTTTTTTATATGGTTTTGATTTTATAAAATGAAATAATTGTCTCCATAGTAATAAAATCTGTAATTTTTTTCTCTCTTTGATATCCTTTTTTTTTAAAAATTCTCATTCTTTTTTACAGAAATATTTAATTTTTTTTTCTTCTGTTTATTACAAAAACAACAAACGTAAATTCATATCAATTTGAATATAAATGTTAAGGACTTGTTTTTAAAATCCTACGAGTCAACAATTATTATTGTTAAGAACATCGATGAAGAAAATGAAGAAGTTGCGGTAGTGGAGTCTTAAGGGCAAAAAAATGGAAACTAATAGGTTAATATTGCTAGAAAATATTACTTAGAAAATTGACTATGGTTTGTTTATAAAAATTTGATTGTAATTAAATATGCCTGTTATGTTTATATTATTTACAAAGTGGTACAAAAATTAATTATTTTTTGAATGAATTTGCGAGGTTGAAGAGCTTATTTCTGAATTTCCCTTGCAACGATTATAAAATTTATTTACACGCACAAAATTCAATTAGTGCAGATATTTGCCGTACAAGCAGTACAGCAAAATAATTAATTTTGAATATTCTTTCCCACATGTTTTTGCTATGATATGTTTGTCCTTGTCCTCCATAGACATTAGCACAATCTAATGTCGATCTAAAGTCAACCTAATGTTTGATTATTATAGGTTGAAAGACTGTTGTCTTTCTAAACTAAAACTAAGATTGTGCAAAATCAGCATTTAAAAAATAGCTAAATTTTGTAAGCTCAGAATTTGAATACGATTCTATCGTATCGAAATTATATATCTGGCCAATGCTGAACCTGAAGCGCTCCTTTAATCTATTATTGCGACATCAGCAGTATGATATTTACGGGTCTTATTAATAAACATGCAATGGAGGCTTGGGCATCCCTCAAACCATTTTGAGAACAACGATTTGCAGAGCATGTAGAGAGCATAAAGATGATAAAACTGGCCAACACTTACTCTGTACCGACCTTGGTTTTTATCATAAAAGGAAAACCTATCTAGACTTCTATATTCTTTCTGGACTCGCTGGGTTACTCTGAAGGCACTAAAATCAAACATCTACCACTTTGTAAAATGCTCGAAAGGGTTCAACGGTTCAACTTTATCCCAATGCACTACACTGATCTAAGTGTGTTGGCGTACTATATGCAGCCACTATTACCTACCTACTTAACTGTGTATTTCAAAATTAAGAAATTTGTTCTCAATTCTGAATTGGCATTTTTTCAAAATTCTGTGTTGACAATTTTTTTTTTTTTTGCTATCTGAGTTGGAGCTCTGCATCTCATTACATGCAATATGGTTACAAACAAGTTCATACGACAAGATAAAGCAGAAGAAATGGTAAAAATGTCCCTGTTACAATCTAATTACAAGTGATTTGTCAATTGCCTAAAACAGAACTAAAATTGATGACATTTCTAATTATTGTAGCACTTATATTGAAGTAGCTGGAAAATGCTTCCAATGTTAAATAAATTAAAAAATCTTAATTTCGTAATCCAATATTTTGCCACAGAGAGTTTTATAATTCCCAATTAAATTACCACCCACCCAGTTCATGAAAAAAATGTTTATGATGAGCCTCCTAAAAATCGAATTATCTAGATTATCAAAATATATTAATATGCTAATAATGTCTGTAAAACTTTCCACCACGATGAACTATTGTAAAAAGTAGTGACAGGAAACAAAAAATTTAAATGCGAAGCCCTTTCAAATAATTTCCGCAAAAAAAATAAGACGCACTCATTAATGTGCCCATCTTTCAAATGTCATTTATAGAAAAACATATCCAAGTTTTAAACCCATATACGAAAACTATGCATTTAATGCAAAAATATTATCTAAAAAATTGATGAACATCATATAATTAATAAAATATGAAGCTTTTTCAAATTAGAACTTTTTTTTAAGGCCCTGAACACAATTAAAAATTATCCAAAAATAAAGTATCTATACAAAATTTTTAAATTTCCCTGGTTTGTGTCTTTGAAATATTTCTAATTGATTAATGCAAGCAAACTTTCAACATATTCAAGTTCAAATCAATGTTTATTTTCTAAAGCAAAATATTGAAGAGCAGAAAAAAAATATTCCTATTGTTGCCAAGGTGGAAAACCTTGCTTTTTCCCTTTAAAAATTCACTAGATTTTATAAAAGTCCTTCATGTAGGAAAAACACTAGAAGCCAGATATTATAGAGAACATATCAAGGACAATATTTTCTATTGCTCAATTGATGCCGAAGTTGAAAAACTTCCATTTTCTCGTTTTCTCCATTATATGCAAATTAAAATTTTAAAACATAGCGGACAGTTGTACATCGGTAACTACACAGAGGTATCAACAAAATTGGAGAAATAACTGAATAATATGTAACAAAAGTGTTATGAAGATGAAAGAAAGATTTTTTAATGCTGGATCGGCGAATGTTACGCCGGGAATAGGTAGTTTATTTTTAAAATTCAAAATTCGAAAAATGATACTTGAGCGAGCGCCGCCATGCCACTCTGAATTTTTGTGGTATTCTATGAATAAATGTTTTTTTTTTATATTGGAGCTGTTACTAAAGATAATATTTAAAATAGGTATAAAAAATTGCTAACGGAAAAGGTGGCTATAATTTAGACCTTTGTATAAAATTAAAATTAATTTGATCATTATAAAATTTTTGATAATTTAAAAGAGGGTGGCCAGGTTACAAGACGACATTTCCGACCATTACAAGGTATAATATTTCAATATTTATTATCATGAACTTATCAATATTTGTTATGACTATCATTTATTATGCCATAAATTATTATTGTAATATTTATTAGGATTTTAACATTATATACAATGACTTATAAATTGTATTCCCTAATTAAAGCAGGTCTAATAAAAAAAAAATGTTAGTAAATCAAGCATTGTATAAAGAAAAAAATAAATTTAAATGGACTTTTATCTCCTAACTTAATTATTTTTGTTTTTCTCTGATACGATAAATCAGTAGAAAAAGGGAAGTAGAATTGAAATATGCTACAGTGAAAAGTGGAACGATTACGCTTTTATTTTTATCCAACGCATATGTATTCAGTATCAAGTACACCCTCCCCCCTTTCCAATATTTGTACTTTGCGAAAAAAAAATGGTATATCAGGTACAAATTATTCGTCGCACTACAATTTTCCTATGTAATAATATTTTAGGAGAATAACAAAATAATGTGCAAAAAGAAAATTCTGCGCAGAATATGTCTGAGGAGATTAGAAAATGGGGAATAATTGAGAAAAAACAACAGAGAAATCATTAACTTGATCCAAGGTTAGATTAATTTTATTGGTTTTTATTCAGCGTAAATTTGACGTTCTACTTTATTCCATGCTGCCATTGGCCCATGTTCTATACTTAACATTACAACCATCTGGTGCTAAACGATCACAATCACATAAATTTTCAAAACGTTCACGAACATATTTTGTGAAACCCCAATATTTGGAAATGAAAATTTGTTGTCAATCTGGAGTTTTGAATTTGGCACGACGTAAAGCTTTAATAACTTGTTCCTTGAATTTATCGCTGGAACAAATTAAAATAACTGGTTGTCAAATATGAACACAATCCACTGTTAGTTGAGATTTGCCAAAATCACTTCTCATCTCTCTGTTCGAAAACTATCAGCTCCAGCACATGACAACATCTTGTTAATTCGAATAACGTGGAATGGATAAAATCTAATTCGAATATGAGAAACTAATCTTTGCCACAATGTTTAACTAAATATTTATTGGCGCAAATACGTCCTGCTACAAAAGCTTCAGAACTCAGCTGTTCTTATTCATCAGAGATTAAATGCACGCATAGTGGTAAATCCTCTACTGATGCCCTTTTCTTACCCAAATTAAAAATACGAATTTTAGCATCTGGCACACCACGACAAAATCGAAATTTTGAATATGGTTTATTTTTGTAATACCGATAACATTTTGCAAGACGTCGACCCATCTTGACTTTCTTTGTCAACAACAAGTAAAAGGATTCGGTATACTTCAACAATCTAAAGCATAAGTGGTATACTTCATGAATGGGGGCCGAATGTATATGACTCAAACAAAAATAATTGTGCTAGATAAAAACATAAATGTGATCGTGCTAGAATTTTGAGGATGCTCTTCTTGACTTTTGTACTAAGATTTACAAGAATTTAGATAGTAAAAAAAACACTGCTGGTCTATTTATAGACATTACGAAGGCATTCGATATGGTTAACCATAAAATTTTACTAAAAAAATTAGAAAATTCAGGTATCAGAGTTTGTATATTAAAGTGGTTTTCGTCTTACCTTAATAATAGAGTGCAATTTGTTAAAATTGGAAATACAATCAGTATGCCAGATTTTATTACCACAGGTGTACCACAAGGCAATGTGTTAGGGCCAATTCTCTTCCTTGTATACATAAATTCTTTGCTCAAACTTCCTTTTAAGGGGCAACCTACAGCTTTTACCGATGATATTGGCTTTACTTATGGTACTGATAGTTTTTTGGATCTTATTTCTGATCTTAATTATGATCTAGACATGCTTAGGAAATGGTTTAACCAGCATGAGCTTATTATTAGTGACAAAACAAAGGTCATGTTTTATAATCTTATAAAGAAAAGTCTGCATCAAGTAAACCTTATATATCACTCTCCTGAGTGCAAAGCTGTTAAAATTTTTAATAAATCTTGTTTGTTTGTCAATGATAAAAAAACGTTCTGTTCTTTGGAAAATTGTAGTTCTAAATGTTTTAATATTGAAGAAGTCTGTAATTTTAAATACTTAGGGGTTAACTTAGACTCCCAGCTTAACTGGAGTAATCACTGTGTAAAAGTAGGAAACTATTGTAGGTCTACTCTGAGAGTAATTTATGAATTGAAAAAACTATATTCTGTACAAACTATTAAAACAATATACTATGGCCTATTTCCATCCAAAACTCAATACGGTTTAAGTTGTTGGGGTAGATGTACATATAATAAATTACACCCTATACTTACTGTTCAGAAACACATACTTCGTATTTTATGTAACAAAAATAGATTTGAAAGCAGTCTTCCACTATTTATCGATTTAAATATCCTTCCGCTAAGGCACTTGTATTGTTACAAAGTTCTCAAAACTTAAATTAGATCCGGTTATTTAAGTTTTAGAAACCTAGACCAATACAATATACGCAATAACTACAATACAATGTGCCTTGTACCACAGTTTAGAACTACTTCTTTGCGTAATTTTTATTTTATATTTTCATGTCGTTTGTTTAATAAATTGCCGCTTAACATAAGAAAACTCAGATTACTAAATATTTTTTGTAAAAAAGTAAAATCATGGTTATTTTGTTTAGAATATTCTAGCGTTGAATCCCTTTTTGATGTACTTAGTTAAAGTTCTCAATTCCTTTTAAAATACTTTATTTATTTATATATACTTTGCTCCTATCTTCTTAATTTCCCTTTGCCTGCATTATTTACCAAGCTCAGATCAAGATGTTTTTTTTTCTCTCTCTTTAATTTTAAATTTTTTTTTTTACTTAATTTTAACCTAATTGCTAAAATTGTTTATTATTAAAAAAATTATTTTGTTTTTGTAATATAAATCCCCCTCGGTGGCGCAGTGGTTATGTAACAGGATCCATGACCGAGGGGACCCCGGTTCGAACCTGGTTGGTGGCGATTTATAAAAAAAATCCATCATTAAATTTGTTAATTGAAATTTCGAGATTAATCGAATGAAAATCATTAATTGAGATCGAACCGGTAATAAGGTAGCGCCACGTTGTTTCTAGGCAGCGGTAGATGGTTACTCCATCTCCTAGGACCGGTTACTGTAGGCCAATCACCCGCATAATCGGTAAATCAATGGATTCGAAATAATAGAAGAAGAAGCCTCGGATACACGAATGACTACTTGATAACGACCTTTGGCACTCAAAAAAGGACCCGAATTGCACAATGGAATGTAAGAACACTTAGAGAAGCTTCAAGACTCTCGCAATTGGAAGCTCAAATGGCTACTTACAACATAGACATCCTAGGTATAAGTGAAATGCGATGGAACAACACCGGAGAAATCAACACGGAGAATGGAAACATGGTAATTTACAGTGGAAGGGAAACAGGGGGTGAAAGTGGAGTCGGAATACTAATATCAAAGAAATTGAGACAAACATTGGTTTCGTGGAAGGCAGTCTCGGATAGAATTGTTATAGGGCGATTTCGAAATATGACAAGACATGTAACAATAATTCAATGCTATGCACCAACAGATGTCGCTGAAGACCATATTAAGGATGACTTCTACGAACAAATAGAAACAACGCTAGCACTCATAAATAGGGGAGATATCATAATATTAATGGGTGACTGGAATGCGAAAATAGGATCTAACAACAATGGACTTGAGGAGATAATGGGCAAACACGGGTTAGGAAGAGAAAGAAACAACAACGGGGAAAGATTGATAGAGTTGTGTCAGACTTTCGACCTAGCAATCGGAGGGAGTCTATTTCCACACAAAGATATCCACAAATACACATGGACAACACCAAACGGGATCTCAAGAAATCAGATAGATCACATATGCATCAGCAAGAAGTGGAAACAATCAATGTTAGATGTGAGAAATAGAAGGGGAGCAGATATACACAGCGATCATGAATTACTAACTGGGGACTTCAGAATGAAACTAAGCCAACAAGGAAGAGGCAGAAGATATAGAAAGAAGAAAATAAATATAAACAACTTAAAAAATCCGCAAGTAAGAGCTGACATAGTTACGGCGTTACGAGAAAATATTAGAAATAATAGAGAATACACTTGGGAAGAGATTCTGGAAATTTACAACCAAACAAGCGAACAAAATCTTGGAATTTCACAACCACAAAGAAAAATCTGGATAACCGATAACACATGGGCCTTGATTAAAAGAAGAGGTGAAATGAAGAAAATGATAAACAACAGGATGGCATCAAGAAGAGAATATGAAGAAATAGCGAAAACAGTAAAAAGAGCAGCAAGAAGAGATAAAAGGAAATTTCTACAAAATTTAGCCGGAGAAGCATAAAAAGCAGCACAGCAACATAACCTGAGAGAATTGCATCGCATAATCAAGAACTTAACTAACCAGTCGGAACAACAAAACAAACCAATTAAAGATAAAAATGGTGCGCTCATCACAAACTTAGAGGATCAATTAAAGAGATGGAGAGAACATTTCCAAGAACTGAGCAACGAAGAAAGTACAAATAATGAAGCAGACATAAGAAACAGAGACAATGCAAATATCTACCCAACTGAGGGACTGCCAATATCTACTCAAGCTCCAAATATAGAAGAAATCAAAGCTACAATCAATATCCTGAAGCACAACAAAGCAACAGGTGAAGATGGAATTCCAGCAGAAATAGCCAAACTGGACCCTGACTTATTCGCAAAAACAATTGAACCCCACATCAGGAAAGCATGGATAGAAGAGAATATACCACCATCATGGAAGAAAGGAATGATTGTCAAGATACCTAAGAAAGGAGACTTGGCAAATTGCAGCAACTGGAGAGGAATCACGGTTCTAAATACTATTCATAAGATAATAGCAATTATTATAAAGAAAAGATTAGAAGAAGTACTAGAACCAATACTACGGAAAGAGCAGGCAGGTTTCAGACCAAACCGAAGCTGTGTAGACCAGGCAAATACTTTACGAGTCATAGTTGAACAATCAGTGGAATGGAATGCCCCACTATATCTACTATTCATAGATTTTAAGAAAGCATTCGACACAGTCAAGAGATGCGCAATATGGAGAACACTTACAAAGAAAGGAGTTCCTGAAAAAATCATCAACATCATCAAAGCGATGTATGAAGATGCAGAGACAACAGTTCAACACAGAGGTAAGATCAGTGATCCATTCTACACCAATATAGGAGTTAGACAAGGATGTCCACTATCTCCACTTCTCTTCAACACAATACTAGACGACATTCTAAGAGAAGTTTGCACTGGAATAAACGGAATAGAATGGGATCTCTTCGGAAACTTAGAAGACTTAGATTACGCAGATGATGTATGCCTCATATCAAAAAATCAAAGAGACCTACAGAACAAAGTCAACAGATTACAGGAAGAAGCAAAGAAATCGGGACTGGAATTAAATATCGAGAAAACCAAAGCAATGAGGACAAACAATAGTTACAGTGAGCCAATAACAGTGAGTGGACAACAGATAGAATACGTAGAAGAATTCAACTACCTGGGGTGCATTATAACATCAAGAGGAGGTGCAACAGAAGATGTCAACAGCCGTATAAATAAGGCAAGAAGAACATTTGGGAGCCTAATGAAGATATGGCGGAGCAACCAAATATCGAGAACAACAAAGCTAACAATATTCAGAGCATGTGTTAAGTCAACATTAATATATGGCAGTGAAACATGGCTCACTTCGGTCAGAATCAAACAGAAGCTACAAGTATTCATCAACAAGTGCTTGAGAATTATATGCAGAATATTCTGGCCGGCAAGAATTAGCAACGAAGATTTATGGATGATAACTGGAGAAGAACCTATCAACAGACAGATAAATAGGAAAAAATGGAAATGGATAGGTCATACACTAAGGAAATCAGAAAGTGATATAGCAAGAAGAGCTCTAGAGTGGAATCCACAAGGACAAAGGAGACCCGGCAGACCATACAACACATGGAGACGCACAATCGATCAAGAATTAACAGTCAACAATTATACCTGGGACGATATTAAGGAAGTAGTACTCAACAGAGAGGAATGGAGGTTCACTATCGAAGCCCTATGCTACCACGCGGAGTAATAGGAGAAAAAAAAAAAAAAAAAAAAAAAAAAAAAAAAATATAAATTTAATTTTTGTTTTTTTTTTTTTATGTAGTATGTATTTGTGATTACCTCACATAATAGAAAATAGTATTTTATTTGTAAGCAAAATTAACTTTTAAAAAAAAAAGAAGGTGACTCTATTCTATTTTTTAAATTAAATAAAGAGTTTTCCTATATTTTTCTATTAAGTATGTAATTTTTAAATTTAATGTAATTTTTCTTATTGTTAAGCGAAAAATATGAAATGAAATAATAAATAAATAATAAATAAATAAAAAATTTATTTATTTATTTATTTCTTTCAAATCTCAAAAGAGCTTGCAGGTCGTTTTTTGAGTATATACAAAATATTGTTAACATCAAAACTTAATAACTTAAGACTAATGGTTAGACTACAAAGCAGATGAACAGACAATATACAGAACGATGGCTTCCTGATTCCCTAACTTTCCTGAACAAATCTCCTGGTGAATGTCAAAACTCTTCCTTGGAGAGTTGTGGAAGTATATAATATAATGATGATGACGAAGATGATGGTGATAATGGTGATCTATTGTCTAAGTCTATTTTCTCAAATTTGGTAAAAAGATAAAAAAAAATATGACTATTAAATTATATCGTTTAGTCTGTGAAATTCATTTAAATTAGAGAGCGCAATCTTTCGAATTCTCACCAACGCGTGATTTAGAGAAATCAAAACTTTCATGAGCTAATAAGGCAGTCAGACTTGTCACTAAAGATTCAAATGACTCTTTTAGACTATCTTTGCTGTTTTATTATATTCAGTGCTTTGTTTATAGCAAAGACTTCAGCCTGGAAGACTGTAAAGTGTTTGGCAACAAGAAGAAACTGAAGTTAAAGTTGCTATTTTTCAAGCAACACACCTATAGCCGTAAGGGACCGCGTCAATGAACTAATTACATTTACTATACAATATTTTTTTAAATATATTTTGTAATAATAATTTATATACTTACAAATACAGTGTAACGAGCCGAACAATATAAAAATTCTTTTCAGTCTCAATATCCCACGTTGTTTGACACTGGGTAAATAATATCGTTTCGTATCGTAATTTTGAATTCATTGGTTTTATTGTTAAGGCCAGAAATTCTGGAACATCTATAATTAAAAATTTATAAATATTATATACCTATAATATATATATATATATACATATGTATACTTATTTAGAAATAAGGGTTATTTAAAAAGTAAATAAAACATAAAAAAAAAAATTCAACATTTTTAAAAGTTTTACAATTCAAAAGATAATATTAAATATTAAGATATATACATACATAAGTAAATATATACATAAGTAAATATGTATATATACATAAGTAAATATGTAAATAATAATCAGTTGGTTATTGCTGAATATTAAAATGTTCATTTCGTAAAATATTATTGTTAAGATTCACTTACCTGAAATTAGAGCAACAATCCAAATAAATGCAACAGATGCAATTGCTCTGGTTATTTTTGTTCTATATCGTAATGGAAAACAAATTGCATACCATCGGTCTACTGATATAAAAGTTAAAGTCAACACAGATACAGTTACTGAAATTGACTATTTGCAAAAAAAAAAAGAAAAAAGAAAGAGATAAATATATTATTTAAATGTTTTTTATTTTTTTTTTTAATAAATATTTAATGAAAAAATTTTTAAAATTAAAATTTTAAAGTAGACTTTTAATCCTTTTTAAGTGGATTTTATCAGTTTAAGTTAAATATGGTAAGTATGTAAGTACACATACACATTTATGAAATAAAAAAAAAATCTTAAACGAATCTACCCTAGTTGTTGAATTTGAAAACAAAAATAGCATCAAGAACAAGAGAGATTATGAAATAACTTGAAAATAATTTTTTTTTTTCAATTTTTGTTTACAACTAGGTTATGGCTATTAAAAAACATCCTAACGTGGTTGTGGTAAGAAGAATGGAAAAAAATTGGTTTTAAGAAGCTTTTAAAATAATTTTTTTTTAAGTAAAATTTTTTATTGTAGAAGAGAAGAGTATTAAGTGTTACATATGTATATAGGTTGTACTTTATGGTTCTGGTTTTGTGTAACAATAAAAAAAAGTTACTTCAGTGCTTTCTTATCACTTATTGGTATAAGATTTTAGGTATTATATAACTTTTGCCGTGATATTCAAAAAATCTGATATGGTTTATTGTTCGAAGAGAGGTAATTTTATTTAATGAATTTGGAAGTATTTCAGATTTTTCAAGGTGATTACATCACAAGATTTAGTAGAAATCCAGGATGTGGAATCTATTGAAACAAACTTGTTGGCTTGGCTAAATGTTTTTCTAAACAATTTCAAATAGTTTTTGGTTCGATTTTAGTTTCCGCTATTTTACGAAAACGGCTTTGGTTGATGGTATTTAAAAAAAAATCGGTTTTGGTTTGGTTTGGGTTGCCAACTTAAAAGAAAATTCTGAAAAATTAAAATGAAAAATTTCGATTCTTCATTATTAACAATGCTTTCTTCATATTGGAAAACAAAACAAGAGATCAATATGAGACAAACATAAAATTGGTTGACATAAACAAACAATATTTGAAATATTGCCTATATAGATAAGTATTTTGTGCATAAACAAATTATTGAGCAAATGAAGTTTGTTCATAAATATTATTCTAACTTAGCAGGAAAACTGCAAAATTATTGTAGATAGAGCATGACGATCAGTTGTGCTGCTGTTTTTATTTATAACGATACTGCAAATGTAGAAAAATCAAATTTTAACAACTCTGTCAAAAATAAAATGTTTTTCTGCAAATACTGCAGTGTATAGGCGTGTTCGTAGTGGTCGCGCCCGCGCAAGAAAAAAATTTTTTGTTCGTAGTTGCATATCGTCAAAAATTCTGCGCAGATGAAAAGCAGGCGCTTGTGTTCATAGTAATCAACGTCGCCTCAGCGTCGGGCAGATTATGCAGATATTTTAGTGCGCCTGCTTTAGAATGATTTTTAAAGTGCATGTCATTTAACATTTAATAAATAAGAATATCGTGAGAAAATATTTAAGCAAAAAATAAAAATTAATTATTAAAATAAAATAAATGTGTTTATAATAATAATATATAAATCTATAATTATAATTGACAAGCATTTAAGGTCCTGCGCAGTAGACACCTTTTTATTTTATTTCGATTCTCCAATATATAAGATTGTATATAAAACAAAAATGCGCCCACAGTTGAAAATTTTGTACTCATAAGATTTTATTATTCAGCAAAAACATTATGCATATGTGAAATCTTATTAAAATAATAAACAAAAACAAACAAATCAGTTATTATAATTTATATATTTACTTGCAAATGAATATATGTACATATGCCAAAAAAAAAACAAAAAAACAAATTCATCTAAAATAACAAATATAAGAACAACAAAAAAACAAATCACTTGAATTCTTCCTTTTTATCTTTTTAAGTATCTGTCTCTAAATTTTGGATATTTGTAATAATAATATAATTTTTATTAAAATTATATATTATGTAGATATATACATACCTCTTTAATGACAAAATTTTTTATTTTTAGTAATTTTATGAACTAAATGCCACTTACTATAGGGAATATATCGGAAACGAAGCAGTATATGAGAGACGTGTATTTATGTGTCCTAAATAAAAAATAAAACTTACTAACCACAAAACTTTTTATTAAACACGAGTGATTTCTGTTATATCGTGCGAAGTCTATGTCAGTACGTAAATTACTGTTTTTTTTTTAAAACTTTAAATTTGACTACAACTTGAAATATAATTACTCAACAGGAGACCCCTAGTATAAATATAATAAATTAAATATATTGAAAAAAATATATAATAATTTTAATATATAAGTAATTTATATACTATTATATTAAAATATATTAAATATTTAAAAAAAAATATATTTAAAAAAATTATTTATAAAATATATTTAAAAAAATATATATAAAATATATTAAAATTTATTAAATATGTATAAAAATATATAATAATATAATTATAAATAATATAATATTACTATATATATAAGCGAATTGTGCATGTGCTGCTTCTATGAACAAGAATGACTGCTAAACAATTTTCTGCGCGCCTGCGCAAGTTTTTTTGTTCATAGTGACAGAGAAAAAAATCTGCAAGACATTGACGCATGTTTTACTGCAACTACGAACACGCCTTATGTTTATGAAAAACCCTAAAACATTCAATTAACACTTCAATATGAAAAATATCTTTAACATCAATTTGCATTTATTGTTATTATTGCTTTTGAAGCAATTTTCAATCCATAACATTTTAACTAAAAACTTGAAGCAAATTAATAATAATTCGATGTTTTGATTTCGGTTCTTAGAAATGCTTGCATTTTTTTTTTTCGTTTTGGTTCAAAACTATTTTCTATCTCTAGTAGAAATAGAAAGATGAATCAGTGTTCAAGATGAAAATACTGAAAAGAAATTAGGCCGTAGAAATACCAAGATTGTTCAAGACTAGTTATGGAAATTTGATCATAGTACGAACTTTTAAAATCTGAAATTGCATTCCACTACAGGCATTCTCCTCAATAAGAGTTAATTTTTTATGTGTTTTATTGGCAAAAATTCAACATTAGTATCAATAACAAACCTCGCAATTACTAATCGAACCATTCTTCTACTTATTAACTCTAAATATCCTTTCTCTTTTTCCAAAAAGTCAACGGCACAATTAAAAATGTTTCTTTGACCTAAGTTTTGGCAAAAAATATAAAAAAAAAGCAAACAAAGATATTAAACTAAATAAAAGTATCTGGGACTTAGTTGGCTCACTTTATCTAAAGATGTGTAATATGGTTGCAAACAAGTTCATGTATAAATATAAACAAACGAAATAAGAAAAAGGACGAAAATATCCTTATTGCAATTAGAATATTACAAGTGATATACGAGCCTCAAACTTCGGACGGCTGATTTAATTTAACAACATTTTTTACTTTAGGCATATGATGTACAGTTAGGTAATCAAAAAATTTTAAGAATACGTTTATTTGTTAGACATTAATTTTCTAAATCCAATTTTCTTTATTCGGAAATTTATACCCAGGGTAAATTTAAAAACAGATTAGAAATTTGTTTTCCTAAGATACATCCAACGAATCGAAATTCAATGACGTAGATCTCGTATACTCAACCAGTTAGCTAAATTGATCAATTTCATTTTAGTTTGGAAATAAATCAAATCCAATGAATAACATTCATTTCTGAAAATTTTGATTAGAATAAAAACTATATTTCTGATAATCTTCTTAGATGCAGATCAAGTTTTCAATAATGTTTGACATCGAGAACTAACGTCGAACTATATACTTATATGATCGTGTACGTATGAAGTTAAGTGTTTAGAATTAAGCAAGCAATAAAAATATTCTTCATTAAATCTGAGACTGTTGTTCCACAAGGCATAATATTAAGCTCAATTTTATATTTCGATGGTGATATTGACATAAGCCCTAACCCAGAAGTTTTACAAGAGGAATCAGAAAACCACTTTCGATTCTTTCAATTTTCAAAATAATCTTAAAAATAAAAAACCAGATTGAATTTGTATGCATTTTACATTTTTCAGCTTTTACATAATATTATAGTGTTGCCAAATGCAATATACTCAAACATCCATATTTGATAATGACACAAACTTTTTGGCTTTATAAAAATTTATCGACGAAACCTCAAATCGGTTACAACAGACTACTATGAAGATCGTAGATTAGTTAGAAAAGTACAAAAATAAATTAAAACAATATAAGAAATATTTCGTAAATGCAGATTATCCAAAATTTTACGAATCCTTGACAAGTTATTACTATATTACTATAAGAGGGCTGGTACAAATTTCGGATGATTTGATTTTTTCTGATGTCATCGAAAAAACATTGAAAGACTAATCTTCTGTGTTTCTTGATGTTGCGCAAGCCTTGGACAAAGTATTGCAAAAAGGGCTTATCTACAAGTTATGTCCCTTGTTCACCGAAACATATTTCGAACTGATCTCGTATCGAGTATTTCAAATTAAGCAAAGTAAATATTACTCTGCTCTACATACAATATACACGCAGAAGTTCAACAAGGGAGTATACTGGACCCTATAATTTACTATACACTAGTGATGGTTAAGAGAAAAAACATGCGACGGTAGCTTATGTTGCAAATGGCACGGCTATGTTAAAAGCCAATAACAAAATCTCCATTTGATGCAAAAGGTGCAGAATTAAACCGAATGAAACAAAATCCACGCAAGCTAACTGCACAAATAAAAAAATTGAGTTGCACATTACAGTAAAACGTCAATGTTATCATAAAATTACAAAATTACGCAAAAGATCTTACGTATGACGCTTGACGCAAAGTTTAGATGGAAAGAATACGTCAGCAAAAAAAAAATAGAACTGGATCAGAAATACAAACATTTGAATCGGCTAATTGGGCGGACATCTACGCTTTCGACATATAACAAAAATTTTGATCTAAAATCAGATATAAAAGCCAGTCTAAGCATACGACATTCAAATATGGGATTGTGCTAAACAACTATACATATTCAAACTATTCAAACGTTCCAAAACAAAGTATTACGAAACATTGTCAATGCCCCCCTGGTTTGTTCGCAATGCTGACATTCTGATATTCCTGGACATCTCAGGATCCCTCTCATAAAAGACGACATAGAAAAACTGGTCATCTTTCTCAACATATCAATGTTGAAGTTTCACGTTTACCTGACTGTCAAAATTGTGTTAGAGGACTGAAACGAACGAAACTGTTGGAACTGTGTTAGGATAAATTTTTTTATTTTACAATATAAAAACATTTATAATAATATAGGTTAAAATTAATATATATATATAGATAAGTACAAATATATAGATTTCTTTCTATATGTTAACAAAGTTGGAACCCGTCTTTTTATTTAGAGATCTTTCAGCTTAAAGAAGATTATAAAAATATTTTTAAATCTTTTCACTAACCAAAATGACATATTTTTTGGTAAATGAAATAATCAGAATTTGAAATGATTTTTTTTTTTAATATTGAAAACAAATGTTTCTAAACGTTTAAGACCTCTTTCAAGGTTACCATATTAAATAGAAAAAAAAACTTCTTTCAATAAAAATCATAGAAATTCATAAAAATCATCTTTAGTAATGGCAGAGAGATATATATTATATTTATTAGAGAGAGAGAGAGAGAGAGAGAACAAAATTTCAAATATAAAAATATGAAAAGAAAGAGTTGTAATAATTATGATTTTTGTTGTTGTTTTTGTTATAGTTGTTTTTTTTTTATTTCACTGAAAACAGAATTATTTATCCTTGTCACGATTTCAAATACAAAAATATTTTTTAAAAATTCTTTACAAATCCAAATAACATAATAATTTTTTTTTTCATTCCTCAACTATAGCTTTGTAGCTAAGTTTTTTTATGAATTTGAAATCCTTTCAGAAAATGAAACAACATTCTGATGGTGATGTGAATATTGTATATAAGTATTAGAAACTATGTTATGAAAAAATCTTATGTGAAAATTGTTCATAAAATTAATATTTTCATTTTAATTTTATATCCATAAAATTAAAAAAAAAAATAAAAATCAGAACAAACAAAAAAAAAACAAAAATAATAAATTAATAATCAAAAAAATTGTGAAGAATGAAAATCGTAGAATATTTTTAAATTCTTAAACCTTACAGCTATAATTCTATTGAAATTCTCTTTAAAATTAAAAATTCCAAAAAAATTGACTTCATTAAAATAATAAAAAATTTTTTAAAAATATTTAAATTCTTTATTTGCTTGTAGATTAAATTGAATTTTGACCACCCTAACTTTTTATTTCAATATAAATACCGTTATTGTTTAATAGAATTTCTTTACATTTTATTTTTGTTATTAAAAACGTAATAAAATTTGACTTCTTAAATTTAGTACTGGCACACATACTAAAAGTTAAATTTCACAAGCGCGACATCAATGTGGAAATCCGATTTTATCAAATCAATTACAGTAGGTAGGTAGGTAGGTAGCAATGGCTGCCGACAATACGCGGACACACTTAGAATAGTAGGATTCATTGTGATACCACGGAAACTTTCCTTGCAATCTCTACTCATTGAATCAATCAATTAAAATCAACAACAATTTAAAGTTTGGAAAATGGATACTGTTTCGGTTTGATAAAACATCTCGAATTAAATTTTATATCTTGAAACATCAAAGTGCAAATTTATAAAACTGTCACAGTTTCTGTTGTGCGCTGTGAATCAAAATCACCGAACAAGTGTAGAAGATACATGCCATTTGGTGAATCAAACCAAATCACTTTTATGCTACATTTATGCTTGTTTCAACCTCTTTATCATTCGTTAGTCCTGGTCTACTCTGGATATTTCGTACAATTTAAATTCAGTTATTTCCACTCAAAACGTGTCCCACTCTAGCCATAGAACAATTTTTGACCCGATAAAGATAGCAATAATGACAGCAACAAGGCTGCATCCAACAAATAACCTCAAAAACAAAAGACCAGGGCACAGTATGACCCTTGCGAAAATTAAACTAAGAATTGAAATATTGAAGCAATTGAAATAGTAGACTATGTTAAAAGCAAATGATTGCCGCCTAGGAACTTCACTGTACTAATACCTAAAAGGGAAGAAGTCGAAGGTTCAATAAGAGCTTTACCTGCAGGAGATTCAGTACAGCATACTGATTGTTCAAAAATCGAGAAGAACACTGGTGCCGGCGTATTTTGATAAAGGTTCAAGTTTAGCACTACACTTGGCACACTATTTTTCAAGCTAAAACCTATATCATCGAGGTATCGTCATTACAGTCCAGTAAAAGAACATTTTTGTGCCAAAGGTGCCAACATATACATAATTTCAGTTAGGTAAGCTTCCTTAAAAGCTGTGGTTTTCCCAATTTTTAAATCCAAGCTTATCTATAGCTATTACAGAAGCTTAACAAAACTAGCGGAACGAAACAGAGTTACTCTTATATGAACTCCTGGATATGAAGAAATACAAGGCAATTAAAAGGCAGACAAAAACAGGTGCGAAGAGTCAATTCTTAGGATCAAAGCTTAAGTATTGCTCGTTCAAACGTCTAATTACAAAGAATTGTTTCCAAGTGGGAAGCTACAGGAACCCAAAACATATGAAATAGTTAGTTTAAAGCCTTTTTCAAACTAAGTATCGAAAGACTAAATCAGATAATCAGGGAGACCAGATCGAATGTTAGAATTCTGACATGATTTATCACAGATCATGGCCCATTCAACAAACATCTGTTAGACAGATGCAGATTCTGCTGAGAAGAGAAAACCCTCCTCTTCAATTATATTTGTTTGCAATGCCATAGCTCGCAAAAGACATAAATATTTCCAGAAATACTGATTCCTGAAATTGACCTCAGAGCTATAATAAATACAATTCTGAGATAAGCGGAGAAGTACAATAGATCTACTTACTTTGAACTCTAAATTAACAAAAAAAAAAAAAAAATTAGTTTCTTCTCTTCGCACTTCGCAAAATATTTGTTTCTCTTTATTTAACTGTATTCAAATTATATTTTTGTTCCTCTCATTCTATTGTATTCGATATTAGAAATTTGACTATTCAATTTTCTATTTAAGATAATTGTCGGATCTGTGATTGTGTATAGCAAAAAGACATCAAACATAATTATTATCTAATGTGATTAGCCGGATCTGGCGTAACCCTAACTCTGATTATTGAGAATTTGATAATGCAAGAGATGTCTCAAAGATATTTATTTTATATCTATGCATTTGACATGACTATGGACTTGCTCGTCGAAAAAATAATATACCAAATTCTATTATAGTTGATGAGCCATACATGGACTAGTGTTGTGGCAGCAACAGTAAGTGGCGACAGCTTTCAATTCTTGAAACCAATTAGTAATTTTTTTCTTTAAACGCCATATCTTATATCGGGTCGATTCAATTTATATCTAGAATCGATTTAATTACAAACTCGAAATAGTTTAATCAGCTATATAACCTATACTAATTCTATATAGACATTGGTGTTATTTACAGGAATAAGTGGTGGTTTTAGTTGATTGAATTAAATTTTCTTAAACTTTTTAAAATTTTTAAAATTTAATTAAAGTGTAGGATAAAAACTTTAACCAACAATAATAATTATGATCGCTAAGGATATTAATTAAAATACTTTAATTTGAGAGGAATTATAATTAATTAGATATAACCCAATTTATTGATTACTCATTTTACAAAAATAAAAAGACAATTTTCCGAAGAATCTTTTAACTATTTTAATTTTAATTTTAATTTTTTCTTTTGGTATCCTGGATGATATTCAAAAAACTTAAAAGAAAATTCCGCGAGGTCCTCCTCTAAAAAAAAAAAAAAGACTTGGTATTTATGAAGCTATTAATTAACATTTTTTTATTATTTTTATTTTCTTTATAAAATCCTTGTATTTTTCTACAACAGGAAAGAATAAAATTTTTTTTTTTTTTCAATAAAATCATTGAAGTATGACAATCCATAGGGATATTTTTTAAGAAAAAATATTTCTTAAAGTGTCTTATCGAGTATTTGAAAGATATCCATTTTCTACTGTCTTGTACAGATTCCATATAATATATACAGAAAATTGCAATTTTTCATCGTTTTCAGGTAGGTGAGAAGAGACTAATATAAGATCAGGTGGAAAGAATAATGTAGAATAAAGTGGTATAAGGCCTGTCACATCAATAAATACGACAGGATAAAATGCGGAAACTTTTAAATATCTATATAAGTATCGATCGATGGTTTGTCAATTTTTATTTATATATGTCGCAATAATTTTTGTCAATTTTTAATTTACCGCTACGATGACCACAAAAACCGAAACCTTAATCTAACTTAATCAATTATAGGTAGGTACTTCACAAAATGGGTACACACAAATTTATGCAGAATCGGTATTTGAGCAATGTTTCTGTACCTACTGAAATCAACAGCTTTAAATTGACTGAGGACATAAATGTTATTACCACGAAATATAGCAGGTGTTGGGTTAGTCTAAAACAAAAATTGAAACAAAAATAAAATGGATGTTTGTGGGAACATGAACATTTTCACATAACCATAAACGAAATGGTAATGACGAAATGGCAATGCCATTACAAAAATTGAGACAAAAACAAAATAGATTTATGTGGTAACATGAACGAAATGGCAATGCCATAAACCATTTTAACAGTATGGCAATGTTAGTTCATATTGAAAATTAATAAATTATTATAGCAACATGGCAATATCATAAAGTTTTAGAGGAAAAAAAACGTAATCATGTCTTCCTATGACAGTCTTTCTATTTTTGGAAGCGAAGACAGTTAAGATGTAAACATTTTATTTTCTTTAAATTTTATAAAGCAAAAAAGTAACGATTATTTTGTTAAAATTTTGTTCAGTAAAGAACTTTTATTGATCAATGAAAAACTAACCATATTGAACCCACATCGGATAGTGACGAAATCTTATTTCTGAAAATCTTATTTTCTGAAAATCTTATTTCTGAAAATCTTATTTTTTGAAATCTAATTTAATCAAAATCTTATTTCTGCAAATCTTATTTTTTAAAATCTAATTTAATCAAAATCTTATTTGGTATTTAATGTTCTAAATAGGAGCACATAATAACGCATACGCCACACTTAGTAAAAAAATGTGTTTAAAATTTTTTTTTTATTTTTTCAAACCCCCGCTACTCATTTATTGCAACCCTGCTTTTGCCGACTGCAAGTAAACGCATACGGCACAGTCTTAGTAAAAATTTTTTTAAAAAAAATTATTTTATTTTTAAAGTCGGGGGCTGCTGCCCTCAAACCCGCGCTACTCATTCATTGGAACCCTGTTTTTGCCGGCGTCAAGTAAACGGATGCGAAACGCATGAAAGCATGTGATATAAAGTTTCGACCCCAAATTCTGGGACCCCGGATCTATTGTCTTCATCACATTTAAGGGTTGTTGTACCAAATCCATTTAGTGTATAAATTAAATTTCACAACAAAAAAAGGTTAATATGGAAAATTTTACAGGAAAAAATAAGATTTTCGGAGAAAAAAAATAAGATTTTTAGAAAAAAATAAGATTTTCAAAAAATAAGATTTTCAGAAATAAGATTTTCAAAAAATAAGATTTTCAGAAATAAGATTTGCAAAAATAAAATTTCGTCACTATACGACCCAACCCACATATATTATCTTTTTTACAAATAAAAAACCTTTTTCAACATAATTTTGATTAAAAACACTTCTGTCCACACATAGCTATACCGTGTATAGTAATTGTCAAACGTTTGTTAACAATATTAAAATATACATGAACAGATATAGCATATTTGACTGTATTAAGACTGATATTCCACTTTTTGTAGCCAACAGTGACTAAAAATAAAAATAGAGTGTTAAGATGCCCATTAAAATCCCCAACAAGCTACCAATTAATATGAATGGCGTTAATTTGCAATGCCGTATAAATACATTCAAATAAAACACAGTTCAAGCATATCACCCAGGTTTTAAATAATTATTAACACAATGACTTTTTGGTTTACTGTATATGTAAATGAATTAGTACTGGACTTTGTGACCACTCCAAAGTTCACGCATTCTATAAATAACATTAACGAAGTGATTTATCTAAACGAAATAAGTATTGCCTTCTATGCAATTTTTCCAGTATTGACGATATTGTTATGAACAAATTCGTAATAAAAATACCGCAATGCATACTGCAGTAAAGTTTTTGCATATACTCTTCGACTTTTTATTACTTAGATAAATCAATTCTATCACTTAGAAATTCGATTACGAAAAAAAAATAAGTACTAATGTGCAAAATAATTATGATCCAAATATTATACATTTATCAAACATTTGATAGCTACCGGGTTGAAGTGGTTACAAGACAGTAATGATGACATTTACGGTTAACAAAGCTACATCGATTTGATTTGAATATTTTCGAGTGTTATCCATCGTTGTAATTGTGCTATATATAAGAAATTGGAAGGTAATAAGAAAAACAGTCGAGAAAGATCTGCCAACTTCTGTTGTTCAATGTGAGACAATTTGAACACTAACTTCCAGAAATGAATGGGAAATGGGGGAGAAGCTAAAGGGGATGCATTGTACAAAATTGATTTTAATAAGATTTATTTAATTAATTTTAATAAGACTGTAGTAGTTGTAATCCTTTTTTTTTTTTGTAAATTGGGGAGTTCTAAGTAACTGCGACCTCTTAAGATCTATTTTACTTCTCCGTCCATTTCAGAATTGCCGGTCTATGTCCATGATAAACGTTATTATTGCTTTAAAGTTGTAATCCTTAGTAGTGCATACAATTATTCAAAATACATCTTACACCTGATTCATTTCTCCACAAAATTTGTTAGGAACAAATGCATCCCCATGTTTTTTATATGAATTCGAAGCATTTTTTTCTCTTCGAAACAAAAGTTGATTTAACTTTAATTTTATTGTTCGGAGAAATTTGTTTTTTTTGCCCATTTTTATTGCACCAGCCAATAATTGAAAATAGTTCTCAGAAAAAAGACAAGTAACGGGTTCACATTTGATGGTATAAAAATTCGTTTTTTTAAAGCTGTGAGGAGCAGAACATGGTTGAAAGCAGCATTGGAATCATCTACATTGGGAAAGTTTAACGACACAAGAAAAATTCTATGCTCACAAGAAGATTTTTTTTTCCTTACTCCTCTTGGAAGCATAAGGCTTCCACTTGACATTTCCATCGTACTGGATTACTAGCTGCTGTTACTATAGTATCATTTCTAATACCGAGGAAAAATCTAATTTCATTTTTAATCTGTTTATACTGTTTAAATTGGGAATTGGTCTACAGTAGAAGACCACTTTATTAACCGTATCTGCGCCTACGTGGTAAGACGACGTCATAATTTTGCGAGATGTCACTGCGATTATACCTATCTCCGACTTTATTATGTTTACTACGTACGTCATGGCACTTGTTGTGTCAAGATTTTTTTTTTCTCCAGATAGTAGTAAATCATCAAAGAGGGTTCAGGGACAACCTATTACCGGGGAAGGCAGTTTGAAGGACTGTGGGACTTTAACCCTTTAAAAACTCTTATCATTCTTGCAACATTAAAACTAGTTTTATAGACTAATCATTAATTTACATTTCACTCAAAGAAACTAAGATATCTTTGATCTACCAAAATCCAATAAGGTTTTAATAGATAAAAGGTTTTAACCTAACTCAAGTGGTCTTGTTCGTTTTAGTCGCTTCACAAAGTTTTGATTGTCAATTAAGCTAGAAGCTTCGGTATTGACATGTTGGATCAGACGAGCTTTATGTCGTGCAGCGCATTTCATTATTTCGTCTTTTATAGATGAGATCTTCAAATCTCGATGAATATCGGCATTGTGAACATACCATGGTACATTGACTATGTTGCGCAAAACCTTATTTTGGAACGTTTGCATAGTTTGAATATGGATTTGTTTAGTACATCCCCACATTTGAATACCGTATGCCCAGACTGGCTTCAATATTTGATTATATATCAAAACTTTGTTATAGGTCGGGACCGTAGAATTCCGCCCAATCAGCCAGTATATTTCTATATATTTGAGTTGAAGTTCTTGTTTTTTGATTTTCACATGCTCTTTCCATTTTAGTTTTGCATCCATGGTCATGCCAAGATATTTAGCTTTATTCTCGTATTGAATCACGACATCATTAATTTTAACTGAGAGAGGAGTTACTATGTTTTTACAGGTGAAGTTTACATGACTAGATTTGGCTTCATTTAATTTAATTTTCCATTTTTTGCATCAGTTGGAAATTTTATCATTAGCTTTTGCAGTTTGTTTGTAGCTTCTTCTATAGTAGAACCAACTGCCACCAACGCTGTGTCATCTGCAAGGTTGCTATTTTTATATTTTCTACTTCAGGTTGTGTCAGGATGGTGTTGATAATATTGTCTTTCTTGTATTATTGTATTATTGATTTTTATATTGTATGAGATATTTGACTACTTACATAGGTAATTTTGTTTGAATATTAACATTGTTAATAATGTGTATTTAATAGAGTTTTATAAGCCAACGTTTATGTATTTTGTCGATCTAACAAAGGCATTTAAGCTAAATGATATTATCGAGATATTGAAAACAAAACATGTTCCACTCAAAATAATCAAAATAATTGAAGCTGGAAACACAAATACCTCAACACAGATACTAGCAGATAATATCATGTTGAATGAAATTCCAATAACAGCAGGAATGAGAAATGGTAATTCTCTAACTTCATTATATCATATTATATCAGAAGTGAAATATGCAGGACTCGAATTTAGAACCTACGAATATTTTTGACATTTCCCACATTTAAAAAAAATATATTAGAATACAAACAGAGCGGATTTATAAAAACAAATTCACCAGAAACAAAAATTTTAAAATAATTCAAACATCAATTTCAACTTTTTAAATTTGTTTTTGTTCAGAACGCAATGTTCGGAAGCAATAATGAATGGTAAGACAAAGAATTGTCTTTTAAAGAAATTGTTTGTAACAAAATATTCTAAAGCCATAGGCTTAAGACATAGACTTAAGTTAATTTAAATAAATGTCAAACTCCTGTACTCTCTTATGGGTCTGCATGTAATCAACTAACCGTACTTGTATTAATTTAAGTTAGGTTACTTAAGTAAAATAACATTCGATTTGTATACCAAAATCAATATAAATAAAATACGAAATGGTGTTTCTTCTATCAAAATGCCAAATCAAATGAATTTGTGCCAGACGTAGCGTAACTTAAGATAAGCTAGTTAACCTTAATTAGATTTCAGTTTTGACGTTAGCTTAACGAAAAGTATTAGGTTAACTTAAGTAGTTAAGTAGGGCTAGTCAGACCCAATGAATTAAGCATTAATCCCTCAAAAGTATATTTGTTCTCTCAAAAATATATTTATTCTCTCAAAAAAAACATTTACTCTCTCAAAAATACATTTAGGGTGCTATTCCCATTCACAACACAACCTAAAAATAGGTTGTAATTGACAACTTTGTTGTCTTTCTCTATTCTGATTCACAACACAACCTAATTATCTGTTAAAACAAGACAACATCATTTTTAAGTTTATGTTTAAGTTGTGTGAGACAACTAAAACACAACTGGTTAAAACCAGTTGTGTTGGTGTTGTGTTTATATATTGTTAGAATACGAACTGCATATAACTTCTATTTATAATATAATTTTATTTTAATTGAAGCCTTAGGGTTTTTTTTAACTTGTCTTTAGTACAATGGCTCATAAGCACGATGCTAACAAGAGGTCCGGCGTCCCAAGTGTCGGGACCGAAGACCTTGAATTTTTTTTTTTTTTTATTACTTTTTACTTTCAATGTACTTTTATAATATTCCAGAACTCTTAATCTTTTAAAAGTACATTGAAAGTGTCAAATAATAAGAGGTTGTGCCTGCTTAATACTTTTTAATATAAAACCAAAGCAATGAGGACAAACAATAGTTATAGTGAGCCAATAACAGTGAGTGGACAACAGATAGAATACGTAGAAGAATTCAACTACCTGGGGAGCATTATAACATCAAGATGAGGTGCAACAGAAGATGTCAACAGCCGTATAAATAAGGCAAGAAGAACATTTGGGAGCCTAATGAAGATATGGCGGAGCAACCAAATATCGAGAACAACAAAGCTAACAATATTCAGAGCATGTGTTAAGTCAATATTAATATATGGCAGTGAAACATGGCTCACTTCGGTCAGAATCAAACAGAAGCTACAAGTATTCATCAACAAGTGCTTGAGAATTATATGCAGAATATTCTGGCCGGCAAGAATTAGCAACGAGGATTTATGGATGATAACTGGAGAAGAACCTATCAACAGACAGATAAATAGGAAAAAATGGAAATGGATAGGTCATACACTAAGGAAATCAGAAAGTGATATAGCAAGAAGAGCTCTAGAGTGGAATCCACAAGGACAAAGGAGACCCGGCAGACCATACAACACATGGAGACGCACAATCGATCAAGAATTAACAGTCAACAATTATACCTGGGACGATATTAAGGAAGTAGTACTCAACAGAGAGGAATGGAGGTTCACTATCGAAGCCCTATGCTACCACGCGGAGTATTAGGAGAAAAAAAAAAAAAAAAAAAATATAATATATAAAGAACTTGTGACTCCGAGCACCCTACACTATATATTTAACAATCTGGGGTTGTAAAAACAAAACAAAAAAAAATTAAAAAATTTTTAAATTAATTTTTTTTTATTTGTTTTATTTTTCATTAAATTAAATTTTTTTGTTTATTGTGTTTGCCATCTCTCTCACTTTTTTACAAGAAACAAAAATTATTTGATAGGTAAAAAAATATTGTGTAATTTGTAAACACAACAAGAATAATTAGAAAAGAAACAAAATATCCTTAATGGCAGATTGCCACCTTCTATATTCTAAATAATTTGAGTTATTGAGTTGTACAGAAAATTGTTTTAATTTTGCTTTCATTAAAAGTGCGATGTTGTAGATAATGTGAATTTTTATTAATTTTTTCTGTTTTGTTTTTGTATTTTTTTTTTTTATTGTCCTTTTATCATCAAGTTTCTTCGAAAGATAAATTTTTTATTTTATTTTTATTTTGATTCACTCATTTTAAAGCTGAGATAACTTTGTTTGTTTTTGTTATTTTTTGTTATATTTAAGTTTGGAATGACATTGAAAATTAAAGAAAATTTTTTTTGTTTATACTTGTTTTGATCCTTTGAAAATGTTTTTGTAATGTAATACTGGGAAGGATAAAATATATTGTACTTGTATAATGGATACATTTAGAAAAGAATTTGTGGTGGAAATTTTGTTAAAAAAAGAAAAACCGAAATTCAAGTTTCAACTTTTTTGTTGGTTTGTTTTGTTTTTGTTATTTTTCTTGTTTTGCAAAGTTATTCGCCCGTGTTTTATAAATAATGCATTCGTAAATAAAATGAGTAAATGAAAAAAAAAATATTTTAATTTTTAATTTTTGTTTTATGTTTGTTTTCATTTA
The DNA here is from genome assembly GCA_963942445.1 of Argyra leucocephala. Taxonomy (NCBI): domain Eukaryota; kingdom Metazoa; phylum Arthropoda; class Insecta; order Diptera; family Dolichopodidae; genus Argyra; species Argyra leucocephala. The sequence continues at coordinate 20,454,913 of OZ012681.1, forward strand.
TGCTTTTTGAATGTGGTGAATTTGTATGTATATTGAAAGTCTAAAAGAAAATTTTTTCGCGTTGTAACATTGTAGGCATCTTCAGAAAAGACATAATAATCAGGATGATAAATTTTGTGTATGGATAATAATATTAGTTGGAATTTTACAAATTAAATCACATTGTATTCCTATGTTCAATAGGTAAAACAATATAGTCTAGCCGCTAAACTCTATATTGGCGAACCTATGGCACGTCATACATAATGTACTAAACCAAATGCATTTTTAATTTTAAATAAAATTAAACCCTATTCAATTGTTACTAGCTATTCCCGGCGTAACATTAACCTTCGTTTGGGCGGTGAATGAAATATTCGTAAGCGGGCAAGATTAACATATGTTAATATTTTTGGATTTTCCATATATTTTGTATGGAGAATTTTGTGATAAAAATAAGTGATTTTTATGTTTTTATGATTATTTTTGTATATGCATTATTGTTACTTTTATGCTTGCTTTTATTACCAGCGAATATCTATCCTGTAAGATATTTTTTTGGAAATACCAGTATTTTAGAAAAAGAAAGTGCTACTGGGGACTTCCGTTTGTTAAAATGTACTTATAACAGAGTTAGTAGTTTCAGCAACAACAGTGTGTCTATTTCAATGAAATAAAAAAAAAATTAAATAAAATATATATATTTTGGAAAGATTATTTATTGAATGTTCAATATTTGCAATAATATGGAAGAGTTTAAAATTTTATGTGCCGTTCAGGTAGACAGGTAAGTAAATTTTGTAATTTTTAGTAAAAGTGCAAAAACCACAAAAAATGAGTGTTTTTCTGCAAAAAAAAACCCATTTTTTAAATTTCCTATATTTTGGTGTAAATATTAATAATTTTCTTCGAAATCAAGCCAAACTATTCAAAATATATGAAATTTAAATAAAAAATGCTGTTACAGGTATGTCACACTTTTTTTAATTGAGTTTTACTATGAGAAACACAAAAAATTCAAAAAAAAATTAAAAAAAAAAAAATGCACAAAAAAGATACAAAAAACTTATTTTTACAGGTTATCGTTTGAGGAAGAACAAGCATATTTCTCTAGATTGGTGGAACATGTGCTAGATGATGAGCATGTAGATGTAGAACCACCGGAAGAAATAGTATTTGAACCAGTTGCCGGTCCCTCAAGAATCGAAAGTGACGATAATGATGACAAGGATGAAAATGAAGAATCAGATGTTTAAAAAATGCATCTTAGACGTAAGTGATGGTCATGATTCTGAGAATGAGTCACTAGATGATGTATCAAAAGTAGAAGAAGCAAATAATCACATTGTTGATTCAAATCAATATTTTATTGGAAAGGATGGCACAAAGTGGAATAAAATTCCATCAACATATCAAAGGGCTAGACAACAAAATATTTTCCGATAAAAATCGATAGGTCCGCTATCCATTAACAAAAAGTTTAACTGTTTGTGAAATATTCGCCGCAATTTTCAATACATCAATGGCTGACATAAATTTTTAATTTAACTTCGTAAGAGAATTTTTCTTTTTTCTAACATACCAAAAATAAAATTCAAAACAAAATTTTTTTTCAAAAAACCTTTGGTGTTTTATTTATTTTATATCTTAAAATATATTAATTTTAGTATATTTCTATTTCAATTTAAAATTTATCATTCAATTTATAAATCTTTTATCTTCTTTTTCAACTTTTATCGAAATAATTACGAAAATTTTATAAAATACCATACATTTTGTATAAATAAAAAAAAAATATTAACATATGTTAATCTTGCCCAACAACGAAGAAAAAAAATTAAATTACCGAAAAATTGGGCATAGACACGCTTTTCTGAACTTTTCTTTATATATTCAATATCTACTAAAAAAATTAGGCACTGATGTCTGACTTCATCAAGATCGGCCAAATAATGAAGTTTTTATGCAAAAGTAAATATTAACATACGTTAATCCTGCCCAAGTGAAAGTTAAAAATAGTTTAACATTTTAATACTTATTCAAACATTTCATAATATTTTATACTACACTAACACTATCAAAAGATCGTACTCCAGCCAAAACAACATGTAAATGTGAAATAGAGAATTGTGTTTTTAGTGAAATATTTGAAAAAGTATTAAAATGTTAAAGTTAAACTATTTTTAAGATATTAAATAAAGTGAATTTTAGTTTTAAGTTTTTCAATTTGTAACTTATTTATTATGTAATAAAAAAATATGTAAAACATTGATTTTTTTAAAAAAAAATAAAGAAAATCAATTGTTTCATTTATAATGCTAATTCTAGACCGACGAATGTTACGCCGGGAATAGCTAGTAATTTACAATATTGTTTGATCTATCTATAACTATTTTTTTTATTTAGGTAGCTATTTATTTATTAAACAGTTGACCTGTAGATAAATTCGCAGGCCTACTTCAGATTTATATTTTTTTTTGTTTTATTTGGAAAGCACTTTTCACTGTATGTATTAAAATTTTATTTTTACAATCGGTAGGTAGGTATTATAATACGTACGGTATCATAAATTATTATAATTGTAATTATTATTGTTATTTAAATAATAATAATAAAATGAATAAAAAAATTAATAAAATTATAATTTACAATATTGATAATATACTTAATATGTATAATATAATAAATAATATTTTATTTCTTTTTCATAGAATAAAATTGAAAATTTTGACCGCTAATAGTTTTGAAGAAAACTTTTATATAAGGCAGCGTTTATACGTTCTTGAATTGTGTTTATAACGTATAAATGATGTTCATTAAAGTTTGACATCCGACTTTGTTATAGAATATCATACATTTTTTTTTTTTTAAATAGTGTTCGACACGCATTTTCGTATTTCGCAAGTTGAAAAAGTGAATTTTGTTAGAAAAGGTATTTATAAACTTCTAATTGTGTTATGCCAATATATTGAAAGATATATATAAATGTATATATATTTTTTTAATAAAGCACACGACCACTTATGTATTTTTATTTCATCAGAATAATTTTTATTGACACGCAGTCAAAAAAAGGTTCGCCATTCCTGGTGTAGCGGTACTTTCTCTGTATCTCTGTAAAGCAATATAGTTTAACGGTAATAATGAGGAATTTTATTGTCTTTAATTTAGTGCTGATTGTATACCGGGTGTTCCAGAGCATGCGTATCAGCTTTTTCAGAGGGGAAGGAGCCGTTATTTTAAAATTTAGAAAAAAGTTTGTTAACTAGATCGAGGATGCTTTATCGATTGGTGGTATTTTCAACTTTCGGAAAGGACCGCAAATCGGTTTTTTAAGATCAAAAATCGCCGAAATTTGCCGAAATCGAGATTTTTAAATGGGAAGGGGTACTTTTTAATGCAAACTCGGATTTTACATCAAAAAATATATAAAGATATAAATCGATATAGCACCCTCGATTTAAAAAATATACTAATCCCAGTACGATATTGCTTCCGTATTGCGTAAGCGATCAAGTATACTATATCTGACCAGGTCATGTGGAACACAAAAAAAATTAAAAATTAAGGTAAATAATCATTTTATATTTTTGAACTTTACATACATCACCCAAGATCGAATTTGATGCAAATACATATATAATAGGAATTATATTACTTACCGTTATATTCAAATAAAATTATAATACAAATTATCTCTCATTACCAATAATTGGGAATAGCTCTCAGAAAAAATACAAGTAACGGGTTCAAATTTGATGGTATAAAAAATTCGTTTTTTAGTTACACGATAGCTGTGTAGAGCAGAACAAGATAAAAAGCAGTATTGAACTCATAATCTACATTGGAAAATTTAGATCCGAATAACACCATGTCGAATGAAATTCCAATGTCAGCAGAAATAAGAAAAAAGGTGCTTCTCTAAGACCATTTATTTTCAATATTTTTCTAGTTTTGGACGAAACTATATCAGAAGTGAAATATGCAGGACACGGATTTAGAACCCACGAAGGAGAAATAAAAATTATTTGTTTCGCTGATGACTTCGCTGAGCACTACAGCGCTAATATCCGAATACGAATACGAACTAAAAAAATTATTACACCAGTTTCAACTAACATCAACAAAACTCAACATGGTGCATCTCGTTTGCAAAGACAAAATCACTCGTTATTGCAAAAGATCCCATAAGGTGCAAACTGGCTGTAAACGATCAAAAAATCGAACAAGTAATGTCGTTTAAGTACTTGGGAAGAGGTTTCCTCTACGCAAGACTAAAAATCAGAGAATATCCAACATCTAAACAAAGCGGCGAGAGTCCTTGGATGCTTAAACGACATTATATGGAAAAACAAATAATGAGTAAAACACCAATAACAAAAATATATAAAAAATGTGTTCGCCCAATTATGGCATATGCAGCGGAAACGAGAGAGCAAAAGAGCCGAGTGAAAGCCGTTTCACATGCAGTCGAAAAAAAAGTGCTCAGGAAAATTACAAAGCACCACATTAAGGGACAAAATTCACTTCAATTTCCTCTTGGCAAACACTGCACAGTCTTCCAGGCTGAAGTCTTTGCCATAAACGCAGCAGTGAATATAATAAAGGAGCAAAGATGGTATAACAAAGTCATTAGAATTTTTAGTGACAGGCAGGCGGCCTTAAAAACTCTTGAAAGTAACTTCATCAAATTTAGATTGGTGGGAGAGTGTTCAGAAACCCTAAACCTCATAGGACTTTGAAATAAGATACAACTGATCTGGATACCGGGTCATAGTGGCTTGACTGGGAATGAGAAGGCTGAACACAGAAAACTTCTGCAGGATAAATCCCCCAAACCCATTGGCTTTTATCAAAAGGGCCGACTAAGTTGAGGGGTGGAGGAGGGTATAAATGGCTAAAAGTCTACATGCCGGGTCTGCCATATTAAGGCCACTTACGTAAAGAAAAAAAGGGACAGAATTTCGAGAGCTCAAATAAGAAAATGCTTTGATATCCAAGATGTTGTGAGATGGACCAGACCTAGAAGGCGAGGTTGGATCGATCATGTCTCTCGAATACAAAATAACCGAATTGTGAAAATTACTAGAGATGGCAGATCAAACATCACCAGACATTCAGACAGACCATTGAAATAATGAACCAAATGTTGGACATCAATTTCTCAAGAAATAGTCTAATTGGTGAAAAACAGACTCTAAAAACAGAAGAAGAAGAAGACATTTATATTCATGTAATTTTTTTGTTTTATTTTATACCGCAACAGGAAACGAACCCGAGACTATCACATAACGATTGAAACAAATTTCTGTGCTCCAACCGATTATGCCGCAGAATGAATTCGTTTTTATATGATAACCACACTCACAAGAGGAGTATCGATTATTTTCGGAATTAAATAAAGTTATCTGTCAATGTTCAATTTGACACTCATTTCGTTTTCACGTGAAAACATGTTGCAGATAACAATTGCTAGAAATTAAAATATCGTTAAATTCTTTGACAAAAAAAAATGCTTCTTTATTGCCACAGGGAAAACAATTTAAATTTTTTTTTTTTTGTATAAATTTCAATATTTAATCTTATATTTGATCTAAGTCCATTGGGAACTATCGGAATAAGAACATTTGTCATAGAACACAAAAAATGGACAATTTAAAATTGTATAATAAAAAATATAATATAAAAATATAGTTAAAAAAAAATTATTCATTTGATTTATTTATTGAGATAAAAACTTTTTCTCTTGTTATAAGTTTTAATATTCTAATTTTCTAATAAAAAAGTCCTTTAAGAATGTCCTTTATTATAATAATATAAAAACAAAAAACAAAAAAAAGAACACAATGAAAAGAAAAATTACAATAAGTTTTCTTAATGCTGTCAAATTTATTTAAAACAACAATAACAACTTTGGTAATCTTTAAAATACCTCAGAGAGAGAAAAAAAAAAATGAAAAATTTTTCTATATTATAACCGTTGTTCTCTTTATGACAGATTATTTGTCAACAATGTGAAAACACAAAATAACCATATCTAGACAAAAATGGAATGGAAAAAAAATATATAATATATACTTCTTGTATGAGCACGTTTTCTACTTCAAAATAGAAAATAACTCGTTCTTTAATTTTTTTTATGTTTTTGGTTGTTTTTGTTTTTTGTTTTTTGAAAGGACGAAGTTCTTATTCATGAAATTCATTGCTTGTTTGTGTCACAAAAAAAGTTCTAAAGAACTTTCTTTGCAGGCTTTTTTTTACAGGCAAAGAAATTTGTGTTTTTATTTTTTTATTTTTTATGCATTCAACTGTCTCTTTCTCTTCTCAATGAATACGGTATTTTATTTTTTGATTTGAGTGAAATCTTGTTTTGAAGTTTAGATAGTGAACGTGACTTATTATTGATTTGAAATTTTTGTTTTTATAATAATTATGATTATTATTGAGTTTGATATATTTTTCAACTACACGTAGTTAAAAATAAAATTTCAGGCACTTCTTACAATGTTGTTGCATTCGCGCGTGGCTTACCATTATGTTTTGAGTACAATTTGTACCTGTGTGTAGTGTCACAGTATGTTTTATGAGGTATTTTTGTTTGTTAGTGAATGGGTTATAATATAAATTTAATGAATTTAAAGTTTATTTTCAATTACAAAGAAAAATATAAGAAAATTATTAGAAAACAAAATTTGAGTAAAGAAAAAAAGTTATCGAATATTATAAGCACCTCCTAAATAATATAAGAAATTTCAATAATTGTGAAGTGTCATTGATCAAAAATGGGAAGAGAGATATTAAATTTTCATTTTGTTTACAGGGATGCTATTTTTTTTTTGTATTGTCTACAAACTTTGATTAAAATGGAATGATATAAAATGTAGCATTTAGATTTTTAAAATATTTATTTAATAAAAACAAAATTTATAAGTTTTAAAAATTTAAAAGTTTATATTAAAAAGTTTTGTTTTTTTCACAGTGTGTAGCAAATTTTGTTTGGGTTTATAAAATATTAGAATGAAGGAAATATACAAAATGGATAAATGTAATAAAAATAATAATATGGGAGTTTTAAATTTCATATATTTTTCGTTACAGAATTTTTATATACAAATAATATAGAAAATATCAAATATTTATTATATCGGATGAGTATTCATATGCCGTATATACTCAAAAGTACATGTTGGGAAATCAATGGTAGCGTTCAGTGAAATTAACCATTGGATCTGAAATCCACAGATCCATGGACCTGTTTACTGAACGGTGTGGTAAATGTACCAAATTAAATGTTTATATTTTTTATGACAGTTTTTAAATTTAAATCGTACCGTACTCAATAAAGACTACAGTTATTTCATAATGATTATATTATATGTTTGCCAATGAAAATGTAAATACATAAACTATATGCACATACGGCAAATATGACTAACGTACAGTAAGATAAGCTAAATTTTTGAGTTTTTTTTCTCTCTTAACTGTGTTTATTGAATCTTTCTAAAGGAAAATGACAATAATTTCTAACAAATGTGACCTTTATGGTTTATTCAAATCTTAAAAATCTAAAATTGTTGGAAGGTCTAGTCCATTGATTTGACCCTTCATATTTGCTCGTTCATTCCAATGTTCTATCATTCATATGTTGTGCACCTTTTATCTATTAAAACCTTATTGGATTTTGGTAGATCAAAGGTATCTTAGTTTCTTTGGGTTAAATTAATGGTTAGTCTATAAGACTAATTTTAATGTTGCAATAATGATAGGAGCTTTTAGTGGGTTAAAGTCTCACAGTCCTTCAAACTGCCATCCTCGGTAATAGGTAGTCCCTGAAGCCTCTTTCGATGATTTACTACTATCTGGAAAAAAAAAAAAATGTTGTGCAACTGCTAGCGACTTTTTTTTAGCCTGCTGATTATTGAAATGTTTTGTAGATCTCTCGCCAAAGGGTTAGCTGCAGGATTATTCTGGTTGCATATCTGTTTTTGCATTTTTCAAGTTCTACATTAACTAAGAGTATATTTAAATCATTATGTAGATTGATATTTCTAATGTACCAAGGGGCCTGAGTTATACTACATAAAATTTTTGATTGCATCCTTTGAATTGTTTCGATGTTACTATTAGAAGCAGTTCTACATAACTGACACCCATAATAACAGATTGCTTTCAGAATGACTTTGTAAAGCAACACTTTATTTTCCAGATCTAATGTGGAAATTTTCCCAATAATCCAATAAATGCTGTTCGTTTTGAGTTTTAGCTGTTCTTTTTTTGCGGTGATGTGCTTCTTCGAAGTCAGCCTTTTGTCTAGATGAACTTCCAGGTATTTAACCGGGTTGGCTTGCGGAATAGTTATCCCATTTATGCTAACTGAAGAACATATTCCTTTCTTTAGCGACAAAGATATATGAACACTTTTACTCTCATTGACCTTCATTTTCCATTTATAAAGCCATTCCTGTATCTGCTGCATTCCTGTATGTTGTGGGACGGCAACATTGATTTCATGTTCTTCTGTTACATTGGATTTGAATCTAACTCGAAAGCGTCTATTGGTTATATAAGAATTTAGGAGAAGATGAGCCTCCGCTGGTAGCTTTTGATTTATTTTGTAGATTAATCCAGCGTGTCAAACTTTGCTAATGCCTAACTGACATCCAAAAACGCAGCTGAGTAGAACTTTCTTTCTTTAAATCATTGTTTTATTTCGTCAGCAATTCGGTGTATCTATTCAATCGTTCTATGTTCAGCTTGAAAACCAAATTGATGCATATAGGAATTACCTCATCGTTTTTTATTTGCGGCATCATTTTATGAAGTATAATTTTTGCAAAAGACAGCATAGGTAATAGACTGATGGGTCTATATGAGTTGACCTTTGTTTGATCTGATCTTTATCTGGTTTTAAGATCATTATAATTGTAGACTTTTTCCACAATGATGGAAAGTAACTTTTTCTGACGATGGCATTGAAAATTTGTGTTATATGCTTAAAAGCTATGCCTGGGAGCTTCTAGCTGAAATCCCATCGTAGTCTGCTGCATTTTTGGATTTAATTTTTTTGTTGATTATAGATTCGACTAACTGCGTATTAATTCTATAACACGGTCTTGCTGGTATATTTTAATTTTGAAGACAAGGTAAGCTAAATAAAATAATATTTTTTGTTTTTCTAGTAGCCAAAAAAAAAGATATCTAAACGTAGGAAATTTTTAATAAATTCATTTATAATTTAAATACTATATTTAATAATTACTTGTGTATTAAGTATAAGAAAACAAAACTTAATTTATAATTCACAGCTTTTAAAAATAGTTTCAGGAAATGAAAAACTTAAGTTGTCATTATGTAATATTTTCAGAGAAATTTTTTTCGAAGGCATATTTTTCAGAAGACAAATGAAATTTAGAGGATATGAATCGGACAAAATTATAATATGACCAGTATGTATGGATAATTTGGTAACAGTATGTATGGACTATTAAACATTTTTCAAAATTTTGTAAGCAGCACTTGCACATCATCAGTAAGCAGCTTTAGGTTTTCGTTAACTATATCCGTGGCTGTAAATTTATAATAAGTACAACTGAAACATAGTATTTAATACATAATAAAATGTGCAATATATTTGAATATGTATGTGTGAACAAAAAGAAAACAAAATTTTTTTTTAAGACGATAAACAAAAGCTGTGATAACTAAATAAAACAAATGGATATATACGGCAACAAAGAAGAAGAAGCAAATAATATTATTTGACATATATCAATGATACATGTTTATACAGCAAAACAATATAAGGAAAACATTCAAAATACCTGAATTTTTGCCGTATGAACAAGTACCAATGAATACACAGCATACAAAAAATTAAAGAAATTGAAAATTGAGGATATGTGGCAAGACGATTAATTGAGATGCTTAAAAACTGATTACACATTTGTAAAGGCCTCGTTTAAAAATCAAAAAATCCATCATTAACTCCGAAAGTGCAAAAATGGCGGATAAGGCGTACTAATACTCAGTCTACGATATATTGCTTATATAGAAAATAAATATTTAAAAAAATTATATTAACATTTTTCAAATTGAATAATTGAACCTTGGGAAATAAAAATGGATAAGATTATTAGGATTTATATAATAAGAGCTCAATTATAAATTTTATAAATGAGGGTAGGTTTTAGTATTGATCAAAAGAGAGCTAGTAAAAGCAGAGCTAGTAAGAAAGTTTAATTTTTTTTTTAAACATATTAAAAATTGTTGTTTCGAAAGCAAATAACTAAAAAATAATTGCTTAACATTTTGAATTAAAGACTTATAAAAATGAATAGGACTATTTAGGAATTCTGTTGAAAAAAAAACTGCGGAACTCTATTTTACCCTATACACTTCCAACATTAAAATTTTTCTCTTTTCAAATTTACTTCTCAATTCCAATTATAAATTAGTCAAAAATATGAGGTTGCAAAAACAAATGATAATGAAGTAAAAACTTCTGTGTACCCCAGAAATGAGGAACAAAGATTTATGAAGAAGACAAATGTGGACATAGTAACAATTCAACCCAGAAATTATTTGTGTCTCAGCAGACTAAGGGCCGATTTCAAATATGGACTAGACGATGAGTAAGAAAAAAACAAAATTCTCATTCAATTTTATTTTTAAGCCCTTGATTGTTGTATTCCAATATACCCCAACCTAGTAATATTTCTTGCACACTCTTGTGTTTAAAAGCTTCAATTGAAATTTTGTTGAATTTTCCGAATATATGACTTTAGAGTTACACAATTTTGGATTAAATATACCTGGAATAATAACCGTTGATTCAGAATATTTATAAAAATGTATTCAAGGGGGACTTAAATACCATTTAAAATCTTATAAGTACTTATTTTTGTCCAATTTTATATGATTCTGATTTTAAACAAATAAAAATGAATTAGCTTTCAAAATTTAAAAAATTTTTCTCAATGAACTGGTCATAAATAAACAATTTTTATTCATTTCAGAAAAACACCTCTATCACCCAATGAGTTGGAAACAACTTCAAAATTTTTATTTTATAAATTATTTTATTAATATTATTTAATTATAAATTTAAATAAAAAAAAAAAAACTTACCTGAAAATATAAGACAATTTTACACATTGATCTACCAAGAAACCATGTTTCAGTAACATCCCATACAACTGATGGCGGTAAACATATTAATATTACAAAAAAATCTGCTATGGCTAAATTGACAATATAAACATTTGTTACGGTTCGCATCGAATAATTTGTATATACTGCTATACAAACAAGTGCATTTCCAACCTACAAATATTTTTTTTTTTTTTCAATTAAATGAATAAAAAAAAAACATAAAAGAAAATACAAAAAAAAATAATATTAATTACAAGATAATTATTGAATGTAATTATAAATTGCATTATTTATTTATGTATTTAAAAAAAAAATAATTAAATATTAAATTTACATCTTTATGTAATTTAATTGAATCGTTTGGATTAACACGAATATTACAGCGATTATACTATAATACAATTAAACAGTTACGATGAGTCCATTGATGACTTGAATACATAAGTAGTGTAAATTTTTTCAAATAAAATTTAACAACATACAGTTATTATGTCATCACACGACTATATCATTTTTCATAAGTGAGATCGAATTAATCTAAAAGTGAGATCGAATAAAATAATTATAATAGAATTTGACATCAAGATCCAAATGTTTGTCTGGTTAACTAATTATTTTAAAATATTTAATATTTCACGCAAACTATATATCATTTTGCATACTGTTTGCAAACTATATAACATTTTGAATACCACAATCACCGACGGCTCAAACAAAACGTTATTGATTGAGATTTTATGACTTGCAAAATGCAGTGAAACCGTAAAATTTGACTTTGATGTACACTCTTCAAAAATGTTTAAAATACGTAGTGGAAACGTTAAATATGAGCAGTGTGTAGCAAAATAATTCAAACTACATTTCGTATACAATGTCATACGAGAATTACTAGGTTAGGTTGTAATTCATATTGCATATATTTTTGGCGAAAAAACAGGTTTATTTTCAAATTGCAGCAAAATTTGTTATTGATAATAAAATAAAATATATTTTTTTGCCAAAATTAAGTGATGACTTATGAAGATTTGGCAATATTAATTTTGATATAACGAAAGATAAACCAAAAGTAAATTAATCGAAAAATAAACATAAAGTCAAATTACTACAAAACAGTTTTACGGTTACGTTTACGGTTACGGTTTGTACTACAAAAAAAAAAAACAAAATTATAATTTAAACGTCAAAATGTATATTATGTCAAAATGGTTATCCAAAATGCATCAAAAGTTTTATTATCTAAATATTTTACAATGTAGTGGTTATAAAAGCTTTTAACTGTAGTAGAACTATATTTAAACTGTATTAAAACTTTTGATACTGCATTGTGAAAATCACTCATTACTAAAGGAATATTTTAATCCTTTCGCAAAATTGAGATCAAACAATCGTAAGGTTAATTAAGCATCGTTAACACATCAATATTCTTCAATATTTATTGACAATTTTAGATTGAAGAGAGAGAGACATTTGTGTTTACACATCAGTTTTTAAACAATTAAACAATTTGTCACTTTTTTCTTATATATTCACCAAAACTAATATAAACAAAAAAACTTTTGTAATCAAGTACCCTGTGAATATAAAGCAAATGTCAAATCAAAAATTATAATAAAAATAAACATATGAATGTTGCTAAGTTTTTCGCAAACCATCCGAGTAATACACCCAGAGGTGGTAGCTCAATTTTAATAAAGAAAGATATTAAGCACCACGAGGAACTTAGTCTAGAAATAGATGAATTCCAACTAATCGTGCTACGAATTATGTCTGTTAAACAAAGCCTTTGTGTCGGTGCATTATACTGTCCACCCAAATACAACATAAAGAATAACATGTTTGAAGAAATTCTTAAACTACTTGGCGAAAGATTTATCCTGGGAGGTGACTACAACGCCAAGCACATAGATTGGGGGTCTAGAGTAACCTCTACGAGAGGAAGAGAGCTAAGAAAAGCTATAAAAGAAAAAGGCTGCATTTACCAATCTACCGGTAAGCCTACCTATTGGCCAACTGATAGAAATAAAACTGCTGATCTGCTTGATTTTTATATAACAAAAAAAATTTCACCCAATTATATTAAGCTAGAAGATAACCATGATTTGGACTCAGATCACTCTGCAGTCATACTAAGTCTATATGAAAAGGTTATTAAGAAACAGTCGAAACCTCTGCTAACGAACAAGACAACTGAATGGGCTAGCTTTAAACAAGAAATAGAAAACAAAATAAACATAAAAACAAAACTAAGATCCAAATGTGATATAGATTCTGAAGTAGAAAATTTTATTAAAATTATTCAAAATGCTGGATGGAATAATACAAAAAATTGTGAATATAAATCGGTAGAATTCAACTACCCTAGAGAAATATTAAATATGATAAAAATAAAAAGAAGAGCTAGACGCAGGTGGCAACAATCGCGTGATCCGGCAGACAAAACTGTGCTAAATAGGTTAACTCAGAATCTTAAAAGAAAAATTAAAGATCTTAAAAATGAAAATTTTGAAAAATATATAAAAAATTTATCAGCTAAAAGAGAAAATAACTACTCGTTGTGGAAAGCAACAAAGAGTACAAAAAACTCGATCTCTCAAATCCCGCCAATCAGAATGAAAAGCGGTGAATGGGCGAGAGATAATAAAAATAAAGCTGAAACATTCGCAGATCATCTTGAAGAAATTTTTTGTCCAGACGAGACAGAATCGGATGATCTCACTGAAGAAAATAATAATTGGCAAGAAAATGTTATATCACCATTTTCAGAGAGTGAAATAGTTGAACAAATTAAAAAACTCAGAGATAAAAAAGCCCCAGGTTTTGATCTAATTACATCGAAAGTTCTGAAAGAACTTCCGAAAAAAGCTATAACAATGCTAACACGCATTATAAACGCTGCTGTAAGATTAAGGTATGTGCCGAATATGTGGAAAATAGCAGAGATAATTATGATGCCAAAGCCAGGTAAGCCCATAAATGAGGTCAAATCCTACAGACCAATATCATTACTACCAATAGTATCAAAATTATTTGAAATATTATTGATTCGAATGAGACCGATCATAGAAAATAGTAATCTGATTCCAAATTATCAATTTGGCTTTACATCTAAGCACTCGACAATCGATCAAATTCATAGAATAACAGACATAATAGAAAAAGCTTTAGAGGAAAAGAAAGTATGCTCTACCATATTTCTAGATGTAGCTCAAGCTTTTGATAAAGTATGGCATCGAGGCTTAATAAATAAACTAAACAATATGTTTCCTAAACAACACGTAGATATACTCTCATCATATCTAGAAAACAGACTATTCAGAATAAAACAAGATGAAGAGTATTCTACTATTAGAGATATTAAAACGGGTGTGCCTCAAGGTAGTATTCTGGGTCCCATACTGTATTTGCTCTACACCAATGATTTACCAGAAATGGAAAATATAACTGTAGCTACATTCGCTGACGATACTACGTTGATGGCAGTAGGATCAAATATTGACGAGGCTACAATTAAATTGCAAAGAGCAAGCGACAAGCTATACCTCTGGACAAAGAAATGGAAAATTAAACTCAATGAGTTAAAATCAGTACATTTAAATTTTACAAATAAAAAATTAGAAAATCAACCACCATTGGTAAATCTGAATGGGGTCAATATACCCCAAGAAAACAATGCTAAATACCTAGGAATGACATTAGATGTCAAACTTAGATGGAAAGAGCACGTTAAAAAGAAAAAATTTGAGCTTGAAAATAAATATAGAGAAATGTACTGGCTCTTAGGTCGTAATTCTAAATTACCTATACATAACAAGATTTTGTTATATAATCAGATACTCAAACCGATATGGTTGTACGGCATACAAATATGGGGATGTGCCAAACAAACACATGTACTTTGTATACAAAAATTTCAAAATAAAGTCTTGCGCAACATGGTAAATGCCCCCTGGTATGTTCGCAACAGTGATTTGCACAGAGATCTAAAAATTCCTTGCATAGAAAATGAAATAAAAAGATATGCAACAAAGTATATAGCTCGTCTGGAGGGACATGTTAACGTTGAGGCCACTCAATTGCTAGATAATCAAAATGATGTCAGAAGGCTTAAAAGAACTAAGCCACTAGATTTAATACGATAGAATTTCGTAAAATTTTTCTTTAAGAAAATCAAAATAACAATAAATTAATGGTTAGTCCGTTGGACTAGTATTAATGGGAGGGGTGTGGTTTAGTCAGTAAAAATCTGGCACACAATGGAAGCTACGGGGCTCATTGTGTCTATGAAGATTCCCACCAATCCATGCAAAAAAAAAAAAAAAAAAAAAGTTTTTCATTATTCGCCATATTTAATGGGGGTTTTAACACGAGTATTATCTTAAAAAAATTTAAAAAAAAAATATTTTTCCTTTCAATTATTTTTATATGATTTTTTGACTTTTAAATCTTTAAATTTTTTGCTTTCAATTAAATTGTGAAAAAAAAAAGAAAAATGGATAAAAAATAAAATAGATGGAAAATAAATTATTAATTTGTTTTAAATTATAACAAAAAAGTGTTTCTAGAAAAAAAATTTCTTAAGGCCACTGAGTGGTTATGTTCGAAAAAAAATTCGGTATCTTACCCGTTTTTAAACGGGCTGACTTACTAGCACATACATATATAACCATGTGAATGAGTATTAGTTTAACAACATCGAGAAACACTTTATTTTTTGATGAAAAATAAGTCTACAAAAAGAATACGAGTGTAGAGTTTTGCCCTTACGTCTATTACCTCTTTCCTAAAACCAAAAAGAATACAGCAGAAAAATAATACTCGTGTAAAAACACCCAATAAATTTTGTCTCTCTCAATAAATATTGAAGAAAATAGAATAAATTCTATTTTTTTCTTCAATATATGTATATTGAAATCAATATGTGTTTACACATCACCATTTCTTCAATATTCTCTCTCATCAATAAATACTGTCAATATATATTGAAGTGTAAATGCTGCCTTATATAAAATGTCTACAAACTACTGTCAAAATAAATATGAAATTATTCTTCTGTCAAAATAAATATAAACGTTTTCTATAAAAAAATGTGCATCACCTATTCTGAAAATATTAATTAATTTAATAATAATAACATTATGTAGATATATACTTACTAATCCTGTGATAAATACAACACAATGTGTAGCAATTAATATCCATTCAGATCGACTTGGATAAATATAATCGTATAAATATTGCATATATTCATCATATGTTGTATTACATGGTATACAATCCTCACAATCTATACATTCTTCATAACTTTGATTATATATACTATTATTACTATTATTTATATTTAAATTTATATAATCAGAATTATTTAAAAATATTATATTATTATTTATATTATTATTATTATGTTGTACTGTTGCATTCAAATGTTTTAATATTGTGTTATTACAATTTAGATTGTCATCTATTATAGAAGAACTATTACCATTTGTATTACTACTAATACTACTGTTGCTACTATTAATATTATTACTACAATTATTATTGTTGATAATTAAATTTCCTATTTTTAATTCTTTTGAATGCCAATTAGAATTTTCATTTATATTCAAATCTTTTTGATTTTCAATAGTAGTATTATTATTGTTAGTAGTAGTAGTAATTGTACTTGAAATTTCAGATTTTTTACTGTTTTTAATACTAATATCATTTATTATATCTAGCTGTTGTTGTTGTTGTTGTTGTTCTTGTTGATATTGATAATTTAAATAGCTAATATCATCATCATCAATATCAATATTATTATTATTATTGTTACTATCAATATTTTTATTATTCCATATTAAACTTCTTTCAATACGTCGTTCTTGTTGTTGTGATTTTTGTTTTTCTTTTATTTCATACTTTTCTAATAATTCAAATTGTAAATTTTCAATTTTATTATTTGTAACATTATTCATATTGTTGAGATATTGCCTAACATTGTTACTATTGTTGTTGATGATGATGATATTGTTCTTAATGTCAATATCATTGCTATCATCGACACTTGAATTTGATATGTTGATGATTTTATTATTTTCTTTTATTGATGAATTATCTTTGATTTTTATATTCATTCTATGACTATCATCATCAATATAATAATCAATATCATCATTATAATCATTTTTATTACCATTATGATGTTTCGATTGATTTATTGATTGAAAATAGTTTAAATTTGTATATTTTGAATGAGAATTTTTCAATGATTTTATTAAATTTTGATTTTTTTCGTTATTTTCATGATAGTGTGTTGGTTTTTTTTGTAAATGTTCAGAATCGTTTTGATGCAATCGATTTGAAATATTTTTTAATAGTTTCTCTCTTCGAAATCTTTTTTTCCATTTTTGATTTTTTTCTGTATTATTTGCATGAATTATGAGTTGTTGGTTAATTTTATTATTTCTATATTGATTTTGATGAATTATATGATTTTTTTGTTGGTTATGTGAATAATTCGTTGATTTCTGAAAATAAAAAATGGTACCTACATTAATACAATTTATTGTTTCATATATTTAAGCTAAATCAAAGGAAATATAAAGACCTTGAATTGTATTGAGAATATTTAAAAAAGGTTATTATTTCTATAGATATAGAAGCTGCTATGTTTTTTGTATCTTTATTCTATACAACTATCTGCTTAACCATAAACAAAGATGTTGAATACAATATTTGAGAGTAATTAACATGTTTCCAAGGAATCAAAGGGTCAAAATGTCAAAAAACAAAATAAACAATACTTGTAATCAGTGCTTTAAAAAAATAAATTTAAGAAATAATAAATTATTATATTGTAATGGATTTTGCAAAAAGTGGATGTGCAGTACATGTACAGGATTGGATAATGAAGGATTCAAGATATATACCACTGATCCGGAGAAACATTGGTCATGCAATATCTGCATCAATAGGAAGCGCAAAACGTCAATGGGAGCTCCAAATGAAGCTGATTCCATTAATCAGAATTTGGAGACAATTATCAAAAATCAAAATCTTCAGGGATCAGAACTTCATGAACTCACCAAAGAGGTCAGGCAAATGAAAATTTTTATTGATTCCCTAATTGATGAAAACATGATACTGCGACAGGAAAATAAACTACTAGAAGAAAAAGTTCATAAAAACTTAATACAAATAGAGAAAATCAAACAAAAGAAATATATAAAACAGATTGAGGTGTGTGATGTCCCTGATGTAATGAGGAAGGAGCATCCAATTCAAATTGTCAAGAAAATTTCAACTGAAATTGGGATGGATATTGATGATAAGGATATCAAGGAAGCATATACAACAAAAAAAAACTCCAAATCAGGTGAGCCGCAAATATTAATATTTAATTTTAGCACATTGGATGTCAAGAACAACTTGTTAAAGTTAGTTAGAAAAAAAGAATTAACAACAGAAATATTGGAACACGGAGAGCAGTGCAAAGAAAAAAATACAATTTTCATAAATGAGCGGCTCACGCCATATTTCAAATATCTCCATAAAAAAGCAAGAGATATGAAAAAAAATAAAATCATAGAATTTACGTGGGTACGTGAAGGCAAATTATTTATCAGAAAAAATTCAAATAGCAAAATCATACGTGTCATAGAACATTCAAATCTTGATGCACTTCAATGATATAGAATATGAATTGCCGATCAATGCCCACATTGAAACAGATATATTTAGTATTAAAGACATCAAACTTAGTAATAATAACTCACTTAAAATATTATATTTAAATACTAGAAGCCTAAAATATAAAATTTATGAAATAACACACTTATTGGATACTATTGAACAAACTATTCATGTTTTAATATTCACTGAAACATGGATCTTAGATAATGAGTGTGACTATATTGATATAAAAAAATATTCCAAAGTATTATCATGTAGAAACTCAAGACGAGGTGGTGGAGCGGGAATATTTATTATTAATGAGTTGAAATATAAAATCTGTAATATATATTGTGATGATTTATAATAGCTTTATCAGCATAAAGTTGGATGATGGTGCAAATGAACATAACATTGTGGCTCCAGAAAACTCATCAAACCATATCCATAAATACTTTAGGTTCACAACTGGAAAATTTAACGAATAAAAATAGCATAATTATGGGAGATTTTAATTTTAACATTAGGAATAACAAAGATGAGGTTGTTGATACATATAAAACGATAGTAGAATCCAACGGATACTACTTCTGTAGTGAAGAGATTACTAGACCTGAATCTAACACTTGTCTAGATCATATACTTACTGGAAATCCAAATGCAGACATACATATTATGCATTTTCACCATGATATATCAGATCATCTAGGTATTATGGTAGAACAGAAAAACATAAGCATCAAAAAGGAAAATAATAACCTAACTAAAACTAGTCAGCTGTATAAAAAAATGAATTATAATTATGTCAAAGGTCAATTAAACGAGTACATTATGAAAAGAACAGATGTAAATAAAATGGCGGTTAACTTGACGTACAAGTGTAAGCAAATAATTGAAAGTGCTACCGTTGTGAAAAAAAAACCAAGTAGTTTGGCAAAAAACTTTGGAAGTATATATTTCCCAAAATTAAAAACAGATAAGGAATTTAAATTTGAAAAGTTAAACACTTTTGAATGTAAAATCCTGATAAATGGATTATCTAATACTAATGCCTCAGGGGAGGACTTAATGTCTGCAAATATATTGAAAATGGTAAAAGATAATATGGCTGTTAACGTAATGAAATTATTAAATAAGTCACTTGAGAGAGGTATAATGCCAATATGTTTAAAAAATAATAAAGTTATACCAATATATAAGAATGTAGGTAATCTGAATGATATTGATAACTTCAAACCTATTTCGATTTCTTCAGTATTTAGTAAACTGATTGAGACTGCAGTCAATAACAAGTTTACTGATTATCTCCATAAGAACAAATTAATGTGTAATCAACAATATGGATTCAAGAAGAAATCTAGTACCCAAGCAGCATTATTTGATGTAATAACGCAAATTCACTCGGGATTGGATAAAAAGAAGAAAGTGGTAGCTGTGTTTTTTGACGCTAGGAAGGCTTTTGATACAGTAGATAGAAATACACTTCTAAGAATATTATATGAACTCGGAGTAAAAGGGACGGAATACAACTGGTTCAAAAGTTACTTATCGGAAAGAATGCAGTACACAGAATGTGATGGGTTGAAAAGTGAAGCTGTAAAAGTTGAATATGGTGTAATACAGGGAAGTTCACTCGGACTTACGCTATTTTCTTGTTATATAAATGGCTTATTATGCGCAAAACTGAATGGTAAGCCATTTATGTTCGCTGATGACCTGGCCATAATCTATGAAGAAAAAACAAACAAAGAATTGGAAGAATTAATCAACATGGACATGAGTGAAGTTCACCAATGGATGGAGCGACATAAGCTGACAATAAATACAGCTAAAACAAAATATATGTTATTTAAAAGAAAGACAGGTGATGCCTTAAATATTTACTATAACAAATGTAAGTTGGATCCCGTGAACAGTTACAAATATTTGTGAATATTATTAGATGAGAACTTAAAGTGGGAACAGCATATAAAAGAACTAATAAAAAAAGGAAGAAAAATTGCAGGACTATTCAAACTAATAAATAAAAGAGTACCACTAAAAAATAAGAGGTCAATTTATTACAGCTTTTTTCATAGCGCAATTATGTACGGAATTCAAATATGGGGAAACACTTTGAATAAAAATTTAAACACATTACAGAAACTGCAGAATAAAGCGATAAAGAACTTGTTTGGATATAAAAGGCAAACTTCAACACAGGAAATTAATGGAAAGCACAAAATATTACAATTGAATCATGTTATAAAATGCAAACAGGCCACACAAATACATCTCATACTTACGAAGAATATTAATACAAATATTAAACCGATGTTGAATAATGAAGTTCATACATACTCAACTAGAAATGCAGCTCAAATAAGGGTAACATCTTCAACAAAAAGATTTAACAAACATGACACAATATACAATACAGCATACAAAACGTATAATGAATTACCAGTTGAGATCAAAGAAACTGCTCAAATATCTAAATTCGAAAGTAAAATTAGTGATTATTTTCATCAATTAAATAATAGTAATAATACTTAATATTATATAAAAAAAAAATCAAATTTAAATATCTTCTATAAAAAATAAAAAAAAACCTTATTTTAAAATTACAATTGCACTGAATTAAAACTTAATTAGTTATAAGTATAAGTATAAGTAAAATTGTAAAAAACTAAAAACACTCTGTACGAGCAATGGAGCTCATTTGAGTAAATAAATGAATGAATAAATAAATATAAATATAAAAAAGCCCGATTTTTAGCATAAATTAAATTTTGGTTATTTATGATTGAGTCTCTATCTGGTTTTTAAATCCAGTGGTCTGAAATGTTTAACTCAGTTTCTGAAATTTCACGTTTGGTAAAAGTAATATAGAGTGATTTGGTTTCATTGGCTTTGACCAGTTTTGTATGTCTAGTAGGTTATTATGAAGTTTTTCAGAAGCCAAACGTGGATTGGAATATGACGTTAGAACAGCTGCGTCATCGCCAAAAAGTGGTAGCAGTTAGAACGCTCGGTGATTTTGGAAGGTTTGATGTGAAACTGATATATAACAAGGGTCGTAGGACACCTCCCTGCGGAACACCAGATTCAATTTCTCTTAGTGTAGTTTGTTCATCAGTGTACTTAACAAAGAATTTTCTCATTGACAAATATGATGACAGAATTTGATGGTAATGGTGAAGGAGAAGCTTTTTTAGTTTATGCAGCAGTCTCTCATGCCAAACTTTGTCGAAGGCTTGACTAATGTTCAGAAAAACAATGGAGCAATACTTTTTCTTATCAAGTAAGTTGTTTATTTGATTAACTACCCTATATGAATTTCAATCAGAATGTATCAATTGGCAATCACATTCAATCTCCTAGATATTAATTTTTAAAATATTAAGAAGCTGCTATATGACAGCATAAGATTTGGTACAAATACAGTACACTAAACTGGTGAAACAGTGGCCAAGCAAAGCTGAGTAAATTGAATAGAATTAGTTGAACTGATCAATATATATTTTACTCTACGCTGGGTTCTAGACAGTCATAGTAACAAAGAGGAAAATTAACGGAGTGTTGAACTAAAGATAAGACATTTACTTTTTATGATTTCTATTGCAGAAAGAGTTTTTTTAAGCTAAAAGCCATTCAGGAAAGTATTTATTCGGCGATTATCCAACAATCGCAAAATGGTGTCGATAAACTTCATCTCAATCAGAAATTTTATTTAGCTTTAGTTTTTCTCGTTTTATTCTCTTTTTATTATTTTATTTTCAATATGTTGTTTTTTATATTATTAATTTTTAATTATTTTATTTTTATTTTGATTAAAAAATTTATAAATTTTATTATATAAAATGCTTTCTAATATATTTTTTTTGTATCCTTTCAAATACCTTCGTTTGAGAATTAAAAATCAAGAAATGTATAAAAATATTTTCGTTTAATCAAAAAAATAATTTATTGATTTTTTACATTGTATTTATAAACAAAGTATAAACACCGTAGTTAAACTTTTTGTGGTTGAAAGTTGTATTATTCGGGATATTCCAGTGGCCTATTTCATAAAAATTGACAGTTGACAATTTTACCAAATTGTCGCGATTGTCCGACATTTTTTTATACATAAATTTACAGGCGACATCATTGTCATGACAAATTTTGTAATTTATAAATTACAAAATTTTTCATCATAGTTTATCATGTCTATTTTGTACTTGTATTTATTGACAAATATTTTATTAAAAACAACATATTATAATCTATATAAAATAATATAAAATGCAACGTTAAAAACAATGCCATAGGCACTTGTCTATTATCAAAAAATATTTTTAAAATCTAAGTACTTATAAAATGTTAAACTATTCTTATATACAATATGTACACATATATTATAAATGTAGTTGATAAAAAAATATAATAAAAAATAAATATATATAAATATATATAATCAAATTTTATCGAAGTTATTTCAATCGTTAAAATTTGTAGCGCTTATATAATGCAATGAAAAATGAAATTAATAATTTTACATATTTGAAATCATGTCACATGAATTGTCCGACAATTATAAAAATTTTGTAAAATACAATTTTATTTTTGGTTTCATAACAAACTTGACATAAAAATTAATGTGGACAAACCTTGGCAAATTTTGTAGATTTTACCTTTGTTTATGAAACAGGAATTGATAATTTACAATTTTGTCAATTTTATTTTAAAGCAAAAATTTTACAATTGTCGACCTGTAATTTACAAATTTGTAATTTACAAAATTGTCACCTGTCAATTTTTATGAAATAGGCCACTGATATACCTAAAACATATATTTTTTGTTTTTTGTTAATTTCATTACAACTGTAGTTTTTCTAATTGTATTCTCTTTTTATTATTCTATTTTCATAATGTTGTTTTTTATATTATTAATTTCTAATTATTTTTTTTTACAAAATTTTTTTTTTTTGTTTATCCTAAGGAATTCATAATTATTTATGTTATACTATCTACTATAATACTAATTATGTGATACTATCATACTAATAACTAGGGGCCCCTGTTGAGTAATTATATTTCAAGTTGAAGTCAAATTTAAAGTTTTTAAAAAAACAGTAATTTACGTACTGACATAGACTTCGCACGATATAGCAGAAATCACTCGTATTTAATAAAAAGTTTTGTGGCTAGTCAGTTTTATTTAGGACACATAAATACACGTCCCTCATATACTGCTTCGTTTCCGATATATTCACTATAGTAAGTGGCGTTTAGTGGATAAAATTACTAAAAATAAAAAAATTTGTCATTAAAGAGGTATGTATATATATATACCTATATAATACATAATTTTAATAAAAACTATATTATTACTACAAATAACCAAAATTTAGAAACAGTTACTTAAAAAGATAAAAATGAAGAATTCAAGTGATTTGTTTTTTTGTTTTTTTTTGTTTTTTTTTTTTTGTTTACATAGATTCATTTGTAAGTACATAATGTAAATTATAATAACTGATTTGTTTGCTTTTGTTTATTATTTTCATAATGTATTTGCTGAATAATGATATCATATGAGTACAAAATTTTCAACTGTGTGCGCATTTTTGTTTTATATATAAATCTTGTATAATGTTATATCAGAAGTTCATTAAGGAGTAGGAGAATCGAAATAAAATGAAAAGGTGTCTACTGCGCAGGTCCCTAAATGCTTGTCAATTATAATTATAGATTATGAGTCAATATTATAATTACAAAAAATAAATATATTATAATAAAAATTTGAAGGTACTAATTCTAAAAAAAATGTTCTTAGGTTTGAAGGTGTTCCTATGAATTATTGAAAAAATATTTAATTAAATAAAATATAATAAAATATACTTACACTATGTTGTTTTGTGGTCATTAATGATTTCGTAAAATATTCCACTTCAATTTGATTAGGTCGATAAAACGTTTTATTCGTTTTTTTATGTATTGAATACATTTCATTATCATCACCAACGGTTGAATAATATTTCAAATGATGAAATTCTATAATTTCTGGAATATCTTTCATATCTATTGTTGTTGTTGCTGTTGTTGTAGTTTTTATTGAACTAATTATTGTTGATGGTAATGTCACAGAATCCTTTGAAATTAGTTTTAAATTTAATTGAAATTTCTTAATATTAAACGAATCATTATTACTATTTAAATGATTACGAAACGAATCATTTATAGCTGCTGTTACAGTATCGAATTTATTTATGAAAACTAATATCACAATAATTAATAAATAAAAATTTATTAATATATTATTCTTATTAAATCTAACTATATTAATTAATTTCATTTTAATTATGGTTTTCATACATATATGTATGTATATATTATATATATATATGATTATTTTTTATATTTCTAAATTTCACTTTAATTTTTTGTTGTTTTTTATTTATTTTTTTTTTCAATTAAAAATAAAATGTCAAATTTATTATTTCAAAAAATTAATTTAACTTAAAAAAAAGTTGTAATTTTTCTATTATTTAAATATCAAAAAAAAATTGAATTGTTGTTGTTTTATTAGGGTTTTAAAACTTTATTAATGTTAATTAAGATTAAAAATGTCAAAAAATTATCAAAATAAAAATGATTTAACATATCTGTCAAATAAGTGATTTTTTAAATGTCAAATTTATTTTAATAAAATTATACAGAAATTAATTAACTTAAATAAATTAACATGAATGTCATTTCGATCTTTATATCAATATTTTAAAATTATTAAATGAAATTTTAATTTGTTATAACCCCGCTGTTATTTGAATTTCCTGTCACTGCTTTCGTTAAAACAAAAATAAACATTTTTTTCTGCTAACTTCAATCAAAATTGATGGAACAATTTTTTTTTGCTCTCATGGTAAATTAATTTTATTGGTCAGTATTTTGAAACTCTGTTTTTGTAGCTTCTATTATTCATTGTTGTCCTAAGAATGATGAGAAAGGATAATGATATTTTTTATCCTTTTCTTATTATTATTAAATTTTTCACTTTTCTTCTCTCTTTTTTTTTTTGCTATTAAGATGTTAAAAGGTTATGGTTTTTATTTTTACTATTTTTTCAAGCTTCTTTTGTAGAATGCAACCATTTTTTCTTTTATTTGTTTTTCTTTCTAGAACATTTCAATTTTATTGTTGGTGTTTGATATTTTTTTTTTTTTGTATTTGAAAAAAAAAAAACTTCTGAATGTAAGGAAGACCTCTAACACCAACTAAAATAAACTCTTTTTTATTATCGTTCTATTTTGATTGATAATGTGATTAAAGATGTTGATGAATATCATAAAATAATGATGTTACATCATTGTAATGAACACATAATCAAAATAAGGGTTGTACTTAAGAATGGAAGAAATAAATGAATCCTGGTTATGTTGCTTTCCTTGACTTTTTTTTGTTTTGTTGTTTGGAAATATTTGATTTTGCTTTTCTTCGGGATGATGATTTTTAACAGGAGTATAAATTTATATAGTTTAATTTGGTATTCTGAAATCGTTAATTGATCGATTCATTTACTTCAATATTATTATTATAATACTTATAGTGGGTAGCTAGAAAGAAAAAAAAAATAAAAAAAAAAATTTATTAAGTGTATGAGTTTTAAAAATATTTTGTTTTTAATTAAAAATAATTAAATTTTGTTAATAGAGTTTTATATTGATTGGTTTACACGTAATTTTACTCAATTTTGGTCGTTATTCATAAAATTAAAAATAAAAGCTTAATAACTAATAAATCATAGAAAAATGATATTTTATATTAATTATATCAATTCATTAGCATCTGAAAATATTTGAATAATATTCATATTTCAATGGATGACATAAAAACTGATTGTTGTAAAAAAGCATTATTATTCTCTTTCGTTTTATGTAATACTGTCATGAATATGTTGTATCAATTTTGTTTTGCTGCTCTCAATGATGACTGTTAAAATATTTTGTTGACCATTTATCGCCAATACTACTACTAATATGCTATGTATAAAATAAAACATGAAAATTAGTATTCTGAACGGGTGAGGGAAATTGAAACAGCAGCCATGGCTTATTGTGATAACCTGTGAATAGCTCCCATTGTTGTTCCCAACTGGTAAAGTCTGCTACCAGTGAATCCTAGATTCTAGATATATCATAATATGCTTTTGATTAGGGAATTCTATTTTCTTTTTAATTCAGTCATTAGTCTGGTTAGACCTGTACTGCAATATCGACACTGATTTTTCTTATTTACGGTTACATAATCTTATACAAGTTATAACACCTCGACTTTGACTTTGTATTTTATTTTTTTTTTTATTATTTTATTTTATTTACTATTTAGTTCAAACAGTTTACAAAATATAATACAATTTAATTATTAAAATTTTGAATTAACACAATGTATCAAATAAGATTTATGATTTAAAGTTTAAATTACTTTGAAATTTAATACAACATACATAGTTTTTATAAAAAACAAAAAACAAAATTAGATAAAATAAATTTCATCAGAAAAAAAAGAGAAGATGAAAAGTTATTAAAAGTATTAAAAGTTAATTATAACACTACAAATTAGTTAATATTAGTAGCGGAAAAACAAGATTAATTAGGAGGACTAAGGAAGCAAGTGAAACAAGGTTTTCTTTAAACTGGTTTTGTTCAAAGAAAAGTCAACACTGTTTTTGTATTGATTAACTGCCATTAACATTCTATTAATTGGCTCAAATTTACCATAATTAGTTCTATGGAAAGGAAGATTAAAAAGATGTTCTATACGAAAACGCGTACTGGTGTTAATGTATGAGTTAATCTGATCTTTTATAATTTTGGAATCAATTTCACCATTGTATACTTGGGATATGAATAAGATATCTGCAACAACCCTTCTTGATTGCAATGTGTTCATCTGAAGAAGCTTCAGACGATTTATGTATGGAGGTAGGATTATTGGGTTAGACCAGGGAAGATTACGTAGAGCATATCGCAAAAAATTTTTTTGAATAGATTCAATTCTATTAATATGAGTGGAATAGTGAGGTTACCAGACAGGGCTTGCGTACTCAAGGTGGGGGCGAACAAGAGTAGTGAATAAAGATTTAGTAATGTATGGATCATCAAATTACTTAGACCATCTTTTAATAAAACCTAACATAGAATTTGTCTTGATAATTATGCTATTAAAGTGAAGTTTAAATGTGAGTTTATTGTCAAAAAGTACGCCAAGGTCTTTAAAATTAGAAACTCGGTTGATTAGTTTAGAATTAAAAGTATAATCAGTTATTATTGGAATCAATCTACGAGTAAAGGAAATAACAGCGCATTTATCAATATTAAGGAGAAGTTTATTATAGCCGCACCACTTAAAAAACGAATCAAGATCGTTCTGTAGTACAGTACAATCATTATATGAAGATATTTTTTTATAAATTTTCATATCATCAGCATATATGATCACGTTACTATTGTTAATGAGATTGTTGACATCATTAATTGAGATAATGAATAGTAAGGGACCTAGATGGCTGCCTTGTGGTACACCAGAGGTGGCAGAAAATGATTCAGAAAAAGCTGATCTAAACATTACACTATAAGATCTATTGGATAAAAATGATTTAATCCACATTATAAAAAATTTAGGAAATCCCAGTTTTTTAAGTTTTAATAAAATAACACTATGAGGCAGTAAATCGAATGCCTTGCTCAAATCTGTGTAAATGACATCAGTCTGAAAGCCAGCCTCCATAGTGTTCAGGAAGTGTGAGCAAGACTCAACTAAATTTGTAACCGTAGATTTTTTCTTTACAAAACCATGGTGATTAATTGATAAATGTTTAGAACAAATATCATAAATTGAATCAAAAACTATTAATTCGAAAAGTTTAGGTATGCATGAAAGTTTTGCTATTGGACGGTAATTTGTGACCATATTTTTAGCACCTTTTTTATAAACAGGGCGAATAAATGAATTTTTCCAATATTGTGGAAATATTCCAGAAGTGAACGATCGATTGAATAAAAGGGATAATGGTAACGCAAAAGATTCAGAACAGTTTTTTAAGATTAAAGATGGTACTTTGTCAGGTCCAGGAAATACATCACTGTTGAGATTATTCAAATAACTCTTTATTTTCTGAGTAGAGAAATCTATTGAGATAACTTGGTTTTCAGGTTGGTTTATCATGTGATTAAAATTATTTTCATCAACTTCAAAGAGATTTTCTGAATAAGAACTACAGAAAAATAGCTTGAAGAGATGTGCAATAGATTTCGGAGAGTTAGCACTAACATCATTATAGGACATGGTGACGGGAAATTGATCAGATTTACGTTTGGAGTTAACAAATTTCCAAAAGGACTTAGGATTAGTCCTTAGCTGAGAGCTAACATTTATTAAATAGTTGTTATAACTGAAATCTAATGTCAGTTTGTAGGAGTTGAACAAAATTACAAACTCATGATAGTTTTTATTGGTTTTCTCTTTTAAGTACTTATTCCAAGCTTTATTCTTTTTATTTCTTAATTTTTTTACTTCATGATTAAACCAAGGAGGACTAGAACTAAGGTCTCTATTACGAGCCAAGGGTACATACAATTCCAAACCTTTAGATAGAATTTCGTAGAATTTAGAAACCGCCTTATTGATGTCATCATCTTCAACTATAAAATCAAAGTCAATTGATAAAAGAAAATTATTTAGCGCAGAAAAATTAGCGTTGGCAAAATTATATTTATAAGATAGATCATAATCAGGTAATACTGGGCTATTATAACAATATGAAAGAAATATAGGAGGATGAAAATTATCAACATTTACTAAGGGCATAATAGGAACACTAAAAGTATAATTAGCCCAATCTGTTACAAAAATAAGATCAAGATGCCTATCCATACAATTAGTCACTGAAGAAATTTGTTGAAGACCAATGGATATGGAAAATGGATTTTAATGGACAAATCGAATTCATTGAATAAATTTATTCAATTTTGTGTTCATACAACAGGATACATTAAAATAAATTAGTGCAGAGCTTAATAATTATTGTCAAAACCATTAATACAAATGTAACCGTTATTAATTTTAACCGAAAATGAATAATAATGTAACATTGTTTGTAGTTCTGTCAAAGTAAAATTAGTTGTAACAAAAAATAAATTTGTTTCTAGTTTGAGCTTTATAAATGTTCTCCAGAATAACGACTTTGCGCTTCTGATACCATATTACGCCAGTCAATCAGTCTCGTAACATTATATAATATCGAAGTTATTTCAATGATGCTAGATTGGTCTTTTACAGCATACTGAAAAATTTAATTTAATTTAATTCAATAAGGGTATTCACGATTAAGTGTAGAAGTATAGTAGGTGTATCACAGGTGTATTACAAAGTCTGATTTTATAATTTTTTTATGAAAGTGGATTATCCGCCATTCAAATTAAAAAAATTGGCATCTTTCTCACAGTAAAAAATATATAAAATTTTATACAAAGTGTTTTTAAAGTTTATATATAATTTATTTTGAGTATTCCTATTCACCCCATTATACAATTTCTGTATGCTTTCAAATACCTTCGTTTGAGAATTAAAAATCAAGAAATGCATCAAAAATACTCCGTTCGATTAAAAAATATTGCTTTACTGATTTTTTACATTGTATTTATAAGCAAAGTATAAATACGGTATTTGTAATTTTTGTTTATATGCGTATATTAATACCGTAGTTAAACTTTTTCTGGTTGCAATTTGTATTATTCGTGATATTCCAGATATAAAATATATATTTTTTATTTTTTTGTTAATTTCATTACAACTATCTTAATAATTTTATTATAGAAAAAAAACAAGATATTAAGTATAAATTTTGATTTTAATGAGGTCCTGTGGAAGACAGAGAATGCAAAGACTTCCTCTTCTAGAGACTTAATTTATTTGGCTAGTTGTTTGGAAATCTACACCTTAGTTCCAACAGCGTTCTATTATTTTTTATCTGCGTTTGTCTGCCGTCTGCTCTGAAATGAGCACCTAGGGCGATTTTGAAGTCTTGTGTGGTAAAATATAAAAATAACCTCATTACTGATCTTATTAAAAAAAATTTTTTACCAGATTAAACGTTATTTACAAAGGTCTAATATTAACATTCATAACTGTACAAAAAATATATAATATAATTTAATAATATATATATTTTCTATTAAATTTTCTATCTTTTAAAATATATCAGCGTTTAGAGGAAAATTACTAATTAGTTTTTGGGACAAGTTTTAAAATGATGTGATGTATCGTCATATAATGATCATTAATCAGTAAAATACGATATCATCCAATATTTAGCTTAATGACGAGATTAAATATAATTTAAATTTAAATCGCAAAAATTTACCGCAAAAATTTTACGGTATGAGGTCTTAATGATCATTAACTTTTCAATGCTGACTTTGACATTAGGCTAAAAAACTGAAACAAAAACCCACTAAACAAATAAATCTCAAATTTTGGTTTAGAATCGCTTATCGTTTAAAGAGTGTTTTCGAAAATTTGTATAATTTATAAGAAAAAAAAAACAATATAATATTTTAATTACGAAAAAATTAAAACGAAGAATTTACAAAGCAAAAAGAGGTATTTAATAAGACTACTTCAAAATTAATTGACATTGACATTGGAAATGTATCGACAAGGTCAATACAATACGTCATTATGTGAAATGTAAAAAAAAAAATATCGGCATTGTCTCATGATAGTAAATTCATTTGACAATGTATTTGCTACATATTTTTACAACGCGGGCAGTTAAATTGTGTATCCCAAAACTTCTTTAGACTAGACGCATATAAATGTCATTAGAAAATTTTGTTTAATTTTTTTTTGCACTGTATAGGTATAATTTTGCTTAAAATGTTTGTTTTTTAAATAATTTCAATTTTAAATTTGATAGTCTAATAAGAAGTAATCATAAAGTGATAAGAAATGAACATATGCGAAAAAAATATTGCTCTTCACAGTTATAAGATTGCAGTACGAATCAAGCTTGAATGATTAAAGAAAAATTGTTTTCAGATATTATCCATATTTATTTTGCATTAATAATTTTAATTAGTAAAAAATATATGATCATATTTCAAATGTCAAAAAACATATGATTTGTCAATTATTTCAGATACATTGTGTTGAAAGTGATCCGAATTGTAAATAAAACACTTTGTATTTTCGGTACAATGTAATTTATGAACTTTTACATATTGTTTTTATTTTTGAAATTTTACAGTTGTATTATTTTTATATTGTATAGGGTTCCAATTAGTGATGTGCGATATGTAGCGACCTCTGGATATAATCGATATTTTGCTTACATTATATCAATTTTTAAACTCGATACTTTGTTAGCGATATTTAAGTACATCGATATTATTTCATTGCATCGATCTTTTAATGTGGAAATTTTTTTTTGTGCAATATAATACTTTGACAGCATAAAATATACATTGTATTATACTTTGTAATGTATTTTTACTCCATATATTGTTAATTTCTGAACAGTTTCAAATTTTAAGTCTGTAGTACTGAGAACTGGATTTAAATCGATATAAATATGTACATATTTGGTTCCGATTTTTGTTTGCATCGATATATTTTCATTTGATATGTATCGAACGATATATCGATTTGTTTTTGGATATCGCACATCACTAGTTCTAATATTTTTTACGACATTTACGATCTCAAGTTGACTGAAATTTTTTTGCAGTAAAGCAGGATATCTTTCAGTCTGTTTAATGCAATCATTTTGAAACCAATCAATACGAATCGGACGACATAGAATTTTCGTTTCTATTTTTGTGTAGGTACAGATATCTCGGGTATACTTCGATATACCAAAATAAATATTTCAAAAAAAAAATGTCAAAATAAAAATCTAAATTTACCAAAATACCGAAAAATAAAGATCTTGACATTTTTGTGAATTTTTATTTTGCAATTGTTTTACTTGCACGATCACTTGTAGCAATTATACTTGCAGTAATTTATTTACAATAATTGGATGCATAGGTATAGGTATAGGTATATTTTCTTAAATTTAATATTCGTTCAGTTCTCATTAAAATCTATTTTTCGCGATGGTGGTCCTCTCACTAAATACTAAAATAACGTATTTGAAATGTATTTTTAATTTTTGTCTTACTCATTAATGTTACATTTGGAATTTCAATTTTAAGTTTTATTTTTCTGTTTTTACTTTTTTAAATTTATCAACACATTTTTTTTATTTTTGCACTTCAAATTAAAATCGCATAAAATTATTTCTAGAAAATCTACAATTTTAACATAAATTTAATTTTAATAATATTATTTTTATTGTCTAAGTTTTTAATTTAATAATTTATAGTAAATTAAAATTATTACCTACAAAAATTCTATTTATATTTTAGAAATTTAAAGAATTTATTGTGCCATTACTTAGTTAATTTTAGAATAAAAAAAAATAAAAAAAAAAATAAAATAAAACAAAAAATTTCATGGATAATAAAATCAAAAATTTGCACTTTGTTTTTAAAATGTATTTACTATCCATTTATAATTTTTTTTAAAAATTATTTTATTATAGTCTAAATTTGCAGAGATCTAAAATCAAATTTTATTTAAAAATTTATTAGAATAATAACAAATAGAGTTTGTTTTTTTGTTATTTAAATTGAATCGAATTCTGTTTAAGAATCACTTTATTGTTTAAATTAAATTTGCTTTATTAAATTTTTATATACGATTCAATAAATTTTTATTTAATAAAAAAAATATTTGGAATTTTCCAAATTTTATATTAAAACAAATATTTCAAATTAAATTTGAAAATATGTAAGTGCTTATAATTTTTGGTAAACAAATAGAATAGTAGTTACACAGTGTTCGAAAAAAAATATTGATATGGTGCTTTTATTTAACTTTTTAGCAAATTCCATCATGTTAAATTTTAGTCAATCAGAATCCATTCTGGTCTACGGATTTTTATCCACTGATTAAAAACAAAAAAGCAAAGTTGGTTTTCAAATTTTACATAAGTCTAATTGCTTGAAATATTGGCAGCTCTGCATTTAAAAATTTTGACAGGTGTCAATTTAAATCTAAAAATTATAAATTTTAATATTCAATTTTATTTTTTTGCACATCTAAATACCCAACTGTCAAAATTACAACCAATTAAAACGACAATATTTTCTTTTTTTGCAACAAATAAAGTTGAAATTTTGACAGGTGTCTATTTAAATCGAAAAATAATAAATTTGAAAATTCAACATATTTTTTTTACATACAACCAATCAAAACTGGAACAAATTTCATTTTTGGAACAAATTTTTTATTTAAACTATTTAAATCTAAGGATAAATTTACAAAATTTTGTTCCATCTGTGAATCAAAAACCACAACTACTGTCAACTTCTGAAAGTTTAAAAATCTATGATCTACGTATTTTTATTTAAAAATAAATTACAAGCAATTTTTATTTTCTCTAAATAGTTAAAAAAAAATTCAGTTTATGTTGATATTTTTGATGCAGGGCTGTGTAAAATAACAAATTTTATGATATCGACAAATGTTGACAAATATTGTTAAAGTATTAATTATAAAATTTATAATTAATAATTTATAGTTACTAAAAACTATTTAATTTTTTCAAAGTAGTCCAGATCTGTCTAAACTTATAAATTTATGATAATTTCGACACAAATAATTGTCCAAATACTAATTATAAATTTATAGTACTGACATTAATAATAATTTTTATATAGTTATTTTAATTAATTATATTTCCTTTTACTCCAACCTGTACTTTAATTGTATACAATTTAACTTTTTTTAATTTAATTTTTTACCATATAACATTTAGTAGATAATATAAGTTTTTTTTACTATTTTAAATTAAATTAAAAATTTTCATCAAAATAACTTTTAATTTTATTTTTGTGAATAAAAGAAAAGAGAAGGACATAATAATTTAATTGTATATATATACACTTCAATTACTTGTTTATACTGACAATAATTAATATGTATTTTGAAATTTTCCAAAAATACTTTTTATTCAAATTTTTAAAATTTGAAATAATGTTATTTATATTCTATTTTTAACCTTACTATAAGGATGTAAGTACTAATACATACCCCTTGACATTTCTATCAGAGCATTTTTCTATCAGAGCAGATGACAAAGCGTCACTTAGGAACCTCGATAATGTTACTAAGTTAATGTAAAAGTACAAGAGGTGACTCGATAATGTAAAAGTTAGGATACAGAAAATTGGTGCAAATAATTGCACAATATGTACTGAAACTACATGGAGCTGTAGCGCTATGGAAAAGAAGAATATTTGTTTCATTAAGAAAGTTTACATTTTTTTTTGTAAACAGTAAAATCTTGGTGTGGTAAATTTTAATTTAGTTATGTGTT
The DNA here is from genome assembly GCA_963942445.1 of Argyra leucocephala. NCBI lineage: Eukaryota > Metazoa > Arthropoda > Insecta > Diptera > Dolichopodidae > Argyra > Argyra leucocephala. Next base: position 20,490,137 of record OZ012681.1, read on the forward strand.
GTGTATGATATCATCAATTTTGTTTTTGTAACATTAGTAATCGGAAAATACAAGATATTTGTATTTGTGGGTATTCTTTACGCCAGTTGTAAGATATTTGTCAGCAAAATTTTAAGGAAAAAAGTATTTACAGAAATATACTAGAGTAGATATTTTTAGAAAAAAAATGTTCCAGTGATTGTTGTAGTATCAAAATTTATGTGGTGAAAATTTAGCTTGATAATGGTGAGTATTAAATATATATATTATTCTGCATTTATCTGGATGTTTGTAAGTTCGACGGAACGCTCCAACACATATACAAATTGCAAATGTATACAAATACATATATATACAAATTGCTTTGGTGCTTTTTTTTAACCCCTGTCTACCATGCTGAACCTTTGCAGAAAAAATTGATTGCATGAACTATATTTTTTTAATTTAATGTTAGTCTTCTTCGCAAATAATAAGGAAAAATAAAAAATAATAATAATAATATAAATAAAACAAACAATTTTTTTGATTTATAATAATAAGGACTAATAGAAATTTAATCAATAGTTTAATATGGTATAATAACCAAAAGGCAAACAGCATTTAATACAAAAAAAAACATAATTCACTCAAAGGTTATTCTTATAACTTAAAATTATACACAATACATGTGTATCAGCATATTTGAATTGTATAATATTATACATTATACTACATTATTGCTTCTACCTTTTATTTTTGTCATTATAGTGAGTTACGCCACTTCACTCAAAAAAAATTATTTTTGTTTTTTTTTTATTAGTTGCTGTATTTGTATTCTGTAAGTTCTATATGCTCCATTCCAAAAATATTATTTTATTTTCAGTGTTAAGTGTTCACTGTTCAATTCACTGTTCAGGTTCACTGTTCAATCAATAGAACTTGATAGAAGTAGAGTAGGATAATAAACTCTACTTCTACGTCGGATAATAAAACATTGTTTTTTTTAAATTGAAAATTATTGATGAAAATGTTTTTGTATTTTTTGCAAATTTTACCAATTTAGATACAAAATTTTGAATATTTTTTTAAAAATAACACAATACCATAATAACAGTTTATTCATATAGCAAAATAAGATCCCTATACATTATACAAAAGACAAAATTTATATGAAAATAAGATCCCATTTTTAAATTTGCTCTCCCGGAGGCCACAATAACGCTAATACGGTATAATTTATACTAAATGGAACCCAACTAACGAATTATAACTAAATGGAAGTGAGTACGAGTATACCATACCAAAATACAAACATTTTATACAAATTTGTTGGTATGGTACTTCTTTTTCTGTTATATAAAAAAAAAAAAGATTAGTGTTAGGCCAATATAAACATAAATAAAAATAAATAAAAAGTGATATAAACATAAGTACTGTAATTTCGGAATAAAGAATCTAATGAAAGAAAAAAAGAAACTAGGATTTATTTTGCTTCCGTCATTTATGACGGGTTACAAAGCTAGTATATAATATAGATGAAGAAGAAAATGGCAATTATTTATTATCATACTACTCAATATCAATTGATCATCATACCATATCATAAATAATAATTATTTAAAGTAAGCAACATTGCTGGTATAGAGTATATAATATGTATAAAATAACAATTAAGAGATCTAGCTATACTTCACTAGTTTTATTAAATACCTTAATCGATTTCAGCAAAATTATTAGAAGACTGGTAGTGTAATAACCGAAATAGATTATTGAGATATGTAATAAAACTAGTAAAACATAATATCTGGAGTTTTTAATTTTTGAATGTTAATTAAGAATTTATTCAGACATTTTTCAGAAAAGTTTCTAATCATATGATTTTATTATACCCCAAATACATTATGTATTATATGTAAGTTCTTATTAAAATAAAAAACAAAACAAACAAATATTATATATACTTACAAATTTACATAACACGTCAAACAAAAACATAAAAACAAATTCATCTGAAATAAAAAAATATAAAAACAACAAAAACAATAAAAAAATCTGTTATAATCATTATGACCGCCGACCGGCAATTTCAATTCTTTATATAATTTCTTTATATAATTTGTAACTACTAGGGGCCCCTGTTGAGTAATTATAATTTAAGTTAAGTACAGAAAAGCGATTGTTGAATTTACCCAAAGATGACAGGGACTGAACAAAAATTCTCTGTGTCAAAATTTGAATTCCTGTAAGTTTTTTTTCAATTTGAAATACATATCATTAGAAATTAATGAGTATTTTAATGCAATGCCATCAACATGTTTCAAAATTTCAGAAGCAATTTTAATTATAAATTATTTAAAAACCAATGGTACAAATCAAAACATGGTACTCTATGAATAGGAAACTTTGCAAAATAAAGTTAAAATTTTGGAAAAGAAAACAAAAGTTATTTTAGAGGAAGCAAGTAGAAGAATAAATTTAATCCAATGATCCAATAAAAGTCTTAAGAAATTTAATTAAAATGAATTTTAGTAAAATTAAACGATTACTCTTCAATGTCTTCAAAATATTTAAAATAAAATTAATAAATAATAATAATATTTTTGATAATGATACAAAAGCATACAATATAAATATATGTATTTATCCTTTACATTGGTTTTATTTTTTCTGATAACAAAATTTTTATTTATATTTCTATATTTATTTTCGTAACTGTCTCAAATTATTGTTTTCTATACACTGATCATTTGTAATAATCATATAGTTTTGGCTAAAAATATTTATATTCTGGGTGTTCCAAAGCATGCGTATCAACTTTTTAAGAAGGGAAGGGAAGCCGTTATTTTAAAATTTAAAAAAAAAAATTATTTTTTTATTAATTTCAGTAGGTTAGATAAAAAATATGATAACATGAAAAACAAATTTATTTATAAAAATTAATATTATTAATTTTTGTTTACCAAAGGAAAATATGATGGATTTTTGTTTAATTTTTATTAATTTTAAGGAGAAATACTGATTAAACCAAAAAAAATCATTTAACATAAGTTTCTTATTTTTTGTCGTAAAATTCGAATTTGTTTCGAAATTGATTTTGAAAAAAACATACCCCTTCCTATTTAAAAATCTCGATTTCGGCCAATTTCGTCGTTTTTTGGGCTTAAAAAAACCTTTTTCGGTCCTTCCCAGAAGTTGCAAATATCACCAATCGATAGAGCATCCTCGATTTAGTTAATAACATTTTATTTTAAATTTTAAAATAACGGCTCCTTCCCATCGTAAAAAGCTGATACGCATGCTCTGGTACACCCGGTATATGTAATTTTATCCATTAAATGCCACTTACTATAGGGAATTTTTTTTTTTTTTTTTTTTTAAATTCAATATTTTTATTTTTCAGTATTTTCTGAATCTATGATATAATATAATTAATATAGTAGGTATATACAAATAATAAAATTAATCTTATAGCTAAAAGTTATATTAATTCAAAATTATATCTGTTCAATACAAATTCTTTCATAAAAAATAAAAATAGTTAGTCACCATTCTGTTGCATAAAGCAAGAATCGAATGATGCTTATTTCTTAAAAAAAAAAATCAACAAATAACATTAGTGGGGAAAGAGAAATTAAAATTTAAATACAAAGAGAAAATAAAAAATACAAAATTTAAAATAATTTTATGCAGTGCAATATTAAGTAAATATGTTAAAAGTTGAAAAAATTTTTACTTAAGCTAATCATGAAAATAGACACCATATATAAATCGCAAGAACTTCAAAAATCTTACTCAGCTAAACAACTACTCTTAATAACTCCTCACTTCTATCAAAATTAATTTCCAAAAGCCAAGCTTTCAATAATTTTAAGAAATTCGATAAAATTCTAATTTGCCTGATGTGTTCAGTAAGTTTATTAAAAATTCTAGGTGATACAATATCATAGAAACGACAAAAATGAATTTTCCTACAAGGTGGAACATGAACCAAATTACGATAATTAACTCTCAAGTTATACCTATTAGTATATCTAACATCTAAATATCCAGACTTATATAAAAAAATTTTAAAGTTTTATAGTAAAATAAATTTCTAATGGGAAGTATTTTTAATTTAAAAAATAAAGCAAAAGACGGACAAGTACGTCTTTTCCCGCAAATTATTCGAATAGCATGTTTTTGTGACACAATAAATTGACTAATCTTAGTAAAGTATGCTCCTCCCCAACAAGTAATACCATACTGAATTTTTGAATGAAAAAGCGCATAATAAACTGAGCACATAATTTTTTCCGAACAGTATAGACTTAGGTGATAAAGCTGTCTAATAATATTACGTAGATAATTCTATAGTAAAATAGAAAGCGTGATCATTCCAATCCAATCTGGAGTCAAACCATAAGCCAAGATATTTGAATGATTTTACAAATTCAACTAAAAAGCAGTTATTATCACATTGGATATTACCACCAAAACAGTTATTAGTGCAGTCTATTGGAAATTTGGCGCAATTGGGAGCATGATAATAAATATCAAAGTTATCACAAGAAGGATTATAGATACCAAAATTCATATGCTTAGTTTTGCAGCTTAATACTAATTTATGTTTATTAAACCAGTGCCTAATTAAATCCAGATCAAAGTTCATGCATGCAGCTATCTCAAAATTGTTCTTACAAGTATATGTAAACGCAGTGTCATCTGCAAATGCGATTACCATCCCTCTAAAATGTTGCAAAAAAAGCGAGTTAATATAAATTAGGAACAAGATAGGTCCAAGTACAGAGCCCCGAGGAACACCACAGGATAGATTAAGTAAGGCACTATAAATATTCCCAATTCTGACTTTCTGTCTTCTACCAGCCAAATAAGACCTAAGACCATTTATAAATAAAACCTCTAAAACCAGCATTATAAGGTTTATTTAATAAAATATGATGATCCACAATATCAAAAGCCTTAGTTATATCAACAAATAATGCTGAAGATATATCGAAACGAAATAGTACATGGCAGAGGAGTATTTATGTTTCCTAAATAAAACTTTTTATGAAAATATGAGTGGTTTCTGCTTTATCGGGTAAAATTTATGTCAGTATGTAAATTACTGTTCTTATCAAAACTTTAAATTTGGTGTTAACTTGAATTATAATTAATCAACAGGAGCTTCTAGTTTTCATTATAACCAATAAGGAAGCAGTTTAATATTCCAATAACACCTTATTAATAGAAAATAAAATAATTTATGTTGAATTCTAATTTTGTTAATTTTGATTTTCAGGAGATCTAATTAATTGATGAACTAGTTGTATTGATTTTCACAATGTGAATTATTTTAAATTGGTTTTTACTGTTTTTCCAATTCAAAATAATTAACATAAAAAATTCATTTTCATTTTGTGAACTATAAATACGAAAATATCTTGGCAAAAAATGGATACAAAATACCCTTAAGGTTTATTTTTCAAAAAAAAAGCTGTAAGGATAGATGCACGTTTAAGAAATAATTTTTAAAAAAATTACAGGATGTTTTGATTAAATTTTTTTCTAATTTAGAAGTTCTTTGAACAAAATTACAAAAAATTTTAAATTCTTTTTCAATTTTACGAAAATTTTTCATATAATTTTCTATAACAAAATTGTTAATATGTGCAAATTTTATTTTATTGTGATAGTCAGAAGTGATGTCCTGAATTTTAATTTTCAAGAATGTTGATTTTTTTTTTTTTTTGTAGTAATCAAAAAAGTAAATTAAAATTTTTTATGAAATTTGCAAAATATTTTATGAAAAAAGGAAATTAAAAATTTAAATTCAGTTTTTATTATAAATACCGAAAGTTTTTTGTACAGTTTAAAGATATAATTTTGTCAAATAAATGTAAGTTAAAAATGTTATTTTTCAACATTTGAGGCAACGATATATTTCTTAATTTTTGTCAAAAATTACTGAACTAAGTTTTTGAACAGAAAAAAATACCATAACGTACTATGCATTCCCTATCATACTACACAATACCTCATATTGTTGATAACACATTCGTATAGCATACCACGTCGTACCATATACAATCTAAAATATCTTCTATCTTCATGCAAAAATTTAAAAACTCTTATCTATAAAAATATTTTTCTATAAGAATTTTTTAAATACCTTCACATTTCAAAATCAACGATTTTCAATTTATACAAAATAATTTCATATAATGAGAAATCAATAAAATTTATTTTACGTGTTAATATTTAAAATTTCAATCTATGCATAATTAAGAAAAACTGTAGTTAGATTTAAAAGCTTAAAATTAGTACAAAATGATTAAAACAAAAATCTTACTTTGTTTTTGTTTGCTGAAACAAGATTCCTATATTTACAAAAAATCATATAAGCAAAAAAAAAATTCCTGATTTCACACGTTTGGAACGTGCTATTTTTTTTTTATTAAATATTTTTTGTTAAATTATTTACTTTTTTTTTTTATTTTTATATAAAAAATAAAATTGTAATTTGTTATTTTACTTTTTTTGTTTTTTTTTTAACTCACGATAAATTACAGCACGGTGATGGTGCGTATGAAATTTGAAAAAAGATGATAAAGAAAAAAAAATATGAAAAATATATGAAATTTTAATATAGAATGAAATGGGTGTTGAATTTCTTTCATACGTGTGGTGTGTGGTGGGTTAATATGAAATATGAAACCAGAACAAATTACTTATTTTAAGGTGAATGAGGAAGTAAATAAATCGTATGTAGCTATAAACAAAAAAAAAACTTTAAATTAAATTAAAAAATGCGAATTTAAGAATGTGAGTATTTTACGAAATGAGAAATTTCATAATAATTATAAAATAATAGTGGCATCTAGAGAGGGTGATGTTTAAAGTAAATATAAAAAAATCAGGAAAAATTATTTTGAATGAGTAAAGACAATGACTATATACTCGTACATATGTAAGATGTATGTGTATATAGTTATTGGTAGAGAAGAGAAGGATCGATATAACGAAAACAACTTGAATGAAATCCCTAGGGGAAAATAAAAGATTATACTGATGAAAGTAAACCTCCCGAAGAACAATGTAAAACAAAAGAAATAAAAGAAGACAGACATTAAATTTGATACAAATAAATAAAAATAGATTTTAACAAAGCTTTGAATAGGCCCCATTTTAACTGCTAACAAAAAAATTAAATAAAAATAAATTTCGTTAAGAAAGCTTTGAAGATGCCCTATTTTAATTGCTAACAAAATGATGGAATAAAAATTGATTTCGTTAACAAAGTGTCAAATAGGGTCTATGTTAACTGCTAACAAAATGACGAAATAAAAATTGATTTTGTTAACAAAGCTTTGAATAGGCCATATTTTAATTGCTAACAAAATGATGAAATAAAAATTGATTTCGTTAACAAAGCTTCAAATAGGCCCTATTTTATTTGCTAACAAAAATATTTAATCAAAATAAATTTTGTTAACAAAGGTTTGAATAGGCCCTATTTTAATTGGTAACAAAAAATGAAATAAAAATTGATTTCGTTAACAAAGCTTTGAATAGGCCCTACGTTAAATGCTTACAAAAAATAAAATAAAATAAAATTTCGTTAACAAAGCTTTGAATAGGCCATATTTTAATTGCTAACAAAATGATGAAATAAAAATTGATTTCGTTAAGAAAGCTTTGAATAAGCCCTATTTCAATTGCTAATAAAAAAATTGAATAAAAATAAATTTTGTTAACAAATGTTTGAATAGGCACTATTTTAAATGATGAAATAAAAATTGATTTCGTTAACAAAATTTCAAATAGGGTCTATGCTAATTGCTAACAAAATGATGAAATAAAAATTGATTTCGTTAACGAAGCCTTAAATAGACCTTACGTTATTTGCTAACAAAAAATGAAATAAAAATAAATTTCGTTAACAAGGCTTTGAATAGGCCCTATTTTAATTGCTAACAAAAAAATTTCATAAAAATAAATTTCGTTGACAAATGGTTTGAATAGGCCCTATTTTAAATGATGAAATCAAAATTGATTTCGTTAACAAAGCTTTGAATAGGCCATATTTTAATTGCTAACAAAAAAATTAAATAAAAAATGATTTCGTTAACAAAGCTTTGAAGGTCCTATTTTAGTTGCTAACAAAATGATGAAATAAAAATAAATTTCGTTAACAAAGCTTTGTATAGGCCCTATTTTAACTGCTAGCAAAATGATGAAATAAAAATTGATTTCGTTAACAAAGCTTCAAATAGGGTCTATGGTAATTGCTAACAAAATGAAGAAATAAAAATGGATTTCGCTAACAAAGTTTGAATAGGCCCTACGTTAAATGATAACAAAAAAATAAAATAAAAAAAAATTTCGTTAACAAAGCTTTGAAGGTCCTCTTTTAGTTGCTAACAAAATGATGAAATAAAAATAAATTTCGTTAACAAAGCTTTGTATAGGCCCTATTTTAACTGCTAGCAAAATGATGAAATAAAAATTGATTTCGTTAACAAAGCTTCAAATAGGGTCTATGGTAATTGCTAACAAAATGAAGAAATAAAAACGGATTTCGTTAACAAAGTTTGAATAGGCCCTACGTTAAATGATAACAAAAAAATAAAATAAAAAAAAATTTCGTTAACAAAGCTTTGAATAGGCCATATTTTAATTGCTAACAAAATGATGAAATAAAAATTGATTTCGTTAACAAAGCTTTGAATAGGCCTTATTTCAATTGCTAATAAAAAAATTTAATAAAAATAAATTTTGTTAACAAATGTTTGAATAGGCACTATTTTAAATGATGAAATAAAAATTGATTTCGTTAACAAAGCTTTGAATAGGCCATATTTTAATTGCTAACAAAATGATGAAATAAAAATTGATTTCGTTAACAAAGCTTTGAATAAGCCCTATTTTCATTGCTAACAAAAAAATTTCATAAAAATAAATTTCGTTGACAAATGGTTTGAATAGGCCCTATTTTAAATGATGAAATCAAAATTGATTTCGTTAACAAAGCTTTCAATAGGCCATATTTTAATTGCTAACAAAAAAATTAAATAAACAATGATTTCGTTAACAAAACTTTGAATAGGTCCTATTTTAATTACTAACAAAATGATGAAAAAAAATAGATTTCGTTAACAAAGCTTTGAAAAGGCCATATTTTAATTGCTAACAAAATGATGAAATAAAAATTGATTTCGTTAACAAAGCTTCAAATAGGGTCTATGTTAATTGCTAGACAAAGACAGTAGGTCTTAGGAGATAACAGTATAATCGCTTTGATATACTTTCAATTCAATTATGAATAAAATTGTGTTATAATTGATAAATTTAAGCCAAAGTAGCTTAAACTCTTTGTTAAACTCACCAAACTTGATGAAAAAAACAAAATATAAATCTAAAATACAAAACACAATGCATATAAAATAGTCCATTCATCATTAAATATTTTTGCAACTCCCAACTGAATCTCAGTTGAATCTAAAAAGCTCAAAGGAACACTGAAATTGTGTAACCAAGTTACAGATTAAAAATAATTTCCATTTTCTCTAAAGCTTTAAATTTTCTTAAAAATAACTTGAATATTATACAATACGATTAGGGATTAAATTAAATATTTATAAATATTAGACCGAAAATTAGATTACAAGTAAAGCAAACATGAATTTTTCCGACCAAATAACGTGTGCAGACACACATGTGCTCTGTAAATGCGAAATGCTTATTCGTAGACTTAGCATTACTTTGTCATCTGGGATCAGCGTTCCCTGAACAATGAGAGCCACCCAGCATACCACTGAAGAATATCTTGAGTATGTTTATTAAATAATGCATCCTTAAGGACTATACTTCCTTAAGTGTAATAACAATAAGCCCATTTTCGGGTGCTTACCTTCTGATTCACATTCCGCTTCATATATGAAAATAACCCTTTGAAAAATCACTTATCTTAATCAGGTGTATCACATAATTTAGAAATTTCAATTTATATAATTTTATAAAATGGCAAATCAATCACCTTTAAAAATATTCTAACCTCTTCAAAGAGTTATAAAATAAAATTAGTGAAAAGCTAAATGTCAGTGGATTGGTTAGGTAGGTAGGCTTATTTTTGGATAATTCTAATTTAATTCAAATTAGTTCTTACTTTAATTACGGTCACGAACTAAAACTGTAAACTAATAAATCTACAATGTAACAAGTAAATTAAGTGTTCAGAATTAAATCTGATTAGAACTCCTGAGACACAAATTTTTAGATTAATAAAAAGTAAACAACAAATTTTTTGAATTGAATTTGTTCCATTTAAATTTTTGATTAATAGAATTTCAGATTAATCCCACGAATTTTTGTTTAATTAATTCCAAAATTATTATTTTTACATTTTCATTTGAAATATACTTTTAATAAATTAATCATTTCGACTCGACAGTATAACTGAAAAATATTTTTTACTACAAAAACAGAGTGTAATTTAAAAACTTTTTAATTTAACTGATTCAATTTATAAATTAGAGAATATTAAATTATTTTTTTGTCAAGGCCGACGGGTAATCAATCATTAAAATAGAGTTAATAAAATTTTAGTTTTTCTTTTTTTTATTAATTATAAGGATTAGAGAAAAAGTTTTAATAACTATACATTAAAAATATTGGCAGAGACAGGCACAGTGTTGTACAACCTACGTTTCAAAAACAAAAAAAAACTTGAGAACACCCACCACTTTGGGAGATAAATTATAATTTTAATTAATAATTTTAATTGATAATTTTATTAATCTTAAATAAATGGATAAAAAACAGTACGTAGATTACTTTAGAAACCTGATAAACTTATATTGTATCTATAGTCGAAATTTATCAAATCATTCAACCGAATATTATCCCTTTAATTGGAAACATTTGTTGTGGGTTTTTAATGGAGTATTTTTTGTTGAGAATAGTAATACGATACTTTTATTTTTAATGTTTACATTAATTTAAAAAATTTAATAGATATCTACTTCAAACATATAACAATAATAAATCTATAAATATATTTAAAAAAAATAGTTCATTTATAAATTTAATTACATATACATTAAAAAAAATGTGTTTAATTTTCAGGTGAGGATCAAATATATTAAACGTGTTAGTTTTAATTGTTTCTTTTTTTTTATTTTTTTTTTTTAATAAAACACATTAAATTAAAAATAGAATTTAATTTATGTTAATTGAAATAAAGAATTATAATTTCAGAATTTTAAATTTTTGTCGCATGTATTCTGAAAACGAAAAATTTGTAATTTGAAAAAACAAAAATTAGATTCCCTGATATGCGCCAATATTTAAGAAAAATTCGTAATTGAAATGCACCAAGTAAAACTACCAGATGATATTTCTAATTCACTGATGAACATTGAAACATATACGAATGCCGAAAAACATAATATATCAAACGGTTAATACTGTAAGTTGGTGAGTGATGGTGTAAATAATAAATTAATAAGTGATACTTTTGGTTTTTGAAGAAAATTTTTGTAAATATTTGCGGTATTATGTATTACCTTATTTTATTTCATATAACTATAAAAGTTTATTCGTTTTTTGTTTTTCTACATTAAAGGGTATGTGATGAAAACTCTAAATGCATTTTACATAGAGTTTTAGCGTACTAACAATTACATATATTATAGGGTAATTTCGGCTTCATTATATCATATTCATATTTTATTTTTGTTGATAACTAAACAATATTTTCAACTAATTTCAATGAATAATGAGAACAAAATTTAACAATATTCTCACCTTAAGAGTTACCTGAATCTCGGACTTTTTGATAAATAGTCATATGACATTAACAACACACAGATCGACAATCAGTGGTTATAGCTACTACTACCATATTATAGGTTATTTTATCAGCATTTTTTTATTCAATACAAAGCCTTCGCATAAGTTTTGAAAGCTATCCATAATAATATTATTTATTAATTACATCCTCTTCTCTTTACGGGATTGTAAATGATATATACGGGATGTGTTTGTCATATTGACGCATTCACTCAACTGAAATCAAATCAAGTTTTGAATTGGATAACAATTTTAGTAAAACTAGCAATACATGTAACTTAAGAATACGTCTTGGTTAATGAAAATGGGTGTCAAACACTATTTGAAAGTAAGTTAACCAACTTTCTAAATTGAATGTAAATCATTATCATTTATCCCATTAATTTTCTTTGGTAGTATAAAACTTCCGCATAACTTAGATTCATTATGGGTTTTAAACTGCGTTTTATTAATTAATAGAAAATTTTTGTTTGCAATGTAATTGATTATTTTACTATTATTATTCTAATACCACTGTTTATAATTTCATGACATCTATCGTCTCGGAGAAGAAACAAATTTGCGGATATTAAATTAGAAATTGATTAAAAGGTTTTGGGATTAAATATAAGTTTTATTAAATTATTTTTCTATCTAGAATGTGCCCAATTTGGAGAGGTTGTATATTAAAAATAAAATTTAACCACTTTTAGAATATACCGAGAAGAAAAAACAATGTTCAAAATATGATAAAAAATAATATTAGAATTTTAAATGTAAGTAACGGTATATATTTTAAAGCTACACTTTTAAACGTCATTCTAATCCAGAAAGCACTTAACTAAAACAATTTTTCTGCGATTTACAATAATGTTTAATTTGCAATTATAACTTTCTGAACCTCAACTCATATTTTATATGCAGTTATAAGCAAAAATGGACTTCCAAATGAAGTATTGTGTCCATAATAGGGTCAATACAGAAACCCCGTACTGTTTAATACCTCTATGTGAGACAACAATATTTAATTTTTTAATGATTCTATTCTCAGATCTCAGTATATTCGCATGTATTCGCACGAGACATATAAAAAACAAATTTATAATATTTATGTACAATGTATATGTCATTTTCAAGTGTACTGAAATCATTTTTATATATATTTTTTTTTTTTTTTAATTTTACTTTTATATTTGTCATAATTAAAATTGTAATAAAAGCGAGTATTCGCTGAGAGGGCTATTGGCTTCTATTTTTATTTTACTCCTCTTATTTCATAAGAAACCGAAATAATATGCTTATGAAAGTAATCGTTAAAATTTAAGTGGTCAAGTTCAAGTTACCTTAGAAAAAAATTTTTTTTTTTTTTTTTTTTTTTGTTTTGTATTAAGTTTTTATTTTTAACTTTTTGCCAACTTGAACCCAAAGATCGGATTTCATAACAAAAATTAATCAGATTTTTTATTGTTTTTTTTTTTTAATTTTTTTATAAATTGTGTTATAATTAGTACAACCAAATATTAATAAATGATCATACGACTTAATTACAGTTATAGTTTTAAAGGGCTGATATTGCAAAATACACAATACTGCAGTTGGTTTTGGCCTATATAGTGACTAATTTTACAAAAAAAAGAAAACTGAACTAAAACTCTCTTTACTAAGCTTAGGGAAATGCAATATTAGTTATCAAACCTTTGCAGGAAAATTATGACATCTAAGTTGTAGAAGCAAGTCTTAAAAATCTATTCTAAACTATCAAATCTCTATCTACCCAACCATCCACAGTTAATTTAAAAGTGAATATGATTTAAATTCTGTGTAAAATTAATTTAACAAAGAATAATAAAAACATTTCCAACTTCCGATATCAAAAGCCAGAATCGATTTTATGTTCAAATTTAATTGGCAAACAGTCCTTTTTATTCACATCCAGTTGAGTAAATAAATAAAGCAATATAACCAACCTAACAGCATGATTTCAAATTATTTTAAATTTAATTATATTTCACTAAAACTAAACGCTTCATGCGGTAGATCAAAAGGATGAAGAGGATTTTAAAAACACTGTTGTACTATTGTACTGTATGCTAAGTCTTTTAATTCAAATCATCTTTCGATTGGTGCATAGACATGCATTTAGTACAGTTTCAATCGTGGGATTATATTTTTATACAATTTAATTTAATTGTTTAATGGTACTATATTTCATTTTGCTTACCCATTACGTCTTTGTTAACACTAAATTTTGATGAATAATTAAATTGTCATGACATAAAAGAAAATTTTCACATCGTACAGAAGGGTACACAATACAATTTTACAAATTATGTTATTCAATTCCAAATAAACACATATGTATAGTTTATTTTTTATTTTATAGGTTGAAACATACAAACTTCTCTGTATATATCAACTCTCTAATACACACTTAGATACATTTGAATTCAATTAAAATACTCGAATTTCTAAAGACAAAGAAGAGGCATATATTGAACATAATTTTGTGCATTTGATTGATCCAGCAAAGTAAAAGCATAATATTATTAGAAAATCGTATATGGTTTGTAATGTTTTTCATTGATACCAGTTTAATTTAATATGTTTGTAAATGCCATCTAGTTTTTTTTTAACTTTTTGTTTTAACGATATCTTTTTTCAGCTTTTTCTAAAATTCAAATAGAATCAACAACTGTAAATTTATAATTAAATAGGAATTCAATAAAAACAAAAAAAAAATATTACGATTTCCTTATAATAGAAATAGTTTTTAGAAATTTAATTCTATTTCTGAATACGGAATTTTTCAAAAATAGAATTTCATAAAATATTTTTGTTTTAATGGCTTTCGAAACCTTTGAAATGACCATTCCATTTCAAATATATTTTTAGTTGCACAAAAATAGAGATTATTATTATGTTTTCAGAGCCGGTACTAGATTTATTAACTTTTTAAAATTCAATTGGCAAGTAATACTTTTTATTCATAACTGTTAAATAAATAAATAACACTGAATAACATATTTACATTTAACAATAAATTATAACATATTTTACAATTATTTTCAACTAAAATAAAATGGTTGATGTGGTGAAAAGAATTTATATTAAAAACAATTGATACAAATCAGGGTAGATTATTACAAGGTTGTCAAAATGTAATTCAGCAAAAATTGACCTGTTATCAACTAACAAATTGAAAATATGTAGAAACGAACTTACTGATAAGTTGATACCACTGATAAATGGATCAATATTACAAGTGGAAATGCCCAGAAGCATTAAAATTATTAAGTTAATACCGATTTATAAAAAGTTCAGTTGTACTATGAATTTAAATAACTTTAGACCAATTTCGCTGTCGTCGACAGTCAGTAAATTTATTGAAACAATTGTCAATGATTAACTCGGTGAATATTTGTGTCACACAAATTTGATGTAAAAACGCTAGTATGGACTTAAAAAGAAATAAAGCACGCAAGCAGCACTGTTCGATACACTAACCGAAATTAACGAACAAATAGATAACGGTAGATTAACAGGTAGATTTATAGGAAAGGTAGATTTATAAAGATAGATAACACTATTTATTTACTAAAAGCGTTTAATAGTGTGGATAGAAATATCCTACTTAGAATATTGTTTGAGCACGGAGTGAACGGAAATGAACTCAATTGACTTAGAAGCTATTTGTCAGATCGGTTGCAATATTCTGAATCTGAAGATATAAAAACTGGAACTAAGATTAATGAATTTGCTGATCCAGAGTAGAACTCTTGGTCCAACGCTATTCTTGATCTATATAAGTAGTTTGGTCCATGATTATAACGGAAAGGTCGAAACACATGTTGAATAATAAATTTGTGAAATGTTTTCAAAATAAATTTGTGAAATTAACAAGAGTCTTTTATTTTTTAAAAATATAAATATACTTTTTAGAAATCATTGAAACACGTCTAATCTGACTAAAAGTATATCTAATATAGAATATATCTGATTATAAGAACAAGGTAGAAGAAACACGTCATATCTACTATGAGTTGTAACTAGTGATTGCAATGCCGGACGAAAACATTAATACCGGTATTTCGGTATTTTGCTTTTCGAAAACCGGGATACCGGTTTTATACCGGTATTAACAATATTATATAAGACACCAGAAAATTAATTTTTTTAATTCATATACATAGGTACATATATTAAATTCATTCACATAAAAAAAAAAACTATAAAAACAAAATTATAAAATTCATATTAAAAAAAAGATATGTACCTATATAACTAATTAAAATCAGACTGTGTAATAATAAATCACTTGAATATAGTAATGTAACTACCGAGGAGTACGGTAGATTACTGAAAAAAATGTAATTTTCAATACAACCACATCGGTTCAGATTCAAATATAATATAATAATTAACAAATAAAGACTTAATAATTAAAAAAATAACTAATGAAAATAATATAATAATAACACACAAAAATATATACCAAATAATTAATATAATTCAATAAAAAGTTCCACATTTCGAAAGGGAAAAGAACATATAAAATTGGCCTTCAGATTTATCTGTAGGATCCAGTGTTAAAAATAAATAAATAAATTTGATCAAGTCGAGATGACTATTATCAGATATTTCAGCAATGTTAAATATACGTATTACATATTATATTATGTATTATGTACTATATATATTTTTTAAAGATTGCAAAACTTTGCAATGGCCACATTGGAACAATATTATTTATTTAAAAAATAAGATCGCACAAAACAAAGTTTAGCTAAAGTTTTATCAATCATTCTGCATCTAACTTTACTGCAAAGTAAATTTGCCATTGGAAGGTTCCGCTTCTACACTAGTTGGTGAGATAGTTTACAAATAATCATGTACTCTCGGTAGATTCAGTCCTAATATTCCTTCTACGTCAAAAAAAGCTTTTTCTTTTTTAATTGTTTATTCGAGTCCAGAAGAACTTTTGTTTACCGATGAAACTCGCTTTTCAATTTTTAATCGATCGCTATCTGTGATTTTTCTTTTAGGGACATTATCATTGATGGTAAAATCCTCATTGTTGTTATTTGCATTTACGTCATTGGAATTTGATACCAATGTTTCTGAGTAGTTTTTTGAAGATTGCAAACATAACCTTTTTATTAAACGTAGAATAATTTTTCTAATAGTTATTTTAGTAATTTGTGGGAACAAAGTCTTGCCGAGGGGAGTATTATATTCTGATTGAAGAACTTTTGACAGATTTGTACGTCATTGAAATATAGAAAATTCTAGAAAATTTCGTAATTGAATAGAGTAAAGAGTTGGCATCATAAATGTTAGTGTAGCGTCGGCAGTTAAAAGATTCGCATCTTTACGACATAACGCTTCAACAGCTAACTTATACTAAAAAAAATAGGTAGCTAATATTTAGTAAAATACCGAAATACCAATACCGCAGTAAAAAGTTTGGAATACCGGTTTTTCGGTATCCGGGATCCCGATATTACAATCCCTAGTTGTAACATAAACTAAAACCTAATTATACAAACTAATTTGTAATAACTCAAAGCTGTCACCCAAAAATAAAATATTATTGTACAAAGCTATATTTAAACAAATTTCGACATATACATCATATTATATGAAAGCCGCTAATTCAAATATAAAAATAATTCAAAAATTTCAAACTATGATGCCAAGAGTTACCTAGTTACTGTACTACACAAGACTCTGAAAAAGTTCAGTGCAAAGTCCATTTACAAGTAAATATATCTATATTACACATGTACCGGCCCTGACTTTTTTTTATATTATATCAAATTGTTTTAATTTTAGAAAGGAATTAAAAAAAGAACAAAAAATGATGACAACTGATAAAACGTTTTAAATGATTTCTAAAAAAAAATCCCTATTTGAAATTATTTTTGAATTTTATGACGTTAGTAAAAAAAAAAAATGATAAAATGCATTTTCAAATAACCGATTGAACATTTTCTGTAACTACACCTTTTTATTAATATAAAATGTTAAATAACCAGAAAATAATATCCCTGAAATTATGAAAATATAAATTATAAAATCTCATTAAAAGGAAGTTTTTAATAATATTTGCATAAAATTTAATTATGTTTTATAAACTAAAAAAATAGCCTTAAAATAAAATCAATATCATAGATTTTGTACGAATTATTGCCAACACATAAATAATAATATTAAATTGTTTTCTTTTTTTCTATTTAAAACTGGTTTAATCCCAATTTTTGCAATTTCATATTTTCGACATTTTTACAGAATTTTGACTTTTTCATTCAGTTTTCTGTCACCCCTTATAATTATGGTCAACTTAATTTTTCATTTGAGAAAAAAGTGGTAAAGAAAACGTCAAAAAAATTGTATGAAAAATTGAACGTCAATTCAAGAAAGTTCTGAAAATGTTGGTGCAATTTTTTTTGACATTTTAATTTTTTATTAATTTTTTTTTTGACATTTTGTCATTTTATGCTTACATTTTACAACTATATGTTCCTAAATTGAAATATAGTGAAAAATTAAAAATTGACCTACTAATATTATGCTTGAAAATAATTATACATAGTTGAAAATAATTAAATTTAAATAAAAAATTAGAAAGCTTAGAAAAATATGGACCAAAAAAAATCTGCAAATATTGTTAAATGTTAACATGAAAATCTGTAAAATTTCTTCAAAGAAAAATTATTAAAAAAATATTGAATTTAGATACATAAATATTTTGACGTTTTAAACTATCAACAAATTTTATGCAAAATGAAACGTGTTAGGACACTATTAGTGATTATTTTGTTTTAAATTTTAAAATAAATTTAGGTAGAAGTATATCTAAACTTTAGAAACAAAAATTTGAAAAAAATATAAAATATCCAAATATGATAATTTTAATTAAAATCAATATTCTGTTCTTTACATAAACTTTACAGATAGAAATTACTTTTCCGTATATGAAGTACAGTACAGCGGTTTTTATTACATAAAGTGCACTGAAGTTTTTAATTTAAACCTACAAAAAATTTTTACGCATACTTGTGCAATATGCGCAGCCTGCTAAATTGACTTTTGAAGTTTAAGAAAAGTTATGCATCATGCAAGAACTAAATTATCAGTTCAAAAATTACATTCAATATTATTTCTTAAAAATAATCAACTTTGCGTATTTTTATTAAATATTATGGAAAAAACGAAAAAATTTTACTGCCCAAACTAAATTAGAGGACACTAGTAAAAATATATGTAGCTTTGTATATTATATCACTTAAACATAACTAAACAAAAAAAATGTCATGGAAACAGAAATACGCTTCTCAAAATTGAAAATTCCAGCATCTAGCGTATCGGCGTAGCATATTTCAGACACCTTCATATAAAATGTATTGTCTTAAGGTATAATATTTACAAATGCTCACGCTTGCTTACACGTACGCTCTAATTTAGATTAATGAAATTTTTACGAACGCAGTCATTAGTGTACTTTAAATGAAGAAGTTGACCCATTTAAACGAAACTTAAAGCATTATTAAAAAAATTTAAAAAAATCTAAAAATGTTATTGTTCATTTATCTTATCATTTTAAAAAACTGTGGTGCCTAAAGTACCTAACGAATTATATAAAAACATATAAACTTAATGCCAAATTAATTATATAATATTTTTTTCCTATTTTTTTCAAAATAGAAACAAATTATTAATTTATTATAATTTTTATTATAATCTACTAATTACTATATTAATATTAATGACTAGGGGCCCCTGTTGAGTAATTATAATTCAAGTTGAAGGCAAATTCAATGTTTTAAAAAAAAACAGTAATATACGTACTGACATAGACTTATCACGATATGGTTAGTAAGTTTTATTTAGGACATTGAAATACACGTCCCTCATATACTGTTTCGTTTCCGATATATTCCCTATAGTAAATGGCATTTAGTGGATAAAATAACTAAATATAAAAAAATGTGTCATTAAAGAGGTATACATATACATAATTTTAATAAAAACTATATTATTACTACAAATAAAAAATTTAGAAACAGTTACTTAAAAAAATAAAAAAATAAGAATTCAAGGGATTTGTTTTTTTGCTGTTTTTATATGTTTTATTTTAGATGTATTTGTTTTTTTATTTTTATTTTATATATGTACAATGTACATAGGTTCCATGCAAGCAATAATTGTAACTGATTTGTTTGTTTTTGTTTTTTATTTTATTAGGAACTCACACATGCAAAATGTATTTGGTGAATAATCAAATGATATGAGTAAACATTTTTCAACTGTGTGCGCATTATTGTTTTATATACATACAACTTATTTATATATTAGGAGTTCATTAAAGAGAAGCGAAATAAAATTAAAAGGTGTCTACTGCGCAAGTCCTTAAATGCTTGTCAATTATAATTATAGCTTAGGTCACTATACTATAATTGTCGAAAATAGTTTTACCATACTTTATATACGGAAGAGTAATTTCTATCTAAGTTTCTGTCAAGAACAGAATATTGATTTTGATTAAAATTATCATATTTGGATATTTTATATAACTATACTATATACTTATGTATATTAAAAATTAGATTGTGAAACATTTTGTTTCACAACCTGACCATAATTTTAAAATTGCAAGCAAAAATTGTATACTTCATAATTGCGTCAAATATTCTGCAGGTTTAAATAGATTTATTTTTCGAACATACTGCTTTTACAGCCAATACTACTTTTGCGGTTTCACATTTTACTGTGCTTTTGCAGTTAACGTCGTTTTTAAAAAAAAAAAAGATATTCATTGCATGTTAAAATTAAGTCAAAAATGAATTTTTGAAAAAGCGCAAACTGTGGAACGTAAAATATTACTCGAATATTTATATTATTAATATTTCTGGTATAATTAATTGTGGAAAAGTACTGCTAACGTTAAATCATAAATAGGGGAATTCCATTTTATTTAAGTTGTTAGCAAATTATACTGTGAATATTTTTTTTCTTATTTATTATACCCAAATAATTAGATCAAACACCTTATAAAGCATTTTGCGCTGAAAATCCAACAGCTGCTCTATCAACTGCGCATCCCGATGTGTAAGATTTACTGAAATAATTACGTTACAACATTCGAATATACTATTTTTGGTACTAATTTTATAACAGTACTTGAGTATATTTTAAAAACTGGATGTTAACAAAAATAATAATATTCACAATAATGGCAACACATATTACAATTAGTAAATATTATCAGTTCCAAAAACGAAATTAATAATGTAAAACAAATACCATTCTACATTTTAATATGATATTTTCTACCTTAAGGATAATAATTGTCCGAGATTGGGTTGGAATCTACTTTAATTTTATCATTAGTATATTTTATCAAATACCCTGTAGGAATCAGGTCAAACTTTATTAAATAGTAAAAATTAGAAATTTTACTCATATGTTTCACTAAATTTAATTAAAATATTTTGATCGATTTCGATTGTTACACCATCATCAGAATATTAAAAAAAAAAATAAAAAACATCGTAAAAATTGTAACAAAATCAATTAAAATTTTTTATTATTAATTTATAAAAAAAAATTCAATAATTGAAAATTTGCATAAATAATTAATATAAATTTGTAAAATCATTAAAGAAAAACAATTATATATATATAAAATCAAACAACCACAAAATGATTACATTTTTAATTCTAAATATTTTATTTTAATACTCTATGTTTAAAAACATAAAATTGAGCCTCAAGTTGTTTAAAAAATATTGTTGAACCTTCAATTATAAAAAAAAAAAATGTATTTCTAACCATATTTTAATTCAAATAATTCTGCATGCGGTGCTGGTCATATAAATTTAATAAAATAATTTCAAATTAATTTTTGCTAATTACATGGTTTTGGTTGTTTCCATTACAAAATTATGGTAAAAAAAAATAACAAAAAAAAAACCAAAACAGTGAGTTTTTTAAATCTTATAAAAAATGTATAAATTTTAGAACAAAAAATGGTTTACTTAATTTGATCTTGATTTAAATGTACACGAGTACATGGTGCATATAAAATTTTGTAACAAAAGCCAAAACTTTCCCTTTTGATATCAGGGTGACCGCTTATTATTTTGTTTTTGAAAAAAAAAAAAAAAAAAATAAGAATAATAAAAAATGTCAGGATAATTTCAAATTTTATCAACTTTAATATTTCATTTATGTAAAATAAATTGTTGTGAGTATGAAATAAATTACCAGCATAATTTATGATGATGAACAACTCAGTAGCTATTTATATAATAAGATTCAACATGTCATATATTTAATATATGATAAAATAGTGTAAGAAAGGGAAATACTCTATCTAATCCATTATTTTTCATCTTGTTATAAATTATTATGAATTGGGAAATAGGATAATGGTGGAACCTAGATTATTTATTTAACGTAAAAAATGTTATAAAGAGATAGGAAAGAAATGGTTAATCTATACTCTATTATTCAAATTTGACCTAAGCTCTGTAGTAGAAATATTTTTAATGGAATTAGTCTTGCTTAATAAAGTACAGCTTTACTAATTAATTGAGCGTGATGACGATATTACGATAACCTTAAAAACCAATAGAAATATAATAAAAGTGTTTGCAAAGTAGTTTGACTAAAAATGAAAGAAAATAAATATTTAAAAATATCAAACAGGGCACTAATCTCTGTTCTCTTAAATCCTTGAAATTAATTTAAAAAATAATTTGGTTATCTCTCACTCATAATATAATAAAATTATGCATAACTGTGTTCTTTTCATCCGGTTCACGGTCTAGGTCAATAATTTAATATGAAATAACAATACCAACTCAAAACTCAAATATTTATTTAGTTTTTATACAGATCTCAAATATTTAGTAATTATATTTATGAAAAGTGGCGCGTGCATAGTTTTTTAATAGAAACTGTTCACGCGGCACTTTTGATAAATTTGCCAACAGGTTTGCCAACTTAAAAAAAATATCCATATCATTAACCTACATAGTTCTTTTGAATTTAATAAAACCTAGCTATTATGCAGCTATTATGAATTAAAGAGAAGTTACTCTATATTAAATAGAGTTTTTGTCATTTTAATTATAAGTTTTTGTTATTTTTATGTTCTTGACACTAACTTAGATATTAGAATTACTTTTTCGTGCATTTAAGTATAGTAGTGCAACTTTTACTTACTGTATTTATGTGTCTAATGTTTTCCAGAGATTTGTTTATCAAAATTTCTGGCATATCAACTGATTAAATATGGAAAACTATAACTATTGTCAGGAACTAAGCCTTCTTAAATAGAATAGGTCCATTTTATTTAAGGTGTTACCAGATTATACTCTCAATCATTTTTTGTTATTTATTTTATCCCAATGATAAAGGGTACATCCTAACAGGTCGAAAAAACCATCAAAGAATTTTTTGCCTTCATGACTGATTGAAATTGTGAGCTTTAGGCTGAAAGATAATTTGGATTGTCTCAACATGAAAATCTTTGCGTAAAAGTAGATAGGGTGGTAATATACTACTTATAGTTTTCGAATTATAAAAAAAACCACATAGGAGCGACCTAATTGTAATCAATCCTCTATTCTATAATTAAGTAAAATGTAGTAATTTTAGGCATTTCGCGAACCAAAAACTGTTATATTTCAAATTAATCTCTAGATTGTAAGTTGTAGATTATGCAATTTAGGAAGGGAAACTGTTCCTTATATCACCGCAGCCGGAAATGAGCCGTGTTTATTAGTTCTTGTTAGTCCTTTAAGTACTTAACGTCACCTGATTTTGTGATCACAATCAAGATATTCTACAATGGTATGCTGGATAGATCCCTTTGTTCAAAAATTATATCTAAATACAACAAATTACGAATAAGAATGAAATTCATTCATTATAATATAAATTCTATAGCACAATATAGATCTGACAAGCCTAACAGTGGATGGATATACACTACAGACACTAACAATAGCAGATAAAAATATTTATTGACTAAAATATATTACGTTTTGGCAAAACACAAAGATTTGACGAAGATTTGGTCAAATACATTACCACAATGAACAATAATAGAACAAGAAAATATTTTGTATGTACAGAGCTAGCGAAAAACGATACGAAACAAAAAATTGTTAAATATTATCGAAAATAATACACGGATACTCTACGAATTAGAAATTTAAGAATAGTTATAGAAATGAGAGATACACGATGAAGAAGGTATAGCCAATATACAAAATATTTTACCTAAGAGTAATAACAAATATTTATTTATAGAAATTTACCCAGTACAAATTCAAAATAGCTCTTCATACTATGTGAAGCGTAAAGCGTAATATCACGGTAGGCCTTAGAGTAGATGGCACAAAGGAAAGTCAAGGCAGAAACAATGTAAGCTAGAAAGCGTAATATCAAGGCAAATTTCGGAATATAATACACAAGGGACATGGGAGAGCGAAGGTGGTCCGACATGGCAAAACAGCAGATTGAATAGCTAAAATAAGGAGCAAAATAAAAATATTGTTATAGAAAAATGTAAAATATATACCTTTCCGAACACACCAAAATTAAAGAAAAAATGAATTGAAGCAGATGAAAAACCTAAGTTCGATTAAAATTGTTACATCATTATTGTAATACAAATTTGATATAATTTCTCTTATTTAATATAATTCAAATCATAATGAAAAACAAAATAAGAATTAGAATTATAGAAAGCCATAAAGTTTTAAAACATAACTGTTAAATTTAAAAAATTTTAAAATTATGTAAAACTATCAAATAACATTTTTTTAATTAATAATTTTTAAAAATAACAGATTATGGTAGAATTATTCAACCATAAGCAAAAAAAAAATAGTTATTATGAAAAATTTTATCTAAAAATAATAATAATTTTCAGCTAAAATCTGACCATAATACAATTTTAATGAATTTGGATTCAACCACTATATTTTTTCGAATTAAAAAAACTAATAATGTAGTAATAATAATTATGTAATAATAATAATTTTAAATGCAAAAACAGTTGTGAGTTTATACTGTGTAGCAGAGATAAATTATCTAGAGAAGAAGTTAATTCAGAATCATAAAATCAAAAATATTTAAAAGTAATCGGAACGCAGTAAATAATTACAGCTGTAATAATTTCTGAAGAGGAGGAGTTTGAAAATTATTAAATCAAAAATATTACAAAGGTTAAAGAAGCCGAAATTTGAACATATATAAATCTATAGTATTTGCATACATACTTTTTTCACTGTTTATATATTTTTTGCAATGTATTTTTCAATTACTGGAATATTAAAGTGTACCTAACTACCTACTTTGTGCATTCTTATTTTAGATTTTTCGTTTTTAAAGTATTCATCCTTTAAAACTTATTCATAATATTTACATGTTGAATAATCGAGGCTGAACTTGAACACCAACAAAACTTTGATGGAATAAATTATTTTTGAAACAGAATTGTGATAATTACGATAAATACGATAATGCGAAAATGTATTTTTAATGAATTTATTACTGTGGAAATAATTTGAAAATCAAAATGAAAAGTTTTCTAATTAAAAAAAAAAAAAATTATGAAATTGAAAAATTAATATATAATTTTTCATAATGTTTGTAATAAAAAAACGTTGCACATGAATGTGAAATTTAGAGAAATTTTGTACAATACATTTGTGATTGTTGAGTTAATCTTGAGGCAGACCAACATAATCGGTGGTCTATCTGATTAACTGCTATTTTGTGGTGTGCAGTAGCTTGCCATCTTAACTACTTTTTAATCCTCCATATATTTATAATAAGCTTTCCATTTTTCTATTGTCAATAGTTAGACTTGTGTATTGAACCATGATGTTTGCTACACAACGTTTGCTGTAGCATGAACTATGACTAACTTTGCTATATTATCAGCTATTATCTGCGTAGTTTTCTTACTTGTATCCTTGATGTTCAATTTTTTTACATATATAGTTTTACTGGTTCTTTTTTCAACTCTGTACAGATTCTTTGTTTTTCTAGAACTAATTGATAGTCTGTTTCTATAATTGCTGAAGAATGTCCGATTCAACTCAACAATCAACTGAAGATTTCAATTTAAATAAAAAAATTAGTCTCTAGCCAATAATGTTGTAGAAAAAGACTTTATTTGCGTGTAATGTGATTACTATATAAATGTGTACTATAATTTATTCTCACATAATCACATAAAATGAATGTACCTTTTTTAAGAACAAAAATGCAAATTTAGTGTATCAAATTTTTTCGACCAAATAATAATCCCCAAATAATGTTGCGATTTCTTAATAACATTGTAATCACATGAAATGAATGTATCTTTCTTATCTGTTCTTAAAATGCAAATATAGTGTATCCAATTTTTGGTACAATTTTTGATTCGAATTTTTGTACACAAATTTGGTCTAAAAATTGGATAAACAAAATAATGTTGCGATTTGTTAATAATATTGTTTTATTAACCATTTATCACTTCAATCTACCTATTTTTATTTTCAGTTAGAAATATAATTATTATGTTGTAAATAATTGTGCGCAGCATAGAACGTCTTGAATTTGTATACGGGTCGTCACTGCTCTAATTTTTTATTTGAAAATATACTAATTGATTTGCATATTCTTATACCTTTAGAAATGTCAGCAATTTTTTAATATATTAACAATGGTACCAAAATATTTTTAATTATTTATTTATTTATTCAGTCAATTATTTACAGTAAAATCTCAATTATAAAGAAATCAATGAATATAAGATTGCTGCTAGAAATTATCTAGAAATTTCAAATATGGGCATTAAATTTAATTTACTAATTTTAATCAGTTTATTGATATATCGTTATGTCTTATTTTACTTGCATGGCAATAAATTTGTAATTAATGTAAAATAAGTCTTAAAATAATAACAGGAATAATTAAATTTTATAAATTAAATAAAGACTTAAAAATAACAATTGTAAGGGTATAAAAATATTTTTATCAATTTCACTCTACTCTCAATTTTATGTCACTGTCAAAAATTATATAATTATTGTTTTCCGCTCAAAAATTAACTCATTTTATAATATAGATGGTAATTAAATTTAAATAATTTCTAAATAATGAAATTAAATATATACGGACTTAAAACAATTTTATTTCATTTTAATGTTAATACTTTGACATTTTCTGTGATTCTGTCATACTATAATAAAAATGACATTTCAGTTGAATTTTATGACATTTTTAATATAATAAAATAATTTTTTATTCTCTCAAATATAATAATATATAATTGTATATATATGTATAGTACTGTTAAATAATAAGAAAGAAAGAGAAAAAAAAACCAAGTGCTAATAAAATATAGATTTACTTTGAAGGCTTTTATTAGATTTTTTATTTGTTGTTATTTTTTAAATAATTTTTATAAGTAAATAAATTTATTTTGATATCACAAGTGCTTGAATAATATAATAATGTAATAAAGAATATAGTACCACCATAAAGTCATAAAGTGGTCAAAATATAATTTTTTTTTTTTGTTTTTGATTTTTTGTTGAAGTACTTTTGTAGAGATATTCGCTGCTTATAAAATTGAAAGTTATTATTTTGAAATTTTATAAAATTCATAAATTAATGCAATAGTTCCGAAAAACCTCTGCTTTTGTTGAAATTTTATATGCATATACCGTTGATTTAAATATTTAATATAAGTTGGAAGTTAAATAATAAATAAAAAATATTTTTTTTTAATTTTTATTTACAATGCTAGTTATCATTATGATCTAAATTCTGTCGAATGCAGAGTACTTTCCCGATTCTCTGCTTGCCCAAACTGTTATGTATAAACAAAATGTTTGACAACATAAAACATGTTAATCTAATAAATGCATTGATATACGCCACTCTTAAGACCTTCATTAAAAGATAAAATGTTTGTATGGCACCGATATATCCAACGGTTTTAAAGATATTAGGACTTAAGGATATTTTGGGTACTATATTTGGCTTTGTCAACAAAATTACTAATATATTCAGTTGAAAAAAAGATGGCCATTCCACTTATACTTTATTGTTCCGAAAAATTTAGAAAAATCGAAAAATAGTTTTTTTTTTTTTTTTTTTTATTGAATTCATATTTATTTGCCTTATAGCTTAACAATAATTTTACAATGTGATTTATAAAAAAAAATAAATATTGACCTCATTAACATAAGTACATGAAACCAATTAGGTGAAAATATGATAGGCCTTAGCATAAGCTGTAGGGCCTCATCAGTTAAATTTAACTAAGTTAATCAAAAAAAATTTGTTTTCTATGAGGACGTATAGTAAAATAAAAAAAACATATAATATATTATATAAAACAAAATATAAAATAAATCAAAATCCAAAAATTAAATTAAATTATACAATAGGAATAAAGTGAACATAAAAATTATAATAAAAAAGTATATAGTTATTTAAGAACTAGCTTTGTAACCCGTCATAAATGACGGAAGCAAAATAAATCCTAGTTTCTTTTTTTCTTTCATTAGATTCTTTATTCCGAAATTACAGTACTTATGTTTATATCACTTTTTATTTATTTTTATTTATGTTTATATTGGCCTAACACTAATCTTTTTTTTTTATATATAACAGAAAGAGAAGTACCATACCAACAAATTTGTATAAAATGTTTGTGTTTTTGTATGGTATACTCGTACTCACTTCCATTTAGTTAAAATTCGTTAGTTGGGTTCCATTTAGTATAAAATATACCGTATTAGCGTTACTGTGGCCTCTGGGAGAGCAAATTCAAAAATGGGATCTTATTTTCATATAAATTTTGTCTTTTGTATGCTGTATAGGGATCTTATTTTGCTATATGAATAAACTGTTATTATGGTATTGTGTTATTTTTAAAAAAATATTCAAAATTTTGTATCTAAATTGGTAAATTTTACAAAAAATACAAAAACATTTTCATCAACAATTTTTACTTCTATCAAATTCTATTGATTGAACAGTGAACCTGAACAGTGAAGTGAACAGTGAACACTTAACACTGAAAATAAAATAATATTTTTGGAATGGAGCATACAGAACATACAGAATACAGATACCGCAAATAATAAAAAAAAAACAAAAATAATTTTTTTTGAGTGGAGTGAGTTATGCACACAATAATGACAAAAATAAAAGGTAGAAGCAATAAAGTAGTATAATGTATAATATTATACAATACAAATATGCTGATACACATGTATATTATTGTGTATAATTTTAAGTAATAAGAATAACCTTTGAGTGAATTATGTTTTTTTTGTGTTAAATGCTGTTTGCCTTTTGGTTATTATACCATATTAAACTATTGATTAAATTTCTATTAGTCCTTATTATTATAAATCAAAAAAATTGTTTGTTTTATTTATATTATTATTATTATTTTTTATTTTTCCTTATTATTTGCGAAGAAGACTAACATTAAATTAAAAAAATATAGTTCATGCAATCAATTTTTTCTGCAAAGGTTCAGCATGGTAGACAGGGGTTAAAAAAAGCATCAAAGCAATTTGTATATATATGCATTTGTATACATATGCATTTTGTATATGTGTTGGAGCGTTCCGTCGAACTTACAAACATCCAGATAAATGCAGAATAATATATATAATTCCAAAAAAAAATTTTAAACAGACAAATATTTTCTGTATCTTTAATGTCATTCGGTAATTCATTAAAAATTTTTAGGCAATTATAAACACAATTATTCTTTTGGTTGT
This sequence comes from Argyra leucocephala, assembly GCA_963942445.1. Classification (NCBI taxonomy): domain Eukaryota; kingdom Metazoa; phylum Arthropoda; class Insecta; order Diptera; family Dolichopodidae; genus Argyra; species Argyra leucocephala. Next base: position 20,519,719 of record OZ012681.1, read on the forward strand.
TTGTTATGAATAAGTGCAAATAAAAGTTAGTTTTATTACGAGTATTATGACTATGAATATCCATGTTTCTATTTAAAATGAGACTATGTTTAATTTTATTATTAATAATTTTAAAAGCAACTATGTACAATTCTCGTTTACAGATACTTTGAAAGCTTATATATGTATTATTATACAGCAAATGGGTAGGATGTAATATATTATAATTATGAACGATTTTCATAGTTAAATAATATTTCCTACAATATTTTGAAAATTTGCATTTTAACCCTTTAATGTCAAAATCGCTAACCAAAGCAGACCACCACAAACTTTATATGGTCTGCCTACAGTTCAATTGTTCACAATTTGAATAGAATTAGATTCGGGAGGTTTTCGGAACTATTGCCCAATATTTAGTACCTAATCAAAATAAGAAAAAGTTTTTCAATTAATTCAGCTACTCATCCATTGAAATGAGAAAATTAGTTTGGTGAGATAAAATAAATAAATAAATTTTTATTATGTAATTATTTTTATATAAAAAAAAATTATTGAGGATATCTACGGAATAGAAATCTATCAAAATTTAAATTACAAATTTTTTGTTCATAAAATCGTATTGGAAATGATATTTTGGAACAGTTAAGTTGTATTTAGGTGATATTTTGGAACACTAATGTTTGAACCAGCATTTGGTGAAAGATAATACAGAATAATTTTTTGAGAACGACAAAATTAAGCATATAAATTGGTTTGGATTGGATCTGCACTGTTCACATATTTGTAGAGAAATGTGAACACGAAGTGATTTCAATTTTTAATTTCAATTTATACATGATTTATACATGATGCGATTTGACGCTACACTTATTGTATACTATAATATAAGCATCATTTGTCAATGCATTTGCCTTAATGTTATCGGTTATTTATACCGTGGCATCCATATATCGAATGTTATTGATAAAAATTGCGTTCTCATCGTTTACTTGCTTTTTACTTCGCATTTTTAATTATTAATTTCTGAAAAATATGCTCAGAATATAGCTACTATAACTAATATTGACTATAGAATATACAATAATATACGCTGATAATGATAGCTAAATTACTCACAACTACTTCATTTATGCAAACTTCTGCAATTTGATGCATTAATTTGATCTACTATATATCCTTACTACCAATATTATTTTTCGTAAATACATACTTCACTACTTCAACGAAAATCATATAATTAATATTAACTCATTCTTTATATATTAAATTTGATCACTTTTATAATATCTTTGACACAATCGCATTACACAATTCACTACATTTTAATTCAATTCCTTAGCTTTTACCATACCATTTTTATACACAAGTTAGTAAAATTCAATTAATAATAATTTCCATATTCTATTCAAGTCCATCATATAAATCTATTTAACTTTATAAATTTATCAGTATTCAGAATGCTCATAGGAGCTTTTATACAACTATGTATATAACAATTTGGTCATTCCAAATTGTCCTTCTATATAATTAAAAATTCCGTATTCTTTTGGAATATAATATCCTCTTATGATTTCTAATCACGTAAAGATTTTAATACAATTTGATAACTTAAATGTATCATCCATAAAAGAACTGACACCAAATCATAAAATTATTTGTAAGTATTATAGAGAAGGAAGAATAAACGAAGAGAGTGGCCATAAATATTATTAAACACATACATAATATGCATTAAAATAGTCTTAATAGCAGCTATGACTAACTAAACAGTTTTTATTCAAACTGTCTCGTCTGTCTATTCATTATTGTAATTTAATAAGAAATCAATAAATTAAAAAATTAAAAATAAAAACGTTTTTATATTACAAAATGATTTTATTTCAGAATTTGTCACAAAGATATTTTCTACATTGCCAGTCGACCCGACAAGCTAAGATATCTTTGAAAATGTGGTTTTTCATCTTCAATTGCAGTGTAATTTTGTATTGAATTTGATTTCATAAATTCGGCTTTATCAGTCGGCTTGTATTGGTAAGCACCGCTCTATATAATGTACTAATCATCTTTTACATATCTTTTAAAATTGTGTTTCTTTTTCAATTACAATGCAATTTATATTGAATTTTGGTTTTTTAAATTCGTAGTTCTCATCCGGCTCAACATTAATAAAACCTCCTCTATAATTTATTAATCAATAAATTAACTTAAACTTAGTCCAGGTATACTAATAAGTACAATTATGTTAATTATTTTTTCTGTTAACTTTAGCCAATCATATAGATACTGACATGCCACTGGTTTAAAAAATTCAATTCAAATCCATTTTAAAGCGTTTTAAATTGTGGACCTAGTTGTTAGTAATATGTTTAATTAATAAATTTACACTGTTCTGTTGTACTGTTTGCAGAAAATTTAATTGTTCGTAGCACTGAATATGAAATATAACAGTGTAGCCTATCACGCCGGGGGCCTATCAGAAGCGTAGATTTTTAAAATATTTTTTTTTCGAAAAATAAATTGTAAAATGAAATATTACGAATACAAAAACCTAAACCAAAGTTGATCAAAAATAGTTGATTGAGTATAGCTATTATGAAAATACAAAAACTATTTGGGAATTCAAACAAAATTATAAATCTACGAAAATATTCTAGTTATTCTCCGCTCATCACGTTACTCTGGAAACTTCTAACTATACACCAGTTACAGTAATTTAGTGAATTACTTTAAAATTATTTGCCAGCCACATTAATTTGTCGCCGCCATAACAGAAGAACATATGTGGGTCAATAGCGATACCCTACAGTACAATCTGCACCATTACTTATTGCCCGAGCAGACTCGTAACTAACTATCTATAACTAATTTCTGAATATCCTGAAAAGGACTTATAGTAAAGTATTGTTTTATGTTTTGTAACTGAATTTCACCCAAGTGACTGAATACCCACATCGAATCAAAAATAAATTAAAATTTTTCACATTGAAATGGATTAACAATATATACTAATGAAATCAGAACTATAAAAAAAATTGGTTACACCATTTTTATTAATAGCTATTTTAATAGTACACTGTATTTGACTTATTAAAGTTGAATTTTTGGAAAAAATAAAACCCCCAAAATACAGAAACCATGACAAAAGAAGAATAAAAACAACGACATCCATCAGAACAAAACAACACAACAATACAAACCAATATTTTTCAAAATATGGCTATAGGACAAATTTTTACTTCAGTTTTGATCTCATTTGAACCGATATAAAGGAAATTCAATTTTCCTTTTCTTTTTTTGTTTTGAATAAATAAAACAAAAATAAAAGGGATAAAATTGAAATATTCTGAATTTGTAGAGGAAAAAAGAACATAAGAAAAAAGACATTTTGTGAGACTTTATTTTTAATATCCTTACAAAATTCATATTCAAGAAATTTGTTTTTTTTTTGTATTGTTTGTCAATTCAACAAAAGAATTTTCATATTTTTGAAAGATGCGGTAGAGAAAAATAAATATTTTCATCGTTATAAGCAGCGTTAAGGACTTGAAAGACAAATTTTATTGTTCAAATTATTTTATAGTTTTTTTTTATACATAATAAAGTAAAATATAACTTATTTATTTTTGGATCGTAAAACTGTAACAGAGGAGCTACTGATTTGTTATGCAATAATACTGGATATCATAAACAACTTTTTATGCAATGTAAAGGTATTTTTGTTCTTTCCGCAATAATCCAACTTTATATTTCTTGTAGCTGTTGATCAAATTAGGATGCGGATAAGAAAATAAAATGCGATTTTGATCCTGTCCCCTCCCCATTACTCTTTTTTTGCAAATTGGGAAATATACTATTCAACCAGAATATTTATTCCAAACCACTGAGATCATGATTGTAGATTTTAAACATGGTTGCAAATTTTAAACAACATGGTCATGGTAAAAATTCTGTTCTAGAATTTATAAACAAAACCACTGGGCATTTTGGTTGTCTACTGACAGATAGAAAGATAGATTGTGAGCTTCGGGAGAAAATTTGTCACCTATATCACCGCCACCGCAAATCAGCTTACTGTGATACTCCGTATTAATTAATTAGTCTCTGAGTATTCTTCAATGGTATGCTGGATAGTTTTTATTGTTCGGGAAACACTGTTCCCAATTGGCGTAGTGCTACCAGTAAGCCTTTCGCATTCACAGAGTTGTTGCCTAATAGATTCGACCTCTATTGCACATATTCTGCATAAGTACTGTCTTCGGTTAGACCCATTTTATAAATTTCTTTATTGGGCAGTGTTCTGTTATTATCCCTGCCAAGATATGTACCTGTTTCCTATTGAGACTTAGAAGAGCTTTTGTTTTCTTGAACGAACGTTTAGACATAAGTATTTTTGCTCTAAAAATTTTCAGGAACATTGGTTCAGAAATCCGTAGCTTTTTGATCTACCCAAGCTTTTAATTGTAACTTTGCTATGCTCAGAGGAATCCCACAGAATGGACTTGGTCCTATGGAAAGCATATCTGATGCTTTTTTGCTGGATAATTTGCAACTTCGTTTCGTGATATGCCAGAATGCCCTAGTACCCACATTATTATGACTTTATTTATTTTTGTCAGGATTTTAAGTACTTCTAAGCAATCCCATACTAACTGATGTGATGTGATGATATATGAAGTAATAGCTAGTATAGTTGCTTTACTATCTCAGAGAATGTAGATTTGAGGTTTTTTGTAATATCTTCTTAAATTCTCTCGCACACAGAGCTCTATAGAATCTACTTCGTCTTGGGAAATTGTGTTTGTATAGGTTAGGCTTGAATAAATATGGACCTTGAGACTTTTTCCATATAGTCTCGATCCCACTCCATTCATTTTCCTGGATCCATCGGTATATCATACTTATAATCGTTTGTGTAAGAGGGTTCGCAGGTTTCCCACATCTCTCTGCTTAGCATGATTATATTGAAAGGTTTTTCAAAATTATTCCTTGGCAAGCAGTAGTTGGATAATGCTATCGAAAGCGTATAATCCTTCTGAAGTACCCGAATTAGTTCTGGGTGTACCACTTTTTTTATAATTTGCGGATCATCACCAGTAATACATTTGAAGGCGTAAAACATTAATTTTTTTTGTATGAAGAAGTGAAGGGGTTCTAGATGAAGCAGATTCTCTAATTAAGCGGTAGCTTACGGATAATTCAGACCTTTAATTGAATTTAATTCACTTTACCTAAATCGCAACAGCTAAAAGACAACATTGTTGCGCCAGAACAATCCAAGACTATATTAATGTTACTAGTTTTAATAATTTTGAAAAATTAAAAAGACTGTAATACGAATTGAATAATTAGGTAAGTAAATTAATACATTTACAGAAGACTGATTAAAATTATTTGAAAATAAATTATTTATAAAATTAGTTTCATATTTCATTTTCTAAATTACAAACTTCTAAATAACAATATACACTCTATACATAATATCTCTATACGATTTCTATGTTCCCGACAAATAATATTATTCTATATTTAGGTACTAACATTATGTCACATCCATTAATTTCATATAAATTTTAATCTCAATTACTTTATAAATACTTAATTTTGACAATTTATTATCATAAATTTTCCTTATAATTTTCCTTATAATTTTTCTTATAAAAACTATTCACTTTATTATGTAGGTTTATGGTACATATATTTATATAGTATTGCATACATATGCATGTATATAGAAATATGATACATTTGGATGATTTATGAATTTTATTTTTCAATTTATTTTCCATCTTTCCAGATACAACGTATAGCGTACACGATATTAATATACCAACATGTATGTATGTATGTATGTATGTATATTATACAAAGAGAGAACAGTTGTATTTAAGTGTTACTCTTGAATTGATCACAAAACAAAAAAAAACAACAATTTTTGTTTTATAACAACTAAACTGTCAGTTATTGTCAGAATCAAAAACCGTCAAATATTTTATTTACAACTCTAATTTTAATATTTTTTGCTTTTTGTTTTATAAAACCAAATGACAGAAATGTAATTTAAAATATTACGTAGAATTTTTTTTTCAAATAAAGAGAAAAAAAATAATATTATTTTACGTTTTATTTATTGAATTTGTTTTTTTTTTTTTCGTATTGCAGTGCTGAAAAAATATTTATATAATTTTATTTTATAATTTTATAATATATTTATATAAATATCCCCATATTTATATAAAACATCCCCATATTTGCCCAAATTTATTCAAATTCTGATATTTTACTTTTTTTTTGCATGCTCTTTACAAATTTCTGAGAAATTAAAGATAATTTTTTATTTTTAAATGGGACGTCATAGTTCTCTCTTAAATAAATTTTTGCAAATGAAATTTCTAATTGTAAAATTTTGCTGTCAAATTTGTGCTTTTGGCTTAAATGTTAAGTAGGGTTTCCAGTTTTTTGGTTTTTTTCAGTCGGGACAATATTTGCTAAAAATATAATAAAAATAGATTTGCCAATTTTTAGCTTTGTTATGTATATTCATTATACTTATACATTTGATTATATTAAGATAAAACAAAATAAAAATAAAAACAAACAAAACATAAATAATTAAAAAACAATAAAAAACTTAAAATGTTTATTAAAATAAGAGAAATTAACTAAAACATACACTTAAATAAATTGTAATTGTACCTAAACTAAAACTATTGAGATAATTATCCTTTGATTTTTTTTTTTTGAGTGAATCAAATTCAATTTAATATTATAATCTTAAAATGTTAGTAGTATGACCGGATTAAAAACATATCAAAGCGGTAAGCACAATTGCGACCACCGAAAAATGTTGACATTTGATTTGACTTTTTTTCAATTCACGAATTTATAACGTCTTTGAATTTTGAAGTTGTGACTGTTGTGATGTGAATTTGAGTAATAAAATTAATTAATTTTTTATGATTTTTTAATTATAATTTTTTGTTTTTTTTTTCTCAACGTTACCCCAAAGAAAATGGCCAGACAAAAAAATAACAAAAACCCAGTATTTGAAAAATTTTGTTTTCAGATAGAAACAAATACCAACAAATGTGACGAGTATAGTTTTGTTATGAAAAGCAATAAATTTTATTTTTGAACATTTATTTAAGAAAGAGTTCTGACGTTTTAAAATTCAAATTCTATGAAATTTATCAATTTTGATCTAACAATTGCGATACAATAATTGCGAAAATTTATGGTTTGACATACAGTCTTAATATGACTGATAAAATAATATAAAATCAGATGAATGTCTCCGAAATAAATTATTTGCTTTCAAAACAAATTCATATTGTGAAAATTCAACTAAAAATTTTAAGTCTAACTTACAACACTGTATGCAACATTCGAAAATGTATCCTGTAATATAACTATCCTGAATTGACAATTTTAGAGTGAATCCTACTTTATTTACAATTTTTTTACGATCAATATAGTACACTAAGTGTAACCAAAAATTGCCATGACAAGTTTTTGTCAACATACTGTCAGAAAATTGGAGGCACATTTTGTCGTTAAAATTATGATGGCAATTTGTCGACAAAATTTGTTACAAAATTGTGGTTTTAAACCCACTCACATTTTTTGGACAAAATATTGACAAATATTTGTCATGACAATTTTTGGTCAACAATATGTGACAATTGGTTGACAGGGTTTGTAAGTTTTTTATTTATTTTTATATGTAATAGTATTACAATTCATCAGTCTATTCAACACTTTTGAAAATTGGTATTGTCTTGACATTTATATTTTGAAAAAAACAACAAAGTTTATTTAAAAATATGATTAAATTTTATAATTAAAAGACAATTGGAATAGATCTTGTTTTTTAATATTTTTTATAGAATAAATTATAGATAGAATAAAATATGTAATATATAAAAAACAAATTGTTGTTTTTATTATTAAAAATCAATACAAGAATTAACAAAAATCAGAAATAAAATTGGACCTAAAACAGAGCCTTGAGGAACCCTGATATTAATAAAATTTTCTGAACTTGTATGGTTTTTAATGCGAACTTTTTGTCTTCGATTTTCTAAATAAGATGCGAACCAATTGTGTATGAATCCTCTGAAGCCCGCATTATGCAATTTATTTAATAAAACAACATGGTCCACCATATCAAATGCTTTAGTGATGTCTATAAACAAAGCAGCTGGTATATTCGACTCGTTTATGGCACCATGAAGTTCACTGCACAATTTCTTCAGGTAAATCAACTGCACTTCTGGATCCAAATTGAAAATCACTCAAAAAATTAATTTCATTAAGAAACGACACGATTCTAGATTTAACAGCTTTCTCAAAAACCTTAGAGAAAACTGATAACAGAGAGATAGGTATGTAATTAGTTAAAGACAGAGTGTCACCTTTCTTATGAAATGGAATAACCAGTGCTGTTTTTTAAAGATTCTGGAAAAATTCCTTTTTTAATACTTAAATTAAAAATAAAACACAGAACATCTGATATCTGTAGTGAAATATTTTTCAATACTAAACTTGAAATTTTGTCACAAGATACTGATTTAGAAGATTTTAATGACATTAAAATTTTGTAAATTTCTAGGGAAGTAAAGTTAAGAAAGATAAAACTATTAGTTTGATATCGCTCACCCCTGATGTTGTTATCACATTGACATTCTACGTTATCGACAACATTAAGATCTTGGAATGAATTAGTTATATTAGTAAAATAATCGTTAAATAAATTAGCTACAATCAAGGGGTTTGAAATAGTAGTGTTATTTTCATTAATAATAATATCAACATTTTGTTGATTTCTATTCAAAATTTCATTCACAAGACCCCATTCCTTTTTAGTATTACCTATGCTTTCAGCTAATCTACAACTGTAATAATTATCTCTACATCTAGGAATCTCATTTTTTAATTCATGACAAAGTTTTTCGTAATATTTTTTAAGTCTTAAATTATGAGGATGTTTACTTACACTTAACATAAGTTTCTGTTTCATTTTAATTTTCCTTAACAATGATGAAGACATCCACGGCTTTAGTCGTTTTGTGTTATTCGTATTTTGATTAACAATTGAGCTACAATTTGAAATGTGACGTTGCAATTTCTTTTTTCATCATTTTTAGACAAATCTTATTATGGCGATTTGGCAAAAATATCAAACCGAAAAATCATTTAGTTGCTTCAAATTGTTAAATTAAACTGTTTTAAGCTTTCCACTAATACAATTTATTTTTTTTTAATTATTCTATCAGTCAAAATGTAAACATTAGAATTCATATGTTTTATTATGTTTTCCTTAAAACCTAATAACCCAAATAAAAGCAAAAAAAATCCTAAAATTTTATTTTTCAATATACAATCTATAGATCCAATTTTAGTTATGTAAATTTTAAACACTTTAATAAATAAAACATGTAGAATTTCTAGATCAGACTCTAGAGATTAAGAAAAACAAAATTTTTATTTTCAAAATAAATACGTAATAGTGCTTCTGAAATTTACAGAATATGGTCGTGTAGTACACATAAAATTAAATATTTAATTTTATTTACAATATTATAGTATAACATTACAAAGGTACACAAAATATTACAAATATTTCCATAGAAGCGTATTATACATACATAAAATAAATAAAATTGTATACTTATGTCTAATAAATTTTATTTGAAAATATAAAAAATAACTAGGGGTCCCTATTGATTAATTATAATTCAAGTTGAAGCCAAATTTAAAGTTTATAAAAGAACAGGGATTTGCATGGTCTGATATAGACTTCTCATTACAAAGCAGAAAACACTAATGTTTTAATGAAAAGCTTTGAAATTAGTATGTTTTCGTTAAAAAACATAAATACCTTACTTCTCATTTTCTGTTTCGTTTCTATCTATTTCTTAATGTATTTGGTGAATAATAAAACCATATGATTCAAAAATTTTCAACTGTGTGTGCATTATTGTTTTATATACAACTTACTTTATTATATATTACGAGTTCATTGTGGAGAAGAGAGATAAAATGAAGAGGTGTCTACTGCGCACGTCCTTAAATGCTTGTCAATTATAATTATAAATAATGTCATAATATACAGGGTAAAAATAAATAAATGTTCAAGATGAACAAAAAAAATACTGTTAAATCAAATTAAGTAACGTTCTGTTACCTTAAAATGATTTAGAATATATATTTTAGCCATCAAAATATATGTTATTTCAAGTTCGACCTTCACCATCATTAGTGCCTCTATAATATTATATTATTCGAATCAATCTACTTTGCATATCTTTCAGGTGAAATACATCAAGAATTTGTTTGGACCCTCAATCATAATGAATGCTTCAATGATTAATTTATGATATCTAACATTTAACTGGGTTTAACTGGACTGAACTGAACTCGATATTTACCGTTAAAAAAAATTTAACTGTATTGGAATGAACTGGACATCTAACGATAAACTTGATTTAACTGGACTGTCAATAAATATTTTTTGTAAGGGATAAGTTTTAATAAGTTGTTATTTTAATAGAAGAAGATTCGAATAATATTGCAGCCCATTCGACTGAATCCATTGAGATTACATCCTAGATGCAACTTCAAATTAGATTACATAACAAAGATTTTAACCTAACTATTATCTATTTATTATATATCAATGTGTTCCCTCTCTGATATAATCAATACAAGTAGGATAGTTAAGGAGGAGTTACTTCATGTTGCCAATTCTATTTTTATTCTACTGAATAAAATTTTTTCCAGCAACACGAATAAAGATATTAAAAATTGTATACATTGGAGCTTCATCAAGGTTACCTCTATGATCCAATCAAAAGTAGTAATCAAATCAATATTTCAACTAATATTGTTGTGAAAATTGATCAATAACAGAACACTTAAAAATACCGTGTTTTATCTCTCTATCGTTCTTATCGTTTCTATCTCTCTATAGTCCAATCGGTAGAATGGAAGAAAAATGATATTTTATCAATGTGGCACGAACGAGTTCGAATATGTCCTTGGGATGATATTTACCTGTTCTAGTAGATAATTGATGGTGCATAAACGACACCAAATAGATTAGTGAAAAAAAATAGTTGCAGACGTTAAAACACAATTTTAGAATCACAATATATGACGTATGCTAAAGCCAGATATTTCCAAAAGTATAGTGAAAATGAGGATAAACAATTATGAACATTTATTATGCTTCAGATGTTAGCATTAAAATATATATTTATACAAGCTATAAATTTCAATGTTATCAACAATCACATTTTTTGGAATTAAATAATAAATGTTTGTTAATTCTGAGATTGGCATCAAAGCAATAATAGCGTCAATTCTAAGATAAAAAGCGGGGAATATATAGATCTGAAAAAGTCGCGTTTACATAAAGCTCCCTATTAAAATTAAAATATATTTGTATAACAAATTTTGGTTCATACTTCAAGTACAAATTTTATTAATTTAAAACTATTGACCATCAGTGTGAAATCCGATCGCAGTATAATTTTGACAACATCTTTAGTAAAATATTTTCTTATAGATAGCCGCTAGGTGATAGATAAAACAACGATTTATTTTACAGTATACTGAGTATATTAAGTAATAAATGCTGGGTCTTTTTTTTTTATAGCATATTATATGAACCAAGAAATGTACACTAACTAAAAATTGGACAAAAGGATTTGCTATTTTTTTTTAATCGGTTAAAGACTGTTAATTCTATGGTTGTTAGGTAAGTAGGTGAATAGGTATTTTTTTTTTTTTTCTTTATTAACAAAAAATAATGTTTACATTATATACATATGTATTTGTATAACAATATTTTATCATTGAATTATTCATTATTGGAGGAAATATTAATATATAGAAGTATTCAGACCTTAGCCTAAGCTGTATGGTCATATAGTTAGTTACATTTTAAGAGTTGTCAACAAAAAATAAAAAAAATAAAAAAATTAAGTTTTGATTTAAAATAATAAAAAGTAGATTTTCCTAAATTTATTAATACTAAATTTAATAACTACCAGCATTCTAACATTCCTTCCCAAGTAACACCAAATAACTATTAAGTTAAATATCTCCATACCAACGTCGTTATAACGTCGTAAATTTAAAAAAAAAAATAACTTTATAGTGTAAAATGTAAAAGTTATAATTTATACGTCGTTACGACTACAATACGACGTTTTATTCTATCAGTTGTCACAAAGTTATTTTATATCTACTTCACAACGTTTTTTACATTTTATAACTATGACGCAACTATTAAAACTTAAAGGTCTCCGAAATAACGTTATACCGACGGCTTGCTTATAACGTCGTAATATCTTATATTTTATGACCATTATCTGACTACTCTACTCAACCGACTATAAATTGACCAAATTAGAATAAAAGAGATAGATAGATTATATTTTAACAATAATGTTGTCCTTTTTTCTCTCACTATAATTAAGTTATAAATTTGTTAAGGTATAATAACTTTATAAATAAGAATCTATTATTATAAATTATAAATATTGTAAATATTTTCACGAAAATTGTGCAGTATATGACATCTTTTTGCAAACGAACAAAGATTTTTCGCGAAAATAAACATTTTATTCAACTAAAAATTTATGGGCCTTAAAATTTGTTTAAATTTAAAAATTTTTAAAATTAAAAAAAATATATGTTTTCTTATTATTATTTATTATTTGCTCAGATCCTTTTAAAATTTTTTTTAAAACAATCCCCTTATTAAAATAATAAAAGCAATTTACTCGCATTAGTATTAAATTTGGAATTAAAAGCTAAAAATTTTTTTTTTATTTTCTCATACAAAATATATTTTGCAATAATAATTTTCGCAATATATAAAATGGTGAAGTTATAAATATCCTAAAAATGACCAAGAAATAACCAAAAAGTAATCAAGAGTCATTATATAAAAACGGATCTCAAATACAGAGTTGTAAACTGGTTCTTTAAGTCGAATGAAAAATTTCTTGACAGTTTTAGAAACGAAAACTAAATTACTCTTTTTTATATAATTCCAAGTCTGTGCACGGAAATATGGTATAAACGAGAAATTTAACGTCTCTTTTAATTTGGGACTATTCAATGGCAAATGTGCGATATATGTGCGATATATGGCAAAAAGATGCCATATATCGCATAATTTTCGTGACCGTATTTACAATAATTATAATTTATAATAATAGATTCATATTTATAAAGTTATTATACCTTAACAAATTTATAACTTAATTATAGTAAGAGAAAACAGGACAACATTATTGTTAAAATATTTTAGAAATAAAAGTTTTTTTTTCGTTCAAAAATAAATACATACACAATACACAGTATATAATATCTATCTATCTCTTTTATTCTAATTTTGTCGTTTCATAGTCGGTTGAGTAGTCGGATAATAGTTATTTTCACTACGGTACGACTCAACAATCATTCCCCAATAACGTAATAATAACGTTGTCTGAAAGTTATTTCAACGCCATATAGCCGACCAGTAGTTATTTAGCCAACGATAGCACGACGTTGTTACAACCTATTTGTGTTACTTGGGTTCCCACAAATACTTACTTAGTCTATTTTAATTAAGTTTTAAAGTTTGTGTTTCCTATTAGTTTTTAGTTTTTTCCTATTCCTTTCACACTTTATTTATAATATTTATTCTTTAATTTTTAATTTTTATTCTTTATTGTTATTTTTTATTTTCATTTTTATTTTTATACCGCAAGTAAGTTTTCGATTTTCCTTTTAAATGAACTGTATGAATTTATATTTTTTAGGTTGTCCGGTAGAGTGTTAAAAATGCTTAAACTGTTGTATACGCAGTTTGCTTTTTGTATATCTGATCTAAACAATGAAAGATAAAAACTTGAGCGATTCCTAGTGTTATGGCTATGTATGTCTATATTCCGATTGAGTAAAAATGTGTGTTTAATCATATTGTTTATAATTTTGTATGCAAGATAGTACATTTTACGTTTACATATCGTCGCCTGGAAAAACGTTTGTTGAATGTGCATTTTTGGGCATATTGAGTTATTAATTGATACTTAGGTTTTAAAAGTTTCTCTTTCATTTGATCCAATCGGTATTTTAATAGCAGTTCTAGATCTCGAGATTTTGAGTCATGCTTTTGTCGAATGTAGCCAGTAATTATCAAAAAATAACAAACAAATGTCGTATGTGAAACATTCAACAAAGTTCTATGTTAAAAACTGATTTTTTCGTTTAGGAAAACGATTGTTGAATGTGATCAAATTCAATCACATTCAACAAAATCCTTTCCTTTGTGTATAATTTTCAAATGTTGAATGTGTATAGCAGTATTAGTATATACACATTAAAATACAAAATAAAACGGAAAATAAATTCAGTTGTGATTCGTTGGTTGAGTGAAGATCAATATGTCTAATTATTCGTCGTCGCCACCAAGTCTAACAGAAGATCTTGTAAGGTTTGTTAGTAAAATATTTTGAGATATTTACTTTTTCTAATTTGATTTGTTTGTTTATTTTTTTTGTATTAGATTACAAGATATAATTTTTGGATGCGATGAAAGGGAAGTGTCGAGGAGGAGTGATTCACGTAAATAAAATGAAAAAGTTTTATATAAACAACATTTTTATTAAAAAAGATTTTCAAATTGTTTCAACAGGTTCAGATTTTAGTAATGATGATGACGTCAGAGATCCAAATTACTCTCCTGAACAAAATATCAACGATTTTGTGGAAAATTTCAATCCGTCCAACCATGAGTGAAACTCTTTTTGTAGTGATGAAAGAGAATTACCATCTTCAATTTCATCTCACAACTCCACTCCAATTTCTCGTAAAAGAAAGCGTAACCCCGCTCTTTGGAAAGCTAATATGCAAAAGAAATTACGTCAAGGTGGACAAGAATATACAAACCGACAAGGGAAACTTATTGCTGCCAAATCAATTTGACCATCTTGCTCTGGAACGTGTTTTTATCAATGTTGAAAAATTTTTTCGGAAGAAGCAAGGTTTGTTGTAAAACTAAAAGTACCTACGTAAAAGCTATTCATTGTGATTTTTGGAAATTGAATGACGAAAAGAAAAAAGAGTCCTACAGCAATTATGTTAGAGAAAGAGATATTAAAAGAAGACGTACGAAACTAAATGCGAAAAATGAAAACAGAAAAGATGTAGCGTTTGACTTATTATCTTCAAAACAATGACAGATTAATTCAAACCTGTAAAAAAATTTGTCTATCCACTTTAAATATAAGTGAAATTTATTATTATTTTCAAAAGTGTTTTAATAAAACCACTGGCGTCTCATTACCTTCCAAAAAGCATTTGACAGGAAGAAAAAAAATTGGAGACGACTATTTAAATGAAGTTAAGGAACATATTGCTAGCTTTCCCTCAAAAAAAGAAACCAGAAACCCTCAAATCACACCTTTATTTAATCCTATATTTTTTTCAAATCTGCAGTTTACAAAGTCTTGTTATAAACTTCAGTTCAATGTGTTATACGACAGAATTTCAAAAATTAAACTTTAATGGCGCGAAATCCTTTCAAGGCTGGAACTTACTGAGAAATTTCTTTAATATTAATTTCATTACTTTAACTCATTCTCGAGGAGCAAAAATTATAAAATATTTATGCTTTTTTACTGAATCTTTAAATAACTATAAAATTTGTAGGTTTAAAATGGAAATTCATGGCACTACAACTATATAAACATGAGAAAATCACATACAACAAGAGAAAAACTTTTAAAAACAAAAAATTTTGCACATACGACAAATCCATCCGGCACTTAACAGCTTTTAGGTACGAAACTAAGCGTGGGCGGACCATTCGACAAGTATGAATTGAAAGCTGATTTGATACGTTGTATGTTGTAAGAAAAATATTGAATTTTATCGTCCAGTTTTTGAATAACAGCAGCTCAAACCTTTAACATCATTTTTCTGGAAACCATATTTCGTTACATTCAACAAACGTTTTTCCAGTCGACGATATGTTATTCACACTTATATATCGTTCACTATATAATAATTCCGTAGGATATCTTGGTGGCAAAAAAATTAATAACTTTAATAGCTTTTTTATGTATGACATCCAACTGTTTGAGGTATTTTTGTGGAGCGTTACTCCAAGTGAGATTTAGGTATATAATATTAGAGGATATGTATGAAGAGTATATTGTATAAAGGGTATTGGTATTAATATATTTCCTCAGCCTTCTTAAAATAAAAATGTAAGGAGTTATTTGTTTAATTACATAATCAATATGTTGTCACCATTTCATTCTATTGTCAATAATTAATCCTAGGTAATTGAAAGTTTTTACTATTTCTATGGTTTCATTTTTGTGTGTTATATTTACGAAATTATAGTGTTTATTACTGAAAAGCAATATTTTTGTTTTCCTAACATTTAATCTCATCCTATTTTTTTGTAGCCATTCATCATTTAAATTTAAGTCGAGTTTTTTAGATCTTCCTCGGTATTGCAGGAGTACTTAATAACAGCATCATCCGCATAATGTTGGATGATTCCATTAAAGTTTAGCATGGTGATGTCATCGATATAAATTTTAAAAATATCAGGCCCCAAGATGGATCCCTGTGGTACCCCTTGTTTTATAGTTTCTAAGCTACTATACACGTTGTTGCAATGAACCTGTTGTTTTCTATTGGTAAGGTAAGATTTAAAAAATTTTATTTGATTTTCATTGAACTTTAATAGCGATAATTTAAACATAAGTACATCAACACAGTCAAATGCCTTTTGTAGGTCGATAAATAAACATGCAGTATATTGTTTTTTTTATCTATGCTTTTAGAGATAAAATCAGTGAGCCGTAGACAGGCAGCCATCGTATTAGATCTTTCTTCAAAACCATATTGTTCTTTATTTAAGACACCATTGTTTTTAATAAAATCTATAAGTCTGTTTTTCACAACTTTTTCCAAGTTTTTTGAAAAGGAGTTTAGTACAGAAATAGGTCTATAATTAGATAAATCTGTTGTATCACCAGTGGAATAACATTAGCCACTTTAAGTGAAGTTGGAAAAACTGAATTTTCCATAGAAGTATTTATTAATTTTACCAGAGTTGGTATCAAATGACTATTGAATTTTTTTATTAATTTTGCTGAAATACTATCATATCCCGTAGCAGCTCCTGGTTTTAAAGAATCAATTATTGTTTTAATTTCATCTGGATTCGTAGGAGTTAGTTTCAGTTTTTGATATATATTTTTGGTGAAACAACCCAAGTAATTTTTATCAATGTCGTTTGCTGTGGGAATGTTTAAATTTTTTGTAATATTAATAAAGTAAGTGTTAATAGTATTTGAAATATTTTGGGGTTTATTATATATTTTATTATTAAGATGTATTTCTGATAAATTATTTGAGCTTTCGTTACTTATTATACATAATCCTTTTATATAGAGCCCATAATTTTTTGCTATTGTTAGGATCGCAAGAAATGGCTCGAGAGTAATAGTTAAGTTTAGCTTGTCTGATTTCTTTGTCAATAATTTTTTTTTATTTAAGACCGGCTCAGTTCAACTTAAAAGGTCCGTTTTGATGTCATAGAATCAATATGATAATCCTAAATTTCTCAATTTTTTTTTTTTTTCTTGTAATTACATTCATATTTAACAAACCGTATATGATCTGAAAAAACATTTCAATTTCTAGAATTGGTTTAAAATCGAGTCCATTAAAAAATTTTCAAATATTATTTTTTTTCTGAATTTTTATTTTTAATCTGAATTTAAAGCTGTTTTTTTGTTTTTTTTTTAATTATATTTCAAAACTCCAACACGATTAAAGTATTTTCTACCCATCATAATTGTTTTTTTTGCTTATTTTGATATCTAGAACAATTATTCTATAATTTTAACCACTGACTCATGATGAAATTCTTAGAAACACAAAAATGTTAGAAATTTTTTAAAAATAAATTCTTTAAGTGTAGAAATCCTTTAAAAAATATTATTTAAGGATAATTTTTATTTATAGATAAATTTCTCCACTCTAACACATTGTAGTTGCTTTTAAAATATTAAACTTTTCATTAATTCACATTTTATTCAAAATAAAAACAGAATATTCAAAATATTTGAAAATGAAAAAATATTCTATTAATAAGACAGAGTAAATCATTTAAAGAGTCCTTAAAATATCATAATCTAAATTAAAAATTTTCTTTTTTTTTTTGTTATTATTTTTTGTAAATGTGGCGTGTGTAGTTAACTTTATATTTAATTTTACAACGTGCCATATACTTTTATCATTTCCCCGGAATTTTCTTCTCAACAATTCAACAACATTAAATTGATGAAAAAAAAAAAATTTCTTTTTTTTTATAGAAAGTTTTGATTTTAAAGGATATAAAAAAGATGTAAGATGATGAACAGATTAATTTTACAACCATATAAATTCGGTTCTATTTACTTTATTGATAATAAAGTCGCAGTAGGGTTCTATTATGCTTAATAATGCTGTCTATATGCTTCTTTTGTTATAGTTTATTAATATTTCCATAAAAGAAGCTGCGACTACATGATTGACTCAAACTAACCTGGATTTATGGTATAGCTAAAAGTTAGGGTTTGGTCACACTATTTTTCATAGAAGTAACACAATCAAAATTAGAAATGATAAAACGGCTTTAAAATAATGTAATGTAAATATTAGGAATCATATTCTAGGTAATTTATAATCAAATTTTGACAAATGAGCTTTGAATACAAGCTGTCAAAATTTAATAATTTATCATATATTTTTAATTATCAACTTAACTTTCCTCCTCTAATCCTCAGTACATATATGGTTGGTGTGCAAATAACAATCTCCATTTAAACGCAAATAAATGTGCACTAATTACATTTACTTGTCGTTCTCGCCCTATTTCGTTTATTTATTCTTTTAATAACCAAACTATTCCAAAAATTGATTCAATAAAAGATTTGGGTGTATTTTTTGATAGTAAGCTATCATTTCATCTTCATTATACTCACATATTGAACAGAGCTAATTATTTGCTTGGTTTTATTAAACGTTGGGCTAAAAAATTTTATGATCCTTATGTACTGAAATCTCTTTACACCAACTTAGTAAGACCTAATTTGGAATATGCCAGCCATGTATGGAGTCCCTTTTACAACGTACATATACACAGAATGGAATTAGTCTAAAAAAAACTCCTCAGATTTGCTTTACGCAATCTCCCATGGGAAGATCCATTAAGATTACCTCCATATAAGCACAGATTGAATTTACTACATCTCAATATGCTTGAAGAATGTAGAACTGTCGCTGATATAGTATTTTTATCCGAATTCTCTAATCATAATATAAAGGGAACATATCTTCTACCCAATTACTGGTTCAGCTCAACTTTTGTTCTAATTCTAGATTACGATCTAATAATATGTTTACTTAACAGTTTCATAGAACTAATTATGGGAAGTATGAACCATTAAATAGAATGATGTCTTTATGTAACTCATATAATTCTCATATTAATCTACTACTAAGAAAGCAATTTTTAAAGAATAATTTGTACTTGTGTCAATGTACATGTATCCTATGATATGCCTTGGCTTTAGTATATTTTTATAGATAACATTATTATGTTATCGTAGCTCAAATTATATATTCAAATTATTCCGTATATCATTTCTATCACTATTATATAATTATTAAGTTTATTATTTTGTTATTTGTTTATTTTTACCATTTTGTTTTTTTTTTTTTTAGATTAGAATAAGTTTTTAGTTTTGCTTTTTCTATTCTTTTTTTTTCTCAAGTTATGTTTATTTATTTTTTTTTTTATATTATTTTGTTTTTTGTTAAACCTTAACTTAACCTTAACTTAACCTAAACTGTTAACAAATAAATATGTATTGTAACTTGCTTGATTTAAGCTGCGGAATAAGTAAAATAAAATAAAAAAAATAAAAAATAAAAATATCGCTTTTACATAGGTCATGCCACGCCATGGATTTACATTGTCAATTTCAACTACCGGTATCATTACTTGGAAATGTTCATATGCTAAATAGCAATCCATTTTTTGGTACTGGAATTTTGGAAAATGAAAATACATACTAGTAAAATTAATTAAATATTTTATTTATATTCCTGAAAAGTGATTATTTATTTATTTAACAATCATCAATTTGCTCATACCGAGTCTACATCTACAATATAATCAAATATATCTCTTGTTGTGTACCCATGGTGTTCACTGATTTTTCTAACTAGAATGTTTATATTTAAATTTTCTGTGACCATCAGATATACGGGATTCAATCACCAACTTGAATGTCAAGATGTTGTGAGTACTATGTATATGTTTCGTAGGACATATTTTCTAGTGCCAAAAAAGGTTTTTAACGGTTTTATTTTGAATTGTTTGCAGATCATTATTATATATTTATTAAAAGTACTTCCGTATGTGATGACGCTATGAAACGTCAATTAATGAAAAATTCCAGTAATTTTCCTACTTTTCAATAACTGTTTTTTAATTTGAGGAATCTAACTCAATTTGTTATCCACTATAACTCCTACATATTTGTAATGATGAACCATCTCAATATTACAATTATTCAGTTTAATATGAAGCATATTCATTATCTCTGAAGATCATATTTTGGGTTCTGTTAATGCTTAGGATAAGTTTGTGTTTACTCATCCACGCGTCTATAACCACCATGTCGAGATTTATAGAATTTTGTAGATTGACAAAGTTGTCTTTTGTATAAATTATCGCAAACACGAATGGCTTCCCGCACAAACCCATATTAAGTAGGCTGCTTATGTAACATGGGAATGAAGTTGGGCCTAATGAATTTCTCTGAATAACTCCATAATTAAGATCCATTAAGTTGATCTTAATAGTTGCACATTTCACAGATTGAGTTCTGTTAAAAAGATGGCTGCGAAACCACTTAAGCTCTCTACATAAAGCTTCACACTCATAAATTATTTTTATCAATATTTTTCATACAGAATCAAATTCTTTCTATAAATCAAAGAAAACTCCCACGAATTTTTTATGTTTATCAATTCTAGCCTGAACATTTTATATTTAATCAAATAATCCAGATTGAGTGTTTGAATTTTAAATTCATATTGCTTACCCTTGGTTAGGTTTGCAATATGAAATTAGATATTCATTTCAATTAAATTTGTATAATATTTTTTGGTACTTCTTTACTTTGAAATGAAAATCAAATTATTTTGTAGAGCTTTCGCAAGTAAAATATTGAATACTGGTAACTTTCATTTTCAAAATACCTGTGTAGCATAAATATTTACACTAGTATTTAGAAAGAATTAACTACTAGGTAATAATAGTACTTACTGCTGTACTCAAATACTAATTTAATCAATATTTTACAAATCTGCACAATACCACCAAAAACGTATTGAATTTATTAGTGATCAGGACTAAAGATACTGTAAATCAGAGATTGAAATAGCCAAACATCTACTTTACTTAATATCTACTTACATTAATTGGCTTTGTTAAGTATTTTAAAATGAAACACCATGTACGAAATGTAACATAGGAAGTACAAAACGTTTATTGTATGTCGTAGTACCGCATAAAATTAAATTGGTATCTCATCTTAAACACAACATACCTACCTAGAACATTCACAAACAGCAATGAAAGGAAAATGGTGAAAATATCTACACTACACTAACTTTAAATGCATAATTCTAATTACTTAAAGACCCAACAAAAAAAAATAATTTTTCAAAATCTCGAATTATTGTCAATTAACCAGTTTGTGTTCTTTCTGTTTTACAATGTTTTACTTTCTATAAAATTTGAATATTTTAAATATTTTCCTCTCAGCTTGAAACATTTTCCTCTCGATTTTTATACAAATAATATTATTATTTTATTAAAATATTAATTATTATAAAATTATAATTGTGGTAATAATGAAATTATTAGTCCTAAATAAAAATAAATAATATATTATTAGTCTAAAATAAACTTTAATCTATAGGGTGGGTAAGTCAGACCTAAAAAACCTTTATAGAATTATTACTTGAGAATTTTACGATCTAGATTGTATAGTATAGAAGAACTATTTGGTATCAGAAATGTATCGACAACGTGGACAATTGTCATGATATGAAATACAAAAAAAAAAAAAAATTCGACATTGTCATATGATCGGAAATTCATTTGAGAATGCATTAGCAACAACATATATTCTTACAACATGTGTTGTTCAATTATGTATCCAAAAAATTCTCTATATACAATACATATATCGAAGAATAATATACGGTCATAAAAAACTTCAATATGATATAATGTAAAATAACTAAGTTGTCAATGTTGTATCCGTAAAATAAGTTGGCAACATTGTGTAATTTCTGAGACATTGTATTTTAATATTCATTTGTGATCAAGCAAAATTAACAGAAAGTTTTTATTTACACTGTACAACATTGGGTTTTTAAATATATTTGTAAACCCAAATAACTGTCAAGCCGGTCGCAGCCATCGTCAACAACAATTATTGTGATCATGAAGTCAATATTTTAAGCTTTTGCAGACATTTAAGATGATGTGAACGTTGTATTCAACTTTGTGTTGATACTATTACGATGTCAAAGAGAATGGTAGCGTTCAGTGAAATGGAGATCCACAGATCCATGGATCTGTTTACTGAACGGTGTGGTAAATGTGCCTGTTAATGTATCGCGGTTAATGAAAATGGATCTGAAAAAATTCTAGATACATTTCATGAATCTGACTTTTTATATGTAAAAACAACAAAAACAATTTTTATGTTGAGTGTTGTGACATCTACCGTAAGAAAAATTAAATGTTTATATTTTTATGAAGGTTTTTAAATTTAAATCGCCATTATTTTTAGAATTAGTATGAAAATTTAAACTCTTAAGGAAGATTTATGTACATAAAACTTAAATTAAAAATTATAAAAAATAAATTATATGTATGATAATAAATATTATTCCATTCAAATTTAATTTATTTTTAAAAGTACTCATTATATTTGCCGATGATGGCGCTAGTATTGCGGTAAATTTTTGTGGTGAATTGCGTTCAGTGGCCAGATATATGGTACATGGATCCAAAATGGATTCCAGATCTACCGGTTAATGCTACTGAACGAACCCAATATAAATGTTATTAAAAAAAATTTGTTTTGACATTATTGCTCTTCATCAGTACATGTTGTTGTTTTATAAAGGAAAGATGATAAGTAAATTTTAAAAATAAACACTATTTAATTTATACTTATCTATAATTATTTTAAAGTGCTTTTTCAAAATAATTTTAATTTCAAATTTAAAATGATAAGAAATGGATACATGCGATAAAAATAGGAGCAGCATTTTCTCTGAAATTTGCTGAATCAAGCTTCAGTGATTAAAGAATAATTGCTTTCGAAAATTATCCATATATTTATTTTGCATTAATAATTTTAATTAGTAAAAAATATATGATCATATTTCAAATGTCAAAAAACATATGATTTGACAATATTATTTCAGATACATTGTGTTTTAAAAATGATCAGAATTGTAAACAAATCACTTTGTATTTTCGATACAATGTGAATGAACTCATAAATTTTACATTATTGTGTTATTTTTTATATTGTATTGTAACAACATTTCCGATGTCACGGATTGTCATAATATTTTAAATTTAACATTTGTTACAGTAGGTTAAAAAATCGGAGTAGAAAAATAATGTCTAACAATTATGTAATACCGATCCAAAGAACAATGTATGTAATTACTGTAGCCATGTAAAACAAGTAAACAATAGTTAAATTAATTTACCTAAATAACGGTAATAATTGGGGGATAGACTTTTTTACCGTCAGACATTTTTGTATAAAAAACTGATATTTTTGTGACAAGCGTTAATATTGTTGATTTGAACGATTCTCTACATTTTATCAATACACAACATTCATGTCACACACATGTCAGAGTTGACGTTTCTCAGATAAAGTCATATCTATCTACAATATTTTTTCCCCCTAAAACACTCCAAATAATCATCCCTTTAAAAATTTTCATGTCCGAACAGATGACTTTGTATAATTAATAATTTTAAATATACAAATAAATACATAATAATAGTATCAATCACATAATATTGTGCAAGTTAAGGTGAATGAACTGAAAACAATTAATTAATACTAAATTCAATAACAAAATAAAATTTAAATTATATAATTAGATGATATTAAAAAAATATTAAATAATAATCAGTCAAATTAAAATAAAATAACGCAAAATGTTCGGAATTTATTAATAATCGTGTATAATCAACAAAACAACATTTATTTTTTGTTTTGTTTCACTGAAATGAACTGAATACAGTCAATAATAATTTTAAAAAAAAATATTTTTATTATATTTATATTTTATGTTCATAATGGTCTTTTAACCTATATATTTCAAAAGAGATTTGCTTAGAAATTTATGAGATTTTTTTATTAGTTTTTTTTATGATTTTTGCTTTTTTTTGTTTTTCAATTTTACGTTAATGTTTAAAAACAAAAAAGTAATAAAGGTGTTTTCATTTTTAAATACGTGATACGAACTAGAACTTTGTTACTTGACAATGAAAATAAAAAAAAAAATTGTTTTCTTTTGTATTCTAGGTGTATTTTTAATAATAAAAAATAATTATTTTGTTATATTGTAAAATGGTGTGATGATGGTTTTTAATTTATTTCTAATATTTAGATCAAAGGAATTCAAATAATCAAAATTGATTATTTGCTATTCATGCTTGCTTTTGATCTATTCATCGTATAGTTTTACAATATCGGGTTGGCCTTAGCGTAAACATTAATTTACCGTCAACCATTGTTACTATCACTCTAACATTTCTTATCATTTTTACTAACACTCTATAACTTGTTACTATTACTAACAATAAAATAGTCATTGAAGAAAATTTTCGTTGATTTCCAAACAGGTTTTTGATACCGTATAGATACGTGTGAATTGAAATCCAGTTTGAGGTTAGATAATAAATTTACTTAATTTAATTTAATTTTATTATTTCAACTGCACATAAATATACAGCTAAAATTTAGGACTTTTTTCCAGCTAGCATGTGGGCCATCTCTCTATTACATATATTATATCTACCTATTTAATACTAATAGAAATTACATATGATTTCAATCTAAATCTAGTCTAATCTAAATCTAATTACACAGTTCTAATATATCTACAAAATGTTTTGCTGTTATTGGGTATTTATAAATAACAAAAATAAATAATTGTTGAAAATAGTCAAATATTTTGGTTTCAGTTTTACTAAATATGCTTGACATAGAGATTCGCATATTTTTGTATTCGACTGAGAAAATAAATCTAAAATCGTCTTATTTATTTAATATTATACCTCAATAGTACTGTTAATAGTAGCAAACCTCTGACATATTAAATTAATATCATTTTTGTTGCATTCAATTAATCAATAATCGTAAATTTAAAGTTGGGCATTAAAAAGTACACAATCTAGTCTCAGAATTGTTTACCAGAAGCTTTCAAAAATAACCATTTCTATGTAATAACTCTACAACTGTGATACTAACTATTATCTTATTATCATATATTATAATAGAGTTAGCTGTCAACAATTCACCTCAAAACTATACGATTATACAATAAAAATTATATTCACCAAAATTGAGAGAAAATAAAAAGATTAAAAAAAAAAAAATACCCCTTTCACCTTCTTACTTTATACCTAATGCAATTATTTATATAATTCAATTTATTCACCAAAATTGAGAGAAAATAAGTAAATAAAAAAATTTGGCTTAATATAGGGAAAAGGTAGAAAATGTGTGCAGGCAATTAAGAAATATTTTGTTTTTTGAAATGATACCAAACCGTAGTTTCTTATTAAAACATGTTTACTGGTTGCTAGTAAAAAATATCAGTCTATTTAAATCCATGTTCTGCTAAAAATCTCAAATTAAGCTTTAACTTGAATTATAATTAAAAAATAGGGGTCTCTAGTCTTAGTTGTAATTAAGTAAATTTATATAAAAATCGTTCTATATTTCTACTATGTTAAATCATTTTGATTGTAAATTTGAAAATAAAGCTTAAAACCAAAACTAAATTAACTAACTTGGCTATTTTAATTAACTAATCTGTTCAGTACGGTAACCAGTGGCAGGTAATATTGATCGTTAAAGCTATATAATTCGTTTACTGAATACTCTAAAACAAGAAAAACTGAAATTAGAAATTAAAATTGTTAATTACAAACCGTCTACAAAAACAATGTGTTTTCCATTGTCAAGCAAAACCCGTGACTTTGTCCAATGAACCAATATACTTTAAAATGCCCATTACCAATAAATATATTAAACAAAAATTCAATTTAAAATATTTGTCACCAATTAAACCATTATATTTGATTACCTTCGAGATGTAATCTGAAAAAAAAAATACACGCTTATAGAGAGAAAAATATGTCAAACATAATGACCACAAAACTGGAGGGGATATTTAGAAAATAAATATTGCATATCACAGAAATGCAAACGCTATAGGAAAATCTGTTATTAGACTTTGAAAAACAAAAAGCACAACAGCGGTGTACTTAATGTGTGTGATATACAGAATATTGTTTACTGAACTCACACTATACGAAGAAACTGACCGTTTGTATTTAAAATCGAAAATTATGGTTATATACAAAAATGTTAGTTATGGCTTAAAATTTTCTAATGGATATAAAAACAGGGACTGGTTGGTTCAAAACGTTTACTCCAGAAAATCCACCAGAAAATGTGTTATGAATGCTGGAAATGACTGGTTAGGTGAAAACCCGCAATCGTAAAACCGATATAGAAAATATGGTACAAATGCTTGCTACATTGCAAGTTCATTCATTAAATTGAGTTGAGAACAAAATGCCAATATAGATCATCACAAAAAAAAAGATGAAGAAATTCTATTTTGAATGAAATCTTTTTTTAATGAGTTAAATTACCTAAAAATTGTTAAGAATGTAGAATCGAAAGTAGACGTGATATTTTTTGATATTGTTAGAAAGCAATTTCTTTACTACAGAATATTAATAATTCGACAACACACCAAAAATAATACTGTCATATTGATCCATACTGCAACAAATGGAATGGATTCCAAAAACAAAGTCAAAAAAATTCAATAAACACGTGACTGCAAACATCTGATATAGTGGAAGGCAGCAACAGAAAGGGAGATAAAAAAAGTTGGTAACAGTTCATTATTATTTTCATTTTTATATCCTATAATTCATATTTATTTATAATCTGACACATGCTAAATATCTCACAAATAATTAATTATCTTAAAAATCAAAAAAACATGATAAAAAATTTTTCAAAATAATTTTGCTAATAAATATACAAAAATTAAAAAATACAAACAATATAAGAGACCTAGAAACAATTTCACTGATAATAAATTATTAAAATAATTAATATGATATTAGCGGGGTCAAACATTCAATTATAAAGTATAATGAAATAGAAAGTGAAATGTTCAAATCCCCCAGATCGCTTTTAAATTTTTTGAAAATAATAAAATTAATATCAAAATCTATATCCTGAGCGGAATAGGGTCTTACACATCTCACCTCAGGTAGGTATTTGTACTCTTGTCACTATTGAAGATTGACAAAAATTTTTAATTTTGTTGTTGCAGTCTGTTGTCTTAAGTTCAAGATCGATTCCAATTGTCAAATTGCTGTCTTGAAAAAACGATGATAGTCTACAAATATTTAGTACTGTCATCCATCACAAATAAATGTATAAAATATAACATTTGTATTTTTTAATAAATATCAAATATTAAAATCATGTATGAATTATGATTTTAGAAATTTTATAATTTGGAATTCGTTATGTACATGGCATCACCTATTATGTAATAATCACAGTAATAATAGGTGTAAGTAATAATAGGTGTAATAAAGTAATAATAGGTGATTACTATACAGTAATCACAGTAATAATAGGTGTTGTGGGCATCGGGACAAAATTACATAAGACAAAATTACATAGGACAAAATTAAATGTTGCCATATACACATTTTAATATTATCAATCATAAATCTTTAACGTTGAGTGTGGTAACATTAATTGATATACAAAATGAAAATATATATTTTGCCATTTGAAAATAAAAATTCAAATGAAATCTTTGTTTTTCTATAATTGTCAAAATAAATAACGAACCAAAATAGATTTTAAACCGTTTCATTTTCTGATGCTCTTTAATATTGTAGCATTGTTAACAGGATTACGCAATAAAATTCTGTAGGTATTAAAAAATTCTGAAAATACAAAATTTAAAATTTTTTTTAAATTATAATTTTGCACAATTCTGATTTTACAAAATTATGCGTTACAAATTTTGAATTTTCTTAAAAATTATTTCAAGTAGAAAATTCCGACTATTCCAGGAAATAAAAAACAAAATTTTATGAAACGAAAATTGGATAATAGTGCAGTAGGTAGAGTGGGAGCCTTTAAAACCGAAAGGTCCAATGGCTGAATTTACCATGAAAGTATATGGCTCTTCATAATCATTCCAGTACTCTTTCGATTTGATAATAGAGCAGTAGGTACAGCAAGAGCATTTCAAACCGAAAAATTCTATGTTTGAATTACCAGTGATGGTGTTCTATAATGGGTTTTTCATACCATTCCAGTACTCTTTGTAATTGGTATAAAATGGCAACAAAAATAATAAAAAACAAATGTACAGTAAAAGGACTAAAAAGGATAAAAAAAATATTACTATGGTTAAAAAAAAAAAACAAAATTGTATGTTTTTATATCTATTGTTTTCAGTTTGAAAATTTAAAACAAAAAAAAAATTTTATTTCAAATATGCATTTAGAGGGAAATAAAATTATTTTTTGTAAGCCTTCACATGTTGAAATTTTTAATAGTTATTTTTACTATATAAATGGTGTGTGCCTAATCAAATATCAATTCTAATTCCCTAGACACAAATACAGGACAATTCTTTGACAATTTAAATATTGAAATAAAATAAAATGTTTAATATATGCTTTTATCGAAAAACAAAATTATCCCTCTAAAAAGCAGAAAATAAAATGGATGGTGGTTAATACTGAGATTCTATAAATTATACGATGAACTAAACTTACAACATACAATTATTATATTGATGGAAATGTAGAATATTTCAGGCTTAAAATATTAAGAACGCTAATATTAAGAAAGCTTTTAAGGTTCTGTATTTTGGTCTCATTAACAATTTATGTTTCTAGCGACTCTTATCAACATTGAATTTGGTTCGTAAGTGAAAAAAAAATATCTAAATAGAAAAACAGCTAACCCAAGAGATGCTGGCGAGTTAATTTAAAGGTACATAAAATACAAAATTTGAAATTATCAATTGAAAAAATATAAATTAATTTGAAACAAACTATATCTATAATAATACATAGTTAATTGACCTGTCAACAATTACAAACATACCGAGTTGGATATTTCAAAGACACAAACCATTTCAAATTACTCGATTCTAATACATTAACAAATTTAAATATAAAAATGTATCACAATTAGAATAATTCAACTCATTAGGTACCCACCCTAAGTGTATCTCAAACCTAGAGATAATTTCACCCCTCAATTTAGGTTACATAAATTTAAAATACTCAATTTGAAAACAAAAAAAGTACGAATTTCCCTCATAAATGTTTTGTTAATATTTATTTTGTTTCTACTTCGTTACAAATATTCTTTTAGCGGAATATCTAAAAACTAAATGAAAAAAAAATAATTAAAACAAAAAAAAAGGAAATAATTAAAACTACAACACTAATTAAAACGAATACAGTATAGGGTAAGGTTTCTTACTGTATATGTATATAATTTCTAAGAACTGTAAAGTAAACAAGTAACTACAAAGAAATTCATTATAACTTTTGAATTTCAATTTTCTACAAAGTCGTTTTAAAATTAACCTGCTTTTTATGAGAATATATAAAAAAAAAATCATATTGAAGGAAAATGCAGGTGACTTGAAATAATTTGAACAAATTAATCATATCTTTGGCTTATTATACTATTACCGATAACTTAGGTGGAATCATTTTCTGGAAAGTTAGATGTGGTATTAAAAATTATTACCTAAAGTAGAACGATTAATGTTTAACGAATATTTCTTTAACAATTTTCAGGTGCAACTAAATAAACGTGAAAAAGCTATGATTATTATCAGAAACTAGGCTTTCTTATATGCGATAGTTTTGATTGATTAACCAGTTGATTTCCAAAATACCAAGGCACAATTATATAAAACGCTCATCCCTCCGATGCTGCTATATGGATCGTGTACATTACCAAAAGCAAGCCAGCGTTGCACTTGATATCTTTGAGAGAAAAATTTTTCGCCGCATTTATGGTTCTGTGGTCTGTCGAAGGGGTTTGGAAAAGAACATACAATGACGAATTGAACTATACTAGTAGTTCAACGACCTAGCCAAAAAAAAATCAAAATAAGACATCTCCAATGGCTAGGCCATGTAGGACATACGGAGACGAAAATGCTCCATGTAGAAAACTCTTCGCATTCAAACCCTCGGAGCGCATCGTCGAGGAAGGCCAAACCTTTGATGGAAAGATGAAGTATTTCAAATTTTACAAAATAATTTAGGAAAAAATTCCAATCACCAACTGGAGAGATTCCGCTGGTGACCAAAGTTAGTGCAGTGCTTCAAGGTCTGTAGCGTTAAGCAAGTAAGTAAGTAAATAACCAGTTGATTAGTTTATAGTTAAATTTTAATTGAAAGTGAAGTTTTTGGTTTTAAAATCACCTATTGTAACCATCCCACAAATATTGTCTATGTTATTGCTGATACTTCATGATGAATCATGAGATATTTTTTAAAGCTTTTTTTAAGAACAGGAGGTTTGACAAAATTAAGAATGTCAATGACAAAACTGTTCGATTTTTTTTACTTTCATTTAATTGCCAACATTGTCTGCATTCAGTGATTAGTGATTTATTCAGCCTTTAGAAATTTTTATTTGTTTGTTAACGACCTGCAAAAACGTTTATATTTTATATTGTAATCAACTTTGAAAAATTTATGCATATATTGTTAATGACTGAATCGAAATAGTTTGCTACAAAAATAACATTTTTAAAGTTGCGGTTAGGACACTATCTTATTAGCAAACATACTTAGAATTTTTGCAGAAAAAATGAGGAAAAAATCCGACACCATCTTTGCATCTATCCCGCATTAGCTGATACAATAAAGCGCACATCTAATAGTCGACTTTTTAGGTACCCTGGGTTATCTCGCATGCACAAAAATTAAATGCTTAAACATTTTGTGAAAAGCTAAAATTGCTTTTGACAAGTAGGATCCGCCCGAAAAAGAGCGATTCTGTGACATCAGAATGGACTTTCTTGGTCTAAGTGTGTCGACTTAGTTAGTCACTCGTACCTGTGATAACAACTCATGTTTTTTTTTGTATGTTCTTGACAGTAACTTAGGTAGAATATCTTGTCGTGCTTAATTATGTACGAACACAATGCTGCCAGTTTATACTATAATATTTTTCAAGCATTTATTTATCAAATGATTGGCTTCACCTCATTAAATGTGGAAAATTACTGCTATTGTTAGTAAATAAGCCTTTTTAAATAGAATAACTCCATTTTATTTACTTTAGGTCCAAATTATATCTTCAACTACTTTTTATTAATTATTTCATCCCAATAACAAAGGGTACTGGACCAGGTTGGAAGCCGCATAAAGCGTTTTTATTTTGCTTCATTGAGAATCGACGTGGAACCTTTCGGTTGACCTTTCGGTTTTCGGACAAAAGCACTCTACGTACTGCACCACCCAGCATATTAAGATATAAGTAAACCCGATTGAACTACATTCAGAATTAATTATGCCTATTCCAGCTACAGAAAAGCTAATTTTATTTATTTAATTTTAATATTTTAAACATTAAATGTCATCAAATATTCTTTTAAATAAAAATTGTATTCAAATTTAATTTATATGTATGCATATATGTTTTATTTCAATTTAAAGTTCTATTGCTCTAAAATCAAATAACTCTTTATGAGAAAATATATAATAGTTTTCTTCTTAACCTTTGCATAATTCCCTTTACATAATTAGCTTTGATAAAATTTTCTTTTTAAATTAAAAAAAAAAAAAAATGTTAATTAAAATTTTTCCTTGATAAACAATTAAAAATCTCTTCAGTAACTAAGTCAAATCGGTACAGTGTAAATGAACGAAAATATTAATTCCTTCAGAATAATTCATTGCATAGATAAGCGTGTAATGAAATTGGTCACAAAGCAAAACATACAAATTGTGATGTTCTTGTAATATTATACAAGTAAAGTATTTAAATTAATTAATGCTGAATGATACAAAAATAATCTAAAAATGATCAATCTGTTGTGCTCTTAGGTTAAAAAAAGTAATAAGACAAACGAAGATATATGATGACGAACTATACATGAATTGAAGAATAATCATGATTGTAATCAAATTTATAAAAGGACTTTTAAATGGGCCGACTATATATTAAGATTGATAATTATTTTATATTAATTTATATTTGCTACGACTTAATCAAGTAAAAATTCTCTACTATAACATTTTAATTGGAGAAAAATTACATGATGTTCAAAAATGGCTACATACCTTTACCATCGCAACAGATATACATGATATACAAATATACAGATATCAGTTTGAAAATATATATATCCAAGATTCTGATCAGGTTTAAACCGAACAAGTCAATAGTCATAAAATCAATGAAAATAAGAAAGAGAAGCCAATTTAAATGGCTACCTACTTGTAGAACGTCAGAGTTAGCATTAAAATGCTCAGAAGTAACAGATTTGAATATTACATTGTAGGTCTTATTAATTAAGTAGGAATTAATCCAATTAAGCAAAGGAGGGAATCAAATTTTTTTTTTTAGATATATTGTTCGGAATATAATATTGTCGAAATAACGGTATCTAGAGATTTGATGACTGAAAAAAATATAGTTAAATGTGAAGCAAAAAACAAAAATATCAGGAAGTACGGAAAAGACAATTAAAATCAACGTAAATGTTTTCATAAGAAAAGCTTATTAAGACATACGCCATAGAATGCAGAACCCATCTCACCTAATATTAAAAAATTAAAATAATTGATATGAGATTACCACCGAGACAAACAACAAAGTAAAGAAGTGATTTGGAATATAAGTAAAAACACATAATATTCAAATTGTAGTTCTATAAGAAAATGTATCAAATAGCAAAGTATACCGTAAGTGATCATGTTCCGAGTGAGAATATCAGAAAATTGGGTCTAATTAAAGTTTTAATTCGATGAAGAAAGTTACGAAAAAATGGTTGCAGTAGCTGATGGAGTGACTTAATACTACTACCGTAAATTTCTGAATATAATATCCCTACCAATAAAGTACCCCGGACAAACTAATCAAAACATTTTTTTCATTTACCAGAACCCCGGGTACAGTAATTAGATTATATATTTTTCGAAAATTAATTTCGAACTATTTCGATATTGGCTGTTATCTAATACTAAAATCATTTTCATGTTATCTATTACTAAACCAAATATAGATAGTGTGAAATTTCATATAATAAAATAGATTTATTATTAAACACTTGTCAGCCATCTATTGTGTAAATAAACAAGTAGGTCGAAAATAAAAAAAAAATCAATTTTCAAAGTAAACAAATTATCATTTGACAACATTTCATATACAATACCTACCTCTGCAGAATCTATCATATGTATGTATAGGTAACGATCATATTATAAATATCTTGCTATGCGAATAGTGTACCCGGGTGTAAAAAGCCAATTAGAGTACCTTGGTATACCAATTGGATTTATTATTTTTTCAGAATATTGCCATTTTCCAATTATAGTATCTGTGTATTATATTCTCAGAACTTTACTATAAATCTATAAATACAAACAAAACTAAATTTAATATTTACAACTATACACAATTAATTTTGAGCACATCTGCACTCCTAAAGGAGAGATTTAAGTGACTGCACTTAATATTATTTTTTGCAAAAATAAAAATACCCCTAGCATCATGAACGAGCAATATGAATTATTGCAGCAATAAAATTGATCATACCCAGAAATACAATATACAGTGAAACAACTTCACAATCATAGATCCAAGTCCCAGTTAAAAATATTAAATCTGGATCTTTCGATAATGAGCTTAGATAAACAATAAAATTGTCAAAATATTGCACACATACTACGAATATTTTAATTAATTATGGAAAAGTACAATTATAGTTAAAACCGGCCTTTGGAAAACACTTTCACTAAAATCATTACTAAATTTACAATAAGGAACACAGCTATTATCAACAAACATAATTATTATCATCAAAAATGATTATTGTAATCAATTATTTTTCTTTTGGAGTCCAACCTATTTTATTGAGAACAGGACAATATATGGTTATCAAAAGTAGTATGATTTTCATCTAGACCTAGTTTTAATTTGGAATTCGCTGGTACACAGTTAATATACATTTTATTATTTGCTATTTAGTGCTTCGTAAGATGATGACCTAGACATTTGGAGTAAACTGCAACCTCATTACGACTTATGGTTAAAATTTTTACATTTGTAGCAACTAGTAATTTCAACACCGTCATAAGTGTAAAATCTTTCCCATCCCATCCATGTTTCTCGGGCAAACATTTAGTGTTTACTTCCAGTAAAGCGTTAAAAAAAACTGTTATTCATTTTTGCCACCTAATAATATTTTATTAGGTTTAAGGTATAATCACCTATTATCGGGTGTTGCTTTTAATTTTGTCAATAATTTAATTTTCCCTGTTCTTGAATTTTATGTTAGCCAAAGTAGAAAATTCGGTTTAAGAGCACTTACTAGGTAGCTTAATTTCATATTTATCACCCATATTTTTATAAATAAATAGCCGCCATAAGTTTTCTCTTTCAGTAATAACATAGAATGGATGCAGAAAGATCCGCCAACATTGTCTTCAAAACCAATCCAAGTGATTATCGATTATGAGGACGACAAACAAAAAATGAAATGAAAAGGTTGATCATAAAATCTTAGGAGAATTCAGTTTAAGCATGAAACATCCCTTGAAGAGATATTTAAAAAAAAAAACAGTAGTTATTTAGTACAATAACTAGGCGCTGAAACAATAAGGCCATTAAGCCTATTATACAGTAGTGTATTGTACTAGATGGTATACTATTTTATTATATATAGTACGCTATCGTGTGATAAATTATAATTTGGTAATAAAATGGTGTGATATAGTATGGTATGCAGGAAATGGTGCAGTATATGTTATTTTAATGTATGGTATGGTATGATATCCTTTTAGATTAGAATTTTATCAATTTAAGTAAGGTGTTTTTCCACGGTTATTAAGTCTATTGTTGGTTATTCTATGGTATGTTATATTATATTATTTTAATGTATATAGTTATATGATATAATATTTAGCGTTCAGTGCAAAACCCTCATGCTTATCACTAATCTAATTTTATAGTTTCAGCTAAAAACCAAAAATAGAAGGAAAAATTTTATGTTATTATTTATACTATGTACTTATACTATGTATAAATTTTACTCATTAATACAAATTAATACATAGTATAAATACATAGTATTAATACATAGTATAAATACATAGTATTAAGACATAGTATAAATACATAGTATTAATACATAGTATACCAAATACCAAGTAATAAATACATAGTATTAATACATAGTATAAATACATAGTATTAATACATAGTATAAATACATAGTATTAATACATAGTATAAATACATAGTATTAATACATAATATACCAAATACATAGTAATAAATACATAGTATTAATACATAGTGTGACACAACTAGGTTTTTGAATTATAATTCCATCAATTTTTAAAGACTTACTTGTATTTAAATACAGTCAATTATAAAAAAAAAATAATATGTATTTAATAAAACAAATAAATAAATCACTTAATTAAAATAATGTACAATTTCATTAATTTGTATTTAATATAATTTAACCGCAATTAATTTAAGCAATTTATAAAAAAAAAAAACACACATTTTTTTTTATAATTCAATTCAAAATTAAGCAGTTAAATGAATTATTCATAAATATTATTTATTGAATAAAGCATAACAATTATTTGTTTTTAATTCATTTGAAAATCAAAACCTTTGTATAAATATATATTTTATTTAATTCCAATCGTAATAATAATCCTCACACAGAAAATGTAGCCTCAAGTCATTTCCGAACCACAATGAATATTATTTTAACCAATAAACAAAATCAAAATATTATTATTTATATTTGAGATTTCTATTAAATAATACAAATTAATTAAACCGTACTTAGAATTAAATAAATAAAAAAAAATATATAAATATATAAAAATATATGTACCTATACAAACAGGTATAAACAAGTATAATAAATAACCACAAAAATTAATTTAAAATTTAAACTGTTGATATAAAATTAACCAATTTTTTAAATTTTTATCCAATTAAAAATTTAATATTTTTTTAATAACTCAATTTTCTGAATATAAAAATACAAATATTAAAACAGGTCCGACGCGTATCATATTGGAAATATGGTGATTTAAAAAGTGGTGAACCAGAAAAAGCAAATAAAAGATTAAAAAAAAAATGTATTTTT
Organism: Argyra leucocephala; assembly: GCA_963942445.1. Taxonomy (NCBI): domain Eukaryota; kingdom Metazoa; phylum Arthropoda; class Insecta; order Diptera; family Dolichopodidae; genus Argyra; species Argyra leucocephala. Next base: position 20,556,547 of record OZ012681.1, read on the forward strand.
TATTACAAGTAAGATGAATTTTGAAATTGAAATTTGTTGTTAGTTTAAGTCTTTTATACTTTTTTTGAATTTAAACAATAAAAATTAGAAACTCTACGTATATACGAACTTAAATTATTTTGCCCGATTTCGGTTATGATACCATATTCGGTTATGATATCAGAAAACTGTTTCAAATTTAAATTTATTTTAAATTAAATTTATTAAGATTTTCAATCAAAACTTAAAGTCTTTTAATGCTTGTTGACCTTCTAAATCCTTATTGATATTTGTCAAATAATTATTGTCATCTACAAACCTATATAGTCAATTATAAATAATTCAAAAATTTAAAAATTACAATCGATTTGAACTTAGTTTATACCCACAATTCATTTATCACAATAAGCCCATTTGCTGCTGCGGTGATGTAGGGACTGGATCCCTCTCAGAATAAATTAAATCTAAGATCTAGTTCATACCAACAAAACAATTTAACGTAACAGTCTTAGTGGCGATTCGTAAAATTTGAAGACAGAAGCTTCGTGCAATATTGATTGAATCTTGATTCGAAATTAGGAATTGCGCAATTGAACCACAATCTTCTAATACAAAATCGTTATACTCTCAATCATTTTTTTATTATTTCTTTTATCCCAATGACAAAGCGGTCGAAAAATCCAGTCGAAAGCTGGTCGAATAATCCATAAAGCATTTTTTTCTTTTTTTCTTCGTTGGAAATCGAACCTGGGATCTTTCGGTTGAAAAGCAGGGGCTATATTGCACCCTCCAGCATGTAAATTAATATTTTCTATCTACTGCACCATCCAAGGTATACTAATATTAAATTAGTGTTAGTATTATTAATAGTGTAGATTTAATTTTCAAAATAATTATATAAGTAGTGTTTAAAACAACTCACAATAATAAATAAGATCAACTTGATTTTTGAGAGTTTTTATTATCACTAAAAATAAAATGGAACTATTCCATTATGAGGGCGAGTATATTAGTAGATATACTATCAAAAATTACAAATCTATTGTATGTGATTTTGTATTCCAATCTCTGTGTAAAAGCAGTTAGGGTGTTCATCCCATAGACTTGGAATTATATATAAAAAAAACTCCTTTGAGTAAATACACTCCGCCATATGTATAAAATCGCCATATAGGAATAGAATTTGTTTTTTAGGACATTTTTTACTATTCCTATAGTTCTATCCTAAAATATTAATTTTACATATTTTTATAACTGTAACAAACTAAAGTTGGAAGAAGCAATAATAAAAACAGAAATTTTAAATTGTTCTAAATAAAATGATTACACCTTCATAGTTTACAATAAAACTAAAAATTTCACTTCCTTTGAAACCTCCTAATTTTTTTTCGAAATCTTCAAAGACAAAAAATTACTGTTTGTTAAATCACAATTTATTGAAAATCAAAACTGAAATCTAATTAATTTCGTTTTTTGTTATCCTAAAATCCTCAAGACAAAAATTAAATCTATATTAATTAAACTATCCCTCAAACGCAAAACAAATATTTTCTCCCAACTCGCGAAGAATAAGTATCAGGCATATGGAAAAAATAAATTCGGCGCTTTTTTCTGGAGACTTTGTTTTTGAGGATTATGTTTTTGGAGATTATTGATCTTTAAAGATTTTGTCCGTCATTCACCAAATATTTATAATGCACATGCAAAAAAAAAAACCAACCCTCCAGACCTGTATATAATATACTCCATCATCATTGTTGTCCGACAAACCCCATCAGGGCAGAAAAACTAACATACATGTTTTGTAAGTCTCCCGCCAAATATTTATAATGCATTTGCAAAAAAAAAAATACTCTTCATTCCATAGGCTTCTATAATACTATATTCGATAATAATTCTTGTCCAACAACCCCATCAGGGCAGAAAAACTATCATACATGTTTTGTAAGTCTCCCGCCAAATACTTTATAATGCATTTGCGAAAAAAAATATACCCTCCCTTCCATAGGCTTCTATAAAACCATATTCGATAATAATTCTTGTCCGACAACCCAATCAGGGCGGAAAAACAAATATATATGTATTGTAAGTCTCCCGCCAAATATTTATAATGCATTTACAAAAAAAATATACCCTCCATTCCATAGGCTTCTCTATATTCAATAATAATTCTTGTCCGGCAACACAATCAGGCGGAAAAACAAACATGTATGTTATATAAAATTAATATATTATAAATAATAATTATTAAACTACTATACTAACCAATATTATTAATCAAGTTTAATATAATTATTTGTTAAAAAATTATTATATTATTATTTTTTATTTATTCACATTTGTTTTTTTTTCAATTAATTAAATTTAAAAACAGTTAACCGTTAACCATAATATAGTTTTCACTAAATAATTACTGATCAAAACAATATCTACTATTGTTATTTCGAATATGTAAGTAAACTATCGATTAATAAACTCTACATAAAATCTACACACTGTCGAATAACGAATATAATATATTTACCGTTACTAGATAATGAATAACTATTTATTATTTGAAATAATTTAATTACAAATTTCTTATATATTTTTTTCTTTTATTATTAATTATCATTATTATTCTTTTATTAGTTTGATTTTGGTTTTTTTCTTTTTTCAAAATTATTAATTAGTTAAACATTTTTGTAAATTGTATATTACATTATTTTAAAACAATATAATATATATTATATATTTTTTTATAACAAAATATGCAATTGAATTTATATGCTTGATATTAAAAACAAAAAAAAATTGCAAACGTTCAAATAACAATAAAATTTATATTTTTAATTTCACTTTTATGTTACTGTACAAGTATTTTCAACTGTAGCTGTAAATCTATTTTATTATTTTTAAATCACAAACTATTACACTTTTTCTATTTTTACTTATTTTTTTTTTAATAAAAATTAAATTTGTAATACTTTTTATTTTAAAATATGATTTTACACAAATTTTTGTAATAGTGTTATGCTAAATATCAATTTTGAACTTTTAAAATATTATTTATTTATTGTATTTTGTAGATTCATCTGATTACTTAATTTTAATTTAAAAAATAAAAAATCACTTAATTTTTAATTCTAAAATTTTCAATTGTTTTATTTTAATAAAATTTAATTTAAATTAATTTAATATTTTTTCAAACAATTAATATTCACTTTTTTATTCACATGTTATATCTTTGACATACTATCAATTTATTTTTTATATTTCCCGGATTTAATAACATTTCTGATTTTAAATATTTTAAATAATATTTTTAAATAATGTTTTTTTAGCAATATTTTTAAATAATAAATTTTTATTTTAATACTGACAATATTTAAAAATTAATAAAATTTTTATATATCAAAAGAATAAAATAGATAAGTTGTAATCAAAGAACGACGGTACGATGGGTTTGTTTTTGTTTTTTTTTTTGTTTCTGTTTCTTTTGTTTCTCAAAGAAGAACTACGACTAAACACTACAAAAGTAACCCCTAAACTAAAATTTTCAGAAATAATTTGAAATTTTATTTTATCCGAAATTCTGTTAATTTTGTTTTTGTGTTTTTTTTTTGTTTTTAATTTAAAAAATATAAATTCTAACATAAATAGGTACAATCAAAATCAATGTAAAAAAACTGTTGAAAAGTTTAAAAAAAAAAAAAGCTTTGCTAAAATATTACCTATGTACGATAATGTGCCTACGTTCGTATAGAATTTTTATTCAAAAAATAGAAATGTAGCTTTTATGTACAATCAATCTGTTATGTAGATATGCGTGTGGATTATTAATTTTTTTATATTTATTTTGTTTAATTTTTTATTTTTTGAATATTCTTTAAGAAAAACTGTTATACGCATTTTGTAGGGGAAAAATTATAGAATGAAAACAAAAATCAAAAATATGCAACAGTTTGTTGTTTACAATTATAATTTTGTTGATTTAACTGAAATATTCTAATATTATAATGTAACAGTTATTATAAATGTTAATTGAAATATAGCCTTAACAGTTAACATTACAGTCTTCATACATTTTTGTAACTAAACAAAAACTGTTATTTTCACTAATGAATCAGTTTTTTTTTGTTTTGTTTTTTTTATTAAACAATTACACAGTTTAAAAATATTAAAGAAGTTAACTATAATTGAATCAGTTAAGGGTTAAATGAAAATATTTTTTGAGTTTCGTCGTAGGCTGTAGTTATGTAGTTATCAGAAAGACACAATAAGACCGTAACTTGACATTTAGCGTGGGATTATCCCATTAGCCATTAAACTACATCCTTGTAATAGTGAGTAATTTTTTAAAGTTTAAACTTTATCATTTATTTTTTCATTTAGATTGTTTATATATTTTTTTAACACACATAGTGGTGGGTATAGGTTTTTAATTGCTTTTTCAAACTAATTCGTCATACCTACTCATTCAAAAGATTTTACTTTTGACATTTACATGACACTTTTTTCAAAAATACTAGATTTTTCTATAAATGTATTTTTTATGCAGGTCTGTATATTGACAATAATTGTTAATAAAAAATAATTCCAACCACATGGTTATAATTTTGTTATTATTTGAACAAATATGTGTGCCAAGCGAACACATGTACTTTGTATACAAAAATTACAAAATAAAGTCTTGCGCAACATGGTAAATGCCCCTTGGTATGCTCGCAACAGTGACTTGCACAGAGATCTAAAAATTCCTTGCATAGAAAATGAAATAAAAATATATGCAACAAAACAAATAGCTCGTCTGGAGGGTCATGATAACGTTGAGGCGGCTCAACTGCTAGGTAACCAAAATGATATCAGAAGGCTTAAAAGAACTAAGCCACTAGATTTAATACGATAGAATTTCGTAAACTTTTTCTTTAAGAAATTAACACTAGAAATAAATTAATGGTTAGTCCGTCGGACTAGTTTTAATGGGAGGGGTGTGGTTTAGTCAATAAAAATTTGGCAAACAATGGAAGCTACGGCGCTCATTGTGTCTATGAAAATTTCCACCAATCCACGAAAAAAAAAAAAAAAAAATTTGAGCAAATTTGAATTTAAAAGCCTCTGAATACGAGCCAATGGAAACCTTTTATAACCTAAAAACTTGTGATTACGAAATTTCATCAAAGAAAAGACACAAACTGGGAACATTTACAAAATAAGAATTTTGTCCGTGTACAGTCTATCAAATTTTAAATACATTTTACCAAGTTAAATCTATTTATTATGATAATACAGGGTGTTTTTTTTTTTAGAACGATAGAACTTCTAATTAATATAAAACGCATTTAAATTAAGATTGAAGCCAAATTTTCTTTTATTTGATTTTAGTAAACATTGATAAATTATAAATACTCATATGCCTGAACAACGTTTACATATTATTGTTGAAATTTATTTTGAAAATGAGTGTTCTATACGCCAAATTTATAGAACACTTCGTGAAATTTATGGTTTACATAATCGTGCATCAGAGCAATCAGATTTTTTAGTCAAACTATCGATAGATTTTCGACATCATTTTATTATATAGATGCAACAACAACAACAACAAGACAAAGAACTGTGCGTACAGCAGGAACTATTGGTGCTGTAAGAGCTAGTGTTGATGAAGATCTAAATTTGTCTATTCGTTGACGTTCACAATAAATCACAACTGCGTGCAACCACCCATACAGCAAATTATGCGTAAAGATCTGGATATACACCCATACAAGATTCAACTGATTCAAGAACTAAAGCCACTTAGAAATAAGCGTAGTTTGTTTGCTGTTTGGGCTCTAGAACAGAATTAATTTTTGTAAATAAAATAAACTTTAATTATTTAAATTGTAATTTTAATACTCTATAGGGCCGGACGGCTAAAAGCCAAGGCCTATAAATTCACTATACTTATTAATAATTTACAATTATAAATATATTACTTTTGTAAATATTTTAGATATAAGTAAGTTAAGATATAAGTAAGAATTGAACTAAATAAAGAAAAAAAAAAGAAGTTGATCCAATTTTTTGTCGGAAAATTGTGTTTACTTATGAAGCTCATTTTTGGTTGAACAGCTACGTAAATAAGCAACAATACCGTATATGGAGCGAAAACAATCCTCAAGAAATTCAGCAGGTTCAAATGCACTCTGAAAATTGCACCGTATGGTGTGTTTTATACGCTGGAAGCATCATCGGTCCATATTTCTTTAAAAATTATGCTGGAACTAATATTTCAGTGGATGGCCGTGTTCGTTACAGATCGTTGATCAATGATTTTTTGTTTCAGAATTTGAATGGTATCGATCCGGAAAGTTTTTGCTTCCATCAAGATAGTGCTTAACGTCACACTGCTACCGCAACAATTGATTTATTGAAAGAAAGATTTGGTGATAACATTATTTCAAGAAATTAGCCAATTAATTGGCTTACAAGATCATTTTATTAACTTATTCCGAGCTTAGATCAAGCAATTTACACTATATTTAACATAACGCCAGGGGATTATTTTCTTTGGAGTTATGTTAAGTTATTGGTTTACACTAATCAGCCAAAAACAACAGACGCAGATTGATGGATTTTGCTGTGTTATTCAATAAGGCTTAATTTATTGGAAGAATGGTCCAAAATTGGTCTGATCGAATTGGAGTGGTCGACATATGTCAGAAATTATTTTTAAAACCTAAATGTCATAAAATTACATTACGAAAATTTAAAAAAAATTTGGCTTCCATCTTAATTTGAGAGTGTTTTATTTCAAATTAAAGTTATATCACTCCAAAATAAATATCCTTTATCCTTTATTTTTATCATGTACAAATAAAATCAATTTTGACTTTCTACAAAATGTTTCTCCATTAAATAGCTGGCGTTGGCAACAATTATGAAATTTCGAACATTGAGTATAGACGTTAAATTTTCTATATTTTTCACCAATCTCGTGCTTAGCTTTTTAATTGCATGAGAGCTATGAGCAGTTCATATAAAGGTATAAAATGTATTTCTATGGCTCATTGTTCATCCAGCCTGTTCTCCAGTGACCTATCGAGTTTGCTTTAGCCTTTTATTTATATATTTTTTTATTTATTTTATTAGTTCCTCTCAAGTGAGCTTATAAGCTTGTATAGGTTGTAATAAACTGAATTATATCTCCAGCAGCATTGATTAACTGATTCAGTTTATTTATTTAACTGTAATATTGAAAATAACGTACAAAAGACAATACAATACAATAGTATCAATACATATAAAGCTGATGTTTAAGGCTGTCGATTGAGCCAATATCATAGAATAGTGTTTTTTTTCAGGTGCCACATTTTTCTAACTCTATAGTCCTATTATCTTATGGTTTCGAATTAATAACGGTTTTTGCTATATTTTTCATAGATTTGCAAGGTGTGCGACTCTATTTTCTTGACTATAATTCGTCGGCTGCATTCCTATCCTATATATCTAATCTACCGAAAACAAAATGTTGAAAAAACCGATTTTTTAAGTTTGATGGAAAATTTGACTTACTTTTGAAAAATTTTAAAATAATTGAACAAAATTTGAATTTATAAAAATTGACCAATTTTTCAACATTTAACATAAGTAGTTTTATAATTTTAATATTTTGAAATATCAAAATAATATATTATAATATAATAATATAATATGTAGTGTAAAGCTTCATATGTGTTTGGACATTTAGGATTGAAAAATTGTCTGTTAGATAGTAGGAATACTCAATCAAACTTTTATGACTTATCAGTACGAAAACTGTATTTTGAATATACAGGCACAACTTGAATACATAAAAAACTAGGTAAAATATAGGTTGTTTGGATAAAACAGAAACAAATATTCTGGAAACAATAAGAGATACGTTTAGTTTGTGATAGTAAATTCGGATAGAACATAGCCAAAAACAGTATTGACGTTGAAAAGTTGATTTCAGTTATTTTAAAATTATTGATTTTGGTCGACTTTTATAACTCACAGATGTATTATTAACATCTATGAATAAGTTATAAAATAAACCAAAACAAAATCAGGAGTTGTATATATAGGTAGTATAACACTACAATTACCTACTGATGAATTTTGCAAGTAGTGTTGTGATGAACGACACATCTCCTAAAATTTCTTGTTATTAATTGTTGAAAAATTCATTGAAAAGTTAAAAAAAAATGGTCAGTTGGATATATAAGAATGCAGCCAACGAATTATTGATTCATTGGTTCGAAACCAATTTCGTTATATAATTTAGTATTTGTTAAAGTAGCTACCTGAAAATATTTTCAGAATCTGTTTACAAATTATTTTACGTCGTTTATTTATAGTTACTTTTCATATATTTTATAATAATTTTTTTTTTCTCGTTTTTAATTTACCTATTTATTACCACACAACTATTTTTCAAGTTATTTTATGTTGTAATTTTTTAAGTTATTTTATGTTGTGATGTTTGAAACTATTTTTTTTTATAAAAATAAAAAATGTCACTGTTTTCTTTTAATTTCGTAGATATGAGTAGCTTTAAGTATTTTGTAATGAAATATTAGAAGAAAATGAATGAATAAAATTGAATTGAATATTTCCCAGCCTTGCACTAGTTCAAATATATTTTGAAATTTTTATTCTAGTAAATTTGTGAAAGACGTTCCAATTATGTTATGTGAAAAAAAACTACTTTGATCGAATTAAATCCCATTAATGCATTATTGCCTTTTAATTGCAAATAATTTATTTTTTTATGGACAAACAATAATTATAATAGTTTTAAATATATTAAAATACATAAAATCTTTCAAATATAATTTTTAAACCTTTATTCAATAAATAATGTTCATAATAATAAATTATCTAGCAGTGATTAAACCTTAAAGGAATATTTTCCTATGATTTCATTTCTATTTTGATTCAATCACATAATAACAGCTCTGTGATTTAAACTTAATATGGCATAACTATAGAAAACAATATAGACATTTAAATAACAATGCGACAACAAACTAAATTATACTGAAATACTTAAATATGAAAAACAAAAAAATAAATTTTCCAAATGTTTTGTTGGGCTATAATATATACGAATCTATGTATGAATTTGAAAATTTTAAAGTTCATTCCAATGGAAGAACACTATAGGATCAGAATTGAATACACAAAAAAAAATAATTCTCTTCCTTAATGTAAATTAAATGGAAATATTTTCATTTACTGGTATAGATATAAATATACATATATAAATATATATATATATATCAGGCACGAAGCGTCCATATATTGAGTTGAATGAGTGCTTCCCCAAATGAAATATTATTTATTATTTTTTACAGCTTAAGATAAAATATAAAAATTACTTAACAACAAAAATTCAAATCGAATGAAAAAAATTCAAGCAAAAATTATATGCATGGATATTAATTACATTATGTATCTTTAGAAAATAATGCCTTATATAAACATCATTATTTTCTATTATTCTTTTCAATCATACAAGCCAACAAGAGATATTCAACAACCACAAATTTAAAATATTTTAAAATAATGCCTATTAAAAATCATAATTCTCTTACCAATACAGCTCTATAATAATTATACATTGCATAAAAATATAATGACAAATTAAATATCATTCTCTTCTCATTTACAATATGCAAACACACTGTCTCTGTTTAGTTTCCTAGCAGCAACAACAAAATAATAAATGAAGCGACTATAAAATAAAATCTTTGAAGGAAAAAAAATTTAATGAGTCGCTAATATTCATTCCAAATCTACCTGATATAATTAGAAAATATCTGATAGAAAATAGATTATCTAGGGAAACAACAACAAAATATCGCATGACACAAAATGAATTTACAAATAAAAATGTAGCAAGGAATGAATTAAGTTTGTGCATTATTGTGGTTGTTGACATAAATGAGAATTAATATTTATATAAATAATGTATGTAGTGTTGGGTTTTTTTAGAGAGTAGTATTGATTTTTGTTAAGTAATTCTGTAGTTTTTTTGTTATTGAATGCTACATTGTTTATTTTCAGCCATAATTTTGTTTTATGCAGTTTTGAAACAATTTGTATGTAAAAATTTAAAACATTTTTGTTCTTATTATTTATAAATAATTAAAGTAGATAATTGTGATTGTGTTATTGAAAGCTTAAGAAAAAATCATTTTCGTTTAGAAGTTTTGAAGAAAAATTATAAATTGTTAAACCAGTGTTTGCTCTAACAACAACAACAACAACAACAACAACAACAGTAAAACGATGTAATCAGCATTTTTCAGTAAAATCTTTTAATTCGTATACGTGATATTTTCCAACATAAATATAGAAAATTCATATTCACACTTTTTTTTACATTGCTTTCTTAAAGTCAGAGCTTAACTTAAAGTTATATTTTCAGATGAAAGTTTTAATAACAAAAACAGTATTTGCGAAATATTAACATTTTTAATTGAAACTGTATTAAAAAATTATTTTAATAATTATTCCCAACTTTGTAAATTTATAATAACACTTCATAATAACTACTTCAGTTGAGCGATCGTTTTTCTGCCTAAACAGAATTAAAAAACTACTTTGAGAAGTAGATGTGAACAATTTTGATTGTCGAAATTAGCAAAAATTTCAATAGAAATAGAAAAGCCAAAGCAAACTGATGCTTCCTTTTATAGTGTTTCCCCAGTTGAAAATTCCACGTCCCGCCACTGATATATATATATTTTTAATATTTGGTCCTTTTTTAATAAAATATTAAATTTATTCAATTGGAAAATAATTTTGTCCTTCCCAATGAATTTTCAAAAAGTTCAATAATTCATATTATCAACTTTAATAATAATTTTTAAAATATGTCTTTGAAAAATTTCCATTCAAAATGATGAAATATTGAATCGTATGAAAATATTCTTATTGTCAATATTTATGAAAATTTTAATAATTTTAAAAATAAGTATGAAGTATAATATTTCAATAATTTAAAAAAATTATTAAAATTAACATTAAAAATATGTAAATTGCTCTACATGTTTATGATATGTGATTCAATTTGAATTTCACTTTATGAGTAGCACTGGTAAGTCAAACACCTACGTAACATAACATAAGCACGTGTTTTAAAAGTATATGAATAAAATGAAAATACATGACCTCTTCCATTAATAAAAGAAATTAGGAAATTTTTTTTAAATTTGCATGTTTTTTTATTTTAAATTCGGAAGCTCAAATTGAATCACACTTTTTTATATATTTTGACAATATTTGCCATTTATTTAAGCTATATTAAAAATAAATCAAATAATAAAACACTAATCATCATAATTGTTGAAAATAGTCGAATATTTTCCTATTCATTTTACTAAATATCCTTATCACACAGGTCAGCGTATTTCGTTTACTACTATTGCAGACTTATTCAGTGTTTCGTACTCGACTGAGAAAAGAAATCTAAAATCGTCTTATTTATTTTTATTGCACAGGTAGTAATTTGACCTTTTTCGCAGCAGGATGCTTCTTTATTATCCAATGCACAGGTGGAGAGTTGAATAATAATATTTTAATTATTCATAATATTATTATTATTTTTTTCATTGTTAGTATTTGAAATATACTTTCCAATGTAAGAGTGACAGGTATCATTATTTTACTAAAAATTTAAATAAAGAAGAATATCCACCACCTTGGTCTTTATTTAGGAGTGAGTGGTTTTTAGTTTTATAACAATAGTTTCCTATAATCTTTCAGGTAATTTACCATTACTATGTCTTCTTTCGAAATACTGTGATTCTCTGGGATAATGTGTTTGTGCTACTTTGGATCTGAATTCTGTTAAATTCTTCTTTTAGCTTAGTTATGCTTCTTCCGGTTGTTCCTAATTTACACAATATCAACTTTGTTGCAATGAATATAAGTGATCTTTTATATTCCTAATTTTTCCATTTGATCAATGGGGTCTTTAGTTTAATCTATAATAGTCTTGAGTTGATTGGTACTGCTGCTATATACTATATATAACCTGTACTTTTTTAATTTCGCTCTGAGTGGGAAAGAAATCTCTTTAAATTCCAATGCTACTCTTCTTTTTGGGTTGTTGATCAGTGAGTAAGGTTAGTGAAGTAATTCGGTCTTCTTCGTTTACTTAGTAAGTTAGTAATGATTTTTTTTTGGATATCCGTTTACTCTGGCAATCTCAAATATGTGTTTTTGGTCTCTTTTACTCAACCTTTTTGGGAAATAAGAAGGGTTAAACATTCGATAGATCATGTGGTTGGAAGAGGCCATCTTATCTTGATAGGAATGGTTGAAGGTATCTGGGATAACACTGTCAGTATCCGTAAGCTTCTTGATCACACAACAATCGCTAAGATCAATAAATTTAATTTATTTTAAGAAATTCTAAACAATTCGAAATGTAATATTTTATAATTGAAATTAATAAAGGAAAAAAAAAGATTTCTAGTTCTACGGACGTTCTTGTTTTGATTAACAATAAATCTAAGAACGGTAGTTGGTCTTCTTTTTCTACCTCTACAAGTGTACTGTAAACTGTATACTCCTGTGAATTCCGTTAAGAGTAGTTAGTATTTATTCTAAGTTCCTTTCCGTTATTACAGCAAAATTATCATCAACGTATCTCTTCCAAAATCTTTGAAACCGTTCTTCTGCTGCTAAATCTGACTCTAATTTGGCCATGAAAATTTCATTAATAATGAATGGAGATAATCATCAGTTTAAAATTAGTGAAAAGCCTCAAATGAACTTGTAATCTTTTTGTATATTAACATCCTCACAAATCTGATAATTATTAATACTGGCAAATGACAGATGGTTTGCATGATTTTAAACAAACATTAATAATCTGTATGTAATCACATTAATGTTTTATTTATTTTTTTATTATTTAAGTATTTATTCAATTTCTCAAAATGGTTTAAGAAGCTTGTTTTAGCTTTTTAGTATTAACATAGTTATTTTCTCTATTTTTATCTTATCGATTTCTGGTCATAACGTATTGACAGCCTTACTGGATATAACATGCCATTCAGTCGAATTTTGGTTATCTTATGATAATCTTGCCAATATGATTATAAACTTTTTAACTAATTCCTATATAATATTCCTATATAATATTCGAGTATATGTGTACCGTAACCAATATTATTACCAAAATACCAAATATAACCTTATAAATAATATATTATACATTTGTGGTAGACATTTAAACTATTTTAGATATTTTAGACCAATACCATGAAGTAAAGTAAATTCTAACAATAACATTTGGATCAGCGAAATTTCTATTAAAACTGTGTATAAAATAATAGTTATGGTTATAATTGAATATTACGCATTACTTATCATATCTGGTTTGAATTGATACAGAGTTATACATATACATTGTTATTATATGTTGACAAATAATGCTTATGTCAAAGTACAGAATTTAATTTCTCACAAATCCGACTAGGACTTGGATTGAACTGAAACAGAATTTATAAATCAAAAGTTCAAAATATAACTCTATAATTTGAGATAACTGTTATATTTTACGAATACTGCCACTAAAATCTATATGATATATCTTATTAGATATTACTGACACTAATATCTCTATATAACAACTAGAAAGCTAAATTTGAATCCAAGTCCAAAAACAAAGTTAATTTAAAGTCATACCAGGCTTTAATTCCAGATTAAGAGAAAATAACTGATATTTTGCATAAAATGTGTTGCAATTTTTCGTATGTAGCACCAATCCGAAGTAAATTTTAACTATTATTTATATATACAACAATCTAGAACATTATCAGTAGATGTAATATTTTTCATTTTTAAAATAAATTTGACCAGAAATATTTTTCAATTAATTTTCATTCCTGATTTTTTACAAATCCTTTAAAAATGTCAAGAAATTTTTTTTTTTTTTAATTTCACCTTAAAGAAATTTTTTTTTGTTTTTCTACAATGGTGATATTTTTAAGTAAAGAAAATATTAATTTATTAAATTTTTTAATATTATTTTATTTTCTTTTACCAAAAATTCACATATTTTTTTTTTTTTATGATGAATGTTTTGCAAAATAAAGCAGCTGGTGTTGTAAAAATTTTGTTGTAAACAAATTGAAATCATGCATCAAAACCAGTATAGCTATTCATATTTTTTTTTATGAAATATTCAAAGTGTGTTTCAAATTTCTTTTGTACCAAATTTATTGACAAAAATCCTTTCTTGGCTTCGATTTTATCAAAAACACCACAAAATTAATTTTTTGTTTTGCTCCCTTTCCATTTTTAAAGGGTTTTGTTTATTTTTTTTTTCATATATTAGAGTAGAAAAATTTGAAATGAAAAATTAGTTATTTTCCTTCGTGTGAGAAAATGGGAATAATGACGCAATGCCATTTTAAGGAAGTTAACATTCTATAATAGTGTGAGTTTTTGTTATTGTAAATAGCAATACATATTAGTTTTTTGTAATTTATATGGAAAATTTATTTTTTTTCAATACCACTAGAACCCGCTTTGCGTGGTTGATACGTGCCAAAATTTTGGGATGCAAATTTCCGAGTATGGAATTTCCACCTACTACTTTCACCTTTACTCAATACATTCCATGCTTTCTCTATATAATTTGTTTCGTACACTTCCTACTACTTCCCACCCTTCCTACTACTTCCTACCCATCCTACTGCATCCTAACTTTGCTACTACTTCCTATTCATCCTACTACTTCCTATCCATTCTACTACTTCCTACCCATCCTACTTCTCCTTGGAAACCAAACGATTGTGAAAGTTGCTAAGATTAACATGAAGATAAGAGTAGGAAAATAAGTTTAGACAGAACTACATTGATATCCCCACTCTTCCTACTACACCACTGTTTGGACTCGATGGCTTGATCGTTGCTAGAGTTTTCATTTGTCAGCACGCAAAGGTGTAAGAGTAGGAAAATAAGGTAGAAAATGTTAATTTGTGTTTTCTACTGTTCCTAGGACACAGCTGTGTAAACGCGATCGTTTAATCGTTGCTATAGTTTTCATTGATCAGCATGTAAGAGTGTGTGAGAATAGGAAAATAATGTAGAAGAGGTTAAGTGGTTCTACTGTTTCTACTACACCGTTGTTGCAACCTGGATAATTGTGGAAGTTGCTAAGATTAACATTTTACCCTAAATGAGTAGGAAAATAAGGTAAGACAGGCTAAATTACGTTCCCCACTCTTCTTACTACACCGCTATTTGGACTCAATCGCTTGATCATCGTTAGATTTTTCATTGGTCAGCATAAAAAGGTATATATGAAGGTAGGAACAGAGGTTAAGTGAGAGTTAATTTTCTGCTGTTCCTAATACACCACTGGGTGTATTATTAGGATTTTTATATGGATAATATTTGTCACTAAATGTATATACATATGTAAAAGTCCAAAAGTAAGATAAGAGAGACTAATTGATGTCATTACTTTACCTTCTACACTGCTGTTGGAACCCGATCGTTAGTAAGGGTTGTAAGAGTTAATATTAGTTTCAAAGTGAAAGTGAAATTACGTAAATAAGACGCAACACCATAAGACGCACCAACTCCATCCGCATAACATCATCAAGTTGAAGTACACAATGCGGTACCGTTGAAGCATAAGACAGCGGTATAGTTGAAGATCCAAAATTGTTTCATGTATGCTAATATTGTTTCATGCTTCTGCAACAAAGGTTTAACTATTCCCTTCCAAAGCTGAATTTTTTATGGTTCTAAATTCCACATTTTCGGGATTGTATATCATTATACGAATTGAACTTACCTAATCAAATTAATTGTTTTGAAGTCATTATTGCATACTTTAACACTTATTTTCTTTTGGATATAGTCACAAAATTTGATTTGAATGTTAAAATTCATTTGAATTTGGGATTCATTAATTTGGTAATATAATACATTTTTTTATTATTATTATTATTTGTGGTGGTCTAGCCGACCTTTTCAGGTCTATTACGCCTCCCCGTTTGGTGTATTCAGATTGAGGCCCTCACCCCTGGCGCACACTATTATTGTATTAATGTCAATTTATAAATCAGTCGATGTGAGTGCCTTAAAATATTTATATTTGTAGCAAATTTTGCCATTTTGGCATCGTAACGCAATTAAATAGAAGGTGAGAATAACACTGTTTAAGTGAAAAATTAATCTTGAAATTCTAAATTTACAAGTCATACTAGCCAACACTCAAAGAACAACATACTTTTCATTTTTTACAAATTTTGTGTTTATCATCCAAAATAAATATTTCAGAATTTATTTCTTAAACAATATATTAATTAATTAATATTGTAATAAATTAATTAATTAGGAAAGAAGAAAATTCAAATATTAATAGGAAATTAGACAAAAAAACAAAATGTTTCAACAATAAATCAACAAAAACAAAAATTAATACGCATTCCAAATTATTATTATTATAGAAACAAAAACAACAAAAGAAAAAAACGGTAAATAACAACAAATATTGTTGTGTAAAGAAAATAAATAAAAAAAAAATTAAAATGAAAATAAAAATAAATAACAAAATAATTTTCCGTAAAAATTTTCCATTATAAAAGGATACAAAACAAAAAAATAAATGATCCAACACAACTCAAAAAAATACCAAAAAACCACCGAAACCTTTAATATTTCGTAAATAAACTGTTAACATTGATTCCTTTTTTAAAGAAATTAGTTGTTAATAGGAATTCAACAAATCCAACAACAAAAAAAAGGGAACAATAAAAATATCCTTTTCAAAATAACTTTGAAAATATTAGAAAAAAAAATAGATGTTTTTATATTTAAAAATTTCCTTCGTTGTAAATAAACCCTTTTTTTTTTTGCTTTGTATACCGTAAACCTAAAAAAAAGGACACGATAAGGAAATCAAGAAAAAAATCGATTCAATGAACTTTTATCAGTAAAATTTATAAAAAGTTTAAACAAAACAAAAACAGAATATACAGGATGAAATAAGGTAATAACAACAATATAAGATTCAATTTAATAATGAATACCTAACTTAGGTTCAACATTATTGTTTGAATTAATTTGTATTGACTAAATTCAATTCTTTTACCGTTTTCAGATCGTTTTGCAGAACAGATGGTTGCGTAATTTAATTCAATTCAAATCAATTGAGCATTATATTTATGAATTGAATGTTTATAATTTATTTGAATAAAATATTTTAATGGTTGTATGGATAAAAATGTGATCTGGCTAGTAAATATATATTCGTATACAGATTGTATTAACAATCGAATATCCCATTAGATTACAATTCAATTGTGATGGGAAAAACATAATACTTAAGAAAAAAATAAAATAAAATAAAAATCAATAAATTTAATAAATTCGTTTATTTATTTATTTTAACAGTTGATCCTACAGATAAATCTGTAGGCCAACTTTATAGGCCCTTTGCCAAATTTAATAAAATATATAAGAAAATGGATTATTTTCAAAGTCGATGAATTATTGCTCAGTGTGGCTATATGTCAAATGACTACGAAACTGTGTTAACAAGCAACAGGTTTTGCAATCCCACTTAACATTTTATAGTTTTAAAAACAAAATTAGTGCTATAAGACTCTTACGTGACTAAATAGAAGTATTAAAATAATGTTTTTATGGGAATATTGTGATTAATATTGATATAAAAATGTTCTTATAGTAATTGCGGAAGTTTTTATAATGGGATTTTCAGCAAGTGCTACAACTATGTTGTTATATACAAGAGGTAAAGTGTTGTTATAAGAATAGAATTGCTAGAATTGCAGTAGTAGTGTTGTTATTTTACTGTATTCATATGATGTTAGTAATAAACTTACTGTACCTTTCGAATTAATATTTAGAATGAATATTTTACGGTGGGCATTATTTACTACAAACATGGTAAAAATAAACCAAAACTTAAAATATTTATTTTGCATTTTTTTTTTGAAAAAATATCAGTTTTACCATTGATTAATAATACTATAAAGATAGACATTTTCATACAACAGAAAATGTTCAGCTCACTTTTTCCATTATATATATTATCTGGAAGATAATCAATGTGTTGGTGCATTTTCTATATTCAATTTGAATTTTTAAATTTTTGAGCGTTTTATACGACTTTATTCTCTAAATAATTTGTATGTGTTTAGTTTCTCTATACTGTTCTTGAATATTATTGTTTTTAACTTTTTGTTATTTGAATTTGTATAGGTAATTTGAATTTTTTTTTAATTGATAGGTACAAAAATTTCAAATTGGATAGCATTTTTATCGAGTAGTCTTTTAAGAATATTTTTTTTTTATTTTTCTCTCAATATACATTGTAATAAAAGGATATTTATAATTGTTGATATTGTGCATGTATATTATTTGTAATAATAAATTATAAAATTATAATATAATTTTATAATGTTTAGGAAATGAAAATATTTTTTTCTTGTTTTAATTGAATGATTTTCAAAAATAAAACAATTTCAAAAAATTCAAATAATAGTGAACATTCATTTACGTTATGATTTCTAATATATATTCATACATACATATATGTACATATATGTATAAATTTACAAATAGAATCAAATTTTTGTTAAAGTTGTTTTAAATACAATTCTAAATTTTAAATTCAATTCAAATCGGTTTTTAGGTACATACGTACTTATATACCTACGTTCAATTATTTCATCTCTAATTTTTCATTATGAATAGCTATTTAAATTTCGTTTTAAAATTTTGTGTTAATTTTTTAAAAATAGTAGTATAATCCACATGTATGGCAGTTTGACACTTTTTATGTGCAAAATCCAGCAAAATATCTAATTGCTAATTCTTCAAAATTACTAAATGATTTACTATGTGATTGAACTGTATTTGAAGTTGAAGCTAAAACATTTTCCTTCTCATTTCTTCAGGACAATTTTCAATAATAAAATCTTCATGTGCCAAATCATTGGCATCAATGTCCAAATAATTGTTGTGATCTGTTTCACAATTTGAGGATGTATTTTCGTTATGAATACTCGCCTCGTCTTAGCAAAAATATTCCCAATTTGTTGTTCAGATGGATTTCTGCAATAATCACCAGCAGATCTTATATGAGAAAACATATTTTCTAACGGATCTTGGTTCAGTCTGCGTGTCATCAAGAAATTAATATTCTATCAATTTGATCTTTTGATAAAGATAATACAGCAGTTATTCTTTGGGCAATTCCATTAATGGAAACATTTTTTTTGGTACTTTTAATTTTTGATTTTTTAAGATATTCTAGCCTTTCCTCTAAGAATAAAAACGGAGAATTTTTAACGGTTGTGAATTCAAAATTTTTAATTTTTTGTGTTAAAATTTGAAGAATTTGAATAATCAATTAACTAGTTAACTCTTAAAACAAAATCAACAGTCAGATTGGCTTTATTACTCCATAAATTAAAAAAAATTCGATCAGTGTTATTTATTGCTTTTATGGCTGCATATGTACTATGACTAAATAATTGAAAAGCTGATTTTACTGACATTTTTTCAAATGTGTTAGAATTAATATGGGTGCTACGAACTTTAGGTAAAATTGTTGAAAGCTAATAATATCATTATTCCAGTTTTCAAAATCGGGTTTTATAAAAGAATTTCTGACAGATTTTATAAGATGCCATATCAAACTAAGCATAAATTTTATTTCCATTCCAATCATAAAAAAAAAGTCTACCTTATTGACACCAAGTAATTCATAAGTATTTCGATTTGTACTGCATTAGTCACAAGCAGGTGCAACAGTTTTAGAACCAATCTTTGTTAGCTCCTTAAGATATTTTAGTAGTAAATTGATAAAAAAATGAAAGGTTTTAAAGTTACTCTTTTCAAATTATTTTTGGATAAATTGTAACCCTATGCGTACTTATAACTTTCATGTAAACTTTGAGTCATAAAGAAATGTGCTTCTGTTGCTAGCTTTTGTTTTCTATCCCCATCTAAATCTTCCACACCATCTATACAATCCCTTTTTATACTGTAATATGTTTCTTTTCCTTTATAAATTCATTTATATAAAAAATGATTTTGGTAACTGGTACATTTTATGAAATTATTAACTGAGATATAATTAAGAAAATTGTTTCCAAAGAGAAAAGTGCTCATCAAAAATATTGCCCAAAACTGGAAATACTCATATCAGTCCCAGTACTTTGCAAAAAATCTTAGCTGTTTTAGCTTTTCAATTATTTACATATGCAAATATGCAGCTACGAAAACAAAATAATTATAATTTTAATTTTTCCATATAATAATGAGTAATAAAGTAAACTTGCTGTTGTGAGTAATATGTACACTGCTGGTCTTTCTTTAAATTCTTCAAATATTTATACTAAAAATACGTACAAACAACTATTAAAAATTGTCCATATTTGTTCCTAGAGAAAATGTTAGATTATCTTAAAAAATTAAAAGCTCTAAACAAATCCACCTGCACAATAAGATTTTTACAAATATATTACGAATTTGATTAATTTCATTTACAACAACAATATATTTTCAAAGCTGGAGTAAATCATGACAAGCCTTTGGATATTGATATTTAATGCTCTTGTTATGAAAATAATGACAAAGTAGAAAATTCTGAATTTGAAAAATACTATTGTAAAATTGTGCGTTGCAAGCTTTAATTATCTTAAAAATAAATTGTGTGCTTACTGCAACAAAAAAACATATTAAATATACTTTTCAATTTAATCTACCGTTAAGATTTTTTATAAATTTTACAAAAATTAATGATGAGTTTTTCAAATATTTTTAAATTCTGTTATAATTTTAAAATCCATGCGTACATACATATCCACATATTGAAAAAATCAAAAAGAAAGCCTTTTAAAAATAAAAATTTGATTCTATTTGTAAATTTATACACACGTACATGTATGTATGAATATATATTAGAAATCATTACGTGGATGAATGTTCACTATTATTTTAATTTTTTGAAATTGTTTTATTTTTGAAAATTATTCAATTAAAACAAGAAAAAAATATTTTCGTTTCCTAAACATTATAAAATTATATTATAATTTTATAATTTATTATTACAAATAATATACATGCACAATATCAACAATTATAAAAATCCTTTTATTACAATGTATATTGAGAGAAAAATAAAAAAAAAATATTCTTAAAAGACTACTCGATAAAAATGCTATCCAATTTGAAATTTTTGTACCTATCAATTAAAAAAAAATTCAAATTACCTATACAAATTCAAATAACAAAAAGTTAAAAACAATAATATTCAAAAACAGTATAGAGAAACTAAACACATACAAATTATTTAGAGAATAAAGTCGTATAAAACGCTCAAAAATTTAAAAATTCAAATTGAATATAGAAAATGCACCAACACATTGATTATCTTCCAGATAATATATATAATGGAAAAAGTGAGCTGAACATTTTCTGTTGTATGAAAATGTCTATCTTTATAGTATTATTAATCAATGGTTTTACTTAAAAGAATAATTTTTTAAATACCAAATTTGATGTTATACATTAATTAACGTACATTATTTAACATTTTAAAGATGTATTATAAAAAAATTATATTCTTTTAGTTATTAAAAAATTGGTTATTTTTAAAGTGCAATATATTTTTTCGAAGTATTATTATATTAAATGTCAATCATATATCAAATTTTGCCTTTCGGCCACAATAATTAGAAATATTGAAACAATTATTATTCAATTATACATTTTATATATTGGGTATAAATCATTGCAAATCTAAAAATATGTAATTAATATATATCTCCATTTCTCGTGAAATAAATACAAACTCAATAAAATTATAATTTTTAAATAAAAAATTATGCCTATCTCACTCTCACATAATGCATAAATTATTGCAGAAGAATTTTTTCAAAAGAGTTTTTGATAATCAGATTTGTTTTTAGTGATATATTTAGATTTATGGAATAAAAGTCGAGTCTCCTTTCACTAATCGACCTTCGCAAAGCACTGATGAAGGCAGTAAGTTGCTTCCGAAATATCGATATTTGCAAAATAAATACAAATGATTAGTGAAAGGAAACTCGACTTTTATTCCATAAATCTAAAATATAGTAATCCTATAACAATATTACAGCAATTGCTCCAGTGCCTAGGATTCTCTATTTTAGTGCTATAACGTACTTATAACATTTCGCAACAATTGCGAAGCACTCAAATTAACACTAATACTTCAATAAAAAGGTTTATAATAATGTTATAAGAGTACGCAAGAGTTTTATAGCAATAAAATTGTTATGTGTGGGATCTCAAATTACAACACATATTTAATGGATTTTTTAAGTAACATATTATGTTCGTTAAGCATTTCAAGATGTCTCAGTGGTAACAAATTAGTTCAGTGATAACATCACACCGACCAATTCTTATATTATCTTTTACATCAATTAAAATCTTTAAGAAACTACTATTAAAAAGACCTAATCCAATTAATGAAAAAAGAAAACTGATTCCAAATCGTCCAATAGAAATTTAATACTGTCAGATTAATGCTTGGGCATGAAATAAATAATATTGTATAAATACACATACTCTACAATTTTATCATTGAACATTCTACAATTGAATATAGTGGCTTTTGAAGATAAAACAAATTTCTTCTTAGTCGTTCTTAGTCTTCAAAGTATGAGACAAAAATTTGCAATTCATATTAAATCGTAAAAAATAGGAACTCCGTTTGCCAAAATAAATTAAGTTATCATACCATACAAGAACATTGCAAAATATTTAGTATAAATATAAATTTTTACAAAAGTTTAAATTTTTAAACTTAACGTTGCCGATTCTTAGTTATCAAAAACTATCTTCTGTTTTGATACTACAACAAATTGCAACAAATTCTTTACCTTATATTTTCAGATAATTCTTGAATTGCAATATACTATTTCTGAATATAAATTACTAGATTTCAGCTTATGATGCCATATATATCTGGGTATTATTTTGAACCAATAGCATTACCAAAACATACAATAGTAAGAAACAAGTAATTTGCTATAAACAAAACTATATTTTTAATTGAATGTAAGTTTTTTCGCAAATAATAAGGAAAAATAAACAACAAAATAAAATTTGGATTTTAAATAATAAGTCCCATTAAAAATTTGTTTCCATTGATTTTTGACAAAGCTAGATTTTGAATAATGAATACATAAATTAATGTTATACACTCAAATGGACTTATTTAACTATTCGCTTGTTAACGTATATACAAAGGGAGATACTTAGCATCGCCATCAATTATCAAAATTTTTCAGATATCAAATTCTTTAGAAACCAGGTGCCTGAAATTGTGATGTTTTGCTGCAGAAAATTAATATTAATATAAAACTTGGTGACATTTCAGTTTAGCTTTACGGTAGAATTTCGCTCAAGTTTCATAAGATCGTGGCCAATATATAATATAAATTTTAAATTGTGCTGCAAAACAAGATTATATCGTACAAGTCAATCATCAGGCTTATTTTAAGTTATGATGACATACAATTGTGAAGCTAAATTTCAATGTCGAAAATAGAACAACTTTAGTCAAAAAAATCTTTGCATGATTGTAAATGTTTCATGATATATATCATACATTAATTAATTCACCAGAAACTGAAATATTACAAGAAGAAATTTGCACATATAAAATACAAGCAAAATCTCCAAAATTTTTGGTACAGGTTTGTATAAAACGAATTTTTGATGATTTTCATGAATTTATCTGTAATGAAGATAATCTGAATAAATGCAAGATAAATCTGCAAGCCAACTTCAGGTCATTTAAGATTAATTTAGTGTATAATATGAGTATAATCCATACTTATAAAAGGGAAAGTTTGTTTGTTTGTTTGTTTGTTTGTTTGTTTGTTTATTTGTTTGTTTGTTTGTTCGCTATACACGCCCACAGTTTTAAAGATAGAATTCAGATAGAATTTTGCACAGTTATTCATGGTACCGGTATGCAAATAACGCAGTACTTTACAAAGCCATCAGATGACAGGTTCGGGTTGCTGCCGTACAACTCTAACCAAGACTCAGGAATATTTCAAAAACCATGTGTGTGACAGATATGAAAATTTACATTTAGATTCTCTTTCACAAATAAAGAAATTCGACTGTTACCGATTTCGAAAATTTGAACTGGTTCGGGTTGCTGCCGTACAACTCCCAGCACGTACGTCCCGGGACTATTTCAAAAACCAATTGTGTTATAGGCATAAAAACTTGCACTTAGATACTCTTTCACAAATACAGAAATTCGACTGTTACCGATTTCGAAAATTTGAACTGGTTCGGGTTGCTGCCGTACAACTCCCAGCACGTACGTCCCGGGACTATTTCAAAAACCAATTGTGTTATAGGCATAAAAACTTGCACTTAGATATTCTTTCACAAATAAAGAAATTCGACTGTTACCAATTTCAAAAATTTGGACTGGTTCGGGTTGCTGTCGTACAACTCCCAGCACGTACGTCTCAGGAATATTTCAAAAACCAATTGTGTTACAGGCATGAAAATTTATTCATAGGTATTCTATGAAAAATAAAAAAACATGTATTGTCCTGAAAAAGTATTTTCGAATTTAGGAATCAGTATAAAATTTTGATTAATCAGAAAATACTGCAGAGTGTTCCAGGGGGCCCATGTGTACAAATCGATAGATACAGTTATCGATGAAAATGAAGTTGTTGTTCCTTATCAATTGGAATTAAAAGTAGTAGCTTCAATAGTGCTTCTACGAAACTTGAAGAACCCAAAACTACGGTACTAGATTAAGAATAAGAACTTGGCATCCTAATTTCATTTAAGTACAAATTCCAATTGATTGTGGAAAAAACGAACATTTCTTTATTTCAAGAATACCTCAACAGCAAGGAGCGTATTTGCTTATACTTCATCAGAAAAGATCACCAAAATATTGTTTACAAAGAAATTATTTTAATATAAGTATAGCTTATAAGTTGGAGTATTGTTGATATTTTTTTATCGTAGTGAAAAAAAATATTAGAATATTTTTGATAAACCAATTTTTTTCAATTCGATTCATAAATCAAACTTCATTGAAATAAATTCGATTCATTTTGTGGTCGACCCGGACAACGTCGGGTAACTTTGCTAGTAACACATATAAGCAACTCTGTTTTTTTTTAATTATTTCATTTGGCTAAAATCGTCAATTAATTTTCCGGCGTATTTCAGGTAAATTGTAGTCAAGTCTATTTGTTGAATGTCCAACATGCAATATCTCCGAAAATTTAAACAAAAAATACTATACCATTTTAGTTTCAAAATGCGAATGTTTCCAAGTTTCAAAATGAGTAAAATTCAATATGAGAATTCTTAAAATAAAAAAGCAACCCTTGTAAAGGTTTTTAATAAATTGTTTAAATTTTACAGCACAATTGCAGTTATACGTGCTTTTATAGTAAAATTGAAAACCCAAAAAGTGTCTACAAAAATTAAAAAAATAGAAAAAGAATGAAGACTGGTGTCAACTTGCACGTACGACTAACGTTCTACAATCAATAGCATATCGTTGGATATCAGAGGAAGAATCCGTAAACAAACAAGGAGCAAAATGATTTCAGAAAATTACAGAAATTTCTTTAGATTATTTTATTGAAATGATCAAAAATAAGTGCCGCATTAAATTAGCGAAACTCGGTGTTGCATTTCAAGAAAAATTTTATTTTATTATCTCATAAACAACAATATCAGAGCACCTTAATTCACACCTACCTACCATATCTGTTGTACACTTAAATATTTAGGGCATGAACCTAAAACGGGAAATTCCCCGGAAAACAAACGAAAGGAGGAGTTCGAAAGAAGTTCGTTGAATGTCTTTTAGAATTTCAGTTCCAAGATATGTTTATGGATGACACGAAGTTAAATATTCGGGAAGCATAAAACAAGATGCACCAATATAGCAGCTGGGTCAAAAGGTGCTCATGTTCATATAATATATTGCATAAACACGGTACGATTTATTTATTATGAAATAAGAAGAGGTTCGTTCGTAAGACAGAAAATGCAAAAGAGTGGATGACAACCTGGCTTCGTCAAGCAATGGTTAGACATGGTGAACCAGTTGTTAAGATAATTGACAATGCACTTTACCGTGGAAAAATTAAAGAAGTTTTATAGGAATAGGAATGTCGTGATAACGGGATACTCAGACTTGGTCCCTATAGTGCAGCAATACTTAACCCCATTCAAAATGTTTGGTCTACGGTAAAGAGCTCACAAGAAAGATGTCAAGTATTCTTAGCAGCAGAAACAAGTTATCCATCTAAGAATGAGAGTAAGAGCCTTAGAAAGCCCTATAGCAAAGGGTTTGCATGCAATTACACCAACAACATGTGCCAATTACGTCGCAAATACCTACTCAAATAAAATTAACTGCAGCTCTTAACTTAGAAAATATGCTATAATAATTAATTTAATTTAAAAAATTTTGCTTTAATATTGATTGTCTTAAATGAAATTATAATAAAAAATCTCATATTGAAATTTATTATTCCCACATTGAAGTTTCCAATTCCACTTTAAAGTAAGTTTACTATTCTTTGAAACTAAAATGGTATAGAATTGTACTATAATTTTAATAATTCAGAATTACAAATACAAACTACTCTGCATTATTACATTAATTTTAATCTGAATTAAAATTGAAAAAATTGTAATCATAGTCAATAATAAAACAAACACTGTATAGTAATAACATTTTGAAATATAATATTTTCTTTCAACCCAAAAAACAAACAAGGACGTCCTACAAAAGTTAGATATTTCAACTCAAAACAAAATTCTTAATTAATCTCAACGAAGATCTTAAGAATTCAATTTTCAACATTTATATTTACAAAAAAAAAAAAAATGATATTTGATATTTCAAGATGTTTTTTAGTACAAAGTAACACAATCGTTATAATTATACCATGAAATTTAAACTTCAACCAGTCTCAAGATTTTAATTTATCCTTGATTAACCGAAGCTTGCTTAACTTGAGCATTTTTTTGATAATTAACATTTTGATAGCAAAATTTCAATTAAAAATATAATGTTCTTTAGTAATAACAACCGAATAATGAATGAGGAACATTTCAAAATAATTAAATTTGATTTTATTTTAATAGCATAATATAACAGTTATAGTACACAAACAATATTTATTGTTATACAAATATATATATACATATACTAAAAAATGAATGAAATGAATAACAAATTTTGTAGAAAACTCATTAAAACTAAAGAAACCTAATCTAAAATAACAACTAAACAACAATTTCTAAAAAAAATTTGTTCGTAAACAAATGAATTATAAAAAAAAAAAAAAAATAAAAATATAACAAAAATAAAAACCAACTAAAGAAACTTATTAACATTTGTATAATATTTTTTCAACAAAAGGTTATTTTCAACAAGTAATTAAGATATCCTTCAGTTTTGATAAATGATAATATGTTCTTTCTATACAAAGGTCATATTAAAAACTCCTAAGTCAGTACACACATCTATTGAAAAACATAACATTAAGTGATGATTGACTTATATATATAGGCTACTGCCCAGTCACTGGCCTTTCTTTATTATTATTTTATTTTGTTATTTATTATTTTTGTATACACATGCCGTGCCCTCTATTTTATTTGACCGTCAAACAGGAAAGCTATATAATATTATTTTTGTGGAAAATTCAAGGTGAATGTCCTATTTGGAGGTTTTAATCGTGCTAAATTATAAACAGAAAATTTTATAAATTAAGAAAATTTTCGTATCAATTAAATTAGAGAAAAACTGAAATTGATGGTGGTGGTAATAAATAACTTTTATACATATGGTTATAGTTAATATGCTTGAAAAGCATATAAAGTTTTGTTTTAGGGAAATTATCAACTTTGATGCAAGATAAATGTCGACTTTGTTGCAGAGGTGATTACCAAGAGGATTCTATAAGGAATGAAAACTTTCATTCCAAATTGCCTTAGAAGTATAAAACGAAATCCCGCAGGTGGTTCAATGACCTCTGCAACAAAATTCTGAAATCCAAAGAAGAAGCTTACGAATAATACAGTAACAAGAAAACTGTCAGCACGTATGAGAGTTATAAAGTGGTTAGGAATAAATGTAAAAAAATTATCAATCAGCGAAAACTCCTGCATAACCAAAGATTGAGACGAGAAATCTTTGATCTCCTCAACAACAGCAGATTTTTCTGGACATTTGCTAAAAATGTTTGGCAAAATTTTTGCAAGTCTTCGTTTTCACCTATGATTGATAATAATAATACTGTTATATCAAATTCTATTGGAAAAGCTAATCTTTGCAAAATTATTTGCAGCTAATTCCACACTCCTTCCTACAGCCCAAAATACTCCATCAATTCCTGTTCTAAGTTATTCCTTCGGAAGGATCTACTTTAGAACAGAGCTGTAGTAAAATTCTTGAAGAATCTCGATATAAAAAAATCTACCGGTCCTTATGGTATATCTGCAATTGTGTTGGGACACATTGCCTTCGCTATTTCTAAAACTCTGCGCAACTTATTCCATTTGTCCTTTTCTTCATTAACTTACCCGTCCTATTAAAAAGTTGTCAAAGTTTATCCTATTCCTAAAAAAGGTGACAAAAGAAATTTATTTTAAATTATAGGCCCATAGCTATTACTTCCATTATTTCAAACAAGATAGAAATCTTAATCAATCATAAGTTGAAGAAATATCTTGACAATATCTCAACACCAGCCTGCATCAATCTGGTGCAGCTACCGTTGTAGCTCTTAATATATCTAAGGCTTTTGATCGAGTTTGGCATTATGCTCTTATAGTAAAATGCAACGGTATAGGCCATGGTTCAACCTTTTCTAAATGGATTGAAAGTTTTTTTTTTTAAATCGATCTATCATAGTTTCAATTTACGGTTCTTTTCCCGACCAACTTCAAATCAATGCTGGTGTACCACAAGGCTCTGTCCTTTCATCCACCCTATTTCTCATTTTCATCTCAATCCATAGTATTGCTGATGACAGCACTCTAGTAGCATCATATGATTTTCTAAAACAAACTAATGCCACAGCTTCTGCAGTCACCTCCAAAAGAGCAATGATGCTAAAATTGATAAACAGAAACGAGTTTAACACTTCAAATACTCAAATATGTCTTGCTAGTAACAAACTAACAGAATTCGAACCTGCTCTACGGCTTCCAAATGAAGGTATTCAGCGACTTAAAGACCTGAACATTCTCGGAATGCGAGTGAATCAAAATATGCACGTGGAATGAATATATTTTCGATATTGCGAAAAGCGCCGCAAAATGTTTAGGCTTTTTGAGTCGCTACAAAACTTATTTTTCATCTAGAGACCTTTTAAAAATCTATAAAGCATATATACGACCCAAGCTCGAGTATAACTCATATTTATGGGCAGGTGCACCAAAAACTGCTTTAAATTTTTCGGACAAACTTCAAAACCGCGCCATTTGTCTTATAGGCGACATAAATGTGACCTAATCCCTTATGACCAAGTGGTCATCGTCGTATTGTTGGAGGACTTACTCTATTTTATAGATATCTGCTTGGTGTTGGCACTTGTTCCGAGGAATTAAAATCACTTCTTCCTCCTCTCAAGTAACTTCGTCGCATAACACGCCCACCCTTTTCTTCTTCCTTTTTCTTTCCTTTCCTCTAACTTCCTTTTTCAAATAGTCAACGGTACGCAAGTACTTAAAGGTTCAAAACCTAAGTTTTGGTTATAATATAAAATAAAAAAACAAAAAAAAAAATCAACTTTGATACAAAATTAATCAACTTTGAAACAAAAAACAACGGTATTTTCGACTCCATTTTGAATTTGCTATATTAAATAAAATTTTAGTATAAATAAAGGCCTAAAACTAGCAGTACTTAAGTTAGCTTAAGTAAATATTAAACTCGTATACGCTCATCTTATGGGGTTGCATATAATCAACTAACTAGCCATACTTAAGTTAACTTAGGCTTCAGCTTCAGGTACGACTCAGTTCGTAGTTTACTTAATAAAATGACTATTTAATGAAATGGCATTCGATTTGTGGATAAAAATCCATATAAATAAAATTTATAATGGTGTTTCTTCTTATAAAGTTTTAAAACAAACGAAGTGTTACCGGTTATTTAATCGTAAGTAGTTTTAAGTTTTGAAGGAAAAGTATTAAGCGAACTAGTCAGGCCTTAAGTTAAGTATATCTTTCAAAAAAAAATTTTCATTTAATTTTGATGTCTGTTAATATTGATATTATGCAATTAAATAGATTAGAATTGTAGTTGAGAATTGTTCATATAGTCTGATCGTCATCGCGGCCGTTTGTACTCGTATAAAATTATCCGCCATAAAATTAATCAATGTTATATTTAATTATTTAAAATATGTGTAAAAATACTTTAATTTGGGTTGGAGATGACTTCTTCTGGTTGAAGAAATTCATATATCCATCATAGACAAGTAATATTCATACAAATTTTATTGTACTGTTTTTTTTACGTAACATTTAGTTCGCATCACATATAATGATAAATGTGTTGAACTGTCTGTGTAGATATTTAATTATTTAATTGTTATATAAATAAAAGTAATTCTTTCGTTCTCAATTTCATTAGCTTTGTATAAAGTTTCTTTGAAGAGATTTTGCATTTTCGATATAGCTACTTCTTTTGTTTGCCAAAAATGCTTTTATTAAATTTCAAGCCAAATTTTCAATCTAACATCAGCTTTGTCGGCAATGTATAAGGTACAGAAAGGTACTGGTTGTACCAAATTAACTTTAAAGTTTTTCTTGGACATGAGATCATCCACAATTTCGTTGTTTTCATTTGCACTATGACCCAAACCTAGTATTATTTTGTAATCGCTTTCTGAAGTTAGTAAATCGATCCTGCAGACTTTTCAAATGAAAATTTCTCACTCTGTAACCCATTAATAAATTTGTGTACTTTTCAAACTCCAGGAGTACTTTTGTTGAATTTAAATTGAATATATTCAGATATATGAAACGATACTAATTTGATTCCTTGGAATCTTAGAATGAGATCTTATGGATAAAATATTCTTTTTATAATGTATTGGCCACCATTTCTTAAAATAAATGATATCATCTTATCGCTCGTCTTTACTTTTATGAATTCTAAATACTACGGACTAGCTTTTAATATAAGGTTATTGCATTCTTCTAACGTATAAATTCAATGATTTTTTCGGATAAGTCATTTTGCTGTATCAAACGCCCGATCGTAGGGAAGAAACGAATTTGAAAATATTGAAGAATATTTTTATATCTTCCGCTGGAGACTATGGCCAATAAAGATTTTACTACTGTATTATTTTTGTTTTGTCCTGGACACTCATTAAAGAAAATATGTACTTCGTCAACATTTTCTGGTATTCTAGTGTTGAAATATTGACAGAGAAAAGAACATATCTCATTTGGTCCTTTAAGAGCCTCACCTTCGTGAGCTGAAAAAAATGAAGCTTTTCTATTTTTCATATTGCAAATCGACCTATCCAAAGTAAAGTATGACAACTCAGAAAAGTCAATTTTACAGGAGGAGCAATTTAAAATTTTATCATATTTGGAATCTATTTTAAAAGCATTAATTGATGCATAATATGATTCAAATTTTTGTCAGCATATGATTTTAAAACATATTATTAATTTTTGCACTAGGTTTAATTTCAAAATTAGTTAAGTTCGAGATATTTGAATTGTACTAGTTCTATTTTTACCCTTGTTTTTTATTAACATAATAACATCTTGAGATGTAATACTTTAACACGGAATAATTGGAAAACAAAAGTTCGATAAAGCCTAGATGTCATAGTCTTGTTTGGAAAAATAATTCCATACTATGTTATATCTCTCAACGTAGTAAAGTTACATGGATATACATGGATATACGGGATTTTTATTACATTTCTTAATATAATCGTTCTAGCTACCTGATTTTACATTAATAATTCAACAAAACGCTATAAAATAATATATAAAAGTTTTAAATTGTAGTGTTAATTTTAAGTCGATATACAAAAGTTTAGGTACATTTTAAGAAAAATATCACCCCTACCTGTCACTCTAACGTCGGAAAAATTATTTCAAATACCAATAATAAAATAAATAAAAATATTTTTATTCAACCCCCTACCTGTGCTAATTCATTGGATAATAAACAACCATGCAGCTGCGAGAAACATCAAATTGTTACCTGTACGAATAAAATAAATAAGACAATTTTAGATTTCTTTCCTCAGTCGAGTACAAAACACTGAAGAAGTCTGCAAGTAGTAGACGAAATACGCTTATCTGTATGATAAGCATATCAGTAAAATTAAAAGGAAAATATTCGACTATTTTCACTGTTATACCAACATTTTACTCTAACGCTGGAAAACAAGTTTTTATAAAAACTAAATATGGCAACCAAGCCCACATCAGAGCCAAATAAGTTCATCGCTTTGAGGAAAGCAATTGCATCGCTTAGCAAAGACATCGCATTTTTAAGCAGATGCAAAAACTCTAACCTAACACCTAAGAGTCATCAAATAAAAATTCGTACATCATATCAAGTCACATCATATCATATCACATTCGTACATTAATATCAAGATAATGAAAAAAATTGAAAATGAAATAATTAGCAATAGTATCGCTTCCCTTAGAGCTAAACTTGATCGCAAAACTCTAGAAGCATACTATCTTCATCTCAAACTAGCACAACAATATCCTAGAGAATTCCCCTTGTTCCTTATCAAAGTGAAAGTGGCAGAAGAATGCGAGAGCGAAAGAAAGAGGAAACTGCTTGAAAGGAAATTCAACTTACTTCAGGAAAAACAACAGGTTGACACAAAACCTAAAGTTCACGTGCAGCAAATTGGAAATTTTGTGGTGAATCAGTCCTCTCAGACCTTCACCGAAGATCAAATGGTGCTACTTAACAACGGACTTACGGAATTACGCGATACCAAATGAAACTGATGTCGAAAAACTTATTGTAGACTTAGAAGCAGGAATCAACACGTACAATCCAACGTTGCCCATTACAACAGAACAAAAGGAGCTTATAAGAGCCACCACAGCAAAAGTCATTAAAGAAAAGATGTCGATTGACTATGAGAATAAAAAGGTAATCAGAAAGGAGAAAAAAGTCATCAGAGACATCAAGGCGAAACCAGTATACTTTGTCAAGGCTGATAAAGGCAACGCACTGGTAATTTTAAACAAAGAAGATTACGATAATAGGATGCAGGAGAAGATCACGAACGGACCTTACAGGAAATTAAGAAACGATCCTCTTCAACAGTTCATCAAGCGAGTAGACAGCACTATCAAGGAATGCCGACAAGTAATAGGAGTCAACAAACTTAAGGTCCCCAATCCAGCACTTCCTAGAATTAAAGGACTTCCTAAAATTCACAAACCAGGGAATGAGATGAGAGAAATTGTGACAGCAGATATGTCTCCAACATATAAAATAGCCAAATGGTTAGTGGAGGAGTTTCGTAATATGGATAAGCAGTTCGAAACCCAATCAGTGAAAAACTCTAAGGAACTTGCTCAAGAATTACAAACAATGGGAGGACTTAACGAAGACGAGGTCATGGTCTCTTTTGACGTAAAATCGCTTTTTCCCAGTATCCCAGTCAAGGAGGCTATTATTCTGGTAGAAGAATGGTTACTACAACATATTCGGAAAATATTCGACTATTTTCACTGTTATACCAACATTTTACTCTAACGCTGGAAAACAAGTTTTTATAAAAAAAAAAAGAAAAAAAAAAAGAAAAATAAATTTTATTATATTAGCAAAAAAAATTAATAACATTAAGTTAATTAAATTAACAGAAATCCATTTCTTAGAAAAACAAAATATCTACTTCAATCTTACTTAAAGTTTGCATACTTTTATACTAACTTTGATTTTTTTATCACATGCTTCATTTTAATTTTGGTCATATATAGGTAGTTAATTTTAATTTTATGTTACATACAATCTTTGATACAAAACTTAGTTTCATCAATTTAATTTTCACATTTTAATTTTCCTTTTCTGTTTCTGAATCATGTGTGTCCTCGAATTTAACTTTACTAATTGGTAAAACTGATGTAGGTATATAACTTTTTCATTACAAAATGTTTTCTTTTTTTTTGCTCATTTTTTATTGTTTAATTTTATAGCGTTGTATTCATCTTTTAAATCATATTTGCTTACTTGGCTCCATAAAACTTTTTCTGAATTGATGTCCTTATCTAAATGTAAACATTGAGTGACCATTTCTATAACCATATATGGTTTTCCAGTTTTTTTTTCGCATTGTATTAACATAAACCATTAGCTATGTACATATATTTGCTTCCTTTTTTTCTCTTTTTATATTGGCATGAGCACTATCACCTTCATTTTATGTATGGCCTTGCTCTAAAAAACGGTGTGTTATATTTATATTACACGGTTTTGCAATCTCATTGACCTCATTTACAGTTCTTTTATGTCTTCCTCTTGAATCAGGTAATAAAATTCCAAGATGATTCTCAAGTTTCTTGAAAGCTGTTGTTATTAACTGCTTATTAGTATTCAAAGTATTCATAAACATTAACTGGCAAACCCGAATCTTCTCTATGTTTTCACTGTTATAAAATAGTTTTTTATAAATTTTCTATTTATCTTTGGATTTAGTGTGCCGGCATTTTTGTCAAATGTTTTTGTACGCTCTAAAATAAATTGCCACTGCATCATCTTACTACCTAATTTCCAAAAACTATTAAAAATCTTAAAACATTGATCGAATTCAAATTTTTTATAGCACTTCCATTGGCAAGAACAGCTATCCTTTAACAGTCGAGCAGCTCTAATTTTTTCTTCAGTTCCTTTATATTCAAAATCAAAATTTAACGCTTTTCTAGACTTATTTCTTTCTCATTGATCTGGAAAAGCTTTATTTACTTATGAGAATTGTTTATGACAAGTAGCAATTCGCGCCAAAATATCCATGTAAGAAAGATACAACCCGAATTTGACGTAAAAAAAACTTTCTCCACAATCAGTAAAAAAAATACAAATGTATTACTAAAAAAAAAAAAAAAATTTGCCTTGAAGTATTACATATCGCCTTGTCTGATTGTTTTTTGTGTTTAATTTAACGAGAATTAATACAATTGGACTTCGATTACTTTTGCTCGGAAGATTTTTCAGTTTTTAGTTTTTGTTAAAATATGTTTATGAGCATAACTTCCTTAATTTTAGGGCGATCGCTGTGAAATTTTGACAGGTTATGGATTGGAATATGGGCAATCAGATGTATACCATAACACAATTTGCAGATAAGTCGAGTTGTCATACTTTACTTTGGATAGGTCGAAATACAAAAATTCATAATTGTCTGTAGTAAAAAATCTCCTGAATTGGAATATTGGCCACAGGAAGGTTCTGTATATGTAGTCTATTGCAATACCCAATACATTTATATATTATACATACGTTATTTTTAAATCTATAACGTTTTATTTAATTCAGATTTCATTGCTGTAAACATGCAATTTTTAATAGAAGTTAGTAGCTCAATACTTTGAAAAAAGCCATATTTCCGGAAATATGTCTTTTTCGAATGGACTAAACTTAAATTGACTTCAGTTTTTAGCACACCGAAACTATTTAGATATGTAATTTTCACAGGACAGATGCGTTTCTTTATGAACTTTCTTTTAGTGTAAAAAAAGCCATTATAACGAAAATGTGTAAATGTGGCCTTTTCGAAATGACCGATTCAAATGTGGACTGAAGGGTAGTGAAGAAATGCAATATTATAATTTGCTTTTACGTGAATCATTATTTTGTTTTAGGTTTGTTATTTGAATGTTACTGAAATAATAATTATTTATGTAACGTAATTTTAAGAATTTTTGAATATTTTAAATTGATAACAGTACCATAATAGGAATGTATTTTTGTAAATTCATTTTAAATTCTTTTATATAGGGTTTAAAAATACATTCCATAAGACTCAATGAAAAATTATTGTATAAATAGAGTAAAAAATGATTATTTAAATACAGTTAATTTTGGTCATTGAATAATACATCAGAATAATAAGTAGTTTTATTATTAAACTATTTTACGAGATCAGGCCGTGTGGCCAAGTCCTGTTAAATATCTACTCTTCTACTTTTGTACGAGACCAGGCCTTATGACCAAGTCTTGTTAAATAACTACACTTCTGAAGAGCAGCCTAAAGGTCTGTACAAAGCAGCAAATCTTGCCTGACATGATTGTAGGCTACACCCTATTGTAGATGACTGTAGGTGACATATGTAAACTTATGGTGTGTCTGTAAACAATAACTAAGTAAATGA
This sequence comes from Argyra leucocephala, assembly GCA_963942445.1. Classification (NCBI taxonomy): domain Eukaryota; kingdom Metazoa; phylum Arthropoda; class Insecta; order Diptera; family Dolichopodidae; genus Argyra; species Argyra leucocephala. The sequence continues at coordinate 20,592,973 of OZ012681.1, forward strand.
TTAAAAACATACTACTATGGAATAATTATTAATCAGTGCTCTATTACTTGATCTACATTCATCTGAAAAACATATTAATGATCCAGATATATATGCTATATAGTTATACTCCAGTTTTACCAATCTGGAAAAATTACCTTAAAACGGAATTTAAAATTCTAAAGCAATTAAATAAAATTATTATTAAAAACTTAATTTTCAAATAAATAATTCTAAAAATAATTACTAAAAATAAATCCGATTATCTATTAAGAAAAAAAATATAAATTAAAAGTTTTCATATTGTGTAAATCATCAAACCCATACTCTTTAATTTTTTTAAAAAAATATACATTTTTTTTCTTTCCTTTATTTTTCATTTATTCGGTTAATTACTTTTTAAAGTATAATTTATAATTTTCACATAAGCTTTCAAGTAAGCCTATATTTTTAATGGAAAATTTTAATTTATTTTTAAAATTTTCAAACTGAAGACTTATAAATTGATTTTTTTAAGGTAGGCAGGTATGGTTTCTTTCTTTCTTCATTTATTATCTTTAGACACAAAACGCAATTAACCACAATATAAAATTAACATTATCTAAAAATGTGTGGTATCTAATTGCCTTTATATACACATTTTAGAAATATATAAATGTATATAATGTATATATATAGATTTATAACAACTCCTCATATAGATTTAATTTATCTAGAAGTATGTGAAATAATCAATAACCAAGAAAACTTTTACTTCCGGTAACACGCACACTGTATACATCCTCTGAAGAAATTAAACAGAGTCTTTGTACTATATAGAAGGAGCAAAAATCAACCCACACACATTCAGATATGTTAGAAAAAAGGATGTGAAAAGACTATTCAATATATTGTACAAAAATATTATAGAAAATATTTTTCAAAAAAAAAAATAAAATTTATACCACAAAAAACTGGTTGAAAAGTTGTTTATTTAAAGTACTGCTAAAAAGGAAATTATAAAAACAGTTTTAAAACTTAACAAAGATTTAAATATAGAAATGTTGTTTTGGTTTAAATATCTTTAAAGATTATATTTTAGTGACATTAGTGGAGCAAAATATTATGTTTTTACAGATTTTATAAACAAATTTTTAATTTTTTATATTTTTGGTTTAATGTGCAAAATAAAAATATTTTTTTTTTTATTTCTTTTGAGGTGCAAATAGCTTTTTTGATAATAATCCTCAACTAATGTTAAATTATTGTTTTCTTCACTTTCTTGGTTAAATATTTTGAAAACAACCAGTAGAGTGGATCTTTAACTGCATGTCAAGCAATTATTTTTTTGTTTAGACATAGTAAAAATAGTAGATGGGACGTTTGGTTAGCGGTGGAAAGCAAAGTTAGAAGTAGGATAAAAGAGACGGAGGACAATTACGAACAAAGGTGTTTAATGTTTGTCTTGAATTAACGTAGGTCATAAATATTATTATTTATTAATAAAATAATCCATTTATTTCAAATATCATTTACATAATGTAGTGTGCATACTAATAAATTTAATTATTTAAACGGTTTATTTAATTACACTCAACTAAAAATTTTATTTTTATTAAATGAATCAAGTATGTAAAATATTAAATATAGAATTGATTACGTTGGGTGAACACATAAGATGGAATTTAATTCTAAATTCGGGATGTTGAGATAATAAACGATATTAAATATTTTGTGTCTGCCCCGGATGTCGACTTTTCCAAATCCCGCTTTCTCAAAAGCCCGTTTTTTAAAATCCTGATATTTTAGTTGTTTTTTTTTCACTTTCTCGTATGCAAAAGCGGCTATACATACCGTCAATATAAATACATATTCTGGAAAAGGCTTTCACTTTTTTTTATCCAACAGCAGCTATACATACAACAAATTAAAATAAATATTCTGGAAAAGGCAGATATTCACAATAATACATATACAATACATCTATAATTATAATTGACAAGCATTTAAGGTCCTGCGCAGTAGACACCTTTTTATTTTATTTCGATTCTCCTACTCCTTAATGAACTTCAAATATATATAATATATAAGACTGTATATAAAACAAAAATGCGCACACAGTTGAAAATTTTGTACTCATATGATTTTATTATTCAACAAATACATTGTGCATAAGTGAGATCTTATTAAAATAATAAACAAAAACAAACAAATCAGTTATTAAAATTTACATATGTACTTGCAAATGAATCTATGTACATATGCCAAAAAAAAAAAAAACAAAAAAAACAAATTCATCTAAAATAAAAAATATAAAAACAACAAAAAAACAAATCACTTGAATTCTTCATTTTTATCTTTTTAAGTAACTGTTTCTAAATTTTGGTTATTTGTAGTAATAATATAGTTTTTATTAAAATTATGTATTATGTAGGTATATATATATACATACCTCTTTAATGACAAAATTTTTTATTTTTAGGAATTTTATCCACTAAATGCCATTTACTATAGGGAATATATCGGAAACGAAGCAGTATATGAGAGACGTGTATTTATGTGTCCTAAATAAAACTTACTAACCACAAAACTTTTTATTAAACACGAGTGGTTTCTGCTATATCGTGCGAAGTCTATGTCAGTACGTAAATTATTGTTTTTTTAAAAGCTTTAAATTTGACTTCAACTTGAAATATAATTACTCAACAGGGGCCCCTAGTTTACAATAAATTAAAATAAATATTCTTGGTATAAATACAATTAAAGTGGGATTTTAAAAAGCGTGATTTTGGACATGTCGGAGTTCATCCCGCACCGAAATATTTTAACAACACAAAATTATCATAAATATTTTTTTTATCGTAGATGGGTTAAATTATTGGTATAATTCAAGGATTACTACATCGCTTACATTGAAAGAGAAAAAAACTGCAAATAGAACTGAAATATAATGAGTTGTATTAAACATCAATTGACTGAAGTCGAACATTTTTGTTTTCCCTTTCTATGATAAAGTCTACAATCTACAATATTTTAGAACACATAAACTTCAATATCAACTTTCGTTCTCTTATGGCATTCTGCCCTCTTTCGTTTAAAGTTTCATCGCACGGATTATGGAAAGAATGAGCCAATTACAAGAATGTTGCGTAACGTAAACAATAACTCTAATGTCTTCGATTTTCAAATTAGTAAGTCCAAACTAAAGAATCGGCTTTATTCAAACAGGTCATAAGTTTTTGAAGGACATGTAATACATGTAGTATACGTAGTTGTTCACGTTGAATCATTAGTATTTCATACTTTTAACATATGTATATATAAGTGTATATAAATTATGTTAATTTTTATTATAACTAGTTAAATACCCGTTACTACGTAACTTTTTGCTACCGTTATATATAGTGCAAAATCAAAATTAAAGCATTCTAGGTTGTACTGCATTATAAATTATCAAAATCAAAAATTCCCCTATCAACAATATTTTAGTAATATGTAATACTTTAGTTAAATTAGTAGATTAGCAGACAGACTATATAATTGGATTGATATAGATTGAAATATTTAATCAACTAATATTTCATTAAAAACTATATTTCTAACAGTTCTATTCTCTTCGGTGACAATTTTCAAATGATTTATATTCCCAGTAGTGCGCGAAATCTGTCCATCTGATTGTCCATGTGAAAAACCTGGTGCATCAAGTAAAATACCAACCTTATTGAGAGTTTGATCTTGCGCTTTGTTGATGGTCATTGCAAAGGCAGCTCGGACGGTAAACTTGCGTCTTACTGTTTCTTTTTTTTATAAATTAGGAAAACCAAAAAACTAAAAACTACTGTTTTTTTATTTTAAAATACAAAAGACTATAATATCAAATATCAATAAATAGATATATAGGATATATTCATATATTACATAGGTACATTTATTATTTATCTATACTGTTTATTTTTTTTTTAAATAAAAAACACTAAAATATTAGTTTAATTTAGTATAATATAATATACTAAAGTAAACTAATATAGCTATTGTTTTTTATTTAAAAAATTAGGTACTCACTATTAGGTACCGTTTAGACATCAAGATTTTGTTTATACTATTGAAAGTTTGCCTGTCCTGTAAACGTTGTTCCGCAAATTTTGACATCCGACTTTGTTTAGTGAAAAAATAGAATATTATTCTATTATCATCAAACATTTTTGAAACAAAAAATGCTAATCAATGTATTCTAAAAATGATTTTAAAATATATTTCTCAAGTATATAAGAATGTATTCAATAGCTTTGAAATTATTATTCTAAATATTTTTAATCCATTTTGTTTGAAAAGGGGAGGAAACAGAAAGAATTAACTGCTCATTCGACATTTATTTGTTTTTTTTGTTGTTATTTTTTCTTTTCTCTTTCGTTTGTGTTAAAGAAATGTATGAATGGATCCATAAAACAAAAACAATTTCTCTTTAAGAAAAACAATTCTCAGTAGATTGAAATAAAAAGGGGTAAGATTATGTACATAAATTATTATATAATATAAAGCCGCACACGCATCTACTATCAAAGGATATCCATTAATAAGAAAGTGAACTGGAATGAAATTTTATAATTTGTCAATTTTTGGTTACCATTTTTCTAGTCGATTCCCGAAATTGTAAGAAATAGAAAGTAATAAGAGTTTAATTTGTGAGAGAGAGATAAAAATTCAAAACACAAAGTGGGAAAAAATTATCGAACGACTTTTTTTGTCTCAAAGAAATATTGTTGTATTTATTCTTAGCTATCAATAATTAAGGATATGTTACACTTAAAAATGCATAGCAATAAAAAACATTATTAATATTCAAATTTCCTTCCTATTTATAAATTCTAATATTATTACAAATTAATAAATTATCATTGATTATGAAATGGCAAAATTTAATTTTGAAGGAAATAAAAATACATCGAGTCATTCATAAAAAAAAATCATTGGTTCTTGGTATTCTTTTTAACTACCTGGCTTAATACCTGAAAAAATTTATATATTGAAAATACATCAATTATAATCTGTTTGAAATAAAAAAACACGTTTACTTCCTTTATAAGACAATAAAAGAAAATAATATTATGTTTAAGAAATAACATGTTTTTGGAACCAATATTATGTTATGTAGGTACCTGTAAAAAATCAATCATTCAAAATTTCCTTACTTTCATACCCTAATAAATTTAATATGTTCATTTTTAAAAAATCGAACACAAAACATTGCAAAAATTAAGTGGTTTTTTAATTAATTTTTTTCGCACTCTTTCTTTCTCACAATTGATTACATAACGAAAACAATAGTTCTTTGCTTCTTTAACTAATGAGGTTTTTTTGTAAAAGAAGTAGTAAAAATATCTTGATTTCCCCACCCTAGAGCATATCTTCTTTTAATGAATATTCTTTCCTACTATGATGTATTAAGAAGAAAAACAACAAAAGAAAATAACAAAAAATGTATACAGTATATTCCGTTTCATTTAAATCAATTTGAGTAAAGTTTGATTTTTTTTTCTCCTATATTAAAGGCATTCTTGATGAGGTGTAAGAGAGAAAGAAAAAATTTCTTCCAATTTGATTGCAAATAAATTCACTTCTTCATTTATGTTAAAAACAAAATGTATGTATGAAACAGAAACAATATTTCTCTTTCAAACAAAAAATTATAACGGTACATGCTGATACCGTCGAAGAATTATATATAGACTAGGGGCCCCTGTTGAGTAATTATATTTCAAGTTGAAGTCAAATTTAAAGTTTAAAAAAAAACAGTAATTTACGTACTGACATAAACTTCGCACGATATAGCAGAAACCACTCGTGTTTAATAAAAAGTTTTGTGGTTAGTCAGTTTTATTTAGGACACATAAATACACGTCTCTCATATACTGCTTCGTTTCCGATATATTCCCTATAGTAAATGGCATTTAGTGGATAAAATTCCTAAAAATAAAAAATTTTGTCATTAAAGAGGTATGTATATATATATACCTACATAATACATAATTTTAATAAAAACTATATTATTACTACAAATAACCAAAATTTAGAAACAGTTACTTAAAAAAATAAAAATGAAGAATTCAAGTGATTTGTTTTTTTGTTGTTTTTATATTTTTTATTTTAGATGAATTTGTTTTTTTGTTTTTTTTTTGCATATGTACATAGATTCATTTGCAAGTACATAATATAAAATATAAAAACTGAATTGTTTGCTTTTGTTTATTATTTTCATAAGATCTCACATATGCATAATGTGTTTGCTGAATAATAAAATCATATGGTTACAAAATTTTCAACTGTGTGCGCATTTTTGTTTTATATACAACTTATATATTATATTAGAAGTTCATTAAGGAGTAGGAGAATCGAAATAAAATAAAAAGGTGTCTACTGCGCAGGACCCTAAATGCTTGTCAATTATAATTATAGATAGCTACTTTGACTCTATTATGTAAAGATGAAATTGCCCGTCATATGAATTTTTTTTGTTTTTGTATTTTTTTTGTTTTTGTTATATTTTTGTTTGTTTTTGTTTTTTATTTTAATAAGAACTCACGAATAATGTATTTGGTGAATAATAAAACCATATGATTAAAAAATTTTCAACTGTGTGAGCATTATTGTTTTATATACAACTATTATATTAGAACTTCAATAAGGATAATTATATATACTCCAACTCTACTATATAAAAATAAATTTGCTTGTCATATGAACAATTCAACTGATTTTTTTTGTTTTTGCTTTTTTATATTTTTTATTTGAGATGAATTTGTTTCTTTGTTTTTTTTTTTGGCATATGTACATAAATTCATTTGCAAGTACATAATATAAAATATAAAAACTGAATTGTTTGCTTTTGTTTATTATTTTCATAAGATCTCACATATGCATAATGTATTTGCTGAATAATAAAATCATATGGTTACAAAATTTTCAACTGTGTGCGCATTTTTGTTTTATATACAACTTATATATTATATTAGAAGTTCAATAAGGAGTAGGAGAATCGAAATAAAATAGAAAGGTGTCTACTGCGCAAGACCTTAAATGCTTGTCAATTATAATTATAGATTATCTTATATATTATAATACACAAGATGAACGACGTGGTGAGTAAAATAACAAGAATAATTGAATAGTAAATTACATCACAAAAATATTAAAATTTTAGCAAATTCTTGATGCTATCCTTGTTGTTTTGTTGTTTTTGTATAAAAACGGTTATATCTGTTGATCTATTAGATATATATATATATATTCAGTTATAAATTCTAGAATAAATAAATAGATAAATTTTATTTTTTTTTTTTAGGAATTCTTGATGTTATATAAATGTACTTTTTTCAAATTCAAAAAATATATTTATTTTTATTTATTAAAAAATTAAAAACATTAAATTTAAAGTAGATTATAAAAGTAGAATTATAAAAAAGTTGATTCAATATAGCTAGGTAGTAGAATTATGAAAAAGTATAAAAAAAAAAAAAAAATTGTTCAATAATATAGAAGATTTATTTGAAGTGCGAACAATAATTCAAATTTTGATTTAGAAATAGGATTTGTTCCAGATTTGACGAGTTCAATTTCGTATGTTTTTCATTCAAAATATTTCCTGCTTTGAAAAAGTCTTTAGCAAAATATTGAAGTCACCATTGCTACAAGATATTTTTTTGCCAAAATGCTCAAATTCTGAAAATTATGTTGGGGTTCTTTCCACCATAATAAACATAATAAAGGATCTCTATTTCTAGGTAAAAAGACTTCTTTAAGGTACCTTGAATAATTATTTAGACTGTATATCTACAATTTGCACAGCTGCAGATAAAATTGACTATAACGATGTGTTTTGTTGTATCTGTATGACACATTCCTCACAGTCAAATAAATTTATACAATATTGTATCAATTAAATGTATATACATTATCGCTTCTGTATTATTTCAATTTATTATAGCGATTTATAAACACTTATTGTAGTGAAACAAATAAAAATGTTTGTATGTACCACAAATAATATAAACTATTGTTCGCACTTCAAATAAATCTCCTATATTATTTAAAAACAAAATTTTCAACTCTTTTATAATTCTACTTTTATAATCTACTTCAATTCAACCTTAATGTTTTTAATTTTTTAATAAATAAAAATTAAAAAATCACTAAAATCACTTATTTAACACACTGCGATTTTGTCCCGTAATTTAAAAAATTAAAAATAGCAATCGCAGTTTGCTAGAAAATCGCTATTTCTTTTATCTCTAATATTGTAAATCGCATTATAACAACACAAATATTTTTATTTTGATTGTATTTGGATACCTACATATATCTGTTTTTAAATGTTTTGATTTTGCTTACAGTTATTTTAATGACGTATTGCATGAATTTTTTAGTGTATGGTACTGAGATATGAGTGAGATAGAGTTATTCAAATTATCTTAAGTTTTATTTGAAATTTAAAATATTAAAATACAAAGTAGCAATCACTGTGATTTTTGATATTGAGTAGCAGTCTGTGATTCAAATATTACCGTAAATGTGACTATAAACGACATCGATTGTATGAATTTATAAAGTTTATTACTTTCTTTCAAATAAATTGTTGACTATTGCTATAACAGAATTGTGACTACAAACGTTTTTGACTATAAACGAATTAAAATATATCGATCTACTATATTGAGAGTAATGGAATTTTATTTTATAAAGTTATATTGAAATTATTGTTAATTTCGTCATAAAGTATTAGGTATTATACTTTTATCTCATTATATATAAATTCAATAATCAAGCGATTCAGAAAACAACTACAATTATACCAAAACAAATATTTCTTTTTATATAAAATTGTATTTGAAAGAACTACTTCTGTGCAATTGCACAGGGGATTAACTAGTACCTATATTATTTAAAATCTGTATTAAAACCAAAAATATATAATTTTCTACAAACTTCTTCAAATTTATTTTTACTAACATATTCTACTAACGTCATTATTACTAACTAAAATTTGAATATAAATCCATATATGAGTTCTAAAAGGAAATAAATTACTTAATATTATAATACCATAATAGAATTTGATTAACTAAAAGTCAATTAAGTTTCATCATTATAAGCATATTTACGTTATAACCATCATATATACTACTCATGTGGTTCCATACGATTACACATCTACTTAATTAGATTATATAACATTTTCATTTAACATCTAATTTCAAATATAAATATAATTTAGTTAGTTTTCATTACAGTCAACCAAATATACAAACCCAATGTGTGTGTGGTTTAGTAATTTTATTTAGAAAAGCATATTATTCTGAATAAAGGTATATACCAGTAAATAGGATAGATTGTGTTAAATATTACATAAATGTTGTTATATCTAATTTAAAATATGCATTTTGTACTACAAAATAATTGATATGTTTTATAGGTGATATTGAAGTCATAATAATTAAAGAATATAATTTGCTTTCTTTTGTAATTTAACACGAGTTCTAGTTAAAAGTTGGGTTATTAAATATTTAATAAAGAAAATATAATAATAAAATTAATTATTGTTTTTATGTATACATTTTCATCAGTTCGAATTTAACTGCAAGAATATTCAAAATATCTAAAAGGAATGGTAGTAAAGAATGCAAGCACTGTGAGAACGAAGAACATAAAGCTATAAAAAAGCTATCGCACAAGATCTTCTAAGCAGAAATAAAAGCACGTATAAAATATTACAGAATATTCCACTTTAGACATAAAATCCCAAGCAACAATATCCAACAAGAGTGTAACAACTTGATCACTCTTGATATGTTCAGATAGATTACATTTAATAAAATAAATAAATAAATAGATTAGAAGTAGAAAAAGAGCCTGTTATGAATGTTCGAAGACACATAATACTCGTCATCGAAGCAAACCATCATAATATTGGATGTACAATTTAACCATCTACACCCCAACAAATGTTATATGATTAAAAACAAGTTGAATCCGAAGACAAGGAAACGAAGAAGAACAAATCGCAGATTTAAAAATGGCCACATCATATTATCAAAAATTTAGAATTTCAGTTCTAGAAGAAGAAGAACCTGCTTTATTGATAAGAATACTATTTGCTGTCATTTAAAAATTTATAGGGTTTTGTTTTGAATTTAAATTTAATTATTTTAAATTTTAATTAGAGTGTCTTGAATTATACCACTGCTATTAAGGTATTTGATAAATTTTTTGTTGATCAAGATTTCCATTGATTTGGAGAGCATAGAAGAGATATATTTATAGTTTGAAGAAGCTTTTGTCACCTTTTTATAATAACTTTCCAATTTGAAGGTTATGTTCCTGAAGAAAAAGACAAATTTAATAGGTTGACTTAGATGTTTAGAAATGACGAAGTCAATATGTCTCAAGACAATAGTAGAAATGTTATTCAAACCGACAAATTTATTTATATCTCATTATCATTGTCCTGCAACCCCATCCGTGCGGCATGGTAGGTCGTAGTGGCTGGCGACAGTACGCCGACACACTAAGAGGTCCATTGTGATACCACGGAAACTTTCCTCGTGTAGTACCCTACTCGTTGAACCACCAATTTGAGCTTTTAACGAAGTGTCGGAGGTTTTTGATACCAGTGTTTTAGCACTTCAGCATAGGGCGGACTAATTTTTATCTATATATTTATCTAGATCCAATTTTTATCGGATTTATATCTAGATTTTTTTAAATTTTATTTTATTTGAAATTATAGTCTTTGGGCTACAAAAAAAATCGTTTCTAAGGACGGGCTCACTACAGGAATTGTAGCAATACTTTGAGTTGTACGATGAACTGGCATATTTATAGCAGAAATGTTTGCAAACAAATTTGTTTTTCCAACTAAATCTGACAAAATATCATTATTATCAATCAAATGTGGTAAACAGGAATTAAGATTTTTTGTGAAGATCCAGAAGCAACTGCTGTTGTTAGGTAGATGTAAAAAATTGTTACCTCAACATTTTTGATAATGCAGAAATTTAATTCTACTGATTGATAATTTTTTTGCATTTATTTCTAATAATTTTTTATAACTCTTGCACGTATTGACTGATTTATTGTTGTTGTAAATTTTGTACACACCTTTTCTTTAGCTTTCAAAGCGTTAATTTAAAGATTATTAAACAAATCTAACGAATGTAAACTATTAGCAATCCAAAATTTCTATTCCTAATAGAATTATTTTGGTCATAACTACAGCTGTAAAGTCAATATTTTTATAACGCAAACAAAACATCCAGACAAATACTTCTAAAAAATAATTAAGAGCATCCCAGTCAACTTAATGGTTATGCTTATCCAGTCTTTTGGAGAAATTGATTGAGCTAGTAGTTATGTCTACTTGAAATATTTTATTTAGAAGATAGTGATCGAAACCACCTGTAGTGGAAATTTAACAGATATCCTGTAATTCTTTGGGTCAAGAGGTTTTTGTGGTGGTTCTAGTCTTTATTTCGGTCTGATATTCTTGTGAAAAATTTAAAGCATATTTGGCTCTTCTGAGGGAAATGTTATACCGGCGGTGCTCCACACCGTTGTCTTTCTAGAGTTTATAACTGAATACACCGGGTGTTCCAGACCATGCGTATCAGTTTTTTAAGAAGGGAAAGAGCCGTTATTTTAAAATTTAGAAAAAAGTTTGTTAACTAAATCGAGGATGCTCTATCGATTGGTGATATCTTTAACTTTTGGAAAGGATCCACAAATCGGTTTTTTAAGATCAAAACTCGCCGAAATTGGCCGAAATCGAGATTTTCAAATGGGAAGGGGTACTTTTTAATGCAAATTCGGATTCTACATCAAAAAATATATGTCTAACAGATCAACAGATATAACCGTTTTTATACAAAAACATCAAAACAACAAGGATACTTTCAAATGTCCTTTTCGTCCTTAAAGGATAAGACGCGCCAGTAAAGATATATATTTTTGCAAATCCAGGAATTTCAGCTATCTTTGGAATATGGTCATTAGGTCCTACGCCGTTACAAAATTTCCCTCAGAATCCCCGCAAATTAAATTGTTAGTATTCTTTTGTTTTAATGCAGAACTTACTATAAACTTACTCAGAGCATAGTCAGCCTATTTGCAGTGAATACACCGAGAGATGATTATTCAATTTATTCAATTAACTAGTTCGAGACTACATTGCTGAAGTAAAGAATCTGCCTTAATAGTGACAGTTTATGATGCATTTAAATTACCATACTTTTTCAATTTTGGGTGTACTGAAGAGAGAAATGGTAATAAATTTAAGGATGAGAATATTTATTTATTTATGAAATCATTTTTTTGCTAAGTCATATTATTAAAAAGACTTTGCAATTGAATATTATTTTTTGATTCGTCGAAGAATATGTCATTTTGCTTATAATATAAAATGTTGTCTAGTAAATAAGAAAATATGAATTTTATATTACCGTTTGATTTGTGTCTGCATTAATTTATTTAATTTAATAGTATTATTTTAACATAATATTATTAAGAAATTTTATTCAGTAAATAATATATTCAATATCAAGGCCAATCATAAATGATTAAAACAAATAAATAAAATTGAGAATTGAATTGCAAATTATGTATGTATGTATGTATGTATGAAAATAAAAATCGTCTGAAGTAATAAAATTTATTATTTAATGACAGTTTTTTCCAACCCAACCTCTACCCTCTTCATTGTTTTTGAATATATGTATATAGGATAATCCTGATAATTATTAATTTTTAAATAAAAAATTCATTATTATGATGCGTAAAATGAAATCTAATTCAATTCGACAATACATGTCTCTATTTAACTGAAAAAATTAATTACTATATTTATAAGATTGATTGGTTTGAACAATAAAATTATCCTTGGATTGGATTGTGCAAATGCAAACTTAACGAAAAATTTATTATTAATTGCAAATTGGAAATTTTAATTAAATATTAATGAAAAGCACAATATAAAAAATTGTTTATTTCTATTTATTGACATTAAGGAGACGTACGTGATCTTAATTTTTTATTGTACTTAAAATTGATTTTCTTTTTTTTTTATAATTTTAAAAATAATTTACTTTTTTTTTTTGAATTTATCACGTCTCATTAGTGTGCTTTTTTAATTAGAGTTTTTTGTTTTTTTTTTTATTGAATGTCGATATATAATTTAAATTGGTATTATTATTTGCGAGAATCAAATTTATATTAATTATTTGGCAAGTAATTTGCAAAAAAGTGATTGCAATAAATAAAGTTCAAAATATCTCTTTATCTCACCGTAGAACGAGAATGTTGTCTGATTTAAACTTAGAAGTGTTAATTAAACTTGGAAATGTTTGATACAAATTGTTTGGCCTAAACTGTTTAACTTTAAACGTGTAAATAATTTCTAGAAAATTCACACATTATAGTTTTTGAATTTTTAAAGGCTTGCTTAAACTGGGTTTTTCATGTAATATATTATTCATGTACAACTTCAATTCAATACATATAACATAAATGGCAACAATCATTCAATATGATTCTGTTTTAAACAAGTTTAGTTGACATTTTTATCGACTCTTTTATCAATGTTCTCTACTATTCTATTTTTCTCTCTTTTTATATTTTTAAGTCTGTGATGTTTCTCTTCAAAATTTTTGTAGAGTAAAATCAAAGGGTATCAGAAAAATCGTACCAAATATAAAAACTAAAAATGTAGCATAAAAGTTTTTCGATCCGGTCGACAAAATCTGAACTCTAAGACTAATGATTTGGAAATTAAATTTACAATGTGTAATTAATGAATGTACGATTGCGCACATGTTTTTAAATAAATAAATACATAAATATAGCAATCGTACATGAGCTGTAATCGGAAATGTCACCTGCGCATCAAATGACTTAGCAAAGTAACCTAAAAGGCAACTAGCTAAAATCATTTAACTTTTATTGCAGACAGATGGCGACTGCTTTGGTCAGCTAACCAAAATTGAAAAAAACAATAATCATCTGACACAAAATATCATTTGCAAATCATAACATCATAAAAAAAAGCAATTGTGCAGTTTTTAAAAATAGATGCAGAATTTTCGAAAATTAAAATAAAATTATTTTTATTTGTTAATTAGTAAATAAAAAATTTCTTTAGTGAGTACTTAGCTGGAATTATTACAAAAAAACGGTGTAAAAATAAAATTGAAATAAATTTTATTGAAGATTACCAGGTACCTACGTTAAAAAAATTACATATTGGTTAATAATTATATTATTTTTGACATTTTTTTTTATTTTGATATTTTGCATCAATAATTTGATTATTTGAAATTTTTTTTTCCTAATAAAATAATTTTTTTTATTTTAATTGTCTGAATTTTCAATATTTCTTCAAAAAAATTTTTTTTTATCATTTTAAAGTTTTTTCAACAAAATAATTAATCACCAAAATTTTAAAAGTGATGTAAGAAAAGTAAAAAAAAGTTTGCTTGCTTTAGTCGTCAGATGCTTTGGCATCTGCAGCAATAGTAAAAATAAAATTTTGCAAGCAAACGTCAGATGCTTATATTTTGTAAATGCACATTTTTGATGTCAGTTGTATTCATTGCCGCTTGATGATTATTTTGGTTCATACGCCAATTGGTTAGTTTTGAGAAAATCGATTTTTAAGATTTACGAGTATACTGTTTGAAAACAAGCCGAAAACATTTCTTGTTTTTTTTACATTATTAAATTTTTTAATTATATTAAAAATTTCAAGGATTTTTATTAATACAAATATCATAATTTTTGGATATTATATACAAAATGAACGACGTGGTGAGTAAAAAAGCAAGAATAATTGAATAGTAAATTACACCACAAAAATATTAAAATATTAGCAAGTTCTTGGTGCTGAATACTTAAAACATTTCAAATATTTACACATGTACAAATAAATGACGATTATATCCCAGTTGAGCGCCATCTATACTCTAAAATAAATTGCAACCACGGACAATTTTTAGACAGGCTTCACAAAAATTCTGTAATTTTAAATAGACACACAAACTTATAGAAAAATGTACAAAAACGAAAACACAAACAAAAATTGAAAACAAAACAGAAAAACAAACATCAGATCATACTCTTCAAAAATAGGTTAACAGCAGAAAAAAGTTAAGCATTTCCAATACTGTGCAATACAAAATACTAAAAATAAAAAAAAATACATTTTTTTAATTAATTTTAATTTAAGTTTACTTTTATATTTTACAAAAAAAATTTTTTTAATAAATAATACAGAAACATAACCACAATTTAAATTATGTAAAAAAACATATATTTTTTTTTTCTCAGAGTAAGAATTCATTAGTCGATCTATAACGGATTTCTTATGTATGAAAGACAAAAAAGAGGTGGTTTTAGTGATTTTAATGTGATCACTACAATTGTTGGTTTGCGCGCGCGTGACTGAAACCGTTGTGTGTCCTTCGCGGATTCCCACCTACCTACAGAAAAAAGAAAAAATAAGATTCATAATAATTGATGTGAATCAATGATGATGTTTTTTTCATAAATTTACTAATGTGCCATTGCACAGGGTATTACTAGTACCTATATATTATCTTAGTAAGCTGGAATCTTTCGTAAAAAATCATAAAAAATTTGCACAATTGCAATTGGTTTGAGAATACCCTAAAAATCAACAAAGAAATTAATTTTCTTCTAATTAAAGACCTCATAAACTCATGAAATTCATTCTGCACGTGCACGACAACGAAAATTCTAAAATACACACAACAACACTACTAACAAAAAGAAAAGACAAACATCATGTCAACACAAGAAGTAAAAAACTGTTTCACTTAGAAAAAAAGAAAGAAACATCACAATTTGGATTAGAAAAAACTATGTAGGTACAGGGCCATAAAACTCTACAAAAATCTTGATTAGATTATTAAATATTTAAATAGTTGCTTATTAAAAATAGGAATAACAAGAAGATATATATTTACAACTTTGATAAAATGCAGCATTCAAGTGAGTACCTCAGATGCAAAACTAAATATCTCCGTGGAAGTTAGTTTCGAGATATGAGCGATATTTTATTTTAAGTAGAAAACGTAGCTTTTTAATACATTTATTTTTTGTAACTCTAAAGTACGAGTATTTCTAAAATAAAGATTTAAATTTCACTTTAGAAAATTGTCTGAATATACCTTTATACATAATTGGATTATAAAAATTCATATATTCACTTTTGCTCCTAAAGACCGGATATATTAAGTTTTGCACTTAACTTATTTACAAGCAAATTTAAACAGAAATATTATTTTTCAGAATAAAACTTTATTTCATTATTTTATAATAAAAATAAAAACAAATTAATTTTCTTCATTTATATAAAAAAATTTATAACAAAAAGTAAAATGTATTTAAATATTATGTAATAAGACGTAAAATATTAAAGTTTACGTAAAAGAAGGCTGATCTTCTTCAAATTCTGATATTTCTACAAAATTCGCTTGATTTCTACAAAATTCGCCGAACTGTTAAGTGGATTATTATTTATTAAGTTTATGTAAAATTCTACATTAAATCTTGATTTCCCCTCAGCACCATAATTTTTCTCTAATAAACTTTCTACATCTTTTAATTTTCGTTAAGGGATTATTTTTCCAGGACGTATAAAATTTTGTTCAATATTTTTGAAATTTTTCGTTCTTTTAAATATTTTTTATACATTTAAATCTGAATTATAATGATATTCGTTTTGGATTAAAATTTTGCCAAAATTTCTATGTATTATTATTCATTTCGTATTCTTCAATTGAAAATGCCAACATGCACATGCCTTTATAGCGGAATTGGATACCGTTTTCCAATTTTTAATATCCACGTCCTTTCCCAATTCATAAACATTACCAAAGTTATGTTGGATCAATTATAGTTTCCATTTGTTTTATCGATATTTCTATTAACCCAAAAAACAGGATCTGGGGGAAGAAAGGAATGACCAACAATTTGGAAGATGATCTCAATTTTTTTACAGTTACTAGCAGCTGATCCTATAACCATGCACAAAACATACCAATCATAGTAGTATTCTTATTTTGCTAACCCTCTGCAAATAAGTGAATTGCAGAAATATTTCTGTTTGCTTCTATAGAGCATAATTCATGGTACAGTAAAGATATTATTTCATTTGTCCCCTTTTCGAATTTATCTTCTGTCCAATAAACATTTATTATCTAGTAGCAATTTTGAAGAGCCCTCAATGATCTTAAAATTGTAAATATGAATTTGTCTGCTATAACACGCCACTTTATAACTATAGTGTCCACCTTTGGTAGAGCATGATTTTTTTGACAATCTAAAAATAAAGCTAAAATTTTATCATCTGAGCTATCTTTCAATGCATCATAAAACGCTTTTTCTTTAAGCTTATGTAATTTTAGTTCTGTTTCCAGAGCTGATATCTAATGTAATTTTTATCTGGTTGTCCAATGACAAGCACATTGAGCACTTATCTAAAGCAGGTGATTTTACACTTATATTGTATTTGGTAAGAAAAATTTCACGAAAATAAAATTTATTTACTTGAAGCGAATCACTATCTACACCATTTTGATACATAATCCATAATCGTTTTATAGTAAGTTCTGTAGATAAATAGATTCGACAAGTTTTTGTTCTAACAGTAGTGAGAGTCTATGCCTTTAAATTTGTTAATAAAAGTCGTAACACTCAACATTTTTTCAACATTTTTGTGTGAACGGATATCACCATTTTCTAGAGGTATCTCTCCAGTTTGATGGTATTGTTTTGAAGTTGTAAGAAGTCTAACTATGGATATATTCAAAATACCAATGAAAGCACTTTGGCAAACTGGTATTAGTTCTTTGGAAATGTTTCTGACGAAATATTTGGCTTGTAAATCTTAATGTAAGCTGTGTTATTTTAATGATCCGGATCTATATAGATCAAAGAGCTTTTTTGAATTTCATACAAATCGCTAATTCAACTTTTTATCGGGCTCTCTATACAGATTATGGGAAATTTATAAATTTCCCTTTTTTTGACAATAATATTTGACAAAATAAAACGTCAAAGTAAATTGTTTATTCTTATTGTTTATTGCTAAATCAAAATGCTTAAATTTTATTTAAATAAATTAAATAACCTGAATTTTGATTTCGGGAACATAAAAAAAAAAAAAAATCGTAATGTGGCGTGTAGTGTGTATTGTAATTACTATTAGTATATTTTTACCAGCTGAAAAAGGTAAACTACGTAAATTCAAAAATGCATCATCATAAAATTTAATGATGCAAAAAATTTCCGTGCTGAAATTTATTCATTTAAATTTAATAAAATTGATTAGTTATTTATTAAATTAATCCAATTATTCTTCTTATTCTGCTTTAATTAGCAAATGCATCAAGAAATTAGTTTTATCATGATGCGAGATGCTGTTGCATTTTTGATTTTACCCGTTGGCTATTACTACAATAATATACGATAAAAAATTGAACAATTACAACTGAATTTTTGATCCAATTGAGATCCAATTGAGATCCAATGAACAGTTAAATAATCTATTAAAGACATGTACATACCTTTCAACCAAAAAAAGCATAGAATGTACATCGATTTTAAAATCAATAATAAATACAATAACATAATAAAATACAAATCAGAAATTTTAAAAATATATAATATGTAAATTAGTTATAAGAGTAATGAAGTTTATTTCCTTAAAATACATAGTTTCTTAAACCTAATATTTTAATATACATACTGAGTTAAAATTTAAATTTACAGCTTGTATTTAAATTTATTTTCAGCTGTGACTGACAACTATAGTAATGAAAAAAGATAAGAACTACTATAGCGAAAAAAGATTTATTTTATACTACAGAAGATTTAGGTTTTATAGATCTATTTATAATTCTTTAGATGGTCTAAGAAATTCGACGGCCCTTATACGTGCTTATACCTTAAAATCCCTTTATATGTACATGTCTTGTGAGGACAAGAAAAGGAAAAGGATTTGTAACCAGAACTACTGTAACTAACCCATCTAGATCTAATCATTAAGTAATTTGGAATAAATAGCTCACTAGTTTTATTTCTATTTGTTTTTAGCTTATTTTTTATATTGTAAATTATTTATTAATTATTTACTTTCTCAATCTATAATTATGCATGCAAATCAGATTTCTTTTCCTATTGTAAATATTTTATTCTTTTTTATACAAAACTTACTAAAAAAGCTATTTTGAAATGTAATAAAGCTTCAAAATTGAAGTTTTGATTATATCAAAAAATATTTCCCTAGTCGTTTTTTTAATGATCTGAGATCTATATAGATCCGGATCATTAAAAAAACACAGCTATAGATCCGGATCATTAAAAAAACACAGCTGTAATAAAAGGGAATTACCCTAATTATTTAAATTTCAAAAAAATATAGTAAAAAAAACTGAAACAAGAGTAGTTTCAAATCAGTAACTGTTAAATATTAAGAACTAATGGATATACTAAGTTTTGTAAATATGTAATATTTTAAAAACGCCTATATTTTGCTTCGCTTTTATGTAGTGTTGCTGCACCTAAAATTTTTTTTAAAGAATATATTCATTTTTGTATCTGAATTTAATGTGGAAATATTTACTTTTATACTTTATCGATATTTTAATCGTGAAATTTTATTTAAATATAGCAATTTTTAAAACTTTTGTCGAAAAATTAAAAAAGAGAACTTTTAAAAACGAACAAAATGACATTTGCAGTTTAATTTAGCAAAAAAGTGGAGATATTCAGTTTTGCATCTGAGCTATTCAAGTAAATTAACAAAATCTTGTGTACTTAACTAACAATTTTTTTTTTATTCCTATTCCTACTTCGTCGGTTTATTTCTATTTTCGGACAAACGTTTCAGAATAGTTTCGAGTAAATCGAGTTTAAAGTTTGAAGTTTAATAAAAAAAAACTAAAAGGATAAAAGTTTATTTTAAATTTGGGTATAAGCTTTGTATATTTTCAAGTTATAAAAATAAAACTATCACTAGTGGCCCCTGTTGAGTAATTATATTTCAAGTTGAAGTCAAATTTAAAGTTTTTAAAAAAACAATAATTTACGTACTGACATAGACTTCGCACGATATAGCAGAAACCACTCGTGTTTAATAAAAAGTTTTGTGGTTAGTAAGTTTTATTTAGGACACATAAATACACGTCCCTCATATACTGCTTCGTTTCCGATATATTCCCTATAGTAAGTGGCATTTAATGGATAAAATTACTAAAAATAAAAAATTTTGTCATTAAAGATGAAAAGGTGTCTACTGCGCAGGACCTTAAATGCTTGTCAATTATAATTATAGATAGGTACTCTAACTCTACTATATAAAATAAATTTGCTAGTCATATGAACAATTTAACTGATTTTTTTTGTTTTTGCTCTTTTATATTTTTTATTTGAGATGAACTTGTTTCTTTGTTTTTTTTTGGCATATGTACATAGATTCATTAGCAAGTACATAATATAATATATAATAACTGATTTGTTTGCTTTTGTTTATTATTTTAATAAGTTCTCACTTATGCATAATGTATTTGCTGAATAATAAAATCGGATGTGTACAAAATGTTCAACTGTGTGCGCATTTTTGTTTTATATATAATCTTATATATTATGTATATTAGAAGTTCATTAAGGAGTAGGAGAATCGTAATAAAATGAAAAGGTGTCTACTGCGCAGGACCTTAAATGCTTGTCAATTATAATTATAGATTACTGTTTGCGCCCAAGATTCGAGGAGATAGATCTGAAAAAACCGAACCCACCCTTTTTTGTTGTTGGCTATATCCCATGGAGAGTTAAAAAAAATTTGTTAACATTGTATGAGGTGTCCGAATTTTGCTTGGATATGTCCGATTCTAGCACAATTTTTTTTTTCACTAAAGTGGTGTAAATTAGATAAGTCTATAAAAAAAAATAGGTTAAAATTGAATAAAAGAGAAAAACGGTATTCAACAGTAATGCTTATTCATTTTTAAATTAATTTTTAAATTAACAGCTTTTTTCACAGCTTAATATCACGTAAAAAATAAGTCGGCATACTCTGTGAATATTCGATAAAGCTAAGTAATATTTGAATGAAACGATTTCACGTGTTTGCTATTGGATGTACGACGACGTTTAACATTGAAATTTGGTCATTTTTTCATTATCCGACAATTCCCAAAAAAGCTTCAAGAATATTCTGCCTCTTTTTCAGAAAAAATTTTTGTACAGAAAAAGTTAAAATATTTTTTCAAGGTGGTTTCATATATTTCGGTTAAGTATCTTAATTTTTATAATTTTTATAAGATTAAGCAGCCTTTCTTAATTTCTTCTGATTATTCTTTTCCATAATTCAGGTTTCCTTATTATATTTGCGTTAATTAACTTGCCTTGGACTTTATATGTTTGTTTCAATTTGCTTCAATTCAACAAAATACCCATTTCAATAACCATTTAACCAAAGTATATCCATAAAAAGAGTATGAACTCATGTATGTATTCATTTGTTTGCACACAAATTCATATGCAAATTTGATAAACATTGTCGGAAATTGACGAAAATAAGAATTTTACGTGTAAGAAAAAGAAAAAATATAGTAAACAAAAGAGAGTAACAAAAAAAGTTGCCTGAAATTAAATAAATAAAGTTTATAATTTTGAAAAAAATTTTCGACAAAAATTTCGTTGAAATATTTAACAATATTATTTTCTAAATTGTATCAACTATGCATAAGATTTTATATTATTATAATGTAATTATAATTTAATATTTTTAATAGGTATATACGAAAATAATAATGTTTAAAACGAAAATATTAAAATAATAAAAGATCAGAATTAATCCTCGTATAAGGGAACAAACTAAATTAGAACTAACATTTTTTGCCACCCTGCCTCATATAAATAATAGGAGGAAACGTAAACAAATCCAAAGAAGAATAATGAGAACGTAAAATTATTTTACAGTATAAAGCAAAAGGCAAACATCTGTTTTGTACCTTTTCTCTCTCATAATAAATTTGGTATACGATAAGTAAATGTAAATTTTATCTCTTTTAACTAATGATATTTTGCTCGGTGTGGTATTTCTTAAAAATTAGGTTTACGTAAAATGGGAGTGTATATTCTTGTTAAAATAGATTATAGATATTCTTTGCATTCAACTAAGGTGAAATTTACATATGTGTGTGTACTAATAATGGAATATGGATATTTGATAAAGTTAAAATTTGGTTTCTCTTTAAATTCACTATATTTATTGACATTTCTATGGTGTAAAGAAGCAAAAAAAAACAAAAAAGGAATACAAAATAAATGTGTGCAATACAAATCATTATCATTATATTTCAATCATTTTCTATTATTATTCAATTTCAATTATTTTCAATCATCATTTTCATTATATTTTTTTGTGTTTTTAATTTGGTTTCTTTTATTAATTTCTTTCTTTTATTATTTCTCTTTCTCTCACTAAGTTTATGTAAATGTACGTACATGTGTCATATAGGGCTTGCATTTGTTACATACATAATCATATGGCTTAGTTTAATTGAAAATAAAATGCAAACATTATTTATGGAAGAAAACAAAATTTGAACCTATCAGTTATCTATCACTCAGTTAGAAATTACTCTTCTCGAATGTAAAAAAAGTTTAATTTCGATTTATGCATGTATATATTATACTTTTATATGCCAATTTATGCTTAGGCAGCGTTTACACGTCGGACAAAATCGAATTTGATCGTAGATAAAGTCGGATGAGTATTTACATTTCAGACTTTTTCTCAGATTTAATCTACGATTTTACGTCAAACATTTTTTGTATTTAACAGGGTTTCTTTTTATAAAGTGCGTAATTTTTTATTGGTGAAAATTTTTTAATACGTAAATTAAAAAATTCATCGGTATCTAATCAAAAATCTCCCAAAAATTTTTAAAAATATAATTTTTATAAAATTTGTTACAGTAATATAAAATATAATTACACATTTGAAGTATGAGCAATAATAACCAAATTGCGTTAGAGTGAATTTTAGTGCCATTTGATTATATGTGTTGTTCTTTGAAAATATATTATTTTTTATCAAAAAAATATTTTCACTAAAAAGTCGAAAATAAAATAAGGAAAAAAAATTTTTTTTTTTAGAAATATTTGCCTTCAATTTAAGCGTACTAAAACTACAAAAATAAACTTTAGAATCGCAGCTTGATATAATGTTTTCATAACAAGTTATGATTGTAATTACGGAAAAAACAAATTAGCCGAACTTTTTACCAAATCTCTTAATCTCATCTCAAGACTTCCTAGAATTTCGGCTAATTTGCTTTTTCCGTAATTACAATCATAACTTGCTATGAAAACATTATATCAAGCTGCGATTCTAAAGTTTATTTTTGTAGTTTTAGTACGCTTAAATTGAAGGCAAATATTTCTAAAAAAAAAATTTTTTTTTCCTTATTTTATTTTGTTCATCAATTCATCAATGTTATGCATCTGTTGTTTGCAGATTCTAAATATTTTTATTGAATGAATCATTTTAAATATAAAAAGGTTCTAAACTAATATTTATTTACCATAAGCTTGAAGGTTGAAAATTTGGGTCTTTGTAGTTTTTTACGTCGGTGCGTCCACGTAGATAATTGAAACAAAAACTTTGTATTTCGATTTTTTTTTTATATATATATATATTTGAAATATATTTTTAATGTCTAATTGTACACTTAATATATATTAACTGGTTGGATTTAATATACAATTTTAATTACTCTTAAATATTTATTTTTTATTATTCAAATTAGATTTAAATATGAACTATGATTTTTTTTAATATTTTAAAAACTTAAAGTATATTTCATACAATTTTAGAAATGTTCAATTATACACTTGTTATTTATTCAATGATTAGATTTTAATAAAGGCAATTAATGATTCTTTAATATAATACTATGATTATTCTTTATTCTTAATGTCTTAAATCTTTAAAACTTAAAGTTTATATATGAATGATATCAATAAATTACACTATTTTTAGTTATTAATAATAGTTATTAAATTTAGTTATTGAGAATAAACACCTTTAAGTTTAAACGGAAACCTTTATTTTCAATTCTTGATTTTAAATTTTATTTAATTTTATTTAATTTATTTCAATTCCTTCTTTCTTTAAATGTAACAACGGAATGAAAAAGGATTTTTAATTAAACGCTAATTCTAATAAAGGCAAACCGATTTAATATGTATGTGAAAATATAACATTCATATAAAGATATAACGTTCATATGGAATATTATATGATCATTGACCTTGACGGAACATTAAAACCTTTACATATGGATTTAGTTTGATTTTATTTCTATAATATAAAACTTGACGAACATGATTTATTACAGAAAAGTATCTATCCTCTGTAGCTGAATATCTTGCTGAATTAAGATAGATGCAATACAAATTATAAACGTTCTAAATTCTGATGATGCCCCTTTCTCTTTCTAATACATTGTTTGATCATTCATTTTAAGGGTGAGAAGTATAGACAGTACTTTTAGTGAAGTAATGTCAAAATAAGGTAAATAATTAGTAAACAAGAAATTCACCTTCACTGAATGCAGCAGATTAATTAATAAGGAATATTAATTAAAATCATTAGTTATATATAATTAATAATTAATTATATACAACTAAATGATTATAAAAGGACATGAAGACGAATAACCAATAGGAGGAGTATGAGCGATGGGAAAAAAGGACTTATCATAAAAAGGTAAATTTTGGAACTTTGTTATACTAATGGAATTTTTGTTTGTTTATTTTAGGACATGCAGATTGGTGTCAACAGTAGTTATCATCAGTAATAGTAATTGCATATTGTAATTAAAATAAAAAATATCATACATATACAAGAAAATTCTGGATCAACAGAGTAATATCTTTCTGTGTTTCTGACTTTTTTTCAGTGTGAATTATCTTCCTCCCAACTGCTAAAAATTTCGTCTTGCATACTTAACATACACAAAAAATTTTTACAAGGTATTAATTTCAAGAATCAAAATAGTTACCCTAAAAGACTTGGTGACAACGCCGATGATGATGATGATTCCCTTTCCATTATTATTTTTTTTTTTTTAACTATACAAAAATATAATATTAACACTTTCAGAACTTTAACAAAACTGAAAAAAATATTAAAATGCATATTGTCCTTTTATAGTTTTTCACAATACACGTTCCGCGGCTTATATTGATTGCTGAAAACTAGCTCAATTTGTTTGTCGTAGGTTTCAGACATATCCACATAAAATTGCTACTATCCAAACAAAATATATGGAAATGGACGAAATTTCTAAAATAATTTTTATTATTATTTTTGGACATATCCATAACATTGTCAATACTATAATAATGTAAGTGGACCAATTAAAAACTTATGGAAAACCTAACATTTTTTAGTCCATATCCTCGGAACATTAAGATGTCTTATTTCAGGAGTTACAATAAAATGATCAAAAACTTCATATAAATTTTCGTACATCAACCAAAAAATTGGATATGTCTGACTTTTGTATTCAAAACACGTTTAAAAAGTGGAGATGTCCGAATCCCGCCTCTCCATATCTACAAAACTAAAATAGATAATTAAGAACGGGTCAGAAAAAATGAAAGAGCATCCCAAAAATCCTAAGAACCAAGTTCTAAGTCAAAAAACACAAAAGTGGCGTTTGTCCGAAAATAGACATTTACCGACGACTTTTATTTTGTTCTATTTGATTTTTGAATCTATAGTAGGTAGTAATAAATCTTTGAACTATTTTGTATGAAAAAAAAATTATTAATTGTAAATAACAAGCGAATAATAATAATAATAATAATAATCCTTCATATCCATCTCATCTTATAAGTTTAATTAATTTTCATACAGTCTTTTTAATAGTCACAGCCCAACAGAAATATTCACAAATTTATGAAGTAGTGAGCATTTTTCATCCTCTTTGGAACCGATTAAGGTACATTGAATCTAGTAGTTAGGTCTGCAGCTGGTCGGTGAACTTTAATAACAATTATAATTTCAATTAAGACTAACTACTGACTATAGTCTATACTAAAGTTAAATGCAACTTGGTTGAATACCAAAACAAAAATAATCAATCCTTTTATTACAGTTATCAAATTTAATATTTCAGAATTTTAATAAATATTTTTTGCTTGTTTTTGATTACTCTAAAATTTTTTAAATTTAAATTTTCATTTTATTTTTTCATCTTTTTATTTTTTTTATATAATAAAAAACGGAATACTTCAATTTCCTAATATTGGCAACTAATCACTGAACAGAATAATAGCTACCCTTTTAAAAATACTTCACCATATTTATTATTTTCAATAATTTATTTATTTATGTCTTAAAATATATCAACCCATTCATTTTGAAAAATAAAAAACACAATCCTTTTTTTGAAAATATAGGTACAACAACAAAAATAAAAAAAATGATTTTATTTCATATATTATAATAATATTTTCAGTTCTCATGAATCCTCAGTGATGTGATTTAGAAACTATTATCAACAATTTGTAAAAAAAAAAAAATATCCTTTTCGAAATAAAAAATCATTTTATGCATCCCTAGTTACAATATATACGTAAGCGTATTATACATATATATTATTTTACTTAGAATTGTTTTTAACTTTAAATTTTTTTTTTATTATTAAAGAAAATAAAAACATTTTCGGGAATTTAGGTTTGTTTTTTAATCTTAAGAACAACTTTATTATGGGTATTAATTTTAAAAAATTTCAACAGGTTGGCATCATTACGAATATAATTTCAAAGACTTTAAAAATAAAAAAATAAATTATTTTTTTTTTGTAACAGCAATTTTTAAGGATTGAAAACTGGGTGTATACGAGACAAGGACTTTTTTCAATTGAATTCTCTTCTCTTTCAAAATATCTTCCAATTGAATTCTAATATTGGGAATTTATTTACTACAATGTTTTCCAATTCTTATAATATTTTATGGAAATTCACCTGTCATGTGAATTCCAATTTTATAGAATCTATTAAAAATAATGTGTGCATTCTTTATATTTTTTTTTTTACATATTTTTCTTTTATTTCTTTTATTTCAATATTTATTTATTCATGCTAAATTTAAATATTAACCATGTTCCCAAATCGAAGGGAAGAGTTCAAAGCATATTATCTATTAGAAAATAAATTTCATATTATTGTTAAAAACCAACTTCGTTTGTGGTGGATTATTATGATGAACAAAATATAGTGGAACAAAATGAAATATTCTATCAATCGTCGGCTGGATTCCTATGTATCCAATAGACCATTTTTTTTCAAAAGTGACTTTTCAATGTACTTTGGAATTTTCGGTTATGCTCTATCCGAATTTGCAGTCAAAATAAACGTATCTCTTAAAGTTTTCGACATATTATATAACTCAAAAAATCGATTTTCTCAACATTTTGCTTTTGGTAGATTGGATACATAGGAATTCAGCCGACGCAATGCCAAACACGTATGAAGAAAAGAAAATATATAAGAAGGCAAACAAAAAAATAATGCACACGTATGAAAATTATCATCATGATCATTGACCTGAAACTCAATCAGTAGGACATTGAGCTTCTATCTATGATTAGACTCTCCAACCACGATTATGTTATGATTGTGAATGAAAAAGAATTATTAATTCTTACTTACTTACTTGTTGGGCGCTACAGACTTTGAAGAGCCTGACGCGAAATTGTCCTTTACTGACTTCGGTCATAAGCGGAATCTCTGCAATTGGTGATTTAAAGTTTTTTCATATCTGCCTGGCCTCCCTCAACGTCGCATTTCCTGAGGCTTGGATTGGAAGAGTTTTCTAGCTAGAGCATTTTCATATATACGCTCTACATAGTCTAGTCAATTGAGACGTCTTATACTGATTTTGTTGGCTCGGTCCATGTCATTGAACAGCTGTATCTTCTTCTACAAGCCCCTTCATCAGACACAGGATCATAAATGCTACGAAGAGTTTTTCTCTCTCAAAGATACCAAGTGCATTCTTGCTTGCTTTTGGTAATGTCCACGCATCAGAACCATATAGGAGCACCGGAAGCAAGAGCTTTTGGTATAATTGTGCTTTGGGATTTTAGAAAAAAGAATTATTAATAAAGATTTATACTGCTATTAGCCCAAAACCTCATACCAATAAAGACATAATATAACAATGTTAATAACAATCGAAGAACAAAAAATAACTAATATTTACTTCATATCACACGTAAATGTATATGTAAAAATAAGCCTTGAAAATAATTATTGCATTATACACCTGTTTACTACAATTAAAGAATCGCAAAACTTAAATTACAACCCACCCGATGGTTAAGAGTTAAATTTTTTTTTTTTCAATTAGCATTGTCGGATATTAATATCTTCAACGTCAGTAGTAAATGAGTAAATTGGACAACCCGTGTAACCCGGGTCATTACTTGGACACGAAAGCTGGATTCGCACTTTGGGGGATGTAACGAAGAAATGCATTTGTGTATCATTGTATGCGCATAAATAAACCATGGTCAATTCAAATTTAATCTTGGTAATTTTTTTTATTTTTGATTAATAGGTCGTTCTATGTAAGATCGATCTTAATATATATATTGTAGTTCGTGTTCAAGTGTTTATTATACCAGGTCTATGTCCTTGATGTACGCTATTATTGCTTTAATGTCAATTTCAGTATCAGACGATATGTATATTCTTAGAAATATTTATGTCGTTTGCGAGTTATGGCATAGCAAACAAATAGAGTATAAAAGAAGGAATCTCTTCAGTGGGGTTGGATTAAATTCGATTAGATTCATATTAATTTCTGATAAAATTTGGAGTAATGTATTTTATTATACCGATGTACGCTTTTTGCAATATGTAAGCAAGAACTCATATTGGATTTCAGAATTTTAAACTATTTTGGTATTTAATACAGAAATTAGCTGTAATTCTTTGCCATGCTCTTTTTAGGGGGATTTGCTGTTGACTATTTGACGTCAGACTGACTATTGGACAAAGCTGGTTGACTTGAGTATATGTTATAATTGCAGTTAAAATTTTCATGTTGGGGTTTAGTTATGTATCTATTAAAATGATGACTATTTAACCAAGTTTCTGCATTGTATTTGAATTTAGCAGCAAAGCATATGAAATCAAGTACCGATGTTCGCAATGTGAATTTGTCATTACCTCAGATTATTCCAGCGAGTTTCTGGATAATTCAATTACTTATTAATAGTGTTTAACTAGTATTTTTTTTAGATATTGGGCTATATGTAAGCGATCTATCTAATTCAATGTATTTTGAAATCTACGTATAGGTATTTATTGTTAAGCGAACTCCAAAGATTAAAATTCTGTTTTTGTACCATTTGGATGAATATTATTATTTCAAAAAAATTATTCGATTATCATGAGCTTTCACGTGCATATTGGAAGCCACACTTCATTTTGCCGCAAGCTCTTGTTTTGGATCGTTAGCACCATATCGTTTGAATTTTTTGAATTGAATTATAATTTGAATCTCACATTTGAAAAATTACAATCTATTGCTTGATTGTTTCTGTTATATTACAACTTTTATTCAATAACACAATGCACGTATAGCTCTTAGTAAAATTGGGATTATTCTTACCAGTTTTTAACATCGCAATAATTTTAGACTTTTGAAAAGCTTTACTACACTTGTCTTCGTTATTCAGTTATAAAAATTAATTAATCACAGACTTGTATTAGATTCTGCATATTTTAAGAATTCAATAAAAATATTATCTTCTAGTGCAACTTCCTCTCTTTAAAAATTGGCTTATATCTGTGACTTTATTTGAGGGTGATCGTAAGTTTTAAAAAATGTTCATGTTTTTAATATGCAAGTTTTTCTATCCACAGCTTTGCAGACGACAGCATTCTAGTAGCATCCTTAGATTTTCTTCAAAAAACACATGCTACAATACTGAGTTACTGATACTAAATGTAACGTGATGGTAAGAATGCTCAACCATGAGTTATACATTATTTTTGACTAGGGAAAAAGTAATAGAGTTGAGTTTAACATCTCCAAAACTCAAAGCTGTTTAGTCTCGCGCAACACTACTCCATTTAACTCCATTCAATTATTCGGAGGTATAGGTATTTAGCAAACCGAACACATGAATATCCTGGGCCTGCAGATCAACAACAAAATTATGTGGAATGGCCATATCTTTGACATTGCTAAAAATGCCGAAGATGTTTGTGTTTTCGAGCCGCTGCAAAACGTATTTTTCTTCCTAGGACATGCTAAATATCTATAAATCACATATCCGACCCAAGTTGGAATACAATGCACATATATGGACCGGTGCATCACGAACCGTGCATTAAATTTTAAGACAAAGTTTAAAAGCAAGCCATATTCGTTATATTGACAACTCTAATGTCATATATCTAATATACTACTTGAAAATCAACATATTGTTGGAGCACTTTCCCCTTTTAAATATATATATATATCTCGTAGATTCAGCCACTTGTTCAGATGAAATAAAAACCCTAATGCCATTTTTTAAGCATTTGCGCCGAGGAACAAGAGAGGTATCAACTGCCCACCCTATTCAGTGCAAATTCCAAGGTGGATCAAAACCAGCTATAGGAACTCGTTTCTAGTCAAATTTTACCGAATGTGGAACCACATTCGAACAAACGTGTTCCCATAATTCAAAAATATACCTAGATACAATTTACAAAAGTTCAAGAGTTATATTCAAAAATTTATTCAAAATATTGTCCCTACTCGTCCCCAATCTTCAATTAGTCCTAACTGTATATTCGTGTATAAAGGTATCGTTGGAAAAACCTAATCTTTGGATTAACTTAAACAAAACATTTTTAAAAAGAAATGTATACAAATTTTTTTGCACAATAAAAATTTAAACTAAAAATTTTCAATTTAAAATATCTGAATTATTATTTTAATTAATTATTGAAATAAAATTACTTAAATTTATTTCAAATAAACATTTTGTTTTTAAATTTTTCATTTAAAAAAAATTTTAAAAATCTTTTTTTTTCTACAATATAATTTATTAAGATGACAACAAAAACAACAACAAATCAACAGATAAATTGAAAACAAGAAGAACAAATTGTCTACATATTTTTTTTTTCAAATGTCATTTCAAGTATCAATTCAAGCTAAATTAATTCTACTTTTTTTTTATGTTTCTCTTTCTCTCTCATTTCAACATTTTATTTTTCAATTCTCTTTTCTCTGTTTATAAAATCACTTAACAACATCAGAACAGTTAAAATTTGTCAGTCTTCAGAATAATACCATTCCATAAAAATGAATTTCGAATTTTTATTTTCATTTCATGTCCTGATCCTGATTTGAACAAAAAAAAAATGTTTTTATTAATATTTACAGTTAAATTGAAAATGAAAAATAAATGAATTTTTTAAAATGGCAGAATTTGATTTAAAAATTTTATATTCGAAATAAATTTTCCAAAATTGAAATTTTTTTTTAATGCTTTTTTGTTGTATTATACAGAAACACCTTGTTCACACACTCATAATTTGACACTTATATGATATAACGGAAAAGTTTTGAAATATGAAAAAGAACATGGGCGAAATCGAATATAGAATAATGCATAGAAAATTAAAATCTAGAATAACAACCATAAGAAATTAGATCCAGTCCAGATGTACATCCTTAACAAATCCAAAGATAATTTTGCAATTTCATATTGCAAATGGCATGCGATTAAATGTAAACAAACTTAAACAAAGTTGAAGATCAACGAATAACTTAATTATATAATAATTTTAAATTTATTAAAATTTCAATTTCAAGTCATTGCCACAATTTCTCAGAATTGATTTATTCTAAATTGAAAATAAAATATTTTATTCATTCTAACCTCAATTCAATATTGTATTTGAACAACTTTATTGGAAAAAATTCCCACCATTATCATCAAAATTCTAAGAAATAGGTAATATTCAAGAAGTCAAAAATATTTGAATTATTGCTTTTAAAAATTTATTACAAATGAAT
This sequence comes from Argyra leucocephala, assembly GCA_963942445.1. Taxonomy (NCBI): domain Eukaryota; kingdom Metazoa; phylum Arthropoda; class Insecta; order Diptera; family Dolichopodidae; genus Argyra; species Argyra leucocephala. The sequence goes on from OZ012681.1 coordinate 20,625,104, forward strand.
TTGTAGAATTTTCTAATAAAATTTATTTTTTATTATTACTTTTTTTTTTTGGTTTATTCATTTTTACGTGTTATGAAAATTTATTTAAAATATATGATCATCTTCTTCTAAGATTATTTAAAAAAAAAAAGCTGAGATTTAAAATTTATTCAGAATTTATTTTAAATAACAGGAAAAGAAATTAAAATTTAATAAATAAAAAAAAAACTGTTTAGTAAACAGGCACACGAAAGTCATATAAAGAACTGCCAACTTCGACGACCAGATAGTCATATTCGGATCCCATTTAAAATTCATTAAGAGCCATGGAAATTATCCAAAACAGTTTAAGCAAACTAAATGCACCATGACATACTGTGTTTCATTAACAACAACTTTTGTATGTATCTCACCCACCTATAAATAAATGTTACAATTATTCTGCTACATATAAGACGATTAGTCTTTTAAGCATGTAACTAGAATTCATAATTTAAAACTAGAAAAATTAAACATATTAAAAATAACAATGAAAAATGTTAAAATCTAAAAATATAAAGTGCTTAAACTATAACTATATTAAATTACTAAATTAATAAAAATAAAACATATATATATTACATATATAGAGATATAAAAAAAAAAGAAAAAAACAATGCTATATACAAAAATTTACATACTTAATATATAATGCATGTATACCAATACATGCCTGTTGAACTGAAATAATACATTTGCATACCTATACTCATGATTTCTAAAATACTCACTGCTGAGTTCAGTAAACCTTTTAATGTTATTAACGCGCAAAATGTAGTTCGGCATTGAGTTCCAAAGAATCCATTATTATAATTGACAAGCATTTAAGGATCTGCGCAGTAAACACCTTTTCATTTTATTTTGCTTCTCTATAATCAACTCCTAATATAATAAATAAGTTGTATATAAAACAATAATTCGCACACAGTTTAAATTTTTTTACTCATATGGTTTTATTATTCAGCAAATATATTATGCATATGTTGGTTCGTCTTATTAAAATAAAAAACAAAAACAAACAAATCAGTTATTATAATCACTTGCAGTGAACATAATGTACATTGTACATATATAAAATAAAAACAAAAAAACAAATTCATCTCAAATAAAAAATATAAAAAAAACAAAAACAAAAAAAAAAATACAAAAACAAAAAAAAAAATCGGTTGAACTTTTCATATGACGTGCAATTTCATCTTCATAGTAGAGTTAAAGTAGCTATCTATAATTATAATTGACAAGCATTTTAACTTTATATTGTTATCTCAATTTACAAAAAATATTCTTAGTTTATAAATAAACACCGTTTTGGTTAATGAAAATATGGACCAAAATTTTACTAATTCTCTTGCAGAATATTGAGCTTAATTTGTTTCAGAATTACATACATACATAGTACATACATATTTATATACCTACAAATTTCACCAAAATTCATTTTTTTTACTTTTATGAAATTACGTATCTACATAAATCTACTTCATTCATATGTTAATATATAGTATATAGTATATGTACATTTGGAGTAGAAGATTGGAGCATTGATTACATGTACAGTATTAATGCATTTATGGAATTGGAAATTTTTTATTTAAACTTTCAAATCAGTTTTTTTGTTTTTACGTACATAATATGTATATAGGTACCAGGCGATATTTTATTATTTTTGTTTCAATACATAACATTCATAACTAACCGCCAATTTTTATTGTACTATATGTTCATCATCTATAATTATAATTGACAAGCATTTAAGGACCTGCGCAGTAGACACCTTTTCATTTTATTTCGCTTCTATTTAATGAACTCCTAATATATAAGTAAGTTGTAAATAAAACAATAATGCGTACACAGTTGAAATTTTTTTAATCATATGGTTTTAGTATTCACCAAATACATTAAGAAATAGGTAGAAACAAAACAGAAAATGAGAAGTAAGGTATTTATGTTTTTTAACGAAAACATACTAATTTCAAAGCTTTTCATTAAAACATGAGTGTTTTCTGCTTTGTAATGAGAAGTCTATATCAGTCCATGCAAATCCCTGTTCTTTTAAAAACTTTAATTTTGTCTTTAACTTGAACTAAAATTACTCAACACTACTAGGGCCCCTAGTAGAAGTTCTAACAAAATACGATATGTGTCTTAATCGTCTCCTGATGTGGCGAGGAACTATTAAATTCATATTTCTTGTTGATCTGCCAGAAGTGACATTTTCAGAAAGGTATAATGGCATAAGATTTAACAATATCTTTTTCATAAAAACAATATACCTTGTTTTTAAAAAGTTAGTTAGTGTAACACCTAATATTACGTTGGAAACATCACTAATGTGATCAGGTTTACGCCGGTTTGTTACAAAACGAGTGCAAACATTAAAAATTATAGTTGCAGTCGGTGAAATTCACTAGCAGACATACCAGAGTAAACAGTATCACAGTAAGATTTGAAATGTGGAATCAATAAAGCTAGCACGAGATTACGTTTTAACCATTCATTTAGAACATAAGAATATTTCCACAATTTTCTTAAAATACAGTAGATATTTTTGGATATTCTATCAATGTGGTCATTCCACGTTGGGGTATTATTCAAAATCACTCTTAAATTTTTAGCTTTAGTGACATATTGAATTGCTAATTTATGCATTTTAATTTGGGGTAATATAGGTGTATCAACTTCCCTAGAATAAACAATAATTGCTTGCGATTTAGATGCATTTAACTTTAGCCCATTATTTTAGTTCAAAATAAAATAGCATCAAGATCGCCGTTAATTTTAGCAATGTGTAGCTAATGATATTGGTAATAGGTCCACTAATAAATATTTTGGGTATCATCAGCATACAATCTGCATTTTGACTCAGATATACATAGTGGCATGTCATTATACACAAACAAACTAAACAATAAGGGTCCTAACAGGGACCCTTGAGGTACACCACATTTTAGCTCAACTATATTCGATCTCATCTCATTCGAATAAACAAATTGATGTCTTTTATACAGGTAATTACATAATAATTTAATAGCTGATAAGTCAAAGCCAAATGACTGCCTAAGTTTTTTGCATAGAAGTTCATGATTTACAGAATCAAACAAATTCCACCGCTTTAATTAACCTAGATGCACCATGGCACACTGTGTTGCAGTGATAACAATTTTAGCATGAGCACCACTCGCCTCATGTTCCTATAAATTAATTTTTTTTGTTTGGAAATATTTTGTGTGGCTGTACATTTGTTTAGATTATTTAGATGGGATAGAGAAATATATTTAGTTATTTTATTTAAAGGTATTACATTGACACTTAATTTCGGTATGCTTGCACTTAACTCATTAATTGCAAATGAATAATATAAAAACTTAACTTTTTGCGCTTCAAATTTTTAATAAAAATATAACTGCTTTACGAATTGATATTATTTATTACATTTAAGATCTGTAGCGAACTACTTATCCCAATCCGTTATTGGATTTGGTTCACTGAATAGCAGGCCATACACCACAAATTCTTACTCGCGCGCAAACTTGTACGCGAAAGTGTGAGTTTTTCCTGCAATCTTGCGTAGCGTGTTGTTTACCCATACACTGTACATTCTTGCCTGCGCGAATACTGTTCGTTTTAAAGCTTTAAGTTAATGCATACAAATTGTTATTGTAATTAAAATTTTGGAGTGGCGTGTGATAAAATTTTAACACTCCAAATTGAAATCGAACAGTTTTCTGGTTATTTGAATCAGGAGTGCAAGTAAAGTACCTTTTTTACTTTTTGTACCGTTAATTTATTTAAAATATATAAAATTTAAAAATTCAAAAAAAAAAAACATAAATTTTGCCAAAAACAGTGGTTAAAAAATAGAAAAAATTATAATGACTTGAAATTACTTAAGGAGTTAAGACAAAATAATCCAGAAGATTTATATAATTATTTGAGAATGGATGCGGAAATCTTTGATACTCTTTTAAATTTAGTCAAACCGTACATCCAAAAACAAAATACACAAATGAGAGAAAGTATATATAGGCAGAAGAACGGCTCACAGCAACTTTAAGATTTTTGACAACTGGCCCTAAACTATGAAGACTTAAAATTTTCAATGGCCATTTCAGCTCAAGCCTTAAGTCGTATTATACCTGAAACATGTAAAATTATTTTCGAAGTGCTTCATAAAAAATATATGAAGGTAAAACAAATATTAACTAACATAAAAAAAAACAAATTGCAAAAATTAACTGTAAAAACAAAGAACGTAAACTCCACGCCTACGTGATTGAGCACGGTTAATCTTGCATGTGTATGGTAGTAAAACTGTACAGTTTTAAGTACAGAATACACGCACGCAATTTTCTCCATATGTTTACTCATACACAAACGTTCTTTCGCGCACGCATTAGGACTGTACACGATTACTTTCGTGCAAGCATTTGTGTGTATGGCTTGATAATACAAAATTTTAAAGTATTTTTATTCAAATAAAACATTTTAGATTCGTAAAATGGAAATTACTTTTGAATTTGAAAACTAAAGAAAAATTTTATGAACATTATTAAATTACAAAGCTCATTCGTAAGCTTTAGTGATTTTAAAATAGTCTTTTTCCCGAAACTTATGTGTAAAAAATGATTTCAACAAATTTATGATTTTCTTGCGCCAAGATAAATTAAACATTAAAATTTCTGTTATAACTTCTGTATATATTTTGTATGTAGGTACTGCCAAATAGGACTCTGAATTTTCATCGCTTTGATAGTTTTTCAATTCCTACCGCTTCTTTACAATATTATTAATTTAAGTCTTGATTACGGATTAGTGTGCTGTGCTGGAACATCAAGAACATTTTCTGTAAATATCAAGAAAAACATGTGTCTAAAATGTGTCGACTCTTTATCGACTACATTTACTGTAAATATTAGGAGCCCATGTGTGCACACCTAACGTCTATAATCAGACGAAACCTTGCTACATTGTGATGGTGTAATATATCATTATACATACAGTAGGGTTAGTAAAACACCGTCACCTTTGTTTTGAAAAATGTTAAAGTAAACTAAGCCAAATACATGCTGTTAGTGTTAGAGTAGTGAAAATCATAGTTTACTAATACACTTAAATTAAAATACTTTAAAAAGCTAAACCGAACTAGTAAATATTAAAGCTAAAAAAACAAAAGTGGTTTGTTAGTCTCAGCAATACTTACATTAAATAATGTAATCTTTTTTAAAATTTAAAACACTTAGTTAACGATGAAAAAAGATTTAGGGATGAATTAGAATTAACTTCACGGAGCATTCTAGTTATCAGCTCCAATCTACCATATTCAGTACGATGTAATTGTATGTTGAACAACTCAACGGTTCTAAAATTATTCCGATTGATTCTTTCAACCTAAAATAATTTGAAATGACAGGGAGTAACGTCTTATCCGAAAGGATTTGGTGAATGAAAAAGATATGTTCAATTGCTCGATGATCGGGCACTGAATATTTTTTATAAGTTCAGAATTTTTAGCATTGTTGTACTTTAGTTATTTAAAAAAATATATAATAAATATGAGAAGTTAAAAATTAGCTATGCACAAAATTTGGCGTAGCCACATATGTAGGCCACATATTGTGTTGTTAACGTTTTAAAACAAAGTTTGACATCGCCAAATAACTGCAAAGAGTGAGTTCATATTTACCTTGAAAAGAAAAACTTGCTTGCAATTTTATTTTTAACAACAATTTAGGGTAACAGGAATTGTCAAGGTAGACTCCTGCTCACTTGGCAGAAATACCTTAAATATTAGGAGAAAATAATATAATAATGTAACAATAAAAATTTTTAAAATATACCGAAAAAATAGAAAATAAAAGTAGTGGTGGATGTTCCAGAATTATTATAAGACAAACCCAATGACATCAACCCGAACCAGTTAAAATTTTCGAAATCAGTAACAGTCGATCTCTTTATCTGTAAAAGAGTATATAAATGTAAATTTTCATGTCTGTAACACAATTGGTTTTCGAAATATTCCTGAGAAGTGCTAGGAGTTGTATGGCACCAACCCGAATCAGTTAAAATTTTCGAAATCAGTAACAGTCGATTTTTTTTATTTGTGAAAGAGTATATAAGTGTAAATTTTCAAGCCTGTAACACAATTAGTTTTTGAAATATTTCTGAGAGGTGCTAGGAGCTGTATGGCACCAACCCGAACCAGTTCAAATTTTCGAAATCAGTAACAGTCGAATTTTTTTATTTGTGAAAGAGTATATAAGTGTAAATTTTCATGCCTGTAACACAATTAGTTTTTGAAATATTTCTGAGAGGTGCTAGGAGCTGTATGGCACCAACCCGAACCAGTACAAATTTTCGAAATCAGTAACAGTCGAATTTTTTTATTTGTGAAAGAGTATATAAGTGTAAATTTTCATGCCTGTAACACAATTAGTTTTTGAAATATTTCTGAGAGGTGCTAGGAGCTGTATGGCACCAACCCGAACCAAGTAAAATTTTCGAAATCAGTAAGAATCGAATCTCTTTATTTGTGAATTAGTATATAAGTGTAAATTTTCATGTCTGTAACACAATTGGTTTTTGAAATATTTCAGAAAAGTGATAGGAGTTGTATGGCACCAACCCGTACCAGTCCAAATTTTCGAAATCAGTAACAATCGAATCTTTTTATTTGTGAAAGAGTATATAAGTGTAAATTTTCATGTCTGTAACACAATTGGTTTTTGAAATATTTCAGAAAAGTGATAGGAGTTGTATGGCACCAACCCGTACCAGTCCAAATTTTCGAAATCAGTAACAATCGAATCTTTTTATTTGTGAAAGAGTATATAAGTGTAAATTTGTATGTCTGTAACACAATTAGTTTTTGAAATATTTCTGAGAGGTGCTAGGAGCTGTATGGCACCAACCCGAACCAGTACAAATTTTCGAAATCAGTAACAATCGAATCTCTTTATCTGTGAAAGAGTATATAATTGTAAATTTTCATGTCGGTAACACAATTGCTTTTTGAAATATTCCTGAGAGGTGCTAGGATATGTATGGCAGCTACCCCAACCTGTCATTTGATAGCTTTGTAAACTACCGTGTCCGGTTCTTTTTTTGATCATGAATAACTGTGCAAAACTTCACAATTCTATCTTTAAATTTTTTAAACAAAATTATTTTTTTTCTTTTAATATTAAGAAATAAAATCCACGAAACTACCAAATAAAGAAATAAATAACTAAATAAACAGACAGTGGTAAGTTAATATAAAAATACATAATAAGTGAATTTTAAAATGAAAAAAACAATATTGCATGTTCGGGCATGACACTTTTATCTAATTTGATATCAAAATATTTTTACATAAAATTATTTTGAAGCCTATTTAGGCATGAGGTATCCCAAAACATATTCTAGTAGATAAAACCATTTCAATTCTACAACGCTAAGATTAATTACCAACAACCTTTCAGACGCATTAAGAGATGAGATGTGCGAAAATGAAATGTTTCTATACTGAATAATAATTAATATTTCGATTTGAAACTCAAAATCATCGATTTATAGCTGTTGTGATTTTTTGTTTTGGGTGTTAAAAGTGATAAAAGAGAATTTGCAAATCGCTTTAAAAGCTTATTCCAAAAATTTATTGAATCAATAAATCACTTGAGTTTGTAAAAACACTCAAACAACCTATCACGTAATCAGGGACCTAAGACAACTGCTACGAATTGTTTTAAACGATACAAAATTTTAAGCTTGCCCAATTCCAGGTGATATTTGAAATATTTTTAATTCATTGAAAATTATCTATTTAAAAAACAAAGATTTTCACATTTGATATTTTGAAATTTAATTAAATTTTTAATAAACATGCAGCAATGTTGTAATAAAACAAATAAAATTTAATTTTTTTGTTTTCAAATTCAGTCATTATTCCAGATAATTGGAAAATGTACGATAAAAAAAAATTGAAATTGTAAAATAAATTCGTTATGTTATTTTTAATAATTTTGAATACAAAATTTTTTTTTTATATTACATAGCAACAATTACAATGTTTTTATAACAACAACAAAATTAATTTTTGTTTTTATAAACAAAACAATTTTGAAATCTTATTTAGTTACTATCATTTAAACTAATCACTTCTATTTATCAATTATTCTTCAAAGTTAAACCATTAGTGTGAAATTATAAGAAAATAATCAGAATGAAAAACGAATAAAGGCGGTGGTTTCCAAAGGTTATTGTTTTCTGTTTTTTAATTTGTCGTTTTATATATTTTTTCTATATATAAGATGCCTGGGGATGATCTGTCACAAATCATAAAACGATTTAGGATAATGTACCTCTAGAAATTAAATCAGAACTACCTTTTTATATGTTAATCGCAACAGATTTATATATACTAGCTTTATTAGATTATATATAGTGTTAACTGTTTTTTTTCTTTACTGGAGAGCTAGAGATGTTAATATTTCCGGAACTCGAAGTTATATAATCTATTGCAAAATGCGATTTCTTTTACGTCCCAGCTCTGCGATTTCCAGAGGAAAATTTGGTTTAAATATTTTTGGCATGCATTTTTGATATTGCTCAGAATACTTCTAAATTGTTAGTAAAGGTGAAACCGGATCAGTACTTCCAAATGGATAACAAAGGTTAAACAAAAATTAAGCAAGTATACCGTTAAATCAACTAAGTTAAATAGCATGGTAACCGAAATGATAAAATATTTTAATAAGATAATAAAAGGTGCTGCCGTCGTTAAAAATATTAAAAGGAGCAGAACAAAATATGCAGTGCCATGGATTGAAGAAAAGTGTGCAGAAATAATTGATAAAAAAAACTTTATAAGATTTATAATAGAAACCGTAGGCACAAACTCAAATGTATAAATACTGGCTAAATCAAATAAGTGTTCTAAAGATTGGCAATATTAAAATATCGATGGAAAACAGCCTGAAGAGGAAAAGAAACATTTTTTGAGTGCGTTTCGAAGGCCGCACAGTCTCCAAAATGCATGCACCAAAAATAAACACTCAAGGATCCAAGTGCAGTAGCTTCATACAGGCCGATCAGTTTACTACCCATACTGTCAAAGGTATTTGAAAAATTGTTGATGACGCGACTAAAGCAAATATTGATAACAGAAAACCTAATACCAAGCCACCGATTTGGGTTTAGGCAAAATCACTCAACGATTCAACAAGTCCACAGAGTAGTAAATGTAATAAACGACACTTTGGAAAGAAAAAAATACTGCTTAGCAGCGTTCCTAGATATTGCACAGGCGTTCGACAAGGTGTGGCATGAAGGACTTCTATACAAATTGAAACAAAGACTACCTCATGAATTATATCTACTCATAAGATCATACCTAGACAGTCGTAAATTTGTAATAAAACAACAACAAGAACACACATCAAAAAAAATAATAAAATCAGGAGTCCCTCAGGGTAGTGTGCTAGGACCTACCTTATACTTAATATATACTGGAGATTTGCCAACAACAGAAAACACAGTTACTGCAACGTTTGCTGATGACACAGTAATATTAGCAACAAACACATGCTCAACTGCTGCCTCAAACCAATTGCAAGAACACTTATTAAAAATTGAAGATTGGCTAAAAATATGGAGAATCAAGGCGAATGTAAACAAATCAGTGCATGTTACTTTCACCACCAGAAGAAAAGATTGCCTGGCTGTAACACTAAATAATGTGGCATTAACACATGCAAACTCTGCAAAGTATCTTGGTATGCATCTGGATAGGCGTTTAAATTGGAGAGAGCATATTGTCAACAAAAATAAACAACTTAAATTGAAGTTTAACAGCCTCTACTGGTTAATAGGACGTTATTCGCAGTTATCAATGGAGTGCAAGATCCTACTATACAAGGCCGTCTTGAAACCAATCTGGTACTATGGTATAGAACTGTGGGGAGCCACAAGTAATTCCAACGTTGAAATACTGGAAAAGTTTCAATGCAAAGTACTCCGATCAATAGTTAATGCACCATGGTTCGTGAGAAATGAGAAAATTAGAAAGAACTTAAAAGTCGAATCGGTTAAAGAAGCCATAGCAATAAGAAGCTCAAAATACTTTGCGAGATTGGAAATACATCCCAACGATCTTGCATCACAACTACAGTGTACAGACCAACATGTGCGAAGGCTGAAAAGATTTCATCCGATAAATCTAAGCAGCAGATTTATAAATAGTCAAACCAGAAATCCCCACTAGCTTGACCAGAAATATAAAACTTCGGAGATAAGCCAATGAGCTCACTCACCACCTGTTACAAAAAGAAGCCAAAACAAATTACTTAATGTCGTCTAATAGTGCCATACTATTATTAGACAAAAATAAGATAGATTGTAAAGTTAAATAAATAAACTAAAAAAATAACCAACTTCCTGCTAACTCTGAATAGAGCAAACTATAACAAAATGGTGGGGATTTTTGGCTGGCAATGTTTTTCGCAAACAATTAATTTTATGCTTAAAAATAGCAAAAAAATATCCTAATTCCCAAAAGAAAGTAGCACGAAAGAACTCAAATTTAAAACAATAACAGTAAATTACTGCATAAAAACAGTAAATATCAATTCTGCAGGTCCAGTTATCACAACACATAGTCCAGTATGACAAATTCAGAGAATGTTTGTTGGATGTAGGATGTGTTGTGCTGCACATTTGAAAAGCTTGTTTCCATTGAATTTCTAGACCAACATCAACATTACAACATCCTTCTTTAGTAAATATTATCTTTATTTTATTTATGTTGGAAATTATATTGTTCTATTAAGTTAAAATGAATAATGCCTTCTTTCAAAAAATTCTAGATCAACACTGGAGTGAGGCTTCAACTTCTTATTTCTATACCATAGAAATTTTATGATAGTCAAAAACTAATTTCGAAAACTAATTCATTTTGAGAACCCATAAAATTTGTTTTAATTTAATTGCCCTTCAATAGAAGTAGGTGGCTGTAAGGCTTTAAGATCTCATTACTACAATATGGACATCTCCATGTGGTTGAAACTGATTTTGAAAACTAATTTATTATGAGAACATGATAAAATTTAGAGCATGTTTGCATCTAATCCCAATAAAATCCGATAACCGATAAAATTTCGAATATGTTTCCGTCCAATAGAAAAGCCCATTTTACAATGTTAAATTGTTCAAAAAGAATATGTTCAGGTTCGGCTCCAATTTATTTTCCAATTCTCTCCGTCCCGTACTATTTCCTTCCAAATTCTATCTCCCCTTAACTAAACCTAAAATGTTTTTGTATTAAGTAAATATTTTCCTAATTTTTAACTTCTTTTAAAAATCCTAAACTTTTAAATCTGTTAAAACAAAAAATAGGAGAAGAACAAAAAAAAAAAACAAGCAAACAACAAGCTCTATTTTTTTCAATTCCAAAAATAAAAATACGATTAATAAAAAAATTTTATTCGTATAAGCAAAAATCGTATGCGAAAAAATCACTTAGAATTACAACAACAAAAAACTGTTAAGTAATGTAAAAGGAACTGGACCTAATTGTACTTAAGATTCGATTTTCTTTACTCAATTTCAGAAAATCGTTAAAAAAAAAAATAAAAATAATAACAAAAACTAATAAACACAAGTCCTTAATAGGAAAATCGATTTGATTTTAGTTTTTTTTGTTTTTTTTTTTTTCGTTGCCAAGGTTGAAACATAAGAAAGAAAATTATTATTTTTTTTTTTTTTTATATCAATTTTGATTTTCATTTTCTGCTTTCTAAAGCAGAATTTTAAATCATTTAAACTTATTTATAATTCAAAGGTAAAGAAAACACAATATTGTATTTTATAACAATATTCAAGGTTACTTACTTGTCATGGAACATTTAAGCTTATACTTACTAATTCTGAACATTGTTTGTGGATGTGTGTGTAACAATGTAATTTTTATTTTGTTTATTTATTTTTGTACAAAGTTTTTATTTTGAAGTATCTAAATGGAATCTTAAGAATAATTTTAACATCATTCCTAGAAGCCATCCATCGTATATACCTACCCACTTTGCTAATTGACAGGGGGGGGGGGGGGGGAGAATAAAAGTATATTATTTCCTTCAGTTCAATGAATTAAAAAATAACAAAATTATTTGAATACATTGTTTTTGTATTTTTTTTTGTACTTGTATTCAGAGGAAATTATTTTCGCATTCAAGTGAGGTGATTTAGGATTAGAAAATATACAAAACAAATGGAGAAGCAAGTGGTCACAAAGGAATATTGCTTTTTGAAAGTAGATAATTTGAAAACAAAACACTACAAAACAATTACGATTGTTTGATCTTGTTGTTGTTTGGTATGTATACATACAGGGTGTGTCGATTATATAATGATGTCTATTATAGAAAACAACTATTCATACGATACCAACGACGTACATTAAACTGAATGAATCCTTGGGTTCGAGAATATTTGGTAAAATTAACGATTCAAATTGAACCGGTAATTTTTTTTTGGTATTTTGGAAAATGTAGAAGAACAATTTTCAATAAAAAATTTGTAAATTTTTCAACCGGTAAAATTTTAATTGAACCGGTAATTTTTTTTGTATTTTGGGAAGGGTAGGAGAAACATTTTCTACACCAATTCTTACATATTTAAACCGGTAAAATTTAAAATTGAATTTTTTTGGTATTTTGGAAAAGGTAGAAGAAATATTTTCAATAAAAATTTTTACATTTCTGAACCGGTAATTTTTTTTTTGTATTTTGGGAAGGGTAGGAGAAACATTTTCTACACCAATTCTTACATATTTAAACCGGTAAAATTTAAAATTGAACCGTTAATTTTTTTTTTGTATTTAGCAAAAGGTAGAAGAAATATTTTCAACACAAATTTTTACTTTTTGTTAAATTTTATTTATAATTTCAATTGATTCTGATAAATATCTTTCTTGTCTGTAAGATTCATCATCATTGTGAATTTCTTTCTCTTCAAAATATTCAAGTGAATGTTGTAATGCATAATTTTTCACTTATTCTGATGTTATAAAGTGCTGCTTCCAAATTAATTATTTTACATGTTTTATTTGCACAAAAATGCAATTGCCATCTATCTAACAAGCAAGGGCACCAGTTTTTAATTACTCTAATAATTGTTCTTTCAACAATCTTTCGCCATGAACTATAAAAATTTATTTAATGTCCAGCATTGCGGAATAACATTATTAGCGAATGTGATAAACGATATCCGGAATCGCCAGTGAAATTTTTTTTCCTTACCCTTCTTTCGTCAGCCCAAAAATATTCTTTGAAGTATTCCTTATCTTGTACTCAACCATATATTGTGCTCAAATTCTTCAATAGTCCATTTATAAATATTTGAAATATTAAACAAATTTATGTACTATATAAAAATTTATACTTGGAACCGCTGACAAATGAAATTCTACCGGTAGTTTTAATCTACAACGTTTTTCAAAATATCAAATTACTATTCATCGTACAAAGTCTGTAAAATGTTTGTGGAAGCTTCCGATTGGCAACATTTTTCATTGAGTTCGTTTTGATCTTATTTGAGTTAAATTTTTTTGAATGAACCGCTTATTAAATCAAATTGCTTATGAAAAGAAAATATTTGAATAAAGTTCAATATAAATTATGAAAACCTCCATATGCCTCCATTTAGTTATTTTTATTTAATCAATCTATTGTGATCTTAAAGTTATCTGTATAGTTTCTAGATTATTAAAAGATTTCATCTTTAGACAAAATTAGATAAACAAATATTTGTAGCTCCTTGTGAAGCAAAGAATATTAAAAAAGACATTCCACTCTATACTGTCCCCTTTCCACTTTATACTTTGGCGTCCTTCCAGGTGATTATTTATTTCTGTGAATAAGAAGTAGTTTACTTACTAGCATAATCCGTTTTGCATTAATGTTATTCGTTTTTTTGTTGTCGAAGTTATATTTAAATTAAAGTCGAACACATATGAACGTTTTCTCATTTACACCAAATTTGTTTTTATCTTTGAGCGAGACTTTTTAATTTAAATTGAGATAATTTTCAGAAAAAATTATCTCAATTAGGTGGAGACCTTTTACACCGATTGCTTATAAACGAATTTTCATAATCTGTCTTTTGCTATTTAAAGAAGTCCACGGATTAGCATATCGCACCATGTTGGCCCTCGGGTGTCACGACAGAAGTACTTAAATGGAAGTAATACAGATTTAATTTTCAATGAATACTAAGCCCATGTTTTTCAGATATCTATAAGAGGAAGAGAGAGAGAGCTTGACAATACGAAGATGTTCAAAAAAATAAGAGGGGTAACACATTTTAAACTTTATTCAAATTACTAAAGAAACCACCTAGCCCATTTATGAAAATTGTACACCAATTTAGTCCGTATGAAGACGTTATGAACTTTCGAAAGGTCATGTAGGAGAAATAGTAGAATTTACAGCTACTAAATTTGATTTAATTTCTGGCAATACCGAAAAAGGATTTATATGATTGTTTCAGATGATTTTCCGATTCCGTACATACCTAATATATGCTTCAGCTTGGCATTCGCTTTACAATTTATTTTGCTGAAATGACCAGGATCGAAACTGGAAATTCTGAAATTAATATAACTAAAAGTTTTGAAAGTGTTAAGCTAGACTCTGTTTTTTAAGTCCTAGTTAAATATTGCGGCTAAATCATAGTTGAAGGAACTGACCATGATATATATTTTGTTTGTAAAAGCGGTATATCGAACTTCTTCAAAATGTATGTAGTAAATTAATAAATGTGACACAAACTAAACTAGTAATAATGTTCCTAGTTTACAGAAGCAATAAAATAAAAGTAAAACACGAGTAAAGTACGTACGTAAAAAAGTAAAGTACAAGTAAAACAAAAAAGAAAGATATATAGAACATAAGGGAAGAGAAAGGGAAAAGGGGATGAGAAAAAGTAAGAGCAAGATGGAGGAAGGTTTAGAGAAGAAGGTGGATTTTAAAAAATGCCTGTGGTGTTTGAATTATAAAAGGAATATAAAAATGATTACATTTATGAGATATAGATTTCTATCGAAATCATAGCATATGATTAAATAAATATATAATAATAGAAAAAAAATAATCTACTAAGTTGTGGATCATGATAACTGTTCCATGAGAACACCAGTATTAGTTTTCAATTGATCCAACATAAATTCAACGCCCAATACTCGAATGGAACTACCCAAAAAAAAAATACACTTTAAATTAAAATTCAATTACACTCTTAAAATGCAAAATATCACTATCACAACACCCTGTATATTAAAACATTCCTTCTTTTAAGTAAATATTTTCAAATAATAATTTATTTTTAATTAAAAAACAAAAAACAAATAAAAATCTTCATAAATTTAAGTTTTGTTTTAAATTTTTTGTTTTTATTAAAAATTCAGTTAATTGAAAGACAAATTATAATATAATTAAATTAATTTTAATGTACAAACAAAAAAGAAAATAAAGAGAGTCTCTAGAAAATATTTTAAGTTAATGAAAAATTTTATTTGATTTAATTAACTTGTTCTAATCACCACGTGGGTCTACAATTCACGATAACCTTTAGTATTTTTGAAAATGTTTCTTAATTTATGCACAATATTTTTTTTTTGTTTTTGTTTTTATTTTTAGTTATAAGTGATTCTCTCAATATTTTATATATAAACAAAAATGTTAGTATTTTATTTTCGCATTTAAAGTATACCACCATGTTAACGAATGTTGTATGTAGTACGTATATATGAATCAAAAAAAAAGCAAACTTAATTAACTCAGGTTTAATAAAATCTAACGAATAACAGAAAATTGAAGTGTTGATATTATCAGCCAAGCTATTTCAGAGTTATATCAAAAGCACAGATAATTATTTAAGTTGTACTTCATCTGAAGTAACATTTTTTGGACAGTATTCCATGTTGTTATACGCATACATAAAGTGTGATTGTTGAATTAGCCAAAACTAAGATGGACAATATTATTTTATCAAAATAAATTAATAAAAAGCTTAAAGAAATATATTTTGTAACCATCCATACGTTACTCGTGCAAAAAAAAGAACAAGAACTATATAATGCTATTATGTATAGCATTATATAGTTCTTATGTATAATCTTATGTAAATATTATCTTATTTATAGATTATACATATAAGATATATAATATATATCTTATGTATATATTATATATCTTATATGTATAATCTATAAATACTAAATGCTCAAAATTAAAGAACGATAAATCCGCATTTAGAATTATAATGCAGCAGAAGACAAAACTAGCCCCCAGTGGTAGTTGCCTTACGATGATTAAAATACAAAAATGTAAATAGTCAGCAAGACATGATTCTTCTTCTTCAGTTGCAAATCCACTACTGGATGTCTGCGATTACATTTCTGAAGCTGTCTCTAACCTGCGCTGCGGGCATTAGTTCTTCTACCATTATACTTGATCTTGCTCATTCATGACATTTGTTTTCTGCCAACACGTCTTCTGCCTTTAATTAACCTTGTGGAATCAGTTGTAGAATTGATATTTGTCATTTCGTATCATATGACCCAGATAAGTTGTTTTTTCTGCGTTTGATTGCTAATAATGTTTGATTCTCTCTACATTTTGTATTTAGAACCTCAATATTGTTCACTCGATCTACCTACTTAAATTATAATTGAAATTAAATTCCAAAATATCTATAATAGTATTTCGGAATATATTAATTTTATTTTAAACTTAACTTGCTTTTTTTAAAATGAAAATCAAATGAATACAAAATGCCATTCATTTTGATTTGATTTTTATAACTCACAGATGGTTTTTAATATCTCGAGTTTTATATAATCAATCAAATTTCAAAACCACAAGTTTTTCTAGCACTATTATTCTCATTGATTATTTCCAGATGTTTTAAATGGACGACATTCTCCAACAATAAAGCCATTACACTTTTAAATTAATTTTTTATATGTTCCAACATCGTGTATCAGATATCTATTCATAAATTTAAATTAAAAAAAAGTGATTTAATTTAATTTGACTAGATTATCATGCACACTCAAGTAATATTCATAAATGAGCATTCATGATCTAATTTTTCTTTATTTATTGTTAATATAATTTTTTAAATTAAACGATTGCCGAATAAACATCGTGTGTAGTTATTCATAAAATGTATCCTAATTTAAATACTATATATGTTATTACATATATTTATAATGAAAGCAGCTTTGTAATAGATGGTATGATCTGGAATAGATGACCAGATCTATTAAAAAAACTATGTTAGATCATAATCAATACGATACGCTGTATATCGACCCAACTACAATAGCAAAATTGTTTGTTGATAAATAAGCTTAATATTTCAACATAGGTTCAGTAGTTATATGCGAAGTCGAAAATACAACAATGTAGTAATTATTGAAAATTTAGCTTTATAAATATTTGAAATTAAGCTTTATTTCAACATAGGTCCAGTATAGTCATATACGAAATCTAAAATACAATAATGTAAAAATTATTGAAAATTTAGACGAAAAACTACCGCAATAATGTTATTATAGCTTTAAATTAATTTTTTTATGTTCTATCCTTTTGTTTTTGTTTTTGTTTGTTTTTCTTATTTTTATATAAATTTTAAATTATTATACATAATTGTTATGTCTTTTATACTCTATCTATAGTCTATACGAACTGATAGCTCTTTTAAATCAAAATAAAATAAATAAATAAATAATATAAAATCAAAAATTAGATCGTTAAACAAATTTAGGACCAAGTCTTAGTATTGGAAGAGACAGAAAACTTAAAAATAATAAATATATTCAAAACAAGATTAATACAAATAACTATGTTTACATTCTTAACTAAAGCAAGTAGAACCGAAGGATAATATAATTTTGTCGAATATCTTTAAAACTATAATAATTCTTTAGATGTAAAAGAAAATTAGAAATGAGGCGGACAACTACTGTATATTAAATATTTCATTGATAAAACTCGATCAGTCTACGATTCTGTTCATTAGAGAACAGTCATCAAATATTTAAATTTATTACTGTAAATAAAAAATATTACTTGACTGATGAAAGTAGCAAAACTAAAGAAGGCTGTGTTAACGAAACGAAACTGCACGAAAGCAGTAAAAAAAGCTGTATACAGTTTTAAAACAGTAAAGCAGAAATAAGAATAGTTCGAAAAAGTTGATCATCAGTATCGTGTTGAACTGAACAAACCGACCTTAAAACTAAACAAAATAGTTTATAATATTTTCGATGAATAAAAGCTTTGTTACATTTAATAAACAAAATACTATTTTTCACAACCCTGTATATAAAAACTCAATCTCAAAAAAATTCCTTCTTAAATACTAAATAAAATTTTAATTATTATGGAGCACTGTTACATTTTTCGGATTCACCTTGATAACGAAAATAAACAATTTGTTTACTTAATTGGTTTTTTAATAAACTGAACGATTTGAGTTAAACTCTCAATTTCGAATTTAGAAAATTAACACCAGTATTCAAAAGAATAAATAAATATAATTTTATTTTTATTCCTAACCTCTTAAAATTCCTATGGTTATTATTACAGATATCCTTTTCCTTATTTCATATTTTATTCTTAACTACAAAATAACAAAACAAAATTAATTTCACTTGTAATATATTTCTATTGTAATATTCATTGTTATATTTTACTAAAACGATTCTACAATGAATACAAGGTCTGAGTCTCATTTGATTCAACCATATAATAAAAGAAGTTTACACAAGGGGATGTATACAGAGGAGAGGTAATAAAATAAAAATATTTAATTATATGTAGATACTGCTATTACTGGGGAGAATGAAAATGTCCCTTCAAAGCTATTATTTGCTTTTACCAATATGTCAAAAGCTTTAAGTAAGAAAATAGCCACCGCAGTAACGCCAATTAGGTGTAATCTGGTCGTCTATTCTATAAGTTCATTAAACAAATTAAGCACTTTGAATGCCCCGATAGCGATATAACATTATAAAGATACCGAATAGTCAAGATTATAAGACAAACAAATATGACAATACTAATCGTTGTGTACTAATTTAAAGTCATATGAAAAACAAATACATCACCATAGTATACAGATACATCACCAGCAAGGTTAAAAAAAATTTAAATCAATTATAATAAAAGCCGTCGAGTGCAGCGCTGATTCAGCAGCACCAAAACAATTACCAACAGCTATCAGTGCTAATATAACTTTGTTGTGATCACATATTATCCTCCCCTATTGTGTTTATCAGAACTATCAGTTTTTCTGATCGATTGTGAATTTTATTAACGTCACTGATAAATTGATATTAAGGTGCTTAAAATTTGTCATATTTTCTTATAATTGTCATTATTTGTATCAGTTACAAATAAGTTGTGTAATAAAAATACATTTACAAAACAATGCATATAAGGATAATATTAAAATTTGTCAAATAAAATTCATTTATATTAAAAAAAACTTTAAATATAATTTTAAAATAAAAAAAAAAAAAACAAAAAAACTGACTTGAAAATAAAAGAAAATTATCAAAGACTAAAAGAAAAAGATAGAGGAGAACCAATAAAAATTAGAACGGGAAATCAATTAACAATTTTTTCATATGAAATAATTTTTAATTGATTTGGTTTTTGTTTTTTTTTTTTTTATATGAATTTGTTTTATATTTTCTATAAATTGGTGTATGATATAGCAAATAGTTAGTTTTATTCAACCACAATATTTAATTAGCTTATTTTTAATTTTATTTACATTTGATTTATATTTTATTTCACAAAACCTCCTTTTGTTAACTGAAAAAAAAAACCAGTTTTCAAACTTATTTTATTTCACTTATATTTTTGTCATTTCTATGAAATTACTTTACTTTAAACCTCTTTTATTTTATTTATATTAGATTAACACCTTTATTTTATATTTTATTTCACAAAACCAAACAAAAAATAATTAATTTTTCTTTTTTTCTTTATTTCAATAAAAAGATATAAATATCCAAAATGTATACAAAAAAAAAACAAAAATTTTTTAAAAAGAAGTAATTATAACAAAATTATTTACAAAAATAACGAAAATTCAATTAGAGAATTAGAGTTTGAAATAAAAATAAATAATTTTATACAAATTTTGTTGTAAGTAAATATAATATAAATTTTTACGACCCTTGCATAAGCTGTTGGGTCTTATGATTTTACTTAAAGTTATCGTTTGACTTTTTTTTTTTTTTCTTCTATTTCTTTATTATACATTTTATCTTTTTGCATAACCAAGTTTCAAATCTTACTAAGTTTGTCTATTAAAATTTTTCATTATTAAGAGATGAATAAACTAAAATAAAAATATTATGAAATTAATACAAAAGCAAAAACAACTAACGTAGGAGAAACTGGTTTCAAATTCAATTCAATGTGTACTTCCAGACCAGTCAACCCTCAAGCTGAAACCTGACTCGTATGGAAGTATTCAATTACATACAAATTATCTAATTATTGATAGGTGTGATATTATATCGTATGACATCTCTTTTACACAGACATAAATCATCAATTATTTTAGTGGCAGATGGCAATTCATCATTATACACTGAAAAAAAACACTAGGTAATATTGACAAAATTCTACGTTAAAATGACAAAAACTAGGTAAATATAGCGTCAACAAAAATGATGAGTTAATATGACAAAAAAATACAATTTTTTTTTCATTCTGTAAATATGACAAACAGTGTTGTCTTTATAACAATTTAAATCTGTAGAAATGACAAAACGAAATTTCTTAATATGACAAAATGAATTTTCATTTTGCTAAAAATTTTTGTCAATGTAATAAAATAATATTTTGAAATGAAAATAATATTTTGTTGATTGGAGAAAAAAATATGTCAATTTAAATGAAGTTTTTATTAAATCAACAATTTTGTTTTGTCAAAATAACCTCTATTCAATTGTCGAATTAACAGAATCATTTTGTCAATAAGATATATGGCTAGTACCAGATCAAAAATATGTTTTTGTCAAAATAACATTTAGTTAGTTATTGTATGCATATACGAATAAATAACTTAGAGATTAATTTATCATCAAAAAATGTTAAAACCAAAATAGAAGCTACTCCATAGAGCATTTCTAACTAAAAAATAACTTATTTGATATTTTATTATAATATTTGTTACTGATTTATTTTGATGATAAACGAATCTGTAAGTTATTTGTTTGTATGCATATGCATACAGTACTCTTATAGTACAAGTTAAATGTGGAATCATATCTTATATTAAAAAAACAAGGCAGCCCTTATAAACACTATATAATATATGTGCGTCTGAAAAATAAATGCATGATATTATTACAGTTAGAAATAAAACAAAAATAGTCTTGTTAATTAACAATTAATTTATTTTATAGCATTTCTATTATTTAAAAACAAAAAAAATTACATTCATTATTACAATCAAAAATTTAAAATAAAGTTAAAAAACTAAAGCTTTATTCAAAATTATACAAATAAAGTTCAAAATATTTAAAAAATGTTTAGACTTCAGTTTCTGATTGTTCCAGCTCTTTGGTTCATACTGTTTTTTCAAATTATTTATTTCATAAAATTTATTTTTTTGCTTCTTTAAATTATTTACTATTTTTAATAAATGTTTTATTTGCAAAATTAAATAAAACTAACCAAATTCATTAATAACGCAAATTAAATAAATCACTTTAAATAAATTTTAGCTTGAAATATTTCATATTGTTTAGTTTTTTAACATAATTCTAATATCTTTTTTTTTAATTGAATTCTTCAAAATAACTTTTTTTACTTCATTTTTTTTTTTTTCGAATTGATAACTATCTTTTTTTAATTTAATTTTTCAAATGTCTTTTTTTAATTAGCTCTTCACTTTTTTTTAATTGAACTCTTTAATAAGAAAATTCAAAAACGTAACTTCACATAAAATCGCACCTTTTCATTTTATATTTTCAACTAAAATAGAAAAAAAATTGTTGTTTGAATAAAAATTGTTTGCCAACAACAAAATTCTTTTGTTAATTTGACTATGACAGCATCAAAAATTATAATAATAATTTTCTTATTAACAAAATAGATTTAGTAGAATTCACAAATATTTATTAATTGCACTGAACTACATAGTAAAAATTTTGGTCAAATTAAGGTAAATTTTGTCAAATATACAAATATTGATTTAAAACGGTTTTTTGTCAGGATAACAAAATTTTAGTCACTTGGATAAAAATTATTATTTTTTTTGTCAATTTTACAAAATTAATTTTCTATTTTACAAATTATAAATTTTGGAAAAATTATAAAAAAGTATTCACAAATTAACAAAAAATTGTTGAGCAAACAAACATTTTTGATAAAATAGAAAAAAAATTGTTGTATGAATAAAAAATGCTTGTCAACATTTTACAAAATTGTTTTGTCAATCTTACTAAGAAAAATTTTTTCAGTGTATGATTTTAAGCATTTATACAGGCAGTTTTTCTTTTGTTGTTCTGTTTTAAAAACCGTTAAATAGAAATTGGATTTGTTTCTAGTATTGCGATTATGAATGTCGTACATACGGTTGAGAATGAAATTATGTTTGATTTTATTGTTTACTATTTTAAAAGCCATTAATAAAAGTTCTTTTTTACAAATATTTTCAAAACTGAAATATCTTTGAGAGTAGAGTTGCTCGGTTGGAAATCTTAGCGGAAAACCGTGTATTACTTTAATAGCTTTTTTATTCAAGATGTCTCATATATTAAGGGTGAACCGCTCCAAATTGGATTTAAGTACATCATGTTAGATAAGATGTAGGAAGAATAAATGATAAATAGGGATTTTTCTGAAAGGAAATTCCGAAGCCTTTTTAAAATAAAAACGTAGGGTGCAATTTTTTTATTTAAATGATTGATATGTTCATTGCACTTTAAACTTTTATCTATTACTAAACCTAAGTAATTGAATGTATCGACTATTTCTATAGGTGCATTATTAAAATAAAAATTGGAATTATAAAATTTTTTGTTATCAAATAGAAATAATTTAGATTTGCTAATATTTAATAATAGCCCATGTTTTAATAAACATTCGTTAATTACATGAATGTCTTTATCTATTGTATTTTTCAAATGGGTTTCATTGTCAGAAGCATATTTTAATACTGCATCATCAGCATACAACTGTAACCAACCTATCAAAATAAGTTTACAAATGTCATTGATGTTTGAAGTTTGAAGAGATCTGGTCTGAATATAGAACCTTGTGGAACGTCTTTAATCATAGTTTTTAAGCTACTTAAACTAATGCTTATTCGAACTTTTTGTTTGCGATCAAACAGGTACGATCTAAAGAATTGAACTTGTTCTGTAGTGAAATTTAGCTTTATAAACTTATGCAAAAGTATTTCATAGTCCACACAATCAAAAGCTTTTTGTAAGTCTAGTAAAAAGCATCCAACATATTTTTTAGAGTTAATATTTTTACTATTATAAAATCTGTTAAGTTTAACGAACTGCAGCAGTGTTTGAATTTTTCTCAAAACCAAATTGATGTTCACTTAAAATATTGTTGGCTACCATAAAAGTATTTAAACGTTTTTTTAAAATTGTTTTAAAAATTTTGGAGAAACTACTAAAAATTGAAATGGGTCGATAGTTGGATCGATCTGTAGCATTGCCATCTTTAAAAATTGGAGCAACCGTTTTTAAGCAGTCTGGAAATTTATTTGTTTGAAAAGATAAATTAATAAATTTAACTAAAACCGGATTTAAACGCTCAGCGAACTTTATTATAAATTTACTTGAAATATTGTTATATCCTGTAGCAGCTATAGATTTAAGTTTTTTTATTGTTGCATTGACTTCTTCTGTTGTAGTCGGATCTAGATTAAAATTAGTTGAGTTTACATTATATTGAAAATGGTCGAGATAATCATAATCAATACGTTCTATTGAAATGTTTATTTCTTTAGTTACGTTGATAAAGAAGTCATTCATTGTATCAGCAATTTCCAGTTCTTTCGAGGTTTTATATAAATATTAAATATGAGTTTACATGAAAAATGGCAAGTCTGATATGAAAGTTGTGTATGAAAAAATTGTAGGGCATGATGTAGCACAAATTCAACAGAATAAAAAAATAATAAAAATTAGCGAATTTGATCGAGATAATCAACGTTTTTTACAAAATTTTCAGTTTTTAAAAGCAAAATTTTAAGTTTATACAGTTATTGTTCAAAAACGGTAAGTTGCATACTCATTCAACATATACCGTTAATTAGGTGTATTAATTCTAAAAAAAAGCTATAAGGAAGATGTTGCTCTAGTCTCAATTTCTTCTGAGCTGTAGTTGATATTCTTTAGACATAATTTTTCTAATCCGATTTTTTTTAACCCTCTATAGCCCAGGTAAATTTAAAGATAGACCCCTCTTCTAGAACAATTTTTTTCCTAAAATACTCCAAGGAATCACCCCTTAAAAACGTTTTGCTCTAAACCGGACCACACTGTCTATACAAGTACTGATAATATTACTTTTTATATATATTGCAACACCCCCATATTTATTTTGCCTATTTTCAAAATACCCTAAGTATCCCGGTAAGTTATAGATAATTCATTCTCATGTAACCAGATTTCCGACAGTATAATCACATCAATATTTGCATTGTAAGAGTTTATTAGGGCTTCTAAATCATATAATTTGTTTCTAAAACTTTGAATATTTAAGTACAAAATGTTGAAATTATTTATATAAGAGTTCAATGAATCAGCTGATTCTTGAAATGTGAAATTATCAACAAATTTTTTTCAGTAAGTTTATCAGTATGTATCAGTATCAGTACCACGATTCCATTTCTAATAAATTTTTTCAACCACGACAACCACGATTGACCTCAATAAAACAAATTATTAGACAATTCAATAATCGCTTTATTAGGATGCAACGCCTTTAGCGTGAACGTTTTATATGATGTTTTAGTGTACATTTTTCAATAAACCTAAAAATAATATTTATTTACAAAGAATATAATTTAAAAATAATTGTTATATACTCGTACCTATATACATACATATATGACATATGTAAATTTATTTATTTATACTATATATGTATTTCAAAATATGAAATACAAAAAAAATAACCAAAAAAAAATTAGTCTCTACAATTTCATGTCATAATTTAAAATCTCTAAAGAGCTCGGACAGTTTCACAGAGCAAGAGATTTATTAGGAGAACAGAAAATACAAAAATAAAATGTGTATTCTAATTCTAATTACAACAAAAAAAAATTTTTCCTTTTAAATATTTTTTTTTTTTATATTTTTTTACAATAATTTTCTTTCCGCATTTTTATTATTTTGTTCTTTTTTCTTTTTGTTTTGCTTTCATTACTTTTTATTTTTTACATTTTTTATTAAAAATAAAAATGAATTTTTTTTTCAATATAAATTTATATCAGAATATTTGCTTGTTTTATTTTCTGTTCACCTAATAATATTTAAGTTCTTGGAATTGTCGAGGCTCTTAGAAATGTTAAGTTTAGACATGGGACCATCGAGAGTAAAACTGTGGTAAAAATGTAAACGTGTTTTGTGTTTTGTTTTTTTGTTTTTTTTCTTTTTTGAATTCAACTTTTTAAAAGAATTTTTTTTTGCTTTCAAACATTGAAAATGATTCACACAAAAGGAGATGTAAAAAAAAATTGTTTTTTATAAAAGGATTTTTAGGAAAGTGATTGGGAAATTAAGTGTAAAAAATTTAAACTCAAATAATCGATACTAGAAAGAGGTTTAATACTAATTGTTGGAAATGGTCGAATATTTTGTAAATTTTTTTGTAAACAGTTAATAATTCACCTATAGCTAATTCCCTAAATAAAAGGGAAAGTTTGTTTGTTTGTTTGTTCAATTAACACGTCCACAGTTTGAAAGTTAAAATTTGGAAATTTTGCAAAGTTATTCATGATCAAAAATATAGAGCTAACTATAAATAACTAGTAATTTTTATTGCTATCAAATATGACAAGTTCGAATAGCTACCATACAACTAAACTCCCTATCACCCATTAGGAGTATTTCAAACACTAATCGAGTAACTGACTTGAAAATTTGTACTTGGAAATATTTCCAAAAATGAATAAACACATCCTTTAACAATTTTAGAAATTCAGGCTGTTTCGGATATGGGGCGGATATATATATATATATATATATATATAACCTATCATGAATATTTCAAAAACAAAAAGGTGTTACAGAATTTGAAGTTAAGAATGAAAATTTGTAGTTAGGTAATTTCTCAAAAAACAAACAAACAGGCCTTTTATCGTTTTGTAAAATTCGGACTGGTTCGGGTAGTTGTCTGCTTATAGCATCCGCTAGAAATATTTTATAAACTCAGAGTGCTGCAAATCTGAAAATTCATAATTACGTAGTTTTTAAGAAAATTAACAAACTTTTATCGTTTACCGAAATTCGGACTGGTTCGGGTAGTTGTCTCCTTATAGCATCCGCTAGAAATATTTTATAAACTAAGAGTGCTGCAAATCTGAAAATTCATAATTACGTAGTTTTTAAAAAAATTAACAATTTTTTACCGTTTACCGAAATTCGGACTGGTTTGGGTAATTGCCATGTAACTCCCAGCCCAGCATCCATCATGAATATTTCAAAAACTAAAGATATTATAGACATGAAAATTTGTAACTAGGTATTTTTCTTTAAAAAATAAACAAGCACGTCTTTTATCGTTTACCGAAATTCGGACTAGTTTGGTTGGTTCCCATATAGCTTCCAGCATCCATAATGAATATTTCAAAATTTAAAGATATCATAGACATGAAAATTTGTAACTATGTATTTACTATGTAAGCACGTCTTTTATCGTTTACCGAAATTCGGACTAGTTTGGGTAGTTGTCATATAACTCCTATCCATCCATCCATCATAAATATTTCAAAAACTAAAGCGGTTACAGACCTGATTTACATGTAATCAGGTATCCCTTGCCAAAATAAACCAGTAATTAAATACTCTCTGTAAAATACGTCATGTCTTTTACCGTTTCCCGAAATTTTGACTTGATTAGAAGAATTCATACTGAAACTAATTCTTATATCTACTTACCTTGAACTTTTTTGGTTAAATTGGAATAGCAACAATACAGTAATAATAGAAAGAAAATTAAGACGTTAGCTAGCCAACGGAATTTCTAAATTTGTTGAATTTGATAAAGTTTTTGACACTTCTTCCTCACCAGCCAGAACCAAGAGTAGAAGCTTCAAGGAATTCAAAACCTGTTAAAGATAAAATTAATTCCTTTTATTAATCGGTAGATGTCATGAATGATCAACAACGGAATAGAAACAGTGGAATAAACATTTGATTTGTGAAAATTTAACGATTTAATAAAATTTTTCACCACACAGGTTGTGTGGCATACAAAATGCATCTAAAAAACTAATGCAGAATAGTGCTCTTGAATATATAAAACTTATACAGATTAATCTTACCTATGTATGACAGCATGAGGCATATGGTGATGGAAAATTAGCCTACCATAGTGTATCGATACGAATTATTAATAGATGTATATGTAATACAATATTTCCATAATATTTAATAATGGCTTAAAATTTAACGTCTGTACCTGAGCTTTTAAAGATTAATAATTAATAATTTTTTCGATTTACAATAACTATTGTCAATGATTTTTTTTCTTTTGATGAACAGTTATACATTGCCCACAATTTATAATATAAAAAGTTTTGTATTGATATCACAAATAAGTATATGGATAATGGATGATACAATACTATACATACGGGTACCTAAACCTACATATATAATTCAAAAGAATACCAGTTAATTTAGATTATTGTATAAAATATTGTATGGTTGATGAATATTAATATGCAATGTGAGGCAAGTTGCCACTGTGAAATTCTAATATGGCATTAAACCAGTTACGGAAATCCGTTCATAGTTTAAACTTCAAGAATATGGAATCACATTACCTTGATTGTATATCCACACCCAACATAAAATCTACAGAAATTTAAGGAAAATATTGATACGTTTATTTTACAACTTCCTACTAGTCTATCTATTCATACTATACTATCCCACCCAAGGGGTGCGTAAGTGCTAAAGGTAATACTCTAACGCTTTGGTTGATTATAAAAATATATGTAATTCAAAAATAATTAAATTAATTATATAATGCTTTCTAATCAATATAATATTAGTATTCACCCGATCTTCACAACTCAAATTTAAATTTAATTCTGACGATTCAATTTGATAAATTAAAATTTTTATATGTCTAGATGTATGTGAAATTTTAAATTAAAATTTCTAATTGAAAATTAAAAAATTTGGAAAAAATATTTAGTTTCGCTACGTCTCCTTTAAAATATCAATCATTCAAAATAGAAATAATGAAAATCGGTTATGAAATGGTTCAGAATCATATTTGTACTGTGCTTTTATTTATTTATTTATCTATTTATAACAGTGGGATCTGCAGATAAATATGAAGTCCAACTACATGACCTTTTCCTTTTCGAAATTTGAGCCTTTTATATGTTAATTATTTGGTATATAAATATATGTAAATATTGTATATTATATTTTTTTTTATTAGTTTTATTATATATATGCTTATTAATTTTTATTATATTATATTAGTTAGAACCGATGTGGTTCATCGAACCGATCATTTGAAAAAATTTTTGGTTCTCACGTGGTTTGAACTCGCGTTCCACGGTCGTTAAATTCCTATACTCGAGTGATTTACCACTCGGCTACCGAGACCACTACTATGCTTTTTTCAATTTACTTTATTTATTTATTTTTATTTTTAATATTTATTTACAAATTACTCAGATTATTATAGTTAAGGGATTAAATAAAATGATGACTATAATAATATGTAATGTTTAGTTATAAGTTTATATGTTTTTGTGACACATCAATATGCTTGGCTGAGGTTGGCATACAAATACAAATAAATTACACAGATTTTATTCTTTTTTTTTCGTTTCTTTTTCAGTCTCAGTAATTTTTTTTTTATTCTATTTGCTTGGTAATTTAGGTATTATAAATGTTCGTACATTATTTGTATTGAGATTAAGCTCCACCTTCTGGAAATCATTAATTTAATTCACACGATTTTTGTATAGTCTACTACTATTCTATTTAATGTCATTCGCACCATCTATTCTGTTGGGATCAATTTTCTCTACTTTCCAATTTGAAACCAGGTTGTCACAATATGTTTAGTTGCATATTTTTACTGCGCTCTTATAAACTAGACCATATTGCAATTAATAAAAATAAGCAAAATACAATCAAAAATTTTTTTCTTTCTAAACTAATTTGTCTTGGTTCGGAATCATCAATTAAATTTATCAGAATATCAATTAAGATTAATTGTTGATGATAAGAAGCTTTTCAAGTAGGATAATACCTAAGAAAAAAATCAAATAATTCTCTTTAATTTTTTTTTTGTATATTTACCACAAATTTTTTTTTTAGAAATATACAAAGAGAAAAAAAAAATACATTTTTTCCCTTTCTTTGGGTGTTGTAAGTAATCGTTTCATATTTGTCTATTAGAAAAAACATGTTAAATTAAATAGCATTTAAATATAATAAAATAAAATTAAAATAATTGCGAAAATAATATTTTTTTTAAACACATTTTGAAATATTTTTTTTTTTTTTACTGGAGCCCTCTACAAATGCATGAAAATGTGGAATCTCATAACAAGAAAGAAAATTACTATTTTTTGTTATTTAAATACTCCCTGGCGGGGGTGAAAGTAAAATTTTAAAATTAATTTAATTGTATAGGAGTCATAAAAATGTAAAAAAACAAAAACGGAAAATTATAGAAAATATTAAAAAACTATAAAATGAATGACATTTCGGAGAGTTGTCATAAAAGATTTTTTATAAATAAATAAAATAAAAAATATCGTAAAACTTTTTTTTATGGATAAAAAATGAAGAACAAAATAAAAAAAATTAGTACAGCCAACTTTAAGGTATTTTTAAATCAATAGAAATAATATTGAAAGTTTGTGTTTAGTATTCAACCTTCCACTTGGTGGATGTTGGAAGGGATTGAAATGAATAATAAATTGTATTTCGATTCCTATTTTTAGTTTTGGATTTTTAATAAATTTTTCAAATTTCAAAATAATTATAATTTTGTTCAATTAATTTTTGTAAGAATACGTTATAGAAGAACATATTTTTAAAGCTGCACCTTTAAAATCGTCATCATCATCATTGTCCTGTAATCCCTATCCTATCCATGAGGCAAAGGACGGATTCTGATTATATTATCTCGGTGTTCCAATCGACACCACCACATGAAATATGGCGCACCCAAAATCCGATGTGTGGTTTACTACAAGTCCAACTAGAAGTTTATTAAATTTCATATTACGAACATATCACTTTTATAGCCAAATTAACTGTAGGGCTAATTTGGTCATTGTATACTTTAACTTAGAATATGTAAAAAAATTGTTTTAATATTGATCGTAACCTATTCTGAGCTCACACTATTATTTTCGTTATATACCGTTACCAGAAAATCTTACTTTTATTAGGTTCAAAATTACTTTATAAATTTATAACGGTATTAAAAATTTTTTTTTTCTTAACATTCACTAACGTACTCCAATATACATTTTAATATACAAATTCAGTGTCGATTAATCTGTTATTCTTCAACACTTTTGCTGATGACAGCACTCTAGTAGCATCATAGGATTTTCTTAAAACAACTAATGCTACACCTTCAGGAGTCAGCTCCAAAAGAATAATGATGGCTGGTGCACTCAATCACGACCTAGCCAAAATTGTCGACTGGGGTAGAGCAAACAGAGTCGAGTTTAACACTTCAAAAACTCAAAGCTGTCTTGTTAGTAACAAGCTAACAGCATTCGAACCAATTCTCCGGTTTGAAAATGAAGTTATTCAGCCACTCAAAGACTTGAACATTCTCTGGATGTGAGTGAATCAAAAATATGCTCAATTTTCGATATTGCGAAAAGCGCCGCCAAATGTTTGGGTTTTCGAAATCGCTGCAAAGCATATTTTTCATTTCGAGCCCTCTTAAAAATCGTATACAGCATATATACGACCCAAGCTGGAATATAACTCACATTTATGGGCAGGTCCACCAAAAATTGCTTCAACGGTCAACGGTACGCAAGTACTCAAAGGTTCACAACCTAAGTTTTGGCTATAATATAAACAAAAAAAAAACTATGATACCAACTGATGGGTATTGGATATAAAACGGAACAATGCCAAGTTAATTCAACTAAATATAATTCAAATAAACACAATTTGACTGATACTCAATTCGATTAAGACAATTCAACTAATTTCAATTTGACTAAAGCAATTCAATGTGTTTTGTAAATGAACCTACTTTGGTAGTGGTAATTCAATTTTAAAGTTTGAGTCTGACACTCCAAAATCACCGCTACTTATTTATTGAAGCTCGATTTTTGTTGACGACAAGTCAACGCTGATAACAATATTTTAGTAAAAAAATATAAAGAATGAACCAATTTTTATTTCTCAAAGTTAATTGCTATCTAGTTACATATTTTTTAATGTCAGTTACATATTTTTTAATGTTAGTTATTTTGTGTCTTAAGTTTAATTGTTTTAGTCGAAATGAGGATTAGGTAGATTGTGCGAAGGCAGAAAAAAATCACTAGAAAACAGATGTCCTCAGCTTAGAAATATAAGAAACTAGACTGGACCGGACTAAAAATATAATGAATTCGGATAGCCAGGTATGCACTGTACTTTTTCAAAATAGTTGCCAATTTATGGCGACTAGATGTGGAAATAGCATATTATATTCTAGAAGTGGAAATAGCAGTAGAAGAAGATGAAAAAAAATTTTATTACAGAGTTAAAAAAAAAAATGCATACATTACAATACGAATATAATACGGAGCAGACTGCAGACGTGTCAGTTTCTGACTTGTTGTAATTTTTGATACTAAAAATAAAATATTATAAAACAAAATAGAAATTTTTTTAACCCGCATGTGCATTTCTGTTGTATATTCAACTTATGTATACATTAAGAGTTCATTAATGAGAACCGAGATAAAATGAAAAGGTGTTAACTGCGTAGGTCCTAAAATGCTTGTCAATTATAATTATAGATAATATAACTCTACTATATGAAGATGAATTTGCCAGTCATATGAACAATTCAACTGATTTTTTTTTTGTTTTTGTTAATTTTATATTTTTTATTTCAGATGAATTTGTTTTTTTTTTTTTTGTTTTTATTTGACATAATATGTACAATGTACATTATGTTCACTGCAAGTGATTATAATAACTGATTTGTTTGTTTTTGTTTTTTATTTTAATGAGAACTCACACATGTATAATGTGCTTGCTGAATAATAAAACCATATGAGTAAAAATTTTTCAGCTGTGGTCGCATTATTGTTTTATATACAACTTATTTATATATTAGGAGTTCATTAAAGAGAAGCGAAATAATATGAAAATGTGTTTACTAAATTATATTTCAATTCATTTAAATTACATAAAGTTTAAAAATAACTGACGTTATAAATTGTATAAAGAGTATATTGTGATCTTCTAATTTAATTATTTTCATTAAAGTTCCAACAAAGCTGAGGTAGAATTAAATATGAAATAATTTAATTAAATATAATTACACAGTAAAATTTTAAACAGAATACAGGATAACAGGATGTTACAAATGTAAAACCAATTATATAAGGCCATTTTTGAAAACTTTTCTTTAAAAGTGTAAACTTAAAAACATTTTCAACATATTTTTTTAGGTTTTCTATTCTAAAAGTTTTAAAAAGTTTTGATTGAGGACACCGATATACTTTGCAAGAAATGGTATCAAAATAATTTAAGTTGATAGTAAAAAGATTAAAAATTCAGATTAAAGTTTAGATAAAAAAAAAGTTTCAAAAACTAAAATTGAATTGTTTAGAAAAAAGTTGTGAATTAATTTCTCTCTTTTGACAAAATAAAAAGTTTGATAAAACCGAAAAATAAAAATAATATAATTTAAAAATATTGTATTGTTTCCATATTTATTTATTTATGGTATTAATATTCCACAGAGTGGTAGGTGCGTTAAGGGATACTTCTGATTATGGTGCTGTGTTAAATTTCCTTGATAACGGTACTTTGTGCAAAATATTAACTTCGGTGATTGTAGTTTTGAGCGAATGGCATTATTAAGGAGTAGTTTTGTGTCATTTTTAAAATAACACAATTTTGTACAATAAAATGACTATAACTTCTAAAGTATGAATTCCAGCTCAACTAAAATAAGTCCAATTTCCTTTCAAAATGGTATATAGTTATTTTTCATTATGTTTTTTTTTTGTTATCTCTTTAATGAAAAAAATTTTACTATTGACTTAGAGGGTGCTGGCTGGACAAGAGAGGACATTATTTTAAAGTAAAAATAAAAAATACATACTTTTTTTATTTATTCATATAAGACGATTAGCCTTTTAAGCATGTAACTAAAATTCATAATTTTTAAAACTACCAAAGCTAAATATATTTAAAAAAAAAAATAAAAATAAAAGAAAATAACAAAGTATATATAAGTATAAATGTAGAAATATAAAGTGCTTAAACTATAACTAGATTAAATTACTAAATTAACAAAAATAAAATAAATATATATATATATATATATATATATATATATATATATATATATATGGATACAAAAATAAAATAATGAATGTTATATATGTACAAAAATTTACATACTTATGATGTAATATATGTATATCAATATATATTATCATATATATTATGTATATATATATATATATATATATATGTTGAAAAGATATTTGCATGCCTCTACATATGATTTCTAATATATACTCTGGTGTGAGCTCAGTAAATCTGTTAATGTTACTGTTATTAGCGAGCAATATAACGATATAAAATAATACAATAACTGCATAAGCTAATATGGATTTCCAATTAAACAAAATAAAAAAAATGATAACATAAAAATGTGATATTGTAAGAAAAAAGTTGATCCAGATCATAAATTCGGTTTAAGCAATTAACATGCAACTATTGACGAAATACACAGAATAGCAGATGTAATCAAGTTAAACCAAAAACAAAATAAATATTGTTTTGCGGTTTTTTTTTTATATTAGTCAAGCATTTGATAAGGTATGCATGGCATGAAGAACTGCGGTACAAACTCAAACAATTTCTTCCACCGAACTATTATTTATTACTCCGGTCATCATCTTATAGCGCTACAGCTCTGAGTGAGCTTTGGCCTTCATCACTATGCTCCTTCAAAAAGGTCGATATTGTGCCACTTGTCTCCAATTTGGGTTTTGTAGGGCTTGAGCATCGTTTTTCACGTTGTCTGCCCATCTGCTTCTTGGTCTTCCTCTACCACGGCTGCTATCGGGCTTTCTATTCAGCACCACCGCTTGCATTCGGTTTTCGGGCATTCGACTTATGTGGAAAGCCCATCTTAGTCTTTGGGCCTTTGCAAACCGTAGTACAATGTCCTCACTACCAATCATACTATTGAACAATCTGGGCATATTATCTCCGGGCATACCTCATCGAAAGGTACTTTTTAGTCAAGTATCAAGGTGTCTATATACGAACCAATGAAATTATTTTATACGTACCATTACGGCAACGTCGTAGGTCTTGTTTTACACCCCATCTATACTGTGGACTTACCAACAACAATTGAAACAACCAACGCCACTTTCGCTGATGTTACGGCCATTTTGCCATTGCATAATAATCCAGTACATGCTATAGAGATTCTGCAACACAGCATAAATAAAATTCAGTAAAATGACGAAAAAAAAAGGGAGAATCATAATGGATGGAGCAAAATCAACACATGTCATATATTTACCCTGAAAAGAAAAACTTGTCCGACGGTGATGATAAATAACGAAGTAGTTCCACAAAAATAAACAACCAAGTACTTGGGCATACATTTGCATAGAAAACTTACATGGAAAATTCATATTCAAAACAAAAGAAATTGGGTTGAAATTAAATAAAATGGATTAGATCATTAGTCGCAACTCACCAATGTCGCTGGAAAATAAGCCTCTGATTCATAAATCTATTTTACACCCGATACCAATTTACGGAATTCAATTTGGGAGGTAGTTAGCAATTCTAATATTGAAATATTACAGTGATTCCAATTAAAAGTATTAAGACTAAAAGCACGCACACCATAGTTCGTAAGTAACAGTATTTTACATCAATACCTACAGCCCAAAATAATAAAGAAGGAAATCAGAAGTACAATCATCCAAATACCCTAGAAAACAACTTGCTGGTATCAAATGATGCTATTCGACTTAAGCGCCACAACATTATGCATCTACCCAACATACACTAACAGAATATGATTAAATTGTCATGGATAACTTACCATTGGGGTTTTCATTGCCAACTCATTATTATGTTGCTTACATATACAAAATATCATGTAAACTACTGAATGTCTCCGTTAAAGACAGATTGTACAGTATACAAGGGAAATGAAAACAAACAAAAAGAATATGTGAGGACGATAAAGTCTTCGAATTTTGTAATATATTTCATATGGAATCATTAAAGAATCATTAAAGAAAACAATTCCCGAACAAAACTATTTGATATGAAAACAGAATACAAATATTTTACTAAACTTAAAAATTATAAATATAAAAGCCATCAGTTCAACTACCTTCTTAGAAATACAAACAGAGCGCAAATAGATCATCTTAGTCTAAAATCAGTACATATCCCTGCACACTGTATACCAGTACAACAATATTAAATAGAATAGTACATGAATTAGGGCTACCAAATCGTACTTTTACATATCTAGACCTCGTATAGCGTACACTGATTTGTGAACAACTATACCAAATATATTTATTATAATTTCGTTTAATCTGCTATAATTACAATGCGATTAAACTCATTGATGTTTCATATTTAGAATTCATATTATTATTTTGAATAAAATTCTATACAAACAAATTTAAATTATTTCTGTCTCTTATAAATATCAGCTGTATTAAATCGAATTCGAAATTATGTTTTTTAAATTCCTAATTTAACTTAATAACAATGTACAATACAATGAATTGAATTAAAATGATGTCTATTTAGGATACTTGACCCATAAATATGTATGTATGTTTACTTAGACAACCATTTTGCTAACAGTTTTATTTATAAATAAATTTCTTCTCAGATAACTGTAATAAATCAATCATGTTATGGTCTTAAGGTTATTGTTATATCTATATATATATATAATAATATCATTTTAATAATCAATCTTAATTAAGTACGGTGTATAAGGAACATGACATTTTCACGCGAGAAAACATGGCATGAAAACTATAAAAAAAACTATTAGAGAATTCGTTTAACCATAATATTAAACAAAAAACAACAACAACAACAAAATAACGAAATAAATTTTGTCGGTTAACTGAATTGCTGTGTACCAAAAATATTTTTTGAATATTTTCTTAATTGGACTGAAATATGATGACAAAGTATGATCATAATGGTTTATTAAAATAGTTTATTAATAAAAAAAAAAAAAAAATTTGATTTATATCATTCGATTATAATTTTTAAATGCCACTTGAATCAAAAAAATTTATATATTATATAAAAAAATGTGATATAATTGGATATGTTGTGTATTGGATATCAAAAAGCATATGAATGCAGTATGTATTATTCACTAGATTCAGAGTATATTCATTACGATGTCTATCTCTAAATTATTTATGGTGAAAACTCTTATATTAAATAACAATTTTGAAATTTGTGGCAGGTATATATAATTGCGGTATTGAATAAAATAATAAAAAACTGTGTTGAATCGTGAATTTTAGACTGTTTTTATATATGATATTATTAAAATTTGAACGGATAATTGTATTTTTAGTCGAATTTATATGATGTATGTACATATGATGTATGATTGATGTATTGATGGTTTTCCAGTTTGTAAATTATTTTCCATTATCATCAAATTAATTACCTCTTAAATATTCATACAAAAATTATGTTAATAACAATTAGTGTAAAGCCGGACGGGCTCTTATATTATGCTTGCTTCAATAAATTAAAATGTTTATATTATAAATATAATT
The DNA here is from genome assembly GCA_963942445.1 of Argyra leucocephala. Classification (NCBI taxonomy): domain Eukaryota; kingdom Metazoa; phylum Arthropoda; class Insecta; order Diptera; family Dolichopodidae; genus Argyra; species Argyra leucocephala. The sequence goes on from OZ012681.1 coordinate 20,662,421, forward strand.
TTTTGTACTGTTATAACACAGTTTTCGCATTTTTTAGTAATAGTAATCTTATATATTAATACGCTTAAACGTCTGTTAAACTTTTCACAAAGCTTTTTTCAACGAGATTAGACAACTTTATTAGAACCAAACTATTACGAATTACGATAGTGTGCAAAATTTAATTTAAAGACATAAACCACAAAACAATAAAACCAAAAACAAATTAAAATTAACCTCAAAACAATTCACCTATTGTGCAATAGCATTGATTATATCTGATTATATAAATTAATTTTAAAAAAAAAACAAAGTAGCAAAGACAAAAACCGAATTATCAGAATATAATTATTATATCGAATTATAAAAATTGCTTTGTTAAAATATTACGATATTACGATATTACAGCAAAAAAACTTACCGGTAAAACAAATAGTAAATTTAGAAAATATATTCACCTAGACCATGTTCACAAATTCCAATATTTTATTAACAAATAATTCAAAAGTATAAATTCAAATGCATTGAGTAAATATTATATTGTACATGGAGAATCATAAACCGAAATTTACGATCTGCTAAGAACAAGAAAAACAAAATATGTTATGACAGTATTATCAAGTTCCAATTCAATACACGGCAAATTTAGTACACATAAAAATTAAAAAAACTTTAAAAAGAAAAATTACAGCCTACCCTTACCTACATCAGAGACCCTAGCGGGATAACAATATAACAATAAAAACTGAAGAATAAGAGAAAAAGCATAATTATTATTGGCTTTACCCCTAACTATAATAGTCATAAGGCGTCAATAAAAACTGAACAATAAGAGAAAAAGCATAATTATTGGCTTTACCCCTAACTATAATAGTCATAAGGCGTCATTAGATGTCATAAGATACTTCGTTAAATGGCCTATATGATTCGATATGATTTAACAAAGTTATAACCAATCATAACCTTTACTATAATGGTCATACCTAATCATACCAAAACGTCAAAACCAAAATTTAAAAGAAGTGAAATAAAAATATAAATTCTATAAATAAATGTTTTGTTTTTTTATTTTGAGTTTTGAAATAGTTAGGGCTATTATGATAATAAAAAAAAACACAAAAAACGTATCTCAGGCTATTTTAATATGTGTTTTTAATGTGGGTGTGGTATGTATTTAGTTTAAATGCATTTAATTTCATATCTATACTGCCAGCGACATCTCTGTTCGCCACATGTTGTTGAAATGTACGTTTCTATTAATAGTATTTGTTAGTGAGCGTTTAGATATCAGATTTTGTTTCATGAAAGTTTTGTTTTACTTATTTAAATAAGTATTAAAATGTTAAACTATTTTCAAGATATTAAATAAAGTGAATTATAGTTTTAAGTTTTTCAATTTAACTTATTTACTATGTAATAAAAAAATATGTAAAACATTGATTCTTTTTAAGAAAATAAATAAATAAAATAAATTGTTTCATTTATAATGCTAATGCTAGATCGGCGAATGTTACGCCGGGAATAGCTAGTAGATATAGTAATTTGTATAAAAATGACACATTTGCATTTATATATTTAATGTGATAATGAATTATTGTAAACTTATTCAATTCTGTCAATAATAAAGAAGAAAATTATCATATTATACGGTTAAGGTAAACTAAAGATAAATTAATCAGATTTAACTTAAATTGACTTATTTTAGCTTGACTATATACATCCAATAATGTTAGTTCTCTAGACTAGCTATGTTTATTATGGCTTCATATGATATATAAAATTTACGACAACATAACAATATTATATTCGATAACTTATTCATCTTTCTATATGAAATTTTAATTTCAAATCAATTTCAATTCAATTCAATTTATTCAAATTTAATATACATGAGACGATTAATCTCTACAACTGTATATATATATATACATATACGCAACTCTTTTAGATGTATATAATTTACACAATTTGTTCCCATATTTCTAAAAACAAAAAAAAATTAATATAATATTCAAACTCTATTTTGAAAATTAATAAAACTTGAAAAATAAAAAATTAGAAAGCATGAATATACGTTAATATCCTCTCTCAATAGTATTATTCCTATTTGTGTTAAAATTAAAATTATAATTATAAAATATTGAATATAAAATTCATATAGCTATAAAAAAATAAAAAAAAGGTAAATAATTGAATAACTACGGTTTTTGTCTGAAATATACTCCCAACAAAGTTCAATAAATTTCCAGTGAGAAGTCGCAGAACTAATGGCATTTGGCAACGTATTCCAATACATAGAAAGTCTCTACAAAATCAAGATAAATGCCTGAATCTACCATTATGGCTTGGGTTACTAAATTCATACTCCTTGGTGATCTTACAATGTTATTTTGCCATTCAAGGATCAAGGATCACAAAATAAATATCAAGGATCAATTTTATATATTATTTTCCTCATGTACGAAACATACCTAAAATCTAGGAAATTAGTAAAGGTAGTATTATTTTCAACATAATCACTAATCCTATCAAATTAGTATAACGAAACGAGTGCATACACTAAATATAATATTAATTCTGTTAAGTTCATGTGCAATCATTCCAGCAAAAACTATGTCAAAATACATGAAGATTTCCGACAGCACAAGCTTTTTCTTTATAACATATTCATCAATATTGAAAGAAATAACTTCCATAGTTTAATGGAATTAGTCTTGACGACTTCTTAAAATTTCTCCCAATTTGCATATAGTTAGCTCTGGAAAATCAATTAACACTGAATTATGTATTTTTGATGCTTCAACTAGAGTGACAAACTGTTTTTGGTTGTTTTAGAATATTTACTCACCAAACTCAGTATACTGGGCCCAACCTGCGGGATTAAGTAAGCCAATTATATCACTAATTTTACATCCCACAAATCACCTTATATTATTTAATAGGAGCGAAATTTGAAAAAGTTGGATTCGGAATGTTGCTGGCACTGGGCAGCTGCAAAAGAAGTATTCAGGAGTTTCTGTATCGTTTATATCTTTCTGTATCGGCTATAATAAGTATATAAATATAAAAATTTCACAATAAATATTACTTACTTACTTGCATAAGTGGCCAACAGACCATGTATAGGTCTTGGGTCTGACTTATCGAAGTCCTCTATTTTTGTCGGTCATGGGCGGATTCTGTCCAGATGATTTTTTTTTGGGCGTGCATTGGTGGGAATCTTCATAGATAGCTTCCATTGTATGCTAAATTTTTACGAACTAAACCACACTCCTCCCATTAAAACTGGTTCGACGATTAATTTATTTCTAGTGTTCTTCAACAAAAAGTTTACGAAATTCCAACGTATTAAATCTAGTGGGTCAGTTCTTTTAAGCCTTCTGATATCATTTTGATTTTCTAGTAGTTGAGTGGTCTCAACGTTAACATGACCCCTCAAGATGAGCCAAATGCTTTGCTGAATGTATTTTTACTTCATTTGCTATGCAAATATTTTTTAGATCTCTGTGCAAGTCACTGTTGCGAACATACCACTAAGAGGCATTTACCATGTTGCGCAATATTTTGGAATTTCTGTATACAAAGTACATATGTTTGTTTGGCACATCCCTATATTTGTATGCCGTACAACCATATCGGTTGGATTATCTGATTATATAACAATATCTTCTTATGTATATAGGTAATTTTGAATTTCGACCTGTGCATTTCTTTATATTTATTATCAATGTCAAATTTGTTTATTTTTGACGTGCCACCTAAGTTTGACATCTAATGTCATTCTTAAGTATTTAGCGTTGTTTTCTTAGGGTATATTCACCCTATTCAGATTTACCGATAGATGGTTTTCTAATTTTTCATTTGTAAAATTTATATGTACCGGTTTTAACTCTCTTTGCAATTTATTTGTAACCTCTTCAATATTAGATCCAACTGCCATCAACGCAGTGTCGTTATCGAATATAGCTACAGTCATATTTTCCATTTGTGGTAAATCATTAGTGTAGAACAAATACAGTATGGGACCCAGAATACTACCTTGAAATATAGTAGAGCAGACTTACTTTTCTTCTAAAGATTTTTCTATTATGTCTGTTATCCTACACTGAGCAAAAAAATATGTTTGGCTCAACTATAAAATTAAACAACAATAATATGGTTGGAAAATATAGTTACATTAACCATATTACTTCATATAACTATGGGTTTTATATAAAGCTAAAAAGTTTTTTATATGCTTAAATGAAATATAATATGGTTGCAACAAAAATAGTTCATAGTTAACACAACAATATTATTATCTTCACAAACATAATTATGTTTGCAGCAATATTATTTATAATTGAAACAAAAATAATTATGTTTGGAGTAAACATATTATAGTTACTTTCTACAAGACGATATTTTGTTCTCAACTATAATTTTGTTGTTTTAAATATGATTCACTAATATATTAGGCTTAAAATAAATATAATATGGTTGAATGAAAAATATTTATGTTTACACCAAACATAATTTATAGTAGGTTCAATAATAATATTATTCTCACAAACTTAAGTTATGGTTGCAGTAACATTAATTTTAATTGAAACAAAAATAAATATGATTGAAGTAAATATATTATATTTGAAATAAAAGCACAGTATAGTTAATTTCGAGAGAATTATATTTTTCTGTCAATTATAATAAATAAATGTCCAATAAATACCAAATTTTGTTAAATTGTTGCTGTCTACATCAGCTACATAACTATTAAATTTATCATCTTCAGCTGCTGATGACTGTAAAAAATAAAAAATAAAAACATAAGTATATTGTAATAGTTAATATTACCTGCAAATTAAAAAGTACTTATATTATAGCATCTGACAAGAGATTCTAAAGAAAGCCTCAACTTTCGTAATATATTGCCATAAAAATAAGAAACTGTTTGATTGAACAGATTATTAAATAATTATAATTTAACTAACCCGTATAGTTTCCTTTTATTAGTTTTTCAATAGTTCGTCTCAACTTAGATTAATTATTCTGTTTTGTTATTATTTTAATAACTAACTATTTCAACTTATATTTCCTCTCACAACATTTTATCCAGTTTTTCATAAAGTACACTTCTAGATAAAAAACTAGTGGTTAGTTTATAAAATGTTGTGAGGAAATGTATGCAAACACTTACAAATTTATATTCATCAGCTAAGAGTTTTTACATTAGATAGGTACGCTTATGTTTTAAAACACGTTTTAACTTGGCAAACAACAACAGAAGACTGAATATTCAAGTATTTTTTTATTTTTGAAGCATTTTATTTTAACGCCAACTATAATATGATTACTTCAAACATAATATTATAGTTACTTTAATCATAATATGATTACTTCAACCATAATATGATTATTTCAAACATATGAGATGATTACTTCAATCATAAGGCAACTATAACTTGATTGCTTCGATCATAATATGATTAGTATTACTACAAATAGTTGTAAAACAACTATAACATTATTTCTTTAACCAAAATATGTTTGTTACAACTACTGGATTATGAGCTTCTTAACCATATTATGGTATCCACAACCATAATATTTTTGTAAGCAATATAATTTATAGTTGATTTACATTTTTTTAAATATAGTTGTAGCAACCATAATTTATTACAACGTAGGTATATGTTTCGATTAACTATAATATTTTTAACACAAATATAATATATTTCTATCAACCCTGGTTATATTCCTCATTAACATATCAAATGTTTGTTTCAACTATATCTAACATAATAAGTTTAAAGTAACCATAATATATTTCTCGTAACCATTGGATAAACATATTATTTCTCTATAGTGTATGGATTTGATCGATTGCCGAGTGCTTCTATCTAAAACCAAATTGATAACTTGGAATCAGGTTACTATTTTCTATGATCGGTCTACATACAAACAACGTACAAAGTTTTGTAGACCGTACAGCAAACCTTACATGTGTATGAGTATTTTTCTGTGTAACGTATTCACAATTTTTTTTACATTTACAAAAATTTTTCATATGTTTAAAGTGTTTAATTTCTCTCCAGGTTTAAAAATTTAAAAAATCATTTATTCGCATAAATTTTAATTATATTTCACAGAATATAATTAAATCTAAAGACAAAGAATTTAATTTCTAATTTTAATTACTACACAAAGTATTATATTTATATAAAATAAAATAAAACACAAGACCCACATTGATTTACCTTATATCATATTGAAATTAAACACTTTTTGTTTTTATAATCTTTTCATTAAATGTGTGTGTATGTGTACAGAGTTTGTAATATATATAAATTGATATTATCATATATTATGTTTATTTCTTTAATTAATTATTATATTATTTATATAGTATATAGTTTCTAAGCTTATTTCAACAAGTATAGTAGTAGTATTCAAAGTAAGAAATTATTATAGAATAAATAAAAAATGAAAATAAAAATTAAATTACAAGGTATCAACCTTTCAAGAGCCTATGTTATTTATTCATTTAAATTTATTTTTTCAAAAAATTACTACTACATACATATACTCACCATATTGCTTATTATTTTTGTTCATTATATTTTATCAGTATAAAATATAAATTTATATACAAGTCCTTGATATATACTTGTATCTTAATAATATCATATTTAATATTAAATTATCTTGGATATCATGAAATTTTATTAAGGAAACATTATAACTTTATTGTCTTCTATTTATTTATTATATTAAATTTTTATTTCTCTTTCCATCATTCCTACATTGTTGAAATGTTTTTGCACAAAAATTTTTGTGTAATAGTATAGTAGAAAAATAGATATAGAATAATAGATGGTACTTTCGTTAATGTATTTTCATGTAATGAATACTATGAAATTAGGTGGCTGACTTTTAAGTGAAAATAATAATAAAAATTTGGAATGAAAAAACATTCCCGTAATCAAAATTATTAGGCTTGAAAATGTAACAATTAAATAGTTTGCTTTATAATAAACTTCTTCTTTTGATTACAGCTCAATTGGTAATATAATCATTTTATAGAATAGCTTATATATGATTTATTACTTGTAGAATAATTACTTTCATCACTATACAAAGGGTAAATTCCCACCTAAAATTAACAACTGTTAAAATCCCATCTAAAATTAACAAATGAAAAAATTGTTACATTCTTTTTTTTACACTCTTGACAGTAACTTAGGTAGAATCACCTTTTCGTGCTTAATTAAGTACGGTACTGCAATTTTACACTACAATATCTACAATATTTTGAGTATTTATTTAACAAATTCGACATTAAATGTCGAAAACTACTGCTATTGCCAGGAACTAAGCGTTCTTAAATAGAATAGTTTCATTTTATTTAATTTGTTAACAGATTATACTCTCAATTATTTTTTGGTCATTTTATATACCCCAATGACAAAGGGTACTAGACCAGGTCGAAAAACCAATAAAGCATTTTTTTGCTTCATCGGGAATTGAACCTAAGAATCTTTCGGTTGAAAGGCACGCGCTCTACCTACTGCGCCACTCAGCATGTGTTCTAAACTATTGCAGAATTCTAGATGTAGCCTCCTACGATTTTCATAAAAAATCTGAAGCTACATCTATCGCTGTGTCAACCAAAAGAAATATAATGGTAAGTTCCCTCAGTCTTGATTTGGTCGCAATAGTTAATTGGGGCTTAAAAAACAGAGTCGAGTTTAACACTTCTAAAACTCAGAGCTGTACAATCTCCCGAAAAATTTTCATTTTTGATTGATGAAAATTAAAAATAAAAACTAATATTAAAAATTAAAGAACTAATTAAATAACCTTATTTTAATATAATATTTTTTTTCTTTTTACTCTTTTCTTTCAGAAAGGTAGATTTCAGCGGTTTGAAAGCTTAAGTATATTAGGTATGCACCTTAATCGAAAAATGATCTGGAATGATCATATATTTGAAGTTACAAAAAACGCAGCCAAATGTTTAAGTTTTCTTAGCCGATGCAAGGCTTACTTCTCCCCATGTGACCTCTTGAAAATCCTAAAAGCTTTCAAACGACCCAAAATGGAGTACAATTCTCACAAGTGGACTGGCGCTTCTAGTATTGCGTTAAAACATTTGAATAAAGTCCAAAAATGGGCTAATCGTCTAATCAATGACCCAAATGTGACAGCTCATCTTGCTGCTCTTGGACATTTCTTCTCTTTTTTATAGATATCACGTAGGCATCGGCACATGCTCAGTGGAAATTAAATCTATATTGCCTCCACATAAGCGTTTTTCGCCCGTGAAACACAAAGGGCAGCATGTGCTTATCCCTACACCATTGAAATCCCTAGATGGCAAAAGACAAGTTAGCGAAATTCGTTTATAACCTCAACATCCCGAATGTTGAGCCAAATTGCATCTTATGTGTTCCCAAAACATGACAAATTCTATATTTATGACCTAAACAAATTCACGACGAGCATTAAAAACTTTGATTGTAATTGTTCTCCTTCCCTCTTACCACCGTCCTTTCCTAATTTTCCTTTCCCACCCTAACCAAACGTATTAATCGGTATAAAGTGTTTTGGCTATGTATAAAAAAAACAAGGATTCTAGATTATCGATTTAATATATAAAATCGTTGTGATGATCAGTGATTTATTTCGATAAAAATAGCCCATTTATATTTAAATCCTAAAGTTTAAAAACTCGCTAATAAAAATTCTGCCAATTAAGATTCGGTGTTGACTATAAGTTAAAATTTCACCATATTTTTTACCATTTTGGAATTGTTTTTTTTGTTTTTTTTTTAAATTGAATTTTGATTAGCGTGATTTTGAAAATTAGGATTTTGATATTTTGCAACTCTATAAAAGTCGGGATTTCGATAAACGAGATCCTATTATGGATATCTTGACACACTCGTAAGAATGGTTCATAGATCGGTTGAAATAATTTCGAAAATTTTGTACAAAACGGAGTTTATAGACTTTGAACCGTATGTAATATTTTTTGCTAGCTATAATAGTAAGAGCTGATTTGACGACAGAATTTGAAAAATTTTCATATTTACTGTATTGTACTCATGCACTGTATTGTTACTGTACTGTATACTATTTATGTATTGTTATCAGTGAAGGTGTTCTCATGCGGTTTTGTATGAATATTGGCGGTACCATTTTTCTTTATACGTTATATTCTGCTTACCCAGTGATGGAGTCTAAATGTCAGTTTTTTGGCTGTGTTTTGGTCATAATACAGCTGTAGTAGGCCCTTTCTTCAAACTCGTACATCATTTACTTCATCATCATTTACTTTTTTTGAGAGTAATGAACTTCGGCATAGCTCAGATATTGTTATTCTGGGATTACAGTTTTATGTAATCACTATTTTGAAAAAGTATAATTGATCATTCCGTTATTTTACTTAATGTAGATTATAGTAAAAAATACTTATATTATCTCGCCGGGGACTTGAACCTGTGATGGTTACATTGGTACATTGTATTTTTATGACATCCCACCGATTAAACTTTATGGAGAAATTCAAATATAATACCGTACCGGTTATGATTTTTTTTTTTGAATATGCAAACTGCATGATGGCTTACTTTTGATAATAATCACGGTTTAGAGAAACAATTAATGAACTTAGTGTTTTGTATAATACCACCTTACTAATCCTTGAGCTCAGTTGTTTAGAAAAATCAAATTCATAACCATTTGCCAAATTGATTTTTTCGTTTTTATATTAATGTTTGCCAAAAGCGATCCCGTTTGCTTCACATTAATGTTTGCTTCACGATAGATATAAACTCCTGAATTATCTCAAAATTACTTGAGACGATATTAATGTTGTGTTCTGCCCTATACGAAGTTGGGAAAAGTGTATCTCTTTTCATTTTTCCTTCTTTTTACAACTTGATTCATCTTCAATCTGTGCGAAGGCTTTACTAACTACTCATTGTGATGTTCCAATAATATTTTACTAACTTTTTACTTCACAGCTCTCAAATTATCATATTTCTTTTTATTATTATTAAAGCCTACCATACAGTTACAAATCATATATACGTTCTCATAATTCCACATATCTGGAATATTTTGCAACAACACTAGTGAAACTGAAACACTATATGTGTATGTATTTAAATTAAAGTATGAAAAAGTCCTTCCAGAAGGAAATTTATTAATAATGAAAATAAAAATCATTCAAAACCGTTATTATAGAGGAAAAATAAAACTATACGTACTGTAATAAAATTAATCCTTAAAATGATTTTGCCGTTTTCGAAAAAAATTAATACTCATACACCTTTCAAAACTTTACTTTATTCATGCCAAAAAATACTAAAAATAAAAAAAAAAAGAATAAAAAAAAACAAACAAAATGTAAACAATTTGAAAAATTTTCATCGAAGTTAAGAAAATTATTATTAAAAGCAGTTTTGGACTAATTACGTAATGAGTTATTTACCTTTTATTATTTAAAACAAATTTTTTTTAACCCTTATATTCCCACCGTAGTTTACAATTAGTTTTTGTTTATCAAATTTATTTCGTAGCATAGAAAAAAATATTGATTAAAAAAAAACTTGGTGGTGATAAACTTTATAGTTTATAAGTTGATAAGTCACTAGGGATCCAATATTATTCACTAATATCTATTTACGAAATTTCCCACCAGTCTCAGAAGAACTTGGAGGTGTTATTTTTCCTGACAACACTGCAATAAATAACTATTAGAGGATATAATGCAATGCAGGGATAGGTAATCATGGTATAGGGCATGTTTTATACGGGTGTGCTGCAGTCGTGGGGTGTTGAAAGTCTACCGCGCAGTGCTATTACAAAAAAGAATTTATTGCATGCCCAGAAGAAAAGTAATTAAGTATAAAAAAATAAATGTATAAACAAAACCACGTGTTGAGTTATGGCTTCTAGACTTATGACTTACAGTGTATGGAATACTTTCAAATATTCATAGTCCTATAAAATATAGAGCCGGATCCATTATACATTTGTAATACTGATTGATCAATAAATGGATTTTAAAGTATAGAAACGGTGTAAGAGGAACTCAGTCTTAAGACATATACATGGCTCTAATCAGCGAAAACATGAAACTAACTCAACTACTCGAAAATCATGGGAGATGACAAGGAAATTAAAAAGAGCAAAACTATTTGAATTCATTGAGCGCAATGCTTTTATAAATGAAGAAACGAAGCAAAAAACGTAAATGAAAGTTTTGTAGAATTCAAATTTACTAGAATTCAAATATGACTATGTGCAGTAAGATGTAATAAAATCCTAATCTTAATGATGAATTCAATGCGGATATCAGAGGTTGATTTCGAAATAATTTTATTGAAGCTAAAAAACTAAAACAAACAACAACTTTTCCAAAAACTAATATAAAAATAAACGAAATATAACTAAGAAATTGTGACAAAACTAAACAGTTTTAAATGAGGATAGTTGGCGGTAAAGTAGAAGATGTATATCCACCGAGTGTTCAATATTGAAAATTTAATGAGTTGCCTTCGCAGTGTTTTTGTTTGTAGCGGAAATACATAATTTCTTACACCTGGTGTACGAAAAGTAATAAAAAACAACAACCAAGTATCTTAGCCTATTAGGTACTTTAAATGTAAAAATAGTGGTACAGAGAGAGAGAGAGAAAGAGAGAGGGAGTATATCTACTTCCTTCACCACCTTATCATAATATTTAATCCATAGATGAAAAAAAAAACGGTACAATTTCCAGAGTAATTTCTCAAACGATTTTCATTACTATTCTTTTAAATGATAGATATTTAAAAGGAGACGTAGCGAATTAAAAATTTTTTTTAACCTTCACTTGGGCAGGATTAACGTATGTTAATATTTACTTTTTTACTTTCAAATAAAAACTTCATTATTTGGCCGATCATAATAAAATCAGAGATCAGTGCCTAATTTTTTTAGTAGATATTGAATATATAAAGAAAAGTTCGGAAAAATGTGTCTATGCCCAATTTTTCGGCAATTCAATTTTTTTTCTTCGTTGTTGGGCAAGATTAACATATGTTAATATTTTTTTTATTTATACAAAATGTATGGTATTTTATAAAATTTTCGTAATTATTTCGATAAGGGTTGAAAAATAAGGTAAAAGGTTCTGAAATATTTTAAATTGAAATAGAACTAAAATTAATATATTTTAAGACATAAGATAAATAAAACACCAAAGGTTTTTTGAAAAATTTTATTTTTGGTATGTTATAAAAAAGGAAAATTCTGTTACGAAGTTAAATTAAAAATTTATGTCAACCATTGATGTATTGAAAATTGCGGCGATGTTTGACAATCAGTTACACTTTTTGTTAATGGATAGCGGACCTATCGATTTTTGTCGGAAAATATTTTGTTGTTATTCCACTTTCTTTTTTTTTGTTGCCTACCTTTCCAATAAAATATTGATTTGAATCAACAATGTGATTATTTTCTTCTTGTACTTTTGATTCATCATCTAGTGACTCATTCTCAGAATCATAACCATCACTTTCTTACTTGATTTCGAAAAAATTTATTAATTTGTACACCAAAATATAGGAAATTTAAAAAATTGGTTTTTTGAAGAAAAACACTCTTTAATTACAAAATTTACTTACCTGAACGGCACATAAAATTTTAAACTCTTCCATATTATTGCAAATATTGAACATTCAATAAATAATCTTTCCAAAATATATATATTTTATTTAATTTTTTTTTACGTCATTGAATTAGACACACTGTTGTTGCTGAAACTACTAACTCTGTTATAAGTACATTTTAACAAACGGAAGTCCCCAGTAGCACTTCTTTTTCTAAAATACTGGTATTTCCAAAAAAATATCTTACAGGATAGATATTCGCTGGTAATAAAAGCAAGCATAAAAGTAACAATAATGCATATACAAAAATAATCATAAAAACATAAAAATCACTTATTTTTATCAAAAAATTCTGCATACAAAATGTATGGAAAAACTAAACATACGTTACGTATATTTCATTTGCCGCCCAAGTGAAGGTTAAGCTTTATTATTAATTTTGAATTAGACTTTACAATGTCCATGTACTAATCAATGTACAGGGTTTCTGTTTCTTCTTGTCAGAATTTAATTTAATTTTGATTTTGTTTTTAAATAAAATATATAACAAATATGGTTGTACTTACACAGTTTATAGAAAAGATAGATATGATTGTTCTCTATCTTATAATGTTCCAAAAGGTGGAGGTGTATTGATAACTGTTAAAAATACTCTTTGTTCTTCACAGTTGTTGTTTTTTCAGCACCACTCTACCGATATTTTTGAAATAATTGCTGTTAAAATTGAATTACAATTAAAAAATTTAGTTATTATTAATCTTCATATTCCTCCGGCGTCCAGTATTGATGTGTATACCAAATATATATCAGAAATTGATTTATTAGTTAGTAAACTTAATACAAATGATGACATAATTCTTTACGGAGATTTTAATCTACCTAATATTAAATGGGTTCCGCATGACGAGGAAGCCTACTACATTCCACTTGATTTAGTTAGTAATACAGAGTACTTTGTAATCGACTCCTTTAATTCCTTTAATTTTCAACAGATATCTTCAATTTGTAATAATCGCGGTAGGCAATTAGATCTGCTATTTACGACAAATTGGGATAATCTTAACATCATCAATTCTCCATTTGAACTGGTTGAAATTGATGATTATCATCCTCCTATTTGTTTTTCTTTTTGCATTCTTATCTCATCTCCCAAAGTTGATTCAGCACTTTCTTATCGTTTTAATTTTCTTAAAGTTAATTTCGACGCTATTAATAATTACCTAAGTTCTTATGATTTTTCATTTATGACCTCTTCTAATTTAAATGTCGCAGTTAATCATTTCTATAAAACTATTCAATTTGCTATTTCACGATATGTTCCATTAGTCATTGACAATAGTGATAAATCTAGTCCACCTTGGTTTACCAAAAACCTTAAAAAGTTAAAAAATAAGAAAAATAAAGCTTGGCGTAAATTTATTAAAAGCAATAATAACATTGATTATAATGCTTTCTTGAATCTATTTAATGAATTTAAAATGATGTCGGATAACTTTTTTTTTTTTTTTTTTTTTTTTTTTTTTTTTTTTTTTTTTTTTTTTTTTTTTTTATTAATAATATTCTTTCTAATATAAAATTATTGAGCTTAAAATATAATTACAATTGAATATTTTACCACTCTAAAATAAATTTAATTTTCTTTAACCGTGATATAAACAAAACATTAGTTTTGGTATAAAACATCACAGAAAAATCCATATTTAAAAATAAAAGTAAATTACTTACAGCTAAAGAGTACATATATACATATATAGACATACAAATATTTTATATTATAACATAAAAAAAAAAAAAAAACATGGAGAAGAAAAAAAAAAAAAAAATATATTCACTCCTTAATTAATCTATCCATTTCTGTAGGATTATTTTTTAATAAGTATTTTAATTTTTTTACAAAAAGATCTAAATTTAAACTCTCCTTTAACTCCAGTGGTAATTTATTATATATCCTTATAGCTGATGAAAGGCAACTGTTGCGTGATAACTCTGTTCTTGATTTTGCATAGTTGAGATTATTTAACTTTCGTGTATTGTAATTGTGTACATTACTCCTTTTAGTAATTTGAATATTTTTTTTGTAGATTCCTTTTTCCAGTTTGTAAATTAGTTTAGCTTTTTCCAAAACAATAATTTCTGATAGCTTCAGGTAACCCGTTCTCTTAAAAATTTCATTTGTAGGAGTAAGCCAATTAAATTTATGCAAGCCTTTTATAGCCTTGTTAATTATGATACCAATTTTATCTTTTAGCCAAGAGGAACAACTAGACCAATTACATATATTATATCTAATATGTGAAATAATATGAGAATAATATATACTATCAGCGGATTGTCTACTGAGAATGATTCCACTTCTTTTGATAGCACCTAATAAAGGCACAATTTTTTTTTCCAGTTTATTGATATGATCATCCCATTTTAACTTTTCATCAATTACAACACCAAGATACTTATATGTAGCAACTCTTTCAATTTCGGTATTGTTTACTAACAGTTTTGGATTTACATCGGCTTTATTTCTTATTTTATACACTATATATTTGGTTTTTTCAGCATTTATAGTTAATTTATTACCTTTGAGCCAATTGTTGTATTTTCTCAATCTGTATTTATAACTCTTTCTAATTCATCGCAATTTTTGGCACTGTATATAAGTAGAGTATCATCAGCAAAGATCTTATATTCAGCTACTAAATTCGCAAATTGTATATTATGAATATACAGCAAATATAATGTAGGACCTAACACAGATCCTTGAGGAACACCAATATTTATTGAAACTTGATTACTTAGTACTCCATTTATTCTTGTAATAGTTTTCCTATTTTTAAGATAAGAGTTGAGTAAATCCTGAGCTGGTCCCCGTATACCAATTTCATATAATCTATCAAGTAATACGCTGTGATCCACAGTATCGAAAGCCTTTTTTAGATCAATAAATACAGAGCATACATAGTTTCCTTCATCCAATTTACTTATAATTGAGTTAGTAGATTCCACAACTGCTGAATCAGTTCCAATTCTTTTTTGAAATCCAAATTGATTCACATCAAAACCAACTACCTCTTGTATAAAATCTTGAATTCTGACATTTATAATTTTTTCAAACACTTTTCCTACGCAGCTTGTAAGCGTAATTGGTCTGTAATTCGATACATCCAGCGTTGACCCGGATTTAAATATAGGTACCACAATACTTGATTTTAAACACTCAGGATAAATACCAGTAGAAAAACATCTATTTACCAAGCAGGCAATTGCAGGTGATATTATTGCTGCAACATGCATTAGATCTACAGCTGTTATATTATCAACCCCTGGTGTACTATTTTTTAACCGCATGATGATTTCATATACTTCTTTTTCATCCGCCGGTTGAAGAAAAATAGTTCGACTAGTCAATCCATTTTTTACTGTATACTTGCCAGCATCCTTAATTTTGTCTGCTAATTTGTTTCCAATTTCACTGAAGTACATATTGAAGCAGTTTGCAATTTCAAGACTATCACATATTCTTACTAATTCTAACATATTCTAACTTATATACCAATTATGTAAAAGATATGTCTGATAATATTAAAACTAATCCGAAACTTTTTTGGAAATTCGTTAACTCGAAAAGAAAAAGTGATCAGTATCCTTTGTGTATGAATTATAAAAACTCTAGTAGTAGTGATCCTAATGTCATTTCTGAATTTTTCCGTGATTTCTTCTCTATTAGTTATTCTACGGCTGGCTGCTTTCTCATTAAACGAAAGTAATTTTGGCCATTTATCGAATTTTTCTAAAACTACATTGAGTAATATTCATATCGATTCTAATGTGGTACTCAATTATTTATTAAAGCTTGATAATAATCCTAGTCCTGGTACTGACGGCATCCCTAACCTATTCTTAAATAAATGTTCTTCTTCACTATGTGGTCCTCTCTCTGTATTATTCAATTCTTCTTTAACTTCTGGTATTTTTCCTTCAATCTGGAAAACTGCCCTAATTAGACCAGTTCACAAAAAAAAATCTAAAAAATAATGTAAGTAATTATCGTCCAATTGCTAAACTTTCTTCTATACCTAAACTATTTGAACTTATTGTATTTGATTCTATTTATGATCATTGTACTTGTTTCTTATCATCTTTTCAACATGGCTTTGTAAAGCTTAAGTCTACTGTTACTAATCTTGTTGAGTCAACATCTACCTTTATTAATAACATGGAAGATGGGTTTCAAACGGATGTAATATATACAGATTTCAGCAAAGCTTTTGATTTGCTTCCACATAACATTATCATCTTTAAGTTAAATAAATTAGGATTTCCTAGTTACTTTATTAATTGGGTTCATTCTTACCTTTCTGGTCGTAGTTATAGTGTTTCGTTTAGATCGTCAATTTCCACTGAGTTGGAAGCTCCCACAGGTGTGCCTCAAGGTAGTCATCTCGGTCCTTTACTCTTCATTATTTCTATTAATGATGTTTCATCTTTATTAATTAATAGTCATATTAAAATTTACGCCGATGACATGAAAATTTATAAAAAAGTTGTTAATTTAGAGGATGCATTAGCGTTACAAGCTGATCTGAATCGTTTCTATAGTTGGTGTTCGTATAATAATCTGCAGCTTAATGTCAATAAATGTGCTTATATTACTTTTACACGACGATTATGCCCAATTTCTTATGTATATTCTTTTAATAGCTGCAAAGTATTCCAAAGGTTACATCAATTAAAGACCTAGGAATACTCTTCGATACTAAACTTTCATTCCATCTTCATTA
Organism: Argyra leucocephala; assembly: GCA_963942445.1. Classification (NCBI taxonomy): domain Eukaryota; kingdom Metazoa; phylum Arthropoda; class Insecta; order Diptera; family Dolichopodidae; genus Argyra; species Argyra leucocephala. The sequence continues at coordinate 20,679,816 of OZ012681.1, forward strand.
TTCAGATATTTTAAACAAAGCCAATTCTATGCTTGGTTTTATTAAACGTTGGGCTAGAGAATTTGAAGATCCGTATGTATTAAAATTCCTCTATACCTGCTTGGTTAGACCTAATTTAGAATATGCTAGTCAGGTTTGGTGTCAATTTTATGGTGTTCACATAGACAGAATTGAATCGGTTCAAAGAAAATTCCTTAGATATGTTTTACGTCTTCTTCCTTGGGAAGATCCTTTAAGATTAACTCCTTATGAACATCGACTAAATTTAATTCATCTTAATACCCTTGAAAAACGGCGTAAAGTTGCTGACATTGTATTTCTAATTGAGTTAAGTAAAGGCAACACTTCGTCTCCCCAATTGTTTGCTAAACTTAATTATTGTTCTCATTCTAGACTAAGAACTGCTAATATGTTTAATTTGCAGTACCATCGGACTAATTATGGTAAATATGAACCAATTAATAGGATGATGTCTCTTTGTAATGCATTCAAACCCCATATTAACTTTTCCCTAACTAAACAATCATTAAAAAATAATCTGTATTTGTGTAACTAATTTTTTTTTTGATTAATCTTTGACCTGTCTTCTTAATTGAAGTTTTTTCATTTTTATTTTTTAATTACTGTTAATTATAAGATTATTTTTTCTTTTTTAATTTTGTTATAATATAAAAATTTTGTTATTTTTTTTTTTTTTTATTATTCTTTTTTGAATGTTTAATTTTTAGTTTATAAATTTAATTTAAGTATGATTTATTGTAACTTGCTTGAATTAAGCTTGAAATAAATAAATAATTGTTGTCCAAGATAAATCAATGAAAAAAAATTATAGTACGATCAATAGTAAACTGCAATTATTAATGAAACTATAATATTATTAATTCATATTAAAATTGGGTTCCATTTTTTAACAAGCTTCCTCGAATTTCGAAGAGCGGCCGAATACTAGTTATTATTTATTTAATATGCCTTAATTTCGTTACATAATTTTTCTAATTTTTATTAATTAAGAGCTTCTAATTTTTCTCTATTATTCATACATCAGTTTAATGTTAAAATGTTATTTATTAGAAACGTTGTAGTTTTATAAATCCAAAAGTATAAAAAATTAAAAAAAAAAAACATTATTATCAACATAAGGGTTAATAGAAATAATCTGAATTTTGGAAAGATGTGTACAAAATAAAATTTAATAGAAAATATAAATATGAAGGACATAAAATTCATTTTGTTTTGTTGAATTTTTATTTTTTACCTAATGTAAATGTGATCTGAGCACGCTCTCATGTATTTATATATGTAAATGACATAACAGAAGGCATTTTGAAAGCATTTATATTGGTTGCTTGTTATATTGTTTAAAGTTTTGAATTAATTTTATTACCATATGTTATTGTTTAGTAGAAAAAGTTTTTGTTTTTCTTTTTTAAATGAAATTGTAATATTAATGAAATAAATTTATAAACTAAATGAATATAGAGAGCCAGTGACGCCATTGTCGCCATTAATTTAATTTTCAATGGAAACGAAAGTATTTGCTGATTTTTATAACAACGGAAGAACGATATTTTTATTATTAAATGATTCTATTTTGTTCTAAACATCATTTAACATAACTTAAAATGAATCAAATATATTAAGTATACCTTGCTGTATAGTAATACATCAAAAAAAAAATTCGTGTTTGTCTTATGTGTTCGTTTTATCGATAATTGTAATCATTGTAAATATACCTATTCGTTAGTTTGAGCAAAGTGTTTTTTGTTAGTAACAACCAAATCGTTAGAATATTATATTTAGCAATGACGTACAGTAACAATAAATTTTTGGAGTTGTTTAGTTCATCACAACACTACTTGGACACATTAGTAGGTATTTGTAGTTAGACTACCTAACATATACAAATACAATTTATTAAAATATGTTGTTAATACACCTGTGAGTTATAAAAATCAACAAAAATTGTAATGTAAAATCTATTTTAATTACTATTAAAATTAATTTATAAAAATTAATTTACTTACCTACAGATGACAGGGGTAGAATAACATAGGATAAGATAGAAAGAAAAGTATAGGATAGATTAGTATACATTTGAAGAATAACACCATTACTTTTTTTTTAAATTTCTGAAAGTTTTATGTTGGTTGTGGGAACCCTTTAAACGGAATGCGATTTCCCCATTTTGAAGTTTGAACTTTGAACCAATTTTTGTAACTTGTTTTCTTGCCATCTTAATACTTTCACTATAACGTCGGTCGCAGGCTTGGTTGATTGATCCATACGCCATTTTGACATTTTTGACATTAAAACATTTCTTGGGGTTTTGCGACATGCTCTTTCTCCCTGTCTTCCCCGTTTTCTTCTATATCTAATACTTTTTGCAATAATGAGAGGTAACTTTGAACGACATCCACTTTTTTTATAATTTTTTATGCACCTTTCATCTATATCCAAAATTTTGGCGTTTGTATCACAAAATATATGAAATATCCACTACTGAAATTATATGTGCTTATTTGATCCACGTTATTGTATAATACACATGGATCACTCATTTATAATTTTTTTTCAATTCAATTTTGATCCACAACCATTATTAGTGTAATAAGCTATCAAATTGTGCAATCCACATGGATCAAAAATAAACGGTTTTTCTTAATGTCAATTTGATTCATGTACGTTTATTTAAATATATACTCCATTTTACCGTATATATAAAGAGCGTATATATAAGGTATATATATTCAAGAGGTTGAATTATAATGAAATATTCAAGTGGTATATTGACAGGAATTCAAAAAACTTGGAAATGCATAGCCCCTTGCCTCATGTAAAGTTACTCAACGGAATACAGTCAAAAAAAATTTGTTTGAAAGTAATTCAGATGACAAGACATCACTATTTTGAATTTTTTTCTATCTCTGCCGCAAAATTAGACTTTAGCAAGGTTCCATTTTCAAAAATAAAATGCATATTATATGAATAGGATGAACCTTTTGCTATTAAACATAAAACATCCTTTTTAGGTTTGAATTATAATTACATTAGTATAAATCAAAGAAAAAAAGAAATTTGTTTAATGTTTAGCCTTCTTCCTTTGAAGCCGTCCAAAATTGACAAAAAAAGGACTTACTGAAACACCTTCCTCGTGAAAGCGTAACTTATCTAACTGCTTTGCTTAAATAATTATTATACTATTTCAAACGTACTATCATGTTACACAAGATAATGGCTGTGAAATCTACAATTACTTTAAAAATATTAAAATTACATACTTAAGTACAAAAATATTAATTTCTTAGTTAAAATTAAAGCTACTTAACAAATCTGAAATTATTTTAAAGGTAAATGAGTTTGTTATTTTCGATTTTATTTAATAAGATGAATGTTATTAAACAAATATTAATAAAAAACTGTTAATACGTAATATTTAGAATAAGATTTTGCTATGAAAGCAATTTTTAATTTTAGTTAGAAATATTTTTTTTGTTTTACTTAATACAAACTAAAAATTAAGCAATATCGTATTTTATTTGATCCACGTGCGCCATCCTTGATCCACGTCATACAATGAAAAACTAAATTTACTTTAAAATTGGATATGGATCAAAGGTGAAAATTTAATTTTCTTTTTAAAATAAACAAACCAAGAGTCATTAGTCTAAAAATTTGCATGAACATATTTTTGGGACATATACATAAGTAGGCCAAATTTGGAAGAATTCTGTCTAACCGTTTAATTTTTATAGTCTTACAAACTTTAAACTAATTTTTCTCAATATGACTTTTTGGCATATGGATCAACCAAGCAAGCGACCGACGATAAATATAATTGTATTTTGCTTCTATTAAGAGGATAATATGCGCTTACCGCATACGACTACCTACTAAAGTTTCGGTAAGTTCATCAGTTTTAATAAAATGTTCTGGTACAATTATAAGTTTCAGTTTTAGAGTTGAATATCTCATATTTCTCCATAAAATTGATTCAGGGGGGTTTTCATACTTTTAAGCAATATTTTTGGCAAATATGTACATTAATTGAATTCTCTAGAATTGATATAATTGTTAGTGAAATTGATTTTTATTTGCTTCAATTACTTTGAATATACTTTTTATATATCTTCAGGAAATATGCAAGATAAGCTATAATCGGGGTGAAATAGAAATATTATGTCATTGAGGCAGAAATGATCAAGGACAAAAAATTGTCTTGGAAAGAAAGCTGTGTGAAATATTATATACATTTAAGAAAGTATTAGAAAGCCAATTATATCGCTGAATAGATAATATACTGCAGTAATTTTTAATTCAAATAAAAAAATTTAAGGTAATAGAATATGAAATAAATAAAATAGCCAATTTACGTCTAAATTTACATAATATGCTTAGGCAAAACAGACAGATTTGTAATTTTAATTGCGTTTTGTAAAATGATATGAATTGTTTATATTGTTACTATTGTATGTTGTATGTATTGTACATATTGTATTTATATGTTTATATTGGTTATATTAATACTGTGTTGAATGTTAAGCAACTGAAAATGCCATATATGAGTTGTTGATCATCAAGCGAATGCTAAAAATGCCTAATGGCATACCTAATTGTCTCTAATGTAAATTTAATACTTACAATGTGCACAGAATGAAAACTAATTTTAACCATCAAACAAAATTTTATTTATATATTTATTTTATTTTGACAGTTGATCCTGCAGGCTAACTTTGTAGGTTTTCCCTTCCGAAATGTGGGCCTTTTTTTATTAAATTATATTAATTATTTGGTATATATATTTTGTATATTATATATTTATATCATTTTTATTAGTTATACTATATCTTTATTAATTATTAAATTATATTTGAACCGATGTGGTTGTATTGAAAATTACATTCAGCAATTTTCACCATTTAAAAAAATTTTCGGTTCTCACGGGGTTTGAATTTGTGCTCCTCTATCGTTGCATTACTGCACTCGAGTTCTTTACCACTCGACTACGGAGGCCACCATCAAACAAAAAGAAGAGTATTTGACTTTTGGTGTTTGGCATGATTCCGCAATCCCCTACAATATAAATCCCCTAAAACTACACTATTACCTTTTCTACAAATAAAGCCCATAGTTGTGATTAATTTATACAGATATATTTGAGATACACTTCTAGCGCTTATCAAAACCCTTTCAACCAAATCGGTCTAGTTCAAAGTAAGCCTGACTAATAGTAAAGAATATGAATAGGAATATTATTCACCACTTTAAATATTAAGGAGTTATTTTTGAAAAAAATTTTAAAAATATCAAGCAATTACAAAAGAAATTTCAATTATTTTAATTAGATATTATAAAATTTTATACGAATATATCGAAAATATTTTCCAAGGTAACAAAATTACAATTTTATTAATTCATCAAAATTCCAGACTAGAAAAATTCCCTTAAAGTTTTCATATACAAATTAGCTTTAATTTCAGTAAATTATATACCTACACTTAATTATAAAAACCTGAAAGTTTTTTAATTGATTTAGAAAAAAAAGTTTTTACTTATTTATTTTGTATTTTTATTACTCTTAACTCTATATTATATGTATTGTTTTATGCTGAGAGTTGAGACTTACGTAAATCCTTAAGGTATAATGCTAATTAAAATGGGATGTAATTAAATACGATATATATGTTTTTATGTGGTAGAATAGAATTTCTATTTTTAATGAGCTTTACAGACAAATGTATAGTAGGAATAGAAGATGAACTATATATGTATATTTGGGTTATCTATTTAATTAAAATATTAGAAAGTTTGAAGTTTTGGATGATATATATTAGATATTTGTATCTAAGTAAGAAAGCGGAAATTTAAAATTATTAATAATTGTGCTTCTATACTATTGGCTGACGTGGTTTTGAATTGAAAACACTATCGTTAGAAGACTAACTAGGTTTTTCCTGTACGCTATTTTTTTATCTTCTTCTTTCATTTAGCCTATACCGGGTGTTCCAGAGCATGCGTATCAGCTTTTTAGGAACGGAAGTGGCCGTTTTTTTAACTAAATTGAGGGTGCTCTATCGATTGGTGATATTTTCAAATTAGTTTCAAATCCAAATTTGCATAAAAAAGTACCACTTCCGATTTCAAAATCTCGACTTCGGCCAATTTCGGCGATGTTTGGTCTTCAAAAACGATTTTGCGGTTTTTTCCGGAAGTTGAAAATACCACCAATCGATAGAGCACCCTCGATTTATTTAACAAACTTTTTTTTAAATTTTAAAATAACGGCTTCTTCCCCTTTTAAAAAGCTGATACATGCTCTGGAAAACCCGGTATATTCAGGGTGTAGTGACAGTAATTTCTTTTTTATAATGCCAGGTTTTTCTTGTAGTATTTTAAAGTTGAACTATCCTGGGACATATGTATTGGCACAGTTCTATCTGTTAGAATCGGTAGTAAGTCAGTCTAATGTGAAGGGATCCAAATTTCTACTGTTCTACTCGCTTTTATTTTCAACTATCAGTTTTTTTTAAATCTTCAGTTAATTTTTCCCCAAAGCCTGGCAATGTGTTCACAGTATCTTAGTTACAATTGTTTAATTTTTTGACATTCAGATCGTTTTAAATGGAAATGTTGGGCTCAAAAGGTTCTTTTTTTCCTATTTGGGAGTGTTATTGACCAAGTTTCTGCAGTATAGGTGATTATTGGGAGTATGAGAGCATTCACAAGTTTTATTTTCATATTTTTACTAATATCTACTCTTATCTTTCCATATTTTTGTTTTTGGCCTATTGGCCTGTTGTTGTTGATTCGCCCTATTGTGGTATTGAAATTCCCAATATTCTTTTGACTAGAGCCATAGTAACTATAATTTTGTACCATTTCAGCAATCAATATATATAATCTAAAAACTGATTTCGATAATGATTTAAAAATTAAGTGTGACAGCATTATTTTGTGACTTTTATTTAGAATTGTAACATTTCATATGTATATATTTGCTTAATAGCCTATTAGAAGAACCAGTTCAACATTTTTCTCATGTCCCTATTTATACATTTTTTGTTTGTAATTTTACTTTTAAATGTATAGTTAAATTTCTGGATTTTGTTAAATAATTACACATTCTAATTTTTGTTTAAAATTTAACTATTTATTTTTTTATTAATTTATTAGTTTTATAAATTTTCTTTTTAACGATGATTATTAATTACTTTCCAATAAAAATAATAATATTTTACAATATTTTTTCCAAACTATGGTAAAGCGTAAATTTAGTAAAAACTATAATGAAAATAGAAAATTTTGTATTTATAGTCGGGGGCTGCTGCCCCAAACACCAATTACTTATTTTTTGAAATCCTGTTTTTGTTGTAAATGCAAACGGCAATGTTTTAGTACAAAATATATAGAAAAAAATAATATACAAATTTAAAATTATATAACCATAATAAAATAAAAGTAATAAAACCATGTTTAACCAAATAAAAGAATTAGTATTCTTACTTTTTTTAAGAAGAAAAGTACCCTCATCACAAAAGCAAATAACTTTGATATTATCAACATATGTAATTTTGTCTTATGCAATTTTTTCCATATGTAATTTTATCTTATGCAATTTTGTCTATATATAATTTTGTTTTATGTAATTTTGTCCTGTGTAATTTTATCTTATGAAATTTTGTAATATGTAATTTTGTCCATAAATAATTTTGTCCCTATGAAATTTTGTTTAATGTAATTTTGTCCATATGTAATTTTGTTTTATGTAATTTTGTCCTATGTAATTTTGTCTTATACAATTTTATTATATGTAATTTTGTCCATATGTAATTTTCTCAATATGTTATTTTGTCTTATGCAATTCTGTCCATATATAATTTTGTTTTCTATAATTTTCTTTTATGTAATTTTGTCCTGTGTAATTTTATCTTATGAAATTTTGTCCATATGTAATTTTGTTTTAAGTAATTTTATCCTATGTAGTTTTGTCCATATGTAATTTTGTCTTATGTAATTTTGTCCATATGTAATTTTGTTTTATGTACTTTTGTCCTATGTAATTTTGTCTTTTAATTTGCTTCATATGTAGTTTTGTTTTATGTAATTTTATCCTATGTAATTTTGTCTTATGTAATTTTGGCCTATGTAATTTTGTTTTATGCAATTTTGTCCTATGTAATTTTGTCCATATGTAATTTTGTTTTAAGTAATTTTGTCCTATGTAATTTTGTTTTATGCAATTTTGTCCATATGTAAGTTTGTTTTATGTAATTTTGTCCTATGAAATTTTGTCTTATACAATTTTATTCTATGTAATTTTGTCCATATGTAATTTTCTCAATATTTAATTTTGTCTTATGCAATTTTGTCCATATATAATGTCTTATGTAATTTTGTCCTATGTAATTTTGTCCATATGTAATTTTGTTTTACATAATTTTGACGTATGTAATTTTTCTTATGCAATTTTGTCCATATGTAATTTTGTCCATAAATAATTTTGTCCCTATGAAATTTTGTTTAATGTAATTTTGTCCTATGTCATTTTGTCTTATATAATTTTGTCCTACGTAATTTTGTCCATATGTAATTTTGTTCCTATGAAATTTTGTTTGATGTCATTTTGTCCTATGTAATTTTGTCTTATTTCTATTATTTCTAATATAATTCTTGAAATCTATGAGCCGGATTTTCATTTGGTCGAAGAACTTACCTATGTTTAAATATAACATTTTCAACCATTATGCATAACCAGGAGCAAAACCTACTTATGTTATTCCATCATTTTTATTCTAAAATATGAAAAAAAACATACAAATAAATCAAAAGTAATAAAATCATTAAATTTGAAAAACAAAAATAATTTACTAACAATGATAATGTTGTACATTTCCCAAACTAATTTGATTATTTTATTTCGGTTTACTGGAAATAAAAAAACACTTTTTATTTTGTTCCGAAACATATGAAATATTATTTTTCGCACGTTTTCACCACAAGCATTCCCTCCCTTGCTATTGAATTTTGCAGTAACATATTACATATTACGTTTTTCATCCAAATGTAAACAGGCCCCATAACTAGAAGTACAATATAATATGATTAGGACATAAATCCACCTACACAATTATTTCTAATTGTTCAAATGTATATATATATATATAATATATATATATTTTTTTACTTTAATTTTTAAATTCTTAATTTGCAAAAAAATGTAAAATTAAAAATGTAAACTAACATTAAAAGTTTTACAAATGAAAAATCAAAGGTATAAAATAAAATACAAACAACTGGATGGTTACCCAAGGGTTAAAAAAAGATTAAATCCCCAACGTAACATGTACTTAGTCAACTTGAAATTATTTTTTTTTATAATTATAATTTTTAATAGAATATAATGTAATAATAACAAAAATAAAAATGTCTCAAAAACATTTGAGTAATTTTTTTTTTTTTTTTGCTATATTGCACAGGTAATTTGACCACACCATCTTCCCAGATAATACGAATGAATGCGTTTAAACACAAGATGGCGGAATTACTTTTGAGGCATACTAAATGAATATATATAGTATACTTTTGTGAACTCAATAACCACATATATTTTTGTTTTGTGTAAGCTCCTCTCCAACAAACTATTGAAAATTCCAATTTCAAATAATGCATAATAAACGTTGGTAGATACTTTGACAAAGCAATATATAAACTAAACAAAGCAACTAGATATAAGCTATTAGGCTTATCACCTAATTTTAATAATTTTTCATATTGTACAGTATACTTAGACCAGTTTTTATATATTTCAAATCTTATACACTTTCAATTACAAAAAAAATTAGGGGTAGAGTTTTCCGGTGAACAATCCGGTGAAAGCATTGAACATTGAAACTGACAATTCCAACATAATAGATCGTGACAGCAAATACCATAATCCTGCTATTAACATCATCAAATAAACTAAATGTCATAAATTTGTTTAGCTATTTATTCGATTTTCCTGGTATATCACCTAATTAAATGTAAAAAAGTACTAGTCATTCTTAAATAGCATGTTTCCGATTTAGTTAAGCTATTATCAAATTATACTCTCAATAAATTTTACAATGATGAAAATTTAAATTAAACATCTACACCCTGAGTGAGATTTGGAACCTAAGATCTTCTGATTGGTATGTCAAGTGGCAAAAATTTTTAATTAAACATCCACGCTCGAAGCGAGATGTGAATCCAAGATCTTCTGAACAGTAGTTAAATTGTATGGTACATTGCTAAAATCCAAGCACAATAAAACTAGTATTCTAGTAGTTACACTACTTGAAGCATTATAGCTTATTGTACAGCTAGCACATTAAAAGAAGCATTATGGAAGCTATAATTTATCTTTAATTGTACATAATATGATATTTAAATGTTTACTGCTGTTATTTTACATTGATTATGCTGTCGTGCATTTATTCTGCTACTTGGTGCTTTTATGAGAGTTTATAAAGCTTATTTTGATTTTTTTCATGCTATAAACATTATTAGGTTTACTAAGTTGACATGATATTTTGATATTTCAATTAATTCAATTTGATTTTACATATAAAAATATAAGAGATTGCGTCGCAGACTGAAACTTATAAATTACCTCTAAAAAAAATTACTAAATATTTTATATTTTATTTTAACTTTTTATTTCCTGTTTGCTTAATATGACTTAAATCAATTCAAAATAAAAGCTCTAAAGCATAGAATTAAATTTTTTTTTAACCAAATTTCTATAATCTACAAAATGTCTACTTTATAATGTCAATAAATAATGTCAAATGTCAATAAATAAAACAGACGACACCATAATCCATGCGCAAATCTTCATTATTAATTTTATTTTCACTTTGGAAAAACTGTGACGGCCAATTACTATGGCATTCATATAGGACAATACTCTATTAAATTTCATGAACATCTGTGAGAGTCTCTATACCCGATTTTAATGTGAAAGGATTGAAATGACCAATGAAAACTTGACTATACAAACTCTTATATGACGTAAAAATTTGAACAGAAATTTCTAAATGAAAATTCGGCAACAAAAATTTGATTATGTTATGTCGTATTTCAAATACAGTTGTAATACAATACATTCGATACTATAATATCTCGATAACATCTCTAAAGGCATTTTATGGTTGAAATAAATAAATAAATATTTATAATACAATGTTTGTTCGGTACACAATATAATTATTTACAGATATATACATATTATTATTAAATTGGTTTAGCACAAACATCAATACATTGTTTTCTTTTTTTTTTACAATATAAAATTAAAAAAAATCAATCTTTAAATTAAATTTATTTTTAACTTAAAACTAATTTAAATACATTAAATAAATGGCACAGATATTTTAATTACTGCAAATTATATAATTTGAATTTCTGAGTCAATATAATTTCAGTATTTATTACCCATTATCAACATTCTATGAATTGGTTCATAATTACCATAATTGGTCCTATCCCTACGGAATCTTAATTTAAATAAAACTATCTAGCGTATGTAGTGATTATTTAAATTAATGTTAATATTATTTTGAATCTGCGGAGAGATAATGTTTCCATAATTTCAGCAAGAAAACTAACATACGCCACTTAGCGTCTTAATTTCAAAGTTTTCAATTGAATTAAGTTCAGCCTCTTATGGTCATATGAAGTAAAATCAAAGGATTTGAATATTAAAAGTTTAAAAAGCAAATTTAATTTGATAAGTAGTAAGTAAGGCAAAATAGATGTTTGTAATCTGGGTTTTGTCTAAGTGTTACGTCACCAAAAATGACATATTATGATTTAATAACTTAAATTTATTGTGATGTTATTACATGGCTGCACATTCTTTATTATGTTACTACACAACTCACACTATACTTGTATTTAATGACAATATGGTGTGCAAAGTGATAATTAACTAATTGTTTTCTTTGAGATTTCTTTTGCTTAAATTTTAAACTGATTTTCTTGCATATAAACAATTTTCATTCCATTGCAAGCATCACATATCTTTTAACAAATTTCATATCCCATGAGATTAACATATAGCTATATAGAATAGAGATTTGAAGAATAAAAATTTCTAATGTGTGAAATAAAAAATGAAAATAATGCTCAAGAATTTTCTTATTTTTAACTTTAACATAAGAATTTTCTTCTATATGTCATCGTTATCATGTAAACCAAAGTAGAAAAATGTTAAGATTATAGAGAGAATTTAAGAAATATAATATTATTAGGTGTAGTTAAACAAATTGTTTGTGAGATTTGAAACTGAAATTTAAATTTTGAATTAAATCTATATTATAATACACAAGAGCACGATTAGTAAAGCCACACTTTTCGTGTTTTTTCGTGTGCCTTCGTATTTTATATACTTTTATATTAACTTATAACTATACTAACTTATAACTATATATCTTATACTAACTTATGTTTGGTAGGTATGTTGAAACTTTTTTGTTAATATTCAGACCAAACGGAAAAAGAAAAAGAATAATTTTGTTTAAAAAATTTAAAAATATAGTTCGGAAATTTTGCACAGTTATTCATGATGAAAAGGTTCGGGCTGCTGCCGAACAACTCCTAGCACGTTTCAGGCATATTTCGACTGTGTTATAGACAGAAGAGTTTACACTTATATACTTAAAACTAAAAAGTATAAAATAAAATAATAATGTAAAAATAAAAATTTTTAAAATATATTTTTATCGAAACCAAACTAGCCCCCTAAAAAGTAGAAAATAAAACTAGTGATGGATGTTGAGCATCTAGAACTACTATAAGATAAGACACAAAAGTATATAACGATTCTTGCTGGAATATTGTTAATGGACATTTTTAGTATTTGCCGCTTGAAAAAAATCACGAATATTAAAAGAACATCATAAAGCGTTTCCAAATTCCAATTATTTTCTGAGTTCTTGTGATCTGTATTTATATTTTGGTAACAAAACAAAATTTAATACTCAATAGAACGACGCATCAGAACAACATTTTGTTTTGTTCTTGTTTTTTTATATTCATATAATCACAGGCCCCTATATTTAAAAAGCCTCGAAACTAATTTTTGCTTTGTTAAAAAAAGATTTTATTTATTTTATTTGTAAGGAAAATCATCGTAAATCTTCCTTTTTCCATACAAATAAAATCCCTTTCTAACGAAGCAAAAAATAGTTTCGGGGCTTTTGAAATATAGAGGCATTGATAATCATATAATCAAAATCATAATAACAAAAAAAAAATTTTTTTTTTTTGTTGGTTTTCTTTTTGTCTTTATTCGTCAATTAATAATCTATAATTATAATTGATATAAAAGATTTTATATAAAACGAAAATGCGCACACAGTTGAAAATTTTGTAACCATATGGTTTTATTATTCAGCAAATACATTATGCATAAGTGAGATCTTATGAAAATAATAAACAAAAGCAAACAAATCAGTTATTATAATTTATATTATGTAGTTGCAAATAAATCTATGTACATATGCCAAATAAAAACAGAGAAATAAATTCATTTCAAATAAAAAATATAAAAAAGCAAAAACAAAAAAAATCAGTTGAATTGTTCATATGACTAGCAAATTCATTTTTATATAGTAGAGTTAGAGTATATATAATTATCCTTATTGAATTTCTAATATAATAGTTGTATATAATACAATAATGCTCACACAGTTGAAAATTTTTTAATCATATGGTTTTATTATTCAGCAAATACATTATTCGTGAGTTCTTATTAAAATAAAAAGCAAAAACAAACAAAAATATAAAAAAACAAAAAACAAAAAAAAATACAAAAACAAAAAAAATTCATATGACGGGCAATTTCATCTTTACATAATAGAGTCAAAGTAGCTATCTATAATTATAATTGGCAAGCATTTAAGGACCTGCGCAGTAGACACCTTTTTATTTTATTTCGATTCTCCAATATATAAGATTGTATATAAAACAAAAATGTGCACACAGTTGAAAATTTTGTACTCATAAGATTTTATTATTCAGCAAATACATTATGCATATGTGAAATCTTATTAAAATAATAAACAAAAGCAAACAAATCAGTTATTATAATTTATATTATGTACTTGCAAATGAATCTATGTACATATGCCAAATAAAAACAAAAAAACAAATTCATCTAAAATAACAAATATAAAAACAACAAAAAAACAAATCACTTGAATTCTTCCTTTTTATCATTTTAAGTAACTGTCTCTAAATTTTGGATATTTGTAGTAATAATATAGTTTTTATTAAAATTATGTATTATGTAGGTATATATATACATACCTCTTTAATGACAAAATTTTTTATTTTTAGTAATTTTATACACTAAATGCCACTTACTATAGGGAATATATCGGAAATGAAGCAGTATATGAGAGACGTGTATTTATGTGTCCTAAATAAAAAATAAAACTTACTAACCACAAAACTTTTTATTAAACACGAGTGATTTCTGCTATATCGTGCGAAGTCTATGTCAGTACGTAAATTACTGTTTTTTTTTTTAAACTTTAAATTTGACTTCAACTTGAAATATAATTACTCAACAGGGGCCCCTAGTAATGAATAATTGAATAAAAAAAAAGAACAACAAAAACATTTCAATCGTTGCTTTATCCGACATACATCCGACATACACTTATAAAATATCAGTAACAACGCTGATAATGAAAATAAAGCTATTTTCTTCTTCTCTCAAATTTTGTCTATTTTGATTTTCTATCTTTTCATTTCATATTCATATGCATTGCACATGTATTTGTGGATTTGTAAATGAACGGCAAATGGAGCTATTGATTTGCTTATAAAATCGTTAATTTTATCTTCATACAAAAATTTTATATGAGATTGTGCTTCTATATATTATTTTTTTCTGTGGTTGAACCTAGAATAGTCTTAAACTGATTAGTTCTGCTGCTATATACGGGTTAGATACCCGTGTTTTTTTTTAATTTCGCTTTGAATGGGAGAGAAATCTCGCTAAATCCCAATGCTCCTCTTCTTTTGGGTTGTTGACCAGTAAGTAGTGAGTAAATTCTGTTGTAAACTTTTTTTCCGACACTCGTTATTTCGTTACAATTGCATTTTTTTTTAAATTCCTATCTTTTATTATTCATACACTTCTATACATAATTCTAAAAAATACTTCCTAACATATCAATAATTCAACTAAAATCAATTAGTTTTAATCATTTTTATACAAAGAGAAAATACTTGAATATGATAGATATACAAAAATACAACTTGAGGTACTGTTGGGTAAAACTAATTTTCTATTTTCTCCAACTTTTACTTTAACAAATAAATGAAAAGAAAACATGAAGAAAATAAAAATCAAAACTAGTTTGAAATACTTCAAAGTAAATAAATTCTACACAAGTTATACAAAGTAATATACTATCAAAATCTATTGCAATTACTATATTATACTTTACTTATATATATAAATATTATATGTATTAAAGTTAAACAAAAAGAAAATTTTCAAAACTACTTTAAATCATTATTAAAAAAGAAAAATAATTTAAACCAAATAAAACAATCGGGAATAACAAATCACTCAATAAATTTTACAATACAATATTTTTTAAGTACTCTCTATACACAACATAGATACTTATATACTACATAAACTTAGCTGTATTGCTTAAAAAGAAAATTATCCTTTTGAAAACAAAATAAATTTAAAATTTCTCAATTAGAAAAACTATAATAAATAACAATTATTTTCAATATAAAGTATTATCTTCTATATTCTCTCTTAATAGTCGTATAGTTTTAAAATGAACTTTTAAAAGTCTATATACTTATATCCTTGCTTTGATCAAACTTTTCACTTCAATTATTTTTTATAATATACAATCATTATAAAATGAACTTAAATATATTATAACTGTTAATATATATATAACAGATATTTATAACCAAAATAAAATCCTTGTAATTGTTGATTCAAAAAATTTAACCACTCACACATATAGTATAAATTAAATTAAACTAGTTAAATTAAATTTTATTTTGAAAATAATATTTCTGGAATACATTGACAGTAGTTGTTGACTATATAAACATCTTTCTAACTACTGAAGTCGACTTATTATCATAGAAAGTTATAAAATAATAGTATACACTCAAGTTGAGATGATCGAAACGAATGAAACAGACGATTCCGAACAAATAACGAAGAATTTCAATTAACCTAAAGAAAACAAGTGCAGAGCATTATGTGAAGACTAGCTTTGTAACCCGCCATAAACGACAAAAGCAAAATAAATTGTAGCTTTTTCTTTCCATCATTATAGAGTTTTCATTTCAAATTTAAGAAAAATACGTACTTACTTATAAAAAAAAGACGAACGAATCATACCGAATATTTAGGAGTAAGGTGCAAAATTTTCTATTCCTTGTCAATTATTTCTTGTCGTGTGTTTGTATGACATTGGCCAAATCTAAATATCGTTGGTGTCATATTAGATTTGTTTCTATCAATTTATTTTTTTTGTTTATCTTATTTATATTTTGGGGGTCTAATGGAGTGATGATGCGTTTCATGGTCGTTGTATCCAGCTTACGCCCCTTAGCCTCTCCCACTTTATTTTCCTACTCTCACCTTCACGTGGTGACCCCTGTTAACCATAGCAACCCATACGAACGATCGGGTTCTAGCCCCGGTGTAGTATGATGGGTAGGGGACAGAAGAGAGGGGAAGCATGGCGTGCATCAGACAACGGCGGAGGTAACAGCCAAAGACAGAAGATCCATGACCGGAATTGAGCCACTTTCACATTTTGAATTTAATCGTCTTTTCCGTAACCATGTATGAATGCAGCGTCTGCATCTCTTAGTTAGAAGTACTCAATGAGCGGTAATGGACAATGGACTGGAATGGACAATGGACTGTACTCACAATGAGCGGCCTATAAGTAGATGCATCTGACCATCCAACGGGCGGACGTGCCTGTCAGATTTGAACTTATGGTTTTATCACCCATATCTCAGAAAATGCCAAAGGGTCAACCAACTGATAACATTTCATGAAACATGACAACGAATGGTAGGTCCCCAAGAGGTAATCGCGATGAAATCACGGTGAATGCTCCTACAGCCTCGGTTGTAGTAAACTGCACATCGAATTTGGGGGTGCGGCATATTTCATGTGGTGGTGTCGAGCGGAACACCGAGATAACTGAATCGGATGTAAATTATCCTCCGTCCTATGCCCCACGGATGGGGTTGCAGGACAATGATGATGATGGTTTATATCCATTTTTTAAATTTTATAATATTTGAATATTGAGAAAAATAACATTCGACAATGAGCCACAACTTTAAACGAAAATAATTTTAGTAACTCATTTTCGATTTTGCACATACAATAGAAAAAAAAACAAAAATAAATCAAATTGTAAATATAAATAAATATAAAAAACAATAAATACCTAATAGAAAACATCGATACTTTTTCGGAAGAGTGTTGTAAAGTTAAAAGGAAAATATTCGACTGTTTTGAATGATCATAATATTAAATCCATCATATATCAATCCATTAAATCCATTGTGATAATTAGATTGATTGATAATGGTGGGTGTCTTCTAGGTCCACAATATTTTATTTACTTTTCTTTATTTATTTTTAATTATTTTTAATGTTTAATGTGGTACCAAAATATATTTATTTTATGTTCATAATCAAGATGGTCTGGAATAGTTATGTCCATTTCATGACGGTGGTACTTTTCAGCTCACGTTATTCACATATTTAGATTCAGAGCTCACAATATTTTATTTGCTTTTCTTTATTTATTTTCAATTACATATTTTTATTGTTTAATACGTTTTACTCTGGAAATCGAAATATATTTGTTTTATGTTAAAAAAACAAACCAAAGCAATTTGATATAAATGTATTGCAATTTGTATATGTATTGTAGCGTTCCATCTAATTTACAGATATATGACGGAAACTATATATACATATAATAATTGAAAGAACAGACTGACTGACTGGATAGGATAGTTTTTTGGAATCTACAAATTTAAACTGTTATACAGTCTTTTTTTAATTCTACTTAAACGAATGATCTTATACTGGTATATACTCTTGTGTAACGGAAATAATAGTCTGAACTCAGAGATAAACATTAATTGTTATTATTATTATTGAATTGACCATAATTCAAATTATTGCTAATTTTGTAAGCACTAGCTGCAGAGGCTTTCAGCTTAAGATTTGTGTATATACATACATTTTAATTAAACATGAATTATGATCAGAATACAATATACAATATAAGTAGAAATGAATGTGTTACAATCAATATTAAAACACCACATTGACGTATATATATTTTAGGTAAAATAATACAGAACCAATAAACCATCACTACAATAAGGCAGAAATACTATTTTTTATTTTTGTTTTTTCTTTTCCTTACACCTACCTACCTAGCCATATTTTAGCCAACAAAATATTTTTCTATTTACAAATTTTTTTTTTTGTATGTTGAAACAAGACTTAGCCCACGTTAGTGCAACATTTTTTGTTTTAATATATTTTATTTATTAAACTAAGCTTTTCACACTCGTCCCCCTTACCTAATTTATATACTCTCCCACTTTGTGGTATAGCGTAATATTGATGCCCGCATTTATGCTTTATAATAAATCTATTAATCTCTTGATGGACTAAAATCTGTCAAAACAAAACGAAAAATCTCTCAGAATTTATATATGAATCTCTATTAAAATTACTCAAAATTTTAGAAAACGTATGTCATTATTTTATTTATGAGGGTACCTGAAATACAATTTTCAGTTACATAAAACTTTAATTATTTGAATATTCCTGATAGGTAATGGAAGTTGTATGGCTGCTACCCGAACCACTCAGATTTTTGGAAAACGGTAAAAGATATGTTTGCTCATTATATTTGTAATAGGTGCTAAAAGTTGTATGGCAGGTGTCCAAACCTCTCAAAATTTTAAAAAACGGTAATAGACGTATTTATTTCTTTTTTAAGCATACCTGAGTACAAATTTTCAGTTCTGTAACACTTTTGGTTCTTAATATATTTGTGATAGAAGCTGAGAGTTGTAAAGAAGCTGACCGAACCACTCAAAATTTTGAGAAACGGTAAAAAACGTATTTGTTTATTTTTGAGGCAGTACCTGAGTACAAATTTCCAGCTCTGTAACACTTTTGGTTCTTAATATATTTGTGATAGGTGCTGAGAGTTGTATGACAGCTGTCCGAACCACTCAAAATTCTGAGAAACGGTAAGAGACGTATTTGTTTATTTTTGAGGCAGTACCTGAGTACAAATTTTCAGCTCTGTAACACTTTTGGTTCTTAATATATTTGTGATAGGTGCTGAGAGTTGTATGACAGCTGTCCGAACCACTCAAAATTCTGAGTAACGGTAAGAGACGTATTTGTTTATTTTGGAGGCAGTACCTGAGTACAAATTTTCAGCTCTGTAACACTTTTGGTTCTTAATATATTTGTGATAGAAGCTGAGAGTTGTAAAGAAGCTGACCGAACCACTCAAAATTTTGAGAAACGGTAAAAAACGTATTTGTTTATTTTTGAGGCAGTACCTGAGTACAAATTTCCAGCTCTGTAACACTTTTGGTTCTTAATATATTTGTGATAGGTGCTGAGAGTTGTATGACAGCTGTCCGAACCACTCAAAATTCTGAGAAACGGTAAGAGACGTATTTGTTTATTTTTGAGGCAGTACCTGAGTACAAATTTTCAGCTCTGTAACACTTTTGGTTCTTAATATATTTGTGTTAGATGCGGAGAGTTGTATGACAGGTGCCCGAACCACTCAGATTTTTGGAAAACGGTAAAAGACGTATTTTTTTTTATTTTTGAAGCAGTACCTGAGTACAAATTTTCAGCTCTGTAGCACTTTTGATTCTTAATATATTTCTGTTAGTTGCTGGGGGTTGTATGACAACTGTCCGAACCACTCAAAATTCTGAGAAACGGTAATAGACGTATTTATTTCTTTTTTAGGCGTACCTGAGTACAAATTTTCAGCTCTGTAACACCTTTGATTCTTAAAATATTTGTGTTAGTTTCTGGGGGTTGTATGACAGTTAATATAATGGCCAGTAATATACTTTGAAAATTTCATCCAAATCGATTCAGTACTTTTCGAGTCTATAAAAAATATAAACCAGACATAAATACAGACATAAAGATAGACATAAAAAATTTCATTTTTATATCTACATATATATAGATAGATACTCGTCAGTATTATGGATGGAGGACTACTTACCAGTATAAAAATACCTAAAAAGTACACAAATAGAAATTCTACATGACAAAAAAAAAAAAAATTAATTTTTATAGCTTATAAAAAAAAAATGTATAACTTCCAGTATCGAGAATAAATTAAAACAAATAAACTAAAGAAACTAAATTTCGATTTGAGCTGAAAAACTGGAATTTATAATTTTTAATTACAAGTACACAACAGTAAGCATAAGCGGAATTCTATTTGTCCCTATAGTCATACTCTACATGTGAACTCATATTTATAACCTATAACATAGCTGAACCACCGTTATAAAATCTAACTTGATTTTAATTTTAATTATTGAACATCAAATATAACTGACATATTATTCGCAACTAAAAATATACTCTACAAGTGAACTCATATCGATAACCTACAACATAGCTGAATTACCCTTATAAAAACCTATAATTTTAATTATTATTGAAGCAATTAAGAGTGAAATAATTATTATCAAATATTATAATTAATTAATTGAAGAAACCATAGTTCTTTTAAATTCACTAATTATCCTATGGTTCACTTAATGATTTAATTATCCTATGGCTCACCACATTATTGTTGTTGAATTTATTCTACCTTCTCAACAATTTGCTTTTCATTATAATTTACTATTGAAAATCACTTCTCTATTATCTATAAAATTTAAAAATATCTATACAATATATATATATATATACACAGTACTGAATATACAAGCGCTGAAGATAATACAATCAAACGATGTTGGTAAGTTCAAATCCCGTGGGAGATAAAAAAATAATTTATAAAAGATATTTAAGAACTACACTAAGTAGAAAAATATAAATTAAATTGAATAATCATCTGCTTTGTGAGCATTTAACAATTTAAGAAAAATTTTATACTCCTATAATTATTATTAAGGATAACAAAAACAATACAACATAGAATATCAGGTAACGGTAGACATTGAAAAATATTAAAAATTCCAACAATTGTACTATACATAGATTGAAGTCTAATAGAACAAAAAAAAAAATAAAAATAGCAATGACGAAAGTATAATCTGGTATGGTCTGGTATAATGAAAAAATAGTGTATAGCCTTCATATATAGTTCAAAGTTTCAAATTGGATTATGAAAAAAAAATATAATTACATAACTAATAATTTTGTAAAAAATTAAATATAGTCACGTGGTGCAGTTGCATTTTCTTTTAATGCAAGATTCCAATCAAATTGATGTAGACCTCAATAGATCATTGGTGGACGTAACATTAAAGAATAATAAATGTTCAAGTTTAAAAACTATTGGCAATAACAAATCTGTTTTCAATATCATAACTACAAGTTACCTTCTTCTTTTAAGTAAATCCCGATCACAATAACTGTACGCAATTGAAGAAAAATACACGCCAATAAAATTAAAATCAAATTAATGGTCCAACTAAAAACTATATAAATGCAAACCCTTGACGGAAAACCTACCTTTTTTGTGAAAATGATGTTTCAGCGGATATAAAAACTTCAAATATCCAACTGGAAAAAATCTGTTCGTACCCGCAGTTATAGTGCAGGACAATATTGCACCAAGCTAAAAAATATCCAATTTGTTGGCACATAGAAAATAAGTAAACATAATAAAATTAAATATTGGCTATACGGTCTGCATACTATGCATCTGCAAAATATCAAGCAATGTTGTCTATATTATATTAGTAACACGTTGAAATTTGACGAAAACAAATTATGTCCTGAATTGGAATAGGACAAATCCATTGGTGCATGATATAACGGACTTCCCCAAAAGCAATAACTAAAAATATTTGTTTGCAAAAATAAAAGACAGAAGAAACTAAATTTCGATAATAGGGATCGGTACATAGATTTGTGGCAAATTTTCAATAATGCGATGACAATCCAAGCTAAAAATAATTATATGGCTTGCAATGCAATATGGCTGCTCATCGACTGCTCATCATAAGAACGCAATCCATATACAAGAATATCTTGAAATATTTTGAAAACAAGAAAATTAGCAAATTGTGAATATGAAAACAAAATAGCAAATTGTGAATATGAAAGAAGAATTAACGATGAACTGAATTAACTAATCAAAGGTGAAAATTTAATGAAAATATATGAGCCATAATGAATGGACAAAGAACCCAAATAAACATATTTTATAGTTGCTCAAGTTATATAACTTTTGCAAAAGCAAGTAAACAAACTAGGTTGGTGAAAATGTAGAATATAAAATAGCTAGATTAAATGCTCGAAATTGTTAAACTGCATAATTGAATAACCAATTTTGAATATAGAAACACTAAACTGAAAGTCAAAATTTAACCCGAGTTTTAGTTGCGACAATATAAATATGTCGACTGTGATTTGATTACAAAAATATTTAAATTAAACTTGGTGGTATAATATAAAAAAAAAAAAAAATCCAGGTAGGAGTATATCCTTTGTCTCAAAAACTTAATATAATCTTCTTTGATAAAATAAATATCTTTAAACTAACATTAAACAGTTATTTTTATGTGGGTGTACGGATGGGAGTAACAAAAGATATAAAGTAACCCAAATTTCACATTGTTGAATTTTGTATGATGTGAAATATTTGCTTTATTTTATTACTACAGAGATTTCATTTTATTTTTAGACTTTTTTTTTTTGTTACTGTTATGATATTTTTACGTTCATACGTAAAATTAACTTCAAGCATAAGTTATTGACCAAAATTAATAGTATTTGACAAAATTAAAGTAACAAAATATTTTTCATCCACATTGAATAGAAATAAATTGTAATTGTATTATTCTTTTCAATAGGGACATATATAATAGGAAAACAAGATTTGATGCAGGAATTTGCATTGACTTAACAGTATTAAATCTTGTTTCCGTATAACACAATGTTTTTAATGTCAAAAATGACGAACTAGCCAGATCATCGGCGGGCAACATTTATGGACTGGAACCGGCAGTTATCTATTCGTAATATTGATAGAAAACACCCTGAAAAGGGAAGCAATCATTCTTTGGGTGCGTATTGAAGGCCACAGAGTCTCCAAAATATATGCACTAAGAATAAACACCAAAATAACCAACTTCCTGCTAACTCTCAATATAGCAGACAGCAGGAAGATGGTAGGCATACTTACTGGTCATAACCACATGAATAAGCAGATGTGTAGACTGGCACTAAGTGATGAACCAACTTGTAGACACTGTTTGGAAGGGAAACAAACTTCTCCACTTGCTCTGCTAAGACTCAGGCTGTTGAAAACGCACTACATAAGCTAAGAAAACTTCTGTAAGACAAATCCCCAAACCTATTGGGTTTTATTAAAAAGGTCGACTAAGTTGAAGGGTGGAGGAGGGCATAAAGACATAAAAGACTACATACCGGCCTTGTCATATTAGGGCCATCTCCGCAAGCCAAAAAAAATAACAAAACTCTCTCACTTACTCTCACTTAAAATACAGGTTTTCATTTTGTAGGTGTATATTACGGTAGAATATCGTCATCTGATTATCAATACTTGTCGTATGTTCAAAATGAATGTCGTATGGCTAATTCAATTTGTAAGTTCATACAAACTTCAATAACTTTATTTTCTTACATCAGATTTTTTTCAAACTTGAATAGAATGAAAAAAAAACTTATCCGCTTTTCACACCATACCTATAAGGCTTTTTAAAATCAATATATTTTTAAAATATTTTAAAATTATGATAGTAAAATATTGTCGTATGTCGAGGTTTATAGCAATTCTCTTCTTGGACATAAGACACAATAACAATGCATACAACAAAGTGTTATTAATTGTCAGTTGAGTAAATATTTGTTGTATTTGAATTAGATTTTCTTAATAAGCTATTTTTTGAACTAAAAACATAATAACATATGATAATATCTTGTTTTTATTTATGATAATCCCTTATCGTATGTTATAATAAATATTTGAAATACGACAAAAATTTACAAAACTTTGGAAGCAACTACTTATTATTGTAATAAACATACAACAAAATACACATATTCATGAAAATTTGTCGGAACATACAGCAAAATAATGACCAAGCTCTGGGGTGATACGACAAAGTGAATATTCGATATCTCTGAAACTAAATGAAAATTTTGAAAAACGGATTAGCGCATTCGAAACAGCCACCTAAAAACCCATCAATTTTAACCAGAAACCCACAAAAATCGACATATGGCAAGTCTTGAATCAGCTGAAGATATATCAATTGCACCAATATGTTTCTATCAAAAGGATTTAGCCATTCTATTTATTA
The DNA here is from genome assembly GCA_963942445.1 of Argyra leucocephala. Lineage (NCBI taxonomy): Eukaryota > Metazoa > Arthropoda > Insecta > Diptera > Dolichopodidae > Argyra > Argyra leucocephala. Next base: position 20,704,440 of record OZ012681.1, read on the forward strand.
AAAAAATTAATAAAATATAAAACCTATAAACAGTTGAAAAATTGCTCATTATTTTCTAAAAATACTCTAAATTTTAACAGTTTTATCAAGTAGAAATTTTATTTAGTTTTTATAACTCACATATGAATTTATTTTTAATAAATATATGAGTTGTAAAACTAAACAGAATTAAAAAGGAATTATGTTGGTAATAGAACACTACTATACCTACTTTTATTAGTTCCAGTAGTTTTGGTTAACGAAGCATTCCATCCATTATTTAATATCACAATAGTTTACAACTAGAAAGGTGGAATAAAAATATGTGAAAAAAGAATGAGAAAACTCTTATGATAGATTTAAACTGTATTTTGCCATTAGTTGTAGTAAGATATACCGTGTTCCAGAGCATGCGTATCAGCTTTTTAAGAGGGGAAGAAGCCGTTATTTAAAAAACTAAATCGAGGGTGTTCTACCAATTTGTGATATTTTCAACTTCCGGAAAAGAATGGAGAAGGGTTGAAAATCTGAAAATCTCGATTTCGGCCAATTTCGGCGATTTTTGGTCTTACAAAACCCTTGTCCGGTCCTTTCCAGAAGTTGAAGATATCACCAATCGATAGAGCACCCTCGATTTAGTTGATAATTTTTTTTGTAAATTTGAAAATAACGACTCCTTCCCCCCTTAAAAAGCTGATATGCATGCTTGATCTACAACAGCCGGTATAAATCCAACATTTTGGAAAACTATATGAAAAATAGTCAATGTTTGCATTTCACGTTTCTGCATTCTATTCTATAATTCTATAATAAATTATCTTTAAAATACATTTCTTTATTTTGCATTTTCAAGGTGGATATTACTTTGCGGTATTAAACATCACGATGGATATTAGTGTACGTGTATTTCGTAACTAACCAATCGACTATCAAATTTTAATTTAATCTTTTACGCATTTGAATTCACGTTGTAGAAGGTTGTATTTCATTAAATGTCACCCATCATTTTGTTACGTTATTTCTTAACTTTTGTTTGTTAAAACATTTCATCGCTTCAACCGATTGATTTTGCCATTTATCAGATTTCTACCCAGGCTTCAATAGATTGTATAGAGATTCTTTAGTTCTTCTTCTACAGTTGTTATTTGAAGATATTTTTGTACCTTAATATGCTTTTTCAAACATGCATTGCCATATTGAAGCACTGTTAATTATTGCTGTTATAACTCTACTTTGTCTTTGTTGCCAGAGGTAAATACTCTTTTCATAGGTCCACAAAAGGGTCAATATATTAAGACTTTATTTTTTAGAATGTATTAAGAGATATGATGTCAGCTGATAACATAGAGATTTAATTCTAACTTTAGTTTGTACCACTTTATCATTTCTTTACCAATCGTGACAACTCATTCCGTATCAACTAGTACTAACTCATAAATTAGCAGCTCAAACCTGCCTTTTTTGACTTCATATAATAACATATGGAGACATGACATTTTACATACATTTTATGCATTAGATTTTCATTCCTAATTCTAAGTGATGGTCAATCGCCTTCTTTTGTGTAAAGGGGTTAAAATGATTATTGAAGAAATACCTGTATAACCATAAGGCTGGGGAAGACCAAAAATTTATAATAAAATATGTCACTTTAATTTTTAAATATACTGTACTGTTTTGTAAGAATTCAATCTTGTATTTGATAGAGTTATAAAAATGATATTAACACTTACATTTTATCATAATATAAAAGCAAAGTGAGTAATATGAGTGACTGTATTAAACATAAAATAAACCGCAACAATTACATAATTTTTTTTGCTGTATCTTTTCTTCATATTATAATGTAATTGTGTGTACTAAAATAGGCACAAACAAAATTAATTATTTAAAACTGAAAATTTTAAATTGCATTTAAAGTTAAATTTACGCACCACACTATATAAAAAATATTTATGTTAAGAAATTTGAAATGGAGTTCTTATACTAAGCCATTTATTAGAATATATGGTGCAGTCAAATAATATACTCGTACATAAAATTTTACGATTAAATAATAACAATTTTTTTTATGAAAATAATTTTCAAATATAACAATAACAACAATAATGATGCATATGCAAAGATGTATTTCAAATGATATTATTAAATTTTATTACTAATTTAGTATACTCAATTTCGATGTCAATTCGTTTTAATGTTGTTTAAGTAACGCTCTGCTGTCCTTATGACTCTATTGTCTGTACCAAATTGAACTAAAGATGTAAATAGAGATTTAATTACATAAGAGTAATTAAATTGTTTTAACCATCTCTTAATAACGGCTAGTATTGAATTTACTTTATTGATGATAATGTTTAAATGTTGTTTAAATGATAATAATTATACATTAAACATGACCTCGACATCCTTAAAGCTAGTTAATTGCTTGATAACAAGGTTATAAGTATAATTCGAAACATAGAACATTTCCCATGTTCAATTTTGATCGATTAACGCCACACCAATTTAGAAACAAATTAAGATTCTCTTAAAGTAAAATAATTTCGTTAGGTGATTTAATTGTCTTAAAGATTTTGGTATCGTCAGCATAATATGAATACGCTGTTATTTCCCAAAACTTTTGTTACGTAATTGATATAGAACAGTAATGATCCTAGGAGACTGTTCTGCGGAACTCCAGAATTGGCATTGCATGGATCAGAAATAACTGATCTAAAAATTGTATTATATGTTCGGTAAACTAGGTATGATTGAATCCAAGTTATGAATATTGGTAGCAAATTAAGGTTAGCAAGCTTTTTAGCAAATAACATTGTGATGTGGTAGAATATCAAACGCTTTACTTATGTCTGTGTATATTACTATATAATATGTATTTTTATTTAGTACAAAATTTTCTACAAAATAAAAATTTATTACGTTCCCTCTCTCCATAGAGAACATAGGAATTTTTATGAAATATGAAAATTGCCCAGATTATCTACTTGTTCTATCCATAACTGTAGCACTAAATGCTTGTGATAATTATTTGGTTGATAACACTAACAGACCCGACACACTGCATCCTGTCAAAATACTGACTCGAAGGTTCTGATTTAGTATAAAACTTGAATAACAAATAAATAGAATTATTTTTATATTGTAAAATATTTATTTTTCTCATCTTAATGCTAAACAATATTGAATGCATGAACAATATTGTTGGTGACACTATCATCTGCATAAACGAAAAAATATAATGGTTTTCCACCTCGTGAACATGCTGCGATATGATTGGCCATGAGAAAAGCACAGATTTTCTAGATCCAATCCGCATATGTTCATTGTTTGTTCTTGCGATTTATTGATGGTTATCGCAAGTGCCAAACGTATGGGAAACTGTAATTGCTGGAACTGAAAAGGCACATCGTCGGGTATCATTGGAATATGTGGCAATAAGACATTTTCTCCTTGGAATTTTCTCTTTCAATATTATAGTTTCAATGAAATAGCTTCCCATAATGTTTTTAATAATCAATCTCGTTCCATTGAATTTCGTCTTGGTGCATTTAGATTCCAAAGCAAAATGATTGAAGTAAAAATGAATGTATTAAAAATTCTGGTAAATCAAATGAATTCAAACATAATTTACGACTTTATTTTCTTCTTTTGCAGTGTCAATTGATTTAAACGAAATATATTCGCCAGGAAATGCTTCCCTTATTTTAAAATTGATGAGGCTGAGGCATTGATGGTTACTATAATTTGCGCCTATATTGGATAATATAATCAATGTATTTTTCAAATCAACCATGTTGCACAAATTTTCTGGCAATTTTATCAATTGTATATTTACTTGGAAAGCAAATTTTTCCATTCCCAATATCCAGGCAATTGTTTTGAAAATACTTCAGTAAATAAATTGTTTTGGAATGTCACACACATGTTTGTAAATTGCAATTTATGGATGCTTCGTCACAAAACTGATTTTAAACATGCATTGATTTCATCCGCATACATTGAACATGGAATAATTTGTAACGTTTGTCTGAAATCACCAGATAATAAAATTAGAGCACCACCAAAATATATGTCATTGTCATTCCAATCTTTTAGGCTTTGTTTAACACTTCTAGTAAAAATTTATGAGGCATTGTGCATTCGTTCCCAGATAATAATTTGACACTTTTACAGTACTTTGGCCATGTTCGATTGTTTTTTGATATTACATATACATATTGCGTTTTCATTTGTCTGTATGTCTAAAAAAAAAATCTTAAATCTATCTTAGAACATGTTATGTATCAAGAGTATCAATTTTCTAGTTAGTAAAAATTTCACTGAATTATGAAATATTAATAATTGTCATATGAGTGTAGTAGAATCAAAACCGATACATTTGCGTTAAAGTCATTTTTGAGAAAAATACAAAAACCGTTTTCTTGGTTATTTTAATTAATTTATACTATTTTTAAGTTATTTTAAGAATAATTGATTTAAATATTATTTATATTGAAAAATTAAAAACAAAATGAATATTGAAGCTTAAACACAAGTATTAATTTTACAAATGATTCACTCTGTTGCAACTAATTGCAAATGTTTGATTTTGTTACCACTGCATGTGCATATGGCTTAATTTGTATAAAGCAACTATCATGTTTGATAAAATAAAAAAATTAGGAATCAAAAATAAAACAATTCATACAATTTGTTAAAAAATAAATTTTTTAATTTATGTTCTAACCAGCAGAAATGCTCAGTAATTCAGCTTGAGCGAATAGGTCAATAAGTGAAATTTTTATATCAAGAATCATATAAAAAAAAATAATAAAAATAAAATTAATCGTCCTTTTAGAGAGCTAAATTCTTAAATCAATATTATCTTCAAAAAAAAGTGTCACATATACATTGATCGTCATCAGCAATGTTATCATTATTTAAATAATTATTATTCACGCCAAAAATCTTCTTTGTAAAGTTTTAATTTGTTTTTGTCTATCCCGGATTGTCCAAAATGCTGCGTAAACGTTTCTTTATGCTGTAAACATTTAGAGCACTGATCTGTTGAAGGCGTTTTAAAACTAATATTGAAATTAGTCCGGAAAATATTTTGAAAGGCCCACTTTTTTACTTTGTAGCTCTTTATGATCCTCATTATCTTTGTACATAGAGTACATGCGATTTCAAGACAATTCCCTAGAAGATATTGTCTATTAGTAGATTTAGAGCGACAGTAGTGTGCATCATGAACATGAAATTTATTTATAAAAATTTTGACAGCCTCTTTTCGAGGTGCAAAAGCTTCCGATTTTCGATCTCCGCCTCGGGTTTTCTTTGGTATTGTCCCAATCGCAATGAAACGTTTGCATATTTCACGAACTCGATTTTTTCCTATTCGCAAAATATTTATGAAAGCTGGTAAGCAAACCAGAACAGATGATAAAATTTTGTGACACAATTGTTTGGTGCCTTTTTTCGATCCAGAAGTTCTTCTAGGTGTACAGGTTTGTATGTAGCTAATAATAAATGCGTCTTGAGAAATTTTAGGGTCATTCAAATCAATTTTTTTGTGAAACTTAAACAGCTGTTCACTTTGATATTACTTTTAAACTGAAATTTGCGCCAAAACTAATATCAGATAGCTAAACAGTAAAGGAATTAATTTGAAAATAGTACTATGGTTTTATATGTATTTAGTACTAAAAAAGACTGATTTTGTTGCAATATTTTATTTACATGTAAATTTTACGTTTTGATTCAACTGAAAATTGCAAATGTACTAGTTTTGATTCCACTATCGTTTTTCAATTTCTTGTTCTAATTGAAAAGTTGATTTTGAAACAACTTTAATAATTAATAACATTAAAGTTCAGTCAAAAGAATGTTATCCAATAATTAGTTAAATTTTTTTTAAAAATGCAAATGTATCGGATGAGATTCTACTACACTCATATACTGGTTATTATATATATAAATATAATTATACTGGGAGTTGTATGACAGCTACTCAGAATTTTAGAAAACGACAAAAGGCATGTTTAGTCATTTTTGGGAGAGTATCTGAGTGCTAAATTTCAGGTCTTTAAAACTCTGTAAGTCCTTTGGTTCTTGAAATATTCTTGAAAAATGCCGGGAGTTGTATGCCAGCTATACAAACCACTCAGAATACCGATACAAAAAACAGACATAAGCCAAACGGAGCATCAATACAACTTATGATGTAAATATGGTTACAAATTTAACATTTACACGGTTATATACATATATATAGATTTAACAGTGTCATACTACGCCAGTTTTCACATAGAAAAAGCTTTTTTCTTCCTTATTGTAATAATTAAAACATTTAAAACGACAACATGTAAATCTATGAAATGGCATCATTATTTACTTAAAAATCTATATGACATATAAATAAAAATATTTGCAACATTTTTAAATCTAAACTTGAACTATAAATTGTAAAAGAGTTATGTAACAAAATATATAATTCATATACAATCAAATAAATTTAATAATAATTATTACAATATTGTATGTATTAAATGTCAAACAAAAATATTTATCTGGACTTGCTTTTTGAAATTATATTTCAGTTCATGATTTTGAAATGTGGTTTTATACACGTACACCAGTACTCAACATACTGTTGTCAATAAATTTCCATTCAAAACTTATGCTACAATCATTTAGTTAATTTTTTTTTTTTTTATGGATTTAACACACGTGTGCATTATTTATAAACCACATGTTCAAATATTATACTTTATATTATCATATAACATCATCATCGCTCGAAGGATATATGTACTTACCACTGAAAAAAATATCGACAAAAAAAATATTGTATGTACATTTTCAACCTGCTTAAAGCAAAAATTTACACATTCTTGTCTACATACTATATATACATATAGTATTAAATCCATGTAGGTTTGTATGTAAAATATTTTCTAAAATTATCAGCAATAATCGATTGAAAGTTGACTTTATTAAAATGTCAGTTAAAATTAGATTTATTTTTCTTACTCAGTAGGACACCTTGTGTTCAAATAAAAAGCTCATAATGATGTTTAAAATTAATTTTATTCGTATAAACGTTGGCACTAAACACGTTTAGATGATAAGTACATTTTGGTATCACAAAAATCACAAAGCAATCAAGAATTTATAGAATCGCATATGGGAGTTATGGGAGTTTATAAATTGATAAAAAATTATAAAAAAATGTTGTATAAAAATTTATATTTATGAAAAATATGGTAAGTTGAAAAAGAAAAACATTTGCCTACTGTATTCTACACCGGTTTTAAAAATATGACGCAGCAAGGTTTATAAATAAGGTACAAGTAGTTCAAAAGGTACATACAGATCGATGTTGGGAGGATATTTCAAAAGAAGAAATATATAAATTAAAACATGGTTATAAGCTGAAGAAAATCAAATTTACTGATATCGTGGAACGTATAACTAAAGTTTAATGGATGGATCGAAAGGCTAATAGAATGGAAACCAGATACAAGAACCATCAGACCGTGGCAAATCAATCAGATCATAATAATATTCTCAATTGTGTGAGGTAAAAATGAAGTAAATAATTAATCAAATAATGGAATGCAAATCAGATAAACATGGCAAATGTAAGATGTGACTTATGTTCAGCAGCGGATGTTAACCGCTGATTGTAAATGATAATGAATATGAGATTTTATTATACAAACTGATAACGACAATTATTTCTTCTTCATCTCCTGCCATTTCCCTTCTGGATTTTAATGATAACAATATTATTAAATATTATCTATATTTCAATTCACGCACTTCCCAACTTGTGACTGTGTGGACCGATTCTGCTATGGTTTATATTTCATTAAAAACTATAATTTTACGCTACCACGGGAACTGGTATTATCCAACAAATGTATTCGCTTTTAAATTTTCCAACAATGTTAAGTTTCATCAAATTATGGCCGTTTCCGAACCTCTCGCACTAAATCTGTCAAATCGCACTTGATTTGTTGTCAAAATTTTAGTGTAGTCTCAAATACACTAAATATCGCAAAATTAAATTTATTAAAACTGAAAATAAAAAAAAAATTTAGTGCGATTTGACAGGTTTAGTGCGAGTATCAAGTGCAAGTGCGAAAGGTTCGGAAACGCCCTATATACTCCGTTTGGTGTAGTGGCCATGTTCAAATCAGCTTAATTTTCTTATCTTGATAGAGTGAAGAAATTTAGTTGTTTTGGAATAAAATTACAATAATATTAATATTAAGATAAATTTTAGTGTAAAGAGTGATGTGAAGTGCTTAATGTAATATAGGTAAGGAATTTTCACAAATTTTAAAATTTTACTTTTGGTTATGGGGGAGAAAAAGTATACAAATAACAATGAAATTTTATCCTGAACAAACGAAATCGGAACAGTTTGTATGATTTAAAATATTGCATAACTACATTACCAAAAAATCTAAGAGTTAATTTTCGTTATAAATATAAAAAAAAAAATTGAAGAGATCATAATTCCATTTTAAATCAATTTGAAATATATTCCCATCCCCGTCATCAATCCTCAACTAACCCTAACCCTTTCACCATATCCTATACCCAAATATATCTATTTTACTATCTATTTACACATTCTTGTCTACATACTATATATACATATAGTATTAAATCCATGTAGGTTTGTATGTAAAATATTTTCTAAAATTATCAGCAATAATCGATTGAAAGTTGACTTTATTAAAATGTCAGTTAAAATTAGATTTATTTTTCTTACTCAGTAGGACACCTTGTGTTCAAATAAAAAGCTCATAATGATGTTTAAAATTAATTTTATTCGTATAAACGTTGGCACTAAACACGTTTAGATGATAAGTACATTTTGGTATCACAAAAATCACAAAGCAATCAAGAATTTATAGAATCGCATATGGGAGTTATGGGAGTTTATAAATTGATAAAAAATTATAAAAAAATGTTGTATAAAAATTTATATTTATGAAAAATATGGTAAGTTGAAAAAGAAAAACATTTGCCTACTGTATTCTACACCGGTTTTAAAAATATGACGCAGCAAGGTTTATAAATAAGGTGCAAGTAGTTCAAAAGGTACATACAGATCGATGTTGGGAGGATATTTCAAAAGGAGAAATATATAAATTAAAACATGGTTATAAGCTGAAGAAAGTCAAATTTACTGATATCGTGGAACGTATAACTAAAGTTTAATGGATGGATCGAAAGGCTAATAGAATGGAAACCAGATACAAGAACCATCAGACCGTAGCAAATCAATCAGATCATAATAATATTCTCAATTGTGTGAGGTAAAAATGAGGTAAATAATTAATCAAATAATGGAATGCAAATCAGATAAACATGGCAAATGTAAGATGTGACTTATGTTCAGCAGCGGATGTTAACCGCTGATTGTAAATGATAATGAATAGGAGATTTTATTATACAAACGTATATTATATAACGATAATTATTTCTTCTTCATCTCCTGCTATTTCACTTTTGCATTTTAGTGATAACTAATTTTATTAAATATTATCAATAATTCAATTCACATACTTCCCAACTTGTGACTGTGTGGACCGATTCTGCTATGGTTCTTATTTCATTAAAAACTATAATTTTACGCTACCACGGGAACTGGTATTATCCAACAAATGTATTCGCTTTTAAATTTTCCAACAATGTTAAGTTTGACAGGTTTAGTGCGAGTATCAAGTTCAAGTGCGAAAGGTTCGGAAACGCCCTATATACTCCGTTTGGTGTAGTGGCCATGTTCAAATCAGCTTAATTTTCTTATCTTGATAGAGTGAAGAAATTTAGTTGTTTTGGAATAAAATTACAATAATATGAATATTAAGATAAATTTTAGTGTAAAGAGTGATGTGAAGTGCTTAATGTAATATAGGTAAGGAATTTTCACAAATTTTAAAATTTTACTTTTGGTTATGGGGGAGAAAAAGTATACAAATAACAATGAAATTTTATCTTGAACAAACGAAATCGGAACAGTTTGTATGATTTAAAATATTGCATAACTACATTACCAAAAAATCTAAGAGTTAATTTTCGTTATAAATATAAAAAAAAAAATTGAAGAGATCATAATTCCATTTTAAATCAATTTGAAATATATTCCCATCCCCGTCATCAATCCTCAACTAACCCTAACCCTTTCACCATATCCTATACCCAAATATCTTATTGCATTATATCAATTTTATCATTTAATATGCATAAATATTTTTCATCTCTACTTGGGAAAACATATTTCTTTTTAATAATCTTAGAGGTACCAATTTTTATATATTGAAATATAAAAATTTTATATTTAAGTGATTTTTATGATTTTGGCGCTGGTGTCACTAGTTTGTTTGTATGACGTGATATTTAATTCTATGATGGAGAGTTGCATTCAATTTTGTAATGCAATAGAGTATAAAATAATTTTCTTTTCATGTTTTGATTGTCTTTTTTTGTTTTTTTTTTTTTTTGTGATAATAATAAAAGATTAAAGATGGTAATAAAAATGAAATGTTGCAAAACGAAAAGCAAAAACAAAGTCCTTTTGAAGGATAAAATCAATTTTATTGAATATACGGGCAGACACAAACAAAAGGATATTAACAAAAGAACATTTCTTACCCCTGTTAGTTCATATTGCTTATTAATTTTATTAAAGAATTTTTAAATAAGGGTGTAACAAAATTATAATAATGTCCACACTTTGAGTTGGATATTAGTTAAACATTTTGTGAGGTGAGAATTTAATCGATTTTTAGCAAATCACATAATATAAAATGTTTTTAAGCCTTGCTCTGTAGACCTTCTTAAGGTTTACAGACTTATTTAGAAGTACTTTCTGCGTGTAGGCTTTAACAACCCGCATCCCACTAAATCCCACCGGTCAAACACTTCCTGCATCCCACTATCTCCCACCGGTCAAACACTTTTTTTTCCTATTTGAACTTTATTTTCATTTTAAAGGATTCAGAATTAAACGGATATGCATATTCCTTCAAACGCTGCAATTTTCTGGTCTTGGATGTCCAACATATAGTACAAATATGTCAGTTCATCTCGATACTTGATCGAATTTCCTATTAGTAACTGCTTTCTTTGCATTACTGATTTTATGTAATAAATTTTTATCTATGCTCGAATTAAATGCCTCTAAATATCAGCTTTAGTAGCTTCAAATCTCTATTATTGAATTTGATTACAATCTTGAGAAATCAAACTTTAAACCGTTCTGAATTGATTCGTGATCTAGGTGTTATTTTGGATCACAGACTTAATTTCAAAGCAAACTTCAATTCCCTTATTAAGAAAGCTAATTTTATGCTAGGATTTACATAGTTTACGAGATCCGTATATTACAAAACATTAATATATATCACATAGTATGTTACACCGACACTTGAATATGCTTCGCAAGTTTGGTCCCCATATATCGTAATGTTGATATTTCATGTATTGAAGCAGTTCAGTGTACATTTTCACATTTTGCACTATGTGCTTTTGTACATAGTCTGACCCTTTTCAACTAGCTTCTTACGAAGATTGGTTGCTTTTGATAGACCTTAAATCTCTCCAACAACGTCAATTGGGTGCTGATATTACATTTATTCACCAAATTATTGCTGGGAATATTCTGGCACCTAAAATAACGGATTTAATAACTTTTAGAGAGAATCCGAGTATTTTGACTGACTGACTCTCTGCGGAAAATTTTAGCCTGTGTCAAAATGTTACGTAAATCTAACTCGGGAGCAGCTTGTTTTGATACTAACCAAAGCTGATGTATATAATCGATATAGCTATATAATATTTCTTGTAATTATAGTGATAAAGCTGTATAATAGTTGTTGGAATTGATATTAGGTCAATTCTACTTTCTTTTTGTATTTGAATTTACCTTCTTAATATTCTACTAATTATAGCATGTTAGGTATTTTTTGCTATCTCTTACTACCATCAGTACTTACCCACTAGATGATAAACTCACCGCAACATGATGCAAGCTTTCATCTATAATAGACATCAGATTTACTTGCTTTAAGCAATATCTAACAGTATATAAATGAATATTCCGAGGGGATATTCTATGTTATATTCAATTGTTGTTTTGTTTTTGATGCTGTTTTTTTTTACAAGCTTTTTATTTTACAAATCGAATTCATTTTGAAGGGCTTATTTTTCTTGAAATCACCAAGATTTTAAAAAATTAGTTGATTAGTTTTCTTCTGATATTTTATGTATAGGATTTGAACTCATACTTGCCAAATCGTTTCCATTACTATTCACTTTTAATTATTTATTTAATGAATTGTTAATATGTCTATTTTCGAGGGGGATTAAAATCGGAATTCGCGGAAAAATTAGAAAGAAATAAACAAATAACAATAAATTAGTATAAATTCTTCTTCTTCTGCAACTGCATATTCACTACTGGATATCTATGATCACATCAAAAAAGCTTTAAATAACATTTCGTTCTTAAACCACCGTTTGGAGGCCCATCCATTGTCTGATTTTTCTTAACTATGCCATTTTGATTTCACCGTGCCAAATCAGTTGTAGAATATAATATTTGTCACTTCGCATCATATGACCCAGATAAGTTGTTTTTCTTCGTTTGATTGTCAATAACAACTCACAGAATCTACCTATTCTACTTAGGACCTCACTAGTATTCACTCGATCTACCCATGATATCTTCAGTATTCTACCCACATTTCAAATGCTACAAGCTTATTCATATGGTCGTTATTTTCAATGTACACGCTATACCATACCATAGATGAGTATCGACCACACGTAGAATTTAACGAATTGGATTTTTATTTCGACATTGATATCACGGTTACATGGAAGTTTTTTATATTGTACAAAAATGCTGCGAGCATATTCTATTCTGCATTTTATTTCAATGTCTGAGTTCCAGTTTTTATTTTTATTTAAAACTCGTTCAATTATGGCTTTATTTATGGTTAATGTTATGTTGTTGAATGTGTAGCCCTGTAAATATACATAAATTTGGTTTTATTGTATTAACATTTAAACCAAAATGTTTCTGCGATTTTAAAAGTTGTTGAAAATCATATATATTATCCATAATTAGTCTGATTAGTATAAATAAAAAATATATATTCATCTGTAAAATATTCACGAGAATCGTAAAGAGTTCAGTTACAACTAAGCAATAACTATTTTTTTTTTTCAAACACTCTGTATTAATATAAAAAATAACTATAAAGTATATTATTATGATATTTTATAACAAAATTAAATTTTTACGATTTATTTTCAAAGTTTAATTTTAATATTCAATATCGATTTGGAAAATAAAAAAAAAAATGCAACAAATAAAAGATTAACTTTAAAAATTCAAATTGACTAGAAAATTTCCATTTTACAATTTAAAATATTTTCAACAATATACCCGTAGAATTTAAAATTGATTCATTTTTATTACTCCAACTCTAATGTATTCATTCTTTCAGATATAAGTTTATGTAATTTGCTATTAATATATATTGCTAATAAATTAATTCTACCTTCTTGTTTGTCTACATTAATTCAAAATTAATTCTACCATCAACATCCAAATCTGGTGCTCTTTTGACTGGAGCATTTTCAAATCCTAAATGAGGCATTATGTGATTAAGTTAAAATTATCAAGGGAAAGGGAAAGTTGAATTTAATATATCTATTCAGTTCTGTTGATGATGATAAATAAACTTAATATTCTATTCAGTATTCTAATAGAATAACAAAATTTTAAAAAAATATACTTGTTAATTTTAAATTTGATTTTAATAATGGTTGTGCGGTACTAATTTCAAATTGTGGCATTTTATTTGATGCTTTTTATCCGATTTTACAAACTTTGTAAAGAATGGATCATAGAGCCAGATGTGATGAAATTTTAAAAATATTCGAAAAAATTTAATTCATGTTTAAAAGCAAAATAATTAGGTACTTTTATTAAGGGTGCAAGTCAGTTATCAAATTCTATTTTGCAAACTGTCTGTTCTTCGAATACTACTGATTAAACTTTCATAATTTAAATTTAATTTACAAAAATCCCGATGGCAGAATAAGCTTTACTAACGAGACATTTTGCAAATTATATACCTGTTTGAATTCAAAAAAACTTCAGGAACTTGTTTCGTCCGTCCGTCTGTTTGAAATTTTTACAGGTTAAGCTATACTTAATTCCATAAACTTCTATGGAAGACGGGATTATATTGTCCAAATTTGAATTTTTATATGCTATAAATTGGGGTTGGGGTCTAAATCCCCAAATCAAAATCCCGTTTGGAATTTCAAAATTTGTGGATTTCGTATTTTAAGTTGATTAAAAATTTAATTTTTTTTTTAAATCAATTTTATATTTACTTTCATTTACCTTTTTTATACATAAAAAAATATTAATTACCTAATGAAATATTGTAGGATATGCATTTCAAATATTCAAGTTTCATAATATTTAAACGCTTTACAACTCGCTTTAATTTTATAGCGCTTTATATTTGTTTTTTTGATTGAGATACCTTCAACCGACCGACCGAATTAGTTCCAAATTAGCTTTAATTTCAATCATTTCTTTACTTAATACTTGGATAAATTCATACAATCCACAGTTTTTCTTTCCAACCTAAAATTTTATTCTACGATGCCATACTTCTATTGAATTTTGGGTCCGCGGAAAATTTTCTTTAATCGAATCAAATACCGATCAAAATTCTGTTTTAAATGTTGCGGTTACATTTCTGTTCTGAATTAATATAATTCTGTTTAAACCACAAACTAATTTTTTTAAAATCAATGTCGTTATTATTTGTGTTTAATTCAGTAATATCGTCTTTTATATCTTCTTCAGGCACAAACAATAAACTTTTAAGCATACGGATGCTTATGTTAAATTTCTCCACATTTCCGTATTTGCTAGCTAAATTTTCTTTTTGAATTCGTCCCCATATAGTTTGCCCCAAATGGAACAGCCTTTAAATTGGTCGCTACGTAAATATTCTTTAGCAGAAAAAGACATTGTTTTTTTTTTTCCAAAATGACTCTTCTAGGATTGAAACAAATATTATTATTTCCCGCCAAAGAAAAAAGTTGATAAAGAAATGGATATTTCAAATGGTAAATCTGGATATCTGTTTTTCTAAAAATAAAAAAATAATTAAAGTAAATATTCTGTAAATATGCAGAAAATAGAAATTATTATGTTAATAAAAAAAAGTACTACAATCCAAAATTCTTATTAGACAAACAAAGCTTGTGATACATAAGACAATAATAAAACCAATAGTAACATATGGATGTGAATGCTGGACACTTACATTAAGAGACGAAGAACATTTACGTATATTTGAAAGAAAAATAATCAGAAAAATCTTTGGCCCAAAAAGATTACAAAACGGAGAATATCAAAGAAGGAATAACGAAGAAATCAATAATATAATACAACATAGAAGATATTGTAAAGTTTGTAAAGCCACAACGACTAAGATGGGCAGGGCATATGATAAGAATGAACGAAAATCGCCCTCAACAAAGAATTTTCAAAACAAGACCCTTATATAATAGAGCAAGAGGCAGATCAAGAATCAGATGGAAAGATAATATCGAACGGATAGTGACGAAATCTTATTTTTCGAAAATCTTATTTCTGCAAATCTTATTTTTTGAAAATCTTATTTTTTTTCTCCGAAAATCTTATATTTTCCTATAAAATTTTTTTCCCGTCCATATTAATCTTTTTTTGTTGTGAAATTTAATTTATACACAAAATTGAATTGGTACAACAGCCCTTAAATTAGATGAAGACAATAGGTCCGGGGTCCCAGGGCGTAGGGTCGAAACTTAATATCACATGCTTTCATGCGTTTCATATGCGTTTACTTGCCGCCGGCACAAACAGGGTTCCAATAATTGAGTAGTGGGGGTTTTGGGGCAGCAGCCCCCGACGTTAAAAATAAAATAATTTTTTTAAAAACATTTTTTTACTAAGACTGGCACCGTATGCGTTATTACGTGCTCCTATTTAAAAAAAATAAAAAATTACAAAATAAGATTTGATCAAATAAGATTTTAAAAAATAAGATTTTCAGAAATAAGATTTTAAAAAATAAGATTTTCAGAAATAAGATTTTCAAAAATAAGATTTCGACCCCAACCCAATATTGAAAATGACTGCCAAAAAATGAAAGAACAAAATTGGCAGAGCTCTGCGGAAGATCGATTTACATGGAGGAATATCACAAAGATGATGCTCTAGCTCACCCCGAGCTGTAACGCTAAATGAAGAAAAAAAAGATATAACTACATTAAAATGGCATATACGGTAAGACGATTTTAAGTAAAAGGTCCTTAAAGTCCTAATTTTTGTTCCAAATGAATTTTTTTTGTACCTAGATAGAATAGAATAAAATGTTTTCGGCTCAATTTTGTTTTATTTTGTCTCAAACTCCAAACTCAATTTCCCAAAACTCTATTTTCTGGATATATTTGTCTTTTTGCTTCTTGTGTTTAATTTTTGATTTTATAATATAATTTGGTAATTCTATGTTTTAGTTTAAGCGTTATATTACACATTAAAAAGACTCATCGTCTTACATGTATGTATTTTAATAGAATAAATAAATAAATAAAACGTCTTGGATAGTTACCGTTGCTAACCGTAGTAGAAAAATGGAATAATTAAGATCCCGAATATAACTAGTCGATATCTATCTTGTTCGTCTAAATGCTAATCCTAATCAACCACTTTCTATTCAAAAAATTGATATAGAAAATAAGGGAATTGAAAATATTTGTAAATAAGAGACGTGGGGATATATTATCAATCCTGTATTATTCTGTATTGATAATCATCTCCAGTCACCTCTCTGCCTATATTATCCATTATTCCCAGTTCATTTTATAGCATATATTAATAAATAAAATAATATAACAAATTTCGAGAGAAATTTTTCTGAAAATACCTCATTACTCTTATAATAGTATAATATCACGAATTTATATTCAATATCAATTAAATTTAATAATTTATTTACTAAAAACATGAGTAAATTTTCTCCACAAGTGTTTATGGTCATAAATTTTTATAGAAAAACAAAACATTTTTTTTTCTTTCTTTTGAATTTCTATAAACTTTGTGATTATGTACAGTAGAATGTTTATAGCAAAAGTGCACCAATAAAAATTTTATTAATTAAGTATATTATTATTAAATTTATTATTATATACTCGGTATATTGTTCAATTTAAGAGTGTCAAACTAACAATAAAATTTGAAATTTATGATTTTTAATTTAATTTTTTTTTGTGATTTTCTTTTCATGTAATTTTTTGCTTGATTTCTTTTTTTCATTTAATCAATAATTATTGAAGTACGTAGGAAGGGTAATAATTTTCTTTAATTATTTTTTTTGCTATTTTTATTAAGTTTAATTGATTTTGTGTAATTTTTTTTTTATTATTAAAATTATTAAGGAAATATTTATATATATGAAATTATAATGAAAATGTTCAGAATATTGAAGTAGAGTATGGTAAGCTTCGCAACATGAAGATCTCAAAAGTTGTTGGCATTTTTACTTATAATAACAATTGTTGTGGATTTGATGGTTAGTGGGGCATATCATTGTATGCTAAAGCAAACATTTACGACTAAAAACCACTGGTTAATTTGGAAAGCACCAGATATCTCTAGATGGCAGCCTTGTTCTTCCTCACACATTCCACATTCAAATTTAGCCTTCTTAATTCATTTACAGTTTAAAAAAAAATTGATTATGTATAATTTGCCATACACAGTAACTAGAATACCTTTTTTTTTGTTTTTTTATATTATAGCCAAAACTTAGGTTATGAACCTTTAAGTACCTTAAGAACCCTTGCGTACCGTTGACTATTTGAAAAAGGAAAGGATAGTTAGAGGAAAGGAAAGAAAAAGGAAGAAGAAAAGTTTTGTGGGAAAGAGCGAACAATGTTGTTAATATTCGTCTTAAACCTCTGTAAGTCATAAATAAAAAAATGTTTAATGTGCTAATGTTTTTTGACAAAGCAATGGGCAAAATCTACATTTCTAAATTTTTGCCAGAACAACATTTAATATTTTCTTGAATATCTAATGGTTCAAAATTAACATTGTTCTTTCAAATCTAGAAAAGCAAATCCAGCAGCACAATTTTGTCGACACGCCAAAATCCTAACTGAATACAATTTAGATATGAAAAAATTCAAACAAGATTCATTAAGAAAAGCAATGAACTGAATGGGTGTAATCTAACAAGACAATCAAATTGCTCTATTTTACAAAGTTTTCCCGTTAACATTTTCTTCCATTAAAAAAATACACCGAAGAAGGGTTTTAAGAACGCCATCCCGGTAAACTTTATTCTTCAAAATCTTGTCATATGGCAATAAACTGAAAAGGGGGCTTGTCAAATAAAATTATTTACTTACTAACTTAGATGGCCAACAGACTATATTGGTCCAGGGTCGGACTCATTAAGCCGGTTTGTCAGTCACGGTTGGATTCTCTCCAGTTGAATATTCGAAATTGTTTTAAATCTGCCGATATTTCGTCTCTCCAACGAAGTTTTGGTTTGCCTCTACGTCTCGTATCTTCATGTCTGGATTCGTAGATTTTCTTGGCTGGAACATTTTCCATCATCCGCTCTACGTATCCGAACCACTGTAGTCTCTTGAGTTTAATTTTTGTAACTACGTCTACCTCATTATACAGCTCATAGAGTTTGGTATTATATCTTCTCTTCCACACATCATCGTCGTCTTTTTAGGACCATATATCTGCGAAGAACTTTCTTCTCGAAGACAACAAATGGATACCTTCGGCAGTGCCCATGATTCTAATCCGTAAAGCGAAACTTGAAATATGAGCGTTTTGTAGATTTGTACTCTGGTGTTTCGGGAAAGGAGCTTTGACCCGAGATGTTTTTACAAACCGAAGCAGCAAAGTTTTGCAAGGGTTATTCTTCGCCATACCTTCACATTGATGTCGTTTGTAGAATTGATGCTGCTTCCAATGTAGGTAAACCACTGAACTACCTCGAAGTTATATCCTGACAGTTGACCAAAGTTAACATTTTATTACAATTTTAACGAAACATAGTTTTTTACGCGCAGGTTAAGTTTGTCTTGATCTTTGTCTGGATTTTTCATTTGGATTGCTTTCTGAATTTTTGATCTGGATTGCTTGTCTTGATTTTCCATCTATCCATTTTTCCGTGTTTCTGTTCTGGCTAAATTTTATTATGTGTATACATTTTTTCTGGATTATATTTTTACTTCATTCCAAAAATATATATTATATGTTTGCCGCAAGTTCACCTGCAGTATTAATTAATCATAAAAAGTATTAGCTTACATTAGAAAACCCTATATTTAAAGAAATTATTTTGAATTTTTGTTAATTTTTAAAACATTATTTATTATACTGTTTCACTTTAATTTTCTACCATCTTTCTTTAGTACAATTTCTTATTAATTTCATATATTTTGTTTTCCGGCGAAAAAAAATAACTTCACAGCATGATAAATTCTACTTAGCAGGTATATTTTTTTTTTTATTTTTCTCATTTGTTATTTCTTAGAACAAAGATAAATATTAAATTACCTGACATTATGTTACCTTATAACATCAATTGATCGACCACCTGTAGTTTTGTGGCTTTTTTTTATATTTTTTTAATTAAAAAAAAAAAAAATTAATGAATGAAAAAGTTTACAACCAAAAACAAAAATATTTTTTTTTTTGCGGATTTTCTTTTCAATTTTCTTTCCACAATGAAAATTATGACAGAAGCTTCTTCACATCCGAATATTTTTTTTCTCGTAATAAGAATTTATTAAATTTTAAATTTTTAAGGTTTTTTTTTGATTGACGGAAAAATCGAATGAATGGAAAAAAAACCATTTCTGCTAATATTTATAATAAATAAGACCTCATTGAAAGGACTTAGATCATTTAAGAAAATTATTTTTAAAATTTTGTAGTAATTAAGATTTTAATAATAATTGTTAGACAGTTAAGTAGTGTTCTTTTGAAGTTTTTAGGAATATCTAAAATTAGGGCTAAGAATTAAAAAGATATTATTAAGCCAGTCCAAACCATACTTTTGATTATACTAAGGTTAAGACTACTTTGATATTCTCACTTACATCTCAATTACATTAAATTAACGAATAGATGACTGAATTACATTCAGTCGTATCGGTGAAATCGATTCGATATACAATTATTCGAATTTCTCGATTCGATTTGATGAGATTTTCTTAATGGTGAATTCGATCGAAAGACTAATTTTGTACCCATTTCAAAAAATGTAATCAAATAGAAGAAATATAACGAAATGTAATGACTTTTATGTCAAATAAGTTCAAATTTCAAATTAAAAAAATAAATTTAGATTGCTGTTTCCGAAATAAATTATTAAAATACACATATAAAAAATAAATAAATAAAAATAATATTATAAAATTTTAAACGAGAAAATTTTTGATCAAAAATATTCGAATTTTTTTTAAATCGAATTCGCCGGTTGAAAATTTACGAACGAGTACTCGATTTCTATTCGATCGAATTCACCGGTACGGCTGATTAACGAATGCATGACAAGGTCATATGAGATTATTTATAAATGTGATTCCGATAATTTATACATGAAGTTTATACAATGTGTCAATCTTATTAGGCAAGTTTATACTTACTAGCAGTTATTTATACATGTTATAGTCTCTGATGCTTTCTAAGCATAGAGTAGTTTATAGATATTCGAAATATTTTGAATTGTCGTTGAAGATGTTGTAATAATGTTACATGAAACTTTAATTTACTTAAAAACTAAAATAATGACAAACATAAAATAAAACCAAATTAAATGTAAAAAATGTTAATAGGTGACTTTGGCATTCGCTCATATAATGTATGATGCCAAAGAGGGCAAATTCAAGCCTCACATGATTAAAGTTTATTTATTTAATTATATTTAATTCATTATAATTGCTTCAATTGTCCAATTTGAATTTTGATCGCTTACACTTTCAATATTTCTACTTCAAAGACCTAATGCCCTCTAATTTTTTTTTTTTTTTTTTTTTAAACACCGAATGGTGAATTTATTGATTGTAATCTAGTAATTAAAATACATACTAATAAACTATTTTTCTTTAAATCTTAATTGGCTACGTTTTTAGAATACAAAGTCTTATCCTATGACAATTTCTTTTTGTTTATAAAATTTATATTGGTTTTGCCACAATTCAAACGGTTTTACTCGTTTTTATCTTCGTGTTGTATCATCATTGTCCAAGACTTGGATAGCCTCAGTCTAGATGTTTTTGTAGTCTTTTTTGATGACTTTGTGCGATTGTTTTGATAATGCTGTCAATCATTTCTACACCCAAATCCTTATGTAGATTATTATTGCGTATGGGGCATTTACTAAACCACGTAGCACTTTGTTTTGGAAACTTTGTACTATGATGCTATTGCTTTGACTGGTACAACTCCAGAGTTTAATTCCATATGTCCAAATGGGTTTCAGAACTTGTTAGTATAGCAGAAGCTTATTTTTAGTTGATAGCACAGAGTGTCTACCTAGTAGCCAGTACATTTTTTTGTACTTTTTAGTTTTTAGTTCTTCTCGTTTTTTCTTCACATGTGATTTCCATTTGAGTTTTACATCAAGTGTCATACCTAGATATTTGGCTGTGTTTTCATATTTAACAATTTGATCACTAATAAACACAGGTTCATGTTTGATATGTTTGTTGGTGAAATCAAAATGTACTGATTTCGCTTCATTTAATTTAATACGCCATCGGAGGGTCCACTCTTGAACCTTTCTAATAGCTGCTTGTAATTTTGGTGTTATCTCGATGATACTATCGCCAATGGTTAAAATTGCTGTATCATCAGCAAATGTGGCAACTATGTTTTCTTCGAATGTAGGCAAGTCACTAGTATATAGGAGAAAAAGGATTTTATAAGGCCCTAATAATTTAAGCCAAATAAAAAAATATCAATAGTTGACTTTGGCACACATTTATATAATGTAAGGTACGAAAGATGGCAAATTCAAATCCCGTATTATTACAATTTATTTTTTTTTTATATAGTAAACTCATTATCATTGGCGTAACTCTCTAATTTGAACGTTGTTTAATGGACCTCACACTTCCAATATTCCTATTTAAAAGACTACGTTTTCTAATTGATAAGTCCAAATAGAAAAGTACATGTTTCGTTTACGTTCACATGATTATCTGCCGTCTATATTCAGTTCAATAGCCTTATAAGCGCAAAGTTTTTGTATTCTGAGTTCTGGCATATCCGACGGAATTTTTCCAATTTCATGATCATCGAAATTCTGGTTCGTCGCATAAATAATTGTTTTAACACATTGTTTCAATGGTCAATAATCATCTTGTATGTGGTGGGCTGAGAATTCGTATTAAATTTTTTCTTTCAAAGTTGTCAATAATTTTTTCACTTGTTTTTCTGGCCCTCCAGCTCTCAGTATTTTATTTGTAACTCTAATCTTATATATTCGCACTTTCTTATTTCTGTGTACATTCGATTATTGAAAGAACCGAAAAATTTGTATTATTTGTTTACATTTGATGATGATGATTATAGATTATGATCAAGATATATGAGATATATATAAGCTTAGCAATACAGTTCCCCAACCATAATAAATTCTATATTTATGATCTACATAAACTCAAGCCGGTACATTAACACCTTTATAGGTAGTTGTCTTCCTTCCTTTTTACCATCCTCTTTTTTTAACTTTCCTTTTCCACCCTAGTCAAACGTACCAAACGGTCCCCATCTATTGTTTTGTATATGTATAAAAAAAAACAAATTTTTTCATTCATTTCATTTTACTGCTGTTTCTTTGTGCTGTTTCTTTGGCTGTGTCTTTGTTTTTCGTTACTCCTCTTGAAACCATAGGACTTCCACTTGACATTTTCATCGTACTCGATTTCTAACTACTGTTTTCACTTGTTCCCACGTTTTGTTATGAAGACTTGTAACTGCTGGTTAATAATTTTTGATGTTCGCAAATTTTCACTGCCGTATGTCAGGATTGATCAGGAAGACCGGAATATTCTAAGTTTAGTTGCTCTGGATATTTTGCTGTTCCTCCATATCGCTTGCGATCTCCTAAATTTCTGCTTTTCTGCATTCTTTAATCTGTTTGCTACATCTTCTAAAGCCCCACCATTAGTTGCTATGATAATCCCC
Organism: Argyra leucocephala; assembly: GCA_963942445.1. NCBI lineage: Eukaryota > Metazoa > Arthropoda > Insecta > Diptera > Dolichopodidae > Argyra > Argyra leucocephala. Next base: position 20,727,724 of record OZ012681.1, read on the forward strand.
AAGTAGCTGAAGTTATTCACGAATTCTATCTGTTCTACCTTGGATGTTTTATGATGGTGTTATTTATTCGGAGTGAAGAAAGAATCCCACCGTAATTGTCAAACTACCAAAGAAAGGTAAACTGACTTAGCGCGATAATTGGAGAAGCATTACATTGCTCAACATAGCATATAAGATCATGGCAGCAATAATTCAAGGCAATTCGAGAAAAACAATCCGTGTTGGGGCTCAAAAAGATCTAGAAAATAGATTAAATAAAACAAGAGCAGCATTTGGAAGATTTCAACCAACATGGAGAAACAGCCAAATATTTAGAGCAACTAAACTTAGAATACACCGGTCTTGTGTAAAATCAATCCTGACATACGGTACTTGTTTAACGTCAAAAGTTATCAACCAGAAGTTGATACAACCATTCAGTAATAATTGTCTAAAGATGATATGCCGAATCTTCTGGCCAAACACAATAAGCAACAAGGACCTCTGGATACTAACCGGTGAAGAAGCAAATTAGAAGGTAATGGAGATGGATAGGCCACACTCTCAGAAAGCCATCAAACAATATCGCGCGAATGAGCTTAGAATGGAACCGGCAAGGCACATGAAGAACCGCTCGCCCAAAGAATACCTGGCGGAGGACCATAAAAAAGAACTTGTCAAGATAATTATAAAGTGGGAACAAGTTAAATTAGCAGCTAGAAATCGAGGACAATGGAAATGTCAAGTCAAGGAAGCCCTATGATACCAAGAGGAGTAACGAAAAAAAAATTATTCTCAGAGCTTTGGTTTTCTCCAGGTTGATTTCTAGTCTGACATGTTTGCCTAGTTGTTCAATGTGTTCTAATTTGCATTTTGCTATAAGTTTGTACAAGAGAAGACAGTTATCATTTGCATAGTCGAGGTCTTCAAGTTATTGTGTGAGATTCCCAGTTATTTCTCACTTTATTAAGCAAGAGTATTTTACTTAGGCCGAATGTGAAACAGAGTGGTGAGAGCAGACATCCTTATTTGACTCCTGATGTGTGGTAGTAGCACTTTGTTGCCCCCTGTGTGTTACTGAGAGTTTGGCTTCATCGTATAATGCTTGGATTAGGCGGACTATTAATTTCAGGTGTCTAAGGGACAGTGCCTTTCAAATCGCAGCACGCTTGATTGTGCCGAAAGCGTTCTTGGGGTCAACGAATAGCTTGGATACAATGAATCATTGTGTTCTATACTCAATTGATTGTTCCACTAAATTAGTGTAATTTTTAATAGCTCCAGCTTTTGATTTAGCAATTTGTAGTATAGTGTAGTCGGACCATGTTACTTTAATAATTATTGATTTTTTTTTTTTTTGAGTGTTCCTTCAGGCTATATTGCATTTAAATATAAATAGAACTTTTATTTTCTAAATTTTTAATTAAGGTTCAAAGATCTTGAATGAATCAATTTAATTATTTTCTCTTTTATAGATTTTTAAAAATATCCTTGCAATTATTTGGGTTTACTAAAATTTTTACAGATTTTGTTTTTCTTTTTTCTTCAACTTAACGAAATTTTATTTTTAATTCACATAAACGTGGGTGTCAAGATTCAATAAATTGGTTTCAAACAAAAATAAAAAAACAAAATTAAATAAATAAATTTTGAATGAACCTTTAGTTCTTATTATAATTTAATATTTCTCTTTTAAAAATCATCATAGTGACCTTGATTGAAAACGCGTGTACTTCAATCAACGAGAATATTTTTATTAAAAGAGAAAGTATACCTTTTGTTCTTTCTGTTTTTTTTTTTCTAAACTAATTTCACTTCTGAATTCATCCCTTCAAGTCAAGTTATCTTTCAGAAAAATAATGATGTAATTTCATTCATAAATTAGTCATCGTCAAATCGTACACACATAAATGGTGTACGATGTTGACATAAAAGTTATACAAAAGTTCAGCAGATCCCTTTTCTAATATTTTTTTTTCTATTCTTTTTTTTTAATGATGATTTATTGGAGCTTCAAAAAAAAAATATTAATTAATTAGTTGTGAGTACGTTAAAGACTACTGAAGTAAAAAACTTAATTTAAACAAAAATTCTTAATTGTATATTGTTTCATGAGTTCAGGTCTGATTATGTCATTCAAAAGGAAATGACTTATAACAAAAAAAAAAAAACGGAAAGAGAAAATAAAAAATTAAATAAACGAGTCCTTCTCCTACGAAATTTTTATTAAAAAAAACCAATTTCGTATAAAAAAAATCCATTAACATTTGACATTTAATTTTTGGTAATTTTGATATTAATTGACAAATCGTTGGTAAATAATATTAGAATAAATAAATCTATTAAGCGAAATATACATTACTATTACATTTGTTGATCTCAACTCATTTTAACCCCACCCAATTATTCGGGGGTGTATGTATTCAGCAAATCGAACACATGAATATCCCGGGCATTCAGGTCATTAATAAAATGATATGGAATGACCATATCTTTTACATTGTTAAAAATGCCGCTAGATGTTTGGGTTGTTTGAGACGCTGAAAAACGTATTTTTCTGCCCAGGACATGCTAAATCTACATAAATAATATAAATACGACCAAAGTTGGAATGCAATTCACATATATGAACCGGTGGATCACGAACTGCACTAAATTTTCTAGACAAAGTTCAAATTCGTGCCATCCATAAATAATAATTACGACCAAAGTTTGAATGCAATTCACATAATATGAGCCGGTGCATCACGAACCGCACTAAATTTTCTAGACAAAGTTGAAAAGCGTGTCATTCATCTTTTTTTTTTTGTTATTGCAATTTACGGACAATTTATTTTTTTAGATCAAAATTTAAAAAACAAAAAACTGTTTTTTTAATGTTCAATGTTATAGATTAGAAATAGATTGATGCTGCTATCCAATACATCATACTGAGTAGGTGCCATTGGTGATTTTTGACATAATGGTTGAAAACCTAAGAACAAAAATGTTCTTACTAGTTCATCGAACTATCCAAACGATATTTACCCATATATAAAACAACAGTATCAACATCAAGTGTTTCTTCAACAAATTCCAATAATGATATAAATGATTGTTTTGATGCTTCTGGTAAGATAATGTTTGGTAAAGCAATGTATAAGATGTTATCAGATGGATTTAAAACTGTATCCCAAACACTATTAAGCGATGTTCAGTAATATGCAATTAGATAACAATACGTATTAAACGCTTTTGTTGTAATACTTTTGATACCACTTCTTGGCAATCAGTTTCTGAAGAACACGTTGAAAAAGCATATCATGGTTGTCAGCAAAGTCAATATAGAAAAATCGTATGAAGCTGATGAACTGCTTGTGGCTAAGCCCACGAACACTTTTCGATTGTAATCAGATAAGAGTTACACCCTAACTGTTCTATGGTGGATAGGGACATCAGGACCACCACAGAGGTCCTACATCGAGAGAGATACAGTAGAGATACTCATTAGACATGGAAATATGAAGAAGAGGTAGACATAGCACGAGCATTTCCACAACCACTACTACTACTAATCATTGGATCCAGCTTATTATTCATTAATAATCTTTTTGTTCAATGGTTGCAATTGTTCAATAAAAACTAGAAAACCCAAAATTTAAGTGCTTTGTGCTTTTACAAGAAATAAAGTATATCTAGATAATTATTCAATTTTTATAACTTAAATTATATTCCGTCTTCTATCTGCTTCGTTCCTATATAGAAAATCGAATATCATAATTAATGATCATCTATCATCTTATCGATAACTCTAAACATCCTCCCTTGTACCACTTGCAAATCGTCGTATTGTTGAAACACTTTCCCAATTTTATTCCGTAGATTCAAGCACTTGTTCAGATGAAATAAAAATCCTATTGCAACACCTTAAGCATTTCCGCTGAAGAATAAGAGGGGCATCGAGTCAAATGCCAACCCCTACTCCAAATTTTTTCGAATGTTGAACCATATTCCAACAAACGTGTTTTCACAACGCAAAAATATACCTACGTGCAATCTACAAAAGTTAAATAGTAATATTAACAAATCTATTCAAAATGTGCCTAGTAACCATAGGAACATTTTTCTTTCTACAATCTTAAATTAGTCCGAGCTGTACTTTCGTTTATAAAGGTATCGTTTAAAACCAAATGTTTGGCTTAACCTAAAAAAACTGAACAACTATTGGAGAAACAATTTAATCGTGTATAGAGTTTCTACCGCGTAATTCTACTTTCGTTAGACGAAATTCGTTTCACGAACGTAGATGACGTAGATGACACTATACTACTCAGAGAGAGTATGGATGAGTAAAAATTATTATTAAGGTTTAATGAAACTGCCAAATTGTACAGCATTTTTTGGTATACACAACGAAAACCAAATTCATATTTATATTTCGAAAGAACCTGTCAGAAATAAATTATTCATTAACACACGTTGGGTGGTGTACTGGGTAGAGCGGTACTTGCCTTTCCACCGGAAGGCTCTAGGTTTGATGCCCGATAAAAAAAGGCTTTATGGATTTTCGACCTGGTCCAGCACCCTTTATCATTGGGATCAGAAGATTCGGTCCATACTAACATACACTATATATTGTGACAACCCCGAAACATATTTAAATCAAAACAGCAAATGCAAATAGATGGTCGACTGGCAAAGGTAGTAATGAATAGCCAAATCAATATCAAAAGTTTACCAAAAAGACCTGAAAAATGACGATATTAATTCTGGACGTTCTCATCACAAAATTGAAGAGCAAATATGTATATTACACGAAATATCTATTTTAAAGAAGAAGAAAAAAATTAAGATGTCTGTTCACAACGTTCAATAAAGATCATAAAATCAAATATGAAGAAATTTATAAAGAAATCAGATATAGATCTACTGAATCTCTACTGAATCAATATAAACCCTAGTTCATATTTCAAAACATTAAAATTATTTAGAAAGCAGTTGAAAGTAGCCTGTGCAAGTATATGCAGTAGCGAATACAGTTTAACCAATTTTTTTTTTCCTCCCTGATTCCTCTTGGGAGCATAGGGCTTCCATTTGACATTTACATCGTACTCAATTTCTAGATGCTAATTTCACTTCTATTTCCGAAGCAATGTCTAATTTAATTTTTTTTTAATCTGTTTGTACTGTTTAAGTAGGGGATTGGCCTACTGTAGAACACCACTTTGATAACTCTATATGCGCCTACGTGGTAAGACGACGTCATAGTTTTCTGCAAGTTGTCGCTGCGATTTTATCAATATTTGACGTTAAGATGCCTGACGTCACTGTGTTTACTGGGTATGTCGTGTGTTTGTCAGTTGTTGACAATTGTGTAATTATTAGTGTTTGTCCAATATTATTTATTGTGTTATTTGGTTATTGTGTTTTATGAGATATATGAGTATTGATATAGATATTGATATAGGTAATATTTTTAGATATATAAAGTATTAATTATATTAATTATTTTTATTGATTATAAATTTTATATATAATATTTTACAATTTTTTTTTTTTAGTTATATTTTATACCCCCCACGGGAATCGAACCCGTGACTACCACATCGTAATTGAAACACATTTCTGGGATCCAACTGATTAGGCCACGGAAGAGATAGATAGAACCAATTAAATTAACATAAAGTCGAATAACTCCACTCTGAGTACACAGAAAGACAACTTTGTGGTATGCCATCGCTTTCTTAGTTTTTGAGCATTAATTCTAAACACATAATCATTGCACGATTTTCTTCTACTTCCAATGCACCTGAACACATCAAAACTGTTGCACTCTAACCGGATTTTAAATTATTTGTGACTTTACATCTAGTAGTGTATCTTAGAATATTTCTTAGAGTTTGCATGAAAAAATATTTTCAGTTTGTTGTTATCAGCTCTTGCTTTTGCTGCATATGTCATAACTGAAAGAGTGCATGTTTATGTACGTTTTAGCCATAGTATCTTCGCAATGATAATTTTATTTAACTATTATTAACTATTATTAACTATTATTAACTATTATTAACGATTTATAACAAAGTTACTTAACGTTTTTGTGACTGTGATTATTATTATAAAAAATTAAATTACTAGGGGCCCCTGCTGAGTAACTATAATTTAAGTTGAAGCCAAATTTAAAGTTTTTAACAGAACAGCAATTTACATACTGACCTACACTTCTCTCGTTATAGTAGAAACTACTCATGTTTTCATAAAAATTTAGAGGTTAGTAAGTTTTATTTAGGAAACATAAATACTGCTCCCTCATATACTGTTTCGTTTCGACATATTCCTATACTAAGTGGCATTTAATGGATAAAATCACTAAAAATTAAATATTTTTGTAATTAAATAGGTATATACATATATATATATATCAGGCACGAAGCGTCCATATATTGAGTTGAATGAGTGCTTCCCCAAATGAAATATTATTTATTATTTCTTACAGCTTAATATAAAATTTATATTTAATTTAATATAAAAATTACTTAAATACAAAAATTCAAAACGAATGAAAAAAAAATTTCAAGCAAAAATTATATGCATTGATATTAACTACATTATTTATGTGTAGAAAATAATGCCTATATAACATCATTATTTTCTATTATTCTTTCAATCATACAAGCCAACAAGAGATATTCAACAACCACAAATTTATAATATATGAAAATAATGCCTATTAAAAATCATTATTCTCTTACCAATATGCTATAATAATTATACATTGTAAAAAAATATAATGACAACTTAAATATCATTCTCCTCAGTTCTCTTCGCATTTAAAATATACACTCAAACACACTGTCTGTATTTAGTTTCGTAGCAACAACAACAAAATAATAAACGAAGCGACAATAAAATAAAATCTTAGAAGGAAAAAAAATTGAATTTGAATGAGTGGCTGATATTCATTCCAAATTTACCTGATATAATTAGAAAATATCTGATAGAAAATATATTATTTAGGGAAACAACAACAAAATATCGCATGACACAAAATGAATTTACAAATAAAAAAAGTATCAGGGAATGAATTAATTTTATGCATTATTGTGGTTGTTGACTTAAATGAGAATTAATATTTATATAAATAATGTATGTAGTTTTGGGTTTTTTTTAGAGAGTAGTATTGATTTGTGTTAAGTAATTCTATAGTTTTTTGTTATTGAATGCTACATTGTTTATTTTCAGCCATAATTTTGTTTTATGCAGTTTTGAAACAATTTTTTAACAATTGTAAAAATTTAAAATGTTTTTTTTTTTATTATTTATAAATAATTAAAATAGATAATTGTAATTGTGTTATTGAAATTTTAAGAAAAAATCATTTTCGGTTAGAAGTTTTGAGGAAAAATTATTAATTGTTAAAGATGGTAAACCAGTGCTTGCTCTACTAATAACAACAACAACAATAAAACGATGTAATCAGCATTTTTCAGTAAAATCTTTTAATTCGTATACGTGGTATTTTCCAACATAAATATAGAAAATTCGTATTCACACGTTTTTACATTCCTTTCTTAAAGTCAGAGCTTAAATTAAAGTTATATTTTCAGATGAAAATTTAAATAACAAAAACAGTATATGCAAATATTAACATTTTTAATTCAAACTGGATTAAACAGTTCTTTTAATAAATATTCCCAACTTTGTAAATTTATAATAACATAATAACTGCTTCAGTTGAGCGATCGTTTTTCTGCCTAAACAGAATTAAAACTACTTTGAGAAGTAGATGTGAGTAAAAACTTTGACTGTCGAAATTAGCAAAAATTTCAATAGAAAAAGAAAAACCAAAGCAAACTGATGCTTCCTTTTATAGTGCTTCCCCAGTTGAAAATTCCACGCCCCGTCACTGATATATATATATATATTTTTAACCAAAACTATATGCTTACTACAAATGACTAAAATATAGAAAACACTAATTTGAGACAGTTACTTAAAAAAATTAATAGAATAGATTTCTTTAATTATGTGTACAAATAATAAGATGTAGAATGCCACAAAATGAATATATTTTATTTAAAAACAAATTTATTTTTAAATATTATAAAACAAAATAGAAATTTTTCAACCCGTATGTGCATTTCGGTCGTATATACAACTTATTTATATATTAAGAGTTCATTAATGAGAAGCGAAATAAAATGAAAAAGTGTCGACTGCACAGGTCCCTAAATGCTTGTCAATTATAATTATAGATAATATTGAAAATATTTTAAAATAAAAATTTTTTGCTTAGAAATAAATTGAGGTCACTGAAATACATAGAATACAAAAAAAGGACTAAAAACCTAGATTGCTATCCATTTTCAGATATTTTTTTTTTACTTCTCATTTTTAAACAAAAGATGCACATTATACCCATAAACAATATTAAATGGAATCCATTAAAATAATTTCCATATGGAAAAAATATTCTACCTAATCACATCAAAATTGTTACAGTGTATTATTTCAATTGTTTGAAATCTATTGTCAAATTTATAACTAATTTCTAAGTCCTTATTTTTATTCCATTCAATTTACACAATACACAATGCTTACAATACATACAATATGATAGTTATTATTGTTCGGTTTCTAATTTCGTGACAACACTAATGTACATTATAATATATTTCCTATTTTTCAAATTCGAATTAAAAATATAAAAACAAAAAACAGAATTGTAAAGCAAATTCGAACCAATTTGCTTAATTACAGTATTTTTGGAATTTCGGTGTCATTTCAATTCATTTCTCAATTTTGGTATCAAAATCATCTAAATTCCATGTTGATGAAAATAGAATAAATTAAAATATATATATATATATCAGTGACGGGGCGTGGAATTTTCAACTGGGGAAGCACTGTAAAAGAAAACATTAGTTTGTTTTGGTTTTCCTTTTCTATTGAAATTTTTGCTAAATTCGACAGTTAAAACTGTTCACATCTATTTCTCAAAGTAGTTTTAATTCTGTTTAGGCAGAAAAACGATCGCTCAACTGAAATAGTTGTTATAGAGGAAGTGTTATCAATTAACAAAGCTTAGACTATTCATTAAAAGAGTTGTGTAATTCTGTTTCAGTCAAATACTGTTTTTGTTGTTAAAATTTTAATCTGAAGATATAACTTTAATTTAAGTTCTGATTTTAAGAAAGCAATGTAAAAAAGTGTGAATATGAATTCTCTATATTAATGTTGGAAAAATACCTCGTATACGAATTATAAGATTTTATTGAAAAATGCTGATTACACCGTTTTATTGTTGTTGTTATTAGTAGATCAAGCATTGGTTTACCATCCTTAACAATTAATAATTTTTCTTCAAAACTTCTAGCAGAAAATTATTTGTTCTTTCAATAACACAATTACAATTTTCTATTATAATTATTTATAAATAATAAAAAACAAAATGTTTGAAATTTTTAAATTTATTTACAAATTAATTGTTTCAAAACTGCATCAAACAAAATTATGGCTGAAAATAAACAATGTAGCATTCAATAACAAAAAACTACAGAATTACTAAACACAAATCAATACTACTCTCTAAAAAAACCCAAAACTACATACATTATTTATATAAATATTAATTCTCCTTTAAGTCAACAACCACAATAATGCATAAAATTAATTCATTCCCTGCTATTTTTTTTATTTGTAATTTCATTTTCTGTCATGCGATATTTTGTTGTTGTTTCCCTAGATAATCTATTTTCTATCAGATATTTTCTAATTATATCAGGTAGATTTGGAATGAATATCAGCAACTCAATCAATTTTTTTTCCTTTTGATTTTTTTTATTGTCGCTTCTCTTATTATTTTGTGGCTGTTGATAAATAGAGACAGTGTGTGTTGAGTGTATGTATATTGTAAATGAGGAGAATCAGAATGATATTTAATTTGTCATTATAATTATGCAATGTATAATTGTATAGCTATATTGGTAATAGAATAATGATTTTTAATAGGCATTATTTTCAAATATTTTAAATTTGTGGTTGTTGAATATCTCTTGTTGGCTTGTATGATTGAAAGAATAATAGTAATAGAAAATAATGATGTTTATATAGGCATTATTTTCTATACATAAATAATGTAGTTAATATCATTCTATGAATATAATTTTTGCTTGAAATTTTTTTTCATTCGATTTGAATTTTTGTAGTTAAGTAATTTTTATATCAAATTAATATTTTATATTAAGTTGTAAAAAATAATAAATAATATTTTATTTGGGGAAGCACTCATTCAACTCAATATATGGACGCTTCGTGCCTGATATATATATATATATATTTTTTTATTGTTGTCACATAATCTTTAATTTTACATTAATGAGATGAATATGTAATTATGTTACAAAAAAAAATAAAAACAAAATAATAAAAATAAAAACGATTTATAAAACATCGCCAAGCTATACAATAATTAATGAATTCAGATAAACGATAATAATTTTCACCTGAATTAATCAAATTAATTTATTTAATCATTGTTGTCATTGTTATGCTAATTAGGCATTGTAATCAATTCACTACCATTGTATAATAGATTATATGGATCCGATGTCATCAATTAAATATCAAATATTTTGACTTTCGAACAAAATTAAATAACAATATTGTAATGAATAAGTATAGGTAGGGTTCTATAATTAATTCATCCTGTGATGTAAATACCCCTCAGCATAAAAACAAAAATATTTTTATAAGGATGAATTTTCTTAAAATCAAAATCAATATTGTTATTACTAAAAATTAAATACTTGTGGAGATTTATTAAAAAAATATTATCATAATCTAATTAAAGGATATTTACTTAAAATTGGGTAATACAGAAGCAGCTATCGGATATTTTAAAAATGTATTCAATTGAAATTATTATTTCTTTCTTCTTCAGTTTTAGAATATTATATTCGATTTCATTAACATTATTATAAGATAAGAGTGCTTTTAAAAAAATCCACCTCTATATGATGATTTATTTAAAGCTCATTATTAACATTTTTTAGAGCCATTTTTAAAGCGATTGCGTAACTTCTGCAGAATTGGCTTTTGGATATCATCAGTTGGACAGTATCTACATTACTCTCTTAAAAATCATATTACGAAATACTGACCCATGTAAACTGAACATATGTATTTTATTGCGACATGTATAATAATTTGGGTTGCTTAGTACAGCTACATAACCCTATAAATGTAAGAAATGTGTGAAATCAACCTACTTTTCTTAGCAAAGCAACATTAATATGTTAAACTAATGATCATATTACGAAATACTGATCTATGTAAACTGAAAATATGTATGTTATTGCGACATAATCAATGGATAGAGTAAAATCGAACATAAATGGAAAAAACGTTCAAGTCCATAATCACTCAAGCTTAAATTTTACAAAAACAATCTTCCAAGCTAAAATGAATGAAGAAATAAGAAGAAATTACAAACACACATAAAATCTACAATATCCCAAATAGCAATGTAGCCATACTAGTTCAAGCAACATCACATCAAAGCTAGTGCAGCAGATAAAAATTGTTAAAAGCCCTGGTTTGGTATTTTACAGTACCAAATTTATTTCGCATAATATCCCCCCACCCAAAATAAAGATCAAAAATGTGGCTAAAGCAAAAAGCTGAAGATTTTTGTTCCATCATACCTGGTCATCAATAAGCAAAACTGCTCATATCAAACGCTCGCTCAAGAAAACTTCAGTAATTCTAGGATTAAACAAGAACAAGGTATGGTAGACACAATATCATGCTCAACAAATAACTATATAGAATCGATTTTATTGAAAAAAAAAAAAATCTTATGGACAGAATATGTGAAGTAAAGGAAGAATATATTGAATATATAACTCGCAATAGACTTCTTCGACTGATGTTTCCGAATGATGAAAACTTTCCAATATGGCATTGAAGAATATTTTAAATATCTTTAATAAAAAAATTACAATCCAACCATCCTGGGGACTCTAACTTACCGTTAGAGTAACAGATTTGCAACTGATGATATTTTTTTAAATGAATATTTTGAGTAATTTCTGAATCGTAAATAATAATGATTCAATTTCAATTTCTTTTGAACATCATTTCCAAATTAAATAAATCAATTTAATTTAATGCAATTCTCTGCATTTACAGTATTCGTCAAATTTAAAAAAAAAAAGTCTTTAATCTTAGGCTAATCAACATTAATAGAAAAAAATATTAACCAGTATTTATTTTAAGTTAAAAAAAAAATGGTTTTTTTTTTTGTGTTGAGTTCAAAACGAGAAATCCTTTTAAGGAGTCGTAAACGAATAATATTTTTTGGTTTCTTTCCTTTTTATTTTTTTTAATATAATTTATAGAATCCTTGTTAATATTTGAGCTAAAAAGAAAACGTGAACTTTATATGAACATAACTTAATTTTATTTAATTGATTTAATCACAAAAACTGACATCTGTAGTCTAGACTTGTAAACCTTGTGAAACTTAAAATAATTTTCGAAATTTAATTAAATTTGTAAGCTAATGATTTTGATTTGATTTTTTCTGTTTTGTCGAAAATGTAAAACCAATAAATGAATAAATTAGGAATACGTTTCAAATTTCTATATCGTTGGTCTATTGGGGTTCATTTGAAAAGGTGAATAATTCCAGATTTTCGGAATTTTTAACATGTAGTTGTGAACATCTCTATATTATTTACTTATTTAGTATAATTACAGTTTAATGCCAGTGGTAAGAAATTAAATGCAGTGCTGGGTAAGTTTGTAATAAAAAAATATATACTATAATGAAATTAAAGAGTAATACAGGTACTTTTCGTAAATGTCAACAATTTGACGATCATTTGCTGAATAAATTCATTGCATTTGATTTTAATGTCATGTCATTGATTTTTTCAATTATCTATAGGCGTTTTCGTTTTTTAGTTCAGAGCAGAGCACGAACTGTCAAAAACAGATTCGTGTTTCTTTTTTTGCTCAGAGCATTCAGAGCTTGAAATCCGTTGTTTTTTGCGCGCTCAGAGCCTACTCTATGTGCTCGATTTAAATTACCAGAGTACGAAGACCGTTTCAATATTAAATGTCCAAAAGGGGATTTTCATTTTAAAACAAAAAAATAACGCTACTGTACGATAGTAAAAAAGTAAACCATATTAAAATTTAAAAAAAACAGTGATTTTTACAATTTAAGAAATAATGGACGACAATATAAGCTGTGATGGTAAATAATTAATATTAAATCAAAAATAAATATGTTTTTGTTTAGACTTTTTCAAAATAAATATTTAAATTTTAGTGTTTAAGTGGAGTAAGAGCTCACGCTTCTCTTAACAGATGTAATAAAGTTTAAATTTTTTTACAATAGAGAAAGAAGTCAAAAACGTAGTCTACAAAAAATTAGACATTGAAATTGCAAAAGAAATAAGTGAGGCAAATAAAGCCTTACATATCAACAAATCGATTCAAAATCTTTCTTGAAAAATATTAAATTTTTAAAAATGCCATTATTTGGCAAAAAGGATTCTGGGAAAAAATCCAAAAAGATAATAAGGAATCAGATAAACATATATCAATTGAAGATAAATATAATTTAAAAGAGCTGTTAGGAACTGGTGCCTTTTCGAAAGTTAGATTAGCTGAAAGTAAAGAAAATCCTGGACAATTATTTGCTGTTAAAATTATAGATAAAAAAGCATTAAAAGGAAAAGAAGATTCATTAGAAAATTGAAATTAGAGTTCTCAGAAGCAAATTCAGTGCAAATCAAAATCTTGATGTTGATGGACATAAAATAGAACGCATCCGAATATAGTGCAACTCCTTGAAACATATGAAGATAAATCCAAAGTTTATTTAGTTATGGAATTAGTTACAGGTGGGGAATTATTTGATCTAATTGTGGAAAAAGGTTCATATACAGAAAAAGATGCTGCGAATTTAATAAGACAAGGTTTAGAAGCTGTAGATTATATGCATGATCAAGGAGTTGTACATAGAAATCTTAAACCCGAAAATCTTTTATATTATAGTGTTGATGATGATAGTAAAATAATGATTAGTGATTTTGGTTTATCAAAAATGGAAGATTCAGGTGTTATGGCAACAACATGTGGTACACCGGGTTATGTTGCACCAGATGTATTAGCTCAAAGACCGTATGATAAAGCAGTTGATGTATGGAGTATATGTGTAATATCATATATATTATTATGTGGTTATCCGCCATTTTATAATGAAAATGATGCTAATTTATTCGCTCAAATTTTAAAAGGTGAATTTGAATTCGATTCACCATATTGGAATGAAATCAGTGATTCCGCAAAAGACTTCATACAGCATTTAATGTGTGTTAATGCAGATGAAAGATTTACGTGTAAACAAGCCTTAGCACATCCGTGGATATCTGGAAATGTACCTAGTAATAAAAATATTCATGAAACCGTATCAGAACAACTTGAAAAAAAATTTTGCAAAATCAAGATGGAAGCAAGCTTATCATGCAGCGACTGTTATACGTCAAATGCAACGAATGGCACTTAGTAGTAACACAAATGCAGCAAATGCAAATACAAATGCAATTTCAAGCAATTTATCTAAGAGTGGAACAGTCACTAACCGATTTAGTACAACAACCACGAAAAAATCAGAAACAACAGAAACAACATCAAATACAAATCAAATACGTAGTAATAATCAACAAGATATTAACAGTTCAACAACAGCATCAACAAAAAATAAAAATGATCAACAAACAATTGAAAAATCAAATAACTCATGTTTAAATGGTGATTCTACAAAATGAATTTGTTAATACTAGGATTAGTTTTTTTTTTATTATTATTAATGTTATTTTAATTAATATGTATACATATTATCATATTTTCCAATTTTATTATATCTTTCAATCTCTTAAACCATTGAGTAAATATAGATAATATATTTATAAATAATATCATTGATTAAGAATAAAAAAAAAAACCCTTGTAACCGATACTTGTTGGCATAATATTGAGATGTTTTTTGGGCAGTTTCAGTTGCGTTGGCCATTTGATATATACTTATTTTGTCAATTTAATTTAATAATTATATGACTAACCGATGTTATTATTTTTCCACACAGTGGAAATTGACACCCCAAGTCTATCAGCAATTAATCTAAATTGGATATGACAACTTGCTTACTTAACACGAATTCAATGTATAAAAAATATAACTCATACATTCCTGGTTTCTTAGATACCACGACATAATCATCAATTGCTTTGGAATATCAATGGCATTTCGTGCGACCACATGATGCAGAGAAATTAAATGTATTCCGTTTAAAAGAATTTCGAAAAACTCTGTATTCATTCTAAAGTGCAGATTTAAAAGTGTTATTAGAAAACCTAGGCACAATATTTTCCCCTCATCCTCATTACTTTCAGATGGTCAAATTCTCAAAAAGAAAATCTCCAAATCAAAATCCTCTAATCAAAATCCCCAAACACAAAATCCCCAATTTTATTTTCAAAGTCGAGAGCTGATATCCCCAAACCCTGGCTACTCATTTACTGGAACTCTGTTTTTTCCGAAGGGATGTAAACGTATACGGCACAGTTTTAATAAAAAATATAAAAAAAAATAATTATATTATTTTAAAAATCGGGGGCTGCTGCCTCCAAACCCCCGCTACTCATTTATTGGAGCCCTGTTTTTAGCGACAGCACTTAAACGTATACGGCACAGTTTTAGTAAACCAAAAACATAAAACCATATTTTTATTTTTAAGTTTGTGGGCTGTCGGAAACTTCCGCTCCATGTTATTGAAACCTTGATTTTCCGGATGGCAGGGAGATGTAGATGGCAAGATCAAAAAAAATGTAAATACAATACAATTTTTCACATTCCCTTGATTTTCGTTATAAATTTGTAATTTTGCTGGTATAAATTAAAACATTTTTTTGGGGATTTTTAAAAAAAAATTTTTTTGGTATTTTGCTTTTGGAGATTTCGTGTTTGGGGTTTTTGTGTCTTGGGGATTTTGATTTTGGGGATTTAGAGTGATTCCCCTTTCAGATGTCATCTTCTAAATAACTTTCATCGAAAAACAAATTAAAATCTTCTCTAATTACTGTTACAAACTGAAACATTTTGTTTGTAAATCTTAAATTTTTTTTAATTTCCAAATTTGAAGTTT
Organism: Argyra leucocephala; assembly: GCA_963942445.1. Classification (NCBI taxonomy): domain Eukaryota; kingdom Metazoa; phylum Arthropoda; class Insecta; order Diptera; family Dolichopodidae; genus Argyra; species Argyra leucocephala. The sequence goes on from OZ012681.1 coordinate 20,743,899, forward strand.
AAATTCGATTATTTACAATTTGAAAAACAACACAATAAAAATCGTGTATGTTAGTTTATTAAATATAATTAAGTTTACTCAAATCGTGTTTTTTTATTAAATCTGAGCGCTCCGAGCTTATCTGTACATGCTCAGACCGTGCTCATTTGAGTCAGAGCGCGCTCAGATCTATGCTCTGAACTAAAAAACGAAAACGCCTTATGTATTTTTGAATATGAAATTTCCCAAATCCTCCATGTGGCTAAAAAAACATGATTCTAAGTCTTTAACAAAAAAAAATTTAAAAATAACTATCTTAATTCCATTTAACTCATTTCAAACAACCCCGAATAATACAGCAAAAGTGAAAACAAAAAATTATTCTTTCCTTGCAGTAGCAAAAAACTAATGAATACTTTATTGCTCAAACAGTTTTAGAACTTATGACTGACATGTCAAAAACGTTTATGTATTGTTATGCATGTTTATACGGGTAGAAAAGTGGTATAAATCTACCAAAATTTATAGGGGAGGGGACATTTCGGTAAGGGGTAAGAAAATCTACCAAAATTTTTGACGGGAATATGTCAAAATTTATTATTTTTTATCTTTTATTCACAAAAAATAAGGAAATTGTTGTTGACAACGTAATTCTCGGATTGAATATTAATCAAATAAAAAAATATAAGTTATATAAAAAATAATAATGTTGAATTGACACTAGAATAATAATAAAAATGTATTTATTTATTTCTTTGCCAATAATTTCAATTGCTGCCACCTTGATATTTCAATAATCTGACAGCGACATGGCAGAAATCTACCAGTTTTTTTTTACGTATGAACATGATGATAAATTTCTGCGGCAGATTTCTGCCTCGTATAAACATGTGCTTTGATATTGATCATTGTTGTATTTTAGACGTTAACAAAAATTACCACATTAAACTATAACTTGAAACAAACATGATGTTGATTTTTTTTTCAAAAACTATTACACTCAAAATTGTGTTTAAAATACTATTCCAAAATAGTTCAAATGCACAATAAGAAATATTGATTGCAAAAATATTGACTAAATGTAACACATTTTTATAACTTTGTTAATTTTGAAATATCAAATTAAAATAGACAAAAACTTTTAAGTAACTCCTTAATTTTGAATTGTTCGATAATTGAATGAAATCCAGAAATCTAATACAGTTTTAATCTTTTTCCAGTTGCATCATAACGAACCAAATCAAAACACTAATATCAACATAAATACTACCTTACAAAAACTTGTGCACATTAAATTTGAATATAATCAATACTTTGTTCAATAAATACATACGTATTTAGCTTAATAACAGTTGTTTCCCAAAATGTTATTTAATTTCATTTTAAATTAAATCAATATATGATTTGTTAATGTTATTTTAAATTTATTTAGCACAATTAGTCCGCTTTGATCTAAATTTGTCGATTTACACCGGCAGCCACTGCTACCTACCTTCGTATTATTAAATAATATCATAAATAGCTATACTGAATCTGAAAGATATTTTCAGAGACATTTCTGTATGTTAAAAATTTTTCATTACTCTCCGATGACTCTTATACCAATTACATTGTTTCACAAATTATTTAAAAAATTTATTTTTATAATTATTTTTCATAAATTTCCTGTCATAATATAGGCAATAAAATTTCATGTTTAACAAGTGATGTACGTGTTTAACATGATTACCAAAATAATTATATTAAAAAGGAAAGTAATTAAAAAAAAACAAAATCAAAAACAAAAAAAAAACAAAATTATGAAAATTAGCTTAAAATAAATTTTAGTACTTTAATTGAAAATTCGTTTAAAAATTCTTAAAATAAAATATGACGTTTTTGTTGAATAATTTTTAAATGAATCTAAAAAGTTCAAATACTAAAATTTAATAGAATTGAAAAAAAGCTACTATTAAAAATAAATAATTAACTTTTTTTTTTTGGTTTTTAATTTATTATCAAATTTTAACAATATCGTTTTCAGACTCCCTTTAAACATTTACAATTATTGGATGACTATCCTAAATAGTAAAAAATGTGGTTGTAAAAATTGACAGCGGAAAGACAAAATGAATGATCAACTGCAGAAATTTCAAAATATTAAAACTGCTTTAAAGTAATAAAAAGAATTGTGTTACGGCCAACTAAAGAAACCCGAACACTAATGATGATGGTGATGATTATTAAAGTAACTCGACGGTGATACTAACGTATAAAATAATAATGATTTATAGTTGGAACTTATTTTTGCTATAAATAGTTTCAAGAATATCTATATTAGAAAATCTATTCCGATGGCACTCTTTCTATGATTTACAAATAATTTTCGTCATTATCCAACTTATTTCATTTATCCTAGTTCTCAGGAATATGCCTAACTCAATACAAGGCTGCGCATCTTAATCCAATTCCATAAAATAAATTTTGGTGTTCTTCGGACATCAATTTTTACTAATGCAGTTTCCAGTATTTATTAAAGATTAACTTCAAACCCCCTTCAACTCAATCTAAAAATTGTCTAATGACTGCACCCAGGTACCTTCAAATGATTTTCAAAAAAAAATCCGAATATTTTTATATCAATTTTTCAAAAGATGGGAAAAAAATAGCTAGATGAAGAATGAAAATTCATTTATCATCTGAACACTGAGAAAAACGAATATAATTCCAACGCTATGTGTTCCCCAAACAACATCAATTCCTAATTCATAGACCAACATAAATTTTAATCGTTTGTAATTTTTTATCCTCATTTCCCTTCATAGACCAAACGTACCAATTGTTGTAAAAGGTCTCCGCGTCACGTTTCGGGAATGCATAAAAAAATTAAGTTAGTTTATAGTTGCAGATATCTGGAAAACCCTTGATAGGTCATATTAGAATTGTGAACATCAAAAATAACTCCTATATCTAAAATAACGCTCGTTACTTGAAAGAAGACCATACAGAAATAATGAAACCATATAGGTTTGCAATGGTAGTGTACAAATAAAAACCATATACCCACCTACAACCAGAATATCGTCCAATGAGATGTAGAACAATCTGGACATTCCAATTGCTAATAAACAGAACGTACTCCTCCTAGAAAAATATGCCAGTTTTATATATAAGATCGTAACGATAGATCCCCGCAATGTAAATTCATTATGTTTTAATGAGTTGACGCAATCAAATTAATATTCAAGTTCAATATTTTTAATTTTTGGGGATTCTGAGGGAGATGTTGTATCGGCGTAGGACCTAATGACCATATCCAACGGATAGCTGGAATTTCTAGCTTTCCAAAAATATATATCCTTGGTGACGAATTTTATCCTTTGAGGACGAAAAGGATATTTGAAAGTATCCCTGTTGTTTTGATGTTTTATGTATAAAACCGTTATATCTGTTGATCCATTAGATATATATATATATATATAATTAGTTATATATTCTAGAAATTTATCATCTTCAAATCTTCATCATCAAATTTATATCATATTAGTCATTAGGTCCTACGCCAATACAACATCTCCCTCAGAACAGACTAATTTTTTATTTTATCTTCATATTCGTAAGTTTAAGTATTATCCGTCTCCAGATGTTATTATGTTCTCGACTTCTCTATACTATATTCAAATTATATTATAACAACTGCAGCTGCAACTTTATTCATTGCAACATCATCATCATTGTCCTATAACCACATCCGTGAGGCATAGAGCGGAGGGGGTAATATATATATATAGATTTTTTATATGTCAAGTTTATATACACGTGAATTATCAAATTGTGGTTAATCAAAATATTCACAAAAAAATATTAACACATTCTTATCTTTCCAAAATATTTAAAAAAAAATATTTGAAAATCTAAAAGTCATATAAACAAAAGCAATTGAACTCACCTGTCTCAAAAATATACAATAAAATTTTCCAAAACAATTAATGAAAAGCAAGACACAAAACTGGTATACAAAATGAAAGATTTCAAACTACAAAAAAAAAAATATTAAGAATTTCGTCATAATTCAAAATTAAAATTTCTGATGAACTTTGACATCTCTTATTTTGCCAAAAATTCATTATACCATTAACATTTAACTTTTTTTTATTATAAGAGTTGATAAAATTTCAAAATTCATCCAAAATCACAGTTTTCTGAAAAATTTTCATTTTCTAAACGTTAATATTAAAGAAAAATCATTTTTCATTTTAATTTTTGTTTTGTTTTTGTTTTGTTCAGCTCTGGTTATCTTTACCTATTTTAAAATTTTATAATGGTAATTCACTTAAGGACAAGATAAATAATTTTAAATTCATTCCAACAAGATATCAGTATCAGAAAAATGGTAGGAAAATGAAAATGATTTGATCTGAGTTCCAAGAATAATGATTTATTAACAGAAATGAATTATAACTTCTAAAATAGTGGATGAAGCCGTCTAAGTATGTCACAAAATTATTATATCATTGATTACTAATCAGAAGTTTCTGGGTTCGAATCCAGCTCAAGATAATATGTAGAAAAATTTTTTTTTCTACAAGCAATTAAAACCATAATCCTCCTGTCACAAGTCAGAAGAGATCTCAGTAAATGGCAGTGCTGAATTAATTTTGTAGATGAAGATGTAGATATAGATGTTGATGTAGATGTAGATGTAGATGTTGATGTAGATGTAGATGTAGATGTAGATGTAGATGTAGATGTAGATGTAGATGTAGATGTAGATGTAGATGTAGATGTAAATGTAGATGTAGATGTAGATGTAAATGTAGATATGATGTAGATTGAGATGTAGATGTAGATGCAGATGAACAATAAAGTTGGAAACATACTACAGAAGATTGTAATCTTTGAATGTACTATTTTGTTCGGTTTTTAGTTCGGGCAGCGTTCTTTCCCCATACAAATAGACAATTACCTGTAGCAATTCAATGACGCTTCTGAATCTGGCTTAGTGATTACATTTTAAAATAATTTTCAATCGCATCTATATTTTTTTTTGCCGATCAATGTTGTGCACTGATTATGTTATCTGACTACTAATAAGAAAGTCCCAAGTAGAATCCCGCACTAGCCGAAAAATGTTTATCATTAATTTTTTGAAATTAGTTTGAAATATAGTTTTACTATTGTTTGTGATTGTGCATGACAAGTATCTGCGTAAAACTCTTCATAGTTTTGGAGTTATAAAAAGACGATTGCAGAAGTCCCCACCGTTCAGGGAAGGCTTTTCCCAGAGATACAGCATTTATAGAACACATATTCCATAGATTCTTCCACTCCCACTTCATATATTCTGCACAAACATTTTTTGTATCGATTCTATGCTTTTTAACTAGATAGTAGAGCCACTAATTAAGCTTACCATGATTTTTTTAAATTTATTCAATTTAATCCCAAAAGTAGCTTTAAAACTCTTAATCTGGTTTGTTTTAAAACCTAAAAGATAACTTTGTCAGTAAAAAATTATTTTAGTCTAAGTGTGAATATGGAATGTAAAACTCTGAAAATATTTTATATATATATTTGCCAAAATACCTTATCTTTCAAATATAAATAGAAATAATTGTGGACGAAACACCATCATCATTCGCTTGTAAATTATGATAAGAATATAAACTGAATTCGAATTTGATCACAGTTTTTAAACATTAAACCCAAACAATCTCTTGCTCTACCTTTACGAAGTTGGATAGAACTGATAGAAGATGCTACTAGAGATGATAGGAGTAGCTAGGACATATTTTATCACCAATACCTGGTTATGATAATCATTCAATTTTTAAATAACAATACGTTTCTACCTAGAAGCATGGCAGCCTACTAAGTCACTTCTGCATTAAATAATTAATAAAATAAAATGAAAACAAAGCCTCTTAGAAATCTTATTTAGATTATGTAACATTCTAGGAGAATATTATTTAAAACGAAGGTGGCCCTAATATGTTAGGGTCGGCATGTAGGCTTTTAGCCCTTTATGCCTTATAGGAGAATATTACTTTAGATAATATTTCAATTTCTAGCAGGACTATGTTCTGTTTATTAGCAATGTCAATACCTAATTTGCATCTTTATTTGACTGGGATGTCTAAATTTCCCTACACTTCGCTTCATAGGGAATAAAACGAATTATTTCATAACGTTTTCTACCATAAATAAATAAAACAAAATTCTTTCAATGATCAAAAAACTTTACTAAACTATATTGTTGTAACCCTGTACCAAAATGGAAAAATATAATTTCCTGGATTTCATAAGTAAAGAGCCTTTTATAACATGAGTACTGAAAAAAATAAAAATTTATTTATTTTTTAACCTAAATAGATACTCCCCGCCGCTATTTCAATTTTCATTAATAAACAAAAACGTTTCATGCAAATATCCGGGTTACGGAAGTCCTTATACAGGAAATCATTTTTTTTTTTTGCTTTTTATATTTTTCTTTTTGTGTGGTAATTACTATTATTTGTATCTCTTATATAGTTGAATTGCAAATAGGTGTACAATAATCTTAGGTAATTTGAATTCATTTTTGTTTTTATTTTTACACTTTAAAATCAATTCGTTTCAACATGAAGAAGCATATCAAATCACTGGACGTATTGGATTTAATTTAAATAAAAAAAATATGTATGTATATTGAAATATTGATGATATTATTAGACGTCATATACAGAGTTTATACAGAAATTCTGGATATTAATCAAAATTAACCTAGGTAATTAATATGAGGAATATAACTGCGTCTGGCAGAGGTTGTGAGATAGTAGTATGTAGATATGTAGGCTTAACTACATATTCCAATTCTTTGTGGAAAACCAATTAGTACTCAGTTGTACCTTCTTAACGCGCTGCCCTTGACCAAATTCATCAAGACTATAACTACAGTTTAAAAACTCTATTGTTTTATATAAACAGCCAAAGCGTTAGCTAAGAAAATACCATTAGCACTTACGTGCCATTTGGTTGGAATCGGATAGCATATATGATAAATTAGGAAGAGAAAAAGGGAGATAGATTAGTAATAGGAAGTTCAAAAATAAAGGTATTAATATTTTCTTTAAACATTCAAACTTTATTTATTTATTTTATTTATTTCTATTTATTTAATTAAATGTACAGAAAAGGCCTGGCCTTATAAAGTTGTACAAATTATTGAAAAATTACTTAAATCTATTAATATGAAGAATTAATTCAAATATTACAAAAATCAAAAATTTATATGAACATAAATATAGAGATGAAAAAAAATAATAAGTAAGAACGGTACCGAGCTAACGTGCAACATACCAAAATTTTAAACGTGTCCGCCCAAACAAAAAAATGAAAATGGAATAATATTTAATTTAAAATTAAAATTAGTACTGAAGCAAACAAACAATAATAAAGACTAATACCAATTATTGAAGTTAAAAAGTGTTTACAGTGACGAATAAACTGAGTTAATAAATTGCATGTCCTAGCTGCTAGGGATAGCGAATTCCATAGCCTTATAACTCGTACGGTAAAAGAATGATTCATGGAATTAGAGGAAAGCTAATTTGATTTCTGCTTGTTTGCAAGTTGTAAGCAAGTTGTAAGTTGAATTTAAAAATATATCAGAAGAAATATTATTGCACATTTTTGAAGTGCGAACTATGAACGAATTGCAATAACCTACTTATGGGGGATTCCCACAGTATAGGTGTGAGCATTTGCAGCGATTAGATATATTTATTATTATAAGGATTTACTAAAAAAATGTGTTTGGCTCGTGAAACACATTTTTTGTTAAAAATATTTTGGTATATGATTACAAAACATAACCACTAAAATTTGTAAATAGAAACTTTCCCAACTGAAAAATAAGGTCAATGAAAAATTTTGCTATTAATTTCCATTCCAAGAACTTTCAATGTTTATAATTTCTAAAGCATGTTTGTGATAATGAACAACTTTGTTATGTGGATCATAGTCAGCTTAGTGTTATAGAAATATTGATATTTACTCTATTTTACAGTATCAAAAATTTTGGAGTTCTTTGATTAGAGAGAATGAAATGTTCTATTGACTCATTATTTAGCGGTGGCTGCACTATTTTCTAAGCCAAGCCAATTCTGCATGATACACCTAATAAAGTCAAAATGACGAAAACAGATAAAAATATAGGCTTAGGAAGTAGTCAAAGGATTTCATAACCAACATATATGCTAATAGTCGGAAATGCTCGCATGAATATTTCGCTTTCAGTTTAAACTGTAGTCTAATGCATATTATAGTATAGGATAGATAATAGCTGACCAATACATGGTTAAAAAAGCGCATTTCCATTGAACCCGAAAATAACCTGTACGAAATATCTGAAGTAGAAGAAGAATCTATTGAACATCTGATCTGTGAATTTGCGCATCTCACTCTTAATAGTAAATTCGCCATCTATGAACAACATTTTCTTAACGACGGTATTTATCCAACATATTTGAATACAGTCTGGAGTTTAATCAATAAATTATGCTTTGGAATTAGGTAATCAATAAGAGATCCTGAAGGTAATAAATAAGCAATACTAAGGAATTCAGATGCTTGATTGCCTTGCTACTGGTAATTACACAATAAGACATGCATTTACGGTGGCTGCGGTGATATGGAATGATAAACCAATCCTAACTAAAACCTAATTTAATTATAATCTGCATTACCCTTGCAAACAGTTGCTACTTCGGTTTGTCCAATCAACTGGGTTTAAAACTCCTATCCCAAAATACCAAGGCACAATTATACAAAACGCTCATCCTTCCGGTGCTGCTACATGGTTCTGAATTGTGGACATTACCAAAAGCAAGCGAGCATGCACTTGGTATATTTGAGAGAAAAATTCTTCGTCGCATTTATGGTCATGTTTCTGACGAAGGGGCTTGGAGAAGAAGATACAATGCCGAATTATACCAGCTGTTCAACGACATGGACCTAGCTAAAAAAAAGTCAGAATAAGACGGCTCATTTGCTACGCCATATAGAACGTATGGATGAAAATGCTCCGGCTAGGAAATTCTTCGAATCCAAACCCCAGGGAACACGTCGTTTAGGGAGGCCAAACCTTCGTTGGAGAGATGTAGTATCGGCAGATAGGAAAAAGCTCAAACCACCAACTGGAGAGATTCCGCTCATGACCAAAATCAGTGGAGGACAATTTTGCGCTAGGTCTGTAGCGCCCAGCAAGTAAGTAAGTAATTGTAATCTGAATCACTTCTGCAACTATTTTAAAAAAATATAAAGAATCTAGGGAGTACTATTATCACTAAAGACTTGTTATTATATTAAAAAAGAAGTAAAAATTTCTTCATTATCTAGAAATTGATGTTATTTTGATTTTATTTACAAATTAACGATTATATAAACTATTAAATATTATTAAGGTATACAATTTCAATTATACTTTAATAGCCATTAGCAAACATCAAACTTTGGTATAGAACAGAGCACTCTGTAATTAACGTATAGAACTAAAATTTCATTCAAACTGAATGGCATTTGATTGGATCTTAAAAGCTATTGCTTTCATTCTTACAGAATATTATAGATTATTTATTTTTTTTTTTTTTTTACTTTGTTAAAGAAAGATAATAAAAAAGACAGATGGTGGTAGAATTTATAATATCATAGATCTATTGTTACATAATGTTTTTTTTTTGTTAACAAAAGAAAATAGAAAAGAGCAAAAATTATTTTAAATACAGACGGCTGTGGTGCAGTACGTAGGTGAATTGATTTTATTAATAATAATTTTATTTTACTGAGTATCTTAGCTCTTCTCAATTCATATACATATTTTTTTTTTGTTTTAAAATATTCACAATCAACAAAAAAATTTAAGGATATCAAATTTGCAAGGAGGAATTTTTAAGAAAAGATGGAAAATAAAAATTTTCAATTCAAGAGAAAATAAAATTTTAAAAATTTCTTGTCATACTCCAAAGGAAATTAATAATTTCTCTTTAAATGTTTGAATGAATCTCATTTATTTAGATAAATTTTTAGAATTTGACTATTATTAAGAATTTTAGTAAATTTTTAAATATAATTTAATTACAAGCTTGTATCATGCAAAATTATATTACCGCTACAGGTTAAATTTGTTAATAAAATCAGATTCGATTCAGATGTTTTTGATCTGATGTGCATTTTTGAAAAAAAGATTTTACGAAAGACGTGTAAGAAGGAAAAAAAGAACAGGTAAAACTTTAAAATGAATATATAATTAAAAGGTTGTCTGCAACTCTTTTATTAATTTGAAAAAAGAAGATTCGAATACATCTCAAACTCAACAGTGAGTCAGAAGAGTCGACCTAATGAAAAATACAACAACGACTACTGTTCCCAATTTAAATCGACTCAAAACATTATCAATAAAATTTATAAATAGATATCTCACCACTGAAATATCTTACAAATAAACGCCTAACTAACTGAACGCCTTTGTGCTGATTTGGAAGATTTTGAAAAAAACAAATGTGAACTTGCTTCCCAGCATAAATGGTCTGCTCTAAATGATCTGGAGAATGAGGATTTATTAATTTTTAACATTTGGAACGGTATTGCTGATTCATATAATGAATTGAAAAAATTAACTTTTGCAGTTCTTTCCATTTTCGGTTCTACATACATATGTGAACAAACCTTTTCCAGTATGAACTTCATCAAAAGTAAATTGAGGAGTCGTCTTACTGATGGGAATCGAAAGTCGTGTCTAAAATTAAAAACAACTACATATAAACCGGACTTACACAAAATTTCTAAAGATATGCAAGGACATTGTTCACAGTAATCTTCTTTATTAAATCTATGATTAAAATTTATGAATGTTAAATATGTTGTGTGAAAAAGAATCAAATTATGATAAGAATTTAATGCATGTTTAATAATATATTTATTTAATAATATTTAATAATAAATAAAAATGAAATTTGAACTAAAAAATTGTAATTTCTTTTTGTCAGTAAATATTAGAACTAGAAAATTAGCCTGGATGGGAAGGGGTAGATCTACTCGAACGTACCTAAGGCTCTCAAAACATTTTAAATATTGTACTGCTGAAATTTGGCTCTTTTGACTAATGAGTTTGCTGACCACTGGGATAGAACATTATCCTTTTGAAAATTAGATGTTGCCCCGGATGGTCTTTAGGCATTTTATTATGTATCTATATTATAAGGAAAGTTTATTTTCAATTATATTCAATTATTTTTCATTATTTTTATTTTTTTTTTTCAAAAATAAAACTATAACCTTAACCACTTGACCAAAATAAAATAGGAAAATGATAATTCGAATTATAATTCAAAACAAAATATTAAAATGTCAATTCGAATTGTTATTTTCAAATATTTAGATTTTCAATAAAAATTTAATTTTAAAATTTCCAACAGATGGCTTTTTTCTTAATTTAATAGTAAATGAAGTAGATTTTACTTCATTAAAGAACTTCATTATGAAGCAGATTTTCTTCATAATGAAGTATTTCAGTCTAATGAAGTATAGTCTGCCAAGGGTAATATTGTGTTGATGCGTTACATCATCCCCTCTAAAACGTTTTTATACCCAACTTTTATATCAGACTTTTTCAGGTAAAATCATATAAAATTTCAGTAATATTTGTGCTAAATGTGTAAGAAAAATAAAAACTTAGTTTTGAATTTTGTAGCAAAATTTTATTTGTAAAAAATATTTAGAAAAAAAAAACATTTGTTAAAAATAATAGACAATAATAGGCAATAAATTGACAAGAAATGCTCAAAGTGAACGCCATTTGCCTGAATACAAGCTAGGGCACGTTTATATAAATCATTCTTGTTGTATTTATAGTTGACAATTGCTCTCTAATAGTTTGGACTGCTGTTCTTGTTCGTTGCTCTAGTTCATAGCATGGTTGCTATTCGGTTCGCTTCGGTTTTCGGTTGTTTTCATTTGCTAAAATACTCCAGTGAACCGCCCCTTAAAATATTAACCGAACCACACATACTTCAAAGTTTGAGTAATTTTTTCTTTTATGTATTCTGTACTAAAATGGAACAAACTGTACCTGAAACATATACATTACTTTAAAGGTTGTCATCAGTCTATCATTCAGTCACTTTTTATCTTTCATATTAGAGAGTCTTAGAAATATTTACAATTTTAATTATATTTTTTTGTTTAAAAACACACTTAATTCCTCAATGTTGTATGCGCCATTGGAACCCCACAAAAAAATCATGAAATTAATTTGCACTTTGATTTACAAATATCTAAAAACAAAATCGGGGTGACTACTATTCTCCACAAGTACAGCAACCACTATAAAAGTATCACTTCATTTTATTTTCACATTTCACATCTTCATTTATTCCATATACGTCCCAGATTTCTTGAGTCCATTCAAATTTTCAATATATATATATATATATATATACATAAAACAAAATACTAAATAATAATTTTAATATTTTAAAGTAAATTTCTTTGTCATCAAAATTAATACCCATAAAATATATTCAAAATGTTACATAATTTATCGCTCTCACTCACTCTCTCAATCTCTAATATATTTAGATATTGTATTTTGTTGAACAGAAATAGAAAGTATATTTCAGTAATAAGGTTTCAATTTTGATATTAGATAATCAAAAAGAAGACGAAAATTTAATTAATTTATATCTCATACATTAAATTAGATCCTTGAACATAAAGAAGTATAATTATAATCTCTAAATTATATAAACATTGAATTTCTTTGCACTATATTTCTAACAAAAAGGATAAAAAAAGGATATTGATTGGTAGTGGAAATTTTTGTTTCAAAAAAAGTAAAACAATAAATAATTAAAAAGTTATGTTAAGAAAAGATGAATGTCATATGATAAGAGCTGAAGAATAATACCACAGATGGTATGGTATTTATAAAAATTAATTTATTCAAACGTTTGTACAAATATATTTTAATATCAAAACCAAAAACAAAAAAAAACAAAAAAAAAAAAACTACAAAAATTATTGAAAAGAAAAATATATTTTTGCTTCTTTCATTTCCATTTGACGAAAATAAAATAATTAAAGAAATTTAATATTCATCAATAGTTTTGATATATATTTAGATGGATGTGATGATTATATTGATGATGATTGCTTAAGGCTAGGATTAAATTAAATTTGAATATTGAATTACTAAATAATAAAAAAAAAAATAAAAATATATATATATACATTCTGGTTAAAAGCATATAATTGATTTCGAAAAATTTGAGATGATATATTGTTTAATTTATTATAACTGTATAGAACTGGCATATAGTCAATATTATAGATTGTAAATAAATTAAAAATATCAGTATGTAGAAACTAAAAATGCATTGCAATTTAGAAAATCGATTAGAATATAACAGTTATTTCGATGAAAAAATGAGCACATTGTATAGAGCTTAAACGAATATTTCTCTCAAAGACAACAAACAATAAATGGGTCACTAAAATGATTGCATTAATGGACAAACATTTTTAGATAATACATTTACATAATTTAATACCAAAATAACCACTTCATCGTATCTAATTCAAAAAAAAAATCTAAATCTTATTTTAAGAAAGTAAATAAAGAAAATCTTAAGCTTTAAGTAGTTAAGTCTTTAGTTTAGCTTTTTTTATAATCTTCATGATATTCTAACATAATAAATGCAAAATTTTTTGCAATATTTTAATCTCAAAATCACAAACGTTTCTCAATAATGTATCAGAATTGGTGTCATACATTAATGCAGACAATTATGCTACTAAAACCTACTAGTCAACAAACGAAGTAACCTCTCATCGTACCATATTACTACTGCCAGCTATATCAAAGCTGTTCGATAAACTAATTCTTAAACGTCTGCAACTGTTCATCAAGCCAAGTGTAGGATTTGGATTATTAATTAAAAGAATTGTTTTATTCCTATTTTAATTGGCTTTTTATTTCAATATAATGTTAATAATAGTATATAATTTAACTTTATTTCAATTGGCTTTTTATTTCAATATAATGTTAATAATAGTATATAATTTAACTTTATTTCAATTGGTTTTTTTTGGCTTTTCTTGTCTGATATTCAATTTGTATTCACATATTTAACTGTAAACCCGGTTACGTTAATATAATTAAAGAAAAAAAATTCTGTACCGCAGTATTTGTTGATGCTTCACAAGCATTCGATAGAGTATGGCATAAAGGTCTCATACATTAAATACGCAAAACCTTATCAGGAAGTATTTGGAAGATCATTTCTAATAGGTAATTCTAGGTAGCACATGAAGAAGCAAGATCAAATTTATACCCAATACTAGGGTTAATTATGCTTATTTAGTCGTAAATTTATTCCCAAAAATATATTCATCTTTAAATCTTGCACCCGACCAAGCTCATCAATGAATTCAATTATCATTCAATATAGTTATACTACAGACCCCCCCCTACAGATTTATGAATTATAATTCAAGTCAAAGCCACATTTTTAACCTTTTAAACAGAACAAGGATTTAAATACATATACTGATATTTTTCACTATCAATCAGCAAACAGTCATGTTTTAATAAGAAGTAAGCTATGGTTTGGTATGGTTTGAAAAAAACAAATACTTCTTAATTACCATGCCCTTGCTATACCTTTTCCCTATATTAAATCAATATAATTTTTTTTTATTATCTTATATAAGAACACTTTTGCATTTAGATAAATAATATTTTTTTTTAATGTTGACAGTAACTTAGGTAGAATTACCGTTTCGTGCTTTAATTTAAGTACGGTACTGTAATTTTTTACTAAACATTTTTTCGAATATTTTTATTTGGAAAATTTAAAGAAGGTGTACTAATAAATTAGTAAATGATTTTTAAAAAACTGTTCGACGGAGAACCTTCTTGTTATCGAAATTTAAATTTGCTTTATTTTTTATAATAATTAATAATAATATTTAATTACGCAAAATAAAAAAACTTTTGGAATATATTGAAAAATTATTGGAATTTATTTTACACATTGGCAAAACAAAAAAGCATGAATAGATATGAAATGGTAAAAAAAAAACAATAATAATTTTGTTTACTTACATTATCTATACCTAAGTACCTACATACATTTAATGATGAAAATAAAACTCATATGCTACCTATGCTATGCACTCTCTTGAAATTTGTATAAATAGGATGGTGTACTGGTGTAGGTGTGGTCATGGTGTGGTGATTTATTTTCTCTAATTTTTGGTGAATATATTGAATAATCTTGAGGTGAAATGTTGACAACTAACGGTATATGATATTTAATATATGGTATTTGCTAATCATCAAAGTTGTATGCACCCAATAATTCACTTGCATACATTTTTTTTTGTTAATCATTAACTGAAGAAATTTATAGTCTTCATTACGCGCTATTTGACAATTTATAATATTGAAATATTTATAAGAATTACCTTTTCACTTACTTTCACCTTAGATTCTATCATTCTCTCTAAAATACGTATTTATTGAGAGCGAGAGAGAGAGCGAGAGACTCTGAGGGGAATTGCCTACATGATCTGTTCAATGTGTATATTACTCTATTCGTCTACGCATATTCATTTATTCGAAAGTAAAATCTTACAAATTATAACAATTCTATTGTATATAGCTACAAACGAGAGAAATCTCTTAAGGCATTTTATTGTAGAAATAAATAAATAAAAAAAAAAATAAAAAATAAATACAAACTAGCTTCTGTAATAGATTAGATGAATCAATAAGCGATGTCAAAATATCGCAAGCAAACATAGAACACAGAAAACATCATCTATTAATTAGACAATTTTTTTAAACCTAACAACTTACATCTTGCTATTCCGATATTCAATTTCTGATTCACTGATGAAATTTTGACAGACAACTTACACTTTTTTGCATACCGCACACATCTTCAATAAAAAGGTTTTACATTCCTAACACAATATTTTTATATACATATGCATATTATTATAATGTTGAAAATTAATTTTCATGTCCATAGCAATGAATGATAATAGAATAAACGGATAGAATTATGGATACACTTAAAAGATGACGTAATCGATTCGAATATATCAAAAATGATAAAGGTTAGAATTTCTTTTTTAATTGCTTTATTTTAATTACTCTCACCAAAAATAATTTATTTTTTTTTATTAATTTATAAGCAATAAAATATATTAATATTGTATTATATAATTAATTTTTTTTTTTTGTTTTTAATCTTTCACCAGACGAAAATTTTATGATTCTAAAGTTTTAGAAGCCTAAAATATTAATTTTAGATTAGAAGCTTGTATATAATATTTAGAACCGATTATATAACATGATTATTATCGCTAAACAGGTATTTGATTTGTCATCTATTATTTTCTATATTAACTGTTCTCCGCTATGTCATTCATGATCTTGCAATAATTCATCTACCTGGTTGGTTCTATTCCATGATATCTCGAATTTGATTTGACTCTGTCTAAATACGTTTTGTATCCCAAACTGTCGCTATTTGCTTATTTTAAATTGTGTCAGCAAAATTTGGAAGGCAAACAATACCGTGAATTCATACTGCTAATTCCAAAACTAATAACCAAAATAACGACAGAAAAATATCAGTATTGATTCAAAGGCTAAAAATTGACTAACACGACAAATATTTTTAATTAGTCAAAACATATTATAAAAATGTTATGAATAATGAATATATGATGCAGGACAATCTTCTACAGTAACGACAATAAGTAGCAACAATCGATATAATAAATCTTGGAATACCAAACCTATAAAATAACGATTGTAAACTCTTAAGCAAAAAATATATTACAAGAACATATGAATTTCTTCAGTTAATGATTTAGCGGAAGCAAACAAATCATTGGGGTTGAGCTTGAAATTCCCATTCAGAAATCCCCATTAAAAAATCCCCAAAAATACAACTGCCATTGGAGATGTTACTTTTTTTGAATAAAATGTACGAACAAGGATAACCCCAACACAACGCATATTTACACAGTTCCATCAAAAGATGGAGTAGACATTGCAATAGTGACAAAACAAAAGACCCTGACAACGGAAATTATAGACCAGCCTGCTCCATATATTCCGTCGAACTAACAGGACTTTACAAAACAATATACAAATAGCAGACAAATACTCATATATACGGACAGCTCAAGTAGAGCAATACGAGCAATACAAAACATAGAAAACACAGAACACACAATAACTACAATAAGGAGTAAAATAATTAAAAACCGAGGGAAAATAAAAATAGTTAACGGAAAACGAACTAGCAGATAGAGAAGCCAAATTAAAATACATTAAAACCAACCGAGGCTACGCAAAACAAAACTTTGGCGATCTCGGCGATTTTATCTTTATCTATATTTTTTGTTTTTGCGATTTTTATCTTTGAGGACCCTGTTTAAGGACATTTCATTTTTTTGATTTCCCCCGTCTCGCGAATCATTCGTCGCAATCTCATCGGTGGAATTATATTCATTAAATCATCTTAAAGGGTAGCTTATTGTAAACAACATTGCAATAATGTCAAAAAAATAGCAGAAACCTTTATATTACAGGTGAAAAAAAAATGATCTAAAGAAACAGCTATACTGAATTATCCAAATTGAAAAACTGTTACCAACGACAGTTCTGCGAAATATTCTGCAAAAACCAAAACTCGCGCCGAGTTGTATTTGTTAAATTATAACGATGATGATGAAATTGTATTAGGTTTAGCTCTACTTTTGTCATTTCTACTTTAATAACCATTTCTATCAAAATACTCTACTTTAACAAACTTGCATTTGAAACTCTTAACTTTATACATAATAAAAAACAAATATACAATTCAAATATCCTACATAAGTATCCAACTCAATTAACAATAATATCACTTCCAAAGTTATCTTGTCAAATATTACTTCAAAATTTTAGGGTCGATTGATATTATTTTAAGCTCTTAAATATGAAATCCCATTTAATTTGTTTTTTCTTTCAATTGTAAAATTCCTTCTTAAAACTTCTATTATTTCTTTTCATTCAAATTTGTCACTTTTTTTAAAATATTTTTAAAAACTTCTTTATTTACATAAAAAACAAAAAAAATACATTGAATGATTCCAATAATGTCAATTAGGTTTAAAAGTTGAAAATTTGTTATTGAATATCCTTCGAAAATAAATTCTTAAATACTTAGCCTACATTAATTTGACATCGAAATAAATTCCATTCTAAATGTTGTTCTAATATTTAAAAAAAAACTAAAATTCTTCTTTAATGGACTCTTCTTACTTTAATCCAGCTATTATTCGTACAAAATACTACTTGACATACATAACTGTCGTAGTGATATCATAAAGAATTGCAATACAAATGGGGACAATCCTACAAAAAAATAACATCAATAAAAGAGCAAAATTTATAGTTTAAATTTTTCTTGTAAAATATAATTAAGGGTCGAGGTAAGTAATAGTTTTTTTTTTAAAACTGGACGAAGATTTCACGAATCAGAACCGAAAAGTCAAGACAGTATTTTTAGGTAGTTTTATCTTAGCTTATCAAGCCTAATTCAATAACCATCTTCCATCTAAAAAAAAATACGTCTTACAAACATTTTTTCTGTCAAAATTAATGCAAAACAACTGCCATCTTACCGGTGTAGCTAAAAATTCCTAATTATGCGGTAATTCAGGCTGGCTTTGCGGTGTGTTTTCTTACATGATTTCGTCACCATGTAATTTCAAACCATATTTTAATGTAAAAAATTTTAATTTTGTTCCGGACATGAAAAAAGGAAATTCAAATTACTGCCTGCCCAACTAGATAATATGTAGATTCTATTTACACCGCAGTAGAAATAAATGTAAACTATATATTCGACCGTAGTATTTCCAGTTTAAAAGACACACCTATTAATTTACAAATGTGCCAGAACATGTGGAATGTTCTTAATATCTATCCAAATTTTATGTGGAGTTTAAAACCCCACAATGTTCTGAAGTCTTTCAGGATAATATTACAGTATTCATCAGAAGTAATATTACAGCAGTCATCAAAGTCTTTGCACAGATTGAAGGTGATGCAGGTAAAGGGGGTATTCTCATAAATGAGAATAAAATGAAATATATGCTATCAATAAGTATTTCACAACATCATAAAGGACAGAACATCACTGTCGGGTCATATAATTTTGAGGTAGTTCAGAAATTTATTTATCTTGGAGTCAACATTAACTCCACCAATAACATCGATGTTGAAATAAAGGTGAAGAATCACCCTTGCAAACTGTTGCTACTTCAGTATATCCAAATAACTAGGTTCAAAGCTCCTATCACAGAATACCAACGCAAAATTATACAAAGCATTCATTCTTCCGGTGCTGATGCATGGCTCTGAATCGTGGACATTGCTAAAAGCAACCTACCATGCATTTGGTATCTTTGAGATGCAATTTGTATCCTTATGATCCTGTTTTTGACGCAGGTGTTTAGAGAAGAAGATATAATGCAGAGAATACCAGCTGTGCGACGCGGACCCAACCAATAATTTGATAGGCCATGTAGAGCGTATGGATGAAAATGCTCCAGCTAGGAAACTATGTTCGAATTCAAGCACCGGGGAATGCGTCGTCGAGAGAAGCCACACCTTCTATGGAGAGATGAAGTACCGTCAGATATGAAAAAACTTCAAATCACCAATTGGAGAGATTCCGAAGAGATCCGATTCTGAGAGATTCATGATCGAAGTCAGTGCAGGACAATTTTGCGTCAGGTCAAGGTAAGTAAGCAAGTAAAAATAAACTCAGAAATATTCAGCAGTAGTGAAAAAACATTTATTGTCTTACTTTTATACGTCTGAAGCTTTTGGTACGTTAACGTTTAAAGTAAGAATACCTCTCCACAAATTAAAAACTTACCGAAATCATAATCTATAGAGATAATAATACGAAAGTAAAATACAGTATGAAATAATAAATATGTCAATACCACAAAGCAAACTAAAATTTAAAATGAAATACAACTGAAACGGAATTTTGGGAAAAATAGTAAACCTAAAGAAAAAATTGGGGGTAAAAAATTAAGAAGAATTTGACATGATTAACGTGATATATGATTTAGTTCGATAAAGAGGCGAGAAAAGGTGCCGCGCCACGCAAATCGAATGGGTGCAGAAGAAATCGACAAAATTGATTTCGAAACTGCATGCTCATCGACTACCAAAACGATCATCAAAGAGAGATAAATGTAGTGTTGAAGTTTTCAATTGCAGCTAAATCCTGCTCTAGCACTACTTAAAGCAACATTTTCAAATACCAGCATCTAGCTCTATAACATGTAGAAGAAGAAAACTGATAGGAAAGACAAGCAGCTGAAGAAGAGTAGGTACAGCTTGGACTAGAGAAAATCGGGAAAAGAAAATGCCCCTACGATCAGTAGGACTACTTTTAACAAAGTATTTTTTTTATATATATTTTCTTAAATCCTAAAATTATATACGTATATACTATATAGGTGCTTTTATAATTAATCTTTTGTGCTCATATTAGATGAGAGAGAATTATACCACTAAATAATTTGTATAACCAGGTTTTGAACAATTTATGATTTTCACTGTGAAGTAAGCATTTTCTGTCTCATTTTTTCTTCGATGGTTTGACAGGGTCATAAATGTTTTTAGTTCATCTAAATAATAATCCATACGGTTATTTCCGCTTTTTTTAATCACAGCTGGTACTCTGGTCTCTTCTAGCACATTTTCACCATAAATACTCCAATTTTCGATTACCGTCAATACAATCTAATTCCCTGGTGAAAATTTTGTAGAATTTACTTTACAACATCGTCATGTCGATAACAATAATTTTTGAATATACTATTCGAATAATCCAAGATTTGAAACATGGATCTGAATTATTGCAAATAACTTTAATTCAACCAAATTTAACATTCTTAACAAATATTTTTTTTCCTTTCACATATAACCATTTCAGTTACATTATGTAAACCAAAATAAATTCATTTTTGTTAAACATAAGTATGCAAAAAAGTATTTCTTTTTATTTTCAATTTAAATTTCATTTCAATTCCCCCCCACATTCAAATACATATATTATATCGATTTCTATCTAGTCATACATTTCCTCTTGCCTCTGGACTTTAATCAACTTCTGCTCACACTTTTGTACATTGAAAAGAAGAATTTCGATAAAATTCAAAAAGTGTTTTGCTACTTTAACAAAAAGAAAAAAAAAATTACAATTTTATAGCCTGCGTCTTCAAATGAATCCCATGTTATTTCTTTCTTCTTTTGATTTTTGGTTTTTTTTGTTATTTGTTTCAAATTTCTTTTTGTTTTGATATTCCAGTCGATTAAATCTGACTATAAAGAATCCTATGAATCCTTTAGGTTGAGGCAAATATAAAAAAAATAACCAAAAAAGTTAAAATTCATATGCATATGTATTACGTGTATATAGCACATAATAAATAGTACAGAGTGTGTCAAAATTAAACTTAAATTTACATTCTTTCTTTGGTAATAGCAGAAACTTAACTGGAAAGAATATGATCTAAACTGTATAATTATATATACAGTGGGTCTGCCGATAAATCTGTAACCTGATCCGATAATCTGTAAATTTATGTTAAAAAACTCTCCTCTCAAATTTCAAAATAAAACTGTATCTAAAAACTGTTATAATTTGAGATAACTGTTATATCTTATATTACTAATACTATTAGCGCCTCTATGATTAAATATAATAACTACAAAATTAAATATAAATCCAAAAGAAAAAGTTAATTTAGGTTGTTTGTATGGTATTTACATTTCCAAAATTCAAGTCCAAATTCGAGTTGTAAATGTGGAAAAATACAACTATCAAGAGAAGAAAAAATGCAAGATTGGAATACAAGTAGTTCAGATGAACTTTTTCTTCTTCTTCTTCTTCTTCTTTGATATAAGTTTTCGCTTTGTTTTGAATAAAACTAATTTTCTTCTCATTCTGATTTTCAGCAATATCTCATACCTATTTGGTGGTTATTCGAATCGACCGTCCTCTTCTTTTATTTTCCACCAATTGGCAAGTACACATTTTTATCAGATCTATTAATGTGCTTTCACCTATTTCATTTTTTATTTTTCCATTTATACTGCATTTTTGATGTTATGTTCAATATACATCGTGTTCGACATTTATACTATAACTGCGAATTTTCGGCATTTTGATGTACCGGCGTAGGACCCATTAACTACATCCAATACATAAGTGGCTTCCTTGCTTTCAAAAAATATACATCTTTAAGGGTGCATCTTATTTTATTATATATATTTTTAGGGACGAAAAGGATATTTGAAAGTATATAATACCCTTTGTTGTTTTGATATTTTTGTATATAAACCGTTATATCTGTTGATCTATTAGATATAAATATATTATTCAGTTATATAGATAAGGGGTAAAAAAAACAACAATTTTTTTAATAAATGCTTATTTCTTCTTAAATCTACGATATAGCTATAAAAAATGCAATTTATGAATTATAGAAAAAAAGAGACTATAACAATATTTAAATATTGGGGTGGTTTTATCATAAGATCTTGAGATATTTGATTTTTATGGAAAGATAATAAAAATAGTTTTTTTCAAACATTTTTTAATTTGAATTACAATATCTCCATAACCGCAGGCCGCAGCATCTATTATCATCAAATAAATGATAAAATATGCTCCATACCGTTATCTCACTAGATAAAATATATATATATATATATAATAGGTCATTTTGATGTTATATATATATATATATAACATCAAAACAACAAGCGTATGTTCAAATGTCCTTTTCGTTCTGAAAGGATAAGATGCGCCATTAAAGATAAATATTTTTGGAAAGCAAGGAACATCAGGTATCCTTTGGATATAATTATTAGGCTCTATGAGGATTTACCGTCTCCCCAAGATTCCCCTTCAATTCAATAGATCATTTTTCATTTTAACCTCGTCGGTTTCTTATAGAAGATTAGTTTGCTTCGGATAAGTATTTTTTGAAACTAGCACATCATACATTTTGTTTTGTCATTGATGATTTTTATGTTGTATATACATATAGTACTAAGTCTTATTGTTTTAAGTTTAATAAAACAAATTTTGATGCTTTAAACGAATTCATTATTTCCTATGACTTTTCTTTCATATTTAATTATATATGGATACTAACCAAATGACGAATAGGTTTTATGAAATTATGTTTGATGGTTTTAGGCAATTTGTTCCAATATCTAAAGACCGGAACCCTTTTTCGAGTCCACCATGATTCACTTCGGATTTGAGGAAGCTTAGAAATAAAGCCTGGCGTTGTTATGTTTGAGCTTGAGCTAAACTAAATAAATAAATAAATAAGTATATATCAAGTTATATATAGAAAATTATCTCACAGTTCAAAGATAGAACAAGGAATAAATTCACAACAAAATGCAATATTTCAACCAAGTAATAAATCCGGAATCTGTAAATTTCTTTAAATTTTAGAGAAAGAAGCGTTTGAGGGAGTTCTTGTTTCAAAAAAAATTTGCCATCGGCACTTATTGACTTGGGCTCGCCCTCTTCTGATAATTCCATTAAAAAATAATAAGTTTATAAATAATTTGCAATATAACTTAGTAAACTTAATTAGCTTCTTTGTTTTTAAATCGGATTTGGTTTTTGAATTGTTTTGATTGGATTGGGATTTAAAATAAAATTTATAAATTCAGCTCTCAAATTTCAAAATAAACTGTTATAATTTTAGAGAAATTTTATGTACTACACTATAGTCACTATGAAGGTCTCTTTGATCAAATATGACAACTACAAAGCTAAATCTAAGCCCAAATCCAAAAACCCAACAAATTTAGGTTGTTATTGTTGTTGTATTTACATATTATTATTCTAAATCCAAATCAAACGTGAAAACCAACTATTCTGTACAGATATTTTTAGCACATCTTGCTTTTACCAATTTTTTGTCTTTTAGAAAATATAACAAAGAAATAAGTTTAATAACGGTAAAAACGAAAATATCTATTTTAATATTTACAACAATAACGATTACAATCATGATAACTCTTAAATAATACAGTGAGAGCAAATATCTTAGAAAATAATAATGAAAATTGAGTAATAAAGAAGTTTCTCATTCGAAACGGACCTAATAATGATAATGATGATAGCTAAAATAAAAATGTTAATGTATTTAAATAACTATATATACTCGTAACCGTATAACGTATATAAATACTGGATATTAATTAAAAGGATAGCTAGCCTACGTAAGTATCTTTGGAACTCATTTCCATAAAGAATTTTTTGTTATTGTTGTTTTTATCATGATAATATCTAATGATAAGAGGTGTTAAAGCATTTATTTGGAAGAAAATCAAATCCTTTTTATTTTATTTTTATTCTTTTTAATAATACTATTAAGTCGAAGAAAAATATTACGGTCCAAAATGAGATATATTGGGAATATAGTATTTGTAAAAAGAAGTATCAAAAATTGAATACGTACATTTGTATGTATTTGTGTTAACATTGATTTTTTAATTTTTTTTTTTTTCATTTATTTTGGACAAAGCAAAAATTTTTTTTCAATTTATTTATTAAAAAAAACTATTTCAGGAATTGAAATATTTTTCTATATTACAGTGAAACCATGATTATTCAAACTCCAATTATAGTAACAATAATTATTATTCAAATTTTTACTTTGCTTGATAATTGAAAATAAAATTACTTATAGGTTCTAAATAAACAATAAAGATTAAATAATTAAATTCAAATTAAAGACGATTAGTAAACTTTACTGAGATCGTAATGAATTAGAATAATCGAAATTCTTCTATGTTTGCTGTATTAAAAAAATTGAGTTCGATCTCTAATTTCAAAATTTTGTATTTTAAATTATTTTTCAGATTAATTTTTCTTTATAACAAACTTTTCCATACTTAAAAATCGATATCGAAACTCTTTTTTATTAAAAACTTCAAGTAAACTTCAATTCAGTAACAAATGCAGATTTCTGAACAAACAAATAATCTTCCACTGGTAACGGATATTTAAAAGGGTGATCATAACAAAAATGTTCACAAAATAAAATTTTACTACCTGTAAATGGAATTTTATTAAAAGAGTAAATTTGGAGGCAGGCTTTAAATTCTACAGATGACATATTCAAAATGATATTCTTAAGTTTAAAGACTACAAGATTTTATCAAGATTTTATTTTACCACTTCTAAATTTTTTATTTCTTGAAAATATTGTGGTAGTATTGTTCAAAAAGGCCAAACAAAAACAAAATTAAATCAAATTTTGTAGTAGGATCATAATATTTTTTTTTGTTTTTTTTTTTTCGTCAATGTTTTACTCTTTTGAAACGTCTAGCTATATTTTCATTGTCCAGAAGTTGGACTACCACGACATTTACATGTTGTTGGAGCCATTTTTTGTGACTTCTTGCAAATTTCTTTCATCTAAGGGTTCTATTTCCAAATCACTATGTAGGTTATAGTTTCTGATCAACTAAACCAGGGCACGTTCACAATGTGTCTTAGGACTTTATTCTAGAATCATAGTATTCTTCATTAATCTTTTTTTTTTGTGTGGACAGTCAAGACTCAGGTTAGAAAACTTTTATACTTCCTTTTGTTGGATAAAATAATAAAAGATGAAGCAGAGAAATTTTATGGGAAGTTGTGATCAATTAAATCTTTACAAATCAAATACATGGAATTTTATCATCTCATTGGAAATACGTCTAACGGAATATAATTTCACATTCAAGATGCTCTAAGTATGAACCCATTTTGAAGAATCACTTTTAAACAATTTCAGTTTTTCCACGCAATAAAAATGAGCATTTTCTACGTTTAATTTTTTTAAACAACTTGATTCAGATGTGGAAATAATCATTCAAGTTCTTTCGAACATATGCCAACTCCTTTAGGACATCTATTAAAGAGAGTTAGTGCTACAACAATAAAACCAAGGAGTTTTTGATTTTGTGCTACTGGGAATTAATATTATTGAGGATTTTGTTGTACAACATTAAGGCCTACTTGCATAGGATATAATCCAACTGTTCGTGGTTTCTTATATCCAGTCTATAGACCAAGGATTTTATATTAATGGAATTCCTTTTATTCACTATCAATTAATGAGGATCGGATTTAACTCAGTTTTAACTATAAAAATACGATTGTAGGATCATTAGGCAAAATGATATCATCATCATCACGTAGCATTACAACCCTTGGTGGGTTTTAGCCTTTTTCACAGTTTGTCTCCAATCATCTATTTCACTTGCAGTCATCTTTAGATTTATTATTTCCAGATTTCTTGCGTCTGCTTCAACATTGTCTTCCCATTTATTTCTCGGTCTGCCTCTACCTCTTGTCCCCATGGGATTTGTCGAGAATATTCTAAGCTGGATTTCGGTTTTTTTTCATTATTATTATTATATCTTAGTCTTTGGTTTTTGATGAATTTTATTATATTATAGCCATTCTACTCATATAGTTCGTCATTATATTATGTTCTTCTTAAAATATTCTCGTCACTCAGTGTTAATCTCCAGGCTTCGGTGACTACCGGACGACTAAATTTTTCGTATATTTTGTATTTTGTTGTCCTAAATAGAAGTTTGGATCTCATTATTTTTTTATACGCATCTACATCTATTTTCCGCTTGCAGTCTCTCTTATATGATGCTTTTTATATCATTGTCATTACATAAAAGAACACCGAGATACTCAAACCCTTTTACACATTTAAACTTACACCTTAAATTTCATTTTTGTCAATTTTTATATTTTGCAGGTTGTCTTCTTACTTCACTTCTGGACATATTAAATATTTTTATACATAGAAATCAGAAATATAATCGCATATAAACAAATAAATTATAGTATATGAAAACTAAGGTCTGCAAGTCCTACATAGTAATCTACACAGTGTATATTATGTATAAAACATAGTCACGACATTGCAACAGTACCGATCAGGCTTAAAAAATGTAAAAATAAAATTGTTTGTACCAACTTAACTCAATAAATTATATTTTTTTTAATCTGATAAACTGTTATATTTTTTATTTGAAAATTAAGGCATAGCATAAAATGTCGTTATTACACTGAATTAAATGAACATGTTTTATATCAACAACAATGATACATTTTGATTTCAAATATTGTTATATTACAGCTGAGTACAATTTATTACAAATTTTATATTGTTGTTGGAAAATATATATAGCATATTTTGTATTTTGCATTCAAAAAAATTAAAATCTATACCCATACTGTTGATGTTAAAATAATTTCAGTCTTTGAGCCATTAAAGCCAGTTTATAGATCGAAACATGTAATTATGATAAAATTTTCTCAGGATGGTCGTAGAAGTTATGCAGGACTTCTAGCTTTTAGCATACTCTATCTAGATTTAGTATTTAAGTACCCAGTCGACGATAGCGGCCTTACATTTTATGTAAATTTTCATGTAAATGCCTTTATTTGAAGCGTATTATCTAAATAGTGTTCTTTATAAAGATATACATTTCCACTTTGATATAGCTGTGCTCTATCTACAACCATATTTATTTCACTTTGGATTGGTTAAATTGTGACTTTTTGCAGGAAAATTTTGTAAAGAAAATTCGTTGCTCCTTTTAAAAATTATAAATTTGTTGAGATCTAGTGTTCATTTTTAAATTAATGCGATTCGGCGTGTTTAGGCATAATATTTCATTAGATGAGTAAATAAACGCTGATAAGATGAACTAAATTCAGATAAAGCTTAAGTATTGATGACATAATTCAATGGTTTCTACTATTTCTACTATAAGTTTATACTATATGTTGCTGCACTTGCAAGCCATAATGTAAGCTATGTTCGTGGAAGAAAATTTGTATTGCAATTGTTTATACAGGGGTAGGCAAAATTAATTACACACTCAATAAATTTTAACATTTTTTTTTTTTGTTTTTCTTTTCTAAGGACGGAATTTACAAATATGTTAAAAAAACTTTGGGAATCAATTTCACAAAGTGTTCTTAATTTAAATATAAATTTTCGGCTGAAAAAAATCTCAAATGACTCAGGTAGTAACAGATTTCTTTTGCTATGTCACACGGCAAAAGTAATTACACATTTGATTTCATACGGCATAATTAATTACACATCAGATAAAACTAAAGATATATTGCCAATTTTTGAATAAAAAAGTTGTTTACAGTTAAATAGTTTTGTTTTACTATTTTTACATTATTAATGTTTAGTTATTTTTTATTACTTTCATATTGAAGTTCTTATATTTTTAATTAAGGGTATATTTTTCTGTAGGTATTTTTAACTAAATATTCAGTATTTCTTCAATCCTTTCAGTTTTTTTCTGCTTTTATCGATTTGTTTCCTTTTCATTGTTTCATAAATGCGCAGATGTTCTCTATAACATTTAAGTCAGGGCTCTTTCAGTCCGACACCTTCAAGAAATCGTTTTACAACGCAACCTCTACTAAATGAAGTATTATCTTGCTGGAAACAGCAGTTATCATCAGAAAATATTCTGTTTCCTTAAGTGAAAGCATGTTTATTTAATATTTTAATATATCCACATTGAAATAATGTTGCATCTGTTAGAAACAAAGCTCCACCGCCATAGTAGTAAATGCATCCCCAAGACATAACATTTCCATCGCCATAGGAATCAAGTGATTAAACCACTTTATACCTTAACTCTTTTGAAAGATGAATGTATTTTTTTTCCAAGAGCTTCCGTGGAATGTAAATTAACTTTCCTCTGTCCACAATACGTTATATTAGTACTCCAATGACTCATTAACATATTCTTGAGCAAAAGCCTCATATTTTGAAAAATTTTGTGGTAAAACATTTACTACTTTACGCACCCCATAAGTTTGAATATTAGAATATTTACATATTCTTCGTATTGTTCGTTCACTCCCACTTTTTTTTCAATAATTTTTGTTGACCCAAAAGCAATTTTAGCTGGGCTTATATCAAGATTTTTTTTTAATTACTTAACAATTTGTAATAGCCTTCTTTCGGTCTCTTAGTAACAACTTCATTCCTACTAGATCTTTCCCTGTTTTTCAAGCTATCGTATTCCTCTTTTTTCTTTACAAGATTCTAAACAGCTTTAAATCTTTAAATCAAATTCCATAAATTTCTGCTAGCAATCGAGCTAGTGTTAAGCAGCAACTGCTGCGTGATTTTCAACCTTTAATTCGTTTGTTTTACGTATTATTAATGAAAAATGAATCAGTAATTTTAACAGAATAAAATTATTTGAAACTCTATTAAGAGCTGCACTTCAACACTTTTAAATATTAGAATACAAATTCAAAAAGAAAAATTAATTAAACGCTATCAAAAAATGCACTTATTCACTTCAACGGATCAAAATGCAATAATGTGTAATTAATTATGCCGTATGAAACCAAATGTGTAATTACTTTTGCCGGATGACATAGCAAGAGAAACCTGTTAGTACCTGAGTCATTTGAGATTTTTTTCAGCCGAAAATTTATATTTAAATTAAGAACACATTGTGAAATTGATTCCCAAAGTTTTTTTAACATATTTGTAAATTCCAGCCTTAGTAAAAAAAAACAAAAAAAAATTTTTTAAATTTATTGAGAAATTTATTGAGTGTAATTAATTTTGCCTACCACTGTATAACACTCATGTTATATTCGCTGACTTTTCCCAACGTAATATATAGCTCACGAGTAAGACGAATAATATATTGCTCATGTAAGAATGTAACAACGTAATACCCTGCTTCTCGCTCACGAGTCCCAAAATAATATCTTGATTGCTTTCTTTCGGTTATTATTCGACTGACATTATTCTGGGAAAATGGACTAAATATTATTCAATAGCGGATGTAAAAGATATGATCAAGAAACTTTGGAAATCATGTAATTTTATATTAATGAAAACAAAATGTATTATTATAGGACAAACATTAGTACTAAGAAAAAAATCGCAAAATAATCTAACCAGGAACTGTTAATTTATATGAATAAACGGAGAGACACTTGCATTGATCTGTTTGATAATGCTATGAGTAATTATAATTCTATAACAATATGAAAGAAAGTGCAATATATCTTACTTAACAAAACACACAGATTTTAAATTACTAAGATATTTTAGGTATTTAAATACCACAATAAACAATGGGTTAAGATCAAAATACTGACATAAGTCAAAATGAATAAATACAATTTTAATTTTCAAATTTCTTAAAAACGTGGATTTAAAACCGGCAACGATTTAAAAATTGAAATGAATTAACAAAATAATTGTTTTCTCAACTTATTGTACTGCATTACATCCAATATTACCATTAATTGTTTATGTTTTCTTATCTAAAATTAAAATAATGATAACAATTATATATATATATATTATTCTGCATTTATCTGGATGTTTGTAAGTTCGACGGAACGCTCCAACACATATACAAATTGCATATGTATACAAATGCATATATATACAAATTGCTTTGATGCTTTTTTTAACCCCTGTCTACCATGCTGAACCTTTGCAGAAAAAATTGATTGCATGAACTATATTTTTTTAATTTAATGTTAGTCTTCTTCGCAAATAATAAGGAAAAATAAAAAATAATAATAATATAAATAAAACAAACAATTTTTTTGATTTATAATAATAAGGACTAATAGAAATTTAATCAATAGTTTAATATGGTATAATAACCAAAAGGCAAACAGCATTTAACACAAAAAAAAAACATAATTCACTCAAAGGTTATTCTTATTACTTAAAATTATACATAATAATATACATGTGTATCAGCATATTTGAATTGTATAATATTATACATTATACTACTTTATTGCTTCTACCTTTTATTTTTGTCATTATTGTGTGCATAACTCACTTCACTCAAAAAAAATTATTTTTGTTTTTTTTTTGTTTTTTTTATTATTTGCTGTATCTGTATTCTGTATGTTCTGCATGCTCCATTCCAAAAATATAATTTTATTTTCAGTGTTAAGTGTTCACTGTTCACTTCATTGTTCAGGTTCACTGTTCAATCAATAGAACTTGATAGAAGTAGAGTAGGATAATAAACTCTACTTCTACGTCGGATAATAAAACATTGTTTTTTTTAAATTGAAAATTATTGATGAAAATGTTTTTGTATTTTTTGTAAATTTTACCAATTTAGATACAAAATTTTGAATATTTTTTTAAAAATAACACAATACCATAATAACAGTTTATTCATAAAGCAAAATAAGATCCCTATACAGTATTCAAAACACAAAATTTATATGAAAATAAGATCCCATTTTTAAATTTGCTCTCCAGAGGCCACAATAACGCTAATACGGTATAATTTATACTAAATGGAACCCAACCAACGAATTATAACTAAATGGAAGTGAGTACGAGTATACCATACAAAAATACAAACATTTTATACAAATTTATTGGTATGGTACTTCTTTTTCTGTTATATAAAAAAAAAAAAGATTAGTATTAGGCCAATATAAACATAAATAAAAATAAATAAAAAGTGATATAAACATAAGTACTGTAATTTTGGAATAAAGAATCTAATGAAACATAAAAAGAAACTAGGATTTATTTTGCTTCCGTCATTTATGACGGGTTACAAAGCTAGTATAAGAATAACAACTGTAGGTATATTTTACTAAGTTAAATAATTAATATTTTGATCGAATTCAGTTATTACACCATTATCAAAAAACCATCTGATCAATTCAGTTTTCTATTTTCTATTTTATTCGGTTGTTACCACCACCATCAGAAGACTGAATTGATCAGATGATCTTCTGATGATGGTGTCACAACCAAAATGAATCAAATTAATTTAATACACCTAGAATTTATATTTTTTATTATTTAAAAATGTTTCACCTAAGGTTTATTATATATTCAATAAAATATATAATTTAAAAAAAAAACACTTAAAATTGTTATTCTGAAAAATCAAATTTTTTGAGTTGTGCCAAAATTGTTTCAAAGACACGATATTTCTCATACATTCCAATTTTAACCCATAGATTTGTATTGAATGGATACAAAATACATTTTTCACAACTTAACACAAAAAAAAAAAGTTTTTAAAAAGTTTTTCAAATGTTTATCTATAGATTTTTTTTTTTGTTTCTAAATAATTTTACGGTTTTATGATTTTAGTAAATTTTCTAACTGGAATAACTGAAAGAAAGGTATATCATAAAAATGAATTTTATTATAACAAAAAAAAAAATGTTGAAAACTTATTTTTTGCTCTTTCAGATTCGGTTTTCTATTTCATCATTTTGATAACAACAAAAAAACAAGAAACCTGCAAATCAGTGTACATTACCTTGACGAAGTTCTTCATGATTCAGAAACAAAAAAAAATGAGTGAGAAAGAGATAAATTTATATATAATATGAGAGAAAAGGGATTCTATAAAAGGCTATTTTATTTTTTTTTTTAAATATTTCAATTCTCTAAACTTTTGACCTTTTAAATTCAATTTAATTTTTTTCACTGAATTCTTTGGGGGGGAAACAGTTTTTTTTAGCAATTATGACATGTGATGAGATTTTTAAATATTTTTCTGGACATGATTTTTCAAGTAGCCTGTTGCGTCCAGTTAGTTGATTTTTTAAATTACATGTACATATACTTATACATATATGATTTTAGGGTTATTTGAAAATATTCTATAAAAGGATGAAAATTATTTTTTGTTTATTCAATTTTCAAAAGGGAATACGCAATGAAGCTTAAAATTGTTTAAAATTGAAAGGGAATATGTAAAAAATAAATAAACAAATGCATGGCAAATTTCAAATGATTTTGATTTTAATTTAAAATATTTATTGACTTGCTAGAAAATAAATGTTGTTTTAAATAATTCGAATATTTTTTTTTTTTGTTTTTATTGAAAGTAATTAAAAATTGTTACATTCTAAAACTAAATTTTTATTTATTTTTATTTTATTTTTATTTATTTATTTGATAATTTAACAATTTACAATTAACTATAATATTTTTTACATCATTACATAATGTTTAACTGAAATTAATTCTAGTATATGCAATAATTTTTATTTTTTTTTTTAATTATTAATATTATCATTAAATTTATTAACTTGCCTGTCGAAATATTGTCTAATATGCGAAATGCAGCACATTTCGATAAACGAATATAATTTCTACTACTCATCGCACCAACGAAACGTGCACTATAAAATAGATAGATATAAAGATAAGAGTTCTAACAAATCTTATCAGATAATATAAGCAGATTGCTGATGGCTATGAAACAGTACGAATTTATAATTATCTTGGTATAATTGACTCATGTCAATGATGTTTGAACCAAGGAAACTGCGACGATGAAATACAAAAAGTATAACAATAGAAAATGTACGTATATATTCGTAAAATTATGTAATTAAGACTTGTGAACTACTCTTATATTATCAAAAAGTCCTAATATGCTACCTGGGCAAAAGATTAGTTATTTAGAAAAAAATAAATTGTTGTTATTGCAATTTTATTTTTCCAATAAATTTATCTTTGTGATGATCTTGAAATGTGAAAAATTACTACTTCTGTCAGAAGTTAAGCTTCCGCTTCCTAAATAGTGCAGCTCCATTTTATTAAACTTTTTATCAGATTGTACCCTCAATTATGTTTTATCATTTACTTCCCGAAGCCAGAGAGTACTTTAGCAGGCCGAAAACCTACAAAGCATTTTCCTTTCATCGAGAATCGGGGACTTCGGACTTTTCAGTTCAAAGCCAGAAGTTCTACCTACTGCCTACCACCTACCAGCAATCAGATATACAATTTTTGGTATTCGGGTTAAGAAAAAAGGTGTCACATTTTTCTTCCTCTCATTATTATTTAATGAAAAACTGTATTACATATATGTGTAAGTGATAATAAAAGCAGTTCTATAATTTTTAGTTTGTAATTATGCTCATCGCTCCAACGGAATATGCACTATAAAGAAAGGCAGATAAAAACAGAATTGCAAGTTTCTAACTTTAGGTATAACTTTGGGATAATGTATAAAAAAAAAACGTATAAAATGTTGACTTCTGGAAAAATTAAAGCCGCTTTGTACTTTAGATAAATATTTTGTGCAAATATCACAATTACATTCTGTTCTTCATTCTTTAAAGTACTTGATCGCGTTAATTTTATTAAATTAGTTTGACTTAATAAACTGATATTGTAAAACGATGAGATAAAATAAAGAAGCTGGTAATAGAAGGTAGTAGAACCAATGGAAAAACAAAATAAAGAACCGATCTCCCACATACGCTTGACATATCAAATATGGCTTCTAGTAAGGAAACTGGGGGAGCCATATATGACTGTATTTCATTTACATGTAGTATAATTTGCCTGTATTTGATTTGCTTGAATGTCATTTGCCTGTATTTCACTTGCCTGTATTTAATTTGACTCGATATGATGGATACTGAAGATAATAAATATAATACATATATATATATAGGTATGTAATTAATATAGATATGTAAGATTCTGACTTAGGAGAAATTTTAGAGTTGGATGCAAAATGCTTTATGCCTTTTAGCTAAAATCAAAGCGCACGCCAGTATATTTATATAAATTATTTTTTTCCGTTGCTGTTGGATACAAAACACAATATAACTTTTTTTCCAGAATATTTACTTAAATCATTTTTATGTGTAGCTGCTGTTACATACAAATAAAATGATTGAATTAGAAAACACTACATGACTTAAAGTCGGATTTTGGAAATTTTTTATTTTGGGATTTCGAAATTTGACAGTTGGTATTTGGTATTTCGTGGATAACGTATAAATTGTATATACAAACCCAGGGAAATGAAATACAAGCAAATGACATTCAGGCAAATGAAATGAAATATTTTTTTTCCGCAGTTAGTTTCTTAGTCTGTTACTCTTTATAAAATTACAAATGCGACATCTACCAAGAGACCTAGCTATTTGGAAAATTGTGTCACGAATATATTGTTATTATTTTCTTTTCTGTATTAATGTCTAATTCAACGCTATTTGTTTTTTTGGCAAATTGCTTTGTCTATTAATTTTTAATTTATTGTTTGCCTTTCAAGGCTCAATTGAAAATTGTTTATAACCGAACGAACCTTTGACATACGTTGTAGCTTTACATATTAATATACTTTTAAAATTTCCTAATGATATTGCCAAGAACTTTTGATCAGTTCTTAAAAATCTTCTTAAGAAGATTTGATTGGATCATCTATAATTATAATTGACAAGTATTTAAGGACCTGCGCAGTCGACACTTTTTCATTTTATTTTGTTTCTCTTTAATGAACTCCTAATATATAAATAAGTTGTATATAACACAATAATGCGCACACAGTTAATTTTTACTCATATGGTTTTATTATTCACCAAATACATTATGCATATGTATGTTCTTATTAAAATAAAAAACAAATCAGTTATTATTATTACTTGCATGGAATCTATGTACATTGTACATATGTAAAATAATAACAAAAAAAAAACAACAAATACATCTAAAATAAAAAATATAAAAACAACAAAAAAAACAAATCACTTGAATTCTTCATTTTTTATTTTTTTAAGTAACTGTTTCTAAATTTTAGTTATTTGTAATAATAATATAATTTTTATTAAAATTATGTATATGTAGGTATATAGCTCTTTAATTACAAAATGTTTTATTTTTAGTAAATTTATCCACTAAATGCCAGTTACTATTATAAGGTATACTAATATATCGGAAACGAAACAGTATATGAGGGGCTTGTATTTACATGTCCTAAATAAAACTTACTAACCACAAAACTTTTTATTAAACACGAGTGGCTTCTGCTATATCGTGAGAAATCTATGGCAGTACGTAAATTACTGTTTTTTAAAAATTTTAAATTTGGCTTCAACTTGAACTATTATTTATTACTCAACAGGGGCTCCTAGTATAATTTATAATAACAAAAATAATCAAAATTTTGTTTCACAAATTACAGATTTTGGACATTGGACATTGGACATTGGACATATTTAGATATTAGACAGATATCTTAGTGAAAAGTAAGCTAATGAATCGTGAAGGGAAACACAAATATTTGACAACGTTCTTAGCTATATCAGAAATATGCTCTTTCCACTGCTCTTAAAATATGTTTCCGTTTAGCTGAATGCTTAAAATATGGACTTAGACTTTCAGACCATTGTAGATTTACTCCTTAAAATTTCAGGGTTGATCTCTTTAGCAAACAAGTGATCAAACAGCTTTGAGTTTTAGACGTGTTGAACTGAATTCTGTTTGTGTTACCGCAATCAGCCAATCAGCTCAACATCCTTAACAAATTCAAATAAAAAGCTTTTTAAATTAATATTTTTATAGTTTTTGTTTTTTTATTAATTTCTATCAAATTACACGAGTACAAAACATGTTAATCAATATAAAAAGAAAATAATATCTTAAGTTACAATAAACTAATATTTTTTTTCTTCAGAAATTAAATCGAAAATTGCTCTCAAAAATACAAAAAAAAATTTAAAAAGCAAAACAAAAAATCTTAATTAAAAGCATACAATTCTATATTCCAGTATTAATCCATTGAAAAAATAAATCAATCTTATTGTTTCTTAAGCTCTATAGATCAAGCATTTGTCACGTACTAAGAAGTAGCTTTGCTCAGACGAAAAGTCAACGTTCTTTGGTACGTGGAAATTAAGGATTTACACAGTAATTTGCATGTCAACATAAATATTGATGAAATTACAAAAATTGCAACAAGATACATTTCCATCTGCAGTACTTTATCAAAAAGCGATAACTCAAAAATCTCGGTTTTCTGATGTTTTATGTGTTTTCTGAATATTTTAGACAAATTAATATCGTTTCAAAATTACAAAAGTTCTTATATTTTTATTAAGAAAGCTATTTGAAATACTAACAAAGAAAGCATATATCTTATATTGAAATACTAAACTTTTCAGCATTATACTATAGTAAGCTCGTTAGTTAGATCGTTTATTTCCAAAAAAACATTTATTTATACATAATTTAAACGGTTACATGACAAAATTACACAGAGACAAAGTCGCATATGGACAAAATTTCATATTTAAAAAGATTACTGTGTCGTATGCGTTTACCTCACTGCTCAACCTAAATGAGACCGTACGACGACGAGCGACGTATAAGCGCCGTACGTTGTAACGAATGGGGCTCACCGAAATCAAACGGAAATCGGCGTTTATCAATTTCACATGTTTTCACTTTCCAGAGAAAAATAAAACTTTTAACATCTAACAACATCTAATTTATATTCGTATAATTAGATTAGAATATTATAATAATTTATATTAAAAATATATTCAATTAAGATATTAATGCTGAAAAAATATCAAATCTCACCAAAAATTACATAAACACTTCAAAATGGCAAAATCACAAAAATCACAATCATGTGTATGTATATGGCTTGAATATAAATAAACCAAAAAATAGAAACATGCGTTTGTCAAAATTGAAAATTCCAATAAACAGCGTGTTGGCGTTGCGTATTTCGGTCACCTTCATATAAAATGTACTATCATGAGCTAATTTTGACACACACCGTACGCCGTACGCTCTTATTTAGGTTGGGCTGTACCTGCTGTCGGCATAAACAGGCTTTCAATAGATGAGTGCTTGGTATAACTATAAAAACAAGAGAAAACCTTAAAAAAAATTGTTCTTGTCATCAGTACAATATCCCTTAAATGTGATGAAGACAGTAGTTCCGGAGTCCAAGAAATTGGACCCAAAACTCTATATCACGTGTTTCAATTGTATTTTTCTGGAAAAAATTTATTCATAATTATTATAAATAAGTAATTTTTAAAAAAAATTCAGATTGGTCCAACGGTCCGAAAGTCGGGACCAAAGACCTAGCACAAAAAAAAAACAAAAAAAATATTTTTTATACTTATCTTGATACGTAATGAACATTATTGACATCTTGGTCAATTTTTTTACTCAAAGTGTTTAGTCCCGATTTCTGAATCGGGAAACTATCCGAAAAATTTTTAAAAATTATTTATAATAATTATTACTAACCTTTTTTCAGAAAAATATAATTTAAACACGTGACATAGAGTTTCGGCCTCAACCAAATTGGATCCCGGACCTATTGTCTGCATCACATTTAAGTACTATTGTACAGGTGACAACAAAAAAGAGCAAAAAATTTCAAGGTCTTCGGTCCCGACACTTGGATGCCGGACCTCTTGTTTTTATAGTCAGGGCTGCCGCCCCCAAACCGCTGCTACTCTTTTATTGGAACCCTGTTTCTGCCGACGCAAGGTAAACGCATACGACACAGTAATTTTTTTACATATGAAATTTTGTCCATATGGGATTTTGTCTTGTGAAATTTTCTCCAAATGTAATTTGGCCTTGTGTAATTTTATCCTATGTAATTGTGTCTTGTATAATTTTGTCCAGACACCAATTTAAACACAATTTGTTTATAATGACAGAGTCTTCTTATTTAAGTTAGATCTTAGATTATAGTATCTTATCAGCTACAATTTTTGTTTTATTCTATTTTTATTTTACATTACATTTGTTGTTGTATTTACAATTTATTCTAACTGATATAAGGAAAAATTAATATGCCATAATTTTTTTCCTAGACCTATTTGTTGAATTACTCCTTTTCAATAAGCATGACAGTGTACAATATCCACGATAAAGTTAAAATGAAAATTGCTCTATACGAAAATAACATCCTTAGTGATTTCAAAGAAAACAAATTTTATCAATTATTACAGATTGATAACGGAAATTATTGAATTAATTTTTCTCTACGAATATTATTAAGATAAAAAATTTTTGAGATAAAAATCTCTCTCTACGGAACTGAACTAATGATATCCTTCATGAAAATTATTACGTGTTAATATCTCTCTATACCCACCACAGTTACAAGTTAATAGTCGATCTATCATAGATTGATTTTTTTTTCTATAAATGTAACCTGAACCTTCAATAATTTTGTATAAAGAAATCCTTTCCATAGTGTTTTGGTATAGTGTGTTAAAAAAAAAACCTTCATGTTAATGTATTATAAGATAGGGTAAGCTGTATTGGTTTGAGAAATACAAAGATATGAAGTTGAGAAAACTTTTTTTTAATATGTAATGTAGAATATTTTTTTCATTAAAAAAAATATATAATTTAGGTACTTTGACAATATTATAAGTGTATAAGTTAACAATGTATAAATGTATATGAGTATATAAAGTGTGAAATTATTTTTTGAATGAAAATATTTTTATGAAAATATATTGTACAAAAAGACAGTGTTGTAAGACTTGTAAGTTGTGACTTGTGTATTGTGTGCCTAATTAATTTCTCTATATTTCTAAATACAGTACAGGTTACTCAATGTTATGGCACATCAACATGAAAATTACTTCTTACATATTTTGAATAAATTCCATTTTTCCACTGCCTTTTCTACTTTCTTTCTGTTTATATTTTCCAAAATAGTAAATCGCAGTGTCAAATTTCAGATGAAAATTTAAAAAAATGCAGGCATGCCTGTACATCTGAAATACAAACAGCTGTATTGGCTAATTGGGCGGAGAACAAAGTTTTGATCTACAATCAAATATTGAAGCCAATCTAGGCATACGATATTAAAATATGAGGTTGTGCTAAACAACTACATATTCAAACTATCCAAATGTTCCAAAACAAAGTATTTGCAAAATATTGTTAATGCCCTCTGGCTTGTTTGTAATGCTGATATTCATAAAGATCGCACCTTTCATAAAAGACAAAAGAAAAAAAATTGTCTGTACACTATAAAAGTCGTCTTTCTCAACATATTAATTTCGAAATTTCACGTATAGCTGACAATCAACAGTTTGTTAGACGATTTAATCGAACGAAGGGCTTTGAACTATGTTAGATCAAAATCTTGATCAAAGATATCTGAAAACTAGAGCTCGAATTGAATTAATTGTTAGTCTTAAAGATAGTTTTAATTTTAACAAAACGATGCAACTCTTTAGTGCGTCAATGTTGGCACAGTCCTTTACTTCGTTCTTTCCCGGCACATAAAACAGAAGCTGAAAGCTCTTTTGATGAATTTCTTTTATCTCGAAAAAAACAAATGTCTATATCACATCAATTACTTTTTTTCTATAGCATATAAATTATTTTGCGAAAAGAAATACAAGCTTGTGAGCACAAATAGTAATTAGTGATTTCATATTACAAATTTTGGCAATATAATAATGTTTTCTAATCTGACCACGAACTTACAAAATATCTAACGAAAAGTAACAGATCACGTCGATACATCAACATTTACACCCTTAATACTTAAATATGGATACAGTAGAATTGTATTAACTTGTACTTGTACTTAAACTTAAAAATTTTTTGGATAGGTCCGACGGTCTAGAAGTCGGGACCGAAGACCTTGAACAAAAAAAAAAAATGTTATACTTATCTTGATACGTAATGAACGAATCAAAAAAAAATTCAAGGTCTTTGGTCGTGACTTCTGGACCGTTGGACCTATCCAAAAAATTATTTATAATAATTATTAATAATTTTTTTTCACAAAAGTACAATTTAAAGACGTGATATAGAGTTTCGGCCCCAATTCCTGGAACCTCGAACCTGTTGTCTTCATAGGGTTCTCAAACGTCCGTATTCGGCAGGACATGTCCTGTTTTACGACTCTTGTCCTGCCGTCCGTATTAGTTTTTGAAAATATTGAAATTGTCCGTATTTAAGAAATAAATAATAAATTTAAGAAATTTTCTACAAAAAACTGCTTTTACGTAATTCAAAAATCATTTTCGACTGATTTCGCTTTTAAGTTTGGTGGGTAACTATAACGGCAATTTTTTAAAACGTCAAAGATAATCAACTGTATTTAATAATTTAATTGAATTTTGAAGCTATTTTAAAATTTACATTTTGTTACTATTAATAAAATGAATGATTCAAATTCATCAACAAAAAGAAAGTGTAAATTTACAACAGATATGATAAAAAAATTTAAATGTTTTAAGAAAGGTAGGATAGAAGAAGAAGCTGAATGTCTTATTTGCAAAGCTGGTACGTATATTTCAGTAGCTAGTCGCGGTTCATTTGATTTGGAAAAACACATTGCTACCGAAAAACACAAAAAAAATACCAGAAATATGTGTAGTACTTCAAATATGTCACAATTTATTGTTAAGAAGGATACAGTACTTGATCATAAATTACGAGCTTGTGAAGCCATCTTAGCTTATCATACCGTTGCTCACCATTTTAGTTATAAATCAATGGATTGTACTTCAAAACTTAATTCACATTTATTTCCTGACTCCGAGGTAGCCAAGAATATTTCATGTGCACGTACAAAATGTGAAGACATTATTAATGGAGTTATTGGACCATATGCGTTTCATACACAAAATATTTTGGAGTATCTACAGATGGTTCCAATCATGGAAATATTAAAATCTTTCCCTTAATTGTGCAATATTTTAGTTGTAGTGAAGGCGGATTACAAGTAAAATTAATTGAACTTAGGAACGTTACAAATGAAACTTCTGAAACCATTTCAAATTTGATATTAGATACTCTTCGGGTAAATAATGCCCAGGAAAAATGTATTGCCTTTGGAGGCGATAACTGCAACACAAATTTTGGTGGGATTAACAGAGCAGGTGAGAAAAACATTTTTTTTTATTTGAAGTCTAATTTAAATAAAAATATGATTGATGTTGCATGCCCTGCTCATATTGCTCACAACTGTGCTCAACATAGAATTGATACCTTGTCAATAGATATAGAAAGTACTGTACTTAAAATATTTAATTTTTTTTCGATTTACACAGTAAGAACAGAGAAACTTCGCGAATTTTGCGATTTTGTTGACATAAATTATAAATCTCTTTTGAATCATTCCAAAGCTCGTTGGCTTTCACTTTTTCCGGCTGTTGAACGTATCTTACAACGTATATCCAACGGATTACAGTCATATTTCCTTTCAATAAATCAGCCACCGACTGCATTATTGAAATTTTTTGAAAACAACTTGGGTGAGGCATATTTTTGGTTTACTCATTCGTTGATTAACAATTGAAAAGAAGGACAATTCAATTAACGAAGTTAAAGTTATAATTCAAGATGTATTGGAAACGCTTGAAACCCGTTTGAAACACAAATTTATTCCTCTTAAAGTTCAAGATATTATTCGAAAATTAAGAAATGATGGATTCGATTTGAAATGTGATATTTTTGTTGAAGAAATTTATTATGTTTATGTTTGTTGTATTGATTATTTAAAAAAAATGGTTTGAACCACTAAAAGAATTTAGTTCATTTGACTGGATGAATTTATCATCTTCCCCAGCAGAATGGACAACAATAGAAAGTACTATTGAATATCTTAAGACTAAAAATATTACAATAGACGATGTTAAGCTATTTGACGGGTTTTCAAATCTGAAATCATACTTAGCACAAAATGGGTCACTTATGTTAATGCAGTTCAGGGAACATGTACGGAGCTACTTCATAATTCAGCTGAATTTTACTTTTCTATTCCAGCACACAATGCGAATGTAGAAAGAATATTTTCGCAAATAAATGGACAATGGACGAAGGAGCGGAACCGATTGTCAATTGAATCAATTAAAAATATCATATCTGTAAAATATAATTTAAAACATTTAAACTGTATTAATTTTTACGAATTTATAATTAAAGAAAAAGCTATTTTACAGAAAATAGGAAAAACAGAAAAATATATATATAAAATGTGTATAATATATAAAATATGCATAAAATCAATACTTTGAAAGAAAGTAAAATAAAAATTAGAGTTTATTATTAACTACTTTTGGTGTTTTTTATTATTTATATTATATCCTGGTTTTGTCCTGCATTTTGAACCTTACAATCCTGATTTCGGTCTTACGGAAATGGGAACCCTATGTCTTCATCACATTTAAAGACCATTGT
Source organism: Argyra leucocephala (assembly GCA_963942445.1). NCBI lineage: Eukaryota > Metazoa > Arthropoda > Insecta > Diptera > Dolichopodidae > Argyra > Argyra leucocephala. The sequence goes on from OZ012681.1 coordinate 20,787,036, forward strand.
ACTGAAAATTTTTTCGGCTCTAACTGGGTTCGAATCCATGCTCCCCGGTCGTTACATTACTTACCACTCGGCTACAGCAGCCACACTTGAACTATTTTCATCTTTTTTTGTACTCATCATCCACACCTTATCAGACCATCATCAATTATAGCTATTATAGCTACAAATTCAAATAATCAAAAATCTATTTTTAAAACCCAATTTTCTGCTTTTGCTGAAAATCATAAAAATAAAAATCATTCAATTAATTTTTTTCTGACATCACATTGTACAATTTTTAGGTTCATTTCATATTCATGACTTTTTTTAAAAAAAAAAAAAAACAAGGACAAATTTTTTTGAATTATTTTACATTATTAAAAGGTCATTCATTATTTTACTGTATTGTCACCGGTGGTGGTTTTAGGTATTCTTACAAACTATTTTTAAATTTATTTGACAACGAAATAAATAATATTTTTTTGTTTATTTTTTTTCATTGTTATTATTATTATTATTATTGTTGTAAACATTAATATTAATTTCATTGTTGTTCATAAAGAAAAAGAAAAATTAAATTTTTATTTTGAATTATATACTTCAAAATAAATCTAATATAATTAATGTAATAATGTCAATTTAAGATTCTTGCAAACAAAAAATTATTTTGAGATTTCCAACTTCATTTAAATTCAAATTAATTTTCAGATCTGCATTAGAACTGTGTAGAATTTAAAAAATAAATTTTAAAATTCCAAAACAATAGAAATTTTATTTAAAAAAAAAAAAAATTTTTTTTTTTGGGACTCTTAAGTTCAAAATGACAACTTGGGAATTATTTAAGATCAAATAAACTTTTTTTTTTTAATCACTCATTCAAACTGGATCAACTTCTATAGCATAAATTTAAAGATTGTCTACAATTGTTTGTTTTCTTTTAAATTTTATTTCATTCATCCTACATCCATATAAAATCTTTATATACAATCAATCAGTGTCATTAGAAAAGCTCTAGTCTTTCTTTTCTATATATATTGGCAGATCAATGGACTTTTTCAAATCAGTGATTTTAAAATGATTAAAATTGAAAACTTAAGGAGCAATAATAAAATGGTAAAGAAGGTGGTTGGATCAAAACAATTTTTAATTCAAAATTGAATATTTTTACTATGAAAGAAAGAATAGAATTACACTCTTATAAATATGAGCTCCGGAAAAGAATGGAATATGTTTTACAAACACAATTACATACATACATAATATATAAATACCAACTTAAAATTTTATTTAATTGTCCTTGAAAAAAAATTTTTTTTTTCATTTCATTTTCTTTTCACCAAGAATAACAAAATCTTTCATGACTCTAAAATTCAAAAGAAAAAATTTTTTTTTTTTTGTCCAACACTTTAGTGAGATGGGTTGATGTTGACATATGAGAAATAAAAATTGGATTTACATTATTTAGTTTTCCTTTTGTCCTTATTTAAATTTATTTATACAAAGGAATAATAAAAAAAAAAAAATGTGAATCTGAGATACAAATATGAATCGGATGATAAATAAAATATATCTAAAATAAAAAAAACATATCTGAATTAGGATAAGTTTCATTTTACATCTTAAATATACAGGATGTGTATTTTGGAGAGCAGTTGATTATTATATTGTATAGGAAATTATAAATGGAAAATCGTATCGACTTCTGTACATAAACCTCCCCGAAATTAAGATGTCTGTTAAAATTTAATTTTTTTTAAGAATTTTTACTTGGAATTTAATTTGCGGGATAAGTCGGATTATGTTTAATAGGTCGGATTAATTCTTTGCTCTCCAAAATTTAATCTTAATTTTCTTTTAAATTTTTTTATATGTTTACCTGTAGTTTTAATTAAATGTATACGTAATTTAGTAAATTTGTTGCTCTGTGGAAATTAATTTAAAATATTTTATATAAAATCTGGAATCTGCAATCTGGAGTTATGTAGAATCATTCATTCTGAAATTTTAGTTATACTGATTGAAATGTTTGCAATTTCAATACAAAGTTAATCAAATACTCTGTAATTAAATTTCAATTTTTTATATACTCTATACGAGCTCTTTGAGTCAATAATAAAATCAAATATCGTTGCTATGGAATTGTTCTGCCGCATACGCCAAATTGACAATTTTGAGTTAAAAGTTGCTTCTTAGGTTTTAAGTGCCTGAGATTGCAATGCTGATGTCAGTATTTGACTATTTCAAGTAGTTTTGGAGATAAATAGTGTAACTTTTGCCGCATATCCAAAATTTTTGAAATTTATTAGAATTGGTTTGCCGCACTTCATACATTTGTAAAATTTTCATGCATATACCAGCAGAATATTCATACAAATTTTTTCAAGTTTTAAGTTTGTGTTGTTTAGCGACGTGCGGAAAATAAGTTTAGTTTTTATCTCGATATTGTTTTGCCGTTATAGTTTATATTGTATACAACGGGAAGCAAATAAATTTTGTTTTTGTTTTGGTATTGTTTTGCCGCAAGAGTATGTACATATTCATTATTGCATAAGTATCGTATTTTTATATATATTTCTCTATATCCATAAAAGAGAGGTGAGTTGGTATTTTAATTAATAAATATAATTCAAAAGCTAGAGGAGTTTATACTAGTTTGCAGAATTTTCTTTCTTAATACTTTATATGTGGATCAAAAACGAATTTGTTATTATTTCAAAAATTTGCACAACAATTCTAATGGTGTTCCACTACCAAGACGAAAAGGCAAAAATTGTAAGAAAAAAATTGGTGAAGAGCAGTTATATGAAGTCTTTTCCCACAATAGATTCACACTACTGTAGATCTACTTTTCAACATAAATATTTAGATCCCAATCTTAGTGTCAGAAAAAATGTTTGAGCTATATAAGTCAACAACAACTAATGCAGTATCCAGCGATTATTATCGAAATGTTTTTAACTTTCAATATAATTTATCGTTTTACAAGTCTAAAAAGGATCAAAGCAATCGATGTGTCAAATTCAAAAACACAAAACATCCTTCTCAGATTGAAGTTATAGATAATGAATTTCACACCAAAGAACGTAAGGCTCTTAAAGTAGAAAGGGATAATGATCGTTATAATGCAGATCCTACACACGTCGTTATTTCCTTCGATTTACAATCAGTGTTTTCCTTACCAAAAGGATTTGCGTCCATATTTTACTATAAAAGAAAAATAAGTACATACAATTTAACAGCAAGTGCATGCTTTTCGAATGGTACCCAGGAGATTTACTGCGTTTTATGGGATGAAACAAAAAGCGGTCGATCAGGAAACGATTTGGCTAGTGCAGTTTTGGTTATGCTTAAAAAATAGTGGATAATCATCATGAAATTACAAGTATAAGATTTTGGAGTGATTCGTGTGTACCCCAAAATAAAAATCAGATAATGGCAACTGCTCTTAAATATTTTTTACACCAAAATACCAAAATTAATCGAATTATTCAAAAAATTTCTGAGCCAGTCCATTCGCTTATTCAAAATGTTGATTGTATACATAGCATAATTGACAGATATTATATAAAAAATGTAGATATATATAGCTTGGTTTCACATATCAAACTTTTAAATTTAGTTAAAATAAATAAGCAAAAATCTGAAAGTGGTACAAATGACTGATAAACGTTTTCTTTCATTTAGTAAAAAGTCATGTTTATTAAACTTTCAACAAATACCATTTTCAAAACTAAAAATTTGATTGCACAATCGATCAAGAATTTGCTTTACAGTACAAAGTATCTGTTACTCATATAGAATTTAAAAACGCGTACATTTTACTCAAAGCTACTAGAAAATTTTTGGGAACCCCTAAAAATATATACACCTATAAAAAGCAATTTATTTTGTGATAGTCATGAAGATGACGATATTTTCAATACATAAGAAACTTTAATATTAATTTCATAGTTATTAAGCAAACATTTTGATAGCCAAGAAGACAAGTTATATTGTAATAGCCAAAAGGGTCTATTTATTTTGCGATAATTAATAAATTTTTATAATAAATTAAATTAAAAGGGTTTTTTTTTGGTTCATTTTAGAGAAAATTTATATGTTAAAATTACAATTTACATTTGAATTATTAATACTAAATAAAGTTTTTAACTATTTTTCACACCAACTTCAGTGCGCTATACTTCGCTTTTCCGCATGTCGCTAAAAATATATGGGAAAAACAAATAATCGAAATTGTTGGTTTGCTGCATGTGAAAATTGAACCTTCTTTCAGCTATTTTATAAAAAAAAAAATTTTACATTATCATCCTTGATATTATACATTTTATTAAAACGACATAAAAAAAGCTACATTATGTGAAATTAAAAAAAAAAATTTTATCGGAAAGTTTTTGAGAAAGAAAGATCCAATTTTCACTTACGTTTTACTCAAAACTAACATTTGGCGTATGCAGCAAAACAATTCCATAGCGACGATATCTATTTCTAATAAATATATCTTTACCTAAAACTATATTCCTTATAATATTGTTGTGAAACTTTTTTAATCGAACCTTCAATCAAAATAATCATTGGCTTGTATTAAATTAAAAAAAAAAAAATTTCTTACTTTTAAAAATAAACCATTTAATACAACAAATACTTATTCGTTTAAAAATTAATACTTAAAAATTGTTTAAAAGTTGTAATTACCTTGGTCTAAATAAAGGCAGTAAATCTAATTAGACCTACCACCGAATAATAAAAAATATTACTACATACTTTTTTATACTTAAAATATTACGTAAACTCTCTTATATATCGGTTAACATATAGCGCTATTTAAACTGTCTATTCATCATTCATAAAATGGCATATATTTGTTATCTGAACCTGATATATGGATCAGGGTTAATTCCACAAATGTACCTAAACAAGCTTCATATAGTATATAAAAATTGTATACAAATAGCTCCGGGCCTTCCTGTATTACATCCTACTAAAAATACTATACTCAAAATTACATCACCTTATCAAACATTATTAAATTTAAACTTCTTCTAACAACTATGCATTCTAATGCAAAATTATAAATAATAAAATGAAGCACAGTTTCCTCTTAAATAGAAGTGTGTAGACATCCATAATCATAATACTATAGAAATAAAACTAAATTTTATATATCTCTCTTTAGAACGAGTCATCAAATCAACAATTGTCTATAGGATAATTGCTTAAAAGCTTATAATGATTTGCCAGAAGAATTAAAATTAGTACTAGTTCTTAAGTTGTCTAAAACTAAAGTAAAAATAATTCTGCTAGAAAGTATTACTATATTAACCAAATTAATAATACTAATAAATGGCCTATATTCCACGAAGAGTGCTAACGCCATGGTTAACTTACATTTCATACCACTTTGTGTACAAAAATCTTCTCTACAAAATTAGTTTGAAGGCAAAGAGATATGAAACGTATGTTAATCATAGTGTTAGCACTCTTCGTGAAATATGGACCATTAAATTGTAATACAAAATACAGAAAAAAATTTATTTTACCTGTAATAATGTCTAATCAAAAATAATTTCACTATATTGTAAATTAAATTTTAATATGAATTATAAGACCATACACGGCTATATATATTTAGGGTAATGAATAAAACAAAATCAAAATTAAATAAAAAACGAAAGCCTTCATCACAAAAAAATATCTTCCTAGCAATCTTTGCAATTATCGTCCAACTTTTTTGACTTCAGTATTGTCAAAATTTACAGAAACGATCATTAATTTTTACCTAAAAAATATTATGGGAAGCATTTTGTTTAAATAATATGCCAATATGACTTTTTTTTAGGTCAACTGGCGATAATTTGAACTTGACAGAAAAATAGCACCGATACAAAAAAAAGTACAGTGAAACCAAAACTATTGCCGTAGATATTTTCAAAGCTTTTGAATTTAAAATCACGTCTGGCGTATCGTATGGTATTACTGGAAAAACTTATTTGACAGAAAAGTAAAACCGATAAAGGAAAAAATACGATGGAACCAAAACTATTACCCTATATATGCTCAAAGCTTTTAATCTCGTCTGGCGTGCGGTATTACTAAAAAAATTATTTTAAGCAATTGAACCTGGAAAACATTAAATACGTGGATTGAAAATTACCTCCATCCAAACCATTCAATACAAATTGTATTAGATGTCTTTGAAATATACAATATCAACGCTGGTGCCCCTCAAAGCTATGCCTCGCAAATCAATAACTTGCGTATATAGTCAATAACATCTCTGCTGATATAGTATTCCCTATATTTCTTTAAAATACCTCTTTAACTGTCCGTTTTCTAATTCATTTCTATTCTATTTTCTTTACAATCTTTCCTTGTTTATTTATTTATTATTTTTTTCATATCCGTTTTTTTTATGATCTAAAAAATGACTTAAATTCATCGAAACAGTTTTCCAAAGTTATGGAAAAACTTAAGTGATGGATTTTAAAGAAACGATTTTTTTTTTTAAACTAGTGTGTCGGGATAATTGTTGTAAATTTTTTTAATCTGAAAAAAAATAGTAAATTACATGCGAAATTGTATATTTCAGAGCATGTCAGTGTTGGGGTACTCCCCAAATCTGCTTTTAAGCCTATTTATTATAGATAAAAGTTAATTTCGAGCTATAAATCGTATAAATTAAAATGAAAGAGACAGTGTTGTCTAATTAAAAACAAAAATATCTTTTTCCTACCCTAAAAAAGCAATTTTAATTTTTGTGGCGCAGGAACAAAACCCAAAACCAGTACGAGAACTACTCTTATGAATATAAATTAATTAATCTAATCTACACGACTACTACGTGTTCTTATGTCATTTTTTGTTTTACATAATTCAAAGTCTACAGGATGAACACCCTAATTGCTTTTACATAAAGATTTCACAGAAACAAATACATATAAGAATTTGTTATATAGAGTTTTTTATGATATATACACAAATTTAAATGTGGAAAACTATATATTAGCGTAGCTATGGCTTCATGATAGCATAGTAGCATAGTTAATTTCATAGTACATAGTTTCAATTTTGATTTTTAACGATAACCGTAATTCTAAATTTATTTTTTATCATTTATTTTTTGTCATTTAATTTATTACAATGATAAAGAGTACTGGACCAGGTAAAAAAACCTATAATCTTTTTTCTACCTACTGCGCCAGGCAGGTATATACACCCAAGTATTTTACTACCAATCAGATGTGTTCCAGCTCGAGTCCTGCTCAAATCATAGATGTTTATTTTTCATAATTTATTTTTTAATGGGCTTATCGCCGTATTGAGCTTTATCAAGCCCACGCACGCATAAATGATTAAATGTAATTTTTTTTTCATTATCAATAAAATAAAATCAACTTCAGTGAAACTGGTTGAGTTATTCAATGTATAATTTGTTAATAATTTAATAAAAATAGAATAATGCTATTTAAGAATGTTTAATTCCTAACAATAGTAGTATTTGTCCATATCTAATTATAGTTAATATATACCAGAAAGTTAATGAAAAAATAAATAAATAATCGAAAAACATTACATTGTAATAAAAATTGAATCAGTACCGTGCTCAATATACAAAAATGTAATTCTAAAATTACTCACAAGAACATAAAAAAAAAATCCACTATTCAAAAATCAATATGCCAGAAAGCTCGGATTCCTACAAACAATTTTCAATCAAAATTATATATAAATATATTATAATTCATTTAGCTTTCTCTAATCATTTTGTAATAATAATTATCTTATTTCTTCACCCTGTAAATTCACTTATTGAACTAACTGTATGTATAGTATTAGCAGTAGTATAATACAATGAAAACCTACATCTAGAATTTCGTGTCCTTGAAATTGTAACTTGAATTTTTGATCAAAATTAATTTATTATATCCTGTTATTGTACAATTGTTTATGTTACTGTTGTTGTTGTTGTTATTATTATTATATTATTAAATAAAATTTTTGATTTGTATTTCTGATAAATGATAAGAAAATGTATATGTACACATTTTACTACCTGCCTACATATCCAATTTTTCAATATTGTACATATTACAAAATTCATACCATAGCTATACAAAATTAATATATGACCCTACTCTATCGCAAGTGTATCCTATTCAATTGGTTCAAAATAGTAGTAGCTCTTGAATTTAATGAACCAAAAAAAATAATAACAATAATAGTAATAAGATAATAATAAAATAAATAAATAGATAATATGTAGTGCTCTTTCTATTCATTTTCCAAACTAAAAAGGATGATTATTCTATTTCCAACTAAGTTTCAAATATTCTGGAAAAAGAGAAATAATTTTTAAATTCGAAATTTAATGGAATAGAAAAATGGAAAAAAAAAATTTTCAACTCAAATTTATATAAAAAAAAAATATTTTATCCTTAATAAATTGATCCCGAACCAATTTCATTACTTTAAGTACTAAACTTTACTTAAAAACAAAAATTGTGATTACACAATTTAAAACAAATGTTATTTTCCAAATCATTTAAATTAATTACAAGTTCAGATCTTTTGCATATCATGAAAGTCACAAATTGTTAATTTCTTAACTATCCAATAGTCAATATTCAAAGTTAAATTCAAAGATCACTTAACTAAAGTGCAATTTATAATGACTCAAAAAATTGACGAGAAAAAGTCACCAGGATATGACAAAATTAATGGAAAAATGCTTAAGGAATTACCTGGTATAGCTTTCATTCGTATTACCCAAATTTTCAATGCTATCTTTAGAAAAAGCTACATCCCCTCATTATGGAAGCTTTCAAACATCATAATGCGTCATAAGCCAAGTAAAGACTCAACAAAAATAGATTCATATAAACCTATTAGTCTTTTATCAACACTAGATAAAGTATTTGAAAAAGTCCTACTACATAAACTAATGCCCACAATAAAAAATAAGGGTGTAATCCCACTACATCAATTTGGATTTCAAGCCGAACACAATACAATAGAGCAAGTACACAGAATAGCTGCACAAATCAGAAAAATCTTCGAAAATAAAAAATTTTGCTCAGCCTTCTTCTTCGATGTCGCACAGGCTTTTGATAAAGTTTGGCATGATGGTCTAAACTATAAAATTCAAACTAATCTACCGTTTGAATTTCATTAAATTATCAAATCGTACCTAACTGATAGGCGATTTAAAGTAAAATACAATGATTATTTAACTGAAGAACATGTTTTACGAAGCTGGTTTACCGCAAGGTAGTGTGCTTGGTCCGCTTTTATATCTAATCTACACTGCCGATCTACCAGATAGTAGGCAAATACTAACATCCACATTTGCTGATGATACGGCTATCTTGAGCTCACACATAAACGCTTATGTTGCTTCCAAAAATCTTCAGGACCATATTAAACTTATTGAAAATTGGCTTATTAAATGGAAAATAAAAATAAATCAAAATAAAAGTGTTCATGTCACCTTCACATGTCACCAGACATATGTCCCCCAGTAAAAATAAATGGAATCACCATCCCACAGGCAAAAGAAATACAATATCTAGGAGTCCATCTTGATAGAAGGCTCACTTGGAAAAAGCATATAGAAATAAAACGTGAACAAATAAAGCTAAAAATTAATAGTATGTACTGGCTAATTGGCAAAAACTCTCTTCCCGATATTAACTATAAAATACTTTTATACAATTCAATCTTGAATCTGGTCATATGGCTGTCAATTATGACAAAGTACCTCTAAAAGTAATGTGGAAGTTATACAAAGGCTACAATCAAAAATACTAAGAATTATTACCAAAGCTCCTTGGTACGTAAAATATTGCAACATACACAACGATCTAAACATACCTATGGTCCGGAATGAACTCCAAAGACTAACAAGGAACTATACTGGCAGATTATCAAACTATTCAAATTATCTAGTGCGGAATCTTTTATGCATAGTTTTGGCAAGCAGATTAAAAAGGAGCACCTTGGAAGTGTAGGTGTGGTTAACCTCAATTGATGTCTAATCACTTGATTACACTTCTTCAACTTTAGTATGTAGGATTTGAATGAACTTGTTCTTTCTGAATAAGTCAAAATGCTAAATTATTGTCAATTTCTAATGGAAAGATTAAACCGTTTAAATAAAAAAAAAAAAAAACTTAACCAAAGAATTCAAAATAAATGCCGGAGTGCCACAAGGTATAGCGTCCTTGGTCCACTATTGTACTTGATTTATATTTCTGACTTATCAGAAAGTGATTAACTTGTAATATCCACATTTGCAGATGATACCACAATACTATGCTCCCTCCTAATCGTTAGGTTGCTTCCAAAGACCTACAAAAACATGTTCGTAAAATTGAAAAACTGGTTAAACAAATGGAAAATCAAAATCAACGAAAGTAAATGTGTTCATGTAACATTTACGCTAAATAAAAGGACTTGTCCACAGATTAACATATATTGAATTCCTGTACCGCAGACAAATGACGTTAAGTATCTCGGAGTTTATCTTGACAGAATATTGACTTGGAAAAATACTTACTCAGTAAAAGAGATCAACTTTAATTAAAATCAACAACTTTATACTGGCTTATCCGAAAACATTCAAAGTTAAAACTAGATTACAAAATTCTAATATACAATACAATATACTTAAACCGATTTGGTCAAACGGATGCCAACACTGGGGAGGAGTACTTCAAACTCTAATTTGGAAACAATACAAAGAGCACAATAACAGAAACTGAAACTCATAACGAATGCCCCTTGGTATGTTAAAAATAATAACATTCATAAAGACTTAAATTTATCAACAGTTCGAGAACACCTGAACAAAAACACAACTAACCATCAGACTGTCGCATCATTCAAATTCATTGGGAAGGATTTTGCTAAACACACCAAACAGTAGCAGATTAAAAAAGAAGACTTTAACTGTTTAGTAGAATAACTAAATTGTCTTATCATTAGAATAAGACAATGCGTACCCACCGTATATATTTTTATACTAACTTTATGAAGGATTCAATTATATTTGTAAAAAATTATTGTAAATTTCAAATGGAATGAAAGATTCAATAAATTCTATAAATAAATATAGATTCAATAAATTCTATAATAATTTTTTTTGCATATATAGAGCAAACCGTTCAACATTGGATCATCAGATGAAGGTACAGAGCTTGATATTTAAACTAATATCAGTAAAGCCAGCATTACTATAGCAAGTACTATACTCAAATAACATATCCACTAAAATAAGACTTTTTCATACAAATTTAAAATTATTCCTCTTGTACACCTATTGAACATGGAAATTTTAAGCGACACACTTAAACCAACCGAGTCCATTGTTTTACAACGGTAATATTTCTATCGCACAATTCTATTACCTAAACCATTTTGAGCATTTTATTGAGCATTTCAGTATCTACAACAAAACACAATAAGCCCAGTAAGCAAACTCCTAGATGAATTTTTACTTTATGATATAAGCCGGGGGCAGGTTCAAAAAAATGTAGGACAGTTTTACTCTCTTCCTCATCTCTATATAGATTTTGGTGCAATCACTTAAAGAAGTTCAATCTTTCTGGCATGTTAGTCAATGAGATAAAGACCCGTTATAACCCCTACCATTAATATTATGCTAATTCCCAATATTTTCTACGTCTGTATGCTAAGACCCCAGAAGTGCATTCTTCAGTTTGAGATTACCTAATTATAGAAATAAATATTGACAAAAAACTTAACTTTAAAATAACAATTTACAATACATTGTTTTTGCCTCATTTTTTAAATATTTTAACCAAAAATAAATAAACTGTTAGAATCTACAACCACATTTTTTACTACTACCAACATACTTACAAAGTAAAAGTATTAAAAAAAACCTAAACAACAAAATCATAGCGGTAACGACAAACATATATGAACTTAATGCATTTCTCTTGCCTGGTAATGAATTTAGGAAGTATAGGCGAAATGTCGAAGTCGAGAAAAAACCTCGTATATATGGGGTTTCGTTTTATAGTACGGATTAAGGCATATACATACAGACAAAATCCAGTATAATATCAACCTCTTCCTCGTCCATACACACTTTGAAAAATAATTTGAAAAATTTCAAGTTTTCTGCTATACTTGCCACCAAGGTAGTGCATCATTTTAAATCCTACCATAGTAGTAACTAAACCGACTAGATTTTAACGGAATAGTAGATACTGAGAACACTTTTATTCTAATTTGGCCCAAAGGAGTCGAGTTACATTGAACTTATATCTATTCTATCACGATTTGCTATTCAAAATACCCTTTGCTTACTTATTTACTTAAGTGGCCAATGTAGATGTAGATCCTAGACCTGACTTATCAATGTCCTCCTTTGTTTTGGTTACGATGGTTCCCTCCAGTTGAAGATACAAAATTGTTTTATATCTGCCAAAACTTCATCTCTCCAACGAAGGTTTTGATCTGTCCCGACATTTTGTACCTTCGGCAATGTAGATCCAGTAAGATCCTAGGCCTGACTTATCAATATCCTCCTTTTTTTTGGTCACGGTGGTTCTCTCCAGTTGAATATACAAAATTGTTTCATATCTCCCGATACTTCGTCTCTCCAACGAAGGTTTTGATTTGTCATGACGTCACTTAATTTCGGGTCTAAATTCGTTCATCCGCTCTAAGTGTTCGAGCCACTGTTGTATCTTTATCTTAATTTTCGTAACTACGTCCATCTTAGTATACAGCTACACAAAGAGTTCGGTGTTATATCTTCTCCTCCAGACCACATCGTCGTTTTTAGGACCCTATAATACCCATTACCCAGATTTAGTATTAGACTTTAGAAATTTATTTTTATATCTGTTGAGAAAAAAACAAAAAAATTATAATAGTAGCGACAAACACATATGAAATCAATGTCTTTAATTCATAATGTGCTAATGCCAATATTAACGGTATTAAAGAAATAAATTTGCCAATACTGACATTGTTGATTCTGGCACATATATTTCTACATATATCAATTTTTTTTTGGCAAGCACACTACTTTGGGAATTGATATTTTACTGATTATTTGTGTTCCATTTCATTTGATTTCATCCACATTGTAATTTTTATCTTTTGTTTTATTACAATTGTAGTAGTAGTAGTAGTAGTAGTTGTAGTAAAATAATTTACTTCATCAAAGATACCATATACCTTACTGGGAATAATTTGGAAATTTTTTTTTTGTGTTTATCAGTGAAACATTTGTTTTTGTTCCAAAAAATCTATGTTTTTAAAATAAAACAAAAAAAAAATAACTTCTTGACAAAAAACAGTTATTTTTGTTTGTTTTTTTTTTGTTTCTGGTTGTACATAAATTATGCACTTGGCTTATATCCAAAAAATTTTTATTATTTCCTTTTTGTTTTATAAACCAAAAATAAAAATAAATTTTTTTATTTAAAAATAAACTTAACTAACTAACTAACATGTATGTAGGCTAAAATAATGACAATAACAAAAATGTTGTTTTCTAAAAGTGTGGGTGGAATGATTTATTAGATATTATATATGTATGTACTCGAAAATAGTTAACCGTAATAAGTTATTATCATATATACCATCTACCCACTGGAATCTCTTAAATATGTTTAGACTATTTTGTTATATTCTGTAGAACAAAAAAAAGGATATTTAAAAGTTTTTACAGTTAGTTTAAAATTGAATAGAACTGCATCACATCAGAGTGTAAAATAATATAATGTAGAGAAAAACTGTAAAGTACCAGAAGCAACACTGAATTTAATTTCTTAAGAATGCATTCTTGCATATGTGACATCAAGGATTACATAAAAAAGGATTAAATAGAGAGAGAAAAAATATTATTATTTTTTTTTTAATAAATCAAATAGATAATGAAATAATCCTTTAATTTATTTTCAATCAGAATCATTTTATTGTGTAGGAGTATAGCTTTTTTTTCAGAGAATATGCACAGACAAGTCATACACACTCTCGGAAAAAAATTTTTTTTATTGTTTTTGTTTGTTTTTTTTTTTTTTTGTTTTTGCCATAGTGTAATTTTATTCTACTGTAATTGTAGGTCAAGTTTAATATTATATAGAAAATAAATATTAGAAATTGGGATTCGTCTTTAATTTTGATTATTTAACAAAATTTTCAGTTTAACTTTTGGATTACTTTTGAGAATTGAAGAGAAAAAAATTTTTATTAAAAAATTCATTGTAAATTTAGGTTTGTGATGAAGTTAGTTTATTATACTGATTTAAAAATCCATATTTTCTGTATTTTTCGGACAATCATTTCTTAGATCAATTTAACCATGAATATATCTTATACTGTCAAATTAATACTTAGAGCAAGCACATCAGGCGCATATTAGTAGCCAAAAGCTTGCTTCAATGTGATTTTGCAAATATAATATCATCATCCAATAGGGACGTATAGTTAGTATTAGTACCTTTGATTAGAAAAAACTAAAAATAAACTGAACCAGATACAATACTAATAGTAGAAAAGTCACAAGAAGTACAAGATATTTTGCTTCTTGATGTTACACCATTATTCTTGGGTATTGAAACTGCTGGCGGTGTTATGAGTGTCTTGATTAAACGTAATACAACCATTCCAACAAAACAAACTCAAACATTCACTACATATTCGGACAACCAACCTGGGGTTTTAATCCAAGTGTATGAAGGTGAGCGTGCCATGACCAAACCTTTTGGGTAAATTTGAACTATACGGAATACCACCAGCACCACGTGGTGTATCACAAATCGAGATTACATTCGATATTGATGCCAATGGTGTCCTTAATGTGACAGCATTAGAACGTTCAACAAACAAAAAAAACAAGATAACCATTACAAATGATAAAGGTCGCTTATTAACAGAAGAAATTGAACGTATGGTTAATGATACTGAGAAATATCGCAACGAAGATGAAAAACAACGTGAAACTATTGCTGCTAAAAACGCTTTAGAATCATATTGCTTCAATATGAAAGCTACTATGGATGAAAATAATCTAAAAGATAAAATTTCCGAAAGCGATAAAACAATAATTTTAAATAAATGTAACGAAACAATTAAATGGATGAATGCCAATCAATTGGCCGAAAAGGAAGAATCGATAAAAGGAATTAGAATCAGCTTGCAACCCAATTATTACAAAATTGTATTAAGCTACTGGTGGCGCTCCACCAAGTGATATGCCGGAAGGTTTCCAGGTGCTGGTGGTGCAACTCCAGGAGCAGGAGCTGGTGCAGGCACTGGACCAACTATTGAAGAAGTTTATTAAACTAGCAAACAAATATATTATTTAAACCAATGCGCAGTATTTTTCATATTTTAAAAACATCAAATTTTGCATTTTACTTTTAAACAGTTTTGTTAGCATCTGTCAAAAAAATTGCTTTATTAAAGGCTTTTTGTTGATCTCAAATAAAAGTAAAAATCATAAGTTAATACCTATGTCAATAACTATACCCATTAATTAAAAATACTTGCAAAAGTTAGGCCGAACTGGTAAGTATCAAAGCTAAATAGAACAACAACCGTTAGTTAGTCTCAGTTGTACATAATCGTTTTTTGTACAGTTAAAACATTTAGTTGTCAATCAAAAAATCTAGATTAGAATTAACTTTACGGAACATTCTAGGGATTGGTTCAAATCTACCATATTCAGTAGGATGGAAGGGAATGTGAAACAACTCAACAGTTCTGAGATTATTCAACCAAATAATTTTGAATTTCAAGGGCTACAGTTTTACCCGAACGGATCTGGTAAATAAAAGAGATATCTGCAATTATCCAACGATCAAAAAATGACTGTAAGTCAATCTGTTTAAGACGGTAGGAATAAGCCGAAATGGATAATTCTATGAAATGTTATTCAAAGCGAAACGTGCAAATTTTCATTGAATCGATTCAATTCATGGTTAGGCCTTACATGACTGGCATATGCAAGGGCCTTACATAAGTAACACAAAGATGTTTCGTGAGGTTGGGATCAGAAAATTCTTTAGACTATCGTTTAATAAAACCTGGAAAAGAATTAGATTTGCTCACTATTTTACTATAAATGTTGCTTAAAGCTCAGTTCAAAGTCAATTGTTAACCCGAGGTCTACAATAGAATTTACTCTTGAAAGCGAAAAGCCATTTGGTTGGTAGTTAAACAAAATTGTCCGAACAGAATTTCTCTTAGAAAATTTAATGATATAGCATTTAGAAGTATTCAATTCAAGTCCATTTTTTGAATACCAAGAAACGAAATTGTTATATAACACTTTGTAGGCTTAAACAATCCGATGAGGAAGATATAGTGGTAAAAAGCTTTGAGTCATCTGCACAACTAACAAAACTAAGATGTTTCGAAAAAGTTATCACTTTAGCAACATCAATTGTTGAACTAGGTCCTAAACGACTACCATGACGAACACCAGAGAACTATGGCGAGTATTTGTCAGAAATCGCAGTTTTAAATAAAGCTGAGACCGGAAGGTTGGTAGGTAGTAGCAAGTGTCAACCCACTACATTTATATCTAAGAACTTCTTATTTGTGTAAACAAATACTTCGTCGCATAAATCGTATTCTCTAAATGTTTTTAAGTTTGTAGCAACGTGCTCAATGTTAATACTTGGAAGGTCTGGTAATGAACTCAGGAAATGAATTTGTAATGAAATTTTTTATATAGTACTTCGTTAATCTCTTCGATAATTTAAAAAAGTTATATATATATAGGTACGCAACATTGGTGTTTGCTTTATAACATAATCCAGAAAAAAAGGCTCTGAACTTTTGTTTTACAGTACAGAGCAAGACAGATGTGATTCAAACTCTTCCACGTCCTTACAGAGTTTGAAAAAATATTTGAGAGATTTCAAGCTATATATACTTGTCAATAAAGTAGTGCACCATTTTAAATCTTACCATAATGGGGATTAGAAAGACTAGATTTTAACAGTAGTAAATACTGAGATGAGACCCTTTGGTCTAATATGGCCCCAACATGTCTGGTTACATTGCAGACATATTACATGATTTGTTATTCAACACCCCAATTATATACCTACTTAGGTGCCCAACAGACCATGCAGATCCTGGGCATGACTTCTCAACGTCATGGGCGGTTTCTCTACATCAGTCGAAGATACGAAATTGTTTCATATCCGTATCGTATCTGTAAATTATCGACTTTGTCTCTTCAAATAAAGTTTTGTCTGTTTGCACGCTTTCTACCTTCAGGTCCTGTTTTTGAAGATTCACTTGGCTGGATCATTTTTATTCATTTAGTTGTCTGAGCCACTGTGGTCTCTTGCCTTTAATTTTCGCGACTATACATCCACGTCATTATACAGATTATAGAGTTCGATATTATATATATTCGCCCCCCGATCACATCGTCTCTTCCAGGACCACATAATACCTATTATCTGATTTATTATTAGGAATGAATAATATTAAATTTTTATATCTGCTAGGATAACGTAGTTTAGAGTGGGAGTAAAGTATGAGCTTATTGTATGGGAATGCAATCACTTATGGTTGTTGTTGGCTTTTTACCAAAGTTTTGGTGAAATCACATAATTCTTGATCAAAATTTTGTTCTAAAGACTAATTTTACAAAAAGTTTTACATTAATATTAAGATTCAGACAGCACCGCCCATCTTGGAATACACTACTTAGTATCCAATTAAATTCTGAACTAATCAAAGCAACATTTTAGAGAAAAAAAAAAACTAAATCAACCTGCGACATTCAAAAATTTTACCTTATTCCTTTGGGACATTTTAATTTATATAATATACAATACGATAAAACAAAAAGACCAACCTACATCCTCTAGATATTTCTGAATTTTATTAATAATAATTTTATATTTTGATTTTGCTTAGAGTGTACATATATAATAATATGTAAGCGATATAATCAAATCCTTACAAAATGTTAATAAAAATTGATTTTTTCATCAATAACCATAATGATGAAATTCTGTAAGATATGGAGATTCAATATAAAAAATAAGATAACAAAAAATAAACATACACACACCCACACACAATATCCTAATAGACTAATAGTAAATTTGTTTCAATTCCTATATTGTATGGGTGTGTATATTTATAATATCATTCATAATCATCATTCTTGGATCTGTGATCCATATTGATCTTATGACCTCTCAAAAATATACAATTTTTCTTTTATAAATTTTAATCAGTATCAATTTTTTATAATGAAATTAATTCTGGGTCTCTAAGTTCGTATCATAATTCACCATTATTGAAGAAATGTCTGTACTTATTTACTAAGTAAAATTCATCAGTTTTTGTGGTAATGTGTTGATTATCCATTTGAACAGAAATTGGTTGACAACTATTTCCTATATGCTTGAAAAAATAAATTCATTTCTCAAATGAACTCACTCAAATCTCTCACTTCTGAACTCAAATCAACTCACTTCTTCAACTCAAATAGCTCAACGTTCACTATTTTAGTTCA
Organism: Argyra leucocephala; assembly: GCA_963942445.1. Lineage (NCBI taxonomy): Eukaryota > Metazoa > Arthropoda > Insecta > Diptera > Dolichopodidae > Argyra > Argyra leucocephala. Next base: position 20,805,541 of record OZ012681.1, read on the forward strand.
ATTGGCTTTTAAACAAACACCTTCAGGCAAACTATGAGAAAATTCAAGATATGCACGGACTCAAAATTTGAATTGAGCAATTAATTAAAATTTTGAGTTGTTATATAAGATTTTTTTCTTATTTGAGTTGTTTTATTATGTACTCATAACATTATGACTTCAAGAAAATTCCATAACAACTTTATTTGTAATGAGATTCATTTGAAACTAAGAAATCGCCTTCCACTAACTATTTAGGCAAATGTACAATAAACGGCTTTAATCTTTTGTGGTAACAATTTCAGATCGACAGATAGATAATGCTAAAAATAAAATAAAATAAAAATAAAGCATTACCTATAGCAGGGGTGGCTCTACCATATGGGCAGCATAGACGGACGCCTAGGGCGCTGAACTGTTGAAGGCGCCAAAATTCGAGAGAAAAAGTAAAAATATACTTTTTAGTTATACGTTTTTTAATAACTGTTGAGGGCGCCAAAAAATTCTGACGATGATAATTTGCGACTTATTAAACAACAAAGGGTGAGATTCAGGCTGCTGGAAACGCACTACATAACCTCAGAAAACTTCTGCAGGATAAATCCCCCAAACCTATTGGCCTTTATCCCCCAAACCTATTGGCCTTTGGAGGGCGGCATAAAGGGCTAAAAAGCCTACATGCCGGCTCTGACATATTAGGGCCATCTCCGTAGGGGAAAACAAAAAAAAAAAAAACAACAAAAAATTATTGGCAAGGAGTATTAGTACGTTTGATCTCTTTAGTTCGGGTTCTAGGTCAACAAAATTTATCACTACGTGCTACTGGTAGCGGCGAAAAAATTTGTTTACTCGTGGCAACGGAAACTTTTAAATTTTTAAAATTCCTCAGCAACGATTTAAAGTGAATTTTAACTTTGCAGTCATTGATACTGCTATTAACTATGTCAGTGATAGATTTGAGCAAATGCAAAATCTTGAGTCAGTTTTTGGATTCATTTTTGACATTTATAGTCTACAAAATGTAACAACAAATTACCTTTATGCATCATGTGCTAAGCTTGAGTTTGTATTAAGTCATGATGCATTTGTGTAATGAGCTTCAATCTATTTCTACATGCATTGAACAGAGTTCGTCGCTGAAAGATGTCCTATATTTTATTTGTGAAAGAAAGTTGGCCGATATTTATCCGAAATTTTTATCACCTTAAAAATCTTCTTAACGTTACCTGTTACTGTAGAAAGTGGTGAAAGAAGTTTTTCAAAACTAAAATTAATTAAATTTTATTTTCGCTCAAAAATGGCTCAAGAACGGCTTGTAGGTTTGGCTTTCATCGAGTAAGATTATTTTCTTTACGTACCTGTTTTCATTAGTAAAAAAAAATATTTTTGAGTCACGCTGACCTATAGATAAAAGTAAAATGTATTTAAATCGATTATTTATAATTTTTTTCTTTGGTATAGGCTTTTACGTATATAAATCAAATTTTGTAAGCTAATTTGTTGATTATTCAGTCATCTCAAAACATTAGTTTGCAACATAGGTTTGCATTAAAAAATAGCTTCAATATCTTCGGTACATAGGTACATTTGATACTTACTTAGTTGTTGGACGCTACAGACTTTTAAGATCCTAAGCCTGACGCAAAATTGTCCTCCACTCACCACCGAATCTCTCCAGTTGGTTGATTTTAAGTTCTTTCAGCACAGTGGTTGGGATTAAGTACATTGGATAGCTCACTTATATTTCTTCCATTGTTTAGTTAGGGAAGTTGCAGCTTACCTACATTTTCTGTTTTAATATTTGTCTCACCCATCTCTGTTGGATATTTTTTTCACCTATTATTGTTATCCCACAAGCTTTTTTGATCTTCTAATGCGATATGTACCCTGAAGATAACAATGACACACCCTGCTGCCAAGCCACATTCTCTTTAATATCTCTAAGCCAGCACAATTGTGGGAATTCAGGACTCTAAACGATTTTGGTGTTTTTCTTACGTGTCAACTTGGATTGTAAAATTTGAATTAGTTGTAATTGTTTCCTATGTTCTATTAAAGATATTTTTCCGACAAAATGTTGGCTGCTATATGTCAGACAGCATTAGTAAAAGGTCGGTTTTAGTTTAGTAGCTAAATATAATTCTCCTCTGACACTGTTTATTTTACAAGAGCACATAATGTTTTTGCACCACTATATTCTTTCTCCCATGTGAGCAGATGAAGTCGTATTGATCAACATTTGTTTTTCATCATTATCATCATCATATCATTGCCTTATCCCCGTTTCATCGTTCCCTACCTGCAGCTTACCTACATTTTCTGTTGTGATATTTGACTCAACCATCTCTGTTGGATATTTTTTCACCTATTATTGTTATCCGTCAAGCTTTTTTGATCTTCTAATGCGATATGTAGCCTGAAGACAACAATGACAAACAATGTTTCGAAATTTTGTTTTCAGATTTACTCAAATTATGTCCAATCCAAAATAAGTTTCTCTCTCTGTGTGTCTAATTGGCTGATATGATTTGACTAAACATCAGATTATTTCGACAAGTTTCGCATTGTATTCGACAGTAGAATAAATCTGGATTTTAATTGAGCAATATTTAGAATCTAAAAATTTTTATTAGCTCTAAAAAAGGAGATAGCTTATTGAATTTTTATGTAAGAAAAAAATAGACCGCTGCAAAGAATTCTCTAAATTTTTATTTGGGAAATTTATTTTATTCACAAAAAGACAACAATTGAATTGTCAAAACCATCTGTTGAAAAAAATTTTATATAAATTTACCCCAAAAAATTGTTAAAAAAGTGTTGCCAGTATAAAGAAACTACTATCCCCGATATTTTAAAAATATACTTTATCAAAGTATAATATCCCAAATTTTTTTGAAAATATTCCCAATTTTTGTGAAAATATCCCCGATAAATAATATTTTCTGTTCTTGTCGTACGCATTTAGTTCTCATATAAAATAATGTCATTTCATGTTATTTCCCTCTTTAGAGCCGATAAAATTTTTAAGATTTTAAATATTGGTGAATGAAAATCCAGCTTAAGCCGAGCAAGTATCGATATATATGTTATGTGGCTTTGTTGATTGATGGAACCAGTTTGATCCATCAAGCTTTTTGATAATGATTTGAGATTCCTTGTTTTTAGTTTAACAGTAATAAAACATCAAAGTATTGAGTAGCTTCAAATAAATGAAAAAGTGCAAATAAGGACAGTAAAATGTATGATATTACAGGGAGTAACCCTGAAGAAAACCAAAACATTTAGCCTTAGAAAGTTCTCAAATTTATTTATTAATACCATTTTAAAATTAAAATGATTTTCTATTTTTACCATTTCTTCATTTCCGAACTACATCATATAGTTTATTTTTATTCCTTAATATATTGTTATATCCTTAATATCCTTATTATATTGAATTGTATTTTATAATAAAGTATACCTACTTTAGATAACATAAATGGATTATTATTATTTTATTTTATTTTTTTTTTTTTATTATTATTATACTTTTCAAATTTTGGGTCCATCATCATAAGCCAAATTATTATATTCAAGTAATAACAAAAACATACCTTTGAGCAAAAACTAAATATAATAGGATATAGTTCTGTTTGGAATAGATTGTTTAATAAATCTGGGAAGCCAGGTATTAAAAATAAAATAATGATAATAATAATAGATACATTTTTAGAAAATAAATAAATAAATATATACCACATATGAATCTTGATCGAATAGGATAGAAAGCTCATCTATTACATTATGTAGATTTTTTTGATTTTTGTTATTTTTGTTGAGAAAGTTTGTCATCAAGGATAATAAATTTAATAATAAGAAAAAAATCAAAAATAAAAAGAAAATTTATTTAAGGCTTGATTGCATTTCAATATACACCTAAACAATATATATATATAGAGAGAGAGAGAGAGAGATTATTATTATGTGGTTGAAAGATATTCAATTATGGGAATTCATTAAATTGGAAAGAAAAAATAATTTTATAAGGAAATGGGAACGTTGAGTTTAGTTGTAAATTTATTTGTAGACTCTAGATTTGTTTATTGCTTGAATGCATTTTGTTTTCAAATTCTATTTTTGTTAACTTACAACAATATTTTTTTTTTATTTTAATAATTTCAAACGATTCGATATAAATTAAAATTTTAAAATTAAACTTTGAACTTTCCCAAATTTCATCTGATTTTATAATGAAAAGAGGAAACGTTTGTAAAATAGCGTATCCCTAAAAATAAATTAAACAAAATACCTTTTATAAAATAACTTTTTGTAATAATATCCCGAAAATTTTGTTTTTTTTTTATAAAAATATCTTCATAAACTTCTCCAAAGATACCTAAACAAAAATATAATTATCCAGGACAATATTCTAAAATACAGGATGTTTCTGCACTACGATATTATTTCCTCCTAGGTGGGCAAATGACATTTGTTTTTTATCATCATCATCGTGAAATCATTGTCCTGTTCCAATTACTAAAGGATTGTATAGGACGAAAATAAACTCCTGTCATCGTCTCCTACCTACAGCTTACATTTTCGGTTGTGACGATGCTCTCGCTTGAATTTTTTTCCACCTATTACTGTTATCCTTCATGTTTTTTTTTTTAAATTCTAATTGGATGTGTACGGATAATAACATTGTAATATTCGAAAAACATAAAGTACAGAGCTTTGCCATTATTTTAAAATATAAATAATTTGTTAGAAACAAAATAATCTTATATTAAAAAACCAAAAAATTTACACTTCATATCTTTTTCTTAAAAAACATTTGAAATTCTATATGTAAATGCGTTCATACATAAATCGTGATAGCAATACATATTTATCAAATAATTATATATCTGTCCTTTTCTTTTACTTCGTCCTTCAGCCAAAAGTTAAAAATATTTTACCTAAGAAATTGGATGAAGAATAAAATATCTAATTTCTAAATGTGTTGGTAAAATATAATTTTTTAATTGGTTAAAAATTTGTCCGACGTTCGTCCATTAAGACGAAATCCACCTTGAAGGCGACAATGACAAATAATGTGTTTATGGTTGTCATATTTGATAAGACAATCCCTGATCCAAAATAATTTTCTCTGTCTAAGGATTTCTACATCTATTAATTTTTGGTTAATTTTCTGCCAGTACATTCAAGATGAGCGATTTCACATTTAATTGGGAATGTCATATTTTATTGTACCAGAAATATGTTGTTTGATTGGAATATTTTTGTGAGCATCACAATGCGAGTTTTGCTGATTCAATATCCAGAATGCCATTTCTTCGATTTGTGCTATTTCAAGGGGAATTGGATGCCGTACCTCGATTTGTACTCTTTCAAGGAAGATTGGATACAGTGATGTGCGAGTAGTTGTGTACACAGATTGTGGTTTAAGCTATATTTAAGATCTTGAAATGGATTTACTGTATAATATTTTTTTTTTATATAAACAGTCAAGCGTTAGGATGTTTGCCTTTAGTAATAATGTACCGCTTGGATGGAATACAACAGGATAAGAAGAAAGAAGATAATTATTTAGGGAATGATAGGAATTGAATCCAGCATGCATTTATTGATGTTTTTCTTCATGTTATACACTAGGGTGTTATTTGAATGTGGAAACACATTAGAACGGATTCTACATTCGTGAAGTCCGGACTATGAACGAATTTCGTAACCTGTTTTATGGCATCTAGGCTATGTAAAGATGGACATCAGCCCCTGCCTGCCTTGTTTGACAATGAAACTGTTTAAGAGGAGAGAGTAGTTCTTTGATTTCTAATGATCATGTGTCCACACCTAGGTAGTATTTTTAAAACAGAGAAAGCGCTCCTACTATACGACGATGACCACAATTAGCTAAATTGGGTCATCGATTAGAATAAATTCGCGATCAAGATAGCCTAAGGCTAAAAGTGCCAAACCAAATTTGGGAATTGCATTCCATGTTGGGTCAAATAAATGATTTATAAACATTATGGAGTTCCGAAGATGAAAAAAGAGTTTTACATCGATTCAAGTATCCCAATAGTCAAAAATATGATTGTTCCAGGTATTTTTTTGGTTCACATGCATATATGAAATGTTTAGACTATCTGAGTTTCGTAAAGTAGCACCTTGGACATAGAGACTTGGTTCAAATTTTAGCAGTTTGAATGAAATTAGACAATTTTGAGTTTTAGACAAGTTAAGCTTAACTCCGTTTTTTTTTTGCCTCACTCAACAATTTCAAATCAGTAATCATTTTATCATACTTCACTTTTAAAAAATCTATGCCTGTTTCACTCATTGACACATATCTGGTATATTTATTTATTTATTTTCTAAAAATGTATCTATTATTATTATCATTATTTTATTTTTAATACCCGGCTTCCCAGATTTCTTAAACAATCTATTCCGAACAGAACTATATCCTTTTATATTTAGTTTTTGCTAATTAAATAGAAATTTAATTTAAAGAAAATAAAATGGATCGTGGTCAATCTTGAGATTCCACAAATTATAAGATAAATTAAACTTATTAGAATATTATTGATGGAAATTTGGAGAATTTTGAGACCTAAAAAATCATGAACGTTAAAAGAACCATGCAAAGCTTTTGAAGTTCTCATTAGCACTTCTTACTTAATTTGGCTTCAATTCCTACTTAATTTGGCTTCAGTAAAATTTAATACACATTAAAAAATTTTGTAACTAATAAAAATGTAAGCTAACCCTATTGAACCAAAACTTTAATCGCAAGAATAAACATTATTCAATACAACTTCCTATGAACTCCACAAAAGAATATCTATAGGTAGCAAACACCCTTTATATTTTTTTTTTGATTTTTGTTACAGCATGTCCAATATCCTGGTTATAGAAAATACCTAATATAATTTATTCAAAACAAATGTAATTTTTTTTTTTGTGGAAAATTCAAGTTTATTTAACTTTTATTTTTCTTTTTTTTTTTTGTTTAAACTTTAGAACTCAGATTTGTTTGTTTTTCCGAACGAAAAAATAAATAGAAATTTTTTTTTTCAATTTTTTTCATAATATTTGTAGATATTTAATAATTTTTGAAGAATACAAAAATATTCAGAAATATTTAGGTAAGGATTCGATAAATTGCTAATACTTACCTAAAAATGGAAAAAAAGGTATGCATTTTGAAAATTCATAGTGTAATGTTTTTGAATACGTTTCCTGAACCTAATTATATATTTTTCAGTATTTCAATCGCTTGTCTATTTTCCTATGTACAACATGTTGATCAAATAGGACAGAAATCATAATTGCGATTCCAAGAATAAGTACAGGTAAAATATGTAACGATTAGAGATATTAGAATATAAAAGTGAAAAAAGGATTAAGAAAATGAATCAGTCACAAGCTCTGATGAAAGAAGTATGTTGCTTCCGAAATATCCATATTTGCAATTAAATATAAAAAAATTATAGTGGACGGAAATACCTGGCAATAATTGAATTACATATTTTTTTATTTTAAAAGTTGTCTAAGTAACAAAATTGGTTTACAACATTTTCAAATATTTCGCTTATCAACGGTTGAATTTCTATTCTTTAAACGCGAATTAGTTTTGTTTTTATAATATCCATGAAATCGGTTTAATTTTTGCTACATTTCTTCGAAATTGATTGGCATCTTAGTAACGGGTGTTTTTTTTAGAATGATAGAGCTTTCGATAGGGATAACTGTGATTTGACAGAAGATAGAAGCCATGTAGTTTTGACATTTCTGTTCAGTAAGCATTGACAAATTATCATGGAAAGACTCACGCCGCAACAACGTTTACAAATTGTTGAAATTTATTTTCAACAATTAATCAGTGTTCTATTCGCCATGTCTATTCGCCAGTGTTCTATTCAATGTTTAAATCAGTGTTCTATTCGCCAAACTCAAGGAGCACTTCGTGAAATTTATGGTTTACATAATCGTCCATCAGAGCAGATTATTCGTCGAACTATCGATAGATTTCGGACAACATTTTCTCTACTCGATGCAACAACAACAACAACAAGACAAAGAACTGTTCGTACAGAAGAAAATATCGGTGCTGTAAGAGCTAGTGTTGATGAAGATACAAATATGACTATTCGTCGACGTTCACAACAAGTTGGACTGTGTACAACCACCACATGGAAAATTTTACGTAAAGATCTTGGTCTACACCCATATAACTGGTTCAAGAACTAAAGCCACTTGACCATAATAAGCATCGTTTATTTGCTGATTGGGCCCTAGAACAGCTTCAAATTGATCCACTTTTTTATCGAACAATTGTGTTTAGTGATGAAGCTCATTTTTGGTTGAACGTGAAAATTGCCGTATATGGAGCGAAAACAACAATCCTCAAGAAATTCTGCAGGTTTCATTGCATCCTGAAAAGTGCACCGTATGGTGTGATTTACACGCTGGAGGTATCATCGGTCCATATTTCTTTAAAAACGATGTTGGAGCAAATTTTACAGTGAATGGTGCTCGTTACAGATAAACGATCAATGATTTTCTGTTTCGAAATTTGAATGGTATCGACCCGGAAGTGTTTTGGTTTTAACAAGATAGTGCTACACCTCATACTGCTACGGCAACAATTGATTTATTGAAAGAAAGATTTGGTGATAACATTATTTATATAGAACGACATAACACCACTGGATTGATTTCTTTGGGGTTATGTGAAGTCATTGGTTTATGCTGATAAAGCAGAAACAATAGATGCTTTAGAAGCCAACATAACCCGTGTTATTGATGAAATAAGGCCTGAATTACTCGAAAAAGTGGTCCAAAATTGGTCTGATCGAATGCGGTTCCTCAGAGCTAGTCGTGGTGGACATATGCCGGAAATTATTTTTAAAGCCTAAATGTCTTAAAAAATTCTTTCAGATAAAAAAAAATGTGTCTTCAATCTTAATTTAAATGTGTTTTATTTCAATTTAAAGTTCTATCACTATAAATAAAACACCCTTTATGTCCAATTTAAAAAATCCATGTTTTTTTAACCATTATTTTTCCAGCTCCATTTGATTTCATTGCATATTTTCTGTTTTTAAATGTTATGTTTCCGCTGACTGAATGATTACAGGATATACAGATTAATTTGGGTTTAATATTTTAATAATTAATAGTAAAATACCAGTAATGTTATTGCAAAGAACATTCAATTGGAAATTTAAGTTTAAGTCTATTTGAGTTATTTTATCATTCACATAAGTTTCTCTCCGCGACTTCGTAGCTCTCCTCTCGTAGTATTAAAGTCAAGACAGTCAATTGAATAAATAGTTTTGACTGGAAAGGACTATGAATGAGTCGGAGAAATATTTTGTTATCAATTCTGCTGAATTTTTTTTATATTTTAGAATATTTAAGAATATGAACAAAATTTATTTAGAGCAAGAAACAATTCACAACGAAAGACACTGGTTTGCAAGAATAAACAAAGCCCACTCCTAATAATGTGCTAAAGGCAAGGAGAGAAGAAGAAGCAAAAATATTTAATTATTATTATTCAACATAATAAAAAACTGTCTCTACGCTCCAAAATTCATCTTCTTCAACATGTCAATGAAAAATTTTAACATTTACCTGACAATCAAAACTTTATTAGACGATTTAAACGAATCAAAGCGTTCGAACTGTATTAAACTAACATAGGTATTTGATCTCTCAGTATAATTCCTAATTATTGGATTTTGAAGTAATAAAGCCAAGATATTTCATCATATATGATGTATATATATATATATATATATATGATGTTCATCATAAATGAATAAGATAGAAGATAAATTTAAAGTAATTAATCCAAAATTGTATTAATGGTTAGTCTAAAAGACTAGTTGTAATTTTAGCAGTCGGTTACTTTTTTAAGTTTAAGTCTGAACAGTGTCATCCCCAGTAAAAAAAATAGATGAAGGTTAGTAATTAACTTCTATCCGTGGATAAAAAAAAATTTACATTTCCAGGATAATTTTCTTTTTAGTAGCCCAACCTGGTTCATCAAAATGATAAATTAACTCGATACAAATTTCACAAATAAAAGCGGGGTTCAATACTTTCAATTTTATTTTCAACAAATTAGCAAAGAAAAAAAAACAAAATATATAACATCTATACCTACCATTTCTCATGTTTATCCCAGTAGATGAGTACAACCCAGGAGATGATCCAATCAAACTTAATTATACCAGGTGTTCCAAAGCATGCATATCAGCTTTTTAAGAGGGGAAGTAGCCGTTATTTTAAAATTTAAAAAAAAATTATGAACTATATCGAGGGTGCTCTATCGATTGGTGATATTTTTAACTTTTGGAAAGGATCCGCAAATCGGTTTTTAAAACCAAAAATCACCGTAATTGGCCGAAATCGAAATTTTCAAATGGGAAGTGTTATTTTTTTTATGGATATTCGGATTCTACGTCAAAAAATAAACAACTTTTGTAATGTAAATTTTTTTTTTGTTTTTTTTTTTTTATTTTTTTTTCTTGTTTTTTTTTTTAGATTAAGCTATGTAGGTACCGAAAACTGAGATAAAAAAATATGATAACATGAAAATCAAATTTATTTATATCATTATTAATTTTGGTTTACCAAAGGAAAATTGGTAGGATTTTTGTTTTATATTTATTAATTTTAAAGAAATATAATGAGAAAACAAAAACAAAAATCATTTAACATAAATTTTTTAGTTTTTGTCATAGAATCGGAATTTGCATAAAAAAGTACCCCCACCCATTTCAAAATCTCGATTTCGGCCAATTTCGACAAAGTTTGATCTTGAAAAAACCCTTTTCCGATCCCTCCCGAAAATTGAAAATATCACCAATCGAAAGAGCACCCTCGATTTACTTCATAAATTTATTTTTTTATATTTAAAATAATGGCTCCTTCCCCTCTTAAAAAACTGATACGCATGCTCTGGAACACCCGGTGTACATGTATTTCTTTAAATCATCATAAATAAAACTTCAAACAAAATTTTTTATCAAATTATAGCTTTTTGACAACAGACAGAATAATAATTTCTCTATTGATATTTCAACCCAACTACGCCCACACAATAATTTCTATATTAGATATTTGTTCAATCAATAGTCGATAATCAAGCTCAATATATTTTTAATCACTTTCTTTTACTGCATTCTGCTTCATTCATTTACGTTCACTCTGTTGGAATTTCTCTATTTTGAAAGATATTTTTTTAAAAACTGAATGTCACAATGAATGCCATTATAAAAACTGAATTAAATGAACCAACAAGTTCGAAATCAAAAATTCAAATTTTTTATTTTGAATTAAAACTAAATAATATTTATAAGTATAAGCTGCATATGCAGATAATACAGGCTAACCAAGTTGTACATACGTATGTATCTGTTGTTAAAATATTTTTTTTTTTTTTTTAATTTTTAAATAACTTTAAAATGTATTCGAAAATAAAATATTTTTCTTTTATATTAGTTGTACTTTAATAAATTTGACGTTAGAGAAGCATTTAAGATTTTGAAATTTTTTATAAAAATTCTCTCAAGCCGTAGATTAAAAATTGAAGAAGTCAATTTACGTTAACTGACCAATTTTAAGAATTGATTTAAATTTTAACTTATATTAAACTCTAGTTACTAATTATGAATCAATATAAATGTTGTGCCGCACTCTACAGTATTACAAATTTTAAAACAGAAGTGATTACCTGCAACGGAATTTGTAAATGAAAATTTCATGGGGCTTGTGCTCCCAGAGGTTGGCAATTACGTAATTTTTTCATTTCGCACAATTTTTATTGTAACATTTTTGCTTGAATATGAACCAGCCGATTCAAATACTTAAAGACGAGTTGATGGGTTGCATAAGCGACGCCTAGAACGAATCTAAGTGTTGCACGGCCAAAGTTTTGCGCATGCGGCATCCGGCTCATTGGGAGATAGTTTGGGGGTCACAAAATAATTTACAAATATTTGTAAGATATACCAAATTTAAAAAACAGGCTTTAAATTTAGATCTATATTGTTAGTTGCAAGGTTCAATTAAATCGCTTCATATGATACACATTTTGAAATATTTCAATCAGCATTCCATGTTTATCCCAGCACAGCACCATCTGCTCTGCAAATTGAATTAATATTCAATGCCATCCCGAATTGAAAATCATCTTTCTTGAAACATATGATAAACTACAGTTTTATGCAAAATTTATTAAAAATTCCAAATATCCTAATATATGATAATTCGCTGCGAAAATCATAAGTGTTTTTGGTAGTAGCGTACTATGCGTTAAATCTTACTTACAAAGTTTATTTCGTAACTTTTTTTCGGCTCATGCAATTATAGATTTTTTTATTTTAGCTCATTATTCAGTTCGAGTTGGCTAGGCCTGTTCTAAAGGATCAAACGAACAGTTACGTAATTATAGTAAGAAGGATATTCAATGGGAAATGGAGTCAATTAAACAACAGTTGGATAAACTAAACAAACCAGTTACGGTTTCAATGTTACTGATAACACAATAGCAAAGAGCATATAAAATAAGTTCGGACCATAAGTTGAAGTCACAATAGCACCAACAGTTGCAGGAAAGCCTATCTTAACCCTTTGCATCTCAAAGTTAAATCAGAAAGCTGAAATATCTGTTATTTAAGGTCTACTTTAGGAAAAGTAAAGATCAAATAACTGATAATCTCAAGAATTGGAAAAAAGGGACTTTAAAAACAAAATTCAAGAACTTAAAGATATAAAAAATAAACCACAAAATAATGCAAAAATGAAACTGGTCTGATTACAGCTAACTAAACCGCTTTGACGTATTCAACCACTAAACGATTAACACCGCAAATTTCTACTGAATAGCTTGCAAGTACGATACTGTTAAAATTTTAAAACAGCTGGAACTAATAAATTTGGCCAGGAGGCTGAAAAAGCATCAAATTATTTGAGGTAGTAAAAAATAACATATATCAAAACATAAATAGCTCTGCCTATAGATTAAAATTAAAAAAATATTGTATACAAAAATACTTCCTTTTCCCAGTGCTTTATCCATTACGGACGTTGGCTATCATGATTGCAATTTTGATTTTGTCAAAATTTACAGCTCGAAACAATGACTTTGTGCTTGAATTAAATCATTGACATAAATTTTTCTTCGGTATCGGTTTCTTTTAATTCTACCTTCGAAATCAATTTTTATTAGTTCACAAATCTCTGGATACTGAAATATATGCTTGAAATATTCAAATTTTCTGGATTTGATTATATTAACAAAAAAAAATTTTTTTTATTTTCCGCAACAATAGTTTTTCATTAGTTTTCACCCTCTCTTCAACTTATTTTCAGCATCCTCCGGCAACACCATATTTCAAAAATATCTAGCTTTTGCAGGATTCACAATCGATATTTCAAATGTCTCTAAGTCTTGCGTTCTTATGTTCAGGCTTTAAATCCATATAAAATTTTGATAAATATAGGAATTTACATCTGTTAGTTTATTGCGTATAGAACACTAATTTACATCGTGTGTGCCGACACCACGTATGATATTATGAACACCATTACAATGCGATTTATGAACACCATTGCAACAATTAAAACCAATTCATTGTAGCTACTCGTTCTTGTGTGCATTACTAGGCTCTGGTCCCAAGAGTTGAGTTATCGTACCTATTTTTGCAAGCATTTTTGCTTTCTCATTGATTTGTATTCCCTCCTGTCCAGCAATTCACATAATAGTGACTTTGTTTTTTTTTTGCTAGGTTTATCAAAATATTGTAGCAGCTAAAATCAAACTTTGGTTTAGAAATTGGCTAAGCTGTAGTACGTTTTAAATGTTACATTTATTTTCACTATTAATTCGTTGAATATTCACAAAATGATTTGAATTGAAAAACACTAAAGTTCCAAATAAATAATACCAATTGTGATACTACATATCCTTGACAAAAATTGTAAATCTCACAGCTTTTAATTAAATTTTTTTTTTTTAACTTTCTCAATGAAAACATTGGGATTAAGTACCGACCAGAATTATACAATTTCATTCTAATTTAAGTAATTTCATGTTCATTACGACTATAAATGCCATGCTACTCTAATAAAACTATACAAATGCAAATTCTTACATAATAATATTATTTGCAAATTATATTTGAGAAGTTCGAAATACACAAAAACAAAAATTTATTTCCATATCCATTTTCTAGGATTTAAAATTTTCAAATTTCCAAAAATTTTAATTAATTTTTAAAATTGATCAAAGCACATTATGTAAAATATAGGTAGCTAGCTACTTTGTGATTATTGTATTAGTAATTATAAGGAAAAATATTATATTCCTTAAAATTATTATATTGTATAACAATGATATAAGACTGGCAGGAAAGATTTGTTTTGAGATAATTATTATTGAATATCCTTTGGAGAATTGTTGGATAAAAAATTAAAATTTTTATTTTATCACAAATTTCAAATTAACAAAGATACAAAAGAAAAAAAATTATAACATGAGTATAAAACCAGTATAAGTCAATTAAGGTACATTGATTTACATCTTCTTCTTCTTCCGATTGCATTACATTGTATATTGAAATTTGGTCTGCTCTGTACATCATTTCCATGGTTATCTTTACTTACATTTCTGATGTTGCATAAATCTTAGTCTAAGCTGCCAACTGGTCTATTTAAAATGAAACCCCCTTTTCCACAAAAAAAAAAAAACAATTTTGAAGAATTCAGTACTAATGAGACTTGCTATGTTTTGATTTCATAATTGGTATAGCTCGTGATTGTACCTTATTTTACAGACATTACATTCACAATCGGATTCTTTTTGCACCTAAAACACTATTTTTCCTTTGAATTCGCTTTAATTCTGCTGCGTTATATTTCTTCTACATTTTCACTACCATAAATTAGAACTGGTAATTTTTGAAGAGAACTACATCTTCGCAGCATATAATGACTTTACATATATTGCTGTTACAATCAACAGAACCATCATGAATAATATATTTAATCATAATTTGGACGCAATAGTTAATTGGGGCTTTAAAAAAATGGCTGAGCTTAACACTTTCAAAATTTAAATCTACATTATTTCGAGGTAAACTTTGATTTTTAATCCTTATCTTTGATTCCGGCAAGATGATTGATATTGGCTGGAAAATTTAAATTTAAATTAAATCGAATTCACCATTTTGATCGTCAATTTAATTTAATTTAATTTAATTTTTATTAAACGGCCGGATAAATCCGGACCGCCAATATTAGGACCCGCTGCCTTAGGCATTTGGGCCATGATCGTCAGTTACATCGAATTTGTTATCCTTTCATTCCGGCTTTAATCAATTGCATTTGTTTGTTCCCTCATCAATCACCAGCCAAATGTTTTTAGTTTTGTCATCAAATTCTTTGTAGAATTTTTTAGCCGTTGTTATAAATCTACTCAGGATGTTTAAATCGTTTACGTATCCAACTATTTGTGTTAGATTTGTAATAAATGACATTTAAATTAAATAAAATTTGACTTCAAAATTTACTTGGCGTACGCAACTAAATTATGAAATACAATCTTTAAAATGATTTTAGCTCATAATCAATTTCGCACCGTAACCCAAAAAATTGTTTTTAGAGAAACAGTAATTCACCAACGACTCTAAAACGGTCATCTTAGGTCTTTTTGAAGTGAAGGACTCGAACCCACACCACCCCCTATCTTTCTTTATTCCATCACAATTAATCTACGAAAGAAATATTTTGTCTTCCGGTTTTCTTACCAGTGTGATTATTTTCGTTTTCTAAAACAATTATTCTGTCACCTCTTATCTATATTAGACTAAATAATTTATTTCAAATCGGCGTTTTGGATTTTCTATAAAGTATTTTGATTCTGTGATCTCTTTAATGGTTCAGTTGCTTTTCAAGGTAACTATTCTGTCACTACAAACCTGCGTTTGAACAACCATTTTGAACTAAATTGACGATTCTGATTTTTCAGTGTCTCAAACCCACGATCCCCTTACTTGTTCAGTTGATTTGCAAAGCAATAAGTCAATATTAGGTTATATTGAAAATGTCCTTACAAATCTGACAATAGAC
Source organism: Argyra leucocephala (assembly GCA_963942445.1). NCBI lineage: Eukaryota > Metazoa > Arthropoda > Insecta > Diptera > Dolichopodidae > Argyra > Argyra leucocephala. The sequence continues at coordinate 20,821,648 of OZ012681.1, forward strand.
ATTTTTTCTTTCATCTTGAAGGTCCGAGTACGTTGTCAATTACAATAGTGTGGCTAAAATTCTACAAAGACAGTTTGGGTGTGCTTATCCCATTATTTTGGCATAATATAAAAAAAATATTAAAAAAACTTCCTCCTCCTACTTTTATTATTTCCGCAAACAGTTTTCTAATTTCGAAAAATTTGCAATATATTTTACAAATTTAAAATTATTTTGATATAATAAATCATTTTACTTACTTTGATATAATTATAAAATTTTATATTATTTTTTTTTCTTGTTTTGTGAAAGGATGTTAATTTTAGAGAATTCATAAAATTATACAAAAAGCTATTTTATTGTGTGGACTTTATTACCAAAAATTAAAACAAATATAAAAAACCAATTTGTAAAACTAAAGCATGAATAATACATATAAGTACAGAGTATTCGGAAACTAGCGGTCACTGCAGTTGTAAAACTCAATATGGAAAAAATTAATAATTTTGAAGAAACTAGTCGAGTAAATTTTTTTTTAATAAAATAACTTGTATTCATTATTGTTTTCTTCATGGCCAGGTCGCTGTTAGAGAACAACACTTCAAGCTCTGAGGCCCCAAGAGATTTCGTCTTGGATGACATTCGCGTTAATTTTTGCCTCCTTTACATCTCTTTTTAAGATATCTTGCCACGCTGCAGTTCGTCTACCTATTCCACTACTTAGTTCTGATGTGCTCAATGTTTTTTTTTGCACTACCTCGTTTCGGTTCTGTACGCATCATATGACCGTATAACCTTAAATTTTTTTCAATCAACTTTTTTTATATCCGATACTCACTAAAAGTATTTTTTAGGTGTTTATTTTGCATCTTATCATAATTTCTATAACACCTGCTGACAAATTTGAAAGGTTGTACTGTTTTAGACAAACTGCCTGTATTTTGCTGTCAGTCACTCAGATTACGCTCAATATCCTACTGAAAGATCCAAGATCCTAGTCGATCCAACAGTAACATTATTGACAAGTCTCAGTCGCATTGTTTGCTTGTTAAGCCTACAATGACATGTCAATATACGCATCATCATTTTAGTTATTATTCCTTGTTTTCTCTTCTTCACTTTTTGGCAATAATTCTTTGGATGTTTGGATGAGGACATAATATTTTACCAGTCGGAGTTCAACAGTTTTCTGATTCCGGTATCAATTTGACAATAAATCTTTCTATCAAATCAGTTCAGCAGAGATCTCTTTCAACCTTTTATCTAGAGTTCATGCGCTTCATGCGCTTCTACACTAGTTTTATGTATTGCAATATCCAGAAATCTAACAACACAGCTTTACTCTATATATATTCTAGTTTAATTCTTTATTAGTGTCCTACAATTGCCCACCCAGAGTGACTTTGTACGGAAAACTTCTGAACTTATTGAGGTAAAAATATTTTAAATTTTTCGCAATAATTTAAAAATGCAATACAAAGTTTATATCACTACTTACTAACTTGTTTGTCACCACAGACCTTAAAGTCCTGGGCCTGATTCAAAATCGGACACCACTGACTTCGGTCTCGAGGAATCTCTCCAGTTGGTGATTTGCATTTTTTAAACATTTACCAATACTTCATCTGTGATTCAGGTGTGGCCTCATTGACGATGAGCTCCCCGGGGTTTGAATTCGAAGAGTTTGCTAGCTGGAGCATTCTCAGTCATACATATAGATCATATGGCCAAGCCAATGAAGACGTGTTATTCAGACTTTTTTCACTACTTCCATGTCGTTGAACAGCTGGTATAGTTCAGCATTGTATCTTCTTTTCCAAGCCCCTTCATCAGACACAGAACCATAAATACAACGCAGAATTTTTCAGTAATGTCCACGACTCAAAATCATATATCAGCACCGACCAAAGCACGATTATACAAAACGGTCATCTTTCCAGTGCTGCTATATCGCTCTGAATCATTGATATTAGCAAAAGCAAACGAGCATGCACTTTGGTATCTTTGAGAGAAAAATTCTTCGTCGCATTTATGGTCCTGTGTCTGACGAAGGGGTTTGTAGAAGATTTTCCTTTTTTTCTATCCCTATTTCTATCCCTACGTTTGAACCCAGCCGATTGGACAAACCGAAATAAAACATCTACGTTATTGAGTTGATGTCGGTTCCCGGGTAGATAAACTACTGAACTACCTCAAAATTATATGAGCCGACAGTGATGTTGATGTTGTGATGACAAAAATATACAAAAAATTATAAGTTTAAAACCCGAATATAATATGTATTTTAAAAACCGTACAGAGAGTGAAGAAAAAATTGTAAACGAATTTTACCGTCCTCCAAAAAAATGTTTTCTTAATTTTGGCTCAACTATCTCAACAATCAATAATTGTTTTACGATACACCCTATATCAATATAATTTTATCTATTTAATGTTACTATTATTATTTTGTTAGTTCTATTCAATTTGCAGTCGATGAATGCAATTCAAATTTGAGTAGACAGTAACGGTGATATCACGATAAAACGAAGTATTGAATTTGAATTAGGAAATACAAAAACAAAAATTTCTTATTTAAATATTTATTTTGAATTTTTTCATTTGAAATTGTTTTTAAAATATACATTATTGTTTATTGGTTTCATTTACTTTCAATATGGTATATAGTACTTACTTATTAAAAATACATATTTATTAACTATGATGAAATATTTGTAAATTACAAAAATAATAATAAAAGTGTACATTTAAAATGTAAATAAATGTTAGGAAGTACTAGCCTCACCCAATTCAAAAGTCAGGTATTAACTAAACGAATACTGGCATACTTTAATGATAATATCCAGTAGTAGTATAATTAGACCCAATAGAACTTGAATTTGAAATTGGCATTATATGTTATAAGATTGTGCATTGCAAAACAGTATATATAATTAAAAGTAATGTAGCCCCACACAAAATATGTTCATTATTTATACTTCTGTTATAAAGTCACATAGAGTGCATTCATTAAAAATGTAGAAATTTGTAAAGGTCTAATTTTTGTCATATGACGTAAAAAATTATTCTCTCTTACTATAGGTTCACCTTAAAAATCCAACCATTCCGTTGGTTCAACATGCATAGATTCCGCCATTATCATTTTTGACAAAAATTGACAAAAATTGACACTTTACTAGAGTTATGTATATCAAAGCTTTGTATATTATGTACATTAATTCTCTAAGTACTCATTTAAAAAATGTAATTATCAAAAATTATCAAACTCATTCATTCAAACGCTTGCTAATAAGTATGGTGGAAGGCAATCGCAGCTTCATTTCTTATATTTGATTTCGGAATTCTAATTTATATGTCTTACCCAGCGATAACTTATACAAAGATAAAGTTAAATTTTAATTCATCTCACATCAAAATAATTTCATTTATTTTAGCTTAAAAATTTTTATTGATTTTGCTACTGGTTTTCCTATTGTTTACAGTCACAGCTAACATTTACTACCCGTTCTACTTCGTTATTTGATCGGATATTTTATTAAAAAAATTTTTAAATTATTTCGATTAAAAGCTATACATTCATAAATTCTTAAATTTTTGGACAAATTTAATTTTACTATGGTCACCCCATTGATTGTCCTCCAAAAAAGTCAACTCGGTGGTAAATCGAAATTAAATTTCAATGTTGTATGTGTTGGTGTGTTCAAAGAAGGTTTTTGATGAGGTGTATTAGATCTTTTAGAATTTAGAATTTGTTGTTGCGGTAGTTGTTGATACTGTTGCTGTTGATACTGTTGCTGTTGCTGTTGTTGTTCTTGCATTGTTGAAATAGAAAAAATTGGATTTGCATTGTTTGCGCATATCATTGAATTTGACCTATCAATTGAGCTTTATGAGATTTTTATATTCTTAAAAGTATATACTTTCTATCGGTGTACTTAAATTTCCTGATTGATGTTGTGTTCGTATATTAACAACTTCCCGCAGCTCTTGTCGAACATATTCGGAATTTGGTTGAACTATTGATTTGGTTGTTGTTGACCGCAACCAGTATAACCTCCATATGTATAACAACCTCCAGTGTTATCTGGTCGTCTACCAAATGTAGAGCAGAACCCGTTCCATCTACCAAATGTTGATTTGGTTATGGTACACTATATGTAATTGTGCATTAAAAACATTACTATGATAGACAATTTATTGTATTAGAAGATGATGGTCCAAAAACAAAACCCCAGTATCTTGCAATGGCAATGAATTTATTTATGCCAATAAATAATTTTGTTTTATAAAATTTCCAAATGTTGGATTCCTTCTTTGAATTAATCCACATTTCGAAAGGGTAAAGGACCTGAAAATTTGGCCTGCAGATTTATCTGTAGGATCAACTGTTCAAATAAATAAATTCTTTGATTTAAAAATTGCCCTAGGATTCAGAACCAGTACATCTTTGATTTCCCCTGCAATGTTGATGTCTTTATTCGCGGCAGTAAATTATTATTTTGTAAATTAGATTGTGTTCCATAACTAGGTAATCTAGGTGATAATAATTGAAGATTTTGGATTTTAATTGGATTTAAATTTTGGCGGGCTTGGCTTGGCTGTTCTTCTCAAGAACAGAACACTTTTTCTTGAATCGTTAATTTTCATCTAACGATTGACTTATGGAGAGAGGGAAGGAACATCTCTAACTTACTAGTCTATTGTGTTTTTGCGATTGCATTGGGAAACGATAAATTATTAAAAATCAATGCAAATACAAATAGAATACAAAAATTAGCTTGTTTATTTGAAATTGGAAGAGAATATTATAATAATAAATGTAAATTTTAATTTCAAAAACTCCATTTTCATAAAATTTTAGTTAAATTGAGAATTTCCATTAAAATTTAATTAAATATTAATATGAACAATTTTATTTATTAATTTAACTAACCAAAATTACATAATATACTTACTATATTTATTATGTAGGTATATTAAAGATTTTTCATCGTAATTTAAAATTAAAATAGCTAAATTGAAAATTGGAAATAATTTTAAATTTTTTTTATTTGTTTTTAGAAAAATGTTCAAATTACAATATCACACCAGTTCCATGAAAGCAGGGTAGCAGTTAACTATGTTATTTTACACAAAACAATGCAACACAGACATAGCTAGATAAATTTCAAAATTATGTCACAAATAAGGACGATGGTGTTATTCCTGGGTAAATCCCGAAATCCACAAAAAAAACCAAATCTATAATGACTTTTACCACAAAGCAAAAATTCACCCATAAATTTTTTCCAGAATATTCACTTAAATCATTTTTATGCCTAGCCGTTTTTGGATACAAAACAGAGGATATCTCTTTTTCCAAAATATTTACCTAAATGTGTGTGTGCCGCAATGTGTAGCCGCTTTTGGATACAAAATTTTATGGATTTTAAATTTATGAATTTTTTTGTTGACTTTTATTTCTGTATTCCCGTGATTGTTTTGCATTAATCTGATTTTCAAACAGAGCATAGCACAGTCGAGAAATTTTCAAAGAGAAGTAGTCTTTTGTTTGCGTTTTGTTTTCATAAATGTATTCCGGCTTATTCTACTTCAAAAATTTTCACGTTAATGATTTAGGTGGAATCCCATCCTGTGCAGATTATTTTGACTTGGAAAATCTAATTCCCTTCTTTCAATTTACAAGAGAAAAATAATACAATTTTTTTAAAAAAATAAATAAAATTTTTAGGAAGATTTTCACCTCTCGGTATACCTATTTTGTTAAATACATTCATATTCAGTCATTTCAACTGTCAGCAATGACATAACATAAAAACGCAACGGTATATATCATACCGTGCGCCGTCAAAAAATGTATTATCTTCAATTCCCTTGTGACCCAGCAGTTTAATGAGCGTAACTCTGTTTTACAGTTTTCTGTTTTACAACATACATGTCATTGTCAGCACAGTATTAACTCTGAAAACAGTTAGAATAATTCCAAACAAACTTCGATTTTGTTTCAGTTGCTGGCAGTAATCCTGCGTACCTCACTGAAACAATATAATTGTTTTTAGTTCCTAGTTTCATATTTTATTTTCTCCTACACATATTTCAATTCCATATTTTGAAACAAAATGGGAAAATATCACTGCTCGTATAAATATATTTGATTACACTATCATTTATCATATTATATCCATCTATATACCAGAATAAAGATCCCGTTCGCATTAAAGTTTTCGTTCTGGGTAAAGTGAAAACCAAGCCGTTATGATAAAATTGGTTTGAAGCAAGCAGTATTTAAAATTGGTAACAGTTGTCAGAAATACTGATTTTGAGAATTGAACCCCCCCCCCCCCCCCCTCAAATTGATTAACAAGAATAAGAACAGTCTATATAAAAAAAAATTATCGTTTTTCGCATCTGGGAGAAGCTGGTTAACTGTTAGTCGACATTTTTTGATTAATTAAAGTACGTAATCCAATTTTAGAATAATATTTGAAAGCAAAATAAAACATCGAAAATTATACTTAAAAACTAATTTTGTTGGAATTACATTGAATTGTAGAGAATTGAAGTCATTCAATATAAAATCAAAACTAATCAAAAAGCGTTTCTTTATGACCTATTCCTTATTAGAATTTCAAGACAATAGTAATGAACCTCATCCTCCCATCCACATCTCTCAAAAGCAAAAATAAAGAAATTAACAAATTTGTTTAAATAAAAAGAATATAATAAATGTCAACAATAACCCGCGAGACATAATATCAGACTGCAAAAAACTGATAAATACTCATACTTTTTTTAAAAACTACAAAACCATGATGCATACGTTGTAACATACACAATACAAATGTACACAAACATGACATTAATAATATTATAAAAGTAAATAACAGCACATTTATTACAATTAAAATTTATTTATAAGAAAATATTTTTCAAATTAAGGCTAATTGTCATCATAAATCATCATGATGGTGGTATACTGTTTTAATTCTTTCTACTAAAGTCTTTTATATTGTTATCTCCCCTCGTTATACACAGTCTCCAACTGTTGTTTTTAGAAATTTTCAACAAAACATACATATGGTAGACATAAGAAAAAATATGTTGAATATATTTTGTATACGATTGGAACCACAGAAACCAATATTTTTAGATATATTTTTATAGTTTGTAAACAATAACTTTAGATTCCAACAATATCTGAAAGCAAAAAGAAAATGGCGGATTTTTTTTTTTTTTTTAATGAAAAACAATAAATTATTTTCGTTGCAATACTTCAGAATTTTTAGAATTTCCTATTTTTTATGTTATTTTTTATTTTATTTTTTGTTTTTTTTTTGTCATATAAGGGATTCATAAATGTATTACAAAAAAGGATAAAATGAAAATTTTTAGCCATTTTGAATGTATCGTAATTTTATTCTCTTGTTGCTTTCAATATTTGTTTTTTTTTTGTTCAATTACAATTTGTTTACTCTTGTGAATAAGTTTATAATTTGGTTTTAGATACGGTTTAAAGTTGTAAGTAAAACACAGAGGGTTATCCTAAAAAAAAGTACATTAATGACAAAAAAGTTATTACCCATTTCAGTTCTATATCCAAATAGAGGTTACAGGATCCAAAGTGTATGTATAGTGAACATAATTTTTAAAGGTGAGATATATTCAACATTTAAAAAAACAACAACTTCAATTAAAACTCAAATTAAGATGTCTTTTTCAGACGATATTGAACGAATGGTAGCCAAGCAATACCAACAATTTAAAACGGGACAACCCTTTGCTACGATTGCTCTACATTTTGTTTAACTATAAGATTTTCGAAAACAAAACACAAAAAAATGTTTAGTCATGAAATTTCAAAGATGTATAAACTATACAATTGTATATGGAGATGTAGGTTAAAATTCCAATCAGTCCCCTGAAATCCAAAATTTTAATCTTCAGATGAAATTAACGAAATTTTTTCAAATATTCAACTTGATATTTTCCTTTATTTCAAAACCCTATAGTAAAACCATTCTATTCTACGATCCCCATTTAATACCAACTAACTGTCCAACACTGGTTTACTATAATATTTTCATTGAAGAAATAAAAATATCGATTGAAGCAAGAAATTTTGAATTATCAACTAGAAAAATATATTAATACTCCTGAGTCATGAGCAAAGCAATAAACAAAAAAATAATAATATTGCACATGCCTCAAGAGCACTGATTGGCGCCAAACGGAAAATCCATTTTCGAATAATTTTATTCTAGGTGTGAAATTGTTTTACTTATCTTAATTTTTCATATTTTTAACAAATGTCGATGCGACCACCACACAAATGATGCCTTGAATATATTTTTTAAGTACTGTCTTTCATTGCTGTAAATCTGAAATGTTAAATGACCATACCTGACTGGCATATTCAAGCTGAAGCCAAATGAGACAATTATATAGAGATTTCAAGATATGTGGGTCGTTGAATTCTATGAACCATCATTTTATGAATCCTAACATTGAGCTAACTTTGTTAATAATGTTATTATAGTGCAATTTGAATGTAAGTTTTTCATCGAAATTAACCCCCAAATCTTTGATGAACTTGATTTTTTCTTAAATATGTATATGAGGGACAATTATTTCGCCAATGATAGTAAATCATTGTGGCACTCATTGTTTATATTTAACTAAAGGTAATTATTTATACACCATAAAAAAAAGTTATCTAGATCTTCTTGTAGAAGGGTTGAGTCTTGTAAAGATTTATTTTTTTTTAAGATTTTCATGTCATCAGTATAAATTTTAACTGGTACTGTTTCTAATTACAGAATCATTGATAGAAATAATAAATGAGAGAGAGCGTAAGTGTCCGCCTTGAAGGACACCTAAACTGACTTTAAAACAACGATGATAATAACTCTTTTCTAAACTGCACAATGTAATTCCGATTTGTCAGATACGATTCAACCCAACTGACAAAAATGAGGGAAATTCAAGTGGACTAAAGTCGGTGTATGTGACATCAGTTTGAAATCCTGTCTCCATATTGAGAATAAGCTCAGAAGTACACTCAACCAAGTTCGTAACTGTGCATTTGTTTTTAACGAATCCTTACTAGTTTGGTATTAAAAGGCAGTTGCAGTAATCGCAAATTTAATCAAAGATGTTTACTTCAAACAGTTTGGGAATGGAAGAGAGTTTCGTAATAGAAGACGATAATTCGTAATATCTTTTTTAGCGTTCTTTTTATGCACTAATAAAGACTTTTTTCCAAATAGAAGGGAATCCACTAGAAATGGATAAATTAAGGATTCTTGAGAGAGTTGGAGCCAAGGATTTTGAACAATTTTTCAAGATAACTTCTGGAATACTATCTGGAGCAGGGGATGTGTTATTACCTTATTTAGATAATCATTCGAAATGGTTTGACATCATATAATATGATCTCTTTGACGAAGATTCATTGTGCCGCTACACCTTTTAGTCTTCTCATTTTACCATATTTTGTACTGCCTTGGCAGATTCGAAGAATCTTTTGGTTTGTTGCAACTGAACTTTTAATGTATTGTATGTATAAATTGTGTATTGTAATGTATAAATTGTCTACTTTTCCGATACAATCCGTAGTAGAATTGAAGCCAGAAAATTAAATCGTTAAATATTTTATTTAATTAAAATATCATTTTATATTAGAGACCATATTTTTAATATGATTAATAATGTTTACCAACCAAATTCTACAGTAAAAGTGTATTAAATACAAAACTAAATTCCGTTTGCATTGTTGTAGACTGCTTAAGTAATATTTACATACATTGGATCACTTAATCCGTATTGGACATAGAGTTTTATTTTTTATTTTACCGGTCGATATGGTTAATATCACACGAATTATAATCAAAACAGCTTTTTGTCTTTTATTTCTTGAAATTAGTTTCGAATAGAATACTTGATAATCACTAAAGAAAAAATGGAACGCGAATGGAGGCGATGTGAGATAATTTACTTCAATATTTTACACATTAAAATTCTATCAATAAAATCATATTCTAAAATTATTTGCTTTTTTAATTCAAAAAATAAAAGAACTAATTTGAATATGATCGTCTCTTTCCGGTTCTCGCAGATCATATAAAAGCATGATAAATTATTTAACAAAAAAAAAATTTAAACATCTAATATAAAAAGCATTTACTATCTGGTATCTGTTGTTTTGATATGAATAATAATTCTCTTCCCCTCCAGTCCTTTTCTAGTCACTATTCCATCAAATTTTACTGAATAAACATTTTCGAAATTTTACTAAATAATAATTATTTTCTAAACTATTTTCTATTTGATATAGAATGAGCTCGATTTATTTCGCAAAATAATATTTTAAAAATTTACTAAATAGCATAAACCCAAAAATTTATTTAGTCATAGATAACCTATATTGTTTCCAAAGTATGAGTTTCATTCTCACAAACAAGGGACAACAACACTAAAGTATTGGATTAGATATTTTATTTTTCACAATTTACTTTAAAAAATTTATTTACGTTGTTATTTAACAAAAATTTATTATAATTTATGTAATATTACATGAGTATCTCTAAAAGGACCCAAATCATCATACCATTTAAAATGAAAATGTTGATTTGTTGCTTAAAATGTCACCTGTATGTATATAATATCAAATATGTAGTGTAGGTGTAATTGGATTCAACAATTGCTATTAAAGTTAAATAATTTAACAAGGATTACTTTTTGAAATGAGTAAATAATTCTAAATTGGAAATAATACAAATTTCTATCTTAAACTATTTCCCAAAGTAGCTAATAGCCTGAAGCGTTTTATCATGGTAAACGATAATTCTGTAGAAAGGCAATAGATCTACTCTATCATGTAAATCATCTAAAAAATTATTGTCCAAATATTAATATAAGTTAAACCAATCATAAAATATAATTATTTGAAAACAGTATAAGAGAACTACAACTGTTATGTCCGGAAATCAATCGATAAAAGTGAGAACAAGTAAAATGCTTATGTTGAATAGAAAAAGGTTAGTATAATAATCTGTATTATAGATATATTTCACTGCCGCAAAATTGTACTGACTACCGACTTGTTAGTACTGATAATTATCGAATTTTTGAAAGTCTTGACACTCAGTAAAACATTTAACTCTAAAAGGTACCTGATCTACTCCTACACTCCTCTTTCTCCTCCTACTTTGCTCTCGATTACATAATTGTTTAGTTCCGTACTCTTTTCTACTCCTCTTTCTTCTACTTTCTTTATCTTACTTATTTCAAAAATTTCAAATAGGCTCTACAAAAATCATTAGTTCCATTTCAAAACTTGTTTGTTTGAAAATAAATAGGAGAGGAAAAGGGGAAAAGGTAGATAGTTTAGGCAAAGACAGTCAGGTTGCAATTAATGCACTAGAATCTGTATCCATCAATTCAATAACAGTTTTGGCTTGTCGCAGTTCTCTCAACGAACTAGCATTTCGGTTCAAGGTCGAGATATGGCTATGATGGATGCCAGGGCAGAATTAGGTTCCCGGTAACTGCGGTGCAGATCAACTTGCTAGAGAGCGCACTATCTTGGAAATCCTTCGTAATAATACAATAAAAGCTTAAAATTTCAAATGTTCAAGTAAACCTAGACTACAATATCACCAAGCGAATATGGTATATGCTGAACGTGAAGCGCTCTTTTAATCGGATCATTGTCTTATTGTCGAGGTAATTACGGATTATTGTCTTATTGGCAAACATGGCAAATGGCTTGAACTCCTTCAAACGATTTTTGCAGAACATGTAGAGAAGGAGGAACAAGATGAAACTATCCAGCACCTACTCTGTGCCTGTCCTGGTCTTTAGCAAAAAAAGAAAATACCCATCTAGAAGCCTTCTTTCTGAACTCGATGGGTGGCCTTGAAGACACTAAAATCAAAGACCTACACCGCTTTGTAAAAAGCTCAAAATGGTTCAACGAATAGATTTTTATGCGAGTATAACTTCTGTAGTATCACAACGAACGTTACTTGTCTGATTCTGTCAGCGTACTGTCAACAACCACTACTACCTACCTCCCTTAGACCAAATTTATAATTTTGGTATGAACTTGTGAAAAAAGAAATGCAGTATGTTAGTTAGCTTCGTTTTGTTACATTTCTTGAAACTATCAAATAAATTAATGTAAAATACAATATTGATCTTATTTCGTGACATGTGGGACAACGGATTAACACAATCTTCATTTATAAAATATTTTTTTCTCATTCTCTTTAACTGTTTTTTTTTATGTTTGTTACACTCATTTACCAACCTTTCTTATCTCATGATATCTGAATTATTATCTCAAAAATTAAATCAAATAAAAGTATAAAAAAAAAGTCTTAACATTAAGAGAAATGGACATCACATACATATTAAATAAAACTGAATTTTAACACATTTATTTGATTTTCTATTACAAATTCGTTATACCCTAAACCCTTTACATATCTCAGTCAAAAAAAAATTCTTAATATATATATATGTATATATTGTCCTTTTTTATTTTCCAAAAACTTTCTTAAAGCACTTTTCATTACAAACAAAAAAATAAACCTTAAAACTCATCTTATCTATATATAAAGATATTGGGGTGAAAACATCAGAGGACTACACCAAGAGCTCAGGACTATAATGCTACATGAATTTAGATATGATGTTTAAAAAAAAATTACTAAAATCTAGTCTACAATTCAATATACACACTAAGTATATAATATACACAAAAGTTAAGAGAGTATTACTTCAAGGATTATGATAATGAGATTCAATTTTACTTTGATAGAAAAATTATCAAGGATCAAAACAAAAAATAAAACGAAAATTAGGATAATAACAATATCAGCAGAAACTAATCAAAGAAGACTATCGAATGAAGGATTCTATAATTAATTTTTGAAGTTTCCTTATTTACTTTTTATTTTTTTTTTTTGCTTATCAAGGAATATTTGCTGTATAAATTGATAACACTAATCTCTATAAATAGCCAAAAAAAAAAAAACAAAGTCAAAAAATTGAATAATTTGAAAACGAAATCATTGAGAAAAAATTTCCAACAAACTTAATCCATTGCACAGCCTTGAAAAAGTTAAAAATAATTTTAATGTCAAATTATTAGGATAGATTATCTTATTAAAAACCCGTGTGAACGAACACCTTCTGCAATTTTAATTTAATTTTATAGCTATATTATTATTAATAAGGACATCAATAAACAAAAAAAAAATATGAACATTCAGTAGATAAGATCATTGTCCTGTTGGATTTTGATTATACACTTGAAATTTTATTGCAAAGTTTGTTGTCCTCTCTTTCTTATGGTCGATATCTAAATTGGGTAATAAAAATTTTATTTTAAATTTTATCACCTTTATTTCTTATTTAATTTAATTTTTTTTCGATTATTAGAACAGTTGTTTTGTTGTTTGTAGGACATTAATTTTGTAAATAAAATAACTTCAAATATAAATGAAAATATGTTTTTTTTTTCAGATAACAGTAAGACATTGAAAGAAGGTGCACGAGATTGATTCTAACTCGGGAGAGCAGTTTAACGCACTGTATAGGTCCATAATCCATAAACAAATTAGCATTTTTGCAACATTAAAACTAGTCTTCATCATTGTCCTGCAACCCCATCCGTGGGGCATAGGGCGGAAGTAAATTATTTCCAACGGCTCCTATCTGCGGCTAAACTCTTCAATTGTGGCCACGTTCGTTGCTAGGTACTTGCTTCGGCTAAGACAGTTGTTCTCCACGTTTTTCTTGGCCTTCCGATGCGACGTGTACCCTGCGGATTCCATTCGAAACATTGTTTCGGGATGTTCTTGTCAGGTTTCCTCATAGTATGCCCGATCCAACGCCATTTCCTCTGTCGGATTTCCTCGTCTATTTGTTTTTGTTTCGTTTTTTACCACAGCGTTCTGTTGGAAATGGTTTGTGGACAACGAATGTTTAGGATGCGCCGGAGACATTTATTGGTGTACGCTTGGAGTTTCCTGGTAATGTTTACTGAAACTTTCCATGTTTCGCAAGCGTACAAGAGAACAGATTTTACACTTGCGTTGAATATTCTTATTTTTGTGCGCAGAGATAGGTTGCTTGCCTGCAATATTTTTGAAATCATCCCGAAAGCAGTACGGGGTTTGCTGATGCGAGCTTCAATATCCAAATCGGCGCCTCCATCTGATGACACGATGCTGCCCAAGTAATTGAACGTAGTCACCTCTTCGATTCGCATTTCTTCATGGAGGATCGGATGTTGTGATGTATGAGCTGTGCGCATGATTTTAGTTTTAGCTGAATTAACTTTTAGGCTCGCACTTCTTCCAGTGTCATACAGCTTTTGGAACATCTCGTTCAAACCTCCATTCGTATGTGACAATAAACACACATCGTCGGCGTAATCTAAGAGGCTGATACGTTCGAAAGGACGCCACTGGATACCGTTGCTCTCGTTTACACCCACAGTAGTAGTCAGTATGTCATCCATCACTACTAAAAACAATATGGATGATAAAATACAGCCCTGCCTTACTCACTGACACACCTCAAAGCAATTTGTCAGCTGTCCTCGATGTAAAAAAACTAGCCTTACAAACTAACAATTCCGTGACAAAAAGTCATAATCGCTTATATCTGAAATTAATTCTTGAAGTAAAATCAATTTTAAAGTTTAAATAACGGAGCTTTACCAGTTTTTGGTTTTTTAAAATTGCTTAAATTATGTGCACATTTAAAATACAAAAACTTTATTTTGTAAAAAACTTGTATGTTGTTATAAGATTTTAATGCTAATAAATAAAGTTTTGTAAAAATCCCTTAAATAAAATAAGCCGTTTAAACACTCAATACATTTAATGAACATTTAAAAATGATATTCCAAATTTGTGGAAAACAAGTTTTTATGTCTAATTGTAGGAACATATTTAAAATATTTTAAGTTAAACAAGCGATTATGGCAAAAACACTTTTAGATCATATTGACATCCAAGTAGATGGATCAAGGCTCCAATATTCAATTGATCACACTTAAAATCAAACAAGGCTCCAGTATTCGATTTTATCACAGCTGATATCTTAAAGAAACTACCACTTTTAATTGTACCAACTAAAACAATTAATGGAGCCCTCAAAAAAAAATTTGCCATGATTGTGCATAAGCCAGGAAAACCCCCAAACGACGACGCCTAGTCCTACATACCTATTTTATTGTTACCAGTAATCTCTAAGTTGTTTGAGAATTTACTCCTTAAAACAATCCAACCTTTGATTGAAAACGGAAACATTATTACAAATCATTAATTTGGATTTAGAAAACAATAGTCAACTGTCGAACAAGTCCATAGAATAACTGATGTCGTCGAAAAAACATTGGAAGAAAAATGCATCTGCTCTTCAGTGTTTCTCGATATTGCGCAAGCCTTCGATAAAGTATGGCACGAAGGACTTATCTACAAGGTATGTCGAACGTTCGCGTAAATGTGATCACGATTCGCTAATAAATTTATTCGCTGTGGAAAAGTCGTTGCTAACCTAACACTTGAAAATTTGACAAGTATATTTTAGATTAATAAAAAACTTTCAGTTGAATAAAGATGCATTATTTTATATTTTAAATTCAGTGAAACCTAAATCGAAGCCTTAAATTAGAACAAATGGAATATATTACCAATAGTAACAGTAGTCTGTGCAATACGATGAAGGAAATTATCACTGGCAATAATTCAGAGTTTCGATTGTTTCGGATATATTTACTGCTACTTTTCATTTTAAATTTCTTCAAGTGTATTTGAATTTGTAACAACACTTAGAACGGCTCTTCTTGAATTTGTAACAACACTTAGAACGGATTCATTTGGATTCTCTGGATTTTGTTCTTTGCTCAACAGAGCATCGACAGCTTGTTTCTACGCCTATTGTTTTTATATATATTTTTTTTGCAATACCTGTGATCATATTATTATCCACACGCAGTACATAGACGAATAAACAAATAAACAATGATTTATTCCACTTTTTGAATTCACGTTTTGAAGATCCTAATACATTTAATTCGGTTGCATATCGATTCCAGAACACTTTTAATGCACTTTTATTCCAATTTGCTGTTCCCACAAGCTTAATCATTATTCTCCCAATTGCACCAGCTTATCACACTTTTTTTTTATAGCTGCAAATAATATTATTATGTTATTCATAAATTTTGTAAATAATATTCTCACATTGTTTTTTAAATTTACCCTCCCCTCCATTTTTACGCGAAAAACAAAAAAATATTTTATTTTTATTTTTGTTTTACGGTTGTCACTTAAATTTTTCATTCGACAAACGTATTAAGTTCGCTTCGTTAAACATGAACATATTAAGTTCACTTCGCTAATCATGATCGCATGAAAGCGAATTCGCCTACTTAGACGTTCGATTCGAGAATCATGGTAAGGGTATTACACTGCTCTAGAAGTACCACAAGGTAGTATACTGGGCCCCATCCCCATACTATATTTACTATATACTAGTCATATTTCAGAGATAGAAGATAGAAAGGTGATACCTACTTTTACAGATGATACGGTTATATTAGCAGTCGGTAAAAATATAAATTTCCAAGCCAATAAGAAAATCTCCATTTGGAACAAAAAGTGGATAATCAAATTGAATGAAGCAAAATCTACTCACGTTAACTTTACAAATAAAAATATTGAGTCACACATTCCCGTAAGATTAAACAAAGTCATCATACCATATCAAAATTCTGCTAAATATCTTGGTATGACGCTTGACACAAAACTTAGATGGAAAGAACACGTCAAGAAAAAAAAACTAGAACTAGATCTGAAATGCAAACATTTTTATTGGTTAATTGATAATTGGCAATTGATAGTCTACGCTTTTGACATATAACAAAGTTTTGATCTACAATCAGATATAAAAGTCAGTCTGAGCATACGGCATTCAAGCAACTACATATTCAAATTATCCAAACATTCCAAAGTATTGTGAAACATCGTTAATGCCCCCTCTGGTTTGTTCGCAAAGCGGATATTCATAGAGATCTCAGTTTTAGAAGACTTAAACGGACGAAGGCGTTTGAACTGTGTTAAGATATTTGAAGAACTGTGAATTTTGTTTGATAAAAGATATCTGAAGTAATAAAGCCGAAATTGTATTAATGATTACTCTTAAAGATTAGTTTTAATTTTAACAAAAGGATGGTAGATTTTAGTGCGTCAAAGTCGGCACAGTCCTTCACTTCGTTTTTCCCCGGCGCATAGAACAGAAGCAGAAGGCTCTTTTGATGATTCTGTCTTCTATCTGAAAAAAAAAGTCATATTAATATAAGTCAGTATGTACCCTAGCAAAAATGTGCCTTCTAGTAGTAAGAATCAAACCAAATTTTGGAAGGAAAAACTTTTGCAAATTTTCAATATGGTAGTTACACATTATATTTCTTATGTTGACATAATCGGTTATGATTTGTTGGAACAGGAATAATTTATTTTTGACTCAAAGAAAGCAAGGTAGTAAGGTGGCTTTAATTTTACTAAAATCCCATCAAATTTTGATAGATAAAAGTTTTACCCGTTCGTTTTAGTCTTCTAACATAGTTTTGATTGTCAATTGTGCTAGATGAAAATATATAGGCACAGAAATATCAATTGGGATCTATTCTATATCTTTAAGACACACGGATACGTTATAATGATTTCTAAACAAACCAGCGGTTCTAGTTTCAAATACTTTTAATCAAACGGAAAAGTACAATAGATTTTAAAAGGTCACCTCTACATAATGGGGGGTGTTCTATTTATCCAAATATCTATTCGAAATACCTTTACAAAACTTCTAATATAATGGATTGTAAATGTTGTAACAAAACGAGTAAAAAAATAAAACAATATTTCCAAAAAGTAAAACTTTTGTTAAATTTTAGAAATTTAAAACCTCAGTTTCTTCAAATTTCGATCAAATTGTTAAATTAAGTTAATCAGTACCGATTTGTAAAGCGATCTATATCGACTCCAAAATAAATCCAAGACATTTTTCGCGGAAATTTAAAACTTATTTTTTAATTAATTTATAAAAATATAATTTAAGACAATTTTAATATTTTAAAGTATTTAATTGCAATTTATAAGAAGTCTACAACAATCTAATAAAAATCTATTTTTAAATTTTTATCCTTTTACAGTCATTTGACTTTATAAATGAGAAAATATCCTTTTCAAAACTGGTTCTCGGTTATTTTTTAAGATTTAAACTAAAACTCTTTTGAAGATATTTAACACCATTTACAAATGCAAAAACAAAATAACAACAAAATACAAATAATTAAAAACTTAATATTTTTATCAAAATTTTAATTGTAAATTCCCTTTAATTATATGTAAATTAAATCACTAGACAAAATTTTTAGAAAATATTGCAAAATCGACAGCAAAACACAGAAAACAATTCTTTCTAAATTTGAATTTCACTTTTTTTGATAAGTTAGTCCATCGAAAGAGGCTTCAGACACTACCTCATAACAGATAGGGCAATTCTCAAGCTTTAACTGAATGGATAATTCTCACTTTTATTCGAATCGAAGCTAATAATTCAAAATAACCACAACTTATAAATTTAACTCAAAAACTATAATTCCAATGATCTATCAAAATCCTATCGAGCTCATTATAATCACATTTTAAGGTAAAGCTTCAATATTAATATGTTTAGTTAGACATGTCTTATATCGTATAGCGAATATTTTTATTTCGTCTTAAATCTTAGGTATGTCAAGAATTGATCTCAGTTATTTGAGTAAATTATTAAAATAATTTGAATTATTGAATAAAAAATAGTAAAATAATTCAAAAGTTTAAAATTTTAACTTCTTAAACTGGAATTAAGAAAGTGTTTCAGCATTTTCATTCAGCAGTTTCTCAACTAACCACAAAAAATAATGTCGTTCAAAAGTTTGAGCCTCAATTTGAGAATAGGTGAAAATATTTTAAATTTTTAAACCAAAATTTTAGAACTAAATAAATTTCTGAGACAAACCAGAATTCTCAAAGTAACTTAAAGAGTTTAAAACGTAGCTCAAAAATATTTCCAACTAACCTCATGAAATATTTTGAGCCAAATTTGAGAATTGATGAAAATATTTTAAAATTTTAAATCAAAATTTGTAAACTGAAGAAATTTTTGAGACGTACAAGAATTCTCGATTTACCTCAAAGAGTTTAACAAGTAAGTCAAAAAATTTCAGATTTACCTCATGAAATATTTTGAGCTAAATTTCGCGAATTGATTGCAAAAATTTTGAATTTTTCAACTAAAATTTTAGAATTGCAGAAATTACTAGTACAGTTTTTGAATTCGGATTCTTAAAGTAAATTAAAATCAGACTCATCGCATGAAATAATTTGAATTAAAATTTAGAATTTGGTGCAAATTTCTTACATTTTAGAACTTAACCAATTTTCTGAAAATTAACTAAAAAAGTTTAAAAAGTAACTCAAGAATTTTCAGACCAAGCTTATGAAATAATTTGAGCCAACAATTTGAGAATTGGTGCGAATATTTTACAGTTTTAAACCAAAATTGGAGAACTGAATAAATTTCTAAAACAATTTTGTTTTTGTTTTTCTAGAATTCTCAATGTAACTAATAGAGTTTAAAAAGTAACTCAAAAATTTTAAAACTAAGCTCATAAAATAATTTGCGTCAAAAATTTGAGAATTAGTTCAAATATTTTACATTTTTAAACTAAATTTTGAGAATTGAACAAATTACTGAGGCGAACCAGAACTCTCGAAGTAACGTAAAGCTAAAAAGTTTAAAAAATAATTCAAAAATATTTGGAATAAGCTCATGATTTGATCCAACAATTTGAGAATTGGTGTAAATATTTTAAAATTTTAAACCAGAACTGAACTAAGTACTGAAACGTACAAGAATTCTCGAATTAACTTAAAGAATTTAAAAAGTAACTCAAAAAATTTCAGACTAACCTCATGAAATATTTTGAGCTAAATTTCGCGAATTGATTGCAAAAATTTTGAATTTTTCAACTAAAATTTTAGAATTGCACAAATTACAATTTTGCGAATTTATTGCAAAAATTACTAGTAATTAAAAAAAAGATTTGAGAACTGAATAAATTATCGGATTTTTTTTTTAACTAGAATTCTCAAAGTAACTAAAAAAGTTTAAAAACTAACTCAAAAATGTTCAGGCTAAGCTCATGAAATATTTTGAGCCAAAAATTTAAAAACTGTTGCAAATATTTTAAATTTTAAAGCCAAAATTTGATAACTAAACAAATTTCTGAGACGAACCAGAATTCTCGAAGTACCTTAAAGAGTTTGAATAGTAACTCAAAAATTTTGAGTTTTATAAAACCTTGTTTTCAATTTTGGTATAATAGTGAAAATAGTCGAATATTTTCCTTTTAATTTCATCTACAATTTTCAGACTTCTTCAGTGTTTTGTACTCGACTACAAGTGTATGATAAGCATATCAGTAAAATTAAAAGGAAAATATTCGACTATTTTCACTATTAAACTCAAAAATGTTCAGATTCAACTAATGAAATAATTTAGAATAGGTGCAAAGGTGCAAAAATCTTAAACTTTTAACTTACTTACTTACTTGCTGGGCGCTACAGACCTTGAAGGTCCTGGACCTGGCGCAAAATTGTCCTCCACTGATTTCGGTCACGAGCAGAATCTCTCCAGTTGGTGATTTGAAGCTTTTTCATATCTGCCGATACTTCATCTCTCCAGCGAAGGTGTAGCCTCCCTCGACGACGCGTTCCCTGAGGCTTGGATTCGAAGAGTTTCCTAGCCGGAGCATTTTCGTCCATACGCTCTACATGGCCTTGTCAATGAAGCCGTCTAATTCTGACTTTTTTAGCACAGGACCATAAATGCGACGAAGAATTTTTCTCTCAAAGATACCATGTGCATGCTCGCTTGCTTTTGGTAATGTCCACGATTCAGAACCATATATCAGAACCGGAACCATATAGCAGAACCATATAGCAGATTCAGGAATATCAATTTCTTGAAAAATTTATTTCATCGAAATTTTCAAAGTACAAATAACTATTTCAATTCTAAATCCAAATTAAAATAAATAACATCAGCCATGATAATCAAAATAGAACAGAATTGCCAAAGAATTTACAGAATAACACCTTGAACTTGTAAATTTTTGAATTAATTTAAAACCCAATAGAATAATATATTCCATTTAAATTCCAGAAGAAGTTTAAACGATAACTGAATGAAAATATATTTTTTTTTTATATATTTTTAATGAATTATCATACATTATTTAAGCTCAAATTTATTTACTTTCCACCATTTTTTTTTTCTTTTTGAACCAAAAACGAAATATTTTTGAAACAACAAAATACGGGCGAACGATAATAATCAATTTTAAATTTTAATTCTTATGTATTCAAAAAAATATTTATTCCTCATAAATTATTTTCCATCATAATATTTTATAATCAAGGACAACTTCTTTATTTTTTTTATTTAACCCCGGATCATTGGAGTA
The DNA here is from genome assembly GCA_963942445.1 of Argyra leucocephala. Classification (NCBI taxonomy): domain Eukaryota; kingdom Metazoa; phylum Arthropoda; class Insecta; order Diptera; family Dolichopodidae; genus Argyra; species Argyra leucocephala. Next base: position 20,843,216 of record OZ012681.1, read on the forward strand.
TATAGGTCTTAATTTCCTTATTTATTTATATTTTGTTTGTATTTTTCTTTTGAAAAAAAAAATAAATAAATTATACATCATAAGAGTCATGGTCGCATTATGTAAATTTATTCATAAAATATTCAGTGTTAAAAAAAAAAATAAAAAACATTTTTCAGAGTTTAAAAAAACAACCAAAAATCGAAAACAAACAATATGGTTCCCCCCCGCCTCTGAATCTTGTAATTTACATTCAATTAAATTGAATTACATTGAAAATAAGTCGATTGCTGTAACATGAATGATTTACAGTCATAAAAAAAAGAAATAAAAAAAAACAAAAATTATTTTGAAAACATGAAGCAACCTCATCATGAGAAATAAACTGATTTATAAATTAAAAATTTTGTACTTAAAAAATAATATTATTATTTTTGCCCATTTTCAATAAAAACGCATGTTTTCTTTTACCGTATTACATTTTTTATGAATTTTAAATTTAGCATTTAATTGGACCAATCAATTACTAATATTCTTTTGAACATTTTCAGAAGATTATTATTGATTAATTTGGCTTTAAAGTCCTTAAGACTTTCTTTATTAGACTTTAAGGACATACATTAAAAATTTGTTATCTCTTCGTTATTTCATTATCCAAACAAAATTGTCTGTCACTTTAGATTCTAGTTTATCATTATCATAATTATCATTGTCCCTTAACACCATCAATAAGTCATAAGCTTGATAATTTCGAAAATTTATTTCCAATTCGGTTTTATCGGTGTTTCACACCCGACGGCGCCACATAAAATATGCAGAAAAAAATTACTACCTCCAACATATTTCCCATATTTTCTGTACGATTTATTACCTCTGAGCCTGTGCGATTTTCTACCACCAAAGCTATTGCAGCATTCATCTTGTTTCGATTTTATGACATCTTTAGAACAAATAGTTTGCTGTCATGTTTAATAAAATGCCATTTGGTTGATCCTTTGACATTTCCTTGCAAATAAAAGATTAGACCATATTTTATCTGATAAGAATACCAACTCGTGGGATAATCAGATTCATCTTCATAGAAGCCACTAATTGTGAGTATAGACACAAGTTACCAACGTGGAAATAGCTCCATACATGGTTACGAAAATAATGTGAATTGAGTATAGATCCCCACTATCGTGTACTATCTGAGACATTGCCTTATAAACTCTATGTTTCCTCTCTTTAGTTTGCAATCCTTTCAACTACACCAGGGTTTGAAATTAATCGTATGATTGATATAAATGAAGCCACTTGCGATCACTGGTGTTTTATTGAATATAGCAGATATCGAAACTACAACGATGAAGTTCGTTTACTAATCCAAAAAAAATACGTTCTAAAAACAGCAAAAAGTACATTTCTAAAGATTAAAATATAGTTTAGAGATAAATCAAGTGTATCGCAGATACATAACATTACCCTATCCTTCATAAAGAAGGAAAAATTATAAAAAAGGATTAATTTTATTATCTGAATCAGATGGCGTAATCCAGATGCTGTACTATGCTCCACCCATTGCGTTACAGCACAATTATGGTGATGATCATGTCATCAGCTAGAAGTTCTAATGTAGATATGAAAACTAAGATCAGAAAATTCCGCAATATTCTTAAAATTATAACAATTTGAAATTTATATCTATGCAATAAAACAAGAATTGTGCGATGGCATATTTAGTTCAAAATATATATAATTGAAGATTCCATACTATGCCCCACTTTTTGGGTTACAGAACAATGATGGTAATGCTGATGTTATCAGATGAAAGCAATAATCTAAATATTAAACCTAACATTGGAAAATTCTGCAACAGTCTTAAAGTTATAACAGTCCAAAATTATATCCAATCAGAATTGTACGATTGCGAAATTTTTTTGTCACTATTAACAACAAATTTTAAGCGTACATCAAAAAACATATCCTGCGAATTGTAAACATTTTTCAGTCGCTATCCATTTTCACCAAATTATTATGGCACAAAATTAACTAGGAGATAAAAAAAACGTAGAAAACTTGTAGAAAAAATGGCGTTGGATTGGCTGTGAAGAAACCTGACAACAACACTGCCAAACAACATTTTGCATGCAAATGTTATCGCATCCAAAAAACCAATGAAAAACAAAGCTCCTATTCTAAAATACCAAGGTACAATTATACAAAACACTCATCCGGTGCTACTATATATGGCTCTGTATCGTTTACATTACCAAAAGCAAGCGAGCATGCAGTTGGTATATCTTTGAGAGAAATATTCTTCGTCGCATTTATGGTTTTGTGTCTGCCGAAGGTATTCGGTGCAGAAGATACAATGCTGAACTATACCTGCTGTTCAAGGACATGGACCTAGCCAAAAAAAAAAATCAAAACAATAAGTCTTCATTGGCTAGACCATGAAGAGCGTATGGATGAAAATGCTCCTGCTAGGAAACTCTTCGAAGCATCAAAAAACCAACTAGAGAGATTTCATTTATGACCGAAGCCATTGGAGGGCAATTTTTCGTCAGGCCCAGGACCTTCGAGGTCTGTAGCATCCAACATGTAAGTAAGTAAGTAATATGAAAGCTAATTAAAAATGTTAGTAAGCAAATTGATGGGGTTCAATATACTCGAATATAATTATTCATAATAATAATATAAACAATTCAACAAAATTCAACTTCTTCAAAATGAATATAAAGTGAGACATGACACACAAGGGGATAATGACAAACAACGATCATATATCAAGCAAATAATCTACTAAAGAAAATCGTTGCAGGTGAAGGGGCTAGCTATAAATAAAAATTAATTAAAGTTGATTAAAGATTAATGTACAACAATGAAGACCGGATGTAAGACAATGAAGAAAGTATATGACACGAAATTCCCTACCCTGATTCATCATTCATGAATTCAAACATGAATTCAAACATGAATAAAACAAAAATACTTTTCGGGGGAGTGGTTTTTAATAAAATAAGAATGCCAATACGGATACACGTTTAATTATTAAAATTATTCAAAATTAATTTAAACGTCTTTGAATGTCTGCATTACAATATTTTTATTTATTTTATTTTTAATAAATAAATATTCATTACCGTTATTGCCTAGAATCGTATTGTGACCTACAAAAATAATACAAATTTTTAAATGTTTTTAAACCATTTAATTATCCTTAAAAAACACTTCCTAAATAAATAAATTTGGAAAAAAAAAAAAATTCCCATAATTCTGCAAAGAAACTCTGCCATTGTGAAAACAAAGAAAAAAAAATTAAATTTCCCGATTGTTTAATTCCGAAAATCTCTCATATTTTTACCGTAACCTTAAACTTAAAATTATGTATTTTGTTTTTCTTTTTCATTACAACAACGATTACTAACTATCCTTTTCCGTAAAACCTTGAAAGTTTTTCCGGAAAAAAAAAAATAATTATTCATAATTTTAATATGATTTTTGAATTTACGGGTGTTAGAAATTTTAATGAAATAAAAGAAAAGACAATAATGAATATCATATAATAAAGACCTTCAAGAGAAAAGGAAAAAAAAAATCACAGTGTAAATTTACAAAAGAAAAAAAAAAAAAAATTAACAAAAAGGATATGAAGAGAAATTCAGGAAAATTCTCGAAAATTTTACATTGCAAAGTGGTTTAAAACGAAAAAACTGAAAAATATGACAAAATTATATTAACAGATGGCGTAACTAGGTACACAATTAAATCTCTGTTTATTTGCTTTGTTTCTTTAGTCCCTATCATTGTTGTGGCATCCGGGGGCCTAACACAATATTAAATAATAAAGTCAATTTATTCCTTTATTTTTTTTTCTTTTTCATCATCGCCTAATTAAAGTTTTGCAAACATTCTTTGAAGATTCAAAATAATGAACTTGTATTGTTTATTTTTTGTTTTGGTTTTTTTTTTTTTTTTGCTATCAACAACACTAGCACCATGATAATCAAATTTTAATTAGTAATAATGGGAAAATATATTTGAAAAAAAATCAACAACAAAAAAACTAATGAATAAAAAAGGATCTTTAAGGATATTTAATTGTTAATTAATTATTTAATTCGACATTTGAATGAAATTTTCAAAAATGAAAATATTTTTTGACAATAGTGGAGATAAATTTTTTTCGCTAAAACAAATAGCAGAGAACTATTATTTCTCTTTTGTATAAATTTGATCTCAGAATTTTTTGTAAGTAGAAATATAAAAGTGGCCACTTCAGAAATTTTCTAAAAAAAAACAGTTAACAACAGAAATAAACAGAACAATATTATGTCACTATAATAGTGACACTGTACAACAATCGATGGGTCACTTTAATCAGGTTATTATAATATTATACAATGTTCTTAAAACCCAGCCAAAAGCTACTATAATTTATTTGATGATTGAATTTATTATTAAGATGTGGGGGCTAAAACATAATTTTGCATCCAATTAACAAAATTTAGAAGGTTAATGACGATAGCAAATTATCTGGCCAAATCCACGAAAATATTATAGAAACATTGGCAAAAATAGTTTGTCTACATTTCAAAGCCTGATTTCTGAAAGGTCCCAGCTTCGATTTCCGATGAAACAAAAAATATGTTTTATGGGTTTTTCTTGTACCCTTTGTCGTTGGGATAAAATAAATGAAAAAAAAAACTTAAATAAAATGGAACTACGCTATTTAAGAAGGCTTAGATCCTGATAATAGTAGTAGGTTATCATATTTAATAAGTCAGAAATTTGATAAATAAATACTTAAAAAACATGAAGTAAAATATATGTAGAAAAAATTTGAAGTACCGTATTTAATTAGGCATGAAAAGGTAATTCTACCCACTGTCAATAACATAAAAAAAAAAAACAAAAAACAAAAAACAAAGACGAGAACTTGTAAAGGAAGTAAACATTTTGTAATTATAAAATTGTGTTTTTATCGATACATTGAAGAGCCTTAGTGGAATTACCCTTGATGAAAAGCTCAGATGGAATGAAAATGTTGAGATAAAAAAAAAAAAAAAGGGTTAGAACTGAAATATAATCAGCTGTATTGACTAATTGGGTGGACATATACGCTTTCGACGTATAACAAATTTTTGATCTACAGTCAAACTTTAAAGCCAGTCTGGAAATACAATATTCAAACATAGGGCTATGCTAAATAACTTCATATTCAAACGTTCCAAAACAAAGTGTTGCTAAACATTGTAAATGCTCCATAGTACGTTCGCAATGCTGATCAAGATTCCTATCGTAAACGACGAAATAAAAAAACTGATAGAATCCACAAAATTCGTCTTCCTCAACATGTTAATATTGATTAGCTGACAGTCAAAACTTTGTTAGGAGATTTAAACGGGCAAAAGCGTTAAAACTGTGTTAGAATAAAATCTTTTATCTCTCAATAATTTTTAATGGAATTTTGTTTTGTTTGAAATTATATTTTAACTAGCTTTGTAAGCCGCCATAAATGACGGAAGCAAAATAAATTATAGCATTTCTTTCCTTCATTAGAGTTTTCATTTCAAGTTTAAGAAAAATACGTATTTGCTTACTAATTTATCATAACTTTATTTTTTTATTATAACGCTTTTAATTACAATGTAAACAGAATATTTGTAGTAAGGTGCAAAATTTTCTATTCCTTAAGGGTCATTTACTCGATCATTTTAGCGACATCCATTTTGCCAACATTGAAAATTGAACTTGGTTCAATAACATTCAATAACATTCGCTGCGTAAGTTTAGCGTCAAAGTTTATAGCGAACAAATAATATTTTATAATGAGCCAAAACTTTGATCGAAAACAATTTTAAAAACAAAAATAAAAAAAACTGTAAATATAAAAAAAACAATAATATTGTAGGTACAAATAATATTTATTTTGATGAATAAAATAAAAACTCGTGTTGGAGAAAAAATTAAAATAAAAAAATTTACTCCAAATAAATAGGTATTTATAAAACTGTTCATAACTTGTGAACCATTGATCAGTTATTTAAAATTTCATTTCATTTCAAAAAATTCATTATCGAACTGTGCAAGTTAAAATTAATACATAATTATTAGAAATAAGAACAACAATCAATATGGTTTCACCGATACCTATATATACCTACCTACTATATTAAAAAAAAATCATCACTCTCTACAACACACATTTCTACACACTTGAAGAAAACAAATATACCTAAAAAGTATAAATTTACAAAGATAAGAAATAAAAAATAATAGTACAAAATTTCATTTAATTTCTTTAAAAATGTATAGGTTGTTATTGTTTTTATGTGTAAATCATCAGAACCAAAACCTAGACCCATAATACATACTAAATATTATATACGATCATAAATTTATTTATCATATAGATATATATATATATATATATATTAAAAAAAAACAATAAACAAAAAAAATAAAAATAAAAAACAATTTTAACTCATCATCGCATCACATTTCTGGCTAGAGTATATATACCTATAGTACTATAGTACAGGCAATGCATACGGTAGCAAAACTATGATGCTATGATCATTATCATAACAACAACAAAAAATTTGTAGACACATATGCATATTGTGTATAATTTTAAGTAATAGGAAGAACCTTTAAGTGCATTATGTTTTTTTTTGTGTTAAATGCTGTTTGCATTTTGGTTATTATACCATATTAAACTATTGATAAAATTTCTATTAGTCCTTATTATTATAAATCAAAAAAATTGTTTGTTTTATTTATATTATTATTATTTTTTTTTAGTTTTCCTTATTATTTGCGAAAAAGACTAACATTAAATTAAAAAAATATATTTCATGCAATGGCATTTTTTCCTGCAACGGTTCAGCATGGTAGACAGGGGTTAAAAAAGAGCACAAAAGCAATTTGTATATGTGTTGGAGTATTCCGTCGGACTTACAAACATCCAGATAAATACAGAAAATTATATATTTTAATGATTAGTCTAAAAGACTAGTTTTAATTTTAACAAAAGGATATAAGTTTTTAGAGCGCTAAAGTTGACAAAGTTCTTCACTTCGTTTTCCCCTGGGAAATAGAACAATAAATGAAGACATTTTTTATGATTATTTTCTATCTGAAAAAAAAGGAGAACAGGAGAGAGGCAGCTACAGTGTAGAAATAAATGATAAATAGTCGAAATTTATATAACTCACCCTGATGTAAGTTATCCTATATTAGAGATTTATTCATTATATTAGCGTCTAGACGAGAAATGTAAATCTTATTTTGTTTTAGATATTTTTTGCTTTACGAATTGGAACGTTTGATATGGAATTGTTTTTATTTCCAATAGGTTGAAAATATCAATAGAAAAATATCTTGCAAATTTTAGAATTTTCCTCATATACGAGGGCAGTCTGTTATGTTTTCTGTACTAATATTAAAAAACATTTTTTTTGGCAAATTTATTTGTTATTTTTCAAACACAGTTTTTCAAGTTAAGCCACTTCATCAAATATTTTTGAAGTTTCCTTTCCGTTTGTAACATACGATTTTTTAATACCTTTCAAATATTTCAGCGATAAACATTTGATAAAAAGTTTCGTTCCAGTTAGCTAACAAGAATTTAAGTCACTAGGAGCTAAATCACGATTGTGGCGGGATATGTGGAGCAATTCTGTATCGTACTTCATTCAATTTTACTATTACCAAATTTAGCATAAGTGTCTGTGTATTGTCTTAGTGAAAAAGTTAATTTTCTTCCTCACTAAATATGGTGATTTTAAATTAATTTCATAATTCATTCGATCCAATAATGCACAGTAACATCCAGCAGTTACTGTATTTACTTTTTCAAGATAGTTGAAGAATATTGTACCATACGCATTCCAGTTCATATAATGTTTCCTATTCATTTTCCTATTTTAATTTTCTTTGGCGCACTTTCACAAGTTGCTGTCCATTGTTTTGATATTTTTTGTTTGTTTCTGTATTCAGTGGCGGGACATGGGCCAACATTTATAAATCAAAGTGAAAATTAATTTGGATTACGTTAATATATCAATAAAAGCTTTTTGAATTAAATAATAAGCTGGAGGATGTGGCATCAAATCACCCGCGAGTCACAATTATTGTTTACCAGCAAAAAAAAAACAAAAACTAAACCATCTTTCTAACAGTTTTTTAATTTGAAGTGCGTAATGTAGTAAAATGCATCTTCTGACATTTGTAGCATTATATAAAGCTTATAAACAACTTTTCTTCAACGATCATTTGTCCCTGCATCAAGTAGTTTTTTTTTTAAATTTCAGTGGATGTATCTATTTTTGGCTTTGAACTACTTTCTTCAATATCTTCACTTCGTATAACCACGTTTCAATTCCATTACTCGAAAAGCAATAATTTGTAATTTATGTAATTTTGTCCAGATGTAGTTTTGTCCATATGTAATTTTGTCCCAAAAGCAATAATTAGAATAAATGATGGTGATAAATTACCTAAAATACTATATATATATATCCTTTCTCACATTGATTGCTAATGAACGTTTCACAAAGAGGCAAGTATATAAGGAAATCACAAAAATTGACTCAATAATAATGGCTACTAAACAGTAAACTATTTGGCAGACAAACTTGACAATAAACACCATATAATAGAAACGATTATTTTTTCGAATGAAAATCATAAAAATGTACAACATGTATTGATAAAAAAATTTGCTTACACGAAACACATCGAACTGCCTTCGAGGATGTACAATATGTTAACAAAATGTACCAAACTTTTCCTATATGAACCGATTGAAATTAAATTATAGCTAAATAATTAATAATATTTATTACCGTCAGATCAATGCTCAGTCCTTTCGACCCGCATGGTGTAACAAATATACCACTATAAAAGTTTAAATATTTCTAAAACAAAGAAATGGCATATAAAATTTGGTTTGAACCTATACCAAATCGCTTTTAAAGCTTTTTTTTATAATTCTTGAAAAAAACATGTTCATTTTGAGGTATTTTTGTCAACAAGGTACCGTTACTTTTCGGAGAGAATCAAATGTATGGTAGATTATTTAGATGTTGCTCAGTTTATTAAAAATTGCCATTGAGAAAGTACATGAAATCTGAAAATATTGCCAAAATAAATTAAAATAAAACAAATTTTAATGTTATAAATACAGAAAGTAAGATATTTTTTATTATACCTATATTATTTTTATACATTTCTACAGATATTCTACAGAGCCGTCTTGTACATATATGTACCACCAGTACGTTGCGCACTACATTATGTTTTGTTGTATTACAGATATTTAACAATGTTGTCCCAGCTCACCTTGGTGTAGCCCCTCTTTGTAAACACATTTCGCTCAAATAAATTGTATTTTAAAATATGTGCATAAGATATTCTCCCAACACATTTAATCCAAACTTTGTAATTCGAAAGCCGGGTCAAAAAAATTATATCAAGCACATTGGACATCTATTACTAGACCACCATTCTACAATTGATTGTGCTACATATTATCATACTGTAGTATTAGTAAAACTCCACCATAGCAAAACAACCCCCAAATAAACGTTAATTAGAAAAATTTATCACAATATTGATTTTCAACTTGATTTATTTACTTTTTATGTACCATCAAAATTAAATCAAATTACAACAAAATGCTTTAACCTATTAATATCTCAATAGCTCAATTACATAATCAACAAATTATACATAACTATACAATACGACCTATTGAGCTATCAATAGTTGAATAATAAAGTAGAGGATGTGGATTCAAATCCCCCGCGAATCATAATTGTTAACCAGCAAAAAAAATAAAATACACACAAAAAGTATCAAAAGTATATTTAACCCTCTGAATTGTAATACTAATACTAAGAAGAGTAAACCATAATGAATTCAACAGACTGCTTTATATCTATGTTATAAATTTATTCTCTTCTTCAAACAAGAAATAACACTTGAAGTCAATTATACCGATTCTATAAATACTTTAATAAAATGTGTAAAAATTTTCACCATTATGTAACACAAGAAAAATAAATACAAAAACAAAAAAAACATCTTTTGTCATTTTTTTTTTAAAAAGGATTTTCAAGGATATTTATTGAATGAACATGATACTTATTAAATCCCTATAAATATGCAGTCTCCTGAACCAACAAAATCACATTAACTTTATCATAATATATTGTATTTTAGATTATGGTATACATATTATATATATATACACATATACATAACAATCTACAGTTTACCTCAATAACAACAATGCAAATATACAAAAATATATATGTATATACACTAATGTGTATTATGTACTCGTAAAGCTCTGCAAAGAAAATAAAATATTGTATCTACTTCAATTCGAATACCAAAGACGAAAGCAATCAAAGGAATGCTGTTCTTCTTAAAAATCTTGCAATATTAAATAATACATAAAAACAAAAATCCATTAAAATATTTTCTACAATCGTTGCATTCGTAAAAGAATTATTCTTTGTAGAAAATATAAAAGATTTTTTTAATATTCTAGCAAATAAAAAGAAACATATACGAGTATATTTTATTACAATAATGTCTGTTTGTTCTTTAATATCGCATTTTGTGCTGCGTGCGAATAGAATGTCATGTATTCGCATAGGCAACTAATATGGAGAGTTCTAATAAATAAGCAGATTAGATTTAAATTTAATAAGGTTTATACAAGTCATTAGGGTTTCAAAATTTTCATTGTGAAGTTGTATTTTATAAAAACATCCGTGAATAAATTTTGGACTGGAAATGTCCCATTGGCTTGATTCCTTATAAGACAAAAAAAAAATGCTTTATTGGTTTTTGGACCTGATCCAGTAGCTTTTGTCATTCCGACCTTCCGGTTGAAAGGTTGGCGCTCTACCTACTGCGCCCCCAGCGTGTAAACTAATATTTCGCAAAACAATTAAAAATTTGTCATAATTGATTTGTCAGTAAAATATCAATCGATTCTTATATAGCCTGATCCAACTTAGATAGCCTAGTAGATGCGTTATTGCTTACAATTATTTAATATATTTAATATTACTTTTATTTGTTAATTAAGATAAATTATTAAGCAAAGTAGTACATGAAAATCCAATCGCAAGACACAATAAAGCTTCCAATTAAAAAATGTACTTCAAGTCAGTTTTCTTGTTCTTTCCGCGGATAGAGGGGGATAGAAAATCTGGCAAATCTCGTAACGTCTTTGACAATGATTTTTCTGAGTATATCAACCTAAATATATAATACATATCCAAAATAATTAAATAAATTCGGTAATGGTACTTACCAAAGTATTAGCAGAGGCCAGAGTTGCCGATGAAAATTGAAATGATGTAATAAATAAATTGGATAAGGTTGTCACAAGCACTGATGAAGCAAGTATTTGGCTTTCGAAATATCCATTATTTATCAATCAAATAATAAAATAATAGTGAACGGAAATCTGACAACAATTAAATTATTTAAAATCAGATAAGCTTTCAGTGTTCAATGAACTGAATTGATTACGAAAGATTACAGCAATTTCAAGATCTCGACCAACCAAGAAAAGTTCTTGCTAGTTTAATAAATCGGGAAAAGCAAAACTAATCATAGAAAAAAAGTGTTTTTAAAAAGAGTAAATCTAAAGAATGATGATATAGTGCAGAAAAAAGATGCTTTATAAGGAAAGGCGGTATAATAAATATAGTTTTCCACATTTAAATTAGTAGATATACCTACCATAAAAGTCAAAAGAAAAGCTGTTGCATGGGAATGTATTCCAAATCTTTGTGTAAAATCATTTGAAGTGTCCATATACTTAGAATTATATAAAAGAAAAATAGCCAGAGATACAAACTGGTTTTTGAACCGAACCAAAAAACCACTGAACCATTGATATTTTCCGAACCAAATCCATAACCAAAACCAAACCACTTTTATAATGAATTGGGCGAACCAAACCAAAACCGAACCATTTCTTAAAATAATTCTGAAACCGAACCACAAACCAACAAAATATATGGTGGTTTACGGTTTGGTTCATGTTTTAATCTATTTTTTAACATTTTAAATTTTAACATAACTAATAAAAAAAAAACTGATAGTCGAAATCGAAAGTCATGAAGATAAAATTTGTTTATAGGGAACGAAAAAAAGTCAAATTCAATACGAAAAAAGTCAAATGTTGACATTTGATTTGACTTTTTTTCCATACATGAATTTATAACGTCCTTAAATTTTGAAGCTATGACTGTTGTGATGTGAATGTGAGTAATAAAATTAATTAATTTCTTATGATTTTTTAATTATAATTTTTTGTTTTTTTTTCTCAACGTTACCCCAAAGAAAATGGCCAGCCAAAAAAATAACAAAAACTTTTTTTTTCATTTACTTTGTAATAAAATATTGAATTCGTAGAAAAATATTTTGTATTTATTTGCTGAATATTTGACATTTTTTAAATTTTAAATTTTACGTGGTATTTAGAATGTGTGAGTGTGAGAGGTAAATTTAATACACAAATTTACCTCCAATAAATTATAACTATATGTTATTTTTTACTCGTATGACAATAATTAAAAAAATATGATTTTTTTGGAATATAAAATTTCTTTCTTTAATTGTACTACTAATTTTATAAAATGAGTTTATTAAATGTTTTATAAGATGTGTTATAAAAGTTCTGAATACTTTCTTCATTTCCCACAACATGTACAACAATAAAAAGCATTTGACTGGATGTAACAAATTCAGTTCCAAACGATTGATTAAATTGGTCTATAGTTTTTAAATGACTACTGCTTATTTTCCAGCATGCGCAATAAATTGATTTAAATATCGATTGTCCTTTTCCTCTATAGAAAATCAAATATATAAATTTAATTATTTTTTCATGTTTTTTTTTATATATATTCAATTTGCTTACTTAAAATATATATTTCATTTCAAATATTAGATTATTATTATGACCAGCAGCAGCAATTACAAAATAATAACCAAAAACCAAAAACCAAAAACCAAAACCAAAAATTAAAATGAACCTTAAACCAAAACCGAACCACACGAAAAAAAATTTTGGTTTGCATCTCTGAAAATAGCTAAATAAAGAAAGAAGATAAAACCGAAAATTATAAAAAATTCAAATATGTGGCAATAAGATATTTTATTAAAAATATTTTTGTATTATTTTCTAACCCTTTAATAAAAACTGATAATAGATAATACAAATTAAATGTACTTAAGTAAGGCTAATCTGAGTATATTTCAAGTTGTGGACTATGCAAAATAGACAAATATTCAAAATATCTAAATTTTTCAAAATAGAGCTCTCCAAAACATAGCAAATGCAATGTCCAGACTTAAACAATGATCTGGCAAACAACGTATTAAATATAGTTTTAACAATGTATAAAATAAAAGATGATTGAAAAATTTTTAAGATTTTTAAGTAGAATTTTAACATTCCTTTAATTACTTAACTGCGTCTTTGGTATATTGGAATTAAATTAGATAATATATTTTATTTTCTTTACAAAGCAATGGTCTTATTAAATTATCTAATTCGTTAAATTATATAGATTCTTAAATAGAATGTGAAAAAATCTGCATTTGTCATACTCAAATTTTTCTTTTTAAATATTCCAAATCATGATCAAAATCAACACAATATATTGACAATTGCCATATATTGATAACTACCATTTACATTGTACAACTGAAATGTACTTAAGTTATTTACGCAAGTGAATTTTACTCAAACATCTTGCTTTCAGCAATTACCGACTTTAGAAGTTCATTTATTACAAGTAAAATTACCACTTGTATTCTTCTACATAGTTTGAAAGAGCCTTTAGGGGTTAGTTACGAGATCACACTAAAATAGTCATTGCAAAAACATCAAGTTTTAAATTTGGATTTCCACATTTATACTTGCAAGCCTTACTTTCACTAATTAAAGACTCTGCAAGTTCACTTGTTGCAAATAAAACTGCCACAAGTGTTGTTTTACATAGTTTTAAAGACCCTTTGGGGTTTAGATATGAAATCCCCATTCCAAATATGCAAAACGCAACTTCGTTGACTTTTCTTTGGGGGGATTTTATCTTTGGAATATTATATTTTTCTAGATTTTTGTCTTTGAGACGTTAACCTTGAGGTTTATTTTTTTTTTTTTATTTGTCTAATTTTAATTGAAAAAATAATGGTAGTCTTGCCTTTGGTAAGTACATTGTGACATTCACACTTACTCAGACTAAAATAGTATTTTTAAACTATTTTTTAAGATGATAACATTGAAGAAAAAAAAATAATTTTCAAATTTCGATTTCCATATTTTATACCAACATTTCAAAATAGAAATAGAATATTCATTTACATAAAAATAAAATTGACAAAAAAGTTCAAATTTCAAATTGAAAATTCGCCATTTTACCAATTTTTTTTTTTTTTTTCTACCAAAAAACCAATTTTAAAGATAAAGTTTTTCTTCGAATATTAATTGTTATTATTCAAATACTTTAAATGAATATTCATTATCTTTTAAAAAAGTATTCAAGATTCCAATATTTTTCGTGCAGAACGTCTTTAGATAAAAAAAAAAGCAACAACAAATTTGTGTTTTAACAGAGGTGTTAACAAAGAAAACTAATTAGAATTTTGGATTAGTTGTGTCTGGACATTTCTAATGATTTTAATCTGAATTTTATGTTTTTCTTTTTCTAATTAACGATATTGAACAAAAGAAAATTCCTAAAAGATTTTAAATACATACATACATTTAAATAAATTTTTGTATTGGAATTTGGCATTAATAATCCATAAATTAATTCAGACGTTCTTAATCTTATTAAAATTTCTGTATAATGCAACACAAAAAAAAAATGGAAGGGTTTTCTCAAAAACTAGCAACAAGAATGGGTTATAATCGACGTCCTGGAAAACGAAATGTTGAAAATATTTTGAAAAATTAAATTTTGAATTAAAAAAATTTTTAAACAAGAAAAATCTGAAAAGCAAAATTTAGTAGAAAAAATCTTGAAAGTAAATCTTGAAGCACTCTGAAAAAATATATTTTTTTTTTTAAATTGAAATATTTTCTTAAAAAGTCAAGATGCAAAATAATAGATAATAATTATTAAAAATATTTATTTTTCAATGGTTTAGTACAAAAACAGGTCTTCCGTAATATCCTATTTTGTTTTAAAATCCTTTTTTGAAAAATCCAATTTGTTTTTTATTTATTTTTTCCACAAAGCCAGTATAAATACCTGTCTACGCACAGTTAAGCTTCTGTAATCAAACTTTATTTTGATAACTTTTTGGAAAAAAGCGACACAATAAGTCTTCGGCAAACACCATAAATTTTTCAAAAATCTTGAATGACATAAAAATTTTAAAATGGTTGAAAATTTCTATAAAATTTAAGAGTGTATAAAAATCTATTTTTAAATTAATATTAAAATATTGTATTCACCAAAATATAATATATAAGTTAATAAATACACTTTGTTTATTTATTAAATTTTTTATTTTATTATTTTTTTATTTGAATTTCTTCAAATTCAACTTTATCGTACAAGCTACTAATTAACTCTAATTTAAACTTTTACTCACAATCTTAAAACAGTTAGTTTGAATTAAAATATTTGCTGAGTTAGCAAATTCCAAAATTTACTTATTTCACACGGAATTTAAATTATAAAAAAATAGAATGCAGTTGTGAAATAAGTCAGCAAAATTATTTGAAAAACAAAAGTTTAGAATTACAATTTAGAATATAAAAAAAGCGTATGTTTAATTTTATGTTGGTTGATGTTAATTGATTGTGTGTTTTGTGTTGGTTGATGTTAGTTAATTGTGTGTTGTGTTAACTCCTCCCTTCTTAAAGATCCGCGTCCCGTGGATCACATGTTAAGACGAATTGGTTGAATATTTTCCATTGGTTCTTGTAAGATAGTTTGTGGTGTTGTGATGGTAACTTTGGAAAATTTGTTCCAAAGTTTTGTTAGCAGAGCAATAGCACAGGCGGTGATGATTATCGCTAAAATGCTTATGTCACTTGCAATTGATAGATTGTTAATTTTTGATAGAGTCTTTAATTCCTTGATGTTGTCCAATTGAAGATTATGAACATATCCCACGTCGAGTTTCATATTAACCTCTGTTATATTTTGGAGAAAAACTGGTGGCATAATGTGAGATGTAGCAATTTCTTGATTTGTGAATTTGATGTTTTTTATTCCTATTGTTTCATTGCTAAATTGAATCACGAAGCTTCCGGATAGATGTTTTTGAAGGTGTTTTCCTACGAGTTCGCCATCGAAATTAGTGAGGAAGATTGTGTTTTCATTTATCTTTTCTATTACTTCCTTGTCACTGAATTCAAATTCGCATCCAGCGTGAAGTCCTTTTAACAATTGGTGAATGCAGTGGTCTTCCGATAGTAGTTCTAGTTGGTCCCTCTTGCATAGCATAACGTTGCCGATTTCATCGCATTTTTCTTTAATGCCAAATAAAGCTGATTGGTTCTTGAATATTTCCTTGTATTCGAGATATACCTGCTTCTTTTGTTTTGATGTTGCACGAAGACTCATCTGATCATAGCTTTCCTTTCCAGTCTTTGGCAAAGATATGACATAAAGGATTATTGAATCTCGGACGATCATGGCAGGTTGCGCAAATTCTATGGCTTCGATTTCGTTATTGTAGGGAAGCGAGTCCATTTGATGTATTATTTCGTGAATTTCCTCTCTGCTGAGCAAGTTGGTATTTATAATTCCTTTTTTTCCCAGTTGGGCTGCTGACACGATTTCCTGTACAGCTTCTTTTATTATGACCAATTTGTTGAACATAACTTGTTCTTGTTTTTCGCTACTTTCTTCTGTAATTTTGTTAAGGACTAGGTTGTAATTCTTTACTATTTCGTTCGTCAGTCCCATTACTTCTTTGTTCACCTTATATTGTTGGTTGTTATTTTCAACAATTTCATTTTGGCTCTTAAGAACTTCATCCCAATCGGTTGCGTCTGGTGATCCCGCTAACCATTTCCAAGCGGATCCTATCCAATTAATGGATCTCTTAGTTTTGTATCCAAGTTTTGGACCTTTTAATTTTGCAAGTAATTGGTTCACCTGTTCCAATTGATATTCTAATTGAGGTTTAATTAGGCTTTTTTCGTCTATCTGTTTTATTTTGAAGGTTAACTTGCTGATCACATTTGCATAATCTTCCAGGTTGATTGATTGGACGATCTTAAAATTACCATCAGCAATGTTTCCAGTTCTTTGTTTGATGACTGCCAAGGGCCCTTGAAGTTCGTATACGTCGGGCGAGGCGTTGGTATTACATATTAGTAACCTAAAATGAGAAAAGTAGAATGTTTGATTATTCCGTTGCCAAGTTCTTGATTTGGGATTTATGAATCCGTTTTCCACTGGTTGTTGTTACAGTGACTTTGTGATTTTTTGACACCGTTTCTTTTTTGAAGATTGGTTTTGTCTTCCCTTGGATTTGTTTAATTGCGACAAATATTACATCACCTTCCTTGTAGGTTTTAGGCTTATTCTTTTTCAGATTTTCCCTGCTGATTTTTATTTTCTGATTTCTTTTTATTTGTTCTACCAGGTTTTCGTTGATTTTTTCCCTTTGTTCGAGGAGGTTTTGATAGTTCACTCTTTGTGTTCTGCCGAAGAATATATCGCTTGGTTTTTGTTTGGTTACCGAATGAACGGTATTATTGTATCTGTCTACTGCGATATTTATTACTTCTTTCAAAGTTAACTGCGGGAATTCATTCTGAAGACATCTGACAATTTCAATTATAGTTGAGTGTACTCTTTCGACTGCTCCATTTACTTCGCTCCTTTGGGTAGGAGTGCGATATAGTTCGATATCTAGAGCTTTTATAAAATTTGAGATGATCGGGCTAATAAAGCTTCTTTCGTTATCGATTACTAGCATCTTAGGTACGGTAAAGAAGTGTAGTATTTTCGTTACCTTGTCTCGCAGGTGTAGAGCGGATTTGTCTCTGATACGGAAAAATTTGGTGAACTTAGAAAATTTGTCGATACAGGTTATAAATTTTTCACCTTTAACTTCAATGATGTCCATATGTAATATTTCTGATGGATATGTTGGCACAGGACTTTCCTGGAGTTGTGGTTTATTCGGATGTCGGTCGTACTTGTTTATTTTGCAAATGTCGCATGTTTGAATATACTTCTTTATTAGGCTGGTCATACGGGGGAAAAAATATTTTTCAAGAATTTGTAGTTTATTTTCGTTCCCATTCCTATGTGCTCTTCTGTGTTCCTTTTCGATAATGCTGAATTTGGTCTCTTCATTGTGAATATCCTCAATTAGCTTTTGAGTTATGCAAATTCTGAACTTAACGAAATTTTTCTTATAAATCTCGTGTAGGACTTGAATATGTTCCTCGGGGATTTTGATTCCATTCGTGAGATTGAGTTTCAGCTTTTGCTTTAAATTTAGCGTTAGAGCTTGCTCGTTTATTTCTGGAATGTTTATGTGATGTCGATAAAAGTTAGGGTGCGTCTCTTCAGTGTATGATGGGTCGCTTGATATTTTAATTATTATTTGATTTTGAAACGCATTTAACGGCGCTTCGGTGTGAGGTATTAAGTCCGTGTTATCCTGTTCGGCACTGTGGACAGTTTCCGTCGATGAAGAAGATGTTAGAGTGTTCACTTCCAGTTTTAATCTCGACAGGGCGTCTGCTACCACGTTTGTTCGTCCTGGTTTGTACACCAGTTCGTAGTTGTACTCTTCTATTTTTGCCTTCCACCTTTTTAGTTTAGCGTTATTGTTTCTATTGCTCAAAGCAAAGGTGAGTGGCTGATGATCGGTCATTATTCGTATCTTCTTTGCACCATAGAGATAGTTTCTTAGATTATCTAATGCCCAAACTATCGCTAACATCTCTTTTTCGTTAGTAGCATAATTCTCCTCCGTTTTGCTAAGTGATCTAGAGATGAAGGTGATTGGTTTGTCCTTTCCGATATCTCCTTGGGAAAGTACTGCTCCAATAGCATGCTGCGACGCATCAGTGGTTAGGATGAACGGTTTTTCGAAATTTGGAAAAATTAATATTTCTGTTGACATTAGGAGTTCTTTCAAATTATTGAAGGCCCGTATTTCTTCCTGCTCTAACTTTATTTTTACTTTCCTTGATTGGTTCGCCTTCACTTGCGCATTTTCACCTCTGGTTAAATTTGTTAAGGGTTTCGCCACTTTAGCGAAGTCCTTGATGAACCTCCGATAATATGAGGTTAACCCTAAAAATGCTTTCAAGTCCTTTAGGTTTTCCGGTGGTTTAATGTTTTGAATTGCTAAGGTTTTCTGTGGGTCAGGTTTTATTCCCTTGTTGGTTATTCTATAACCTAAAAATCCAGTCTCTGTTCTCATAAACTCGGTTTTATCTAGGTTAACTCGGAGATTCGCCTGCTGTAATTTCTCAAAGATTTTCTCGATGTTCTGCAAATGTTCTTCTTCATTTTTCCCAAAGATGATGATGTCGTCAATGTAAACATAGCAGATCTTTCCTATGTATTCTTTTAGCACATCGTCGATCATTCTCTGGAAGATAGCAGGAGCGTTTTTGAGTCCAAAAGGTAATCTGGTGAACTCGTATTTTCCATTCATAGTGGAAAACGCTGTTTTATGGATGTCGCTGTCTTTCATTTTGATCTGGTGGAATCCTGAAGTTAGATCTAATGTCGTAAAAAATTTTGAGTTTCCCAGGCTTGCTATGGTATTTGAAATATCTGGTATTGGGTAGGTATCTGATATTGTGATAGCGTTAATCCTTTTGAAATCAATTACTATGCGATACTTTTTTATTCCAGATGAGTCTTGCTTTTTTTCTACCACCCAGATAGGCGAATTATATGGGCTTTTCGATGGCCTTATTATTCCATCTTCTAATAGTTTCTTGATTTGTTCTTCTACTTCACTTCGCATATTAACCGGATATGGGTATGACTTCGTATAGATGGGATCATCGGTCGATGTCCTTATTTCAGCCTTTACATTTGTATCTATTATTTCTTTATCGTTGATCGGTCCGAAAATATTTTTGTATTTTTCCAGGATTGTTCTTAGTTGGTTTTTGACTTCTTCATTTAGATGGCTATTTCTAATTTCGATATTATTGACTTGGATTGACTTCTTTTCTTTTAATGGAATTTCTATGTTTGGTTCAATTTTTAAGATGTTATTTTTTCGATCGATTACTGCTCCTAATTGTTTGAGAGTGTCGTCTCCGATTATTCCGTCAAATGTTTTCAATCCAGGAAGAACGAAGAAGTGTATCAAAGTGTCAATTCCTATGCTTTCAAAAAATTTTCCGCTAACTTTCTCTTTGATTTTTATTTCACCTCCAGCTGATTGTATTTTAAAGATGTTTTCCGTTGGTGTTGTTTTGTTTACTAAGTTGGGTCTTATAAAATTTTTGTTGGCTCCAGTGTCGATTAAAAATTTAAGGGTAGATTTTTCCTTCGTGTAGTATTCTAGGTAAGGAATGCTAGAGAGGCACCCGTCATAAAATTTACCTCTGGTATCTCTTCCTCTAGCTGCTCCTGAAGGTCTTCTTGTACAGCATAACAGTTCTCTTCTTCCTCTGTGTACTCATTTGCTTCGTGGCTTTCTTCGGAAGTTTCCATGTTGAATAGCCGCTGTTGTTTTGAATACGGGTTATTGCTGATACTGGCTGGTCTTTTAGTTAAGGCGTTGTTAGGGTCGGACGGCCGATTCATGTAGTTAACTTGTCTTGTTTGTATTGATCTATCGACGTCCATCCGCTCTAGTGGTTTTGGTTGCGTTGGCCTTGGTGGAGGAGGGTTATTGTCTTGTTGGATTTTTCGGTGTTGCAGATTGTATGCTGCATTCTGTTGATGTATAGGAAGTTTGTTCTGTTGATATCTTACTGGTTGCCGGATACTACTGTGCTGGATAAGTCTATTTGGATCTGATCTTGAAATTGGTATCCTGTTTATTGGAGTGGTAATTGAATTATTGAAGTTCTTGTTGTGGAAGCTAATACTTCGATAGTCATAATTTTGTAGGTCGAGGCAAGTCGAATAGGCTTCTGGGAGTGTTTGGGGTTTCTGCATCATTAGGTATCTAGAAAGTTCACCGTTTACTCCTCTTATAAATACGTCCAATGCTCTATTCCGATGTGATTCTACCAATGCATCTATGGTTTCCCTCGAGTGACTTTCCGTTTTGACCTTGTTGATAATAAGCGAAAATTGATGGTTTACCCTTGCGTAAAATTCATCGATGCTGCTTCTGCCCTGGGTAAGCATGCTTAGTTGATGTTCCAAAGTTCGCATGTCTCTTTTGTCTGCGTAATGCAGTGATAAACATTTCTTGATGGAATCCCAGTCTTCATCAAATATATTGTAGGAAATTAGTGCGGCGTCTGCACTGCCTCTTATTTTTCCTCTTATGGTTTGAAGAAT
Source organism: Argyra leucocephala (assembly GCA_963942445.1). Lineage (NCBI taxonomy): Eukaryota > Metazoa > Arthropoda > Insecta > Diptera > Dolichopodidae > Argyra > Argyra leucocephala. Next base: position 20,864,689 of record OZ012681.1, read on the forward strand.
TGTACGATATATCGGTTTATTTTTTACTAAAGAATAATCTTTTAAGATGTTCTCTACGCTGTGTATCCAAGATACGTACTGCACAGCGCTTCCATCGAAGACTTGAAGCTCCTTTACACTATCTGGCAGTCTCGATATTTCTTTCAGCTCTGTTTCGTTTCTTGGTGCTACTGGCGGTTGTTCGATTCTTATTGCATTTGCATTCGGATTTTCTAAAAAGAATAGCCTGGCCTCCAGTTTCTTGGTGTGTTCTATTTGAGCGTTAACTGCTCCAGTTAGTTGACTAATAGCTTTTTGTAATTCTTCCATTTCTTGTTTGTTTTTTTTCTTATTTTATATTTTTTTCTTTTTCTTTTTTACTACCAAAGAAAAACTGTTTTCTTTATTACTTAATTACTAATTTACAATTTTTTCTTTCTTTGAACTTATTTTAATTTTTGGCTAAAATTAATTTAATTTTCTTTAATTAACCTATTTTCTTAACCTAGAGTAAAACTCGAAAAAAAATTTTATTTCTTTATTTAAATTTTTCAATTTTTTTTTTTTTTTTTTTAATTCTAGTTTTTAGTTTACTTACAATAACTATTATTTAAAATTTTTTATTTTTTCCTTTTTTTTTCCTTCTTTTTTTTTAAACTTGGCTTAGTTTCTTGCAAATTAATTTAGTTTGTCTTAATTCTATTAACTATTTCTATTTGTGGATATTCTATTAATTATTTGTTTAACCTATAGTAAAACTCCAAAATTTTTATTTCTTTATTTAAATTTTACAATTTTTTCTTAAAAATAGAATTAACTTTTATATTATTTAAAATTTTCTCTTTTAAAAAATTATAAATCAAAATTAATCTAGATTCTATGATTTTACTTTTAAATAGGTATTAACAAACTATTGGATATTCTATTAATTATTTGTTTAACCTTTAGTAAAACTCCAAAATTTTTATTTCTTTATTTAAATTTTACAATTTTTTCTTAAAAATAGAATTAACTTTTATATTATTTAAAATTTTCTCTTTTAAAAAATTATAAATCAAAATTAATCTAGATTCTATGATTTTACTTTTAAATAGGTATTAAAAATTATTTTGCACACACTTTTTTATGCAATTTGAATTTGATAGTAAATTGTTAAAAAACTGTAACTTAAAATTTTTTCTTTTTATATGAAATTTTTCAACAAAAAAAAAATTTTTCTTTTTCTTTTTGACTTAAATATTTACTTTATTTGGTTTAAAAAACCCCTTTTTTAATTATCTTTTTTTTCTTTTTAGTAATATAATTGAATTTTTAACTTAAGCTTTAATTTATTTAATTTTTTCTTTTAAATTTTTCACTTAAATTTTTCATTTAATTTGATTTTTCCTTTTTTTTTTTTTATTTCTTAAAAATTTACTTCTATTAGATTTTATTTAATATGATTTATTTCTTCTTTTTTTTTTTGTTAAATTTTTCACTTAAATTTTATATAATTTGAATTTTTTTTATTTTCATAAAATTTTCTGTTTAGATTTTATTTAATTTAATCTTTTTCTTTTTTTTTTTTTTTTTCAGGTAAGATATAATTCAGTGTTTGTACTTACAGAATTGTTGTAAAATATAACATTATACTTAAGGTTGTTTCTGTGCTTCTGATCATGTTCCCATGTTAATGATCCTTGATGCACGCTGAAAATTATGATTGGTATGTATGAATCCTTTTTTGCGTGTCCTCGGGTCCAGACTGCGTACTCGGGTACAATCCAATCGGTGAGAGTAATTATTGTTGAATACTTGCTTTTGTGCCTATGATTATGTTCTCATGTAAATAATCTTTGATACACGTTGTTGATAAAGCTGTTCCGTGCTTCTGATTATGTTCTCATGTGGATAATCTTTGATACACGTTGTTGATAAAGCTGTTCCGTGCTTCTGATTATGTTCTCATGTGGATAATCTTTGATACACGTTGTTGATAAAGCTGTTCCGTGCTTCTGATTATGTTCTCATGTGGATAATCTTTGATGCACGCTGTCACGGTCGCCAGTTAATAAATACACTTTGTTTATTTATTAAATTTTTTATTTTATTATTTTTTTATTTGAATTTCTTCAAATTCAACTTTATCGTACAAGCTACTAATTAACTCTAATTTAAACTTTTACTCACAATCTTAAAACAGTTAGTTTGAATTAAAATATTTGCTGAGTTAGCAAATTCCAAAATTTACTTATTTCACACGGAATTTAAATTATAAAAAAATAGAATGCAGTTGTGAAATAAGTCAGCAAAATTATTTGAAAAACAAAAGTTTAGAATTACAATTTAGAATATAAAAAAAGCGTATGTTTAATTTTATGTTGGTTGATGTTAATTGATTGTGTGTTTTGTGTTGGTTGATGTTAGTTAATTGTGTGTTGTGTTAACTTATATATTCACCATATTTAGGTGAATTTAATATTAAAAATAAAAATTGAAAATCCCCTTCTTTAACTTAAAATCTCTCGCAAGCTTCTTGTATGTCTGACATCTGACACAATATTATTTTCCATTGATAATGAATCCGGCGAATTTTCTTTAATTGGACTAATGATTATCTCTTCACCGAATTTGCAAAAGGTTGCTATTCGAAATCTTTCTTCTGTTCGTTTGTTTTACACTCTAGACTGAAATTTTGTCACCTTAAAAAATACTGTTTTTCATTGATCTCGATGAATTTGCTTCAATTTCATTAATGACATCTATTTCGGCGGTCATTACATTAATGGCGGCTATTTCAGGTGTCTGAAAAGTTTAAATTCGAAATTTTTCTTTCATTCGCTAGTTTTCCGCTACAAATTTTGAAGGTTCTGAACTTAAATCAATATTAATTTGCATTAAGCATGATCGTTTGAGTTTTCTTCACTTGAATTAATGACAACTTATTCACAAGTTTGGAGAGTTTGAATTCGAAAATTGTTCTTTCATACGCTTGTTGTGGTTATTTGTGATATTATATATTGTTTGTATTGTATTTCTTTATTAGTTTTTAATAAAAACTTTTATAAAATCATTGTAAAAAATTCATTACTTAGTTTAATTACAAAAAATTATTTAAATTCATTTAAATTCTACTCATGTATTCAATTAATTTTTTTTTAAATATTTTAATTCTAGTTTCATTTTTTATATTCGCCGGTAACTCGTTGAAAATTTGCATTCCCTTGTATAGAACGGTTTGTGTACTAGATTTTCTATATAATGGTAATCTAAAATCTCCATTGTTTCTCAAATAATGGTAACCACCAACATACTCAATGTGCCTTTCCATATAGCACGGTAACAGCCCATTTTTCAATTTGAACAACAATATCAACGTATTGTACTTAAGTCTACTTGTTATATCCATCCATTTTAATTCATTTGTCATATTTCTAATAGGTGTTCGTGTTCCTTTTTTGAATATTATTCTCATTGCTCTAATTTGCAATACTTGCAATCGATTTTTTTGCGTCTAACTGCACACAAAAAGTATGGTGGAACAGTAGTCATAATGCGGTAGTATTATGGTATTGTAAATGCTTATTACACATGAACGCGATAGTTTTGATCTGATTCTCGCTAGAAAGGCAATTTTTTTGGACAATTTCTTACATATATAATCACAATGTTCATTGAAATTCAATTTATTATCTATTATTACTTCCAAATATTTGAAACTGGTAACAGACTCAACAACTTCATTATTTATTCTAATTTTTGAATTCCTTAATGATTGAGCTATTTAGTTTTACTTACATTCAATTTTAATTTGTTCATGTTCAACCATATGTACAATTTCTCCAAATCTTCATTTATTTTTCTTTCGCATTAAGCTACATCGTTTCCTACTACATAGACTAGAGTATCGTCAGCAAACAGAGATACCCTACAAAAACGCAATGCTGACCCTATGTCATTTATATATATTAGGAATAGTAATACTCCTAACACACACCCTTGGGGGACTCCTAATTGCACTTTCTTTGCACTTGAAAAAGTATTGTTAATTTTAGTCCGTTGTGTTCTTCCTATTAGAAAATCCTCAAACCATTTCAATTCATTGTTTTTTATACCATATTTCCCCATTTTGTTTAATAATATGTCTCTATCAATTGTTTCAAATGCCCTTTTGAAATCCAAAAAAATTGTTACAACTTTCTTCCCGGAATCAATCTCCTACTTCCATTCATTTATTGTCCAATTTAACGCTGTTTCTGTCGAACATCCTTTCCTCAATCCCGACTGCATCTGAGACAGTATATTATTTTTATTCACAAATTCTTCTAATTGAATGCTTACCTCCTTTTCTAAAATTTTTTCGTATACTAGTAGCATATTTATAGGTCTCATATTCTCAGCTGCCTTTAAATTTTTCTACCGGCACTATAATTGATTGTTTCCATGTTTCTGGAAATTTACCTTGACTTATTGATTCATTAACAATTTTAGTTATTATCGGTATTAGTGTTTCTCCACATTCGCAAATAATTTTGCGGTTTAGCCCATTCAAATCATTTTTTGGGGATATGCTTTTTAATATTTTTTTAATTCCATCATTTTCAATCACTTTAAATTTAAATCTATCTTGAATTTCATTAATATTATTTACATATCTTACATAAGGTATTTCTTCATTTATTTTTATTATACTGTCGATAAAGTACCCATTTAATTTATTAGCAATGGAAATCTCGTTACTTATTTTTGTGTTATTTATCACTATTTCTTGTATTTCATTTTTTTCCTTCTTTAACACATATTGTTTTATTGTTTTCCACATAATTTTTTGATCATTCCTTTTTTCATTAATTTTATTTTTAATATATTTATCTCTAGCTTTATAACATTCATTCTTGTATTTATTTCGATGCAATCTATACTCATTCCATTTTGTGTTATCGCTTTCCATTAGGCAACTGATATCATATAATCTAATTTTTTTGGCTTTACTTCTTTGTAATTCTTCATTAAACCACTCAGTATAGTTTCCGATTGCTAACGAAATTTTCTACAATTAAATTAATGATAGCTGTTTGTATAGTGTGGACGAAATTTTTCTATCATCCGCAGAAAGTGAAAAAATATCTGAATTTTATTCTGTTGGTTAAACATGCATTTGGCTCGACGATAGAGTCTGCTGAGAGACAAAGATGAAATCGCTAAATGGGTGTATAACAAGCCGTATGACGTAAGTGCGTAGGATATGAGCCAACTTTTTTTTCAACTTTTTACAATTTATAAGTTTATTTTATTTCCTTATATATATACAAATAAAATTTAAACTATACAGTAGTGAATTCACACTAGTAATGTATAGTCATTTAAATCATTCTTAATTTTACTTAAATTTACTTTTCAAAGAAATTATTTATGGAGGTTTACCTACTATGAAAAATATTTTTAGAAAATAGTATATACATTCATAGTTTTACACAAGTATAGTAATTTTTGTTTTGAATTTTGTGTAAAATTTTGGAAAATGCATTTTATTGGAGATTAGTATTTGTAATATATTAAAATACCAATATAGACAACAGTATAAGCCTTTCAGATCCAAGCAAACAAACATTTTCTTCAGTTGGATCTATACAACTCTACATAATCAATGTATCACATAACAAAATATCCGCATAAATAAAAGCTATGAATCAATGCTTTTAAATGTAGACTATGCCAATGATTCTGAATCAAAATATCAATTTTAGCGGAATACAGCAGAATTTCTTTACATTACACAATCACTTAAAGTGGGCATTAAATGGATAATGAATACAACAGTATCTCCATGTTAACGAAATTCAATAAAAAATATTATTATTTGAAAAAGACGCATATACATACATATATATAAACAGCTGTATCTGACTAATATACCCCTACGTAAAATAGATCTGACCATCAAAAACGATCAGTGCGGACCGGACCATCCAAAATAAAAACGAAGAACATTATGTACCATGAAAAGCAAATTTGTACCATAAAATGTAAGTTTGTACCATAAATTGATATCAAATCTGATTTGGCTACAAGCTTGCATACCCAAGCTAAAAAAAAATCTTTGATTGATTCTACTCAACTCTACATAATCTATGTATCACAATTCACAATTATCTATATATCCATATAATCTACATAAACAAAAACTATGGATCAACGCTTTTTGGTTTTAATAGAGTACAGAAACATTTATTTACATTCAACAATCACTTAAAGTGGGTCGTAAAGGGTTAGAGAGAAAGAATAGTGATATCTGCAATATATGTGACATATACATATAGTATATTGCTACCCCAACTGACATTCGATGAAATGATAGAGGATCCCATGTACACATATTTTCCAATTTTAAATGTATAGGCAAATAATTTAAATTAGAATGGTTTGTCATACAATGTGTGTGACAAGCTGAATATAATATTTCCTCCAGATACGATAGTACAAACAAATGCTGTATATCGGTATATTACATTGTTGAAATAAAACAAAATTATTGTGTGCGTAACTCACTTCACTCAAAAAAAATTATTTTTTTAAGGAAGGGTGTGGTTTAGTAGGTAAGAATCCTACATACAGTGTCAAGCTACGGGACTCATTGTATCTTTCTGAAGATCCCACCAGTCTACGTCTAGTCTAGTCTACGTCTAGTCTAGTCTACGTCTAGTCTAGTCTACGTCAGTCTATTTTTTTTTTTAAATTATAAACTTTTTTTGTTACTCTCCTTTGTTTACTATATTTTTTCTTTTTTTTGCACGTTAAATTCTTATTATCGTTTATTTCTTACATTTTTTAACAAATTTGCATATTGATTTGTTTGCAAACAAATGAATACATACATGAGTGCATAGGCATACTGCATATTCTAATTGGGATGGTCTAATTGATATTCTTTGATGAGAACTATGAGAAGAGAACTTTAAATTTGTTTAATTTTGTTTTGTTGTTTGTATTTAAATGAGAAAAAAAATTGTTATTTGTTTTATTTTATTTCTGATCAGAGCAATAAGTAATTACATGCCGTATAATCTACAACAACAAAATCCACATTTTATTTTACTTATTACCAACGTTCCCTCTAAGCTGCGCAAGTGCGCAATTGCGCACGGATTTGTTTTTAATTGCGCATTAGAAATTTTATTGTTTAAATATTAGTTATTTAAAATAGTACTTCCTTAGTAGGCTGTGCAAATTGGTATCGATTTAAATAGTATAGCCAAATTAATCAACAAAATTGAGAAAATTGTACAGAAACCATTTCTAGAACAAAAGTTGGTAAAGATAACATCAAAATTTTAATAAATAATGTTGTTGTTCTTGCCATGAATTTTTCAATGAACTCAGTCCAAGAAATAAGAATGGCACAATTCTATTGCTTAATAGTGAATGAAAGTATTGATATTTCCGTTTACAAAATGTTATTCATATAAAATACCGCTTTAATTTTAATTATAAAATTGTTTTTGACTGTATAATATAATTAAATGCATGTGACGGAAAATCAATTGTGGAGTCCGTAAAATGTTTTTATAAAACTATTAATCTGAATATGGAAAAAATGGTAATGTTAGCATCCGATAGAGCTGCAGTAATGCTGGGAGCCTATAATGGAGTAACAGCACATATTAACACAAGAAATTGGTTACTTAATTTCACAACTTGTCACGCATTGTGTGGCACATAGAGATGATTTGGGAAGCGATGATGCCTGTAAGGGTATACATCTTGTTTCCCGAGTAGAAACATTATTGCGAACAGTATATACCATGTTCCATCGTTCAGCTGTTAAAAAACATAGTTTTGAAGAAATGGCAAGTTTAATGGATTGTGAAGTTTTAATGTTCCGGCTTTTTAATGAATTACGCTGACTTTCTCGTAATTTTGAGATTATTCCGTTTATTCGGAACTATGATGTCTTATCAAGATATTGCTCAAGATATTTTTTAACAGCTTTAGAAAACAATTTAAATCGTATATCATTGATTGCATTAAGTGATGTTTTTACCGAATTAAAAGAATTATCAAAATATTTAAAAAAAAAAAAAAATGTCACCTATGAAAGCGCATCAATATTCTAAATTGATCATCACAAAATGAAGAAGTCAGAATCTTGGTGATATAATTTACTGAATTTCTTGAAGATAAAGGTAAGAATTATATGAAAATATCATCTGGGATAATTATATTTGTTGAAAAGTTATACTACCATTTGGATAAATGATTTCCTGATGCTGACATACACCTTTGGAAAGCTTTTGATCAAAACGCTATTGTCAACATGATTTTAATTATGGCAATGAAAACTTAAAACAAAATAATTTTGAAATATAGAAATCTGAGCTCAAACATGAATAATAAGATAATAATGGATGAGTATAAACATTTAAAATATTTATTTATGGAAAGTTTCAAAAACAATAGTCGTAATTTCAATGATCTACTTCAATTATTGGTTCTTCGTGAAGATAGTTTTCAAAATATAAAAATTTTGTTTCATATATTTGGAACCTTTTAAGTGTCGAATGTTGATTGTGAAAGAGAATTTAGTCTGATAAATTTGATTAAAATAAAATTTAGAAATAGGTTGGTAGTAAATCATTTGGGTAACTTAAAAAGAAAAACAAAGACAGGAGAGAAAAAAAATAATAATGTAATATGTAATTAATAAAAAAAAATTTAAAAACAATAAAAAAACTTAAAAAAGTGCAATAAAAAACTGTTATTTTTTATAAAATATCTAATTTACCAAATTTTTGTTTAATTTTTTAAATAATTTCATAGCGCAATTTATTTTTGTTTTGCTCAGCTAAAAAAAAATTAGAGGGAACGTTGCTTATTACCTATTCTTATGTAAGAAATACGTGTATATTGTCTGTATATGTTTTTAAAAAACAAAAGAAAATCAACAACAAAAAATTTATTTTTTTTTGTAGGTACCTATATTTAGAATATATATGAATGTATGTATATATTAATAGCATTAGTGATTCACAATTTAGCGTGACGCGAGTTTATAACATTTTCCTCACCAACGTGTTAATAGTAAGTTTCACTTACAAATAACAATAATTACCAAAAACTAAAATATACGAAAGAAATATATTATACATATATATTTGGCTAACTAAAAACAAGACATAAACCAAAAATTATTAAACAAAAAACTTTTTTCCAGATATTTCTTGTAAATTGTACAAATGAATATAATGTTGATTTAATTTATTTTTAAAAATTTTAATTTTTAATATTTTTTTTTTATTTTTAATAGCATTTTGTCCTTTTGCATTACTTACAAAATCAACTAAAAATTTTTTTACATTTTTTTAATAAGTATTGTTTGCTATTTATTTTTTATTCATAACTTAGCTATAGTTTGTATAAGGCGATCACTTTTTTCCAACCATAGTTAACAAACGTAATTTAAACACAATGCGAACATGCTACAATATAAACAATTATAAATATATACATAATTATTACCTTCATTAACCTAATTAATTGCAAAACAACTCAACAATCATCATTTTTATTTGTGTATTAAATTAAAATCTTCTTAAAAATAATTTTCAACTTGACTGAATTCTATCATCATCATCATTATACTCACAATATTTCAATCCTATCAATCCACTTAAAATTATTTTTAAAATTAAAAACAAATACAAAACAAAATGAATTTTAATAGTCTCTCACATACTTATAATATTAATGACCCTCATATACATACATATATACTTAAATTGGACATTAAGAAAACAAAAATTGAAAAACATTAAAATAGAAAAAAGTACACAAACATCAAGATACTTATTTCCTTTAAGGATATTTAAAAAGTTTCATAAAGTCTTCCAAAAGACTTAAACAAAATAGATAAATAAAAAATTTTAAGAATTCAATGAAAACTTTTTAACACATTTTCAAGCAAATCTTTTAAATATCTCTTTAATTTAAAATTAAAATTAATTAAAATATTTTTTTTTTCCTTTTATATTTTTTTTATTTCTTATTATAGCTTTAAAAAAATTTTAAGGAAAAAAATTTATGGTTAAATATCCTAAAATTTAAAAATAAATTATAAAGAAATTTGTTATTTTAAATAATAAGTACCTAAACTAAAATTTAAGAAAGAGACAAAAATGAAAAAAGAAGAAAAAAAAATTAAATTAACGTAAATATATTGTGCACCCAAAGGGCAATGAATTTTTTTTTTTTTAATATAAAGTAAGGATAAAAAAAATGTTTTTTAACATCACTGTAAATTCTTTTTATGATTTTATTATTGTCTTGTCATTGTTGTTGTTGTTGTTGTTGGTTATCTTATTATAAAAATTTCCCTCTAAATTTTGAAAATGAACAAAAATATTGTCGAAATTTTTCCATCTACCTTATTTTAAAAAATATAAAATCACAAAAATTACCCTATATTAAATTTACATATTTAACTACATCGGTCATTACACATTTCAAGTAAGAAAAAGCAAAAACAATAAAAAACAATAAAAGGTTGTCCTAAATTATTAGAAAAAGAACATTTTACAACGAAAAATTCTACAAACGAAGTTTTAAAATTGAATTAATGATGCGAGAGTATCTCCAAGTATTTACTGGGACGCTTTGTAAGGAACTAACTTACTTGAATGTGATTCAATTAAATACTGAACCGAAATCAAGACACCATCGAGATGGAGCTTCCCAACTGATTGACTATGCTCTCATACAAAATTACAAAGTTAGCCTATGAAAATTAACATAACTTATTAGTAAAATACTTGAACAGTGCAATGTAAAGCATTTTCAAATCTTACAAGTAAATATGTCTAAAATGCGTTATATAGAGTTTCTCTACATTTAATAACAGATTCCACTGTTTTTATTAACTTTCACTATTTTTATTAAATTTCATTGTTATTTAGATCTGAAATACAAACAGTAGTTGTATTCGCTAATTGAGCGCACATCTACACTTTCACCGTATAACAAAGTTTTGATCTGCAATCAAATATTGAAGCCAGTCTGGGCATACGGTATTCAAATATGGGATTGTGCTAATTACACAAAATTAGTTACGAAAAAATTCTGCCATATATAAATCCCGCTAATTAAGATCCTGTCAGATCACAACAGGCAAGAATATCACCCAGATTGAAGAAAAAGCGGCGCAAATGAGTCTCAAAGTAAACGGGGGGGGAAAATATAGGTTATTGATAATTAAACAAACCTCTCAACATCATTTTGGTCAAAATATCCATCAAATATAATTTCGAAAAACCTTGCAAACCACTGCTGCTTCGGCCTGTAAAAACTTCTCTGCACCAAACCAACCTATCAAACGCTCATAATCCAGGCTCTGCTTAACGAACCAGAATCATGGATATTGCCCGGGGTAAAAAAATGCACTTGGTATCCTCAAAAAGAAAATTCTTCGTCGGATATATATGGTCCTGAAAACACAAATGAGAAATGGAGTCGTATAAATATTAGACGAACTCTATGACCTGTATTATATAGTAGAGGTAATATCGAAAATTAAAGTCAAGAAACTATATCAGTGATTCGGACACCTAGAGTGAATTAATGAAAATACTACCATCAAATCTTGTAATCTTCGAATCCAGACCGGAAGGTGCAAGATTGCGGGGCAGACGAAATATAGGCTGAAATTAAATAATTTCGTATCTTCAACTGGATAGAAACAGTCCATGACCTAGTATAATAGTAACATAAGTACTAAGTATACTAATAATAATAAAACATAATACCAACAACAGGATTTTATTGATTCGAAGATGAATTCTTATTTTTTGCAAAACGTTGAATGAACGAAACAATACGAAGAATGCTTTTAATTCTACTATTGTCATGCTCAAGCTTCTGTTACGAACTGGTTAAACAAATATTTTACATATTTTGATATTCAGCGTCTTGATTAATAAATTTATTCATCTAAATAAGAATCTTCAAGCATCTATATAGTCTCACCATTTTGTCGATTTTGATTTTGGCTTTTGTTTATTTGATTCTGATTATTCGATTCTGGCTTTAAATTCAAAAATTTCAATCATTTCAATTTCAAGGTAAGTGAATGACATTATTTGCTCTACGAAACCGTTATTAACCGTTAGTTTAGATCTTATCAGTTCTTTGTGCGCCTATTTAGCAAACTTAAATCCACAACATTCTAATTTGCATTTCGTATATTTCGTATTGAAAAAGTTTCCATCACGATATTTTAAATTCCCAAAAGTCAGAGCTCAAAATCAATACAAGCTGTAAAATGGCAATACAAATTAGCTAGTTTTATTTGATATGCTAATATTTGCTTCTTTTTTTGTTTGTTTAAATTTTAAATCCAAAAATTACCTAGACTTCTGCCTTTTTTTCTATTTTTAAGTTTTTAGTAGATAGTAGAGTTGTTAAATTTTAGGAGTGTTTAGGAATGTTTTGGTCGAATGATATCCTCCCTAAGGGTATTATTGACATTGAAATTATATTTAAATTTTTATTTTATATTTCTTTGTTGAAATATTTCACAATGATGTTTTTGTATTCAAGGATATTTTAAGCATTTTGAAAATTTCTAGACCATATCAATTTAAAGATGTAAACCAACATAAAAATAAAAATAAAAAAAAAAAAAAAAACCAAAAATAATTACAAAAAAGGACCTTAAGAAAAATATTTGTATTTGATATCATATCTGCTTATATATATATATATATATATATATTATTTATGTCTACATCCAGTTAGAAAAACTAAAATATAACTGTATTAAAAAAAATATTTAATCAAATTTATCCAAAGGTAAATAAAATATTTTTGCTCAAAATTCAAGAAAAAAAAAATAAAAAACAATTGTGGCGGGGATTTTGAAATATATACGTATACATTTATAGCAGTTATTCTAACGAAATAAATCCTTATAAACAATCATTGACATTTATTCATTTATATACAACTTGTAATATGATGTGAAAATTGAAAAGATTTCTATAGAAAGCTGAATAAATAATTACTTAAACCATTTAAACCATTTATAGTTGGTCCTACCTAACAATAATGACTCAAACTCTTCATTCCCGTTTTCATTATACCATTTCCACACAAATTAACAAATTTTATTTTAAATTCAAGAGAAATCATTTATGGAAAGAAGTGTTTTTCTTTAATTTTGCAAATTACTTAAAGGTTATTTTTTATTTTTCTAATTGAAATGAATTTGTTTTGAACCATGCCTCATGATTTTGATATTTAGGGTAAATAAATCTTTTGTAAAATTTGACTCAAAACTATTTATTTAAGAATATTTTTAATAGCATGATAAAAAATGTCTAAAAATATAAATTTAAAAGTAAAAATAAATATAGAACAATAACTGGGAAAGGTTGATTTTTTAAAGCTATTAAATTTAATGAATCGTGAGCAACGAACACTAAAGACACAAATGATTGGAAAATTCGATTGAGATCTTATGATCAAAAAATTAAGCCAAGATATATTTGACATAAAATCTAGTTTAGAATAAATCCCAAAGAGTTAATAACAATCAATAACAATCAAAAGGTTGAATATAAACGGACCCTTCCGTGTAAATGTATGATTATTTTTGATTTATGCTCACCAAATACCCTGGCTCAATTATTCACTGATCGCAATCCACCTTCGATTTGGATTCTGAAATAAGTGATTTGTAATTATTTAGTAGACAGTTATTTATTAAAATTGAAATTAAAAAGTAGATATATTTAATTAACTTTATTCAGTTCAATGTTGCTCAATTTTCTAAACAAAGTAATCAATTATCATGAGCTTGTAGCAATGAGCTAAATATTATTTTGTGTAGCTTTTATAGTTGTCTTTTATATACCTAACCCAAATATTATATCTTGAATATCTTTTCGAACGTTTGAATTAGAGAGGTCTTCTTCCCTCTCCTTAGAGAAAAACGTAGGTTAAATGATAGGTGGGGAATCACAAACAAAGTGGTTAATATTCGTTTTAAATTAATTAACACACCTTAAGTAAAAAAATGTTCATATATGGAGAAAATACACGATGCAATTAGGCTCGTAATATTCTGGTTATAAACGAATTTCCATAATTCATATTTTGCTATAGATTTTACATGATGATTATCTACATACCTTGTCGTGATGTGAAAGCTAAACACAGTTATTAACTGTGAGTCTTGCCTTGAATCTGAGCTTAGTTATCCTTAAAAAAAAAAAGTCAGTAGCTAGCCCAGGACCTTTTTTCATATAATTTTTTTTCATCTAGAGATTTCAACGGTGTAGGGATGAGCACATATCTCAATTTCATGTTTTTTGTTTAACGAGGCGCTGCTCTCGTGGAAGTAATACGAATTTAATTTCATCTGAACAATTATGTCAAATGAAGAATTTTGCTGATATGATGAGGAGTTCAAGAGCAGTAAGATGACCGGTAATATTTGGGTCGTTTACAAAGCTCGCTTTTTGACTTTTTTTATTGTGGTTAAGCCACGATTAGGGTATAAACAGCTATTATATCTTTCTTTTCGTTGTAACTGCAATAAATATAGCTTCAGAGTTTTTATTACCGTCTACAACGCTGTGAGTAGGATGAGAGACAATAAATTACAGTTCATTTTCAGAAATTAGTAAAGTAATAAAAATGTTTCATCTCATAACAACAACAAATAATATGAATGAATGTTCATTTCGATTTGTCCGAAACCAAAAATATAAATAAATACAAGGTAAATTCATAAAATTTGTCAGAGTATCAGATGTGAGGCATGGGGTGGAAAATTATAAATATGAAAATTATTAAATAATTATGTTCTGTCTGCTCATGTTCTGTCTCTTCAGATTTCCTCCTATAATACCATTTTAATAATCTTATAAAAGTTAGGAAACTAGATTAATTAACTTCAAAAGTTAATCCCACTTCTATAAAAAAAAAATAAAAAAAAAATATTTAAATCAAGATCCTAGATTCTTAAGAAATAATTTTTAATTATTTTTCTTCCAACTTTCATTGTTTTGCAATTCAATCTTTTAACCCAAATTTTTAAATTTTTAATTATTAAAAAAATATAAAAATCTTTAATAAATAAATTAATTTCGCAAAACAACAAAAAGTATTCAAGTTTTGAAAAATTCAAGAAAATCCATTAGAAAAAAATAAAAAATTTTAAGAAAAATCCAAATGCAAAAAAGTAGAAGAGTTTTAAGCTCTTAAACCGTTAAAATTGAAATGAATCAAACTCACAATAAAATAATTGGGTAACTAGAGCAAAACTTCCGTATCTTAATGAATTTTTAGAAATTTTTATTTTAAAATTAAATTTCAAAAAATATAAAATAAAAAGAATAGATTGCACCCACATTCATTTTTAAAGAGTAAATAAATAAAAGTGAATGTATATAGAATTATTTTTATTTTAGAGTTCTTATAATTTTCATTACAATAACACCAGAATTGATTTTTTGGTTTAAGGTTCTTTTGTTTTTCTTTTTTGTTTTTGTTTTTGTTTTGTTCCCGATAACAATGTAAAAGGCATTTCAGCATCTTTACATGACAGTTCTTTTATTTTGAATATTACATGAATCTTGCTTTTATATTTAGATAACACCTATTTATTCGCCTGAAAAAAATATATGTGACATAAATGTACGCGTGTGTGGGATTATAAGAAAATCGAAATACATTAACAGTAAAAAGAACAACAATAAAAAAATGTTTAGGAAATGAAAAACAAAAAAAAAATAGTCTCATACAATTCTAAGATATCTGAAAATAATTTATTTATTGAGTGATATAAATATTCTACTTGGTTGACAACATGGTAGACGGGTTCATAGTGGTCACGGCTGCGCAACAAAAAAGATAATTTGTTAATAATCACATGTTGCCAAACAGTTTTCGTAGTTTAAAAGCAAGCACTAGTGTTCATAGTTGTCGGTTTTGCATTAATTGTTCGTGCAGATTAAGCATGTATCTTAATGCGCCTGCGTTAATCCATAATTATAATTGACAAGTATTTAAGGACCTGCGCAGTAGACCTCTATTCATTTTATCTCGTTTCTCCTTAATTAACTCAACTCATATTAGAAGTGAAACTCTTCATTTACGTAAACCTAATGCAATTTTTTACATAAACCACAACAAAATACTTCCATTAGTTGAAGCAAGTAAAAACTATCATACTATACCTACTTTAGCATTGCCGTATAAATGAGAAAGAAAGAGAATACAGCATATGCTTGCCTAAATTTGTATATACAAATTTTTATTGGGCTGACAAAAAATTTGAAAACGCTTGTGAAATTTTTATATGTGGGATTATTTATTAAGTACATAGTGAGAAAAAAAGTTCGAACAATAATTAAAGATTTTATATTGAAATTCTAAACAAAGACAACAAAAAGTAAATTCCCACAGACAACAAAAAGTAAATTTTTTTTATATTAAAATTTAACTTTTAACAGATACCATGATAAATAGTTTCATTTTAATACGAAAAAATTATTATTTACACACATTCTATTTGAATTTTATCTTATTAATTTCGCTACACCTTTTTGTTTCCTATATTTCACTTCATTCGTGAACATACAATTCTTATTACCGTCTCTAGCAATTTGTTTTTTAAATGTATGTTAGTAAAGGTGTGTTAGCAAAAATACATATCCGAGTTTGACTTCTTATTGTTTAGAAATTTTTTGCTTGCAATGAACCTATTTAAATAATACGTCAAATAAAAACAAAAAAAACAAGTTCATCTAAAATAAAAAAATATAAAAACAACAAAAACAAAAATAGAGTATCTATAATTATAATAGCGATGATTTATATCATTTATAATAGTATCTATAATTATAATAGATTTAAGGACATACGCAGTAAGCACCTTCTCATTTTATCTCGCTGCTTCTTAATGAACTCTTATTATATAAATAAGTTGTATATATGGCCGAAATGCGCATACGGGTTAAACAAATTTCTATTTGGTTTTATAATATTCAAACTTTTAAGTAAAATAGAACCATTTTGTGTCATTCAACATCTTATTATTTTTATACTATTCTGTATAATGTTATTATTATGTTCGGTTAAAAACTTTAAATTTGGCTTCAACTTAAATTATAATTACAAAACAGGGGCCCCTAGTAGTTATTATAGTACGCTTGTGAAATAGAAAATGGTTTTAGAAAGCAAAATTAAAGTATAGTTTAAATTAAATTAAATTTAAATAAAAAATAAATATAATTATGTATTTTAAAATATAAACATTTTTAAGAAATAATTTTATGTATGAAGTAAATAAAATTTATATTTTAGCAAAATAAATCTAGACAGCTGGTGGGATGCTGTAATGAAATTCGTAAATCAGAATTCATTTTGGTCTTCCAATTAATTATCAATTTTTTGTTCGCTTAAAACCACTGGGCTTGTAATTTAATCAAACTTTTAACCTAAATAACAACTGACAAAACAAAATTTGCATGTCTGTATAAACAAAAATTACTGAAGAAAAAATGTTACTCCGTCGCAAGTCAGGTAGAAATATAGTCAAAAACACTGACGCATTTTCTTCTGCCACTATAAACACCGAGGTATTTACTTTCTTCCAATACTCAATTATTTTTTTCTTTGCAAAACAAGTCGCATTGCATGACTACAATATGAAGTTTTCTGTGTTTAATCTCTTTCGTTCGAAGATCTCACTCACAGTAGAAATTGTCATTCGGCAACAGCTTTCTTTGAATAATTGTAGGTATCCAACATACAACTGAAGAACGTCTTCAATGTAATCATGAAATTAGAGATGTCTAGTACTCAAATGAAGAATTGCCTTAACACGGACAAGTATGCATATCTATTTATATATCTATCTATGTATTTGCTTACAAAATTGTTATTCCTAACTCTTATTACAATTTAGGATTCTACATATGTAATGAATTTTCAGATTTATATCCTTTTTTTTATTTTTTTATACTATCAAGTCTATGGAATGAACATCCTAACTGCTTTTACACAGGAATTTAGAATACACAATTACATACAAATATATCAAAATCATTAAGCTTGTAAATTTAAGTGTTCTTTAATATTATCCACGTTTCAACACTCAGTACAGCACTGACCGCATGTAGCATTGAAAACACAGAATCTGGGTATAACGGTTTATATAACAGTGGTTCAGACCATATTGAGTGATATTGTTATTTTCCATTATGCTTTCTTTTTCTTTTAACTACATACCCCTCATTTTACTTATTCATAGTTTTCCTCGACGGAAATTATTCTTACGGTAAAATTCTTCCCACAATATGAGATAGACGTAAATTGATTATGATGAAAGAAAAGAGGGTGGGTCCGGTTGGTCGACTTCCTACAATATCATTCTTCGGGGATAATCATCATCACATTATGTACAAACTTATTTAGCTCAACTTTATGAAGCTAATCTATTAAATTATGATCAAATGTATTAAATTATGATCAAAATAATAATACCAAGGCTATATGATTGAAAAATACTCTAAATACAACTGAAAAAAATGTGTTGAACGAGAACAATTAAAATTGTGAATCCAATTGAAAATTTTAGCATATTTTTTGTTGTTAAAAACGCAGAATGAAAATACTTTATAACTTTCAATATCTTACGATTGTGATAAATAACTCAATAACACTATATCTCTTATTCTCTACAACAACAACAACAAAAATACAAATTGTAATAACATTCTCAAATCGCAGTATACGATATGTATTAATTTCTACAAAATGGGAGATGTGAATTGTTAGTTCCAATATAATATGTATTATCATCTCATTTCAAAACAATCTATGGTGTGAGAGGATACAATGAAATGAGATGTAATAAAAAAAGTCGCAAAACAATGAATAAATTTTGTAATTGTTTTAAGCCTATGGATAAAAATAGAAAAGTAAATTTTCAACTTGACAGAAAATTTCGAAAAAAGAGAAGGTAAATTTCTACTTTTCTCTTTGTTCGACATCGATTGTTAGAGTGCTTAAAGCACAAAATAATTTCTACTGACTTTAAACCCATTGGAACAGTTTAACATTTAAAAAAATTTTAATTTTATTTTATAAGAGAAGAGAATTTTTATTAAATATATTTCATCAATGTAGAATAAAATACAAAAGGTAAGTTTCGTAAAGAATATTCATTCGAGAGATGTGGAATGTGCAGACAACAGTTGTTTAATACTAGTAGATATCAGAAGAATTTACAGGTATAAAGCTGTGATGGTTTTCTGATTGTTGTAATAAAAGAAAAATATAAATCGAATAACCTTACTTGAGAGAGATTTGTTGTTTATATTAATATAAGCTTGATACAATCATCCGGATTGGTGAGCAAATCCACAAATCGAAATCCAGAAAAAAAATTCAAAAGACAAAATCAACAAAAAAAATCCTTAAAAGCATGGCAAGATTAACCGTATTCTTCAATCTAGTACTGGGACGTATATTGCGACGAGCGGAAGTAAACACGGCCGGTACTATATTTTTCAGATCTGTTCAACTACTAGGGTATGCCGACGATTGAAGAAAAATACCTCTCCAGAAAAAGACCAGATTGAAGTAGATCAGCAGATGAGGATAAGACAAAATATATGTTTCAAAGTAGATGAGGATAAGACAAAATATATGTTTCAAAGTAGATGAGGATAAGACAAAATATATGTTGTCGACAAATAAAAAGACCTCTCAACATCCTATTGGTCAAAACATCACTGTCGGCACATATAATTTCGAGGTAGTTTAACAGTTTACCTACCTTAGAACCAGTGTTAATCCCACAAACGACATCAATATGGAGATACGGCGAAGAATAACCCTTGCAAACTGTTGCTGCTTCGGTTTGTCAAAACATATCGGGTCAAAGCTCCTCTCTCGAAACACCAAAGTACAAATCTACAAAACGCTCATACTCCCGGTTTTGCTTTACGGATCAGAATCACGGACACTGCCTAAGGCAAAGGAACATGCATTTAAAATTCTTCGTCGCATATATGGTCCTGAAAACGATGATGGGGTCTGAAGGAGAAGATATAATCCCGAACTCTATGAACTGTACAATGAGGTGGACGTAGTCACGAAAATTAAAGTCAAGAGACTACAGTGGCTCGAACACCTAGAGCGGATAAACGAAAATGCTCCAGCCAAGAAAATCGTCGAATCCAACCCGAAGGTACAAGACGTCGGGGCAAACCAAACCTTCGTTGGAGAGACGAAATATCGGCGGATTTAAAGCAATTTCGAATCTTCAACTGGAGAGAATCCGCCCGTGACCGGCAAAAATGGACAATATTTATGAGTCAGCCCAAGACCTAAATGATCTGTTGGCCACCTAAGTAAGTAAGTAATTAACCGTATTGATTTTGAGTTTTTGTTGTTGTGGCCCGATTTTTGTTGTTGTGTTTGCATCGAACAGCGGCTACGCATAAAAATAATTGGTAAATATTTTGTAAAAGGGATAAATTCACTTTTAAATTCATTAAACTACACAATTAAGTGAAATAAATAAAAGCAATAACCAAAAAAAAGGATCGTTATTAAATATTTTGTTTTTTTTTTGCGGATTTGGGGACTAACCCAATCATCCGCAATCAACTAAAAGCTATCTTGTAATATCTAAAGAATTACCAGAAAGTAAGAAATCCAAAATAAGAGTTTAAGAATTATAACTTAAAATCTGAAAAACAAGGGCCAGTTGAAAGATGCTTGGTATTATCATGGGTACACTGAAACCGCATTATATTCTAAATAAACAATCAAAGCATAAAGAACTTATTAATAAAGATAAATTTCAGATCTTCGTTGACGCACTAGAATATATCATAAACATTATTTCCTTCTGAATGCTCAAGAGGTAGGTGTTAGGTGGTAGCTAACTAGATATTTCTTAAATATTTTTACAAATATTTTATAACGATTAGGGGGTTATTTGTAAAAAAAAATAACGATTCAGTTTGAACACTAGCAACACTCGTCTTCTTTTTCTTTTTTCATTTGCTTTGAACTTGGTCCTATTTGTAACCTTACTAAACGCCCAATTTGTAGAAACACAACTACTGTCCAATGCAATTGTTAGGTAATTTGCGTGGTTGAAAGTTGTTTTACACAATTATGTTGCTTATACTATCTTAGTTAGTCTTTAATTATCTATCCGGTATCATTCTATGCCTCTATTCTATTTCTAATTAACCATTTTGTAACTGACATTTAGTAGGTATACAAGATATACAATAACAGTTTTCGTTTTTGGTACGTTAATTTTCACTATGTCGTTTTCTACAACTGTGAAAAAAATTAATGTCTTTTCAAGTTGTTTTCACTTTCGAAATTAGTAACTGCATCGTCTTCGTAGAAAACAATTTTGATTTACCCTTTATAGTTATTCTGAAATCATGACTTGCGTTTTTACCGATGGTTTTTTGTTTCATCCAAACGCTGAATTATCTCAAACAATAAAACAAACTTAATATTGTTTTTTAGAAGATTTATCAGTGCGTCAGGATGATTATTTGTCCGTCAGGATGATTATTGGTCCATTAGGATGATTAGCGGTCCCGTCCGGATGATAATCGGTCCGTCAAAGTAGCAATACCTTTCTTACGTGCTGTTTAACTGTTCAATTTATAGAAAAAATTATTTGTTTTGACTAATATTGCAGATAATCTGAAACGAAACTGTCTCCAGGTTAAATTATTTTTTTAAATTTTCTATTTTTGGATTTAGACACTTTTTCTTCCACATTAATAATAATAAATTAACATTTTTATTTTAATAATTTTTACATAATTATGCCATTTAATTCAAAAGGACAGCTTTTTATCAAATTGAAATCTATATACATACATACATACATTAATACATACTTATAGGGAAGCACTTAAACAATCAAAATAAGAAAATAAAAAAACTTTTTAACTGTTTTATTAAAGTCTCATTTTCTGACATAATTTTTGACATAATATTATTTTCGGTATGTAAGTAAATATATTATGTCATGTTAGAAAATTTGCATGCACCAGGTGATTCACATTAAAAACAAAAAAAAAATTAAAACGTAAACAAAATATAAATTTCCGGAATAAATAAAAAATAAAAACAACAAAAAAAAAATATTAATTCGTGTTATATGAAATTGTAAACAACAAAATCTAAAAATGGTCTCCCATGAGATTTTCAAAATTAAACAAAAACAAAAATATACCATCAAAATTGAGTTTTATTTAACATAATTAATTCCTATCTCTCTCCATCTTTTACACAATAAGAAGAATAATATTACAGCTAATAAATAAAAAAAAAAAGTAATTCTAAAAACTCACTTATACAAAAATTTACGTCTTTTCTTATTTAAATTGTTGTCAACTATGCTATTTACAACAATGCACAACAAAAACATGCCACAATAAAAAAAAAATAAAATAAAGGTGTATTTATACGAGTCTATACTTAATTGCGTGTTATGTAGCACAAGATAGTTTATTCTATTAATGATGAAGATGTAAAAATGCAGGTAAAAAAATGATTCTATAATTATTAACAAATCGAAATGTATCGAAATGTCAGAAGAACTAAATGCGGGGGGCTTCTTTGTTTGTTTATTACGTTGGCTATAAACCTGCTACGCTTACAATCATCTCCCGCAACTTGAAATCTAGAGCCCCAAACCAACCCTCCAACTTTTCGCTGGTTTACTTAATTGGCTTATCTATAGCCTCTGATCATGTAGATAACGTGGGAACAATGAAAACAGCTGCTAGCAATCAAGTACGATGGAAATATTTAATAGAGCTCTATGCTCCCAAAGCAGTAAGTAAAAAAAAATAGGTCTTTGATCATCCATCCGAAAATGGATGATCATATACCAGGCTTTTCTGTTATTTTTATTCGACGAGATAAAAAATGCTATCTGCTTGCTATACTAGTGCGCAAAAAGTTAAAAGCAAAATGGAAAATTTTTTGATGAAATTAGTGTTCTTATTTATCTTTATGTACATGTATTGCAAAGAAAATTTACAGGTTGAAAAATATATCTTAATGAATATCCGCTACCTATTTTTGATTACTTTTCTTCACAATTATAACCAGTTTTTCATCGTTTGACAGTTTTTAAAACTTAATCTGATGAAGAATCTTATCATTTTGAATTTATATTTAGTGAGCATATACTGACTTTAGTGAGCATCACTACTATACATTCTGGTACTCCCACCGATTCATATATACTCCTAACGAAGAATAACAGCCACAATAGATTCTTCTAACAAATAACCTCAAACACAAAAGCCTATCAGGACACAGGATGATGCTGCAGAAAATCAAAAGAAATCAATTCTTAGGAGCAAAGCCAAGTATTGCTCGTAAAAACGCCTACGTAAAACCAAAAATTCTCCAACTCCAAAAACCCAAAACAAATTAGATAGTTGGCAAGAACTTACGCAATGTAAAGTTTTTTTCTAACTCAGTATTCACGCCTATTAAAACTGGTAATCAAGGAGACTAGATCCAATGTAAGAATACTGACATGATTTGTCACAAGTCATGGTCCAAACAATAAATATTCTTTCAAAATTGGTAGATCGAATACAGATAGGTGCAGATTCTGCTTAGGAATCTATTTCTAATTCCATTTCTTTGCGACGTCATAGCTCGTAAATAATATAAATATTTCCAGGAATACAGAAAGTGCCTAATTTTGAAATTGAAATGAAAGTGATAATAGCATTTCGCAAAGACATAGACTTGCAATTGCAAGTTAGCAAAAGCGTTTACAAAGAACTTCCCATAAAAAAAAATTCCACTAGTATTAAGCACCATAATTCTTACCGTCTAAATACGATGCTATAATTGTCAATATTTGAAGTGCATTAGTTCACATCATATTAATCTGTTTTTTTTTTCATAAGCTGTAACTGATAACATCACGGTTTTGACGCATATCTAAATATGCTTATCACACAGATCGTATCTAAATATGCTTATTACACAGTTACGCGTATTTCGTATACTATTTTGCAGATACTTGTTCAGTGTTTTGTTTCCGACTATAGACTTCTTCAGTGTCTTGTAATCGACTTCAACTTCGTTTGTGGGTTATATAAAGCTGAAGGAATACAATGTTAATGAAGAAGCAAATGTCCTTGCAAAAATAGGCACGTAGAGTTAATTCTTAAGACCAGAGCTGTTAAATAATATTGTTAATGATATTTAGCAAAATTGATAGGAACATTTTCGACTATTCTCAAAAATTATACAAATTCTTACTTTATCGCTGATGTATTAGTTTTTCTAAAAATTAACAATATAATTATTAAATTTCAATGGAAGGGCTGATATTTAAAACTTATCATCTACATTTAGTAATAATTATAAGCTGAATTTCGCTTAGTTTTGTCAGAGCATTGATAAACAGAACATTAAGGGGGGGAAACACGTATTGTTTTGTATAGTATCAATCAGACTTGATGAACAAACTAACAGTTGTTCCCCTGACCCATTTAACCAATACAAAAACTACAATTTACAAATGTAAATTAACCTTTAGATTAAATGAAATTTTATGTATAGGTTCCTACTTTCTGAAATGTATATTAATTTAGTTTTTGTGTGTACTTGATATAAATTATTCTTAAATTAATTCAGGTTGAATTTCAAAATTATGTCAGGACATTTATTTATTTTTTTTTCTTTTTTTATTTTTGCATATTAAGTATCTACTGTTTAATGAAGTCCTATACTATATTAGTGACATAAACTAAAATGTGAAAATGATATTATTTATATTCTTCTTGTTATATTTTGTTATTTATTTTATGCTGTGAATTTGAATGCCAATCTCGTAGATTATTGGATGATGATGATGGCTGACGTGAGAAAATTGGTGAGATTTTTTTTGACTTAAAAGTGTTTTATTTCATATATTATATCTATATATAATTTTCGACTATGTAGTATACATATCAATTGTAAAGTATAAATCCTAATTAAAATACAAGTAAAATAATACTTTTCATGCTTGTAGATAGATAAATTTAACTTACCTTTAACTTATTGTTTCGACTTGACAGTTACTCTAGCAAAAAAGACGATACACATATATTTGTAATTTATGTAAAAATATTTGACTAGTTAATTAATATTTGGGGATTCTGAGGGAGATATTGTATCCACGTATGACCTATTGACTATATTCCAAGGATACCTGGTTGTTCCTAGTTTTCCATAAATATATATATTTAACGGCGCATTTTATCCTTTTAGATATAACGGTTTATATACAGATATAACGGGTTAAAACATAAAAGCAACAAAGGTACTTTCAAATGTCCTTTTCGTCCTTAAAGTATAAGATGCGCCATTAAAGATATATATTTTTGGAAAGCTAGTAACACCAGATACCCTTGGAATATATTCATTAGGTCTTACGCGGATATAACATCTCCCCCAGAATCCCCAAATATTTATTCTATGATATTTCTAGGTTAAAAAATACCACTTGGAAGATTGCTGACATTTCAAATCCATTTCAGTACTGGAATAATGATTTTTCAGTTTTTTCCAATTTTTCGCATAAAATAGCAACAGATGCAATATAAAATGAAATATTTTATAGATAATAATAACATGTACAACACTTTGTATTGTGATGATAAGTTTGTAAGGTATGTCAACACTTTTTTGTATTTTGAATTTATGCACTTCTAATAGGTTTTAGTCAGAGATAAAGACAAAGCCCAAAATGGCAACCTTTATATAGTGGTACTTAGCAGTCAATGGCAGAACACACAACCAAATGTGGTTACCGGAAGTAGTATTAGGATCAATAAAGTTTCACGTAATACCACATTAGCCACACGGTGACTTCTACCAGCATTCACTGCCTGAACTATCTATTATTACAATTATATAACTACATATAAATATGTTGTATATTCATATGCGGTGGATTTTGTCTGATAGGCAACTGGTGAATAGCCGCTCGTGGCCGACAGAAATGGAGGATGTTAATCAGTCATCCCAAGGAGCTGTATGCTCTGTTATTGACCCACCTAAGTAAGTAAGTAATTTTCCATGTTGGCATTTTACCATTGTACAATTTTCTTGTAGGCTTCATTCTCCTTTTGGGAGTTTTCAAATAGACCATTTCTCCGTATGGTAAATTTTCCAATGAGTATTTTACCGTTTGTCATCTGCGACTAACAGCATTAAAACGGAATAAAATATTGACAGATTCAAAGCTTAAAATAGAATAATCTATAGATCTAATCTGAAATTTTAAACTTTATTTCAAATATTATAATTTCGAAGAACGTCAAGTATACAAAAGTAAAACGTTAGTAAACGTAAGTAAACAAAATTATTATGTTTTTAATTATAAATCTCAAACAGAGACAATAGGAAAGGGCTTCATTTCGGGTAAATTATTAAAAAAGATATAAAAAAAAATTAGTGGCACAATATGGTCTACAAAAAAGAGTCTTGATAATGCTAAAAAGTAAAATGATAATGCTAAAAAAATTTTCTTTCATTCCTTCGCATGAGATTTCTGCCTACTTTAATGAATTATCCAAAGATTAGAGATATGGTTTAAAACAAATTATATTGGTTTTAAATCAAAATAAAACCAAACCAATGTATTCCCCATCGTTCTGGTACTGCGCAGAATTATTTAATGAAAACTTCCAGCGAACACAAAATATAGTGTAGAACCGTGAAATGCCCGTTTAAAAATATTGGTTAATATGCCATATATTGGCTTGTACAAATTAATAGGAATTTTGGCGTTGGAAACCATTAGAATTGGATCCGCTTTAAATGAAATGGAGATGGGGGGTCGACGAAAGAAAATTAGGGGAGAGCAATTACATCAAGGAACAAAATTTACTCAAAATAATGGAGCAAAAAGAAAAACGGTCATATTTAGGATTTAGAATAGATCGGATTAGCAATGAATGCAACATTATAATATTTACAATTTTTATTTATTCAAAACACTGCAAGAAGTTCTTTTTTTATTGCCAAAAATTTCTACTTTTTGATTGTTTTTATTTTTTTTTTTTTCTTACTTAAATTAAAATTTTTTGTGTTTTTTAAAATCAAAAAAAAAATCTTTAAAAAATGTTATTTCTACATTAAAACTAAAAAAAAAATTGTTTTCAGAATTTTTCCTGATTCCAGATTTTTTTTCAAGTCTTTTTTTTGTTCAAGATTTGTTTTTCCAAGATATCGGGTGCTCCCGTATTAATCGGAATCAATGACTGGCACTGCAATCCAAGTAAAAATGTTCAAATTGTCTTCGATTTGCGAATACAAAATATTTTTTTAATGGGGAAATAGTTTCATAAGAAATATTACAAAATGTATGAGTATCTAGTTCCATCTATCCTCTCTAAAATAGCTCTAAAAATTCGTCATTAGAAAAAACAATAAAAAGCCTCAACTTTTTTTCTTTTATGAGCTTTTTCTTGCGTGCTCATTTTCACCCATACCTATTTGTTTCATAACGTTAAATTTACTAATAGATAATTTGAAAAAATGTGCATGTGTTAGTAAAATATTTGCATGTATGAGATAAGTATACAATTTCATGTTAGGGAAATAACTCTCAACTGCAGTTGAGTAAAATAATAGTGATAAAAAGGATAAAATAATACCCCAGAAATGATAAGCTTGATGAATCAAGGAAAGTTTAATAATAATGTATTATCCCATAACAAATATAAAAACAAAATAATGAATATAGCAAAAAATGATAATTATTTTTCAATTAAAAAACATAAAACCAAGTATTATTAGTTTATTTTTAGTAAATAATATCCACTTTCATTTATCACAAAATAATTATTTTTTCTTTTTTCTTGCAACTATATTTTAAATTAAATTTAAATATAAATTGAATTAACAACGTTAAAGTTTTAAAAATATTCTCTCAATACAAAATACCCTCTTTGAAATAATTTAATTAAATCAAGAGAAATGTGAACATACAATATTAAAAAAAAAAAACAAAAAAGAGAAAAAATATCATCAATTATAATTTTTTTAAGGATACTTTAATATAATTACACTTAGATTGTTATAAATAAATAAAAAAAATTAATATAAAATGTTTAATAATCGTCTTCTTTTAATGAAAACCTCCTTTTAATTGAATTGCATGGTACACAGGAACATACAACAAGTTCCTGTCATTATTAATTAAGTCTGAACAACAAAATGAATAAAAGATACGTTAAAAAAGTTTTATTTTTGTAATCTGTAAACTATGAGAAATTTTAAATACTATATTCTTTCGTTTTTGCCCTTAATTTTCTCTATTTTTGTTTCACACTTTTTTTTCTTCTTTACAGTTACATTTTCTTCCCTCTCTTTGTTTCTATGAGACTGAATCTTTGGTTCTTTCTCCCTTTCCCGCAAGCTTCTCCTCGTCTCTCTCTCTCTCTCTGTCTGTATTTTTTTCTTTATCTCTCTCTTTCATTCTTTCTCTCTTTCTTTTTTTCCCTCTATGTTGATAAGTCAAGATTTTCCTTCTCACACATTAATAATTAGTGTTCAAATTTTCAGTTCGGTTATTTTGGTATATTTTCCAAAAGTTTTTATTTTTATCATTATAATAAGTGACGGTTAATAAAGTCAATTGTGGCTAAAGAAGAAAGATTTATTAAACAACTAGCATTGATAGATAAAATAGTTAAATTAGATCAATTTTGTTTTTAATAAAGGATCGGAAAAAGTCAAATGAGTTGATACTTGCCACTGCTACCTCTTCTGTTCATCGCAGAAAGTAAAAAAATTGGTTCAACATTTGCGGAAATCATGGCATCAACATTTGCCTGAGCTGAACCATTTGCCTACACTGAGCAAAAAGAGACAAAAATTGTATCAGTTTTATTCTTCATAAGAATGAGAGAAAACGAATAGAGATGGCATCAGCAATTGAACAACTTTTACAGGTGTTTATATGTTTACGAAGGTTGCAAAAAAAAATAATGAGATAGAGCAGAAAATCACGTTATAAACATTGTTCCCATTATATTCAATTCATTTCTTATTGTTTAATCCTAAAGTCCAATGAAAACGACACGACGAAATAATAAATGTGACATTTTCATTTCCAAACAACAATAAAACCATTTTTAATTTAATAATTTTTTTTTTTCCTTACTCTTCTTGGGAGTATATGGCTTATCCTACTTGACATTTCCATCGTACACGATTGCTAGCTGTTGTTTTCTATTACTATGGGTATCATTTCTATTTTCGAGGGAATATCTAATTTAATCTGTTTATACTGTCTAAGTACGGGGATTGGCGTATTGTAGAAGACCACTTTGGTAATTCTATTTGTACCTACGGGGTAAGATGTCGTCATAATTCCGCTAGATGTCCCTGCGATTTTATCCATCCCTGACATTTTAACCTGACGTTACTATGTTTACTGGATACGTTTTGAATTTTGATAAACATTTTGTCACCGACTTTATCGTATTGTATTATTTGCTATAATGCCATTTAAGCCATACCAATAATGCTATTTGTTCAAAACATAATTTGACATATTTTGTTTACGATATTATCGTATCGTATTCATTGGACTTCAGGCTTTATGCTAACATTTGATCATTAATTATTCTTTTCACATATCAAACCCACGATAATTTAAATTTTTCATGCCTTAACTTGATGATCTAAATCGATATTTTCATAATCTTAATTCTCTATATTCAATTATTGCTCGGTTACCAAGACCAATATAATCTCTCTTATATTATAAACTTATTTCAAAATCGTAGATAATAGTAACTATGATCAATTATTTTTATTAATGATACTTTCATTCTAGTGTAAATAATTCCTTAATATCACAATCCTCTTATAAAATAACAGTAATTGTATATTATAATTAAATCTTGCGAATCGTTTTCACGCATATAACAATTTTCATAGGACAAAAAAAAATACATTTTAAATAACAAAACATAAAAAATAATGAAACCAAAAGACTTTAAGAAAAAATTTGATCAGACCGATTATTATTGTTGATAAAATAAATTTTAAAACTTTGTTCAAATTTATAAGTTTTGATATGAAGTATTAATAGCATGCTAGTATGATACCTTTTGCCATTGAAAAAAGACAAATGTTGTTGTTTACAAACAATTTTTGATGCTTAACTGACTTAAGACACCTTTCAATTCTACAATTTCATGTATAACAGATGTAGATACTCTACACCATCAAGTAGAAAAAAATTTTTCATCAACATCTACTCGAATCATGTACTAATTTAGTACTACAGTGCGAACCAATGCGATTGAGGAAGTCAATTATATCAATTTTCCCCGCCATAAGCTCTATATTGAATAGAAACAAAGAACCGAGACAAAAGAATCCAAAATAAATTTTATTCAAAGTTATCACATCATTTAGATTACGCAAAAGAATGTGTTTTTATTGTCATACACGAATGAAGAAAATGGCATTGTTATGGACTCAGCGGAAGCCTGACAACAATATCATGGTAACAATATCAATATTTTGCATGGTATCCCAAGGTTATACGTCGCATCATATCTGGGTATACAGTCTTACCTGCAAAACGCAACAAAATCATGAAACAATATTTTGCATGGTATCCCCAGGGTATACGTTTTACCTGAAACATATATCCAACAGAGAACTTGACCATAACTGAAGCAATTAGCCACAGATAGAAAACAATGGAATAATTTTATTTCTGCCCAACATCTCACTTATAGGGAGTAGGCAGAACAACGATAAAGACAATACTTAAAATCTGTAGTTTAGCCATAGCTAAGACTAGGCCTCTGCAAAAGAAGCTATTTAGAGTTTCTGTTTCGTCTACATCGTTGCAGCTGCAACAATGCTAATTGAATGGAATGCCCAATGAATTTGTCTCATATTATTTTCTAACACCCTTGATATATCAATACAGAATCCGGTCAGGGCCAGGTTTGTCTACAGAGGAGCTACACAGGTGATAAGGTTTTCGACTTTACTTTTGCAAGATAATATGAGTGAAATCGTTTATTAATGGCTCCCATCACAATTATTATAAATATAGAAATCTTGCTTGACCAGTTCATCAGCCTCCCCATTTTATATACTTTTATATTAACTTGCCAGTGTCTGTTTATATGTTTATATATTTTCGTGGTAGGTTGGAATTTTTTTGTTAATATTAAAACAAAACACAAAAAGAAAAAAAATAATTTTGTTTAAAAAATTTAAAGATACAGTTCTGAAATTTTGCACAGTTACTCATGATGAAAAAATCAACCGAACACGGTACTTTACAAAGCCATCAAATGACAGTTTCGGGTTGCTGCCGTACAACTCCTAGTACGGCTCAGGCATATTTCAAAAACCAATTGTGTAAAGGGCATGAAAATTTACACTTAGACACTCTTTCACAATAAAAGAAATACGACTCTTACCGATTTCGAAAATGTGCACTGGTTCGGGTTTATTAGACCGTAACCAATAGTTTAATAGACAGAAGAGTTTACACTTGTATACTGTTTCTGAAATTAAAATACCTATAGGTTTCACTTAAAGCTAAAAAGTATAAAATAAAATAATAACGTAAAAATAAAAATTGTTAGTTATTCTACACTTTTTTATCTTAATGTTTCAGAATATAAAGATCGAAAACAGACAAATTCCACCTTCAAATTCAACATTGTTCTAAACATTATTATACATAATATATGTATATATAGGTATATATTTTTTATAAGAAACAAAAATTTACGCTCGATCGGTTGTAAATTACATTAAAAAAAAAACCTATTGATATCAATTCTGACGTGTTCATTACTTGACTTATAAATGTTCATTCATCTCTACTAATGGGTTTAACATCAAAGTGTATTACAAAATGTATTCATTAGTAATATAAAATAATTAATATGCATATACTAAAATCTAATATAAAAATAATTAATACCAAGGTATTAAGAAATTTTCTTTAATTATCAATAATGTCCTTTACAAATAATAAACAGAAATATTATAATATATTTCTACTTTTCTCTACTTCCCACCCCTTCCCACCACTCTGTTTCACTCTTCATCATTTTGCCTTAAGGTAAGATATGTTATCCTTTAAATGTCACTAGAAAAGACAATACAATTATTTTCAATTAAAGATTTAGAATTACATCAATTAATATTCCCTGCACATTTTAGAAATATTATTATAGCCATTCTATTGCCAGTAGCATATGCATATCTATAACATTTACTCAATTGTAATATTGTGATTTTATATTTAAGGACATTATTTTTAAATGTAAATGTCCTTTTAATAATACCTAATATTATATTGTATGCTCTGTACTAATGAGTTTTTTTATAATTAAATTTGAAAATAGTAATATCTAAGAAGAAAATAGAACAATGATAGACATACACACATGTATAAGAATATATTTAATGTTTAAAAATATTACAAGGAATTGTGTAGCTCTACGAATAATTACTTTAACATTTTTTAGTGAAATTTCACTGAACAGGTGTATTAAATCAAGAAAATGGAAATTTGAACTTTAAAAACGTTAATTTAATTAGCTCTGGACATTTGAATTGTTGTGAAAAGTTATACTTTAAGAATTGCTATAAATATAATATAAATTGACGGATTCAATTCTTAAAGTTCCCAAAAACATAGAATAGTATGGTATGAAATATAGAATAGTATAAAACTACGTAATATAATGTGAGTATATAAAAACAACATCATAATAAACGTTAGCAGAACATGGTCTGGTTAGATTTAACTTAATTTATTCCGAGATTGATCCAGTCCCTATATCACCGCAGCCGCAAATGGGCTTATTGTGATATCACACATATGATCATGATCACACATGATCTAGTTGAATCCACAGTATTGTGCAATAAAATCCTGATTTTCATTTTGGAAATAATAATTTTTACTCATAACAGATGGTATAACAATTATAATTTTCACTCATAACAGATGACTTGATTGCTATACAAGTCGACAAGATTATTTTCATTTGTGCTATATTTACTTCGTTTACATTGTTCTACATGCTATGCTCCTCTACATACTATGTTCTACATTATATGCAAATTTCAGGCGTTTTTGCTCTTCTGAGCAAATTACATGTTATTTTGGGCCTATTTTACACATAGATTGCAGACTTTCCTGAGATTGACAAAACTTTTCTTCTTCCTTTTTCTTTCCTTTTCTTTTACTATCCGTTCTTTTTTCAAATGGTCAACGGTACGTAAGCACTAAAAGGTTCACAACCTAAGTTTTGGCTATAATATAAAAAAAAAAAAAATGAGGACAGTTTTATGTCCGACATCTATGTAATAAATGCTAGGTTAGTTCCACAAGGCTTCACCTTATCACCTACTTTTTTCTTGATTTTTATCAACGACTTACTCTCTTCAACGCTCAATCTAATCCATAGTTTTGCCTCCGACAGCCCCTTGGAAGCATCCTACGATTTTGTAAGAAAATCTAACGCCACCCTTACGCAATCAGCTTGTAGGGCAACATAGTGACTAACTCATTTAACCATAATCTAGAAAAAATAGCAGATTGGGGTGACGAAAATAGAGTTAAGTTTAATACGCTCAACATTCAAAGTTGTTTTACAAAAACCCGTCCCCGACCTTACCATTTCATGGAGAAAATATACAACTATCTAAAAGTCTTAATATTTTAGGCATGCAGCTAAACCTAAAGATTCAGTGGAATGAGCATATTTTTATTATTTTCTTTCCCGATGAAACGACTACTTTTCTCCAAGGGATTTGTCAAATATCTATAAAGCTTACATCCGACCTAAGATGGAGTACAGTTCTCAGGCATAGGGTGGCGCGATCCAAACTTCACTAGGTTACTTTGGCAAAATCCAAAATCACGCTCTACGCCTAATTGGCGACCTCACTGTCCAAGTAACCCTTACTCCAATTAACACACGTCGAAATGTTGATATCTTCTATAGATATATTGTCGGAAATGACATTTGTTCAACCTTCAACGCAACACTAGAGTGGCTTCAAGTGCCCATTTCTAAACCGTGGAAATTTCTAGGTGATCCAAAACTGGTTTCGAAAATTCATTTATTGTATAGCGTTCAGGTAGTGTATAAAAAAAAAAATTATCATAATAGCATATATGTTAATAAAAAGTATAACTGGCATTCGTCACTAATTAAGGATTGCGCAACAAAACAAAATCCTATGACGATTTTACAATAAGCTAATTTTACAAATACTTTGGTTTTTTGTTTGTTTAATAATTCGTCCTTCACTTCACCTATTCCCCATCTCTTTTATATCTACTTCGTGGGTGTATAGGATATTAGACGGTATATTTTGAGGTCATTCCAAGTTTTCCGCACATGCTTATATCGATTATTACTCTTCAGCATTACATTATTATTGATTGTTCGTCCTTTCTGCGTATTCAATTTTAAGCCTGCCATTGCTAATTTTCTTGCAAAATTGTGAGATGTATGACTGATCCAATTTAAAATTCAGATTATAATTCTTGTCCATTTCAATAACAAAAATTATTTCTGGTCTAAATATATTTGCCTCAGACTGCAAATATTTGGGGTGCGAGAGTTGATTCCGCCATTATTCATTCTCATATTTCCCTTGATCTAAAAGAAAACCTTGAATATTAACGCGTATACAAGTTAATTAACACTTTGGATATCGCGATCATCAGTACTACACAAATTTTACTTCTTCCAGGTGCCAATTTATCGCCACTGATTATTCCCATTTTCGTCTCCAAGTACCGTGATAACACACTGATCAGTTATCGTAATATTTACAATGTTAGAATTTGTTACATGGGAGAAAGAAAAATTTGGTATGATTGGCGATCGCGGTACACTCGAAATCAAAAAAATGTGAATGTTCACTGGTGATACATTGGTAGCCTAGGTATTAGGGGAACCGTAATTGCCATTTTTCTTTCTTCAATTTCTGCATTATACAACAACAGCAATGGAATTGGAATGGAATGTTCATTCAAATGAATAGAAAGTTAAAGTGAAATCATTAAAATTAATAAAATATTTAATTAAACATCTACTACTTACATAACATTTCAATCTCATCTCTTACAAATCGTCATCCAAATATTTCAATTCAATTTAATTCCTTAGTATACTGTAAATATTTTCCAACTTCTTCTAAAAAGAAATAGTGTTAGTACTTTAACACTATTAACTATTATTTACTTCCCATATAAAATGTAAATACAAACAAATTTAACAGCTTTTCAATAAATAAAAAAAACTCACGACTTTATGCAGAATTGTTAATTTAAAAATTTATATTCTTACATTTTCAATGACATTAAGTATTTCCAACTGAACACTACTATTCCAGACACAAGTATACATAAGAAAGTACTCTTTTAATTTAAAATGCCATTTTTTTTTTGGTTTACACAATTTTGAATTATTTACTCAACATCACCTTTTACTTATGTAGAAGGACGATGATAAGCATTAAAATAGTGTCATCGTGTATATTCAACCATTGATTTCTTCAGAATATGCTTATGAAAGTGTTTACTTTAATCAAAAATTTTTTGATTTATTTTTTCTGAAAACAATTTCTCAAATAGAGCTTTTACAAGGACTTGCAATAAAATGACAAGTAATAAATTTTCAATTTTAAGAAAAAGTTTATAAAAAAAAAACAAATATTTTTTTATTACATAGAATTTCATAGAACAAAAATAATATAAAAAATATAGAATTTATTCTATAGTTATGCAACAGCATTACAAAATATCAATCAACTAATCAAAAAAAAACTTCAACCTACACATAATAACATTTTGCTCTATTTACTCTGATTGATAACTCTATTAAGTCTGATTTCGGATTGGAAATATTCTATCAATAAAAGGTTAGGTAATAGGATAAGTACCAGGTACCAATTTATCACCACTGATAGGATAAGATAAGTATATAAGTATATCATAAGTAAGATAAGTATATATGAGTTTGGCAAAATGATATTGCCAACGATTTATGACACCACAAGTGTTTCAATTGATACTGTAAAATAATTTGTACAATATTGTCAAAACAATAAGATTAATAAAATATAAGCACAATTAACAAGTGGTAAAAATTTAATTACTCCCACTATTCACCACCTAGAAATTTAATTCTTAAAATCAAACGTTCGTGAGCTCTTTTATATGGATTCGAGAAATGGAAAGAACCATTTCACGCATTAACGTATTTGTAATAGAATATCTGATTAAATAACAAATTTTAGCCGTACTATTACCTAAAAAAATTTTCATCAATAAATTGGGCGAATAAATATGAGTTGAAGGAATCAGCCAAATGATAAAACGTATAAAATGGAAAATATCTAAAGGCTCAAGAGCTGATAATCCATCCAACCATAAGCTCTTCCACGAGAAAAAACATGACTGATAATGATGACGATAATTACCTACTTAATGCTTGCCTAATATACAAACCTTCTTTATAAAACTCAAAGAATTTGTCGCAATGCACCTGCATTGAGCTCTGAAAGATTACCAATAAATTGTCTGGATAACAAAGTATATCCTTGCTATATTTTAGATTATTTCGCCCCGTATATTTATATACATGTATCAAAAAAAAAATTGTCCGATAAATTAAATGTTACGTGAAATGTATTATTCGATATAATAATTTAGATAAAAAATATTATATTACCACAAAGCAAACATCTTCCCTATCTAATAAAACTATATAACTCGCAATGCAGCGGGTAATGTATTCGAATTTTTTGACGAATTTTAAAAATGGATCATTTCTAATCTTATCAATAACAAAATTTACACTTACCATCACTTAACTTAATAAAACTTCCTACCGCAAACTACATAATAAAGATAACTACGCAAACTGAATCATAACTTTTATGACAAAATTTAAAAATGTACCACATAACTTTTATATAGAAAACATGCACCCCCGTTAAAATTGTATATTGTCGTATTTATTCTTAGATCACTTATTTTACTTTAAAAATATTTCTAAAGTGTAAGAATGGGCTAGAAATATATTAGAAATACTAACACTCCCACTCAAACAATTCTGTCGATGAGCAAGTGAGGCAGTGAGGGTCTTTATGTCTATACTGAAAAAATATATATATATTTGCTTCAAAACTATATATAGAAATTCGTTTGCTCTAAATTTCTCCAGAATGTTCACCTTTGTAATTTCACCTTTGTAATTATTTGTTCACGACTAACCTAGAAAAATTTAAAAAAAAAAAACATTAAGAACTTTAATTTATTTAAAAAAAAACAAAAAACCCATATTATATTATTTCATACTAGCTTAATAACCTACATACTATCTTTCAACCAGCTTTGTAACCCGCCATAAATGACGGAAGCAAAATAAATTCTAGCTTTTTCTTTCCTTCATTAGAGTTTTCATTTCAAATTTAAAAAAAAAATACGTATTTGCTTACTAATTTATCATATCTTTGTTTTTTGTTAGAACGCTTTGGATTCATACCCACCCCACAATCGTCTGAAATAGTTAATTTCATTTCATGGCGGTGGCACTTTTTATGTCCGCCACATTTTATTTTTTTTTTTTTAATATTTAACGCGCTTTATACTAATTAATGAAATATATTTGTTCTATGTTTAAAAAAACAGACCAAGGCAATTTATTATATATACATATAATTCCATTTTGTATATGTATTGGAGCGTTCCGTCAAACATCCATCCATCCAGATAAATACAGGAAACTATATATATAATACCTGTCACCCACACTGAAACTGTTCTATATTTGAATAGGGTAGGTAGATCGAAATGGACTTATGGAATTAGCACTTAATTGTGTTGGGTCTTTTTGATTCCACGTTTTAATATTTAAGGAGACTATGATTCTTTGATCTTCAGATGCCTTAAGAAAATTATTGCTCTTAGTATACTGTTTAATCTACTACTACTCCGCCATATGCCCCACGGATGGAGTTACAGGACAATGATTATGGCTACTATGCAGTTAAGAAATTAAATAAAATTAAACTATTCTATTGAAAAAGGCTTAGTTCGTGACAATAGCAGTAGTTTTCTACATTTAATGAGTAGATAAGCCAGTAACTTGATAAATAAATGCTCGACAAACTGTAGTGCAGTAAAACTGTACTTAATTAAGCACTAAAAGGTGATTCTACCTAAATTACTGTCAAGAGTGTAAAAAAAACTTGCTATATTTTTTATTATCTTCACCAAACCGAGCTTCCAATGTGCTGTATATAGCCAAAAAAATATACTCTAGACATTTTCTTGAAGATTGGGAATGTTATTATATTAATATCTATTTTTCCGCAAGCTCTTCAGTAGGCCTTCATCGGATACATAGTTTTTCTACTGTCAGATGGGACACATTCCATCTTCAGTTGCTGCATCGTTTTTATTTACTTCGACTAAGAGTGTAGATTTTTAAAATTAAATAATTTAAAAATTTTCGACAATTTTTTTATAAGAGTATATTTTTGAGCTAGTTACACAAATCAGCTTTTATCATTAACGAAAATATATATAAAAAATTCAATAATAATGTTTAGCGGGGACTTGGGGCGACAACCCCCACTGTTATATGTGTTTTTTTTTGGAAATGTTTAAATGTAATAAAAATAACTAGAGGAAATTAAAGAGTATAGGATTTAAAATACTACAGGGTATTCTCTTCTCCCAGAATATTTGTGCAAATGTATATGCAAGATCCTGAACTAGGAGAGACTTTACAGTTGGATTCAAAATAAGGGTATTCTGTTTTTCCAGAAAATGTATATATATATGTATATTCTCAACTAGGAAATATTTTATTGTTGGTTATACAAAATCAAGGTTATTCGGCTTTTATAGAATATTTATATGTGCTTACACCCAAATTTTCGGAAATATTTCATTATGAAAATAAAATTGATTTTTTTTTAATGTTTGAGAAAATGTTAAGTTTTTAAATATTTAAATATTTTTTGGGTCTTGTAGTATACGAAAAAGTAATTCTGCTTTATCCAGAATATATACCTAATTTCTGGGATAGTGGACCTCTCCAACAATGCCTCTAAGCCGTCTTAATCATGTGTCGCAAGTTCGGGGAAAAAAATAACCTTTGACCTCAAATTCTAGGACTTAGACCTCTGTGACAATTTCTCTAAGCGTTATTCATTTCGTATGACATATTTGACAAAAAAGGGCCATCCGCCCCAATTTTTGAACCTCTGCTACAATTTTTCTAAGCGTTTTTAATTGTGTGAGCCAAGTTTGGCTGAATTTATATCTAATTTCTGGGATGTTGGACCTCTCCAATAATGTCTCTAAACCGTCTTAATCATGTGTCGCAAGTTCGGGGAAAAAAATAACCTTTGACCTCAAATTCTAGGACTTAGACCTCTGTGACAATTTCTCTAAGCGTTATTCATTTCGTATGACATATTTGACAAAAAAGGGCCATCCACCCCAATTTTTGAACCTCTGCTACAATTTTTCTAAGCGTTTTTAATTGTGTGAGCCAAGTTTGGCTGAATATGCTGCATTATACAAAAATTGCCTTTGACCTCAAATTCTAGGACTTAGACTTCTGTGACAATTTCTCTAAGCTTTATTCATTTCGTATGAATGTTTGACAAAAAAGAGCCATCCACCCCCATTTTTGAACCTCTTCTACAATTTTTCTAAGCGTTTTTAATTGTGTGAGCCAAGTTTGGCTGAATATATGTCTAATTTCTGGGATATTGGACCTCTCCAATAATGAATCTAAGCCGTCTTAATCATGTGTCGCAAGTTTCAGAAAAAAAATTGCCTTTGACCTCAAACTCTAGGACTTAGACCTCTGTGACAATTTTTCTAAGCGTTATTCATTTTGTGTGACATTTTTGACAACAAAGGGCCGTCCACCCCAATTTTTGAACCTCTGCTACAATTTTTCTAAGCGTTTTTAATTATGTGAAGCTTGGAAAAAAATGTTGAATGTTTGGATTTTGATCCATTTGGGTTTTGAAAGGTTTGGATTTTAAAAGTTGTATTTTAAAATTTGGCTTTTCACGAAGATCCAGAAATTTCATAATTTCTATGAGTAATAACGTTAAATCGCTTCGTATAATTTCTGAAACTATTATCAAATATTTTATATAATACCAAATCAATAATGTTTAGGCTCGTATGATAGTAGATAAATAAAATTAAAATAAAAATTATTTTAAATCTACATACGAGTATATTTTTATTTCAGCATTTTTTTTAACATATTAATTAAACAATGAAATAAAAATGAAAATATAAATAATAAAAAAAAAAAACATATTTTTTTTCGACATTTTTGCATTCAAAATTTTTCCTTATTCAACATTTTGTTATTCAATATTTTTACATCATCATTTTACTTTTCAACAAATCGACCCATACCCATTGAGATCTACAAACTAGCACAAATTTTATTAAATTCATAAATTAATACAAACAAATATCCTAATACAAAAAAAAAAAAAACCAAAAACGAAAAAAGCATACAGGAAAAAAGCATACAGGAAACCGAAAATAAAAACAAAAACAAAAAATCAAATTTTCCTTTGAGAAATTGTTTTAATTGAAAAGATCAAAACCGAAAAAATATAACTTCTCTGACTGCTAAACTAAAAAGGTGAACTAAAAAAGGATTCCATAAAATGGTTATACACAAATTATATATCTATAACAATTTAGGTCTTAATAATATTTCATCAGAAATATTGCAATCCACTTTTTGTGCTCTCAATACAATGTTAAAAATAAAAATAGATTTAGGTAAATATCCTAAATTTTCTACTTTGAATTTTATTTGTTTGAAATTTGAAGGACACTTACTGCCATGATACAATTATTATTATTATATTCTTTCTGGAATTAATTAAGATTTTAAACCTTGAAGAATAATCGTAAAATTAATCAAGTTTAAAATTTAATACACTAAATTAATTCTAATGAAAATTATTTGTGTAACATCATAAGAATTGAATATAATAAATAGGTTGAATTGTTTTTGACAGAAAGGCATATTTTAGTCAAATTTAAAAACAAAATTGTTTTGCGGTTCAAATATAATTTTTTGTAAATATTTTTATTGCCAAGATAATAATTTAAATATTCGCTAAACGCACAATTTAATTACAATTTTAAATCCACAAAAATTACCTGATTATTTGATAGAACAAATGAGTTCGATTAGCTACAACACTACCTAAAATATTATGCATCTATATCAAAATTCGCTCAAAAAACACATCCTCAGATAAGCATAAATGGCTATACCGCAAGCAAATAGCTGTACTGCAAGTAAACGATTTTAAATATCTCGGAGTCAATCTTGATATAAAGTGGACTTAGAAAACACATATTTTAAGTAAATGGATTAACTCAAAATAAAGTCAAAAACTCTTAAACTGATCAAAATACTGATATACAATTGAATACTAAAACTCATATGGTTAGCCGGCTGCCAGCTAAAGAGAAGCACTTGCAACTTTAATATAGGAATAATACAAAGAATGCAATCAAAAATTTTAAGAATCATAACAAATGCTCTATGCTTATGTGGTAGACAGACTACGAATGTTGATCATTAAGACCTCAGATCGTAAAAATTTTGCCTAAATTACGTTTAATCCCGTCATTAAGCTAAATTTTTGATTATATCGTAGTTAATTCGTGAATGATCATTAACTTTTGAAAAGAGACATTTATTAGAAAAAAAAAAGTTCGAAATATCGTAATTCTAAAAAAAAATCAAAATTTGACGTCTTCACATCAGCAATATTTTTGATTTTAAAAGATTTTGTTGTTATATTGTAAACATACGATTATTTCAAATTTTGTTAATAAATATTTTGATATCATTGTAGAATCGTTTGAGATTGAAAATATAATTAATGATGGTGAAAGAGAACTTATAATTATTGTAAGTAAATTGTAATAAAAAGAATACAAGAGAATCAACATGTACTTACAGTAGGTACACCAGAACGAACTACCTCCTCAACTGCACCAATAACTTCAATGATAACTCATCATGTCGATCTAACAAAAAAAAATAATACTAAATTAATATTAGTATTAATATTAGTGCAAGCTAGAAAAAATAAAAAAACTCCAATGAAATTATTAAGCAGAGTTTTATATTAGCAAAAAAGGAAATGAATTACTTAAAGCGATGCTAGAACTAGAAAATAAAAAGTTAGAATTATAGAAAAAATTAACTGAATAATTTCGAAATATGACAAGACATGTAACAATAATTCAATGCTATGCACCAACAGATGTCGCTGAAGACCATATTAAGGATGACTTCTACGAACAAATAGAAACAACGCTAGCACTCATAAATAGGGGAGATATCATAATATTAATGGGTGACTGGAATGCGAAAATAGGATCTAACAACAATGGACTTGAGGAAATAATGGGCAAACACGGGTTAGGAAGAGAAAGAAACAACAACGGGGAAAGATTGATAGAGTTGTGTCAGACTTTCGACCTAGCAATCGGAGGGAGTCTATTTCCACACAAAGATATCCACAAATACACATGGACAACACCAAACGGGATCTCAAGAAATCAGATAGATCACATATGCATCAGCAAGAAGTGGAAACAATCAATGTTAGATGTGAGAAATAGAAGGGGAGCAGATATACACAGCGATCATGAATTACTAACTGGGGACTTCAGAATGAAACTAAGCCAACAAGGAAGAGGCAGAAGATATAGAAAGAAGAAAATAAATATAAACAACTTAAAAAATCCGCAAGTAAGAGCTGACACAGTTACGGCGTTACGAGAAAATATTAGAAATAATAGAGAATACACTTGGGAAGAGATTCTGGAAATTTACAACCAAACAAGCGAACAAAATCTTGGAATTTCACAACCACAAAGAAAAATCTGGATAACCGATAACACATGGGCCTTGATTAAAAGAAGAGGTGAAATGAAGAAAATGATAAACAACAGGATGGCATCAAGAAGAGAATATGAAGAAATAGCGAAAACAGTAAAAAGAGCAGCAAGAAGAGATAAAAGGAAATTTCTACAAAATTTAGCCGGAGAAGCAGAAAAAGCAGCACAGCAACATAACCTGAGAGAATTGCATCGCATAATCAAGAACTTAACTAACCAGTCGGAACAACAAAACAAACCAATTAAAGATAAAAATGGTGCGCTCATCACAAACTTAGAGGATCAATTAAAGAGATGGAGAGAACATTTCCAAGAACTGAGCAACGAAGAAAGTACAAATAATGAAGCAGACATAAGAAACAGAGACAATGCAAATATCTACCCAACTGAGGGACTGCCAATATCTACTCAAGCTCCAAATATAGAAGAAATCAAAGCTACAATCAATATCCTGAAGCACAACAAAGCAACAGGTGAAGATGGAATTCCAGCAGAAATAGCCAAACTGGACCCTGACTTATTCGCAAAAACAATTGAACCCCACATCAGGAAAGCATGGATAGAAGAGAATATACCACCATCATGGAAGAAAGGAATGATTGTCAAGATACCTAAGAAAGGAGACTTGGCAAATTGCAGCAACTGGAGAGGAATCACGGTTCTAAATACTATTCATAAGATAATAGCAATTATTATAAAGAAAAGATTAGAAGAAGTACTAGAACCAATACTACGGAAAGAGCAGGCAGGTTTCAGACCAAACCGAAGCTGTGTAGACCAGGCAAATACTTTACGGGTCATAGTTGAACAATCAGTGGAATGGAATGCCCCACTATATCTACTATTCATAGATTTTAAGAAAGCATTGGACACAGTCAAGAGATGCGCAATATGGAGAACACTTACAAAGAAAGGAGTTCCTGAAAAAATCATCAACATCATCAAAGCGATGTATGAAGATGCAGAGACAACAGTTCAACACAGAGGTAAGATCAGTGATCCATTCTACACCAATATAGGAGTTAGACAAGGATGTCCACTATCTCCACTTCTCTTCAACACAATACTAGACGACATTCTAAGAGAAGTTTGCACTGGAATAAACGGAATAGAATGGGATCTCTTCGGAAACTTAGAAGACTTAGATTACGCAGATGATGTATGCCTCATATCAAAAAATCAAAGGGACCTACAGAACAAAGTCAACAGATTACAGGAAGAAGCAAAGAAATCGGGACTGGAATTAAATATCGAGAAAACCAAAGCAAT
Source organism: Argyra leucocephala (assembly GCA_963942445.1). NCBI lineage: Eukaryota > Metazoa > Arthropoda > Insecta > Diptera > Dolichopodidae > Argyra > Argyra leucocephala. The sequence goes on from OZ012681.1 coordinate 20,908,997, forward strand.
GAGGACAAACAATAGTTACAGTGAGCCAATAACAGTGAGTGGACAACAGATAGAATACGTAGAAGAATTCAACTACCTGGGGTGCATTATAACATCAAGAGGAGGTGCAACAGAAGATGTCAACAGCCGTATAAATAAGGCAAGAAGAACATTTGGGAGCCTAATGAAGATATGGCGGAGCAACCAAATATCGAGAACAACAAAGCTAACAATATTCAGAGCATGTGTTAAGTCAACATTAATATATGGCAGTGAAACATGGCTCACTTCGGTCAGAATCAAACAGAAGCTACAAGTATTCATCAACAAGTGCTTGAGAATTATATGCAGAATATTCTGGCCGGCAAGAATTAGCAACGAAGATTTATGGATGATAACTGGAGAAGAACCTATCAACAGACAGATAAATAGGAAAAAATGGAAATGGATAGGTCATACACTAAGGAAATCAGAAAGTGATATAGCAAGAAGAGCTCTAGAGTGGAATCCACAAGGACAAAGGAGACCCGGCAGACCATACAACACATGGAGACGCACAATCGATCAAGAATTAACAGTCAACAATTATACCTGGGACGATATTAAGGAAGTAGTACTCAACAGAGAGGAATGGAGGTTCACTATCGAAGCCCTATGCTACCACGCGGAGTAATAGGAGAAAAAAAAAAAAAAAAAAAAAAACTGAATATTTAATTTCAAAATTTTAAACTGTATTGTATTTTTACTATTATGTATGAGACTGAAAAAGTGATATGAAATATGTTTTTTGATTTTTAATTGTTTTATAATTCTTAATTTATGTGATGTATTTAATTCTTAATATATAAAAATATATGGTTAAATAATGTGTTTATATTTTATAAACCTTCTATAGCTCTAGCATTTCGTTCAAATATCGAATTTGTATGCATTCTCTTTAATAACAAATTTTCATAAATCAAACGAATCGTTATTACCACCTAGGAAACCAATATTAATATACGTGAAACAACATCTTAAATAAAAGAATTTATTATCTAACAATGTAGTAGTTTTTCATTTTCAATTTATCTGTAATCTCCAACGCCTAGAATTTGATTTGATTTGATTAGAAGAACAGCTAGAAGAACAACTGGATGCAAACTCTTGAAGTTATAGTAATCTACTTCATCTTTTATCGTAGGTTTTATTTCTATGTGACATCGAAATATCAATGATATCGTAAAATTGTTTGAAAACAAAAAAAACAATTAGAACAATTATTGATAATTAAAAAATGTAGTGTGTCAGGTCATAACCTAATGATCATTAATTTCTTTTAAATGCTCATTTATATTTGTAGTCTGTCTTTAGCATTAGGGTGTCTATTCATCTCATTTAATTGAAAAATGTCCCAGTTTTGTTTGTACTGTCCCCATTAAAAGAGATTAAATTAGACACCTATAAGTCCTACTTTTAACTAAGAATTAAATTTTTCAATAAATTTGTTTTTCTGATATGGTTTGATTAGTAAGATAAAAAAAAATGTAAAGAATATTTAGAAAAATTGAGCCAATACGATTACTTGGAAACTAATGCCAAATTCTTTATTTGTATTTTCGGAAAATAATTCGATTTTTTTTGCGAATAAACGATAAAAATTTGTTTTGTTGGAAAATGGAATGCATTTTAAAAAAATTACTTACTTCGAGCACAAGAGTGAGTCAATTAAATTGGAATTATACATTTATGACCGATGGACGAATAAGCGTAATCCATTAGACATTTTCTACAAGAAATAAACATATTTCAAAAGCTGTTCGGAACTTCTCAAAATATTTGGTATACTTTTTTTTCGTAACCCACTCGACTCTATTAGAAATCAGGACACCCTATCTATGCTATATGAAAAATAAATATTTACACAATCACTTAAACATATCCAAAGGTAAAATAAGGATTAAAAATTATCAAAAATAACTGAAAATTCATTGGCAAGAACCTATACTGAACATCCCAATTAGCAGTAGACTAAAGAAGAAAAATTTTAGCTGTCTAGCAGAAAAAAAAGTTATTGTTTCATTATTAAAGTAAGACGTTTAGTTCATCGGTTTTTATTTTAATATACTCTTAGAGAACTTTTATTTTATCCTGCAAAATCTCGATTGGGGGTCTAATGCGGTGATGCATTTTATGATAGTTTTATCCTGCTTACGCTATTTAGCCTCTCCCACCTTATTTTCGTACTCTTATCTTCACATGGTGGCCCCTGTTAACTCTAACAACCCTTACGACCGATTGGGTCACAACTCTGATGTAGTAGAAAGGGCAGAGAATAGAAGAGAGGAGATAGAAATGGAGTGTATTGGACAAAGATGGCAGCAGCAACCAAAAGCGAAAGGTCCATGTCCGGAACTAACTCACTTTCAGATTTAGAAGTTAAGGGCTTTTTCGTAACCATGTATGCAGCGTTTGCTAGACCACGTTGGAACAACTGCAAAAAGCATTTGTACTCACAATGAGTGGCCTGTAAGAAAATGAATCTAACCATCCAGCGGCGAGTGTGTCTGTCAGGTTTGAGGTTACGGTTTTATCACCCATATCTCAGAAAATGCTAAAAGGTCAACTAATGGATAACACTTCATGGAATATGACAACAAATTGTAGATCCCCAAAAAGTAATCGGGATCAAATCAAGGTGAATCCTCCTACAGTCTCGGTTGTAGTAAACTGCATATCGGATTTGGGGGAGCAGTATATATTATGTGGTGGTGTTGAATGGAACATCGAGATAACATAAACCTATGCCCTATGATGATGATTATGAAAACTTTATTGTAAATTTTAAATAGAAAGAGAGTGCGGCATATTTCAAATAAAATTGAAAACTAAAATAAAAATAATGAATAGGATTAATGAGTGGACAACCCGTCAGAACCCGTTCATCTCGTTTCTTAGATAATTTTATATCTTAAATATTATACCAGTTCCTTGATGTTTGCTATAGTTATTACTATTATAATTTTGCTACCGCCAGCAACAGCAACAGTGTTTCAATAATATTGTTAACTATATTTTACTAACTCAAGCAAAAAAGGAGCTGCAGGCCCCCACAAAAAAAAAAAACAAATATTTTCTTGTTTCTTAAATCTGAAATCTACTTAATACTAAAGAGTTTAAAATAATAAAGACGTGGTTTGTGTCTTAACTTATTATCCTTGAAAAAAAAAATAAAAAGAGTAGATTTTTACAAATTATTAAAATCCGCTTTTACACCAGAATATTGCGAATGTTAAACCTAATATCATTTTATGTGCCCCACATATGGGAAAGTACTTATTATATGCATAAATTCGGAAGCCCACCTGAATCCCAAAGTAGAAAAAATCCCTACAAAGGAAAAATACGAGAGTACCAAAGTCCCAAGTTTTATTTTTAGTAAGATAAAAATATTTTTATATCGCCCTATGCCCCACGGATGGGGTTGCAGGAGAATGATGATGATGAAAAATATTTTTAATAATTTTTTTTGGCTTTTTGGAGTCTTTAAATAAAAATGCAATTATTATTGGTAGCTGAATCTTGGTTTAATCTTGTTCGTTTATTAACAACTAACTTAATCTATTCTTACTCTACACTACAACTCAATACTTTCGTTAAATGTGCGGTTGTAGTCGCGAAGCGTTCTGCTAAATTATATTATGCACACTTTTGGTGCATGTAGCCAAGCTATGTATTGGTTTGGTTAAAAGACCCCCACAGTTCTTTTTTGTTGTTCTCAAAAGAGTTGAAAAAAAAAACATTTCTTTTGCATAGCTTTGCATAAATACATATCTTTCATAGACAGTTAGCGTTATTAAAACAAAAATTTCAGAAACTTGGGATTCATTATTTCTGGGTACATTGCGATTTTATTTTTGGGATTTTGATTTGTGGATTTGCTTTACCAACTCATTGAACATCGAAAACTACTGCTATTGTCAGACCCTAAGCCTTCTCAAATAGAAAAGCCCCCTTTAAAGGTAAGCGCTGTACCACCGTGTAACATATTTCGCCACCCACAGTATTAAAGATTTCAATCTTAAAACCATAAATTGAAGAGATTTGCAAGCAAAAGATTACCCTTTTATGTACAATATAATCCAAAAACAATTTAACCCATTAAATAAAATAATATATCGTCGTCTGAATATTGGTTTGCTCCATACGCCAAATCGTCGATTTGCAGTTAGGTTGTCAGTTAGTTTTTTCTGGGTTTTTAAAGGGTGCTGCGTCCCTTGCACTTATCCATTTTCTCCTAGCTGTAGTACTTTCAGAGATATCCAGATAGATTTTTGCTCCATATCCAATTTTTTATCAAAATGTAAGTATTGTTTTGCCCTATGCGACAATTTTTGGCGTATAAGGAAAAATATTCATACAAATCATTGGCTACAATTTTATTCGTAATGTTTTGCCTCACGTAGTTTTAAAATTTTGTCTCTTAAATATTGTTTTGCTTTATACAACAAAATTTTGGTAGTATAGGACTTAGGGCATACACAACGTGTACATATACAACGAAAATATGAACCTACATAAATACTGTATGCTCTATGGATATGCAATTTTATTTGTGTTTAGAGAAATTTGTGATTAAATGATCAGTTGCTTGTGAACTTTGAAAGTGTCATGTCGTCACCGTCACCAAGTTTGTTGGATAGTATTATATAAGACAAGTTTAAATTGAATTTTAAATTATATTCATATATTTGTTTTGTTATCTTGGTTTTTGATCATTGCTTGAAATTTCATTTTAAAATTTCGCGTTTTTTTATTTAATACGTTTTTAACACTAAATAACAAATTATTTTTTTGCTTCATTACAGTTCCGACCGCCAATCAAAATATGTATGGCTCAATATACTTTTAGCATCAAAGCTTATTATATAATTTACAATACCGTTGTACGTAATGGCTACAAGTTCAACGGTATATGAAGAGTATTGTTTAATCAAATCTTAACAATTTCAACGCTTTACATTAAAACCAGAATGTCTTCTGAATTGTAGTGAGAGGTCTATGTCAGTTTATGTATGTATTAATATTTTCTCTTCTTTTAAAAACTTTGAATATGACTTTAACTTAAATATTATTTAATCAACAGGGGCCCCAAATCACTATAATTTAAAAATACTATCAAATAAAAATTTACGATAAAATAATTTGAAGTCTATAAATATGACTTGGGTATTTTAATAAATTTAATTGAATTCCCTATCCAAAATTACCATACCACCATCACCTTCCATTTAGCCTAAATAGAAATTCGTAGAAAATTTTCTTTTAATTTTTTTTTTATGCTATTTTCATAAATTCAAAGTGTTAAATGTTTTTGTTTTTTATTTGTTTTTTTTTTATGGAATGAATGCCTTATTGGGGAAAAATTAATCATTCTGAATCTCAAAGGATTAAAAGATTTATGAACTGGTATCCTACATCATTTGCATTTATATATTTACATATATATTTTTAGTCTATTAAAAATGTTAAGAAAGAGAAATTATATTAAGAAATAAATATTCAGATTTGAAAACAAAACAAAAGGAACAAAAAAAAAGGTTCCGATTACTATAAAAATATGTTCTTTTGACCGTAAAAGAAACAAAATAAAATCTTCTTAAAAATTATCCTTTAGAAAAATTTTTCTTTTCTTAAAGGGATTCAATAGAACAAAAACCAAAGGAAAAATTTATTTTTTTGTGGAAATTCTTAAATATTTTGGTTTCCTATTAAATTAAATAATATTTAGTAATTCTTTAAAGTGAAATTAAATTTAAAAAAAAAAAAAATCTTCTTAAAGTCTTTAAAAGAAAAAAAAAAATAAAAAAAAAATTATAAAAAAATTTAAAATATTTCCCCAAAAAAAAGGACAATTGAGAGTTTTATTTTTTTTTTCATAATTATTTGTAAGCCTTCAGCGTGTATTATTCTCCTTTATACAGAACCAATATTATTTTGTGTATTCCAAAAGACCTGTATTGTATTTATTTTAAATAATAATATGGAACCTAAAACATAAAATTCTGACCCAATTTTCAATTTTCAATATACAACAGTGATGAACGATCCCCGGTCCAAAAGCTATTAAAACAATATTGTGTGGTTATAAAATTTAAAGGAGTTTATTTCAATGCTTATTTAAAAATAAAAAATAATAAAAATAATGTAAGAAAAATCTTATTTTTATGGACACTATAAAAGAAAAAAAAAAAACCAAATAAAATAATAAAAATGGACGTTCCACAATAACAAATTTTTATTAAGAAAAAATGAATGCGTGAATATTGAACAAAAATATGCTTTCAATGAACATTTATTATGTCAAATTGTATTTCCGTTTTTTTTTTTATTATTCTACTTTTTTTTTATTATTATTACTTTTTATCCATCATAAAATAAAATTTAGATTTACAAAAAAAAAAAAAAATGAATTTCGAAGGATCAAAACATAAATTAAAGAAGCTACTTTAAAATAATTTTCGTCATCAAATTATGGTGCAAAAATTCAAAACACAAAATTTTGAAAATAATAATATTGAACGGGATGTTAAATTGGGATAATATAATCTAATATCAGAGTCCTGAAACTGTATATCAGTTGGGGTTGAAAATTGAATGCTACTTATATAAATTGTTCAACAATTTGCCATAATAATATTGATTTACAGATAACACGCTGGGTGGCGCAATATGTAAAGCAACCAACCGTTACAAGTCACAGGTTCGAGTCTTTATGTAGAAAAACAATAAAAAATCCGTTATGGGTTTTTAAACCTGATCCCCAGTACCTCTTGTCATTAGAAATGACAAAAAATAATTGAAAGTATAATCTGGTAACAACTTAAATAAAATGCTCCTATTATTATACTGCCTTTTTATGAAAATTATCTCTTAGGCATAAATCGTTGAAATAAATAAATAAAAATATTATCTTTAAGATGAGATAGGCTTGTTTCATGAAAATAGAAGTAATTTTATCCAATTAATGAGTTCATAAGCGCAATTATAATAAAAAAAAATACTCGAAAAATGTTGTAGTTAAATTATGCAGTAAAAACTAGCGGTTGTAGTACCGTACTTAAGTAAGCACAAAAAGGTAATATTTAAGTTACTGTCAAAAACCTATAAAAAAACAGTAATATGTTTATTTATTCATTTATTAAGTTAATAAATAGGGTGAAATCAAAAAAATAATCACTGCCACAGTGTTTAACAATTCAGCTTATATATTTAGCATACGCTGAACTGCTAAACATTGCCGCAGTATCTATAATTATAATTGACAAGCATTTAAGGTCCTGCGCAGTAAACACCTTTTTATTTTATTTCGATTCTCCTACTCCTTAATGAACTTCTAATATATATAATATATAAGATTGTATATAAAACAAAAATGCGCACACAGTTGAAAATTTTGTAACCATATGATTTTATTATTCAGCAAACACATAATGCATATGTGAGATCTTATGAAAATAATAAACAAAAGCAAACAAATCAGTTATTAAAATTTACATATGGACTTGCAAATAAATCTATGTGCATATGCCAAAAAAAAAAACAAAAAAACAAATTCATCTAAAATAAAAAATATAAAAACAACAAAAAAACAAATCACTTGAATTCTTCATTTTTATCTTTTTAAGTAACTGTTTCTAAATTTTGGTTATTTGTAGTAATAATATAGTTTTTATTAAAATTATGTATTATGTAGGTATATATATACGTACCTCTTTAATGACAAAACTTTTTATTTTTAGTAATTTTATCACTAAATGCCACTTACTATAGAGAATATATCGGAAACGAAGCAGTATATGAGGGACGTGTATTTATGTGTCCCAAATAAAACTTACTAACAACAAAACTTTTTATTAAACACGAGTGGTTTCTGCTATATCGTGCGGAAGTCTATGTCTGTACGTAAATTACTGTTTTTTTAAAAACTTTAAATTTGACTTCAACTTGAACTATTATTACTCAACAGGGGCTCCTAGTTTATTTTTTAATTTCACCCATGTATCGCTATGTAATATGTCAGTTGGTTCAATATCCGTCTATAGCATAGTTCAGCTTATGCAGAAATAATACAATCAATCGTTTTTGCAAGCACAGATTCGAATCCCGTAGCTATCGTAAAGTTCAATATGTAAAATGACAACGTTAAGATAATTATTTACTTTATAAAAATTATATAACTAAAACAAAAGTTCAATGCTTCCAAAAGAAATATGTAACAAAAAATAAAAAATCTTTGATCCAAAGCCTTAAAATAATATACAAACAGTTGTGTATAATTAGACAGCTATGTACATTGACAGCTATGTATTCCAATATAATTGTAATTTTTTTTTTTTATTTTTTTATTTAAAACGGAGGTGCCCTAATATGTCGGGGCCGGCATGTAGGCTTTTAGCCCTTTATGCCCTCCTCCACCCTTAACTTATTCGACCCTTTTGATAAAGGCCAATAGGTTTGTGGGTTCTATCCTGCAGAAGTTTTCTGAGGTTATGTAGTGCGTTTCCAACAACCTGAGTCTCAGCCCTAAAAGAGCTAGGCACTCTCCTACAACATGTGTAGAGGTTTCTTCCTCTTCCAGACAGTGTCTGCAGGTTGGGTCGTCACTTAGTGCTAGTCTACACATGTGCTTATTCATGTGGTTATGACCAGTAAGTATGCCCACCATCTTCCTACAGTCTACTCTATTGAGAGTTAGCAGGAAGTTGGTTATTTTGGTGTTTGTTCTTCTGGTACATATATTATATATATAATTGTTATACAAATTGATAAGAAAAATGGTATCAATATGATAAGCGTTTATTTATTAATTTTGAAAAGAATGTCTGTATTTGAACTGTATAGTTCTTGTTTTTTATTCTAATTTCATTTTTAGATTCAAGGTTATGCTTTAAGAAAAAACATTTTTCATTTAACTAAAATTTTAAATAAAAATAAAAAATTTCTTTTAATTTGAGTAAAAAAAACTGCCCTAAACCAAATCTGACACTTTCTTATGGTTTATTAAAGATGAACCATCACGATTAATTAAACTGATTTGAATTTTTTTTTTTTGTGTTCACTTTGAATACAAACTTTATTAAATAGGTTTCAAAAAATTGTATACATACCTAGTTTTTCTACAGTTTGACCTTTATTTTAAATTCAGAAATTTTCATTAATAATATTAAAAAAAAAAACGTATTATGTATATTTTTTTGTTCTTTTTAATTATCCAATTTAAAGCTTGTATATTATTGATGGATCATATACGATAAAATATTCATAGCAGAGTCCAGAGACATAAATTTCAAAAATTGCTGTTTTAATGGCAATATAAGGAATATATATATATATATGTATACATTACATATATGTATATTCTTATGTTTATACAAATTTATAACAAATTCGATCCATCTTATTAGAAATTAACATACGTGGGTCCCATATATATATATGTATTTTTTTACGCATTATGTGTCTTTTTTTTGCAATAAAATTTTAATAACAAGACGTATATACACTCTGGACATCCTCAATGGAAATACATTATTTGTTTTTTGTTTTATGTGTGGCTTTTTATTCTTTATAGCTTTAATAACAAAATATTATATAACAAGATTAATTATATAGGATTTTACTGCAAACCATTAGAAATCATATAACAGTTATAATCGTATAGGTAGAGGGCTATTGTGTTGTTAAACAGGTAAATAATTCAATAAAAATCTAAAATACGGTAAATCTTCAAACTCCTTAAATCGCAAGTGGCAATAAACAATCAGAATAACAAAAGCTTGGTAATAATATTTTACCAAATACAAATTTTGTTTAGTTGTTATAACTCACATATGTATTTATTTTAAATCTATATATGAAGTGTGAAACTAATCAAAATGATATTAGGGGTGTTTTTATGTAGTCCAACACGAAGATACTTGCTGATGAGTTCCAGTGATGTTTAATGAACGAAGCTAAATTAAAGTTAAATTATTTTACAATAAAGTTGATTAATGTTATAATGGTTGTAGAGAGTTCACCAGAGCAATAAGCATTTGGTAATAATATTTTACAGTATATGTGATTGCATATTCTAGTTGTAGAGGAATATGAAAACGTTTTAAAGAAAAATGCAATTCAATAATATGACAACTATACGAGTTGAAATACATTAGGAAATGAAATTTTGCTGTTCTAATAGATAATAGGTCGCACTAACGTATGAAATACCAAATGAAAAAGAGACTGAATATTTGCCTGCATATTAATGTAGTAAATTAATAAATGTGACACTACTGTAACTAAACTAAAAATTTTCCTAGGTTACAAAAATATTCAAAAATGTCATCAGCCTTAAGTATATGATATTAACAATTAAAATAAAAGAGGTAGCTATAGAACAAAAGAAAAGAGAAAAAGAAAGAGGATATGAAAAATGAAAAGGAATGGGATTAAAGGTTTAGCGGTTGACAAATAAAGTTAATATAAAAAATTCCTATGGTGGTTTAATTATAAAATAAGTATAAAATTATTACATTAATATACTGACCAAACATATATTCAAAATTTATCTTAATCACTTTTCGAAGTTTCGCTTTTAAAATTTATCTTTATTAGATTTATTTTCTATTATTACATAATCTTATCATAATTAAATTTTTAGAGTAATTTCTATTTATTATACACTTTGAAAAGCCCAATAGCTAATATTTTAATTTCATTACAAGAAAATATATTACATGTCATGTCAATATGCTTAAAACCATATTTACAGATATGAGGTTTCCATCTCTAACATGCACGTTATTTTGCGTATATTCAATATTCATATTATACAAATGAAGTACATATAACGGAAATAAACTCATACGTATATAAATAAATAATATTTAATTACATTGGAAAAATACATATGTATATTTTCTTTCGAGGGTTTATTTTTTTTATGTTTTATTTATCTTTTCTTTTTTTTCTGATTAATATTTGCAAATACCATTTTTAATATTTTCAAGATACATATTTGCAATACCAATATTTTTATTAGATGAATATTACATCATATTTCCTTTCTATTTCATAAAATTATTAAAAAAAAGTAAAATTAATATTTTTTTTTTTTTTTTTAATAAAATTACAAAATATAATGTATAAGAAAAAAGGACAACAATAAGGATATATTTTTTTTCTTTCATTAACAGGGTTTAAGGTTCTTTGTAAATTAGCAAACAAAAAAAGTACTCATATTCAATTTTTCTTTTTGTTTTTTTTTTTTAATTAGTATTTTTATGTTGACGCTGTTGAAATATAAACTAGATATCAACATGTATTTAATTAGAAGTGGAACTAATGGAGGTAGAAGGTCAAAAATGAGGTCAAGAGCATTCAGTTCCTGATAGTTCATAAATCTGACAGCACAGTAGTAAAGAATACATTCTGTAGTCCAGATTTGCTTTGGACTTGTCACCAATAATTGAGGAAACTTGGATATCAGAAAATATTCCAGAAAATTGGAAATTACTTAATTTAATATCAAAATTTAAAATACCTAAAAAACGAGATTTCGCTGTCTACGAAAACTGGCGTGGTATCACAATAAAATGTCATCAATAAAATAATGTCCATCATGATCTACAAGCCAGGACGCTCAACGATAGATCGCATCAACACCTTAAGAGAATTATCGTTGAACAGGCGGTGGAATGCCAGGTACCATTATATATGCTGTTTTTCATATATAACGGTTTCAATCACTCAACCTGGTCTTCATTTTAATTTTGAATTGGGTGTTGAAGAAAACAAATCGAAGAGCAAAAGGTATTATTTGGATTCTTACAAGAGACCGTCACAACCTCGATTTTCCAGATAATATCTACTTGCTCACTCACACCAAAACCGATATGGCAAACAAACTGCAGTCCCTAATCAAATATGCGGCGAAAGTAGGATTGATAAATGTAAGCAAACCAAAACTGATATGAATCAACACAGCACTTCCTTGCAACTTATATATTGGTAATGAAAATGTAGAAGGTGTGACGCCATTCTGCTATTTTGGTAGTTTTTGTACTGTGGATGGTGGCACGGATGTTAATGTTGAATGCCGTATCCGAAAAGCACGCTTAGCAATGGTGTTTTGAAAAACTTTTGAAGATTTTCAAATGTCTCACAAAAGCTGGAAGTTCAATTCTTCAAGTTTTATTTAGATGCGACACATGGAAAACAACAGAAAGAATCATCTCGCGCATCCCAATTTATGTGAACAAATGTCTGAGACGAATTCTCCGAATATATTGGCCAGAGAAAATTTCCAACGAGGAATTGTGGGAACGAACAAGAAATGAAGGAATCAGTGAAATGATTAAACATAAAAAATATAAACGGACCGGTTACCTACAAGAGACTTTGCTCAAAACAACTCTTGAACGAAATTCGCAGGGTCAAAGAAAGCGTGATCGTCCAAAAATAAAGTGGCGCCGAACAGTAATGAATGAAGCAAGCTCATGTGGATCAATTGAGTGAAATCAAGTCACTTCCCCAAAACCAAATTCGGTGAAGAAAGCTTGTTGATGCCTTATGCACCCACGAGGGCGACAGGGTCAATGATGATGATAGTATAGATTGAACGGAAACATTTCTTACACAATCAATAATAATATTTTCATCTTTTGGATATCAGTACGGAATTAAAAGGACACTATTTTAGCGACAATTATGCCAGAAAGATTCCATTGAAAGAACTTTTGCAGAACCTGGTAGAGATCAAAATTGATATGAAACAATCTAACATTTAACTGAACGCTTGAATTGAGTCTTCGACAGTTAGGGTCACACGCTAATAGATAAATTACATTCACCTTCTTTGCTTTATAATATAAAATAAAATCTCAATGGGTAATCTTACTGGTATCAATATGAAAAACCGTTGACGTTTTATCATAAACTTAAAATAATTTAGCGATTAGAACAATACAATAGTTTAAAATTGCCAGATCAAAATACTACATACCACCTTCCACACACCACACACCACCCACCTTCAGTAGCTATTATGGCTTTGATGTTATAGTTTCAGAATCAGGCGATGTATACTCCTGCAAATATTTATGTATTTTGCGAGCTATGGTCATATATATAAATATAATATGAGGGTAGGATTCCTACCTATGCGACCGATCTACCAATATCGGGTCAATAAGTTTAGGGTCAACAAATCTTTGCGCGATTCATATACTACACGTACCCAGTTGGTTGGGCAAGAAAATTCAAATATAAACAGATATCAGGTATAACCCCAGACTTTCTTCGGTACACAAATTAAAATTGATTTTTTATTTCGAATAGAAATAATAGTAAAGCCGTTATTTTTAATTTTTTTCGTAACAATTTGTCACTATAGTGAAATCTACAATTAATTATTAAGTTTATACAACATATTCGAACTTTGTATCATTCTATTTTAAAAACAACTGTTTCAAATTTATTAAACAATAATATTTCAACTATTATCTCCTTAATTCAACAATTTCGACCTGCATATTATTTTATGTATATACATATACTAATTAAAAATTATATGGCTAAAAATTCATACTCCAATGAACCGAAAACTTTTTAATTTAATTTAGCTATATGTATGCGAGTTTAGTAAACTCAATTAATTAAATTAATACAATCAATACAGCATACTCTTACATAACAGAGTATAGATATAGATTTTAATTTTTCCAAAGATTCTAATGAAAAATAAACGCAAAATAATTTAAATTTATTAAATGGAATACAAAATAACAAATTTTTTTTTTTTTTAATTTGCTAACTTTTTTATCAAGGCCTTTTTCATTATTTACGCAATCACAAACACACTCATCAATATCATTTCCTTCTTCTTCTTTTTGCAATACCGTTATCATAAAAATAGAAATTATTTATAGCTCTCAATTTAGCACATTTTATTCGACGATAATCTCCTACAATACAATTTCGAAGTATTTAAGAAGAGGTATTTAAAACGTCTCGTTTGTTAAGCAAATACCTACATTGTCTTCGTTAATTTCTCATGCTAAAAATATTATGAACAAAATATCTACACAAGTTGTGGAGTCTAAATAAAAATCTAACTAAAAAGCAATCATTTTAAGCCGAGTGTATGTTGAAATTATGAGGCGTATGGTCCAGTGGAATACAAATTTCATGGCTCATTTGTATACCATTAAAATTGTATTCCACCGACCCAGAAATTTGCCACCGATCAAATGAACCATGAAAATTGTATTCCAACGACCCAGGATCATATAATTTCAAGATACACTAAATATTTCGTTCGATACATATTCATTTAAATATTTAAGCGAGTAGTTAAATTTAGGAGTTGTTAAGCTCAGCAAGTTCAGCAACGCTTGTATTTTAAATTTTTTTACAGGAAATATATGGTAGGAAAATTACCAAAATTTTAAGTTTGGGCTGCTATTACTTTGCAACGGTTAGCTACACTATAGTTATTGGGCGTAAATCAATTCTAAAAAAACCTTGTGAAGAACGTGTATTGCACCTTGCATATTATCAGAGCTGTAGTGAATATTTATTAGAAATTACTTTTGCAATCCGATTTTCTTTAACACACTGCAGCCCAGGTCAGTTTTAAAAGTACAACCATTTTTTCTCTATATTATGTTAAAACTTAAACAATTTTTTCCTCCATGCAATCACTCTTTAACGGATTTTGAAGTTAAATCCGAACACTCTGTATGAAAGTAAATATAAGCAAGGTAAAAATTCTACTATAACTGCGCATAAATTTCTATTGACTGTTTTAGCACTATTTTGATGTGGGATTCCGTTAACATTAAAAATTGAATGCAGACTGAAAATGAGGCACACTATTCTCAATTTTGATGCCAGAACTGTGACAATGACAATATTTCAAAGTGCGTATTTTAATAAATTTGTTAATCCGGTTTATTTAGTAATGAGTTTTTATTTTACACTTCAGCACATAATTTTGCACTTACGCTTGCTGAATCAAAATTAAAATATAAACTTCGTTTAAAAAGTTGGCGCAGATAAAAAGGTGCACGGAAACAAAACTCACTTTTTCAAAATTCATTTCTTGTTCGAAATATGAATTGAATAAAAAATTATACTCAAATTTCTTTCAACGACATTTTATCACTTTTCTGTATTCTAAATAATTGAAAAATCCAAAAATTTATTGACAAAAGATTATAATTATTTGAAATATTGACAAATTGTTTGTGTTATGAACTATATTCAATTGGAATAAGTTCAACAGAAAATTTTTGCTTTATTTAAAACTATTTGAAGAGAAAATTACTGTACCGAAGAAAAATTTGAAGCTTGAAGTCGTCGTTTGAATGCAGCATGTGCCTTTTTTAATAGACTTTGCACTACACTGGTGCACTGCCTTTCATTCGCTATGCACCGCTTTAAATGTATTATGATTTATGAACCATTTTTAAAGCCATATTGTACCTTTTTTGAGTACAATATGCACTGCTATCAATGCACCTTTTATTGGTTTTCAATTAACTATGCGCCACTTTGAATGTATTATGAACCATTTTGAGCACCAATTTGTAACGAATATAACGAATGTATTATTTGGTGTGATTTAAACCAATAAATGTGTAATTTGCACCATTATATTAATATATTATATACTTCTCATTTATTAAGGTGCTTCAATTTTATTCCCAACTCAAATTTTTCAATTTCTAAATAATTTTCAATTGTTGGAAAATACATGCAGGTACCTCATTACATTTAAATAGTTCTCTATTGAAGATTTAAGGTATTATTATTAACCCTATTATACTTAAACCCCTATTACATTATAATTTTTATTACTACAAGTGAATAAATTATATATAAATAATTGTTTATAAGATTTAAAGTGAAGGTTAACCCACTCAAGTGGTTTTACTATATACATTTAATGTAAATTCAAATTTAAAATCCCAAAATTTTATTTTATATTTCCACAGTGGAGATCAAAATAATCGGGACATCTGGAAATTTATGAATTATGTTAACAGGCAATTAGAAAAAGAATTTAGACGATGGTTTTGTTTTAGAATATTGGGCGGGTAATCATTGGTGCAAGTATAAAACTTGCAATAAATGCACCTCAATAAAATCAGTATTAGTTTCAAAATTCAAATTGATTGAAAAAATTCCGGAATTTGCATCAAAGATAAACAAGTGAATTGTGGAAAGAAATAATTTCTAAAAGCTGATTCAGATGTATTAGCCCATATTTTCTTAGCTTTGTTCTAGGATATATGGGAACTACAAAAATATCCAAGCGAATGGAAGGGCGGAGTTATTTTTAAAATACCAAAGAAAGGTAACCTAAATCATTCTAATAACTAACAAAGTATTACTCTACTCGCAGTTTTCACAAAATTAATGGCTAGAATAATACTCGAACGGATGATTAAATGTAGAATAGAAGCTACACTCAAAATACATCAAGCAAGTTTTCGCAGTATTCATTCGTGTGTGGATCACATCAACACATTACGAATAATCCTTAAATAATCCACTGAATTTAAAGCACCGTTAAGTCTCCCGTTTGTAAATTTGAGAAGTCTTTTATAGCGAGACATCTGCGAGTATATTTTGGAATCGCTTAGTATGAGATGAATTCCAAATTATAGCCATAATTAAAGAATCAAAGGTACGAGTTCGTGTTACATCGATAACAGCTGACAAATTGCTTCGAGGTGTGTCAGAGAGTAAGGCAAGGTTGTATTTTATCACGCATATTGTTTTTAGTAGTAGATAATGGATGACATAATGACTTCTACTGTGCGCGTAAACGAAAGCAACAGTATCCAGTGGCGTATTAGCCAATTAGATTACGCCGACAATGTGTGTTTATTGTCACATACGAATGCAGGTTTAAATGATATATGAAAAAGCTGTATCACACTGGAAAAAATGCGAGCCTAAAAGTTAATACACCTTAAACCAAAATCATGCGCACAGCCAGCACATCCCAAGATCAGACCCCCTCCATAAAGAAACGCGAATCGAAGAGGTGAGTACGTTAAATTACCTGGGCAACATCGTGTCATCAGATGGAGGTGCCGATTTGGATATTGAAGCCCGCATCGGCAAATCCCGTACTGCTTTCGGAATGCTATGTTCGGCAAGCAACATATCTGTCATATATTGACAACAACAATGTTTCCAATGGAATCCTCAGAGTACACGTCGCGTGGGAAAGCCGAAAAAATCATGGAGACCAATTCTCTTATTCGAAGCAAGTCCCCAGCAAATAACGTGGCCACAATTGAAGAGGTTAGCTGCAGATAGGAGCCGATAAAAAGATTTTAGTTCAACCCAATGCCCCGCGGATGGGGTTACAGGACATTGATGATGATAATATGAAATCAGAGACAAAATAATTGAACAACATAAAACTAGTATTGTAAAATTTGTCAAAAAGGAAATATAAAACAGTACAGAACTTGCCAGAGAGCCTGGAAAACCATGGAAAACAAAGTTTTGTGCATGCGTGAGAAATATTACCGACTTCTACCCTTTATAAAACTGTACTAGCAAACCTTTACTATATACCAGGATATTTTAAAGTATCCCGATGGTTTGGACCACAACTGTATGTCTGTATGTATGCATAAAAGTTTTCTCAAATACACGGAAAATATTTAATAAATATAAAAGAGTCTTATAAACATATAAGTATCTATTTAAAGTTATTGATTTTAGGAGAAAAATTTTATGTGAGGTATACTAATAAACCTTAATCAATAAAAAAACTTAAATCCTTGTCAAAAATTGTGATAAGGACATTCAAGAGGAGTTAACTTTTTTGAAAGAAAAACAAAACTTTTTAATTAAAAGTAAAAAAAAAAAAATTTTTTTTGTAAGCACATGTTATGTTATTTTGATAAAAATGTTAACTAATTCTATTTTAGGCAACATATTTTTTCTTGGAAACAGAAATTCGGAAATCGTTACAAAAATACTGGACAATTTAAATAAAAAGAAAAATTTGGCAGAACTCGATGCTTCTTTAAATATTGGTCTTAGACTGCAATATGTATGAAGTATCCAACAAAATGAAGATCTTGGAGATCAATAGTGCAGGCTCACTAGAAAACTTATATACAAGCATATGCTGATAATATAATGCGTTCACATGAAAATTTTAAAATAGCTTATATACGGCGGTTCTGGGGTAAGTAGTACAAAATAGAAAACAAGATAAAATGTCCAACAAAAATGCTGCTGGATCAGACTTGAAAAAAATAAATTAATAATTTTCTACAGTATTGAATGATGTAAAAAACAAAATTAAAATACATAAAAAAATTAACATAAACCTTTCAACATAATCATGACAAGCAGAGACACGTAGGAAACCTGCCCACCCTGCTTCGAAAAAGGATTATTAGTCTGAAGTATATAGAAAAAATGTGGACCATTATTGCTAGGTAAGGTTTGCCCATTAAAATATTCAACATAATAAAAGGGCTTTACAGGAACGCTAAGTACAGTGTGTTACATAGAGCAAACACTTGGGACGGTTTCAATATACACACTGGGTAAAACGGCTGTATTTTATCCACCTAACTCTTCATTTTAATTTTGGATTGGGTGTTGAAGAAAACAAATCGTAGAGCAAAAGATATTAGTTGGATTCTTACAAGAGACCGTCACGACCTCGATTTTCCAGATAATATCTATTTGTTCACTCACACCAAAACCGACATGGCAAACAAACTGCAGTCACTAATCAAATATGCGGCGAAAATAGGATTGTTGATAAGTGTAAGTAAACCAAAACTGATACCAATCAACATAGCAGTCCCTTGCAACTTACAGATTGGAATGAAAATGTGGAAGAGCTGACGTCATTCTGCTATCTTGGCAGTTTTATTACTGTGGATGATGGCGTGGATGTTAAAAGCCGTATCCGAAAGGCACGCTTAGAATATGATGTTTTGAAAACATCTCCAAACATCTCACAAAACCTAAAACTTCGATTCCTCAAGTCTAACGTTCCCTCAGTTATTTTATATGGATGCGAAACATGCAAAACAACAGAAAGAATCATCTCGCGCATCTCAATATTTGTTAACAAATATCTGAGACGGATTCTTCAAATATACTGGCCAAATATCCAACAATTAACTGTGGGAACGAGCAAGAATTGAAGGAATCAGAGAAATTATTAAACGTAGGAAATGGAAATGAATCGGCCAAACACCTCGCCGCTCTACATCAGAATTTACAGCTCTTGAATGGAGCCCGCAGAGTCAAAAAAAGCGTTGTGCTCCAAAAACAACGTGGCACCGAACAGTAATGAATGAAGCAAGTCCGTGTGGAAAAATTTGGAGTGAAATCAAGTTGTTTGTCCAAAACCGAGTTCGGTGGAGAAAGCTTGTTGATTCTCTGTGCCCCCACGAGGAGCAACAAAATCAATGACAATGAATCACAAAATCAGATATCCTTAAGGAATAGAACTAACTAACACTGGTAATCACAATAAGCCCATTTGTGGCTACAGTGATATAGCGAACAGATTCACGCCTGAAATTAAACAATCTAATCCAATCTTATTAACTCAGTGTAGTTGGAATAAAATTTTGGAATAATCTGAGTGTGCGATATCTGTAGAACATCACCCTGATTAGAAAAATGATCAAAATTTGTTTTTGCATTAAAATTGATACCATAGAACTACGGCCACAGAATAGAACCAATTAATTTTTCTTAGTTATTCAAAGAAGGTTCAATATCGTGTCTCTGATACATAAAACGAACACCTACTAACTTAAAAATGGTAACAACTGTTGTTATAAAAAATAAACAACAAAATATGTTATCCCTCTCGACACTCTAATTCTTTATATTACAAACTACTTACTTTTTTTTACATAAAATAACCATTTAAAATTATAACTAACCAAAATTCGTTTAAAAAATACTATTTTTCTGTCATATTTGAAAACAATGTAAATTACACATACACACTTACAAAATATGAAATTTATATTATATTAAAACATATTTAATTCTTATTTGGCTCTAAATTGTCTCTGAATAGAAAATAAAAATTACAAGAATTTATAATAATATAAATTTTTTATATTTTCATTATCACAAGTACCTACTCTTCTCCTTACCAGAAAATTTTGATGTCCTGGATACTTGAAAATAATACAATGTTACAATATAACAGCATTTACAATATGAAATAATATTGTCTCTTGCTTTATACAGAAATTTTATTAAGTGCTTTAATTCTAAGAACTTCATAACCATTTCCTGTTAATAACATATTATCATATTAAGAAGTACATAATATAACCTGCAGGATTTTCTTTTTTTTTAATAATAAACATTGTATACACAAAGAAATGAAAATAAATAATGAAAATTTAAAACAACAAAAACAAAAAAAGGTTGTTAAGTTTAAGGATAAGCAAGGCATTGAGAAAATTTTCAAATCGAAAATTTAATTTATTTTTAATTATTAATTCTGAAAAAGGACATCACGTGAATATAAATCTTTGATGATTTCTGAATAATATTGTAACGAGGGTTGGAGTATCATGAACTGGAATATCAACATTTGTTATAATTATATCGTGTTTACACGAAGCGCTTGATATAATAAGTATGACGGATCTATATTACGCAGCACTGGTAGCCATTGCATTGATGTACATCAAATTATAATCAAACGAAATAATCCTACGAAGTGTGGATTGGGGGATTCTGAGGGAGATGTTGTATCGGCGTAGGACCTAATAACAATATCCTAAGGATAACTGGAATTGCTAGCTTTCCAAAAATATATATCTTTAAGGACGAAAAGGACATTTGAAAGTATCTTTGTTGTTTTGATGTTTTTATAAAAAAAAAACCGTTATATCTGTTGATGTATATACTCAGTTAGATAACTATAGTTAGATAAGATGTATATATACTCTAGAAAGATAACGGTTTGGAGCATATTTTAACGTTTATTTGATGATGATTAGTGCTGCCGTTATGGAGATATTGTAGTTCAAAGTAGAAAATTTCTTCTTGGAAAACCGAATACCTCAAGATTTTACCACAAAACCCACTATTTGTATACTGTTGAAAAGGTATATTTATACATACATACTTTATGTCTACGTCGAATAATTTAGAAGATATACGCATTTACGTTAAAAACAATTGTTTTTTTTTACCCTTTTTCTATATAAAACTAGGAATTTTCCTTTTACGAAATAACAATCTTACGAAGTAAATGTTACACAAGTTTGTGACCAACTCACTTCACAATCATCATCACGTTAAAATATGCTGCGAACTGTTATCTTTCTAGAATATATAACTGAATATATATACATCTAATGGATCAACAGATATGACGGTTTTTATACTAAAACATCAAAACAACAAGGATACTTTCAAATGTCCTTTTCGTCCTTAAAGCATAAAACGCGCCACTAAAGATATATATTTTTGGAAAGTTAAAGAGCCGTGGATTGTATTACATTACATAATTTTCAGTTTTTTAACTAGTTAGTATGCTCATCATATTGATCAATTATTTTACTGGCTTGTGTAGTAGTTGGTTCATTTCATCGTGATCTGTTAAATATTTCTCTACGGATCAAACTTCTCCCCTTCCCTTCATTTGCATTAACTATGTAGAAAATTTCTATGATTGTGCAGACATTTACATCTTCTCTTATTAACATCCCTCTTTTGTTTGATAATAATGGTTTAATTTCGAAACAATCTTTGAGTGTAATTTCAACTTTAACAGAAATTTGCTTTAAACCTTTAAAGTTATGTATTGTCTAACATTGCAAGTTCTATTAGGATTTCATATATATATTCTAATGGAACTCACAATGTTACACCAAAATGTAATACCAAATAATTTATTAATGCAGTTTTTACAACCTTAGTATAACTATGTTTATGGGTAAAGTTTTACAAACTTTTTTAGAAACAACGAAACCAACCCAAACAAAATTTTTCAAATTATACTCTACTGAAACGGAAACAATAGTCCTCATCTCTATAAAAAAAATATAGATATCCTAAACAATAGTCAATAACATTTTTATCATATTGTAAATCAAACGACACTTCGACCCAATTGTCTGTTATGTTTAGAAAAAATTAATTATATTGAAAAAAATTTAATTGTTTCTGAGTTGCATTCTAGCAAACGTAAGTCAAGTCCTAATGTAAAGAATATAATTCAGTAATATTTAATGAAACGATTGATCGATGAAAATGAAGGAATTGTTTCCAAGGACTATTTAGCAGTTTAAAACATTTTTCAAATTAAATATATTATTATATCGAATATATTCCAGAACACTGACATGGCTTATAATAGAATATGGTCAATTCTACAAACATCTGTTCAATATTGGTGTGTCCTACATAGACAGACGCAAATTCCACTTACAGTATTAATTGAAAACGAAATCCCCCTCTGATATGAATTCAAAATTATAGCTATACTCGCGCTCGATAACTATAGCTCGCGAATAACTATACCTATAGGTCGCGAAAGTATAAATAATTACAGGTATACGCACCCGGACCCCCCTCATTTAGAAATCAACTTAGGTAGGTAGGTAGGTAGTAGTAGCTACCGACAGTACGCCGACACAATAATATCGTTTGGTAAGGACATACACCTGCAATTTTGAACAATCAAATGGGGAAGTAAAATAAATCTGACAAAGTAGCGTCACCTTCAAAATAAAAATTCATTAATATTACATTTTGATGAACAGTTCGCCATTTTTTTTTTTAAATCCAAATTGATGATTAGGTTTTATTAGAAAATGTTATTTATCTTCAGTAATTAATTGAAATTTAAAATATAAAAATTGAAATTCTGAAAGAAAATAAAATTAACTATTTTAACCCATTCACAGACAAAAAATCCAAAATTTGATTTAAAAAATTAATAAACTTTATTATTAATTTTAATAACATTCATCTTCATTAATATCCCTGAAATTCTATTTTTTCTTTTACTATCCTCATAATTATACTAATTGCATAAACTAAAAATAGACTAAAAATTTCATAATTTTCTACAGTATAGACTACATAACAATAAATACAAATCTTATAAATTGACTCTACTAAAATCTATTATATTTACGTAATTTTCTATTTCAATATTAAAATTTTTATCCAAAATTGCGAACAGCCTCTTCAAATGTATGTCCTTCATATTCTGAACGTTACCGTTATACTGAAATTTATAAACATGATAAGATTTTTCAATTATTAACATAAATCAAAATGAAAAATCATTATTATTAGAAAAAGCTTAAATCTAACAGTAAAAGCTTATATAACTAACGCATAGAAAAACTAGCGGGATTAATGAAAATACAAACATATTTAAATACAAAATTAAAATATAAATTTCCCGCCAAATTTATCCCAATTTAAATATGAATGGGAGTACACGAATACATGTAAAAGAATGCATGGAGAAATTTAACATAAACTGTTATACGTTAAAGATAAAGGATAATATAATGTTTTTCAATTGTTATATTTAAACATTTAGATCTACAAACGAAATAAAATGTGTAGGTAGATGGAACAGGAGAATTTTAGAAAATAAATAGCATTCAATAATGGCTTTTTGATGCCACTACACAAGTTATTTATTGATTGTTGTGGTTTGTGATTTCTAAGGATCATAAGTTTATAGTCAAACTGAAAGATTAAAGATATATAATTTTATAGATAATTTTAATTAAATCTATAATTTGTTCTCAAAATATCCTCTACATTGTTTAGTAAAGGATATACCTAGAATCCGAAAATCTAAAAACAAATAACAGTAAAAACGATTTAATTTTTAAACCTTATGATAATTTAAATACCCAATTATTTTTAATAAAATCAAATAACATTAACAGAACTGTTATACATATAACAAAAATATTTTTATAAAGCTTTTGGAGAATTTCAAAAATGTTAAACATTAATAAAAAAATTTAAAAAATAGGAGATTTTAAAATATAATTTTTTGTATAACAGTTTTTGAAATATACAATATTATTAGAAATTTTATTACAGTTAAATGTAGTCAATTGTAACTTTATTTTTTTATTGAACCATTGAAAAATTCATGGATTTGACTTAGTTACAAGTACATAAATATATAATACAAAAATAACGGATTTATTTAATTCAAGTTCAAGTTAACAGTTTCGAACAGTTACAATTTATATTTATTTTGTTTTTTTTTATTGTACAAGAGATTTCCAGCAGTTGAATATATACATCAACAGTTATATGTTGTATAGCAACAATATTAAAGCAACAGGTGTTTTTGAATTATTTAGTGAATAGAATATTTTCAATACAAATATAAAGATAAATATTAAAGGACATAATAAATTATGTACCCACGATGACTATTAGATCCTGATAAAAACAAAAATTTATTTCAACAAATTTAATTTTTTATTATATTATGTAGAAAATTATTTATTATGATCAGTTCAAACCCACGTTTACCTTTTTGGATTGCAAACAAATTAAATAAAATTAAGTGAGTTATTATTAAAACTAAAATATTCATAGTAAAATTGAAGTTGGTGTTGGTAAATAAAATACCATTTTGCAATAAAATTAATTTATTTCACCAGAAATGGTTATATCCAATTCACTGGAAAATGTTAGATTCATAGAAAGATCATGAATAAAATAGACTTAGCTATGAAACATTTTACTATATTCTAAATAGTTGCGATGATATCGGTAATTCTAAATCTAAGTTCACATAGAGAAGTTAATCCTAATCGAATTTGAATTTGGGATGCAATACTAAAAATAAATACAAAATGTATCAAAGCTGATATGAAAGTAGTAATAAGTCAAAATTGTATAAATATGACTGTCAAATTATTTTTCAATTGAACCTACAGACTGATTAACCTACTTTCCGTGCCTATCTAAACTATTTGAAAGACTATTCTTGGAAAAACTAAAACAAATTTTGAAAAAAAAAAAAAAAAAAATAGTTCCAGAGTATCAATTAGGCTTCAGAAATGAACATGCAACTATTGACACAAAATAGCAAATGTAAGCAGGTCTAGAGAAAAGCCTACATACGCTTAGAGCATAAATATGGTTCAGCGGTTTTTTTTGAATATTAGTCAAGCATTTGATAAGGTATGGCACGAATGATTGCTGTACAAACTTAAACTATTTCTGACACGTTGGTTCGAAGTTCGATTCCCGATGAAGCAAAAAAAAATGATATGGATATGGACTTACGGAATTCAATTGTGGGGAGTAACCAGCAATTCTAATATTGAAATATTACAGCGATTCCAATGAAAAGTCTTAAGACTAATAGCACGTGTACAATGGTGCATAAGTTATCATAATTTTACATCAAGACCTGATAACTGAGGAAACCATAAAGGACGAAATCAGAAGTTCAAACTGTAAATACCAAACAAGATTAGATTCTCATCCAAAAACCATAGCAAACAACTTGTTGGTTTTAAATGGCGCTAGTCGACTTAAGCGTCACAACATTCTGCAACTACCCAACAGACACTAATAGAGTATTACTAAATTGTCATGGATGACTTGCCATTGGGGTTCTTATCCGCAAAACATTATATGTTGCTTAAATATAAAATCTTTTGATTAGGGCCTTAAAATATAACTTTCAACTGGATTTGAATTTATTAAAAGAAGTTGCGGAAGTCCCGTTTTTTTTTTTTTTTAATAAAGAACCAAAGCGTTAGGATCCTTTAGCATTTGCGTATCACTTCGTTTGAATAGGATAACATTGGATAAGATTGAATAGCTTAGTATAAGAAGAAATGAAGAATAAATGTATAAAAATTTATAAAAGTTGTAAATTTTAATATAAATCGACATTCTGGATGTACGAATTATGAATTTTCGTAAATTGTTTTATGCAATCTTGAAATTTCCACAACGTAGGGTTGTGAATTTATGGGTCACTCGTGTGTCGCATTCGAATCATTACCTATACAAATTATCTAAAAAACAGGGAAAGTGTTCAAACTATACGTCCATGCGCAAGATAAGTTAAGAAAGTGTATATTGCCCTAGAATATTCAACACAAAAAACTAATTTAAATAACTAATTACAACACAAATAACCACTCACGATATAAGATATGCACTCCACTCAATCACCAACCAAAAATATAATATATATATATATATAATATAAAATGACATAATTTTCTCTCTTGTCTTTTGTCTGACTAAACACGTTGCACACGCCACATAAAGCTAAATAGTATAATTTTTAATTAATAAATCATATAGATGAAAAGTAATGTCCAACATATTGGTGAAGCTATAAATTGGATTGGATTGCCAATCAAAGCTCAAGGATAGTTTAAAGCCTACAGTTGTAAAATAAATGCCAGACAAAATGTTTTAATTATATATTCCATCTTTGATGATCTGGCGATTCCTAAATATAATAAATAGCTTCTAAGTATAAAATAAGTGTCCTATCCTAATTAAATAATTACTTGAAACAATATTAGGATTAGCTATTATTTTGTATATTGTATTTATTATCTTCTTCTTTTCATGAATATTTTTCAATTGAATTATGCGCGCGAAGAAACCGGTTATCTGTAAACTAACTGTCAACTTTAATGTCATTCTTTTTAATAGTGTTCGTACAACCTAGTGATGGTAGCTTACAAGTATACAACAACAAGTATTAGTAATAAAATCATACAAAACATAGGCGGAAATGTAATAATTATATATTTTTATCATCAATGTCACCTGTCAAACTTTGTATATTGATATTGGTGTACCAATTCAGCTCAGTCAATCGCGGATATTCAATCGCGGATTTCAGTATTATTAAATAAAAATGCATAAAATAATCAATTAAAGGTTTTACTTGCCATTTTGCACTTTGCAAATTAAATTTATTCTAAATATTTAAGTCAGGTTGGACTAAATAGTTACAAATCAAAGGCGTAAATATTCTAGTAATATAAGCATTGCCTTGTATATTGTTTAACAGGCCGGTAGATTAAAAAAATTGATTAAAAATAATATCCAGCTCATGTGTAAATCAAATGGACATTTTTCTTTTCAAAATATAGAGCTGCATTAAAAAATTTTAATGCTTTCATTCATAATTTTACAAATATAGAATTAAAATATATAAAAATAACATATTGTACAAATACATTAAGGCAATAAATAAAATAATAATAATATTAATTATTAAAAATTAAATAAAAATATAAAATTAAGGAAATTTGAAACAAAATTACAGTAAAATTAAACAGTAAATATTTTGATTATTAATTTATTCCATAATTGTTAAACAACTTTTTATAATATAATAAAATAATAAAAATTAAAATAAATTTATACTACAATGTTATTAATGAGTGAATAAGAGCATTGTATCAAGTTAAATAGTCCAAATATTCGGCACCTCATTTCACAATATCAAAAATATGGTAATTTTTAAAACATTTTTGATTTCACGCTTATACCATAAAATTTTTAGATTATCCAACTTTTATAATTAACGGTCCGGATTATCTAAATATCAACTTTTAAATCTCTAATGTACAGCAATCGAAATATTTAAAACGCATTTAAATAATATTTTAATTTATCATGCATAAATTCAAAATAACAAAAAAAAAACTTAATTTATCCTCTTATTTGATAACAAATCCGGTTATTCTACAAATTATCCAGGAAATTCATAATAATTTATTCAAAAATTTATATCCTTACAAAATAATAATAATAATAGAATTAAATTTAAAACTTTTCCTTAAAAACTTTCCTAAACATAAAAAAAAAAAATTTATATCTCCGCCAGAAGACTTTATTCAATTTTCAACAGAATGAAACATAATGAATAAAATAAAATCCAAAGTAAAATAATAAATTTATTTATTTTGAAAAAATTAAATAATAAAAAAAAAAATTATAAATTTTCTATTTTGATTTCAAAAATGTTTTTAAATATATTCCAAGAATACAGGCACTAACTAAATATAGTAAATTAAGGATATTTTTATTTAATAATAAAATTATTATTAAATAAAAATAAATTTATAATTTATAATAAATAAATTTATTTAAATATAAAATATTAATAATAAAATAATTAAATAAAAATATTTGTTTTTTTATATCAAATAATAGAATTTATTTTTCTAAAAGAAAGGAAATTAAATTAACATTCATATTTTTTGTTATTCTATTTATTTATTGTATTCATTTTACTCAGACCCAGAAATAACCAAGAAATCGAATATGATTTTAAAATATTTAATTATATTTCAAATTTGTCTATTAATATATCGAATTTAATATATTATTGTACACTCCTATCGTAAAATAAAAATTTATTAAACATTTGATAAGATTTACTTTTTAAAGCTATCTAAATCTATTTTAGCTTTAATAGTATTGATTAAATTTTTAAACTGTTGCACATACCTTTGTAAAACAACCTGTTTCGTGTACTAGATCTTCTTCACATATAAAACTAATGTTAAATCAACCGAATTCTTCAAATTATAGTAATTTCCAATGTAAGTGAAATTTCTCTGCAGATATCGGTCGCATACCCGCATTTTTCTCCTGCTTCACTCCCTTTAGAAGCATTGGGGTTCCACAAAACTCTTCCATCTGACTTAGTTCTGCGCTAGTTGTTTGATTTCAATCCATGTTCTGTATTTTTATTCTTATTTCTTTATGGACTGATCTGCGCCATGTTTCCCGCGGTCTACCGCCTGCGGATTCTAATCAAATGCACGCACACTGGTTTTATGTGTACGCACTTTCACACAAACTAATGGAATACAAACAGTTGCAAAACTAAAAATTGCATATCTGCGCCTAGTAAAATGAAAACATGAATACAAATTACTGAGCAAATATCGCTTCATTATAGAAGTCGGAACAAAACGGATGAAGTTATAAATATATGCAATATCCAAAACATATTATGATTAACAAGAAGCAGAAAAAAGAGAATGAAAATATATAATGAATGAAAGTTAACTTACTAAATTAATGTATTAATGTGACTGCTAGATGAATCCCCAAAACGGTGATGATAATTATAGGAAACCAAAATCTAAATTGTTTACAGAAGAGCTGTTTAAAAACGGGAAGGAATAGACTAAGAAGTCTAAGTGCCAAATTACTGGTTTCGAAGGTTATATTATCTCAGTTTTGACATTTTAACTACAGGTTCAAGCAATTTTGTTTCATCATTGTTTACAAAGCAAACTGCTTTATTAAGTTTTCAGTGCAACAAAGTTAGCTGTATATTAAAAATCAGGAAGTTTTACATTAAAAAAAAGTCTGAGTTTTGTTTTGAATACAAATAGGTAGATCATAGGTTAAAGTATAGCTATTCCAATTACTTCCAAAAATACATTTAGGTGTAGGTTTATCATTTTTGATGATACAATTAGAATGACTGATTTTGTTGGTACTACTTATTTAATAGGATTTTTAATTTTAAGCTTGGTTCTAAAGTGGAATTGCATTATCAACGATATCAAGTAGATCTCTAGCTTTTCGAGACATTGCATAACTTTTACACTACATAACTAAAAGCTTCGTTTAAATCATTATACAGCTTGGACAAATGAATTAAAATGAATAGTTTAACATTGATTACGTGAATTAATCAAAAAATATAAGATGAATATAATAAAATAAAAATGTAGACACACCAATGTATATTGATTTAACACTGTTTAATCTTGTATTTGTATCGCACCTGAACTTTTGTTACGATTTGAATGTCACAGAAATTATTTATTTCATGTGTATGAGTAGCAGATAAATATTGGTATTATTGCAATAAACCAAATTGGTGATCTGATCAACCTTGTTAATAGTGGTTCTAGTACTCAGTTCACTCAGAGAGTGATAATGAGAGAATGATAAAAATTGAGTGATAATAAGATAGCGATAAAAGGGCTCATGGGAGAGTGATAATAAGATAGCGATAAAGAGAGAGCAATAATATGAGAGTGATAATGGGAGAGTAATAAAAAGAGAGTTATAATGAGAGAGTGATAATGGAAGAGTTTTTTTTTTTTTACACTCTACATTAACTTAGGTAGAATCACCTTTTCGTGCTTAATTAAGTACGGTACTGCAATCTTACACTACAATATCTATAATAATTTGAGTATTTATTTTAACAAATTACGCTTATCAACTCATTAAATGTGGAAAACTACTACTATTGTCAGGAACTAAGCCTTCTTAAATAGAAAAGTTTCATTTTTTATTTAATTTGTTACCAGATTATAATCTCAATTATTTTTTGCCATTTATTATATCCCAATGACAAAGGGTACTGGACCAGGTCCAAAAATCCATAAATCATTTTTTTTGTTTTACTTCATCGGGAATCGAACCTGGGACCTTTCGGTTGAAAGGCAGGTGTTCTACCTACTACACCACCCAGCGTGTAAATGAGAGTTATAATGAGAGAGTGATAATGGAAGAGTGATGAATAGAGAGTAATAATGGGAGAGTGATCGATCTAAAACAACCAACAACAACAAATATATCAGTCGAGTCGTGGTATCATCAAAAAGGCATAATTAAGTCCTAATTGCTTTTCCAAAAGCAACTAAAATAGTCACTTCGACATCTACTTACCTACCTATAAGTAGAAGAATTGAACAGTTTTCGTATGTATGCCATTTCCAACACTTAAACTTTTAATAATATGACGCAAGCTATACAATTTTAGGAGTATGTTTGATATTACATTACACGTGCCCCATTATATGTATTGTTTATTAATTGCCAATCAATTTCAATAAATCTTCCTTAGGAGATTTTCTACGAAAAAAAATTCATAAAAATAAACAGGAAGTTATTTATAATTATATATAGGCACCATTGGGTTCATTGTATTTGATATATTTCGGTAAATTAAAAAACAAAAAATATATATTTTCAAATTATTAAATAAATTGGTTTAATTTACTATTTTGGAATATAATAAATTAAAAATGTTACAATACTAATTTCCATCATAAAATCCATCATATTTTATTATTAGAAACCCACCAACACATTATATAACTCAATTAAAATTTATCTCAAAAATAAATTTATTTTTATTAAATAGCAGTTTAAACTCTCGTAAACAATTATATTATGTATTCCCAAAATGAGAACTGAAAAAAAAAAAATCCTTAAGTTATTTCAACCAATTAATTGTAATTATAGAACCTCTTAAAATGTACTCATACCAAAAAAACTAGACAATCATTACTTGACTAGACATCAACCATACACACACCTATGAACTTTATTTATTTTTTATTTGTAATAAAAATAAAAAATAAAAAAAGGATTTTGTCCTATTTATTATCATTATTATTATATATTTTTATTATTATTATTATTATTTTTATTATTATTTTTATTTACTTTATTTGATCTTAATTTCTTTTTAACCTTCTTCTTAAATGGGTATTAATAAATATGACAAATGTGCCAAAAAAATACATTTAAAAAAAAATATATTATCCTAGACTCAAACCTTTATTAACTTAATTCTAAACATTATACACACAGGGTGTTTCTTCACGATGATTATATTTTTTTCGGAGTGCGTTTCTGAACATGTAGTGAACAATATTTATTTACCACAATGATGATGATAGGAACTTCTCTTCATTACCACGAAAATCTAAATTTGACTTTGAATGTCCGTTTATCAAGATTCCAGTAATATTATTTGTACAAAAGCAGCGTCCCGCAGTCGATAAATACTAGTTAGTAGCGAGCTGTATACCTAGTCTACGGAAAAGATTTTTCCATTTTTTCGTGGTATTCGTACTGGTCTACTTGCGTCGTTAATTGTGGGCATTTTTATGGCATTGAACATACTTGAGTCAGATTCCAGAATCGTCGTTTATGCAACGGTGGTTGCAAACAAAAATGAAAAAGGGTTCATTAAGCCTATTACATTTCAGGCTTTCGTTTTGAGAAATGATACAGAAATTCCTAACGAACAACTAAAAATTAATAAAAACACTGAGTATTTTCATTAAAGATCTGATCTTGGATTCTCTAACTGAAGAAAAAAAATTACATGTCAATTCAAGATCCATGTTTTTATAAATTACAAACTTTTAAGTCCAAAGCTTATAATTTATAAGGTACCAGTATCACTATACAATTAATGGCTATATAAGGTACCAGTAATGAGTATACTTTTTTAAGGCTTTAAGCTTCGTCATTGATATATTCAGTAACTTTTGTCATTGGGCTAAAATAAATGATAAAAAACAATTGAGAGTATAATTTGGTAACAAAACCTAAGCAGAATGGAACCATTCTATTCATATAGTACTGACAATAGTTGTGGTTTGCCACATTTAATGAGTTGATAAGCCAGTAATTTGATAAATAAATGCTCGAAATATTGTAAATGATATTGTAGTATAAACTTACAGTGCCTTACTTGATTAAGCACAAAAAAGTTACTGCCAAAAGCATAAAAAGAAATAAAATTAAAAAGCTTAAACTATTACACACCTAAACTTTAAACAATAGAACAAACATTGTTCAGAACACTACATACCCAGTTGTGCAAAATAATAACATCGTGCAAAGGCATCCTGTTCTTATACATAAAAACATAATATGTTGACCCACTCTCTGTATGTGAGAAGTAATCAATTTGGAAAATTCTATTTTGTCAATGAAAATTGAACTTGGAAAATTTTCAAAAGAAAAAAAAAACCAACTTTTTATTAATTTCTGTACATAACATACATACACATACATATATGTATGAGTTTTGTAAATTGATTACAAAAATGAAAAAATATAAGAAAAAAAAATGAATATAATTTTTTGCAAAACAAAAAACCCAAGTTGAAAAAATGCTTAATGATTCACATCGGTACCATTTAACTGTTGTTTCTATTAATATTAACGGTTTATTTCTATAGAATATATCACCATTAGTTAATTAGTTTAAAATAGGGTTAGGTAGGTAGTAGTGGCTGCCAACAGTACGCCGACACATTTAAACCAGTAAAATTCATTGTGATAGCAGGTAAACTTTCATATCGCCTTCATTTTCATGACCCCTATCATAGTGTTATTATCACACCTTTTCAGAGTTAGTAGATTAAGGAAACGCTTCAGGTTCAGCATATATAGGCCAGATTTGCTTGATAATGCTGCAGTCTGGTCTACCTGACCATCTATGCATTGTAGGTAGCTAGAAGTTCACCCTGATTACTCCTTTCCGGAATGGTTTCTAATATAGTATTCTCTCTGGCAAGTTGAACTGCATTGCAGTTACCCGAAATATCACTGTGTCCTGTCTAGTTCGGCCAGAGAACTGCGACAGGCCAACACAGTTTTTAAATTGATGGTTACCCACTCCAGTGCTTTAATTACGGCCTGACTGTCTGTGTGTGTATACATTTCGTACACTATTCGTCTTGTATTTGCAAATAAGGATTGGAAAATTTTGTGGACTGCATTATTTCCAACAATTTACTTAGAGTTCAGAAAGTGTTTTTGACGATTAAATTTTACATTTAATTTATTTCAAAGATCATAGGATTCGGTATTACATCTTTCCTATGGATCTCATACATTAAATGAACAATTTTATATTTTATTTAAATTGATTTTATTATTATTTAAAATCAGTTCATTTAGGCTTGAATGCGTGCCTATGAACCAATGTAAAGTAATTGAAAGTATGGACATGTTATAAATTTTCAACTTACAGTTTCAATTCAAATGCTTGGCCTTCCCATGAAACAGATATTTGCCAATATTATTCATCGAATCTTACCACACATTGATAACGTTTATTCTGTAAATAAAAATAAGAAAAATAGCAACAAAAAAAACTGTTGTATATTTTTTAATGAAAGTATATTTACTGAAGAAATCCTGACAAAAAATTAAGTTTAAGACACTTCCGACCATCAATTCGATATCATATAAAAATAATATCAAAAGTTCTAAAAAATATATTATCAGAAATAATTTTAAAGTGCTAAAGGCGCTTACAAAACAAAAAAAAAATCAAAACTTTTCACAAAACCAATCATAATTTATTCCTCTTTTATAAAAACAAAATTTATTCTCCATAAATTCGCCTTCGTTTACTTAAAGTCTTCTGCATTCAACAAAACCATTATTAACTCATTCAATTCACATAAATACCAATTTTCCACACACATTACCCAATTTATAATTTCATATTTTATTCTTTATTTTTTTTATTTTTCGAAATTTGTTAATGGAAAAACTTTCTCCTCTTTTCAAATAGACCGAAGAGAACTTCTATTAGAATACAATGGAGGAAATCAAAATGGAAACACTCATAC
Source organism: Argyra leucocephala (assembly GCA_963942445.1). Classification (NCBI taxonomy): domain Eukaryota; kingdom Metazoa; phylum Arthropoda; class Insecta; order Diptera; family Dolichopodidae; genus Argyra; species Argyra leucocephala. The sequence continues at coordinate 20,943,442 of OZ012681.1, forward strand.
TGTTAAACGCGTATAATTCATTCGAGACCCAGTTTGAAATGGAAATCAAACTGTAAAAAAATATAATTCATCGAGATCATCTTGAATATCTACCCCCCATACCCGTCTACCAGGCACCTATTTTTGTTTATTTATAGAAATAATTTTTTTAAGCTATTAAAGATGTTATAATCAATCATTTACGAAGTCAAGTAGTCAGCCAACCTTAGATTGAACCTAAAAATTATGTCCTCATTCTTGTAATTAATTTCTAAATTACATAAAAATAAAATGGGGAATAAGAAAGAATGTGTAAGTAGGACTAGACGCAGTACTATACAATACTAGAGTAAAACGTAGACCAACACAAAGATAGCTAGACGAAGTTGAGAACAACTATAATAGTAATTTCGGGAATTTAATTTTTAAGGTCAGATAAAATAAGTTAATAATAAGTTAAAGATAAATTTGAGTATAATAAATAAATTATGGACTAGATCAAAGCTCATCCCAATATATGGCAATTATAGATGATGATAAGGACAGCAACAAAGGCCCAAAAGTTTTTTAATACTAAGTCATACAGAAAATTGTAAAAAAAAATATTTATTTATATTAAGCTTAAAAGGGAGTACATCATTCTACATAAGTCAACAGCATAAAGCAAAAAATGCAAGATGCTACTTCTACTCAACATAAAAAGTTTAAAGGAATAAAAAAATACTGACACATTATATTAATAAGCATCATATAAAGCATTTAAGAATTATCAGTACATCGATTTTTTGACGGATCTGTGAGGGCTATAATACACATCATATAATTTACCTCATTAGCAGATCATAGGGCGGAAATTTTACTTTATTCTTTTTGGCTCTAGCAACCTTAAGGAGCGAATTTCAACATATGTGTAGTACGAAGTTTAGCCGCATTACAAGAGTGAGCAAATATGGAACTGTATTGAACAACAATGAAAATAACAACTAAAATTGGAAGATCTATAATTATGTATTCAACGTTTGGATCTCTCCAATGGAGCAGTTGCAAGAGGCATCTGCACTCACAATGAACTGGTCTGTCAAAACATAAATCTAATCATCCGATGAACGGGCATGCATTTCAGTAATTAACTAAACGTATGGTTTTATTACACATCTTAGAAACTACCAAAGGGTCGACTAACCAACAGCATTTTATTAAACATAATTACGAAGAGTATATCCACCAAGAACTGATCGAAGTTACCCGGACAACACATCATCAAGACTCTTTATGAATCTATATAGAAATATAACGCCATTTCACGATAAATAATGCTTAAAATAGAAACTTCACGTTCGTTATAGAACTACAGATTAATATTTGTTAAATACATATATTTCGTTATAATGTCTTTAGTTACAAACAATGACAAATATTGCTGTATATAGCTATATAACTATCAATATAGCTATTATCAAGATAAAGATATTCAACCATTTGATAAAAATATTCAACGATTTTTTTTTTAAATATCTTTAACGATCAATATAGAAGAGCAACGATTAATCAATATAGCTATATCAAGATAATGATATTCAATGAATTTTATTTTATATATCTTTAATGATGAATATAGAAGAACAACGAAATCAAGTGTTATTTGACATTGACACATATATAATTGCGATCGAATCATGAAAGATTCTTCAACAGGTTTTGCTGTAGTAAATCACACATCGGATTTAGGTGAACGATATATTTCATATGGTGGTGTGGAGCAAGAAACACTGAGATAACAGAATCTTAATACACATATGAAGATATTAATCAATATTCTCAGAGATTATCAGACCAGCTAGGATGGTATGATTATATGTTTGATAATCGATATAAAATATTTCTAGAATACCTATTTCAAATACCAATATATTTTTTATTTATTTTATTTATTTTATTTCAACCACCTTTGCCTAAATCTAATCTTCGTATATTTCCTTGTTAAGTACAAAAGTTGTAACACTAAATTCAAACTCTTTTGGAAGTAATTAGTTGCTGTGGTGCATATGACAATTAAAATATTATAATTTAAGTGAATAAATTAAAAATTTGCAAAAATAAAGTTGTTCTATCACCAAAACTATTAGATCTTAAACGAAGTAACACATATTCAGTTTTACACATTCACTTGCCCAAAAGAATAACGTGGCACAGAAACATAGTGTATACCTATAAAAATACACTGTAAAAAAAGCTATACTAGATAACGGACCCGTTTGTGTTGCAGAAGATTGCTAGGGCTCAATTTGTACATTGGTATTTTCACTGCCAGCTGTTCAACTGCCGCTCAAGTGTACATTGATGTTTTTAATAACAGTCAAAGTTTGAGATATGTTTGAATGTGTACGTAAGAATTTCATTTTAAATTTGTTTTTAAGAGATAAATAAGACCAAAACCAATTAATAGGCTGAGATACTTGGAGAGGAAAGCTCAATAGTAAGCCTGTTTTGTTTTAAAAAAAATACACGCAGTCTGATAGGAAAAAATAGTGGGCCACTTACAAATCGGATTATAACTCGAAAACTATTAATTTTTTTAAACTTTCCAAAGGATGGGTTAAACTTTCCAAAGGATGGGAATTTTTTAATTTTTTTCCAAAGGATGGGTTAAAATTCCATCTTTTTTACATATTTTGGAGTATTCAAATTTTAAAACATTAAATATTTTAATTAGTAAATATGTGTTTAAAAAATAGTCTTTCATTAATTTTCATACTAAAATTTCACTGTAAAAAGATTATAAAATATAAAATGTATTGCATTAACACATTGAAGCAATTTTGTGTCTCGGCCTGTTAATTAGTGTTAGTCTTGGACATAAACATCATAAAATATTTTAATTGCTCTTGTATTAATATTGCTTATGTATTAGTAAAACCTGCGCAAGAATACCAAACATTTTGTGATTTTTTTAAATTAACCCATAAAGCTCTTATTTTTATTTATAAGCTCAAAAAAACAAACATAAGATTGTAGATGGCAGGGTATATGAGGAAAAGAATAGCAAAAGGTAACATTCACTAAAAATACAAATGTATTAGAGGTCCAATTGTTGAAAATTTTTACTCTAACAATAAAGAATAAGTTTTTCTAAAACCATATAATTGTAATTGCCATCCCCTTTATTACTGATGAACTAAACTAAAATTATGGGCGACTAATAAATTTCCTCCAATGTATTTGTATATAAAAAAAAATATGAAAATTCCAACTTAAGAATACAAAAGAGTGAACCAAAGAAAAAATTATAATCCTTTAGTGGAAATATTTTCAGTTCGATATTTAAATATAATTTGAATGTTTTAAAGTAAAACCAAAGATAAAAACAAAAAAAAAAAACAAAAATGAAAACTTTTAAGACCATCGTTATTTCGAATTTCGATAGTTTATTAAAATACATTTCTTTTGTTTTTAAAGAATTCAATGATGTCATAAATAATAATTTAAAATGTTTTTAATGTAGAAAATAATGAATTGCCCATTATTATTGTCTACTCTCAAAAATCATTATTTTTATTGATTGATATAGAAAGTGTGCATTGCGTGCTCGTCTCAGTTTTATGTGGTTTTATTCACTAATGTTAGGATAATATTTTTATTTTATATACTAAATTTTGAAATCTTATTATTGACATTTATGTAGATTAGTCAATTGCAAGAATTTTATCTATTGATGTCTTTGCAACAAGAATATCTTGATGTCAAACACTAACAAATATTAATTTTAAATTTACGTATTAGATGCAATAAATATTTAGGTACACGAAGTTCGGCGTATCACTTGGCAAAATTCAGATGACAAATATCCATTTCGCTTAAATTCACTTATCAAAAAACTCACAATTTCAAAAAATCATTTAACAAATTTGCATTTTGCAAATATCCATTTATCAAAAAATTTAGCGTGGGTTGGAAGCGGAATTTTTCAGCGTGTATCGCGAGTTGGGACACACGCTATTTGCTAAGCGGATGTTTTGCAAAGTAAAAATTTGTCATCTAGACTTATTAACAAAAGCGTTTTTGCGAAACGATTTTGTTGTCAATTAATTTTTTGCAAAATGTCATATTTGCAATGTGAGTTTAGGTAATGTGCCCTATATCCGAAGTTCATAGTATTGCCTTGATAAATTCAGATATAATCGATATCTAAGAAAATGATCTACTTTCGTTTCATAAAATATACTAGCTAAATTTAGTACTAGGAAAATTTCAAAGACACTGCAAGAATTGGAATAGGTCAAGCATCTGCCCCCTTTATGACATTCGTTTAAGGAAAAATTATTTTACTATAATCAAAAGTATAGTTAAAAATTCAAAATTTTCAATTCTCAAAGTTTGGATAACAAACATTTATCCATTGATAAGAAATTATTTGGGATAATTAAACCCCCAAAACGTAGGATAGCTGTGACAGTACGACTATTATTGTATATTTTTTGCCATATTTTATTTTATAAAATTTTTGATCGAAATAATTATTCCCAAGAAAACTGTTGCAACAACAGTCCTTCTTGAATTTGGTTTCTAATTAGTGAATCCATAGATTATAAATTATTTGGGATAATTAAACCCCCAAAACGTAGGATAGCTGTAACAGTGTACGACTTTTATTGTATATTTTTTGCCATATTTTATTTTATAAAATTTTTGATTCAAATAATTAATCCCAAGTAAAACTGTTGCAACAACAGTCCTTCTTGAATTTGGTTTCTAATTAGTGAATCCATAGATTATAAATTATTTGGGATAATTAAACCCCCAAAACGTAGGATAGCTGTGACAGTGTACGACTTTTATTGTATATTTTTTGCCATATTTTACTTTATAAAATTTTTGATCGAAATAATTATTCCCAAGAAAAACTGTTGCAACAACAGTCCTTCTTGAATTTGGTTTCTAATTAGTGAATCCATAGATTATAAATTATTTGGGATAATTAAACCCCCAAAACGTAGGATAGCTGTGACAGTGTACGACTTTTATTGTATATTTTTTGCCATATTTTACTTTATAAAATTTTTGATAGAAATAATTATTCCCAAGAAAACTGTTGCAACAACAGTCCTTCTTGAATTTGGTTTCTACTTAGTGAATCCATAGATTATAAATTATTTGGGATAATTAAACCCCCAAAACGTAGGATAGCTGTAACAGTGTACGACTTTTATTGTATATTTTTTGCCATATTTTATTTTATAAAATTTTTGATTCAAATAATTAATCCCAAGTAAAACTGTTGCAACAACAGTCCTTCTTGAATTTGGTTTCTAATTAGTGAATCCATAGATTATAAATTATTTGGTATAATTAAACCCCCAAAACGTAGGATAGCTGTGACAGTACGACTATTATTGTATATTTTTTGCCATATTTTACTTTATAAAATTTTTGATCGAAATAATTATTCCCAAGAAAACTGTTGCAACAACAGTCCTTCTTGAATTTGATTTCTACTTAGTGAAAGATTTATTTAACTCTTTTATTTATTAGTTAACATAAACCTCCAGTTAATTGGCTCATATTTTCGATAGTGTTTGTTATGATACGCTATACAATATTGAATCGTGTACTAGTATTCCAACCCTAACCATTAATCATTCGGATACTACAAATTTTAAATATTTCATCAATCAATTCTAATCATTTTTTATTTTTTTTACATAGCAAAATAGTGTAGGTAACGAGCCTAGCCAAACTAGATAACCTTTTATACCGATTGGATTAGTTTGACTTAGGGTGGAAAAGGAAGCTTAGGAAAAAGTAAGGTTGAAAGGTAAGGAGGACAATTTATTATGAACGAATGTGTTAGGGCGTTTCCGAACCTCTCGCACTTGCACTTGATACTCGCACTAAACCTGTCAAATCGCACTAAAAATTTCAATAAATTTAATTTTGCGATATCTAGTGTGCTTTAGATTACACTAAAATTTTAACAACAAATCAAGTGGGATTTGACAGGTTTAGTGTGAGTATCAAGTGCAAGTGCGAGAGGTTCGGAAACGCCCTTAATGTCCGTCTTGAATTTATGTAAGTCATAAATATAGAATTTATCATGCTTAAGAACACATAAGATAAATTTGGTCCCACATTCTGGATCTTGAGGTTATAAATGAATTTCCATAATTTGCGTCTTCTGCCATTTAGAGATTTCTACAGTGTAAGAATAAGCACATGCTGCCCTTCCTGTTTCACGAGAGATGCGCTTAAGTCGACGTAATACAGATTTAATTTCCACTGAGCATATGTGCCCGTGCCTACGAGATATCTATAAAAAAAGGTCAGAGAGATCCGACTATACGATTATGTTCAAATGGACATTTGGGTAATTGATAAGACTTTTTCCAAATGTTTTAACGCATTATTATAAACGCCAGATCATATGTGAGAATTGTACTCCATTTTGGGTCGTATGAAAGATTTTACTGTGAATAGATTTCGTGTATTATGACTTATGTATATATTAATTCAAATTTCTCTCCTACATCCCGAAGAGACCAAATTAAGTAGATTTAAGCTACTGTCACACATAAGAATAAATGTGTAAAATCAGAAAAAGTTGCTAAAAAAAAATCCCCCTTCTCTGGACCAACATGCGTAAATAATTTTTCTTCAAAAAATACAAACATATTCATCCAGTTTTAACACTTCACAAAATAAATCGAATTTTCACTGTTATAATGTCACATAATATCAAAGTCAAATAAAAGTTCCACAACTAAAGATTTTTTTATTTCAGAAGCGTGTGCGGACAAAAACAAAAAGAAAAAAAATAAAAAATATTCAAAAGAAAAAACAATGTAGAACTAAATTGTTAAGTTTTTTTGTTTCTTTAAAACATTTCACAGATGTCATTAAAAGTTTGGAATTTTCACTATGGAAATCAGGAAACTGTTCTAAGAAATTATAAACTTTTATCTTCTAGAATATTTTCAACAGAAACATGAAAAAGGATATTCCGCTACACACCATCATACAAATAAAAAAAATTAAAAAAATACTAACTAAAATTTATTTTTAGACGACAATTCAGGACATCGTAAATTATAATGTGAACTTTTAAAACTGTGGAAAAAAGAAAATCAAAAATTTTCTATAGAAAAATTTTTGAAATCAATGGTGTTTGACAATTAAAGTGGCATTCTTTTTTCTGGTTAGCCATTCTTTGCAGTAATCAATGGTTTGAAAATTTTAAACAAAAACACTTTAATTTTGCCAACATTTTAATTAAAAATCTAATTAAAAAATAAAATTCTTTAACTTTATTGTACAAAAAAAAAACAATAACGAAATAATTAGTTTCAATATTTGTAAATTCAGCGAAAGTTCATGTAATTAGACTGAAAAGATAAAAATTGTGTAAAAGAAATAATTAATGAAAACAACAACAGAACAAAATATTAACTTTAAGTGAAAAAGCAATGTTGAACAAATTGTTTTTCTTAAGAATCGATTCGGTGGCAACACTAAAACTTCAGCGTTTTTTATTTTTTTAGCTGAGCAAAGTACTCAAATTTGCACAAAATTGATCGCAACTACGCAAGCTTTAAATTTTCGGAGCTCTGAGCAGTTAAGTTTGTATATTAAAATTCAACTTCACCACTAAAGATTTTAAAATATTCTAGCGGTGAAGTTTTGTACTATACAAGATTTTATTAATTTTATGTCAAAAATTGAGTAAAATACAAAATTTATAGATGGCCATTCAGTTTTGAAGGTTATATCGATAGTTTTTATTATTTATTCTAAAATATTTTTCTAATTATTATAATAAACTAGCTTTGTAACCCGCCATAAATGACGGAAGCAAAATAAACTCTAGCATTTCTTTCCTTCATTAGAGCTTTAATTTCAAGTTTAAGAAAAATACGTATTTGCTTACTAATTTATCATACCGTTATTTTTGTATTATTTTACGCTTTTAATTACCATATAAACAGAATATTTGTAGTAAGGTGCAAAGTTTTCTATTCCCTAAGGGTCATTTACTCGATCATTTTAGCGACATCAATTTTGCCAACATTGAATATTGAACTTGGTTCAATAGCATTCAATAACATTCGCTGCGTAAGTTTAGCGTCAAAGTTTATAGCGAACAAATAATATTTTATAATACGCCACAACTTTGAACGAAAACAATTTTAAAAACAAAAATAAATAAAATTGTAAATATAAAAACACAATAATATTGTAGGTACATATAATATTTATTTTGATGAATAAAATAAAAACTCATGTTGGAGAAAAAATTAAAATAAAAAAATTTACTGCAAATAAATAGGTATTTACAAAACTGTTCATAACTTGTGAACCATTGATCGGTTATTTAAAATTTCATTTCATTTCAAAAAATTCATTATCTAACTGTTCATGTTAAAATTCATACATAAATTACCTTATATAATAAAACGCAATGTCCTGCTGCTGCTGCTGCGTTAGCGCGGCATTTTATTAGTATTATAATAACAACAAACAGAAATTATTAAGCAGAATTCATAACACAAAAATAATCACTCCCATCAGATGCGTTTGGAAAAAATTGTATACATAAAACTAATCTCTCTCTTTTGAAATTTCATGTTTTTTTTTTGTTTTTTTTTATTTTAAAATTGTTTTCAAGAGAACGGCGAATAATGTCGAAAGGAAATAACAAAAAAAAATATTGTTTTGAATCAAATTTTTTTTATTCTGTTTGATTTAAGAAATAATTCATGGATATGTGTATATCACTATATGATGATAATATGTAGAAAAGAAAAAAAAGAAAAACACGAGCGTAATTATACCAGAAATTTTTGGAAATAGTTTGAATGCAGATAGTTTTGCTGCCTATTCAAAAATGTAGATACTTTGCTTTAAAAATTCTGATATCGAATACAATTAACGAACAAGTATTAAACATTTTAGAAAAACTATAACAAGATTCAACAATTAGCCCGTGGGATTTTTAAGTGGCTGCTGTCCAAGTGGAATGCTTCCACATAAACTTAATTTGAAAGTTGAAGTTATAATAATTTTACTTAGTAACCTAAATACCAAACGTGGTATCTGCAATGGAAGCCGGTTAGCGGTCAAAAATTTAAAATCAAACTTAATAATCGCAGAAGTCCTAATCGGAGCTATAAGAGAAACAATTTATTCCCAGAATATATTTATCTCCAGCTACGACAGAATTTCCATTTATTCTCAGACTTTGACTATTTCCCGCTAAATTAGCCTGTTTTATTATCATAACATGACATTGGAAGAAGTAGGAATTGAGAAAGAAAACAACTGTATAGTTTTTGTAACTATACCTTAAAAAAATTTGGTTTTTTAGTCAAATAAATTTGTTGAATGTGTTGAAAAAATACGTGTATACCAACCAAATTTATAAGTATAAGATTTAGAAGCATTGGATATAAAGAAATGGCAATATCCAATTACTAATCTATATAGATAAAACATTATAGTTTAACAAATACTGTTCTTTTTGGAATTAAGTTGCGGACTCTAAATAAATAAATAATAAAAATTTTCAAAGAATTTTTTATTTTTGTATTTAAATTGACTTGTAAAATTTACACGATAAATAATCAAAAATCAATTTTTTGTTACAATTTTCAGTACGCGGTTTTTGGGAAATGTATTGTTTTTTTTTTAATTTGTTGCACTACACAAAAACACTTATATAATATTTGAGTACGTTTATTAATACCAATTTTTTTTGCAGTGTCTTAAAACATTTTTTTTTATTTACCACCGTCATATGACGGGTCTTTTTGCTAGTTATTTATAACATACATTAAAAAGAAGGACAACAATCAATATGATTTCACCGATACCTATATATACCTACCTACTATATTAAAAAAAAATCATCACTCTCTACAACATACATTTCTACACACTTGAAGAAAGCAAATATACTTAAAAAGTATAAATTTACAAAGATAAGAAATAAAAAATAATAGTACAAAATTTCATTTAATTTCTTTAAAAATGTATAGGTTGTTATTGTTTTTATGTGTAAATCATCAGAACCAAAACCTAGACCCATAATACATACTAAATATTATATACGATCATAAATTTATATATAGATATATATATATATATATATATTTAAAAAATAAAAATAAACAAAAAAAATAAAAAACAATTTTAACTCTTCATCGCATCACATTTCTAGCTAGAGTATATATACCTATAGTACTATACAGACTGTGCATACGGTAGCAAAACTATGATGCTATGATCATTATCATAAGAACAAAACAAATAAAAAAAAATAAAAAATATGTAGACACATCTGCATATTGTGTATAATTTTATGTAATAAGAATAATCTTTAAGTGCATTATGTTTTTTTTGTGTTAAATACTGTTTGCCTTTTGGTTATTATACCATATTAAAATATTGATAAAATTTATATTAGTCCTTATTATTATAAATCAAAAAAATTGTTTGTTTTATTTATATTATTATTTTTTTTTTTATTTTTCCTTATTATTTGCGAAGAAGACTAACATTAAATTAAAAAAATATATTTCATGCAATGGTATTTTTTTCCTGCAAAGGTTCAGCATGGTAGACAGGGGTTAAAAAAAGAGCAACAAAGCAATTTGTAAACATATTGCAATTTTGTATATGTATTGAAGGATTCCGTCGGACTTACAAACATCCAGATAAATGCAGAAAATTATATATATTATATTTTTATACATATCAGGTTATTAACTACATTTCTTGCCAAACGAAAATGTTGTTTAAACTGATTATTTGAGTACTTTTATATAATTTTAAATTTTTGGTATTTTGTTACATCGTTCTTCGATTAATGAATCAGACGAAGATGATGAGGAAGATGAAGAAGAATTTAGTAGTGAACATTCATCAAAGCTTCTTTCATCTGATAAATTCTGTATAAATATCTCAGAAATAAGTTCTACTCTATATTTATTAATTTCATAATTTACTTACATCGTACCCTTCCATAATTATATTATACATATAATATTTTTTTCGTCAAACAACAGAACAATTAAATTTTGTAAATTTTTTTTAATTACCGCTCAGTTTATTTTTATTACTTTTAATTAAATTTTAATTTTCTAAACAAACCGAATTTTACACATAAAAAATTAAACGTCAAACCAGTATAAATTTTGAGATTATGTTTTGCTCAAAACCTAACTTTTTTCGTTTTATTTACAAACTGCTCAGAAGCGCTTCGGAGTAGTTTGCTCAGCTAAAAAAAAACGCAACTTTGCACACAATAATCAATTTCATCTTCAATTGAAATTTTTCTATCTAAACACATTCTATACATTAAATTCGAATGTTCTTCTCTGTCTATCTGAATGATGCAAAAATGAAGTTTGGAGTAGTAGGAAGAGCTATATGAAAATTCGCTTGTTTAAAATATCAAATTTAGTCTTGAAAAATTACATTTTATCCAAAGGCAAACAATGGACACAAAAAGAGGTAAAAATAAATTTAATTGATATAATTCAAAATTGTGCTATTTGTGAGGGCAGTCCGAAAAGTTTGCATATTAAAAAAAATAAAAACTAAGAAAACAATTTTATATATTCACCCCAATCGTGGTTGTCAGTTATCAGTATTATTTATCAGTATTTATGACGACAAGTTTCAGAAATTCTGATACGCCCTATCGTGGTTGTCAGAACTATCAGTTTTTCTGATCGATGTTGAATTTTATTAACGTCACTGATAAATTGGTATCGGGGTGCTTAAAATTTGTCATATTTTCTGATAATTGTCATAATTTGTATCAGTTACAAATAAGTTGTGTGATAAAAATACATTTACAAAACAATGCATATAAGGATAATATTAAAATTTGTCAAATAAAATTCATTTGGATTAAAAAAATTTTAAATATAATTTTAAAATAAAAAAAACAAAATAATTTACTTGAAAATTAAAGCAAATTATCAAACGCTAAGAGAAAAATACAGGAGAACCAATAAAAATTAGAACGGGAAATCAATTAACAATTTTTTCATATGAACAAAATGACTTTATTTCTTTACTAACTTTTAGAGAATTCATTAAAACAAGTAAAACAGTTGAAGAAACTTGGTAATCGGTACAAAAATGAAGATTTTAGAGCATTTTTTATTTTTAAAATTTTGCGAATTTTTTTAATAGCTGGCATCACAAAAAAAACACGAAAATTTTCAGATTTTCAATTTTTTCAAAATGACTTTATTTCTTTACTAACTTTTAGAAAATTCATTAAAACAAGTAAAACAGTTGAAGAAACTTGGTAATCGGTCCAAAAATGATGATTTTACAGTATTTTTTATTTTTAAAACTTTGCAAATTTTTTGAATAGCTAGCATCACAAAAAAACACAAAAATTTTCAGATTTTCAATTTTTTTAAAATGACTTTATTTCTTTACTAACTTTTAGAAAATTCATTAAAACAAGTAAAACAGTTGAAGAAACTTGGTAATCGGTCCAAAAATGAAGATTTTAGAGTATTTTTTATTTTTAAAACTTTGCAAATTTTTTGAATAGCTAGCATCACAAAAAAACACAAAAATTTTCAGATTTTAAATTTCTTCAAAATGACTTTATTTCTTTACTAACTTTTAGAGAATTCATTAAAACAAGTAAAACAGTTGAAGAAACTTGGTAATCGGTCCAAAAATGAAGATTTTAGAGTATTTTTTATTTTTAAAACTTTGCGAATTTTTTGAATAGCTAGCATCACAAAAAAACACAAAAATTTTCAGATTTTAAATTTGTTCAAAATGACTTTATTTCTTTACTAACTTTTAGAAAATTCATTAAAACAAGTAAAACAGTTGAAGAAACTTGGTAATCGGTCCAAAAATGAAGATTTTAGAGTATTTTTTATTTTTAAAACTTTGCAAATTTTTTGAATAGCTAGCATCACAAAAAAACACAAAAATTTTCAGATTTTAAATTTGTTCAAAATGACTTTATTTCTTTACTAACTTTTAGAGAATTCATTAAAACAAGTAAAACAGTTGAAGAAACTTGGTAATCGGTCCAAAAATGATGATTTTAGAGCATTTTTTATTTTTAAAATTTTGCGAATTTTTTGAATAGCTAGCATCACAAAAAAACACAAAAATTTTCAGATTTTAAATTTCTTCAAAATGACTTTATTTCTTTACTAACTTTTAGAGAATTCATTAAAACAAGTAAAACAGTTGAAGAAACTTGGTAATCGGTCCAAAAATGATGATTTTACAGTATTTTTTAATTTTAAAACTTTGCAAATTTTTTGAATAGCACATCACAAAAAAACACGAAAATTTTCAGATTTTCAATTTTTTTAAAATGACTTTATTTCTTTACTAACTTTTAGAAAATTCATTAAAACAAGTAAAACAGTTGAAGAAACTTGGTAATCGGTACAAAAATGAAGATTTTAGAGTATTTTTATTTTTAAAATTTTGCGAATTTTTTTAATAGCTAGCATCACAAAAAGACACAAAAATTTTCAGATTTTCAATTTCTTCAAAATGACTTTATTTCTTTACTAACTTTTAGGGAATTCATTAAAACAAGTAAAACAGATGAAAAAACTTGGTAATCGGTCCAAAAATGATGATTTTAGAGTATTTTTTATTTTAAAAATTTTGCGAATTTTTTGAATAGCTAGCATCACAAAAAAACACAAAAATTTTCAGATTTTCAATTTTTTCAAAATGACTTTATTTCTTTACTAACTTTTAGAAAATTCATTAAAACAAGTAAAACAGTTGAAGAAACTTGGTAATCGGTACAAAAATGAAGATTTTAGAGTATTTTTATTTTTAAAATTTTGCGAATTTTTTTAATAGCTAGCATCACAAAAAGACACAAAAATTTTCAGATTTTCAATTTCTTCAAAATGACTTTATTTCTTTACTAACTTTTAGAGAATTCATTAAAACAAGTAAAACAGTTGAAGAAACTTGGTAATCGGTCCAAAAATGATGATTTTAGAGCATTTTTTATTTTTAAAATTTTGCGAATTTTTTGAATAGCTAGCATCACAAAAAAACACAAAAATTTTCAGATTTTCAATTTCTTCAAAATGACTTTATTTCTTTACTAACTTTTAGGGAATTCATTAAAACAAGTAAAACAGATGAAAAAACTTGGTAATCGGTCCAAAAATGATGATTTTAGAGTATTTTTTATTTTAAAAATTTTGCGAATTTTTTGAATAGCTAGCATCACAAAAAAACACAAAAATTTTCAGATTTTCAATTTTTTCAAAATGACTTTATTTCTTTGCTAACTTTTAGAAAATTCATTAAAACAAGTAAAACAGTTGAAAAAACTTGGTAATCGGTCCAAAAATGATGATTTTAGAGTATTTTTTATTTTTAAAATTTTGCGAATTTTTTTAATAGCTAGCATCACAAAAAGACACAAAAATTTTCAGATTTTCAATTTCTTCAAAATGACTTTATTTCTTTACTAACTTTTAGGGAATTCATTAAAACAAGTAAAACAGATGAAAAAACTTGGTAATCGGTCCAAAAATGATGATTTTAGAGTATTTTTTATTTTTAAAACTTTGCAAATTTTTTGAATAGCACATCACAAAAAAACACGAAAATTTTCAGATTTTCAATTTTTTCAAAATGACTTTATTTCTTTGCTAACTTTTAGAAAATTCATTAAAACAAGTAAAACAGTTGAAAAAACTTGGTAATCGGTCCAAAAATGATGATTTTAGAGTATTTTTTATTTTTAAAACTTTGCAAATTTTTTGAATAGCACATCACAAAAAAACACGAAAATTTTCAGATTTTCAATTTTTTTAAAATGACTTTATTTCTTTACTAACTTTTAGAAAATTCATTAAAACAAGTAAAACAGTTGAAGAAACTTGGTAATCGGTACAAAAATGAAGATTTTAGAGTATTTTTATTTTTAAAACTTTGCAAATTTTTTGAATAGCTAGCATCACAAAAAAACACAAAAATTTTCAGATTTTAAATTTCTTCAAAATGACTTTATTTCTTTACTAACTTTTAGAGAATTCATTAAAACAAGTAAAACAGTTGAAGAAACTTGGTAATCGGTCCAAAAATGATGATTTTAGAGCATTTTTTATTTTTAAAATTTTGCGAATTTTTTGAATAGCTAGCATCACAAAAAAACACAAAAATTTTCAGATTTTCAATTTTTTTAAAATGACTTTATTTCTTTACTAACTTTTAGAAAATTCATTAAAACAAGTAAAACAGTTGAAGAAACTTGGTAATCGGTCCAAAAATGAAGATTTTAGAGTATTTTTTATTTTTAAAACTTTGCAAATTTTTTGAATAGCTAGCATCACAAAAAAACACAAAAATTTTCAGATTTTAAATTTCTTCAAAATGACTTTATTTCTTTACTAACTTTTAGAGAATTCATTAAAACAAGTAAAACAGTTGAAGAAACTTGGTAATCGGTCCAAAAATGATGATTTTACAGTATTTTTTATTTTTAAAACTTTGCAAATTTTTTGAATAGCACATCACAAAAAAACACGAAAATTTTCAGATTTTCAATTTTTTTAAAATGACTTTATTTCTTTACTAACTTTTAGAAAATTCATTAAAACAAGTAAAACAGTTGAAGAAACTTGGTAATCGGTACAAAAATGAAGATTTTAGAGTATTTTTATTTTTAAAATTTTGCGAATTTTTTTAATAGCTAGCATCACAAAAAGACACAAAAATTTTCAGATTTTCAATTTCTTCAAAATGACTTTATTTCTTTACTAACTTTTAGGGAATTCATTAAAACAAGTAAAACAGATGAAAAAACTTGGTAATCGGTCCAAAAATGATGATTTTAGAGTATTTTTTATTTTAAAAATTTTGCGAATTTTTTGAATAGCTAGCATCACAAAAAAACACAAAAATTTTCAGATTTTCAATTTTTTCAAAATGACTTTATTTCTTTGCTAACTTTTAGAAAATTCATTAAAACAAGTAAAACAGTTGAAAAAACTTGGTAATCGGTCCAAAAATGATGATTTTAGAGTATTTTTTATTTTTAAAACTTTGCAAATTTTTTGAATAGCACATCACAAAAAAACACGAAAATTTTCAGATTTTCAATTTTTTTAAAATGACTTTATTTCTTTACTAACTTTTAGAAAATTCATTAAAACAAGTAAAACAGTTGAAGAAACTTGGTAATCGGTACAAAAATGAAGATTTTAGAGTATTTTTATTTTTAAAATTTTGCGAATTTTTTTAATAGCTAGCATCACAAAAAGACACAAAAATTTTCAGATTTTCAATTTCTTCAAAATGACTTTATTTCTTTACTAACTTTTAGGGAATTCATTAAAACAAGTAAAACAGATGAAAAAACTTGGTAATCGGTCCAAAAATGATGATTTTAGAGTATTTTTTATTTTAAAAATTTTGCGAATTTTTTGAATAGCTAGCATCACAAAAAAACACAAAAATTTTCAGATTTTCAATTTTTTCAAAATGACTTTATTTCTTTGCTAACTTTTAGAAAATTCATTAAAACAAGTAAAACAGTTGAAAAAACTTGGTAATCGGTCCAAAAATGATGATTTTAGAGTATTTTTTATTTTTAAAACTTTGCAAATTTTTTGAATAGCTAGCATCACAAAAAAATACGAAAATTTTCAGATTTTCAATTTTTTCAAAATGACTTTATTTCTTTACTAACTTTTAGAAAATTCATTAAAACAAGTAAAACAGTTGAAGAAACTTGGTAATCTGTACAAAAATGAAGATTTTAGAGTATTTTTATTTTTAAAATTTTGCGAATTTTTTTAATAGCTAGCATCACAAAAAGACACAAAAATTTTCAGATTTTCAATTTCTTCAAAATGACTTTATTTCTTTACTAACTTTTAGGGAATTCATTAAAACAAGTAAAACAGATGAAAAAACTTGGTAATCGGTCCAAAAATGATGATTTTAGAGTATTTTTTATTTTAAAAATTTTGCGAATTTTTTGAATAGCTAGCATCACAAAAAAACACAAAAATTTTCAGATTTTCAATTTTTTCAAAATGACTTTATTTCTTTGCTAACTTTTAGAAAATTCATTAAAACAAGTAAAACAGTTGAAAAAACTTGGTAATCGGTCCAAAAATGATGATTTTAGAGTATTTTTTATTTTTAAAACTTTGCAAATTTTTTGAATAGCTAGCATCACAAAAAAATACGAAAATTTTCAGATTTTCAATTTTTTCAAAATGACTTTATTTCTTTACTAACTTTTAGAAAATTCATTAAAACAAGTAAAACAGTTGAAGAAACTTGGTAATCTGTACAAAAATGAAGATTTTAGAGTATTTTTATTTTTAAAATTTTGCGAATTTTTTTAATAGCTAGCATCACAAAATGACACAAAAATTTTCAGATTTTCAATTTCTTCAAAATGACTTTATTTCTTTACTAACTTTTAGGGAATTCATTAAAACAAGTAAAACAGATGAAAAAACTTGGTAATCGGTCCAAAAATGAAGATTTTAGAGTATTTTTATTTTTAAAATTTTGCGAATTTTTTTAATAGCTGGCATCACAAAAAGACACAAAAATTTTCAGATTTTCAATTTCTTCAAAATGACTTTATTTCTTTACTAACTTTTAGGGAATTCATTAAAACAAGTAAAACAGATGAAAAAACTTGGTAATCGGTCCAAAAATGAAGATTTTAGAGTATTTTTATTTTTAAAATTTTGCGAATTTTTTTAATAGCTAGCATCACAAAAAGACACAAAAATTTTCAGATTTTCAATTTCTTCAAAATGACTTTATTTCTTTACTAACTTTTAGGGAATTCATTAAAACAAGTAAAACAGATGAAAAAACTTGGTAATCGGTCCAAAAATGATGATTTTAGAGTATTTTTTATTTTAAAAATTTTGCGAATTTTTTGAATAGCTAGCATCACAAAAAACACAAAAATTTTCAGATTTTCAATTTTTTCAAAATGACTTTATTTCTTTGCTAACTTTTAGAAAATTCATTAAAACAAGTAAAACAATTGAAAAAACTTGGTAATCGGTCCAAAAATGATGATTTTAGAGTATTTTTTATTTTTAAAACTTTGCAAATTTTTTGAATAGCTAGCATCACAAAAAAATACGAAAATTTTCAGATTTTCAATTTTTTCAAAATGACTTTATTTCTTTACTAACTTTTAGAAAATTCATTAAAACAAGTAAAACAGTTGAAGAAACTTGGTAATCGGTCCAAAAATGATGATTTTAGAGTATTTTTTATTTTAAAAATTTTGCGAATTTTTTGAATAGCTAGCATCACAAAAAACACAAAAATTTTCAGATTTTCAATTTTTTCAAAATGACTTTATTTCTTTGCTAACTTTTAGAAAATTCATTAAAACAAGTAAAACAGTTGAAAAAACTTGGTAATCGGTCCAAAAATGATGATTTTAGAGCATTTTTTATTTTTAAAATTTTGCGAATTTTTTGAATAGCTAGCATCACAAAAAAACACGAAAATTTTCAGATTTTCAATTTTTTTAAAATGACTTTATTTCTTTACTAACTTTTAGAAAATTCATTAAAACAAGTAAAACAGGTGAAAAAACTTGGGAATCGGAACAAAAATGAAGATTTTAGAGTATTTTTTATTTTTAAAACTTTGCAAATTTTTTGAATAGCTAGCATCACAAAAAAGCACAAAAATTTTCAGATTTTCAATTTTTTTAAAATGACTTTATTTTTTTACTAACTTTTAGAAAATTCATTAAAACAAGTAAAACAGTTGAAGAAACTTGGTAATCGGTCCAAAAATGAAGATTTTAGAGTATTTTTTAATTTTAAAACTTTGCAAATTTTTTGAATAGCTAGCATCACAAAAAAACACAAAAATTTTCAGATTTTAAATTTGTTCAAAATGACTTTATTTCTTTACTAACTTTTAGAGAATTCATTAAAACAAGTAAAACAGTTGAAGAAACTTGGTAATCGGTCCAAAAATGAAGATTTTAGAGTATTTTTTATTTTTAAAACTTTGCAAATTTTTTGAATAGCTAGCATCACAAAAAAACACGAAAATTTTCAGATTTTCATTTTTTTAAAATGACTTTATTTCTTTACTAACTTTTAGAAAATTCATTAAAACAAGTAAAACAGGTGAAAAAACTTGGGAATCGGAACAAAAATGAAGATTTTAGAGTATTTTTTATTTTTAAAACTTTGCAAATTTTTTGAATAGCTAGCATCACAAAAAAGCACAAAAATTTTCAGATTTTCAATTTTTTTAAAATGACTTTATTTTTTTACTAACTTTTAGAAAATTCATTAAAACAAGTAAAACAGTTGAAGAAACTTGGTAATCGGTCCAAAAATGAAGATTTTAGAGTATTTTTATTTTTAAAATTTTGCGAATTTTTTTAATAGCTGGCATCACAAAAAGACACAAAAATTTTCAGATTTTCAATTTCTTCAAAATGACTTTATTTCTTTACTAACTTTTAGGGAATTCATTAAAACAAGTAAAACAGATGAAAAAACTTGGTAATCGGTCCAAAAATGAAGATTTTAGAGTATTTTTATTTTTAAAATTTTGCGAATTTTTTTAATAGCTAGCATCACAAAAAGACACAAAAATTTTCAGATTTTCAATTTCTTCAAAATGACTTTATTTCTTTACTAACTTTTAGGGAATTCATTAAAACAAGTAAAACAGATGAAAAAACTTGGTAATCGGTCCAAAAATGATGATTTTAGAGTATTTTTTATTTTAAAAATTTTGCGAATTTTTTGAATAGCTAGCATCACAAAAAACACAAAAATTTTCAGATTTTCAATTTTTTCAAAATGACTTTATTTCTTTGCTAACTTTTAGAAAATTCATTAAAACAAGTAAAACAGTTGAAAAAACTTGGTAATCGGTCCAAAAATGATGATTTTAGAGTATTTTTTATTTTTAAAACTTTGCAAATTTTTTGAATAGCTAGCATCACAAAAAAATACGAAAATTTTCAGATTTTCAATTTTTTCAAAATGACTTTATTTCTTTACTAACTTTTAGAAAATTCATTAAAACAAGTAAAACAGTTGAAGAAACTTGGTAATCGGTCCAAAAATGATGATTTTAGAGCATTTTTTATTTTTAAAATTTTGCGAATTTTTTGAATAGCTAGCATCACAAAAAAACACGAAAATTTTCAGATTTTCAATTTTTTTAAAATGACTTTATTTCTTTACTAACTTTTAGAAAATTCATTAAAACAAGTAAAACAGGTGAAAAAACTTGGGAAACGGAACAAAAATGAAGATTTTAGAGTATTTTTTATTTTTAAAACTTTGCAAATTTTTTGAATAGCTAGCATCACAAAAAAGCACAAAAATTTTCAGATTTTCAATTTTTTTAAAATGACTTTATTTTTTTACTAACTTTTAGAAAATTCATTAAAACAAGTAAAACAGTTGAAGAAACTTGGTAATCGGTCCAAAAATGAAGATTTTAGAGTATTTTTTATTTTTAAAACTTTGCAAATTTTTTGAATAGCTAGTATCACAAAAAAACACAAAAATTTTCAGATTTTAAATTTGTTCAAAATGACTTTATTTCTTTACTAACTTTTAGAGAATTCATTAAAACAAGTAAAACAGTTGAAGAAACTTGGTAATCGGTCCAAAAATGATGATTTTAGAGCATTTTTTATTTTTAAAATTTTGCGAATTTTTTGAATAGCTAGCATCCCAAAAAAACACAAAAATTTTCAGATTTTCAATTTTTTTAAAATGACTTTATTTCTTTACTAACTTTTAGAAAATTCATTAAAACAAGTAAAACAGTTGAAGAAACTTGGTAATCGGTCCAAAAATGATGATTTTAGAGCATTTTTTATTTTTAAAATTTTGCGAATTTTTTGAATAGCTAGCATCCCAAAAAAACACAAAAATTTTCAGATTTTCAATTTTTTTAAAATGACTTTATTTCTTTACTAACTTTTAGAAAATTCATTAAAACAAGTAAAACAGTTGAAGAAACTTGGTAATCGGTCCAAAAATGATGATTTTAGAGCATTTTTTATTTTTAAAATTTTGCGAATTTTTTGAATAGCTAGCATCCCAAAAAAACACAAAAATTTTCAGATTTTCAATTTTTTTAAAATGACTTTATTTCTTTACTAACTTTTAGAAAATTCATTAAAACAAGTAAAACAGTTGAAGAAACTTGGTAATCGGTCCAAAAATGAAGATTTTAGAGTATTTTTTATTTTAAAAATTTTGCGAATTTTTTGAATAGCTAGCATCACAAAAAACACAAAAATTTTCAGATTTTCAATTTTTTCAAAATGACTTTATTTCTTTGCTAACTTTTAGAAAATTCATTAAAACAAGTAAAACAGTTGAAAAAACTTGGTAATCGGTCCAAAAATGATGATTTTAGAGCATTTTTTATTTTTAAAATTTTGCGAATTTTTTGAATAGCTAGTATCACAAAAAAACACAAAAATTTTCAGATTTTAAATTTGTTCAAAATGACTTTATTTCTTTACTAACTTTTAGAGAATTCATTAAAACAAGTAAAACAGTTGAAGAAACTTGGTAATCGGTCCAAAAATGATGATTTTAGAGCATTTTTTATTTTTAAAACTTTGCAAATTTTTTGAATAGCTAGTATCACAAAAAAACACAAAAATTTTCAGATTTTAAATTTGTTCAAAATGACTTTATTTCTTTACTAACTTTTAGAGAATTCATTAAAACAAGTAAAACAGTTGAAGAAACTTGGTAATCGGTCCAAAAATGATGATTTTAGAGCATTTTTTATTTTTAAAATTTTGCGAATTTTTTGAATAGCTAGCATCCCAAAAAAACACAAAAATTTTCAGATTTTCAATTTTTTTAAAATGACTTTATTTCTTTACTAACTTTTAGAAAATTCATTAAAACAAGTAAAACAGTTGAAGAAACTTGGTAATCGGTCCAAAAATGAAGATTTTAGAGTATTTTTTATTTTTAAAACTTTGCAAATTTTTTGAATAGCTAGCATCACAAAAAAACACAAAAATTTTCAGATTTTCAATTTTTTTAAAATGACTTTATTTCTTTACTAACTTTTAGAGAATTCATTAAAACAAGTAAAACAGTTGAAGAAACTTGGTAATCGGTCCAAAAATGATGATTTTAGAGCATTTTTTATTTTTAAAATTTTGCGAATTTTTTGAATAGCTAGCATCACAAAAAAACACAAAAATTTTCAGATTTTAAATTTGTTCAAAATGACTTTATTTCTTTACTAACTTTTAGAGAATTCATTAAAACAAGTAAAACAGTTGAAGAAACTTGGTAATCGGTCCAAAAATGATGATTTTAGAGCATTTTTTATTTTTAAAATTTTGCGAATTTTTTGAATAGCTAGCATCCCAAAAAAACACAAAAATTTTCAGATTTTCAATTTTTTTAAAATGACTTTATTTCTTTACTAACTTTTAGAAAATTCATTAAAACAAGTAAAACAGTTGAAGAAACTTGGTAATCGGTCCAAAAATGAAGATTTTAGAGTATTTTTTATTTTTAAAACTTTGCAAATTTTTTGAATAGCTAGCATCACAAAAAAACACAAAAATTTTCAGATTTTAAATTTGTTCAAAATGACTTTATTTCTTTACTAACTTTTAGAGAATTCATTAAAACAAGTAAAACAGTTGAAGAAACTTGGTAATCGGTCCAAAAATGAAGATTTTAGAGTATTTTTTATTTTTAAAACTTTGCAAATTTTTTGAATAGCTAGCATCACAAAAAAACACAAAAATTTTCAGATTTTAAATTTGTTCAAAATGACTTTATTTCTTTACTAACTTTTAGAGAATTCATTAAAACAAGTAAAACAGTTGAAGAAACTTGGTAATCGGTCCAAAAATGAAGATTTTAGAGTATTTTTTATTTTTAAAACTTTGCAAATTTTTTGAATAGCTAGCATCACAAAAAAACACAAAAATTTTCAGATTTTAAATTTGTTCAAAATGACTTTATTTCTTTACTAACTTTTAGAGAATTCATTAAAACAAGTAAAACAGTTGAAGAAACTTGGTAATCGGTCCAAAAATGAAGATTTTAGAGTATTTTTTATTTTTAAAACTTTGCAAATTTTTTGAATAGCTAGCATTACAAAAAAACACAAAAATTTTCAGATTTTAAATTTGTTCAAAATGACTTTATTTCTTTACTAACTTTTAGAGAATTCATTAAAACAAGTAAAACAGTTGAAGAAACTTGGTAATCGGTCCAAAAATGAAGATTTTAGAGTATTTTTTATTTTTAAAACTTTGCAAATTTTTTGAATAGCTAGCATCACAAAAAAACACAAAAATTTTCAGATTTTAAATTTGTTCAAAATGACTTTATTTCTTTACTAACTTTTAGAGAATTCATTAAAACAAGTAAAACAGTTGAAGAAACTTGGTAATCGGTCCAAAAATGAAGATTTTAGAGTATTTTTTATTTTTAAAACTTTGCAAATTTTTTGAATAGCTAGCATCACAAAAAAACACAAAAATTTTCAGATTTTAAATTTGTTCAAAATGACTTTATTTCTTTACTAACTTTTAGAGAATTCATTAAAACAAGTAAAACAGTTGAAGAAACTTGGTAATCGGTCCAAAAATGATGATTTTAGAGCATTTTTTATTTTTAAAATTTTGCGAATTTTTTGAATAGCTAGCATCACAAAAAAACACAAAAATTTTCAGATTTTAAATTTGTTCAAAATGACTTTATTTCTTTACTAACTTTTAGAGAATTCATTAAAACAAGTAAAACAGTTGAAGAAACTTGGTAATCGGTCCAAAAATGAAGATTTTAGAGTATTTTTTATTTTTAAAACTTTGCAAATTTTTTGAATAGCTAGCATCACAAAAAAACACAAAAATGTTCAGATTTTAAATTTGTTCAAAATGACTTTATTTCTTTACTAACTTTTAGAGAATTCATTAAAACAAGTAAAACAGTTGAAGAAACTTGGTAATCGGTCCAAAAATGATGATTTTAGAGCATTTTTTATTTTTAAAATTTTGCGAATTTTTTGAATAGCTAGCATCACAAAAAAACACAAAAATTTTCAGATTTTAAATTTGTTCAAAATGACTTTATTTCTTTACTAACTTTTAGAGAATTCATTAAAACAAGTAAAACAGTTGAAGAAACTTGGTAATCGGTCCAAAAATGAAGATTTTAGAGTATTTTTTATTTTTAAAACTTTGCAAATTTTTTGAATAGCTAGCATCACAAAAAAACACAAAAATTTTCAGATTTTAAATTTGTTCAAAATGACTTTATTTCTTTACTAACTTTTAGAAAATTCATTAAAACAAGTAAAACAGTTGAAGAAACTTGGTAATCGGTCCAAAAATGAAGATTTTAGAGTATTTTTTATTTTTAAAACTTTGCAAATTTTTTGAATAGCTAGCATCACAAAAAAACACAAAAATTTTCAGATTTTAAATTTGTTCAAAATGACTTTATTTCTTTACTAACTTTTAGAAAATTCATTAAAACAAGTAAAACAGTTGAAGAAACTTGGTAATCGGTCCAAAAATGAAGATTTTAGAGTATTTTTTATTTTTAAAACTTTGCAAATTTTTTGAATAGCTAGCATCACAAAAAAACACAAAAATTTTCAGATTTTAAATTTGTTCAAAATGACTTTATTTCTTTACTAACTTTTAGAAAATTCATTAAAACAAGTAAAACAGTTGAAGAAACTTGGTAATCGGTCCAAAAATGAAGATTTTAGAGTATTTTTTATTTTTAAAACTTTGCAAATTTTTTGAATAGCTAGCATCACAAAAAAACACAAAAATTTTCAGATTTTAAATTTGTTCAAAATGACTTTATTTCTTTACTAACTTTTAGAAAATTCATTAAAACAAGTAAAACAGTTGAAGAAACTTGGTAATCGGTCCAAAAATGAAGATTTTAGAGTATTTTTTATTTTTAAAACTTTGCAAATTTTTTGAATAGCTAGCATCACAAAAAAACACAAAAATTTTCAGATTTTAAATTTGTTCAAAATGACTTTATTTCTTTACTAACTTTTAGAGAATTCATTAAAACAAGTAAAACAGTTGAAGAAACTTGGTAATCGGTCCAAAAATGATGATTTTAGAGCATTTTTTATTTTTAAAATTTTGCGAATTTTTTGAATAGCTAGCATCCCAAAAAAACACAAAAATTTTCAGATTTTCAATTTTTTTAAAATGACTTTATTTCTTTACTAACTTTTAGAAAATTCATTAAAACAAGTAAAACAGTTGAAGAAACTTGGTAATCGGTCCAAAAATGAAGATTTTAGAGTATTTTTTATTTTTAAAACTTTGCAAATTTTTTGAATAGCTAGCATCACAAAAAAACACAAAAATTTTCAGATTTTAAATTTGTTCAAAATGACTTTATTTCTTTACTAACTTTTAGAGAATTCATTAAAACAAGTAAAACAGTTGAAGAAACTTGGTAATCGGTCCAAAAATGAAGATTTTAGAGTATTTTTTATTTTTAAAACTTTGCAAATTTTTTGAATAGCTAGCATCACAAAAAAACACAAAAATTTTCAGATTTTAAATTTGTTCAAAATGACTTTATTTCTTTACTAACTTTTAGAAAATTCATTAAAACAAGTAAAACAGTTGAAGAAACTTGGTAATCGGTCCAAAAATGAAGATTTTAGAGTATTTTTTATTTTTAAAACTTTGCAAATTTTTTGAATAGCTAGCATCACAAAAAAACACAAAAATTTTCAGATTTTAAATTTGTTCAAAATGACTTTATTTCTTTACTAACTTTTAGAAAATTCATTAAAACAAGTAAAACAGTTGAAGAAACTTGGTAATCGGTCCAAAAATGAAGATTTTAGAGTATTTTTTATTTTTAAAACTTTGCAAATTTTTTGAATAGCTAGCATCACAAAAAAACACAAAAATTTTCAGATTTTAAATTTGTTCAAAATGACTTTATTTCTTTACTAACTTTTAGAAAATTCATTAAAACAAGTAAAACAGTTGAAGAAACTTGGTAATCGGTCCAAAAATGAAGATTTTAGAGTATTTTTTATTTTTAAAACTTTGCAAATTTTTTGAATAGCTAGCATCACAAAAAAACACAAAAATTTTCAGATTTTAAATTTGTTCAAAATGACTTTATTTCTTTACTAACTTTTAGAGAATTCATTAAAACAAGTAAAACAGTTGAAGAAACTTGGTAATCGGTCCAAAAATGATGATTTTAGAGCATTTTTTATTTTTAAAACTTTGCAAATTTTTTGAATAGCTAGCATCACAAAAAAACACAAAAATTTTCAGATTTTAAATTTGTTCAAAATGACTTTATTTCTTTACTAACTTTTAGAGAATTCATTAAAACAAGTAAAACAGTTGAAGAAACTTGGTAATCGGTCCAAAAATGATGATTTTAGAGCATTTTTTATTTTTAAAATTTTGCGAATTTTTTGAATAGCTAGCATCCCAAAAAAACACAAAAATTTTCAGATTTTCAATTTTTTTAAAATGACTTTATTTCTTTACTAACTTTTAGAAAATTCATTAAAACAAGTAAAACAGTTGAAGAAACTTGGTAATCGGTCCAAAAATGAAGATTTTAGAGTATTTTTTATTTTTAAAACTTTGCAAATTTTTTGAATAGCTAGCATCACAAAAAAACACAAAAATTTTCAGATTTTAAATTTGTTCAAAATGACTTTATTTCTTTACTAACTTTTAGAGAATTCATTAAAACAAGTAAAACAGTTGAAGAAACTTGGTAATCGGTCCAAAAATGATGATTTTAGAGCATTTTTTATTTTTAAAATTTTGCGAATTTTTTGAATAGCTAGCATCCCAAAAAAACACAAAAATTTTCAGATTTTCAATTTTTTTAAAATGACTTTATTTCTTTACTAACTTTTAGAAAATTCATTAAAACAAGTAAAACAGTTGAAGAAACTTGGTAATCGGTCCAAAAATGAAGATTTTAGAGTATTTTTTATTTTTAAAACTTTGCAAATTTTTTGAATAGCTAGCATCACAAAAAAACACAAAAATTTTCAGATTTTAAATTTGTTCAAAATGACTTTATTTCTTTACTAACTTTTAGAGAATTCATTAAAACAAGTAAAACAGTTGAAGAAACTTGGTAATCGGTCCAAAAATGAAGATTTTAGAGTATTTTTTATTTTTAAAACTTTGCAAATTTTTTGAATAGCTAGCATCACAAAAAAACACAAAAATTTTCAGATTTTAAATTTGTTCAAAATGACTTTATTTCTTTACTAACTTTTAGAAAATTCATTAAAACAAGTAAAACAGTTGAAGAAACTTGGTAATCGGTCCAAAAATGAAGATTTTAGAGTATTTTTTATTTTTAAAACTTTGCAAATTTTTTGAATAGCTAGCATCACAAAAAAACACAAAAATTTTCAGATTTTAAATTTGTTCAAAATGACTTTATTTCTTTACTAACTTTTAGAAAATTCATTAAAACAAGTAAAACAGTTGAAGAAACTTGGTAATCGGTCCAAAAATGAAGATTTTAGAGTATTTTTTATTTTTAAAACTTTGCAAATTTTTTGAATAGCTAGCATCACAAAAAAACACAAAAATTTTCAGATTTTAAATTTGTTCAAAATGACTTTATTTCTTTACTAACTTTTAGAAAATTCATTAAAACAAGTAAAACAGTTGAAGAAACTTGGTAATCGGTCCAAAAATGAAGATTTTAGAGTATTTTTTATTTTTAAAACTTTGCAAATTTTTTGAATAGCTAGCATCACAAAAAAACACAAAAATTTTCAGATTTTAAATTTGTTCAAAATGACTTTATTTCTTTACTAACTTTTAGAGAATTCATTAAAACAAGTAAAACAGTTGAAGAAACTTGGTAATCGGTCCAAAAATGATGATTTTAGAGCATTTTTTATTTTTAAAATTTTGCGAATTTTTTGAATAGCTAGCATCCCAAAAAAACACAAAAATTTTCAGATTTTCAATTTTTTTAAAATGACTTTATTTCTTTACTAACTTTTAGAAAATTCATTAAAACAAGTAAAACAGTTGAAGAAACTTGGTAATCGGTCCAAAAATGAAGATTTTAGAGTATTTTTTATTTTTAAAACTTTGCAAATTTTTTGAATAGCTAGCATCACAAAAAAACACAAAAATTTTCAGATTTTAAATTTGTTCAAAATGACTTTATTTCTTTACTAACTTTTAGAGAATTCATTAAAACAAGTAAAACAGTTGAAGAAACTTGGTAATCGGTCCAAAAATGAAGATTTTAGAGTATTTTTTATTTTTAAAACTTTGCAAATTTTTTGAATAGCTAGCATCACAAAAAAACACAAAAATTTTCAGATTTTAAATTTGTTCAAAATGACTTTATTTCTTTACTAACTTTTAGAAAATTCATTAAAACAAGTAAAACAGTTGAAGAAACTTGGTAATCGGTCCAAAAATGAAGATTTTAGAGTATTTTTTATTTTTAAAACTTTGCAAATTTTTTGAATAGCTAGCATCACAAAAAAACACAAAAATTTTCAGATTTTAAATTTGTTCAAAATGACTTTATTTCTTTACTAACTTTTAGAAAATTCATTAAAACAAGTAAAACAGTTGAAGAAACTTGGTAATCGGTCCAAAAATGATGATTTTAGAGTATTTTTTATTTTTAAAACTTTGCAAATTTTTTGAATAGCTAGCATCACAAAAAAACACAAAAATTTTCAGATTTTCAATTTTTTTAAAATGACTTTATTTCTTTACTAACTTTTAGAAAATTCATTAAAACAAGTAAAACAGTTGAAGAAACTTGGTAATCGGTCCAAAAATGAAGATTTTAGAGTATTTTTATTTTTAAAACTTTGCAAATTTTTTGAATAGCTAGCATCACAAAAAAACACAAAAATTTTCAGATTTTAAATTTGTTCAAAATGACTTTATTTCTTTACTAACTTTTAGAAAATTCATTAAAACAAGTAAAACAGTTGAAGAAACTTGGTAATCGGTCCAAAAATGATGATTTTAGAGTATTTTTTATTTTTAAAACTTTGCAAATTTTTTGAATAGCTAGCATCACAAAAAAACACAAAAATTTTCAGATTTTCAATTTTTTTAAAATGACTTTATTTCTTTACTAACTTTTAGAAAATTCATTAAAACAAGTAAAACAGTTGAAGAAACTTGGTAATCGGTCCAAAAATGAAGATTTTAGAGTATTTTTATTTTTAAAACTTTGCAAATTTTTTGAATAGCTAGCATCACAAAAAAACACAAAAATTTTCAGATTTTAAATTTGTTCAAAATGACTTTATTTCTTTACTAACTTTTAGAAAATTCATTAAAACAAGTAAAACAGTTGAAGAAACTTGGTAATCGGTCCAAAAATGAAGATTTTAGAGTATTTTTATTTTTAAAACTTTGCAAATTTTTTGAATAGCTAGCATCACAAAAAAACAAAAAAATTTTCAGATTTTAAATTTGTTCAAAATGACTTTATTTCTTTACTAACTTTTAGAAAATTCATTAAAACAAGTAAAACAGTTGAAGAAACTTGGTAATCGGTCCAAAAATGATGATTTTAGAGTATTTTTTATTTTTAAAACTTTGCAAATTTTTTGAATAGCTAGCATCACAAAAAAACACAAAAATTTTCAGATTTTCAATTTTTTTAAAATGACTTTATTTCTTTACTAACTTTTAGAAAATTCATTAAAACAAGTAAAACAGTTGAAGAAACTTGGTAATCGGTCCAAAAATGATGATTTTAGAGCATTTTTTATTTTTAAAATTTTGCGAATTTTTTGAATAGCTAGCATCACAAAAAAACACAAAAATTTTCAGATTTTCAATTTTTTTAAAATGACTTTATTTCTTTACTAACTTTTAGAAAATTCATTAAAACAAGTAAAACAGTTGAAGAAACTTGGTAATCGGTCCAAAAATGAAGATTTTAGAGTATTTTTTATTTTTAAAACTTTGCAAATTTTTTGAATAGCTAGCATCACAAAAAAACACAAAAATTTTCAGATTTTCAATTTTTTTAAAATGACTTTATTTCTTTACTAACTTTTAGAGAATTCATTAAAACAAGTAAAACAGTTGAAGAAACTTGGTAATCGGTCCAAAAATGATGATTTTAGAGCATTTTTTATTTTTAAAATTTTGCGAATTTTTTGAATAGCTAGCATCACAAAAAAACACAAAAATTTTCAGATTTTCAATTTTTTTAAAATGACTTTATTTCTTTACTAACTTTTAGAAAATTCATTAAAACAAGTAAAACAGTTGAAGAAACTTGGTAATCGGTCCAAAAATGAAGATTTTAGAGTATTTTTTATTTTTAAAACTTTGCAAATTTTTTGAATAGCTAGCATCACAAAAAAACACAAAAATTTTCAGATTTTAAATTTGTTCAAAATGACTTTATTTCTTTACTAACTTTTAGAAAATTCATTAAAACAAGTAAAACAGTTGAAGAAACTTGGTAATCGGTCCAAAAATGAAGATTTTAGAGTATTTTTTATTTTTAAAACTTTGCAAATTTTTTGAATAGCTAGCATCCCAAAAAAACACAAAAATTTTCAGATTTTCAATTTTTTTAAAATGACTTTATTTCTTTACTAACTTTTAGAAAATTCATTAAAACAAGTAAAACAGTTGAAGAAACTTGGTAATCGGTCCAAAAATGAAGATTTTAGATTATTTTTTATTTTTAAAACTTTGCAAATTTTTTGAATAGCTAGCATCACAAAAAAACACAAAAATTTTCAGATTTTAAATTTGTTCAAAATGACTTTATTTCTTTACTAACTTTTAGAAAATTCATTAAAACAAGTAAAACAGTTGAAGAAACTTGGTAATCGGTCCAAAAATGAAGATTTTAGAGTATTTTTTATTTTTAAAACTTTGCAAATTTTTTGAATAGCTAGCATCACAAAAAAACACAAAAATTTTCAGATTTTAAATTTGTTCAAAATGACTTTATTTCTTTACTAACTTTTAGAAAATTCATTAAAACAAGTAAAACAGTTGAAGAAACTTGGTAATCGGTCCAAAAATGAAGATTTTAGAGTATTTTTTATTTTTAAAACTTTGCAAATTTTTTGAATAGCTAGCATCACAAAAAAACACAAAAATTTTCAGATTTTAAATTTGTTCAAAATGACTTTATTTCTTTACTAACTTTTAGAAAATTCATTAAAACAAGTAAAACAGTTGAAGAAACTTGGTAATCGGTCCAAAAATGAAGATTTTAGATTATTTTTTATTTTTAAAACTTTGCAAATTTTTTGAATAGCTAGCATCACAAAAAAACACAAAAATTTTCAGATTTTAAATTTGTTCAAAATGACTTTATTTCTTTACTAACTTTTAGAAAATTCATTAAAACAAGTAAAACAGTTGAAGAAACTTGGTAATCGGTCCAAAAATGATGATTTTAGAGCATTTTTTATTTTTAAAATTTTGCGAATTTTTTGAATAGCTAGCATCACAAAAAAACACAAAAATTTTCAGATTTTCAATTTTTTTAAAATGACTTTATTTCTTTACTAACTTTTAGAAAATTCATTAAAACAAGTAAAACAGTTGAAGAAACTTGGTAATCGGTCCAAAAATGATGATTTTAGAGTATTTTTTATTTTTAAAACTTTGCAAATTTTCAAAAAAACACAAAAATTTTCAGATTTTCAATTTTTTTAAAATGACTTTATTTCTTTACTAACTTTTAGAAAATTCATTAAAACAAGTAAAACAGTTGAAGAAACTTGGTAATCGGTCCAAAAATGAAGATTTTAGATTATTTTTTATTTTTAAAACTTTGCAAATTTTTTGAATAGCTAGCATCACAAAAAAACACAAAAATTTTCAGATTTTAAATTTGTTCAAAATGACTTTATTTCTTTACTAACTTTTAGAAAATTCATTAAAACAAGTAAAACAGTTGAAGAAACTTGGTAATCGGTCCAAAAATGAAGATTTTAGAGTATTTTTTATTTTTAAAACTTTGCGAATTTTTTGAATAGCTAGCATCACAAAAAAACACAAAAATTTTCAGATTTTAAATTTGTTCAAAATGACTTTATTTCTTTACTAACTTTTAGAGAATTCATTAAAACAAGTAAAACAGTTGAAGAAACTTGGTAATCGGTCCAAAAATGATGATTTTAGAGCATTTTTTATTTTTAAAATTTTGCGAATTTTTTGAATAGCTAGCATCACAAAAAAACACAAAAATTTTCAGATTTTAAATTTGTTCAAAATGACTTTATTTCTTTACTAACTTTTAGAAAATTCATTAAAACAAGTAAAACAGTTGAAGAAACTTGGTAATCGGTCCAAAAATGAAGATTTTAGAGTATTTTTATTTTTAAAACTTTGCAAATTTTTTGAATAGCTAGCATCACAAAAAAACACAAAAATTTTCAGATTTTAAATTTGTTCAAAATGACTTTATTTCTTTACTAACTTTTAGAAAATTCATTAAAACAAGTAAAACAGTTGAAGAAACTTGGTAATCGGTCCAAAAATGATGATTTTAGAGTATTTTTTATTTTTAAAACTTTGCAAATTTTTTGAATAGCTAGCATCACAAAAAAACACAAAAATTTTCAGATTTTAAATTTGTTCAAAATGACTTTATTTCTTTACTAACTTTTAGAGAATTCATTAAAACAAGTAAAAGAGTTGAAGAAACTTGGTAATAGGTCCAAAAATGAAGATTTTAGAGTATTTTTTATTTTTAAAACTTTGCAAATTTTTTGAATAGCTAGCATCACAAAAAAACACAAAAATTTTCAGATTTTAAATTTGTTCAAAATGACTTTATTTCTTTACTAACTTTTAGAAAATTCATTAAAACAAGTAAAACAGTTGAAGAAACTTGGTAATCGGTCCAAAAATGATGATTTTAGAGTATTTTTTATTTTTAAAACTTTGCAAATTTTTTGAATAGCTAGCATCACAAAAAAACACAAAAATTTTCAGATTTTCAATTTTTTTAAAATGACTTTATTTCTTTACTAACTTTTAGAAAATTCATTAAAACAAGTAAAACAGTTGAAGAAACTTGGTAATCGGTCCAAAAATGAAGATTTTAGAGTATTTTTATTTTTAAAACTTTGCAAATTTTTTGAATAGCTAGCATCACAAAAAAACAAAAAAATTTTCAGATTTTAAATTTGTTCAAAATGACTTTATTTCTTTACTAACTTTTAGAAAATTCATTAAAACAAGTAAAACAGTTGAAGAAACTTGGTAATCGGTCCAAAAATGATGATTTTAGAGTATTTTTTATTTTTAAAACTTTGCAAATTTTTTGAATAGCTAGCATCACAAAAAAACACAAAAATTTTCAGATTTTCAATTTTTTTAAAATGACTTTATTTCTTTACTAACTTTTAGAAAATTCATTAAAACAAGTAAAACAGTTGAAGAAACTTGGTAATCGGTCCAAAAATGATGATTTTAGAGCATTTTTTATTTTTAAAATTTTGCGAATTTTTTGAATAGCTAGCATCACAAAAAAACACAAAAATTTTCAGATTTTCAATTTTTTTAAAATGACTTTATTTCTTTACTAACTTTTAGAAAATTCATTAAAACAAGTAAAACAGTTGAAGAAACTTGGTAATCGGTCCAAAAATGAAGATTTTAGAGTATTTTTTATTTTTAAAACTTTGCAAATTTTTTGAATAGCTAGCATCACAAAAAAACACAAAAATTTTCAGATTTTAAATTTGTTCAAAATGACTTTATTTCTTTACTAACTTTTAGAGAATTCATTAAAACAAGTAAAACAGTTGAAGAAACTTGGTAATCGGTCCAAAAATGATGATTTTAGAGCATTTTTTATTTTTAAAATTTTGCGAATTTTTTGAATAGCTAGCATCACAAAAAAACACAAAAATTTTCAGATTTTCAATTTTTTTAAAATGACTTTATTTCTTTACTAACTTTTAGAAAATTCATTAAAACAAGTAAAACAGTTGAAGAAACTTGGTAATCGGTCCAAAAATGAAGATTTTAGAGTATTTTTTATTTTTAAAACTTTGCAAATTTTTTGAATAGCTAGCATCACAAAAAAACACAAAAATTTTCAGATTTTAAATTTGTTCAAAATGACTTTATTTCTTTACTAACTTTTAGAAAATTCATTAAAACAAGTAAAACAGTTGAAGAAACTTGGTAATCGGTCCAAAAATGATGATTTTAGATTATTTTTTATTTTTAAAACTTTGCAAATTTTTTGAATAGCTAGCATCACAAAAAAACACAAAAATTTTCAGATTTTAAATTTGTTCAAAATGACTTTATTTCTTTACTAACTTTTAGAAAATTCATTAAAACAAGTAAAACAGTTGAAGAAACTTGGTAATCGGTCCAAAAATGATGATTTTAGAGTATTTTTTATTTTTAAAACTTTGCAAATTTTTTGAATAGCTAGCATCACAAAAAAACACAAAAATTTTCAGATTTTAAATTTGTTCAAAATGACTTTATTTCTTTACTAACTTTTAGAGAATTCATTAAAACAAGTAAAAGAGTTGAAGAAACTTGGTAATCGGTCCAAAAATGAAGATTTTAGAGTATTTTTTATTTTTAAAACTTTGCAAATTTTTTGAATAGCTAGCATCACAAAAAAACACAAAAATTTTCAGATTTTAAATTTGTTCAAAATGACTTTATTTCTTTACTAACTTTTAGAAAATTCATTAAAACAAGTAAAACAGTTGAAGAAACTTGGTAATCGGTCCAAAAATGAAGATTTTAGAGTATTTTTTATTTTTAAAACTTTGCAAATTTTTTGAATAGCTAGCATCACAAAAAAACACAAAAATTTTCAGATTTTCAATTTTTTTAAAATGACTTTATTTCTTTACTAACTTTTAGAAAATTCATTAAAACAAGTAAAACAGTTGAAGAAACTTGGTAATCGGTCCAAAAATGAAGATTTTAGAGTATTTTTATTTTTAAAACTTTGCAAATTTTTTGAATAGCTAGCATCACAAAAAAACAAAAAAATTTTCAGATTTTAAATTTGTTCAAAATGACTTTATTTCTTTACTAACTTTTAGAAAATTCATTAAAACAAGTAAAACAGTTGAAGAAACTTGGTAATCGGTCCAAAAATGAAGATTTTAGAGTATTTTTTATTTTTAAAACTTTGCAAATTTTTTGAATAGCTAGCATCACAAAAAAACACAAAAATTTTCAGATTTTCAATTTTTTTAAAATGACTTTATTTCTTTACTAACTTTTAGAAAATTCATTAAAACAAGTAAAACAGTTGAAGAAACTTGGTAATCGGTCCAAAAATGAAGATTTTAGAGTATTTTTATTTTTAAAACTTTGCAAATTTTTTGAATAGCTAGCATCACAAAAAAACAAAAAAATTTTCAGATTTTAAATTTGTTCAAAATGACTTTATTTCTTTACTAACTTTTAGAAAATTCATTAAAACAAGTAAAACAGTTGAAGAAACTTGGTAATCGGTCCAAAAATGAAGATTTTAGAGTATTTTTTATTTTTAAAACTTTGCAAATTTTTTGAATAGCTAGCATCACAAAAAAACACAAAAATTTTCAGATTTTCAATTTTTTTAAAATGACTTTATTTCTTTACTAACTTTTAGAAAATTCATTAAAACAAGTAAAACAGTTGAAGAAACTTGGTAATCGGTCCAAAAATGAAGATTTTAGAGTATTTTTATTTTTAAAACTTTGCAAATTTTTTGAATAGCTAGCATCACAAAAAAACAAAAAAATTTTCAGATTTTAAATTTGTTCAAAATGACTTTATTTCTTTACTAACTTTTAGAAAATTCATTAAAACAAGTAAAACAGTTGAAGAAACTTGGTAATCGGTCCAAAAATGATGATTTTAGAGCATTTTTTATTTTTAAAATTTTGCGAATTTTTTGAATAGCTAGCATCACAAAAAAACACAAAAATTTTCAGATTTTCAATTTTTTTAAAATGACTTTATTTCTTTACTAACTTTTAGAAAATTCATTAAAACAAGTAAAACAGTTGAAGAAACTTGGTAATCGGTCCAAAAATGAAGATTTTAGAGTATTTTTTATTTTTAAAACTTTGCAAATTTTTTGAATAGCTAGCATCACAAAAAAACACAAAAATTTTCAGATTTTAAATTTGTTCAAAATGACTTTATTTCTTTACTAACTTTTAGAGAATTCATTAAAACAAGTAAAACAGTTGAAGAAACTTGGTAATCGGTCCAAAAATGATGATTTTAGAGCATTTTTTATTTTTAAAATTTTGCGAATTTTTTGAATAGCTAGCATCACAAAAAAACACAAAAATTTTCAGATTTTCAATTTTTTTAAAATGACTTTATTTCTTTACTAACTTTTAGAAAATTCATTAAAACAAGTAAAACAGTTGAAGAAACTTGGTAATCGGTCCAAAAATGAAGATTTTAGAGTATTTTTTATTTTTAAAACTTTGCAAATTTTTTGAATAGCTAGCATCACAAAAAAACACAAAAATTTTCAGATTTTAAATTTGTTCAAAATGACTTTATTTCTTTACTAACTTTTAGAAAATTCATTAAAACAAGTAAAACAGTTGAAGAAACTTGGTAATCGGTCCAAAAATGATGATTTTAGATTATTTTTTATTTTTAAAACTTTGCAAATTTTTTGAATAGCTAGCATCACAAAAAAACACAAAAATTTTCAGATTTTAAATTTGTTCAAAATGACTTTATTTCTTTACTAACTTTTAGAAAATTCATTAAAACAAGTAAAACAGTTGAAGAAACTTGGTAATCGGTCCAAAAATGATGATTTTAGAGTATTTTTTATTTTTAAAACTTTGCAAATTTTTTGAATAGCTAGCATCACAAAAAAACACAAAAATTTTCAGATTTTAAATTTGTTCAAAATGACTTTATTTCTTTACTAACTTTTAGAGAATTCATTAAAACAAGTAAAAGAGTTGAAGAAACTTGGTAATCGGTCCAAAAATGAAGATTTTAGAGTATTTTTTATTTTTAAAACTTTGCAAATTTTTTGAATAGCTAGCATCACAAAAAAACACAAAAATTTTCAGATTTTAAATTTGTTCAAAATGACTTTATTTCTTTACTAACTTTTAGAAAATTCATTAAAACAAGTAAAACAGTTGAAGAAACTTGGTAATCGGTCCAAAAATGAAGATTTTAGAGTATTTTTTATTTTTAAAACTTTGCAAATTTTTTGAATAGCTAGCATCACAAAAAAACACAAAAATTTTCAGATTTTCAATTTTTTTAAAATGACTTTATTTCTTTACTAACTTTTAGAAAATTCATTAAAACAAGTAAAACAGTTGAAGAAACTTGGTAATCGGTCCAAAAATGAAGATTTTAGAGTATTTTTATTTTTAAAACTTTGCAAATTTTTTGAATAGCTAGCATCACAAAAAAACACAAAAATTTTCAGATTTTAAATTTGTTCAAAATGACTTTATTTCTTTACTAACTTTTAGAGAATTCATTAAAACAAGTAAAACAGTTGAAGAAACTTGGTAATCGGTCCAAAAATGATGATTTTAGAGTATTTTTTATTTTTAAAACTTTGCAAATTTTTTGAATAGCTAGCATCACAAAAAAACACAAAAATTTTCAGATTTTCAATTTTTTTAAAATGACTTTATTTCTTTACTAACTTTTAGAAAATTCATTAAAACAAGTAAAACAGTTGAAGAAACTTGGTAATCGGTCCAAAAATGATGATTTTAGAGCATTTTTTATTTTTAAAATTTTGCGAATTTTTTGAATAGCTAGCATCACAAAAAAACACAAAAATTTTCAGATTTTCAATTTTTTTAAAATGACTTTATTTCTTTACTAACTTTTAGAAAATTCATTAAAACAAGTAAAACAGTTGAAGAAACTTGGTAATCGGTCCAAAAATGAAGATTTTAGAGTATTTTTTATTTTTAAAACTTTGCAAATTTTTTGAATAGCTAGCATCACAAAAAAACACAAAAATTTTCAGATTTTAAATTTGTTCAAAATGACTTTATTTCTTTACTAACTTTTAGAGAATTCATTAAAACAAGTAAAACAGTTGAAGAAACTTGGTAATCGGTCCAAAAATGATGATTTTAGAGCATTTTTTATTTTTAAAATTTTGCGAATTTTTTGAATAGCTAGCATCACAAAAAAACACAAAAATTTTCAGATTTTCAATTTTTTTAAAATGACTTTATTTCTTTACTAACTTTTAGAAAATTCATTAAAACAAGTAAAACAGTTGAAGAAACTTGGTAATCGGTCCAAAAATGAAGATTTTAGAGTATTTTTTATTTTTAAAACTTTGCAAATTTTTTGAATAGCTAGCATCACAAAAAAACACAAAAATTTTCAGATTTTAAATTTGTTCAAAATGACTTTATTTCTTTACTAACTTTTAGAAAATTCATTAAAACAAGTAAAACAGTTGAAGAAACTTGGTAATCGGTCCAAAAATGATGATTTTAGATTATTTTTTATTTTTAAAACTTTGCAAATTTTTTGAATAGCTAGCATCACAAAAAAACACAAAAATTTTCAGATTTTAAATTTGTTCAAAATGACTTTATTTCTTTACTAACTTTTAGAAAATTCATTAAAACAAGTAAAACAGTTGAAGAAACTTGGTAATCGGTCCAAAAATGAAGATTTTAGAGTATTTTTTATTTTTAAAACTTTGCGAATTTTTTGAATAGCTAGCATCACAAAAAAACACAAAAATTTTCAGATTTTAAATTTGTTCAAAATGACTTTATTTCTTTACTAACTTTTAGAGAATTCATTAAAACAAGTAAAACAGTTGAAGAAACTTGGTAATCGGTCCAAAAATGATGATTTTAGAGCATTTTTTATTTTTAAAATTTTGCGAATTTTTTGAATAGCTAGCATCACAAAAAAACACAAAAATTTTCAGATTTTAAATTTGTTCAAAATGACTTTATTTCTTTACTAACTTTTAGAAAATTCATTAAAACAAGTAAAACAGTTGAAGAAACTTGGTAATCGGTCCAAAAATGAAGATTTTAGAGTATTTTTTATTTTTAAAACTTTGCAAATTTTTTGAATAGCTAGCATCACAAAAAAACACAAAAATTTTCAGATTTTCAATTTGTTCAAAATGACTTTATTTCTTTACTAACTTTTAGAGAATTCATTAAAACAAGTAAAACAGTTGAAGAAACTTGGTAATCGGTCCAAAAATGAAGATTTTAGAGTATTTTTTATTTTTAAAACTTTGCAAATTTTTTGAATAGCTAGCATCACAAAAAAACACAAAAATTTTCAGATTTTCAATTTTTTTAAAATGACTTTATTTCTTTACTAACTTTTAGAAAATTCATTAAAACAAGTAAAACAGTTGAAGAAACTTGGTAATCGGTCCAAAAATGAAGATTTTAGAGTATTTTTTATTTTTAAAACTTTGCAAATTTTTTGAATAGCTAGCATCACAAAAAAACACAAAAATTTTCAGATTTTAAATTTGTTCAAAATGACTTTATTTCTTTACTAACTTTTAGAAAATTCATTAAAACAAGTAAAACAGTTGAAGAAACTTGGTAATCGGTCCAAAAATGAAGATTTTAGAGTATTTTTTATTTTTAAAACTTTGCAAATTTTTTGAATAGCTAGCATCACAAAAAAACACAAAAATTTTCAGATTTTCAATTTTTTTAAAATGACTTTATTTCTTTACTAACTTTTAGAAAATTCATTAAAACAAGTAAAACAGTTGAAGAAACTTGGTAATCGGTCCAAAAATGAAGATTTTAGATTATTTTTTATTTTTAAAACTTTGCAAATTTTTTGAATAGCTAGCATCACAAAAAAACACAAAAATTTTCAGATTTTAAATTTGTTCAAAATGACTTTATTTCTTTACTAACTTTTAGAAAAATCATTAAAACAAGTAAAACAGTTGAAGAAACTTGGTAATCGGTCCAAAAATGAAGATTTTAGAGTATTTTTTATTTTTAAAACTTTGCGAATTTTTTGAATAGCTAGCATCACAAAAAAACACAAAAATTTTCAGATTTTAAATTTGTTCAAAATGACTTTATTTCTTTACTAACTTTTAGAAAATTCATTAAAACAAGTAAAACAGTTGAAGAAACTTGGTAATCGGTCCAAAAATGAAGATTTTAGAGTATTTTTTATTTTTAAAACTTTGCGAATTTTTTGAATAGCTAGCATCACAAAAAAACACAAAAATTTTCAGATTTTAAATTTGT
This sequence comes from Argyra leucocephala, assembly GCA_963942445.1. Lineage (NCBI taxonomy): Eukaryota > Metazoa > Arthropoda > Insecta > Diptera > Dolichopodidae > Argyra > Argyra leucocephala. The sequence goes on from OZ012681.1 coordinate 20,983,693, forward strand.
TCAAAATGACTTTATTTCTTTACTAACTTTTAGAAAATTCATTAAAACAAGTAAAACAGTTGAAGAAACTTGGTAATCGGTCCAAAAATGAAGATTTTAGAGTATTTTTTATTTTTAAAACTTTGCAAATTTTTTGAATAGCTAGCATCACAAAAAAACACAAAAATTTTCAGATTTTAAATTTGTTCAAAATGACTTTATTTCTTTACTAACTTTTAGAGAATTCATTAAAACAAGTAAAACAGTTGAAGAAACTTGGTAATCGGTCCAAAAATGATGATTTTAGAGCATTTTTTATTTTTAAAATTTTGCGAATTTTTTGAATAGCTAGCATCACAAAAAAACAGAAAAATTTTCAGATTTTAAATTTTTTCAAAATGACTTTATTTCTTTACTAACTTTTAGAGAATTCATTAAAACAAGTAAAACAGTTGAAGAAACTTGGTAATCGGTCCAAAAATGAAGATTTTAGAGCATTTTTTATTTTTAAAACTTTGCAAATTTTTTGAATAGCTAGCATCACAAAAAAACAAAAAAATTTTCAGATTTTAAATTTTTTCAAAATGACTTTATTTCTTTACTAACTTTTAGAAAATTCATTAAAACAAGTAAAACAGTTGAAGAAACTTGGTAATCGGTCCAAAAATGAAGATTTTAGAGTATTTTTTATTTTTAAAACTTTGCACATTTTTTGAATAGCTAGCATCACAAAAAAGCACAAAAATTTTCAGATTTTAAATTTTTTTAAAATGACCTTATTTCTTTACTAACTTTTAGAAAATTCATTAAAACAAGTAAAACAGTTGAAGAAACTTGGTAATCGGTCCAAAAATGATGATTTTAGAGCATTTTTTATTTTTAAAATTTTGCGAATTACTTTGTTTTATTTTTTTTTTTTTTTTTTTAAATTAATTAATTTTATATTTTCTATAAATAGGTGTGTGATATAGCAAATAAAAGACTGATAGTTAGTTTGATTCAACCACAATATTTAATTAACTTGATTTTAAAATTATTTACATTTGACTTATATTTTATTTTACAAAACCTGCTTTCGTTTACTGAAAACAAAAACAATTTTCAAACTTATTTTATTTCACTTATATTTTTGTCTTTTCTATGAATTTATTTTAATTTAAACCTCTTTTTTTATTTTATTTATATTAGATTTACACTTTTATTTTATATTTTAGTTCACAAAACTAAACAAAAAATAATTAATTCAATGAATCAGCTGATTTTTGAAATGTCAAATTATTAGTATTCACAATAATAGATTTTTCCAGTAAGTTTATCATTATGTATCAGTATCACTATCACGATTCCATTTCTAATAAATTTTTTCAGTTATCAGTTTGTTGATAACTGACAACCACGATTGACCATAAAGTATATTTTTTTTATTATTATCTTTCAACATAGTCTCCTTCCAACTCAATACGATTTTTCAAGAACTTCGAAATATGCTTTAGTTTCAGCGATAATTATTTAATTTAATGTGAATATCTTTCCAGCAAGCCTTTTTTTAAATTCGGAAACAAAAGCAATCACTTGGGAACTAAATCTGGAGTTTATGATGGATGTGGATCAATTTTGTATCGTAATTTATTTGTTGTCTCACCTGATGCGTGTGATAACGCGTTATCTTGATTGAAAAGCACTTTTTTCTTTGCTAAATGTTTTTTCTTTATTTCGTAATTAAATCGATCTAAAAATGCACAATAATAATATGTAGCATTTATTGATTGTCCTTTTTCAAGATAGTCGATGAATATTATACCTTGTGCATCCCAAAAAAACAGTTGCCATAATCTTTTCTGCTGATTTTTCTACTTTTGTTTTTGTTGGCTCACGTCAATCAGATTCTATGCATTGTTTGAACTTATTTTTTGTTTCTGGCCCAAGTCGCATCAACAGTTATAAATCGATGCCACAACACATCACAACATGTCCAACAAGATATTTTTTCAATGTTCCACGTTCCATGTTTTGATATTTTGTATATGTCTGACAGCTCAAAAACTTTTTCTCGGCGATCTTTTGTCACTACATTATGTAGTTATCTTATAATTTAAAAAGATGTAGCTAATTTGTTCTCTCACTTCGTTGTTCATCATTTACATTTATACAACAATGTTTAAATTCTGCTACCCAAAAACGAATAGTTTCATATGATGGTGATCAAGTACCTAAAGTACTATCCATATCCTTTTGGATATCGATTGCTGATAAACTTTTCAAAAAAAGATAATAAATTGAAGCACAATTGGAAATTTATCCATTATCTGAAAAGAATAAAAATTAACTGATTAGATAGCTGTTTCACAATGAACTATTTGGCAGATAGATTTGAAAATTTAAGATAGACAACGTAAAAGATTGTTCTTTGAAATCATAAAAATTTATTATATTGACAAAAATATGCCGTTACAGGAAGCTTCTCTGACTACCCTCGTATACATGACACAAAATTCATCAGCCTAATAAAACAAATTGTATAAACACAGTAATTTAAAGGCAATTTGAGCTATTGAATACATCAAATGACATAAGAAGAAGGTTAAATCAGATGGAAGTCACACCATCTAATGTGGTGCAAATATACTGGATTATAAATATTAATTTTCCAAACTCAAACAAATAAACACATTATCAAACCTATAATAATAATTTATTTACAAACGATTCTATATAGAAGGTAGTAGGGGAAAGTTGGGTAACTGTGCGCACTGGGTAACCGTGCGCATGTCTATTTTTACTAAAAAGAGAGGGGAAAAAAATATAAAGTGAATGAGAGAAGAGAAAAATGCTTCAATATTGTTCTAAACATAAAACAGTGAAATACTGCGTTTTCTTGTTATTTTTTCTGTTACAAAAAAAAAAAAAATCGGTTGCGCATGTGTGTTTAAGTATTCAAAACCAATATAAACAACTCTGTTATTTATAAAAACTTTAATGTTATAATTAGGTAAGTAAAGTATAACTGTGCGCATCTATAACCGGCAAACTGTGCGCTGCGCATACTTACCCCTAAGCTTATATTTAACGAATTATTAAATATATTTTAGAATGCCAAAACAGTACATTAGAAAAACGCCTATCTATAGGCAGTTGGACTGCTGAGGAAATGAAAAAGGTTCTAAATGCAGTAAATGATGGTGTGCCAATTAGAAAAGCTGCAAGGCTTTACAATATACACGAATCCACGATTCGCAAAGCTGAAAAGGGGCATTGTTATGAAACCACTCCAGCCTTAGGAAGAAGACCCGTATTAAATATGGAGCAAGAAAAAGAGTTATCGAACCATTTGATTACGTTATCCCAAATGTTTTATGGACTCCAACGAATCAAGCTTAGAAAACTTGCATTTGATTACGCAGAATCAAGTAAGATTCCATATAATTTCTCAAAAGATAAAAAACTAGCTAGATCCGATTGGTATCGGGCATTTCTAAAATAGTAACATTAGCTTACGTAAGCCCGAATCAACTACTCTCAATCGGATTACAGCATTTAATAAGAATGAAATTAAAATGTTTTTTGACAATATAACAAAGATGATATCATGAACAATATCATTTCTCAAAAAAAAATATTTACAATGTCGACGAAAGCGGGATTTCAACGGTTCAAAAACCACGAAAAGTTTAAGCAGAAAAAGACATAAAACAATTAGGAGCTGTAACATCAGCTGAACGTGAAAAAACCATAATAACCGTATGCTGCATAAGTGCAAGTGGCATGTACGTTCCCACCATGTCCATTTATCCACGGAAAAGAATGAATCCTGTTTTAGGAAAAAATGGTCCCGCTGGTGCTATTTACACATGCTCTGATAATGGGTGGATCAATGAACTATTGTTCTATGAATGGTTGGAGCATTTTAAGCAAAACGCTAACCCAACGGAAAATAGTCCCGTTCTACTGATTTTATATAAGAACTGCAGTCATATATCGTTGCGAGTGTACAATTTTTGCAGAGAAAATGCTATTATCGTGGTTACTTTACCTCCGCACACGTCTCACCCGCTTCAGCCATTAGACTTAACGGTCTTTGGTCCACTTAAAAACCCATATTATGCCGAGTGTGACCGTTATATGAAAACAAACAATTATGAGAGAATACTAGCTTCTGATGTTGCTGAAATTTTTAATAAATCATACATTAAAGTAGCAACAATGAACAAAGCTATTTCAGGTATTGAAGTAGCTGGAATTTATCCGTTGAACCCAGAAAATTTTTACTTTGGTCAAAATCATTTTATGCCTCCTAACGAAACGGGTCACCAGAACGAAAAGCGGTTAAAGTGTATTTCTTGTTTAGAATGGACCATCAACATTGCAGTGGTTCTGACAATGAAAACAATTATATTTGTGATTTTTGTTTGTGATTTAAATAAGTTTTGTAATGTAAATAAGAATTACCTATTTTTGTGATTTACCTAAATTAGTTTTAAAAATTTTTCATAAGTTTTGCTAAGTGAACAAACAGCAATTTTATGTTCCTATTTTTTTTTTTCGATTTTTGTTAGCCAATAAAAACTAACGAAAATAAAATTTTAAAAAAAATTATTTTTTCGTACAAATATATGCGCACAGTTACCCTAATTTATGCGCACACTTACACTATTTGATGCGCACAGTTAACCTTGACTGTGGGTAACTGTGCGCAAACCTCAATTGTTTTTAATTCAATTTTATTTTTAAACAAGTAATAATTACAAATAAATTTTGATTAAAAATGGAACTTTACCACTACATCTTTACATTTTTTCTGCTGCCAGTTTCAAATATTCAAGGAGCATCGAAATATCGGACATAATGCTTAGGTGCGCACAGTTCATCCAGGGGAAACCCTATGTAATAAAAGAATGATCCTAAACATTAGGTTCAAGTGTTTTCATATCTTCAATACAATTTTTCCAAGTCAAGAATGTGAATGCATACTCTTCTCTAAGAGATATAAAAGCAGAAATACCGGAAGGAAGTATACTGAGTTCAATTCTATATTTGCTATATTATATATACCATGCGATATACTCAAAGTATAGAAAAAATAGCAACCTTTGCAGACGACATAGTGGTAATGGCAGTTGCTTCTACTGCAAAAAATTGAAAATTAAATTAAATAAAGCTAAATACTTCAATTATAAAAATAAAAAATAATAACTTTTTTTTCTCTCAGTTAAAATCAATGATTTATAGTGATTCTATACGACAATAAAACAAATATCTTAATAATAGCATGAACTTGGACATCAAGCTGAAATGGAAAGAGAACATTAAAATCAAACACAAAAACTCCACTTCAAATGCCAAAAATTAAATGCGATTCTAAAAAATTATATATATTGCACCATATTTATATATATATATATACATATATATATTGCACCCTCATATTTATTTTGCCTGTTTCCAAAATATACTAAGTATTTTAAGTATTATAAGGTAAGTTATCGAAAATATTTTCGTTCTCATTTAGCCAAATTTCCGACAGTATAATCACATCAATATTTGCACTGTAAGAGTTTATTAGGGCTTCAAAATCATATAATTTGTTTCTAAAACTTTGAATATTTAAGTATAAATTGTTGGAATTATTTTTTTTTTTTTTAAATGTAAAATATTGTACTTTAATGTCATTACACAAATTAATATCCTTATCTATCACCGTCTCGCCCATTTATAAAGGTAGATAACAAAATTGAATAGAATGTTATAGAAAGAGATAGATAGAAAATTATTTGATCAAAATTACTAGTTTTACCACATTTCATTTGTTAGTTTTGATCAAATAGTTTGCAATTTCATGTTGTGTTTTTGCTTTTAATTTTACAGTATTGTAGATTTGTAGTTTCACTTTGTTTTAGATGCTTTAGATCAAAGCAACTTCAGAATCCATATTGAATAATAATTTATGAAAATTATGAAAGCAAAGATAATCTACAATAGATGTAGTTCTTTGTAAGTCGAATGCAGGAAAGTCGAAAACAAGCAGTTGTGCTGAATAGAAAGTCCAAAAGTAGTCGTGGTACAGGAAGACCAAGTAGCAAATGGGCAGACAACGTGAAAAACGATGTCCAAATCCTAAGAATCCCAAATTGGAGACAAGCGGCACAAGATCGACTTTTTTGGAGGAGTACAGTGATGAAGGCCAAAACTCACCCAGAGCTGTAGTGCTATAAGATGATGATGATTATTGGATATAGTTCTCCACATTTAAATTATACAATTATAAGTTCAAAAGAAAAATCTATTGTATTTGAATTTATATGGCAATTCTCCGTGTAAACAGCAGTAAGACATATTTTTGCGATTGATAAAAAAAAATAATAATAAAAAACTTTTAACACTATACCTACCCAAATTTTATATTTAAAATCAACATCTTAAATTAAAAATTCATTTAATTAAAAATCAATCTGAATTTTGAAAACCTTTTAATTTAATTAAAATTCCTATATTTAACAGTAAATTTTTCTTATAAATAAAAAATTACAATATTTTCCGTGAAATTCGTCAGATTTAATATAATATCCTGTTTCCGGATAAAAAAAAATATTTATAGTACGTATAATGTATATGTATATAATAAATAAATATTATCCAATTCTGTAAAATAAAAATTATTTTTATAATAAATTAAAAATTCCAGAATTTATTTTCATTTACTTAAAATACAACTTTAACATTTATATACACAAACATACATAAATAAATACGAGCAACTATTAAATATTGTATAGACCTAAAATATACTCGTACTTACAAATTTTATTATTGAATTTTATTAAAAAAAAATTATTCTCCAGAAAGCAATATTTGGAATTGAAAGAAAATTTTGTTAACACCATTATTTAATTAAAAAAATGTTGCCAATCAGTATTCAATCCAAATAAATTTTTACCATCGAATATAACAAACAATAATAACACGTTTTGCTTTTTAAAGCTTATATACATAATATATAAATAATGTAAGTGAATTTAAAGAATAAATAAACATAGATTCAAACATAAGTCTCCAAAATCAATTGAAATTATTACTTCTAATTTTTCAATACAAAAGTCAGAATACAACAACCATTACCCAACCCAATCATCCATCTATTCGCTATGGCAATATTCACTAAATTTATTACAAATTTATTTTTATTTTTATTGTATTTGAAAAACACGTTTTCATAATTTAACTCTATAATACCTATATTACTGAACCTGTAAACTTAAATTTTGTAGGTCAAAAAATATGGATATTTAAAGGATAATCCAATAATATTCGAAATATGATTACTGATGTATGTTTCTTCTAACCTACTCATAGAATTATAGTTTTTGAGCTTAAAGAAATTTTGTGATGGTAGAATCATGTCTAAATGTTACAGCAATCATGCTATTAAATATTTGCTATTAAATATTGTTAGTCTAAATTGTATTCCCAATTAATTTCGAGAATAATTATTTGTGTTTTTTATTTTATTCAACCTTATGTAACTATTTTAATCACCCAGCAAAACGTTTTTTTTTTTATTTATATAATTTTTAGTTTTTATAGATTTATTATTCTATTTTAAAATTGAAGAAAAAATTAGTCTGCTGTTTGTTATTTATTATTTATTATTTATTATTTATTATTTATTATTTATTATTTATTATTTATTATTTATTATTTATTATTTATTATTTATTATTTATTATTTATTATTTATTATTTATTATTTATTATTTATTATTTATTATTTATTATTTATTATTTATTATTTATTATTTATTATTTATTATTTATTATTTATTATTTATTATTTATTATTTATTATTTATTATTTATTATTTATTATTTATTATTTATTATTTATTATTTATTATTTATTATTTATTATTTATTATTTATTATTTATTATTTATTATTTATTATTTATTATTTATTATTTATTATTTATTATTTATTATTTATTATTTATTATTTATTATTTATTATTTATTATTTATTATTTATTATTTATTATTTATTATTTATTATTTATTATTTATTATTTATTATTTATTATTTATTATTTATTATTTATTATTTATTATTTATTATTTATTATTTATTATTTATTATTTATTATTTATTTTTTATTTTTTATTATTTATTATTTATTATTTATTATTTATTATTTATTATTTATTATTTATTATTTATTATTTATTATTTATTATTTATTATTTATTATTTATTATTTATTATTTATTATTTATTATTTATTATTTATTATTTATTATTTATTATTTATTATTTATTATTTATTATTTATTATTTATTATTTATTATTTATTATTTATTATTTATTATTTATTATTTATTATTTATTATTTATTATTTATTATTTATTATTTATTATTATTTATTATTTATTATTTATAATTTATTATTTATTATTTATTATTTATTATTTATTATTTATTTTATTTATTTTAATTAGATGTAGGACAGGACTCGTATGTAAAATTGACAGACAAATTGACAGGCAAATTAACATCTATTGTGAATATTACAATATCATGGATCAATTGCAATGATTTGGCTTTTATTATTTTCGTGCATCATTTCTTGTTCCAATCATAAATTTGGCTCATTATTTATTGCACTATGCTCTTTGATACGCAAGAATAAAAAGGGAATAATGAACAAATCGATTCTATTATTCATTCCAGAATTCGAGACTGGAATTTTCTTATATAGTAGTCAGACACGATATAACAACTGCATCGTACATCGCTTGTCAAATTATAATTTGAGTGTAATTACGCATTTATCAATCACACTCTTCCATGAGTAGGTATTATTTTCATGCAAAGTTCATAATTTTCATTCCTTTAACAAAAGTAATTCAAACATGGATTTTTATTTATAAATTATATATATATATATATAGAAAGTTTTTAATTTTTGTTCTTTTTCCTTTTTTTACGTCATTTTTTTTTTGTTTAGTTTTAAGTTTTATTTTTTTCTACACAAATACAATACTGAAAACTTTCTCTTCCTTTTTGGTTAATAATTCTGAAAATAATTGAAGAATAAAAATTGTAAAATGAAAATAAAAATTTTCCTTATTTAATTTTACACAAGAGTGTTTTTTATTTAAGATTTATGATTAATGGGAAGTGTTTTTACTGAATGTTCAAAATTCGTTATTTTTATTTTATTTTATTTTTTTATACATTTTGTTTTGTATACTTTTTGACTACCTGAACTAATTGAAGAAACTTAAAAATAAAATAAAAAACTCACACAAATAGACATTCATAAGGTGGGTGGTGGTGGTGGTGGTTGTATTCTAAAGAATTGTAAATATTTGTAAAGGCAAAATTTTTATAAAAGCATGTGGGTCCAGTGTACAGAAACGAAATAAATGATGAATTCATTTACAATAAGGATTGCTTTTTTTTGTGTTACCAAATAATTAAATTACATAAAATAATGAATGGAATGAGCCCGTATATATATTAACTAAAAAGTAAAAAAAAAACTATATTTAGGAGAATAAATTTTTGCACTTGATGCCATTTTAGCAAATTAAACAATAAAAGTATAGGTAGAGGAAACTTTTTTATTTCTTCTTTTTCTTTTTATTATTTTACACTTCCATTTTATTGTGGAACTGGAAGATCTAATACTTAATTCATCATTTTTTTAATCATCCTGGTACATATATAGGTGAAAGTGGTCATTCCAGTTATTTCTGGAAACCAATTAAAACTTAATTTTGCCGTTTTGATGTCACGATTCGTTTCGACTTATTGGTGGTTATTTGTTTATGTTAAGGCATCGCTTTTTTACTACATACACTCCTATTATCATTTTCCGAATGTACTATACTAAGTAGTAGAATAACCCTGAGCTGTTGACAAGATAGGTCAGATCAGCAATTTTGCTTTCCTCATTTAATGCGTATATTGTTAGGACGGAAAGCCTCATCTAAAGCCTGGCTCTAGCTTACGCAACTCTTCTAAGTCTTAATAGGAATAGGAAAAACATAACAGGCCACTACCTAATAAAGAAACACTTTTATAAAATGGATTTAAACGAAAACAACTTGTGCAGAATATGTGAAATAGAGGAAGAATCTATTGAACATTTATAATCTGTGAGTGCAAAGGGTTCACTTGTAGGAGACTTCTTCACTTAGGAACAGTGTTCCCTGAACAATGGGAGCTACGCAGCAAAGCATTGAAAAATATCCTGTGTGTTATCACAAAATCAGGTATGCTAAATGACTCACACTCGGGTTATCATTATAATTAATAAACACAGGTTATCACTACAACAAGTCAATTTTCGGCTGCGGTGATATAGGGGACAAATTCTCTCCCGAAATTCATAATCTAATAGTTTGGATAATTAACGTTAACGTAGATATATATGGTGTTTTTAAACATGTATATAGATGTTGAAAATATCATGTGTAATTTTTACATTTATGTAAATATCTCTAATTTGCCATACTCATTATATTTCGTTATATTTAGTTATTACGAGATATTTCGATATATTTAGATTTCGATTTAGACATTATATTTAGATATTCATTATCGTTTTCACCATAAACTTAGTTTGTTCAAAAATGGGTAATGACCATTCATCGTGGCTCCAACTTTAGAATAGTTATTGCCACATATAGATACTAGGGGCCCCTATTGATTAACTATAATTGAAGTTAAAGTCAAATTTAACATTTTTAAAAGAGCTAAAAGGATTTGCAGCGCCAGATATAGATTTTTAACTATATCAACCAGTAAACACTCATGACTTGAAAAAAACACAAATAATTCTCAATTACCATACCTTTTCTACCGTTGCCATATATTAAATCCACTAAATTATTTTCAAACTGTGAAGTTCACCGCTAACTTTTACTAATTAGATCTTATTTTTAAATCCGTTTTTGGTACTTATCTACGTTACATATCAGCAAAGCAGAAAGCAGCTGTTAAAATCCTTAATATAAAAGTAATTTCTAGAGAGATTTTTAATTTGAATGAACAGCTACATTATAATATAGATAGGCTTAACTATTAAATAAATTTTACCAAAAAAGATATTCTTATATTCATTCTCAAATTCTCCATAATAACCCTTCTTTCTCTATATAAATCAGGTATGGTATCGTATTAATCATTCAAACAGCTTTTCATTATAATTGAATAACCTTTAAATAAAATGATGACATCCTGTAAAATTCCGTTTTCGTTTTTTTCACTATATTTATGAGTACTGCTACTATTTTAAGGTTTATATCGTTAATGTATCTAAATTATTATTTTAAAACATTTTTCTTATTAGTTTAGTTATTTCGAGTTGTCTGATATTTTATCATCACCAAATTGAAATTTTTCTTAACAATTTCCTTTTTTTACACAACAGGAGTGTTTATTTAAAAAATTTCTTTAATTTTATCCTTTTCATTCAATTGTTTTTTTTTTTTTTGTTTTGATCATAAAGGTAATTTCCTCTTTTCTTTTTATTGTTTCTTTTATGTGTGCCAGAGACCATAGAACACACAAAAATGATGAATTCATTTTTAAAGTGTTCTAAAAAAAATTATTTATTTTCTTTTAAAAAAAGAAAATTTCCGATCTTTAAAAATTTTAAAATTTAGACAACATTATTTAGGTTCATGGTGTGTAGTGTACCATTAATATATATTATATATATTAAAGATTATATATTATTACATTACTATAATATCCTACTCCTTACAGTACATACATATACTTAATCTTTATCTTTGTCTATACATTCTTATTTGTTGGATTAAATTTTGGAATAGAATTTATTAAAATACAGACTTTGACATGATGTGAAAAAAAGAATGAGACCGGAAATTAGATAATTGAATGTTTTAACAAACTGTGTAGATTCAAAGATTTCAGTTAATTTGAAAATTTTTTGGTATTAGACGACACCATGTATGTACATAAATATATAAACGTAGGAATAAAATATTCAATATTATATAGCATCCTGTCCTCATTCAAATATTCAATTTCTGAAATAATTTGCTCGAATTTTATTTATCGTAAGTAAGATAAGAATTTGTTAAAACTGATAAAAAGAATTTAATAAGGCTTTACACATCAATATTCTTCAATATTATCTCTCATCAGTAAATACTGTCAATATATATATTGATCTGTAAACGCTGCATAACAATTTTGTGAGGACAATGACAGAATTTAGAATTTTTGTTTTCTATCTAAAAATATTTAATGTATAGTAGCAAAGTAGTTTTAATGAAACCCTTCCAATTAAAATACTACCAAAGACCGTTAATATACAAAGATACACAAAAGTAGTTTGATCGTACAAAGATTAGAGTTGAGATGGGACATTTTTACGATCTTACTATTTCATATTAAAACATAAACAAGCACACACCAACACCATTAAAGAAACAAGAATTAAAAAAAAAAAAACGCATGTATAATATATATTTTATGCCAAACCAATGCTATTACCAAAATATAGTGTACTCTATATTACGCTGTGATAAATAATATAATGACAAACATATATGTATTGGCTGTACACTACACAGTATACACACTGGTATAGATTCATATATACAGTGGTAGGCAAAATTAATTACACACTCTATAAATTTTAACATTTTATTTTTGTTTTTCTTTTCTAAGGCTGGAATTTACAAATGTGTTAAAAAAAAAATTTGGGAATCAATTTCACAAAGTGTTCTTAATTTAAATTTAAATTTTCGGCTGAAAAAAATCTCAAATGACTAAGGTAGTAACAGATTTATTTTGCTATGTTTGGAATAGAATTTATTAAAATACAGACTCTGACATGATGTGAAAAAAAGAATGAGACCGGAAATTAGATAATTGAATGTTTTAACAAACTGTGTAGATTCAAAGATTTCAGTTAATTTGAAAATTTTTTGGTATTACACGACACCATGTATGTACATAAATATATAAACGTAGGAATAAAATATTCAATATTACATAGCATCCTCATTCAAATATTCAATTTCTGAAATAATTTGCTCGAGTTTTATTTATCGTAAGTAAGATAAGAATTTGTTAAAACTGATAAAAAGAACCCGGCAAAAGTAATTACACATTTGGTTTCATACGGCATAATTAATTACACATCAGGTAAAACTAAAGATATATTGCCAATTTTTGAATAAAAAAGTTGTTTACAGTTAAATAGTTTTGTTTTAGTATTTTTACATTATTAATGTTTAGTTATTCCACTCTGTGCATTAATAACAGCTTGCAATTACTTTCATATTGAAGTTTTTATATTTTTAATTAATTCCATAGGTATTTTTATCTAAATATTCAGTATTTCCTCAATCCTTTCAACTTTTTTCTGCTTTTATCGATTTGTTTCCTTTTCATTATTTCATAAATGCGATTTGTTTCATAAATGCGCAGATGCTCTCTATCAAATTTAAGTCAGGGTGGATAGAATGTTCAGTCCGACACCTTCAAGAAATCGTTTTACAACACAACCTCTATTAAATGAAGCATTATCTTGCTGGAAAAAGCAGTTATCATCAGGAAATATTCTGCCTCCTTAAGTGAAAGCATGTTTATTTAATATTTTAATGTATCCACATTGAAATAATGTTGCATCTGTTGGAGACAAAGCTCCACAGCCATAGTAGTAAATGCATCTTCAAGACATAACACTTCTATCGCCATGGGAATCAAATGATTAAACCACTTTATACCTTAACTCTTTTGGAAGATGAATGTATTTTTTTCCAAGAGCTTCCGTGGAATGTAAATTAACTTTCCTCTGTCCACAATACGTTATATCAGTACTCCAATGACTCATTAACATATTCTTGAGCAAAAGCCTCATATTTTGAAAAATTTTGTGGTAAAACATTTACTACTTTACGCACCCCATAAGTTTGAATATTAGAATATTTACATATTCTTCGTATTGTTCGTTCACTCCCACTTTTTTTTCAATAATTTTTGTTGACCCAAAAGCAATTTTAGCTGGGCTTATATCAAGATTTTTTTTTTAATTACTTAACAATTTGTAATAGCCTTCTTTCGTTCTCTTAGTAACAACGTTATTCTTACTAGATCTTTCCCTGTTTTTCAAGCTACCGTATTCCTCTTTTTTCTTTACAAGGTTCTAAACAGTTTTAAATGAAATTTCATATATTTCTGCTAGCAACCGAGCTAGTGTTAAGCAACAACTTGTGCGCGATTTTCAATATTTAATTCGTTTGTTTTACGTATTGTGGATGAAAAATGAATCAGTAATTTTAACAGAATAAAATTATTTGAAACACTATTAACAGCTGCACTTCAACACTTTTAAATATTAGAATACAAATTCAAAAAGAAAAATTAATTAAACGCTATCAAAAAATGCACTTATTCACTTCAACGGATCAAAATGCAATAATGTGTAATTAATTATGCCGTATGAAACCAAATGTGTAATTACTTTTGCCGGATGACATAGCAAGAGAAACCTGTTAGTACCTGAGTCATTTGAAATTTTTTCCAGCCGAAAATTCAAATTTAAATTAAGAACACTTTGGGAAATTGATTCCCAAATTTTTTTTTAACACATTTGTAAATTCCAGCCTTAGAAAAGAAAAATAAAAAAAAAATGTTAAAATTTATTGAGTGTGTAATTAATTTTGCCTACCACTGTAGTTATATATCTAATTAGAATTTTATTTTTCTGTTTTCAATTCTCCTTGCAAAAGTTTCCTTTTTATATTTTGGTTGAATAGAAAAAAAGTGTGAATTGTTGAATGTAGGTATAGGTACATATAAAATAAATGTGCTAATTTCACAAAATATACTGTCTTTATAAATCGTCAACATTTTCATTAGAATATAATTTTTTTATAATAGTACCTCGATTCTTGGGTATATATTTAATTTACTATAAAAAATTTATTGATACACTACAGATCAAATTTTGTAATTTGTATTACATATTTATATTATTAATTATTATAAATTACTATTTATTTCATAAAAGCAGATAGCAACTAATAAAATAATATTAATAAATAGTACCTGCTACAATTTAAAACATTACTATTTTTAAAATCATTCAGTCAAAATAACCTTAAATCATAGAGTAATCATATAAGTAGAGTGTTCACGTAGAACAATATTTGTTAATCATTTTCTTCTAAAAAGGCCGTCCCATTTTTACTCAAAACACGAAAATGCCGTCCCATTTTCACTCAATACCTCAAAACACTCGAATATAATTTTCGAAACTCAATTATTTTTGCTCAAAATTTTTTATTTATTGAGGAGAATATTTCATACAATGCCTCTATACTTCTAGCCTATCCTTCTAGCCTTTTTATCGAATTACGATTTCATTTTAAGTTTTGTTTTAGTTTTGTGTATAAAATTTTGCTGTCCCAGTGACTAGGCTAGGAGTATAGAGGCATTGTTTGATAATTTGAAAAGTATTTACATACGTATCTACTTTTGATTTATATGAAGAGTGTATATCGTAATATTGTATATGTGTTCACCATACATTTACATATCTAATTCAATACAAAAAATATATGTATATAGAAAAATGTAAACAAAACGACACAATTCGCAAAGATAATGAATTAAATTGTATCCATACAATAATAGGTCAATGATAGCATCACATAATCCAGAAATTTTTTTTAAAAATAATGCTAATAAAAGAATAAAATTTATTAGTAATGCATTACAAATCGTGAACTTTGTACGGAATACCGTTTTGTTTTCTTTTCTCAGAACTTGGTTAAAAATCGTATTTCTATTTCAGATGAAATAATTTCTGAAGAAATAAAAACAGCCAACAATCCATATAAAGAATAAAATGTCCAGTTTTACTTTTTTTACTTAATTTTTTAAATTTTGATAGATTGTTTGTTTGTTTGTATTCATAATTATATTATGTATTCATATACATATATACTATTCATATTATTATCTACGGTAAGAAACAGACAAAATTGACAAAACCAAAATTGCTGAAAATTTAAAAATACATGTTCGTACCTACTTTTCAGTATACTTTTCAATAGAAATCAATTTGAAATATTTTTAATTTTACAAAACCAACATTCATTTTTTTGTGCCTTTTCTCTATAAAGTTTGAAATCACAAATTTCCTAAATCACATTGACCAAGTCCAAATAAAAATATTAATTCTTCAAATTTTAAAAGTTAAAGCAAAATAACAACAAATCCAGCAATAATCTTGAATTCTTTCAATTTCTAAAAAAAAATTCAATACTTTGATTTGTTATATTATTTGTGGTCTATTGAAAGGACTTTAAATGCATGTGCATTTTTTTATACACATTGTGTAATTTTTAATTTTTATCACATAAGTAAAGTAGAAATGCGAGCAGCGAAATAAAGAAGCATAAGTATATACTGTAGCATGCATATTCGCATATATACATTTTTGAGTACCTATACATACAACTTTTCTATCGTTGATACTGTTGGCAGCATAATAACAAATAAATATGTTCATAGGTAGTAGGTACCCAAAATTTTTTTATTTATGAGTACAAAATACAATTGCGCTCAACTTATAAGCAGTTAAAAATTGAGTAATATTATTTTGAGTGAATACAGAATTTTGATATTTGAAAAAGTGACTAGCAAATTTTGTTCTACGTGAATACTCTACTTATATGATTACTCTATGCTTAAATTTACTTATTCATTTATTCAATTTATGCAACTCTGATTAACGTCAACAAAATTCTTTTGCATTATATGATTTCTTTTTTATGATTTGGAGTTATTCTGAGAATATTTTTTTTTTTTTTTTTTTTATATTATAGCCAAAACTTAGGTTTTGAACCTTTTAGTACTTGCGTACCGTTGACCATTTGAAAAAGGAAAGGATAGTTAAAGGAAAGGAAAGAAAAAGGAAGAAGAAAAGTTTTGTGGGAAAGAGCGAACAATGTTGTTAATATTCGTCTTAAACCTCTGTAAATCATAAGTAAAAAATCCTTCTCTCATTGGGAATGCTTCGATTGGGACGCGATTCCGCAATCGAGATGTTCTTACTATAAAAGAATTTCCATAGCCGGACTTAAACCATCTCGGAATTTCCACTGTGAAAGGGTGTGCACTTGATGCCTCTCGTGTTATGCGACAGAATTGCTTGAGAGGCGGAAGAAGTGACTTTAGTTCCTCGGAACAAGTGCCAACACCAAGTAGATATCTATAAAATAGAGAAAGTGCTCCAACAATACGACGTAGACCAAGTGGTATAAGGGATGAGGTCACATTTATGTCGCCTATGAGACGCGGTTTTGAACTTTGTCCGAAAAATTTAAAGCAGTTTTTGGTGCACCTGCCCATAAATGTGAGTTATACTCGAGCTTGGGTCGTATATATGCTTTATAGATTTTTAAGAGGTCTCGAGATGAAAAATAAGCTTTGCAGCGACTTAAAAAGCCCAAACATTTGGCGGCGCTATTCGCAATATCGAAAATATGCTCATTCCAGTGCATATTTTGATTCACTCGCATCCCGAGAATGTTCAAGTCTTTGAGTCGCTGAATAACTTCATTTTGAAGCCGGAGAATTGGTTCGAATGTTGTTAGCTTGTTACTAACAAGACAGCTTTGAGTTTTTGAAGTGTTAAACTCGACTCTGTTTGCTCTACCCCAGTTGGCAATTTTGGCTAGGTCGTGATTGAGTGCACCAGCCATCATTGTTCTTTTGGAGTTGACTGCTGAAGCTGTAGCATTATTTGTTTTAAGAAAATCATATGATGCTACTAGAGTGCTGTCATCAGCAAAACTATGGATTGGATTGAAAGTTAATTTGAGAAGGTCATTAATAAAAATGAGAAATATGGTGGGTGAAAGGACAAAGCCTTGTGGAACACCAGCATTGATTTGAAGTTGGTCGGAAAAACTACCGTCAACTGAAACTATGATAGATCGATTTAAGAGAAAGCTTTCAATCCATTTAGAAAAGGTTGGACCGAGGCCTACAGCATTGCATTTTGCTATAAGAGCAGAATGCCAGACTCGATCAAAAGCCTTAGATATATCCAGCAGATTCACCAGATTGATGAAGACTGGTGTTGAGCTTTTCGCAGAGGCATGTCATGAGATCACCGGTGGAACGCTGAGCTCGAAAGCCGTATTGACTATCATGAATTATACCTCTACTATCAAGATATTTCTTCAGCTTTTGATTGATTAAGATTTCCATCGTTTTGGAAATAATGGAAGTAATAGCTATAGGCCTATAGTTCGAAGGATTGCTTTTGTCACCTTTTTTAGGAATAGGATAAACTTGGGCAACTTTCCAATAGGACGGGTAAGTTCCTGAAGAAAAGGACAAATAGAATAAGTTGCGCAGAGATTTAGAAATGGCGAAGGCAATGTGTCGCAGCACAATCGCAGGTATACCATCGGGACCGGTAGATTTTTTTATATCAAGATTCTTCAAGACTTTTACTACAGTTCTTGTTCTGAAGTATATCCTTCCATGCACATTTTTATTTCTTATTTTTTTACATTATTGCATAATTTAATTATTTGTTGATTGTTGGTAAATCCTCTTCATATGTAACATTTAGAAAGATGTTTTGTTGTTGTTATCTTTACTAATTAATAACAATATACTACAAAGAGTTCAAAATTAATAAGGTGATTATTGGAGGAGTTTCATTTCAATTATTGCATTAATTTTTATTCTATGAAATGTATTTGTCACTCAATCAATTTGTTTTCTGTTGCTGCTTCAAAAAAAAAACTGCCGAATAATTTAGAAAAACTGGTTTGAAACATTTATTACTGTTTTTCTCACAGTCCGAAACGCCAAGAGGAATTCCGTGAGCTTCAAGAAAATTTTGATACCAAACTTGTGAAAATTCTGAGACTGGCTGAAGCTCGATGACTTTCCTTAAAACAAATAATAATAAGAATACTATCTCAATGGAATAACTTACATCATTATTTTTTATTAAAAAACTTTGAACACAACTCAGATTTAGCAAAAGACGTTCTTGAAAATCTAAATATAAATAATAAAATGTAGTATAATTTTTTAGAATATATTTTTGTAAATATTGCCAACAAAATGAACTTAGAATCTTTCAGTCAGAATTGGCGAGAGTTCATATATTACTTTCAATCTTTAAAGCAAACCTTTTAACCTGAATATGTAAATAATGAAAAAATACAAATGATAGTTTTTCAAATTCAAATTTATTTTTGAATATTTCTGGTATATATATATAGGAGTAAAAGATCAACTTCTTATTAACTCTTCTAAGTTAACTTGTGACGCAATGCATTAAAGAATTTTGTAAGCAAATTTGGCAGAGTTGTTTTTCAAGATGTAAAACTTTTGACATTACACTGTTTGGATCTGAAAAAATGGAAGATTTCTTGAAGGTACTACTATCTGCATTTCCAAATATAAATGATGATGAAAATAGCCTCGAAGAAGTAAACCAAGAATGGAGAAGTTTATCAGTTTTACATGCTTATCGAAAAATTTAGATTTTGAAGAATATTGGTATCAAGTTTTTGTATGAAAATTTTTTTAAATGATTGAAACAATTTGTTGGAAATGTTTTGAGTTTGCCTCATAGTAGTGCAGCAGCTGAGAGGGTTTTTTCATTATTAAAATTAATTAAGAATGATAAAAGGAATTCAATAAAATTTTGTTTATTGTTATTTATTTTATTTTATTGAAGCTTTTTCTATTAATTTTCTAACAAATAGTTAAAAAATACCTCAACTCAATGACCTTTTTTTTATAATTTCACCGTTACTGTTACTTTTACATTATGTACTGCAAAGTACTGCAATATTTAACAACTTCGTGCTGCCTTCAGTGTATTTAAAACGGCAGCACTGATCTCAATTCTAATTTTTGTACGATCAAACTACTTTTGTGTATCTTTATATATTAACGGTCTTTGATACTACATTATTAAATAATTTTCACGAAATACGAAAATTTAAAAAAAAATTCTATAAGGTGCCTATTACACATCATTCTTTTCATCAATCTTTTCGTCCATATATTGACAATATATTGATGATGAGCGATTACACATCAATCATGCATTCAGCAATCTTTTTATCGATATTTTGACATTTTGCAAGAACATATTGTGGAAGTGTTCTGAATATATTGATATTCTCGAAACATATATGAATATTGAAAATATAATTTCTGGAGGAATATTTTTGACATTAGTTTAAATTCAATTTTTAAAGTAAATGTTGTGTATAAAAAACAACAAATTATTTTTTTGTAAATTTGAATAATATATCGATTGTTTTTTTTACAATTATAAATTAATATTATAACCTTATCTGAACATTCCAATAAAATACTATCTGAACATTCCACAAAAAGCCATTTTTTTTTACTGATTTTGACAGAAAGATAGATGAGAATTTTGACAGCATGATTGATGAGAATAGAACCATTATCAATCATTTCTCATCAATCAACGGTCAATATATTGACATAATATATTAGCAATATATTGACCATTGATTGATGTGTAATTGGGGCCTAACTTTGAATTTCGTCTTCAGTCCTTTTTTTATGTTCTTGACAGCAACTTAGGTAGAATCACATTTTTTTGTAGTTAAGTAATTTCAGTTAATTAATTAAGTAGTTTTTTGTAGTTAGTATACTACAATATCTATTTCAATATCAATTTTACCACATTTAATTCAATATCAATTTACTGACTTATAAACTGATTAAATGTGGAAAAGTAAGTAAATGAGTTGAAGCCAGACAATTCGACTTCTCTATTGAATAGTGACTACTCAACATACTCATAAGTAGAAGAATAACGCCAAAGCTAAGATGTGTGGTATGCCTAATTGGATGAATATATATGACATATAAATTAAAATTGACTAATTTGAAATTTCTAAGGCTTAAAGTGTCTTGGAATTAGCCAATTCGAAATGTTTCTAATTAATGACAGCTCAATTTACAAATTACAATACAAATTACAGAAAAAAATTGTCATTTAAATTGTCAAAAATTGTTGTTGTTAATGCTGTTGTTGTCCATTTGTTGTCTAGAAAATTATATTTATAGTAAGAATTGGTCTTTCATTAGACACACACTCTAAATTCGATTCGATCGTATAGCACCAACAAGAGAGTGTAATATCTTCACTCCACTATTGTGAGTATTGTGACTCATAGTTATTTATAGGTCAACTATTAATTATTCTAAGCAAGGAGGGTATCTCCCGTATCAGTAACGCCGATGATCTAGCCATACTAGTAAGAGGCAAATATGAAAGTATTAATGGCAGAACATACAACTTACACTAAATATAGTGTATAACATGGATTTACAATAATAATTCACACCAAATTACCAATCGAAAGAAAGTAAACTGCCATCATACCATTATACCAACCAGCACGTTGATTGGTTGGAATTGCTATAGCAATGGCAAAGGAAACATAATGCAATGCCTAAGAATATTGTAATATTTAAAAGTAAGGTAACCAATTATGGATAAATGTGTATTATTTAAACTTTGAAAGAAAAATAAACCTTAACTGAGCGCTCTCCTCTAGTTGAGATGGGGACTTTACCCCCTAAGTCAGTTATTGTTTATTATTTTTAGAATTAAGCAATTACATTTAAAGTTGGTTTAATTCTATTTATTATTGTATATTAACTGAATTTAGGATTATTTTTTTTTTTAATATAAAGCTTATGCTATTAATTAATGCCTGATTCACTGATTCAGAACGTATGTTCCGAGCCCATGCGCGCGCATATTTTTTGTATGAAAATTTGAATTCTCTCAATTTTTGAAAATGTTCGGAACATTTTTTTATCTGTCATTTTTAATTTTTTTGACATTTCTCACATTACAATTTACAAAGCATAAACAAAAAAAAAACAAACAATTCATAAAAATATTGAAAAACCAATATTTATAACACTTCTACACAATTTGTTTTATATTAAAAATTATTGTATATTAACAATATTATTTTATTTATTATTTAATAATTTTATTTATTTGAATAACAATGATTTGATATATTGAGATTGAAATAAACAAAAATTTTAAAATTAATTCAAATCAAATTCAAATGTCAATAACTACTGTTTAAATTTTTTTTGTTCGGAACACAATTTTCTGAAACAATGAATCGCAATCATAAGAATTTTCTTTTAACAAAATTATTCCGAACAAAATGTTCTGAATCAGTGAACTAAGCATAATTAATTGTACTGTGAGTTTTAAGTTTTGATTTAAATTTACGAAATCGTATGAAAAATTAAAATGAAATGATACATTAATGAAACAGATAAGTAAATAAAAAATTTTTACATGAATAGTTAAAAAAAAAATGAAAAAATTGCAAATTGTTTCTTACAAAACAAGAAAATTTGTAGTAATACAATATTGATTATATTTTATTATTTATTCCTTGTTTTATTTATTCAAATCAAATTACTAACCCTGTCATTTCATAATTTCATTTCTTAAACTCATGTATTATACCTTTTCTCAAACGAAATGCAATCGAAATTATTGTAAAATTCACTTTGCGCCATCTAGTTTTTAATATATAAGTTTAGTTTTTATATTTTCGATTTTATTCTAGTATCCGTTAGAGCTGAAATTATAAATTTAAAGTATGCTTCATCAAGCCAAACATTTTTCACATTTCATTCCATGCTGATTTTGGCTGTCAATTGATTTGACAGTTAAATAGTTTGATTTCAGCCAGCTTCAGTTTCATTCAGCAGTTTTTTTGTTAGTAGAATAATAGAATATGATAAAAATTTAATATCGGTGGATTCTAATAATTAATATTAAATTTAATTATTTTAACTATAATATTGTTTGCATTATGTGCTTAATTTAACTGAAAATAATACTTAATGTATTATTGGTGTAAATATCACGAAAAAAAAGTAATTAAAATCTGTTTTTAAAGTACTGGATGTGGCAAATATATTAAAATTAAGTGGAAATTTGAATTGAAAAAGCATAACAATTAATTAACTGGTATCTGAGGATGCAAATAAATAAAATTAACTCATCCAGTCATTAAGTCGTCGCTTATTGGTAAGACATTAAACTTAATTATAAAATTTGTAATCTTACAGTTTTGTAAAGGAATTTACCATTACATTTTTTTCTATAATGTACACATTTCAATGACGTATTCATATTTATATTAATATTTTCAAAGATTTTGAAAGTTTTTAACAAAATTGTATATACTAACAATGCGGAAAAAATCAAAATTAAATAAATTCTTAAAATTTGTTGAATTGTATCGTAACAGACTCCAAAATGCAATAACAAATTAAATTGTAGGTTATGTCGCTTTGGAGACTAGTAATTTTTACTTAGTTTTATCATTGCGACGGATATATAGTAGTGTTAGCACACACGTGTAATATTTGTTTATTTACACTAAATACACATTGCATAATATCCACATTATTTTCAAGAAGAACAGTCCAGTCCATACATACTTTAAAACACTTTAGAGTAGTTTGTAATGTACGTAAATATTGAATAAATACGTATTGAAAATATAAAATAGATAAAGTCATAAATTATGACTCGTTGTACAAATTAAAAAAACTTTTTCTATTTTAATTCAAATAACCGGAAAAGTATATTTATTCTAGCTTAATGTTGTGAAATTGTTTTATTCTAGCTTAATGTTGTGTTTACTATAAAGAAATGACAAAGAACTGCATAGGTAAATGTCAAATTTCCTAACGAAGCTGACAAAAATATTTATCAAAGCATATTATGTCTATTCATAATGACATAGTATCATAAGAAAATATCTCTATAAAATAATTCGAATTCGGTTTGAATGGAATTTAACATAAGAATTCTATGTTTGACGAAAATTTAATAAACTGTCAGACTCAATTTAAGTGCCGCAAATGTCAATTTTGACAGGTTACATAGATTTTCCATATACGGAATATGCCATATGTCATGAGAATCTATACAATATCATTCATTATAGTTAGCTCGAAAATAATGATACAAAAAATTAACCCTCAAATTTTATGAGCAAACAACTTTGTTATTTCATTACGATATGTAGTCCCATCTCATTCATTAAAAAAAAAAAAACCATTTAAAAAAAATTTTGGAGAGATTATTCTACAATATTTTGACATTTTTGGAAAATGTCAAAAAAGTATTTTGAAAGCGGCATTGATTTGTGCAAAACGTTGAGAAAAGTTTGGTCTTTTTTTAACCAATAAATAATTAGAAAAATTTCGGATTTAATTAAAAATAAATAATAATGCATAAATGTTTATAAGAAGATTTTATATAGTTAAAAAAATTCATATAAGAATACAAATTTGTGGATTTTCAAAGAAAATTTGGTTGTGCTAGTGTTTTATATCCAAATTTGTAAGCCTGGTACAAACTAGGTAATCATTTTTTATGACTTGGTTTGATAGAAAATTAGTCTACATTTTTTATTTTTATTTAAATATTATTCTGTTTTGAATTACTCTTTTGTACTTTTATTTATTTTATTTAAATGAACCTTTACTAAAATCTTAATGAAAAACGATATACTTAAGTAAAATCTATAAAGTATTGGACATTATTCTCTATAGTTTATTTTGTAAGGCATATCTTTCTACAAAAGATGCCTTAAGAGGAACACTGCTGACAATATTCTTTTTTATTTTAGATTGAATCATCTTGTATCTACCGTTGAAATATTTTTTTTCATTTTATCAATCTTATATTGAATATAAATAAATTTGGATACACTTAAGTAAGGCATACATATATATTGAAAACTTCAATTGAAGCAAACACAATGAGTCCCAGAAGGAGAAATGATCGAGATAATATTGCACCTTGGTCTTCGAAAAGGTCAAGAAGCAGAAGTTATAGTCCGGGACGACGATATCGTAGAAGCCCTAGAAATGATAGTAGAAAAAGATCTCGTTCTCGTGACAAATATGGAAAAAGAGAACAATCATCAAGTAATTATAGAACTGATTACTCCTCATCTAAAGGAATATCATCATCAAGAATTCCACCACCACCACCACCAACTGTACATCAAATTGGGGGTCCACCTTATAATCCTATACCAGAACCAGATTATAAGGGTTATGGTGGTTATAATCAATATACCACAATTCAACCGGATTATAGTCAAGCTGCAATGACTCAACAATTCAGTATGGCCTATCCACCGCCACCATCATGGAATACTGGAAATACAGAGGCGCATGTAATGACGGCACCACCACCTTGGCCAGTAGCACCTCCTATATCAACTCAAATTCATCAAATGCAACCAATTCCGCCAACACCAATGGTTAAAGAGAACTTACTAGATGTCGCATCAAGAGATGCTGCAGTAGTTCAAGAAATCCAAAATCAACGTGAAGAATTAAAAAAACAACGTAACGATTATTTAAAAAAATCTGAAACTATGAGAAAAGAACTTAAAATGTTAAAAGAACAAATGGTGGATTTAGTTGGGTTAGGCGATGCACCTCCAAGTCCAACAACAAAAGGTTATATTGATGAAAATCAAAAACTGCAAGGTCAAATACAAAAAAAAATCAGTACTATTGAAAATGTGCTTGATATGTTAAATGGAATAATTGGAGATGAAGAAAAAAAAGAAATTGTACAAGAGAAAGAAAAAACTGAATCAAGTGATTCATCAGTATCAAGCTCATCATCATCTACTTCTTCAGATTCTGATGATGACTCTTCACCAGAAAAATTAAAAACAAAAGTAATTGAAAGTATGAAATCAAGAAAAGAATCACTAAAAGCTGAAGAAAAAAAGAAAGAAAAACGTGAAAGCGGAACAGTTGCAGATGTTAAATGTAATTTCATATTTTATGATCCCGAAATGAATTGGTGTCAAGTTTGTAATGTATTTCCCAAAAGTGCTAAAGATTATTTAAACCATATGCATAGTAAAGAACATACAGATAAAGTCGATGTGCCACCAACACCATGGCATGATGATTTTCGTAATGATGAATTTCCTCACGTAGAACACAGTCAAACAAAACGGGTTCCAATAAGAGGTTTACAATTTTTTGTACCTTCTCGTGCATGGTTCTGTAAATTGTGTAAAGTTTGGATGGGTGACTTACATTGTGCATCCTCTCATTTAAAATCTCGTACGCATTCTAACAAATATGATGAATTCTTCCAAAAAAATTTAACTTACGAAGTTGAGTGGATGGCTGAAAGACAAAAAGCCTTAAATAGTAAACCTAAATTTGTCCCACCAGCTCCAGTTAGATTGGAACAAAATGAAAATGTTTTTGATAATATTCCGTTAAAATTGGGTAGTTTAAAAAATTCTGAAGAAAAATCTTCAAAAAGTAAGAAAAGCGATTCTAAAAAAGTAAAAAGTAAGAAAAAGCGTTCAAAGAAACATAAGAAAGGTTCTTCATCTTCAGCTTCTAGTAGTTCGTCGTCCGAAAATGAATCCGGAGTAGTAAAGGATGATCGAGCTACATCAATTCGTGTTGCAATGAGAAATATTAAAAAAGCTGAGGATGAAATTAGAGATGAATTAACAAGTAGAGGTGGATATAATCCAATGGACTTAGATGAATCGGAAAAAAAGAAAGATGATCTGATTATGACTCAGTGGAACACGCCTCAGCCAATTATAAGCGAAAGTGAAAAAAAACTTTTAGAACAGTTAAAAGGAAAATTAAAGAATAAATCTCAAGATGAGCCGGCTAAAAAAGAAAATGAATCAAAAAGAACATCTAATCGAGATCATATCAGAAAAAGAAGTCCAGCGGTAAAAGAGAGAAGTCCAGTATCTAGAAATAGATCGAATCGTAGTCGAAGTCGTGATCGATTCCGTAATCGAATTGATAGAAGAAGTAGAAGTATAAACAGATTTAATCGTAGAAGTCGTAGTCGTGATCGTGATAGACGTAGTCGTAGTCGAAGACGTAATGGCAGCAGAGGTCGTTCACCATACCATTGGCGTAATAACAGAAAAAGTATCAGTAGAGAAAGAAGACGTTGGTCATCATCAAAATCTAGATCAAGATCAAGATCATCATCAACTAATCGTCGAACATCACGTGTTGAAAAACCATCAGTCCGCTATCCAGAATTTAGACCTAGAATACCTGAAAATGAATCTAAACGACGATCGGAAAGAGAAAGAAAAATGGCTGGAAATTTAGATGAAGAAAGTGATCGTAAAAAATCACCATCGTCAAATTCATCTAATAAGAAAACTGCACCGACAACATCATCATATTCTGGTGCTAAAAAATTACCATTTATTGGCCGAATGCCAGTACTAGCCAAAAAACAACAAGAACAAAGTAACGAAAATAATAGTGCTGAATCCGTTGATAACGGTATGAATTCAATGAGAGATTCTAAGTCAATGGAAAACACCTATGCACAATATGATAACGATGGAGTTTATTATGATGATTTAATGCCAGATCCAATGCAATATGCTACATTAATGGGTGCACCACCACCACCTCCACCACCTATGCATATCGTTGATGAAAAAGAAATTTTACCGCCGGGTATTGATGAAATAGATAGAGATCTTGTTACCAAACCAATCAGTGAAGCACCTGTACCACGAAAAGGCCCATTACCTAGAGATTTCGAGGAGGCTTTAAATATAATATTCCCAGGTGAAAATAAAGTTGATAATAAAATGGATTTACCATTAGATATGAAACCACAAATTTTAATTTCTGAAACACATCCAGATGCAACTACCACTATTATTGTACCAGCTAATATTATTATATCAAATGAAATTATGGAAGAATCTACTATTATTCATAATACTGAAATTGAGTTAGATGAAATTAGAATACCATCTCCAATTAATATTTCAATGGAAATGAAAACAAATAATATTATTTCATCTGATATAAATAATGATATTAAACAAGATATTGCTTTTGATGAAAGTGAAATAATTATAAATGAAATTCCCAAATCAGATTTACCATTAGATACAATTAAACCAGACGAACAACAACCAGTAATAGAAGAAATAACAATGGAAATTGCATTACCAGATGAAAATGTATTAATACCTAATGAAGCACCATCACCACCAATTCCAGAAGAAAATAATCATGTATCAGAAAAATTAGAATTAACCAAAATTGAATCATTATCACCTACTCCAGTTCCAAATCCAAAGGAAAAAGAATGGCGACCACAAGAACTTGATGATTTAGCTATGCTTGGTATTGATGCTGATGATTTAGCTGCACAATGTATTTAAATATCCCAGATGCTGATAAAAAAAAAAATTTGTTATAAATTTTAACAAAATTTGATTTAAAAAAAAAAAAAATTATGCATAATTACTTTAAAAGTATCCATAAATATTACCATTACAAAAAGAAATATATTAAAAACAATTTAAATTTTACTTCTTAAAAACAAAATGTTTCATATTAAAAAAAAAAAAAAAAATTCAAAAATATCAATTTATTATTATTACATATAATATTTAGTAATTCTGTTAATGATTAGTTGGTAAAATGTAAGAGTAAAGTAATAAAATTGAAAAAAAAATAAAAGGATCTGCAAAGGTCAAGAGAATCCTAGTAGAAGGTTTTTTTTTTTTTTTTTTTAAAGTAAAAGCTATGAAAAGTATTACAGTTATGTCATGTTATTTTATAGATCAAATAATTCTTGATTTAATAGGCTAATATTGTAAACTTTAGTTATCTATTACAGCTAACAATTGATAGTCTTTAATCTAAGCTTACATATTATTGCCGTATCAAAAGTAAACTTGTTTTTCACAATGAGTTTTATTTGTTTTTACACAGTTTATTAAATGATTTAATCTTTAAAATTAGTCAAAAATGCTGGTAGAAAAGTAAATAAAATCTTGTTGACGTCACATTCCATTTAAAAAATTATTTAAATAATTTAACAAGTGACTAACTTCGTCGCTTAAATGTAATTCAAGAAAATTTTAAATTATGGCAGAAATGCTTGTACAAAAATGAGATTAAACTCAAAAAAAAAGTCCCAGAGGATTCAAATTATTTTTTATTTTTAATCTTAAAAATTAAAGCAAATCTTAACTTGTATATTCATGTGTAACCCATTCACTTTCAATTAATTTAAATTTCATTTTCATTTCATTAAATTACAAAAAAAATATAAAAAACATTGGTCATCAAATATAGATACCGCTTAATCAAGCAGCACTCCTTATTTATTAAAACCTTGTAACTGTGATGATAATCATCTTTGAACATATGTTACAATTATAACGGTAAATTTTCATCTTCAATTTTCTCTTCTCAATTCTCATCTTTTTTTCTTTTTTGTGTATCGAATTGGATTTAAATTTACAAATTGTTACTTTCAAGATTTTTTAATGGTTTCCATAACATAAATTTAAGCAGTTCTTTTTAATTTTACCCATAGACTGAATATCAATATATACGGTTGTTACACAACATTTACATGTTGGATTAATTTACAGGTAATTAATGTTGACATTTTCTTCTTTACTTATATTATTCTCATTTTGAATTCTTCTTTGAAGTCGTATGTCGAAACACAATAAAGGAAATTATGAATAAAAAAAAAAAAAAAAAATGCATGTAGCAACATATTCACTCATAAAAGGGTGATTTTTGTTTTCGAGTAATGGAAATTCAAATTGAAAAAAAAAGACATAAATTAAGTTTGAATCTAAATTTATTTTTCCATTTTATGCCCTTTATTATTTACAACAAAATTTCCATCAAATGCCCACCATGATTGTTGGTTCAACTCTAATAAATAACATTCGAAATTAATCGAGAGTTTAGTCAAACTCTCCAAAACAATTTAGTCCAAAGCAAGAGCAGCATTTGAAAAATTGCAAAGGGATAGCCAAATATCTCTTTCTGTTATTTCAATTGAAAAAGATTTACTGAAATCAATTAAATCATCAGAGAATTTTTATGATAATGTAAGAGGAAAGGAGCATTAATCTTCAATATAAATATTAATTATTGTCTGATAATCGGTGATAGATATTTTTTTTTTTTTTTTCATTTCTATTTTTAGTGATTAATACTTTTTTAAAGTTTTAAATCTATTTACCTTCAAATTACATAAAACAAAATTAGTTCAATTTTGTTAAAATTTATAAACAATAATTTAACAAAATAATGCATAAAATATTTAAACTACAAAATTTAAAATAAAATAAGATAAAAATTTATGAATATTCAATAGGCAAAATACAAATTTAATTATTCGTTTCTATACTTTACAAAAGTTATCAAGATTTTTTAGAAAAAATCTTCTGCGTTTCTGACTTCTACTGTTAAGTGATTAAATATTTGAAGACCTTTATGAAATAAATTGTTTTGGGTATTACTCCTACGAAACAATGGTAACCTAACAAATTTGCAATATATCATTTGCATTTCCTGAATTTTTTTTTCCTATCATAATAAGTTTATTTATTATTTCAAAGTTTAAAGAAAAATTGTTTAGTCCATATAGTGACTAGCTATAATAATTAATCTTAAGATATCACGTTGTAGGTGAATTTAGTAATCTAAAAATCTCACAGTCCTATTAAGCTGTGATACGGCCTTTTAGGCTCTTTTCAAAGATTTTCACCTTCAAAGAGAAAAAAAAAAAATTTGTGCTTAATAGTAAACTATTATTTCCAGAAAATTATTAATTTAATACAATGTAAAGTAGTTAAATCTGCCTAGTTCTCCTTAGTTCATACTTTTCGACTTTTTAATGAATTGATTCCCTAATCTGAATGTTCACGCTTCGTCACTGTTATACTCCCAAGAAAAGTAAAAGGAAAAAATTCTAACTTTAATAAATCGCATTCGATTAGCAAATTTGAATTATTTTTCAATCACTTGAAGTTTTATTGTCCGAAATTTAGACGAATTATGGTGATTTTTAGAATGTTAATTCTTACTGCCATTGATTTCAAATTTTCTCATAGAAAATAAGTTAATGAAATTAAATCACACTTGATCTTGAGGTAACTAGAGCATTTTTGGAAATAATGATGTCATGAAATTCAACTTTCAAATTAATTGTTTGGAAAATTCTATGTATTTCTTTTCTTATCCTATTAAATTTATTTTACTTTCTATACAAAGGCATTTTAATTGTTTAGGTCGTTTTATGGCACATAAAATCATCTTTCGGAAAGAAAAAATTTTCCCGGTGGATTCCAAGCAAATTTAGAAACAAATATTCATTATCATTAATCTGTAACGATCTTACCATTGACAGTAAAATTCATTCTGGCCTTCTTTTTACAGAAAAAACCTGTAAACTACGCTAAATATAGTACATTTATCAGAATGTAATTGAATCTGGAACCTCTTGACTCATCCCATATATATAATCTGGATTCGCACTCCATATATATATACGTCAATTTTCTTTGTTAACGTAACCAGAAATTAGCTTCTGCACTATGCAAAATTTTCCAACAAAAAAGTAGATCAGCTTGGTCTTTTAACCAAACAAGCGACGATATTTAAAATTTATCAATAACTCGCTGTTTGGTTATAATGTACATCATAAATTTGACAAAATATTCTATAACTTATAATTGTTATAATCTTCAACTCACCAGCTGGAGAGATTCCGCTTGTGACCAAAATAAGTGGATGACAATTTTGCGTTAGGCCCAAGACCTTCAAGATCTGAAGCACCCAGCAAGTAAGTAAATAAGTATAATTGTCATAACTATAACTAAAACCAGTTGCATTACTGCCAAAAATTAGGTTTTTCCAGACCAGACCATTAGTCACACGTGATATTTGGTCTGTATGTTAACTCGAAAATTTATATATATTTACATAAATTTATCCAAATTCCCGTATGTTAACTTTTTTATTTGCATGCTCTTAACAAATTTTTGAGAAATTGAGAAAAGAGAATTTTGTGTTTAAAATGTGACGTCAGAGCTCTCTCTCAAATAAATTTTTGCAAGTGAAATTTCTATTTCCAAAAATTTGTAAAAATTTACTGTAAATTTTTTGTTGTTGTTTTAAATGTCAATAGAATATTTTTCATATAAAAAGTGGTATACCTAAAATAAATAAAATGTTGTATACCTAACCTGAAAACTTATTAATATAACTTTTTACCGACAAAAAGACCAAAACCACGAAAAATTATTTAACTTAATTTTTTTTCAACAAAAACATTCAATAATTTTACAAAAAAATTCAGAAAATTACTAAATTACTTAATTCAAATTTAAAAAAATCTCATAACCTAAAAATCAATTATTTTTGACATGAAAAAATTTGGAAAAATTTATGCAAATTTTGCGTATGTCTACTTTTGTTTGCAAAAGAGAACATTTTAACTATTCTCGCAGAATTTTATGATCACGTGATTTTTCCTCTCATTTGCAAATTTTTGCAAATAAAAGTTAACATACAGACCTATTGATTTCGCTGCCAAATTCATCGGCAGCTATTGTACATGTAGCCGGTTCTAATCGATAAACATTGATTTTAGAAATAAATATTTTACAATTTGAAAACATTGTTGTGCGGTGTAAGTATTTGTATTTTCAAACCTTTTTAAACACAAATATGACAACAGATATAATTTTCAACCGAAAGTATAGTAGTCTCCATCAAAAGCTATATTATATCACTCTCAAAAAACAAAATCACCCTTTACATACACGTTGACATTAAAATGAATGCATATTTTTATATTTTATTTTATTTTCTTGCACAATTTATTAATTGTTACAGATTGTGCAGCAAATCGTGAGGCTCTTATCAAGACCACCTTCCTATCATTTCGGTTTTAAGTAACTTCTTTACTTCACTTAAAATATACATAAAAACCTCTGTGGATATCAGAAAGACATATATAACATATACATTAGTTGGAAACATCTTCCACTGTTTCTTTATCTTTTTATGTGAATGCGGGTTAGTTAAGTTTTAATTTTGATTTTTGTGGACGCATTTGATAATGCTTTATTTTGCAACAAAGTTGCGAAAAACAAAAAAAGTAGTTTTCTTGTTATGATAATGCTGTAGCATCTAAAATGTATAAAATACGTTATAAAGTATAAAAAATTCCAAACTATCACAAGCTTTATGCAAAGAGTTATGGTGTTATGGTGTCCCCTCCTAAATGCAATTTTAAGCTTTACAGCATGTTTGAATGTCACAAAATGGTTCGAAAACGTCTTGAATAGTTGCCAAAATGTCATACACGGTTTTCAATAACTAAAATTAACATTTTTAAATTAAATTTAGATAATCAAATATATCTATTATTTTTAAATCGTCCATTGTCATACAACAATACTCATAATATGAAAGGTCGTCATAATTTTTTTCAAGTTATATTCCATGACAATTCAATTTTATGAAATCCCGTTTTTTTGTTTTTACAAGAAAACATCGAAGTCTAAATAAACTTTAAGCATTTTTACAAGTGCATCCCATCATAAAATCCGGAAACTCTCCTCCCACTTATTTTATACGCAAAAGTTGAATAACATTATCATAAACAAAAAAAAAAAAAATAATTTTGCAAGACAGTATGGTGAAGTAACAAACAGCTTTAACAAAAACAACAAAAGCCTTTAAGGGAGTTTTTGTTCTTTTAAAAAACAATAGAAAGCTACTACGGAAGTTAATGAAAAAAAAACGTCATCATGAAATCATGAATAGGTCATAAATATAAAAGGAGAGAATAGAACAGTTATTTTTCTATTATGACGTTTAATTCTTTGTAGAAATACATTTTTTTTAACGCGTCATTGCACTTATTTAAAACATTTGCATTTTCTTCTGCGAATTTCATGAATATGCAAATTCCAAAGGATAAGTTTGTTGGCTCCTTTTTCTTGTTTCTTATAAAGTTCATAAATAGTGCAGTTTGATAATTTTTAACTTTTTGTTTTCTATACACAAGATTTTTTTTTTGTTAAAAGCAATTAATCCACTTTAGTTTTTATGCGTTGAAAATTGATTTTGTTTTTTGTACTTGTTTTTGTTATTTTAATTTTTTTTTTTTTACTAAACATGCAAATTTATTTGAGAAAATTTGAATTTAAGAAAATTAGATGTGGGAATATATTTTCATATTTTCTTACTTGTTTGCTTACACATTATTTTGCGATTAGTTTTTTCTTATAGCAGTGTTGTTCAAGAGGAATGTACCGTTAGTTTCATTCAATTTAATCTAGTGAAGTGCGTGCGATATCAAAAACCAAATCGATATATCGTAACATGCAAAATATATATCGATATCGATGCCTACAAAATCCGGAATAAGTATATCGATATAAATCGAAAAAATAAAAATTCTAAGAAAATATTAAAAAATGTAATAAATCATTTTTGACTTTCAATCAATCTAACTTTATTTAAAATTATTACTATATATATCACCCATATTCAGTTAGACCCATCGTTAAGAAATTAACAACATATGGCGTAAAAGTACAATACAAACTACAACACAATGTAGATACAATTTATTTTGCTGTCAAACTGTCAAAATTTAAATTTCCTACATTAAAAGATCGATGCAGTCAAATAATATCGATGTACTAAAATATTGCTAATAGTACGTTTTCAAGCTCATGTTTACGGATAAACAAGGTGTTTACGATAAACTGGTTGATTACGTAGTTACAAATTTGCTGAAAATCATAAACTAGCTAGGTGTTTATATTATAAACCACTTCAAAAACATCTAAACCATCCATGAAATTTCGATTGTTTTGTCGATTTTAAAAAATTTTTTTGCATCACCCTTGATTTTTTTATCATTTGTCACAAAAAAAAAAAAAGTTGTCTTATTTTGTGTAAAGTCTACAACAAGTCTATTGATGAACACTATATGATTCGCTATTATTAATTGTAATAATTTTCTTTTTTTTTAAATAATAGCTTAAGTAAAGACTCAAAGATATTAAATTTGTTTCTCTGATATTATTATTTTTTTTAAATCCTCCATATTTTTTTTTATTTTATTTATTTATCGTATGACCAATTATAATAGCTTAAGTTCTACTCAAAGATAATACAAAAAATTTGTTTTTTATATAAATAATAAATATGTGAAATTAACAGCTGGTGGTTTTGCAAAAAAGCTTGTGAACACCTGACATTTGACTGGTTTATGAGCTAGTTATTTATCCATAAACATGAGCTTGAAAACGTACTATAACAAAAATATTGAGTTTAAAAATCGATATAATGTGAACAAAATATCGATTATATCGAGAACCCGATACGTATCGCACATCAATAGTTGTGTTCAGTAAACTGTTCTACAACGTTCTAAAACGTTCTAGAGTAAAAAAGAACACGTTTTTGTGTTCATTAGTTTCCATTACTTGTTCGCTTTTGTCCGAATGTGTCCTATTCGGTGTTCATTAGATTGTGCGAAACTGTACTAAATTGATCTTTTTTGTTCTTCATTTTTTCGAGAACAGTTTTGGACAACTTTTTTTTGTTGTTGTTTTTTCTTTAAATTTTGACACATAAACAATAAATTTGAGAGTAAACAAAAATTAGAACAAAAAAGTTAAAAAAAGACCAAAAAAGATGTTCAGTAGATTTTTCTGTCCTAATTGGTTCTAAAGTGATTGACAGTTAACTGTCATTGTCCAAAACTGTTGTGTCCGATTCTGTTCTAAATCTACTGAACACAACTAATAACTTAATCTATTCATACATACAAACATATATATATATATATATATGTAATCTATTCATACATCTTTTCAATTCATACTCATACAAAAACTCCACCGATTCGACTATATTCTTCTTATATTAAATCGTTAGAGCTTTCTTAAATACTGGCAGTTTTCTTAAATAGTATAGGTATCAGCATCGTGTAACTTGAACTTTTTTAATCAGAAAACCTCACATTTCTCTATTCTTTAACCCAACCCATGTATGGTGCTTTAAAAAACGTAATATTTATGCCTATCGCTTTTCATTTAATGAAGATTATTTTTGCTAATACATATACGCTTGAAAAATGTAGTATCCTTTACAGCTCGTTACACTGTCCCCTCGTTTAACGCCTTGATTTTACGGGCCGAATAAGAACTATTATAAGCTGAATAACCAATTATACTTCGCTTGAAATATGGACATCATTATGTTTTTATTTTGATTCTTATCTCACAACTTTAATGATTAATTTTATTTTTAAAAGTCTTGATGACATTTTCCTAATTGTATAATTATGTAATAAGACATCTTTAGGAAATAAAATGTATTATTGCATTTCTACGCGTAATCACAACAAATCCATTTGCGACTGTGATTATTGATATAGGGTAAAAACCCAACCCTAATAAAAATCTTATATAATCTAATGTAATCTAAATATGTTTATTGTACACAATTAATTTCCGCTAATTTTTGTTTATCATACAAATAAAAAAAAATAATTAAATTTTATTTCACTGTTTTTTATTTTTTTATAAAATATCATTAGACTTAATTTTTATACACTACACACACTGTGCATGTAAATGTGACCTATATACTGAGCTTTTACGTCTATAATAATAATTAAATAATAATTACCTATATGTTAATTAGTTTACAATGTTTATAATTTTGATAACGGATTTAATCTATTCAGAAAAAAATTACAAAAACCTTCGAACAAAATTATAAAATTTAATTGGCATGTTTTTGTATACATGTTCGTTCGAACAAATTTGTTGAAATTTGTTCGAGAAAATTTCGTGTGTTAAAAACTTGTGTTATTTATTGTTTGAAAGTTTAATTTTATAAACAGAATAATTATTCTATTAATTAATTTTTAAGATTAAATTAATTATTTTTATTAAATATTTAATTTAATTCAAAATTTAAAATAAATTTACAAAGTTTATATGTATAAATTCAGTATCTATACATATACATAATGTAATTTAAAAACTAAACGAGTTGAGTTTGTCAATATAGTGAAAATATGTTTTATAAAGTGAATTAATTAAAAATGAATGCACACCAATTTATTAAATTAAATTAAATGACATAAAATTAATTTAATGTTTTTGTTTTTTTTTTTAATTAATAGTAATTTAATTTATTATAAATTAATTTACATATTAATTGAAAAGCTTTTAATTTATCATATTATTCATCATTAAATAAGAATGGCAGGTTGGGACATTTAATAGAGGAGTTTTATTTATCAAAAGATGTGTTAATATTTTATGTATGTAAAAATTAACTGGCAAAAATGAAGAATAGTATTTTATGAAGGTACTTCAAATTTCATGGTATCATCCGCAATAGTGTCAATTAAGTCAGTAAGTCAATTATTTATCTGTTTTTCAGCAATGGTAACTAGCGTTCACTCTTATTATAATTTTAATTGTAGTAAATCAATAATTTAATTAATGTAATCAATTAAATTGAATAAAAAAAAAATAAATATTTAATAATAATTGATTAAAAAATTAGTTTTATTTTTATAGTCTCTAAATTATTTTTTTTTAAATAAACTTTATAGAATAGGTGCAACAAGAAAATATATTTTTTTTTAATAAAAATGGAAGCAGTTAGGTTGAACTGTTAGAGTAACATATTTTTTAATTCATTAAATACAAGTATTTCTATGGTAAATAGGATGAATATTAGCTGTATTTTTTTCATTGGGGTCAGTATCGAACGAAATTTTCAAAAAATATATGCAAACATTAATAAATACAACAACAAATTAAACCCACGTATAATTATTATACGATTAAGGATTAGTATCGATGTTTAATTTTTGGTGCATACTGAGGTTTTTCGTGCCAACATTGTCAACTATTGTTGTTTTTTTTTTTTGTAATATTTTTGTATATGTATATACAATTTACGAATGTACATACTCTATATTTTCATAGTTAATATATTTCAATTTCATATAATATATCAATTTTTTTACTTTAATTTAACTTTATTTGATATAATTAAATTTAAATTGATATACACAAGGTAAAACAATAAAAATAAGTTTTAGGAGTTGTTTTGTTCATCACAACACTACTTCAACTCATCAGTAGGTATTTGTACTTATTTATATTTTTATATTAAATTATATTAAAACTAGGGGCCCATGTTGAGTAATTATAATGCAAGTTAAGAGAGATAAAATGAAAAGGTGTCTACTGCGCAGGTCCTTAAATGCTTGTCAATTATAATTATAGATTTCTATCGGAGTAAGCTAAATGAATAAACCGAACAAGTTCTATTTATTTATATATTTGCATATAGGACTTATAATATATCACCATTGTTGTATTCTAAAATTTTGCTTGCTTTTCGCAAGTAGATTGTTAAAAACAAAAATTGATAAAAACAATGACATTTACGTTTCATCATTTCATACTTTATTGAACATTCATATAATGTATAGCATATATTAATGTATAACAAAAAGTATGTAATCCACATAAAATCCCGGTAAAACCTTAATGGTGTTTTTTTTTGTCAAACTTTGATCCTGAATCGGTGAAAAAAATACAGCTATATTATTATCAAAATGAATTAATTCGAATGGTATGTTCTGAAACGATTATTTTCAACACATTTAAAAAAAACTGCAAAATTTAAATTTTTGGTTAAAACATTGTTTCAGTTCCTTTACATAGGTGCAAAATATATGTTCCTTTATATAGGAACTGGATCATGCAAAATATAACGAACTGTATCATGCAACAAGGACAAATATTATACCATTTTCAAGATCTTTCCAAATTGTGTAATGTTCAGAAAATAAGTAAGTATAATTACCCAAATTGAACTTATATGTGTTCTATTCATTAAACAACCAATATTGGACAAAAATTAAATGGAAGTTAACAAAATGATAATAAATAATAAAATGGTGAAAACGGAATTTACTGAATCTATACAGAAAATATTCGAAATTCAAAATTTTTTAATTGAATTAGCAAATAAAAATCATTATTGACCTTGGACCGTAGGATATTTGTTCTGAAGTGAAGTAAGTA
Organism: Argyra leucocephala; assembly: GCA_963942445.1. Taxonomy (NCBI): domain Eukaryota; kingdom Metazoa; phylum Arthropoda; class Insecta; order Diptera; family Dolichopodidae; genus Argyra; species Argyra leucocephala. The sequence goes on from OZ012681.1 coordinate 21,022,757, forward strand.
AAATTGAAGCACATAATGGAACCAAAAATCAAAGTCATATAATATAACCATTGAGTAAATGTAATATATATTATTTATTTTATTTATAAATTTATTTATAAAGGTCTCATCACCACATTAGGACTTATCAAGCTTGCAAATATAAATATATATATATATATATATATATATATATATATATATATATATATATATAAATATAATATTAATTGTATTATATTTACTGAATGGTATAACCATGTGTAACATACATATAACAGTTGGTTAGAGAACTTTTACTGATGCGGAAACAACAGAATTAAAATACAGGATTATTGCTTCTTAAAAAAAGTAGTTTCCTTTGCTGCTACAATCCAATAACGGTAACAATTTGTTTTTTTTTTTTTATTTTATTATTCAAAATAATTTTTTTTTTTTTTTAATATATAAAATGATAAATTATTTTAAAAAAATGTATTTTGTATTAATTTATTAATAATAATTTATGCTTTATATAGACTAAATTCAAGATGGTTATTGAATGTAACAAAATTTTATTTGATTGAAAATGTAGAAAATGAAGAATGAGCATGGATATTCTAATCTGTATTTAAATAAATATACTAAAATAAATTCTATAAACACAGGAATTCAATACAATGGAAAAATAACAGAATTTATTAAATGAAATCGACCGAAGAACTTTAAAAAAATGTGCATCAATTGAAAATGAAGGCAATAATTGAAAGATCCAAATCCAGAAACAAAATTAAGACTTACGTAAGTCATGAAGAATTTGTATATAATGGTAATGCTAATGCTCAATATTGACTTTTATGTTATATCATCAATGAATTGGTAAATTAAATTAAATAAAAATATAATTTTAGTCTAAATATAGGTGAGTAAATCACAAAACAAAAAAAAATACTCTGAAGATTTTCATAACAAAAAAACAATTTTAATTTTAATAAAATTTAATTATTTAAATTAGATTCGAGTTACTATTAGGAATTATCAATTGAGACAAAATTTAGAAGAGATCAATGTTTGAATGCACTATTATAATAAAGAAGAAGGCACAATAATTGAATCAGGACATTAAAATAAAAATTTTGCAATTAAAGACGTAATAATAAAAAATTACTTCACAATTACTTCACAATATTATTTTTAGGTAATTTTTAAATTAATTTTTTTTTTAAATATTATTTTTAATCAATTTATATTATTTATTTAACTGAATTTTAATTCCTAGCCAAATTGGACCTCTTCCACTCAGGATATTTTTATTTATAAAAAATTAGGAATTGGTTTTTTAATTTGCCTTGAAGTAAAATTTCAAAGATGAATGATAATATTATGATTTAGCATCGAAATTTATTTGATAGGATATAAATAAATGTAATCTTTGAAAATTTTTCTTTTATATAAATTTAGGAACACAAATATATAATGAATACATTATATTGAAAATTTGAAATATCTAATATAGTGAAATACAATTATATATAATGAATGACCCAATGCTTGCAATGACATTCAACATCAGAAGAATATATTTTACATCACATAACTATACTATATTAATTGTTATTATTATTTTTATTATTATTATTATTATTATTATTATTATTAATATTATTATTGTTATTATTATTATTAATATTATTATTATTATTATTATTATTATTATTCATATTATTATTATTATTATTATTATTATTTTTATTTATATTATTATTATTATATTATTATTATTATTGTTATTATTATTTTTATTATTATTATTATTATTATTATTAATATTATTATTATTATTGTTATTATTATTGTTATTATTATTACATATTATATTATTATTATTATTATTATTCATATTATTATTATTATTGTTATTATTGTTTTTCTTATTATTATTGTCATTATTAAATTCATCTTAATTCAAATTATGTGGTGAATCATAAGTTAAGTTGTAGCTGCAGGCAGAGGACTGTCGGTTTCATTCGTCATCATCTGGACTCATTGAATTATGAACATACAACAAAAAACACCAACAGAAGAAAAATTGTTATTATTATATATATAATTTATATATACTATGTATTAATTTTTGTATTTAATAAAAAATAATGTTTTAAGAATATGTATTGTATACATATATAGCTACATAAATATATGTAATAAAAATTAAATTAATATAAATTTTTCAATAAATCAAAATTATTTTTTACCTCTTTAATACTTACTATCACAACGTATCTTAATTTAAATTATATTTGCTAATAATTTTTAATATTTTTTTTTAAATTCTATTAATTAATTAGCAATGATATACATACATAGATAAAGTATTAAAATTGAAAAATTTAATAATTATTATGAATAGTATCTAACTGACATTAAATTTTATATGTTATTTACATTTAATCTAAGTATTTGTAATTTATAACAACTAATATTAATTAAATCTATCATTTTGTATTTATGGTTACCATTTTGTTTTGATTGACAAATTTATAATGCTTTGAATGTAACTGTAAATTAAACTGGATTTTTAAATTGTTTCTGTTTTTTACAGAATTAAATACTCAACTGTCAATAATTCTACCAATCAAAACACATTATTTGTATATATTTAGCTTCTGAATTTTTCCCATAGACTGTATATGAGTGTATTTGTTTTTAAATCCTGCAAATAAAAACTATTTTGCTTAGTTGAAATTTTTCTGAAGAAAATAATAAATTTTAAAATCCAATTTAATGCAATATTTATAACAACTGTTAATTAAACAAATTCTTTTAATTTATCGTCACCATTTTGTTGTTAATGACAAGTTTATAATATTTTGAATGTAACTGAAAATAATGTAATTTTTATGATCACAACAACTGTAAATTAAATCTTTTATTTATTAAAATAAGTCATTAAATATGTTTTTGTTTTTATTATGTATACATAAATTGTTAATTAAAATAAAATACATATAAAAATAAATAAATATAATTTTAAAACAATTTACTGGTGCTTTATTTGCTGGTTATTCAATTTTTATGATAACAACTATCATCGTTAGTTTTATTTTATTTAAAAAATAACGTTTTTTGATGTGAATTGCAAAAAATATAATTTTTTTTTATTTAATAAACGAATTTTATTTTTAGTGATATTTTAATTACAAAAAAATGTAAGTTTTATATTTTTGTACCACTGACCAAGAAAGAGCTATTCTTTCTCTTTTAGAAAAAATAGAGAGAAGAATAAGAAAAAAATTTCAACGAGAAATTGTCAACAATATTAATGATATTTACTTTAAATTTCGGCAAATCAAATCCATAATATCTATCCTTTCTTGGCAGTGGTTCTAAACATTTTAGTCATAAACGAATATCCCTAACCATTTTTGTACCATCTCAGTATTTCCACGAATTTAACATTTTCAACACTTAAAAATAATCTCGCGTTCTTGACGAAATTATTGAAGAAGTGAAAGTAGTTGGCTCTTACGTACATGCTTATGCTAATCCCTACAATATATATATACATATATGTTGTATATATATATATATATATATATATATATATTTTAACAAAAACAGTTTTTTCACATGATCTTGTTTTCATAAACGCAGAAAAAAATTCGTCCCTACTGTGCAGATTTTTTCTCTGATGTTTATGAACACGTAATTATCTGCAGATGAGCAGAAAAAATCTACGCAGATTTTTGTGTTCAGAAACGTCAGAAAAAGGTTATAACTTAAGAGTTTTGAATTTAGTTGCATTAAAAGAAAACCATTACAAACCGACGCTGACTCAATGCTGATGATTACCAGCACAAGCGCCTGCTTTTTAACTTTAGCAGGTTTACGCATGACTTTGTTTATGAAAACAAAATTTGCAAATCTGCGCATGTTCTGCGTTTATGAAAACAAGAATAAATTGTAATTAAAATAAACCATTTAATTAGTATTTGCAGAATAAAACAAAAAAATGTATGGTTACTAAATCCACATTAGTTTTTTTTACCATTTATATTTTTTTATGTTTAAATAATTATAATAACGGTTTTTTAATCTAAAATGAATCCAAAATGTATATTTTAAGTTTAAATACTTGAAAAAAAAACAAAATTAAATCAGAATCTATTTATTTCTACATTATTCTTTACAATTCGTTATATAGATTCAGGACCTGGATAAAAATAATTCTTTGATTTTTTAAATTTTGTTGAATCTAGAAAAATGTAGATTTTTGAATAAATATTTTACATACTAGTAAAAAAGTCCCAAATTTACGGAAAAAATTTTTTTTTTATTTTTGTACAGTCTAGAAATACAGTTGTATATATGAATTTCTATAATAAATTAGATTTTTGTTGGTTTGCTTGTTTAAATTTATCGAATATGTGGATAAATTCCCTTATTTAGACTACACATAAATCAGTTTTACTAAAGATTTTGATTTTTATGAATAATTAATCATAATTCAACATTTTATCAAACTCGCAGTTTAGTGGACATTGAATCAAGAGTTACAGTCTAAAAAAAAATCTGAGAATAAGGTACATATAAAGTACATAATTTTGGCCCAAAATAATCAGAGACTAAATTTTACTATTACATTAAATTTTGATCATTCTTTAATTGGTATTCATTAACTTCTCATATGAATAACAAATATTTTGGCTGACTTGGAAAAAAGAATAATTAAAACTACACCAATTTACCTTATAAAAATGTTTTTTTTTTTATTTTTTAATTTACATACAAACATATTTTCAAAAACAAATATATATCCATAAATACTTCCTTTCCCTTTTTTAAAAAAAAAAATGTACATTTACTATGTCAAAAATTTTAACTGTTCACTTTTGCTTTCAAATTTTAAATCTTAAGAAAAAAACCACTTGAATTCAAACCACAAATCAAATACAACACTAAATACTTGAAAAATAAGCAAGAAAATAAAATCTTTCTTTTACAAAAATCTCAAATGACATTCAAAATACAAAAAAACAAAAAAAAAACGAAATCAAAAACCTCATATCAAAATCTTAACTTGAGTTATTTTTTCTTTATCTCTTAAATGGACTAATATCATATATATTTCTTTCAAGGTTTTCATGCTGTGCAAATTCCTTTTGCTTAGATTACACCATGCAGTTACAAATAAAATATTAGTGCACACTGCACTACAATCACTAATATAAAAGTAATGACGATGTCAAATGGAGAACAACTTCAACAGCTACCGGTTATAGTACTACACAGTATATAAACAAACAGAGTTTAAATTTAATATATTTAAATATGGGTGGTTTTAAAATTGTCACTTTAATGTGAGATGATTATAAACATGAACATTATTATTTATTTACATTTTGAAAACAATTTAAATAACAATATTTAAGAATAAATTTTTATTCAATTGGTTTTTTCAAGTATTTTACTCTTATATTTATATTTTTTAGAAATTTTTTTTAGTTATTATTATTTTGTAAAAAATAAAAAAATGTTTATTTTATTTTAATATTATTAGATTATTTATTTTGTATTTACAATTTAAAGTGTAAAATTACGTATAAAAAAAAATTTGAATACATGTGCTAAAAATAATTTTTTTGTGTTTTTTTTTTTTTTCAAAATAAACAATTTTTGGTAAATTGTTGTTTTTTTGTTGTTGTTGTTGTTTTTCTTTTTTAATTTATGAACAATTTAGAAGAATTGAGTTATATGAGATGAAAATTAAATATGAGAATTTCACGATTTGTTTTACATACATTTTTGGGTAAGTCTAGGTACAAATGCAAATTTACAATTTCAATTATGAAGCTTGCATTACTTTTACCAAATCTGAATCAAATTTTTTTTAATATTTTGTATCTTTATATGCATTTTTGTATATCTGAATATATCAAAATATTCTTTAAATATGAATTCATCCTCGTTTCCTAAATTTACGTAATTTTTTACATTTTTAAATCTACGTCATTAGTTAACGTTTTTTTTTTACAATTTATAATTAAATAAACTGCTAAAATTACTAATTATTTAAAATTGATATTTTTAATCAATGATACACCATGGAACAAAAAAAAACAATTCAAAATTCACGTTTATCAAAATCATCTCCAAACTTTAATAAAGGTAAAAAATTAAAAAACGAATAATCTGTAAAACAAAAATGTACAAACGACAATAAATAACTGGACACCTTAACTTATGTAAAAATGTTTTTCTTCTCTATATACATCTCAAAAATTCAATTAAAAAAATAGAACAGGGATGTGACGGTAATGTTCAACTATTTTAAACAATATTTAGACTACTCATTTAGGCTCAATACAATAACGGTTTTGTTATAAGTTAAAAAATGTCAATCATGTTCATAGAATAATCTTTGTAATAAGTAAGCAAAGAGTAGATAGATTAAAATTATTTTTTATGTGCAATGTCGTAAAGGACAAAGAAACACGAAATTTCTAAAAAGTTAGCTAATTTTATCTAAATTTGTCAATAATCTAATTGGTAGAAGCGTAGAAAACAAATCGAACTCAACGTCTGAGAAATAAGGGCTTAAGATCCGTGTGAGAGAAATTCGTCTTATCTCATCTCATCTGTCTAAAAAATTGCTTAAATGTCCCGAATAAAATTAAAAATTAAACTTAATATAATCAGGCTTTTAAAGGTGGATTTTTATTGAGCAATATTTACAATCTTAAAAATTTTATTGGCTCTAAAAAGGGATATAACATGAAATGACATTATTTTATATGAGAGCTTAATGCGTACGACAAAAACAGAAAATATCATTTATTGGGGATATTTTCACAAAAATTTGGGAATATTTTCACAAAAATTTGGGATATTGTACTTTGATAAAGTATATTTTTAAAATATCGGGGATAGTTTCTTTATGTGGGCAGCACTGTTTTTAGCAATTTTTGAGTAAAGTATATAAAAAAAATAATTTTTTTCAACAAATGGTTTTGACGGTCTTTATTAGAAATTTAGAGAATTCTTTGCAACGGTCAAAATTTTCTCACATGATAATATTCAATAAGCTATCTCTCTTTTTAAAGCCAATCAAATTTTTAAGATTTTAAATATTGCTCAATAAAAATCCACCTTTTGTTCAGCAGATTTAGAACAAAATCGGATAGAACTGTTTTGGATAATGATAGTTAAATGTACAAACACTTTAGGATTACAGAAAAATCTATTGAACGTGAACACTTTTTTTTATTTTTTTTGTTCTAATTTTTGTTTACTCTAAAATTTCTTTGTTTAAATGTCAAAATTTGAAAAACAACAAAAAAGCTGCCAAAATTGTTCTCAGCAAAAATCAGAACAAAAAAGATCAATTTAGAACTGTTTTGGACAATTTAATGAACATCGATCAGCAGAATATTTTTGGACAAAAAAGTTCAATAAACGGAAGCTACTGATTATTGAACATAAAAATATATTCTTCTTTACTCTACTAGATCGTTCTGCATCGCTCGAACCACTTGTTTGAACAAACCACATGTCAATACAAAAATACGGGACTTCATATTTTTTTTTTCGTATACAACAAAATGATTGTTAAAATTTTCATAGCTGGTGTAATTCAAATTCTGTTTTAAAAAAAAATAAATCAATTTAATTCTATTTACCATTAAAAAAAAAAAACTTATTTTAATAACTATTGTGAATTCGTTTCCCAAAAAAAGGTTGCCCGCATTCTTGGTTTTTTTTATTTTTTGCGTTCGTTTCTCGAAAAAATGTTGAAATAAAAATAAATTCGTGTTCGATTCTTAAAAATTCTACCTTTTATGTCGAAAACACAATCACGACGAATGACGAATTTTTTGGGTTCAAGTACATGTGATTATATGTAAATCGTGACGAATGACGAATAACCAAAATCGACGAATGCGAATAATATTCATTGATACCAACATAAATTGGTCAAAATGGTTTTAATAAAACATTTTTAAAATTCAAATTCAAATAAAAATTTTTTTAAATTAATTTTTTTCAAATTTTTCCTCCATTTTTTTTATAAACAAATTTTGAAATCGTCGTGATTGTGTCTCTAATGGCGAATTTTGGTCATTCGTCGCTCGTCATTCGTCGTGATTGTGTTTTCATCATTAATGTAGCATTTTCTGACTTTAAATTTTCGACGCTTCTGCATTTTTGTCCTGTACAATCAGACAACATAATAAAAATAATTAAAAAACAACAAACAAAATATGAAATGTCATGATTTTAAGTAGACAAGTAACAACTAAAACTGAAATAAAAATATAAAAGAATGTAGTAATAATTTTTGGAATAAATTTCCTTAAATCGCAATTTTTTGGATACTTTTTCATCTTTATCTGTGAAGAAATTTTTATTAATAAAAACAATATTAAATAAAAAAGAGCTGTGTAGGAAACATGAAAAAAATGTAGGATTCGTTCTGTTCGTTTGTGGAATCAATACAGTTGAGAATCCTGCAGAACTGTAAAAATTCACAATTTCTTTCGAGAAACGAATTCACCATAAATAAATGTAAACAATAATCATTTGATACCCATATTTAATACCAAAATGACGACAAATAAACATTCTCAAAAACATATTTTCAAATAGCAAAAATATATAAATTACTGTCAAAATACGCAAATGTCACGAAATCACATCTACCATTTTCAACCATAACAAAATAATTCATAATTCCAATTCTCAAACATTTTATTCAATTCCAAAACGAGCATTTTGTGTTATATTTTCAATCACCATTTCTTAAAAAATTCTTTATGCACACACAACCACAAGCAAAAGTAGAGTAGTTATCACATCACATTTTCAGCTTATTCAGCAATAACAAATGAGAATAACAGAGAAAAAAAGGTTCTCTTGACAGCTCAATTTTGACAGCTACACAAACCACCAGTGAAAAATAGTAGCAAAGTAGTTTTGTTTATTTATTTTACTCATGTTTTTTTGCATTTCATAAATTTGTAAAATGAAAAATAAATAAAAATTTGTATTCATTTTTGTTATTCGAATAAATACCTAATCAAAATAAATATTTGCATTAATATATTATTTAAATGAAAGAAAAACAAAATAATTATTAAAAAGGACTGGAAAAAATTTGTGTGTGTGTGTATTTTTTAATGTTATTAAATCGGTTTTTTTTTTTTTTTTTTTTTTGCATCTGAGCTCAATATTCGGTGTGTATGGTGATATGAACTTTGGGTGGCGTTTATTTTTATTTTATTTTTTCTTAATAGTGTAAGTTTTATAATCTTTGTTTTTATTTAAATATAATATCTATAAAAAATATAAATAAAAAAAAAAAAAAAGAAGTGAAGTTAAATATCTATTAAAAATAAAATCAAATTGAAAATTTAATATTAAAAAAGAAATGTGCCTATAAAATTTCTATTACAGTATTAGAGATGAAAATTTAAAATGGCCTAGAAAATAATAAATAAATTAAAAAAAAATATATATATGTAAAATTATAAATGGAAAAATAGTAATGATATGATAACCATCTTTAGTGAAGTGTTTAAGGCGACAAAAAAAAATTATCAAATTGGTATTACTACAACTACTCGTCAATACATAAAGTAATTTTAAAATTTTTTAATTCTAATTTGTAAAACAGAAGGTGATTGACTTTTTGTTTTTATTTAATTTTTTTTTTTTTATATACAGATATAATTATTATCAACTCATATAGATAATTGAATTAATGGTAATTATTATTTTAATTATTTTATTTATCAAAAAAATATATAATTTTTTTGTACCTATTTTGGAAATTTTATAGTAAAAAATTTTTAGCTCAGCGTAATTTGAGATATTATATACATACTTAGTTATTCAAAAATACAAAATATGCTTAGGTAGGTACATAATATTGTATACAATAAAATCTATGCTTGGATATTGTATATATATGTAGTTACATATATTTGAATTTGATATAGACAAATTTTTCAAATATTTGACATAAATTTTTATATTTTTCTTTTTTAAAATACATATATACTTAACAATTCATGATATATTATATAAATGAATTAATAGATAAAAATATGGCGCTTACTTCATTGTCAGAAAAATATTCTAATCAGAAAAAGAAGAAAATCTCTATTTAAGTACATATACATACATACTTACATATCTAAATAAATTCGTTCATTCATTCACTGAATACAAATTATAAATTTTATTTAACTATAAAATATAAAATTTCGAATTACAACATTCTAACATAAATTTTTAGAAGACATGATTTTTTTACATTAATCAAAATTAATTTTACTATAGTTATGTAGTTAATTTTCAGAAAAAAAAACATTTCAGTGTGTTGTTCAAATATTTTAAGAGAATTAATAAAACTCTTGGGACATCTATATATATCCTTGGAATCCTTTTTTATTGTAATATTAAGTATACAAACCAGATTTACATAATATTTGTGTTATGAATGCATTAAATGCCGGTTAAGTTAGTATGCCGGTTATTAAATTATTTATAATAAAAAATGTATTGTATTGTATATTGTGTGTAGGTACACTACTTACATACACCTTACAAAAATCAACTAAAAACAAGAAGAAAAGAAATAAAATAAAAGTTCATTCTGGCTAAGTGTGTATATAAACAATGAATTTAATAAACGCTTAGGCATATAACTACTTTAATAATATAATAGAAATAAATTATTTAAAGATAATACTTTACTTTTATTTAAACATAATTACGTAATAAATTCTGATTTAACTTTTCAATTTGAAAGAGAACTATGTTTAGCTATATATATATGTAACTATTATAGTTTATGTATATTAAAATTGTTTTTAATATTTTAAAATAAATTTTATTGTTATTCTAATTTCATTATTATTAAGTAAATATTTTTCAGTAACTATACAGTTAGTTGTAAATATTGATTTTATAAAATTTTGAGGATTTTGATCTGATATAACTACTTTTTTGAATTTTATTTATGTTTCTTCATAGAGTTGTCCTAGAATACTTTTATCACCACAACATTACATATTAGGTATATAGTATCGAGAATTATGACCGTTTTTATGCTACTTAGCATCTACTTATTATGATGGGCTTAGAACAACACCTCAAGCTTTGTAGAGTAACTATATTACTAAAGTATCATCTGAAATCATCACAAATGATCCTAAGACGTTTTGGAACTATGTCAATTCAAAACGAAAAAGTGATAAATTTTAGACATTTATTAAATAGCGATATACGAAGACTAGCTATGTCTGAATTTTTCTGTGATTTTTTGCTACCTCTTATTTAGGTGAAATTTTTACACCTAATAACATGCATTTTGACTATTTGGATTATTATTCAAAACAACTTTCATAAATTGCCAGATTAGTGAAATCCATATAGAGAAATACTTATCAAATCTTAATAATAATACATTCCCTAGCCCCCGATGGAGTTCCTGAACTTATCTTAAAAAAGGGTTCTAATTCACTCAGTTCTCCACTATCTATATTCTTTTCAATAGTTCCCTTCAATCTGGTATATTTTTCCTTTAATATAGAAAAAATCTTTTACAAGACCCATTCAATCACCATTCATCACCATTCCCAAGTTATCCGCAATTCCTAAGGTATTTGAATTAATTGTTTTCGACTCTGTTTATCACCATTGCGTTTCTTTCTTAATACATAACCAGCATGAATTTATAATTGAAGAATCAACGTCAGCCTTTATTAAAAATATGACGGAAGGTCTACAAACAGATACGTAATTTATACTAATTTTAGCAAAGCTTTTGACATTTTGCCTCATAAGTAGTGTTATAGTTAACTATTATTGAAATTAAGAAAATTAGGCTTTCCGGTATAGGTGTACTCTTCATAAAGTGGATCAAGTCATATTTAATTGATAGGTCCTATAATGTCTTATTTAGGTCGTTTGCATCGACACCATTATAAGTCAATATAGTCACTTGTTGGGGCCTCTTCTATTCATTATTTCGTTAAATGATATTGCATCTGTAATTAAAAATAGTGAACTTAAAATTAATGCAGATGATAAAGTATGAAAAAATAAAATCCATACTGTAATGCATACATAGTGAGTCAACCCTATACTACAAACTGATCTGAACAATTTCTATCTTTGGTCTAACAATAATAATTTACTACTTAATATTAAAAAGTATTTCCAACCAATCTTTTACAATTATTCACTTAATGCTTAATTTTTGTTAAGAGTTAATTTTATAAAGGACTTAGGGGTGTACTTCGACGATAAGCTAACTGCATTATAAATACATCAAATTGCTTGCCAGGTTTTATTAAGCGTTGGTCTAAGGAATTTTAATCAAATTGCTTGCCAGGTTTTATTAAGCGTTGGTCTAAGTAATTTTCTAATCTCTACATTGTAAAAACTCTGTACACGACTTTGATTCGATCTAACTTGGAATATGCCAGTCAGGTATGGTCCCCATTTTCCCATGTTCACATACGAAGAATTGAATCCATTTAAAAGAAGTTTTTAAGATTTGCTCTGCTATGTAATCTTCCTTCGGAAGATCCGATTATTAGTTTGCCACCTTACAATCATCGTCGAAATTTAATTCATCTAAATACCCTGCAGAAAAGAATAGAAATTGCTGATGTAACCCTTATTGTTAAAATTGTGAAAGGTAACATTATTTCATCATCTATTTTTAATCAAATTATTATTATCATTAATTCTCGACATAGGTCCGTAATTCTTTTTAGTCATAGAACTAATTATGGTAGATTTGAACCCTTTAACAGAATGTTAGTATTGGGAAATAAATACAAGGCTGTAATTGACTTCTCTATTTTAAAATTGCTTTAAAAAAACAACTACACCTACACACAAATTAAAAAACACTCAATCTTACACCTTTAACCTTTCAGTTAATATTAAGAACTTATGTTAAGTAGTTATGGAAGGAAATTTTCAATTTATTTCAAATAAGTAAACTTCGTTGGACTAGTTTTTTTTTATTTCATCATTATAATTAATCCTGTTGCTCCTCGTGGATACAAACTTCCTCATTTGAATTAAATTTTTTAACCGGCGTCTTAAATTCATCCCAAGTTTTTTCAAAGGGCTTGTTTGGCTTGTGACTGTTCGGTGCTATATTTTCCACGCTTTCGTTTATTTTATCCAGTTTATTTTATACGTTTAAATAGTTTATTGATTTTTTTTTCAATTCTTGTTCGTTCATTCAGTTTGTTGTTGAAAATTTTGTTTTCGCCAGAATATCTGTAGAATCCAATCCATCTCAAATATTTGTTGACAAATTTGTTCTTTTTAATTTTTTCATAAATATTTGAAATAAATTTATTATATTTTTTTAATTTATCAATCCAATATTATAATTATTGAACAATTTTTATATTTCCATTCTCACCTCTCCCCCTCTTAAAAATTGAAAATCTACAAATTTTCAATAAAAATAGTAACTTTTTAGTTATGTAAGTATAAATATATGTAAATGCATACTTACATATTTAGTTATTTATAATCACTCACTATGAAATCATCAATCCCAGTTAATTATTAATATGAATAATCCAATTTAACTATTTATCATGCATACATATTTAAACATTTTAACTATTTAAGTAAAAATTTATTATTTAACCGTTATCTCGATTACTTACTACATAAGTACATATAATACTGAATATTTATGTATATACATATATATATATATATATATATACCTACAAAACCCCGCGAATTTAATTTCACTTTCAATTTAAATTTTTGATGAATATTTCTTTATTGACGTCATATTATTTTCATTGATTCATTCAGTGAGGTGAATTTATCGATTGACAATCTTATCATACATTCTATTTAATTTTACATTAAATGTAAATTAAATTCGCGTGACTAAATTAAATAGATTAAATTATATATATACAGAAGGTAGTATATTATACGTGCATTCATACTACATTCAAATAATTTTGTTTGGGAAAGTAACTAGTTAAATATTGTTTCGAAAATTATAATAAATATGAATAAGTACAGTTATAAGTAGATTGTATTTAAAAGATTAAATGACTTTATAACCTTTAACTAAATTATGTATAATAAAAAAAAAATCAATAGGAAGTTGAGAAAACATGTTAAACTGATTATTATTTTCTAATTTTATTTTTTGTCGTTTTGTAATTTTTTCACCCTATTAACTAATTTTACCCTATAAACTTAATTTTATAATAAAATGTTTAACTAATAACACTATAATTAATACTTTTTTGTTTACTTTAACTATACCTACTGAACTAAGCTTATCTGAATTTGATCGTTACAACCGTTCACTTCAAAGATGATACTACAGTCTAAATCAAGTCTTGGAATATTCTATACAACTTCTTCATGGTCCTATAAACCTTGCAGCCACTCTCTATAACCATTGATGTAGAACAATAATGATATATATATATAAATCAGCTGTAACCGCATTAAGCCATTCTATTCTGAGTCATTTAGCTAGTCGCTAGTCTGGCTATACGATGATAAAATCAGTTATTCCGCCCATCTATAAGATAAGCTAGTCGCTAGTCTGACTACGATGGCGGGATAAGTGATGAATTTATCGATAAGATCAGTTAGCCCATCGTATAGTCTGTAAAGTTTTACATATACTTCGACAGTTCTGATTCCTTTCATATTTGGTACATACAAATAGGGCTAACGGACCTTACAATTTTTCTTTCGAACCCGTTTAGGTTTTTTTTCTGCTGCCTGAGTTAGTGCTAATTTTCACTACCATAATTATGCTTAATTGGCAAATAAATACAACTTGTATAAATTCAATTTGGATTTGCATTAATCTTGATTTGAAGAAAAATGCTTTACTTATTCTAGTTATTGCTTCAATCATTAAGTGGAAATAGCATTGGAGCAAGTCTATTTCTCTGTTTAAGTATTTATTTATTTTTAAATTGGTTAAGTACTATTCTGGGGGCTCTACTTGGGGTGTTGTGCCAGGCATTAATGTCTTGATTAAGTTAACTATATAGTTTGCCTGGTATTCCTAGCTGTATATTAGAACATGGTATTAGAACATTCTATACAACTTCTTCATGGTCCTTTAAACCTTGCAGCCACTCTCTATAACCATTGATGTAGAACAATAATGATATATATATATAAATCAGCTGTAACCGCATTAAGCCATTCTATAAGTATCTATATTCATTTTCAATGATTTTTCTAACATTTGTTTCACAGACAGGTCTGATGTTGACGGTTTTTACTGATGTTGACCTTTGTTCACTTTGTTGACCTTTGAAGTGTACTGATGTTGACCTTTGAAGTGACCTTTGATCACTTTGTACTTACCAAATATTTTTATAACATAGTTACGATATAACTATAGTTTGCCTGATATTCCTAGCTGTATTAGAACTTAATACAATTCTCTTGATAAGTATCTATATTCATTTTCAATGATTTTTCTAACATTTGTTTCACAGACAGGTCTGATGTTGACTGTTTTTACTGATGTTGACTCACTTTGTACTTGTCAAATATTTTTTCTGCTATAACATAGTTACGATATAACTTGTGTTAAAATAAAATTTTCAGTAAAAAATTACTTCTATATTTACTTATAAATAAATCTGTATTTTTAAATATTCATAGTTACTTAATTATAAAGAAACAAATCAAAAGTAAGTTACCACTTAATTTTACTGATATTAAATAAAATGACTAAAAATTTATCGTCACTTAAATATTTCTATTGACTAACTATAAGTAGCTATATATATATATACTTAATTACTTAAATCTATTTGCAAATAATTTCTCACACATTTGATCTTATCAATAAATAGTTAAGTATTTATAAAAATGTCTTATAAATAAAAATAATGTCAAAAAATTATCAAATTAGTAATCAAAAATCACAGAAATTTAAAAGTTTTTAAAAATTAACACACAATAAAAAAAAATCAATTACAGTTACAAAAAAAAAAAATGTGGCAAAAAAAATATAACATTTATAAATATTTAAGTGAATGGTAACCATTTTATTTCATTCCATTCCAATCAAATCTAAATGAATGAATTTATTCATTTACTTAAATTTACTTATTTTGTATTAGGGTATAAACAAGGTGTTTTCGAATGATTTGAGAAATTATTGTTAAAAAAATTAGATTAGTTATTACACAGAAATAAAAGGTAACTAAAAAAGAAGGTAACTAAATAAATATAAACTAAGACGCACATATATGACTAATCCTGAGACGAGGTAAGATGTGCAAATTATCAGGGGACAAATATACAAATAACTACATGTAGATTTTTGTTAGTAAAATGAAATTTTATTTTTATCGTTTTCTTTACTACCTTACTATTTTTCTTGATATTAAAAGTAGTATTTCTCTTCATGTCCAATCCCAACATCTGGACAAATACATGGTCTGGCACGTTTTTGGCAGTAAAATAATATTTTTTTCTATTGTTTTTTTTACTGAATACATGCACATTTTCATAAATAAAATTACATTTTTTTCTACCGTTTTCTTTACTGCCTTTGCTATTTTCCATCAGAATAGATTTTCTCTCCATGTCCATCCAAACGTTCGGCCAATTTTATTTTACACTATCTATAACTGTAAAGTTTTACATATATTTCGACAGTTCTGATTCCTTTCATATTTGGTACATACAAATAGGGCTAGCGGACCTTACAATTTTTCTTTCGAACCCGTTTAGGTTTTTTTTTCTGCTGCCTGAATTATCTATAACTGAAACACAACTAGTTATACATTGGAAGATAAAAAATGTATGATTACACAAAAATCGAATTGCATCAGTTTCTGTGAATCTGAAATTGAAGCTATCAAGCACTTGTTTTGTAATTGTCCTTGTTAGTCTTTATTATATTGCTTATCTTTATTCATTTATAGTTTTCTTAAGACTAACTTACTTACATATCAATTATAAATACTTATACTTAATACAATTTACTTATATAAAACTAACAGTATTATTATTTGAACGGGGTGGCCAACCATGGCCAACAGTCCTACTTTTTCTTATATGGAATATATAGTTCTTTATTCACTGTCCCTGCCAGATGATATAAAGTCAAAAGAGTTGATTTTTTCAAATTGAAATACTAGATTTATATAATTATGAAATATACGAGATAGGACAGGAGATCTTTATAGGTCGTAAATGCTGCGTGAAGCCTAGGAGTCCATGATCCTCTGGATATAAAAATTAAAATTAAAGCAATCAAAATTCTGTGTATAAGTATAACTATACAATTTTATAAACATCTCAATAACATCAGTAAATAAACTGAACTCGCAATTCTATTGATGCACTTGAATAATCGATGTTCGGTGTTTCGATGAACATCTTTCTGTACAATTTTCTTTAAAAATAAGAAACATCACATAACTACTCATATATGTATGTATATTATGTATGTAGCCTATGATTTGTATTTCTTGTCAATAGTTACTCTTTACATAGTAAAACTGGGTTCTTGGACACTCTAATACATAGGCAAATTAGATGGTGAATGGATTGGTTAAAGAGGGGTCGGCTACTGTTTATTTAACAAGCACGTAATGCGAGTGAGATTTATCAATACTGAAAACAGTCAAATCTGATTTTTATTGTAACAACCAACAAAGCTTGGACAGATCTGAATACTCGCAAGTAGATCTGAATGTTATAAATTATCTGATTACAAAAAAGAAGAAATTTACATTTAAGCATTCCCCAGAGTATATCGTGACAAGCTTATTATACTACTATACATAATATAATACTAAAGTTTTTGAGTTGATAATTTTTGATTCTATTTACACTAACTTCTTAACGGCACATCAACACGATCGACATCAACCTTCTTAATCAATATGGTAGCGGGATTCCAAACGGATGTAATTTACACCGATTTTAGTAAAGTATTTGATGTTTTACCCCATAGTATTATTTTACTAAAACTCAAAAAACTAGGATTTCCTGCAAAATATGTACAATGTGTCAACTCATATCTTACTAATAGAAGCTATACTGGTTTATTCCACTCTTCATTTTCATCACCATTCATATCAAATTCTGGAGTTCCACAGGGTAGTCATTGAGGATCACTGTTATTCATTATTGCTATCAATGATGTGGTTTCTATAATTTCTAATAGCGATTTGAAAATTTACCCTGATGATATGAAGATTTTCAAAAAAATTACGTCGATGCAAGATGTTTATATATGCTTCAAGATGATCTAGATAAATTTTATACTTGGTGCATTAATAACAATCTTTTACTAAGTAAACATTAGTAAATGTGCACTCATGTGTTACACACGTCGAACCCAAACATTTAGCTTTAGATATAGTATAAACAATGAACCCTTAGAAAACGTTAATTCAATTAAGGACTTAAGAGTTTATTTCGATGATAAACTATCATTCAAACCCCACTACGTTAATAAAACTAGTTCAGTGTTGGGCTTTATAAGACATTGGTCAAAGGGGTTTAACGATCGTTACATTTTTAAATCATTGTATACATGCCTCGTTAGACCCCATCTTGAATATGCATGTCAGGTCTGGTCTCCATTTTATAATTCACATATACAAAGAATAGAAACTGTTCAAAAAACATTTTAAGGTTTGCACTACATAGTTTGTCTTGGAATGATCATACAAGACTTCCTCCATATGAGCATAGACTATAAACCTTCTCCATCTTAAGTCTCTGTGTAAAAGACGGAAAGTAGCTGATGTTTTGTTTATTTTCGAAATTATTCAAGGCGGTATTATTATCCCTTCAACTTTACTCGTTTACTCCACTCAAATTTCTTTACATTCACATTACACAGAACAAATTATGGTAAATATGAACCTATTAATATAATGTTAATAGTTAGTAATAAATATAAGAATAGTATAAATTTTTCAGTATCTAAAGATATTTTAAGACGAAAATTATATGAAATTAATTGAATATTTTGTTAACTTGACCTTTTTAATTTATATTTAAAAAAATAATATTACTATTTTTGTATTTTGAATTTTGTTATTTTTGAATGTATACTAAGTAAATTTAATTGTATTTTAATTAATATATGAAATGTATATAATACTAAATTGTAAACTGTTTGAGCTAAATAGTATAAATAAATAAATAAATACATCCATTTCCACTCATAACAATTTGATTAGTTCTAAAATAATTCATCTCGAACAATATCATCCACCCTGTATAAACCGTAAACTATTTATATGTACATATTATTAAATTTAACTGAATGGTATTATACTAATCAGTGATCTTGTCACTTTAGTATTTAAATACTTCCAGATTTTAAAAAATATTTAATATCTATACTTTTTGTTTAAATAGTAAACTAAAATTAAAAGAAAAACGTGAAATAAGTCAGTATAATCGATTTTCACATACTACATAGTTACTATAGTGTAAGAGTACAAATATTTTATATACTTACTTACTAACTAAGTAATCTGGAAATTATTTAAATTTAATTTCAATTGAATTCGTTTTGTCAATTCGTTTTGAAAGAGTCAAATACATTGCAGTTGGTAATTTTATCATTTTGTTAATTTGTTTTGGTTTCTCCTTTTTTTTTAATTGAATTTTACAAGTTTTAAAATTAAAAAAAAAATTTAATTTTTTATGTTTATTTTTGTTCTGTGACACATTTTTTGATTGCATTGATTCGATTTACGTGATTATTTACTTACTGATTTATTTTAATATGAAAGAGTGATTCAAATCAATTAATAAACTGCGAGTTATTATTATGTTATGTTGATATACACTTAACTTCATTTGATTAAGAATGGAACTTTCCTTTATTAAGATGTTTGACTTTGATTGGATTGAGTCTGAATTAAGAAAAATGAAAATTTTAATATTGATAGAAAAATATCAATAGAGTATTTTAGTTAATTTAAAAGATGGTGGCATAATCACAGTAATCAGCCGCCAATACGACAATAGTTAGAACACGTGTGAGCCAACACAACACGAATATAAACATAAACAGCAGCTAGTTACCAAAAGGTCAGAATCATGTAATTTATAGCTGGTGTTAATATCAATGTAATAAAAATGAAATCGTCGTGTTTCTAAAGCTAAATGACGTTTATATATATAATCTAATAATAAAAATATAGATATTTTTAAATTAGTATATAGTTAGTTAAATTTTGTTAAATTAGTATATATATATATATAATACATATATATCTATATATATATATGAAATGCAAATGATGAATTGTTATTTATTATTTTTCATTCATTTACCACATTTTTTAATTCACAAAAGTACTGAAGTAAAACCGCAATGCTGTCTAAATTAACCCTTTCAATGCCAGATACAATGAATACAATGCATTTTTTACGTTATTCTCTTACTTTAAGTACTGCGAAAATATATAAAATACTATAGTATAGCTCCGCTTAAACTTTTTCTTCCCTTATAAAGAACGTACGTAGTTAAAGGGTTAAACAATACAATCAAATTTACCACACAAATTTCTAAATTTTGTGATTTTATTATTATAATTATTATAATTTATCCAAACGTTAATTTATGAATTTTTAATACTACAAGTTGTTAACGACGATCAGGATTTCATCATCATCATAATAATCTATATATATTTATATATACTTACCAGTTACCAGTTACAGTTTGAGTGAATGTTAATCTTACCCAGTATTTGCTTCCAGCCATCTTTATTATTTATGTTATTTCTCCAATTACCGGCTTACCGAATCTTCTTCTATGTTATTTATTTATTTGCTTTTCTTTAAATTTTGTTGCTCAACATTTGCATCATATTCCGTTTGGTCTTGTCTGAGATATGGCTTTTTCCAATCTCTTATCATCTTGTTGGATTAAAAAACAATGTCAGTTGTTCGTAGATCATTTCGGTCATTTTCGAAATTACTTTTTTGTATGAAATTTGTTGATCGGATTTTCGTAATGTTTGCCAACTAATTTCTCAATAACCTTAATTAAATTAAACGAAGTATATATAAATCATATCATTTGTTTATTTACACTTATAGTAAATAAAATTACATATTTAGTTATTAACATTTTAACTTACAAAATAGAAGTAATATTTTTGTTCCAGTTTGTCCATGTGTCACTTTTTATTTGAATTTAAGAGAAAAAGAAACGGTTTATTATTATTGACTGTTAATTGGATTTTATATGAAATTACTTATAACTTGTCAAAATAATTTTAAAATGTTAAAATGTGAGTTCATTTTTTATTTCTTTTGATTTTTAATTCAAGATAGTAACTAGTTAAGTAAGTAATTAAATAAAAATAACAAAGTAAATATTAGTTATTTAAAGAAATTTTTGTAAATTTTTGTAACTTTTGTTTTTAACTTTAATGATTTTTGAATGAATTTTAACTGGAAGAAAACACAATTTTTTTTTTAATAACACATCGAAACAGATTCGACATTCTATAGATTTACAATGAAATGAATAAATTTAAAATAATAAAAAAAGTATTGATAAAATTGTAGGGGTCGATCACTAGTAATTTTTCACTCAAGACAATGTTATTTCGATATGGTACAACAACCTTTTGATAAATAACACAATGTAAGCCTACTTCAACTATCTAAGGACTATTTAAAAATACCTAATAATTAATTAAATAATTATCAAAGATATTTCTAAATAGATGACAACACTGTCTCAATTTAAGTAATCTAAGCTTTTAATTTTTTGCATTTAATTGCACCTTTGCACTTATTCTACTTTCCGCCGCTCATTTCGGTACTAAAAAATTACTCACTATAAAAAAATAAAAATTATGTTCATTCAAGAATGGTGACCCTTTCTAATTCGAGAAAACTTGATTGATATTTCCAAAATGTATTAAACTTTCTTTTAATATTGTTTTATATTTCATTGCACGATTTCACTCAATCTGTTTGCGTCAAAACACTATGGTACTAATAAATACTTAATTGTTAGAAGAAATAATAAATAAAAATGTTTGTCCAAAGTTGGAATTGAAGGAAAGTTAATTAAACCAAATTTTATTTTATTCAATTGCACCATTACTCTCATTGTGCCTTCATACTAAGAAATACTTCGATACTAAGAAATACTTTAGTGTTAAGAAAAAATAATAAAAGTAAATCTTTTCTCTTAATAAGTCTGAAAACCCTTACTAATTTTATAGACTAAAGAACTAAACGAGGAAACCAAATTTTAAAATTTTTTACATTTAATTGCACCGTTACACTCATTGTGTTTACCTCACAACACTTCGGTACTATATCTACATTACTATTAGGAAGGATATACATAAAAGTAATAAAAACAATTTTATCCAAGGATTAGAAACATTGTAAAATCAAGAAAAGTTCACTGAATTAAATTTTGGAATTTTTTACATTTATTTGCACCATTGCACTTTCTGTGCATCTTATCACTTTATAAAAAAAATATAGCAATATTCAAATATATTAATAACAGATATTGTCCAAGGATGGCAATCCAAGTTCTAGAAAAATTATTTCAGCACAGTTTCAATTTGTTTGCATTTAATTGCACTAACTGTGTTTTTGTCTCACAACAACAACGGTACTATGAAATACTTCAGTGTAAGAAGAAATAATAAATATAAAAATGCTTATCCAAGTCTTACAACCATGTCCTTAATTCAAGAAAAGTTAATTGAACTAAATTTAGTTTTTGTTGCCTTTAATTGCACAATTGCACTCACTACCTCATAATTTTTCCGTACTAAGATTTTTATTCAAGAATGAAAACCCGTCTCCAATTCAGAAAAAGTTTATTGAATTAAATTTTTTGCATTTAATTGCACCGTTTCACTCATTGTCTGCTTGTTCGTATAACTTCGGTACTATAAGAAATACTTCGATATTAAGAAGAAATAATAAAAAAAGATTTTTGTCCAAGGATTACAAATCTGTTTAATCAAGAAATGTTAATTGAATTAAATTTTTAAATTTTTTGCATTTATTTGCACCGTTGCACTCAATGTGTTTACGTCACAACACTTCGGTAATAAAAAACGCAACATCAGTATTAAGAAGAAATAATACAAAAAAATGTTTGTCCAAGGATTACAATTCTGTCCAATCGAGAAAAATTCACTGAATTAAATTTTAATAGTTTTTGCATTTATTTGCACCATTGCATTGTTGATTGTATTATTTTACTCCTCTTGTTCCAATATAAAATATAAAAAATAATTATTTTATCTTTAAATGTTTACAATGTATCTTAAATAAACAACATTAAAATAAAACTTTCATAACATATTCGTGAGATAAAATTTAAAAAATAAAAATATTTAAAAAAAAAAACATGTTCCTTTTAAATAAAAATGCAAGCTTTTGGATAATTTTTTTTTTTGTTATTGAAATGCAATTTACTTTTTAAAACAAAAATTTATAATTAAAATGAATTTTCATTAAGAATTTAATACATTAATTTTTGATTGAAATATTTCCATATTTTATTTAAAAAAAAAAAAAAAAAAACCAAAAGCCAGAATAAAAAAATATCTTTTTGAAAATTTTCCTTCATCTTAAAATGTCTTCTTGATCAATTGCCTTTCAAATGCTAATCTATTGGTAAACAAATTTTGAAAAACAACAAAAACAAAAACAAAAATAACAAAAGTTCATTCAAGAGAGCAAAATTGAAATTTATTTAAATTGAAAATTCATAATCAAAAGGTGACCTAATTTATATATATATATACTCATATATATATATATATATATGTACATAAATATTAGCTATATAAATTTGTGTGTACTAGTATTAAAAGTGGATTCTTAGATGACGTGCTTCTTCTACCCATAAACAAACAAAAAAAAAAACCATAAAACAAAAAACAAAATTAGCTGTCGTCATATTGTCTATACTATTTTTAATAGGCAAAAAAAAAACTCCTATTCGATATTCATTGAAAGTCGTTCAATTTCAAAGAAATATTGAAATGCTTTGTTTTAAAACAGAGTTTCTCAACTTAGAACACCAATCAAATGGATGTAAAATCCATATTAGTATACTAACCATTCAAAACGTCAAAATGTCAAAAAGAAAAGAAATTGAAAATTGTAACCAATGCAAAAAAAATTAAATTAAAAAAAAAAAAAGGAATATAGTGTGATGAAGAGTGCAAAAAACTCTATCCTGCTCTGGGCTAGAAAAGTAAAGTTTTAGCGAATATTTATTCAATAATGACTAATTTAAGTAAGCCAGTTGTCAAAGATGAAAATGCAAGAGTATCAAATCATAGAACCTGGGGTAGTTAAGAAGACCGAAACAAACAAAATTGCTGGGAAGGAGGATGTATTCCACATCCGTTAAAAGTGTTAATAGAACTTTAAAGATTTGTTCGCTAACAAAATATCTAACTTCTTATTAAATCAAACCTCCAATCCTGTATCTTTTTGATCTAGAATCACAGGCTTCTAAAGTCAAACATTATTGATTTTCAAATAGGTAAAATATCATTTATGTCCTAAAATAACGTGCCGTTCAACTGTAATAAACGAACTAAGAGCATATCGAAAAGCTTGAAGTGAACTCAAGTCGTTTGCGCAAAGTTCAGTTCGATGGAGGAAGTTTTTATCCTATGTATCCTATGTACCCACGAGGAGCGACAGAATTAATGATGATAATAAAATATCATTTAAACTTTCTCTCTCTCTCTCTCTCTCTACTTGTACTCAAAAATAGTATTTCAAATACTTTTTTCAAATACTCTATTTGTACTTGGGAACGCAAAGTGAATACTTTACTCATAAAAAGTATTTTTTATAGTATTTTAAATACTTGTACTCGAATACGACCCAGCTCTGATTTAAAGTCGATTAGTTAAAAAAAAAAATATTTTTTAATACAGCTGTTTGGAAATGTTAAATACATAAATCTAAACTAAATGAGGAAAAATATTTTTTTCATTAACCTCAAATAAAACCCTGATATTACGTCTGCTCAAAAATAAAAACATCAAGTTAGAGTACCTACAATTGATATATTGGTGAACTTTACATATAAGTATTAAAATCACTGCAAATTTTACCGGGAAATTAAATAAGATTTCGAACAAAGGAGAAATAAAAACTAATTGTAAAAAAAAATTGTAATGATTGTTTCCACGAATCAACATGATGATGCTTCATGCCATCACTTTACATTTCCGCTTGTCACCACCGCTACTATGTTTTTTGCGTGTGTAAAAATTGCATTCATTTTTAAATAAAAATTATTCAAACAAGAACATTTTTATTTTTTATTTATTTTATTTTATTTCTTGCCTTAATTTTTTTGTACAATATGTTATTCTCATATATTTTAATTCTATATTTCAAGAGCTTATATTACTAGAATATTTAGACCTTTGATTTGTAATTATTTAGACTAACTTGACTTAAATACATAGTTTTAATAAATTTAATTTGCAAGGGACAAAATGGCAAGTAAAAACCTTTAATTAATTATTTTTATGCTAATATAAAACCTAATGTGAACCTAACCTTAATCTTATCTAACGTCTATTTACTAAAATGATCTTAATACTAAAATTGAATCTACTATCGCTCTTAAGGTGGATTTCCTCTTAATGGACGAACGTCCGGACAAATTTTTTAACCAATCAAAAAATTTTATTTTACCAACACATACACAAAAAATCCTCTCCGGGCAATTTTCTTCATCCAATTTCTTAATTAAAATATTTTTAATTTTTGGTTGAAGGACGAAATAAAAGAAAAGGATAGATATATAATTATTTGATAAATATTTATTGCTATCTCGATTTATGTATGAACGCATTCAAATATAGAATTTCAAATGTTTTTTAAGAAAAAGACATGAAGTGTAATTTTTTTTGTTTTTTGCTTTTTAATATGAAATTATTTTGTTTCTAACAAATTATTTATATTTTAAGATAAAAGCAAAGCGCTATATTTTATTTTTTTGAATATTACAATGTTATTATCTATTACTACTCTTAACAAAATTTTAAATTTTTTTAATAAAAATAATATCAACGCATGTAAAAAAAAATTTTAAACGTCAAACTTTTTTGACTGACATAACAAATGTCAGTCCTTCGCGCATTGAGAGGAAATCATAAAATTTTCTTTAATGGTATTTGTGTTTCAATTATAGTGTAAAATAAAATTGTCCGGATGTTCGTACATGAAGAGGAAATTCACCATTATAAGCGGATTTTCGGAATTGCGACCAAGAATAAATACAACGAATACTTATATAAAACTTTTCTATATAATCCTACTGGAAAATTTTATTTGATATTATCTATGCATTTGTGTGTAATGATCGTTCAACAATCAATTTTGTTTGAAAACTGAGAGTAGTGTGATAAGCTTACCTCGCCAATTATTGCAATGATTTAGACTTATAAGTACCTTTTTTTTTACTAATTTAATATTTCCTTCTTTCCATTCATTTGGGTATTTTTCTTGTTTTCATATAGCCTGTAACAAAGGTAACAAAATATCGGTTAATACATCTGGATCAGTTTTTAGGAATTCGACGGGTATCTCATCTACTGCTGTGAAGAATTGCTAATTTTATCTTGTTTTTACTTGGGGATCCCACATCGATACCCCTAAATGATCTTCGGGTTGTTGGTAAAGGGAAGACTACATTACTTATGGATACATTTTGTCCTACGAATTATTCGTTTAACAACCTCCTGTGATCATTCATAGATACTTTCTACTCTCGTCCAAGACTATTTGATGGTGTCTACTATTACGTTTCGCAATTTTATATTAAAATTAACTTTGAATATATATATATAAAAAAAAAATAAAAAAAAAAAATAAATAAAAAAAAAAATTTGTAAATATAAGTAAATATATAAATGTATATACTCTGTACGAGCAATTGACCGATGCTCTTTTTCCAAGAAAAACCAAATAAATAAAAATAAAAAAAAAATAAATTTGGTTTGCAATCTTTTAAAGAAATTGACATATCTCTGAGCAGCACTTTATACTTCCTCTGCAAGATCTTCTATTTTTTTCCGTATGTCACGCCTTACACTCCGCTGTGGAGCCTTATGTGCTAATCTATACTGCAAACGTAATTTTTCTTTTTTATGCTGATTAGATTCAGAAATAATTTTCCTCTTTAAGGAAATACATTCAATAATTTTATCCCATGAGGTTTGCGATATCCATAAATCTCTTTGGGAAGATAGCGAAGGTATTGTTTCGGACCCGGATTCCATAAATGCTTTTTTGATATCTTCCCAAATAACATCTATAGATACTTAAAGTATAGTAACTAAAATATTTTAAATTGAAAATCATACTTAATAAATGAGTGGAGTTGATGAAATTGTTGAGAACCGCTGTTCATATTTATTTTTATATGTACAGTACACGCATTCATTTCAAAGTCATTTTAGTTATATGTTTAGAACTCACCTTTCTTAATCTCCTCTCTTAACCCTCAACGTATATATACACCACATTTATATGCTTGCTTACATTAATTTTAAACTCATAATACAGTAAAACAAAAAAAAAATAAACGAAAAAATGTTTACAGGTGAATATGCCATGGTTGTTGTCATTTTGTTACTTTGTTTATTTATATATAAAAAAAAAAATTATAATAGAATATCAGCATATCTGGGTTATTCGTGCTTTGATTAAAATTTTGCACGAAATATACAAGAAAAACTAAATATTGGAAAATTAGATAAAGTTTTTCAGATACAATTTTTTTTTTGATTCCTATTTTTGTATTTAATTTAAAAAAAAAAAATAATATATATATATATATATATATATATGTATATAATATACATATATGTATATTTAGTTTAATAGATGTAGGTTGGAAATTCGTAATAATAACATTCAATATGCGCCTATTTTTTTTTAATCTAAATTTTCAGATTGTAAGCACTATTGATTTCTGGTCTTTGGCATTTTCTTTTAAAAATAATTTGATTTTTCTTTTTGATTTTGCCATCATAGCACTTTTGTGTATCTCTTTTCATGTTTATCTTTTTATTTTTGGAACTGATAATATAATTTAAGACTAAGTATAAGTATATATATATATATATGTATATATTTCAAAACTGAGTGCGGTAAAAATTATTCAGTACAAATTTAAGAAATTAAATTCGATTACAAGCCCAAAAATTAATTAAAAATGAAATGTTAAGTATTTGGAATTGGCAGGATAACACAGTTAACATTTGAACTTTAAACAATTTTTTTTTTTTTTTTTTTTTTAATATTAAAGTTTGTAGAAGGAGTTATAATTCACTTAAAAAATTTGAAATATGAAATGTTATCAGCTCTTAAATCACTGTTGGATATTCAAAATTTTATTTTATTAACTGCTCGGCTTCTTCTTCTTCGTTTTTCAAGACTTTTAAGCCTGATTTTCTTTTTACTAATAAATTCGCTTCTGAGCAAGTTAATATTAGGCATTTGGTTCATCTTTTCAGGTGTCTTTCAGGAGGTTTTATGTTATGTAGTCTGTCGTCTAATGAAATTTTCGTAATTCACAATAATCATCACGTCTAGCTTATTATCGATGTTAAGCCAAACTGTTGTAATATGTTTTGCAGTTCGTAACTATTCGTTTTCATATTTTAGGACAGTGACATTCGCATTCTGCATTTTTTATTTCTAATATTCTAATATTAAATTCAAAATTAGATTGAAAAGAAATGAATTCAGGGAATTGCTCCATTTTATTTTCAACTGTAATTGAAATTTTATTTTAAATTATAATTATTGGTTAGTTTGGGCATTGAGATGTTCATGTTTAAAACTGTAATTAACTATTTTGATACTTAATTTCTAATGAGATATTTTTTGTTTTCATTATTTCAACAATTACATTTAATATTTATATTATAAATCTATTATATTGATTTTAATATTTTTTGGTAAATTTTTATAACTCACAGATGTATTAATCACATATTTTCATATAAGTAAGTTAAAAAATCAACCAAAGCAAAAAACAGTAGTTATATACTTAGGTAGTCTAACAGTACAAATACTTACTAATGAGTTTAAGTAGTGTTGTGATGAACGAAACAATTGCTAAAACTTATTGTTAATAACATTTTATCTTAAAGCTGTCGGTCAATAATGCCAAATTAGTATTTAGTACAATGTCTGTTATTGAAGACGAAAACTTGCTACCTTTATTCAAGCAATTTCATATAAAAATATTTTAAATTATATTTTTTTAATATTAACTTGTTGTTCCTGTTTCTATTTTCAGATGCGATTTGTATTAATAAGTGAGGTAAGTTAACTTTTAATTTTCTGTCCTACATTATACATTGACTATAGTCATCAGATTATTCTAATAGGTTGTTGAAATTCAAATAAAACTTCATACAAATTTTTATCGATTTAAGCATGTTTAACATCGAGGCATAGTATTGATCTTCAAATGATTTTTTAATTATCTGACAAAGAAAATAAAATTATCAAATATGAATTTGGTCATAATTATACTTAACTCTATTGATCAAGTTCATTAAATTTCTAAGATTATATGTGGATGTTATCAAAATAGAGAAAATAATTTATCTGATTGTTGCCACATGACTATGTGGTACCAGAGCTTAATTCATAAGCCTAACATACGCATTAAGATTTATCAGAACAAATTTGTCAAATAGTCAATCAGAAATCTCAGCTTAAAAGAATTCTCCAACGCAGAAAGTAAAGCAAATAATTTAACATCTCTCTCTACTATAGAGTAAAACAAGTTTGAGCGGTTTTATTTTATAACGATTTTAGACTGGATGCATTAACATTTCAATTTTCACAAACAGTCTCCAAGAACTAAAGTTCGTCAATAACATATGTTTATTATTTTGTAGTACGTTTGAAAGTGTAAATAGATCTGGTTGAATTGATAAAATATTCAGAACAAGTAGGTTTGAAAATAAATGTATATCAAAAACGTAAATACAAGTAAATACACTCTGCAATTTGAATATCAATTAAAAAAAATGTAGGAAAACTTGAATCAAGTATTAGAAATTACTTCACCTGAGATGAAAGCAAACATTCAGTATTTTTAATAAATAAAAAAATTCGATTAACACAAGGACAAGACCAACTGTTCTACTTCTTTCATATTAATTGCAGTACCGCAAACCATATATTTGCAAATAAATCTTTGGCGTTATCGCTTTTGCGGTAATAGCTTTCTGGTTGCAAAAAAAATCCAATAAAAAAATTTAAAGAGTGGCCAGCATTGAAGTTATAATAGCTATTATCTCTCTCTCTTCACTGTTTTTGAACTATACCTAATGGAGATTTGCAATTACATATTTATTGAAGGCGGTTTAATGTTATGTTAATAATGTTGAATGTTGTTGTATTTTATTCTTTTCTTTTGCTGCATGTACCAATTCGATGATAATACTTGTGCTGCTAGGCCAAATTTTTAATTTTATGGAAGTAAATTATTAGCTATCTGACAATAATTACTACGTATTTCTACAATTTCATTTTATTGCGGTTACTCATAAATTAATTAATACATCACATATTATGATTACATAATCGGTTATTAATGACATTAAATCGGTTTTACAAACATTCAGTTGGTTAAAATTCATTTTTTTTTATTACTTCTACCATGCTTCTACGTTTATTTACAACCTATCATTATATTTTAAAAAAATTTTTAACAAAAACTTCTAATAAATATTCGGTAAATTTCGGTAGGTTTCGGTAGATTTCGGCTTTTAGGGGTACATTACATATCTACAAATATACTTCTAGGATTCAAATTCAAATTGAAAATGATGATACAAATCTAAAAAACAACTTAACATTGATCATTAATGGTATTAATGTTCTAAAACAGAGACTAGCTTTATAGAAAGAACGTTGAATATAATAAAAATATTTGTCCAAAATCAAGTTATCGGGTTAACAATTTATTGAAATTATATTCGAACTTGAAATGCGATCAAATCGGATAAATCTGATTTAGCGGATATATGTATGTATATTCCACATTAAAAACTGAACTATGAAAAAAATTAAAAAACTAAATTTCACCTTCCTGATAAAGGTAAAAATTATTGATGCCGCAGCTATTCTCAATCTTCCGGCCAATGAGTTAATAAAAATTTTAAATCTAAATTTCAAATCTCTTAAAGAAAAATCAGATTATAAGAATGATTATTTCTTATGAAAATTCAATTAAAGAGCAGAAAAACAAAAAGCATCTATATATATATATATATATATATATACCCAACCACCCCTTTTCTCACTTCAACATTTTCTCTATAAAAATAACGTTATTATTACAGTGTATTATTTAGAAATTATATAAAAATGTTTTCATTTAATTTTATTTTTATTTTTTATTGCACGAATATCGTTATAATCCTTATTTTATGTAGATACAATTCCACTACATAAATATATATTTTATTACTTTATCTCATATTATGCCATGGTATTAAATTCTAACCAAAATATGTACTCTAAACATGCCAACAAAATATAATCAACATATGGGATCGTTTGTGTGAATTAAAATGTATACAACGGTTTTATTTTAATTAACACAAAAATATATATATGTAGATTAGGTATATATAGGTATACTTCTATATGTTTGTTTGAATTCTAAAAGAACTTAATTATTATCATCTGGAAATAATGAAGTAGATATATATATATATAAGGTTCTAGATATAAGGTTCTATTATTAGATTTATTAAATGGATATTTTGTATTATAGATTGTTTGTATAGATATTTTCCACAATTAGAAACATTAAGAAAATTTAAGAAAATAAATATTGACTTAAGATAGTAGGTTGATTGAATAGGTAGGTACCTAGATAAAAATAGAAGACTGATTTGTATCTAAATTTGTAAATATAAGTATGTCAATTTGTATCAGCTCTTCACATTTCGATAACTCTCTTTATATCAATAGCTTAAATCGTTCGTTATACTTCTCTGCAAATCTATATACTTATACAGTAATAATATACTTATACGCTATGTACTTAATCTTAATCCTTGACGAAATTTATAAAATTATGGACATAACTGAATATGTGGTTATCGAAAAAAAAAATATATATATTCTGGTTTGGTTCTGAATGACCCCAGAATGCCAAAAATTATATTATATGCAGTTCTGGCAAACATATACAATAACCTGAGTCTAGTAGATTTTCCCAGACTCGGGTAGTTGTCGTTGAGACTATACGGAATGTTTTCTTGATTTTAAATATGCTCTCAGATTCAATGGTTATCAGTGCTGATAAGTATTAGTTCTATTATGTGCTTTTTTCAACAAACAGTACCTGTAAATATACTCATTGTCTAAGTTTCATTTTATTAAGCTGAAGTATGATTTTTTTGACCGTAATACTCTGAAAGTTTTTACATGGTATAATTTTATGTTATGCCATCTTCTGATAACAGTTTCAATATTACAAAAAGTATTTTTTATATTTTCATCTGTCAACCTGAGGTTGATATCAATATTGTCGTTAATAAATTTTATTTTACTATTAGTACTTAACATTCATTTTAATTATTATTCCTCAACTACCCACATATGTACATAATTATTACATTTATTAGATTCTAAAATTAGTTATTTATATGTAGTTTTTATAATAAAATATTTCGTATTGAATTAGTGTTTTGACATTTGATTGGAATTGTCTACACATTCAACAGTTATACACAGAACAGTTAGTTCTGTTCGATTCTGTTTTTAATTTACTTAATAAACCTATAATGATAACTGAGTATCATTGAATGACAGATACTAAATTGTTTTGTTGATAGCAATTTTTAAAAAATATATGTACATAACTAGTTATATATATATGTACATTATGTATGACTATTCGTAAATAATTTTAGTTGATAATAAAATTAAAATTTAATTTAATTGTTTTTCAAAAAAACATCACGTGTCTTAAATACCTTGCTTATGATAAATAAATTTATACAGGGTAGTTCAGTTTAGTCTGAAAACCTTTTAAGAGATGATTCATTGAAGTACTTATTTTATTAAAAACATTAAATATCCTAAACATTTTGAGCTGAGAGGGGAGGGGGTTAAAGAAAATCTGATTAAAAAAATAATGTCTAAAAAATATTCAGTGCAACTGCGAAGATATTCAACCTGGACCAAACAACGTATTCTTTAGAACTTTTTTTTTTAATTGATATATCCAACTAACGGTAATTATTGAACAGGCACTATTTTCCAATAATAGCTATCTAAACTTGTGAAATGAAATTCTAATATAATTTTTGTGGAAAAACTTTGATTATATCGCATAAACTCGCTTAAATTTTTTTTTATAGGTACTGTTAGTTTTGATGCAATGCACCATCCTCTACAACTTTGATAACTTTCATATCAGGCTTGTAGTGTTTCAGGTATCAGTCATATCTACAACCTTATTGCAAAAAATTTGGCCCATGTTTGTATTTTAAATCCATTTCAGTACTGGCATAATGATTGCTCATGTTTTTATCATTTTTCCAATATATAATGCGATATAAAATCAAATCTTTCATATATAGTAAGTAGAGTAGGACATTTCAGTAGCTTCAATATCTCTAGTAATTTTGACCAATAAAATAAAGTTGTTACAATATTCGTACCTCAGTTTTTATTTATACACTTTATCTTAGAAATGTCAAATTTGATATGAATGTATGGCAAAAATGTAGAGAACTGTCCATTAAAATAATTAATAAGAAAAATATATGCAAATTTTTACGATATACTTAATCAACGTTTTTCACAAATATTTAAAGTTTTAATTTATTTATTTATTTATTTTGACAGATCTTTTTGATAAATCTGTAGGCCAACTTTATAGGTCCTTTTCCTTTTCGAAATGTGGCCTTTTTATTAAATTAAGTATATTTATTATTTGGAACATATTTTTGTATTATATATTTATATATATTTTTTTATTAGTTATATTATATCGTTATTAATTATTAAATTATATTGAAACCGATGTTGTTGTATTGAAAATTACATTTTCAGTAATTTTCACCATTTGAAAAATTTTTCGGTTTTCACTGGGTTTGAATCCTGCTCCTTCGGTCATTACATTACTACACTCGAATGCTTTACCATTCGACTACCGACACCACTTAAAGTTTTTGTTGTACACATTTAAGTTTTAGCAACTATATGGCAGCTATTACACGAAAACGGTAAGTCAGTAACCCGTCCAATAAGTATCGTTTGTTGATATATATCAATTCTAAAGATTACTTCTAAATAATGCATTCATTGATTCATTGCTTGCATATCTCTGAAGCTGTAGCAAATAGTTGTTTAAACATTATTCTTCCAATCCGATTTTCTTTAATCAGGCCAAATGTAAAAATAAAAACCTTTTTTGTTTAGAACAATTTATTGAAAATAGAATAAAAAGTCATGAAGGTGATAATATGTAATAAAGAAAATGTGGAAATCAATTAAAAAATATATTACAAAATCGTATGAAAATCAATCAAAAGATCATGTTGTGTTATGATTGATAATAGATTAAATTTAGATAATCATACAGATTATGTTAGTAATAAGAATAAGATTGCAAGAAAAATTGGGTATTTAGGTAGAATAAAAAAATAAACGTACCAATATATGTGTGATAACTATGTTTAATACAACAATTTTACCACACTTGAACTGTATTGTGCATCGTTATTATTCTTAAGTAATGAAGCAAAAAAAATACCGACTACAGATACTTCAAAATCGTGCTATGAAAATTATTTTGAAATGTTCAAGAAGGTCAAACATAAATTTAATGCTGTGAAAATTGAAATGGTTGTCTATTAGACCAAAGATTATATAATTATAAAAATTTAATATTATAAATTATAAAAATATAATATTAAAAAAATAGTAATTATATAATCTTTGATTAGACAAAGATTAAAGTTTAATACATTTTCATATAAAAGATGGAATATAATAATATGCTTCCTGATTATTTATCGAGACTATGAGTGAATCAAATAAACATAATCAAAGATCAGCCAACACATTTATTCAGACTTCCGATTTTTAAAAGAAACAACACGCAAAATAACTTCTTCCACAGAGGAGGTCCTTCATTTATTTAATTCTTTTCCTGATGTTATTCATAATGTCTACAATTAGCTATTAATGTTTTAAAAAATGGTGTAATAAGTTATATAGGTACCTAATTCATAGTGAATTTTAGTTAATTTTGAATTGTTTTTATTTTTTTATTTCTTATATATATAATTATGATGTTGTAAATAGGGTTTATACTAATAAATTTAAAAAAAAAAAAGAATAATCTATTAAAGGATTTTCCAGTCAAAACTGGAACATCCTGTATAAATTTCATGCAAATATGAGTAGTTATATAAATGATTCAGATAGAATATGTATACTGATGATGTATTAAATAAAGCAACATTATAATTTAAAATTAATAAATAAATATAACGTATAATATGTATATTATATACACACATTAATTACGTACATACCTTTAAATAATAGCAACAGAAGAAAATAAACAATTTTGTTTATGGTTTCAATTTTATTTTTATTTTCATAATGTATAGTTTCCCCTCTTTTTAAATTAAAGGAATGTACATGCATACTCAAATATTTATTATATATTAATTATACCGATATTATAGATATGTCTCTTTCTTTCCTATTTTTCTATAAAACATTTTATTTTACTTGTTTCTTATTGTTTTTTTTTTTTTTTTTTTATTTATTTAATAACTTAAAATGTTTATAAGAAAAAATAAAAATAAAAAATTATAAAACTAAATAAATGCTGTTGTGTATATTATATTTATTTATTTTTATTTTTTGCTGTTAATAAAAATGTTGTAGCGTTTAAAAATTCTTTCTATAATTTCTGATTCTCTGTTTATAAAATACATGAAGTCGCAACAACTGAATCGGACACATATGTGGAAAATGAAATTAATATATACTGGATATGATGATGATGAATGAAATAAATAATTTGTATATACATTATCCATACTCATGTAAAAGAAAAAAAGTGACTTTTGGTGTTTTTAACAAAATAACATAAATGATTTTATATCTCCAAAAATATACACAATATACACATACCTATTTCTTTCGTTTAGTTTCACTATTAAAAAACACAATCAATAAGAATAATTGCAAGTATATAAACAACAATTACATTTTTAGCTACAAAATAACAGTAGCGGTTAAATACTTTTTTTTTTGTTTATATGAAATTATTATTATTATTGTGTATAAACAAAAACAAAATGTGTGATACATAAACTAAGCAATAACAACAAAAATTTATAATCATTGTATATATGCAATATTTTTAATGAAATAATATGAAAAACTAAATAAATATGTTGCTCTCTTTATAAATGTGTACGTCATATAAAATAGGCATTATCATATTTTGTATTATTGCATTGTAGCTGTTTCCCTGGGTCATCATCAACATATAAACAAAACAAATACAAATAACAACCAAAAAACATTTTTATTTTTATTTTATATTTAAATTTCCAGTTTCTTAAGATAAATTTCCAGCTTCTTGTTGTTGTTGCTCTAGCTTATTATTATTTTTCCAATGCAATTTGTTATACATTTATCACATGTTATTTGTATTGTATACAAAAATAGACCATATTGTTGTTTATAAAGTTAAAATCCATTTAAATGTTTACAAAAATAATGTTGCATTATGCATATTTATAACATGCATGTTTACTACATTTTGTTTTTATGAAAATATTCAATTTATTTGTTACGCATATATAAAGGAAATGTAAAAATTTATTGAAATTAATTAAAAATATTTTAAGTTATGTACATATAATAATTGTTTTTGAGTCGCATGCATGAGTCTCTTTCTATAAATTTTTGAAGCTCTTACAGATCACAAATCGGAAAATAGATGGATAATATGGTGCAAGACACAATCCATATTCTGTTAGACACATCACTGATGCGATAAAAAATTGATTACCAATTAAAATTGATGAAAAATTGATCCCGTCACGTCTAGCTGAATATGTATGTATTTCTGTTAGATGCTGTCAGTCGGGTTAAAATTTTATTGTTTTGGTAATACTGACCACTTTATTGCTGTCAAAAAAGGTTATTGATAAACAAAAAAAAATAGCTTTTTTGGATTTTTTGGAATTGGTAATTTTGGCTTAAAGTTCTAAAATATTTTTTCAAATATTAATAAAATTATAATAAAATAGTGCATAAAAATATAATAGTGCATTATAATAAAATTATAAGAAAATTGTACAAATTATAATATATATATATATAAAAAAAAAAATTAGAAAGCTTAGTAGTCCTTAATAACTTAAAGTCCTTATTATATAATTAAGGACAGTAGAAAAGTCTCATATGTATTATATAGTAATGAAATAATTTTTTTATAAATTATTTTAGAAATTGTAAAAAAATTGTGATATCAAATAATGTTTTAAAAAACATCATTATCCTATAGGTAGGTGCCACCATACTATTTCTGTAAGACAGACAATTTTTAATAAAATGCTAAAAAATTAATAAAATTTTTTTTTGGATCTTTACTTAACTGTTTTATCACATTAAATTTGACATATTTGATTATTTGTCATATTAACATGCAAGTGAAATAAGTTGGACACGATATTCCATTCATTACAAATTTTGAAGTTATAACAAATATCTCTCACGTCATATGAAAATTCTAATAGAAATTACAAACACGACTGTTTTGACATTTACAAGTTTAAAACTGTCACAATTGCTTCACACAATATAAAAAATTATCGCTTCAGTGATATTTCCATACGATCACACACGATCCGGCTTATAGAATATGGATGATTTATTAGTGTGAGGCGTTGATTGGAAAAGATTAACTCATTTCGAAAAGATATACATATTGCAATTCAATTCATTGAAAAATCTTTCAAGGTTAATTGAAATATAAACGATGATCGACCTAACGTCAATGATGACTTTAAGATATCCAGACTAGCTTTCACTTAAAACTAATTAATCATTTTAAATGATAAACAATTAAATTATAATTATAGTATATATTTTTCGATTTGATACAAAGTAACATTTACTAATTTTCCATTTGACATATCAAGCTGTCGAACGATTATTGCAATTTTAGGTATTTGAATGTGAAAAGCAAAAAATTGAAAATGAAATAGAAATATTTGGCAAAAATTGTGTAATGAAAAACAAACCCAGCTCGAAATGGTGAAAAGAAATATATTATTATATTTTATATATATATATATATATATATCTGTTCAATTCATTAAAAAATATTTCAAGATTAATTGAAATATAAACGATAATCGACCTAACGTCAATGATGACTTTAACATATCCGGACTAGCTTTCACTTAAAACTAATTAATCATTTTAAATGATAAACAATTAAATTATAATTATAGTATATATTTTTCGATTTGATACAAAGTAACATTTACTAATTTTCCATTTGACATATCAAGCTGTCGAACGATTATTGCAATTTTAGGTATTTGAATGTGAAAAGCAAAAAATTGAAAATGAAATAGAAATATTTGGCAAAAATTGTGTAATGAAAAACAAACCCAGCTCGAAATGGTGAAAAGAAATATATTATTATATTTTATATATATATATATATATATATCTGTTCAATTCATTAAAAAATATTTCAAGATTAATTGAAATATAAACGATAATCGACCTAACGTCAATGATGACTTTAACATATCCGGACTAGCTTTCACTTAAAACTAATTAATCATTTTAAATGATAAACAATTAAATTATAATTATAGTATATATTTTTCGATTTGATACAAAGTAACATTTACTAATTTTCCATTTGACATATCAAGCTGTCGAACGAGTATTGCAATTTTAGGTATTTGAATGTGAAA
The DNA here is from genome assembly GCA_963942445.1 of Argyra leucocephala. Taxonomy (NCBI): domain Eukaryota; kingdom Metazoa; phylum Arthropoda; class Insecta; order Diptera; family Dolichopodidae; genus Argyra; species Argyra leucocephala. Next base: position 21,061,798 of record OZ012681.1, read on the forward strand.
AGCAAAAAATTGAAAATGAAATAGAAATATTTGGCAAAAATTGTGTAATGAAAAACAAACCCAGCTCAAAATGGTGAAAAGAAAAACAAATACATAATTAAAATGGAATGAAATGTTGTGAACAAACGTGGAATATTGTTTACCACCACAAGTAGAAGAAGAAAATTATTTACTAGCTCTATTTTTGCTTTTAAAAATTTCTGTATTTTTCTGTACTTCATATTTGACATTATTTTAAAAAAAAATTTGTTTTTTTTAATATATTTTTTATATTTTAATAATTATTTATTTTTAATAGAGTACAAAAAGCTGAAAAAGTCTGCAAGTAGTATACGAAATACACATATCTGTATGATAAGCATATCAATAAAATTATAAGAAAAATATTTGACTATTTTCGACAATTATACAAAAATTTTACTCTTTAGAAAACAAGTTTTTATAAAAACTTTAATAGAGTTATTTATTTTCAATTGTTCTAAAAATTAGTTTGCTCCGTCAAACCTATTTTGTACAAGTACTACATATTCGAATCCATTTAATTTTGGTATATTGAAAACATGTAACAAAACCGTTTCCGACAGTAGTAACAAGGAGGGATAGTATTTTCATACTTGATTTACAAAAAATCAAAGTTTAATAACTCCTTGCCGAATCTTTTGCTTACTTTTTTTGTTATTTCCATATATCTGTTTCTTCTTCTTGCGATACGAAAGTATGTAGGTTTCTTTAACTTCAAGTTTTGGCTATTAATAAATAAAAAATAAATCTAATAAAAACAAAAAAAAAAAATCACAAGTAAATTTGCTACTTACTACACATAAATTGTATAATACTGTAAATTATATAACTGTAATAGGGAATAAAACTTGAGGCATAGTGAATAAAACTTGTGAACATAATATACGAGATAAACTATATGGATCGACAGACAAATAAAATGATAGGTCCGACAATATGTGAATAATTTAACGAAACTAACCATCTTCAACTTATCATACCAAATTCATTTCATTCTTAATAATTAGCTCATCACTCTACCCTACTCATAATGCTATAACAATAACAACAAAAATTAAATTATAAATTTCTACACTCTTTTAATCAATGCAAAAAAAAATAAAATGAAAAATTTCTTTTCAAAAATTTCAATATTAATCTGGCAACACTAATAACATATTGTATTTAAATTTCTATTTTTTTTTTTCAATTTCATTTTGTCTCATACATTTCCATAACAACATTGTTGTTGCGATATGTACGTTCACACTACTAGTCACAATGTTGATGGATAAATTGATTTAAAATGAAAAATTGTATGTAGTTTATTTTTGTTTCGCACATTTTTATTATTATTATTACGTTCATGCATACACTTGTCTGTTGTATGTAGCCCAGTCGTGGTTTGCTTTAAAAAAAAAAAAATAAACAAGAATAATTATCAAAAAGCTGTGTGTTGTTTTGTATGTCGTTTTATATTTACTTCTTGAAATTTCTGTGCGCCGAGTACGTCTGCAACTTGTTAAAATTGGAAATGGTAACAACAAAAGTTTACAAAAAAAAAAAAAAACAACAATCAAACAGATGCAAAGGAGAATCACTTTTCTACTTTGTAGACACACAACACAATGTTTTGTTATTGCTTACATTTTATTTTGTATGTCAGGAAAATTTTTCATTTATTGCAGTTGCTATTTGCTAACAACTACTCTACTGTTGGTTGCCACTGACTACAATTCCAATTGAATTTATGCAGGCAGGACAAACAAAAAAAAAAACAAAACAAAAAACAAAGTTAATGTGTAAGAAAACTTTTTAATTTTTTTTTTTACAAGCAAAAAAAAAATTAAACATTAACAATGAATTTATAATAAAAAAATTCATATTACAATCCTGTCCCTTGAAACTGATGTGGTTGGTAGTAAGTTATTCACTTTTATTTCTCTTGTTTTAAAAAATTGAAGCAAATATTATATTGTAGTTCTTCTTGTATAAATTTACTGTGCATCATCTTTGTATAAGGTTTGGATGTATGTACTACTACTTGCTTGGATATAAGTTGGATATGAAACTTAAAAAGTGAATGTCCCCCAACTTTTGAATCATAACATTTTGGATTTTAGAGTAATAAAATGTTTATGATTTTGTGGCAGTGTTGTATAAACGCTGGCATTTAATATTGTACATTTTTTGAGTATAGTGTAGTTGTTAGTTTGATTACTACACTCTTGTCTCTTATCGCAGTAGTTTTTGCTAAATAGAATTTTAAATGTTGTTTGTTGCTGTTTACTCCTGAATTCAGAATTTATGGTTGTTGTTGTTGTATAATGAAAAAAAAAACTTGTATAGAAAAGTAAACAAAAATGAAAAAAAGCATGTTTTTATTATTTTTCTTCTCTTTTTTGTTTATTTAGGTATTTTAATTTTTTTTCTGTTGAATATTGGATGTTGATGATCTCATAAAATTTCAAATCCCTATTATACATAATTGAAATAATATGTTGGCTGTTATCAAATTTAAGTAATTTGAAACTTAAATTATTCATACAAGAAATTTAAAAGGGAATTCCTTGTATACATGTTGATAACAAACTACCTACTTATCTTAATTTTTATTATTGATTGATCTGTCAACAATAATTACGCACTGTTATGACATTAAAAATTGTGTTTTTTTTTCTGTTTAGATATCGTGAAAGTATATAGTGTTTGATATATTGTGTGTGGGTATGTGTTTTATAGACATAGTGAGTATGTTTAGTTGAATTTAAAGGAATTTTTTTTTGTCATATTTTAAAAATGATGGCACAAGACAAAACTTAATAAAGTTTTTTTTTATTTGGATAAATGCAGCTGTTATAATGCAGTAAATAAGTAAGTATATAAGACGATATTAAGTTGGATTTTCAAATACATACTTGATATACAGATAAATGTATAATGTTTACGCTACGGCAGCACCAGACTCTTCTATAGTATTTATTGTAGCAGTAACTGTTCTGCTCAACCTATATAAGAGTAGAATTTACATGCGTTTGTGTGTATTACGTATAAAGATTTTCTTAATTTACATGTGTTTATATGTCAATATCTATACGCCATACGTCGTACGCTCTTATTTAGGTTGAGTAGTAAGGAATTTGAATAACACATTTTAATAAAATTTGGTTTTATAAAAATAAACCCTTCCTAATTTTTTGTTCAATAAACACTTTTTTAATATGCTGGTGATAGCATAAATACATAATGTAGGACATTGAGTTCATACACTTACGGTAGACAATTACATAGTTTGAATGCATTTGCATATAAGATTATAAGTATGTGTACTTATATATAATATTATGTGGTTTAATTCAGCTTGATATAATATTAAATTGAATGTATAGGCAGGTGTAAATATTTGTTTAGAAGAAAATTAAATTTGTATAACCTTAAATAATGATATCACCTTTTTGAAAAAGAGAACTGATAATTGGTAGGTTAGCAACATTTTGAAATTTTATAGGAATAAAGATTTGAAAATATTAGAAAATTCATTACGATTTAAGACTAGATGAAATTGTAGGGTTAGTAATAGAACTTGTGATATAAATTATTTGAATTAATCGAATTAAAATCGAGTACTCGTTCGTAAATTTTCAACCGGCGAATTCGATTTAAAAAAAATTTGAATATTTGTGATCGAAAATTTCCTCGTTTAAAATTTTCTAATATTATTTTTTTTTTTTTATACGTATTTTAATTATTTATTTCTAAAACAACAATCTAAATTTATTTTTTTAATTTGAAATTTGAACTTATTTGACATAAAAATCATTAAATTTCGTTATATTTTTTATTTGATTACATTTTTTGAAATGAGTACAAAATTAGTCTTTCGATCGAATTCACCGTTAAGAAATTCTCATCGAATCGAATCGAGTAATTCGAATAATTTTATATCGAATCGAATTTACCGGTACGGCTGAATATAAAAATGGAATTTTGTTGTTTAGTAGGTAGTTATATTCGTCTAAAGTTGACTCGATATTCAGATCGTACATGACAGATAGTTTATAAAGTTAAATCTTAAAAATGTTCTAAATAAATAATGATAATGAAATATGAATGAAATATCAATAAATAATGAAAATGATAATAATAAAATACAATATCAGATTTTATGAATATGAATATTCCTAATTATTTCAAATTGAAATATATATTTAATGAAAGAAATTGTGCCAAACTATAGTTAAGTTTGTTGTTAACTAAATAGCAGTTTGTTGTCATTAAATTTATTGAAAATTTGGTTTTTAATTCTCGATTCTTTATGTTTCGTATCATATGTACTTATATGCTGTATTAACGCTCATATTCCACAAAGATCAACCATGCCTTCGGCATATTGTAAACTACAATGCAACTTGCAGCGATCATGTGTTCGGTATTGTAAACTGTATATGTCATTCGTTCTGTATTATCAAAGTTGTCATTTTAATTGTCAAAAATTAGTTAGCAGCGCAGTTTAATTATTTATGTTGCTTTTTTTGCTGAAGTATGATGGGATATTTAGGTATTTGTTATATTGTTTATAAAGTAAACTAAACTAAAATTAAAAATAGTTTTCAGTAAAAACAAAATTTTGAAGCAAATATGAATAAGTACAGAAGAAAATTTGGAAACAAATAAGTAAGTAAACATTTTTGATAATCAAACAAGTAAATTAGATATGAAACTTAGATATAAGTATTTTTCCAATTTTTGTTCTCGTTAAGCTCCAAAAAATTATGAAATATCAAACTTAATTTACAAATTATTTTTTAATACAATGTTTTTTTTAAACACATCGAAAAATACAACAAACCGTTATTCGGTTAAATCAAATAATTATAATCAACATTTTGCAGCTGTCAAAATGATTATTGTGATTGAAATCAACTGACAATTCATTTGCACTGCAATTTACAATACCCGTACGCATGCCAATTCTTTTCGGCTCTAGTTTCATTAAATATAATTTTCTCTAGAATCTTTCGGCTCGTATCTCTTTTGCAGCTGTTAAAATGATTATTGTCATTGAAATCAACTGACAATTCATTTGCATTACAATTTACAATACCCGTACGCATGGCAATTCTTCGCCCTACTCTGTTTCTTATATTATTATCAATGCGGTTCTATTGTCATTAAATATGATTTTTCTTGAATCTTTCGATTTGTATCTCAATTGATGGATTAACATTCGTCAAATACCTACCGTATTAACGATCATATTTCACAAATATCAATTATTTCACCTACTCTGTTTTTTGTCAATAATCATCGTCAATCAACTTTCAATCATATCCCATAGTTTTACAGACTATAGTACTCAATCGATTTTCTTTGAAAATTACATAGTTTTACAGACTATAGAGCGGCCATCGATTTTCTTTGAAAATTACTTGCTACATTATGCGTGTTTAACCATGACTTGGCAATTATTTTTGAGAAAAATCATCTATACTTCCAGTTATTTGTTATTCCAAAAAAAAAAATTATAATAAAGAACTGAACAGGTACATAACACATTCATCCTTCTTCTCATATTTATAGACTCTGCAAAAATTATTTACGGGAAATTAACGCTTTCTTTTGGCAATCAAATAATATCCCGTTATAACCGTATTAATAATTAACATTGCTGAAACTCTTGGAAAGCAGTTATGATGTTTATCGCACTGTTTTTCCTTAATAAAAAAATATTACCTACTACTATTTTCTATAGGTCTTTGTAGAGCACAGAGCAACAAAACCTTTCCATTCAATACAATTCTGTACAAAAATTTTGGTTTATTTTCATGTTTTTCTCAGGCTTGGAAGCATCCGATTTTAAATTTATATAAAAAATAAAAATATTTACAAAATAAAATCTAATAATTTCTAATCCATCCTCACAGTTAAAAATATCCAACTCCAACCAAAAAAAAAATTCAATTCCAATTGCTATTCAATATAACAAGCTTTTCTCAAATTGATTCAATAATGAATCAACATGAGTCTTAAACATTTTCTTTTAATTTTAATTCTAATTTTTTATTGTTTGGTCTATAATGACTCTTGAAATTTAAAAGTAATGAAAACAAAAAACAGATCCACTTAGCAAAGAATACGCGCAACATTAAAAAAATTTTGTTTTGTTATTTTGTTATTTTTTTTAGTTCATATTTTTATCTATCTACACTTGTACACGAGTCACTAACATTTGGAAAAAAACTAACTAAAATATTTTATAGTAAAAAATACCACAAGAGACACTCATATATACTCACCTATTATTAAACAGATAGATAACAATGGTACAATGTATACAAAATATGTATGTTTGTATATAGTTTGTATGCAAAATTTAGTTATTTTGTATCTAAAAAGATGAAGAGAAAAAGTTTTGCGATAAGTCATGTGTGGAGTATTTTATGATGGCCTTGTATTTATTTATTATTTTTACTGTTATATTTATGTTCAATGTTAAATCGCTTAAAATGTCATCCATCTATCGATGTGTTAAAAATGTTATTTTGAATGAATTTAGATACAAAATAAATCATTTATTTGGGGATTATTATAAAATGTAAAATTGACACGGCGTATTGTATGAGGCTCAATGGTCTAGGGGTATGATTCTCGCTTTGGGTGCGAGAGGTCCCGGGTTCAAATCCCGGTTGAGCCCAGTTATTTTTTTTATATTTAAATATTTTAAAATTTGTTTAAATACATTTTTTTTTTGTTAAGTTTTTTATATTTTAGAATGTATGTTGGTGGTCACAGGGCAAACAAAATCATGTATGCTTTATGCCTGAATTAATTTTTTTTAAAAGGGTATATTTTTAATTGTTTGATAGCATATTTTAATTGTATATTTACAGTTTTCAGGGCATATTATAAGCGATTAAAATGGATTTTTTAGAACATGTTTTTGGTTGACCTGTGATCAGTATTATAAAGTTAATTTTTTTACTTAAAAATTTTCAAATTACAAGAGAAAATAAAAAAATTGACTTTAATAAAATAAAGAAAAAATACTATAGGTATAGTTATGGCGTAGAATATCATGAGATAAAAACGAATCAAAAGATAATGTAAAAAAATTCGAGGTATATGTGAATTGATACATACACATTTTATATACGATTATAATACAATTTCTCGTCTTATTTGCCGTATACGTTCAACATGACCATGCCAAAGACTAAGTATTTCTTTTTATGTCAAATAACTTGAATTTTTCGTTAATTTGTAATTTGTAAATCGTAATTCGTAATTCGTAAATTGTCAGTAAAAATTCAGTGAACAAAATCTATGGCTAAATCTAGTCTAGTTGACCTCCCTTATTCAGACTAAAAATAAGTTGCTGCTAATACAGCTAATCAAGCAGCTTAAATGTCATGTTTTATTAGTAATTTGCTTGCAAAAATTATTTTTGCTTATTTATTTTTTTTTTTTAATTTTGCTTGGTTAAGTTTTCCTCAATACTGAAGAGCTGATCTGTGATATTGCTGACCTTAAACATAAGCTTTATACTATCTGACTATACTATATAAGTATCATACTTTTTATTGTCGCATTTAGGTCGAAGTTATATTTGCACTTAAATATTTAAGTTTTTTGTTGTATTGTGTGTGATTTCAAATCCAGTTTTTCAGTTTCTATTATACCGCATATTTTGAGTATTCACCGCGTATAAATTTTGCCATATATGCTCACGAACGAATTATTTTTATTGACATTTGAAAGTTAAATCCAAATCAAAAATGCATTTAAACAAATATCCTGTTTAACTAGACTTACTTTTGTAATGGATTCATTCATTTTTACAAAATATCAATACATACAGTTTTTTAAGTACATACAAAATAGCAACATACATAATTCAAAAATCTGTATGAATCTAATAACTAAAGTCATTGGATTTCCAATCCGAAACATCAAAATTTACATTGTATTTAAATATGTGCATATATACAAAGTAGTAATACAAAATTTAAATTTTTCAATTACAATTTGGATATCACATACAGACAGTTAAATTTTCACGTTTCCCTAATTTTTATACTAAACTTGTACTTATACTAAATTGATGATTAGAGCTAAAAAAGGAGAATTAAAAGTTATTACAATCAAAAATGTTATATTGTGGGATACCCTAACGAATCAAACTGGATGAAATTTTATTGCGCCAGCTAATTTAAACTGATCGCACTTAACCTAACCTAAGAAATTGAAAGATTGAAATAAAGAAATTACATACAAAGAAATTGAATATAAAAAAATTTAACATACCAGAATTAAAATGTATATTATAAAAATGACGTAAATAAACAAAAAAAAAAAAAACAAAAGCTAAAAAAATAAATTGTCAAAAAATTTCAAAATTAAAAAAAAAGAAATGCATCGGCCGGGAATCGAACCCGGGCCGCCCGCGTGGCAGGCGAGCATTCTACCACTGAACCACCGATGCTTGTATTATTCGTAGAAAAAAATTTCATTGGTTATTTTGACATTATGTCATATTTATTATAATTATCTATGGCTGGATGTGTGTGATTATGTGTGAATATGTGTAGGTGTGTGGAGTGAGATGTGTATATTGTGCAAAATTTTAATCGTTTCGTGCTCGATCAATAAAATAATCTTTGACTAACAACATAATTTTTTTTTTTTAGATTTCGTTCGATTCAGTTATCAACAAATAAAAAGAAAATAAAAATTAAAATTTTTTTTTATTAAAATTTAATTAAAATTTTTTTTTATTAAAATTTAATTAAAATTTTTTTTATTAAAGTTTAAAAAATAAAAAAAATTGTTTATTAAATTTTCGGTTCAAGTGAAATAACAAAAAAGTATCAAACATTTTATTTAACTCATGTTTGAGTCTACATTTGTTTCGTTTGATTGTTGAGTCTTCGATTGTTAATTAATTAACATTTAAATATAGAATTATTTTTGTGAAAGGGAGCAGGGGGTGGGTGGTAGATGTTTTGTGTTTTATATTAATAGATGTTTTGAAGAAATATGCTGAATAACTAAAAATAGTTTGTGTGTGTGTTTTGCGGTTTTTAAAAAAGTGCGTTAAGACCTATAATGTATATTTCCAAAATTGTGTTACGTACAAAATTATTCCGAGATCAGTGCATAATGCAGTTTAAATTGTAAGTCTATTACATTTCTTTGTAATTTGAAATAACTGTAAAAATGTTGAAAAGTTGACACACTAATGGAACGCTATGCATTTTAAAAAATATTTAAATATATGGTTTATAGAAGCTCTGACACATTTTATTGAATCTTTTATAACACTTGTGATAGTATTATTCACGATTCGTGAATTAGTTTGGATTATAAAAGTCACTGTCAATCAACACGAACCCTTAAGAAGTATAACCGAATTGAAAATAGAATAATAGTGCACTGTTAGTGTTAACGGCTTTTTCAGCAAAGAATAAGTGGATCAATATCATAATACGAAATGTACACCGATCAAATTATTTTAATGACAAGTTGTAGCAATTATAATCCTGTTTTTCTTTGCTGTCACTTTGAGAAATTCAAATATTTCCCGTATGTATTATCTACTCCAAATCAAAGTCTCTAATCCAAAACTAAACCGGCTCATTACAATAAAAATAGATAACAATATTTGCTATTAAAGAACCTAATATTATTTGCTAAATTTTGTAAATTACTTTCTTTCGGTTCTTTATTCAAATTTATCGGGATCTTACAGCTTTAGTCTATTGGTCTAAATAATCTTTTGAACCAAAAATTAGTTGTTTAAGTAATTGTGCAACCTCTAATTATATTTCGTTCAGTTATTTACGGTCCGAAAGTTTAATTATTTGTATGAATATTGGAATTAACCAATCGAAACTTAGTGTCAGTCCTAATCAGCATTTTTAAATTACAATCAGTTTCAGTAAATTTGATAATTTTAACTATTATAAAATTGTAAAAATCTACCTTACAATGCACACTTTGTCAAATTAAAATAAAAAAATAAAAGAAAATAATTTTTACATAATAAATAATTAAATAAATTTTTATTAAACTATAGTTTTGAATTATACAAGTTCAAGCAATTTTGGCAACCTAAATTTTCCAAATAAATAAACATCATAACTATTATTTATTAAATTAAGTTTATTGCCAGGTCTGTAACTCTATATTATATAAATGAATAAGTAACAATTTTTAATTAAAAAAAAAAATTAATAAAGAATTGGGCCTCTGGAATTTGGAAATCGAGTTGGTCGATTAACTTGTGGCATACGTAATATGCTACGTATTTCCTCATCTTCGGATATTGATCTAAGATGTTGTTTTTGATTTTGATAATTTGTTATCATCATATTATCTGATAATTCTGGTGCGCTTTCAATTATTTTCCTTTCTTCATTATCTGGTATATAAAGTAAAACTTCATCGTTTTCGTTCAGTTTTGAATCAACCGATCTTTTTTGACGTAAAGTATCAACGACATGATCATTATGAGTTTCGTCAATTTCTGGTAATGATTTTAATAATTCAGTTTCTTCATTATCTGGTATGTAGAGTAAAACTTCACTTTCTTCGTTAAATTTTGAATCAACTGATCTTTTTTGACGTAATGTATCAACGACATGATCATTATGAGTTTCGTCAATTTCTGGTATTGATTTTAATAATTCAGTTTCTTCATCATCTGGTATGTAGATTAAAACTTCATCATCTTCGTTAAATTTTGAATCAACTGATCTTTTTTGACGTAATGTATCAACGACATGATCATTATGAGTTTCGTCAATTTCTGGTAATGATTTTAATAATTCAGTTTCTTCATTATCTGGTATGTAGAGTAAAACTTCACTTTCTTCGTTAAATTTTGAATCAACTGATCTTTTTTGACGTAATGTATCAACGACATGATCATTATGAGTTTCGTCTATTTCTGGTATTGATTTTAATAATTCAGTTTCTTCATTATCTGGTATGTAGAGTAAAATTTCACCTTCTTCGTTCAGTTTTGAATCACTTAATGATCTTTTTTGACGTAATGTATCAAAGACATGATCATTATGAGTTTCGTCAATTTCTGGTAATGATTTTAATAATTCTGTTTCTTCATTATCTGGTATGTAAAGTAAAACTTCATTGTCTTCGTTGAATTTTGAATCAACTGATCTTTTTTGACGTAAAGTATCAACGACATGATCATTATGAGTTTCGTCAATTTCTGGTATTGATTTTAATAATTCAGTTTCTTCATCATCTGGTATGTAGATTAAAACTTCATCATCTTCGTTAAATTTTGAATCAACTGATCTTTTTTGACGTAATGTATCAACGACATGATCATTATGAGTTTCGTCAATTTCTGGTAATGATTTTAATAATTCAGTTTCTTCATTATCTGGTATGTAGAGTAAAACTTCACTTTCTTCGTTAAATTTTGAATCAACTGATCTTTTTTGACGTAATGTATCAACGACATGATCATTATGAGTTTCGTCTATTTCTGGTATTGATTTTAATAATTCAGTTTCTTCATTATCTGGTATGTAGAGTAAAACTTCATCGTCTTCGTTCAATTTTGAATCAACTGATCTTTTTTGACGTAATGTATCAACGACATGATCATTATGAGTTTCGTCTATTTCTGGTATTGATTTTAATAATTCAGTTTCTTCATTATCTGGTATGTAGAGTAAAACTTCATCGTCTTCGTTCAATTTTGATTCATGTTCGTTATTTTGTTGATAATTGTGATTTTGAATTGTAGCATCATCTAATACTGAACGTGGTATTCTATGGATCGTGGATCCTGGTAATTTTGATACAACTGAAGGATGTTTATGATACCAATATTGTGATGGATATACTGGTTTATGTATTCTAGGAAATGAATATGCTAGTGTTGTAAAAACTCCTAGAACTACGAATATTGTTAAAAATTTCATTTTATTTTTTATTAATTAAATTTTTTTTTTTTTTTTTGTATTTTTAAGACTACTTTTTTCCTTTGAAGGTTTGAAGCTGATTAAAGATTTCTTGACTGGTGAAAGCTTTTATATACAATATAAAAAAATTCAAAATCAAAGTGAATTCCCTTGGGTTTCTGTAGAAACATTGAAAAAAATGGTTTTTGTTTGTTTTATTTTTTAAACTGATAAAAAAAATTTCAAATGGAAATATTTTTATATCAGCTGCAATGGGGAATAACTTCTGTTTAATTAAATTTATTGTGAGTGTTCTAAACGATAGGGAATCTCAGATCAAAAGAAAGGGGATTTAAAAGAAGAGGGGGAGTTTTTTTTTTTTTTAATTTGAAATCCTAGATAGTGTTTTAATATGACTGAATCATTAATTTTATTAGATGTAGGTTTTAAACAATAAAAAATTTTATAATTCAGAGCTTTTAACAAGGTTGTTTGTTTAAATTAAAAGTACTAAAAATAATTTGTAGTAAGCTTTTTTTATTTCGTTTTTATTTTGATTTCATTTGAAATTTTGAAATTTATTAACGTATTTTATAGCTTCAATAACATTGCGACTATATGTAACATCTTGTATGCGACTATACGTAACATCTTATATTGAGGTATTCACAGTACATAAGACATTATTTTTAAATCTAAGCAGGTTTCGTTTCTTCAACCATTTGAATTGAACCTATAAATGGATAAAAATGTTTATTTTTCAATTGTATTATTGTAATTAAATTAAATTAATAAGCATGCGATGGAAATATTTTATTTCCGCCCTATGCCCCACGTATGGGTTTACAATGATGACGATGATGAAATAACCTCGCACGGTCCAAAAATGACTTTATATCGCTTTAAAGCAGATTACCAGATTGGTATAAGTTAAGGTTCTGCAAGAAGAGACATGTTACATTGTATTTATAGAAATCATCATCCATCAGAAATCGATAGGGTTGAAACAAAGATCAGTAAATCCATCATTGGTATATCCTGACATCTGGTTCTTATTAATACGGATAATTGGCTTGATACACAGAACAATATTAAACATGTGTGTTCCGGATGACGACTAACTAAATTTAATTGAATGGATTTTATATTTAATAATTTATAGAATATCTCTATGATACCTAAATTTCATAATATATGTCCACAGATTTATTACGGCTACAACTTTAATTATAAAATATATTTAGTTGTTTTAGCAGGGTTGGGGTCTAAATCCCCAAAATCAAAATCCCCAAACAAAAAAAATCCACAAAAACAAAACCCCAATCACAAAATCCCCAATTTTATTTTTAAAGTTGGGGGCTACCGCCTCCAAACCCCCGGTACTCATTTATTGGAACCCTGTTTTTGCCGACTCCAGGTAAACGCATACGGTTATAATAAAAAATATAAAAAAAAAGACTTATTTTATTTTAAAGGTCGGGGCTGCTGCCGTCAAACCAGCGGTACTAATATAGTAAAACCCTGTTTTTGCCGACGGAAGGTAAACGCATACGGCACAATTTTAATATATAAATTAAATATGATTGCCGATATAAATTAAAACATGTTTTTTGGGGATTTTGGTTTTGGGGATTTTTTTTTTGGGATTTTTGTGTTTGTTGATTTTGGTTTGGGGTTTTTTAAAAGTCTGGGGATTTTGTGTCTTGGAGATTTTGATTTTGGGGATTTCGTGGGGCTCCAGTTTTAGCATGGTCTTTATATACAGGTGAACCAGTATTGTAACAGTGACAAATATAATTATGTCTGTAATCGTTTTCAATATACAAAATATCTTCCAACGTGTCACTCACCCTTATTATAACTAATCCCTAAGAACGCGTTTCTACGGGATTTAATACTCATATTTTGCAATGCTAAATCCATTCTGCGGAAAACCCTTACAAATTAAAATGTTGAATAAAAGTGAGGCAAAAATTTCTGGTAATTAACAAACAAACATGTTTATATCAATACCGTTCGCCAAAAAAAATAAATCAAAATAACTTTTATGCTTTAACAGAAACCAAGTGCACATTATGGTATGGACAATAACTGCCAACTACCCACTTAAACAACACCATCTACATAGAATTGATCATAGAATTACCGACTATGTAGTCAAAAATTAAAAACACCACCTACATCGAATTGACCCGTCCGAAAACAACTTGTCCAGAATAAGTGAAATATAGAAAAAGTACATACTTTCAAACATTTACTCTGTGCATGCAACAGTCTCCGTCAAAGTACACTTCGCTGTCTGTTAACAGCATTTTCCGAGCAATTGGAACAATTTTTGCATCATCCAACAAATTATTCACATTTCTCTTTTAAAAACAACAAAAAAAATGTATTCTCACATTAAATTTATTTAATTTTACAACAGATGTCGCCGCTATATATTGTACTTACAAATGTTTCTAGTTCGTTCCCTAATAAAAATTTAATTTTTTAATGTTTACAAAAACAAACAAAAATTTCACAACATCTATTTGAGAAAAAAAAATTTGTTTAATAAATGTGCCAATATATATGTATATGCTACTATCAAAACTTTTAATATATGCCATTATCAATCCTCTTGCTCCCTGTTACCCTTCTTGCATAGTATTGATTATAGTATGCAACAAATACTATAAATTTATACAAACCAAACATTTCATCGGATTCAAAAAAATTATTTGTTTTTTTTTTTTTTGTTTTGTTTTTATTAAAATTCTTTCATTTCTTTCCAAAAGTATGCCAATGGCCTTTGATGCATAGAATCAACGATGCGATAAAACGATTCAATGTCTGAGTCATTTGCAACAGCCAGAAGCAACAATATCAAAAAAATAGCAACAAATTTATAATTTTTTTTTTTACATTTTTCATAATACTATTGGTCTCAATAATGTTCCGACATAAAAAAAAATTATTTATATTTTTTTTTTTTTTTACCATTCCAATATTAGTTTATTAACGGCATAGAACTAAAGGGCTGACGGGGACTTAAAATTTGAATAAACTCAGTTTTCTCATCTATTAATAGAATATTTTCAAAATAATATCTAAGTAATAAAAAACAAATTTGAATTATTGAAAATTCTAATAAATATGATGATGATGATGTTGCAAGAGGGTGGTATAGCAGCCCACCAACATTTGATGAAATTTGAACTACTCTTTCGTATGGAATTTTTTTTTTTGGATAGATTTTTATGAAAATGGGAGTGACGAAATCTAATTTTCTCTATATGTCTGTTTTTAAATGTAATTAGTGTCTGGCAGGAAATATGTACATATATATTTATATAGTAAAGAGATGAGTAGTGAAAGAAAGAGATAGAAAAAAAAAGATAAGGAAGTTAAATGGCGTTCTAGTTCAAACAAAAATGTTTTTTTTTTTCGACAAGATTTTCCTATTTGAAAAATACGGAAAAGAAATGAATATGGAATTTATTTTTTCACTTTTAAACTCAAAATAATTTTGTAACTATTTGAATTTGAATTTTGAAAAGGAATTAATGGGATGATGTTAAATAAAACTGAAATTTGAAATTAAAAAATAAAACCAATTAACAAAGAATTTTTATTAAAATTGAAGTGAGTTTAATTTAAATTCGTTTATTATTCGTAGGATGAGTGTAAATGTCTGCGTAAATGCATTTAAAACGTATCAGATACATTATCTTATGTTTAGAAATGTTTAAAAAAAATGTTGACAATGTTTTATGTTCGACAATTTACTAAATGTCATTGTGTCTGTTAATGTAGTCAACATTTGCATTGACTGAAATCAATTTTTAACGAAATCAATTACATTTATTTGATATTTCCGAATTGATGGAAAGTGATGGGGTTCGATCAGGCCAATCAATGTAAATTAAATAATTTTTTATATCAACAAGTTGGAGTACACGTACATTAAAATCGTTCAATTCAAATGATTTTTAATCGATAGCAAAATGTATGAGAAACCGCAAACGTATCATTTTTAGTTACCGACCACCGTCCAAAATATCCGCTTGACCTATTTCAGATGATTTTTAATTGATGCATTGGTATTACCATGACAGTATATTGTATATATATATATAAGTGATGACAGTATAACGTATTATTTTTGATAAGATAACTATAAACATTTTGATATGATTCTCTCTCTTATATATATTTTAATATGATTGATTTTGAATGATAAAAAATCCCCTCTGTTGGAATACAATATTTTTGATACCATCTTATAAGTTAAACCTTTTATCATATAAAAATTTTAATATGATTCTCTCTCTTATATATATTTTAATATGATTGATTTTGAATGATAAAAAATCACCTCTGTTGGAATACAACACTTTTGATAACAACTTGTAAATTAAACTGAATTGCATATCTTTTTTAATGTATAATATTTTAGGAAGGTCTTTTAAAAGAAAAAAAAAACATTGATTCAGTCTAAAAAAAACTTGTCACACCGTTTTGATCAAATTACTCACATATACACATATAATTTTGTGGTTGTACCTAAATTTTCAAATATTTCGACATCTTTAGTACTTCAGATGATAATAAAAAAAAATCAAAATCCAGTCTCGAATAAATGCTGCTTTTAAATCACAAAAAGCCCATTCAGATAATTAACTAAGATTCTGTATATAAAAACATCGTACTAAGTTATGGAAGCAAAGCTTGACCGATAACGCAGACATCAAAAAATACTTTGAATGTGCTTGAAAAGTCAAATTGTTTATACCCAATCTATGAAAATAGATTTTTATTGCCTTCGATGGAATTATCAACTCTACTCAGTATCCAAAAGATCAAAGTTATCAGTATTGAGTAAGCTAAAATTCCTTTAATATACTGATTTATATACATACATTCAGCGAATACGTACGATGAGAAATTTCGACGTAAAAATTTAAAAGCGAAAGCCATAGCGAAGAAAAAATTTAATCGGTAAGTCCAGGTTGAGATATTATGCGAATTGGTACAAACCTAATCTATATGAATCGTTAACTGGAAAATGGACCCCAAAGAATAAAACGAATGGAAGTCAAAAATTGATGCAAAAATTTGGTTTGCACTATCATTTAAGGCGACTTATTCATGATAAATGGAGTTTTTTTCCATAAAAATTGCATTCACCAACTATAAGTAATCAAAATTGTTAAGTAAACAGAAAACGGACCCCAAAGAATAAAACGAATGGAAGTGAAAAATTGAGGGTGCAAAAATTTGGTTTGCACTATCATTTAAGCCGACTTATTGATAATAAATAAAGTTTTTTTTTCAATAAAAATTGAATTCTCCAACTATACGTAATAAAAGTTGTTAAGCTGTCTTAAAACTTCTTTTAAATTTCTTTTTCTTTGATTTAAAAGAAAAATATATAATTAAAAATTATAAATCAGATTCATTTATATAATAAAAATACATTATACAATATTTTTATAATATTAGTTCACTCAAATAAGGCACCTGTAATAAAATCGGGAATTTAAAATTCAACATACTGCATTTCAATAAAATTTTATCACTATCCCGAACAAAAATTCAATTCATTCAATTCAACAACTCAACTCTATACTATTTTTTTGTAGTTAAATTTTATGGAATTATTACTTTTCCTATATATACATATATATATATATAGTATTAAATAAATATTTATTTTTTTAAATGATTCATTAAAAAATCACTTAATCACCTCATAATCTATATAAAAGAATACAACATAAGTCAGTCACATACTGTTCAAGCATATTTACAGGGTGGTTTCAGTTTAAGAATAAAAACAAAAATTTCCTCCTCAAATGTGTACAAATATAATTTTGCTTACCTATCTATTACCTAATTATTTAAAATGATAACTTCGTTTTTTCTATTGTAAATATATAAATTTGATCTTCTCATTTCGTTGAAGTGTAAAATGCTTCTAATACCGGGATTTAAAGTTTTGTTCTAGATCGGTTTATTTATAAAACGATCATTCAAAAAGATTATTTATTAACGTTTAAATAATTTCATACTGTTTATTATTCATTTGTTTGACCAAACGGAACAGTTAGGCTAATCTAATTACACTAAGTTAGTGATTTTCATAAAATAACGGCAATTCCCCGTGCAGAAGAAAAGTAGCTCAATCATTGAATTAATTTTTAATATGATTCATTTGAGTCATTGGATTTTAATTGTTTTTAAATATTGGTTGTTGTAATGCATAAATATCGAACTTACATCCTTTAATTGTATCAGAAAACAAAAAACGAAGATGCGATTTCAAGAACGTTCTCTTACACTAATTTAGTAATTTATGTATTTTCGAGTAAACAGTTTAATACACAATAATTTGGATTCCATAAGCGAAATCATTTGTTATTATTCAGAGCTTGTACTTAAATTTTCATACATCCCCTCTACATGATATAACCAGTGGAGAATGTTTTTTTGATTAAGTTCACGTTGTTAAATAGCTTAACAGTTCGGAGTTACATTACCTTTAAATCAGTTAGTCAGCCATTGCTCTTGTCCATGTTCTTGTCCGGAAAAATGAGCAAGCAATTTTCTAATTATTCATATTTAAAAAAAATTTAACATTAATTTCTATAATTGTCCTTTATAATCTGTAATCATAGGAACCCAAGCCATGCACCATGATATTATCCACTTTGAAATTCTTATTAGAAATTTCACAAAAAAATCCTTTTAACAACGTATTTATAATTGTTTTTTTTTAAACAAATCAAGATCACCCTGTAAATGAATTTAGTTCATAATAAAATAAACAATATGACAGTTTTGACCATAAATAAAATGCAAAAAAAAAACACAAAAAAAAACCATTCTAAAAGGTCGTTCAAGTATAACAAAATCAGAACACACAATTTGGTAATAAAAATCATATTAAAAAATATTTAAAAAATTCTGTAGACGAGTTAAGAATTTTTAATTATTTTCTGGTTTAAAAAATGAAATAAAAAATTGAATGTCAAACTCCATAAAAAACAACAAAATAAATAAATAAAAAAAAAAACAAAAAAAATAAATAAAACCAGGAAAAAAACTCATAAACAGGACATCATAGAGAATCCCACAACCAACAACATAATAACAACGGATTTCCCTTATGGAATCCAAATTGTGGTTTATTAAACTGTTGGCATGAAAATACGTATACCTATTCGTACATCACTAAATTCAGATGTAAATAAAAGTATATAATAAAAATGGAAATTAAAAATAGCAAATTATTAAATTTTTAATGATTTTGTAGTGATTCAATAAAAAGAGTAGGAGAGGTGGGGTGGGAATGTTTAAAAGATGAACACCTGCACGTGTATTATGAAATTTATAGAAGAAAAAAAAAATTGTTTATATTATACTATTGTAAAATAGCCATGCCTGGCCATTTGTAAAATCTATAAATAAAATAAGTTCGAATTAGCTTAAGTGTTTGTTTTGATTATTATATTATTGTTTAGGAAATTTTCAATTGTTAAAGATTTTTAAAAATATATTCCGCATTCTAAATTTGAAAAACAAAATTGTTTTTTTTTTTTTTTTTTGAAATATTTCATTGAACTCTCTTAAGGCTATTTAGACTATAAAAATTTAATAATTTATTTCTATTCTATTCTATTTTTTCGATCATTGTATTATTAAATATATTTTTTAATAATTAAATCATCTACAAGCAATGTAATTGGCTTTTATGATTGATTTTTAGAAAATAACGGCAATTCCCCAAACAGAAAATTAGTTATAAATATTAGAAATGATCAGTCATCAATGATCAATGTTGAAAAATGATTCAAATAACTTATTCCTGTTATAATTTATTAGAGGTTAGATGATTGGACATTCCTAATAAACCAGGAACAATACAGTGCAATTATATGGAAAATTTTGTTCTGTCTCCGCTGAGTTTATTTAATTGCGTTAAATCACACTAAAATGGTTCATCGTCATCATCATTGTCATGTAACCCCATCCGTTGGGCATAGGGCAGAACCAAAATAGTTACTCGAATGAAGTAATTATTTATAATGTACATTCTACACGAGCTTTTTAGCTCTTTTTGAAATAAATAAATAAATATACATATAATAAACACAAAAAGAAAAAATGTTGTTCTTCGGTACTATTTCTGTTTCAATCAAAGTATCTTTTCCTGTGTTGTAAGGGATAATTAAGCTTCCAATCGCAATTTGAACTTCCTTCCAGCAATCAAAAAACTGTGAATTATGAAATGGGTATTTATGAAATGGATCGCTCAACAACCGCTCAACTATATTTTTAATTTTTAAATTGTTATACAGAAATAACAATTATGTAGGAATTGAATATCGAAAGTTAGGAAAAGATTAAAGTAATTTTTTTAATCGTCCTACTGAACAAACAATTCGTAATGTAAAGAAAAATTTTGTAGAGACTAGAAGTGTTGAAGATATGTCTCTACATCATCATGACATCCGTTCAACGGAAAAAAATTTTTGATGCATTGTAAAAGTATGAGCGAAGACCCGGAATTGACAATTCGTCGGCGATGGCAAGTTTTTGAACTGTCTTATCCTTTAATGTATTTGGCTTTAGAACTTGCATTTGCACTTTATCAAATTCATATAACACCAGTAAAAAGTAATAGAAAATTACCTCGCAAGGGTCGGCTGTTGCAGAAGGCATATTTGTATGTAACTGAATTTGTCTTCTTTTTCTACTGGAGTATACTGCTTAATTTGTAAAACATGATGAGCACTATAGCTACTTAGCAGCTTAAGATATATTTTTGTTAAATTATTTATCATAACAGATTTTAAAATACAATCACTTTTTTATTGTATTTAATTTTATTCTAATAACAAAAAACAAAACCAAGTAATTTATTTACTAAAAAATAATAATAATCAAATTACTTAAATATAATAATCGGATCATTTTCAATGAAGTGGAATCTAATTAGTGTCATCAATTCATGCAGAACACCTTCAAATAAGATTGAAAAATAATTTTTTTTTTTTTTATTATTATTATAATTTTTTGTTTTTAAGTTCATCTATTACACCTCATCAAATGTCTGTCAATGATTATCGGCTTTTTCTTTTTAAGAGGCTTTTAATGATTTTTAAGGACACCCATAATGGTACTGAAAACTTTGTTTTTTGTTGTTTTTTTTTTAAATATTAATTTTTAAAATATTTTTGCTTAGGGAGGTTTTGTGATGTAAAAATCAATCAACCAGATCATGTAAAACAGAGAGATCTGGTTGTAAATATGAATGAAAGAAAAAGATTTTTGAGAAGATTTCTAAGAGGAAATTAAGGATGAAAATGTTAATTTCCTGCTTAACCATTTTGAATTGCTTGATAGTCATTTTAAATATTTTTTTTAATTTTTTGATTACTTACTTACTTACCTATGCCTCTGTTATGAATCAGAATTAAATTACCTACTTACAATAGATCATCTGTATTAAAGTTTTAATTTTATGACTTCAAAGAAAGGGGTTAAAAATTGAGTAAATTATAGGGAAATTTTCATTTAAAAATATTTTTTGAACCTTTTTTATTTAAGGGGACAACAACTTTTTATAGTTTTCAGAAAAACTTATTCTTTACCGTTAGAGTAAAATTTGTATAAGTAATTGCGGAAAATATTTTCTTTTCAATTTTACGAAATATGCTTCATATCATACAAGTTGACAATTTTTTTTTTGTATTTAGAAGTTTTAAAATTATTACAATTTGCTTATATTTCTTTCTAATGGCACGGACAAAAAAAACGCCTTGACGGAAATGCCTGTTTATTTACTTTTTTCGATGTCCAGATATGTCATTATTCCTGTGCTAATGTCAACAAATACTATCCCTATCAACAGATATCAATCCGGCTTGACGTGGGCTTGAACATGCTGTTAAGCATCGTTGATTATCGTTAATTTACATATAAAACTTTTCATTAATCGCAAAGTGTGGATTTGCAAATGGTGGGAGATAATGCTTTTCGTCATTTGGTGTTACATATAAAAGGTTGGTTCGCTATGTAGCACTTGTTGTAGAAACTGAAAAATTTATATATAAAAGAATTTGAATAACAGAATAATTTCATAAATAAGAAACGTCGACGGTTAACGTTGTCGGTCAAAAGATCGTGGACTTTATAGTTCCCGCAAACCCCGGGTTGTCGCAGAAAATATACTTAATGTATTTCTGAATGCCAAAGCCTTCGCAAATTTGATAGGTATCAGTACTAACAAGTCTTAGTCGCATTACGTATGCTTATTAAGTTTTACGATACATAAACCCATGACGGTCAGAGTTGACTTGTCCATGTGTGGTCCATGCCAGTGTTGTACTTTACTTTTCAATCACAATATTTCTATTATTACTGATTTTAAAAATGTTATTTCATTTTTATAGTCGAATTGTGATCTGAAATTCTTTAACTTGTAACAACAACTTGTAACATTTATCACTACAGCTGCAATTGAATAAAATATTCTTCGTGAAATTCCTCTTTTCTAAGATGTTTATCAATTTCTTGGGTCCATTTTTTGACAATCATTCTCGATGTTATCATATTCTGCAGTCTACGCATTATTTAATTTGCTCTATTAAATAATTGTCTGGCTTTGAAAACCATAATGATCCTCTACAATACGAATAGAATTATTATCTATTCTCCGAGCAAACCCATAATTGTGACAAATCTATGGATATCCGGATAAGGAACCATTGAAATGTTTTTTATCTTGTCATACATACACACTCTCAACTACATTCAACTAATTATCGCCAGACCCGAGCAATTAGAAAGGCGCTTGACATTTTTCCGAATGCCAGAGCTCTGACAGATTTGATATTTATCAGTACTGTCATTTCTCAGTTGTATTTCGTACTTGGTAAGTAAACATTTATCTGTCAATATGCATATATATCTATTATTGTTCTAGGCTTTCTTCTATTAAGACAATTTCCTATTGTTTCCTTCATTAACTTCTAGTCATAATTTACTGTAAGTTTTACAAAACATAATCTCTGACAGTCAGACTAACTGCACTTGCCTGGTAGATGTGTTTTTTTTTTTTATAAACAGCCAAGCGTTAGGATGTAATCTTTAGTACTTACGTACCGCTTAGATGGAATAGAACAGGATAAGAAGAAAGAAGAAAAATATTGGAGGAATTGATAGGAATTTGCAGAATGAATTTATTGATGTTTTCCTTGTATACTATGTGGTATTATTTGAATGTGGAAACACATTAAAAGGGATATGATTCCACATTCGTGAAGTCCGGACTATGAACGAATTTCCGGAACCTGTTTTTTGCCATCTAGTTATTTCTACTGTGCAGGGATGGGCATCTGCGGCTCCTATTGTTTGACGATGGAACTGTTTAAGAGGAGGGAATAGTTTTTTTTATTTCTAATTGACATGTGTCCACACCTATGAAGTATCTATAAAACAGAGAAAGCGCTCCTACTATACGCTTTTGAACGCGGTCAAGGTAGTCTAAGGCTGAAAGGGAAGCGCCAGACCAAATGTGTGAATTGTATCTCATCTTGGGTCGTATAAATGATTTATAGATATTAAGTAATTTGAAAGGTGAAAAGAGAGTTTTATATCGACTCAAGTATCCCAAATATTAAGATGTTCATTTCGTAATGTCAAAAATATGATTGACTGTGTTAATATTGGTTTACTTTACTTTTCAATCAAAATATTTAAACTTTTTTTAATTCAGATTTTTTTTATTTACATTTATTTTAATTGATTTTAAAAATATTATTTTATTTTCATTTCAGGTAAGTCTGCATTTTTGATTCTTCAAACTTCCATACAGGTAATTTTTAAGTTAAAATTTTCCTGCTTTTTGAATAATTTGCGTTCAGTCAATAGTCTTAATTTTTTGGAGCACTTTTATGAAACCAACAGACGAATAAAACATATTATCCAGCTCTCTCTCAATAATAAAAAAATACAATTTGTAACGGAATAATTTGTTCATTTTATGGACACTTTATCATGGATTCAAAAGCTGGAACAGTGTTAACTTTTTATATATTATACATATTGATTCGTTCAACAAGTTAAATTCCCTTTTATCCCCATTTTACCCTTTTCAATCGTTTTAAGACATCAATCTTATACTGATGTACCCATTTTTCTTCACTGTAATTGATGGTTATGTAACCGTTAAACTATTATAAACGTTCTGCTAATTTTTCAAATGCTTCTTGGCAATTGTTTCTACTCCAGTGTAAGTGCAAAATTCCTGTGTAGATCGTAGATCCTGTGAATGCATCATGGAATTCACTATATGCCATTGGTTTTTTTCCATTCTATTTTGTTTTACTTTAATTCATCTTCATCCCACAACTGAGGTTATAAGTCCACAAATAAAAACATTTGGTTGTATATTTTATTTTGAATTGAATCTATAGTTTCGTTCTGTTCTTCCTGTCCATTGAATCTATGGTAATTTTTTTATTTTAAGGTTGTACTTTTGAAATATGCTTATAAGCAGAACTTGTGTGTGATACAGAAATCTGTATTAATGCTCCCTTATATTTTATTCTATTAGACTCAGGACCTTGCAAAGCTGAGAAGAGACCCAGGCCAATAAAAAATATGAGGCCTCTTGTTTGTGTAAAAAGACAAATTTACATAGTTCTTTTATTATTTTTAATTTATTTAAACAAAATGAAATTAATAATTATAAATAAGCCTTTCGAGCTTTAGTGTTAGCAAAATCTTTTATAATAATTGAAAAGTGAATATTTCATGCAATGTGTGAATTTGTATGTAAAATTGATAGCCTATTCAACCGTTCTTGGATCTTTTAATCATGAAACTGCGTTCCGCTGAAGCAACGAAATTGGGTAGATTTAAAAATATTCTTAAAACTGTTGATATATTGAAACAATCCAATTAGGTTTTTTTCTAAAATTAGTTTAGCAGCAATTTTACTGGAGATGAAGATGATTCTATATCAAAGTTTGCTTCAAAAAAAATTTTAAACATATCATTTGACATCACACATTTCATTTGAAATTTCCTTTGGATATTTTAAGTGCATATTCGTATCCTGAATGAAACAAGGAAAACAAAACAATGACTTTTGCTTCAACATAACCAATCTCTGTTGAAAGAAAATTTCTCCATTCGGTAAAACCTTCTTTGTTAGACGATATGGGAATTTATTGTTTTCAGCAGCATTTGTGATGTTTTCAGGTATTTTAAAATGTTCATTTTCAAAAAATCTTCCATTTGCCATATATTTTTTTTGTTAAGTAAGGCGAAGTCATCGCTGAAAACAGATATTAAAGTTGTTGCTTCAATTTCTTGAATATTGGGTGGATTAGAGGACAGGTAATTTTTTCCATATTCATCAACAATTATCTGTAATGGTTGCAAAGAAACTTCTATTTGTTCTGATGTCATATTTTTAACTACCGAAATTTGAGCATCAACATCAACAATAGCATTTGCCACTAGTGAAATAGCATAAGTAGTTTCATTTTCGGGATTGACTATTTTATTGATAATCTGTTCAGTGGAGTTATTTTTATTAAAGAATTTCGTTAGTCGTGGCACACTTTGCTTGGCTTTTTCTTGTTCTTTTTTCTGTTGTCTCTTGCTTGCGCCATTCGAATATGCTCTTTTCAACATATTAATCCTCTACGTAATCACTTGCTAATTAAATTCACTTGATTTCAATAAAGCACTGGTTATACTGAATAGGAAATAGTTGTAGTTAAATTTTAAATAATTGAAAATTAAATATTCTTTTCTATGAAATTGGCCTACTACGTAAAAAAGTTTTAATACTTCACAATAACTTGAAATTTTTACTACAATTTTTGTATCGTTGCATAATCTTCTGATGATATAAATCATTGGTTAAAATAAATTTATTGTTGAGCTCAAAATAATATTTCAACTTAATTTTTCCGCACCCCACTGTGACCAAATTAGGAACTCAGTGGGGGCCCTTTCACAACTCGAGGCCTGAGCCAAATGGCCTTCATGGTCCACCCTCTGTTATGGCCTGATTACACTAAATCGGTTTTAGCCATATTCAGTGTTCTTATATCATAAAATCGGTCTAATAGCTCAATCGTCTTAAGGTTGCTATGTTAAGTCAATCGATTTTCGTGTTTAATGGTATATAGTCACTAATCACTTTATCTATTTTCTTTATTTTTCAAATCTCTGTGAATATTTTGGTTTGAATCATAGCGATATGCATTCGTGATAGTTTTAAGAAATTATATTTTGGCGGTGCTATATAAATAATAAATTAGATGTTTTTGTGCATTCTCACAGTTGGATGATGTAAGTCCATATAGATTTGATTATACTTTTACGTACTTGCAACTTGGATTATAAACTAAACTAAGACAGTTTCAGTTTAGCCAGTTCATGTCTGTGATTTTCTGTTTAATTTGCATTGCTTTTTATTTAAGATGATATTTGCAGTTATGACGAGAGTCAATATTATTTATATATATATATTTTTTTATTTATTTTTATTTATTTACATATACTAATCCTCAAGTGAGCAAAATTACTCATACAGAGTATATATATTAATGTTGTGGTACTTTTCGTCTTAAATGCGTATAAGTAATGCCAACCGATTTTTGCTCGTTCAGTTCAATTATTCAGTTTTGGGTCCATTTATTTACTTTATCCAGCCCTTCCTGAAGTTGTTCTGTTGCTTGTCTTTGCGAATTGTTTATAGTTAGACTCATTAGAGCCGTATAATTTGCAAATACTGCCATTTTGACCAGTGTGGACAGAAAGATTAAGTTCCTATAGGACTTTTAATTAAGCAAAATTATTGATTTTAATAGCATGCAATCTCGAAATAAAAAAAAAAAAACAAATTAATTTTGTAACTGAATTACAATTCACAATTGAAAATATTGAATTAGGATTAGTTTTGGGTTCAATTTTGTTACGAAATGTCTTCTATTATGTATTAATGATGACAAATTTTAATTAAAATTTATAAATAGGTTCGTGTTTCAAAAAAAAAAAAAAAAAAACGAACTCAAAACAAAAAAATAAAATATAATTAAATTATTTATTAGCATCTATAGATATTCGAAAAAAATGTTTTTTTTTATTCTTTATTAACTTACGTAATTTCTCCCCTTAGGTGAGAATATTATAATTAAAAACTATACAAATATGAATAATATTTTTTTTTTATAATTTTTAAATTCTATTGTATTATTTCCTATTTCATTGAAAATTCATTTTTAATATTCATTACCTGTGCGTTTATACTTATATACTCGTAGATACACATACAAATCATCAAAAAGTATTACAGATTTACATTGCATGTCATTGCACCTGTGAAAATGTATAAAATAAAAAATATTATTGATTGCATACAGTTTCAAAAAACACAAAAAAAAAGTCTTAAAAAATTTATTTTAAAGAATTTAACTACATATTTATAACAATAGTAATAAATAGAATAAAAATTACCATCATCATACTTATCTGTTCATAATTTATGTATTTGTGTATATATACATTATTGAACAGTGTTGTTCCAAATAATAGGTATAAATAAATAATTTATATTTAATCTATATCTTATTGTAAACCTTTTTGTATTACTCTGCAGATGTACTTTCAAATATTTCGACCAAGTATATGTTCACCCTCCGCTCTAACGTTAATAGCATGGAATCCGTTCAGCGAAAGTTTTACCATTGTGTTAAGAATTTTTTCGTGCATGGAATAATTTTGTGCATTTTCTATTATATTACCATTGTTTAAAATTTATTATCTTACAGTCATTGTCAGATTGGCACGTAATAGC
Organism: Argyra leucocephala; assembly: GCA_963942445.1. Classification (NCBI taxonomy): domain Eukaryota; kingdom Metazoa; phylum Arthropoda; class Insecta; order Diptera; family Dolichopodidae; genus Argyra; species Argyra leucocephala. The sequence continues at coordinate 21,089,599 of OZ012681.1, forward strand.
TGGCATATTTATGTTTCGATATACGTTTTTTTCTATGTCCATACTCACTTTGGAAGTATAGATTTTTTTTGTAGAATTTTTTTTTACAAAGCAGATTATTGCTCTACATTTATTCGGTTATTGTAATTTTAATTATTGTTGTTTGTGACACCTACCTTCTTGTACAAGAGACGAGTATTATCTTGCAAGGGATTTGAATTAGAAGTTATAATATTGTTGAGTTACAATTTTGTTTGTGTTCATGAGATTGAAGTTTAGATAGAGACGTTAAACGTCAGGGACAAACGCTGAGATTTCGCCCTATTTGGTTGAGAAAATCAATCTAAGTTATTTTAAGATCGTTGAACTTTTCTATATGAAATTGCAACTTCTAAATATTCTATTTTTAATATTAGGCCAAAATAATGGGGTAGGCATCCTAACTGCCTTCGCAGAATTTTAGCCATAGTGCATAGTGCATAGTCATAATGAACGATGTACTATATGAAAGAATAGAACAAATTACAAAAATCGACTTGTTACAGTCCAACTTTCATCGTTTTAGAAATAAAAAAAATTCATCTGCAACATGAGTACAGTATACACCAACCATTCCTCGTAAATTGTATAATGATGTTTCTATACATCCACATTTGGTAATTTAACTTATTAATGTATTCAAAGGGTGGAAATATGCCGCATCAGCTCAGATGATTTTCTTTGCAAAATAGAATCAGAATCAGACTCCCAAACTTCGTAAGTGATTTTTGGATTTCAAATGTTCTCCGGATGTAGGGGAAAATCTTAACTCAAGTTATTGCTTTGACTGAGACATGGCTAACCAGCAATATTGTCTCGCAGGAGTTATTTACCTCAGATTTTTCTGTTTATAGGAACGATCGCGCTAATTCTTCACTAGGTGAACGTGGTGGTGGTGTCCTCTTAGCGGTTCGCTCAACTTTTCAAAGTAACTCTGTTACTATTCCCAATACAAATGGTTTCGAACTGATTTGTGTTAAATTAACGTTCAGTCATAATAATTTATATTTAATAAATTGTTATTTATCTTCTAGTATTCCAATCAATGAAAGATCAATTAAGTTTAAGGCGCTCTCTGAAGCCTTATTATGTTTCATCGTAAATCTAGAACCAACCGACAATTTTTGTTTACTAGGTGACTTTAACCTATCAAACTTAATTTGGTCCTATGATGAGGACAATTGTGGTCTGGTTGCGTCAAATAATAATACTGCATTGTCGAACTCTTGTGAAACTGAATTTATTGACGATCTTTATAGCTGTAATCTTCTGCAAATTTCTAATATCAAAAATTCTCTCGGTAGACAACTCGACTTAGTTTTTGTATCTGACGCTGAAAACTCTTACGTCGAAAGGAGTAACCTCTTTTTTTGCAACATTGATGCTCACCATCCACCTCTAATCGTAACTTATTGTTATGATACGCTGAGGGAGGAAACTCGCTTTGAAACTTCTTATAGATTCAACTTCCGAAAAGCTAATTTTAATCTTCTCAATAACCAATTACGGTTAATCAATTTTTCAGATGTTTTCATTATAAATGATATCAACTATTGTCTCAACGAATTTTATATCCGTCTATTTGAATGTATCTCAATGGCAGTTCCCTATGAACCTATAAAAAACACAAATTTGTCACCTCCTTGGTACGACAACAATATTCGTTCTTTACGAAATCAAAGGAATGCTGCATGGAGTAAATTTCTCAAATCCAAACTCCGTTCTGACTATCTCATTTATTCCCAATTGTTTGAAAAGTTTAAAGCCCTACTTGACAGAAATTATAAGTCTTATCTTATCAGAATGAAGTCATGTATTTTCTTTGATCCGAAAAAGTTTCATGAATTTATCAATACTAAACGTAAAACTGATGGATATTCTGCAACTTTAAATTATTTGGGAAGATCTTCTAATGATCCGACTACTATTGCGAATCTTTTTGCATCCTTTTTTTCCTCTACTTTTTCAAGAAATGACTTCACTCCTGATGAAACCTATTTTAGCAATCTGAATGACTTCTCTCAGAGTAATCAAGTTATTACCTTTGAAATCAAAAACATTCTTATAACTGCTGAACTATTGTTGAAACATATTTCATTATTAAAAGACGATTTTTCTTCCGGCCCTGACGGTATTCCTCCGATTCTTCTTAAGGAATGCATGATTAACTTATTGCATCCCATTTCTTTTCTGTTTAATTTATCCCATCAATCGGGCATTTTCCCCTGTTTATGGAAAAAGTCTTACATTATTCCAGTTCATAAAAAAGACTCCAGAAATGAATGCACCAACTATAGGCCCATCGCCAAGCTCTCGTGTATTCCTAAACTTTTTTAGCGTATGATATATGATTTCTTATATGATTATTGTAAACGTTTTATTTGTGTTGAGCAACACGGTTTCCAAAGAGGTAGGTCAACAACTACCAATATGGTTGACTTTGTCTCCCAGGCAATGACCTCAATGGAGAATGGTTCTCAAGTTGACACCATTTTTACTGACATAAGTAAAGCATTTGACAAAATTCCTCATAGTATCATATTACTCAAGCACAAAATTATAGGTTTTTCACCGCATAGCCTTAACTGGCTTGAGTCTTACCTCTCTTCTCGGGAATACTCAGTTTTATTTAAAACTGCGATTTCTGACCAATATTCAGCGTCTTCTGGTGTTCCTCAAGGTAGTCATATAGGACCCCTTAGTTTTATAGTTTCAACAATTGATGCTCCTAAAGTGATAACTTTTTCTAAACTTCTTAGTTTTGCTGATGACTCAAAGCTTTTTACTCCTATATCTTCCTCATCGGATTGCTTAAAGTTACAAAACGATTTTAACAATTTCGCTTCTTGGTGTTCAAAAAATGGACTTGAATTGAACACTTCTAAATGCCAAGTCATTACCTTTTCTAGGAAAAATTCCATTCGGACAATTTGGTTCAGCTACCAACTAAATGGCTGTCAGCTTTCAAGAGCGAATTCTATTATAGACCTCGGGTTAACGCTTGACACTAAACTGAGCTTTAAGCTACATTATGATAAGATAGTGAGCAAAGCAAATTCTTCTTTAGGTTTCATTAAACGTTGGTGTAAAGAATTTTCTGACCCCTACCTCACGAAACATCTTTATGTTACTTATGTAAGGCCTACCCTTGAATATGCCAGTCAAGTGTGGTCTCCACATTACTTGACTGACATTAACCGAATTGAATCGGTTCAACGAAAGTTCTTACGTTTCGCTTTGAGTAACTTTTCGTGGAATGATCCATTGCGGCTTCCACCTTATTACCACCGTCTTAAACTCATTGACTTACAGTCGTTGTCTGATCGTCGAATAATTGCAGATATCTCTTTTATTCACCAGATCCTTTCGGGTGTAACGCTAGCCCCTGAAATTTCAAATTATTTGGTTGCAAGATCCAATCGGAATAATCTCAGAACCGTTGAGTTGTTCCACATTCCCTTCCACCCTACCGAATATGGTAGATTCGAGCCAATCACTAGAATGCTCCGTGAAGTAAATTCTAACTCTAGTTCTTTTGATCGTCAACTAAGTGTTTTAACAATTAAAAAACGATTACGTCTTAATGTACGTTCAACTGAGACTAAGTAACAACTGTTGTTCTTTTTAGCTTTGATATTTTTTTTGGGCTAACTTTTTGAAGTGTTTTTATTAAATGTATAGCTATTAACGTAGGTATTAATTTATGACTTTTTACCCTTCTACTAACAGCATGTACCTGGTTTAGTTTATTTTTAAATTTTTTAATCAAAGGTGGCGGTGTTTTACTAACCCTACTGGATGATGAGTTATTGCACAATTAAATAAAGCAAGCTTTCGTCTAGTAATAGCTCTAAGCATAAATCTGACAGTATAAATACTTCCAGTCTATTCTAATTTTTTTCATTAGGTTTCGAATTGCTGAATTTTTTGCTCAGTAAAACAATTAAATTAACCATAGTCTTCCTGTAAATTTCGTTACACAGTCCGTATAGAATTGTTATTTCTGCAGAACAATTGAATAGTTTTTAAAATGGTGGTGGGTTAAGTGATCTATTTCGTAAGTATGTTGTTGCACAATTAACATTTGACACTTTGAAAATACGTGCTTAATTGACAGTCACTTTCTTTACAGTGTTGTGAATGTAAGAACTCTTTCACGAATTGTTTTTGACAATAGTAAGTTATTACTATAATTTTTTAAATCACTGTATTTATTTATTTTATAATCTTAAAAATATTCTGGTTACTCTAACTCGGTACCAATATACACCACCCTAAAATAACAGATTAAAACGTCATCATTGAATGAAAAATCTTAAGACACATTTTTATGCAATTAAAAACATTTCAATCATAATAGTAAAATAACTTATCATCACAGTGCATTACTAAATTATATACAATACATAAACATACAAACAAACAAACAAATAAAATTATTTTCATAATTTCTCACTTGAAGCACTAAAGCTAATTTATCATTTTATTGTGTTTATATGTAAACCTTCGCGGCTTACAAATAAAAAAAATAAATAAAATGAAAAACTCATTAAAAACAACAGTGTAAGAACTTAAAAAATTCCATTTAAGAATCAGTTGGAGACTTGAATTACATAATTTTACTGTCTACTCTTTAACAATATAGCAATATCAGAAGAAAATTATATTTCTCTTAAATTTTTTTTTGACATTTATTTTTTTTTTTTTTTTTTTTCAACCTTAATCTTCGATTACAGTTCATTCATTAATAATTCTTGTCATACTGTACATAAATTTTACACGTGTACAATATACAAAAAAAAAAAAATTATGAAAACTTACTGTTACAACAGATTATTTTTTAACGAAAATAGACAGCGAAAAGAGAAACAATTAAAAACAGCTAAGATTTTAAAAAAAATTAAGTTTTTTTTAAGTCACAAGATATGGGATCTACCAAAGATTTTTCCATAAAGGTTTTATTTGTTTTATGGATGGATTGGAAGGTGTAATGGAACTAAACAAAATTTTAATATAATACATAAAAAAAATTTGTTACCTGTCATCAAAAGTGTAAAACTTTCATATAAACATTATGTGAGTCATTCTGTCAGTCACAATTATTTCCTTCCGATATAGTTGTTCTGACTTAAACATTCCTAACTAGGTAAAGGTAAAGAATTCTGTTCGGCCCAAAACAAATTAAAGAATTCTGTTATCTCCTATTAAAACATGGAAAACTTGCCAGTTATTTTGGCATTCACAATAGTAATTGTGATATTAGTCCTCTCACCTCTGCCAGTAAGATCTGATTAACTGGTAATATCGTCTTACTGGAACTCTTTACGAAACGAACGTTACATAATTAACGAATTGAATAAAAATAATAAGTTGAAATCAGCAAACGAATGTACTAGTAGACTAATGTCAATATCAAATTTGATATTGTCAATTGTCAAACATTTTAATTTAACTTAACGAAGAAATAAGTCTAAATTTCAATAAATACTTTAGAGAGAAAGTATGCAACAATCATTAAATTGTTAATATTATACTTTTATTTCGTTAGTTTTTTATTTATATATCTCTTTTTTATTTAATAGAAGTGAAAAATTCATGTTCGTTAAATTTTCGTTAAATTTTAAAATGCATTAAAAATGAAATATTCTTATAATTCTTTTTTTCTACGGATTAGTTATACTTGTGTATTGAAAAGTCAATTTGCGACTTCCTGTGACTATAGGGTCCCGTTTTCTCTCTAATTTGTCCGTGGAGGATGTCTTGGCGCTCGGTAACCATTTGGTTTTCTGGTACTATTTTTGCAATCATATATTGAACAATTAAATGATGTTAGAGTGTTTTTTATATTTTATAAAGATGTTGATTTCGTTCGTTAAATTAACAAAATTTTATTATTGAATTTTTTTCGTCAATTTTAATTCTGATATCGTTGAAAAATATAAATAATTATTTTGTTTCATATATCTCTGAAATAAAATGACAATTATTGTAAGAAAATATTCTTCTGTTCATAGAAGTTTTTAACTATAAAATTATTTATTAGTCTAGTTTGTTGAGACATTTCATAATTTATCTATTTAATGACCAAATAACCAAGTAGTTTCTATATGTATTTTTTTTCTCTTTCTATGTGTCCAAATACCAAAACTAGTGAAATGCTTTTTCCAAATTTGTCAAATAATTGGTGTATTAGTTAATCTTTTTTTAGAGCTGATAGCACACAATTTAGCAAATTTTATCTTTAAAAAAATAAAATAAAGAATTTAACGAAACATTATGACATTAATTTTAGTTTTACATTTTTTTTATATCAAATTACATACCAAATTTAACGAAACATTATTACTCTTCTAAATTATTAAGTAATTCAAAACCATTACTATATTAAAATAATTAGTTAAGCAATGAAATTAAGCAAAATAAAATACTCTCATTACTGGTTTTGCTGAATTTTTCATCTACAATATATTTCTATCATCTCATGGGTATTTGATTCTGGCTTTAACTTAAATTCTTAACAATGACGCAACAGTTTTTGAATTAAAAAAAAAATATCCAAAAAATTTCATTAATCAATAAAAAAAAACACATTATTTAAAAATTTTAATGAATGAATTTTATTGAGGGGAACAAACAAAAACATTTAACACTACATATACAAATTATAATAAGATACAATCCGTGTCATAAATTTTATTTATTTATTTTCAATTTATTATTTTTGTTTTATGATCACATAGTATCAACAATAGAATATGTATTTACACCAAATTCAACTAACTACCACATTACCACATAATTTAATTGTTAACAGGGGACAACAGTAAACAAAACATACATTATGTTGCATAAATTGTCATTGTTTATCAACACAACCTTATCAACATTTCATGTTTTTATTATCATAATAAGTGTATGGATATTATTTGTTTGTGTTGGAGAATTGTCAACACAATCGTTCATTCAACTGTAATAAATGATAATTTTAAGGTTTTAAGGTTTTTAGGGTTTAAGAGATATAATTTTGCTTCCAAAGATACTCACAAAATTTAAATTGACAAGTTAGCAAGAATAGTACTTAATAACGAAATAAAATATTATCTAGGTACAACTTGTTGCAGTTTATGTATAGTATCAAAATAGTAATTAATAAATTTTCGTGCCCACTAAATTTTATTTTTTAGGTGTAGTTAATTTAAGTTTCCAACTAAAATAATTTATTTCGGTACCTACTATTTGAAATATTTTCATAAATTTTTCAATTATGAATAAATAATTTAAATTCCCAAATTCTCCCGAAAACTAAAAAATATAATTTTACTGTCATAATTAACTTTTACTATATAATTTAAACATGTATTTTTACGAAACAAAACCATAATAAATAAATCTGTGTTGTGAACATATTTGAATGCAACTGAAATTTTTTCATTTACTGTCATGAAACAATATATCTGAAAATATAAAAATAAATATTTGATTTGAATGCAACTTAAATTATTTCATTTACTGTCATGAAAGAATATAGTTTTTACTGTCATAAAATATAAAAATAAATGTTTGCATATTTGATTTGAATGCAACTGAAATTTTTTCATTTACTGTCATGAAACAATATAGGTTTTACTGTCATAAAATATAAAAATACATAATATTATTATTTATTTATTTTGTGTATAATAATAATACATAATCAAATCAGCTGTTTAATGTTATGATAGTAAAATAACATCAGTGATACTGATAATTCATCATTATCAAAGTACAGCATTCAGTATACAATTTCAATCACACACAATAACGAATATGTAAACAGAGATTCAACTACAAAACGACATAATATTTATAATAACAAAAACAAATACACCACCAAGTAGGTGCCATGATTGTATTATCATAACAACACAAAACAAAAAAAAAATTACTATGATGATGATGATGATGATGATGGTAATAATAATGATGATATTATGATTCTATCTATATTGTCTTGCTACTAAAAATTTTGTATCCAAACAAAATATATATCCAATCATACATGTACATATGTATGATGATAAGTTATAAAAACTAAAAAAACATAATAGTGTTATGAATGTATTGTTATTATTATATCTCGTTGTTGTTATAGCTTTTGTATTATTTTATTTTATAGAGGACTTTTACTTACAAAAAAAAATATTCATTCTGCTGCTGCTGCTATTATTTATATTGTGTGGTGGTACTATTTTCATTTTTTTTTTTTATTTGGTTTTTCTTGATTTTCTTGATAGTGAATGAATGAGTGAACAGAACAGTAAAAAATAAAAAAAAAAAAAAAAAATTTTCGGTCAGTGAGATTTTGTATATTTTTTTTTTTGCCTTTCTTTCTTCTTTCAAATTCAGTTTTTTTAGTTATTAAACGACAGGCTACCGGTAAAGAACTTTTATATTTTGTGGATTGTGTTACGGCGCGGTCGTTTTACAAAAAAATATAAATATAGAAATATAAGAAAAACAACAATAACTTTAATCTTTGTTATTGTTTTTGTTATTATTATTAAAAGAAAATATCGTCATCTTTATCGAATTTTGGGATTTAAGATTTAAATTACGTTTTTATTTCATTGTAAGGAATCAAAATAAAAATATTAAAGGATATTATTTTTTTGGTAAAATTAATAAGGACCTTAGAGAAAATCTTAAATCGATTTTATTTACTTTTACTTTACTTTTATTTTTAAGTATTCGAAATTATTACGAATTCATTATTTTGGTACAGTGACAGTGAGTTGAGTGATACAATCAAAATATATGTTATTAGATATAATAATAATAGTGAAAAAAATAAGCAATGATAGTAAATTTTTAGAACAGTAATTGTTATTAAATAATATTATTAAGTGTTGTTTTGGAATTTTGATGTTATCAAATTTTTTAATTTATCACTGAATATTTTTGTGTAGATATATTTTATTTTTCTATTTAAATTATTTATATCTCAAAACTACATCCATTATTTGTGTAGTTAACATTTTAGTTAAAAAAAATGTTTATTTTTATAATTTTATTTATTTAAATTTTTAATTCAAAATATTGTGAAATCATCAATGAAAAATAATTAATTATAAGTTGTGTTCAGTTAATTTTTACCTGAAAGGCTCTAATTAAAGAAAAATTCATTAAATAAATATAAGACTCGAGGCATGTAACAAAATCAAAATAAAAAAAATAATAAATAAATTAATAATTTTAAAAAGGTGTGTGTTTAAAAATTTGTCTTCAAGTTTTAACGTTCTAAACAGAAAAAAAAAAAATCGACAAAATTAAAAACTAATTAATATAATTTGAAATAAAAATTTTAATTATAATTAATTACATAGAAGTGAGCTGTTTCAAAATATAGGATTATATTATAGTGAAAATAATTTTAAAATTTTAAACTATAAAGAAGGTATTTTTTGCCCACAAGGTACACTTTTAGTTAAACAATAAGAGAAAAAAAAACTATTTTTAATTATTTTGTCAATATTTTTGATGGTTATTTAATGTTATTTATACTTATCTATAATATTATTATATAATTATATATTATTATAGTAGTAAAATATTCAAAAGTCAGTATAAAAATTTTGTAGGTATAATCTGTTCCCTATTATCACTTGAATATTTACCTATGAATGTAACAACTATATAAAAGTAAATGGCTTCAGTATTTTAATAACTTTACATCTACGTTCAAGTGTAATACTCAAACTCTGTAATAATAGTTTTTTTACTATTTAGAATTGTTAAAATGTATAAAATTAGTTGTTAATTAATTCAACTAACACACATTAAATTATTCCACTTACTTTTAATATATAAATAATATATATATAAATATATATATATATATAATATATAAAAACATTTTTCACAATTTAAGTTTAAGAAAAAAACTTATTGATGGTGCAATAAACATTACATTATTTTAACAATAAAATATTTTAAATGGTGCATTAAAATGGTGCATCAAAATAACCACATTATAGTAAAATATTTATTTTTTGGTTAATTATAAAACCTTTGTTTAGGATATAACTCACAGGCATTTATAGCTCAAAACTACTCATGAATTATATCATAAAAAAAACATGCACAGGCAGTTTTGAGCTATAAAAAGAGTTAGTCTTCCTCTTTATAATGTGGTTCTAGGCTCCATTTTTATTTATAAAGATCTATTGTGTTTTTTATTTTATAAAAAAAAAATAGGGACTTACAGATTTAATGAAATACGTGGTACTATTACTATAACCTATATTGAGATTTATAGTATATTTTGTATTTCAGAATTTTTTTAGTTAATATAGTTTGATGTGTGGTAGCTAATTGGTTCAGTTTGAAATATACTAAATAGGATCTATTTTTTATAATGATCCGATCACAGACTTTTTTAATTTGCATACCAATCTTTGATTGAGCTTTTTATATAAATCTCAAATATGATACAGAAATAGATTTTCACATATACAGAGAATCAAATCAGATCATGAGAATCTTATAAATTTCCATTTGTGTTTGATACTTTGATAGTGCTACTTGATAGTTCTGCAATCCAAAAACAAAATTTAAATAAAAATGAAGAATACAAAATTTCTCTTGTCGTTTTTTATTGATCCATGTTCTGGATTTTTACAGATCATTCAAAAACCTAGCTAATAAAGTTATTCACGTATGAACCTTCCAATATTTGGTAATATTTGAATATTCTTGTTCTATAAATGACCTAATTAAATTAATAACTAGTATTATGAAATATTCAGAAAATAGTAGTAACTTTATAATATAATTAACTTTTTTTTACTTTCGTAATTTAATTTTTCTATATTAAGGTGGCGGTAAATTTTGTTGTTATAAAACTGAACGAAAGCGTTTCAATTGTCACAAACAATAATTCAAATACAAAAATTTGGAAAACCCAACAATATGGTGATGTGCTAACATAAGCCCTAGCAGATAAGCCCTAACTATAATAGTCATATGATATCATATGATACTTCGTTAAATGTTCGATATGATTTAACAAAATCATAACCAATCATAACCTTAACTATAACTGTCATAACTAATCATATCAAAACGTCAAAACCAAAAGTTAATTGTGAAGTGAAATAAAAATGTAAATTCTAAAAATAAATATTTTTTTTTTTGTTCTTTTTTTTTTTTTTTTTTTGAGATTTGAATAAAGTTCTCAGTTAAAAGAAAAAAAAAAAGCAATATAATAATATAAAAATATATATTTATATACAAAATCCTTACAAAATAAATTTTTATTTATTTACAATGCTAACAAAATTGCTTCTGAATGCTTAGTTATGATTTGTACGCTTCATTTCGTATGCTTATGACTTAACGAATGATTTTGAAAAGAGAACGAATGATGGTTATATGACTATTATAAATGGAATATGGAATGTCATGGTGGCGTTCAAAATCATATGATATCATATGACGCCTTATTATGACTATTATAGTTGTTATTATGATTATTATAGTTATAGACTATTGAGTTAGGGGCATATGGTATAATCATAATGTATATGTTATGTGACATATAATAAATAGCTAAATAAAAAAATAAATAAATAATCACAATGTCCCACTTTTGAATCTAATTTCTCTGTATTGCTCTTTAATAATAATTTAAACACATATCTATTTAATAAACTACAATTCGGTCATTAAGTATACTTTAAATAAAATGGAACTAGCTACTTATGTTATTGTTAAAGCAAAGTTGATCTATAGGTTTTACATACACATTTTATGTATACACATGTGTTACATACACATTTTATGTGTTGTATTTCATTTAACTGTTATATGCAATAATTGTGTTAGCCAATTCATTGCATTGAAAACAATTAGGATGTGCATTCGATAAACTTTGAATAATAAAAAAAAGATCTAACAATTCCTCCAAGTACATACTGAAAATAACAATCAAAACAAAATAAATAATCAGTTAGTGCAAAAATATTAGTGAGTCGGTGTACAATTATATTATGCATATTACATACATAATAATATATTCTATTTTAAGATATGATTTCATTTATTGAAAACAATTATAATTGTAGCCTCAATACAATGCGTAATCGCTTTTATGCTCATTTTTGTTAATAATATTTATTTATTTTTTTAATTTTAAATTACAAAAATATTCTTTTAAAAAAAAAAAATTTTGTTCATTAATTTAAAATCAATATTTAATAAATTTTAAAATATAAATGATAACTAAATATATTATTTGCATATTTATTATATTATATTATGAAAAAATAAAAATGAAAACAAAAGAAAAATAAAAAAAAAAACAGGATTTAAAAATAATTCGAAAAAAATGTCGCTTTTTAGTTAGAAGAATAATAATATGACGTAGTTAGTCAGTCTACGACCTCTGTATTAAAAAATTAAAAACAAAAAAATGTATGTAATTTTATTGAGAAATTTTTTAAAATCGTGTTGTTTTTTTTTTTTTTTTTTTATATAGCTAGATATTTATTTATCAAAATATTCGTACTGTCATTGTATTATAAATGATTTTGTAAAGTTTTTATTTATATATATATCTTTTTTTAATTTGAATGGGGTTTTTTTTTTTTTAATAAAGTAATGAATATATTATTTACAGGTTTCTAAAATTTGCGAATTTAGTATTATTGTAGTATACGAATTTTGTTTTTTTGTTTTTCCTGGTTAGTAAGACTATTGAAAATATTTAAAATTAGTTAACTAAGTAAATTTATTGAATTTATTTTCTCTAATTAATAAAAAAATCTGTAGATATTCGTACATTATTTTTTTCATTTTATTATTTTTTTGTTGTTGTTTTTATCAATTTTTGTACTCATGATTTTGAGTGCAAACTTATTACATATTTAAATAAATCAATTACATTTGATTTTGTGCTTAATTTAATAAGCAAAACTTTTTTCGTTTTATTATTTTTTTGTTGTTTTTATCAATTTTTGTACTCATGATTTTGAGTGCAAACTTATTACATATTTAAATAAATCAATTACATTTTATGTTGTGCTTAATTTAATAAGCAGAACTTGTGTCGTATAATAGAAATCTGTATTTTTGATTATCCTATGTTTTCATTATATATACTAAATTGTAATGTATCAGTCTACTTAGTCGGCTTCTTATGTCATTTGACGTATTTAATAGTTTATTAGGTAGCATAGCATAGCATAGGTACCTATATTATACATACTAAACATTTAAACAACTTAGAGCTCTCTGATGTACAATATATTTTATATTATTATTTTCATTTGTATTTTCTATCTTGCTTTAACAGTTTTTAACATATATCAGTACATGTTTCGACGCGATCACATTTACTGGTCTATTATTGACCACATACAGTCAGAATGTTTTGATTAACATTGTTATATATATCTATCTATATTCTAATCGATGGGATCATACAAAAATGGAATATAAAACAATGTGCGCGGTAAACGCGAATTAAAATCTCCTGGGAGATAAAATTCCTTCTAAAAATTTAATTTAGTTGTAAAATAAATAAAAAAAAAGTCAAAATTTTCAATTCTATTAAATTTGAAATTATATTTTCTACTGCATGAATCATTTGAATTTCTTATTATTTTATAGAGAAATCTATTTAGACTGGCCTATCAAATTAGCTAAAATTTATTAAATTTCAATTTTTTGTTTGTTTTTTTTTTTTTAATATTTTTATACAAAATTTTAACAGGAAATTCTTTTCAACTAACATTGTAATAAATACCAAGAATTTCATAGCAAGCATAATTTATTTGATTGTTTTTAGTTTTATGTGTTGTTTTTTTTTAGTGTTTATCATCAACAATATTATTTTTTAAAATAAGGTAATGAATTGATGAGAGACCGAGCATAGTAATTTTATTGTTCACACTTTTTATATAAAAAAAAAAAATTATTAGTTAGTTTTTTAAACTGGATATGTAATAAAATGGAATTAACACTTGTATACGCAGAAATTATGTCATAGCAAGATTGACAATAGTAAGAATTTAGAGATTTTATTTGTCAACGTTGATGTTGATTTTAGTTTGTTGACAATATTTAAAAATTTGTTTACTTAATTTATCTCTTAAATGGCCAATAGACAATATAGGTCCTGGGTCTGATTCATCAATTTTCTGCATTTGTTCTGATAGTGAGAATTTTCTGTACAGATGAAGATATGAAACTGTTCCATATGTCTGCCGATATATTTTATCTCTTACAAACGTACATTTTTGAGTCTTCCTTTGGAATCTTCCCTTGATTGGAGCAAAATATTTGCGGCAAAACTTGTTTATTATTTTTATTTTAAAAACTTTTATACAAAAAATAACTCATTTAATTTGGTATAATTTGGTATTCATCTCTTTGATATACAAATCTTGAAAAAAGTTGAGTATAATTATAAACACAACTAATTACCTATTATAGACGCACAATTTTGAAATTCATGTGGTTATATTACAACTATTACTTACTTAGATTAAATTGAATGATATTAAATTTTAGTTAAGGTTAAATTCTGGCCCCATATCACCACTGTTTCAAATCAAATTATTATGATACAAATACCTTTGGATCTATATTTTGGTTGTAAATTTTATACCTGTAAATTTTACTTATTTATATAGATGGTGCAACGAAATTCATTAAAATTTTGTCGACTGAAGAAATGCTTGCCATGGGTTTTTAAATTTTGAAAAATTAGTGAAATTTGGATTTTGAAAATTGTTGGAATTAGATTAAAAAATCATTCACTTCAAAAAATTGTCTTTTATTCTCACAACATGTCTAATATGTTTGTTTTATTTTTATTGTTTTGGGTAGATCAATATTATTATGATGAACATACATATATTTTATCTCTATCTCACAATTTTAGTGTTTAAGTCTACAATTCTACGATTTTAGTTTATTATAAATATCAAAATATTAATATAAGGTTAGATAAAGGTAAAAAAATATAAGGTTCTACCACAAATGAATTTTTAGGTACTGTTTGCCTAATGTACAGAAAACTTATTCTATTATATCATCAATTTTGTTTTAATGATCAAAAAAATTATACTTTCATTCTATACTTCTTACATATATATAACTAGGTTTGATGATTTATTTTAATTCCAAGGATTTGTATATATAAAGAAATTTATTAAAGATGTCAGGATATAAAAAAAAAAATTTGTCATACAATACAATTTGTGTCATGGTTATTTCAAATTCTCACCTTCAATATAAATTTGTCAAATCTTGAATTTGTTTTTTATTTTATGTTAAGATTTCCAATTAAAAAAAAACAAAAAATTAATTCGAGATCAATTATGATAACAAACTTATTGTTAATGATTCAGTGTCAACGTACAATTAATTAACTTTTTTTTACTACCTAAAAGTACATAAATAAATTTAACCTTGAATAGGTATCTAGTTAATTGAAGCATTTTTTTTCATTCACTAATAAAAAGTACTTAAATTCCCTTTACCAAAACTTGTTAACATTGATATACGTAACTATACATATTACATACCATACATTTAAATTGGATTTTTGTAATATTTTTCAATATTAAATTTTATTACATAACATAAACGTTTTAAAACTGTTATTATGTTTATTATTATTTAGCTAACCTGCCACGCATAATTTTCTATAATTTAAAGTAATTCTCACCTGCACACTTTGTTATTTTTATTTGATATGTAAGTGTCATAAAAAAAAAATTTTAAACTATTCAAAAACTGTTATTTGATATCTAGGTAATCTTGGTATAATAATTTAATATAATATAACAGTTTATTGTATTTCTCTAAAATAATTCGAAAAAAAATAATAATAGTGTCACAATGTTTTTACCTCACGTTCAATAGTGTTAATTATAAAATGACCTTATGTATGACAGTATGTAACTATATATGTATATTTATTTATATATAAAATATAAATATAAAATAATTGCGATGTTTAAATATTGTTAGAAGAGTAAACCGTAACCTAAAAGATTTCAAATTATTTTCTATAATATTTCATTAAAACTGTATCTTTTTTTTTATATTATAAATATTTACATATATATATATATACTATATTTATTTGTATGTAACTATACTTATTTTTAAATTGGAATTTTTTGGTTATTTTAGTTTTTCATTTCTTCAATTGAATTCAACTACTTACAATAACTATACAATAACAAAATAAAATTAAAATTTTTTGTACTCACGACACCTTTCGATTTCATTTATAATATCAACACTAATATTAGAGTTGCCATATTATAACTATTTTAATGAAATGCATTTTCTTTTTTAATTAAGTAACAAAAGTACTACATGTTTTGTTTTTTTCTGGATATTTACGGATTAGTGATCCTGTACATCATATAAATTTATATAATATACATTTTTTTTCACTATAATTTTATGTGTCTGTAAAACTGTAAATCAAAATAAACTGAATTGAATATTGTAATTGTATAATAAAAGACTAATCGTCTTATGTACAATATATAAATAAATAAATAAAAAAATAAATAAAGTCATGTAACCATCCATTGGGTTTTCTCATCCGCTACCCATTATATTATGTTGTAGACATATAAAAAAAATGTCATACTAACTACTGAATGTCTTCTTTCGAGACAGATTATATTGTTTCATAGGAAAATAAAAAATAACAAGTATTTAGAAATTGTAATTAACAGTAGTAGCACTCTTTGTTTATATTAAACTGCAATACAATGAGAATGTTAAATGTTTAATAAGTTACAAAAGTGTTACTTGGTAGTGATTTTTAAAAAAATTTTAAAATTATTAAAAAATATATAAAAAATTTCTGATTGTATCGCAATGTGGTATTAAAACAATTACTAGGACCATGGCTTCTTAATTGCAATTTTCAAATGTATTGCAATTTAATATAACACAAAATGTAGTACTTTTGTCAGTTAATTAAAAACTTTTTAAAGGAATAAACTTAAAATGGTAATTCAAATTTTAGTGTTGAAATGTATAAAATTTTAGTACATTATGCAAATTGCAATTAAATAACAAAAATACTTGCATTATTTGTTTTATACTAAACTGCAATACAATGAGAAATATTAAATAAGTTATAAAAATTCTAATTGCTAGTGCTTTTTCGTGCAATTTGATATGTGAAACCTAAAATGATAACTAAAAATTTAATGTTGAAATCAATAAAATTTCAGTGCAATTGGATATTGCGGTTAAGTAACAAAAATAGTTTCTAATATTTTTATATTAATTTGCAATACAATGGGAAATGTTTAATGAATCACAAAAGTACTACTTGTTAGGGATTTTTCGTACAATTGAAATTGTTATTTTTTTTTATTTCCCTTGTCAACTGTACAATCGGTCTGTAATGGAGATATTCAATAGTTTGTATGATATTTGTGTATGTAAGTAACACGCTGGATGGCGCAGTAGATAGAGCGACCGAAAGTTTTAGGTTCGATTCCCGATGAAGCAAAAAAAAATGCTTTATAGGGTTTTCGAGCTGGTTCAGCGACGCTTTGTCATTGGAATAAATTAAATGACAAAAAATAATTGAGAGTATAATCTTGGTAACAAATTAAATGAAATGGAGCTATTCTATTTAAGAATAGCAGTAGTTTTCCACATTTAATGAGTTGATAAGCCAGTAATTTGATAAATAAATGCTGAAACATTGTAGTATTAACTTGCAGTACAGTACTTAATTAAGCACGAAAAGGTGATTCTACCTAACACCTTACTGTCAAGAACAAAAAAAAAATATATATATAAAATGACTTGCGGATGAAAAACCCAAGGGTAAGTTATACATGACAATCTAGTTATATCAATCAATCTATAGTATCAGTTGGGTAGTTGCAGAATATTGTGACGCTTAAATTGTTACTGAGAATTGTTTTTTTGCTTTTAAACGATGCGTTTAGAAACTTGATACTCTTTATCACGATAATAGCAGAGACGATGATTAGATTATACATTTTTAATATCACGACTCACATTAATTGTTTAATAAAGGATGGGAAGAGATTTAAATTTGATTTTATAGGCAACCTAAAGCTAAATTCAGTAATTTAATTTCATCTCCAACTTTTCTTCACAAGAAAAATGTTCATTAATTTTTTTAAGATATATCTAAAGTCTTACTGTAACTAACTAAAGCTACGAAATGGCTTTTCTTTTCAATTGCCAATAATAAGAGTATAATGAAATATTTAACATCTGTAATTATGGACTGCTAACTCGTAATAATGGTTAGAAAGTTGTTTAGGATCTTAAAATTTAAAAAAAGAAAAGTTGGCAACCCTAGATAATTAAATAAGTGAATAAGTAAGTAATATAAGATATATATTACATTGTTATATACATATAGATAATATATAGGTATAGGATGAATATATATGAATTGCGACATTATACTGCTGACGCTCCAGGTGGTTTTCAAATAATAAGTTTTCGTTTTTTTTTTGATTGTAGTTTCTTCCAGTTTTTCTTCTATCAATTCGCGCGTTCTTAAAAAAAACTTTATTTTTTTCTGTTTGTTTATTTTAGTTTTGTCTGATTATTTTTCTTTGTTTTTGTTTTTTTTTTTATATTATTATTATTATTATTTCGAAATAAATATAATCCTAAGATTTCATTTAAATCTTTTCATCTTTACACAAAAGTCAACGGGAATAGAATGAGATGGGTTGGGATGAGTTGTATATATATACATGTAATGTATAGTGTATATATATATATAATTATCTGAGTACGAACAGAATATACAATAATGCTTTACTAACAATATTGGTTGAAGTTTAAGAAATAAGAACAAAATTCTTAACTTTTCCTCTAAAAATAAACTTACACAGTCAACAATGAGCAGCCCTCTTGTGGCATATCATACCTTTACATACATTTGTACTTGTATTATTTATATATATGGTAAAAAAAAAAATTGAAGTATAAAAAAAATGACATTATTCATGTTAAGTGTCGATGATGTTCAGCGCATGACTAATATATGCTGGATGGATTTTTTTTTATTATTATTATTATTTTTATATCAAAAAAAAAAATTATATATAATTGGCAACAGAAGGAAAAAAAATGAAAGTTTTTTATTTTCATTTTTATTTTTACTTTTATACTTTTTTTTTTGTTTTTAATATAAATAATTGGGTGCGGTAATATTTTAAGGAAAGGATTAAGTTGATGGCATGTTGAGAGCAGATTTTGACATTAATTTGAGTTGAATTTTAGTTTCACATAAAATATAGTTAAGTTGAGAAAATGAAAAAATATGAGTTGATAATATTTATGAGTTGTAATAAAATTGTATTGGGTATGTATGCTAACCGCAGTTCTATACAATACAAGAACAAAAAGTTAACAAAAATCAAAATAGTTGGTTGAAGCCAAGGATACTTGTCAAAAATAAAATTTAACGGATAGAGACAGATCGAAATGAAGGAAAATTGTGAGTAAGGTAAAGACTAACCTCGAGATGTAGCACGAAACGTTACATTATTTGTCGGTAATAATACTATATACTGTGTGCATATATTTATATACGATAATAAACACACACTTCATCATTTGGATACTATTTGTGTTATTGACAATTTTTATTATTTTGAAACATAACATTTGACATTTCAAAATTCCATTCCATAATTCGTGAATGTAGCGAGAATTTCTATACTATACAACTATCGGGCTTTTTGTTTTTATTGAAATTCTGATAGAATCTTATAGTATGGAAATTTTCTCTATTTACGAATTATTGAATATAATGAATTCGAAATGGATTGGTGTAAAATATAAGAATTTTTTTTGTGATGATATCATGTTCCAAAATAGATTTAATGAATGACATTCATATAATTTTAATTTGATAATTGGCATATGACTTGGGTTATGACAATATAAAATTTGACTTAATTGGTTACTAATTATAAATTAATAAAAATTAAAATTAAAATACAAATAGGTACCAGCATTTAAATTAAAATTTCTAAATTTAACATTCAAAACTTATTACATGTGGATAAATATTTTTTATTAGACTAAGTTTTGAAGTGTCAATAATTTACATGTAAATACAACATGTACAAATGAAGTACACGCAATTATATAGTTTCAGAAAGTCAGTGTTTAATCTTTAGTACTAATTTTTAGTACCTAACTATTTACATTATTTCGTTTCAGTAATTTCAAATACTAACAATAAATTTTAGGAGTTTTTTCGTTTATCACAACTTTACTTGAACTCATGTGTATAGTTATTAGTAGTGTTAAACTCCGGATTTTTAATTTGGTTGATTTTATAATTTATTAAAAGATGCTATTAATACATCTGTGAGCTATTAAAATTGTACAAAAATCGATCTAAAGTTTAAATTTTAGTTAAATGTATATTTGTTTTTGTGTTTTGTATATATACAATTTATACGTATGTGATGTTAGTTATTATTATATCAATATGATATATCAACATATAAAACTGTTTTAATTAAATTTAACTTTGTTTTTCCGATACAATTAGATTTAAAAATTGATATAAATTAAAAAAAAAAAAAACAAAAAAAAAATAAAATGATAAAATGATTTTAATTGACATAACTTAAAAATAATTAAACAAAATACCTACTTAGCTACATACAATATTTTTATGAGTTTTTTGTAATTTTAAACTGAGTTTTCGTAACATCCCTATTACACAAAAACTTTTTCAGTTTTCATCAATATTTTATTGTCAAAATGAGCTGAGTTAAAAAAAATTACTTCGTTTTTAGTGTTCAGATAATGCTAAAATGTTAATTTATAATGTATAATTCTAAAAAGACAAATTTGTATATTAATAATTATAGTAATTATTGTAATAAAACAATTTATTTACATATTATTAAAGTGTACACAAAAATAACTAATTTGTAGATTTTTATTTTATACACAAAATTTACTTTCAAAATTCAATTTAAGTTGAAGTCAAAAACATTCGTCCAAAAATTATATTTTCAATATTCATACATATATGTTTCGAAATTATTAATATATTCCAGAACACTTCCACAATATGTCAAAATATCAAAATATGGATATAAAAATTTATTAGTTCAACATTAATGAGTAATAGTTCATCAATTTAAATTGTCAATATATGAACAATTAAATTAGTGAGAACCTTGATGAACCTAATTTCTGATTATATTTCTTAAAAATAATCTGTACATATATCAATAACATAAAAAATTAAAGTCAGTTGATTAAAGGTAACTGAATAAAACTGTCAGAAAATCTAATGAAAATAGAACAAATCTCTGTTTTTCTTATCAGATTAAAATCAAAATCTGTTTACATGCCAAATATTCATAAGATTTTTCATTAGATGTGCATCAGATTTAAATCTAATATTAGGGCTATTCATAAACATATATAGTTAATGCAAAAACAAAATATTGTAGAAAATTTTTTTTTTGACAGTTGTTAAAATTTGAATTTTTTACATTTGCAGTTTTGCGTTGCATGTCTTATACAGTATCTTCTATATTTTTGCAGTTTTCCTACAGCAATTCTTTTATGACTTCATTTGCACCATTTTGATTATGAGCAAAATACTTGTCAATAATATTGCCAATATCACTTGTTTATAAAAACCAGTAACAAATACTAGATTATTTAATGCGTAAATGATAAATTACGTTTTGAAAATTCAAATTATGTATGACACAAAAATGTATGACAAAAGCATAGTTGTGATCCATATATGAAACTTCGATTGGTTTTTTTTCAAATCTTGATCCTGAACGGGTTAAAAAAAATTCAACTATTTTAAAAACAAATTGAACTGCAGTTTGAATATCATCTCTGGCATAACTATTCAAAACACGATTTTTTTTTTATAAATCTTAGTTATGAATGATCTTATTTTTATTCAAAATCAATAACTTATACATAACTATTTAGTTGTTCTAATTTTTAACTCTCTGATTTAGTTCTTCTCAAAAGCTCGTAGGAAATTGATATAAGTTCAAATTAGATTTTTCCTGCAATAAGCGATTGCTTTTTTTGCACCTCAATATATTAAAAAATATAGTATATACCTACTTTATTAGAAGATTTTTTGCTCATCGGTTTTGTTTCAATATTTTACGCAATAGATTTGTATAAAACAGTGTTGAACATTTTAAATAGATACACAACCTATAAGTGAACGTCAGATTATTTTCAGTTATTGTTCTACTATATTACAAACAACCTAGTTTTATAATCACGTATACTTAAGTATTAAAATTGACAAAATTATTGAACTACTAAATAATGTAAGCAAATTTAAAAATATAGAGATTTGAAAGTAAAAACTTTTAACTGATTTGAATTGAATATTATTAATAATTTTTAATATTTGATTGTAAATATCGATATTTCGGAAACAACATACTTCCTTCATTATTGACTAACTAATTATCTTAATTTATTCTACTTTTTCCATTTTATATCCTAATATCTACCACCTATTTTACCTGCATTTTTGCAAATTCGTTAAACTTTTA
Source organism: Argyra leucocephala (assembly GCA_963942445.1). Lineage (NCBI taxonomy): Eukaryota > Metazoa > Arthropoda > Insecta > Diptera > Dolichopodidae > Argyra > Argyra leucocephala. The sequence goes on from OZ012681.1 coordinate 21,112,212, forward strand.
TATGTGCCTAATTTGCTTATTTTATGTGCCTTTTTTTTGATGATAAATTGGTTTTATCAATTTTATGATGTTGCTCGATTATGTGTTTAGCAATTGCCAACATAAAATTGTTAGTACCTCTTATAGTTGCTAATTCGGCTTCCCTTAAATGTTCTTGGAATCACACCGTAATTAGTCGTTTTGATTGCTCTATATTTACTTTTTTACAGTTCTGGCATAATATTTTATATATGTCGTTAACTTCTTCCATTTCATTTAATTATTCTTTGCTGATCCAAGTATTCTGCTAATTTTTTCACTTCTGCTTGTCTATAGTTTCAATTTGTGTTTTTTGAAAATTTATTTTAAACTTCTCAGTGGATGTTAATGCCTGATTCACTGATTCAGAACGTATGTTCCGAACCCATGCGCGCGCATATTTTTTGTATGAAAATTTGAATTCTCTCAATTTTCAAAAATGTTTGGAACATTTTTTTCTCTCCGTAACAAAAGTTGATTTAAATTTAACTTTGTGTTCGGAAAATTTTTTTTTTGCTGCCATTTTTAATTTTTTTTTTTTAATTTAATTTTTGACATTTCTTACATTACAATTTACAAAACATAAACAAAAAAAAAAAAACAGTTCAAAAAATATTTTTTTTTGTTTAAATTTTATTATTTAATAATTTTATTTATTTGAATAACAATGATTTGATATACATATTAAGATTGAAATAAACAAGAATTTTAAAATTAATTCAAATCAAATTCAAATGATAATGTCTGCTGTTTAAATTTTTTTTGTTCGGAACTCAATGTTCTGAAGCAATGAATCGCAATCATAAGAATTCTCTTTTTACAAAATTGTTCGGAACAAAATGTTCTGAATCAGTGAACTAAGCATAAGTGCGTTATGCAAATTCTTTTAAGTTTTCCTTCATCCTTATTTTGTTGGAACAAGCTCGTCATGTTATTTAGTTCGATATGGTGCTTTATTCCATCTATGATTTTCTTCATTTTATCCAGTTTTCTTTACCGTTTTTTTATTTTGTAGCGTCTTTCTTTTTCAAAGTTAGCCTTTGATATAGTGGTATAGGTACCAGTCTGTTGATCATCGTATGGTATGATGCCATTTTTTATCCATGTGGGTAATTTAACTCCAGAGTGGGGATTGTATGTTGGTGTTAATATCTTTTCTGTATCGGTTTCATTTTTATGTATTATTTGTATATCAAGAAACGGCATTTCGTTGTTTTTTTCCCTCTTCATAGTAAATGTTATATTTTCATGTTTTTATTCAGTTGATCTAATATGATGTTTATTTTATCCTTCGATACTACTGCGATGATCTCTATGCGATGATCATCTATGTATCGCATCCAAATTCACGGCATAAGTCCCTCTTCTTCTATCCTGTCTTCATTATGTCTCATGAATATTTCACTTAAAACTGGCGAAAGTGGGCTATCCATGGCAGTTCCTCTTATAGTTTTGTAATATTCGCCTCTAAAAGTCTCTAATAAGTTGCCTCTAATTACCACTAAAAATAAAAATCCGATTAATACAATTGAAACATGAATATTACTATTAGTCAAGCAACAACAATTTCGGTAGAGGAGAGCTTTCTAACAACTGTTCAAAATTAAATATTCATATTTTGTTTTTTTTTTAGAAAACTAAAACTCTGTTCACAAAAACCATTTACTAAATCTAATTACATAATTATTTTCAGTCCAAAGAAAAAGTAAAAATTAAAAACATAGAAAAAACAGAAAAATCTCACGTTCTTGTATGAATGCTATCATCATATGCATATACAACACTTAACATTACCACTTAACATTTACATTATTACGGTTATGATAAGAGTCATACTTTTTTTCTTCATTTTTATTTCTTCATTTTTTTGTTTGTATAAAATTACCTTACTAATTATCCAAACTGAGTGTTACTGTTTTGTAAAATTTACTGTGTTAAAAATAAAAATGTTGACCCTCTGGGTAACAATTAAAAATTACAAAACTTCTATTTTCCGATTCTTGTAATTTTTTTTTTCACTTTTTCTTTTTTTTTTTTTTTTATATAAAAATATAATAATAATATTTAAAAGTTAAAACTTTTATTTATAAAAAAAAAAAAAAACAAAAGTAAAAAGGTTTTGTTTTTCCTTTCCAGGAAGTAAAAAATTTACATATTTATCTTCTCATATTCACATCATCACACCACCGCCATTTTTTCCCATTGACACGTTCATACCATATGAAATTTACATTTTTATAAAAAAAGGATATTTCTTAAGGATATTTACAAGTTTTTTTTTTATAAATGTATATGTATTGCAATTTAATAAAAAAAAAAAAGTGAAATGAAATTCAATTGACAAAAATGAAAGGCAGAGGCAGCACCCTACTCATATAATTAAAAAAAAAAAAAAAAACTTCAAAACACTAAAAAAAAGAGGGCGTAGGAGAAAAAAACCAATTAAGTTGCAAAAAAATGTAAAAAAAAATGTATTCTATAGAATTAGGAAGCATTCGTCTGAGACCTAAGACCTACTTATTTGCATACAATATGAATTAATGTTTAAGGAAGTAATTTTATTTTTATCAACCCACACACGATTTCAAAATATGTGAGAACTTTTTTTTTTCATGCAATTTACAGTTGTACTGTAACAAATAAAAATATTTAATTTCTTTGTGTAAAAAAATATATATATATATATATATATATGTATAATAGTTATATACTTCAGTTGTTTGTCTTTGATAATGAAATTTATATAGAAACAAAAATCCAATAGAATAACCGTTTCTTCAACCGAGAGTGAATATTATTTAAAAACTACAAATTAAAGAAGCTGCAGTTTATACCGGGTGTTCCAACACATATGTTTAACATAAATTTCTTATTTTTTGACATAGAATCCGAATTTGTATAAAAATACATCTCTTCTCATTTGAAAATCTCGATTTCGGCCTATTTCGGCGAATTTTGAGCTTAGAAAACCTTTTTCCGGTCCTTCCCGGAAATTGAAAATATCACCAATTGATAGTGCACCCTCTTGATTTAGTTAATAATTTTTTTTTTAAATTTTAAATGCTCCTTCATCTCTTAAAAGGCTGAAACGCATGCTCGAGAACACCCGGTATAACGCTTTCTTTAGTTGACAAAAAAACAATTATAGCACAATGAGAAAATATTGAAGTAATAAAGTTGATAATGCACTCGTCTTACTTACAGTATAATAGATTCAGTCTTAACAGATTTTATTCTTGCTCATTATCTTCTTCTAGGTCTCTCTATCTTAAAACACTATCTTTCAATTGGTCAATCATATCATGATGACAAGTATTGAAAGATCTATGTTCACTTGATCATTTCACCAAACATTTTTCAGATCTGTAGATGTTCTTCCATATCTGAATTAACCGCATTCTTTCTTTGCAACAACATTTTCAAAGTTGTTTCGTTATAAGTTGATGCATTTTACTAACTCAATATAAGATCGTTTGCAGAAATATGATTATAAGCATTTTGTGATTGCAATGATATCATATGACATAGTTTTTTGACAAAATGATGATGACAAAAGTAAACATAGATATTGTAGAGACGAAGTATCGGCATCAGATTTAAAACAATTTCGTGTCTTAGACTGAAGAGAATACGCCCGTGATCGAAAAAAAGGTGTACGTTGATGAGTCAGGCCCAAGACCTAGATGGTCTGTTGACCACCTAAGTGAGTAAGAAAGTAAACACAGGTGGCTGTTTTTAAAACAAAAAACGGCAATATCGATATTCGAATATTGTTTATTAGACAAGTAGTGCTAAACGAAGAAACTGGAGAGACATAATGCAGAGAATTAATAAAAATCGTTTGCAGAAAATTGTAATGATTGGCAAATCGATTTTAAAATGCCCCAACAGAAAATATACACTTTCAATGAAAATATACACTCACATTCTTGAAGGCTAATTGCGTCAGTGATAAAAAATTGATCCGGGTCAATTTTTCAGAAGTCTTCCAGAAATACAAAATTTATTTAGATGTTTATTCTAATATTTCATCACCGACGCAATGAGTCTTCAAGAATATGAGTGATAGTATATTAATTGCTGAACGTCGCAGCATTAGTATTGCAAAATTATAAATGAATGAAAATATGGAAGAAACAAGTGGTATTGCCTAACGTAATAATAAAAATATTTTTACTTACTTGCTTACTTAATACTTCGTTACTTATTTAATTGGCATTATCAAATTAGGATACGAAGATTCTCTTGGTTGGAAGATTTTTCTTTAAATCCGTTCTAGCTTCGAGTTATGGATATATAGAAGAATAATGAGAGTTTCGTTAACCCAACATTGTACATATATTTCTATTTTAAACGCTCTACATATTAAATTTAGACTTCTAAAAACAATTATTTTCTATCAATTACGGTTCTATCTAACGCATTTTGGGCACATTAAGAGACGTTCGAGAAGAACGAAGAAGCTGATAGTTGAAAGTAAAAGTAACGAAAGAAGAGCAAGATTAATGTGGTCAATATGTGATCTGTCCCCTCCACATATTTGACAGACCAACGACGACTTCTATGGGGAAAGAGGATGTAATAAAGTAAAAATAAAAAAATATTTTTAAATTTGCACGAAGAAAAACGAAGATTATCGGGGATTAGGTTTCCTAATTTTAAAACTATATTATTATTATTTTTTTAGACTGATGTTGTATCATGTTAAGTTACATACTATAGCCTAGAATAACGGAGATTAATATTATTTTAATTTATATGTTGTTATATTTTTTTGACAGAAATTTTTGTTGCTGTTATGAAACGTCAAAATTCAACCAATTATTTTCTAATGTAAATTTTTCAGTATTTAAAATTTTTGCAGCAAAACTGTTTGCATACTTTTTATTTCAAAATTAAAATTTCTGTTATACTAAAATTTTTTCCCGAACAAACCATTTTATAGCATGTTTAAAAAAAAAAAACAATTAAATTGAGAACCCCTGAAATGATAAAAATATAAAATGCACATGCAATATTGTCAATTATTATTTTCGTATGGTTGCATTGGTAATTCCAACATTCCAGTAGCTTTCAGTCAGTATTTCACCCTCTATATATTGTTAGTAAACCATTTTGCTTATAATTATTGTGGCCGGAAGTGATAAAAAATAAAATAATAAAAAACAATCAACAAAAAAGGGGAACATATAATAAAAAGATAGAAACGATATGCAACTTGCGTTCTTAATAATTTCCCGCGTTTATATTTTTTTATTTTTGTAACTCACTAGAATGCTATTAACTGAATACTTAATTTATGTAATTGTTGGTATTATTAAATGGTAGAGAACTGATGAAAAACATTTATTTTTTTATGATATAACTATGTATAAATAATAAAAATGGTAATATTTTTGTTCACAGTACTTAAGTATATATATGTTTTAATATAAAAAAAAAAAATGAATTATTAAGATAAGTGTTATCTCTTTCATTCTCTCTTTGTGATATATGAATATCATTATTTATGATAAGTAGTCAAGTTTCACTTTATAATTATGTACATATATTAAATATATTATTAAAATATAAGTAATTGATTGTAATTAATTAATTAAGTAAGTATTTGATAATTGTTTTTATTATTAAATATTTTTACAAATTGGTAAATAACTATAGTATATAAATTAAAACACGCTTTTTCTATTCTGATACTTAATTTTACTTGATCGACCTTACCATTATGAATGATATTTTAAAACAGTAGTTAATTAAATAATAAGTTAAATCGGTCATCGCAACACTACTTGAACTCATCAGTAAGTATTTGTTGCGTTAGACTACTTATACAACTCCTGATTTTTGTTTTGGCTGGGTTTTATAACTTATTCATAGGTGTTATTAATACATAGCTGTGAGTTATAAAAATTGATCAAAATATTAATGTAAAATCTGTTTTAAGTATTACTATCAAATAAATTTATGAAGTTATATTTAATAATTTCAAGTAAATTTATAGTAATTATATGTATGTAGTTAATTTAATTATTTTCTGATCTTTTTCTAAGAGTTAAATTTTATTATTCACATCGTAAGTATGATATTGTGCTAAATAAACATACTAATGTTTTATTTTATTGATATTTTCAAATTATTGTATACAAACATCAAATCTACCAACATAATAACTATCCAAATTATCAGCTATACATTAACTTATACACTTATTAATATTTTTTTATGTTGTAATTGCATTAAGTTGATCCTGGATTCTATCATAGATGATAATCTGTACTAATTATTAATTATACTAACGTAGCTTTTATGCTTTCACTTGTACACTCTTGGTGAAATTTAATAAACATTTTAAAAAAAAATTAAATAACTACTCTTGTTAATTTCACAAAATTATATTATTCCCACACGTGTTTCGACCTTTCGGTCATCATCATGGATCATAAATCGATACAAAACAAAATATTACAAGCATTAAATACAAAAATTTAAAAAATTTAACCAGGTAAAGATTTACATATTGAAATTGAAAAATTTTTAAATTTAAAGTGAACTTAGATTACAGGTAACAAATAATAAATTTATTGATAATTGAAAATATGTACAATTATAAATAGCAAAAGAATTTAAATCATTAATTTCTATTTGATTATTAACAATGTTTTGTTTATTTTTTATTGCTTTCTTAATTTCTAAGCCTTCATAAAAATCTAATTTCTTTCCTTTACTGATTAGATGTAGAGGTTTTAAATTACTTGAAATGTTGTGGTTTTCGGATATACAATGTTCACTTAATCCTGTTGTTGTTTTCTCTTGTTGTATACCCATTCTATGTTCTTGCATCCTAGTATTGAAACTCCTACCTGTTTGACCGATGTAGATCGCGTAGCAATTATCACAATGAATTTGGTAAACCCCACTTTTTTGCAATATTTGTTTATCTTCAATTTTGTTGTTGACAATTAAAGATAAAAATTATACTAACTGTAAATTAAAATTTTGCACAAGTATATAGTTATTGTGCTCATTATTTTGGCCAAATATATATATATACTTTATGATCCTGATATTGATTTTATTTAAAAAATTTCCGGCTTTATTGATATTTGTCAGGATTATGAATCCAGTAGTATACGGAGAACAGTTCCAGTTTCCACTATACTACATGATAACTGTTGTTAAAATGCTCCCATCCTTAATCGCCATCTATAATTATATAAACACCTTTTTTCTTTGTTTTGAGTTCGTTCAAAATATTTATATATTTATAGCCATTTCATTCTTCTTCTTCATTCACAAGTAAAATTGTACCTTATAGTAGTTGTCTTGTATATCACCCTTCTTTTTTTCTAGTTTCAAGAACTGTAACTATCCTATAGTTTTCAAGGTTAAATATCAAATCACTACAAATCATTGTACCAAACTACATATTTTACAGCATTGCATACTATTATCACTTCTTATTGTTGCTCCGAGGTAAAGCTTGTAACTCCTTCAAAGTTGTACTCTCCAATTGTTGTATTCTGAGTATTTTTTATTTGTTAATTTCTTAACATTTTTAGATATTTTGTCTTGTCTTCGTTGATTTTTAAGCCTACTTTTTGTGTCTCCGCATTTCTTTTCTAATTTTTCTATGGCGTAATGTAGTATTAAGTTAAATAATAGTGCGGATAAGGCATCTCCTGGCCGTACTCCCGTTTCTATTTTAAATTCACGGGTTATTTAATTTTGTATTATAATTTTAGCTTTTGATTCATGCATTGTCTTTATGACGAGGTTTGATAATTTCTGAGGTATTCCCAAATGTCTTAGAGCTGTTAAAATTATGTCTCTATTTATGCTGTCAAATGCTTGCTTGAAATCTATGAAAAGCATGTGAAGATCTATGTCGTGTTCATAACATTTCTCCATGCTTTGTTTCATGACGAATATCTGGTCAATCGTTGATCTTTGGCTCCGGAATCCGCATTGGTATTCTCCCAGTATTTCTTCAGCAAAGTAAGCTAATCTGGAGTATAAAACATTGGATAATATTTTGTAAGCACAGCTTAATAACGTTATCCCCCTGTAGTTACTGCATGTCATTTTGTTTCCTTTTTTGTGAATTGGACAGCCCATATTCCACTTCTCCGGAATATTTTCTTGCACCCATATTGTACATATTAAGCTATGTATCTTTTTATGCAGAAATTCTCCACCTTTTTTTAGAAGCTCAGCTGTTAGCTTATCTTCTCCAGGAGCTCTTCCATTCTTTAATTTATATATAGCTTGTTTAACTTCTTCGTATGAAGGTGTCATAATTAATGGCTCCGCTGTATGCATTGTAATCTGCTGCCGTTGTTGTTCCTCGTTTCTTATATTTAATAGTTCATTGAAATATTCATACCATCTATTCATCCCATATAGTGTGTTTATACCATAGTGTTCATCCCATAGACTTGAAATTATATAGTTCGAAATATTTTTTCTTAACTTGTATAGTTATTATTATAGTGATTAAAACTCTTGTTAATTCATTTTCAACAAATTTTATTTATTAATTAATTTTAAAATGTTTTATTTATTTATTTTACACAGATTTTATTATTAAATTTATTATTCTTTTTATTTTATAGCTATTTTTAAGAATTTACATATACAAGTACAGATTTTAAGATTTTATTATATTTTCTTCAATGGTCTGAGACTGAGTTTTAATCTAACAACGGTGTCTTTCATTTCCGTACGTGCACAGTAACCGGAAATAGTAACCGGCTGAAATATATCTTTGAAAGACACCATCTATTAGATCTATTACATAACTATATTAATATTTAATTTTGTATAACTATCATATTTTGTATTTACAGTTTAAAAGAAAGTATACAACTATATTATATACTGAAGAATATCGTAAGACATCGTAAGGCAGATGTTATCGTAAAACATGTCAACCAAATCTTCTCAACGTTTCGTGATGTTTCCACTGACCCAAAGTTCTTTTTCGGTGTTAAATTGTTAACCTATGACCTAACTTCTGTATACCGTATAATATATGGTTGTTCCATTTATAGTACAATAAGCAAAATGAGTAAGCTATACACGCCACTTTTAAACTGTAAGAGCTTTTGTTTTTTTCTTTTTGCTGGAGCATCACATATCATGTGCAGGCGACCTGGTTCAGCTATATTTTTTACATTTTAAATTCATACCCCTCTGAGTCATTTATTTTATCTAAAATTAAATAATCTAGAAATAAGTTTAAAGAATATTATTATTATTAAACATTTTATTATTTCTTTATTTACCATAATTAAAATTACAATGAATGTAAGCACTAGCTGTCAGGGCTATCGGTTTGTATGTTTTAAAGAATTATATACATATATAATTTTCTGCATTTATCTGGATGTTTGTAAGTTCGACGGAATACTCCAACACATATACAAATTGAAATATATATACAAATTGTAACATCATTTAATTGTCATAAACATAGTATCTGTTTCTTATTGCTTATATATGCCATCTGGCATCTGTCATCTGTTATCTGGGTCATTTGCCCATAATTTCATAATGATTGTCATGTCATTCAAGTGTTAAATTTAGATGGCGCCATAGAACTTTTTACTTTTATTATGTCTTAATTAATTTCATTTTACAATTTGCATTTTACAGTAGAACGCTGCTATGATTGTAAAAATATAAAATTATTGTAAGTTTATATTATATAGTTAGATTTTGTTAGATTCATTAAAAATATTATTTGAATTTAGTATTTTTATATTAATTTAAATTGAAATTATATTTTTATTATATTTTTAACTTATATTATAATTAATTGAATACAATAGAATGTCTAAGAATATTAATTATTTAGAATTATTGAGGTCTTAAGATAATATATGTTTAAATTTTCAATGATGGCAAATAAGATGTCGTTAAAATGATCGAGTAAATAACCCTTAGGGAATTGAAAATTTTGCACCACTTTACTACAAATATTCTGTTTATATGGTAATTAAAAGCATTCTAATAATTCTAATAAAGGTATGATATTGATAAATTAGTAAACAAATACATATTTTTCTTAAACTTGAAATGAGAACTCTAATGAAGGAATAAATGCTAGAATTTATTTTGCTTCCGTCATTTATGGCGGGTTACAAAACTAGTATATATATATATATCTTCATAATATTCTTAATTAACTTTTAGCCAGTATTAAAATTCTTTTGAATGAACCGATCATATTTTTAGAAGTAATTTTAAGATTGGTCTTAAATCAATTATCATTTAATTGTCATATTCTATATTTTAATTTAACAAATGGTTGATTAACATATAAAAAATAATTTTTAATTCTAGGATTTCGGTATTCAGCTTAATTTTCAATTTTCTAACAATTCTGTCAAAATTTATCATCAATATTTCATCATTATATCACATCTACCACAATAGATTTGACTTGATCAATGTATGCTGGTTTTTCGGAAAGCACTAGTAACAATATTACATAATACTCATAAATTAATTATATTTTCTTTTATATCAAGAATTACTTGCTTACAACAAATCCAAAAAACCCATGTAGATTCAAAAGAATGACCTTAAAAAAGTTTCATATCAAATCTACAGAATTATTATTTTTTTTTTAATAAATATTTTTAATAATTTGGAATTTCTCTATTTAGGGGTTTCTCTGATAATCTTTTTGTTGTTTGGATTTTCTCTAATAATATGGGTCTTTCTCTCTTACTCTACTCTACTTAGTATAGAGTGGTGTTCTCTTCTCAATAATCAATTCTTTTCCTAGCTAGCTTTGAGCGATATATCTGCTATAATTATTAACTTAGAAATACATGAATAACTTAAAAATTTAGAGGAAAGGAAGAGATATAGTCAACGGACACTATAATGTATATTAATACCGTATTCTTTTCAATAAAAATATTTTAAATAACATTTGGTTAATATTAAATTTAATAATATTTGATTTTAGGGTCTTATAACTTCCGATCGATATATAAATATACAAAATAATGTTTGAAAATTAATTTGAAGAGGTCTGAAAATCTGAAATATGCTTTAGAAACTAATTCTGATTTTTGTCATATCATACTTGTATAGATATATATATATGTATATATATGCAACATTAATGGAGAAAATTTGAGATATTACATGTCCATACCGGACAAAGATAAATTTATAAAAATAGACTATTGATGGTTGGAAAATACGTATAATTAGCACTAAGTATTACAAATACATATTTTTTTCTCGTTTTAACTAGGTTTAAGCAGTTTTAGTTAGGTTTAATTAGGTTAGTAGGCTTAGTTAAGTTAAGTTTTATCTTAAATAATACGAGAATATATTGGTTTTTACTTCACAGTTTTTTTCCAATAGATTTAAGAGCTCAAGTAAATTAAAACTAAATAATAACAATAATAATAACAATAATTATATAACATAAATTAACATAAAAAGCACACTATTACTTTAATAAACATGTAAAGTTATATAAATAATATCACAAAAGTTATTTTTTGTAAACTTTATTTAGGCTCAGTAATTATAAGACTGCACAATGGGTAAAATAAAGTTTAAAAAAAAATATATATATATCAATATATATATATATATATATATATATATAAATTATATACATAGATACAAATTTAATTCCGAAGTATGAAATTGCATACAATTCCTAAATCCTAATTTCTTTTCGGTCGTAGTTTGTTAAGATATGGCCTGTTTAAAGGCTGTAAATGCACCTTATACTTCTGTAATGGAAATAGAAAATAAGCTATTCCTTTAAAAAAAATGTTTGATTCATTTTAACCTACCCTTCTATTTCTATCACCCGTTGTTTTAGAAACACCGTATATCATAGTAATCGATATTTGACTATACATATATATATATATATATATATATATGAACAATTAAATACCGTATACAATTATCGTAAATTTTTCTTTGAATGAAATTTTAATAATAATAAAAACAAAAATTATTCATTCAATAACTACCATATTATATTAATCTTTCCTATTCCCCATTTTTCATTTTAACAAAAAAATCTAAATTTCAAATTAAATATAAATTCTTTTCTTTTGATTTAAAAAAAAAAAAAAAAACATTTTTATATCAAAAACAAAAAGAAAAAAAAAATAGTTTTACCTTTAAAATTTCTTTCACAGTTGGTCTGACACAGCAATATAACAACCGTTATAAAATAACAATTTAAATATTTTTCCTTCATTTATTCTCAATTTCAACCTTTTATTTTGTGTTATTTTAATTTATTTTTTTTTTCGATTTTCCTTCCTAGAAATTTGATGAAATTAAAACGATTTACTTACAAATGATGAAAATATTGGTTACAACACCACCATCAAATAAACAATAATACTTAAAAACGTGAAACTCTTACCAATTTTAAATTTAAAAGCTTTTAAAGTGGAACCTTTTGTTGATTTTAAGTTGAAATTAAAATAAAAAAACTCATTTTACTTTACTCTCAAACCTACCTCCTTTAAATTTCTTTCTTTCATGACAATACACTTCACAACATTTATTATCGTATCATAAAATCAGTTCACCTGTAATTTCAGCATTTAAAACGTCATCATTTGTTTTTCTTTCTGGGAAAACTTGTTTTTATTGTAATGAAATTGTAATTTTCTATTTTCCAAGTATTCATCTGTATATCTTTTGAGATTGCAGCATATAGTATGCAATTTACTATTTAGAGTAGAGTGGGAAAGAGAGAAAAAAAAGATTTAATACATTTATTTTTTCTACTTTTAGAAATATTTTTTTATTTACTAGCTTTCATTCATGATTTTCTGGTATCAATCAATTGTTAAAAAAAAATAAAAAATTAAACAAAAAAAAAAAAATTGATTCAAGTTGTTTTTAAAGCAGCAAACAAACAAGCAAACCAACAAGCAAACAACAAATAACTGACTTTTCAATAGTTACAAAACAAAAAAACAAAAAACCAGTAATGCAAAAATAAAGTTTTTGTTTTTTATTTCAAAATAATTTATTCTTCTTTAAAGTTAAATAGTAGTGATGCCAGATGGTATGTAATTATCTTACAAATCAGTTATTTCTAAACTTTTTTTAATCCATTATTTTTGAGTGATTATAAACAAATTGATATATGAAAAATTAAATTTTAAAATACAAATTAATTTTGAAATTAATTAAACATTAGATTTGAATTGTAGTAGAATCCAAGCTTAAGATGTTTTTTGATTTAATTTGTCATAATTGTAGAAATTAACATTGAAGTATTGACTATAAAACTCTAATAGACATGTGGCAAAGGCGTCTTTAGAATTTTTTCTCACCTGTGCTAAAAACTATAATGCACCCTAAAAAAACACTGTTTTGCAAAAATATATTATTTTTATTAATAATATTATACATATATTTTATATTCACATATATTAATTATTGCAATAAATCAACAAATCAATAGGTTAACAATAAAAAGAATATATAAAAATATATTAATTAAATATTAAATATTTTCAAAAATAAATTACATTGATATTTTATTTAAAAATTTAATATAAAAAATGTATAATCAAAATCATCGCGGAATAAACAATATAATTATATTTTTTAATTTTATTTAGTATTAATATTTCCAGAAATGAAAAATTTTGTTAAAAAAACACAAACTTTTAAGAAATTGACTGACTTACTAAAAAAAATTAATACAGCACCAAATGTTTTTCTTATAACATAATTAGTTATAGTTACTATTTTTTTAAATTTTATTCACTTTTTTACACTATTTTAATATATTTATTATATAAATTTGTAAAAAAAAATGCTAAGTTTAAATTCAATACTTTTTTACTCATATGTTTTATCCGTCATATATAATTATAAAATTAAAATCCAAATAACTTATGTCGAAAACACAATCACGATGAATGACGAATTTTTCGCTTTCATGTCGAAAACACTATCACGACGAATGCCGAATTATTCGCTTTCAAATACATAAGATTATATGTAAATCGTGACGAATGACGAATAACCAAAATTCCGCGTTCAAAAAATAGATCTATTTCTATTTTACTCGTCGAAGAATGCGATGACATTCATTGATACCAACATAAATTGGTCAAAATGGTTTTAATAAAACATTTTTAAAATTCAAATTCAAAGAAAAATTTTTTTCATCGCGAATAGTTCGTCGTGATTGTGTCTCTAAGTTTCTAAGGGCGAATTTGGGTCATTCGTCGTGATCGTGTTTTCAGCGTTATGAAAAGTAAATAAATAGGAAGAAAAAACTGCAATTTTCTTTGGTTGCTATGGTTACTTTACACCGGGTTATTAGATCAACAGATTAGAAATATTTAAATTTTAGCTACAGTTATGTGCAAATTTACGCACATAAAATGTATAAGTTTTGTTTTTTGTAAATTTGATTAAAAAAATTGGAATTTATAATTTTCGTGGGAAAAAAACAATTGTGTGGCAAAGAACACAATTATATCTTCTATGAGATTAGGGTTAGTTATAAAAATATAATTTATTAATTATATGCCGACAGAGTTTAAGAAAATATAATCGATTATTTCCAACCAGAGGCCTATCGGGGAAATTTTTCAAATTTAGAAATAAAATAATAGTTTATTTTTTTGGAAATGTCTTTTTGTTGCATTGTTTTGTAATGTGAAAATGTGACTAACAACTTTACGGCGCGCCCCTCAATCCACAGCGCCCCTGTGCTTAGCACATTTAGAACTATGGAGAAGACGGCGTTGTGTGACACTATCGAATAGTGCACATAACATTGCAATTTATTTATAATATTTAAAATATGTATTTTTTAATTGAATTTTTAAAATATGTAGTTAGCTCTTGAAAAATGAAAAAAAAAAACTGTAAAAATTTTATAATATTAAAAGACTAAAAACAAAATTAAAAGTATTTTTTATGTATTATTTTTATTTATCAATCACTTTAACTTTTATTCACAATCACAGTAATTTTTAATTCAATTTTTTAATTAAAGCTTTGATTATTAACTAAAAAGAAAATTAAAAATATTTTAAAAATAAAATTTTAATAATCAATCACTTTTTTAATTCCAAAAATTATATAGCTTTTGCTAAATAGGTATGAATACATATTTTTATATTATGTAGGTACCAATAATTTTTTTTTTTTTTTATATATGTAGACTTAGATGGGTACCAATATTTTTTTCTATACACAAACTTAAATTAAAACAATAATTTTTTAAATGACTTAGCTCAATAACCAAAACAAGCAAAATATCATTAGTTAAAAGAGGTAAACTTTACTTTTACTTATCCTATACCAAATTTATTATGAGAGAGAAAAAGTACAAAACAAATGTCTGCCTTTTGCTTTATACTGTAAAAATTTTTTTTTATACCTATATTTAGAATGTATATGAATGTATATATTAATAAATTAATAACATTAGTGACTCACTAGCGTGACGCGAGTTTATAACATTTTCCTCACCAGAATCGATCAACGTGTTAATAGTAAGTTTCACTTACAAAAAATCACACACTAACTATATCAACACATTTATAGACATGGAACAACATTTTAATTTTTGAATTTGAGTAAAAACAATAACATTAATTAATTTTTTGCATTAAATATTTGAATGTGTAAATAAAAACTAATATTTTAATTTTTAGGTATAATATATTTAACTATCTATTGAACTAAAATTATACATATTCTATTTATCTTATACATAAACTAACTATTTAGCACATTTAAAAGATTTACTTTTAATTTTAACTTTTAGCTTTAATTTTTTTTATGTGAATGAATATTTAAATTTTGTTGAATGAATTTTGTAATGTATAAATTTTTTTTCTAATTCATTATATAGTATAATAAATACTTATGTAAAAATAAAAAACATAATAATATAGTGCAAATTTGATATAATGCAATTCTCCACAGATAAATTCATATGCACAGTTCACAGATGAAAACTGTTCATATTTCACTTTTCTTCACTTTTCTTACTTTATTTATATACTTTCACAAAATTTTAAACATATCTAAGGAAGATTGCTTGAAATGAAATAACCTTTTATATAATATTAATTTAAATAAAATTTTAAATTAAAGCTAAATTTTACATTTTGCTTGCTTTTGTTTACATTTTGAATATTTTAAGGTTATGTATATAGATTTTCGATGGCAAAACATCTATAAAAGTTACCATAAAAATAATATAATTTTACTCCCTCATACACATTAACGGTATACTATACTCCTCTCTTTATAAACTCCAATTTATCAGTTAAAAATTTCTTATGAAAACCGGCCTAAATACATGACTGTACCAATTAAGAGGGGTGTTAAGACTTGTAAAACAATTTAAGGGACAATTGATTATATTTTTTCAACTACATAGACAGAGCTTTTTGATTTTACATACAAATCTAAATTCGGCATTTTGTCCAAATCCTTTTACAGATTATTGGTAATTTATTAATTTCTCTTTTTTTTTTGTCAGTGACACTATTAACGCAATTTGAATCATTAAAACAACGTAATTATCATCAAAAAATTCTGAACGATGTCAAAAATATAATGTCAATATTATAATTTGACATTTCAACGATCAAACCGAAATCGTTTATGGAAATACATAATAACTAGGCTCATTATAACCACTTAATATTAAATAATTAAAAATAAATCTTACTTTAACAGAATTTTGTATTAAGTATAAGGAAAATAACACTTTTACACTCATTTAATTACAATCACAACATGTTATTAAATATATTTAAAATTAAAATTAATTAAATAACAAAAAAAATATATATTTAAATAAAATAATAATAAAGTAAAAAATTCTTATTAAAATATAAATATTTGACATTTTAATTATAAATCACGTCAATATAATCTAGACAAAATGAGTCAAAAAAATGGCATTTATTTTAACATATTATTTCCAATTAGTGTTCTTATAGCTATCTTAATTTACAATTTATAACCTATAGAAATATTTATTAATGCTATATAACTTAAATTAAATATAGAAATTCATTTTTTAATATTTTTTTTTTTATTTTATTAAAACTTGTAATGAATAATAATAATAATAACTATAAATTAAAAATTCATTTTTAGTTAAAATATTTTTAAGAAGTTAAAGGAAAGAAACAAAAAAAAAATGAATAAAAAAAACGTCCGTCACCGGAAATGACATTTTAAAATTCCCAACAATTACAATTTTATAGCTTGCATATTTTACACTAAAATATATAAATAAATATAATTATTATTGTTTTATAGACAATTAATGTTTGCAATTCTCCTTGAAAGGTTCACCATTTTTTTTTTTTTTTTTTTTTTGCTAAAATGTTTATGTATTATACAACAAAAAAAAATGTTCCTTTACAATATTTTTCATATATACAGTATTACCAACAAAACACGAATGACACTCTTTAAAATTAATAAAATCAATTCATATCATATCATATTATATTATTTTGTTATTATTATGCAAATTATGAAATTGACTCAATTTAAAATAGAGAATTGAAATTAAAATTCATTTCATTTTATTTGAATTCATCAATTAAAAAAAAAAAACGTCTTCGTCTCGATTATTATACGACAGCCACAACAATATGGAATATTCAAAAACGAATGACTAATAAAAACAATTTAATAAACGAATAGTTTATTGACTCTGCATATTCTGTAATTGTTCAAAGGAGACTTTTTATATACAATAACAGTAATAATATACGTAAGCGATACGATAAAAATATATCACTCTTAAAATTAAAATGTTATATTTTTAATCACCACATTCAATGAGAGTACATAAAGAGCATAAGAATATGAGATAATTATATATTCGCAAAACAATAGTTATCACTACATACATACATACATACCATATGTATATTTATATACGAATATAATTAATAGTAAAGTTGAACGAAAATAAAGTAGTTATTCAAATGCCAAATTAAAGCTCTTATTATGATGAAATGTCATGGTGGGCGCGTGCTATTTATCATAAATAAATATCCAACTTCAACTTGAAATGACACAATTTTGTTATTGTTGTTTCTTTTTGCTTGTTTATTATATTATCTTATATTCTAAAAGCGATTTTAGTATTTTTTTATTTTTTTTTTTGCATTATCACTCAGTTTTGCAACATTTCATTGTATATAAATTATAATATCTGGGTAAAAAAAAAAAAAATCCCTCTAGAATTCGGTAAATGAGTGCTTGAAAAAATAAATATATATATAATTCTATAAAAAATAATATATACATATATATATAAATATAATTCTATAAGTTTATTTAATAAAAATTTAAATTGTTAATCTGTTGATGACTTATTTCATAATCAGGTTTGATCTCATTTTATAATTTTTTTCCATTTTGATTTGTTTTGAGAAACGAATGTCAATCTGTAAATCAAATTCGAAAATTGACTTTGATTTTGTCTAATCATCTTAATTTTGCATTTTTCTACATTTTGCATTAATGTTTTTATTGCATTCACTTCATAGCTTTCGTTCAGTTGTCATGAAGTAAGTTATTAGCTCAATCTTATATTTATACGGAAAGAGAAGATATAGCGTCTGCAGTGTAAATCTAAATATGTATTTATATGTCAGTTATAAAGTAAGCTTATAAGCTCTTAACTCAGCAACTACAATTCGTGATGAATTTTGATCTTCTGCTCAATGTTTCTTCATTCACATATATCGTTCCAACAGTTTTGCAATTTCGAGCATTGAGTATAGCGACATCCATATTGTCCCCCCAAATGCTTCTTGGCATTCCTCATAGGTATAAACTGTTATAAAATATATTTCATTTGGTTCTTTGTTTATTCATCGTGACTATATATATCGTATCTAGTCTTTCCGCATTAAGAAACGAATTATATCTTCTTCGTTAATTAGTTAGCACTGTTCATCATTGCTTCTTATTTCATGTTAACCATTTTCGAATCTTATTGCTTTAAAATTTTTTGGAAGTATTTTTGTCTCAAATATACGAATTACGCTCTTAGAATTTATTAACACCTACCAAGTATCGCAGACATATGTTATTACCGTCCGTGTATAATTTAAATACATATACAGCTGTTCTATTTAGTTCCATTTCAGTTAAGTTAGACCAACAGCTCAATTATAACAACACTGTGTTAGCAATCAGTCAAATTTTGTTCGGTTGATTCCTATTCCAATTCACCATTAAAATCTGGAAATGTTGCCAAAAATGCATAAAACTGACTTAAAAATTGGAGTTATCGGTCTTATACGTCATCAACAAAATTAAGATATTTGATTTTTTGAATGAACATTGGCCTATATTCCACGAAGAGTCCTAACGCCATAGTTAACTAACCTTTAGGCCTACAAACTAATTTTGTAGAGGGATTTTCGTATACGGGGAAAGGGGTATGAAACGTATGTTAACCGCAAGGCGTTAACATTCTTCGTGGAATATAGGCCATTGTTAATTAAAAATAAACAAAATTACATTATTGACTCCACTTCTATTTTAAAAATTGTACTGTACTTATTTTTCCATTATTACAATATCAATATTCCACAATGTAAAGCTAGATTTCTTATTTTGGACATCAACAATAGATCACCATTTTCATTTTCATTGGACATTATTTTTCTTCGGCATTTTATTTAAACTTTCTTAATTTTTTCTTCAATCTCGTTCTTGAAGCGATATGGTACAGTTATTTAATTGCATTGCAATATTTTAATTGTCTATTTTTGAATAAGTCTTTAATTGCATTGCAATATTTTAATTGTCTATTTTTGAATAAGTCTTGAAGACGTTAACTTCGATTTAAGATTTGAAAAAATGAAAACACGAATTAATACGAAAAATAAGGTTTGAAATTAGAAATGAAAATGAAGAAATAGATTTTCGATAAATTATATAATTTGACATTTCAAAAATCTTTCGATGTTAACCTAAAATCTTCAGCTAATTTAAACAATTTTATTTTATGATTTTGAAAAGAAAATATTTGAGCTAATAATAACGATTAAATTATATAACGATTAATATTGATGGTTAAATTATTTGATTTAATCTTAAGCTAATAATAACGGTTGATATTAACGGTTAAATCATTTGAGCTAATCCTAAGCTAATATAATAACGGTTGATATTGACGGTTGAATTATTTGAGCCAATCATAAGATGATAATAACGGTTGATATTAACGGTTAAATCATTTGAGCTAATCTTAAGCTAATAATAACGGTTAAATTATATCTCTTAGTTTTAGAAATGATTTTCCATATTTTTTTATGTGCCATATTTAATTAGCAAATAACGGGGATCATGTTGACTATCATCGCTATAGCATATGTCAGGGATTATTTTTCACCATCAGTATCGGAATAGCCAACACTACATCAACCAAAGCATTTACGTACATTTTTAAAATGATTTTCTTTTTACTTATTTGATTTTTACTTATAAGATAATCAAATTTGCTCAATTTGTGTACCCATTTCAATAGTTCTTTTCTTATTCGTCGTAGAACACATACATTTGCCACTACGTCTGTCCAACAAATGTATATACGATTACGATTAATTAAAAAATTTCTTCAAGTGATGTCATCACCATAAATGTAATTTCTATGAATCAGAAATATAAGCTGGGTGACGCAGTAGATGGGGCCTTTCAACCGAAATATCCCAGGTTCGATTCCCGACGAAGGCAAAAAATACTTTTTCGATTTTGCGGCCTGGTCCAGTACCCTTTATCACTGGGATAAAATAAATAGTTGAGAGTTTTGGTTATCACTAAAAATAAAATGGAAATTTGCTATTATGAAGGCGAAGTACTCTAGATATAGTTTTACACATTTAAATTAGTCTATACCATAAAAATTCTACAGAAAAAGTTGTTGTATGTGACCAAATCTTTGTGTAAGAGCAATTAGAGTGTTCATCCCATAGACTTGGAATTATATAAAAAAAAAACAACCCTATAACAGAAATTTTCTCAAACAATTATGTTTATCAGTGAATGTACGTTAAGAATGAATGAATGAACGCTTAAAGAAAATTAGTTTCGCTCAAAAATAGTAGTTTAATTTAAAATGATTCTGTAATAGAAATATAGCCTCATTTTTAATTTTATTAATACATTTTAAATTTTTTTAAGTTCATCATAATGAAAAAAAAAAAATAGATTTTTTTTTATATTTTTCAAAATGGCGTACAATAAACAATTCCCAAACCATTTATTTCAGTTTCTTTTTGTACAGATTTTACATGTTCTCTAATATAAATATTTTGTGCAATTTTTACACGTAGATAAACCTAACGGTATATGGACTATTATATATAAATATTTTTGCCATTACTATGAAAATATGTACATATATCATATACTTATATACATATATATACAGTTATATTATCTACATCATAGGTATGAATTTTTTAAAATAAATAGGCAAAAATATCATTTCCACTTCCATGCCATCCGTATCCTAATAACTTGATGAGAATCACCCAGAAAAGTATTCACTTAACTCCATTTTAATAAGCTTTTCGAATCTAAAGGGAAAAAACCCATCGTTTCATGTGTACCATACCAATACCAAGGGAGCAGTGTATTCATTTTACTTAAAAAAATTCAGATTGAAATTTTATGTAGTTTAGTGTTTTTAATGTGGGTAGGGAGGGGGTTGTATAATAAAAAAAAAAACATAGAATTTACGTAACGGGGTAGTAAATTTCTTCATTTATATTTAAATTTATAACCAAGTCATTATTATTCGTATTTTTTATAGGGTTATTGCAGAGCTACCACCAAAACATAAAGAGTAAAAAACAAAAAAAAAACATATTTTAGAAGCTTTTAAAAATAAAATTTGGATAAAGTGGTGGTACCCAGTTGCAAAAATGAAAAAAAAACGGAGTCTCTTAAGACCATTTTAAGTCAACCATCCCACCCTCATGATGGTTACTTTCTCTTATATATTATGCACTGTACGACTTTTCTTTTTTTTTTACAACATTAGAATGTCTTAAAGAAAATTATGTTTGTTGAATTGAAGGAAACAAAATCGGGAAGTAATGGTAGAGAGAATAACGCAGACAGAATATTTAAAAATTAAGTTATAAAAAAAAAATTTAAAGGGAGAAAAAAAAATGTGTTTATTTGGGGCAAAGTAAGTATCATCCATTCATACACGTTTTATATGTGGGACGGATTATTTACAGAGGTTTTTTGTTATTTGTTTTATTTGTTTTTATTTTTACTTTTGTTTTTAGTGTCAATAGAAGTTTATGACTTTTCCAACATAAAAATGAAAACAAAAAACGAAACTACATAACAAAAAGTCACAAAAACTTAAAAACTTAAAAGAGAAGAAGAAAAAGACAGTGTAGAAAATTTTAATAAGATATTTTGGGTTTTTAGTACCCACTTTTATATTAAAAGTACTTTAAATTTTAAATTACTCTGGAAATAAAGAAAGAGAAAGAAAATCACTTCAGCAGAAAATGATCGATTTTTTGTTTTTTTTTTTTATTATCTTGAAGAAGATTTGTTTTTCTTTATTTTGTTTTTTTTTTCTTTTGTTATTTGTTTAGGTTCCTCTAAAAGTTATTTGTGACATATTTAAGTACATACTAATTTTAAATCAGAGATAAAGAATTTTTGTAGGAGGAAAAAGAAAACAGCACTTGACATTTAATTTTAAATGGTTGTAATTAAATATTTTTAACAACATTTTTGTTTTTGTTGTTGTTGTTGTTGTTTTACAAAGTATTTATTTATTAAATTAATTATTTAAGTATAACATTATCTCATTCTACCTTGACAAATTATCGTTTTAAGAGTTATATTAATGAATGATTTTTCAATGAGATGAATTTATGTAATTTTATGCCTCACTTAAATCCATCATTCTTGAGTATAAAAACTTTATTGAATATTTGCTGATTGCTGCTCAACATTTTGGTTTGTTTAGTAGGTGGAAGCGATCTCAAAATACATTTTCAAGTAGGTAGATTCAATAGAGAGGATTCTGGAAGAAGATGTGACAGGTTTACGATAAACATTTGTGATTAAATAAAATATTTTTTTTTATTGCTCATGAGCACCAACGAAATTATTTACTTTATATAAATTCAGATGGTTAATAACTCATTAGTGAAAATAAAAACATCTATGGTTCAAAAAAGAAATTACCTAAGTATAGAATTAATAAAAATAATGATGCATTAACGAAAAAAAAAATTCATGAGCAAAAAAAAAGGTAGCTCATTGAAGAATGCTCAACTAATTAGTAAAAAAATGAATTAAATACAGAAGGAAAACAAAAAACATCTACGAGTGAATGTATGATTTTCTAAACCTAAATTTGACAGTAATATTTAAAATAAAATATAAAGCCTAAAGTACC
Organism: Argyra leucocephala; assembly: GCA_963942445.1. NCBI lineage: Eukaryota > Metazoa > Arthropoda > Insecta > Diptera > Dolichopodidae > Argyra > Argyra leucocephala. Next base: position 21,135,697 of record OZ012681.1, read on the forward strand.
AACAATGTATTGAAAAAGGACAACATTAACATGTTAGGTATCAAAATTAAAAAGTAATTTTATGAGCGATAATGATCATGTACAGTACAAAAACAAATGCTGATCGAATTATCAAAATTGTTCTTCTTTTTCCTGAATGTCAGTGTACAAAAAATTTTCAAATTTTTTGTTTCCGAAATAGAGTTTATGATTACATATATCAAATGCACCGCGTTCCATTTTTACAGATTGATCACTATTTTTTTTAAACACATTTAATTTCAGCTGTGTCCGACGTGAAACACGATTCGCTTCCATAACATAACTATGTGTTACCAGACTATTTATGGGTATTACTGGATAAAAGACATTTCATGAGAGAACATTAAACCGATTTTGAGTGAACATTTATCCATAAACTCAGATTATAAAAAATATCCAGAAATTCAGATTAAAAGAAAAAAAAATAGTGGTTTTGTAAAACTGATCCAAAGTAAAGAAAAGTGATTAAAGAAAATAACAAGAGCAAATTATAAGGCTCATTAGCTGAATACAAAACTTATTGTATAAAAGTTTAATACAAGACTTATTAGCAAAATCTACTTACTTTTTTTTAACGTAAAATATAGTTCACCAGCAAAAAAATACAACAATAATTATGAGTTCAAAACTATTGTTTCTTTCTAAAACATAACAAGCTATTAATTATCAATAAGCTCATTATTAGGAAGGATAATATTAATATTAGAAAACGAAAATTTAATCTATATCAAACAAAACTAATTTTAAGAGCTTGTAAATAAAAATCGTTACTTATTAGTCAAATAAAGGAAAAATAATAGATAAAACATCATTATAGTACGAAAAACAGAATAATGAGCAAAACATGAGGCACTTACATTTTAAAATATTTTTTTCCAAATTTTTATAAAATATATGAAAATTTAGTTTTTACAATAATAATTGTTTGTTTGCATTTTATTTATCAATTTCATTGTGCTTATTTCGAATCATTTCATATGAAAATCTAAAATCTTAAAAAAATGTTGCTCTTGAACTCAAGAGAATAATTTTTTTTTCCGATTTGTCTTTTCCTTTCAATTGCAACCAAAATGAAAGTTTTTATTTTATTAAAGAGCAAAAAATATAATGCGCCAACACTTAAAATTTTGCTCACGTTCGTGTAACCTAAAATGGACATGAGCAAAATTTTATATTTAATCTTTGGTAGAAAGTATAATAATTTAACAGAATTCTAAAGGAATTATGCTTATGTTTTAAACTAATATTCATTTATTTGAAGCAGTTCCAGGTCGCTTACTACTTTAATTCAGTTGTGCTCTGCATTTTATAACAAAAAATGAACCACGATATTATTACTACTTACTTTAATTATATTGTAATGACAAGTTTAAAAATTGTCATAAAATAAAATAAATTCTGCAAAATAAAAATTTTAATTTTCATCTTTCTCTCTCTCTCTCTCTCTCTCTCTCTCTCTCTTAAATTCCATTCAAATTTCTTTGATTCTAAATCTTTTTAAAAATTCAATAAAAAAAAATGTTTATTGTTTTTCTTTTAAAAACATCTCACCACCATTTTCAAGAATTTTACGACTCTTAAATTTTTTTTAACTTATAACTTTTAAAAGTGGCCATGGGATTTTTTTTTATCTCTCTCTATACTAAACGTTTCAAGAATAACCATTTTTAACAAAAGCAAAACAAATAAAATCAATTTTAAAAACTATGCCAAACTGTCTATAGTTTTTTCTTCCAGCAAAACATTTTATCTTCCAGAATAAAAGAAAAAAAAACTTTTCCAATATTATAGCCTTGGACATTTTCAATTTCCTTATATTTAAAAGCACACCCCTCCTTTTATTTGTGATATATTTTTTGCAAAAACCTCTTGAATAACAGAATTTATGTAACGATATTTTTCAGCATTTTGAATTTAATTTCCTGTTCTATGTGAATTCATCTATATTTTTTTTGTAAGATTCTTCAATTCATTCTGAAAAGATTCAATTGAGTTTATTATGAAATAATAATAATGGTGAGAATCTTAACTAGTATATGTGTATATAGATTAGCAGTGAGAGGCCAGCCAAAGGAAGTAAATAGTAATGTTATGTCAGGATCGGTTATTATACCATTGTATTTGTATATATATAATGAAAGTGTATTTTGGATACGGTTCATTGATTTCATGTATTTAGAAAGATCATTAAAAATGTTTGTTAAGTTTTAAGCATAAAATTAATGTTGAGTTATTTATTGAGTTTAGTAGGGAATAATTAATATGTTCTGAAACACTGAAGCAATTTTCAAAATTTAAAAATAAAATAATTTAAATGGATTTTCTAGCTTTAATGCAATAGACAATCATATTAAAATTTCGGCAAGTATTGGTCTGAATTACTTGATTTCATTAGAAAACCATATTGGGGCTCATGATTGGAATGAAATGAATTTAATTATATTTAATTTACTTGAATTTTACCTCAAAATCATTTTTCTCTGTAAGCCGGTTGTTAACGGTCTAAGATTATATTAAAGTTTGACTTACTCAAGTAATAATACAAAAATTTCGTAGAATTTTACTAGTATATATAGAATGAAATTACGTTAAAAACAAAAACATACATACCTATTATTAGTCACAAATAACAAAACGGTTTCATATACGAAGGCAATAAAAATACCGTAATCCAATACTGTTTGCAGCAATGGTGCAATAACAATTGAAATAAATTCAAAATAAGTAATAAAAAAAATAAAAAAATTGAATAGAATAGAAAATCCGCATAATAATAATTTTTTATGAGATGATTTCTAATCAAAAGTCTTCAATTTCTATAACAAATTCAAAAATAGATTTTTTACATTTTTTTCTTTTATTATTGTTTTGTTTTTCAACTGCAGCATTTTGAAATTTCATTATAGTGTAGTCAAGTATTGATTTTCATATTTTCAACAGTCCAAGAGTAATTAGAGACGTACCTATACCTACATACATGTGCATATACATATATAATTCTATATTGAAACTATATTCTATTGAAATTGAATACCTTGAAAGTTCATTTAAGTGACTTAAAGTCGATAGAAATCAATAGAAAAATTTAATAGCCTTGAGAATTTATAAAAAAATATGAAATAAATATGAAATAAAAACCATTTCCATTGTTCCAGAAAAGAAAAGAGAAAAATAATAAAATGAAATTGAAAAATATAAGAAATTGAAATGAAAGAAGTTAAATTTAAACCTTCAAGTTGATTACATGAATTTCAAAATCAATTTTTAAATTTAATTAAAAAAAAAAAATAGTTACATACATGTCAAATTTAACTTATTTATTTTAAAATCATTAATTGGGTCAGGTTTACGTTGTATAAAAATATCGGGTTGATTCATTCTTAAACGTATAGAGGTTAAATGTTGGTTAAACTTAAAGCTGGGGCAAACTCTAAGCCGTAGCAAATTGTAAGGCCCAGATCGGCGAAAGTTAATTTAATCAGGCAAACTGAACAAATGACATTTAAAAAACAAAAGACCATATTTTATATTATGTCAAATGTCAATTGTAATTTTTTCACTTATTGTGAACATTTTCTGTGCCCTTCCTAAAATTAAATATGGATATTTTGTGTTTTAAAAATTTTGGATTTTTTAAAAAATAAATTGTTGTTTTTAAATTTTGATAACTATTTTTATAGTTTGACAGCGTTTACACATCAATATATATTGACAGTATTTATTGATGAGAGTGAATATTGAAGAAATACTGATGTGTAAACACATATTGATATCAATATATATATTGAAGATTATTTATATTTATTGGGTGAGACAAAATTAAATATGGCGAATAATTTTTTATTTCATATTTGATTTGACATTTGCTTTATATTCAATGGGTACTTGATTAAAAAAAATTTTATTTTTATATTAGTTTTGGTGAATTGATAAGAAAAAGCTGACAAATAGTTTGATTGTTTAAAAACTGATGTGTAAACACAAATGTCTCTCTCTTCAATCTAAAAATCGTCAATAAATATTGAAGAATATTGATGTGTAAACGCTGCCTAAATTGTATTTTAAAATTAAATATTTTAGATTTTTTAAAATAAATTGTTGTTTTTAGAACTTTAATATTTTTGTGGGCTAATATTAAATATTTCTGATTTTTTTTTAATTGCTTCAGACTGTGGAAATATTATAATTAAATTTTCATTTGTGACCAGCGAGCGATTTATATTTAGCATATTTATTGCTAAAACATGAAGCAAATAAATCTTAAAGATTTTATAGTAGACTGGATAATTTGAACCGCCAGATATTCGGTTTTTAATAAATTGCTTTTAAGACAATAAAATTAAATGAAGAGAAATTTTTTAAATACACCAGAATTAGCCCCACCCTGATATATACAATGTCTTATTTTCACTAATATATCACAGACTAAGTCAGAGTACTAAAAACGTTTATGTTTAAAAATTTTGTGGCTTAAACTGTTTTCAACAATTTTTAAAACTATACAGAAATATAGGTATAACTTTTTAATATCTGAACTAAATTATCGTACCGCTAATTCCCAATGTTCTATGTAATCTTTTTCCATAAAATGGCCCATAACATTCTGTATGAAAAACGCTAAGAAACATATAAAAACATGAAAGGAAAAGCCGAGGTATGGAAAAATATTGCATAAACTCATTGGGAATTAGCGGTATGATAATTTACTTATGGCGGCTTGAATGACGGCTCCAATGAGCTGTTCATCAACATCTACTAGGTTACATTCCATTTTTTAATTTTCACTTCCCTTTTTGATTTTAAATTTTAATTTAAATACTCGTATTTCGCAGAACTGTATTTTGCAAATGTCAACGTTTCTTGCTATACTAATTTTCAAAACACTTTTAATAATTTTCGAAACACTAACTAAAATTTCCTTTGACCATCCATAAAATTTCATTCTACGCCGAAAAAGCTAAACTTGATTAAACTTTTTTTTCGTACATTGGCGTAGATCGGCATCAAGTTTGCCTGCTTATATTATTTTCATATCATTTAACTGGTTTTTGACAGTTCACAGATCATATGCTGTACAGACGTAGTCAAGATTGCCTTCAGCATTTATAATTTTAAGTGTATAATTTTAAGTTAATCAGATAAGGTTTAATTATTGGTTAAACGCAAAGCTTGCAATTCTTAATTAAACAAGACTCTGCTTTACTCTGGGTTAACTTTTAGAAGTTCAGATTATCTTACTAAAAGCTAATTTCGAACTGAATCAAAATATTTGTAATTTCCATCGAATTTATTATTCCAAGATTCTTATTATTATTGATCCATCATTTGTCCAACCAAAAATTGATCTTAATTGATGATTATGTTTTTTTTTTTAATTTTATTTCGTTAGATAGACGTGCCCTGGAGATTTTTTTGTGAATGTTTTCCCAAAATTAACAAAGAAAAAAAATCTATAGATTTTTTACTAAATCATTTTTAATTGATGAAGAAAAAAAAAACATCTTATTTAAATAAACATTATTTGAAATTTAAGTTTCATATAATAAATAATAATATATTTACAAAATATTGAATGAAGTAATCGATTACCTGTTTATAGTTTAGAACGCAGGCCGGACTCATACCGGAAGTATAAATCAATTCTTTATGAAATCTCATAGGTACATGCATAAATAATAAGTTGCATTTATAATTAATTTTTAAGTATATAAGGAATAAATACAACAGCCTTTATACATATATAAAATTATTATAAAAAGGAAATGATGTACATTATTAATATTATAGGTATAGGTTAGTTAGGTATACATTTTAAAATATTATTCAAAATATAAAAAAATAACAAAGTTCATTGAATTTTTTCAGTTTTTTTTTTTTTTTTTGTTATTTTTATGGTTATTAATTTTTACTTCCTAAGATCATCATGGGCTGTGTGTGTAGTGTCAATGAACTGAAAATAAAAAAATATTTGTATTTCAAAAATTAGAAATGATAGTGACTTTATTCTTCAATAATTTAACAAGTTACAAAATAAAATATTAAAAATATTTTTGTTTTGAATTGAAGCCACAAAAAAGTAGTTAACTATCATGTTGACAATAATTAATTTTGATTTCTGACTATGTTTTTCTTTACTGTACATCTGTCTTCTTTTTGGGACTGTAAGGGATGTCACTACAACAATGTGAAAGGTTAAATAAACATATTTACTTATTTCAGTAAAATGTACTGCTTCGAAAGAAAAAATGGCAAAAAACTGCAACCCCAAAAAGGTAATAAATAGTCTAGTATTGGGGGAAAATAGACATCAGAAAACCCATAGATAAATAGAATGATGCTCTACCATAGGCAAAACGTCTATTTAATGGTTAAAAGTAGCATCAAAATGCAATCTAACGCTATAGCAATGTAAAAGAGAGAGAAAAAAATGGCAAAAAACTGCATCCCCAAAATGGTAATCAATAGTTTAGTATTAGGGAAAAGAGGCATCAAACATATATAGATACAGTGATGCTGTAATATACGCAAAACTAATAATCAATGAGTAGAAATTGCATCCAGAAGCTACCTCACGCTATAGCGATGTAAAAGAGAGATTAATGATATTATGTGGTTACTCTGAAAAACCATTTGTGATGTCACAATGCACTAATCCTGATTTTTGTTTAATTGAATGTATTAAATTTCTTCATCGAGTGCAATGCAGCTCATTGTTGGAAATCTTGTACCTTTAGAAGCATTTTCTTTAGATTTAACGGTTATTTTTTTGTGAATTATTACTGGTTTTGAAAAATGATTTGCCAATAACAGGATAACAATTTTACCCCTCATAGTCTCGTCCCAGTCAAGCATATTAAATGTCAAATATATGTTTCTTATGGAATGTGATAAGTTGAATGGCGTTAACGCAATAACCGTAAAAAAAAATTGAATTCATCTCTACCTTTTAACGCCGTTAAATGTCATTTCGTTGCAAACAAAAAAAAAACAAATAATGCAGTTAAAAATTATTGAGTTGAGTTGATCAGTTACATCAAATTAATTAAATTTCAGTGCTTCAATGTGTGCAAATTGCATCGAGCCTACCTGAAGAGTTATAATAATAAATTATAATTAAACTAAAATGTATAGAAACTGCTATACTACTCTATTGCAAAAAAACTTGGCCCGCCTTTAAACTTATCACCAAAATAAAAAATTTTGTGTTGGTAATTTTAATTACTATCTATAAAAGATATGACTTTATATCGTAGCTACTGAGATTTTATGGGACATTTTTATGGGATTTTATCGAAACGGATTAAAATACAAACAAGATATGGGACAACTATTTTGCAATAGAGTAGTAGTGCTATCCTTAGTATTATTGAGCCTAATTTAATAAGTGTAATACTCTCTTCTAACACTTCCAATAAATAAAAATTGATATTATTAAAAAAACCAAAAATTGTTTTTCTTATAAAAACATTTGATAGACATTTTTACTGTTACGCCGATGGTAAAATAACAACAAAAAAAAATAAATATACGGCTTTCTTTTTAAAAAAATAATAAATAAATTATAAATTTTCATCATTAATTTAAACATTTTTTTTTTTTTATTAATTTTACTTTTCAATTCAGAAAAACAAATACATATAAATATATATATATATATATATGCTTCATTGTTACATTATTAATAAATTTCAAAAAATAAATACATTCAACAAAACAAAAAATTAATTTAAACAAACCAATTAGTCTTTAAAAGAAAAATTTCAGTTTAAAAGTTCAACATTTTGACTTGAGAGCAAATTAAATTGAAAAAAAATAAAAATGCTGCAATAAATAAATGTTTTGCCTTTGAAAAAAAAAGAAAAAATACAACAATAAAAAAATAAATTTAAATATTTTTACTAACATACATTTTATTGTAATATACTCGGAGTGTGAAAAATATTATTAACTAAAAATGTTGCAATAAATAAATGTTTTGCCTTTGAAAAAAAAAGAAAAAATACAACAATAAAAAAATAAATTTAAATATTTTTACTAACATACATTTTATTGTAATATACTCGGAGTGTGAAAAATATTTTGTTTTAAACTATGTATACAACTAGCATACAACTTTCATCTATAAATTATAATATCACATTTTGACATCTTCGATTTTAGAATTTTGCTCTTATATATTATTGTTGTTATTGTTTTTTGCACTGCTGCTGCACTCTTACAGCAATGTTATTTAATTTATTCAGATGTTTTTGCTCTTCCTGGATGAAAATTAATGACTAAATTTATAAACTAATTCTTTTGTTTATGTTTATGTTAATTTTTATTTTTTGTTTTTTTTTTTTTTTTTAAAAATTAAAAATTATTATGAAAATTGAATTTCTTTGTTTACAACAAACAAAATAGAAACAGAATAGACTAAATTTAGTGAGTCTGATTACTTCAAACTAATCAATTGAAATGATTTTATTTTGTTGATTATTTCTTTTTTGTTTTTGCTTTGAGGTTAGGTTATGACTTTATATGGTAGGGTGTGAATATTGTATTAATTTTTAATAATATATTCATTCTGGGTATAATTGATTTAGAAAATAAATTGTAATTTAATTTGACCTATGACATTTGAAGTGTGTCAAATTGATGACAATGTATGATTGTAAATTTAAACAGAAATTAAATTAATTAATAAAAATAAAATGGAAATATGCTAATTTGAAATAAATTATATTTATTCATTTTTATTTGACAGCGTGTTTTACAAGCTATCAAATACAGTATTACAAAACTATTTTAATTTAAGTATTTTACAAGTGTTATTAATTTCTGTCATAATTATATTTCTTTTGTGATTTACGGTAGAAAAAAAAATACGTAAGTACGTTGACAGTAAAACTGACAATGGATTTTGTTGTGTTAAACAAAATAATATATTTTGATTTTCGGGCATTTTTTATTTTTATCTTTTTTCGATAGATTTATTCAGTACAAAATCAGTTTGACAATAAATGTCAAACAAACATAATTTTTGACTTTTCTTCAACCAACTTTACAACCATTAATATGATGGTATAATTATTGTCTATACATTACAAGTTTATATGGCTTGATATTAGATTCTAGTAATTGAATTGCAGTTTTTGGTAGACTAAAGGGCATCAAGTTGATATTTAAATTTTCTGAGAAAACTTCATCTTTCACTGTCATTCATTTTTGAACCATAATACGGTTTTATTATTTTAAAAAATAGCTATCTATATAATAAATATAATATATAGAAATATTATATATTTACAACGGAGGGTCTCTTAGGTTTATACAGAGTCAATAAAATAATTAAATAATGATGAGTAATGACTATAATAATTAAGTATGATATGTAAATTATTAAATATATTATTATAATTATATGTAAATTATTAAAAATAATTAAATATGATGAATAAAATAATTAAATATATCTACTAATAATGATATTTTTGACAATAATGTAAAATTAACTGTATCTGTTATATAGGTCTTCACTGGTTTTCACATGACATTCTATGAAACATATAAAAACATTTTGACACTTATTTATTATTTCAGCTATAATTTCACGTTTGACACTATTTTTTAAACATTTTGACATTATTTTGTATTTATTTAGTTATTTATTTTAACAGTGTGGATCTACAGATAAATCTGCAGGCTAACTCGTAGGTAATTTCCCTTTTCGAAATGTTGGCCTTTATATAGTAATTATCTGGTATATATTTTTGTCTAATATGATATAAATATTATTTTTTTAGTTTTTTTTTTAAATTTATTTTTTATTCTAGCTATATTTTAAATTTTAACATTAATTTAAAATGTTTTGACACTATTTTGTATTTCAATCTAACTGTCATTTTATATTTGAATTTATTCAAAAGTAATTCATAAAATCTAAACAAATTAGATTTAATTTGAATTGAAATTAACTAATTATTTAATTACAAGTTCTACATAATTTATATATATATTTTTTTTTTTAATGCTCGTGGTTAATTAAATTTAAATTATTTTGCCCCTCAACATTTTTTTAAATTAAAAAATTAATTCGGAATTAATAATATAATCATAATTGAATATTAATTACTTAATTAAATTCTGTAAATTATTTTAGCAAGAAATTTATTTATATACATAACTATTTTTTTTTCATATTATTATATTAATTTTATTTCAATGTTATCTATATTATTTCCTGAGCCTAACTACATGAAACGATAAATTATAATAATTATCATATACGAAGTGTTATAGCAAATTCTAATTTTTTATCTTAATTTTTTATCTTTGAATATGTAAGTATCTCTTTGAATTGAATTGAAATCGTCTAATACAATGTAATTCAGGGTTTTGTAACCTTTTTTTTCGTAGACTGCATCTACCATTTTCTGAGCTATTTAAATCTATTCGTATACGCATAGTTATATTTGATTTTATACAAAAAAAAATGTAAGCTTATTAAAGGGTAGAGAGATTTCGCATCTAAAAAATATGCAGTTTGCTATACTAGGAATTATCAATTGGAGGAGGCAGTCTTTGAAATGAGAAGAATAACAGTGTAATATACAGACTACAACTATGAAATAAGAATAAAATTTGTCAATAAATAGCCCCATCATTTAACTATTCCACCTAAACCAACTTTAAACACTTTTAAACCGAACAAACATTATTGAATATACGACTATAAAAATAATGCCATCGTGCAGACGTACCCTGTCTGTTTATATAAAACAAAATATGACTTACAATTTTTTAAGCCAGAAAAATCGTGTTATATCAGTTAAATTATAAAATATTTTAAACAGAGTGTTTGACTCCCTTTAGCAACAATAAGTTATGACTAACATGATTGACTTGATCATCTACGATTCCCTTTTAGCACTAATCACATTTATTATTTAAATAATTTTTTTTTTTTCATTGAATTATTTAATTATTAATTTGCATTATAACAGCACCATATTAAGTACATGTATAGTTCTGAAGAACTGCTCTACATCATATTCAATAACATTCTTTATTTATAAGCTTTGTTCCATGATTAAAACAGTATGTTTCGCTTCTGCAATCGTGTAATTTTTGCATTCTAATTACATATAATTTAAATTAATTAAGTAAATTTATCTTATGTTCTAAAAATATCTATATACTAAAATACATGCATGTTTTAATTATATATAATATATAATATACTGTAGCTATTAGTAATCAAAATTTATCTTAAGATTCTTAAGCTTCAGGCTACATATGTAAATGTTGATTTAAAAAAAAAAAAAAAAAAAAAAACAAAAAAAAAAAAAAAAAAAACAACTTTATTTCATAAATTTCATTAATCATGTTTTTGTTTTTCGTTTTTATATTGAATTTTTATTTTTGTTATTATTTTTATTTCTATATAAACTACATAACAATTTACTAACATTAACGAGTTTTCCTGAATGAAAACACGAAATACAAAAAAAAATATCACCTAAAACAGACATTTTCAATTCATACGAAAAATCGAAAAGCAAAAACAAAAATGTTGAGAAACATTTTTTTAATGCATACAAAAACTATACAACACAATAAATTTGAAACAGTTAAGGAAAATGTTGCCAAAGTAAATAAATTAGCGATTTTTGATTGTTGAAATGATATTTTTTTCTAAATTTAGTAGATATAGAAAATGTAAAGAGGTATCATAATGATGACTTACATGATCTAAACTAATTCGATGTTTTGATATTTTGGACCTATTTTGATATTTTGTATTTTGTTTGTTTGTATGGATCTAATTTCTAAAACTGAGTTCTGTAAAAAAAAAAATATCTCCATTGATGCGGAATATTTCGTGTATTAAATATAATTTTGTGGATTGTATAGAATACTTGTATAACAATAATAGTGTTGAAGTAAGTAAAGAGCAGCTTAATAGTTCTCTGTTCAATTAATTCATTCAATTATATAGTGATTAATACTAATCACTGGTCAATAAAAAATGACCGGCAGTTAAAATGTAATGAATTTATTTTGAAATCGAATTGAAGTCACAGCTATGGAACCTAAATTTGACTTATATTTATAATTAAACCAAGTTTTAGTTACTTATAGTTAAACCTAGTTAAGCCAAATAATATTTATTGATTTATTTACTGTTACTTTATGAGAATAAAACTTCAGCATAGCTTAGATTAGACATCGTCACTTTAGATGAACAAATGCCAATCGAATATAAGTTTTACTTGAAATAAAACATATTAATGGTATAAAAATAATTGGGGCGACTAGCGACATATACAGCTACTGGCGATAAATACATAGCTGGCATAAACACAATACAAAGTAGAGCTACAACAACTACTAAATTTACTAAATTTATTAATTTTTCCTCAAAAGCCATTTCAAAGAATGTAAAAGAAAAAAGATTTACTTTTAATATTTAAATGTTGTTGGAAATTGTTTACGATTAATCATATGTTCAATCATATGCTACAAAAAGTAGCTGGGCGACGGATACAAAAATAGAAATTTTTCTACTACAGTATCCGTAAATGTATTGGGCAATTTTTTGTTGACAGAAGTTGTAGCTGTATCTGTCGCTAGTCGTGCCAATTCTGTTTATACTATAATATTTATTGATCCTTTTCTACTCATTTGGAAATGATAATGTTATATACATCAGTTATTGTTTGAATACAAAAAGTTCTTTTTAGATGAGTCAAATCAATAATTTTATTAATATTTTTTGTATGCTAATCTAAGTAATACAATTTAAATTAAAACGGTTTGATCAAAAATTTATTTTTAGCATATTTTATTTTTATTTTCAATCATAAACATAAATTTTTCAAGTCAATGTTCGAAAAAGTACAACAAAAAACAAAAACAATTAAAAAAAATAAAAAATACTGTCATGCAAGTGCTATATACAATTATTATTGTTACAAACAATAAGAATTAATAAAACAGAAAAAATAAACAATAAAAATTACAAATACATTTTTTTAAAGTTTACGAGGTCAATTGATCAAAGAGGCCCTCGACTTTTATATTTATAATGTATATTTAAAAAATTACATATATATAAGATAAAAAAATGGACCAGAATTTAATTTCTAATTTATTAAATATATGTATATAAGCACTGTTGAAATCAAACTGATTGTTTGTATGTACATATTATTTTAATTTTAAATTCAATACACATAATTGATGCTTTATAAATAAATACTGTCATATTCGACTGACCCAATCGTTCTTGTTTAGTATATAATATATATCATAACAACATATATCATATAGATAATTATTCGATAAATTATTAATTTTAAATTTAAGTTGTCTAGAAAATTTAATTTTAAATTCGTAATTGATATTCCAATAAAAAAAATATTTAATTATTTTTTTTTTTTCCTGAATTAATAAATTATTCTCATTAAAAGTAATTTTAATGAGTTTAAATATATAAAGTAATCCTATTTTTTTTTACTATCCAGATGCTGTCGCGTTCTATACATACAACTTACATTTATTTACTATAATTATTAATAGTTGAACGATTAAATTAAAAATTGAATTATTTATAAGGGGACTTGACATATAAGATGACTTTTTATTCAGCACGATACACAACACTTTGAAGTTTTTTTTTCTTATTGCTTGATGACAAGTTTTCGAAAGAAAAAACAAAAAAAAAATATGTTTTGAATATTAATTTTTGTCTTTTGTTGTCTTCTTTTAAAAAAATTTTTTGTCTCAGTTATGGAATGAAAAAAAAAATCGCAATTCCATATAGAACGGATTTAATTTATTGCGAAAAATAAATAAAGGAAGTGACGTGTCTTAGTTAAAAAAATAAAGACGAAAAAAAGTAGGTCTAAACGTTTTTTTTTGTTTCTGTTTTTAAGGAAGGCTTAAATTTCGAATTTAGAGTTTTTGACATACATATTTCAGCTTTATATTTTTATATATCTATATATATATATATATAATTTTCGTTTTATAATAATTAAATAAACTACTCACGATCGAAATATTTACTAATTACAGATGTAGATGTATAATTCTAACTGTATCTAACATAATAATTAAAACAATTATAAACAAAAAAATAAATAAATTTTGAAGTTATGGGATTCAGATTATTTTTTCCGCTTAACTATACCGCATTGGACTATAAGCGTGTCGGTGAATATCGACAGATAGTACCACTCTCTTACAATAATATTATACTTATTTTATATTCTAATAATGAGATAAAATCTGATTATCTCAGTAAATTTAGTTTAATTTCATTACAATAAAATAATTTCAGTCTTCTTGGGATGAAAATATTTTTGTTTTAACATGTTGCTTCTGAAATATATATTCTCTGTATCAAAATATATTTATATTTCTTGTCTGGATAATGATTGACTTTACCTCTGTCTAAATATATTTTTCCAATGTTCTGATGATGAATTGCTTCATATGAGCCGCAGTATAGTTCTTTTTATTGTAATTACAATCAATATGAAATAATGTCAAATCCGATGTACAGTTTATTGTAGTGATTCTGTTATAAACATGTCGCATTATTAAATCCGATGTTCGGTTTACTACAGTCTGCGAATCTGAAGGAATGATTCATTATGAAATGATTGTGATAACAGCTTTCAGTCTTCTAATGTATTCCAAAAAAATGTTATTATCAAATTTTGTTTAAATGACAGACCGATAGTTTTTTTTCACATTATACCGTTTTGCAAATCTTATCAATTAGCCTTTAGAATCGATTTTAGAAAGATTATAAACAATAAAATTTATTTTCCAAAAATTTATATTTTAGTGTTAGGGTAAAATTTCGGGTAAAATTTTATTGTATTCGACTATTTTTATTAACTGTCTGTTTAAAGCTGTCAACACAATTCCAACCATCAACAAAAAGTTCGGAACCCAAAAATTAAAACTAAAACTTTGTTATATATATTATTTTACAATAGTGACTGCAATCGCCAAACCACATTTTCGTCGTTGCCAAAATAGAGTTATATATTTTTTTAATTTTTTCGCTGATATTTGGATTTGACACTTGTGTCAACTTTTTTTAAATGTCAAAAAATAAAAGCAAAGTTATCTTATTAACCGAATTTTGTTTATAGTTGAATTCTACAACATTAGATATGTATTTTATTTTTTATTTAATTGAATTTGACAGTTCATCGTATGACAAAGGAAGTTAATATAGTTGCAGTTTGGTTAGTGTCATATGCGCATTACATTTGTTACTCTTGTTATACATTTGTATAAATATATTTACATTAAGCGTAACAATAAACTGTCACAAGTAAAAGCCATACAACTTTTCATAAATATAAATTATCATTGATAAATAAGTAGTTCAAATATTTAAATTCAAATATAATTGAAATTATTACTACAAATATTTAAATGTAATTGAAATTATTAATTAATCACAAATATTTTATTTATTTAATAATCAAAACATTATTACCAACATAATCATATTCATCATTATAATGGCACTGTAAAGCCATCAGTGATACATGGGGCGGAAATAAAGTCCTTTGCTGTCTATAGTACCCGCACGAACTAAAGAGATTCTTCAGTTATGGCCACGTTCTTTGTTTGGTGTTTGTTTCGGCTGTTATCCATGTTTTTCACTACTACCAACATACAAAAGCTTAAAATCAATACAAAACTTCATTTAACACCACAAAATTTCATCTGGTGAATTTATTTTAATTTGTTTATGTAAAATCAAAGAATATCCATAATTATGGATATTCTTTGGTAAAATTTCGAAATATGTATGTATTTATGTAATTTACTATGTCAACAAGTCAAAAATTATAATATACAACAACATATCAGTTTTAAAAATTGAGACCTTCGGATTATTATCATATACATATATATATGTATATATATATATATACAGGACAAAGAAAACACAGCTAAAATATAAGTTCATTTAGAAATTGATTCATACTTTTCAACTTTAATTTTGGTAATATTGTAATTGTATTTTGTTATTCAAGAATATGCATTCATATATATATTTTATATATTAATAATAACTTTTAATTGATAAATAAAATCTCATTTCAAAAATTGCAAACAAATGTCAAAAAAAGTTCATCCTAATCTTATTTTTCTTTTATCAATTTTTATTTTTTAACTTTCATTAAATATGACGTAATTTTTATTGCATATTATTATTCTGTCAATTGAAACTACCATTTCATATACATATATACATAACTACATTATATTATTTCCATATTAGTTAGTAAAGAATTTTTATTTTCTCTTTTTCAAATATAAATATACATATAAAAATAAATAAATAAAATTCCTCCAAACAAAAATAAGTAAAATAAAAAAAAAAGCAATATTTGGACATTCACATTATGCCAATCAGCATAGAAACAGGAAATCACATGAAGATTTTCACTTCCTCTCTTTACATATCAATATACCCAATAACAACAACAACCAAAACAACGGAACTCTGAATTTCAATTCGAATAGACTAAAATAAAAAAAGTCCGTCATGTAATGGAAATGTCAATTTTTGTTGTTGTTTTATTATTATTTTTGTGTATTTATGATATTCTCTACAATGCCAGCATAAAAAAAGGCCATCACATAATCATGTAAAAATGTTTTTTTTTTTTCTAGGTCTTTTTTGATAACATAATATTACATATATGATGTATGTAGACATGTAAATATGTAAAATTCCAATAGTTACATGAATGGAGTGTGGGCCTGTCAAATTATAAATATGTCAACTAAAGATAAAATAAAATAAAAAAAATTCACCATTTTCGAAATTAATAATGGTTGTTGTTGAATTCTAGTTTCAACTGATTTTGAAAAATATTTTTTTTTCGTTTTTGTTTTTGTTTTTTTTTTTTTGTATTTTGATGTTTTTAGCTTTGACTTGATTAAGAAGTAGATTTATTTATTTTGTTTTCATTTTTATTACGGTTATATTGTGGTTAGGCATTTTTTTAATCCTAGAATGTAATTTTAAGAGTTAAATGTGTAGGACCAAGAAAAAGGATTACTTTTTTTTTACTTTTATTCTTTTAAGAAGATTACAAAAAGGGTTGCAAAAGTTTTTAGTCCCTAAGGATGGGATGGGAGAGAATTTTATGATCAATTTGAGATTAAACTACCTTGTCCGATAATGCTAAAACTCCTATGTCAGACAAGTAGTAAAATAATTTAATGAAATTGTAAATTTTTGTATTTGTATCGTAGTTAAACCTCTTAGTTTTATAGCAATCCAAAAAAATTATATTTTTTACCTTTTTTTGTGGTTTTAAATATTAAAACTTTTTTTTTTGAATTGAGAGAAAGGGTACAATTTATTTATTGATTTAATCATTTTTTTTTTCATTTTTGTTTTATGAGAGACGTATTGGATTCCATTTGCACACAAGCAGTAGTGAAAAGAGATTTTTGAATATTTTATGAATTTTTTTTATTATAAGTAATTATTACAATTCTGTTATCACGGTCTTGCGCTCGATGCAGAAAAATGAAATATAAAGTAATGTCAAATTCGATGTGGTAATGATTCTGTTATAACGGTGTTGCGCTCGATACAACAAAATGAAATATTGCGCTTTATAAAATCCCATGTACGGCTTACCTGCATGTCTGCGCAGCTAAGAACTATTTACCAAGATCAGGTTGTGATAACCTCTTGAAGACAGATTATTCATTACCATATTTCATGAACTGTTATCTATCGGTATTTTCTGATCGTATTATAATTTATTCTGATACAAATCGCTCATTCTGCATTGCGTATCTATTGTAGCACCGATAGGCGCTATTTTTAATAATGAAATGCAGACATTATATTTACAGTTACGAATGTGACTCTTAACTTGAATATGTGAAAACGATTCAATTCCAGAATGGATATCATACACTTTTAGTCTATAATTTCGTTGTTTTCATTCGTTTCATACTTATATTAGAAATCCATCGTTTAAAAGGATTGTTCGATTTAATAGGGATCACCACGTCAAAGTGAGAGTAAGAAAATCAGATGGGAAAGATTAAGTGTCGTACAACAACGATAAAATGCTTTTTCTTCCCAATAGTTATTGTTATTCAAATTCTGACATATGCGATGCCCCACAAAATGGATTATAGAACAATTAAGACATTTGATAAATCAAATAAATAAATTATAACCATTTATAACACTAAAATTGTCATACGCAAAGGACATTCGATAATACAAAAAAATATTCTGACGGTTCGCGTTTCGTATTTCTTGTTTATTATACTTTGACGTTTTCCATGTCACAAATTTATACAATTTTATTTGCGTTTTTGTTTTCTACAATTGCCAAACATTTGCTAAGGTAGTTAACAAAATAGTAATTAGACAAGAGAAGTTAAATGTAATTTCTTTAATCAAAATATTTTCTATTCCAAATCTCGAACTTCGAAATTTGAATTCCCTTATTCACTTTTAAAACGATAACTGGTTCACCACAATCTCTGTTCCTGATTGACAGCACTGCTTTTTCAACAATCTATTTTCGATTAACTGTAAATGAAAGAAAATTTCTCCAAACTCTACAAAGATTATTTCCGATATTCGTTGACGATTTGAAATGATTTCTAATAATAAATGTTGGTTTACAACTATGATTTAAATCGTTTGTAATAGGATATATGTTTAATAAAGTAGGACTGTAGGAGGTATCTAGATATCTACAAAAAAGCTTTATATGAAATAAAAATAAGCATTGCAAAGATGTTAACCACGATTCATTGACTTCAGAAAAGCCTCTGATAAGATAAAACACGAGAAGTTAATTGACATTCTAAACATGATTCAAATCGATGAAAAAACCATATGATAATAGCAAATATATATTGGGAACAAAATAGCAAGTCTCCGAGTGGATAAATTGACACATGATATAGAAATTAAATGTGGCGAGCGTCAGGGTTAAATATTTTTCTTCACTTTTTTTAATGTAAGTAGTAAACGGTCTTCCAATTATAATAACTACGTAATAAACTGTAAATGAAAAATTTCTCCAAACTCTACAAAAATTTATCGGATTGCAAAGATGTGAACCACAACATGTATTTGTGTTTCATTGATTTCCGAAAAGCCTCTGATAATATAAAACACAAGAAGTTAATTGACATTCTAAACATGATTCAAATCGATGAAAAAACCATAGGATAATAGCAAATTTATATGGGGAGCAAAATGGCAAGTGTCCGAGTGGATAAATTGTCAAATGATGTTTAGGCGGGCGTCAGTGTTGAATATTTTTCCTCACTTTTTTTATTGTAGAGGTAAACGGTTTTCCAATTAATAACAACGTAATAAACTGTAAATGAAAAGTTGACTGTGAATAGAAAATGATTTCTCCAAACTCTACAAAAATTTATTTTCGATATCCGTTGACGATTTGAAACGATTCCCAATAATGAATATATATACATAAATATAAATATACAAAAATATAATCAAAATATACCAGACTAAAATCCTTTTTCTTTAATTCTCTAATGTAATCCTTTCCAATTGCTAATAGTAGAAATAAATTTCCCACAAAAATTTAATTTTCACTTGCATTATTTACAAATTGAAAAATTTCACATGTCAAAAATTTTCTATACTTCCAAATTAAAATCATTGACAATTGACATATGAAATTTGCACAAAAATAGACAATAAAAAAAAAACATTTTGTTTTTTGTGGTAATGACAAATTAGAAGAGTTCGCCATGACAAATTATTATTTGAACAATTTGTTAAATTCAGAAAAACAAAAACCAAATTTACCCCTTCGTAAAATTTCAATCACAGAAAAGTGAATTGACCAAATGCAACATATTTCATGGTTAATAATATTTATTACTCTAATCTGTCCCTATTCTAATAGAAATCATTCAATCTTTGTCCATAAATGATCAAAACATTTTTTTTTTTTTTAGAAAATTGCCATTGTCTCTCTCTCTCTTTCTCACTCTCAATTGATTAATTTCAATTTATTTCGAATTTTTTTTTTGTTTTTGTAGATTAAATTGCAATACAGAAAAAATGTTTGTAGAATTTTATTTTCACATTTCAAAAGGATTTATATTTGATGTAT
Organism: Argyra leucocephala; assembly: GCA_963942445.1. NCBI lineage: Eukaryota > Metazoa > Arthropoda > Insecta > Diptera > Dolichopodidae > Argyra > Argyra leucocephala. The sequence goes on from OZ012681.1 coordinate 21,155,880, forward strand.
TCCGATTCAGTATACTTTATCTTTTAGATCTACTAGAGATCTCTCTCTCTCTCTCTCTGGTAAATCTAATATTATCCAATGATACAATGTTAGTTTTGAATTTAAAAGGGTGTAAATTGAAATGTATTTGACAGTAATATTGATGATTTCTCATATTATTGAATTGTAAATGCTTATATCGAAGAAAAAACAGAATGCGGGCTAATATTAAATGTTGAATAGTATATAGAGAGGAGAATGAGGAGACAAAAAAAGGGCGTGATTTTAAATGTTAGATATTAATCTTTAAGCAAAAAGAAGTTATTACTCAGTCATAGTATAAGATAAGAAACAGTAGGGGGTGGTGAGGTAATCAATTTCAAATGTATTTTTTAAGTGATTCTATGGGTTTTTTTTTTTTGTTTTTATTTATTAACAGTAATTTATTATTTATGAGATTTCGTTTTAGTACATTTATTTTAAGTACATAGTTAACTAATTTTGTTGTTGTTAATGTTAAGGTATGCATTTTTAAGATTAAAGTTTTATTGAAAAAGGAAGGAGGAAAAAAACAAGGTAGAAAAATATTTTTAGAACAGGTTCATACATTTAACCATACATTTTAAAATGTTAATATGTTACTGGCATCAAAATTAACATGGTTAGAGGAAGTTGAGGGAAACTGTCGGATGAAGTAGAGTTACTAAGACAGTACCAAACCGCCAAAGCAGATAAATATTGGATATTATATACCATCTATCAAAAAGAATTACACAAATCTCAGAAGGTGTATCAAATGATGCCAGGAACTCAACCATATTGCCCAGTACTCTGCATTAACCAGTACTTTGCAAAGCAAACACCGAAATATGTCCAAAATGCGCTGAAAAGTGAGCAGAAAAAGTCACAAAACAAAATGAGAAGACCACGCAAAACTATGCATGACAAATAAGTGTGTCAACTGTGGCACCGCGAAATGGCGAATAGATCATCCATTCAACCACATGGAATGCCTCTCCCACCTCAAAAAGAAGGAGATACTGAATATGAAAACGACAAAAGGTGCAGAAGTTCAGCAAAACTGTCGAAAAATTTGAAATTAAAAAGGTGAACTGGGTGTTAATGGGAGTTAATGAAGTGAATTGGTGAAGAACAGTTGCTCAAGAGAGTACATCAGAATCAAGAACAATTGTGAATTAGATCAAGGCTCATCCGGACGTCCACGTATATCACTAATATCAATAATTTTTTTTTTTTATTAATGTGGAGTTCTATGTAAGCGTGACCTTTTAAAATTTATTGTACTTCCCGTTTATCTTAGAAGAATTGTAGACTTGTGTCCTTGATAAACACGCTATTATTATTTTGATTGAAATTTCATACCGAGCTATGGCGTCGCAAACAAATAGAATATGAGAGGAGTATTCATATTTTTCTAAGAAGAATCTGCATCTATCTGTGTTCGTTCGACCAATCTTGAACATATGCTTGTTAAATCATAAAAAATTGCCATGTTAGTATTCTGACATTGAATCTAGTCTCCCTGATTACCTGATTCAGTTAATGGATATTTAGTTTGAAAAAGGGTTTAGACTGCAATTGTAAGTTGCTTGGCTTGGTAAGTCCTTGGCAACTATCCCATATATTTTGGGTTTCTATAGTTTCCCATTTGGAAACAATTATTTATAGATAGGCGTTTGAACGAGCAATACTTTTGGCTCAAGTCCTAAGAATTGACTTTTCGAACATGTTTTTGCAAGGAAATCTGCTTCTGCATTGGCTTGTATTCCTTCATTCCTAGTTGTTCACATAACAGTAACTTTGTTTTGTTCTTCTAGTTGTATACAACTTCTCTAACAGATATAGATAAGCTTTTATTTAAATATTAAGGAAGCCAAAACTTTGAAGTTGGCTTGGTTATCTGAAATTATCTATATGTTGGCACCTTTGTGCCCTCTTTTACTGCGTTGTAATACCGATACCTCGATGGCATAGATTTCAGCTTGAAAAACAGTGGGATATGTGTCAAGTGCCGCGCTAAATTTGAATCTTGATTCAAAAACGCCGGCATGAGGTTTGTCTCCGATATTTGAGCCATCAGTATACCATACTTTAGGTTCTGGAGTTAAGGTTCTTATTTAACCTTTGACTTTTTCTCTTTTAGGTATTAGTACAGTAAAGTTCCTGCGGTAATTAATTGCTTTTGTCATATAGTCTGACATTTCAATTGCTTCGATTCCTAGTTTAATTTTCTGCAGGATCATGTTGTCTCAAGGTTTTTTGTATTTGAGATTATTTGTTAGATTCAACCTTATGGTTGTCATTCCTACCATCTTCATCAGATATAGATGAATCGATGGAAGTTCCAGAATTTTTTCCAGGACACGTTTTGAATGCTCTAGTAGTCCCAAAGCATAATATTCTTTGTATTTTAGTAAGCTTGGCACATTCAACAGTAATAATCTCCAATAATATCAATGAATGATGATGATAATGATTATGATTATGTAATTGAAACAAATTAAAAATGTAATCACAAAATATTATCGCCTACACTATTTTTATACGACTAAGCTCGTTCTGTAGGATTTCTCTAAGCGAAACAAAAATGCAGATCAAAACTTAATTGGAGATAGAGCCGAAAAATTTTTGTGTTAAGATAACTGGCAATCGTCAGAAAAAAATATTCATTACAATATTTTCGCTCAAGAAAACCAAAATAGTCCCAAGTTTTAACAGGAAATAGATGCGCATAATAGCAGTAATAATAACTGTTCACTGTCTATATTAAAGCAACACCTATATGGAATTGGCCTAACCGAAAAGAAATTGTACAGAATATCTGAAGTAGAGAAAGAATTTTTTGAACATCTTCTCTCTCCATCTGTGTAATTGAACATTTGAACGTGTAGATCTTTACTCGTAGTAGACTTTGTCATTTGGGAATGGTCTCTGAATAATTAGAAATACCCAGCGTAGCAATGAATGTAATTATTAAATTAGGAATCCTTAAGGAAAATAATTTAATACGGACAAGTAAAAATAAGTCCACTCCGACTTCAGTGACATTAGGAAAACAACCACTACCCGTTATAAATATATCTAATGTTATCTAATCTAAGTTGGTATACTATTTTGGTTGACATTTGCACTGTAATTTCAAATATAGACAAACAAACGTGAAAATTATTGTTAGCAGTAAGCATTTGCAAATGTTTTGCTTCTGATAGAGATGCTTTATGATGTCCGAGCATAAATTTTATTTAAAAAAAAAAATTAAAAACAATACCAAATCATCACCACATTCTATTTGAAAAGACTTAATTAAAAAATAATTTGTAATTAATTCAAAATATTAGCTTTGAAATCATTTACAAATCATTGTTATTAATTATAATTGATTGTGATTAGAAACATGGCATAAATTTATAGGGGCACCTCTACAAATAGCTTGTAACGAAAATGTTTACATAAATTGTTATTAAATATATTTTAGTTGTGGATTCATTAAAAATGCAGGTTCTTTGAATCATGCATGACCATCAAATGAATAATAATTATACAAGAAAGTATTTTTTTTTAATCCAATTAAATAGATTTGTGTAAATGGAACGAAACGGTACTAAAATTTATTTTTCTCATTTTATAAATTTATATTTATAAAAACTAAATAATAATTCATTCATTCACCCTTATATAAGATTTTTCGCTTGTTCTTCTCCTATTGTAATAGTATCCTAAAAGAAAAAAAAACAATTCTTATAAACAAACAGGATTAAACAATTCATCAGATCCTTTGGACATTCATTCGTTCATTTTCCATTTTTTGTTTTTTTTTTATTATTTTAATATCAAAAGCAAAAATAAAAAGTAGTCTGATATTAAAAGTCCTGTTCTTCTAGTCGATTCTAATGTCATCCATGAACAACATTAATATCTGTGAATTGAATTAGAGAAATGTTATAGGTGGTAACAACTGTGTGTGGATAGTGTATACGACGAGTATATGGAGAGTGACCCCTGCTTTCTCACATATATTTTTGTGTGTGAGAAAATTAAACACAGAAGACATTTTCAAAGACAATGTGTGTGAACAACATAAGTATCTAATGTCGTTATATCTCATCTATATAATAATAGGATAATATTGGCAGGCAAGTTGTAATAATGTAGAAAGAAGTAAAAAAAAAAAAGAACAAAAGGATCAGTGTAAATGATATAAAAAAAATATCATATCATATCATCAACACCACTGCTGAATAAAAATAATGGGTTTTTCTTAATGCATTTTTATTTCTTTTAGGGTGTGGTGTGGTATCTGTATATTTACTTAAAAGTCTGCAATTCTTACGTTTTTGTCAGAATATGGAAAAAATGTAATTTTTATATTAAAAAAAAAAAAAAAAAAAAAATTCAAAAATTTATTGGTTCTGGGTTATGAAATATTTGAAATATTTTATTTTATTACATGAAAATTTCATATAATATAGTGTAGTGTGGTTGGAGGGAGGGAAATTAATTTGAAAAATTTGGAATTATGTATTTTTATTGACTTTAAGTATAGATACACAATCCAACCCGCCTTCAAATTGTTTTGTCATTATAAATCTTTGGGATTAGAATACATTTTTGTTTGAATAGATTTTTAAATGTCGGAAATTACTACTGAACTGTAAATATTGACTTTTCCGGATGATTAAAAATAATAAAAGGAAAAGTTTTTGTTCATTATTGTATTTTTTTTTGTTTGTTATTTATTGTAGAGTAAATTTACGAACTGCTCAATAAACATGCAAAATGTATGAGGTTTTCCAGTACTACTGGGATCTATGAGAAATACAAAGGAGTATATCAAACATATTTTGACTACCAGATGATGTTCAGATTGTTAAGTCTGGAGCAAAATAGGTTTAAATGGTTGGTAATAGAATAAATTATGTTTAATAACGTAGGAGGTATCTGTTCTTCTTTTATTGCCTATCCATAATCGGATGTCAGCCATCATATAATATTGGCAACGATGTTCTGTCAGATGTATCGATCCGTTTCTGAATGGATTAAATCACCAATGTTTCTGATGCCTGTTTACTTCCTAATGTTTTGCGCAACCATGTTAATTGTTTCCTTCCTGTACATATTTTTATTTAATTTTTTTCTTGAACTGAAGTAGCTCGTATTTATTGCCACACATAATATGCCCAATGTAGAAGGTTTTTTGTTTCTTTAGCCTTAGAAGTAGTTCTCTTTCTATGTAGAATTTCTTCGTTTGTAATTTGGATCTGTGCACGATATTTTACATTTTTCGATAGATCCACATTTCGAAGGCTTCAAGTTTGTTGAATTCTCCGACTTTTAAGGTTCATATTTCTACACCATATAGGAGTATAGACCAAACATTTACCATTTAATGAATCGTAAGCAATGATCTAAGCTTATTTTACGACAGCAAAAAACTTTTTTGTACTTAAGAAATGCATTTCTTGCTGTTTAAGTTCGGCAATCTAATTTCCTTTTCGCAGCTCCAATGTTCCAGTGTAACCAGCCATGTGCCATTTACTTTTATACCAACATCTAAATCGTTCACTGCTTCTTTATAGCTTCAGTATAGACGTTAAACACTAAAGTGGAAAGAATACAGCCTTGTCGAACTTCTTTTTGAATATGTCAATGCTTTGTGTCAGCACACTATTTATTTTTACACGCAGATACCCAATTCAGATATATCTATAAAGAAGCTTTATATGAAATCAAAATAAAAAATACTTCAAAACATTGCAAATATGTAAATTGTATATACTGTAAATATATTTCTGTTTCATGAACTTCGAAAAAGCCTTTGACAATATAAAACAAGATAAGTTAATTGAGATTTTAAAAACCACTCAAATTGATGGCAATGGGATAACAACAAATTATATTGGAAGCAAAACTGCAATTGTCTGAGTGGAAATACATTGACAAATTATGTAGAAATTAAATGAGGGGTGTGTCAAGGTTCAATTATTTCCCCCCACTCTTATTTAATTACACTACTTTTCATTTTTCGTGAATCATTAGAATAGAATCGAATTCATGTTTGGTGAATAATTAGAAACACAATGGGAGGAGTAAATAGGAGTAGAAGTAAACTGTTTTCGAATTAATAACTACGTAATAAATGTTATTTTTTAGTATGATTGAAAACGAATGGAAATGTTAAAACAAAAACAAAAAAACTTAACAAAATGAAAAATCTTTAGAAATGTGATTGAAATTGCATACTTTTAGGAGAAAACATTGAAAGTTATCACGCGTTTTCAATCATACAAAGTGATAAAAGGTATCACCGCGAATACATTTTCTATTTCGTTTTCTACTATCATAAGTACAGTTGTATTGTATTTATTTGGTATAAATGTATTTGATAGTATTTTTTTATACATATGTATGTATATGTAATTAAAAAAGGATTATAAAATGATTTGTCATGATTCTAGAAATATTATATAGTTTGTTTAATATATTCAACATTATAATAGGGAAATAAATAACTCTCTACCTGTATATCAAATAATAATAAAGCTGGATTTTTATCTACAAATCCACACTGTCAAAATTTCAAACAATCAAAACCATTATTGCATCAGAATCTTTTTTTAAGAATACACACGGAATCTATTCTGTATATAAACACACCAAACTGTCAAATTTTAATTGCTTGATATTATCACAGCTGTGCAGATGAAAAATATGAAAATCGAACCTTAAGAATAAACTTTTATATTGTGTATTCTATTAGTGTACAAATACAACGTTGTATTCTCTCTCATACTGCAATTCCAGAATTGAAACTTTGATTTTGAAAAATGTATTAAAATAAAAAAATTGAGAAACACTGGTTTAAAAGTTTAAAATGTAAACAAAAAATCACATGTAATTGACAACTTTCAAAATCTAATAAAAAACATTTAAATCTATTATTAACCAAATTTAAATTACTAAACAAAATGAAAATATTGAGAACATGTCATTTTTGACAGTTTCTCTTACATTTTCTACACTTTTCATGTTCTAAATAACAAAAATTACTACACGTCAATCATTTTCCAATTTTTACTAAATTTAAAATGTTCTAAAAAATAAAACCAAAATTTAAATTTCGAAATTATTTTCTAAGTGAATTTTATAATTAAATTTTGTTGTACAATTTCGAAAAATAAAAAAAAAAATAAAAAACAAATTAATTATACATTTTATTAGTGTGAATGAATGTTTTTCAATTTTTTTCTTTATCCAATTATGGTTAATAATAATGGAGTACGTCAGATTTACTCAAAAAAGAATTTGTACACCTCAAAACATGCGTACAAAAAAAAATTATTTTTTTTTGTACAAAATAAAAGGTGTAAAAGAATTTATGTAATCACAGCATAAATTATTTTGTTGTTGTTTTTCGACTATGTATTTATGTAACGAACGAACAAAAATTAATTTTTACAAAGACCACCAGAAAGAATTGAAATTTTTTATTTTTAGATTAGAAAAGATTTGTTTTCGTTTGATTCATAAAAACGAACGATAGGTCTAATTGCATTTCATTTTTTGGGGCTATATATAGAATACAAAAAAAAATGTTTTTGTAATTGAAATTTATTTTCTAAATATGTAATTGAAAAATTCAAAAATTAGAAGTTTTTTGTTTTTAAAGAAAATTTTAAATTTAATTTAAGTGAAATTAAGTATAATTGGTACGATTTGTACTAGATTCTATTTTTCGTAATTAACTAGTTTGAAAGGGTGACAGTCATAGTATATTCGTTGCTGTTATCAGTAGCTGGGTCTATGTTGATTCGCTGTAACATAGCTTGTTGAACATTATACAAGTCAATAACTATGCTATCTTATGATTACACATTATATAAAAGATAGCATAGTTCGATCTATATATATATACTATACGTTCGATCTTCTATGGATTACACAGTAATATCGAACGTATAGAATACTTTAATTTATTTTATTTATTTATTTAAATTTAAAAGGTCATTCAACCCTTAGGTATAGTTTAACAGTTACATTAAAAATACTTATGTGTTAACATACATGTAATGTAATACAGTTTGAGCTAAACTAAATAAATAAATAAATACATATTTAATTAATTATTAAATAGTACATTAAAAAAAACAGTTAACAAAATAAAACAGTTTTGTTTTTGTTAATTAAAACCATCAGAATATTGACAAAATTAAAAATAAAAATAATAATCACAATACATATTAATTAAGAAATATCCCCATTAATTTTTTAATTTAATTTTAGATTTCCTAAATGTCTTTCAACAAAAAATTAAATTGTGTTTAAACAGTAACAATAGTTTATAAATAAATAAATATTCAAACAAACAAAAATTACATTGCACGTGACATTTTATTTTTTATTCAAAACAAAAACAACAGTATAAACGTATAAATTTAATTATGACAGTAGCAATACAATAGCTACATACATTTTTTTATTCTATATATTTGTCAGAAGTGTTTAATCAAAAATATAAATGTCAAATTAAATTTAAAGAATATAAAATTTTGAAATTTCAACGAAAATAAACCATAAAAAAAAACTAATGACTAATAGTGAAATATGTATTAATATAATCATAATACTATCTCAACAGTAATAAAATTATTATGACAGTAGATATAAATACATAGTTTGATTGAGAAACAAAATTTGCTTCTCTTTATTTCCCTTTCATAATTTTACTGTTGTCCATAAATTGTGTCTTAACAGTACAAGTTACTTTTACAACACAAATTTGAATATTCATTTGGTTTTGGAGACAATACAAAAAAAAAATAATTAAAATCCGGATATAAAATAAATATTTACAAAAATAATATAAAAAAATGTAAAATTATGACAATTGAATAATTTTATTGAATACTTAAATAAATTTATTATAATGTAATAAAAATTTTAAATTGTAATAACAAAAAATAAAAATTTATGTTAAAAGTATTCATTTTAAAGGTATATATTTTTATTTGTCAACTGATTAAAATTTTTACTGTTACCATTATCATTATTTGAACTTTTAAGTATACATTATTAAAAAAAAAATTGCTTAAAAAAGAAAAAGTGTTAAAAATATTTTAAGTGGTGATTTTAAATATTAACTTAACAGTAACAAAAAACACAGTAGTGATTGAATTACAATTACAACTATATTTTACAGTTAAATCGTTATTAATATTAGGTCAACTTGATTTTTGGTTAAATTAAAATTCTTTGTAGTGAAATTTTTAAATTTAATAAAATTTGTTAACAAAAAAAAAGTTTAATTCTAAATTGAAAAAAACCGAATTTTTTGTTTCTGAATGGAGTTTTAAAAAAGTCATGATGGTTGAGAAAGCTGAAGGATTTTTTTATCGGCGACCGCCGGTTTATCAATATTTTCAATATTTAGAAACGTAAGTTGTTTAAGTAAATCTGTTTGTTTTTTTTTAATTAACTAACTATTTAAAATTTATTGGTAAGTAATTAAGTAAGTGATGTTTTGGACCAATAGATTTTCATCCTTTATTGTATATATAGCCTATAACGAGATTCATTCTCTTTTGGCATTCAAATTTAAATAAATAAATAAATAAAAAAATAAATAAATTAAAGTGTTACATGACAATAAAGAAATATACGACGAAGAAAGAAGTGATTTTTTATGATTTAAAATAAAATTTTAGCTTGAATTCAATTTGATTGATTTGTATTGACATTCTATTTGACAGTTATTATCGCCAAATCAACAATATTTTGTTATTTATGTATAATATAAAATTAAATATTTAAAAATATACATAGATATTTATTTTATAAATTATTATTGAAGTACAACAACAAAAAATGCAAATATATCTAGTTTTTTCTGTCAATCAAAATTGCCAACGTCCTCGTAAGAGAGTACAAAATGTTAGCTCTATGTATAGAGTGAATATCTTTTGATGTTGCATAAGTGATATCAAAGAATATATAATAAGAAGAAGTCTCATCCTATACAAATTTGCAGTATAACAGCCCGCTTTCTCATTTTATCTTCAAAACAATTTTCTCTTTAAAACAATAATTTTGCTCTTCAAATTTTATACAAATTATGTACTTACAAATATGATATAAATATACATAGCTACATTCCTAAATAAAATATCAAAATATTTTTGTTTGTAAGGAGAAATACATAATATTATATACATGTAAAAATACATATTTAAATAAAAACAGACAAAATTAACAAAATCAAAAAAATTATATATATTTTTCAATACAAATAAAAATCCATATAAAGAAATAATGATGTAAGTGCATAAATTCATTGGAGATCGTATATGTGTTTAAATTTTCCTATATTTTTTATTTTGAACCTTTGATTTGAAAAAATAATTAAATACATCTAATCTACATGGATGGGACTGAATTAATACTGTTCTATTTTGTTTTTTTGTTTTTTCAACAAAATTATAAATACATACTTTTCCTTGCTCTCTTCAATTCTTATTTTCGTTTCATTTTCTTACCCGCCCGTACGCATTTAAGTTGGAAAAATTTAAAAATATCCAAATGAGACTTGTTGTTATTATATGTTTTTTGGTGATATGCACTCAGTTCTCTTTTTTCGTAGTTTTTCCTTCACATTATCCTCTTCTTAAATTTATATGTCAGGTTTTTTAGGTCAAATATTCTTCTTCTTCGTTCGTTTTTTAATTTGAGCCCGTTTTTTTCATTACCAGTCAGTCATGTTCTTTTAATTTTTTTTCCTTCTAAGATATTCCTCTTCTTTCGAAATTTGGTCCATCTTATCGGTTTGTTCACATCAAATACTGTTTAATTTTTTCTTTATTTCTTAAGCCGATGTTTTTCAACCTGTCAATTGACTTCTTTTGAATTTTTTCTCCCCTAAATTAACCCTCTCTTTTCGAACTGTATGTCTAACATTCGGTTCATTTTTTTGGTTTACTCTATTCTTCTTTGTTGTTATTTGACTTGAGTCGTTTGTTTTCATTACTAGTCAGTTTTGTTCTTTTGACATTTATTTCCTTCACATTATCCCTCTTCTTTCGAAAAATATGTCCAATATTTGGTCCATCTTATCGATTTGATCAGATCAAATACTCTTTAATTTTTTTGGCCGGTTTTTTTCAACCAGCAAAACTTTCAACTTTGAAGTTTTTTGCTCCTAATTAACTCTATTCTTTCGAACTTTAAGTCGGTTCATCTTTTCGGTCTGCTCAGATCAAATATTCTTCTTCTTCGTTATTTTTTTGACTTGTGCCGGTTTTTTTTCCCAATATGTCAGTTCTTTGCCTTTTGAAGTTTTTTTCTCTAATTCTAAACCAATCCCCTTGTTTGGAAGTTCATGTCCAACATTCGGCCCATCTTTTCGGTCTTCTCAGATCAAATATTCTTCTTCTTCGTTATTTTTTTGACTTGAGCCGGTTTTTTATCCCCAACCATTCCGTTCTTTGTCTTTTGAAGTTTTTTTCCTCCAACTAAAAATTAATTCTCTTATTTGGAAGTTTATGTCCAATATTCGGCCCATCTTTTCGGTCTGCTCAGATCAAATATTCGTTTTCTTCTTTGTTGTTTTTTTTATTTGAGCCGGTTTTTATCCCCAACCAGTCAGTCCTGCTCTTTTGACATTTTTTTTCTTAAGACTAAACTAATCTTCTTTTTTCGAAGTTTATGTTCAACATTTGGTCCATTTTTTCAGTTTGTTTAGATCATATACTCTTCTTCTTCTTTGTCATTTTTTTTCGGCTTGAGCCGGTTTTTTTCCTTACTATAGTCAGTCCTCTTTTTCCGAAGTTTTTACTCAAATTTGACCAACCTCTTCTATCGAAGTTTAATCTTACATTCGGCTCATCTGTTTGGTCCGCTCAGAGTTCTTTAGATTAAATTTAGCATCAAAAACATTAAAAAATATTAATTTTATACAACGATGTTATAAAATGATAATTCTCGCAAAAATTAAGTATACCAAAACTAATCGATTTAATTTATTTTAAAATTAATTATTAAATAAACTTGAAATTTACTATAATATCCGCATTCCTTCAACACCAGAAATTCAACACATTTCAAAAATTGTGTCATCAGCAAAGAAACTATCAATCAATAAAATATAAAATTAGAAAAACAAAAAAAATGCATTTTAATTAATAAATTCATAAATTGCAAAACAGTAAACATGATTTTCAATGAAAAGTTAAGTCACAACACAATCATTAAAATTCTAAATCTATTCAAGACATAACCTAATTATATGATTTTTATTTAAACATAGTTTTTTCTTTCTTTTTTCTACATATCACATTTACAAGTCAACTGTCATAATTTGTCATCAATAGCAGCGCAATCATGATTTCGAAATTTATTTTTTTTTTTTTTCTTTTCTTTTCTTTTCTTTTATAAGTACTGCCCTGTTACTACTGCTGCAACATAAGCAATCACAATTAGAACAAAAACAGTAACAACAACAACTAGATATTTAATATCAGTGCGAAATTAGATCATCATAATTTCTATTTTAAATTATGCAATTAGTTTAGAAATTGCGTCAATATAAATAATGTAACTTGATATCCATGACTAGAAATAAAATAGAAAATCATATGACAATAATTTAAAAGAGTCAACTAACGGCTATTGTAAGTAAGCGTGTTAAAAAATCTACACAAAAAATGTTAGCATAATTTTGAATAATATTTGATGTGATGGAATTTTGTTATTAATATGGAATCATCGTCGTTGTCGCCGTCGTTGTCGTCGTCGGCAGAACTATACAGAATATAATTAACTTGTTTCGAAAAATATGTTTTTTTTATTTTATTTTCGAAATTTATTTTCTTGTAATAATTAGATTCATCTCTGAAGATATATATATATATTATTTTTTTTTTTTTGTCAATTAAAATGATTTATAGATGTTTCAATCAAATCTAAACAACTTGAAATGAAAAAAGAACTTGAAACCAAACAAAATATACTTAAATAGAACCCAATAAATAAGGAAACAATTAATTTTTTTTTTTTTTTTTCTTTATTTTCAAATTATTTCAGTAATAATTTATGTTAGAGAAGAGAACTTTATAACTAACATGCAACAAACGATCATAGTTATAAATTATAATTATTTTAAGTAAACAAAAGTTAATATTTTTTTTTTCTAATGTATGAGTACTTAACCAGTTGAATTATTTAAAAATATAAATTTTACCGTACATTAACAGAGCAAAGATAATAGATAGGTAATCATGATATCAGGTAAAAATCAATTATATTTTTAAAATTGATTTATTACTTGTAATTATTTTTCTAAATCGTTTATTGTCACGATTTTAACCAATTTTTTTTTTTAAATTTGGAAAAAAAAGATAAAAATAATTAATTGATAATTTAGCAGGTACTTGAGATTCTAGAAGATATATTTTTTTCTATTTATTTATTTATTTCGTGTGGTAACGATTTTCTCAAAATAAAAAAAATATGTGAAGGGACATTGTGAATGTTCGGTAGGTTAGTAATGTTTATAGAATATTCTCACGGCACGGAGTGTGTACTATTGTTTGAGTGGGAGTACATATATATGCTCTCGAATGATGTAGCATTTCACTTGAACAAAAAGTAGGCCGATTTTCGAATTAAGTTGATTCGGTCAAGTTAATTTTGATAAAGGAATATCCTGGATAAATTTACACGAGTAACTGATGATTTATTCAGGTTAAAATCGTATATGACTTAACCTATATTATGATCCTATGAAGTATAGTCTTAATTAAATACCTGTGCGACCTCGAGCAAAACATGGTCAAGTCTTAATCAGATCCCGTACTGATATATCAGGAGTAGTAACCATCAGTACGGGTCATTGGCCAATAGGAAACCACGCTGCCAAGCTGGGTATTCCTTGCACTGTCGCAGTTGCAAGGATGAGAATTAAGCAGAAACTTTTCAACACTTTCTTTGCATCTGCCCAGCATTAGCTAAAGCCGGACTCTAGGTGAGGCTTTCCCCAGCAATATAGGTTTTATCGCGGAAAGCAAAATAGAAGATCTGACCAACCTTCTCAATCACACAGGGTGGCTTTAGTACAGAGTCCCTGGGAAGAGTGAAGATGAAAGAATGACCCCTATAACAATCAACAACAAGAAATAGGTCACTCGAGTCGTGGTATCAAAAAGGCACAATTAACTGCTAATTTGTTTTCCAGAAGTAACTGGAATTGCTCCTTCTACCTACCTACCTACCTAACATCTATTATAATCTAGCTAACAATTATATTTTACTTTTAATATAACTACCCGCTTTTATAATTTTTCCAATGTTTCATCCAAGATTACCTTTTTTATTTTTTTTATTATAATTGGATACACCTTACACAGTGCCAAGTCCGTTCTATAGGTTTCACCTGCTATCACAGCTAAGATGCAATTAAAAGCTTGGGTAGAGCAAAAAGCTGCGGATTTCTGCCCAACCTTCATGGAAATCGTCAAGCAAAAATACTCGCTCAGGAAAATCAAAACTCTTCTAAGTCTCTTCAATAGGAAACAGGTATGTATCTTGGTGGGAATAATAACAGGCCACTGCCTAATAAAGAAACATCTTAATAAAATATGGGTCTAACCGAAAACAACTTATGCAGAATATGTGATATAAAAGAAGAATCTATTGAACATCTGGTCTGTGAATGCGAAGGGCTCACTCGTAGCAGACTTCGCCACTTAGAATACACTTAGAATTCCCCGAACAATGGAAATTATTCAGCATTTTTTTTTCCTCCTCTTGGAAGCATAGGGTTTCTACTTGACATTTTCCATCGTACTCGATTTCTAACCTGCTATGCTATGGTATCTTCATTTCTATTTCCGAGGCAATCTCAAAAATCTAATTTAATTTTTTTTTTAATCTGTTTATACTGTCTAAGTAGGGGATTGGCCTACTGTAAAAGACCACTTTGATAACTTTATCTGCGCCTATGTGGTAAGACGACGTCATATTTTCTGCAAGTTGTCGCTGCGATTTTATCCATCTTTAACGTTAAGATGCCTGACGTTAATATGTTTTACTGAGTACGTCATGTCACATACTTTTTGTCAGTTGTTGACAATTGTGTAATTATTATTAGTGTTTGTCCAATATTTATTTATTGTGTTGTATGAGATATATGTTTATTGATATTGATAGTATTTGTAGTTATTCAGCATACCATTGAAAAATATTATGACTGTGATCACAAAATCAGGTATCCCTAAGGACTCAGAGACTAACTAATAAACACTGGTTATCACAATAAGCTCATTTGCGGCTGCGGTGATATAGGGGATGGATTCCCTCCCGAAGTTCACAATCTAATCTATTCTTCTATTTGAATTCAATGCCATAACTCGCAACAGATACACAAGTTTACAGGTGTACATACTACATTACGGCTATAACAGTGTTCGCCAAGGACATAACCTTACAATTCTAAACAATCAAACGGAGATATATAATTGATCTGAAAAGTTCATATCTATACAAAGATCCCTCCATCGTAAAAAAAATTTCAAAATGAAATACCTCTAAAATTATAATATGTTCAATTAGATTCTATTTTCATGACTTTAAGTTATTCTTTACAACTCTTGTTCCACTGATTTCATGTAATAAATCTGTTATTAATAAAATAATTTTAAAATATAATAAAAAAAACAAAAACAATGAATCAAATTACAAAATTAGTCATTTTAAGTAGGTACTTGAATTAATCTCAATTACATGTCGCTCTTCCTTTTGGTTTTATTATTTTGTTTGAAATTTACAAAAGAACAACAACAACAAGAACAACAGCAATGACATTCTTAATAATTACCCTTAACCATAATATAAAATTTCGAACAGTTTGCGTGCGAATTTTAATTGCGTATGGTTTGTGGTGGTATAATTTTAATTTGCCTTAATTTTTTGTTTTTATTTTTCTGATGTAAATTACCTCACCTTTAATTACCTTGTAAAATTTTAAATTGTTTTATTTATTTTTTTTGGTTCTGTGTTCTTTACGCTTTAAAGAATTTTACAAATTTCAATGGAAGTTTACAAGTCAGTGTCTGTGATCACAAGACCATAAAAATTTATTAAAAATTTTTTTATTATACTTGTCGGTTATCTTGGCACATTTTACTTTGTTTTTTTGGCTGTTTTAATAGTTTTTTGTTTTTGTTTTTTCTGTTTTTGATATAATTTGGTAATGATTATTAAGTGATGTCTAGTTACAAGTAATTCTTCTTCATATGAATTTTTAAATTTTGTTATTTTAATGATTTATGAGATCATTATTATTAATTGAAAAAGAAAGAGAACTAATAGAGTTGTAAATTATATATATATATAGAAGACAATGTATTTTTAAGAAAAAAATAAAAAAATTTATTGATATAAATTTAAATCCAATTTGAGTGTTTTTAATGTGGCCATTAAACTATTTAAAATTTTCACTTTTTATTCTTTGTTATAATTGAGTGCTTTGGTAAAGATTTACTGTTCCATTATTTTAAATTAAATTGTTTTCAGTTACACTGATATTACATAAATAAAAAAATAAGGTGTCTATAACAGCTCTAACTTTTTATTAATTTTTTTTTTTTTTTGGGGCAAGTTAATAATTTGATATTTCAGTACTCATCCAGTTTCTGAAGAAGTGTGACTATTAAGAAAAAAAACCATCCATGAAAATTATTTTTTTTTTCTAATTTTAAAATTATTTACAAATAAAAATTTATTTTTTGATACGAAAAAAACTGATTAATCCATAATAATTCAGTTCTTAAAATTATTTTCTGAAAAATATGGATGACAAATATTTTACTGAAAACCAAAAAAAAAAACAAAATTGTTTTTTTATTTTTAGAGCAAAGCAAACAAAATTCAATAAAACATTACTACCCTGACAAGGATTCAAATTTGAAATCGTCTGATTAGTAGTCGTATAGTATTTAGTAGTATATGGTGTACGTTGTTAAAATGTATCTGGGGTGGCAGCACGTAGCTTCTTACAAACATGTTGTCAAGCTATTTTTGAAAAACGGTAGCACGTAAAATTGTTTCGCCAATTTTAATTTTGTTTCGCTACTTTTGGCAGCACGTAACATTTGAAATGTTTCGTAAATTTTTTTTTTGTTTCAATCCCAAAGTAGCGTTTCAAAGTACATGCTGCCAGAAAGTTTTGTGACGCTGGTGTTTTGTTACAAAAAAAAGGGTTTGTAATTGCTTTAAAAATTACGTACTGCCACCCCTGCTTTTACAGCAGTACATGCGTGCGTAAATAAATTGAATAAGCTCAGTTGGGTTTATTGTAGATAAATTTGATTATTGAACAAGTTCTATATTGACCTGTTTCTATACCTATATGCTCTGGATCTATAATATAAAAGTATAACTAATTTTTTGTACCGAAAACTGATGTTTTAGTCTAAATGAGTTTAGTTGTCAATAAATTTGATTTTTTAACCTGTTTTGATCTGTTCTTACTTATTATAATGTCCTGGAACACTCAAGAACGTAATTTTATTTATCGCCGACCTGATTTGTTAGCCGAATTGGCTTCATTTTCAAAAAAATTTGATTATTAAGCCAATTCAAAGCTGTTATAATGTCATTTACTTATCACCCATATTCCGTTAGACCCATCTCGCTTGATCGCGTGAACATATCTCTGACCAAATAGTTTTGTATTCTGTTAGACACCACAGACGCGATTGCAAATTACCGCGACGGTAAATGTCAAAACAATCTCGTGAGTAATTTCTGTTAATACTGTAAGACGCGTTAGCCATTTTTTATCTCGTCAAAAATTGTAAGCGATAGAGTATCTCGTCAAAGTATTTTGTTTAAAAAAAATTGAATTAAATAAATAAATTGAATAGATAAAATAGTTAAGTAAAGAGCATTATTATTAAAATTGTGTTTTGGTTTTGAAAAAAAAAACCCATCTTTACTATTACTATTTTACTACTGTTTATAATATGTACTAAAATTAAACTAAAAAATATTTAAAATATAAATATATTTATATTTATTTTTATTTAAAAAATATTTTAAAACTAAATCCCACTAAATACTTTCTAAAAAATTTATAAACCATATTTTGTTTATATGTATGCCAATAAATTTTTTTGACAGTAAAAAATAATCAGAACTACCAACAAATAAAATGTTCTATCGCGCCGCTTACAGTGTCTAACAGAAATGCATATTCAGCGAGACGAGACGAGATGAATTTTTTCTTCTCGTCAACGATGGGTCTAAGAGAATATGGCTGTATATATTGTCTTGGACATCGTCGTATAGTTTGTATACAACTTTCTCTGTTTCATAGATACTTCGTAATTCAAAAAAAGAGATTGCAAACAGTGCTTTGATTTCTGATGAGCATGTGTTCACACCTACAACGTATTTATAAAACAGGGGAAATGCTTCGACTATGTCCAAGGGAAGTTAAGGGATGAAGTTACTTTTGGTTTGCCAATTAGGCGAATGGTGTGATTTCAAACGCGGTCAAGGTAACCTAAGCCTGTAAGGGAAGTGCCAGTCCAAATGCTTGAATTATATTGAGACGTATAAATGATTTATAGATATGAAGGAGCTCCGAAAGTGAAAGGACAGCTTCATATCGACTTAGATAGACTAAACACTTGGCAACTCCCTTCGCGATATCAAAAACATTGTCGTTCCAAATAATGTTTTGATTCACGCGCATGCCTAAAGTATTTAGACTATCCGTGTTATGTAAAGTAACACCTTGAAAGGAGAGATTAGGTTGAAATTCTGTAAGTTTACGTGAAATAACACAATTTTGAGTTTTAGACGAGTTAAGCTCAACTCTGTTTAATCTGTTTTTTTTGCAACAGTCAGCAATTTTAGTCAGATCATGGCTAATCATGTTAATCATTATTTGTCTTCTATTGCCAACTTCGGTACTTGTAACATTAGATTTACGGAGATTTCCGGAGTGGAGCAAAACCTATAGGAGGTAGTTAGAAGTTTGATACAAAGAGTTTTGTAAATAAGATGGCTTTACCGGTTAGACAATAATTAGACAACAAATCAGTGTCAGTTATTGAAATTTCAAATTAGATTGATTTATGACCCTTACAGTGGAAGATTGATCCATATAACTATAGATTAGATATCAAATTAGGAAAAGTAATTCAATTTGTTCTTGTTGAATATAATCAAACTGAGGGGAATATAAAATGTAAGTGTAGGCAGGATGAGCTGAATATAAAGCAATGATAAAAAAATGCTTTAAAAAAACACATATTTCTTTTGTTCAAATTTTGTATCTATCATTGCAGTAACATTGAAAACACAATTTTTTACGTATTATTAATTAATTAATTAAATTAGGCAACCTATTTTAGCTATATTATCGTAAGTCAAAAATGCTGACTTCTTAAAATTAAGTAAAATTATCAAAAAATGCGTTGCTAAAAGAATAGAAGTCAATTAAAATATTAGTATAGAAGATAAATGATCAAGCTATGAAATGTTAGAAACTGAAATCAAATTCAGAACAATAAGACAATTGGTTCACAGAACCAAATTTTATTAAAAATATTTACCCATGACATGATGTTAAAAGTAGAATCAGCATCAGAAGAAGAAAATGTCCCAATTTATGAAGTTCAATGAACTTACAATTCAAACAATAACCAATTGATGCAATTCTTATGCGCACGCATCTATATAACATATAAATATTCATTTCCCTTTCATTAAAATTTCTCATTTTTTTTCTTTCTCTAATCTTACATAATATTTTTACCAAGAATTCGAAATGACTTTTATTCTATAAGTTAAAATTTGATTTTGGGTTCAAAGAAAGTGATCCATGAACTTATTAGCAAAAATGTTTGAACTCAATGATCTCAAAAAAAAAGAGCAAAAATACTAAAAATTCCGACAAAATTATCAACACTGCTTTGCAAGTAAATATATGTAATGTATGTGCATATACAATAATAATTGTTATTATCATTTTCATTCGAATTTATTGATAAGAAACGTTATTTCCAGAAGACTCATTAAAACGTATTCCAACTATCATGGGTGCATGTTGTTAATTACTTAAACTTTAACATATGTATGCATAAATTTTGTAATGTGTAATATATATATATATATATATATATATATATATATATATATATATGTATATATATATATGTATATATATACATAATGAATGTAAATGTCAAGTTTATGTATGCAAAACTCAATCAAAAAGTTATAAAAAAATTTTTTTTTTTTGTTTTTTATTTAAAAAAAAAAAAACAAAATTAAATTTCATAATTTATGGGATTCATAAAGTCAAATAATGAATGCCTTTTTTTATTTTTTCATTTTCATTTTCATTTTCTACATTTTCTCTTTCATGTTCCATTCTTTGAATTGCCAATAAATTTATTTCCATATGACATGCTCAAAAACTAAAAACAAAAAAAAAACATGGTGAAATGATTACAAAAGAAGAACTGATGGTGATATTCTATAATTGGAATTTACATATTTATATAGAAAATGAAAATAGTTAAAAAGTGTTTTCCGTAAAGTTCGTTCCATAAATTCCAAAAATAGCATTAAAAAAATATTTTTCTTCTCTTTTCTCAATATTTATTTCACATTATTATGATGCAGCACAATAAAATAAATTTTTACTTGTTATTGTTATTGTTTTTAGCATTTTGCAAAAGCTGATGTTCTACATTGACCTCTTCTTTTGATCCAAAGATTAAAAAAATATACAAACAAAAGACTATTATACGTATAGAAAAGAATAAGAACTAAAAAAAAATCGAGAATACAAAACAACATAAGGGAATTCAATTGAATTCAATGCAATGGTTTCTATAATTAAGACACTATCTTTAATTTATTTTGAAAATGTATCGTAATCGTCTTTTATATACAAAATAGGAAAATAATTTGTCAATTGTGTAACTCTTATAATAAGAAATTATTAACTAATATGTCCATAATAAGAACCTTTATTTCATAAAGTCAATTTGATAATTTATGTTTCAAAAAAGTGTTGTCGTCTGGTTTTTTTAAGAAAGGAGTTGTCAAGTATATCTTTTTCTGTTTGTTTTGTGTCTTGCAAAATAGTATTTTGACATTTGAAAATAAGCGAAGAGTGGTGTGATAACATTTCTAAGTTTGTTCAGTGAAGTTTGTTCTACAGAATCAGCTAACAGTTTTGGACAATGACAATTAACTGTCAAACACTTTAGAATCACTTAGAATAGAAAAAAATATCAATTTAAAACTGTTGCATAATGTAATGAGCGATCACAACACTTTTGGACATAAAAAGTTCAATTAACGGAAATTATTGAACACAAAAAAGTGTTATTTTTTTTATTTAGAACGTTCCAGAACAGTTTGATGAACAAATTTTACATTGACAAACAATTTTTGATTCAAGCATCAATTGCAATCGATTTTTGTTAAAATCAATATTTGATATTATCAATATTTCTGATAGATTTTTAATGAAATTCACACATTTTTTATCGGTATTTGATAACAATGGTATTTTCAATCGACATCAATATTTGCAATACGTAATACTACTGACAAACTGTTATATTAATATCAATATCTACTGTTATATCAATATTACAATAGCATTGTATTATTTTTATTTATTTTTTCCGAGTCTATAAGGTGCTTATTATGTATTTCGATAACGATTACGATTTTATAGAACGAAATGTCAAAATGCAAAATTGCCATTATGTATTTCGATATCGTTCAGAAATTGTCGACGAAATCGATAAAGTTTATCGATGTAAAAATTTTATCACGAAAGAGACATCGAAAGAGAGATTTTGTACAAATTATTTCAATTTTGAATTGAAAAGATAAAATAAAAGAGTAATGCTTGGACACCTGGTGTTTGTTTTATATTTGCGATATTTTTTGGAATAAAAATAAATGTAAAAGTTGAAATGTTAGTAGGTATTTTACTTTATTCTTCATAATTATTTTGTATTGAAATAAATTTTAATAGGAATGAAAGGCCAGTTACAAATAAACTGCAATATGAAAGTTAGTGTATATAAATTATTTCAGTAATTCTACTTTAATCATAAAAACAATGTTTGTCTGACTTTTTTCTTCTAGTGCGAAATTGAATTTGATCCATTTTGGACATAAGTTAAACTTTCATATGAAACTTCCTTAAGCACAACAGAAAAAATTAGCTCTGCTAGCCCGACATGAAAATCATTTCCTACGCTGCAAATCATTTCCTTGGTACAAACCACACAGATCTTAATACGCTGGTCAATTTAGTTATATTTGGAATCGACGTGTTACTTATTGGCTATTTTAATTTTTACCCTAATTTTTGTAATAAATCCATAAAAGCAATGTTGTTTAACAGGAAATTTTGACCAAAACTCTTAATAAAACTAAGTTTTGTAGATAATAACTCATCAATTTTATGTATAATTATATACGTATAATCTTCCAAATCCGTGGTGGATTGGAATAATCCCGATTATATGTTGGCTTGCTTTTTAACTCTGCAATTTGAGAGCGTTTTTCAGCACTATTAGAAACTGAAAAATTTAACTCTGCTTAAATCATTTTATTTATAAAAACTTTTAATTTAATAATTTTTATTTTATTTAAATACTTTTAACTTCAACTTAAAAATTTCAAATAGTTATAAAACTATTGTTTTTTTTTTTCGTATAATAATTTGAATTTGACAGTCAAAGAATCAAGCATATGTCATTTTCATCGTAGAATTGAATTTTACAATGGCAGCATTTTAAAACACTTTCGATCAAATTTTCATCGAAATACATAACAGGCATCTAAATCAAGTAAGTTACAATATATATTTATTAATGACAATATGTATATATATTTATTAATTATGTATAATGAATTACATATATTCAAGTTAAATTAGGTTATGTCTTCATAAGACATTAAACGTTAGTATGACAGTTAATAAACAAAATGTATGATATTAAATAAAACTACGTAATTTTTTTAAGGTTAAAAAGAATGAATACAAAATTGTGCTTGTTTTGTGAAAATATTCGCAGATAAAATAAAAAGCGTAATTCCCAATAATTAATAAAAATTTAAATTAATATAAATTACAATAAAAACTCAATAAATACCAAATATAACTTCAAAATTTAATTCAATTGTATTTCAATTTTATTATCAAAATATAACTACTTATATTCTTTTTACAAATACAAATTGTTTACTTTTTCATGTAAAAATTATGTCAAATCAGTAATTTTGAAGTACCTACATTAATTCAAAAACTTATTTTACATAAATTAAATTTTATAAAATTAACTTATTTTTTTTTGACGGTTGACTGCACTGATGTTACAATATTGCTTCATAATATTATTATGTATTTTGTTTTGATAATAATATTCATATTACGTGTATACGTTAATGTCATATTATTATGTGACACATATAGTATGTAAGAATGCCATTTAAATATCATATCAAGTATATTAACATTTATACTACTGACAGACATCATGTAAATCAATATTACAGTTAATTATGAGATACTCCACAATAAATGAAGTTTTTCACTTTTAAATTAGTTGATACATCTGTCTAAAAGTCGTTAGGGTATATTTATTTCATAGTCTTGTAATTATAAAAAAAAAAATAAGTCTGTCGGTAGTATAAATGGAAGTGGCTATTTCAGTTACTTCTGAAAGATCATTAGCAATATGTTCTGCCTTTTTTAATGTCATGACTTAATAATAATCTATATTTGTAGTTACAGTTTATTTTAGAAGATTATTAATCAGGATCTTGTGGAATTATTTTCTAAAAAATAATGGACTAGTTAGACTTTTTTAAATTTGAAATTTTGTTTTAGTACATAACTTTAAGAAATTAAATTTTTATGCTTTTGACAGTAACTTAGGTAGTATCACTTTTTTGTACTTAAAAAAGTACGGTACTACAAGTTGATGCTACACATACAACATTTCAAGCAAATTACTGGCTAATCAACCCATTAAATGTGGAAAACTACTGCTATTGTCAGGAAGTCGTCTGAAATAGCGTAGTTCCATTTTATTTAGTTTGTGACCAGATTATACAAATCAATTCAAATTGTATAACAAGTTTAGCTATTTTTTGGTTTTTCGGACAATTATAAGCAATTAAAATCTTCTTACAAAATATCTTTTACAACAAATTAATTTAAATTTCTTAATGTTAGTATACATAATGACATTACAATAAGTCCTTCAAAGTGTAATTAGTGAAAATTATTATAATCTATTGTTATAAAATTGAAAATCAGATAAATTAGCTAACACAAGTACTTATGAGTGTTTTACAAAAATTTATTCATTCATTACTGTGACATATATTGTACAAAATTTTAATTTTCTTCTTCATAAAACCTTGTTTCTTACTTTAAAAATAAATAAGTCAATTTTGTTCCCATATGTATAAAAATAACAACACATACTTTAACATTAAGAAGTTCACACGATTCCACCTACACCTTGACTAATTTTATATTAAATAAATACAAAAACAAAAATGTCAACTATAAAAGTATACCAATAATGTCATTCAAATTATTTTTTTTTTTTTTTAAATTCTAACCTGTCATTATGATGTGAGAGGAATTTTGTAGTTATACTCACTAGTGACTATCAAAATCATGATTTAATCAAAATGTTAGATCATAGATTATTAAATGTTTTCATTATTGTTGACTAAATTCTAAAAAAAAAAAAAAAAAAACAATCAAATTGATTAAGCGATTTATAAACAATGACTTTTGTTATTTATTATTATTATTTTTTTTTTTTTAAATTAAAATTTAAATATCTAATAAAAAGTTGTCATGTAAATTCCATGATATTGCTGCAATGCAACTCTTTTTTTTTTCTATAACATTGTTTAAAATTGAATTCGTAAAAGAAAATGAATTCTAAAAATATCAAACGAATAAACAAATCTAAAAATGAAAATTTTATAATTGGAAAATAATTTAAATATTATAATATGTAAATATAAAAGAAAAAGAAAAATCATAAAAAAAGAAAAACATCAAAAATGAACACAAATTCCATATCATAAATGGAGGTAAATGCAGATTATCGATTTTAGTTTACTTATAATAATTATTTTGATGTGAAGAAACTTTGACTCGCTAAAATAGTCTAATCGGTAGGAGCAGAAAAATATTCGTTAAATCCTTCTATGGGTCGTTGTGGGTCAAATTTTGTAAAAAATAAAATATATCTTTGCTATGAGACTGATAGGTGACCCGAATGACATAAAGTAGAATAAAAACGTAAATGATTTGACAAAAGTGTCATTTTAGCTGTGTACCCATACTAAATAGACTTCACTATCTGATTGTGTAATAATATTTGATTATGAAGTAACAGTTTCGATATATCACCTACTGTAAATCATTACATTTCTCTATATTTAGATTGGCTCTTTTCCTCACAGTTTAGTGTTCAATGTCATCATTAGATATTTTGGATTATTTGTTAAAGCAGTAAGCTTAATTTAACCAAATTGTCAAATCTATCTCTATTTCTTTTTATTAAATTAATTTGTATAGATTTAATTTCGTTCAATTAAGTATGTTTTTCCTTTTTTCAGACTCATATGCTCAATAGCCAATTTCTTATTTTTTGTCGTAGAATCTGAATTTGCATTAAAAAGTACGCCTTCCCATTTGAAAATCTCAATTTCGGTCAGTTTCGGCGATTTTTGGTCTTAAAACACCAATTTGCGGTACTTTCCGTTAACATACATTTTTGTAAATTTTAAAATAATGACTCCTTCCCTCTTAAAAAGCTGATATGCATGCTGTGGAACACCCGGTATATAACAACAAAAATCTGTGTTCCACACGAAACTTTTTAATAAAAATCGGACAATACTAATTAGTTGAAGGCATGTAAAAATAAATATTCCACTTTCAGCTAAATTACAAACTGATCTGGAGTCATGTCAAAAAAACTGTACATGTTTACACACGTATGTTCCGCATTTAGTTAGGTTTAATAATATGTAACTCTATTTTATAGATATCTCGTGGGCATATACCTACTGCTTCGGACAACTAAAATCACTATTTCTGCCTTTTAAGCAATTCCGTCGAGGAACGTTAGACGTTGTAAACCCCTACACCGTGGAAATACCAAGATGGTTCAAGACTGATTATGAAAATTCGTTTATAGTCAGTATAGGGAATTACATTCCACTACAAGATTATATTTTATTTGTTTAATATACTAATGTGCCTATTGCAACCTTCACTTTTTCATTCACTTCACTCGTTTTCCGTTCGGATGACAATTTCGACTCAATTCAACTCAAAAAGTGAGTGTAAAATGAATAAAGTGAAAAATTAATGTTGATATACATATGTAGGTAAAAATAAATTTTAACTGTTTTTATTTATATAATTTTTCTATAAACACTATTAAGCTACTAAGCTCTTATTAATAATAGTTAAAGTTACTATTATATTATATAATAATTTTAATATATTTTTTAACTATCTTTTTCCTATTTGTTTAAAACAATTAAAAAAAATTTTCTTTCAAATTTCAACTTTTGTATGTGTTTCGCTTCAAAAAATGAGCCGGATAGTATTCACTCGCATGATTTTTTTTTAATTTTTTTACTCTTACTAGAGGAAAAGAGTTAGAAAATCTTTTAACATTCTTTTTGATGGTAAATATGAGAACTATTCTCAGTAATGTTAAAAACTAGCAATATTTATATTTAACATACTGGAATAAAAGAGCTAGAAAATTTATATTGACATCATTTCTTATCATTAACGTAAGAAAAATAGAGTTAACTACTTAAAACTAACCGACATTTTTTAAATGTTGCTCAACATTGTTTCTTGTATAATAAGTGAAACTTGCGATATCGATTTATTCCTCAGACGGGTGGAAAAAAAGTGAAATAAAAAAACAACGTGGATGTTGCGATAGGCACATAAAACTCAAAGTGAACATCAATAACATAGTTCACAAATACCTGTCTAACCTTTCTCCTACTTCCTTCTATTTTTCTTCTCTCTAACTATCCCTTTTCTTTTCCAAAAACCAACAGTACGAAAGCATAAATGTTTCCCTGACCTAATTTTTAGCTAATAATATAAAAAAAATCTATAATCCTAATTCATTTCAAGCCATATACAAAAGTAATACAATCCATTCCACAACTATGTTCCACATTTAACAATGTGGTTCTAATAATCGATTTAGTATATCGAATAATATACTAAATCGATTTTGTGTCATTTTTTGTATTTTATGATTAATTATTATTATTTTTAACTGAAATTTGAGAATACATTCCTAAACAGAAGTTGAAACCCTATATAGCACAATACGATGATTTTAAAGTGTTTAAAATTTATAATTTAATTTAAATAACTTAACATTGAAAAATATTTTCATTTTGAAACGAAAACGATTTCATTAACACATTCCTTCCACTTTATTTATTTAATATGTAAATTTTGCAGCAAATTAATAATAAACCACAAAATAATGTTAATGGTAAACTGGTGTGTTGTCTAGAATGCAACTAAATTATATTATTGTATGTAACATTAATATACATGATAATAAATATTGTATTCTGTTTGTTGAGCGTCATTTCATTATTATTATTTTTGTATTTTTTTTTCCATCTGACACGAGCACAAAAATTTGTACATGCATGTGCATGCAAACTTAATTTCACCATCATCAATATTTACTTTAGAGTCTTTGGGGTATGCAACTGAACTATAGAAAAAATTTATTTAACAAATAAATGTTTATAAAACAAAGGAAAATTTACGTTTTCTTACCATATTTGTGCCAAATTTAATAATAAAAGACAACAAATTAAATAATAGTATAGAACAAAATAAAGACATTTGCAGTACAACAAAAATGAGTCATTAATTTTTAGTGTCATTTTGGTTTTTAAGTTCACTTTTATAATTCAGAAAAAAAAAACTTATTCCGCATTTTTCTCCAATTATTGTCATTGTTGATTCTTTATAAGGCAAAATAATAAAAATAATAACAATAATAACAAGAAATTAAAACAAAAAAAAAAAAAATGATTTTATAAAGTGAAAATTATTGTCGTACATGACACTAAATGACAGTTCAATCTTCTAAGATGATTTTTTTTTTGTTTTATTTCTTTCTCTTTTTTTTTCTTCTGTTTCATTTAACTTAAATTCAAATTCATTGTACATTCAAAATTTATTGATTCAGAAATTTATTGCTTCTAAATTTATACTAGTGATTTTTTTTAATTTTTTTATTAAAACTAGCACAAAAATATTATAATAGTGTAGTGTTGTAGAACATGAACATAAAATAATAAGAAAATAGAGCAACATGATAAGAACTGGGTGAATGTCAAGTAAATAAAACAAGGTTAGGTACTTAAAACCTTCAAATTGAAAAAAGAAAAATTTCACACGAACTAATTTTAAAAAAAAAAAAATAAATAAATCGATTGGAAGAATTTATAAATGTAGTTAAAAAATATTGAAAATTTTTTAAAGGGGTGAAATAAATAAAAATAATGCAACTTGAATTGAATAATTGCAATTTATGGATAAAAAATGCATTAGTCGAAAATCAGTGTATATATATGAGACACAGACAACTAGAATTGCACTGGCTTTAGCAATATTAATGGGTGGATTCATTGGCATTAACCGGTGGATCATAAAATAAATTTCATAAAAAAATATAAACATTTCATTTTTTTTACTGTAGATGTCACAACATACAAATTTTGATTGTTGTTTTTACATATATAAAAAGTCAGATCCGTGAAATATATTTAGCATTTTTTCAGATCCATGTTCATTAACCATGGTACTTTAACCGGTACATTTACCGCACCGTTCAGTCAACAGATCCATGGATTTCAGATACACCGGTCTTGTTATGTTGTCTTGTTATGTTTCTTAAATATGTTGTTTTTAGTTAGGATAATAGGATAACGATTATTTAATGACCTCCAAAGTTTTAAAGTCGCTCCAAAATTTGTCCAATACTTCTTCTTTTTCTTCTTGTTGTAATTATAGTGTGCTTAAACGTCCTTATTTCCATATTATAGGCGTGTTGTGAAAAAAAAATCCAAAGTTTTTACTGTTTGCTTGGCTAAAGGTTTTTTAGGTATTTCGCTGTATTTGAACGTATTTTGAAGGTATTCCGTATACATGTCTAAGACACAATATGACAATTTCAGTTGACAATTCTACTTCTTATTCACTTGACTATACATAAAAATTTATTTTCTTGTTGATTTCAAGCACGTTTCATTTCATTATTTTAGATTCGATTAAGATGGTGTATCCTTGTGTTCTCATTTTTAAAGTGCGTAGAATGCTTTTAATTTTGTGAGTGGTATACAAAACATGCGTGTTATCGACCCCACATGAATGTTGATGTTGAAATAGATTATGTTTGCTGATATTAATTTTGATGATGATGTTGATGTTGTGATTGATGTTCGTATTTATGTTGATGTTTATGTTGATGTTTATATTGATGTGGACATTAATATAAATGTTGGTACTGATATTGATGTTGATTTTGATGTTGATGTTGATGTTGATGTGGATATTAATATTAATGTTGGTACTGATATTGATGTTGATGTAGTTTTGGATGCTGATTTTGATATTAATGCTGATATTGATGTCGATTGTGATATTAATTTTGATGTTGATATTTCCATTAATATTGATGTTGGTATACTGATATTGATGTTGATATGAATATTAATATTGATGCTGACATTGATGTTGATTTTGATGTTGACATGTCCATTAATATTAATGTTGGTACTGATATTGATGTTGATTTTGATGTTGATGTTGATGTGGATATTAATTTTAATGTTGGTACTGATATTGATGTTGATGTAGTTTTGAATGTTGATTTTGATATATTGATGCTGATATTGATGTCGATTTTGATACTACTTTTGATGTTGATGTTGACATTAATATTGATGTTGGTACTGATATTGATGTTGATATGAATATTAATATTGATGCTGACATTGATGTTGATTTTGATGTTGACATGTCCATTAATATTAATGTTGGTACTGATATTGATTTTGATGTTGATGTGAATATTGATATTAATGTTGGTGTTGATATTGATGTTAATTTTGAATATTGATTTGGCATATATTTATACAACATTTTCGAATATTCTTTACACAGTTATTATAAAAAGATACTGTAATCAATAAACACACCTCTCTTACACGTTTATGAATATTCAATCCGGTCATTCTAACATCAATCAATCGAACAATATTACTTTCTTGTTTTCAATATAATTTATACATTGTATATCTTTTTAATTGATATTCATTCGGAATATGATTTCCATTAATCTAATCGAACACGTAATCGTAATCTATCGAACACATTTTCATAATTAATAAAATACAGAATTAATCATCTCAAGTACATTTTGTAGTTTTGTAATGCAAAGCTCATTTCGTTTTCAAGCTTTCTGTAAATGCAAATTGTATGGTATACATACTATAATACTCGATGGATGTTTACATTTTTTGTTGTTGCCTTATTTTAAGGAAGAATTTGAAGTAATGTTCCATTAAAATAATCAAATAATTTTTGGCATTACTCATACAATTTACTCTATTCATTTCTTCCCTATACTATAACAGTTCATAATATACTATTGTTAACTGTATCGGCTATAAATAAAACTTTCAATTTCAGCCTCTCTGAATATATAAAATAAAAAAGTAAAAACCCTTTATTTAAATATTATAACAATGGCATCCAACCAAAATAATATTTAAAAATTCGTGTGCTTTTGTGTATTTTTTTTTTTTTTTTTTGGTCTTTTCGATAAATTGTCATCAGAAAAACTTTTTTTTGTTTGTGTTTTTTTTTTTTTTTTTTTTTAAAGTACTGTATACAATCAATTTATCAAAGAAATGGGAGCCCCATTGGACTTTTGTGTTTATTTGTAGGAATTGACTACCAAAAATTACATAAAAATAAAAAAAAAAATGTACAAACAATGTTGCATGTTCTTGCGGGCAATGAATTTATTGTTTTTGTTGTTGTATTTTTATTTTTTTATTTTATTGACTATTCATTTGCATATTTATTTGAAATTTTGCCAATTACATTTAACTCCACACGTATGCTGCTGCTGCTGCTGCTGTAGTTTGCTGCCAAGTATTGTTTATAACCACCACCGGTGATGTTGTGGTTTTTGTTTATTAAAATTGAATTGAATGAAAAAACAAAAAAAAAAAAACAAACAAAAAAATAATTTAAAAGTATTATTTAGTACTCGTGGCAAAATATTTCATTATTATTAGGAAGGAGTCCCAGACTTCAGTTGTTTTGTTCTTTCTTTTTATTGTTTTTGCCAATAGACATTACTTAAGTTGTTGTTGTTGTTTTATAGTTTTTCATATATAATCATGAAAAATTCGTTGTTGAATTTTCATTACAAGAATAATCAGATAGAAAGAGATAGAATAAACATTTGTTGTGGGAAAAACGAAAAAAAAAACAAAAATCAAAAATTGTGTGTTTTCGTTCATTGTTATCTGAGGTCATGGAATTTTATGAGATCATTGTGTAACAATTTTCTGCTTTTCTATTTTTTTTTTTTTTTTTTTTTTTTTTTTGTAACCATATTGCCATTGTTTTGGTTTTTGTTTGGGTTTTATAAATTGTTTTTTATATGAATAATAAAAATTCCATCCAAGTGGAATTATATAAGTAAAAAAAAAAAATATATATATTTTAATTGTTTCATCGTTGATCTTTTATAAATAAATATATATATATATATATATATATTTTTGTTGTTATTTCAAAATTGAGATTTATGTATAGAAGATTGTCATAAACATTTCGGTGTATATTATTTAAAAAGAAAAAAAAATATAAATGTTCAGGAAATTTAAAAAATGAGGATAGAAGAAACATTAACTTTATACAAAAAATAATAGGAAAATGTCACCTAAGTGAGTACACTAAATTTATTTCAATAAAAAATAATTATTTCGAAAAATTTTGAATTAGATTAAGATTTTGGATGGATGAATTGCAATTTTTTTTTCTTTATTATTTCCTTATGAAACATAGAGGGTTATGATGGTATGATGGAAGATGCAAACGTACAAAAGTATATGGCATAAACGTTGTAATTTCTGGTATGTTTAAGAATGCGATTGTAATTGCATATGTTGCGGATGAAATATCAATCGTTTTTTTTTATTTATTATTATATATATATGTTATACAATATTTTATAATCCATAAAAAAAATTACAGAAAAAAATTGTTCCTAATTTTTATTATAACTAAATTTTAAACATTTAATTTTTTAATTATTTAGCTTTAACTCTCTTCTCGCCACATACTTTAGTATTTATAAACATTACTGTTATAAGTTTTATAAAATATGTAGTTATTTTTCAAAATTTGATAGTATATAGTAAAAATCAAAATAATGTGTATATAAAACTTAGCGTTTTCAATCATAAGCCAACTATAAAGGTACATAAAGGTACAACTGGTAAAACTTTATTAAAAAGAAAAATTACACATAAATTAAAAAACATTTTTACTGAAAATTTACATTGGTATCATCGTAGAAAACTTTGGTATTTATTTAAAATCTATTAATGAAATAAAATTGCTCAAATTGTTCATCATAAATTGTTGAGTAATTTGTCTTTGAATTTTACTAAAAATGCTTAACATACAGATACATTGTTTCATTTAGATTTTACTGGACGGGTAGTAATTTGACCTTTTTCGTAGCTGGTTGCTTTATATTTAATTGAAATAGGACAAGTAGAGAATTGATTTTTTATATTGTTATTATTTAGAATTACATAAAATGATAGTGACAGATATAGGGCCGTATAGGAATAGTTTTATTATTGTCTCTATTACGCTTTTCTGTAAAGTTAAAAAAAGAAGAATATCCATTACCTTGTTCTTTATTCAGGAGTGAATCATTTTTTTTTTTACTACATTTATAGTAAAAAAATTTTTATTTTATTTTATTTAATTTCCTTAATGTATTTGTACAATTTGTTATTTTCATATATTTTAATTCTATATTTCAATAGCTTATATTACTAGAATATTTATTTACCTTTGATTTGTAATTATTTAGACTAACCTGACTTAAATATTAAGAATAAATTTAATTTGCAAAGGACAAAATGGCAAGTAAAAACCTTTAATTAAATTTATGAGTAAAAAATATTATTTTAAAGTTTTAAATATATATTTACGTTCAAATTATATAAAACAAAATTAGTTTAATATGATTATTATACAATATTAAAAAATTAATTTATAAACAATAATTTACCAAAATAATTCATAAAAAATTAAACTAAAAATTTGTCAAATAAATCTTTTTGTAATTTCATTTTTTCATCTTCTTCAATTATTGAGTCTTCCAAATGCATCCAAAATTTTTATGAATCATCTGAACAATAACCAGTATTATTATTATATTCATCACTTGACCCACTGAATTCTGAACTTATTGATAATTTGGGTGTTATTGAACTTTCACTTATTAAACCTAAAATCATGCCTTTTTCAATTTTATATTTTTGACCTTGGGATTAATTGGAATATATACACAGAGTATATTTTCAATATTTCTGGTTTGTCCTGGAATTCCTGTCTTATTTTCAATGTTTCTAAAACAGGGAAAAGGGTCTGCAGTTGGTCTGCAGATTAATCTGTAGTTCCACTGCTAAATAAATAAATTAAACTACAAAATAAAAATTAAATAAAAATTTATTAATATAGTCAAAATACAAATTTCATAATTCGTTATACTTTACAAAGGTTATAACAATTTCTTGAAAAAAATCTAAATTTTCTGCGTTTCTGACTTCCACTGGTATAACTGACTATTGAAGACCTTTTTTTTTGTATTTCTTCATTTATATCTGATGCCTAACAGCCTACAAAAAAAAATTACAAAAATATCGGATAAATTCTTATATTCTATAATTAATCTTAAAATAATGTGTTTTCTTATTTTATTAATTTTAAATCTTATGTGCCTATTACAGGTGTCACACCACTTTTCCAGTCATTTTTTCCAGTCACCCGAATGAAATTTATTTTCGTATTACAAGTCTCATCCGACAGCAACAAATTTCTGAACGTATTTTTAATGTACTTTGGCAGAAAAACTCATTTGACATTTGAGAAAAAAAATATTTTTATAAGAATACAAAGTTGTTTGATGTGTTTTTTTATGTTTTTTTTTGAAATTGTGTTTTTGTTGTTTTTTTAAACTAAAATAAACAAAAATGTTTATCATCCAATTTTTGAATTAATATATTCAAATATATATTATATAATATAAATTCAAATTCAAATATATATTATATATATAAATTATTTCAATAAATTTCTAAATATTTACATACCCTTTCTTTTCAGAATCCATTATTTAAATTTATATAGACACAAAAAATTACAAAATTACAGGCAAACGGAATCCTGTCACATATAAATTGCAAGTGACAATTGAGTCGCATTTTTCAGTCGGCGCGTGACAATTGTAATAGTAATTAGTGTTGTCACCTGAAATTACTCGGATCCGACAAAAAAAGTGATACCTGTAATAGGCACATTAATTTATGTTATTTGAAAGCTTTGTCATGTGACTTAATGTTTATATACTTATATTTCATAATACACGTTTTGATAAAAATATTTTATTTGAAAAAAAAACCCAAATTATTACCTATTTTAACCTAATCTAACTTAATCTACCTTATTCTACCTATTCTAAGTAACGATCTAATTTTAACCTAATGTGAGTAGGTGTTTTCTAACCACCAATAATTTCTATTTACTGTTTTGTCTCTCTCTGGTATATTTCTATCAAATTTTAGTATAGTATAATCTAAATTTCTAGGGTTGTAATCAATTATCTTGCATGTAGCCCATCTATTATAGTGAAATAATATGGGGACATGATTTTGATCTTGTATATATCCATTAAAGTCTAAGTATATAAAAAATTCAGGGGCAACGAATCCTGTATTGAAATTATTTTTTATATATTCGTAATTATGATAGTAGATTTTTGACACAAGACAATTTTCTTCTATTTATTTGAAGACCTTTATGAAATAATTTATTTTGCGTATTACTCCTACGAAACAACTTGATTGAAAAAAACTTTGATTATCTCTAAGAAAACTCGCTAATGGTTTTTTATTTATTACCTTTGTTGATGCTTTACATTTAAATTAGTTAAGATTACTGAAATTTTATATGGCTTTACTTGAAAAACGGTAAGTCTGATATGAAAGTTGTGTATGAAAAAGTTTTAGTTGATTATGTTTCAATCACACATCAACACAATAAAAAAAAAAAATTAGTGAGCTTCTTTCGAGATAATCAACATTTTTTACAAAATTTTCAGTTGTTAAAACAAAATTTTAAGTTTGTGCAAAAACGGTTTTGAACTATTATTCAAAAACGGTAAATCTAATACTCATCCAACACATACCGTTAATTAGGTGTATAATTTGAAAAAAAAAAAGTTATGAAGAAGATGTTACTCTAGTTTCAATTCCTTCGGAACCGTAAGCGGATATTGTTTAGACATAATTTTTCAAATCCGATTTTCTTTAACCCTCTGTGGCACAGGTTAAATTTAAAGATAGACGTCTAGAACAATTTTTTTTTTCTAAGATACCCCAAGGAATCACCCCTTAAAATATTTTTGCTCTAAACCGGACCTGTATATATAATATAATATAATTCGATGTTTGCTGACTTTCCTCGTGTCTCTAATGTAATTCATACCATTATTATGTTTTTTACTTTATCAACATCTATATCAATACTAATATTATATCTCATACAACACAATAACCAAATAACACAATAAATAATATTGGACAAACACTAATAATAATTATACAATTGTCAACAACTGACAAAAGTATGTGACATGACATACCCAGTAAAACAAAATAACGTCAGGCATCTTAACGTCAAGGATGGATAAAATGGCAGCGACAATTTGCAGAAAAATATGACGTCGTCTTACCACGTAGACGCAGATAGAGTTATCGAAGTGGTCTTCTACAGTAGGCCAATCCCCTACTTAAACAGTACAAACAGATTAAAAAAAAATTAAATTAGACCTTGCTTCGGAAATAGAAGTGAAATTAGCATCTAGAAATCGAGTACGATGTAAATGTCAAATGGAAACCCTATGCTCCCAAGAGGAGTAAGGGAAAAAAAATGTCTTTTACAGGAAATGTTATGTCTTTCTTGGATGATGTGTTTTACTACTTTGGATCTAAGCTCGGTTAAATTCTTATTTCTTACTGATTCTGCTTCTTTCAGATGTTTCTATAGTCGCGTTCTCATGTTCTTTCTATAGTTTATCCTCCTATATATATAATTTTTTTGTAATGAAAGCAACTAATCTGGAGAATTTTGCCATTTGATAAATTGATTCATAACGAAATACATACGGAATAGGAATCAGAATAATTGCTTTTAATTTGTTTCGTTTCTAATTATTATAGCAAAATATATGAGTTGATCTAAGAAGAATTTAAATTGATTTGTTATTATGATTATTAATTTCAATTTACATAAATTTTTTAAAAAAATGTTAAATTAAATTCTAAAGAAAAATATCCAGATTTATTAATGTTTTCTAAAGCCATAATTTCTTACAAGTGTTGAAATTCAACTTAAAATTAAAATTGTAAACAAACAGCAAACGATTTTAATCAAAATAGATAAAACAATATGAATTTAAATTAAATTAATATTAAATATTCACATATGTCAAATCAACTGTTTTATATTTTTGAATAACTGATGTTTATCAACCAGAACAACATGTTGTTATATTATGATTATTGAAAGAAAAATGTCAACAACATACATTTTGATTAAATAAATTAAAAGCAAGTAAATTTGCAAAGAAAATACGTATAGCTCTGACAAACATAGCTATAGTAATAGAGAAAAAAATCAATTTTAATATAAGTTTATATAAATAATTCTAAAAATTTTGATGTTTGTTAAAATTCTGAAATATATCGAGTAAAAGAATTTTTCTTATTAAATATTCCAAATTAGTCAGAATACAGTGTGGCTTTCATCTTGATGTGAACATAAGCGCGTGATAAATCTAGTACTTCATTCTACACGTACAGTAATTTTAATCATATTCTTAAACATTTTCCTATCTTTAAAAAGTCATTTCAGTTTTGTCGTTTTTCGGTTATTGCAATCATACCAAAATAGAACATTTATTAACGTACAATAATTTTATCAATAAGGTTTTTATATGCCCGTGTCAGCAACTTATGCAGAATTAATTTCTTGCATATTAAGTAAATTACAGCGTGTTTTACTGTGAGTAAAGTTGAACGATTAATATTTTTTCGACTTTTCATTTATTACTTTATACATCGACAAATTGAAGTAAAACCCTATAATACTGTCAGAATTAAGGTGCCTATTATGTATTTCGATAACGATTACGATTTGATCGAACGAAATGTCAAAATGCAAAATTGCCATTATGTATTTCGATATCGTTCAGAAATTGTCGACTAAATCGATAAAGTTTATCGATGTAAAATTTTACCAAGAAAGAGGCATCGAAAGAGAGATTTTGTACAAATTATTTCAATTTTGATTTGAAAGGATAAAATAAAAGAGATACAAATATATTTTATTTATATTGGACACTTGGTGTTTTGTTTTATATTTGAAATAAAAATAAATTTTGATAATGATATTTTTTGAAATAAAAATAAATTTAAAAGTTGAAATGTTAGTAGGTATTTTTCTTTATTCTTCATAATAATTTTTGATTGATATAAATTTTAATAGGAATGAAAGGCCAGTAACAAATAAACTGCAATATGAAAAGTTACTGTAAATAATGAGAAACCATTATAAATTTTCCAAAGAGGTACCAGGATATCTTGCACTCACAAAACCAATTACCTGATAATGATCACATATCTAAAAACAAAAACTGTTATAATAATGTAAACTAATTATAATAAAGTACAAACTTATCAGAATTGCATTAATGGTAAAAAAAATCCCTTTCTACTATAACATAAATGTTGTACGTTTTGCTTCGGTGATTTAATTTGAATAAGCTTTCTATCTAATGCTCCAATTATTTCAGTAATTCTGCTTTAATCATAAAAATAATGTTTGCCTGACTTTTTTCTTCTAGTGCGTAATGGAATTTGATCCATTTTGCACAAAATTATAAGCTGCAAATACATATAAAACTTCTTTAAGAACAAAAAAAAATTAGCTGTACTAGTCCGACATGAAAATCATTTCTTATTTTGAAAATCATTTGCTTGTACGTTGAAAATCATTTGCAATTTAATTATATTTGGAATGGACGTGTTACTTATTGGCTATTTCAATTTTCGCTCTAACTTAATAGTTTTAATAATGTATAGATAATAACTCATCAAATTCATGTTTAAATAACATACGTATAATCTTCCAAATTTAGTGGATTAGAATAATCCCGAATATACGTTCGCTTGTTATTTAATTCTGCAATTTGATAACGTTTTTCAGCACTATCAGAAATTGAAAAATTTAACTCTGCTCAAATCATTTTATTTATAAAAACTTATAATTTTGTAATTATATTTTATTTAAATACTTTCAACTTATTTTCAACTTAAAAATTTCAAATATAACACTATTATTTTATTTTTTTTTCGTATAATAATTTGAATTTGACAGTTAAAAAATCAAACACATATCATTTTCATCGTGGATTTGAATTTTACAATGGCAGCATTTTTAAACTCTTTCGATCAAATTTTCATCGAAATACATAATGACACTAACGATTACAATCGAATAACTCTAACGATAACGATGAGCGATTCGATTAATTTCGATCGAAATACATAATAGGCACCTAAGTCTTCTTCAATAGTATAACAAATATAAAAATAGACAGGACTATTATACGATTTTTGATAATTTGACTATATTCAGTACAAAACAAGCAACCACTATATGGGATACACCCTGTAAACATGTATATAATATTTCAAATTGTAGATTAAAATACGATTTTTGATCATTTCAACCACATTCTGTATACAAAAAAAAACAACAACTATGTCGCATACACCCTGTAAACATATACATATACCTACATACATTTCAATTTATAGATTAAAATTTGGTTGTTTATACAATATTAGTACACAGACTACTTTCTAACACTGATGTGTGTGACCAGACATATTTTTCTAACTAAATCCTAAATTTCATTCACCTCAACACATTTGAAGCCATTAATTTGATTATTTTTGTTCTTAAAACAATAAATTATTTAAATTTAATGAATGGTTCCTAAATCAAATAAATAATATAAACCTGTTTCACCTATAAAATTAAAT
The DNA here is from genome assembly GCA_963942445.1 of Argyra leucocephala. Classification (NCBI taxonomy): domain Eukaryota; kingdom Metazoa; phylum Arthropoda; class Insecta; order Diptera; family Dolichopodidae; genus Argyra; species Argyra leucocephala. The sequence goes on from OZ012681.1 coordinate 21,195,447, forward strand.
TAAACGACAATAATATTATATATATATACATATACATATATGTATTTTCATATAAATTTCTATTTAAAAATAATAATTTTAATAGAAAAAAAAAATTGCAAATTGGTGCCAAATTTTTAATTTTAAAGTTTTTTTTTTTCTATAACTTTGGAAGTATTCCAAAAAAAAACTAAAGAACCCAAAATTAAAAAAAAAAAAAACTTTTTTATTATCACTTTAAAGTTTTACCAGAAAATTATTACCAACAGCTTTTAAAAAACACCAATCCCAAAGTCCATAAAGAAAAAAGTGGTTTGGTTTGGTTTTGCGTTTTATATTAAAGTGGTTTCTTTACAGACTTCAATTTCAAAGCAATGGGATAATTAAAATTTTTAATAATTAAATTTTAAACAATAAATTACAAGAAATTGCGAAATAAGAAGGGAAAAAAAGAACCCAACATGTAATTATACATAACTGTTTTTTTCCTGATTTCAACCATGTTGTAATCATCACATTTGACAACTTGATGACCTCCTCTGTTTTATATTGGATATTATGCATGTAAACATCACTTTAAATAAATTTTAATGTAAGAAGAACAGCTGTTATCTTTAAAAATGTATTTTTTTTTTTTTTTTTGTATGGAAAAAATATTTTTTAACAGTTTTATGACTGTTTCTTTTTTGTTTTTGCCTTTTAAAATTTACCACACTTTATGCAGCGGTTATTGTTAAAAAAAAATTTAATACTAAAAATTGAGTCATTTGGATACTGACTTATTTTGAATATGTTTATTTTTAAATTTTATTACTATAGAATAAATTCTATGACTCGAAATAGTCTTGGGTCTAGACTTTAGGCAAGTAAGTATAAGTAGCAGTGATTGCATTTTTATTGGTCATAAGCACATGTGTAGACTAGCACTAAGTGACAACCCAACCTGTAGACACTGTTTAGAAGAGGAAGAAACCTCCATACATGTTGTAGTAGAATACCTAGTTCTTTCAAGGCTTAGACTTAGCCGGTTGGAAACGCACTACATAACCTCAGAATACTTCTGCAGATAAAATCCTCAAACCTTATTGGCTTTTATCAAAAGCGTTAACTAAATTGAAGAGTAGAGAAGGGCATAAAGGGCTAAAAGCCTACATGCCGACCCTGATATATTAGAGTCACCTTCATACAAAGAAAAAAAACAGTGATTGCTAACTCGATTTAGATTAAAAAGTTCATTGTAATGTCAATCAAAAAGTCCATCAAAAACACGATTAAAATTTAGCTGTGAAGAAAACCTAAGGGTTTATAACCTAACATGTCTGGCAATAGATAAGCCAAAGCTTTCCTCAGTCTCAACAGTAAACAAATGCGTATAATGGCAGACATAATAATCGACTTAAATGAGAAAGTCTCACTTGTAGTAGACTTCGCGATTTGGGAACTGCTCAGCATACTACTGAAGAATTTCCTGAGATTACTTAAACATTGAATAAAATATCCATAAGGATTCAGATACATAATTGCATTAATACGGACAGTCAGAATAAGTCTATTTGCGACTGCGGGTTGAGGATACAATACACGTATATACGTTACAAATATATCTAGATGTATATCTATCTTGATATTTATAAATTGTGGTTGGATTCAGTCAGCATAAAAAATAGAGTGAGCACTGATATAAACTTTTCACTTTTGATTCCACAACTTTGAAAAATGAGAAAATTTGGTCTGTTAAAGGTGGTCCGGGTCCGCCTTTTAATAAATTTTTTATATTTGTTTATTTAGTAATTGGTCAAAAAAAAATTATTTTGTCAAAAAAAAGTCACTGTCATATCAAAATACAAAATTATTTTTGCAGTTACGTTACGCTTACGAAAAATTAAGATGAGAATGCAAAGCTTCTTAAAAAGTGTGTACAGGAAAAAAAAACTAATACTTGTGAAATTCGACTGCTGTTCTAGTTTGAATAAACTATTTTTTTCTATCAATTTCGTACTTTCTTGAAATCGAAGAATATATACAAAATAGATGTCTGTACTGTTGCTATTCTTCTTTTGATTTTTTTGCGACATCTGTCGTCTAGTAGAGGAAACAAATTTTATATTTCACTCCTAGCTCTTTTGGCTATAGAGAGTTATTGATAAAATACATATGTTATGATTTTGATTATGGCGTTTTACTGAACAATTTTCTTGGGGTGAGTTGGGCAAGTCAAATTTTGAAGTATTTTACAGAATAGCAGAAGTTTTACATCTGCTTTATGACTCATCTGCTTTATCCAAATTAGTATACTACATATATTTTTATCATTTACATTAAAAAACAATCAAATTTTATTTTGAGGCCTCAAATAACAATACTGCAATTGTGTTCGTTAAGTCACGTTACATGCATCATTGTGGTTATGATTGTGGTATGTTTTTAAATATTAAATTTCATAAACTTGATTAATCAGTTTACAACTGGGTGATAATTAATTTAACTTATTTTTTAACTTCTTCTTAAATATGTAAGCCAAAACTTACTATCTACATTATCATATACATATATGTAAATAGTTTTGTTTTTGTTATGTATTCATTTAAAACGACATCTGTTATTTAAAATATGTATTTATAAAAAAAATAAAAAAATAAAAAAAATTAAAACAAAAATATGCTAATTTCATGCTTTTATGATAATTTATAGTCTTCTCTTTCAATTCAATTTGTAATAAACTTTGATAAACAACACACAAAAATAATTGGAATTTTAAATAGCTTAGCTGCCGCCGAGTTAGCAAGCTGACTTATTTAAGAAATTTTATTTTTATTTTTTTTTTTTTTTTTGGATAAATCATTATTAGGGCATGGATGGTTAAATTGAAAATTTGCATAAAAATTTTTGTAAAAGGTAGACATATTGGCGGCTACTATATTATTACAGCTGGTTTTTGAGAATTACTTTAAATTTAATTTTTGTATCCAATTATGTAAATATGTATATGTATGTATGAATGTGTAACCTGAAATAATTATTTTTGGAATTTTTTGGAATACCTACCTAGGTACATATTTAGTTAATTTTATGGGGCAAACAAAATAAGTTTGCTTAACATATATTTACATACATATTTACATTATGTTTATGTGAATGACATGAATTTGAAAGGGTTAATTTAAAAAAAAAAAATTAAAGGAATAAATTTTTAAAAATATTTTAAGAATATCTGCATACGAGTTCTAAATAAAAATTGTTTTTTTTTTTTATTTATTAAACTACGACTTAGTACTATAATATTAGGACTGAAGTCTCTTTTCTATTAGATTGTGGGCATGTTTTCTATTATGCATGTTCATACAGTTAAAAAAGTGGTTTGTTGGTGAGGGGTAAGCAAATCTATCAAAATTAAAAAATTTGATAAAATTTTGACGTTTGAATTTTTTATGTCAGGGAATAGTTATATGTCAGTGTCAAAATATTTTTAATTATTTTTATACACAAAGTGCAACAAAATTGCTGTTGACAAGACAACGTAATTTTCAGATCGAATATTGATAAAATAAAAAATTAAATATTATACAAATAATATTGTTAAATTGATATTAGAATAATAATAAAAATTTACTTCTGACAGCCAACAATGGCAGAAATCTACTAGTTTTTTTTACGTATGAACATTAAAAAGCCTTCAATGAAAACGACACGACATTGTATGTCGACAAAATATGTCAAATTATATTTTGAATACATGTGTTTAAATAGCATTATAACAAATAGAACGACACGACAAAGTCAGCGACAAAAGTTTGATCACTGCGACATTTCATTTTGACAGTTCTTTTTAAATTTTAAATTTTTTCTTGTAGTTTTTGAATTGTTTAAAAATTTAAATTGTGAACTTGTTTTGTTGTTAAAATAAATTAATAGAATATATACTAACTAAATAAATAAAAAAAATTAGTTAAAAAATTAGCTTAGAAAAAAAACTAATTGTATTAGTTAAGGAAAGTACTATTTTATATGACAAAAGTTTAAAATATTATAGAAATAATGAAAAAAACGATGCCATTTGGAAGGAAATAAGTGAAGAACTGTCTTAAAAAATAGTTCATGGTCTTCTTTTAAATGTTTAAATCCCGTATTATAAAATCCAAATTCATTTCTTGTTAAATAAATATTTCGCATCCAATATCTTCGCTTCTTTTTTTCTGTTTTTGTATTAGCTTTTTATATACTTTAAAGGCAGATATACTAGTTTTTAATATTAATAGCAATTCATTTTTTTGTTTTTCGACATTTTTATTTATTAATTTATTTTATTTATATTAGTTATTGTTTTAAACGTTTTTCTTCAACTTAAATATTTATTTTGAATATCAACTGTCAACTGAAATGTCTCGTTTATTGAACTTGTTATGCGACATTCTATGGCAACAATCTAGGACGACAATGTCGTGTCGTTTTCATTGGACTTCAGGCTTAAGGTAGATTTCTGCAGCAGATTTGTTGTAGATTTTTGCCTTGTATAAACATGGGTATTATAATGGTGGAGTGGATATGTATGTTCATTAAAATGATTTTTATATAACTTTTTTGAATAATAATATTTTATTTAAAATAGTCCGAATTGAATACAACAATATTTTTATCTCTTTCACTCTGTATCAATTTTCTCACTATCCTTTTTACCTTTTTGATCAGTTTGTTTCTCACAATATTTCTCTCTTCAAAGCTATATCTTTTTCCCTTTCTAAACACATTTCTATTTCTTATTTAGTTATTTACCTACCTTTCTCGAATACTTGTCTTGTCACAATATTAATCAATGATTCAATTTGAATTCATATATTTATTTTGTTCTGATCAAATAAAAGAATGTCAAATTAACATTTGACAATAAATCAAACTATATACTATATGTTAATGTTGTAATACAAATCGAACAAACAAATTGTATAGCATTAGAATAGGTGACAATATGGAAAATATTTTTATACCAATTGACAGTAATCGATTACTGACATAAAATAAATGAGTCAATTTAACGTAATTGAAGCATAAATTCAAAAAAAAAAAAAATATTCTTTGTTTTGAAATATAATCTTTGTAATTCATTCGAAATTTTAATTTTCATTCTCTTTCTTTATATATTATAATAAAGTTGAAATATAATTAAAGTGTCAACAACAAAATATGTAATAATGGTTTCAAAACAATTGTGTCTCTTTGTTGTCACAACATTTTTATTTTTTCTTATTTTTCATGTTTTACCATTTTTGGATCCTTGCTATATATATATACTTTAATAGTATTAAAATAATACAAAAAACCAAGGTCATTTGTAGTTCTATTCTATTATTATTACAAAAAAAAATTATATATTTAAAATAAAAATTATCAGACAATGTGTCAACTCTTTAATTTTCCGTAATTCCGTAAGTGAACTGAACTGTTAAAATTTGCATAAAATTTTACAAATAATGCACTAATAAAACTTAAGCGATTTCAATTTGCAACTCAATTATGTCAAAATCGTGACTTATCTTATTAATATTGATAATATCAAGAGGAAAAAAAAATTATTCGATTTTATATTCAGGGGTCTTAGCCAGTAATTTGCATATTTTACTATTATTATTTTTTGATTTTTTTCTGTTTTATTGAAAAGTATTGATTTATTATATTTCCATCTCATGTTCAATTGATCGTTGCAAAAAAAAAAAAAAAAAAAAAAAAACAAATTAAACTCTTGTCTCACACTATTTAACCTTAAAAATTAAAAGTTAAATTGTTTAAAAAAAAAATATTTCCTTTAAGGTATTTTTATTTTCAAAATTAAGAAAATAATAAATGGAGAATCTCGGTTTGTTTTCGTAATTATTTTGTTCGAATATGTGGTGAATAAGTCCCTTGTCTGTGTCACAAATTAATGTCAAAACACAAAATATTTACGACTATTGATTTTTTCATTCTCACTCTCTTTTTCTAACACTAAGTATAACTGTATAATTAGTAATAGTAAGTATATCCCACACTCACTTCCTCTCAAAATATACCTACACTCTATTATATACTCTATGGCTATAGGCCTGGTTAGCCGTACTTAAATTAACTTAATAATTTTCGTTAAACTTACGTAGCTAACTTAACTTACGCCTGATAGTAAAACTTCATTTGATTTGACACTTTGAAAGAAAAAACCATCATTTTGAATTTTATTTATATTGATTTTTATCCGCAAATCAAATGTCATTTTATTCAAACGTCATTTTCATTTAAAAAATCTACGAAATAAAATGTACCAAGTTGAACGAAAAGTCAATTTTTCCACGACTAGTTGATTATATATAAACCCCATAAAAGCGTACATTAGTTGGAAATTTACTTAAGTTAGCTTAATAATACAACTAATTAGGCCTTATGCTATACTAATACTACTGCTTATTGTATTATAAAATAATATAAGAAATTAACTATACGATACCTACCTCTCTTTCAAACCATTCTTCGTATCTCTCCACATTACTTTCTTTCTATATATCAATCTTTTTCCCCTTATAGTTCACTCACCACATGTCCACACCACACTTCTGATTACTTCCACTGATTTTGCGATTTGCAGAAAATCTCTACAAAAGAACAGAAAATCTCTACAATAATTGCTGTATCATCTGCGAATACTGTTAACAGTTTTTAATATTTGGAATATTAGAGGTGAAGATATGTGGTTACACCAAGTATCAAATTTTGAATGGACTGAAGCAGATATCCGAAATATATTAAATTACATTTTGTCAACGTGAATTCGAAAACTGCCATCAGATAAGAAATTTTGATTAGTTTTGTTATATATAAAGAAAATTCTAGTCTGTTTAGCTTTTAAATAAGAACATAATTTCAAACGTAGTAACAGGCTGTGTTTACATCTAAATGTTAAGGCGTTTTCGTTTTTTAGTTCAGAGCATAAATCTGAGCGCGCTCTTACTTAAATGAGCACGCTCTGAGCAGAGTATGAACAGATAAACTCCGAGCGCTCAAATTTAATGAAAAAACATGATTTGAGTAAACTGTGATTTTTATTTTATTGTTGTTTTCAAATTGTCATTTGTCATAATATATCGAATTTAAACTTTAAATTTTGAAATTTACAAAAGTTAAGATTTACAAAAAGTCTAACCTAAAAAATATTTATTTTTGATTAAATATTAATTATTTACTATTACAGCTTATATCGTCGTCCATTATTTCTTAAATTGTAAAAATCACTGTGGATATTTATTTTAAATTTTAAAATGGTTTACTTTTTTACTATCGTACAATAGCGTCATCTATTTTGTTTTAAAATCAACATCCCTTTTTTCATTTGATATTCAAGCGCTCTACGTGCTCTTTTAATTTAAATCGAGCACATAGAGCATGCTCTGAGTTCACTCTGAACGCATAAAAAAAATACGGATTTCAAGCTCTGAACGCTCTAAGAAAAAAAAAAACACGAATCTGTTTTTGACAGTTCGTGTTCTGCTCTGAACTAAAAAACGAAAACGCCTTTACTTAAACTTTTAATGTCATTTAAGTTATTTTTGATGTAGTTGTTTATTCGAAAAAGTGAATGCAAGGTATTAGCGATTTTCATAAACAAGCATTATTGGCAATATTGCTTATATTGACAAGTATTTTGTTAATAAACAAAATGTTGCAAATGAAGTTTGTTCATAAACATTTTTAACTTAAGCTAATTATGGTGAAAAATTTTATCAGAAATTCGTTTAATCAATAACAAGTGGCATTATTTGTTCATTTGACAATCAATAACGTGTGAAAATAAAATGTAACTATTTATCTTAAATAAACTTTTAAAAATAAAATAAATCTAAGTAAAATAAAGTGAACCTTAAAAAATATTATTTAAAATTGGAACCTTTATAATAATATTTTTAAATAATATTTTTTAAGATTTACTTTATTTACTTAGATTTATAGCTACTTAAATTTATTTTATTTTATTATGTATACTAACAGCGCACAATTTTTGCCATAATTTTTCTACAACAACAAATTACATGAAACAATGTTAAATTTTTGCACAGCATACTTACAACAGCATACGTAGTTTTAGCAGAAAAATTACAGTAGATGGCGCATGACAATCAGTTGTTCTGTTGTTTGTATTTATAACACAAACCTGCAAATGTATAGAAATTTCAAATTTTAATAACCGTCAAAAAAAAATTTTTTTTCTACAATATTTTTTTTTTTTCAGCGTTTATGAAAAGCCCTATTGTGTCCTGATCTTAATACAAATTGTTCATTTAGTAGACTTTTATTTGCTCCAGTGTAATAATCTAATCTTAATTTTATTAATTTTTTAAATATTTTCATCAATTTCATTTTCTTACTAAGTATACTACAAAATTTTAAGAAAATATCCTATACCTACCTTACATAAAATCGCCCAAAATTAAAATTTTAATTCAAATTAGAATTCTTTGTCCATAATTCAGTTGCAATTCTTTAAAAAAAAAAATCGATTCAATTATTTTCAAGTTGAATTTAAAAAACAAAAAAAAATAGTTCACCACACATAGCAAATGATTTTAGAAAATATTTTTTTGCTGAAGGTATGTTTGACAGGATATTATAATAATATTATGACTACTAAATAATTGTATACCTATTTATATCAAATTGTATACAATATGCATTTTATAACAGAGTTTACAAAAATGGACAGAAAATTTAATTAGGTATTTGAAAATATTTATTGATTAACTAATCACCATAATAATGTATTGCATTAAATTTGTATAACTAATGAGTTGCGAAATAATAATTTGAGTTGAATTATTTTTTAATGTTGTTCTTGTTGTTGTTATTGTTATTATGAACAAAATTACAAATTTATTTTTATATTGGTATAGTTTGGTAATCGAATTTATGATTGTTATTTATCCATGTTACTATAGTAAAGTTATGTTATTATTAGAATTTTCTGAAGCAAGCATCGTAATAACTATATAATAATGCTTTAGAATAATTTTTTTTGCAAATTGGTATTTATTATATGTTCATGGTAATTTCAAGGTAATTTTTTTGATTGTAAAAGAACGAAAAAATATATTTTTGAAATTAAAATATTGAACAGTTTTAATATGTTATGAAAATCTGTTGTTTAAATAAAGTATTACATATTGTAGTATTAAATAAATTAACTTATATATTTTTAGTTATATTATTATATAAAATAATCTATGTATTTCTTTGTAATATTTTGTTAAATATGTAGCTCATAAAATGGTATTAGAGCAGTTTTTTGAATTACTTTAAAGGTGCAGCTTTTAACTAATATAATTTGTAATTAACTATGAAATTGAAATGAAAAATTTATGAATGTTTTTATTTAAAACTATTTTTAAAAAAATGTAAAATGAATTTATGCGTTGTGCTTTAATAACATTTCTGTACATTTATTTTCTATATGGAGTTGTTGGGCTATTTTAAGGAATACTAAGTGAATCAATAGTTAATAAAAGAGTAGTTTCGTTCATCTACCACTACCAATACTTGAACTTCTTCTTATGTTGCTAATCCACTACTGCATGTTAAGCGTACTCTCAACTCATCACTGAAAGCTTACTATGATGTTGGCATACTCTTCTCTTCATCTTGCACTGTGAACCAGTTCTCCTACGAATCTAAATACGAATGTTTCTAAGTCATGACATTTGTTTTCTGCCGATATTCCTTTATTGCCTTGTATAATCAATTGAAGTAGTTTTTACTTGAGGGCTTGTATCATGTGACCAAAGTATTTTAATTTACTACGTTTGACATTTAGAAGTAGTTCTATGTTTATTTTCAATCTTCTAAGAACTTCTTTAACTTATCGGTACTATTTTTTTCTTTGATTGATTTTATAACTTGTTAAAAGATATCTGTGAGTTATAAAAATCAATCAAAAATTCTGTATATTCATTGACTTATCATGGCTACTTGCTTATTCTTGCAATATAAATAATAGTTCAGTTTTTGTTGTAGGAAATCGCTATGGGCCCACACACGTAGAAAAGTACATATATAAAATGTCAACAATTTGATGATCATTTGTTGATGACATTTAAATTTGATTTCAGCGTCGTTTATTTAAGCAGATATTTTCATTTTTCATTTACATTTTAGAAATCTAAATTAACGGATTTTTTTTTAAATTTCTGAACTAAATAAAATCATAAAATTCTGAATTTTATCTAAACTATAGTATAAAAGTTATATATTTTCCTTAATTTACCTTAATTTCAAAATTTGCAAAATGTTAATTTTCTAAATGCAATTTGTTAAATGATCACGGACACATTTTAATCATTTGCTCTGGTATATAGAATTTTTTTGATTTAACGCTTGGTTTTAATAGCTCAGATCATTGAAAAACCAATTTGTCAGTCAATTCACACTCTCTTCTGTTACTCAAAATGTATTCTTACTTAAGTAGATTATTTCATTTGCATCATATAGTCTCTTTTAGATCTTTAGATGTTTATCTCAATTTACTATGATGCAATGTACAGGTTGTGAATGTTCTTATCAATCTAATACAAGTATAATACAGCAAATGCTGTCAATATTTGTTATTTATTGTAAAAATATCCAACTAAATTTCCATGTTAATTCAATATCTACTATAAAAGATGGAAAATACAATGTCACAATTTCATCTGATTGAATATTAATACATATTTTGAATTTTTGTTGCTTAACACAATTTTAAGATGCTGATTAAAATTCATTTTATATATTATGTTTCCTTGAATAAATGGATAGCTTTGAACTAAATCGAAATATTATTCGGTTTTCATATATCTTCAATTAAGCAGTATACCTCAACCATAATCTCATTATTATAATAAATGACATTATTTAATAATTTATAAATATTTAATTCCATTAAAAAATACCATAATCATCATCACTGCCCTACAACCCCATCAGTAGGGTATAGGGCGGAAAAAAATACAGTAAATGATTTTAATTAATTTAATTGATATAATAAATAATTTATATACAGATTTATGTTTCGGATGTCATTGACATTAAATTACAAATAATTACAAATATTTCAAAATTATGAGTTTTGACCCTTTTAAGTTCAAATATAATAAATAAATATTAAAACCTTCCTTAATAAAAACAAAAATTAAATATCAAATTTTGTAATCTTTATTTATTTATTTAAATGCATGTACATAATATGTATTTACATAACCTACATCAATAAAATTTAAATAAAAACATGATTTTAAATTAAATATTTTTGTTATCAGAAGCAATGAACAAACAAAAAAAAAAAAAATGAATGAGTCGAATCGTACGAATATAAATAAACTGATAACAACGACTTTTTTAAATTAAAGTTTAAGGAACGACCTTTTAAATTAATAAAAGAATTTACATATTTATTGATTTCTTAATTTTTATTGCTTTTATATAAAAATAACTATTTATTATTAAATTGTTGTAGTCTACTAATATTTTGCCACGGAAAATAGGAATTCAGTAAATAGGTAACGGTTGTTCTGCAATAGCAAACCAAATTTTAATAATATTCATTTCAAATATATTTATTTTAAAAAATTGCCGTATATTTTGTCCAACATCCAACTGGTTTCATGAAGAAAGTTGCCGTGGCTTGGGATCCTTACTGAACCTTATTCAGCAACGTTTTCCTATAGACGACAGGCTGAAATTGTGCTTAAATTTCTTGTAATCATTATTTTCACAAACATCATAGCTTACTGTTAATATTTCACTTAGTGTCGCTTGCTACGGAAAATAGAAATTCAGTAAGTAGGGAGAACCTATTGAACATCTGCTCTGTGAATGCAAAGGGCTTCTTCGTACCAGACTTCACCACTTGTGAACAGCGTTCCCCGAACAATAGGAGCTACTCAACATACCACTAAAAAATATCCTGAATGTGATCACCAAATTAGGTATTCTTAAGAACTGAGAGGACTAATTAGAACTAACAAACACGCGGGGTAATCATAATAAGCCCATTTATAACGACTGCGGTGATATAGGGGACAGATTCACTCTCGAAATTGCACAATCTAATCTAATATAATCTAAGTAGGTAATGATTTCTTCAATTCCAACCCAAATTTTAATAATGTTACACTTAGAAATATAATTAAAAAAAAAAATAGAAATAGAAAAAAAAAAAAAATATCATTACATCATAATATCAATAATTTGTTTTGCTGCATTATAAAGCTCTCTTTGCCGCGGCGACAAATTAAGTCTAAAAAATATTTCCTAGTTAAGCTGGAAATATTGAGTCGACTTCAACTGAATTTAAAAGTTTATAATTGCGTTTTTTGGAAAGTATTTCAGATTTATCTGCTTCTGAATTGACTACAAATGACTACATATAAAATACTGCCATATTTTTGTTTAGCTTGCAACACTTTTTGTCTATTAAAACAAATAAATTTTATCTCCCAGGGGATTTAAGCACATGATGATTGTCACATCGTTATATTACATTTTCCGTCATCCTACCATATTTTATTATTGAAAGATATTATCCGATCCCATACCGATTAGGCTATAGAGAGTTATGATAACAACAAACATAAGTGACTGTATAACAGTGAAAATAGTCGAATATTTTCCTTTTAATTTTACTGATATGCTTATCATACAGATACGCTTATTTCGTCTACTACTTGCAGACTTCTTCAGTGTTTTGTACTCGACTGAGGAAAGAAATCTAAAATTGTCTTATTTATTTTATTCGTACAGGTAACAATTTGATGTTTCTCGCAGCTGCATGGTTGTTTATTATCCAATGAATTAGCACAGGTAGCGGGTTGAATAAAAATATTTTTATTTATTTTATTATTGGTATTTGCAATAATTTTTCCGACGTTAGAGTGGAGGTAGGGTTGGTGTTATTTGTTTTATTGTATTTCACTAAATATTTAAATAAAGAAGAATATCCTGTGCCTTGGTCTTTATTTAGGAGTGAGTCATTTTTAGTTTTGTAAATTTCGATGCTTTCAGCTGAATCTAGTTTCCTAGAATCTCTAATGTAATTTACCATTACAATGTCTTCTTTCGAAATGCTATGATTCTCCTGGATGATGTGTTCTGCTACTTTGGATCGGAACTCTGTTCTTTTTAGCCAGTTCTGCTTCTTTCAGGTGTTCATTGAGTCGTGTTTGCATGTTTCTCCTAGTTTGCCCAATATAAACTTTGTTGCAATGACTGCAAGTTACCTTATATACACCTGATTTTTCCATTTGTTCGATTGGGTCTTTAGTTGAACCTAGAACAGACTTGAGTTGGTTAGTTCTGCTGCTATATACGATATCTAACCCGTGTTTTCTTAATTTCGTTCTGAGTGGGAGAGAAATCTTGCTAAACTCCAATGCTACTCTTCTTATAGATTGTTGATCAGTGAGTAGGTTAGTGAGGGAATTCCGTTGTAAACTTCTTTTCCGTTTACTAAGTAAGGCCGTGATGGTTTTTTCCGGATATGCGTTTATTCTCGCAATTTCAAATATGTGTTTAGTTTCTTTTACTAAACCTTTTTGGGAGATGAGAAGTGTTAACATTCGATGGATCATGTGGTTGAACGATGCCATCTTATGTTGATAGGAGTGGTTAGAGGTATTCGGGATGACCCTGTCAGTATCCGTAGGTTTCCTGTAAATCTCTAGTTCTAGAGATGTTCCTGTTTTACTTAACAGTAGATCTAAGAATGGTAGTTGACCTTCTTTTTCTACTTCGACAGTAAACTGTATATTCCTGTGGAGCCCGTTAAGAGTAGTTAAGGTTGATTCTAAGTCCCTTTCCCTTATTACAGCAAAATTATCATCTTACGTATCATTTTCAACCGTTCTTCTGCTGCTAAATCTGACTCCAATTTAGCCATGAAAATTTCACTGATGAATGGAGAAAGGCGATTTCCCATTGGAGCCCCCTTCAATTGCTTGTAGAAATTTCCTCTAAAGGTGAAATAATTTTCTTCCATGCAAAGCCGGATCAGCTTTATGTACTGTTTTACTTTTGTCCTCCACTGTGGTCCAGTTTCTTGTTGTAGTAACCATTCTTCTACCAAAATAATAGCCTCTTTGACTGGGATACTGGGAAAAAAGGATTTTACGTCAAAAGAGACCATGACCTCGTCTTCGTTAAGTCCTCCCATTGATTGTAATTCTTGAGCCAGTTCCTTAGAGTTTTTCACTGATTGGGTTTCGAACTGCATATCCATATTACGAAACTCCTCCACTAACCATTTGGCTATTTTATATGTTGGAGACATATCTGCTTTGTGAATTTTAGGAAGTCCTTTAATTCTAGGAAGTGCTGGATTGGGGACCTTGAGTTTGTTGACTCCTATTACTTGTCGGCATTCCTTGATAGTGCTGTGTACTCGCTTGATGAACTGTTGAAGAGGATCGTTTCTTAATTTCCTGTAAGGTCCGTTCGTGATCTTCTCCTGCATCCTATTATCGTAATCTTCTTTGTTTAAAATTACCAGTGCGTTGCCTTTATCAGCCTTGACAAAGTATACTGGTTTCGCCTTGATGTCTCTGATGACTTTTTTCTCATTTCTGATTACCTTTTTACTCTCATAGTCAATCGACATCTTTTCTTTAATGACTTTTGCTGTGGTGGCTCTTATAAGCTCCTTTTGTTCTGTTGTAATGTGCAACGTTGGATTGGCAACGCGTATCTGTATGATAAGCATATCAGTAAAATTAAAAGGAAAATATTCGACTATTTTCACTGTTATACCAAAATTTTACTCTAACGCTGGAAAACAAGTTTTTATAAAAAATAAGTGACTGTAATTAAACTAACCAACAATCTGATAATCACTTGTTTAATCTATACAAAATTTCCATTTTTCAATTTTGTAAGTTTTTTTCTAACCAAAATAACAAAAATAAAGTTCAAATTTTCAATTCATCATAATAATAAAAGTCTGACTTTTTTATTTTGTTTTATTTATTAAAAATTAATGTAAAAATTATCCACAGACTTAAGGTATATTTTATTTCCTAAATGACTCGCATATCAATTTAAAATTTCCCCCATTTTTCTTTGCTACTTATTTCTTTTAAATTTCTCAAATTTTGGCAAATAAATTTGACCCAAAATTCAATTTTTCAAGTTTTTGTTTTTTTCTTTTTTTTTTTTGTTACCTTTAACACCTAAAAATTTGAACTTTTTGTGAATTTCTGAGATCAATTAATTTTAGATCGTAAATTGTTGTTCTTAAAAATTTCTTTTAACTTTCTATCTTTCAATACAAAACAAATCTCTTCAATCATCATTTTCGTCTGTGTTGTGGAACAAAATATAGTCCATTAAATTTTTACATTATAAATAGGCTAACATCAATCATTTTCACTTTCTAAATTTTTCTACAAATTGTTTTGTTTTCAGTTTTTTTTTTTTTATTATTATCATTATTTTATTACTCTAGTATTGTACGCAATTAAGTCTGTCTCGGTCTCGGTCACGAATAGAACAATCGCGTGAATTTAATATTCGTACACAATAGAAAATAAAATAAAATAAAAATCGTTTTAATTCTACAATTTTTTTTTTATAATAAAAAAAAAAGAAAAAAAATGTTTAATAATGTTTACAAGAAGAAATTAAGCAACAAATTTCGACAACAACAACAACATTTTATCTATATCAAAACATAATTATTCAAAACTTAAGAATTAGCAACACCTTTGCAACATTTTCTAAATTAGTTTTTTTTTCATTTTACTTATTTTTAAATTAATAAATTCGGCTACATGTTGCGGTTAATACGTGGAACAGAAATTTCAAAAATAACTATGAATATATATGCATATATAATATATATATATATATATAAATATATCTGTCTGTATATAAAACTTTTTTTATTAAAGTATTAAATTAGTTTTCTTTAAAATTAGTTGTAGTGTAGGAGACTGATGTAAATTTACATTGAAAATTTTATTTCATTTAAAGAAAATTGTTTCCCCAGTCGCTAATTTGTTTTTCTATTTGTTACTCTTCAGTGGAGCATACATTGTCAATTTTAAACCGAACTTTATTCACTGCAACAGGCATGACTTTAGATAATTTTTTTCCTTATTCTTAAGTCCTTTTCAACACTACGTCTCCGGTCAAAATATTCTACAGATGAGTTTGAGACAACAAACTACCTTATTATCTAATTAAAGTTATAACTGACATGATCTGCAATAAGTCTTTTGTAACATCAAATGGTAAAATAAACTCTGCATTAACTTTTAAAATTGTTAATAAATTGCAACAAGGAACCGTAAACTCGGCCATACTATTTAATATATACGTCAGTGAATTATTTTGCATATAATGTTGTCTATGCATAATTATTTATGTGGGTAATAATAAAATGAATAATTGCCAAACAAAGCTTCAGAACATGTTTAACATTATCATTGATTACTGTAAATTTTGGAAATTAAAAATTAACTTTAATAAATGTAATGTCATTCATTCTATTCCGAAATACGGTAGACAAAGTAAACCGAGACATTCGTCATAATTGGAAACAATTTTCGTTACAAGCGCCAGACGGGATTAGAATTCATAACCAAAAAAATGTTAAATACCTGGGGGTTACTCTACATTAAAACTTAAGATTTGGTGATCATATCAGAAGTCAGATTCTTAAAGCAAATAAAGCATTTATGGCGGCAAAACATATTTTTTACCCTAGGTTACTTTCAAACAAAGTTAAAACTTCCTCTAACACGTCATTAATTAGACCAATATTGACTTATGGATCGCCAATTTGGTATAATATTAGCGCATCGCTAATGGAAAAGCTAAGGATTTTCGAAAGAATCCTTAGCTTTTCCATTAGCGATGCGCTGGTTAGGTGAAGAGATAAATCATCCTTAGGGATACAATAGGTTGATAGGAGAATATCGACTTTCGTTATTCTCTCATCAGTCTTTAGTGTTAAGATTGTAGTATTAAGTTAGTTTGTAGTTTTTTTAAAATAAATATAATTACTTAATAAAAAAAAAAAAAAAAAAATTGAGTTTGAGACATCCTGTACACCTGTAGTTTTTACGTGATTTCTTTTCCAACTGCCCATGCTTCGTTACCATTATTAGAAAGCTGTTTTAACGCAGGAGTTAAAGATTTTGAACTTTGTGTAATACAATGTTGATAGAAAACAATAGTAGATTGTATACGTAAATATAAATACAATATGTTCAGGCTATACAGAAGCCTGTGGGTTTTCCATGAATGATGTATATACGCCAACATTTTTAGATAGAAAAAAGAAAAATTTATTTTCTTAATTACTAACATTGGTACCTAACTTAGCTTCCTATTCTAGTACTACTTATCGTTTTAATATTAATTATTTAGTTCTAATACCATCTAGTAATCAACTTTATTATAAGTAATACCACTACATCTATCCTCCTTTTAGTGCGGAGCACGCTATTTTACATTTATGTGGGGTCTTGTTTATATATTTTTTTCTTATATATAGTATTTAAAAAAAATTAAAATAACTAATAATATAAATATTTAATTAAATTTTTTTTTTTTTTTTTTATTATTCAACCTCAAATATTACACCGAAAAAAAAAATTATTTACAAAAACGGTGGCTATTTCCTTATTTAATTAACTTAATTTTAAATGAATTTTTTATTAATTTTCGTTCAGATTTTTAATATTTTTCTTAAAATTTATACCAAGTTACCACTTAACTTATGTATTTTTAACCTTTGCTAAATATTTTTTTTTTTTGGTAAAATTTTACTAAAACCCAAATTAATTCTCACAAAAAAATTTTATAAACTAAAATAAAACTTAACTTATCCTAACCAAAACTTAAAACTACTTTGTATAGTTAACTATCCTAATATATTTAATGCAGCTTCCTCCAAACAACAGTAATCAACTTTATATCTTTTGTCCCTATCCGGGATGAATATATCAAATTTTAATTGATCCTGAATTAAATTTCGAGGATCAAAATCGATAATTTTACTTGTATCTATTATAATGAAATAATATTGGGACATAGTTTTGGTTTTGTATATAACCATTTTTATCTAGATAAATAAAGGACACTGGGGACACAAAACCTTTCTGTAGGCTAATATTTATGTATTCATCATTATGATAATATACGTGTGATATTAAGCCATTTGCTGTATGTCTCATTGCACATCTATCGAAATGCCTACGAATCAGATTGATAAAAAAATTATCGAATCTGTTTATATTAGTTAATTTATATATAAACTTGTTGGAATAATATTTTCTAAAGTCTGATTGCGGTGTTCTATTTTTCCCCAGACAAACTCTAATGCATTACCGTTCCATTTTCCTAATTTTTTCCATATTACTAGCAGTTATATTATACCAAATGGGTGCTTTATATGCCAGCACTGGCGTTATAAGTGTTTGATAGGCTATCAATTTTACTTTGGGCTGGATTATTTTATTGTAAAACAACCCTTTTGCTGCCATTGGAGCTTTGATGCTTTTCGAAATTGCGTTATCAACTTGATTAGTGAAATTCAGTTTGTAACTTAACAAAATTCCCAAGTACTTGACTTGTTTCCTGTTCACAATGTTTTCATTATTTGGAGTTTTTATATTGAATTTTCTCCAATTCTTTTTTAAATTGTGTTTTACTTTGCCTATAACATCTCGGAATAAAATTGTTTTGAATTTATTAAAGTTTATTCTTAAACACCAGATTTTGCAGTATTTTATTAGAATATTAAACATCTTTGCAGTTTTATTTTGGATTTCTCTTACTGATTTATTTGCAAAATACAGAATAATATCGTCTGCGAAAGTTAAAACATAACTACTACCTTGTATGCGTTTTAATAACATTATCAGCTCTATTATGTATATTGAAAACAGAACTGGTGAATTTACCGATCCTTGTTGTAATTCATTTTCGATGTTAAATATTTTATTCGCTGATTTAATTAAAATAGTTAAATAAAATAGTTAATTTTATATACAATCTTACTCTACAGGTTCTATGATCGTAAAAGGATTGAAAACCAAACACAAAATATCAAGAAAAGGGTGGTCCTTAAACGCTTTTATTTTACAATTTGAAGCACTTCAAGTATGAAAATGACTTTTTTCATCTGTTCATTTGCTTCCCAACTTACTTCTGAGTTCTGACTGATCCTTAATCTCTCTTTGTATGCTTATGTATATACACAAGTGTACATTTTCAAATTTTTGAATAATATTTTATGAATTTTTAAATATTTAATATATTACTGTATACATTTATAAATTTTGCATTAAGCTCTTGTACACAAAACTTATTAACAAATTTTTCTTTTTATTTTCATTTCAGGTAAGTGATCTGATTTTATTTCATCATCGTAAGGAAAATGAACCCTCTGGGGGGTCAAAATACATTCAACCAATTAAATTTTTTCATGCTATATTTTTATTTTTTTTATTTTGTACTAAGAAAAAGTTGATAAAAAAATATTTTTTTAAATTACTTAGGTGAAATTTGTTTTTTTTTTCTAATTTAGCATCTTTCTACACTCACTAATTTATAATTTTTTATAATTGATAAATTTTTCAAAGAAAAGTAAATTATTTTTGCTTTTTTATGTTTTGGTCAAATTACAAATTTGCAGAAAGCGGGGTTATATTAATTTCCAAAATATTAATTTGTTGAAATTTATTGGGATAATCTCTTATTAAATTTATTTGATCTGGAATATATGAAATTTTGTCAATTTTGATTTTTGATAAACTCACTTAAGAAGGTGTAAAACAACGCAGCGATTCTGAAAGCAGTAATTTGTGTACATCTCTATATAGCGAGTTGCAATCTATTGTTTTAGAAAGATGCTTCAAATAAGATGCTCAATAGACCAGACTGCAATTTAAGCATGACCTATGTTGACCACAAACACTCTCTTAATCTACTATCTTTAAAAAGGTTTGAAATCAGCACGAATGCCAGAATTATAACGAGACATTATCCAATTGGTTAACATCTCACAAGGCTCAAATTGATTTTGTAGAGAAAAAGAATAAAACTGTTACACATCTTCTGTGCACATATACACTATCTATAGCATAAAAAAAAGTCCATCTTGGAATTTTACTTCTGAATTCACTGAGTGACCGGATACTAAATTTCAGAATCTCCATCGCTTTGTAAAAAGATCCAATTGATTTTAGGAAGCATGTTTAAAGTTGTTTCCATACCACAATGAACCTCTATTGTTTAAGTGTGTGGGTACATGCCGACAACCATTACTACATACCTACCTAATATTTATTTTTTTTATAAAAATATTTTTCTTCGTTTAAAATGTCTACGTTCTGTTTACTATCAATTCCTAATTTACAGCTTACTGTAACTGAGAGGTCTAGCCTTTTCTTCATCTCTTTATTGGATTACACTATATATGAAAATCTTTATATCTGTCTATATATCTATAATCAAGTGAAAGGTCCCAGGTTCGATTCCCGACGAAAGCTATAAATGCTTTCTGGATTTGTCGACCTGGTCCAGTACCCTTTATCATTGGGATAAAATAATACTAGTTTGATCATTACAGTGTAAGCCGACTTATACCTTTTTGATCGGCTAACTTTATAGATGGTTTAGTTATACTGTTATTACCAATGCTTTTTATAATGATTTATAGATGGAATTTATTTATAATATTTTTACAGAAGAAGGAACATCAGTTCTATATTCCATTTTTTGATTTATCTCGTTTTTGCCAAAAAATGAATGTACTCCTTTGAACGCGTCCCATAGACATAAAATGATAAATAGCTGAGAGTTTTGGTTATAACTAAAATTCTATTTTTCTATATTAACTTTCCAGTCACGGTCCATATTCTTCATCCAACGAATTATATCTTGGGCATTGCACCTAATTCTAACGATCTACAAATTTTCTGCATAACAAAAAAATAATTCCATAACTTCATGAATTTTAATTCTAATTTTCGATTTTTATCATCATCTTATACCGCTACAGCTCTGCTTTAACTTTGGCCTTCATAACTATTTATACTTCTTCAAAAATGTCAATCTTGCGTCGCTTGTTTTCAATTCGATTTTATTAATTAAAAATAACAACAACTGTCTTTTCTTATGGTTAACCAAATAATTTATATATTTTTTTGTAAATACTTTATGAAACAAACAAAATAAAACTACATACGTATATATATTTTTTTTAATATACGGAAATTATTTTTAATTTTTCTAAAATTAAATAAAAATTAAATTTTATTTTTAAAATATGCGAGAAAATAAAAAACAAAAAAAAAAACATCATTTTTCCTAGTTTCTGTGCCAAAAAACAAATACAAAACTCTCATGATTAGATATAGATAGTTTTTTAATGCGCCACTTCATAAGTGGTGTCAAATACACAAAACAAAACAAAAAAAAACATAATTAAAAAAATTTTATGAAAATTTTAATTTTCTTTTTTTTGCTATCTACACTTTTTTAATTTTATTACCTCAACTTGTGAATTTAAAAATAAGTATATATATGTATGTACATATATATTTTACATATTAATTATCGTTCAAAATTTTGTTTTAAAATTAATCTCATGAATGTTCTAATCTTAAAAAATTTATCAGAGAATTTTTATGCAAAAAAATATATTTAATTTTTATTATAAAATTTGTTTAATTTCCATTAAATAAATTGATAAAAATTTAAAAATGTATTTTGAAAAAAATGAATTAAATTATGTGAAATTACAAAATTCGATTATTCTACTCTCATATTGAAATGTCAAAATTTATGCTGTTATTTTAATGAGATATTTGACAAATAATTTGTAGACTACATTTTTACGTCTACACTCTACAGGAATTTCTCAAACTTGCTATTAAAATTTAAAATATATATTTTTATTTTTTATTTAAGTACCAAATACGATACGATCAATATTTTTTTTTTTTTCAATTTTATATTAAACAAATTAAATAATTAAATAAACAATAAAAATAACTCAATACATACATAGTATGTACTTCTAATTGATATTCACTTCATTAAACAATTTATATTTCAATTTCCTAAAATTTATTTTTTTTAAATTATTTAATCATAAAATTAAATTGTTTACTATCAAAATAATACAATTATTTTAAATTTTAACAATACAATTTCATATTTATTTATCGAAGGCATCATCACAATTAAATAACTCATCATAACCTAACATAATTTTACTTTAAATATTTACAAATCAATTTTATATTTTTTATTTCTTATTTATTTATATTTCTTTTTAATCTAATAAAAATTCAATTTCAATTCATTTTAATTGAACAATTATTTTATCAATTACCATGAATTTCTTATCTAAATTAGGAAATTGTCTGCTGTGCCCTGGCATATTAAAGTCACACCCAATTATTTACATTTTTTAAATATTTATATATATATTTTTTATTGCCTACTGTTTACATTTCCTTAACTTACTAAAACAAAAACAAATAAAATTAATTCATAATATTACTGTCATCTCAGCATTACTGTTATCACTGTAATATTGAAATGTAAAAATTCCAAATAGAAGTCAACAAGTTTCATTCACCCAAAACAAGAAAATAAAAATAAAAACAAACATAACAAAAAAAAATAAATAATTAAAATTGAATTTTAATTTGATAATTATATTGGAAACCTGCTGTTCTTTATTTACACCAATTTGTATTAACATTTTTGTTTTTTTTTTTATTTAATTTATTTATTATTATTTTTTAGTTTTTTTACTTTTCTTTTGTTTTTATTTTTATAAATAATTTAATATTCTAGGAATTGAACTGATTCAATTTATAAAGTACAACAATTCAATATTACTCAGAAATTGGTGAGAAATGAATAATTCATTTACCGTTTTGGAAACTATATTTATTAGCTATTGTAGAAATTGAGAAGACATTTTAATGACAAGAGCAAGGTTTATTAGAAATTGTATCATATTTGAAATTTTATTTATATTTCCTCTAAATAAAATTAAATTCGTTTTAGTTTATCTTTAATTTGTTATATTTAAAATTTTGTTAAAATAAAACAAATTATTAATGTCATAATTAAAATTTAAGGTTTTGGTCAAATATAGTCACCGTCTTCAGACCCAGGACCCGATCACCGGTTGCTTATTTTAATAAAGATTCTATTACCATATTAATAAAAAAATTAAAGACCAAAATCATAAAAAAAAATTAAATATTAGTCACAAGTTGAGATAGAACGCATTGTTGGGCAACAATTTTAAATATAGCTTCTATTTATAAACAATCAAAAAATTATGGGAACTTACTGTTCTTATACACTGAACTCCAAACGCCGTCTGCTTATTCAAATAAATATTCTATTTACAAAAAATAAAAAAAAATAAAAAATGAAACACTCACCCGTACCCAGTCACTTGATTATGCCACCTACTCCATGCTAGACATCCGACCCAGCAACAATATAAATATACATATTATATTATGTTCTATACATAAATTCGAAACAACAAAACTCAATTTTTCTTATACTATTTATTAGAACTAATCATTCGCGTGTAAAAATAAAAATCAAAAAAGAAAGAAAAGGTTCATATTGTGCCAGAAAATTGGTTTGCAATATGCTAATGCTAAGAAGACATCTATAAATATTTATTACCAATTACAAATTATATAATTAGAAAAATATGTTAACCCACTGGCATCTTATAGATTTTAATATGAAATAAGTATAATAAAAAAATTGCAAATGCAATTGCATAATTTTAGGATGAATAAAAATTTTATATTTTGTATAGGGTGATTGTAAATTTTGTATTTTGTGAATGCAGATATTTTATAATATTGATATGCTGGATATTCTTGATATTAAGCAGTTTGCAAACGTAAATTTCTGATTTCAATTCTGTATAGTATAAAACTAAAATCAGAGGCAGATAATAAAGTTTCTGCTATAACTAGTATGATATAAAAATTATTGATCACTCTCTGTTCTATAGTATAGGTCATAGGATATTAAAGTGAGAAAAAAATATTTTTTGTTTTAATGTTACAAACCAATGTACTCTTTCTGCTGTTGTAGCAATGACATAATTTGAAACAGTTTACGTTAGAAATATACCGTTAATGTACTAATTCTGGAAAGCAGTTTTACTTTAAATATCTAAGATAGAATTGCATTCGTTTTAAACAATTTGAAACATTTAAATTTTGTTGCAATCACTATAATCAGTAAAAGAACAGTAACCTCTCTTTTCTATTCTAATACAATCTACATACATACTGAAGTAGCAAATCAAAAACCGCTTCCTAAAACATTATAAACAAATTGATTTTATCATCATTAGATTATTTAAATGATTTACTTCCTTATTTACCTAATTTTTTATATTACAAAAAACAAAAACAACCAAAAAAACAAAAATACCATCAGTAAATATTTATAGAAACAATTTAAATAATTTAATAAACAAAAAATAAAAAAAAAATCATGCTCATAATAATTATTAAACATACATTCATTTACCTATTCTCATTTAATCGATTACGAACTAATGATAATAATATGATGATCGCATAGCAAACAGTTCACTGACATAAATTTCAAACGTACGTACTTTAGCCACCACATTTAAATTTGTTTTTTTTTTTTTATTTTTTTTTTTTTTTTAAGTTCACTCACATAAACATTTTTAACACACTTCTTGTTGTGAGTAAATGGTGAATAATCTTATATGATTTAAATTTTGACGTTACAATTGGCATTTACCCAAAAAAATATTAAAAATAAAAAAAAAATTAAAAATTCCTAAAATTTAGAAAAAAATTCTAAAACAAAATAAATTGTCAAATAAATAAAAGTTGACCAGCAATCACAAAAAATAAAAATAAAAAAAAAAATACATTAAATTTTATCATATTATTCTGTGGCAGAGGGAACAAAACACATACATATATGTTAGCCCAAAATATACACAATTCTATACAAATACTCACTCCCTTTAATATAATCTATTAAAATCCAAAATAATTATCGTAAATTACTTTCATCAGAGCACGACGATAATATTATGGTCCCAAAAATTATTATTAGAAAGAAAAACATTCATTTTAGCAATGTGTATCTTAAGAAAATTATAATTTAAAGATTTTTTCACCTCTCTAACGTCACTCCTGTCCTAACTCCTGGTAAATTTATTTAGTTCATTCAAATTATAGCTAAACAATGAATGACAAAAAATGTTAGTGCTGAAAGAATAACACTATGAAAGAAAAATATTGTTAATAAAAATGCATAAGTATTAATTTATTGAAGCGTTACAGTTACAGTTAGGTCCAGGATTATTCTAAACTTTTATTTATGCCATTGTTATGACTTACTCATCACATTCTTCAACGTTTATTTTTCAAATGTATTTTTTTTGAAAATTATCATCAATAAATATCATAATTATCATCATGAATAAAATATATAGGTACTACCATTAACTACTATTACTACTAATTTAAATAATGTAGCTCATTGTGAAGCATTCTTAACTAAATCCATCCTGAAAATATAGTTTTGCATAGTTCTTAGAACAACCTCGCATTCTTGTGCCTTTATTATTCTTTAATTATACTTTTCTATCCAATTTAGAATCTCTTAACAGGTATTTTGTTGATTTTCATAAAACAAAGAAATATCATCTTCATTCAATTGGATGATGGAGCGCAAGATTTATTTTTGGAGTTTTCGTACCAATCCATTTTTAAAAAAAACATTGAAAAAGAATGAGCGATATCAATTCAAAGTATAAAGTGTTAATTGTAGATTTTGTTTTTGGTGGGGATTTATCTTGGAATTTTCATACCCAACATATTAAAAAAATGTACTTTCAATTTTCTTTTAAATTTTGTTTCAAATCACTTTAAATTCATTTTGCTTTCAATTTAATTTCAATTAGAATTGAAACCGTTTTTTAATTGCTTGTTTAAATTTATTTTCAATTCAAAAATAATTTTGTTTTCAATTTAATTTTCAATTCAAATTTGAATTCGTTTTTCAATTGCTTTCAATTTAGTTTCAAATCACTTTCAACTCAATTTAACGTTAAATGTTTTGTTATATACAGCCAAAAATTAAATTAGGAACCGTCAACCGTTATATATAAAATAATGTAGTTTGGGCTAGTTAAGAATTATAAATAAGAAATAAGAATAGGTTAGTAAGATTCTGTTAGTAAAAAAATCCTAGCACGATGTGCTTTCAATTAGTAATCAATTTACTTTCAAATAAATTGTTTTCAAATAAAGATCAATTTATTTTCAAATTACTTTCCATTGTTGATGAATTAAACTCCAATTTATTCTCAACTAATTATTTAATTTACTTTCAAATAATTTCAAATTTAAATTAAAGATCAATTTACTTTCAATTTACATTCAAGTTATGTATAATTTACTTTCCATTCGATTTCAATTATTTTCATTTTTTTGACCATAAATTAAAAGTAAATTGATTGAACGTATATAAGTTAAAAAAAGTGGATTGTAAGAACGAATTGCAAGTCTTAAATTACAAGAAAATTATAAATAAATTCAAACTAACTTGAAAGTAAATTCAAAGTAAATTTTTAAATTAAAATAATTTATACGTATACACTTTTGAACAAACTTTATTTACCCGCTTCCTGTCAAAGTGATACTACATTACATAAACTGTATTATATTTACATTATACCCTGGATTAATAAATTGACAGATGATATGATAACAAAGCAGCAGGCATTTACTTAAAATTAAATAGGTGCCAGTATACAAACTTTCAGTTCCTGAAACATTTATTCAAATTTCAAACCCACAATATATTCTAATCTTATAAACAATTTGATTGGTCAGTCTATCTATTTAACCTAATAATCCTTTATTTGTTAGTATTAGAAAATCAGAAAAAACCAAAAGGTACAAATACAATAAATTATGTTGATGCTCAAAACTGATAAAATTTTAAATAACATTAACAGGCCCACTATTAATCTGCATTTTTTGTTTACATTTTTTTAAAGTGCTGATTATTATCTTGACAGTATGGTGAATATAAATTTTTATTTTTGTTCATTCTTTGACTTTTTTTAACGAAAGTGTCATTTTAAATTTAATTTAAAAAAAAAATCATTTAGTTTAACCTTTTTTATATATTTATTTAGTGTGAAGCTTTCAATTAAAATTACACACAGCATAAATTATTCGATTTACAAAAAAAAAAAAAAAAATTAATCGATATCGATATTCAGAATATATGATACGTATGTATAAATAAAATCGATTCACACTTTTATTTTTTAATAATATAAAATGAGTGAATTAAAATACCGTTGTAATAACCATATTAGGTGGGTCTATTTGATAAAAAAAATAATTTTTAATATTTTACCTTTTTTTATTCAAACTTTGTTTACAATGATTGGTGACGGTGATGGTGATGGTGGGGTCATCTGAATGAGATCGTGCTCATTATTGTATGACTATTTATAATATAAGTTATAACCATTTTTGATTTTTTATTTTGAAAATGAAACAAAAAAAAAAACTTTTTATTGATCCAAGGTAATAAAATTTGATTCAACTGACCAGCAATGATTTTGACACTGAAAAGGTTTAAAAAGAAACGATTCTGTTTATAATAATGACTGTTTTTTTTTCAAATGAATGAATGAATACAAGTATATGCTATATACTATAGTTAAAATTATTGAGCATTTAAGAGTTAAAAATTGTATTGATGATTATTATGAGCTTACCGGGGTTAGGGAGGTGAATTTATTTTTGATTTAATAAAATTGTTTTTTTTTTTTTTTTGTTTATTATTATTTATAAATAAAGGGCTTTTCAAGAGAAGGCTATTAAAATTTATTTAAATGTCTATTTTGATTTTTTTTTGTTTTGTATAGTAATAACTAAAATCGATGACTTTATATTCGAAGATTAATATGAAAGCGTAAACAATTTATAACGATTTATTACCGGGAAGTTGTATTATTATTGAAAAGAAATAATAATTTATGTTGGTTTTTTTCTTTTTTGGGAGAACTAAGTATAACTTGAAATCAGTGAATTTAAACATCAACTTTTATGACAATTTAATTTATATTTTTAATTTTCAATTAAGAAATTTCATTCTTATTTTAGTATATTTTATTGAGAAGAACTTTATTGTAAATAAAAATTTTTAAGTAGGTGGATTAAGGTGGCAATTCAGAAATGTCAAATTATACAGTAGAAATACAAAAATAGTACTGCAATAATTTTAATTGAACTTATACAAACGACCATTAATATTGGTAATACAGATATGTGATATCCAATCTACATCCAAGAACCAATACGACAGATACAATGGTAATATTAACGTAGTATTTATTATATGACAGTTAGATAATAATTTTTTAATGGTTTTAATTGATGAATTTAAAAAAAAAATATTTTTTAGAATATTTTCCCAGATAAAGTAAAAACAATGGATCCTATCTAACAGTAATATTATTATATGACAAATTAGAAGGAACATTTTTTTTTAAATTTTTTATAACGTTTTAATTCTGCAAATCTAACTGAGTGGTTTTACCCAGCTCATATTCTATTATACATTCGAATATTTTATACATTTCTAAATTTGTAACATAAAGTAGTATGAATTACCGTTACATCGTAAATGTATCAACAACGTCGCCAACACGTATGACTTTAAACGTCAAAATAAATATTTTATATTGTCTCATGGTCGGTAATTAATTTGACAGTATCGCGACTTATTTTCACAACACCAGTTGTTAAATTATATATTCGAAAATTTGTTGACAGCTTGTTACAGTTGTGCTGAGTTTTTTTTATTAAGCAAGCAATAAAAAATTTTTATGTTTTCACAAGATTCTTGATTAAACAATGATTAAAAAAATTTTTGTTTTACGAATTGTCTATATTAAGTTTTTCTTTCACAAATATACATCCATATTCTGTTGGACCAATCTTGTGAGATCGCGAAATATTTCTGAAGAGATAGTTTTGTATTCTGTTAAACATCACAGATGCGATAGCAAATTGCCACGACGGAAAATGTCAAAATTTCTGTTAGACCCTTGACGAGACGCGATAGCCATTTTTTATCTCGTCAAAAATTGTAAACGATAGATTATCTCGCCAAAATATTTTGTGTTTTTTTATCAAAAAATTGAATTAAATAAATAAATTGAATAGATAAAATAGTTAAGTAAATATTAATAAACAATTTTTCATTATTTTTTTTGCATTATTATTAAAATTGTGTTTTTGTTTTGAAAAAAAAAAAACATCTTTACTATTACTGTTTATGTACTAAACTAAAAAATTATTGAAAGAATTGTATTTATTTTTTATTAAAAAAATATTTTAAAACTAAACCCCACTAATACTTTCCAAAAATTTTATAAACCATATTTTGTTTATATACCAATTTTTTTGACAGTAAAAAATGATCCATACTATCAACAAATAAAATGATCTATCGCGCCGCTTACAGTGTCTAAAGAAATGCATATTCAGCGAGACGAGACGAGATCAATTTGTTCTTCTAGTCAACGATGGGTCTTAGAGAATATGGGTGATAATCAATTCAAATATTTTTCAAATTATAGATATCCACAAATGAGTATAATATTCTGACATTTGATTTGACGTTTATTTTAGAGACAATGTGTTTAAGAGTGATCAGAACTGTAAACAATAAAGTACATTATGTTGCCAACACAATGTTGTTAGTTCAGAAAATTTGACATATTGTATTTATATATAGGTACATAGGATTGATTGAAATTTTTTGGATACATTTCGGATGTCATCGATTGTCATCAAGGCTAATGGATATGTGTATAAATTCATAAATCCTGTATTTGGTTCCAACATGATCCTATAAGCAAGCACCTATATAAAATAGGACAATCTTTCACAAACTAATAATTTTAATATATTAATACTGATTTTGCAACTATGAATAATGGTTTATCTAGTCTGGCAAAAATTCAAATGTCTCAGCGCTCCCATCGAATCAGAAAATTTCTTTCTCTGGACTGTTATGACCTTAATTGAGAAAACTTTGACTTAAAACTCCAACAAAGTATATGTATACACAGTACAAATATGTTTCAGGCTGAAATGCTAGAAAAATTCAAACCGATTTCAACAAAGCCTAATTTTATATATTAATATAAGACTTGGTTTCGGTACCACTTTGATGTTTAAAAACAAGAAAAAGCTCATTTATTTAAATTTTTTAATTTTTTCTTTAGAAATACGTTAAAGTACATATTTATTGGTTTCAGTTTACAAACATTTGTACTAAATTAATAAAATTTTGAATGATTTTGGTTTTGAATTTATCAGCTGCTAGCAAACGTTTTCAAATTTGTTTTTTATAAATAAAAAATGTTTATAATTAAGAAAGTGAGAGAGAGAGAGAGAGGGAAACAGAGAGAAATAAAAAATGTCATTAATGTAATTAAAATTACATAAAGTTAAATGTACTTAAAAGTGAATTAAATATTAGAAAATTGTTAAAAATAAATTTACATATACAAAACGAACTTAAATAATGTATAAACTTGTTTCTAAAATAAAATTAGAAGAATATTTAAATTGTTTACATTTATACTTCATAAATTTTATTGTTTTTTTTTTGTATAATTCTTGCGTTCATGTAATGGAAAACCATAATGTGCTCGTATAATGTAAAAACACAGATAAATATTTTTTAAACAATATTAAAAATTCACAATCACAAATTTTCATTACAATTTGTATGAAGTTAGAAATCTGTATGAGATTATAAATTTGAATGGAGATAATTTATTTTATATGTATTTATTTTATATTTTTTAGTTCGGTTTAGTTAAATAATTATTTTTATTTTTATTATTCTTTACAACAACTATTTTGTTGTAATACAAATTTAATTAGTGATATTAAATAATTATTTTTGACTTTTAAGTATATTGACAATGGATTCACTATTGATTCATTACCTTCTATGTTATCTTATAACTACTTTATTCCTATAGTTTATTATTAATTGCCATGGTTTGAAGATAAAAATATCTATATCTCTTAAATCTTGGTTTGTACATTTTGAGTCTATACCTGTATATTTTTATGCGTCTAGTATTTTTAAAGACAATTCGTTTGGTTGATGTTGTCGATGTTTGAGTCTAGCTAAAAATTATGGTAACTTTTAGAGGAATGATTGAAATAAAAATAAAATGAAATAATCTAGTTTAATTCTACATTTTACTTCCCACATATATTAAAAAAATCCCGATTTACTTCTTTACCATTATTTATAAAATTTATATTATATTCTAAAATTTGACATCAAAATCACTATGGTTTGTGTCTTTAATAGATTTCTCCATGATTTAACAAATTGTATATTGTAATTTAATCTATTGCATACAGTTGGGAGTAATTTAACATTGTAAATGGTTAATTTATAAGAATTCACTTAATCTTCTAAAATTTGACATCAAAATCACTATGGTTTGTGTCTCCAATAGATTTTCCCATAATTTAACAAATAGTATATGGTAATTTAATTTATTGCACACAGTTAGGAGGAATTTGACATTGAAAATGGTTAATTTATAAGAATTCATTTCATCTTATTGCATTTATTTTTGAAATCTAAGACATTAAATTAATTATAGCGTTACAAACTGAACTGAAGATGGATCAATAGATTAGAAAGATTATATTTTATTTATTTATTTATTATTGAAGAAGAAAAAAATGGAAAATTAATTTACATTTCTCTTAAAAAACTAATGTTAACACTGGCATATAAGACAATTACATATATATACACATATATATTATTTGTTATTTCTGATGAGATCATTTTCTGCATATTGCTTAAATGTATATTTAATTTATTTACTAATTTGTCGTTATTAAATATAACCTTGTCAACTGATTTAGATACGTCTAGCATGATTGCAAAGTATACATATATACTTTTTCTTATGATTTTTGCATAATTGCAATTCAATAAAAATGATGATCAACGGTTAAATATTTTTATGCATAATATAATGTAATGTAAAAAAATAAATAAATAAATAAATGTAATGTTAGTATGTAAAAAATATAATTTAACAAAAAATAAAATAAACAATATGTAATAATATCATTAGAACACCTGTCTGTACACTAAGAATTACATAGCAAAATATCTATTGAATAAAAATGTGCGTATCTTATTAAATACCTTTTAAAAAAATTGATGAAATTCAAAAAAAAAAAAAAAATTAAAATATTATTTCAATAAATATGCAAATTCTTCATTCATTCTCAACATTATAAAACTATACATAAAAATTGATTTTTAAATATGGGCGAACAAGTTTTTAATTATTGGTCCTAGTATTTGAGAATTTACTTGTAAACAAAAAGAATTGATCAAAAAAAAAATATTATCATATAAAATTCGTATATCGAATTAAATAGTTTTTAAAGACTTATATATATACATATATTTCAATTACATATTATTATTATTTTTTTTTAAATTTAAATTTGGAAAAAAAAAACTGAAATTCGCGAAAAATCAAGTATGTAATATAATGTAGACAAAAAAACATATGACTTTGATGGTGACCAGTCTAAGTAGGCAGACTAGATTTTTATGTCTTTTTAACTACCCACTTAAAATAAACTAAATCGGTTCAATAAAACTAACTTCTTTTTTTTTTTGTTTTTATTTTCAAATATTTACTCTCTTTTAAATATGAATTAATAAATTTTATGTAATAATGTACTATAGTTATAATTTATAACCAAAAAAAAAAAAAATTGTAACTATTTAAAAAAATAAAAATAAAATTTAGTATACCTGTTTATGCAAATCAAAAATATTTTTCTTTTTTGTTTTGTTATTTTTGTTTTATTGTCGTTTAAAATACATATATCATGTTACAGTAGCGCAACTCGATGTCAAATATTATGTAAAAGGAAAGTAAATTTAAATAACGAAAACGCTGACGCTTAAAACATAATTCAACTATACAAAAATCATTAATTTCAGATGAATTTGAAATGCTTTAGCCCTACATTCAACTACACAAGAAATTTTAAATGAAATTTAAAGTTAATCGAACATTTTATTTAAATTGCATTTTTTTTTTCTTCACCTACAGATCTTAAATCTCCAAAATTTTCTATATTATATATTTTTATACTTTCTTCTAATTAACTTTGAATTATATTTTTTGTGATCATTATTTTACACGTTAGGTGGTGTGATCCTATTTCTTATTTGATTTTCTGTTAGTCTAGACATTTTACATATATAATCGTCATTTCCCCTCATTACCACCTGAAATTGGGTTCATATATTCTATAGTTAAATAATTCTTTGATTTTGTCAGTGGTGCCATGTACTTTAAATGATTTTCAATTTTGTTAATTTGTTGTACCACCTGAGCCTGCCTTCTTTCACTTTGTCAGCTATGGTTATGTACTTTAAATGAACTCCGAAGATAATTGTTTTGCCTTTATCTAATAATATAACTTCCCTTGGTCATTATGTACAGTACATATTATCATTTCGCTTGCTGCTAACCGTTTTTTATAATTTTGTTTAATTACTACTCTATTGCAATAAAGTTGGCCGTTATGTTTTGTATTTTAAATCCTTTTCAGTACTGGCATAATGATTTCTTATCTTTTTCTCATTTTCCCAATAAAATTTCAGTAGATGCGATATAAAATCAAATCCTTTATAGATAGTAATTACCTACACAACTTTTTTTTGTTGTGAAGATAAATATAAAGTTGAGCCAACTTCTTTTCCAATAAAGTGGTACACGTACAATTGACATTCTGATTCATTGACAAATTCCAGTAGAACAATTGTCTTATAAACTTTGTATTTCATTTTAACGGAGGTATTTTTGAAATATGGTGAGTTCATTACTAACTTTATTCCACTTTTTTTAGTCCGTTTATATTATTTTATTTTTTAAATTTTTTTCTGTCTTTTTCATCATCATCAATGCCCTAAAACTCCATACGTTGGGCATAGAGCTTAAATTCTTTTCATAGCCTACTATCTGCGGCTAACCTCTTCAATTGTGGTCACGTTCTTTGTTGGGTACTTGCTTCGGCTAAGACAGTTGTTCTCCATGTTTTTCTCGGCCTTCCAACGAGACGTGTACCATGAGGATTCCATTTGAAACATTGTTTCGCGATGTTGTTGTCAGGTTTCCTCAGAGTATGCCCGATCCAACGCCATTTCCTCTGTCTGATTTCCAGGTCTACTTTTTTTGCTTCGTTTTTTGCCACAGCGTTCTGTTGAAAATGGTTTGTGGCCAAGGAATGTTTAATGCTTCTGTCTTTTTACAATCGTTAATTTTGGCAAACTAGCAATTACGCATAATCTATAACATAATATTATTTTTTGAATGCATACCTTGTTTGATAATAATTACAGTAGATTTTCTTCTGCTTCAGTGTCCTGTATAGATAGATAAATTTTGAATTTCGGGTGAACAACCTTTCTCCTATATCACCGCAGCCGCAAATGAGCTTATTGTGATAACCCGTGTTTATTTGTTAGTATCTGAGTCCTTAAGAATACCTGATTTTGTGATCACAGGCAGGATATTCTTCAATGCTATGCTGGATACCTCCCATTTTTGCGGGAGTGCTGTTCTCAAGTGGCGAAGTCTGGTACGAGAGAGTTTTGTATAACAAAAATGCAAATTTTTAGTGCTTGTCCTCTAAATTTCTATTTTTCCCGATGCATACTGATTTCTAGCTTAAATCTAAGCATTTAACATTCAATCTTTTTATATCGACCTGTAGCGTACAGATTGTATGCTACAATTAAAAGTGTTATCCATGCGTACGAGACCTTTAAATTTTCAAATTTGTTTACTATTATTCTGTTATATTAGTGCTCCGCTCGACACATAAGGTTTGTTAGGCTCAGCATAAAACAGAACGTAAAATTAACTGCAAATAAGGTGGGAGAAGTTAAATGATATAAACTGGATGAAAAAAGTTAAATAATTAACAACAATATTAGTTCGACACATAAGACTTGGCAAACATAAAATAGCCCGTAAAATTGATAGATGACAGGAAAATAAAGTGGGTGAACTTAAATGATATGTAAATATATTTTTGTTGCACATTTTGGCTCATATACAAACTAAATTTAATAATACTACGAACTTAACACAAAGTTATGAAACTCTGTAAAAATAAAATGACAAGTAAATACATCATTCATAACTTCCAAGAATTTCAAATAATTTCAGGTATTTAAATTAGCAATTTCGTGCTTTTGTGATATCCGTTGACCTTTTTCAGTTCTTAAAACTTAATTTTTTTTTTTTTTTTTTTGTTTTTGTTATCCTCATTGACATTTTCGTATTTTCTTACTTTTTATTTCTATTTTTTTTTCTCTCTTTCTGTTTCTTATGACTTTTGATGATTCCACACCTTAATCGTTTTCAAGTTATTTTTTCAACTTAACTTAAAAGCAGAGAAAAAAATTAAACAAACGGATATTATTTAAATATTGATTCTTTTTTCTTGCATTTTCAATCTAAATTCAATTTTAGTTCAAGAATTGAAAGTTTTGTTCATAAATTGAATAAATTTAGAAGACAAAAAAAATAAGTTCATAAAGAAAGCGCAGTACCCTCTATTTAAAATTATAAAATACAAAAAAAAAAAAAAAAAAACAGAAGAAAATAAAAATTGACCGATTTATAATAGTGCGGCTATTAAACACGGTGAAAATCTTTGTTTAATAGTGACTGATAGGTTATTGAACTAAATTTATAAAAAATTATTAAAAATTGAAATATGTACACTGATTTAAAAAGATATATATATATACAAAAACATACAAATAAAATATAAACAATATACAATTATTCACAGGATGTCATTATTATAAACTGGCATCAGATGAATGAAAAAATTGAAAAATGTAATCTTAAAAAAAAAAATAAGGTGGTTGGTTAACAGTATTGTGAAAATTAAATAAGAATTTTTTTGATTTTTTATTTAGTTTCGTTTTGAAATTGTGTAAATTCCATAACGGAACAATGTTTGTTTTTTTGGTCTTTTGACAATTCATATCATATATAACGTGGTAACACTTAAATGTATCATATTAACAAATATTATTAACAAAAAGGTATAAAAATTAATATAAGAATTTGAAGTACCCACTTTGTAAAAAAAAATTACATTCCAAGGGTCCAGATGATTGTAATTTGTCTGATTTTGTACTAAGATTTCATACAAAGAGTATGTAGTAAAATATAAGGATTAGTTTAATTTGAACATACTTAATTCTGTATCTATAACATTTAATTGAAATGATTTAAATCAGGTATTTAAAATCATTTAATTTACATATTTAAATATTTGCATTGTTATTTTTACCGCTACTTTCATTTTGTAAAAAATACAATCCAAATGAATTCATACTTAAGTATTTGTTTTTATTTCTTTACTATTTATTTGAAGACATAAACACTCGTTTTTATAGAAAAAAATCAAAAAACAGCACCTGCCTTTTTTGAAAGCTGTTACAATTCCGAAAATCCGCTTATAAGAGCGATAGTAGATTAAGATTTAGTATTAAGATCATTTTATTTAATAGACGTCAGTTAAGATTTAGGTTAGGTTTACATTAGGTTTTATATTAGCATAAAATAATTAATTAAAGGTTTTTACTTGCCATTTTGTCCTTTGCAAATTAAATTTATTCTAAATATTTAAGTCAGGTTAGTCTAAATAATTACAAATCAAAGGTGCAAATATTCTAGTAATATAAGCTGTTGAAATATAGAATTAATATATATGAAAATAACATATTGTATAAATACATTAAGGCGATAAATAAAATAATAATAAACATTCGTTTTATAATT
This sequence comes from Argyra leucocephala, assembly GCA_963942445.1. Classification (NCBI taxonomy): domain Eukaryota; kingdom Metazoa; phylum Arthropoda; class Insecta; order Diptera; family Dolichopodidae; genus Argyra; species Argyra leucocephala. The sequence goes on from OZ012681.1 coordinate 21,232,438, forward strand.
TAATTATATATTTGGTTGTTAATCAAAATGTTTACGAATAGCTAGTCAACAATATTATCAAACATAAACATTTGACATTTTCAGCTTATTTCGAAAAAATATTTATAAAAAATATAGAAATTTGATTCACGAGTTTTCCATGATACCAAACTAATACGAAGTGAATGTACGTACCTTGAAACAGTATTATGTTTTTTGTAATAAGTATCATTATACTTCTTTAATTCAATTGAATAGATTATGTGAGATATACATGCTATTTCAAGTGATTTAAAATTAGTATTAATACTAATTTTATTAATTGAAAGTGTGTTTCGTCCATTCAACACTATACTGAAATTTATCAATAGGACAGGGTGATAATGTTGAGTTATACTACCCAAACAACTTCTGGTTTTGTACTTTGAACTATATAGTCTTATAAAACTCATTAGAATATTCTACAAAATTTTGTTTATTTTTTTAATTTGATTTAAATTTCTGTTGTATATGATTTAGTTTTTGTCTATTTTATGAATCTAAATTTATTTTCTTCTGTCTTATGTAATATTTTATTTACGTAATTGTGTTCATATGTCATTATGTCAAAGATCCTAGCAAACCAAATTTTGGTGTTATTTAATAATATATATATATATATATATATATATATATAATTTTTTCAATGATTACATATGTCTATATGTATATCTATAATATAAAATGTTATTTAATAATATAAATTATAAATATTTAGTAAACAAAATAAACTGATTTTTTGTTTAATCAGTAACACAATTTGATGTATTTAAAAATTTAACATCATGCCATCATCAACACTTTATAATGTCACAATTTATTTTAAAACAAAAAATATAATATTCTTTAAAACCTTGTCTTAAATGATTACACTTTTTTTATTTAATTTTTATATTAATTAAATTAATTAACAAGCCAGAAGAAGAAAATTAATTATTAACGCAATATCAATCACAATTCACATAACTTGTTAACTAAAAATCAATAAAATTGACACTGACAGTTTGAATATTCATAAAAGGATATGCAGTATGCAGACGATGATCAACTTTATAAATGTTGATTTATAAGATATAACTGTATTGTGTGCTCTTAAAAGTATTTTTAAGAAAAAACAAATTACTTTTAACACATTTTAAAATTTTATTCAATTATGTACATAACAAAAGAAATATAAACAATTGTTTAATGATAAAAAGAGATAGAATTATAGAAAACAAGTTAACAAAAAAGGTATTTTAAACACCCTGGTATTCAATTAAAAAATTATATTGAATATAATAAAGTAAAGCACAATATTTACATGTCACGTTTCTATATATATGAACTACATTTAAATAATTAACCAACTATAAGATTAATATTATATCATACGTACATATTTCAATATTATTATAGGTGCGCTACTATATATATACCATAAAACGATGGTGGTGATGATAGTAAACTCTTTTAATTTGTCGAACAAAAAGTGGAAAAAAAAGTTAAAAAATAAAATTAAAAAATCTCGTCATGTTCTACATCAATTAAGTGACAATTACATGGATGGATAATTTGAATTGTAAATTTTTATTTATTATTTTTTTTTTAATTTAGTCAATTTTTGATTTTTTAAATATACATTTACATATCAAGTTTAAAATGAAAATTTTTCAAAAAATAATTTTTGTAACATTTTCATAAAAACAACAAAATATCAAAATAAACATCTTAATAACTAAAAAAAAAAAAAAATATCAGTCAAAAGCTGTCAAATTATGTATATTAGATTTGATTTGAAATTTCTGATTTTTTTTTATCTGTATTACTCGTATTACAGTAAATGCCAAAATCAATCGTACACACATTTAGATAGAATGCAAACATTTTTTGTACGTCAAAAAGAAATTATTTTGGAAATTAAATTTACTAAACGCAAAAGTTTATCCATTTTAATAGGTAAATGAGTTAGTTCTGCTGCGGTTATAGCGATCAGTAAAATGAATACATATACATTTGAAACAATGCAAAATGTTTTGTTTATATTGTGGATACGGGTATAGCCACCAGAAAAAGTGTTCCAATAAAATTAGTTGTCATTTCGGTTTAACTAATTTTGTAGTTTTTTAAAGAAAGTTATAAAGAAAACATTAGAAAATTATAATTAAAAACTTAAATATTAAAGATGATTATCATTTCGGTTTGATGTTGTATTAATTTATGTACATACATATATATCTGCAAAAAAATTTGAAATTAATTTTAAATAAATAATAAAATCAAATATTGAGCAAAAAAAAAAAATCATAAATTGTAAACAAACAACATTTTAGGTTAAATTGCATCAGAATTTTTTAATTAGTCATTATATAATGCAGTCGTCAGACCTTTAAAGAAAAGATTCAATGTCATGAAATTCTACAAAAAATTAATTATTAATATTAACACCTCTTAACAATTTAAGTAATAAATTTTAATATAACAATAGTAAAGAAGATACTTGTCAAAAATTTCGTATAATAATTACAACTATACACGCTCAAAAAATTTTGTTTCAGAAAATGTCACTTTATGGAAAACACTTTTTCGAGCTAACATCAAGAATTCAAGAACTCGATAACAGTTCACAAACATGATTTAAAAATATTATGTCAAGTTGTAGACATTTTAAAAAACATTATATTTGTCTAATTCTTATTTGTGTTTTCTTTTTGTCTAAATAATTTTCGATATTGACTGTGAAATTTTAATGTTGCATTTGGATATTCAAACATTGTATTACTGCTACCTACACATACATGTACATACATCTAATAAAAAAATTAATATTATTATTTTATGATTATTTTACTTGTTGTGCTGATTGTTAAAAAAAAAAAAAAATATTTGTAAAAACTTGAAACAAAAAGCCGCACAAGGTCATTGTCAAAAGAAAATGAGACAACAATAAAAACTAACAAAAAAAGACTAATGTTTTGTTTTTGTTATTGTTTTGTTACTATATTCTGTTGTTTGTAATTATTGTTATTTTTATTTATATTGTCTAATAATCCGTCTCCAACAAAAACTTTATTAGTTATGAATTCTTTTATATTGGACTTTTTCTGTTTCATACCAAAAGAAAAACCATTCAAATATGTACCACCATCGTCATTTAATAATAATAAGTATTGAAAATAAAAGTCAAAATAAAATCGTTAAGAATTAATAATTTTCAAACTTCTCGTATAACCATTTTAGGTTTTTTAAAAGATATTTTAATTAATTAATTTACATATAAATATTTTAAATTTAATAGAAATTCATTAATATGATGTGGTGACTGACTGGTGACTGATGATCGATCAACTCAATACTATACAAAGTAATTCTACCTTTTGCTTATATTTCTCTCTCTATCTGTTTCTTTGATTGATGTTAATGAGCCGCAAATAATAAATTAAATAATTTTGATATTCTAAATAAACATACATATATGAATAAGGTGGAAATAAAACCTGACAAAAATCATCACCGACATTTAAATATTTTTCTAAATGTCAAACATTTTACTTACTTAACAGTTCTCTATCTAAAACCATTTTTCAGATATTCATTAAAATAAATTCATAATAATGATTGTTTATAATATTATATTCAAATACTAATCACATAAATTTTTGACTTGAACAATGTAAAACAAAACTGGAATCTATAACGAAACCGAAAATCTATTTATGTCGAAAATATTAATGTTTTAAGTTATTCATTAGGCAAAATCAAAACTTTTATAAAAATACTGTTCAGAAGGAAGTAGAAAATGAAAAAAGTTCAAAATTCACTTATAAAAACATGTAAACAAAATATATTGTTTACATTATACGAAAGAAAATGATTGAATTAGCAATTAATCGTTTAATAGGAAACGAAGTCAGTTCTATTTTCCTCCTAATAAAAACAATATTTTCAAAATTCATTTACAATCTCAGATTTACGATAAAGGGTATTCACGAATAGGTGTAAATTGAAGTTTTAATCTTGTACTAGGTGTAGAAGTGTAGAAGTGTATTGCCATTGTAAAATTTTTATATATAAAAAAATATTCTACAAGGCTTGTACATTTTTACAAGATTCAAACCTGTTGTACTTTTAGTATTGTTATTTTTAAGTTTGACATTTGTAAATTCAACACATATATTTGGCAAATGGCTGAGATAAGTACAGAGGTAATTTTGAAATCAAAAATTTTAATTGAATTATTTTATTAATATAGTATCAATTGTGAAAAAAAAATTATTTCTCACTTATTCTCATAACTATAAATTGAATTCATCTGTAAACAAATCGCTGTCACAACTCTCCATCGAATATAAAATCAAAAGTACTAGGGTGTGTGTTCACGAAGTTGTTGTACAAATCATTGTAGATCTACATCTATTACATATCTACACTTAATCGTGAATACCCTTATAGAATTAACTCTATATTTTTTTGAAGTTATGTTTCTGTGTCTGAATATGTAAAGTTTTTCAGAAATCATTCAGTTATGAAATGCCAAAATATTGAATATGTCAATTTTTTCTACAACACTCTCTACAATTATTTGATAATTTTATTTTAACTTGTAATTATTATTATTAATATAAAATTAAAATGAATTGTATATATACATATACAATATGAAGATGGCTTAATGTGTTTGCTATTAAATAATTTATATTTTAACATAACTATATGCGTTTTTTATTTATTTATTTATTTTTTTTTTTTTTTAAACATCATTTTAATTTACTTAGAAAAAAAGGTGAGGGTGTAGCTTAAAACAAAAAAATTAAAAAATAAATAAAAAAAAGTTGAATAATTTAAAATCTCCAAATTTGGAGATTTATTTATTAATAAATTTTTATTACATAATTGCATAAATATACATTTTTTTATTTCTGGTTTCTCGTCGTCGTCATTTTCTTATACAAAAAAAAAAAAAAAAAAAACAAATTTAAAATTGAAAAATTAAAATTATGTATTTTTTGGAAGTTTTTTGTTTTAATTTTCATAAATACAAATTAGGTTATTTAAATATAGGTATACATAATTATAACATTAAAAATAAATATAATTTTGGTAGCAGCAAAAAAAACAACCAAATCAAGAAATGACATTCATAAAACTTAAGTGATCAATATAAATAGGTATTTTAATTATTTCTATTGTTTTAAAGCTAATCTAGATATATATATATATTATATATATATAAATTTTTGTGCACATTTTTATATAAATTTTATATATTTTATATAAATATTTTGTGCACTATCAAGAAAAAGATTTCTGAATACATAATATAACAAACCAATTTCTGATCAGTTCACTTATTGACAAATCAAAGGTGTTAACGATCAGTAATTAGTATACAAAACACTTAACAGTGTAACGGAGACAAACTAGACATTAATTTAAATTTCATAACTGTGTAAATGTGTAGAGAGAAACTCTTGAACATTTCCTATTGAACCAACGAGTAGATAAAATTTGGTCTAAATCTATAATTATAATTGACAAGCATTTAGGGACCTGCGCAGTAGACACCTTTTCATTTTATTTCGATTCTCCTACTCCTTAATGAACTCCTAATATAATATATAAGTTGTATATAAAACAATAATTCGCACACAGTTGAAATTTTTTTACTCATATGGTTTTATTATTCAGCAAATACATTATACATATATGTGAGATCTTATTAATATAATAAACAAAAGCAAACAAATCAGTTATTATAATTTACATTATGTACTTGCAAATCAATCTATGTACATATGCCAAAAAAAAAAACACAAATTCATCTAAAATAAAAAATATAAAAACAAATAAAAAACAAATCACTTGCATTCTTCATTTTTATCTTTTTATGTAACTGTTTCTAAATTTTGGTTATTTGTAGTAATAATATAGTTTTTATTAAAATTATGTATTATGTAGGTATATATATACATACCTCTTTAATGACAAAATTTTTTATTTTTAGTAATTTTATCCACTAAATGCCACTTACTATAGGGAATATATCGGAAACGAAGCAGTATATGAGGGACGTGTATTTTTGTGCCCTAAATAAAACTTACTAACCACAGAACTTTTTATTAAACACGAGTGGTTTCTGATATATCGTGCGAAGTCTATGTCAATACGTAAATTACTGTTTTTTTAAAAACTTTAAATTTGACTTCAACTTGAAATATAATTACTCAACAGGGACCCCTAGTAAAATAAAATAGAATACAATTATTTCCATGCGCATTAAAACCAATTAGAATGGTAAAAAATGGAAGAGATTATTGAAGAAGGCAAGACTAAATCTCAGACTGGCATCATGGAAAGATAGAAAAACAAGGTAAATAAATGTCATAAAATGAGTTATGATGATTAATGTTTTGTATTATTTTAAAAGAACAACTATACATTTCTACTTTTGACGTTTTTTTTATTACAAAATTTGCCGCAAAACAAAAAAAAACACTGTTACGTAATTCATTTTGACAAGAAAAAAATTTGGCAATTCTTGGCTTCTGAAAAAAACTCAACAAAAAACACAATTTTCCTGTTTTTTAAAATATTTTAATTTAAAATTTCTTTAATTAAGTATCTTTTTAAACTCTTCTGACCTAGGTTAACCTAATTTCTTTCAATCTTTTTTTTTTTTGTACTCATTTCTTTTGTTTTGCGTTTTTTTTGTTTTTTGTTTTTAGAGAAACTTAAACTTTTACCTAAAATTACATTAAAAAGAAGCTTTTATTTTCGCATATTTATTTTATTCTTTTTTATTAAGCTCCATTAACAACAGAATGAACTAGATATTGAATTTTTATTATTTTTGTTTTTTTTTTTTATTTACCGCATCAACCACAAAAAAAAAGAAGTTATTTTTAAAAACAGATTTAAAAGTAATCGCCCTTTAAGAAAAATTTTTATAATCAAAAATTAATCAGCCAAAATAAAATAAAAAAAAAAAAAAATTACAAAACTTTAATCATTAACATCACCATATCATTATCATTTATCTTTTAGTAAATTCAGTTATTTGTAAAAACAAAAAAAAAAAAAAACACAATAAAAAACGTTTAAATTTTTTTTTTAACATTTTACACAAAAAACCGTATAAATTCGATTTAAAATTGATTTGCACACACTAACAAAAAAGTACAGTTGCTCAGCTCGTTGACATTTTAATCTCCTCTTAAGTGGTTATATTAATTTGTGTATTTTAGTTTTTGTGTTTGTTTTTTTATTTTTTTATTCTTGAAATATGAAAAATTATTTTCAAATGTGTCACTCCATCAATTCAAAGTGCAAATTTCATATTTTTTGCTTTTTATTTGAAAAAAATTTGAAGCTTAAAAATATTTGAGAGCTGAATCTAAATTAGTTGTGTTTCGTAATATATGTTTGAGAAAACTGAAATAATAACGTTATTCACGATAAAATGTAGAGGTGTTGTAGGTGTAGATTTATATAGAAAAACTTGAGAAGGAATCGAATCGGTGGCAAAATGTGGAACTTTTACCACGAGAAGTAACCAAACTTATAGTGCATTATCGTGGTATGAAAAAAGTGCTAATTGGTTTTCCAGAAGCAACTGAAATTATTACTTCTATTCTACCTTTGTCATTGGGATATAATAAATGCCAAAAAATAATTGAGAGTATGATTATACAAATTAAATGGTAACAAATTAAATAAAAATGAAATTATTTTATTTAAGAAGGCTTAGTTCCTGACAATAGCAGTAGTTTTGCACATTTAATGAGTTGATAAGCCAGTAATTTGTTAAATAAATACTCGAAATATTGTAGATTGTAGTGTAAACTTGCAGTACCGTACTTAATTAAGCATGAAAAGGTGGTTCTACCTAAGTTACTGTAGTGGGGTAAAAAAAAAAAAAAAGGCTACCTGTAGTACATTGTAGAACTAAAATATAAGACTAATATACCGGGTGTCCAGAGCATGCGTATATCTTATGTCGTAAAATCCAAATTTGCATATAAAAGTATCTCTTCCCATTTGAAAATCTCGATTTTAGACAATTTCGGCCAATTTTGAGCTTAAAAAACTCTTTTCCGGTCTTTCACGGAAATTCAAAATATCACCAATGGATAGAGTACCCTAGATTTAATTAATACAATTTTTTTAATCTTAAAATAACAGCTCTTTCTTCTCTTACAAAGTTGATACGCATGCTCTGGAACACCCGCTATATTTATTATAATTGACTGTAATGAGGCGTGTTCGTAGTTGCAGTAAAACATGCGTCGGTGTTTTGCAGATTTTTTTCTCTGTCACTATGAACAAGAAAACTTGCGCAGGCATGCAGAAAATTGTTTAGCAGTCATTTTTGTTCATAGAAGCAGAAATTGTCGTCGTTTATATAATTATATTATTATATATATTATTATATATTTTTATATATCTTTAATATATTTTTATATATATTTAATATATTTTATTATATTTTATATATATATTTTTTAAATGTATTTTATAAATATTTTTTTTAAATATATTTTTTTAAATATTTAATATATTTTAATATATATATTACTTATATATCAAAATTATTATATATTTTTTTCAACATATTTATTTTATTATATTTATTATATATTATTATTATAAATACATTTATTTTATTTTAATAATTAATTTTTACAAAATAAATTTATATAAATATAAATTTTTTAAAACCTTTAAATCATTTTACTTTTAATAAAAAGAACAAATTCGATTTATTAATTAATATTCAATCTTGATACATAGATATTTTATATCACCATTGTATCTATAAATATTATTATTATTTGTGTTAACAAACAAAATTATTTTTAGGAATTGTTTCGTTCATCATAACACTACTAGAACTCATCAGTAGGTATTTATAGTGTTAGACTACCTATACAAATCCTAATTTTTATTTTTTACTTAAATTTTTTCTGACGACATTCTTATTTATTACATGTTAAATGACATGCACTTTAAAAATCATTCTAAAGCAGGCGCACTAAAATACCTGCGCAATTTGCCGACACTGACGCGATACCGATTACTATGAACACAAGCACCTGCTTTTTATCTGCGCAGAATTTTTGATGATATGTAACTACGAACAAAAAATCTTTTTTGTTGCGCAGGCGCAATCACTACGAACACGCCTATACTTACAAGTTTGGTGAATGAAGATTTGTTGACCATGTCATATCATGTGTGGTATATATACATTCATTCCGACGAGCCACAAGAGAACTAACCACATATAATGAATTTATCAAACTTATTGAGTTATTAAGTTAAGTTATTAACATTAACATTTCCAAGCTGTAACCTCGCCATACATCACACATTTTGTGTTTTAGAGAGTATGTAAAATATAGTTAAAGGTTAAAATTGGCAGATAACATGCAAAATGATGCAAAACAAATTATGAATACCATTTAGAAGAAAATGCATTCTCGAACATAGAAATGAATGTTTTTTTATTTTTATATAATTCCAAGTCTATGAGATGAACACCCTAACTGATTTTACACAGAGATTTGGTATACACAATCACATACAATAGCTTTTCTGTAGAATTTTTTTTTTGTGGTATATCCACTAGTTTAAATGTGGAAAACTATATCTACTGTAGAGTACTTCGCCTTCATAACAGCATAGTTCCACTTTATTATTAGTATACCAAAACTCCCATGTAGACGGAAAATGGAGGCGGACCAAATTTCATTTGAGGAGTTGCAGTGTGCATCGAAGAAGAAGATTAGATTACTAAGATTATCATAACTACCACATTATTATTTTATCAAATGACATTAATAAAGTTATGTCCATTATTATACATTTCAAACTATTAAGTATTCTAAAACCATGTTTCTAAATAAAACAAACTAGATTCGGCCCAGTTAGATAGATAAACAATATATCATATTAGGACGTTGTATATCATATTAAGCTGATTTGGAAACTCTTATATATATGATATTCGTTGACTTCAAACAGGAATATTGCACAGTATATATATCACATATTACGGTTATGTCTATCACTTTGACTACGGTGATCACCAATTATGATGATGATATTATACATATTTTCCTATTCCTATTTAGGTATAATATATCAGCAGTGATCATTGCTATTTTCGTCCCCAGGTATCGTTATCAGCAGTGATATTTAACCACTATATTAAAATTTATATTTGAGAGTATAGGACAATTTCTGTATCACTAATAATCACAGCGGTATCCGAGAAGAAAAATTCTAATACAGGTGATAAATTGGTAAACATCATGTTAAAGATTCGTTCATGTTTGTTTATGTTCACAGGGCAGTTGATTTTTTTTTCTATTTTTTAACTCAGATTATTTATTTTTCAACTTTTATAATTTCTAAACATTAATTTTTAATGCAAAAAAACTTTTACACCTGAATTGATGGACCATTTACTTCCTCTATACTATATTGAAAAATATTTTATATAGAGATTTATCAAATTGAATTTATTTCAAAGAGTATAGAGATTTGAAATATGATTTTTGTATTGACAGAAAAAAAAATGTTTTTAAAGAAAAGAAAACCTTGATGACATATGACTACACATATATAGTTAGTAGATTTTATTTTAATTTAATAACTATAGTGTTATTGCACTTAGTCACGTTCACATTATTAATTGGTTGCAAACAAATCGAATTTTAGAATTTCCTCTTTCTGAAACATTTCATATTTTAAAATTCAATTCACAAAATTATATGAATAGGTTTGGTTTTTTATTTATTTTTTGTTTTAATTTTATTTTATTTTATTTTAAATACAATGTAAATAGTATAACAATATCAATTTCCAGTCTAGAATTTAATTTTTTTTTTATTGTAATATAGAATTACAGAAAAAACTAGAAAATGAGTAATTTATAACTATTCCAACTATTATATTACAGATATGTAAAATTTTATAGAGTATTCTTACCATAAGAGATGGTTCTTAATTTTTGTTTTACTTTTTTGAAACAGTATTTTGTATATTGAAGCTCGATTTGGAAATAAATTATGTACTAAACTTAATTATCTTCGGAGTAAATGAATTTAAATTTAAATGGGTTCACTTTAAATGGAACCAAATATAATAAGTTATATTGTAAGAGGAGATTCGTTAAAACTAAGTGGGTTATTTTATTAAATAATTTTTAGGTATTTATTCGATTTCTTGATTTTCTGGAACTAATATTTTTAAATGTGCTGATATGTCAAACTAAATTATGATAGAAATTGGTCAATTACTGATGCATTATTGTCCAGCAGTTTTTATATTTTTTTGATTGTCGTTGTTGTGAACTTTATTTGTTATTTATTTTTTTTAGAATTGCTATCACTATGGTATGATCACCCTAACTGCTTAACACAAAGTCTTTGTATACTAAATATTACAATAAGTTTTTTTTTTTTTAAATATTTGACATATTATTATGTTGTTATGTGTATCAAATAATTTAAATGTAGAAAGCTATTTACAATCGTGGTTATCAGTTTTATTATCAGTATTTATGGCAAATTTCAGAAATTCTGATACCCCCCATCGTGATTGTCAGAACTATCAGTTTTTCTGATCGATCGTGAATTTTATTAACGTCACTGATAAATTGGTATCGGGGTGCTTAAAAAAGTTAGTTTGATTCAACCACAATATTTAATTAACTTGATTTTAAAATTATTTACATTTGACTTATATTTTATTTTACAAAACCTGCTTTCGTTTACTGAAAAAAACAATTTTCAAACTTATTTTATATCACTTATATTTTGGTCTTTTCTATGAAATTATTTTAATTTAAACCTCTTTTTTTATTTTATTTATATTAGATTTACACTTTTATTTTATATTTTAATTCACAAAACTAAACAAAAAATAATTAATTAAATGAATCAGCTGATTTTTGAAATGTCAAATGATCAGTATTCACAATAGTGAATTTTTTTCAGTACGTTTATCAGTATGTATCAGTATCAGTACGACGATTCCATTTCTGATAAAGTTTTTTTTCAGTTTACTGATAACTGACAACCACGATTGATCTCAGTATGTATGTTAAAAAATTATTTGCAAAATTGAAAAAAATTATGAAAATAGTTTTATATTTTGATTTTAGGAATATATGATAGATTAACTTGGCTTAACCTTCACAATAGCTTTTACCAAATTGTATTCCCAACTAATCTAAATAAATAATGCAAAAACAATTTTTTTTACAATATTAATAACCTGAGTTGAATTCCAACCTGAAACCTTTGAATTAGTAGTCAAATGACAAATATCTAGTACACGAAATGGATCGACAAATTAGAGTTAGAAACATGAACACATTGACTGACATGTCATACTTATTCGAATGACAGTAATGTTTCCAAACAGGTCAATGTAATTTAAATGTGTATGACGGTAATTAAGGATGAAAAAACATTGTCATTCGAATATGTATGACTTTAGATAAGAATTGTAATAGAAAACAATTTTCTGTGACATCCAGGGGAACACAAAAATAATATTGGTTTTAGGAAATATCAGATGTGTATGGAAATTAAAAATAAAAAGCTTGGAAAATTTATTTTTTATCATGCCAAATATTTATTGTTTCGTATTGAAACAATCCAAGCATATTTGGAGAAGCCAGAACACTGCTTACAAAAAGTGCACCATTTTGGCACGTTTTTTGGCATGTTCTTTTTATTTTTACTTGGTAGTCAATGTGTTTTAAGAACATTAATATTGATTAACCACCATTATGGTCGGTGTAACTATCAACACATTGTATTCAACTTTATCTACATTCTCTTAATTTGTGTATTCATGTTGCAGTGATTAGTTGTGTTGATTCTGAAAATTTTGATTTTTGAAACATTTTGTTTCAAGCTTACTTTGTCTTGAATATTTTTACCAAAGCATCAAACCTTTTGTTTATTAATGCCTTAATCTTGTTATGGGTTAGTAAGCATATGTCATTTGCTAAATCTAGATTTTTTATTTAAAACCCCTTCATAACTCGGCTTTATTTTTTGATCAGATCTTCGAAAATCAATATAAAAAGGAATGAAGGAAGCAAATTAATTTACCTTAATATATAGCCATGACATTGAAGTAACTAATCAAGGAGTGGATTGTGACAAAAAATAAAAGCGATCACAAATGTTGCTGAAAATTTTCGGTATTTTGTATAAGATGATAATTTTTAAAACTAGCAACATTAAGCAACATATAAAAATGTATATTAAATTCCAAGCAAAACATAACTATTTGCTAATATTTTGTATGGCAGTGACAACGAATTTGTTGTCACTCTCAATTTAACAAGAATTGTCATTATCACCGTGACAAAAAGCTTATAAAATGCCAAAACAGAATTTGTGATTATTTTTTTGTCACTGTATCATCACCTTACAAGATGCCACCCCAGATCTACGAAAATTATTTTTTTAAGAATATAAATAAAAGTTTTGTTTATAGGAATTGTTTCGTTCATCATAGCACTACTAGAACTCATCAGTAGGTTTTTATAGTGTTAGACAACCTATACAACTCCTATTTTCATTTTGATTTTATAATTTATTAGAAGATGTAAATAATACATCTGTGAGTTATAAAAATCTTATCTAAATCTAAGTGTTTTATAAAAATTTTGTATTTCAAATCGGAAATTTTGAGAAGGAATGCTTATTTAAGATTATTTTGTTTTTTTATAATTCTAAGCCTGTACAATCGATATTGATTACTTTTGATGCTGTACATACATCGAAATAGTTTAAGTAAATTCAATTTCGTTAGATTTTAATTTTGTATGTAAATCATAAATTAAAACAAGAAACAATTTTTAAAAAAGGCGATAGCTCTGGCAGCAAGTGCTATTTATTTATTGTGTATAACTAATTTAAATTATATTCAATAAAAAATAATAATATTTTTGATGATATGAATTTTTATAATTTATAAGCAATAAATACCAAAGCTAAAACAATACTAAATTTTATTGTATGAAAGTTTATAGTTTCTGAATATTCCAGTTTTATCAACATTATGTCCTAACCATTTCTATAATATTTCCTTTAATCTTCCTTTAATTAATTTCATATTTGGTGTTAATAAAACATTCATCTTTATTTGATATTCGTTATGGCCAAATACAACAGATCTACAACAGATGCCAACGAATACTTGAACCTTAGTTTTATATATATATTTTTTATATGTATAAACTATTTTTCGCTACCTTAGAGAAGCTATTAATTTTACGCAGGCGTTAAATATTGTTTTTTTCTTCAGTCAACTATAACATAAAACATTTTACATTATTCATTTTATATATATAAAAACAAAAATACATCAACAAGAACAACAACTCTATTAAATATTTCACAATCTAAATTATCCAAATTTAGATTATTTTTTGATCGTAATGTCACTCATAGGGCATCATCATCATTATTAAATTGATTTTAATTTAAGTTATTTTTTAACCATTAAAATGTGTACAGTTAAAAATTGAAATTATAAACAAACACTTTAACTTCAACATTTCATCATAAAAACTAACCTAATATTCGTATATATATATTATGTAGGTACTGTATTTATCTAAAAAAAAAAATTAAAGATTTTTGAACCCACGACTATTAAACAATTGAAAACAAAAAGACAAAAAACCAATTCAATTGCTTTTAACTCCCTCTTAACTCTCTGCCGACTACATACTACTAAAAATAAAAATTATACTAAAAAATCAAATAAAAAATCTAAAATTGTTTGTTAACTCCCTTTTTTTTTGTATTTGATGTACGTATTTATTACACTATTGAATAAAGAAAGCTGACAATTTAGAAGGTATTTAATGATAATCTAATAGTTTTGTTTAAAAAATGATTTTTTAAAAAAAAAAAAACAAAAAAAAATTACACCCACGATAACAACCTTTTTTTTTGTATTTAATTTTAATTTACTTCCTAAAACTCATCCAATTCTCTCTTTACATGATTTTTTTGATTACAAGAGATTATATGACAGAGAAAATATTAACATAATTTTTTTTCTTTTATTTAACACTCACAGACATATGACAATGATGAAAATATATATTTAAAATGAAATTATAGTTATATATTTTTTTTTAATTATTTCTAATTTCCTTTTTTCTGTTTTTTTTTTTTCAATTCAATTTTACAATTAATGCCCATAGCGCACTCTATTATACAATTCTAATAACACTAATTTGTTATTATTATATTATTCATTTCTATTATCACAATTCACAATTGTGAGATTTTATGAGAACATAAGTAAAAATTATTATACAATGCTGCTCAGTGCTCATAAATGTTATATGCAATATCATTTATCTAAATTCAATATACAAAAAGATATGCCAGTGAATGTCTATTTGTTTTTGTTCCACATTTCAATCAAAAATTGTTTTTTTTTTTTTTTTTTTTTTTTGTTTTTTTGGTGAATGGAATAAGAGGAAACTCTATTCAAAAATATAAATGTTTATAATTTATATAATGATATTATTTATGCTTATACTTAAATTTAAATTTTTAAAATATTAAATTGTATATAAATACAGAATTGTATTTAAATTTATTTTAGTCTCAATACATTAATTTGTATAAATATGAAGAAATTGATAGTAATTCAAGCAAACCGGAATAGTAAATACAGATAGAAAAATAATACACTAAAATTATTGAAAAGAAATACCGTTCCGCTATAATTCCAATGGACACTAGCATTTGATAAAGTGTTATGTGAAGGCCTCACTATCTTTTTACAATTTAATTGATAGAAAATCACATAAAAATGTGATCTTATAGAAAAGAGTAATCAACAGAAGATGCTATTTAATTGGCCTGGATAATAACGGAAAAATTCTGTATCAACAATACAAATTTGAATATGGTTTTTATGTAGATTTACAATTTGACAGACACTATACACAAAAAATGGTTTATGAACATGGTTTTTATAAATTTTGAATTTGACAGATACTAAACATATAAAATGGTTTATGCATATGGTTTTTAAAAATTTAGAATTTGACCAACACTACATGTAAAATGGTTTATAAATATGGTTTTTATAGATGTAGAATTTGACAGACACTATACACATAAAATGGTTTTTATAAATCTTGAATTTGACAGATACTTAGCATATTAAATGGTTTTTATAAATCTTGAATTTGACAGATACTTAGCATATTAAATGGTTTATGAATATGGTTCATAAGATTTAGAATTTGACAGACACTACACATAAAATGGTTTATGAATATGGTTTTTATAAATTTTGAATTTGACATATACTAAACATATAAAATGGTTTGTGAATATGGTTCTTATAAATTTAGAATTTGACAGATACTAAACATATAAAATGGTTTTTATAAATTTTGAATTTGACAGATACTAAACATATAAAAATAATGTTTCATAAATATGGTTTTTATAGATTTAGAACTTGACAGACACTGCACATAAAATGATTTCTGAATATGGTTTTTATAGACTTAGAATTTGACAGACACTATACATAAAATTGTTTATGAATATGGTTTTTATAGATTTCGAATTTAACAGATACTAGACATATAAAATGGTTTATGAATATGGTTTTCATAAATTTAGAATTTGACTGACACTACACAGAAAATGGTGCATGAATATAGTTTTTATAGATTCAGAATATGACAGACACTATACATAAAATAGTTTATGAATATGGTTTTCGTAAATTTAGAATTTGGCTGACACTACACAGAATATGGTTTATGAATATGGTTTTTATGGATTTAAAATTTGACAGACTTCTTTTAAAATACATCTGCACTCAAGAATTCTGTTCCCTGTTAAAAGATTTTTCAGATTTTCAAATTTATAATTTTTTTGTTACTTATTGAATTCTTGGGGCTACAAATTTTGCAGAAATATTGTGTCTGGTCTGGTCAAATCCCGTATCTGGCATCAATTTCAGATTGACCTGTATAGTTTTTGAGATGTTATGGATATGTGTGAGGGGATTTCTAATAAATTTCACCCTGATCTGTAATCATACAAATATCCATACATACATAACATACATATACATAATTACATATTTTCTATTTTAAAAGTTTATTCAAATATTAAAAAAAGAAAAATATAAAAACAAAAACAAAAACAATTTCCTAAACTCATTTTCCGATAAACAAACAAAAACAATAAAAATTAAAAAATATTAACATCAAAAAATCATCTAAAATGTCATCTGTCTATACTCATCTCTTTATCTCGCATCTCTCAAAATGATGGTCATTGTATTGTAATTTTGACAGATACTCTAGATATCATAAATAGCATTTCAAGAATATTATTTCAAAGTAAAATTTTTCATATACTTTTGCCACTTCAAATTTAAAAAAAAAAAAAAAATAATAATAAAAAAAACAAAAACTATATTTTTTATTATTAATTTAAAAGAAATAAAAAAAATATCACGTAAAAAAAAGTAATTCGATTTACATTCTATTCGATGAGATTCCAGCAGCAGAAAAAAAATAGCTATATAAAAATCTATCTTAACAAAAATATTATAAATAACAACCAAAACAAGACAATAACAAAAAAAAAAACTATCTGTGGAGGCGCAACGTGCCAACAACATCTCCTCTGTAATATCTCACAAAAAAAAAACGAAGAAAATAACAACAAATATTTTCGAGTTTAGGTAGATTAATTAAAGTAGTCAAACGACTTAGTCAAGTAATATGTAAGCTACAACTTACTGCTTCAGCCGACTTCATATTATAAATGACTTGAATTATTATTTTTTTTTTTCATTGGTTTTTTGCAATAGTGTGAGTGCGGTGGCAATTCCTGCAAATTTTTTTTTTTCTTCCTATACATTTTCTTAAATTTATGCAATACAAGATCATGGACGGTTTGGGTTGAATTTTGATTCTTTTTCTAAGATTTATCATAATTTTTTATACTAAACACGTACAGACATACAAATAGAATTTTTTTTATTATTTATTTTTTTTAAATAAATTTAGCATACTATTAGACGTATACGTATGCATTATATTTGTATTTAAATGCTTCTAAATGTTATTATGAAGAAGAAATAAAGGAATGTTTCTTAATCTTATTGAAACTCCTGTGAAATCAAATTCAAAAGAAAGCTAAGTTTTTATGTAAATTTTTTTTTTTGATTTTCAATTTAGTTTTACCGTTCAATTTTTCATTTATCAGCTGATTAAATAGCTCTTGGCAATCAATTGTAATTGGCTTAATAACCAACCAAAGAAATCTATTGAGATATAACGGAATCAATTTTCTGTTGTAGATTCTATTTATTGAACTATTTTGGGTAATGAATGTCCTCAATAATGGTACCATTGAAATAATCAACTGAATTAAATTTCAAGATGAGTTGTTATTTTAGAGCAGCGGTGCAGAGAAAATATAAAATATTTTCATCTTCTTCAACTTCTGCAAAAAGAAATTGAGAATAGTTCAACCTTTTTTTTTTGTAATGTTTATATAAACAATAATTCCGGTTATAACCCTTTTGACTGTGTTGATATCGGTTTATTTTAATTATAGTACGTTAAAGAATATTTTAAGTTTAATTTGAGCGAGATGTGTCCATTTAAATTGCCGTAAGCTCTAGTGAGCCATCTGATGTAATTGGAAATTCTAACCGCATCTATATATGAAGCAATAAATTGCACGTGACTAAAGGTTTCAAATGTTGTTAAATTGCAGATAAAATATTATTTAAATGTGATTTTTTTTTAAAATAAAGTGTGTATTAAATGTACAACATCTTTTATATAAAACTACTAGTACAATGCCATTGCTAATCTATAGTAAAGTTTGTTGCAGTTTAAAAAAATATGTACATCACAATTCAAAACACCAACAAGAATGTAAAGTAAATGATATGTATCATCTACTCTGATCATAATGCATATTATTTTTTCACTACATTTTACTTCTATGCCTACCTATACCTACAACCACCTACTTCCATAGTACATTTAAAAAAAAAATTGATTTATTCTGTCAATTTTCCTTCTTTCATTCATAATTAACTGTTTTTTCATAATTATTGTTGTTGTTATAAAAGGCTTCAGACAAAAACAAAATTAGTGTATATAAGATAAGATATATATTTATAGTACTACTAATTGAACTTAACACTACTGCAGCTTCGGTCGATGTTCCACAGTTGTCATTAATTTTATTCTATACATCAGAAGATCAATATTGGTCTTCTCATGAACATAAATAAAATTTTAATTTTTGAAAACATTTTTTTCTACTTTTGATAATGTGAAATTATACTTTTTATGTACTACGCCAAGTTTCGTTACGGTCAAAGCACTCTAATTGCTTTTATTGACCAATTAATTTTATTTCTTCCTTAATTTTACCAAATTTTCTCTAGTTTCTTTGTTCATACTTTATTTAAGGTATAAAATCCAAATTCATATCACAATCATTTCATATTTTTTTTTGTTACTTCAATTGTTACAGTTACAGTTATTGTTTTGTTACAGTTATTGTTTTGTTACAGTTATTGTTTTGTTATAGTTTATTGAACTGTTGTTTCTATTATTCTGTGGACTGTATGGGCATAATATACTTTTTATAATAAAGTTTATCGACTTTAACTTTCTTTTGTTTTTGCGAATTACTTTGTCAATCAAGCCTTGATTCATTATAATCGTAATTATGTTATTAATTATCTATAACATCATTTTGATTATCATTTTTATTTAATGTTTTACACAATAAGTGATTAATTCAATTTCATTACTTAAAACAAAAGAATCTTAAATTCAAATCAAATTTTTGTCAGATAACGGTTTTAACTTCAAATAAATTCTTATCTATACAAAACTCAATTAATTCAAAATTCAAATTTAATTGGTTTTTAAATTGTGCAATTGAATAATTTTAATTGTAAATGTACGATAAAAATTGGGAATAGGAAAGGTTTTGTACAAATAAAACTTAACGAAAATTTAACGAAAACTTAACGAAAGTACACAACATCGTCATTACTCTTAGAACAGAACATTAAGTTCTGACTTAAGTTAATTTGATACTTTTCGTCAAAAATTAAAGCTACTTGTAGTTAACTAGTCAACTTTAATTACGTTTGGTAAGACTTTATTTTATTAGAGCTCAATTCAAATAATAACATTAACATGCATAACCTTTTCTTTTATTTCTATTGGTTTTTATCCACAAATCGAATGTAATTTAATTCAAATGTCATTTTACTTGAGTAACATACGAACTGAATCGTACCAGCTTAAAATGAAAAAAAAAGTAGTTATTTTAACGAAACTGAAACTTTAGTTAACTTAAAAATGGCTAGTTGAAAAGCGTACATGAGTTTGACATTTATTTAAGTTAATTTAAGTACGGCTAGTTAGATCTTTACTGTTAAGTGATAAATAAAATAAAGTCTAGCTTTAATTTCTATATTATTTTTCCCCTCCAGTTCAGTTTTAATAACGTTTTTTCCAATCTCTTTTATATACAATAAACATATAGTTTATAAAATATATTAATAATTATTATTAATGTAAGACTATTTTTATGTAACACAGTTTTAATAATAACTAATAATAAATTAGTATACACTAATAATATCAGAGGCATAAAATCTTATGAAATAGGGACCTGGTCTCCTTAAATTTTATCTAAAAAAAAAGTTGTATTCCAATTTAAAAAAAAAATTTTTTTAAAGAACAACTCTTCAATATTTGTTTCTTATTTAAAAAAAAAAATAATAACAAAAATAAAATAATTTTTTTTAATAAACAAACCTGCATTCATATTATCAAATAATGATTTTTATATGTTAAATGTTGTATATTTATGTATGTTTATATAAAAATATTTTTTTATTTTAAAATTAAAACAAACGTTGATTCATCCACACTACAAAAACAAGTTTGAAAATATTTTATAACGATAAACAAAATAACAAAAATAATAAAAAAAAAAAAAAAGCAAATACTTAGTACTGAAAAAGATAAAAAAAAATTTTCGTTTTTAATTCCAACATGATATGATGAGGTCCTTAACCTAGGACACACCAAAAACAAAAACACAAAAATACAATACACATGACGTTTTAAAAAAGAATATAAATTTATATCAATTAACAGCAACCCGAGACAAATGTTATAAAACAGTTGTTATAATGTGACAACATTGAGAACAACTGTTTAAAAACAAACATTTCGTATTTATGTCTTATCTATGAATATTGTTTGAATACTATTTATTTACGTATGAATATATGGTTGTACATAAATATACATATGTGCATATGTATATTATCCGCGAATAAACATAATTAAAAAAAAAACAATAACAACAACATTTGAAAGCGTGGGTCGATTTAAAAAAAAAAAATTTTAATTTCCACAGAATCTTGTACATAATCGCCCAACAGGAACAGGTACTTGTAAGTTCGTTCCACATAATATTTGTGTATGGATGCAGTTATTTAAATCAATGCGGGATTCTCATTCGTTTTTAAACTACATACAATATGTATATAAAAAATACGAAGTAAACGCAAATTTATTATAAAAAAAAAATAATGTAGGTAAATAAAAATAATTAAAAATATAAAATCTGGCTTTAAAAGAAAAAAATCATTTAACTCAAAAATTTATGTTTTGACAATATTAGGGCTTTTAATAAACATATATCTACTGCAAAAATAAAATACTGCAGAAAAACATTTTTTTTTTTTGACAGCAAGTTGTTAAAATTTTAATTTTCCACATTGAAGGCTTGTGTTATAAATAAAAACAGCAACACAACTGATTGCCATGCGCTATTTACTGTAATTTTGCAGTTTTCCAGCTAAGTTGGAAATGTTTATGAATAAATTTTATCTGCAACATTTTGTTTATGAACAAAATACTTGTCAATATAGGCAATATTGCCAATATTGCTTGTTTATGAAAACTACTAGTATAATCATCACTGACCTGTAACCCTATCCGTGGGACGGGGCATAGGATGAGTGACACAAGCAATATAATGATGGATGTCATTTATTTATAAAACATCTGGTCACCGTGTTTGAAAGTATTTAATTTACACAAAGGTTACAAAAAGCTCACGTATTCAATTTTATTAAAATTTTGTACAAAAAAAACTGTTGGGTTCAATTATATATAAAAGCTCCGGTTTGCTCATTCAGCATTAAGGGATATAAATACCCAGTTAAAAATAGATACATCCATAATAAGTTATTTTTATGTTTTTTATTAACTATAATTAACTTAAAAGAAAAGCATTGAAAATTCTTTCAAGCTGGGATTGGATTCCCCAAATATCAAACATAGATTGTCAATTTTGATATTGCAACTGTGAAAATGGGGAAATTTGATAGTTAAAAAAATTGCATAGAACAATTTAAATATCTTATTTTCATAGTTTGACATTTCGCCCTATGTATTGTAGTTTTCACCCTGTGCCCATAGTTTGACAGTTCGCCAATGGATGGGTTTGCAGAATAATGATGATAATAATTTGAAATATCATCAAATTTGCATAATCAGTTTTTAACCATTTTTGTGTTCCCCAGTAGAATTAATAAAGAAACTAAAGTATAGTTATTTTAGTTCTTTCAAGCATGACATAAAGATTCAAAAATACAATATTCACCAAGTGGAACGAGATTTTGATGAAACGTTTACATCATTAACAAGACGATAATGTCATGTTTTTGTATTTTTCAAGAAAATAATTTTTTTATTTAACTGTCATAAATATGAATGATGACAGCTCTGTCTTGACGTATACCATTTATAAATATTCAGTAGACCTTTGAATGAAAAGTCTACCTCACTCCAATTTACTCAAATATTTAATGCAGTTTTCAAAAATACACCAGAAATAGATCAACTGTAATGTAGTTTTCAGAAATACAACATGACAGTTTTTCACAATATTGGGAGCTGAAACGGGCTCACTATTAGGATTATCTTTGATCAAAATCCCCAATTACAAAATTGTATCTTCAACTTGTTCCTAAGAGTTAATTTTGTATGACTTAAAAATATTTTATTCTTTTAGTTTTGAATCAGGAAGGATATATGATATTGTCCCGGAATAGACTATATATATGTAAATCAATTTCAAATGATTGAAAATAAAATAAATTTTGGAAATACATAGTACAATTAAACTTTTCCCATTGGACTAATTTTTTTTTTTTTTTTATATCTAGAAATCAACTTAAGCGTTTTTTTTTTGTTTTACTTTTTAACCCCAGATACATTTATATAGATACTACACTATAGGTACATATTATATTCATGTTTATGTAACATAGCATAACATAAAATACATCATTTAATCCGCGCAGCAAAGATATTTCAAAGAGTACGAGATTTTTATATACATTTATATTTTTTTTTTAATCCATTGAGCATAAAATATTTCGTATTCTCTTCTGTTTCAGCATTTTCAGATTCAGTATTATTTTTCTTATTATTATTATTGTTTTTTGTTTATTGTTTATTTTTTGTATTTAGATATTGTATACAATACTGTATACTATATATCTCTAATACAATTCCATTATAAGCTTTACCAAAAAAAAAAAGAAAAAAAATATGTGTATTTTTATTCGAATTCGATGGGCTTTCAATGGATTAAGCAGCAGAAACAGCAGCAGCAATAACAACACCAACAGAAAATTATAAGAACAAAAAACAATCAGCAGTATTTAATATCCAACATATACCTACCAGCAGTTGAATTAAATCAGCCAGTCAGTCAGTCAGCCACAAAATAATAAAAATATCGTCATAGCTAGTCAATCAGCCAAGCAGTTAGCTAAACAAGTTGCTTAGTCAGTCAGTCAGCCATTCAAAAGAAGCAAAAAAAAAAAAAAAAAAGCATTGAAAAAAAATGGGAAAATCTGAACAAAATTTTCAATTTTTTTCTTTTTTCAATTTTTTATATTCAGTTTGTACTTAACATCGTTTAGTGGTACATCGCGATTTTGTTAATTTTATTTATTTATTTTTTTGTTTTTTTCATTTTTTTTCGTTTCGTTTTAGAGCGTTTTAGCTTAACTCAGCAGAGTGTAGAATAACGCGCGCCGCATTGTATATTCAATAATCGGTCTTTAAATGTATATAATATATATATATATACAATATTATATATTTTTAAACGAAAATAGAAAAATTTAAATGAAATCTAAGAGAAAAAAAAAATAATAATAATCGGTATTTTTAAATTTAAAAAAATTATTTTACATTTTAATTTTTTGATTAAAATACGAAAAAAAACGTATATATTTTCGAAAAAGAATTTTACTAATTTTTATTATTTTGTGAATTTTAAAGATAGTTAAAAATAAGAATTTAAAAAATTTGCCAGTGCAATTGCAAATTTTTTTGTTTATTTTTTTTTTTTTTAATGCATGTGTAGTGCCAAAACAATTGATTGGTGGTGAATTACCAAATCAATAATAATGTAATAAGGAAGAAAGAAAAATCTAAATGATTGCAAAATAATTACAATTATAATGATTGTCGGCAATATGACGAGACAAAATGTGTCATTTATTTGTTTTATGTTATTCGTATATATATTTAAAAAACCGTTAATTAACGATATTTAAAAAGAAAAAAGAATCATGATTTATTTTTATTGATTTTTAATGAGTTTATTAATTTGTGTGTGTATCTTAACTTTTTACAAGTTATGTATATATGTATAATAAAATTTAACAAAAATTAATCACATATTAATTTATTCTTAAAAACAAATATATATATATATATATATATATATATATATTAAGTCATTTTTGTATTCTATAAATTGTACATATTTTTATGAAATACAAAATAAAAACATAATTTAGTGGATATTCCTATTCGTCATCAATTTAACGAAATACAAATTTAATATTGAAATAATAAATAATAATATAATTAAATAATTATTATTAGTTTAAATAATAATTAATATTTAAAAATAAAATAATTTATTTACTTATTATCCGAATAAGTTAATTTATAATATGTATTTATATTTGCAGAATTTTGGAATATATAATTTATTAGCATAAGTCATTTCATAATCAGGTTCTGTTTGTAAACTATTACTCATTATATATATATTTTTTTCTATTAGTGATTTGATTTTTTAAATTTTTTGATTATCTATAATAAATTTTAAAATATTTATGTGAAGTGGAATATAATGAACGTCATAAAATCAAATCAAATTCAATCAAAACATTAAAATTGTATTAAAAAAAAAAAATAGTTATAAATTATTTTTAAAATAATTATCGTTAAATTAAATCAAATATTTATTTTTGTGATTTTAGTATTTATTTTTTGTTATTTTAGTAAAAGTTGAAATATCCTATTTTATTATATTACGAACATCAATATGTATTTTAAAAAGTATTTTCCTTTTTTTATCGGTGCATGCGACTTATAAACAATAATTAGTATCTGTGTATATGCAATGAAATCTAGACAGGTGCATTATTTTATGAATATATTATATAAATGAATCTAGCAATTTCAAGTAACATCAAATAATTCCTAATGTCATTGTTGCTAATACTATACTTACTTAGGTGACCAACAGACCATGTAGATCCTGGGCCTGACTGATTGTTTCTATATAATGATTTTTCTATAATTTTTATGTACTAATTAGTTGATAAATATTTCTTGTTCTACTTTATGTAATAAATAATGCAGTACCATACATAATGTACGAAAATGTATTCTATCTAAATTACTGACATATAAAGAGTTTTTTGAGTTTTTGAGTTAAGCAAACATAAACCATGCCTAACACATATCAAATCATTAAACTGTCATTTTTGCGGAAACCTTCTTAAATCCAAAGCATTGCTAAGGTATTTTATTTACCAGTAATTTTAACATGGAAAATTTAAATTTACATTTTTTTTAATTTACATTTCTATTTAATTTTAATAATACAGAGAATACTTTTTTTATTCAATTATTTATTGCCATGATGTATGTATATTCATAATTTTTTTAATAATTTTAAATTTTTTATTTAGTATTTACACCTATAACAATTCTTAATTATTATTTAGACTAGCTGACTATGGCTAGAAAACTACAACTCATCATTACATTTCTTTAGTCCGGTTTAAGTAATGATCATGGTATTAGTGATCGTATCACAATGGATCCTACTGGTTTGAGTGTGTCGGTGTACTGTCAACAGCCACTACTACCTCCCTACCTACCTAAGTATTGATAGATCATTGGTCGATAGGAAGCCATGCTGCCAAGCTGGATATTCTCTTCCGACTCCTATTGTCCTATGACTCCTATTGTAGCTGAAATAAAGAAGAAATAAAGAAACTATTGAAAACTTGCTTTGTAACTAAGTTCCCAAGGTTAGCTAGCTTCCGTAATTTAGATAAGGTATTCCATAAAAATCTAGGAATTATAGCAAGAAGCTAAATTCGTGACTAAATCAAATGTCTCAATTGCACTAGGTGACTTTAGTACCTATAAAATACAATATAAAATAACCAACAATGACAACAATAGATCATGGCATCAAAAATACAAAATTATTAAATGTGATTGAACAGAAAAGACAGAAATGACGTCAGAAGCAACTGTAGATTGGTCACTTTCATCACCCTTGAGTGTTGATAATTTGTGAAGTATATTGTTTTTAGAATAGAGATTTCTTTCTTGAGCAACGAACTGTATAAATTTACTTCTAATCGCCTTCTTTGACGAGTTAATGTACATATTATGTACATCGTCTTTCTTTGATAAGATTTGTCACCAAGGTTTGTGGATGGAATGTCATTCATTATTGAAGTTTTCGTTTTGCTCCAGATTCTTTGGACTTATTTTGCACTCTTAGTAAATACTTTTAAATATTTTTATTAGTTATTATGAGATCGTTAACAGATACTTTTTCATGTACTAACTATAAACAGATCTATTTAGTTACTACTTTCGTTCTAACTTTCATCTCTCTTTTAAATAAAACGATTAGAATTACAATAACTAGGTTTTTAAATTTTATTTAATTTTGACACTTTTTCCAATTTTAATGTAACTCATTTTCTGCAATAGTGTCATAACTCGGAATTTATAGTTTTATTGTAACATATTGCCAGCAAATTATATTTAGATTTACCTTTTCACATTAAGTACGATACTGTTATTTATTATTATTACATAAAGTGGAACAAGTAATGCTTCATTAGTATTTATGTATCAATTTTCTGTTACGTCACCAGCACAGGTATTAACAGGAAATTGGCTCTCTTAAAAAAAGTAGTAGTTTCACTTTGTTTAAGCTATTTATTAACAAATTGTATTCTATATTAGAAATAATGAAATAATGAAAAAAATGTATCACTAAACTGCACTTCAACCCCAGAACCTTCTGCTTACAGTAGTCATGTGACAGAACACAGGTTCATTATACCATATTGGTCGGTTAATAAGGAAAATAAAAATAGTTGAAAGAGTTAAAAATACTATACATGTAAAATAAATAAATTATCTAGGAATTGATACAGTTCGGATTGTATTGCATATGACAATCTTATTTAAAAAACTAATTTTTTTAATCAAAAATATTTATTTTTTGATAATAATCGAATTATTTAATTGTTTTTTTTTTTTTAATAAAATACCATAAAAACAAAATCTCTTCTTTCATCAGAGTATGCCACTTATACATGAAAATATTGTATGTTAACTAACATTTTGTTGCTTTAAGTGGTAATCAAAAATCTTGCATAGATCTCTCAGATCCATAGCAATTCACAAAATATTAATTTATAATAATATACGACTGTACAGCTTAGGCTAAGGTCTTTATTAAACTATATTAATTTTTTTCTAATAACTTATATATCAATGGATAAAATTTTGGTATACAAATATAAAAATACAATCGCATGAATTTTATTAATAAAAAAAAAAAAAAAAATATTAAAATTCAGTTATTTTAATATTACAAAATATTGGATTCTATTAAATCCTCAGTATGTAATACATAACATTTAATACTATAAAAGTGATCATTATTAATCATCATATGGTTTATTTCCAAATTTTAAAAATTTTAAAATTCAAAAACATAAAAATAAAAAAAAAAACAACCAAATTAGAAATCAAAAGTGAATTTTTTTTTTGTTGAAATTTTCATTTCTGGGTCAAATTATTTAAATAAAATAAAAATAAACGAATAATTTTTTTTTCTTTTTGTAATTTTAATTATTATTAACCTGGAATTTTTGATTTATTAAAGTTATTTTTTTGTTTTAGTTTCTAATTTAATTACGTTAATATTGAGAGTGTGCAAAAATTTACAAAATTTGCATCATAAAACAGAATCTCTTCAATTTAATTTTTTTGTTTTGTTTTACAATATTCAATGGTTTCATGATGAGTCCATTTAATTGATTGCGTGTTACAGTTCTTGTTATAATACACAATTTAAATTTAAAATAATTAAATAAATAAATAATAATTGAACATTGATTGAATTCATATTATATTAATATGATAATAAAGTGAAATTTATCTTGTATATATCTTGTATGATGATGATTTTTAATTTATATGTATAGATATAAATATAGTATATATATACAAAAAATGTGCATTTATTTATTTAAATTTAATTTTACTTCTAATTTTGAAATTATATGTATATATTTACATTTAAATTTTTGCATTCATTTCAACATTTGAAACTTTGAAAGGCCTGATTTGAATTAACAAAAAAAGAGAAAAAAAAATAACGAAAAAAAAATTAACCTAGTGAACTTTAAATAAATTTAGATTAATAATTTCTAATGTTAATTATATGTATATACATATATATATATGCAAATATAAATATTAATAACACACTTAAGAAAATGTGAATGTTTATTTTGTAAATTTCTAATTTAGATTAAATCGCCTCTAATATAAACTCTTTCTGTTTATATTACAGTAAGGTTCTATATACTTATTTTCGGTCTTTTTTAACCGATTTAGGACATAAAATAAAATTTGCTATTCATATTTCAAACTTTTATTAATATTAAAATTTTTTAAGTTTTGTAATTCAATTGTCAAAGCGTATTTTACAAAATGACAATAAACTGTAAATTGATGTCTTTCAGAATTAAGGAAATAATATAGGAAAACATAATAAGGATATTCACGATTAAGTGTCGAAGTGTAGTAGGTGTAGATCTACAATGATTTGTACAATGATTTAGTGAGCGCACACCCCTGCACTTTTGATTTTGTACTCGGTGTAAAATTGTGACAGCGGTTTGTTTACATTATGAATTTAATTTATAATTATGAATAATTATGAATAATTATGAGAATAAGTGAGAAACAACTTTCTTTTTTTCAGTTGTAACTACATTCATAAAATAATTCAATTAAAATTTTGTTTCAATTTAAATTTTTGATTTAAAAATTACCTCTGTCCTTATCTTAGCCATTTTCCAAATTGACTTTACAAATGTCAAATTTAAAAAATACAATGGCAACTAAAGTACAATACTAAACGTACAATAGGTTTGAGTCTTAAGTCTTGTTAAATATTTATTCATATAAAAATACAAGACCTTCACCTTCAATCTACACCTATTCGTAAACACTCTTAATGTGTCTGGTAATAGGCTTTCAGATATCAAAAAAATAATTAATGTTATACCGTTATACTTAATATTTGACAGTTGATTCAGTATTTCGTATGACAGTTATAGTTCGTTTTAAATTAGATTAATGCCTTCGACAGACATTTAATATCAATATTGTAATATTCAAGATATATTACCCTTTAACAGGCATGAACGTAGTATTAACGTAGTATTTATTATGACATATATAAAATGGAGAAAACAACTTTTTGTTTTAAAAATGATAATGTTTTTAAATTTTATTTAAAATTTGCCTTTTTCTTAAATTAAATTTTAAATTTGCCTCCATTTTTTTATTTTTATTCATTTTGCATTTTGACTTTACAATGAAAGATTTTGTTTAATTTTGAAAATGTGACAGATATTCATATATGTAAATGGGAATTGATTAATTTGAAATTACCCTGGTTTGTGTCTTGGAATTAGTCAACTCAAAATGTTTCTAATTTATGACAGTTCAATTCTAATTGAAAAACGTAGTTACAAATTAAAAAAAAAATTGTCAATTCAAATTATTAAAAAAATGTCCATTTAATGTCTTGGGAATTAGAATTAGAATTAATCTTTCATTAGGCACAACCACCCTAAATTTGATGTAAAGATATTTTTGCTTCACAAGAGAGAGAGAGAGAGAGAATTTTCATCAAAAAACCTATTTCATTTATTTTCATTTATTATAAGAGTGGGATCTGCAAATCTGCAGTTCAACTACAGGTCCTTTTTTCTTTTCGGGATGTGGACTTTTATATAGTAATTATTTATTATATATTTTGTATACAAAATTTTTTAATGATTTTTCTTCAGTTATTTATTTATTTATTTATAAGATCTTTATTATGGGCTGATCAACCACGTGGGTTTTGTCAAGCCCTCATTCTTTAAAGTTTTTTACATAAATATCTTAAGTTTATTTCATTATTATTTTAACATAATGTTGTTTTAAATTTAGATTTTTGATTTACTTTTTTGTTTCTTTTTTTTGTATTGCAATTTCAAATTCAGTTTTTTTTTTTCCTCTTTAAGTTTATAATTTTGATTTTAGCCTAGTTTATATTATATTAGAAAAATTAAATTTTTTTTTATTGGTTTTTATTGAATTTTATTATATTTTATTGAAAATGTCAGTTTCTCTAAGGAATGCCATGATATTAGTTGTTGCTTCTATAGTATCCTGTGTGAGTATATCCCGTGATTCCAAGCCTGGCTCTTACATCAGCGTATAAAGGGCAAGCCTCAAATATGTGCTGTATATTGATTGGGGTATCTGGAACACAGTGACATGTTGGCTGTGCGTTTTGGGGTCCATCAAAGAGATAGCTGTGGGTGTATCGTGTGTGTCCTATTCAGTTATGTTATAAAGAAAAGTAATTTTATATTTTCATTTTTACTTCAAAATAATTTCAAATTACAATTATAGAATATTTAAAAAAAACCACACACAAAACACCGTTAAACTATTATAGTTATCGCTCTCACATCAAATTAAAAATAAAAATATTAACCAACACATAGACAGAAGCAACACCAGCTTCAAAAATTCAATTAAGACAAAAGTATTGTTGAAAATAATGAATCATGAATAGCAGTATGATCAATCATAATCATCATTGTTCTTCCATACCATCAGTGAGGTGGTCTATCAGTGGGACTATCCATCAGTGTGGATAGTATAAATTATCGTATTTTCAAAGTAAATATGTCAAAGTTAAACTTATTTGGTTGTATATACAAAGTCAAACTTATTTGATTTTGACATATTTGTCAAAGTAAATATCAAATCTATAATTATAATAGACAAGCATTTACGATCTGGATCTGCGCAGTAAACACCTTTTCATTTTATCTCTCTTCTCCTTAATGAACTCTTAATAGGTAAATAAGTTGCATATGTATACAACAGAAATGCTCATAATATACGGGTTGAAAAAAATTTTATTTTGTTTCATATTCACTGTTCAGGTCCTGCCAACTTCCGATACATTTAACATTCGATTTTCTGATAAAAAAAAAACCCGTATCAAGAAATTTATTGTTACACAAAAGTTAATACTTAATTAACTTGAATTACAATTATTCAACAGGGGCTCCTAGTTTTTTTATATTTTAATTTCACGTGACAATAATCGAAATTTAGTAGAAGGAGAATCGTAATGTATTTTGGTTGTATAAAATTTAAAAATATTTTTTGATCTTATTTTCAAATTGACAATAGCAAAATGTCAATGTCAACTTACAAGTCAAATATTATTTTAAATGAATAAAGATAGTATTGCAAATATTATCTATATATATACATCATTGCTAATTATTTGTAATCTAATATTTTATTTGTTAACTTAAATAAATATTTCCCAAAAATTTAAAATTAAATATAAATTATTAGTAAAGTTCAATAGAATAGTAAATATTTGACAGAAAATGGAAAATTTTAGTATTTTTTTTGTTTTCATTTCTTTCTCATAGATGACCTAGATTTTATGTCAATATTGTGTAAAAAAAAAAGAAACCAAAAAAAATGAATAGGGAAAATCTTTTTAAAAACAAAAAAATTAAAATTAATTCCCATAAATCATTTTCAATATTTTATTTTTTATTTTCATAAATTTTTGATGTAATTCGAGTAAATTTTTACTTCAAATTTATATTGGGTAAAATTTTATAATTCCTTTTCTTTTTTTTATTTTATTTTTTTGTTTTTTTTTTGTAAAGAAGTTTTGACAAATGATTAAGTGAATTATGAAATTTTTATTTGTTGTTTTTGATTTTTTGTAATTTGAAATTATGATAGTTACTAATTGGCAACATAAATTAGAATTTTTTTCATAATGATTTTAAAATAAAATGATTTTATTCCATGTTTGTAATATTTTACAAAGAATTAAAATTCTATTTAAAAAATAAAAACAAAAGTTAAAGAGAAATATTTCAACATTTATAATAGTTGATTGTGTATTAATTCATTTTTACAACATTATATTTGTAATAGAAAAATATTAGTCATTGTATAATAATGACAATGCTTAATAATTGTAATATGATCAAATCATCGGATTATTTAAATTAATAAAATTGTATACATTTAAAATAATAATTTAATATATTATTTATTTCAATTATTAATACATTATATACTCCTTTGGATGAGGATGATATTACAAAGTGTTTGCACTAAGCTTAACTATACCAAATCACACCAAAACAAAAAAAAAAACTGACAGACTACAGAAAACTGACTTTTAAAAAAAGTTTATAAATACAGTTAAAATGAATTCGAGAATACAAAACAAAAAATGGGAATAGTATTTATTTTATTGAATTTTATTCTGCTTATAAATATAAAAAAAAGGTTTAAATCTAAAAAAAAAAACCAGTCTTCTATTTTTATTTTTGTTTCTCTTTAATTTTTTTTTAAACAAAAATAACATTTTTCAAATAAAAAAAAATGTTAGTTATCAACCCTTAAATTTTTGTGGGATTATATTTGATACCAGAAATTTTTTATATGAAAAAATGCTGCAACTTTACTTTATTAATTTTATTAAACCAACTTATTAAATTTACTTTATTAACTTTATTAAATTAATCATATAGTACTGCGTCAATACTATATGATTAATTTAATAGTGTGAACATGATATTATGTATATCTAATACAATGTTGAACTTAGCTGAACTGTTTAAATGTCAAAATTATATTAAAATAATATTTGATTTTTGTAGGCGTATATTATTCGTATATTATTTTAATACATAGAGGCTCTATAAAAAAAATCTATATATATAAATTTATTTAACGAAAACAAAAATACTATTTAATTTAATTTAAAACATGAAAAATCGTTTAAACTATTATAAAATTTTATGATTTAAATATAAAGTATATATACATATGTATAAATTTTGATAAATTTTTTTTTAATTATAGAAAATTAGTATAAAAACATGTTGTTGACATAATTTTAAAAGGTTTAATTATTTTTTTTTTTTTTTGCTCGAATTTAAAGTTATTTATTTATCGTATGATATGACGTCTAAATATGTAGGTATACAAACAAAATTTTAGATCTAGGATCAAAACCCATTATAGAATAATAATAACAAAATATATATAACTAATCTAATTGCTGTCAAAAACATTTTCTGAAATGTCATTTAAATTGTCATTTTTAGTAATAAATAAACTATTTTAAAATAACAATAATAATCGATTTGAATATAAACATTGAAAATTTTAAATTAGAAAAATATATACGTATACAAAATATAATTAAAATTAGAAATTTTTTTGTTTATTTTTTTTGTTTGTTATTTTCTTTAAAAACAAAAAACTGTTCATAAATTGTGCAATCAAGTGGAAAAAATTATTTTTGTTTTATTCTTTTTAAATATACAAAAAATTGTATATATATATACATATACGTATATAATAAAGACATCATATAGTAATCCATTTAAATGAAAACATTTGTCTTATTTTTTGTTGTTCGATATTTACGATTTTCTAAGCGAAAATTTTGTAAAAAGACAAAAAGTTTGTTGTGAACGAGCCCAAAAAAAAAATAAATAAAAAAAAACAGAAATTGCCTTACAAACACTAGATACACATGAAAACATACAGATTAGGAAAAAAATAACTTAATCGAAGTAAATCCCAACATAAGTGGGCGTTTTCGACTTGTGACTCTTTCAAGTCATATTTATGCTTTATTTTATTTTTTTTTTTTTTTTTAGAATTATATAATACGTATGTATTTTATTTTTGTGCAATTTATTGCTGAAAAAAAAAATGGTAAATGAATGCATTTTTTATTTTATTTTTTTTTTTTGGTTTCATATAGAAATTAAAATTGTTAAAATAGAAGAAAATTAAATTTAAATTTAAAGAATTTTAATTGAAAATGTTCAAAAAGAAAAAATCATCATAAAGATTAATGAAAATTTTGGGATATTATAATTAAATTAAATTCGAAGAAAAGGAATTTTATACTTATTTTTATATTTATATATATATATTTAACTTTATATATATTTAACTATAATATATTTAAATATATATTTAACTATATTATATATATAGTTGATTAATTATAAGTATTTTTAAAAACACTCTTATTTAATGGTTAATACAAGTTGATGTATAAGTGCAAACCTATATATAAATACATTAATACATATTTTTAAATTAATATATTAGTTATAACATTAATAACTAAGTATAAATTATTGATTTAATTTTATTTAATTACTTGTATTAACAAAATTTTATCTTGTTTTCTATAAATTCAAATTTGAAATTTTTAATATTCTTCAAAATACAGTAAATGTCATAAAATGCTATTGATATCAACATTTAAAAAAATAATCCAAATTTATGACCATTACTGTACTTACACCATTATTATAATAAATATTAAATAAATTTCAAATATCTAATTAAAATATTTAATTGAAACAAAAACAAAAAAAATACCCCATAATTAAAAATTAAAAATTTTCATACAGAAATTTTTAAAAAAAATTGAAACGAATTACAATAAAACAACAAAAAATAAAACAAATTATTAAAATATGTTATCTCGTTCAATATTACAAACATATTACAATCTTTCATCATTGGATAATTCAAGAACAACATCAACAACAACTCCTCCTACAAAATCACCTGATAATTACATTGAATCTAATCAGGAAACTAATAAAAAAGGTAAAATATTTTTCAATTCATCAAATTATAATAAATTCAACAATAATATAATACGAATACCTGACACAGGTATTAAAATGAACCGCAATAATAGCAGCATTAATGTTGATGATGATGATGGTGATGGTGATGATGATGATAGTGATAATAATAGTGATGATGATGATGTCAACCGAAAAAAAGTTCGAAATAATTCTATTGAGAGAACAAAAGCAACTGTGGTGTCAGCCGGCATTATAAAAAACAACAACAAAATGAATAATAAAAAAAATAAAATAAACATTAATAGTAGTAATAAGAATGGTAATAGTGATGGCGATATCGTTAATATTCTTTATAAAAATGAACAACAACATTCACAACAAGATGTTCAACCAAATCAAGGCATAAATAATTACACAGGTTTTGTTAATAATAACAATCACCATATAAACAATAATAATAATAACAACAACAACAACAACAACAATAATAATAATAATAATTGTAAAAAACCACCAATAATGGTTAAGATAAATTATAATAATAATAATACTCCTTTAATTCCGGAATCAACAATAAATAATCAAAATAATAACAATACCAATATCAATAACAACAACAATAATAATAACAATAATAACTTTAACATTCCAACAAATATTATAAATTTAGATAAAAATCGAATTCCGTACCGTAAAAGGAGAAGACCAGCACCAAAATTTTTTAGTCGTCCATTAAGTTTACCTTCAAATTTTAATTTAACAAAACGTATATCAACAGCACTTCAACGTCAGCATAGTGATTCATCAGCAGCAACAACATCATCATCATCAACAACAACAGCAACTACATCAGCAACAGGTACAAATGAATCAAAATCATCATCAAATTTAAATCATTTAGATGATTTTCAATTAAATTTACAAATGATTAAAGAATTAGAAGATGAAATTTATAAGCAAAGAGAAATGTTATATGGTGGTAGTAATCGTCGTCAATGTAAATTTAAAGAACAACAAGAAAATGGTATGTTACTTGATGGTTGTGCAATACAATGTTCTCATATAAGACAAGAATTATTAGAAAGACAAAAAAAACAAGAAAATTTTCCAAAATTTTCTGAAAAGACTGACAATACAATACAAAAAAATATTGAATATAATAAAAATAGTAATAATAATAATAATAATAATGATATTAATTTATATTCTAATGATACTACAATTATATTTGATCGTGATATATGCCCACGCATAATAACTGCTAATGTTGCTGCCAATTCAAATCATAAAAATAAACCAGTTTTACTAGTAGATACAAAAGATTTTGAACCACTTTTATTACGACCTAACAACAACAACAACAACAACAGCGACAACAATTTCAATTCAAATAAAGAAATTGAATTGAATTTATATGATAATGTACATGGCTGTTTTATAAATTGTAATAATAATAATGATAATAGTAATATTAATAATAATAGTAATATAATACCAACTGGTAGCAATATTAATAATAAAAATGAAAATGTAAGTCATAATATGAGTATATCAAATCAAATAAATTCAATAATAACATCAAAACCATCAATAACAAAACCAACAACAATACCAGCTACTGTTTCCGATAATAATACATGTAATATTAAATCTAAATCTCCTGCAGCTGTCGTCAATGATGTAGGCGTTGAATTAGATATTGGTGGAGGAAATAAATCAATTTTAATTGTTGATAATTCAAAATATTATCCTGTTTTTAAACGTTATGATATTAATGAAATTGAATTACAAAAATTATGTGATAAAACAAAATTAAAATATATTGATAAATTAATTGTTGTAACAAATTCAAATTCATCTCAACAAAAACAGCAGCAACAACAACAACAACATCAACCACAACCAAAACCAAAACAAAAACCACAACAACAACGATTAGAAAAACAAAATTACTGTGATACTAAAAGTAATATCAATCAAAATAAACAAAAATTAAATTATGATAATGATGATGATGAAAATTATTCAAAAATTGAATCAGATACAGATTGTGATTTAAAATTATTGGAAATAATTAGTCAAAATTTAATTAGAGAATTAAATTATTGTTCTGATATAACTACAAATAATACAAATAATAATAATAATAATAATCAAAATGAAGAAAATATTAAATCAAATAGTTTAATTAATAATTTAAATTATCCAAATAAAAAATATGATCAATATCGAACTGATAATCTTAAGAATTTAGGTGATGATCATATACCTACTGATGTTCATTTAAAATTACCAAAATCAAATGAAACAAGTTTAAAAAAAATTAAAAAACATGGTAGGTTTTTGTATATAGTACGTATATTTATATATGTACGTATTTTTTTTTTTAAATTAAACTGAACTATATAACTAAATTGACGTATAATATAAGGTGTTATCAGAAAATTAAATTTGCGACCATACTTAATATATAAAAAAAATATAAATAAATATATATAGGCATCGTCAAGTATAATATGATCTTATATACATTACATACTATACAATATGAATATATACTATTCATATTGTATAGTATGTAATGTATATAAGATCATAAAAATTTAAATCACAGTTACAAATTAAAGTTATAGTTAAGTTATGAATTTTGAAATCCTATAATATAATATCATATTCTGAAATAACTCAGCGTCATCTCCGCAATTATCCTACTGTTTTCTACAGCAGCTATATATACAATTTAATGAATGTATGTAAAAATATATAATCAAAATAAATGATAGACTCATCAACATTATTGTCTTAGTCAAAAATTTCAAACAGAAATAACAGACTGATACAATTCTGAAATACAAGACAAGCTTCACAGTAAATTTGTATAGATTTTCAGGAGCTCTGCATTTACAGAAAGTCTTTGATTCTATCTAGTATTTTTTAGTAGAGTATTTTTGAATAGAATTATTTAAAAAATACAAAATTCGATCACTATTGATCATCAATCAATTTGACATTTAACTAATGTGAGAAATTTCAAAATTTTGCTAAATTTGGCTTTTCAACGTTTTGTTATTTTAAAATATTGTGTAAACAATTAATCTCTGTAAATAAATAAATCATTGCATATAATATGCTAAAATTGTATACAAACAGATGATTTTTACGAAATTAAAAAATAAAAAAAAAATATGTTTTTAAATAATTTTTTTTAATTTATTTTATTAAAGTTTTACCATTAAACAGTTTTTAATTGTTTAACTTTAAACTTTTAATCTATAACTCGCCGACCTAGAAATCTAAATTCTGGTCATCAATTATTTATTTTAATAAAATCAAATTTACAGACGATAGCAAAAGTGTTTTTATTACTAGGACAATCATTATTAGGCGTTAGTAAAACACTCTTTGATAGGTTTTAGCTTTTCTTTCAATTATATCAATTTTTTTGATATTACGTATTTGAAACATGTTCAATAAAATTTACGCTTCTGAATTGAAGATCTAAACAAAAACAACTTTTGTTTTTATTTTTTTTTATATTTCCTTTGTACTTATATCTTAAACCTTGTAAACCTACATGTCATGTTAATACATTTATGTCAAGTTAAGCCCACTTAATTGTATTTAAATAAATATTGTAAAAACAATTTGTAAGATGAAAAACAAAAAATTTCAAATCTCAGCAAATCTAAGGTAAAAAAATACAAAAAGTCATAAATAACTATTGAAAATAATTATTTTTTTTTTATTTATTGTAATTTGCCTACATCACGATCTACAAATTTTTCAGTTTAATTTTTTTTTACCTGTTTAAAGTGTCCACTTTATATTTTACGTCAATTACACACAACTTACTATCGTACTACAAAATAAATTAAAAAACGAAAACAAAAGGAAAATAACAAAATTACAACAAAAAAAAAAACAAACAATGAACAGCTTTTCAAAATTTTTGTTGTACAACATTTTTTACATACATATATATCCACTTAAAATTAATTTGAAAATATATTTCATCCTCGCCATTTCTCAGATAAGCCACCTAATTCATCACCAAAATGGGATCGTCATAAAACCACCACCGAATATTCAAATGAGATAACGCTACTTGAAGCGCTCAACATAAATAACTTACGGAATTCAAGTAGCAACAACAACAACAACAACAACAACACTACTACTACTACTAATAAAATCAATGATGCAAAAGACAACAATAATAAACATGAAACAAATTTAATTTCTGAAAATGATATTATATCTTCAGATAAAAAAGAATTTATTTTTGTGGAAGAGCCAAGAAAATATCCCATTTTAGGTTCTTCCATTCCATTCAATACAAATTCAATTCAACAAAATAAATCAACAAGACTAGTCAACGAATTTAATATTGAGGAGAAAATTATTTTAGATAGTGATTTAAATAGTAACAACAACAACAACAACAATAATACTAGCTCAAGCAGAAGAAATAATAAATTTAACAGAAGCAATATAGAAAATAATAAAACAAAGAGAACTAATTATAGAAAAAATAGTTTGACTGATGATATAACATCAACATCAACACAAGAATTACAAGAAGAAGTATTAACAGAAAAAAAAGAATTACAATTAAATCCATTAGTTCCACCATCATCAATATCATCATCATTAGTAGTAGAATCAACATCAATAATATCATCAGAATATAATAATAAAAAAGAAATAGAAAATTTAACAGCGCCAATAATATCTATACCAACAACATCATCAGCTGTTGAATATAATTCTTCAACATCAAATAAATTTAAAAGATTTTTTATGATGAAACAACAAAATTTAAGTAATTTTATGTGGAGAAAACGACGTCGAAAAAATGAATCACAACAATCTAATTTAATAAATTCATCATTGGGTGTAGTAGTAGCAACACCCAAAACAACACCAGCACCACCATCAGGATTTATTGAATTTATAGATAAATGTGAAAATAATCAAAATAATTCTAATGAAAAAATTCAAAATAATTCTGAAATTTTAAATATTTCAACATCCATAATGAATCCACCCAATTTGATTGCATCATCATCATCATCATATGGTAATAATGATTTTGATGATAGTATTAATGAAAATTTAAATTCAGTACCAAATTCACCGGCTGCAGCTTTAAAATTATCAAAAATTTCATTGTCATCAAGTGAACCAATACTACCAACATTAGTTGCAATAAAAACACCATCAGATTTTGATAAAACAAAAATATTTACATATGATAATAGTAGTTGTTCATCAAATAGTATTACAACAAATAATAATTTAAAAAATAAAAATTCTATTAATATATTAAATCGAAATTTAAGTGCTAATGACTTAAATCAATTAAATAAAAATAGAAATAATAATATATTAGAATCAAATTCAACTACTAGTGAATCAATTACATCATCACCGCATATATTTAAAAGATTAAGTAGAAAATTTTCATTTAATCGTTCTTCAAATAATCATTCAAAAAATTCAAATTCTAAAAATATTGAACAACATCAGCAGCAGCAACAACAACAGCAACAACAACAGCAACAACAACAACCATTTCCATGTTCTAATTCTTTAACAGATTCTTTAACTGAATCAAATCCAAATGTTAGTATTAGTGATTCAATGCGAAGCAGTTTAAGTAGTAGTAAAGATGATCAAGATGATGAAAAAATTAATTCATTACCATCAATACCAACAACAAAAACTGCTTTAAGAGGAATATTAGAAATAAATGACGGAAGCATTAATAAAATCAATCGTAAGGATCAGTTGCAAAATTGGTCACGGCAACAGAATTCATCTGATAAGAAAATTTCTATTAAAAGAAACACCAATAACAGTTATTTTGTTGAAGATTGTAATAAATTGAAATATGATAATAATAATAAGAATAACAGCATCAGCAGCAGCAGCAACAGTAACAACAACCCACGAAATTTTTTAAAAAGTTCATTGGCTTGTAATGATACCCCCAAGAGATCTTTTGAATTAAATAATGATTTTAATAGTGATAATCAAACCGTTACCAATAATAATAATAATAATAATAATAATAATAATAGTTTTAGTATAAATCAACAACAACAACAACAGCAAGATCAACAATTATTACTTCCTACAACAACAGTATTAAATGGAATAAATTCAATACAAATTTTAACTAAACGTCCACCTAGATCAGGTTATAGTAATAATAGCAGTTGTAGTAGTGGTAATAGTAGTAATAATAGTACAACAGTAATAAATACTACCAACTATATACAAGATACAAATATTATACAAAATTCAACTAATGATAGAACTGTTAATGATGCTGCTACTGCTGGTGCTGCTCCTACAACAGATATAAGTTGTCGTCGTCAAAATTTTAAAATTCGTCATAAATCTATTGCTGGATTACATCGAAATAATAGTAATGATGGTATTGATTCTAACTCTAATCGTAATAATAATAATAATAACAATTCAAATTGTAATGAATCAGAAAATAAACGCGTGGGATCTGCAGATGTTGTTAATACTTGGATATATAGACGAAGGTTTTTATATTTATTTATTTTTATTTTTACATTTTTTTTTGTTTCATTTTTAAATATTTTGTTTTTTTTTTTTTATTAATTTATTTAGAACAAGTTCTTTTCAGATCATGGTTATAGATTAAATTTTTTCTATTTCAAATATTATGTAATAATTTTGGAAGACATTTTAATCTAATTTACTAGATCTTAATAAATTTTAATTTTGTGTTTCAATATATATATAACACTGAAGTATATATATATATATATGTGTATATAAACTTTGTTGTAATAACACTTGTAATTGAAATTATTAAATTTTTGGAAACAATAGATTTTAAGAGATAGCCAAAGGGTCAATAATTACTACAGGAAATAATAATTAATGACGTTGCGCAAATTAAAGAATTGAAAAATTAAAGAATTAAAAAAAAATATTTACATTTAATGAACGATCAATTTAGTAGATTGTTTCAATTCATCATCATATAGCAATTTTAACTTGGGGTGTGTTTCTCAATTCAGATGTTGGCAACAATTCTTTAATTTCGAATGGGGGCATCATTTTTTACATTGTATACATATCTAAGTTTTTATCTTCTTGCACGACTTAGATTTGGTTGGCTATTAAATATATTCTTCTCTTTGTTCTTCGATTCTGTACTATGTCAAGTATCAAATTGCCCAAGTACAAAATTGGCGCCCAAGTTTCTGCCCAAGTACAATATTGACGAGAAATAATTTCTAAAATTGTTTATTCTGCTGCTTCTGGTATGGATTTCAAATTGCGTGGAGTTCCATATCATAATTCTTATCATTTATATATAGATACATAAAATTAAATTATGGTATGTGAATCTATCTTTACGATATAACCCGAAGGTTTACGAAGTGTATGCCAGGAGATTGATCTATTGATTTTTTTATCATATAAACACAGTATACACGTTCGTTCAATTCCTGTTATTTCTGTCAATTTGTCAGAAGATACTCATTAAATCAGAAGATAGAAAGTATAGTTGTTACAAAGATTTAATTATACTTATATTGTTTTATTTTTTTGTTCTTTAAATTGCTGGAGTGATTCATTTCAATCGCAAAAAGTTATAGTTATTGATTATCAATAAATGGCTTACTAATGTGATTTAGGTTGAACATTAAATTTTTTACGATAGCTTCTGGTATATCTTCGTATTTACTCTTTGCTACAATAACAGAATTTGGCAAATTAATGGGACAATCTGTATAGGCTAGACGATGTTTGAAAAGCTATATCTACAGCCAGAGATACTTGGTGTTATCACTCAATATTTTTTGTACATTAGATGTCTAAAATTGTGCCTTCGATACCGACAATTAAACTTGGAACTTCGAAGGCATACTCAAGAAAATTTTAATATTGAAAACTCGGTGATTATAAGTTGCTTTCGGTGTATATAAATATAAAAAGTAGAACATCAGAAAGTGTGATTGTCGCTTTCATCTCTCGTTGAATTTTTCACACACTATCTTATCGTTGTCGTTTGCTGAAATAAACACAATATATCACGACGAGTAACAAAATGTAATAAATAATATTGAAAATAATTACTAATATTAATTATTAATATTAATAATTAAAAATTAGCATTTTCTGTCATTAAATCACAACGAATGAATATTTCAAATGCAAATTGAAACC
Organism: Argyra leucocephala; assembly: GCA_963942445.1. Classification (NCBI taxonomy): domain Eukaryota; kingdom Metazoa; phylum Arthropoda; class Insecta; order Diptera; family Dolichopodidae; genus Argyra; species Argyra leucocephala. Next base: position 21,276,136 of record OZ012681.1, read on the forward strand.
CCACGGCAGAGACATACATGCACGACTTATTTGCAATCTAAAAAAATATTTTATTGTCAGTATTTGTTAAAATTTAATAAAAGCACGGTTCTCATCAGATAATAAAATATTTTTTTTTTTAAATTGAAAATTATAAATGAAAATAATCTCTTTGTTTTTGTAAATTTTACCAATTTAGGCAAATAATATTGATTATGTAGTTTTAATAACAATAACAGGTTATTTTTCATCAAAATAATGTCCCTAAACAGAAAACAGAATTTATATGAAAATAATGTCCTATTTTTTCTTATTAGATACTCCTAAGACAACCCAGGCTACTTGTACAGGGGCATTTGTATGTATGTATATATACAACATATACTTACAGCATTAAATGAAAAATTTTCTAAACAATGTCAACACTTTTAAAATTAAAAACTTTTATTCATAATATCTTAAATATATAAAATAATAATAATGAAAAATAATAACTCAACTCTAATAGTGGGTATTAATAAAATGTATATGATCCTGATAACATAAAGACACCTGGTTACAATCATTTCTAAATATGTACATGAAATCACTCACCTTAAAACAAACAGCAGTTACTTGTACAGCAAAGTGTTAATAAAATTCAATATAAAAAAAAGTAACTAAGTATATTTATATATAACTGATATTTTACGTACTGCTATAATAGTTATTGGAATTTTTTTTCTATTTGTATGTATTATAAATATTGCATATATGTGCATGCATCAATGAATGCAAGAAACACTCTTTAACAGCAAAATATAATATTATAATGAATGTACATTAAGAAGCTAGATAATCTGAGATAGCATTAAAGTGCAAAATAGTTGATATGAATTAATATTCAGTTTTATGCACATACTTACATAAATATAATTTCGTTCTTCATTGAAAAGGAACGGATGTGTATAATACAATACAGCATATGTATACATTCGGTATACTTTTTGTAGTTATTATATGCTTCTTCTCTATTTCATATTTAATATATAAGCTCTCGAGAAACCATGAAATGAAAAAAAAAAATAATAATAAAAACAATACGCCTCTTCTGTACTCTCCATGAAGTCTAGTCTAGTCTTGTCTTGTTGTCAATAATTGTTCATGCATATATGCGTTACTCATTGTTACCGCTGCTGTTGTTGTTGTTGTAATAAAGTAGTTAAAAATAAAAAAATAATATTAAAAACAAAGTTAATTTTCAATGAATAATTTTTATATTAGCGTGCTTGCATTGAAAGTCAGTCATGCTTCATGGTAATACATATCACTATAAAGCAAGCAACACCATCACCAGCAGCAACAACAGCAGCATTATTTAAGTTTTATATGCAATTGTAATTTGTTTATAAAAGGCTTAAATATATTTTTATAAGAGTTACTTATCTAAAAAAAAAAAAAAAAAATAGAAAAAAAAATCTAATTTAATATAGGTATATTATAAAATTGAATTTAAGTTTAGAATATTGCCGTATTAACTCATTTTGATGATAGTTTTCTCTTTGGTCTTTTATTGTGCACAAAATATACGTAAAAAATGTAACTGCACTAAAGTAAATTATAAAATAATTTAGATTACATTTCATTTATTGTCATCTCAAGTGAGCCCAATTATGCCTCATACAGAGTGTTTTTTGTTTTTTTACTCTGTTAAAGGAAACAGACACTAGTTAAGTTAAGTTAAGTTCACAAACATCGAATTGATATTGTTATGTTGCTTTGGTATATAAAATGAAAATGCAGGGGTATGCAAATGCAACACAATATTGTCTTATGTAATTTTGCCCATATGAAATTTTCTCTCTATGTAATTTTGCCCATATTATAATTTTGTCTTATGTAATTTTGTCTCTCTCTAATTTTGTCCATATGTAAATATTTTGTCCTTATATAATTTTGTTCATATGTAATTTTGTCTTATGTAATTTTGTCTATGTAATTTTGTCCATATGTTATTTTGTCTTATGTAATTTTGTCTATGTAATTTTGTCCATATGAAATTTTGTCTCTATGTAATTTTGTGTCTATGTAATTTTGTCCATATGAAATTTTCTCTCTATGTAATTTTGTGTCTATGTAATTTTTTCCATATGTAATTTTGTCTCTATGTAATTTTGTCTCTATGTAATTTTGTGTCTATGTAATTTTGTCCATATGAAATTTTGTCTTAAATATATTTTTTTTCCATCTGAAATTTCGCCTTTATGTAATTTTATCCATATGAAATTTCGCTTCTATGTAATTTTGTCAATATGTAAATTTGTCTTATGTAATTTTGTCCCGACACCACAACACTGTATATAACTATAACTTGCTCACTCATGACTTTTCGATCAATTGAGTATTCCTCTTTATTATGTACTCTATATCTACAGCATGTGTTTTGAAAATCATAAAATATTATAGTTGCCTTCAATTCATAATTCTTCTCTTATCAATTTAATTTCGATCTACCTCTGTGGTGTACACCACTTCAATTGGATTCAAAAATCATTCTTGCCACACAAATTTCTTCTATTCTTAAAACATCTCCTAGCCAGCGTATTTTTATTTGTTTGTCTATAAATTGATGTTTTTCCGCTTTACCAATCGTAGTTAACATCTATCTCGATATCCTGTTTCTGTTTATAAGGACTAAAAATCACGACCAAAACCATAGAAAAAAAAAATTATTTGATTCAAACTTAGTCACTAACTTTTTAAAGTTTTTCTAAATATTTTTTAATTTATTAATCGAGTATTGATGTTTCGGAAGCAACATACTTCCTTCATCAGTGCTTATGATATACGGTTGAAGGAAGTATATTGCTTCCGAAATATCGATATTTGCAATCATAATATATTAAAACTTATTAGTGAACGGAAATCTGGTACCAATTAAATTATTGAATTTCTAAAATAGTTTTGTTTTTTTTACTCACTTCAAAAATTAAATTCATTTTAATTTGATCTGTCAGTCATTTAATTAATTTCTCAATTAATTAAATGACTGACAGATAGTCACTTTGTAAAATCTACAATACGAAATTGATTCTTCAAATTGAATCCACCCTTAAATCATCATAATTATATTTATTTTATTTGTGAATTGAATAAAGTACAGTACACATATCTAAACCATTTCACCACCGATTTTCGTTCACATTCTTTTCAATGAAAAATATTTAATAGGAGACGTAGCGAAACCAAATATTTTTAAAAAAAATTTTTAATCATTTTTTTTCAATTTGAAATTTACCACGTGTGTGAGTATAAACATACTTCTTAACATACAAACATTTTTATTTATCAAATTGTCAACTGACTAATTTATAGAGTTTCTGCTTTTACTTGTCAAATTTTTCTTTAATTAATTATTACGTATGTGGTTGTTGTCTAAGATAAATCAATAAAAAAAAAATTATATTGGGTCAAAAATAAATTGAAATGATGGAAAAAAATTCAGAATAAAATATTAAGGTTGTTCAGTAGATATAGAATAGAATCGGACAGAACAGTTTTGGACAATCACAATTAACCATCAAACACTTTAAAACCACTTAGAATAGAAAAATCTAGTGAACACTATTTTCCGAACTTTTTTTTTCTAATTTTTGTTTACTCTCAAATTTCTTTGTTTAACTGTCAAAATTTAAAGAAAAAATAACAAGAGGTTGTCCAAAATTGTTAAAAAAAATTTCAGATCAATTTAGAACTGTTTTACACAACTTAATGAACACCGATTAAAACACTTTGGAACAAAAGACTTCAATTAACGGAATTTAATGAACACAAAAACGTGTTCTTATTGACTTTTTTATTGAACAAACCAATTGTGTATGATTTTTTATTAAACTTCGTCGAATTTCGAAGAGCGAATACTAGTTACAATCAATATTTTAAAATGTATTTTAAAATGTCCGGAAATACCATATGATAGTCAGAATTAATTTTGTATCCACAAATTTTAAATTATTCCTTTGTCGTGCGTGCATAGGTACATATATTTTATTTATCTCTCTTGTTTGATATTTTTAAGAAAATAAACTTTGTTCTCTGTGATTGAAATTACAAAGAATTTAGGTTCCATTCAAGTTCTCCGAAAATAAAGCAAAAAAAAAAAACAAAAAATATTTTATTTACTTACTTTTGTTTTTTCTACCTCAGATAAAATTACACAAACAAATACATTTCATATGCATATAAAATTCTATATTTGTGTATACCTTTGTTTGGTCTAAACTTGGAAGTAAAATAATGAAGGCCTGAAGGCTATTTTCTTTTCATGTCATTGTTTTGATTTATTTGTAGACAAAAATCCAACTTATAGAATAATTACTATTATAAAGAGATTTAACAAGATTAATTCATGTTAATATGATTTTATATGACATCTCTTGTAACATTAATAAAAAAAAAAAAAATGTACATTTTATACGTAAATCCATGTTGGTAACAAATCAAAAAACAAGAAAGAAACAAAAACATTTCTAAAAACTATTGGAATCGGAATGTGTCCTTGTGGTGTTGTTGTGTTGTCTTGTTATATTATGGATGGATGAGAATGAAAGAATTTTTATTCTTAAAAAATCTTAAAATAGTTTTATTTTGGTAATTTAAGAAGATTTGACATTTAGTTTATTATATATATATATACATAAGTATACAAGAGAATATATTATTTTGAAATCTCTTGTGAATTATTTCATTTTTAATTAATTTATTTTTAATTATAATTTCCGGATTTTAATGAAGAGTTAAACATGCATTTTAATTATATGTATGTGAAGATTTTTTTATGATACAAATAAATTATAGAAACTATGTATTATATCTATATACAGACGACTTCCCTTACAATCTAATTATCTTATTAAAAAAACAAAAACAATAACAATAATAACAACTACAATAAAGGATGTTGTTCTATTCTTAACTTCAATTTAAAATTTACAAAGTGTAGATTTTAAAGGTAAAATTCATTAAAAATACATTTGGTTTGAAAATTAAGTTAAGCATAACCAAGGCGACAATTATTTATTATTGTGCAACCAATATGAAAAGTCATATTAAGTTTTTGTTTCAGGGTTTAAAAATTGTTTTTGTTCAAATCTATTCCGATGTGAATTATGTATGATGTTTCTCTAAGGCGGTAACAAATGTTACCTTAATTAATTAATTTAAAAATTTTAACTTTAATATAAAATAATAAAACTTAGAGATTATATTAGATATTCCATATATGAATAATTTCCAAAATAAATTTAAATTAATTATAAATCACCTTTGATAAACAATTCGATATGAACTATTTCCGAAATTCTCACAATATACCTACATTCTTCAAAATCACTTCAAAAAACATTATTATAGATACTAACTATACTAATTTTGATATTAACGAATATCGAATTCAATACTGTAGGTGGTGTCGCAACATTCAATTTTGATTTGTTTTTCAACTAAAATCGAAATATGTCAATTGTCGCTGTCGCGTATATCAATTTTTGTGAATTTTTTCAACTTTTTTTGATTTTGAAATTCAACTAAATTTTTTTAGTTGAAATTTGATTTTTTTTTTGATTTGTTGTGATAAATTTATTGTAATAATGGATAATTTATAAATGAGGAGTTGAATTTCAAAAGACGTTATTTCCACTTTCGGCCGAAATAGTTTTTTTGATGCAATTTGATATAAAATCCTGAATTACATTAAATTTTCACTTTAATTCTTGTCTAAATAACTACATTATTTAAAAAAAAATAGAAAAATGGAAAAATAGAAAATAACAAAATATTTAATTCCTTTTCTTAGTTCAAAAGCAAATTCTACGAATAGAACGAAATATAGCTACTTTTATTACTAGTACTAGTATTTATATTACATAATATATATAGCTATAGCGCTTATACTATACTAAAAGAAACAGTAGTTATATTATTGAAATAATATTAACTTTTAAAAGACACAAAACGCATAATGGACTTGCATAAGGCAAGTTAATATAATTTTTAAAAAAAACTAAAAAAAAGAAAATTTTGGCCAGACAAATACAAACTAGAACGAGCTAAAAATTAAATATTATATTGATATAACCATGATTTTAATAATAAAAATAGCCCAAAAATTGAAAAGTATAACAAAAAATGAAAAATATAAAAAAAACCTAAAATTTATTGAACACTTACTTATAAACTTATAACTTTTTTAAATATAAATACTAATAAAACACAATTGGAAACTCCAAAATATTTTAGGTATCTTAAATTTTTTGATTTGAAATGTCAAAAATTCAAAATTGAAAGAAATTGAATCAACTAGTTGAAATTAATTCAAATAGTTGAAAATTGATTCTTCCGACACCGTGAACTTTTTTAATTGATTTGAAAAATATCAAATCAAATAAATTGAATTGATTTGCGCGACACCACTTTATGTTGACACAACATTTATTGAATCCTTTTGTCAATTTTTGTCTCATTTCTTAAGTTTTGAATTACATCTAAAATGTATAGAAATCGTTTTTAAATTAATTTCAAAAATAAATAAATGTCTATAGGTGGTGTCGCGAAAATCAATTCAATTTAGTTGATTTGATATTTTTCAAATCAACTAAAAAAATTCACGGTGACGGGAGAATCAATTTTCAACTATTTGAATTAAGTTCAACTAATTGATTCAAGAAGAGCTCTAGAGTGGAATCCACAAGGACAAAGGAGACCCGGCAGACCATACAACACATGGAGACGCACAATCGATCAAGAATTAACAGTCAACAATTATACCTGGGACGATATTAAGGAAGTAGTACTCAACAGAGAAGAATGGAGGTTCACTATCGAAGCCCTATGCTACCACGCGGAGTAATAGGAAAAAAAAAAAAAAAAAAAAAACAAAATTGATTCAATTTGTTTCAACTTTGAATTTTTGACATCTCAAATCAAAAATTTTAAGATACCTAACATATGTTGGAGTTTCCAGTTTTGTTTTCTTAGTTATTTATATTTAAAAAAGTTATAAGTTTATAAGTAAGTGTTCAATAAATTTCAGGTTTAATATTTTTCATTTTTTGTTATACTTTTCAATTTGTGGGCTATTTTTATTATTGAAATCATGGTTATATCAATATAATATTTAATTTTTAGCTCGTTCTAGTTTGTTAATCTTAATGTTATTAACTTGCCTTATGCAAGTCCATTATGTGTTTTGTGTCTTTTAAAAGTTAATATTATTTCAATAATATAACTCCTGTTTCGTTTAGTAATAATAGGCGCTATAGCTATATATATTATGTAAAATAAATTACATAATATATATAAGTAGCTATATTTCGTTCTATTCGTAGAATTTGTTTTTGAACTAAGAAAAGGAATTAAATATTTTGTTATTTTCTATTTTTCCATTTTTCTATTTTTTTTTAAATAATGTAGTTATTTAGACAAGAATTAAAGTGAAAATTTAATGTAATTCAGGATTTTATATCAAATTGCATCAAAAAAAACTATTTTGGTCGAAAGTGGAAATAACGTCTTTTGAAAACCAACTCCCCATTTATAAATTATCCATTATTACAAAATATTACAGCATTAAATGTTTTTTGTTAATCGTCTTAAGGTTCATAGCACTTTTTTTTTTAATCGTTAAATTATTACAAAGCCGATGATTAGTCTAATATTGCAAATATATCTAATGTCATTCGTGTCATTCGTGCTACTTATCGAATTTTAGCAAAAGAGAAAAACATTCACAGGATTTGAATGCGTGCTTGTCACATCATTAAATTGCATTGTAATGTTCATATAACTGATTTTAAAATGAACGTTCAACTAAACAAACGCATTAAAAATATGTATTATAATTTTTTTTGTTTTGTTTGAATTGTTTTTATTTAATTTAATTATACTAAATTAATATTTATTTTAATAATGAATAATAATATGTATTTTTAATTAACATTTTTATTTTGTTTCGAAAAAATATAAAGTGAAATTTAATTTAATTTTTTTGTAATATCTGAGAGTACCAGCTAGCAGAAAAACACACCTAATTAATGCTGCATTGTATTCTATAAATACATAATAATTTTTCAAATTATCATTGTTCGTATTCGCAATAAAAAGACTAACATTTAAATGAAAGTTATATTGCTATATGTACTATTATTATTAATTGAATCTTTTTATTGTTTTTTTTTTTTATATAAAAATCAAATAAAAAAAAAATTAATTAAAAGAAAAATGATTGAAAAATGAAATTATTAAAGAACACCAACGCAAACTAATTACAACAATATAATTTGTAATAAAAACTTTGCATGACTGCATGCTAGCTATAAACTGAACGATGAACTTAAGAGGTGGTGGTACTAATGCACTATTACTTTTATAAAAATATATATATTTATATATATATATATATTTTCTATTGATTTTCTATAATTTTTAACTAAATATTTAGTAACTATAGTATGTGAACATTTTTATTTAAATTATTTGTTTTGCATTTAGAAGTGTGCAGAGGAGATTGTCAAAATTATTTTTCATTTTTGAAAAAATGATTTTAAATTACGAAAATTATTTAAGTAGTTTCATTTAAGTTAGTTTTTATACAGTTACAGGTCAAACTTATACTCGTAACTCTTAATAATAAAATATATTAAAATATAAAATTAATGCTCTGACAAATATAATTAAATGTTCTATTTTTCTCTATATGGATCAATTCGATGTTAATTTTCTAAATTTTTTTTTGAACAACTTCCTAGCAACATGAATCACTTGAAATCGATATGAATCATATTTAAAATTGTTATGAATCACTTCCATCTCTATATGGATCAATTCGATGTTAATTTTCCAAATTCGTTTTGAGCAACTTCCTAAGGCAACATGAATCACACATAAAATTGTTGTGAATCAATTATGGAATCAATTTGAACCATTTCTGAATTTGTTATGAATCACTTTCTAAACAACATGAATTACATTTAAAATTGTTATGAATCACTTCTGAAATCTATATTTGAATCATTTTTGAATTTGTTATGAACCACTTTCTAAAACAACATGAATCACATCTAAAATTGTTATGAATCACTTCTAAAATTAATTTGAATCATTTTTAAATTTGTTATGAACCAGTTTCTAAAACAACATGAATCACATCTAAAATTGTTATGAATCGATTATGGAATTAATTTGAACCATTTTTGAATTTATTATAAACCACTTTCTAAAACAACATGAATCACATCTAAAATTGTTATGAATCACCTCTATAATCAATTTGAATCATTTCGGAATTTGTAATGAATCACTTTCTAAAATAACATGAATCACTTCTGAATTCGATATAAATTAATCCGAAATCAATATAAAACGCTCCTCATATTGTGATTCACATCTATTATAAATTACTAGGAATAGACCTCTAAATGGCTATCTATTTTAGAAAATAACTATTGAGTATTTTCTAGGCACCAAAGTATTGATGGACTTTTACAAACAGGTATAATAAAATGTTTACGTTTGATCGATGAATGCAGCAGTCCTTATTTAAAAATTATATACTTAATAGGTATGTTTTTTTTGTAGCAAGCTGTACGTATACTCTTCTACTGTTATCTATATGTATTCTATTCAGACATGTATTATGCTGTTATCTATATAATATTTATATATAATCTACTGTTCAATGTTTTCTTCAAAGACTAATTGCAATAAAAAAAAAACTTTTCGTGAATTTTTTAGAAACATAAATGACTTACATAAATTAAATATCATATACATTTATTATAATTGAGAAAATGGAGGTGGGACAAGAACATACATTAGAAAGTACGATATAAGAGCAGATATAAGAGACTGAAACTCACAAAGAAAACGAAAGTGAATATATGGCGCACTAAAACTTTGATACTAGGCCAATTTGTCCTATATAAAGCCACACCACCAAATTTGGTAATACCATTGTTCGATATCAAGAAAAATTAGTCAAAAATAGTGTTAGATTCATAGAATTTGTGAATGCAATGGGTTTGCAAAAGGAATAATAGAGAGAGGGAAAAAATTTAAAAAACAATTTTTCCAATAGACATTATAGAAAGCAATGGAGGCTTAAATTTAGAGGAAGAGAAGAAGACAAAACAGAATGAATTCTAAAATATTGAAAGTGAAATTTGTTTTTGTTCCTTGTTCTAATAGAGGGGTATTTAATTCAAATGAACTGAAAACTTCATAGAAGAGTCCAAGGAGGTGGGGTTTTTATTAACTCTTTCCCCCTTCTAAACCATTTTTTTCCAACCACCATTCTACGTTTTTTTGAATTTCAGAAATTATTGGAGCATGTGAAATGAAGAAATTAACTTCTTACAAATCATTGCAGACATTTTTATGTAAACAAATCTATCATTTTTTTTTATTATAATTTTAAAGTGATGAATAACATTTTCATCATTCTATATTTAAAATAAAATATGAAATAATAAAAATTTAAAATCAAATTAATCAAAATTTTTTTATCAACTTTTTCTCTTCCTTATTAAAAAAAAAAAACCAATTTTTTTTTTTATAAATTGAAATTTTATTAATTATTATTTTCATTTCTTTCTAATTTTCATTTTTACAGCTATGATGACTCCTCATATAATGATGGTGATATAACCGCTGAACTACGTAATAATCAAAATTCAAATAATTTATTACGTGGTCATCATACACGTTTTTCATACGATAACGCTGCTAATTCAGTATTCCATTGGAGGACAGGTAATTCGGGAGCTGTAGATTTTCGTGGAAAAAGCTGTGGTAATAGTGGTGTCGGTAATTTTATAAATATATTTGGTAGTGAACAAGTAACAAAACATCAATCAATAAAAATGACGACTGATTTAAATAATATACAAAGAGGTCATTCACCAAATTTCAGTCCATCGAGAAATAATGGAAGTAAGTATCAATTTTATTTAATTATATAATTAATAAATTATAATTATAAGAATTTTGGATTGCCTAAAAAAAAATTTAATTTATTTAACCTTAATATAATTTTTAAAGATTTTCAAATAGGGTTGAGTTCAAAAATTGAAAATAATTAAATCTTTCGAGATATAGTGTATGTATAATTGGGACTATATAAATTAATTGAGAACTTAATTTTTGTAATTAATAGAACATTCTTGTTTAATGATGATATTTACTCCATCTTAATCAATAAAAAGATATAGAGACGACAAATTAGTATTAATATAGTAAATAGTTAAACTATATTAGGTCTGTATGTTTACTTTTATTTGCAAAAAATTGCAAATGAGAAGAAAAATCACGTGATCGTAAAATTCTGCGAGAATAGTTAAAATGTTCTCTTTTGTAAACAAAAATAGACATACGCAAAAATTTGCATTAATTTATCCAAATTTTTTTATGTCAAAAATTAAATGATTTTTAGGTTATGAGATTTTTTTAAATTTGAATTAATTTAGTAATTTTCTGAAATTTTTTGTAAAATTATTGAATGTTTTTGTTGAAAAAAATTATATTAAATAATTTTTCGTGGTTTTAGTCTTTTTGTTGATAAAAAGTTACATAAATAAGTTTTCAGGTTAGGTATACTACTTTTTATTTATTTTAGGTATACTACTTTTTATATGAAAAATATTCTATTGACATTTAAAACAACAACAAAAAATTGACAGTAAATTTTTAGAAATTTTTGCAAATAGAAACCTCCTATTCTGGATAATAGATACCTCTTTAACATTTAAAGTTAAGAGATAAGAGATTTTTCGTATTCTAGATAAGAGAAAAATGTAGAATTTTTGCTTTTAAAAGTTAAAAGATCTACAAAACGTCAAATGACAATTTGAAGTTGTCATAATACAAAATCAAACAATATTTGTTATATAAAATAACTATAAAATAAAAATAAATACATATTGCAATTACAATCGAGCGCTGTTATTAATTTTTTTTATAGATTATATATTATAGAAGGTTATTAAAAATTTTACAAATTATTTAGTTAATAAAGTTTAACTTATCTTGTTACTTTATTAAGAATAAAATGGATGAAATTATGTTAGCAGTAATTCAAAAGAGTATTAGAAATCCTTAGTGTAAGGAATAGAATATACCAAACCATCTATTATAAAATAAATATTATTATTATTGTCACTCGTTTTGGTATTTTTCGATACCTAAGGGATGCTACAGACACTTTTGTGTATTTGAGGTAGACTTCGTGTTGCCTCCTACTCGTACCACTTCGTACGAGTTTAAAATTATTTTATGAAAAAAATATATTTTTGTATAATTTATTTTTAAAAAAAAGGTACAAGCCACGCTAAAATGTAAAACAAAATGGCACTTATTAATTTACAAAAGTTAAAAGATTTTTAAAAGGACCTCGATGAGGTACTCTTAAGTTAAGAGAAATTTTGTCTCTTAACCTCTTAAGTAGAATACGAATATCTCTTAAAAAAATTCTACACAAAAGTTGACATCTTTTAACTTTTAATCTTGAATATAAAAAATCTTTTAACTTCTCTTAAGTAGTATTTAAAAGATAAGAGACTCTTAACTTCTATGTAGAATAGACGGGTTCATTTGCAAAAATTTATTTGAGAGAGACCTCTGAAGTCACGTTTTAAACATAAAATTCTCTTAAATTTCTCATAAATTTGTAAAGAGCGTGCAAATAAAAATGTTTACATACAAGAATTTATATAAATTTGCGAGTTAACATACGGACCAAATGTTAATTGATGTAGAACAATAAGGGATGAGTAAAAATTTCCTATAGCCATCATGAGGCTTGATAATAGTTTTAGAGATTAGTTTTGGAACATATTCACATTAAAAACAAATTAAAAATTTTTAGAGAGTTGTGAAAGGACGAAATATATGAGTAGTATAATACTGTACTGGGTACATCCCTTGATTAATTTTGTATAGATTTTTCGAAAATTCGATATTTGTACAATTTCTCTAAATGAATGGAACAATCAAGATTTTTTGAAAACTTGATTATATTTTTTCTATATTAGAGTAACCATTAAGATAATGAATAAATAAGAGATCATAAATTAAAAAAGTGACTCCTATTATGCGGTATTAGGTTACCTATATTGAAATAGTTTTTTCATATTTAAAAGCTTTTTTTTAGTAATTTCTAAACTACAGCCCTACAGGCTATATGATTAACACTCTAACTGTATTTTAAACGAACAAATTAAACTTTCTAATTTTTGGTGAATCTATACTATGTCGAAAAATACATCTATTTCAGAGTAAATTTGACTTTATAGTTCTATTTCATTTTAGTGATTTAAAAAATTGCATTTTCAATTAATTGTACAGAAAATTTGAAGGAAAAATATTAAAATTTTAAAATATCGTAATTTTGTTTTTAATATGAATTATTTTAAGGAAATTAACTTAGAGGAATATAAATTAGTACACTTAAAATTAATATTTTCTAATCAATTTATTTATTTATTTTTTTCTTATATTAAAATTTTAGCTGATTCCGAAAGTCTTACACTAACAGTTCATTTACCAAATTCTGGTTTTCGTATGATAAAATTTCATGAAGCATCCGATGTTAAACAAATAATAAATTTAATTGTTAATAATATGAATCCAGGACAAAAAACAAATCCAAATTGTTATGCATTACGTTTATTAAATATTGTTACCAAAGAAGTACTTTGGATGCCACAAGATACCTCAATATCACAGGTCGTAGCACATATATTAAATCCATCCTGTCCAAATTCAGACTGCCCAAATAATGATAAGACTGCAACAGCTAAGAAAGTTTTACAAAAAAATTTATCAGCTGGCTTACATACAACTAGCGTATGGAGAGCTGAATTAAGAGTACGTTATGTACCAAAAAATTTAAAAGAATTATATGAAAAAGATCGTACAACTTGCCATTTTTATTTTGATCAAGTTAAACAAGATTATATTCAATCAAATATACCATCAATTGATCAAGATATTGCAATACAATTATGTTGTTTGGGTATAAGACATTATTATAAGGATACAAATCAAACATCAGATAAAAAAAATCATTTGGATTATATTGAAAAAGAAATTGGTTTTAGTAATTTCTTACCAAAATCTGTGATACATACAGTTAAGCAAAAAAATCTTAAAAAAATGATTCAAGCTGGTTATAAAAAAGTTTATAATTATTCAGAAATGGAATATATGTTAAGGTAATTATTATTAAGCATTTTTAGTATGTAGCTGCCTCACACAGAATTTTGATAAGGTGGAATTTTTTATAATTGATTTAAAAAACTCATATGTATTTTTTATTTTTTAGATTCTTTGAACTTCTTCGATCACAATACGTTTACGATCAGGAAACGTTTGCTGTAACGTTAAGTTCTGCCTGGAATATATCTGGTCATTTATATATTGGTCCACATATTGGAATCTCTTATTTAACTCATCCTCAGGCTAAATTAACAAAAGTAGCTGATTTTCAAGATATTGAAAGAATTCGAACTTATATATTACCAGATAATAAAGATAAAGATAATCATCATGATAAAAATCATCATCAATCAATATCATCATCATGTGGTGGTGGTGGTGGTGGTGGTGGTGTTGATGCACAAAAATTAACTTCCAATTTAACAAATAATAGTAATTCAATAACAAATAGTCCATTAAGTAGTAAAAAATCTTCATTAGAAAAACAAAAAGTATGTAATTGTCGTGAAATAAAAACCCAATTAAAAATTAAAGCTAGCGGAAATGATGAAGATTTAGTTATAACATGTGATGGTATCAATGTAAGTATTAAATAAATAATATTAATTTATATAAAGAAATTAATTATTTTAAAATACATAATATATTTCAGACGGCTGAAAGTATTGCTGATTTAGTTGATGGTTATTGTCGTTTATGTAACACCAAAGAGAATATATCTATATGGAATCGATCACATCAAACACCAAATAGTAGTGCAACAAATTCATTAGAAAAATCAAATAATTCCTTAGCCAAAGATGATACAAATGAAACAGGTGATGATAATAATTGTGAAGATGGTGATAACGAAAATACAAATGAAAACAAAAAACCAATTTTAAGTGAAGATTATGCTGAAATTGGTTTGGTCGAAGAAGAGGGTGATTATTCTACACCAGCTGTACGAAATTATGAATTAGATCGATCACAAATATCATTAAATGAAATAATTGGTGTTGGACAATTTGGTGATGTTCATATTGGTACATGTAGAATAAAACAACAAAACACTAGTAGAAATCGTTTAGGTGATTCAACATCATCAATTGGATCTGATATGAGTGGTGGTAATAGTAGTGGAGCTGAAAATAATAATGATACAATAAACAGTAAAACTGGATTAATTCATGTGGCTGTGAAAACTTGTAAATCAGAAGATGATCCAGCTAAAACAGAAAAATTTTTAGAAGAAGCTTGTAAGAAATATATATATATATATACATATATGTATATATAATTTTAATTTTAATTTTTTTTTTATTTAAGATATAATGCAAAAATTTGATCATCCTCATATCATTAGATTAATTGGAATATGTAGTGCACCTCCTATTTGGATTGTTATGGAATTGGCAAAATTTGGAGAATTAAGAGCCTATTTGAAAACAAATTCAGACAGGTAATGAATTTAAAAAAAAAAAAAAAATTAGTATCAAAAATTACAAAATGTTTATATATTATTTTCTACTTTCTTTCGATAAAAATTTTATATTTTTTACATTTTTTTTTTTATTTTTTAATTCACGCTTAGTTTTTAAAGAATTACTTTTTCCCATTTCCATATTATGTATTTTATCAGTATCTATTATAGCTCTTACTTCAGCTAAATTCATTATTGGTAATTTGTTAGTGAATTTATTAGGTGGTCCATTTGTAATGTTATTATATCGACTACCTCTATAATAAGTTGGTAATCTAACAACACTATTTGATTTTCGTCTATGTTGATCCCAGTTTTCGATATACAAATCTTTTGTTTTAACAACATGATGTCTTTTTAAATTGAATTCCCTGTAATAATTGATTTTTTGTGTTGATTTTACTGCGTAATTCTTAGCACGTAACCAAAGTTCTTTATTCTTTTTTTTATCCTTCTTTTTCATTTGTTTTGATGATCTACATGTATTTTTACAAAATTGATTTAATCTTTTTTCCATTAATTCATCTACATTAATTTCTGGATAATAAACTGTTGCACTTGGCACAGAATTTGTATCATAAGTTTGTTTGTAATATTTATTCCATATATCATAACATGTCCATCTTTTCTCCCATTTTGGGATTTCTTCTACATAAACTCGTGGATTTTTATGAATTGGATAGAATCGCATTTCAAAGAATGATCAATTGAAATTAACCGTTGTTATTTTTTATTTTTTTTATTTTAGATTAAAATTGGGTACACTTTTGTTATATTGTTATCAGTTATCTACAGCTCTTAGTTACTTGGAGTCAAAGAAATTTGTTCATCGAGATATTGCAGCTAGAAATGTTCTTGTAAGCTCTGCAACCTGTATTAAGGTTAGTTAAAAATGTAAAAATTAAATTTAAAACTAAGAATTTTGACCAAAAAGTTTATATTATTTTTTTTTAAATTTTGAATTTAATTATTTAAGTTTTTTTTCAAATTTAATCTCATAGCTTGCTGATTTTGGATTATCACGTTGGGTACAAGATCAAGCATACTATCATTCAAGTAAATGTATGCTTCCAATAAAATGGATGGCTCCAGAATCAATCAATTTCAGACGTTTTACAGCATCTAGTGATGTTTGGATGTTCGGTAATTTCAATTTATTTTATCTTTTTATTAAAGTATCAAATATTATTTTTTGGAACTCATTTTTTATTTTATAATAGGTGTATGTGTTTGGGAAATATTAATGTTAGGAGTTAAACCATTCCAAGGTATAAAAAATAGTGACGTTATTGGTAAATTGGAAAATGGTGAACGTTTACCATTACCAAATAATTGTCCTCCACGTTTATATTCATTAATGTCACAATGTTGGGCCTACGAACCCTCTAAAAGACCGAATTTTAAAAATATTAAAGAAACGTTATAGTAAGTTAATAATACATAGATATACTATAAATAAATAAAAATTTTAATATTGTAATACTATTTCTAACTTTAGTGATATTTTGGTTGAAGAACGATTAAGTGATTGTGAAGTTATGCGTAGAGAAAATAGACGAGTTGCTGCAATGTCTTGGGGAGCAGGAGATGATTTACCTCCTCCAAAACCATCTAGACCAACAGGAGGTTAGATCTTATAATCTAATCAAATTTGAAGATTTATATTAAATATTGTAATTTTATTTATTTATTCTAGATTCATCTCTTATGATGCCAATGTCAGCTGGATTGGGAAATAATGAAGACTGTCAACAGCTTGGTGCACCACAAACATATATAATAGCACAAAATCCAGCAGTTTTAGCTCGTTTAATGATGGAAAGTGATCAAAGGGCATTAAATCCATCATCGTATACAACACCTGCATCGGTATTTAATACTATTGCTGTAGATGTGGATGATAAAAAAACTACTAATCTAACTAATGTTAATCCAGCTGAAATTTGCTTAAAAACCATTAAATTACCTGCTGCTGAATTACTCAAATTGGATCCCATAGTTCCTGATGAAAATTCCTCATCCCAATCCATAATTGCTATAAGCTCTTCTCCTTCTTTAGCTAATTCACAAATATCATGCTCAGAAAATTTATCTTCTTCTGTAGCTTCTGGTGGGAGTGGTATAACCCCATCAACAACTATTGACTCGCTTGGTTCAACACCTTCTTCAAAATCTAATACATTGGATCGCTATACTGATCCTCACAATATACTACCACAAGGTTTACCTCCTATTTACCCTCACCAATCAATGAATCATAATCAAACAGTGCCATCATATCCAACTCCTTGTGAAGTAATTAATACAAATGTCAATACATCGCCTAAACGGCAAATAATACAACAACCCCCTATTGAATCAGCATATCAACCTATGAATCCAGCTCCTATAGCTGTAATGAATAGTAGTTTCGTTTTGTATCATCAACAAATTCCTTCCAATCATATCCAATACATTCAACATCCATATGAAAACCAAATGAATTCACTTGAACGTTTGCAAATGGCTAAATCTAATCGCTCGAATTCTTTAACTCGTCAGATAAGTAGCGGCCCAGAGTCAAATTATGTTTCTGATTCTCAACAAAGTAGTCTAGAAAGAAGAAGTCGTACTTCTTATGGTAGCTTAGAACGAAATCAAAATAATGTACCAGTTGGTCCACAATTTTCTATTCGTAATAAAGGTGGTAGCTTAGAACGTAATCAATCAATGTCAAGCGCATATGATTTGATGAGAAATAGAGCTGCTTATCGCGCTAATAGTCTTGAACGTGGTGGTAATCCAACACATCAGGTTTCTGTAACACGATCTGGTAGTTTGGAACGTAATCCAAGTTATTTTGCTTATCGTAATCAAATGAAAACAATTGAGCAAGTTGAGCCATTTCAAGAGGAAATTTATGATTTTGGTGGAGCTAATGTAAAAAGTTGTGCTGCAATAGCATTAAATAAGAGTATTGCTAAAGGTTTAATACCACCCGGAACACAATTACCATCTGGTATGTTGAATAGTTCAAGTAATAGTTCTATAAATCTACAACAACAACAACCACAATTGTCTCAACAACAAATTCAAGCTCAACAACAAAATCCAACTACAATATTTTATCAAGCTCCGCAAAATTTGCAAATATCACAAAATTCTACATACACTCCAATGGTACCGAAATTTTGGCAAACTGGCAATATACCAACAAAAGATTCCATTTTATTTCAAAGTTATCATCCTCATATGTCTAACTCTCAACCAAGCTCTTTAACAATTTTAAATCCTTTAGTATCACCGCATAACTTACCACCAACGCATTCACAAAATCAATCGAGTCAAATAATTGTTGGACACTGTTTACCATTGCAACAACAATCTCAAATCTCAACTCAACTTCAAAATTCTCAAACTGTTCAATATATACAATCCTGTCCTTCTGCTAATAATAATTCTAATATTGGTTTTGGTAATAATCAAAATGTTGTAAACTTACAAAATTCTTTAAGTAATCCTAATGAACAAATTCATGGTGATGGAATAACAGTTATTCAGGTTTGAAATGAAAACAAATTACAAGATTTTATTGTAATGGAATTGTAGAAAACTTAACTTTATAATTTTTTTATTAAGTTTTTATTTTAAAAAAAAAGCCTGAATGCCTGGTAGATTTAGAGATCACAATAAATTTTAATCTTTAATGAAGATGTGCAATTTAATGTGAATTTGAAAAAAAATCTCGAGTTTAATCTCGAAATAGCATGATATTAGTTTTGCAATTAAATGAATTTATTTTGGTTTTCGTTATTATTTATTTTGGAATTTTTATTATCTTAACTTTAAATTATTTTTTTTTTTAATTCAATCGTTAAAATTTCTTTAATTTGCTTTTGTCACTATTTTTACTTCATAATTTGATTGGGTTTCTGTTTTTTTCCTTTTGCAATCTTATTTCAAAGCATTTGTTAAATAGTAGTTTTATTAATTGCTTTTTATTAAAATTTAAAATTATTACTAATTTATAATTGCTTAAAAAAATAATATATATATATATATATATATATATTGTGTACATGTTTTATATATATATATAATATGTACATTTATAAAATTTTAACAAAACCTTAAATTTGCAGAAATCTTCAAATTCAAAAGAGGATTTGGAAGCTAAATTACGAAAGCAACAAATGGAAAGTGAAATAGATAGTAAATGGCTCATACAAGAGGAACATAATTTGGTAATTTTAATTAGATTTTTCATCAATTCATTTTTATAAGGAAATATTATATTTTAGAAAAAACGTTTGAGTTTAATTACGTCTGGAAATGAGCAGGATTTAAATAATATGATAAATTCAACAAACACTACAACTACGACACCACCAATAATGCAAAGTAGTTTTAATCAAACTTCTAGATTTTCACCACAAAATTCAACAACATCGTATGGTCCATCAAGTCTACCAATAGATTGTCCACAAACACCAAATAGTACAACAAGCTCAAGACCTCATACACCTGGCTCAAATCCAGGTACATTAAAATCAAATAATTCAACAAACGAAAGAAGTGCTACACCTTCATCAGGTTCAGACGAACGATCTGGTCCTAGATCATTACGTACTGAAATGATTATTTCATCTTCAATAGCATCTGGTTCAACAGCAATTACAGCAAATGTCAAAACATGTCCGCTGGATCGGACAAATGATGCTGTATATGCAGCTACAACTGCAGTTGTTAAAGCAATTATGACATTAAGTCAAGGCGTTGAAAAGGCGAATGCTTCTCAATATCTAGATTTAGTTAAACATGTTGGAATAGAATTAAGAAGTCTTTTAGCGTCAGTTGATGCATTATCAGGAGCCTTTCCACCACAAGCTCACAAGTAAATTTTCTTAAAAAAATAACGGGAAAATAATAAATTATTTTATTGTGTTCATTAATTTTAGGGAAGTGGAAATGGCACATAAAGTTTTATCAAAAGATATGTTTGAATTAGTTGCAGCAATGCGCTTAGCTCAACAATATTGCGAAACAACATTAGATGCGGAATATAGAAAGTAATTGTCTATAGCTAGTTTTAAATATAAATATTAATAAAGATTAATGAAAAATATTTTTAAAAAAAAACATTTTTTTTTTATAGAAATATGCTGTCGGCCGCTCATGTGTTAGCTATGGATGCAAAAAATTTACTAGATGTTGTTGATTCCATAAAACAACGTTATCCAAATTTATTTGTTAATAAACAGCAATTAACACCAACAACAACAACAGCATCCATAAACAATACATCAACAACAATTCCAACACTGCATCAATCTCCGTCCATAGATTTAAAAACTAGACAACAACAGCACCAACAACAACAACAACAACAGCAGCAACTGCAACAACAACAACAGCTGTTTCAAACATCCCAGCAAAGAATTTTTCAACAACAACAACACCAACAACACCAACAACACCAACAACAACAACAACAACATCAACAACAGCAACATATCGTTGATTTTCAATTACAAAATCAACAACAATCACTAATTCTATCAACAAATGAAGAAGGCTATCAAATAATGTGCGGTGAAAGTTATCAAAATTTTCCACAATTACAAAGTAAACAGTTTTTGCATCATACAACATCGCCTCCTACAAGTTTAACTGGAATTTATGATAATGAATGCATAATACAACAACAGGTGAAAAATCTTGAGATATCTTCTTCTACATCATGTAATCATAATAATAATAATGCTACTTCAAATAGTACTAGTGGACAATGTAGTACTGAAAATAATGGTTGTGGTAGTATGGGTGATGGTAGTAATTTAAATGCAAGTTCTAGTATTGGTAATTTAGATGTAAGCTCTATTGGAAATATAGGACATAATATTGCAATAGGAGGTGGTAATAATCAAAAACCTGCTATTGCTTTAAAACCATCTAACATTCAAAGTAAATTAAAACATAGTAATTCATTTAAATTATCTTCTGATAATTTATGCAATAAAGCTAATAATTCAACAAATTCTAATAATTTGACTACAACTAATTCTATTACTAATTTAACAACTACAATTACTTCTACTAATGCTACAGCATATTTAGATGATACATTAAAAATAATTGAAGATCCAAATGATTTATACTGTAATACCTCAAGTTTAATGAGCAATAATATTAATAATAGTGATAGTTTAGAAAATAATGGTTTAAAAATTATTGAAAAATCATCTGAAAATGAATTGAATGGACAGAACTAAAAACTATAAAAAAAATCATTTCAATTTAACATTTTGATTATGATATTTTTTTAGTAAATAATAATTTTATTTTGTAATTACTTCCATTTCAAATAATTTTTTTGATTTTGATTTGACTTTGACTTTTATAATAGAAAGATAAAAATATCTTCCTAGCTATTTACCGTGAAAAAGTCATTTTTGATTTCACCCAACATCAAATCAAAAAATTCAACCCCCAATGTTACAAGACGATCTAAATAAATCAGCTATTATTTATGTTATCAAAATAACAAAAAGAAGATATTTATTATATTATCTAATAAATGATAATAAAAAAAATTATGCCAAAAATATTTAAAGCAATTAATTACATCAATTTTTATTCTGGTTTTTTTTTTTAAAATACTATAGCATTTTTTATTACAATTTCTAGAATCAAGAATCAAATAAATTAATTAAACTGATTAAACAATTATATAATCTATATTATATAAATTAACACTTATGAATGTATTTAGATTTTAAATTATTTTAATGAGAATCACATTTTAATAGATGCTGTGGCTAGATTTCTAAAAAGTTAAAATCTTTTTAGGTACTAAAAATTGTAAAACTTTTATTAATTATGATTTATTTTCCTATTTTCTAAATTAATATTGTTCACTTTTTCAAAAAATATTAATTTGTTTTTTTTTAGTTAAAATGCATTTAAAAAAAATTCAAACAAAATCTGTTGTGCATATTGGTTAGTGTGTTTATTTTATAATTTATATATAAAATTTATTCCTACAGAAATAATTGGGTGATTTTTATTTTATTTTCTATTCTGATAAGATATTAATTGAAATTATTAAATTAGAAAGAATATTATATAATATAAAATTCTTTGTAAAACATTGAAATTATTAAATTAATCAAAAACAACAAATATAAGGTATTAAAAATAAAAATAAAATTAATAATCTAACAATATAGTATAAAATAAAAATCAAAATAAAACCGAAACAAAAATTAAAAAAAAAAAGAAAACAAAACAAAAATACAAATGTATAGCAAATTCATTAAAACAAATATAACTTAAATTAAACACTTATTTAATTTTTAAACAAAAAATCAAAGAAAACAAATTTATCTATTCTGACTTACATATGCTATTTGCTCTTATATAAAAAAAAATCAAAAAAAAAAACTAATATTTAAACATTTATCTAATTATAACATTATTACATTATAAATTAAATTAATTAATAATAATCGTGGATTAAAGTAAGGAATATGGAATAAGAATTTTTGTAAAATAATATATACAAGACAAAATAATAAATTATTTTATACAATATGTGTTACATATAAATTAAATACAAATTACATAATATATTTATAAATGGAAATACAAAAATATATTTTTATTTTTACAGGATTTAAATGGATTAGAGCATCAATTTTTGAAACAATTAAATTTATTAAAGAAAGCATTATAATATTAGTAAAAACTAAAAATATCAATATAAATAGTACCTTTATATTGCGATTATTCCAAATAAAAAAAAAATTTCTATTTTCTTTAAAATTCTCAAATGCTTAGAACTTTGTAATATAATTTTTTTTTAGTTTTTTTAATTTTGAATTATTTTTCTTATTGAAACATGTATTAAATTTTTTGTACAAAAATAAATTAAATTTCAATAGAATCGATTTCATTGAATTTAAAAGTAAAATTATCTATTTTTAAAAACAAAATTTAATTAAAATAATGATGATAATTGCAATAAAATATATATATTATAATAATTTCAAATTATATTCTCTTGTATAATGAATGATAAACTTATGAAAGTTTATGTATACATACATAAGTACATAAAACGAAATGGATATTAAAAACAATTTATATAAATAAAATAACAAATTTGAATCTAATCTTTTTTAAAATAATTGAAATATTAAAAAAAAAAAATACAAAATAGAATATTGAAAATACAGCTTTTTATATGAAATTTAAATATTTTTTTATACCAAAAGCCAAATACAATTAGTTTAAAAAATAAAAATATGTCGAAATTTCGAACGAAAATGAATATACTACATAGAATATGTATTACAAATATAAAAATAATATAAATGAATGAAATAAATAGGTATTTGTTTATAGATGAATGTAACAGACAAAAAAAAAACATTTTTGAATCTTCTTTTAAAAAAAACAAAAACGCATTCAAGACTCATTTTTATTTATCAAATACAAAGAATTTTTAAATTCTTCTTAAAAAGTACACTTTTCTTTGCATTTTCTCTACTTATATTATAAAATATTATTATATTATATATAGAAAACTTGATACTGATGTGTAAGATAGTTTATTAATTTAAATTTATATTAAAAACAAAAACAACAAAAAAATAACAGAAATAACTATTGTAAAATATTTAAAAACAAAAAAAAAAAACATTTTTTTTCTAGTCTAAAAAATAAGAATTTAAAAAATATTAAACAATTATTATTCTTTCTGAATTGACTTTTATTTAAATCGATTTGAAATAATTATTAATAATTTTTTTTTTTTTTTTTTTTGATTTTTAAAAGTTAATTCAACTAAATATATTAAAAAAATGAATTCACAACATAAAAATAAAAAAAAATATGAATTATTATATCGTATATAAAATTAGTTTATTATATTTATTACAATTATAATATAAAACAAACATTAAAACTATAATCAAATAAAAAACAAAAATAAATTAAATAATAGTTTAAAAGATTATACTACTAGAAATAAAGTTGTTTTATTTGTCCATACATAGAACCAAAGAATATATAAATTAATAAGAAGTCAAAGAATTTTTTTTTTTCTATGAGCCTGATATGAATATGATGACCCACACATAGAGGAAGAGAAAAAGAGGTGAAGAAAACAGAAAAAACAAATATTCTCATTTTTGTTTATTTCTATCTT
Organism: Argyra leucocephala; assembly: GCA_963942445.1. NCBI lineage: Eukaryota > Metazoa > Arthropoda > Insecta > Diptera > Dolichopodidae > Argyra > Argyra leucocephala. The sequence goes on from OZ012681.1 coordinate 21,301,014, forward strand.
TCTATGAAATATTTATATTTTACTAGTATATTATATGTTTACTGATATGAATATCCATATAATGTAGTTACGTACCCAAATAACAATTTATATGTAATATGTATTGAAATATGTACATATGCAGTTAAACTACAATGATACAATAATAGAGTCAATGATAGAATCGCAGAATCTAGAAAAAATTCTAGTAATATAAGTAAAATATAAAAATATTAAGCCGATAGCCCAAGCAGCTAGAGCTTATAAATAAATTTGTTATAATTTTAATTGTAATAAATGTAAATATAAATAAAAAAAAAATTGTATTTATATAAGTAATATAAGAATAAAATTTATTAGTTATGCATTACAAATCGTGAACTGTCTCTATGGAATACCGTTTTCGGTTGAAAATCATAATTCTATTTCAATTTTAGTATTTTTATTTTTTAAAGAAATAAAACAGACAACAATCCATTTTTGATACATAGCAGAGTTTGTTTGCTCTTTTTGTTTGGAAGTACATATGCATAGTTACATACATATATTATTTATACATGATTGATATATAAATAAAAACAGGCAAAAATTACCAAAAAAAATTATTTGCTAAAAATTTGAATATGTACCTATATACACTAAGGAAATCAGAAAGTGATATAGCAAGAAGAGCTCTAGAGTGGAATCCACAAGGACAAAGGAAACCCGGCAGACCATACAACACATGGAGACGCACAATCGATCAATAATTAACAATCAACAATTATACCTGGAACGATATTAAGGAAGTAGTACTCAACAGAATGGAATGGAGGTTCACTATCGAAGCCCTATGCTACCACGCGGAGTAAAAGGAAAAAAAAAATATATATCTACCTATCTTCCCCCATTTACCTACCTACTTTTCAGTATAATTTTCAATTGAAAAACAAATTGTATATTTTACATTATGTACATAACTACATATGTACATCGACTGATAAACAGACAGCCAAAAAAAAAAAGAAAAACCAGAATAATAAAATAAAATACGATTTTTATTTCCGTTTCATTTTCTTACCCGGCCGTACGCAAGTAAGTGAAATTTTTTTAAAAATATCCAGATGAGACCTCTTCTATCTATATACTCTTTGATAGAACATAGAAAAAAGTCAGTACTTAAGAATATTATATTAAGCTATTGTAAAGATTTTTATTCCACTGGAATATGGATTGCACTTCTTGAATATAGCTTGCAGTCTAGTGATGTATAACTTCTTTGAATACTCAGAGAGTTTAAGGTCTCCTACAGAACATGCTTATAATGTTACAATTACAAAACAATTTCTTCCAGAGTTTCAAAATTCGAATTAAAGCTATTTCAATTTCAGATATTGGATAATTTTTAACATATGTATGCATGTATATATATTCTGTAGTATTTACCGGTACGGCAGAACGTTACGTGAATACGGGAACTCTGTCAGTGGCTTCGTTTTTATAGATGTAAAAACTGTCAGTTTGTTGATAATTTTTTTTTAAAGAATTAATTGTCATTGCCAATGTCATACAGAAAGAGAAAGAGACCAAGATAATTTGAGGCTTAAGAAATTTTATTAATAATTTAAATTTTAACAAAATAATGATTTCTATCACTAATTAACTCAAATTTTTCGAGAAACTTAAATTATTAATATTGCTATTGTATTTATAAATTTTTATACAATTAGAAATGGCAGCCAGCGTAGCAGTCACAGCCAATCTTCAATATCATCCATCAATATTTGAAATTACTGCATCTGAATTTTTGGATAACATCTTATACCCAGCTTTGAGTAAAATCTGTGATTTTTTTGGATTAAAGTTAACAATAAATTTTAAAAATTTTACACTTAATGATGATATTTCTCCAATTATTACTTTAGCTTTACAATATTTTTATTTAAAAAAAAGGGATTCTTCATTCGGTGAAAGTTTTTATGGTTTACAAAGAATAACAATAGATGGTAAACCATTTAGAAAACATTTTACTTCAGCATTTCTATTAATATTTTTACCTTATTTTGAAAAGAAACTTAAAACAAGAGCAGCTTTCCGGGAAAATGAAAATAAATTAGAAAAAGTATTGTTAAATGGATACTATTTCCTACAAATTCTGAAAGCAATCAACATATTAACTTATTTAGCTAAAATGAGTTCAACACATTCGCCTATTTTAAAATTTTTAGGTATTAAATTGTCATATGGTTCATCATTTGAAGAAAAATCAACATCAATTGTTTTAAAATCTATTGAAATTTTTGCATTTTTCTTACAATTTATGCAGTGGTGGTATTCTAGACCAGAAAGAAAGAATGTTGGAAATTTAAAAAATCCTCCACCTTTTAAAAATAAAGAACTTAATTTAATAACATCAAATTCGAAAGATATGTGTCCGTTATGTTTTCAGAAACTGAGTATTCCAACTGCAAGCGGCGTTTCTGGCTATGTGTTTTGTTGGAAGTGTATAGTATCTCATTTGAAAAACAAAAAGACATGTCCAGTGACTGGTCTTCCAATGAGCGTTGAAGATCTTGTTAGAGTGTACGAGAGTTAATATGTATAAATTTAATTGATATTTTTGTTATAAATTAATAATTTAACCAATTGTTTATTATTTTTCATATATTTTTGAGTAAAGAAATAAAATATTTTATTATTCAAGCACGTAACGTAATGCAATGTTTATATTGCTAAAACTTTTATTTTTTAATGGGGCCAATATAAAATTTGTGATGAAATTAAAAATAAGCATTTTTAATCATTTCGAATTATCTGCAATCTCAATTGGAAATGTTAACAAGAAAATCTAAGATTGGTTTTTTCATCTTTCTTTTTATTTCTTTTTAAATGTAAATTAAAATATCTTCTCCTCTTTTTACATAATAAAAATAAAAAAAAAAAAATTTAAAATATATTTTTAAATCCCGTCTTTCCCTAGATAATAGATTCGCTTTTATAAAATTTAATTTCGAATTATAATTATTTTAAAATTGCTTTGCAATTTTCGAAACATTTATAAAATTTTAATGTTCAAATACAAATTCCCTCATTGAAAGAAATTAAAATAAAAAAAAAATAAGCTAAAGGGATAAAAAGTTATGCCGGAAATTTGAAATTCAAGTTTTCAATAATATCATACAAAACCTTTAGATATTAGTATAATTAATGCTCAATTTTAAATATAAATATAAAAAAAGAAAAAGTAAATTTTCTTTGTTTCAATTCTTAATTAATCTGACATTTGTTCTTTTTTTTGTTTAAAAAATTTGATATTCTACTCCTTTAATTTAAAAAAGAAAAAGTTACTGACTTCATTATCCAATCAAAATTATGATACGTCAATTTTTATCAGATAAGGTATAAATAATTATTATTATTTTTTTTTAATTTGAATAATGGTTTTTAAAAACAACAAAAATTAAAACAATTGATTTAGCAATCCAAGAAATTGGCCGCCATTAATAGTTCCAAGGCAATTTCAGGAGCAATAGGAAATTCTGGAATTTCTGTTGAACTATTTGTATAACGAACTTTGTAAGTAAAGTACATGCACACTTTTTGTAATACATGTGATCTGAAATAAAAAAGAAAACAATATCTAAATAATATAATTTTTAAAATTTACAATTAATAATTAAAACAAATTATATAAATCAAGAATGTATATATTGACTTGTTTTTCAAAAATCAAAAGATTCATATAAAAACTTTTGAAATGTAAAATATAAACGAATGTAATATTTAAGAAAAATAATTTTCAAAAATATATATTGATAATGTTAATAAATAGAAAATGTAATCAAAAACATTAGCTTTTTTAATGATCAAATTAGAGATAATTCCAGAAATTAATCCTGGGTTATCGAAGCAAAACTGATAAGATAATTTTATGTTTGAATAATTTAAATTTAATTGCAACACCTAACCGCATAATGATTTATTATTAATATATAAAATTTTTTGATTTGTTTTAATTTTTATCCGACATAAGTCTCATTAAACTAAAATATATCAGTCTTTAAAAAAAAACTTTTTTATGAAACGTAAATAATAATAAAAATCATAATACAATCACGAAATAAATGTAATAATTTGCAAATAAATTAAAAAAAAAACAGTAAATCAAAAATTATATTGGAAGAAAAATATTCTAAACTGAAACCAAAAAATTATGATTACTCACGGGATTTCTCGAAAATGAACTTCATTGGCTTCATTTTCTGCAAATTGGCCCGGTCCAGAAAGCATAGCCTTTATTGTGCCAGAAGTCAGTGCATGTTCTCTCTTAACTATAAATTCATGTCCATCAGAAGATATTAATTTAACGTACATTGCATCAGGACCTTCACATCCTCCGTAAACTTTTTCGGCACGCGTTTCTTCCATTGTGACTAAATTTGTTTAGTTGAAAATGTCAAATTCAAAGCTAAATATTTGTAGATTATAAATATTTTTCTAATTTTTGTCTATTTTAAACTTATTCCTATGTTATTATTTGCTCCACATATAATATTTTGTAAATATTTAAATATATTTAATTAAATAAAAACTACCTCTTAAAAATTGTAAATTACTCTTTTTTAGGCAACTTTTGACATTTGTAGTTTAAATTTATTTTGACAGTTGATTGAGTTTTAAGAACCACACGATCAAACAAAGTTATAAGCTATGTGGTTGTAGCATTAAAATTTTGTGTTTTTTATAACCACAGTCCACAAGCATTGTTTGCCGATTTAAAATTTTTAGTATATGCAACCCTTGTATTGTAACACACTTTTCTCAACAGTCATATTCGGAGTCATAATAACCATAAGTTTCTGAATATGTTTAAATGTGTATGGTGTAGTTTCGAAACCAAAACGTGAATAGTTGTGATCAGTTGTTTATGTTTTTTTCACAGCCTACCTACATATTGTAGGTTATGGTTTTTTTGTTAGAAGTAAGTACCTTATATTTTTCTTAATATGTATTTGTGACCAATCTTTTAATCATTTCCTTTTTTTTTTATAAATTTCTACAATTATTATTAATGCGAAAGTTTCAAGACAAGAATAACTCAAAAGAGACAAAATTACTAACTAATGATATACACAGATGGAAAAAAAAGGCGAAAATTAGGTGGGATAGAAATTTTTTGGAAAAAGTGGTAGGAAATAGCCATAGAAGTAGCAACGGAGTTAATTCTAAACAAAAAAATAACCATGTGTTTTATTTAGATACTCAGAGGGTGAGTTTTGAATGAATGAAGAAACTTCACGGGTACAATCGATACAAAAAGATTTTTGGAAAGCCCAAACGCGGAAAAAATAATGTCACTGAACAGAGCCAATCTGCGACTCTACACAAGGATATATACAAACAGGGCACATGCTACTGAGGAACCAATGCGATAAATTTACCCGCCATTTTTTTAAATTAAATTTTGTATTGACTTAACTATAAAAATAATGAAGTTTCTCTGCTTGTTTCCCTGCTTTTACTTGTTATTCATTTAGTAATTTTTCTAGAGATATTTTTATAAATTGTATTGAATTTCAAAAATATCAAGTATGAGATGAATGCAATACTTTTCATCATCATGATAGTTTTAACTCTCTGTATACTATGTATACTAACTTTATATATTATTGTTTTTCTACAAAATCATAAACGTTATAATTCAATCCATTATTTTTATTCCATCATTGAATGTATTAATTATTTTTATCACTATCATTGAAAAATGAAAATAAGAAATCAATGCAATATTTTTTCCGTCACATTGAAGTTTTCAACGATAATACAAATTGAATGATAATTAAACGCACATAATGACAAAATGATTTCTTTAGGATATACGTAGAAGGCATGATATCATATGGAGTGTTGCCCAACATAAATAGTTGAAAGATCTAGTATGTGTTATTTTGGTTGTCTATCATGCAATTTTCTATGTACTGCAATCGCAATTTAATGTGAACGCATCCTATGCACAAAAAATCAGAAATATAAAATTCTTTAAACAAATTTCAGTTAATTCAAAAAACATCATCCGGTACTTAGAAAGTCTGGTTATAGCAGAGTAAAATTTATTAAGATAGTAGCCTATGATTCTAGGTCGATCTGTCTGAGAAATAATTGTTTGTTTTTCTATTTGACTGATAGTAATGGTAGTGACACTATAGATAAAACTTTTTCTCTTGCTGTCGTCTTTGCTTAAGTCGTTGGAACGTTGAATTAGAATGTTGAATTTAAAAGTTTCCAAGCTGTTTTCAATTCTAACATATGTATTCTTTTATAATAATTTTGAAGCATTCCTCGTTATGCAGTCGTCTTTGTGATGTTATCTTTATATATCTTATGTGTTAATCCTTTTGCAGATCAATTCGTCAGAATCATTTGTCAAAACAATAAATATTCTATTGTCAGATGTCAACAAAACTGTCGTCAAGATTTTTGAGAAAAAGTTTGTTTTCAATTCAATTACATATACTCAATAATCACAAGTTTTACAAAACACAAAATACAATAATATAGGCTTTAGATTAATTATTCATGTTTTAATATCGAATTTGAAGATCAAAATTTATTATCAGCAAATTGTGTGAAAATATTATATTCTTCATTACGCATACCATAGAGGAAATGTGAAAATACAGTACTATTGACTTAAAAGGCACTAAAGCTTGAAGACGTAAGAATTTTTATTAAAAGTATTAATTTATCAATATTCGTTTAAATCACAACTTGAAAAATGTCCTTTAAATCACAAATGTGGAAAAATTGGTGTAGACTGTGTGCTTGTGACGGAATCAATGAAGTAGATATCTTTCTTAAAGATAAGGAAAATGATTTTAGTATAGCAGATGATTTTAATAGATTGTGTAATCTAAAAGTGAGTTTTTAAATAAATATATATGTTTGTAGAAATGCATAAATCCATGCACATAAATCAATTTGTATTTCAGTTGGAGGAGACTACAGATTTACCTTCAAAGATTTGCAACAATTGTAAATTGACCATTGACACCTTAATAAATTTCTTAACAAATTCTATTAAGGCTCAAAAAATGTTTACTGAGTTTCAATATAATCAAATTAAAGACTGTGATAACTTACGAAAAAAATACAAATTAACTAATAGCACAAAAATTAAAGAAGATCCAGATATTTTGACAACTTCAGATTTTATATTACCGTCTGAATCAAAAGAATGCGAATCTGCAGTAAACAAAAAAGTAAAAGATAACGGATTAATCCAAGAAAATTTAAGTGGACAAAATTTAAATAAAAGAGTTTATATCAAAACTTTGATGGAAGAAAATTTTTCTGACGACAATCAAGAAGGTGAACTTATAGAAACTTCAAATAATGAAGATTTTTCTGACGACGTACCTCTAAGTAACTTTAAAGAAGCGAGGAAAAAAAATATACTGAAAATCAAAAGCAAAGCTAAAATTAAAAGTGAAAATGTTAAATTAAGGAAAAAAAAGAGATCGAAACCTGTAACCACAAATGAAGAAAAAGTGGCTAGTGAATTTCAATGTAAAAAATGTGACAAAGTATTTTCAAATCTTGGAAGCTTAACGGTGCATTTGAAAAAAATACATTTAATCATAAATTCTCATCCATGTAATGTTTGCGGTAAAAATTTGTCCACTCCCTTTTTATTAAAAATGCATCAAAAGTCACATTTACCTTTAGAAGAAAGAAATCGATTACCTTGTCCACACTGTGATAGAACATTCACTTCAGAGAGCGGAAGGTGGTCTCATATATATACGGTTCATGATAAAAAAATGACTGTTATTTGTGATGAATGTGGCAAAGAATTTTCAACAAAACATCATTTAGCCAAACATAAAATTTGTCATAGTAAAGAGAAAAATTTGCAATGTCCTCATTGTCCTGGAAGATTTAAATCCAAATCTGGATTAGCGGTAATTATTATAGAATTATTTTTGACATTTGCTACTATTATTTTATTATTTTATAGTCTCATTTGGAAATTCATGGTGATTCTTTTCCTTGTTCGTTATGTGGGACTGTATTAAACACGAAACAATTACTAAAAAAACATATGATAGTACATTCAGATATCAAGGAATTCAAATGTAATTTTTGTCATCAGGTATTACAATAATTAATCCTTTCAATTAGTTTTAAAATGTTTATAAATTTGTATATATGTAGATATTTTTTTTAATTACTTTTTATCATTTAACTAAGTTTTTAAATTTAATTTATATCGTTTATTTATTGTTTTAGGAATTTAAAAGATCAAAATCGTTATATTCCCATTTAATAAGGCATATTGGCTTAAATCCATTTGAATGTCATATATGTAATCAAAAATTTGTTCATGATATGACATATCGCCGGCATTTAAAACTAGTACATGCTAAGGAATATGCTGATATGGTTGCAAGAGGTGAACGAACATCCAGCAGCTCTTTTCCCAAACCAGAACAGTTAAAAGCAATAAATGAAGCAGCGAAAAACACAAATGAATTGCCAGTTCAATTAAAAGCTGGAACTAGTCTATATACATATAAAGCATGTAATTTTAATACTGGTTTGTGAAATTTAAACTGAAAGAATTTTAATGTTTTTAATTCTTATATAAATTATTTGGCTAGATTTTATTTTCAATCGTTTTTATACATATATGTAAATCAATTACGGAAATTATTTTTAATTTTGTGAACTATGTATGTGTGGTGATAATTATCAGTAAAATAAATAAAAATTTACTACATATTACTCTTGGTCTTGAGTATGTTCAATTTAGGTCTTTGGTTGGTCTTTAGGTTAATACCGCTCTTTTATTACTTATGCTTGTATTATTTCCATCATTTCTACCCTTGACAATATTTTAATGAACATATTTTCGTGATCATTTATCGTAAATTATAACTTCACCGACTTCTTTATACTTAGAAATTTGTCTATTTTCTAATGTGATTTTCTGAAAATCAGAACATGTAATTTTATAGATCTTGATAAAAAATTTTAATTTTTTAAGTATTCCTCGTTCTTGTAGCGTACCTTAGTATTATACTATGTCAAAACAAGTCAAAACAAATGATTTTGATCAGACCTGTCAACGAAGTGTAAATAAATAGTTAACTTTTTTTCATTTTCATTTTAGTTTTTCAGGTTTTTAGTAATCATTTAAATTAAAGACATAGAGTAATTTTTGCACTGGTTTTTTATGATTTATAAAAGTAAACGTTATAAGGATTTTCTATTAACTACAGCTAAAATCGGAATTTTATTGCTGATATATCAGCACATATACACGTATTTGTAAAATTAAAACTTGAAATTTCTGAAAAGTACAAATGTGGAAAAATTGGTGTAGACTTTGTGCTTGTGACGGAATTAACGAAGTAGACATCTTTTTTAAAGATATGGAAAATAGTTCTAGTATAGCAGATGATTTAAAAGCATTGTATAATCTAAATGTAAGTTTTGAGTAAGAATAACTTTGTAGTAATATATTAAATTATTCGTCTAAATCAATTGTATTTCAGTTGGATGAGACAACAGATTTACCTTCAAAGATATGCAACAGTTGTAAATTGACCGTTGAAACATTAAGTAATTTTTTGGAAAAATCTACTAAAGCTCAACAAATGTTTATTGAACTTCAATATAATCAAATTAAAGACTGTGATAGCTTAAGAAAAAAATACAAATTAACCAATAGCAAAAAAATTAAGGAAAAGGAAAACACTTTTACTACTTTTGATTTTGTTCTCGCATATAAATCAAAAGAAAGTGAATCAAATATTTGTAAAAAAGAAGATAAACTATTAATCGAAGAAAATTCTACTGAAAAATATGTCAACTCAAGTAAAAAAGTTGATAGTAAAACTTCGACCGAAGACCATTTTTGTGAGGATAATCAAGGTTTTGAATATGTAGAAAGTTCAAATATTGATGAGGATTTTCTTGACGACGTTCCTTTAAGTAACTTTAAAGAATGTGGGGAAACAGTTATGTCCAAAACCAAGAGCAAAGTAAAAATTAAAAATGTTAAATTGAGCAAAAAAAGAAGGTCAAAGCTTCCAACGGAAGAAGTAGAAAAAAATGTTAGTGAATTTCAATGTGAAAAATGTGAGAAAATATTTTCAAATCTAGGAAGTTTAACGGTTCATTTGAAAAAAATACATTTTATAATAAATTCACATTCATGTAAAGTTTGCAGTAAAAAATTTTCCAAACCTTCTTCATTAAAGTTACATGAAAAGTCACATTTACCTTTGGAAGAAAGAAGTCAATTGCCTTGTCCACGTTGCGATAGAACATTTACTTCACAGAGCGGAAGATGGTCACATATTCATACGGTTCATGATAGAAAAATGACTGCTATTTGTGAGAAATGTGGCAAAGAGTTTTCAACAAAACATCATTTAATTAAACATAAAATTTGTCATAGTCAGGAGAAAAACTTACAATGTCCTCATTGTCCTGGAAGATTTAAATCCAAATCTAGATTAGCGGTAATTATTATAGAATAATTATTTTAAATATCTATTAGATATGTTAGTAAATTTTATTATTTTATAGTCTCATATGGAAATTCATGGTGATACTTTTCCATGTTCGTTATGTGGAACCGTCTTAAACACGAAACAATTACTAAAACAACATATGATAGTACATTCGGATGTGAAGGAATTCAAATGCAATTTTTGTCATAAGGTATTAGAACGTATTAGAATAATTGCTGTTGTTACAATTATTTTTGAAATATTTTTAATTTTTCGCTTTACTAACTTCCTTTTGAACTTTAAGGTAAAATGAATATGTAAAATTTTTGTTTTCAATTTTACTATAACGGTAGACAAAAAAATTTAATATAAAACTAATAGTAAACATTGGTAAACACAAATGGTAAAAATTGTTTAAAAAACAAATTCTGCCTCAAATTTAATATTTTAAGATAAAAATTTGATAAAAAAAAATATTTGATCATTTCAAGGGACCAGTAAAATAATTATATATTTTATATGAAATATTCAAAGTAAATTCTTAAAATGTGGAAACCATTTTTATTTTAAACGATTATATTTGTTATTCTTATATTTTTATATTAAAATGCATGGCTATTGCTGCAGTAAAATTGAAAACAAAAATTTTTAAGTATTCGTTTTACATATCGCCATGATTGCAACCTCAGTAAGTTTTTTAGTTTTTGTAGATTTAGTTTATGTAGAGCATTTATTTTTTAGGAATTTAAAAGATCAAAATCATTATATTCCCATTTAATAAGGCATATTGGCTTAAATCCATTTGAATGTCATATATGTAATCAAAAATTTGTTCATGATATGACATATCGTCGACATTTAAAACTTGTACATGCTAAGGAATATGCTGATATGGTTGCAAGAGGTGAACGAACGTCTAGTAGTTCTTTTCCCAAACCCGAGCAGTTGAAAGCAATAAATGAAGCAGCTAAAAATAAAAATGAATCATCAGTTCAATTAAAATCTGAAAATTGTATATATAAAAAATATAAAACATGCAATTTTAATACTAGTTTGGGAAACAAATTGTGCCCATCCACACTAAATTTCGAGAATACATTATAAACATTAGAAGCATACGTTTCATACCTTTTCAAAAAAAATTTTTAATTTTGATACTCTAGGAAAATAATAGGAACAATCATAGATATATATTTTATATATCTATGGGAACAATAAATAAGAAAAACAAAAATAACAGAAAAATTAAAAAATAGAAACTTTTAACAAAACACGAATAGATATCGAGAAGTGCCTTTAATTTATATTTTATTTAAAAATATATTTATAATCTAATTGAATGTAATTATTGTAGTAACGAAAAAAATAAATTAAATAGATTAAATATACATATGTTATATAAATATTAAAGCAAATAATTTAATTCTAGTCAAGTTTCCTTTCACTAGAGCATATATTTACTTTTGCTTGCAAATATCGATATTTCGAAAGCAATGCACTTCCTTTATCAGTGCTTCTGCGAAATCAAAAATATAAATATTAGTAAAAGGACAACTGGACAACAATTAAATTTTTTAATTAAAATATCACTAAAAACGGATTTCTATACGTTTCAGATGACAATTTGTAATAAAATACTATTTTTGTTTTTAATTTCATTAACAAAGTCCAACGACAACGCGTAGCACACTTATAATTAAAGTTTCTAATAAAATTGCACGTACAGTTACGTTAATCACGTTACGCACGTACAACTGTTAATCTGTTTCTAATATATATTAATGGTCTTTGATTCTACCTTCTACTACTATTGACATGTTTTTCTAATATTTCATTCCAACTGCCATGAATTTCAATTTTTCAAACATTCCTCGTTCTCGTAGTGCAGATTACAAAGTTACAAACAATTTCCAGTATACATGTCAAAACAAATCAAAAAAATAAAAACTACTTTGGTTAACATCTGTCAACATTATCTGTATTCTGTAAATAAAAAGTTTGATTAAATTAATTCAGTACCATTAATCAGTAAATAATTTTTATTTTCACTTGGAAAATGTTCATTTGTAAGATCATAATTAATTTTCTGAAAATTGTATGAAAACATTATCTTTCATGGTTTACATAGAGAAAACGTGATAAGGATTTTCTGTTAACTAAACTTAAAAACGAAAGGATATTATTGTAATTCATATATATTAAACTTCTGTAAAATCAAAACTTGAAATTATTGAAAAAATACAAATGTGGAAAAATTGTTGTAGACTTTGTGCTTGTGACGGAATCAACGAAGTAGATATCTTTTTTAAAGATATGGAAAATAGTTCTAGTATAGCAGATGATTTAAAAACAATGTGTAATCTAAAAGTAAGTTTTGAGTAAGAATAACTTTTTAGTATTGTATTAATTTATCTGCCTAATTCAATTGCATTTCAGTTGGAGGAGACAACAGATTTACCGTCAAAAATATGCAACAATTGTAAATTAACCATTGAAACATTAATTAATTTCTTGGCGAAAGTCATTAAAACTCAACAAATGTTCAATGAATTTCAATATAATCAAATTATAGACTGTGATAGTTTAAGAAAAAAATTTAAATTAACTAATAATAGCGCTAAAATTAAGGAAGATCCAGATATTTTTACAAATTTAGAATTTGTATTCCCATATGAATCAAAAGAGAGTGAATCTATTACTATCAGAAAACAAGAAGATAAAGTATTAATCCAAGAAAATTCAACTGAAATTTTTTTAAATTCAAATAAAAAACGTGATATTAAAACTACGATAGAAGATAATTTTAATAACGATAATCAAGATTATGAACATGTAGAAAGTTCAAATACTGATGGAGATTTTTTTGACGACGTTCCTTTAAGTAACTTTAAAGAATGTGGGGAAACAATTATTACCAAAACCAAAAGCAAAGTAAAAATTAAAAATGTTAAATTGAGCAAAAAAAGAAGGTCAAAGCTTCCAACGGAAGAAGTAGAAAAAAATGTTAGTGAATTTCAATGTAAAAAATGTGACAAAATATTTTTAAATCTAGGAAGCTTAACGGTTCATTTGAAAAAAACACATTTTATCATTAATTCCCATTCATGTAAAGTTTGTAGTAAAAAATTCTCCAGACCCTCTTCATTAAAGATACATGAAAAGTCACATTTACCTTTGGAAGAACGAAGCCGATTACCTTGTCCACGCTGCGATAGAACATTCACATCAGAGAGCGGAAGATGGTCTCATATTTATACGGTTCATGATAAAAAAATGACTGTTATTTGTGAGGAATGTGGCAAAGAATTTTCAACAAAACCTCATTTAGTTAAGCATAAAATTTGTCATAGTCAAGAAAAAAACTTACAATGTCCTCATTGTCCCGGAAGATTTAAATCTAAGGCTGGATTAACGGTTATTATTATAAAATTATATTTCGTATTATTTAATATTGCTTTTATCAATATAATAGGTTCATATGGAAATTCATGGTGATTCTTTTCCATGTTCGTTATGTGGGGCTCTTTTAAACACCAAACAATTACTAAAAAAACATATGGTAGTGCATTCGGATGCTAAGGATTTTAAATGCAATTTTTGTCACAAGGTATTATTATGAAATTACTGTTTCCCAAATAAATCTAAAATATTTTTGAAATACTAATTTTTTCAAATTTTTTGAAAGTTTTTAGATTTTGTTAATATATTTTTAAACAATTTCTAGGAGTTTAAAAGACCAAAAGAATTATATTCTCATTTAATAACGCACATTGGCTTAAAACCATTTGAATGCCGTATATGTAATCAAAAATTTGTATATGATATGACATATCGTCGACATTTAAAATCAGTTCATGCTAAAGAATATGCTGATATGGTTGCAAGAGGTGAACGAATATCCAGCAATACTTTTCCTAAACCCGAGCAGTTGAAAGCAATAAATGAAGCAGCTAAAAATAAAAATGAATCATCAGTTCAATTAAAATCTGAAAACTGTATATATAAAAAATATAAAACATGCAATTTTAATACTAGTTTGGGAAACAAATTGTGCCCATCCACACTAAATTTCGAGAATACATTATAAACATTAGAAGCATACGTTTCATACCTTTTCAAAAAATTTTTTTAATTTTGATACTCTAGGAAAATAATAGGAACAATCATAGATATATATTTTATATATCTATAGGAACAATAAATAAGAAAAAAAAATAACAGAAAAATTAAAAAATAGAAACTCTTAACAAAACACAAATAGAGATCAAGAAATACCTTTAATTTATATTTTATTTAAAAATATATTTATAATCTAATTGAATGTAATTATTGTAGTAACGAAAAAAATAAATTAAATAGCTTAAATATACATATGTTATACAAATATTAAAGCAAATAATTTAATTCTAGTCAAGTTTCCTTTCACTAGAGCATATATTTACTTTTGCTTGCAAATATCGATATTTCGAAAGCAATGCACTTTCTTTATCAGTGCTTCTGCGAAATCAAAAATATAAATATTAGTAAAAGGACAACTGGACAACAATTAAATTTTTTAATTAAAATATCACTAATAACGGATTTCTATACGTTTCAGATGACAATTTGTAATAAAATACTATTTTTGTTTTTAATTTCGTTAAAAAAGTCGTTACGTAGCACACTTATAATCAAAGTTTCTAATAAAATTGCACGTACAGTTACGTTAATCACGTTACGCAGATACAACTGTTAATCTGTTTCTAATATATATTAATGGTTTTTGATTCTACCTTCTACTACTATTGACATGTTTTTCTAATATTTCATTCCAACTGCGATGAATATCAATTTTTCAAACATTCCTCGTTCTCGTAGTGCAGATTACAAAGTTACAAACAATTTCCAGTATACATGTCAAATCAAAACAAAAAAATAAAAACTACTTTGGTTAACATCTGTCAACATTATCTGTATTCTGTAAATAAAAAGTTTGTTTTAATTAATTCAGTACCATTAATCACTAAATAATTTTTATTTTCACTTGGAAAATGTTCATTTATAAGATCATAATTAATTTTCTGAAAATTGTATGAAAACATTATCTTTCATGGTTTACATAGAGAAAACGTGATAAGGATTTTCTGTTAACTAAACTTAAAAACGAAAGGATATTATTGTAATTCATATATATTAAACTTCCGTAAAATCAAAACTTGAAATTATTGAAAAAATACAAATGTGGAAAAATTGTTGTAGACTTTGTGCTTGTGACGGAATCAACGAAGTAGATATCTTTTTTAAAGATATGGAAAATAGTTCTAGTATAGCAGATGATTTAAAAACAATGTGTAATCTAAAAGTAAGTTTTGAGTAAGAATAACTTTTTAGTATTGTATTAATTTATCTGCCTAATTCAATTGCATTTCAGTTGGAGGAGACAACAGATTTACCGTCAAAAATATGCAACAATTGTAAATTAACCATTGAAACATTAATTAATTTCTTGGCGAAAGTCATTAAAACTCAACAAATGTTCAATGAATTTCAATATAATCAAATTATAGACTGTGATAGTTTAAGAAAAAAATTTAAATTAACTAATAATAGCGCTAAAATTAAGGAAGATCCAGATATTTTTACAAATTTAGATTTTGTATTCCCATATGAATCAAAAAAAAGTGAATCTATTACTATCAGAAAAGAAGAAGATAAAGTATTAATCCAAGAAAATTCAACTGAAATTTTTTTAAATTCAAATAAAAAACGTGATATTAAAACTACGATAGAAGATAATTTTAATAACGATAATCAAGATTATGAACATGTAGAAAGTTCAAATACTGATGGAGATTTTCTTGACGACGTTCCTTTAAGTAACTTTATAGAATGTGGGGAAACAATTATTACCAAAACCAAAAGCAAAGTAAAAATTAAAAATGTTAAATTGAGCAAAAAAAGAAGGTCAAAGCTTCCAACGGAAGAAGTAGAAAAAAATGTTAGTCAATTTCAATGTAAAAAATGTGACAAAATATTTTTAAATCTAGGAAGCTTAACGGTTCATTTGAAAAAAACACATTTTATCATTAATTCCCATTCATGTAAAGTTTGTAGTAAAAAATTCTCCAAACCCTCTTCATTAAAGATACATGAAAAGTCACATTTACCTTTGGAAGAACGAAGCCGATTACCTTGTCCACGCTGCGATAGAACATTCACATCAGAGAGCGGAAGATGGTCGCATATTCATACGGTTCATGATAAAAAAATGACTGTTATTTGTGAGGAATGTGGCAAAGAATTTTCAACAAAACCTCATTTAGTTAAGCATAAAATTTGTCATAGTCAAGAAAAAAACTTACAATGTCCTCATTGTCCCGGAAGATTTAAATCTAAGGCTGGATTAACGGTTATTATTATAAAATTATATTTCGTATTATTTAATATTGATTTTATCAATGTAATAGGCTCATATGGAAATTCATGGTGATTCTTTTCCATGTTCGTTATGTGGGGCTCTTTTAAACACCAAACAATTACTAAAAAAACATATGGTAGTGCATTCGGATGCTAAGGATTTTAAATGCAATTTTTGTCACAAGGTATTATTATGAAATTACTGTTTCCCATATATTTTTGAAATACTAATTTTTTACTAATTAATTGAAAGTTTTTAGATTTTTTTAATATATTTTTAATCAATTTCTAGGAGTTTAAAAGACCAAAAGAATTATATTCTCATTTAATAACGCACATTGGTTTAAAACCATTTGAATGCCGTATATGTAATCAAAAATTTGTATATGATATGACATATCGTCGACATTTAAAATCAGTTCATGCTAAAGAATATGCTGATATGGTTGCAAGAGGTGAACGAATATCTAGCAATACTTTTCCTAAACCCGAGCAGTTAAAAGCAATAAATGAAGCAGCTAAAAATACAAATGAATTCCAAGTTCAATTAAGAAATGAAAATTGTATATAAAATCATCTAATTGAAATAATGATTTTTGAAAACTTAGATTAAAAGATTTTTTTCAAAGTTAAAAAATAAGGTCAATGAAAATAGGTTTTTTTGGTTATTGATAAATTTTTGAAATACATGTTTTTTTCAGTCTTAAATTTTTTGTTAAAAAATTTGTAAAAACTAAAACAAAATGAATTTTCTTGAAATTATTGTACAAATTTATTTATCTATATTTTAACTTCAATCTTTACATTTTTAAATAAGTAAATTATATCTCTTTAAGTTTTCTTATAAATAACTATTATTAAAAAAAAAAACTTTAGTATTTTCATAAAAAACAGATTTTCTATATATGTATAATATATATGCATATATATACATATATAATTAATGCAAAATTAATTTACTATTTTTTTTTTTAAATTACTAGAATTGCATTAAAAATTTGTTATAGTCTTTGAACGATCTTAGTTTTCTTTTTTTGTTTGTTTGTTTTTATTTTTACAAATTAAAACAACCTAAAATATATTTAGAAAAGCTAAATAAGTATTAATTCCACTAAAAATGTAAATTGTGTTTTGTTTTGTCAGGTATTTTATTCAATAATAATTTCTCTATAATGAGTAAATTTGACTTAAATATTTTTGTTTAATTTCTTTTTTTTTAAATTCCTAATAAATAATTTTCAAACAGTTTATTTATTTTTCTTTTCTTTTTTTGCACATTTTACTTAAAACTTAGTCATTTAAAAAAAAAAAAATTAATAAAAATATACGTAATTACTAGTTGCCGAACTCGCTGCACCTGGACCCCCAGGATCAATACTTGTTCGCCAACAGTCATAAGAGTAATTGTTGTAGCTAGTGAAATTTGATGGCAAACAACTATAATTATAATTTGTATAATTATGGAAATTATTTTTAATTGTTGGACTAATGTAAGAGTGATGATGATGATCATTACTATTATTTCTATGACTACTGCTATTATTGTTATTATTACTGCTAGTATTGATGATACTACTATTATTCAGGTTACTATTTAGGGTAATATCACTTTTATTAATATTATTTTCACTTTCTACATGAGAATTTTTATGAAAACTTTGTCTATTTGTTGCTGTTGTAGATGTAGTTGTTGTTGTTGTTACGGTTGTAGTTCCTGTTGTTGCGGATGATGATAAAGATGAAGATGTTGTAGATGCTTTTGTAGTTAGATTTGTTGTTAATGATGAGGAGCCGCATCAAATGGGGTGCAACTTTGATGTATGCACTGTTAAAGCGGATCGTTGCGTAAACCTATTTAAAATAAATGGCAAGGCAATCAAATAAACGTATAGTGTTTTATTCAATTATTCATAATAAGAAAAATTAATAATAAAGTAATGATTAATTATCAAAAATTAATAATAGCAATACTTATTAGCTTACTTTTTCTCGCAGTAAGTACAACTGTATGGTTTTTCTCCAGTGTGTGTTCTTATATGTTTTGCTACAATTTAAATTTTATTTTTTTACATTGATTCATTGCAAATTTAAATTTAAAGCATACTTAAGTAGTCCTTTACACTAAAAGATTTTTCACAATATGTGCATTGAAATGGTTTCTCACCAGTATGTATTCTAGTGTGTTGCTTCAAAGTATTACTCTGAGTAAAAGTTTTACTACAATATGCACAAATATATGGCCGCTCCTTAGCATGTAATCTATAGCAAATATTTAATAATTAGTTAATTATATGAAAAAATAATTTTGAATATTTTCTTATAATCTTACTCAGCTTCTCCAGTATGAACTCGTCTATGAAAATTCAAAGTTGCGGTTGTTTTAAAAGTTTTATCACAGTCTGGACACTTATGGCGCCTATTTGTAGGTGTCCCTGCATTCGGTTTTATTTCATTATCCAAATGATGATGATTATTTTGTAATGGCAACTTGTGGTGAAATAATTTATTAATATTATGATCAACTACTTCCTTTATCAAAGATTTTGACAAACTATTTCCTGATGCATGACTGGAAGTACTTAATTTTTCTATTGAATGATTATTATTTATATGCGTGTGTTGTCTTTCAGTTGGTTTAATATTTGGTTTCAATAATTTCAAATTTCCCGCGTCTGATAAAAAAGATTTAGTTGTTGGTATTCCATTTGCTAAACTGTTATTCAAATTAATACCACCAGACTGTAAAATATTTGGTGCTCCGCAATGTAAACATTTCGACTCGCCACCAGGTGAACTTGAGACACCATATAAACCACAATTTGAACACTTTGAAAATTTTAAAATTTGATGCATGCTTCGCATATGATCATCAAGCTCTATAGCTGATCGAAATGTTTCATCACACTGTTGACAAGGATAACTTATATTATTCTCCAGGCCAGGCAAAAGAAGTTCACTTTGATGAACCAAATGCATATGTTCCAATAATAAACTTGGTAAAATAAATGACTGCCCGCAAACTGGACAAAAACTTGGATCCGAATTTAAAGTTGATGTTGAATGTGGATTGATTGAACCAGGTAAATTATCTATACCGACAGCATTTTGCATTTCTTCAAAATTATTTGCATTTAAGAAAACATCATGTCCGTGTGGTTGTTGAAATAAAGCTGCTGTACTTTGTTGGTTAATGAAATGTTGTGGAATCATTAGCTCGGATGGGGGTCTCACACGAAAAAAAGCATCTTGAGGCAAAGGTTTTAACATTTTTTGTTTAATTATTTAATTTTTTAAAATTAAAATATTGATTTACACTTTGAAATAAAATATTTTGAAATATAATACCTAAGATTTATTAAATATTTGTAAAACTTTTCAGAGTACTTGAAATGTAAACAAACTTCACAATTTTGGAAGTTTTAAATATTCTCAATTTAAATTTTTTTCCAGAGATAGATAAAATATTAATTTTATTCTTAATAAAATACTTTTATATATTTAAAACTTTAAAATAATTTTTACTCAAAAAATTTTCTAAAAATATAAAGTGAAATTTAAAGTTGCATCTAAAATGCAACAATTTGACAAAAAACAAATCCATTTATTGACATTTTAGACATTTTAGAAAAAAAATGTGGAATGTATTATCAAACACGTTAAAGTTTCCATTTAAATAGTATCGAATATAGGATTATTTACTTTTAAACAAATTTAAAATAAAAAAAAACAAAGAAAGTTATTTATTTTTAATATAAAATTACCTAAATTTAACTAAAGTTGAAAAATAGAATTCCAAAATTTATATTTTACTAATCAAAGTTGTATTAAAATAAATAATATTTTACTGAAATGAAACTCAATATGCCAAATTCACATAATGAATATTTCGATTATGAGATATAAAGAAAACTTTGTGGATGCTCAAAACAGATTTTATCGAATTATTTAGCCCTGTTTTACTTCAGCTGTTGACTGACGCTGCGCTGTTGTAGAAATAAAAATGAACAGCTGCTAAAAATTACCTGATTTATTTGACATTTAAAAATAATACGTTTTGTTTTTGAAATGTTTTTTCAGTTTAGTTGAAATGCGCGCGTTGTGAAGGGAATTGGAGTTACATTTAATAAATAGAATAAGAATTTTTGATGTGAATATTTTTAATGATAAAATTGAAAATTTTGTTATTTAGTTATTGTTGCAAAATAAAAAGAAAATCATTAAAAACAAAAAAAAAATTAAAGTAAAAATTCAATATTATTAATAATTGAAAATAAAAATAAAATTTAATATTCAAGCGCATCCTAGGTTACACTAGGATGCCTTGGTAGAGAAATACATAAAAAAAAGAAGAAAGACTTGTTGTTGGATGCATACAATATAAAAAAAATTTTCATAAAATAATTTTTATCAAAATAGTGAGATATTTAGATTCCTTTTAGTTTTTTAAGTAGTACATACATACATACATACATAGAAAAAATGATTACTGCGATTTTTTCTCGATTAGCCATGTAAGTATTTTTTATTTTGGTTTTTCAATAAGAAACGGATAATTATTAAACTACCTGTACAGGAATAAAGAAAGAATAAAAAAGCATATATCCATCGCAATTCAGTTATATACATATATATTTATATGCATACATTTTATAACATCCATATTCATACATACATTATTATAGCAAATAAGAATTCAACATCATCGATTTTTCGCTTATTTAAAATCGGAAAAACTTTTTAACACAAAATTAAATATATTCTATTAATAACAAATTAAATAAAAACTTTTGTTCAGCTAAATACTTTTAATTGATGAAAAAAAATTTGGTTTCGATTGTGAAATAGGTATTTTTTTCCACCAATTTAAAGCGTTATATTTAAAATTTAATTTTTGAAAAGACACAAAGGTATATCTAGTAAATAACTAATAAGTTGTAGGTAACTAAATATTTCATCTTAAACTACAAAATATTATACTAAGATTAATTCTATTATGCGATGATAACATTTGTATTCATTACACCTTAATTATATATTTTTATTTAATTCTCAAGCAATATTGAATTTGTTTTCAGAAGACATTCTTGTGAAATATTACTTTAAGCTTAAAAAACTAGAAACATTATCGCTACGTAAAATAATCAATGGTAATAAAATTTTTTAGATTTCATTAAATTTAAACTATTTTTATTATAATCTGTTGGATGGCTTCTGAAAATCAAACAGAATTTAAATTATTTAAATTTTTTTTCTGCAAGTAAATACTGACGTGTAAAATTCGCAATCGACATCTGAATTTATAAAATTTTTCTCTTTTACGAATTAAGATGAAAACTTTGAACATTGTTTAGACATTTATATCATGACGTCTATCAATTATTATTTATCATTTTATTTATTTTTCAAATTATATTAGGTATGTAGGAGTAGGACCTATATACTAAAACTAATCTAATCTAAACTAAAATATTATACGTATATGGATATACGTATGTAAGTGAGCCTTTGTCTTAATCGTCGTTTTAGTAATTTATTGATTTATATAATTTCAATCACTTTTTTTTATACATATTTATATATATATCATAAGTATATGTATAATATATATATATATATATATATATATATACCAATGAATGAGTAATTAATTTAAATATGGAAATTTTATTGATGTTTTTAAAATTTCTTTTCAAATTCACTTTTAAATATTTCATAAAGATGAGAACAATAATAAACTTTTCTTTAAAAAAAATGAATACTCAGATCAAGAAGTTATACAAGAATTTAATCAAAGCTTATTTTAAGAACTATTTTTTAATTCTTTGAAAAAAATAAAATTAAACAAGTAAACAAACACATTAATTTCTATTATAAACTAGCTAGTCAAAATAGCATAGAAATTCTATAAGTATAAACAGAATAATATATGTATATGTAAATATGTACAATGTATATAGGTACTGCAATGCAATGCAATGCAATATGTATATAAATTACATATAATGTAACAATAATTTTTTTAACTAAATGTTGTAATCCTTTTTTAATATTGTTGTAGGTACTTCTCTACACAAAATAAAATTCAAAACATGGATTTTATTGGTAATTTTTGTAAATATTGTACATTATTATATAAGTGATAACAATAATTATTAAATTATGAAAAAAGTTTAAAAAAATTATTCTTTAAAGTTTTAATTTTTCTAAAGACTAAAGAGTAATTACTTAATTAAAAATAACGGATAACTAACTGTAATTCATTCTTGTTTAAATGAATTCGTCGCCAATCAAAAAATTTAAACAAAATGTTTGTCATATAATGTCTACATTCTACAATCTACATTACGTTATTTATTTTGTCTTTTTAAGAAAATGAGTAAATAAAAAATAATTCAAACGGTTCAAAAATGTGAATTATAAGTTTTTGGAAAATAAAAAATAATAATTTTTTTTTTAAAATTAAATTTTTTTTTTACATATGAACACATAATCACAGTAAGCCCATTTGGGGCTGCGGTGATGATACAGGGCAGTGTTTCTTAAACTGTGGGCCGCGGCCCCCAGGGAGCCGTAGAGCCTTAACAAGGGGGCCGCGAAATATATATGTATTTTTACGAGAAAATAATGAACAAGTAGAAGAATCAGTAGAATAACCGTCTGCAACAGATTCAACTTTACCAGGAACTTCTCCTTCAACATCAACATTAACAACTAGTAATAAAAGAAAAATTGCACAAGATAATACACAATGATAAATATGTAAGTCCTTTGAAGTCAATTCCTATCTCAAACGATACTTACTATGAAAAGAAGAATTTATAGCATGGGGGATAATATATTAAAACTCAATTAATATCTCGTATTAAACAGAGCAAATTCTTCGCAATACAACTTGATGAATCCACTGATATAACAAATTACACAGTTAATGGTTTTTGTAAGATATCAGTATAACAACCAAATTCATGGTGGTTTACTTTTTTTTGTCGGGAACTTTTAACTACAACAAGAGGAATTGATATTTTTGTAAAAGTAGATGAGTTCTTTTCAGAGAATGAACTTGAATGGTCAAAATGTGTAGGAGTTTGCACAGACGGTGCTGCAGCAATGACTGGGAGAATTCATTTTGTAAAAAATCATGCCGTAAACTCGAGATTATTTAACATTTTATGTAATCAGAACATCTGGATCATTAGGATCAGAACATCTGGCTTTGTTGTATTTTTTTGATAAAGTTAATGAATTAAGTCTTTCTCTGCAGGGAAAAGATACAAACATTTTAGTTAAGAATACAAAACTTATTGATCTCCAACAAAAGCTTTGTTTATGGTCAAATTTTATTAACGAAGGAAATGTGGAAATGTTCCCATTTCTAAATGAGTTTCTTACCACCAATGAATTTAATTTCAAATATTAATCTCAACTTAAGTTAAAAACATATTACTGAATCATACTGACGAATCTCAACGCTTTTTTGCTGGATACGAACTGGATAAGAATGCCATTTGTTTAATCATTGAAATATGATCATATTACTTTGGTGGCTCAAGAAGAGTTGATTGATATTAGATCAGATAATTCTGTTGAATTGGAGTTACATTACTTACAGTCTTACAGAATTTTAGATAAGGCAACAGCAAGAATATCGTAAAAGACGCATTGCTAAATTTAATGCCTTTTGCGACAACATATCTTTGCGAAACAGCTTTTTCTTCAATCGTGTCTTTCATCGAACACTTTGGAGCAAAACCTTCGAATTAGCATTTCTGAAATTTCACCGGATATTGATTATTTATGTAATAATATGAAATCACATCCCTCTCATTAAGTAATGTGATTGCATATTCCCACATAAACAATCGTTGAAATAAGAAATTTGAAATTTTTTTTAATTTTATATCATATTATTATTGAAGTAATTTTGATGGTTATTTAGTTTTTTATTAGTTGTAATAAAAATATTGCTAAAAAATATAATGATAAATGGTGTTTTATTTGTATTATTTTTTGGGGAGGATTGCATTTTTTTTTTCAAGTTTAGGGAGCCGCAATATAAAAAAAGTTTGAGAAGCACTGATATAGGGACCGAATCGCTTTCGAAATTCGCAATCTAATCTAATCTACATAAATACATCTGTGAAACATCATTTTATATTAACCCTGGAATTAAACAAACCTAGTTATTATTACCCCCTTCATTCAAAAAATTATTAGTTATTATTACCTCTTTCATTCAAAAAACTCATAATAAGTATATGAACACATGATAAGTAAATTAAATAAAAATAATTAAAGAAGCCACCGTATATATTAAAGTTTTAATACAAATTTTAGTAAATTTCAATTATATAAACGACCTTTTCTACAAATTCAATTATTATTTATTTACTAGTTATATACTAACTAAACAAAAGGTAAAAGACCTGGGCCTGTTTTCACCACTAATTCACAATCACAACCTTAGCATACGCTTCAACCTCCTACTTCACATTTTGTGGAGGAGATTCCCGTCTTCTAAAAAAAAAAAGAACATTCAACAAAAATTTTTGTGTTGAACGATCTTAAAACAAAGTTTGAGACGTGTCTACTCTCAGTTCAATATTTTAAATTCGAAATCATGAACACTTTAAAAAGTCATCACAAAATTAGTGGACGAATATAACATATTATTATGCTCTTCAATACAATCTGCACAAGACGCCAAATTCTATTATTTACATTTTGGATTGAATGGGTCATCAAAATTAATGTCACACGAATTTCTTGGATTCATTTGGATAAACTAAACTGCATTAAGATAACTAAAAAAAAAAAGAAATATGTTCTCAATGTGGTATAACTATTACCCTATTACATATCATAATAATATGTTTCTCAATTTCTCAATTAACAATTTTTTTACAAGATCGAATGGGTATTCTTGAATAGGAAAAATAGGAAAATTAATCTAGTTATTAATTTTGTGATTCAATTGAGCAATACTCAAACAACAAATTGATTTGCATCAATAAATTATAAAATTCATATTTACATACTTATTAAGATAAATTTTTAAAAACAATAGAAAAGATTCATTATCTTCAAATTTACATTTATATTTATTTTACACTAATTTACACCTTACTTATTATATTTCTAGCTGCCCTTGAAAAATCGGGCATTAACCCATTCTGATATTTTATTTTTATAATATTAATTGACACATACATGAAAATGCTATGGGCGAACGTTCTTAATTGATTTTAGTATTGACTTTATTTCGAAAATTAATATTAAAAACTCTTAATGTATAAATAAAAAAATATATATATATATATCTATTCTCATTACATACTTATTGTTATTCTTTTGAATGCAATTTTCACTTGGTATGCTCGCTCAAAAGGAAAACATCGAAAGAAAACAAGAGGAAAATTAAAAATGATTTTTTTTTTTTTTTAAAACGTGATGTAAATAATTTTAGAAAAGGAAAAACAAAAGAATAAGATAGAAAGTTTTAGCTTCATTGAATATATGCACATATAAATGAGAATTGTACATAATATATTGTTTTTTTTAAGTAGAATGTAGAGAAAAGGTGATACCGATAAGTTTATAGTTTTGTAGAATTTGTATTGGGGTAGGTAATTATTTTTTTAAATAAATAATTTATAAAAAAGTTTAAATGATTTTTAAACATTTAATAAATTGTAAGCATTAAAAAAGATGGTAAGTTGTAATGAAAAAGTCTAAACTTTATATTTAGCTCTTCAATAGAGATATATAATAGTTAAATGATATGAGTAAATTTAACATTAAGTGCAAAATGTCATAGTAATGTATTTAATCGTTTTTATTTAAAAAAAAAAATTTGTGACATACTTAAGTAGTTATCGCATGATTATCAATCAGGTTGAAATACATATAATATTTATCTAAATCTATCATATGACTTAGGCAGGTAGGTTCTTCTGGAAAACCAATTGGGGGACTTATGTGCCTATTACAGGTATCACTTTTTTTGTCGGATCCGAGTAATTTCAGGTGACAACACTAATTACTATTACAACTGTCACGCGCCAACTGAAAAATGCGACTCAATTCTCACTTGCAATTTATATGTGACAGGATTCCGTTTGTCTGTAATTTTGTAATTTTTTGTGTCTATATAAATTTAAATAATGGATTCTGAAAAGAAAGGGTATGTAAATATTTACAAATTTATTGAAATAATTTATATATATAATATATATTTGAATTTGAATTTATATTATATAATATATATTTGAATATACCTATTAATTCAAAAATTGGATGATAAACATTTTTATTTATTTTAGTTTAAAAAAACAACAAAAACACAATTTAAAAAAAAACATAAAAAAACACATCAACCAACTTTGTATTCTTATAAAAATATTTTTTTTAAATTCAAACGTCAAATGAGTTTTTCTGTTAAAGTACATAAAAAATACGTTCAGAAATTTGTTGCTGTCGGATGAGACTTGTAATACGAAAATAAATTTCATTCGGGTGACTGGAAAAAATGACTGGAAAAGTGGTGTGACACCTGTAATAGGCACATTAATTGTTGCTTTTCACGGATCAATTTTTTATTATAAAATTTTGACATTTTCTCCCTAGCCAAATTAAATATCGTAAAAACACAAAATACTTTTGAATTTTAATTGGAACGACTGTTTTTTGAATACTGAGCGCTGGGTTTTAATCATAGATATATACATATATAAAATATAGATTGGCAATTAGAATAAAAATTTTCAGCCACTTTTTTGGTCAGCTGTTTTTTGAAAAATTTGAGTTCAAATAATTTAGGTGGTTATGCTGAAGTCCGAAGCGGAATTTCTCCGAAAAAAAATTCCGATCCGAATACGAAAAAATCGGTATGCTGAAGTCCCTTCGATTGCAAAGTCTGTGCAGAAATCAAAATCATATGTTTCGGAAGATTTTTTTTTTGTTTTCATATTCATTTCAAACATTTTTATTTTCAATTTTTTTTTATTTATTTTGTAAAAAATTTTTAATAGATAATGTATATGACATAATGTATATATACAATATGCATACATAAATTAAAAGTAAAAGTTACAACTTTCTTAATTACATATGTAGTATGTATATATATACAAATTAGTATATATAGTAATTTTTTGTTACATCAGAGAGAAGAATGTAAAATATATATGTATCGTTTTTAATATATATATATACATATTATATTATAATATTAAAAACAATAAAATATATTATTCTTTTATAAAAAAAAATATTTTTCATAAATGAAAAAAAAATTGAAAAAAAAAACTATTATTACGTTTTCGACTTCTCCTAATATTCTAAATACAAAAATTGTATGCTTTATAACTCATTTCCGAACCATTCTAATACTTCCGAATGAGAAATTCCGGCGAACAATTTTCAAATTATTTTCCGTTCCGACGAACTTCAGCATACATAAATTTTAAAATTTCGGATGAATAATGACATTTGCAGACTGCGGAATACTTACGGACTTCAACATACCAAATGCGGAATGTAATCGGAATTTCACATTCCGACGAACTTCAGCATAACCACCTTAGTTTCTACTGCAAATAATTCCCTTACAAATGGAAACTTCGCACCAATGTAATATAAAAAGTTTAGAGTAAAAAAAAATATAAAATTACAATAATTTTAATAATTGGATTATTTTTAACGTAAAATCTCAATTAATTTAAAATATTTTTTTTTTAAATTTTCTTTTAAAAGCATATATATATATATATATATCAAAATTCACAATAATATATAATTAACAAATCAAAAAGTTAAGTTAAAAAAAGATGCTTTGATACGTATATATTTATGTTGTTGATCAGAATTATATAAACAAAATTAATTTACATTATATATTGTTTTATAAAACTAAATTCACATAGATTCTATTATTTATTCATTCCCGTGAAATTTTATGTCTACATTATATATTGGTAATATTAAATAATATGTATACAAATTTACGTTATTTATAAATATTATTATATTATTATTTAATAATCAATGTATATCTAATCACTTGTATTATATGCATACTTATATATAATATTTATCATTCCCATCAAATTTAAAGTTTTCCCTCCTATATTTCTTTTCCCCTAAACGTTTTCCAATGCTCTAAAATTGCAGTTAATAAAATGAAATAAAATGATTTTCAAATTATCATATTAGCGTAAATATTTAAAACAGAAAAACTATAAAAAATAAATAGTTAGTAAATATATGTGTAGATAAAAATGTCAAAAAACAAAACTAATTTTAAATTCAATAAGAAAAAATTGAAAAGAATCTATTCTATAAAACCATCAAAATATTAAGAAATGGCTGGTAAATTTATAAAATCAAATCAGCTGAGTTGAAATATTGTGGCTCATTTGTGGCTGAATCTGACATTTAATAATTAATATGATAATGTATTAGAGAGAAAGAGAAAGCAATACCAAGCTGCCAATCTATATTTTATATATCTATGGCTTTAATCTACATTTAACATTGACATTGATATTCAATCGACTGGATTTTTATTATTAAGTTTTGATCAACCGGATTTCAATATTTTTATAAGATAGATATGAAGCTCTTTTGTTGTTTATTTTTTAAATATTGACAGTGTTGTCAATCGAATTAGACAAGGAAATTTGAAATTAAACAAAAATGTAAACAAAATTGTATGTTCCGTAGCGTAGCGTAACTGTCTAAAACAGTTCGATTCTATTCTCAGTCTAGTGAACAAATCTACTATATTGAATATAGCAGTAAGTAAACAAAATTTAATAACCATCATTATAATTTTAAAAAACAAAACTTAAAAATATTCGTCTTTTTATTTGATTTTTTATCCATTATTTTTATTTTTTCAAAAATTGATTCCAAATCACAAATTATATTTCAATAGAAAAACAAAAACCAGGAAACACGCTAACTCAAAACATATAGGTACAACAAAAAATAAATGTGAACGAAATGTCAAATTACACTATACGCCGAATTTACTATAGCTAGGAAAATATCAAGTTATGAGCGAAGATAGTAAAAAAAAATGTATTTGTATTTTCTAATACATTATGTTTAATCTACAACCTAATACTCGTAGGTGAATTCTTTTTTAAACTATTAAAAAAATGACAATTTTCACAAGAAAAAAAAATATAATTTTGCATTCCAAAATATCGTTGTTATCAAATTCAATTTTTTTTATATTTTAATTTTAACATAGGTATTCAATATTTACAAACACCAAACTGCGCAAAAGTAAATGTTCAAGATTTTTTTTCCTATTAAAACCAAAAAAAAAAGTGACACTTTTAGATAATATTGTGTGTACTTGTTCTGTGTTTTTTAATGAGGGCCTAAAGGCTAATAAAAAAAAACAAAAATATCTAAATTTATTTATTTTTCTCTATCTATTACCTCTCTATATATGAATGATGATGAAATGTAACATGTTTGCATATAAAACTTTTGGACATGTCTTCTTTTATATTCAATTATTTTCTTTTTTATGTACATTATTTAAACACAAAAAAAAAAGCAACAAATAAGTATAGATATAATGTAAAATATGTACATACATAAATATGATGAATATTTTCTCGTTCTGAATATTTAATTAAAAAATATCTTTGGGTTTTAATACTTATTTAAGTTTTGACCTTGAAAAAAACTGACATTCAAAATATCTACTATTTTCACATATATTTTCAATTGATTTAATTAGGTATAATCTAAATTTATTTTAAATAAACTGAAAGAAAATTGAATTTAAGAAAATGAACAACAAAGAACATTATTAAGGCTTGAAAAAACTATTTTTAGATTAAAAAGTAGAAATTAAAAAATGAAATTAAATCTATTCAACGATATTCATAATAGATATTTCTATTATCCAATCATTTTCATTTAAAATGCAAATTATAGTTATGATTCAGTTAAAATCCCTCCTTACTCCCAATTAATAAACTATTATTATATAACTTGATAAAGAAATAAAAACCAACGATTAAATATTTGAATATGTTTGACAAAATACTTAGTTATATTTTTTAGAAATAAAAAAAATAACACATTTTCTACCAAAACAAAACTATTTTTTTCATTTTGATAGTTAAAATAATTTAATAGACAATTTATCAACAAATAAAATTGTAATATGAATATAAACTCAGCCCCTATTTATTGCACTGAATAAATGACAGAGTTAATTAAGATGAAAAAAAAATTCTATAATTAAAAATGTAGTTTTTTTCGGTCATTCAGAAATTTAGGAACCTTAACTCACTTTCTTTTACGCTACGATTCGAGTTCTGGTGCATTTATAGTCATACATTAATTTTTTTTTATATTTAAAGTTTTTGTTTCTTTTCACTAAATTTTTAAAATATATTTTTTGCATAAATAGGTTTATTATTATTTCGGAAGCACATTAGTCACAATAGACATATTAGTCAAACATGCTGGGTGGGGCAGTAGGTAATTAGATGTCTTTCAACCGATCGGACGAAGGCCGACAAATTCTTTATGGATTTTTATGGGTCCAGTACCCTTTATCATTGGGATAAAATTTCTGCAATAACTATATATAGTTTTCCACATTTAAATTAGTAAATATAACATGTTAAAGAAAAAACTTTCGTAAGTAACTATGTAATTTTGTATGATATCTTTGCGTAAAAGATGTTCATTTCATAAACTTGGAATTATATGTATAAAAAAAATATGACTGATCTGACAAAACTGAATCTGATCTGATCTGAAAAATCCTTATTTTTTCATTAAAAATATTTTTTTTCATTTTGCATATTTCAATTCATTAAATTTTTGAACTAAAACCACAAATCATAAGCACCTAAAGTTTATTGTTTTTGTTTTTGACTTGCCTATCATTTTTGTTAAAGCGATACTATAAAATCTTGTGACATCATTTAATAATTTTTTTTTTTTTCATTTTATGTTTTATCTATTTGTTAAATTATTGAAAATTATCTTTAAACACCTACAAATATTTGACATTTATTTTTTGTTTTAATGACAACATTAACAAAACCAAAAAAAAAAAAATTAAAATAAAAATTAGCAAAAATTCCAGAAATAAATTTTGCTTTCTCTATTGTACTTTTTCTATAGTTTTTAAGTTTTTTTTTTTTTCATAACTAGTCAAATGACAAAAATAAATGAAAAAAAAAAAATGTTCTCTGCTGCAGTTTATTTATTTTGTTTTTATTAAATTTTCTATTTTTTTCATAATTTCAATTTTGCAAAACTCTCAAAATAAATGAAATCGAAATCGAACATAATATAATGTTACTGAGAATGAGTTATAAATAATATGCACCTAAAAACAAAAAACAAAAACATGATCAAGGTCAATACCATACCAGGTTCTATCTAAATTCATACTCATTTTTTCTTTGTTATTTTATTTATTTTTTACTTAATTGATTTTTTTATGATATTGTAAGAATTTTGAATCATAAACGTCATAATATTCAATTCACCGAATACACAAAGCACTAAAAATTAATTTTAAGATTTTTATTTAGAATTCAATTAATAGTTAAACATTATTATATTATTAAATGTCTACAGCATACTTATATGTATGTAAGTATATGTACATGTTACCATTAAAATATGAAATCAGTCAAAATTCAATATAATTATTTTGAAATTATGATTATTATGAATTGAAGTCAACGAAACGTAACGTAACACGAAATATTGATCGTGCTCATCTTAGCATATTTCGTCAATTTAAAAATATATAAGTATGGTTGTTTGTAACTACATATATTATATAATCTTCTAATGCTGCTAATAAATTATTTTTGTTTTTGAAACATTAAGTTCAAAACAATCATCTTTGATAAAATAACTATGACAGTTACATATTACTTATTATTAATGACAGTTATAGCATAATATTACGATTATTTATGATTTTATCAGAATATAAAAAAAATAGAAATTGTTTTTGCAATTTCATAATTTATAAAATGCACCGGAAAACATAATTGTGTAATTATATTTACTAATTTAATACAACTACATAGCAAAAAAATGTACTTTCTTATTAAATCTATACCATTGTTAACATATTTGCATCTATTTATTAGGTCTGTAGTTTAATTCGAAATTTATGCATATTCCTATATGTTTACTTTTTCATTTGTGTTTTCTTTAGAAATTTTTGAGAGATTTAAGAGAATTTGAATAAAAAAATGTATTCAAGAAAATCATATGTTTACATTTTCCTGTAAATATTTTAGGCATGATTTTTTCTTGTCTTTTTGAAATTTTTGCAAATTTTATTATGACATTTTCATATTTTAAAATAAAGTAAATATACAATATACATACATATATAAATCTATTTTAACTATTTTGATGAAATTGTAATTGCTTCTATAAATAATGCTTAAACAATCGATAAGTCTGAACATATTATTATTAATATTGCAACTGTACAAAAAAAAAACAATGAAATTAAACAAAAAAATTGAACTATAAATTGAACACAATTGTTTTTAATATCTGTTGACAAAAGAAATACAAATAAACGAATTGCCTACATAAAATAGAATAAAATCTTACAATTGAAAAAATTGGTAACAAGGCAACTTTTTTTGATGCTTAAATAAGATATTAAGCTTCAACTGCAATTGTAAATATAAAGCATTATATTGTTTCATTTTCTTTAACTCATATTTAAATGCAGAATAATTTTATTTTGCGATTTGTTTCAAATGTTTGCAGTTTATAATTGCAATTGCATTGTGTTCTACATTTACTTATTTTTGTCAAATAAATGTCAAAAAACAATAAATATGACAGTTTAAAGTTTAAACTATGAACTGTAGCTAAAAACATTTTTTGTTTTTGAAAAAAATTAGACCTATATATATTGAAGAACGTTTACTGTCTTAGAATTCGTAATTTGATGGTAACAGAACACGTGTAATATATTATGCATACATAGTTATACATGTACATATATATATAATAAAATATTAAACCAGAATCTTAATAGAGAATTATATCAAGGTTGAAGTAGTTTTTGATAAATTTCAGTTTAAAGTAAAAAAAAAAAATATAAACAAATTATTTAGTTATAAATGTAAGTATGTATTTGGAATAATTTTTAGCTTTAAAGTTTATTGATAGGGATCTTTAATTAGTTGTTACCAAATTAGTGAAATATGTATTATGTATATGTAATACCATATGAATGTATAAAGGAAACTGTCCTATAGAATTATGATATCATCAACTATTTTTTTTTTTTTTTTTTTATTAAACCACAATAGATTTAATATCATTTACGGTACGATGATATGATAATATCATTTTAGAATAAAAGCCGCAAAATAAGATAAAATAAAATTAAATAATAAAATTTTTATTTAATAATAATTAATCTATATAATGAAATAAGTTTATTAATTTTTTTTTTTTTTTTTCTAAATAAATCAGAATTATATTGTGGTCTTTGACTAATTAGATGTTACTATTATATATAAATACATACTTATAAAATTTTATTTAAAAAAAAAAAAAATAAAAATAATCAAAATTATTTTGAAAATAAATTTTTGAAAACATTGTTGCTTGCATTTAAATATTTAAAACAATCTATGTCTCCTTTGCGAAATCCAGCACTTTATAAACAATCATTACAATTTGCTGAAACTCCGAGTTTATGACAATAGTCAAGTCAAGTGTGGCTTCTAAAAATTTGTACAATTAGGCAATATAGATTCATTTTAGTACTAAGACACTATATATATATATATATATTATATATGTATATATATCTTCTCATCAAGATAATTTCGGAGTAACAACCTGTTTTGGAGTAACAACCATATCTATACTTATGTCAAACATCTAAAGAAATATCAAATTGTTGTCTCATGTGGTAAAGTGAGAATTGCTTTGTAACCTAATTGACTCGTCTCAGATAATCAAGTACATATTATATAATCACATTTCATTAAATCCAAATATTCTCAGTCTTACTAAAATTTAAATAACAATAGTATACTGGTATCAGAATTAGTTATACGAAATTTCAAAATTAAGTATATATACATATATAGCTACATAGTTAATGTATATCATATTTTTTTTTTTTTATTAAATTTTTCTTGTAATGGCACTACAAGTGTAATCAAGATTTCGACATTGAATTTTTATCAAACAAGTGGATCGTGGTGAAGCTTTGTCATGATATTGTCCTCCCCTTAGATCTTGGCCTTAACACTTGCAGTTTTTAGTGGCTGTTGTTATAAGAACTTTTGTCTGTAAGTCACCTTATGGAGGTGGAGAAAACATTTCCCCATGTTTTCCAATTGTTTAAATGTGTAACCTATTTATTTCAATATTGTTTCTTTCATGTATACCTGCTTCATTTGATAATTGCTAGAAAAGTAAAAAAAAAAATATTTAAGTAATATGATTAACAAAAAAGTTAATAAAAAAAAAATTAAAAAATTTTTGATAACAAAACCGTAAAATGAACAATAATTGAATAATATAGAAAAAAATTATGAAATGGAAATCTGTATAAGATGGAATGTTTGCTCACAATGTATGTTTACAGTTTTAAAGAGAGAGTTCTCAAATTTTGTACAATTGTCAATCTTCATCAGCTAGAATAGAACTAAAAGTAGGAGTTCCAATAATGTTTCTATATATGAAATTTCAATCAACGAAAACTATTCAATTCTACTAGATTAATAATAAAAATATTGCTTCCTCATGGTATTGAAGTAAAAATTTAAATAAATTCTTGATAATATTTTCAGAATTCTTTTTTTTTAGAATTCATTTTTTTTTAATTCGGTTCATAAATAAAACTTTATTGACGTAAATTTTGTGCATTGTGCGTACCTGAACAATGTGTGAAATTTATGAAGAAATTATATAATATTTATTTATTTTGAATCAAAAATTTATTTCATTCATAAAACTAAAATAAATTAGTAATAATTTAATTTTAGTATGCCTTAAAGGGTTAATAAGAATAATAACAATTTTCATTCATTAAATTAATTAAAATTTGATGTTATTATTTTTTTTTTTTAATACGATCTCAAAACAATATATTTTTGCTATAGTTAAATAGATTTTTTTTTTTTTTGCTTTTATTTTTAATTTTGACAATTTTATAAGTTAATTTTGTTGAGTTAATTTTTCATTTTTGAAAGAAATAGATAAACAAAAAAATAATCTAAAACAAAGCAAAAGTAAATAAATAAATACAAAAAAAAAAAAACAAAAACAAAAGTGAGAAAAATTTAAAGAAAAAATTGTATATCTATACTTATAGTTACATATAACATAAAATTCGTTGGAAATTTCACGGTCGCTAAACAGGTGATATAATATAATATTACAAAAGGTAAATACGGGTCTACTTCTACTTATAGTAATTTTTTTGGATAGATTACTTGGAAAATTTACGCAAAAAAAAACTTTTTTTTTTTATTTTTTTTTTAGAAAATTTTAATTGCTTTTCATGACGAAATAGATGGTCGTATATATAGAGGAAGTCTTCAACATGATTTTTATGTTTGTTTATTGGCTGTCTTAATGATGGAGGAGTAATTATTATTATTATTTCAAAATATATATTATTTTTTTGTTTTGTTTATTTCATTAAATTTCTTTTTTTGGATTATTCTTTAATTAATTTCTGAATGGTGAGACGATGAGTTAGATCTTAAAAATTTGTTTAGGTAGAGGAATAAAACATAAAAAAGAAACAAAAATATTTATAAAAAAAACATGTCTATATCACTAGACACATTATGAATCATTTGTGACCAATTATGAATCGTTATTTTATTTTATGTGTATTTGTATGTTTTTTAGAAAATAATCGGAAGCGAATTTAATTTAAAAAATAAATCCAAATTTGTACTTTTTAAAAAAAAACAAAAAGTAAATTATAACAAAATAATCATCATAGTAAGAATGTGAGGTAGTTAATTAATTTCCAATTAAGAAGAACAATCATTTTCTTATATTTAAGTATATTATTTATGTACATATGTACGTGTATACATACTCGTATAGTATTTCTTTAGTGCAATATCATAAGTTGTTGAATGATACCTCTAGATAAAACTATTATAAAGATAGATCAATGCTCTGTTAAATTTTGTATTTTAAAATTTTTCATGGCATATCGCTTTGAGAAAAAAAAAATATTTATTGAGCCAGTTCCATTGAACAAAAATTAATTTGACATAATTAAGTCTTACTTACTTAATTGTTTTTGGATAATATTCTGAAGCTAATGAAAACGAAATATTTCACCTATGAATGTACATTCTCGAATTAGATAAACTCTTGCCATAAAAAAAGATTATTTTTAAATTTTGTTGTCTAAGTTTTACTTCTGTAATTACTTATATGCATTGGTGCAATTTTTAAGGAAGGAAATTAATGTTTCAAGGAGTAGTTATAAACAATAAATAGTCATAGAAAACATAAAGAGTAATTTTTTTTTGTTGAAACCTATCAATTTATATAGAAAAAGGTGTTATTTGACAGATGTCAATGACATTTGTTTTAAAATAATTTGTAGTCAGAAATTTGACAAATTAACATAGAAACACCTTAACCGCAACAACTTTTACAATGCCCAATGTTCTTATTGATATATATTGAGTGTTCCAGACCATGCGTATCAGCTTTTCAAGAGGGGAAGGAGCCGTTATTTTAAAATTAAATAAAAGTTTTATTTACTAAATCGAGAGTGCTCTATCTAGAGTGCTCTATAAATAACGACTCGTTTCCCTCTTAAAAAAGGTGATACCCATGCTCTGGAACAGCCCGCCGGTATTACCCAGTATAATCGTCACGATTTGTAGTACATGCATATTCGTTAAGTTATTGTTAAATTTCAAACAACATTTATTCTACTCGATACAAGAGCAACAACAAAACAAAAAAGTGATTTAAGTGATCCGAATCGATGAAGATCCAAATTTATCTATTTGCTGCCCAAAAAAAAATATTGATCTACGAAGATTCAATTTGCGATTTCAAGCTGAAAAAACATATTAACATTAAAAAACTAAATTTTTCGTATAGTTATATACTTAATATAGAGTGATAATTCTCCAAAAGTTTATCAAGTTCTATTAAAACTTAAAAAATGTACTGTTTCATGTCATTACACATACATACTGGAAACATCGTTGGTTTTAACGGTTTTAAAAATGATTAAATAATTTTGCAAACGGAAAATTAAATTTTTTCTAGAAATCGCTCTTTATTTAAATAAAGTTTTATATGTTATGTCTGCCATGTTTATGTACTTATTGTTTTACTCGAAATAATGCCTGATTCACTGATTCAGAACGTATGTTCCAAACCCATGCGCGCGCATATTTTTTGTATGAAAATTTGAATTCTCTCAATTTTCAAAAATGTTTCGAACATTTTTTTCTCTCCGGAACAAAAGTTGATTTAACTTTAACTTTGTGTTCGGAACAATTTTTTTTGCTGTCATTTTTAATTTTTTTGACATTTCTCACATACAAAGCATAAACAAAAAAAAAAAAAACAAACAATTCATAAAAATATTGAAAAACCAATATTTATAACACTTCTACACAATTTTGTATTTATTTTATATATTAACAATTATTTTATATTAAAAATTATTGTATATTAACAATATTATTTTATTTATTATTTAATAATTTTATTTATTTGAACAACAATGATTTGATATATTGAGATTGAAATAAACAAAAATAGAAAAAGAAATAAACATTTCAAATCAAATTCAAATGTTAATGTCTGCTATTAAAATTTTTTTTTGTTCGGAACACAATGTTCTTCAGCAATAAATCGCATTCATAAGAATTCTCTTTTAACAAAACTGTTCGGAACAAAATGTTCTGAATCAGTGAACTAAGCATAATCTCCAAAATAAATATAGTTAACGAAAAAATTCTCATTGACAGTTATTATTATTCATAAATATCATAGCAAAAATAAAGTAATGATGAATACATTTTTTTACATTTACAAGCTCTCCTAACTTAACTAACTTTAAGGAATAATGAAAAAAGAAAATTATTAAAAATCAATGTATAGATACTGTATGTTACATACGGGCTTCAAAAACATTTTGGTGATGTATAACTTCCGGAAAATTTCTTTTCTATGGTTTACATATTATTAGTAGCATAGCATTATGCTGTGTAAACTAACCCTTTTTACACATTTTTGAACACAGCTACACTCTCTTATTATTACCTTTTGTTATTGTGTAGAAAATGGTTAGTGACAATCTACTTCTCGCTAGGTGCTAAATGAGTATTTAGTATCATATTTGAAGTTTGATATTGACATTAAAAAATAACAAAAATAAATAAACAAGCTCATGAGCAAAAAATTAACGTTCCTTTAATAATCTACTCATGAGTAGTTTACACAGCGCTTAATAGAATGCTTTTATTGAATACAGGATATTCTCCAACAACAAAATATATATATTTTCCTGCGAATAATTTACTTCACTATTTGGCTATATAATATCATACGTATCATACTTCTTCATACTACAGTTATCAGATGTCATAAAACCCATTACACTATTTCAAATATTCAATTTTTATATTAAATATATTAACAGGGTAATCAAGAAAAGCATAACTAATTAGACTTATTTAATCGATTCAGTGATATCGTTTATCTTATATGTAACTAGGAAATGATTCTTAGAATAATATAAATATATGCGATACTAAGTTTGAAGGGAGAACAATATAAACATGCGATTACACTGTTATATGCATTGATTAAACAATGCAAGAATATTAAGTGTATTCATGTTTAGATGTGGAAGTGTATAGTAGATGTAGATT
The DNA here is from genome assembly GCA_963942445.1 of Argyra leucocephala. NCBI lineage: Eukaryota > Metazoa > Arthropoda > Insecta > Diptera > Dolichopodidae > Argyra > Argyra leucocephala. The sequence goes on from OZ012681.1 coordinate 21,340,813, forward strand.
TACAATGATTTTGCACTTTTGCTGTTGTAGTCGATATAGAATTGTGACAGTGGTTTGTTTACATATGAATTTAATTTATAATAATTATAAGAATAAGTGAGAAACAAGTTTATTTTTTCCCCTTGTAACTACATTCATAAAATAATTTAATTAAAATTTTATTTGAATTTAATTTTTTTATTTAAAAAATTACCTCTGTCCATATATCTTAGCCATTTCCCAAATTGACTTTACAAATGTCAAACTTAAAAAGTACAATAATAAAAGAACAGAGTAGATTTGAGTCTTGTAGAATATTTTTTCATATAAAATTCTTACAATGACACTACATTTCTACACTTCTAACATCTACTTAGTACAAGACTACACTTTCAATCTACACCTATTTGTGAAAACCCTTATATATTATATATATTATTATTTCCATAGAGAAACATAATTTAGAATACTTTATCAAAAGTTGATTTTGATAAAATGTCGCTAAAGGCTGAAGTCCAATGAAAACGACACGACATTGTCGAAAAAATATGTCAAATTATATTGTGAATACATGTGTTTAAATGGCATTATAACAAATAGAACGACACGACAAAGTCGGCGACATTTCATTTTGACAGTTCTTTTTAAATTTTAAATTTTTTCTATTTGTTTTTGAATTGTTTGAAAATTTAAATTGTGAAATTGTTTTGTTTTTCGACATTTTTATTTTTATTTATATTAATTTATTTTATTTATATTAGTTATTTTATATAAACGTTCTTCTTCAACTTAAATATTTATTTTGAATATCAACTGTCAACTGAAATGTCTCGTTCATTGGACTTACTATGCGACATTCTATGCCGACAATCTAGGACGACAATTTCGTGTCGTTTTCATTGGACTTCAGGCTTAAGACAAAAAAAGTTCAATTGACCAAAGTTATAATAGTGATTTTTATCAAGTATGATATAAATTGTTTATCAACTGTTTACTCAACCTTATTTAAATCTAAAAATCGATTTGCAAAATGTAACCTACAAACATAATATTATGTAATTGAATTTAGGTGTTTAATTAAAATGTAATAAGTCTTATTATTATTTTATTTAAACACTTACTTACTAATTTTTTTTTTTTTTTATTTTAATTAGCAGAATTAGTTAACAGTTGTAATTTATTTTGTATTTTCAATTGCTTTTTTTATTACCTATTTTTTTTTTTTTTTTTTTGCATACGTACACGTATGTATATTCAACCAGCCCTCATAATCTTATTTACATCTAAAGAAGTTTAATGAACTGTTATTCTTATAAATTGTTGTGTATATTTATATGTGCATGCATATATATATATATCATTGCGTATCTGAACCGTTAATAAAATTTTCTTGTTTTACTTAATTTAACCAATCACAATGTAATTTCTATATATACAAATATATGAGACTTTGTTGAAAGTAAACCAAAGTCGTTATGTCCAAATAATCAACCCACATTAATATTATAAATTTAATTTTTTTTTTTTTGCACATATCCAAGATTGAAGGCTTTGAACACATAGAAATAGTCTGGATAAGGAAATCCCAGAAATTGAATTCAATTTTTGTATTACATATATATTATAAGTGTCTATTTTTTATTTCTTGGTTTAATTCTTTTTATTGTTAAAATAGTTGATTGAATTCTGAATAAACTCTAAACACCATTTAAGTATATTTTGAGTAATTTTTGTATTTATCTGTAATTTTTGTTAAAGAGAGAGTTATTTTAACGCTGAGTATGTTTCTTTAAAATTGAGAAAGAATATTTAAATTAGACTTTATTCATTAGGTCTGTATGTTTACTTTTATTTGCAAAAATTTGAAAATGAGAGGAAAAATTACGTGATCATAAAATTCTGCGAGAATAGTTAAAATGTTCTCTTTTGCAAACAAAAGTAGAAATACGCAAAATTTGCATTAATTTATCCAAATTTTTTCATGTCAAAAATAATTGATTTTTAGGTTATGAAATTTTTTTAAATTTGAATTAATTTAGTAATTTTCTGAATTTTTTTGTAAAATTATTTAATGTTTTTGTTGAAGAAAATTAAATTAAATAATTTTTCGTGGTTTTGGTCTTTTTGTCGGTAAAAAGTTATATAAATAAGTTTTCAAGTTAGGTATACAACTTTTTATTTATTTTAGGTATACTACTTTTTATATGAACAATATTCTATTGACATTTAAAACAATAACAAAAAAATGACAGTAAATTTCATTTGCAAAAAATTATTTAAGAGAGAGCTCTGACGTCACGTTTTAAACACAAAATTCTCTTAAATTTCTCAAAAATTTGTAAAGAGCATGCAAATTGCAAATAAAAAAGTTAACATACAGGAATTTGGATAAATTTACGTAAATTTATATAAATTTGCGAGTTAACATACAGACCAATTATTGAAATGGAGGCAAAGTTTACACTCCCACATATAAATTTAATTTGATTGGATGAAAATATGAAGAAAATTTTGTGTGTAAACGAAGTTTGACATTTAAATAATATTTGAAGAAAAAACAGGATTTATCTTATTTTCATCAAAATTAATCTTGACCGGTACAAAAATAAATATATAACGCAAATCTCTATAAGTGGTAAAAAAGTAATAAGATTAAAAAATGTCTATTGACAGAAAAAAAAGAAAGTGTAAATGATGACTAAATTCCTGTCATTGCATTTTTTTTGTCACTTGTATTAAAACTTTTATATATAAAAAAATCGATCAAACACTTTTCTGTATACAAAAAAATTGTATACAAAATTTTGCTGTACTGTTTAATAAATAATTTGACAAACAATTTGATTATGTAGGTACATGTCTTTCAAAATTCCATCAATTCAAATAAAGACGTTGAAAATAGTCGAACATTTTCATTTTCATCTTACTAAATATGTCTGCTTATTTAATTGCACTGAATTTGATGTGTAAACGCACGCTGCCTAAAAATACTTTCAAATCTTTCAATATTGACCATTTATTGTTTTTTAAAAACTCTACTAGTATTTTTCGTTTTTATATTGTTTATATAAGTAATTAAATTATTAACTAAGGATGTCAAAACTTCGATAAATAACAGCTAGTTAATAAAATTGTATTAAAAGGAGCAAAAAAACTTGTGAATACGTAGAAAATTATAAAATATTTAATAATACAATCTTCAACATGACGTTGACATATTATTATTATCATAAACGATAAGATAAAATCGGTGATAGTTATTGTGTGTATCTACATATTTTGATTTTTCATTTTTTGATATTTTGATATATTCATTGAACATTTGAGAATAATAAAAATATGTTTTTCGAGATTATTAATTTTTTTGAAAATAGTGTCTATTGTTTAATGTCTGTTGTTATCAATTCTGTGTTATAAATACCCACATACAAATAGAAAATTTATTATAATTTTATTGTTATTTTCGTCACAGACATTCTTGTTATTTATAAAGTTTCTATATCAACGCACCCTAAATAACAAATATATATTATTATTTATTTAGTAATTTCTTACTATTAATATTAGTATGTTTTTATTATTTTTTACCGTTTGGAAATGTTGTGGGCTACAATTTTTGTAATTTTTTGAATAAATGTAAAACAGGTCTTGTTAGAAATGGTACAATCTTTTCAAATTATTCTGGGTACACTTTTAGTCATACGTACATTCAATTGATTCGCACAGGCAATCAGAGCATCCAAACATGATCAAATTACAATTATATATTAAACATATATTATCTTCTAAACGTTCTTACAATCAACTATACTCTTTTTATATTTATATTTGAACTGTGCCTATATACTAAAGTTGAAATTTGTAATTGAATTGGTTTTTCAGAACATTTTTTTACCGTTATATTACATTTTTTTGTATTTATAAATTTATAGTAAAATTTCATGTATACCGCTGCAGTAAAATGGAAAACAAAATAGCTAAAATTGCTAAGATTGCAGCCTTCGAGAAATGGTCCACATCCTTCCTGGAAAAGGGTCCTAAATTTTGACTGTACATTTATATGCAGTTCGAAATAATAAAATAAAATTAAATTAACTGCAGCTAAACAATAAATTTTCCCTATAAAAATATGGTGTATGGAACAAAATAGAACTCAACCTATGAAAAACTCCATGAACCAATTTTATTCTCTCTCTCTCTGTTTTTTTATTGGGATTTTTTCACGGAATTACTTGCTTAAAAAAAATTATTTATTATTTGTTTTTATTCTTCTCAAAATGTAAATGAATAATGGTGATATTATAAAAAAAAAACCAACAAAAATTTTTTATTACCATTAATGGAAAATCATTAAAAAAAAAAAGTATTCTTGGACTTGAATTTGGTTATTGATGTTTTATTTTCCTTTTTGAAAATTCAACATTTAAAATTTTCAAATTTTAATTCATTTTCAATAATTTTATTTATTTATTTTTTTTTTTGTTTTTTTTTTTAAGATTTATTTTGTAACTATTTTATTGAATGATGATGGCAAAATATCACGAGACCTTAACATTTTAAGTAATTTAAATCAATATGTGAAAAAAAAAAATTTTTTTCACGACACCCATATATGCACTTTAATCCAAACATGCTGTTAAAATGGAATCATCTAGACATTGTGTATTTTATATATTAAAAAATCCAACAAAAGAATTTGTTTTTCTTTCGTTTTTGTTTTTTTGGTAGAGTATTTTAAATTTATAAAGTAAAAAAAAAAAGTTTTATATTTTTCATTTGCCTTTGTTTAAATTTTACTAAAATAAGAATATAATATAATATACATATATATATTCTTTATATATATTTATATATAAAGAAAGATTTAAACTATGTACTCGTATTAACAAGAAGATAAGGACAATGGGTATCAAATTTTTTTTTTTAGCACTTTTAACTCAAATTTCTTTGTTCAAATTTCTTTATTGGTAGTAATCAGACTATGCAGTCGTATATAAGTACATAAGGTAATGTGTAAATATCGCCATATTTGCTAGCCAAAATAATTTAAAATAACAATGTATATTGCCTTTATTTGTTTGTATGATGTAATAATGATTCATATTATCTAAAGATTGATCTATGATTTAGAAAACACTAGAAACTAATAATTAGTAGATTATCCTTAATTTTATTTATTTTTTGTTGTTCTTATAAATTGAAAATAAATTTAAATTTTTTTGATCAAATCATTAAACATAAAAAAAATTATATACACAAGTACCTATGCCAATCGACATGTTTCATCAGCTCCTTTGTTAAATTATGTTGTAATTGATTGTTCGTTTTCTTGTTTATAATTGACTTTTCGATTTTATCTGGGGTGGCATTGTGTAATTTGAAACGTCGTTTTGTTTCGACTATTTTCAAAAAGTGGCATTGCATAATTTTGTTTCGACCATTTTTATTTTGTTTCAATCTTTTCAAAATTGGTACGACACGTTTGATACGACCAAAATTTGGCGATTGAAAAATAGTTGACGCTTTTAGGTAAATTTTAAAAAAAATAATAAATTAATACATGATTTTTATTGGAATATTTATTTTAGAAACGCACAGAAATAAAAATTCCAATAAAATGAAAAATTAAGTAAATTTATAATGATTTTCTGTAAAGAAAAAAAATTTTCAGAATAAAAAAAAATAAAAATTTTGGTATTATTATTCGCTTTTTTTACTTGTATCCAGTTGCAATTTCTTTTAGTTCCATTTTTTTATTTTAATATTATTTTCTAGCAGTAATTGTTGAAATTTTAACGAAACAAATCAAAAATGGAATTATGTAAAGTGTTTCACTGTTTTTTCGCGCGTTTCAAAATAAATTAACGTTTCAAATTACGTAATGTCATCCAAATTTTGTTTCGACAGCATTCTGTTTCGACCGAAATGTTTGAAACAAAGTTACACAATGCCACCCCTGTATTAAAATAGGTTATAAATAGTATTGTTAAAATTTCTCATTTCTTCAGCAATTTGATGCAGAACTATACATTTTTTTTGACGATTTGGAGTTCTATGTAGACGTGACCTGTTCAGATATATAACTATGTATTTCATTTCCGCATTTGATTGTTTAAAATTACATGTCTATTCTATACCCTTTGTGAATGCTATTATGGCCAAACAAAATTAGAAAAAAAGAGAATATCTCGACCGATTCTTTACTTCAACAAATTACTTCCACCCAAAAGAATCACAGAAAATAATTTTTTTTTATTAAATAAAATTTGTATATATAGTTTTTTTTTTTGTTTTTCTTTATTAATTTTAATTATAATATTAGATTTCAAATTGTTTACAATTTCTTAAAATAAATTAAATTTATTGATCTTGGCGATTGCTGTGTGATCAAATTATTAGGTTTACAAGAATTATTTATTACAAGAATTTTTACAGACATGAAATAATTATATTTTTAGCCTATTATTGTTATTATTATTATTATTATAGTTTGAAAAAATCAAAATTAAATTGACATTAGCAAAAAATACTTCCAAACTAAAAGTTAAGGTAGGTAGAAGTGATCATTCTAGTTGCTTCTGGAAAACCATTTAGTATTTAATAGTGCTTTTTTTGCTACCATGACTCAAATTACCTATTCATTATTTTGGGTTATTTTAGGGGAGCACTTTTCCATTATCACTCTCCCAAAGAATTCAGTATACTAGAACCACCCTGTGCGATTGAAAAGATTGATCAAATCACCAAATTTGCTTTCCCCAAAAAATACCTATATTGATGAGGAAAGCCTCATCTAAAGTCCGGAGTCTAATTCTAGTTAATACTGGACAGCTGCAAAAGAAATTTTCAAGAGTTTCTGCCTCATTTTTTTTTTGCAACTGCGACAATGATTATTGAATGGAATACCTAGGTTGGCAGCTTGGTTGTAGCCGCAATGTCGTACATTTTTATTCCAGCTGAAAATCAAAGTTTGATGGTGTATGGAAAAATGGTGAATGATTTATGGTATGTCATTGACTAACTAATTCAGCAAAATTTGAATATGATTACAGAATTCAAGAGGAAATCGATGATTTTATAAAAACATAAAAGACGAGAGGACATAATTACCTTAACTTTCTTGTTCCAAGTTGGAAACAAGTTCAACGAAGACTTAAAAAGATTTAGACATAAGATTTATTTATGTGTGATATTAAATTAATATTATTAATTCGAATTATGTAATTCGGGTTATTTGCTTTGGTTTTCGAACCGATTTTAGAGATTGATTTAGATTTTAATTTCAAACAGAATTTATAAATTAAGCTCTCAAATTTGAAAATAAAACTGTTTTAATTTAAAATAACTCTTATATTTAATATCTCTAATACTGCAAGTATCTCTAAAATCAGATATAATAATTACAAAGCTAAATCAAATCCAAAAAAAAATTGTATATATTTATTTAGGTTCTTAATGTTGTATTTACATGTTATTAAATCCAAATTGAATTTGTGAAAAAATACAGTTCTTATATCTCCATTTTTGTTTAATATTTGGTTAATAAGAGTCATTTGGTAGATACTCGCCACATTTCGTTTAAATTGTAGACTTGTCTATTTGCTATGTCCACAAAAGATAGACGAATCACTAATAAACAAATAAAAAAAAAATTTTAATTTCTTGTCGAATTTTTAGAACAATTTTCACTTTTCAGATTGAATGAATCACCATATATATTCTAAATTGTATATTTATTTCGGGAAATTCTCGATATTTTTCGAACAAAATGTTTTCTTCATATATTTCGAATTAGTTTTCAGTTGGTACTCTTAAAAAAAATAATACAATATTATTTTACTAACTCAATGTCAGCTCACTAATATTAAATTATTTCTGATTTTACATCAAACCACAAATTAATTTTAGAAGCAAATAACATGAAAAAAAAATCACACGCAAATAGATTTTTATATAAAATTTATTGAATTAAATTTGAAATTGAAAGTATAAAGAAATAAATTGAATGCATTTTTAAAATTCTAAATACAGAAATACGATATTTTATATTCGACTCATTTTCAAATAATTATATAATTTAATTTTATATTTACATAGTATGATGTAAGTATATAAATTATATACATATGTGATGTATTTATCATTCATACTTATACAATGTGGTGAAACATACGAATTTACAGAGTTTAAAATTAGAGATTATTTTGTTGTGAATTGTTTAAAAAATATAAACAAATTTCAATAAATTTTTATCAGTAACTATCGTACTATAGTTGTTGAAGTGAACCATAATAATATGTAATTATGAATTTTTAATCATAGAAATCGCATTTTATAATTAAATTAGAAATAAAAAATTCAAATTATATTTAGGTCCATTGTTGTTTTTGCTTTACATGAATAATAGTTGATTGTATAATTAAAGAATAAACTCTAGCATTTGTGGTTGACACCGATTTTTTTCCTATCATTAAATCAAATGATGATTACACCTTGTATTACAGAGAGATTTAGATAAATCTCAATTCTAGTGCATTGAAAATGGTTTTGGTTTAAACAAGCTAGGCTAACATTTTGATACTATAATATTTTCTTTTGACTTTTAAATTTATATTATGGGTGTATTCTATTCGAGATATTTTCGAATCGATATTCTATTTTGTTAGCTTTTTCGTGCTATCATAAATGCTAATTCAAACCAATAGTACAAAAATAATATAAAATGAAATATAAATGTAACTAAAAATTGTACTGGGAAGCACATTTAAACAAAGAATCAATATCTGCAATCACTAAAATGAGTTTATTTGTATTGTCTGGTTATCAGCTGTAGCCCCTAATAATTTTTTTTTAAAGAATTAAATTTGATTTTATGTTTTATTAAAATTCTGATAGCTTAAACAGTTGTTCTACACTTGCTAAAGATAATAATTTAATGTTTGGTTATTTTATAAAAATAAAATATTTAAATTAATATTAAATTCTTTCAAATAAGATCTGAAATTGAAAACTCAGTAGAAGACAACATAAATTTTCAAAAAAAATATCTGATTCTAAAAATTATTTTTTTTTTATTTTTTTCTAATATTCATGCTTAATTAAATTTTTAAAAATAACTACAAAAAAAAAAATGTGTCATTCTAAAAATTAAATTTAAAAACCACAACAAAAGCAATATTTAAAAAAAAAATGTTTTTCTTATAGTTTTGTCGAACTTTGTTAAAAAAAATATTTTCCCATTAAAATAAAATTTATCAAATTTTTAACACTTTCAAAATTTACTAAAAAAAATTTAATCCTATATAAAATACATTTTTAATAAATTTATTTATGCTATACATAAAACTACATACATATCTATATATGCATTATGCATTTAAATATATTTAACATTTTTTAGCCGCGCTTCCTCAATTAACTTACATAAAAAAAAAAATAATAATTCCTTTAGATCAAAGTTCTCATTACATATCGCCAATTATACATTAACAAATTTCTCAATTCAACCCATCCATCTCATCCCAAATTATTAGTATGTCTGTCTAATAAAAAATTACAAATTATGGCTGATGAAAATTAGGGCGCGTATTTTTATCTTTTCATCCTATTTTTTTTATTTCTTTTTTTTTTTTTGTTTCTATAGTAGTAAACTATTAATCTTTTCAAAGATCTGGAATGTATATTGATACATGTATATTATTATAATCTACACAAAAAACAATTTTGCATCTGTTTGGTCATATATTGTTAGAAATTTTATTTAAAAATGCACAAGGAAAATTATTGTAAAGACTGATACCAATTTCAGTCCAAAAAATTTAACTTAAATTGAAAATTTAAAGGAAATTTTTTTCGATTTTATTTTATTTTTGTTTTTTGTTCTTGTTTTTTTTTTTTTTTTGTTTTTTTTAAGATTCTAAATTTATATTTTTGAGAGCAGAGATGATAAATAAAATGTAGAGTAAGCAAGCAAGCATAAGCAAAGCAAATGGCATTTAGCAAGCTAATTTAAGAAAACACGAAGATAGAGAGAGAAAGAGAGAAAAAATTTGAGTGTTATTCACGTTTACATGTTTTTAAATCCTTGCACAATAAATTTTATGTTGAAGAAGTAGAATTATGTATCTACTCTATACATCCATTCAACATATATAATATTATGAAAAATGTTTATGTAAAATATGATTTATTTATTTCAATTGGACACTGAAATTATGTTCTCTCAGTTTAGGGTGGTATTAATTTTTCGAAATAAATTTTATATAAATATCGATATCAATTATAAACTTATAACTATAATTTTACTATAATATAACTAACAATTTTTAATTAATTAAATGTATTAATAATTAATTATAATTTATCTTTCAAACATCGTATTTATTTTATGTAAGGTTCTTTTTTTGTTAACTTTATTATTTTGTTTAGGAAGATAGGGCTTTCACAAATCTTTTAAATCAAACATTATTTTCGAACCAAGTTTTAACCTCAAACTAAATTTTTTTCTTAAACTCATCTGCATCAAATATTTCTGAATCTTCTCACCATTATTTTTTCTCTTGTGAGTTCAAGTTTATTATGGTGTATATTTTGATGTCTAACTTTTGCATTGTGTGTGGTGAGTGCCCTAATTAATATGGTTTTCTAATATTAGGCTCGTTTGGCCGTTTCATATTTCTCTATATAACAGTTTCATCAAAACAATAGCTAAATAAACTGAATAAAACTAAATAAAATAAACTAGATAAAACTAAATAAAAACAAGCTAAATAAAATTGTAAGAAATAAACATTTTAACAATATGTAAAAATGTAAAAACGTTAATAAGTGACTTTATGATTGAAATTTAATTCGTTCGCGTACAAAAATTTGCAAAAATAAACATTTAAAATATGAGGAGAGTATTCGAAAAGTTGTGTTAAGATAACAAAACCTCTCATTTTGGTATTAAATTGAAAACAACCGTTCTCAATCACTCTCATTACATAAATAGTTTTCTTAACTGCGTTGTAACGAATGGCACTCACCGAAATCAAACGGCGTTTGTCAATTTAACGTGTCAATTTCACCTGTTTTCACTTTTCAGAGAAAAATAAACTGAAAGCTTTTATATAACATCTAACAACATCTAATTTATATTAGAATATTATAATAATTTATATTAAAAATATATTCAATTAAGATATTAAAGCTGAAAAAAATATCAAATCTTATCAAAAATTAAATAAACACTTCAAAATGACAAAATCACAAATAGCTTTGTATACCTCTTGAACATAAATAAACCAAAAAATGAAAACATACACTTATCAAAATTGAAATTTCCAATATACAGCGTGTTGGCGTTGCGTATTTCAGTCACATTCATATAAAATTTATTATCATGAGTTGATTTTGACACACGCCGTACGCGTACGCTCTTATTTAGGTTGGGCTGTAATAAAGCTGTCTTCAGTTTGGTATGTAACGTTATAATGAATTCACCATTAGAGATTTCACAAACTAGTATGTGCAATAAATTTTAGAATTGAAAAATGTAAAACACAGTTTAAATAATATTACATAATTCTGTGGCAATTGTTGATATAACCACTTAAGTCGAAATTTAAAAATTTTCAGTCGGACTATTTTAAATTGTTAATTAATATTTTTTCAAATAAGGGAAAAATTCCTTATTTTTAAATTTGCCAATTCGGAAAATTATTTTTTTTTTAATTATTTTATAGTTTAATTCGAACATTTACATAATAAGTATATATTTTTATTTTTATCAAAATGAATAAAAATGAATTATGTCAATGAAAATTAATTGTGAAAATAAATAATTGATAATATTATTAAAAGTAAAATGACATGCGGAAATTTTAATGTTTCACACTTACACTTATAATTACATAAATTTATTTTATAAAAATAACATTTTACATTGAAATTTTGGTCGATTTTTATAACTCACAGATGTACTATTGACATCTTCTAATAAGTTATAAAACCAATGAAAATAGGAGTTGTATAGGTAGTCTAACACTATTAATACCTACTGATGAGTTCTAATAGTGTTATGATGAACGAAACAATTTCCTAAAAATAATTTTGTAAATAAAACTTTTCGCATTTTAAAATATCAGAATGATTTAAATTATTTATTTACAATAATAAAAAATTCTAATACATAATTTGTTATTTATGTATAGGAACAGAATTTAATTTTTTTGTGAAAACTGCATGAAATTTTATAAAATTTTATGAAATTTTTCGTACACGAACAAACTAATTTTTATACACAAATCATTGAACCCACCCTTTTTATTTAACAATAATACAAATAAAATTTAAATAATAAATTATAATTTGCAATTAAATAATTCAAATAAAAAGTTTCTGATTTATTTTATATAATAATTCTTATAGTAGAATAATTAAAAATAATTTTTGAAAATTTCAATTTATACCATGAAATTTGTTTTTTTTTTTAAATATAACTAAAACTATAATTGTTTTTAAGTTTTATTTATTTTTATTACCTTTGTTTTTTTTTTTTGTTTTTATTAATTTACAAATAAAATATTCACATTGAATTCATATATATTCACTTTTGTTCTAATTTAATTCAACCCAATACATTCCATTGAGGCTCCTTTCTATTTTTAGTTTAAACGTCAGGAAGCGCGTGCCTTTTTCAAATAAAATGAATGACGATGATACTAGCTTATTCATGTGTTCATGATGATGATCTCTATTAGGAGAAAATTATTTTACAAAGAGAAAATTATCCCTTTTTTCATGAAAAAATTTATTTAAAAAAAAAAAACAAAACAAAAAAAAATTCTCTTTCGAAAAAATTTTCATTTAAGAAAATTTTCTTAATTTCAGTCATTAACGGGGGCTCCTCTAGTTTCGGTATCAAATTAAGTGAATTTTAATTTTTTTTTTGTTTAGCGCTAATATTTAAAAAAAAAAAAATTTTGAGCTAAGTGTTATTTTTATTTAAATTTGTTCTGTTATTTTTTTTTTTTTGTTTTTTCATATTTTTGTTTTATTTTTAATATTTAAAAATATCCAAAATTGCGTAGCTAAAATTTAAATCAAATTTGATTTGATTGTTATGAAAAAGAAAACAATTTAAAATAATTAAAAGAAAAGAAAAAATTTTTTGTTTTTGATTTAAAAGAACTTCTCGTCTAATGATTGCGTAATTTAAATAAAATTTTTGCAAATGTAATTGAAAAAAAAAAAAAAAGTAAAAGAAAAAAAAACCAAAAACAAAGAAAAATAAAAAAGTGAAATTGTGAAAAAAAAAAATTCATTTACTTTTACATATTTTACTTTTTCGATTTTTTTTTTTTTTTTTTTACTAATATAATTTGATGACTGATGAAGAAATGAATAATCAAAGTGGTTCAGAATTATCACCACCAATTTCACCTCCATTACTACGACGAACATATAGTTCTGATTCAGATACAAAAAATCTTGATGATTTGATTTATAATCATAATCATCGTCGTCATCATCATCATCATCAACAACAACAACAACAACGAGGTTATCAAGAAAAAACTGATATTAATTTATTACAACAATTATTACAATCATCACCACAATTACAACGCGAATTAAATTCATTTTATGAACAACAACAATTAGTAAATTCACCGGGTAATAGTATTGGTGGTGGTGGTGGTGATGAATTCCAAAGAGAATTAATTAATCGAATTCGTTTAAGACGAGATTCGATTGGTTCTTTAACAGATTCAGATTTTTATAATAGTGATGTTGATAATATAAATTCATATGTAATGAATAGAAATGGTAATGGTAATGTTAAAGATGATGTTGCAATTAGTTTAACTCGTGTTGGACGTTTATTAGAAATGTTATCAAATTTACCATGGCCACGTATGTCATTTACAGCGATGGGAATATGCTTTTTAATTGCAACATTTATATCACCAAAGGCTTGTGTTCAAAATATATTATTTCCTGCTTTCAGATTGGTATTTGGTACATTATATCCAGCATATGCATCCTATAAGGCTGTGAGAACGAAAAATGTTAAAGAATATGTAAGTATATATTATATTATATTATATAGATATTTTTTTTTAAATTAAATTGTTTTATTTTATTTTTTTTTTTATTTCCGTTGATTTCTAGTAATTGTATATATATTTTCCTCTCTTTCTCTTTGGTTTTTCATTTTAAATATAATGTACTAAAGTGTATTTTGAGATTGTTGTAGATTTTAAAAAACGATGTCTTAACATCCTCTTCAATAGAAGGAAATTAATAATTTGTTGGAAATAGATTTGTTTATATAAATATTTTGAAATTTAATTTTTTTTTTTTTAAATACCATAATCGAGATTTTCCTATTGTATGTTATCAAAGATGTGATTTTTTTTTTTTGCAACGAGAAGAAATTATAATTTTAAAACTTGTTTATACATCAATTTCTAACATGGATTGTATATAAAACATTCGTTTTATTAAATGCATTTATTTTTCTTTATAACTTTGATTGAAGTAAGAATATTTATATTGAAACTGAAATTTTACTTATATATTTATTTAATTATTTGAATGGCGTTAGAGACTATTTGCATTTTGGATACATTTTATAAGCATATTTCTGATTTAATTTATAATAATACATTAATGTTTATACTTATAGCTTATAGACTATGAATAATTCACAATTTTTTTTTTATTTATATATAATTTATATAATTTCCTTCTATTTCATATTGATCACTTATGGTTTCTCTCTCGTTGGAAATCCCGAATAGTTTTACATCTGATAATACATATGGTCGTATTTCCAATGATTTTGTACCTTCGGGAATGAATTAATAAAAATATTTCTTAAACAATTAAATATTTCTATAATATATTTTTTTTTTCTATTTTTCAAATTGAATTGTTGTCCTAAAGTTTGATTATATTCTAATATGTATTGCATAATATTCGTAATGTTATATTTTACTTCAATACAAATATTTACATTCAATTTATATAAATTAAAATCTATTGATTGTTTGAATAAAATAGAGATTATGTAACTTATTGCATTGCAACAATTTCATTTTAAAACATTAAAATTTTCATTTTTTTTCTTCTTTTGAATGATTTTTATTTTTCCGATGAGAGAAAAATTCACTTTATAATTATGGTTGTGGTGATGATTGTGAATTTTTTATGGAAAATTTTTGTAGTTGTTTAAGACCACTTTAAGATATTTATACTTACCTAGATTTATATGCATATCTATATATATTTAGAGACATATCTATATGCATATATATTTTTTTTTTAAATTGGCAAGAATATGTAATGAATATACCCTATCTGATTCATTCAGAGTATTCACAATGTCTTACATGCTGTTATGTTAACTAATTTAAAAGTAGAGTAATTTCACCTTTATAATATAGCATAGTTCTATTTGATGATGGTGATAAACATATTATATAACCCAATTATTTGCCAAATAATCATTTATTTTAAATTTATATAAAGCCTTAGAATTAGAGAAATCTCTTTAGGCATTTAATGAAAACAAATAAATAAATAAATATCCATGACATGGCTCGAGATTCGAATTTGCTATATTGATTGGAGTTAATATTCAGATAACTACGTACGATTTAATAAACTACCCAACTGTTATGGGTTTATAAAAAATTCTTTCATTATTATTTTTTTGTCATAATTTTCTGATTGATTTTTTATAATATGGCCATGTTTTAACATATTGTTATTTTAATGCCCTCCATTACAATGTTCCACTTTAAACTCCAATAAAACAATACCTATCGTTACAGTTTTATGTTTTTATATGAATCTTCACGAAATATTGACAAAAGCGAATGTTTCTAAAGCGGTCCACAGCACATGCTCATATGGTACAATGATTAATAATAATATATAATATATATGGAATCGGAAATGTCATTCGGAAATCAGATGCAATTGTATAAATGATATTGACAATTGACAATCTTCTCTCTTGTTTTATCAACTTGTAAATGAGAGTTTTGCATACTATTTTTTTTTATTGTAAAAATTTTACATTTTGTTGTAAGCATTTAACATTTTGAAAAATGATTAAAATTTAACATTTTGAAAAATGATTAAATGTAACCTTTTGATCAAAGAAATATTGTCATTTTCTATGCTATTATGACGCTATTATGCTATTATAAAAAGAAAAACAGACAATTTGATCATTAATTAAAAATTTTAAGTCTATGCTTCAAATGAATATACTTTCCAAAGTAAATTTACATAAAATTATTGTACGTAAACGTTATATGTAAGCAATATTTTGTAACTGTGTAACCTTTTCTTAATAAAAGTGTTGACATCAAATTATTAAAATGAATCAATTCAATGATCTAATAACATAATTGACACGTGCAATTACTTTATATTAAAATAGAAAAAAAAATAAAAAATTATGACATGTATTTAAAAAAAAAATTTGGATCAATGACCTTTACAGATGCCTTTAAATTGAAATGCATATTAAATATGATTTCTATGTCAAATAGATATATGTATTTGCTATAATGCATATTAAGTAATGTTATAAACGAATTAAGAAATTAATTTTATTCAAAAACAGTATATCAATTCTGATTTACATATAATTATGTACATTGCCATTGAATTGTTATTTTTATTAATATTTGTTATTTTACATTACAAATAAAGAGCTTTAATAAATTATATGGAGTATTGTTTTGTTACTGAATTAGACAAATGACACACAACTTCATAGATACAATATATATTTATTATTATAATAAAGCTTCTTTAATATTATTTTTTCAATTTTCTTTAAGTCTTATAATTTTAATTGTTAGTTCTTTTCAATAAAAATTCTAATAGTTCTTTTAAATGTTAATTAGAATTTTTAACCAATTTCAAAATATGTAGAATTATTTTTAATTAAAAAAAAAAAAAGAAATAAGCAAATATTTTCACGAACATAGTTGTGAATCATCATTACAGACTAATGGTAAACATTCGTGTTAAATTTGTTCAACTTTAGAGAAAATAAAAGAATTAATTTTAAAATATATGATCTAAAAATAAAAGGAAAATTAATTTTAAATTTAATTTGTTAGCGAATGAATGAATGTACGTATATTATTGATATAAATATATCTGTTTTAATGCACTTTGAATTCTTAAACATCAATGGGCATAAAATGCTACCAGTTTAAGTTTAAAAAAAATTTACAATTTGACTTCAATGAACAGTACTGATCAAATAGATTGACTGTTCGTAAGGGTAAAAAAAAAAGTGTGAAAATATGTCAAATTTGTGTCAATTTACATTTTTTGTATAAAACCTGTTTCAGTTTTTCTTTCAATTTTTGTTACATATTTTTGAAGTTTTGAAATGTCATAATATTTATGTACTCACACTAATTATTTTTTCGTTCAATTTTTTTTCAACAATTTCAGAATACATAAGTATATTGAAATTTGATATTTAATAATCTTTTCAAAGCTTTATTTTTTCATTTAGTACTCAAAATATAGATAATTTAGATATTTTAATCAGACTTTAAATGTAAATATAAAATGACGAAACTGCAAAAAAAATTAATGAAAACCGTCAAAAAGTTGTACTGCATACCATATTTTTGACGTTTTTGTTTTAACTCAAATGAGAAAGTGAGATGGCAAGGGAAATGTGAGAAAATTGAATTGAAAATTGAACGTGCGGATGTGACATAAGAATTTAATTTTTTTTTTTAACTATTTAACTGATTTTTCAACAAACGTTAGATTTACTAATATACTGATCCAAATAAATAGTACAGTAATAACCAAATGTAGTTATAGTTAGAAAATTTTAAAATGTCGGAACCTAATTTCTTAAAATAGTTTTATTTCAAATTTCAAATTAAGTGCCCACATCTTCAAAGCAAAAAGGATATGATATATATGAATTCAACCATAATGAAAACATAATGACAACATTATGTCAGGATAACATATGTATGTACGAATTATTCGGTATATGGAAAATACATGTAATTTCCAACTATCGATAAACGTAGGTCGACGAAAGAAAACGTCTTTTTTTACATTTTAAGTAGAAGAAGAATATGTACATATGTGTTTCGAATATGATAATTTCATCCAAAACCCATTCATTTTAATATGAGAAGTAACCAATACTATATCTGAAAAAACAAAATTCTAAACAAAATTACATGATCAATTGTTAATTTTTATTTATTTTTATTGGAATATATCCTATTTAAAAAATGAATTTTAATTATTCATTTTATTTTCTAATTTCCAAGTAATATTTTCTTATGTTTTGAAATGTCATGGGCTAACTTCTGTCAGTCTCTGTTTTAGCTCATGTTAGCAAATTTGACATTTACATATATATAGTTCGGTCAATGTCATTTTGGTTGACCTGTAAGTTCTCTTACCAAATTGACAATTTACAAAATTCAACGAAACATTTTCAAATTTAAGTGATTTAATTGTTGCTTTTATTTTTATTTTTATATTATACTAATGGCACATTTCTATTAACTTGTATTTTTCTTATTTCTATTCCATTCTATTGCAAGCTTTAATATTAATTTCCCAAAAGGGAATTTAAAGGGAATAAAATTACTAAAAGGGTTTGCATGCATGATTTTATGTTGTTAATTATATAAATAGTTGCGAGCTTTGATAAAAGAATAATTATAATAATCATACATGTATACAGTAGAAATTAACAAATTTTAAATAAAAAAACATTTACATGTAAAAAGTTTCGAAGGATATATATATAAGTAGAATTATTCGTATAGTTATGTAATAGTAATTATTTTAATAACGTTAAATACAATATTTTTAAATAAGTATGTATAAATGTATTATAATATAGAGGTCATTGATCTTTATATACGTATAATGTAAATGCATCAATATTTCGTTTCGTGTTCATTTTTATTCGTTACCAACTAGATCGTTTAATTTTAGTTTCCCAAATACAAACACCTAGAACTTAACAGTACACAATATGTGTACATTTTTTATATACTTATAGAAATTACAATATGTAATTTTATTATATTTTCGTATATATAAAATATAATATTTTTTTGTAAAATTCATAAACAAAAATTAATGTAAATATTTTTGAAATTACGCCAAATCAAAATAATAAACGAAAGAAAATCTTGTAATCAAATTAAATATTTTAAATATTTACACAACTTTTTACACATTATTTTTATCCGCCACATATTAACCTACTGTACACGTACATACATTCTATTTAATTTTGACAACTTTATATATACGATATCTAATATTATTTCAATTAAAATATATATTTCATATGTGTAAACAAATAAATCTAAATATATAAATGTATATCAATATAAATACGTATATGTATATATAATATCAGTACATACATTATAAAGTGAATCATAATGCTAAAAGCAATAAATTTAAATAAATTTTTAAGTAAAAAGCAAAAAAAAAAAAATTATTCTTTTTAATAAAACATCTTTAAAATTTCTTTTGCTTACATACTTACGTGCATAAATATTGAAACGTAAAATAAATAAAATAGAAGCGCAATGAGAAGTCTTATTATTATACTCATACGTCAATTTGTATAATAGTCGGGGAACCTAGGTGCAAAGTTGATACATATTAAAATATCGATTCTGAAAAATCGATAGGTAATTAAATTCTCTTTTTCTTCTACTGCAGTTCTACTTTGGGTTAATTTAAATCAAATTTATTTGTTTCTAAGTTATATTATTTCCCTGCGCAATGATATAGGTAGGATGATTGTGTGCCAAATGATGATGCTGATGTTATGTTTGTTCTTGTGAATTTCCGAATGTTTTAATCCGTTTCGAATGAATTATACAGTTATAATATTCACTTCCAGTCGATACGACAACTTGTTTTAAATTTTTCTTGTAGAATTAATTGAAACATTTCATATTTCGGATTTTTTAAAAATATTACTCAGTTTTCCAACATGAAAAATCTTTTTAATAATTCTTGATTTTAAGATTAAGTTTTCCAAAAAGTATATTACACCACCTTCCTAACATTTAACATAATATTCCTATTGTTATGGAAACTTATAAGTAGTAATTTGAGTAAGCTAACAATGGAATATAACTGCAAAAAGATAACAATCAACAAGCTAATAATATGTTTAAAAAATTTCAAACAAATAATTACTCGTGTACACACGTTACGTAGTTATGATTCTGCTGACAGAAATAATTTAATGTACGCACCTTATCCTTGTGCAGTATTATTCTATTGTCAACTGTCAACTTTTAAAATTTAAAGCCATACATGTGGACCATTAACATTGTCAACAATCATGATCATTTATATTATATTCTTGTAACGTGTAATTTAATTTACGATATTATGAACTTGTATCAATACAGTAAATAAATATTGTATATTAACAAAATAAATAAAATATTATCCTATAACTGTCAATATTTTCAACATTAAAGATAATAATTAACTTTTAGCATTCGGCCACCCGATTATAACACTCATATTTATTTAGTACATATATACATATAATTTGAAAACAACATAAAGCAGGCTTTACACGTATAATATTGTACCAATATTGAATGGCAATTGTTGTGTGTAAATGCTTCATTCAATATTGAGTCAATATTACATGGTTGTATGGTTTTGATCGTAAATTTCACAATATTGTATCAATATTGCTTCATGTAGATGCATAAATAAATATTGAATCAATTTCTGTCGTTAGCTCGCTCTACATAATAATATAAATTTTTGCTGCTCAACTAAATCAGACATGTTCATGAAAATCTCATTGAATAAAAAATTGTTTATTATAAATTGTATTGTACATATATAATATGCTTTCACAACTATATTGAATGAATATTGTATGAAAATTGTTTCATGTAAATGCTGTCATGCCATATTTCAACAATATTGATTCAATATTGTACCGTGTAAATCCTGCTTAAACAACGATACCACCGCGCATTAGCAATAAATAACAATTTTAATTTATTTACTTTAATTTTTAGTCAGTTCAGTCTTTGTTAGTAAATTAAATATGTATGCAATTTTATCTTAAATATTTTGATTTGATTGAAAAGTTGACTGAGAACCAAGTGAATTAAACAATAATCATTTTATTAAAAATGTTCGAAATTTATAATCGACTTTGATATGATTAATTTTAAATTTAAATGAATAAAATGCATTCTTTCAACAATCTTTGTTTTGTAATAGTATTACGATTGCATCAACTGATTGGATAATTATTCTTCATTTGTTTCGTTCATCATCTGTAGTTGATTATATATATATAAATAATTATTTTGCTAATTAAGAATGTATGGAGCTGTAATAATAGTGAATTGTAAATAATTAAAAGCTATTTGATCAACCTATTTGATTAACGATAACAAATAAAAACGCGAATAATTGTTGAGTACTTTTGAACTTTATAGGTGAGTTTGTTGTGGTCAAGTATAAATGATATGATTTTCATATAAAACAATAAATTTTACATAACTTGCGTTAGCTGTTATAGCTGTTATATTTTGTCTACATTGATCATTTACACTTCTTTATAATGAGAAACTTTTGGTAATTGAACTACCCTTAGATATTCCAGCTACAAATAGGAAGTTCGAAGAAACGCGATTGATGGTTAAATGTATAATTACATCCCTACTATCCACTATTACTTTTTTTTTTGCTTTAATATCAAAATTTATTCAGTTTCACTAGTTTCTATTTCCAATGAGCTATATAAAGATTCTGACATTATCATAATTTATCATTTTCACTTCTTTTGGTTTCGGCACAGCTCAAATCTATTATATTTCCGAGGCTGTACTTCTTTTTGTGATCATATCACAAATTAGTTAGTTAGTCTACTGGTGCTCTACAGGTTATTTGAACCCGTACTTGTCACATAAATTTGATGTTAAACCTTTACAACCATACTTTATTATTTGACAAATTGTAAACATATATATAGAAACTACAATTTTTTATTGACCACCTTTGGTTATTATAGTACAATTTTATTCTATTCAATTTTATTTTACTAGATTTAAATTGTGCTTAAAAAGCTGAAGAAACTACAATGATCTGTTCAAATATTATGTATTCAGATTTTTAAAAATACTAACAATTATACCACAGCTTTATACTTACTCTTATAAATTTTTTCGTGTAAAACAGACTTAATTTGACTAACAAAAAACATCCACACACCCAACGAAATGCAATAAATTTTATGACTGCCAGCATATGTACATAAGAATTTTTAAAATAAAATAAATATTGAATATAACATAATGTACCTAGTAATAATAATATTAGAATGAATTAAGATATAAATAAAAATAAATAAATAATTAAATATGCAGAAAATAAAACAAGTTTTATTTATTATTATTATTTTCAAATTGTTATTATTTTATTTTATTTTAAAATTAACAGAAAATTAATGTTTTGTCAGGCAAAATTTAAAATTTTCTGAATTAATTAAATTTTAGTATGGTCTTACGAAAATTTTGATTTTGAAAAGAACTTGAAGATTGACTTTCTTTCTTTAATATACTAAGTAAATTTAAAATAAATTTGATTCAATAATTATACCTGTAGCTGAACTATTTTTTTTTAAATGTGCCAAAATTCTTAAAAATCAAAAAAGACAAAATAATTTCAAGTACGATTTTCAAATATTAATACAAAACTATTTTACCTTTATAAGAATTACTAAACTTTTAATTATTTAATTCAAAATCATAAAATTTTTAAGCTCTAATAAAATATTTTCTTATATGTATTTGAAATATTTAATTTTCATTCTGAGGTCTTCTAAAACGTTATAATCGCAATTACAATTTTTTTTACAGTTATATAAAACAATTCCTAAGTAAACAAAAACATTTATAAGAAATAAGCGGAAAAGTTAATCTCTTTGTAAAATATTAGACGCCGGCTAAATAACTATTTTTATTTTGTAATTAAAACCATCAAGAAAATTCTAAGAAATCAATTGGCATTCGTTTCTATTTTTTTTTTGTTTTTTTTTTTTGTCTAATAACAATATTTATATATTTTTGCTCAAGTGATTGACACTTAAAAAAAAAAAAAAAATTGTTTTTAACAAAAGTGAAACTTTCTGATTTTCAGAAAATTCAATGCCAAATATTATTTATTATTATTCCAGTTGATTTAATTTTCGATTCGATATAGAAATATTAATGGAAAATTCAACAAGTATTTTCGTTATTGGAAATTAGAACGTACAATATATTCATTGTAAACATTTTTCTAAACTAGTTAAGTTTACAATAAATATGCCCGTTTATTTTGTGTTTTAATAATATTTACCTTGTAAAAACTTGTCAGAGCAAAAAGGAAAAGATAACAAAATATATATTATTAAATTTGAAAATATGAAAAATTATTTTCGTAAATAAGTAACAAGTAACTAGTGTTGTTTCATCAAAATTGTGAAACATTTAAAAACGTTAAACTTTCATTCAGTAATGCCAAAATTAAATAAATATTCCGTCCAAGTGTCCATGTTTATGTGGCAGAAATCTACCGCAGAAATCTACCTTCACGTTCATACAAAAAAAAAAACTGATATAGATTTCTGCTATTGTTGCTGTCAGATTGCCGAAATATCAAGATGGCCAAAAATGATATTATTGGCAAAAAAATTAATAAATAGATTTTTATTATTATTCTAATGTTAATCCAACAATCTTATTTGTATAATTTATATTTTTTTTATTTTATCAATATTCGATCTGAAAATTACGTTGTCAACAACAATTTTCTTGCACATTGTGTATAAAAAATTTTAAAAATATTTTGACACTGACATATATAAACAGAAAAAAATTCAAATGTCAAAAAACTACCAAAAATTTTGAATTTTAGTAGATTTGCTTACCCCTTACCGAAATCACCTTTCACCTTTAAATTTTAGTAGATTTCTACCACTATGAACATACATATTGCCTTTATGAACTGTCAATAATAAAACAGTTAACAATTTTTCTGCATCAAAAGATTTTTTATTGGTTGAAATTTTGACATTTGCATATTTTTAATTGTAAAAGTAGTATTATAAATTTGACATTTAAGACTGGTATAATCTTTTGACTGTTCCAAGACATGTCAAAACTAGTTTTAGCACGATATATATGTGTTGGTAGAAGAGGCAGTAAAACCTTAAGTAACATTAAATATGTTGATTATCAACTAGTTTGAACTTTTTTTTTTGATCCAAATTAAATTTTCGTAAATCCAGTTTTTACGACAACAACAACAAAAAATAATTTACACATCCAAATATTTTTTTGTTAAATTTTTTTCTCAAAATATTTTCATAGATATCGAATTTAATGGAATTTGGAGGCTTCTTTTATTCCTGCAGTCCTCATAATATAAGTAATTTTAAGTTTTTATCTATATTTTTAAGTAATCAATAAATACTTAAATTTTCTACAAACACAAAAATAACAAAAATGTGTAAAGATAAAGTGACAAAACACAAAACGTGAGAAAAATTAATCAAAAATTGAATGTCAAAAAAATTACATGAAAATTTTCAAACCATTTTTTTTATTAAATTTTTTTGACGTTTTCTTTATCTCTTTGTCAAATTAGAAAATGGGATTAAGTTTTTTCATGACACTTTAGAACCACTTAGAACAGAAAAATTTATTGAACACTCTTTTTGATCTTTATTTATTTTTAACGGTGAATCCTACAGATAAATCTTCAGACCAACTTATAGGTCCTTTTCCCTTTTCAAATGTTGACCTTTTTATTAAATTATAATAGTAATTTATTTGGTATATATTTGTGTATATTATATATTTATATTATATTTATTAGTTTTTAATTATTAAACCTTTATTAATTATAAAAATATATTTGAGCCGATGGAGCTGTATTGAAAATTGCATTTTTCATCATTATTACCATTTGACAAAATTTTCGGTTATCACGGGGTTTGAACCCGTGCTTCTCCTCGGTCGTTACATTATTTTTGATATTTTTTGAACTTTTTTTGCTCTAATTTGTTTTACTCTCAAATTTCTTTGTTTAATTGTCAGCAAAAAAAAATTGTCCACAACTATTGAAAAATTAAACTGTCAAATAAATTCAGAACAAAAAAAAATCAATTTATAATTGTTTTGCACAATCTCAGAACACTTTTGGACAAAAAAGTTCAAATAACGAAAATAAATCAACACAAAAAAGTGTTCTTTTTTACTCTAGAACCGTTTGCTGAACAAATGTATTGTATAATAAATGTCAGAAAATTGAATGAAAAAATAAATGTCTGTAATAGAGTTGAATGAATATATATAAAAAAAAATGTCAAATTGTTTTTGGAATAGCCCACGCATTTATAATTCGTTTACTGATCTGTAATTGTCAATTACAATTGACAAACTAAAATCTAATTTTTTGACTTTTCATCATCATTTGTTTATTAAGTCGTAATTTTTCATTTCTTCACTAAATTAATTTGAAGGTTTTTGTTTAAAAATTTTCGTTTTGTTTGTTTTTAAAAAATTTCTAAAAAACTAGTTGAAAACTTTTCGTGTATAAATTAAATAGTATATACTATATTATATAATTGCCAATTTCAACTGATGTCTAAAAACAAAATGTTGTTGACTTTTCTTTATTAATTGATTTAAATTTTATTTTCAAAATATTTACATTTGTTGTTGTTTACATTTATATTGATTTTTACACAAAATTGACTTTTCTTTATTAAAATAATATTAAATATTTTTTATGGTATGTAATTGTCATATTTTAGATTTCAATGAAAATAAATATATATGTATCCATCTATATATAAAAAGATTTCATTATGCAAAAGAAAAGAACCCGATATAATTCATTTTTATTTTTTTGTTTTTTCTTTTTCGGTAGAATTCAAAACACTACAGATTAACGTTGTACAATTTTTTCGCTATTTGTCTGCCACTAAGGCTAATTAATTTATTTTACACCGTTTACTGGTAGACTTAAAAAGAGAATTACGAAATAATACTAAAATAATAAAATAAATATAATAATAAAATAAAATTCAAAAGTGAAAAGTCAAATCTTTAAAATTAAAAGAATTTTTTTCCGAGTGTATTTTTTAAATATCTATCAAAAGAAAGAAAAACTTTTAAGATTAAAATATTATATTAATTATAAATGAATTGTTATACTTATATCATCTGAATGTTTTTATATATATATATATCGGGAAACACCACATTCCAAAATGATTTAATGATTACATACAGATACTATACATATTTTTAAATATTAAAATACAACAACAAAAAAGAAATTCAAATTGTTTAAATAGATTTTTTTTTTGTCGGTTTTGCCATAAAAATTTTTTTTATTATAAATTTTTTTTTTTTGCAATTGGAAAATTTTATTTTTGAAAATAAATTTTCTTTGTTTATGCGTAGAAAAAAAAAATGAAAAATTATAATTTCACAGATAGTTGAAAATGTCAATAAAATAGAAAAGAATTTACGCTAAAAAATAACTTATGTATACATTATGTTCTTTCTTATATAGTAAATACATAATATTTACACAAAACGAATTACATTCTATATACCTAAAAAGTATATGCGTCCTTCTATATTTAGAACTAAAATCTAAAACTAATAGTATTTGTTAAGGCTTAATTTAGAAAAAAAAAAATTTCTCGGTCTTCTAAAAAGGAAATAAATAAATATTTATGTTATAATATACTATTTATATTTAATATGGTATTGTTATTATTACTATTAAAGGAGTATCAGGAAAATAAGCACATATCAACACTCAACAGGTGCCATTATTAAATTATAATGTTATTTAGATAATTTCTTTGAGGCAAAATGATTGTTACAAAATTATTATGTATTTGAATTTATTTGGTTGTAGTGGTGGCGTTAAATATCGTTTATTAACCAACCAGTTTTGTGTAATGATAAGTAAGAAATTATATTTTGTTCCGTGTTCTTTAAAATCAATTTGGAAAAACTTTCAACAAAAGGAATTAAGTGATTAATTGTACGAACATGAACGAACATAGCTAGTTATATTATTATTTAGATAATTTGGAAAAAATATAAAAGTTTTCAAGGTTTTTTGTTTTTTTTTTTTTTGAATTTTTTTTCGAGAGTAGTCCTCAAATAAAATATTTAGGTTTCATGCTGATACTTACTTAAATCACGGAAAAATATTTTTAGATTTTTTTTTATTTTTTTTTTTCTTTTTTTACTTTTAAAAAATCACTTAATTTCTCAAGTAGAATTTATTTACATTTCATTTAAGTATAGTTTAAATTCTATCAATTTTGGATATACGTTTTTTTTTTTTAAATGAAGTGGAGACTGTAGACCTTTTTACAAAAAATTATTATACTTCTTGTCTCTGGACATCTAATTTTAGGTAATAATAGTTTTGTTTTCATGAATTTCTTTCGAAAACTTGAGTAACAAATAATTAATAAATAAAAGGTCCGCATTTTGAAAGGGAAAAGGACCTGTAGTTGGACTGCAGTTGGACTGTTATAAATAAATACTTTAGTATGTTATTAAATTATTATTTTTCAACCTCTGAAAGTAAAGCTTTTCTGCAATCGAAAATCATCAAAGATTATTTTATACTATACTGGCAAACTGGTCGGCATCTCTGGTTTTGTGAATTAATTATGAAATTATTTACATGTATTTTTGTCATAACTAGTTTCGGATTTTTCATTTCCAAGCCTATGGAATAAACACCCTAACTGCTTTTATCTAGTTTGCTGGTTACATACAATAGTCCTTGTTGTTGTATGTATTGTGATATTGTTTTGTTTTTCTTACTCTTCTTGGGACTATAGGGCTTCCACTTGACATTTTTATCGTACTCGATTGCTAGCTGCTGTTTTCACTTGTGCTCATTGTGATATAAGATGTTAATAATTACTTCAATTCTCTGTTCAACAATCAATTTATGATTTAATTTTATTTATTATTAAATTTAATACCTATAATATATTTAAAAGTAAAGCTATGGGCTTACTTTTATCGATATGACGGCATAATCTTGTATCTTTGTATGATTTTATAATTACTGCACCACTGTTTTTCTGAAATACTTGTCCCACTAACTGATTCCCAAATTCGTTTAGGTATAGTAATAAATTCACTTGAACTTTGCAGTCTTTACAAATTTTTGGAATTTCATCAGTTTATCTCTACTGAATCTGTTTTGAAATCATTTTGATTTTTTTATATAGTTTTTTTTTTGTTTTAATCTCGGCTAGCTACAAAATAGTTTGAATCTCGGCTAACTTATGATGTTAATTGAAATAATATTTTTTTTTATTTTAACAAAAATTAAATAAAATTATATTAATTTACGTTATTTTATTTAAATTCTAACATATATTTATTTTTTTCGTTTTTAATTAAATTACAGGTTAAATGGATGATGTATTGGATAGTATTTGCATTTTTTACATGTATAGAAACATTTACAGATATATTTTTATCATGGCTTCCGCTTTATTATGAAGTTAAAGTAATAGTTGTATTATGGTTATTGAATCCTGCAACAAAGGGTAGCTCAGTTTTGTATCGAAAATTTGTACATCCGATGCTAACTAGAAGAGAACAAGTAAGTACATAATATATTTTTATTAATTATTTAATGAAATAAAAAATTTTTTTTTTTTAAATTACATACGAATTGAAATTAATTTAATATTCAACAACATTGCAGTATTTCAGCATTAGTTCTTTTTTTGCAATAACTTTAATATAGAGTTTGATAACTTAACGTAAATGTATAGATGTAGAGCTGTCAAAATAACATTCTACATTTAATTACATGTTATTTTCTACGTTTACACTAATTCAAATAAACTCACTTATATTTACTGATATACAACAGTTTTACAAATTTTATTTTGTACCATCATTTTAAAATTACATCAATATAAAGTCAATCAATATAGTTTATTTTATTTTATATTTCTCTTCACTTTCAGAATTTCAATTTGCAAAACAGCACCCTCAAAATTTAAATCAGATAAATTTCGATTGGGATTCAAAGTTCATAAATCTGGTTCAAAATATCAATAAAAATAAAATTAATTTATTTGATTGTTTTTTGTGCTTTTTTTAAATATGTATATTTAAATTTACATTAATAAATAGTTCTATTATTGATTTTATCTTTTTTGTGGTCACGTTAAATTGAAATAAAAAAAAATTTAGATTAATAAAATCTAAATGAGAATATTTAGTGCGGTAGGTTCGAAAACATTCTAAATATTATGAACATATATATTTTTCTTTCTTCGACAAAGAATATATGTTTTGTATTGTTTCTTTTGCCTATTGAAATTATATAGTGATTAAAATTGAAACGGATAAAATGTTGTCTGTCATTCATTTATATCGTAGCTTGAATAGTTTCAAATTAATGTTGAATTTGAACTAAATATTGTAATAATTATATATATGTATATTAATTGAACAAGTGTTTCATTTATCCAACACTTTCAATTTAAATTAATCTTTTATAACTCAAATAGAGGTTTTAAAAAACCATATGTGAGTTATAAAAACCGATCAAAATTCAATTTAGTAATAAAACTTATATTTTAAGTATAAGATACAAGTATCTTATACAACTTACTGATATATCAATTTTCCCTAAAAATCAATTTTTTAATAAATAAACTGGATAATGTTTGATAAATCCATTTTATTTATTAAAAGTGTACAAAATAAAAAATATTTAGATTTTATTCTATAATTTCGCTATAAATCCACTTTCACGTAATGATATACGCTTTTTTGTAGTATTAATTACTTTTCTAATCGATAGGATGTCAAAAAAATGCTATTCTACGATGTGGTAAGCATAGGATTAAATCCCCTGTGAGAAAAAATTCGTCTCTTCTACTAAAGGTTGTAGTAATATCGCAACCTACAATATTGTCATTATTGTATTTAGTTTAATATTACCATTGTTAGTTATTAGATTATTATAAGATATGATTTCAATAAAGTCAGTGTTAAGTCAATTTAAAACACAACAAAGGTTAAGTGATTCAATTTAATGATTAAAGAGGAATTCTATGGTCTAAACGAGTACGAAAAAAATTGGTATTAATAAAGTTTTCAAATATGACAATACAAATAAACAAGAGTTAAATTTGTAGCTTCTGGTTTTTTCTTATTCTTTTAATATAACTATGCCATCCATATCTCTATTAACCATGCGTGTTTTAATTTACTTTTTTATGTCGCTGAGTAAAACAACGTTTTTCATAACTTTGTGAAATGTCCTGGCAGTGTTCACCTGATTTATTTTGGTATACGATTTTTTCAAGTCGATGTGCTATCATATTCGTTGGATTATGAGATCTCCAACCACATTTCATTTTTCTTCTTCAACGAACTTGAATTTTGTTGAATTCTAAATATTTCATTACAGTAATTTTTATTAACTATTTATTAGTAATTATATTAATGCTGCACAGCTGCAATTTACTTGCTTATACTTATTCTTAAAGACTACTGTGTTGGTACTACACGGATTGGTCTAATATATGCTTATCAATTAAATAATATAAAAATAAAGTATAGTACAGTAAAAATTATAAAATTATAGATTAAGGTTCAATTTTAAAGAGATTAGGGCTTTTCATAAACACATACTGCAAAAACAAAATACTGCAAAAACATAATACTGCAAAAAAAAAATTTTTTTGGCAGAGTTATTAAAATTTTAATTTTTCATATTTGCAGTTTTGTCTAATAAAAAAAAAAAAACGCAACACAAATGATTATCATTGGTAACGTTCAGTGAAATTAACCAATGGATCTGTCTACTGAACGGTGTGGTAAATGTACCGGTTAATGTATCGCGGTTAATGAAAATGGATCTGAAAAATTTCTATATACATTTCATGGACTTTTTATATGTAAAAACAACAACAACAATTTTTATGTTGAGTGTTGTGACATCTACTGTAAGAAAAATTAAATTTTTATATTTTTTATGAAAGTTGTGAAATTTAAATCGCCATAATTTTTTGAATTAGTGTGAAAATTTAAATTCTTAAGGAAGATTTATGTACATAAAACTTAAATTAAGAGTTATAAAAAATAAATTATATGTACGATAATAAATATTATTCCATTCAAATTTAATTTATTTTTAAAAGTACTCATTATATTTTCCGGTGATGGCGTTAGTATTGCGGTAAATTTTTGTGGTGAATTACGTTCAGAGGCCAGGTATATGGTACATGGATCCAAAATTGATTCCAGATCTACCGGTTAATGCTACTGAACGAACCCATTCGCTATATACTATAATTTTGCAGTTTTCAAATGTTTATAAACAAACTTCATTTGCAACATTTTGTTTATGAATAAAATATTTGTCAATATAGGCAATATTACCTACTTGTTTATATGAAAACCACTATTAAACCACTCTACATGTTAACTGATGAAATGCTTATATTTTCATCATTGCAAACTTCAATATTAACGATTCTCTAAATTAAAAATATATCATGAAGACTAATGGGTTGCAATTTAAAATCAATCAAAAAAGATGATTTGAATACTTTTCTTAAATTTTATAGACATCATATTATATTAAATTTTTTTTAATTGTTTTTGACTTTGATGTATTTCACCATAAAAAAAAATGCTTACATAAGTATAATTAATTTTTATTAAAATTAAATGTTTTTTTTTTGTTTTTCTATTTTATTAGGAAATTGATGAATATCTCAATCAAGCAAAAGAACGTGGTTATACAGCTGTTATACAACTTGGTTCTAAAGGAGTTAATTACGCAACAAATGTTATCATGCAAACAGCTCTCAAGGTATAAATAATAAATTATTATAATAACATATATATAAAATATATTTTAAATTCTTCATAAAATTAAAAATATCATCATATTTATTTGAAATTTTTTTTTATTTTTTTTTTTTTTATTTAAGTGAATCTTTAGAACTGAATATTTTCGTTAAAGTAGATTTCATTAATTTATTTATAATATATAATTAAAATTGAATATGTATCTACATATATATTTAAAATTGCATTAAAAAATTCATATTATTTTCTATTTTAATAATTTATAATTTTATTTTTTAATTTTAACTTTTGTAATGTGTTCAGAAAACAAAATGAAATTAATTTTATTTATTTTAAATTTTAAATGTTTTATTCATATATACATACATATACATATTTATTATAATAATTTGCATTTAATTTAAATAAATTCTTCTTTAATGAAAATAATTTGAAATTAAAAAAAAAATATATATTAATGTTTTTTGCTTGTTTTTGATAAATTTATTCAAATAATTGTTAAATTAAATTCAAATAAATTTGATTTCATATAATTACATATAAAAATTTATTTTTTCTTTATTTAAAAAAAATTTTTTTTTTTTTTGTCTATTTTCAAACTTATTTTATTTTTTTTTTAAACACCATATACATTCACCTTTCGTTATAATATATTTTTTGCATTTATTGATTAATTTAAATAAAATTTAATAATTAATTTAAAATAATATAAATAAATGTTTTATTTTGGCTAACCGCAATGCTCTTATTCTTGGCTCATTCTTGGTTGTTGTTTTCTTAAATATTCAAAATCGAATATAATTTTTGAAAAATTTACTTTAATAATACATATTTTATTTCGATTTGTCATTTAATTTTCAAAATGTCATTTAATTTTGCATATTTTTTTTTTTTTTTTAACATGCACACATCTTTTATTAATGCGCTCAATGTGCTGATTTATTTTATTATAGCACAAAATTTAATTTATTGTTTCATTTTAATAAAATGTTAGAAATGAAAGAAAGAAAGTTTTACGCTAAGCTTAATGAAAAAAAAATCATTTTTACTTACATACTTAAAATAAATAGGTTTAAATATTTAAAATGTTTAATCTTATTTTAAATATTAATAAAAAAAAATTATTTAAAACTTTTTTTTTTTTTTTATTTGACATTAATAGCAAATATTACTTAACCATTTAACTAATTAATTAATAAAGAATACTTAGTTGCAGCTTCCATAAACCGTTAACGGGCTTAAATTAGAACTTAGTTTATTCAAAATTTAATTGTACATTATATTTATATATGTATTATTAAATTAATTAATAATTAAAATTAAAAACTCTAGGCTTGTTAAGTTTATTTTATTCAGCCGTACCGGTGAATTCGATTCGATATAAAATTATTCGAATTTCTCGAGTCGATTAACGGTGACTAATTTTCGATTAAATTTCGATCGAAAGACTAATCTTGTACTCATTTCAAAAAATGTAATCAAATAAGAAATATAACGAAATGTAATGACTTTTATGTCAAATAAGTTCAAATTTCAAATTAAAAAAATAAATTTAGATTGCTGTTTTAGAAATAAAATATTAAAATACACATACGTATAAAAAAAAAAAAAAAAACAATGTAAAATTTTGAACGAGAAAATTTTCGATCAAAAATATTCGAATTTTTTTTAAATCAAATTCGCCAGTTGGAAATTTACGATCGAGTACTCGATTTTTATCCGATCGAATTCACCGGTGCGGTTGATTATATTTAATTTCTTGATCGAATTCAGTTATTACACCATCATCAGACGACTGTATATTCTATATCTCTATATTTATCTATAGAATATATTTAAATATATTCAAAATAATTAATGTTTATTAATCTAAAGAAATTAAAAGATATATTTATTGCCAAATATATGAATTTAGTTAACATTTAAAATGTATAAATTAAAATATTACGAAAATATTAATTAATTTTATAAATATTTAAATTTTGTAGTAATACAAGAGATTATTCCTGGCACTTAATCGCATACTACTACTTTTTTCAAACCATTTTTATTAGGATTGTCTTCGGGTAGCATTTAGACGTTCGATTTAGTTGTACGATAAAATTGAATACGTGTTTACACAGTAAACAAAATCCATTCAAGTAAAGGGACATTTTATATCGTTTTTTTAAAATATTTTTTTTATTTTAATTTCAGTTGTACCCTAGCATTGTAAAAAAAAACAAAAAATTGTATATGAAAAAAATTAACACTAATTTTGATATGTATTTAAATTAAAATATAACAATTTTCATAATAAATGAACAAAAAAAAAACCCCAAATCAGTCTATATACACAAATAGAAATGTCAAAATTCATATTTCATAATATAAACTGTCAATTGATATTACTTGTGCTCAGTAGATTTAGAACAGAATCGGATAGAACAGTTTTGGACAATGACAGTTAACTGTCAAACACTTTAGAACCTCTTAGAACAGAAAAATCTTCTGAAAACATTTTTTGAACTTTTTTGTTCTAATTTTTTATTACTCTAGAATTTCTTGATCTTTTTGTTTAAGTGTCAAAATTTAAAGAAAAACCAACAACAAAATAAGTTGTCAAAAATTGTTCTCAAAAAAATCAAACAACAAAAAAGATCAATTTAGAACAGTGTCGCACAATCTAATGAACACAGAACAGGACACTTTCGGACAAAAACGAACAATTAACGGAAACATGAACACAAAAACGTGTTCTTTTTTACTCTAGAACGTTTTAGAACGTTGTAGAACAGTTTACTAAACACAACTATTATTGAAATGCTTCATTTTGATACGAATTTTATATACGTTTTATATACTACATTAAAATTCGCAAATGAAATACGATGCGCTTTTATTAAAACACGATTAGATGTAACTGTAACATTTTTGTAAAATGATTTTTTGATTATTATAAAAACCAAAGTGGACGTATTAAAGAAGTTAAGTAAGTTAACACCTAGTATAATATATATTCGTATCCTATTAAATTTTAAATACTTCCTATATAAATATAGTTGATCCAGGATAATTTCAATATGATACATTTTTTAAAGAAGTTGACACTGTCATTAATTTTTTCTACATCTGGATTTTCATTTGGATTGCTCTATCAGACTTTTCCTCGATATTAGAATATTGTAATATGTATGTAGTTGTTTATTTAGTAAATTCAAATTGAAAAGGGATAGCTGGTGGAACAAATTTCAAACAAAGAAAAATAATTGTTTTTTAATATATACAAAACCACTTAAGTAAGATTGGAATAAAATCGAACCACTTAAGTAAGATTAAAATAAAATCGAATAACTTAAAAAAAAAAAAATGATTTTCACGATTTAAAAATATTAAGTAAAGTAAAAAACGATTTAAATAAAAAACACTATCATGAAAAAAACAAAAAAATTTTGAAAATGTAATTTTTTGTCATTTATATTTTTATTTTAGGGATTTATGTACACATAGTTACAAAAAGTAATACACAATAAGTTTCAATCAAATTGAAATCTTTTTACCTTTCATAACATAAATCACATTAGACCATTTTTTATTTCACTTGTCGTTTTTTTTTTTTTTTTATATATATAGGTAAATCGTATATCAAATAAAAGTTAAATTGACCTGTACTTCCGTTCTAAACGGCTTACTTTCAATACAATATGTACAAGTAAAAAAAAAAAATAACAACAAAAAAAAAATAACCACGTTTTTTTTTAGGTGTTGTGTGTGATAAGTTTTGAACCGTGAATTGAAATTATAATGATTGCTGTTAACCCCTTATTAAAAATAAATAAAAATGTATAGAAATTCTAAATTTGAAAATTTATTTTGAAAGTGTAAACATTTTTAATAGTGCTTAATTGTAAATATATTTAGGTTATAGAAAACAAAAACGGTTTTATTAGAAATCTTAACAAAATAATTTTTTTTTTTACTATTGAATATTAAATTAATTATTTGTTTCAAAATATCAAAATTTTAATAAAATTGGTTGAGTGGTCATACTAGAAGGTTATTACTATGAAATTTGTAATATATAAAATCTAATTGAATTTATTTAGTATTATATACATATATACATATATAGATAATGAAAAACCCTTCCAACGAAAATTTTTGAATAAATATTTGAAATAAAATTGATTAAATACTCGAATTCACAAATTTTTCTACTATATTTTATTAACTCAATGTTTATTTAATTTATTTATTTATTTTTTTTTTTTGGTTGGTTAGTTTTATGGGCACAGTATTTCTTATATTTATCAAATCGTTGCACTTAGGCCGAACGACCCGTTGTACTAATGCCAATTTGATTTCTGTCACTCACGAACCTTACTTACGGCAGTAAATCAGTTAGAATAACATATAAAACTTTAATATTTTCATTTCGAAAAGTATGATAAAAAAATAGTAGAGCCTCTATTAAAAAAATCAACGATTACAAAAAATTTAATATGGCTTTACAAAAATTCTCAAGCCCTTATACGATATATATGGATAATATTATAATACAATAGTGATGCATAACCAAATTTTATTTTTACAGTGTGCGTTTTATTATTAATTTTCGCAAAATGTTACAATGCGGTTGGGATGGTTTCTTATATAAAAGTTATTGTTATTATTATTTTTTAATGAATAATAATTTTTAAATTTTGTCCATTTATTTTCTACCTAATGGTATTATTTACTTTTTAAAAAGTAAATTTAAATAAAAAAATATTTCTTTATTTAATTTAAAATTATAAGACTGTTCGATTTTTGAAAGTATTATATACAGAAACGATCAAATTATAAAACAGTGTAAAAACGATAAATCGCATTTATGTAATGAAAATTTCAGTACAGTACTAGTAAAATATTTCTACTAGATTTTTTTTTAAGTATGACTATCATATTAAGTGATATTAATATACTAATACTTAAAATTTCGAATTACCTTATCACTACCAAATACGAACTGTACAATTCTAAGTACGAACAAATAAGAACTGTACAATTAAATATTATAAATAATAATACCTACATTTTTTATTTCTTTATTCTGAAGATTTTTCTTCTTGAAAGAAAATCATTATAAATTTACTTAATTTTTCATTTGATTGGAATTTTTATTTCTGTGCGTTTCTAAAATAAATATTCCAATAAAAATCATGTATTCATTTTTTTTTTTTTTAATTTACCTAAAAGCGTCAACTATTTTTCAATCGCCAAAATTTGGTCGTATCAAATGTAAAAAAGTAGCGCAATACCAAAATATGTCGTACCAATTTTGAAAAGATTGAAACCAAATAAAAATGGTCGAAACAAAATTATGCAATGCCACCTTTTGAAAAAGTTCGAGACAAAATGACGTTTCAAATTACATAATGCCACCCGTGTACAATACTGTAAATTTTCGAATTACCAGTACAAATATGAATATTACTTGCTACCAGTATTTTATCAGTGCCAGGAGCAAAACCCAGTATGTACTTACCGAAATTCATTTTTCCTAACGAAGAACTATAAATTGAGCATAGTATTCACTCGTACAATAATCTGACCCTACATTATTTAACTATGAAAAACAAAATCTACTCGAATAATAACAACACATAGATTGTATAAACTATTTTAATTTTATATATATATATACAATAAATTAATGTTTGAAACTATGTACTTAACTAGCTACATATATAATATAATGAAAGATTTTAATACTTTAGAGTTTGAGCAATTTACGTATAGAAAAAGAAATGTAAATGAGGTCTAGATCAATTTCCAAAGCCTTATAATCTCTGCTATAATTTCAATTTTGTTCAAAATTACATTTGTATATAATTTAACAAAAAAATTAATTACAGAAAATAAAAATGACATATGAAAAAAAATTTATATCGATTCATTAAAAATAAATGAATGCCACAACAAAAAAAAATGATTTATGGATTTTTTGACTTGGTTCAGTAAACTTTGTCATTGGGATAAAATAAATAACAGAAAATAATTGAGAGTTAATTCCTGACCAATAGCAGTAGTTTTCCACATTTTAATGAGTTGATAAAGCCAGTAATTTGACAAATAGATGTTCGAAATATTATAGATATTGTAGTATAAACTTGCAGTACCGTACTTAATTAAGCACGAAAAGGTCTATCTAAGTTACTGTCAAGAGCATAAAAAAAAAAAAAAAA
The DNA here is from genome assembly GCA_963942445.1 of Argyra leucocephala. Classification (NCBI taxonomy): domain Eukaryota; kingdom Metazoa; phylum Arthropoda; class Insecta; order Diptera; family Dolichopodidae; genus Argyra; species Argyra leucocephala. The sequence continues at coordinate 21,378,962 of OZ012681.1, forward strand.
AAAAAACTATTTCAGATTACATATTGACATTTTTTATAATAATGAATGATGAAAGAAAAATTGAAATTACAAGTTTGTTACTTAATTTTATTTTAATTATTCGGACTTGAATTTTTCTATACATATATAAAAAGTAAAAATTTATTCATTTTGCGATAGCTGAGCAATGAAGTAAATTAAATTGTTGTGTTCGTTTAAAACTGAGTTCATTTATATTTTGAGCCAGCTCAACTTTTGAGCTTGTACTAACTTCATTACAGTATTTGTTTTTAGAATTAAGTTAATATGACAAATAAGAGAAATTTATATTTTTAACTGGGTAATAAAAAAACTGTGTATAGAAAAAAAATGAAACTTATAATCCTGAATAATAAGAAAAATTTACTTGAAAGATTAATTAAATATTTTTAGATTTACAAAAAAAATCACTAAATCATAAAATTGATAGAATATTGATCTTTTAATAATAGAAATAAAGTCAAGTATATGACATTGCGTTCATATAGCCAATATTTATTTATTTATATTATTAGATATTTATAAAATATACAAAGAAAAAAAAAGTATTACATTTCCGCAATACAAACATAATTTTCTCGATTCCTTTCAATTTCATTTTAATATTATTATTTTTCATATCTTATTTTTTTTGTTTTTTTTTTTTTTATCCTAAATTATTTTTTTAATTTTAATCATCCTATATCCTAAATCAAAATTTCATCCATCATATTATACAGACATTTGGCCAAGCACCCTTACAATTAGATCAAAGACGAATGTTATTGACAACAAGTCGTTCAGAAAACACAATTTCATCATCTAGATATGGTCAAAATGGTGCTATACCTCGAACAGATGTAGATCGAACTGATAGTTTTGAGCCTATAAATAATAATAATAATATAAATAAAGGAATACCACGTTCACATTCATTGGATATACAATCAACATCTGTATTTGAATTTCAAGATGAATATTTATATCAGGGATCATCAGATGATGAACGTTTTATAACAGAAAATGTTGAATCATATGATGATTTTAATGAACAATTTAATGTTATGTTAAGTGATATACCACAAGGAGCTGCACGTAGTCGTATACTACCAAAACGTAAAACACGTTCTGTTTCAGTTCCATCAAAAAATGGAACACAAACGGTTAATGATGATGGTGCGGGTGGTAGTGGTGTTGGTAATAAAAAAAAAACTACAAATAATTCGAAATATGTAATTAAAGGACGTCGACGTCTTCGTGATTCTGGTGATTCAAATGTTGATGTTGACTGAATTCAAAATTAAATTGAAAAAAAAAAAAAAATTATATTTTATTTATATTTTGTCTTTATCATCTTATTTTTACTACTTGAATATTTTTTTTTTTTTTTTAATAATTTTAATTTGTTTATTTTAATACTCTTTAATTAAATGTATTTCTTTCTTAATATCTTTTCATAATAATTATAATTAAATGAGATATGTTTTTTTTTATATAAATAAAATATAATAGTCAAAATAAAATTTAATTCAACACAACTTATTTTTACGAATGTGTATGTTAAATTCAATTAAATAGAAATATTTCTTAAAAATTTAATTGAATTTGTTTAATAATTTCATTATATTATATTTTATTTTTTAATTAAAATTATTATTATTAATGAATGTTTTAAATGTTTAGCATCAAATAAATATTAAATATTAATGTATTTTATAAGATTTTGTACGTTTTTAATAAATTAAAAAAATAAAAAAAATAAAAACGAAATTATATAAGACTAAAAACAAAATTATTATTTTTTTTTTTTTTGAAAATGAATTAAAAAAATTTTAATTTTAAAATTACAAAAAATTATGTTTAACTGATTCTATGAATCAATAATTGATAATAAAAAAAATAATAAATAGGCATTGATTCTTAATGAGTTTAAATTTTAACATTGGTAATTGTAATTAAAATTTTCGTAAAAATTAATAATACAGTAGGAACTGTTTATATCGACATGGTTAATCTGGATATAAAAATGATATTTTATATTTTAATATTTTTATGCATGGCAGGTGTAACATGTAATGCACAGAATCGTTGATACGACATCGTGTTTAATGACATTCTGTTTATTGTGTCCAATTTTTCGAATTTAATTTTATAAAATGTCAATTATAACTAAAAAAAAAAAAAAAACAAAAAACTTAAGAAAATGTATACAATTTTTTTATTGTTATCTTACAGCTACGTGTGTTTTTTCGTCTGATTATTAGAAAACAATTTAGTTATTTAAAGTTGTAAATGTTGTGGTCGTCAATGTAAATTATTTACAATTTCGTATCATATGTTCTGCACTTGACAAAATTCCAACAGAACAATGATTTCGATTATTGATTATCAATTATGTATTGTTCATCAAATAGCAATCGCAGATATTAATATTTTAATTTATAATTAATATTTAAATACTATATTAATATTTAAGTAAGTAAATTTGAAATTGATTTAAAAACAATTAAATTGAAATTTAATAAAATTCAAAAATTCATATTAAATAATCTAAATATTTCTTTACATTATAATATATGTATATAATATATTTATATACATAATGTAATGCCTTAAATATACATGTGGTAATAATTTTTTAAATATCCTGCTATTCACTTTCAAAGTTTGGCTTGAGCCAGAAGTATTATTGCAGAAAAACAATCGTTATGTTCTCAATAAATTTAAATTTTGTAGTAGATGTTTTATAAATTTTGTAATAGATTTTTAATTCAATCGATTGTTAACTAATTTATTTAGTATTTTGAAAGTCGTTACAAACATTTTCTACTGTATGGAATTTTTGTTTTTTTTACCTCAATCCTACGAAAAAAATTTTATATTCAAAAGTAAATAAATATAGTAATTTAATTTTCATATTGAATGAAAAATATTTCAAAATTATAAGTAAATAGATTTGAAAATATTATTATTATGTATTCTTGATCAATGGTAATAGGAATTTTGGGTAATTTTTTTAAGCATATAAGTACATATAGTGTTGTCAAAGATATCGCATACTACGGTATTTTAATAACTCCTGAAATTCCATATCACCATTGACTAAAAATAATAAGATTATTTACTATTCTTAAACAATGGCATAAATAAAAGAGTTGATCTCGTTATATATCTAGTTATAAAGCATGTAATTGCTTTTTACATTATTTTAAAAAGTAAATTTTCATGTTTAAAAAAAAAATAGAAAAATTAACCGCACAAAAAAAATAAATACTAAATTCTTACAAAATTTGAGTGAAATAATTATTAATCCTAGTAATAAATATAATTATTGTATGTACATTTAAATTTTGCTGAAGAGTTTTTTTTTTGTTGAAAATATGAAGTCCTAGAAATATTTTTTTTTTTTTATTAAATTTTAAGCTTTTAAATTTTATTCTCTGTATTAAATAAGAATAATTGATAGATCTAACGCTAATTATGCGTATTGAAAATATTTAACTGGATTTTCGAACTATTTTCTTCAGATTTAAATTTTTACCAATCAAAATATTTTTTGGATGCAAAAAAAAATAAAAAAAATAAATGCACATGAAAACAATTTTAATAATTCAGTATTTAAATTTGAAGAAAATATGAAACTCCAATTTGATTCTTTAATAATGCTTGATTACAACAAAAACAAAATTCTGTATTATATTTACTCGATACATACATATTATTAAACAATATCGACAATCAACCAAATTCTTTTACGTATTGAAATTAGAAAATTTTCTTAAAGATTGTTTTTTATTTTTTCCTTATTTTTTGATTATATTTTTTTTTAATAATTATTTGTAAAATTTTACAGATTTTTAAGTTGTACTTTATTTTATATTTTAGAATTATTACAATTTTATGAATATTATGTTTTTTTTTTTAATGTGTATAAGAGAAATAAATAAACATACATATATGTATATCCGAAATGATAAATGAACAGTCTTTGTTTCTTTAAAATTTGAATAATAATTTTTATTTCTAAATAAAGCTTAGCTAAAGAAATCTCTAACCCTTTCACTATCGAATTATGATATAATGAAAATAATCATATTTTTAAGTTACTTTCTAGTTACGATGAACGAAATAAAAATTGTAGGAATTTCGCTAAAACTTTTTCCCCTTAATAGAGACAGGGTAGTGAAAGGGTTAACTAGACATCTTGCTTATCAAAATTTAAAAAAAAATATTTGCCAATGAACATTTTCAATTTTTTAAAACTTAATTTACACCAGATTTATATTTTTACTTATTTTAATTTCAAAAATTTATTAACGCATGAATGTTTTTCTTTTAATTAAAAAATTGTTTTTTTTTTTCATCATTCTTAACTCATCAAACTATTTTCAAAGCAAACGCAAAAAAAAAAAAATACATAAATTGAAAAAAATTCAATAAAATTTGCGATTCTTAATTGCAGGGAGGCGGTAATTTAGTCCAAACTATAAAGAGAAGTTATAGTTTAAGTGATTTATCTGAGCCCGATATTCATAGAACACAAGATGAGGTTAAATTTTAAAAGAACTTTATTTATATTTAAAAAAATATTAATTAATATAAAAATATTTTAATTTAAAAAAAAAAAAAAAATCCCAAAATAAAAGGTTGACGATTTAATAAGACCCCAACATCGTGGATTACGTCCACGTACTCAAGTAGGTAGATCATCGTCATCTGGTGCTAGACATTCAACAGGAATGTATTTTTCTGAAATTGATGTTGGAGCTAAAGCACCTGTAGAATCATTACAGTAAGTTATAAAAGTACACATTTTTGATTCAAATACAATTTTTTCATTAAATTTTATAATTTGTTCAATTTTTTTTTTTTTTAGTTATAATATTAAGTCTACAGAAGACATTAGTTCTGGATATTCTAGTGCTGAGCCAATATCAGGTGGTTTAAGTCGTACATCATCTATGACAAGTTCAAAAGGACTTAGATTTAAGGCAAAAAAGCCGGAGGTAAAAATTAATTCATTTTGTTGAAAATTTAAATGTATTATCTGGTATTATTTTTATTTTATTTTATTATTTTCATTTTGACTTTGAAAATTTATAGGACGAAAATTTCTCAGAGTATGACGAAAACGAATATTTAATGCGAGAAGATTTTATATCTCAAATAAAATCTATTCGTTCTCAATCTTTAATTGAACCCGCTCAAACTATATCAACTTTTTCAACTAATACACCCATACAGAATACCTTAAAACAAAATTCATATGGTTTAGAATCTAATTTAGGTTTACCATCTACGAGTAATAATAAAGAATTTGATAATTATTTAAAAGATATTCAATCAATCAATGAAAAATTATCATCGGCAAATTTAGAACAAAATAAAAGTGATACTATTGGTATTAAAGGAAAAGAAGAAAGCAGTCGAGCAGTTATTTCTGCCCCTACTCCTCCGTCTGAAATGAATTCAGAAATGCAATCGAAATTTGAAATGTTTTGTCAATGGTTAGACAAAGGTGAAATGGGAGATTCTATTGTAATGAATGATGATAAAATAGATATTCAACGTCAAATATCAGATGATGATTTTAAGGATACTATTTCTGTAGATAGTAATGATGATAACAGTTTAGAAAAATTTGATGATGTATTTTTTAGTGATGCAAAAAATGATACTGTTAAAGATAATTTATTAGATAAAACAAACAATGCAGGAAATTTGGAAAATATACATCCATCACAAAATATTGTAGAAAGGTTTGAAGAAAATAAAGGAATTAGTGAAACTAATGTAGAAGAGCTACCAAAACCTACTTTAAAAGAAAATATTTCAATAGCTGATGATAGCGTAACTAAATTAAAAGAACACATTCTCAAATTACATGATGGAAAATCAAAATTAGAATCTCCAAATTCCGATATGCTTCCTAGTGAATCATTTCGTTCTGCGACTTTAAATGAAGAAAATTTGGCAAAATCATATTTGGATTCTAAAATTAGAGAAGAAATAATTTCGATTCCAAAATTTTCGGAAAATAAAAAACCTATACATCATAGTAAAGGCAAGGCTCCAGAACCACCAGTAACAACTTCAATCACAAGTAATTTAACACTTTCATCTTCAGATTTATCTAAAAATATGCCATTATATGAGCCTCCGAAATCCGTCCTTTTACCAAGACCATCAAGCCCAACGACATCTGTTACTACTAATACAACTCCAATTACATCAAGACCGTCTAGTCCAATTTTAACTACTACTTTTACACCGATTTCATCAAGACCTTCTTCACCAAATACCATATCCTCTCTTCAATCAAATTCCTTAACTAGAATTCCTTCTCATTCTCGTTCCCCATCACCAAAGTCTGTTGTTAAACCAAGACGTAATATATTTCGAAGTTATTTACCGTCCATTTTTCGTTCTGAATCACCAAAATCAAAAACAGACGAAGATTATCCTGGAAAAGAAACAAAACTATAGAAATTTTTAATTGAAAAGAATCCAGTTTTATTCAGACTCACGATTACATAATATATAACTCATATTTATATAAAGGCAAGATTTTATGTGTTTTTATTGTTATTATAAATGTTGATTGAATGAGTTTTAAGAATAAAACTGTTTTAGTTGTCTAACTCAAATGCTTGATGAATTTTGAAGCTCTTCGCATGATGCATATAACAAAATAATAATCATCATTAAAATTATACATAAAATTTCTACGTAGTGATGCTTTTTGTTTTTAATTTTATAACTACATAATTTCGTATACATATATATATATAACTTGGACATTTCATTCATATATTTTTATCAAGTGAATAACATAGCTACTTACAATTATTTAGAAACAAAATCAAATGTTCAGCTGTATTCAGAATTACTACTGAGAATGCTTTACAACTTGAATGCAACGAATATCTATAAATGTTTTTAACTTCTTGCTTGAGAAATTTTTTTAATATTGTTAAGAAAATCATTTCATTATACACATATCACGGATTTATAAAATTTGTTTTAATTTTTCTTTTAATTTTAAAGAGTTTTAGTTTTTTTTGTCTGATTTTAAAAGTTTGCAAAATACATATAAAAATTTATACAATTTTAGGAGAAAACCATGTCATCTAGCTGCACAACATTACCCCGAACAAAAAAACCAGAAAAGGCTATAAATCCAACGATAAAGACACGATCGAAAACTGAAAAATGAGTATTATTTGGGACAACAACAGCAAATCCATCAAAACGAATATTGCGTTAAATAAATATCTACATATTAAAAAACATAATTGTTTTAAATTTAACAAAAAAAAAATAATAATAAAAATATTTAATGATTCGTAGCTGGTGTTGTTTTGGTCATATTGTAATGAGAATGATAACGCACTATTTATTTGCCGGTTCTTACAAAGTTGAATAAATAATGTATCTAATTGTATGACGGCAATTATTGTAGTTTTTTTTTGTTTTGTTTTTTTTTTTTTTAATAGAATATGTAATAATTAATATAGTTCGATGTGTATTTGTCTCTATTCATTACACATATGTAAACTAATAATAATTTATATTATAGACTGGATTATCATGAAAAATTTAAAGATTAACTTTTAAAAGAAATTAAATAGAATAATAATAGTAAGAACATCAATGTTAATTAATTATAGTTATAATGAAAATTTTAATATTTAAGAAAATCATCTAAATAAATATTTTTTTCATTTGTTTGTTTTTTTTTTGTTTTTTCTATTTTTAAATTAAAAAAAAAAAAAATAGTAGTTGAAATATTTAAAATTTTATTTATTGTTGTAAATCTTAAATTTATTTTAGGATCTCATTAAGATACAGGGTTAGTAAGTGCCCTTTAAATGTTTACGTTTGAATTTTGTTTTTTAATTTTACTTTTTTGTACTAAAGCTGAAATTTTTTGCATAATTTATTCGAATAGTACATTTTATTACATTATAATGATGCTATATTATAGAACTGTAAATAAATTAAAAGTAAAAAGTAATAAAAATTCGTTTCATCAAATATTTTAATCAAACATTTTTTAAAAATATTTTTTTTTGCTTTATTTTTAATTTGACAAATTGGTTTTGTTACGTTTTTGAGCGAACGTAAGAAAAAGTGGGAGTATTAAATCTTATGCATACATATTTTAACAGACGTTTTCAGATTTTGGACTAAATGATAATTTTAGTTATTTTAAAAAACAAACTTCTTAGGTTGCAAGTTTTAATTATATGGTGGAATTGTTTAATAGATATTTATATAGATAAGTATACATGCATAAAATATCTTTTAATTGTTTAGTCACAACATGCATAATGTAGGGCTTAGTAATAAATAATAACGTATATTTGACTAAAAATTCTGCAATGGGTTAAAATGGATAAAGCTTCAATGCTTTATGAATAATCTAAACTAACTATTAGTTTAACTAACACTTGTGATATTTAATAAAAATTTGTATACCCCCCCTCAGATATAATTTTTAATATGTATTTTGTAACCACATATATTTCTCAAAATTTCGTTAATCGTGTTAAAACAATTTAAATTAATTAAATAAATCAAACAAATTTATAATAATTTATAACAATAAAAACAAAAACGATTTTCTTTAATAGTTCTATTTATTTTTTTTAACTTTTAAATAAATATTATTTAATATACTTTTGTTACCTAAGTATATACATAAATATTAGGTAAAACAAATTAAAAACAAACGCTAAACATTAACGTTAAAATTACACAATTATTCTTAATTAATAAAAATCAAATTTTTAAAAGTTGGTGTTAGTAAATGCTAAGGATATATTAAAATTTATTATTTAGGAATTAGTCACAATCTTTACATAGTTTTGATGTCATTACAGCTAAAGGTTCTAATTCCTTACTTGATATTAATTCAAATTCATTAACAAAATAGTAAAAATGTTTAAAGCACATATTTACGTGGGCTTCCTGAAAATAAAATCAAATTATATTAAATTATATAATAATATCAAATAATATCGTTCTAAAACTTACAGCTCCAATGCTGACAATTCTATCAAAATGATGAATGTATACATGAACAAAAACCCTAAATAAACGTGTTAATATTTTTCTGCATAGCGGTGCAAATGATTTTGGAAAAGGAACATCTGTTGAAACTGGAAAAATATGTTCATTATTAATTTGTGATTCAATCCAATCCATAAGCAATTCAATATAACGAGGAGCGGGTAATGCTGTTGGTTTTTTATAACTAAAATTAAATTTTCTTTATCTTGTAATATTTTTTCAATTAAAAACAATTTACTTATCACCATCCGCCCATAAATATTCATATCGAGATCCTCCAGACATTGTAGGGCAGGTAGTTTCATTACAAAATTCTGAGATTGTACCATATATTAAGTTAATTCTGTTAAAAAAATCAACAACTAAAAATAAAAATATTTCTCAGTTTAGTAATGTATTGAAAGTAATATCATATGTATACATATTTGAATTAAAAGTTACCATGTACAGCCATCCAGTCATTTATATTTTCACCTGGTGGAAGTTTGACTACTTGTCTTAAATTAATACCAGATTGTAAACTGGCTTGTGCTTGTTTATGAAGCGAATAACGTATTGTACCACTAGAAAAACGTTTCTTTGGTCTAAATGTCTGAAATTCAGAAAGAAGTATATTACAACAATACATTATTTTTTTTTTGCAGTATATACTAATAATAGATTTTAGATACAAACTTTTCCTTTTTGAAAAAAATCCAGCCAACCATTTAGAGCCATATTTTAGGTATTAAAAATATTTGGCACTTTATACTTAATATATATTTTGAAAACAATAACTTTTATGATTATTTGTTATTTATATGCTTCTTCAAATAGTTTAAATAAAAATTTGTTTTCAGTTCTTAATTTATAAAATAGAACGATATTGACAGTTCAAAAACGTCAGAAATAATTGCAATGCGTTCACATTTAATATGAATAGTACTAATATTAAGAGAAGTAATTTATCAAATTCTTTAATTTTATAATAAATATTTATATTTTTAAAAATACTGCTGTTTAATATTTATTTTCATTATTGATTTCAATCAAAAGCTTAAAATATATGTTAAAATTAATAATGCAAATAAAATGTTTACATTTCTGAAATAATACGGAATTGAAATGGATATCAGAAGTTTTATGGGTTAAAAAATCAGAAGTTATATGGGTTAATAACGAGAGTGTATAAACTTGGTATAAACTTAAGTCACTGTTATATTACTTCCGTTTTATAAAATTAAAATTTAAATTTACGATTCGGTGGAACAGGTTGTTAATGTTTTTATTTAAACGAAAACGAAATTTTTAATTCAAATCAATTAGTTAAAAAACAAAATGGATTATAAAGAGCATTTAGAGGCAGCACTAAAGTATTTTGTAAGTAGAAAATGTATCAATTTTTGTAAGTTGACAAAGTTATGCTTCTATTAGCATTTTTACCGTTAGATTTTATTTGAGAAATAAAAGTTATATTAAAATTATGGCTAAAAATAGTTTGTATAAATTTTTAAAGAAAGAAATGCTTGAGACAAAACAACAAAATCTCAAAAATTCAAAGCTTTACACTGAGGAATTAAATAAAAATCGTAATTTGACAATGGAACTGATGAAGCTAAAAGACGATCAACTCGAATGTAAGATTTATTTGATATTAAGGAAACCAATATTTTATACTCGATTAATTGTTTTAGTGGAGAATTCAATGTTATCAAATATACCGGTCACTGATGAAATTATTAAATTATATTCGACAGAAGTGAAAAAAATAAATAACGATGAAGATTGTGTAAATGAATTAGAAAAATATCTCGATCAAATGTTAGATTTTCCTGAACTTGTAAAAGATAAAACAGAAATGGTATTTTGTGTATAGTGGAAATTTTCAAAACCATGCTTATTAGATTTTCTTTAAGAATTTTGATGAATTTGTTAAACTAAAAGAGGATATTACCAAAGAATTATTTGATATAAAAATCAAAGATGATTCGTTAGAAGAAACTTTCAAAACATATATTGATGATGTTCAACAACAAGCAGTGGACTACGAGGATATTACTAATAATATAAAAGATGTAATCTGTAATTTGGGGTAAATTTATTATATTTTATTATATGAAAGCAATTCTACTGCATATTTATATAGATTTTTTTTTTTAAACAAATTGATATGTCATCAAAAACGGTTTAGTTATGACTTTGATAAAATTACAAATATTATTATTTAAATTCTAGGAATCCCAATCAGTTATCACTTATTGTCGAGAAGAAGAAAGCGTATTTAAAATCTCTTGAGACACAATACAATAGTATAGAAGCTGACATGAAGAAGGTAAAATCAACAGATGTTGAACAACAAAATTCTCAAAATTAAGTTTTGTGATTAATCTTTGAAAAACTCAACCACAATTCATAAAATCAGGTATGAACACATTATTTACTAAAATCTCTTATACTTTAGTTGCAATAGTTTTGATAAACCATTTTATTTATCCGTTTTTTTTTCAACTTTTGCTGATACAGATGAGTGCAAAAGAAAAATAAATGTAAAACAAAATTCATATTTATATAAAATTTTTTTTTATATATTTTAATAATTTTTGAAACAGTACATTCATTCTTAAATTTTATTTAAACTTTTTTTGTGTGTTTTTGGCAGTTATTTTTCATATTGTTTTAGAGATAGAGAAAATAAAATAAATTACTATTACTTAACTTTTTACAAAAATTTGCAATAGCTTTTATTTTAATAATATGTTAATTTTATTAAATGGATTTTTCTTGTGGCAAATTTAAAATATTTATAGTAAGTGTATTTAAAATTTAGTGTGAATATAAAAAACAACGAACAAAACATAATTTGTATTATTTTAAATCAGAATTAAACATTTTATGATATTGAGAATATTACAAGCATTATACTGTATTAAATTTATTGCAAAATATTAATTAATAATTTTTCATTTTCATCAGCAGACAGGATTTCTGATGTGTTATTAATTATTAGAAAAGTAAATTTTTCTAGGAGAGTATAAAGTTGTAGATATTTTAAAATAAATATAAATCGATATTATGTACAATTTGAAAAATCATATAATATGTATAAATAAATCTAAAAATTATAAAATAAATTAAAACATACATAAATTATTTTAATATTTTTTTCACATTCATTTCATTTACAAAATTAATTTATTATTATTTTTCTGTTCTAATCTTATAAATAGCTTTAAGTTACCAATATTATAATTTTGATATATATTACAGCTTACAGTTCAATAATTATTAATTTAACTTTATTTTAGCCTTTTTATGCACAAATACTTTTTAATTTTTATTAAATGATATTGAATTTAAATTTCATATTAACTTTTTTTTAGTAGTTTTTGAACAAGAATGCTGTAATAATAAACAAAATATGTATTGAATCCATTTTATTACATTAGGGGAAAATTATTATTTTGTATTTGATTTAATTATTCTTACTTTAATTTATATATTATTAAAAAAACATGATTATGAATAATTACTTAAGAATATTGGGTATATTTGAATAATATTGATAGGATTGTGTTTGTTGTAAATTTTTCTTAAATCGTTTTGATATAATTTAATAAAATTAAATTAATGTTTAAAAATATAATTTAACTAATTACTATTACAAACTACATGAAGTTAGTTTATGTTGAATTTTATTTACAAAATGAGAATTTAATTAAATATATATATATATATAAATATATATATATATATTTTTTTTTTTATTAAAGATCAATAGAACTAAAATAATTTTTGTGTGTTATTTTTAAAAAATATCCATAAAAAAGTTCAGTTTAACAATTATGTAGTTCGGAAGAACCTTTAGTAATTAAAGTTAAAATTTGTATTTATTTCTAATTAGAAAGATAACTTATATAACACACTTTTATTACAAAATAAATGCATTAAATATTGTATATATAAATAAAATTTTAAATAACTATCACTTTTCCTAATTATTTTGCAATAACTAATTGTTTCCAGTTAATTATTTATATGTGTATATATATATAAATATATATTTCTTTCTTTATTTTACGTATTTTTAAAATCTAATCACCCATACCATCGGGTCTATTACGTTCTCTACTACTTCTATGATCTCTACTATCTCGATGCGATTGCTGTGTTTGTTGTTGTTGCTGTTGTTGATGTTGTGATATTTGTGAATCAACCACTCTTGGATCATATTGTCTCATTTTCTTTTGAAAATCTTGTTGCTGCTTAATAAATGAACTTAGTCGATTTAATAAAAATTGTTTATCATGACCTTCTAATACCAATTGATTTTTTAATACTTCAACCATATGTTTGTTGGCATCGGATACAGCATAATAATAATACAAAAATAATGTTAATACAATAAAACATGGTATCGCAAAACCTGCTGTTCCCAAAAAGAATATAAAATTTTGGAAAAATAATGGCATTTTCATAAATGATTCAATAGCTGCATCCCATACTGAATTTAAACCTCGAAATGGTCCACATGATTTTGATGGTTTTATTTCAGCTATTGCATATACCACAGGAACAATAGCAATAGCAAATGAGAGTAATAATATGAACATAAAAAGGGAATTGGAACGAGATGCTCGATATAATATAATTGATGGTTTTGAATTAACTAAACATTGAAATTTTTTTATATAAAACATAAAAAATGTTAATATAGTTGCAATTGCTGGTAAAAAAGGTGCATAAAACGCTCCTAACCAGCATAATGTTTGTGAATAAACAACGTCCAGTACATGTTTTGTCAATTCAAATTCTTGTTCGCCAACTAAACGAGCAAATTTAGTTTTCACATGTTTTGCTATTAATGATCGAGGAAAATTAATAAAAAATGTTACCAATATATGAGTTACAAAATCTGTAATTACAAGTTTGTAAAATTGTTGTCCAACAAATGTCTCCCAACATTGTGGTGTTTCACTTTTTTCTTTATAGCATTGATCATCAGTTTTTGGTATAATTAAAAAATAAAAACGACTCAATAAAACTGCTAATGAAGATAAACGTAAAAATACAGTTCGTAATAAACTTATTTTTATAACAAACATTGGTGAATATTGTTCAAATTCGCATAAATAATTAAATAATATCGGTACTAGAAGATTCAAACAAACTATAGCAATATATGGAAGGAACTCATAAAATAATGTTTCTAATTGATTAACTAAATCTGGCTGCTGTCTATTAAACAATAATTCAGTATCAGATCTTCTAACAAATGGATTACTATCATCATCTTCATTTGATAACTTTTTATCAATAAAATTATTTTCGTAATTTTTTATACCATTATATTGTTCTTCTGATGAACTAAGTATTGATGATGACGACTGTTGTTGCTTTTGTATATCTGATAATTGATGTTGTTCTCGATATTGTGCATTTGTATTATCTAAAGAAGATGAAGGTAAAAACGCACTATCATCTGATGCAGCATCATTTAATAATATTGAATCATTTTTTATATTTAATTCACCAACTAATGGATTTGTTTCAGATTTTGAAAACTCATTATTATTTTCATCATATAAATTAAATTTTGGAAATATGTTCAAAGGTTCATTTTGCTTAAGTGTAGGCTCTAAATACTGTAGACTAATATTAAATAAATAATAAATTAAAAATGCTGATAAAATTAAAATTAGAATCACAAAAATATTTACAATCAATCTAATCATAATTAATTTGCACATATAGTCTCTTGAACGATTATGACGTTCATATTCCATTCGTTTCGAATGTAATAAACTTTTTATTTCATTGTATAATCCTTTATGTTTAATATCAGCTGATTTTTCATTATGTATACAAAAATCCCAACCACCGAATATTAAATTACAATATTGATAGAATTGTCCCTCGCCATCAACTAAACGATCTTTAAATTCTCTTGATGCTGATTTTACAATTGCAGCTAAAGAGATTAAAAAATAAACAGCAGTTACACTAACATATGCTAATGGTAAATCATAATATAATTCATTTGTAACATATTCAACAACTTTTGAAGTTTTTGTATTTGTTTCTTCTTGTTGTTGAGTTTGTGATTGCTGTTGGGGTTGTTGACTAGAATTTGAATTCTTATTATTAATACTATTAAATAATATACTTTTATTATGATTTAAATTGTTGTTAATAGTTGAACTTAAATTATTAATAATATTCTCAGTCAATTGTTGTAATAAATCATCATCTGAATTTAATTCACTTTCATTTATCTCTTTATAAATTTCATTTGATTGATTATTATAACTATTATGATTGTTGTTATAATTATAATTATTTATATATAAATCCGTATTATGATCAATTTTTCTACCTATCGTCAATTCATTATTTATATTATTACTGTTAATATCATCATTATCATCATATGGATTACCATACGGATGATAACCAAATATTTTATTTGTATACATTCCATAAAACATTAATGTTCTTTCCATAAAACCAGTACCTTGTATAATATCCAGTATTGAGTATGTTGTTGTACGATTCATATAATCTTCAAAACAGCATTGTGTTGAATTTATTTCATTATTAATATCACATGCTTTATCTTTTGGTTCATGTAATACAGTATGTGGTATAACAATAAATGAAAATATTAAAATAAATATCACTAAATTTAAAAACATTAACCATCGTAGAAATAAAAAATATGCTACAACACCAGTTCCAAAATTTCCTTCAATACGTTTTAATGAATAACGCCATAATTCCATTTTATTTAATACTTCAGACCATTTTGTTACAAACTGTTGCCATACTTTACGACGTTGCCATTTTATTTGATCTAAACCTTTTAAACGTAATGTTGTTGTATTCTAAAAAAATTAATGATAAAATCAACTAATTTGATTATTAAAATAAATTTTAATATTTTAACCTGTAATTGTGCTTTCATTTCTCTTTTTTGTGCCATTGAAACTGGCATTGTTTTGATTTCCATTATTTCTTCCCATATTCTTTCTTCGTCGGTTAAGTCTTGTGATAAATCTGGTAACATTGAAACTTGTACATCGGCATATTGTGAGTTTCTACGATTAGCTGTTAATTGCGGCTGTTGAACCTGTTGAGAACTTCTACGTCTACCGGTTGCTGTACCAGGTCTTCGGCGGGTATTTTTTGTATCTTGTTGATTTGGTCGAACACGTCGTGTTGTGGCTTAAATTAAAATTAATTATAAAATTTTTTTTTTTTGTTTTTTCCCGATTTTATTATTTTTATTAGAGAATTTAATTTTATGGAAATAAGATTTTATTATTTAAGTAAATGTTATTCAAGATTCATTCAAAAAAGCTATAAAATATAGGAACTACAAAGAAAATTAACTTTTTTATTACTTTGAAATTTTAATGAGAAGTTTTAACAAATTTGGTTGTAAACTTATTTAGAAAATTATTTTACAACTTTTTTTTTGTTTTTTTTTTTTTTTTTTACATAACGATTTATGATTCGAAATACAAGTCGTTAATAAATTTAAAAAAATAATTTAATGATATACCTATTTAAATATAATACAAAATTTACAAACATATAATAATTATCTCACCATCAAATAATGAACTCATATTTACAATGAAAAATGAATTTGCAACCAAAATAATTTTCACTTTACTTTTTCCAAACAAATTTTTTTTTTACTTTATCATTTCATAACCATACTGATGTACATGCTCAATTATTTTCGAATATAATTAATTAAAAAGTTTGTTAACAATTTCATTTAAATAATACATATTTGAATTTTTAGTTTTTACTATCAATTCAAATTAAGTAATTCGAATTCAAACAAAACAATCAAAAATATTGAAATTTGAAAGAGTACAAATACAAACACCAAAACTTCGTTTTTATTCATTCAACATAATATATGTAGTATAGAAAATCCATCCATTTCTTTTGGCCACTAATTTTGTACTCAAAATATTCAAAAATTAAATATAACAAAAAATGTACGTTATTTGTATAACGTAAAGATTAAAGATTAATTAACAAAAAAACATTCTTTTTTACATACATATATAAATTATTTTTAATTGGAAATCCCGCGCTCTTTTTTAAATAAACTCTTACCAAGCTAATCATATTAAAAGAAATATATATATGATTTATTTATTTAAGATCAAAAATTATAAATAAAATAAAAATAAAACAAAAGTAACTGCCAAATATTCATAAATTTAGTGTGAAATTGTTAATTGAAAAATTCAACATTATTCTAACTTCAATATGACCTGATAAAATTTTTAAATAAAGTTAAATTTTAGTTGAAAAATTAAAAAAAAAAAAAATAAAAGTGTTTAAATATTAGTTATTATAATTGAGAATTTTTTTTTTATGTAATTTTGCACATTTTATACGTTCTGAAAAATTTGATATTTTGATATTGGAATAAGAAAAAAAATATTAAATAAAAATAAAGAACGTTTTTATATTAGTAAAAAATATTGTAACAGTTATTTACTAACAATGTTATAATTTCATGCTTAGTTAGGCGGTATAATTTTATTATTATTATTATTTTTATGTATTTATTTTTTTATTAAGATTTTTCGCAATATTTTGTATATATTTTTTTTTGTTCTGAATTTAAATTTCTCCAATTTAAATAAAAAAAAAATCAAGAATAAAATTTTACAGTTCCGTTTCAATTTATAAACTAAATGTCTCATTTTTTGTTTTTATTTTTAGAACCTACGAGATTATTACAAAAATGTACTTTAAAGTGAACATTTTAATTTTTATCCATATAAAAATTTATATATTGTATTATATACAGGGTGTATCTCTATATGATGATAACATTTTTCATAGATTGATGTATATATGTGAGGTTAAATAATAAAGTTTGGTGTAGCTTTTAAGATCTGTGTCCCATAGTTTGAATGGCGTTGCTAAATTTGTTATATAACACTGTTATTTAATAATTGTTGTATTTGTAAACACAAAATAAATTTCCCAAAATGAACCTTTTTTCAATTTTTCGTTGTGACTCAAGTAGAAATTTAATATCTTGTAATTTAGCGAAAAAGAACAAAAAAAGTAGGTTGTTTTTTCTTAAAGAAAAACATGGAACAAAGAACTAACAGAACAACAAAAAATGACAAATAACTACATAATATGAAAATTTCATATTTCCTAACGAGGTTGACATACAAAAGACGAACCATAATAAAATATTGTTTAGTATTTAGAAAATGAAATTAACATTAATTATTTAAATAATAAACTTTCACTTTTTTCATTTTCGATCTTCTTCCACTTTAAAAAACAAAAACAACTATAAAAAAAATTACATAAGTTGAATTCGGTTTGAATTCGGATATAATTCGTTATTTTTCTTATGTTTCACGAAAATTTAATCAAGTTTTTTATTGTTTATTATGCGATGGACATTTAAATGTATGTATTTTTCCATATACCGAATTGGAAATATACCGAAAATATTATATCTGAACCAACAAATCATAACCGCTTATTTAAACTTAACATAAGAAAAAATCGAGATAAAATAACTACCATTAACTCAGAATTTTCAAAAGTATTTCTTGTCAAAATTTGGTTTGATTCTTATAACTATAAATCACATTTTTGCTGGTGTACATAATCACTCATGATATCCACTCACAATATTCTAAAATTGTTTTTGTCATAACCGTTTATTTAAATTAAAATATTTTAAATATATTCCTACAATTAGCCATCAAAACTTATAAATTGAGCGTTTTTTAAAAAAAATAAAATAACGTTTTTAGACCTTAAATACACATAATTTAAACGATTTTAAAAAATCAAAAAATTAGTTCAGTCCCGTTACGATATTTTTAAACTTTTAAATTGAAGCATTTAAGCTTTAAAATTTAAAATTGATTTTACTCGAAAACTAATTTTACTAAAACTGATTTTACTCGGTTATCACTTGTTGCCACAGTATATCATGACTCTATTATCATTATGGTTGGTCTATGAAAATTAAAAACAATGAAAACTTAAATTTACCAAGTACTAACAAGAGAAAAATAAATTATATACATTGTATGTCCTCGTCTTGATCTAAATTATCTAATTTTTAAAATTTTTTTGATTACTAATCAGAAGCTCGAATCCCGCTCAAAGCATAAATGTGTATATTACGTTTTTTTTTTATTTCTTTCATTATTTTAAAAATAATGAAATTTTATATTTAAAATTGTTTTGAGTATTATTTGTTAATAATTAAAATTAAGTGGAATTATGTTTTTTAAAAGTTCGAAACTAAAAGGTTCCTTAAATTAGTTGTAGTTTTTTTACATTTAATTAGTTGATGTATCATCAAAACATTAGTAGTGGTTCCATTTTATGTAAATTGCAGTAAATACTGTAATACGTGAACTTAACTTTCACCTTAAACAAACAATATAG
Organism: Argyra leucocephala; assembly: GCA_963942445.1. Lineage (NCBI taxonomy): Eukaryota > Metazoa > Arthropoda > Insecta > Diptera > Dolichopodidae > Argyra > Argyra leucocephala. The sequence continues at coordinate 21,398,474 of OZ012681.1, forward strand.
AACCAACGGTGTTCAATATAAGTTCGGCTAGCCACCTACGAAAAATAATACAATTGTGCGGGCATACCCTGTATATATTTATATATGTATGTATTTAAATAGAGTTATTGCAGCATTGTTGTTGGTTGATAAGCAAGGGTAGCATCATATTAGTGTTCCCATAATCCCAATTCAAATGACAATATTTTATTTTATGATTTTGTTTTTTTGTTCTTTTTTTGTAATTTATTTTGTTTTTGTAATTTTTTATTGTAAAATACTATTAAACAATTTATGGTGAAAGTATGCACAAAAACAATCAAATCTATTATTATGTATGATTTATACTTATATTAAAAAAATTGCAAAACAAAAATAGAAACAAAAAAAAAAATTAAGAAATTAAAAAACAGCTGATTTGTAACAACAATTCTGAATGGGAAGTTTTTTATCCAATTGAATATTTAATTCGAAATTTATATACAAAAAAAGTTCATTGATAAGTATAGTTAAATTATTTTATTCACCTTAACCATAATACATAATACATAAAAATTATCTTATATGTATTATTAATGTATTTGAAATAGAAAAGCTAAATAAACGCAATCGTTTAATTTAATATTTATTATATATTTATTTATGTTTGTAGGTCAATTCAATTTTTTGTTTTTTTTTTTCAGTCATTACCCAAAATAATGACCTAAAATTCTCAAGGTTACTTTCTATTAATTGTACATACATAAATATTATTATGTAGATATTAAATTCAATTTTGATGTTAAAAAATTTATCTAAGTAATAACTGATGAGCAAATTATAAGAATCATTATGTTTGAATTTCTGAGTCATTACAGTTTATAATAGTTTCACCACAAACTAAGTAGTTTTGAGTTGAATTTTTTTTCTTTTCTAAATTTAAATTTTCTTTTAACATATAAGATTTTATGACGATTTTTAGATATGCACATGAACCTAATATATATAAATATAAGTATGTATATGATTGATTGATTTAATAATATTATTATTATTGTTGCATCTGAGATTATTCACAAAAACAATTTCGAAAAAAAAACTGAATAACTGAGAATGAATCAGTAATAAATTAATAAGATAAAAGTAGATAATGATCAACAAATTTATTCAAAGCCGAAGGGTTGTGTACAAATTAATATCTAAATTTTATTGTAAGTAATTTATAATTTGAGATATCAGCTTATGCCATACAAATATTGTTTTAGTGGTGAATTCTGTTTTATAAACATTTTTTTTCTACTTAATCTAAAAACTCATCTATAGTCTTAATCTCATGATAAAGTCATAATACTGAACTAAAGATACTCAAATCGATACAAAATCCTCTCTAGCAGTCTCTATAAACTATTTCATTCATAATTACAACTAAGCAAAGCTCATTTTTAGATACTCGGATTTTATTTTTTAGTGATGTATTTAATATGTTTCAAATAAAAGTCTTTGTTTCCTTTGACTAAATTTTTAATATGTATATATCTTACATATATGTATATTTCGGAAGCAATATACCTGTTTCAGTGCTTTTGACTAATATTATATTTAATTATGTTGCTTCCGGAATATTAATATATGTATGCAAAATATATACTATAAATTAGTGAAACGAAACAAAATTTAAAAAATAATCAAACTTGATTATTAATTTAATTTAATTAATGATTCACTCAAATACTTAAATTGAAACCGAGTAATAGTTTTCACCTTTCTGCATGTCATTCTAAACATATCCACATTCTTTTCTCAACACCATTTTTTTTGTCCTCAGCGTAATCCGTAAACCGTACAATTTAATGTTTTGCGAAATCATAGCTCTATACATTTCTACATATGAATATGTAGAATATGTAGATGTGTGTTCCGTTCCGAATGTGGTTATCAAAATTGTTTTACAAAACTAGACTGGAGAGAGGATAGTAGAATAAAATAACGCGTGTACAAAAAAATAACATCTTTCAGGTGAAAAGATAAGATAAAATAATTATTTTTTAGAAATTTCATAAGTTCATTCATTACGTTAGAATATGTCAGTTACAATAATTCAATTAGAGTTTATTTCAAAATAATTCTCAGATATTAAAAATAAAAAAAAAAAAATTAACAAAAACAAAAAAAATCCGGTTTAAATCGTGAGAATTTTACAGAGTAGGTATCATTTGTTTATAAATATAGTTAGTTTTCAAAGGCTCACAAACAGTAATTTAAAATGATGATGATCTATTTTATTTTTATTGTTTTTGTTTTTGCTGTTATCTAATAATTTTCAGATTTGACCGGAGAAAAGCTTTCCAAAATTTCAAACATTTATATACATGATATAGATAGTAGATATATAACTTTTGAATTTTCCGGTAAATTTTTGCGAATACAGTATTTATTATACGTATGTTAACTTGTCTAGTATACCTATGTATTGAAATTTAAAAAGCTTGTTTTAATTAACAAAAAAAAAAAAAAAAAAATTAAATAAGAAAAAAACAATTAAAGTAATAATTAAAATTCATAACAATCATGTAGTTAAGATATTCTTTAAATTAAAAATTTTAATTTTAAATAGTTATACGTTAATTTTAATATGAGGATATTATTTTAATGATGAATGTTTTTATTATGTTTGTATGTACAAAATTTTAACGTGTAATAATATTATTATTTAAAATTTGTAGTAGTTCAAAAATTTATATACATATAGATATAGGTATTAAATAGATTAAAATAAAATATAAATGATGTATTCATGAAAGCGTTACAAATTGTTTATTCATGTATAAAAAATAAATAAAATAATTTTTTTAAATTTATTTTTCATATTATGTACATACTTACATATTTAAATGTAATTGTAAAGGAAAATTTTTTTATCGGAAAATTATCGGTATACTTAGTAAGTAGTATATTTCATATATTGTATCATAATTTTTATACGTATGTAAAAATCTGAATGTTTTCTCAAAATGGTTTTGTAATTTATATAATAATTGTTGTTATTCAAATAAAATAAATAATTAATCATTATAGTCGATATGTAAAAAATTTGTATGTACTTACGATTAAAATATGTATCCATTAAGCTGAATTTTAAAATTATTTTCTTCAGAATTAAATATGCTACGCTATAAAAATTTTAATAAAAACATTTTTTGCTGTAGAATTTTTTAAAATAATTACACCGAGTTTATTCTGTGGAAAAATTCTGAAGTAAAAAATGTTTTGATTGGTTGAATTTTTGACAGCTGCGTGTTCTAAAGAAAATATATATAAATTTGTAAAATATAGCTTATGATATCACATTAACAACAAAATTTGTACATACAATTTTGTCAATATTACATTTATCAATCAGGATCATTATGACAATTTTGTTTGTCTTGTGAAATATCTTTTGTAACTATTATATTCTACAACCTTTGGTTTTGAAAATCAACAAATCGCAAGTCAATTAAGATTTGAGTAAAGTTATAATCAAAATGCTGCATAATAACTAGTTATAGGGTTTTTGGAAATTTAAGTAAACGTAGATATAGATTTGTCAAAATATCAAGTTTAATCATTCACATTATTAGTTCATAAATTTGTCACGTTTTAATTTACGAATATTCCCGCATATAAATTTATGGGAATACATATTCAAAATAAAATGATAAAAACTATAAATCGGCTATTGTCATTCATTTAAAGTTAAAAAAAAAAATATTTTCTAATTAATATTGATTAAAAAGTTTTATTAATTTTAATTTAAACCTCAATAATATAGCACTTAAGATTTGAAATTAATGTGTTAGATTTTTTTTTATTTTTTGTTAATTATTCTGCGAATATGGGATAACGGATTGATAAAAAAAATTTCTTTGAAGATTATGATATTAAAAACTTAAATTACGTGCTTTTTTAATATCTCATATATATATGTATATATATACATACTATACAATATTGTACAGAGTGATTTCTATATCAGAAGCTATACTAGGTGTCACTGTTTAGACCTTCATTGGTTTATAAAATTTTAGCACAGAGAGTTTTCAATACTTGAACAAATGTTAAATGTAAGTATATATAATAAGTATGTATATATTTTTTTAAATTTTATAAATTAAACCATAACTTCATTTTAATAAGAGACATAAAGAAAAAATTAACAATAGTTTACTTTCTAAACAACATGCAAGTTGTGGGGCTTTATTACTAAAAATTATTTTATTTTAAATATAAATATTTAAATTAAATAATTTAATTGTTGTCAGGTTTCCGTTCACTAATAATTTTTGATATTTGATTGCAAATATCGATATTTCGGAAGCAACATACTTCCTTCATCAGTGCTTGTGACTAACTGTATATATTAATTCATTTTTTTCCCTTTTCATATTCTATTCCCTCCATACTAGATATCTATTTTACCTGTACTATCTAGTATGGAGGGAATAGAATATAAAAAGGGAAAAAATGAATTAATATATACAGTTAGTCACAAACACTGATGAAGGAAGTGTGTTGCTTCCGAAATATCGATTATTGCAATCAAACATTAAAAGTTATTAGTGAACGGAAACCTGACAACAATTAAATTATTTAATTTAAATTATCACTAAAAATAATAATAAAAATCCGATTAAAAAATATAAAAAAATAAAATAAATATTTAAATTATTTTAAAATATATATATTATGATAGTGTGGCTATATTGGACTAGATTTCTCGTCAATTAGGCAATTGTTTTTTGTGTGTTCGTTGATAAATAAAATTTAACCACACTGGCAATTATTTGAAATAACGGTATTTTTTCGAATATTTTAAAAGCGTATACATTTTTTTTTCATCATAATCATTTTAAATTTATGATAATCAATCTCCGTTTTGATGTACCATTACATAATGTAAACATTAATTACTTGAGAAATATTAAGAAATTTATTACATAAAAATTATTTTTTTGGAACATTTTTTTTATTAAAAACCATATTTAGTTTAATATCAAACCATTCATACCAATACCTCATAATAAATTTTCAAACTGTTCAAATTAATATTTAGACTAAGGTTGAATGCTTAGTCTATTTTAAAAATAATTTTACCATTAAAATGTACGTATGAAAAATATAATGTTAATTTTCGTACAGCATAAATGACTCTTAATAACAGTGGTTAATTGTATTTTGTGCTTTAATAATTTGTATTTGAGTATCTATTAATTTTTAATTATTCATTCTAAATTATTTATTTTAATTAATTATTAAAGTAATTATTAATCAATGGGCCGGTATAAAGACTTTAGGTCGTTAACCCTTTCAAATTGTGTAGCTACCTTTTTAAATTAATCAAACATTATTTCCATAAAATTAGTTATTAATTAATATGAAATATATATATATATAAATATATTACTTAACTAAATAATATTTAAATGTAAACTTACCAGCTCGATTTTGTTTTGATGGCAATAATGTAGCTAATGCAGCTGGATCACGTTGCAAATTTTCCAAATCACCTGGATAACTTTCTTGATAAAATTCACCGCCAGCTTCTTCCCAACCTTGAGTTTTACTTGAACGTGATTTTCTATCTTTACCACCAGACATTTTGATATAATTATTTTATTTCTTTTCTTCTTTAATATTTCTCTTATAATCTAATAATTTTAATGATTTTCAATGAATTTTTCGAATTGTAATGATATTTTCTGTAATGAAATCAATTAATAACAAAAAATTATAAAAAAAAAAAACAAAAAAACAATTGAAATTTTGCAATTTATTAGATATATATATATAGAGAGAAGTGATAAACTAATAACGTTTGTTTTTTCAAAATTGATAAGATATAAAAATATGTATTATTTTATTGATAAAATTCATTTGTTCCTATATTGTATGTAGGTATGTAATATACGTATATTTAATTAGAAAAGGAAAAATGAATTTTCATGATTCGTTCAAAATAAATAAATATCATGAATTACACTATCATTACAGAAATATTTTTGATATATCCAAGAATTGATGATATCTTTGTTTGTTGTTTCACTTTTTATTAGGTATATACTTTCTCTAAAACTTCTTCAAAAATATACATACGTACGTAAATAAACAATGCCCTTATATTGAAAAAAAAACATTTGCATAAGTAAGTAACTATTTATATTTTCTTTTCTTTTTTTTTTTTTTTTGTAAAACTGAACGTAATTTGTTAATCTTTATTTGTTTCTAAATTTTAATTAGCAAGAAATATATATATTATATATATTATTATACAATTAATTCTAATATATTTGTAGGTATATTATATGGATTTAATCCAATGCAAATATGTATATAGTATATATAAGTAGTTACTAGTATCTTATTGATCCATATTTTATTTAAAGTATACATTTGAAGAGTTATGCACTTTGATCTATAAAGATCATTTGAATATTACAAAATTTATGAATTTTAAGTTAAATGTCAATATTGAATCTTAGCAAAAATAAAAATAAAAATAAAATGAACAAAAAAAAACGTACAATAATTTAATTTAAACTAATTTTGATAATTTATATTTAATAGAAATGAGAAATAATAATTTAAACTAATTTTAGATAACTTATATTTAATAGAAATGAGATCTATAATTTATTAACTTAATTTATTTCGTATCAAATATTTATTAACATTTATTTATTCTTAAAATTTAAATGAATGTTTTCATAAAATAAAATTTAAAACATTATACAGTAATACCACGTTTAATGTTATTACCTACTTTTAGCGTTTATAAAATTTTCCGTAACAAAAATACATTAACGTTTGTTTTTTTTTTATCTTCTTGACAGTAACTTAGGTAGAATCACTTTTACGTGCTTAATTAAGTACGGTACTGCAAGTATACACTGCAATATCTACAAATATTTCGAGTATTTATTTAACAAATTACTTGCTTATCAACTCATTAAATGCGGAAAACTATTACTATTGTCAAGAACTAAGCCTTCTTAAATAGAATAACTTTATTTTATTTAACTTGTTACCAGATTATACTCTCAATTATTTTTTGTCATTTATTTTATCCCAATGACAAAGGGTCGAAAACTGGACCAGGTCGAAAAACCCATAAAGCATTTTTTTTACTTCATCGGGAATCGAACCTGGGACCTTTCGGTTGAAAGGCAAAGCTCTACTTACTGCGCCACCCAGCGTGTTACTTCATTAAAATAATTTTTTGAATTATTTTTTGATGCACAAATCGTATTGTATTTAAATTTTATAAAATGGAAATGGTTTATCTAAATATATTGAAACAGCAATAAAAGTAACTCTAAATTTTTGATTCTATTCTAAAATTGTTTTTAAAAACAATAAATATATACTTTACATATCTGGAACATAAATAATTAAGGCCGAATAATTAAGACCTATACATTAGAGTTTGAACGAGGTAGTAGGAGTAAATTACATATTTTTATTGTAACTTGGAAAATTGTTAAATTAATTGTAAATTAAAATTTAAAATATTTCTTTACATAAAAGTTACATTTTTATAAATTATTGATATGTATCCATAAAATACAATGGTAGTGTGGGAAATTTTCTAAATAATTTTTTGCGTATGTACTTACACAGTTTTTTATGTTAGTATTGAAAATATCGGCAATAACTGTAGGGGAAACATATATTTAGGAATTGAATTGAGTTGAATAAAATTTATTTCGGGCCGCTGAACCTTATTAGGTTTTTCGGGCCATATACTATTTTTTTTTTTAATAAATATATACAAAATTTAATCTTAAACAAATTACATACTGCAGCTATGAAATGTAATATAAAAGTAACAATTAAAATAAACAAAAAATAAATGTAAAAATAAACAAATATACTAAATTATGTAAAGTGAGAGAGAAAGAAAGAAAAAAAATAAATACAAATAACAAAAACATTTAAATTTCACCGAAGATGTTGATGTATGTGGTGAATTGAATAATGCGTTCCAATGACTGCTCGGTGTCCTCAGCGAGAATATTTAACCCCCCGATACAATGTATACTCCTTGCATTTCTGTAGCGCGTACAGGCCTCGAAAATGTGCTGAACACTGACTGGTGGATTTAGGAAGATATTTTTTTTATCGGCAAAATAACTATAGGCTATAATTATACGGGAAACATATATTTGGGAGATATTTTTTTTTAGAAATTATTTTCCAATATTTATGGCTACTCTTTTGATATTTCTCGCGATATTTATGGGTATCATCTAGATATTTTATGATTATTTCTATATCCCACTTATGGTATTTTTGCATGTTCTGATGGCTTATGCTCTAACCATTTCGCCCATATATTGGCTAAATGAAAACCAACCTTTAGTTTCTATTTGAAAAATATAAATTTTTGTTGAATTTAAAATCACTACAATTTCAGTTTTTAAGAAAAAAAAAACATCTTGTTTTAAATGGTTATTAAAAAAATATTGAAATTATGCCCAGCTTATGTTAAGCTTTTTATTAAAAATTATTTTTTATTAATTGAATTGTACACATAATTATTTTTTACCGATCTCATACTTTTAAAAAGTATTCTTGAAAACATTCTCTCATATTTTTGTAACAATTTGGAACGCATTATACCATCACGTTAAACGGGGTATTACTGTATAGTAGAACACTTATGTAGTATGTACATATTCTGTACATATGTACACTGTTGTGTATTTTTTTTTTCTTGTTTACTTTTTCTGTTTTAATTTATTACTAGACTTAAAACAATTTATTTTCGTTTATTTACGTGAGTTCTAAAAAAGTTGGTTTTCATTTGACATTATTTCTCTAAATTAGTAGCAAACGTACATAAATACGAGTACATCTATCGAAAAATCGAATTTAAAATAATAATATAGAAAAAAGTAAAATAAAATAAAAATAAATAAATTTCTAAATTACTACACTTTCTATAATTGAAAATTAAAAGTTGGTAATTGTAATTTAGAAAAATTGTTTGAAATTCACAAATGGCAATTCAAAAATTCATAGGTAATCAGTCATTTGAAAACAAAAATTTTTTTTAGAACATTCATGCCCTGAACTAAATTTGAAGACGGCACCATCTTATTAGTAATTAAAGGGCAATATTGTATAGGTATATATACTTATATATAAATTTTTTTTCTTCTAAATTACAATTAGGTGCACCTAAATTGCAATTGACTATTCTCAATTGCAAATTACTACACATATGAAACTACAATTACAAAACATGTATTTAAAAATAAATGTTTTTTTTTTCTTCAATTTTACCTTTTCATTTAAAAACGATAAAGTTACGTAATTTAAAATTTGTATATATAACAGTTATTGTATAAGTGATAACAGAAAAAGTAGCTATAGAGCTACATAAGTAATAGGTATGCATATACATATTGTTTCAAAAAATGTTTCCCCTTACATTAAAAATGATCGTGCTGTGATATTTATTTTTATAATTATTTTTTTTTTTTTTATTGTTTAGAATTTTAATTCATATTACGTTTGAGAAAAAAACAATATTTTTTACAACATCCCCATTCTCACGCCTGATAGGGTGTGAAACATTTCATTTTTATCTCCTACAAAATATTTATGTTAGTTAAGTTTATTTAACTATTTATTTTGTTGTTTTATTTTTGTATTTGTTTAGAGGTCACGGACGTCTAAAACAATTTTCAATTATCAAGATAACAGTTTTAAATTTTTCAAAATAATTTCAGTTAAGCTTTTTGCATCACAATTTTAACTGTGTACATACCATGTTTTGGTTATTTTGTTTTTTTGTAGGTACATACATAACTATCTTTTCTTAACACAGGTTATCTAAATTTATTCATTTATTCAGTTGTAGGAACGTGTTTTTTTCGACTATATTATTAAAATGTAGTGATTATGAGTTTGAAAGCTTATTTTTTTTTTTAGTATTTTATTTGTTTATTTTATTTTTTTGTTTTTTATCGTGTATTTAATAAGTTTTAATCAGCTGTTTTAATTCTATATTAAGCTGAATCAACTTTTTTTAAGTTTATTAAATTTATTAAAAAAAAAAAAAAAAACTTACGTTACTTAATTTGATTAGTACAGTTGTTTTTTTTTTTTATATATAAATTTATATAGCAAAGCAATACCCGTTAGAGTTAATTGTATTCAATTGAATTAAAATTTATTGAATTTATTTGAGAACAAAAAAAAAAAAGACGATGTAAGTAAATTAAGGCGGAAATTTATAGACAGAATAATTGCATAATAAATATTATCATATAAGAACATAGATGTATGAAATTACAAATATGAAGCATTATTAATGGTATATATCTATTTAATTTTAGTAATAAAAGTATAAAATAAATTATTATTTTCAGATTAAAATTATATTATCCGTTAATAATGATTATAAATTAAATAAGTAATAATAATAATTTATTAATTATAATTTCTAGTTAAGTATATTTTTAGATTGAATTGAAAGCGAACTGGAATTGTTAAAGTAAAAAAATATGTGAAACAAGGATAGCGTCACAAATCACATAAAAAATTACTTATGATGTATATGTGATTCGTGATAATCACACTTAATTTGATCATCTACCATTTTAATTTACTATTATTAGTAATTTTATCATGTTTAAAATTGATGAATAACTAATATTGAGAGCTTTTAATTTGCTCTTTTATATAAAATTTTTAAATATTTGAATTATAAATTAGGATGATCTACATACATATACATAGTCTTAAAAAATTTAAATTATCATGATTGTAACAAGACTAATAACAACATATTACAGAATTATGAACCCGGAAAATTGACACGTTTTATTGATATAATAACTAATATGAAATATATAAATTTGGACAGAATAGAAGTAAGAATAGATATTTACTTTTATTAGTAAGTACTTAATTAACTAAAATATGTTTCATGTAGGTTGAATAACTAAACATTATGTTAAATAACTTGTTACTTAAATTAAAAATTTTAATTTATTAATAAATAAATATCGTATTAGATAAGTTAAAATATCACAAAATCAAATTTCGATTAATAATGTATAATATATGTATAATAATTGTAATTATTCATATTTAAGTTTATCAAAATTTCAAATTGAAATGATCTTCCTTACTTTAACAATATTAAGTATGTAAAGTAATCTAAGAGATGGGTTTTTCAATGAGAATGAATACTTGACCCAATTTCTAAGCAATTTTTTAATTGAATCCTTTTTTGGATTATTTATTTGCGTATTTAATTTATCAATGATTTTTCAAAAACTATTATGTAGCTGGTATCGTAATTCTTTATGAAAAAGTTTAATCAAAATTATTTCTGATGGAAAAAAATAAAAAACACAATACAAAATATTAAAACTCAAACCTGACTCATAATGATTAAATATTTACATGCAATTAATTTTTTGCCAACTTTTTAAAATAATTTCAATATACTAAGTAGGTAAATGTTAATGAAAAAATAATAAAAATAAATTAAATATAGAAAACTTTGAACAAAAATTTTCATATAGTCATTTTTTACTTTGGATCATTTTATTTATTTATCAATAAAAATCTTTGCTTGTAGATATATAAAATGAATTAATTATAGTAAATTTCATATTTATCTTCAAAATTTATATAAAAAAAAAATATACACATATGTGTATATATATATAAATATATATGGATGTAAATATTAAAGTCAAATTCGAATCATAATTTATTTTTGTATTTGGGTATGGTATAGCGGTTTTTTTGTTTATAATTTTTTTTTTCTATTTTGTATATTTAAAAGAATATTATAAGAAAATGGAAAAAATAAATAAATTATTTAATATTCCATTTAAAATATTCTCTATAATTAAATTTACATCATCATTCATAAATTATATATTCTATTTTTATAAATATTCATTTCATGGTAAAAAAAAAAACAAAAGTTTCTCTTCCGAGTTCCTTTAGTTTATTTTGATTTCATTCCAGTTTCTTGAGAGACAAAGAACTTTAGAAAATATAATAATAAATAAAAGAAAAACGAGAAAAGAAATAAAATGACGACATACTTTATTATGTAGGTAGATAAATATGTAAAGTAAACACATATGGTAATTTGTGCAATTTTGGTCTTCGTCATCAGTAAAATTTTTTATTATATTTTATTTTGCATTAATTTGATATAAATTTTTAATTATAATAAAAATTTTACTGGGTTGAGCAAGAAATAATTTAACTACTTATTTAAGTAAGTAGTTTGAAAAAGTGTCCCTTTTTTACCAAACAAATTTCAATTCAATGTTTATTTTTATTATTATTAAAATCTTAAAAATAAAGATACTAGGTACTGTTTTTCTTTTCTTTTTTATACATTTATATTGATGTATTATGTACCATAAGATTATTAAAGTAGATATATATATATATACTTCGGTAGATACTAGATACTTATCAAAATACTGTATATATCATTTTATTTGCGTTTATGTTTAGTAGATACTAGATAGATTCCTCTATTTATTTTCATATATCTTATTTTCTTCTGTTTCTTATTTTATATGCTTTACCTATGTTATTTATGTATAGGTAATATGTATATATATAAATATATAGGCTATATATATAGCTATATCATTATTTTTCTTTTATAACAATACAAAATATTGGATGAGGAAAAATCAATGAACATTTTCTTTTCGCAAAATTTTATTTTGAAATAAAAAAAAATATGAATCTAAATAATATTATTAATAATATTATTTTAAAATTTAAATTTGATTTTAATTCATCACTTCATTTAATATTAACCTTTTATTTATGAAAATGAGATCAACGCCCGTCTATTCCCTTTTTTTTATGTTGCAATTTAAGTGAAAGCCTTCTTCCTTAACATTTAAAAGACTTTCTAATTTTTTTTTTTTTTTTTATTCACTTAAATATTAAACACTTTATGTTTTCGCATTTTTATATTAAAATTACATAATTATCTTAAAATATTATATTTAATTTATTTAATAATTTATATATTTTCTCATATTTTCATTAAAAATACTAAAATAAACAGAAAGAAACTTTTATTTTTTATTTTTTCGCAACACAAACACTGCACTGTGTACAGTTTTTTTTTTCTTCTTTTTTTTGTAAATTCTTTTCATGTTAAATGTCATTTTAATAGATACAATACTTCATGCGCGACATCTGATTGCGGATATTATAACTTATTTCATGTGTTGGAAATTTTGTTAATTTGAAAAAATTACAAATATCGGAAATAAAACAATTTTTTATTGAAATAAGTAATAAAGTGAAATTAAAAATTATGAAATTCAATAAAACTAATGAATTTAATAAAAAGGCTTTTGAAATTATGGTAACTAAAGACAAAAAATATGTTAAATATTTTGTTATAAGAACTATTTTAGTTTAAGGTAAGGCTTAGAACAAATAATTGAAATGAAAAACAAAATCTCGCATAATGTTGTAATAACAATAATAATACAGTTTGTGTTTTTGTAATCGTACAAAAAATTTCTTAAAATTTAATAATAACGGTAAAAAAATAGTTATATTTATTTATTTCGTTAGATAATATTAATTTGTCATAGGTATTTAGGTTTGGGGTACATTTAATGAATGCAGGAAAATTCTGAAAAAAAATGAAGAATGAAATCAAAATCCACTATAGAAATTAAAGATAGAATTTTTTTTTAATAAATTGATATTTTTCTATTGTTTTATTAAACTATCAATTCGCACCTTTCCTCGTTTAAAGACACGTTTTCTTTTTTATACTGGAATACTCTTAATTAAAAAATTTCGAATATCTTTTTACTAAATTAATGAAAATTTTTTTATATATGGCAACTTTGTCATTGTTATGCTGTATACCTGATTACCTGAATCTCAATCCAAATAAATATAAACTATAGTTTATATTTTTGGCTGTATGCATTGCATGCCTATATGTGCTGTTATCAAAGAATATCCATTAATAAGAAGGTGCACTGGAAGTCAAGATATTCTTACTACCCCATTTACACAAAAAAAAAACCATTGGTTAAAGAAGCAAAGAACTATTGTAAATATTTTCTTATGGAAGAAGTAATGAGAAAGAAAAAGTACGATTTAAAAAACAACTTAATTTATGCAAAAACAGCCTACGGGAGATTTTTGTTTATTTACTTAGCCCACTCGAGATTTTTCATGTGCACTGTAGCCTGAAATTTTGTGTACGAATTTTTTTAAAAAATAAACGTATTAAATTTATGGGTATGAGAATAAAAAAATTTTGAATGATTGAATTTTTACAGGTACCTACATAAAATAATAACGGTTTCAAAAACATATTATGTTATTTCTTAAATATCATATTATTTTCTTTTATTGGCTTGTAAGGGAAGTAATTTGTTTTTTTATTTCAAACAGATTACCATTCATAAATTTTCAATATACAATTTTTGCAGGTATTCGAACAGGTAGCTAAAAAGAACACCAAGCGATTTTTTTTTATGAATGACTCGATATCTTTTTAGTTTCTGAAAAATTAAATTGTGCATTTTAATCATCAATGAACTAATAATACATAATATTATAAGTAATATAATGCGTTAAGGTACCTGTTAATTTTATAAATAGGTAACAACTTTGAATATTAATAACATGAACATTTCAAATTTAAATAAATAATGTTTTTTATTGTTATGAATTTTGACAAAAATTGAAAGCAATTTGCAACTTTTGATAACTAAGAATAAATACAACAATATTTCTTTCATACAAAAAAATCGTTAGTTCATTTTTTTTCCACTTTGCATTTTGAATTTTTATCTCTCTCTCACAAATTAAATTCTTATTACTATCTATTTCTTACAATTTTGGAAATCGACTGGGAAAATGGTAACCAACATTTTGACAAATTATAAAATTTTATTCCAGTGAACCTGCTTATTAATAGATATTTTTTGGTTATATACACACCTTGTAATAATATTGTGTGATTTGTATCAGTGCAGTGGCGAGTCTAATAATCAACTAATGCATGTATTTTTGTCGAATTTTTGTTCGTTCCCATTTTTTGATGTAAATACTTTTTCCTCCAGTTGGCTAATTTAATAGTACAAAAATTAAATTGACTAAAAATCGAGCTCTATTATATAGAATACGTATGGCTCTGGTTCGCCAAACGTTCATATCTATTTATTTCGGAAAAGAAAAGATTGAATCAAATATTATAAATATTTTTCGAAATGAGGTGAGATATTTTCTTGAAAAATCATCTCAAATGTTTAATAAATTCTGACTTGCTATTTCTTTTAATAACCAAAATTTAACGAAAAATAAGATAATTAAATTATAAAACGTGTATCTGAGTGTTTCAATAAATACAGAAGAATGTATTGATTCATCGTTGACAAGTTGTTGTTGGTTTTAATGTAAAAATCTTTTACCGGTGTATCTAAAAACTTTTTAGCATATTATAAGTGGGTTGCGGCTCATTTTTATATTTATTTATCTAACAGTGGGATCTGCAGAGAAACCTGCAGTCCAACAACAGCCTTTTTCTCTTTCGAAATATGGGACATTCTCATATTTTTTCATAAAATTTGTATTTTGTTAAATATACAGAAATACAGTATTGACCTGTACTGATAAAAAAATCTACTGTTTTTTATTCTAGATCGATCGATATTGAATCAGTTCAGTGATACCTCGTAATTTAGCAATAATCGAATTAATAATTCAGTCTCAGACATTTGAAATAAGAAAATTTGTATGATGTGATAATTAAATAATTCATTTTAACCTGTTATAATTTGCTAATTTTTAGTATACGACGTCATCATTGTTTATTGAATTAAATTTAATGAAACAAGCATGTTTTTTTTTAATTTTATTCAATTTGTTTTTTATTATTTTTTTTTGTTTTTAACATCAACAGTCACTGTAATACATAATTTTATTATTATTATTTTTGTTTTTTAATTATATATTTTATTTTCATATTATCTGGTCTTTTCTTAATATTTACTTAAAAATTAAATTATTTTTTGTTTCTATATAAGACTTAAAATAAATAAATTACAAATAATGAAAATAAAAAAAATATATATATGTATATATATTATGTACATATTATATATATTTACAATACTTAAAATAAATTAATTTACATAATAGATATCCTAATTTATTTTATATATATATGTATGTATTTTGTTTACATCATTTTATATCTTAGACACATATACATATTATTAAGTATATATATATATATATATATATATAGTAATTATTAAACTAAATTAAGTATAATATAGATTTTTAGATTATTTATTGATAAATAACATTTAAATAGTAGATTATTTAAATTAACAAAAATAAATATTTTCATTTTATTTGATATTAAGTATAAAAATTATGTTTTTTTTTTTTTTTTATTTTTATGTATGTATATATATATAAATATATATTTCAGTATAATAATTTACAATAATGATTAAAAAGTGTTTTGTTTTATTAATTAAAATAGTATAAAGGTACTTAGTTTTTGTTTTTTATTATTAAATATTAAATTTGTTTTATAGAAATGTTAAATTTATTTGTAGATTTTTCTTTTAATTTTAAAATTACGATATCATTAGAGATTTTTTAATTTAATTTTAATATTCTGATAATAATATCGTTTTGTAAGTGAAACATGAATTTTTAATGGTTATGTTATTATTTTTTTCTTTAATTTATTTTTGTATTTTAGGAAATCAACGTCATTGAACATTGAGTGAAAAATATATTTTTATAATGGATATTAGAGATACGGAAGCGTATATGAAAAAGTAGTTCGCTTTTTAAAATTTCAGATATGTTCGGGTACAAGGAATTTTATAAATTTTTTAGTAATTCTTTCAAATATTCAAAGAGTTTGAGTTTCTTTTTGAGTGATTCGATTTTTTACAAAAAGTGATTAAACGAGTAAAGTTCTCGACATTGTCGGAAATAAAATTTTTTTTTGTAAACAACATTTTTTTTCTGAATACATTTGTTTGTTGTTGTTTTTGAAATTTTTGTACGTTTTGATATATTTTTGTTTTAAAACAAAAATTTGCTAACGCAATATTTTCAATTGGAAATTTTAGTAAAATCCGAACAAACCATTATGTACATATCCAATCCATATATTTTGCTCAATGACGTAACATAAATTTTAATATAAATAAAAAAAAAATATTTAACTTAAAATAAATTATTATTTTAATTTTTTTAATTTAATAATAAATATGTACATAATTTTTGAAATAAAGTTAAATTAATTTTAAAATTTCAAGGACTCATGCACATTTGATTAAAAATTTAAAATACAAATACATGTTGTAATTTAAGAAACAAATAAAAATCAGTTGCTTAATATTATATTCATTACATTAGTAAGACAAAAGGAGGTATTGATCAATTCGGAAATGTATCAGCATCATGCAACGTCAATTTCCATGATGCAAAATACTAATTTTATTTAATTAAATTTCTAGTCGTTAAAATGTAATAAAATTGATTACTCATCAGTTATTAAACTAATACAATTATAAAATTACAATTAGTAAACGTATCAGGAAATTAGTTTTTAGCATCATCAATGATGCATTTCCCAATTTACCCTATGAGGTATGTGGATATAATAACTGTTGTCAATTTACCCTTTTTTACAATTTACAATTTACCAACTGTTCCCTTAGGTCAAAGATGATCAATGCTATACCAATATACAAATATAATACAGTTTTCTTCCATACATATCCTACTTTTTGAACCATTTCGAGATATAAACAAAAAGCCGGAAAGCCATGTAATACTTGCATGAAATATCAATACATGAAATATCGATACGTATTTGAAATTAAGTAAAGTTATTGGTAAAAAAAAAATGAAAATTTAATTTGAAGTAAACGAGAGAGAATTAATTCCAAAATATTTTTCAGTGTTTTCATTTTTTACTTCACGTTTAAGCTAAGTGATTTAATATTGTTCATGGAACGAAATTAAAAATATAATGGTGAATTCTAAAATGCATAATGCATCATATGATGAAAAAAAAAACAAATATTTCGAAAATAAATTAAGTTTAATAGATAAATAAAATTCTTCTCGATGCTGAAAAAATTACAAAAAAAAAAAAAACATTTTGAAAATCTATTGTGTGCATGAACCTGAAAAGAATTAAATTATAAAATATTTCAATTAAAATATCTTTTAATTTCTCATATTATTCTAATTATTAAGAAACACATAATGTGTAAATATTCTATTTTCGTTTTTTATTTATAATCTTTAAAATTTGGAAAATTATTTTAATAAAAATTAATCATGGATATTCAATAATTTTTTTTATCAAATTAGGGTAAATCAGAAAAAATATGAAAAAAAAAAATATATGAATACAATGAGTTTTATTTTATTATTATTATTTTTTTTTTTTTTTGATTTATTAAACCTAGAACAACTTTTTTTGTATTATTAAAAATGAAATCAATGAACAAATAACCTAAAATATACAAAGCATTTAAGTTAATGTTTACAAATACATACAATATAAATATTTTTTGATGAAATATTGACAGTTTTTTTATTTAATAACTGTTATTAAACAATTACACTTTACACACATTGTAATAATAATATTTTGGTGAAGAATAATAATAAGTAAAAGAAGAAAATAAGAATGTAGAAAAAAGGGGTAAGTTTGAAGTTCAATATATCAGGTTGAGAAGTGAAAGAGGTGAAAATTACATTTTAGAAAAATAATAGATAGCTATATAGCTACTATATAATATGTTTTTGTTTGTTTGTTTGTTTTTTTTTTTTTTTTATGTGTAGTTAATTATTAGGTTAGGTTTTCTTTTCTACTTTTTTTCTATTTTATTGTTAAAATATTTTTGTCCTTGACCATTTGATCTATTCGAAAAAAAATATAAATTTAATTTACAAGTTAAATTATTATCATGAAATTGATTACAAAGTAGTGATAGTTGATATTGTTATATATGTAAGTAAGTAAGTAATAGAATAAATAGAAAGAGAAAAAGAAAGAAAAGAAAAAAAAGGAAGAGGTGTCCTAGTTTAGAAAAAAAATTGTGTGTGCTTTTATTATTTTCTTAGTGAATAAATTTTCATAATGTACAAACTATTGCATTTTATAATACATATATATAAAATAGATTTCAAATTTTTAAATATATAATATATAAATACATTTTTTTTTTTATATATATAATATTATATTATTACATACAAGATTACATAAAAGATCGTGATTTTTTTATGTTTTCAAATAAGTTAGTGAGTGAAGAGGTTTCGTTTTTATTTATTTTAATTTAATTTTTTTTTATTAAATGGTAAGTTGGTTACTCTCTGGTATAGTCTGTCTGTTCTGTAGTATGCTATGTATGTTGTTTTAATGCTATGAATGTCCTTTTGAGTGATTGATTTATTTATTTGTAAGGTTCTTTTTCTTTTGTTATTATTATTATTATTTTTTTTTAATACATTTTATTACATATATTTTATTGTTTTAATATCGTGTTGATTCAAAATTTGATTAACCAGTCATCGTTTTATTCTATACTATTTTTTTTATTTTACCATGTACACGTATAATTTGTAATTGGATTGATGAAATCGAATTTCTGTTGTTATTATTTTAATCGACTAATTCCATCATTATATACATATAGCCTTTTGCTACTATTTTGCCATTGACATGATGAACTAACAAAATTCATGTTTTATTAAAGTTATCATATTTATAGAGTTTTGTATTTTTTTTTTTTTTTGTAGATATTTTTCTTTTATTTTATGTTTTTCGACTGCTTTTCAATTTAAAATGTAATTGGTTGGCATGTTGTCAATAATTTAAAAACAAAAAAAAAAAAAAAAAACAAAAAAAAAATGTACTTAACTTATTGAAGAGTAAATTAAATATTAAAAAAGAAAAAATTGGTATTTGTTGTAATTTTTATTTATTGACCATTGCGAGTTTTTCAGTTGATTCTTATTATTGTTGAGATCATCATAATTTAGTTGCCTTGTGGTTTTCGTACATTTGTGTCATATGCACGGATAACAGCTGATTGTGGTACAACACCACCTTCCTCTTGTGAGAATGCATAACCATCTATATAAAATTGATGTTTGAATTTTTTTTTTTTTTTTAAATAAATTAAAAAGAGAAAAAAATATATAAAAATAAATTAGATATTTTTATTGTGATAAATTTTTTTGGATAATATTTTAATTTTTTCAATTTGTGTGTGTTTTTTTTTTTTTTTATTTTGTTTTTTAATAATAATTGTGTGTATAGTAGATTTATTTTTGTGTTGGTTTGATGATTATATTGCATTTTTATTTGTTTAAATTTTACTAACAAAGTGCGCAATGCAATTTCAAAAATTGTGATAAAATACATAATATTATATTTTTTTGTTTATTATTTAAAATTCATTAATGTATTATCAATGATTTATAATAATAAGATTAATCTTGAGAGTTGGTCTTAATAAAACATTTTAATTTTAAATTAAAATGATTATAATTTTTATGTTGATTAATAATACATAAAAAAGTTTAATATTAACGAATTTGTTCTTCAATAATGCCTAATTAATTATAATCATCTCAAGACACCTGAAATTTTACGATTCAAATTTCTTATACAAAATTGATATAAAAACTATACCATAACAAACACTATAATTAATTATAAGTAATTGTAATAAGCTTTTAAAGTACTTTTTTAATATTAAAAGTTTTGAAATTTGATTGAACAATATATTTTCCTATTTTTTTTTTGTTCGCCACAGTCACATCACAACAATTATATTATTGCGCAATAATTTAGTTATAGTAAAATACATAATTTAGTTTTAACAAGTTTAAAAATCAAATTAGACGAAAATTTTCAAATATTGCTTGATAAAAATCAAAAAATCAAAATAATTTCGGTTCATTTAATAGATTTTGCAACCATTTAATAATACTGACTAAATATAGATAATTAGTTTTGTTGTGCAATATCGAATATACTGTACAATATTATTGAACATGTATGGGGCTGTGCTTAACCAATTACTTTTTGAGTTACTCGCTTTTCTCTATAATTATACATTTCTTCCTATATAATATATGCATATACATATAAAAAACAAATTGACTGCATGCGATATAGAAGCACATAAAACCAAATTTTAATTTTTCAAATAATACTTAAAGGTGTGACTTAAGATGACTTAATTTTTTTTATACGACTATATGAGAATCAATATTTGCAACTATATATTATACTAAATCAATTTAATAAAACTTATTGATACAGTTTTGTTCTTTTTAAGATTTGTGTAGTTTTGATAGTATAGATTAGGCTTTTCACTTCTAATTCAAGTTTTTTATTTCAAATTCAAATTTTTTTATTTCAAATTCAATATTTGTAAATTTTTTTATTTTTATTTTTAAATTTTTGAAAGAAAACAAACTAAATATACAAACAAAAATAGAATTTTTAAACAAGCAACCTTTAAATAAGTTTTAGCATTTGCAGTAGTTTTGATAATCTAAGATATGAATAATACTTCGGCCATAGAATCGAGTACTTTGATCAGTCCCAATGAACGTAATTATCGACTAATAATATCCTCTGACGATAGCAATGTAGAAACTATATCTAACTTGATTGTACGTCGTAGAGGATACCATAGGGAACCATACAGTAAAACTAGTTTAGAAAAAAGCAGACCCTAATAAAATGCTATGAAGAAGGCAAAACCATAATTGATTCAATCAATAAAAATACTACCATGTCTACAATAGATCGTTACAAAAAATTGCTATAACTGATAATAAAACGTTACTGCTGCTCATATCATATTACCAACTGTAAGAGGGCGACATGTTTCATTAATACCAGCTATGAATTTACATGGTATAATATATAGTCAAATATAACTCATCTGTTAATTCAAAGAATTTTTATTACATTCCTTGATGAGTTATTTGTTAGTAACTGGCTGAAGCTAACATAACAGGAGCATGGCTGGTTTTGGGCAATTGCGCAATCCACAAAACTCTAAAAGTGCGTGAAAAAGTTAGTTCGACAAGTCATACTTTAATATTTCTATTTGGAGGGGAAATTTGTGATTGAAACTGATTTTTTTTGTTCAATAGATGTGATTGAAAATGATATTTTCTGATTGCGCTCAGAATTAAAATCACAATCATTGATTGGAATTGAATGTCAAAGTTTAATTTTGAAAATTATTCTGACTAATTTTGAAAAGTATTCGGCAAAAATTAATTATATTATATTTAATTTTTTGAAAAAAGATTTGAGAAAAAAAATTGAAAATATTTTAATAAAACATTTTTAAAATTTAAATTCAAATAAAAATTTTTTTAAATTAAGTTTTTTAAAAATTTTCATCCATTTTTTTTATAAACAAATTTTGAAATTTCAAAAACACAAAAATTTGCTCAATAAGAAAAATGGATTGTAAGTGATTGGAAATGATATTTTTTGAACAGGATTTTGATTGGCTACTGATATTTTGAACATTTTGGATTGCTTTTGACTGTGATTGATTGCAATCACATGTTATTGACTGAACCTAATATTATCAGCGTGACAACTGTTACCTCAGCCGATTGCAAAAATTATTATGTGGATATGGCAATGAAATTGCCATTGCCTGTAGTTGTGCAACCATTACATTAATTGTTACATTTAATATACTAATTTAAAGTTTGTTTTGTTCAAAATATCTATTTTGGTTTGTTTAAAAATACTTAGTTTGTTTCCTTTCAAAAATTTTAAAATAAAAATAACAAAATTCACAAATATTGAATTTGAAATAAAAAAACTTGAATTAGAAGTGAAAAAAATATAACATAAGGTAATTTGATTTTTTGACATTAATGTAAGCAAATTTGATTTTAAAAGGTCTAAGCTTTTAAGTGTAGCTATTTTGTGAAATATAACGAAAATCAACGAAATTTTGATTATTACTTTATTAATCAACCATTAGTTAATTTTATGAAAATTGTCTTATATATGAAATTTCATATAAAAAATACTTAATTTTAAATTACAAAATGCTGTGTAACAAAATTCTGAATTTCAAAATTTCTTCTGAATTACGAAATTTTGATATTTTAATTTCCTGGAAAAAATATGTTTAAAAAAATTCATATTTTTTTATTCAGAATTGTGCAACTGAGAAATTTGTAAATTCAGAATTTTGTAAAATCAGATTTCAGAAAAAATTCATAATCAATTTTTTAATACAGAATTTTGATACGATACGACAACTTTATATAATTAATAATGCTAACTACTATTATAAACTTAAAGGCTCTGAATTTCGGCTTAAGATTCGCTTAAAACTGATTGAGTTTCTGTAAAAATTTGACAAAGGGTCAAAAATCAATTATTACATTTTAATCCAAAATTCCAGTAATGTCAGGTTTTCCAAAATATTTTGGTTTTTAGAATTTTTATTATATAACAATATTAACAAATGAACTATATTTAATATGTATAAAATCTAACATGATTTAGTGTTAGTGTTAAATACAGTTGAAAATGGTTACCACATGGTCGATTCAATTCATTAAAATTTATTCATTTATTGATTTTTGTTTTTTGACACAAACCTTTTACAAATCTAATAAAAATAAAATATACTGGGTTTAAGCAATCTTAACAATCTTAAAGTCATTAATTGTAATTGATTTAATGTGTCTTATAGCCAGGGTCGGATATATAAATATAGTTATAATAAATATTAGAATCATATAATAATTGGCGTATAACTAATTTTTTTTAACTGATGATTTTAACCTTAATTCTATATTAAATATAATTTTTATCAATCCTACCGAAATCTTTAAGTATATGTATTCATTATTAATATACATATAACCAGATATAAACATCACAGATCTATCATATAACGATTTTAAAATAAAACAAAAAAATATATTAAATATATATGATACATATATCTATAAAATTTTTTTATAATATCTAATCTCAAGATTCATCTTAATTTATAAATAAAATTCAATTTTTTAAATTTCTACATGTAAATTAATTTAAAAGTATGTTTAATGTTTTCATGAACATTAATTTAATAAAAATGGAAGTATTCAAAGTTCAAATAATATGTAATCATATATAATTATGTATATGTGTACAGTATTATGCTTTTTTTTTTTATTTAATGAATAATCTAAATTTCTAAAATTTCTAATAAATTTAAATAAATCTGGGTTATATTAAAAGAACAATGACTTTTGTTTTTAAGGATTTAAACTAAAATTAGAATAAATCTAAATCAAAATTCTATATATATTAATCTTTATACGATTCATATTAAAAGTAATTAAATTGTAATTTTGTTGTAAATTTTTGTATTAATATATATATATGTATATGTATGTAGTATTATAGTGAATGAGTTAAAATTAGTATTGTGAATTAAAATGAAATAACGATATTAAAATGTGGGTATTATAAGGATTAAATACCGAATAATTATTAAAATCTAAACACTATTACTAAATCTGTATTTAAATGTATATATATATATATATTGGCACATATATGCATACACATATACCTATGTATATATGAATTTAGTAATTTATATTCATTCTTATTGTTTATTATAGTTAATATTAAATCGCGGTTGCCTATTGTTATCGATTTCAACAATCATTTGAAAAAAAAAAAATTATTGTATATAATTTAAGGGTTTATATTAACTCTGAAGGAAGTGTTCATGTTTACTTACCTTTAGTTAATTTTTAGGACGATAACAAAAACAAAAAGAAAGAAAAAAAAAACGCACGACAGAATCGAAATTCTTCTTTGAAATTCTCCTTTAATTTCAAAGCGGGGTGGCGGTTGTTTATATATGTAAATTATTCATTGTATATATACAAAAGTTATACGTAATTTTCTATAAACCGTACGACATTTTAGACATTTATTTTAAATGTTTGAATATTTCGTGATTAGAAAAGGAGGTAAATGTATGTATGTTTAGTAGACACATATAATATATATATATATAAACATATATATTTATATTTATATATGTATATATTGAGTAGTTATTAGAAGTAAATTACTCTTAAATGTACACTAAATGACAAGAAAAATTACTGATTGTATAAAGTAGATCGGTATTTCTGACAATTCCTATTTATTATTTAGTACATATATTAAAAAAAATATTAATTAAATCAATATTTTGAATTTAGTATTTGTAAATGAGTTTGTTTTAAGAAAATTGTAAACTATACTTAATATTAATAAAGTTATATTATAATATAAATAAACAACCATATAAACCGGTGTTTGTTTGATCAAAATGAAAAAGTACCAAATTATGTATGTATATTTGTGATAAAATAACGATTATGGACTAATAAACTGTAATTGAACTAATACACATTGATTAAAACAGTTGTTAAGCAGGAAGTTAGGATATATAGTTATACAAATTAAAAACTTTATAGTTATATTTTTCACCAACTTAAATTATCAGTCTTCTGATAATGGTGTAACAACGGAAATCCGTCAATATATCAATTATTATATTTAATAAAATATATAATCTTAATTATCATGTATTTAGAATTTTTTATTTTTGTGATTTATAAATATTTCACCCAGAATTCACAACATATTCGATATGCAATAAAAAATATTAGTCAGTCTCATACTTTAGTATTAAATTTACAATTAGTTACATGTAGAACATGCTATACTGATAATAAAAATAATCGAATTATATGTGCAAAATTTTGCATGCACCGCAATTATTTATAACATAGGTATATGAGTTTATAACTAACTAACTATATATGTAATTCTGCACTGCATGCAGCGACGAAAGTAGTGTTCAAAACTAATTTCAGTATTTCATTGCGCAACATTTTACTAAAACTATAAAAATTAAGCAGTTTTGCCAAATTTAAATACCATATAACAAATATGGAATGTCAAAATTTATTTGAAAGTACATCACAATAAATTAGACATTAGATATTTTGAATGAATTATTAACTTAAGTTTCGCAGTAAAAATTTTGATCAAAAATTATCTTTTTACGTTACGAACCATTTCGTATATATGTAGATATAGATACTAAAAAATAGATTCGTTTACATAAATTCAATTATGTTCAAATATTTGTAATCTATGAGGATTAGCACTGATGTTCGAATCCTTATATGTTAGCTAAATTCATATAGCATTATTACAACAATTGCAATTACGTCAGGAATTATGATTTCAAATGTATTAAAAATATTTGCAATCATTCTGATTGTAATTTATATGTAATTGCCCAAGCGACCAAGTAATTAGCAATTATTTTTTTGAAAGTTTAGTTCAGATTTGTAAATCGCTGAATCGATTACAAACCACAATCCTGTTCATTTCTAAATTCGTTTATTATTTAATATTTTAAATAATTTGGAAATTTTAAATTAAAAAAAGATAAATTGGCAATTGGCAATTGATAAATAGGTATGAAAGTATTTAAAAAAAAAAATGTTTTTTTTCATATACAAATAATTACATACAATATACAATGAAAAATCCTTGAACGAAATTTATTGTCATTCAGTGTACTGACATAATTATTTATGTGAGTTATACTGTTAGTTAACTATGGTTTCATTTATATTTTGTTAGTTCTTTAATGTTTAATAAAATAGATTTTTTTTTAATTTAGTAGGTTTGTGTACAATATAATAAAATATATATACATACAATATGTATATATATAATTTTATTTCATGCTATGATTTTCCTTCTTTTCAATTATTATTATTTTAGTTTTATAATTATTGTTTTTTATTTTTTTTATTTGTTAATGTTTTTTTTTTTTTTTTTAGTCAATTTTTATTAACTTTAAGAGAACAAAATATAATATTAATGTACTCACGGGAGAGTTCTAGTTCCGTATCAACTCTAGTATTTGTACGACGTGTGAAAACACTTCGGACATTTCTAAGAAGCCTAGCGGTTTCTGTTAATCTGTTAATTTACAATATTTTTTGTACGAACAAAAGAATTTTATTAACAAAACGAATAAATTTTAAAACATCTTTATTTCAAATATAATATATAGAAAAATGGTATATTTAATTAAAAGAAATTTTTTTTTATTACATATTAATTATTATTATTTATACCGGAAATAGAAAGGATTTTTTTTTTTTTTTTTTCTTAATTAAGGATATTTATTTTAATAAGGATATAAAATTGTGGATTAAAATTAATGAATTTCTTCAAATTAATTAAAAAAAAAAACAAAAAAAAAAAATTAAACAAAAAACAATTAAATTCAAATATACAATTAAATTAATATAAAGATGTATATGTATACAAAATTACAATTCAATATTAAAAGCCAATTCAGTAGATAAAAAAAAAACGAAAAGTTAGTATGTAATATATTAAAATACAAAAGACATAAAAATAAAACAAATAACGAAGACTATTTTTATTTAAATACAAATTAATAACAAAAAAAAAAAATATTTTAATTTAATTTTATTTATTTTTTCTAGCTTACACTCATCTATATTAAGAATATTTTAATGAAATTAATAACAAATTTTTTATAGCCAAACCTATATGAAAGCAATTTAGATTGCAATTCATTAAAATTCAAATAAATTCAAAATTTCGCGATTGAATTATTGATATTGGATTATAGCTATATATATAGCTAATAAATTAATAATATTATAATGGTGAGTAAATATTAATTTATGTGAATTAACATTAATTAAATAATTTTATTATAAGTGTTGTTAGTTAATTTATTATGATAATTATTGATTGCTATTTAAAAATATTCATAATTTGTATGTTTAGTATGATTTACAAGTAATATAATTTTATGTACAAATTCAAAGAAAAAGTATAATGATGAAACTTTATTTAAAGAAATGAAAAACTATGTAAAAAGTTGAATATAATTTTAATTTAATTTTAAATGAATGTGATTGAAGTCATTTGTACTATAATATATGGTAAATTAGAAAACGCATCCGCATACATAATTACTTTTTTGCATCATAAAATTTTACATGATGCTACTTATGCATATCCAAATTTAACCTACTTAGGATGTGTGCCTAATCAAATACTAATTCTACTTCCCAAAATGGGCAATTCTTTAACAATTTGAATTGGCAACAAGCAATATTTGAAATTGTCAATTAAAAATGTATAAATTAATTTAAAAAAAAAATATTATTATTAATTAATTTCAACTTTGATTTAATTTACATGTTTTGAATTAAAATTAAGCTGTCATCAATTAGAAGCATTTCGAATTGACAAGATAATTCTAATTCAATTTATAATTTATATATGAATATCGGTCACAATTAGAAATAGTCATCTCATTAAGATTAAATTTAGTATATATTTGTTAAAAAAAAAAAAAGTATATGGCCCGAAAAACCTAATAAGGTTCAGCGCCCCGAAATAAACTTTATTCAATTCATTTATTAGGCAAACATCCTTAGAGTATATTTAAATATACCTAACAATTTAAAAAGTGAATAAAAATATAATAACATTACATTTTTTTTTATTAATTAATTTCGCATTCCTAACCTGGGTTTTATTTTTTTCATCTGCAGATAACAATTAAAAGCTATCAAAATATCAACCAATCAAAACATTTCTTGCTTCAAAATTTAAAAAACAAAAAAAATACACACGTAGTCTGTCTATTCATGTATATAAAAATATGAACCTGTCAAATTTTGATTGGTTGATATTATGACAGATGTTGATTTTTATTTGCAGATAAAAAAAAAGTGAAAAATCTAATTTTATTTTATTTCAAAAGAATCTCAAAAAGTAGGTTAATTGTGAGTGTGTACTCGTATATCAAAATATATAATATGTTTGTAATATAAAATGTATAAAATTTGTGATTTCAGATTGAGTTTGATTTTTTTGATTTTTTTTTAAATAGTTTTTTTTGAAATATTTTGTAAAATAGTGCCCTATAGTAACTAGTGCTTTCTATTAATTAATATAATAATTTATTAAATATCAAATTTAATTAATATTATAAATTAATAAATATATAGTGTGAAAATTAATTGTACAATATAGGTATTTGTATAAAAAATAATATGAAATTGAAAACAATTTATTAAAATACATACCTATTAAAATGTGAAAAAACGGTTATTTATATTTATAAAAAACAAACAAAAAAATTATAAACACAAATTTTGAATTTTTAATAACATTTTAAAAAACATTGCATATTTTATTGCGCAATCAAATAAATTATTTATTTTCTTAATTTTTTTGGTAAAAGATTATTGAAATTTATTTAAAATTCTCGAAAATTTCGTAATAGATCAAAATCGGGCATAAATAAATAAAAAAAATATATATTTTTGTGAAACTTTAATTAAATTAATTTTAATTTTTAGATAATTTTTAATTAAGTTGGAACAAAACTTTTGCAAGATATAAGTACATCTAATCATTTTAAAAAATCTGAAAATATATTTTTCATCAACATACATCATAAAAATTTTCAAAATATTTTATGTGAACTTCACTTCGTATTATGACAGTTGTAAGAAAAACAGTTTTTGTTGTTTTTAATTGAATTTTTAAAAAATTAAATTTAGAAGAAAGTTTTAAATTGATTTTTAGCAATAGATAGAGATACTTGTCAAATTATGCCAGTAATGACATCGAAAATTCAACATTAGAGTTTTAACTGCAATTTATATTATATGTTTCATAACGTATATTATATACAATGCAAATAATTTCACAGTGTTGGCAGAAAAAAGATGTAATACTATAAAATTAATTACTTTATATTTATATGGAACATACTAGATTGCATTTAAAACTATAATATTGCATTTGTAAATGTCACAATGTAAATATTAGAAAAACTGGCAATTTAAAATAAATGTTCATGTAGAATTGTCAAAAAAAATACCTTAGCCATTTATTTTTTAATATTAAGGAGTTTGAATAATTTACGTATGTACGTAAAAAGGGAAAACGTTGATGTCAAACTATATGGTCACCTAAGTAAATAAATACAAAGATTTACATTTCATTTTTCTTGACTACATGAAAACTATAATAAACTTTGCAAACTTATACGAAAACATATAAAATAAAGCGTAAATATATTTTGACAACTCTATTTTTATGTCTTGTTTTATAACTATAAGTGAATAAATAAATAAAAATAGTATCCAAACTAACCTATTATACTGTTATCCAACATACGTAGATATTATATAAAAAATAGTACTTTAAAATAGTGGACTACGATATTATATGTAAACTATACGTAAATAATTCAATCTTCGTTTTTACTTAAAATAAGAAGGCTACATTATTTATTAGCATATTTAGCATATTATTATCATATTATTGTAATAATAATATAATTTTTTTTTAATAAGACGAAGTTGTACATTTATGTACATAATTATTTCAAATTTAAATAAAACACAAAAAAAAAAATAGGTTATAATTTAGTGAAGTCGATAATAGTGTGTAGTAAATATACAAATAAAAATCAATATGTAATTATTTTGCTTATTATTTTTTAAAAATTCAACTTACCATATTCAGAAGTTATTTAAAACAAAAATTGGCAAATACATTTATATTATATTGAAACTTCGATAAACAATAAGAGGGATGAGCTAGCGAAGCGTACAAAATTTAACTTATAAATTTACTATTGAATGGTTAGTGTTGAAGCAATGATTTTAATATTGGTAAAATAAGCTGCATTATAATTTGTACTTTTACTTTCTTGACTCTTAGCCACATGAAAACATTTTTTTTTTTCAAATTTACTCGTCATTAATATTTTATAGTTCTGGCATTACAAAAATAAAACCACAAAAAAAAAACGCTATGTACTGATTTTATTGCTTATCGAAGCTCCGATATAAATGCAGCCCTATAGTATGTATTATATAATACGATTTATTTGCTTTTAAAACAAATCAATTAAATATTTTTAATTTGGTTTTTGTTTAGGTATAACCAAAAGCCATATAGCAAGGCAATAACAATATTATGACGTTATATATAAATATTATAAAAATCAAATTGACCAAAAAATAATAAGCAATGCGTAATCGACAGAATGCGAGGTTCAATATAAATTATTTTTTCAAAATTTAAAATTAAAAAACAAATATAAAAAAAAACGAAAACATGCAAAAATTTGCAAAAACAAAATACATTATAGTGAAGAAAAACAATTTTTTTTTTTTTTTTTTACTGATAAGTGTCTGATCACTACATTTGGATAAATTATTCTAAAAAAAAAAGGAAAAAAATAAAAATAAAATAAATATGTTTGTGAATATTTTTGTGTTTTTTTGTTTGATTGATTGTGCATTTTGATTTTTTGTAAAAGAAATTGTTTTCAATTTTGCTTCTCAAATGTATTTTTTTTGTTTTTTTTTTTTTACTTACACCTGATCAAAGATCCCAAGGCATGCATTGTACTAAGGAAGAATAGAAATATATAATGAAAATTAAGAATTTTTTTTTTGTTGCTGTTTTTTTTTTTTGTTTTTATTTTCTAATATTTAATATTGTTCTTTAAATTAACATTTAAAATAGAAAATTGCTTTTTCTTTATTAAAAAAAAAAAAAGATTAAAATATTTTGTAAGCATTTGAAATTTTATATGCATATTTTTGAAAATAAATTAATAATTATTTAATAAAAAAAAAAAAAATAAGTTAAATATTTTAAATCTATAAAGAATTAATAACAAAAAGTTAAAAAAAACATAAACAAAAATATGAAAATTAATTAATAGAGAAAAAAAGGAATATTGTTTATATAAAGAGTGTTCAAAGAGAATCATTTTCTTATTTTATCTGCCTTTCATTGGGGTTTATGATGGAAGACGCAAACATACAAACGTATAGTGTAGTGATAAACTTTTTAATTTTTGGTATTTTTAGAAATACTATTGAAATTGCATACGTTGCGGATGAAATATTAAATTTTAAATGCGTTTTCCATCATAAGCCTTATTATGTCACGAGATCAACATTTATTTCTTTTTTAGAAAAAAGCTTTAAAATTTTCTTCATGTAAGGTAAATTCAGAAATGCATCATCATAAGATTTAATGGCCCAAAGAAAGTAATTTCTTAAATTGCTTAAATCATTTAATTTTAATAAAATTGATTAGTTAGTCATTTTATACAATTCTAAAATTAAAATTAAATATATCGAATATGTCATGAAATATTATGATATTTGATTCTGATGAATTTCCGAATTTACCCATATTTATATGAGATAAAAAAAAATAAATTAAATTAAATTATATCAATGAATACAGCCTAATCGCAGCATAAAAAAACTGCAATAGAGCGATGTAAATCTGTGAAGCTTGTCAAATTTCATTGGAGATAAATAAAATTCGCTCATTTTGCTCAACTGGATGATGTCAATGACATTGAATAGAAGTATAGTAATTTGTTAAATGTATAATAACAATTTGTGTTTGTGGAAACTAAGTTATTCTAGAAAATTTCAAATTTTTATGTTTTTTAGATATAAAATTAGAATTTTCTATTATGTATCTAAAATAATTTATTTAATTGATACCAAACCTTATTTACATTATATAGAAATATGGTTGGACAACGAAATATTTTTGATTTGTGCTTCTATCCAACTAAAAATTTACAAACTTAAGGGCCGAATATTAATTTGGTTGCATATTAATATGCAGGTAAATTGATATATGAAATAAATAAATAAATCTAAACTAAGTAGATAAATCTCTTATTAAACAAAAAAAATGCGGACAAAAATATCTCAAAAAAGTAAAACCGGTTAATTACATATGGTTTGTTCAGTAAAACGATCTAGAACGTTCTAGAATAAAAAAAAAACATTTTTATGTTTAGTAGTTTCCGTTAATTAAACTTTTTTGTTCAAAAGTGTTCTGATCGGTGTTCAGCAGATTATGCAAAACAGTTCTAAATTAATCTTTTTTGTTCTGAATTTTTTTTTAGTCTCGGACAATTTTTTGTTGTTGTTGTTGTTTTTATTTAAATTTTGACAGTTAAATTTAAAAATTTGAGAAAAAATTAGAACAAAAAAGTTCAAAAAAAGTGTTCAGTAGACTAAGTGGTTAAATATTCTAAGTGGTTTTAAAGTGTTTGACAGTTAATTTTCATTGTCCAAAACTGTTCTGTACGATTTTGTCCTAGATCTACTGAACAAATTTGTCATATCTAATAAATATATCTAAAATCAATTGAATTTAACAATTTACACATTTTTTTCGTAATGCGATAGAATATCACCCATATTCTTGAAGACCGTCGCGTCAGTGATCAAAAATCACCCGCTCCTACGTCTAAAAAAATCTGTATTTATAGAAGACTTATTAAAAATATTGTTATGTTGGTAGTCAACATAACGAAGTTTTTTACAAATCTCAGAAAAACAAATTTATTTAGACTATGGATGTATATATTTTTACTGCACTATACAGTGTATAGGTATTTAAGATACTAAACGAGTGAATTTAAGAAATAGAACAATTTTGTTCACAACAAAAGGAGGTGATTTTGAACAATAAGAGTACAGAAAGGTATAAACAAGTAATCAGATAAAAAATCAAGTTTGTTGAAATATACAAATATGTTTTCTTTTCAGTCGAAATATTAACAAAAATATAATTATAGAACCAAATTAGAAAATTATGAAAATATAATAAAGGGCAAAAAAAGAAGATGGACAAGATATTCTAAGAAAAATTATTTTGTTTTAAATTAACTAATTAGTTTACATATTTTCTATTAAAACGGCAAAATTTTTAGAAATTTATGTTTTTGATAAAAGTTGTGTTATAGTTGTTATTTTGGTTTCTATCTTGGGTTGATTTTTATTTGAATTTTCTCGATAAATAAAAATCCCCAGTTGAAAGATTTTGAACCATACAAAATTTGACAGTTGAAAATTTTTATTCACATAAAGTTGATTTTTTCATTTAAAATTTTGTTGAGTTAAATACGAAGTTGTTAAAATTTCAACGTACAATAACTGCATAATTTAAAAACAAAAATATTCTTGAAGAACTAGAAAATTTGTGATTGTTTGATATTTTAACAACTTCGTATTTTAATTCTGCAGAATTTTTATTGAAAATTCAGTTTATACACCATCAAAAAATAAATACAAACATAGCAAGATATGTATGTCATATAAATGTCATGTCGTTGTCAGTGGCATATATGTCATGTATGCCATATAATAGCAACAAATAACAGGTTTGCTCGGGTACAAAGAATTTCATAAAAATATGAAATTTCCTCAGAACATGTAATGTATATGCTTTTAGAGAACATCCTCCAAAATGTAAAATTATGTTACTTTAAAAAAAAGTTTGTGTCTGACAGCGTTTGATTTTTGTTAGCGTAGTAAACATATGAAAAAACCAGCTTTAATCATAACATAACTTTTGCAATATTGAAAACTGATTCATAATAGAACACTCTTTATATATACATATTATAATTATATATTTTTTTCTAAAATACTAAAATAAATTTATAAATACACATATTATATATCATTTAAAATAAAAAGAAATGTACTACCTTTACAGTATTCATTAGTTAATTTTATTGTAAAAATATAATTATTTTAATTAAAAATTTCTATTTAAAAAAAAATTAATTATTGAAGAATTTTTTTTTTAATAAATTAATATTAAAAAGTTAATAAGTTATATTTAAAATATAAATAATTTTATTCAATAAAAAAAAAAATTAATGAAGAGAGAAAAAAAAGAAAAAAATAAATTTAATATTTAATATTTCACTATATATTTTTTATTACTTCCATTTTGACTAAATTGCTTTTCAACCACAATACAAAATTTGCTTGGTGTTATATATAAAATTGATTTTTTTCATTTCTAAATATATTTTTAGACATTGTTTTTTATTTATTGAAGTACATAATTGATTTATTTCATTTTAAATTAAATTAGAATTATTAATAGCATGAGAATATGGTTCCAATAAATATCAATAGTTGTTGTTCTTGTTATACTTATAAATATTGAAGATTTAATAGAATTTTGAAGTTTATAATTTGATTTGTTTGTGTGTGCTCAATAGAAATTCTTTAAATGTAAAATTTTAATATAAATTGTTTATTTTATCCCTATTTTAAATTTTTCTTTTAGAATAAATCAAAGAAGTTTAACTTTATTGGTAGTAAGTTACTCAAACAAATTAAAGTGACACAAAGTGAATTCAATTGATCGTTTAGGAGAGAGAATTCATTCGCCATGAATTTTAAAAGTTCGATTAAGAATGCAAATTAGTTTCTTTGAGGTAAGTTAAATGTGCGAAATATTTATAAAATAATTTAATTTGCTTTTTTTTTATTATTTTTAGGGTCATCTGAGCGTTTATTCATAAAACTGCATCGTAAACATAAAATAAAAGCAAAATGGAGCGATTTTATATCAATTTGCTTTTCTTTTAACACAAATTTTGAATTTATTTAAATAAAACAAAAAGAGAGTGACTACGCCATGGCCTTTATAAATATTTTCCGATAGTCGTATTTTTGGATAAATTCGGATGTATCAGCATCATGGTCCAAAAATTTGATTTGGGATGCTGATGAATTTTTCAATTTCATTACAGAAAGGATTAAAAAATCAAGTTTGATAATTCTATTTTTTTTTTATTAAAATGCGTTTTAGAATTACATTGTTAGTTATTATTTTTTCAAATAATATTTTTAAGTTTGTATTTTCAGTATAAGTATGAAATTAAATAAATAATGAAAGAAAATAAATTTATTTTATTAAAGTTAGTAAAAAAAACAACACATCACAATAAAATCATATTTTAATTTATTATCATATCCATTAAAATAGTTAAAATATAAAGTTATAAATAATATCAAAATGTAAATGTTGATAGTCGAACCTGTATGTGTTTATCAATACTACTGAAATTTTTTTTATTTAATGTAACTTTTATAAATATAAAATGGCTACTTAATTTACATAATTATGTCAATTTAAAAAAAAAAAATATTGTTAGTTTTTGTTAACTAAGGTTAAGTTTGTAAATTAATTATAACTTGTCAATTATGAATTTATAAATTTATTAATGATCAATTCATTAATAAAATTAATGCAAAACTATACAGTAAATGAAACTCCATTGCATATGCTGTATATTGAATATAAAAGTTAAAATTCCTTCAAAATATAATATATTATATAAAAATTTAAAGGAAATAAAATTTCAAGTAATATGACTGGAATTGCATACTTTTAGGGTGTAATAATAAAATATTATCACGTGTTTTTCATCACACGATGAAAAGGGGAAGGTGATAAGATACTATCACCGTGATTCACATTTCCCTTTTCGATTTCCATAATAAGGTTAGAATGTAATGTTTGCGACTATTTACTGTATAGTTGCATTATTATTGGCAGGCATTATCATAATATGATCATTAACATCATTGATATTTAATTTAATTTGATTTGTCATTTAATTTAAGAAATAATACTTCGTTCTTTTAGTAACAGGCTATTCCTGTTATTCAGGAATAACAATTATAAAATTTACAACTGTTACTGATGCTAATAATGTATATAAAACTAAATCTAATTAATGCATAGTACATATATTTATTTAATAAATATTTACGATTTCAGTTTATTATTGTTTTTTGAATTTTAAGTTATAAATTTAGAATTTTCAAAAACAGTATTTTTGTTCTATAATACATATAAATTTTAATTATTTGATTTTCGAATCATCAATATATTCTTCAATTTCAATTTTCTTTAAATCTTTTAATTTTACAACTAAATGTGTTAGATTCAATTAATATTATGATTTCCAATTTCTATACTTCAGTGTATCTTGTAAGGGGATCGTGTGCTGTAGGAGATTCTCTAGAAATAATATATATAGATATATATATATATATATTTATATATGTATTTTAATTTAAATTAGTATATATAATTTAGAAAATCTAAAAAAAACTAAAGAAAAAATAAATATGTATGCATATATTGAAAATAATGGAAATTATCTAATAATTGAAATGTGTTTCGATCAATTGAGAAAATGATTTATTTGTACATTGTTGATTTTATTTCTTTAATTTTTCTATTTGTATTTAGTGCTTCTTGAATTTATTTCAAATTAGATTTTTTTCATAATATGATTGATATTGACATAATGTGATAAATAAATTATTGGTAAATTATTTAAGATTTATCAAGAATTTGTTTTTTTTTTGTGATGTGATATTATATTATCAATTAAAATTGTATTTGTACCTACATATATTTGATATTTTGTGATATGAATCAAAAAAATTGAATAATAAATAATATTTTTATTGTGATTGCTATATTTTTTTTTATTTTCATATTTATTTAATATAAAAGATTTATTTTTTATTTTTGGGAATGAATTTATTGAAAAATTTCATTCAAATGAGTTATTAATTTTAAATACATGTACACGATTTTTAAACTTTTAAGTTTCAATTTATTTTGCAGGTTCCTTGTTTTACAGATTTCGTGCAGGTTATTTGAATGAAAACAATTTGCAGCAAAAGCAATTTAGTTTTTTTTTTTTTAATTTAATAACTTAATAGAAACAAAAACGAAATAATATAAAATAATTCATATAAAAAACTAAAATATTGACATGAAGAGAAAAGTGGCGATTTCTACACAACACATTCTTTATGTTTTTCTTTAATATCTTAATGAAATCATCATACATTATGATAAATGATCTATAAGTTTAACAATCTTCGTTTTTAGTTCTGCTGATTATCTCGCAATAAATAATCGACCACATATACACAGTAAGTAATCATTATTAATCCGATGCTTATGATGATATCTAATAAATTTTTAACAAAATAACTTTTAAAATTTTTAACTTTAGACTATTTGACACAAATTCAAATAATAATCTCATAATTTAAATTGGCTGAATCCGCAAATCATTTATCATAACGTATTCCCAAATATTAAATTTAAAAATTCAAACTGTTTTATTTCAAAATTTTATAAAATTTATATATTTTATTATATTACATATTTATAATTTACATGAATTTAATTAAATTTATTAAAAAAAAAATTACAAGATTTACATGATGAATGATATTTTTTTTTATTAACAAAAAAAAAAAATCTACTACAAAAAAGAGCAAAATATTATTCATCTAGATAACAATACATATATGTATATATTTTAAAATTAAATTATATAGTAAATAAAATATTTCGTGTTTAAGTTTTTTTTTTGTTATTGTTTGTTTTACATTTACAAAAATAAATAATAACATTTAATAATATTATCTTAAATTTTAATATTATAATTAATTAATTAAAATTTGATTTAATTTTTCTTTAATTGCATTTAAATTATAAATTGTGTTTAATTTATTATTTTTTATATATAAATATTGAAGAATATTGAGTGTATTCATAAAAAAAAATTACTAATATACTTCCGTTACAAATCAAAAATGTTACAACTCAATTTAATAATTTTTAAAAATAAGTCTTTAAATAGACAATAAGTACTATCAAACGGTAAAATACTCATAGAGTTAAGGTAAATGCTTTTGGATGGATAAAATACATTTTTTGGGAGTTATAACAATTTGATAGATGAAATTCGCTGATAAGTATTATAAAAATAAATTTATTAATGTTCAATTTTATTTTTATATTTTTCGAATTAAATAATTCTAAATAGCTATTATTGGATGTTTGTATATATGTACTAACGGACATAAATTACAAAATTTCTTATACATATTCCACAAAGATAACAGAAGCTTAATCAATAGAAATTTTCTATGAAAAAAAAAAATGTTTCCATATTATAAACAATCTTCATTTCTGTTTTGGTTTTGTTATTTGCACTGCTTCTATAATTTCAAAATTTCGGATTAATTAATTTAAAAAAGAACGTTTTCATATTAAATCTTCATAACAATATTGAATTCATTCTAAAAAATAAAAAAAATTCACGTTAAAATGTTGTTTGACTTTGATAAATTATAGGTTAATTCAATTTTGCAAGGTTAAACGGTAAATTTAAAAAAAAGAAAAATGGTTAAGCCTTAAGACCAGTTTAACCTTTTGATAAATATAGTTTTCCAAATTATTTCTTGTCCTTTCGATAAAATTAGTTTTTCGAATATTTTGCAAAATACACACACTCTGTGTCTCTTTACAATTTCAATTTTATACATTTTCATTATAATAAAAAAAAAAACACAATTTAAAATAAAAATTTCTTTTGTTTAACATTCAATTATGTACCTCTTAAACAGAATTAAACTAATTATACCGTTACAATTTTCTACCGTTTTCAAATCAAAAATTAAATGTATGTAAATATAGTCATAGTAAAATACATACCAATTTTAAATTTTAGCTTAGTTGTAACATTGTAATACAAAACGTCAAATTACTGTAAAGTGAGTGGTGGGTGACAGTTTTATTTTTAAGGCAGTTTATAATATTGAAAATGTTTTGAAGTAAACTATCCTTTAAGAAATCACTTACAAAATAGTTTATGCAGGTCATATAAATGCAATTGAATTAGTAAACATTTACATGTGTTTGTGCACTGTCTCGAATGAATAATAATTATGAAATATTAAAAACTAAAATATTCTTAAATTTATTAAAAATGACCGTTGTCATCACAAATTAAATTTAAAAAAAAAAATTTATTATTTATTAAATTTTCATTCATGTTTTATGTGTGTTCAAATCCAATTTGTGTTTGTTAGTAATTTTAAATTTGCAATATTAATTTTAATTATTTATTTTGTTATTTCTATTTAGTTCAACTAATTTAGGAAATGTTTTTTTGACAATAATGCTGTAATAATGCACTAAAAATAGAAATTAGTTTGATAATATTTAAAACAGCTGCTTATTAAATATCGATGAGAATTATTTTCGGTAACGCTCGTATAAATTTTAAATTTATTGATATTTACATTCGAAATGTTGATAATGTAAAATATGCAAACACATGCAAATCAAACAACTATTCTAATGTAACTTTATTTATTTTGGTGGATTGTCTACACATTTTTGTGACCATTTTTGTTTAAAAAATGTTTTTAGGGTTGTAGGATTGCATCCCACTTGTCACAGTGTAGATGAAAATTTGGTAACCTAATTTGTCAAAAATTTATGGATTATTTTGACAACCTTTTGTAAACAATTTGTTATTAATTTGTATGTTGCTTTATCATCAATTCATTGGTAGTGTTTTCAGTATTTTGTAAGCATTTCTAATAAATGAAAACAATTGCTTTTGTCCTATTTAATTTTTTATTTTCTGTAAAAATTAGTTTAAAAAGGTATATTATTAGGTATTTCCTAAATATACAACATTCATAGGATCCAAGAAAAAATCCTCCATTACATCAATTTTGAAGTTCTTCCAAAATTTATTCTTGTCAAGAAATTGACATAGGGTTGACAAAAAATTGTCATGACAAATACTTGTCAATAATTTGTGTAAAACATGTGGATTGGTTTATAATCACAATTTTGTAACAAATTTTGTCGACAAAATGTGTAAACAATTTTCTAATATAAAAATAATAAAACCTCATGACATTTTTTGTTTATTACGTACTGGGGATGATTAATATTTTCATATTATTTATATGTCAAAATTTGGCAGAATTTGAATTTTTGATATTTATGTAATTTTATAATTATATTAATGCTGTTTAAGAGGTTTAATTTAAAAATTTCCTAATAAAAAATTATATATATCTAATGAATAAGATTTGTAAATAAATTTCAAATCATATACTTCGAGCTTAACTTGATTTTGTATTTTAACGAATTAAAAATAAAAATATTTAAAATAATTAAAAAAATGAATTAATTAACTTAGTATTTATTTATAATTTGATACCTTTTTAAAATTAGTTAAATA
The DNA here is from genome assembly GCA_963942445.1 of Argyra leucocephala. Classification (NCBI taxonomy): domain Eukaryota; kingdom Metazoa; phylum Arthropoda; class Insecta; order Diptera; family Dolichopodidae; genus Argyra; species Argyra leucocephala. The sequence continues at coordinate 21,439,594 of OZ012681.1, forward strand.
CATAATTTTGTTCATGGAAATGTTTATTAAATACTGTATAATATATAAGATATGTGTAGAAAAATAAAATAATTGTTTGTTTTTAGACAAATTATGCTGATTTCACGAAATTTTTTCTATGTATAAATATCTCGTTTAAAGCGAGCTTAAAATCTTGCTTGTTTTTTTTTTTTTAAATTTAATAACTTTCGTGTCAATTATTTAAAGAAAAATGATTTTGAATATTACAAAAAACGATTATCAAAGCCATAGTAAAAAACAACAATCTGAACAAATTGAAAGATAAAATTCCTCACAGGGTAACCTACATCTCAAAAAAAATCCCCTCACAATAAATCTAAATCTAATAATGAAAAATTTTTAAAAACTTATAGAATTTATAAATTTGTAATTTTGAGGATAGTCATGGTTTTGACGTTTTAGAAAATTACCTATTACAAAAAACAAACTTTAAAAACATAATTTATAACCCTAATACTAGAAAGCCTACTTACAATATAAGAAAAAATAACATATGCATTGACAGATGTCCATTATGGTTAGGTTTCAGCTCACAACTGACATACTTGAGAGATATACACGTAAATTGAATAGTTTTCGTACACATAAAAATTTAAATTTTGCTAACTATTTTTTTGTTTCGTTAAATTTATGTTATGCCATGTATTTCTTGAATTTGGCAACAAGAACAATATTTATCTGTTAGGAATTTATCGCTAAATCAGCATAATGTACTTTAATTTAAAAATAAAAAAAATTCAAATACATATTAAGTACTACATACTAACTTTTATTACTTTTGATTACTTAATAATTGTTTTTTTTTTTTTTTTTTTTTGTTTAGAAAAATATACTTACATACAAAAATAAAATTTAATTTTAATTAATTTACAAATTACAAAAGCAAAATAATAGATAGTTGAAAAAAATATATATTTTTATGAATGTATATGTATGTTTGTATATATATATATATATATAAATTAAAATTAGAAGCTTAAGAATTAATTAAAAAGAAACAAAAATAAAAAAAATAAAAAAAAAACACAAAACAAAATATAATTTTTAACAATTAGTATGTAAATTAACAAAAAAAAATAAAAAATAAAATTACATTTCAAAATTTTTTTTTTTAATTAATGTATGTACACAAATTGTAATATTATTATTATTTTTATTATTTTCCGGCCTTATTTCCCCACTGATGGGATTACAGGACACTGGACAGTAGATAGATATGATAATGATTAATATTATTATTATTATAATTATTATTTATTATTATCACAGATTTTAAAAACATTTTCTTTTTATATTAAAAGCAATTCAAGAAAATTTCTTTTAATTTAATTCAAATCTAAATATAATTTAATTTTATTTATTTTTGAGCGATTTAACTACTTATATTTTAAAGACTATTATTATTGTGCGTTTCTATAATAATATAATAATAACTAATAAAAATGTATGTAAATATTAAAAAAAGTAATATATATATATAAAATATTCTAAAAATTGTTTTTATATACATATATAAAAAATTATATTTTTAATATTATTAACGAATATTAAATATGCAATGTAGTTGTAGATGTTGTTGCCGAACAATCAGATATTCGATTCCTTGTTTTCCAATCATTATTTTGTTCACAATTATTTGTTGTAATTGGATCGACAGTATTCTTTTTTCGCCATGATATACAAATTGGATCATTGTTTCTTCTACACACATATATACATATATATATATATTTATATTTATATTTATATAATATATATAGTATATATAAAATTTCAGGATGTGCAATTCAATTTTTTATTTTGTTGTTGTTTTTTTTTTTTTTTTAATGTAACATTTAAGTGTATTGCATTATAAATTACGAAAATTAATAATTTATTTATAATCATTTGTATTGTAATTAAAATTTAAATTGTGAAAATAAAAGAATAAAAAAAATAAAGAATAAAAAAAAAAAAAGAAAAAAAGACAATAAATTAAAACAATAACAAGAAAAAAAAAATATTTAAATTAATTTTTTTTTTTTTTTACTTAATAATTATTTTAAATTTATAATTCAAATTTTTTTTCTAAACTACAATTATTATCTATATTAAATTTATATTTAATTAATTATTTAATTATTGTGTTAATTAAAATATTTTTTATACTTAATATTGATCCCACATTTGTCAAATCAACTTACTCAAACTCAAACCAACTTAAATTTTGAACCTACTTTATAACTTGAGTTCGCTCATATTTTGAATGAAAGTATCTAAGTTTTCATTACCCAGCATTTATAAGTTCGATTTAGTTGAATTGGATGAAAATAAGTCTAAATAACTCCAATCCAATTGAATTAGTCATCCAATTTAATTCGATACTAATCTCTAATTTTCATACGATTAAATTTAACAACTTATATATTAAAAATGGCGAAATAAGAATTTTGATATCTCTATTTATTTATATAGGTTGATTTGAGTTGTTTTTGTTTTGATCACTTTATATAAAAAAAAAATTTATATTTTAATTTAAATACATAAATGTTAATTTTTTTTTTTTTTACTTATTTTTTTCACAACGCTCGGTTACAACACAAATTTCAGAATTTGAAAATAAAAAATAATTTTAAAATCACCCTATCTTTTTTTAAATCAATCGATTAATTTGGGGATGAAATGTAACTTTAATTGCATGTCTTAGTTAGTTTAATTAAATTAAATTTTATCATACAACTAAGTTGTACAATTAAATCGAACTTATAAATGGGGCCTTTGTAATGAACTCAATATTTGAGTAGAGTTATAAGTTGAGCTGTAACTTGAGTTGTTTATTATACTAAATTATAAACTATTGTGATTGTTTAATATATGTAAATTTACCAAATTCCTGCACTTAAATAAATAAATATCAGTCTGGTGGATAAAAGCACACATCAACTTTTTATACTATTTTTTGAAGGCGAACAATTTGTTTTTTGTTGTAAAATTGAACTTAACTAGTAGCATTAAAATGCTTATAGGATGCTGTTTTGGTTATAATTTACAATTATATTTTTTTTAGAATATTTTAGAAGATTTTTGGACTATTTTAGAAAATAATAGTATTTAAAAGTATTTTTTTTTCTTAAATAAATATTATGACTTATGTGTTTTTGTCCATCATACTGAGAAATTATAAATGACTTTGTATATGTATAAATACATCATGAACATATATTATTTATATATAATTAAATACGAAAATTGTTTGAACAAACTGATAATACTTTTTAATCAATATATATGTATATAAAATATATGTAATACATAAATAAAACTAAATAATATTTTTTTTTTTAAATGTAACCTTTTTTTATTTCTAAAATATAATTTTAATATCAAGAGTTAAAAATTAAATGTAATAATTGTAAATATAACTTTTAAATTATTAATTTAATTACATATGGTCGGGCCTATGTAGTTTTGCAGTCATTAACAAATTTTTAATTAAATAAAATATTTAAAAAAATAAAAATCTAAAGTTTTGTAATTCGATGGTTTGTAATCATTTATTCTTCGCTTTTGTTTATAACATATTTTTGCAGCTTAGTAATTTTTGGAATATTTCATTTTATTTTAATTTACCAAATTACTGTAACTCTAATAACAAAAATCCTATATATAGAAACTTTTAATTTTATATAGTACTGCTATTTGATATCTACAAAATCAGTGAACCATTCTTTAAAATTTTATAAAAATAATTACAAGAATTCTGTAAAAATAATTACAAAATTTTATAATACTTAAAATGGTTTTAAATTATAATTCTAAATAATTACATAATGATACTGTGATCATGGGAGTGTGTTTACAGCAATTTGTAAATAACACAATGCATAATATAAAGTAATCTTTCTTTAAGTCGAATTTTAATTTAACAAAATTTCCGAAATAGAAATATTTTTTAAAAATTTATATATTCAGTAATACTGGGGAATTTGGCTCGATATAAAATTACTCAACATTATCGATTCTATAAGAATTTCTTAACGGCAAATTTGATCGAAATAATAATTTGGTACTCACTTTAAAACATGTAACAAAATAAAAAATAATACCTTTTTGTGTCAAATTTTTGACGAGAAAATTTTCGATTAAAAATATTCGATTTTTTTTTAGATCGATTTTGTGATTTGCAAATTTACAAACGAGTACTCGATTTTTCCTGGATCGAGTTCACCCACATAAACTGATTGTATAATAAATTAATTTATATTGTATTGTGAATTTTTTATATTTAATCCTTACGAATTTTATAAAGTTTATAAAATATGGTTAAAGTACATATCGCTGCAGTAATTTTTTGAAATTAACTCACTTTTTCTTAAATGGATGTGGAAAAAATCTTTTTTATAAAAAAAAGTGAGTGAAGTTAAAGTGACTACTGCGATAGGCATTTAAAACTCTAAATATATCATTGTACAACACAAAATAAATTTACACATTCTTGATTTAAATCCTATTTTAAAAATTTATCCTGAATAATTTTTTTTTAATCCTTTGTTTTGTTTTTTTTTTACTTGTTTAATGTAATGTCCTATAACTTGTTTCTTCTAACTTTATAAAGCAATTTAATTGATGTTTTCTTCTTCGTAATCTGAAATATCTATGAATAAATACATACATATACATATAATTATGTATAAAAATAATTAAATTTATAAAATAATAATAATTATATACCCCTTTTATTTTGTAATATCCTTATATACATACACACATTATTTTGAAATTATTTTGACACGAAACACAAATTTGAAGAGAAACTTTTAACTATTTTTGGAACATTTAATGTTATTAAAAAACAAATTAATGTTAAAAAAATAAATTAAAAATTATTATTTAATCATTGACAGAAACACTATAAGATACAGATATAAAATTAGATAGAAATTCGCTCCAATTGTACTTAAATGCAAACGAACACAATATACAACCAGGATACAACCACAAGGTTTTTAATTTTGCAGCTTGTAGCTGCCTAAATCACATGTATAACAGATATTATATGTTTGCTTTTTGTACTCGACTTCTCCAATTGGAATTTAGAAATTTAAAATTTTGTTTTTGTTTTTATTAATATAATCAAAATGAAATTATTTTTATTTTTTGTATCTTGTATCCTGCAGCTGTCTAATTTTGTATCTGTTTCTTATAACGCAATTGTGTTTAATGCTTTACAAATACATTTTTGGTAACCGATAGACATTTGTAATATGTTTGTTCATGTTCAGTAGTTTCCGTTAATTGAGTCCTTTTTGTCCAAAAGTGTTCTGATAGGTGTTCATTAGATTATGCAAAACAATTCTAAATTGATCTTTTTTATTCTGAATTTTTTTGTTGTTGTTTTTTCATTAAATTTTGACAGTTAAACAAATTTGAGAGTAAACAAAAATTAGAACACTTCAAAAAAGATCAAAAAAGTGTTCAGTAGATTTTTCTGTTTTAAATGGTTCTAAAGTATTTAACAGTTAATTGTTATTGTTCAAAACTGTTCTGTCAGATTTTGTTACTGAACAAACGTAATTTTTCATGCTATTAATTAGTGACTAAAAATTTTCTATTCTGTCACTAATAGTATTTTCATTTATAATTTTATTACAATTATCGGAATTTTTTGAAAAATATGAATATTTCAAACTTACTTCCTGTTTCATAACACGAAGTAAGTTTCTAAATATCATTAATGAGCATTATTTTATTTTTTTAATTTAATTTTGTAGTTTTTACGAATTACATTGACAGAATTGGTTACACTATATATCTTAAATTTAAAATCCCAAACATAAAATCCCAAACATAAAATTCCAAATTATAAATTCCCAATCATTCAACAGTATATGTACATAACATATTACAAAATCCCAAATTTAAAATGTTCTTGTTTTTTGTTATTTATTATTTAGGTATAATTTTTTTTTTTTTTTTTAAAGAAATTGTTCGATAGAATAGAAACCTTTAGTACTGACGTACCGTTGAACTGGAACAAAGAATGAAAAAAGTATTATAATATAAATTAATGTTATAACTTATGAATATTATTTTCATATTGAGATAAATGGTGGGTAGTGGCACTTTTGAAAAACTAACCCCCAGAATGAATCAATTATTTAAATCCAGTCTAATTCAACAATCAACATCTCACATATTTTTATATTCATTTATGTAATATTCCGAAAAGCTGACTGAGTTTGCTATTTTCAACTATATAATCCCTAAACTCTTATACGCTAACTATAATGATATAGAACTACATATAGCAGACCTTTTCACAAACGCATAATGCAATACATCAATCTCGTCATGCGTTGATAAATGATTTATATACATTTGTTTACAGTTCAATCGACATATGCGACAATTAAGTTGAATCTGACACTCTTGTGTTAAATCCCATCCAAACCAAATTCGACTTAATATATAATTCCTTTTTGTTGTTGTTTTTCTAAGAAATATGTATTTTCTTATGTTACTATAACCCACCCCTAACTTTAATAGTTTATCATATGATTTTGTACGCCAACGTAGCATTTCATTTAACCAACTATAATAATATGCCATCATTTGTTATCTTTTCAGAATCATTCGTTAAGTCATAAGCATACGAGAAGAAGCGTACAAATCATAAGCAATTTTGACAGCATATTGTAAATAAAAAAATAATTTTGTAAACCAAAAAGGAAATTTTCATTTTTTTTTTGCAACTAAGAACTTTATTCAAAACTCAAAATAAAAACAAAAAACATTTATTTATAGAATTTATATTTTTATTTCACTTCTTTTAACTTTCGGTTTTGACGTTTTCGTATTTTCATGATTGGTTATGATTTTTTTAAATCATGTCGAATCATATCGAACATTTAACGAAGTATCATATGATATCATAAGACTATTATAGTTATGTCATTATGGGTCGACATATGGTTTGACAACTATTTATTACAGTTTCGTTAGGCAATTTGACATTTACATTATGTCATTATGTCATTATTACAGTTCTATCTTCTATGTCATTAAAGTTAGGGTATTATATTAAAAAAAATTTCATTTTGGGGTGTGTTTGGGATGTTGGTTTGGGATTATACCATATGGGATTATTAAATTTTTTGAGATTTTGTAATTTACAAAATTGATACGCTCTCATATTGACAATTTTTAATAATAATAATAATGAGGTAAAAAAACATAAATGATTCATACCATAAATATAGTCTGTAATGAGATAACTCTATTTAAACATTATTTTTGAAATAAATAAATTATCGTAAATTAAGATGTGACACCACATATTGCTATATTGCTTATATTAAGTAAAAGAAAAACTATTATTATTAAAAAAAACGAATTCCATATTACGAAAACATAATTAAATTGGCCTGCAAAAAGTTAAACAAGATTCAGTGGCCCTAAAAATTTTTTAATGAATTTTATTAATCAATTAATTATATTAATGAATTTTATTAATAAAATTAATTAATTATATTAATGAATTTTATTAATAAAATTAATTAATATGAAATTTAAAAATAATAATTATATAAAAGAATCAGTTTGTTCAAACAAATTATTAACAAATTCATCCCCTTTAAATGTTTAAGTTACGTACGTTTCGTTAAATATGTTCCATTTATACTGTTACTTAATTTTATGTACATAATTCTATTAAAACATACTATATAAATATAAATAATACTTTGTGTTCTCTAAAATACATGATAATGTAAAATCCATTATTTATTATTACCTATACGTAGGAATATGATGAACATGAATGAATCCTCCAAGAAATTTAATGTGTTTAATTTTTTATTAAACTTTTTTTTTCCCAATGTTATTTATTTTTATATTATTATTTTACTGATAATAATTCACAATTTGCTTTATCTCTGAAAGTGTCAAATTACAAAATGAAATAATTGAAAAATATATACCAGGATTTTCAGAGCATGCGTATCAGTTTTTTAAGAGGGGAAAAAGCCGTTATTTTAAAATTAAAAACAAAAAAAAAATATTAATTAAATGGAGGATGCTCTATCGATTGGTGATATTTTCAACTTTTGGGAAGAACCGGAAATGAAGTTTTTAAGCTCAAAATTCGCCGAAATTGCCCGAAATCGAGATTTTCAATTTGGAATAGGTAATTTTCTATGCAAATTCGGATTCTACAACAAAAAATAAGAAACTTATGTTAAATGATTTTTTTGTTTGTTTTCTCAGTATTTTTCTTTAAAATTGATAAACCTAAAAGAAAAATCCTCCATTATTTTCCTTTGGTAAACAAAAATTAATAATAATCATTTTTGTAAGTTAATTTGTTTTTCATAATTATATTATCATATTTTTTTCACTTCAGTTTAAACCAAAAAAAAAAACAAAATTTACTTTTTAAAAGTTCCTTTTTTTGACGTAGAATTCAAATTTACATAAAAAAGAACCTCTCCCCATTTGAAAATCTCGATTTCGGCCCATTTCGGCTAAATTTGAGTCTATAAATCCCTTTTTCGACCCTTCCAGGAAGTTTAAAATATCACCAATCGATAGAGCAATTTTTTTTGTAAATTTTGAAATAACGACTCCTTCCCCTTTTTAAAAGCTGATACACATGCTCTGGAACACCTGGTATATATTCAAATTCTTAAAAAAATTTTTTTTAAAAATATGTGCACAAATAGTTGGATATAAATAATTTAGCGAAATTTATTCATTTTTAATCTTCAAATTTTTATTGAAGCGAGCTTTGCAAGTAAACATTAATTAACATGGACTACATAAACATAGAAATTCATTTAAATTAATAATAACGATTTACAAAATTTATGTACTTTTCATAAAAATGAAGAATTGATTGATTTTGAGACTATTTTACTAACCTAACAGGTAACTATACAATATCTATAATCATAATTATGTACATTTTAGAAATTAAAAATCTAATTTTCTTTTAATTAATGTTTATACTGCAAATATCGATATTTCCGAAGCAACTTATTTCCTTAATCACTGCTTACGACTTTGACTGATCTTTCGAATTGCCTAATTTCATATATCACTATAAAACAAATCTAATTATCAAAAATATTTGCATGGTAGAAATATTCTAGAAATATTATGGATATATATTGTATATTATGGAATATTATTGTAGAATATATTATATGGACCTATATTCTAGTTACTCCTATATAAATAGATAACTAGAATAGAAATAGTATTAAATGTCAATTTTGAAAATAAATTTAAAAAATTTGTTTAAAATCAATAATAATTCTAGAACGAATTAGAAAATAACGATAGTAGATTCAATGATTCAATTAAGATCATAAAATGATATAAACTGGGTTTATTAATTGAATTGTAAAAAATAAGTGATGAACATGTCAAGTTGGAGTTTTGAACTTAATATTTATAAATATGTTATATGTATGTACATATTATAAATATGTTATACATAAATATGTTATACATATTATAAATATGGTATACATATTATAAATATGTTAAAGAGCTGTCAAAAATTCAACATATTTAAACTGTTTTTTATTTCACTAATAAAAAACAAATACAAACCGATTTTGTAGATAAAAATACGAAGCTGTCAAATTCTGATTGTTGACATTTTAATAGTTATTGCTTAACCTAAATAAGAACGTACGTGTACGACTTATAACGTCTGTCAAAATGTGTTCATGTACATACATTTTATATGAAAATCACCGAAATACGCGACGTATAAACGCTGAAAGTTCGAGTTTCCAATTTTGATACGATATATTTTTGTTGTTATGGGAATTCATTTTGTTTTTTTGTTCTTCTCAATTTGTATTGACGTGATAATTTGTAATATCTTTTTAAGAAATAATATATCTTTATAAAATAACTACAATATTAGGAGTTTGAATTAAAACTATTTTATTATTAAAGATGTTTTAATTAGAGCTTGCAGTATATTCGATAAAATATTAAAACAACAATTTGTTACAATAACAATAACTTGTTAAAACGTTGATATGAATTTTGAATATATGTAAAATAAAAATAACATTATAAATAAAATAAAACATATGACATTGATACATTAAGATTAAATTGACAAAAGTCTACGTTTTATTTTGGGAAGCGCCAACGTTTAACGTCCGACGTTTATACGTCATGTGTCGTATGTTATTATTTAGGTTCGGCAGTTAGCTACGTGTTTAATTATTAAAAAAAAAAATTTTAAAACTTCTAATTTAACTTCTACAATATGTTGAAAGTAAATATGTATGTGAATAAATAAAATAAATTAAAAACCGAATGGGAGAGAATAAGATAAATGCTTATGTTACCGTTATGTATAGTATTTTCAAAATTTGTACACTGATAATGATTTTTGAAAAATTTGTGAGTTGTGACACAAAATAAAAATCCTTAGTTGTGCTACAAAATATTAAAAATCTATTATAGATCATTGAAGACGCTAATGAGTCAGGCCCAGTATCTATATAGTCTGTTGGCCAGCTAATGAAATAAAAATTATAGATCATAGTCCATAATAGTTTATAATTGATTAACCGAAAGAAAACTGCAAAAAATATTGAGATTGAGATATTATTTAGTACGTCATAAGAAAAAAAATTCATAAAGTATAATAAAACGTGAAAGGTGAGACCGACGAAAATACAAACAATTGATTATCTATAGAAAAGAATTTAAAAAAACAACAGAGAGAGAAAAAGAAGGATACATATATAAAAAAAGAAAACTCAGAAATAAAGATCGATCAATATATAGAAAAAAAGATAAATAAATAGAAAGAGAATTAGTAAGTCAACATAATTTAATAATTTTTCTTAATCTCGAACGAAAAATTGAAAATATGTACCTAATCAAAAACATCTGAAATTTCATATATGAAAAATTAGAAAATTATGACTTGTTATTAACAGTGCCTCATTTACAATAATTGAAAAAATGTGTAAAACTTTATTTTAAAAGAATAATTTCATATCCACACTATAGAAAGTAAATAGAAAACATTTTGTAACATTTATTTTAGATGTATCTATAGATTTGAATTAATTACACAACATTTATAGAATAGAGAAAAAAAATCATTGTACTCAAAATATAGTATATATAAATTTGAGCCGTATATTATTACTAATCTTTAAAATAGAATATTAGATAGTTTAATGTGTTTGTTATATACGATATTTTTTTTAAATAAAACCAAAAATCGATTTCTATTCTAAACTTAAAATAAACTAGAAGAAATAAATCGTGGATTATTAATGTAATAGAGAGAACACAAAGCATCAGCCCTAATAGATCAAACAAAAAATAATTTTTTTTATATTGCTTGTTAAATACATAAGCTCCTTTTCATTATTAAATAACATTTATATTATATATGTATTTACATATTATAATTATTTTAAATAATTATATTGTATATGTATGAAAAAAAATAAGAAATTATGTAATTTCCATTTTTTTGTTTTTTACTAGTTTGAAAACATTTTAAAATAACATTTAATAATATAATATCTAAATTATATTTTTTTTTTATAATTTAAATTAATTTAAATTTTATTTTTCATATAATTGATTTAATTTATTACTTATTTTATAAAATTAAATAAGATTTTGAAATAATAATATTTTATAGTAAAAATTAATTATTAAAAAAAAAAACTTAAATTTTGTAAAGGCATTCCAAAATATTATAAAAATTGTTGTATGTTAGAAAAGCTATTTAAAATGTTGACAAATATTCAAAGCATTCAACATAATAATTATTAATGATACTATAAATATATATATATTTATGTACTAGTAATAATAATAATTATAATAATATTGAAGAACAACATAAAAATTACAAATAACTATTATTTATATCAATGGAAAGCTTCTTAATCATTTTTTTTTATTTCAAATTAGCTAAGCTTTATTGTTTAATATTTATCCTTGAATTGAAATTAATTTCAAAATAATTTTTAAATAATAATACCAAAGTCACCTAAAGTTATCTGAGTCCAATATAAAATTTAATTTAATTCAAGTTTTATTTATGAACCGGATTTTAGAGTTGGCAGCTACCGGAACCTGCCATTTGCTAGGTTTGTAAGTACCAAATTAAAAAGAGATTTTTAGATTGTAAATAATTATACGTTCAGAACTGTATTTTTAAAGCTGTGAACGTGAATTTTATAAGTATATATTAATCAGTATAAGCTGTATTTGAAATTATTTAAAATTTCATAAAACTAGAGTAATATTTATAACATTACTGTAATAAAAACTCAAAAATTTTAACAAAAATCAATTGCCCAAAATAAACTTCAATTCAATTGCAAATTCAGTACAATTTATTTTCAAATATAGATCAATAATAATAAATAGTGAAAATATATTACATATATATGTAATTAAAAGACTAATCGTCTTTTAGATATTTGCATAGAAATAATTAAATAAATGAATAAAAATCTTTCCATTAATACATGCATTAAAAAAATAAACAAATATTATCTTTAAAAACATATTTTTTTTTACATAAATGAGAAAATTTGTTTTATATTTACGTGATATGATATTTTAAATTTTTTAAATAAATTTTTAATAAAATTTCAAAATGGAAAATATGCATATATTTTAATAAACAACAATATAGATTTATATTTTATTTAAAAAAAAAATAATAATAATTAAAATGAGGTAGGTACATATAAATTTTAATACATTAGAATAAAAGGAATAAATTAATAATTTTTGAATTATGTATATATAAAAATTATAATAATACCATTTTATAAAAACTAAATAATTTTCTTTAACATAATAGATTATGTATTTAATATTATATATAAAAACTATTTTTTCTTTTAAATTTTTAGAAAAAAAAAAATATGCAAAATTTAAAAAGTAAGAAATACAAAACCAAAGTAAAAAAAAATTTAAAATATCAAAATTTATAAAATTAAAACAAAAATTCCCAAAATAAATACATATAAAATAATATATATAAACCCAAGAAATTAAGAATAAATGATATTAGTAAAAAATAGACGAAAAAAAAACCCAAAATACAAGCATAATCGAAAAGATAAAGTACAATGCATTTTAATTGAAAAAAAAACAACTTAATAATATTAAATGAAATTTTAAAGAATTTAAAGGAACGGGCATATCATCGGGATTCTGTATTTTTGAATGGTATAATATAATTTTAAAACTTAATTGTAATATCATTAAATAAATTTACTTTTTTTTTTGATAATTCCAAATGTTTAATTAATGGTTAACAAAAAAAAAATCGATATTTCTGAATATCTGAACATGGAAATGACAATTTATTAAAATATTTATAAAATCACACAATATTTGCAATTAATTTCACTTCAAAGTGATTTGGTGAAAAGATTGTATGGATTTTGGTTTCTGAAATTCATTTCAATCAAATTTATTTATTTTATTGTTTTATTCTCAAAAAGAGCGTTAGCTCATACAGAGTGATTATTAATACAATTAAAAGTGATTTGGTGAATTGAAATTGGGATTTGGATTTCTTGCAATTCATTTGAAGCATTAATTAATAATAATGAAATGAATATGAAGCAATGGGTTGTTGACTTTGCTATATTATGTGAAAAAGTCATAAAAAAATTGATTTATGGAAACTGCTATATGGTAAATTCAAAGTAATTTGTCAAAATTTCAACCAATCACAATTTGACAGATGCGTGTTTTTATCAACAAAATCAAAATTTAAACCAATGAAAATGTTTTTTGCCTATAATAAACAAAACACAAAGAGTGTCAATTAATAAAAATACTAAATTTTCAAGTTCTGATTGGTTGAAATTTTAACAGAATTCAAAAAAGAAACACAATGAGTTTGTATATAATTACAAATCTGTCAAGTTTTGATTGGTAGAATTTAATTATTGTTAATTAGTTGTATTTAAATTTTAAGAAATCTACATTTTTTTCCCACCTTTATTCAGAAATTTACTAATAAATATTTTACTTTTATTCTTTCACGAATTAATTTAATTATTTTGAAATAAAATTAGCAAAAAAGGTTGTCAAAAATGTTATTAAAAGATTGAAAATCATTTAAAAAAAATCGTAGTTTATTTATTAACAAATTTTAAAAAAAAACTATTAATTATACCATTCAAAAATTAAAGTTTTTGGATTTATTTTGTTATATAATAATATATTATATATAATTTTTTTTCTAATAAAAATATATTTCAATAGTACTTACGACGATCTAGATTCTCTCATCACATGTCCGGGATCATCCCGTTTAATTTCTATTTCTCTAACAGCCTCTGTCAGTGGTTTATAAATTGAGTAATGAATGCTACAACAAAGTAAAAAATATTGTAATAAGTAAAGAAAAAAAGTATTTTATACATTTTTAATTTGTTTAAAAAAAATCAATTAAAGAAATTATATTTATTTTATTAAATTAATTAATTTTATTAAAGAAAATAGTTTTTAATTGTGGGGGTTAAGAAAATATTTGTTTTAAAATGTTTAAAAATAGTTCATTTAAAATATATTTCAATGTGTAGAAAAAAAACATAATTTTAATCAAAATTTTACTTACAATTTAATGGAAACATCAACTAATAATGAAGCAACTGGAATTAAAACTAATGCTAACCAAAATACCGGTGATGATAATAGAATTTTATCCATTCCACAAAATACAGCTGCAAATGGAAAATGTGGCCACAAACGACTGTATAAAAGAATAAACAAAAACCATAGTAATATTGATCCCCATATTGATACATGTGTCAACCATGTCCAAGAGTTTGTTATAAGGCCAGCTTTTAAACAAACAGTAACGACCACAAACTAAAATAAAAATATTAAATAAAATATTTTTCTTTTAAATAAAAATCATTTTGTTTTTTAAATAACTAACAGTATAAACAGTATTTCCTAAAACTAAATATCCCCCAGTTTTTCCATTACCCCAAATTGATTCAGATTGATATGCTAGTAGTGGCAACCAAAATAATAATACAGAATGTAGTAATGCATTACCAATCCATACCCAAAATACTTTCACATTAAATAATGTTGCACCTTGTGATGTTTTATATAATGCTGGATATTTTATCATAGTTTCAGCTGTACATACTTTATCAAAAAGACCCATTGAAAATGGTGGTAATGCTGTGAAAAATACATTATAAAAACCAATGGTCCATCTTTCAAATAGAATTTGACCCGACCTAAATGTATAAATATATTTAATAAATAATTTTTTTAAGTAATAAATAATTAAGAAAATTCTTACCAGCCAGAATAGATAGCAAACCATAATTCAATTACATATAAACATACATTTTTATAAAAACTATATAAAATTAATTTGGTTATCCGACTATAATTCCATGCTCCATGTACTAATAATAAACGTAATAAATATTTAAATTGTGCTATTGAATAATCTGATGCACATGCTGCTTGTAAACCTTCAACACCAGATATTCCTACACCTACATGTGCTTTTTGAATCATTGCAACATCGTTGGCACCATCACCAATTGCTAAAGTTACACATTTGGTATTTGTTGAAACTAAGTCTACAACCTTCAAAAGGTTTTTACAAAATAAAAATTCATTTTTTTTTTATATAAAAATTTATAATAAAAATTTAGAATAGTGAAATTTTACCTCTGCTTTTTGCATAGGAGATACTCTACAGCAAATAACTACTCGGCATGCAATACATAATTCCAAAAAATCTAACCTCAAATCACAGCTTAATGCATATTTTAATGTTTTTCCATCTATAACAAGTGCAACATTACATTCTTTAATACCTTGTTCTCTAAGTTCACCACAATGTTTGTGAATTATTTCTCTAGTACTCTAGAATTTAAATGCAAATATGACGTTTGTATTCAATTAATAGTTCAGATTTATATTTTAAATAATTTTAAAAACACTTACATCTAAACTATCTTCATTCAAAATTATTAAGTCCATTGAATTTGTTATAAGTTTACAAGAATGTCCAATATTAATTGCTGTTTCTTGTTTATCTCCTGTCAGTAACCATACATTAATATCAGCCTTTAATAATGTAGCAATTGTTTCTGGTACACCATCTTGTAATTTATCTTCTATAGCTGTTGCTCCTAATAACATTAAATTATTTTCTATTAAATTTGCTGCATCTTCTAATTTTCTTTCACGATAATTAATTGATGTTGCAGCTTTATGATAAGTTTCTTTCCATTCTGTATATACATCTTCTGGTATTACCGCTACAGCACAACATAATGTACGTAAACCTTCACAGGCGAATTCTTCTAAATGCCTTAATGTAACATCACGATATGCTTGTCCTTGCGGTGATAAACGTTCAAATATTACAGTATCAGCTCCTTTGCAAAATAATTTAATTTCACCTTCAGGTGTTCGAACAATTACCGACATTCGTTTACGTGTCGATGTAAATTCAATAACATTTAAGATTTCAAACCGCAGGAGCTCACCTAATGCAGAAATTTCAGCATAGGCTGGTGTTCGATTATCAAAAACATAACCAAAATGTTTGGCACCATCAACTAAAGCTCTTTCATCTGGACTAGCTGCATGATAAGTAATTGTACCGTCATCATTTTTTTCTGGAATAACTGTATGGCAGACTGCTAATAAATTCATAAATTCTCTGATTATCGGTGCTGTTTGATGATGATTACGAATATTCTAAAAGTAATTAAATTTTCATAATCGATTTTTTTTTGATTTTTTTTAAGATAAATTAAAAAAAATTAAAATTACCTGAACTAAAAGTGATTGTTCTGGATCATTTTCAACCAAATATACATTTTTAGCAATTGAACATTTTTTAAATTCCATAACATTTCTTGTTAATGTACCCGTTTTATCAGAAAATATATATTTAACTTGTCCAAGTTCTTCATTTAAATTTGAAGTTCTTGCCATTGCTGGTGTATCTGTTTCTTCGTGATACATTTCAACATCAAAATTTATGAAAATTGCCTAAATTATTAAAATAATTTATAAATTTAATTAATATAAAATTTATAAATAAAAAAAAAACATACTTGTAAAAATCGAACTAATTCCAATGTAACTTGTAGAGATATAGGAATTAAATTATTATACAAAATTATAAATGTAAGAAGATTGTATCCAAAATTTTTACTTAAAACATCTACTGAAAAAATTTGAGTTAATAAAATAAACTTAAGGTTAGTCATATGAGTTAATGAATGAGTCCAATCAATAATTAAATGAATGATAATATGTAAAAGAATAAATTACCATCTAAACCAAGATACCAATCAGATGTTAAATGATTTCTTGTCCATATTTCATTAAAAATGGCACTTGTAAGGCAAAGAAAAATAAGTATTATAAATAACATCAAAATCTGTGTATTAGTCAGTCTGTCAACTGTTGAACGTTTTAACGGTGCTGAGGTAGAATTTCTTAAAAGCTTTGTATCATGCCCGGTATAAACAACAATACCAAATACCCATGATGTATTACGTAGCATAGCGCCTCGTAATAACAATTGATCTGGTCCAAGGGCAACCGCTCTACAAGAAAAAATAAAAATAAATTTTGCACAAAACAAACAAACGAAAAAAAAACAAATACTTACGGAGCTGCTGTTTCTTTAAGAACTCCATTAAATTCATATAAATGTCTATTTGGCAATTCACATTCTAATACACCTGTTAAATTATTTATATTAAATGTGTCTAAGAGACATGCTGTTGATGGTACACCTTGTCGTATTTTTAAATTTGTTTCACCATCAAGATTTGCTGTTTCTATAAATGACATACCCTGTGGTTCACTAAAAATATATAAATTATGATAAATTCAATTTAAATTGATTTCGAATTGATTAAAAAAATAATAACTGATGATTTTATTTCAAATAAAAATCAATTGAATCAAATACATATACAAAATTTATAAATTTTGTTATTATTAGTTAATGTACGATGGTAGCTATTTCAAATTGATTTAAAATAAAGTTGAAACCAAAAGCAATTATTCATTATTAAATCATTTTGATAATAAACTATATTTTTTATTAAAATTAGTTATTATATTTTATACTATAGGTTGGTTGAAAATAATTTATTTCATTTTAATATTTTTCATTTATTGCATAATTAAAATTGTATTTTATAGGAAAATATCCAAGTCCATTTATTAATTACATTTTTATAATAGGTACAATCAAAATTTTTTATCAGATTAAGTTTTTAAATAATATTAGAATATAAGTGAATTGAAATTTGTATCTAATATCTATAAATATAAAATACATCTATTATATTAATTAAAGTCACGGAAGAACAATTTTACAATATTATTTTGATTATTAATTTTTCTATTTTTCTTTTTCAGCCTTTCACTGAAATATTCTCTAGAAGATTTAGATTAAACTAGATAAGCTCGTTAAATAAATGTGTTTTGGTTGTTTGTTAAATTTACTTATAAAAAATTTGATTAGATCTTATTTTTTTTAAAAAAAGTTCGTATTGGTTTGCTGGTTTCTCATTAACTTGGTTTATGTAAGTTATCTATTGTATTTGAATTCAACTGAATAATTTTAGAATGAGTGATTTTCTAAGCCGATGATTTTTTAAATACTTTGATGATATGTTCATAATTAAAATTTTCATTTGAGATTATATACAAATAAATATATATATAATAGACATGTACATGTGTACGTGTATATCCATCTAAAATTATAATTACCTTGAGGACAACAAAACTAAATCCGCTGGGAAGAATGTATTATTATGAATTTTTACAATATCACCTACTGATAACATATGCCATTGTACAGAACTCCATGAACCATTTTTCAATGTTTCTACTTTACGATTATTGATTTCATTATCGGCTCTATGCCGTTTCTAAAACAGAAAAAAAAATAAAATAAAAAAGGATTAAAAATAAATATACGTATACAATTTTTTAATATATATATATATTAATATAATTTATAATGAATATAAATTTTTTTTGTTTAATACAAATCAAAACTGAATATAACAATATCAAGAAATTGCATACTGCATATATTTCTAAAATAAATACATAATTTACATTTAGATCTTAAGCAGGGCAACGAAAAACGAGATGATTTTTTTTTCCTTCAATTTTATAAGTTGTTGAGTGTAAAATCATGAACTTTTAAAACTTATTTGCTAGAGCGTATTTTGGTATAATTTTCCTGTTTATAACATATTTTAGCATTTTTAAATGTTTTTGTTAATTAATTTTTTTCAATATGCATAAACCGAAATTTCGCAATATTTTAAGTAATTTTAAATTCAATTTACGTCCGATTTTCCGCAGTTAAGTCGTTTGAAAAAAAATTTTCTTTATTTTCTTAAAAATTATAAAATTTGAAGATTTTTTTTTGCTTTGTGGCAGCACTACATATGTATATCCTGTACTATACACACATAATGTATTTTTGAAATAATAATAAAAATTGTGCCTAAACTCAGCGAATATTTATTTTTGTTAAATTTTATTTTAATTGATTTCATATTTGTTATTTATTTTTAATTGATTTCCGATTTACGTCGATTCGGCTTAAGTCGCATTTTTTTGGAACCAAACTTCGGTGTATATATATAATCATTTTTATTAAAGTTCCTTCAATAGTGCAATATTTAAAGAATATTAGAACCACATGGTCTACTACTCCCACCTCGTCCAATAACTGTATAATTTATTTAAGATTTTATGGATTTGCATTAGAGTTTAATAAAAATTCTGCAAAATTAAATACAAAGCTGCCAAAATTTCAACCAATCAGAAGCTTTTATTTTCCTATCACAATTTTTCTTTCAAAATATAAGAATTGCTTCGATTTTATTAAAAAATTCTGCACAATAAAATTAAAAATTGAACGTCCTTCTTTTCTATTAAATTTATTATTGTTTGAGTTTGTTCTCATTTTTTTAAAATATTTTGTTTATTTATTTTTAATAATAAATTATTTTTAAGAATAATTTACTTCTCATTTTTATTCAAATTTTTTTTTTTATATTTTGTTTTAATTTGTTTATTTTTCTGAATTTCATATAATTTTTAATTTAAATTTTTCTTATTTTGCGTTAAGACAGTACAGAAATTTGACCAAGGCATCCTAAATATACAGGCATGACACTTCTTACTTTTTTTTGTTAAGATGGCGCTTTAAAGGCCATAGGAAAATGTAAAAAAAGAAATATATGATATATGTAAAAAATATATAAAAACTTGGTGCAATATTTTGATGAATAATTATTGCAAAAATAAAAGAATTCATCAAAAAAATTTTGTCACATCAAATTCATCTAAATCCATTAAACAAAGAAAATTAAACAATTTAAATTAAACATTCATTTCTTAACTTTTCATATTTTTTTTCTATTAATCTAATCATGAACAAATTTGTTTTTCTTATTAAAATTAAATATTGTAACTTTTATACATATAACTAATATTTTTTTCTATTAATATAAGCATAAACAAATTTGTTTTTCTATTTAAAATATATTTTAAAATATAATATAGTCTTTTCAATATATGTATATTTAAATTATATATTTTTTATTTGCTTTTTTCTATTCTTCACCTACATTTTGATTTTATATTTCTGTATGTTGATATATTTTTTGATTTAATAAAGTTAAAATAAAATAAACCGGTGTTTTTTTTATTTTTAAGAAGTAAATTATAGGTATGTAATCAAGGCATCCTAATATGGATGAATTTTAGCATTTAGGATGTATAATATATGTATAGAAATATAGAATTTAGGATGTATACATATCATACATATAATATGAGTAACAATAATTTAACAATAATTATTAAACCACATTTTAGAGTAAGCATTTGATAATAGAATAAATAAATTGTTTAGAAACAAATTTTTGTTAATAGATAAGACATTAATATTTTTACAAACTTCTTAAAACATTTTTTAACAAATCCGGGTAAAATACTACAAGGTTATATGGAACATACAATTTACGTGACAACACCAGAAATCTAGCTTTTATTCCTATGATTTATAAATCACACTTTTGTCATTTCTATAATGTTACTGCACCTCGTTGATTCAAGAAATTACCAGATTATCTTCGTTGCGAAAGAGTTGAAATCAAATTTCTTAAAGGAATCAAATCATGGCTTCTTTCTTTTGATCATCACGTTATTGAAAACCTTTTAAACCCATTAATTTGAATTTTTGTTTTTTAATTGTATAATCTGCTTTTCTCATTGATTTTTTTGCATATTTTATTTTAATTTGTTTTACTGTTGAATTTTTTCATCATTTTCATTTATATTTTACTATATAAGCATTATTTTTTCTTTATAATTATTCTATTTTGTTTTATTTTTAATTTTCCCCCATTAATTAAATATGTTATTTCTTTTAAAGGTTCTTTCGTCACTTATCTTTGGTTAACAAATTGAACCTAACTTTTTCAACAACTACCTAGGCTAGTTTTAAATTTTTATTTCACTATATTTAATAATCTATATTTTTATTTTTTTATAAATTTTTAAGATAAGTCTTCAATATTTAATGTAAATTAGCTTTTGGATTTGATGAAATAAATTCTGTTTTATTATATTATTATATATTAATAAATAAGTTTAAAAAAAAAACCTCGAATCACATCAAAATTCTTATATGAACTGAAAAATCTCATATAAGAAATTTCTTTGTTTACATTTTTATGTGACCTTTATGACGCCATCTTGAATTGAATGTTGTCTATTTAGGAGGCCTTGATTTGACAATGAATCAATTAAATGCTTCACAAAAATTCTGAAGCTGTTAAATTTTGATTGATTGAAATTCTGACAGCTTTGTATATAGTTCTATAGAATTTTAAAAATTCAGCTTGAAAGCTTTGAAAATGACATTTGAAAAATCGACAAATTTTTAATTTAAGTTGTAAATTTCTTTTGAATTTTATTTTGCGATTTTGACATTTTATTCATTTTTGACTTTTTAGTTGTAACATTTCAGTTAAATTTTAGAATAGTATATCTTTTTTTAAGGCTATAATCGCATTTATTCAGTTTTTTTAGGAAAGATCATAAGCGCTTAATAGTTCAAATACATGTACGGAATTCTGCATGCAACACTGTGTGTAGATAAGGCTTTATTTTACACTATAAATGCCATTTTCCCATTAAAGAACATTTTATCATTTCCTCTCAATGCGCGAAGGACTGACATTTGTTATGTAGTCAAAAAAGGTTGACGTTTGAAAAATTGTTTACATGCGTTGATATTATTTTTATTCAAAAAATTTAAAATTTTGTTAAGAGTAAAAATGGATAATAACATTGTAATATTCGAAAAAATAAAATATAGCGCTTTGCTTTTATCTTAAAATATAAATAATTTTTTATAAAAAAACAAAAAACAAAAAAAAAATACACTTCATGTCTTTTTCTTAAAAAACATTTGAAATTCTATATGTGAATGCGTTCATACATAAATCGAGATAGCAATAAATATTTATCAAACAACTATATATCTATCCTTTTCTTTTACTACGTCCTTCAGCCAAAAGTTAAAATATTTTAACTAAGAAATTGGATGAAAAAAATTGCCCGGAGAGGATTTTTTGTGTATGTGTTGGTAAAATAAAATTTTTTGATTGGTTAAAAATTTTGTCCGGACGTTCATCCATTAAGAGAAAATCCACCTTCACGGTACTTTAAACATAGTAATTTTTTTTTTTACTACTTTTACATTAATTTTGTCTTCATATTACATTTAAATTTGCGTACTGCTTATTTTTTGTAGCTTTAATATTGCCCTGCGAAGCGAAATTAGGTTTCTATCCTATTTTGATGATTGCATTGCAGTGCAGTGCAGAATCACATCTAGTCGGTTACATATAACCCCATATGTTATTCTTATTACTAATTTTAATTCTGCACATATAATTGGCCTCCTATAAGACAATTTTTTAGGTTTTTGTGGTTGTCCTGCCCTGATCCCAAGTAAGATTTGATATTTTTGTATAAACCTAATATGTAAAATATTGTAGAGGAGTATTTCATTTAATATTCTTGTTTTTTTTTTTATTAACAATAATTACATTTTACATTTTTTTTTTTGTTTTCAATAATTGTAAAGCAATACTTCGTAATTCATAAATTTTGAATGTATGTACAATCATAAAGTAACTAAGTATATATAATTTATATAATTTCTGGTACAATGTAAAGTACATATTTCGAATTGATTATTGAAAATGCTTTAGTATTGATTTAAAAATTAGAAGAAAAAAAACCACCAGAACCAGAATAACGTACCAGGAATAATGATAACGTTTAAAACTAATATTGTACACAAATAAATGATGGAATGAATACTTACAAAGTCTTCAACGATTTCCTTAATTGCGCTTACAGCTAGTATAAAAATTAATGGAACTAAAGTTGTATAACGTCCAGTCGGAGAAACATCTGGAATTTGTTGAAGTAATGCAATTAATAAGAAGAAACAATTTGAATATCGTCTAAACTGCTCAAAAAGGAACGATGGTAAAAAGCTAATGATACTGTAAAGAAAAATAAAAATAAAACAATATTATAATTAATATAATCATAATATACAAAAAAATGTATTTAAAAATTAATTTTAAGAAGATTATTTTTCATATTTTGTTTCAGTTGGGAGGTTTTAACGAACATTAACCTGCAAAGGTAATTTAAAATTTTTGTAGACACTCGAATATTTATGTATATTATAATATATATGATAGTATTCGAATTCGAATGAACTACAAATTGTTAATGAATGAACTGCAATGACGTTTTTATTGTTACATATAGCCAAATTAAAGAAATTGATGATATTTGTGAACTTTGATTGAGGAAAGCATGAAGGCGATTGAATGATTCAATAACTAGATACGGAAATAAAATATTTAATAACATCTTATATAAAATGTGTCTGCACGATGGTAATATTTTTCGCAGGTGAATAGAAGCAGTTTGAATTGTAGCGTTGAAGATTTATTTTTTAATTTTGTACGTGGCGAATATTGGATTGGACTTTGCAAATTTTTATTGCTCCAATTGAATTCAATTTTTTTCTTTTGATAATACAGTTTTTCATAAACACATACTGCAAAAACAAAATACTGTAGAATTTTTTTTTTTTTTTACAGAGTCATTAAAATTTGAATTTTCCGCATTTGCAGTTTTGTGTTATAAATAAAAACAAAAACATAAATGATTTACATGCGCTATTTACTATAATTTTGCAGTTTTTCTGCTAATTTAGAAATGTTTATGAACAAATTTCATTTGCAACATTTTGTTTATGAACAAAATACTTGTCAGTATAGGCAATATTGCCAATATTGCTTGTTTATGAAAACCACTATATGATGGAAAACTTTTTTAGCTTGAAAAATGACTTTTTTAAGTAAATTTATATTATCCTCCCACCTTTGTTTGAACTAAATTTCGATTGTGGTTTAATTGCTCATTATTTTTAATTTTTTTGTTTTTAAATATAGCTACACTCACATATTATATTAATAAATATATGATAGGATCTCATATTACATTAGCATATTATTATCGTAATATTATTCAGTCCCTTCCCTATGACATGTGGTCGGTGTGTATGGTTATTATTTTTTTGTCAAAATTCGTGATAACACGCAATTATTTTTCCAGTTCAATGAACTTATTTTGTTAACAACTTTACATTTCATTAACCAATAAAATAATTTAAATATATTACACATTTAATAAAAAAACAAAAAAAAAATTCAGGTTTAACCTAAAAATTTATAACCGTATATATTTATCAGATGATGGACTGAGAAATAAAATGGTGTAATAATTGATTAAATATTTTGGCTATCGGTTTTTGTTCTTAACTTATCTTGTTAGTTAGTATGAAACAAAAATTTGTTACTATGCATAAAATTAAATATTTATATTTAAAACAAAAATATATAAGAATAAGACAACCAAAATGGAATCAAGTATGTAAATTTATACATATATGCATAATAACTTGTATATGAACAATTTTGACCTAAGAAGTCCTTACAATGAAAACCTGTGAATTATGATGACATTTGAACTTTTGACGTTAAATAAAATTTATTGAAGAATTATTAAAAATTAATAAAATGTTAAATTTTCGATAGTATGTATATATATAATTTTGAAACACGCACACGCAGTTATTTAATTAAATTAAGTAATTTTAAATTTGTAATTTTATAGTTTAAGAGAATTGGGTTAATAAATTAAGCGCTTGAATGAATGATTAAATTAAAAATTTCACGAAAGGTCACCACTTAATCAATGAAATGCTTGAATGCACATATATAAAAAGAATATAACAAATACCGTAAAGATTTTAAAATCAGATTTCATCCAATCGAACATTAAAAATTCAAAATCAAAAACTTAATTAAAATCACAAAATTTACAAACAATATGTTTGTATGCTTACATTAATTTTCATATTTCAATAAAACTGTAAAAGAAGTTTGAGAAAACTGTTATTTTTTTCTATTACTGGCACTATAGACCAATATGATCAAATACAATAACTGGATTGGATTGAGTGCGAAATCTGCATCTCAAAATCCCAAAGAGAAAATCCCCAATGTTTGAATTTTTTACACCCAACAGCACCTTTTTACGTCCAATAATCTGGAAAAATAAGATTTTTCTTTTCATGACAACAGATACAAAACCAAAATTCAAAACTCTATAATAACTATTATACCGTCTACTATACTAGTCGCATAATAACTACTAACCGTTTCCCCTCACATAATATAACTATACAAACCAAAATTTGAATCCAAATTCTACAAAAGAAGATTTTTCTAAGTTCAAATTGTAAATTTGATTTGAAACACAGGTTTTTTTTGCTAAAATTTAAAAATAAGAGAAAAAAATCGCGTGTTCATAAAATTATGGGAAAGTAGTGAAAATAATTAAATTTGCAAGAATAAGTAAACATATTGACGATCGATATGGTGTGTACTGATTATACCATCTGAATACTAATCAAAAGGTAATTGGCCTCGAGTGCCATTCTGTGCATATATGAATTTTGTAACAGTTTTTTTTCAATTATTCTGTGAATTAATTTGGAATGTAATTAAGTTTACACTTAAAATAAAATGGAAATGTGATAATATGAAGACGAATAGATGTAGTTTTCCACAGTTGAAATTATAGATGATATACCAAATAATGCACAAATGAAAAAAAAGTATTTAATGTAATTGCCCATGTTTATACGAGGTAGGAATCTACCGCAGATCTGCCGCTGAACTCTACCTTAACGTTCATAATGCATGTTTATACGGGTAGAAAAGTAATAGAAATCTACCAAAATTTATTGGTGATGGGAGATTTCGATAAGGGGTAAGTAAATCTACCAAAATTTTAAATTTCTGGTAGATTTTTGACATTTAAATTTTTTTTCTGGGAATATGTCAGTGTCAAAATATTCTCATTATTTTTTATTCACAAAAAACAAGTAAATTGTTGACAACATAATTTTCGGATCGACAAAAAATAATAATGTTGGATTTACACTAGAATAATAGTAAAAATTTATTTATTTATTCTTTGCCAATAATTTCAATTCCGGCCATCTTGATATTTCAATAATCTGATAGCAACAATGGCAGAAATCTACCAGTTTTTTTTTTATGTATGAACATGAAGGTAGATTTCTGCGGCAGATCTACCTACTGAAATATAGATTACTGAAATATCAAAAATGAAATTATTGGCAAAAAAATAAATTTTTATTATTATTCTAATGTTAATCCAACAATATTATTTGTATAGTTTACATTTTTTTTTATTTTATCAATATTCGATCCGAAAATTACGTTGTCAACAACAATTTCCTTGCATTTTGTGTATAAAAAAAAATTAAAAATATTTTGACACTGACATATATTGCCAGAAAAAAAAACTTCAAACGTCAAAAATCTACCAGAAATTTGAAATTTTAATAGATTTACTTACTCCTTACCAATGAATTATGGTATATTTCTCCCACTTTTCTATTCGTATGAACATGCAGATTGTGTAGTTACATATACCAAATTTTTGCATTAAAGCAATTAAATTGCATTTATATGAAAAACAAATGTAAAAGCAAATTTTTGCAAAAAAAAATTTTTATTTCTCTCTGACGTTTTAAGCTTCAAAAATCTTCAAAATTTATTAAAAATTATTACGATGCAAATAAAAAGATAAACATACCGAAGTTTGCATAAATTTGTGCAAATTTGCAAGTTAACATACAAATTTTATATGTCTTTTAAATTATAGTTATATATGTATATCATTTCCATTATGACCTTCACATACAAAAAATCATATTTAATAACCTTATTTTGGTTTGTTTGCAGTGAAAACACTAATTGTCAGATAATCAAAAACAAAAACAAAATAATCATACATACATCATTCATATCTATCTACTGGCCATTTAACAATGTATTAATGATTAAATTAAATAAATTTAATTAAGGGTTTACATATAAAAAAAATAACTTATTTTATTAACAGATTTTTTATTGATGACGAACGCTTTATTTTTTTTTATAAACAAATAAATTACGCAACCATCTCAAAAATAAAAAAATAAATAAATTATTAATTAAAATAATTAATAATAAATACTCACCTATATTTTGCAGTCGATATGTAATTATTACAAAACTTTTGTGTTTGCGGTGAGTTTATATATATGACACGTTTTTCTGAGTCTTCTAATGTAACACCAGATGTTGTTGCATCATCATCATCTGTAATAAAAGCAAAAAAAAAAGAAAAATTAATAATGCAAATAATATTTTTTATTTATCTAATTATGTTTACATGTATGTAGGTGGGTAAAATTAATTTTTTAATATTAAAAAAATTTAGAATTAAAAATAATTTATTTAATAAAATAAATTAAATTAAAAAATATAATAAATTAAAATTGAATGTAATTTTATACAAAACGAATTTCTATAAAAAAAAAACAAATTCTAATGACTTGAAAATGTGCTAGCAATTAACAGGAATATTACAAATGTGGGATGAACATGGAATAAATGAATCGATTCATAAATGATTTGAATGGAATAGAATAAAATCCTAAGGTTATATTATAAGTCAACTGCTAAAGTCTAAAGGCATGTACATGCAAACTGATAGTTATATGGTGTTGATTGTCAATTGTACATGTCCAACTGCGTGATTTCTAAAAAAATTTGATTTTTGTTTTGTTTGTACATGTATGCATGCGTATTTAAATCTCACATTTCAACAAACGTTTTTGTATAGTATGAACAATAATTAAATAAAAAATATTAAAATGAGCGTCGGTAAAAAATTCTGGAAAGACCTTTGAAGCTGTATGATAGCTTACCATGTTTGTGGAAAGTTAAAAGTGAGGAATACTCAAATAGAATATTAAAATATAGGGCATTTGAAAAAATGGTGCTAGAGCTTATAAAATAGTTCTAGAGCTTATAGAGCACACGCTTATTATAGTTTAAACATTTTTGAACTGAGCGAAAAAACATATGAGGCATGAACGAAAATGCATGAATAGTAAATAATTTATTTTACTGAATATACTTTAGACTTTAACTGAAAAGTTTTCTGAATTAAGAAATAAAAGATCTCCATCGTGATTTCCAATTCAGTTTTATATCAATTTCGCCTAATATACCCATCATTCAGAAAAATAACTCATTAATGTTTTAACGTTTATACCGGATGTTCCAGAGCATGCGTATCAGCTTTTTAACAGGGGAAGGAGCCGTTATTTTAAAAGTTAGAAAAAGTGTGTTAACTAAATCTAGGGTGCTCTATCGATTGGTTTGGTGGTATTTTCAACTTTCGGAAAGGACCGCAAATCGGTTTTATAAGATCTTCCCATTTAAAAATCTCGATTTCAGGCAGTTTCGGCGATTTTTGGTCTTAAAAAACCGATTTTCGATAGAGCACCTAATCGATAGAACACTCTCGATTTAGTTAACTAACTTTTTTCTACACTTTAAAATAACAGCTCCTTCCCCTCTTAAAAAGCTAATATGCATGGTCTGGACAACCCGGTATATTTAAAAAAAAACAATGTTTTTATTTACAATTTCCAAAATTCTTTAAATTGTAAAGATGTTCGAACTCTAAGTAAATAATATGTATAGTTATCTTGAGAAAACAGTTATCAAAATATCGTAACTACTCGAACTGCAATGCTTTTACCCTTTATCGAAATATTGTACAAAATCTATAAACAAGTAAATAATTTGAAAAAAAACCTACAATTGAAGTTTAGTACGGAGTTCGAGATAAGCTAATTTTTTTTTAACTTCCCCTTTATCAGTACAATAAATTGTAGAGATAAAAAAAGCTGTGTAGAGATTAAAAATTGTTGTAAACTTTGTATTTGCCTGCATTTTTGTAAAATAAATTTCCCGAAATGTCAAAATTCCATCCTACCCATTTGCTGTATAATAATACATATAATAAGCTTTCAAAATATCTGTAAACGAGAGTTGTACTTATTTAGTTGCTTTAAAAATTATTAATAATAAAATTAAACATAATTTCATTTTAAATAGAAACATGGCTATTTATAGTCATAATAGTCGTAATAAAGCTAACTTTTATTTGCATTTATTTAGAATAAATAGTCAAAAGAATAATTGTGTTTATAACTGTCTAAAACTGCTGCTAAAAATTGCTGCTAAAATATAAATGAAGATTTTTATCTAAGCGGTATTTGGCACGAAACACTATTTCTACATTTATTTCGCTCGAGTTGCATAGTCGTTTGCTAAAACTAAATATAACTTTTAACATTTGACGCTCTAAGAAAAATTTTGCTTAATCCGAGGTCCGTACTGACTTTTAATGATCGAATTAAATAGTTTAAAAAATACATAACAGTTTTTATGTTGATTCAACAAAATTTCAACCAGAAGGTAAATTTGTAAATTTTAAAAATTTGACAAATTATAATTTATTATAGTTTTAAGAAAACTAAAATGTTATAAGATTTGTATAAGAAAATAGAAAACGCTCCACACACATTTAAGTAAAAAAGTCTTACACAAATAATTATATATGTACATTGATGTCTTAAATGTATAATATATATCTACATATATATATATATGACTATTGAATTTGACTTGTTTTTATTAATACCCCTATCATGATTCTCGAATCGAACGTATAAGTAGGCAAATTCGCCGTCATGCGATCATAATTAGCGAAGCGAATGAAATACGTTCGACAATTTGGCGAATGAAAAATTTAAGTGACAACCGTAAAACAAAAATAAAAAAAATATTTTGTTGTTTTTCGAGTAAAAATGGAGGGTAGGGTAAATTTTAAAAAAAATGTGAGAATATTATTTAGAAAATTTATGAATAATATAATTATGATATTATTTGCAGCTATAAAAAAAAAGTTTGATAAGCTGGTGCAATTGAGAGAATAATGATTGGTGTAATGAATGATTTGTCTTGTGGGAACATCAAATTGTAATAAAAGTGCACTAAAAGTGTTGTGGAATCGATTTGCAACCAAATTAAATGTATTAGAATCTTCAAAACTTTTTTTTTTTTTTTTTTTTTTTTTTTTTTTTTTTTCCAGATAGTAGTAAATCATCGAAAGAGGCTTCAGGGACTACCTATTACCGGGGAAGGCAGTTTGAAGGACTGTGGGACTTTAACCCACTAAAAACTCCTATCATTATTGCAACATTAAAACTAGTCTTATAGACTAACCATTAATTTACATTTAACTCAAAGAAACATAGATACCTTTGATCTACCAAAATCCAATAGGGTTTTAATAGATAAAAGGTTTTAACCTAACTCAAGTGGTCTTGTTCGTTTTAGTCGCTTCACAAAGTTTTGATTGTCAATTAAGCTAGAAGCTTCGGTATTGACATGTTGGATCAGACGAGTTTTATGCCGTGCAGCGCATTTAATTATTTCGTCTTTTATAGATGAGATCTTCAGATCTCGATGAATATCGGCATTGCGAACATACCATGGAGCATTGACTATGTTGCGCAGTACCTTATTTTGGAATGTTTGGATAGTTTGAATATGGATTTGTTTAGCACATCCCCATATTTGAATACCGTATGCCCAGACTGGCTTCAATATTTGATTATACATCAAAACTTTGTTATAGGTCGAGACCGTAGAATTCCGCCCAATCAGCCAGTATATTTCTCTATATTTGAACTGGAGTTCTTGTTTTTTGATTTTTACATGCTCTTTCCATTTCAGTTTTGCATCCAAGGTCATGCCAAGATATTTGGCTTTATTCTCGTATGGAATCACGACATCATTAATTTTAACTGAGAGAGGAGTTACTATGTTTTTATAGGTGAAGTTTACATGACTAGATTTGGCTTCATTTAATTTAATTTTCCATTTTTTGCACCAGTTGGAAATTTCGTCATTAGCTTTTTGCAGTTTGTTTGTAGCTTCTTCTATAGTAGAACCAACTGCCATCAACGCTGTGTCATCTGCAAAGGTTGCTATTTTTATATTTTCTACATCGGGTATATCACAGGTGTATAACAAATATAAAATTGGACCCAGTATACTACCTTGCGGTACTCCAGCTTTTATATCTCTTAGAGAGGAGTATTCATTCTCATTTTTAACTCGAAAAACTCTATTTGAGAGATATGATGAAAATAATTGAACATAATTTTTAGGGAGCAAACAACTTAGCTTTTTGATGAGTCCTTCATGCCAAACTTTATCAAAAGCTTGGGCTACATCTAGAAATACTGAAGAACAAATTTGTTTATTTTCCAGTGCCCTTTCTATAATGTCTGTTATTCGATGTACTTGATCTATTGTTGAGTGTTTTTGCCTAAACCCAAATTGGTGATTAGGTATTATATTCCTGTTTTCTATGAGGGGTTGAATCCTTCTCAATAGTAACTTTTCAAACAACTTCGATATTGTAGGAAGCAAAGATATCGGCCTGTAGGATTTGGTGTCGATAGCAGGCTTTCCTGGTTTTTGGATCATTATTATCTCGGCAACTTTCCATATACTAGGTACGTGTTTAAGCTTAATACAGGCATTCATTATATATACCAAGAGTGTGAGAACTTTGTTGGGTATATTTTTTAGCACATTTGAAGTTATTAAATCAAAACCTGGGGCTTTATTTAATTTTAGGTTTTTTATTTCCTTAATTACTTCTTTTCGACTTATTAAGGGAATATTTATATCTTCATGGTTATATATTTCAGTTAGATCAATAACAGTGTTCATTTCATTGGGCTTAAAAATTTCAGCGAGATGATCTGCAAAAGTGTCAGCTTTTTCTTTATCGCTTCTTGCCCATGAGCCATCATTTTTCCTCAGTGGTGCAGAATGCACAATAGACTTCTTCATTTTACTCGTAGCTTTCCATAAAGAATAATTTGTTTCTTTAGTAGCTGTTAAATTTTGTAGGTAATAATTCAGAGATCTATCATTTAATTTCTTTATTTCTCTCTTTAGCTCCTGACTTTTATTATTAAGATCCGTTTTGCTGGATGGGTCACGCGTTTGTTGCCACCTCCTTCTCGCTTTTCGTTTCTCTTTTACCATGTTAAGGATATACACCGGATATCTAGGGCTGATTTTTTTTGATTTTTTTGTCTTAGTACTACTCCAAGCTGCAAACTGGACAGCTTGCATAAGTTTTTCAGTAGCAATTTCTAGTTGTTCCTCATTGTCTAATGTTACTCTTAAGTTAATTTTTTCTAGCAGAATCTTTTTGAAGCTTAACCAATCTGTAGATGAGTTGGTTAAAAATGGTTTACAAGATTTTTTCACTATTGTTGTATTTAATTTTAGGACGACAGCAGAATGGTCGGAATTGAGGTCATAGTTATCTTCTATAGATGTGAAATTAGTTGATACTTTTTTCATTATAAAAAAGTCTAACACATCAGGAGTTTTGTTTATATCTGCAGGCCAATATGTTGGTTTTCCTGTTGAAAGAAATAAACAACCTGTTTCTCTCAGCGCCTCTCTCAGTTCTTTACCTCGAGTAAGGGTCATCCTGGAGCCCCATTCTAGATGTTTAGCATTGTAGTCACCTCCAAGAATAAATCTTTCACCTAATTTCATTAATAAGCTCTTGAACATATGTTTTTTAATAGCGTGATTGGGCGGGCAGTACAGCGCTCCTACGTTGATATTTTGCTTTGTGCACCTTATTTGTACGGCTGTGAGTTGCATTTCTGTACTTTGTATGTTACAATGTTCATGATGGGTAATAAGATCATTTACTATGACCGCACTACCTCCTTTTGGTAGATTGTCAGGGTGCATTGTATGATATACTTTGTATCCACGAATTACTAAATTGTGCCCCTTTGTTAGATGGGTTTCTGACACGAGACAGACATCTATGTTTCGTAAGTTTAGGAACATTTCCAATTCTTGTTTTTTGTTGTTAATGCCATTCGCATTCCAAGTACATATAGTGATTTTGTCCTTATTCATTATCTAATTGAGTTATGTGGCATATCAGGATACTTAACAGTATACCTACTTTCCAAGTTATCTAATCTTAGTGAGATTCTATCTACCAGACTCATTAGTTTTTCCATTGTTTTTAATATAGTTCCGTTCTGTTCTTTTTCTGCAATCAATTTCGTATTTGTTGAACGAGCTCTTCTCGGAATTTGATTTTTTGACGAACGAGTTCTTCTCGGCGTTTGATTATTTGCATTTGATGAATAAGCTATTCTAGGTGTTTCATCAGCAGTGAAATCTCGATTTTTTTTCATATTTTTATTGCTTTGGTAGACATCTTCATTGAGTTTGCCTTTTGCTATGGCAGAATAAGTTACTCCCTTTATTACTTTCTTTGATATAAATTTTCTTGGTTGTTGCCTTTGAACTAATTTTGGGTAAACAGAGTTTCTCCTTTTCTGAAGTTCTTTGGCAATAAGACATCCTCTGTAATTTGCTGGATGAGACTCTTGGCAGTTGGAGCATTTTGGCTGTGAAGTTTTCAGCTTATCGCATTCTGCTGTTAAATGTTTACCAGCACATTTCACACATATAGGCTCCCTATTACAAAATTTTTGCGTATGATTATAACGCTGACATCTTTTGCACTGAGGAATATCTTTGCTTTTTCTCAGAGGTTCAATATAAACTATCATGTTTTGAATATGATTGATTTCGTAAATTTTTTTCATGTCTTCCTTACTATCAAAGATAAGCATGAAAATTGGGAGTTTAACAGTTACCTGTTTATCATTTTCCTTGACTTTCTTTATCATATTTACTGCATTGATGATATTGAATTGCCTATTATGAAGCTCACTTATTATATCTTCTGGCATGCAAGATTGGTGCAAGCCGCGTGCCATGACTTTTATTGGTCTATTTATTTTGCTTTCATAAGTATGCCATTCGTATTTGGTATCATTGAGATCTTTAGCTAGATTTCTATAATCCATTTCCGTCTCCAGATTTATTTTCAGCTGCTTATTGTTTAGCAATTTTATTTCATATTTTATATTTTTAGCTTGCATCATTTTATTTAATGGTTTGAAATCATTTATGTTACTTATGATTAGAGGTGGAATTTTGGTTTTCCTTTTGCTCACAAATTCAGTTGTTTTGGAGTTTTTTTCTTGATAGGTTTTTGTTAAACCAGATGGTGACGATTCAACTTCAGGTGAAGAAGTAGCTTTTCTTTTTTTATTTGATCTTTTGTTTTTTTTGAGCAGCCAGTCAGTTTCTCTGCTCAATTCATCTTCATCCGTGAAATATTCTTTTTGCTCGATGATTTCATTTGGTGCATTACGTTTTTCTCTTTTTTTCAAAGCTTCGTTTTCTGCTCTTAATGCCGAAATTTCTTTTTTTAGTGACATACATAATGCCTCTATTTCGCTTAGCCTCTTTTGGAGTATATGGTTTTCGTTTGGTTCTTTATTATTTTGACTCCGTATATCAATTATTGGCTCGGTCATCCTTGATGGCGACCTTGGAACCCTCGCACTCTTTTTAAAAGGGTTAATCAGCTTGTCTAAATTGTTGTTCCCCACTGGCGACTCATCTGAAAGTCTAGTACATTCAGCCAAGCCCTCGCCGGCAGCCGTGGTCTCTGCCGACACTTTGGTAGATATCCCTACCGAGTTTATTTTGTTATTTAGACTATACATTATTATTTGTTTTTATGTTGCATTTTATACCTCCTGCCAGGTGATTTTAACTGCCGCCCCTCTGGGATCAGCCGCAGACCAGGGAGCCGCCTATTTTAGGTCAAACGCTTCTGGATTTTTTTTTTTTTTTTTTTTTTTTTTTTTTTTGTGCCGGCACTCACAATTTCAATTACCATAGATCGCGTCCGCGCACGTGCTAACCAAATCGATTTACTTAGATATTGCGCCAAGTGTTCGCATTCACCCGCTCTCGTTAGCCTTACAAGTTACCAGGTGGTACCCGGCAGATAACTATGTTACCTACCTTCGAGGAGGTGAGAGTCGGATTTGATGGCAGAGCTGTAGATGTTTTACCAGATGGCATTTCCTAGTTTTTATCGGAAACATAGGTTAGCATATGTTCCGTCTAGAGCCTTTACCACCCTTTTACCACCCTAATCTTCAATCTTCAAAAACGTGAATTCAAAGAGTGGAATAAATCATTGTTTATTTGTTTATTCGTCTATGTACTGCGTGTTGATAATAATATGATTACAGGTATTGCAAACAAAATATATATATATAAAAACAATCGGCGTAGGAACAAGCTGTCGATGCTCTGTTGAGCAAAGAACAAAATTCAGAGAATCCAAATTAATCTACAGAGCCGTTCTAAGTGTTGTTACAAATTCAAATACGCTTGAAGAAACCGAAAATGAAAAATAGCAGTAAATATATCCGAAACAATCGAAACTCTGAATTATTGCCAGTGATAATTTCCTTCATCGTATTGCACAGCCTAATGTTATTATTGGTAATATATTCCATTTGTTCTAATTTAAGGCTTCGATTTATGTTTCACTGAATTTAATACTGATTCTCGAATCGATATACGTTCGCATAGTAGGCAAATTCGCTGTCATGCGATCATAATTAGCGAAGTGAATGAAATACGTTCGACAATTTGGCGAATGAAAAATTTAAGTGACAACCGTAAAACAAAAATAAAAAAAAAAATTTTTTTTTGTTTATATTTCAAAATAAATATCTTTAAATTTGTTTTTTTTGTTTATATTGTTTTATTTGTTTATGAAATTTATTAGCACAAAAAATACAGTTTCTTTCTTTTATTTACTTTTCAATATTTAATTTTCAAGTGTTAGGCTAGCAACGAATTTTCCACAGCGAATAAATTTATTCGCGAATCGTGATCACTTTTACGCGAACGTTCGAATAGCATATTCGGTTCGACTCATATTCGATTCGAGAATCATAATAAGGGTATTCAACTGTTAAAAACTTAATTTTGACACAAGATGAAAAAACTATATGTGTTTATTTTTATTATGGGTGAATTTAATTAAATTTTCACAGTGTGAAAATTGCTTGAAGTAAATAAAATAAATTTAGGGAAAAACTAATTCTCTTAATTCCATTTTTTTTTATTATTATTCAAATGGTAAGAACATACAGTTCGCGTAAAAATATTAAGATGTTTAAGGGATTTTGAAATAAATAAAAACTGAAGTGATTTTTCCATATATGAGGTAGTTTGTAATTTAGTAATATTTTAGATTTGTTTATTTTTCTATAATTTTCCATATGTTTATAAGTATTCAATTTAATTCTAAAAGAAGCAGTTTTAACTACTAAAAAAATTGATCAGATTTTTTATTATAATTAATTTAATTAAAATTATCTGTTTAATTAATTTAATTTAGCATACAGAAATTCAACAAAATAAAATTTGACATTTTGAAAATAATGTTATTTTATTTATTAAGTTCTAATTCTAAACATAACATTGTTCACAACATTGTGAGTATGTAAATTAAAATAATTTCTAAACTTACTTTACCAATTACATACATACATACATATATGATAATTTCTACTTAATATTAATTTTCAAACCTCAAATTCCGAACAAAAAATTTAAAAATTTTCATTTTTATCTAATAAAAATGTAAATTATATATTTACATTCATAACCTATATCAATACATATGTTTAGTTTTTTTTTTATTCAATTTATTTAATTTTCTATTATCTCATTATACAAATTTTCATTCATATTAAATTATTCTTTTATATCCCAAACATTCCGTCATATAAAAATTTTATAAAAATTGTGAAAAGAAAATTAATTAATATTATTATTTTTTTTTTTTTTTTGTAACATAATATTTTCACCTGATGTTACTACCACCTGATATGTACTTTTCCACCTAGTTTAATACCATATTTAAATTACAGCCTATTTTACATTTCAGAAACAACCAAATTGCAAAACCTTTAAATTAAAATTTATTATCAGAAGAAGTGAAAAAAAAAAAAAACAAAATACCACAAAATGTAGAGGAGCTAGAAATAACAACTTGAATAAAATGAAATTTAAATTTCATAAAAAAGAAACAACAATAATAAAATATTTTCACCTTAGAGAATCGAACACATGAAAAGTAAAGAAAAGAAGAGAAGAAAATTGGAGGGAAATGAAAACGATGCCAGACTTTAGACAGAAAAGTAAAGAAAAAGAATAAATACAACAAAAACAAAATTTTGCAAATGAATTCAAATATGGTCACTTTTATAACCGTATATATATACCGTTATTATTATTATTATCATGAACTGAAGAGCATAAAGTACACATCATCATTAACTATCAGTGCCACCTGTTAGTTCAGTTATATTATATGTACAACATTTTATTATATTTTGCAGTCCTTGGTTTCTTTATAATGATAATATCATTTTCATTAAAATGTTGTTGTTGTTGTTGTGTTGTTGTTCCTATTATTATTATTATTAAGTTAAAATTTCTGAATTTTAGATTTAGTTTTCATTTTTGAATTCGTTTGGCAGAAGATTTTCTACATACATATATACATACATGTGTATCAAAATTTAATATATTAATATATATATGTATATGTATAAATGTATAGAATTTTTATTAGGGGTTCTTAATGGCTGTGGCTTTGAATCTTTTAAAGTTGATCAAACAAAATCCAATATGTAAATGTAAAATGTTGATTTGGCTTTAGTTAGTTAGTAAAAAAAAAACAAGACAAAACAAATGAAAATGAATGAAATGTAAATGTGAGTGCACATTTATGTCAAATAAGGGAAGTTTTTTTTTTATGTTACTACCTATTATATATATATATATATATGTACATTATTTTATAGTGATGTATAAATTTATATAAACAGAATAATGGCAAACAGTCATCGAATATTTTAGGTTCATTAATCATTCTAAAAATGAATTTTTCTATGTTGGTTCCATTTTTGTTTTTGGTATTATACGGGTATAAATACGAGTACAATGTTTTATTTTTTCCTATATTATTTTTTAGTTAAGAATCACCACCACCACTGTAAACAAAAAAAAAAGGTGAAAATTTGTAATTTTAATTTTAATTTTTTGAATTTTTAATAAAATGTTGGTTTTGTTGATGGTACCAAATTATTATACGGTGGTTGTAAATAACATTCTGACATTTTTAGAATTTATGTTTTGTAAATATGTATATATTTTTTTTTATTGTTTTTGTTTTTTTTATAAATAATGTTTGTCTGACACAAAATAAAGTCATTAAAATGTCATTTTTTATGGAAACAGATTTGTTTATTTTTTTTATTTTTTAAATTTATTGTTTTTTTTTTTTTTTTTTTTAAAGAGATGTAATAAAAATCAAGGCTTTAAGGGTTACAGGTATTTTAAAGAATTTTTTTATTACTTTAATAGAAATTTTTTATTAGTTTTTATAACAATGTTTGTATTCTGAATCAGCTGTTATTATTAATTAAAAATTATTTTAATAATATATGAGTTTAAAAATTAGTTGGAAAGCGGAAATTTTCCGTGGAACTTATAAATCAAACTCAACAGAATTAGATGCAGACTTTCTGTTCAAGTGAAATGACTTATAATTGAAAGTGTATTTTATTGTGGAAAAGCTACAGGTGTAAACGCAAATGTCAAATTAAGATTAAAATAGTACGACAAAATGTCAAATGCAAAAAAAAATAATAATTTCAACAACCACTTATTGCCAACATTGTCAAACTACATGTTGTAGATCATTAAATGTTTTTGCATTTGATATCAGATTGGTTATTCTAATAACAGCTTATAAATGGTGGAAGACTCCACAATAAGAGCATTTCATGCAAGTCTTTAGAGCATTCACAATGATTCTGTAAATGCTTTTCTTTGGCTAATTAATCTTCAAAAGATAAAAATTTAACGGCGCAATATGAAATAAAAAACAATACTAAGTATGTTGAAACACAGTTGATAGTCGTTTTATATGGAAATATTTTTAATTTAAAAAAAAAAAAGATTTTTATACAATTAAGATCCTCGAACTGGTTTTTTTTTAACCTAAATAACCTTTTGCTATACATAAAAAAAACAATTATTAGCACTTTCAGAACATTCTTCGTTTTTGCCATTTATGGGAAATTCACAAACATCGTTATTATACTGGCTATTATAATTTAACACCATATTTTGACAAAACCATTTTTGTAGATAAAAACAATATGGCTCTGGTTATATTTAATGTTCTTCGGTATGTCTAAATATATTAGATATATTTATAAATATATAACGAGTAGGGATGTATCCTAACTACCATTGCAGTCGCAGATGGACTTATCGTGATGTTTAGCACTGCATCAAAGGGAAATCGTTTACATGAACAAAGGAGGCCAATTTGCATATGTTTTTAAATTTTTCTTTTTTTATACTAAATTATTACACTCAGCTTCAATATTTAACAATAATTAAATAAAAATT
The DNA here is from genome assembly GCA_963942445.1 of Argyra leucocephala. NCBI lineage: Eukaryota > Metazoa > Arthropoda > Insecta > Diptera > Dolichopodidae > Argyra > Argyra leucocephala. The sequence goes on from OZ012681.1 coordinate 21,479,703, forward strand.
ATTATTATTATTTGATTTATTGCCTTAATGTATTTGTACAATATGTTATTTGTTATTTTCATATATTTTAATTCTATATTTCAAGAGCTTATATTACTAGGATATTTACTTCACACCTTTGATTTGTAATTATTTAGACTACCCTGACTTAAATATTTAGAATAAATTTAATTTGCAAAGGACAAAATGGCAAGTAAAAACCTTAACCATTAATTATTTTATGCTTAGATAAAAATGATTTAAAAAAAATTGAATAAAATGTAGAATCTACAAAAACAAGTGAGCAATTATTCATTAATTTTTAAAAATAATAAAATTAAAGAAAGAGGTTTACCAAATACAAATTTTGTTTAGTTCTTATAATTCACATATGGATTGATTTTGATTTAATATATGAGTTGTGAAACTAATCAGAAATAAAATAAAAGTGGTCTAAGGTAGTCTAACATTAATATATCTAGTACTGATGAGTTCCGGTAGTGTTGGTGAACAAAAACTTCTTTCATTTATATTAGTACAATGGTGCATATTACTTCTATTTTTTTAACAAAATTAAATTCAACAGACACTGTGGTCTTTTGAACGGTTTATATGAAGCTATTTTGGGTATGTTTATGTCTTTTAAAGAAAATTAGTTTTTATGTTTATTATGAATGACTAATCCTGACTCTAAATGATTACTAAACCAACCTCTAGTATATGCAACCCTTAGAATAAACAAACCCTTACACTGTATTCCCATATAGAAAGTCACTTCAATCTAACATACCTTATAAAGAATAGTGTATATACATATATTTAATATTAAAAAGAAAATATTTTTATATATGAGAGACCTTTATAAATATTTATGCCAATCTGACTAAATGTATATATATATACACGTTTGAGCTGTCTATATAGAAGCAAATATATTGCGTGACGCCAGATTCAGTTCAAGGTTATGAGACTATATTTAAGTGAAATAATTATATATAAATAGTAGGTAAACAACAACTCAAAATAATTCCAAAATTATCCTATAAATTCTTGACATATTTTTAAATAATCTTTCATCATGTAATTACATTTATTAAATATATATATATATATATATATGTATATTTATAATGACATTCTAATTACAAGAAAATATTAGAAAACAATTTTTCTCTCATAATAAAAATTTCCTTACGACAATAAATTGAAAATTAATTTCTATACCTAAATTATTATTTATATATATATATATAATTATGTATATATATATTTTATGAACTCCTTAACAATGTTTCAATGGATGCCACAAATAAGCTTTCTAACTTTTTGAATTCTTGTTGTTGTTATACATTCTCATTAACAATAATAGAAAATGAACTATTAAATGGTCTTGTGAATAACACCAGGACATAATGATCTAAAGAATTACATACATTTTTTCTATATACATTCAGTTATTCAGGATTTCATTGAGAATCATCTCTTTTATATAAAATTTTCTTCTATTTTTAGTAAGAAAAATTTTCTGGCTTCAAAAATTCTATAATTTTTATTTAACGGGTGAATTCAAATATTAATCTATAGTGTAGTTGATGTTATTACATGACTGTTTGTACCATTAAGAGTAAGTACGAAGATTGAATAATGTTAGAATTTACATTCAGAAGCTTGGTGTTATTGACTGAAGCTTATTATATGCTGAAGTTTGTGCTACATGGAGGAAATTTTTGAAGAAGGCCAATCCTCTTGATGAGCTATAGCGTTATGGTGATGAAGATAGTTACATGATTATAAATATTTAATTACTTATTTTTTCATGTGACTAAAAATGTCTTTTTCGAATGTCAGTCAAGTATATTTTCCGTATTTCTTAATTGACATTAATCGTTTGAAATCATTTGAAATCAATTTAATGTAAGTTTTATTTTAAAATATGATTATGACTCCACAGTATACCTTCAATCTTTTAAAATTCATTAAACTTATATTTATTATCATTATTTAAACTTTATCCACCCACATTTTTTCGGAAAATTCGTTAGTCTAAAATCTCAAAGCGTTTAATTACAAGAACTAATCTGAAATCCGTTAAAATATTTGCTCTATTCACTCTGATTTGAGTCGATTATAAAAATGTTTTGCTATATGTGAGTTCTAATATAATTTAAAGAGAAAATAATTAAACTGTAATATCTGTAGTTGTAACTGTAACTGTACAGTTTATTCAAAAATTATATAAAAGGCCAATGGTATATAATGATATAGGTAGAACTATATATATATATGTCATAAAATAATGAAAAGTCTGCGATTGCCCAGGTCTGGTAAAAACCAGACTAGAAATCTGACAGAGATGTTAAAGGTTCTATACAGATTTGTAAAGATATTTTTTACAACTACAATTCTGTTTTTATGATAATAGAATAGTTTTAGGTCTAGTTCATGTTTGTTTTGTTGTGTAGAGAATATTATAGGTTCATATATGGCCTATATGCTACCATCCCTTAACCTAAACTAAATTATGTAACATTCGCTATATGGAAAATACATGTAAATTCTCATAATTTACAAAAGGATAAGATGACATGAGAAAATTCGTTAAGTTTTCATTAAACATAAAAAATATAGCAATTTCTATCCAAACTGAATTCATAATATATAAATTTTTTTTGTGATGGTTTTTTTTTTTTTTTTTTTTTTTTTTTTTGATATTTTAAAGTGGGAGAAGAATTTTTCGAAAACAATTTAATATGCGAAAGATCCAACTTTATAATAAAAAATTGTATTTAACTAATTTTTAGTTTTTATTTATTATTTTTTTTTATTTAAAATACATGGAATATATCTATAAAATAATTTTAAAATATAAAAATAATGGAAAAGAACAGAATTAAAGTTTATTACTTAAAAAATTAATTTTCATTTTATTTCCATTTTATATTTTAATTTTCAAACGATATTTTCTTAATTTTTATTACGTCACTATGGGTTGACTTATGACAACTTAATTAGAAAATATGACATTTACATTGGGTGGGTTCAGTAGAATTAACCGGTAGATCTAGAATCCATTTTTAATCCATGTACCATGGATTAGGCCACTGAACGCAACTGACCACAACAATTAACTGCAATACTAGCGCCATCACCGGAAAATATAATAAGCACTTTGAAAAATCAATTAAAATTTAATGAAATAGTGTTATTATCATACCTATACATATAATTTATTTTTTATAACTTTTAATTTAAGTATTATTTACATAAATCTTCCTCAAGAATTTTCATACTATTTCAAAAAATAATGGCGATTTAAATATAACAATTTTCATAAAAAAAATATAAACATTTAATTTTTCTTACAGTAGATGTCACAACATTCAATATAAAAAGTACATATAAAAAGTCAGATCCATGAAATGTATCTAGAATTTTTTCAGATTCATTTTCATTAATCGCGGTACATTAACAGTACATTTACCACACCCGTTCAGTGACCAAATTCATGGATCTGTAGCTTTCAAATACACCGGTTAATTTCACTGAACGCTATCATTATGTAGTTCTGTGTACAGTCTCAAAACAAATTTGATTGTAGTACATACTAAATATTTCACCTCAGTGTGGCGCTAGTATTGATTCTGATTTTTTTTTTGTTGTTCATATGACATTTGTGTTGTTGTACTTTTTTTCGCAGTTCATATATGACATTTGTATTGTAGTTTTGAAATAATACGATACGGATAATTTAAATTGTTAAGGGTATAGATAATTGGAATAAGCTATGTGAATTGTATTGTTTTGTGGTTGTGATTTTGTATTTGCGGTTGTCATGACATTGGGAACACACCATTAACCGTTACATATATATCTATCTATTCTATTATTATAAAATATAAATAAGTACAAAAAAGTTAACACTGACCCTGACGTCTGAACTGAACCATATATTTATATGGGTTCAATTTAGATATATTTACTGACTCTGATATTGATTCTGATGAAAAAACATATGTAGCTAATGGTTTAAAATGAGTTTGTTCTAAAATATACAGAAACAAGTTAAAGAACAACTGTACATATACACTATATCTATAGTTTTGACCAAATTCAACAAAATACAACTGTACAACTGTACAACAATGTAGTTATGGTAAATTTCAATTTATATAAGTGGCATGTTCGTAGCATGTTAGTAGACATGTTTATTTTTTTCTCAAGTTTGACATAAATTTCAACTTTTCCAATAACAGTATTGAAATTTTGAACTCACCCTATATACTGCAAAAAAAAAAAAAAAAAGCAAATTTCTTTAGAAGCGTCACTTTTCTTCGCCAATTTTTTTCTTTTCAAAATAATTTTTGAATATTCATAAAAAAAAAAAAAATAAAGTATCATAGAAAATTACATCATCATCGATTCAAGAGAAAATTTTCCAAAATATTTTGATGTAATTCAGTTTTACCCTCTTTTTAAATTTTTGGTGAAAAATAAATTTTGCAAAACTATAAATGCAAAAATCGTTCGCTAAATGTTTGTACATATAATAATTATGTACATATAGATAGATATGTATCAACGGTATGTAAGTATATGCAAATATTTATACATTAGATGTTTATTGGTGAAACAACCTATTAAATTTTATTTAAGAAAAATATTCTTTAACTTTTGCTTTTAAAAATTTGTCTGGCCAACGGAATATAATAATTGAAAATTATTAAAAACATTTTTATTATACTTGGTTCGTTTTTGTTTTATTTGATTGTCACACCCCGCTTATGGTCATACAAATATGGTCATACACATAGTAATATTCTATAATTTAAACTGGAATTTTACCTATTTTTCGAAAAGAACTGCAGTTGTGACAAATCTGTAGATAACTTAAAAATGAATATTTGAAATGTCTGTTGTTAATTTGTCAAATATAAACCCTCCAAAAACCCACATGAACCTAATTTTCGCCAAACCTAAGCAGTCGCATAAAATATGTTTGATGCTTTCTCTACAGTGCCAATTCTGTAGCAGTTATCAGTACTGACTACAAGTCTCACATTACATTGCCAATAATTTGTTAAAGTAAAAAGTAAAAATACAAGAGTAGAAACGACTTTAAAGGACTGATTTGTTGCTATAAGCCCTTTATAGAAATATATAATATATTTCTATATATTTTTCATTTTTTTCTCAAATTCGATATTTTTTTTATAGAGTTTTAACATAGTTTATAAATTTAGGACTTCTAATTTGAACGGATGAACATTTTTTTTTTTCATAAAATAAACGAAAAAGTATTAAAAAGTAGATCTATTTGCAAAGGACGAACGAATTAAGAAATTATGTCGACTTTTAACAAATTAAAGCTCTTATATAATAAAAGTTAGAAAATCTAGGTGTAGGTATGTTTCCCATAGTTTAATTAACCGATTATTCAAATTAATTGACGAATCTAAAAAGTCGATTAATTATTCGGCTTTCGGCTGATTTCAAATGTCATAGGTCATAGGTAAAAAAATATTTCCACCAGAGCGTAAAGTATATATATTGAATAAAATATATTAAAACTCATATCATTTTGTTAAAAATTAGATTGAACATGCATTTTTTTTATGCTCTTCACAGCAACTTAAATAGACTCATCTTTTCGTGCTTAGTTAAGTACGGTACTGCAAGTTTATACTACAATATCTACAATATTTCAAGCATTTATTTATCAAATTACAGGCTTACTCATTAAATCTGGAAAACTACTGCTATTGTCAGGAACTAAGCCTTCTTAAATTGAATAGTTTTATTTTATTTAATTTGACACCAGATTATACTCGCATTTGACTTTATAGTCTCTATAAAGTGCTTTTGAAATGTGCCACATATCCACATTTACTCAAAATAAAAAATTGATTACCAACGAAGTGCTCGAGCAGCTACAAAAAAATTAAGAACTATTGATAACAATAAAATACCATAAAATATCTTATTTTAAGTATACTTATGTGTAATACGAAATATTAAAAAATGCAATTGATTGAAAAGCTACATACACATTTTGTATTCAATTAAAACATTTTTACATTTTAAGTCCATAATTAGAATATGGTACAGTTACAATAACAACTATCTGATGTCGCCGCCACAACTATAGACCATACTGTGGAACCATAGCGATTTCCTACAAATTTAACTCTGTAACATTACCTATTTGCTATAACCACATCCTGCAGCTATGACTTATCTATGAACATCCTGAAAATATTCTTATCACTACTTTTGTTTATAAGTCATTTATTGTCAATTTATTTTTTTAATTAATCTTTTAAATAATATATAATAGCGTTCCATTATGCTGTGTTAACTAACCATTTTTACACATTTTTGCACACAACTACACTACCTCTTGTTTCTGTGTAGAAAATGGTTAGTAACGATCTACTTTCCGTTAGGTGCTGAATAAAATTTTGTTTGTGCTGAATAATTATTTAGTGTCATAATTATAATTTGAAGTTTGATATTGACATTTAAATAAACAAAAATAAATATACAAAAATTTAAATTAAAATACTTTAGTAATGGATAAGCATTTTATTTTAAAAATAATTATGTACATATAAAACTAAATTTAATGAATAAAACTAGACAACACCAAGAAAAGAAGAACATTTTTTGTTAAATTATTTTTGATAAATAAATTTCCAAAACAAAAAAAACTAACATGAATGTTTTTGGGTTATGCTTTGCTAATGAGCAGAAAATGAGCATTCCTTTTTAAATCTACTCAGTAGTTTACACAGCTTAATGGAACGCTATTAATTTCTGCCAAAATCAGAAAAAATTCTCAACTCATTTATCAAAAATCTTCTACTTCGTATATTCTTCAATTTTCCTATGTAATTTTTTTTTTTTTTTGTTTTTTTTTTTAATTCTATTTAACATCTATAAAATTAACTTAAAATCAAAACTGACATTAAATATTCCAATTAAATTTATTCAATTAAATTAAATAAATTAAATTAAGATATTGAAATATTGAATAACAATCAAGATTTTACATTTTTTATTTTTAAATGATAGCAAATAAATTTAATTAAAATGTCTACTCTATATATCTATTGGTCAGTTCAGTCAGTACCAATTTATTGAATTAAATTTTGACATATTGTGAGTGGGTGGGTGGTGGTGTGTATGTTATTGAAAATGGAAGCAAATTTTTTAATTATTATTCAATTTTTCTGAATAGCTATGTATGATTTTTTTTATTTTGTATTTTTTCAATAATATTTTTTATTCAATTTTTTTGAATGTAATTTTTTTATTTTCTATTTTTTCAATAATATTTTTTATTCAATCTAAAATGTTGGTAAATTTTTTATTTTTGTTTTTACTCCTTAATTGACAGATGATGATGATGATGAGTATTTAAAAAGAGTACCTTTATTCAATGTCATTGATGTCATCATCAGAAATTTAAGACATCATTGAAACATCTATCAATTAGGTTGTAGTTGATGGTATGAGTTAAATAATAAGCCAATTAAAAATTATAATTAAAAGTGAGTTTAAGTATACCTTATTATAAGTGCTGAGGATAAAATTTGGATTTTTTGTACTTGTACAATTCATCTAGAGTTTGTGTAGTGAACAAAAAGTATTGTATGTAATTACATCCATTTTATTTTTTGTCTGTTTTCAATCTATTAATTTTTTGATATTTAACAAATAGACTTAATTAACGTGACTTCATTAACAGTCACTTATTGAAACACTCACTTTTTTCTTATATGGTTATGGAAAAAATTTTAAAAAATTGGCAAAAAAAAGTGAATTTAGAAAAAAAATTTCGGAAACTATATTTGCAACATATGTGTTTGTCAAATATGTTTTTGTTAAATAATATCTCCTTGCAAACATTTATATGACATTAAACATTAACTGTCAAATACGAAGAGTTTTAAACTATGTATAGAAACGTTGAATTTGGAACAATTTACATGTTCTGATCATTTTTTCATATCACATTAAACATTAGTTGACGAATACGAATAGATTCAAGCTATACCCGTTGGTTTTGTAGCAATTTACAGCTTTTGGATAACTTTTTCATATGGCATTGCAAATTAATTGTTTAAAGTTTCCATTGAAACTGAGTTCTACAATTGAATGTCGTATGTAAATTCAAATTGACTTTTCTATTTCTAATAAAAAATTCTGGCTATACAAAGATTTTTTTCATTTGTTATATATTGCAACTTTGTTTGTCTTAAAACTTTACTAAATATATTCATTTACTTTTACTTATCCAATCATGTTATACTGCATAGTTAAACATTTATTATGTAATATATTGACTTCGATATGTGTTTAAGGTATAAATTATGCAACCTATCACACTTACTATACAGGGTGGTATTTTAGGAAACAAATTGTTGTATCAATCATTTCACCACTATTGTCATTGAAAACTAGTACCAGTAGTCACTCTGTGTACCACTATGATTTACCCACTATGCCTTAATTTATTTTAGAATACCAGATGGTATTTCAGTCCTATATTCAGTTAGCATAGATATGTTATTTTTACGAAAATTATTTTTTCTTTATTTGATATATTTTCGCTATGTGTATAGGAGGTCAGTTCAAGTTTATTCCAATATATTTGAATTCATTAATGAATAGAATTTGTACAGTAGAATTTATTACTGACGAACAAGTTTCGTTTCTCAAATTGAAATTGACAACTATTACAATATTATAAGTCGATATAATGTAGTTTCTGTAACATAACATAAGATAACATAACATAATATAACATAACATAACATAACATAACATAACATAACATAACATAACATAACATAACATAACATAACATAACATAACATAACATAACATAACATAACATAACATAACATAACATAACATAACATAACATGTACACCCCACAGATGGGATTACAGGACAATGATGATAATGATATTATAATGTAGTTAAATAACTCCATGTATTTTAATGTACACCTATCCCCCGATTTACACCGTACTTTTTTTACACATTTTCGCTTTTACACGGTTTCAAAAATTATGCATTTTTTTTTGATTTTTTTGACATTTGGTTTCATAAGTTGGCTGCATTTCATATTTCTTCACTTCTAGCAACATTTATATCAATATCTATACATATTAAAAAATACAAATAGCTTAAACTGGGAATTCCCCGAATTAAATATTCCCGGTTATTGTTGAAATTATTTTTTTATTTCCTGCATTACGTTCAATTGTGTTAAGTAGTCAATCTCGTAACTCATATATCACGTTTAATTTATACAACATTTATGTTAAGTAAAACTTTATATTGAATTTGAAGATACAATTTTCGATAATTATCATAACTTACCGTTATTAAGAAATAAAATTTCTATTATTACATACGTCATTTGAAAGGTCTTATCGATGTCGAAAGAAATTCCGAAAAAAAAACAATTAAAAGAAAAGTTATATCGTTGGACACAAAATTAAAAATACTAGATTGACTTAGCCTAGGAGAAGGTGCCACAGCAGTTTTTTGGTCCATTTTTCAGTTTCCATTGATTTCTAGGTCGAATTTTCGAGTTTATTACTATGTTGAAACCAATCCCTTAAAAATGCTCTTTGCCTTTGTTCCCATTTACACGGTTTCAATTTACACGGAATTCTCAGGAACCAATCTACCGTGTAAATCGGGGACAGGTATATATATAGTTAAATTGAAATTTTGCTTAAAGATCAGTCTTCTCTAAAACGAAAAATATTTTAATATTTCACCCTTTTTCACTACAAAATTTAATAATCCGATTTGAAATAAATTATTCTAAGAAAATGAAAGAAAAAAATAATAAAAGACTAATTTGTATTTATTAACACTTCAATTTCGCGCAGCACACATGTATATAATTAATTTTAATATACTGACAGCAAATTAATTACATATTAGTTTTTAATTTTATTTTTTTTTTATTGTGATGGAATTTAATTTTCTTGCAATGAAAATTGCGTGATCTAAATTGGTTTCTTTTTTTTTTTTATAAACTATAGCGATTTAAGGAACAACTTTACAAGATTTATTTATTAAATTAAATGTAATTAATTACGATGGAGTAGTAAAGAATTTTAAATTGAAATAATTTACAGGAAATGCATGAAGTAAAGTATAGTACTTGAAGTTTTTTATTTTGTTGTTGAAGGCGAGTTATTTTAAGTATTTTAACTAAAATAATTGTAACAATTTGTAATTTTTTTTTTCATAATAATTTTAGGATTTCGAAATATTATGGTAGTATCTGAAAAATTAGTTTTGACAATTTGAATCATGAGGTTTTTTACAGAACTGTATTTTATACTTCTTCACAAATAATTTGAATGTTTCTGAAATATTTTTAATTCTGCGTGGTAAAATAAAATACCTAACTATGTGAAGATTTCATAATAAAGAATGAAATTGAAAAAAAAAAAAAAATTGCTGTAACATTAGACAAGGATCTAAGTTATTTGGTTATGTTATTTAGCTACTAATCAGAGGGTTCGAGTTCAAATCCCGCTTATGGCAGTTCATATACAATAGGACATTTTTATTCAAATTTGTTGTGAGAATAATTTGGTAATAACTTCAGTAATACTATGTTCGCATTGACCGAGTTAACTATAATTGAGCCCCTTACTATAGTATAAACATAATTTAAATGCGATTTGTTTTTTTTAATATAAAACTAATCATATTTGTAACTATAGTTAAACACTTAAATTATGTTAAATTCACATTCACAACCCTGCTTTTATGTTATATCGTAGTTTTTATCGTATTTTTTTTTATTGTTGTGTAACCTGACAATGATATTTTTGAAGTTTCAAACAAGTCAAAATGTATAAACAAAATTAAAATATACCTAGGCCCACATATTCAACAAGATAAGTATATTTCAGATAATCAATAGTAAAAATAGTTAATTGTAAAAATAATAAAAGAAAATAAATTAATATTTATTATTTGTTAGTAAATTTTTGTAATTAAAAAAAAAACAATAATCACCAAAAACTAAAATATACGAAAGAAATATATATATACATAATTATATATTTGCCTAACTAAAAACAAGACATGAACTAAAAATTATTAAACATAAAACTTTGTCCAGATATTTCTTGTAAATTGTACAAACGAATATAATGTTGATTTAATTTATCTTAAAAAATTTTAATTTTTAATATTTTTTTTCTATTTTTAATAGCATTTTGTCCTTTTGCATTACTTACAAAATCAACTATTTCCATTATTTATTTTTTATTTTGATAAACAATCAAAACGTCAAACTTAACTATAGTTTGTATAATGCGAACACTTTTTTTCAACCATAGTTAACAAACATAATTTAAACGCAATGCGAACATGATATAAAATGGAACTACGGTATGTATAAGAAGGCCTATAGTTCATGACAGTAGTAGTAGGTAGTAGTAAGCAGCTCATCAAATGTAAAAGAATCTGACGTCAAAAATTAGCATTTACAAAATTTAAGTATTTGACGATTGCTAAAATTTAAGTATTTGACGAAATTTTTACTTTTGCTACAGATGCAAAAACAATAAAAAAGAATCTTTTGCACCGCACCGTTTTTTTTTTTTTTTTGTATTAATTCATAGGTAATCACTAAATAAATTTTTTATTTACTAATCAAGAAATAATTTAGTAGTATAGCAATGTTGGTTCTGGCCCAAAATCCCCATAAGAAATGTACAGATCCAAAAAAAGTATTCTTAAAGAAGAAATTATAAATTCTACTACAACGGCCATACGGGAAAAGTATTTTTTTTTGGCTCTGTACATTTCCTATGGGGATTTTGTGCCAAAACCGGCATTGCTATACTACTTTTCTTTTAATTTTCGAAAATTCTGCATCTATTTTTAAAAACTGCAAAAATTTTTATTTAAGATGTTACGATTTGCAAATGACATTTTCTGTCAGATGATTATTGTTTTTTCATTTGCGGTTAGCTAAAAAAAGCAGTCGCCATCTGTCTGCAATAAAAGTTAAATGATTTTAGCTAGTTGCGTTTTAGGTTACACTGCAATGTCAGTTTGTAGTTTTTCACATTGATATAAAATCAAATGTAATGAAAATTGCAGTATCGTGCTTTATGTACTAAAAGGTAGTTTCTACCTAAGTTACTGATAAGATGTAAAACTAAAAACAACACTGAAAGGGAAAACTATATAGCTCAAAATCTTGTTACGTATAGAAAAGTTTTATTGAAGATTTGACAACTTTAAGTATTTAATACACCACATGAATAATTATGATAAAATCATGACCCAGGTTGCACTACATCATGGAAATACAATAGATCAATCTATTAAAAAATTTGTGTGCAACTCAATTTTGAACTCAGATTTTCAGTTTCCTCTCAATTTGAGTACGCTCAATTTTTAACATCGTCGTAGACTATGAACGAGCTCAAAATTTGAGTTAAACGGATGATATACATATAATTAATTGTGATTCGATAATAAATTACATTTCCATACTTAATATACAAAATTTGGAATGTCCAAAACATTTCCATACTTAATATGCAAAATTTGGTATGTTCAAAACATTGTGTAACAAAAAACTGTTTTATGACTATAAATTTGGCTTCATTATAAACGCAGTATGATGTGACAATTGCATTGCATACATGCCTGACTTATAATCATATGATTTTAGTTTATAACGGTCACACTACAATAATTTATTGACGTTTATGAATACGCATTTTAAAATTTAGTTTTCATTGGCTTTAGTTTTGTTTACAATTTCAATTTTCAAACCCTCCTGAGCCATTTTAAAAATTTAAACAAATTTATCTCTAAAAAGCAAAAGTGACAAGTGAAAAATTTTTGTGCAGCATGAAATCTCATAATGCATAACTGACTTTGTTTTGATAATGAATTTTGTTGTGTCATATGATTATTGCAATGTATAATTTATGTGTAAATCATAAGACAATTTTAATGTATTGCATTATGCTTTTGTGAAAATGCCTATTCTCTATAGATGGAAAAATAAACTTTTCAGCATTTACAATAATTAATTTTAAATATCGTATAATATTTTTCACGATTAAATTTATACCCGAATTGTAAGATATTTTACAAAGATTGTGTCTATGTTGTTATGCAGAGAAAACATTGTTTCATTATAAGTAGTTAGAACAATATCAAAAGTTTTATGTATGAGTCAGCAATTCGCTTCCAAAAAAAATTTTTAAGCTTAAATTTGTTCCTAAAATTATTAACTATGTTGATTCCAAATGAGCCAGCCATGTATATGAGTCAGCAATTCGCTTCCAACAAAAACTTTTAAGCTTAAATTTGTTCCTAAAATTATTAACTATGTTGTTTCCAAAACAACTTATTATAAGAAATAACTCTCCTTTCAAATACATCAAATTATTCTTATGCTATTGGAATTATTCTAATTCTATTGGTTTGATTCCGATTTTGCACCATCTTATTTGAAAATTAAATTTTATTTTATTCTAAAAACATACCTTATTAATCTTGATTAAAAGCCATAAAATATACTGTGTATGAAAAACATATGATGTGATAATAAAAAATCGCTTCATTTTTTAATTCATTACATTTTTTAATTTTGTAAAACAATGCTATAACAAATTAGTGTATAAAAATCGTTACCAAGAATACCTCATGAGACATGAATGCTATTTTTTTATTACATATTTAATAATATTCTAGATTTTCAATATTTTTATTAAACATTGAAGCAATTTTTTATTATTAAATTTTAATTTTGTATTAATTTTTTTTGCAATTTCCTCAATTTTAAAACCTTAACCTAGGAAATTAATAATATTCTTGAACTTTATAAAATGATAGAAAACGGAAGAAGGAAAAAATAACAAAAAAAATAATTTCATAGTTTAAACTTCTATTCTATAATATACCCTAAGTATAAAATTATCTATATAAATGTACTTAACTTTTATAATGAAAAAATACTATGTAGAAATATATATATATAAATATATAAATATTTATATGTATATCATTTTTACCCCCAATGATTTAAAATTTAATATATACCCATATGTATTGTGTGTCCTTAAACATTTTTTATTGTCAAGAACAGAATATTAAAATTCAAACGTAACAAATGGAATCACAACCAAAGACGTAAAAGCAAAAAAACAAAATATTTTTTTTCTCAATCATCAAAATTCATACTTTATGATTATAAAAAATTTGGCCTAAAGGAATTGCCATCTTTTGTTTAAAATATGAAACCAACATAAAAATATTTAAAAAAAAAAAAAAATATTCGAATTCCCCTGAAATTAGTACTCTGTCTTATGCAAGAACATTAAATCATCGCTTTAAAATTTATTATCCTCAAATATCAACTCTCAAATATGCCCTCTACATTGAAAGAAAATAAAAAACAAAAAAAAAAAAAAACTAGGTGAAAATAAAAATAACAACGAAAGAAAAAAAAATAAACAACTTTTGTTTGCATAAATCAAAAATAATAAATAAAGAAAAAAAATCAAAACAAAACAGGAACAACATTTTTCAAGCAATAGAAAAAAAAAATTAAATTAATAAAAAAGGAAAAGAAAAGTTTTTTTGTTCGAAAAGGACGAAAAAAACTAAGTAAACATAATTATAAAAAAAAAAAACTTAAACTATATGTATATCGAAATTGCTTTTAATATATTTTTAATCAGTGAACCGATAAAAATGTTTTTCGTTTCTACTTTTTTTTTGATTTTACATTCATATCTTACAATTTACAGAATAGTTCGACGATTTAGAGTAAATGTGATGGGTACTCTATTTTTCAAATTCGTCCAGCTACTAGGACAAGCTGATGACACATTGATATAATCGCCAAATCAGAATTGGGTTCGGAGAGCTTTTATCAAAATTGAAAAGGAAGCCGAAAAAATTGGCCTGTAATTTTATTCTCATTATCAGTGTTCTGATACCCTTCACAGACAATTAAAATAAATAGATATCTTAACATTGTAAAGTTGAAGTAGTTTAGAGGTAGTTCAAGAGTTTACCCATCTTAAATTTCAGTTGTAATAAGACAAGCACAAGTGACATCATATAATAACGAACAATCGACAAAGAATAACTCTAATAAAATCATTACTGCAGTTTATCAAGTACGAAACCCATAACCCGAAACATCAAATGTATATTTTTAAAGTTTTACAATTAGTCAATAATTTTCAGAAATTATTAAATATACTCTGTCAAAAAACAATTATGTAAAATATTAAGGTTATAAATAATTAAATAAATAAAATAAATTATTAAATATAAATATTTAATCAACTGTTATACAAATGTATCCTGTTATATAAATGTCACATTTATCATCGCTTTTAAACACAAATAAATTTAAAAATGAAATTTAATGAATAGAAAAAAATATTGTAGCTAAGACAATATAATTAATATTCTAGATCTAAAGATACAAAATGTTGCAGTATACAAAACTGTCATTGGAAAGTCGAAATGTCTGCAAATTTAAAATAATATTGGATACCCAAGTGAATAAAAGTCTTGCGAGATCAATAAAAATTGAAGGTATCAATATAAATTGAACCAAGGAGTAAGGACGAAGCATTAGACAAGTTATTAAGTAAGTAAATAATAAAGTCTATATTCAAAGCTACTTTTCAATCTAGTTGAATAATTTCTGTTATGTTACTATTTGCATTAATTTTTTTCTCCGTTACGAGCATATACTGGATCGTTTAAACTTTAAACCATTATTGTAGAATGGGGCAGAATTTTTGTTAGGGCATACAAAATTTTAATCCTTTGTATCAGACCCTGATCATTCTGTGATTTCGTTCTACTAATTATACTAC
This sequence comes from Argyra leucocephala, assembly GCA_963942445.1. NCBI lineage: Eukaryota > Metazoa > Arthropoda > Insecta > Diptera > Dolichopodidae > Argyra > Argyra leucocephala. The sequence goes on from OZ012681.1 coordinate 21,495,596, forward strand.
TATCTGTGATTCTATTCTATTACTAGACTCGACTTAATATTTTTATTCGTAATATCTCTTATATTTACTCATTGTTTTAGTAACAGTGTAATATCATTTTTTCTTAGCTTTAATATAATTTATTTGTTATTAATTTTCTTCTTTAAGCGTCATATCCGATTAACAAATGTCAATAATCATGTTAGCATCAGTTATATCATAATTTTGATTGAGAATTTAATGAAACTGTTTCTTATTGTTTACCATTTTCATATTATTTGGTTGACAATAATTAAGCCTTGTTCATCCGCCTTTGCAGCGATTTTTCAATCTAAATACAAAATTATCTGTTGTAACTCGTATACGTAAAATTTGTTTTTAGACAAAAATTTTAAATTAATTAATTTTTTTACTATAATTTTTATTAACAGAAATTCGTATTTAGATTATTTTTCAATTAGAAAAAAAACATTTAACTTGACTGTTTAAGATTTATCGTAATATTTAATTAAAATTACAGAACAGCAAGACATTTAATAATATATTTTCAATGAACATTCGATTCATATTCGATTTAAATAAAATACATGTTTAGACTAACAAATAATAAGCTTTAAACGTATTGTACATGCCATATATATATTGCAGTAATAAATCTAGTCTCTCCCATATAACAAAATTTTTAATATATAATAAAAATGTTTCCCATATAACAAAAAAAGATTTAGTTATAGTTAAAAAGTGACTACACTTCGATTTGCCCTTTAAACATACAACAACTGTCAAAATACATAATTTAATAGTTATAAATGTCATATTTGTTATGAATTAATGATGTTTACAATAAAATTTGTTTTACGAAATCTTAAGAATATTCACGATTAAGTGTATAAGTGTAGTAGGTGTATGGATCTATATAATGATTTGTACAATAATTTCGTGAACGCACTCTTGTAATTTTGATGTTGTACTCAATGTATAGAATTGTGACAGCGGTTTTTTTTACATATGAATTTAATTTAAAATTATGAGAATAACATAAAATAATTCAATTATAATTTTGTTTCAATTTAAATTTTTGATTCAAACTTAAAAAGTAAGTACAATGGCAACTGAAGTACAATACTAAAAATACAATAGGTTTGAGTCTTGTAAAAATCTACAAGTCTTGTAGAATATTTTTTCATAAAACACTTTTACACCTAGCACAAGATTACACCTATTCGTGAATACCCTTATTATGTCTGTATTCGTATGTATATTTTTTGTTAACGTCCACTTAGGAATTTTCGGTAAATTTACAAGAATTTAAATTTCAAAAACCTAATTTTATATTAAATATAATTAGTAATAAATTATTATAAATCTCTTTAAAATAAAATTTCCAAAAATCAGCTAATTGTTGACATCAAAAAATGTTAAAGTATAAATTTCTGCAAGAAAAGGGTATTTACTTGTTCTTGTGAGTGAGATTACGAGTATTTTCATTGTTATGGCAGACTTTTATGAAAATTTGATTTTTTTTTAGCTAATTTTTAAATTTTCCCAAATAAAGGAAAGGAAGCATACAAACCTAGTATGTGTAGAACGAAAATATGTAAATTGTCCGTTAGACTATCATGAATAGATGTCAAAGTTTTCGAAAATAAACTAAGCCATGTTTTTAGACATACAAGACTTGAGATTAATACATAAAAATTCAAAAAAACGTTTATTAAAAATTGTCATGATTTGAGATTGAGGATAAAATTTACATTGAGAGGATTAAGTGGAATTTCTATGAAATACTAAGCAAAAAAAAAAAATCCTTCTAAATCATCTTGATTTCAAAATTTCAGTTTTTTACATACAAATATTTTCCATATTAAAGATTTGTCAAACAAAAATCGTTTTTTTTCATTTTTAATATTGTTTGGTTGAAAAATTTTCCATTTAATCTGGAAAAAAAAATCATTTTATCTAACAAAAATCCTAACGTATGTTTATGGGTTTGGCCTTGTGATGAGAATAATATGCCTAAACTTATTTTTTTTTTTTTTATTTAAAAATATTTGAACAATTTATTGTAACATATTTGTTTTTGTTTTTTTTTTTTTTAAATCTCTAAATAGACACATACATACGTAAAGACAAACTATATTACAATTCTAATAAAAAATTATTATTTAAAAAACAAAAAACTAGAAAAAAAGTACTCTTTGGTACTTAAAAAAAATGCATCCAATAAGAACAACAAAATAAAAACAAATTATATATATATATATACATATATATTTTTCATTATTATTATTATTATTATGCTTACGGCTAAGACGCAATCGAAAAGCTTTATAAACATTTCGAAATGCCATTATATTGCTAGTTTATTGTTCCAATTTCTTGTTATTTTTTTTTTTCAATTTTGTTTTTTGTTTATTCTTTGATCCTTGTTATTTTTTTTTTTCTGTTTTTGTTTTTGGTTGAGTTTATTGGTATTTTCTTTTTTTATTATTCCTTGGACTTGACAGTTCAAAGTAAAACAACGCCGTTACCAACAAAAACATTGTATAGAAATTTAATATCTACAGACATATAGATATATGTATAGATTCCATATGAAAATATTATATTATTTTTTCAGTTAGGATATTCATTAGAATACTATTCAAACCAAGGTATATGCATATAAAATTATATAGGTGATGTATGTGTTTGTGTGTGTTTATATTGAACGTGTAAAAATAAATACAAACACTTTAAATTGCGCATGTATGCGTTCATCACGGTATCAAAAAATATTTGTACTGTTATTGTTTTTTTTTTTTTTTGTTTTTAATTTTTTGTTGTTATTGTTTTTAGATTTACAACACAATTACATACTAACACTATTGTAATTATGTATTTTTTAGATTTTGTTTAGATCTATATTGAATGAAATGGAAATTTTCTATAGAATTAGTAAATATATTGTATAGTATAGATAGAGGGTATGTATATATTATTGTATATACAAAACAATGTATATGGGAATGTGTATATTTGTATGTAAAGAAAGAAAAATAATTTATATTGTATGTTTGTGTGCATGTACTATATGTAAATTTAAAATGAAAATGAAAATATTATTTTTAAAAGAGAATAGCAAAAATGGGTGTAGATGGTTTACAGAAAGGATTCGTTTTTTTCTGATTATTTATTTTGTTTTAATTCAAATATTTAAAGGATTTCAACCAATATATATATGTATATAATTTTGTGATCATAAATAATTTTGTTCTTGTTTTTATTTAAAAAATAAAATAAAGTAATTTTTTTTATTTTTCAAAAATAAATTATGATTTCATTCAAAATGTTTTCTACACACATTTTAAAGTAGAAATGTTTTCTACAAAGGACATTTTCAGTATATTTTGTTGTTTTTGTTTTTTTTTTTTTTTTTTTTTTAAATGGATTTCGTAATTTTTCTAAATAAATTTCAAATTTTACTGTAAAAATTCTATTTTTGTTTGTAATAATACACTTTTTACACTTAATAAGTATATTTTAATACATTTTCGAATTTTATTTTTTATTAATAATAGAAAAATGTTAATTTTGATTTTTTATGTTATTTTTTTTTTTACTCTCTATATAAATAATTGACAGATTATATATTTTTTTTACAATTTTACTTTAATTTTTATTTATTTTTTTTTTTTGTGATTGAGTAATTTTATAATAAACAACAACAAAAAAACAAAAATCCTTTTTTTTCTTCATTTTATACTCTTCCAGTACAGTGTACAAATATTCTTGCACAAGACTGTTTAGAGCTTTAATAAAACAACCTAATGATTGCAAATTCACGACAAGACTGAGATTGACTGAAAAAAATTCGGGCATTAAAATATTATGTATGTGTATGATTTTTACAGTTATAAATATATATATTATTATTATTGTAGTAAGTTGTTGGTATAAGAAAGAATTAGAAAATGAAAGAAAATGAAAGAATATAAATAATCCTAGAATTATAAAAACAAATACAAGTAGAGTAGAGTAGAAAACTAAATTTTTAGCCGGATAAATTTAATGTTATGAATTATAATGTAAAGAAGAAACTATGATAATATATATGAAAAATGAACGTTTATCTAAGAATACAAAAAAATAAACAACCTTCTATAATAACAAATAAATAGGAAAAGAAGGGAGTGAGAAATAGAAAAAAGAGTAAGAGATAGAAATATGTGTCAATTTTAAGCTTAAACATTTATAAAAACAAAAAACAAAAAAAAAACAATACGAAAAGCTTTAATTTCAATTCTTAGGTGCAAATTAAGTGCATACACGTTTTTTTTTTTTATTTAACTCTTCTTTAAGAATTTGATGTCATCATAAGTCATAACAATTCTGTACACTTAACAATGTTAACATTTCATTTACAGAAAAGAGAAAGGGGGGAAAAGAAGGCAAGGAAAATGTATATAAATATATACACACATACATATATATATATTTTCTATTCTTTTTTCTTATGATAGATAAATAATAATAAACAATTAAATTGTGTTAGATAGCAAAAATAAAAATAATAAAGAAAATAGGGAAAAATTAAAAATAAAATAAAAAAAAAACAAAAAGGACTCATTTTGTTTTCATTTCTTTAAAGTTTTTGACAGCAATTAATTTTGAAAATATGTAAAAAGAAAAAAGAAATAATTTTGTTATTGTTTACATTTTAAAGAATTTTCATATTATATATATATATATATATAATGTATATGTACATAAATGTATTAATTTTTGTAGACTTTGCATGTTTATTTTAATTTTTTTTTTTTTTTGCTTTTTATTTTTAATGAACACACATAGACTCTATATTGAAACATTTAAAAAAATATGAATGGGTAATTTGAATATTAGAATATAGAAATATGAGGTAGGTAATGAAAAATAAATGAATGATTTTCCCAAGTTTTCATAAAAAAAAAAAAATTAATGATTGTATTGTACACACATATTTATAGGTTATGTTAATTTTTATGTTGTATATTTATAGGTTATGTTATGACCTGTATTGAATATTTGTAGATTACGTTCTTTTAAATGCGCCAAAATTATATTTGTACCTATATATTATATTAATTTTTCTGAATGGTAGTAAATGTAATTTATATTAATATAATTCACAATTAGTTTTGATTGCTTTGAAATTCAAAATTTCAAAATTAAGAAATATTTATTTAACTTTCTTTTATGTTATTTAAAAAAAAAAAAATAGATTTCATTAAAATAGATTTTATATAAAGATTAATTTTATTTTAAATATTTCAATTTTAATTAGTTATAAAATTTGTAAGTTTTAGAATAAGCCAGTGAAAGTATATTATCCTAGTTTTTGTGTTTTAAATTTGGCATTCTTGTAGCAAGGTAACTCATCCGATTATGTTTGTTTTGTATCGTCCAAATTATATTTTATATTACACGCTGGGTGGCGCAGTAGGTAGAGCGCTTGCCCAGGTTCGATTCCCAAAGAATTAAAAAAACATGCTTTATGGGTTTTTCGACCTGGTCCAGTACTCTTTGGCATTGGGATAAAATAAATAACAAAAAATAATTGAAAGTATAATCTGGTAACGAATTAAATAAAATAAAGCTATTCTATTTATGAAGGCTTAGTTCCTGAAAATAGTACTAGTTTTCCACATTTAATGAGGTGGTAAGCCAGTAATTTGATAAATAAATGCTCGAAAAACATTGTAGATATTGTAGTATATAAACTTGCAGTACCGTACTTAATTAAGTACAAAAAGGAAATTCTACCTAAGTAACTGTCAAGAACATAAAAAAAAATCATTCAAGATATATTTGAAATATATAGACATTAATAATATCAATCCCAAGATACACTTTAACAATAACTAGAATCAATTTGTAAAAAAAATCACACTACTATCACCAATTGTTTTTGAATTTAAGACCTAAATGCACTTTAGAGATAACATATGTTTATAAATATAAATTGTATATAAAGACAAATTGTAAATAAATTGAATCTATCAAAATTTTCTTATTAAAAAATAAAGAAAAAAAAACCCTTTTAATAAACATAATATTTTAAGGACATAACAAACAATTTGAAAACAGTTTCAAAACTTATTGTCAGTTTCTTCAACCACGAAAGATTGAATAATGTTGCAATAAAAAACAAAAAACGATTATAATAAAGTAATTATCATTATGACCATTCATTTTCAAAATGTAGGTTAATAAAAGAAAATTGACTCATAACTATTATTATATATACGTATATAATACATTATTATATATTATGTATATTATATATCATTTTATATTGAAATAAATAATTTTTCTACAGTATTACCAGAAATTATATATAATTTTTGTTATTATATAGATATTTACGTTTTATTTTTATTAAATAGATTTTAACACGTAGTTTATCTATTTGTTAATAATTTATAATATAATAACACTTTTATACAGAACATGTACAATACACAATACAATATTTTCTAAACAGGTATTTCGATTCAATTAATGTCAACATTAATTTAATAAAAGTTTTAGTTCTCAAGGATAATTAAAATTCTACTATTAATTACAATTATTATTGAAATTAACATGAAATATTATTCGTCCTTTTCTCTAAAATCTAAAACTAAATATATATATGTAGTATCTATATTCTAAATTGTGGTAACTTTAATAATGAATTTTCATTGAATTGAAAAGTAAATTAACAAAATTGTTGTAAATAATTTAATAAAACAAAATAAAAATGTTCTAAAAATATCTTTAAAAAAAATGAAATAAAAATGTAGGAAGTAGGAAGTAAGTAAGTGTTAAAAATAATTTCAAAAAACACGTAAACTATCAGTCTTGAAATTTTTATTTTATTTCTTTATAACCTTGAATTAAAAGAGTTCATAACTTACAAAAATAAAAACAAAAAAAAAATAAATAAAATCGAAATTAAATTCGAAAATGAAATCCTATTCACATATCCTTAATAGTTCTTCTTGATGGTAGATATATATTTTAGTGGAAGAAGTAAAGAAAACATATAATTATTATCTTTATTTATTTCCATCCTTGAGATTTTAAGTTATAAATTTTAATTTTGAATATTATTAAAAAACAAAATATATTTTTGTGTTTTTAACTTCTCAAGGTGTCTTTCGAGGTGTCCTCGAGTTGAATATTAAATAAAAAAAAAAAAAAAAAAACGTATTTTTGAAATAGTAAGTATTTGTTCAAAAGAAAACCTAAAAAAGAATATTTAATATTATTAATTAATAAAAAAAAAAAAAAAATTAATTTTATTAATTTAGGTATGTTTTGAATATTTAATTTAATATTTTTAATTTAATTGTAATAAAAAATCTGAATTAATAAATCATTTACGAACGTTTGACATTTATAACAGTCAAGTAAAATTCTACTGTCAAATTTCTGCAATATGCCATAACAAGGGCTAAAAAACAAATAAAAAATAAATAACTAACTAAAATTTTGTTATTTTGTATAAAATTTATTCCACATCCAAACTATTTCTTCTACTGCTATACCTATATATAATATTCTTCTTGAAATGTACCAACATTTGAAATTTTTTTTTTTTACAGTCAGAAATTGGCGTCTATTTTGGAAAATTGCCCACGACATTTGGCTGTGTGGAACAATTCCCAAATTGTTCTTAGTCCGGTTCAGTTTGTTATGCTTTTCAGCCAGCATTTCAACTTTCTATCGATTTTTCGCTTGCCTTTAATTCTTACTGCGATAAGTAAATGGAGCAGTTTGTATTTGTGATTCCTCATTATGGCTTGTCATTTTTCATATTAGCCAAAATAGCTTATCTATTTGCATATGATAACTTGGGATAGTTTTCTATCATTTTATTTCATTCTGAGAGCTGAGAACCCATAACATTTTCTCAACAAATGCCGGTAGCATCACATTTCACAAAGTTCTGAATTTATTTAGGATTTCATTATTAAAGTCCCATCTTCTGTACCATATAAAACTTTAGATAACGCAATCGGAATTTGAAGGATGAGGAAGCGATATTCAATACAGTTTCAATGGGAGGATAAGATTTCGAAGGGTTTATCGCGGTCAACTAATGTGTAAAAAACTTATTTAAATTATTTAATTAAAGTATTTAAAGTGTAAATATAACAATTAAAAAAATATAAATTGATTAGTAGCACTTTAAAGAGTAGTTAAAGTGTAATAATTAAGAAGTTATATTTATTTCATTCACGACAGAACATATAAACAAAATATTTTGAATTAAACTAACTAAGAAATATAAATTAAAATTAGTTTGCAGTTTTAAATAAAATTAGCCTATTTGTGAGTTTAAGGTAAACAATCTTTTATACATGAATGATAATGACAAACAAATATGAAGCTGCATACAAGAAAGATAACAAACAGAAAACGGATGCTATTATTGTTTATTACAGATTCAATGTGAGTGATATTTTATTTATATTTTAATTAAAACTGGGTCTATTTACTTTTCACTGATCATTTTTTTTATTTGGATTGATTACCAGAAAAGATAAATGTCTATGTGTTTTATAAATTTTTAATTAAAAATTATTAAAGATATTTCGCCTGAGACTTATTAGTATACTGATAACTATCTATGAAGGTTTTGACATTTCAGAAGACATTTATACATATTTTCTGAGACTATCAAAACCTAACGAAAGCTAGACTAAGATGGTTAAATGGATATATGTTTGGTAATCTGAAAGATATCTTAAAAGTATTTCCCATTCTTGATATACATAGATTTTTCACAGCTAAGGATTTGCTCGAGAAATTCTGCAGTTCATGTTGCAGGGGATCGCTATAGAACAACAAATCACTTTTAAAATAACTGTCAAAGATATTATTTGTATATAAACAATTTCTCATACAGTTCAATAGATTATAGTGATTGTTTCGCAGTCACACATAAAACCAAAATATACTAATTGTAACAGTTTAAATATAAAAATGTGTATGGGAGGTTCAATTATACGCAAGATCATATGACTGATTAAAATTCAAACCTAAATTAAATAAATAGTCACACTTATAATCAAATCTACAAAAAATCACTCGAAAAAATTTTATGAAAAATTATTTTAAAAATATTGAAATGTAATTTTTTTTAAATAACTTTTTAAAAAATAACTGTTTTATATTTCTTAAAAAATAAATAGAAACATATAAAAATAACTAAACAATATGTAAACTGGTAATGTAAATTAAAAATCAATAAACTTTCACTTTGAAACTAATATCCGAAAAAACTTAGAAATAACAAAAATATTTTTGTTTTTTTGTTTTTTTTTTATATTCTAAAGTTTCTAAACCGAAATAGACAAAAAAAAAAAAAAATAAAAACAAAATTTGCTAAATAAAAATTTACAAAAAATAAATAAACAAAAAAAAAAAAATAATAATAACAATAAAAAAAAAAAAAGCGCATGCTCACATTTTATCCTGACATTATCCAATTTACTATCATGGTCACTACCATTGACATTTCCTCTTTCATCATCTACACCACCAGTGCCACCACCACTACCACCTCCATTTATATCTATAGAAAATGATTGTTCTGTTAATGACGTTGGTACTGTTGTTTGTGTTGTTGCTTGTATTCTTTTTCGATTTCGAAAACTTGTATTACGTTTTGGTCGATATCTTCGCCATGTATATTGTGTTGTTCTTCGTATTCGATTACCAGCATGTAAAGTAAATGTTCTCACTTGTTGCAATCGTGTAAATATAAATGTCATCAGCTGTGTACCAATACCATTATTGCTACCTATACCAATAGTATCTGTTTGATCCATTTGAGATGCGGATAAAGTAAAGAAAAAATTGTTCTCTTTCTAATATGTATATATATATATATATATTGTTCTATGATTGTGTTTGTAAATTGCAATATTGTTGTTATTTTGGTTGGTTGTTGTTGTTGTTCTTATAATTTTACTTATTATCCTTGATTTGATTTGATTTTTTTTTTCTGTTTGTTTTTAAATTGGAATTGGAAAAATGGTAAATATTATTTTTTTATTTCCTGGCTTATTTTTTTAATATCCTTTTATTTATTTTTTTATTTTTATTATATCCTTTTTATCTACAACACCATAATATGTATTTTGTTTTATTTTGGTAAGGTTATTTTTTTCAATATTGTTTTTTATATTCTGAAAAGTTTATCTCTTGTTTTATCTTTTTTTATTTGTCTTCTTATTTTTGTTTTATTTTTAAAAGGATATGTGCGTTGTTCATTTGGAGGAATAATTTAAATATTAGTAGAGTTGAATTTTTATTTTACTTTGATTATATAGAATTAAGGACATTATGATTTATTATGTACTCGTATATATATATATAGTGCATTCGTTTACATTCCTTAACGTATTTTGATATAATTTTTAAATTTCTCTTTTAACAATTTTATATTTTATTTCATTGTCGGAAATTAGGTAAATTTATATCTGGTATATAAGATTTGTGGTTTATGAATTTTATTTTATTGTAATTTATTATTTTGGAACAATTGACATAAATTTCTTAATATGTATTTTTGTATGAAGATAATAATAAAAAAAAAATACAGAAGAGCACGAAATTATAGTAAGCACAGATAAAATAAATGAAATTAAATGATTTTATTCGAATAAATTTTATACGTTTGTGAGTAAGTATATATATATGTACAATCACAAATCATTCAAGTAGTTATCTACTATTATTATTATTATAATGTTGTTGTTTTTTTTTAATTTAAATGGTTTTTTTTTTAATATATTTTTTATTTTATTATTTTTTTTTCTTTTATAAAGAATTTTCATGAAGTTTTTTGATCACGTTTCATAGAAACATTTTATTTTATAATTTTTCAATTTAATTCGTACAATTACGATATTTTGATTCGACATTATTTATTCAATATAAACATTGATATAGTAAATTTAAATGAAATTTTATTATTATATTATTTATATAGTCATATTAAATTAGACAAATTAAATTTATTAGTTTTTATTAAATAATTAATTTTTTGTTTTTCATTATTTTGTTGTTCATTTGTTGCAAATTTTATGTTCAATTACAGGATATGATTATTTCCTTTTTCCTTAATAATAAAAAATTTGTTTTTTTTTTTATTTTTTTGTTTTGATTTTAAATTAATATAAATTTTTGATGCAGTGAATTTCACAATTATTTCGACATGCATTTTCATATTGCAAAAAAAAAAAAAATTACAAATAAAATCGAATTATTAATTTTTTTTTTATATTAAAGCCAAAACTAAGGTTATGAACATTTGAGTATTTGCGTACCGTTGTGGCTATTTGAAAAAGAAAAAGTATAGTTAAATGGAAGGAAAGAAAAAGGAAGAGGAAAAGTTCTGTGAGAAAGAGTGAATAATGTTGTTGAAAGAAGAACAAAAGGTAAAAAGGTAAGGTAAAAATTGTTACAGACAAATCAAAATTTTTCATAATTATTTAAATGCAATAAAATAAAATTTTAAAAATTAGATAATAGAAAAATAGAATCAACTCTTTTGCAAATTTATCAAAATAATTAGTTGTCTACTGAAGAATTGCCAGCCTAGTTAGCACTGTGTTAACATTGTGGTCAGTTAGCCTAGTTAACATTGTGGTTATTATTGTAGTTAACACTGCATCAGTTAGCATTGTAGTTAACATCTGTGGTCATTTTGACATTGTGATTTTCAGTCAGATTTGACTGGATTCCAATGTTGTTAGCTGGTATGTTTTTTGAAATCCAGCTGGTTGTTTTTTTATTTTATTTATTTTGAGTGGATTTTACAATTTTATTGTATTTAATACGTATTTAAAATTTGAAAATTTTAAAATACGTCCGGATTATTTTTTTTATTAAAAATGTACCATGTTTTGTTAGTTTCTAAACATTTTAAGATAATTCTAAATATTTTGTAGGCTTTAAATAATGAGATAACATTAAATGGCTTTTATTTTATATGCGAACTCAATGCGTACGAGAAGAACAGTAAATATCATTAATGGGGGATATTTTCACAAAAATTGGGGATATTTTTCACACTAGTTTGGGATATTATTTTTAAAATATTAGGGATAAATTGTTTATACCGATAGCACTTTTTTAACGATTTTTTGGGTAAATATGTATGTAAAAATAAAATAATTTTTTTCAATAGATACTTTTGACGGTTTAACAATGTTCTTTTCTATATAAAATAAATTTCCCAAATAGAAATTTAGGCAATTCTTGGTATCGATCTATTTTTTTTTATGTAACAATTCAATAAACTATCTTGCTTTTTAGAGCCAACAAAATATCACACTTAAAATGATAGGTAAGCTTGTAAAAATTTATAGCTATATGTCAAACTGAAATTAGAAAACAAAAACAAAGTAGTGTAGTGCTAGCTGTATTTCGTTCTTGATATATTTTTCAATACCTTGATATATCTAAGTTATAAAATTAATTAGAGTTCAAAAACAGTAATTGTCTAGGTAGCCCAACACTATACATTACCTACTGATAAGTTAGAGTAGTGTTGGATGTACAAAACACTTCTTCAATTAAAATATAAATATCTTTTATTTTAAAGATATAATTTTTTGTTGAATATATTTTATTAGAACTTAATATATTTGATTTTTTATAAACTATACCCAACTGTTTATACATATTTTTATGTGAATTTATGCGTGCATTAAACAAATTTAAATATGAAATTAAATGAAAATAAATGTGACTGAAATTTTGACTAGAAATAAATGACTTATTATGAAGCTGTCAAAGAAAATAAATTATGCTTTGGTTTACTAATTTTGTAACATAATTCATTTGATTTTAATTATAAGAGTTTTGACTCAAACATTGGGCCTAAACGAATAACGTATTGTATGCTTTGACTATACGAGGTGGGGTGCTTCTAGTGTTTTTTGCTTTTTTTATTGAGTTTTCCACTGATCGTATACTTTCAGTTTTTCTTTTTAGAGTCAATTTGGGTATTAGGAGTACGGTAATTCTTTAAATATGCTCGGTTCAATATGATTTTTCTAATTTCACTATCATCGAAATCTTTAAATATGTGTTTTTTTTTATATGAGTACATAATTTTATTTTTGTAAGAATAACGAACGAAATTAGTAGCCTTATACTTAAAATAGTTAAAAATAGGAAATTGGAAGTGGGGTTGACTACCCAAATATTACACACATAATTCTTCAGTAGACTAAATATTTGCTAAATTTGTAAATTGACTTTTTCCTTTTTTGAAACTTATTGGGTTTTTATAATAGAAAAAACAAATAGAAAATTAAAAGCTATTATTATCTAAAATATTATTATTTTTAAAACTTTATTCTATTTTTTTTTTAAATATTTATGAAATAAACAAAAAATTATCGTAAATAATATGAATTTTTTCGTTTGTATAAAACATTTTTTTTCTTTTACAGTTATTGATATCTCTTTTATGTTATTCAGAATCAAATAAAAACTTGTGATATAATAATTTCCAATTTCGATTTTATTTGTAATTTTTTTTTTTTTTATAAATATGAATTGTTTAAATAAATATTGGAAAATCTACTGTATTTAAAATTTTTAATTACTTTAAAAAAAAAAATTAAATGCACTAAAAATAATTTTTGTTTTTCGGCTTTTAGTTATATTTCTGTTGTATTTATTTTGTTGTATAATCAATATAATATCCTTTGAAATTATAAAACTGTAGAGAATTTTCACTTTCTTTTATGTTTTTTTTTTTATTATTAATAAATTGTATTTTGAATTTCCTTTGTACCGGAAGATCTTTAAATTATTTCTGAAATTTGAATAAAATTGTTTTTGTTTTTTTATATGTAGACTTAATCAATTTTTAAAATTATTTTTTAATAAAAATAATTAATTAAAAAAAAAAAAAAGATTTGAATTGAAATTGAGTTATTTATTAAAATATAGCTATGGTAATAAAACACACAGCGGAGATTGTTTTTTTTCTTTTTTTTTTTTTTTTGAGCAACTGAAAATGTAAATCAATGCATTTTTATTTTGCTATGCAATATTATTTTAATATTTACAAAATCAACCAAATTTAATAGGGATTAAGAAATTTACTGTTATTTCTATTTAGTAATAATATTGCTTGGATGAATAAATAGCAAGTAAATATCATAATAAAGAATTGTAAAATGGTATATAATTAATATTTTCATTATGATAATTCCATTATTCTGTTTATTTGTTCAAGTAATATTATCAGTTATCACTTAATATAGAAATAAGTGTTAGATAGCATAGTTCGATCTTAACAGAAATAACAATTTAATACCAATTCGATCTAATCACTCTATACATCATAAATCATGCCTTAAATGTGCTAAAGCTTCCCCATTTTTTTCCCTACTATCATCATCACGTGATGAGCACTGTTAATCTTAACAATCCTTTTGAACGATCGAATTTCAGTCCCAGAAAAGAGAATGTCAAAGGGTTAACGAATTAATAGTATTTCATGAAACGTCGATCCCCAAGAAATAATCGTTGTCGAATCACAGTGAATCTTCATTCAGCTTCAGCTATAGCAAACCGTACATCGGATTGGGGGGCGGTATATTTCATGTGATGTTGTCGAACGGAACTCCGACATAAACCTGTCAAAAATAAATTTTAAATATTGTCTACCTTATACCCCACTGATAAAAGATAATAATAATGATTAAAAATGTATACTCAATTTCCATGACTTTTCCGTAAAGAGATTTGATGGTGTTTTTGGTATATTTTTGATTAAAATTTGACATTTTGAAGGACAAATACTAAAGAACTCTCATCTGCACATTTTGACGAATTAAATGTCGAATAATTCTGATAGTATATAAAATAAAATAAAAATGCATTGATTTACAATTTTGGGATTTGTGCAAAATTGAAGCAAAAATTCAAAAAAAAAAAAACGTAAATGTGTTATGTTTATTTAACTATACTTATATATATATACATTTCGAAGTTTATTTTTTATTAAATTTTAAATTAATTAATTAAATTTTAATATTATAATTTGGAATTGCAATTTTAAAACTTTTCACTGTCACCTAGCCACAAAATGTTTGTGAATAATTTTTTTTTATATTTATTTGTAAAAAAATATATATGTACATATATATTTTCTACCACCATCACCATCAAATATTAATTTAACCAAATAACATATTATTTTAATATATATACAAATTAAATAATAATAATAATACAATGTCATAGGAATAACATAAATTTTGTAGCTCCATAATATGAAATGAGCCAAAAACCATATATAGTTAGTGCTCCTAATTCTTTACGCATTAATTTTATTAAATTATTATTAATTTTTATATTTTATAGGTAAATTATAGGTAAAAATTCATTTTTGTACATTAAATACGGTACTAGATTTGGAATACTTAACATACATATATAATTTATTATGATATTTTTGATACATTAACTAATTTTAAAATGAAAATCAACTATAAGACTTCTTCAACAGTATTAACCTTCACATTTGTTTTAATTAATATTAACTAAATCGAAATTCATGCTCCGAGCAGGATTAAAAGCCGTAATTTTTGATTAGTAATTAGATAACATAACCACTAATACAATGATCGTCTAATACTTCATGTAAATAAATAAACAAATAAAATACCTTTGAAATATTATACATACAGGGTGGTACGATTTGACTTGAAAATCTTTTAAGAGACTAGTAGTTACAGTAGTTTAGGAAAAAAATTGTCCTAGACAGGGGTATTGAATTGTTTTTTAAACTTGGCTTGAATTATAAGAGGGTTAAAGAAAACTGGAATGAAAAGATAATATCTAACAATAATATTCGCATCGAATATATGAAAGCTGGAGCTAAATGTTATTCAGATTTGTTTTTTTTTTTTAAATTGATGTACCTCTAACTAATCTGATTTTATCTGAAAAACAGTGAAAGTTTCACTGCATTAAAATAATCAATGTTGTACACATCAAATAGTTCAGTTTTTTACTTTAAGTTTGATTAGCTTTTATTTAAAAACGATTAGACTGGATGATTTACCCAATATATACCGTTAGTTAGATCCATCAAATTTAAAATAAAAGAGGATATTGCTTTAGCTTGATTATCTTCGGAACTATAATTGTTATTCACTACATATTATTCTTCTAATTCAATGTTGTTTAACATCCTGTAACACAGTCTAAATAAAAAATAATATATTTTTTTCCCTAAAATACTCCAAGATTTTCATGTCAAATCGGAATGTATAATCAATCATTTATTTCATTAAACTTTGGAAAGGAAGTATGGCTCTTTGGAATGTATAACCAATCAATTATTTCTTTAAACTTTGGAAAGGCAGTTTTAGGTGTTACTTATCAAAACACATTATTAATTAAATTTTAAAATAAATTAATTAAAAATATTATGTATTTCACAAAAAAATATTTTTTTTTAACGAAAATATATTATTTTAAAAAAAAATTATAAAATAACAACATTGTAAGATTTTATTTGTACCATTTACAAATTATAAAAGATACTCGTACAATCAACACTAATTGAAGGAAAATTTTTGATAAATAATAAATGTTGTATGATTATGGCGCCAATAATTTAAACTTTTCACAAACTAATTAGAATAAAGTACATAATACAACTAGTTAAGAATAATATACAGAGTGTATAATTATTTTAAGGATACAATGTTATGTTCTATTAGAATTCTATTCTATAGATTTTATATACCGGCTGTCGAGAGCATGCGCATCAGTAGCTTTTTAAGAGAGAAAGAAGACGTTATTTTAATTAAAAAAATTATTTACTAAATTTAGGGTGCTCTATCGAGTTTTTTATTCTTTGAAGTTGAATCAGGATTTTATAAAAAAGTACCTCTTCCCATTTAAAAATTTCGATTTCGGCGAATTTCGGCAAATTTCGAGTTTAAAAAACTAAATTTCGGTCCATCCCGGAAGTTAGTCGATAGAACACCCTCAAATTAGGTGATAATTTTTTTTTTTAAGTTTTAATATAACGGCTCCTTTCTCTCTTAAAAAGCTGATACGCATGCTCTGAAATATTTCTAACCTAATCTTTGATATTCGAATTAGTTTTCTAACGCTCTGATTACGACCTACAATCAATTTTTCAAATAAAAATTTTTCCAAGGTAATAGAATAAACATACTATAGTTATACAGATCTATAAAAGTATTTAGATATATATTTGAAGCAGGATGAAAGGGGTTCGAATGAGCACAAAACCTACAGTCAGCTCAAAACTTTTATTTTTCACATTGGTTTTTCGAACTTAGAAGGGAGTATGAAAAGAGGGTTCACAATTAAGGGATTGGAAATCTTTAAATCACAATCAGAGCGCTACAATTAACCTACATAAATCAATAAAGAACTGGTAATAGCCCCATTCTGCTTTTTATAAATAGCCATACACTAAAATATGACTTTTATCACTAGAATAGAACCGTTAGACTGGATTATGAAACGTATAGTGGCTTATATATTAAAATTTTAATTTACTATAAAAGTTTATCTACCTCAAAATAAATAACAACTTTCCAAGCAATATGGAAATAATTTAAAATAAAATTTTATCTTGGTTCAAAAACCTTTGTTTCCAAATGCAAAGACTTAAATGTACTAAACCACCAATTTTTATGCTACTGCTTTCTGAATATGAATACATTATCAAAATCAAGCAAATATTCAATTGTCCATTTCGAAAACAAACTCTATACCGTTTATTTGTCTAATAACGAAAATTTTAAAATGTAAAAGCTTTAATGCCACGCTTTAATGTATATCGAAATCTTATATCACTATCTCAAAGTTGGATTATTTTGTTACCATTATATGTCTTCTCTAGCTAAACCACATAGAGCGGATTGAAGAAAATGATTCAGCTAAGAAAATATTTAAATCCAAACCTTTCGGAATGTGTTATCGAGAGGAATCACATCTTCTAAGTGACGTCGATAGAATGGATGAGAATTGATAACATATTTACATGACCTCTTGATGTATCAATATACAATCCTTGACAAATTAATAGAGTTCACAATCCGGAAATGCGTCAATTGCAATTTCGTTGACAAATTGCTATATATTATTGTGGTCATTATGGCACCCAACCACTATCTACTGGAAATATAAAACGTAAAAGATCCCTCTAAAAAGCTTTTTGTTATAATACTGGACACTTTGTAAATTCTGAGTAGCAGAAGCGAAGATGTGCTCGCGATTATTGTAAAACATTTGGCAGAAGTATAATATGTATTAAATGTGATAAAGGACTGTGCATATACGGTGTTTTGAATCTTATCATAAGCAATAATATTGTGTTCCATTATTTAAATATTTTTTTTATCAATTTTTCATCTATATTGCTAATTTATAATTTTACTAACATATTTTGGTAAAATTATATTCCAAAATCTAAAATGTGTATTTCATATAATTTTCTTCTCCTATGCATACCTACTACCTCCTATTACCAAAATAAATATGAAAAATATATTATTTTACTCAGGACAAACAGTTTTTACTAAATATAACCTCAGAATTAAAAAAAAAAAAATTATCTGGGCTAATTCGGGTTAAGGTAATATACTGATTCAACTCCTAAAAATATAGTACTGTCATAAATTTTTAAATTCTTATAAAAATTTAGTACGAAAAATAGTGCGATAAAAAAGTATTTTCGAATAGTGCAAGTTCGAAGTGCGAGAAGTCCGGAAACGTCTTTAGTACAAAAATATTCGCTTTTTCCATCTAACTATCACTTCTTCTTTTCAAAAACCAATGGTACAAAACTATAAAGGTTTCTCTGACCTAAGATAAAGTAAAAAGATCAAGACAACTATAGTATCAAAGCTATTGTTAGGTATTAGTTATCTCACGCAACTGAAACAGAAAATGTTCCCAATAATAGAATAGCAACATATCCAACTTAACAACAATTTGACAACAATTTTGTGTATTTTTGACAGGTACTCAGATTGTGTTGCCAATCATAATAGAGATTTTACAATTGAGTTGTAAATTACAACTTTATTTTACGTCATGTATAGTGAATCAGTGATCTGATTTGGACTCAGATCACTCTGCAGTCATACTAAATCTATATGAAAAGGTTATTAAGAAACAGTCGAAACCTCTGCTAACGAACAAGACAACTGACTGAGCCAGCTTTAAACAAGAAATAGAAAACAAAATAAACATTAAAACAAAATTAAGATCCAAATGTGATATAGATTCTGAGGTAGAAAATTTTATTAAAATTATTCAAAATGCTGGATGGAATAATACAAAAAATTGTGAATATAAATCTGTAGGATTCAACTATCCTAGAGAAATATCAAATATGATAAAAATAAACAGAAGAGCTAGACGCAGACGAAGAGAAAATAACTACTCGTTGTGGAAAGCAACAAAGAGTACAAAAAACTCGATCTCTCAAATCCCGCCAATCAGAATGAAAAATGGCGAATAGGCGAGAGATAATAAAAATAAAGCTGAAACATTCGCAGATCATCTTGAAGAAATTTTTTTCCAGACGAGACAGATTCGGATGATCTCACTGATGAAAATAATAATTAGCAAGAAAATGTCATATCACCATTCTCACAGAGAGAAATAGTTCAACAAATTAAAAAACTGATAAAAAAAGCTCCAGGTTTTGATCTAATTACATCGGAAGTCCTGAAAGAACTTCCGAAAAAAGGGATAACAATGCTAACATGCATTATAAACGCTGCTATGAGAATAAAGTATGTGCCGAATATGTGGAAAATAGCAGAGATAATTATGATACCAAAGCTAGGTAAGCCCTTAAATGAGGTCAAATCATACAGACCAATATCACTACTACCAATAATTTCAAAATTATTTGAAAAACTATTATTGATTCGAATGAGACCGATCATAGAAAATAGTAATCTGATTCCAAATTATCAATTTGGCTTTAGATCTAAGCACTCGACAATCGATCAAATACTCGAATAATAGAATAACAGACATAATAGAAAAAGCTTTAGAAGAAAAGCAAGTATGTTCTACCATATTTCTAGATGTAGCTCAAGCTTTTGATAAAGTATGGCATCGAGGCTTAATAAATAAACTAAATAATATGTTACCTAAACAATACGTAGATATACTCTCATCATATCTAGAAAACAGACTATTCAGAATAAAACAAGACGAAGAGTATTCTAATATTAGAGATATTAAAATGGGTGTGCCTCAAGGTAGTATTCTGGGTCCCATACCGTATTTACTCTACACCAATGATTTACCATAAATGGAAAATATAACTATAGCTACATTCGCTGACGATACTGCGTTGATGCAGTAGGATCAAATATTGACGAGGCTACAAATAAATTGCAAAGAGCAAGCGACAAGCTATACCTCTGGACAAAGAAATGGAAAATTAAACTCAATGAGTTAAAATCAGTACATTTAAATTTTACAAATAAAAAATTAAAAAATCAACCATCGGTAAATCTGAATGGTGTAAATATACCACAAGAAAACAATGTTAAATACCTAGGAATGATATTAGATGTCAAACTTAGATGGAAAGAGCACGTCAAAAAGAAAAAATTTGAGCTTGAAAATAAATATAGAGAAATGTACTGGCTCTTAGGTCGAAATTCTAATTTACCTATACATAACAAGATTTTGTTATATAATCAGATAATCAAACCGATATGGTTGTAAGACATGCAAATATTTGGATGTGCCAAACGAACACATGTACTTGGTATACAAAAATTCCAAATTAAAGTCTTGCACAACATGGTAAATGCCCCTTGGTATGCTCGCAACAGTGAGAAAATGAAATATCAACGGTATAGTGAATCATTATAGCTTCCTACTATATAAAAAAAAAAATTGTAGAACCGGTCTACAACACTCTGTAAATACAATTTTGTTATTAGAGATTTATTTTAAACTTATTTCATTGAATGTAACAGAACGATTCGAAAAACTTTAAGAAATCAGATCAAATTTCTTAAAGTCTTAAAGTATGTAATGATGATTTCGAAACTAATGCAAAAAAAAAAAAACAAAAATAAAAAAAAAGTCTATTAATTTTAAATATCTTTTAATACTTTAGGATATATAATTTATCTTTATATATATATACTTATATATAGATGTATCCTTTTTCTATTTAGAAAAAAAGCACAAAAAATAAAAATACAAAAAATAGAAATCCTTGAAGTGAAAGATTTTTCTCTTCGTTTATTTTTTCATTCATTCGTTATTTAAACTTCAACTATAGAAAAATGAATATATTTTAAGGATGTGGGTCGTGTGGGACTATTTATGTTTTTTTTATATATATATATATGTATATGTTTATACAATTGTATAAAACATAAACAGACGGACAGGATGGCGTCAAAAATAACAAAATACGTTTTGATTTTTTTTTTTTTTTTTTTTTTGACTTTTTTCAGTTTTGTATATTTTGTTTTTTTCATTTTATCCCGAAAAATTGTTTTAATTTTCTTGAAGTTAATTTTATTGTTTTGTTGTTGTTATTTTATGATGTTTAATACATTTTTATTTTATAATACTCGTAGAGGGTTTGATAACATACTTTGTTTAATTTTTCACTTAAAAAAATGGGAAAATAAAGAGAAAAACAAAATTTTGATTGAGAAAGAGAAATACATAAAATAAAAAAAGTTCATTTTTAGTATTCTTAAGGATAAAAAATGTTGACCCAATTTTTTGGAGCCATTTGAAAGTGAAATGAATTTAGAAAAGATTTTTTTTTTGTTTGTTTGTGAATCATCTTCTATGGATTTTTGTACGGATTTAAAAGAAGAAACAAAACATGTTTTTTTTTGTAGGATATTATTAAGTTATGTGATTAGCATAATTTGGATTCTGTACTTGTATCTAAATATTAAATAAACGGGAAAAAAATAACTTAATATTAATTTCTATAGATAACTCGACCATAATAGCGTTTGCCATGGATATGAAACCTCCAATTTTAAACAAGCAAACACTGAAATACAACCGAATGGGTCGTATCTACTTTAGTACACTTCATTGCCAAAAATTTTTACTCAATGTACGAAAAGGTATTTCTACTTAAGCTACTGACAAGCACATAAAAAAAAAAATAGCGTCAAATGTAAAATAATTTTATTTGAGAATTTATTCTAATTAGGAATTTAAAAAACAAAAATTAATCATTTCGAATATGATCCATCAGCAACTGATGGCGGGGGTAAACAAACTGTGGTTAATACAAACACCACGAGACCAGAATTAAATGAACCTAAACATGAACATCGCTTTTCTATAAACCAGTATATATGCAGTCTGCATCGGGAATAACATACCATAGTCTTAGGGGTGGTTGTTAAAGTCACTCGTAATGAACTGAAAACTATTAACCATTATTCTAGACCCACTTCATTTCTACTTTAAATGATCATACCTATACTTTTATTTTATTTTATCCAACTAGAATTCTATATGTAAAAATCAAAACTAAAATATACCAGTAGTGAATAAATTATTAAGCAATAATAGCGTTTCGGCAGTTCTAAGATAGCAAACGATGAAGTACAATAAATATTAAGAGGTCACATTTACATAGAACTAAAAAAAAACAAATCTATTAAGACTTCATAATTATTCCTAAATGATGAAGAATCGACCTCCTAGCTTCGCATACAATTTTTTCATTATTATGAACATTTTCACTCAGCTACGGAAATCTATTCGTAAACACCCTATGCAAACAATATCGTAAGTAAATGTTGACAAATTAAATAAGTTTTATGCTAGATAAAAAAAATATAAATTTTTTTTTTTATTTTAATGGTGTAACATGCTAATTTATGTTATATGACTAATAACTTAAAACAGAAGTACAATATTAAAAAAATTTAATTGTAAGTTGAGCAATAGTAAAAAAAAATATTCAAATCCCGTGAATGTTACTTATAAAGCTTCATCTTATGTAAATTCTAATAATCTTTCCTGACAATTTTAAATTTTTAAAGATCTTTTATACAATCATTCTGCTACATAGTACATAAATGACATAAACCTATTTCTTTGGCTAATCATTTTAAAAATCTGTGGTGTTGATAAAATCATTTATAAAATGCTATAACTCAATAAAAAAATATATTTGTATTTACTCAATAAAAGTATTTATACTTCTTTTTTTTCAATATGTATTAGAATTTTAACTGCAACCTATACTATATGTTCCATAACGTATTACTTAAGCATATACCGTAATTAATTCTAAAATTACATTTTGATAATTTCTGCATATAGTTAAAACAGTATGAAAGCATTTTGAAACCATCTACATTGTATATATTTATGGGACATACTATATTGCAATTAAAACTATAAACTATCTATCATCTGCATTGTATATAATACGTTATGGAACATACTACATTACAGTTAAAAGTCTAATACAGCATTTTCTATGTCACAGATTTGTTTTTCCATAATTCAAGATTTTTTTAATTGCAAGAACACTTTTATTTTTACTCCATTTCAAACACTTTTCATAGAACACATATGTATTCAAGACATATATCATACATATACGAGTATTTACGAGTATTTATAATTCGAGTATTTATAATTCTATAATATACGAGTATTTATAATTCTATTTATTCTATCAATTCTGTCTATATGAATATGAATTCATAATTCTATAAAATTATGACGTTTATAATATACAAAAATCATTATAAACACTTGAAAATTAAATTTAATTAAAATATTTATTTTGATAAATAAAAATCTTACTTTATCATCTTTCTTTTCACTTCTCTATATAGATGAAAAAAAAAAAACCTTGAATATTTCACCTGAATCTATGTATCTATCTCATTCAGTTTTTTTGTTCATCTTTATAAACATATTATTAACTAAATATTATCCTAAAAACACTCTATATATTTGAATATAACATCTCAGTCATGAAAATATTTAATGGTATTCGCTTCGCATCCCTTTTGATTAACGATAAGTAGTCTAATAATAGAAATTCTCATTTTCCAAATCTCTTTCAGTCTATAAAAATAATTTTATTATTGTTCACAAAACTATGTATGCCATATGCATATTATGTATATACATATGGACGAATAAAGGCTAAAAAATAATCGATAACTAATTGGCTTGAAGTGCAAAAAAAAGTAAAGTAAAACAAAAAAAAATAAAACGAGAGAAAAACATCACTATTAGGTTTTTCTCAATTTGTGTTGTTTTACCTGTAGGTATATGTACATAGTCATACCTATGTACCTTACCTTTATTAGTCAATATTTTTTCATAACAAGGTCGTAAATGTTTTTTTTTTTTTTTGTGTTCGTTGTTCATTTCAGTTCCCTATACGATTAAAATGGAAATGAAAATAAATGAAAATAAAAACTTGACATTTGACACAATTAATATTGCGAAATTATATATGTATATATAAATATATCTGATGGCCATGGATAAATCCATGGTTGATTTGTGTGATGTCAATGAGAAATTTTTATTTAAAATACATTTTTTTTCTTTTAATAGAAAATAATTTTCCAAATTTGGGAAAATTATTTAAATATTTTTATATTAATATAATTAAAATTAATTCATGTTAATTACCCAGATTATGATAGTTAAGGGTTAAAAAATTTGGCTTCAAATATCGATATTATTCATTTATTATTCTTCTTTTTATATCCTAATCGCTAATCCAAATTATATATTTTAACGTTTACTAATCCAAATTAGCTTATACCTATATGGAATCAATGTAAATATGTGATTTGTGTCATCTAATATTCTAACTAATCCTAAAAGCTTTTAGAGATTAATTAATACTAAACGTAAGTTCGATCAATACCCTAGTTTTATGCAATATAAAAACTCCCGTAGCAATAATCCGTTGGTTATTTCTCAATTTTTCCGTGATTTCTTTAAAAACTCCTATTCTAGTTCTCTTTTTAATGCTAAAATACCTGAATTTTTTCATCATTAATTCAGGAGTTCCTCAAGGAAGCCATCTAGGTCCCCTTCTATTCATAATCTCTATTAATGACGTTGTATCAGTAATAAGAAATAGTGAAGTTCAAATTTATGCTGATGACATGAACATTTTTAAGACATCATTTCGAGAGTCAAGTTTGCTTCAAAATGATCTCGATAATTTCTTTGCATGGCATGCCGTAGCAATAATCTTATGCTTAATACGAATAAATGTGTTGTGATGAGTTATCATAGGCGTACCAGCTTCTTTTCAAATATCTATTCACTTAATGGACATGTTTTTGAAATAGTTAGGTCGCTCAAAGATTTAGGTGTTACTTTCGACGAAAAACTGTATTTTAAATTCCACTATAATAATATTATTAGTAAGGCTAACTCAATGTTAGGTTTTATAAAGCGATGGTCTAAAGAATTTGATGACCTTTATATCTTAAAATCCCTATATACATGTTTGGTGAGGCCACAACTGGAATATGCTAGTCAGATCTGGTCACCCTATTACAAAATTCATATTAAAAGAATAGAAGCTATTCAAAAGAACTTCATAAGATATGCACTTCGCCACCTTCCTTGGTCCAATCCATTTGTCCTGCCTCCATATGAACACAGATTAAATTTGCTACATTTAGCTACATTAAAAGCTAGGCGTAAAGTTGCTGATGTTCTTTTCATCATCCAAGTATTGAAGGGGAATATTACATCCCCATTTATATTGAATTCTGCCCGAATTTCCAATAACGCTCGACTCCGATAACCTAATATTTTCACACTTGTATTTCATAGAACCAACTATGGTATGAATGAGCCTATCCACAGAATGATGATAATAGGTAACAAATATAAGAATGTGATTGACTTATCACTCTCAAAAGATGTGTTAAATAATCGGCTATACCTCTGTACCATTAGGTAGCTAACTTTTGTAAATTTTTATTGTTTTTTTAAATTTTTTTATTGTTTTTTAAGATTTTGATTCTGTTAAATTTTAATTTTATATTAAAAGGAAAATAATTATTGTAATTTGTTTGAATTAAACGAAATAAATAAACTACTTACTACCTGTACTATAAAAAAGTTGAGAAAAACTGATTGAGCGAAGACGCTATTACAGAAGTGAATGGGAAAATTATCCCATCACAACCGTTTGGGTTTTTAGAACAAACATTCCGCAATTTACTAGGTGTAAACAAAACTTCATTAAAAAACAAAAATATTTTTTTCTACCTTTTTCTGCACGTCAGACAAGTGTTTGCTAAAGTGTTACCGTTTTTTATTTAAATTGAAATGATAACATAAGTATTGCATACTGATAACTTGACTCAAACTGCAAATACAACGTTAACGACTTTTAAAGCCAAACACTGCTTTTTTCTTTCCTTTATTAATTTTCATTATAAAATATTACATTTCGAATTGTTTACAATTTATTGAAGATAAATTATAATAAATAATAAATTAAATTTATTGATCTTAGCGATTGCTGTGTGCTTCTTTTGCGCCTCATTATGAAAATTCAAATTTCCACATCTAATTTAGTACAAAATAACTAAAATTTGAAATCGAAGATGGCGAAACAAAATCAAAATCTAAACAAATAATGTTCACTTGCAAAAAAAAAACTTCATCTATTGCTTTTTTTTAAACAACAATATCATAGCAATTATCTTGGTACATGCACCAGAATCGTTGCCAAACCTGGGGTAAGCTCATTTTTACAAAAAGTTATTTTTAAATATTTTCTTTTGAAAAATGTACAGGCTAATTGACAGGTAAGTACTTGGCACGGAACTCCATAATAGAAAACAAAGTATTAATCTATAATTATAATAAATACAATCTAAGACCATACTTAATCCTGTTTGAGGTTATGTCATTCAACTTTTGGGAACAGTAAAATTGAATAATAGCTTTAAAAAAAACAGACGTAATAATTGTGCCACCATTGTTTGTTTCTATTTACAATCCTTTAATTCATAGGAATTTAAAAATTAATGGTTCCAGAAAAAATTCATCGTTATATTATGGATACAACGTGACAGATTGGGGAGCTATTCAAATACTATGGGCATGTAAGCTGATAATAAATTGCTAATTCGTAACAAAGAGAAATATCCAATTATAATTGACATTATATTATTATAGTATAAATTTAACTTTAGCCGAATTTGTATCAGCACATTGTTCCAGTTTCTTATTTAATAAATTGCTTTTTTATATACAATTTAATTTCTAGAAATCATTTTATAAATTCTTAAAAAATTAAAATTGTTTATTTATTTGCTTAAAATAATAGATTTCTTTTACAAAACTATTAGATTTATTCAATTACAAAAGCTATTCTTCATTTTTAAAACATTCCATTGAATTCTAAAATATTTAAAAATAAATTACTTAATTTATAGATTAACATGAATATTTGAAAAAAAAAAATTAAAAATAAATAACATTTTTGTAATGTTTGTAATGGTTTTTCTTATTTGAAAACAAAAAAAAAAACTATTCATTTGAAACTAAGTGTGTTTTCCATCAAGCAGGGAAAATTTTTCTTATTTTTTATGTTTTTTTTTTTTTTATTTTTTGTTTTTCATTACTTATTTAAAAATCAATCAATTTAGTTGGGCAGGTATTAGTCATATGACAAATTAGTAAAATGAATATTTATTTTTTTTTTATTAATTTATTCATTGACATTTATGGCATGCCAGTGTGACGTTTTGCACACCGTATAAAAAAATTATTCAGTTTTAAGAGTTAGAGCATAGAATTCTTATTTTGTTATTTGAAGAGCAAACGTGATTTGAATTATATATATTTTTTTTTGTATTATTGAAAAAAAATTGATTCCGATGATTTTATAACAGTAATTCTGAAATATCAATCATGAAAACTTTTTAATGGACACGCAAGAAGTGGCGCTCAAAATGTACAAACATATTTTTGTAATACAATATAATTTTAGACCAATTTCCTTTTTTATGTGAACACACCTTATGGTACCAACAATAGGTTTTAATTTACTTAATAGAATAAATTTAACAAAGAGCGTTTTCATAAAATAAATCGGAACATACGCTCCGAGCACTGTCAGATCAGAGCATACTCAGGTCACTGTGATTTAATAAAAGAATAACTAAACTAAAGTTGATAAAATAAAATGAACTGAACCTGTCCTTGTATTAAATCTGATGATAAAAAAAAAATAGATATTCGCTCTATTTTGACAGTATCGAAGTATTTACAAAATATGTCAGAAAGTAGTTTTCTGTGAATGACAATACATTGCAAACATCAGGCTTTTTTGGAGTGTTGATGTACAACGAAATTGTTTATGACAAATATTATTAGAAATATATTTAAAAAAATATATTTAATATAAATTAATACATAGTATTTAATATATAAAAACTCAAAAACATGTTGTATGTTTCTTTGTTTTTTTTATTTATTTATTTTTAGGTTATGACAAGTAAGTTAATATGCATGTTTATACAGGTAGAAAAGTGGTAGAAATCTACTAAAATTTGTAGGTTAAGAGTAAAGTAAATCTACCAAAATTTAAAATTGACGTTTGAATTTTTTTTCTGAGAATATTATGTCAGTGTCAAAATTTTTTGATTATTTCTTATACACAAAGTGTAAGGAAATTGTTGTTGACCATGTAATTTTTGGATAAAAAATTAATAAAATAAAAAAATATAAAAATATATAAAGAATATTGTTGGATTGACATTAAAATGATAATAAAAATTTATTTATTTATTTCTTTACCAATAATTTCGTTTTCGGCCATTGATTTGATATTTCAATTATCTAACAGCAACAATATCAGAAATCTACCATTTTTTTTTACGTATGAACATGAAGGTAAATTTCAGCGGCAGATCTGCGATAGATTTCTGTCTTGTATAAACATGGACAATGAAAATTAACTCTAAAATTTTATCTGACATGTAAATGTTTATCAAATTTTATATTATTTATTTAACTCAATTTTTTATGTAAATGAACTTGTTTATTTTCTTAGCCTTATTAATTTTTCATTTTAATTTTTAAAAATTAGATTCTTCAAAAAAATTCACAATACAGCTGTCAAATTTTAATTGATAGAAATTTTGACAGCTTGGTATTTAATTTGCACTATGAATTTAAACATCCAATTTTAATTTTGAATTTTGTCTTAAGTGTCAGTGGTATACCTAACACCGTTTATTATTAAATGACATTTAATTTCTAACATATATATGTCATTTTCACAAACCATAATTCAAATTTCATGTTGATGTTTACATGATTTAAATAGCCTTCGTTGTTTACATGATTTGGTGATGTTTAAAGAAATTATTAAAACGAATATCAATCATAGAATCAATCTCAAACATTTTATTTTTGGTTAATTATTACATATTGTTAAATATAATTTGCAATATTATTCAATCACATTGCTGACTTGAATATATTCATTTATTCTATATATAAATTCTATAAACAAATAAAATGCATTTAAATTTTCTTTTGATTGAATTTAATCGAATAATACCTTGTAAAATAGTTTTAAAATATTTGAATCGAAATTCAAAATTTCATTTAATCAACATGTGTGCATCCAGTTTGGAATTGGAATATTTTCGTTCAATGAATATAAAAATATTTTTTCTTTTTAAAAAAATTTAAGAACAATTTCATTGATGTTCAGAATAACCAATTAAATGAATTATTTTTTTAATAACTTATTTAATATAACAAAGGTAAGGAGGGTTCATTAAAGTCAGTTAATTAATTTTCTTCTTCTTAGCTATTTTTAAATGTTTATTTTTAAAAATGTTTATTAACTCATAGTTAATTATTTTCACAGATGCTCACAGTAACTTATGTAATTTAAAATTCCCTTAGTGAATTTCAAAATTGACTTTTATTATGATTCATGATAAATTTGTTTACATTATAATTATAAAAATAAAAAAATGAAAATTAAATTTTATTAAAAATTGCAAAATGGTCGAAAAGATTTTTAATTTCAATTTAAAATTGTTTTTTTTTTTTCAATTCATACAATATTCACAAATACAATATGGCATAAAAAAAAATTATGAAAATCTCTAATGACTTAATGAAAATCTGTTTTTTAAAATTTCAATATGACTATATTCTAAATTTAATAAAATTGAATTTAAATAGTTTTTTTTTTTGTTTTGTTGTGGTAAATATGGTAAATATAATTTTAATTATTCAAATTAAATTAAAAACAAAATTGTAAAATTTAATTTTGCAAAATAGGTTGTAGTAAATTTTCTGAATTTTTAATTTACCACTAAGGAATTAAGTAGTTACAAGTAAAAAGAAAAAATAGTAGAAAATTACTGCGGTGTTTTTCAATTTTAAAAAATTCAATTTGAAAAATGAATATTAATTAATTTATAAATAAATTTAAATTTTTTAATAAACTTGCATAAAAAAAAGTAATAATAATAAATAAAACAAATAGATTTACGTCATTTTCAGTTTTAATGTTAGTAGTTTCGAATTCAAAATTAGTAATAAAATATTTTGTTTAAGTTGTATAATATGTAGGAATAATGTTCTAGACTTTTAAGTAAAATATTAAAAAAATAATAATATTAAAGCATATTTGATGAGGACAAGGACAAACCTATTTTATACTGCTAAACCAGTATTATCTGTCTATTTGAATATAATAATACAAAGTTTATAGATTTAGGATAATATTACTACTAAAATATATATTTTTTTAGGTTACAACATCAAAATTAATTTCCCGAACAATATATTATATATTTTATGTATGTATATAGTCAAAATTTCAATTACAAAGCAAAGCGAAACCCTCAGGGAACCCTTCATGTAGGAAAACTGGGAAAAAAGAGAAGGAAAAGAATTGTAGCTTAAGTGAGTTTACAGTTAGATGGTTTTTCTGTTAATTTTATACAACGGAATGAATTTGTTACTCCACTTTGCCACAAACATGTATTGTGAAATGATAACCAACCTAAACGTAAAGAACGAAAAGATAAAGTAAGACAATATTTAAAACTTATTCGTGTATTTGAAAAATTACAAAACTATTTATTTATGGTAATTTAAACACAGTAAGTTTTTAAGAACAATTAATTTCCATAGCTCAATAAAAGTCAAACAATAAAAATCAAATACTTAAATAGAATTATCATAAATATAGTTTTTCAGATTGAAATAATTTAATAATAGAATTAAGATTCTAATTTCTCTATATCGATAAGCAAACTGCTAAGTCAATTCATTACCTTTGATGCATTACAACTCACATTCTAATTCCTTTCTTTATACAATTTTTTTTCGTTCGAAAGAAAAATTTAATAAATCAATACCATCTTGTCAATGAAAAATTTTACCACCCCAGCCCACCCAATTATTAAAAAAAAACTAAAAAAAAAATATTTATAAAGCTAATCAAAATTTTTATATTACTAAAAATAATTATCTTTTATTCTAAATAATTATTCAATAATATTCAAATTGAACAATACCCGTCTAAGAACAGAAAAATAAAATATGAATTTATTTTAAGAAATCAATGTCAAATCAATATTATAAACAAAAATTACTATACAGAGAAGACAAATACATCGAATTTTCAAAAAATTCAAAAGATTTTCTACAAATCTAAAACCATATCATTTAAATTAGTCATTCACCTGATGACCCATTAAGAAAAATCAAACATTCAAATTTAGACCAAAAAAAAAAATTACAAAATTTACAAATTATTTTTTTTTTTTTCCATTTTCCAAATTATCAACACATAATGTTAAAACAGACTAACTAATAATTTCAATTAATTTCAAATATGACACATAGTGTGTACAGTTTAACTCGGTGAAAAAAAAAACATTTGATTGCTCGCTGTTCACGAACCAATATCGAGTTCCTACTTTCCAAATGATTATATTACATATATGTGATGAAAATTAATCATGCAGTATTCACTCACTAGTGAGCAAACTTATATTGTAAAGGTTTAACACCTCACATCAATGTTCTCATCAATTTACATTGCCAATATATGGACATAGCTATATTATATTGCACATGAATATGGAATTCATCAATTTTGTATCTATTTTCCGACATTTTGCAATGACATATTGTAAAAGTGTTCTGAATATATTAATAATTTCGAAACATATATGAATGAAATTGAAATTATAACTTCTGGACAAATGTTTTTGACTTCAATTAAAATTGAATTTCGGAAGTAAATATGTCGTGTATAAAAACATTTATGAGAACATTTATGGAAAACTGATGAGATTCAAATTGACATTGACAATATATTGACAATATCCCCAATTGTGGTTGTCAGTTATCAGTATTATTTATCAGTATTTATGACAAGTTTCAGAAATTCTGATACGCACTATCGTGGTTGTCAGAACTATCAGTTTTTCTGATCGATTGTGAATCAAAATCGACAATTTACAAAACAATATAGGATAATATTAAAATTGTCAAAAAAAATTCACTTAGATTAAAAAAAACTTTAGGTATAATTTTAAAATAAAAAAAAAAACAAAAAAACTGACTTGAAAATAAAAGAAAATTATCAAAGACTAAAACAAAAAGACTAGAGAATCAATAAAAATTGGAATGGGATTCAATTAACAATTTTCTCTTATGATATGATTTTTAATTGGTTTTTTTTTTTTTTTTTTGTTTTGATATGAATTAATTTTATATTTTCTATAAATAGGTGTGTGATCTAGCAAATAAAAGACTGATAGTTAGTTTGATTCAACCACAATATTTAATTAGCTTATTTTTAATTTTATTTATATTTGATTTATATTTTATTTCACAAAACCTCCTTTTGTTTACTGAAACAAAAAACAATTTCCAAACTTATTTTATAACACTTATGTTTTTGTCTTTTCTATGAAATTACTTTACCTCTTTTTTATTTTATTTATATTAGATTAACACTTTTATTTTATATTTTATTTCACAAAAGTAAACAAAAAGTAATTAATTCAATAAATCAGCTGATTTTTGAAATGTCAAATTATCAGTATTCACAATAGTAAAGTTTTTTCAGTAAGCTTATCAGTATCAGTACCACGATTCCATTTCTGATGAATTTTCAGTAAACTGATAACTGACAACCACGATTGACCTCAATAGCATTGATGAAAAAATTGATGTGTAATAGCGGTGTAAAACATGTATAACTTAAAAATCGTCTTATAACTAATAGAGCAATTTCCCTATTTTATTGTCTTATAAGTTTAATAAAAAATTTGTATACTGCATTGGAAATAACAACCACCCTCCTACACAGTGGAAATTCGTAAGTAACTCAAAATTGAAGAAAACATAATATATATTTAATTTATATTACACTCCTTTGGAATGCAATATACTAAATTATATTACATCGTATTTCGTATTACATTAAATTATAGTTCTGACAGTTCACTGAAATCACGCATGTCGATTGACACAAAAAATATTTGCAACAATTATCGAGTTGATCAGTTACTTGAACATTGAATTGAAGAATATGTATGTATTTGAAAATTGCATGTATGTATTACTTTACATGTATTTGAAAATTGTTTTTTTAAATTTTAGGTTCGGATTCGAGATAATACAATTTTTTTCAAGTCATAATATAATGGAAAATGTTCTGCAGGCATACCAACTATACCATTTGTAAGTCTATTACTGATACTGTAGTATGAAAGAACAAACATACATACATTAATTACATTTATTAAGTATATGTTCTTAATATTACTATTATATATATGTTATTAATAAAATTTATTATACTCGTATGTTCTTTGGTATAGTAGTGGTAGTAGTATTCTTATAATTAAGAACAAAAATTTTTGTTACATTTTCTGACAAATATTTAATTTTGTAAATGATCACTTTTCTTTACAAACCAGTCTACTTTGTATGAACTGTTGCTCTTATTTAATTTTTAAAATAACCATAAAAAAAAATTCATTGCATTTACAAGAAAAAAAAATAAACATAAAAAAAAAAGAAAATTCCCATGGAAAATATTTTCATTTTCATACCAACTAATATTCTACGTACCGTATACAACATAATATAACATACATTGTGTGTTTGTTTCATTTTATTTGTATAACTAATTTTTATTTTTTGGAAACTTTCCAAATTGCAAATTATATTATATATGAGAAAAAAAAAATATATAAAAAAAATAAAATTAAATAAATTTAATATGTATGCAAAAAAAAAAAAAAAAAAAAACTTAAAAAAATTTGTCTGAAACATGACTGAGGAATGACAGAAAATGGGTATTAGGTAACAAAATCTTAATATTCCTAACTATTTATGTACCTACACAAAAAAAAAAGATATAAACAAAAAAAATATTTGAAAGAAAATGGAGATTTTCCTTTTAGATAAAATTTTTGACTTGATATACTTGTAAAACAGGGTGTCATAACAAACCATTGGTGTAAATGAAAAAGAAAAATTATTAAATACGACCATAGAAAAAGTATAATATAGAAGTACAACTTAGAACAAAATTTTATGTCAATTTTGTTTTCAAAAGCCTGTTAACAATTTAGATTACATTTACACGTATTATTTTATATGTATGTATACATTATATACTAACAATCACCCATATAATCTCTTAGACGTATCGTGGGAAAATATATATCACATAAGCAATATTTTTCTATTCTATCAAACGCAGAAGTGACAGTTATAAATTGGCATGATGATAAAAAAAATTGCGCAGTACTGCCATAATAGTCAAATTTCTTATCACCCATATTACAGGATTTGACCTAAATACATATTCAGTTAACTGATTTTTTATCG
Organism: Argyra leucocephala; assembly: GCA_963942445.1. Lineage (NCBI taxonomy): Eukaryota > Metazoa > Arthropoda > Insecta > Diptera > Dolichopodidae > Argyra > Argyra leucocephala. The sequence continues at coordinate 21,530,546 of OZ012681.1, forward strand.
CGTCAATGATGCGTCTAATAGAATATGGGTGAATAGTTTAAGTAAAATTAGAATTGTCAAAAAAGACTACTTTGTTTTGGCAATATGACATCAAACCATTTTTTTTACAAACAAATGAAAAATTAAGTTTGAAAGAAAGAATGTTAAGCAAAAGTAAGTTATGCAGAAAGGTTGTACTAAAACTAATGAACAATTATTCCTTTGGGTTAGTCTTGAAATCCCCAATTACAAAATACCCAAATCAAAATTTACAAAATATGTTTAGAAAATTGTTTCGTTCATCATAACACTATTAGAACTCATCAGTAGGTATTTTTAGTGTTAGACTACCTATACAACTCCTATTTTCATTTTGATTGATTTTATAACTTATTAGAAGATGTCAATAGAACATCTGTGAGTTATCAAAATCGACCAAAATTTCATTGTAAAATGTATTTTTTGAAAAATAAATTTATATAAATATAAATTTTTTTATAACCTTTACATCATTTTACTTTTAATAAAAAGAACAAGTTCGATTTTTTAATTAATATTGATACATAGACGTTTTATGTCACCATTGTATCTATAAATATTATTATTATAATTTTTATAGATTTTATAGATATTATAATTTTAATTTTTATAGATATTATAATTTTTATAAAATGTAGTTTTTTAAAAAAATATATTTTACAATGAAATTTTGGTCGATTTTCATAACTCACAGATGTTCTATTGACATCTTCTAATAAGTTATAAAATCAATCAAAATAAATATAGGAGTTACTGATGAGTTCTAATAGTGTTATGATGAACGAAACAATTTCCTAAACATATTTTGTTTGTTAATTCAAATTATGATAATAATATTTATAGATATTTTTATTTTACTGTATTTGAATAAGTAAGAAAATCTTCAGATTGATAAGAGTGAAATGTTGTTCTTGTTTCTATATACTATTTTACAACATTCTATTCCATTATTTTGACAAATAGTACGTCAAACAATTGTCTGCAAAATGGAAAAATTTAAAAAAATAATTTTATATTAAAATTAAACATATAGAAAAACGGGGATGATGTCGTGTTTCGTGACGAAACAAAAATCATGCTTCACTGTAACGATGGTCCAATTAGAGTGTTATGAAAGCCTGTACAACCTGAAAATGGTATTTGCATCATAAAATTATGGTATGGGCATCCATTTCAAGCCGACGGATCGGTGAGATCGTTTTTAGTTATGACAAAATAGGCCAGCATCCTTATTGAAATATTTTGAAGGTTAATTTGATAAACAGCGTTGAAAAATTAGGGCTAACAGGAAATTTTAAATTTTGTCAGGATAATGATTCTATGAGTCCAAATCATAGTTATATAGTAAAAAGTGGGTTAATTTATAACTATTCCCATCGTTATTGATACTCCAACGTGGTGCTATTTAAAAAAAAAAAAATTTGGAAGAAAATATACGATTGTTAACGAATATGACTTACAAAAATTTATTAGGTTAATACAAAACAGATTAAAATATGTGTATGAAATTAAAGGTAACAACACTAAATATTGAACTAAGGTTACCAATAATAGTAAGACATTATTTACGATGTTTATTGATATCAATCAAATTTTGCAAAGAATTAATTGACATTTTATTTTTTTGAAATTTTTAGTTTTTGTTCTGTTATTTTTGTTTTGTGATTTTTTTTTTTAATTTTATTAAAATATTTCTAATAAACAAACTGTAATTTTAAAAAAATGGAAGAACTCTTTTACTGTACCTCTAAAATAATTTTCTTAAATTTTTGGATTTTGCAAACAATTTTTTAACATACTGTATATACAATTTATTTTACTGAATGCTGCTGGTGTGCCCAGTGCCCCAGTGCTACTACAATTCAAATATACATTTTTTTTTTAAATTGTTGTAAAATTGTAATCACTGTCTTATGCAATTGAATTAACCACAAGCAATATTAATCACATAATTTTGAAATCTTAGCTAATATTTCGAAATAGTTATAGAAATATTATTTTATTGTATTTAAAAAATAAAAAAAATTATCAAAGACCTGGAAAGCTTTTAACATTGCCAAAAACTACCAAATATTCTAGAGATTTTAAAATTTTTTATTTTCTAATTCTATCTTGCATTTATGATTCTTCAATTATATAGATAACGCCTACTTATTTAAGTATCATACCATATTAATTTTGTTTTTGAGTTTTGAGTACTTGAACACTTTTATTTATACTGTTATCAATCATTAAAATTATAATTTGTACTGAAGTATCGATCACTTCCAAATTACTTTAAATTGCTAATCGTTTGATGGTAAAAATAAAACAACACTTGATGTTATCACACGATTTGATTTCATTTTATTACTTTAATGAAAATTTAATCTAGTTTTTTTTGGTTAATAAGTTAATTATCAAGTGTCATTTTACTGATTATCAAACCAAAAAAAAAAAAAGCTAAAAATAAAAAAAAAAAAGTGTAAATTGTTAATTTGAAAGTTATGTAAATATTTATTTATTTCGGAACAAAAAAATTTAACCAAAACAAAAGTAAAAATTTTCAAATGTTATACAAAACACTCTTACTTACAAATTTTGTTTGTAACTTATGGGTATGGTATATGTAAATAATTATTTATACTCTCTTTTTACTGTATGAATAAATAAAATTTCTGACTCATTCCTAATTAGTAATTACAAATTAAATATTGACTTTATAAAATTATTTTTAATGGTTTTTTTCTGATGTATAACAGAATAACCTTCATTATGTTCTTATTATTTACTTATCATTTGCTCCGATTCAGACTGAACTTCCTTATTACTACATATTTAATCGTGAAATTTTGCTGTCACATGTTTTAGTTTTCGATTTACGTATAACTAGTATAGTTTTTGGTATTTTGGGTACTGAGCGACATGGTATTCTTGTATAGTATAGCTTACATGGTACAGTTCAAGAAATTTATCATAACACGCATAGCATATGTACCTATACCAATAAATAAATAAATACGTTTATGAGATAAATAATTTTATTTATTTTATAACTAATTGTAAATTTGTAATAAATAACTGATTCTGTTTTTTATTACTAAATTTATTTTTATTTGATTTTAAGCTTGTAATTTTTTACTAAAAATTAATTATTTATTACCCAAAAATTTGCTTCATCAATGGACACTGTACTTGACAAGAAAACGAATTTTCCGAATTTCCAAAATTACGCATCGAAAAAAAACGTTAATGGAATAAAACAATTTCAAAGTTTTAAAAATTATTGACTTTCAAGGGGTATATCTCCAAAACTTAGAGCTCGTTTAATGCTTGTTTGAAAGCCTTAGTTATTATAATTATAAGAAAAATTACTAAATAATGAAGTTCTAAGCAAAGGCATATATAAAAGTGCACTACAAATAATATTAGAATAACAATTTGGGTCTGGAAAAACCAAAATTATGTTTGAAGGTCTATCCAATAAAATTTAAAAAAAAAAAATAATAACAATTTGCACATTAGCTGACAAAAAACGCCATTGGTATGAAATCTCAAATTCAATATTTAAAAATACAAAATTCCATAACAATTTAAAAAATTTTTTCTTTTTGTTTTTGGTTTTTGATTTTATTGACATATTTTTGATATTGTTTGCTTGCATATTGTTTTGATATTGAAATGTATATACCAGAGAGGTATATTAACCAATTTTTGAAGAATTGAAGTTTTGTAACAAATGTAAAACATCTCAGAGCTTCAACCAAACAGACAATGCTCAAGCGAATTCAAACAAACATACAAAAATGTGAGCATGAACAAATGTGGTTCAACTCAACACAAAACTCTATTCCAACATTTTTTTTTCCGTACGGAGGTGACCCTAATATGTCACGGTCGGCATGTAGGCTTTAAGTCCTTTATAGTCCTTTATGCTCTCCTCCACACCTCAACGTAGTCTACTCTTTTTATAAAAGCCAATATGTTTGAGGATTTTATCCTGCAGAAGTTTTCTGAGGTTAGGTATGTAGAGTGTTTCCAACAGCCTTAGTCTCAGCCTTGAAAGAGCTAGGCACTCTTCTACAGCATGTGTGGGGGTTTTTCCCTATTCCAGACATTGTCTAAATGTTGGGTCATCACTTGTGTCTACATTTTATTTATTTCAATTTATCTCAAAAGGAGCTAAAAAGCTCGTATAGTCTGTACATTATAAATATTTAATAATACTATATATCAGTGCAAAAATTTAAATTAATTCAAAATAGAGAAAAAATAAAACTTTAAAAAACTAGTTAGCAACGGTAAAACATAAAATATTAAGTTCATTATATTAAGTATATTTAAATTAGAAAAAAACACAAAAGTCAGAAAAAACAAAAGAAAAATAATAAAAATTTAAGTAAAAATAAAAAGAGATGTCATGCTAGTCTACACATGTGCTTACTCATGTGGTTATGACCAGTAAGTATGTCCACCATCTTCCTGCAGTCTCCTCTATTGAAACTCTGTGGCCTTCAATACACTCCTATAGAATGTTTGCTCCCTCTTCAGAGTGTTTTCAATCGATAGTTTAATATTACCAATAGATTTACCAACTACCGGTTCCGGTCCATAACTTTTGCCCGCTAGTTCGTCCAGCTTTCCCATTTCCAGACAGCTCACTGTGACCTGTTATTCAGATCAGTTTAACCTTATTTTGGAGCCATATGAAGTTTAGAGTTTCCGAACATTCTCCCACCAATCTATTTCAACACATATTTAAGTTAAGTAAAATAAAAAAGATTTCTTCAGTTGACCAGAGACACATGAGACTTTGCGCTATCTAAATAAAGTACCATACCAGTAAAATAGTAAAATACCAGTAAAGTTTTGAGCTAATGTGTAAATAGCATCTCATACATATCGTAATTATATATCGTAAATATTATTTTAAGTTCTTATTGTTTTTCAAAAACTTATGTGAGCTCAACAGAGCATCTCAGAAGCAATAATGATCTCAATTATCACAAAGTTAAATAAAAAACAAGTTCTTGCATTGAAATCACTATTCTAAAATATAAAGTTTCAAAAAAACATCTGAATCTCATAAAAATTCACAAATGTCAACAAAAATTATTATAATTTCATTCACCGAATTCAATCAAATTTAATTGCAATTTTCATATTCATTTCGGTTTGATTTTTGTAATTATTCACACATAACAACCACTATAATATATAAGTTATAAATCGTATAAGTTTAATTTTGTTATCGTCAGCATAACTGGTGTGTAACAAAAATCTCACTAAACTTTAATAATATTAAATTGAAAAAAATTTCAAAATGAAATTTATTATCTTGCGGCTCAAAAAACAAAGAAAAATCTTTTATAAGCTAAGTTACATTTCTGTTCATTTACAACAAGTTTATTTTTTGTTTGTTTTTATTCCTTTGTTGACATTTCAAATAACAATAATGATAACATTATCAGCGAACTTTTTTACTATATACTGTTATAGTTTTTTCCCTCACTTTATTTATTTGAGATTATTACTTGATTAGCTTAATTTTATTTTTAAATTTAAAATATGCAATAAATAAATTTGTTTTTATTTAAAAATTTGAAATACATAACATGTTTTATTATTTAGATATGAAGCAAAACTTTAGAACGTTTTCATTTCAATCCATGTAAATTAGTTTATATTTCAAAATTTGAAATATTATATTTATTGACTCATTTCAAAATATATTTAAGTATGTTGTCTTTTGATAAGAGGTTATCGTAACAGTCAAGCATTTCTTTTCCGTTATAAATTTTTTTTCGATATATGTACCTAATATAAATGAAAGTGAGTGACTCAAAAAGTGACTGTACCGATAGAATATCTAATATTAGACTGATCAAACATGGCTATCAATATATTACTTTTTAATTTCAAGTTAAAAACAATATTAACTAAATAATAGAGTTTTACCTGATAATGATTCAAAATATAATAAAACTTATCCTATTGAAGATGTTTAAATTAATGAAAATAGTTAATTTTTACATAGCTATATTTACCTAGGTATATACGTATATACAAATTAATAACTGTACCCAATGTACCCAAAATTAAATATTACATTAAATAAATTACTTATATAAATTCAGTTTCTCTTCAGTTTTTCTAAACAAATTTCAGTATCCTATCAAATATCGTATCAAAATTTCCAACCTATGCATCTGTTGGTTACAGGATAATAATGATTATGATGCGGATGATCAAATACATATATAAAATACAATAAAATAATAATGAAGGCAATGAAAACAAAATTACTGTTAAACTATTTCTATTTTATTCTATTGAAAATTCGAATGGTTCAAAATTATTATGAATTTTCGAAATACTATGATGAACAAAAATATCATGTGTGTAATTTGTTTTATGGTTCAGAATTATGGCAATATTCAAAATAAAATGTAATCATTCATATTTCGAATATGTAAAACGCTTACTTAGAAATGCATTCTTCCTATAATACCTTATATATATATTTGTTATTTATTTTATTTATTTAAATTTTGTCTCAAAAAGAGCTAAAAGTTCATACAGGGTGTGCCTATATTTTTTTTCGGTACCATTATTTATAAGCTAAAGAATATTAAAATAGAAACAAAAACACTACATATTGGGAATAAAAGCATGCAAATTGTATGTAAAAGATTTTCTTCACATCCATGAGGCTCTGAAAACGAATCTGAATGGAATCTGAAAGAGCAGATATAATTTGTAATCAAATTTACAGACCTTAAGATTCTCAAACTATCAAAAAATTCACTAAAAACGTTAAGCCTACAAAAAAATACCCCCTGGAAAAATATCTTTAAAAAAATGTACCACATTCGATATTTTCCTGCGCCTACGTGGTCAAACGATGTCATAATTTCGCGAGATGTCGCTGCGATTTATCCATCCAAACATGGCTATCAATATATTACTTTTTAATTTCAAGTTAAAAACAATATTAACTAAATAATAGAGTTTTACCTGATAATGATTCAAAATATAATAAAACTTATCCTATTGAAGATGTTTAAATTAATGAAAATAGTTAATTTTTACATAGCTATATTTACCTAGGTATATACGTATATACAAATTAATAACTGTACCCAATGTACCCAAAATTAAATATTACATTAAATAAATTACTTATATATAAATTCAGTTTCTCTTCAGTTTTTCTAAACAAATTTCAGTATCCTATCAAATATCGTATCAAAATTTCCAACCTATGCATCTGTTGGTTACAGGATAATAATGATTATGATGCGGATGATCAAATACATATATAAAATACAATAAAATAATAATGAAGGCAATGAAAACAAAATTACTGTTAAACTATTTCTATTTTATTCTATTGAAAATTCGAATGGTTCAAAATTATTATGAATTTTCGAAATACTATGATGAACAAAAATATCATGTGTGTAATTTGTTTTATGGTTCAGAATTATGGCAATATTCAAAATAAAATGTAATCATTCATATTTCGCATATGTAAAACGCTTACTTAGAAATGCATTCTTCCTATAATACCTTATATATATATTTGTTATTTATTTTATTTATTTAAATTTTGTCTCAAAAAGAGCTAAAAGTTCATACAGGATGTGCCTATATTTTTTTTCGGTACCATTATTTATAAGCTAAAGAATATTAAAATAGAAACAAAAACACTACATATTGGGAATAAAAGCATGCAAATTGTATGTAAAAGATTTTCTTCACATCCATGAGGCTCTGTAAATCAAATTTACAGACCTTAAGATTCTCAAACTATCAAAAAATTCACTAAAAACGTTAAGCCTACAAAAAAATACCGCCTGGAAAAATATCTTTAAAAAAATGTACCACATTCGATATTTTCCTGCGCCTACGTGGTCAAACGATGTCATAATTTCACGAGATGTCGCTGCGATTTATCCATCTCTGACATTAAGATGCCTCACATTACTATGTTTACTGGGTACGTCATGTCACTTTTTTTTGTCAGATGTTGTTAACAGTTGTGTAACTATTATTAGAGGTTATGTCAGTATTAAGTTATTGTATTATTGATTATTGTGTTGCATGAGATATATGAATATTGATATAGGTAATTTTATTTGAATATTAATTGTTAATGTGTATTTTTCTTATTTTAGTTATTAAGTTTATTGATTATACATTTTTTTAGAGCTATTATATTGGTTATATATTCTTGATAATTTGTTGTTATATTTTATACCCAGACCGTATACCATATTTTATAACCGCTCTGTGTCTCTTTTGTGCTTCAAAGGATTAGGCCACGGAAGGGATATTAATTTAGCAGCTATCAATCGAGTACGATGGAAATTTCAAGTGGAAGCCTTATACTCCTAAGAAAAAAAGGGTAAGTTACTGAAACCAGTCGTAATGACTTTTTACAGAAATAGAATTCAATAATTAAATAAAACTAATATACAACTTTTATGATTGAATTCTCGTTAATTTAGATTTTTTGAATTAAAACTCATATACAATTTCCTGTTAATAAAATTTATTAAAAATTGTATATCAGTTTAAATCGTTAATTTTTTTTTTTTTTTATATTAATTCTTTTACTTTAACTGTATTGTATGTATATAATGTATAGGAATGTAGTTAATATAATATTTAACATGCAATATCGCGTGTCTTATACATATAATTTAATATAATTTTTGTCACTAAATTCATGAATCAGTTTACAATACACATACTTTTAAATTAAATTTAATATTATTATGACGTCAAAAATACCCACATAATTATTTTGAGTAATTTACTTTTTCTTTAAGAAGATAGTAAAGTATGTGGGATAATTTACTTGCTTTTTTATCTTTTTTTTTTCAAGTTGATTGAAATTGAAATAATAACAATTATTGTTACTTTTTTTTATAGTACTTAATTCATGTATAAAAAAATAATAAATATATGTATTTATAATTCATTTTTAATTAAATATTCTTATTGAAAAAAAAAATGTCGATATACTCCTTTATATCATCTATAGTTAGAAGTTCGAATTGTAATGAAATATGAATATATAGCTGTATACTATTTTTAGTGTCACATATTATATAAGTATAGTTTGGAAAATAATCGGTTGGCAATGTTTTATATATAAAATAATTATTTAATATATATTATAAAACATTGATTTAAATAGTCATTTAATATATTATAAAGCATAAATAGGTAGTTCTTACTTTCGATGGTAGTTTAAAAATAAAAAATTGTTAATCGAAAAATATACGCTTATTATATTTTATTTTAAAAAAATTCTAGTTAAACTAAAAAACAATGTTTTTTTTCGATTTAATCACCCTGCATCTAAACGGAACACTGTGTACTCAAAATATGTACATTAATTTAAAGAAAATATCACCTTTCTTTTAAGCTAATATTAGCTTTAAAAACTTTTATAAGATATTTAAGATATTTTATATTTAATTTTACTATTCATTATGCTGCTAGCAGAGAAATTAAATATATGAGTAATGATAAATTATAATTTTAGTAATTGGTAACTATACAATTGATACAAATAACCAAATAAGTTATTAACAAAATGCATCACCATTTATATTAAAATAGTATCACAAATAAGAAAAAATTCAATTAGCATTACTTTTAATGCTTATTCAAAGTGAAAACATTTCTTTATTTTTTACAGAACAATACTATATTAAAGTAATGCATTACCTTATTGAATTACTTTTAAGCAACTGTTGGTTTATTGTCAACTTGTTATTTGTGAAATCCAAATGTTAGCTTCATTCAATTTTTGTCTCTTACCCCTCAGAAATTATCATTAAAATATATCTTAAGGTTTTAAATCGCACATGGAAGCGTTTTAAAACTACTTACAACCCTAATATCTTAAAATTAAACAAATGTTTTTTTGACAATTGAAAAAGCATAAAATTTAATTATAATAAATTATTAAAAATTACAATGTTTATTTCATTTTTTTATTTAAAAATTCATGCATATCTTTAACTTTTATCAAAAAAAAAAAAAGGCAGAAATAATGAAACAAAAATTTTATAGGCATGTCTATTGTGAATACAATACAAAAAAAAAACATAAAACCGATAATCAAATTTTTTCAAGCAATTTAATTAAAAACAATTGAAACAAACGCCATCAACAGTGACGACCGTTTTTTTTTCTATATATATATATTTATATATTTTAATTCATACAATACAGAATATTGTAATTCTACAAAAAAATATTTAAATTTTTTCACAAGAAAGCGATAATTGTTTTGTCAACATTCCAAAAAAAATAAAATAAAAAAAAAAACATTCTATTGAAAGAATAAAAAAAAAAAAACACTAAATTCGGAAGATTTTAAAATTCAAATTCTAAAATTCTAAAATTTTTTGATGATGTAATGTTACTAATATTTTTAATATTACTTGAATATAATAACAACACCTTTAAAAGCATTTACTAAATTTGAATAAAAAAAAACAACTTTATATTTTTGTGTTAACATAAATTTTACATAAATGCTAATTTTTATGTTTTTTTTTTTATTCATCTTATTTAAAACATTTCTATTTAATTTTGATAATTTTAATGTACTAAAATAAATTTTTTGATGGTAGTACATACTTTTTATTTTTTGCAGTACAATACTTGTGTATTTAAAATTAAAAACATTGTTTTTATATTTTTTACAATAAATTAATTTCACACGCTTTTTAAAATAATTAGCGTATTTAATTTATTTTGTGTTTTTTTTTTTTTAATTTTCATTTTTATATAAATTACTATTTAAAATATAAATAAATACAATTTAAATTATTATTTCTTTTAAAAGAATTTTTAATATTTAAAAAAAAAAATTGCAATTTACAATAAATCGTGATTCGTGACTTTTAAAATGTCAAAAATACCGGTTTGTTTATACTTTTTCAAAGGCAAATAATACTAAATCGATAATACTTGTATTGACTTATAATTGAACATATTGTTTTCTCTTTTCATCTAATATACTATATTTATGCAAAATTTCGCATAACAAAAACAGAAAAACATGCTCATTTTTGTTTTATAAAAACTCAATAAAAGAAGCTTTTTTGTATATTTAAATTTAAATTTTAATTTAAATAATTTTCTTAAATATTTTTACTATTATTATTATAATTTGCATTAAATTTACTTCTGTAAATTTAATTAAATCGGTCGGGTACAATAAAAATAAAATTCACAACACAATTAAAAATTTAAATTGCTTTAAAGAAGAACAAAATCAGTAAATTACAACTTACAACTAAAATTTCCGATACGTAATTAGTAAATAATAAATGAATGTAAACATGTAGTTTTTAATAGTAAATACGTAAGAAATTCATATCGTATATTTGGTTTGCAAATTTGAGATGCTATATGAAAGAAAATTAAGAAAAAAATATACAAAAAAAAAGACGCGAAAATAGCAGTAAGCAGTATGAATTTTGCGTAAATGTTCATGTCAAATATTATTCATAACTTTGACATGTTTTCCAATATAAACTAACAATTGAATTGAAGGGGGAGAGAAACAGTTTTAAGGACTGTAAAATGTTCACTCTCGAAACTGCAATCTAAATCCTAAAAACTAACGATTAATTTAAATGTTTTGATAAATATTTTAACCCTATTTAAGTGTTAATGGTTTTGTTACTTTTAATCTTTTGACAAAATTTTGATTGCTGTGGAAATCCGATGACTGTAAATACATATAAGTATTTTTGACTTTATGTTTACATGTTTCAAAAATATCAAAATATTTTTATTAGAACAAAATATTTTTATTTGTAATAAAATGTGTAATCAATTCAAATGGTTTATGTAATAAACCGGAAACATTCTCAAAATACTGCGGTAACGGTATATATATATGTATAATATATGTATATACATATACATAAATTGTATATAAAAAATTGTTGATTAAAACATCAACAGATTTTTTTCGAAGGCACTTGGTTTTTCTGGAATAGTAATAAAAAAAACCACTACCAAACCAACTGATTATACCACATTATGATTCAACAGTCTAAGATTCAGACTAAATCTATACAAATTTTATTTTATTTAATAAAAACAAGATGATTTTAATTTACATTATAACAATAAATTGTTTTTAGAAACTAGTGAAACTAAGGGTTTTCAGGAAATAAATAAAAATTTATAGTTGATTATATTTTTGATTAATTATATTTATAATTAATTATATTATTGTTAAATATTCCAAATATAACCTCTGAAATAATCGTTTTTGTTTTTTTTAAATCACAAAACAAAATTATTTCAATTATTAAAAACAAATTTTTTTTAAAATATAAAATATGTCACAGCCATTCTTTTAAAACAATTCCAATAATCGTAATTTTTTTAAGAGATATAAATCTTTTATTAATTGTTAAGTAAAATTAACTTTTCTTTTCTATAAATATTTTAAAAATTTTTTTTTTTACATTACTAAAAATATTTATACTTCAGAGAGGTACTTCAAAATTATTAATTTTTAATTATTGAATAAAATTAATAAAACCAAACAACGAAATGCATTTTATCAATAAGAAATAAAAATGAAATCACCACCTGTAATTTTTTTTATTTATAATTTTTCTTATTATTTTTAGATTCATAAAATATTTTTTGGTTAATTTTTTTTCTTTTTATATTAATAAATTTTTAATTAAACAGGATTTTTTTCACATTTGATTGAATAAAATATTAAGTTATCGTCATATTTGACATGTGATTTTTGTTAATATAAACATAACACCTTTGAACACTTAAATACATACATGTATAAGTAGTATAACAGATTGCAGTAAAAACTTTAAATGTCAATTCTCTTTAATTTTATTTTTTATTTTAAATATATAATTTTTAACTAAAAAATAAAAAATTTATTAAATATTCTATTAATAATAATAAAAAAAAAATGAAAACGAATTAAAAATGATTTATATAGCCGACGCAACACAATTCTTTTATTAACGGTTCTTTTCTATTGTCGTATTTTATTGTTTTGTTTATTTATTGCACATTTCAAAAAGAAAAAAACAAATATTAAAGAATGTATTGACCGTCGACTTTTAATATTCGAATGTCGCACATCAACTAAAATTCTATAGTATAAAAATAAAGAGAACAAAATATTTTCCATCAAAATACAAACAACAATTTCCACAAATAAAATAAAATTAAAATGTAAAAATGAGACAACAAAAAATATTCAATTCTCATTTTCAATTTCACCTCACCACTCACCTTAGTCAGTATAGTTCGAAAATACACAGTTACATTACAGTACATTATATACATTATAATATTTCAAAATTAGCTTATTTTGAGTTGAGAATATTGGTAAACTCACTGTTTAACTTCTCACAAAATAAGCTTAATATAATTATTCTATTAAGAAATTTAAGTGCAAGTGTACTATACTGTGAGAAATTTACAATTATCTAAATATTGTTGTCATATCACAACAATCGTACATTTATATTTTGAAGAAAATACCGGTATTTTTAATTAGAATTAAGTTAAGTGTTGTCGGTTTCAAATAATTGTAAAGAAAATTTATTTCCTACTACAATAGGTATTATATTAGCAACTAGAATACAAATTATATATATTTATAATATGCATTCTAGTTAATCATTTTAATTTTAACAAAGTTTATTGTCAGTAACATAATATTTATGATGAATTTTGTGTAAATTGTTAACGTCAATCTACATATATGTATATTTGATTTGTTCGAGTAAAAAAAGTTTCAAATTGCAATAAATAATTACCATTTTGGTTTTAAAAGTTTGAAAACGCATTTTTTACAAAAATTTTAGAAGCTGAAAAACTTACTTTAAAAAATACTAACAAAAAAATTAATATGAAATACGGGTATAGGTACGATAAACATATTTAGTAAATTTAAAAGGAAAATATTCGACTAATTTCAAATAAAATTTTTATGTGTTTTTGTTATTTTTTTTTTTTTTTGTTTTATATTTTGAATTTTTGTTTTGTTGATTTCTTTTTACAATAAAATTTCCATTCTATAAAATTTATATAAGAAAGAACCTAATTTACTTTTAAAATTTTATTTTTGAATTTTTAACATTTTGTTGCCATTTTTAACAGTTAACATTTCAAAATGGCAACAAAATTTCAGAATGAGAACGCTGCTCTGTTTATTTGATTTGATCACATTTGATTCATCATTTCCTCATTTAAAAAAAAAAAAAAAACACTGGAAAAAAATTCAAAGCCAAAGAACTTAATATTAATACCAATGTCTCTATATCTTCTAATCTGGCCTCTGGGAGAGCAACTTTAAAAATGGGATCTTATTTTCATATAAATTTTGTCTTTTGTATAGGGATCTTATTTTACTATATGAATAACCTGTTATTGTGATATAGTGTTATTTTTAAGAAAATATTCAATATTATAACTAAATTAGTATAATTTACAAAAAATACAAAAACATTTTCATTCATAATTTTCAATTTTAAAAAATTTTTTACTATCTGACGTGAATCCTATTTCTATCAAGTTCTAATGAGCACTGAGTATAAAATTGGTGGATCTGGAATCTGGATACAGTAAAATGCTTAGAGATAAAATTAAAATGGCATGTACTTAACTTATTGTTGTTTATTTTTTTTTATCTGAGCAAAACTTTTGATGGGTTTTGTTTTTAATTTTTGATATAAAATTTTTCAGAATATTCTTGTTTGTGTGAGTTGTGCTTTTCTCAAATTTTATTTTGATCATAAAAAATTTATACGCAAAACAAAAAAAAAAATTTACAAAAAAAATCGTAATTCGATATATTCCGGAAAAACCATCGTGTAACTTGGCTAGAAGATATAGACGCATTGGTAATACTAAAATTTTTATAAATTTTTTTTTATACAAATAAACTAATTTTTTTGTTTTTTCTCAAATAAATTTGTGACATATTTTTTATTGAAAAAAGAACAACACACATTAGTTAAGTCACCGATACCTATCGACAACAAAATGATTGTCATCGATAACTTGTTCAAATATTTAAATTTAAATAACGCATTTGCTATGAAATTTATAGAAAAGTTTACGTGGAAAATTCTTTTTGTTTTGACATAACATAATTTATTTTTGTTTTTGCAATAAAATTTCCAAAAAATAATCTACATCATTATGTTAATTATTTCTGGCAACGAAATACTGAATAACTGTTTCGCGTGCATTGATTTTTTGTCTCAGCAAAACAGTCTATGGTTGACTCAAATAAGTATACAGTTGACACCAAACAAACACATTTATTATATAGGTACATAATTTTATGAGTTCAAAATTTTAAAATTAACAAAGTTTTCTATTCCAAAAATGCGAACATAGTATTATATGTATTAAAATGATCAATTAAAATATTAAATCACTTGATATGGTCATATTTTTTCAAATATCAAGTAAAAATAACTTTAAACAAAATTTTTTATAAAATCAGACATTTTGACAGCTTATAATGACAACAAAGTATATTTCAGAAAGTCATCCTACAAAATATTATTTATATATACAGCTATATTCAATCATTCAATAGTACTGGGATTTATGATAGAAGACCCACAAATGTTTACCGTATGGTGGCAAACGTTTTATTTTGATATTATTTGAAACAAACGGAAAATCTGAAACGTAAGACTGAAATTTCATAGATTGAATAAAATTATTAATTTTTTTAAATCATACGACGATAGTGGTGAAGGTGATTATTGCTATCATTGTATTTTCCGTTACATTTTCCATCTCATAAGTTCAAATACTAAAAGATATCATTAATTCTATTTGAAATTATGTTAAATATAAACGAAACCACAAATTTAGAATGTGCTTTTAAATGTGCTCACAAAAAAGGTAAATTTATTATTTGATTTAATTCAATTTTATTTCGTATTATATTCTCTCAAATAGAATTCCCCTATTTTAAATTACGTCATAAGAAAATTTCGTAATAATTTAGTTTCTGGTTTTTTTTTTTATTTTCTATTTTTTATTGTGCTTTTTTGTTTTTTTTTTAATATACAAAAACTAACGGCAATTGAAAGCGATCTCTATTTTATTTTCTTGACATTTTTGATATTTTGAACTTGAAAAAGCTCTTTTTTTCTATGAATTCAAATGATAAGATACTTCATTGCAAATTTTATTTTTGTTTTGAAAGTTTTTTTTTTAAATTTACAACCGATTTTTTTTTTTTTTGTAAAAAATAGTAATTGATACAAACCAATACATACATATTATGCATATTAACTATGTTTACTAAATATAAGTAGTTTAATTAAAATATTATTGATGCATTATAATTAGTGGTTTCAAAGATTTATGACATACATATGTATGTTTCTATGTAATAATTAAAGATTTTTAATTACATATAAGTATACATACATGTGTTCGTAATTTAATTATTATTTTTGAAATTTATTAGTTAAGACAATTTAAAATGCTTAGAAATGTTTTTAAAAATCACAAAATAAAAATTAATAACATAAATTATAAATAATGATTTAATAATATATATATTGAATTAATTATTTACTATATTAATGGTTACGATATAATGTTTTTGTAATAAATTTCAAACTCAAATGTCAAATTAACTTGAAAATGTAATATTGTCATAATGGTGATTCTTTTCAAATAGCTTGCCTTAATAATACGACAAGGACACATTTAGTATAGTAAGAAGTGGCTTAATTTACATGAAAATAATGATCGAATAACGAATCTTGGTATTTCTATCGGATTACCGAAACTTTTTGAAATAGTTCTTACCTTAAAAACTATTTGTTGTAGCACCGGTATGCAAATATTGTAATTTAATTCACTTTATAAACGTAAACCAATCCATACTTAAATAATGTCAATACTTATTTATTTAGGTCAACATAAGTATAAATATTTACTAAAGGATTCGGCTCTCTTGATCTCTGATGTTCGACTGTATAACATTTTTTAGATAAAATTCGTTTTTTTTTAGAACATATTTGATAGTAAATAGTTAATTAAGTTTTCTGCATTGTAATCAATTGTCATAGTTTGCATTATGTCAAGTTTTTAATTTTTACAATCGATCTATTGTTGTCTTTGATATTATTATTTTATCTGAGACACATTAAATTAAACAATTTATTATATTTTCAATAATTCCTTTATGTACATACAATATTGTAATCAACGTGACCACAACCAAAGAGACTAGTTCATTAAATAAAAACGAGTTTGTATTACTCATTGAATGACAATTATTATGATAAATATAATTTTTATTATAAATTGTCATTATTTATTTGCATTTTTCCGATTTTAGTATGTACAGAAAATCTGAAAAATTTTGTAAATTCAAAAATCATATCGAAACAACTTTTAATTGATTATTTCGATATGATATTCGATTTCGATACGACAGTTGCGTTATTACAAATGAAAATTTAACTTCATATTAATTATGTAATTGTCATAATAAATATTAACGCTTTAAATATTTTTTAGAATGACATCTAATTTTTTGACATACACTTTTTTATTTTTATCTCTATTGTAAAAGACAATAATACCTTCCTTAAAAGATTTCAATTAAAATAAAATTATAAATTTTGACACTAGTTGCGTTCGCTAAAAATTATTAACAGCTATTCTTTGTAATAGTGAAAAATATAGCAATAACCCAGCAACCAAATATTAATTACAAAAAATTAACCCTTCAATTACATTTACGAATTTATATTAATAAGTGTTACCAGTTCTTAATAATTTTTTTATTTTATAAATAAATTTTAAAACTTGTCAATAATTTATGTAGGTGCAATAATAGTTTTAAAATAATTTACTACGTTAAAAAAATTTAGTGTCATAATTCAAGAATCACTTTATACATTACGTAATAACAGCTCTAAACATCATTTAACGTGTTCATGAGATATTTTTTGTAATAATAATAATAATAATAATAATAACAACAATAATATAATCTTAAGTGTACTCACTGCTTGCGAGTATAAATAATTTATTTAATTAAAAAATATTTGCTATTCAATGAATACAACCATTGAATAGTACAGCAGAAAATTGTAATCTTATAGAAGATCAGATACTAGCTAATGGTTGCATAATAATCAAGTTTCATTTTAATAAAATGAAATATTTATTTATCAATGTGAAACATTGTATTACATACTAGTTTAAATTTTAAAATAATTTCAAAAGAATTTTAAAAATAAACAAATAAAAATTAAAATAATATTTCAAATATTGGAAGTTTGTTAAGAAAAAAAAAACTATAAACGATTTCAAGTATTGAACAGACCAACCAAAAAAACACAATTACGAATAAGTTTCAAATGTAAATTTCTATTGCAAATACTAACAAAAGTTTTCTATATATTATAACCATTATTAAAGATTATAAGAATTAAGCAATGGTAACTAATGTAAGATTGGTAAAATATTTAATATTATCCTTTATTCATTTTCATAATAATAACATAATATTTACCACCATATTAAACAAGGATAACAGAAACCACAAGTTTGTACCATGTCAGGTTGGCCGAGCGGTCTAAGGCGCCAGATTTAAGCTCTGGTTCCCAAACGGGAGCGTGGGTTCGAACCCCACACCTGACAAACTATTTTTTTTTTAATATATAATATAATTTTTTTTTAACTTTAATTTTTAATATATGTAAATATTTTTTACTAAAAATAAATTTATGTTATTGTAAAAATTCGGTTTTTTTAATATTAACTAATTTCTAAAATTATGATGATGATGATAGGATGATAGTATGTGTATGATATATATAAACAAATGTATAATGTATATTTATTTTTATTTTTAACTTACACCATTCTTTAATTGAAAACTTGTTTGTTTTATATTTTGATTAATTTGTTTAAATCCAGAAAATTTATGACATACCTAAAAATAAATAAAAAATTAATTTAATTAATATATTAGTACCAAAAGAAAAAAAAATATAAATCATAAAATCAAATTTACTGTAATCAAATTATTTTAACATTTTATATGATATTTTCTATTCAACCATATTTATTTGGGACTTGTATTAATATAAAGGTAGTACACAATATAATAAAATATACATTCAATAATATATATAAACAAGGAAATATATAAGTATATATATATAGATATTCAAACATCCCTTCATGCAATACATATTAGGGTGTACCTTATTTTTATAAACTGAAAAAAACCAACCCCAAAAATAACTTTCAAAGTTAAAAAATTTCTCTAGAATCAATTTTTAACCTAATTTATGTTGAAGTTGTAAAAAAACTGCGGTTTAAACAATTTTAAAAATAAATTTATCGTGATATAATCCCCAAACCTATAAACTCTATAAATCAGAAAACTAGTAATTGAAAGTACGTAAAAATTGTTTCTGTGATTAACTTAGTCAAAAATGTATGAATAAATTAATTCCAAAAATTTGATTACGTTTCTTTTAAATATTTTTTAAGTATTTCCTTAAAAGCATTCTTCACGGTACACTGTAAGGAAAATTTGTTGAATTAATACGAACTATGTTCTTTCTGTTAACGAAATTTTCGAACACAGCTAAACTACAATACAATAGATTTACAATAGTAATTTATAATAAAATTTACTTCTAGTACACTAAAATGCTCAATTATATATATATAAGCTTGTCATCAAACTAAGCCCCTAAATCGTTAATTGAGCTTGTTTTGGAAAACTTATATCATTTAAACAATAATTAAAACAAACCAGGATAATTCGGCGTGTGTAACACGAAAGCATATTTATTAAATTAAAACAAGATTATTATCTGCTGTACATCACTAAAATAAATTATATACTAGGGGACCCTGTTGAATAATTATATTTCAAGTTGAAGTCAAATTTAAAGTTTAAAAAAAAAACTGTAATTAACGTACTGACATAGACTTTGCACGATATTTAGCAGAAACCACTCGTGTTTAATAAAAAGTTTTGTGGTTAGTAAGTTTTATTTAGGACACATAAATATACGTCCCTCATATACTGCTTCGTTTCCGATATATTCCCTATAGTAAGTGACATTTAGTGGATAAAATTAATAAAAATAAAAAATTTTGTCATTAAAGAGGTATGTATATACCTACATAATACATAATTTTAATAAAAACTATATTATTACTACAAATAACCAAAATTTAAAAACAGTTACTTAAAAAGATGAAAACGAAGAATTCAAGTGATTTGTTTTTTTATTGTTTTTATATTTTTTATTTTAGATGTATGTATTTGTTTTTTTGTTTTTATTTGACATATGTACATATAGATTCATTTGCAAGTACATTATATAAATTATAATAACTGATTTGTTTGCTTTTGTTTATTATTTTAATAAGTTCTCCCATATGCATAATGTATTTGCTGAATAATAAAATTATATGAGTTAATAAAATTTTCAACTGTGTGCGCATTATTGCTTTATACACAACTTATTTATTATATTAGAAGTTCATTAAAGAGAAGCGAAATAAAATGAAAAGGTGTCTACTGCGCATGTCCTTAAATGCTTGTCAATTATAATTATAGATATTTTTCATTTATATAGGCTCTAAGTGAAAAGTAAAATCTACATAGACTTTGGGTTAATTATTTAAGAATTATTCAAATAAAAGACATTTATATAGGTAGTAGTTAAATGATTATATAGTGTGATGATCGAAACTGATTACATATAACCATTTATTATACCGCATTTCCCCATCTATAAACATATTTTCGTTTAAATTTATAACACAACGCTATGACGGAAATGAATTGTGACAAACAAGCTAATTTTCTATATTTCGCAATTGTGTACAAGAGAACCAATTTCACATTTAACATAAACATAAACATAGTTTTTGTAAATATTATGAATCTAAAATTATTTTTTAAATGTACAAGGTGCATGTCACTGACACCAAAAATTATAGACCAGTTATTGTTTTTAGTTATATATTTAAATTATGGAATAAAAGTCGAGTTTACTTTCACTAGTCATTTATATTTATTTTGCAAATATCGATATTTCGGAAGCAACTTACTTCCTTCATCAGCACTTGCGACTAATCTGCTTGCGACAGTGCTTGCAACAGTGCTTGCGACCCAGTTAATTGTAACGTATTGATAGAAAACTAATAAAAACTAGGACGAATCTATTTCAGATTCTATTCCCATATCAGATTTTAATCATATTAAGATGAGATGAAATAATGAATTTGTTTCTCAAAAAAATGTTGACCACATTCTGCATTTTTTTTATTTTTTACGTTCGTTTCTCGACAAAATGTTGACTTGAAAAAAAATTCGTGTTCGTTTATAAAAAAAATTCTGCATTTAAATTCAGCATTTTCTGACTTTAAATTTTGGACGATTTTGCATTGAATTTTTGACTTGTACAATCAGACAACATAATAAAAAATATTAACAAAAACTAAACAAATATCAAATGTCAATATTTTAAATAGACAAGTGACAAGTAACACCTAAATAAAAAATGCTGTAATAATTTCTGGGATAAATTTCATTAAATCGTAGCTTTTGAATACTTCTTCATCTTCATCCGATGAAAAATAATAAAAACAAAATTAAATAGGAAAAGCAGAGTAGGAAACATGAAAAAACAAATATAGAATACAAAATATAAAGGAAAATATTCGACTATTTGCGACAATTGAATGTAGAATGTTTTTTGTTCGTTTGTAAAATGAAAAGAGTACAGAAATCTGTGTTTTGAAGGCAGAACTGTAAAAATGTTCTTTCATTTAAAAATGTAGAATTTTTTTTTTGAGAAACAAATTCACCATTAAATTTTGTCTGACGTGTAATTGGTACGGACTTTAACTATCCCCCAATATATTTGTCAAAAATTTCTGCCAAACGAACCAAAATTGAGTAAAAATGTGATTGGATCAATTATTTTAAAGTACAGCAAAATAATATACACCCTAACAGTATTCATACTTACAAACATATTATGTTGGTGTGGTTGGTATTTATGAATTTATTAGGTAATATAACTGTAATATAACACAATATTAAATAACGTTGAGAATATAACAGGTGGATAATATTATTTATTATTTTTTTTTATTTTTGTTATATTCGAATGAAAATAAAAACATAACTACTGAAATGACCTAATAACAATTTATTTCAAAGTATTATTACATATTTTTTATTTTCGAAGAATCTTACAAATAAAAAAAAAAAAAAACAAAAATCAATAAAAAATTGATTTTTATTTCTTTAATAGATGGTATTAAGTAAATTTTTATTTTCTATTATGAATATTAAAAATTATTAATGTTTTGTTAATGGGAATATACAAAATTTGAAAAAAAAAAACATAATTGACCTAAATTTGAATAGAACGTATTTAAAAAATTTCTTAACGAAACTCTTTTTGGTAATGTTAACATGGAAAATTAACATTAAGTAACAATTAAGTTAATACATACATAATTGTATTAATAGAAATTGTTATTAAAATAAATTAATTAACTAATTAGAAAATTGTAATTAAAAGACATTTCACCTTCATAGTAATAATATAATATAAAATATGAATCGAGAATATCAACATCAAGTCATAGAGTCAAAGGTAATTGAGTAAGTCAAATCAAACAAAAAAATGTATATGGTTGAAGGTAAGAGGGTCCATTCTTAGCTCATTAGAAGTTTCAATGTTTAAATATTATACTTAAATATTTGTTCACTATTGAAATACCGTAATTTAGTGGTTTAGTTGTCAATAAAATCGCAATCAAATAAATTAATATAAAATTAACTAAGGCTATTCTATAGGCTATAACTATTCTACTAGCTCTGAAGTTTTCCATGTTGATTAAGTTAAAACTTTAATAAATCTTTATCTTATCTTGAAGTATATAATTAATAAAAATATTTTGAATCAATTGGTCTATATTTAGATGGCTATCACGATAATCACTTTTTGAGTCACAGAAAAGAGTTTTTCCATATAAATTTCAAATTAAAAAAAAAAATTAGTGACTCAAAAAGTGACTGCTGTGATAAACACATTATAATAAATTTATTTTTATTGTTATTTATTGTTATTCATTTATTTACCTTAATTAAAAATTATAATGAGGTAATAGCAGTAGCTGACAGGACTACCGGTTTTGAGATCAATTTTAATATGATATATTTATCATACATAATATAGGTATATGTATACATTTTAAATAATTCCTTATCGCTGATTTTATCAATAATGATAAGTTTGTAAGTAGATACCAGTGGTTGTCACTTCAACACACTAACACCAAAAAATGTTGACTTGGGATCATATTTTCAATATGGATTGCTCTTAAATCAATTCGTTTAAAATAAAGCGTTAAAAGTCTATATGGACTAAATTATGAATTACAAATTGCATGACAGTTTCATCCTCTCACAAATAATTTTACATATTAATAAAATACGACAAATAGTACATTATAGATTTTTCAATAACATATTCTTACAAAAATTAATTTTTATTCAAAAATTTTACATGATGATTAAAATTGCAATTTACAACGTTTTTCTATTAAAAACTCTAACGCCTACTTATATGACACCTATATATACATAGATAAAAAATTAAATAAAATATTTAATTATGCGATGCAATTTTATTGTAAATAAATGTAAAAATAAAACATATTAAAAGAAATCGATTTGAGGTTAACGAAGAGATTTTGGATGTTAAAAAAAAAATCTAAAAATAGTTTTGTTTATTTTTATTTATTTCGACAATTAAAAAAAAATATTTGTACAAGCTTAAAGAAATTTTTTTTTCATGTTTTCTATTTTAAATTAATTGTTTATTTTGAAATTTTTGAAATATGGTAAATTGGTAAGTTATGATACATTTTTTTGGTATAATAATACTAAGCCACCTCGTCAAAAATGAAATATTTTAATTTAAAATAATTTATATATATTTTAAATTTAATTAAAAATAAAATTATGATTACTTTACAATAGCATTATATATTTGCAACGCCAATATAATATTATTGTATAATGGATTTACTTCAAGTTGTCAAATTCAACTTCTTCTATATCAGTCAACTATATTTTGAATAAATTAGCGTAAAATTATTGTTATTCTATTACATTAAAAGTCATTAACATAATGATGTAAATAATTTTGGAAGTTATTTATAAAATAAAAATAAATGACATCATTATATCAAAAGATAAATAAATTGTATATATTTTTGTATCTCTGAGACACCATTAATGGCACTTGAATAGTTTATCGATGATGACTATTATTCTGATGTTGATGCCCTGTGTTTTTCATTACGGTTACGACAAATTGTTTTAATATAAAAATTTGTCACAAGCGTACACGCAGGACTCGTATTCTCAAGGACACAAACAGTTATTATATTCTTTTAAAGGTGACAACTTATATAAACAAAACGAAAAAAAAAACAACTTCAGTTTATTTTAATTTTGTATTATATGAATGAAATTACTATGTAACTAATTTAAAATATAGTTGAAACTTTTCATTGTTTAAAAATTAATTTACGAACCTATTGATATAAACCTATAGATATGATGAGAAAATATTAGGACTATGTGTTTGAATTAAAATTATGTTTGTAAATAAATTGATATTATATAGCTTCATTGTTCTGCTAGTTCTAACAAAATGTATTTGTTAATAAAAAAATGATCCAAAATAACAAATTTAACTTTAAAATTTAATACGGTTTTTAAAACATGAATATTCTATAGCATTTTATGATATACTGAAATTTAAACTGGCACGAAATCAACCAGTCACAGGGGCTTATGATTGAAAAAGAAAACGTTCAATCGTTTTCCAAATATCACTGACGTTTGTCATTTGGTATGACAGAAAACGGAAAACGTTAATTTCGAAAAAAAATTTTCATATGATTGAAAACGATCGGAAAACGTTTGTAGCGCAAAAATCAAACGTTCAGTTGTTCTTAACGTTTGTGTGGAAAAAGTTAACAAACATAAAAAAAATTTAACTAATTTGGGTGTTTATATTTGTATTTTTGAATTAAAAAATAAGCATACATACTTATAGAAACTATTCCTTTATTATTTATGTTTATTTTTGTTAAATGAAACATTTAATTTCTGACATAAATCTCCACAAATGATTACAACAAAAACCGATGATCGTGCTAAACAAACGATTTGCAATTAAATAAAGGATAATTGTGTTAAATAGACTTAACCCAAAATACAACTCTACATACAAATATATACAGAGAGGTAGTAAAAATGATCTCTTTCATATAACTATATGTGTTTTTGTTTAACAAATCAAAATTGTATTTTTGACACAAGAACGAAACCAGTAGTACCAGCAAATTTTTGACTGAAATATAAATAAGACATAAGTCGCGTTTAAATCTGTTTAAAAAATTGTTTCGAAATTTGTGAAATTTCATAGTGTGTGGGGCTGTTTTGAAACAATTTCTTAAACAGTTTACAAAATCAAAATTTTTTGATTTTTAATGGGCGGAGTAAGTTTTCTGAAATTGTTTAAACGTGTATGGTGTAGTTTTGAAACCAAAATGTAAATAAAATCAATTGTTTATGTTTTTTTGTTTGAAATAGATTATATTTTTTATAATAAGTATTTGTAACCAATTTTTTGTATCATTTTATTTTTTTTTTAGGTATAAATTTCTACAATTATTATGCGATAATTTTACCCGCCATTTTTTTTAAATATATCTTATCTTATATGCAAAAATAATGAAGTTTCTCTGTTTGTTTAAGCAAAAGTTTAATAGTTTGTGGTGAAGCGAGAAATTAGTTTCGAAACAAATTTCTAAACAGATTTAATAGTGTATGGGGCCTATAACATGCAAGAGTATGACTATTATACAAATTTCATTTAAAAAAATTAAAGTGTTATCGAGTATGTAATTAGACATGATGATAAATTAGTAGAATTTTCTTAACCAGACTAAAATTAAAAGAACCTACCTCAACATAATCAAAAATTAAAGTATTTTGCCAAAAATTATGAAATTTGACAAATTAATACAAATATATTTATTATACACATCCATTTACGAGTCTAAACAAAAAAAAAAAACATATACATTATAATAATAACACTGACGTTTATAGTTGTTTACAGTTATTCATTTGTTTATGATTAGAATTGTTCAGAAAAGAAAAATAGGCGATTAGTTTTTTTCATTAGATTCATTAAAAAAGTTTATTTCTCTCATTTTGAATATTCAATCTGTATACGTTTGGTTAAAATAATTATTATTACTTATTTAATCTTTAACATAACTATTAATAATAAAATAAGTTCAACGATCTTCAAACAAATTAATAAAAAAAAAAAAAAAACGAATAAATTGTGTTTATGTAGAAACCGTAAAAACATTTTTTAATTTTTTATTTGATAATTTGAGAATAATAATTATTGTTTGCTATAAAAAAAAATATGTATTTGGAAATGTAAACTTTTAAATTTTTATTATTGTAATAAATTAATTTAGCTATGTATGTATTTTTCTATTTTTAATTAATGTTGAAAGATTTCCGTAATCATATTTTTCTATTCTTTTTTTTTTTTTTTTGGATGAGATTCAAACCAATACAGAAGGTTGACCATTGTGGTGGCACAAGTATGATTGATTTTTCATTTGTATTCTTATCATTTATGTTACATTACAATAATGTTGAGTTTTTAAAAATATCAAGTTAGTAAAATGCGAAATTAACCCCAAAATAATCAGAGTTCAGGGGTTATAAGCACAAAACAAAAACCACTTTTACAATGTAAATTACACTGAAAAAAAAGCTGAATGCTAAATTTGCTAAAAATATATACTGTCATATTATAAATATATACTGTCAAAATAACGTTCTGTGATGGTAATTATGGCAAAAAATACTAAATTATTAACTTCAAATGCATTGTGCACTGTTAACTTGTAGTAAAATTTATTACAAAAAGTTAAATGCATAATATCATATGTAACATAACATTTTTCTTTATAAAAAAAAATAGTAACATTTATAATGTTTTAAAAGAAAATTAAAAATATAATTATAACAAATTTTCCATTTCCAATTACTATTTTAGTAATTTTTACTTAAATATACTGATATTTTTATAAAGCATCAGCATTGCAAATTTTCTATGCAGATTATTTATATTTGATTTGGGCACATAACAAAAATTACAAAAGTATTTATTTAAACTTTGCCTAATTTGAAATAAATTATTAGATATGCTTAATTGCGGTTTTTAATTATCTTGTAGCACAAATTTTCTAAAGCCACATAGCAATATTTACCAAAAATTTGCTTTTCGTATTTGTCGTCTCTGTTTTGCATATAAAATTCTTACGGTCGATTTTTTACAATTTTTCAGCAAATTCGCACAATATGAATTTGTGTGAAAGAAAAGATTTTAGTGAATACAGAATAATGCACTTTTGTTACCTATTTCAGTAGATAGATATTCTTTGATTGATTTGCTCGTGTTATAAAAAGTTGAATGAAGTGATTAATAGCTAATTTATTTAGTTAAATAAATAATTGAATGTAGTGTAGTGCAATAATATCTAATAATCATAATAAAAGTATTAATTAAATGATTAAATCAAAATAGTATATGAACTAATAAGATTTATAATTTACATTCAAAAATAATACTTAGCCTAATTGTTATGAAATAGTTTGGTTAGGTTATCCAAATAACGCATGAAGTTTTAGATACAGATTAATATTGACTATAATTTATAGATGTGAATTTTTTAAAATAGAAAGAAGAAAATATATAATTATGTGATAATAAAATAAATAATAATGCTTAAAAAATCAAAATAAAATATAAAACAAAAAAGTTAAGTAAAAAAACAAAACAAATAAATTAAAAAAAGAAAAGTTAAGTAAAAAAACAAGCAAAATAAATTAAAAGAAGAAAATCACAAAAATTTAGATTATAGTAAGTTTTAAAACTTAGCTAAGAACTGTATCAAATTTTAAAAATTTCAAGAACTGTTCTTACATATAAAGGTTATTTAAATATCATTTGCTTAAAATATAAAAACTTTAATAATATGTATATGTTTCATTATTGCTAATACTTTTTAAATTACAGAAAAAACAGAACGTTACATGAAAAAGATTCAGCATTGCCTCCCAATTTATATGATATTTCTACAACAAAATAACTATATTTACAATAATCTTAACTAAATCATACCATCAAGTTAAAGCTATTAAGTGATGTTTGAAAAATTGTAATGGTGAAATTCAATTTCAGCTAGTATTACATTACAGAGTATAGCAAATTAAATAGCAAAACTTTGCAATGTTACCTTACAAATTTACAATGTTTGGAATAACTTCTAAAAATAGAACTTTTACCTAAATTTGTAAGATAACATTGCAAGTTTTGCTATTTTTTTTATTTGCTTTCTTTAAGTTATACTAGCTGAAATTGATTTTCACAGTTGTGCATTACAAGTCAATTAATGAATATCAGCTTTATCTTGTTAGTACGATTTACTTAAAATTATTGCAAATATAGCTATTTTATTATATAAATCCTTCTTATGTAATATACCCAATATTGATTTTCAGCATTAGAGCTCGTCAGATTTTGTATCTAGAATTCTCCTTATATAAGCACAGCTGAATTTGATTTTAGGCATTAAAGAGTTTATAAATATTATCGGTAAATTTATTATATTACAAAGGAATTGATGGCTTTTCCTACTAGAAATAATTAAATAATTCTTTAATATAAATTATATCATTTTATGCTATTTAGCGTCACTATCCCGATATGAGCTATATAAATAGTACATAGTATGTAAAAAAATAACAATTTTAGCAATTTCAGTGTAATGCGTATATTATTAAACTTGTATAAGTTCAATAGGTATGTAAGTACTTTTAATCCTGAAAAGTACTTTTTCAGGCCTTCTATACAATTACATATTAGAATAGTTAATAAATTCAGTAGTTATGCAACTACTTCCATTTAACCTTGAAAAAGTAAATATGTAATTCATCTAGTAATAGGTACTATAAATTTTCCGTATTATTAGGGTTGTTATATTTACATATTGTATACATGTACATGCACATTATATCATGTTCATTAAATGTATCTACTCTTTAAACAAAAACAAAAACTAAATTTAACAAAAACTTTAACAATAATTGTACAAAATTATAACAAAACAAAACAAATAATAATGTATCTATATCCATGTAGTAATAATAATAAAAATGGTGGATTTTGCAAATTGCTATAAAAAAAATCTATACATTTCACACCTGGATAAAATAACAATAGATATAGAATAATAAAATGAAATTTACACAATTTTGTTTTTTTAATGAACCAAGATGCGATGCGGTATCATGAAAAAAACTAAATAAATGTTTCCTTTCACATGTTTCAATTCATTTTTTTTTTGTTTTTTTGTTTTTTAAATGCATTATGATTTTGTTAATTCGTTCGTTGTCAAATGAAATACATTGAACTACTCATATTATATACCAAAAAGATATACTGTAATATCAGGGAAATAATAACGCGTGGACAGGTTCAAAATAGAAAATTTTTAAAAATTTCCTGAATAAATTTTGTAAGGAGGTAGCCGTAAACTGCAGACCTAATAAAGTGCAGACAGACCAGTATGGAAAAATAATTAAATTTCCAGAAGAGCAATAATCGATATTTTCAAACGCATGAAATGTTGAAGAAAAAAAACGGAAAGAAGAAATTGTTTGAAGATCATACAGAGTGAACTGACATCTGAGTTATCTGCCCGAAACAAAAATTGCTTGAAACTTTCAAAAAAGGAACTCATACTGATTCAGACACGAAGGACAAAATCGATAAAATGGTTAATTTTTAAACTAGCTTATTACAATACGAATAATAGATATGGGTAGATAACAGTGGTTACTAATCTCAATTATTTATGGATTCGTTGTAATACGACAAAATCTAATTTCCATGCATAGATTCTTCTCGTTAAACGGATGATGATGATACTTTTCAGAATTTTTAAATACCAAAATACAAAAGTAAAACAGAAACAAAAAATTTATCTTCATTTAACGTATTTTATCTAGTTTTTATGTCATGGACATGGTATGGTGTAAAAGTTTATTAAGAATTTTCAAATAATTTTCTTTCTTTTTTGTGTTCGTGTTTTCTCTTTCTCTTTCTTAATTACCTATGTTAACAAAATAATAAAAAAACTAAAATACAAAAAAAACTAGACATTTACACAACATTCTCATTTACAGAATGAGATGATGATGATGATGATGCGATGCAGATGATGATGTTGATGAAAATGATAACAAACAAATAAACAAAACAAAAGAATTTTAAAATTTATTAAACAAAAACAAAAAAAAAAAAAAAACCAAAAAGGGGGAGAAGGAACTTTATGATGCAGTTAAGAAAATTGTGTTATAAAAAAAGACAAAAAAAAAAAAAAATTTAAATAAACAAAAATCATATAACCTTGATTAAAAAAACAAAAAAATAAAAAATTTCTTAGAATTTATAAAACAGAATAAACGGTAACACTAAAATTCATTCCCCTTGTTTTACTCAATTCAACTTCCACCATTTTAAATAAAATATTATTTTGTTTCCTTATTTGGCCTGATATATGTACGTACATTTGTATGTTTGTATATTGTGTAGAATGCAATAGAAAAATAAAATATCTTAGTATAAAAAGAAAGGAAACGATGACGATAGTTTTGTTTACGACTCATTAAAATTTCCTATGTCCTCATTAAAAATAAAAATGTCCTTAATTTTAAATGCATGCGGATGATGATGATATTCTTTGTATCTTTTATTATTTTATTTTTATTTGTATTTTTATTTATAATATGTTAATTCAAAAATTAATTATGTGTATTCTGAGATCAGATTAAAATTAATCAAAAATTTAATTAAATGTCAAATTTAGAATGTTAAAAAGTTAGGTTAGGTCATATTATGAGTCAAAAATTTGAAAAAAAAAAAAAATTTATCCATTGTAATTATTTTGATGGCAGTTTTGCTATGTTATGGGTTTCATTATAAGACGTCACACTACACGATCATATTTAGCTTCACAGATAATGTTAATGTATAAAACAATAGTTGACAGTTCATGATGTTCATAACACAGAGAGTTGTGCTTTAAAATTAAACCCAATATCACAAACAAAACATAAAAGAAAATGGAAAAAAATATTTATAAAAAAAAATACAGTTAAAATGACTTCTGAATTAAAAAAATACTAGGGACATAGTGCTGAGTAGCTATAATTTAAGTTGAAGCCAAATTTAAAGTTTTTAACAGTAATTTACGTACTGAAATACACTTCTCACGTTATAATAGAAACCACTCATGTTTTCATAAAAATTTAGAGGTTAGTAAGTTTTATTTAGGAAACATAAATACTGCTCACTCATATACTGTTTCGTTTCGATATATTCCTATACTAAGTATCATTTAATGGATAAAATTACTAAAAATAAAATATTTTTCTAATTAAAGAGATACATACATTATATATTTTTTTTAACCAAAACTATATGATTACTACAAATGACCAAAATATAGAAAACAATAATTTTAGACAGTTACTTAAAAAAATTAATAGAATAAATTTCCTTTAATTATGTATAAAAATAATAAGATGTTGAATGACACAAAATGGCTATATTTTATTTAAAAGTTTATATATTATAAAACCAAATAGAAATTTTTTTGATCCGTTAGCGCGTTTCGGTCGTATATAAAACTAATTTACATATTAAGAGTTCATTAAGAAGAAGCGAAATAAAATGAACTGCGCAGGTCCTTAAATGCTTGTCAATTATAATTATAGATGGGGAATAGCATTTATTTAATTTAATTTCAGTTATAAATGTCGATAAACGTCAGTAATAACGTGTTCACACTGCAATTAATGATCAATTGATAACAATAGGGGCCAATCATGAAAGTCACATTATACTTTTTTCAAATAAAAAAAAGTCACCAAAAATAAGTCTCGCAATCATGAAAGTCTACTAAATAAAATTGATTTGACTACAAAAATGTTGCCATTGTAGTGAAAAATTTTCATTATATCACATAATATTATAAATGGTGATTTGATATTTTACTTATGTATAATAGAAATGGTTTTTCTTTCAATTTTAATATTATAAATTGGGTTTTAAATACGTATACTTTTTTTCAAAATTATTTGTTAAATTTTGTGTATTTAAATAATAAGTTTTGACCAGTTTTTTCAGCTGCCTTTTGTTGCTAAAAATTTTCAAAAATATTCTTAATTCTTCAAAATTGTGGTTGACTTGAAATTGTCAACCCAGTGGACTTATAGTAATTCAGTAGACTTTCATGATAACAAAAATTAATTTCTAAAGTGGAAAAAAGTCAAATCCCAGTGGACTTTCATTATTGGCTCGATAATAATATCATGTTTCATGTTGTATTGACCTTTCAATTGAATTTTCTGACATTTATGTTGCTATCTCATTTTTTATTTATGATAAAACAATCAAAACTGTTTTGAAAGTGAGATGACAACATAAATGTCAGAAAATATCTTTCTTTTAATAAGTTTGGTCAGTAGATTTAGGACAAAACTGTTTTGGACAATGACAATTAAATGTCAAACACTTTAGGATTACTTAGAACAGAAAAATTGATGAACTACTAAACACTTTTTTTTAAATTTTCTTTTGAATTATTTGTTTTAATTTTTGTTTACTTTCTTTGTTTAACTGTCATAATTTAAAGAAAAAACAATAAGAAAAAAAGTTGTCCAAAATTGTTCTAAAAAAATGAGAACAAAAAAGATCAATTTAGAGCTGTTTTGACAATCTACTGAACACCGATCAGAACACTCTTGGACAAAAACGTTCAATTAACGGAAACTACTAAACACAAAAAAATTGTGCCCTTTTACTCTAGATCGTTCTAGATCGTTCTAGATCGTTCTATTAGAACAGTTTATTGAACAAACCAAATATTTTGTAAATTGTATTGTAAACAAATTTTATAAGAACTGTTATACCATCTGTATTTCACCATACCATTTCTATTCCTACAAATACATAGTGCTGCCGTTATAATAAAATTATCTATATGTCATCATTACATTTTTTTTTTGTTTTAATTTTTCGTGCTTATTTTAGTGTATATCAATATTCAGGTGTACGAATGTTTGTATGTACATATATATTTTTTATACTACAATTTATTATTTTTAATGAGTTTCTTTTTAATTAAATTCGAAAAAAAAGAAAATGAAGTTGTTGAGTTCCCAAAACGATAATTAGTATTATTTAAAAAAGAAAAAGAAAAATAAAAAAAAAATTCACTATATACATGTGGATAAGTATCTATATATAGAAATAGATTTACATACATTTATATAGAAATAAAAAAAAAAATTAATTTATAATTCACAAGAGATAAATAACTAAGAAAATAAAAATAAATAATAGCAAACAATATATGCAGTATATGAATTTTAAAATAGCATAAACAGATAAAAGGATAAAAACTCTCTAAAGGATATAAGAAAACAAAAACAAAAAATTCATATTAAAATAAATTTAAACTTTTATTGGTAAATGAGGTTAAAAAATATATAGAAAAATAAAATAGATAAATTTTTATATTAAGTATCTATCTTAAAATTAATTTATTCATTTTTCGAGGTTTATTCAAGGATTCATAGTAGGTATATTTTCTATATATTAATTCTTATCATTATAATAATTTTTTCATTTCTTTCTCATCATTTATGATAATAATATTTTTGTTGTTGTAATATCAATAAAATTTATGTTATAGTCTCTAAGAATCTTTTCAAAGACTTACATCTTTAAAAAAAAAACAAATAAAAGAACATTTCCATTAAATACAAAAGTTTTGGTGAAAGGTTGGTTCAAAGGACCAATATCACATCGATTGATATGTTTATAGTAAACATGGGTTTTAACTGCCCAACATTTTGAGATTTTTTTGTTGACTTTAAAAAGGGAGATAACATGAAATTACATTATTTTATATGATAGCTTAATGCGTACGACAAGAACAGAAAATATCATTTATTGGGGATATTTTAACAAAAATTGGGGATATTTTCAAAAAATTTGGGCTATTATACTTTGATAAAGTATGTTTTTAAAACATCGAGTATAGTTTCTTTATAACGGCAACACTCTTTTTAAACATTTTTTTGATTAAATGCATATAAAAAAAATAAATTAATTTTTTTAACAGATGATTTTGACGCTTTAAAAATGTTTCTTTGTGTTAAAAATAAATTTCTTAAATATAGAAATTTAGAAAATTCTTTGCAGCGATCTATTTTTTCTACATAAAAATTCAATAAACTATCTCCCTTTTTAGAGCCAACAAAATATTTATATAATCTTAAAATGTTGTTGCTAAAATCCACCTTATGGTACTTTTCGTAAACGTCAACAATTTGACAATCTTTTGTTGAAGACTTTTGCAATTGATTTTTCGTCAATGATTTTAGCAAATATTTTCATTTGTCATTGACGTTTATGAAAACTAATTTGACGATTGGTGGTGGAAATTAAAGGTGGATTTCCTCTTAATGGACGAACGTCCGGACAAATTTTTTAACCAATCAAAAAATTTTATTTTACCAACACATACACAAAAAATCCTCTCCGGGAATTTTCTTCATCCAATTTCTTAGTTAAAATATTTTTAACTTTTGGCTGTAAAAGAAAAGGATAAATATATAATTATTTGATAAATATTTATTGCTATCTGGATTTATGAATGAACGCATTCACATATAGAATTTCAAATGTTTTTTAAGAAAAAAATATGAAGTGTAATTTTTTTGTTTTTTAGCAATAAGATTATTTTGTTTCTAACAAATTATTTATATTTTAAAATAATAGCAAAGCTCTGTATTTTATTTTTTTCGAATATTACAATGTTATTATCCATTACTACTCTTAACAAAATTTTAAATTTTTTTAATAAAAATAATATCAACGCATGTAAACATATTTTCAAACGTCAACCGTTTTTGAATATAACAAATGTCAGCCCTTCGCGCATTGAGAGGAAATCATAAAATTTTCCTAATGGTATTTGTGTTTCAATTATAGTGTAAAATAAAGTTGTCCGGACGTTCGTCCATGAAGAGGAAATCCACCATAAAATAGCAAAAATGAAAACAATAAAATTAATGCTTTGATGCGTTGATTTCTGCAAAAACTTGATTGTCAAACAGTTTTAGAATTTATGACTGAAAAGTATTATTATTAAAGTATATAAAATTATATATAAAATAGCTATATTATTATTAAAGATATAACATTTTATTGATTTAATATTGATTTAAGTAATTACCTAATTCAAATATTTTGTTTTTCAAATGAAAATTCAGTGTCGAAATGAAATTCAATTGAAGTTTATTTTACCTTAAATTAAGCTAATAAGTACAAGTATAAACCAAACATTTTAATAAAAAAAAATAACTAAATTTGACAATTCATTTAAAATCTAGAACAAATACTCATGCATTGAGCACCACATTCCAAGTCTTATTTTTATTTTTGCAATGTTACGTAAAATTCCATGAACTTTATTTATGTCCCATTTGTTTAAAATGAAAAATGATTGAAAGGAAAATTAACTTCCTTTAACACATTTCAATAAATTATAAAATAAAAATTTAATTATAAATAAAAATGAAATCAAAAAAAAATTTCATTAAATTTTATTAAAAATTAATATAAAAACTAATTAAATCAAAACTTT
Source organism: Argyra leucocephala (assembly GCA_963942445.1). NCBI lineage: Eukaryota > Metazoa > Arthropoda > Insecta > Diptera > Dolichopodidae > Argyra > Argyra leucocephala. The sequence continues at coordinate 21,566,510 of OZ012681.1, forward strand.
AAATTATTATTAAAAATAAAATATAAATAGAATTTTCAACATTCATGGATCAAATTTATCTTCTCTTATAAAAAAAAAAATAATTTCAACTTTATAAGTTTTTAGTTTTTTTTTTCTGCTTTTAAATTATTTTTTAATAAACATTTTATTAACTTTATCTTATACAAATTTACTTTGCTAACGTTATAAAACTTGAAAAAACAACTACACAAACAAGAAAACAAACAAAAAAATACATAGGAATAATTTAATAAGTTTTTAATGAACCCATTTGTATTAAAAGGACATTTTCATTAAAAATGCATCGGTAAAAAAAAAACAACAACAAAAAAACGAATCCCTCATCACACTACCGTTTTTTATTACCTTCCATCCGGTATTTAAATTAAAAAAAAAAAAAACAAATACCTAAAAAAATATTACAAAAGGAAAAATAAGGTATCGGTCACTTTCACATGAAAGTGAAAATACTCTTCAATATGTTATATCTTATTATTATGTTGATTAAATTAAAATCTGTTCTAAACACCATTCAGTCAAGTTTGAGTAATCATAAAGTTTAAAAAATATTAAACTAAATTTTAGTATATTTAGTTTGGTATATAAGCAAGTGAGTTCCAAATTAAGCTCAATTATCAATTTCATACTTTTTTTTTAGCTTACTAATGTTTGCTCAATTGATCACACAGACACAATGCATTATGTGTTGATCATATTATCTATCAGGTGTTAATGATATTTTTAAGGTAAAGAGTTCAAAACTATGTTCAATATTCAATTTAATATTTTTTTTTTTAGTTTACTGATAATATTTGATCAATTGAGCACACAATTGCATCTCTTAACCACATCATGTGTTGATCTTACTGATAATATTTTAGTAAATGAGCTCAAAAATCAAAATTATCCTCAATATTCAACTTAATATTTTTTTTTTAGTTTACTGATAATATTTGATCAATTGAGCACACAATTGCATCTCTTAACCACATCATGTGTTGATTTTACTGATTTAGGAAAATTAGCTCAAAATTAAGCTCAATATTCAATTTTATATTTCAACAATTGAGCTCAAGATTTAGTACAATATTTGTGCTTATTAATTCGTGAAATTGAGCATCGTTACAAAAATTGTGTTTTTTACTCATACCATGATTTTTTGTGACATTGTGTTATTATTTATATTAAAGATTGTCAGTTTTGAGAAATTGAGCTCAAGATCATAAAGCCGCAAAGACTATAAAATGGGTAGAATATGTTATACCAAAATGAATGAACGAAAAATCCAAAGAAATGTATTTCATAGTTTTCCATATCTAGATTAGATTAGATGAAGACCAAGAACTATGTTAATATAGACAATATAGAAAATGCTATACTCAATGTTCGAAATTGAAGAGATGTAGTTGACGACTAATCTGAATAGAGAAATATGATATCTGATACCTTATTAATCAGTTAAAGATTATATAGAATTTTCTTTTATAATTTGAATTTTATTTTGCTTAAGTTTGATCTTTGTAGGTGCTAAAAATTATTTTTTGAAAATAAAATAATATTTTTTTCAATTGATTTATAATGATTTTCGTACAATATACAATTTCTGAAAGTTTAGAATTTTCATTAGTCCATTATTTAGAGTTAGTTTTTGTATTGATAGAAAATGAAAAATTGAAAAATAAAAATAATTAAAAATGTATTTACAAAATTTAAATAAGAACTGACAATAACAAATTGAAATATACTCAAAACGAAATCCAGTAAATTTGTGTTGAAGCGTGCCTTTTCGAAAGAAAATTTCACAAGGAAATTATCTTGACACAAAAAGATAGCTGTTTCAACCTGAATCGATGGCGAGGGATATTTATGGAAAACCATCTCAATAATCTATCTAAATCAAGTTTGTTGAAGGTAGGTAACACAATTCACACAAAAAACATGATATTCATAAATATAAAATTGAAATAGTTATTATTTAAATATACGGTGAAGAAGAATACACTTAGAAACATCAGAGATACTGTCATATCTACCCAAATTAATAACATACGTTATAAATTGCATTGAAAATAATATTCAGTCTTGAACTGTCATTAGCATTCATGGATCATTATACTTTTGTTATTTGTCAATTGTCAAGTTTATTTTCATAATTTGTGATGTCTACAGTGAAACAATTTTTGTTCTAGTTATTTTCATTTGACAAAAAATTGATCATGATCTCTCAGATTTAAATTTATAGCTCGTGAGTTCAATTTGATTATTATTTAAAAAAGCACTATCAACTAATGAAGTGATAATGTTTAAAAAAACGTATTTTTAGAGATATTGTAATTGTCAAAAAATATTACTATATACAACGACAATATAAGTAAGTAGTTTATCTCACTTTTGTACACATATCGAATAAAATTGACGTATAGAATAAAAAAAATAAAATGCATAAATTCAAACTATGATTACAGGTATGATAAAAACATTACAAACAAAAAAAAAAGTAATAATTTTCACATTCTGTTAAGGCCCCCACTTTGATTAAAAAATTATAAATTGGTGTATGTATCTAAATAGTATCTGAGTTAATACAATTTACATACATAATATACAGAAAAAGTATATAATAGCAAAGGATATAAAAAGAAAATTACAATCGATATTTTTTGAAGAAAGAAAAGAAAATAACAGTAACTATAATGAAAACTAAAAGAAAATTAAAGGACTTTCATTATTAATATTAAATAAGCTTGTTTTTTTTTCTAAATTATCCAAACGGGCTAGTCATATACCACTAAGGATTTGAAAATTATCGTTATTTTTTGTTTGTGTTTTGTTTTCATAAAATTTTATACATTTCTTTTTTGTTTCTTTTTTTTACTTTGCTACCTAATGAAGAATATTTTTTAAGGACATCTACACTGGTATTATATACAGTAATGGAAAAATAAACATCATATTTTGAAAATATTAAATAGTTGGTTAGAATATCATTTAGGACAAGTCATTGATTTTGGTAAAACTATTCGTTCTAGGTCTTCGAATTTATAAGAAAAACGAAAAATTGAACTACACTTGAACCATTGCAAAATATCGATACGAGCGTTTCGGTAGAGTAAGCAGTCAATTAATATAACAGCGTCAAATTACAGAAAATCGTAATTGCATTGAGCGTATATTTATGTATTATTCCCTCTAATGTCAAATACTCACTTACTTACTTAGTTATGCAACTTAAGTCATTGATGATTTTGGATCTGGCGTAATATCATTTTCGACTGACTTCGGTTTCAAGCCACATCAGAATTAAGACATTTAAATTTCAATGTTCCGCACAAGAGCAAATTAAACTTAAATTAAATAATAGAAATTAAATAAATTAAATACATAAAATTAATTATCAAGACTGTATTCTTATATATTATAACTTTTATTATCAATTTATTTATATTTATTATGTCAAATTAAGCTAAATTCCATTAAACAAACTATATAAATTGGTATCGTATGAAATGAACAAATACAACAATTATTATATAATATATTATGATAGATCTATAATGAATTGTTAAACTAATAAAAAAAATACATTGACTCTGATTGAAATAAAGTAGAGTTTCCAGTACATGGCTATATTAACAAATAGTTGAAAAAAAAATGCCTTGAGGATTTCTAACCCAACCCAATTAGTCATTTATTCTTATTTATAACACGTATTTTTCTTCATAATATGTGCCTCTAGACATGACTTTGATTTAAGTCTATCACAAGGCTCAATTAAGCCAGGTGGTTCTAAGAACTCTTGAACAAGAACTGTAAATTCAGAGATGGCCAAGATTGAAAAAATATGACGGAAATTAGAGGACAGATAGAGGATTGTATATATATATATATATGACTAGAAATTATTTATTTATTTATTAAAAGTTAAATTACAAAAATTAATGAAATCTTCTTATTCCTTGCATTTAGCTCTAGCATCGAAGATCTTTAGTTACGACTGTAAATTAAATTTTTGTTGTTAGACAAATATTTCATTCAATTGAATTCATGACCAAATTATTAGTTCAAAATAATTTTGAATTAAATGCTACCTCTAACTATACATCATTCCCACCACTGTATACAAAAAAAATTTCTATTAAAGATAACATCAATATTCAATTCAATTATCCACACTATCGATGGTGCACACTTAAAAGCAAAAAAACAAAAAACAAGGGGCGTATTACTAAAATGTAACACACCTTATCAAATTTCGTTCATGGATTAAAAATACAAAATTAAAAAATAAAATATTTATTAGGATTCACAAATTCTAACAAAAACACAAAAAAAGAGAAAAAAAATCACATCGAAAAGAACAAAAATTAAAAATCAAAGACAAATTGAATCAAAATAACATGAAAAAAGAGATAGAGAGAGAGTGATAAAGAGAAATTGTAAAAGTTTTCTTGTTTCATTAAATTTTCAAATTTTAAGTATATTTTCTAAAAAAGTCTTCTAAACTAAGTATAAAGGAAATAATGTTTAGAAGTCAATAACCCTAATATCACAACAACAAGGTGAGGTTTTTGTCTTTATTTACTTTTTTGTTTTTTTTTTTTTCATTTTGCCCCATTTTCTGATTTTTCATGTATTTTCAAATAAATTTTTACACGAACACGACAAATATTTTTGATATTATTTTCTGAATTACAATTTATTGTGGTTATCATTTCCAAATCAAAAATATTTTTTTTTTTATTCAATATTCAATTCGAATTTATTTGGACAAATTTTTGTGTTTTTTTATAAATTGTAATAAAATTTTAAAAAATAAAGCCGGCGGATATGCAATTAAATAATAATCGAGTTTTTAATATATATTTTCGTGTATAGAATTTTCTTTTATTTATAAATGACAAATTAGTCGAAAATTGATAAATTTTATTTTGATTTTATTTACAGTTATACTGTTTTATTTTTCCTAATACCAGCCCCTGGGGTATGCAATTAAATTGTTTTTTTTTGATACGGTAATGATTTTTTTTTTTTCTTTATTTTTATTTTGTTTTTCTCAAATGAGCTCAGTCGCTCGTATGTATTAAAATTAAATTACTTCTTAATATAGAAAATAGATAATTTTTTAATTGTTATTATTTTGTTTTAGTGTAAACTTCGATTTCGAATATTTGCAGCTTAAAAGAATAACGAAATAACATCGTCCTAATGTTCGTAATTTTTTTCAACCTCAAATATTCCCAATTTTTATTAAAAATATAGATAATTGTTTTAAGTGGGCAAACATGTTAATTGAAACATCAAAAATTCATTGACATTTTAAATTCTTTCAATTGTTCTTAAACTAAAAAAAATTTTTTTTTTTTAAAACACAAACAAACCTTCAAATTCTTGACGTTTTTTTCTTATAAATGATGCTGTTAAACGTATACCACGATTTAAATCTAAAATACTTTTACGACTTTTTGCACTTAAACTACTTAAAATTGATCCTTTTGATTCTTTACGTTTACTAAAACCATCTAATGTATCATTTATACTGCTACCACCATAAATACTTCCTCCACCACCACCATAACCACTTCCAGTACCAAAAACAACACCACTACCACAACCACCAGTACCACCGTATCCTATTCCAGATGTTCCACAAGTATTTATTGAATAACGATCATCATTATTAATATTATTATTATTATTGTTATTACTATTATTATTATTATTACTATTACTATTATTATTATTAAATAAATTTGATTGTTGTGGAAATGATGTTGTATTTACAGAACCAGGTGTTGTTAATGAATTTAAATTTGATGTGCTATCATCAGCAAATCTTAATGTACTACGATCATTACGTATTAAAAATGATTCAATATTTGGTTCACTTGGTGTATATAACAATTGATTGTCTGATATTATTTCAGTTTGTGCTAATGGTGGTAATTGTTGTTGAGATTGTGAACCATATGTACCAATTGTTGATGTTGATGCTGATTGTAATGATTGTTGCTGTAGTTGTTGTTGTTGTTGTTGTTGTTGATATTGTTGTAATCGTTTATTAATAACATTATCTGGTGATGATTTATCATCATCATCACTACTAAATGGTGGCAATGAATGACGAAATGTTTTTGTCAAAGAATCTTTTCGTACATTTTTTAATTCTAAACTATTTCGTTTACGACTACGATTCGATGACATTTCGTTGTGTCATATATTATTTTGTATAAAAATTTGTAGGACTTATAAATGACAATTTTTTTTTTTTATCTCATCTATAATATCATTTGTAATTTGTAATTTGTAATTTGTAATTTGGTATTTGGTATTTGGTATTTGTTATTTGTTATTTGTAATTTGTATGTTGTAAGGCACACCCTAACTAATTTAATTTTGTTTTATTTTTTTTTTTGTTTTTTTTTTTATTACATTTTTAAATATGGAAATAGTGTTATTTATTTATTTTAATAATTTATTTATACATTTTAGAATTATAAATCATTTTTATTTTAAATTATTTAATTTTTATTATTTTTTAATATAGTATGAATTAATAAATATTTTTTTCTTTGGTTTAATTTAACTTTGATTTTATTTATTTTTTTAATTTAAGGCACATTAAGAGGGCACATATAATAAATAAATAAAAAAATAAAATGCATTATATATACATTAATATATATTATGTACATATATATTATTTGAGATCAGAATATTATAATTTTCCACTAATACAAAATTACACATAACCACTTATATACAATTACATACTAAATTATTTTCTTAACCTTGGCACTATATTTAGATTTAATAAATTTGAATAATAGAAGAAAATGTACTTAATTTCAATATTAAAAATATTTTTTTTTTTTTATTTTTTTTTTTTTCAATTTTATTAAATAAATAATTTCATAGTAACCAAACACTTACTATGAACTGAATCTATACTCAGTTTTAAATCTTTCATACTTGTAAGTACTTCCTTATAGAGGAAGAAAAATTATTTATTAATATTATAATTTATTTAAAAAAAAATTTGCGTAGGACTTACTGAATTACCATGAAGTAATATAGAATAAGAAATAAATAAAGAAATAAAACAAAAAATAAATGATAATAAAATAAATGAAATCAAGGATAATAATTCAAAAATTCATAACAATATGCTTGAATAATTTAAAAACAAAAAGAAATGTAGAAATAATAATATTTATACTTCGGATACGAGTATGAGTATACGAGTATACGAGTGAGAGTATGTGACTTAAACTTTTAATTTCAATTTTTTAAGACTTTGGAAGTAATTTGTAAATTTACAGCACTTGCTTTGACAAAAATTAAATTACATATTTGCTTGGATTACATATTTGTCCTAGAAAATTCAATCTCATTATATATATCAGACATAATGTCATTACATATCAAATCGTTACAGGTTTTGTCCTGTAAAAACTGTAGAGAAATATCTCTATTATAAATATCGTGTGCACGATCCAACATTTTATACGAACGTTTGAAGTTCTATATTGTGATGTTGTAATTAACAGTTATCGATCGAAATAAACAAATGGCCAAATATTCATACTCAGACGATCGAAATCCTGAATAAAACTCATATCAGTTTAAAATTAATACGCACTACTTACGTATCGATTTTAAGTGTACATATGAAAATATATATCGCAGCTACCTGTACGCTGATATGTTATAATTCGGTGTCCCAGTGAAGCTAATTCTGTTATAAAAAATATCACTTGAAAACACAAAATGTTATGTGGTAAATGAAAATAGCATGTTTGATTAATTTCAGATGTACACCGGCATTCGAGAAAGAAATGCTCTATCATGCGATTTCTTCAATCTTGTATACTTGGACGTATAGTACGACGAGATATAACTTTTAAAAGTTTAAATTAAAAATTTTCCTCCTAAACTGCTTCGTATACTGCAGTGAAATCTATAAAAGTGAAATCTATTTTCGGGCGGAAGTAAACAAGATCGACGACATCGACATCATCGACAGGTCCCAACTCGTGGTCATTAAGGCTTTTTATCCAAATTTAAAAGGAAGTGAAACAGATTGATTTATTTATTTATTAATTTACAATCTACTGGGAAGTTTCTTACATGCCAAATTATTAAAAATAAATATATAAAGATTTATTGCAAAAAATTGATGATTTTTCTTTTAACATTTAACATACTATAATTAAAATCAATTACAGATGAACAGTTATTAAAAAGACGTTGAGCATTTAACTACTATAGGTTCCAAAAACGCATAGATTAGTTCTATGTGCATGGAGAAACAAAAATTTCGTAGCTCAAAAGTTACAGATTGGAACAAAAATATTAAATAAATTTAAGAGATATGAACAATTTATTTTGGTTGCTAAAATATCCTAAGAGAACATTACTGTTGCAACATTACGTCTAGTTACAAGATTATCAATAAGGTTACATTTATAGTCAGCGTAACGTGAGGTTCCCAATTAAATCTGCGAAAACAAAGCTTAATCATATTTTTTTGAACGGATTCAATTCTTTTAATATGCTTAGCATAAAAAATCATCCAAATAGGCGAAGCATATTTAAGATGAAGCCTAACCAAAGAACTATACATATAACGCTTTAAATGTGTAAGAGTCAGAAAATTGTTAAGAATTTCGCTTGATGAAACCATAGCATAGAAAAACTTTTGAGATAATGAAATCTATTTGAGGAGTGAAAGATAACTTATTATTTCCTATAAGTCCCTAATTTGATCTACACATTCTAGTAGAGAATTAATATATAACTTTAAGCTTAAATTAAAAATTTTCCTCCCAAACTGCTTCGTATACTGCGGTGAAATCTATAAAAGTCAAATATATGTTTTCAAGCCATTTTCAAAATCAACTTTAATGTATGTTCTATAATATATAACTATATATATAACTTTAATGTATGTAAAATAATACAATCTATATAAGTAAGTACTAACATACGCTTTCTTCAATATTGTTGTCAATTTTTCTAATTGCTGCTATTCCTATTGTAAATATTTAAACAAAAAGTATTAAGACAAACAAAATGTCTTAAGTCCAACAAAAAAAAAAATGTATTCGTTTAAAGAACCCAAAAACTCACATTGCATTCTAAAAACAATATTTTTTTTTCTTTCAACATTAAGTACAAATGCACTTAAAAAAAACTATAATAACCTAAATATGTAGGTGGTATAACCTACATATTCACCTGAATAACCTGTACAGTAGAAAACACAAATTCAATTCAATGAAAAGTAAAAGTTAATGTCAAAATTAAAATTAATTACAAATAAACAAAACAAAAAGAAATGCAATCAAAAAATTCATTTATTTAACAAATTTAACAAAATTTTACGAAATTTCTTCAATGAAAAATAATTCCTTAATACGAGTATCCTTTTTTATATTTTAAAACAATAAACGAAAACTCACGAAAAATCTTTTTTTGTTTTTGATTTTATTTCCACGTGACAAATATTTTTGGTTTCTATTTTATTTTTTCTTTTGTAAAAAAAAAAAAAATTCATTTTATTTCTATTTGTACGTGTGTTTTAGTTGAAGAATAAAAATTAAAATGACAAAAAACACTCAATGAATAAAAAATAAAAAAATAAATAAATAAATAAAAAATGACAATAAGAAATTGAAAGAAAAATGAATTCAAATAAATATTTCAATTTTAATATGCATACGACGAACATAAAAATCATACACGCAAGCTAAATTAATTTTTTTGCTGTTTTTTTGTTTTTTTTTTTTTATATATATTCTTTCTTTTTAGTAAACAATAAGAGTATTGTTTCCTTTTAAGTACATATACAAAACAAAAAAGTATAGAGGGCTGCCAATTGTTGTATATATTATTATACAAATACATCTCACCTTCAATTCTTAAATAATTCGGTGTAACTAAATAAATACTCGAATTATATGCGAAAACATTTTTAGATTCTCTCAAAAAACGACTATAAAAACTTTGAATAAAGTATATAGGGTGTTTAATTGGATGTAAACATTTGTAAATTATGTAAATCAAAGAAAATAATTACGTTTAAATATAGCGTCCGGTTTTCTTGATTTTTTTTGTTTTTTTTTTAGATGAAACTGCAATCAAATGCAATGAAATGAAACTGAAAAATGAAGATGAAACTGAGATGTAACTTGAGTTGAAACTATACAGTAAATAAGTAAAATACTATTATTTGCATGATGAAAAATTGAATTATGAATCAACTACTCCACTTTATTACTTTATCGAGAACCATTTTATTATTTGCAACTATAACAATTTTTCACATTGCCATTGCTTGTAATGTTATAAATATTTTCAGGTATAGGTATACATCAACTGATTCAGAAATTAGTATTATAGTCATAATAACGTTCGCCATGCATATAGATCTACAATTTTGAACAATCAAACGTGGAAGTACAATAGAACTGAAAAGGTCTACATAGACTTTTCCATTGTAAAAACAAAAAACATTTTGAACATAGTATTTATTATAAATACATGTAGGTATATGGAGTTTATATCAAGATAATAATGTGTACACATGTAAACGAGTTCATATATGTAAACATACCTAATTAAAATAATAAAAAGTATGTATATGAAATGTCATTTTTGTCACTTTGATTAAAGCAGAAGAATTTTGTTTTTATAAGAGGAAAATTTTTGATTGAAATTAAAAGAAGAAGAATGTAAATTGTAATAAATTTTTCCACCATATATATACATCTACATATAATATGTAATATGTGCATACGAATATACAACATACTATAGAAATTAATAATAAAAAAAGTTACAAATTATTAAAATTTTGTTTGTTCGCTGTACAAAAATCTATATAAAAATTTATGAAATTACATGTACTCAAAATTTTAGTAAATGAGAAAATGACTATATAATATATAGAACTTTTTAAAAATATATATATATATAATGAAATTAACAGTAATTTAATCAATTAAAGTACTTTCTTAAAATAATTACCATTGAAAATTGAAGCAGCAGTATAAACAAAAGTTTGCAAACAATTTTTGTTGTCAGATGTCAAAAATTTTCAACATTTAAAATTTTTTTTTACAATACGAAACTGTTGTACATTCTTTTTATTTAAAAATGAAAATTTTTGTTACTTTAACTCAAATTACAATGTTTTTCATGATATTAAATTTTATCCTCTCAATTTCAATTTTTTGCAAATTTTTTTACCCAAACAAATCTATTATTAAAATTTCATTTAAAATTTAACAAACTTTTGGGAAAAAAATTAGAAAATGCACAAAAATAATACAAACAATATTATGTATATAGATACAAAAGTACTTAAATAAGCATTCACTCTGTATTATTTAATATATTATGTATTTAGAAAATCCTATTTCTATCAAAATATTAACAAAATATAAAATAAAAAAAAAACCCTCAAATTTCAACTGACAATAAAAATTAATCAAAAAAACAAAAAAAAAAACGTAAATAAAAATGAAATTGAAACACGATATATTCTATGCATATATAATTTACCAACACACACACACACCTACATGTAAAATATATAGGCATAAATAAACAATAGATAAATCTATCAATTACTGAAAATAATTCTGATTATCAAACAATTGATTGAAATAAATAATACAACAATAATTCAAAATTAGAAAAAAAAATATAAAAAATTTTGTAATTCTTTTTTAAATCAATATTTTTTTAAATAATTTATTACCTATACATACATCGTAACATATAACTATGTACATTTATCTATATATTATATATGTATATAAAAAAAAATACCCAATTACTAATTTATTTCATATAAAATAATAAAAACATAATGAAGTGATCTCTAAATACACATCATGTCCATGTGAACCTTCACAAAAAAAACAAAAAACCAAAAAATTAAGAATTTAAATAGATTGACGTCGTATCGTAAATATAGGGGGTCGGAAAAATATTGATTAAAGAATCTAAAAATAAATTATCTTTGTATAGTCAAGTCTGAGTGCAAGCTATTGGGATAATCACTTAACTGTCTAGGTACTGATTCGAATATTAAATAAAAAATAAAAGATTTAAGAAATTATATTACCAGATGATGATTAGAACTCTTAATAGATCTAATCTAATTCCTTTCAAAAATAAATTAATGATTGCTTATTGATACTAAAGTTAATGATTAATCATTATTCATTGAAGCTACAGTAACTGAAATAAAATTCTAAAAGTATATAAGATAAAACTTCCAGAATTCTATAATTGGAATAGTACCAAATGATGATAAATCACCCTCTCATTTATTGGCATTATAATTTTATATTTCTTTTAAATTCCCTAACAATTTACTGTTACATTGTTTGCATTGACTTCCTCCTTCCGACACTATATGTTACCTTATTTACGTTTATTAGTATTATTAGTCCACTATACTAAAATATAATTTATAATCCTATTATAAAATTAATACTCAAAGGTGTACAAGGTGTACGAAAATTATGTAAACATATTTTTATTTTGTTTCCAGTTTTTATTTGTATTTTTATGTACTTGAATATACATGCATAGCAAAAATAAATTGAGGTTGGAAGATGGAAAAACAGAAATCGAGCAGGAAGAAGCTAAAACAAATACAATTTACTTAAAATAGACATTAATGAAAATAATTATTGAGGGGGCAAAAACCAAAAAGTAAACAATATGAGTAAAAAAACAATGTAACAGCTGCCCTACAAATAAGAAGAAGGCACTGGTTTACGACATAAAGTACTAAGATCTGTACAAGCAATTTCTTGCCAAGTACTTAAATGGTAGTAGTACGAAGTATATGAAGAAATTGAATAAAGAGAGAAATAACGGATAAGAGTAAAACTTGGATACAAATAATTTCGATTAAAGGAATATGTGAACGCTGATTATGCTGTCCTAAAGTAGTAAAGAAAGAAACAGCAAACAGCATACATTAGTACTTCAATATACTAAACCTTTAACTATTTCAAAATTTATGAATATTTTGACATCCTGTATTTGTAAAACTATATTCTTAAATCTAAATATTATTATTTAATAATATTGGAAATATTTTTAAGTATTAAATTACCGTATTATTTTTTAATTTTTGTTTTTTATTTTCCAAATAGAACCATCCAAACAGTTTTTGCATTAAATTTTTCAATAAATTTCTATATACAATTATATACGTATTCATACATAATTACATTTTTATGTATATAATAATTATTATTAAAAAAAATGTATGGTAAGTATATGTATATATGTATTTAATTTAAAATCTTTATTTTATTATTTGTTTGACCTAATTAAATTATTTTTAGTAATTAGGAAGAATTTTGGAAATTACATATAATATACGTATACATATTTCGGTAATCTAAGAATAGCCTCGATAATCAATTGGTTTGAATAAAATTACTGCTTACAATATAGATAGATATTCGAATTTAATTATAGGGTAGGTAAATACATATAAAAAACATTGTAAATTACTTAATTTGTCCTTTGATATTCACCCCTAGAAATACGTTCTTAGCTACTTAAATTCTCGTTATGAATAATATTACGATTATAGATATACTATGAATTTTTGGAAGGTTTCATTCATTCATTGCTACCTCTGGTATGTTATTTTTAAATAATATAATATTCAAGAGCAATTTATGAGTAATAAAATATTTCTAGAATTTACAAATTATCTATGTTTAGCAGAATAAACATAAAATTAAGAATTGCATTAGGTAGCGGAGAATAAAATCCAAAACAATTGCATACGTTTAGGAGCAAACAAATTTTTTGTTCAAAGACAGAGGGAAATGTACAATGTGTTAGAGGGTAATAAATATTAATAATTGCATAATTTTGTAACATTAAAAATGCATATGTATAGGAAAATAAATATTATATACAATATTGCATATGTTTAGGAGCATTAAATGAAAATAATTGCATATATTTAGGAGCAATAAATAATAATAATTGCATATTTTTAAATGAACAGTATAATTTTTTTTTAACAGTATAATAAAATTGCAAAACACAAAGTAATAATTTTTTTTTAAATATGTTAAATTATTAACTGGTAAGTGCATAATAATATGTCTATAATTAATTTTAATAATGCATAATGCATAAAAATAATGTATTGTAATTAATTCTAAATTTTATAACTTTTTTGTTAATTTATTACAAGCAACCTTCTACATAAATTCGGAAAAATTATTTAATTTTCAATTAATGTGTAATAGAAAATTTCTATTTTATTTATATATACTAATAATTTCGGTAATAAAAGGAGAAATTAGATAATTACATTCTAAAAATTAAATATAAAACTTTATTAATTGTTGAAATTAGAAAAATTAAACTTCTAAAATAGCGTTGGTGAGTGATTAGGACACTAGTTTGTAAAATGAATCCAACAAAGAAGTGAAAAATAGAAAATTAGTACTAAAAAATAATTTTCAACACCACCACATATTATAATATTTTTGTATTATTTGTTTGTATTTTTTGTTACAGGCCTCAGTATGAACTGGAATAAGTACCAAGACTGTATATAGTATTCCACAAGGATTAAAATATTCATATCACAAGTGAAGATTGATTAGTGAATTTTATGCAATATAGATGCAATAGACAGTTAGCGTGCTATTATTTTGGCCTCAATTACATTTGAAGGAACTTTTAAATTTTATATATAATATTTTTCCATCCTTACTAATGTAGGACAATGCAGGACAATGATAATAATATACAACGTAACTTTTGAATATTTTCATACTATGGAGCATTGTTTAGCTTACTACTGCAAGGCAATACAGGACAATGATGATGATATGGGCAACAACTTTTGAATTTGTTCATACTATGGAGCATTGTTTTTAGCTTACTACTGCAGAACAACATGATGATATAGAACACAACTTTTGAATCTCTGTTCATACTATAGAGTACTGCTTAACTGAATTAGTGTTAAAAAGTTTGTTTACCAAATTGACATAATCATTTTTCGAATATATTTTAATTAACATAATATAAAATCAAATTTCAATTAATAAAACTGTAAAAGCAATTCCAAATATACCGTATAATTATTATCGAATTTTCAATACAAAATCAGCAGAGTATTCCAATCAAATGAAAAATTATAAAACAATAAACAGATTTTCTTTATAATTTAACACACAATTTATACCTATATTAATATAAATTAAATTCAAATGATACAAAAAAAAAATATAAAATGTTTTATTTAATAAAATCAAATTAATATTAATTAATTTAATTTAATTGAAGTAATTTGTGATTCACATCCATATAAAATTAATCTCCATCATATACACCACCATAACACAAATCTCATCCAAAAATCATCTAAAAACCATCAAATTTATTCAATTTATTCAATTACTATGTAGAAATTTATTTTGAAATTAATTACATATATTTATTTTTTTATCATTTCGAAGTAGAATTTCAAAACTAGATATTCACCTATTATGTATATATACAAACATATTTATATACCTATATATATTTGGAAAATTTTTATTCCATTTCATTTCATTCTATTTGATTTGCTATAACTGAACCGCAACAATATGCAATCAATCAAATGCATCAAAATCAAAATTCAACTAGAAATTAAAAAAAAAAAAAAAAACTCTTTGACTATTCAACTGTTGAATTGTTTATTTTGAACATAAATTTTTTTTGTTTTCCTATTTCAAAATTTTTAATGAAGGTTATTAAACATAAATTGGAATAAAATTTTGTAAACATTATTATCAACTAATTTTTCTTCCATTTCAATTCGATTTTACATGTTGATGACCAATTTATGTTACTTGTAAGTAAGTAATTAATAATACTATATGCTATATATATATATATAAAAAATTATAAAAAAAAACAAAATTTGTAAAGTAGTTAATAAAAAATAAAGAAAATTTTAAACTCTTGATAAATGCCAATCAATTTAAAAATAATAAAAATTCTTATTCAGATTACTTCATTTTTCCTTTTCTTATATTATTAATTGATTATTTTATTAATTTTATTATACATTTTAATTATAAATTTAATTACATTTATATAGTTTAATTTAATAAATATAATTATTAAAATAATTCTATAATAATTTATTGCAATTAATTAGTAATTTAAAAAATAAATATATATATATATATATATATAATTTTTTAATTTTAAATATTAAAATGTATCACAATTATTAAATAGCAAATTAAATTTTTTTGCTTTACAATTGATTAATAAATTATTTTTTCACAACGGCAACACTTATTCAAAATTCAAAAAAAAAAAAAAAATTAAAGATTCAAGACTGTATATAACCGTAAATTTATAACGTTTACAAATTATAATTTATTTTTTTTTTTGTTTTTATTTTGTAAATCAAAAAACAAAAAAACGTAACAGAAAGGAAAATTATGATAAAATAACAATAAAGACGGCGACAACGACAGCCAATTCAACAACAGCACGACATTCCGTTATTTTTTATTTTTATTTCTTTTAAAATTTTCTATTCCCTATACTCTACAATAGAAAATTTTCGAAATCAAACCGTACGATTATGCGCTTCCCATATGAAAATAGTTGGAATATTTTCCTAATGAAAAGCACAACTGACTTGACCAGAAGATGAACAACGACTGACTGAATTGAACGAATAAGAAGACTAAAAATTTTCATTTTCAAAAAAAAAAAAATGTATTATAACGGTATATTTAACTGAAATGAAAATGTGTTTTCTTTTTTATTCTTCTTTTTTTTTTTATTTTTTTCTTTTATTTTTTTTTTTTGTTAGTTTTTGTAGTATAGTATAAAATGTAAAAACATTTTTTTATGATAGGTATGTGTGATGGTGTTTTATAACAGTTAAATTCAGCAAGGATAAATACTTAAAAAGATACCTAGTTGTAAATGAAAAAAAAAAATATCCTGAATATTTTTTCTATAATAGTTTATATGTTCGTTATTCAATGTTGTTCATCCTCTTTTATTGTTTTGTTTTTTTTTTGTTCTTGTTATTTTGTTTTCAAATTGAAACATAATATAGATATAAAGATATATTCATATCTATATAAATATTTATGTATGCATATAATAAGTA
This sequence comes from Argyra leucocephala, assembly GCA_963942445.1. Classification (NCBI taxonomy): domain Eukaryota; kingdom Metazoa; phylum Arthropoda; class Insecta; order Diptera; family Dolichopodidae; genus Argyra; species Argyra leucocephala. The sequence goes on from OZ012681.1 coordinate 21,583,701, forward strand.
TACATTTTTATTGAGGTAATACATATTATATGAGTATATTATAATGTTTACAAGGATTAATGAATTTAATTCCAAAAATATATATATATATATATATATATACCTATTATGATAATGAATGATAAATATTTCTCTTGAGCACTGGACGAATGTATCATTGCAAAATTGCTCAATGTATAGTAATTGTAAAGGACAAAAATTGCAGAACAATAAATAAAAAGTCAAAAATGATATAAACTATGCTCTTATGATTAACTAACTTTGTATCTAAAATAAATTTCTAGACTAACCTACCTATACATAAAAATATACAATATAGAAACAGACTTTGGTATTTTTAATTGTTATACAGTATAGTAGATATGTATGCACAAAATTTGAATTAGAAATTATTCCGTATTAACATACGTCATTTTTTCAAATATCTCAATCAAATTTTTACCAATAATTTTAATTCAAAAATCGTCAGTTATAATTCAAAAGTAGTCAAAATAGTTAAATGTAAATTAGAAATCGTTTCAGAAATAATCAATTGTAATTCAGAAATAGTTAGAATAATCAATTGTAGTTCAGAATAATCAATTGTAGATCAATTGTAATTCGGTAGTCAAAATTTAGTAAGTCAATTTGTCAATAATAGTTTAATTGTCAGAATCGTCAATAATAATTTAAGTCAATTAATTGTGTTTCAGAAATAGTCAATTATAATGCAAAAATAATAAATTGTAAATAAAAAAAAAATCTATTTTAATTCAGAAGTTACCAATTTTTATACTTCAGAAATGATCAGATATAATTCAAAAATAGTTAATTTAATTCGTAAGTCGACAAATATAATTCAGAAGTAGTTAGAATAATGTAAAGAACATAAGAAAAATGTAAATTAAATTTATAATTTTTTTTTAATAAATAAACTTTTAAAATAGTCAATTATAATTCAGAATTCAGCAGTAGTCAGATTAACTATAATTATAATTTAAAAGTCAATGTAGAATAATTAATTAAACATAATTAATTGCGTAGGTAAAACTGAACACTTCCAACAAAAATTACTATCTTAGTTAAATATTCTCAATTTATTAAATATGAGTCTTCAACAATAGGAATTAAGAGAGTTGCTACCTTGCATAGGTACATCGTTTTTAACTGACAGGTGACCCATACTGTAGTGATGACTCTTATAAATCAATATGTATCTAGGTTTTATTACATATGTGTTGATACATATCGATGTTTCATTACATGATCTGATTAGAAATACATCTGTTCTATTGTTATTATTGGAGATGGTCATGTTTATTTGAGATAAGACATGGCCTTGAATTATATAATGAATATATTTTTTAATGGTTCCCAATATGACAGTGAACTCACTCCGCAGAGTGATGATGAAGAGTGAACTTTTACTTAACCGATTCATCAACTCGATATGTATAAGCTTTATTATCATAAAAAAAAAACTTTATTTAATTCGACTTTATTTTATTCAGCCTGTTTCTAATAATTTAAATATTTATACAATGTATACTCACAATATACTCACAATATTATACCTATAAATAAAAATATATACACACATATATTTTTAATGAATAAAAATTATTTTGTATTTGTATGTAATAGATTCAAGAAGAGTTCTTTTAATGACTATTTTTTTTTTCTGTATGTATGCATATATATCTATATATGTATATTGAAAATATTCCTTTAAATAGTCGAAAAGTTAAGTCATTAATATATCCATTCGCTAAGTATAAATAAAAACAAAAATATTTTTATGGACTGGTAAAGTTTATTTCAATATTATAATTATAAAATAGATTTGTATCGAAAGAATGGTCGTATAAAATGAAAGATATTTTTGGCATTAAGAGTACATATAGTAAAAGTGGAAAGGAAAGGATAATATCTATGAGAAGTTGAAATTATGGTGGCAATTGTTATTGTAGTCATTATTAATAATTCTATATATTTATTATTAATAATTCATATTTAATTGGATACATCGAATCGTATTACTGTAAATAGATTTATTTTTGATTACAAACAAAGTGTTAATTTGTTTATAAATTAAAAAGGAAAAATAAAATAAAATATATATATATGTTTTACGTTCCATAATCAAAAAAAAAAAAACTTAAAGTTGAAGCTTCACAAGACTGAATGATGTGCAGTTTTGAAGCAATTTCAAACTACAGTATTGCTTTAAAATACTAATTTGAATGAATAAAGATTAAAATTAATTTTATATACAAAGAATACACTTTATAAAAATATGGAAGGTTGTTAAACTAAATTTAGGTATAATTGTCAAATACTGTCAAACCAATGAATCAAAAAAACAATTTAAGTCAAATTAATCTGCTTTGACACCACTGAATCCGGTATATTAAATAATTTTAGTATATCTTAAATGTGAGTATTACATCTTATTATCATCTTACAATTTTTACAATTTTTAGTATTTCTTCTTTACAATTTACAGGTTGTTTAACAGTTTTTATTACAATTAATTTATTAATAATTTTTTGTAGGTTTTCATTCATTATCGGATCCTCACACGCACTATAAAAACACTAAGTTATGCCACTGGTTTTGAATCTATGTATATGTTGGATTCTATTTCGCACCATAAACTAATTTTTGTCAACGATTTCAGAAATTTTAAGTTGTAACAATTTCTTAGATCCATCCCATCCACACGTTCACTTTTTCATTAAATTTTCTGTCAATTACCATTTTTATTTATATAAAGACATAAATAAAACGTCAAAATGAAAGTCAATAATATGATGACAAGAACATTTTCTTACAACTTTTTTGACATTTTCAATTTTTTTGACGTTTTGTCATTTTTAATTTATATTTCTAAGTTTTGTATAAATATTTACTGATTCAACTAAAATATATGGATATAAAAACTTTTAATTAAATTATACATAAAAGCAATGTAAATATTACTTAATAAATAAATAATAATAAATTTAAATATCTAACAAAATTTTTGTTGATAGAAAAATGGAACGAAAAAAATATTTAAAAAGATCGATTGACTCGAAAGGGAAAAGGACCTATAAAGTTGGCCTACAGATTTATCTGTAGGATCAACTGTTAAAATAAATAAATAAATAAATAAATAAGATCGATTGACATAATTTTTTTTAATTTATGGTGCGTGTCTAATCTAATACTAATTAGAATTCTAATTCCCTAGAAATGAACAATTCTGTGACATCTTAAATTAGCAATAAGCAATACAAAATTTTATATGAGATGACTAATTCTAATTGACAGATATTTATATATAAATTAGAAATTAAATTACAATTAACTATTTTCAAATTTCTCTGGTTTGTGTCTTGGAATTTTCGAACTTGAAATGCTTCTAATTGATAACAGATCAAATCAAATTAAAAATATATAAATTAATTTAAAAAAAAACTATATAAGAAATTTACTTACATCTTTCAATTATATATTAAAATATCTTGAATTTATATGTTATTAATTTGAATTAAGCTGTCATCAATTAGAAGCTTTCAAGTTCGATAATTCCAAGACACAAACCAGAGAAACTTCAAATAGTTAATTGTTATTAAAATTCATATATGAAGATCTGTTACAATTAGACTTAGTCATCTCATTAGGCACACAGGTTGTTTTCATAAAGGCAAATCTGCAGTCAATCTACATATTGTGAATGTAACTTGTCACATTTTCTGAATGTTGTTCATAATTGCAAACTGAAAGTGTACTGACCGTTTTCTTGACAGAATAACTTATTAGTATGCAGAAAATTTTTTGAAGTAGTTTTCTTTGACGTTTTCTAAAAAAAATATCTATAAAAAATTAAATATTACTGATACGGACAATATTTAAGAGAGAAGTAACACCAATCAATATAATTCAGTTACTTTACAAAAAATATATTCTACATTCAAAATTAGTAGATATATCAAAAATATTTAATTGTTAATATTCTAAGATCACAAAATTTTTACCTGAATCTATACTCGAAAACTGTTACCCGAATCCTATAGTCTTAATCTCATAATTCTAGAATTGAAAAAAATATCTTCCCAATATTTTTTGTCTAGACTATGATTTTGATTTAGATTTTATTTTTTATTTTCTGTCTATTCCATTTTTTGATTCTCGCTTATTATTTAGAAAATATTTAATGTACGACCTTCGTTCACATGTTCACTTTCGCGCATCACATGTCAAAAAACAAGTTTTTATATATATACCTATATATTTTATATATATATAAGTTTTTAAATTTTTCCACAAAAAGTCCAATAACATTCCTTCGTATTCCTAGTTTATGTTGTCTTTGATCTTTTGATAAATCTAAACACTTTTTTTATTGAATTGAATTGGAGTGAAAGCGGAACTCTTAGTTAAATGAAAATTTCTTTTCAAGGTAAAGTGATCTCTTGGTTGAACAAATTGAAGCAGTAAAAAACCCTTCTCCATATTTTTTTAAAAGTTTTGAGTTTTGCAAATTTTTATTTATTTTTTTTTATATCTTAAAATATATGTAACTACAAACAGTAAAACAATTTGTTACGACCTCTTTACGACATTTCAAGGTTATTAGAATTAAAATAAACATAAACCCTTATATAAAAAATTACTAAATCTTTATTACAAACTAATTTAACAACAACAAAAATAAATTATAAAAAAAACAGCTAATTTTAAAATAACACTTGTAATCGTACAACAACAACACATTTATATATAGTACATAGTAGATTTTAGATGGCGGCATTTATAATTTATTATAACTCTTTAATTAAGTTTTCATTCGTTAATTAAATCTTTTAGAATACCCTAAAGAAATGAAAAACAAAAACCCTTTTGACAAGTGCTCATTACATTATGATTCAAAAAAACTAGGTTATTTTCTTTAGCTCTATGCCATATATAAGTCCTTGTATTTTTATTTAATAATTTTTTTTAAATAATTCAATCCTAAATACCTAAAATGGCTTTGGTTTATTTAAAGATTATATATTTACATAATTTTATTATTACCTGTAAGCTTTGATTATGAAAGCAATCATTCCCGAATGAGTTAAAATGATTTTCATGTTATTTATTTTATTTCATTTTTCTTTATGTCTCTTTTTTTCAGAAATAGAGATGAATTTAGTTTACCACTATAGTTACTGCTGGTGGTATGATACTGAAACTGAACTGAATGAAAAAAATATACTCACCCAGCGAATTTTGAATTCTATTTCTGATAAAAATAAATAAAATAAAAGAAATATAATTATTTCAGAAATCATAATTCATCATATCCGATTTTAAAATACGATAATAAAAAACAAAAAAAAAAATTGTCTTAAAATAAACAAATGTCAAGGTCATAAATATTTGACAGTTACTTTAAAACTCATTTCAAATACCATATGGGGCAGAAATCTACGTTCATGCTCAAACATAAAAAAAACTGCTGTATTTCTGCCATTGTTGCTGTCAGATTATTGAAAATGAAAATGGCCGAAAATGATGGCAAAAAAATAAATAAATAAATTTTTATTATTATTCTAATATCAATTCAACAATATTATTTGCATAATATATAATTTTTTATTTTATCAATAGATATTTGATTCCCAAAATTACGTTGTCAACAACTATTTTCTTGTACTTTGTGTATAAAAAAATTAAATTAAAAATATTTTGACACTGACATATATTCTGACAAAAAAATAATCAAACATCAAAAATCTACTAAAAATTTTAAATTTTGTTAGATTTGCTCACCCCTTACCGAAATCACCCCCTCATCAACAAATTTTGGTAGACTCTACCTCTTTTCTACTTGAATATAAAATTACAATTGTAACTGTATTAATATTAAATATAAATTATTCTTTTTTTCTTAAATATTATTCGATTAATAGGTGGAACAATCAACTGAGTGTGATTGTTGGTAGGGTATAAAGTCTGAATAACTAAAACCTTTACTCTGCTAAAATCTAATCCACGTTAGATCAACTAATGACTTTTTTTCACCAAATATCATTCATGTGTAGAGCATATTAATATATTAGTTACCGTAGAGGTTGGATATTAATATAATAGTTTCCGTCATCATCATAAGTGTCCTGTAAGCCCTTCAGTGGGACAGAGAAATAATTTTGGTGGGGGAAATAAATAAAATACTGAAATTATAAATAAAATATTTTCGTGTATGATAAATTATTATTATATAGCAATAGTTGACATATAAAAAGATTTTGCACAAAATAAGATTGTTATAATAAAATTTGGTGAATGGAACTAAGTATATTCTCATTTCAATTGTGTATAACAGACTGTTGAATACCGTTTTTCTCTTATTTTATTCAGTTTTAACCTATTTTTTTTTATAGACTTATCTACTTTACATCACTTTAGTGCAAAAAAATTGTGCTAGAATCGGACATATCCAAGCAAAATTTGGACAATTCATACAATGTTAACAAATTTCTTAACACTCCATGGGATATAGCCAACGGCAAAAAAAGGTGGGTTCGGTTTTTCAGATCTATCTCCTCGAATCTTGGGCGCAAACAGTAGTGATAGTTTTATTTTTATAGCTTGAAAATATACAAAGCTAATACCCAAATTTAAAATAAATTTTTATCCGGCAGTTTTTTTTTATTAAACTTCAAACTTTGAACTCGATTTACTCGAAACTATTCCAAAACGTTTGTCCAAAAACAGAAATAAACCAACGAAATGCTTAATATGGGACTAAAAATAAAAATTATATATAAGTTCAATAATTCGATCAATTTTGTGGTACAATAAGGAAATTATATTAAACAACTGCAGTATATTCAATTTTACAAAATCTGACAGATGAGACAAATTTTTTATATAAAAAATTTAGACAGGAGTACATTAAAAAGACAATGCTCACAGGCTTTATAGCCCCTGAGCACTTTATCTTTTTGGATAAAAATGGTTATATTCAGAACCAAAATCATGTCCCTACACTATATCACTATAGTAGACGGACCACATGTAAAACTATAGAGTATAACCCGGGCAACATTAATGGAGAAAATTTGAGATATGACATGTCTATACCGAACAAAGATAAATTTATAAAAAGAGACTATTGGTGGTTGGAAAACACGTATAATTAGCACAAAGTACTACAAATACATATTTTTTTTATCGTTTTAACTAGGTTTAAGCAGTTTTAGTTAGGTTTAGTTAGGTTAGTAGGATTAGTTAGGTTAAGTTTTATCTTAAATAATACGAGAATATATTGGTTTTTACATCCCAGGTTTTTTCCAACAGATTTATATAAGAACTTAAGTAAATTAAAACTAAATAATAAGAATAATAATAAGAATAATTATATAACATAAATTAACATAAAAAGCAAACTATTACTTTACATGTTAATAATATTATCACAAAAGCTGTTTTTTGTAAACTTTATCTAGGCTAAGTAATTATAAGATTGTACAATGGGTAAAATAAAGTTTAATAAAAAAAAAAAAAAAAAGCTGTTTGTAGAGAAGCAATTTGGTCTTAATGTTTAAATTCCTATGGATTAAATTTTAATACTCAGGAATATATTGTTGCTTTCACAAGTATTTTTTTGCTGATGTGTTAATTGAATTCAATACAGATTATAAAAAATTTACTCTCGTTAGAGTTTGATTTTTGTTTAGTGTTTATTTTTTATGTATTTCCCAACTATAACGAATAAATAAAATATGATTAAATTTTGGTTTAAGATGGTAGGTTCAACTCCGACCTTATACTTCCTATTCCTTATGTTTGACAAGTTTTTTTTTTATTATTTAAAGTACATATATTTAAAAAATTTAACTTGTAGGTTTTGAATTTTAATTTAATTATGCTTACAATATTAATTTATTTAATTTAATTTTTGTTTATTCATTGCAAAATATAGTTAACATATACTAACATTATCGACTTATATTAATTTAGAGCTTAGATTAAATCCTCTTATCAACTACAATTTACATTTTTTTTACGTATTACTACATTGCCTGCTTAATTATAGATTACAAAACAATTTTACTTGGACAAAAGGAAAATTGGAGAAAAATATTAATTAGTATTAGGTATAATTCAACCTTACATTATTTAATGAGATCCTAAATTTATGCAATTATTTAACAAAATATATTACAATGTGCCGTATGATTGAAGCATTGAAAGTAATTTAACATAAAAAAAAACTCTTTTTTAAATGTTGAAAATTTAAAAATTAGAAGAACCTGCATTATTAACCTTTTTTTTGTAGCCTAAAATTGAACATTACTTTTTTTTTAACTAAATCTTTTTTTTTTGTAGAATAAGATTGTACATAACATCAAAATAAAAGTGAAAAACAAAAAAAATATATAATATATAAATTTAATATTTCACCCGCAAAGTATGCAATTTAAATCACATTTCTAAAGATGCCATAAATTAAAACGTTTATCACTATCGATATATTATATGTTTGTACGTTTGCGTTTTTCATCATAAATCCCGAACCGATTTAAAACAATTAACTATGTTATTGCTTCACTTCTAAGTATTTAATTTTTCAACGGGAACGTTCATTCCATTGATTATTTATAGGACCACCTCATCCCTGTTTTTTTTTATAATATTTTTTAAACCTTTTCTGTTAGCATTTCTAAGACATACCTTAGACATTAAGGACGATTTTTGTATGTTTATTTTAATTCCTCATATTGCATAATATTTTGCAAATAGTTCTTATATGTATATAGAATAAAAATGATTTTCTGATGGCATTGAATTTGTACAACAAATTCTGAATCATTGAATCATAACTTTTTAATTGAATAATAAGAATTTAGAAAAAAAAAAAATAAAATAAAATAACAATATTTATTTTGTTATCATAATATGCCATTGCAGCATCTTAAAAATAAAAAAAAAATTTTTTTTTTAAATTTAAAATTGTAAATAACCCTGTTCAAATTTTAAACGATTATATTTCTCTCTCTAATAAAAAAAACTATATACTTGAAGTATACATTGTATAGTTAGTTTCAAATAACAAATAGAAATTTGTACATATACGTTATATGTGTACATACAATATCTATATATAAATATATTTACAAAATATAACTTTGAATTTATTCATCATAAAAACAATATTCTATAGATACAATTTGATAAAGTGGCGCCTTATATTTTCTATATTTTCTTTTTTATTCTGTCTTCTCTAGTTTTTCTTTTCAAGAATAATTTTTAATGTTAAGATTGGATGAACCCAGAGTAATAATACAACAAATTTGAAATGAAAAAGGAGTATCTAAGTATAACAGAATTTTTTTTTTTTTATTTATTGTTATTTTCATACAATTTTTTTTTTTTTTTTTTTTGTTTTGTATATCCTCAAGGATCACAGTGGGATTTTAATGTGTGATGTTTTATCTTTCTGTAACTGTTCCATTTCTGTGAAACTAAAAACAAAAAAATTAACGAAAAAATAAAAACCAAAATCGAGCGATAATGAAAAATAAAAATAGTATTTTTCCTGTTCCTTAAGTTCCCAAAAACGACTGATCCCTTAAGAATAGTGTTCTTAAATTTTCTTGTTGTTAAATGATTTTTATTTATGTATTGTTGTTATTGTTATTATTTTAAAGAAGTAGGTTAAAGAGAAAATGATCTAATCCTAAAAATGTTTTCATTATTAGAGTAAAGATTTACAAATATGTTTGTATGTATGTGTGTGTATCTAATTCAAACAATTTGTATCTATTATACATAATACAATAACAATAATGTTATATACAATAAAATAGAAAAGAAAATCACAGTGAATTTTTTTTACAGGATTTATTAACTTGTGTTTTTTTTTTTTTTTAATAATTTAATATTTTTATCACGAATTATTTTTCTACATGATTTTATTGTATGTTTGTATGTAATACAAGGAATTGGAATTAAAGATTTATTTAATAACTCTCCAAAAAAAAAAAAAACATGGTACAGTTAAGCTTAAAATTCATAGAATAAATTTTATGTGTCTGTAAAAACCGAATTGATTAAATGAGTATAAAAATTCAACAAAAAATTACTGAAAATTTATAAAACATTAAAGCAGAATACAGAATATCAGATTTTTCATTAGTATTTTCAGATTTAAATACTGATGGTAGCATATAATATACACTTTTACTTTTTGCTTAAGTATTTGTAGACATTTTTGAACAGTAAATTAGCATTCCTGATGCAATAAATCTTTAATAACAAAAAAACTAGTAATACCAGACAACCAATTCGGATTTCGCCACAAACACAGCATTATTTTTTTAAATATAGTTCTTTATTTCATTAACAACTACAGCTAACTTACATGCTAAATTCACAAAATAATATAACAAATTAATTCAAATTTCTTAGCCTAGTACTTTAATGAAATATATATATATATATATATACAAATAAAATTTAAAGTATACAGTAGTGAATTCACACTAGTGATGTATAGTCATTTAAGTCATTCTTAATTTCACTTAAATTTACTTTTCCAAAAATTTAATTGTGGGGTTCCAACAAAGATTAATACTAATTTAATAATAATTTTTAATCTAATGAAATACAATAGAAATTATGTAAGTTATTTTTTTTTTTTTTTTTTTAATAATAAAATTTGTTTATTGCTAGAACATAAGTGGATAAGTAGAGCCATAAGTAATTTAAAATTTCTTTGCACATAATTTTATCATAATATATACATCTATATAATAGTTGTAATCGCAATCTAAGTATAAGATCTAGCGTGTATTAAAGAAGAGCAGAAGAAGAGAATTTCTAAGCAAAGTACTTCAGATCGGATATATATTATTGATAAACCATTAATAAAAATAGATTTCACAAAATTTTAGATGAAAAGCGATTTCTAATAGTTCCAGTGCAGTTTGAAACTAGAATAAATAATCTAATTGACGTAATTTACCTTAAAAGTTCTATCTCGTAATAATTTATATTTTAAAAGCCATGTTTTACAAAGTTTAACAAATTTATTTAAACAATTTTTATTTTTTATATTCATTGGAAGATTATTAAAGTATTTTGAAGCCATAGTAAAGTAAAACTTCTCATTGTGTGTCCTATTACAGAAAGGTATATTGACTATCATTCTATAATTTATTCTTAAGTATAGCAGTTTGAATTGCGAAGTCTCAAATGATGTTTATCCTTGTAAAATTTAATTAATGAGTAATGAGCAAAGAGGTGTCTGACAGGCAGTATATTTAGTTCTTGGAATAGAGACCAACAACTGAAGGTTCTATTTTTAAAGTACATGATACGGAGAATACATTTTTGAGCTTTTAGTAATGGTTCAATTGTATTGAAATATGAGCCACCCCAACTAGTTATACAATACTTTATTTTAGAGTGAACCAGAGCATTGTAAATATTTAATAAAAGCTTTTTTGAACAGTATCTTCTCAATATATAAAATTTTCTAACACATAACAATATATATTTATATAAGTTATCTAGATGAGGTTTCCAATTTAAATTTTTATCAATAATTATTCCCAAGCAATTTTAAAACAACCTACTCAGCATAAACTATTTAAACATGAGCCAACATGACAATTGCAGTGAGAAGCATAATTTAAACGAATACAACCAGTAGAATGAAATTTAATTTCTAGATCATTGTCAGAAGAATTTCTTAAATTAAAAACAATTACTTTAGTTTTATCACTTATTATAAGTTTATGAACTACGAACCATTTTCTGACCAAATCTACATCAAACTATAAATGCTATGACCAAATTATCATCAGAGACCAAATTATCATATGTTGGCATATAAACAATGATCAATGTGTAGCAACTTCTTTTATAGACTTCGAAGGCATTTGATACTATTTGGCTTGATGGTATTATATACAAACTACTCAAATATAAACATACTCCATATATCTAGTATACCTAATCAATAATTTGTTACGCAAAAATTTTTTAGAGTATATTTCCTCAATAAGAATATATCTAAAGAATTCTAATTAACCTGCAATGGGCTGCAGCAAGGTACAGTTAACTCTCCACTACTATTCAATATGTGCACGTAAGTGACTTGCTTGATTCTGTTAGCAAAAGCTCAGAGCATAATCACAGCATTGCACTTGCGAACGATTTAACAATTTATACAGCAAATTTCAATTTGAAAGTTGCACAGTATAACCTCCTACAGCATCAGTTATTTGAGAAAATAGGTGCATTTAGTACACGCTGGAATCTAAAAATTGACTAGTTATAAAAAATCCGAAACTGTCTTGTTTAGAAACAGAATAGATTATTCAAATAGCACTATAAAAAGAAAATGGAGAAAGTTTTACCTGAAAGGTCCAGATGGGACTAAAATACTGAATTCCAACAGATTTAAATACTTAGGAATTTTATACACCAATCTATTCAAATTCAACGAGTGTATTACTGAAATACAAAATATCAAAAGCGAAAAAAGCATTATTGGCTCTGAAAAGTTTATTTTGTTCTAAAATCCTGTGTAACAAAGTCAAATTACTTTGTTACAAGGCTTTAATTAGACCAATATTAACTATTATATTAATTGATTGTACTATGGAAAAGTAGAAGCACTTATGTTAAACCATATAGGTGAATAAAATGAATGAAAGCGAAAATCAAAATTACGATCACTAACATCCTGACAACACAATCATAAAAATCTGCGGGTAATCCAACTTTTGTAAAATGAAATTCATTTCACGTAGGCTGACAGAATCTCAAGAAGAGCTCACTCATTGCAAAAATTTTAATTTAATGGTACTGTCTTTATTGACTTTTTTTTTATAAAATTTTAAAAAAAAACAATACTTTAACAAATTCGGGAAAAAAAAATTAAACTTAAAAGAACACAATAATAATAATAATAATAAATAAATAAATATAATGGTTTATTTTGTAACTTCTAGTAAAAGTAAACATTATATCCTCTGAGAACAATTTATATATATATTTCTTGAACAACAATAACAACAACAAAAATAAATGGAAATGGAAAAAAACAAAATGGTTGTTATAAAATCACTTATACTGATACTTATCTAAATGATTGTTTCGAATTGATTTATGAGTTAAAAATTGCTTACACTTTACTTTATTTTTACTTTACAATTCATTGAGATGAGTGAACTAAAAACTAAGTGTTTATATATTATTAGAGTATTCTTGAAATAAATCATTGAATTCCCATTTCTATGATTTGATTATATATAAATCGATGTTTAAACATTTTGAATTGTTGTTATACGAAGGCAGTCCCAACAGTTTCCTGTAACGGTATCTTTTTGTCAATATTATAAATTTTTATCAACAATCGTTTATGTTGTCTGTCTTAAATTTTCAAACCGATTCGTCAAATAGTTTATAGTGAAACAGTTATTTAATCAGTTAATTTTTGTTCTTTTCATATATAAGGATAATTTTCTTAATGGATAAATTTCAAGCATTTCATGCTGCAATTCATTATCTTCTTTTGATAGGTTTATCAGCAACCGATATCCAAAAGGATATGAATAGTACTTCAGGTACTTCATAACTATTCATACGAAACCATTTGTTTGTGAGTAACTAAAACCAGCTACATCCAATGAATTTATAAGAAAACTACATGATGTAGCGCCAAACGATCGCCAAGTAAAAGTTTGTGAGCTGGCAGACATATTAAAAATAAAAAAAAATAACGTTGGACGCATTGTGAGGAGCATAAAATATCAGCGTAACCCAAATGAATTCTTATGTCGATTTATAATTGTTGATGAGACTTGGGTCCATTACTATATACCAGAAATTAACAATCAAAAAGCAGAAAAATCAGCAAGAAAGATTATGACTATAACGAATAAATAAAATATGATTAAATTTTGGTTTAAGATAAACAACAAGAGATGTATAAAAGATGGTACGTTCAACTCCGATCTTATACTTCCTACTCCTTATTTTTAACAAGTTTTTATTCAAGTTTTTATTTATTATTTAAAATATATTTAAAAAAATTTAAATTGTAGGTTTTAAGTTTTAATTTAATTATGCTTACAATATTAATTAATATTATATATAAATAAACCTTATATATTATTTAATGAGATCCTAAATGTATGCAATTATTTAACAAAATATATTACAATGTGCCGTGTGCTTTCAGCCGCAAAGTATGCAATTTAAATCACATTTCTAAAGATGCCAAAAATTAAAACGTTTATTACTATCGGTATATTACATGTTTGTACGTTTGCGTCTTTCATCATAAGTCTCGAAACAATGTAAATAGGCAGGCAGTAAAAGCAAAAAAATCGGCAAAAAAGATTATGACAACTGTTTTTTGGGATGCATAAAGTATAATATTCATCGACTATCTTGAAAAAGGAAAATCAATAAATGCTACATAGTTAACTATTTTTGTGCATTATTGAATCGATTAAATGACGAAATCAAGAAAAAACGATCACATTTAGCAAAGAAAAAAGTGCTTTTCAATCAAGACAACACACTATCACACATTCATTCATTAATAATATATGAAAACAGGAAACTTTTCGGACTGCTCTCGTATCCACATTAATTAACAGTATATTTCTATATTGTTTTATTTATGAAAAAAAAAAAAATAATTTTAGGAAGTGTATTTACGATAATAATTGATAACTATGAATTAAACTGATTTTAAATCGATTTAAAATATACTTATATCACTTGAAATAAATCTGATTATAAATATAACCTAGCAAAGATTCGCAAAAAGTGAATAATTTGCAAATAACACAAATTAAAAATTAAAAAAAAAACACATAAATTATTCAGTGAGACACAAAATTTTGTTTTATTTGAAATGGTACCATTATGTATGGAAAATAACGTCATTCAAATGACCACCACGACTTCTCCGTACGTGCTATATATTTTGTCAAACCAATTTTCCATCACTTTTCACATAAATTTTACTGTATTTCATCAATGGCACGTTCAATGTTGATTTTTAATTGTTCAATCGTTGTTGGATTATCAGCATAAACTTGTGAATTAACTTGTTTCAAAATGGTCTTATTTTGTTTGTATATTTTAGAATATATTAATTAAACAAAAAACTGTTGAAAAAACATTGAAATCGGTCCAAAAATTAAGATATTAGAGTATTTTTTTATATTGTTAATTTTTAAAATTTGTTACGATGCCTAGCATCACAAAAAATACAAATATTTTCAAAATTTCCATTTCTTCAACACGGTTTTATTTTGTTTCCATATTTTAGAGTATTCATTGAACCAAGTAAATCGTTGAAAAAACATTGAAATCGGTTCAAAAATGAAGATTTTAGAATATTTTTTCATATTGTTAATTTTTAAAATTTATAACGACGCTAGCATCACAAAAAAATATGGTTTGGTTTTGTTCCTAACTTTTAGAATATTCATTAGTAGAAAGTAAGAGATAACAATAAGAGACCGAACCACAAGAATATACCACAACACAAATTGATGTGTAATACCAATAAAAATAATTCACAAATCAATCAAATAAGAATTTGACATTTACATTTTTGGCAATTAAAATTTAAAATTATTGCAAAAACAAAAATTTTTTAAAATAACATAATTAAGTAAGTAAAATAATTTAAATTATAACTAGAATATGACTAACTAACGCTTACATTTCTTATACAAATATTTGTTATTTATTACTGAAATTAGTGGTAGGTAAAGGATAAATATACAGCTATATATTTATAAAAATAAACGTAATTAATTATGTACGTACATAATATTATATTATATACATACATGTACATATACCATGCACATAATAAAAAAAATAACAAGGATAATGAAATTTTACTACATTTTATTCAAGGACATTTTTCTAATTACTGCGTATAATACACATAAAATATAAAAACAAAAAACTTTAGTAATAAAATTTAAAATAATATGTACTATAAATTATGAATTTTTATTTTATCTATTAATAACTTATACAATTAAATGGTCTCCGCTATCAAAAAGTTAACACTTATAACAAAGTAATAATTTTTTCAACAAGTTTTGAATAACTTCAAATAATATCTAACTAGCAATTAAATCTCATATTAATTATCTATAACTAATTATCGTTTGTTAATAATAATTAATAATTATTAAATTTTAGAGTAGTATAGTTAGTAGCAGTTTTATTAAATTCTAATTTCTTTTTTATTTTAAAGTCTGAAGGATACAATTCAAAATGAAATATTTAACACACATTAGTTAGTCTTTCAGGAGTAGTTATTTGTAGGTAAGAGTATAACTAGAGTTAGTATAATTAGTGAATAAAATGATAAAACTTGAAGGATAAATTCACTATATATTGTAAATTAAATTTTAATGTAAATTGTAAGACCATACGGCTATATGCTAGACCCATGAATAAAAAAAATAATATAAATAAAACATTTATTTTTAATTTAAATGAGATTAAAGCTGTATCTCGAGCTGTAGAACCAATATATGATAATTTATTTCTCAAAAACAATACAAAACAACAATAAAATATCAATAATGTTGACACATCTGTCATTCAAATGTTTTCTTTTTACTTATTTATAAAAGAAAAAGGAGTAAAATTAATTTACATTTTCCTATAGTTATACATTTAATATTAACGTTAGCATTATCGAATTTTAAAATTTAATTAAAAAAGTCCCCAAATAAATTCAATAACACAATTGAACAGTTCAACAAACAAAATATGTTTAGGAAATTGTTTGGTTCATCATAACACTATTAGAACTCATCAGTAGGTATTTTTAGTGTTAGACTACCTATACAACTCCTATTTTCATTTTGATTGATTTTATAACTTATTAGAAGATGTCAATAGAACATCTGTGAGTTATAAAAATCGACCAAAATTTCAATGTAAAATGGTATTTTTATAAAAGAACAGTTTAATTTTTCATTGTTAAATTACATTTCGTAGGCATAAATAAATACTGTCCAACTGTCAAAATTTCAATCAATCAAAACATTTTTTTTGCTTTTTTTGCTTTGTGTATATTTTTTACAAAATTCTACTACAAAATATGTATTGACAGTTCTGGCGTATTTTGCGAAATTTAAATTGAAAATCCAGCTTAACAATGACAAATTGAACTACTTAAATTGTGTTATACTCAACTGTTTTGAAACTTTTTCGAATTAATTTTAAAGAACCAAAAATATAATTTTATTATAATAAATTCATTAATTCTAACCCCATTTATACAGTCAAAATTTTATTATATAGAATATTTAATTGATTTCAATTTATTGTGGGCACGTTAAAACAATAAAACTTTTTCAAATATCTATATAATAAAAATTTATTTTATGTAGAAAAAAAAACTATTAAAAATATTATTTTACATTTTTATATTTAAAATTTTATATATATTGATGTAAGTAAAAAAATATAAATGGGTATATAATATATATATAAATTGTATATTTAGCACACATCAAAATAGTATGTACTATACTCGCATAACTAATAAATACAAATAAATCAATTTTCAAATTTCATTACCAAAATACCAACAGTTGAACAATTTTGAGCTTTGTAAGAAGAGTGTATAGGATTCCATTTGTTAACGGTTTTATACTCTTGAATAGTTTTTACTATACTTAATTTACATTTTAATTTTTTAATAACAGATAGTTATGTCTAAATATTTGACATTGTGGATAGTAGAAGAAGTAGAATTCGACAGTTTATTTTATAGAACTCTATTTAACAAACAAATTTAATGTAAAAAAGTAGGCAAGCTCAGTATAAACAAACCATAATGGCTTACTGAGTTACGAATATTTTGTAAGAGGTTTAAAGTACATATAATCAAATTTCGTTTAAATAAAATTTACTATGTTTTTATATGTTTAACGAAAACTTAATGAATTTTATCGTGTCATTTTATATCGAATATGAGCATTTATAATATGTGTTAATAAAAATATGACGGGAGCACACCGAAACCCATAAAAACTAAATCCTTAATATACAAAATCCCTAAAAATTTAAAAATCCATAAATATTTAAATCCGTAATAACAAAATCCCAAAATATTAAAAATATTATAAAATAGTTTGAGCATTATGAATTTTTATAAATTTTTTCATCCATTTTAAAATATGAAAAAAAAACTATCAAAACTAAATTACAAATGTCGAATTCAGCTTTAATGAAATTAACTAAGTTTTCTTAAGTTTAACGAAAACTTAACGAATTTTCTAATTCAACTTAATTACGAAATAGTTATAATGATTATAGACATTACCGTATTTAAATGTATACCAAATATTAAATATGCCATGAAATGAATACAATCAGATTGGCCTCAAATTCATTATGGTTCTCATATTCAACTTAAATTTCAGAAATATACACATACAGTTCGTTAATGTAATTGATACTTATTATACCAAGTACCTCACATACCCAAATATAACGCAGTCAGAAAATGGAATAATAATAAAAATTAAATAGCTTAAAAATCGATTTTTGTAACGCTTTGATTGATTGATTTTATCCTTATAATTATTCTCCTGTATTCTCCTGTAAATCTCCTGTAGTTGAACGTTTGGTTAATTTCAGTAACTTAAATTAAGTTTATACGGTCAGAAAACTTAAATTAAGTTTTCTGTGTAAACAAATATGTGTATATATAGGTATATCGCTAGTGAACTGGAAAAATCTGCCAAACTTTCCCAAAGATTCTATATTATAACTGATTAAATTTAATTTTATTATATTATTCACATGCTCACCAGTAATAGATTATAACTTATCTTCCTATAATAATTTTATACGTCTTTATTTATAACTTGACTGACTTCATGACATCATGACTGTAAAATTTATATTAAATTTTCATTTGTAAAATATAATTTTGCAAATAGGAGATTTTTCCAGATCACCAGCCATAAGGAATTACATTTGTTTTTAGTTTTCCTTTATATACCTAACTAACTATATTGTAATATGATAAAGTTTGTATAACACTGATATACCTACAATATAAATCAATATATATGTATATAAATTAATATGCATATTATGTATATACATATTACATTATTTAGAAGATGATCCTTTTCTAAATACATACATAGAAATTAGATGTAACTACACAGTTATATCAAACCAAAATGATAAAAAGTATGATGACATCATTCAATTATATACACACACATACATACATTGAAATTGAATTAAAAGACAAAATTAACAAAACCCATCATTTAAAATAATAAAATAAACTATTTCACAACACAAATAAAAAAACACACATAAAATTAAAATAAATAATAAAATAAAATATATAATTAAATAACGGGTATTCTATTTAAAATAACGGTTCTTTCAACAAATTGTCACACTAAATGCGAATGATTATTATATGAGCGTATATAATATATGTAAAGGATTATTTTTTAAGTGCATTTGTGGTATGCGGTGTCGTATTCAAATATAGCATAATCCTTAATCGGATATATGTACATATATATTATATATATATATATATATATATATATATATATACATAAGTGTACAATTTTAGCTAACTAAATAACCTTATTTTAATTCACCACAAAAACAAAAACAAAAAATTTAACGTATATCCAAGGATATAAGGAAAAATGATTACATACATATATATATATATATATATGTATGTTTCATATGAGTTTATTAAATCTCAGTAATTAAATTTAAGTAGAATTAAAGTTACTCTTAAGTCATACTATTTAAATATTTACATGAGTTTAGTATATTGCGTATGTGTGGGTAAGTATAATTGAATAATAAGTAAAGAAAATTAAAGGATTTATTTTTTAACAGTTATATTTTGTTGTTATTTTTGTAATTGTTCAAAAATTTATTTTTCTTTGGTAAATAAATAAATTTAATTGCTTTAAATGGGACACAGAAATAAATTTACTAAATTCCGTTATGGCATTTATATAAAAACTAATTTACTAAATACTCCGATTACTTCGATTACTTTATATTTAAATTGTTGATTTTCTGTAGATTAGATCTTTTAATTATAATATTGAATATGTCATACTATAACTTTATAAATTAGGATTATAAATTTAATAATTGAAATGTAAGCTATAGTTAAAATATGGGAATAGATAAGAGAAGATGAAACAATCACTATCAAAGAATGACAAATGAACAAATTTAAGCAGTAATAGTAGGAAAGCTCACCACCACATGTTATCGCCCAAGATTACGTAATAATGGATGCCATCATAAGTTCTAAAGTGTGGGAAAATAATGTAGGAATCCTTAGGGTACATGTCATGTCAGAAGACAAAAAACAACGCTTCTTATGGCAAAAACAAAAAAAAATTCTTACAAAGAACGTGGCCGAAACTGTAGAATCTAGCCGCAAATAGACGGAAGTTTGTTTTCACCATACTTAGTTAGGAAGAAAAACAGTTAAATTATAATTAGATACTAAAAAGAATATTCCACTGAATTAATGATGTACACATACATACAAACTATTAAATAAATATTTATGTTCTAATATTTTTAAGAAAACCAAAGCTTAATATTAAGCTCCAATTCACATATTTACCATTGAAAAATTATTCAATTTTTTTTTCTGACATTTTATAGAATTTAACTCCTACATTTTACTATCGTTACTTTAAATCCATTTATTGGAATATTAAAACAAAAACAGAAAAAACTGGTATGCTGGTACCATACTATGTTGACATAGTTTTTCATTTTTTGAATCAAATTAATACTTATATACTATCGCATATTACATTTACACATACGAATATAATTAAAATATCAAATTGTATAGTTCAAACGAATATGGGGTGGGGGAGGTCATAATATTCATAATCACAATATATTTTGTGTTTGTAATCTGTAAAATGACAATGATAAAATAATAAAAAAAAATTTAAATATTAAATGAATTCTCACATCATCCATCATCATAAATTTCATCCTTGATGATGAAATATCCTTTATACATATATTATATATAAATAAATATATATTTATATATATATATATTTATTTAAATTAACTGTTGTTATATTGAATTAATTGAAGAAGTTGAGCCAAGTGTATTTAATTTAAAATAGCGTATAACAGTTATGTACGTAATTGATGTTATGATGATCTAACAAGTTACCAACCATATAATTAAAGGATAAATTTATCCAGTGTTTTTTTTTTTGTTTTAATAATAATTTACAGTGCTGTTCATTTTAAATGGGACATCATGGAGAAATTCAATAATAATTTATTTATTTATTTTAACAGTTGATCCTACAGATAAATCTGTTGGCCAACTTTACAGGTCCTTTTTCCTTTCGAAATGTGGACCTTTTTTATTAAACTATATTAATTATTTGGTATATATTTTTGTATATTATATATTTATATTATTTTTTTTTATTAGTTATCAATAATAATTTTTAATTTACAAATTATATTCCATAGAAAAATGTATGATAACATGGAATGGGCTGGGGAAATCATGAGGTTAAATTTCAGAAAATCATATTAGAATATTTTGTATATATTGTAGAAGCAGTTTCGTTTCAAATTAGAAAAAATTATGACATCAAACCTTTGTTGATTTAATCTAACTAATTATTTCGATGTTGATGTCCAACTAATTAGCTTATATTTGAATAATACCGAAATGTCAATTGCGCGTGTGTAAATTAAGTATTCTGTTCTTCTTTGACTGTTCCATTCTCAAATATTTATCAATTCTTTCAATATTTCATTTTACATCAATTTTAAATCGACGATTTGTTGAAGAATTTAATATTTTCGTTCTAGCATGATGTTTTGATGTCTATGTATTAATTTTTTAAATGATTAGAAACAATTCTGATCTTTTATTTAATCTACATAGAACCACAATAAACATTTTTCAAATCTTTCTTTTTGTTAGAATTTAAATACAGTTTTTCGCAAATATTACCAGCAGTTAAAATAATTCAAATTATTCACGATATAAAATTGAATAGGACTATTACCAATTGGAGGCCAATTTCTGCTGAATTGAACAATGAATATATCTAATATGTGTCAATATCCAAACAATTTCAATATACAACAACCAATACCAAAGGGTACGGACGATGGCAATATATGCATTATCAATTGAGTCCACATGTGAAACATCCACGTAAACAATTCAACATATCCGTTTCAGTTGAAAATAATTATCGAAACCTCATCAGCCTATAGAATAATTAAATAAGTTAATTAATCAATTAGGTAAAGAATGTATCTTTGTTTTCACAAATGCAAACCTGCAGTCAATCTGCATATTTTGGATTTATAAACACACTTGTCAGATTTTCTGAACGCTGTTCATAAATGCAGATTCAAAGTCAATTGGGCGTCAATTTGGCAGAATAAATTTTTAGTATGCATAAAATTTTTTGAAATAGTTTTCTTTGTTGTTTTCAGTATTTTAGTTTTTGTTTTGTTATTTAAAAAAAATTGTTATTTTCAAAATGTCAGTATTAATGAGCAGAAACTTTTCAGAATTGTCAAGTAAATGTTGAATATAGGTAGAGTTTGTGTTCATTATTACAAAGCACGCCAACTGGTGGCAAACCTGTTGTCACTTTACAGCATTTATGAATACACCCTATATCATCACTTTACCAAAAGTAAATTCTACTTATATATTTTTCACACAAAACATATTTTGCACGTTTCAATATGATTTGTCATCCAGTTTGCGCAAATTTTTATTAATTTATTACAAAAACAAATTTTTTATTGATTTTCATAATTAATAACCTCGGGTTCAGTCAACTTAATAATTAATAAATTATTGAATCACTTTTATAAATTTTCTGCTTTTTTTTAACGGTTTTTAAAAGCAATTTAATTAATTGAATCACGCATGCTGTGGCTTTTGATTTGCATTTGATTTTCTGACTTTTGGCATTCAGATGTTTTTAGTACAGCTTTGAAATTGTTAGCAACTGAAATTAAATATGAAGGAATCTAAATAGACTGAACGAAAAATTATAAATATACAAAATTAAAAACTAAAATAATTCTATTTGTTATAAAATTGTTATGTGTATAATAAAATGAAGCAAATGTTGATTTTTTATTTATTTTTTTTTATAATGCTAATTTAATTATGATAATTTAAAATGAAAAATTTGAATAAAAATATGAGCCAATTCACGATATATCTACATGTATCTAAAAACTGAAAATTTACTACATATCGTTAAGTTATGTGCTGCAATTCATAACGCGGTGTTGTTATATTTTAATTTATTATATTTGAAATAATGTTCTAATTTGTATGAACAGCACTGTACGGTTATATTTTCATTGCAAAAAAAAATGTATGTAATTATTAAATATAGTTTATAATAATGTCCGTTTAAGTTGACACTCCTCATTGATGTTGGTGCAACATATAGAAACAAACGTAAGCAGCAGAATGACAATGATGTTAAAGTGGTATGTCACCGTTTTATACCTTATTTTGTTTTTAATTCATTTATTTTTTTGTTCTGTTTAAAATTCAGGTAAATGTTATAAAACAAAGAATATTACGAACTATGTATATATATCACTTGATTTAACTTAAGGATATACATTTGTATATATATACTATAAGTAATTATGAATTCTCGTAAAATTTATTTGACATCCATAATACCATAATATATTTACATACTCATATACTAATAATATACGTATATATATATATACAGAAAATAATGACTTGTCAAATGTAGCGAAAAAAAAATATATATATATATATTAACAAGAAATAAATAAAAAAATAAAAATAAAATTAATGTAAAAAATAAAAATAAATTAAGGCTACAAAATTTGTATGCATAGTTAAGGATGTCGTCCTTCGGTTTTGAACGAATATTAAAATTACTTACTTGTGAAAAATTAATCAAAAATAATAAACAGAAAAACATAGTAATAATTTGTTACCTATTTTAGGAAATTTTAAACAGTTTAGGAAACCTTAGAAACATTTAAGGTATGTATACAGTGTGTCATAGAACCATTTTAATATAACTTCTATAATTTTTTAAATACAAACAGATGATTATAATTAATTGATTATAATTAAAATTTACTAGAAAAAGGAATTAAAATTTTTATTGATAATTAGAACATTCTATTGATAATTTATATTTAATTTATAACTTTATAGCTCTCAATCAAAGAGACCCATGACCATCATGGCAACAGTTTATAACGTATTATAAGAGAAGTATACTGTACAATCAACTTTAGGTAATCAGTCATATGCTGCGCGGCATGAACATAATATTTTTAGCACTGTTACCTAAAACATCGATCTATCGTTTCTACAGTAAAGGTTTGAGAATAATATTTACCTTCATTCTAGTCTATGATTCTGAAATGGGATAATAAAGATATTTTATACATTTGAACTTTAATGTTTCACAACAATTAACTATCCCGTACACATTATAGTTTCAAGTAAGCTTCAAGTGCTTCAAGTATGCTTCAACATCATATATATACGCTAGTTTCTTGAAAACAGGTTCACTCAAATCAATCACAAAAATTTACTTAAGTACTTGACTTGAAAATTGCAATCGAATAGGCAGCTTGAGAGCTTGAAAGCTTGAGTTGACATTTAATGTCAAAAATTCATGAAGATTTGTTATTATTTAGAGTGAATTTAAAAAATAGAAGATTTAACAGAGTTTGTTTTTATTATTTTTTTTTATTTTTTTATTGATTCTTTATTTAGTATAATTTTACTATTCTTAGCAACTAATTTATAAAATTTTATATTGTTTTTTTTTATAAATTATTTTTAACATAGTTAATAACAGTTTTTTTAAAGATATTCAAATTGTTTTTAATTCATTTGGTAAATTATTATACAAATTTAATCCTTTATATAAGTAGTAACATATTCTTGGTTTTTTCATTTCTAAAGTAATTAAGTCTAAAATTAAATATATATTTCTTAAATTATAATGATGAATGTCCCCATTAAACACCAATCTATTGCACAGGTATTCAGGATATAAGTTATTCTTCATTTTGAAAACAATAATTAGTACATTCATACAAATTCTTTGGTACACCGACATCCAAACCAGGGTTTCATGCATAAAACTTATTGCAGTCTTATCTGTTTAGCCTTAAAATTATTCTCATTGCACGATTCTGTAGTTTCTGTAATCTGCTTATATCTTCTTGTGATGACATAAATATAATAGTTGAACAATATTCAAAATGCGGCTTTATCATGACGTTAAAATTTTTATAGCATTCATATACGACATTCTACACCTGATTTTAGAAAAGAAGTAATCTTCATGGCAATTTTTTTTCTAAATAGTTTATGTGGCTCTTAAAATTCATTTTATTATCCAAGATTATTCCTAAATACTTCATTTCATTCAATTCTTCAATGGATACTATAATGCCATTTTGATCTCAACACTTTCATTGCAATTAATTTTTATAAATTTAGTTTTTTTGGTATTTAATTTAAGTATGTTTTGCTTTAACCAACAACAAAGTTTATCCAGTTCATCATTTATTACATTGCTACATTCATTTATATTATTACCAGATATATATAACATAGCATCATCCGCAAACAAAACTAACTTGGACTTTTGAAAAATTTTAGACATATCATTTACAAAAATTAAGAACAATAGTACACCCAAAATACTGCCTTGCGGCACCCCTAACTTTACTTTAATTGGAGCCGATATAGGATTACCAACTTTTGTTCGTTGTCTTCTATTGCTTAAATACGAATGAAACCATTTATGTTCAATGTCTCTGACACCATAGCATTTAAATATGACGATCAACTGTCTCAAAAGCTCTCTGAAGATCTATAAAAACTGCTAATATAATTTTTCTATTATGCACATCCATTTTCCAATTACTAACTACCAAATTTAATAGAGATTCACAACTATGATTTTTTCTAAAACTAGATTGATTTTCTGTGATTAAGTTGAATTTCTTTAAATAATCTTCTAATTGAACATTAACAACTTTTTTCTATAATTTTTGATTCAGTACTTATGTTATTTATTGGTCTAAAGTCTTCACATTTACAAGAACCTATTATTCTTTCTGCTGGAATTATTATGCTTTCTTTCCAAATCTCTGGAAAGATTCCACTTTTTAAAGATTTGTTAATTATAGACAAAAAATTAGAGCCAATAAGATCAAATGAATCAATAAATATTTTTGTGTTCACCATATTATTGTCTCTTTTATTATTCATACTTCTTAAGACATTTTTTATAACAAATTTTAGGCGAAAAATTTATGTCACCAAAAATACATATGTTAAACTCAAGCTATTATCAAACTGACACTTAAGCTGATCAATCGAATACACAACTTGAAATTTCAAGAAGAATTCAAATCAAGCACTCAAGCTATCATGTAAACGTAGTAAAATGACCTTTGGATCAATATGTTATTATGACAAAGTGATGCAAGAATGACCCAGGAAGATTCTTCGTTGAAATTAAACGTTCATATTATGTTTTAGTTATATTAATATTGGTTCCAAGATAAGCCGCAGACTCCTATAAGCTAACTTGAAATTAAATGGATCAACAGTGGTATTTTATTAGTATTATATAGGTTGAGTAATTTTTATTTGTCGGCAACATAATAACTAAGTATTTGTATTTCTTTCATCATGTTTCAGATTTATTTACTAGAAAAACTTTTACATCTGAATAAGCATTTCGATGACCGACCATTGTGATGTGATGATATAAATGAAATCGGTATACTGTAGTAGCTGAACGGATTTATGAAATATACTTAGTGCCAAACCAACTATATATTAATTTCAGATCATTGCAATTGCAACCGTTTTTACTTAATTATTTAAAAAAAAAAATTATAGGAATCCAGACTAGACGTTTAGCAGTTTTGATCGAATCAAAATTTCACCATATTTACTTCAAATTTATGTACTAAAACCTATTTGTTTTTAATTACTGAGAAAAAAAAAATTACAGATATCCAGACTGGAAGTTTATTAAAGTTTAATCAAATAAAAAATTACTATAAGTCCAGTGAATAACTTACTTAGATAAAACTAACATTCCTATTTATATTCTTATCAAAATTTCATAACCAAAGAAATTTTAGTTATTGGGGTAAAATTTTTTTTTGCTATTGCATATATTATTATAAAACTAAGTATTACATATAATGTATATATATATATATATATATATAACATATTTTATGTACTTAAAGTTAATTTTGAAAAAACGTTATCAAAAAAAAAAAAACAAAACATTCAATGTGAATTTAAGATAATTTTTTTCAAGTAAAAAATTTCTTAATTATAGATAAAAAAAAATAAGGTCGCATTTCATACATAAAAAAATAATTTTTGATTAACTTGAAGAAGTTTTTAAATGAAAAATATTCTAAAATATAAATTTTAATTACTGTAAATAGGGTTTGCCCATTTCTTAAATGTGGATTTTAACGTTATTATAAATAACCGGCTCTATATTATTTCGCAAATACGTTCGCAAATCCATTGCAAAAGTTAAAAAGAAAAAAACTGTGGTGCCACCATGCAAATATAAAAAAATATAATTAAGAAAGTGTATATGGACGGAATCCAATTAGAAATGCTACTTTCACTTTACAACATGAAATAAAACTAAAAATATAATGAAAAAAAAAACAATCGAATAGAGAGTGTATATGAACTTAAATGTGACATCATATGCAAATTACATTAAATTTCTAAAGATATATTTTCAATTTTTAAATATATTAAAAGAAAAAAATAAAAAAAAAACTATTAAATTCATTTTTATGTCCATAATAATATTGTATTAATAAATCTTTTATACAAAATAAGCTTTATGAAAACAAATTTATAATCTAGTTAAAAATTAAATCTCAAATATTCAATTGATTCAAAACTTTTTTATTTAATAATACAAAATGATTACAATAATATTATTTTATTTTGGGGGCGTTTTAATTGAAGAATTTATTAGATTTGTTTTGTTATTGTTTCTGTTTGTAAACTTACCTTCATTCACAGAGCATCTCCTTCTAATATTCCTTGGAAAAAATCTAATAAAATCAAATCTATCCATTATGGGACGTGATGCGAATTGGATGTGGTGTTAAAAAAAATGCTTAATCTTCGCGATACGCTTTGATTTTTTTAATATTCTTACAGAGATTCTTATTAATCTCAGACAACACACAAAAAACCTTCTTTAATTAGAGTAAAAGTAAATTTATTTGCATTTTCAATTCAATTCACTTTTTATGTAGTATAACAAAAAAAAACTTTATATTTTTTTTTTCCTATTTGAATTTTTTATTTTAAATGAATTATTTTTTTCTTACATAAAAATGACAACTAAAATGCAGGAATAAATATCAAAACAAAAAAAAACACCTATCTAAAGAAATAATTTTTTAATAATTTTAATCTCACGAAAGAACACACACATTTTATTTCGAATATATATACCATATACAATATCAACAAGTCGTTTTACTTTTTTTATATATATATATTTTTCTAATAATTATTATGTATTTAAATTAAAGTAATAAAAGTATTTTAAAATGAGTAATCGGCACTATTTTATTTTGTACCTTATTTGAATAATTTATCATGTAGTATTTTCAAAACAAATTTAAGAGTTGCCGTTTTATGTAATATTGAATGTCATAAGTTGACATATGAAAAATTATTTATATTAATGCCATATGTAAACAAATATAAAAAGCAATGCCATAATTTTGAAGATAAATACAAATGAATTATACCATATACAAACGTGATGATTGGTGTAAAAAAATATATAATCTGTAAATTTTGATTCATGTAAAATCTTCGTAATTGCTAAAATTATTAAATAAAAAAAATGTAAATACCAAAAACCAAATAAAAAATAAAGCATATAAATATTTATGTAATTATATATATGATTAAATATACGCAAATAATTAATAAAAATGTAATGAATTACAAATTGCAGGTAGAGCCTATAATGAATACAGCAATAATAATTTGTCATTGAGTGAGAAAAAATATGTCCAGTCAAAAAAACTTGTAAAATAATTAAAATTGTATTTGTCCAATTATTAAAATTAGAATAATTATTTAAATATATTTGAAGTGTTAAGCAGCGTTTACACTTCAATATTCTTTAATATTTATTCACGATTTTTTGAAAAAAGTATTTTATAAAACAATTTTTTTTTTAATTGTATAGGCAGTATTATAGGTATTTTCTTGTTAATTAGATAAATTTGAGGTTATATTTTCAAGTTTATTGATCCCGTTTATATTTGGTAATAATATTCAAAATTCATTCATTATGAACTTTGAAATTCTATTATTGTCAATACTGTCATAAATCAATACTATACGTTAATATTACGTTTGTGTTTGTCAGGGTATCTGAAAATCATAATATCGAAGATGTTATTTGAAATATGATATTAGGACCGTTCCCGTACTTTTCTGGTAAAAACTTGCAAATGAGAGAAAAGAGAGAAAAAAAAAAAAAAAAAAAAGAAAAAAGAGTTAAAAAACTCTCATCTGCAAGTAAAAGTACTGGAACGCAATTCTTGTAAAAACTTGCAGCTGTCAAACAGCTGACAAGCAATCTGACATTCTGAAATTAATTTAATTATAAACAATCATTTTAAATTTCCGGAGGTGTTTTTTTTAAAGAATTGTACATAATTAAATTTAAACGAAATGGCAGCGGAAGATATAAAAAATATATATTACTAAGTAGCGATTCGGATTACATTCTTATTACATTTTTTTAGTGAAAGCGAAACTGAAGAGTTAAGGAAAGTAATTCTAAAGCAAGTGCTGTCGGAGAACTTTTTACATAAAAACAAAAGACATTGCATTCGAAACTATTTGGAAGAAATAGTTCTAGGTTATTGTGAAGAGGAATTTGTAAGACATTTTCGTGTAAGCAAAAATGTTTTCAAATATTTATATGAAGAACTGCAAACATTTGAAAGTTTTGCAAACCTACGTGCAGATAAAAAATGTAGCTCAGAAAAACATATAGCTGTATTTTTATGGTTTGCGGGTCATGAAGCTTGCTGTTATAGAGACTTAGCTGACGATTTATCCTTATCAAGTGTATCCGTATTATTAAATTAAATTATACATATATTACAATAATAAAGAATTATGAAATTTATCCTCCACTTAATTATATTTTTCATTTAAAAAACAAAATTTTGCATAACAGACACATATGAGAAATTACAAAAGTAAATAAAAACATAACCTAAAAAATACAACAACAACAAAAATTTAAAGTATAAGTTTTTACAAGTTAAAATTTTACTTGCAAAAACTTATTCGAGAGAATGTTGTTGAACGAAGTTGAAAACATATGTTTTCTCTCGTTTTTAGAAAAAACTCTCAGTACAGGAACGACTTCTGGTAAAAACTTGGAAAAACTTGGATCAGTTTTTACAAGATGTGCGTACGGGAACGTTCATATTATAACAGGTCTGTTTACTTTTATTTGTAAAAATTTGCAAATGCAAGGCTAAATAAGGTTATAAATTTCTGCGAGAATAGTGAAAATATTCTTTTTTACAAAAAAAAAGTAAATTTGCGCAAAATTTTCAAAATATTTTCATTTTCTGGTTATGAAGTTTTTTTTAATTTGAATTAATTAGTAATTTTCTAAAATTCTTTGTAATAAAATGTTTTTGTTGATTGTTGTAACTTGTAATTAAATAAAATAATTTTTCTTGGTTTTTGTCAGTAAAAGCTATATATAAATAAGTTTTTAGGTTAGGTAGACTACTTTTTATTTATATGTGAAATATTTACAGGACATTTAAAACAGAACAAATAGAAATTTCATTTGCAAAATTTTATTTAAGAGAGAGTTTTAAACTCTAAATTCTATTAAATTTCTCAAAAATTTGTAAAGAGCCATGCATATAAAAAATTAAACATACAGGAATTTGGATAAATATGCGCAAATTTATATAAATTTGCCAATTAATATACGGACCTATTATTTGTATTTTACATCACATCATGCCTGTCAGTCAGTACTAGTAGATTAACCAAACTTGAAATAAGATGTCAATAAATAGTAACTATAATAACTGTATACACAACTCCGACCATCAAATAAAAATTCACTTCGCTAAACTACTTTTTGTCAAATGAAGCACAATTGTTTTATATTTTATAATAAACTTATAATTTTAGTTTAATAGATACATATGTTAAGAATGTTTTTTTTTTCTAATCAATTCATTGATCTAAATTAATTTATTGCATATATATTTCTGCCAATTTTTATAATCCAATACTACTAGTTAAACTAATATATAAAACATATTTATGACATTAATTTTTCTACCGATTGTTGTAAAATTTTTAAATAACCAATTATGTAATTACATATTTTTATTTTTGACGTTAAAAGGTATTGTCAGAATCCAACTACCAACGAAAAAATTGCATATCGGTCCACATTTCGATATTAACAACTAATGGTTGAACTACTGTAGTACAAAATTGTTAACAAATACATAACACGTGTATCATGCGTCTATGGTTTAATTTTTCATCGATGGTCGGAATTGTGCTTAAGCTGTGCGGGCTAAATGCGTTATACCGTTGATTGAGTATTAATGTTTTAAATTTAGTATCATTAATTTTCTTAAGTTAGGCTAATTCTAATACACATACACTGTATTTATTTTTTACACAATGTACAAAAAACTGTAAGTAATATTTTTGAATATATATTTTATTTAAAATAAAAACAAAACTATTCACATGCTATTATTTTTCATGAAAATATGTGTATGAGATTCTCTTATACTTTTAATTTTGTGATAAATTTGGAACATTTTTGTTTTAAACTAAATAATAAAATAAATAGATTTACCGTTATAAAACATATTGGAAAATCTTAAATCACCGCCAAATTTATATCACTATATTTATATTTATTTCTATAATCTATGGTATTGCAATCAATTTATTGATGTACGTATTTAGGTAAAAAGAATAAACTGATAGTTTTAAGTTTTTTAAAGTACGTTTTTACAAAAAATTGAATGATTAATGCTTTTGAAAGTACATATGCATACATATGTTGTTGTCAAAACTTATTTGTTATTCGTTATTCTAATCTTTTCCCGGAAAAATTTCGCATAATTTAATTTTAGTCTGCAATAACATATTTTTTTTTTTGTTTTATTTCCAATTAAATATATTATATTGCTTCAATAATCATTTTTAAAATAAATATTTACTTATTATGTATAGATGTACATAAATGCAATTAGTATTTAAAAAAAAGCTTTACTTGAAATCTGAAATTCTCAAAATTTGACCTTTTTCTTGATTAAATTACAGAGAATAACCCCACCGTTCAAAATTATATTTTGATAAGATTTTTTGTTTAAACCAATTTTTTTTTTTTTGATATTTAAAGAAATCCCTCTAAAAAGCTTTTCAGTACAATACTAGAATCACTAGAAAATTTCAAAATGATAAATTTAAAATCGGTTATATTTTTAATATATATTACAGCCACTTTAGCTGCCACTGTTCCTTCATCAACATTCTTACAATCAGGTAGATGTATCCTGCCTGTAAAATCAAATACTCATTGGAAAGTATTTTGGCCTTTAGTATTTCGTGTAAGTGGAACATTATATCCAGTAAAAGAAACTGAAGCAGAAAATAGTCATGAACTTGGTTCAGAACTAGATGTTGTCGTTACAAAAGGTGAAGAAGTAATATTATCTTGTGGTCCAAATTACATAGCATCAGAAGGCAGAACTACATCATTAAAAGTAAAATGTGGTGATAATGATAAATTTGTAACACTAAATGGAGAATCAAAAGATATGAAAGATTTCTCATGTGATTTAAGATCAGTTGAAGAAGTTATTGTTCCAGTTGATGGTTGTCCAAGATTAGCAACATCTGGTAAATTTGGTTATGTTCATCCAATTGATAAAACAACAAGAATTATTGGAGAATCGTGTTATATTGAAACAGAAGGACGTACTTTATATGCTCATATTCGTCTTGGTCAAGATGCATCAGAAGATTCAATTACAAAAGAAATTTTGGATGATAAATATTTTACTAGAAAAGATTTTCCAAATAGTCGTTATAAATTAGATTTTATGAAAAGTTTTCGTATCGATCAATTTAGAGATCGAATGAAATTAATTTTAGGTGATAATGTATTAATTCCTCATTATCAAATGGCTAATTTTGTTGATATTGATCATTTAATATCAAATAAGCAATTTTTTGCTGTAAAAAAATTAGTTTGGAATTATTTTCCATTGTTTGATGCTCAAGAATCTAATTTAGAAGCAGTTAGAAGAGATATACTTGAATTAAGTAAATTAGGTGAAATAGATGTTTATGTTGGAAGTCATGGTATTGCACAACTTGTGAATAAAAATGGTGAAAAAGTTTCAATTTATTTAGATCCAATTGATAATAAATATCCAATACCAAAATATATTTGGTTTGTTGTTAAAACTAGTAACAAAGATACATTTGCACTTGCTGTAGTTAATGATCCTACTATATCAGTCAGAGATATTTCAAAAATTTGTTTAAGTGAATGCAATAAAATCACTTGGTTGAAAAATGCAAAAGCTAGTGGATTATTAGATTCAAATGATAAATTGATATGTTGTGATTATAGTACAATGAGAAAAGTAATGCCTGAAATTCCAAATATAGCAAAATCATCAAAAAATTAAATTGATTATAAATAATTGTTTTAATTAAGATTTGGTTTTAATTTTTTTTTTTTTTATCAATATCATTAAATAAACCAATTTATAATTATAACTGTACTAGAAATTGTAAATGAGATTTATTGATAATATATGTACATTCACATCAAGTACATAATAAATAATAAAATTTAACAAAATTAAAAATGTTTTGTTTTGTGTACAATTTTCTAAGTTTTCAGACACAGTTTTAAATATTAGCTATACTTACTATTCTTATTAAGGTTTAGCGTGGTTTAGCATTTTATTTGTGTTTAAATTTATTTAGAACAAAACTGGAATCTTTACTGAAAAAAAAAATCTCGAACGAAAAAATGTCTGTTTTTCCAGTAATTTTACAAAAACCATTAGTTTCTAGAGAAAGTTATACTATCCCAAACTATAGTTTATACTTGCTTAATTTACTTTGTATTATCTAAGGGATTCTTAGAAATTTTATATTCAAATGCACTTTGACTTGTCAATTGAAAAAGGTGAGCTTAAACTTGGAAAATGGTGAAATTTGTAATTTTTTAGGTTTGACAATTGTTTTGAAAGGATTTCATTTATATGTAGGGGATATTATTAATCAATGGTAGGGAAAATTAAATTAAATAAAAAAAATTAGATTGATTTTTAAAGAAAATTGAAGTGATTTTTTAAATCACTTTATTTTAAATTTCATTATACCAGTACTATAAGTTGAAGTTTATACATGAAAAAATCAATTAAACAGTTTAGTCAAAAAAAGAAAATTAAATAAATAAACAATTTTTGATAAATTGAAATCTCTTTCTTTTTTGTTTGATAAATTAAATTTTATAAATTATATTCTCAAACGTCGATTTTTTCCTAGAACATTTTGAGAATCAAAAAATAAAAGACTAAAATTAAGGTTTTCAAAAAAATTTTAAAGTTAATTTTATTTTATTAAATAAATATTCATATTTGGTTTCACAAAAACTTTTTATAAATAAACAATTTTACATGCACATGTAATGGTAAATATTAAAATCAACTTCATGATATTGTAATAATGATTGTTGACTGACATGGAAAAGCTTCATGATTTCTTCACCGGAGAGACTTTTGTATCATTTTGAATTATCATCGACGTGAGAATTATTAAAATCTTCGCTAACCATCATACAGAATACCACTCGATTACAGACAACTAATATAATACTAAAAATAATTGAAAATATGAAATGTACATAACCTTAAACTTACTTATTCTTTTCAATTTTGCTGTTTCATTTCTTCAATTTGGTACTTCTTCTTCTTGAATAAAGTATCATCAAAGTGCTCACTGATGATTAACAGCACAAAAGAAGAGCAGTATTGGGATCTAGTGAGATTTCTTTCCATCTTAGATTAATGAGAGTATGAGGGTTGAAAAGTAGCTGATAAAAAACCTACATTGACAGTATAAAAAAGAAAATAATTTCGTGCTTCTTCTTGAATTAGGCATTAGGTGCCTGTTTCTTTTTTTTTCAATTAATCTTATTCTCTAAATCTGTTAAATTTAAATAAAATTAATTAAAAAAAAAAAAAAACATTGTAATTATTTAAATTAAAAAATATAAATTAAAACAGTATTTTTTTTTATTTTTATTTTTAATTTTTCTTTTGACTTTGTTCTTTATTTTCATTTTTATAAGTATATAATAATGATAATAATAATAATTAATTATTTTTCATCAAATAAAATATTCAAATACAATAAGACACGAAAAAGTTAATTCTGTTATAATTCTTTTTTTTTTTTTTTCTTTATATTTATATACATATATATTATATATTTATTTATATAAATATATAGATAAATTTATTTATATAAAGTATAATTATTAAATTTTATTTAAATTTTTCGAATAGTTTCCTTTATTTTTATTTTTTTTTATTTTTTGTGTTTTTTTTTTGTTTTTGTTTTTGTTTATTTTAACGAAACTTTTACAAACACGAATGTATATAATTTTTGTTGTTATTAAATTTTATTAAATTCAGCCCATTTATTTAATTTATTAATTTTGTAAATAAATAAATTAATCATTCCGACATTTACATAAGTTATAATATTATAACTGAGTTTTTATTAAAAAAAAAAATTGCAATGATAAAATGCGATGAAGTTTTCTTTTTGCTATTATTGAACATTATTTTTTTACTTACAATATTTAAATTAATTTATTTTCTTTTCAAATATTTCTTAAAGTGGAAGTTTCTTATTTTTTGTTTTCCTGTTGTTTTTTTTTTTCTTAAATAATTTGATGTTTTTTCTTATTCTTATTTTAATAGTTTAAGTAATTTGTAGTTTTTGTTTTTGTTTTCAATTAGTAGCCCATAATGTGTAAATTTATTTTATTAATAAAATTATTTAAAATAAATATGGAACATTAATATGGTATAAGGTGGTATAAGCATAGCAAAAACTAACTCAACTTCTATATTATACTTTTTCTATGGTATATGGGTTCTATATTATACCTTTTCTAAGTATTTTAAATTGTTAACTCTAAAATACTACAGAACCGACCGATTTTAATTATTTTTTGAATATTTTTAATTGAATTTTAATAAAAAACATATAGGTAGGTACAGAGATAACTTTAATAATATCTTATATTCTTATGCGAAACAAAAGGGTTTAACTAACTTTAAATTAGATTTAAATAAATATATAAATGGCTAGCTTCCGACGAGTTATGCCATAGGATCTATTTTCTTTAACTTTTGTTAATGTTGATTTTTTTTTTAATTTAATATTATATTCTTATCCGATGTGACCCATATGCAATATCTAAACAATAGAAATTAAATATGTTACACTAACATAACAAATTATAATTATCTTTATAATAACAAATAAACACCGAAGTTGATTATTTTATACTCAATTGTATTTATTTGTAGCTTTAGTATTCAATAATTCAAGATAATCTTTCTAATATCATAATTGGAAAACTTGTTTCATTCCTATATTATTTTAGTATCATTAGTTTGTACAATAATTTTAAGAATTGTATAATAATTACATAAGAAATAGGATATATATAAAGAAAATTGTTAATATTTTAAAACACATGTAGGTAAGTTTAAAAAAAATAGCTCAGTAAGGACATGAATTGCTAATTTCTAACAAAAAAAAAAAAAAAAAATCAATAACCCGCCTGAAAAGTTAAAAATTTGAAAAATTGAATCTAGAAACTATTTTTTTTTGCACAAGTTTAAATATAAAAATTTGGTATTTTTTTTTAGTATATAATTTGAAGAAAATAAAATAAAAAATTTAATTTTTGCTACTGTGGAATCCAGTATATATAAAAACATCTAAATTTGTTATTTTAAAATTGACAGTTAATCCTTAAATGGCCTTTCTTATGAGAGTTAAAATTTATATATCGATTGTTATATTTATTATATTATTTTTATGTACTAAAGTAATTCGACGATATTTTTATATTTTGAATTCAACTCTAACATAAAATTAAATTTTTCATTTTATTTAAATATATACCTACTCGATCCCACTTAAATATGCAAACTGCTTCGATAATGAAAATTTTTGTCCACAGATTAATTTGCCATTAGTTGTTAGTTAGTACACATTTTTGCATATATATTTCTATAAAGTAATAAAACAAAATACCATTTTACATATTTCATTATATTAACTTCAATTTCATCGAAAACAAAATTTATATATTTTTATTTTATGTATTTATGTAGAAATTAGGCTTTGATGTTTATTAAGATTATGTTGAGAAAGTGTAAATATGTTAGTATATTAAGATTTTGTTAGAATTAAAATGTTATGTTAGAAGGTAATCATAATATAATATAATTGCAATTTTGTATTTCCATATTTAATTTTATCTCTAAAAATGGAATTGTAATATTTCAAGAAATAAATATTCGTTTCATACAGATCAGTATACAAAAATTAAATAAAAATTTTAATTGTTGCAAATTAAAAGTATCAATAATTGCAACAATTGAATTAGGAGTTAATATTTAAAATAAACAATTATAATTTAATTTGATTTATTAAGAAATTATCTGTCCAAAATTGTGAATAGACACACATTTCATAAGTAAAAGAAAATTGAATTACATTTAATTATTTTATTTGAAATTTACTCATTTAATTCAATAAATATTAATTTTATATTAATATGAATTATAAATTTTTTTTTGTTTTTTGAATTTAAGTATTTGATATAACAAGCACATTTATAAGAATAAAATTAAACGAAAAAATTTTTAATTGTTTTTGTTTATTTTTTTTTTTTTTTTTTATTTAAATGTCAATTTAAAGAACGACACAATTTTTGTATAATCTGATCAAATAGAGATATAATTGCACATTTAATAATATATCATTATTAATTATTAATAATAGAAATATGTATACACATTTAGTTTTTACTTAGAAATTCAAATTGAAAAGAATTTTATTATGGGCCTTTTGACCAATGTTGGTTTATTAATTTACACCATAATTTTTTAAATTTATATGTTACAAAAAAAAAAACAAGAAAACATTTTAATTTGAAAGATTATCAAAATTAAAATTACATTTAAGAGAATAGATACGTTGTGTAAAACATTTGTAACAACAAAACTTTGAAGCATTGAGAAAACATTTGTGGAAAAAATTTTATTATTTTTATTTATTTTTTATGAATTAACTTTTTATTAAAAATTTTCGAAAGAGAGAATTTGAATAAAAAAAAAAATAATATTTTTAATATTTCACATAAATATATTACATATATGTATTTAGAAAATAAGGTGAATTTATTAGATTTTTTTTTTTTTTACATTTTTTTTTATAATTTTTTCTTTTGGATTATAATATTTATAATTTTTATTAAACATCAGTAATTTTATATTTTTAAATAGATTTATCACGAATGACAAAAATACATCAATAAATGCATTCAATAATTTATTTTGTTTACATAATTGAATATTAATTTTTTTTTATTTATATGAATTATTATATAATTAAGTAATTCAAAATATATATATTTTTATTGTAAAAATACTTTAATTATCAACTTTTGTTTTTTGTAAATATAAGAGAAATATGAGTTCAAAATTATATTAGTGTAATTGATTTTTAATTTAAAATAATTAAAAATTCAATAATGATAACAATATTTAAAAATTGATTAAGCTGCGAGTAAAAAAATCAGTAAAATTAATATGTACGTAAAAATGAAACAGTGAAAAAATATTTTTTTTTGTTATGGTGACGTTGTTTCATTTTGATGACATTACCGAACAGTTATTCAGAAAAAATAAATACTGA
This sequence comes from Argyra leucocephala, assembly GCA_963942445.1. NCBI lineage: Eukaryota > Metazoa > Arthropoda > Insecta > Diptera > Dolichopodidae > Argyra > Argyra leucocephala. The sequence goes on from OZ012681.1 coordinate 21,622,924, forward strand.
CCCGTAAAATAATAAAATAGATTTTACATCAAATTATTAACTTATACAATGTTTTTTTTTTATTAATTTATATAAAATATTAATTAATTTATATTTAAAATATTAAAAAAAAAAAAAAAAAATTATATGTATTCGTTTTACTGATCGCTATAACCGCAGCTTAAATAGACAGGATAAATAAATACATATTTTTAATTTTAACTGAAACTATTTCTATTTTAAATGAAACTATTTCCATTTTAAGTGAAACATTTGTATTTTAAATAAAAATCTGAAAAAATTTCAGTAAAAGAAATTGTTCACTCAAAAATTAAATCGTTTCAATTAAAGTTAATATTTGTGTCACAAGGAGTCATATACAGAATGTGTTGACGTTTATAAATTTACGTCAAATCGAAAAAAAAACTTGCAAAATATATTTACAGAATTTTTTTTTTTTATTAAATTCTTGTTTTATTTCCTGTATTGAAATTCGAATTTATTCAAATTAAATTCAATTTATACAAAAAAAATTGCATAATTATTAGAGTATTTTTACAAAATATATATATATCAATATAATATATATATATTTTATATATTATGAATATTAGTTTTCTTTACGGTTTTTTTTTTGTTTTTTTTTTTACTAGTTTCGTTTTTTTCCATAAATTCAATTTTAGAAATAGAATAGAATAAAGACACGTTTGATAATAATAATAATAATTGATAATAAATAAAAAATAATAATTTGTTTTTCAGTTTTATTTTACATTTTTTATTTCTTTTAATTTACAATCAAAAACATTTTAAAATAAATAATTTGAAAAATTTGTTTTCGTTAAAATTAAAAATACATAATTAGGAAATTACTTTTAAATATTTTATATTTATATAAATGTATAATGTATATTATTGAACGATATTTATTTTATGATAATAGAATTTTATAAGATAATTTTCTTTTTCTATAAAATATTTTTCATTTTTTTTTTTTGCTGTATTTTGATATTTGGTTATAATGATATTTTATTAAAATTTCACGTTAAACGTTTTTTTTTTTCTTTTTTGTTTAGATTATTTATATTTATTTACCTTTACAATTAAATAATTTTTTTCAAATATCTGAGAATAACTTTTCATTAAAGTTATTTATTTTTTGTTGTGTTAATTAATCCATTTTATTTTTTTTATATTTATTATTTATTTATTTATTTTTATTTTTTTTTTTATATTTTCCTTTTTTTTTTTGAGATTTTGAAAACAATAATTTTATAATTAATTAACTATGTATTGTCTTTGTGTTTCAATATATGAAATATTCAAATATCTTTCTTTTTTTTTAGTTACAAACGTTGTCTCTTATTATTTAAATACAATTTTCTTTGCCGAATTTTTTTTAGTATTCAAAATTATTTTATTTTAATATTTAGTAAATATATTTTTTAATTACAGGCCAATTCAATATTGAATTTTTAATTTGTTCTTTTTTTTTGTTTTGTTTGTTTTTATCATGATGCAATACGATTTTTTTTATACATATTATGAAAAAAAATTAAAATTGACTTTAATTTATATTTTAAAATTTAATTTTGACAATTTAATAATATATATTAAAATGAATTGCTAAGAAACCATATCTTAGAACTTCTGTATTTGCTGATAAAATTCTTCTATATTTTGCACGGTTTATCAAATTTAATTTGAAGTAAAATTCTAATTTTTTTAAATTTTGTAATATTGTTTTTATTAAACTCAAAATACAATATATTATTTTCGTAATTTAATTCACGAATGTTGGTCTACAAAACCATATGAAATGGTACAAATCTTACATTTGCTTTTACATGTGATTAATTAAACAAACTCACAATTAAATTTTTTTTTATCTTAAAAATGCATGTACCGAGATTTAAATAAATATACATTAAGTAAAAAAAGATAAATTTAAAAAATAATTTAATAACATAAAAAATGCTACAATAATATAAAGAAACAATTTTTTTTTTTAATTTTGTTATCTCAAATGTAAATATATAATTGATTTTTTTTTTTAAATGAGCTTCAATTTAAAAATTTAAGAATAATAAAATTATTATGCAAAAATTGGTTTGCTTACAAAAAAAAAAAAAAAAACGGAAATTTTTTTTCTGAATTAAAATTATATTAAGATATTAATTTTTAAAGTCAACTACTACTTTTAAAATTATAACATTTTATGTCTTGTTACTACATTTCTCTGGTCCAATTTTTAATAATAATACATATATATATAGTGACTATATTATATAAATGTATTTATTTGATTATATACAATAATTTATTTCAAATATTAATTCTACAACATTCTATTCAAATTTCAATTGTCAATATTAATGATATTTTATTACATACTAATTTACTCAAATTATTATTATTATTTAAATTCTAAATATCAAGCAGATACCATTAACTATTTTTATAGATTTTTCGATAAAACTCGTATCAGGGACCATTCTAAGCACAATATTTGACTTTAAAATTTATATTTATATTAATTTTTTTTTTTTAATTTTAAAATCACATAATCTTTACGAATTTTATTCAATTTAAAAAAAAAATAACTTAATTAATCAAAATAAAAAAATATATATATATATGTATATATATAAACTATTAAAAATGCCGATATTGTATTTTCCGATATGAAATTATTTTACTGATATTTTAAAAATAATTAAAAAAAAAAAGTTTTTTAAATTTAATTTTAATATAAGATTCTCCTTCTAAAAACTAATTTTCATATTATTTTCTCATTTCTAATTATATATGTGTTACTAATATGATTATTTAATTTAATTTATGTTGCAAAGCTTCTATTTTAGTTAAATCTTTTCAAAAATTCAAATACAGAGTTATGCTTTAATTAATTTTTGTTTCATTTTATTAATTTTATTTAATTGTCATGTTTAAAATTCTTTTTATATTTATTTTATAAAAATTAAAAATTTTTATAAAAAATTATTTTTGACGACGACGATTTTGTAAAACAACCTTCGAAAATCAATAATCATATTGATGAGTAAAAATTATAACTAACAAAAAAAAAAACTTTTTTTATAACTTAAATTAAAATATTTAAAATTGTAGAATAATATAATTAACTATAATATATAAACAAATCTTAAAATTCAAAACTTTCAAAACTTAAATAAACAAATTTTATATGTAATGTATATTTTAAAAATTTTTAAGCAATTAGTTTTGAGTTTTATTTTTAAAATATTTTTTTCTCTATCATAATTATTTAATTTTAATCATATTTATGTGTAAATGTATATATGCATTTATTTTATTTTGTTTTTATTTTTTTTTTGTACATGATAAATTTATTTTTCTTAAATTTTTACAGCTATAATAATAATAACACAAAATTGTAAATTAAAAAATAAGAAAAAAAAACAATTTAATTTATTTTTTAAAATTTAATTAAAACTAATTATACATAATATATGATAAAATTTTAAATAATCAATAACTTTTAATAGTATAATTTCAAATAAAATATTCAATTTATTCATTTCAGATACGTATTGCATAGTTTTTAATGAATATTAGCTTTTCTGTTTTTATAATTAAATTTTTTATTGTATTATTGATTTTCTTTTCGACACAATATTAATTTATGGTAAGGGAACAACAATTTGAACGTAAGTATGTGGGAAATATCCAGTTCGGCCATTAACACTTCCTTCATACCAATTTTCATCGACACGATTTAAAAGTTGAATTATATCATTTTCCTTAAATATTGAAAATATATAAAATATTATATAATAATATAATTTAAAAATTGTGTAATTTATATAATTTATAAGTAATTTTAAATCATTTTTATTATTCATCGTTTTCGTTTATATATTGCTTATGAATTTGTACAGGCGTTTAAAGTGATAAGTAAAATAAAATATGTAAAAAAAAATTTTTCCATTTTACTGCAAGAGTATTTACGAAAATTTTATAAAAAGTTATAGAAATTGTAAAAATTATTCTAATAAACAAATTCAGTTCCAAATTTTAACATTTTAAGTTTAATATTTCAATAGCAATTTAATAAAATTATGATCAAAATCTAATCAAAATGACAACCAATTTTAGTGAAACAATTTTTCTGATTAAAATTACATTAAAAACAAAATATTTTTTACGTATTGATTTTACTGATCGCTTTCGCAGACTAATAAATTCGATTCAAATTAATAATAAAATCGTTTTTCGTAATTTCATAAAAATCGAAACATTTCGAAAAATATTATGATTTAGTTCAATCATCTGGCTGTTGCTTCATTTCACTTTAATTCAAACTGAACTGAAATAGGGATTTGGGTTTCTGCAATTCATTTTATGCATTAATTAACAATTAGGGAAACATAATGAAATTATATAAAATAATAGGAATTTGTCTTTGTCTTTGTTATATATGGCATTTCTCTAATCGAATTTTACGCGATTGGAAAACATATTTGTAAACACTGTTAAATCAATTTCATAAAAATTTGTTTGTTTAACAATTTGTGTTTTAGTCAAATAAAGAACAAAGAAAAATATTATTAAATATTTATATTTTTTAACATATTTTATTTTAATTTTTTTTATATTAAATTTCGGGGCAAAATTAATTTCAGTTAAAAAAGAAATGTTCAAAATTAGAAACCAGCAATATATAGAAATGTAAAAATTTATTTTTCGATAGTAAAATATATTATCTTAAATATTGAAATTTAATTTTTTTTAAATATTTACACGCTTCACGGAACAAAAAATATAGACTTTTTGTTTCATATGATGCGCTTCTCAGAATACAAGCAGCTATAAAACAATATATATATATATTTTTTACACTATTGACAGTAGCTTAGGTAGAATCACCTTTTGTGCTTAATTAGGTACGGTATTGCAATTTTACCCATATTTTACTAACCTTGAATCCCAATTCGCCAGGATTTTCTGGTTCAAAATCATATAATGCCTGACAGCATGGTTGCTTTTGAGCGGCCGGAGTTTTGGCTGGAGATCTCATTGGGGATGGCAATGGTGATGCTAAAAATTGAAAATGAATCAGTGATCTTGTGTTTTGATTTTTTTTTTTTTATTAATTTATTCAAATTAAAAAAATTATAAAATTATTTATTTAGAAAGAGAATAAACTAAGCTCGTGCATCATAAGTGAAAAAAAGAAATTAGACCTTTAAGCAAGAAAAAAGATATATAGAAATGAATTAATTTGTATAATGCAACAATGGATATTATTTAATTCTAAAATTTTAAAATAAAAACAATTACAAACTTAACAAAATATTTTACAATTTCTAAAGCAATAAAAAAAACAAACAATATTATAAAAAACAATTCGAACACAAATCTAAATAATAAAAAAAAAACATTTTTTTGAATAATTTAAATTTATTGACTATGAAGAAATTTAATTCCTGTTTCATAAAATACTAAAATCACAAAATCAAAAAAAAAAAAATATACTTAAAAACAAACAATTTGTACACGAATCCACAAATTTGGATTAAGTTAATATCAATTCAGTCATTTTAAAATTTGCAAAAAAAAAATAAAAAAAAAACTATTTTAAGTAATTTTTAAAAAAATTATTCAAACTATTTTGATTTTATTTTGTATTCTGATTAATATATAATGTTAAATTATATTAACATAAGTAATTAATTTAAAAATATATTACATATGTTATAAATTGTCATACCATTTCGAATCAAGGTTATAATTTTTTTTTAGAGTAAATTCGAAAATTATCAGCATCTTTACGATGCAAAAAAATAATTTCTTAAATTGCTAGTCGTTTAAGTTTAAAAAAATTAATTAGTTTGTTATTAAATTAATACAATTCTAAAATAAAAAATTAATTTAAATATTATTTATATATATATATATATATATATATATATATATATATATATATATTAATAGATTCATTTATTAATAAAGGTCCACATATCGAGAAAAGGACCTATAAGTTGGCCTACATATTTATCTGTATAATCCACTGTTAAAATAAATGAATAATAAATAGATTCATTCATTAAGTTAATACTTCATCAATATCGAAAATTAATGAATCAAGTAAAAATGACAAATTTATATACATTAAATATAGATTATTATTCTGTATATTTTTGAAAATATTTTCCATTAAGAGAGAAAATTATATTTCAAGAATATATTCTTCTATTTATCTTTTTGATATATATAAATAAAAGAAAAATTAAAATAGGTATGTACTTAAAACATTGAACATATTTTTGTATAGATAGTCACTTTATTAGTCTATATTCTACTGGTAGTTTCAACTATCATTCATCATTTCACTTTCTGTTTCTACTTCTTTCTGTCACAATTTTTTTTTTATATTAAAAACTATTTACTGTTGTCATGCATATCGCAGCGTCATTTTTTCCACATATATTATGTTCCTTTATTCATTTAAATTTAAAATCAAAAACTAACTGCAACGATACATCACTAATCATCAATTTTAAATCCTTTATCAAATTGGAAAAAGATTAAAATACAAAACTAATATAAATTTAAGTATATCTTGAGTAATAAAAAATATTCTACTTTTAACTGGTTAAATAATATTTCATTTAATTAATCGATTTAATTTTGCAATAGAAATAACAAGTAATATTTTTGTGTTAACACAAAAAAAAAAACACAAGAATATACAACACACAATACCAACTAGAACAATTTTTTTTTTTTTTTTTTTATAAATGAACAACAATTAAAAACTATTTAACAAAAATAAAAATTTTCATGCTAATTTCAAAAAATTCTGAAATTCTTTTAATTTTTTATTAACTTGTAAATTTTTTCTAATTATTGTATTTATTTATATTATTAAATTATTTAAAAAACAAAAAAGCTTAAGAAAATCAAATTGAATTGATATTTTTAATAAAAATTTCTTTTGTATTTTACAAAATTAATTTTATCTTTTTACCATTCGTAGATCTAGCCTGTGTATGACCATTATCCAATTCCAGATGAGTAGGTTTCGTTACTATAATAATATTTTAATAAAAAAAAAAATAGTTTTTTGTTTTTCAATTCATTTTTTTTTTCACAAAAATTGTTTTTTTTTTCGTTTTTAAACTATTAAAATTAAAATTGATTTTTTTTTTTTCATTAATTTTTACTTTTACTAATTTTAATATTTAAAAGAATATCAACTTTTTAAAATTCAAATAGATCAAATAATAAAACATTAAATAAAAAAAAAAGTATAATTAAAATATAATATGTAGGTCTATTTAGGATACGTAGGAAAATTATATAACAACATAATATATACTTATAAACATATATATATATATACATATATGTATAAAATAGAATAGAATAGAATAGAACAATAGAAGGTAAATAGCCGATAAATAAATGTTTTTAACATTATTTTACAAAATCCAAAATTATTTATTATTAAATTTTGAAAACTATTATATATATAAGAAAAACGTAAGAATAACATTGTATTGTTATAATATCTAACTGTAATGTGTTATCAAACAATTTTGTTTTTACAATTCAATTGAAATTTTTAAAAATAGATTTATTTACGAATTACTAAAATTTATAAATATATTTACATTTTATTTTATTTTATTACTATGTTTCCATTTCTCCGAAATCTAGTGATTTCTAGAAATTTTTTAAAATTACTTCAAAATCTACAAGTACATTTTTCATACAATTAAAATTTTCAAAATCTTGAAATTTTATTGAAATCTTATTCAAAATCATGTGTCTGTCCACCCCTGAAATTTTATTCAATAATATCTCAGCTTATGTCGATTTTGACAATAAAAAAAACAAACAAGTAAAATTAAAATAACAAACAAAAAAGAAATTGGAATAAAAATGATGAAATTGCACTTATAGCAATTTGGGTAGATAGATAGGACACTGATATATTAGTTACTTAATAAATTTAAAAATAGAAATTAAAATAAATTCGTCCAACTTTTTAGGTGTCTTTTCCAAATTCGAATTGTTGTGTAAATAATGTATTATTTTATTTTAGCATTAAAATATATTTTATATGTTTTCTTTTCTGTTTTTTTATTTTTTTATGATGTAAAAGAGATGCGTTTTTAAGCCATGTATTTCATAAAATCAAAAATTTTTTAAATATTTTATTTAATTTATTACAATTTTTTTGATTTAAAGAATTTATGTTTTTATTTTATTTTAATTAACGTAACAATAATGCTAATGTCGTTGTATAAATGGAAACACTTGAAAATATTTTTTACTGAAATCGATAGATAGATTTCGTAGAGATATAAAAACAAAGCATTATTAAAAGAATTATTTTTGAAATATTTTTATCGGCTTTTAATGAAAGTTTAAAGAAATATATATAGTATTGGAAATTATCAATATAAAATTACAATAATTTTACGAAATATATATGTTCATATAATAATTAATTCAATTCATCTAATATTTAAACAACTATAATATAAAAAGTAAGTTAAGATATATATATGTATGTATATTATTAATATAAATTATATTTTCAATATTATTTTTCATTTTTATAATTATATTTTTCTAATATTTTAATGTTAATTTATAATAAGAATGTGTATTTATAAAATAACAGCTTTTTTTAAATTAATATAATAAATAAATTTTATTGTTATTCTTCTACAATATAAGGTTTGCAATTGCAACTCAAAACAAATTGTTTATAAATTAAAATTACTAGTTTAAAATTATTAAAATATAAGATATAATTGTAAAAATTCCAAATATGAATATTTTAATAATTTCATCCATATTCTCTTAGACGAATGCGTGTAAAAATATCCTTATCACTTAAAGTAAAAGTTTTTCTGTTCTTTTATACGCAGACGTGACAGTTTTCAATTGATATGATGACAAATATGTCAAAACTATCGTGTTTGTAATTTCTGTTGAATTTTTAATATCACGTGATAGCCATTTTTTGTAACTTCAAAATTTGTAATCGATAGAGCATCGTGTTAAACTATTTTCAGTCATTTATTAAATAAGTTACAAATAGATGAAACAAACATATTAATAAACCATTTTTAATTTTTTTTGTTTTTCATTTTTGTTAAAAATTGTAGTTGTAAAACTCTTTTCTTTTAAAAATAACTCATCTTTATTGTTACTGTCTTTCAACACTTATGTATTATAATTTAAACACTTATGGACTTAAAATTTTAATATTTATTATTTAAAAAAATCTCCAAATAATAAATTAGAATAAAAATATTATAAATTGGTTTGGTATTAAAAAAAAAACAATATTTTTTAACAGAAAAAAAGTTGCCAGTACAACCAATATAATAAAAATAAATTTCCCCTGTCTTTCAGCATCTATCAAGAAGCATACATACATATTTTATTTATCTAGAAGTGACATTTTTCATCGGGTCAGTTTTACGTCTAAGAGATTATGGATGAATATCTTAAACCTATGTTATTATATATATGGATATATTGGATAATATAATATGGAGGATATATAGACATGAAAATTTAAATTATTTAAAGAAAAATAATAAGAAAATAAAATCAAATAATCAAAATGTAATCAAAAACTAAAATAGTTTTAATAAATACAACTATTCTTTTTAAATTAAAAAATTCAATAATTCAAAAGAAATTATAATTTGTATATTATTAAAGAAAAACTAAAACTTAAATTTATTTAAAAAAAATGAATTAAATATTCTAGAATGCATCAAAAGTTTTTCTATTATGATTATTTAATATATTTAATTTTTTTTTTTTTCCAAATTTACAAAAAAAAAATCGAAAATCCCATCACCAGTTTTTTTTTTTTTTTGTTATCCCCGTTGAATTCAGAAACATTTAATCCAGCTTAAATATTTAGAGAGTAATCCATCCAATTTAAATGCCATAAATATAGTGAATGATGTTATGCAATCAATGTACTTATTTATATAAGTAAATAGGCAGTAATAAAAAGTCAATTTAAAAATATTTATTATTAAAATGAAAGTATTTAAATAATGAAATTAAAATAGATTGAATATGATTAAATTATGCAGTGTTAAAAATGAAAATGATAAATAATTAACAAATCGATTGAATGTTTATTTAAATATTAATTTAATAAAATTAAGGGTAATTAACAATATTTACAATATAATTTTTATTTTGGATTAAAACACACAATATATACATTAAAATATATACATATGTATTTATTTTAACTTTCTTCAATATATGAAATATTTATTAAGGGTATAATTAAATAATATAAAAATTGTGTAAAAAACCTCAGAACAAATTAGAGAATATGTTGAGACGAAAATAAAATAAAATTGAAGGTTCGATCAAAAAAATAACCTATAAATTAAAGAAAAAAATTAACAAACAGAATGTCGAATGAACTTAACGAACATAAGAAAGAAACGAAGAATAACAAAAATAACAAGTGAAGTTTGTTATTTTTTTAGTAATAATATTTTCTATTATTTTTAATTTTTATGAAAAACTTTGCTACCGAAAAAAATATAATTTTTGAAGTATGTAAGACTTTTTTTTTTTTTTTGATACTCGGATCTTTCTTTTAGTCATGTATTTAATATTCTTTAAATAAGAGTCTGTTTCGTTTTACTACGTTTTTATTATTATATTAATATGTATATGCAAAAACTACATAATAAAAATTTAATGAAAGGAACTAAAGACTTTTATTCAAACAATATTAAGTATAATAGATTTTATCATCACTATCGTACTATTTATGACTTTTCTCATCAAATAACCCACTACAATGAAATTCTTTGGTCTAAGTTTTGCCACTTTTTCGGCCTTATTATAACTAATTCTGTATTATATAAACAAAAAATTTACAATCTCCTCACTTTTTCTTACATAATATATTTAAATCGTGTTATCAAGGATAAATCGATTTTAAGGTTATGTCGTATAACACTGAATGAAAAATTGCTTGTCATTCAAAAACAAAATAAATCCTTATAAACTTACATTCTTAATCCAGGTATGTATTTTAATTTTCAATATTAAATCTCGTACAATCGTTTTGTATATATATATGTAAATAAATAAGATTTAAATCTTATTTTATGCTATAGTTATACAAAATAATATTAATTTGAAAAATTTGATCAAATCGAATTTGAAAAATTTAAATAGAAGATATATAAATAAATGTACATATAACTAACTACTTTTCTTAAGACATCTACAGTTAGAAATCAAATTTAATTATTATTAAATTGATTATTTCAAATTACCATAACATTTTTTAAATTCATACATACGCACATACGAAATTTAAGTTCGATCAAAATTTTTCAATAAAGCGAATATCTAATTTCAATTTAAACTAAATATAAATATTGAATTACTAAAATCTTTAATTAATTGCATTTACTTGTCTACTTTAATTTAAAATTATTTTATTTAAAAGCAAAATTTGGGAATGAATTTAATAAAAATACTAAAAATAAATTTACGGTTTTTTGCAGTTCAGTTTGAAAAATAAAGTAATTTATTTTAATAGCGATAAATTTAATTTTTAATATATTTTTTTAGTTACATTAAATTACAGTTAATATGTTTTGATTTACATTATTAAAACTGTTAAAAAATTTTTATTTACTGACGATTTTAAAAATATTTTTAAATTTATTATACAGATCAAAATCGAATCGAAAATTATAGAATTTGAAATGGATTTTGAAAATAACAAAAAAAAACTACGAATTAATAATGTGAAATTATAATGTGTACGAAATATGTACACACATATATAATGTGTGTTATTCTAAGAAGCGAACTTTGCAATAGGTAACGAAAACTTTAAATTTGGTATTTTATGAAACGAAAAAGCTTTTTGAATACATTTTGATTTTGATGATATTCTGAAAAGCGATTGTTTATGTTATCTGTCATAAAAAAAGAATTGATTTATCATCAATATCATGTTCGCATTGTTATGACAGTAGCTTCGAAATGAATTTTGAAATTAAAACCAAAAGAAGTGTTCGTATAGGGTCTTTTCTTGCCACTCATTGTTGACCAAGAACAAAAACAAAAATGTGAATAGTTTTGAAAATAATTAGTAAAATGATTGTTAATTATAATTTAGTCGTTTAATGCGTATGCGAACATGATTTAAGAAATTTTTTGTAAAAGATAGCGAAAAAGAACAAATAAATTTAAAAATAATATAAAATTTAATAAATTAATGTTAATTGATTAAAAAATTTTATTTAATATTAATTATTAAATATTAATTTTTTTTTTTAATTGCTGGAAATACAATTTTTTTTATAAGTTCATATTTTTTTTTTATCTGACGGTTTGTCGTAAAATAAATAAAAATTTAGAAGTTAATTTCTATTTATAATATTTATTACAATTTAAAAAAAAAAATTTTTTCATTCAAATTTTGTGCCGAATTCGGAATTGAATTCAGCATTTTCTGATGAATAGTCAGATAACATAACCAGTCGATAAAATAAAAAATAGTACAGCAGAATAATAATAAAAGATCAAAAATTTGATTTTGACTTATTTAAAAAATAAATCTTCAGTATAAATTTCAAAGCTTTAACGTACATAACTTTTAAGACTATCATAAAAATTATTATAACATAATGAAAAAAAAGTAAACGAAATAGTTAGTCACAATATTATGTGCTTTAATACCTCACATATTGAATATGTTTCACGTTTAAAAAAAAATATGAATAAATATTATTATTTGTTTCTTTTATTTTTTTTTAATTATTAATTTGAGAAAATGTATAATTTTAATGAAAATTTAATTAAAAAAAAAAAAAACAATGTATTATTTAAAATGTAATGTAACTAAATAATTATGTAATGGTAAAATAAAAGTGAAATATGTATATGGATATAAATTATATAAAATAAACTAAATGCAAAGATTAAAAAAAAACAAAAAAAAAATTAAATGCAACGTAAAATTTTATGAAAAAAAAAAAAAAAATGATTCGAACATAAATTATGAAACAAAAATAAAAATAAACAAAACAAAAATAAATCACCTGTCCAAGGATCTTTGTTGAATTTACCCGTATTACTATTCAAATTAGAATTACTCGGTTTAATAAATTGTTGTGAAATATTTCTATTAACATTGCTATTAAAATTTCGATTGGAATTTGAAAAATTTGAATTATTATTTTGCGATGAAGTATTATTATTTTTATTCACTTTACCATAAGATGGAGGATTAGGTGGGGGATTATCCCAAGCATTTAACCAATCAAAACTAGTATTTAAATCAAGAGCGGCTGTTGTTATTGACATTTGATTTTTACTACTATTATTAATATTACTACTATTATTATTTATATTATTACTATTAGCAAGTGATAAATTTTTTGGTGTTAATGACTGATGTGAACCATAAATTCGATTTCTTGAAAAATTTGTACTTTTTGTATCATTTATTGTTGTTGATGTATTAGCTGTTGTTGATGTACGAAATAAATTTTGTTGAGAACTATGTAGAAATTGGTGATGGGAATTTTGTTTACTATTTATATTAGTGGATATAGGGCGACCACAATTTGAATTATTAATATTATTATTATTATTTGAATTTAATTGACTAATAGAATTTGAATTTATTGTTGTGCCGCCAAAACCACCACCATTACTAAAATTACTACTAGTGCTATTACTAATAATAGAATCCCTATTCCCTTTAGTATTAGCACTAATAGAATTTGTTATCAAAATATTATTATTATTATTATTATTCCAAAGTCCATGTCTATTCGCACCTCCTCCATTTGCTTCCAAACCTTCACCTTCATCAATTTTTAATTCAGCCAATGATTTCGGAATAAATTCTGATTTTGGTCGACTTTCAGCTTCATTTCGCCTAATATAAAAAAAAAAAAAAATTTTTTTTTTCATTTCGTAATTTGATTTTTAATTTTAAAAAAATATATATATATATATATATATTTTTACTTTTCTTCCAGTGTTCCTTGAAGAACTTTTAATATATCAGAGCACTGTGAATGATAATCATGCATAGCTTCACAAAATGTTACTAATTGTGAAATTTGTTCAACCTTGAAATGAGAAAAGAAAATTGCTAAGTTGAATGAATGTTTTTGTTTTCTTAAATATTTTTTTAACTTACATCATTTTCTAGCAAATTAAACATTCCCATTTGTGCCAATTGTAGTGATTCAGCAAATTTTTCTTCAGCGCTGCGTATTTCATCATCTGTAATATGAGATCCTTTCATATTATAACCCATTCAAAATATTCCAAAAAATTTTAAATCCAAAAATTATAATTTTTTTTTTTTTTTTTACATAGAAAATAATTTTGTTTAATTTTTTTTTTTAGCATGTTGTTTTAAAAATTAAAAATATGATTTAGGATAAAATATAAAAATATAAATAAAATTACAATCCAAATAATGTATATAGTATGTAAATTGTATTTGATCATAATGGTTTAAATATTTTGTGAATTTCCAAAAAAAAGCCATCCAAAAATGATTATAGATCGACCAGGATGAATTACATAAGGGAAATTTGTTATATATATATATATATATTTTGTTTTAAAATGTTGGTGTAGAAATCATAAATAAAACCGAAAAAGAAAAGAAAAATAATAGATATATTATAATTAAATATTTATCCAATAATAATAAAATAAAAAATAAAAATAATGAAATTAAATAAAATAAAAAATCTATTTGGGATTAGCAGTGAATTTATTAAAGGAAAAATATAGCATTCGAAAATGTATACATATTTTTTTTTTTTTTTGTTACTAGGTTTAAAAGAAAATTACTTAAAAAATTTTTAAGCACGCTTCATATAATTTTAATATTTTTTAATTTTTTTATTTTTCGAATATCTGTAATTTAAGTGTAAATGGTCCAATAATCGCATCTCCTCGAGTCCTTGCACCTTCTTTCTTGATATTTTTAATTTAGAATATAATATTACAATTTAGTTATTTGACTTAGTAAAATATTACAATTAAACATATATGAATATCATCATAACATTGCAATGCGAAATGAAGAAAAAAAATAATTATCACATTAAGGCACAAAGATAATTAATTTACTTTGATTATTTTTAAGTTGTCCATTTTATTTATAGCAAAGAATTTAATTCTCTTTTTTTATCTTTTTCATCATGTACAATTATATTATGTATTTTATGACAAAGCGATGCAAGAATTGGGTTTATCATTTTATTTTGAAAGCGAAATGCGAGAAGACGCGACAATTGGGCCTATCTTTTAGAATTATTATTTTACATTTTAAAAAATAATATTAAAGTATATATTTTGAAGGTATAGGGTTTTAGATGCTTTACATTAATTGTTTTAAAATAAATTGGGTTTTTTTTTTAAAGAAATTAAATAATAATGTACATTACTGTTAATTGTATATTAAATAACAGAAATCAGAATATTTCGTTCACAAACTAATAATATTAGAAATTACTATTTGTTTCGATTACCTTCGGTTTCGTTCGGTTAACCAATAAATTAAAATTTTTTTTTTTTTTAAATAAATTGTTTTTATACAATTCATATCAATTAAAATGTAAACAAAACTATCGATAATTTTACTCATTATCATAATTGTCCTGTAACTGCATTTATGGGTGGAAAATTTTGCTAACGAACGAATATTTATAAAAATTCTATCGTCGTAAGTGATTATATTGCTTTATTTTGTTCATATTCCAGAGTAATCAAATTATTGTACACAGTTACAAGATTACCTCTGTATTCTGGGCTTGCTATGATCCTGTAGAATCTAATAATTAACTAATATATATCTAACCCCATAACAAATACTATCCTATATGTTGAGCTATTTCAATAGAAATAATTTTGATATCAAATAACATAACAACTACAAATTAAAGTAACCTCTTATCAATACAATGATAACTTAGGTATTATAAATGACAATCAAATGCCTACATATGTACTTATATATTAAAAACTGATTTTAATCAAAAATATTAAATTTAGTTTTTTTTTCATAAATTACATACGCTATGCAGTCATATTTTCTATTGCTGTTGAACTTTCGCGCAAATGAAAAATGATTTAAAAATAAAATAACCTATTTTGAAATATGTATATTTTAAATTTTAAGTTGTGTTGAATTGTTAAAGAAACAAAAATATTAATATCAACCATCAGAAAGACTGATGAATAGAGTTTTTGTAGAAACTCAAATAAAAAAGAAAAGATTAAAAAACACTGAAATCTAAAGAATCTGAATGTGAAAACGATTTTTAAATTTTAAATTATTTAGATTTTGTTCTAATCACTTGTTTTACATTCATATACATACATACATACATATTTATTTATTTATTTTCTAAAAAAAAAAAAATAGATAAATCTGTAGTCCAACTTTATAGGTTCTTTATAATTTATATTTTATGTTTTAATTTTGTACATTATCAGTTTTAATTCACAATTTGCAATATCAGTTGTAGTAGGTACCATAAGATTATATCTAAGACAGATCTCACACGTTCAATTTTTCTTTTAATTTTTTGTTCAATTTTCTGATCTGCTGTTATCACATTTATTTGGGATAAAAATAGGTAAAAATGTTAAAAAAAACATTGAATGAAAAATTTAAATAAAAACTATGGCATAAAAATTTGCCTAAAACTTTTTTAATAAGTATTTTAATTTTTTATTGAAAATTTTGACGTTTCGTTTTTTTTATTTACAATTGGGTAATGTTGACATTAATTTTTGTATTTATTAAATTAAAATGTATAGATAACAATTTTAAATTACCTATATTATATGACCGAATGGATAAAGAAAGTTTTACAAATATTAGATTTGTTCATTAAGGTGTTCTAGAACGTTCTAGACTAGAAGAACACTGTTTTGTGTAAATTAGTTTTCGTTAATTGCACTTTTTTGTTCAAAAATGTTCTGATCGGTGTTCATTAGATTGTGCAAAACAGTTCTAAATTGAATTTTTTTGTTCTGAATTTTTTTTGAGAACAGTCTTGGACAAGTTTTTTTGTTGTTGTTTTTTCTTTAAAGTTTGACAGTGTTAAACAAAAAAATTTTAGAGTAAACAAAAATTTAGAAAAAAAAGTTCAAAAAAGATATCAAAAAAGTGTTCAGTAGGTTTTTCTGTTCGAAGTGGTTCTAAAAAAATATTTAATGACGAACCATACAAAATTTTGACGTTTCTAAAAAACTTCAAAAATATGTTAATAAAAATTATTAGGCTTAATATAAAATTTAATGACTCTTTAAACGTTAGATCTTACATAAATCTTATATCTAAACAATTATCATTATTTTATCTTGGCATATCCTAAAAATAAATAAATAAAATGCCTATGTATGTACATATGTATAAAACTTGTTTCTGAGTTTTTGTAATTTTAAATTGCGTTCTTCTAGATATTAATTTATAAAAATATATTTTTTAAATTAATTTCTAATAATATTTCCCAATATCAATCTGTATATCAATAATCCTATACGAAATTAAAGCTTAGATTTAATCTTAAGTTTTGTTAAACGTGTAAATCGTACATAACAATGATATTTTATTAAAAACTTCACGTACCTTAGTATTTGTTTCTAAATGTTACAATTTTTTAGAATAAATTTTAGATATTAGAAAACGTATGACTATTTCTACGTAGTATTCTAAAACAAATAATTATTTCGAATTTTTTAATTAATTTATTTGTTAAAAAATTACATATAGGTACATATTCAAATTCAACAATAACTTCGATGATGACCGAAATGATTTTTAATCGATTTTTCAAAAAAAATTTTTTTTCTTTAATGATTATATAGAAATAAAATTTTCATAGGAATGAAATTTTAACGAATGAATCAAATTTTGAAGACATTTTTGGAGTATTTAAAAATGGAAGTATAATTTTTAAAACTAAAATTTTGTTCTATACTTTTATTTATGCAATTGTAAAATATATAAAAATATTTTAGAAATTAAGAAATCAAAACAATTGTTTTAAAAAATCATTATTGAAGTTTTAAAAAAATATATATAGAAGCGTACCCTTAATTATTCAAATAATGAACCTAGCAAATTATTTCTACAAAATTATTTTTATTTATCTAATTGTTGTATAAAAAATATTTCAAAGAAAAATTTTTTTTATTGTATATACCATTCGATTTTGTTTGTTTGATGGGACTTGCCATTGGTGAAAGATATCCAGCTGTTAAATTAAAATTATTCAGAATATTTTGTTGTTTTATATTAATGAAGGAAACAAAACAAAAAAAAAAAAAAAAAATAGATAAATTAAATTCAATTTCGATGGGAAGTCTTAAAAAAGAAATGGTATTTTTTTCAATTGTTTTTTTTTTTTTAATTTAAGATAAATCAAAATTTTATTTTCTATTTTGTAAAATAAAATCGTATATATAAATTGTTCTGATTTCGAATTGAAAAATTATAAAAAGTTAAAAAAGAATGTTTGAAATTTGTTTGTAAATAACAAAAAAAAAAAAATAATAATAATAATAAAAATTAATAAATAGAATTTCCTTACCTTTAGCTTGTCTACGTCTTTTGCAATCAAAATCAAGTCGACGTCCTTGCAATTTTTTTCTATGATGCTATGACGAATATAGAAAAAATCAATCAAATTTTTAATATTATTCTTTTTATTTTTAACAATAATACATACATAATTATTGTATGTAATTTGAATACTGTTTGATTTGTAAAATAAAATAATGTAAAATTATAAACATGAAATTAGAGGGGGTGCAATAGTAAGTAAATTAAATAAAAAGAAATTTATTATAATTTAATTATAGGTTTTAACTTGTTCCAATCGCAAAGTTCCAATGGCAAAGTGGATCATTAAAGCTATTTTATAATTGAAATTAAATTAAAGTGCCAACACATTTAATGATTTTTAATGAAAAATGTAATGTATATATTAAATATGATTTTATATTTTTCGAAATGCATTTTTAAAATATATATGTATAGATATTAGTATACATAGCTATATATACACATATTATATATATTATATTGATTTTATGTAGTAGTTGGTAAGTATATGAAAATTGAAAAATAAAATAACATTTTGTTTTTTTTTATAAACAGCCAAAGCGTTAGGTATGAAAATACCTTCATCGTGACGCTTGGTTGGGATAGGATAGGATAAATTAGGAAGAAAAAAAGAGAGATAGATTAGTAATAGGAAGCTGAAGAATAAATTTAAAAATTATAAGAATGAGATTAGATTAAAAAGTTCAGGAATATCGATACCAATGAAGTTTTTATTAGTCTCGATTTTTTTTTTCTTCATCTTCAGCTAATAAAAAGTAAATTGAACAGTTAATAAATTAAGACAAATAAATGAAAAAATAAATTATTATTAATAATTATAGCTAATTATATTAATATAATTTATTAATATACTTTTTTTGTATGCAAACTACTCATAAGTAGTCCGGGATAGATTGTATAGTATAAGAAAAAAAAAACAATTTTAAGGAAATTATAACCTCAGATTATAAGTTTTGTAATGAATTTTGGTGCAAATATTCAAGTTTACTATTCACAAAAGCGCAGATATGGATAAATTGTACATTCGTTAACTAAATACGTATAGGTTAGTGTTTGGCAAAACATCAATAGATTAAAGAACGGTTTATAGAAATTCCAGATGCCAATATTTTAACAGAATAAAGAACTGATGTAAACAATTTAATATTTGCAGAATTATTAATTGGCCAGTGTAGGGGCGATACATATTAAAAAAAAAAAATTATTATCAATTTTTTAAGTAAACTTTTGTAATTTAAAAATTATTAAGTAATCACATAATATTACAAATAATATTGGAATAAACTTCACTGATAACAGTGAATCTTAAACGGAAATAAAAAAATTCATTTCTTATCAATTAAAAATTTTAATTTTTGTTTTTTTTTTTTTTTTTTTTTTGTGGGAAGCTTAATTGTATTTGAATATTAATTAAAGCTTTATTTTTATTACACACTACCTGAATGATAAGAAGAAAAATTAATTTCATATTAATTACACAATTTACATAGTTTATATTACTTTTCTTTATTATTAAAGTACATAATCTATGACATTTCCCATCATATTATTCTTTAATTTCAAAAATGAACTATGATATTGTTGAGATGTCTTAAGCACGAAATGCACGATGGAATCATATTATATCGATTTGTGTGGTAAATCAGAATAGGAAAATACAAAAGTTTTTCTTATTTTGGTTGACAGGTTTACAACACAAATTGTTGTATAACAATTTGTATATATAAACAAACTAAACAAAAAATTGTATTCATTCGTTGTTTGTTGTCATCACAGTGAACACGTCTGAGTTGGCTGAATAATAAACATTTGTTTTTATTGATATGAAGGAGAATTTTAAGTAATCAAGGGAAAAAAATAAGTAAATGAATAGTTTGCTTGAAAGATCTGTATACGCTGATTTCTTCTTAAAATATTGAAAAAAACTGAAGCTAAAATTTAACCGTTTTCAGTTGTTGAATAAGTTTTCACATTTCGCTTATACATTTCTAAACAAAATCTTTAACTGCATTTTAAATTCAGATTCAATTTCAATTGCATTTTTCTTCCAACGTCCGTTCTCTTTAAAAATCTTTGGGTATATACATACATATATCTCATAAGTACTCCAGAGAATGATTTAATAAATTGAATATAAAACTATTTTTCCTAAATATCACTTGTAAATGTTTTAAATTTTTCTTATTAAATATTTCAGCTTTTTCATACATATCTTATGTTTGTCAAAATAAATTACAAATATACTTATACCATACATTATATTTAAAAAAAAAAATTAAATTTAGGAGCTTGGTGAATCACAAAACCAAAAAAAAAAATTTAATTTTTATAAAATTATAAAATCGGTATAAGTACATATATTCTAATCAAATAATAAATCTATCAAACACTATTCTATTTTCATACAATTGGTCGTATACAACCGCCGTTTTATTTAAAAAAAAAAGCATTGGTACTATCCACACTGGTATTCATGATTCACAATTAACGACCACACTTTAGTCCACATTGAATTTTCTTGAAGCTATTATCAATTTTGTATGTCTGTCAATATTTTGACTTATATGTGTATACATAGTTCTATTCAATCAAACTTGTCCGTTCATAAGCGGTGTTTGGCTTTTTTTTTTGAAATATTGTATTGAAATTGAAATGAATTAAGATACAATCAAAAGCAATATCATAAAACAAAATCTAACCGTATAAAATTTGTTTATTAAATTTTTTTTTGCAAATGACAGCAGATTTGTTAAAATTCATTTTGTCACGATTCAAAAATATTTCCAACTCAAATGTAGTTTATTTATATGGAACGTATGATGAACTCTTGAAGGCTAGTGTAACATTCTTGAAAATTTTTGAAAATTTACAATCGTTCCGTTCATTATCGATTTAAACATATGATACAAGCATTATAAAACCATAAGCATGTGACAGAAAATTGTACCGATATCGATTTTATTGTGTACAACAATTTTATTATATATTTATTACTTTAAATAATTTTAAATTAAAAAATAAAAATGTAAGTGAAAAAAAAAACGTTCAATAAACCTCAATAAACAAAAACATATCAAACAGTATTCAAATTTGTGTACAAACATTCAATCTCAAACATTATTAAGTATGATGATATAATAAGTGAGTGAGTTAGTAAGAATACGACGTTCATTTCACAATAACTTTAACCAAAAGTTCTTTTTACCATAACTTCTTTAATGTCTTTTGTTTGCAAATGATGTAATGGCTCAAGAACATTTTGTTTAATATTATCATCAAGTGAGTATTTAACATCAGCCATTTGTCTCAATGATTCAGCATATTCAATAAGAGCTTGTGCTAAAATTAAACAATAATCAAAATAACAATTTTTTTTTTTTTCAATAAATAAATAAATAAAAGAAAAAATTATAAAAGCAAAAACAATATTTGAATTATTAATTTATTTTATTTATATTATATTAAAATGTATATATATATACTGTTAGAAGGTTATAAAATATATATATAATTTTTTTATTGAATAAAATATTTGTGTATATATATATATATATGTAAGATCCTTACCGAAAATGCTATCTTCTCCTAATTTTTTACCATATGTCATCATACATTCAGACAGTATACCCTCTGGTTGAGGATAGGTATTTGTTTTCGCTTGACCAGACAACTTTGATATTCCTTTTACAGCAGCCATTTTAGCTCTTGCTGTTGGATTTGGTTGTAAATATTCTTTTGTTTTCAATTGCAGCTCCTCAACTAATTCAGCTGTAACATCAGTTTTCTAACAAAATATAATAATAATAATAATAAATCAGGGTCAAAACATATAAAAAAAAGATAAATAACAAATGAAACAAAAAAAAAAACAATAAAAGGAATTTAGAACTTTTTTTTATATTAATATATAATATCTCTTACTCTTTCCATTTCCATAAAATCATAGTCCAATTTCGTGCCCTCGGCACCACCCATTTTCTCCGTAACATACTAAAAATAAAATAATAAAAAAATATCTTAATACTCTTATTACATATTTAGTTAAAAACAAGAGTCAAGTTTTTTTTTTATTTAATTTTAAAATAATTTTGTTTTGTATTTAAAGAAAATTCTTTTGGTTGTATACAAAAATTAAATGCAAAATTGAAAGCTAGAGGGATTTTCTTTATATAAAAAAAAAACCTTTTTCCTTCCATCTAAATCTCTTGATGTGAATTTATGCTGTGTACCATATACATAGAGGATGGGTAATTAAAATTGAATTTAAATGATAAGTATGTATTTTTTTTTTCAACTTTGTCAAAGCTCATTGTCCTTATTATTAAGGTGTCCTTTTTAAAATCTATTTTATATTGTGCATGTGGCAATTTTGCAAGCATTTTAAAATTTGTGAAAAAAAAAATGTTGACAATTCATATTCTAATGAAACTGCTAATAAAAATATGCTAATAATATTAAGTTTGTTCAGTATAGATCTAGAACATAATTTGGACAGAACACACAATGACAATTAATGATGGATTTCCTCTTCATGGACGAATGTCCGGAAAATTTTATTTTACACTATAATCGAAACACAAATACCATTAAAGAAAATTTTATGATTTTCTCTCAATGCGTGAAGGACTGACATTTGTTATGTAATCAAAAAAGGTTGACGTTTGAAAAATTTGCGCTTTACTTTTATCTTAAAATATAAATAATTTGTTAGAAACAAAATAATCTTATACTAAAAAACAAAAAACAAAAAAAATTACACTTCATGTCTTTTTCTCAAAAAACATTTGAAATTCTATATGTGAATGCGTTCATACATAAATCGAGATAGCAATAAATATTTATCAAATAATTGTATATCTATCCTTTTCTTTTACTTCGTCCTTCAGCCAAAAGTTAAAAATATTTTAACTAAGAAATTGGATGAAGCAAATTGCCCGGAGAGGATTTTTTGTGTATGGGTTGGTAAAATAAATTTTTTTGATTGGTTAAAAAATTTGTCTGGACGTTCATCCATTAAGAGGAAATCCACCTTAATTGTCAAATACTTTAGAAAAACTGACAACAATCAAAATTTAACGAACACTTTTCTTTATCTTTTGTGAACTTTTTTGTTCTAATTTTTCTTTTCTTTCATTTCAAATTTCTATTTTTAACTGTCAAAATTTAACAAAAAAGATCAATTTAGAACTATTTTGCCCAATCTAATGAACACCGTTCAGAACACTTTTGGACAAAAATAAGTTCAATTAACGGAAACTAATGAACACAAAAAAGTGTTATTTTTTTACTCTAGAACGTTCTAGAACAGTTTACTGAACAATTCTAATATGATCACATAAGAAATTTTTATAATCAAACTGTATTGCTAATACTACTAAAGCATTTAGTTGATAAATAAAAGTTGTAAAATTAAGTTTGTTCATAAACGCTGTTAGTTTTGCATAAAAACTGCAAGATTATAGTTTAGAGCGCATTACATACAATCAGCTGCACTAACTAACTGCAATTAATCATTTTTATAATTTTTTAAGTAATTAAATCTAATTCAATTAAAATTAGCAATAGTATTTCTGCATGTTTACCTATTGTAGTAATACGTTTATGAAATTTAACAGTATTAACAATATCAATTGACTGTTTATACATCAATGTGAATATGACCATAAAATAATCTAAGTATATATCAAATCAAATTATATTTTTTAACCTGTAACAATAGTTAGTCTACAAAAATACACTATTTTTACATATATATTTTTTTATAGTTATGTGTTCAACTTTTGTTTTATTAAATCAGATAATCAGATAAAGTAAATTTAATATTAGAACACTAATATGGTTCATCATAAGACAAGGTTCTTTCAACATTCAAACATTAGTGCAAGATTGACAAGTCTAACCCAGTCAGATGCAGATTCTGCTTACAAGAAGAAGAATCATACTATCACCTTCTATTTGAATGCGATGCTATAGCTCGTAAAAGATTTAAATATTTCCATCAGATATACACATATCGTCTGATTCAGAAATTGATATACCGGCCATAATAGCGTTTGTCAAAGACAAACAATTAAACAATGTTTGTCTCGATTGATTTAATGAAATGTTTTATCGATTGTATACACAATAGTGTACAATCGATCTGAAAAGGTCTCGCCTCCAATATCAAAAAAAAAAAAAAAACTAAAATAAGAAAAACCTTTATATATTATAAATGATTTTTTACAAATCGAAAGTAAAACAGAAATTTCATTTTAAGCCGGATTTGATAACCTTTAGAATAAATTAACCAATATAAAAACTTTTTTCTTATCACTAATTATACACAATTAAACTGTAATCAAATATTAATAACCATTAATTTTTACAAATATAGAAAACTTATTGCTTTAAATCTATGTATTTACATTTGAAACTTAAGACAACGTTCACACATCAAATTTACGAATTAGTTTAATTGGATGAAAATTTGATGTGTAAACGATTTTTGGCATTAAATTTTATTTCAAGAAAAAAAAATTGATTTATGCTATTTTTATCAAATTTTGCTTAACCAGTTAAATTTTGGATTTTTTCAAAATGTTTTTGTGGTTTTTACGTCATGTTTTGGTTTGTATATTTATTTACAGAGTATTTCATAAAAAGTAGTAAAAGCTAATTTTTTAATAAAAAATTTAAAAAATGTTAAATGAAAAAAAAACAAATATGATGCAAATGATTTACCGTATTTTTCATTTAGCTATTTTTTCCCTTTTATTAAAACTTGTAAAAAAGCATTAAATATTTTTCTATATACAAAGAAGCTAATCACGTTTTACTTTTTAATATAAAACTTGACAGATAATGTGATTGTTTAAATTTTGATTTGTAAACACAATTGCTCTTAAAATATTCATCCATTCAAATAAAATCGGCATATCATTAAATTTGATGTGTAAACGCTGCCTAAATCTACCCACAAATTAATTAAAATAAAATAAAAAAAAAGTCTCTTGTAAAAACCAAACTAATTTGATTAAATTATCACCTGTCATCAGGTTAATTGTCAGACATTTAATTTGACATATTAAATAAATTACTAAATACATGTATGTACATATTTTTTTTTTTGTTTTCAGTAATAATTTTTATTTATAGAAAAGAAAATTTACCAATTCATGTACATGTATTCATAACAACAAATTCATTTCAAGGTAGATAGAAATATATTGAACATGTCTAATATTATGAACTGGAGTGTTCAAAACAAAAATAAAAAAACATTTTCAAGTATTAAAACTTTTTAACAAAAAACAAAAGAGAAACAAACTTTCAATCTGATACAAATGTTAAAATTACCTATAAATATGGAAATCTTTTAGAATACTTTTCAAAAAATATTTTTTAATGCATATATTTAATTTTTATATATATAATTAGGGACTCTCTGTGTCTATATTGGAGAAAATTTATTTTCTTTCATCATCATTTGAATAAATTTGGATAGCTTTTCTGAAAATTCAATTTTATTATTATTTCATTTGGTTATTAAGGACTCATTGATAACGAATATTGCAAGTGTATTATGTTCCTATAGCATGAGGATCAATATGTTCGTTCACTACAGTGTAAATATACAACATAGTTGCTTTATGACCATTTTATATGAAATATTAGTGTTTTTGACATTTTCAATAATATACATTTTAGTAAATTTATGACAAAGTTCATTATGCAAAATTCTGGATTCAATTTCTCGTTTAACGGTAATGCGTCATAATTTTTTTTGGCTTGTATAATGTATATGTATATAAAATGTAACATGAGTGTAGAAAATATGTATTTTTTATTTTATCTAGAATTTAAATTAACATATTAAAACTATTTAAATTTTTATATGTACCTATTTTTTAAGGTACGAACATATACAAAAAAAAACAAAAATAAAAAAATAAAAATTGTCTCAAAATTCATCCATCTCACATATTAATAACAATAGAAAAATGTTAATATTTTAACCTCTTGACTTTAAATTCATCCGCCTCCACAAATTTTTGTTTTTTTTTTAATGTTTTACCAAGTTTGATGTATTTTACAAAGGATACAACATTAGCATAATACATATTTAAATATATGTACATGCACATATGCACAAACATATATGTTGAAAAAACAATGCCAAAGTCTGATAAATGAGATTTAATATAACAAAGAATTTATGAGATGGAATAAAAATGTAGACTGTGTTACTTATAGAAGAAAATAAAAGGATGCAAAAATTTAAATCTATTATAGAAAATAAGGAATTTTGAATATTTTATAAAAAAAAAATATGTTTTTAGAAAAGTTAGTTTTGAATTTCGAATTTGTTTCGAATATTTTCTATATTGTTCAAAATCTCATAATTTTCTGAGAATTGCAAATAGAGTTTTACTCTCTTTTATATATCAGTTTTTAATTTAATTGATTGTGAAAATGAGCTTATTATGACATTTATAAATCTAAGTCTATTTTTAATCTGACATTGTGTATGAAATTCAGATTCGAAAGTTTTTCCGAATTTGCGATCCGAATGTAAAATCTGAAATTCAAATGCGTATAAACGTCAATAAAGTTGCAAACGAATTTTCTTTTTAAATTTTGTCATAATAAAAAAATGTCAATAATAATTTTGTTGTTAATATAAATAGGTTCATTCGCGTATATCAATACTCATATATATCATACAACACAATAACCAAATAACACAATAACTATATTGGACAAACACTAATAATAATTACCCAATTGTCAACAACTGACAAAAGTATGTGACATGACGTACCCAGTAACGTCAAAGATGGATAAAATCCACGTAGGCGCAGATAAAGTTATTAAAGTGGTCTTCTACAGTAGGCCAATCCCCTACTTAGACAGTATAAACAGATTAAAAATGAAATTAGATATTTCCTCGGAAAAACAAGTGAAATTAGCAGCTAGGCATCGAGTACGATGGAAATATCAAGTGAAAAACCTATGCTCCCAAGAGAACAAAAAAAAAAAAAAAGGTTTATTCGCGTACTTTTCTTTCAAAAACTAAAAAACAAAAAAAAAATCAGCAAAAAGTTTTAAAAAAATTCTCATTTGCATGTAGAGTAAAAGAACGCATTTCTTGTAAAACTTACTGGTGTCCATGAATTTGATATAAATAATAAGAAAACGTAAAACCTTAAAAAATACGAAAAACAACAAAATTTGATTTGTTAGTTTTGACAAATCAAAATTTCCCCTCATTTTTGTAAAAAAAAAAAAAAAAAAAAAAAAAAAATTCAGCACTCGAACGAATTACTTGTAAAAACTTTTATAAGTTTTCGCAAATTTATGAAAACTTATCGTCCGCGAACAAAAACAATATACTGTACATCATGTTGCAATATTTTTTATTTTGATTTGAGATTTTAAAAATTGTGAGCAAAACAAATTCTTCTTTAGGTTTCATTAAACGATGGTCTAAAGAATTTTCTCACCCCTACCTAACGAAACATTTTTACATATGTAAGGCCTACACTTATATATATTAGTCAAATATGGTCCCCACATTACTTGACTGACATCAATCGAATTGAATCGGTACAGCGAAAGTTTTTACGTTTCGCTTTGAGTAATTTTTTTCGGGGAATGATCCATTTCCACCCAATTCCCATCATCTTAAGCTCATTGACTTACAGCAATTGTCGATATCTCTTTTATTCACCAGATCCTTTCGGGTAAGATTTTAGCCCCTGAAATTTCAAATTATGTATTTGGTTGTTCCACATTCCCTTCCATCCTACTGAATGTGGTAGATTTGAGCCAATTATTAAAATGTTCCGTGAAAAAAATTATAATTCTAATTTTTTTTTATCTACAACTAAGTATTAACCAGAGATGCAAACCAAAAAACCATTGATATTTTCCGAACCAAACCCATAACCAAAACCAAATCACTTTTATAATGAATTGGGCGAACCAAACCAAAACCGAACCATTTCTTAAAATAATTCTGAAACCGAACCACAAACCAACAAAATATATGGCGGTTTACAACAAAATATATGGCGGTTTGATTTATGTTTTAATCTATTTTTTAACATTTTAAATTTTAACATAACTAATAAAAAAAAAAACGATAGTCGAAATCGAAAGTCATGAAGATAAAATTTGTTTATACGTAACGAAAAAAAAGTCAAATTCAATACGAAAAAAGTCAAATGTTGACATTTGATTTGACTTTTTTTCAATACACGAATTTATAACGTCTTTGAATTTTGAAGTTGTGACTGTTGTGATGTGAATGTGAGTAATAAAATTAATTAATTTCTTATGATTTTTTAATTATATTTTTTTTGTTTTTTTTTCTCAACGTTACCCCAAAGAAAATGGCCAGACAAAAAAATAACAAAAACTCAGTATTTGAAAAGTTTTGCTTTCAGATAGAAAAAAATACCAGCAAAAGTAACGAGTGTAGTTTTTACAGCAGCAATTACAAAATAATAATACATTTTTTTATATTTTTTATTTTATAAAATATGTAAGCAATGTAATTTTCTAATAAAATAATAAAATTTATAGTTTTAGTTTATTAAACTTGTCAATGTCAATATTGTTTACAAATCATATGATTTTTATTTGACAATTTAAATTCTATTTCTAACACTGATTCATAGATAGCACACACAATTTCCCTGATAGTATATATAGTATGTATATGCAATCTGTAATGTATATAAATAATTTTATTTTTAATAAAATTGAACCAAAACCGAACCGAACCGAAAACCATAAATAAAAATATATATTGAACCAAACCAAAACCAAATTTTGAAATTTGTAGAACCAAAACCAAAAACCAAAACCAAAAATTAAAATTAACCTTAAACCAAAACCGAACCACACGAAAAAATTTTTTGGTTTGCATCTCTGGTTTTAACTATAAAAAAAAAACGATTACGTCATAATGTACATACATTTGAGACTAACTAACAACTGTTGTTTTTTTTAGCTTTGATACTTACTAGTTCGGCCTAACTTTTGGAAGTATTTTTAATTAAAGTATAACTAGTTATTGGCATATGTATTAACGTATGACTTTTACTTTTACTCTACTAATAACATTTATTTAGTTTTTTAGTTTATTTTAAGGTTTTTCAAAGGTGGGCGGTGTTTTATTAATCCTACTGGATGATGATATATATTACACAGTCAAATGTATAGCAAGCTTTCGTCTAGTAATAGAAGTCTGATGGACATTAATCTGACAGTAATTAAAATTTCTTAAAAATAACTCATTTAATAAGAAACACTACTGGATAACGACGAAAAAAAATTTAACGAATTAATAAGAAATAAAAAAAAATATACTTATTGAAGCAAAATGTAATTTTATAATTATTAAAAATAAAAATATAAATATTTTAATTAACTGAAACATAGTTAAAATTATTGTAATATATACATATACATTTTCTATCCTATGCTCCACGGATTGGATAACAGGACAGTGATGATGGTTACATAAACATTTAATAATATAATTGCATTCGAATAAAATATGTTGAAAAATATACGAAACTAGTAAATATTTGTATTATGGTGGTTAGAAAATATGATATCCGAATTCGAGAAATTCGTAAAAATAATTTCAATTTGTCAAGCTTTCAGATTTCGTATTACAATCGAATACGAAAGCAGTATTATGCCACGAGGTAGCGCCCCTGATAATTTATATTAGAAAAGATTGCTGGCCTGATAATAGCTAGGTCTGTTAATAAGCCCTCAATAAACTTATAAACAAATATTAAATTAAATAAATATTCCATCTTTTTGTTTTCTCAATCTTACTTTAATGTATATATTTTTTCGAATGTATACATATTTATTAAATAACAAACAAACAAAATATTACACTTTTCTGTTAATATTTATTTAAAATTTTAACTTCGAAATATCCATACTTAAAAATTATGACAAGGTAAATAACCTTTGTAAATTACTTTCATTCACAACTTGTAAATTTATTCATGTAATAATTAAATAAAAATCAGTCAGTCACTTCAACAAAAACAAAAAACACAATTACAAAATAAATGAAGGTCAGTTATAAGGTAGTTAAATTTTTCACCTTTTTTTTAACTACGTTTTCGTTCCTAATATAACTAACTACACTTAATATTGTCTCAAGTTGAATATTGTAAACAATATCTCAAAATTTTTATTTTTAATAATTTCAGAAATATTATATTTCGAAATTTTATACTCTAATTAACAGATTCGTTTTAAAAAACAAATAAAAATATTAAAATGAATAAGATTTAAACAAAAAGAATACATATATATATATATATATATACATATTATATGTATTATATAATTATAATAATACTATAGAGATTATTTATAAATAATATCCATATAATTTATTAGGAAGATATTACAAGTCATTTAGAATCAAGGATAATAAAAATCCATTAAATATATATATATATATATATATAATTTACAATAAACATAAATAAAAAAAAAATTGTTACATTTATTAGTTAGAAACAAAAAAACTCTAATCCTTGAAATAGAAATATATAGTAAAGAAATTCTATTTTATTTTATTTTTTTTTATATATTTCTTTTGTATGGTAGAAAATTAATTTATAAATTACATACTGTACAGTAGAAACTCGAATATACGAATATGTGTATAGAGATACATTATTGTCTGTCAACGATACTAAAACAAATTAAGATAATGTAAACAAAAAAAAAATAAGTATAGGGAAAACGAAGTGTGAAATTTCGAAACACATTACAAAATGTGACATAAATGCACTGCTTGTTTAATGTAGTCTTTAGCCATACATCTTTAATCTACGTTTTTGTTAGTTATGTAGGTAGAAATTTTTACAGTCCTGTGTCCCTCTGATAGTGAAGTACTCTCTAATTGACAGATTCATTTTGAAAAATAAAATCAAAATAAAAATATTGAAATGAATAAGGTTTAAACAAAAAGAATACATATATATATACATTATATAATTATAATAATACTATAGAGATCGATATTATAATGGAATAGATGGAAGTGACATAGATGAACATTTGCTCATTCAAACTGATAACTAGAGTTAGTCAACCTATGCGATTGAGAAAGTCAATTAGAACAATAATTTTACAGCCATCAATAAACCCTATTTTGTTTAGGAAGACCCTACATATAGTTCGGACCCTGTCTTCACCTTTCTAGATCTAGATTTTCTTTGATCTAGATAGAAATTGCGTCAATAGAAGTTGAACGGAATGCCTATAGCTTGATTCCATTCCTATTAACTATCAGTGGTACTGTTCGCTACTATTCTTAGTATATATCAATACGACACCTGATTAGAATTAATTCAGTTTTATTGATGTTATAAGAGGACTATATTTTTCAGTAGGTTACACAGGTATTTAGTTTATGCCGTATTGCGTTTGTTCTAACCAAATAATGTGATGAAATGCGGTCGCTGACCATCGATCCCCATCGGATAATAAATGCTCTTCAATGATTGGCATTAGAATCTTGCATTGCCAGTTTTTCAGCTCTTTCATTTCCCTTTATGTTGTAGTTTTCCACATCATTTAATATTTACTAACATAATGATTTTTAAAAAAAAAAGTTTGTACCTATTGAGACAAACTCTGAAGAACGCTAAAAATTTTCAAATCGATCCTACATACATCATTTATTTATCGATTTTAAATTTGCATACATTGATATAAACATTGAGAAACAATCGTTTATATAAAACCGTTTTTTTTCAGAATTTGGTGTAGAGACAAGTGTTCAAGTGCGAAACAAATTCTTCGTTAAATATATTCTCGTTCTAAAAATAATTATGGAATCTGGAAGGAGAAAATATGAAAAGTTTTCATTCCTATATTTTTGTCCTAAATGGAAAATATCTATTAATTTAGACAAGTGTCATCTATTCCCTAAACTGAGATTGAACACATATTCAGGTTAACAGTTTACTTAAATATATCACCAATAGATATTTTACAATTGACTTAAAACCAAACTGTACAGAACCTAATTTAACCGTTCGTATATTTTTAAATGTGATAAATTAAACAAACTAACTACGCTATTTCGATCAATAGATCGTGATTAAAAGACCAGAAAGAAAAAACCAACAAGAATATAACGACATTTGTTCGAAATCCATGTTCATTTATGTATACACAAAAACATAATTGAATTAAATGAGAAATAGTAAGGGGAAAAAAATTAAAATACCAATTCGCAGATATAAATAACATGAAATAAATTATATTTTCATTCCCATTTACTATTTATATATATATATATATATATATATATATATATATTTATTATTTACTATTATTTACTATATGTTTGCAATGTTACATTACAAACTAGAATTTTATTCAAAATAAACGCACGCACATAAAATAAAAGAAAACAAAAAAAAAAATTGTAAAGTACATAATGAAAATTTCAGTTACATTATATGCATACCATATATACATATATATATATTATTTATATTTCTTCTTTAATAAATAAAGCATTCAAAATATTGTACATAATACACTGAAAAGGAACAAAAAAAAAAAGAATTAGGTCACGGTCATGAGCATATCGGTTTGTAAAATATCAATATCATTCTTATCATCATAACCATAATCAATTATTATCAACATCAATATCATTATTACTACCAACAAGTTTTTTTCTTTTTTTACTGTTATTAAAAACATACGTACACATAAATACTATAAAATAAAAGCGTGTATTTTAATACTATATATAAATATTTTTTTCACACTTTTTTACATATCCTGATTTTTTGTTTTTACTTTATTTATATCCTTTTTTTTTCATTTTCCTATTTTGCTCAATTCCAAAATTTAAATATTTATATAATTTCTCTCTTTTCAATCCACCTCTAAAAAACCAAAAAATTTAAAAATAACTCACATTTACTTACACAATATTTTTAGAATACATTTCTCAGGATTTATAATCAAAACTCTTTTAGAAAATTTTTTAAATGATGATAAAGAATTGAGAAAAAAAAACAATTAATTAATTATTTATAATGCTACCCACACACAATACGACTTGGTTGACAACCAAGTTGACATTATATAACTGTTTAACGAAATTGTAACGTTAGTTGGCACATTGTATAATAGATTTGAAGTTTCTATCTTTTATAAGATGGAAATGGCTGTTCCAGTTATTTTTGGAAATTAACACTAAGTTATGTCAATTTAAGCAAAAGTAAGTAAGACAATAAAACTATAATACAGGTATAGAACTTTCCAAAAATCATATTAAATTGTGTTCTTCTTTTTCTAATTAAAAAACTAAAATCTAATATAGTTCAATTTAACCGCTTCAGTCCTGAACTATGACAAAATCAGTTAAGAAAGACAGTTTTTAAACTTAAGCTGATTTTAATATAAATCATATCCGGATTTGTGTTTGGTTAAATCGAAACACAAATCCACAAAAAAGATTTTATGAATTAAATTTCAAAATAAAACTGAGAAAACTATTATAATTTATACCAAAATAGATTTAGTTCACAATATCGAATTTAACATTTCCATTTTTAAATCGAAATATTGAATTGGGAAAAATTAAGATTTGAGGCGTTTCCGGACCTTTCGCACTTGCACTTTCAAAAAATACTAATTTATCGCACTATTTTTCATACTAAATTTTGATCCGGATTCACAAATTTATGACAGTACTATATTTTTAGGAGTAGAATCAGTATTACCTTCCTTAATACATATTTTTTTTTAGCACTTTGATGCCAAATTTATTTTGAAAGCGGCAGAAAAGTGCTTTCTTCTAGCATTATTTAGCATTTTTTAGAAAATTTATGACTATGGCAATATTAGATAAATCTTCAATTTTGCATAATATGTCATTTGTGTTATTATTACAAAAATTATTATTTAAAAATTTATGACAGTTCTATATTTTTAGATGTAGAATCAGTATTACCTTCCTTAATGCATATTTTTTTTAGCATTTTTATGCCAAATTTATTTTGAAAGCAGCAGAAAAGTTCTTTTTTCTAGCATTATTTAACAATTTTTATAAATTTATGACTAAGTATGGCAATATTAGATAAATTTTAAATTTTACATAATGTCATTTGTGTTATTATTACAAAAATTATTGTTTTGAAAATTATTATTTAAAAAAAAAATTAACCGATCTGGAGAAAAAATTAAATATAAGTAAAAAATAATAATTGTGCCGATCTTAAATTATATTTAGTTTTTATAAAAACTTGTTTTCCAGCGTTAGAGTAAAATTTTGGTATAACAGTTTGTTTTATATTTTAAATTATTGTTACACATTTGTAGTTAACATATTTTATAATAAATAAACAAATAACTAGTCTTTAAATATTCAGTTTAATTTCTTTTACAAATTTAAATTTTAATGCCTGAAATACATGTGCAGAACTATGCATGCATCGCAGCAAAAATAAATTAGAATGTATGGTTTTATATGGAACCAATTACATGTAATTCTGCACGCAGTGCGTTTTGATGCAAGATATCTATATTTCTAATTTTTGCTGCGCAGCGGCAGAGCTACCAACACGAAAGATTGTAAAATTTTTCATTTTACTCATATTAATAAAAAAATAATGACAAACGTCATGAAAGTTATTTAATATTTACATATTTATTTTTGTTTTTTTGTGGTAAATAGGTTATAACCAATTTTATACAAATTTATTTTAAATTAGTTAATGGAAGAAAAACTAATTAATTTGAACTGAATGAAAATTTCCCTAGTCCATAGTCTAGTCCATTTTCTTTCTTTTTTGTTGCAATATTCATTATAAATTTTTAAAATATTTAGATATGACAAAATATATGCACAACAATCTAGCATTAATTTATTCATATAATTATATTTTGTTACAATCATGATAGTGACAGATAACAAAATATGTAAAAATTTTTCAAAAATTATTAAATTAAAACTTTTATTAAACCCTTTTAATAACTTTTAAATTTAAAATTTTTTAAAAATTATTTTATTTTGTATTTTATTACTATACAAACAAATTGTATGTGTATATCTAATTGGCGGCAATTATCTACATTATTTCGAAACAAAACAAATTTTGACATATAAAATATGCACATGTGTCTGGTACGCAGATATGCATGCATCAATGCAGCAATGCATGAGAATTCTGCACATGTGTTTCCCATTTTAATCTTATTTTAATTTTTTATGTGTTTTAATCTTTTAGTGCGATATTTGTGGTGTGGTAAAAAAAAAACACTAAATTTTGACAGGTAATAAAGTGCGATATGACAGGTTTAATGCAAGTACCTTCGAAAACACTTAAATTTAGTGCGATTTGACAGATTTAGTATGAATATTAAGTGCAAGCGCGAAAAGTCCAGAAACGTCCTAAGTTAAACAATATTCAAAAATTTGATTATACATTCAGGCTATATCGATGATGATGAAATGACTTTGTAAATAATACGCATTTTAAATTGACGACGACATTAAAATTGTTCACATTAATTTTATTTAGAAAATTTCATTTATTATTTCACGAGAATTCACGTTATCATATCATAACAAGTTTGTATACTTTTATAAATATAAATATGAAAATTAAATTTAATTTATACCAAATAAAATTTAGTGCACAATATCGAATTTAATGAGTTTATAGCGAAGAAATTTTCGAATAAATTTTCAAAGCGCAGCAAATAACTAGTATTTGATGCGAAACATCGTAAATTAAAATAAATTTATTTAATTAATATAATTTTCATAAATATTCTATTTAATTCGACTTACCTGGTTGGCTTTATTAATTTGTTTCTTAAATCCAGCGAAAGCCATTTTATCTGAAAATTTCTATATAAAAAAAAATAAAAACGAAATAGAAATAGAAAATATATCTTTATTTATTTGAACGGCCACGTTTTAGTAAGTACATTGCTTACATCAATTTTGTATGATTAAATTTTTCCCCGAGTCAAAGATAAAATTGTTATTAGCGGAACAAGACGCTAATTTAATATAATTGAAATAAATGGAATTTATGGTATCAATGTAGTTTGGTATACAACGTACACGTATGTATGCAAGTACGTTTCCAATAAAAAGTTGTTCACACTATTCTTTAATATTGTTGTTATAGGAAATAAAAAATGGTTTTGGTCTGAAAGTAGAAAAAAAGAAAATAGAAAATTAAAAAGTTATTATTAAATGGAATTAATATATATATATATATATAAGTAGTATATTAAAAGTGAAATTAAATATTTATAAGTTATACTTGATGAGCACGAATATTTTTTAAAAAATAATAATAAAAGTTATAGTTAATTATAATAGTTAGTTTACTAGTAATTAACTATATGTATACAAATTTATATATATATATATATACATAAAAATATAGGATAGAATTTATGAAAATATTTTTCTTCTGTATATATATAAACATTACAAAACTAAATTAGTATAAAGCATAGTTAAAAAAATGTTTACAACTGTGTTGAATTAATTTAATATGGGTAAATAAAAACAAAAGAAAGCATAAATAATTATCATGTTATGCCTTCCTTATTATTTGCCACAGATTCTAATATAGAATAATAATGGTACTATATATAAATATAGAATAGTAATGGTAATAATAACTTTTACTTTCAAAAACTAAGTAAATACGATGTACAGAAATGTAATTTAATTACATATTATTAGAACTGTGATTGTTATGTGTAATTTCAAAACCTTTTTCATCATATAATAATTGTCAATGACAAATCATTTTTGTTTTGTCATTATTATCTATGAATTAATGAGAATATTTCGCAACTTCTTATACTATTAAAGATTATATCATAAAGCAATTATATTTGTATTTTCGAAGGAAAAACTCTCAGTTTTGTATCTGAGAATTTATATAAAAAATAACACTACTTATATAACAACGTGGATCTAACAAAAAAAAAAAGTTAAATTAAAACATTTGTATTGGTTAGGTTGTAGAAATCGAAATAATCGTTAAACTAATAAAATAAAATGACATGTTGAAGAAATAAATTATCAAAGGATATGAAAAAAGTTTGAACACATTGCAAAAATTTCACAAAATAATTTATGGCTAAAAAAATGTTTAAATCCAAAGACTGATTGTGATTAAAATATTTCAATTGGATATGAAGTTTTAAAAATTCCAAAAAATTCGAACTTTTAATTAAACAACGAAATTGAACGCTATGAAAGTTCCACTAGAAGACAACGAACCATCTGACGTTGTACATAGAGCTTTAACGTGTGCAGGACGCCGTAAAGAAGTAAATTACACACTTCTATATCCATATTATACCAATTAAAAGAAACCATCAAAGATATACGTATAGTATTGAGCGGTATTATTATGATAAAAATTAGTAATAACTATTTTTTAAAATTTTTAACTTAACAATGATTTTATCAAAATACAAAAAACAATTATTTAGCAACATAAAGTACATACAATAAAATCAATCAAAATACGTACATAAGTATATCAAGTAAAAATTAATTTTCATGGTAAGTTTTGATTTATATATGGATTGGCAATTAAAGTAAAATCTACGCATGTATTTACACATATCGATTATTATTAAATCTAATTTAAGTACAATATACATTATATATTATTATTTACATTTATTTAAATTTCAAATTTTGCAAAATAGAGAATTTTGGCCTAGTTTGAATCCATTGCGGTTCTTTTTCAAGGTTGTGTTTTTAATTTCTTGAAATCATTATTATTTTTTTTTTACGAAAAAATTGATTAGTTTACTATTCTATCCGACATTAGCTTATAATATTTATCTTCACCTATCTAGTATAGTAGATGAAACTTTGATGTTTATGTTATGTATTTTAAATGTAATTTTGTTGTCAAAAATAATTTGTTAATTTTGACAATACTAAGTCTCCGTAAAATTCTCAAACTTTTAAATGTTAATTTACAACAGTCTTTTTTAAAATATTTTACATAAGCTCAAGTAGCTAGAACTTACAAATAAATTTATTGTAATTTTAATTTAAATAACTGTAAATAAAAATAAAAACAAATAAAATATTTAAAAGTTTAGTTAAAAAATTTATAAAGCAATAATGATAACAAAAAGAAAAACATAAGAATTAAGTAAAGTTAAATTAAATACTTTATTATTGGATCTATGGCTTTGAAAATGTTTTATTTCAGCACATTGAATGAGCTAGACTGAACTGGGTTTCAAAGACAAGTTATTGGTGAGTTCCATACATACATACATATCGTATGTAGATCGAGGTATTATTAAAAATACAATTTTACGTTGACCTAGATAATTTTGAACGTAATATCGATAATATGGAATTATGCGAAATTATATAGACGTATAGTAAAATCAAATATTCGTATACAAAATAATTTGCTAATTATCACAACACTATTACCAAGCAAAGTAATAATGTCACGTTACCCATCAACACGGCAACGCTGTCCATCACCCACAAAATTCATTTTATTGTTATAAAAGCAAAATTAGTGCTATAAGAGTCCTATATGACTCCCGATATGTGTTATAATGATGTTTTTATAGGAATAATGTGATTAATATTGCTATAAAAATGTTCCCATAACAATCGAGAAAGTTGTTATAATGGGATTTTCAGCAAGTGCAAAAGCATAAATTTAAAAATGTGTAATCCTATAACAAGAGTTAACGTGTTTTTATAAGAATAGAATTGCTAGAATAGTAGTAGTAGTGTTATTATTTTACTGTATTCCTATAATGTTACTAATAAACTTACTGTAGTTTTTGAA
Organism: Argyra leucocephala; assembly: GCA_963942445.1. Taxonomy (NCBI): domain Eukaryota; kingdom Metazoa; phylum Arthropoda; class Insecta; order Diptera; family Dolichopodidae; genus Argyra; species Argyra leucocephala. Next base: position 21,662,461 of record OZ012681.1, read on the forward strand.
TAAATATTGAGAATAAATTAATTGAGCGACGACCATTATTTTCTACAAACATGGTAAACAAAAAAGTTGTTTTTAAGTAATTATTTTGCATTTTTTTCGCAAAAGTATAATTTTTAATTAAAAGAATAATTATTGAAATATCAAATTTGATAATATGCATTAATTAACGTACATTATTTAATATTTTTAAGATGCAATTTAAAAATATTTTTTTTTATTTATTTAAAAATTGTTTTTTTTTTTTGAAGGGCAATGTATTTTTTCGAAGTATTATTATAATAAATGTCAATGATATTTCTTTCCCAGCCAAGTTTTGCATTTTGGACACAATTACATCAATCACTAATATATGCATACTAATCCTATAACAATATTACAGTAATTGCTCCTATATAATGTAATATAACATAATAATGCATTTATAACGTTTTGCAACAATTGTGGAGCACTCAAATTAGCACTATCACTACTATAAGAGTGTTTATAATAGTGTTACAAGAGTGCGCAAGAGTCTTATAGCAATAAAATTGTTACGTGGGTAGTGTGGTCTATCGTCAAATGAAATAATTAATATGTAAATTTTGAGTATTTTCAAAAACATATAATTTTACATAATTTTTATATAAATATTTTATAAATACTATAAAGTTATATTTTGAAGTTTATTGAATTTTTATTGCGTCACAAATTACATATATTATTTTTAATTTTTCCTAATTTAATAATTATTAATTAATATTTTTATTTTAACTGTCAACATTTTTGTTTTAATTCATTCATTATAACCTTAAAAAACGTATTATTTACTAACTGTCATAATAAATACTTCATTTATGTCTGTGACAATTTTTAAATAATATTTTAATGACATTGAGAATACTGTAATATTGATATTACAGTAGTTACATATTAAATATTACATGTCTGTTAGTAGTATTTGCACTTGAATCAAAATTTAAAAAAAAAATTATTTTTTTCATATCTACAAACTATGAAATGATTTCCGAACAACGAAATTAACTTTTATTGGACAATTGAAAATATAATCATTTTATATCTTTCGGACATATAATTTTTGTATTATCAAAGTAAAAAATTTCTTCAATTTTAAATGGCGTACTTTATTCTAATAAATTTAAAGATGTATGTGAGTAGATATTTTGATAAGAAAATTTCAATTTTATATTAAAAGCTTTTATCATTTTCGAGATAATTCTTGATAACTAAGTATATTAAATTAGTCACTAACTACTTACTCAAATTTAAAATCATCATTAGTCACAATTTAAGTTTAAGTTAATATAAATTTTATTAAATCTTAAAATTCTTGTTATAAGAAAGTATACATCTATGATCTATCTATCTATGACCATAATATTGTAATTGTAAAACTGACGTAACAACAATTCATTTCTTAAGTAATCGCTAAAGATGAAATAATTACGATAAATAAATTGCATGTATATTGTTTAATCACGATTTGTTAAGAAAATACAATATGAGAAAAATAATTAACATGTTTAATGAAAAATTTGAAAACAAAAAGATATTCACTTAAAATAATACAATAGAAGAAGAAAATAAGAACAATCAAGTTCATTATTTATGTAAGTAACTTGTTGTGAGAGATTAGATTTATTTTTTTTTTTATTAGTATCCCAATATTCGAGTATACTTATGTATAGAAAAAAATGTGTGTAGTTGAGGTCAAAATTACGATTTTATTTCTTTACACATGTATATTTACAATAATTGATGGGTGATTTAAATAAAGGAATGAAAATTATAAGAATAATATTAAAATATGAAGGTTAACATGGGTTCACAACATATTGTGAGAAAATACAAAAAATTATAAATCAATTATTTTTTGATAATCATTACAACCAATTATAGACACATCTAAACATTCTCAAACATTGAAATTTAGATTTTTATTTAATACAAAATAATATAATAACTGTTTCATTTGCATCTATACATATTTTTACAATATTATTTCTATACATATTTTTACAATATCTATACATATTTTTACAATATTATTTTAACAAAATTATTCATTTATTTAAATCTCAATTCTAAAAAATAAACTCAATTTCATATCAATTTAAATTAAATTTTAAATTCATAATTTAAAAATATAGTAAAAAAATATACATATATAAATTTATATAGTTATTGTATTTTAATTATGTAAAATAAATTATCATTATTTCTTTATTAATTTTTTAATTTCATTACAACAATAATAACAACAACAACAAAAATTTTCATTTAGATTAAAATTTGTTAAATATTTGACATAAATATTAAATTACATTAATATGTGCACATATTATTATTATTATTAACTATGTATATCTAAATGCATATTTTACTCTTCATTTATTTAGAGCACGCTTCGCCTCCACTTTATTTTAAATTAAAATAAATTCTATTGAAAATAATGTTTTAATAAATATATTAAAATATGAATTGTAAAATAGCTGATAGTATCTTATAACTTAATAGTATTATTTATTTTTTTTATATATTAGTATTATAATACGAATATCTGGAACATAAGTCAAGTGCATTATATTGTATTGTACAAAATACATAATATTGTACTGGTAAACAAATTCAATGCATTCATTTTAAATTTTAATTTTAAGAAAATATGTGTATTCCCAAGATAGAATATTATCTATACTGTTTAGAATATTATCTATTCTACACAGTATATACTTATATAATGTTTTATAATAATAATGTTATAAATTGCTTTTATAATTTAAATCGTGGTCGTATAATCGATCCAAAATTTGATATATAGACTTCGGCTGTGAAAGCAATATTTTTAATTTTTTAGACTCGATACATTTAGCTGTCTATGTATTTCAAAAATGGTTTTAATTTGATTGTTGAAATGTCAAATTGTAAAAATGTCATTGAATTTTGATGTCGTTCAGAAATTGTCGATCAAATTGTTATCGAGCAAAATTTTGTTATTAAAAAAGGTTTTTTTTTAGTTTGATTTATATTATTAACTTAAATATTATACATTTTATTAATTGCATTATATTTTCTATTCCGCAAATATAATTGTGAAACTCACTTTTTTTTGTTTTGTTTTGTTTTTATTATAAAATGTCATTATGCTAAAAAAACATATTAGGTATATGTTAGATATTGTATATTCATCGAAAATATCAATTTAATACTGGTAACATTTGTATAAAGTTGACTTAAGTTGATATAAGGGACTTAGTGCTTGCATCGAAATATATAATACGTTTTTCAAATGTCTAAGTAATTCAAATACAAAGTTTGGCTCTTTAAGCGACTCTGTACTTAATTTTAAACTATTAAATATCTTTAAAAAACAAAAAAAATATTTTAAAAATTTTTATCCATAATAATAAAAATAAAGGATCGAAGTTATTTCATTTATTCAAATATTCGATTTTATCGATCCACGGTTCTTAAAAAATAATATAGATTTTCATACACAGGCACAGCACAGATTCTCGCTCACACAGCTCTGATTTATAGTTGCATATACACTGATAAAGAAAGACAAACAATATAAAAAAAAAAATTGACGAATAACAAAACAAAACCTATGTACACAAAAATATAAATGTAGGCATATCAATTTAGGAGAAAAAATCAACCGGAATTAATTCTAAAAAAAAAACAAAAATTTTAAACAAAATAAAAACAAAAATACCATAGAAATAATTTTAGAAATAGAATCTGTTTATAATGTTCCGGGTTCAATTTGGTAAAAAAGTATTAAAATATTTTCAATTCTATTTGAATATTTTCTAAAATACAAGTTTAGAAAATAAAATTTCAAGTAAAAAAGAAAACGAAAGAAATTATTTGATAAAAAATTGCAGTTGATAAATTATTAGAGTGGTCCAAGCATTTTTTTTCATTCATATTTCGAACAGTAAAATATTTCCAATATATTGATTTTGTTGAATCTAATTTAACAGATCAAAGACAATGAATAATTATTTTTTAAAATTTCAAATTACAAAAGTTCAAATACAATTTATTTTCGATTATCGAAATAAACTTCGAACTTATAATTTCGTTTGAGATTAAAACAATAAAAAGAACACAACGCTAAATTTGAAACATGTAAATAACTACAGACAATTTGTACTGATTTCAGAATCGTGGTATCATGGAGATGTAAAATACAATATAAAAGGACCTAAAAACAGGGATGAGTAATGTAATTTTAACTTATTAAATTCAAGTTTAAATTTATACTTTTGATTATATTCGAAATTAAGTTGAAATTAAGAAATTAGTATATATTAGAAAAATTATAATTAAGACATGTAAAGATGTTAACAAAATATTTATTTATAAGTTAATAAAGAATTAGATTAGTTAAAAATTGAAATTGAAATAAATTTGAATAAAGCATTTATTAGAAGTAAATTATTTTAATTTTTTTTTTAATTCAATTTCAGTTTAATTTTAAGTCCCTATCTAAAAAATGGGATAAAAAACGAGTATAAGTTTTCTTTGTAATTTCACTTAGTTTCCTGTTCTATATTTTGTACTAGAAAATTCTCGATCAATTTCAAGAATTTTTTTTGACATTTAGATTTGCAACAAATTATTGTCAGACAGACCAGACAGATAAAAAAATATATTCTTTTACATTTAAAGTTAATTTAAAAGTGATTTTTGTTCAAAATACAAGTCTCGAGTATTCACAGAAAAAAATTACCGTTTAATGGATTAGTGGCCACATTCAAAGTATGCCAAGCAAAGCACTTTCTAAAAAAAAAAAAAATAAAAAATCCCACAAAAGGTTAGTAAAATTGAAAATAGATAAGCAGATAAGATAATTGAAAAATCATATTACTATAGATATTTACTAGGTAATGAAATAGGGTGGTAGTAATAAATTCTGTAAAATATTATCACTGCTGTGATCGGAAGCCAAGACTCACAGAAGTGCAGTGTCACAAAAGAGAAAAAATTTCAGTACGATTTTTTGCACATAAAACTTCAATATTTTTTGATAACGCTAAAAATCAAATTGTTGTCAGCAGGGATGTACAAAATTAAAAAATACGATAAAAAAAAAACAGGAATGAAAAATGTAATTTCAACCTAATTTTTTGAATTAAAATTACAATTATAATTTCTATTTTATATATATATATATATGAAGAAATAAACAAAATTAATTTCGAAATTAGGTTGAAATAAAGAAATAAATCAAAATTACAATTAAGTAATGTAAATGGAACATAATATAAACATCTTATTTAGTTTTGTTAAATTTACAAAACTTTTTTCTAACTTTAATGATTCTCAATTTAATAATTTTCTACAATAATTTTATAAGTTTCATATTTTGGTATGATATTATTTATCAAAATTTTCATTATTAAATTTTTTTAATAAATTACAAACTAATTGAATCGATTCTAATAAGAACAATATAACTATTATTGCGAACATTAACATGTAATTTTCCTCTAATAATACGCTCTCTATACATATGAAAAAAGTAAAATTGACATTTATGTCAATAGTTCAATTGTATGAAATAATGAAAAATTGAAAAGTGACATAAATCTCCCTAATATTTATTGGGTTTCTTTATAAACTAGACTTGGGTATTAAAATTAACAATATCGATTTAAAAAATTCTTTTTATAAAATATGAAATTAAATAACGATATTCTAACAACAAATTGACATACATTAGAATATAATATACATAACATATTGTATATATAGTACATGTATGTTCTTATATGTATATATATATATATATATAAATGAACTAATTTTAGTATATAATTCAAATATAAGTAAATACATGTATTATCTTTGTGTATTGTTTGATATATTGATGTACATATATATTTCTAAAGATATTAAAGGGTTAATAAAAATATTTTGTGTTTTACTATAATAATGTCTATATAGAACAAAATATTATGATAATGATGATGACAATTATGATGATGATGACATTTGATTTTGTTATTGTTGGTTTTTTTTTTGTCGATTTTAATTAGTTTAAAAACTTAATCATAATATGGGGAGGGAGATCTTTAAAAATTTTGTAATAAAAGATTAATTTTTTTTCTTCTTATTATTGAATTTACCCTCTACTAAACCAAAATTAATTAATTAGGTATTTTCAATTTGTATAGCAAGTAAATTAATAATAAATTAAATTAATAAAAAAGATTAATTGACTATATTATATATATATATATACATATACATATATTTCTTTATTAAACCTTTTTTTTTTGCTGATTTATTTTTAATTAGAAAATATTGTCTAATTTTGAGAATTTTATAGCTAAATTATTACAAGTATGTTTGGATGAGCTTATCTATACAATATTACTTTTATAATCCAATTTTTGTAAAAAAAAAAATTATTAACTCTAAAATAATGTTTGTATTTTAGAGTTAGTAATTCTTTTTTTGTAAATTTATGCTAAATAATAGAATAAAGATGATATTTATTTAATTATTCATTTATGTATTTATATAAAAAATAAATTTACAATTAATTCGATATTTGAACAATGATATTTGTTAACTATGTATACCAACTATATTTTTAACGTTTTTTAATATACATTTTTTTAATGAATATCTAAGAAGTATTATTGTGATTTGAATAATTGGGAAACATTATTTTTTTATTTCTCTTTCAAATTTACAAATATAATTTTTTACTTTGATAGGCATTATATTACAATATGGATGGATGAGATAATATTTCTTATTTTGTTCTATTACCTTATTGTTGAAAAAGAATGTGATTGGAAGAAAATTCGCGTATATAGTATGTTAAACTTAAACCATTCAGTTGCTTAAAAACTATTTTTCAAGCAAATCAAATTGGTCGATTATTGGATCTTACTATAAAACTTTACGCATAAAATTCGAATCCTTTTTGCAAATCAATAAAACTCTTTGGTTAGATGACTTTTAAAAGCTTTACTAAAGGGCACTTGGGGTACGATTAACTGATCTATTAGATGCAAAATATAAAATCAAATTGAATTGTTGTCTAGCAGCAGAAGTGGGGTTTAAAAAAACAAAAACAATGTAAAAAAAAAATTATTCTGTAAAATTAATTATTAATACAATTTTAATGAATTATCTCTTAAACTTTGCTATTTAATCTAATTGTTATTTATTCTATAAATTAGTTGCGTTTATGTTCGAGCTTTGATAAGCTCTCTGGACATAGCTATCTGATTTTATCTAATATGTATTCATATCAGAACTATAATGATACTAGTATAATATCATTGCTAAACTAGTGAGGTTTGAGTGCAGTTTACAAAATTATGCACAATACAACCAAAATACCAACGCCAATGTAAAGTAAATATGTATCATCTCTCATCATAATGCATTAATATTATTTTCTCACTACATTTTACTTCTACCTACACCTACTTCCATAATACATTAAAAAAAAAAAAATTTTTATTCTCTTAATTCTCATTCTTTCATTCACAATTAACTGTTTTTTTCATCATTATTATTGTTGTTGTTATAAAAGGCTTCAGACAAAAATAAAATTAATAAAAAAAACAATAAAATATTATTTTATTTTTCTACCCTTCGCTAATATTGCCACTCTGATTGTTTACCTATGTCCAATATAAATTAACTCAATATCATTATTCATTCTGATTCTATATTCTTTTAATGATCGAATGGGTGCATCGTTAAATATAATTCTAAAGACTAACTATATGCAAATAGAAATACTAAATTTATAATAGCTTTTATTGACATAAATAATAATTTCTTAAATACTTAGTTATTAACATTATTTTAATATCCTGATAAATATTATTATCCCTGTTGAATTCAATTTACAATTTTCAACTAAAGTTAAGATCAATGCTGTCTAAAAATTCTATTCAAAAACATTATCGACAAATTGAAATATTAATTTTAATAAATTTTAAATGATGAAAATGAAAAAGATAAAAAAAAAATTACAAGACAAACATTTTTCTTTATAAACCAGGGTAAAAAAAAAAAAAATATTGAAATAAAATAAAATGAAATTAAAATCGAAATTATGTTGTTGTCCTTCGCAAAGGGTAAATTATACTTGTATTAGAACCTGACTTTTATCCTTGATATGTCTTTTATTTTAAAATGAAGTTATTGTCCCCTTGTGATAAATATATATATATACGTATATATATAAGTTATATGTTGTAAATATAAAGAGATATATAATTGAGAAATGATATAAGAATACAAATTGAGAATTGTGTAAAAAAGAAAAAGGATATAATAATTGACATTTTATATTATATTTTATGAACAAATTTTCTTTTAAATATAAATATATATTGAATATATATAGGAAAGTGTCCTTGTTTACATTGATTGGATTAATAATAAATGAAATTTAAGCCTAAGTTTATTTCAAAATTGATTTAATATTTATTATTAAGTTGATTTTTAATATATTTTTATTGCACACACATTCAATTGAATCTCTAAATAATCATTAATCTTAATTATTTCAAATCAAAGTTAATAAGAACTTGAAATTTAACATTGGATAGTTCTATATTACGTAAGTAACATGCATAGTTAAATTTTTTGAGAAATTAATATGTACCTATAGAAACATAAATTTACAAAAACGTATGTTTATTAAAATAATGAGCATTTTAATTATAACCATGTACCATCGAACAAGGTTGGGTTGCAAAATATAACACGAATTAAAAAAAGAAAAAAAAAATTTCTTATAAAATTCACTTTTTTAGTAAAATGATGTACCCTATATAAATTATGCACCATGCGGTGCAAATCTAAAACATGAAAAAAAAACGTTTCCATTAAAATGATCATTCACCTAATTAAAGTTACAATTATAGAAGCAGTTACTGCTTAGATAAGTTCAATATAAAAAAGTTAATATTTTAATTGAAATGATGCACCCTGTAAAAATCATAAACCAATAATCAAAGTTAAAGTTATAGAAATAATTAAGTGTTAGTGAATTTAAACAAAATTGTTAATTTTTCTAACAATAGCTTTCTTTTAAGACTTAATTTTCGACAATAATTATTGTCACTTGAAATGAAAATAATAACAGAAAAAAAAAATAATGCAATTTAAAGTTTAAAACTTTATTTTCTGTAAACATAACAAAAATTTACAACACAAATACAATTTTTATTTCAAGAGAATTATAATAGTTCGTACTGTCAGATAATTAAATCAATATATTCATTTAGGAAATACCTAAAATGTATTCTATTGATTCTCGAATTCGAATTGTATTTTCATTATATGAAATAATATGACAACATGTTATCAATCAAATTAAACTACTTAATTAACAAAACATATATATATATATATATATATATATATATATATATATATATATATACTTCACTAGTATAACAAATTAATTGAGTAATGCCAAAATTGATAATTAATCAAAATTGACAATAGTTAGTGAGTGTTTACACTAACAAATATTTACAATATATTTTACAATTTGTCCTCTTCTTTTTTTTTTAAGCAAATTTTTCTTTTATAACATTCAAACAATAAGTACCTACTATGTTGAATAACTAAGTAGTGTATGGTACACATACTAAATAACTTTTTAAAAATTTAAATATAAGATAATTTTATAAAATCATATCAACTGAAATAGCCAACATCTTTTTTAGTACATGTTTCAATTAAAAATTACGAAAAATTACTTAAAATATAAATTAATCTTTTTAATTGTTAAAACATTTTAATTCAAAAATTTAATTTTTTTTTATTTGTTTTGATTTATTTTTGTTTAAATAACATAAATATCCAATATAATGTATATATATATACATTTTGTATATTTATATATTTACATGAAAATGTGAAAATATTCATGATCATTTTTATTTTATTTTTATTTAATTTGCCAAAAAAAAAAAAGAATACATAATTTCCAAAAACGAGACCAGAATAATGAGTAATTTAAATTAGTAGAGTTGATCCTGCAAACTATAGGATATTTTAAAATGGTATAATAAAATATTATATTGTTTTGATGTACTAATATTCGTAAGTATATATATAAGTATTTCACGAAAATAAAGTAAGTTCATGAAAAAGTAGGAAGGAAAGTAGGAAGTTTAAAGACAAAATGTAGGTAATAGTAAAGTAAAAAGTTATAGAAAGTTGTAACAAAAAAGTTTTAACATACAAATTTATATATATATATATATATTTAATAACAAAAAAAAACTAGTTACAAACTGTAGTTCATATTTGTAATAATGCGGCGGTGGTTAGTATAATTAGTAAAGGATAAGAGTCAAGGTATTAGGAAGAATATAGAGAAAGTAAATAAGATATTTTTTGAATAGTTTTTTTTTTTTTAAATAATTAGTTAAATCTAAATCTTAATAATGTCATAACTATTTTTGGTTTATTTGTATTTGTACCATTTTTGGACGTAGAATCCGAATTTGCATAAAAAGTACCCCTTCCCATTTGAAAATCTCGATTAATAATAATAATAATAAAAATTTGTCTTTATTTCAAATAGAAACTTAAAAGCTAGATTTAGCACATCAGCACAATTTAATTGGACTAGAAAAAAAATTATAAAAAGGAAAAAATTCAAATTATTCAGAGTAAAGAAATAAATAAGGAATTCACTAATTTATATATAATATTAAAAAAAAAAAATTAGCTTATATACTAAATAATAATTTCAAAGACAATTCAAATTAGTGATTATATAGTATAGATATACGTATATGTATAAAAAACAAATGAAATTATCTTAACCTAAGTATATAAAAAAAAAATAAAATATTATACTCCGAATTTGTACTCTAATTTATATACAATAGTTACTATGAAAAAAATTTAATTTCAAGCTTCATAAGTTCTAAATGAAATAGTTAAAGACATTCTGTTACCAAAAGGTAAGAGTATTATGTCCTATATAAATATAATAGATAATAAAATAGATAATAATGGGGAATAATGAATATTTAAAAATAAGCTATGTATTTAATTAATTGAAAAAACGAAACTTTAACTTTTTTTTTTTTTTTTTATATATTAAAGAAAGATTAATATATTTTATGAAATAATATATAGAAACTAAAAGAGAGAAATAATAAAAGAAAATAGAAACATCAGAAAATAAATTTAAGTAATGGGTAATAATATTTTTTCAATTTGTGCGCGATTGAGTGAAAAAAGCCATGATTTTATTTTTATTACAAATATTGTTAGTCTCTCTCACATCTGTAACTTTCCGGTAACTTATTAAACAAACGAGGTGAATTTCGCCCAGTTTTGGCGATTTTTGGTCTTAAAAAACCGATTTGCGGTCCTTTCCGGAAGTTAAAAATACCACCAATCGATAGAGCACCCTCGATTTAGTTAACAAACTTTTTTTCAAATTTTAAAATAACGGCTCCTTCCCCTCTTAAAAAGCTGATACGCATGCTCTGGAACACCTGGAATATTATTTTCGAAATCGATTCGATATAGTGCTTGATTCCGCTACAATCCGGTTTGACACATATAATAGTTTTGTTGTAGATATAGTTCATTTGCCTACTCAGATATGACCTAATTCAATCTGATGTTGATTTCCCCGATTTCAACCAATTTAGTTTTTTTTTTTTTAAATTCTGTTCGCAGATGATAATTATAAAAAGTAAACTACTTAATAAATGGATAGTATAAAAGTATACTGCATGAAATATATTAAAGCTGATCAAAAACAACAAATCAAAAACAACAAATCTTCCAAGCAAAAAAAAAAAAAAATCAAAATAATAAAATTACTTGAATCACAAACGTTATTTTTGAAATGTTATACCATTCAACTAAATCAGAAATTTTCTATTCAAAAGATGATAATTAAATATGAAATTTAGGAAATAGAAAAGAAAGCTTTGTGCCAAAAATTGAATAATAAAAAATCGATTCTCTTCACATTTTGGACTTTTATTTTTTATACAAACACATACAGATATTATATATATATATATATAAAATTGACGAACTCATACAAATGCAGTAAAAATATATTATATTTGTGTGGGAATAAAATAAATAATATGCAAATTCATAATATATACTCGTAGTATTGTCATTTCACCTATACTATTAAAAAATTTAAATTTGAAAAATCGAGAACCGTTTTTTTTTTTTTTTTATATAATTTTATTTTTGTTTTGCTTATTTAATCAAAAAGAAAACTAAAAACGCTAATAGCATGGAAACTGTTTTCTTCTCTATCTCATTACATTCATCATCATCCGGTTTTATTTTTGTTTTTAATTTATTTCATTTTGCAAAAATTGAAAAAAGGGAAAAGCTTTGATGTTTTGGTCATTTTTTTTGTCAGTTTGCGAGAATTAAAGTTTTTTTTTTTTTAAGTTTTTGTTTTTGTAGTGTTTCTGGACTAGAATCTGACGTATATTCGTATCTCAAATTTGAATCATTGTCTTTTTGTTTTGCTTTTTATGACTGTTGTGGTATGTTCTCAATTTTTGAATTTGAATTTGAATTTGGTTATAGAGTCATTTTGTTTTGTGTTCTCGTAACGCCTACCATTATGATAAATTAGATAACCAAAAGAATTTGAAAATTTTTTATAAAAAATGTTTTTTTTTTTTTGTATGAAATGAAGAAATACAATAAAAATTCTAAATACAAATCTAAAGATTGTTTTTTTATTTGTTTTGTATAGAATTGAGATGGGAATTGATGCAAAATAAAAATAAAATTCATTGAAAAATGATTTTTGTGTTAATTTTCGGAATATCTAATTTGAAATAATGGGAAAGAGGAAATTAAAAATAAAAAAAAAAATAAACAAAAAAAAGATTAAAGCTTCTGTTCTGATCATTGACACAATACTTAATTTAAATGTGTTTTTTTTTTTTATAGATATTTTTGTTTTGTTTAACTATAATTTGAATTTTTTTTTTTTGTTTCTATTTAATTTAGAATTGTTTACTTAGACACAGTTTCTAATGTTTTTTTTCCACATTTCACCCAATTTTCATTTTAAATTTGATGAAATTTGATATTTTTAATTACTTAAATTTATTTTTGTTTACTAACAGCAGATTAGCTTACTAACAGTGAATTGTACTGAGGAATCCAATTGGAATTACATCTCAATCGGAGAAAACATTTTTTGAATAACAATTTGTATATTTTATTTTATATTTTGATCATAATTAGTCTAAGATAAATTTTTTATTTAATTTTTTTTTTTGATAAAAATTAATTTAAAGAAATTTCAAACTAAATTTCAAAATTAAATCCGATCTAATTAAACATTAAAGCATTAAAACATTAAGTTATATTTAAAATAAATTAAAATAAATTATGACAAACAACAATTAAATATCTTTTTTGTCAACTGGCTTACAAAGTTCAATATATTATTCTGATATTAGCGAGTTGAGTTATTTTTATTTTGTTATTCCTTTGAAGAAGCATGTATTGAATAATCAATTAAATTTTAAACTATTATTTAGGTTCAACATTCTGAATAGAATACAATTTGAGGAAAGTCTTTTATTTTAATATTAAATTTTTCTACACTATAATAATTATTGTATTATGACTTTAAGAATACAGAGGATTATTCAAAAGAATGTGTTAATGTGTGTTTTTAAGCAATATGAATTATATTACAATTACATTATATCATTTTATATCACCCTAATGGGTAGAAGTGTTGTAGAAATTCTATGTAACGATGTGACAAACACAGTTGAATTCCATAGAGATATATTTAGTGTTTTTCACCACACGAATAGTGCGTACTTTACTAGGCTATTGAAAGATTTCGAAAATTTGTTTAAATTTGATCTACGCTAAAGCCATATCCACTAAAGAGAGTGATAAAAGAAGAAAAAAAAATAATTTTACAAATTTTTATTGTAATATTCCTAACTTCCACACTTTAGTTCTTAGAACAAGTGTATTTTTTAAAATTAATTTAATAATAAAGTTCATTATGTATTTTCATATAAATTTATTTTTAAAATGTCGTACTTACATTTTTTTTTTATTTACTTATTCATTGTCATTACGCATGAAATCACAATTATTTCTTAAAGTTATTAGATTATAAAATTTAATTTTCTTACATGCATAAAGGATAATAATAATCTTGCCTTAAGGATGATAATAATAATAATAAAGAAAAATCATTGTTTATATTACAACAACAATAAAATTTATATTGCTTGAGGAAATATATATAAAATATACCTAAAATTTCTATTGATTTATCAAAAAAAAAAAAAATTTACTAGGTGTATATACAAAACTGCGGCTTTTGATTATTCTAAAAATTAAGTTATATCTATCTAAACTATATATATATACATATATATAAGTAGTTACATAATGTTTATAAGATAAGTTAGAAAATTTAAAAATAAACAAATTTTTTTTTTTGGAATAAAAAAATCAATTGAAATTCGAATTTAATACAACTGACAAATTTTTTATTGAAATTTATTTTACACTAAAACAAACCTAAATTTTAAATGAATTTATTATCAATATCTCAAATTTATTTACTTGTATAAAATATTTATTTTCTCTACTTATATAACAAATTTTGTATACATATACATCTATATTGCATACAAATTTTTTTCAAAGACTATATAGTTAATTCAATAATGGTAACGACATTTCAAAATCAAATAAAATAACTTTGATTCGAAAATACAAAATTTTTTTTTCAGGACATTTCAAGATGAACGGAGGTATCTTTTTTATTGACATTAAATTAAAAAAAAAAAAAAAAAACAATTTTCAAGTTATAAAATTTGCCTAAAAAAAAAAAAAAAAAAAAAAAACAAATTGTTTTTGTTTGGATTTTATACAAAATATTTTTGTACATATTTTTGTACAAATTTTTGTTCTCATTTTTTAAATTTTTTTGTAATCGAATAAAAACTGATGGCGTAATATTGTTTGTTTATTAAAAATAATTTAATTTCGAAAATAAATCAATATTTTCTTTATTAAGTATAATTTCGTATTATATTAAGAAAACAAAAAATATAATTACATACATATTTATAAATAGGAATAAGGTATTTGTTTATCTTATAACCTCATATAGAATAAATAAAAATCAAAAAGTTTAGCATTTAGAATTATATTTTGGAATAATAATAATAATAGTTAGGTAGGTATTATGGAAAGTAATTTTAGAATGGAATGTAATTTAAATAAAAATTTCTTAATAAAAATAAAGAATTGAAAACATTTGAAAACAGAGATAGTAACTATATTTTATATATAATACACAAGATGAACGTGGTCAGTAAAAAAAGCAAAAATAATTGAATAGTAAATTACACAAAATATTAAGATTTTAGCAAGTTCTTTTTTTTTGCTGAATACTTAAAACATTTAAAATAGTTGCACCAAATACTGACGGTTATTTCCAAGTTGAGCGACATCTATACTCTAAAAGAAATTTCAATCACGGATAATTTTTAAAAAAGTTTCATAAAAATTCTGTCATTTTAAATAAACACACAAACTTATATAAAACACAAACAAAAATTGCGAACAAAACAGAAAAATCAAAAATCAAATCAAATCATACTCTTTAAAAATGATATAATAAATGTTAGTTCAGTTGCTTCTGTTCTGGTCCAAATTATACCAAAACAAATATTTCTTTTTATATAAAATCATACTGGAAAGAACTGCTTCTGTGCAATTGCACACGGGATTCCTAGTATATATATATATTATTTATCTGTAGCTTGAGGTATTGAAGCTAAGAGATTTCGCATACTTATGTACTCAAATAAAATATTTTCTCATTTGTAACACGCCTATTGAAATTACAGGAGTCAAAGTTTCCTCTAAGCAGTGCAAGTGCGCAATTGCGCACGGATTTTTTTTTTTTGCGCATTAGAAATTTGCTTGTAAATATTAATTATTTAAAAAAAATCCCAAGAAAATTTTTTTTAATAAAAAATTTAAAATATCAAATAAATACTTCCTTAGTAGGCTGTGCAAATTGTTATGAATTTAAATAGTATAGCCAAATTAATCAGCAAGACCGCAGCAAGATCGAGAAAATTGTACAGAAACAATTTCTAGAACAAAAGCTGGTAAAGATAACATCAAAATTTTAATAGATAATAATGTTCTTGCCATTAAAATGAATTTTTTAATGAACTCATTCAAAGAAATAAACAATAATTTTGCGAAATATGTAGAGATTCCTGAAAATTGAAGGAATAAAAATTAAGCTTTTGAATTCGTTGAGTGTATCAACCACGTTATCCTACAAGAAATATTGAATGAAATAAGAATGGCACAATTCTATTGCTTAATAGTGGATGAACGTACTGACGTTTACAAAATGTTAATTACTTGTATAAAATACCGCTTTAATTTTAATTGCTGGTATAAATACAATTAAATGAAAGTGACGGAAAATCAATTAAATGTTTTTATAAAACTATTAATCTGAATTTGCAAAAGATGGTAATGTTAGCACCTGATGGACCTGTAGTAATACTGGGAACCTATAACGGATTTACAGCACTATTAACACAAGAAATTGGTCACTTAACAGTTCACCATTGTGTGGCACATAAACAGGATTTGGAAATCGATGATGCCTGGAAGGGTATACCTCTTATTTCCCTAGTAAAAACATTATTGGGTACAGTATATACCATGTTCCATCGTTCATCTCTTAAAAAACATAATTTTGAAGAAATGGCAAGTTTAATGGATTTTGAAGTTTTGATGTTCCGGCCTCTTAATAAAATACGCTGGCTTTCTCGTCATTTTGCAATTATTCCGTTTATTATTCGGAATTATGATGTCTTAACAGAATATTGCAAAGAAAAGATTGATAGTTCCAATTTAGTTGATCCAATAGCAAGATATTGCTTAACAGCTTTAGAAAATAATATAAATCGTATATCATTGTTTGCATTAAGTGATGTTTTGACCAAATTAACAAAATTATCAAAATATTTAAAAAATACATGAGTATAAAGATTTAAAATATTTATTTCGGAAAAATTCAAAAACAATAGTCGTAATTTCAATGATCTACTTCAATTGGTTCTTCGTGAAGATAATTTTCAAAATATAAGAATTTTGTTTGATATCTGTGGATTCGATTGTTTGATTAAAACAATTCAAAATTTAGAAATAGGTTGGAGGTAAATAATTTGGGTAACTTAATAAGAATAAGGTCACACTTAATGGCGGAAAATATTATTGATTTGGATATTATTGACTGGAAGAAAAACAAAGACAGGAGAGAAAAAAATAATGTAATATGTAATTAACAAAAAAAAATTAAAAATAATAAAAAAAACATTAAAAACTGCAATAAAAACTTTTTTTTTTATAAAATATCTAATTTACCAAATTTTTGTCTAATTTTTTAAACATAGCGCAATTTATTTGTCTTTTGCTCAGATAAAAAAAAAATTAGAGGGAACGTTGCATGTAGTTATATGAATTATACACAAAATATACCAAAACTAATTTTATTCTTCTTCATCTTCAAGACAATTACAATTTGTTGTAGGTTGACACCTTTACCCTATCAGAGTTATTAAATTCATTTTAATATTGACATTATATTATGATCCATAAAATTTAAAGTTTCAATTAAATGATTTATTTTTATGATATTATTTTTATATCAGTATAATTTGTTCAAATTGATTACAAGTAAATTAAAGCTAATTTGAATTCAATAATTTTCAATTCAATATGAATTAGTGTAATCAATTAAAGAATGTCATATTATCCTGATTCTTAATAATGTGTCAATCTGAGATACCAAATTTACATATTTAAATTTCAAAATAATACGGTTAGACATATGGAAATGAACTACAATACAATGTCATTAACAACTATAAACAATAAATAAAAAAAACACACAATAAAATAAAAAACAATAGATATAAAAATTATACACATCAGACTGCAGAAAAAAGAAAGTGCACAACATAATATTCACATTCTTAATTAACCTTGATTCTAATTTCTTGATTTAATAATAGTAATAATAACAATAGGGGGTTATACAAGAGAACAATATGTACTATGCATGTACTTAAAAAAAAAAAAAAACAAAAAAAAAAAAACGACAGTAAAAATATAAAAAAATATATAAATAGTTATAACTAAAAAAAAAAAGAAAAAACAAAAAAGCAAAACTTGTCACAATCTAATTAAAGGATACAAAGAAAGGATAAATGGAAAATTAAAAACAGAGATGAAAAATTATATTTATAAATATATATATATACAATACAATACATATATATATATATATAAAAAACACTGACAGATAACAGATATGTAAAATTCTTTTGTAGTATAAAAAAAAATTTAGTAAATATTATAATAGTATCACAATGGACCTCTTTTGTTTATGCTTGCCGGATTGATAACCACTGCTACCATAGTCAATAAAAAAAATTTTTTTTTACCTTCAATTTTGTCGACTTATGAGTAGCATTGTTTATATAATTAATTAAAGAAGCATATAATATTTCATTGTTGAGAACACTTCGTTTAATATTCTATGAAAATAAATAATTATAAATATGCTGTGGGCTATAGGTGAAACATTTTTAAATAATAACAATATAAGGTCTCACTGCCTTCTGAAAATAGTGTAACAACCAAAATCAATCAATATATTAATTAAAATTAATGAAATATAGGTAACTAGAATTTTTATATTTATAAATTTTTAATAATTAATTGAAATTTTTTGATTTCTCCAGACGATTGTATCTGATAAACAATAAATATTTCATGTCTGAACTGACTAACTGAAGTATAGAATAATATGAAAAATAACATCTCATTAAGTGTTTTTTGTCATACATATAGGTACATATATATATATTGATTGTGGCACATTTTTGCATTAAAATAAATAACAACTTGTCATCGATGAAATTCATCAGCGTGAAAATAACTCTCATTGATAAATTATTGAAAATGTTTGACTTCATGTGACACTGATTTTATTTTCAAATATATATATGTATTAAAATTATTAGGGTAGGTAAATTAGTTTTGTTTTGACATAATGCCGTTATTTATTTTTGTTTTGTATGAAGTTTTGAAAATATTTTTACGTCAATAATCTACTTTAAAATAATAACCCATATTCCCTTAAATGCATCTGTACAATATCTCTAAGAAAATACAGAGTGATTGAGTATTTATTTAAGACGATTTAAGATGGGTGATAGTAGTTACTGGGAACTTTATTTTTACCTACATGTCAATCTGCGTTTAACAGAATAGAAAAAAAACACTTCAGAGTGATAATTTCATGTGATGGTATGGCTAAGAGAATATGGACGAATATTCATTTGATGGGGGTAATTTTTATTGGGCTATAGTACTAAAAATAAATAGTAAAACTTAACTATTGAACGTAAAGTATGTAATGATATGAGTTTTATTTGTAGTTGTTTTTTTTATAATAGTATTCAATTGTGTCAGTTTGATAGAACATTTTTTCGTACATTAAGTACGGTACCTATATACTGTGATTTATTGGCTTTAAAGTGGAACGAGTAATGTCCATAAATATTTTTATTTTTTTTTATTTTAGCACAATAAATTTTTAATATTATAAATAATGAAAGAAAAATTCAATTAAACATCCATGACCAATTCGGAACCTTCTCATTAGTGGTAAGATGACATATCCAATATATCATGTAGATCAACTATTTATTGTATTTATATGTTAGATTGTTAGATCCCAAAATTTAACTTGCATTAGTTTTAAAGTGAGTTTATTAACTTGAACCAGAATTTAAAATCCCTACATCTAAATTTCAATTGACTACTACAAAATTTTAAACTATCGAAACAACATTAATATTATTAGAACAATCAATTGAATTGTAGTTATGGTTTTAATTTAAAAAATAGATTAGTTTTAGAGATTGTATTATTTAAATAATATGCAATTTTGACTTTAATTATTATGCGTAGCGTTTATTATGTGAAGAAAATAATCGAATTCAAAACTTTCTAACAAATTACAAAACAAAAAAGTATATATAAAAAAATAGATTGTTACAATTTTCAAAAACAGCAAGTGACCTTTTCGCAATTCACTCAGTAATCGTATTTACTTTAATAACTAACGAATTGCAATTCGTGTAATTATCTATTGTCAAATAAAAATTAATTAATTTTGAAATTAAATTTTGATTTCTTTATAAAATTTCTATATTTTATTTTACAGTATTCTTTTAAGCTTGAAATCCGTATTAAAAAAAAACTGCCAAAAATACCGTTATAAATTAATATTTTTTACTTTTTTAACATAATAATTTTTTTTTTGCGTAAATTTACAAGAGTAATCTTGTTTATAAAAATTATTGGAAATCCGGATTTTTTATATTTCACAGAAATTTCATTTTATACATATATATATATATATATATTAGAACTTTTGAGTTAGAGATATTTAAAGATAATTATTTTTAATTATTTTTATAATGTGTAGAACAAAAACTCTAATATGTAAATTTCTAAAAATTAATTTTTTATCTGAGTTTCTGATTTTTTGTTTTGTTTTTACAATAAAAACATTTAAATTAAATAGAGGATATCTCCAGTTGTACAATATACACACACACACATACAAGATTTCTAATTAACATTAACATTTTAAAAAAAAAAAAAAATCTTCATTAAAAATTTTCTTTATAAATCTAATTATCAAGTAATCATTTTCATATGATCTCTACAAATGTTGTTTTTGTGTCAGTAACCTACAGCAGTTTTTGCAAACAATTTTAGTCCTTTTGCCTTTCGCACTTTCTAATGTTTTTTGGTTTTGCTTTTTATTTTATTTTTGTTTTTTTTTTTCTGTTCTTATAATCCACTTGGGTTATTCTTTAATTATGAGATTTTTTTTTTTTTTGTTTTTAAACAATTTATATATGCAGATTATTTAGAGAATTTTATTTATTCAGATTCTTAAAAGAAAAAAATATATGATAAAACAAAAACAATAATAAAAAAAAAGGGGTTAAGAGGTTATAATTTGTATGACATCTTGTGCCTACAAAAAAAAGGGCAACATAAAATTTAATCTCAACTTGAGAGAGAAAAGCTAATCCCATAATCGTAAAATATAAGAATAAAAAAAAAAAAAAAGCAACAACAAAAAAGAGACAAGCAACAGAATATATCCTGTAAGATTTTTTTGGTTCAGAATTTTTGATGAGTTTTATATCGTTACCACCTTTATAAGTATGTATCTTATATTTCCTTCCTTTCTTAATAGCATTTGAATACAAACATTTACACTGTTTTAAATTTAATAAAAGACATACCTAATATTTTTTAGAACATTTAATTTGCTTCAAACATTTTGGTTTGTACTGGTACAAATATAGGGCTTTTTCATAAATGCAGTATGACGTGACAATATTGTATTATACATGGCTGACTTTTATTCATATGATTTTAGTTTATAAAGATCACACTACAATAATTTATTGACGTTTATGAACACGCGTTTTAAAATTTAGTTTTTATTGGTTTTAATTTTGTTTACAATTTTGTAGCAAATTTAAAATAAATAAATAATACCTACAATAACCTTGTTCTCACCCTCAGCCCTTTTAAATTTTTTTTTTTTTTTTAAAACTAATCTATCTCTAAAAAACCAAACTGACAAGAGAAAAATTGTTATGCAGTATGAAATTGCATAATGCGTAGCTGATTTTGTTTTGTTAATGAATTTTGTGTCATATAATTGTTGCAATGTAGTTTATGAACTGTAAGCAAATGTATATGTAAATCATTTATGACGTCATTGTCACACATCACACATGACGAGATTAATGTATTGACTGGTATTACATGAAAAGACCTATATATTTGCAAAAAAAAAAATTTAAATTGAAAGAATTGCATTATAAATTCAAAAAAAAAACATTAGTTATTGCAATCTGACCTAAAACAAAGAATATAGAATACTACAGATAGATTATATGCAAAAGAATAGCAACAAAATATTTTATTTTGAAATAAAATAAAAAGTAAGAAAACGGTTTTCTTATAAAAACTTTAATATTTAAAAATTTTCATTAGAAAACACTAATCCGCTAACTATAATGATATTGATTCGCACATGTCAGGACTCAGGATGACATATTATGCGATATTCCATATATGGAAAATACATGTTACTGTCTATAATTGACATATGAGACAATTAAGTTAAATCTGGCAATTCGTTAAATTTTCGTCTAAACCGTATTCTACATATGTAATTTTTGTTGTTGTTGTTTTTCTAAGAAATATTTGATTATGGGTCGACTTATTTTGTTTTGACAAATATCTATGTCAGCTTTGTTAGGAAATTTGATATTTACATAATATGTAGTTCTTTTAATGTCTTAAAACAACAACAAAAAGTTTTGCCAATTTTTTTGAAAAAAAAATTTTAATTTAAAAATTTAGAATCCTGTAAATTTTTTGTAAATTTCATTGAATTTCATAAAATTTTATAAATGTTTTTGTAATCGAACAAACCAATTGATTCGAAATGTTTGACATTAGATTTGAGAATCCAACTAGTGGAGTGTCCTGCGTAATATTTCGAAAGATTAATTCTACTTAAGTTAAATATATGAACAAAAATAACTGCATTACGAAATGAGTATTGAAATAACGGTAAGTGATCACTTGAATTATAACCAGTGCATATTAGATGATACACTAAAATGAAATATTTTAGTAAATTTAAGTGGCATAAGCATTTAATGAATTTTAAGTGTAATTCTACGATTACTATTACATAGTGAATGTAAAACTAATGATTCAAGCACACCCTATATATCATAAATAGTATAAAACATAATATGTATTAGTAAGTATTTATGAGGAGTACAACAAATATCATTCATCGTTGAAATAAATAGAAATTTTGTAATGAATATATTTTTAAAATACATTTAATATTATATTCTGTAATTACCTAAATTGTAAAGATGTATTTTATGTTATAACTACTATTCAATAATTTTATTAAACAAAATTTTGCAGATAATACCTTTCATTCTGATGCATATTCTAATTGGAGATCTATTTAAATGAATTAAAGTGTATACTAAAAAGGATACGAATAATATATTCTTTAACTATGTATGTTCATTGTAAAATAAATTCAAAATCCTAAATTTTATATTTAAGTAAAATTTTCAAAGCTTTTGAATTTTTAACTTGATTTTATTTATTTTTTTTTTCTGATTTTTCTTCCCTTAGTTACCTGACCCATACCTAAAAATAGCACTCAAAGAGAAATTTTTTTAAGTTTATTTTTTTAATATTCCATTCGGAAAAATGTTCAATATAGCACCACCGCATTATATAAATATCTTTCGTACATAGTATATATATATATATGTTTAATATATATAGATATGTATTATAAATTTATTTTTTTTTATAAATAAATCTGTTATGTATATATACATATACATTACTTACATTTTACATATATCCTTTTCTAGATTATTATTATTTTTTGTTTTTATATTCTATTTTCGTATTGAGGATGCTTAGACTATTTGGAGACTAAAATATAAAAAAAAAAAAACAAAATGAGATTTTTTTTTTCTATAAGTGGTTTTTACTATGGAAATATTGATTTTTATTCGTCCTTTTTTTTTTGTATGCCTAGTACAATTTTAATTGGAGTGTGTGTATTTCTCATTCAAGAATACATCATGAGACATTTACTGAATGATTTATAGTTCTAACAAAAGCAGCTTTTTTATTCAACACATCCATAATAAAAATACATTATAATTCTGTATTATATATATATAAATATACATTATAATATAATATAGTGTATATACATTATAATATCCTTACCCTTACCATTTAAAATAATCCTTGTTCTTGTTCTTTATACACTTATAATATTATTTTTTTCTTGCAATTTTCTTATACGAATTTTTTTTTTTTTGTTTTTATAAGTTGTACTTATATAAGAATGAGGTCTTGTTTCTAGGACATTAAACAAATATATATATATACATATAACATTTTATATAGAAATAAATGTAGATAGGTATGAGTCAAAAAAAAAAGTACAAAACAAAAAAAAAATTAAATTAAAATTATGACGAAAGTTTTTATGAATCTTTACATGCGAAACAACTTGAATCCTGCCTTGAATCCTTGAATAATCAGAAGAAAAATTATGTCCTTTTTTTAAAGATTATTAGTTTTTTTTTTTTAATTTTTTTTTTTATTATTTTTATATTTTATTATACAAGATTGCGAATTTAACTTTGAAAATGAAAATGTCTAAAGTGAAGTCATCACGCAGATAAAAAATACATTTCGAGATTTTACAGTTTATTTATTTTCGCAGAACTTAAGTATATATATATATATATTGTACATTTATTATATATTATACATTGTGATATATAAAAAAAATAATTTGTAGACATACATGAATTTCTAAAAATGATGAAATTTATGAAAAAAATTATCAAAATAAAGCTTTTATATACTTTATAGGGTGTTTCATTGTACACTTCTATATATGCCATCCATACACATCTCTATGAAGTGTAATAGTATAATTTAACAATAATAGTATAATTTGGAACACAAAATTTTTTTCATACAATGCATTTTTCAGTGTAATAAATGAGCATTTTGTTTAATCAAAACAATGGTTATTGACTCATTATAGCCACTCATTTTTTTTCCTCAATCACAAAAATATAAACTAATGATTATAATTGGCTAAATTATAGTTAATAATATAATAATTAAATTCTTAAAATTATATTTATACTTATATTTGTTCTTTTGTTAATCGTACACGTATTAAAACCAAAAACAAAATAAAATATATTGCACACCTCACGTCAAATAGATACTCATGTAAAATATGCACTCACGATGAGTAAATTTATTCTCTGTCATACTCACATGTCATACCCACACTTAGGCATTTAATGTGTAAACAAAAAATAGGTTAAATAAAATGCAGTTCCCAGTACAAGAAAACTGTTTAACTTTGACGTCTTCAATTGGGTGTTTTTGTTTTTATACTAAAAACTTAAATCTATTGGTGAAGTACATGTAAACACATGCGAAAGCAAACTGGAAAAAATTACATTTGATTTATTTTGTTCTTGAACGACAATTTTTATTTATTTTCATTACGAAATTTTGTAATTAAATATTCATGCCGATATATCGATTAATATTAATTAAAATAAAATTTTTCTATAACATATCAAAAAAAAAACTTTACTTCCACTCGAAATTTTAAAAATTAGCGAAATTATTAATTCATTGTTATCAAACCTTTTTATATAATTGTTAAATGAGGAACAGAAGAAGGAAATAAACATCTTAAGTACATTTGCTCATAAACTAATTAGTTTAAAAACTGAATCACAGCTTCATAATCAAAATAAATGTGAAATATGTTTCAGATACTATAACTACTCCCAGAAAGGAGTAGGATAACAACCATAATAATAAATAATAAATATGCATTTTAATTACGATACACTCTGTGTTTACATGAATTTACATTTATAGATATTTACTTAACGAATATATGAAATTGAAAGTTATTTATTGATTCTAAGTATATGGTATACTATAACTTATTCCATCCATCTATGTAAATACGATTATGTGAATACCCTTTTTTATATATAACTATACATACATAGTAAGTAAATATGAAATTTCAAATGTTTTTATTTTATATTTAGCTATCATGTTATTTTAAAGATTTCTTTATGTAAGAATAATATCATATGAACGAGAGAATATAAATAACTACATTCATGTAATATGTAAGAAATATACTTGAAAGTTCAATTATTGCTTTATTGAACTTTTCATATTGTATGTAAGTATACATAGTTTTATAAAATGATAAGTAAGATAATTATGGATAGGTTATGACATAAAAATGATTTTAATTCTTAAAATATGTAATATGTAGGTATATAGAAATTAATGATTATTAAGTTAGTTATTATTAATTTAATTTTCAAGGACTTTATTTCATTTTGAAAGTATAAAACTACTTATATCATAATGTAGAAACAACTTAAATCGGATCAGATCAGATTAAATCTCTGTAAAAGATTATTTTTGAAATATACATAATACATAATCAATTTGAAAATATTTTATTTTAATATTTCACTTTAATCACAAAAGAAAATTTCGAATGTAGAATATTTTCGTTTACTAAGTAATAAAAAAAGCTTTATTTCGTAAAGTGGTTCGTAATTGTCTATTATAAAATAATAAAGCAAAATTTAATTGTTGTTGTCAAAATTGGATGTTTCTATTATATTTTTGACATTTTGAAGGATCGTGATAGTTGATTGTTATTACTTATATTTTTTGTTGATGTCCTAAATACGTCTTGAACAAATTATTATTATACCCAAAACCCCACAGCTGTTATATACACATACTTCAAATGCCTATAATTAGATGGAGTTTATGGTATAATAAAAATTAGAAATTGTATTTAATTTATTAATACTATTAATTTTATACATACACATTAAAATGATAGTTCTTAGTCCCTTTTTCATTAGAATGTGGGTTACTTATATGTAAAATTCATAATATATAATTCTGACGATCAATTAAAGTATTAAACAAAAATTTTTGTTTTTGTTTTAATATTTAGAATAGTTTATAGTTACTCTGTTTTTTTTTCATCGTTTTTAGTACCGAAGTTTAAGTAATAGTTATAAATACAACAAATGAAATTTACATTATTTTCGGTTCAAATTCAGTTTTTAATTTTTAGTATTACAGTTGTTTTTGTTTAAAGGCGTGGTGACAGTAGTGTCAACTGTCAAAAATTCGTTTTCTTATTTTTATTTTTTCTTAAGTACAATTTATGTATGTTAGTTAATAATTTTGAATTTCGTATGATATATTATATTATTTCGTATGTTATATATTTTGAACTGTAGTTTTACTTTTATTTAACTTTGTATATATATAAATGTATCAATTTTTATATCTTATATTATTAAAACAAAAAAAAAAGAAATAAAATCTAAAATGACATTAATGACATTTAGGTTTTGAAAATTCAAATAATGTATGACATGAAAATGTATGACAAAAATTATGATCCATATAAAATCTGTATTGTTGTTTTCAAACATTGAACCGGTTAAAAATCAATATCATGATGTTAACGTAATATAAATATAAAATCGATATTACCAAACAAAATAATAAAATTATGAAGCAGGCTGATAATCATTTCGTTATCAATCGGCAAATAAAATTACTAAATTTCAAATTTTAAATAATATACTCATAAGAATCAAAGGTGATACACGTTCCTATTTTGCAATTTTCTTGATGTTTTAATATATTGATTTTTACATCCCAGGTTTTTTCCAATAGATTTATGAACTTAAGTAAATTAAAACTAAATAATAGGAATAAGAATAATTATATAACATAAATTAACATAAAAAGCAAACTATTACTTTACATGTTAATAATAATATCACAAAAACTATTTTTTGTAAACTTTATCTAGGCTAAGTAGTTATAAGATTGTACAATGGGTAAAATAAACTTTAATAAAAAAAAAAAAAAAAAAACTTGATGTTTTAAAACGTCAAAATATTAATACACTTACATATAAATATCTAGTTTTTCGTTTAATTTTTATTTGAAGAATTTGGACAAATATCGAAATTTATTATTCAATAATATTTCTTTCGTCCATTTATTTCTTAATATACAACTTATAGATTTTTAATTTTAATTTAATCAGTAAATACCTACATACTCAGAAATACAAAAACTTCTAAAATGTATGTACATAAATATAAAAGAATGAAACGTCAAAAAAAAATTTAATGAAAAATTGAAATGTCAAAAAAATTGCTAGAAAATTTTCAGTTTATATTTTTGACGTTCAAAATATTTTCGATATCTATTTTTATGTCAAAATAAAATATTACATAGTAACATGTATTTATTTATTATTATTATTTGAAAATATGTATTTGCATACAACAGTGTTGATAGGATTTTTACATAGTTTAGACCAAGCTATGAACATGGTAACATATAAATGTCAGAAAATTGTATGTGCGGCAACACTCTACACTTCTAATTTGACATAATTTTTATATAAAAAAAAAAACAAATTTTGTAAATAATATTTTGGTAGTTTTTATAGAGGTTATATATACATTTGAACTTTATTAAATATTTATCGTGTTTTATGTCTTATTCTATTTTTTAATTCCATTTAAATTATTCATGGGAATTATATTTTTTATTTTATCTGCAAATGATTAGAACATAAATATTTTTTCAAATTAATTCATTTCTTGTAACCTTAATAAAAGTCTATTATTATTAACTGTCATAATGAATTTTACATTAACATTACGCTTGCTTTTGTCAGTAAATCATAATGGATGTTTTCGTATTCATTTCGAATATTCGGAATATTCAGAATAGGTCAAAAAACGTTTTTTTATTCATTCGGAATATTCCAAATATCCTGTTCTGTATTTTTTTATTTATTCCGTATATTCCAAACGTATTTTGTTTGTTCCATCCAAGAGTTGGAATAAACAAAATAAAGTTACTTGACTGACAGTTCATTCTATACAGTAATAACAATTTGACTACCTATATTTTATTTTAATTTCGAAAAATGGGAAATATTGGTTAAGTAAAAAAATGTTTTTTAAAAAAAATATAATATTAGTTGTTATAATAGTAGTTGTTTTTCAAGAAATGAGTCTATATAATGGTTATAATAACTATTATAACTATATTAACTAATTTACACAAATTAAAAAAATAGTAAAAATTTTTTTCACAAAAATTAATAAATAAATAAAAAAAGGAAACAATGACAGTTTCTGACGTTTATTCTTTTTGTTCTATTCTGTTCGTTTATTCTATTTGTTCGGAATATTCTATCGAGACGTCATCAAGTATTCTCTTCTTTCCATTCCTTCTTTAAAATGAATAAACGAAAACACCCAATGTCAAAAAATCATTTACCAGCAGTGAAAATTAAAAATTAAAAAAAAAACAAAAGCAAAAAACCAAAATTATATAATCATACAAAATAAATAATACAAACAAAAAATACAACTATAATTGTTTCACAATTTAAACTATTAAAAAATTAAAAATATATTATCTTTATTTTATATATTTTATTGAATATCGTAAACTATTGATGTTTTCAGTTCTCAAATATGTATTTTATATATATAAATTACCAGATGTTTTTAAATTTCAAATTCGTACGATATGTTCTTTTTTCATATCTTATTACATAACTTAAAAAGTATTTGTGATCACAGGATCGCTGTCCTCTTATTACAAACAGCTATCTTATTATACAGTTATCTTATTACATACAGCACAGCTTTAAAACAAAAAACTTGTAAATTGTGATCACATATGGTTATACAAATTAAATTTTTTTTCTTAACTTAACTTAATAATTTTTTCAATACAGAATACTTACTGTTATCTAAAAAGTATGTGGTACAATAACGAACTAAACTGACATTATTAAAAACAAAAATTCATACGTCAAAGATCCCGTAAATTTTGTTTATTGTGTACAGTACCACAAACAAATTAAATATACATATATGTGTATACTTAGGTATGTACTTATTTGTTTTCGATTAAAATAATTTAATTTTTTTCTTCTTCTTTTTTCATAATTCACTTTTTTGCTAAGTGGTGAAATAAAAATAAAAAAAGAAAAATTTATAATTTGTTGTGGCACATGTCTGCTGATGAGAAAAACCTTATAATAAAAAAAATAAACGATAAATAAGCTCACATACATTCACATACATATATATATAACAAATAAGCATTTAATGTATATAAATTTATGTATAGATATTTCAATTTATTCTATTTAAATACCTACCAAAAACGAAATAATATCAAACATTGTTGTTGCTTGTTTAAAAAAAAAAAAAACAACAATAAAAACCTAGGAAAATAGGGACACAATTACTTATACTTAAAAAGTTTATACGATGCACAAAAGTACACACTGAAATTATAAATTTTCTTGTCCTAAATTTATATTTTTTTTTGCTACTTTTTTATGCAGTTTTTTTTTTTGTTGCTACAAGTTTTTAAGTCGCCAAGTTGGTAATTTTTGTTATATAAATTATTGATTTTGTTACATTTTTTTGTTTAACTTTTTTTTTTTTTTATTTTAAGTTATGATAAAAAAACTTTTTTTATTTTGAAAATTATATTTAAAATTTATACTAGTTACAACGGGTTAGATAAATTTTAAATTGATTTTTTTTTTATTCTTATTTCCTGTATTGTAGAACTAACAAATTTTTAGTTCATTTCCTTTAATTGCAATCAATACAATACAACTTTTTGGCAACATAAAATATATTAAGTTAGAATTATATTAAATGAGCAAATCTACAGTAGCGTATTGTAGAAGGTTTTTTAAATTACATCCGAAAAAATTTATTATGTTTAAATACCGCTTAGAATAAATGAAACTTAAGTGAAAAATCATAGAATTATCCTTTTTGTTTTTACTAAAGAAAAAGGAAGTCAAAAAATCAATATATACTACACACATAACATGAAAAATATTTTGTTTGTGTCTTCATTAGTTATGATGACGCCATAAATAGAAATTTATAGTTAATTTTAAAAATAAAATGTTATTTATTACAGGGGTCGAATTACGCAATGGGGTCACTGTGAATGCTGATGGGCTCGAATTACACAAAAACGAAAAAAGAGGCAACAATGAAATTGGTGTGCTATTTATTTTTCAATTAATACTTTTCAATAAATTTTTTACACTGGTAAGATTTAGTTTTTAATTTGTCAAAAAACTCGTTGACATATCAAAATTACAATCCAGAATACATTCAACACATAATTTTGCACCAGCACGCTTACCGAATCAAAATTAAAATGAGATAAAAAAAAACTACTATTAATACAAGAAAATATAATCATACCCAAGTTGGTGACAAAAATATAAAAAAAAAAAAAATCCCACCCCACCTATTCATCTGTAAACAAAATACCATAGTGAAAAAAACACCCTGTGTGTTATTATTTTTTAGTAAATATATTCTAATATTCTGATATTAATTCGAAAAAATTAAATAATATAAATCTAATACAAAAATATGAACACCAGATTTTTAATTAATTATTTTTTTTTGTATTTAACATATATTTATTTTGATTGTTGAAGTACCTACTTAATTTATCAAGAATCCAGAAAGATAAAATTACTTTGATATTACCTACTTCATTAAAATTGAAATACATTATCATGTATATATTATGTATTGTAATTATAAAGATAAAAAACCGTATCAAAAAATTATGGAATAATTCTAAAAATTTTGTATTAAGTAAATATAGAATATTATAACTTAAAGGTGGATTTCATTGTTTCATCCAACTTACAATAAACTATTTTTTTTTGTTTTTGTTAAAAGGAAAATTCTTTCATCGAATCATCGTTTAAATGTAAATACTCTCTACGCTTGATATGTCTTCGAAAATTTTCAAAGTCATTTATGTTTTATAAAATAATAATAATTGTAATCCGAATACGATTTTTAAAACAAAATACATATATATACATTATAATATAATACATAACTACTTGATTTTGTAACTTTTTGACATAGAATCCTTATCAGAAAAGTTAGGTTTACTTGATTTTAGAGAGAGACTCCTTATAGGTTTACAGGACACTGATGATGCAAATTGGAATATTGATGAGACGCTGAATTGTCAAAATACCGTATAGCCCATCTAAATTTGTATATAAATATATTTGACGTCTGCGTATGTATGACAATTTTATGTTTACGAAATTTAAATAATGTTATTAGAAGAGAATTAGAAAACAAATTAATAGTTATATCACCACTTATATAAAATTGAAAAAATAACCAAACGAAAATACACACAAGACAAGATCTTAACAATTCATTTGAAAAAGTTGAAATTTTATTGTTTCTTCTTATTCTTCCTTTGAATACCTTAAAAAACAATATTGAAGTTTTCATCAATCATAAATTTGTAATATT
Source organism: Argyra leucocephala (assembly GCA_963942445.1). Lineage (NCBI taxonomy): Eukaryota > Metazoa > Arthropoda > Insecta > Diptera > Dolichopodidae > Argyra > Argyra leucocephala. Next base: position 21,694,695 of record OZ012681.1, read on the forward strand.
AAATAATTCATAATATGCGATTTCTAAATTTGTTCCTGTCAAATTTTAATGACCTATTGTCCTATCTTAATAAGCGCAGTACTCATTAGTTAAAAAGAGAGAAAAATAATTGTTAAGTCGAAGTGAAAATTTTACGCGTAATCAACTGTCAAATAGTAACTGCCAAAGCAAACATTATTTTATATGCTGTTTTTGTATACCAGAGACGAGTATAATAAAACGTCAATAAACAGAAAATAAAAATTAACAAAAGCAAAGCTCAAATAAATATGGAATCTGTAGGTATATTTGGTGATATCGAAATTCAATCACCAATAATAAAAAAAAATCACCAATGAGAATAACCGTTTTTTTTTTTTTTTTATTTATTTTCTAACATAAAAAAAAAAAATTAGTTACAAAAAAGATGGCTATTTTCTTATTTAACTAACTTAATTAATCGATTTAATGGAGCTTCCTACAACCACCAGTAATAAACTTATATCTTGTATCTCTATCCGGATAAATATATCAAATTTTAATTGATCCTGAATTAAATTTTGAAGATCAAAATCGATAATTTTACATGTAAGCCCGTCTATTATAATGAAATAGGAGCATAATCGTAAAATCCTTACAATTACTTTTTTTCATTTTGACATTTGACAATTTTTTATATAAATGACATTTATTTTTTGTCCTATAAATCCGTAAAGGATAAAACTTTGAGTTGATATTTTCATCTCACCCGATTTGTTTTTTTTGTTTTTTTTTATATTTTCTTATGTTAGGACGTATTGACTAAAATCTGAAAATATGGTGTGTTTCCAAATTTAGAAACTTATTATGCCATATGGAACATTGTAGGTACGAATTCAAGATAATCAAATCAATTTTAAATATAAATATAAAGAAAATATAAAGATTGAAAAATAGAAAAAAATTTAAATTTCAAATTTCTGATTTAAAATGTTTTGATTAAACTGCAAATACTTTTTGGTTAAGTAATCAATATTGTTATAACAGTATGTACATATATATTCTCAATATTGCTATTTCAAATATTATGGTAAAATTTTAAATAGAATTATTAAATATTAACAACTTTGGGAAGTATACAATGGATTTGAAAACGTCGCGTCTACAACGTCCCCATCGTCAAAAAAATAAATAAATTATTAACAATAATTGAATTATGTCGCAAGAATTCAAGTTTTTCTTCTTTTATGATAAAGCCATATTTTAAAAAATGTAGGTATACGTATGTAAGGATAATTAAATTTATTTTTAAAAAAAATATTTGTCAAACAACTCCGTACCATAATGGAATTTTTGCACGATTTACCACTAATAAAATATACATATATAAACATAATATATATTTAAGACAGAACAATGAAAAATAAACAAATTTACTCAAATAAGTAATGTTGAAAAAGAATTTTTAATTTATCATCCCAGACATTTAAATACGTATTCCCTCAAATTATTCAATACAAATACAAAATATTGTAGTTGCGAAAAACTTATTTTTATTATATACATATATATATATATACGTATTATATATTTAGTAAATAATCAGAAAAACAAATTATGTTATAAGAAAAATTATCTTAAATTGTTTTATAAATTTCTTTTCCAAAAATCAAAAATTTCAAATTTAATTTACATTAATCTGATGTTTATTGGTATTTCGCATTTCTAATTGTCAGGAATACAATTTCAAATTTTGAGAAAATTTTTTTATTTGAAACATTTTTGAAGCCTCTAGCTTTCAACATTCAGCTCCTTTTTGTAAAATGCATAAAAGAAATATAAATTAAAAATGAAGAAGTAAATTTATAGATTTATGTTTTTTTAATAAGCTATAGTTGTCAAAACGATATACATCAGATTTGAAAAGTTGGATAACCAGCAAAATGAATTGTCAAAATGTATAAATGAATATAATTTAAAAATTTTTATAAAATTTTATTATTGTTTTAAATGTTAGACTTTTTTTTTTTTTAAATGTAACTGTAAATAACGAAGTTAAATTGAGCCATTCTGAATAATTCAGTAATTAATACATATAACAGTGAAAATAGTCGAATATTTTCTTTTTAATTTTATTGATATGCTTATCATACAGATACGCGTATTTCGTCTGCTACTTGCAGACTTCTTTAGTGTTTTGTACTCGACTCACAAATTTTACTCTAACGCTGGAAAACAAGTTTTTATAAAAACATATAACGGTTAGAATTGTTAAATATTTTAAGTAACTAAGTTTATGCAAAGATTATAAAAAAAAAAATATGAATGATAATTGTCAATTGACACTGCCGCCACAATTTTAAATGAATACAAACGCGTTGGTGAGCAAATATAGAAACTAAATAAATAAACCTAGACCTGCCTAGACGTTAATCAAATAAATATTGTGGTTTGTCGTAAGTGTGTTTACAAGTTAGTTGTATGTCAAATATCAAAAATTAAATTTCGATCTTGACTCAATAATTACATTGATTTATCGACACAATTTTTTTTAATAAGATGAATTAAAGAAGCATGTATTAGGCGGCATTTATATGTAGGATTTAATCCAATCAAATTTACGATGAAATCCATACAGCGTTTACATATCAAACAAAATCCATGAATTGTTTTTGAAGTAAATGTCAAAACTTTATGACAAAAGTACAGTGTATGTAAGGTTTTTAAAAAATCAAAGGAATGTTTCGTATACAATAAAAATTAAAATACATACATTACCACATACATTTTTAATTTCACAAAAAATTATTGCCCTCAAACCGTTTTTTTTTCACTTCTTCCATACTAATATTAAATTTAACTAAAATGTTTTCGTAGGTTTTGGTTCTTAAAAATGTATTTTTTAACATTTTTACTAAAATATTACTTATTTCAACAAATTAAACAAATTAAAAATCCAATTAAAACTATCAGTACTTTTAAATATGTAACCGATTTGAAATAAAAACACTTTGTTATCAAAATCAACCTACAAACTACAAAAAATAAATTGTCAAAATTCAACCGAAAACATACGATTGAAATAAAAATTTACGAATCCGCCATATCTAATTCATGAACTGTCAAATATAATTGGATGGCCATCCAATTTGATTCACAGAATTTATACGATCAGATTGGATAGAAGAGAGCGTTTATCAAATTTATGGATTAAATCCTACGTGTAAATACCGCCTTACATCTTTACTTATTGTATTTACAAATTATTTTTAGGTTATGTTGTTATATTTATATCTTAAGTAAAACAATTTTATAATAAGTTTCTAAAGTATGAAAATTATATTACCTATACCTACTTCCTTTTCGTTTAACATGCTAAAATCGAATGCAATAACTATTTAGGTTAGTTAAATTTCAACTATCAATAAAAAACATTTAGAACAAAAGTTATTCGTTTTGTGCACAATATAAAAATTCATACATAATTTCACAAAAACCAGTAGCCAGCCTAGCCTATACAGCTCAAAAATAAATTTGTTTTTTTTTTATTTTTCTTATTTCAGTTAAATCACGTCTAAAGGAAAATTCAAATTTTGTATTGATTTTTTATTAACAGAAAATCAAATAATAAAAAAATAATAATAATAAAAACAACAAATCTACAAAAAAAAAAAAGAACAAGAAAAATCAGAAATAAAATTTTCTTTTTTTTTTATTATATTTTTCTCCCCTATTTTTCCATTTTAGGGTAAGCACACGAAAATTACATAATTCCTAAAACATCCCTAACTATATATGTATCTATACATAGATAATATAATATATAAACATTTTAATACACCCTACAGTCCATTGCAAATTTCAATATACAAACGTACCAAAAAATTTAATTTTCTTCTTATTGTTTTCGATTTTGTATTCTATAATCATTTTCTAAATTAAATAATCTTAAATGTACATATATATATATATATACATATATACAGTAAAAACAAAAACTGACTGAAAGAGAAAATTTATTAAAAAATTACAAAAATAATAAAAAAAATTAAATATCGTATAATGAATTGTCAAGAATAATAATTTTAGATGAGAAATGTTTTTTTTTTGCGAATTTAAAATTTGTTAATTATAATATATTTTGAAATAAATTTGAATTGACTTAAAAATATTTTTGAATATGTATGATTTGAAGATTTAAAAAAAAATCAAATATAACGAAATCGAATATATTAAATTTTCTACTGCAGCATGTAAACTGATTTGCATTATCAACAAAAAACTGCATCAAATTTTGAAATTTCAAAATTAGCAAATTTTTCGTATGACTTAAATAATAACCTATAAAAGTTTTCAAATCACATAAAGATTGAAATAATTTGGTTAAAATAAAAATGTTTTTAAAAATAATTAATATAAAGATAAAATAAAGAAAATTTAAATATACCAAATTGTTTTACATATATTCTTATGCTAGTTATTAAAAACTGCATACAGAAAATAAATCAAGTTATTTTGAAATTTATAAAAATTAATAAACAAATTCGACTATATTTTATAATTTATATTATCAATTTTCTACTTTGGTCAGAATTTTCTTGAAGTTATTTCTTGAAAAAAACTCTATCACAATTTTCTTTTCATCTTATCAAATTCACTATTTTAATATGACATCATTTTAAACGTACTAAATTACATGTGAATTTATAAGCATCGAACATGCGCAGAATTTCAGATTTTATGTTCATAAACAAAGAACTGTGATAAATCTGCTGAAATTAAAAAGCATGCGCTTTGGTTTGTAATCGTCAGTATTGCGTCAGGTTTGGTGCAGACAGAAAAAAAGCATAATTTTTATCTGCATAATATTTAAGAACAATATTTAACAAAACTATTTTAATTGCTATTTTGTTAACTTTTATATTGATTTGTTGGTGTCAATTTGTTTATTTACTTGTCATTTTGCTTTGTACTCATTAAATTTATATTTAAATTTATATTATGTATTATGTATTAATTATAGGAAACTCTGATGTTAAGTAATAACTTTTTTCGATGTTTATAAACATAAAATTCTGATAGATTTTTTTTGCTTATCTACAGAATTTCATGTTTATAAACATCAGAGGAAAAAATCTACACAGTAGCCATGCATATTTTACTACGATTATGAACATATGGTATGACTTTCAAGTGAATTATAAATAAAAAAACATGTTTTTTTTTATTAAATGTAATAAATAAAACATGATAATATTATGTAATTTCATATTAAGTAGTTATCTGCAAATTTAACAATTTAAAGCGATACAAAATTAATAAAATTATTTCTGAATTAAGTATTGATTAAAATTTATTAAATATAAATATTTTTATTTATTTATTTACATTTAATTTAATTTTAAAAACTGTAGTTTTAAATTAAGTAAAATTATATTTAATCGAAAATGTCATATTTGCACGTCATTTGCATATTTTAATATTTTATTATATTTTCATGTTTTACTCCAAATATTATATTTGGTATTTATAGCTTGGGAAAAATAATTATCCACAAATGTCAAATGTCAAATGAAACATAGCTATTTTCATAGCATTGTCAAAAGCTGCATTTTTTAATGATATAGTTATATACTTATATCCTGAATCAATGAAAAAATAAATAAGTAGTTAAGTATGGAAAAGTTTTTATTTTTTGTATTGTTTACATTTTTTTTTATTTAAGGGTGTTGGGTGTGACTAATCAAACACAAATTCTATAGATATCAAAATCGAAAATTCTTTGACGATTTAAATTATTGATATTAACCAATTGTTTTTGATAATCAGATTTGTTTTTAGTAATATATTTAATTTATGGAATAAAAGCCGAGTTTCCTTTCACTAATCATTTATATTTATTTTGCAAATATCGATATTTAATTACTTCCTTCATTACAATACAAAATTTTAAACTATCAATTAAAAATATATAAATTAATTTTAAAAAATTTATATACATACATATGTAATGTATATAAATTAATTTTATCTTTAATTTATATGTATGTTTTCAATTAAAAATGATCTGTCATCAATTACAAAAATTTCAACTTGGCTAATTCCAAGACACAAACCAGGGAAAATTTCAAATTTACAAGTATTTACTTATTTATTTATTTCTAATTGTTATTAGATAGATTTAAATAAGACTATGAGTCTTTATAAGTGTATACATATAAAATTATCATATTGTTAATTTAATTACATACTTAGATTACACCTAAATCATTTTTTCACGTGCTATTCAATTATCATATAAATTCTAATTTATATATCCGTCACAATTAGAATTAATTACTTTATTAGGCACACACCAGGAATTAATAAATATCATTGTCAAAAATGGAAGTTTATGCTATGTATACAGATCATGGATAAAAAACTGGATTACGATTTGTATGAAAATTAAAATAGTTATGTAATCTGTTATATTGTAGATCAATAAAAAAATGCAGCTTAATATTGCCAAACTACTTACATGTTACAGATGTAACTATATATATTTGTATTTGACGATAATTTGTCATTGCCCATTATGACTTCATATTAAATATCTGCAGCATTAAGTTATAAACTAACATTTGCTCACTTTTAAATGTTATAATTTTTATATAACTTAAGTATGTAAAAATTTAATCAAAAAAAATGTGTAGTAAGTAATAAAACTTGATTAACATATTATAAACGTATTAAAATAATATGACGTGCAAGTTTTCAAAGGCATTGTACCTGATTAACTTTCCAAATTTTTAAAATCTTATACTAATCCGGACTAACCTATAGTTACTAACTTATATATATATACCAATATTAACTTATACATATGTATACACACTTCTAACTACATTAATCGAAATTCCACGAAAACAGTAATTTTGATGTTAAAAAAAAACAAAAAAATATACGTAAAATTTAAGAGGACGTAAGTGACTTATAAAAATAAAATAAATTAAAATTTAATTAAATTTGTGTGGTAGTTACCGCAAGAATAAAAAAAAAATTGAAAATCAAGTGTATTCGATGAATTCTATATGTAACGGAAAATGTAAAATATTTAATTGGTTTGTTTATGTACAAAAAAATTTATAAAATTTTATGAAATCCCATGAAACTTACTGAGTTTGAATTTTTTCTTTAGTGATTTTTACAAAATATAAATAAATGAGTAAAATTTACAGGGTGTCTTTTGTTGTTTGAAATTTTTTAAAAAAAATTTGTAAAAATTTTACAGAAATTTTTGTTGTTGTTTTAAGATGTCAAATGTTTGTTTGTTGTTAGTAGTTTCTGATGTCAATTTTTCAGCATTTAAAATTTTATATATATAGCTATATATTATATATATATATATATAGCTATATATATATATATATATATATATATATATATAGCTATATATTATATATATATATATATATAGCTATATATTATATATATATATATATAGCTATATATTATATATATATATATATAGCTATATATTATATATATATATATTTTATATAGAATTGGTCTGTATCTTAACTCGCAAATTTATATAAATTTACATAAATTTATTGAAATTCCTGTATGTTAACTTTTTTATTTGCACGCTCTTTACAAATTTTTGAGAAATTTAAGAGAATTTTATGTTTAAAATGTAACGTCAGAGCTCTTTCTTAAATAAATTTTTGCAAATGAAATTTCTATTACCAAAAATTTGTAAAAATCTACTGTCAATTTTATGTTGTTGTTTTAAATGTCAATAAAATATTTTTCATATAAAAAGTGGTATAGTTACCTAAAATAAATAAAAAGATGTATACCTAACCTGAAAACTTATTTATATAACTTTTTATCGACAAAAAGACCAAAACCACGAAAAATTATTCAATTTAGTTTTTTTCAACAAAAACATTCAATAATTTTACCAAAAATATCTGAAAAATACTAAATTAATTCAAATTTGAAAAAATCTCATAACCTCAAAATCAATTATATTTGACATGAAAAAATTTGGAAAAATTTATGCAAATTTTGCGTATGTCTACTTTTGTTTGCAAAAGAAAACATTTTGACTATTCTCGCAGAATTTTATGATCACGTGATTTTTCCTCTCATTTGCAAATTTTTGCAAATAAAAGTTAGCATACAGACTTAATGTTTACTTTGTGAATTTTACTATTTTAATTACCCTTAAAATTAAAATAAATAATTTTTCAAATAAATGTATTTAACATTTGTTACTTTATTAAAGCTGATGTTAAATTAAAATAGATTCAGGATTATAAGTGGGTTCATTTGTCAAATTAAGTCATCGTTCAGTTGAAATAATGACCCTTAAATTTTTGGCTCAACTCAAATTTTGACAAATATTTATTTTTGGATCTATCATAGGAGCCTATAATAAGATAACTCTTAGACATTGTTTTTGAAATAAATACTTAAATAAATATTGTACGCATTTTAAGTTCAGTGCAGTCATACTTTAAGCGGGTACGTGAACTCAACATTTGAGTTCAGCGATTAATTAATTACGATACAAATTCATATTTAATTGTCAAATTTAAACAAATAAAATTTAGTTCTAAAGTGAAAAAAAAATTAATTAAAATTAATAATAAAAAAAAAATACATAATTTCTATTAAATTTAAGCTGATTTGAGTTTGGCTCAACTCAAATGTTAAAATAACTTAATTTGTGAGAGTGTATTTTCCATCAAAGTATGGCTGAGAAAATGTAGATGTTGAGTCAAAAATATATATGACTTTTAATTTCTTATCTAAACATATGTTAATTCATTTACATTTCATAAATTAAATATAAATATAAAAAATTTCTTTTTTAATCTAACTTTCTTTTTTTTTAACTTTAATTAGACAATTTTTTTGTACGGGCTCATATGCTTAAATCGATCTCTGACCTTTTCAACTTCATTTTCATTTGTATTGATTCTTCATAGTTGACTTAAAACTTAATTATGACATCATCGTATTTATTTTCTATTTTCTTAAATGTGTAGTGTACTTACTTAGATATACAACATTTTATAAAAATCTAGAATTTCATTCTTTTCACATGACTAGGTCATTGTAGTTGTGTTCATTTTTTTTTTTTTTTTGTATTCTATACAATTATTTTTTAATAAATTTAATTTCATTGACAGACCAGCAAATTACTATTCTAGTCCAATTTTCATGCAATAAAAAATAAAAAAATGTAGGTATATAAATATATACATATATTCAAATTAAAAAAAAAGAACAAAAAAAAAAAAAAATGCGTTAAAAATAATAAAAATGTTTTAAGAAATTTTCATATAAACAAAACAAAAACAAAAAACCCCTGCAGCAAAAGTTTTTTTTTTTCTTCTCCATTTTGTTCTTAATTTTAATTTTCTTTTTAATATGGATTTTAAAGGTCATGTGTGCAATTTATAAGATTTTCTTTTACACTATTATTATCATATTTTATATATATATATATATATAATAGTGTTGTCAGTGTATAGTTTACGTGAAATGGAATAATAAAAAATTGTTTTTTTTTTTGTTTTATTATTTTGATTTTTTTTTGGATTGTATTTGAATAAAAAATTTGGAAGTGTGGAAATCATAAAATTCGTTATAATTTTATTTTTTGATTTGATCAATGTTGTCCAAGTTTACGATATTAGCTCCTTCCCCTCTCCTACCCAAACGTATTATATTCCCTTAATTTTGGAATTTTAAATATTTTAGTAAAAGACAGTCATTTGTAGTTCATTTTGTTTTAGTTGGATACTAAACATTATTTCAATTTACGGGATTAATTTACAAGGATTTATTAAGGAAAAGTTTAAATCTTCTTTTGTTTTAATGTTGACATTACTGAAAATGTGGTTTGGGGCTTAGTATTTTTGTAACTAGTTCAATTTCTCTGGCAACGATTGCAATTTGCCAACGACAGCCATTACTATGGCTGCTACTACCTGTTAAACTAACTCAGCGTTCTGGGGCTGAAGCAATGCTCTCTAAAAAACATTCGTTTGAAGCAATATTGTTTAGGTTTTAAGATGAATCAATATAAAATTGCTTATTAATCGTTTTCAGTAAGATTAGTGTTGTATAAAATATTTTTAATAAATATAATTAAAAACAATAAAAACAACAAATTTGTTTGAGATGAGTATGGTAGATTTATAACTGCACCATTAGTTATTTATTTTTATATTAGTTTTTTTTTTGTTATTATTTAGAGAAAAGAAGATTTTCTCTAAAAATGAAAATTATTGTTTTATTTTTTTTTTTAATATTTTTTTTATATTTTGTTTTTGTTTTTCTTAGTTTATTGTTTTTTTTTTATTTTTTTTTTAGAACATGCGCACCAGTTTCTGTAGTTGCATAATTTTATATAAAAAAAAAATAAAAATAAACTAAACAAAAAATTGACAAAAACAGAAGAGTTACTTGTATTATGTATAAAGTAACATACGAGTATATATATACTAGTAAATACATAATATATAATATATGTAGTTACTGTTATTTTCTTTCTTGAATTGAAAAATTTTTTTTTAAGAAAAACCAATTGGAAAAGTATTCTAAGTGAATGAGTAAAAAAGACGATAACAGCGGTTTCGTTAAATAAAATTTGAATTGTGTGCTGAATATTGTGTTAAAAAAACATGCAAAACACTAAATCAAGAGAGAAAAGGAATGTTTTCACCCAAACTACAATTTTTCTATACATAAGACTGTTTTTTTTTGTATTTAATTTAATTTTCTAAAACCTAAAAAATAAAATACAAAGGGATTAAGGCTTTAGGAGATCTTTAAGAGGTAAAAAAATAAATATACAAAACAAAAATAAAATTAAAAGACATGTTTTTTATTTATTTTTTTCATTTTTTTTTTTTTGTTGAATGACACAAAAGAATGTCAAGTAAGTATGTGTCGTTTTAAAAAGTTTGTTAAAAATAACAAAAAAATGAATCAACAGTTTTTTTTCTTTTTTTTTTTTTTTGTCGTTACTGACATTTACTGTATTATTGACAGGTTTTTGTTTTTTGTAATGAATGATTTGTATATACAGAATTTTTTTATTGTTATTAGCACGCATCGTAACCATTAGTTATTATCAGATATAATTTAGTAAATTTTTGATTACAATTTTTTAAATATAACAATCAATAACAAAGCTAATCAATATTTTTTTAATTGTTTATATATAAAAAAAACTGTATTTTTACATATAATTATATATATACATTATAATTATTATGTTTGTCTAGTTTCAAATTCCTAATTAAAAAAAATAGAAAACATAAGTAACTAGATATGTATTAAACTTTTGTTTGACATTTAGCACTGTTTACGATGTCGAGACTATCTTAGTGGTTAGATACATATAATATTAGAGAGAAAACTTGTAATTTGTTAATCAATTACAGACAATAACTATTATACGTTTGCAAGCTGAAGTAAATATCAAATTTATAATAAAAAGTGAAATATTATTTAAAATTTATCTCTAATGTTTGAAATTTTAAATTCGTTTAAATTTCTTCACACATTACTGATAATCTAACAAACAAAAAAGTAAATAATGATACAAGATTTTGCTTAAATTTTAAGAAATATACAATTTTTTCGTGTGAACATACACCCATACATGAGAACATATATTCTTGAAGACTCATCCCGCCAGTAATTAAAAATTGACCCGCGTCCATACGTCTAAATAAATGAATAGATATTTCTGGAAGATTTGTGAAAAATTTCGTTATGTTGGTAGTCACAATTATGGGTAATATATATCAATTAATATGGGTGATATACTTCTATTAATATACTTCTGATAACAATTGCATACACATTAGAAAATATTTTTAAGGCATAAAAAACAAAAAAAAAAAATGTAAATGTACATATTACTCTTAATCTATGAGACAATTGAACTTTCGAGTGTTATAACATTAAAATAAATTAAGTATAAATTTTCTAAAACAAACAAAGACTGTATATCTTCTATCATCTTGTATGTCTTCTTTAGACTTTCAAAAACAATATTTGCATATTACATATTGAAAATAATTATAGTAACTTATATAATTATTAAATATTATTTAGTAACTCAAATAAACATAATAAATAATATTAATTAAAATAATATTAATACAAAATAAATAACATTTTTTGCAAATTACTTATCTATTATACTGAATCAAAAAGTATTTGCACATAAATAGAATATGTTGTATATAACTAGTCTTACTGTTATCAATATTGAAATTATGTTTGACAGCTACTAATATCAAATTTGACAGTAACTTCAAATAAGCATTTTAATCTTTATTCATTCTCTATTCTGATTTCAATGTGTCAGCTATTGAATTATATTTTAAGTAGACTATTTTATTAATCTATATATATATAGATTTTTGGAATAATAAAATTTTGAATAAATAAATTTAATACAATATTAAGATAGTAAGTAGGGTTTTTCATAAACACATACTGCAAAAACAAAATAGTGCAAAAAAAAATTAATATTTTTGACAGAGTTGTTCAAATTTGAATTTTCTATATAATTGCAGTTTTATGTTAAACAAAAACAGCAACACAACTGTTTGTCATGCTTTATCTACTATAATCTTGCAGTTTTCCTGTTAAGTCAAAAATGTTTATGAACAAAACTATAAACAATATTGCCAATACTGCTTGTTTATGAAAACCACTAGTATTTAATTTAAAATGTTTAGTTATCACTAGCTACATAATAGAAAAAATATTTTTAGTTCATCGTCCACGTCCATTGCGATTGCATTGATGAGAACAATTTAATTTAATTTAATTTATTGGATGCCCTTTTTCTGATTGAGGTGAACCAACTTAATTAAAAGAACATAACTAAGTGAATATAAAAAAAAGCTTTAAAAAAAATTGTTTTAATTACCAAACTAATTATTTTCTATCAAAATTTAATGTGGCAATGAAAATTTAAGTTACTATAAAATGTGTACCTAACTATATCTCTTTTTGAAATATTCACTAATATAATGTAAACCTAATGTAACATTGAAAAACTTTAAAAAAAAAAAAAAAATACAGTTTTTTAAAATCCTTGTTTATTATTAATAGAGTTAGTTTGAAAATTATTATAAAAGTCATGGAAATTTTCTATAGTATACTACAGTACAAGTTTAAGTGTAGAGATGCTTAGAATTAAAAACCAAAAGGATTTGTACAGATTTGTTTTTATTAAGTAAATTGTCCTACGAACTAATTACGTATACATATTATTATATATAGTTAAATACATTTTTATACAAATTCATATAAATATACATAACTAGATACAGAATTATTTAATTTTAAGGTTACGCTTATGTACATTTAACCAATGTAATCTACATCATATGAAGTATATAGTTATATATATTATATATATTTTTATATGCTATAATAAATATTTTACTATAAACTAACTGTATGTATAATTTGTAAAGTTCCTAATGTTTATTTATGTACATACAATTTTTATGTACACAAATATTATTAGTAAGTAGAGTAGTACAACAACATTTTTGTAATTACATACATGTTGATTAAACATTTTTTTTTTTGTAATTTTTTTTTTTTAGAATATGCAATTTTTTTTTTTTTTTTTTGTAAATTGTATAAATAATTACAATGAAAAATTAAAATGAACAAAATATATTAACGGGTTTTATTCAATACATAATATGAGTATATATAATATACAACTGTATCCAAATTGCATGTTATAAAATGATGGGTTAAGCGAATTTTATTTAAATAAAAATTTATTATTATTGTTTTCGATTTGCATAATGAATGACTTAAGGATGATTAATAAATTGTTATTTAAATTAAATTTTTTTATTTTTTATTTTTCTTACATCTCTTTACAAAACGAGTAGACATATCGTCGTCTCCTTTATTATAAAATATCTTTACTTACATACTTTTAAAATTGTAAGATTTATTACAATGGCTATATATATATATGTATGTAGTTAGTATGTAATGTATGTACATAAAATTCATTGGAATATGCGTAAATAGAAAAGTTTAAGAGTAAATATATATATATAGTAAGATAGTAGGTACACATATTATAAATTGTTGAAAAATATTTTCTAACTATCTGTAACGTAGGTGGAGCATTAATATCATGATAAGCAAAAGAGAAATAAATATGAACAAACTTTAAAGTTTTCAAATGATAATGACATCTATCTATAAGTCTTGCGTTGTGAACTTGAATTAAAACGGATAACAATAGCTTGCTTGGAATAAGTGTGACAGAATAGCAACTATATTTTATTTTTACATATAGGTACGGTATCTATGTGTATTAATGATCGAAAATTATGCTTGAATCATTCCTATTTTCGGTTTAATTTTTCATAATCATAAAGATGGAATAACCTGACTTAAATATTACATACAGCTTACCGCATTATGTACTACAAAGTTTTAATTTCAATAAATTTATGATATGCACAGTTGTCGGTCTACAAAATGAAATAACTTCAATAATTTTTAGGCATAAAATTGACTTTCGAAACGTCTAAAAAAAGTTGAAACACAATGTCTTGTGTTTACATTCGTCAAATAAAAAATTGTAACACAATGTGTTGAGTTTATAAACGCCTAAATTATGTATTCGCGACGCCTCGAATGTGCAAAGAAGGTATCGAGAATTTCTGAAATACATTTGTTTGACCATAAAGGAAGTATAATAAGAGAAACTATGCGGAACAAATTTTATGACGATTTTTTTTTGCTTAAAAAATTTTTGAAAATACCCCATACACAGTAGGACCTAGATAAACTCACTTTAAAAATTTGGAATAACTCATTTTAATGTCTTCGTTAACAGAAACTCATACAAAATATTGAACTAAAATTTTTTCTTTTATGCAGGTTCAACTGTATAGATTCTAGCTTTGAGAGAGAGAATCTTAAAATGATTTTAATTCTTGTTGTTTTTTTTTTGTTTTTGCTTTTATATAACATACATATAGTGTAGTAGCGGCAATGAGGTAATGTTGTGTATGTCGTATCAAATACACACTTGTTGGGTAGATGTAGAGTATACCATAATATGAAATGCATGGTGTCGGGACAAAATTTCAAAGACACAATTACATATTTAAAAAAATTAAATACCAATTTAAGTTTTTATAAAAAATTTAAAATTATTTGGTTTTGTAATGAAAGTACTTTTTTTTCTTAAAAAAAAGTAAGAATACTAAGTGGTTATGTTGAAGTCCGAAGCGGAATATCCCCGAAAAAAATTTCCGACCGGAATACGAAAAATATCAGTATTCTGAAATCCATTCGACTGCCAAGTCTGTGCACAAATCAAATGTTTCGGAATTTTTTTTTTATTTCAAATAAAAAAGGCGTTGACAGTTTAAGTTTTTTTTTATTTATTTTGTAAAAAGTTATAAATTTTTTAATAATTACATAACGTAATATGTACATAAATTAAAAGTAAAACTTATACATTTTTAATTACATATGTAGGTATATACAAATTAAAATTTACGAGTAATTTTTTGTTACACATTAGATTTTGTTGAAAACGATAAAAGATATTATTCGTTTGAAGCGCTTTTTTAATTTGTAATTTCGACGGACTTCAGCATAACCACCTAATTCTTATATAAAACAATTCTTATAAAAATATAAAACAAAATCATATTTTGAAAGGAATTATTAATCAACTACAGATTTTGACAATTTCTTCCACATTTTATAATGATTAATAAAAATTTAAACATTTAATTGTTTTAAATATGAAATTTTGTCTTTATGAAATTTTGTCCACATGTAATTTTGTCATGGAACCAAAATGTTACATTTTTAATGCAAACACAAACAACTTACTTTAAATTGGAAATTCATAAAGAAAGGAGAATTAAAAAATTTTAATATAGAAATAGAATATTCAAAAATAATGTTCACGTTCATTGTTAATATATTATGATAAGTTAATCTTAATAACCTACACTCTACCTCTACTATGCACTATACACTAAGAAATCAAGGAATACATGCATATATATGAATACGATAGTGTGCAAAATCCTTACTTACTGCAGTGTGGCACAAAAAAGATAAGCACATTGAAGTAATTGAAAACATAAATTAATAAATTATTTATTTTTTCTAATATTATAATATTGTTAATACTAGTAATATTATAATAAATTTAAGAAATTATTTTTGTTTATTTAATTTTTCATTTTCATTTTTATATTCAAGTTATTTATTTTTATTACATTCAAAGTGTTTATTATTTTATTACACTTCAATTCTGCCTTTTCTCTTTGTTTAAAATATATTTTACAACATAGGTAGGTACATATTATTTGTACATTTGTAAAATTTTATTTAAAGAATTTTAATTTTAGAGCCACATTTTCTAAAACAGGTACATTTTTTTTTTTCAAAACCTATCTAAGTGGTGCCTATGAAATGTTATTTTTCAACGCATAAAAAAGTAATTTAAATAGAATTTTACATTTTATTTGAAATTGAAACAAAACTCCAATTCAATCCAAGAACAAAATCAAAAATTAGAAATTATAAAAACAGTGTAGACGCTTCCATTAGTTTTATTTTTTATTTTGATGAATAAAAAAAAAAACAACAAAACAAAGTTAAATATTTTATAAATTTTCATCTTTTGAAATGTTCAACATTATTGTACGATACTGTACGATGTACAAAGGAAATAAAATATTTGTTATTTATATTATGCTTAGGCGAATCCTTTTCTTTTGCATTTGTTTAGTTATGATTATTCTTATTTATAAACAATCAGTTTTACTGTTCGCATAAAGAACTTCATTTACAGTTTCTAATGCTAATTCTACCAGATCGCTTTCGTCACTAATAAATATTGAAAATCCTGAATAGTCACATCCTCAAAACCTTCACCTTGTTGCATGTACATAAATAAAAATATGTAACCGTTTGGCTAGAGGTACGAAGCGTGTTATAAGAGGGTAATTCACAAATTTCTGGACGTGATGGAGGAGAATTACATGTGCATTTAAAATATTTATTAGTTTTTTATTAAACTTCAATCCCGCTTTTATTTAAAATATTCATATATATACCTATTGCAAAATATATATGTACATACACATTTGTGAAATTTTTATTTTAAGAATTTTAATTTTACAGCCACAATTTCAATTCATACCCATATATTTTTTTTTTATTTTTCAAGACATATCTAAGTTACCTATGATACCTATGAAATGACCCTTCAACGAAATAGTACAAAAATAATTTTTCAATTTATTTTAAAATTTAAATTAATAAAGAATACAAATTCAGTCCAAAAACAAAATCAAAAAATTACAAATTACAAAAACAATTTACACACGGCATTGTTGCAGGTGTTCTTTTGTTTTGCCCAAACACATAAAAATAAAAATTAAATCATTGTATGTGTGAATATAAACGAAACATATTACATTTTTTCTATTGCTCCTTCCTTACTACTTATTTTCTTTTTTTTGCACACATATCACACGACACACATGTATAAATTATAATGAAGGATTAAGGAATTGCAATATTGTTATCAAGATCATTGAATCCGTATGCGATATACAAAATCAAGAGAAAGATTATAATTTATAAGAGATATTATAATTTACGCTCTGGGGTATTTTGGCATATAAAATATATTTTTTCTCTGGGGTTCTACGGTGAAGTAAAATTTAAGAAATATTGAAAAAATTTTTTTTGTTCCTGATAGTTTCTCTATATTATACTTCCTTTATGGTTTGACGTTGATAATAATTTGGAAAATTTAAATGTGGAGCGAATAATCAATTGAGTGAGTCTTTTTATTTGTTTTGATAATATTGTAATAATAATAAAAAAAAAAAATTTTGTTTTCGTAACTGACATTTTTTAATTAGGGAAAAGAAATAAACACAAGAAAGAAATTTCGCTAAATACATGCTTAAATTTTCTCTTTTAAATGCAAAACAATATAATATTAATATAAAATATAGCAATAAAAATATAATAATATTAATTAATATTTTTGGTATATTATTATTAATTTTTTCGTGTAATGACATTCAAAAAACAAATGATCGTAAAATTGCAAGAAGTGTTTATTAACGTCAAATAATACATTGTATAGACATTACAAATCAAACACATGATTTTGATATTGTGATAATAAAAATTTAACAACCCGACTCACAATCGTATTTTTTGATGTTTCACGATTTTTTGAAAGTCACAGGAAATTTGTATCTACTCAATTATTACATTTCAACAGCTGATTTGACAACTGATTTGACATTTTTACAAGCATGCAAAGATTTTAATAGTCAATTGTTTATTATTTCAATTCAATGTCAATTTGTTTAGTAAACTGTTCTAGAGTAAAACAGTACAGAAAACTTTTTTGTGTTCAGTATGTTCCGTTAATTAAACTTTTTTGTTCAAAAGTATTCTGATCGGTGTTCATTAGATTGTGCGAAACAGTTCTAAACTGATCTTTTTTGTTCTGAATTTTTTTGACAACAGTTTGAGACAACTTCTTTGTTTTTTCTTTAAATTTTGACAGTTAAACAAGAAATTTGAGAATAAACTGAAAATGAAAATGAGAAAAAATTATAACAAAAAAGTTCAAACTAGATCAAAAAAGTGTTCAGTAGTTTTTTCTGTTCTAAGTGGTTCTAAAGTGTTTGACAGTTAATTGTCATTGTCCAAAGCTGTTCTGTCCGATTCTGTTCTAAATCTACTAAACAAACTCAATATTAAAAAAGTTAAAGAACAAAATGTAAATTTTGTAGTTTTGTCCACACTTCAAAAACTTTGTATGCAAAGTCAATAAATGTTGTGCATATTTTTTGTTTATACTTATATACCTACAATGTAATAATAATTATACTATCAGATTTCGTTACATACTTATATGTAATCTTGAAGTCAATAATGATACAAATAAAAAATTTTAGGAATGAGAATTTAGTTTTATAATTCTAGAATTATTAAATAACTATACTTAAGTAGTTATAGTATACATATTCTATCAAATTTCAGTGAGTGATGACTTTGAATATCCCCAATTTTTGTAAAAATATCCCCAATTTGTGAAAATATCTTTAGTAAATGATATTTACTGTTCTTGTCATACGCAGTGAGCTCTCATGTAAAATAATGTCATTTCATGTTGTCTCCCTTTTTAAAGCCAATAAAATTTTTAAGATTTTAAAATATTGGCCAGTTAAAATCCACCTTAACGTTTTGAATCATTGAATTGTTTCATATTTCTTTCCATCTGGAATATGGCTGTTTAAGTCAATAACTAAAATGCTTCGGGAAGTTAATTACAATTATTTTATAGTTTTCTAGATGTTTTAACTCTCAAAAGCAGATTACTTACTAATGTACATATGGGTGATACTTATAAACAATTTTTGGTTTTAGTTATTCTACTTTTATAATTTTTGGACTAGTTTTTTAGAGTATTTCAATTGTAATTGTATATAATAGCTTTAATGTATATTTATATAGTTTATTTTGCATTTAATATTTTTCTCATTGACGGTGACGGTGTATCACTATCTGTACCGGATGATTGCATATTGCACAATGAATTTAGCAAGCTCTCTTCTATTTGTAGACGTCTGATATCCATGCTCTAAGCACTAATCTGACAGTAATTAGTTATTAAAACTTTTGAATTCAGTTTTTAATGTGATTATGTTAAAAACGTTGATAATTATATATATTCAAGTATGAATTATAAATCACACTTGTATGTATGTATTTTTAACATTTTTTGTTCTAATTAGAAAATTAATATTTTAACATTTTCATATTCAAAATTTTGGATTAGCTGTTTTTTTTTTTTTTAAATAAATTTAATTTTTCTTTTATGCATATTTTAGTTTTAGATTTATATTTAATTTTTTATTCATTTTCACCAAGAAGCATGATAGTTTTCTCAATAATAATTTCTGTAAGAGAAAATTATTCAAACATTTTTTTTTAAGAATCCTCATTTGCGATAACAACTAAATAACCTTGAATTGTGGTGAGAATAATAAAAGAACAAAAATTAAATCTGAGTAGAATTTCAAAGACAACACTCAATTTATTCAAAAGGATTTAGAAAACATTTTTCTTTTATAAGTATGTAACTACTTCTACGATTAAAAATATTTCGGGACCTTTTTAGGCGACAATTATTATTTTATTTTTTTAAATTAACAGAAAATGAATTTACTAAATTTGAGTAAATATGAATTTAAATAATATGTACTTATATGGGTGTACATTCAAATGGAAATTTTTTTACGCATTACTAAACTTTAAAATTGAGTGTTGGGGGTATGACATGGGTCTTAAAAAATGTTCATGTTTATTAACAAAAATAAATTTATTTCTCTTTTTTTTTTTGACAAGGAAAAATGTTATTTTTTTTTTTTGCCTTTGAATATATTAAAAACTTTTAATATTTTTATTTTAATAAAATTTTATAGTATTCAATTGGAAAATTATTTATTTTTAAAATAAAAATGAAATTATTGAGAAGAATATTTATTAAAAACAATTATTTTTTATTTCTAAGAATGATCATGAAATTTAAAAGAAATATACATACAAAAGGACTTTTAAAAAGCGTGATAGGATTTCAAAAGTAATTAAATAAAACAATGTAAGTATATACAATTATAAATGATTTTTATTTTTACTTGAAAATGTATTCGATAACATTAAGAATGGAAATTAATTTAATTTAAATAACCACAACACGCCATTTAGTTATGTACGTATTGTATTCTTTGAAATGAATTTTCAATCAACTATTTTTCCGGTAAATTAAGTTTTATTTCGTTGATAGCACGAATAATATTGACTTTTGACTGATAAATTGTTGTTGGTCTATTAGTATATATATATAACTACTTCAAAAGTGACTTCAAGGTGCCACAGATTTATTAACCCAGTGGTATTAAGCCACATGAACAAGTTGGTAAATTGACTAAATTATCGGAAATATATCTAATATTTTCAGGCTTCTAGAAGCTATTTGGACTTACTGGGTAAAATCATCAGTGATTTCAAGTAGCACAGAAACATTAATCTGGTAGTATTAAACCACATAAACTACTTAATTGGTAAATTAATTGAATCATCGAAAGATCTATCTATTTTCAGGCTTTTAGAAGCTATTTTGACTTACCAGATCAAATGATCAGTGATAAAATGTTTACTGTACCTACACGATGTGACCAATTTGCAATGATTTCTATAAAAATTGCCTTCTGAGTTTAGGTGAAAATGCAAATGTTGAAAAAAACTTGATTTGGGATGTGGGATCATAAAACATGTAAACAATAAAATCTATATATATATACATATATAGAGTTCAACGGCTTTATTTAATTTTTTAATTGTTATATACCACATTTTGTAATAATTCCATAGTTATTCTCGGACTTGATATAAGCTGAAAGCTTCATATGCTCATATAACTATGTCTTATTATTATGATAATATAGTTGTAAAATATGTTATATTATGTCATGTTCTTATTTTCGATTCACAGAAACTACAACAATGTACATCTATTTTTTACAACTTACTTATATTAATTTATACATTTATTTGCTTATTAAATCTAAGATTCAGATTATTTCAAGTATAAATGAGTACCATTTGTTACTACTCTTTTAATTTTTTAATATTATTTCATAAAAATTATACCTACTTTCATGAAAACTATATAGAATATCATCAGTATTTAAGCCGTTACTTCTTTATTTACTAAGAAATTTTAAATTAAATATTAAATAAAATCAAAAATATCAAAAATAAAACTCAATCTAAATTTTCACAAAGACTAAGTAAATATAAAAACAATAACAACGTAAAAAACAC
The DNA here is from genome assembly GCA_963942445.1 of Argyra leucocephala. NCBI lineage: Eukaryota > Metazoa > Arthropoda > Insecta > Diptera > Dolichopodidae > Argyra > Argyra leucocephala. Next base: position 21,716,616 of record OZ012681.1, read on the forward strand.
GTTGTTTTAAATTCTTACCAACACATATATAGCTATATATATATAGTTACTAACTATAGGTAAATAATAAATAGCGCAATTTAGTATTTAACCAGTTATTTAAGTATTTGTAAAAAAAAAAAAATAAAACCTGTCTTTTATATACTATTGATGACAACAATCAGCAAAATAATTTATAATTTGTACCTATATTAAATATCTAATCTGGTATTGATACTTTGGAATATATATACATAAATACATACGTATATATATATATATAGAATAAACTTTATTATAATTATTATTTTTTACTTAATAATTCAAAATATAAATTCAAAAATAGTAACGTAATTCTGGTTAAGATTAAATTAAAATATAAATAAAGAAATCATTACGATAAAATTAACTTATCATCAGTAGTTATACACTTACTTATATTTAATAGAAAAAAAGTAATGATAGCACCACATTTAATAAAAAGAGTTTTACGCATACGTATATGATAAGTACTATAAGTAAATTATTTATGTGTATAGAATTTTACTTGAGTATAAAACAAAAAACAAAATGTATTTAACTACTTCCACCTGAATAAATAATATGAAATAAAAATTGTTGTTGCTATTATCTTTTAACAGGTAAAATCTTCACTTGTCTTCTACTTTCTTAGACTTTAACTTTCGATTAGTTTGTTACTAATATGGTAACAAAGAAAACTTAAAGATTTTCATTTTAATTACAGAAATTTATAGACAAAAAAAAAAGTAATCAACAACCGGTAAATCTAATTAAGATAATATGTCAGTCAATGTTAAAAAATAAAAGAAAATAAAAATAATTAAAATTTTAAAATGGGGATTATCTCAAAATTAAGCTGAAATAAATATACAAAGTTAAACAAATAAAATAGTTAAATAAAAGAAATTTAAAATTGATAAATTACTACAAACTTAGATACTTTACCGCATATGGAATAAAAAATATGGAAACATTTTGGTTTAATTAATAAGGAAACAGTACAAAACATTGAAATAAAATAAAATAAAAAATGATGTTTCAAACATTAAATAAATATAAAGTGTCAAAATATCAAATTGGATTAACTAATTGAATGTTTAGGCAAAATGGTAAGCAACCTAGAACACAATACGACGGCAAATGCAAATTGCAAAATCTGCTGTTGCAATTTACCGTTACAATTTTATTTTGTGCTAGCAATTATCTTACGCGGTATGATAGCAACACAACTTTTTTTGCTGAATTGAAAAAAATTAAAATCAACCAAGAATTGTATTGATTCGCGTGGTCAAAATTTTTCATGATAGTCCAAAATGATATTTCTTCACGATAACTCAGCCAAGTGACCTAAACTACCTAACTTATTTAGGTAATGAACAACGTAACAAAAATTAAAATAAAATCTCAAATACATTTTAGGAAACATGATAAACCTAAAACGTGTTAAACTGCCTAACTATACTGAGGCAGGCTTTATACGGTTTCGATTGACTCAATAATGTTGCAATATTGTATGACAGCAATTACATGAAACAATTTACACACAGTATTGATTCAATATTGTTGTGAAGGCATATACACAATACAATTTATAATAAATAATTTGTTATTCAATGAGATTTGCATGAAGATGTTTGATTTAGTTGCGCAGAAAAAAGTTATATTATTATGTAGTGCTTTGCTAACGACAGAAATTGATTCAATTTTTATATGTATGCGTTTACATGAAGCAATATTGATACAATATTGTGAATCTTTACGATCAAGACCATTCAATCATGCAATATTGGTTCAATATTAAATGAAAGCATTTACACGTAACAATTGTCATTCAATATTGATTCAATATTGATACAATATTGTATCGTATAAAGCCTGTTTAATATCTAAAAGATAAAATATGCATCAAGAGGAAAAATTGCTTCTTTATTAGAACTGGAACGATAAGAAATGCTAAATAACTCGTATTTTTTTCTTTAATCTATATAAGTAGCTACTTACTTATTTACGAGTAGGATAAAATAAACATAAATCTTTTAATTAAAGACCAATGAAGCAATAACTTTTAATATTACAGTATAAATATTAAGTTTATTACTTACATTAAAAAGTAGGCTAATAAAATTTTAATTAAATTATTAAATCAATAATACCATGATATAATCTATAAGTATACATACTGAACATGATCTTATGAATATTTAATTATTAAAAACATTTTCATATATTATTTAACTATATTGAAATTGTTTTCTAAAATTAATTATTAAAAAAAGTTATTATTTACTTATAATATATTTTATTCAAGAAGATGCAAATTCTATGTCATTTTGTTTTTTTAATTTTATAAAAATCATCAAAATAAAATAAACAAATTTTAATACATAAGGTAAAACTTAAGTTATTTAAAGAAAACTTTTAACGGTTTTTAAAACATCCTTTATCATAATTTTATAATTAATTCAGTATCATTTTATACCGCAAGATCATAAGTTTGATCATTAAGAAATCGCCTACATCTAAATTAATTTCAGATAAGTTCTTCTGATTTAATTTTCAATTTTTTCCACATTTTCAATACTCTCAAATTGAAATTTATTTCGTAAACATATTTTAGTTTAAAATTTGTTATCCAACATAACTAACGTCCTTCACATTTAACCTTTCTACAGATTAGTAATAAAAAAAGATAATAATAGAAAAAAAATACCGAGTAATAAGTACCCCACATAATATAAAATAAATATCTATATGTATTTTGTTTTAATTCTAATATTTTCATTTAAATAAAAATAAATAAAAAAAAAAATTGTAATAAAAATGAAAATAATGGTTAAATTTAACCCTCTACTAATATGTTAAGGGTTCTCCTACTACTACTACCTACCTACGATTTTTTTTTGTTGTTCAACAATTTTTTTTTAATTCACGCATACACATACAAATATTTAATTTACATTTATATACACATATCTATATTTCATTTATTTTTTTGTTTGGATGAAAATTTATATTGATATGTATATATTTATTTTATTTTAATTCATATATTTTTTTTTGTTTTTTTTTTTTGCGTACATATTCGTATCTAGAATTTGTAATTGGAATATTTAATTGATAAAAAGAAAAATGTTATCTGAGAGATCAGAATTAACACAGAACACCTAAATCCACAAATTTGTTATACAAATTCAGTAATAAACAATCAATTAAATATTATGTGGTTATATAATAATATTTAAGGATGTACCGACCTACATATTTATACCTATATTAAGTAACAGTTATATTAAATAGTTATAAATCTATATTGTTTAAATTCAAAAAAGAATATTTTTTATTATTTAATTTTTAGTCTGTCTCTACTTGGATGGAAAATAAAATTCTAATTTACATTAATTTCTTTTGTAAATTCATTCTGTCTTCACAGTGTGTCCTAACAAGATGATTTTTTTCATCTCATTGTTGAAAATTTTCAATATAATATAGTTATCTATATTTATATATTATATAAATAACTATTTATATGTAAATATGCATACATCCTTTTGTAGTTTTCTGTACCCATGGAAAATAATTTTACCTTGAATCATGCATTTTATAGGTATAGGGACAAGGACATTACCAATAATATATTTGTAGAGAAGAATATTATTGTCATATATACCGTCATTCATATATACAATTTATATATATATATATATATATATGAATCATTGAATTGTCCTTACAACTACTAGTTTAATTCATGTATATTAATACATATAAGCTAAAATCTTCAATATTTGATATAAATATAGGTATGTGAATATAGATTATGTATCTTTTATATCTGATAAATTTATCCTTGCATTTTTAGCAGGTTATATATTTTTAAATAATTATTTGCATGCATTTACAATATTTTTTATATATATCTAAAAAATAATAATTAAATATTATTGATCAAATATTTATAATTGCTAGTATATGTATATAGTAATAATAAATATCCCTTCAAAAATATTCCTGTTTTTTACACATATACATACATCTAAATATACTTTTATGTAGCAAATTTTTTTTTTCATTCATATATATTCGTATTTTAAGGTAAAAAATTAATTTATTAATCATTTTCTTTTTTATTAGAAATTAGAACCATACTTTATGTATTTTAAAATTAATTTATAACATAATAAAACAAAAAAAAAAATAACTTTTAGGGATTCTGAAAAGAAGAATTCTAAGAACAGCTCAATTTAACCTTTTTTTTTTTAATTAAAATTACATTGAATTTAAAATTCTAATCACAAAAACAACAAAAACAAATTAATTTCTTCAAATCCTTTTATTTTTTATGAAATGTTGTTTTCGTTGAATTTATTTAGTGGGGGAGGTTTCTGAAAAAGAATAATAATAAAAGTATCAGAAAATGAAAATTAAATATAACCATATATCTATATGTAATCATTTAACCAATACCACCAATCTTAAAAATGGTGTGTAGGAATTTTTACTTCTGCACTTGTTTTGTTATTCTTTTTGTTATTGTTTTTGTTCTTTTCGTTACCCCTTGTGAAGAAGAGTCAGTCAGCAAGGGACATATAAATTAGCTTAATCTTAAAATGTCAATAAGGTAGAAAATGAAAAAAAAAATTTAATTTAGAAAAAATAATACAAAAACATATCAACTTACATTATTTCCAATTATGTATTATCTAAGAATAAAAATTTCCTTATATATAATAATTTTAATGTTTTCTTAGACAAGAGGATGAAGCAAAAAATAGGTATTCTTTATTTTTTTTTTTTTTTGACACTGACTGAATAATTTTTGAATATTTTTTCCTTTCATTTGACTGAAAGAACTTTTAAATTATTTCATTTTTCTTTTTTCTTACAAATATAATTAACAACTTATATAAAATAAAATTTTGCTGAAAACAAAAAAGCACTAATTTTAATAACTTTTTTTTTTTTGCAACACTAACTTGATTTTTTTCGAAATTCTTTCAAATTTTAATGGCACTAGAATTTTTATATTCTATTTTTTTCTTCCCGAAGCACCGAAAGTAATTTAACTTTACTAGCAAAATTCTCCAAAATGACTGAAGAAAAATCTGAAAATGATGATGGTAGAAAATTTTTTATAAGATTAGTGTGGTGAAATAAATTTTGCAATTTATTTGAAATTTTCGAGAGTCGATTTCTTATGCTATGTTTAGATCAACAAACGTAGAATAAGGTAGAAATATAAAAATGTGATGGCTTAAACAGAACGAATACAGCAACTACCCAGATATGCTATTTCAGAATGCACAAAATGAAAGTAGCCACCATAAGTAGTCACCACTTACCGCAGATACTAAGCAAATTTTAACTTTACTGCAAGCTTTCAAATTTGACAATTAAATTTCCATTTTTCAAAAAAATGTTTTGTTTCTTTCGGTATGAATTATTCACTCGACGAGACATAAAGTCAGACACCAAAAATGTCTGCATATGTCAAAAAAAGTCAGACATTTTTTTTGCTGGGCAAATTATGGCAAGACACTTCATTGGAAGGAAAACAGTGCAAAAGAAAAGACGTTAACATTTTATACATAATCGGAAAATGAATAGAAAACAAAAAACCGCAATTCTCGCGTTAAATGCATTAAGAGAAAAAAAAAACAATATCACCGCAATTTCGGGTGAGTCCATTTTTGGGAAAAAATGGATCTTCATAATATTGAAGTTCATCTTTTAAAAGATATATCGTGGGAAAGGTCAGGAAACTTTAATGACGCCGAATGACGATTGATAAATTTGAAGATATTGTGGCATTGGTAAATTAAACTAATAATATAATATATTCACGAGATATAAATTAAATTTAATTCCAAAAGCATTCATGTTGTCTATACATATTTATTAGTTCAATAATATCGTCTTTTCTTAATTTATCACTCATATTGTTTATTTAAAAATTTAATTTAATTACAAAGTTATTAAATTAACAAAATAAAAATCAACAAAAATATATAACAAAAATCAATTTTTAACGCTACTTATTCACTTTTTTAAGTTATATTTTACATTTAAACGAAATATCAATCTTTGCAGAACAATAATTTACAGTAAGAGTCACAAATAGTTAATAAAAAATACCTAAATATGTATATTATCTTAAACTGACATTTAAAACGTCAAAAAAGTGTCTTAACATTTGTAGACATTTTGTTAGACTTTTGTGTCTTGACGCTAAAAGTGTCTGGTTTTCACCCACCTCGACTACACATAACACAAGTTAAAACGCCAAAAATGTCTCGTCGAGACCAGGAATGAAAACGATTTCCAAATGCGACGGTTTTCAGTCACGCATACTTTGAAATATTTGATAGATTAAATATTATTAACAAGTGATGCAAAATTATTTGAATTTAAATTATAAATTAACAATAATTAAAAATAATAAAATTGACTACCTATCTACTTGTTTTTTAAATTTGATTTATATTTTAAAATTTGAAATAGTTCAAATATATATATGTTAAATTTAAAATACAAATAGACAATTAGATAGTCATTTTTTTTATTTAAATACAAATAACTATACTTCAAAATTTATAAGAATTAAGTAATTTTTATTGCTTGTCAACTAAATTTAGTATACGTGGCTAAATGATAAAAATTTAAATTTCCGACGAGACGAAAAACCGGCACGACGGTCGTTTCTGATTGATTAAAAGCGACCGTGACGGTTTAACAGCGCATGTGGAAATCCAGCTTAACACTCTTGAAATGAATCAACTGAGAAATGAATTAAAATGCGTGATATTTGTATACGATAGCGATATTGTATTCTACAAAGTAAGTAAAAAGATTCAGAATTTGAAAATGCTTTAATTCTGAATTTGAATAATGTTTGAAAAAACTAAATAATACAAAAAAAAATTCTAAACATTTTTCATTTATTTCCTTACTTTTTTAGTGTATAATGTAGGGTTATTTATTAAATAATTTTATTTTTATGCAGGAAATAAATTTAAAAAGTGTTTTATTTCTTATATGATAATTTAATATTTATTTTATCATAATATATACAAATCAAGTTCAAAATGTATTCTCTGAACCAACAGACTGAATCTGAGCGCATTGCTCCGAAATAATAGTACAAAAACATACGACTTATATGTTTCAATCATTATATGGAATCGGAACACGAAGTGGTATTCAACGACTCTCGATATTTATAATTTTCTTTCAATAAATGTCAAGTGCGCTGCTATACTAATTTGCAACGTCAAAGTCAAACAGAATTTGTTTTTGAGGCAAAATCATTTTTAAATACATATTGTAAAGTAATAAGGAAAATTTATTTTAAAATTATTTTAAAAGGAATTTAGGTAGTAATTTTAAACAGTCAAACTACGATATGGAGTTCTTAATTGCAAATGTTGATCATATTGAGTTCAAAATAGAACGAGACTTAAATCAACAATTTGGGGCTTTGCCTTTACCTTTTCCCGGCATGGATAGTGAGTTTTATTTGATTCGATTTTGAATAAAACATAATTATTTTTTGTGTTATTTTGTTTTATTTTAGAGTCCACAGCGGCTGTATGTCAATTTTTCAATGGAGTGGATGGTTCTGAGTGTGATAAAGGTGCGTCTTGTCCGTTTCGTCATATTCGTGGTGGAACAATTGTGTGTAAGCATTGGTTAAGAGGTCTATGTAAAAAAGGAGACCAATGTGAATTTTTACATGAATATGATATGACAAAAATGCCAGAATGTTATTTTTACTCAAGATTTAATGCATGCCATAACAAAGAATGTCCATTTTTACATATTGATCCTGAAAGTAAAATTAAAGACTGCCCATGGTATGATCGTGGTTTTTGTCGACACGGTCCACATTGTCGTCACAGGCATGTTCGACGTGTCTTATGCATGAACTACTTAGCTGGATTTTGTCCTGAAGGTTCTCTATGTAAGTACATGCATCCCAGATTTGAACTGCCTCCACCACCTGAAATACCGAAAGATCAAGTTGCCAAAAGACCTCCTACTTGCCATTATTGTGGTGAGCTAGGTCATAAAGCTTCTGGATGTAATAAAATGCCTCCCGAGCAAAAAGAAGCTACAATACGTCAAGAAGAAGCTAGATTTAAGGCGCTTAGTTATTTTAAACAACAGCATCATCGTGAACAACAACAAATATACCAACAACAATTGCAAGGTAGTGAAAATGGAAACACAGACAATCATGGTGATAAAATACAAAATGAATCTAAACCACAAAATTCCAAACCTGCTCCAAAACCATTAGAAGAAATCACATGCTTTAAATGTGGTAATAAAGGTCATTATGCAAATAAATGTCCTAAAGGACATTTGGCTTTCTTATCAAATCGAAATCAACAAAGCTGATTTCATCTAGATAAAAATTAGGTTTAGTACATTAAGAGTAATTTCAAATTTTTATTTTTAAAATTTTAGAAATTCTGTGCTGTTGAAATTTAGAATTAAAAGTATTTAATTATGTAAAATACATAAGATATTCAATTAAATGTAAAAAAAAATATTAATACTGAATGGAAAGAAATGAAGCCTATAATTTTTTCTAATTACAGTACAGAACATTTGAATATTCATTTGCAAAAATTCAATAGAGTTTCTTTATTATTAAAATATTTTATGCGAACAAACTTAAAAATTATCACATATTTGATTTGATCTACGTTAAAAATTTATATATAAATAAATTCATTTAATCAGTTCAATACAAATTCTAATAAACATGATTATAAATTGCAATATACTCCCATTGATTTGATTAACTAAATGTTTTCAAATAAAACAGTTTCTTTAAGTAAATTTTTAGTGTAATAGTTTACAATTAATTTAAGAATCAAAAATAGCCTTTTTCATATAAATAAAATAACAAATATATAATATTAAAATTATTTTCGTCCGGCTCTTTCTAATTTATCTTCAAGTAATTTATATGCAGGTAGATAACTTATTTCACCTGTTGTTTCATGAATTACTTTTAAATTTGGATTTGGTTTTGTATTAGTTCGATCTCCTAATGATGTGTAACCAGCATTATATAATGAACAATAAGGTGTATCGTTTTTTAGTATATATTCCCAAATATCCTGACAAGTCCAATCTAAGAGAGGATTAACTCTCATCAATAATGGCCATGATGAATCTGTTAGCTATTAAATTAATTAAATGTTTTGGTAAAGTTTTATAACTGATTTCTTATTCTCACCTGCATATGTTCAAGATCTTGACAATAAGGATCAGTTCGTCGACAACCCATTATAACTGCCTTCAAATTTCCATCTTCACAAACTTCTTCTAAAATTTGCTTAAGTTTTCCTTGTCTTCGCTCAATTGGAATTTCGTACTGTTTCTCACATAAATCAACAAAATTTTCAACTTCTTCGAATGGTTCTGCTGGTTTGATATAAATAATTCGAATTTTTTTATCTTTAAACTTTTCTTCAGAAGTTAAATACCGTTTAACTAAATCTAATAAGACTGTACAATCTTTTCCACCATTGAATGATAGAAATACTTGATCTAATGTATAATTTGAAAATGTCTTTGAAAATAACTATGTATTAAGATAATTAGAGAAAGTTAATTTTGTGGTTAATTGGAAAATATTTTTAAAAATTACTTGTGATGACTTACTTGAAATATTTCCCTAATTTTTTGTTCTAAATCGTTTGAACTATTATGTTCTTTGGAATGACTTATTGTCTGGGTCATTTTCAATATAGAAAATAAAATATATTTTATAAAAAAAATAAGTTTACATAACTTCACAACTGATTTTTAAAATAAAATAAATAATAAACTAATGTTTAAGTAAATTAGTTCAAGTGAAACAAAAGACAGCTATTTACAATTAGATTCCACATTTATGATGAGCAGTGTTATGACGACAACTTTTAAATTTTCGATAAAATACACGACGAAATAGAAATTAGAAATGAATGAAAGTGATGATTTATATATATTTGTTAATAAATTGATTACACGTTCTCAAAAATATTTAACTAAGAAGTGGAATGAACTAAAATGTTCGAAAATTTTTTTTCATAAAACTGATATGTTCCGAACGTTTGATGTGAGAGGAAAACCCGAACATAAAATATATAAATTTCATTTCTGGAAATTAATCAAAATATAATTTTAATAATAAAACTATTTTTTTAATTAAACTTTTTTATTCACGGAGCCAGTCAATTTTTCAATTAAATATTTATTGTACTTATTTAAAACAATGGGTATACAAATTTGTCATTAGTTATACAAAAATACAAAAAAGTGCTATTGTTCTAGAAAAAAAAAACTATGGTCAATTTGCTTTGTATAGATTTTCCATATGTTTTTATTTTAGCTATTTAGGGCAATACAATAACACCGCAGATTCAAAACAACAATATGGAAACGGAGTTGTTGTCGAGAATATCGAATCGGATTCTTGAATGGTGAGTACAAGTGTGGATTGATATTAGATATGAATCATATGATCAGTCAAATAAAATTCATTTGTGGATTGTAAAATTGTAAATATGTCATTCTAATTTGTCAAATTTGAAGTTCAAAACAAAATAACAAAACAATTTAAATTTAGAATTTGTATTTAAAATATTTAATAATTTAGTTGAAAAATTAGATCAAATCTTTACATCTTTTTGAAAATGGAAAGCATAAATATGGAAAATAAAGTTGTACGAGCAATTTTTACAGATTGTCTTACACTTATTGAGAATTTTTCCAGTCAACCTAATTGTGAATTTAAAACTTTTTGTAAAGAGTACAAAAATATTAAGTTTCAACATATTTACACGTAATGGATAAGTATAAATATTTACAATAAATTGTCAACTAATTAAATTTATTTAAATTATATTTTTAGAGTTCAACTTAATGAACCTGATATGATTTTAACAACAGGTTATTTATTTGGATATTGTAAAAGTATGTTTGATATATATAAATCTACAACAAATAAAGAAAAAATTGGAGCTATTTATCTAATGTATTGTACATACCACAAACAACCCCAAAAACATTATGTTAAAATACGAGTTAACTTAGAAACTTACAAAACTATAAAAAAATTTGTTGATTCTTATGATAAAAATTTATTTTCAGAACAAGCTCAATATATATTTTATCATTTATTAAGCGTCAATGCATTTAGGTAGGAAATTTGGAAGTGGAAATAATAATTGAATCGTATGATTGATTCTACCGAAATTTTTTAAGTTACATTTACGGTTTATACGATTCAGTTGTAAATTGACACTTAAAAACGTACATATATATCACTTTCAAATTTTAATAATTTTTTTTCGTTATCAGATTTGTATTTTCTGAAATTTCTTATGGCTTAGAAAAACCAAATAAATCAAATGATTATAAATTTTTTGCTGACGAACTTAATAACAGAAATGAAAATTTCCTAAATTCCGAAATATCAACTTTAACAGATGAGAAAACAGGGTTTTTTAAAGCTTTTAGCTTACTTGAAACCGAATATAATGCAAAAAAAATTAAACTCAATCAAAAGGAGCCAATTGAATCTAATAAAATTCCACTTTCAAATATAATTAAAGAATATAAAAATAAAATAAGTGAAATTGAAAATATTTTACAAATAGAAAAAATTCCAGAAAAAGAATCTTTTCCCTGCAAAACGAAGAGAGCTACAGAAAAAAGTATTAAAGAAGAATGCTGGAAAATGTCAGAGCAACGAGTAAAAATCAAAAATAAAGCTTTTAAAGAAGTTTCAACGGATCGTAAAGTATCAGTTTTAGATAAAAGTAGTAATTCCATTAGTGATTGTAATGATGATTCAGAAAGAGAAAGAGAAAGCTCAAAAGAGGTTGAATTATATAGGAATACGAAATCACGTAAACTTGTAATGAATGAACTGTTAAATCAGTCTTTGCCAAAGTAAGTTTTTCATTTATTGATTTTAATATTTTAATATTTAAATAATTATATTTGTGTTTTATAAATATTTTATTAAGATCATTGTTAAAGGAGCTTGGAGGTGAATAAGTAATATAAGAGGTAAATTCAAATTGATAAATTAACGAAATGGTTTCAGTAATCTAAAAACAATTACAAAATTTTTATTATTACGATATTGTAAAATTTAAAAATAACTTTATTTATATTTTTATTTGTAGATATAAACTATATTTAGGTAGGTTAAAGCTAACAATATTTACTATATAATGTTAAATTAAAAAATAAATCTATTTTTTTTTTAAATAAAATTTTACTGTGATTTTTATTGTGATATCAGTCTTTAAATTTTTGCAGGTTGCACCATATAAGAATCTCTAAGTGAATTAATTACAGGTCCTAAAGTATCTTTCAAATAATTTACAAAAGTTTTGCATTTTTCTCTGAAAAAAAAAACAAAAAAATGTTTGAAAATTATGTAAAAGTTTAAAATATGTAAAAAAAAATTTTACTTAGAATTTAAATCATTTGATGATCCCCAAAGAATAACTCCGTCAACATTTAAAGATTTAATTGAATTTAAAACTTCAAATGTTTCTAGTTCTTGCAAATAATTCAATGTATCTGCATACAAATATCTATGGTAAACATAAGTTTTTGGTTTTAAAATTGAGTTTTTAACATTGTTTGCAACTCTTAATGCTTCAGTAACACGTCCTTCTACTAATGGTATACGACTAGATTGTGGAACTTCTTCATTTAAATATACTGATGGTAAGATTATGTCTGAATTTTCAAAAAGCCATGATATACTAAAAAAAGAACATTAAATTAATGTAAGTACATAATGTATTAATATCTAAAATTTAATTAAAATAGAAAAAATGGGTCAACTTTTTTGTTTTTTTTTTTTTGCCATTGGAATTTCATATATTTATGTTTTATAGTTTCGTAATTTCAATGCTAAACACACATTTTTATGTTGCGTTTATATACCTTGGAAAACAATTTCAAATCAAAGTCAAAATAAAATTTTGCTGACATATTTAGAAAAAATGCATACTTTTTTTATATTGAGAAAAATAAATAAAAGTATTATATATAGTTATGTATTAATTTTGTATACATACATATACTTAGATCATTTTATAACTGCATTTAATGATTTACTTTCATTTGTATTTTTTATAACAAAAGAATAATAATATGTACTTTAAATTCTTAAGTAAAAAATCAATTCTTAAATTTAACTTACTTATTATTTTGTTGAGTAACACCAGCAGCACATGGTTTTGGATCATATATATTACGTCCATTAAAACAATATGGAAAAGCATAATAACCCCATTTAGCATATGGTCTTAATCGTTTTGCCAATAAAATTGTTTTTTCCATAAATATTTTGGCAAATTTTTCAAAACGTTTTTTAGCTTCGTTTTCTAATTGCTTATAAGTATATTTTGGATGTAATTTTTTCACTAAAAATCTTGATAGCTCCTTGTAGGGTTTTAATGTACCAAAATTTTGTGTATAAATTGGTCTCCATGATTCAAAATCAATTATAGCTAAACCGCTGAAATTTCTATCTGGAATATATTCATTAATATGTTTTTCAAATTCATTCAAATGCTCAGTTAAATTTCCTTCTTGTGGTACACCTTTATTACGATAAAAATATTCCTTATTTTGTGAATTAGCATATTTTAGAATTGCTGGAAATTTACCAGGATCATATAGTATTGCAATTTGATCACCACGAAAAGAATCATTTACATTTTGTATTATACCATATTCTTGAGTATAATTTTCTAAATTAATATTATATTTATGGCACATAAATGATGGAATATTCCAATAAAATTCGAAATTTCTGAAAATAAAGTAAAAAAAAAAATGTAAATTGATTTTTTGGTTTTTGTTGTTTTTTTCATATTTAAATTAAATAATAATTACTTCTGTGCACTTAAAACATTTTGAGAAGTCCATGTTACTAAAAATATAATTAAAAATGACCAAATGTAATAAATGTTTTGCTTCATCTGGAAGAGAAAAAAAAATATATGTAGATTTATATACTTGCATTTATATATTGTGTAACAAATTATTAAAAACATAAAAATTAATTTTTAGAAAACTTATTATTTAGTGTTAAAATAAAACTTATATAATTGTTCAAAATAGTCGAATATTTTCCTTTTTTAGATAAGTGTATTTAATTTACTACTTACAAGCTTCTTCAGTGTTTTGTACTAGCAAAACAGTAAAAGGAAAATATTCGACCATTTTCAACAATTATAAAAATTAAATAATTGCCAGTGGTGGTACCAAAAAATTTATTTTGGTAAAAAGCATTGTGTAAAAATAAATCTTCAATGATAAAATTTCATTCTACACAATAATTACTTTTCTTCTTACAAATTCATACATATGTAAGTATGTGCAATGAAAATCGTTATTTTCAGCCTAGCCCCGTCAGATATGCAACAAAAAATTCAATTTATACTTTTCACCTGATTTTGTGTGTAATTTTATTTATCCGTAATTATTTAATTTTTTTTTATTAATAAAATAAAATTTATAATTAAATACCATATAAAATCTGGAAAACTGGAAGTTCTAAACTCTTTCGAAAATTAAATAAACAAAAAAGTATATTTTAACCAGTAATTTAGTATGTGTATACTTCACTGTATAAAAAATTAAAATTTCTTAAACTGAAATAGTAGCTCTAATCTTTGAACTCTTGAATGCATATACAACTTTAAATACATTATAAAATTCAATTAAATTTAACTAAAAATATTTTGCTTTTTTATTTCAAAACTTACTATATTTTCTAGTGCTAATCTTAAATTTCAGGCAGGCAGGCAGGAAAATTATTTACATAATAATTACCCCCCTAAACCAATCAATCAAGTTAGTAAACGAAAATATGTCGAATAATTAATTAAACACACACCTAAATGCTTGTGGATTTTTTGTTCTTTTTGTTTTTGTTTTTTTTTTTAATAAAGTGGTAAGTTAACTTGTTTTTTTTTTTTTTTTTTTTTTAGCTTAATATAAAATGTAGTAAATGAAAATGACATAATTTTAAGCTTTAAAATGATAACAGTTTCAGTTAAAATTAAATTAAATTTTATAAATACAAAAAAATCAAAATATTTCAGATTGAAATATTTAATTGTATCACTGGCATTAAGCATTTAAACATTGACTAGACGCTTTTTTGATTTATATATTACCTGTTTACACCTGTATACGTACATCCATAATGTATATTATAAGATAAAGTCATCAATGAGTATAACTTTTGATTATTTACTTTTTAAAAATTCTTAACTTTTTATTTACTTAATTATATTGACTATTGAAATATTTTCAATATGTACATACTTGTATATTCATTAACAAAAAAACAAGGGTGATTGTTCTAAAAACGAATTCTTAAGAAAAAAACAACAAACAAACAAAAAAAAATCTTTAAAATATCAACAGGTTAATATTTTTGTTTTTTATTTGTTTTTGTAAAAGTATTTTCAAACTTATTATCATGTAATCCATTTTAATTCAATATTGATTTAATCAATTATAATTTATTGATATTATTATTGTAAATATTGTTATTTTTTTTTTTTAAATCGGAAACTAATATTAAATAATTATCACTAAAATCTATAAATTACTTTAGTGGTTGTTAATAGCATTACTGAAGAATTTTTATGTTGTATTAGGAATCGGTTTATGTTTAAATTTATTGATGAGATTAAATTCGATAAAAACATCGATCAGATTGTATAGTAGTAGAGATACATATAATAATGCGGATAAATGTTTTGGAGATAATAATAAACAGTTATGGTCACTTAAATAGAACCAGAGACAAACAGATATATCTAACAACATCTTTTGTTTTGGTTAGATGTACTTATATAAAATTCAGTCAATTTTTGAAAAAATTTTACAAATTAATTTTTGTGCTATTGTTTTTCTATTATACATTTATTTTTTTAGATAATTTTTGCCGATATGCTTAAAAGTTTAAATAAAAGTATTTTTTTTTGTATAAGATAGTCGCTAACAAGGGTTAAAATATTTACTATTATTTTTTTGGTGCTTGGAAAAATAAATAACTCGAATGTATTATTATTATCTTCAAAAGATATTACAATAATAAATTAATAAGCAATCTATCGAATGATAGAGGTTACCATCCGGTACCAAACATATACGTCTTCAATACTTCTACTGTAACTATCATCAAATGTAGGCAATTAATTTGCATGCAAAATCTCTACAAACTTCTTATTATTGTTTTGTTGGAATTGAATATTAAATTTATCTAATTTCGTACTACAGGATTGATGTTATTTAAAATTTGAATCTTCATATATCCTACAATAGATTCGTTATATATAAAAAAAGATTCCGGTTTTGTGGGTGGTCACTGTTAAACTTTTTTAATTTGATTTTAATTAAAGCTCTTCAAGTCTTTTTAATGCATAGGCCTTTATTATTGTTTTGTATTCAAATGCCTGATCTAGGTTGACAAGATATACTACTCTATTGCAAAAAAGTTGACCCATCTTTAAATTTATCATCATAATAAAAAATGTTGGGTGGGTAATTACTATCTATTAAAAATTAGATTTTATATCGCATCTACAAAGATTTTAATGGAAAAATGAGAAAAAATTGATAAATCATTATGCCAGTACCGAAACGGATTTAAAATACAAATACGGTATGGGTCAACTTTTTTTTGCAGTAGAGTAAAGTATTAATAATTGATATTTATCTTTATTTTATTAGAATAGCTAAAGGCTAGACCAATCTTTATTATTTTTATGAAAAAAAGGATAATGGTATTCTTCATCGGTTTTGGTTTAAAACTTTTGGTATTTAAGAAAAATAAATCCCACCTGTTAATTGACTTGCCTTTGATTCGACAATTCAGAGAATGATTTTAAAATAGAAAAAAGAGAATCTATACCGATTTTGGATTTAGAAGAACAAGCTCTGTCTTTTTCCGGCTTATGTCTTTAATGCAAGCTGTAAAATAATGCTTAGCTAATACAAAACAAAAATGTGTTGACACTAGATCAGTATTTCTTCCAAAATTAAGTAAAAGTTAGAAAAATATCACTTTGATTAGGTGTAAATGTTATTTACTTTGATTGATTGTGATTTACGGAAGTATGGAATTTTAGAAGATTAAGCGCAGAATAACTTTCGTAGATTGAATACACTAAGTACTTTATTTATTAATTACATAGTAAGTACTGTAATTAATTACATAGAGTGGTAATATTTTTTTATTACAATTAATTATTTATCAATAAACTATACTTAAAATATAGAAAATTATTAATATTTTTATATTATCGTAATTCAACTTTACCTAATTTATTACCAATTATACTCTGAACAATTTTTTATGAAAAATTTCATTTGTTTATTAATAATGAAATAAAAATTTAATTTAACATCCATGCTCTGGGTGGGATTTGAACATAAATCTTCTGATTAATCATTTTTAAACTACTATTCAGATTAGTCGTATTTAGCTTACATTTAACTTATTAGTCGTATTATATGCTACATGATAAAACCGATAATCTTTAATTCTATAACAAAAATGTTTGAATTTGAATTTTTATAAATATTAGTGAGACGCTGTGACAGAGATATGACCATGAACGGTTTTGAAAAATCCTAAATTGAAGAGGAAAGAAGTTGACATTTTTTAACTATCTGATGTCTTAATATTTGATTGCAAATGTCGATATTTCGGAAGCAACATACTTCCTTCATTAGTGCTTGTGACTAACATTCAGGTTATTAAAAATGATCAAATATTAAAAATTAATAGTGAACGGAAACCTGGCAACAATTAAAATCCAATTAATAAATTAAAAATTACCTAATCTCGTTAGATATAAGTTGTTGTGCTTTCAGAAAACTGAAAATGAAATTTTATTGCTGAAATTAAATTAAATTTACCAAAGAACAGCTTTTACCGGTAACATATTTTCAAAATTTATTTGATTATATTATAATAGGTTTTCAAGCTTAAAAATCGAGTTGATTTATATAATGTAAAAAATCTAGTGAATTGTTAAATGTTCACAATCATTTTTGAAAATCAAGTACGTAATGATTTGACACATTTATTATTATACCGGGTGGTTCAGAGCATGCCTATCACCTTTTTAACAAGAGCCATTATTTTAAAATTTAAAAAAAAGTTTGTTAATTAAATCGAGGGTTCTCTATCGATTGGTGGTATTTTGAACTTCCGGAAAAGATTTCAAATCGGTTTTTTAAGGCCAAAAATCGCCGAAACTGGCCGAAATCGAGATTTTCAAATGGAAAGGGGTACAATGCAAATTCAGACTCTATACGATAAAAAATAAGAAAATTATGTTAAATGATTTTTTTTCATTTTCTTAGTATTTCTCTTTAAAATTAATAACAATAAAACAAAAATGCTCAATATTTGCCTTTGATAAACTAGATATAATGATAATAATTTTTATAAATAAATTTGTTTTTCATGTTATCATATTTTTTATCTCAGTTTTGGGTTCCTACAAAATTTAAACAAACAAACAAAAAAAAAACAAAAAAAAAATTTACCTTACAAAAATTAATTATTTTTTGACGTAGAATCCGAATTTGCATAAAAAAGTACCCCTTCTCATTTGAAAATCTCGATTTCCGCCAATTTCGGCGATTTTTGGTCTAAAAAAACCGATTTCCCTTCCTTCCCGGAATTTGAAAATATCACCAATCGATAGAGCACCCTTAATTTAGTTAATAAAATTTTTATTCAATTTTAAAATAACGCCTCCTTCCCCTCTTAAAAAGCTGATACGTATGGTATCAGTATAAAATATATAAAATATGTAACCTATAAGAATATGGATAAATCTGAAAAATTTAATTAGCAGTGTTTAAAAAATGAAAATATAAATAATCTATTTACAATACAAAATAAAAATGAGATTAAATGCGAAAATAATTTAAAAGTATAATATAAAAAGAATTCCAGCCTATACGACTTGATTGATCTTATAAAATTGTTAAAATAAAGTTAAACTCCACCAAAAAGTTAATATTTATTACGCTTCTTCTCATTAGCAAGTCAGTTAGAAGTTAAAATATTTTCAACCGGCCCTGGTTCATAAATTTATTATTTTAAATTGAAAATATAAAGTACCATTTGATGATTTTTGAATTCAATCTTAGTGATGCATACAGATAAGCCTACCAGTAGAGAGAAGCCTAAACTGAAATGAAAAGAATTTAAAAAATCTTTCAACTATCTAATCTCGTTAATTAATAAGTAGTTGTATTTCAAGTAAACTTTGTTCCATTACAATTAAATTTGCCAAAGAACGGCTCTTACCGGTAACATATTTTTAAAATTTATTTAATTAAATACAAAATTTTCTTCTTCCTATTTATCATAGTGATATTATAAATAAAAATAAAAATTTTAAAAACTAAGTTTATTAATAATATATTACAGATATTATATAAAACATTTTAAATTTACAACAAAATTTGTTTTGTTTCATTCATTTTTCACCTACCATGGCACAAAAAAAAATGTTGTATAAAAAAAAAAACAACAAACAATCAAAAAGAGAAAAGTACTTCCTCTTCAAAAATGAAGTTCATCATAATGCTTAATCATAATGCTTAAACGAAAAACTTAAATTCCTAAAACAATAAACAATGGCCGTGAATTTCCTTGAGAAATAGCTATGTTGAGTTTTGTTTGTTCATTTTGTTTTTTTTTATGTTGACTATTTTTTTTTTTAGTTATTTTGTAATGATATTTTTAAAGCTAATTTTTTTTTAAGATATCACAACTTTGTTTTTTGTTTTTGTTTACACAAATTCTAGAATGAAAGCGAAATTTAAGTTTAAAACTATTTTCTCTAAATATACGAATAAAATCGTTTTCAATTGTAATCAAACAAAAAGTGTTGTTTTTTTGTTTTGTTAACGTTTAGGCTATGGGAGATTTTTTTTTGTTCAGTTTCTTTAATACGATTACTTCATTTTTATGTTATTGAATGCTTGCTTAAATTATATAATACAGAGGTTACATACTTAGTTTTTTTTTTTGCATATTTTGATAATTAATTGTTTTACAGATTTTGAATACACCTACCTAAATTATTGAATAAGGGAAGTTTTTTTTATTTAAAAATAGGAAGTTTGAGAAAATTACGTAAGTTTAGACGCAATTTTTTTTTTTGTGTAAAATTACTGATGTTGTAAATAATTAATGGATAACCAGCATGGATTCATGAAAACAAATCGACTGTGACAAATTTAGTAGAATTCTCTACCTTTTCATTTATGTAATAATGGAATTATGTAGGTACTAAAACTGATATGATTTACATAGATTTGAGTAAAAAAATTTATATTTTGCCATACCAGAATAATTTTTATGAAATTTGCTGAAAAATTTTTGACAAATACTCGTACTTAATTTGATTCGTTCATACTTCAATAGAAGATATTTTGTATTGCTTAGGTCAAGTATTTGCAGAAATTATATTATGTAGTTTATATTAGTTTTGTATACATATATATAATTTCTGGTATTTCTGACCTATATTTTGTTAACTCTGGTGTACCTCAAAAAAGTTATCCCATCCATTGTTATTTATTATAGCTTATAGCATAGATTAAATAACACTATAAGATGTCGCACTGCATACAAAAGTTTGTATAAATGTTTTTCTTGGCTTGCACCCAGTGCTGGGTGCAGCAACATGTGTTTGAATATTTATGTTGCCGCAATTCAATGTTCTTAATATTGAATAAATTATGGACACTGTGTTATTGACTCTATGCTTAGTATTAACGATTCAATTAATATTATCAGTAAATTAATTGTATTTCCAATTATGTTGATGATAATATAAGAATTTTTAAAACTCTAAAATCAACTACAGATAGTTCTATTTTCAAGAAGATTAATTTTTTGATTGGTGATGTAAATTTAATTGTCTTTTATTTAGTCTTTTTCTTAGATATTTTGTTGTACTTTGTAACTGCACTTTTAAGAGGTAAGAATGTATTAAAAATGTCAACCCTCTTTGATTACTTAAGGGTATATTTTTCCATTAAAAATTTCCATTTAAATACCATTTGAATGAGGTGAGTGAAAAAAGCTAATTATATACTAGATTTTATAAGAAGTTGATGGTACAAAGAGTTGACCCTTTGTGTATTTAAAGCTTTTTATATACCTTGTTAATCCAAATTTGGATAATTTAATTGCCATTTGATCGCTATTATATCGATAGAATGGAAGCAATACAGAAAAAATTCTTCTTCAAAATCGAAACAACCATCTGCAGTTTACCGTAGTCTGATATCATTATTTGCCCTTCTTACACAGACCTGATGCTTAAGCTATTACAATTAAATATTTTGAAATCCCAGAGCAACGCAATTGCTGAATTTTGTATATTTCTTGTGATATATTTTTTGGTTGGTGAAATTGATACAGACTGCTAAGCGGCTGCTCAACACTCATTTGAATACAAGTAATCGTTTTCGATTGGAAAATGTCATTAAATTCATATTTCCCCTGAACTAACTTTGATAAATAAGAATAGAGTCAATAGAATTTTTATATAGCTGTTATTGATAAATATAAAGATTATATTGATTTTTTGTCTAACAAATTCAAGTTAAAAAATTTTATATTTACTATACTGTTACTGATGTTACCCTAGTTCTATTATCTAGAACAAGATTAAGATATTGAGATATACATATATAATATGTTTAATTTAAGCATACATCATAAATGAATAAACTCATTAGTAAAGCAGTTTAGGTAACTTGTATTTTGTATAAACGATATAGCGGTATGAAGAATAATACGTAGAATATGTAGTAACAGTAAACTAATCAACTATTTTGTGAAAAATAATATTAAAAAACTGAATTATAGTCTCGTAATTACAATATGGGATGATCAATGCTTTAAAATGGAAAATAATAATTTAAAGAAACTAAAGAAGCATCGCCTCAGAATCATAATAATAGATCTGAACTATGTCGAAGCTCTATGCTTCCAAACGGAATAAAGTAATTTAATGAAACTGAATGAAGTTTAACCATATTGAAGCTCTCTATATGCTTCTAAACGGGCTATCAAAAACAAGTTATTCGAATTTAATATATTAATGACATTAATTTTGAACTTGATAGCTATGTTGACTATAGTTGTTGGTTTTAATGTAGAATTTTGCCAAAACATGTATATATTTTTAGCTATAAAAAATTTAACAACTGTTATAATAATTGAAATGAAATATGCATATGCAACATTTTTTTTTTATGTTTTCGTTGCAAATTATTTTAAGTACTTGATTTGAACTATGACGCATTTAAACCCTACATTATTCCATTTTAACAAATATGAATCATATATATAGACGACATATACATACAAAATTGTTCCACATTAAAAAAACATAATGTTTTTGGTAATTTTTACCTTATTCTACACTCAACAAAAAATAATAATTTAATTTTGTTTTTTAGAATAATTTAGTTCTATATTTATTGGTTGTGGGAGCTGTTAATACACCTACTTATGTGTACAACTTTTGAATTGCAACTTTTGCAAAATGATTTTAACATCTTGAAATTTTGGTGCTCTCTAATGCGAAAGAAGTTACAGACAGATATCAATTTCGTATATATACATATACATTTCACAGCGATATTTATTCATTTTTGATAACGGCGTGAAAATTAGAATTTAGTACCGTGTACTTAATGTACGAAATGCAATTCTACCTAAATTTTATTAACAAGAACATGAAAAAATAAGCAAACAAAAAATTGTTACTCTCATGAAATTTTTCACATATTTTGTTCATTATTCGCATCTTGCATCTCAAAATCAATTTTGAAATTCGATGCAATTTCTTTACGTATCCCTCTGAACTCTCATAAAAGCAAATGAAAAAAGATTTGAAAGAAAAATGTTTGGCCATGGTCAAAAAGGTGGACAGATGGATAATTTGTTACAAAATACAAAAAATATATTGAGAAGCATATACATATGTATACAAGGAATGTTCGATCAGAGAATACATACTGAATAGCTAATGGTAGACGTGCAGTGGCAAACGAAGGATATGTAGTGGAAAATTTCGTATAGACCAACAGTGTAAACGCATGGTAAACGAATGATGTAGGTATGTGTAACGTATAGGCCAGAAATGTAAACAAATGTTAAATGAATGAACGAACGTAGTTCGTTATTTGGATTTTACCAACAGAAGGACATGCTCCTTGAATCTGGAAAATATAATCGTTTCAATGAAGAAGAAGTAGAAAAATCAAAAATTAAATATTCAATTGAGAATTAATTATAATACAATTCATATAAATTTTCTTAACAATATAATATATTATGCACTCTATATATATGTATATGCATACAGTATAATAAAGTATATAAAACTATAATTGTATGTACATATTGTATGTAAATAATTTATATATTTGGTGTGAAAATATTTTTACATTCATATTATAATTAAAATATTTTTCTACACCCATATTTATTTCAAGTAACTTGAAAATCACTTTAATTTAAAAATTTTATTATTATTATTATTGTTTTAATTTGTTATAATTATAGTTAACTATTAAAAGCTATAACAAAAATATGCACTATAAAACTAGAGAAAAAAAATATGTAGGTACATATGTATATTAATTTAAATTTTTAGTTTTATTACTATGATTTATTATTAAAAATAATAATAATAATTATAATAATAATAATAATTAATAATAATAATAATAAAATATTATTAAATAACTATAAAATAATAAAAAAATTATGAATTTTAAATTACCTTGACATTCACACTCAAAATTATTATTGTAATTAAAATTGTATTAAAAAATATATAGTTTGTTTTATTATTTTTATATTTTCTTTAATTAAATATTTTTTTTTTTTTGTAATTTTAACTATTAAAATTTTTTTTTATAACATTTAATTGTTAATATTTTATTAAAATTTAAAAATTCATTCAAAAAATATTTTATTTTTAACTACTATTTTAATTTAATTTAATTTTTAACTACTAATCACTAAATTACCACGTATAATTTATCTGAACGATTTATTTTGGAATCCTCAATTGTTTTGATCGAAATCGAAATAATTCAAAAATTTATTACTTTTATAAAATTACATATATATAATAATATATACTCGTATATTGTAAAATAAAAATATTTTAATTTAGTTCAGCACCATTTAAAGTGGTAGTAAATAATTCTAAAACTATAGCTTTATAAAATTAAAAGAAATTTTCATAAAACCAACCGTCGTCTTTGAAACTTTATAATTTAATGATTTGTCGAAGTTTAAATATTTTAAAATGAAAATTTACTATAATAAAAATATAAACAAAACTCAAAAAAACACAATAATAATAAAAAAAAAAACAATAATATAAGGCAAAAAAAATAGAATAAAAACTAAATAAAAGTTTCGCGCTTTTTATTAAGAAGCTCACAAAATACTATTCATTTCTATACTTACTTACTATTTGTTGTTTAATGTTTATTTATACGTTTAAAGCCCTTTCTTTAAAAAAAAAAAAAAAAACAAAATTTAATTACTTTAAAAACTATATGGTAACTAGTTCCGAAAACCTACTAATGTGTTCGATTTTCTTTGTTGGAAATTTTTGTAAATATTTGTGTTGAAGCTCAATTAATGCCACAACCAACATACCCGGTTATGTATATATACATTTTGTATGAAAATTAGTTTTGCAATTATATTTAGAATAAAAACATAAACAGTACAGTTAAATAACAAAATTTATTTCAAAACAAATTCACATTATATAACAATTACATAACATAAATAAAACAAGATAAAAAATTAGATGAAAAAACTGAAAAAATTCAAATGATGAAATAAATTAACAAAAATATGAAGTACATAAAAATACTAAAACTTTTCCATAATAAAAATAAGTTATTCAGTTCTGGTTTGATAATCAGTACAAAATTTTATTTATATAATTGGCACTTTTCAATTATAATGCTGTGTTTGTTACATAGACCATTGCACGTGATTGCAACAAGAAATGCTTTTCTAGTTGGTCTACAAATCTTTTATAGATAAGACCTGTAAAGAAAGCAATTGCCGAATATTTTTGTTTTTCCACTGCTATCTTTTTCACATAACTGACCTACATGAATATGATGATGATATGGCTGGTGGTGGAAAAATAGAGTTAATAGGTGTCCCAATGCTTCAATGGCAATTTTTGTACTGAAATACCGAACTACTTGTATATTATTTGCCCTTTACTCTAATATGCAGTAATGCTAATTGACGTCCCAAATCTTGAAGAAATTTACTTTGTTTACATGTTTTGACTGTATATGATAGATTATTTTCTATATATATATATATATATATGAATACATATATATATATATATATAGAAAATAATCTATCAATGTATATATATATATATATACATATTTATTATATAAGCAAGAAGACTATACAAACACCAATAATATTATAAAGTCAAAGGGTCGAAAGAGAAAAGGACATATAAAGTTGGGCTGCAGATTATTGATCCACTGTTAATATAAAAATAAATAAATAAAGTCAAAGGGTATCTTTTTATTTGTCGTTTCGAAGTGAATTCAGACAATATTTGGTTCATTGTATTTACACCACCTTTTCTGCTATTATAATGTAAAATAATTCATGGTTTAAGTTTTGTATCAGATAGTGGTTGGATCATTGTGTAAACTGCTAATCACTATAACGTTTTTTTTTCTTTTTTGGTACAAACGAACAAACACGAACACAATGTATAATATATTACGAAGACAAACGAACACATTGTATAATAATATATATTATCGAAACATAATATACATATATAAAAAAGACTAGCTGAACTTTTTGATATATATTATGTTTCGAGAAGTAAAAAATTACACTTTCAAATACTTCAAAACAATAATCTTTTATGACAAATTGTTTAGCAAAACTATTTTGCTAAATTACACGTCAAAAATTTCTAAATAGAAAAAACTGAAGAAGGAAACTTCCCGAAATAATATTTTAATCAAAACGGCAGCATTAAGCGGTAAACACAATTGCGACCATCGACCACCGACTACCAACGAAATTCGCTTCGCTCAACTATTTTTCGTCAAATGAAACACAATTGTAGCGAAAAGAAAAATAAAAATAAATAAACAAAACAGAAAAGCAAATGGCGGAATTTTAAAGTAAAAACATCATTTTGAATAATTTATTAATTTATTTGTAGTATCATCAGATCCAAATACATCGCTAATAAATCTATAATTGTATCTAATATAAAAAAATAAATAAGTATAAATTGCAGGACATATAAAACTTTAAAAAAAAAAGAACAGAACAAAAATATTCTAATGATTTCAGAATAATTGTTTTGTTTTTATTTTTTGATGTTTAAAAAGGTTGTCAGAAATGTCAAATCCGACTACCAGCGAAAAAAATAGAAAATATCCTTATTTCGACGACAACGAAAATGTGATTGAGCTATTGTAGTTGGAATTGTGAGCAGATACATAAGAGCGTATGTATTTTATTTTTTTCGTCGCGAATTTTTTGTCGGTAGTCGCAATTGTGTTTACCGCTTTACTTTTAAAAAATGTTTTTGCGAAACATTTGACAACAATATACATATTAGATTAATTTTTCATACAAATTGTATTGTATACCCGGGTATGTTGGTTATGGACGCAACGTATATATTTTTTGATTATTATAGATAGAACGTTCAAGATCGGACAGATCATCTGTTTCGTTCTGCAAAAATTTTAGACTTTGACTATTAGAACTGATTTTTTTTTATTCTTGCCTTTATTTGTACTTAATTCTGCTCACTCTGTTTTATTATTTAAATTTTGATTTAAATTTTAATTTTTTTTGTTATATTTTTTCATTATATTTTAATTTTAAGTTATTTTATTTTTTTTATATTTACCTTTAATATTTTATATTTTCATTCATCACATGTTCTAATGAACATCTGAATGATCTCATATTTATTCCTATTATTTTTTGTTTAGTATTTGAAGAATTGTATTTTATTATGATGAAAATGAATTAAAAATTTAAATCAAAATTTTGTAGAATTTAAATACGAAGCTCTGCAAATTTTAATCATTAAAAAATGTTCTCTTTCAAAATAGACTCAAGGTGTTCTCTGAAATAATTCTCTGCAGAGACAGAACAAAACCAAGATCGTTATTGTCCTTCCAAAACAAAAAGCTAGAGTTTTTTTGTGCAAAATTTAATAAACATTTATTATGATAACTTTTCGGACCTATTGCCAATTATGTATACACAAAGATATAAAATATAATACAAAAAAAAAAAAAATTATTTTAGATATGCAAGTTAAGCTTTGTTAAACTTTAATTATTTTTAAATCATATTTTGATTTTATTTTATTATGTTATTATTTTAAACCGTTATCAGTTATCAACATATAGAACCTATATATTATAGCCTATACCTGTATAAATAATAATTTTTGAAGTGGAATAAAAATAAATTAAATAACATCATAATTATCTGTATTGTAAAATAATAATTATCAAACATTATTTATTTAAGTAAAATTAAATTTCAACAGGAAATTTAGTAGGACTACTAGAGACTTTACGTACTACTATAATTTTTATTCTTACTATATTTATGTAC
Source organism: Argyra leucocephala (assembly GCA_963942445.1). Classification (NCBI taxonomy): domain Eukaryota; kingdom Metazoa; phylum Arthropoda; class Insecta; order Diptera; family Dolichopodidae; genus Argyra; species Argyra leucocephala. Next base: position 21,744,391 of record OZ012681.1, read on the forward strand.
TTAGATAAAAAATATTTGATTTCTTGAGTATTATCTAACAATTTGGTTAAATGCAAATGTGAGTGTGTACAGAAAGAATTTAAGAAGAAAGAACAAAGAGAAAATAACAATTTTATTTTCAATGAAAAATTAAAGGTAAAAAAAAAATGTAGGTGTTGTTAATTAATGAGTAGTTTTAAAAGCTTTTCGAATTTCTCTATTAGTCGTAACGCAACATTATATTTATATTGTAAAATAACTAGAGGGTACTTACTATGTAAATTATTTCTTTCTTCCTTTTGTTTTTTTTTTTTATTTTTAAATTAAGTAAATACAAATTTTTATGGCTTTCAACAAAACAACAACAACAACAACAACAGCAAAAAAAAGGAACTCCTTGACTTTCATTTGCAAGTTATAATGAAAATGACTTTGGTTTACTTGTATAAATAATTAATATGTACATATAATATGTAGCATCAGGGACTGAAAAAATAATTATTATTTTAACACAAGAAAAATTATTAATCAATCAATAATGATTATGAGATGATTTTTATATTTAGATTGTGTGTTATAACGATTATAACGTCAAATTGTAGTTTGTTTTTTGTTTGTTTTTTATTTGTTCATATAGATTTCATTCAGCATCGTTAACTATAAAGATCTATTGTGTAACCTAATCCTACAATGTATTCCAGAGTTATATTTTATTATGATTTCATTTAACAAATTCAATAATCTTCGTTGACCGAGAGATGTACAAAGTCCCCAAGTTTTGTTTTGCGTAGCCACTGTTGGATACAAAAAAAAATGTTTTAATTCGGGATTTTTTTATTTGGAATTTTGTTTTTGAAGATTAGGAGATGCAAATTTTGGGATGATATTTCGTATTCAACAATTATTGATGAACCTTATTTTTTTTTTACCTTATTTGTTGTGTGATAGATTTTTAATATCAGACTCGCATATCAGTATAGTAGACGACAAATTGCAAAACAGGTGTTTAAATATCCGAATCCAGCGGACTTCATTACTGGTCAACCTCCTTTTTTTAGGTGGAATTTTCTAATACAAAACTTGAAGTTTCAGAAATTATAGTTTAATGAAGAAAATATTTATATAAATCGGAAGAAAATATTGGGCAAAAAAAAAAAAACAGAACAACAGAATACATCTAATAATGTGTAAATCAGGTATACAGGGTGGTCCGGTTTAGAGCAAAAAGTTTTTAAGGGGTGATTCCTTGGAGTATTTTAGGAAAAAATTTGTTCTAGAAGAGGGGTCTATCTTTAAATTTACCTGGGCTACAGAGGAAATCGGATTAGAAAAATTATGTCTAAAGAATATCAACTACACCTCAGAAGAAATTGAAACTAGAGCAACATCTTCTTTATAGCTTTTTTTTTAGAATTAATACACCTTATTAACGGTATATGTTGAATGAGTATCAGACTTACCGTTTTTGAATAATAACTTGCATAAACTTAAAATTTTGCTTTTAAAAACTGAAAATTTTGTAAAAAAACGTTGATTATCTCGAAAAAATTCGCTATTTTTTTTTATTGTGTTGATGCGCTACATCATCCCCTACAACTTTTTCATACACAACTTCCATATTAGACTTGCCGTTTTTCAGGTAATAGCGAATTTTTTCGAGATAATCAACGTTTTTTTACAAAATTTTCAGTTTTTAAAAGCAAAATTTTAAGTTTATGCAGTTATTATTCAAAAACGGTAAGTCTGATACTCATTCAACATATACCGTTAATTAGGTGTATTAATTCTAAAAAAAAGCTATGAAGAAGATGTTGCTCTAGTTTCAATTTCTTCTGAGGTGTAGTTGATATTCTTTAGACATAATTTTTCTAATCCGATTTTCTTTAACCCTCTGTAGCCCAGGTAAATTTAAAGATAGACCCCTCTTCTAGAACAATTTTTTTTCTAAAATACTCCAAGGAATCACCCCTTAAAAACTTTTTGCTCTAAACCGGACCACCCTGTAAAACTTAGTTCAAGCGTCAATGTTCAAAAGCTACGATTAGTTGGCTCCATATAACTAGAATCCGATAATATAAAAGTCCTCATCAAAATATTATTTAAGCTTATAGGAAGAAATCGGTAGAAAACGTAAAGGTAAGTGAATTCTAGGTGAAAATCGAATAATAAATTGGATGGAACAACTGCAAGACAATGCCCAATTTAGACGAAACTTACAAAGAAGATGAAAACTTTCTGATTGAAAATGAGGATAGAAAAAATATTTAATTATAAGGCTTAACATACTATTTTTTGTGTGTGGGGACTACAGTTTTTGAATGTTCTATACATGTGTCTAAATTGACTTCAGTCACGAGCTGATTTTCTCTAACTGAAAATCAATATAAAATATAGTAAGTATATTTTTTATAACTCACAGATGTACTATTGACATCTTCTTATCAGTTATAAAATCAATCAAAATGAAAATAGGAGTTGTATAATTGATTATGATGAGTTCTAATAGTGTTATGATGAACGAAACAATTTCCTAAACACATTTTGTTTGTAAATTCAAATTATAATAATAATATTTATAGATACAATGGTGATATAAAACGTCTATGTATCAATATTAATTAATAAATCGAACTTGTTCTTTTCATTAAAAGTAAAATGACATGGAAATTTTAAAAATTTCCCATTTAAAAAATTTATATTCACATAAATTTATTTTATAATAAGTATAATTTTATGGTAATAACAATGTATATTTTCCATTGATTAACTATATGTTCTTTTAAAAAAAAACAACAAAAACTGAACCATTATTTAAAATTTAATAATTAAATCAGTTTAACTTTAATTAAATTCTTAATATTTGTTATTTAAAATGTTAACAATTGAATTATTGTGATATATTAATCTTTCTTAATATACTTGCCGTATACTTATACGACAATATAGAATTGTATAAATGACTGTAGATTTTAATTTTAAAGTTTCTGTAATTTGAAAAAAATATTACATATATATGATCGAGTATTTTGTAACATAGTATATACTAACTTGTTTAATTTCTTATCGGATAAAGAGTCTGAACGCAAAGACTTTTTACTTTCTTATTTCTTGTCTGTGCTAATCGATCGCGCAGGCCTTCAGATTTCAAACTGATCTCTACTAGTTGTTGAGTCTTACTACTTAACCTAAATAAGAGCGAACGATGTATGGCGTATAGGTAAGATTTAGATAAATTAAGAAAATCTCTATACATAATCTTACGCTCTTATTTAGGTTGAGCAGTCACTTTCACTTGTATTTCATATAAAATTCTGTGTTGGTAATCCTTTTTGGTCACGATTCTTTCAGAAAATATCGTGTTTACAAAGCTTTAAATTATATTATAAAGTTTTTCCATTACTAAACCAAAGTTTCATATAATCATACATATTATTTATTGTACATATTTATTTTCATTAATTTCTTAGTCTTAGTATACATAAAACAATGAGTCGCTTTAACTAAATCATTTAAAGATTGGTTACAAATCATAAATCATACCAATTAGACAAAATTGGTTAAACTGGCAGACCATTATAACAGAAGACTTGACAACAATAACTACAACATATAACAGAACAGACTTGGTGATAGTATTAAATATTATACTATGATAGTATTTATGTTTTTTTTCATATGAAGAATAACATAAGATATATATAGAGTATAATTAAATTAAAAACAACCAAAACCTTTAAATTTAATTAATTAAATAATTTACGTTTTTTATACCTGTTATTTATTATCACGGAACTTATTACACTTTCTTTTAAGAATCATGATGCATGCGTGAACGAATTTAAAAATAAATTATTTTAGTTATTCCTTAAAAATATTTTTAATCATATCTATCTAATATAAGTATGTATGTATGTATTATATATCTATCTAATGTAAAGTATATACAGTCATTTTCTTTTTATTAAAATATTTCATTACTTTGTGTTGTATACAGTCTAAAAAAGACTGTAGCCTATAAAAAAATGTTCGTATGTTTATAGGCTACACTAATATGTAATATAAAGATCTATCTTTCAAAGAAAAGAAAAAATGTTATAAAATGGCTGGAATTTTCAAACTTCAAATCAATATAAAAATTCATGACATAATTTTCGTTAAATAATAATGTTACATAAATATATATTTTCACCTGGAATTGAAGAAAAAAAAATTATATTTTGGAACTTACTTACTTTATCAACCACTATGTACACCTTGCAATTTTTGTACAAAAATTTTCAATTAAATTTATTCAATATACCTACATTTAAAAAAATTTATCGATTCAGTATTTCAAATTTAATTCTGTTATGAATTTTCCAATAACCGAATAACGGTAAAATTTAATTTTGAACAAAAGCTCTATAACTGTAATTTAAAAAGTACACATTTAAAAAAAAAAAAAAATAATTTCCTTTTTATGTGAATACAACAATCAGCTGAATAAAAATATTAGCAAGTAATGGCAGCACTTTATTTATTTGACATTTCTTGTTTAATTTGAAGTTTTGTATTTTTTGACTAAAAAAAATTTGTTTTGAAAATTGTAAACATAGGAAATATAGAAAAAAGAGAAGAGGGAGTCACATCAAAATCAAATAAAAATATTTCACATTTTCTATTTTTATTTTCAGTTGTTTTTTGCCACTGACCAGATAAGTGTTTATATAAATAAAGTTTATTTTATAAAATTTATAGAAGGTGAAGGTTACATGAAAGTTAAAAATAGTATAATTTAATTTTTAATTATTATTATTTTATTATAATAAAAAGAAAAAGTTCTACATACCTATTTTAAGTTCCGCATTTTACAAAAAATTGAAAAAAAAAAATAAAATTTCGTGCGCAACCAATTTTCTATATAATTTTAGTTTTATCATTCAATAATTAGGAAGAAAATTTGTTTTTCTTATTTTGTTTTTTTGTTATTAATTCGAAAATACATAATAAATAAATTATAAAAAATGACTGAAACTGCTGCTGAAACTAAGAAAGCTTCAAATGCATTAAAATTTGTTTTTGGTGGATTATCAGGGTAAGTTGAATTTTCATAATTTCATTGATATATTTTTATTTTAAAAATTTCATAATACCCATATGGTTTAATAAAATTTATTTTTTTGAACTTTGATCTGTCGAAAAATTTTGTTTGTGATTAATCAAAAAACATAAACAAGAAAACCTTCGAAACCATGTTATTAGAGTAGGTCAAGATTTAATTTGCAGAAATTAAACTAAGCTTAATTTTAATTATTTATTTTTTTTTTTTATATAAATTCATATTTTTCTTACATAATTTTGTGTTATTAGAAGAAAAAGTTAACATAATATATGTAGCAGAATTTATACATATCGAATCGAAATCGAATGTCAAACGTGAAATTATAATTGAAAATATACATATGATTGCATACCCAATATTCATGTTGGCATATTAATATATATGTGTACTCAGCTGATTTCAATAAATAGATAAATATCTCGTCAACCAATTTCATACCCTTGTTTTTTTTTTTTTAAAGAATTTAAGTTCATATATAATTTAAGTTTACCTACACATAATTAATAAATTATTTTTATTATCCGGCTCATTTATAATTATGCATATATATATGTACCTATTATTATACATACCTGATTATACTGATGTACATTATGTACTTATATGATTCGATAAAAATGCACTAAAATGCAAATTTAATTTAGAAATTTAAATTTTCATATACATAAGTACCTATATGTAATATACAAAATTATCACAAATATGTACACTTTCTATGTATGAAAACTTTTAGATAAAATTTGGTTTGTAGTTAAATAATTTTTGTAAAGACTCATGTAGGTACGAATTTTTCATTTTCCTAAATCTATTATGCATAATATATATGTATGCTATTTACATATAAAGATCTAAAAAAGTTAGGTTTATTTATTTCAATTCAATCTATAGGAATAACCTAACAGATTTTAGGTTTAGGTGGTTATAAAATAAAATTGGGGAAAAAGAAAAAAAATTATTAACTTTTGGTAAAAAAAATTTGTACTATTTCCCTTTCACAATTACCGTTATTATTAGCACTACTAATATACATATACCAAAAAGTAATGATAAATTATTATAAGCATTTATTAAAAGCATAATCAATAATGCAAGGGATGTAAAAAATGTTTTTCTTTCAATTTTTTTTACATGTACCTTAACTACATATTAATTGAATATAATTGAAATATTGACCTATGAAAATCTACTTACTTATTTTCATTTTTTATTTTATATTAGCTTTATTACAATACATTATTAACTCACTCAAATTATACATTCATTCTTTCATGATATTTATCATAATATAAGTTTTTTGAACTTAAAGTAGTTTCTACTGAAAATGAAAAGAAAAATTAAATAAATATAGAAATATAAATAGTATATATATACAAATATATATATATAAAATAATTTTCTTTATTGTTAAAAATAAACTTCACTTCATATCTCATATTTTAGTAAAAAAAAAAATTTATTTTCATTTCGACTTTGAACATGGAAATTATAAAAAAAAAAAACAAAAATTAGTTCAAATCAATCATTTCAATCCAATCGTGTTCAACTTTAACAACACTAAATTTAAATTGCAATTTAATTTTTAATTTAAATATGTAGTCCTCAATTTATTGAACTTTAGATTTTATACTTTGTATTTCCCAATTACTTAATTTGATTTCATTTAAAGGATCTTTACAAGTCAATTTATGTATATGTATATAATTTATGTTTCAATATTGTATAATAAATAAAGCCATCACAAAATTATAAGTTTTAATTGTAATTCATTAAAATAATTAATAACAATGGTTGTCGATTATTTATTCTATAAAATACCTACATAAATTAATTTAGGCTTTCATTCTATTTTATGACGATGGGGGTTCTGAAAATTTTTTGTTTTGCTGTTATGGGACCGCTACTAAAATTTTCGTTTTTATAATGTTGGGTGTCAAAATTTTATGTCTAAAAATTTTGTGTTTTGAAAGGTTTTAGGACGACGATTTTGGTCGTAATAGATTTTTGATGAATTTATATTTTGCAATTTCCAATTCCAAATATTTCAAAATTGGGTATTTTCTCTTTGTTCAAAAGGTTGAAAAAAATTGTTGAATTCGTTTTTTAAAAAAATGTTGCCAACATTCTGCAGTTTTTTATATTTTGCGTTCGTTTTTCGAAAAATGTTGAACTGAACTAAATTCGTGTTCGTTTCTTAAAAATTCTGACTTGAATATTTAACGGTTCTGCATTTTTGTCCCTGTACAATCAGACAACATAATAAAAAAATAAATTAAAAGAAAAAAAACAAAGGAAATAATAAAATTTGAATAAATTTAATAATAATGAATTGAATAAAATTTATTTCGGTCCGCTGACACTAATTATATATGGTTCAGAAATTATATGATGCAGTAACAATTTCTGGAATAAATTTCATTAAATCGCAGATTTTGGATATACTTCTTCATCTTGAACATCTCATGAAGAGATTTTTATTAATAAAATTTATTAATTTAATTCAAAAAACAGTGTAGAAAAAATGAAAAATTTTGATACAACAGATTTTGGTATACTTTTGTATAAAAAAGCAAGATTTATAAAAAACGGAAGACACGAGATTTTGAGACGAGAGCTTTCGTTTCGTTATTAAATTGAATGACAGAATATTTTTATGTATTGATAACAAGCATCGGCTCTTCTGAGGGAGATGTTGTATCGGCGTAAGACCTAATAACCATATCTCAAAGATAGCTGAAATTGGTAGCTTTCCAAAAATATATATCTTTAGTGGTGTAGGAGGACGAAAAGGACTTTTGAAAGTATCATTGTTGTTTTGATGTTTTTCTTTAAAAACCGTTATACCTGTTGATTTATTAGATATATATATTTATTCAATTATATATTCTAGAAAGATAACGGTCTGGAGCATATTTTAACATTTATTTAATGATGATTGGTGCTGCCGTTATGAAGATATTGTAGTTCGAAGTAGAAAATTTTGGAAAAAAGAACAGTCTTTATTTTCTTTTTTGAAAAACAAAATACCGCAAGATTTCACCATAAAACCCCACCAACATTTATATACTGTTGGAAAGCCCAATTTTTTCTATAACTCATGCACTCATACTTTATGTTTGCGCCAAATAGTTTAGAAGATATAAGCATTTATTAAAACCTTTTACGAAATAACAATCTTAAGTAAATTTTATCCCAGCTTAATACATTATTTTGTAAAATGGTTAAATATGGTCCAGACTGTTATTTTTCTAGAATACATAACTGAATATATATCTAATAGATAATTATATATAACGATTTTTATACAAAAACATCAAAACAACAATGATACTTTCAAATGTCCTTTTCGTCCTTAAAGAAGAAGATGTGACACTAAAAATATATATTTTTAGAAAGTTAGCAATTCCATCTATCGTTGGAATATGGTCATTAGGTCCTACATCGATACAACATCTCCCTCAGAATTCCCCAAGCTTCTACTACTGCATTGAATTTTTCTTGTAATCAACATTAGTTGGCTTTCAATGGAGAATAGTTGGATTCAAATATTTGCAATTCAGCATGGGCTCAAATTTCAATTCGCCAGGGTGATGTTTTAAGATTTTTTTTTTCGGTTTTTACACTTGGCCATAAAAAATTTTGTTTTACATTCATTCTTGGAAGTAGTGCTCCCTCTTTGCAATTTATTTCATTTTAATAAATTGCTTCCTAACTGCTTGAATGTTTTTTTTCTATTAATTTTTGATCATCGACAGAGCCAGAGCTTGATTCGATTAATTATCTTCAAATTTGAGTTATTAAATAAAATATATGTATAAAATATATGTATCTATAAAAATTTTGCGATTTTCATTAACAGTATTTTTTTGAAACTTTAAAAAAAGGAAAAATACTCAATTTCGAAAAATTTGGAATTGAAAATTGGAAAAAAGTGAAAAATATAATTTTAAAAGTTAATTTTTAGAAACATTTATATTTCGTACCTTTGGTTTGTAAAAGGAGAAGAGATATTTAAAAGCAAAAATAGAAACAAATAAGAGAAAATTGCAAGGGGAGTTACGAACTACTTATATATTGTTAATGTTAATTTTGACTAATTCTGATACGATGGGCATTTTATTTCAAAATGGTATGATCCATTTTTTATTTATTTTTTTTGACAATTGTACAATAAATTAATTGATAACAACAATTCCAGTTGATATGAATATCATTAATTCAAATAAAAAACAAAAACAACAAAAATCCATTCGATTAAAAAATCTTAATTAAATCTAATTGTAAATTATCTTTACCGAATTTTGACTAATTTTAATTGCTAACAATTGTTTATTATATTATTTGTACATTATAATTCTATTTAAAATTATTTTGAATGACACTTTTAGTGAACATACCATTTTTTAATTACTGTTTATTTTTATAGTTTGTTTAAATTATACCCCAATGAAATTAGTTCGTTCAGTGCGATAGGTGATAATTGATAAAGAAATGAAAATTTTCAAAATATTCATATATTTTTGATTGTAAACATAATTAATCCTTAGAATTTATTATTAATTTTTTTTATATATATATATATATATATATTTATAATGTATATATATTTTTTATAACACATATATGATAATAAAAATTTTAGAATAACATTTTTTTTTTTAATTTTTTAAATAAATATATGTTTACCTATTATAAATATAATTTTATTGCTAAGCGAGCCAACCAAAAAGAATCAAAACAAAATTTAAACATCGTGTGATACAATTTAAAAAATTAACAAAAATATAAAATTGTTAAGAAAACAATATTTTCGTTTAGTTATCTCTGTGTTTTGTTAAATATTATGTATATGGATTGAATGACAATTTATTGAATTGTACTAAGGGCTGTTTAACCATTTTTGGATTTTCGGGCCACAAACAATTATGTATTCTTTGATAATAAATAAATGCTATTCATTATTATTTGTTCTTTGGTATTACGTAATTGGTTAAATTGCACTAATACAAATGCAAAAAAAAAAAATTGTTCAAACGTTTTATTATATATTAACGGTTTTTCGTTTTAGTTTATCTCATTTTTGAATTTAATATTTTTTAATTTTTGTTTGAAACTCCAACGTTCGAACGTTTTAGCAAACACCGTTAATATAGTAACGGTCTTTGGTTTTAGTTTATCTTATTTTTCAATTTAATATTTTTTAACTTTTGTCTGAAACCCGAAGTAAAAGAAGATAGAAGTAATTTTCCATATTTAAATTAATTGAGTTGATATGCCAAAAATTTAATAAATAAATTGGTGAAAAAATATTAGCGGTAAAGCATTAGGTAGTAAAAATTACAGTACCATATTTTATGCAAGAAAAGATGGTTCTACCTACACTGTTACTGTCTAAAGCATAAAAACAAATGAAAAACAAGTATATACAATTTATTATATAAAATAAATAGATAAAAATGACATTATTCATCTGTAAGTTTTTACAAGTCGAAATTTCAATTGCAAAAACTTATGCGGTGGCTTTATTACGTCACACATTTCCCCTTATTTTTACAACATAAAACAAAATACTAGGCAGAGAGGGATGTGTACCTAATGAATTAAGACTAATTTTAATTGTGACAGATATTCCAACATTTATAAATTATTATAATTTGAATTAAATTTGGATAATTTGAAATTTACCTGATGGTTTGTGTCTTTGAATTATCAAATTCACAATGTTTATAGTTATAGACAGCTTAATTCTAATTGAAAACTTATAAATCAAGGTAATTTATATATAATTTGTTTAAATTAATTTATTTATATATATTTTTAATTGATAATTTAAAATGTTGTATTGTTTATTTCAAATTTAAATTTACAAAGATGTGTTCATTTCGTGTCTAGGGAATTTGAATTAGTGTTTGATTAGGTAAACCCTCTTAGTATTCAAATAGGATTTCTTGTAAAAACTTTTATTATAAGTTTTTTGCAAGTTTTTCAAAATTTATCGCACACGAATTCACCTAATATAAACAATCTCGATTTTATAATGAAAATTTTACAACTCATATTCAGATAATTCGGAGCTTAAGAGAAAAATATAATATTTATTTTATATTTTTTAAGTTTATGCTTTTATAGTATAAAAATAAATTGTTTTGACAGAAGGCCTCTTACCACTAGTAAAAATATTTAAATCGAAGTATATATAAATCTCTGTTATGATTCGGCTTTTCATTTACTATAAAGAAATTTACTAATGATTAAACGAAATAATTCTGAAATTATGTAAAATTCATTAAATTCAATAGATTATAATATTATTCTGAAATGATATTATTTTAGATGATTAATTAATGGGTATTAATTTTTTATTTACACCGATATTTATTATTTTTTTTTATTATTATTAAGTATTTCTAAATAATCATAAAAGTTTTTTTTTAATTAAAATCAAAATTATTCCAATGTTAATACCAATGCCTATTATTTTTTTTATATTAATTCAAAATATCCAGTTGGTTTATGTTTATTTATATATATATATTCTATATCGAATATCGATTAATAATCACCGTTTACTTATTATATTTAAAGACTATCGTAACGTAATTTAATATCAGTATTTAATAATTATATATATATATATATATATATAGCAAAATATAATTTTGTAGCTTAAAACATAATGTATATAAATAGTATATACATACTTAAATCGATTTTAGATTATTTTTCATAATAATGAAAATATGAAAATTAAAACAATTAAGTGATAAGAAATAAAGAATTAAGATAAATGTAATAAGATATAAAAAAACAAATGTGTAAAGTCTGGGAAATATCAGAGAAAAATAAAATAAAATATTTAAGACAAAAAATTTTAATAAAAAATTTAAAATCATAGTATTTATTAGCTTTTATTTAAATAAATTAAAAAAAAGAAATCAGCATTATAATTACATTCCTAAATCTTAGCAAGAGATCTGGAGATTTAAAACTCAAGAGCATTTTTGTAAATTGAAATTTGAAATTTTAATATGATACGATTTTGTCTCGGTAAAATACATTTCGTTTTAAGTTAAAACGCCAATAGAATGATAACAAAACATCTGTATAACAATTTGATCAACCTATGTTTGAACCAATATTGAACAATAGTTTTAATAAAGCAAATAGATTATAATATGTTACAATTCATTATAATTTTGGCATAACTTGGTATAACTTTTATATTTTTTAACAATTATATATATATATATATATATGTATACCAATAATAAAATAACAAAAGAATAATTTATTCAAGTGCGTTTGTTAATTTTTTTATATACATATATAAAATGTACATTATATTATACATATTCAAGATTTTCTTCTGATTAATTCAAATTATTTGCGGTTTCTGACTGCTGTTTTGATTTAAAGATTCAAAATATGTGAATAGGGTGACATATGAAAAATTGCAATTAAAAATGTATATACAAAGATTCAAGTAAAATCTAATGAAAAACATGAAATCTATTCGTATTATATTAATGCATACAAGGTGAGTCCAACATCAAGGCACTAATAAATAACTACCATTATTTAGATCTTTATTAGTATAATATAAAACTTCCCATTGAACTTGGGCTAAAGCTCGAATAATGGTTACAATTTTTACCTGTTAAAGTTTTTATAAATAGTTATAATTTAATTTCATTTCAAGAAGAGATATGAAACAAAAATTAATCACAACTGTATTAAAAAAAAAACAATTTTTTTTCCGAAATATCAATATTTACAATCAAAAATGAATAGTAAACGAAAACCTGGAAACAATTAAATTATTTTATTTTTTTATATTTCATTTCCGAAATCAGTAGTATAGATTAATCCTATGTTGTACACAAAAATGAAAATTGATTTTAAAATATGAATAAGTTGGAAATAGCCAATCATTTGAAAAAATACTGTAAACATTATTTTTATAGACCTATCTGGACAACCTAAAATATTATATTTTTAATCAAAATATTAAAAATTATTTGAACTATCATTCTAACCATATAGATCTGCTGCTATGTTAAATTGTAATTACATTTTTCCATAGCTCTTCTTGGAATGAAATTATAATTTAATTTAAAATCTAAACAATGCCTTATAGTATTTCACTAATGTGGAAAACATCCTGTATATTTTAATTTAGTTCTGATATTGACAGTCCCCCAAAATAATTAAAATTTAATAAATTTGTTACTTATGTTGCTCAAACTAGAGTTAAAGTTCAAACTAGATTAATGTGTATTTTATTATTAATTTAATCTAATCAGTGGTTAAAGTTTTTGCAATCAAAATTTTTTATGCTCCAAGTACCTTTTTATGTATGTAGTAGTGTATTGTTAAGTTTGTTACTAAAAAAGTTGATAAAATATTCAAGTTCAATTCTTTTGTTTTTGAAAATTGATTTTCAATATTACAATATGACAATATATGTACATTACAATATTGTATATATATATGCAAAGTTCTTAATATCATTACAAAAAAAAATGTAATCATATAAAAGAAGGAAACCTCCTATATTAAATTCGACTATCCAGATCTGGTGAAAACTGGGCTCAGATAGTATAGGATATATTTTTTTTTTATTTATTTATTTATTTCAATTATATGAATGAATGCCTAACGAGATTTCTCTCTATATAAGGCTTTATACAAAAAAAATTTTTTTTTTTGGTAGTGTAACAAATGAAAATTTAACAAGTATAAAATTAAAAAATTGAAAAATTTACAATTATAATTATATTTAACATATGAACAATAAAAATAATTTAATATTTATAACTACTATTGAATATTTGAAATTGAAATTACATAAGGTTGCAATAAACCTTATATTTTGTTTTTATATGAATTTAGGATTATTATCGTAGTTATTTAAGATTTTATTGGTTAATTTTTTTTTTAGTTTATAATTATTTAATGTTTTTAGTTCATTATCTAGTTTGTTGTATAATTTAGCTGCTACATAAAGTGTTGTTGATGTGCCAAAATGTAATGTTCTTTTCTTATCTAGGTGAATTAAATTTTTGTTCCTGGTATTAATCTGGTGTTTGGCTTTACGTTTGATTATATGCGTGTATTGTGTGTATTGTACATGTTTCTATGTTGTGAATAAGTAATGTTAATTTTATGTTGAGCAAGTCCTTTATCATTAATATATTGTTTATACTGTGAATATATTCAGTCCTCTCATGCCAGTTGTTTTTATATAGGTTTTTTAGACTTTTATTTGGGACTATTTGTAAATCTTGTAATGTATGTTTTGTTGCAGTACCCCATAATGTTATGCCGTAGCTCAAATGGCTATGAAAGATTGCATAAAATAGGGTCTTTTTAACTTTATGCGGAATAATATAGGCTAATTTGCTGAATATTCCTGCAATGGAACTTAATTTTTTAGTTACTTGCATTGTATATTTTTTCCATTTAAATTGCGAGTATATCCAACAGCCTAAATATTTGAATTCATTAACATGTTCCAGTATCTGATTTGAAATTTTTACTTTAAATATAGGTGTTGATGTATCGATGATCATGTATTTAGTCTTTTTCGTGTTAATGGTTAATTTATGAGTTTTCATCCAGTTGTTAATTTTAATTATTTCTATATTAATTTTCCTTTCTAATTCTTCGTAGTTTTGGGCTTGGAACACCAAACATACGTCATCGGCAAATAGAAATATTTCTGCATCTATATTTATTTTTTGTAACTCAACTACATATATCGAAAACAGTAAAGATCCTAAAACACTGCCTTGGGGTACCCCACAGTGTATTTGTTCAACATCAGTTGACTTGTTTTCTATTTGTATATACTTATATTGTTTTCGGCCACTTAAATATGAGAACCACTTATATGCGATTCCTTTAATACGATAATTTTGAAGTTTTTTCAAGAGTATGGCATGATTCACTGTATCAAATGCTTTTTTTAAATCCATAAATATAAGAGCCACAATTTTATCTCCATCATCTTATTTGATAACCTAACAGAAATTTCAAAGGTTAATTTTCGGGATATCTACAGCTACAAGTCTGCTCCGAGAATAGATAATGGTTCAGTTCAAGTTGTGTTGTACAGGAGTCTTCCCCTTCCTTTTTTTTTAAATTAACGAAGTCACTCACTTTTTCCATCTTCTAAAAACCCTCATAAATTCATAATTTTAACTTAAAACTATATTTCACAGAACCAAATACTAAATTTCTAAACTACAACATACTGTGTGTAATGATTTCATTCAGTACTTATTTTTCTTCTTAAATTTAATTTTCTAAAAATATTTTAAATAAACTACATACAATTTTTTTTTTATTTTTTTTGCGTTTTTTTTTTTAGTTTTTTTTTTGTTTTCAGTAATTGAAATCTGTTTACTTTGCGAAAGTCTCCATTGTCTGATTATAGAATTTTATTATTTAATGTCTGTACTATTCCCCTTTTTAACGTCACAATTCTCTTTGAAAAATTTCCCTATACTTAGTTTGTATGTAATGTAATCTATTTACAATCAAGCATGACATGATAAAAATATTTTTAAACTGCATCAATTTACAAAAAAAAAAAAAAACAAAATAATCACGGAAGTCTGAATAGCATAAAATCTAAGATATTTTGTTTACATTTAAATGAATTTTGGCACAATTTGTATTACAAGTTCATGGTTATTATATCGTGGGGACTGATTTTAAATTTTTTTTTTTTTTATAAATAAATAATAACATATTTAAGAGAGCTTTTAATATGTAGATGAATTTAAATAAAAATAAAAATTTATTATGTGGTATTAGGAAACTTAAAAAGAGATCATTAATATTGCAATGGCATTAGAATTGTGAAAGTAAATAAAATTTATAACTTAGTCACATGATTCATGATATAATAAAAACAAATTCCATGAACTTGATAATTGAATTTAAATTTAAAAAATAATTTTGAAAAATAATTTAGGTGGCGCTATGTTTGTAGAGAGATTATTTATTTTAATGCCATGGCAATAGAAATCAATCTTTCAGAGAAAGTCAATATTTAGATAGTTAATCGATTATGTTCGCAGTAATCCAAAATTAATTATAGACTATATGGATATTATTCAGTATATTTCTTCTTCATGACCATTTCCGTTATTTGGGGTCGGCCTTCCTTGATTTCAGGTGTCAAGATCATCTGTCTTGTGCTGTTGCAGCGCTTAATTCTGCTTTCTTCATATCTGTGTTGATTGTTCCAAGCCATGTTACTGATGGTCTCCCTGGTCCTTTCTTAGGTATTGATATGTTAAGAGCTTTATGAACAGAATTTTTTTCATCTCTTCGCATGACGTAACCGCACCATCTCAGACGTTTTTCTACTAATTTGTCTTTGATGTTGGCAATCTTGAAAGTGCCTATGATGTTTTCGTTTCGCACTTTATCCAGTTTCGTTACGTCTGTTTTTGTTCATATTTCTTATTTACTGCCCAAAACTCTGTTCCATACATTAGGGCTGGTCTGATTGTTATCTTATAAAATTTTGCCTTCAATTTAACCGGAAACTTCCTGTCGCATATGGAAACCCGTTACCGATCTCCACTTCAGCCAGCCAGCATTTACACGACTTTTAACATCATCATCTATTTTTCCGTTTGATGTTATAATTGAACCAAAATTTTTAAAAGCTTTCGTTATTGGTACATTTTTTATTTTCGCTGTATTTTTTGAGCCTATAAATTTTTCATTCGAAAATGGTAAGTACATTACAATTATTCAGTATTTAATAGACTAATCCAGTATTATATAAATTAAATAATCCCCTGTATGATTTATAGGATCACCTAACAGAAATTGTAAAAGTTAATTTTCAGAATATCCATAGCTATAGATTTGCTCCGACAATAGGATAGGAATAGTATTAAAAACTATTGATCATTATAAACATGACTAGGGGCCCCTGTTGAGTAATTATAATTCAAGATAAAGTCAAATTTAAAGTTTTTAGAAGAACAGGGATTTGCATGGACTGATATAGACTTCTAATTACAAAGCAGAAAATACTCATGTTTTAATGGAAAGCTTTGAAATTAGTATGTTTTCGTTAAAAAACATAAATACCTTACTTCTCATTTTCTGTTTCGTTTCTACCTGTTTCTTAATGTATTTGGTGAATAATAAAACCATATATGATTAAAAAAAATTCAACTGTGTGCGCATTATTGTTTTACTTACTTATTATATATTAAGAGTTCATTATGGAGAAGATAGATAAAATGAAAAGGTGTCTACTGCGCAGGTCCTTAAATGCTTGTAAATTATAATTATAGATAACGAAGAAACTTGGTTACTATACCTAGTCTACCTAAGATCAATATTTTACTTTGGATTAATTAATTCTACGCTTAGACGTGATTATTTGAATTTTTGTTTACTATTTCACCTAACCAAGACAAGTTTTATTTAAAAATATCATATGTAGCTTGACTAAAATTGATTCAAATCTGTTACAAGTAGTGATTTTTAATCAGGTTTGGAATATCATTTATTTCTCTTATCTAGTTCTGTTTTTATTAAATCGAAATATACTCTTTATCATTATTAAACCATGGTGTCCTATTAAGCCATTGCAGTAGTTAATACTGTTTTTGTTTTTGTTGTTGTAGTTAGGTCGTTATGGTCAATAGGTATAAATTGACTGTCCAAGTCGTGAAACTCAAATCAAATATCTAACAAAATCAAAAATCTATAATTATAAATCATACATACGACCCATGTTGGAATACAATTCACATATATGGGTCAGTGCATCACGAACCGCACTAAATTTTCTAGACAAAGTTAAAATAACGTGCTATTTGTCTTATCGACAACCCTAATGTAGCATTCTCGTGGTACAAGGAATGCAATGCAAAAATATACCTACGTACATTCTACAAAAGTTCAATAGTAATTTAACACAATAAGACAAATTTATTCAAAATGTCCCTACTGATCAAAAGGACATTTGTTTTCCCCTCAATTAGTTCAAGCTGTGCATTTGTAGATAAAGGTATCGTTTGAAACCTAATGTTTGGCTTAACTTTAAAAAAAAAACGATTACTTGTCAAACCAATTGATGCTTTTGGAATTAATGGAGTCACTTAATTTTGATACCTGTAACATCACCCTATGAGTGAGTTTAGAAAGTAGAAATAGTATGTTTTTTTTAAAATATAAAGTGGGAAAATTGCAGGAAAGGTGTAGGATTGCTTCATTATTTGCTTTATCTTCACAAGCACTGCTGAAATTAGTTGATTAGAATTCAAATATTATGTTATATTTGTCTATAATACAGTCAGGGCTGCCACAGTCTGACCTTAAAAGCATAGTAGAATTTCCAAGAAAACGGAGTAGTTTGGACTTTTTCGGAGTAGATTAAATTAAAGAAAAATTATCAATAATTAAACACTTTTTTTCCATATCAAATTTTATTTTTATTACATCTAAGTATTTCGTTATAGTCTTTGAATTAATAGATATTATTTTTATGTAAGTGCTTACTCTCATGTCTTCTTAGATGTGGCTATATTGTTATTAGACAATAATGATTTGAAACATACCTTACAAAAAGCACGCTCTGTAGCCTTAACTACCCACTCACTTCACTTTTTTATTTTTGGCTGTATTTTTAAATTTTTCGTCAAGGGTTCTGCTTTTGAAAAAATTGTTGGGTGGAGTCAGAGTTAAAAGCACATTTTGCATTATTTATTTCAATAAGAAAAATTTAAAAGTATGTTAGAAAGTTATTATTAAGTTTCTTTTCCAGCTGTGAGTACCTAAATAAAAATGTACATATGTATTATAAATTGATGCAATTTTAAATAAAAGGTTCGTTTTTTGTTTTGGTTTCTTAGTATAAAATTGCTATAAAAATTGTTAATTTTGCTATTGTTTTAATCCACCTAAATTTAAAAAGGAAGTATATTTTCAATTTTGGTTAAAGAAGCAGACTTCGTTTAGTGCGTAAGTAGTAGATTTCTTAAATGATAAAATAGTAGTAGATCTATTACGATTGTAGTAAGGTGACAGCCTTGAATACAGTGTTCTTCAGTTCTCTCTTAAAAAATAATTGAGAGTATAATCTGGTAACAAATTAAATAAAATGGAGCTATTCTATTTAAGAAAGCTAGTTCCTGACAATAGTAGTAGTTTTCCACATTTAATGAGTTGATAAGCCAGTAATTTGATAAATAAATGCTCGAAATATTGTAGATATTAGTAGTATAAATTTGCAGTATCGTACTTAATTAAACACGAAAAGGTGATTTTACCTAAGTTACTGTCAAAAGCGTCTGTCAAGGTTAAGGGACCATTTACAGTGGACCATATAAGTTTGCCTATATATTGCAGATTTATTTATGGACAATCTGCGATTGCAAAATGTGATTGTTCAGACCACGAGAATTCAATATTTTGATTTCAAATAATCTTGGATGGTTATTAATGGGGGAAAATTGTTTTTTTTTTTTTTAATTTTGCTTAAATATATTTTTGAAAATGTTATTCCAAAATTAATGTGTTAAAATTTAAAAAATTTACCTATAAAAATGGTTTTTTGGTTTATCACCATAACTAAACAAATCATAATTATAAATTTGAATATCGTTGAGATTCATTATTTTATTAAGTTAAAAATATTTTAATAAAAATATTTGATACATAGCTATCTATTTAAAATTTAAAGATGAATATTTGTGAAATTAAATTTAGTTTTAATTTTTAAAAAAATTTAAAAATATTTTTTATTAATTTTTTTTTTTTGCCACGGGTTTCAAATCATTGCAATTTAAAATAAAAAAATTAAATATACAACTTCGGTATAAATACAAAACAACAAAATATACTCAAAATTTTTTTGGTACAATGACACTAGGTATATATATATTATTGTCTTGTTTTGTTTTTTATAATAATAATAACAAAAAAGTATAATAAAATTAAATAATGTTCTATTTTTAAATAAAATTAAATAATGTTCACAACAAATTAAAATGAATGAAAATCAATTTCAATGTGACCTAAATTTAAAGTTCAAATACCATAAATTACCTTAGAAAATATTTTTAATTGCTTTGAATGTTGAAAAATAAACTAACGACATCTAGGATATCAAAAATTGATAAATCTAAATATGTAGGTCCTTAATTTACTCAACAATCACTTAAATCTTAGAAAATAATTTTGAGTTATAAGATAAACTGCTGTGAAGAAAAAAAATGGTCAGTGATAATTTTCTGAAATTTACTTGCAAATACTGACCACCACTTTGATTATCATCGTAATTACATATATAAGTATCTCAAATATGATTTTAATTTTATTGAGGTATATTTACAGATAAATTTTGATCCTATTATTAATCTAAGTTTTGGTCAATCAATTCAATCATTATTCTATAGAAAAAATAGAAAGAAGCTAGAGTTAAAGAAAATCCAAAGCCCAAAAGAAGTTTATGTGCCTGTGATCACATTTATTGAATATAGGGCATGATGAGAGGAAATTAAAAACTACATGTTAACAATAGGTGGCTCGAGGTTCAAAGAAGATCATGTGAAAGATGTAGCAATGAATACATGTAAATTTTGCCTGTAAAATATAAATGAAAGTGTTTTTATGGTTTGGAATTTGTTTTACTTAAAAAGAAAATAATATCATATTAATGACATGACCTTCATGTAGCCCAAACAATTGTATTGAAAATATTTGGTTAGTAATAAAATTGTAGGTTGCCAAACATCAAAATGGTAAATCTCAAAACTTTGATTACGAACACCATGGGAATCGATAATATCTGCAACTTTATACAGCTTGTAAGGGTCAATAATAAGCTAATGGAGGTCCAACAAATTATTAGTTTCAATACATATTAACAAAAAAAATAACCAAAACAAAATGAAATTTTTATTTTACTAACTTTTTTATAACCTAGGAACTTTACTAACTCTTTCCCTAAATGAACGAAAAAATAAATCAAAATAAATCCAAAATGAACCCAAGAATAAACTAAAATTTATAATAATAGTTCAATTTTTGTTAACTTTTCCTAAATATGACTATAGATATGGAGTGAAATAATTAGAAAAATATTAAAAATGGGAAAATAGCAAAACAAAAAATCTATTTTAGGTATAATTTATCAAAAAAAAATTTATTAGATTAAAAAAAATTATTAAATTTTGTATACGTACTCAAAATAATAAAACATTTTTCTTTATTTTAGAATGGGTGCAACCTGTATAGTCCAACCATTAGATTTAGTTAAAACACGTATGCAAATTCAAGGAGTTGGTGGTACAGCAAAAGAATATAAAAATTCTTTACATTGCATTTCAACAATTGTATCGAAAGAAGGACCTTTATCATTATATAAAGGTATTGGAGCTGCTTTATTAAGACAAGCTACATATACAACTGGACGTTTAGGTGTTTATACATTTTTAAATGATTATTACAAAGAGTAAGTATATAATAATAATTAAATTAAAATATTCTACATTTTTTATTTTTAATAATTTTTTTTTTTTATTGTAGTAAATACAACACAGCGCCAAATTTATTAATTAGTATGGCTATGGGTATGGCAGCTGGTGCATGTGGTGCATTTATTGGAACACCAGCTGAAGTAGCATTAATTAGAATGACAGCTGATGGTAGATTACCAATTGCTGAACGAAGAAATTATAAAAATGTTGCAAATGCATTGACTAGAATAACTGTCGAAGAGGGTATTGGAACTTTATGGAGAGGATGTATACCAACTGTTGGTATGTTAAATTTATATAATTAAAATAAAAAATAATTTTTATTAATTTAAAAAATTTAATAATAATTTAGGTAGAGCAATGGTAGTTAATATGGTACAATTAGCATCTTATTCACAAGCAAAAAGTTATTTTAAACAAAGTTTAGAAATGCAAGATGGTATAAAATTACATTTTACTGCTAGTATGGTTTCTGGATTTTTAACAACTGCTGCTTCAATGCCTGTTGATATTGCCAAAACAAGGTAAAATATTTAAATTTAATTGTTTTGTATTTAAATGTATATTCAAAATTTAAATTATTATGATTATTTTTTTTTTGTTTTAGAATTCAAAATATGAAAATTGTTGATGGTAAAGCTGAATATCGTGGTACATTTGATGTTTTAGTAAAAGTTGCTAGACATGAAGGAATTTTTGCATTATGGAAAGGTTTCACACCATATTACTGTCGTTTAGGACCACATACAGTTTTAACATTTATATTCTTGGAACAAATAAATCAACTTTATTCAAAACACGTTTTAGGTACAACTAGCAAAGGATCAGGGCTTTAAGAAAATGAATAAATATGAATTAAAAATACAATATATATAATATTACGGACAAGAATTTTAAATTAATATTGTTACAATTTTGTTTATTATATTTTTATTAATATATTATTGTTCAATGAATTTAACAATAATTTAAGAAAAATTATTAACTAGTTTTATAAATTATAAAAGTTTAATGTTATTGTCAAAAATCAAAAATTAATTACTTAACGTAAAAAAAACGTAATTTTTTTTTTTAAATATGCATGTTTTTTTTTTTAAATTGTTCGAAACTTTTTAAATGTTATAGAAATTGTAAAGTAACTATTTCATAATTTATATGAAACTAAAAAGCATTTAAGAAGAAATCGTTTTTTTTTTTTTAAATATTAATTTAAAAAATATTAACATGTATATAAATATATATTTTATATAATATATTTAACAAAGAAAGTGCTCAATAGAATACATTTTATAACTACATATTATATTTAAATAAAGCAATATTTAAAGTACATATAACATTCCTAATTTTTTAAATAATCTGTAAATATATTTTCTATATACAATTTTTGCTTATTTTTTTAATGAATATTAAATTTTTGAACCTAATATGAATTCTAATATATTTTTAAAACATTCGTATAAAAAGCTTAATTTTTCTATTTTGAGCACTCAAAAATACAATTTTTAATAAAAATTTTGGTTTTTCAACCATCTTTGTACATATTCCATATATGTAGTTAAATACAGTGTAAAGCAAATAATAGTACCTCAATGTTTTTTTATTTTGCCAAGTAAATGAAAGCCTAAAATAATATATATATAACATATATTATGTATTATAAACAAAGAAAACATATACAATAATATTTTTTTTTAATTTTAAAATACTAAAAACTTTTGTTGATTGTTATAAATGTACATACATACACAATTATGAGAAAAAAAAATAAAATACAGCATTTTAATATGAAATAAATGTTTTTTTATTTCGCTTAGTAAAAAATATAGTTTGTTCATCATATCAATTTAAGGGTTTATTTAGGAAAAGGTAAGCATACATATGCATGTTATCCTTTTTGTTAAAATAATAGATTGTTTAGGGCTTTGGAAATCGTTGTACGTAGACGCTCTCAATTGTACCATGGAGGTGAGTGAGTGTGGGAGGTGGAAAAATACTACTAGTACTACACATAAAGGTTAGTTTAGCTTTATCAATTCTGGTCAAGTCTTAATATATTCTGTTATAAAAATTAACCTGTAAATTTTTGACAATGCAGCGTATAATTTTGCGTCTACGACTCCACGTACATATTCAAAACTCCTTATAATTTTTATTCAATAATCTTGACCTTAAAATTTTTTAAAATTTGACTATTCACTTAAAGAAACTTGCACTTATTCTTTCCTATTTAATATTTAATCAAGTAAATTTATTTCAAATAAAATTATTTAGTTTTTTTATATTTTATCATTTTTCTCATCAATTTTGAAATTTGATTTTCATTTCTTAATATAATTGTTCTAGTGTTAATATTCGCCGCTAGATAGCTCTATATAAATAATCGATTATTTTAATAAAATTTAAGTCGATTAAAATTTTGAGAGTATTTTATTTGATTTGACATTTCAGTGTCAAATCTTGTTGTTCCTGATGGTTTTTTTCGTAAAAAAATGTCTTCATAAAGTGAAAACTGTTTGTTAAATAATTTCTTTAATAATATGTTAATATAAAAACTTTTTCCAATTTTTTTCAATAATTCGTAAATATTTGTTTAAAATAAAAAAGTTTGCGGTAGTAAATATAACCATAGTAAGTAGAAATATAAAAAAAATTAGTGAAGAAAAAAAAATGAAAGGATTGAAAATAAGGATTCACACGACATAACCCTATTGAACCAACTTATTGTTTTCTTTCAGATTGTGTAACAGATAATATAATGACGATCTTTTAATAAAAAAATAATTTAGAAAACATTAAAATTAAATAGTAATAATTAATATGACAGCAATGACAGATATATTGGTAAGTTTTTGAAAATGCCGATAAATCAAAAGGTTGATTGTTAAAAAATGTATTTTTTTTTTTTGTATAGATTGTTACTACTACTGATTCTGGTGGAAACACGAGACAACAACAAATTCAAATACCAAGGACAATAAATGCTACCACCGCTCGCGCTATTGTAGTTAATAATGGGGTTATGGGAAATGGTAAAATGTTTAAAATTAAATAAAAAAATTAAAAATATTCTTTACTATACAATATATTATAGATAATACTTCGCCAGAACTAGTAGTACAGGCTGCTCAAGCGGCTCAAGTAGTTCAAGCGGCACAAGTTGTACAAGCAGCACATGCTGTTCAAGCAGCGCAAGCTGCTCAAGTTGTACAAGTTGCACAAGCTGCAGTACAAGGTGTACAAGGTGTGCAAGGTGGACAAATTTCTCAATCTATACATAACGTCCAAACGGCTCAAGGAGCAGTATCACCCATTAGGCCAGGTAGATCGGCAACTATAGGAACATTAGATAAACCGTTTCAGTGTAATGTTTGTGAACGTAAATTTCGACAGGTATTATTCAATAGTATTCATTTTATTTTGGGAAAAAAACCTTTTAATTAAATAAAACATTTTTTTTAGCTGTCCACATTAACAAATCATGTAAAAATTCATACTGGAGAAAAACCATATAAATGTAATATATGTGAAAAATATTTTAGACAGGTAAAAGCTGAAATTTCTTTTTTTTTAAAATGTTTCAATATTGAAATTTAATAAAAATTATTTTAGTCTTCAACTTTAACAAATCACTTAAAAATTCACACTGGAGAAAAACCATTTAATTGTAGCTACTGTGTAAAGCAATGTAAGTTTAGAAACAGAATAGAAAATTTTTTTTTATTAAATCTATTCAATTTTTAGTTCGTCAACTTAGCACTTTAACAAACCACCTTAAAATTCATACTGGTGAAAAACCATTTGAATGTGTTGTTTGCAAAAAACAATTTCGCCAAAGTTCAACATTGAACAATCATATAAAAATTCATGTTATGGACAAATTATATATTCCACCCTTTGAAATAAAAGAAGAGGAGGAGGAAGGCTGAAATAGTAACATGAAGTCCATAACTGTATTGATTGGATAATAATTCAAAATTCAAAAATCAAGTTAAATATACATACTTAGTAAGATAATAATGGAAATAAAAAAAAAAATAATTCGTGATCAACGAAAATTTTGTTAAAATTTACTAAACACCGTACCATACAGAATTTGGACTTCTTTTAGATCTAAAAAAAAAAAAAAAAAAAACTAAAACAAAGCTATATAATTAAGATTTTAAAAACAAATGTGAAAATAAATTTCTTATATAATTTTACTATTAAATTTTAGTATTCTTTAGTTAAAAACAAATCTGCAAAAAAAATTCACAAATATTTAGTATAAGTTTTATTTTGTATAATTTTATAAAATTATATTTTCTCTCTGTTTTTAAATTATAAATCTATCTAAAAACAAAATCTCTTTAATCATATTTAAATGATTTTCAAATTATATTTTTTTCTCATTTTTTTTTTTTAATTACTTTTGGCTATAATTATTTAAATTTACAATAAAATTTTGTAGTATTCTCAAAAAAAATTCCAATATAAGAAAATTGCAAAAAAAAATTAAGAATAATAAAAATTTAGTTATGTATTCACAAAAAAAAAAAAACGTAGTTAATTAGAAGGTGTAAAAAAAATATTTAAATAAAAAACAAAAATAGGTTCTATCTATGTAAGTTTTAATTTTAAAATTAAATATTGTTACAAAAATAAATAAAATAATAATGAAACTATTAAAAAAAAAGAATACTTAAAATAAATTCTTAGTTTACAAAAAAAAAAAAAAAAAAAGAAATAAAAATTTTTAAGAATTATCTTCTCTAGGTGTATAGAAAATTCTTAGATTTGTTGTGTTGTCATAAAAAAAAAAATATAAATATAAAAAAAATACAAATGATTGAATTTTCAAGAGCACAAAAATTTGAAATTTATTGAAATTAAGCTAAAAATATCTTGCCTAAAGTTTTTAAAATTTTATTTTTATTTTGCTTTAGAATTCATAAAATCCATATTTATTCTGTCTACACCTTTTCCATATGTAATTCAGAATAAGTTAATCACAATTCAGAATAATCATTTAATGTAGTTAATTGTAATTCAAAAATTTTATATGTCAATCGTTTCAATTGACTATTTCTGAATTGTAATTGACTATTCTAATATGTAAATAACTACTTGTGAATATAAATGATTATTATGATTATTACAAATAACTATTTCTGAATTGCAATTGACTAATTTTGAATTTCGATTAAAAAAGATGTAGATTTTGAATATCCAGCAGTTATAATACAAAATTCAAATTTTAAACATCAAAAATTTAGAAATTACTATTTAGAAGATTTTGAATTTGATTTGAACTGTTACAAATATGAATTAGTAATAATTTAGTAATATGTATATATATATATATATATATATACATACATATATATTTTTTTAATTAAGCATTCCTAATTTGTTATAATATATTTAAAAAATATATTTTTGTTATAATTTCATCATGATAGTAATTTTTTTTTAAAAAAATTTACAATTTTTATGTAATAATATCAGTTGTGTAAACATAACTTTTATAAAAAACTATAATAAAATTCCTAATTTTAATTATTTTAATAATTTATTTAATTCAAATATTTTTTATATATTGAAACATTTTTACTATAAAAATAAATGTATTTTTGATATTTGATCTTTTTGCCTAAAATTGCATATTACATATATTATAGTTCTTTACCAAAAAAATTAAATTTCAATTATCATTAATTTACTCTGGCACTGTTATAAAATTACAATTTTATATTTAAATTTATCAATTTATTACGTAATAAATTCTATCAAAAAACAACAAAATAAAGCAAGATTTATAAAGAACTATTTTCAAACGATCTTTAAAATATTTTAAAATACAATTTTATGTATTTTATTGAAGTAAAGAAGAGAGTAAAATTAAATTAACATAAATAAATAACCAAATGCTCTTGAAAAATTCAGTATTTCATTAATTAATAATTTTAAGAGACATAATCACAAAAGAAATGTCGGTCGTGATTTTTTTTAACTGGTATACTAATTTTAGTATAACATTAAAATATTTATATATAATAGATATATATGTATACACATATAAATTGATAATATTTAATTAGCATTCATGAATTTTTGTTTTTAATTAAATTTTAATTATGTATAAGAAAATTAATTGTAATAACTATTTGTGCTTTTGTTTTCATTTAATTTAAAAGAAAAAAAAAAAAAGAATTTAAAACGCAATTAATGTGAATAAAATAAAAAATTAAAAACATATTAATTTCGAAAAAAACAAAAATTGAATGAATAAAAAACCCATTGAATTTTAGATTATTCGTTAAGAAACAAAAATTAAAAATACAAATTTTATGTGAAAAAAAAACATTTTTTTTAATAACTTAAAAAAATTTATGTACGTATACGAATTTGTCTTAAACAAAACAAAAAAAAAAAAACGTTAAATATAAAATATTTAGCAAAAATAAAATAACTAGAACAAGAAAAAAAAGAAAATCGATTTTTAAAATAAAATTTAAATGTTCTTCTGCAAATAAAAATTTCTATTTAATATAATTTTTTTTTTTAATTTTACAAACAATTGACAATGAGAATGAATTTAACTTTTTGATTCTGATTAATTTTGATTTCTTCTGATAATACATTATATATATACATATATTTCAAAATAATTTGATCGTTTATTAGAATTTTAAAAATTATTAATTAAATTATTGAAATTTTACCAGATATACACTTTGCATGTTGTAATTAAGTTATCAAACGATTTTAAAAAAAATGTTTAATTCTACAATAACTAATTGTAATATAATCAAATATATGCATCAGAAATATACAATAAATTTTTAATTGTTTTTGTAAATTACAAACATTGGGGGTTTTTTTTTTTTGTAAATTTCATTTTGTGTAAATTTTATCATTTATTTGACATCAAAGAGTATATTAAGTCTAATGAAAAAATGGTTTTATTAAAAGTCAAAATTTAGTAACCCAAACAACTACTATACGGGGGTAGCGTAATATATTAAAATTAAAAAAAAAAAAACTATTTTAATCAATCAGAAAATATTTTTTTTAAAAACTTCTATTTTTAAATTAGTTAATTAATCGTTAAATAATATACAATGTATATGAATTTCAGAATTCATATTTAAATAATAATTGATTATATTAACATTTTAAAAATTAAAATAGTTAGTTAAATCTATTTCTATACTTGTTATATTTTTTATTATATTTTGGTACTTTTACTTCAACAAAAAATATTATAAAATGGTACTCATGAATCCAAAGCATACTTATATACCTAAGTGTGTGCATCGAATTTTAAAAATAATGAAATTAATAATTTGTATGCTTATGCATATTATAATAAACAAATTAAAATATTTTTAATTGAAAAAACTATGTTTTCAAATTGTTACGTATTAATTACTAACAATTAATTTGTATTTTAACTTAATTTCTTTCTTCTAATATTTATATAATACACTCTCTACGAGCAAGATTGCTCTTCTTATAATATGTTATTATTAAAAAGTAAACTTAATTATTAAAATCATAAAAGTTTTATAATTTAATTTATCACCTCAAATATTTTTTTATATGTATAAGTTTTTAATTTTGATATAAGATGTATAAATCTATATCAAAAGATGTATATTTTTGCATTTCCACCTATTAAAAAGTGTAGGTAGAGAGCATCAGTATTTGACAGCGAATCCTTAAAATTTTAATTTTTTATTTGCTATAAATCGCTGATGTTTTTTATCCAGCTTTTTGTTAATAGGTAGGGTAAATGAAAAAAAAAACACTTTTAAGTGCTTTAAAGTTATTTTAATTGAACAAGGAACGCGACTAATATGAATAAATAAATTTTGATATTTTATTTATTTAAAATTTATTTATATAATAATAATTAAATATATATATAATTTTACATTTATTACATATTTACTTTGTATCATACTTCGTTCTAATAATTAATATGTACAAGTAAATATTTATTATAAATATAATAAAAAGGGGTTTTAAAACCCAAGTTCATAAAATTTAGCCAAATCAACTGAAACTACTTTATGAGCAATTCTTGCTGATAGTGGGAGGTATACTGCAAATGCATATGCTAAATCTGCAAATAAATAAATAAAATATTATTTTTATTTATTTTTATTAATAGTTGATTCAAAATTAAAATCAATAAACAACAACAGCACTACAGCTACTAAACCTATCAGCCAATCAATTTTAAATAATTTATTGAAATTGAAAAATTTTATTCTATTATGTCTACTCTGTTTTTTGTATGTTTTTATTAATTAAATAAAAGTTTAATAAAAAGTATTTATGAAAATTTAACTTAAGAAAATATAAGTACCTAAAAATATTGTAATAGTTTTCTGGGATCACAAAAAAAAAAAAAATAAAAAATTAGATCAAAATCAATTTTTCTTATATTTGTTCTCATTGTTAAATTTTAGTCATTTTTATAATTTCAAAAGTAAAAAACATTTGTAATCCAGAGAAAAAAATTTATGTTTTTATTTAAAATGAAAAAAAAAAAAAGAATTTTAATTTAAATTTATTCACAAAAAAAAAAAGAAAAAAAAGAACAATTAGTTTGTAATCTTTTTAAATTAAAAATTTTATTGTAGAATGCAAATGTGTTTAAGAAATATAGATTACAGGGCGAAAAAATAATAATAATAAAAAATAACAATAAGAAAACAAGATAAAATTATATAAATAAAAAAAAAAAAAAAGAAATTAAAGAAAAAGTAAAATTTAATTATATATACATATATATTACATATATATATATATAGTAATTATATTAAATAGTAGTGTAGTAATTATAAAGAAAAACAAAAACTTGTAGAGTAAAATTATTATTATTATTATTATTATATTATTGTATTAAAAAAAAAATGGTAGAAATGTTTATATTATATATATATATATATATCATATAATATATATACATATATTATATTCAAATTAATGATTTTAATTAAAAACAAAATTAAGAAAAAATTGTAAAAAAAAAAAAAAAAAAAATTAAATAAATAATAAAATTGATAAAAATGAAACCGATTCCATCGTTAGAATGATGTTAAAAAATTATTAATTTTTAATGAAATATGGGAATGAAAAGCAAAATTAAAATTATTTTGATGAATAAAAAGAAAAAATATAAAAAAAGAAAACTGGAGAAAAGAAAAGAAAGAAATAGACACAGTAAATAATTGTATTTGCAGTTAAAGTAAAAAAAAAAAAAAAAACGAAAGAAAAAAAAAAAAAAAAACATTAATTGGAATAAAAATTATTTGCAAAATTTCAAAATAAAGATTTGAATTTTTGTCTTTCTCTTTTTGATTTTAGTGAAATTCCGTTGAACAACTAATATCTTATAACAAGTTTTCATTTTATTTTTTTTTCTTCTATCTACTGCACAGCTTGAAATAATGATTTGGTACTTTCATTGAACCACTGGCGGAGTATTGTCAACCACGGTAATTCCATATAACCAAAAAACATAATACATATACAAGAAGACTTATTTCATGTAAATTTTCCATATGAGGGTCGTCTATCTGTAGTGACCCACATTAGAATGTGTTTTTTTGTTCTTATGTTGTATGTTCTTTAATACAAACTAAATAACTATTAATCTGCTGATATCGCCAGAGTAACAGGAAGAAATATCTCAGCATGTGGGAGTATTATGTTATTGTTTTTTTTTTTTTTTGCATAATAGGTGCTATATAATAATGATGGATACTGTATAATATGTGTCATTATCAAAACTGGCTATTAAAATTCGTTTATAGTAAAAAATATGCCCACATTTATATCTACACAAAAGTTTAAGAGTAATATTAACAAATTTATTCAAAATATCTCTACTAATTAATCCCCCCCAATCCTCAACTAGTCCAAGCTGTGCCATTAATATTTATAAAGGTATCGTTTGAAACCAAATGTTTGGCTTAATTTAAAAAAAATATATTAGTGTTTATAAAAACTTGTTTTCTAGCGTTAGAGTAAACATTTTTTTAAATTAAATAATTAAAATAATTTATTTAAATAAATAATTGAAATTTTCAACAATTATAAACAATTATTGTTGTAATTAAATCTTAAGATTAATTCGTATTTTATAATTTATTTTCAGAGAAAAAAAATATTTTATTATGTACCATTAATTATTGTTTTATTAACTATTCAAAAATAAAAAAAAAATTTTTTTCTTTAATTTTGAAACATGTGAAGCATCTATAAGTAGAGCATGTGTACGTTATCTGCATTGGTGCATTAGCAATTTGTTTAATTGATTTATTGGATAATAATATTCTTACTACCACCAAAATAAAAACAAAAAAAAAACATCTTTTTAAGAAACAACCATCAACCAATCTATTTACAGTCCCTAAATTTAAATAAACAATAATTTTTTCCCAAAATTATTTTTAAACCATATGCATCTCAATTATGATTTTTTGAAA
Source organism: Argyra leucocephala (assembly GCA_963942445.1). NCBI lineage: Eukaryota > Metazoa > Arthropoda > Insecta > Diptera > Dolichopodidae > Argyra > Argyra leucocephala. The sequence goes on from OZ012681.1 coordinate 21,776,472, forward strand.
AAGTAGTTAAGTACCTGGACTAATGTAGTACATCCTGTATGGAATAATTATTTTACAGGTACAAAATGTATATATATGTGTATGGAAATTTATAAATACCTGAAGTTAGCAAAAAAGGAATTCTTTATATAAATAATAGTTAAAAAAAATTTAAAGATTAGTTTATTTTAACACTTTTACAAAAGTAGTAACAACGAGAAAAATTTAGAAGGAATAATGTTTGTAATAATAATTTTATTTGGAATATTTGGAAATTGTTTTTCAACATTTAATTCGAATTTTTTCAATAAATATCCAATTCCCTCATATCGAAAATATCATAATATTTATCCAGTTTTGAATAACAATCCAAACTATAATAACTATCATTATCCAGCTAATAATTTTATTCAAACTAAAGTTAATAATTTCGATAGTGGCAATAATTGTAAGTTTATTGAATAAAGTGCCTGTTGCAACAGACTTTTGGACTTCAACTACTTTATTTTTTATATGAAAAATTTATATTCATAATTGTTATGAAAGCCATGATAAAAATCCACCTTATTCAAATTTAATTTTTAACAGGGAACATCATCAATCGACAAGAAAAATTTCAACCGAAATGGAATTTTTATCAAAATCAAGCTTATCAACCATCTTATAATTATTATAACAGTATACAAAGTCAACCAGAGAATCCAATTTTTTTTAATCCGATTTCATATATTAAAAAGAAAACCTTTCACAACAACAACAGCAACAACAACAATAATTATGAAAATCATCGAAATCAGTTAAAAAGTGATTCAATTAATATTATGATTGATACAAATGATGAAAGTGACGAGCTTAACCATGATTCAATTAATATGATTGACACAAACGGTGAAATTGAAGATTATAGTTCAGAATTTATTGATAATTTAGATAGTAATGAAATTGAAGTGGATAGTATTCAATTGCTTACAGATGATCATGATATATTTGATATTATAAATACTGATGATGATGATTTAATTTGGTATTTGGATTTAGATATTGAAGATTTTTCAAAAAATTATGATTCTACATTTAATAATTTTGATCAAGATTTAACAGAAATTTTACCTAAAAAGAAATCGGAAAAGGTTGAAAATATACTGGATTATGATAAAATAACTCTTTGGGAGATATTATCACCACCTAAAACCAATTTTGATCAAACTAAAAAAGTAAATGTTATTGATAATACAGAAAAATATGATTTCATATATCCTGAAAAAATAAATAATGCAGATGATTCCAATTTAAAAAAAAATCACTTAACAGATATCACTTTAAAAGCAAATTTTAAAAACAAAGACGAATTTAATGAAATTAAAAATAATAATTTGTTAGGTATTGGTTTGATTGATTTTAAAACTGATTTTGATATATATTCACCAGAACAACAACAAAATATAGAAATAATGCATTTACCGGCAATATTTGAAAAAAAAGATCAATTAAAAAAAATTGAATTTGAAACTGATACTGAGAGTTTTCCGATTTCAAATTCAAATGTTGATGATAGTTTGGATTTATCATCATATGAGAATCTAATTAAGAATAATGAAAAATTAGATTTTGCATCATCTTCAATAGAAGAGATTAATCCAGAAGAGTTTAAATTGGATGTGGTATCATCGATAGAAGAGATTACTCCAGAAGAGCTAAATTTAGATGTGGAATCATCGATAGAATATATTAATCCAGAAGAAGAAAAAATGAATATCGAATCATCAATAGAAGAGGCCAAATTAGATTTGGAACCATCAACTGAAATTAATCCAGAAGAGGAAAAATTAATTGTGGAATCATCAATAGAAGAGATAAATCCAGGAGAAGCAAAATTAGATGTGGAATCATTAGTAGAAGAGATTAATCCAGAAGAAGTAAAAATGGAATCCGAATCATCAATAGAAGAGATTAATCCAGAAGAAGCCAAATTAGATTTGGAATCATCAATAGAAGAGATAAATCCAGAAGAAGTAAAAATGGAATCCGAATCATCAATAGAAGAGATTAATCCAGAAGAAGCAAAATTAGATGTGGAATCATCAGTAGAAGAGATTAATCCAGAAGAAGTAAAAATGAAATCCGAATCATCAATAGAAGAGATTAATCCAGAAGAAGCAAAATTAGATTTGTTATCATCAATAGAAGAGATTAATCCAGAAGAAATAAAAATGGAATCCGAATCACCAATAGAAGAGATTAATCCAGAAGAAGCCAAATTAGATTTGGAATCATCAATAGAAGAGATTAATCCAGAAGAAGTAAAAATGGAATCCGAATCATCAATAGAAGAGATTAATCCAGAAGAAGCCAAATTAGATTTGGAATCATCAATAGAAGAGATTAATCCAGAAGAAGTAAAAATGGAATCCGAATCATCAATAGAAGAGATTAATCCAGAAGAAGCCAAATTAGATTTGGAATCATCAATAGAAGAGATTAATCCAGAAGAAGTAAAAATGGAATCCGAATCATCAATAGAAGAGATTAATCCAGAAGAAGCCAAATTAGATTTGGAATCATCAATAGAAGAGATTAATCCAGAAGAAGTAAAAATGGAATCCGAATCATCAATAGAAGAGATTAATCCAGAAGAAGCCAAATTAGATTTGGAATCATCAATAGAAGAGATTAATCCAGAAGAAGTAAAAATGGAATCCGAATCATCAATAGAAGAGATTAATCCAGAAGAAGTAAAAATGGAATCCGAATCATCAATAGAAGAGATTAATCCAGAAGATGCAAAATTAGATGTGGAATCATCAGTAGAAGAGATTAATCCAGAAGAAGTAAAAATGAAATCCGAATCATCAATAGAAGAGATTAATCCAGAAGAAGCAAAATTAGATTTGTTATCATCAATAGAAGAGATTAATCCAGAAGAAATAAAAATGGAATCCGAATCACCAATAGAAGAGATTAATCCAGAAGAAGCCAAATTAGATTTGGAATCATCAATAGAAGAGATTAATCCAGAAGAAGTAAAAATGGAATCCGAATCATCAATAGAAGAGATTAATCCAGAAGAAGCCAAATTAGATTTGGAATCATCAATAGAAGAGATTAATCCAGAAGAAGTAAAAATGGAATCCGAATCATCAATAGAAGAGATTAATCCAGAAGAAGCCAAATTAGATTTGGAATCATCAATAGAAGAGATTAATCCAGAAGAAGTAAAAATGGAATCCGAATCATCAATAGAAGAGATTAATCCAGCAGAAGCAAAATTAGATTTGGAATCATCAATAGAAGAGATTAATCCAGAAGAAGTAAAAATGGAATCCGAATCATCAATAGAAGAGATTAATCCAGCAGAAGCAAAATTAGATGTGGAATCATCAGTAGAAGCGATTAATCCAGAAGAAGTAAAAATGGAATCTGAATCATCAATAAAAGAGATTAATCCAGAAGACGAATTAAATAATGAATTCCGATTAGATCTTGATTTATTCAATAATTTTGATAAATTCGAAAATAAATCAGTGCCAGATAATTCCAATATATTAATTGAACAATTATCATCATCAGAAGTAGTTAATTCACTGATGGACAATAAAACAGTAACTTTGAATGAAAATGTTACTTCAGCTGGACAAGAAATAAATAATATTGATTATGATGTCACAACAATAGCATCAATCACATCTATTGTTACAACAATGAGTGAATTTCCTTTAAATAAAGATTTCGTAGATGAAGCTACATTTCCACTCGAGACTTTAACTGACTACAATAAAGTAGATACTACTACTACTACTACTGCTACTACTACACAGAAAAATTTATTTAATACAACTACTGAACTTATCGGTTACCAAGAAAATTTAACAGAGAAGATGAAAGAAAATGTTAATTCCCAAAATATTTCATTATTTAACACAAATGATCAGAACAATGCATCAAATGTAGAAACAGACCCCAACAACAAAATAGATAAATCTGATGAAGAAACTATGCGTTTTCTAGAAGAATTTTATACTTTAGGACAGGAGGAGGATAGTAAAGAATATGATAATGATAATGAAATACTTAAATCTGAAATAGAAATTCAAACTAAATCAAATGAGATTGTTGAATCTATAGGTGATTTGCGAATGTTAATATCATCAACTGAAACTGCTTTATCAAATCTAGAAATGAATCTAGAAACTGGAATAACTACAGAAAGTTTTCCATCTGAAACAACTGTTGTAGAAACTTCTACAGAAACTACTACTTCAGAAAAATCATACATATTACAGGAACAATCAGAAGATCTTAGATTTGATCACAGCAGCAGCAGCATTGAAGAAAATACCGAAAATTTAAATTTTTATACAATTACTACAGAATCTGAAATTAATATAATTTCAAATTCACATGAAGATAACAATAAAAAAGATTTTGTAAACTCTTTAGAATCATCAAATCCATCAACTGCTAAATCACGAACTGGAAAATCTAAATTTATGAACCCTTATGATATTTTTCCAGTTATACTCGAAAATCAATTGTATTATAATAGAGAATTAGAATCTGATATGAATTTAAATGGGGGTGATAATAATAAATTAGAAAATTCAAACACCGAAGAAACAGATAAATTCAATGGTCACAACATAATGATCACAACAGCTCCAAATTTTCAAAATAACGCCGAAGAAGCGGAAAATGTAATGATCACAACAGTACCAAATTTCGACGATAATACAGAAGCAGCTGAAAATGTATCCCAGCGCACAACAGTACCAAATTTTCACGACAACCCCAAAGAAGCGGAAAATGTAATCACAATCGTACCAAATTTTCAAAATGACAAACAAAAAACTGAAAATTACTGGACTACAACATTTTCTTATGAAAATGATTATGAAAAATTATTATCAGAAGCAACACCTGCTGATAACATAATGATTAAAACGACTACTGAGTTACCTACCAAAAACGAAATTATCACAACTACTGTTAATCTTCCACCATTAATTAAAAATAAAGATATACTAAATGAAAATAATATTGATGAAATTATAAAAGATATTGATAACGATTTTTATATTGATTTAATTCCAACTTTAATTGAAAACTATCGGATTGGAATTGTTACAGAAGAAGAAGAAATTGTATTGTCAAAAATTTTCAAATCTATATGGCCATTAATTGTTAAAGAAGCTAAACGAACTGATAACGACACTGAGCCAATAAATCCAATTATAAAGAAATTATTAGAAAGACCGAGAGCAAAAAATGAATTAGATTTTAGTGATTTTAATTTTAATTGAAAAAAAAAAAATTTAAAAATTTATAATTAAATTTAAAATTATTTTAAATTTTTTAGAATATTATAATAATTATTATAAAATTATAACAGTAATAATTAATAAAATAAATAATTGTAAATTGAAAAATTAACTGTTTTTTATTCAATTTTCATCAATTTAAATGTTGAATCTGCTCAACTTTCGTACCTTCGCTCAAATATTGAGCTCGCTCCGAACTTTGATTTTTTATGATTATTTACAGAATTTTTTTAGATAGTACGTGATAGTACCTTCGAACTATGAGCGGGCTCGAAGTATAAGTGGACATAAAAAGTTGAGTTAAGCGCGACTCACATTCAAATCAGCTCAAATTCAATTTATCGTAGCTATATGAACTTTAATTAACCTTGGTCTAAAACTAAATATTAAAAATATAAAATAAAAGTATCGCAATAAGCTAAATAAAAGGAATAGATGTAAATACATAGTATAAGTAAACTCTAACAAAAAGTAAACTCTGTAAAACAAAATAACATACATATTATAATTAAGGCGAAATAAATAAATATATTAACCTTGGTTGATTTCGGTTGTAATTACCGTTATAATATAATAACAGTTGTTTAAAATTTCGGTTATAATATAATAACAGATATAATTACACCATGATCAGAGAAAACTGATTATTACACTTGTGTTAATATTTATAATATTTCTCAACATTTGTACGTGCAATATTATTTATTTTGTTATATTTTTTTTTTACTATGTACATAATTATAAAATTTATTTACAATCTATATTAAGTATAAATATAATAATCAAATATTTGTGATGTAATTTATTTATTGACATGTAAGCAGCATTTTCCATCGAAGGCTTTTTGATCAATTTAAAATCAATTATTTTTTTTATGTCTTTTGAATCACAAGAAGGGGTTTTAGTCTTCTTCTCTGACCTCCAGTTGTCATTAGGTTGTGGGCTAAATTATTTACATGAAATTGTGTTTTGAGTATGTAGCGGGTGCTGTATTTAGCTTTTACAAGGCGTGTTCGTAGTGGTTGCGCCTGCGCACCAAAAAAGATTTTTTGTCCGTAGTTGCATATCGTCAAAAATTCTGCGCAGATAAAAAACAGGCGCTTGTGTTCATAGTAATCGGTATCGCGTCAGCGTTGACCAGATTGTGCAGATATTTTAGTGCGCCTGCTTTAGAATGATTTTTAAAGTGCACGTCATTTAACATTTAATAAATAAGAATGTCGTGAGAAAATATTTAAGTAAAAAATAAAACTTAATTATTAAAATAAAATAAATGTGTTTATAATAATATAAATATAAATATAATAAAAAAATATATTGAAAAAAAATATATAATAATTTTAATATATTTTAATATATAAGTAACATATATACATATTAAAAAATATTAAATATTTAAGAGAAAATATATGTATTTAAAAAAAATATTTATAAAATATATATAAAATATATTAAAATATTAAATATATATAAAAATATATAATAATATAATTATAAATAATATAATATTACTATATAAACGAATTGCGCATGTGCTGCTTCTATGAACAAGAGTGACTGCTAAACAATTTTCTGCGCCCTGCGCAAGTTTTTTTGTTCATGGTGACAGAGAAAAAAATCTGCAAGACAAGACGCATGTTTTACTGCAACTACCAACACGCCTACACTGGTGACAGATTCGATGTTTAAGTCTTCTTCGATGATTTAATTTGGCACAAACCAACAAGGAGTATTTACGAGGGACCTTAACACCTTATTTTGGAATCTTTATAAGATGTTGATGTTAGTTTTCACTGTATCCAAATAGGTTTTTGTTATGACTTTGTATATTATAATATCTTATTATGGCTACGCTAGCTTAACCTTTTTTCTAAATGCATATATGCCTAAGTACTTTACGTCGTCTTTTTGTGGGATGATTTTATTATTTAAAATGACTTGAGAACAGGTATACCTTTCTTTAAAGTAGTAAAAGTGATATGAGTTGATTTCGATTCATTTACTTTTACGTTCCATTTTTGTAGCCATAATTGAATATATTTTAAGTTCGCTTGTAGTTTGAATTATGCTATTTTAGCGTCCCCTGATGTCGAACCATAAGAGCGGTGTTATCGAAAAAAGTTTTTTATTTTAACCTCTGGTCTTGTTGGAATATTAGAAGTGAGTTCTTTGGGAAACGTCAGATTATATTTGATATAGTTTAGTGTTAGTTTAGTTATGCATTAGCTTTGATTTACATAAAACATTCTGTTTTCAACGTAGCTTTTCAAAATTTCATAGAGATTATATTGTAAGGTTTGTTTCAATTTGCGTATTAGGCCAGGATGCCACACCTTATGTCAAGAAAAGTAGCTGTGCAATTCTTTGTTAGTTATATATTTGTTATATTTACAAGGTATTTTATTATAATATTTCAAAAGATTGAAATTTATTGCGTTCACTTGACCATTCATCAGATTTGTATGTTGTTTTTGAGCTGATAAGATTTCATATATGCTTCCAGACATGTTAATCTTTTACTTTGCAGTGAAATATATGTAAAATTTTGTAAATTATTTATTATGCAATCATGAACACTGGAGATGTCTTGCTATGTTTGTACTAATTTTTTCCCATTAAACGCAGTTCAGAAATGTTTCTTAAATTTGGTTTGAAAACTTCTTCCAGTTTTTTTTTTATACATGTAAATTAAATCACAATCATTACCATATCTAATTAGATTGTTTCTTTTAATGATTTTATTGTTTATGCGCTTAGGCTCAATGTAAACCAAACTATTTAATACTTAGTCTATTTTTATATACATAGTTTTGTTTATGGTTAATATAATATATGCTTGATATTATTCAGAAAACAAAAATATAGGATTTGTATGGAAGTAACTAGAATCAATCAAAATTTTGAAAAACTTTTGTGATAAATATGCCATTTTATTTTTAAAGATCTTAATGCAATTTTTTAAGTGGGTAGTATTTTTAATTTTGAATAATCCTTGATAGATGCTAAGAATTGTATAGAAACATTACTAAATGTTACCGTTTGTTCTTAAAGAACTATCTTAGTACAAGTTTTTATCTCTGTTTTTGAATAATCCTTGGTAGGTTCTAGGAGTTGTATAGCAGCTACCCAAAAAAGCTAAATTTTTTTGAAAACGGTAATAAATGTGTACTGCTATATTTTAAGAACAATCTTAATGTAAATTTTAGCTCTGGTAACATTTTTAGTTTTTGATTAATCTTTGATAAGGAATGCTGGGAGTTTTATGGCATCTATCGGCAATTTATAAAGCAGAATGATTACAGTCACATGTCATGCTAAGTGTTATGTTACTTTGCCATAATTTTGCTTCCTTGGGTGCTTTTGTACAGGTACTGGATAGAGAATACCGTTGAGTACAACCATGCTAAATTAATTTTAAAGTTATTGTAGGTATTGTATTGAAAGTTAATTTTAAGTTTTTTTTCGAATGTATGGCTTTCATACTGAATGGCCACTGAATTATTCTTCAATATGATTTTCTTATATAGATTTTTTATTTTGGTTTCAACTCAAATTATTTGAATTTTTGGTTAAAAGTCTTTCTAAGACTGGTCCATAATTAATTAAACAAGCAGAATTTTTTTTTATAATTGAATCACCTCACAACGAGAATATGAATCGAAAAAATGGAATGAGAAGAGAAGAGAATAATCCTATAGTAAATTTTTAAAAGTGGTGCAATTAAATCAGGATAAATTAAATTCATTATTGGTGATGTGCTAGTCAAACTCATAACACAAATTAATATTATGACAATTAATTATATTACATACATATATATATCTTCTGTTTTAACATAATAAAAGTCTTGTCTTGTCTATATTTTTTTAACATAAAATACTTTTTTAAAATCTATCATATTTTTGTTCTTAAAATAAGATTTATACACAATTGTAGTTCAAATGTATTTATGTGTGTTAATGTTAAACAAAAAATGATAAATATTTGCCAAATTATTAAGGGAAATTAAATCAGATTATGAACTAAATTTCATATTAAATTGTTAACAAACACAATCTGTTTAAATATAGTATAGAAGTACTTTTGTATACTGCAAAATACATAATTTATTTTTTAACAAATAAATACGTTTTACTTTGACCTAATTTTAGAGTAAAATCTTAAGTACAAAAATAGTATAAAAAGAATTTAAAATTTGAAAAATTTATTCATTATAAAGTTTTGCGCTACAATATAAAACAATATATATAAACTCTAAACATAAACGAAAATGAAAATAATTTTGATCAGTTTATTATTTATAGTTAAATTAAATTAAATTAAATATTTTAATTTCTTGTTAACATAAATTAATTTAATTTTTTTCATTTATTTTCTATAGATTCTTATACAAATGGTTCAACTTGCACCTGAAGCCAGTAAAACCATTGGAACTGAAGAGGCATCACCACGCATTTTTTTAACAATGATCAATAATTTGCTGACTAATTTAAGAACTACTCCAAGTCCAACAACAACTAAAAAAACAACTCGACGTCCCTTACGTGTAAATATAAATGGTTAAAATTAATAATTTATCATTTTTTATTCGAATAAAAATATATTTATATACTTAGACATATATATTGGTTTTTCATTAATATGAATTTATCTTTTCAAACCATAATATTCTAGGATTGGTACAAAATCTTTATATATTCTTTTCGTTTTATCTAGTACTTCGTATAACTGGTATTCCTCCAAAACAATAATAATCTTTGTGAAAAAAAAAACAAATGAAATATCTCAATATCAGAATAAATATTTATGATGATCAATACAACCTTCGTTGAGCCCATCGAGCTCCATTGAGCGTTGGTGATTTTATTCTGGCTAAACATTAGTTTACATCATTTTGGTGATGCTGATGCTATATTAGTTGCTTTAGATATTTCAAAGGTTATTAATCAAGTACCGCCACATCACATAGAGCTTTATTAGCAAAATGTATATAAACATAATTTTCCTAATTTCTATCAATGATCTTTTTTAAATAATTGTTAATCCAATCAATAGTTTTGCGAATGATATGTTAGTCTAGTAGCATCATATGGCTTTCTTAAAAGATTTAATGCTACAAAACTGCCTCCGTTAACGTGAAGAGAACTACTTTTGTTTAACATTAACACACATACATACATTTGAACTATAATAGTGTAACGGAGGCAGTTGTAGTATTAAAATTATATTAAATCTACGACGTTACATGTTAAAAAACTTAGCCAAAATTGTTACCTGTGTATTAAAGCAAACAAAGCTGTCTTGTTACGCAAAAATTAATGTACTTGAACTTAACATTAAATTTGAAAATGAAAACTTACCGTCGTATCACTGTCCTATTTTTGGAGCACCAACGTTATTTGATAGATAAATTATAGGAATAAAATGAAATGCTCGTCAGAACTGATGTAAAAATTATGGATATAAAATTCCCATCCCAAAGTCTGTAAGAAAAAACTGCTAAGAGAAATCTAAAAAAAAAAAATCACAATTTATATTTCGTTTTATTTCTTTGTATCCATACCAGGGGATATGCAAAGAAATATTTTCTTTATTTTTATTTTGATTGCTCTGAAAAAAGGAAATATTTCCCTTTTTACATATCCAACAGAGACTACGCAAAGAAAAACTTTTAAGATCTTGTTTTTTTTTAATTTTGATTTTTTTTCGAATTTTGTCGGTAGGGAGTTTTTTTTGTGTATTTTGGACCACCCTCTTCTTAAATTTCCACGTTTTCAGCAATTTTATCGAGGGAGGACATAAATCAGTTGCACTAATTGTACATTTTTTTATGTAGTGATATTAAATCTAATTCAAATAAAATGACAATACTGCAATATATAAGTTTGTTCAGTAGATTTAGAACAGAGTCGGACAGAACTGTTTTGGGCATGCAAATTAAATGTCAAACACGTTAGGATTGCTTAAGAACAAAAATATCTACCGAAATGTATTATTTTGACAGAATACAAAAGAATCCGATCCGTCTCATAAATGATGTAAATATTATATCAAAAATCGCTCCACTGTATTGTAACACTTCTGTATGCTTTGTTTTTACCGCACTACGTTTGTGTAAACCTCTTTTTGCAACATTCAAGTTATTACGATACCACTGTATTTAAATTTTCAATGAAACGCATCCTCTTATTTGATTTTAGATTTTAGTTTTAAAAATGAACCGGTCTAACCCAATATTATGAATTATAATTAAGTTTAAAAATAAAATTTTAAAGTACTAAAAAAACATTTTTTTTCTTCAATAAAATAATTTTCTTTATTAATAAGTTAATTTACACAATTCTTTCTTAACATTATTTGCTTTATTCATTTTTTTATATATATATATGTATATATATTACATATATTATTATTATTTAATTTTACTACTTTCAAAACCTACATTATTATTATGTTTTTTGTGATTTTATTTACTTTTTAGAACCCTATATATTTTATTATTATTTTAATTAATTGATTTTTTTTTTGTTGTTTTTGTGTTTACATTTTTATTTATTTTTAAAATATCATTGTTATATCGTTGAAAAGTTTTATACATAATTATTATACTAAGTATTTATAATTATTTAAATTTTTTTTTTCCTATTTATTTTTGATTGATTTCTTCTGTATGTCCCTGAATATATAATAAGTACACATGTTTAAATTTTTGTGTTTTTTTTTTTTGTTTATTTTGCTAATTACTAAAAAATGTTAAAGAATAATTAAAAAATATTAAGAACAAAATATTAATAATATTATTGTTGTATGTATTAGAAGTTTGAAGAAAAAGAAAAAAAAAAAAATATGTCACTCTGAAAAATTCAACAATTACAAATACTATGTTCACAATTTTTTGTTATATTTTTAATTTTATTTTTTGTTTAATATTTTTTTTAAATATAGTATAAGTATTATATATATGTATATATATTAGAATATAAAGGCACAGTCTAACATTTTGTTTTTATAATGTATTATAATATTTTAATTAATTTATTATGTATGTATATGTACATATATAAAAACAAAACGTTTTATTTGGATTCCCCAGAAACAAATAAAATATAATTCAATTATAATGTCGGTTCAAAAATTAAATTAAAAAAAGGTTTATAACAAATTATGATGGTTTTAAAATTATACAAAAGTTTAATAAATATCAATAATTTTAGGTTATAAACTTATTTTTTTTTTAATTCTGATGAATTCAATTTTGTTATTCAAATTTAAGAATAATAACGTTAAATTCTGAAAATCAACTCAGTGTGCATTATGTTTTTAAGATTGGAACACCGAATGTTTTATTTTGATTAAAATTTTGACATATGTTTGTATTTTATTCTGAAATAAATAAGTTGAAAAACTCATTTTAATTTTTCGTAATCACTAACTTTTGTATCATAAATAAAGACTAAAATCAAATAAAGCTTACCAATAAAATAAAATTTAGAATAGATAGGGTACAATCAATAGAATATTTCTAATTTGCTAATACTTGTGAGATATAAATATAATTTCTATTGCATAATGAATTTTAATTAATTTTTATGTGCATTTTTGAAACCGGTTTATAACTACAATATATAATAAAAATAAAAATTATATATATTATTTATATTATTATTCTTTTTTTTCTAATAAAGGTTTTTCTAAATTTTTTTAATTGACTTTATACTCACTGCATCTAATCTATATAAAACTGATTTCTTATTTATCTGGAGGTTGCTAGGTTTTTTATTTCACTTTTTTTTCATTCATTTATTTTTTGTTACTTTTAATTATAATTGTTTAAATTAAATAATTTTAATTAATTAAATTTTATAAATTTAAAAATATATTTATTTTTTTGTTGTTAATGTTTGGAGTTCTATTCGGGAATCGGGATGAAATTTAAATATGAAATACATATTTTAAATCAAATTTAATAATTTGCATTAATTATAATCGATTTCGAAATATTTATTAAATCAAAAAAAAAAAAAAACAAAAAACAGTAATAAAAATCGATTTATAATTAATTTTGGACTAAAGTTTTTATTGTTGATTTATTTAATTAAATTTATTATTTAAAATAAATTAATAAAAATCAAGAATAAAATAATTTTAGTTGATTTTAAATATTGATTTCGATTTGTTTTTTTTTTTTGTTTTGTTTGATTAAAATCAATTAAATTGAAATTTGTATATAATTTTATTTTATATTCATTTTATAATTTTTACAACAAATTTCAATTTTAAAAATAAAAAAACAAAATTTTCCCGACATTTTTTCTGCTCCTCTATGTCGTAATTGGGGTTAATAGATTCAAAATAAGTAAGTAAAGTAAATATTATTTGAATTAAATTAATTTGTATAGCCTTCAAGTGAGGGAAATCTCTTTAGGCAAAAATAATTGAAATAAAATAAAAATAAAAAACTAAAATTATTAATTAGTACATAAATCTTTATTTAAATTAGCAGATATACTCATAAATAACTGGAATAAAAATAAAGAAAGTCCCAAATTGATAGATTATACATTTACAAAAGTCCATTCAAAAATAAAATATAATCTCTTATAATAAATAAAAATAATTTCGAATAGAAAATTGATCAAATGTAGATTAAGTAAATTAACTAAATAAAAAACAAAAACTAAAAACAAATTTTAAGTTAATGAACATTAATTTAGTAGCTAGTTTATTTGATGGACTTTTGAAATTTATAAATTTTAGATATTTGCATATATTTCAATACATACAATTTGTACTGAAAAACAAATTCGGAAGAAAAATACTGATATTATTATCCCTGTTCATATTTAGGATAATTAGACAGATTGGGACAAGTAAATTTGTGGAGGTTTTATTGTACTCTTCTAAAAACTTGTGTTGTACAGTTTTATTATTTTTAAAATTAAATTCGATTTTTTTATGATTTTGTTCTTGGCCACTTAAACTACATATTACAATTGTTTACTTTTTTTTTTGTTTTCTTTCTATATATAATGATATACATTTTTAACAAATTTTTTTTTTTAAATTTACTACAGATGATAACAACAAATATTTTAATATTATAATTATAAATAATAAAATAAAAAGAAATTGTGAATAGATAATGTTTTGATTTTTGAATACATATTTTTTTTTTGTTTTATTTTTTGCTTTTTCAAACTACTTTATGAACATAAAAATGCATACTAAAATTTTTGTTGTTTTGTCATTTACTACAGAATTTCAATTTCGAAAAATAGATAAAATTTTAATTAATATTTTAATTTTTTTTTTTTATTTTCAAATTTCTATATGTTATGTTATGATTATGTCGAAGATATGGAATGTTAAATGCGTTTTTATTCGTTTTAAAAAATTTTGTTTTTTTTTTTTTTGTTTTGTTTTTACATTTACAAAGGTTTAAATTAATTCGCAAAGAATTTTTAAATCTTTACTTAAATGTTCGCATTAAAAAAGTAAATGCTCAAAATTTCAATTCGTGACTCACCTAAAAAAAAAAAAAAAATTTTGTATGTATGTTATATACTTATAAAACTTAAAAATATAAGGACTTTGGTAAATTTAATTTACAATTTAAATTATTAATAATATTTTTTAATATCCTTTTATATAAAATTTTAGTCCTTAAATTTTCGTATAACGAATTTTAATATTTAATTCCAATATTCACAATTATTATGTAAAAAATTATTTTTATTTTGACGGTGAAGGTGGGCGTTCTATTGATTGTGATTGATTTTGTGATTGTTGTTGTTGCTGTTGTGACTGAGTTTGTTGTTGTTGTTGTTGTTTATTGCTATGGCGAGGTGTTACAGGTGATTTTTGATTTGGCATTTTACTACGTAACATTTGCTCATGTACATATAATAATAAACCAATATCACGATGACCAGCTTGCCATGCTATTTTAAATGCAGTACTACCATCCTATAATTTTAAGCAATTTTTTTTTTTTTTTTAATACATATTATGTAAATTTAAATGACAGTTAGGTTAGGTTTTTAGTCTTTTTAATAAAAAAAAATAAAATATATATATTAGGTATTTATTTATATACTTTTTTCATTCAAATTCAACATTTTTTCACATAAATCCAACATTTTTTTAATCAAATACAAATGGCTCGGCAAAATGTTGAATTTTATTGAAAAATTGTTTAATTGGTTTGAAAAAATATTGAATTTGAATGGAAAAAAGTATATATGTATTTATTTATATAACAGTGGGATCTTGCAGATAAATACCTAATGCAGTCCAACTACAGGTCATATTAGGTATTTATTATTATTTTCTTTTTATTTATTTAATTTATTTATTTTTTTAAATTATTTTACAAGTAATTCAATAAAATAAATTAACAAATTATAACTACATATATTTAAAAAGGTATTAATAATTAAACAAAAAAATAAATAAAAGAAAACGAGTGAATTCTGATACTTAAGAGCAAGTGACAAATTACACTATTAGTGATAATTATATTATTACCACAATTCAAATTAATGCCAATTATAAGCATTAGCATTGGAGGCTTTCGCAAATGTAATAAAATAAATTATATAATTGAATAATTGTTCAGTTTTCAAGTTCAGTTTTCTGTATACATATTTACAGTTTGATAAACGGATGAATAAAAATAAATTATTATTTTAAAATTGTTCGCGTTATAATTTTCATCTTTAAGACACCATGAAGATTATTATTGGCAAATGTATAGCAAATATACAATTGACGAATGAAATGACTCGCTTTATATTAGCTGAATCTGGCCGAATATTGATACATAGGTATATTGTTTTTTTTTTTTTTTTTTATATATTTTATTCATCTTAAACTGTATTATACGATGAAATTGTGTGTGAAGGTGATAAATAGCTATGATACCACGTGATACATTTTCCATCATAAACCAATGGGGCTACATATACATATTATGGTATACTAATAATTGAAAAAGCGTGATAAATTATAATATTTTATCCGCAGTGTATGCAATTTCAATCGCATTGCTAAAGATATCAAAATTTGGAACGTTTATATCACCACACGGTATACGTTTGCGTCTTCCATGATAAGCCCATTATTCCATTATAATTTATATTTATATAACTTCAATTAAATTATGCATTTTAATTTGAATTATTGTTATGAGTTGATATAATAAGAAGTTTTGGTAATTAAATAACATATACGTAGATATAGTGATTCGAAAGATACCGTTATCGTATATTTTAACTTATTATAGACATTGCATTATAGAGATTGCATTTAATAGACGTACACTTAAGTGCTGTCAAAACATACGTAAATGCAGAAAATTCCATGTTAATTTGGACAGCTATGTAAGTTTGATAACACTACGTCTACAGCGTCTTGCGTATGTTTGATAGCTCTACGTTTACGTTTATATAAATTTTATAATTGCGCAATAATTCAAAATATTATTTTTCTATTTAAAAATTTAACTCTGGCAATCCCAAAAATAATTTTCTTTGCATATTAAAATCAATAAAAAAATTAATCATTTTGAAGAATATATGTACATACATTATGCATTTACACATTCATTATGTGTATACATAAATATTATATTCAACTGAAGTATAAAATGTCCTTAAAATTAAAATTTTTAATTAATTTGTATTGGATGTAATTGAAGAATATTATATTAATACATAAATAAAGGCAAGTACATTTCACAAGGAAAATTCATTGTAAACATATAAAAAAGTTCACAATACTTTTAAACTGCCAAATATAATCATTAAAATTCATAACAGTTCTACTGATATGCATAATTATTTGTAAAATCCTATGTAGATTAGAAAAGTTCTTCAAAATTCTAACATTGTAAAAATTATAACTTTGTTCATTTTAAAAATTCAATTCTTAATTAAATATAATTGAATTAAAAATTTATTATTCTTACCACATCCTGTATTAATGAATCACAATCTGGTTGAGATAATAAAAATTTAACAATATCAATTCTACCATGTTCAGCAGCACACATTAATGATGTACTACCATCTTCATCTTGTATATTAATATCAGCACCAGCTTTTAATAACATTTCAACCATATCAAGATTTCCATGCGATACAGCTAACATTAATGCAGTTTGACAATGCTAAAATTAATTTTCGAATATCAATATATATAGTATAAAGTATATGTATTATAATAAAATATTATTAATTTGTACCTTCTTAGCTCTTATATTAACATCAGCCATCTGAAACAATCGTTGAACGACTGTTCGATGTTCAGAATTTTTTAATTTTGCTAAAGAGACAAGCATTACACATGTATATCCAGCGTTATTCATTTGATTTACATTGCAAACCTTTGAATCCAGCAATATGGATACAATATCGAAATTTCCATGTGAAACAGCATAATGCATAGCTGTGTTACCCTAAAAAAAGATAATAATTATATATATATTATATACTAATTGTCCTCTATGACAATATTAATATTTACTTACATTTATATCAGTAAAATTCACCATATATTTGAGCAATAAAATTGAATAATCTTCAAAACAATCTAAATAATCTTCAACATTTAATGGATTTGCTTTATCAACACTAGATATTTTAAACCATTCTTTTTGTACTATCGCATTAGCATTCTTAAGATTATTTGATTTTGATGTTGATTTTTGTAATGAATCATTTATTACTTTAAGAGCTGCTTTCATCTCTTTGGTAGGTGAAGCTCTAAAAAGAAAATAAAATTATAAAATTGAATAAATAATTTATTATTTAACATAATATATAAGATGATAATACTATATATCAACTTACTTTTCTCTTGGCTCTGATGATGCCGTTGCTATTTGATTCAATAATATATTTTGCATGGCTCTTGAAGTTGCTTCTCGACTAGTTTCTGGGTATAATTTTTTATCAGATTTTGTTTCAAAAACATCAGCATTCTTAGTAATTGATAAAGGTTCAAATGCAGCAGATGTTCCAGGTACTGCACTATCAATTGTTTTATTATTGATAATAATTTCACGTTGTTGTAGAATACCAGAACGTTCTGGTGAATTTTGTTTCGAACTCGAATTTCTCGATGATGACAATGATGATGAACATTCTCTTTCTTCACTAATTCTATCAATTAATTTTTCAGCTTTTTTATTTAATTCTAATATTGATGAACTTGTACATGGTAGTTCAGTTTTTAAATCATCTGCTGTTGTAGTCCTGTCAAGAGGTGGTGATTTTTCTAATTTTCTTATTGAATCAATTCCACAAATATCTTGTGAATTTTTTGTAAAATCAGTTTTTGTTGCAGTATTAGATGCTGATGAAATACTATCATTGTCCGTATTTTTACGTTTTACTATTGTTGTTTTTGTTATTTTAGTTGTTTTAATCACAGAATCCAGACTGGTTGGATATTGTTGTTCACTAGTTTGTTTAGCACTAATTATTTAATTACAAATTTATGTAAAAAAAAAAAATTGTATTTTTGATAGAAATTTTAATTTAATAATTTTAAAAAAATAATCAAATCGATTTCTGTATATTTTTTTTTCTTTAAATTTTAATTAATATTTTTTTTGTATAAATAGAAAAAAATTGCGAAAGCTTTTATGGTATTTAAATAAAATTTTTATAAAATTAAAAATTAAAAATAATCGCGTCAAGCAAAATTAATTATAAAATTTCCCTATAAATATATTATATATATATATATATATATGTATGCTGTTGAACAACTGCTACAACAGTTATGAAAAGTTATATTCCAACTGATTTCCAAATAGACATAGGCCAATATATAGGCCGTGCATATGCGCATTCAATTCGACTTTTTATTTTAATGGAACGAATTGTTTTTTTATTTTTTTTATGTTTTAAGTTCTATGATAAGGGGAGATTGTTGTGTACATACATAAGATATATTGAATATAAGAATGCAAAACAAGTGTTACACAATTCCTGGGAAATATTAATGTCAAAATCTTAAAATTTACATTCTACCCTAACAAATTTACTATTCCCAATAATTTACTGTTAACAAAAGAAAAAGAATAAAAAAAAATAATTTGGCGCCTTTTTATACTTTTCTATTGTACGCATGTCTTTTTTTTTATTCTGCACGATATTCTGAATTACATACAAAATTACATTACAAAAAAAAAATATAACAAACAAGGGGGGTTTTATTAAAAACAAAAAAAAAAAAATGTTATTCAAATTTTATATTCACCTTGTTATTTCATTTTGTTGTTGTTTTTCTTTAGTTGGACTATCTTCTGGCGATGGTAACGTATAAGTATTTTGTCTAACAAATTTTCTTCGTGGTGAATTTGGACTAGGTAATGTTGTTGGTCTTGGTATTTTTGATTGTTCTGTTAGCGATAACAATATATTTCCACCAGATGATGCAGTTACAGATGTACCAGCAGATGATACTAAAGTTTTGGAAAATTCTTTAGCTAAATTTTTTATAGCATCTTTACATGTATCACAATAGTTATCAGCACATGCAATATGTATATGAGGTTTAATAACATCACCGCATGCAATATCTTTTTTACGAATTTCATCTGTATTTGATGATGAATTTTTTGTAATTTTAATTGCTGAAACATCTGGTAACGTATTCGTTTCATTATCTCTAGTTCTCATTCTTTCAGTATTCATTCCATGTTCTCTAGTTCTTAATAAATTTGTATTCATCCAATTTTCTCTTGTTCTTAATACATCAGTATTTGTACCAAATTCTTTGGTATACAATAAATCTGTATTACAACCGCTTGTACTCATCATTGGTTGTTCTTTTTCTTCAATAACACGATCAGTATTTGTAAATGTTGTTATTAAATTAATTAAATCTTTTGTATCAGTTTGTTTGACAGAATTATTATTAATTGCAGCATACTGTGATGATTTATTTTGATATAGTGGACAATTTTGTATACCAATATTTGTTGATTGTATTTGACTTTGTACACCAATATCATTAGAATTTCGTTCATATTGTGTTGCAATATTTTTTCTTTTAATATTTAATTTTTCATTATCACCTAATGTAAATGTTAAACTACGAGCTCCCATTGCTATAAATGATTTACTTTCTTTTTCATCTGGACCACAACTAACAGTACGTTTGGGATAAGAACATTTTATACATAATTCTTCAGTTGTTTTATGTTCTGAGCAACCAATAGATCTAGTATCTGGTTTACATATAATATATTGATCTCTTTGTGATGGTTTTGCCATACAACTTTGTGTTAATTTGAGCACTGGTCTCTCTTGACTAGTTTGTACATAAACATTACGTGATTCTGATTTGGTAGCTGGTGCCATTTGTGTACCAACAGTTATTTGAGTATGACGACGTATTCTTTGTTTGCTTTCTTCATGATCGATTAAAGCACGTTGAATTAAACCATTAATATCTTGTTTTGTATATAAAGGATTTTTAATTCCAATCGCTATTTGAGGATCTGTTCCTATAGTTCGAGTTGTCATCGAATGTGTAATTGATGTTCCAACATCTCTTTGTGACGGTGGATAACACATAGTGGAAACATCATGTTTTTGTATTTTTCTTGCTGGTGGTGTTGGTTGTTGTTGTAGTTGTTGTGACAAATAACCATTTGTATCAGTAGATGATGATGAATGTGAATTTGTACGAATTAAATTACCAAGACTTTCTAATGATACTGGACTTATTCTTTGTGGTGTAAATTGTGAACTAGTTTTATGTATTGTACTTGTTATATTAGTTGAACTTGTTCGTATCGGTGGTTCTGGTGGTATTTGTTGTAATTGTTTTTTTAATTTTAATTTTTCTTCTTCTTCATGACGTAACTGCATTTGAAGATGTTGTTTTTCGTTTTGTAATGTTTCTAGTTTTCTCTAAAAATAATTAATAATAATAATGGAAAATTAATTAAATATGTATTCTAAAATTTTATTATTAATATTATTTTTTATTAACTTGTAAAGTTGGAATAGCATTTAATTGCTCTTCCAATTCCCGAATCCTTTTAGAATTGTCTGTCATGTGTTGCCGATTCAATAAACTCACATCATTTATTTGATTATTTATTGGATATTGATAATTATTATTATTGTTATTATTTATTTGATAAGATCTTTGATAATTTTCCGATAGTGAATCATTTAATTTGCTATCGTTGGAGAGTTTTGAATTAGAAATGCATGAATCTAAAAATAAAAAATAGAAAAATATTATTTTTAAAAAAATTTCTACTACTATTTACTTTTTTACTTTAAAAATGATGAAATAATAATTTTAATTGAAAATTTTACACTTTTTAAGTAAAAAGATTTTTAATTTAAATTATTGATAAAGAAATTTAAAGCTTTAATCTTTCTTTCTAAATATCTTATAACTTTGAGTTCGGGATTTGTTGAAGAAGAGACTATCACAAAAAAATAAAACAATTATTTCAATTAAAATTACATACAAAAGATTAAATTATACATATATATATAAATATACATATATAATAACCAGGGCAACCAAAAATAGACACAGACTTCTTTTCTAAGTGTTATTAAAGAATTACTAGATATTAATATTGCTCAAGGCAGCGAGTCTCAAATATTAGAGGCAGGATTTTTTCCGGTCTCCTAATAAAGTTTAAATTAAATTAAAATTAACTATATAGATATTCATCCATTTCCTGGAATATTTTGAAATTTAAACTTTTTTTTCTTAAAGCATATTTCCGTACATTTCGCTTCTTACCGCATTGCTTTGGCATATTTTTCTTTAAAGAGAGCATATAGTTATGTAATAGATCTAATAGATGGTGTCTTTCAAAAATATATTTCAGCCGGTTACTATTTCCGATTCCTGTGCACGCACGGAAATTAAGGACACCGTTGTTAGATAAAAACTCAGATGGACTATTGAGGAAAATAGAATTAAAATCTTAAAATCTGTAGTTGTGTAAATTCTTAAAAATAGTTATAAATAAAAATAAAAATAAATAAATTTAATCTGTGTAAATAAAATTAAATAAAACATTTTGAAATTAATTAATAAATAAAATTAGTTTATTAACAAAAGTTTTAATCATTATTTTCTAAAACAACTTAAGACAAAATATTTCGAAAAAGAAATATTAACTATATATTTGAATATTTTAGCAATTTTTAATAATTTTTGTTGACTTACAAGCTATAAATAATTTTTAATATTCATAATTTGAACAACATAAAACTTTAACTTCAAACTCATTCAATACACACTACATATGTACCTTGTGTAACATACCAAAAAAACTTTAATAAAATTATATAGGCTTAGACTAATTTGAATTTAATATTCATTTGTTATGACTAAACCGGTTAAAATAATATTTAAATAATAAGACTTATTTTAATATACTGCGTTTTTAATACGGACTAAAAAATATAAAATAATTTCTTCTAGTCCTATACAGATTTATAACCACATACCAATTCCTGACCTTCCTAAGTAAATCATCCTAAGAATTTGTAATTGTGAATTTTTAAAACTTTGCTGAAAAAATTATTTTAAAAAAATTGGTACAGTACCATCTCTGCTCCAATAATTACATGTAAATTTTTATAGATTTAGTTTATTAACTGCAAATGGACATTGAATTTTTATGTACATAATTATGTATACAAAAATTTGTAGTTAATTATTACTAAAATTATAGACTATTAGCTATAACAATACTATAAAAGTAAAATTAAGAAATTGGAAGAAATAGAGACTATTTGTGGACTTCTCAATATTTTAAAGCAGGGAGATAGGAGCTTAAATTAACAGGGGTAAGAATTAACACGCAACTTACGCATATACCACCCATCTCAGATGTTGAGTTTTTCTATTAATTTCTCTTTTTATTAAGATCTCTATTGAATGACATTATTCGGTTTGTCATTGAACGTTGTATGAAAAGGTTAGGTGTACGGTCTGATTTTTTAGTCAAAAACATAAATTTTTTGGGTGATTAAATTTTGATTTGTAAGTAAGTTTACTGTTGGTTTTATATCAAAACTCCATTTATTTGCTTTATTATTAGTTAATTTTTATGTTTTTTACTAATTTTAAATAATATCCACAAACTTTTTCATAAAGTTAAAGAAATAATTATAAAGAGGTAATGGGGTAAGTGTTAACATATTGCTGAGGCAAATTTTAACAATGTTAATACTTACCCCATTTTATGTTTTTAAGAAAAATTAAGTTTTCATTATTGTAATTTTTTTTGAATGCGAAATTATAAAAGAAAAACAAACAGTGTGTGTCCAGAAATTTTCGAGCTAGCAGCTCAGGAAGTTCTGGAAAAAAAGTTAGTTTACGTAAAGGGGCAGAAAATTTTAATCTATGTCATGTCACTTTGTATAAATTTATGAAGAAAAAAAAAAGAGGACCCTGCCATTTGTGTTGGTTTTAAACAACCAAGAAAGGTGTTTTTTTGCACAACAAGAATAAAAAATAACTAATTATTTATTAAAATGTTCCAGTATCTATTTCGGGTTGCTTCCTAAAGAAGTAAAAAAACTAGCTTATCAATGTGCTACATTTTTAAGAATTAATAGCATTTCACCTTCTTGGCATACCAACGAGATGTCTGGACCTGATTGGCTTATCAAATTTATCCAAAGAAATCCCAGATTATCAATTAGAACACCTGAAGCTACTTTGTTAAGCAGAGCTACGTCATTTAATAAAACTAATGTAGAACCGTTTTTTAAAAACTATAAAAGCTACTTTTAAATAAATATCCGTTTGCTGCATCAAACATATAGAATGTAAACGAAACTGGTATAACTACAGTTCAAAAACTTAAGAAAATTGTAGCTCAACGTGGACAAAAACAAATTGGAGCCGTAACATCAGCCGAAAGAAGTATACTTGTCACTTTAATTGTTGCGATTATCACGGTTGGAAATTAGCAGTTCCTCACATATTTATTTTTCCCCTTGTCAGATATTCACAAATTTTCATTTGTAATGGTCCGCCATTGCATTGGCACAGGAAAAAAATTTAACCAAACTCAAACGAAAAGAAAAACAAGAACTGTGACTTTTGTGTTACTACAAAAAAACCATGTATTATATTATTAATCATATATTAATCATATAATACATTATTATAGATTAATAATATAATGGGCCTTATTCTGAAAAGTGAATCACTTTTTCGCTACGTACCGGTAGAGCATCACATTGCATCACATTTGGTTTTCTGAGAAACGAATGATACGATATTTTGCAAAACTGGCAGCATTGCTCATTAAAACTTTCAAATTTATTTTTTTTTATGTTTTGACATTTTTTGTTTTAATTTTTTGTTTGAAAAGTGAAATTAAGTGAAGTTAAATTAAAATTTTATAGCTATTAAAAAATGTTTTTTCTTTATATTACGAAACAAAATATAATAAAAAAAATGTGTTCAATTATATTTGTTTTTTTGAATTCATTACGTATTTCAGACTCTCGAAAGAAACCTTTGCAATGATTATAGATAAATTAAATAATAATTTAAATCCTGCAATTGGTCCACATTCAGTAAAACTCATTATAAAATTGGTTGGAACATTGCGCTTCCTTGGTGAAGGAAGTTATCAAAAAGGCTTGGAGACGAGTTTTTGGTAGGTTCAGCTACATCAACTATTTCTAAAATATTAGCCGAATTGTATCGAGAATATATAAAATTTCCTGAAACCGAAGAAGAAAAATTATCCATCAAATTGAGATTTTATAATAAATTTGGATTCCCAGGAATTATTGTATGTTGATGGAACATGTGTAAAAATCATTGCACCAACAAACATTCAAACTGCCTCCTATTTGTAACTTTTCTATAATTACAAATGTAAAATAATATTTAATAATTATTTTTAAATATAAATATATATATAAATAAAATTAATTTACTTGAATTTTACGTTAATTATATATTTACTTTTTCTCATTCGCCATCTTTCACTACCTTTTTCTATAATGATATACTTATCGTTTTTTCTGACAGCGAACAAAAAAAATCGATTCTCGTAATACCATGAAAATCGAAACGTTACGATAAAAACCGATCAGTATCGCTATTTCGCTTCCAGAATACCAAAAATTAAATTTATCATATTTTTCAGTACGTACCGAAAAATTCGCTTCTCAGAATAAGGCCCAATATAATACAGACTAAAAAGACTGAAATATCATTTAATTTAATTTATTTTTATTTTCTCTGAAGTATGAAATAACGTTAAGTTTTATTTGTATTTTAATATTGAATTGCTATTATTTTCGTTATTTTTTTATATCTATTCTTTACTTTATTTTTTCTATTAAGCATATTAAATTAAATAAAATAAAATGATCTTAAAAAATTTAAAATTTATAAAAAACAACTCATCGCAATATTTTTTATTTAAAAAGAAACGGAATAATTATTAATGCTAATAAATAACCCATAAGTTAATAGTTATACCTGAGCAGTTAATATTAGCCCCAAACACGGGGCAAAAAGTAATTTGGCACTTTTTTCTCTAAAAACATTCTTATTGCAAACCTATTAACAATTAAAATAAAAATCTTTCAAAAAGTAAAAGCTATTTGATTATACCATTATTTAAAAAAAAAAGTTTATTGAAATTATATTTTTATTAGAAACTATAACTCATTTTAAAAAAAATGTTAATTGTAGCCCCTGTCTTCCCCATATATTAAACATACATATATAATTAACATATCCAAACGTATTTAATTAATTATTATCTGACAAACTAAAATACTTCAAACAATATTTTTGATAACAATAACTTTTACGAGTTGTTTCGTTCATCACAACAAACAATACTTGAACTCATCAGTAAGTATTTGTATAGATGTTATTAACGCATCTGTGAGTTATAAAAATCGACCAAAATCTTAACGTAAAATCTATTTTATCATACTATAAAATAAATTTATAAATTTACTTAGAAAGCATTCAAAACTTCTACCGGAAGTATAGCAAGTAAAATTTAAGATACAATGGTGATATAACTCCTATATGACTCCTATATGATATAACTCTTATATGTATCAATGTAAATAATAATAAATAAAACTTGTTCTGTTTATTTATTAAAAACTAAAATACGATAGAAATTTTAATAATTTTTAAATAAATTTATAAATTTTATGTAACATTTTTAACTTTAGAAACAATACCTTTTTTTTATTAGGTTGAGCATCGAAGAGCAAGGCGATATAGGTAATAATGGTGTTCATATAAGTATTAACTATAATGTTTGGAACAATGTATGTGTCTTGTGTATGGTTGTATTTTTTTATTTAATATTAGCCATATGTACCTTGAATAGTAAGCCTGATTTATCTAATATATTAAACAGTTCAATTAATCGTAGACAGTAGTTAATCTTTAATAAATCCTAAAATTTAGTTAAAATTAAATATTTCACTTAAAACAAAAATCTATTTTTTTATTATATAGTTATATATATAATAAAATTTATATGTATATTAATTTAATTTATTTATTTATTATGCTCCATAAATTGTACAATTAATTCTATTAAAACTGTTTACTTATGTGTAATTATCTTTATTACAGTTCATTTGTATGTTTTTATTTTTATTTAGAAATTTACGAGTTCAGATACGAGTATAAATTTAAATGAAAAATATGTATATGTATATAATCAAGTTTTAGCTGAGAAAAATTATATTCTATTCCAAAATCAAAATGAAAACTTAATTAGAGTTTTCCGGATATAATAATGTATATGTATGTCAGTAAACAATATACTTTAATGTATACTTTTATGTATATAAATCTAAAAATTATTTTGATTTAAATTATTTTCGAAGTAAATACATATAATAAAATCCATTTGTTTAATTGAATTTTAAAAATATTTCGAAAAAAATTTGAAACTATGTATCGTATAATAATCCAAGGTAAAACCCAATTTTTTATTAATCTATTTTTAAAATATTCATTTAAATAGGATTGAGTTCCAATTTTACACTTACCAAATTTTAAAAATTGTTTTAATCCTTTTGTTATTTTACCCATATTTAATAAAATTATTTATATAAATATAATATTATAATATTTCTTTATTTAATAAATATATATTTTAATTATATAATTTTTAAAAAAAATAGTACAATTTACAATTAAACTTAATTAAAATTTTCGTTTCGATTATAAATACATAGTATGTATTAACAAAATAAGATAAAACAAAAAGTAAAAAATTAAAGTAAAAACGAAAAATTAATTTTTAAAATTATTTTACATTCTAAATTTTTAAACTGATAGATTCGAAAGATGCGATTCAACTGATGATAATGTCCTTCTTCAGAGTTTGTATTAAAAAAAAAAAACAAAAAATAACAATTATAATAATTTAGGATATTGTGTCGATCATTATTAAAAAAAAAAAAAATTGGCAACCCCATGTACAAACTTTTTTTTTTTCTGACAATATCAACAATTTCTGGGTTTCATTTAATTTTAAACAGTGTTGGATTCAAGCATATTAGATTATTTATTAACATTTTTTTAAGATTATTTTTGAAAGTTATATTTTAATATTATCTAATGAATGTTATTATGTTTTTTTTGTGGCTGGTCCACGGACCCTAAATAATGTTGAACAATATTCCATTTCTAATTTCTCACATTCCCGCATTTGGGTATGTTTTACCACAGATATTAAAGTTGTTGAACAATAATTTAGATATATCATAATATATGTGTATACATATATTATATATATAGTATTCTTCGTCAATAGTTATATTTAGTAAAATAATTCAACTGTACAAATTTATAACATTCAATTTGAAATAAATGAAATGATATTAGTTTTCACTCAATAATCAAATTGATTTTATGTGAAAATTAAAATTATTTTTATTGATTGAAGTGAAAATTATTTGATTGAAATCTCTTTATTCTGCACTCAATATTATATGTAACCTATCAATATTAACCATAAATATGCAAAATATTAGACCAAGGTGATATACAAATAGTGACCTACTAAGTGCAGTGCAATATGCCTCTATGCAAGCTATCTACCATAGGACTTTATTAGTATAGATAACATTTTGCATAAGCATAAGTCCATCGCATCCGCTTTAATGACATCAGATATATTGAGATATTTTTTTCTTTTTCAAGAAAATGGATTCATATCTCAAACTGTGCTGTAAAAAAAATCGAAATTTAATTCAAATGTTATTTAGGGCTTTCTTGCAAGTATTACACAACACAACAGTTCTAACTCCGGCTTAGTTTTGAAGATAAATAGCTTTTCGAAGTCAAACATTTTTTTTTTTAAATTTAAATTTTTTATCATATAACGGTTTTTACCGATTTATATTGGAATGTTTCATAATTTAAAAAAAAATTGGAAGTTTTAATTTCTTAAATTTATAAATTTATAATTTCTAATGCAGTTGACTTTTATCGTCGAAAACAAAATAATTTTAGTTATTTTTATTGTTAATTAGTAAAAAAATAAATGTTCAAAATCACATTGAGAACAAGCTCCTTGTCCGGAACATACTTTAGCTTTACAATTGCTTTATATTTTATACAATTTTGTATTTATATTCTTTTTGTTATAAGGCAAAATATTTCTTTATTATGGAGATCAGTCTGGGCTCTTTTCATATAAGAATAGTATCAACGTTGAATTCATTGTCGCCATCGTTCCGGTGGTTCTACTGTTAATTAGTGCGATCACTTGGTGTAGCTTCATAAACAACTTTAACTATCATTTAAGTATTAATCACACTTTTGTGATTCCTTTTCCATCCAGAATACTGTTAATTTATAGATTCACATAGTATGACCGAGTATAGCAGTGCATATATGTGTATAGAGACTAGAGAGCAAAGCGTGTTTTGCGTTGGAATTGTTCAATGTAGGTGCTTACATAGATACACTCACATCATTGACGTTAATAATATTGTAGTAGACATTTTTTGATAGGTGGTAAAGAAAAAAATATCATCATCATCAATCAAGGGGTCCTTCAACCCCTTTAGATGGGTTTGCAAAAAATCAAATATAATTAAATATTGAAATTACAACGATACTTGTATATGAGTTATAATTATTTATTTAAATTAAACAAAATTAATTAAATATTTTACAAATTATAAAAATAGTGACACTTAATTTTTTTTAAATATTTTTCTTAAGTACGTCCCTTCATCTTTTACAGAAAATATATTAAAGTAAGAAAAAATTAGCTTAATGATTATTCAAAGAAAAGAAAAAATTCTGAAAAATTAATTTTTCTAGAGAAAATTTAAAAGCGTGTCAATGAAAATAGACAGTAGTAAAAATGAAAAATAAACATAAAGTACAACTAAAATTTAAAATTATTTTATATAGTATTTTTGTTTATCTATATACATAATATTTATATAAAAATGTATATACAATATTTCGGGGTCAACGATTTATTTTATAATCTAACCACAATAACATCAGTCACATTATATCAGATCCATCTATTCGAAATTAATCGTCACCTATAAAAGCTGAAAATTTACGTAGGAACATACATACATATATAATATATTTGATAATATAAATTAAAAATAAAGGTGTTTAAAAACTTTGTACTACCAATAAGATTAAAAGAGCCAATTCGAAAATTAGTCATCAAATAAAAATTAAATATAAATAAAAAAAATATAAAAACAAAAAAATGTTTTTTTTTTTTAATTAAATATTAATAAATTTAAAAGTTAACTTTTTGTATTTTCGAGGAAAACAAAAAAAAAGAAAAGTTTTCTTTTATAAATAAATAAAATAAAAATACTTATTATGTGTATGTATGTATATATGAATATTGTTTGATTAGTCCTAAATTTAGTACGCACTTGATTTTGTATATTTTGTTTTCTGATTTTGTAGTTTGCAATAAAAGGGTGATTTTGTTAGAGTAAAGTTGGATTTTGACATGTGCACATTAACCGATCTTGTTATATTTGATAGATGAGGAATAACATCTCTGTTTTAAAATTTTTGAGTTTAGTAAAGTTTAATAAATTAACCTTGATTTATTTTAATAGATTAACATTTACACCGTCACAACCATTTCGACAAATTGTTGAAATTTGTTTACAAAATCAATGTTTTGTTTGTCAAAATTATAAAGTGGGGAAAATTGAAGTCGGGAAATTTTAAGTGTCTATGCATAACATCAGAAAACTGATACCAGAGTTTCTAAATTATGTCAAATATTTTATATTAACTGTATTATTATTTATTTGTTTTTTTTTTTTTATTATTTATTAGAAATTATTAGAAATTTAGATACATAAAATCTTTATATCTTTATTTAGATACTAAATCCTTCAAAGTTATATACAATTATTTTCATATTTTAACAAAATTGTTTTGGATCTGTGTGCGACCAGAACATCTTATATTTTTTATATACTAATTTTGTTTTTGTCTGAAGCCTTTTATAACAACAACAACAAGAGTACTGAAAAAATATTTCATTATGTATGAAAGAATGAGAATTGAGAGAATAAATCAATTTTTTTTAATGTACATATTATGGAAGTAGGTGTAGTAGACTGTAGTGTAGGTGCAGGTAGAAGTAAAATGTAGAGAGAAAATAATATTAATGTATTATGATGAGAGACGATACATATTTGCTTTACAATGTTGATGGTATTTGGAGTTGTATTGTAATGTACATACTTTTTTATACTGTACCCAAACTTTACTAGATTTTCAATGGCATTATACTAATCGTTATTATTTTATTTTATCCACATTAATTTTAAATCCAACAGTAGCAGATTTTTTTTCTGAGGTCAAAAATATTTTTTATTTTAATTCGTCAAAGAATTTTTGTGTTGAATTTGAATGTTGTCAGCTTATGTGATTATTACAATTGATTTTATATAGATATACTGATGTTCGATTTATACCTGTCTATTAGTATTTTATATACATAGATATGTGTTGCATTCTATCTCAATGTTTTAAAACGTGATGAAGCGTAAAGTTGTTGTTGACAGAATATCAGTTTGTCTGCTCTTTCTGTTGTTTTAAATTCATCGGTTTTTTTATTTTTTTATCTGTCTACTGACAACCAACCATTTATATGTATATATTTATAGTATGCATTTGTATGTTACGTACCTACTATATGTGAGGGCTAAAATAATTAAATTTGTTAATTTTCTTGAGATGCTCATGTTGTGAAAGACAATTTCAATGTAATAAAAATAATTTTATTGAGTTGTAAGCCTATAATAAAATATTATAATTTATACAGTATGTATGGTTTTGTTGAACTTATATAGTATTTTTCTAAGCTATGTCTCTTTACAAAATATATTTTTTTATATAGTTGCAATGCAGTACTATGGGATAATTCTAACTGCTTTAAAGCAGATACTTTGGCATACCCCATTACATACAATAGTTATTTTATTAAAATTTGGGACATATCAGTATTATCAGCTTTAAAGCTTTATTAACTATTGTAAAGTAATTTTGCCTTGTTCCATTTTATTTGAAGTGATAACCAAATTGTATTCTAACTTATTCTCAAATTATAATTGAAAAACATTCTTTTATAACATTCATAGCTCATGCCTTAAGCAGATTTCTAACCAGGGACCTTCTGAATTTCGTATGTCAGATGACATAACAAATCCATCATATCGGTCGATAATAGTTGGAATCAACTATCGATTTTTTTCGGATGAACACTCTTACTGTTTTTACACAGATATTGGAATATTACAATTACATACAATAGCTTTTCTTTAGAATTTTTATGATATATCTACTAATTTCAAATATGGACAACTATAATATATCTCGATTAAATATTTCTTATTTGATTATATGTATGTCTTAATACTCTTAATTTATCTAAAAGCTGCTTTAAGCCCAGAATGTTTTCGGTTATACATGAATTTATGTAATTCAATTGCAACATGATAATTTTATCTAAAAACAAATAGCTACCTATATCTTTACTCCAATTAGTGTTGCAATTATTTTTGTAAACCTCTCAATAACAAATATAACAAATTTTTTTTTTTAACTATAAATAAATTTCAATAATTTATTATTTCTTTCTTCACCTTTTTAATTCTTTTTGTTTTCTTTAATTTAAAAAATAAAATAAATTCCAATGAATTAAAAATGTCAAAATATTGATTAATCCCTACAATAATTTTTAACAAAATATTTCAATCATCAACAAACAAAAAAATAAATTCCAAAGAAATTTTAAGTAAATTTCAATTTAAATTTCAAAATATCAAAACCACCTACAGAGTAAGATTAATACAAGAGTGAACAACAATAATAATGTGCAACAAACTAAAATTTTGCGTAATCATGACATTTAAGCAACCGACTGCAATTTATTAAAAATCTTTCTATAATGCATTAAGTATGCACATATCTATACTACCCCCTACTTGTTTACATTCCATAACATCAAATTAAAATAAAATTGAATTAGAATTTTAATCCAAAATAATATGTACATATATGTATGCACACATAATACACATTCATTAAATTCGTTAAACATTTGAATTTCTGACATTTTAAAACATTTACATATCTATGTATATATATAATACAAACATACATATTTAAAACTCACCTATTACATCAGAATATAATTGTTCCTGTTGTTGATCCCATACATTTATTGTTGAATTTCTATAAAAACCATTTCGTTTACTATTTTTATTGCTATTTGTACGTCTTGTTGATTTTGTACGTTCTAATGTTTTCTCAAAGTCACTGACCACTTTATCTAATGCATCATGCAAAAATGCTGATGTTTCTGGTGGACTATTTGTTGTGAATGATGATGTCAATGAATGATGTGGTGACTCATTATTACTATGTGTTGTAGTACCATCAAACCATTGGATGTCATCATATACTGATTTATTATTATATCTTGGAGATTCTGGTTCACTTTCAAATTGTGCCTACAACATAAGAGGATTATAAATAAAACAAAAAAAAAAAAAATAGATAAAATTTTAAAAATAAAAAATAAATAAAATAATTCGAAAAATAAATATTAGAAAAACCAGAAAAATTTTTATTTCTATTTAAAAAAAAAAAAAAAATGTTTATTTTCTGTTGCAATAAAAAATTCCACCGTACTATGAATTACCTAAAATGTTTTTATTTTTTATTTTATAGTTTTCAAGACTATAACAATATATATATATATATATTTTAATTTAGTTTAACTTTATAATTATCTATTTCCTTAACATACATTTATATTTATTAAACAAATGTATGATTTTTGATACATAAAAATGGCGCCCGAAAGTGCAGACTCGGGAATTTCAGGTGCAAAGAAAGAGTCAGACGGCTTCATTCTTCTCATTTACTTTGAACTCCTTCCGGTCCCATTTTCTTCGTTGTATATCCTTTAAGCGTTCTCCCTTTTGATTCTTACCAAACACAATCGCTGAAATAACTACCAGGATTCGATAAAATAATCAGAAACATAGTTAACACTTCTTGGGGATATCGAATTGGCGATAAAAACATATCATATGTTACGCTGATGACGCTGTACTACTCACAGAGAATGAATATGATCTACAAAGATTATTATTCAGATTTAGCGAAACTGTACAACATGTACAAAATGGAGGTATCTACAACAAAAACTAAATCCATGAATATTTCGAAGGATCCCATCATATATAAATTATCCATTAACAATCAAATAATCGAACAAGTGCTTAATTTGAAATATCTGGGCGTAAATATCAGCAGCAGAAACAGAAACACGAATCCAAGCAGGAAAAGCCGCAGCCATTTCAGATTATCTCCGAGATGTTATATGGAGAAACAAATACATGCTGATAGAAAACAAAACACGAATATACAAAAGTTGTATTCGGTTCATACTAACATACGCTATTGAAACAACCGCGGACACATCTAAATCAAAACAGAAAATGCGATCAACAGAAATGCGATTTCCAAGGCAAATATGTGGATACACATTAAGATATAAAAAATATTAAGAGATGGGAAACGTAGCAACGACATCAGAAACGCTTTGCGACATACAAGATTATTATAAGTCCGTTGGGGTCGAAATAGACGAAGAAACTGGAGAGACCATGTAAATAGAATGGCAGAGGATCGATTTGCGAAGGTAGTAATGAATGACCAAATCAATGTCAAACGTCTACTAGGAAGATCTCCAAAAAGATGGTATGAATGTTGGGACATCGTCATCATAAAATTGAAGATATATTCAAATTGAAAAAAACAGGCTCTAAATAGAAATTTGATTTGTAGCAATAATTTTGTTTTGTAAACTGTTTGTGTTTAGCAGTATAATTTTTTTGTTTTGTTTTTCAGATAGAAGAAAATCATCAAAAGAGTCTTCATTTATCGTTCTATTTTCCGGGGGGGAACTACTATCCTTTCGTTTATATTAAAACTAGTCTTTTAAGACTAACCATTAATACAGTTTTGGCTCTATTACTTCAGATATCTTTGATCAATCAAAATCCCATTAAGAATTTTTGATAGATAAAAGATTTTTTCCTAACACAGTTCGAACGGTTTCGTCCATTTAAGACGTCTAACAAAGTTTTGACTGTCAGCTAAGCGTAAAACTTAAGTATTAATATGTTGAGAATTTTGTGGCATACTGCTACAGTTTTCTGATTTCGTCTTTTAAGATAGGGATCTTAAGATCTCTATTAATGTCCACATTGCCAACATACCAGAGAGCATTCACAATGTTTCGCAACACCATATTTGAATATCGTATGCCCAGACTGGCTTTAATATTTGATTGTAAACCAAAACTTTGTTATATGTTCAAAGCGAAGATGTCGGCCAATTAGCCAATACAACTGGTTGTATTTCAGTTCTAACTCTTGTTTTTTTTTCTTCGTTCTTTCCATCTGAGCTTTGCAACAAGTGCCATACCAAGATATTTTTCTGAATTTTGATATGGTATGGCGACATTGTTTATTGTGACCGCTATGGGCCACTTTATTATTTTGTTTGTAAAATTAACATGTGTGGATTTTGATTCTGTTGATTTAATTCTCCACCTTTTGCACCATATGGAGATCTTGTTGTTTGCTTGTTGCAATTTATTTGTTGCTTCATTTATATTATTACCAACCACTAATACTGCAGTATCATCTGTAAAAGTTGCCATCGTTGCATCTTCTAGTTCTGGGATATCACTGATGTAGAGTAAATATAGGATGGGACCCAGAATGCTCCCTTGTGGTACTCCTGCATGTATATTGCTTAGCATAGAGTAATCTTCCCCTGGCTTAATATGAAATACTCTATTTGCTAAGTAAGATGCTATTACCTCGACATAGGCTTTGGGTAGAATACGGTGCAGCTTAAAAATAAGTCCCTCATGCCATACTTTATCAAAGACTTGTGAAACATCAAGGAACACTGAAACAACATAATTTGGAGATTACTGGAAGCAGTGAAATGGGCCTGTAAGACTTGGCCCCATTCGGGGATTTTCCTGGCTTATGAATCATAATCATAAAAATAAATAAAAAATAATTATGTAAACCCGCTCAGTAAAGCATAAGGGAAATAGTGGTGAGTAGAGAAAGGACAACAAAAAAAGAAATGTCGATGACAAATGGACAAACAAATACATTATGAAGATACATTTTTATTTTATTTGAACATTTTCAAAATGTTTTATTAAATAGAAATTTTGAATGAAGGCAAAAGCGGAAAATATACTTCTTGTTGTGCAATCAAATTTTCAAAGCATTTTTTCAGTGTTGCTGTTGTAGTTTGTTATACATACATATACATTATATTTGTTGCTTTTTGAAAACTAACAAAAATAAAATAAAAAAAAGTGACAACAATTAATTAAGAATTTTTTATGGCAACATAAGAGGGTTGAATGGATAAAAAATTAAAAAAAAGTTGATCAATTGCTTTAATTTTAATGTCACTTCACGTTTATTTGATTAAGTGAATTTAATTATTGATATGATCTTTTTAAGTTTGTTGCACTTTTATTTTCTATGAAAGTTTTTTTTTTTTTTTTTGCGAACGAAGAAATTAATGTAAAAATAATACCAAAGTAAAAATGATTTTCTAATTATGTAAATAGTCATAAGATATTGTATATCAAATCAATACAGCCGTTTATATAGGTCTTATGTTTAATTGGCATAAAACACTTTGTGGATTAATTAACACTTAATTTAGATTATTGTTGAGATTGGTTTTTTTTAGCGTTAAATAAAATTTTTTTTTTTCATTAATATTAAGTAAATTTTTTTGAATAATACAGAAGAAAGTATAGTTGAAGACGAACTTTGATTTTTGTGTAAACAAAATAATAAAATTAAAAAACTTTAGGGGCATATATGTATTTCACTAAATTTAGTTAATATCGTAATCGATTTCAGTAGCTACATCGTCATTTATGTGTCATTTATACTCGTAGGTAGGTAGGTAGACCTTTTAAAAATTGCAGTATTAGTGAAAAACTAATAAATCGTATTTACTAGAAATTTTGTTAAGTATCAGTATAACAGTGGTATTATATAGTGGTACTTAAAATAAAGTAGTATGTACTTAAAATACCAGTATTTATAATCCTATTGTCTATCGATTATACTACTGGAATCCTACTGGCGATAGATCATACTGGTGGTAATCCTACTGATGATAGATCATACTGGTGGTAATCCTACTGGTGGTATTCATTATGTACGACTATTTTGGCTGATTACTGGATATTTTAACTATTAACTCATGCAGATATAGGTACTGAAATATTTAAGAAAAGTAAATATGCTATACTCAGATATCATAAATATTAGAACAATGTAATTACCATATGAACCATACTCATCATTAGAGTCTGGAAATCAGAATCTTCATATCAAATAAATCAGAATTAATTTAGCTGTCCCTTGATTTTTCAGAAAAGTCTGAATTTCAAAATTTTTTTTCCAAAAATTGGAAATTTTTATTTTGTAATTTTTCGGAACAACTAATTTTTCACTGTTAGATCGTTTAAGATCAAATCTTTCATTTCATAATGTTATGCTTAGTTTTTACTATATTATCATTATTTTATTTATTGCCTTAATGTATTTGTACAATATGTTATTTTCATATATTTTAATTCTATATTTCAAGAGTTTATATTACAAGAATATTTATACCTTTGATTTGTAATTATCTAGACTAACCTGACTTAAATATTTATGATAAATTTAATTTGCAAAGGACAAAATGGCAAGTAAAAACCTTTAATTAATTATTTTATGCTAATATAAGACCTATTTTAAGCCTAACCTAACTCTTAACTAACGTCTATTGCTTAGTTTTTAATTATCCGTTGAGAAGTCGATGAAATTATAAATGAATTCTTTTTTTTTTTATATAGTTACCAGTGTTTGGAAATTTTTTTTTTTTGATACGTAAGCAAACAGCGATCTGTCAGTAGTATATACACTAAGCTTTAATATATTAAGCTGAAGTATATAGTCTTAGTTTTCGCTTTATCAACTTCCGGCCATAACTCCGTGAAATTTTACTAATCCTATGTCAGCCAGTCATCTTCTAGTGTCCGATGTTAATATTGTATAGTAAACAGCTTTTATGGTCTCACCCACTGAACTGTGATATACAAATTCCGACTATTCTTTAGCCAGTTTATTCGCTACCTCATTTTCTTGCATTCATAGAATGTTCAGGAACCCAACATAGTTTTAATTTGTATGTCGTTAAATGTGCCACTCTAAATTACTCTCCAATTCCGAAAACTTTAAATCTGTTCATATAATCAGACAACAGCTATTTATTAATGTGATGGATTTACAATCATGTGTAATACTTTTCCAGATCTTGATTTCGTTTGTTGTTTTACCGTTAAATTGAAATTTCGATACAGTATATTTTCTAATGCATTGTATATTAAAATAGATGTTTTATTTTCCAGTTTCTAATATAGTTTAATTTTAATTATAAAAAAATGATATGAGATGTGATAATGGTAAACAACAAAATCGAACCGTGACCGACAAAAATGGAGGGCGTTGATGTGTCAAGACCAATACATGGTCTATTGGCGACCTAAGTAAGTAATTAAATAGTAAAATATATAAAAAATTACGTTAAAGTAGTTTGGAAATATGCGATACGAAAAAAATTTGTAAATATAGCTGTTAAATAATATTCGCATTAAATATTTTGTTACATTCGCGTTAGATAATATATAGATATTGCAAGCTTCCTTCAATTGTTATTTTATTTATAAATTATCAATATATGCATGTATTGTAGTTTATTTAATTTTTAAAAATATTTGTAATTTTTGGAACCGAAAATAAGAAATTGTTGCACATCTACAGCAGCTTGTTAATGAGTTTCAGTTTAGAGTCAAAAAAATGTTGTTAATTCTATTTTAAAAATTGAGTAACCCCCTCATAATCATCTCGATTCTTTAAGACTCAATTTTTGATAATTGTCACGTGATATAAAATGTTTTTAAGAACAGAATTATTATAAAACACAAGGTGCTTCTTGACGATTTATTATTTTTCACATATAAACGTAGAATATTAGGGTACGAGGTGAGTATTATTTATTTTAACGTTTGAATTTTACGTCTAATAGTTTTTTCTGGTTCAATAATTATTCTATAAGTCTAAAAGTTATTCTAGGTTTAATTTTGTCTAGATTTAATTATTTTTCACAAATAAGTAGCATATAGCAAAATATGTTCTACTGTAATGTTCTAAGTATAGTATAATAGTTTCGGTGGTGACAATAATTTTTTTGAATTTTTTATTGAGTTCTTTCAAGTTATCTTTACAGTTATACGTACATAATATGCATGAGAATCACATTGTGATGAAAAATAAGTAAGAATTTATTAAGCTTTGAACAAAGTATTATAAATTAATAAATTACAAAAGTATACAATTTTTTAACTTTAATATAAGCTCTCAAAGAAGCAATCGATACTAATTTAGATCTTTAAATTTCGAATAATGAATTTGGAAATTTTTCTGCAGTAGAATTTTACAAACTAACTGCTATTTTATAGATCGATTGCGTTAAACTGGACGAATCCATAAAAATACTATATCAACATTAAATAATAAAAATCATACAAGTGTTGAACACGAACACTAAAACCAGAATGATATTTTGCTCGAAACAAACTATCTTAAAAAATAATAAAATAATTTTCATCCGAATACGGAAAGTGACTCTGTTGAGCCATTTACTATTCAACTTGATTATGAAATAAACAATTAAAAGAGTTGAAGAGGTTTGTTAGAGATTTCATAACAAATAAATATTGATTGTTTTAATCAGAATGCAATTTTGGATTGACAAAACCTGTATTTAAGTTATTTTACGCTTAATTTAAGCATAGAAAAACACCCTGTACAATTTTTGAATTTATTTTCGAAAAAAAAAATAAAATAAAATATTATTTTTAATACATCATTTTCATATATATATGTTTGTATAATTATATATTACATAGTTTATAACCTGTTTTCCAACTTTATATTCATTTTTGAATCTTTATTAGCCTGAAAACATCACTATGGAAAAGAAAAGATTAAAGAACTCAACATTTTACCATAAATTTTCTTTTTTTTTTTATAAAAGCATATTATACAGTCCATTACAATTATTTAGAACCACTTTTTATTTTATATGTTTTTAAGTTTTGTGACCATATTGTACTTGTACAATAAATATAGTTAATTTCAGTTTTCGAAAGTTGAGAATTTAAACAATTTTAGAAATAATTTGCCTATATCAAAACGTTCGGGAGAAATATACTGTTAGTTTTTTTTAATCAATTATCTAAATTTACATTTATATTCCGAAAATATGTATGACATTTATTTAGAGCCAAACAAATAACTATATGCATTTAAACAAAGGCTATACAAATTGTTGTATATGTTGCATATGTATAGTCTTTGATTTAAAGCAAAACATGTTATATTTATTTATATAATTTAGTTGTTAATTCATAAAAATTATTGCATATAATCAAAATGGACAATTGAAAATCGTTTAGTGTTACTGAAATAGCAAATATTGAACTGTTCAAGTCCAAAGGCTGCTGATGTGTACTGTGGCCGGTTAATTACAATTACAAATATAAAAATAAGCAAAAATCATGCTGCAATCAACAATTTTTGAAAAGATCTATAAAACTATTATTCAAAAAAACAAAAAAACAAAAAAACAAATAATATTTGATAACTGCCACAGTGTCACTACAACTATAAACGAAAACAAGTACTAAGAGCTATAAGTAACTACTAAAAAAATGAACTTATCCTAATGAACTTTATATGTATAAAATTACATTTGTAGCTTTCATTTTTCTTTTTTTACACTCTTGACAGTAACTAAGGTATAATAACCTTTTCGTGCTTAATTAAGTACGGTGCGGCTACAATATCTAAATAATATCAATTTGTTTTTGTATTTATATTGACTTCAATTAAAAAAAATACAGTTTATATTCCATGTACAATGTTGGTCTCAAAACTTAACAACATTAACAGAAAAAGTGAATCTATATAATTGTCGCACACTGTATATATATTTAAATATATTTAAATCTAATGGTAGAAACAGATAGGGCGGTATTCTTTTTGGTTATATATATATATTTTTTTTTTTTTTTTTTTGGTAAAAAGGTGATTACACTTTCACATATGAAAATGTCATAAATTTCATTAAATGTGCATAAAATTTAGTCATTACAAAGTTTTTCATGATCCCTGCACAAAAAACAAAAACGATATATGTACATTAAATATTTATAAGATGAAAAAAAAAACTATTTTTAAAAAGAAAAAATTAAAATCTAAATTTAAAAATATTCTTTTTTTTTTTTTTAATGTTTATTTCAAGACATTAGACACAAAATAATTAAAAGAACAAAAATTGAAATACACTTGTAATAACACTGCTGTGTCGTCAGTGTATTGTCATTATAATGATGCACTATACCACAATGACAGACAACTGGCACTGAACAGTACATCAATCTAATTAATTCTTTGTAATGGAAATTCATGCCTATATTTTTTTTTGTATTAAGAAACTAAAAATAATTTTGTTTTTCCTTTTTTACGGCTTATGGAATTCTAAAGCAACAAACAAACAGAACAGGATGGATGGGGACAATAATTATTCAAAAAAATCTCAAAAAAAAAATAACATAAAATACATAAAAAAAATTCTTAAAATAAAAATCAATATAAGATGTACATAAAATATATATATATAAAAAAAATTTACCTCTGGCACAGGTTGAACAGTACTATTTAGAAAATCCCATGAATTATAAAGATTTTCTAATCCTAACATAAATTCTTTTGATAACCGGGAACGTCGTTTATCTCGTCTTAAAAGTTCGCCATCAGATACCGGTTGATTATTTTCTGCTCTCGATTCAATATATTGTATAAAATCTAAGTCTATGTGATATCCATATGGGCAGCAATTGCATGTTTGTAAAGGTAGTGTATTATATTGAAAACCTAAAATTAAAATAAAATAACAAAAAAAATTATTATATATATGTATAAAAAAAAAAATTTAAATTTTATATAATTTAATAATAAATAATTTGGTCGATAATTTATATTAATACTCCAGAAAATTGTTTAATATCTCATATACTTGACCACAATTTACTACAAAAGAGATTTATAGCCTCTGAGCATTTTATATTTGTTAACCAAAATATTTTCAACCGAAACCAAAATCATTTCCCCACGCTATATATCACTATAATCGACTGGCCACATGTAAAACGATAGAATATGAACTGGGCAACAGTAACGGAGATAGTCTTCAATTTGATATGTCCATTACAGACAGAGACAAACACATTAAAAGAGTATATCTAGTATTAGGTATTAAACATGTACATTCTAGGTTAAAAGAATTAGCTTAAGTTAGTTTAGATAGGGTTATAATCTTTGATTAAGTTAGGTTAACTAGGTATAGGTTTTTATTTAAAACAACGAGATATAATATTGATTTTTTAAACTTTATTTTTATAATATATATATATATTATTTTTTTTACACTCTTGACAGTAACTTAGATAGAATCACCTTTTCGTGCTTAATTAAGTACGGTACTGCAATTTTACACTACAATATCTACAATATTTCGAATATTTATTTAACAAATTATTGGCTTTATCAACTCATTAAATGTGGAAAACTACTGCTATTGTCAAAGGAACTAAGCCTTCTTAAATATAATTAGCTCCATTATTTAATTTGTTCCCAGATTATACTCTCAATTATTTTTTGTCATTTATTTTATCCCAATGACAAAGGGTACTGGGCCAACGTCGAAAAAGCAATAA
Organism: Argyra leucocephala; assembly: GCA_963942445.1. Taxonomy (NCBI): domain Eukaryota; kingdom Metazoa; phylum Arthropoda; class Insecta; order Diptera; family Dolichopodidae; genus Argyra; species Argyra leucocephala. The sequence continues at coordinate 21,819,252 of OZ012681.1, forward strand.
AGCATTTTTTTTGCTTCATCGGGCATTGAATCTGGCACCTTTCGATTAAAATGCTGGCACTCTACCTACTGCGCCAGCCAGCCTTTCATAAGAAAGTAGTTTGTAAGCATAAAATAAACATTATGAATGAACAAACACAAATTAAATAATATAAGCAATTAGAATTAACATAAAAATTTAAAATTACATAATTTAAATGTTAATAGTAGCTTGTTTTTATTATAATTATAATATTAAAGCTGTTTTTCTTAAACTTTTTTTAGGCTAAGATAGTTTTAAGTTTGTATATTAAAGACACAGAATCAAAGTTAAATTACAAAAAAAATATATATAAATAATTATTAAATAACTTAAACATAACTATTATTATTATATGTATGTATGTACATTCAAGATAATGGCTTGTAAGGGGTTAATTCATAATGCCTCAACGAATCGGTATTCAATTTAAAATATTTGGGTGTGAATAAATTCTAAGATAATGAAATAAATAAAAATAATTTTTTTAAACAGAAAAATTTGCAGTCATATCTGCTTATATCAGGATTGGAATATAGAAAAGTGAATACTTACATGCTAAAAGGAAATAAAATACTGATAAGTATATCTGTAAACTTAATTGGTTATACGTATAGAGCCTAGTATAGAGTCTAGAACCTAATCGCGTAAGAAATTTACATCACATTTCGTTTAAGCAAAGCGATGCAAAATATGAAGAGTCAAAAATATGAAAAATTACGCAAAAGTAAATGTCAAAATTACATAAATGTCACTCTATCAAAATTTCTACTACATTTACGTTTGAGAGTATCAAATTTTAAAATTCGAAATTAAAGTAACAATATGCGAACAATAGACGTCAATATCATATTTATATTAAATTAATATATGATGTCGAAAATAGGACAGACACATTCAAAACATATTAAAGGTAAGAATGCGAACACTAAAGTGCCGATTATAATCAATTCGATCCGATTCGATTTCGATTTAATTCGAAATGTCATTTAGAATAGGTGATTATAATCATTCAGATCCGATTCGAATATTGACAATTCTTTAGCGCTTATTTACATTTTTGGTATTATTAGAAGATAAATATTTACAATCTACTTACTAGATATTTACTAATATTAAAATTTTTTCACTTGAAATAGTATCTATAACATAAATATATATATATATATTTTTTTATATTATTTATTATTTCTTCTATCAATAACTCTTCTATATTTGATAAATAAAAAAATTATATTTATAAGATTGTAATTATACAAAATATTTACCTAATTGAGTATTTTCACAAATATTATTGTTTTCCATTTTTATTCTTGTTTTGTTATTAATGTTCTTTTCACTATTTTTAGGTTATGCTTTTCGAAAAATTTGCAATTTGCTCAACCTTTCCGATCCGATTCGATATAGTTAGTTTGATTAATATGACCGTTTATTAATATTCAAATGCCATAAGAGAAAATTTGACAGTTGTTCGAATCGGATCGGATCGAATTGACTCTAATCTGCACTTAAGGTTAATTTACGAATACTCAGTGAGAGACAAAAAACATTAGTACCATTCAAAATGTAAACTTCTAAGTCTGAATAATTTAAAAATGACTATCGAAGCTAGTTTGTTGTCAAATTGTGGCATTATAAGTGGCATCATATTTAACAAATGTTTTTCTATTATCCAACAATGTGCTGTAAGGACGTCTCTCGGTTACCCAAATATAATTTCCAACATCAGATTCAAGAAAACTATTAATCTCTCACTCAACGTAAAGAAATTTTAATTCTATAGTCAATATTTTGTTGGTCGACTTAAAGGAGGTTTATTTAAAGAGGGGCATCCCTATAAAACATGTCTGAATAAATGTTCAAGTCAACATTTTTAAATCAACATTTTTAACATCGAAAAATTGCATAATTTGATATATATTCGGCATTTTCGAATCGACCATTTAGTATATAGGAATTAAGTTAAATACAAACTTTTATTTCAGGCCACTGAACCTTAATAGGTTAACATTTAGTAGGAGGCGAAATTTTTATTTACATTTTAGAAAATTAAAATTCGATTGACATTTTCCAATAAAAAAAAAGTTTATATCAACTTAATGGCGGTTTATGTAAAGATTTAAAACTATTTATAAACCTAGCTAAAAAAACAAACTTTTAATTTTAAAAAGTTACGAGTAAACTTCTATACATATCTTCTGTACTTCTATGCAGTTGTTTCTATATGTTAATGCTAAAATTAATTACACATTGTTCAGTAAAATTTGCACTTAAAAGAAAACAAAACAATTTGCATTCATTAACGATCATTTAGCATATTTTATTTTTCTTTAATAAAATTAAATGGATTACCTACAAAATATGAATATAAATTCATAAAAAAAATGAGAAAACCTCAAACATTTTAAATCTATTAAAAATTGTATTTAAAATGAGTACATTTTTAAAAAACAAAAAAAAAAAAAACGATTTGTTGCCGATGAAAAAATTAGCATGTTATTTTTTACGTTTACGTATACGAGTATATTCGACTTATTGTATACCTTATTGTATAACTTTCTAGATGTATAGGTAACATGAAATAGGTGGAAGTAGATGTTGCTACCCTTTTCAGGGGAATTGAAATGAACTATGAAAAAGAGCAGATGACCAGGTGTAAACACGAAATACCAAATTAAAAGTCGTTGCTAGCGCAAGTTATATCAATATTAACCAAGTTTTATATGAAATTGTAATTTAATAATAATAGACCACTGTTACAGAAGTTTAATAAAGCTATTGGAAGGAAACAGAGTTATTCTTATGTGGACTTCTGACTATCTAAGCTTTCAATTTCGTTTTGGAATTTTTGCACCAGCTTAGCCCAGGTAGTGTCCAACACCAAAGCTTTGATAGTGACTTGATTATCACCTAAGATGGTGACTTTGTTTTGGTTGTATGGATTAAGGATTTTTAAGGCTTTCGCAATTACAAGTAGCTCTACTTGAAAGACACTAGCATATTTAGGGAGACTATAAGACTTTGATATTTTTAGATCTTCTGAGAAAGTTCTTGCACCTAGCCCGCAGTTCATTTTCGATCAGTGAAAATTATTATATGATTTTCTCTTTTCTTCAAACCACGCTTCCAATCGACCTTAGCAGGAAAACCTATCTTAGGCAACCTTAAAATATTAAATTTCATATTCTATTTTTACTTATAGTTCTAACAATGAATTAGGTTTATTAAAATTTGCTTATTTTTCCTTATTGTTCAGTTTAGGAGTGATATAATCGGTTGTGTCTGGCAGCAGTTCATTTGAAAACTGGCCTATAAAACAAATTTTTTTGTATCCAACACATGCTACGCGTGTTTTTGTTTTGCCAGATAGAAGAAAATAATGAAAAGGGGCTTCTACTTCTGTTCTAAGTACCGGGGAAGAACGAAGTGAAGGACAGTGTCGACTTTAACGCACTAAAAACTCCCATCCTTTTGCTAAAATTAAAACTAGTCTTTAAGACTAACCATTAATACAATTTTGGCTCTATTACTACAGATATTTTCGATCAAACAAAATTCCATTAGGAATTATTGTAAGATAACAGATTTTATCCTATTTAACAGTTAATGTTAAGGACTTATAATAAAATTATTATAAAAACGAAAATGTTTAGTACAAGGAAGAGCACGAATACATCAAAGAGATAGGATCTTCTTCTTCCGTAGCGCCAACTAAAAAAGAAAGAGAATTATGTGCGTGGAAATAATGCTTATGTAAATACACACCATATTCATATTCAGTTTTTTTTTATTTATTGTTTTTGTTCTTGCAAATTAATATTTAAAGTGATGGTGAATCCCAAACTTTATTTTACTACTGCCCCTTTTTTAAAAATTTAATTTTAGCTTTGTGTCAGTATTCTGGTGAAGAAAACATTGAAATTAGTGTAATGTTGAGTTGTTTTGAATTAAATTAATTTAACGTTTGCATTTTTTTTTAAAGTTATACCAAAGACCGTTAATATATCAAGATACACAAAAGTAGTTTGATCGTATAAAGATCAGAGTTGAGATGAGGCATTTTTACGATCTTACTGTTTCATATAAAACCACATAAACAATATACGATCAAACTACTTTTGTGTATCGTTATATATTTACTATCTTTGGTTATACCTTTATACACGAATGCACAGAATTAACTAATTGATGATTGTAGAAAGAAAATATCAGTGTCAGGTCAATAAAATGGTTAAAATTATTCTTGAACTTTTGTAGATTGTATATACATAGGTATTTTTTTTGCATTGTGGACATGTTTGTTGGAATATGGTTCCAAATTCGATAAAATTTAACTACGAACAAATTTCCATAGCCAGTTTTGAGCCACCTAAGAATTTGCGCTGAGTATAGAAGTCGGGTGGATATTTGATACATCTGTTGCCCTCGGTGGAAATGTTTAAGGGAATGTTAATTAACTTTATTTATTTTTATTAAAAAATTAAATGAAAATGAATTTAATTTTATTTTTTTTTACTCATTTTTTTTAAATTTTATAATGGAATTTTGATAGGCTTGAATTTTACAACAATATAATTTTCTGAAAATAGGCATAAATGCATGTTAACTTACAAATTTTTACGGATTTGCAAATGGTCTGTATGTTAACTCGCAAATTTATATAAATTTACGTAAATTTATCCAAATTCCTGTATGTTCACTTTTTTATTTGCATGCTCTTTACAAATTTTTGAGAAATTTAAGAGAATTTTGTGTTTAAAAGGTGACGTCAGAGCTCTCTCTTAAATAAATTTTTTCAAATGAAATTTCTATTTGCAAAAATTTGTAAAAATTTGCTGTCAATTTTTTGTTATTGTTTTAAATGTCAATAGAATATTTTTCATATAAAAAGTAGTATACCTAAAATAAATAAAAAGTTGTATACCTAACCTGAAAACTTATGTATATAACTTTTTATCGACAAAAAGACCAAAACCACGAAAAATTATTCAATTTAGTTTTTTTCAACAAAAACATTCAATAATTTTACAAAAAATTTCTGAAAAATACTAAATTAATTCAAATTTAAGAAAATCTCATAACCTAAAAATCAATTATTTTTGACATGAAAAAAATTGGAAAATTTTTTGCAAATTTTGCGTATGTCTACTTTTGTTTGCAAAACAAAACATTTTAACTATTCTCGCAGAATTTTATGATCACGTGATTTTTCCTCTCATTTGCAAATTTTTGCAAATAAAAGCTAACATACAGACCTAATGTGTACATATTTACTTTTTTATTTGCATGCTCTTACCAAAATTTTCAGAGATTTAAGAGAATTTATAATTTAAAACGTGACTTCAGAGCTCTCTCGTAAATTAACTTTTACAAATAAAATTGGTATTTGCAAAAAATTGTAAATTGTTTATAAAATGTTATGTTAATGCTATTTTATGAACATTTATTTACATGTTATATTTATATATGGTAAAAATTACATTTCTGTTATGCCTTCTTTTATATGCGCGTTCAGTTTGAAATTCGCTGACTTAAATTATCGAAATATATTATTTTAAATGCATTATCTACTTATTTTTATTAAATAGAATTTTTAATATAACTCCAAATTTAATATAACTTCAAAGTAAAAACTAAAAATTTAAAACAATCTTGTGCATAATAAATAAATAGCCATTTCTTTTATTTTTAATTTAATTAATTTTGTATTTAAATACTTCTAAATATTCAGGTGAAATTCAGTGTAAATAGAAAGAGAAATCTTTTGAAATAATAATTCAAAAAAGAAAATAATAAATCGTGATTTGAATACAAATTTTGTAAATTCATTTATAAATGATTCGTTTGATCTGAATTCTAAAATATGTACATACATAATTGTGTTTGAAGTAACATTTATATTCAAGTAGAATAAATGTTTTAAATTATTTATTTTTATGAAATTAAAATAGAGAACATAATTTTTTTGTAATAAAAAATCTCTTTTTTAACAGTTCTCTTTAAAAATAAAGTACTTCAGTTTTTCTTTAAAAAAAAATAGAGGTTAATCTAATTTTGAACTATTATTACTAAAAAAATATATATATCTAATTGAAAACAATTATATAGTTATTACTAAATTGTTTCTAATAAACGTAAGGTACATATTCAGTATATTTAAATTAATTGATTTATTGAATTGTATATACATTTCATTTCATCTACCCTATTTAAAAAAAAAACCCTAATTATATTCTTTTAACCTAAATTATACTAAAAGAAATGCAACGCCCTAATTGCTAATATATTTTTTATTCAACAAAATATAACAAAAAAAAAAAACTGGATTCAATATTTTTATGCCAATAAACTCTTTAACGCCATACAGAAAACAAAAAAAATATAAACTTATCATACATAACCTATATAAAAATTGACAACACCAACACTCGATCAAAATACGCGACAATTATAAATTGTTGTTGGCTGCTGCTGCTGCTGCTGCATTCAATGTTCAATTTTGCAAAACTTTCTTATAACTAATTTTATTTTATTTTTATTTATTTATTTTTTTTTTAAATGGTATAACATTTTGATAGGCTTGAATTTTATTGAATAATATTCTGAAAATAGGTATAAATGCAACATTGCCTTAATATTAATCGCATGTAATGGCACAGCATGACATATACTAGCATCCCACTGTCATATCATATGCATGCAGAATTTAAAAATTATTTTGTTTATTTTTATTTTATGGAGTATATATAGGTATAGTGTTATTGAACGCTTTTCAAAACATAAACAATCCATTGAATGAAAAATATGCGGCAATTATTGACTTGCCTGTTATATTGTAAAATTTTTACTCTAAAATCTTAAAGAGGAATCAAATATTGTGAAGAAGTAGAAAATTTTAAGTAAAAAAATATAGACACCTAAACATATAAGTATGCATACATATCAATACTATATTTGGTAGGTGGATTTTTGTGATTGTTGTTGTTGTTGTTATTTTTATTACTACTTATTCAATAAAAACTGGATTATTCCATTGATCGCAAATGTTGATTTAAAACAAAAAAAAAATCAACCAACAATTGCATTAATGGTTGGTTGGTTTTTTTCTTAACTTAAAAATCAAAATTTACAACCACCGACTCAATTTTTGTTGTTGTTCTTGTTTTTGTAGTAAATGAAAGTTTATCACAAAAAAAAAACAATTTATTTACTGATATTTTTGTATAATTCTTTGAATTGAATTAAAAATCCCACGCAATTTTGAAGCCAGTTTGAAATTGAAAAACCAGTTGCATTTATGTTTAGATCACAAAATTCATTTCAAAAATGCTTTCAAATTGATTGGAGTTTATTTTTATTTTTATGTTTTTTTTTTCTAATTGGTCTAGTAATTTTTAATAGGTTAGTGACCACAAAATATTTAGATTATAAATTTGTTTTTATTAATTTCGAATATAACAATTGATAATAAATTCCAAGAATAGTAGACTACTGACTGTGTGAACTTGTTAAATATTTTCATCAAGCAATTTTGAATATACATTTTTATTTATTTTTTCATGAACATAGCCGAACCATAAGGTAGGGATTTCTTTAATAGTGTTGTTATACAGTAGTTTCAAGCTGGGAGAGATGGTAATATGAAAGGTGGCAATATGAAAAAGAAAATGTTAATATTTGCATTGAATTCATATGCATGCAATATAAGTAGAGAATTCTGCATATTTAGAAGCATAGGCTCCATATTCGCGATGTTTTAACAATAAACGAATTTCTGCAATCTGTCTTTTGCCATTTAGAAATCTCAATAATTACCACGTTGTGTGAAAATTAAGCACTTAGTGTACTAACCAACTTACTTCAACATTATATTAACGCTGTTTTATTTAAACCATCGCAACCAAATTATGGCATCAGCTTAAGTTAAATTGTTTTGCTGATAACTCCAAAATAAGCAAAACCCATATGTCCGTTGATGATTGTACCCTACTTCAAGATGAACTTAATTTTGCCGAATGATGGTGTTCCACCAACAACCTCGAATTAAATGCTTCTAAATGTCAGGTTGTTAGCTTTAAAAGGAAGCTTCAAAGCTCTATTATTGAATTTAATTACCATCTTGGGAATCAAACTTTAAACCGTTCTGAGTTGACTCGTGATCTTGGTGTTATTCTGGATCACAGACTAAATTTCAAGGCACACTTCAATTCCAAACTAACTCTATACTAGGATTTATAATGCGCTAATGAGCCAAAGAGCTTTGAGATACCTACATTACAAAACATTTTTACATCGCACATGTAGAATATGTTTCTCAAGTTTGGTATTGAAGCTTCACGTATTGAAGCAGTTCAGCGTAAATTTTTGCGCTTCCACCTACGTGCTTTTTCATGATCTGACCCTTTTCTACTTCCTTCTTACGAAGATAGTTTACCTTTGATAGACCTGAAATCTCTCCAACAACATCGATTGGTATGGCTAATATGACGTTTGTCCACCACATTATTCCTGGGAATATCCTAACACCCAAAAGTATAGAAGTTTAATAACTTTTAAGGAGAATCCGCGTAATTTACGTTCCGTTGACCTGTTTAATATTGCTAACCATAGTACTGGACTGCGGTAAATTTGACTAACTCGAAAGCAGCTTGATTTGATACTAATTTTACTATAAAAGAAGCTTAAAATTAAAGCTGTATAATCGATAAATATAGTTATTGTTATTGATATTTGGTCTTTATTTACTTTCTTTTTGTATTTGAATTTATCTTTTTAATATTTAAATAACCATAGCAGGTTAGCTATTTATTTTTATCTCTTACTAACTTACGGTCTAAGTGTGTCAGCGTACTATCGGCAGCCACCACTACTACCCACCTATCTACCTACCTAACATTAGTTACTAACGGCGATGGATACTAACCCACTGGATCTCATCTCATCATTTCATCTCAACAACATGATCCAAGCTTTCGTCTACATCTCATTTGCCTGCTTTAAGCAATATCTCACAGTATAAAACAGGCTTGACTGAAATCAATCAAAAATTCTAATTGTTTTGACATTCTTATTTTTGGCTGCCATATTACTTTTATTTATGCTATACTTTTGTTAAGTTTTATCTTATTTTTTTAATTGAAGAAATATTTCATTCTTTCAACACTCCAGGGTTCATCAATAGGTATTTTAGTGTTGAAACTACCTATCTCTTAGTTTGAATTAGAATTTGGGTTTGAATTTAAATGTGAGTTATAAAAACCAAACAAAATTCTCACTTGATAGAACAAATGTTAATACAATTATAGAAATCACTATATTTATTTAGAAATTGTCCATCTCTAATGGTTTAACATTTTTATTTTTTTTATCCTAAATTATTATTATAATTATATTAAAAAAAAAAGAAACTTACAACCATCTTCTGTGATCAATTCTGGGCTCCGCATGATTTTAAATCTGAAAATAAAATTTTTAAATTAGTAAAAATTATATTTATAAATAAATAAAATAAATAAATAAATTTTTAAAAATATATTTTAAATTAACTTTTGTCATTTAGAAACAACATTTTATTTTTCCAATACTAGCAAAACAATTCCAGCGATATTACAATTACAACAATTAAAATTAATGACGTTGATTTATGTTTCATGTAACATACAGCATAATTTTAAATAAATCAATTAACAAATTTTCTTCAAAAATTTAAAGTTATTTTTGTACAACATAATTAATGTTAAGGAGTCTATAGTATATATACATAATTGATTCATTTGGTTTTTCATATACAAGAATAATATTTTAGTTTTTATTTTCAAAGTTTTAACTTTAAAACGATATATATATATAGAATATCCATCAGTAAACAATAAAATAGAATAAAACAATCTATCAGAGAACATAATTTTCGATAGACTATGATTGATGTTCGTGAGATTTCTATCATAAGTAGATTAAATTATATATGTATATAGTTCTAAAATAAAATATAATACCGAAACAAATATTTAAACTGGTATAAAAATCTGGTATAAATCGTGATTTGATTGTGTTAATAAATTACTTTTAATTAATGAAATAATCTTAATTCAAATGTCAAATAAGAATTCTAACGATCTAGTTGTGTTAATGTTTATGCAACACCTTCTAATAATTGTAAGGTCATTTTTCTTTTTCCAATCAGAGCATGATGAGTTTTGTTTTATGTAAGTAGAATATATCTTAATATTATAATTTCAAGCAAAAAATTTACGTCATCAAAATCTAATTTTGATTTTGGATTTGTTCCGTTATTAATCAGCGTCTTTTGAATGAAAAACTTAAAAAGTATACAATAGTTGATCAAAATAAATGTATTTACGTTATGTTTAAATACTAATTAAATATACCATGATGTGAATGTTTACCAAATGACCAAATTTAAACTCCTATGAATTTGATTATTGTTTAGGCATTGGTGTACTCAGTCAGAGCAGATATTACTACAATATTCAAGCCAAAAAATAATAATAATAAAATAAATAACAGAATACGATTTAGCTTAATTTTTCTTACTAATTTATAATTATTTGTGAAACATGAAGAGCCAATTAAATTTTTCGATATGAATCAGAAGTGCTATCAATAACATATGTTATGTTGTTCAATATTTATATTATAGAAAACATAATATATATGCATATATATTTTATTTTATCATATTTATGTTATCAAAAATAAATTTTTTTTTTTGTTATCTTTAATATTTTTACGTAAACAATAATCTCATTACGTTAAGTAAATCACGCTGATTAAAAATTACTATATTTCATAAAAATTTCTAAAATTTCTTGTTTCCGAACATACCTAATACAACAGAATAATGTATATATACAATACACTGCACCCTATTATACATATATTATGTTTATCTTTTCTGTTGTAACTTGACCGCCTTTAAATAGATATAATATACAATTTTAATGAAATGACAATGACCCAATCAATGTCAAACAAAAATTTAGATATTTCATAATGTAATAATATAAGGTAGACATAGAACTTTTTTTTTTCATGATCAAATCAGGATATTGAACTTTTGAAAAGAGAAATATCTCTCTTAGCACGAAATTTTCAAATTTTCATAAAATTTATATATACCATATCATTATCAATCACATTGATGTAATCATTAATCAATAACATATGCTTGACGGAACTTTTTTGTTATCATTGCAATATATTTTTTTTTTATTTAAAACTTATCAAATTGGGGTTTTATTAAAAAAAAGCTTCAAATAAATGTATATATAATGAAAATGATTCATAGCCATAACTTAGAATTATCAGGTATTATATAATGTAACTATAATAAGAGTAAAAATTTGATTCAATCCAATTCATCTTTAATTGTCCACATGTAATTGTCCTAATATATTTAAATGCTTACAGAGATCAATATTTTACTAATTAATCTAAACAATGAAAATGAGAGAAACTTCACAAAAACTGAGTAAAAATTTACAACCCAAGTTCGCTTATCTTATCGCGTCAGTGATGAAAAAATGAAATGTTGGTAGTCAAAACTTAGTAAAACAAATTTATTTAGAAAAATCACTGTTGATATTTATTTTAAATTTTAAAATGGTTTACTTTTTTACCATCAAATAGTAGCGCCATCTATTTTGTTTGAAAATAAACATCCCTTTTTGACATTTAATATTCAAGTGCTCTACACCTGCTCTGTTAATTTAAATCGAGCACATAGAGTATGCTCTGAGCATAAAAAAATAGAGTACGCATAATAAAATACGGATTTTAAGCTCTGAAGGCTCTGAACTAAAAAACGAAAATGCCTAAAGACTCAGTCAGTCAGTTAGTACTGGTAAGTATAGTTGTCATTGTCAGTATTGATCGATCTAAACAAAATCTATTCAAAATCTGAAATTCAAGCACTGAAAGACTTCAGAATTCAAAGGAAGTTTCCTGTTTTAGAATTATGCGCTACCTATAAAGAATATAGAATACTACATATTATGTAAATGTAAAATTTTCTAACGAAGCTGACATATAGATATTAAAAGCCTAATACGCTAACTATAATGACATAGAATTAGATAATATGTAAATATCAAATTGCCTAACTTAGCTGACATAGCTATTTTTTAAAGCATAATATGTCGATACATAGTAACATAAAAAACAACACAAAGAAATTACATACATACATATATACCGAATTCCGTCTGGATAGAATTTAATATATAAGAATTCTATGCTTAACGAAAATTTTAACGAATTTTTAGATTCTACTTAATTGCCACATATTATATTAATTGTGGTCAGTTATACGCCCAATAAACGCTTAAATCGGTTTAAAAATTTGTAAATCGAATTAATGAAATTGAATCGTGTGTGGGGCTGTTTCGAAACAATTTCTTAAACAGTTTATAAAATCAAAATTTTTTGATTTTTAATGGGCGGAGTCATAAGTTTCTGAAATTGTTTAAATGTGTATAGTATAGTGTTCCAAACCAAAATGTAAATTAAATCTGTTGTTTATATTTCTTTGTTAGAAGTATAGCTTATATTTTTCATAATATACTTGTAACCAATCTTTTAAGTATCTCCTTTTTTTTATAAATTTCTACAACTATTAACATTCTACAAATATATTTTGTCTTGACTTAAATATAAAAATAGTGATAATAATTCTCTGTTTGTTTAAGCAAAACTTTAATAGTCTGTGGTGAAGAGAGATATTAGTTTTGAAACAAGTTTTTAAACAATGTATGAGGCCCATTACATGTATTTTCCATATACGAAATATTACATATGCGAACCATGTCAATTGTCAATATTTATGTCATTATAGTTAGCGCATTAGTCTCAAAATTTATTTGATCAAAAAAAAAACAATAAAGGAATAACAGTAAAGCATAGCAAATTATTGTAAAAAATTTTAAAACGAAATATAATTATGTGGAGGAACAATGTGACATATTTGTACAATTCGATACCTTTTTAATAAATGCATTTATTTTTTAATAAATCTTCACTATAGTCTTTTTTAAAATTGATAAGACTTTTCTGGCAAAAATTTAAATTCCCAATACGTAAAATTCCAGGAAGGGGTAAAAGGACTAGAGCCTAAAGCAAGACTTTTATTTATATAAGCCAATCACTATATATACATATATATATATATATGTATATACATGTATGTGTATATGTATTCATTGTATATATAACTATATAAAATTATATGGCAACTGTTATATTTTTGGATTTATCAAGAAAAATTTTCATTATTTATTTAAACATTAAATAAATGACACTATCTATACTAAAAATATATTTCTTATTAATAAAAATAAATTTATATACATACATATATAGCTATACATAATAATCTATTTTTAAAATTATTTATAATGTAATCTATATTTCATAATATGCTTTAGGTAATTATTTAAAAAATAAAATTTTTAGCTTAAATTTTAAAAATCAATAAAATTTCCATAATTTATGGATGCATTTATTTACTAGCAATTTATTTATCACGAGTTTTCAATTTAAAATTTTTAACTATAAATTGAGGTATATATACATAATTATATAGCTATAGTATATGTACGTAAGTGATGCTAGAAATGAATCCTAAAAGTTATTGACATCATAAAAAAAAAATGGTAATGTAAATATGTACAAATGAAACATCTGACTATATTTTGTTTTACTCTCCATATTATTAGTGTAAATAACAGCGCGGTATTCTTTGCGTTAATGAACTGCACTTAAAAAGAAATCATTAAATTCTGTGATAACCCTATATTCATTAATATACATTTTTATATTGATTCATTCACACAAAATATTATGAAATGTAAATAAAATACAAATTGGTAATATATTATGACAAAAGTCTTATCAAATTTGTTGTTTTCTCTTTTTTTTTTGTAAATATTTAGTTTTTTAATTGTTTACATTTTTATTAATTAATTTATTCTGTTAATTTAACATTATGACAATGTATTATTAATAGAGTTTTTTTTTAATTTTTAAAGTTATTTAAACAACTTAAATGTTCGAAATAAATATTAGACTAAATTAATCCCTATCAGTTCTATCACACTATTAAACTACATAAGTATATTTTTAAATATACCTACTTACTTCTTTAATTATCAGTATTAATTTATAAAAAAAAAAATTAATTTTCCTACTAGCTATATCACTCAATTTTTAATTTTCATTCTCTTCTCTATTCCTACACAATTTTTCTCTCCCACTTTTTTTTTAAGATTACCGGAATGATAACAAAATTTAGTGGTTGTTTGTTGGTGCTTTGTTTACTTAAAAAATAAATAATGATAATATTCATTTATACTAACGTATACATACATATTAAATAACTAGCATTAAAAAATTAAAAATTTAATGTATGTATACTTAGATACTGGTTAACTTTATGGATATGCATGTATCTCAAATTTAAAGCTATACGGGTAATTACAAAACTTTAAGGTCATTGTCATTTCAACGAAATCAAAGTAAGAAGAAACGAAATAAGGTAATTTTATTGTTGATATTAATACCGAATTCGAATATAAGTTACAAAATGTTTTAAATACATATTATTGTTGAAAATATTCGACTACTTTATTATACAAATTTTATAATACTCTAACGCCTCTCGCCTCGTCTCATCTCGCTGAATATACATTTCTGTTAGACATTGTAAGCGGCGCGATTGGTTTATAAAATTTTTGGAAAGTATTAGTAGGGTTTAGTTTTAAAATATATATTTAAAGTATATATTTATGTTTTAAATATTTTTTAGCTTAGTACATAAACAGTAGTAAAACAATAATAGTAAAAATGTTTTTTTTTCAAAACAAAAACACAATTTTAATAATAATGCAAAAAAAATAATGAAAAATTGTTTATTAATCTTTACTTAAATATTTTATCTACTCAATTTATTTATTTAATTCAATTTTTTGATAAAAAAACACAAAATACTTTGACGAGATACTCTATCGCTTACAATTTTTGACGAAATAAAAAATTACTATCTCGTCTCGTCAAAGGTCTAACAGAAATTACTTACGAGACTGTTTTGACATTTGCCGTCGCGTCAATTTGCTATCACGTCTGTGATGTCTAACAGAATACAAAACTATATCTTCAGAGATATTCTCACGCGATCTCGCGAGATGGGTCTAACAGAATATGGGTGTATAGTATTATTGTTATAAAAACTATAACAGATTTGTGCAAGCATTTCGAGCTCATATAATTCGATTTAGTTTGTTCGTAAGAAAAATTTTTGTTTATTTGCAATATTATTACGTTCATCAGAAGATAGCTGAGCTTTGACTGGCATAAAATAAGTCCTGTAAAACTATCGGGGATTTATGGACTAAAGTATAGACAAAAGAAAAACCAAAATAATTGCTTCAGCTTAGTAGAAGGACGATAATGGTATACTTACGATAATAAATTGACGATATATGATAATAAATTGACAGACCACTGTTTGATTAACAAGCACGCAATATGACAATAATGTCAATTAGAAATTTATCAAACATCAATGAAAAATATATGAAAATATTGAACTATTTTCCGGAATTATGCAATATTATTAAAGTAATTTCTTATTTATTATTGAATGCTAACTAAATGGAATTAAGAAAGAGGAAAGAGCTCAACTGAGTTAATTAAAAGTGAATTAATAATATATTTTAACCAAAAATAAATTTGACAGGAATTGACGAAACAAATACGATATACGATAATAAATTGACAGGTTATTGTTTGATTAACAAGCACGCAATATGACAATAATGTCAATAATGATAAGATTCGAATCTACGAGGATCTTGAAAATCAAGCATATATGTTTGTTAATCTGTATAGAAATGTCAAATGTTCATTTTCAGGATATCCATATAGATTTGTTACAGCTTTGATTCTGCTCGATTGTTCGATAACTAATAGTCCAGTTCGTATTTGTCAGGTGGGGTAATCTGTATGAACCCATACATAATCTAGTATAGTCACGGATTTCTGTGAATACAATCCCATGTTAAAAATTGTATATTGTAAAAAATTTCAAATTGAGAGTTCTGTTAAAAAAAATTAAAATTTTTGCAAATATTTTTCAAAATTAAAATTCTTCATACCCGAACAAACAAATTACCTTGGCATGTAAAAAAACAAAAATATATAAAAAATGTTCAAATCTTTACTACATAGTGTATATGGAACATATATACGTATATGATGATTATTATTTCTTTATTTATTATACATAAGTATGTGGGTGTTAATTGAAGTACAGCATGTGGCTTAAGTCTCACATTAAACCAAC
The DNA here is from genome assembly GCA_963942445.1 of Argyra leucocephala. Classification (NCBI taxonomy): domain Eukaryota; kingdom Metazoa; phylum Arthropoda; class Insecta; order Diptera; family Dolichopodidae; genus Argyra; species Argyra leucocephala. The sequence continues at coordinate 21,835,627 of OZ012681.1, forward strand.
CTTGGTATAGTGAATGCTTTAAGACCATTAAACTCACCTTTGCTTGTCTATTATAAATCTAATTTATCATCGATCCAATAATAATTTTCTTTTGATCGTACCTATACTGTGTGTGCATTGAGATTATCGTAATAATTTCCGTGAAGAAAAAAAAAACATTTAAATAGAAATTTCTGATTTTTATCCATATTTTTTTTTTCGAAAAAAAAATATTTTTTTGTCTATACATAAATATGCAAAAATGATTCTAATATTTTCTGTTGTCAATTTGTAACCAAGTTTATTAATATTATCCGCCATATTGTTTTCGTGATAAGTCTTGGACAATTTCAATTATATATTTGAAGTAGTTGATTGGGGCTTATTACAATTTTTTAATAATGCATTTTCAACCATAAACAATCATGTTACCTCACAATTATTGTCATATATCGAAAAACGTTTACTTTATTCTTAAAAGTTTGAATAATTTACGCATATTTGTTTTTTTTTGTACAATTCCATAATTGAATGGAATACATTTACTTCAGAACTTTCTGAAAATTTTTTTTTTGTGTTGATAGATTTTATTCCTTCCATTCAAGAATGTACTCAACAAGTTACATAAACCGATTCGAGATTCATCCCAGCAATCTAATTCATAACGTGTTGATAAAAACAGCATCTAATGCGAAATTCCACGTGAACTACTTATAACACTGCATGTATTTAATATAGCATAACAACAATCAACTTCATGCTGTTTCAAAAATTAAAATTAAATCAAATATATTTACTTATAACTACTTACTCCAGTTGTGTAGATTGTAAATAAAATAGGAAGTTATGAACTTATGAGATTATAGAAAAAAAAAATTTAATCAAATTTATTTTTTTACGTCAACTTCTTAAAAGCTTTTGTATATATAATGTACTTATGTACATTTAGTATATGTATATATACATTGCCTATAAACTATTCTAAAACAATTAATATGTACATTGTAGATACTAGATTCATATCTAACTAAAAAACAATATAAGTATGTATGTATAATTATTTTTATTTTTAGCAACATACATAAATTATATTCTTTATATTATGCTAATTAGAGATAACGCATATTATTTTGATCAAGCCTTATTTTGTTTTATCAACCGATAAAATTCAAGTTATTTTGTAAACAATAAACAAAAAATAAAAAAAATAAAAGTAGTTAAAAATTTTTTTACTGAGTAAATTCTATAAAAGTCATAAATATACTACAAACTCATACATACATACATGTATGCATACATATTCGCAATTCGATATTGTCTGCGGACAATCTTAATTTGATATTGAACATAAATATTCTAATTCTGGTAATCTGCTACGTTAATTCAAAAGAATTTTTTTATCAAAATAATAAATAGAGAAAAATATATTATAATGTAGATATCGTAAATAATATTCGATAATCGACGTAACAATTTTGTTTTAAAGTTTTTGCAATCGTATTCTTTTTCGACTCTTTTTATTCAGTTAAAAAAAAAAAAATTATAACGATTGCAAAAAATGAAAATATTTAGATTTAACATTAAATTAAAATGATTTACTTGAAATGAAATTAGTGTTAGTCGACGATATTTTATTTATTATTATTATTTATGGATATATAACTACTTTTAAAGCATAAGGATATTAAAAAAGTCTTCCAATGGCCAATGAAAGGACTTAAGTGTATTTTTATTGGTTTCATCAAAAGTTGATCCAAATAGTTTGATCCATGATGAACAATTTTATATACCTGATACCTTATTCGTCCAAATCTGAAGCTTCTTAAATAGTCACTTCGAACTACTTATACCTACCACAACAGTATATGGTACTTAGACTGTAAATGAATTTGTACATATAATTCTAAATGTTTGTAAATTATTTCCGAATGTAATTGTGTCGACACAGGTGTTTTAGGATCGATGACTGGAAGTGAGAGTATAAAATAACTATCAATAATATAAAGTGACAATTAAGAACTGAATTTTCTATCACCTCAATATAAAAATAAAATCAATGTCAGAGTTGCAAGGACGCGGTTCGGTCACCATTTTATCCCAATCATATTAATAGATTAGAAGTACCTACATAATCCAAAAAAAAAAAAAAAATTCATTTGGCCGTCTGTAGTTTATTTCTATAATTCTCCCTCTATATATACAGAATGCTTTAAACATGCTAATCCAATTAAATATGTTGGAATCTCAAAGATATATGTTGTTGTCGAATATCTGAATTGTAGTCGAATTGTTATCGCGTATAGCTGAGTTGTAATTTATTTAATTTTAATATTTTACATAATTGAAATTTATTCGCTGGCTATTACTGGATATTAACGGCTGATCAACAGCTATTTGAAAAAAAATACTCGTTTTCGATTGGAAAATGTCTTTAATTTGATATTTCACCGAACTAATTATATGGGAAGTATAAACCATCTTTTAGAATATTTATGGTTGTTAATGAATATACCTAAATATTTTTTTACTTTAAAAATTACATTTTCAAAAATGGTGAATGATTCTGATAAAATGCTGTTGCTATTAACATTTAATTGTTATAAAAACAAAATTAGTGCTATAAAACTTCTATATGACTCCCGATAAGCACTAAAGGTGTTATAATGATGTTTTTATGGGAATAATATAATTAATATTGCTATAAAAATGTTTTTATAGCAATTGCGGGAGTTGTTATAATGAGATTTTCAGCAAGTGATACAGCAATGTTGTTATAAGTCAAAAAGTGCGTAATCCTATATCAAGAGTTAAAGTGTTGTTACAAGAATAGAATTGCTAAAATATAGCAGTAGTGGTGTTATTATTTTACTGTATTCCTATAATGTTACTAATAAACTTACTGTAGCTTTTAGATAAACATTTTGCGACGGCCACTATTTTCTACAAACATGGTAAATTTTTTTTAAATTAACAAAAATTGAAAAGCCTAATTTTAAATTATTTTCCCAAAAATATCATTTTTACTTAAAAGAATAATTATTTAAATATCAAATTTGATGTTATGCATTAATTAACGTACATTATTTAACATTTTAAAGATGCAATTTAAAAACATATTTTTTTTATTTATTTAAAAATTAGTTATTTTTGAAGGGTAATGTATTTTTTCGAGGTACTCTTATAATGAATGTCAATGAAATTTCATTCCCAGACAAATTTTGCATTTTGGACACAATAATTTATAAATATTAATACAATTATTTTTAACCGCAAAATATTATTTATTAGTAAGACATTTTTTTTTTGTTTGATATAAATCATTTACATGCAAATATAAAAATATTTAATTAATATCTATCTCCCTTTCTCATGAAATAAATATAAACTCCATAAAATTATTATTTTAAAATAAAAAATAATACCTTTCTCACTCTCGCATAACATAAATTATTTCAAATGAATATCATTTCAAAATAAAAATCTAGACACTAATACATTGTCTAATCCTATAACAATATTACAGCAATTGCTCCGGTGCCTTATAGGATTCTCCATTTTAGTGCTATAACGTATTTATAACTTTTCACAAGATTTGGAATAAACACTAATACTGCTATATAAGTGTTTATAATATTGTTATAAGAGTGCGCAAGAGTTTTATAGCAATAAAATTGTTACGTGGGATATTAAATACGTAAAATATAGCGATTAAGAAATATAATATGTAGTAGCATTTCAGAACACAGTGAAAAAAGCCTGAACAAAAATTAGAATTTTGATGGAAAACCGAAAAAAAATGGAAAAAAAATTGTTTATTTATTTTTAAGGGATTTGTTTACAAAATTTTCAGGTCTAAACAGTAATAAAATATTCCCAATGTGTGCCCAAAGTTGTATTTTATGAGAGTTACCCGAATCAATAATATTATAGTATTGATATAAAATATACCGTTATTTCGGTTTTTTAATCCTAAATACTGCATAACAGCAATAAAGCACAGAACACTTTTAATAACAAATAAAACTAACAAACAAATTTTCACTTTTATTTGTATAGATTTATTTAAAGATTAAATTGTTACTTATTAGGCAGCGTTTTATTATTACAAAATAGTACCTATAAATTTATTTAAAAATTCTGATTAAATTCTTACTTATTAAATATAAAAAATTTTACAATAAAAAAAATTTTGAAAGCCATAAAATCTGTATACGAATGAAACTAATATTGTGTGCCTAATAAGATGATTGATCCTAATTGTGACAGATATTCATATAAAAATTATAATTTGAATTAGAATTGACTAATTTAAAGATTTCGTGGTTTGTGTCTTCGAAATAGCCAAGTCTGAATGTTTCTAATTGATGACAGTTCAATTCTGAAAACTTATATACTAAAGTTAAAAATAATTATTGCAAGTATAGTTATGTATGTTTTTTTTATTTTTAAATTAATTTAAATACATTTTTATATTTTTAATTGATAATTTAATATTTTCTATTGTTTATTGCGAATTTCAATTGTCAAAGAATTGTTCATTTTGTGTCTAGGGAATTAGAATTAGTTTTTGTTTTGACAAACAAATTCAATTCTTTAACAACGATATAGAAATTTATTCAATCCCAAGAACGTGAATAAAGTTTACAAAAAAATGTCTCCATGTTATTACAGTATCCCTCACCGTAAATTTAAGATCAAGAAATACACATTCGCTTTAGAGTTATTTTAATTTTATTTAAACTAAATACATTTATAGAGAATTAAATATTTTTTAATAATAAAATAACAATCGATTTCTAAATATGAATAGAAAAAATAAAATTTTAAATTTCAATTTCAATTTAATTGCTGAATAATTATTAATTTACAATGTATATTCGGTTTCAAAACAAATAACAATTTTACAAAATAATAATAATTAGTTATCATCGTTAATAGTTTTTTAATTTTTAAGCATAAATTATGTAAGTATGACCATAGAAAAAATAATATAATTAAGTTCTCTGTGGAGTGTGGTATGACGTACAGAATTTATAATTGCAATTTCCATATAGATTTTCTTATAAGTAAAATAAATTATATATATACAAAATATGTATACATACCTATATTCAAAACATTTATGATGATTTTATAATTGTTTTGTTTTCGAAACGATAGAACTGTATACATTTCGTTAAATCTAATTAGAATACTACACTTAATATCAAAATAATAAAAATTTATATTTAAATAATAAAATTAAATAACTCATAATTCCTATATTCAATTTTTTTCTTTTTCTGAAATTTACAGAATTTGAATTTGAATTTGAAAAAAATAATCAAAAGATAACAGACTTAGTCTATTTCAGCATGAAAATTGGACATAAATTTATTTTCTTAGACAATACGATTTATTCTTAGAGAAAAACGAAACTTGCTTCTTAAGCTAAGTATGCTGTCAAAAATTTTTGCGTATCAAAAAATGAATGCAAAAACTACTTCAAAATCGGTAGCAAAATTTTATAAGAAATTCGTTTAATCAAAAACAGATGGCATTATTTGATCATTTGACAATCAACAACGTGAAAATAAAATCTAACTATTTCAACTAAAAAAACTAACTGTTAAACTATTTAAACCAACTATATTAATATGGCAATGCTGTATTCATAACAGAATTCAGGCCGGAAATAGATGCTACTATGGAATCAGAAAGTTGCTTAAATCAAAATTAATATCAAGAATGGCCAAAATAACGATATATAAAACTCTCATACGACGCATAGTGACGTATGGATGCGAGGTGTGGATTATGAACGTGGCCGAGGAGAATAGCCTGCGCATATTTGAAAGAAAAATTCTCCGAAAAATACTCGCCCTAAAAAGAATACAAAATGGAGAATATATAATCAGAAGCAACAGCGAGCTCAATAGTATGATTAATAGTAAGGACATTGTACGATTTGCAAAGGCCCAAAGACTAAGGTGGGCTGGCCACATAAATCGAATGGACGAAAGCCGAAAGCAAGCAGTTGTGCTGAATAGAAAGCCCGATAGCAGCCGTGGTAGAGGAAGACCACCAAGAAGCAGATGGGCAGAAAACGTGAAAAACGATGCTCAAACCGTACAAATCCCAAATTGGAGACAAGCGGCACAAGATCGACCTTTTTGGAGAAGCATAGTGATGAAGACCAAAGCTCACCCACAGCTGTAGCGCTATAATATGATGATGATATTAATAAAAATGTAACCTTTTGAGGAATACATCGAAGAAGAAATGGAAGAAAATTTTCCTCCAAATTTCGTTTGTAGTTCAGCAATCAGAAAGGTTAACACCAAATTCATTATTTTATATTTATTTAATATTAATATCTCTTATTTTTTAGTTTATGTTTAATTTTGTAATTTATTTTATTTTATTAAATAATACTTTTTCAGATTTACTTTAATAAGCAATATGACATGATCACTAAGCGTTGTTAATTTTCTAATGTCAAAATTTTGATTTCAACCAAAAAATTTCAAACAAAAAAAAATTTTATATAACCAGGTATATAAATGAGGAGCAAACCTTTTGAAGTTTAATACCTGGCGGTCAAAATATGAACCCCATTTTTTTTTGCTCAGCATACTAACAGCGTACTACAAAGAAAAATTTGGAGCAAAATTTTTGCTTTCATTTTTCTACAACAACAAATTACATGAAACATTGACAAATTTTTGCACAGCATACTAACAGCATACCTAGCTTTAACCGAAAAATTTAATTTAAACAAAAAACATGCTCCCAACTGAAAGGACTAGCTTATAATAGAAGAATAGAGCAGAATTTGTGTATTATTGATGTTGATAGTCCATATCACGTTTGCGTTACGTATTACTTATGATGATTGTTAACGTAACATTTTTGATTAAATCATTAAACATAACATAAAAATTTTTATTTACATTGAATAAATCGCAGATTATACAACAAAGTAGTTGTGGTTGTGATGTTTTGAAAAAAAATGTATTTTCAGAAAAAAAAAATAAATAAAATAATAATTTTATGATTTAATAAAATACATTTTTAGTACACAATATTATTGATATTTTGCATATTGAAACTATGAACTCAAATTCTACATACATAAACGTCTATCGTCTCGATACATTTGAAATAAACTCATTAAAACATTTTCATATACTTTTATGTAGATATTTAAATTTAAACTTAAAACCTTTCCTGACAAACTGATTTTAATTTATTGATTCCAACTGAAACTAAAATATCCAAAATTATTATTCTACTGATAAAATAATATTTTGTATTCACAAAATGAAATCCGAGTTCAAACAAAAAATGCGATGTAAAACGATTTTGTTTGTTTTTCTTTTTTTTTTTATGAATTCAACTATAAGATGGAATTTGTGCTGTTGTTATAAAATTAATGTAAATTTTTATTACCTTCTTTAACCTGAAATCAACCTACCTAATGTCTAAAAATAAATTAAATCATATTTTTTTAATAATAAAAATTAAACAAAAACAAAAAAAAACCAGATATGAAATTCAAAATAAAACGACATCCCTCGCCAATGTTTTAATGTGAAAATATAACCAAAAAAAAAAAGAAAAACCAAAATCAAATTGAGACTCTAATATTACGAGTTGATCTTTTTTTATTTTGGAGCTGAAAACTTGCAAAATGTTTCAACGTAAATCATGATTTTAATTATAAATTTATAAGGGTAATTTTATAAGGTAGTAAGGCACGAAAAAGTATTGTACTGTTACTTACATACAACGGCAAATATTCATATAAAGTTGAAGTTTCAAAATTATTTTCTACAGAATGAAAAACGAAGCTGTTTTGTTGCCAGAATTTTAAAACCCAAATATATCTACGCGATTTATTCTGGCTATTCTGTTGATAAATTTTGAAATAAAAGGTATTTTTTGATTGGTTCAATTTTTGACAGATTAATTCTGAAGAAAGTAAATTTGAAAATCCAATTTAAAATTTTAGAAATCCCCGTAATTTATTTGACGGTCGATAGAAAACTACATATTTTTAATGGATGTCGATCGATAACACTATCCTTTTCGATTCATTCGATTATCATTATACATTGATGTAGGTAGTTGAATGCCTAAGTTGGTATAGTTAGACTAAGAAGGTCCATTTTGATATCACAGAATCTCGATTTGCGCGCGGATTCTGATACGTATCAAAACCAATTTGAACTTTTATAAAGAGCAATTGGTGGCAATTCACTTTCCACTTGCAAGATTACCCAGTGAGTGTAGAAAGTAGGCTTCTAGATTGATTTTTCTTTTATGATTTTTCTTAATGCGAATTGATTCATGGCAGGAGTAAATACGAAGCAGAATTGTTTCATCATTTTATTCATCTTTGCAGGCTCTGAAAATATTATTTGAGTGTAGCTCACAAGTCTTCTGACATCTTACATACAAGAAATTGTTCTGTGATAACCCTATCATTGTAGTGATTTATCTCATCTTTTAAACCGTAGTATAGGTTCAGGAACCGTTTATAGTTGAATATTTGTCAGATAAGTTTGGTTACATTGCAGTCAGATATATTGGACCATTTGCCAATTATGTTATAATCTTATCAAACCATTATCTTTATCTAGCGGCGAAACGAGACAGTATTACTATCTTGCAAGTAGGGCATAAAGGGCTAAAACCCTACATGTCGTCCCTGACATATTAAGACCACCTCCGTTTAAAAAAAAAAAATCTTGCAAGTGGATAATAATGTATTACTATATCTTGCAAGGTTCAAAAAAGTGACATTTTTACTTGCAAGATAGGTAGCATAAATAAAAATAATAATAATTAAATCACTTAAACGATTTTATGACAATTTTTTCTTGCCATTCAATGTGATCATCCAAGATATATACAAATGCCCCGATAAGAGAAATGCAACAATCCATCACAGTCTTTGAGTGACAATTACCGAATCTAATGATCTAATTGCTGTCTAACTATATATAAAGATTAACAAATATTTCTGACATAATATATTACCGAAAATTTAAGTTAGTTTAAGGTTACTTTTATGATCCACACTTCCTTCTCGCTGCAGAGAAGGCTTAGTTCTTGATTATAACTGTAATTTTCCACATTTAATTAAGTATGTTGATATGCCAGATATGGCTGAAAAACATTAATCGTTAAAACTTATCTAATAAATTGCAATACCGTACCAGCGTAACTACTTAATGTATGAAAAGGCAATTTTGCCTAATTACAATAAGATGAAAGAAAAAAGGTACAACAACTACTACTTAAGAAGAGAAAAACAATCAAAAACTAGCTACTTATTTTGTTGAAGCTTGAAAATATCAACCGTTAAAATATAACAACCTAGCGGGATTGATCATATTGGCACTTCAGAATAAGAATTATCGACACCTCAGATAGGGTTAATGACTCGGAGATAGAAAAAAAAAGAAAAATTAACAGATAAACCGAAATCATTGAATTGTAATTTATGTATACGTATATAATGTATAAGATACACTTCCAAGTCATGCTTATTGCTTAATAATAATTTAATTGACAAAAAAAAACTGTATAATTTTATTTAATAGATGAATATGAGTTGATAATTTTAAGATTAATATGCAATTTATAACTCACAATCCTTATTTTTGATCATTTATACTTAAGTGCTAGATAAATATTATCGTTATATATACATACATAGCTATAAACATATTATTTAATATTATGCTTGATATATCATGATATCAAATCTTTATGTAAGCCTTAAAATTTAATTTACTTATTTGTATAGAATAATAATTTTTCATCTTAATTTTAAACAATTTTATTGTTTCATTTTACATTATTTTTTTGATTTGTCATGAGACGTGACTCAATAATTTAAAAACAAAAAAATTTTAAATCTTAAAAATTATTAACAATACTTAAATAATTTGAGTTAAATATCTTTAAGCGTTTCATACATTTGTTTTTTTTTTTTTTATTCAATTTCATTATGAAAATGCACTTTAGAAAAATAAAAAAAAAAAGATTATTACAATTTGAGTCTATTGAAATTTTCCAAACAAAAAGAGAAAAATTTCTGAAGATTTCGAAACACTCGAACATAATTCGAAAAAGCAAAATAAGTACATAAAACAATCTGGGATGTAATCAAAACAAGAAATGTAAAAGAAAGTAAGTATCTTGTAATAAATTTTTAGAAAAAAAAAATGTATGGAGAGAATCTCTTGAAAAAGTGAAGAAAGAACTTAAGAATTTATGATAGATTTAAAGTTATTCTTAAGTATATATATCTATTTTTTTGTTTTAGAATTCTCAGACTATTGGATGAACAGCTTAAACTGCTTTTTATGTTAATGTCTTAACATATTAATATTAACAATCCCATAAAACAAACTTTCAATTTTTGTGTATCTAATAATATGAAAAATATTAATTCATGTGTACACTTCGTACAATTGTTTTTTGAAAGCTTTCATTCGAAGATACATACATATGTACATAGTTTGGCTTTAAAACTACGTGACATTGCTGGTTAGTCTAAAATATTTTCTTTAAAATACCAAGCACGATATTGATTTAAATTGGACATTTTTACTTTTTAAATGAGTCATAATTAGGTTTTTTTTTATATTATAGCCAAAACTTAGGTTGTGAACCTTTGAGTACTTGCGTACCGTTAACCATTTGAAAAAGGAAGAAGAAAAGTTTTGTGGGAAAGAGCGAACAATGTTGTTAATACTCGTCTTAAATCTCTGTAAATCATAAACAAAAAATCCTTCTCTCATTGGGAATGCTTCGATTGGGACGCGTAATTCCTCGGAACAAATGCCAACATCAAGTGAATATCTATAAAATAGAGAAAGTAAAAGGTAATAGTAAATTTGATCGTAGAAATTTCAATGAAAAAATTGAAAATCTGAAAATTTTCGTATTTTATTGTGTTGCTAGCTATTCAAAAAATTCGCAAAATTTTAAAAATAAAAAATACTCTAAAATCATCATTTTTGGACCGATTACCAAGTTTTTTCAACTGTTTTACTTGTTTTAATGAATTCTCTAAAAGTTAGGAAAGAAATAAAGTCATATTGAAGAAATTGAAAATCTGAAAATTTTCGTATTTTTTTGTGATGCTAGCTATTAAAAAAATTCGCAAAATTTTAAAAATAAAAAATACTCTAAAATCATCATTTTTGGACCGATTACCAAGTTTTTTCAACTGTTTTACTTGTTTTAATGAATTCTCTAAAAGTTAGTAAAGAAATAAAGTCATTTTAAAGAAATTGAAAATCTGAAAATTTTTATATATTTTTGTGATGCTAGCTATTAAAAAAATTCGCAAAATTTTAAAAATAAAAAATACTCTAAAATCATCATTTTTGGACCGATTACCAAGTTTTTTCAACTGTTTTACTTGTTTTAATGAATTCTCTAAAAGTTAGTAAAGAAATAAAGTCATTTTGAAGAAATTGAAAATCTGAAAATTTTTGTATATTTTTGTGATGCTAGCTATTAAAAAAATTCGCAAAATTTTAAAAATAAAAAATACTCTAAAATCATCATTTTTGGACCGATTGCCAAGTTTTTTCAACTGTTTTACTTGTTTTAATGAATTCTCTAAAAGTTAGTAAAGAAATAAAGTCATTTTGAAGAAATTGAAAATCTGAAAATTTTCGTATTTTTTTGTGATGCTAGCTATTAAAAAAATTCGCAAAATTTTAAAAATAAAAAATACTTTAAAATCATCATTTTTGGACCGATTGCCAAGTTTTTTCAACTGTTTTACTTGTTTTAATGAATTCTCTAAAAGTTAGTAAAGAAATAAAGTCATTTTGAAGAAATTGAAAATCTGAAAATTTTTGTATATTTTTGTGATGCTAGCTATTAAAAAAATTCGCAAAATTTTAAAAATAAAAAATACTCTAAAATCATCATTTTTGGACCGATTGCCAAGTTTTTTCAACTGTTTTACTTGTTTTAATGAATTCTCTAAAAGTTAGTAAAGAAATAAAGTCATTTTGAAGAAATTGAAAATCTGAAAATTTTTGTATATTTTTGTGATGCTAGCTATTAAAAAAATTCGCAAAATTTTAAAAATAAAAAATACTCTAAATCATCATTTTTGGACCGATTGCCAAGTTTTTTCAACTGTTTTACTTGTTTTAATGAATTCTCTAAAAGTTAGTAAAGAAATAAAGTCATTTTGAAGAAATTGAAAATCTGAAAATTTTCGTATTTTTTTGTGATGCTAGCTATTAAAAAAATTCGCAAAATTTTAAAAATAAAAAATACTTTAAAATCATCATTTTTGGACCGATTGCCAAGTTTTTTCAACTGTTTTACTTGTTTTAATGAATTCTCTAAAAGTTAGTAAAGAAATAAAGTCATTTTGAAGAAATTGAAAATCTGAAAATTTTTGTATATTTTTGTGATGCTAGCTATTAAAAAAATTCGCAAAATTTTAAAATTAAAAAATACTCTAAAATCATCATTTTTGGACCGATTACCAAGTTTTTTCAACTGTTTTACTTGTTTTAATGAATTCTCTAAAAGTTAGGAAAGAAATAAAGTCATTTTGAAGAAATTGAAAATCTGAAAATTTTCGTATTTTTTTGTGATGCTAGCTATCAAAAAATTTCGCAAAATTTTAAAAATAAAAAATACTCTAAAATCATCATTTTTGGACCGATTACCAAGTTTTTTCAACTGTTTTACTTGTTTTAATGAATTCTCTAAAAGTTAGGAAAGAAATAAAATCATTTTGAAGAAATTGAAAATCTGAAAATTTTTGTATATTTTTGTGATGCTAGCTATTAAAAAAATTCGCAAAATTTTAAAAATAAAAAATACTCTAAAATCATCATTTTTGGACCGATTACCAAGTTTTTTCAACTGTTTTACTTGTTTTAATGAATTCTCTAAAAGTTAGGAAAGAAATAAAGTCATTTTGAAGAAATTGAAAATCTGAAAATTTTCGTATTTTTTTGTGATGCTAGCTATTCAAAAAATTCGCAAAATTTTAAAAATAAAAAATACTCTAAAATCATCATTTTTGGACCGATTACCAAGTTTTTTCAACTGTTTTACTTGTTTTAATGAATTCTCTAAAAGTTAGGAAAGAAATAAAGTCATTTTGAAGAAATTGAAAATCTGAAAATTTTCGTATTTTTTTGTGATGCTAGCTATTCAAAAAATTCGCAAAATTTTAAAAATAAAAAATACTCTAAAATCATCATTTTTGGACCGATTACCAAGTTTTTTCAACTGTTTTACTTGTTTTAATGAATTCTCTAAAAGTTAGCAAAGAAATAAAGTCATTTTGAAGAAATTGAAAATCTGAAAATTTTCGTATTTTTTTGTGATGCTAGCTATTCAAAAAATTCGCAATATTTTAAAAATAAAAAATACTCTAAAATCATCATTTTTGGACCGATTACCAAGTTTTTTCAACTGTTTTACTTGTTTTAATGAATTCTCTAATAGTTAGCAAAGAAATAAAGTCATTTTGAAGAAATTGAAAATCTGAAAATATTCGTATTTTTTTGTGATGCTAGCTATTCAAAAAATTCGCAATATTTTAAAAATAAAAAATACTCTAAAATCATCATTTTTGGACCGATTACCAAGTTTTTTCAACTGTTTTACTTGTTTTAATGAATTCTCTAAAAGTTAGTAAAGTCATTTTGAAGAAATTGAAAATCTGAAAATTTTTGTATATTTTTGTGATGCTAGCTATTAAAAAAATTCGCAAAATTTTAAAAATAAAAAATACTCTAAAATCATCATTTTTGGACCGATTACCAAGTTTTTTCAACTGTTTTACTTGTTTTAATGAATTCTCTAAAAGTTAGGAAAGAAATAAAGTCATTTTGAAGAAATTGAAAATCTGAAAATTTTCGTATTTTTTTGTGATGCTAGCTATCAAAAAATTTCGCAAAATTTTAAAAATAAAAAATACTCTAAAATCATCATTTTTGGACCGATTACCAAGTTTTTTCAACTGTTTTACTTGTTTTAATGAATTCTCTAAAAGTTAGGAAAGAAATAAAATCATTTTGAAGAAATTGAAAATCTGAAAATTTTTGTATATTTTTGTGATGCTAGCTATTAAAAAAATTCGCAAAATTTTAAAAATAAAAAATACTCTAAAATCATCATTTTTGGACCGATTGCCAAGTTTTTTCAACTGTTTTACTTGTTTTAATGAATTCTCTAAAAGTTAGTAAAGAAATTGAAAATCTGAAAATTTTTGTATTTTTTTGTGATGCTAGCTATTAAAAAAATTCGCAAAATTTTAAAAATAAAAAATACTCTAAAATCATCATTTTTGGACCGATTGCCAAGTTTTTTCAACTGTTTTACTTGTTTTAATGAATTCTCTAAAAGTTAGTAAAGAAATAAAGTCATTTTGAAGAAATTGAAAATCTGAAAACTTTTGTATTTTTTTGTGATGCTAGCTATTAAAAAAATTCGCAAAATTTTAAAAATAAAAAATACTCTAAAATCATCATTTTTGGACCGATTACCAAGTTTTTTCAACTGTTTTACTTGTTTTAATGAATTCTCTAAAAGTTAGTAAAGAAATAAAGTCATTTTGAAGAAATTGAAAATCTGAAAATTTTTGTATTTTTTTGTGATGCTAGCTATTCAAAAAATTCGCAATATTTTAAAAATAAAAAATACTCTAAAATCATCATTTTTGGACCGATTACCAAGTTTTTTCAACTGTTTTACTTGTTTTAATGAATTCTCTAAAAGTTAGTAAAGAAATAAAGTCATTTTGAAGAAATTGAAAATCTGAAAATTTTTGTATATTTTTGTGATGCTAGCTATTAAAAAAATTCGCAAAATTTTAAAAATAAAAAATACTCTAAAATCATCATTTTTGGACCGATTGCCAAGTTTTTTCAACTGTTTTACTTGTTTTAATGAATTCTCTAAAAGTTAGTAAAGAAATAAAGTCATTTTGAAGAAATTGAAAATCTGAAAATTTTTGTATTTTTTTGTGATGCTAGCTATTCAAAAAATTCGCAATATTTTAAAAATAAAAAATACTCTAAAATCATCATTTTTGGACCGATTACCAAGTTTTTTCAACTGTTTTACTTGTTTTAATGAATTCTCTAAAAGTTAGCAAAGAAATAAAGTCATTTTGAAGAAATTGAAAATCTGAAAATTTTCGTATTTTTTTGTGATGCTAGCTATTCAAAAAATTCGCAATATTTTAAAAATAAAAAATACTCTAAAATCATCATTTTTGGACCGATTACCAAGTTTTTTCAACTGTTTTACTTGTTTTAATGAATTCTCTAATAGTTAGCAAAGAAATAAAGTCATTTTGAAGAAATTGAAAATCTGAAAATATTCGTATTTTTTTGTGATGCTAGCTATCAAAAAATTTCGCAAAATTTTAAAAATAAAAAATACTCTAAAATCATCATTTTTGGACCGATTACCAAGTTTTTTCAACTGTTTTACTTGTTTTAATGAATTCTCTAAAAGTTAGGAAAGAAATAAAATCATTTTGAAGAAATTGAAAATCTGAAAATTTTTGTATATTTTTGTGATGCTAGCTATTAAAAAAATTCGCAAAATTTTAAAAATAAAAAATACTCTAAAATCATCATTTTTGGACCGATTACCAAGTTTTTTCAACTGTTTTACTTGTTTTAATGAATTCTCTAAAAGTTAGGAAAGAAATAAAATCATTTTGAAGAAATTGAAAATCTGAAAATTTTTG
The DNA here is from genome assembly GCA_963942445.1 of Argyra leucocephala. Classification (NCBI taxonomy): domain Eukaryota; kingdom Metazoa; phylum Arthropoda; class Insecta; order Diptera; family Dolichopodidae; genus Argyra; species Argyra leucocephala. Next base: position 21,851,354 of record OZ012681.1, read on the forward strand.
TATATTTTTGTGATGCTAGCTATTAAAAAAATTCGCAAAATTTTAAAAATAAAAAATACTCTAAAATCATCATTTTTGGACCGATTACCAAGTTTTTTCAACTGTTTTACTTGTTTTAATGAATTCTCTAAAAGTTAGGAAAGAAATAAAGTCATTTTGAAGAAATTGAAAATCTGAAAATTTTCGTATTTTTTTGTGATGCTAGCTATCAAAAAATTTCGCAAAATTTTAAAAATAAAAAATACTCTAAAATCATCATTTTTGGACCGATTACCAAGTTTTTTCAACTGTTTTACTTGTTTTAATGAATTCTCTAAAAGTTAGGAAAGAAATAAAATCATTTTGAAGAAATTGAAAATCTGAAAATTTTTGTATATTTTTGTGATGCTAGCTATTAAAAAAATTCGCAAAATTTTAAAAATAAAAAATACTCTAAAATCATCATTTTTGGACCGATTGCCAAGTTTTTTCAACTGTTTTACTTGTTTTAATGAATTCTCTAAAAGTTAGTAAAGAAATTGAAAATCTGAAAATTTTTGTATTTTTTTGTGATGCTAGCTATTAAAAAAATTCGCAAAATTTTAAAAATAAAAAATACTCTAAAATCATCATTTTTGGACCGATTGCCAAGTTTTTTCAACTGTTTTACTTGTTTTAATGAATTCTCTAAAAGTTAGTAAAGAAATAAAGTCATTTTGAAGAAATTGAAAATCTGAAAACTTTTGTATTTTTTTGTGATGCTAGCTATTAAAAAAATTCGCAAAATTTTAAAAATAAAAAATACTCTAAAATCATCATTTTTGGACCGATTACCAAGTTTTTTCAACTGTTTTACTTGTTTTAATGAATTCTCTAAAAGTTAGTAAAGAAATAAAGTCATTTTGAAGAAATTGAAAATCTGAAAATTTTTGTATTTTTTTGTGATGCTAGCTATTCAAAAAATTCGCAATATTTTAAAAATAAAAAATACTCTAAAATCATCATTTTTGGACCGATTACCAAGTTTTTTCAACTGTTTTACTTGTTTTAATGAATTCTCTAAAAGTTAGTAAAGAAATAAAGTCATTTTGAAGAAATTGAAAATCTGAAAATTTTTGTATATTTTTGTGATGCTAGCTATTAAAAAAATTCGCAAAATTTTAAAAATAAAAAATACTCTAAAATCATCATTTTTGGACCGATTGCCAAGTTTTTTCAACTGTTTTACTTGTTTTAATGAATTCTCTAAAAGTTAGTAAAGAAATAAAGTCATTTTGAAGAAATTGAAAATCTGAAAATTTTTGTATATTTTTGTGATGCTAGCTATTAAAAAAATTAGCAAAATTTTAAAAATAAAAAATACTCTAAAATCATCATTTTTGGACCGATTACCAAGTTTTTTCAACTGTTTTACTTGTTTTAATGAATTCTCTAAAAGTTAGTAAAGAAATAAAGTCATTTTGAAGAAATTGAAAATCTGAAAATTTTTGTATTTTTTTGTGATGCTAGCTATTAAAAAAATTCGCAAAATTTTAAAAATAAAAAATACTCTAAAATCATCATTTTTGGACCGATTACCAAGTTTTTTCAACTGTTTTACTTGTTTTAATGAATTCTCTAAAAGTTAGTAAAGAAATAAAGTCATTTTGAAGAAATTGAAAATCTGAAAATTTTTGTATATTTTTGTGATGCTAGCTATTAAAAAAATTCGCAAAATTTTAAAAATAAAAAATACTCTAAAATCATCATTTTTGGACCGATTGCCAAGTTTTTTCAACTGTTTTACTTGTTTTAATGAATTCTCTAAAAGTTAGTAAAGTCATTTTGAAGAAATTGAAAATCTGAAAATTTTTGCATATTTTTGTGATGCTAGCTATTAAAAAAATTCGCAAAATTTTAAAAATAAAAAATACTCTAAAATCATCATTTTTGGACCGATTACCAAGTTTTTTCAACTGTTTTACTTGTTTTAATGAATTCTCTAAAAGTTAGTAAAGAAATAAAGTCATTTTGAAGAAATTGAAAATCTGAAAATTTTTGTATATTTTTGTGATGCTAGCTATTAAAAAAATTCGCAAAATTTTAAAAATAAAAAATACTCTAAAATCATCATTTTTGGACCGATTGCCAAGTTTTTTCAACTGTTTTACTTGTTTTAATGAATTCTCTAAAAGTTAGTAAAGTCATTTTGAAGAAATTGAAAATCTGAAAATTTTTGCATATTTTTGTGATGCTAGCTATTAAAAAAATTCGCAAAATTTTAAAAATAAAAAATACTCTAAAATCATCATTTTTGGACCGATTACCAAGTTTTTTCAACTGTTTTACTTGTTTTAATGAATTCTCTAAAAGTTAGTAAAGAAATAAAGTCATTTTGAAGAAATTGAAAATCTGAAAATTTTTGTATTTTTTTGTGATGCTAGAAAAAAGTTCGCAAAATTTTAAAAATAAAAAATACTCTAAAATCATCATTTTTGGACCGATTGCCAAGTTTTTTCAACTGTTTTACTTGTTTTAATGAATTCTCTAAAAGTTAGTAAAGAAATAAAGTCATTTTGAAGAAATTGAAAATCTGAAAATTTTTGTATTTTTTTGTGATGCTAGCTATTAAAAAAATTCGCAAAATTTTAAAAATAAAAAATACTCTAAAATCATCATTTTTGGACCGATTACCAAGTTTTTTCAACTGTTTTACTTGTTTTAATGAATTCTCTAAAAGTTAGTAAAGAAATAAAGTCATTTTGAAGAAATTGAAAATCTGAAAATTTTTGTATATTTTTGTGATGCTAGCTATTAAAAAAATTCGCAAAATTTTAAAAATAAAAAATACTCTAAAATCATCATTTTTGGACCGATTGCCAAGTTTTTTCAACTGTTTTACTTGTTTTAATGAATTCTCTAAAAGTTAGTAAAGTCATTTTGAAGAAATTGAAAATCTGAAAATTTTTGCATATTTTTGTGATGCTAGCTATTAAAAAAATTCGCAAAATTTTAAAAATAAAAAATACTCTAAAATCATCATTTTTGGACCGATTACCAAGTTTTTTCAACTGTTTTACTTGTTTTAATGAATTCTCTAAAAGTTAGTAAAGAAATAAAGTCATTTTGAAGAAATTGAAAATCTGAAAATTTTTGTATTTTTTTGTGATGCTAGCTATTAAAAAAATTCGCAAAATTTTAAAAATAAAAAATACTCTAAAATCATCATTTCTGTTTTACTTGTTTTAATGAATTCTCTAAAAGTTAGTAAAGAAATAAAGTCATTTTGAAGAAATTGAAAATCTGAAAATTTTTGTATATTTTTGTGATGCTAGCTATTAAAAAAATTCGCAAAATTTTAAAAATAAAAAATACTCTAAAATCATCATTTTTGGACCGATTACCAAGTTTTTTCAACTGTTTTACTTGTTTTAATGAATTCTCTAAAAGTTAGTAAAGAAATAAAGTCATTTTGAAAAAAATTGAAAATCTGAAAATTTTTGTATATTTTTGTGATGCTAGCTATTAAAAAAATTCGCAAAATTTTAAAAATAAAAAATACTCTAAAATCATCATTTTTGGACCGATTGCCAAGTTTTTTCAACTGTTTTACTTGTTTTAATGAATTCTCTAAAAGTTAGTAAAGAAATAAAGTCATTTTGAAGAAATTGAAAATCTGAAAATTTTTGTATTTTTTTGTGATGCTAGCTATTAAAAAAATTCGCAAAATTTTAAAAATAAAAAATACTGTAAAATCATCATTTTTGGACCGATTACCAAGTTTTTTCAACTGTTTTACTTGTTTTAATGAATTCTCTAAAAGTTAGTAAAGAAATAAAGTCATTTTGAAGAAATTGAAAATCTGAAAATTTTTGTATTTTTTTGTGATGCTAGCTATTAAAAAAATTCGCAAAATTTTAAAAATAAAAAATACTCTAAAATCATCATTTCTGTTTTACTTGTTTTAATGAATTCTCTAAAAGTTAGTAAAGAAATAAAGTCATTTTGAAGAAATTGAAAATCTGAAAATTTTTGTATTTTTTTGTGATGCTAGCTATTAAAAAAATTCGCAAAATTTTAAAAATAAAAAATACTGTAAAATCATCATTTTTGGACCGATTACCAAGTTTTTTCAACTGTTTTACTTGTTTTAATGAATTCTCTAAAAGTTAGTAAAGAAATAAAGTCATTTTGAAAAAAATTGAAAATCTGAAAATTTTTGTATATTTTTGTGATGCTAGCTATTAAAAAAATTCGCAAAATTTTAAAAATAAAAAATACTCTAAAATCATCATTTTTGGACCGATTGCCAAGTTTTTTCAACTGTTTTACTTGTTTTAATGAATTCTCTAAAAGTTAGTAAAGTCATTTTGAAGAAATTGAAAATCTGAAAATTTTTGCATATTTTTGTGATGCTAGCTATTAAAAAAATTCGCAAAATTTTAAAAATAAAAAATACTCTAAAATCATCATTTTTGGACCGATTACCAAGTTTTTTCAACTGTTTTACTTGTTTTAATGAATTCTCTAAAAGTTAGTAAAGAAATAAAGTCATTTTGAAGAAATTGAAAATCTGAAAATTTTTGTATATTTTTGTGATGCTAGCTATTAAAAAAATTCGCAAAATTTTAAAAATAAAAAATACTCTAAAATCATCATTTTTGGACCGATTGCCAAGTTTTTTCAACTGTTTTACTTGTTTTAATGAATTCTCTAAAAGTTAGTAAAGTCATTTTGAAGAAATTGAAAATCTGAAAATTTTTGCATATTTTTGTGATGCTAGCTATTAAAAAAATTCGCAAAATTTTAAAAATAAAAAATACTCTAAAATCATCATTTTTGGACCGATTACCAAGTTTTTTCAACTGTTTTACTTGTTTTAATGAATTCTCTAAAAGTTAGTAAAGAAATAAAGTCATTTTGAAGAAATTGAAAATCTGAAAATTTTTGTATTTTTTTGTGATGCTAGAAAAAAGTTCGCAAAATTTTAAAAATAAAAAATACTCTAAAATCATCATTTTTGGACCGATTGCCAAGTTTTTTCAACTGTTTTACTTGTTTTAATGAATTCTCTAAAAGTTAGTAAAGAAATAAAGTCATTTTGAAGAAATTGAAAATCTGAAAATTTTTGTATTTTTTTGTGATGCTAGCTATTAAAAAAATTCGCAAAATTTTAAAAATAAAAAATACTCTAAAATCATCATTTTTGGACCGATTACCAAGTTTTTTCAACTGTTTTACTTGTTTTAATGAATTCTCTAAAAGTTAGTAAAGAAATAAAGTCATTTTGAAGAAATTGAAAATCTGAAAATTTTTGTATATTTTTGTGATGCTAGCTATTAAAAAAATTCGCAAAATTTTAAAAATAAAAAATACTCTAAAATCATCATTTTTGGACCGATTGCCAAGTTTTTTCAACTGTTTTACTTGTTTTAATGAATTCTCTAAAAGTTAGTAAAGTCATTTTGAAGAAATTGAAAATCTGAAAATTTTTGCATATTTTTGTGATGCTAGCTATTAAAAAAATTCGCAAAATTTTAAAAATAAAAAATACTCTAAAATCATCATTTTTGGACCGATTACCAAGTTTTTTCAACTGTTTTACTTGTTTTAATGAATTCTCTAAAAGTTAGTAAAGAAATAAAGTCATTTTGAAGAAATTGAAAATCTGAAAATTTTTGTATTTTTTTGTGATGCTAGCTATTAAAAAAATTCGCAAAATTTTAAAAATAAAAAATACTCTAAAATCATCATTTCTGTTTTACTTGTTTTAATGAATTCTCTAAAAGTTAGTAAAGAAATAAAGTCATTTTGAAGAAATTGAAAATCTGAAAATTTTTGTATATTTTTGTGATGCTAGCTATTAAAAAAATTCGCAAAATTTTAAAAATAAAAAATACTCTAAAATCATCATTTTTGGACCGATTACCAAGTTTTTTCAACTGTTTTACTTGTTTTAATGAATTCTCTAAAAGTTAGTAAAGAAATAAAGTCATTTTGAAAAAAATTGAAAATCTGAAAATTTTTGTATATTTTTGTGATGCTAGCTATTAAAAAAATTCGCAAAATTTTAAAAATAAAAAATACTCTAAAATCATCATTTTTGGACCGATTGCCAAGTTTTTTCAACTGTTTTACTTGTTTTAATGAATTCTCTAAAAGTTAGTAAAGAAATAAAGTCATTTTGAAGAAATTGAAAATCTGAAAATTTTTGTATTTTTTTGTGATGCTAGCTATTAAAAAAATTCGCAAAATTTTAAAAATAAAAAATACTGTAAAATCATCATTTTTGGACCGATTACCAAGTTTTTTCAACTGTTTTACTTGTTTTAATGAATTCTCTAAAAGTTAGTAAAGAAATAAAGTCATTTTGAAGAAATTGAAAATCTGAAAATTTTTGTATTTTTTTGTGATGCTAGCTATTAAAAAAATTCGCAAAATTTTAAAAATAAAAAATACTCTAAAATCATCATTTCTGTTTTACTTGTTTTAATGAATTCTCTAAAAGTTAGTAAAGAAATAAAGTCATTTTGAAGAAATTGAAAATCTGAAAATTTTTGTATATTTTTGTGATGCTAGCTATTAAAAAAATTCGCAAAATTTTAAAAATAAAAAATACTCTAAAATCATCATTTTTGGACCGATTACCAAGTTTTTTCAACTGTTTTACTTGTTTTACTGAATTCTCTAAAAGTTAGTAAAGAAATAAAGTCATTTTGAAAAAAATTGAAAATCTGAAAATTTTTGTATATTTTTGTGATGCTAGCTATTAAAAAAATTCGCAAAATTTTAAAAATAAAAAATACTCTAAAATCATCATTTCTGTTTTACTTGTTTTAATGAATTCTCTAAAAGTTAGTAAAGAAATAAAGTCATTTTGAAGAAATTGAAAATCTGAAAATTTTTGTATATTTTTGTGATGCTAGCTATTAAAAAAATTCGCAAAATTTTAAAAATAAAAAATACTCTAAAATCATCATTTTTGGACCGATTACCAAGTTTTTTCAACTGTTTTACTTGTTTTAATGAATTCTCTAAAAGTTAGTAAAGAAATAAAGTCATTTTGAAAAAAATTGAAAATCTGAAAATTTTTGTATATTTTTGTGATGCTAGCTATTAAAAAAATTCGCAAAATTTTAAAAATAAAAAATACTCTAAAATCATCATTTTTGGACCGATTGCCAAGTTTTTTCAACTGTTTTACTTGTTTTAATGAATTCTCTAAAAGTTAGTAAAGAAATAAAGTCATTTTGAAGAAATTGAAAATCTGAAAATTTTTGTATTTTTTTGTGATGCTAGCTATTAAAAAAATTCGCAAAATTTTAAAAATAAAAAATACTGTAAAATCATCATTTTTGGACCGATTACCAAGTTTTTTCAACTGTTTTACTTGTTTTAATGAATTCTCTAAAAGTTAGTAAAGAAATAAAGTCATTTTGAAGAAATTGAAAATCTGAAAATTTTTGTATTTTTTTGTGATGCTAGCTATTAAAAAAATTCGCAAAATTTTAAAAATAAAAAATACTCTAAAATCATCATTTTTGGACCGATTGCCAAGTTTTTTCAACTGTTTTACTTGTTTTAATGAATTCTCTAAAAGTTAGTAAAGAAATAAAGTCATTTTGAAGAAATTGAAAATCTGAAAATTTTTGTATATTTTTGTGATGCTAGCTATTAAAAAAATTCGCAAAATTTTAAAAATAAAAAATACTCTAAAATCATCATTTTTGGACCGATTACCAAGTTTTTTCAACTGTTTTACTTGTTTTACTGAATTCTCTAAAAGTTAGTAAAGAAATAAAGTCATTTTGAAAAAAATTGAAAATCTGAAAATTTTTGTATATTTTTGTGATGCTAGCTATTAAAAAAATTCGCAAAATTTTAAAAATAAAAAATACTCTAAAATCATCATTTCTGTTTTACTTGTTTTAATGAATTCTCTAAAAGTTAGTAAAGAAATAAAGTCATTTTGAAGAAATTGAAAATCTGAAAATTTTTGTATATTTTTGTGATGCTAGCTATTAAAAAAATTCGCAAAATTTTAAAAATAAAAAATACTCTAAAATCATCATTTTTGGACCGATTACCAAGTTTTTTCAACTGTTTTACTTGTTTTAATGAATTCTCTAAAAGTTAGTAAAGAAATAAAGTCATTTTGAAGAAATTGAAAATCTGAAAATTTTTGTATATTTTTGTGATGCTAGCTATTAAAAAAATTAGCAAAATTTTAAAAATAAAAAATACTCTAAAATCATCATTTTTGGACCGATTACCAAGTTTTTTCAACTGTTTTACTTGTTTTAATGAATTCTCTAAAAGTTAGTAAAGAAATAAAGTCATTTTGAAGAAATTGAAAATCTGAAAATTTTTGTATTTTTTTGTGATGCTAGCTATTAAAAAAATTCGCAAAATTTTAAAAATAAAAAATACTCTAAAATCATCATTTTTGGACCGATTACCAAGTTTTTTCAACTGTTTTACTTGTTTTAATGAATTCTCTAAAAGTTAGTAAAGAAATAAAGTCATTTTGAAGAAATTGAAAATCTGAAAATTTTTGTATATTTTTGTGATGCTAGCTATTAAAAAAATTCGCAAAATTTTAAAAATAAAAAATACTCTAAAATCATCATTTTTGGACCGATTGCCAAGTTTTTTCAACTGTTTTACTTGTTTTAATGAATTCTCTAAAAGTTAGTAAAGTCATTTTGAAGAAATTGAAAATCTGAAAATTTTTGCATATTTTTGTGATGCTAGCTATTAAAAAAATTCGCAAAATTTTAAAAATAAAAAATACTCTAAAATCATCATTTTTGGACCGATTACCAAGTTTTTTCAACTGTTTTACTTGTTTTAATGAATTCTCTAAAAGTTAGTAAAGAAATAAAGTCATTTTGAAGAAATTGAAAATCTGAAAATTTTTGTATATTTTTGTGATGCTAGCTATTAAAAAAATTCGCAAAATTTTAAAAATAAAAAATACTCTAAAATCATCATTTTTGGACCGATTGCCAAGTTTTTTCAACTGTTTTACTTGTTTTAATGAATTCTCTAAAAGTTAGTAAAGTCATTTTGAAGAAATTGAAAATCTGAAAATTTTTGCATATTTTTGTGATGCTAGCTATTAAAAAAATTCGCAAAATTTTAAAAATAAAAAATACTCTAAAATCATCATTTTTGGACCGATTACCAAGTTTTTTCAACTGTTTTACTTGTTTTAATGAATTCTCTAAAAGTTAGTAAAGAAATAAAGTCATTTTGAAGAAATTGAAAATCTGAAAATTTTTGTATTTTTTTGTGATGCTAGAAAAAAGTTCGCAAAATTTTAAAAATAAAAAATACTCTAAAATCATCATTTTTGGACCGATTGCCAAGTTTTTTCAACTGTTTTACTTGTTTTAATGAATTCTCTAAAAGTTAGTAAAGAAATAAAGTCATTTTGAAGAAATTGAAAATCTGAAAATTTTTGTATTTTTTTGTGATGCTAGCTATTAAAAAAATTCGCAAAATTTTAAAAATAAAAAATACTCTAAAATCATCATTTTTGGACCGATTACCAAGTTTTTTCAACTGTTTTACTTGTTTTAATGAATTCTCTAAAAGTTAGTAAAGAAATAAAGTCATTTTGAAGAAATTGAAAATCTGAAAATTTTTGTATATTTTTGTGATGCTAGCTATTAAAAAAATTCGCAAAATTTTAAAAATAAAAAATACTCTAAAATCATCATTTTTGGACCGATTGCCAAGTTTTTTCAACTGTTTTACTTGTTTTAATGAATTCTCTAAAAGTTAGTAAAGTCATTTTGAAGAAATTGAAAATCTGAAAATTTTTGCATATTTTTGTGATGCTAGCTATTAAAAAAATTCGCAAAATTTTAAAAATAAAAAATACTCTAAAATCATCATTTTTGGACCGATTACCAAGTTTTTTCAACTGTTTTACTTGTTTTAATGAATTCTCTAAAAGTTAGTAAAGAAATAAAGTCATTTTGAAGAAATTGAAAATCTGAAAATTTTTGTATTTTTTTGTGATGCTAGCTATTAAAAAAATTCGCAAAATTTTAAAAATAAAAAATACTCTAAAATCATCATTTCTGTTTTACTTGTTTTAATGAATTCTCTAAAAGTTAGTAAAGAAATAAAGTCATTTTGAAGAAATTGAAAATCTGAAAATTTTTGTATATTTTTGTGATGCTAGCTATTAAAAAAATTCGCAAAATTTTAAAAATAAAAAATACTCTAAAATCATCATTTTTGGACCGATTACCAAGTTTTTTCAACTGTTTTACTTGTTTTAATGAATTCTCTAAAAGTTAGTAAAGAAATAAAGTCATTTTGAAAAAAATTGAAAATCTGAAAATTTTTGTATATTTTTGTGATGCTAGCTATTAAAAAAATTCGCAAAATTTTAAAAATAAAAAATACTCTAAAATCATCATTTTTGGACCGATTGCCAAGTTTTTTCAACTGTTTTACTTGTTTTAATGAATTCTCTAAAAGTTAGTAAAGAAATAAAGTCATTTTGAAGAAATTGAAAATCTGAAAATTTTTGTATTTTTTTGTGATGCTAGCTATTAAAAAAATTCGCAAAATTTTAAAAATAAAAAATACTGTAAAATCATCATTTTTGGACCGATTACCAAGTTTTTTCAACTGTTTTACTTGTTTTAATGAATTCTCTAAAAGTTAGTAAAGAAATAAAGTCATTTTGAAGAAATTGAAAATCTGAAAATTTTTGTATTTTTTTGTGATGCTAGCTATTAAAAAAATTCGCAAAATTTTAAAAATAAAAAATACTCTAAAATCATCATTTCTGTTTTACTTGTTTTAATGAATTCTCTAAAAGTTAGTAAAGAAATAAAGTCATTTTGAAGAAATTGAAAATCTGAAAATTTTTGTATATTTTTGTGATGCTAGCTATTAAAAAAATTCGCAAAATTTTAAAAATAAAAAATACTCTAAAATCATCATTTTTGGACCGATTACCAAGTTTTTTCAACTGTTTTACTTGTTTTACTGAATTCTCTAAAAGTTAGTAAAGAAATAAAGTCATTTTGAAAAAAATTGAAAATCTGAAAATTTTTGTATATTTTTGTGATGCTAGCTATTAAAAAAATTCGCAAAATTTTAAAAATAAAAAATACTCTAAAATCATCATTTCTGTTTTACTTGTTTTAATGAATTCTCTAAAAGTTAGTAAAGAAATAAAGTCATTTTGAAGAAATTGAAAATCTGAAAATTTTTGTATATTTTTGTGATGCTAGCTATTAAAAAAATTCGCAAAATTTTAAAAATAAAAAATACTCTAAAATCATCATTTTTGGACCGATTACCAAGTTTTTTCAACTGTTTTACTTGTTTTAATGAATTCTCTAAAAGTTAGTAAAGAAATAAAGTCATTTTGAAAAAAATTGAAAATCTGAAAATTTTTGTATATTTTTGTGATGCTAGCTATTAAAAAAATTCGCAAAATTTTAAAAATAAAAAATACTCTAAAATCATCATTTTTGGACCGATTGCCAAGTTTTTTCAACTGTTTTACTTGTTTTAATGAATTCTCTAAAAGTTAGTAAAGAAATAAAGTCATTTTGAAGAAATTGAAAATCTGAAAATTTTTGTATTTTTTTGTGATGCTAGCTATTAAAAAAATTCGCAAAATTTTAAAAATAAAAAATACTGTAAAATCATCATTTTTGGACCGATTACCAAGTTTTTTCAACTGTTTTACTTGTTTTAATGAATTCTCTAAAAGTTAGTAAAGAAATAAAGTCATTTTAAAGAAATTGAAAATCTGAAAATTTTTATATATTTTTGTGATGCTAGCTATTAAAAAAATTCGCAAAATTTTAAAAATAAAAAATACTCTAAAATCATCATTTTTGGACCGATTACCAAGTTTTTTCAACTGTTTTACTTGTTTTAATGAATTCTCTAAAAGTTAGTAAAGAAATAAAGTCATTTTGAAGAAATTGAAAATCTGAAAATTTTTGTATATTTTTGTGATGCTAGCTATTAAAAAAATTCGCAAAATTTTAAAAATAAAAAATACTCTAAAATCATCATTTCTGTTTTACTTGTTTTAATGAATTCTCTAAAAGTTAGTAAAGAAATAAAGTCATTTTGAAGAAATTGAAAATCTGAAAATTTTCGTATTTTTTTGTGATGCTAGCTATTAAAAAAATTCGCAAAATTTTAAAAATAAAAAATACTCTAAAATCATCATTTTTGGACCGATTGCCAAGTTTTTTCAACTGTTTTACTTGTTTTAATGAATTCTCTAAAAGTTAGTAAAGAAATAAAGTCATTTTGAAGAAATTGAAAATCTGAAAATTTTTGTATATTTTTGTGATGCTAGCTATTAAAAAAATTCGCAAAATTTTAAAAATAAAAAATACTCTAAAATCATCATTTTTGGACCGATTACCAAGTTTTTTCAACTGTTTTACTTGTTTTAATGAATTCTCTAAAAGTTAGTAAAGAAATAAAGTCATTTTGAAGAAATTGAAAATCTGAAAATTTTTGTATATTTTTGTGATGCTAGCTATTAAAAAAATTCGCAAAATTTTAAAAATAAAAAATACTCTAAAATCATCATTTTTGGACCGATTGCCAAGTTTTTTCAACTGTTTTACTTGTTTTAATGAATTCTCTAAAAGTTAGTAAAGAAATAAAGTCATTTTGAAGAAATTGAAAATCTGAAAATTTTTGTATATTTTTGTGATGCTAGCTATTAAAAAAATTCGCAAAATTTTAAAAATAAAAAATACTCTAAATCATCATTTTTGGACCGATTGCCAAGTTTTTTCAACTGTTTTACTTGTTTTAATGAATTCTCTAAAAGTTAGTAAAGAAATAAAGTCATTTTGAAGAAATTGAAAATCTGAAAATTTTTGTATTTTTTTGTGATGCTAGCTATTAAAAAAATTCGCAAAATTTTAAAAATAAAAAATACTCTAAAATCATCATTTTTGGACCGATTGCCAAGTTTTTTCAACTGTTTTACTTGTTTTAATGAATTCTCTAAAAGTTAGTAAAGAAATAAAGTCATTTTGAAGAAATTGAAAATCTGAAAATTTTTGTATTTTTTTGTGATGCTAGCTATTAAAAAAATTCGCAAAATTTTAAAAATAAAAAATACTCTAAAATCATCATTTTTGGACCGATTGCCAAGTTTTTTCAACTGTTTTACTTGTTTTAATGAATTCTCTAAAAGTTAGTAAAGAAATAAAGTCATTTTGAAGAAATTGAAAATCTGAAAATTTTTGTATTTTTTTGTGATGCTAGCTATTAAAAAAATTCGCAAAATTTTAGAAATAAAAAATACTCTAAAATCATCATTTTTGGACCGATTGCCAAGTTTTTTCAACTGTTTTACTTGTTTTAATGAATTCTCTAAAAGTTAGTAAAGAAATAAAGTCATTTTGAAGAAATTGAAAATCTGAAAATTTTTGTATATTTTTGTGATGCTAGCTATTAAAAAAATTCGCAAAATTTTAAAAATAAAAAATACTCTAAAATCATCATTTTTGGACCGATTGCCAAGTTTTTTCAACTGTTTTACTTGTTTTAATGAATTCTCTAAAAGTTAGTAAAGAAATAAAGTCATTTTGAAGAAATTGAAAATCTGAAAATTTTTGTATTTTTTTGTGATGCTACCTATTAAAAAAATTCGCAAAATTTTAAAAATAAAAAATACTCTAAAATCATCATTTTTGGACCGATTACCAAGTTTTTTCAACTGTTTTACTTGTTTTAATGAATTCTCTAAAAGTTAGTAAAGAAATAAAGTCATTTTGAAGAAATTGAAAATCTGAAAATTTTTGTATATTTTTGTGATGCTAGCTATTAAAAAAATTCGCAAAATTTTAAAAATAAAAAATACTCTAAAATCATCATTTTTGGACCGATTACCAAGTTTTTTCAACTGTTTTACTTGTTTTAATGAATTCTCTAAAAGTTAGTAAAGAAATAAAGTCATTTTGAAGAAATTGAAAATCTTCGTATTTTTTTGTGATGCTAGCTATTAAAAAAATTCGCAAAATTTTAGAAATAAAAAATACTCTAAAATCATCATTTTTGGACCGATTGCCAAGTTTTTTCAACTGTTTTACTTGTTTTAATGAATTCTCTAAAAGTTAGTAAAGAAATAAAGTCATTTTGAAGAAATTGAAAATCTGAAAATTTTCGTATTTTTTTGTGATGCTAGCTATTAAAAAAATTCGCAAAATTTTAAAAATAAAAAATACTCTAAAATCATCATTTTTGGACCGATTGCCAAGTTTTTTCAACTGTTTTACTTGTTTTAATGAATTCTCTAAAAGTTAGTAAAGAAATAAAGTCATTTTGAAGAAATTGAAAATCTTCGTATTTTTTTGTGATGCTAGCTATTAAAAAAATTCGCAAAATTTTAAAAATAAAAAATACTCTAAAATCATCATTTTTGGACCGATTGCCAAGTTTTTTCAACTGTTTTACTTGTTTTAATGAATTCTCTAAAAGTTAGTAAAGAAATAAAGTCATTTTGAAGAAATTGAAAATCTGAAAATTTTCGTATTTTTTTGTGATGCTAGCTATTAAAAAAATTCGCAAAATTTTAAAAATAAAAAATACTCTAAAATCATCATTTTTGGACCGATTACCAAGTTTTTTCAACTGTTTTACTTGTTTTAATGAATTCTCTAAAAGTTAGTAAAGAAATAAAGTCATTTTGAAGAAAATGAAAATCTGAAAATTTTTGTATTTTTTTGTGATGCTAGAAAAAAGTTCGCAAAATTTTAAAAATAAAAAATACTCTAAAATCATCATTTTTGGACCGATTGCCAAGTTTTTTCAACTGTTTTACTTGTTTTAATGAATTCTCTAAAAGTTAGTAAAGAAATAAAGTCATTTTGAAGAAATTGAAAATCTGAAAATTTTTGTATTTTTTTGTGATGCTAGAAAAAAGTTCGCAAAATTTTAAAAATAAAAAATACTCTAAAATCATCATTTTTGGACCGATTGCCAAGTTTTTTCAACTGTTTTACTTGTTTTAATGAATTCTCTAAAAGTTAGTAAAGAAATAAAGTCATTTTGAAGAAATTGAAAATCTGAAAATTTTTGTATTTTTTTGTGATGCTAGCTATTAAAAAAATTCGCAAAATTTTAAAAATAAAAAATACTCTAAAATCATCATTTTTGGACCGATTACCAAGTTTTTTCAACTGTTTTACTTGTTTTAATGAATTCTCTAAAAGTTAGTAAAGAAATAAAGTCATTTTGAAGAAATTGAAAATCTGAAAATTTTTGTATATTTTTGTGATGCTAGCTATTAAAAAAATTCGCAAAATTTTAAAAATAAAAAATACTCTAAAATCATCATTTTTGGACCGATTACCAAGTTTTTTCAACTGTTTTACTTGTTTTAATGAATTCTCTAAAAGTTAGTAAAGAAATAAAGTCATTTTGAAGAAATTGAAAATCTGAAAATTTTTTTGTGATGCTAGCTATTAAAAAAATTCGCAAAATTTTAAAAATAAAAAATACTCTAAAATCATCATTTTTGGACCGATTGCCAAGTTTTTTCACCTGTTTTACTTGTTTTAATGAATTCTCTAAAAGTTAGTAAAGAAATAAAGTCATTTTGGAGAAATTGAAAATCTGAAAATTTTTGTATTTTTTTGTGATGCTAGCTATTAAAAAAATTCGCAAAATTTTAAAAATAAAAAATACTCTAAAATCATCATTTTTGGACCGATTACCAAGTTTTTTCAACTGTTTTACTTGTTTTAGAGAATTCTCTAAAAGTTAGTAAAGAAATAAAGTCATTTTGAAGAAATTGAAAATCTTCGTATTTTTTTGTGATGCTAGCTATTAAAAAAATTCGCAAAATTTTAAAAATAAAAAATACTCTAAAATCATCATTTTTGGACCGATTGCCAAGTTTTTTCAACTGTTTTACTTGTTTTAATGAATTCTCTAAAAGTTAGTAAAGAAATAAAGTCATTTTGAAGAAATTGAAAATCTTCGTATTTTTTTGTGATGCTAGCTATTAAAAAAATTCGCAAAATTTTAAAAATAAAAAATACTCTAAAATCATCATTTTTGGACCGATTACCAAGTTTTTTCAACTGTTTTACTTGTTTTAGAGAATTCTCTAAAAGTTAGTAAAGAAATAAAGTCATTTTGAAGAAATTGAAAATCTGAACATTTTTGTATATTTTTGTGATGCTAGCTATTAAAAAAATTCGCAAAATTTTAAAAATAAAAAATACTCTAAAATCATCATTTTTGGACCGATTGCCAAGTTTTTTCAACTGTTTTACTTGTTTTAATGAATTCTCTAAAAGTTAGTAAAGAAATAAAGTCATTTTGAAGAAATTGAAAATCTGAAAATTTTTGTATTTTTTTGTGATGCTAGCTATTAAAAAAATTCGCAAAATTTTAGAAATAAAAAATACTCTAAAATCATCATTTTTGGACCGATTGCCAAGTTTTTTCAACTGTTTTACTTGTTTTAATGAATTCTCTAAAAGTTAGGAAAGAAATAAAGTCATTTTGAAGAAATTGAAAATCTGAAAATTTTTGTATATTTTTGTGATGCTAGCTATTAAAAAAATTCGCAAAATTTTAAAAATAAAAAATACTCTAAAATCATCATTTTTGGACCGATTACCAAGTTTTTTCAACTGTTTTACTTGTTTTAATGAATTCTCTAAAAGTTAGTAAAGAAATAAAGTCATTTTGAAGAAATTGAAAATCTGAAAATTTTTGTATTTTTTTGTGATGCTAGCTATTAAAAAAATTCGCAAAATTTTAAAAATAAAAAATACTCTAAAATCATCATTTTTGGACCGATTGCCAAGTTTTTTCAACTGTTTTACTTGTTTTAATGAATTCTCTAAAAGTTAGTAAAGAAATAAAGTCATTTTGAAGAAATTGAAAATCTGAAAATTTTTGTATTTTTTTGTGATGCTAGCTATTAAAAAAATTCGCAAAATTTTAGAAATAAAAAATACTCTAAAATCATCATTTTTGGACCGATTGCCAAGTTTTTTCAACTGTTTTACTTGTTTTAATGAATTCTCTAAAAGTTAGTAAAGAAATAAAGTCATTTTGAAGAAATTGAAAATCTGAAAATTTTCGTATTTTTTTGTGATGCTAGCTATTAAAAAAATTCGCAAAATTTTAAAAATAAAAAATACTTTAAAATCATCATTTTTGGACCGATTGCCAAGTTTTTTCAACTGTTTTACTTGTTTTAATGAATTCTCTAAAAGTTAGTAAAGAAATAAAGTCATTTTGAAGAAATTGAAAATCTGAAAATTTTTGTATTTTTTTGTTAGCTATTAAAAAAATTCGCAAAATTTTAAAAATAAAAAATACTCTAAAATCATCATTTTTGGACCGATTACCAAGTTTTTTCAACTGTTTTACTTGTTTTAATGAATTCTCTAAAAGTTAGTAAAGAAATAAAGTCATTTTGAAGAAATTGAAAATCTGAAAATTTTTGTATATTTTTGTGATGCTAGCTATTAAAAAAATTCGCAAAATTTTAAAAATAAAAAATACTCTAAATCATCATTTTTGGACCGATTGCCAAGTTTTTTCAACTGTTTTACTTGTTTTAATGAATTCTCTAAAAGTTAGTAAAGAAATAAAGTCATTTTGAAGAAATTGAAAATCTGAAAATTTTTGTATTTTTTTGTGATGCTAGCTATTAAAAAAATTCGCAAAATTTTAAAAATAAAAAATACTCTAAAATCATCATTTTTGGACCGATTGCCAAGTTTTTTCAACTGTTTTACTTGTTTTAATGAATTCTCTAAAAGTTAGTAAAGAAATAAAGTCATTTTGAAGAAATTGAAAATCTGAAAATTTTCGTATTTTTTTGTGATGCTAGCTATTAAAAAAATTCGCAAAATTTTAAAAATAAAAAATACTCTAAAATCATCATTTTTGGACCGATTGCCAAGTTTTTTCAACTGTTTTACTTGTTTTAATGAATTCTCTAAAAGTTAGTAAAGAAATAAAGTCATTTTGAAGAAATTGAAAATCTGAAAATTTTTGTATTTTTTTGTGATGCTAGCTATTAAAAAAATTCGCAAAATTTTAAAAATAAAAAATACTCTAAAATCATCATTTTTGGACCGATTGCCAAGTTTGTTCAACTGTTTTACTTGTTTTAATGATTTCTCTAAAAGTTAGTAAAGAAATAAAGTCATTTTGAAGAAATTGAAAATCTGAAAATTTTCGTATTTTTTTGTGATGCTAGCTATTAAAAAAATTCGCAAAATTTTAAAAATAAAAAATACTCTAAAATCATCATTTTTGGACCGATTGCCAAGTTTTTTCAACTGTTTTACTTGTTTTAATGAATTCTCTAAAAGTTAGTAAAGAAATAAAGTCATTTTGAAGAAATTGAAAATCTGAAAATTTTTGTATTTTTTTGTGATGCTAGCTATTAAAAAAATTCGCAAAATTTTAAAAATAAAAAATACTCTAAAATCATCATTTTTGGACCGATTGCCAAGTTTTTTCAACTGTTTTACTTGTTTTAATGAATTCTCTAAAAGTTAGTAAAGAAATAAAGTCATTTTGAAGAAATTGAAAATCTGAAAATTTTCGTATTTTTTTGTGATGCTAGCTATTAAAAAAATTCGCAAAATTTTAAAAATAAAAAATACTCTAAAATCATCATTTTTGGACCGATTGCCAAGTTTTTTCAACTGTTTTACTTGTTTTAATGAATTCTCTAAAAGTTAGTAAAGAAATAAAGTCATTTTGAAGAAATTGAAAATCTGAAAATTTTTGTATATTTTTGTGATGCTAGCTATTAAAAAAATTCGCAAAATTTTAAAAATAAAAAATACTCTAAATCATCATTTTTGGACCGATTGCCAAGTTTTTTCAACTGTTTTACTTGTTTTAATGAATTCTCTAAAAGTTAGTAAAGAAATAAAGTCATTTTGAAGAAATTGAAAATCTGAAAATTTTCGTATTTTTTTGTGATGCTAGCTATTAAAAAAATTCGCAAAATTTTAAAAATAAAAAATACTCTAAAATCATCATTTTTGGACCGATTGCCAAGTTTTTTCAACTGTTTTACTTGTTTTAATGAATTCTCTAAAAGTTAGTAAAGAAATAAAGTCATTTTGAAGAAATTGAAAATCTGAAAATTTTCGTATTTTTTTGTGATGCTAGCTATTAAAAAAATTCGCAAAATTTTAAAAATAAAAAATACTCTAAAATCATCATTTTTGGACCGATTGCCAAGTTTTTTCAACTGTTTTACTTGTTTTAATGAATTCTCTAAAAGTTAGTAAAGAAATAAAGTCATTTTGAAGAAATTGAAAATCTGAAAATTTTTGTATTTTTTTGTTAGCTATTAAAAAAATTCGCAAAATTTTAAAAATAAAAAATACTCTAAAATCATCATTTTTGGACCGATTACCAAGTTTTTTCAACTGTTTTACTTGTTTTAATGAATTCTCTAAAAGTTAGTAAAGAAATAAAGTCATTTTGAAGAAATTGAAAATCTGAAAATTTTTGTATATTTTTGTGATGCTAGCTATTAAAAAAATTCGCAAAATTTTAAAAATAAAAAATACTCTAAATCATCATTTTTGGACCGATTGCCAAGTTTTTTCAACTGTTTTACTTGTTTTAATGAATTCTCTAAAAGTTAGTAAAGAAATAAAGTCATTTTGAAGAAATTGAAAATCTGAAAATTTTTGTATTTTTTTGTGATGCTATTAAAAAAATTCGCAAAATTTTAAAAATAAAAAATACTCTAAAATCATCATTTTTGGACCGATTGCCAAGTTTTTTCAACTGTTTTACTTGTTTTAATGAATTCTCTAAAAGTTAGTAAAGAAATAAAGTCATTTTGAAGAAATTGAAAATCTGAAAATTTTCGTATTTTTTTGTGATGCTAGCTATTAAAAAAATTCGCAAAATTTTAAAAATAAAAAATACTCTAAAATCATCATTTTTGGACCGATTGCCAAGTTTTTTCAACTGTTTTACTTGTTTTAATGAATTCTCTAAAAGTTAGTAAAGAAACAAAGTCATTTTGAAGAAATTGAAAATCTGAAAATTTTTGTATTTTTTTGTGATGCTAGCTATTAAAAAAATTCGCAAAATTTTAAAAATAAAAAATACTCTAAAATCATCATTTTTGGACCGATTGCCAAGTTTTTTCAACTGTTTTACTTGTTTTAATGAATTCTCTAAAAGTTAGTAAAGAAATAAAGTCATTTTGAAGAAATTGAAAATCTGAAAATTTTCGTATTTTTTTGTGATGCTAGCTATTAAAAAAATTCGCAAAATTTTAAAAATAAAAAATACTCTAAAATCATCATTTTTGGACCGATTGCCAAGTTTTTTCAACTGTTTTACTTGTTTTAATGAATTCTCTAAAAGTTAGTAAAGAAATAAAGTCATTTTGAAGAAATTGAAAATCTGAAAATTTTTGTATTTTTTTGTGATGCTAGCTATTAAAAAAATTCGCAAAATTTTAAAAATAAAAAATACTCTAAAATCATCATTTTTGGACCGATTGCCAAGTTTTTTCAACTGTTTTACTTGTTTTAATGAATTCTCTAAAAGTTAGTAAAGAAATAAAGTCATTTTGAAGAAATTGAAAATCTGAAAATTTTCGTATTTTTTTGTGATGCTAGCTATTAAAAAAATTCGCAAATTTTAAAAATAAAAAATACTCTAAAATCATCATTTTTGGACCGATTGCCAAGTTTTTTCAACTGTTTTACTTGTTTTAATGAATTCTCTAAAAGTTAGTAAAGAAATAAAGTCATTTTGAAGAAATTGAAAATCTGAAAATTTTTGTATATTTTTGTGATGCTAGCTATTAAAAAAATTCGCAAAATTTTAAAAATAAAAAATACTCTAAAATCATCATTTTTGGACCGATTGCCAAGTTTTTTCAACTGTTTTACTTGTTTTAATGAATTCTCTAAAAGTTAGTAAAGAAATAAAGTCATTTTGAAGAAATTGAAAATCTGAAAATTTTCGTATTTTTTTGTGATGCTAGCTATTAAAAAATTCGCAAAATTTTAAAAATAAAAAATACTCTAAAATCATCATTTTTGGACCGATTGCCAAGTTTTTTTCAACTGTTTTACTTGTTTTAATGAATTCTCTAAAAGTTAGTAAAGAAATAAAGTCATTTTGAAGAAATTGAAAATCTGAAAATTTTTGTATATTTTTGTGATGCTAGCTATTAAAAAAATTCGCAAAATTTTAAAATAAAAAATACTCTAAAATCATCATTTTTGGACCGATTGCCAAGTTTTTTCAACTGTTTTACTTGTTTTAATGAATTCTCTAAAAGTTAGTAAAGAAATAAAGTCATTTTGAAGAAATTGAAAATCTGAAAATTTTCGTATTTTTTTGTGATGCTAGCTATTAAAAAAATTCGCAAAATTTTAAAAATAAAAAATACTCTAAAATCATCATTTTTGGACCGATTGCCAAGTTTTTTCAACTGTTTTACTTGTTTTAATGAATTCTCTAAAAGTTAGTAAAGAAATAAAGTCATTTTGAAGAAATTGAAAATCTGAAAATTTTTGTATATTTTTGTGATGCTAGCTATTAAAAAAATTCGCAAAATTTTAAAAATAAAAAATACTCTAAATCATCATTTTTGGACCGATTGCCAAGTTTTTTCAACTGTTTTACTTGTTTTAATGAATTCTCTAAAAGTTAGTAAAGAAATAAAGTCATTTTGAAGAAATTGAAAATCTGAAAATTTTTCTTTTTTTTTTTTGTGATGCTAGCTATTAAAAAAATTCGCAAAATTTTAAAAATAAAAAATACTCTAAAATCATCATTTTTGGACCGATTGCCAAGTTTTTTCAACTGTTTTACTTGTTTTAATGAATTCTCTAAAAGTTAGTAAAGAAATAAAGTCATTTTGAAGAAATTGAAAATCTGAAAATTTTTGTATATTTTTGTGATGCTAGCTATTAAAAAAATTCGCAAAATTTTAAAAATAAAAAATACTCTAAAATCATCATTTTTGGACCGATTGCCAAGTTTTTTCAACTGTTTTACTTGTTTTAATGAATTCTCTAAAAGTTAGTAAAGAAATAAAGTCATTTTGAAGAAATTGAAAATCTGAAAATTTTTGTATTTTTTTGTGATGCTAGCTATTAAAAAAATTCGCAAAATTTTAAAAATAAAAAATACTCTAAAATCATCATTTTTGGACCGATTGCCAAGTTTTTTCAACTGTTTTACTTGTTTTAATGAATTCTCTAAAAGTTAGTAAAGAAATAAAGTCATTTTGAAGAAATTGAAAATCTGAAAATTTTCGTATTTTTTTGTGATGCTAGCTATTAAAAAAATTCGCAAAATTTTAAAAATAAAAAATACTCTAAAATCATCATTTTTGGACCGATTGCCAAGTTTTTTCAACTGTTTTACTTGTTTTAATGAATTCTCTAAAAGTTAGTAAAGAAATAAAGTCATTTTGAAGAAATTGAAAATCTGAAAATTTTTGTATATTTTTGTGATGCTAGCTATTAAAAAAATTCGCAAATTTTAAAAATAAAAAATACTCTAAAATCATCATTTTTGGACCGATTGCCAAGTTTTTTCAACTGTTTTACTTGTTTTAATGAATTCTCTAAAAGTTAGTAAAGAAATAAAGTCATTTTGAAGAAATTGAAAATCTGAAAATTTTTGTATATTTTTGTGATGCTAGCTAATAAAAAAATTCGCAAAATTTTAAAAATAAAAATACTCTAAAATCATCATTTTTGGACCGATTGCCAAGTTTTTTCAACTGTTTTACTTGTTTTAATGAATTCTCTAAAAGTTAGTAAAGAAATAAAGTCATTTTGAAGAAATTGAAAATCTGAAAATTTTTGTATATTTTTGTGATGCTAGCTATTAAAAAAATTCGCAAAATTTTAAAAATAAAAAATACTCTAAAATCATCATTTTTGGACCGATTGCCAAGTTTTTTCAACTGTTTTACTTGTTTTAATGAATTCTCTAAAAGTTAGTAAAGAAATAAAGTCATTTTGAAGAAATTGAAAATCTGAAAATTTTTGTATTTTTTTGTGATGCTAGCTATTAAAAAATTCGCAAAATTTTAAAAATAAAAAATACTCTAAAATCATCATTTTTGGACCGATTGCCAAGTTTTTTCAACTGTTTTACTTGTTTTAATGAATTCTCTAAAAGTTAGTAAAGAAATAAAGTCATTTTGAAGAAATTGAAAATCTGAAAATTTTTGTATTTTTTTGTGATGCTAGCTATTAAAAAAATTCGCAAAATTTTAAAATAAAAAATACTCTAAAATCATCATTTTTGGACCGATTGCCAAGTTTTTTCAACTGTTTTACTTGTTTTAATGAATTCTCTAAAAGTTAGTAAAGAAATAAAGTCATTTTGAAGAAATTGAAAATCTGAAAATTTTTGTATTTTTTTGTGATGCTAGCTATTAAAAAAATTCGCAAAATTTTAGAAATAGAAAATACTCTAAAATCATCATTTTTGGACCGATTGCCAAGTTTTTTCAACTGTTTTACTTGTTTTAATGAATTCTCTAAAAGTTAGTAAAGAAATAAAGTCATTTTGAAGAAATTTAAAATCTGAAAATTTTTGTATTTTTTTGTGATGCTAGCTATTAAAAAAATTCGCAAAATTTTAAAATAAAAAATACTCTAAAATCATCATTTTTGACCGATTACCAAGTTTTTTCAACTGTTTTACTTGTTTTAATGAATTCTCTAAAAGTTAGTAAAGAAATAAAGTCATTTTGAAGAAATTGAAAATCTGAAAATTTTTGTATATTTTTGTGATGCTAGCTATTAAAAAAATTCGCAAAATTTTAAAAATAAAAAATACTCTAAAATCATCATTTTTGGACCGATTGCCAAGTTTTTTCAACTGTTTTACTTGTTTTAATGAATTCTCTAAAAGTTAGTAAAGAAATAAAGTCATTTTGAAGAAATTGAAAATCTGAAAATTTTTGTATTTTTTTGTGATGCTAGCTATTAAAAAAATTCGCAAAATTTTAAAAATAAAAAATACTCTAAAATCATCATTTTTGGACCGATTGCCAAGTTTTTTCAACTGTTTTACTTGTTTTAATGAATTCTCTAAAAGTTAGTAAAGAAATAAAGTCATTTTGAAGAAATTGAAAATCTGAAAATTTTTGTATATTTTTGTGATGCTATTAAAAAAATTCGCAAAATTTTAAAATAAAAAATACTCTAAAATCATCATTTTTGGACCGATTGCCAAGTTTTTTCAACTGTTTTACTTGTTTAATGAATTCTCTAAAAGTTAGTAAAGAAATAAAGTCATTTTGAAGAAATTGAAAATCTGAAAATTTTTGTATTTTTCTTGATGCTAGCTATTAAAAAAATTCGCAAAATTTTAAAAATAAAAAATACTCTAAAATCATCATTTTTGGACCGATTGCCAAGTTTTTTTCAACTGTTTTACTTGTTTTAATGAATTCTCTAAAAGTTAGTAAAGAAATAAAGTCATTTTGAAGAAATTGAAAATCTGAAAATTTTTGTATTTTTTTGTGATGCTAGCTATTAAAAAAATTCGCAAAATTTTAAAAATAAAAAATACTCTAAAATCATCATTTTTGGACCGATTGCCAAGTTTTTTCAACTGTTTTACTTGTTTTAATGAATTCTCTAAAAGTTAGTAAAGAAATAAAGTCATTTTGAAGAAATTGAAAATCTGAAAATTTTTGTATTTTTTTGTGATGCTAGCTATTAAAAAAATTCGCAAAATTTTAGAAATAGAAAATACTCTAAAATCATCATTTTTGGACCGATTGCCAAGTTTTTTCAACTGTTTTACTTGTTTTAATGAATTCTCTAAAAGTTAGTAAAGAAATAAAGTCATTTTGAAGAAATTTAAAATCTGAAAATTTTTGTATTTTTTTGTGATGCTAGCTATTAAAAAAATTCGCAAAATTTTAAAAATAAAAAATACTCTAAAATCATCATTTTTGAACCGATTACCAAGTTTTTTCAACTGTTTTACTTGTTTTAATGAATTCTCTAAAAGTTAGTAAAGAAATAAAGTCATTTTGAAGAAATTGAAAATCTGAAAATTTTTGTATATTTTTGTGATGCTAGCTATTAAAAAAATTCGCAAAATTTTAAAAATAAAAAATACTCTAAAATCATCATTTTTGGACCGATTGCCAAGTTTTTTTCAACTGTTTTACTTGTTTTAATGAATTCTCTAAAAGTTAGTAAAGAAATAAAGTCATTTTGAAGAAATTGAAAATCTGAAAATTTTTGTATATTTTTGTGATGCTAGCTATTAAAAAAATTCGCAAAATTTTAAAAATAAAAAATACTCTAAAATCATCATTTTTGGACCGATTGCCAAGTTTTTTTCAACTGTTTTACTTGTTTTAATGAATTCTCTAAAAGTTAGTAAAGAAATAAAGTCATTTTGAAGAAATTGAAAATCTGAAAATTTTTGTATATTTTTGTGATGCTAGCTATTAAAAAAATTCGCAAAATTTTAAAAATAAAAAATACTCTAAAATCATCATTTTGGACCGATTGCCAAGTTTTTTTCAACTGTTTTACTTGTTTTAATGAATTCTCTAAAAGTTAGTAAAGAAATAAAGTCATTTTGAAGAAATTGAAAATCTGAAAATTTTTGTATATTTTTGTGATGCTAGCTATTAAAAAAATTCGCAAAATTTTAAAAATAAAAAATACTCTAAAATCATCATTTTTGGACCGATTACCAAGTTTTTTCAACTGTTTTACTTGTTTTAATGAATTCTCTAAAAGTTAGTAAAGAAATAAAGTCATTTTGAAGAAATTGAAAATCTGAAAATTTTTGTATATTTTTGTGATTCTAGCTATTAAAAAAATTCGCAAAATTTTAAAAATAAAAAATACTCTAAAATCATCATTTTTGGACCGATTGCCAAGTTTTTTCAACTGTTTTACTTGTTTTAATGAATTCTCTAAAAGTTAGTAAAGAAATAAAGTCATTTTGAAGAAATTGAAAATCTGAAAATTTTTGTATATTTTTGTGATGCTAGCTATTAAAAAAATTCGCAAAATTTTAAAAATAAAAAATACTCTAAAATCATCATTTTTGGACCGATTGCCAAGTTTTTTCAACTGTTTTACTTGTTTTAATGAATTCTCTAAAAGTTAGTAAAGAAATAAAGTCATTTTGAAGAAATTGAAAATCTGAAAATTTTTGTATATTTTTGTGATGCTAGCTATTAAAAAAATTCGCAAAATTTTAAAAATAAAAAATACTCTAAAATCATCATTTTTGGACCGATTGCCAAGTTTTTTTCAACTGTTTTACTTGTTTTAATGAATTCTCTAAAAGTTAGTAAAGAAATAAAGTCATTTTGAAGAAATTGAAAATCTGAAAATTTTTGTATATTTTTGTGATGCTAGCTATTAAAAAAATTCGCAAAATTTTAAAAATAAAAAATACTCTAAAATCATCATTTTTGGACCGATTGCCAAGTTTTTTCAACTGTTTTACTTGTTTTAATGAATTCTCTAAAAGTTAGTAAAGAAATAAAGTCATTTTGAAGAAATTGAAAATCTGAAAATTTTTGTATTTTTTGTGATGCTAGCTATTAAAAAAATTCGCAAAATTTTAAAAATAAAAAATACTCTAAAATCATCATTTTTGGACCGATTGCCAAGTTTTTTCAACTGTTTTACTTGTTTTAATGAATTCTCTAAAAGTTAGTAAAGAAATAAAGTCATTTTGAAGAAATTGAAAATCTGAAAATTTTTGTATTTTTTTGTGATGCTAGCTATTAAAAAAATTCGCAAAATTTTAGAAATAAAAAATACTCTAAAATCATCATTTTTGGACCGATTGCCAAGTTTTTTCAACTGTTTTACTTGTTTTAATGAATTCTCTAAAAGTTAGTAAAGAAATAAAGTCATTTTGAAGAAATTTAAAATCTGAAAATTTTTGTATTTTTTTGTGATGCTAGCTATTAAAAAAATTCGCAAAATTTTAAAAATAAAAAATACTCTAAAATCATCATTTTTGAACCGATTACCAAGTTTTTTCAACTGTTTTACTTGTTTTAATGAATTCTCTAAAAGTTAGTAAAGAAATAAAGTCATTTTGAAGAAATTGAAAATCTGAAAATTTTTGTATATTTTTGTGATGCTAGCTATTAAAAAAATTCGCAAAATTTTAAAAATAAAAAATACTCTAAAATCATCATTTTTGGACCGATTGCCAAGTTTTTTTCAACTGTTTTACTTGTTTTAATGAATTCTCTAAAAGTTAGTAAAGAAATAAAGTCATTTTGAAGAAATTGAAAATCTGAAAATTTTTGTATATTTTTGTGATGCTAGCTATTAAAAAAATTCGCAAAATTTTAAAAATAAAAAATACTCTAAAATCATCATTTTTGGACCGATTGCCAAGTTTTTTCAACTGTTTTACTTGTTTTAATGAATTCTCTAAAAGTTAGTAAAGAAATAAAGTCATTTTGAAGAAATTGAAAATCTGAAAATTTTTGTATATTTTTGTGATGCTAGCTATTAAAAAAATTCGCAAAATTTTAAAAATAAAAAATACTCTAAAATCATCATTTCTGGACCGATTGCCAAGTTTTTTTCAACTGTTTTACTTGTTTTAATGAATTCTCTAAAAGTTAGTAAAGAAATAAAGTCATTTTGAAGAAATTGAAAATCTGAAAATTTTTGTATATTTTTGTGATGCTAGCTATTAAAAAAATTCGCAAAATTTTAAAAATAAAAAATACTCTAAAATCATCATTTTTGGACCGATTACCAAGTTTTTTCAACTGTTTTACTTGTTTTAATGAATTCTCTAAAAGTTAGTAAAGAAATAAAGTCATTTTGAAGAAATTGAAAATCTGAAAATTTTTGTATATTTTTGTGATTCTAGCTATTAAAAAAATTCGCAAAATTTTAAAAATAAAAAATACTCTAAAATCATCATTTTTGGACCGATTGCCAAGTTTTTTCAACTGTTTTACTTGTTTTAATGAATTCTCTAAAAGTTAGTAAAGAAATAAAGTCATTTTGAAGAAATTGAAAATCTGAAAATTTTTGTATATTTTTGTGATGCTAGCTATTAAAAAAATTCGCAAAATTTTAAAAATAAAAAATACTCTAAAATCATCATTTTTGGACCGATTGCCAAGTTTTTTCAACTGTTTTACTTGTTTTAATGAATTCTCTAAAAGTTAGTAAAGAAATAAAGTCATTTTGAAGAAATTGAAAATCTGAAAATTTTTGTATATTTTTGTGATGCTAGCTATTAAAAAAATTCGCAAAATTTTAAAAATAAAAAATACTCTAAAATCATCATTTTTGGACCGATTGCCAAGTTTTTTCAACTGTTTTACTTGTTTTAATGAATTCTCTAAAAGTTAGTAAAGAAATAAAGTCATTTTGAAGAAATTGAAAATCTGAAAATTTTTGTATATTTTTGTGATGCTAGCTATTAAAAAAATTCGCAAAATTTTAAAAATAAAAAATACTCTAAAATCATCATTTTTGGACCGATTGCCAAGTTTTTTCAACTGTTTTACTTGTTTTAATGAATTCTCTAAAAGTTAGTAAAGAAATAAAGTCATTTTGAAGAAATTGAAAATCTGAAAATTTTTGTATATTTTTGTGATGCTAGCTATTAAAAAAATTCGCAAAATTTTAAAAATAAAAAATACTCTAAAATCATCATTTTTGGACCGATTGCCAAGTTTTTTCAACTGTTTTACTTGTTTTAATGAATTCTCTAAAAGTTAGTAAAGAAATAAAGTCATTTTGAAGAAATTGAAAATCTGAAAATTTTTGTATATTTTTGTGATGCTAGCTATTAAAAAATTCGCAAAATTTTAAAAATAAAAAATACTCTAAATCATCATTTTTGGACCGATTGCCAAGTTTTTTCAACTGTTTTACTTGTTTTAATGAATTCTCTAAAAGTTAGTAAAGAAATAAAGTCATTTTGAAGAAATTGAAAATCTGAAAATTTTTGTATATTTTTGTGATGCTAGCTATTAAAAAAATTCGCAAAATTTTAAAAATAAAAAATACTCTAAAATCATCATTTTTGGACCGATTGCCAAGTTTTTTCAACTGTTTTACTTGTTTTAATGAATTCTCTAAAAGTTAGTAAAGAAATAAAGTCATTTTGAAGAAATTGAAAATCTGAAAATTTTTGTATATTTTTGTGATGCTAGCTATTAAAAAAATTCGCAAAATTTTAAAAATAAAAAATACTCTAAAATCATCATTTTTGGACCGATTGCCAAGTTTTTTTCAACTGTTTTACTTGTTTTAATGAATTCTCTAAAAGTTAGTAAAGAAATAAAGTCATTTTGAAGAAATTGAAAATCTGAAAATTTTTGTATATTTTTGTGATGCTAGCTATTAAAAAAATTCGCAAAATTTTAAAATAAAAAATACTCTAAAATCATCATTTTTGGACCGATTGCCAAGTTTTTTCAACTGTTTTACTTGTTTTAATGAATTCTCTAAAAGTTAGTAAAGAAATAAAGTCATTTTGAAGAAATTGAAAATCTGAAAATTTTTGTATATTTTTGTGATGCTAGCTATTAAAAAAATTCGCAAAATTTTAAAAATAAAAAATACTCTAAAATCATCATTTTTGGACCGATTGCCAAGTTTTTTCAACTGTTTTACTTGTTTTAATGAATTCTCTAAAAGTTAGTAAAGAAATAAAGTCATTTTGAAGAAATTGAAAATCTGAAAATTTTTGTATATTTTTGTGATGCTAGCTATTAAAAAAATTCGCAAAATTTTAAAATAAAAAATACTCTAAAATCATCATTTTTGGACCGATTGCCAAGTTTTTTCAACTGTTTTACTTGTTTTAATGAATTCTCTAAAAGTTAGTAAAGAAATAAAGTCATTTTGAAGAAATTGAAAATCTGAAAATTTTTGTATATTTTTGTGATGCTAGCTATTAAAAAAATTCGCAAAATTTTAAAAATAAAAAATACTCTAAAATCATCATTTTTGGACCGATTGCCAAGTTTTTTTCAACTGTTTTACTTGTTTTTAATGAATTCTCTAAAAGTTAGTAAAGAAATAAAGTCATTTTGAAGAATTGAAATCTGAAAATTTTTGTATTTTTTTGTGATGCTAGCTATTAAAAAAATTCGCAAAATTTTAAAAATAAAAAATACTCTAAAATC